>JALMGA010000007.1:42467500-47547500 GCA_023333525.1 Aspidoscelis tigris stejnegeri
GTATGAACGGTGCCACCTATCTGCAGATTAGCAGAAAGCTTCAGATACACTAATTCATAAATCAGGATAAACACATGTGATGTTGCTTAGTTTTGTAAATATCAGAGGAATGGAATTGATGATAAAGGAAAATGTGAGATTAGACACACACAGTTGCTTTCGAACAAAAAAAACCACACACACAACAAGATTTATAACAAAGAGCTGCTGTATCAAACAGTAATAAAGAGCCCCAAGCAGTTGTCTGTGTTCATGCCAGTTTTCATGCTTTAATTCTGCTGCCCTGTGGTTCTTAGCTTTGACACTGAGATCTGCACGGCCACCAGAGATAATTATTTCAACCTTCAGGCCATCAGGCGTTCATTTTTGATCATGGATATGTAAGAGATTTTGTTTTTAGCTTTGCAAGCTTGCCAAGTGGATATCAAGAGAGGGGTAAAGTAGACCAAAACAATACAGCTTTTTAGAATCAGGAAACATAACAATTTGGCTATAAGCACATTTGTTATCATGATAGTGAAAATGTTATGAAAATTACATTTTTCATACCCAGATTTTGTAAGGAGGATTTTTAAAGTTAACTGTAATGCTGTACTAAGATTCAATCGGAGAACCTCCAAAGAAACCCCCCAAATTATAAGATATCCTCGCAATACAGAGGAACTTTCAAAGTCAAAATCTAACTGAAAAAACACATGGCAATTCAGTAAAGATGTGATAAAGAAGACATCTTTTGGAATGTACCCTCCAAATTACACACTTAAACGGCACTTAATCCTAGATGACCTGAGGTTTGGATATACTCAGAATCTTCTGACTTTTGTAAGCAGAAAAATGATGTACAAAAGGTTTCCTAAAGTATTACATTTCAAAGCCACTGCACTGTCCTGAGAACTGTCCTGACTCTACACATGTGTCAACATGCTTTTCAGAACGTTCCTCAAAATTATGTGGTTCTTGAGAACCTGGGCTGATTCAATGGTTGTTGTGCTATGAGACTGACTCTAGGGTAGGTTAAAGAAGAAAAGATGTCATGTGTCTTTTCCCAATGGACAGGTTTTACCATCGGGAAGTAACTAGTGCATACAAGACTGAAATAAGATCCATAGGTTATGGTTAACCACAAGAAAAACACTTTCTCAGCTTTGTGCGTGTTAAAAATACAGACAGAACAAGATGTTTGGAAAGGGCAAGGCCTAGTCACAGGGAAAAACAGAAACAGATGAGATACTAGACAGTGGCTTAAGACACTGAAGCAGGAGAGGCTAGGGAAGTTTCCAAGGTGAGGGCATTATCCTGTCTGTGATATTATGGGTATGAAAGTGATAAAAGGAGGAATCAAACACAGCAGAACTATAGAGGACTCAGTGCGAAGAATAAGGAGGAATCTGAGAAGGACTATAAGCAGGACGTGTTAGACCAAAATCTAGTGGTAGATGATTTTCTAGTAGTGCAGCAATCCTGATATGAAAATGCAAAGCAAGTATACTCTGGTATATTAAGAACAGGATGACGTGGCTGGGGCACATCAGATGCTGGTCCTGCTGCCTCTAACCTACAGGTTCCGTAGACCCCATTAAGAACCCAACTGGTATGGATTTAGTACGCATTCACTTCATACCTTCCTCACGGCAGGCCCCATTAGGACTGCACTGTCTGCATGAGCACCATCAAGTTCTGGATCTGATAGAGTCTTCAGGCCCCATAATCCTGATTAGCCACAGACTCCTTTAAAGGGGCTTGCAATCTGTTCCTGCATCAGGAAGACCACATGCATACCAGGCGAATGGGGTCCAAAGGCAGGCCTTTACAGCCGCTATGTTCCCTCTTCGTAGAACAACTATGCAGATGAGCTACGCAACCAGTGGTTGGCAACGTAGTAGAGCTATGTAGGCAACTACACAGCCGTCTCCCTTCTACGTCCACTGTCAATGGAAGCGACTCTTGACTGACAGTTGCACAGGCGAATCATGCCATGCTGTGGGTGGCACTTCCTGCATGGGTCTATTTGGGACCTTAGGATGGGTGCTACGGCATCCACACTGCAGCCCTCTTAGGCACTCATTGTAAATGTTTGGGGTTTTCATTTAGATCCAGAACTACAAGGAATGGATTGCCCAAGGAACAGATTCTGAAGATCGGATTTACTTAACGTGGATTAACTATGGTTAAGTGCAGAAATGGCCAAAGGTTGAATGTACAGATATGCTGGAGTAAACTCAATATTCCAAATAATGGACAGTACATAATGGACAAAGAAAAGGAAACAAGGTACAGTACAATTATACATGTTCCTAGTGGCTTCAGAGTCTTGTCAAATGAAACAAAGTTTTGTGGTGGATCTGGAATAAGAAACAGGAAAACAGTAAACAAGAAAAAAGGAAGAAAGGCAAGGAAAGCAAGGATAAAAATCTGTCTTACAATGGAGCCACAGGACTACACAGGTTTGGCATATGTCTGTAGCTCAAGGATATGTCATCTCTTTGGAAGGCAAAGGACACTTTACATCTAGACACAACTTTTTCTAAGCCACCAACATACTTAGCCCTACAGGAACCAGTGATGTCAGCATGGTAGCAGAGATCCATTCCAGTTACAGCTATCAGCAAAGTAGAATCCCATGTGCCACCAGAATGGGGATCTGTATTTCCCTTGACTAGTGACAAATCATAACTTCCATTACCCAGGTCAGCAGTTGTACTATGCTTGGAAACTTTAACAGGATACAAACAGAAGGAATCATATCTATCACTTTCTTATACTTTGCAGTTCAAAGAACCTTGGCAAACTGTACTAGTCCAAATCTGGAAGGAATGGCTGGTTACACAATCAAGTCACTTGGATATGAGAGCTCATCAGAAAACCATGTATTATTTCTGTGATAATGGTTTTAATTCTGGCTAGATATTCAGGTATAACCTGCCGGAACCACAGAACCCAAATTATTGATATTAATCAAATCACATTCTATTCTGCAATGTTATCTCCCTTCAAAGAAACCCACGCTTGCTCCAAAACAGAGAAAATACACCTGTGTGCTTGGTCCATCCAGCAGAGGAAATGAGATATCCCAGTATGCCAGCCTTCTGTATTTAGCAAGGGAGGCTTCCCAGGCAGAGGAGTGGCATGTTTGATTTCTGACCACCTAAAGCTAATGGTCAAAGCTGAAAATTTTGTTGGGAAAATTCTTGGACAGGGAGTGGAGAGCATGTGTAGGATGGAGATTAACTTCAAGGACAAGGGAGCAATCAAGGTGTCAATCAGGACTTGCAAAAATACATTATTTCTCTAATTTAAATCTTTAACCTATATTTTTTAAAAGCTGCAGTAGGCATCATATTTTTATTGGATATTTCTTCCCCTGGGCAGCTTTGTTTAGAGACAACCTCAAAGTACAGTTTTGGCTCAATTTGCATTTTCTCTTCATCTCCAGAAATGTATATATTATCCCAAATAGAAAAAAATAGAAAAACACAACCAGTCAAATAGATTGAATTTCATTTTCTTTCCCTTCACTTTCTTTGCCCTGCCAGAGCTCAAATCCCAACCATGTTGCTCTTCCACAGGAATACATGCATGGAAGGAAAAGGATTTGAGAGGCTTACATATTACAACCATATATTATCCCTATACAGAAGTTTGCACAATATTCTCTGGTTCCAGATTTTTTTATATAAAAAAAGGGGTCTCAGAATCTGGCAGCTTTCCTAGCCTGGAGGAAACATAATATTCCAGAAGGTATATCCATGATTCTATACTATATGCTCTTATAGAAAATTATAAGGGCAGGTAACTGGCTGAATCTTGACCCAAAAACTAAAACAATGAAAGCTACTCTTAGACCCCTATTTCTAAATGTGTACATGATAGTCATGACTTCAAGTCAAGGGATTACAATTTGTTATATGAAAGATTTATTTCAATGCATGTAACAATTCAGAGTAGTTAGTTGATCACATTTATCTGGAAATAGCTTTCAGCTTAGTCAGTAAAAAAAAAGAGGTATATTGTATTTCTGCCTTTGCCAATCTAATACCCTCCAGATGTTTCAGACAAACTTCCATCAGACCCAGTCAACATACAGAGATGATCAAAGTATGTAACATTCAATGATTGGAGCTGTTTTCAGAGCATCTGTAATGTTAACTCTCAAATCTGTCCTTAACTCAAAATTTCAGGGAAGACTTGGGCATAACTCTTCAGTTCTGATTCGGTCTGTAGCAAAAACGCACACAACTAAACAACCACATGTTGCTTTGCTACTTATGTTTCTTTCAGCTACCTCTGCTGTTCATAGAAGTGTGGGACGAAGAGCTTACCAGGGATTTGTCCACAGCCTTTGAAATCAGGAAACCTCTGGCAAATGGCACTTTAATGAGTTACATATCAAAACCTCATTTGCCACAGTTTGCTAACTTCAAAGGCTCTGGATTGATTCTGGTTAGTCCCCTCCTGTCCTCACCTGCCAAACCCGCATCTGAGAATATCTGTGAAGCAGCCAACCATCTGAGAAGCTAAAGACAATCACTGAAATAGGATGCGATGAAACCAAAAAACATAGTGAAAATGTATATGTAACAAAGATATGCAACAAACATTGTCAGTGAGCAACTGCAGCAAAACTAAGCTGACATTTGATTCAAACAGGAAGACAGCAATCAAATGTTTTTGTAACTGTTTCTCTTTAGAAAAAGCATTATCTACATATAGATATTTCCTGTTCTTCAGTTACAAAAATGTTCGGGAATTAAATTTTCAAGACATGAGATAAAATGTAGATGGCCTTTTATTGTCAGTGTTCTTGTGGCGAAAATATCTAAGCAATTTGCTATAAGTTGTAGGGGATATAGTAGCTGCTTCACAGATATTCAACAAAGAGTCATGCAAGAACTGAACAGCTATTATAATCACCGTTTGAAAAATGACAATGTGAGCTTCTGCTTAACAGTACTATTTTCCCCTTCAACTGATGCTGCAATTTTAGTCCTTAGCAAGAGAATGTTCTATTTGCATTTTCCCTCCCCAAGGAAAAGCTGAAATCAAAGGGCAAATTCACAATGGCCTCATAAGAGAAGAGTAGGAGCACTGCTGTACGCAGCATCCGCATTGCTGGAACGGTTACTGTTCCAGGGGCGGCTGCATGCATGCAGCAGCACTACCAGACCATGTAGATGTAGACTAGTTCTATCTGCTCTATATTTATGCACCACACCTCCAGGCACAGCCCCCTTCACAAACCTCCTTGGGAGGTTTGAAAGGAACTGGGAGTAAGGTGACATATGCACAGTTAGCACTGTGTCACCCTGTGACTGTACCAATGGTGCTATGCAAGTGTTGCTGTCACTGACACAGTTCAGTGAATCACTGGTGCTAGCAGTGATTCACGCCTTGCCACCTCACAGAGAAGCACTGGTGAGGATAGGGAAAGAGGCGGTGTCTGTAAAAACTGAGACTGGAACTCTACCCTGACTTCACTTCATTCTCCCCGGGAAGCAAAGATGCAAAAACACTCCAAATATCTCAGAAAAGTTGTAGAAGTTGTAGACCTGGAAAATGTGTATCGAAGAGCAAGTGATGATAGGTTACTAAGTTTTGGAGGAAAGCAGAGAAAAACCTTTCTCCTACTTACGGGGTCATCTGCTCAAACTGAAGTGGGAATGAGGAAACTACTTCTTCATACAGCAACAAATTGTACAGGTCATTATTACTAGCTATTGCCATGGGCATTATCTCAGCCAGCATTTTTAAAAGAATTTTTAAAAATTCAGGAGAGTATCAAACTGCTGAACTGTACTGTCAGACATACAACATGTGCTCATAGGAAAATAACATAAAATGACCCTGTTGGTTTGGGCCACAGACCATCTAGTCCAGGGGTTCTCAACCTGTGGGTTGCGACCCACGCGGGGTCGATTAACAATTTTTGTGGGGTCGCGTCGTCTCCCTCTGCCCCCCCCGCGCGCCCCCGCCACTGTCGCCATCCCTCCACCGCCACCACCTCCACCGCCTCCTCCTGCGCCCCCGGCGCCATCCACTGCCCCCTAATGCCGTCCGCTGTGCCCCAGCGCTTGTCGCCGCCAGCTGGCGCAGGCCCAACCCTCGCCCTGGGTTCCGCTGCCTATCAGAGGGAGGGGGAGCCAGCGTTGGCGAGGGGCGTGTGTCTGTCGGCCATGTGAGGCCGACAAGAAGATGGCGCTGCGGGCACCGGGCCTGAAGGGCACCATTGGTGCCTCCTCCTCCTCAGCCTTGCCGCCTACGGCCGCGATGTCCCCAACCCCCGCTGCTCGCCGCCCAGAGGAGCAGTAGTGGCGGCAGCGGTGGGGAAGGCAGCGGCGGCGCCCGGCAGGTACCGAGGGAGGGAGGAGGGCATGCTGGGTGGGTCAGGACGCCTCAGCCACCGCCGTCGCCATCACGGTTAAGGTCCTTCCTGGCCTTACGGCCTGTCACAGCTGTGGGGGAGGGAGGGATCGCTGCCGAGCGGCTTTGCTCTCGCACCCGAGCGCAAGGTCCTGGGCGCCAAGCACCCCTAGCTCCAGCCGCGCCGAGCGTTGAGGGCAGCGGCCAACAAGCTCGTCCGCTGCTGAGGCGGCTGAGAGGAAAACCACCGCTGTTACCGCGGAACGGTAAAAGGGGCCGCCAGGGACACGAGCCCAAGTTTGAAGGGAGAAGGGAGATCTCATGGTGGGGCCGGGATGTCTAGTGACGGGACACAGCCCTTAGTGGGGGGGGGGGGAAGGGAGACACCCCCAACCAAGACTCCCAATGCCCTGAAAGGAGCTCACCAGAGTTAGAAATAAAACAGAGTAAACTGTGGCCCCGCCCCTGAGCCATGGCCCCGCCCAGTGGCCCCACCCCTGAGCCATGGCCCCGCCCAGTGGCCCCGCCCCTGACCTGTGGCCCCACCCCTTGACCCATGGCCCCACCCAGTGGCCCCATCCCCGTAGCTTGGGGGTCCCTGCAGCATGGGGAGCTGCATTTCGGGGTCACGGCACTGGGAAGGTTGAGAACCACTGATCTAGTCCAACATCTGTCTCACATAGTGCTCCACAAGTTGCTTCTGGGCATTCTCGAGCAGAGAAGAAAGGCAAAATCTTCGCCTGCTCTTAGTTTCTTAAAAAAGGCTTTTACAAGCACCGTACCTGTCTCTCCAATCGGAAAGTGATACCTAAGCATCAATTCACTGATACAACTGTCCTCCAAGAATTTGTCTAAACCTTTTTTTAAAGCTATCCAGGCTGGCTGATAAGTCTGGTCAACAGAGCTAAGGCCTATTTGCACGAGGGCCTCCGGAAAGCATGTAGGACACCCTGGAACGGAGCATTAACTCTGTTGGGCCAGCAGGTCCGTTCGGAAGAGCCCCATCCCATCCCAGGGCGTCCACTCGCGTTCCGGGTGTAGAGCACAAAATTGTCATCTACACCCATTCCCGGATGTCCCACGACATTGTACAGCTGTATGGAAGGGAAAGCATTCACACTATTTCTCCTGAACAGCTGTGGGCCCGGTCCCCTGCCGCTGCTATTGGGCCAAAGAAGGCTCAACAGCTGGCAGGCCCGCACAATTAACCTACCTTGCCGGGTCCAGGGAGCTCCTTGAGCGGCCTCAAGAGCAATCGGCTGCCAGTCGGGACTGCAGCAGTCGACAGGACACCGGGACACCCTCAGTTCGGTCACCCCCACTCCCACCCCTTTTGAGGTCAGGGCAGACTGGTGAAAGGAAAAGCCCATATAAGGAAAAATGTAGTGATGTGTGCAGAACAGGTAACTAAGAGTCAAGAATCACCAGACTGTCACCAGTTGCTGAAGGCTGAATGATGTAAGGCTTGTGCAACACAGGGGAAGCACAGGATTGTGAAATACCAGGATGTGAGTCACCTTCTTGAGATAGAGAAAGAGTATAAAAGGGATCACACACGGCTGTGTGTTGTCTTGCTTAGCCTTGCCTGGCTGAGCTCCTTAGCTGATTGATGACTGGAGAGGGAGAAGGGATGCAATTGCTAAGATGTAACCGCTACAAATAAACAAAGCCTCTACTGAGATCTGTCTCTGTCTGTTTGCTGGAAACTGTGGGCCGGAGAAAGGAGGGGTGAAAGGTGCTGAAACGGACAGCGGCAGAAGCCTGCAAGCTTTCCCGGGACGGGAGAAGTTTATGCTTTCAGCACCTGGACAGCTCAGCTGAAGAATGCTGAAACGGACAGCGACGAACTGCTGACAGCCGGAAGCAGAGAGACACAGAGGCCTGCATTTTCCCCAGCACGGAGAGATGCAACTCTGCTACGAAGATTGATTACCAACGGGGGGGTACCTGACACCCCACTACCCCCTAACAGCCCGGTCCCCTGCCGCTGCTATTGGTCCAAATAAGGCTCAACAGCTGGCAGGCCCGCACAATTAACCTACCTTGCCGCGCCCAGGGAGCTCCTTGAGCGGCCTCAAGAGCAATCTGCTGCCAATCGGGACTGCAGTAGTCGACAGGACACCGGGACACCCTCAGTTCGGTCACCCCCACTCCCACCCCTTTTGAGGTCAGGGCAAGACCAGACTGGTGATGTCTTCAGCCAGGGCGATGTGCTGCTCCATAAAGTAGACCAGACCCATGTGGGCCCAGTCTACCGCATGGAGCAACACATCTGCCAGCCCATCGGGTAGGATCTTAGCCCTGTGACCCCACCTCACCCCACCGCAGGCCTGGGCCTACCCAGGGACGCGCGTGCATGCACGTGTCTTACCTCATCACCACAGGTTCGATGTGGTGGGCCTGGCGTCTGAGCAGAGCGTCATCTAGAGCCCGCAAGGACCCGGGGAAGGAACAGGACCGGCCTGCCAACCCAAATTCAACCAAATGGTGGCAGGCCTGGGAGGGGCATCCCACCCCTGCACCTGACTTTTTGGGCTAGGCCACACGGGGACAGACTCCCCATTCACACCCAGGCAGGAAGGAATGCATCTCCACGCATTCCTTACCTGCCTGGATGCTAAAGCAAACCCGTCCCCGTGTGTCCCATTCGGCTGTAGTACGAAAAGGCCTCTAGTCTCTTGAGTCAAGCATCTCACTCTCCCCTATGACCATCAAGTCTTCATCTGCATTAAATGGCTTAGAAAGCTACCCAGTGGGAATATTCACAGTGAAGAACCTCTGACAAAGTGATAGGCCTAGGGAATTGCTAAATCTGTTGTAAAGTCAGGAAACTCTGGTCAACCGGTCTTGTTTACAATAAAAATCAGGTCCAACCATGAAAGTCTTCCCTCAGTTTTTCCCCAGTCAAAACCTCAATAGCAATTTATTACACTGGCAGCACTGTTTCATCTTTGGCAACTCACTGAACAGTGGTTAGCTAATTTACGTATGCCTTCCTATTTTTTCCTTCTCAATTTGCTCTACAACTTATTACGTGAATGGTAGGAACTGCAGTTTGTAGAGAAGGATTGCAGCAGCCACAGCACTTGCTTTAAAACCTTTGGTTTTCAAGTCCCATTTGTAAATCATGAGTTCCCTTAGGTGTGTACTGAGTCAATGAGCATGAAAGTCTTACAACTTTCCTGACATCACTTTTTTCAGTATTGTCTCTTCTATAGAAGCATCTTTTTGAACACTGAGTTCTCCTGCACTGCTTCAGGGAATAATGGCAACTGAGGAAAGCAGCCTTCTGCATCACACTCCTTAGCAATTCTAGTGATCAATGTACTTCTTAAATGTATTTATTTCTCCTGTTGGTTGGGTCTACCTAATTCTCCTCAGATATGAACATTCAAGGCTGTCTGCACAATTATATGCACAGACTTTCAAAGTGAGGGGGGGAAAGGCCTACAAAGTTGTTCTTTTCTTGCATACCCCCACCCACCAAGCTATGTCTCCTTTAAGGTGCCTTCAACAAAAGCTCAAACAGGAACTCAATATAGCAAAACTCTTCTTCCTCATGCTCTTGCTCCTGCTTTTCTTTCCTTTCTAAATTTAATCCTGTTGAGGGACAAGGGAATTTTCCACAAGGTTAAAGACAATGACAATAGTTTTGCTTAGCAGTGACTGTAATCCTAGACATCCTCATCTGGGAGTGAAGTATATGGAAGCTACTTTTGAGTAAATCAGTGAGTTACTATTCTATAACTACCACACAATACCTGTGTGAAATGGCTTATAAATATTAACAGCTTTAATCTGGTACCCAGAAACCCTGGTAACAGAAATAATACAAACATGGATATCAAACAGGACTTAAATGTCTCACGTTCTATTGCATTTAGGAAATAAACTACTGAAGCCAGATCATCTAGGGCTCCAAGTTCTATAAGAAACATCAGTGCATACAACTTAAAGTGGCCGGTATTACTACAGCAGTCTCATGCTACTCATAATGTTGTTAATCATGAGTTTTCCATATTTTTAATTGAAAATTGTATAGAATCACAGCATTTGCAATTCACGTATTCATAATCTGTGTTCCAACAACCATTTTCAAACCATTTTATGTTTAAGGTGTTGGCCTGCTCTTCTCATTTTATTTGCCTTGCTATATCACATCCTTACCTTCACCTCTCCCCTTCATTTTCAGCTCCCTTTTAAAGTTTTGCTTTCTTCTTAGCACTTACTCTCCATCTACCTGCTAATTCTTTCTCTTTCTCTCATTCCTGGTGTGACAAACGCACCGTGCTCCATAAAAATCCACAAAATAGGTTCAGCATATTGTTTATTACTAATGCAGACACAGAAGTATATGCTGTCAGATTCAAAAGCACACACGCACATCAGATTATATACAACAAGCTAGTACAATTCTACTCTGTACCACCCAGCCTTCCAGATGAAATGACAGTGATTTGCTAATTCTCTCAAAACCTTTCATTAACCAATAACAGCACATGGCAGGCCTTTTTAGTCCACAATGAGCAGACTCTAACCTTTCTGCAACTGATAACATCAAATGTCAAAACCAGATGCATCCTCTTCCCTGAAGAGGTCTGAAACATTTTTCAACTAATATGAAGACTGCATTTGCTAGCTTTGGACCAGAATCACAGAACTTCACAGGATCTCTTAGCATGTCCCTGAGCAGGTTCATGACCTGCCCCCCATGCCTCCTTTTTATGACCACCACTACAAGGAACCCATCCATCCCCTTTTTGTCTCCAGAAGAGATATAAGGAATGTTTACTAGCTGGCTTCACAATCTCCATTTTACCATATGTATTGTGAATTCATAATTGGTGAGACTTTTGTTGGAACATAAACACTGCCACTCTTTCACTGAAGATGCTAAAGAAAAGTATGCATCTCCCATCAAACTTTTGCTCCTAGCAGCTTCAGCCACAGAACTGTCCCTAGCACATTCTTTATAAGCACACGGTGTTTAAAAGCTATGCACTCATGGCACAGTTAAGGATTTATTCAAGATGTTCGTGGCATACTTATAGATTTCTTCATCTCTGAAATATTATTATTCATCCAGGAGTTCAAAAACTAAATAATGTCTCCTGTATAAATTTCAGATAAAAGGCAAATTTCACTCATAAGTAACTTGCAAATTGTTTACGTTTATGTTTTTCAAGTAAGATTTAGCTGTATGTAGTACTACAAAATGGAGCATTAAATAGACCTTTGATGCAGATAAACATAAACACACACTTTGAAACACTGCATGAGAGGGATAGAAACAATAATAAAACTATGAAAGCTTAAAGGTAGGATTTTCTTCTTAAAAACACTTTAAGTTTTCATCAAAAGTAAAAGACATTTCCGAGTGCACTTTTTAATTGCTCAATTAACACGAAGCAAAGAAATTTAAACAATGTAGACATATCATATGCACAGACTCTACTATGCAGCCACAGTCGATTACAGTGGGTGGTCTCCCATCAGGCTTCAGCAATCAGTCTTTTTCTTTCTCTTCATTGGCTCCCATCTAGAGGAAATCCTATCAGCTGTGTTCTTGGATATAATTTGACAGCTTTATTAGCTTACAGAGATAGTACTTCAGTATATCTCCATGGCTCACGTAGTCTTCTTCAAACAACTGCACTTTTATAGGTGTCACAGAACAAATAATTATACGAACGCTTCAGTTTTTATACACAATAATAAGGTCGAAATGAAGAGAAAATTCACATTATGTGCAGGTCAGGGCTTGATTTTCATGTTTTGACTCAAAAAATCAATGGTGGATTGATTTTTCTGTATATATTGTTATTGTCAGAGGATTAATTGATGAATTTTTCATTTGATGAGTCAGGTGAAGTGGGCACCAAGGCTCAGAGTGAGAAGAATTCTAATTTCGTGTCTCTGACAAAATCAACAAAACAATCGTTATGCTCTATCATAATTTATTTGACTCTTAGTACGTTAAAGCTTCTCTTAATGAATATTTTACAACAAAGCTGTAATAAACTGTTCAGTATGTACTAGCTTTTAAGCGTTATTATACAATAAGATCTTAAAACATCTTTTTTTTACACATGGAAGTCTTATTATAAGAAAAAAATTAACTTCCATATTCTGAAGGACTCTGATATAACTGAATATAAATTAAGACACAGAATGTTAACCCAATCTGGATTTTCTACATGGAGCAGCCACAGATTTGCTTCCAAAACCATATACTCAATTCTGAAAGTGACAGTAGGCTTTATGAAGTTAGTTATGTTGGGAAGAAACATATTTATCTTTTGCTTCATCTTTAAACTCTTCAAAAGCATCAAATATTCAGGATGAAAGAGAGACATGTGCACATGTTAGCATTACTTCACTTTTTGAAATAAGGAGTGAAATCATTACTGATGGATTATACACAAATCATATAAATGAACAAGAATAGAAATGAATGGACTAAGTGAAAACATCCGAGTGCCTGTAAGAACTTAGATAATTCTCGCTCTATAAGAAAAGAAGCTTTATCTCACAGGCCTTCTGAACGCCCTTATGGGAATCCCTAAAGACTATTTTAATTTTTATTTCATCAGTTTAACTATATACATACTTTTTGCAGCATACTTAAGGTAAGTAGTACAAATAATTATAAATTTAACAGTCAAAACATAGTATAAAGACTCGACAACAAAATATAGTATATTATAAAATGCCATCCAACAAAACCCATTTAAATACTATTACAAACCCCATATATGCAGAGCTTCTATACACATCTGACAGGGTCTCTGGTCTCATGCCCCCAAAGGCAACAGGTACTTGGGGTTTACCTTTGCCTTTGCACTCAGATGCATTTGCAAAGTTTGTAACCTGCAGAATGTGCACAGAAATCAGGAAAATTCTACTTTCGGTTTTCCTCTCCAACATTTGCTGGAATATACTGAGGAATAAGGAAAGTTTTCTTCTATAAGATGCAAACTCCTTGTGCAGCCAACAGACCCCAAATAATCCCATCTCGTTGGGGCAGGTACTGAAAAACAATGATGCCAAACCATGGCATCTGGATCTGCTGGAGAATGGGCAATCAAAGCTAAAGCAAAGTCTTTCGTTGTGTTTTCTTAGAATCTGTGCCTAAAGAGCATGGGTCATGGTTGAAGCCATTTTGTTCTTTATCTTCTCCATTTAGCATTTCATGCCCCATAGTAGCTCCATTTGCTCCTCCCTTCCAACCAGATGAAGCAATCAGATGTAAAGGATGGCTATCAATGACTGATCATAATCCACTCACCACAAAGATCAACACCTTATTTGCATAAGGTAAAGGACAATCTGTAAGCCCTCCTGACAAGGAAGATCACTCAATAGCCAATCAAGTAACCCCTTTTATCAGATTGCTAATGCAAAATCTGGGTCCTTAGGTGATCTTACCCACAGAAGTGATTCCAGAGTAAGCCTCCCAGAAGCACTTTTGCCAGGAATCACTTGCCCCACCCACTCTCAGTCTACTTTCTCTTGTTTTGGAATGACTCCTTGATTGCCTGCTATCTTTGAATATCTTTGAAAGAAAAAGATTTTCTCTCTCTCTCTCACACACACACAGGAACATGACTGGACTAAGCCATTTGCCCATTTTCCTTCTCCCACAACTGAGGCTGCACTCTTTGATTTGCCCTTCTTATCTACTCCTTCTCAAGTTAAAGGAAGCTCAGGAACTAATCATTCCATACAGAGGACTGCAACACATTCACACAGATAAATTTTGACATCTCCTTTCTTTCTTTCTTTCTTTCTTTCTTTCTTTCTTTCTTTCTTTCTTTCTTTCTTTCTTTCTTTCTTTCTTTCTTTCTTTCTTTCTTTCTTTCTTTCTTTCTTGCCTCAGCTGCCTGAATCTTGAACTCTGTAGCCTTTTATCTTTCTTCTTTTTGTGGTTTTATATGTTCTTTGCGTTGCAGGGATTAGGAGGGTGTAATTGGGTTTTATGGTTTTAGTATTTTTTCTGGGATTTTGCATGCACACACACAACATTTGAGTATTTTATATCAGGATTATGATTTTATTTCATCTTTACCAGTGAGGAAAGTGTTGCTCCACATTTGACATTCTACTTCTGTTGTGGTCTTATAGTCCACTATATTTTAATAAAAGAGTGTTCCCATAAGCTAGTCACATGCTACATGCCACATGCTACCACCTCCAAGCTACTCCTGAGCTTCTTTTTTAATGCACATAGATGCAGCCAGTACTACCTTACACAACACTTAGATATGGAGTTGGCCATCAGCTTAGAGGATTTCAAAAAGAGATTAGGACCAATTTCTCGAAATTCAGGCTATAAATGGCTATTAGTCGTGATAGCAGTAGCGAGCTGTCTTATGCACCTGGTTAGTCACTCTGAGAGGAGATTGCTGAACTAAATGAGACAGATATGAGCAAATGGACAAGTAGATGTTTTCTTAGCCATGGCAGTAACCTCCATCCAGTTCCACTAAGTTAACTGACCTTAGGCCTTTTTGCACTACAGCCAGACGACAGTAGTGTACTTAGCCTGGGATTTGCGGGGACGGATCCCCCATTCACACTTTGGCCAGTAAGGGACGGGCTCCCACGCATCCCTTACCAGCTAAGGAGAGAAGAGGGAAATTTGAATTACAAATGTGTGTTTAACATTTTTCTTTCTTTCTATAGTTAAATGAATGTTATATGAATACATTTTTTGTATTTTGTTTAGTGTTTTTTTTTTAATGGCTTGTAAGCCACTCCAAGCATATCAGGGAAAACTGGTACACAAACCGATTATGTTGTTTGAAGGAAGAAGATTGTGTAGACCATTTTCTAGTACAGCTGCAATCCAAACTTCACTTAATTATCCAATAAGAAAGTAAATTCTTTCTCATTGGATAATTAAATCAATGGAAAAATTAGTTACGAACTGGAAGATTTCAGAACCACAGAGAAGTTCAAAATTTTGTAGTGGCTTGGTTGAAAGAGATATGTTGACCTATCAGAAGATTCTGTCTTATACTTCATCAGCATGCATTAAAAAGTACATGGGCTAGGTTTTCATTCCATGTGAAAAGCCAAATATGCATTTTAGAATTCACATTTCCTGGCCTTTAATATAGAGATGAGAGTAGTGCACTGGAATGTAGCAGCTACCACTTCTAGGCTACTTTTGAGCTGTTCCCCCCCCTTTTTTTTTTTGCCATGGATGGATGGATGGATGGATGCAGACCTTCCTACAATATAGCCAGTAACTGCAAAAACAATCACACACAGTCATTGCTAATGACTTATTTACACTCTATTAAATACTCTTGCTTCTCTACTAAGTCTTTAAGCAGGAAAGCTGCTTTCTGTAATAAATATAGTCCTAATCACTTTTCTTTTCCCTCCAAACAAGAAACACATAGCAAATTGCATTGGAAGGATGATAATGAAAAAGCAACACCATTTATTAATTTTGTATAAGTTATCCTCAGCCCTAGAGATTCCTTAGAGAGTAAGAACATGTCTGAATTTCACTATACAATGCCACAGGCAGAAAGTGAGAGAAACTAAACAAGCATATCCTGAAGGGAGAGAAAACGCCTGCAGCAGCAAATGACCTACTACATACCTCTCTGGAAATTATTTGATGTTATAATTTGTTAATTTCAAGAAAAAAAGACAATTATCAACAGTTGCCACTTGTTCTCATAGAGATATAAAACTTTATCAAGTTATTGATCAAAATGATATATTGTTGTTCAAAAGAAGAACATCAAAAGATTAGGGTGATATATAATTTTGCTTGAAAATCCTGTGTCAAACTGTTACCATTTATAATAAGTAAGTTTGTGACAGAATTATTAAAATATTGTACTAATTATTTAATTATTGTACTAAACTGTCACAATTCAAAAAACATCTTAATACAGTAGTTGGCTAGAATGTTACATATATATGCCTCAAGTAGGGTTGTCATTAAGGGATTTATCTAAAGCATAGAATCATTCTAATCATAAAATGCCCATGTTCTAAAATATTCTTGAATTCAGTCTAGTTCCACTACAGAAGCATTATATATTATCAGCAACTGCTACTAAGCATTTGCTAAAGGATCACACCTTATTTGGCTATTTTCTCATTGTGCAATGGAGATGTTGTAGTCCTAGTTCCTGTGAATTTATCATTTCAACAGGTTAATCAACTTTTATAGAAAGTCTCTGCTGATCTCTTTGGAGGGACTTCGGAGTCACTTCAGAATGATTTCGAAATGACTCTGAAATCACTCCGAAGCTGGGACTTCGGGGCTCCCCCCCCATGGGTGCATCCCCTCCCCCTAGCCTCCTCTAGACCCCAATGCCTGTTTCCTGTGCAAACAGGCTCTCTTTAGTCCAGATTTTCTGGCAGAAGAACCCATTAATGGGTCTACAGAAAATCCGGATTAAAGGGCAGAAAGTACCCATTTGATCTGGATTTCCCCCGCAGCAGTGGAAACAATTGGATCCCAAATGGGTGCCATGGTGCAAATGGGATCATCTGGCTCACACCCAAATGGGTCCTTAATGGGTGCAAAAATGGGTACTTTTTGACAGTGGAAAAACACCCATTGTTATAATATAGTGACTTCTTGCTGGGTCAGTGACTCAGATACCCATCTGCACAATGCCTGGAGATAACAAAATTACCATTATATGTATTCTGTATACAAACAAACTTTGAGTTTATTCTGATGCTGATTTTTGCATCATTGGCATACACATGTTTATGCACCAAATTGGGATTTTGGAAAGGGACAAAGAAAACTTTAGGGGAATAAAGATTAGAATACACAAAATCACAACAGGAATAATAATAATAATAATAATAATAATAATAATAATAATAATAATAATAATAATAATAATAATAATAATAATAATAATAATAATAATAATAATAATAATTTTTTCTACCCCACTTTTCTCACCCATTTAAGGGGACTCAAAGCGACTCACAAAGCTTTCTATTTTTCTCTCCACAACAGAACATCCCGTGAGGTGGGTGGGGCTGTGAGAACTCAGAAGAGAACTGTGACTAGCCCAAAGTCACCCAGCTGGCTTCGTGGGGGAGGACGAAATCAAACCCAGTATTCCCAGATAAGAGTTCAGCTCCTTAACCACTAGACCAGACTATGTAGACTAAATATTAGTATAAAGTATGCATGAAAGAATTTCCAAATCTCTGTATGTATAAAAAGGTGAACGAACTCTTCTATTTATGAAGTGAATAAAAATGGCACAAAGAAAGAACAATCAATGCTATATTTATGAAATATTTAGTGTACATATCCACTAAAGCCATGTTGGATCACTGTTTATTTTTCTTTACATTTTTCTTAAAGCGGAAATATTAAATAAATAATTGATGAAGGACAGGACTCTTTCCTGCTAAACCAATTCATACATTATTTATCAATATTTTGTCTTTCCCACACACTCTTTGGATTTTAAAATCAGCCTTCACATCACATGGGTAAATAGAAATCTCTTATTTTTTTAAAAAATGAAGCTATTTCAAAAATTATTTACAAAGAAATAAAATACAACTACTTGATGAAACTAGTCCATATAAATGGATATCATCATGTTTTCTTAACTCCAAATTTTGCTGTATTTAAACATTAGAAATCGCATTTATCAATACAGGTATAATTGTATACATGTTTGAAGAAAATGAAATAGATGAGCTGACAGATCACAGAAAAAACTATAAATTGTTAACACACTTTACTACTGAAAAGAAATGTATACTTCTGTAGCAGCCATGAAATTGAAATTAATGGAAATATTAATTTTTCAAAACAGAATTATTTACACAGAAGTTAATGATTAAGAAAAGAAAGTTTGACAAAATGTACAAAATCTATCCCATCTCTAATGTTCATTTTTAAAATAAAGCTACTCAAGAATCTTCAATTTTATTGTTTGTTTGTTTGTTTTATTGATGGCATCTTTCTTCTGGGAGATTATTTAAAAAGTTTAACCCCTGAGCAAGTTATGACTTGAGACTTATTTAGTCTTTCAAAAGTACATTGATTGTAACTGCAGGAAGTGTTACTGTCTATCCACAGATTCTCAACCTGCACAATTTTAAATACTATATCACTTCCAAAATGCTTTGTTTGATTCAGCTGAAATTAAAAGCAGAAAAAGGATCAGCAGTTAAAATGAAATACAAAGGAAGGAGGGACACAAATCTCAGATACAGTAGGATAAAGCTGGAGAGAAAAGTACATTTGAAAAAGACATCACAGTGACTTTTTTTTAAAAGAACAATATGACAGAAATTAAACATGATTTTTATGCTTGCCTTCTGTGCATTTAGACTCATCTCAACCTCTATTGAAATTCTGATCATATCCAAACCCCAAGGCTTTTGACATACTTTCATATATCCACACCTCCTCTCTCTCTTGTCTAATCTCCAGAGTCATTGTGAAGTATCCCACAAGTTAAAAGTAGAAAAAATACTGAATTCTAATATCCACATGAACTAACAGAAAGGGTTAGTCTCCTTCAAATCAATGAAACATAAAATAATGTAAACAATTTTTAATGTTTAAACAGTAAACAAAAAACTTTGTTTGAAATGTGAGCCATTTCAAAATGGATAAATCCTGAAAGATTCTGTAATAATTTCCATAGGTCTGTGCAAAAAGTAGCATGAAAACATTACAAGAGACTGTGTACTTCTACCAGAACGCTTCACCAGAACAAAAATAAACACTCGTTAATTAATTCACTCTACAACCTCAAATTGTGAAACTTTAGAACGTTATTAAAATTTTCAAAATAAACAACTACTGCAACAAGCAACGAGGCTCATGCATGTGAATTATAAAAGCAGGGCCCAAATTTTGGAAAAGTAATTGCATATTTAGAACTGCAAGTAGGTTTATTCGAATTCAGTCGTGACAGGGGCAGAAGGTAATGATACATCTGCCATGATAGCAACAAGCAGACCTGTCTTCTGTCAAGAGCTGAAATCATAAAGGAATAAGCTGTCGTTAACAACCTCTCTCCAAACAGTAGAGCTGTCATCTCATTGTTTTTCTTTGCTGGCATGGGGGCTAGTGTGGGCCTATATAGCCTGTCAATTCAATATTACTCCAAGCATTTAACCTACCCTCTCACTTTTTTCTAAGAAATCTTTTATTCATCTTAAATAACCTATGATCAATAACTTACTTATAAGCTAGCTTTTGCTGGGATATAAACCAAATTTATCAGAATTAAACTGATGGTACCTGTTACTAAACAATATTAACCTCACACAGATTACAATAATTTCATCTAATTGCATACTGACTGGAAGCATCTGGTACCAAGCAATCAAGAAATTTAAGCATAATAATTTTTAAAAAATCTAATTTGCATGTGTCTTTTTGGAACATGGAAACCCTTGTTTTAAGCACGCCTTTTCCTATTTCACAAATTTTAAAATGTACATCCACCAAAATTATTCATAACAGATCAACACAAAGATGAGAACCCAAATAACTCTTCAGCCACACATGAGTACAATGAAGAAAAGCTACCATAGTACGATTTGCACCATGCACCGATTTCCCCCCTCCCCCTCAGCTTTATGCACTAACATGGGAAACTGGATGGCTGGTTATATGAATCAGCATTGCTGAAAGACTGGTATTTAGAAGAGGGGAGCAATTGCCCACACTCTAGAACACAGTGTGACGCTCGGATAAGAGCCAGACTGTAGCCATCTTTGGTTCATTTTATTCTTTTTCCTTATTTGTCTGTCTTCATCTAACAGGTATTCCTCATGCATCCAATGAGGAAAAACTTCTTTAACATAATGCTGGTTAATATAATTCAACCAGTACTGCTCAAATGCAGGATGAAACCTAATCATCAGATTATGCTCTCACTGGATTGTCTTGATTTTTAGATAGTGCATATCATGACAATTGATGAGCAGCTGAGTGCCACTTTTTAAAAAATCTGATTTTCTGAAGTTGTCTAAGGGTTGTGAAAACATGTCCTGTGTGTTTCCTCCAGAACTGTTTGTGCTTTATCCCTTATTTCCTTTAAAGGGTCAGAAAACCTGAAAATACTTCCTGCCATTCACATCCAACCCTCAACTCCACTTCACTCTACTTCAGTCTTTATACCTCAGATTCTGGGTCTGCCAGCAAGCCAAATCAAAAAAGAAAAGAACAGGGCAACCCCAGGAAAGTACACCAGCTCTGGATCTGGATAGCCAGTTTAAAAAAGGATTTGTGTCAGTATTTGAGGAATTCCCTCCTTTCAAAATTCAAACTCTTGTTAGATGAAAGAAACACTGCAGGGAAATACAGTGTTTGACAACAGCTACGTTTGATGGTATTCTCTGCCAAACTGTCTTATAAATGTTTGCTCATATTCTATGTTGCTGGCTCCCTACAGTAAAATAAAATGTACCTTTAACTTCCTCTTTTCTATACAGCCAGTCATTTGCTTACATTTTGAGGCCTGCTCACCCTTACATGCTGGAGTAGTTTGCATTACACCACTTCTGCAGCTACCCCAGAGTGGGATAATCCTCCCCAGAGCAATCCAGCTGTGGGTGCAATGCAGTGAGTGGGTCTGATTGTGCGATTGTGATTGTGCAGTCATGTGCAACATCTAGAACATCATTACAACTACAAGCACTACTGGCCAAGCACATGGCTCATTTAGCACTCATTATGCAAATGGGGGCTGACTCCCTGGATCCTTGCCAGCCTGCTAGGGTATTGTCATACCATACCAGGCTGGGAAGTGCAAACAGGCCAATACTTCCTTGGGTATTGCCCCCCAGCATTGAATGTGGGACCACATTGAATGTGGGACCCTAGAAAAGGACATTACTTCAGAGAAGTTTTCATTACAATGACAGATTTCCACGCTGATGAAATAAAATTTAACATGAAACAACTATGAAACTAGACTGTTCATTTATCTGCTCTGCCAAACCACATAATAGATCTGATAAAAATCTTCAGTGAAAGCAAGCTACTTCAAAAACGAAATCACAGCACACGAGATGGAACACAGAACTAAACAAGGTATTCTCCTACCTCAACTGCTCTTTTAATGTATGGAATCTGAGTTCCACTGTTGAGATCTTCATTGATAATAAGTCTTCTTGCCCACTGGCCTGCTCTGACAACACCACTCCCGTGAATTAAAACCATCAATTTGTCTGGATTCGTCATTGCATCTTCACTCATAAAGATAAAACTCCTAGGTTCACTTTCCACTGCATCTACCTAAAATAAAAACAGAGTGTTTATTTAAAATATGAAAATACACCACTTTAAATTTTAAACAATTATTCAGAAAAATCTAACATGGTCTACTCACACTTCTTAACGTACATTGAAAATCCACTCAGAAACACATACTGGCAAACTTCCCATATCATTGTAACTTTCAGGTTTACTTCTTTTTATATTTTCAAACATATTTTCAGACTGGCGTGTTTAAGCTTAAAAGTCTATGGGATATGATAAACTATGAGCATATAAATAACTCAAGGCAAAACTTAGTGAACTTAGGGATAAGATGAAATTAATTTTTTGTTAAGCGGTGGTATCCAAAATGCCCAATGTTCTAACTGAATGACATAACTGCCCCACAAAATGGTCTGACCAATGCAGTAAAACTGGCAGGGACATAAAATACGTATCTCATCCACCCACTTTGGGCAGTCATGTGTACACACAGTGACTTAATTGCTTCATAGAATACAAAGCTACTTGTCTATGGTACATACCATCATTAGTATACAGAGCTGCATTAGAAATGTACTCTACATGAGCACTCACAACTGCATCCATTATCACAATCTGTGTTCAAAATAACTATGCAGAACATATGATTGGTGTGAATTATCCACATACACTACTCAATGTCAGATTTTAAGTCAGATTTTGAAAGAGCAAATTCTGTCCAGTGTCCACAGTATTCAAGTTGTGTAAAGCAGGTAAGGGCAGAGGAGACCAGGCCACTGCAAAGACATAACCAGTCCAAACCCACATGAGTCACTGAAATTTATCTGAAAATTTTTACTAGGCTAGAGCAGCTTCTCTAAAAAAAAGATTCCTTAGTGTTTACATCACCTTGGGAATACTACCTCTAAAAGACCTGACATGTTTATCACTGAAGAGGCATGAAAGATTAATTGTTGATACTTCCCACTGCAGGTTATTGAAAGTTTGTACAAGAAAAACTCAGATTGTGATTCACCACAAATACAACAACTACAAATTACAAAATTTATCATTTGTTAGCAGGAGCACAGCATGTAAAGCGAAGTCATTAGTAGGTCCCAGGCTATTTAAAAATCACATCCATCATTGCCCCAGATATTATATTTTGTGTTGTTTTTAGAATACAAATCTACTGTAAAATAAAAAGCAAAAAAACTGATAAATTCTGATATCCTGTAATACCCAATTTTCATGTGCATTTTGAGGCCTTTATTTTTTCAGCCATTATAATTTATATCTATTATTTAATTCCATCTATACACAGTTTGCTATCCTGTATTTTTAAATGGCTTCAGCTTCAGCTCTTCACATCTGAGGATGTGAACAATCTGCTTGCCAGGGCTTCATCTAACCTTATGCCTTCTTGATCTATGTTCCATACAATTAAAATCTAATGGAAGAGGGGGTGGGCTAGGAAGTTTCAGGGTGTGGTAAATGGTTCTTGAGAGGACTGCAGGTCTGACTGTAGGCAACAGGTTTCCAGACTACCTTCGGAGTTGGTTATAGCACCCAAAGCATCTTGGTCATGATACTAGACAACCTCTATCAAGAGAGAGACAGGTAGAGGCCACCTTCCTAGTCTTTCTGCAATATTTAAAAACATTAATCATAAAATCTTGTTGGAGTGGCTCAAAAATATGGGGACAGTCTTGCCTGGTTCTAATCTAATTCAAAAAAGTGCTAGGATTCACTTGTAGGGTTCTCATTAGTGGTTATCTCACCTCCCATGTCCTTTAAGATCTTCAGTATATTCTGTATGGGTGTTTTTTTTCCATTGTTACTAGAAGTACCCATTAAGTACTTCTAGTGACAGTGGAAAAACACCCTATGTCCTCTAATATCTATATCCTATCCCACATATACTCAAAGGGGTCACGAGCTTTGGTAAATTAATGACACACAGCATTATATCTCAATTCCTTCTAACTCTAGACCCATTTCAATCTGGCTTCAGACCTGGTTATGGCACGGAAACCACCTTGGTTGCCTTGGTTGATGACCTCCTCCGGGAGAGAGGCAGGGGGAGTGCTACCCTGTTGTTTCTCCTGGACCTCTCAGCAGCTTTTGATTCCATTGACCATGGTATAGTGGTCAATGGAATAGTGAAAACAATTGGCTTTATATTTAAAACCAGGAGAACCATGCCTAACACCCCACTGACTCTGTTCTTGAAGGGGTTGCAATACCCTGGAAGGGACAGGTGCGTAACTTGTGGGTACTCCTGAATTCCACACTGATGCTTGAAGCTCAGCTGGATGCTGTGGCTAGGAGTACCTACACCCAACTATGGCTGGTGCGTCAACTGAAGCCTTTTTTGGACAGAGATGATTTGGTCAGTTATCCATGCTCTGGTAACCTCTAGACTGGACTACTGTAATGCACTCCGCATGGGGCTGCCCTTGAATACAGTTCGGAAGTTGCAGCTAGTGCAAAATGCAGCTGCCAGGGTGTTAACTGGGACAGCTAGCCAAATGCAGATCACACCAGTTTTAGAAGGGCTGCATTGGCTGCCAATTTACTACCGAGCCCAATTTAAGGTGTTAACTCTGACTTATAACGCCCTAAATGACTTGGGCCCAAAATATCGAAAGGAACGCTTTCTCCCATATCGACTTGCCCGTGCCCTAAAATATGCATGGGAGGGGCCCTCCTGGTTGTCCCACCACCTTCAGTAGCGTGGCTGGTGGGCACCCAGGAGAGGGCCTTCTCAGTAATGGCCCTCAGGCTGTGGAACAGTCTCCCCTTGAGGTGCATCAGGCTCCTTCTATGTTTATGTTCAGGAAGGCAGTGAAGACACACCTCTTTTCTCAGGCCTTTGGCTAAATGTCAGCCATTTTTCCCCCACTGTAAACACCACTGTTTTAATTGATATTGTTTTGTTTTAAACATGTTGGATTTTAGACGCTGTGATGGTTTTTATTGTTTTATTATATATTGTTTTGTTTGATATGGTGGATTTTAAGGTTGTTACCCGCCCAGAGACCTTCAGGTATAGGGCGTGATAGAAATATAAATAACTAAATAGATAAATACAGTGGTACCTCGACATACAAGTGCCCTGACATACAAGTGTTTTGAGATACAAGCCGCCGAGCGAGTGATATTTTGCTTTGAGATGAGAGCAAGATTTGAGATACGAGTATGTAAATACAGTACAGTACATAACAAAAACAACTGAGGTGGTGTTTTGGGAGCTGGAATGGATTAATGGGAAAATTGCTTTGAGATACGAGCGATTTGACATAAGAGCAAGGTTACGGAACGAATTAAACTCGTATGTCAAGGTACCACTGTAGATAAACTCAGGAAAAATGAATCAGGTATAATAGGTTGCATGTAGACCAGTAAACTAAAACAAACCCCTAATATGACAGAAATGCTATGTGTGAAGGAGTTTGATATCCAGGATTGAGCTAATGCTTTCCATTGGAAAAAAAACAACAACTCCTGGATCCTGGTCGTAGTTGCCAGGATTGCCTATATCTGTCTCCGGTTGGTTTGCCAACTCTGGCCTTTATTTGACTCAAGTAATCCATGCTCTGCTCATTTCCAGACTGGATTACTATAATGTGCTCTAAAGGGGTTTCCCTTAAGGACAATCCAGAAGCTGGAATGAGTACAAAATGCAGCAGCTCAACTAATGACAGTTGTTTCTGGCCATATACACATCATGCTGGTCTTAAAAGATTTGCTCTAGCCAAATGCATATAAAGCTTTAAACAGCTTGAATACCAATAATAAGTAGTAGTCTTTTTTCCTATGTATTCCTTCTGATGGTGGAGATCTTGTGGTAAGCAAGGTTCAGAGTAGAAGTATCTCTGGTTCACAAAAAAATATCATTAGAAGTTTTAATGTATTTTATTTTTGTTTTATACTTGCATTTAATTTTACTTTATTTTGTTTTGTTTTTAAATGTTGTTCTTGTACACCACCTTCAGACCTTTTGGTAGAAGGCAATATGCAAACTTAAACAATATCCAATACAGAACAAATGAGAAATAAAAATCAATCCCAACATGTCAGTGCTGTCAAGCACATTATGTTTGGTTCCCACCACAACCACATATAGTGAAAGCAACTGGCTTTATATTTAAAACCAGGAGAACCATGCCTAGCACCCCACTGACCTATATTGTCTGTTGGCTGGAAAGTCCAGGACTCTTTTAAGTTAACTGGGAATGCTACCTCTGCCACAACCATCCCCGCCAACATTCCCCAAGGTTTTTAAGCTGCTTTGAGATTACTGTATTTTTAATGAGAAGCACTATAGAAATATTTCAAATAATTTTATATAAATAAATAAGAAGTGAAATGCCACACATGTGAACTGGCATGGATTTGGCCTGCATATCTCTCATAGAATATATTCCTGCACAAACTATCCAACTCACAAAATCACAGAAAACTATATGCATTTAACCCACTCTCATGTTACAGCTCAGAAAAGGTCTTTCTCATGACGCAAATGCAATATAGGAAATAAATCCTGGGGAAAAATGATCTCCTAGGATGCTTAAGGTTACCCTTGGCTACCCACTGCTTTGGTGCCAACCAAAAATATACATATATGAACTGTAAGGTGGGATGAAGCTGTTTCTGAAGCATGCATAATCAAAACTATCTACTGAAAAACGGTTCATGGAGGGATGACAGTAAATGATAAATCTAATCTTGCAATGTTCATCTTAATCCTAGCAAATCTGCTTACAGAAATGAAGTACTGCCATTTGTTGGACCCCGAGCAGATCTCAAAAAAGCTAGCCCTTGTATATGGGGAAATGCCTTCTAGTAGGTATTTTGGAATCAAGCTGATTATGGTTTTATAGTTCATTACTATAAATCTTATATATTTCTTTTCTATAAGGCCTTCTCGATGCAAGCCACCCAGCTGTGGAATGGCCTCCCTTCTGAGGTATATCAAGCACCCTTTCTTTTATATATTCAAAAGGCTACTGAAGACGCGCCTCTTTACCCAAGCTTTCATCTAAGGAGGCACTTATTCTCACCTGGGTTTTGCATTTTTTTATCTGTTAGGCAATAAGCAAAGATCATGACAATCTTTACAATTTAAGGTATTTACTATACTATTTTTACTATGTGCTTTTATATTGTATCTTTACTGTGCTTTATTATATATTCTGTGGAAATATGAAGGTAGTACATGTATGTGTTAAATAATTAACAATGAATATTCAGTTTAGGTATCTAAAGATTGAACAAGTCATCAAATGGCTACCAAGCAAGTTTTGAAACAACCTTTCCTTCAGTCTTAATTACATCTGGAAACATGTCTTCAAGCCAATTTGTCTTCAACCTGCTGTAATTCATTAAATGAAGCTTTCACTAAAGGATACACATAAAAAGGTCACACGAGTGCCCAATCACACTATATTGACAAGCCACTTTGGTTTACCATTTATTTTTCATCACAGTGAAATTCTACAAAGCATTTTGTACCTTTAACAACTTGCAATTTACATCTGCCTCCAGTTTTTTCAATTGCCCATTAAACAAATGAATTCACCATCTATAATTTTTATTTCATTACAAAAATGTATGTTTATTATTACTGTACACACACAAAATACAACCATCTGTATTTGTTTTTGTTTTGCTTTGGGATTATTAAATCTTTATATATGCCATCACGTTACTGAGAAGCGAATCTGGACTATATTTTTAAATGCTATTTTCATTTGCTAGATTTATATCTAATCACACAGCTTCAAATTCTTTTAATAGTTTGCAAATATGCACATATCATACAGTTTCCCAAACTCCAATAATATGCAACCTACCAATCAATGATCTGGAGGTCTGTCAACTTACCTTCCTGTCCCATACTTCTTTAAACATATTTTTCCATAGAAAAATATAATGGGTGGCAGTTGTGTGACCCAGCTAAATTATGTGCAACCCATGAAGTGAGTCACAACCCATATGTTGTGAAAAAATATATACCTGTATCTAAAATAACATGAAAAGCAGGACAATCTTCAGAAATTAAGAAACTTGGAACTGTAGCTCATTCTGAGGATTTGTTTTAAACTTATTTTAATGTTGTTAGTCACTCATGGCCACTTAGCAAACTTCATAAACAACCAGAATTAATACAAAGGTCTGTAAAGAACAACCAAGATTGCTTCAGTCAGTGTCCATCCATATTATTAGAGGTTCTAAAACTATGGTCCACACTGTCCATCTGGATGGTCTGCAAAAAGGGGGAGGAAGAAATAGGACTAACTTGGAAAATAAAATAGTGATCAGGTATGTTCCAATCAAGGGAGTTGGCAATAATGATTGGGCAGGTCATATACAAGCTTCAAAAGAGTTCCTTCACTCACACCAGAAAGGAACTGGAAGTACAAACCCCTGCATCTGAGAAGGAAGCAGCAGCAAGGTAGACTGTGCCCAAGATATAAATGCATCGCTTGAGAGATTAACAGACAGTATGAAACACCATTAGCCTGTTGAGACACTTAAACAGTTTTCAAATACAAAATAAAAAGGAATTTTGAGAACAGCTGCACAATATCACTGTACTACAGGAATTACAAAATTTGTGGATGAAGGTCCAGCGTGCCTGATGGTTGAAGGAAGTGCTCCTGCCCTTGAGGCCGGATATGTGCTATTCTTTGCCCTCGTCCATGCTAACATAAATGCCAAGGAATGAAAGTTCCCGTGCTTCAGAGTTACTGTCTAACCCTGTTTCAAATCATGCAGTAAATGGCCCCAGGAGTCAGCCATTTTGGGTGTATCCCTAAATAGAACTAGGCAGAGAGAACACGAGCTAGGACTCAAAGACTTGCCACTATCCATCCACACATTGACTTCAGGGGAAAAAAAGGACCGCAAAAGCCCTCAGAGTCAATTTTTGCACTGTATAAAGGATACCTCCAACGGTGCCTCCTACCCATCTGTGGGTGGGATGCAGGCCCAATGCACGTGGGAACATTCTGTTACCACACCCTCAGGCCTCTCCAGGGTACCTTTTTCATGCCATGCAGATCCTTCCAATCACAAGGGTCTAAACTATCCTAATGCATTTCTATGGACTTTTACAAGTTACTCTGTAGTAAAATAGTGACAGAAAATGAACTTACCGGAATATACACTTTTTTCAAATGGCATTCTTCTTCCAATAATTCATACACAAATTTAGTGATAATCTATAGGAAGGAAAGAAGTTACATAAATTATACCTATGTCGTACATGGAAAATTTATTTATAAAAGTATTTGTGAAAAATAATTAATTTAGTTAGCGTCATCTTCTTATTCTATGTAAATTATAGAAAACCTGTTTCAGAGAGAAAAATTCCAGAATAAGTTTGCCAAAGCTGCCATTCTTATCTCCCTTCTATGGGAGGAAGCAAAAGAGAGCACAGAGCACGCAGTAGACATGGCCAATTCAAAAACCACAGTGACAAAAGTAGCACTGTTTTTCAAGAGGAAACAAAATGTAGTTAAACAACAGCTATTTAACTCCAAAATAAATTCAGTTAATTGCATCCCACAAGACCTGCAAAATAAAAATAAAAACAAAAACATTTATTTCAATATCCCATGGCACTATTTGATGATTTGACGAAACTAAATGTCCCCTGATGTTACATTAGTCCATCCTCCTATAATATGACAAATGTCTCATTTTCATAATACCATTACAAATGGCATTATATAGGCAGAACCTTGAGGTTAAGCTCTTTACAAAACTGAAGTAGAATAAGCTTGGTCATAGAGACCTTTAACTATCAGAACATGTAGCAAAGGAGTTCAGCTTCCAGGTAGATTAAGTGAAAAGTGGAGTATTTCACACCATGAAAGACACAGTGATACACAAGATGCACTTATAGTTTAAACAAGGAATATTTAGGAAATATAAATTCTAAGAAAACCTTATAATCATATAGGTGCAATTGTGGGAGCCTTAAATGTGGGCTTTACCACATTTCCTCTTGCTGGCCATGACCCACTTATGAAGATGGTAATGCAGATGCTGAGGAGCCACAAAGATTTGACCCTATTCGTGCCATAAAGACAGCCACTACACTCATTTCTAAATCAGAGGGATTAAGTGTTAGATAGTAGCTGGTGCCAATGAGAAAGTAAAGTGGTAGCATGAGCTGTCTCTTGTGCTTGAGTACCTTCCCTCCAAGGTTAAAAGTCCCATAAGATGCATAAGAGGAGACCCTGAGTTGGGATTTGTAAGAATATCAGACTGCTTTGTTTTCTTTGCAAACTCTTCAGTTGCTTTCATAAACAATACACAACGGTTTGACTCTTTTGGGTCTTTCACCAAGGCTTGTTGTTGCGCCTGATTTATTATAATCAGGGCTGTTGATACATCTCACCAGCAATCTTATGTTATCAATGGCTGAATTGAATTTACCCACCAGCGATTTGCAAGTACCAGAGATTAAAGTCAGATTAGTATCCTTTTTTTTTTGTTTTGTTTTTTAATGAGAAGGATTGGTGCTGCTTGCTGACTGAGGGCTTGTTTGCACTTGGATTCATTCTGGAATATATCTCAGAATAGGAATCTGCTGTCCACATGCTAATGCAGATTACAGCAGGCCTCAGGTGAAGTCTGCATTAGCATGTCAACAGATCTCTATCCTGAGAAATATTCCAGAATATGGCCAAGTGAGAACAGCCTTGAGACTGTAGGTTGGTGTCAGAAAGCACAAACAGAAGCACTCCTTTTCACATTGCTTACTCACTGTATTACTTGTCAGTCCTGTTCAGTGAATGAAGGCTGAGAAGTAGGGTGAATATATGAAACTGAAACCTTAAATCCCATTTAGAGTCCAATTGCAAGCAGTTAAAGAGTTCAAGAGAAAACACACTGCAGATGAAACTAGCAGGGAACTGATCTTCCCTGTAGAGAGTGGGGAAAACAATAGCCTGAAATGGAAGTAAGAGCGCCAGCAGTTTCTGTATTTAAAAAAGTAAAATAATAAAACAAGGTAAAACATTTTAACAACTCCAGAACTCTTGCCAAATGCAGCCTTCAAGACAAAGAGCAATTTTGAAAGAAACTTTGGAAGGAAAAAGTGAGTCTTGTGTTGTAAAAAATACAGAAATTGTGTGACCCTTATAACACTCAGCATTGTTCACGCTGACTAAATTTTATCCAAGAAAATTTGGGCATGTAGTATCCACCTTGTCTTTCATGAACATTTACCACTGGTTTTTCCTTCTTTCAGCGGCAGCGATTCTTCATATTTCACTGGGTGGCACACCCTCTCCCCTACTGGATCACAGATGAAGCGGGCTAGAGCGGCAGCCTTTGAGGCATGGACTGCAGCCGGGAGGTGGGGTGCAGGGGCCATAGAAGCCGCCCTCCAAGCCTCGCCAGGGTTCCTAGGCACTTCTACATAGTAGAATTCGCCAGCATTGCCATGTGGAAGCTCCATCCTCAGGATTAGCAGGTAAGGCTGGCATCTCTCCCCAACTCCCTGAAGCACCGGGAAGTCCCAGGCCGCTTCATTTAGGCTGTGCACGCCATTTTCGTGTTGGTGCCTGCGGTGAGCAGGACCCGGGTCAGGGTATTTCCGGCATATAAGGCGACCCCCGACTTTTCAGAAGATTTTTCGGGGTTAAAAGGTCACCTTATATGCCAGAATATATGGTATATACCTAGGTTACTAAACAAAATAGTAATTTATCTAAGTCCCAGAATTTATAGACAAAAACTGCAGAAATTCTTCATATAAGCACAACTGCAAAGCAAAATGCAGTGTCTCTTAAAATACAGTGGTACTACATCTTGCCAAGCCAAATTATCCAAACCATTGACAAGCATAAAAGACTAGTACCTACGAGAACCACAGGTTTGCAATAGGCATCCAACATGACTTTGCAATACACAGAAATCTCCTGCAAATCTCCATATTGCCATGTTACTCAAGGGATAAACCATCTAACTTTTTCAAACAAAACAAAACTCTTTTTTGGAAGCCATTTGGTTTAACCTGTAACAGGAATTCTAATTACACGTTTCCAAATCATTACAAAAAATCAGAAACAAAAAGAGCAATTTACCACAAGGCTTGGCTGTTGTATCAATCTTTTTTTGTAAAAAACGCTAATACTCAAGGTCTCAATAACTACAGCTGTCCTAACGAACGTAGTATAACAGACTAGCTGGCAAGGTGCCAAAGAAAAGCAGTAAAATTGGAACATATCTATATACATATCTGAAGATTGAAAAAATGTGGGATTTTAACCAGAACCTTCACTGCTATCATACACACGTGTGATGACCAGGGATTAAGGTAAGTAGGTTAGAGGGTATTTTAGCCATAGGATAGTTGTTGTTTAAAGTATAGGGGTGTGGCTTACTATATTCCAAAGGGAGGAGATAAGCTGCCCCAGAGGCTGAACCAATCAGAGTCAGATGTCATGATTCCAGATTCTATAAAAGGTCATGTAAGAAACATAAACGCACAGGGTATGGGGTGGGAAAGGAACCAGGCTCTAGGCTCGCCTGCAGGTGAAGTTGGGAATAGGGTCCTGATAGTGGACTGTGTTGTTTTAAGTAGAGAGAGTGTTTTAAGAAGAAAACGTAATTCAAAGCTTGTACACATAAAAGAAGTTGTAACTAATAAAAGGCTTTTGTTAATGACAGTTGAAGAGAGTCAGACTGTACTCTATCTGAAAAGTAACATTGTGAAGAGAAAAATAAGTCCTGTGCCTTTAAAAAGGAAAAAGGAAAAAGCCTGAAGAACGCCACAGCCAGCTGGCGAGTGAGTTTTTCGGCTGCAGAGATAACAGGCAGAAAGGGGTGAATGTTGTGGGCTGAGGGCTGCCTGATAACGCAGAGATCTTGCCTTTTGGTCCGTTAAAAGGCTGAAGATCGGTCCAAGAGTGGATAAGGTGTTAGGCAGGGCGTTTCCCGAGCCCCCAGTTGCAACAACACGTAAGATAGATTTCAAAATCATCACACTATTACAGAGCCAGCTTTTGTACATTCTACCTACAGCACAGCTGAACAAGAATATAACTGTGAGCAATTAGTTCATTTAAGACATATTCATCCTCTAGCAGCATGTTAGAAACATGGACCTGATGTAATATTACCTCTAGGGCCTGTTTATGGTTGACTAAATCATTTTCCAATTTATGGCAATAGTGAAGCAGTTATTTTTCTATACTCTCTTTTAAGCTGAGAGTGAAGAGCTATTGAAATAAACAGAACGGCAATAAGGGACTCAACTTTTTTTGTGTCAATAACAAAATGTCATCTAACTTTGGGGGCAGAAAGGAATTTTCTCAGTAAGTGCTACATTTGTGCTACTTAGTTTCAATTAACTAGAAGCTATACAGAGGGTTCTCCAAATCCTAAGCTACTGCCTTTGCCAGATCTAACCTAGCATCAACATCAGATTGCTTCTAATATATTAGAGAACTGCCCTCTACACAACAGAGACTAAGTGAATGATCACAGTGCTTCCTTTCCCCGGAATTCTTTTGAGTTCAAAACCACCCTCCTTCATTTTATTTCCAACATTATGAATGTCATTTTGTGCAATTGTTTTGCCTCTGCACTCCACTACCAGTAATGAACAATGAAGGGACATTTCTCCAGCCCAGCACTTGCCGCTTGTCACTGTAGAATGATGTGTCCATCATTGCCAAGGATTTGTTATAATCTTGATAGATAATAGTTAGCAAATATGAAGATATGAATCTAGGTGAAGTATGTAAGCCAGATGGGAAGGTGATTTGTCTATCATCACACAAACCCCGAAAAATCCTAGCTTTAAATAAAAAAAAATCCTGTCACCTAGAACCTAAACTATGTATCAAAAAAATTAACCTCCTTTTTTCCTGGAGAGAGAGATGGCAAAATAAAAGAAATCCACAGAGATACTCATAGAATTATTGTCTTTCTTATTAATCTATGGAGATGAAAATTGTGGTGGATGACAGGTATTCATTGCCTTTCTTAAAAGATTCAAGGCAATATACAAAGCAAATAAAAAAAACCTATGGAAAAATGTAAGAATGTATGGTAATAGTACACAATTAAAGAAAAACAATTTGAGAACTTAGGACCCAACTTTATCTATCACAAATACACTAGGAGGACAATTCAAAAATTAATTTTTAAGCTAAGCCATTGCATGCACTGGGAGGGAAAGCCGCATCTTGGTCTGGTGTCTGAAAAATGTTGTCACGAGCTTTCCACAAACAGGAAAACACCACAGAGAAATTCTGATTTTCTCATTATTTTTTCTTGGGGACAGAAAGAGGGTCCCTGATGCTGAGTGCACAATCCAAGTCAGTTTTTAAAGGAACAAACATTCTGTTATACAGACCAGAGGAGGTAAGCAAGAACTTGTGTTTCATACGTTCGCTTAGATCTCCTCATTAAAAGTCTTGCTTCCATATTCCATGCTAATCAATTTCTAAATAATTTTAAAAGATAATACCATGTAGAAACCATTGCTATAATCAAATGAGAGGTTACAAAGGAATAACTCGCCAATATCAAATTAATGTCATTTCCCATGGCTTCCTTAGCTATCTGACCACATTCTCATTGGAATATATCCACATACTGATGATAATGCTCTCCATATTTCCTGAAGACATAAGAACAGCCATGCTGGATTGGGCCACAGCCCATCTAGTTCAGCATCCTGTCCCACACAGTGTCCCACCAATTGCTTATGGGCATCTCAAGCAGAAGACAAGAGCAAAACCTTCCCCTGCTCTTGAATCCCAGCCAATGGCTTTTAGAGGCATCCTGCCTGTCTTCCCAACTGACAGTATCAAAAACAAATCTATTTAAGACAAATGAATGATTATGAGAGGTATTGCTTTAAACAGAATTCCTATTAAGTCATCAGTCTGAATTCCTCAGAAATTCTATCTTAAAGCTCACTAGATTTTAAGATCCAGTATTATGCTGTCTGGAAGTACTAGGCAAGTTAAATTCCACCATAAGCACACAAAAATTAGAACATCCTAAATTACTCAGAAATAAAGAAATTTATTTATGACAAGCCACATCTATATCTGCCAAGAAAATAGCATGGATTGAGTAATCAATATCAGTCTTGTCTCTTTGGCGCCTAAAACCATCTACAACAATTTATGATACACAGCACTAAACCTGTTATTCTTTCAAGCTTTGGCTCTCCAAAAAATAAAGAATGTACTGTATGCTAACAGCCTTTCCTGCATCTAATCTCTAATGGTGAAACTGACCCTCGGCTTCATATTGTTGCTGTATATGCTTGGATTGAATATACTTTGTTTCAATTGTGAAATGACAAAACCAACCAGTAAGTAATAAGAGATGCTGGAAAAACTTCTGACCCAGAATTCTTGGACTCATTTAATTAAGCATTGAAGCCAATGAAAAACTATCTCAAAAGTTATCAGCAACTGAATGACCCATTTGTTATAAAGTTCTCTTCACTGGAAGACTTCTGAGAAAAAAAAAAAGCAACAGCTTTGGCACATGGATGTCAGTCTCTATATGTGCTGGGAAGAGCATTTCTGTACATCTGCATCAATCTTTGCAGTGTTTTACCTCACAAACTCAGAAGGCTATGACTTGAGTTTTCCTCAGCAGAATATGCTACCATGGTTGAGTGGCCATATGAACAGAAAAAAGAATTTGGAAGTTTTATTTGTTCCAAGCAACCGTTTTCTATCTGATGCTTTACAGATATATAACATATTTTTTAAAAATTTTTGCATGCCTAAGCTGAAATGCTTAATGAATGTTTTTTATATTTTTACCTTCTACTAACTGCATATGTCTGTGATGTCTGATTTTATTACAGGCTGCATAAGAGTAGGCACTATTTCAGGTTTTGGAGGTTCAAGCATTTTGACCCTTATATGACATTATTAGAATGCTACATTAGGTCCAGAAGTGGACTGGCAACTAGGATTCCTTTTAAAATGATGTAATGTGCACCTTCTCAGGATTAACATCAGCAGACTTTTACAGCTTCTGGAACACAGGGAAGAGCAGATTTTTTTTTCTGATCCCTTCCTAAGAGCCCATGCTAAGAGCAAAGGAGTTTCATGCATTCTAGCACACCATTCTGGTGTATCTACTAACCACCACCACCCCACATAAAACATGGTTTTTTGAGCATTAAATATGAGAACGCATGAAATTGACAGATGCTTAGGTCCCAGATAACAGAGGATGTCAAACTCTCCATTTATGAATCCACAAATATTGTTCAAAGCTCTTACATAGAGACTGCTTGCCTTCAGCATGTAAACTACTATTTTCCTGTGTTAAAAGGTTCTTGCAAACTTCCCTGGTGGATTAAAGGTAGATATCTTCTTACAAAAAATATTTCTCAACACTTTTTTGACCATTCTACTAACTAAACAACAGAAAACACTGCATAGAAAAACATTCTTTATTTTTTTCTAGTTCTTCAAGGGGGAAAAATCTTGTCAGAAACACAAACTTGTCTCTCCTAAAAAATGTTTTTCCTGTTTTTTCACTTTCTGAGTAGGTATTTTAAGTATTTCACCATCAGACATATGTCAGATTCCTTGAGTTGAAGGCAAAGATTAAACCAACTGAGGAAGGAAGGAAGGAAGGAACGAACCAACCAACCAACCAACCAACGAACCAACGAACATGAGAGACTCTTTTAATTGACTAAGGAGAACAAATATCATTATTAGTATGACTGAAGTGGGGATTGTTGGGAACTGGACAAGGTTTTCAACCTCTGTTCAGAGGTTTCTCACATTCTGACCTTCATCCTTTCACTGCCTTAAAATGTTCCCTAGTTTTTCATTTGGAAGAAGAAAAAACATAGAAAGGATTGCAAAGTTTTCTGGCCAGGTTGCTGATGCTTCTCTGGAGCTTTAGCTTTGGCATCAGCAGTGCTGGCTGATGCTGAACCTTTATCCCTAATGCCCTTGCATATTCCTGAGCAAGTAAGACTGTAATACAGGCAAGTAATCCTGGGTCCCTTTTTGGTACCTGCAGTTCTGTCAACTTCCTTTCTCTATTCCACTCCATATTCTTCCCCTCATTCTAGGACTTATTGAGTTATTCCTTGCAGCTACATCCTTCAAGCAATGTGCTATATCCTAAGCTATTCAGGGCAGCAACCGGATAATGCTGTCATCAAGCTGGCACAAGGAATTTTAAAGGTTTTCTCCTCTTTCTTTTCTTTTCTTTTTTTTTAAACAACTGGGGTAGCAGTGTGTGGCTACAGAATTTATAAACTTCATAAGTGCTACCACTGTCTTGGCTACATTATAATTACGATATTTTATGATATAATTACAAACTATTTTTTTAAAGGCCGTGTATAAATAAAATATAAATGAACATTAAATTCACAGTGTTAGCACTACAGATTTCTTACTTTTGCCACTACTTTTTCATCCTGGCCTTTAATATTTAGTTCCCTCTTAATCTTGTCCTGCTAAGGTGGGAGGGTTATATTTTTATTATATTTTGCTATATTAACTTCTAACCTAATGGTCAGAAGTACCCATGGTCCTAAATACTACATTGGAAAATTAAGCCATGCTGTGACCTAGCACTTACCAGTGAGAACTTTGCTATTTAATTTTTTAAAAAAAAATCTCTAGAAACAGTTTGTGACTAATTTTAAAACTTTGTACATTTCTCTATTAAAATCAGTTTGTGTGAGAGTTTGGACCCAACCAACTTTGGGTCTTCTGGAAGCATTTAACAATATTCCTTGTTCTGTAGGTTTGCCAATTTGTGATAACACCATCAATCCTATATTACTAGTGGAAGCAAGAAACAAACAATGTAAGGCTAGAACTTCCTTAATCTTGAATATACCAAGTGATAATGATTAGGGTGGATGAAAGACTTGAAATGAAGATACTATTTTAAATAGCAGCCTCATGCTTTTCCTAATGCACAACTCCACTGCCTAATCAGTCTGTACGAAGCGTGGGAGCCGGTCACATACAGCATGTGCAAAAATGCCCCGAATCTTTCTGTTCTAGTTCACTGATGGGAATTTCTACTGTGCTCATTGGAACTGGCCACCACCATGTATGAACCTCACTACATTTCAGCGAAAATTAGCATTCTTTCCTACAAGAAATTCTACCAGGACATCTTAGCTGGATCTGCTATCTTTTGTTTATGTTAGCCCTCTTTTCAGTGAGAATGGTTTCAGAACTTCCATGTTTGAAAACAGATATCACTGTCAAACAGCAAAAGGACACAGCAAAGCTTTAAATAGCCAGACTGAAACATTCTCTTCTCCTTCCCCATCATTCCATCACACACACCCTCATTCTACAACTAGCTCTGTACCATCTGCAGCCAGATGCCTCTGCTTCCAGGCAATCCTAAAGCTATGTAGGCTTCAGCTGCTGCTCCAGCAATAGTGCCTTATTTAAATTGTTAATTTTTTAGCAAGCTACTCAATACGCTGAATAATACATAACGGAGTTTGAAACCTGTACTTCTGAAACTCTTAAAGCCAACTGGCATCCAACGAATCTGATGAGATAAATACGACTCGCATCTCTAATCCAAAGAGAAGTTCAGCACAGGTATCAGAGATCTCCTGCACACAATACACTTATTCAGGGCATCCCAAAGCCACAATCTATTAGAAAGCAAAATTATTATGCACCTGAGTGCAAATGTTGGCTGTTCTCCTGAAAGACACCTCCATCTGTGCCTTTTTGGCATCTTTCCCTAACAGCAGGAGAGAAACACTTCATTTTCACCAATAAATGCCAACATTTATTTATTTAATTTTGTATATACATACATCTAGTTTACTAACTTTTCTTTTCCAGTCACTTTTCGATACCCCATAACTATACTCATACCGCTGACCAATCTTATAGTGAATTGGTAGTTATGCATTTTTTCTAATTCCAGTAAACAATAAACCATGAAGTGCAATTTAATAGATTAGGCATATGAGCTTCTGTTTTGCTACGTATTTCAAACATCAAGTAGTTTGCTATTATTGTTTTTCTGCAAAAAAGTTAGCTATTAAACTATGTTTTATCTTGCAAAACGATCCAGATTTCCTTTTCAGAAAATGAATGATGAAAAATACTTCATAAGAGATGGTTTGTGCCAATATAAATGAACATTTTAAAAAGTACATTCAGAACAATAAAAAAGCTCCTGAGATTTTTTTTTTAATCTCAGATTTAAATGTATCTAGGATTGTACATAGTATTAACAAATGACAAACTCTAAATTCTGGTGTTACTTTTCATCCTTTCTCTAATACCTTTTTGAATTTCACATATGTTTTTAACAACTACAGAACACTAAAAAGACAGCTGCTAATGCACTCTTGACAATTAATATACCAACAGCCCTGCTGCCTTGTACTCTCTAATCCATTAGCCGGTTCTTTGTTTTGCATTTATATCCACCTTTCTTTCAGGATGAGGAATAGCAGTGACTAGCTACATTTCCACAGCAGAGACTATTCCATAGTATGGAAGCTACCACAGAGAAGGCCATACCACAGATCCCCACCTCTGACTATTGAAGATGGTGGTACAAACAGAAGGATCTCACCTACAGATCTTAAAGATATGGGTGAAACTTTCCTTTAGATATCTGGGTCCCAAGATCAAAGTTCACACAGTGAATTGGTGGGTTTTTTGTTTGTTTTTTCCCGTGTATTGGCAGCCAGTACAGCTCTTGTAAGACCATCAGAATCTGCATCCATCCAGCAGTTCTGGCCAGTAGTCTAGCTGCTGCTTCTGAACCATATTCAAGGTCAGCCCCACATAGAAGATACTACAATTAGTCCAGTCTGGAAGTTACGAAAGCATGGATTAGCCTGGCCAGAAAGGGCTGTAGCTGGCGACCCAACTGGAGATACCCGTTTCCCTGAAAATAAGCCCTAGCATGATTCGCAGGGGTGAGCAAGTGAGATGGACAGCTTGGTAGGCTTTCAGCAACCGACGTGAGTGACAGGAGGAGCATTACACCCAGGAGAGGCCACGCTAGCCAAGCAGAACGGACCAATCATGAATATGGTCTCTCGGCTCGGTAGTAGGGGGGAGATCAAGGAAGCTTAGCTGGCATCTCTCCCGCTTAATTTACATCTAGTGCAAACTTAAGAGATAAATGACAAATATCCAGAGGCTCACATTTGGTGGACTAGATACATTACATCTTTCAAATGTGTACTCTGGCATTCATCAGATTTTAAAAGAGGTTAACAAGATAAAAATTTGCCCACAATCTTCATACTCAGCAAATAACAAAGCACCTGTAAATTATGGCATCAATTGCACAAAACATATGCAATTTCACTATAAAAATACCTTACAAATTCTTCACAGGAGATTCTGAGGGCTCTTAGAGCTGTCTAAATATTTTATACCTAGCATAGTTTTATTGGATGACTACTTACACATGGAAAAGTCATCGCTACCACTCAGCAGACGTAATTATGCATGCTAACAATCTTCAGTTTCTTTCAGCCACATGCACTCTAGCTGTTCTACTGAGTTTATCATACTGAGTATTTTCAGCAAGTCACACAGCTTTTGTATTTAATTAAGGTAGAGAGCATATTCAGAAATCTGTTTGGGCCCTCCTTTTTCCTATCTGGGGTGAAACTGGGGCCTCAAAAGAGGTCCCAGGGATGTAGCCACGCCAACTCAAAAGGCCTCAAGGTTTTCAGGAATCATTCTGAATCCATAAACATAAAGAAGCAGATCATTCAAATGGTTCTTCCATGCCTGTAGGAAGGAATTATCACTATTGTACCAAACTTATCAGAAAATATCAGTTATGATAGCAAACTCCATCAATCATCAGAGTGAATAAGACCACATGAAGCTCTCAGCTAAAGGAGGCTACGAAATCTCTGTATTGTGATTTTGTAAATTACTTCTGAAATTTCCTGCCATGTTTAACAAGGAGAATTGCATGAATAGGATGGGTGCTACAGAAGAGAATCCTTCTTCATCTCTCTAGTCCTCTAGAGATACACTTCTTGTGAGCAAGTCAGAATTCTCTTACAAGAAGGCAGCATTTCCTTTCTAACCCTCTCATTTTGTAACAGTGCTGTACCAAATGGACAAAGTTGTATGAAGGCTGGCCTCCCAGATCATTCACTTTGGTATTGTTTGCATTGAGTACCAGCAAGTAATGACAAATTCCTGCTTGACTGCGTGGGCATCTCCATGGGCTTCTCCCTGAGCCAGTTTGGTCTAGTGGTCAGAGCGCTGGACTCTTTTCTGGGAATATGAGGTTTGATTCTGCCCTCCCCCATGAAACCTGCTGGGTGACTTCGGGCTAGTCACAGCTCTCTTGTGAGCTCTCACAGCCCCACCTACCTCACAGGGTGTTCTGTTGTGGGGAGAAGAATAGAAAGCTTTGTCAGCCGCTCTGAATCCCCTTAAACAGTCGAGAAAAGTGGGGTAGAAAAGCCAACTCTTCTTCTTCTCTATGCAGTTTTCTTGGCAGAGATACAAAATTTATTTCCCATTGCCTACTTCCCAGCAGAGGCTGGAGGAGCTCATTCACCACATCTTGGCATTGGGAATTAATTCAGTTCCCTTATTTGCAAAATTTGAATAAATGTCTTCTTATTGTGGACTGACGTCTGACATCTTAGTGTATAAAACCAAGGAACAGGAAATACGAAAATATGACTTCTTCATAGGAAAACAGGATAAACTACTGCACTTCCTGTTAATATTTAGAATGCTCATCAATAACAATTAACTAAACATAATTTCCAGGGGGCAAGCATGTTAAAACTTCTGTAGCAATGCTCATGACAAGTTATGTACAACCTTAAAAAGACACAATTTTATTCTGCATCAACTCTTTATGTATCTGATGAAATGGAATGTAGTCCACAAAAACGAATGCCACCAAATGTGTTTAAGGACATGGAAGACTGTTGGCTTTATCATGTGTAACTGCAAATAAGGCACCCCAGGCCCATTCACAACCAAGACAGGCCATCTTTCTTTGGAAGATGAGTTTGAAAAATCTTATATCAGCACTTTCTTCACTATGCATGCCTTGCATGCACACAACGCATAGGCAGCCCTGTCACAAGACCAGATATTTTGGCATAAGGACAAAGGTCCATCATAGTGATTATTAATTGCAAGGTTCTGTACAAGGCAAACATGGAAAAACAACACAGCTTTTCTTGTTCCCCAGAAATCTGTAGCCAAGCATGTTTGTACCTATGAGACTGCAAAATTTAAATATTCAATATTCCTTAAAAATGCATATTGTCAATGCATTAAGCAACACAGAAACATATATAACATATTTTATAACGCTTGTATATAATATATACCTCTCCAAGTGCTTCATAGCGCTTCTGGTTCCATCTATGCAAATCTTCACGATAGTTAAAAACAAATGGCTCTCCTGTTTTTATATGCCTCAACTGCCCCTCTGTAATAGAAACAATAGTATATTTAAAATATCTTTAGAAATACCAATAACAATTTTTTTTAAAAAAAGCTGTTCATCTGTATATTATTAGTCTTAATTAAATTTTAAGTGACAGACAACAGCACCAAAGGAAACATAAAGGCAGGAAAAATAATAGTCCCACCAAGTGAATTATTAATTCAAAGTTAGTTTCAAGAAGCAAACAATTATTTAAAATACAGTTCAAACTGTGGACTAAAACATTTCATAAAACTATATAAAGGAGCGTCTATATTTACAATTCTTTCTTAAAATACCTAAAAGCAGAAGGAGGTTTCAGTTTGCTTATATTATGTTCAATGGAAAAGAAAATGATGGCTTTCATCTTTGACAAAGCAAATATATAGTGTTGTGCATAAAAAAATTTTTTTAGAAAAAGTATTTGCTTGGAAAAGTTACGGAGCCTTAAAATTTTCACAACAGCTGCAGTATACCTGTAAATGTACTAATTAAATGAAAGAAGCTTAAATTTCTTAGCCCTGCTACTATTCACTTTCAGTATGCTTTCTTCAATTACTAACTTCAGGGGGAAAGTTCTCCAATACTTCAAGTCCCAACATTCCTTTCTTCAGAGTGCACTCACATTCTAGCGATGATCACACGGCTGCCAGAAAGTGGGGGCCTTATGTTCCTAAAGTGACAGGCCCGTTCAAGCTGGCAGGGTGCAACTGCAACTGCAGATTGTGACACTCACTATTTTACTGCCATACAGCTTTATGGCTGCAAAGATGTCCATACAGCATGAGTTGCTCAGCAGATATAGTGGAAGAGAGCACTGACAATGTGCCCTGAGAATGTGAAATCCTGCATTAATGCCTCCTTAATTTTTATTTATTGATTTGCAACTTCATCCCACCCTGTACCAAAAGGCCTCAGAGCAGGTGAGCAGTACAAAACAAAATACAAAATGAACAAATTAAACTAAGACTCTAAAATAATAATTGTATGTGGGGAGGGGAAGATCAACCAAAGGCCAGTATACAAAAGTAATAGGTGCACATCTAATCCTCAGTTCCCATGTGTGCATTCCTGTTGACATAAGACAGCTACCTTATGAAGGCTTCCAGGTTTAAGGCTCCTAATTTTTAAATTCTGTGCTTAGTTGCTGTAATATGTTCCATGGTGGTTACCGGTGAAACTTCACTTCCTAAGGAAATGTTAACGTATAACCTAATAACAACAGTAGTATATTTTCAAGTTCTTTAAGCTTCATGGAAAATCACTTGCTTAAATTTCATTAGATTACTGATTTGAAAATCAGAACATACAGGCAAATCTTTCCTCCAAATATAGGAACCTAACAGGTAAGGTTAAATGCATTAGTGGTCACTGTAAAAATCCCAGCCAGACATGCCTGTACCAAAATATGAAGAGGATGAAACTTTCAACAGTACAGACTTCAGTTCATCTTTTTAGCAATCAGATGTGAGCTGTTAAGTGTGCAGCCTAGAAAAGAATGTAGAGATTGTACTGTTCTAAAAATAATAAGTTGAAGAGTAAGAGTTGAACCGCTCCTTTCAAAGAGCATCACTTTCATGACACTTTTTATTTCTAAGTGCCTTCCAATGAAAGCCATCAGGGTATTAAAAAGCTAAGTGTTGCATAAATGACTACATTTAAAGAAAAGCTTTTCCCCATAAAATTGGAAGGTGCAAGACATTAAGAAACTAACTTCTTTTTATTCAGAGTACAACTGCTTTGTGTCAAGAGTTACACACATCTCTTAATACACTGCCTCTTGCAGAGTGTGTGCTTTTCAAGACAAAATATAAGATTAAGTAGGCATGCAACTTTTATTCTAAGGAAGCATTTCGAACAATAGTAGCCAGCAATAGTTATGACAGAATAAGGTTCCTGAAAACTATAGCCCTTTTCCTGATTAGGTCATGTATATTTAGTTCTCCATGCCCAGAATAATGGGCAATTGTAAGAAGTATGCTGGAGGGATTTGCATGTGCTCATGGTGTAGACATATTAGCATGGTCAACAGATTTTGTTTTCATAATGAGAAGTCATCCAGGTTGGGATATCTGTCTATGGTATCCATCAAGACTGGGGAATGGACCTGTTTAGAGCTGTTAGTTGTACTTCATGGTCAGAGACTAGGAAACTCCTGATAGTGCTGGAATCAATGAAGGTCTGGCCAACACCCCTGCATGCACACGAACCCAGCAAGGGAATGGGTGGGAATGCAGTTTTTGATGTATTGTTGCAGTGCATTTGGAGGTGTGAGCAAGGGGGCAATGGATGTGCCATTATTTCTGATTCGTTGCTTACTGAGTAGAGGAAAGTGTTACAGTTAATCTGACGACTCTCCAATCATCTTGTGATGATGCATATAGAAAGACTCTTCCTCTGAGAAGAACGCAAGGAATGGGTACACAAATGTTCTGGCATTCTACACTCTCTTTGATTGAGAAAACAGAGCTGCTTGCAGTCTTTTGGTAGCTCCATTTCAAGACCCAGTTTGAGCTCTCCATGATCCTAGGGCAGCTAAGCGTTTGAGGCCCAGTATTAGAGGTTCCAATTTCTGCCTGTTTCATGTGTCCCACACTGCACTGTGAGCCTTCAGTGGGGGTACTTGATTGCAATCCATCTTTGGCTCTTGGTCTCCAATGGAATGAGGTAGTTATAATAGTCCAATACAAGGAAGAACAGGTGGAAGAAGTTCATCCTAGGTTACTACAAGAGCTAATATGCCTTTGTCTGGTAATTAGCATGAACTCCAGGGACTGCCACCAGACATAGCATGAATCAGTTCTGTTGGCAGGCCCACCTTAAACTAGTTAGACAGATATAGACAGTGTGGACTGTGAATAGGTTGTGGACCTTTGCACATTTTGTAAGTGAACACACTTCCAAGTTAACTGGAAGCAGAACCTCTTTCTGTTCCAGTATCCACATTGAAGAGTTTGACTCAGGAAGATTCTGAAGTTATCCAGTTCATAGGGAGCTTAGTTCTGGAACTTTAGCCTTTCTCCAGAACTTCTAGTCAGAAGCAGCATGAGACTGATCAGGAACAGATGGAGCGGACAGTTGCCAAGGTAAATGTCCTAAATCCAAAGACCAGGTATGTGCTGAAGAGAGCAGATCAACTGTGTTCTGTGAGGCTGCACTCCAGGCAGAAGGATGGGTCAGTCTGATGAGAAGTAGCTGTCTGCCATAAATATAGCAAAGCCTAGAAGACTTGTGTTCTTTGATGGTGTCAACTGTCTAAATTCCTGTTTGCATACTTCATGACTTTGAAACTTGTTTGTAAGATTCTGCTACAAAATTATTGACCTTAGATTGGCTGACTTAATGTATTTTGGGTTACTACTGTGGATTAAACTGTTTTATTTCCTGTTTGAACCTTGGTGTTGACTTACAATCTATTGCTGTAAAACTTCCAGCATTAATTAAACTAACTGTGCTCTAAAAAACTATGGCATCTGTGGGTGGATTGGAAGCAGGACACCCAGTAGAATCAGGGAACTCTAGCACACTGATGCAGTGTGCAATTACCAATGAAAAGGCCTAGTTATTTAACATGATTCCAAGATCTTCTAACAACTTTGAGCATGTTTTCCTTAAAGTGCCAGCTATCCTACCCCTGATAACTACAGCCTATGTTCTTCAATAACAATCTGTGACATAATGCAAAACCCGCTCCTTGTCTCACTTGCTCCTGCAGCTTTCAGGAGATGTATGAGATGTTGCATGTTGTTCAGATCATTAAGGTGGAAGAGAAGAAGAAACCTGATGTTCCCTTGGAAGGTTTTTACGAGCCCTTCAATAAAGAGTTTTCTCTTCAGATTAGGTTCTATTAGTGGCACAGAAGTTAGGTGGCACAAAAACTTAATACAATCATCCACAATTCCAGGCAACTGATGTGGCATCAGGGCACATGAGTGGACCAGGTGCCTTAAGTCATCTGTCCATGGCAGACAGGTTCCCACTCTCTCAGATTACCATCAGTGATAGTGATTATCCAGACTGCCTCTCAAGAGGGTAGACTTCTTGAAGAGTTTCAGAAATATAATCTGCTGGCAAAAAAGTTGTTGATACGTGATGAACAGAGCTCTACCCCAATTTTGTGCCAAAAGAACCCACTGGAGAGACCAGGTAGAAGTTCAAATAATGATTTCTAGGCAGGAAAGTCACCAGGATTTGAATGCAAACATATCAGTATACCTGTATTTTATAAGGGCAGAAAAACGTGTTCTAGAGCAGCGGTTCTCAACCTGTGGGTTGCAACCCCTTTGGGGGCCGAACTACCCTTTCAGAGGGGTCGTGATGAGTCTCCCACCTTCCCACCCCATCCACATCCGAGCTGTCCTGCCCCCATGAGGAACTGCATTAAGGGGTCGTGGCATTAGGAAGGTTGAGAACCGCTGTTCTAGAGTGTTTCTAGGATGATACTTAACTGGGAAAATGGCTACGATACAATGGAGATATTATTTTCCCAACCTACTCTTGGTACTGAAGAATCTTTCACTTGAAAAGAAAATGGAAAAGATCATTCAAGTAGAGACAGACCAACATCTCCTGCGGGCACAGGTCCATCAACATGAGCAATGTAAGTTCTGTGAATACTTTTGGAGCAATATGTGCTGTAAAAAAAACTTCTGAGGCAATGTCTGAGGAAACATGTGAACACAGACACTGGGAAATGGAAGGGCCACAGTTAGGCTTGTTTGAAACACATGAAGTGTAGCTTGTTCAGCATCTTGCCATCTGCCCCTCTTCTGTTTTCGCAAATGTATTTAGAAGCAGACAGTTCACCTATCTGCAAAAGGTTCCAGTGAACACACTGAGAACACAGACTGTGGCCCCTGGAGGTGGGAGAACAAAGAGTATTTTACTATTTATTTATTTATTTACATTTTTTCCTTCCTTATACCTGAAGGTCTGAGAGTGAGTTACAGTAATAAAAAAAGTAAAATGAACACACTAAAAAAATAAATAAATAACAGTGCCTGAAAGTGGGGAATGAGCATTTGCTATGACTTGAATTCCTTCATTTTGTTTTTGGTCTTATCAACTCTCCTTGTAAGAGACAGGGACTTTTTCTCCCCCTTTCTGAACATCAGTAAGAAGAACAGTTTCATTTTAGAGATAATGCAACAGCTATCACATTTTTGGTAAAGCACAATTCAGACCTGATAAGGGTATCTGGTTAAAAATTAATGCACCCTTCCTGAAATGATTAGATGGGATAAGAAAAGATGTAGATTAAAAATTAAGGGACATCTTCACTTGTCTTCCTGAGATAAGCCTGAAACTTCCATAAACCTATTGTCCAGTGTAATTATTCCAGTCTTTCTCCAAATTAGAAGGTCTGAACTTCTAATTTGAACTAGAAAGCTCCTCATTTCTGTTGCATGACAAGGCTAGACACTCCCACACTCCCATGTTTCTTTGATCTTGACTCTGTTGCACGATAAGCTAGAGAGAAAAACTTGCTAGCATAACAAGTGAGAAAGAATAGACAAAACCAATATTGTACGCCATTCCAAGCTTAGGGGAAGTGACTTGTTCAGAGATCCAAAAATAAATATATGAATTTTAATATCTGTAGCAGCAAGACTGCTCAGGTAACCCTTGCAAATGGATGCAAAGTTGTCTTGGGTCTATTTTCCTCTTTTTCTACTCAACTCGGGCTAAGATAGAGAGCTGTATTCAAATTCTTGTTATCCTGCTGAATTCTGAGGCTAGCTGGCATATTGTTGATTTTAACATGATCTTTTAAAAATCCCACTAACCCTGCCCCAAGAGATTTTGGACATGACTGAAGACTTTAGAACAGATAGCATCTCCTTTCATGATATGAACTTCCCATCCAAAAACTATCCCCCCTGGAGCCAGTTTTTATTTATTTTATTTTAATGAAAATAAAGACAGTTTGACATTGTGTGGGCCCTGTTCACTGTCCCATATGGTCAACTGATGATCCAAATGAAGGGTCTGGGGTAGAGAAGAGTTCCACAGCCACTTGAAACTGTGGGGAGAGCAGAGGTAGTTTAGATTTAGTACTGTGGCTCTCACTGCTAAGTCCAAGCTTCCCAAGTATCTTAGATCAATTTTTAGCCTTCTAGAACAGTAGTCCTCTAGTGGAGTAGCAAAATACAACACCCCCCCCCCTTAGCCTCAATTCTTTTTTGTCTCTTTGACTTCTATGTTATGTTACTATGTTACCAAAACTCTGAATTTGACTTTATTTTGCTCCATTTGTACCTATTTTATTTTACAAAGTAAGAAATATACTATTAGTCTTTATAGGAAGTAAGATTTGCTTTAGTAATTGATCTCATACTTTGATTACATATTTTAATTCCTTCATTTCAATAAATACCTTTCAGTAATTCTTAATTCTCACTTTAAAAAACCCTGTTAGTTTTCACTCTGACGTTCATTACCTCAGTTCCCTCTTCCTTATGAATTTCTCCTCAGTTATATTTTTGTGAAAGCAAACCAACAGTTAAATGATCCCACAACGGCATATTTAAGAATCCATTTGTTTTAGAAGGAACTTCCAATTATCCCTTGGGCCTTTTCACAGTTAGCAAAAATGGGAAGTCTGAGTATGCCCCAGTGGAGGTGCTTCCATTGAAGAAGCATTTCTGCACATGCCAGACCGTCCCCTGCCATGGACAGTGGTGGAGCATGAAAATATGACATGGCTAGTACAGCATTTGCACCTCGCAGTGCAGATCTCCTTTGCTGCCATTGCCACGGCAATGTAAATGCCACTAATAAAGCAGCGATTGCACTTTCCTGGCACTTGGGGAAGTGCCAGATAAGTTTCAAATGCATTGGGTGTCCAGAAGTGTGGATGCCCAATGCAGTTGCCACCTTCACTTTCCTAGGATAGTTTCCCAGGGAAGTGAAAGTGCAAATATGTCCCTAGGGTACCACACCTACAAGCTGTCACTGTTAGACTGAACTGTACAACTCTTTCACTGTTGGAGAAATTATAAGTTCTCATTAGAAAGAACAATGATGTGGATAGGCCATCAGAGGATATTATCATAGATACACTAATGAACTAAACACCTATTTCTCTGTTACCTAAAGTAAAGGGTGAGATGGATGTGTTGAATTAGGGCCTGATTACAAAAAAGGAATGGACAAGGGTGAACACATTAAAAGTTGTTGGATGGTCCTATAGATGACACATAAATCCCTAGTTCTGGATGGACTTGTTTTCTGCTGTAGGACTGAGATTGTAGCCTGGAAATTGCACTGCAGACTCTTAACACCTCGGTTTTTAGAACCCTCATTTTTTCTTGACATACTGAAATGCTCTAAGTAGTGTGTGTGGCATTTTATATAGACAAAGAGGTCAAAGTACAGCCACACAAAGGGTGAAAGTAACTGTCTAAAACTGATATGCTAGCAGGATCTCAAGGATGTATATTCACTTTGCAGTTAAGGCAAATTAGATCCTAGAAACCTCCTTTCAGAATCAGTTCAAAGTAGTTTGGACCGCTGTGACTAATGGAACATCTGCTCTTCTATAATCTGTTCCAGATCCTACTGACAACATCTGAGGTTTCTTCCTAGGTAACATGCTTAACACCAGGTTCCGCATCTTTCACATATGAGGTAAAGACTAATCTCTTCTTTCAGAAATACAATGAGCAAAATTAGGAATGAATATGTGGCCATTCTTGTTATCCACATTAAATTGACAGTATCATACGTCTGGATTATCCAGACACTGTATTGCAGTTTGTTGTACTTAAAATGTATTTTTACAAAACGACAGAGAGTGAATAGGAAACTGACTTTTAAAGTGACTTTGTTTTGAAAGAGAAACAATCATAATGAGTCAGTCTTATAGCATGCATTACTTACTTTCATTAAAAGCATATTCAAATCCTTCAAGAGTATCAGGAAACTCAAGAGGTGGCTCATCTTTTTTCATTAGTTCATCCAAGTCTATTCTAGACAGTAAATCTGGAAGAGAAACGAGTTCATCTATTTGTAGTCAAAATATTCACCACCAGTTCTCTCAGAAAATACTACTGTATATGACAGACTGAAAGCAAAATATTGATTTTGGAGATTCGGCCTTCCTTGACTAACAGATTAAGATTGAAAGTTCTTATTGGATTACCCCAGCATGTTATTAATTTATTCCAAAAGCTGAGCACATTTCTACATATGTTGCCATTTCCCAGTCAAGCATCTTCTCAATTAAAGGTAGAGAGGAAGGTTGAGCTCAGTGACAATGCTCAGTTCATCTTCCAAACCATCTCTGCCCTAAAGACAGCCCACCAAATCATTCCACAAGTTATGAAGAAGAAACAAAAGACACAAACCAAGTGTCATTTAAGCTTTGAGTACACAGCAGAACATTTGTAAGAAATTTATAAATATAACACCTGGGACTGCCTATCTGCAGCAATTTCTAAAAAACGTCAGTTTTTCTAAGTTTTGGCAAACACCACCTGAGCTGATAATGAAACATTCATGGAAGTAATATTAAAGCTATCAGAGGAACCAGGAAATATTTCTGAACAGAATATTCTGGCTGCCTGTCATTTTCAAAACCTTTACTGCACAGTCCTCTACATAGATAAAATTAGGGGTGACATCCAAAGTCTATCAATACTACCACTATGATAAACAAATACGATAACATGGACAATCTTGCTCTTTATGACCATAGGTACATAACGAATTATGAAGATTTAAATACTGCTTGTGTAACCACCAAGCGAGGGAATATTATTAGAGAAAGCAGTATAGCATTTTGATTGATGGTGAGATGTAGCAGAGATAGCAAAGTGGGTGGGTTGCTTTGTTCAATTTTACTGATACAAAATAGAATTATATATATTTCAGATTTATGTCATAAAATGTATGGAGCACCAAGCAATACAATAAATTTAATAGGTAAAGAATGTCTCCTATATTTGGCAGGTATTTGTGCACATAATCTGCATTAATAGATTACAAAAATCACCAAGAATAAGCCTGGAGAGGACCAAAAATCTAGCGTCAATTTTAGGTTGAGTTTATCTAAACTGAGATTCAGACACCAGTTCCATCCTATTGAATCACACATGGTTCTGACACAACAAGGAAGAATGCCCACCACCACCACCACCACAATTACAAACCTGGAAGAACCCTGAACTCATCCAGGGAATTCCCCCTGCAGGTACTACAAAAGACATAATTGCATTTCTGCATGCCCTGCAGTTGGGCCTTTTTTTGTGATAGAACCATTTGCAGAACACTCTGTCCTCTGATATTCACGAGGTGAACTTCAGTTATAACTTTTAGATGCCTAACCCAACTTTTAATGTTTTTAATTAACTATGCAGTTTTAAATATCTATATTCTTGCTCTTAATCTCTATTTTCAAAACCACCTCAAAATTCTTTAATAGAAAGCTACAGTGGGGCAAAAAAGTATTTAGTCAGCCACCAATTGTGCAAGTTCTCCCACTTAAAAATATGAGAGAGCCCGGTAATTTTCATCATAGGTACACTTCAGCTAAGAGAGACAGAATGCGTGGAAAGAATACAGGAAATCACATTGTCTGATCTCTAATGAATTCATTGGTAAATTCCTCGGTAAAATAAGTATTCGGTCATCTTCAAACAAGCAAGATTTCTGGCTCTCACAGACCTGTAACTTCTTCTTTAAGAGTCTCCTCTGCCCTCCACTTGTTACCTGTATTACTGGCACCTCTTTGAATTTGTTAGCAGGATAAAAGACACCTGTCCACAACCTCAAACAGTCACATTCCAAACTCCACTATGGCCAAGACCAAGGAGCTTTCGAAGGACACCAGAAACAAAATTGTAGACCTTCACCAGGCTGGGCAGACTGAATCTGCAATAGGCAAGCAGCTTGGTGTGAAGATATCAACTGTGGGAGCAATTGTTCGAAAATGGAAAACATACAAGACCACTGATAATCTCCCTCAGACTGGGGCTCCACACAAGATCTCACCCCGTGGTGTCAAAATGATCACAAGAACGGTGAGCAAAAATCCCAGAACGACACGGGGGGACCTACTGAATGACATGCAGAGAGCTGGGACCAAAGTAACCAAGGTTACCATCAATAACACACTATGCCCCCAGGGACTCAAATCATGCAGTGCCACACGTGTCCCCCTGTTTAAGCCGGTTCATGTCCGGGCCCATCTGAAGTTTGCTAGAGATCATTTGGATGATCCAGAAGAGGATTGGGTGGATGTCATATGGTCAGATGAAACCAAAGCAGAACTTTTTGGAAAAAACTCAAGTCGTTTTGTTTGGAGGAGAAAGTATGCTGAGTTGCATCCAAAGAACACCATACCTACTGTGAAGCACGGGGGTGGAAGTATCATGCTTTGGGCTGTTTTTCCGCAGAGGGACCAGGACGACTGATCCGTGTAAAGGAAAGAATGAATGGGGAAATGTATTGTGAGACTTTGAGGGAAAACCTCCTTCCATCAGCAAGGGCATTGAAGATGAAACGTGGCTGGGTCTTTCAGCATGACAATGATCCCAAACACACCACCCGAGCAACGAAGGAGTGGCTTTGTAGGAAGTATTTCAAGATCCTGGAGTGCCCTAGCCAGTCTCCAGATCTCAACCCCATAGAAAACCTTTGAAGGGAGTTGAAAGTCCTTGTTGCCCAGTGACAGCCCCAAAACATCACTGCTTTAGAAGAGATCTGTATGGAGGAATGGGCCAAAATACCAGCAACAGTGTGTGAAAACCTTGTGCAGACATCCAAAAAAGTTTGACCTCTGTCAATGCCAACAAAGGGTATATAACAAAGTACAGATATGAACTTTTGTTATTGACCAAATACTTATTTGCCACCATAATTTGCAAATGAATTCATTAGAAACCAAACAATGTGATTTCCTGTATTCTTTCCACCCATTCTGTCTCTCCGAGTTGAAGTGTACTTATGATGAAAACTACAGGCCCCTCTCATCTTTTTAAGTGGGAGAACTTGCACAATTGGTGGCTGACTAAATACTTTTTTGCCCCACTGTATATACAAACACTATAAATAAATACATATTGTTCAGTATGTAGTTTTTTCTAAAGAGTCCACTAAATCAATTGTTATCGAAACCATTATTTAGGCCCAAAGATGATGCTGTGACAACAGAAAGTACTCTACTCATGAAGAAAACTTCTCACATCCATACGCATCTCTCTATGTGATGGCTCTCTCGAGTCTAACAAAAAAGATAACTTTTCAAAAGTCCTACAGTGACCTATGAAAATAAAAGATAAGCATTCTTTGAAGACAAAAAGCTAAAAATGGTAAATATTAATGGACCCTGGAAATCTAAATAAAAATGAGATTCAATGTTGTTATGGCAAGGGTTCAAGATTCTCAATGCACCTGTGCTGTAGACAGCCACCCTTTCATTGGGAAGGAGTGCTAAGGGCAAAGAATTTGAATAATGAATTCATACTGTAAAGTCATGACCATTCAAACAGTCAGAACACCAACTTTTCATCAGTCTCTTGTTGCAGAAGAATATGCCAGATTTGATCATTGCTACTTAGTTATCAACCATTGTTCACTGCGCCTGAATATCTACCATGAATGATATATGCACACAAACATAGCTTATCCTTTAAGCATTTAAATGTCTACCTCTTTTTCTGAAAGCAGCAGTATCTTTAACTGCATGATGGGTTTGAATCAATGTTATTTTAACATATTCAAGTCACACTTAAGCATAATAGTCTAATTCTGCAATGTCAATCCCAAATATTCAATATTTCTACATATGAAATATAAATGTGTGCATGCATAATTGTCAAAGTACATAGTTATCTGAATTACAATGCACACAAAAACTACATATTTGTGCAAACAAATCGCCAAAAGCTAGCTGATGTGGAGTTTAGGATTGCACTGTTAGAAAAAAGCAATTTGAAAATTAACTTATTTCATTTGTCTTTATATAATCAAAAAGTTCAGTAATACAAGCTGAAGTTATGTCCATATGGGACAGCTTTCTTTCAAAGCAAAGAAGACTATTAACAATGTTCACACAACATAACTTTTAAGTGTTTGCTAAACTTCTCTGTTCACTCCACTGTGAGTAAATGTATCTCCTATTCCATCTAGTTTATATTTTGTTTTTAATAATTGATTTGCATTTTTAACTATGGCTTTAGCTTTTTTTTTAATGTAAGCTGCTTCAGAATTTTTAAACAAAGAAGCAACACAGAAATGTGCTAAATAAAACAACAAGTAAAACATTTTTCCTGAATGTTTATTTAGTATGATCTCTATGTGTACCAGTGGCGGCTGGTGGGCTTCAGGGCTGGGTGTTCACAGCCCTAAGTCCCAGGGAGGCGGGGACTGCTGAAGGTGCTGGGTGGAGCCTAAGAGGTCACTGGGTGGAGCTTAAGAGGTCACTGGGTGGAGCTTAAGAGGTCGCTGGGTGGAGCCTAAGAGGTCACTAGGCGGAGCCCCGGTTCAGAAAGTCTCAGAACCAGATAGGTGGGACCACAGCCAATCTGATGTGTTCCCTGGCTGAGTCTTAAAGTGCAATGAAGCCGGATTAAACCTGAGGTGTGACTGCAGCCAATGTGAAAAGAAAATTACTGGTCACATGGCTGATGTCTTCTGTGCCTATGAAAGTGGACTTAAGCTAGATTAATCCCTAGAAGAGGAAGAAAAAGAAGAGGAGGATGAGGAAGAAGAAGAAGAGTTGGCTTTTCTACCCCGCTTTTCTCACCCATTTAAGGGGACTCAAGGCGGCTGACAAACTTTCTGTTCTTCCCCGCACAACAGACACCCTGTGAGGTAGGTGGGGCTGTGAGAGCTCAGAAGAGAGCTGTGACTAGCCCATAGCCACCTAGCAAGCTTGGCTCATGTGAAAGTGGACTGAAGCTGGATTAATCCCTAGAAGAAGCAGAAGCAGCAATGGCTTTTCTACCCCAGTTTTCTCTCCCATTTAAGGGGACTCAAAGCGGCTGACAAACTTTCTGCTCTTCCCCACACAACAGACACCCTGTGAGGTAGGTGGGGCTGTGAGAGCTCAGAAGAGAGCTGTGACTAGCCCATGGCCACCTAGCAAGCTTGGCTCATGTGAAAGTGGACGGAAGCTGGATTAAAGCTCTGGTGTGACTGCAGCCAAAGTGAAGAGAAAATTATTGGTCACATGGCTGATATCTTCTGTGCCTATGAAAGTGGACTAAAGCTAGATTAATCCCTAGAAGAAGAAGTGTTGGCTTTTCTACCCTGCTTTTCTCTCCCACTTAAGGGGACTCAAAGCGGCTGACAAACTTTCTGTTCTTCCCCACACAACAGACACCCTGTGAGGTAGGTGGGGCTGTGAGAGCTCAGAAGAGAGCTGTGACTAGCCCATGGCCACCTAGCAAGCTTGGCTCATGTGAAAGTGGACGGAAGCTGGATTAAAGCTCTGGTGTGACTGCAGCCAAAGTGAAGAGAAAATTATTGGTCACATGGCTGATGTCTTCTGTGCCTATGAAAGTGGACTAAAGCTAGATTAATCCCTAGAAGAAGAAGCGTTGGCTTTTCTACCCCGCTTTTCTCTCCCATTTAAGGGGACTCAAAGCGGCTGACAAACTTTCTGTTCTTCCCCACACAACAGACACCCTGTGAGGTAGGTGGGGCTGTGAGAGCTCAGAAGAGAGCTGTGACTAGCCCATGGCCACCTAGCAAGCTTGGCTCATGTGAAAGTGGACGGAAGCTGGATTAAAGCTCTGGTGTGACTGCAGCCAAAGTGAAGAGAAAATTATTGGTCACATGGCTGATGTCTTCTGTGCCTATGAAAGTGGACTAAAGCTAGATTAATCCCTAGAAGAAGAAGCGTTGGCTTTTCTACCCCGCTTTTCTCTCCCATTTAAGGGGACTCAAAGCGGCTGACAAACTTTCTGTTCTTCCCCACACAACAGACACCCTGTGAGGTAGGTGGGGCTGTGAGAGCTCAGAAGAGAGCTGTGACTAGCCCATGGCCACCTAGCAAGCTTGGCTCATGTGAAAGTGGACGGAAGCTGGATTAAAGCTCTGGTGTGACTGCAGCCAAAGTGAAGAGAAAATTATTGGTCACATGGCTGATATCTTCTGTGCCTATGAAAGTGGACTAAAGCTAGATTAATCCCTAGAAGAAGAAGCGTTGGCTTTTCTACCCCGCTTTTCTCACCCATTTAAGGGGACTCAAAGCAGCTGACAAACTTTCTGTTCTTCCCCCCACAACAGAAACCCAAAAGTACCTGGGGCTCTGAGAGCTCAGAAGGGAGCCAGCCTAAGGTCACTCAGCTGGCTTCAAGGGGGAGTGTGGAATACAACCTGCTATATGCAGATAACAATTCTCATGTGTGACTGCAGCCAGTGTGAAGAGAAAATCCCTGGTCCCTTGCATTTTCCATTTGCTGCAAGCACTCAAAAGGAAACTTCCTGGAGCAGTAAAGGGAGGTTAACTGAACTGGCTTCAAAGGAAACTGGTATACAACTATTAAATTGTCAGTGGTTGCAACTCCAGAACAGTCCAAGCTGACAAGGCTTCTGTTCTTCTCCCCAAGACAGAACATCCTGTGACGTAGATTGGGCTGTGGAAACTCTGGAAAGGGAGGAGAGGAAGGAAGGACAGAAGGAAAGAAGGAGGGAAGGGGAGAGGGAGGGATGGAAAGGGAAGGAGTGAAAGAGAAGGAAGGAGGGGAGGGAGGGAAGGAGAGGGAGGGAGGGAGGGAAGGAGGGGCGTGGGAAGAACAAAGGGAGAAAGGAAAGGGAGAATGGGGCCCCGCTGACAAGCGAGGGCCCACGAAAAAGGGAAGGAAAAATGGGGGAGGGAGGGGAGGGGAGGGGGGGTGGGGGGATGGGAAGGGGGAAAGAGAAGAAGTGAAGGGAGGGGGAACGGGTGATGGAGGGGCTGCCAGCGTTAGGAATGAGAAGGGAAAGAACGGGCTGCCCTTAGGAAAGATAGAAGCAAGGGAGGGAGGGGGAATGGGCGGCGGCGGGGGGGGGGGGTTGCCAGCGTTAGGAACGAGAAGGGAAAGAACGGGCTGCCCTTAGGAAAGATAGAAGAAGCGAGGGAGGGGGAATGGGCGGCGGGGGGGTGCCAGCGTTAGGAACGAGAAGGGAAAGAACGGGCTGCCCTTAGGAAAGATAGAAGAAGTGAGGGAGGGGGAATGGGCAGCGGGGGTGGGTGGGTTGCCAGCGTTAGGAAGGAGAAGGGAAAGAACGGGCTGCCCTTAGGAAAGATAGAAGAAGTGAGGGAGGGGGAATGGGCAGCGGGGGGGGGGTTTGCCAGCGTTAGGAAGGAGAAGGGAAAGAACGGGCTGCCCTTAGGAAAGATAGAAGAAGCGAGGGAGGGGGAATGGGCAGCGGGGGGGGGGGGGGTTTGCCAGCGTTAGGAACGAGAAGGGGACGAAGGGGCTATCCTTAGGAAAGATAGAAGCGAGGGAGGGAGGGAGGGGGAATGGGCGGCGGGGGGGGGGGGTGCCAGCGTTAGGAAGGAGAAGGGAAAGAACGGGCTGCCCTTAGGAAAGATAGAAGAAGCGAGGGAGGGGGAATGGGCAGCGGGGGGGGGGGTTTGCCAGCGTTAGGAACGAGAAGGGGACGAAGGGGCTATCCTTAGGAAAGATAGAAGCGAGGGAGGGAGGGAGGGGGAATGGGCGGCGGGGGGGGGGGTGCCAGCGTTAGGAAGGAGAAGGGAAAGAACGGGCTGCCCTTAGGAAAGATAGAAGAAGCGAGGGAGGGGGAATGGGCAGCGGGGGGGGGGGTTTGCCAGCGTTAGGAACGAGAAGGGGACGAAGGGGCTATCCTTAGGAAAGATAGAAGAAGTGAGGGAGGGGGAATGGGCAGCGGGGGGGGGGGTTTGCCAGCGTTAGGAAGGAGAAGGGGACGAATGGGCTATCCTTAGGAAAGATAGAAGAAGTGAGGGAGGGGGAATGGGCAGCGGGGGGGGGGTTGCCAGCGTTAGGAAGGAGAAGGGGACGAAGGGGCTATCCTTAGGAAAGATAGAAGCGAGGGAGGGAGGGGGAATGGGCGGGGGGGGGGGGGTTTGCCAGCGTTAGGAAGGAGAAGGGAAAGAACGGGCTGCCCTTAGGAAAGATAGAAGAGGAGGCAGGAGAGCTCGGGTTGGGGCCTGCCTGCTCCACCTGTCCACCCCACCTCTTGTGGAGGGACTGAGAGCGGCAGAGAAGAAAGGAAGTCATGCACCCTGTGCTTCCGAAGCCCCACACCTCTGGCTGGCGATGGAAGGACACGGTGGGGAATGGGTGGAGAAGGGGAGGGAGGTGGAAATAGGGGGGCAGGGGGAGGCAGGGGGTCCTTGTTGTAGGGTTAGGCATGGCAGGGGCTACAACAGTGAGCGGACATACCTTAATTTCAACCTCCCTCTCACCAGTCTCCACCGAAATGGCGGCCACAGGGACCAGGCGCGCTCAGCAGAAGGAAGGAGGGCGGAGCGTATTGCTCTCCGCCAATCAGCTTCTGAGAGCGGCGCTGGCAAAGAGCGATCATCCCTGCATGAAAAAAAGCGCGCCCTGAAGCAATGGAGAGTGTTTCTGACCGATGCAAGGAGCTTATTGCTTAAAAACACTCTCCTTGCATTTAATGTAATTTTCTTCTCCATTGTGGCCTTCCTAGGGTGATCGCGCGCCCATGCGCCCCCTAGAGGCGGCCGCCACTGATGTGTACGTATGAACACACTAGACTGAAAAATGTATTTCTTTTTTAAAAATATTTTATTTGTTCATGTATTTCTCTAATTAAAGTCACTATCTAAAATATAAATTTGATTCTAAGCCGCAGGGACTACAAAAACTCTAAACACACACACACAAAAAAAAAACCCTTCAACTTTTTATAAACTAGCTTGCTTCTTCGTTGTTTTCTAACATGTATCATTTTTTGGCATCTAATGCAGAAAGGGAAAGAATCTGAAGAACAAGTCAGAGGCTGACGATATAAGAGTTGGAAGCTATGCAGGGTTTTTTTTTTAGATACTATTCACTCAAACTCATCACTGCAATGGAAACTTTCAGATTACAGTACTGAAATTAACAGGTATGAATTCTGTCTTTGTTAATACTTAAAACAGCTATTTCCTAGGCTGGACACAAATGGATTTTGAGAAGTATGAGGCTATGAGGGAAAAGGAAAAGTGATTTTTATTCAAAATCCAGGTGAAGTCTCATTATACAGGTAAAATAATAATAAATTAGTTGACCATATAACAATGACAATCAGCTGCAAACTGTATAATAAAATAATTTCAAAACAAAGAACAAGTGGATAATAATCTAAGTAGGGATACAAGTTCATTTCAGGCAATAAAAGTGGGAGAGCATGAAAAGGGTGGGAAAACCAAAAGAACAGCTGTTCCACAAGTTTGGATATCACAGATCTAAATTATTTTTATAACACAGGGCCTTAAGATTTTTAAATGTACATCAATTTCCAAATCATTAGTCTAATAAATGTGAAGCAATGTGCAGTGGGTGTCCTAGTATGCTATTGGAATACTGAATGAGAAATATACTATTAAAAAAGAAAATATGTTTTTCCAATTTTCTCCAATATTTCTGATTTTTTTCACCTAAGATTTTTAGCAGAAATACCTTCCTTTTCTCAAATCTCAATGAAAAAGTGAACAGCATTCCTGGTATGTACACTAGGTTTTGTTTCCACAGACTGGAACAAGTTACACTGGACTCTAGATAGGGGCAAGACATTTATGTAGCTGAGAATGGGTTATACTCATTTGCACATGCTCACCTGTTTTACTAATCATAAAATTACAGTTCATCAGAACACAGCCTACGAAGTGCCTATGGAGAAGTTCCAAATTAATTTGTACCCTTTAATGCTGTAGTCTTCTCTTTTTCATCAGGACCTCCCTGCTGAAGCTGTGCCATGCTTATCCAAATTCTCAACCAGATTAAAACAATGGAGGAATCATGTATCAGTCTTGGAGGAAGGAGCTGAAAAAAAAGCAATAAAGTATGGAATATACTTCTATGTGCAAATGTTTCCTCAAAATAAGGACATTACTGTGAGATTTTATTTATTTTAATAATTCATATCCTTCTTCCATGAACTCAAAGTCAAGTATTTCAAATAGGAAACGACCTGTTTAAAGAAAGAGGAGGGCAATAAAACGGGTAGAAGGAATGGAAGAACCAAGTGGCTAGAGGATCTTTTCAAGCTGCTGCAACCTCTATGCCTACACTCTATCTGGTATAAGATGCTTTTGCCCACTTCTCTGGAATTTGAGACAGGCTAAAAGTAAGTTTGCTGGACAAGGGAACAGCATGCATATGTCCCCTACACACTAATAACATCCCTGACACCGCCTTTCAGTGGCACCCAGAATTGCATCCAAGAGAAGTTGTCACTCCTGTTCCTCCTAGGCTCCTCTGGGTCCCATGGCCCCCACCATTTGGCAAAAAGTCAAGACTGGTTTTCTCTCCCACCAAGCCACTTCCTACTAAGTAGCTCTCAGGAAAAGACCACAACACATCTACCCTGTTCCCTTCTACCCACTACAGCACTCTCGCTGTCATTGAGGCAGGCATCCTGAAGTTTCTCATGCATGTCTGCACACAGGCTTAAAAAAACACAGAAGTAATTTTCATTACAGTGTAGGCAAAAATTATAACAGCTGCAGGCCTTTTAGAACACTTTTATCCCTACCAGCCACATGAGTCAATACAGTGACGGAGCATCTTGTCATAGAACCTGATAGGATGAGTCTTACTTATAGTAATATCATGATCCAAGCTTCACAGGATTAGTTGAGGCAGGACCTGAAATAACTAAATGAAAAGGATGCACTTTAAGACTCCTGAGCCCCAACCCTTCCAGAGTGGGATGGCTAACTCATGGAGATAAAAATGTTGTTGAACTCCAGGTCCCATAAACAGGACCCCTGTCCATAATGGCTAGTGCTGATCAGAGATGGAGTCTAATAATATCTACAGAGTCACAACTTTAGAAAATTAACCTTAACCTTCATACTTAAACTGACATTAGAAACTTTTAGCCAATTACAATCAACATTTCCCATCAATTAGTTTATAATAATCCCAGCAAAACTGGCCACTTTGGCTAAAGATCATGTGAACTGTAATCTAAAAACCTGAATGTTTCCAAACTCTTGCTTTGGGTGATAGTCTTTTAACCCTGAAATATAATGAAACTTAAGAGTAGCCCAGTCAATGGTAAAGCCTCTCTGCTAATATAAAATACTAGAGTTCTAGAACTGTGTTTATTCTTTTCACCTCAAAGTGTAAGTTGGACTCCACATCTTGTTCAGCCTTCCCCAAGCCAATACCCCTAGGCTCCTTTAGAATACGTAGGGAAAGCTAGCTTTTTATTCAGATGAGCCAGTTTACTTCACTTTTTCCATTTGTCTGTCCTTCACCTTTGCAACCATGTATACAAGAGTCTTCCTTCACTAATACTATCTCATGCATCTTTCAAAAACAAGATCCAATTGTTTATACAAACATTACTTGTAGGCCTGTATACCTATCCTTTTACCAGGATGGCAAATTACAGTTCTCTACATGTTATCCCATAAGCTCTAGCAAGTCTGGCCAACAGCAAGGAATTATGGGGCTTCTAGTTCAACATCAAGATGGCCATATTTAGGCTACTTCTCATCTACAAAGTTCAGCTGTCACACACTTCTTTACTTATATTATTTAGTGCTCAAAAATCTTGTTTTAGCTTCCACTCTTTAAAGACTGCACATTACGGTCAGCACAGTCCATCTGCATATTTGTAGCTACAAATCTTTTTCTTTAATGTTAGTGCCAGAGGACTTAGAAAACCCAAGGGAATAGTACCTACAATATTTCTGCCGCTACCCATAGCGACTACCCACACCACCTTTAAAAACGTCTGTACAAGTTAAATTGACTATTTGAGAAATTGGAAATGTAGGGATAATTAATGTAGTACCATAATTGCATTTATGCTGCACTATCTGTGTTTCTGCCTGGCTCTTTGCATAGCCTGATCCTGGAACAGCAGTTAACAGTTGATGATTCAGCAACAGCTAAATGCCAGGGGAAAGGAATTATCCAGGGGAAAGTGTCAATTCCAGCAGCTGGGTTAACTTTAGGTTTAGTAAACAGATAACAGTATAACACAAGAAGGCTGCAAGATCCTGCAGAATGGACACCCAGCTGACCAGCGGATGACGGTGGTGGCAGCGCCAGGAAGGCTCTTCTCTCCTCTCCTCTGTTTGGAGACCAGCCTCGGCACTCGTTTTCATTATATTTAGGCAGCAGCAAGCGCCGCCTGCAAAGCCCCCAGCTTCTCCCAGGAAGACGGATCCCCAAATCCTGAGAGGGCTCCTTGCTGGCCCAGCGTGCGCTGCCTCCCAGAACAGAGCCGGCGGGGGTGGCGGCGGCGGCAGCAGCAGCAAGTCCTTCTCCAAAGAAGCCTGGTGGCGGGGCGGAGAGGAGGACGAGGAGGGCGCCGCGCTCCTTCCGTGCTCCGCTCTGCTGCGGCGGGCAGCACACGGCAGCGGCAGCCCGAGGAGAGGCGGAAGGAGCGACCCAAAGCGTCGCCTCCCACCGCACCTCACCTGAACGAGAGAACTGACACCACACCGCCGCGCGCGAGCCTCCCCTCCTTCCTGTCATGGACGGAGGAGGACGAGGAGGAGGAGGAGGAGGAGAGGAGGAGGGGGCCAACCGCCGCCGTCTGGCGTACGCAGAGCTCGGCGGCGCGACGGCTGCACACGTACCTGCTGCGTCCCTTCTCGGCGGAAGGAAGGAGGCAAAGGCGGGGGCGGAGCAAAGGCCTGTTACCGGGAGACGCGCCGCCGCCGCTCGTCTCACTGTTTTGTTGTTAGGCGTTTGCTCGGCCCCCTATCCCCGCCCGCTCTCGCTCTCTCAAGACTCATAGAGTAGTCGAGTCAGTCGAAACGTATTTCGCGTCCCACTTCCGGGCTAAGATGATGACGTCACCCCACGCAGCCGCGGCGAGCGAGCGAACGCCCGCGAATGTGCCGCGCGCCGAGACGAGCCTCCCGCTGTCCTCGGAGCGCTCGCCCAACCTGTTGCCCTAACGGAAGAAGCTGGTGGTCTTCGCACGGGCGCACGTTGATTGTGCGCATGCTCAAAGTTTTCACCATCTGCTCAGTAGGCGCTCCTGAAGCCGTCGCCTGCCCGTCCTTTGCCCTGAGTTGCACGCAGACAGAAACAAGTCGTCCTGTTCTGTCAAGTCTTTTCGGGCAGCCACGGCGTGATCCATCGCCCCCGGATCCGTAGTCGAGAGTTCGCCGAGTGTCACTTCGTAGGGATTCCTGCATTAGGATTTTCTATAAACTCTTAGAAGCATATCCAGCTAAACTGGATGGGAATTGCTCCCTCCACTCCGATGCTCCACTGAAAGCTACAGGGCTTATACGCAAGGAAACTTGCATAGGATCACATTCCTGCCATTTTGACTGGAAAGGTTCAGTGCCACCTTATGCCTGGCCTATTATTCTCAAGTGTCTTTTTAGGATTAGGACCATAAGAACATAAGAGAAGCCCTGCTGGAGTACCAGCAAATGGCCTTAGAACAGTGATGGCCAACCTATGACAAGCGTGTCACAGGTGACACGCCAAGCCCTTTTGGGTGACACACATGGTCACCCTGGCACCTGGTCGTGTAGGGCTTGCTTGTTCTTGAAGTGTACGAAATACCAACTTTCAGTTGAAAATTTAGCAAATGTAAAGAATTATTTGTTTTTGCTTTTAATAAAATACATATATCAAAAATATAACTTTTTTACTAGAGCTACAAATATCACAAAATTATGGATATTCCTAGATGTGACACAGCACCAGAGTTAGGCTAAGTTTTCTTGCAAATTTTGACACACCGAGCTCAAAAGGTTCGCCATCGCTGCTTTAGAAGCACCATGGACCCTCCTGCTCCATGTGGCAGCAACTTCCAGGAGTGCCTACCATTATTTTCATTCAGTCCACCAGTTGAAGCCTTACCTGGATTGGGATAATTTGGCCACAGTGATCCACACTTGTAACTTCCAGATTAGACTGCTGTAATGTGCACTACGTGGGGCTACCCTTGAAAATTGTTTGTAAGCTAGTACTGGTGCAGAACGCAGCAGCTCGACTGCTTATGGGAGTCTCTGGCCAGACTCATATCACACCAGTCTTAAAGGATCTGGTTACCTATTTGGTATTGAACCCAAGTCAAGGTGTTGACACTAAGATTTAAAGCCTTAAAATTCTTAGGCCCTGGGAATCTGAAGGAGCACTTTCTCCTATATAGATCTGTCCCTGCACCAAGATCTCAAGGACAGGGCCTTCTTTTAGTTCCTTCTCTTGCAGAGTACAAGGCATAGGGACATACAAGAGAGCCTTTTCTGTGGTAGCCCCTAGACTTTGGAACACCCACCCTCTTGAGGTTCGCCAGTACCTATAATGTATCATTTTTGGTGCCTGATGAAAACTTATCTTTTCAACTAGGCTTTTGCTGTTTTAATAGCTTCCTCAGGGTGCTGTCCTGTTAGGGAGGGAGGTTGGAGGTTATATTGTGAATTATGTTTTAATATTTCATATGTTTTCTTGTTATTGTAACCTGCCCTGGGTGAAGGGCAGGATATACATTTATTAAATAAATAAATACTGCATGATCCTAACCATGGGTACTTAAAAGTAAGCCCCACTACACTCAGTGGAGCTTATTCCCCAGAAAGTGAAGCTTTACAACAGGGACAGCAGCCTAAACTTTGCTGAGACAAGTGGATATGCACTCAAGTAAACATGTAAAGGACTGACAGCACCAGCCAGGATTTAAAACGCCTCATTATTAACTATTTCATTGCTGATTTTGACTTAAGTTGTGTGTGATAAAAGAATGAGACCTGAAAAATTGACTTTGGCCACGTTCCCATTATAAGCTTAATTCAGTTTCCCTAAACCAAAATAACAGAACCGGATGCAAACGTGAATTTGCCTGATCCCATTACTTTCAGCCGGAATCACATTCGATCCGGATTCTGAGAACGTACGTGACTCAAGGAGGGACTCAAGGGGGGACTCAAGTGGCTACTTTTTAAAAGCCACTTTTCGGGGCTGCCCTGTCCTCTTCCTCCTGGCGTGAATGCACCATCCATAACGGACCCCTTCACGGAGCCTAGCTGGGTGGCTGGGTGGCTGCCGCTTGCCTGGATGGAGGAAAAACGGCAACGGGCAGCCAGTGATTCTTTCCCCTCCTCTCCCCATTGCCCAGGGCACACAGCAGCAGCGGCAACTCAAGCCCCCTTTGCCCGTCACTGTCACAGCCTTTAAAACATTCACACATCTCCCAGAACCTGCAGCTGCGTTCCTTTCTTTTCCCTTTTTTAAAGGTCAGAACTTTCAGAATTGCAACATCGTTATCAGGTGTGAAGTGGTTGGATTGCTACAGTGTAGCGGCTGCTTTAAGGGGTGGATTTTTACAGCAAAATCACTATCTTTGGAAGCAAGCTATTGGGGGAGGGAAACTCTCATCCCTTAACATGGAACAGTTCCCACAGTAAAAAATGTAAAACATTTCAAGCGCACAAACCAGAGTGAGACCTGTTAAAATGAGGATTAACATTTTCAACGCTTTGGGGCAATTTAACACGCGGAAAGTGTGTTAAACCAACCTGATGTGGGAACTGCGAGGATTGAAACAGTTTTGAACCTGAAATAAGCTTATAATGGGAACGCGCCTTTCAAATCCTTATTGCTTCTAGTGACCTTGGTCCAATCACTGCCTCTTGACTTAACTTGTCTCACATGCTTGTGAACAGGAGGGAAGCTCTACCTATCCTTGATATGCAGGTGACATAAATATATACTTAACAAACTATAATATTATCATCGATTGAAGCCCTGGATTTGAATATCTTTCTTGCTGCCAGGAGTTCCTGCTCCAAACAGGATATTTTTGGAGTTCCAAGGCACCCATTTTCCTATCATACAATGCATAAAAAGGGAGGAAAAGGACAAAATAACAATAACATAAAAAATAACCAGACCTGTTCACAACAGCACCATCTTGTTACAGGTGGTCTGTTGCAGAAGCTGACGTTGCAATTCCTTCTGTAAGGAACATAGGGAACAGCTGCTGGTATGCAACTATCACAGTGGGCTTTGATATTGATACTGAGGAAATTTGCACCTTTGCTTCCCCTGGAAATTGTCCCTGGAAAGTGAAGATAGGGAATGGATTGGGTTTCTGCACTTTGCAATGGCTGATCTGTCCCAAAGCTACCCAGCACTTTACGAAGCACTAAGTAAGTATGATCACCTCTATACTAGAGACAATTGTGTTGCTACAGTAAAAGACATGTACACTGTTGTTGCTGCAGTAACTGGGCAACTGGGCAATGTGGCACACAACTACAATTCTGTCACCCTGGCCTATGCACTGTTCACCTGCAAGAGGTTTTCATGCTATCCAGACCAGGGGATGGTCTGGCACATGTGGAGATTCTTCTGGGATAGAAGCACCTCCACACAGTGCATATGCCCCATGCTGGGGCATACTTGGACTTCCCTTTTTGCTAAGTGCAAAAAGGCCCATTATCTTGATTATGGAATAACGTTTTATTTATTGAGGGAAATGTAAGGCACGGGTCAGCCAATGCAGTACCTGGGTCCCTCTCCCTATGGCTGCGGCATCCACCTAGAATGGTGTAAAGTTAAAGTCCTTGAAGCTGCTGAAACAAGAGAAGAGCTACACAGGAAATGTACACAGTCACAACGACAAAAAATTGTGGACCACATAGGACCAGTACCGTTCTGAGACCTTGGCTGAAGTAGGGAGGAAGGCAAAGCACAAATAGGTGATATGGTGTCATTCTGCATCTGTGGCTGGATTTAAAAAAGTCTCCCAGCTGCTCCATAAGAACAAATGGGATATTAAAAAAAATCCCAGAAAATCAAGGATGCATTTGATTGCCTCAGGACTTGTCAAAGTCCTTCCCAGGGCCTCCCCGACCTCCAGAGCTGTCCCCCCCCTTGCTCCGTTGTTCCCTGCTCAGAACTATTTAACAAACATCCAAACCAAACTTGGAACTTCTTTGAGAAGTTTAAAGTTCGATTGAAATATGTTTGGAGTTTTTTAGGTCCAGTTCAAATTGAACTGAACCAGGAAAAAAAATGTTTGTGTGCACCTCAAGTATAAAACAATGAGCCAAAACAGAACATACTCATTTTAAAGATAAGCAAATAAGCAATGTATTGTTCTAAACCTCAGGAATGTGCCATACAGTTAAAGCCACACAAGTCAATAGGCTTTTATAGCAATCAGTCGAGGAGCTTGTAATGTTTATATAAATGGAAGAATTGTGGATGCTTGGATTATCAGTGTATGACCTTAAAACAACTTGTAACCTAATAGATCGTCTATTGAGATGCTCATCTGACACACATGTGAAAAGAATATAGCAACAGAAAGCGGTCCTGGATTATCTTTCCAAGCAAGATTGCAGGTGAATGCAGGATGCCTATTACAATCAAACGAGGCAGCTGATGCAAGCAATAGTTAAACCACCAGTAGGTTCAGTTACAGAAAGCCATAATCTTCGGATTACCTTCAGACTGCCTGGGTAATTGCACCTGTGTTCTTGAAGTCTGATCATGCAAGACAAAATGCACCCTTAGGTTTCAGTTATGTGCTTGTTTGTTAAAAACAACTGGCACTTTGCAAGCAACAATAGCCCTTCCCAGAATTAGATTCTTATCCTCCATCGGTCATCATAAAATTTGTATGAAACAGATTTTTTAAAATTTCTGTTAAATATCTCCGGAAAAGGGTTATATGTTTGCCAGCACAGAATTAAAGAATGCCAACAAAACATTAAGAAGTCATCTCAAGTTCATGAGTGGATCATTTATTTGTTCCAGGTACTAGTCGGTCAAGAGGATAAGAAAAAACTCTCCACATTCATTTTGCTGCATTTTAAAAGACTTTTATCATTTTTGACATAGGAAGACTCACTAGACATCATGCTGCAATCATTTGAAGTAGTTTGAAATCTGTATTGAGATTGGTTATTCTTGAACAATCCTAGGAAACCCCTGGTATGCCCCAGCATGGGGCTTACTCACTGTGTGGAGCCTAGAAGGAATTCCATGCATGTCGGATTGCCCCTGCTTATGTAGTAGTAGAGCGTGTGCCTGCTCATATAGCAGGCAAATGGAGCATGTAACCAGCCTTGTTGCATGCTGCCTTGCCAGGTCACCACAGCAACAGTACCGTGCATGCCTGCTAGCACCATTGCCACAGTGATGTGTTCAAATCTAGTAGAGAGGTTATTTGCACCTTGCCAGCACTTAGAGAAGAGCTGGCTGGGTTTAAGATGGCTCTGCCACCCCAAAGTATCAACACTGGAACTATCCTCCATCTTCACTTTCTTGGAGTGCTGTCCCAGGGAAGTAAACTTGCAAAAAGGCCCCTAGTCTGCCTGGGCCAGCTTATGTGGGTACCAAACTTGAGTTCTGATTAAATGCATCCATTAGCAAATCTCTGTTAAACGCTAAATATACAATCACTAAAGGACTAAAAGCAGTCTTGGATCAAGAATTGCAATCACCGTTACAGGAAGAAGAGTGGTCACAAATTTTGCAGAACACTGAATTTAGCTGTCTGGTAAAAACACCCAGAGAACGCCACTTAAAAATACTGCATAAGTGGTACCATACCACCGTGCAACTCTCATGATTTGTTCTGGGTATGACTTTGGAATGCTGGCACTGCCACAAAGGAAAAGGCACATTTACTCACCTTTGGTTGTACTGTAGCAAATCTCACCATACTGGGAGTCAATTGCCGTGGAAATGCAAAGGAAATTGCGAAGGAAAACGTTGCACTGTAAAACTGTGGTTAAGCACATGCTCACAGTAGCGCTTATGTATATTGGTAAGCATTGGAAAAACTACGGCAATTTAAAAGTTGAGACATGGCTCCAGTTCTTACAGCAACAAGCAAATATAGAAAGTATAACAGCACAGTTAAGACACGCAGGGCACCCCATCTGAAGGGAAATTTCGCGCAATTTGAAAACCTTTCCTGGATATCAATGTATGACCTTTAACTTTCTGGACAAGATATATTTGATCTTTTCTTGGTGTACAGACATAGAGTACCAGATATGGGAAATATGTTTTTGTCACAGTAATTTATTGTTATTTTTTATAATTTGTTATTAAATAATTATTTAAAAAATAAATAAAAATAAATAAAACACCCATTGGCATAGTGACACCTCACAGCACTGACTGTCCCTGACCACAGTAAGTGGAACTCCTGATTAAACCTCACATATTTATTTATTTATTTATTTATTTATTTATTCTGTCTTCCTACCCTGCCAGAGTAGCTTATAAATGAGTCTGTCCACCTATAACAGCAATTTCTATCTTCTGTGGATCTACTAAGGCTGCAACTAGGTGCACAGAATAAATGTACTGCTGCCATTGAGTCAAATTCCTCCCCATTTTGACACTGTTTCTATTTGGCTTTGAAGTGAAATTATTTTATGTGTTCCCTACTCTCTAATAAACATTTACTTTGCGCTTAAATCAGCCTAGTTATTTCCCATCCCAGAGGATTGACTGCAAACTGACTAGTCTGTAAAAACCACCTCTTTGGTCCTATAAAAATCTCAAATATGAGAATTCTGCTGATGGTTGTCCAGGGTTATTCTTTCAACACATTGTACTGCGTTATTGACTGATGAAGTCAAACATTTCCAGACATGAATTGCAGAAGCTGGGTGGAAGCAAGGTAACAATATTGTTTCCTTAGTCATTTCTGCACTTGCCTTCCCATCTGTTGGATGGTAAAGGTGCAGAAGAGTCTAACGTGTACTAGCATTCACACAAGGGAACACTAGTGCACCATAGCCTTGCCCCCATGCATCTGGAAACTTACCTGGCTCTGGACATGTGTCCGATCACCTACAGGACACTGCCATGTTGACTGCGGTGCACCGGTGCTGTCGCCACAACACTTAGCATGTGAGCAGTCACGTTGGGGGGTCATGTGAGGTACTGCGCAATGGTGCGAATCGTCACTGTCTGGATGTAAAAGGTAAGTTTTCGGTCAGGAAAAGTAAGGGTTAGTTTTTGTGCACCACAGCTAGTTTAGAATAGGTTAACACCTGGGCAGGCAGGGTACATTTCTAGGCTGCAAATGCCTCCTGCAAGTGCAGATGCACCTGCCCAGATGTTAACCTATTGCAAACTAAGAGGCCAAGTACAAACTGGCCTCTTGACTGATCCACCACTTGGGCCCTTCAGCATGAAGTACATGGGGGCATCTCTCTAATTATTTGCTTTTTGCTGGGCTTCGGTTTAATTCCACACCTTTGCCTTATCAGTTTCTTTAACACTCCAGGTAAGATAAGCCATGCTGGAAAAGGTACAAGTATCACCAATACCCTTTTCTTACAGCATCAAGAAACTCTTTTCCATGGCATGTCCATTGCCTAATCCCTTTCTCACTTGTTCCATTTTTTGCTAATGACCGCTCTGGTTAGACATCTTGCCAAAGGATAAGGAGAAGATTAATATCACCCCATGAATATTTGCTTGTCCAAGTGCTGCAGCAGATTCTGGTTTGTTGGTGATCCCCTAATAGATGTGCTTTGCAACCTGGTCCACCATGGCTAAATGAAACACTTTCCTAGCTTCAGTCTGGGGCATTTAAGAAATCCGCCTGGATTGGTGGACTTATCCCATCCATGAAGTTCCTTCATAAGGTAGCACCCCATCCCACTCCAGTATTGTGTATCCGGATTACAAGATTGATCTGAGGGCTCCCGGAAGTGGGGAGCAACAGCTGATTGCTGCTGCCTGATTGCTGGCTGTTACGAAAGATATTTCCAATTATCTGACTGGCCCAGATAATTGGGGATCAAGCACATGTAATGGCTGACCCTGAGCAGGCTAGAAAATGGGGTAGGGGTAAAAGAAGAGACATGGAGACAGGAGTTGCAGCAGGAAAAACAGAGCGTTTCATCTTGAACAGACTTTTTTATACAGCAGTAGAAAGGGGCGTGGAGGAAATGACATAGGAGGAGAATCTGGGGAGGTGATTGGCTGGAGACAGACAGGCAGGTCAGAGGTCCCTGGTGATGTCACATCCTGTGGTCAGAGGCAGGGAAAATACTCAAAAAGGAAGAGTCCTGTAGTCTTAAGGCCGTGTGCTTTGCAGCCGCCATAATACCCCAAAGCAGTTGCAGAGTGGAAAGAATTCAGCACCCTAGTGGCACTGAGTGTGTACTACAAGTCTATGGAAACAGGAAAATGGTTGCTCCTTTTACTCTTGGGGCTTGATAACTTGAGGGCTGAAGAAAAGGAAGCCATGGGGAAAGCTGTGCTGCTTTTGTGGTTACTACACTCCAGTTTTCCCTTCTTACTTAGATATTATTAGCGTCTCCTTAACAGGTCTGTCATAAAAAATATGAGTATTATTTAAATATTTTATACTGCATTTTTATTCTTACCTTTCATATTGTTGTTTAAAGCTTTTTAAATAATTGGACTGTGAAGAATTTTAATGAAATGTAGTGTATATACTGTAAATAAACATGTGGAGACACAGACAATGAACAGCAGATTCTTTGCTAACCCAAACTGTTCCACGGTACCACAGAGCAAAGTCTTAAAACACTACTCTTTGTTGCGTATTTTCATTTCTTATCTGATTTAGACCTGAGTCAGGTCTGTTACACTGAGGCTCTAGATTCATTCACACATATCAGCAAATAACTTCCACTAAACTCTGTGAGACTTATTTCTAAACAGGCAGGCATAGATTGGTTGATCAATAAAGCTTTGCTTGATTAAACAAAAATCCTGAAACTTTTCTTGTTTTAAGCACATGCTTAAGAGATGCAGAGTATTGATTAAAAACACACACACCAGAGGGAGTTCCTCCTCAAAGTTCTGCTATGATACATGAAAACACTCTTTTTCTTTATTCAGAATTATTGATTGATTCGGATGGCATCATATGCAAATATGTGACAGCAATGCTGGCCTCAGATTTTTTTGCTGCACCAGTTGTACAAAGCATCCATTGCTGTCAAAATATTCACAAAACTGGCTTTCAACAAATATTTACTCAAGATCTTCACATATGCCATATATTTTTAAATTTAAATAAAAATTTCTTATACAATCTGTGTATACCATGTTTTCCTCCCTCTTCCCACTCATTCCCAGGATGCCATTTTTACATTCCACTTATTTCCATGTTGGGGATTGCCTTTATAGTTCTTTGTACCACTGGATGTTCCCCAGTTTTCTCCTCATTCATTCATTCAGTAGATCATTATTCTGCTCCAGGCGATTTTTACAGATATTGTATTTAGGTGCCCCATATATTTTAGTCATCTTCCCCTTAAAAAATAAAAAGGAAAAACTGAATGTTCAGAAATATTTTGTGTACTCCCTGTTTCCTCTCAGACATCTGGCCCACAGCTTGGACATATTTATTGTCTGTTTGTTTGCATTTCTATCCCACCCTATACCTAAAGGGTAACAACATTTAAAATCAAGCCTAGGGGCCATCACTGAGAAGGCCCTTTTCTGGGTGCCCACCTATTTACTACTGAAGGTGGTCAACAACCAGGAGGGCCTCCCATCCAGATCTTAAAGCACAAGCAGGTTGATATGGAAGAAGCTGTTCCTTTTGATATTTGGGGTCCAAGTCATTTAGGGTTTTAAAAGTTAAAGCTAACACCTTGAATTGGGCTTTGTAGTGAATTGGCAGCCAGTGCAACTCTTCTGGGCAAGTGTCCTTTTTTCTATCCAGTGTCTTTTGGTTTTGCCCGAAGCCCACTTCTTCATTTCTACAAGAAATCAGTTAAACTAAAACAGTAGTCATTAAAATCCTGCGGGTATGTGGGAATGCTACTAGATACACATTTTTAGAGCAGTTCCCTTGACAGATCCTAGTGCCAAAGTAAATTCAGAGCCTAGCTATTCACCAATGAGTCGGGAAAAACTGTTGGAAGGATCAACAATTCCTGCCATTTTTAGCTTTTTATGGTCATCCCAACCTGATGTGTTTGTCCTATGTGCTTGTTCTCTGCCAGATCCAGGCTTCTTGAACGGCATGACAGCATGTTGTGGATGGAGGAAAAGGTGCGAGATTTAGGAAGCCACATGAAGGCAGGGCATGGCTGGCTGTGTAATGCAGATAATGTGGGGCTGCTGCTGCCCTAAGACTGTTCAAGATTTCTTTCGGGTGCTCAAAGTCTGTGCTGAATCTTTTTTGTCTGAGGATCTAAGTGCCAAATTAAATCATGTCAGGAATAGCAAATTAGTTATTTGGGACCCTTCTGACCAACTTGAAAGTAATCTTATTTGCCAATGGTAAAATAAGGGATACTGTGTTAATGCAAAAATAAAAACAACCATTTGTGGTTATGTTGAATAAAAACATGGTCAGGAAAATATTAAATATCTTTTGATTGCAATATGACAGTTGCAATTTGTGATGTTACTCATAATGCATCTATGTATTCAACATCTATATGAAGCCGCTAGGTGAGATAATACGGAGTTATGGTGCTGGGTGTTATCAGTACGCTGATGACACCCAAATCTATTTCTCCATGTCTCGCTCGTCGGCCTCGAGTTCCAATGGCATCTCTTCGCTCAATGAATGTCTTCAAGCGGTAATGGGCTGGATGAGGAAAAACAGATTGAAACTGAATCCAGACAAGACGGAGGTGCTCACGGTAGCGGCCCCGAAACCAAGAATTGGGTTACAACCTCCAGTCCTGGATGGAGTCACACTCTCCTCCAGTGACTGCGTTCGCAGTTTGGGGGTGCTCCTTGACTCGTCACTCCTGATGACAAATCAGGTAAATGCGACAGTCAGGAGCGCCTGCTATCAGCTTCGGCTGATACGCCAACTGCGCCCTTTTCTGGAAGTAAGGGACCTCGAAACTGTTGTGCACGCACTGGTAACCTCACGCCTGGACTTCTGTAACGCGCTCTACTTGGGGCTACCCCTGTACTTGGTTCGGAAGCTTCAGCTGGTACAAAATATGGCAGCCAGGCTTGTTTCTGGTACATCTAGGAGGGACCACATTACTCCGGTTCTGAGGTCCTTACACTGGCTGCCTATTAGCTTCCGGTCCCGGTACAAGGTGTTGGTTATTACCTTTAAAGCCCTAAATGGCTTGGGTCCAAGCTATCTCAGGGACCGCCTTCTCCCGTACAATCCTCCCCGCGCTCTCCGCTCCTCTGGGAGGAACTTACTTCAGCCTTTAAAATCCAGGCTTGTGGCGACCTCCCAGAGGGCGTTCTCTGTTGTCGCCCCCAAACTCTGGAACGACCTGCCGGATGAGATCCGTCAGTTGATATCATTAGACAGCTTTAAAAAAGCTGTCAAGACGGATCTCTTCCGGCAGGCCTTTCCAGATTAACTTTTCCAGATTAATCATTCCTGCTCGGGCTCTCTGACCCCCTCACTCCTCCCGTAGCCTCATCTTTAGTGATGGTCGAGGATCTTAGAGGGACACTGGGGCTATTGGTCTGTTTAATTATGTTTTATAGTTTTTGATATTGTATTTTAATTTGTCATATTGTTTAATATACTTTTAAGGGGGGGAGGGACTATAATGTTTTATTTTTATATGATGTTTTTATTATATTTATTGTTGTTAACCGCCCGGATTGGGTTGCCACAGGGCGGTATACAAATAAATATTATTATTATTATTATTATTATTATTATTATTATTATTATTATTATTATTATTATTATTATTATTATTATTATTATTATTATTATTATTATTATTATTATTATTATTATGTAGAACTGCAACTTTCTTTTATTTAAACCTTCATATCCTGGCCTTCACCAAAAGGTCCCACAAGGGATTACAACAGGAAGAAAAAATAAAATGCTTGGTTTTCTTTTTTTGAGAATTTAGATGCCACAGAAAATGTGAATTCCCATTCTCCTTTCTCTCTATGGGGCTCGGCTTTTTCTACACATTTTCTTCTGTCTTCCTGGATTAGGAACAGCACTTTTCATCTAAAGTTCTTTTTTTAGAACTTCTGTGAAAGGAGTTTCTAGCAATTTGTCACTGGTAAGACTTACTGGAGCTAAATATCAATGGCACTGGTGCAGAGTCTGCCAGCTGAGAAGGAAATGGAACATTTCTCCAAGAGGACACTAATTGAAAGGAATGGATTCCATGCTTGGCCTTGGACTGCTGAGAGGGTGGAGAAATAAAGACTATCCACTTGCAATCTGGAGTAGTTCTGGAATCAATGGCTTTATTGCCCATGGAGACTGTAAAATGCCCTTGGAAGGAGTGAGAGATCACACAGCGTTTGCAGGAAAAGTACTTATCAAAGATAAATATACGTATTTTCTTCATCACCTTTGGCTTCTTCCCCTACAAGTTGCTAAGCTACATTAAGAAGTTATCAAAAAACAGCTGTTGCTATTTTTATTCTTTGTGCTACAATCAGTTTTGTAGTGCCAATCACAAAAATAAACTATGTATAACATGCATTAGAATAAAAGTTCCACAAGCTTCAGGAGAAATATATCACAGAACTGAAAGAAACTCAAAATGGTCAAATATGATATACTGAATTGCGGTATTCAGTTTGTTAAAATTTAACACCAATTTAACACCAATACATTCTGCTTATACAGAGCTATTTCTGACCATAATACAACAACTACTAATTGTTAAATATAATTTGGAAAAATGAAAATCTTAGCATGGCCTCCAAAACCTCCCTGGATAAAGATCTGAACAAATTCCCTGAATATAGAATACAAGGTTTTAACACTTCATTTTACAAGGAATCTTTTTAAAAGAAGCATCATTTTCATTTCACAACTCAAGACTGCATCTCTTCAATATCTTTCTTTAAATAAAAAAGATTTCTTCCATAGTAAGTAAACTGAGTTTGCAGTTCTTTGCTAGTTCAAGAGAGAGGTGCTCTTATATAGCAGGCAGGAATAAGGGAACAGAGAGGAGGAAAGTCACTTCTACTGGAAGCCTCCCTTTGATTTGCTGTGGCAGATCAAAAGCAAAGTTCCAACAGAAGTCTCATTCCTTCACCATCACTGTTGCTGAAGTTCTCTATAACCCCCTGCTGGAAACAGACACATGAATAGCCAAAACAAACTTTGAGAATGACAAAGTGCAAAGCTACTGAAGTTTTAAGTTAAGAAGAACAAGAACGTTCATTGGGACATTTCATCCTATAAGAATGTTCCCTTGGTATTGCTAATATCTGCATTCTTCATCTATTGAATGAAAATGTAAATAAAATGAACAGATATAAAATATACAAGCCAGATTGGGTTTTGGAGCTGCTGAGGCAGAATCCAGTGCTAGATGTGCCCTGTCCACTCTAAGCCTTGTTCTGGAATACATCTCTGGCCAAGGTCTGCCACAGTCTATACTCAAGTATGCAGACAGCATGCCCCTATCCCAGGATAGTGTAAAAAGGACCATTCTTTTCATTGTAAATTCTTGTATGCAGCAGAACAAGGGATAAGAGTACCACATTTTCTAAAGAACTTGGAATAGCATTCAGATATCTTACAAACTGAGTGAAGCCATATCTCTTCAGTAAAACAACTTCCAGTATCTCCCGGAAGAAAGAATAAGGGCAAACCATTCCTGTACCTTTGACAAGAAAACTGGATGGATGTATCAATGTAGTCATCAATTGTTGGGCTCAGCTTGAGGGGATCTATGGGTGTTTTCCCATTGTCACTAGAAGTACCCATTAAGTACCCATTAATGGGTACTTAATGGGTACTTCTAGTGACAGTGGGAAAACACCCTTTATCTTTCTCACACCTAAGTTGTAATTTTTTTTTGTTAAAGTCCTGCATCTAGCTAATGTTTTGGCTCTGCAACTTGGAATACAGCAGATCTCATTTCTTTGGATGCTTAAGGATAAACCTAGAAGAGGTGAAGTAAAAGTTTTGATCACTGAACCTTGGTCATCTGAATGCTAAAAAGGATGCATGCTGGATTCTGTAAAATCGTGTGCATTTTTGCTCAAACACAAGGCCTGGCATGTCAGTGGGGTTTATTTTGGGGCACGTATGTGTAGCACTGTAGCGCAGACAATATGGCAGCTCAGTAAAGCAGGGAACCGCTAAGCCCACCAAATTGTTTGATAACATAATAGATTTGTGATATTTGTAATATAACTTATTAACAATTGGACCTTCACTCTACTGAGAAAGTGCTGTCAGCACCAATCACAAAATGGCCACTGACTGGCTTCATAGAGCAGATCACAATAGTTGCATAAAATATCTGGTACTCAGAGGGAAAATGAAACCAGGAAGGATAATTAGGTGCAGAAATGAGGGACAGATGATCTGAATATGGAAAATAGAAAGCACATTCCCACTTCTTGGAGTGATAATGCTTTTCAAAGTATCACATATGTTTTTTACTTTAATGAAGGCCACTCTCATATCAAGACTTTTGTGATACTTTATCTTCTGTTCCACTAGAGGCTGGCGTGAGATAAAGATTTTTTAGGTGTTCAACCATCATTTTCTCATCTTCCTCCAGAGCCTCTTCCTCTTTCATCTCCCACCTGAAATTAAAAATAAAATCGTGATTCTTGAAATCATCTGTATCTGCTAAATATACTAGCTGAAGTTATCAGCTGATTTATTATACAATCATATATTTTACAATTCAATACTTGCCAAACTGTGATTATATCTTGGCAACACAGATTCACAATATGCAAGCCACACAGTACAAATGACTGCCAGTAACTAAAAACTGGCTGTTTGTGAGACCCTGACCAATTTCAGGCAGAAATAAAGGATCCTTGGGTGTAAGATTCAAAACTTTATTCAGACATGCTCACCAGAAAAACAAAATTGCAGAAAGTGGGTTCCTTCCCTGTTTTTCCACCTTAGCATCAAAGAAGTACCAAAGATAATGGTATCCAGAGTGTAGAGAGTCAGCTGCTGCAATCTTCAATTACCTACCATAAACTCAAGACTAAGACATCTCCAACTTTCCCACTCATTCCATAAATATGTACCACAAATTTATAAAACTATTATTAGACCTTTCCTAGTAGTAACAGAACATACAGTTGTGAGAGTTGGAACTATAAGGAAGGCTGGAGAAAACTTTTGAGAGTTCCTTGGAATGCAAACAGTCAATAATAAAGATAATCAACCCAAGGGAGGGGAAAATCACTTGGCTGATTTTGATATAAAGTAAGCTTTATTTAAGTTTAAAATGCACAGGAAGTAATTTTATCACACAGTAAGCAGCAAAAGTATTTAAAGTGTTTCAGGGTTGGGTGAATTAGTAAAATGGTAAACATTTTCAAATTTGGATTCCCCAAATAAATAAGCAGGAAAACAAACAAAAAATGAAAGTAAATGATCCCCGGACTATCAGGCTTAAGGCAAGACTGAAACCAAAACAAAAATGGTTTTGGAAGGAAACAATGTTGATTTAATCAGCAGCTCAGAGAGAGGGAGAGAGACAGAGTGTGAGAGAGAATGTAGTCAAGATGGAATCTGGTTTAAGTTCAAGTCTCATACTTTTGAATGACCACTTAACTCCTTCAACTCAGATTCCATGTACATATTCTATATGTGTCTAGTTCTCTTAGCACAAGTTTGGACCAGGCTACCTAACAGACTGGATTGTGTATAACAAACCTGCTACGTCTGTCCAGGGAAGTTCTGCTGTTGGTACTACAACCTGTAGAATATCATCTTGTATTTGTCTGAAGTTAGGCCTTTCCTTCTGACATTTGTGAGGTGTCTACTATTGAATCCTACAAGTGTCTACTAAAGACTTATTTTTTCACTCAGGCATCCTTGTGTGAATGGCTGGATTATTTAATTTTGTTTCAAAATTTCTATTTTCATTTGACTATGATTTGCTTTGAGATATTTTTATGAAAATAACTGTATTTTAAAATACATAGATTGAGGGTGTAGATAGCTTTTTCTCTCTTTCAATAGATCACCAGAGCCAAAGAAAAATGAAGAAACAAAGAAAATATAGCTTTCATTAAACATTTTGAATGCTACACAGTTAATCAGATTCTTGCATTTTGTTTTCCACTTTTAAGAAGTATGTTCTCATAAAGAATAAAAAAGTAATTCAAAAACAGGATCAGCCTTTAATTTTAGGATATGTAATTTATGCTGAACAACACAAATAGGCCAATAAAATATGTTGGTGGATATTGAAGATACTTTTTAGCTGAAAATCTGTTATTTCATTTAAAGAGTAGCCACATCCACCTCATGTTGTTTTCTGGATGCACATTCCCACCTGAGCCCTATTAAAATGACTTGGTGTATCAGCGGAAAACTGCATTGCCAGCCAGAGTCACAAATTGTTATGCATGACTACTTGCCTATAATCCACTGAACTTGGATTGGGGCCAATTACTTTCAAGCATCCCCCCCCCCCCGGTTATCGTTCTTATGGTCATATTGGTCCCCAAGATCAAGTTTGGACCTATTTTTACCTCCTGTCCCTAAATTATAGTGCAAGTATTTTGTGAAAAGTTTTGCCAATGTACACAGCTCCATAAAAATCCTGAAGCTTATCAAGTATAGCATGCTTGTTTCTTATGATTGCCTTATTATGTTTAAAGTAATCTGAAAGAGTAGCAAATAGCAATTAACACACAAAATGCACGAAGCGTGTTGCATGCTCACTCACAAGAGTACACAACATTTATAACACAGGAGATGTTGAGAACACATCATGCCTTTTATTAGCCTATCCAAAATATATAGCTATTATTTTGGCTGTAGCAGCTGGCAAAAAAGTGATGATGTACTAATTCAAGCAATACAAATAAATGGATTTTAAAATACTGGCTTCATCTGTTGTACAACTAACTTTTAACCTGCACTATTTCAAATTAACAACACTGTGGCTTTCAGATTAGTCTTTTAAATGTATAACTGGCACACGTTTTATTTAGATTTAAATTAGAAATTTCCAAGATTAAATTAAATCTGCTGTCCAAATTGGTTCTAGCACTGCTGGTGCCATTACTGAATATTTTATCATCAGTGTAGACAACATGTGGTGGAAGGGTAATGTAAATTTCAGCGGGACAACTTTATATCTAATCCCTTTTGGCATGAATTATAATCATCAGCCAATCAAAGCCAAGTATTTTAAAGAATCATTGATTTCAATAACAGAACATTAAGTATACAGATAATCCTTTTGCTGACATTAATAGGTATTCTTTAATTCCACCTTAGACAGCGTTATGCTTTATATATTTAGTATAAAATAGTACCTTGCAGGAATGAGGGCTGGACTCAAGTCAAGATGTAGCTAAGGTGGAATAAGACATCCATATGATGCTCATGATATTTGCTCAGAATGCAATAATTAGTTACTGTCTCCTACAGCTCTGTTCCTGTAGGACATGCTCAGAGAGTTGTTCTTGCTACTGCTTTATTCTTTAAGTGGTCTTATGTATGTTGATGCACTGTGGAGGTACATGTGCATGCTGTAGTACTATAGTACTATACATTAGGGATGTTCACGAATGCAATTTTCGGGATTCGATTTGAATCAAATATCCAAAGATTTGAATTGATCTGAATGTTTAAAATTTGAATGAATTCACATTTAACTCAAATCACATACATTCAAATCTATTCATACAAATTTTAATTTGTATTTGAAGATACGAATGTCAACAACATTTGAATGTGTCTGCATGCATCTATACGCATCCCGTTTTCAATCAAATTCAATCAAATTTTGAATGTTTTGAATATTTGTGCACATTCCCACTATACATTATATTCAAAACTTACACTCAGCAGTCTGTGCACTTTCATGATGTTCAGTAGCAGCAACTTTTAAATAATCCATTGAACACCCTAAGCTTCCAGCTTGGCGGTAATACCACATGTTGCATTTGCCATTTGTGTTACACTCTTTCCTTAACGCTTGTTGATTTGGGTCTCTTTAGCTTGTAAACCACCGTGAACATTTATTGGGAAGGTGATATAAAATAAAATGGAGAAACCGATGGAGAAAAAACCCTACAAATAAGCAACACTTTTTTCTCCCTTCCAGCCTCTAAGCAAGCTCTTCTATGTGGGATTAGTACACTTTTAAACCTGGAGCTTGGCACTCAAGCAGGAAATTCAGCAACACTGTAACGGTCCTGTGATGTGGGAATAGGAATGAGAGTTTAATACATGGTGATAAATGAACATGGATGCCATGAAAATCCCCAAGGATAAATAAGTCTCTGCTTACTACGGCTCAAGCCCTTGTATCAAAGCAGAGAATACTTTAAGACTAATTGGGCAAGACTCTTTCGAGTTTCCTTAAAATCGGGTTAATTCCTGAAATACGGATTTGAAAAACCTTTGTGAGGATCTCAAATGAATCCCTTCCTCTCATAATCACACATTGATGCTAAGTAGAAGATATGCCTTTTAGTACTATATTAAATACATAAAAGGACAGAGTTCTGCCAGCTGAGAAAAGAGTTTTTGTCCACAATTTCTATCGTATGTACTCTAATGGGGTGGCGGTGGGGATCTTAAGAGAAAAGATTCAGGTGGACTTGGCCTTCCTCTTCCCTTCATCAAACCAAGTGCTAGTAGATACAACTGCAGCTCTGCAGGATGTCTGCCAAGGGCCAGATTTTGACGCTTCCCGTGATTTCCTTCCATAGCAAGATAGCCCTAATGGCAAACTATGCTAGCTTGACTGACGGGTTCACGAGAGCACAGCAATTGTTCAGTGCCAAACAGTATCAGGATGATGTGACCTGGCTGCAGAGCTGCCCAAGCCAATTTGCTTCAGAGGAAGAAGAATAAATAACCTTCCAAATTCAAATCCATACTGTCCAAAGAATTTTGGCCCTCCAAACAACAACGAAAAACAGAAGCTGCCCATCCAGAGAGTAAAAATAAAATTATATTAAATTGTATTTCCTTTTATGACACCTCAGACCATCTGCTTGAGGAAGCCAGCTTATTCTGCTTACTGGTAGGGCTGGTCTTATAGGAATGGTTTTATCCCAAAGTGATGGGCTGAAATGGCTAATAACTGATGAAATGAGAATCTCTGAACTATGCAAGAACTGTATTCATGTTTTTAAAGCATAGAAGAAGGGGACTCCACCCCAACTCTACCAGTCTCATTTATCTAATTACTATTGAAGTTTGTCCCTTAACACTCCTCAATACATAAATACAGGACTTGCTCTTAAGGTTGTTTAACCTGACCAACTTATTCCATCTCATCATATGCCATTTCCCTTCTTTCTAACAGGATAACCACAAGAGCCCTATGTGTTTTCCCTGCCTCTCAGAAATATGCAACACAGCAGTACTTTATCAGTGCAAGTTTGGTACAATTGCTTCTGGAATATGGCAACAGCTTCTTAATACCGGAATGCAAGGGATGTGTTGGGATCAGCAGTTTCTCACTATTTGACACCCTTTACTGAACAGGATGTTGGAGAAAGTAGACCCTGGAGTTCCAGCCTATCACCCTCTCTATCGGAGGTTGCAATGGTTACTGGAATCTGTCAAGTTCAAGGTGATCATGTGCTGGCGGTGCCAGGGGAACAGCTGACCCTCTATTTAGAGTGGTAAAAAATCTGCTCCTGGTTGCTACCCTGTTGCTCTTGATGGATTTTTCACTGTTACATTTGCTTGTTAGTTTATGGAAGCTGTTGCTGTTACACTGCTCATCTTTGTACTCTGTTTTGCATTTGCTTAGTAAAAAAATAATTTTTAAAAAATTATACGCAGCAACAACATTCAGAATATTGGCTCTACTGCTACCAGCTTTGGTATCTATCTATAGCTTTTCATCTCATTGCTTAAATGAGGTTGCTATATAGCAATCACCAGCTTACTCTTGCTTTTGTGTGTATTGAGATGTTTCTTTTATTTAATTAAAAGATAACAGAATCAGAATGCCTGCCGGCATCAGCTGAAAGCCATAGATATGTCAGCACTTCTAGTGTGGATTGGAAGCAGGAATAACCAACTAAAATATTTTGTTTATTTGCTGCAGTCGTAGAGGTGTCCAACCAAGTTCTTCTGATGAAATTCAGAGTCAGAATAACTGATACCAAACAAAGATGAACACAACATCTTGACCTCCTAGCAAAAGTCGTTCCTTTTCAGGGACTGTTTTTGAACTCCTTAGTTGCTGCAGTATTCCAGGTGCTTGATGAGCCTTGGAGGACTGGCTCCTCCCTGTGGACCGGAGTATATCTGCACAGTGCTTCTCTGCACTAGGCATGCACTGTAAATAAACTCAAAGATCCACAACTGAGTCCTCTTCCTTGTTTTCCTTCTATCAAGACTGTTGAAAACATATTCATCTGGCCATAGGATTAGGGGTGTGCAGAAATGTTTTTTGCATTCGAATTCGAGTCAAATTGAATGTCAAAACATTCTATTCTATTCGAATGTTTAAAATCCAAATGCAACAAAAACTGATTCCGATCTGTTACATTCAAATCTATTCGTTCGAATGTTAAGATATGAATTTGAAGATACAAATGTCAACAACATTCGTATGTGTTATACATATCTGTATGCTTTTCGTATGCATCCCATTTTAGCCAGTATGCATCCCGTTTTCATTCTGTATTATAAGTGCCAATGCGTACAGATACGTATGATATTTGTACAGATATGTATGCAATACATACGTATCTGTACATTTGAATGATTCAAATCATCTGAACAAATGTTTTGGAACATTCAAAATTTGTTCAAATGTCTAAATTCAAATGTGAAGACATTTGATTTGAATTTGGAATGTCCACTTTCAAACGAAGTTGATCAGATTTCGAATGTTTAGAATAATCATGCACACCCCTACATAGGGTTATCTTAGGTACAACTGTTATGAAATGAACGGGAACACACTCTTTTAGGGAACTGCTCTCCTAGTTCATCCAGTGTGGAGACTGCAAATGTTCAGCATGAAATTTTCCAGCCTTTACAGTTTCCAGTGCCATTTCTGGTGCTGCTTCCTGGGGAGCCACCAAAAGGGTCCCATAGCATACTTTGGCCTACAGCATGTCCTTTGTAGCCTGGAATATGGACCTCTTTTATGCGATCCACAGCAGGACCAGGACAGGGCACCGTTTTGATGCCTTTTTCTCAGACTAGAGCTTCCTCCAATGTAGACGAAGAATATTCGGGGAGACTGGGGCCAGCACGTGGATGGTAACCCTTATTCCAAAATTTATCATGGAATAAAGGTAAGTGAAGAAAGTCCCTTTCTCTCTCTAGAGCTTCTGCATAGTAATTAACAGAAAAACAAAGGAGGTAGTAAATTAGTTAGCAGTCAGTAGCTAATCTGGGCCAAGAGGAAACTAACTGAAGATTAGGAAGAATTTGAAGTAACAATAACAACAGCAGTATATGGCTTGATAATTAGCATGTGCAAAGTAGATCAAGAAAAAACACGGATCACTATGAGAAGGTGTAATTGTTTAAAATTTTAAATACTAAAAAAATTAAATAACTGCACTAGGGCTGTGCGCAAATACTTTTGGGGGTTCAATTCATATCGAACTGAATGCAAGAAAAACTGTATTTGTTCAAATAGATCCCCTTTGAATATGGTAGGATTCAAATTTGATAAGAATGTTTGAAACAAATCTGATTTGAATCCCCGCTACGAACTGCATACTAATCCCCTATGTATCCCCTACGATCCTCTATGTATCTACTCTGAATGCATCAAATCCACCCTGAATCCACTTTGGATCCATTGCAGATGTGACTGGCGCAGCCACTTTCGCACCTCCCCAGGTTCATGAATGTAATGAAGCTTCATGCAAATGTTCCAAAACACTTGATCCAAACTCGAATGTCAATCTTTGAACATGCCAACATTTGATTCAATTTCAAATCTGTATAAATTTTTATGAATTTCAAATGTTATGAATATTCATGCACATCTCTAATCTGCACATGGATGAAGCACATTTAAATGATGTACAAATTAGTGTCTTCTTTTTTGTAATCTCTGTCAGGTATCCATTTTCAGAAGGCTAAAAACACACAAAGCAAGTCATAGTCTTTACCTTTTCAACATCCAGGTTATAGAACTTTTTCTCTAGAGAAGTTCCATTGTCTCTTTCTCTTTAAAGTTTCAGGTGAGTTAAGAAATGTTTAATGTTGCATTTCTTTAAAGCTGTTCTTTGAAGTCTTCTATTAAATCTTTTATAAAATGTAGTTTAGTGACTTGGTTTGTTTTTACTCCACATTGTGAATATTTGTAAACTGCTTTTAGAAAGTAAAGCAGATTCACCATGTGAAAATCACGAATGTGTACAGGATTTACAAGGACTACAGGCTGAATCTTGTCTTTATTACATAAAGCTCTCTATTGACATTCAGGACTTACAGAATAGTACGGATGAATAAATTCTCTCATATAAGGCCAATCATATGGTTCCTGAGTTAAATCTTTGTGTCCTGCTCTCTTTCCAAATCTCAGGGTTGTATGAATCCAAGATTGTATGCAGACAAGCTTCATCACAATTTGCATTAATGTAGACATTCATAAGTTTAAGCCCCTAAAAACTGAACCACAGGAACTTGAAAGAAACAATGCATTAGTTGCAGTTTTACTGATCAAATTCTGTAATAGACTTCATAAATTTTTCTGTGCATAGGCATAACCAGACCTTCCTGAACCCTCCTTGTGATTAATTAGGAAGCCTGTCTTATATATTTTTCTCTCAGGTGTAGTAACCTTGTAAGACCTTACCATTAAGAACTGATAAATAAATGCTTGGTTAAGCACAAACAGCTTGATAGGCAGTGAAAAAGAGTGATGATCTTGGTTTTTATGCAAGATCATATTTATGCTGTCATTTCACTGCAAACAATATAAAACACAAAATAATTTTTTGAAATGCCAAAAATGTTTTAATTCATTGAGTAAAATAAAGTAGTATCATTGACTTTATGAGGAATCTTTGTCAAAACTTGCCTGTTTATCTCTTAAGAAGAAAAAAAACTATTGATATGTTGTATGTATATACACATAACTAAATAGAAAGATGTATTTAATGTCTTAAGATAATACAATTTTCTAAGGCTCCCAAAATATTATGTGATAGAGTATTATTATGATAATGAAGAATACTGCTTATTGACTCCTTTTTCTCTGAGTGTAGCTTCAAAAATCATATTAGGAATATTGGATTTTCAAGATCTCAATTTAAAGGTCCCTGAATAATTAAAATGCATAGTCTTCTTAAAATAATTCTAGATCAAAATCCAGAGAAACTAAATTATTGGAATACAAGGACACAGTTGACAAGGTCTGGCTGTGAAGAGGTTGATGAACTGGAGGATGGACTTTTTCCTTACTGAGAAATGACCAGGAATGACAAATGAATTTTAGCAGAAGTTGAAAAGTGGAATACAAGTATGGTGGAAAGACAGAAAAAAATGACAGAAACTCTGAGTCACTAGGGAAAAAAGACAGTAAAGCAATCTAAATTATATTTGTGAAGAATTCAAGGGCAATGGAAGCATGAAGCTTAAAAAAAGAAGGGACCTAAGGCCAAAAATTGTGGACCAGGGAACCAAAGGAACATGATTTTACTATTATCTTAATAGTATCATGGATGATCAAAGGTTTCTATAGAAGCTATAGTGGCCTTTGGTTGGGAATGTGACTAGAACATGTCCCAGATTGCGCAGTCATCTGACTGGAAGTTAATTCTCCCATACAGTGCAGCCTTTCCTGTATGCCCCTAGATGCTACTGTACAAAAGAGAACATTTTACTATACTGTAACAGTGTTCCCTTTTATACAGTATTGTCTATAGTACTCTTTAGCAGAAGTGAAAAAAGCTCTTCACAACTGTAACTACAACTCTCTAAATCACAGGCAGTATAGGGTGTTTTTCCACTGTCACTAGAAGTACCCATTAAGTACCCATTAAAGGGTACTTAATAGGTATTTCTAGTGATAGTGGAAAAACACCCATATTTTCCTTTCTGAAAGTCAATTTCATCTTGTGGTTAGAGTGCCAGATTCTTATCTGGTAAGTTTAAAAAAGACCTGTGTTTTTTTTCTCAATATACCTTTAAAAGTTTTAAAATGGTTTCATATCTGGTCAAGCTGAGATCCTTAAGAACCTCATTTTAATTTGTATGTAATACACACCTGATTTTATATTTCTGTACTACTCTTTGTTGAAAAGGGCACTAGAAATAAACATTATTATTATTGTTCTTGTTATAATCTCCCCAGTTCGATTCCACACTCCTCCACAAAGCCAGTTCGGTGCCTTTGGGCTATTCACAGCTCCCTTTCTGAGCTCTCACAGGCCCACCTACCTCACAGGATGTTTGTTGTTGGGAGAATCGAAAGCTTTTTGAGCTGTTTTGAGTCCCCCTCTTCTCCTCCTTCTCTCATGGTCTCACTCAGTTTAATTAGGTGCTACACTAGGGAAAGACCCAAGCCTCAGGTCCCATCTAAATATACCTTCAATAGGTTACTGGAGGAGTGATATTGAATGAAATGTAAATAACTGAAGTAGTGACATGGAATGAAAACATTAAAGTTTTGCTGAAATGTCCATGGTTGGATGATACCTAAAAGCAGATTCTTGTCCAGATTTAAAATATATATATTTTAAAAGAGAGACAGAGAGGTGTTTCTACAAAAGGAGAATGCCGAACCCAACCTCCTGACTTTCTGCATTAACACAACAAATAATTCTCCTGCAAATATATTTGTAAACTGCACAGACCATGTGGACAACAGACCTTTATCCCATGATATATTCCAGAATAAGGCCAAGGCTGAAACGGCCATACTCAATTGCTTTTTCTGAGTTTTTCTGTCTCTCTGTTAACCAACAGCTGTAATTTAGGGTCTTTATGCACATACCTTGTCATGATCCAAACCCAGGAGGTCTAGAGCACAGCATGACTCAATCTGGGACAGTGTCATCTGTATACTGATAATATTCCTTCCCAGCACCTGCACAAGCCCCAAAGCTTGCATGAGTTTCAGGACAGACCTCCAAAGCCTCTAATGGCTAGGAAGTTCCTAGCTTCAGAGCCTCAACAGAATGCTTTGGTGTTCTGATGAAATTAGTCTGCCAGTAGTATGGAAAATGAACATGTAGTAATCAATATCAGGAGTCTCCTGATCTGGATTTTGTTCTCTCTGATGCAGATGGAAGGAACAGCAGTGGGTAGGGCCTCCAATCCACAGTAATATGGTTAGAAGAGGCCCTGAAGTGGACTTTGCAACACAGTATTTTGGATCTCAGATAAGTGCAGAAAGGCCTTTAGTATATTGTCAATGCCATAGCATTACTTTTCCTAGATTTTTGAAAAACACACAATTACATGAAAATGCTCGTGTAATATTATATTTTACAAGTACCATGAAAAGGGCTACTCCTCTTAAAGGCAACCACATTTTAAATGCATTTCCCTGAATGCTGCACAAACAAGAATAGAGTTACTCTTCTTGGCTGCCTATAAAATGCCATATTATTCAAGTGTAATGGGTTTATCACTGGCACAAGCATCCAATTATCTGCCTCTGCATATTTCTAAGGAGGAATGTGCTCACTCATAATCATGCTCCATAAAAGCAGCAAATGTTTCTTTTGAGCTTCCAGCCACCAGGGCAGCAAAACTGGAAACAGCCCCATTGACAAGTGAGAAAGGAAATAATGGATTTCCTATTGCTGCCTTTTGACAAATCATGTTGTTGCTGTGGCTTCTTACTGTAAGGATCCATGAAGGAAGGCTGTGATGATCAGGGATGAAATCCTTCACAGCTCATTTAACCCAAATGCAACCACCTGGGAAAGCAGTTCCATGTAACATCCTAGGAACACCTACGTAAAATTAGATCTCTAACAGTTAAGCCATACAGAGGCTACTTTAAAAGGACGAGCTGCCAAAGACAAGATTCAAAATACACAAAGATTAAGATATAGCCACCCTGGTTCAGGTATGTAATTAACATATCTAATTAAGACACAGCACAGAACTGGTAAGAAAAATGATGAACTTTTAAACAGCCAGGGTGAAAAACTCTACAATTTCTAAATTATAAATAAATTAGTTAACTGAGCTTCAGTACTTAACAGGAATGTCAGCCCATTCTTTTATCATTTTACTGATGAGTCAAATTGCCAATTCACAGAACTCATATTTTAATGTACATTTTTAAAAACTCATTGCTGCACACAATGCTAATTTTTAGGATATGTAAAATCTTTATAAAGCTATTCTGTATTTAATTCTAGTTTCTTCTATGTAATTAAAATAAGACATTAAATTATCAATTTAAATCTAAATAATGAGATCTAAAGAATGGGAATATGCTTTTGTAGGTAAGTTCAAGCTTAATCTTATTTGGCAGCTCTTTAATAATTATACTGAATATTTTCTAAACCAGTAATTACGTTGAGACCTTAAGGATGAACTTAAAAGGAAAAAAGACACATTCTTAATTTAAGTGAAATGCAAATACTCTTTTATTCCTTTTGTCTGAAATAGCTTACATACAACATAAGAAATGCCCCCATTGGACTAGATCCATGGCCCATCTAGTGTTGTTCTCCAAGAAGCCTACTAGCAGAACACCTGGCTACAGACTCCCATCAGATGGCCTTCAAAGGAATAGCACTCTCTATTGCAGAGTAGAGACGTGCACTATTTTGGGGGGTTATTTGATTCATATTGAATCAAATGCAAGAAAATTCATATTCGTTTGAATAAACCCCTTTGAATGTGGTAGGATTCAAATTCCATATGAATGTTTCATATGAATTCAATGCGAATGTTAGATGCGAATCCCATATGTATCTCATACAAATCCCATGAGTCTCATACAAAACCCATAAGAATCCCATACAAATCCGTAATGAAGCTTCATACGAATGTATCAAAACATTATATTCGAATTCAAATGTCAATCTCCAAATATGCCAACATTCTATTCAAATCCAAATGTCCAGATTTGACTGAGTTTCTACGAATTTCTAATGTTACAAATATTCATGCACATCTGTATTGCATAGTCAATAGCACTGCCATCAGGGCTAAAAGCCATTAATACCCCTGATTTCTATGAACTGGTCCAAAATGTTTCTGAAACCGTCTAAACTAGTGATCAACATCTTATCCTTTAAAAGCAAATTCCAAAGTTTAACCTAAGTATTATGTATAAACTGTTTCCTTTTGTCTCTTTTCCAAGATTCAGATTTAATGGGTGACACCTTGTTCTAGTGTTTTAGATAAAGGAGAAAAAGTTTTTCTTATCTACTGTATCCATACCACAGCAAATTTTGAATCATAAAGTAACATCTGGACAGCCTACATTTTGTATGTCCACTAATGTTGCTTCTTCGACAGTTTCATATAAAACTACACTCTATAGAGGTCTCTTAATTTAGGGTAGGGGTGTTTTTTTCCACTAGCACTAGAGTACCCATTAGGTACCCATTGGTCTAGTGGTTAGGGAGCCGGACTCTGATCTGGGAATACTGGGTTCGATTCTGCCCTCCCCCATGAAGCCTGCTGGGTGACCTTGGGCTAATCACAGCTCTCTTCTGAGCTCTCACAGCCCCACCTACCTCACAGGGTGTTCTGTTGTGGGGAGAAGAATAGAAAAGCTTTGTCAGCCGCTTTGAGTCCCCTTAAATGGGTGAGAAAAGTGGGGTAGAAAAGCCAACTCCTCCTCCTCCTCCTCCTTCTTCATACCTGAGTCCCACTAACAATAACATGATCAGAAACATTCCCAGACTACAAACCTGTTCCTTCTAAAGGAATACAATCCCCCCAAGAACAGAATGTCTACCCACTTCAAAGATGCAAGAAGCTCCAACACACAGTACCTCCATCTTGTATGGACTCAGCTTCAGTTTATTGGTCTTCATCCAGCCCATTACTGCCTCCAGGCAACAAGCACCTGATTCATAAGTGAAGGAATAGAACTGGGTACCATTAGCCTATGGGTGTTTTTCCACTGCAGCCCTTAGATCTGGATCTAAGGAGAACTGGATCTAAGGAATGGGTACATTTCTTAATCCGGATCTAGTAGATCCGGATTAAGGGAAGCACCCAATGTGTTTCCACAGGAGGTGTAGCACCCATTAGAAATGGGTGCTAACACCCCTGCTGTGGAAACAGCTTCGCACCCATCTGGGGAATCCGGATCGACCCACAAGGGGTCGGTCCATTACCCCAGGTGTTTTGGGGGGCGGGGGGGCAGTCTTCGAAGCAACTTCAAAGTGATTTCGAAGTGACTTCGAAGTGATTTCGAAGTTGACTTCAAAGTCACTTTAAAGTGAATGTGAAGTCAACTTCAAAGTGACTTCAAAGTGATTTCAAAGCCAATGTTGGGGGGGTCAAAGGTGCATCCCCTCCCCCTAGCCTCCTTTGGACCCCATTGCCTTTTTCCAGTGGAAACAGGCTCCCTTTAATCTGGATTTTCTGGTGGAAGACCCCATTGTAGACCCCATTAATAGGGTCTACAGAAAATCCAGATTAAAGGCCATAAAAGATCTGGATTTCCCCCACGGCAGTGGAAACAATCTGGTTCAAAATGGGTGTCATAGTGGAAATAGGATCATCTGGCTCACAGCCAAAAGGTACAAAAATGGGTACAATTGACAGTGGAAAAACACCCTATATCTGCTTCATGAAGTTGTTAAAAAGCATAGGAGATAGAATCAACCTCTGAGGAACTCCACAGGTTAATTCCCAGGGAAATGAACCAAAATCCCTCTCTGGGATCATCCTTAGAGGTAGGAGTGAAACCACTGCAATGGAGTGCCTTCACTTCCCAGCCCTTGAAGCCTTTCCCAGAGGTGACCATGGACAATAGAATAAAAGGCCATCAGACAGTCTCCTGTTAGTATACAGAAAATTTAACTTCACTACTAATGAATTAAAAACATGCTGTATTTTATGTTAATGTGTATTTTAAATGAATTTATTCCCTGTGTTATAACAACCTGTGTTATATTAGTTTAGTTCAGCTCTTTCCCTGATAAGCAGTAAGCATTGCTTATTTTTTTAGGACTGAAGAAACTGCACCATGCAACGGAACACATGGCTGAATATATCCCTGCCACAGAGGCTTATAGAGGAAGAGATAAGTGACTTATTCTTTTGCTCTTTAGATTCCTAATATATGTTCTCACTAAAACTGATAGGCTAAAATATATAAACAATGAAAGCAATAAGCATAAAATGTGCATTCATATGGAATGAAAGATGCAGGAGTGACTTTAAAAAGAGCCTCGCCTGTCAAGAGATCCTGCAAAAGAGATGCTAAAGGCATTTACGGACACGTTAAAAGAGGAATTCCAAAGCCACGAATACAACTCTTTCCTGAAGATACTTTAAGACTGAGCAATGAATAAATACTTGGAACAGATTACTATTGTGCAGTTCGTGAAGAAATAACACAAAAGTACTTTTATAATATGCTTATCATTTACCATGCAAATAAACACTCAAATACTTCATGTAGCGTTAAAAAGGATTTTTTTTGCAGGGTACAGCACAAACTTCAAGCATTTGTGTTCACTGTGTGCACACTGAGTAGAATTTGTTTAGAAATTTATGAGGTGCAAATAAAAGAAAGTCAAGAACATTCATATACATTAACAGCACCACAAACACATAAGGTAATGCATATTGCACAGCTGAGTAAAAGTGAGTAAAATATATCCAATCATGCCTTTAGGAAAAAGGACTTGTATGTTAACAATTGCCCTGTGGATTTACAATTACTTAATTACATTAGTTTGCAAAATTAATAGCAGTAGTAATAATGATGATGATGATAAATAAATAAATAAATAAATGTCATTATAAAAATCTTGAGGCTGAATTAAGTTTCAGGACTAACTTGCAAGTTGTATACTCTAAGTATGTTCCAGTTAGCACATTTAATAGATGTAAAAGCTCACAAGTGATGATATAAAGGATAATTTACGCTTGCAATGCATTTTTTGTACAATTAATAGATTGCCTGTGTGTCGCATATTTTGCATGACAAAAGAGCAGAATATTAAACTGCCATTCATAATGAAAATGCACTTTGCAAATTAGAAGTGCCGAAACAGAAATTTTTCACCCTGTTTAGGAAATAAACAGTCCTTAACCAATTAAACTGCATTGTAATAATTCTATGATTTATTGCAAGTTGTTTAACTTTCAAAACTCGGCTAACCCATATTAAGGTCACAATCCATCATGTCTTGCTTGGAAAGCCAGCAAATAATAGCTGTTGTATTAGCTGCTTTTGATGATAGTATGAAAGAAGTATTAGCACTTGTCAACAAAACTGCTTACAACATAACATTAGCATGCATGGGCTGCTGTACCTATTTATTATTCTGGCAGCTTCACACATATTGTTACAAGCTTATAAAACATTTTGTCGGGTGGAAACCGAATGTACACTGTTTGATTTTCTGATAGACTGGCAGCATAAATGTCTGGGCTGACTTAGTTTAGTTTGAGTGTAAATAGAGACACAAATTCTTCAACCTGTTCTCTTATTGATACTGAAAAGTACTGAATTATTCAGCATCCAACTCTTCTGTTTGTGTCTATCACAGTTATCAATTACCCATCAGTCTGCTTGTCAAAACAGAATGGATTAATCTGGCTGAAAACAAGACAAATAAATGGATACTATAACGGGGTACAGGGTTGCCAAACTGTCAAAGGAAAATCCAGGCAATGGCATTTGCCGTCAAAAGCGGGATAGCTGGCTTAAGTGAGCAAATGATTCTCTGTTACGAGCCAAGAATGCACTTAGCTTACCATAAGTAAATTAATCTGCCTACTTTGACTACTAATGCATCGACAATACTGATAATAGTCACTTAACTTTTTTCTCTATTGTTCAAATACCTTCCTGCTTTTACAAAGATTATGTGCTATAAACAATAAAAATGCTCTGTGTTAATGCATTATCAGTATAAATGAAATTGAAATTTCTTGCATTCCTGAGCACAAAATTAAAAAAAACAACTTCTTTGCACAGATGGGAGAGCAGAATCCATCCAGTCCAGCCAAGGGCTCTGCCTCTGATCTGTATCGCAAAGTCTTCCTTGGCACTTTCTCTAAAAATGTCCATTATTGTTCAAACATTCATAGGCAAAAGCCATCACATTTGATTTCTTATTGGGAAAAGAATATTAATCTGACAGAGATATGAGAATAATGATCAGAATATCAGAAAAGTCTTTAAGCTCACCCAAAATATAGTCTGGATTTTGTCTGAGGGACCATGAAAAGATCTTACCGCTCTGAAGAAGAAGAAGAAGAGTTGGCTTTTTTACCCCGCTTTTCTCACCCATTTAAGGGGACTCAAAGCGGCTGACAAAGCTTCTGTTCTTCTCCCCACAACAGACACCCTGTGAGGTAGGTGGGGCTGTGAGAGCTCAGGAGAGAGCTGTGGCTAGCCCAAGGTCACCCAGCTGCCTTTGTGGGGGAGTGCGGAATCGAACCCGGTATTCCCAAATAAGAGTCCGGCTCCCTAACCGCTAGACCAGCAGACTGGGATATTCCACTGGTCATACCTGGTTTAGATTAACCAGAAAATGTGTTTAAACAGCACCAGTCCCAGGACAGAAATTTGAAGGACCTCTCTTGCTACATCTCTCCATTGTGAGAAATATCCATTTGATCCTACTCTCATTTTCTACTCCTTAGCCAGTTTTGGCAATCCTTACATTGCAATAGTCAGTAGTCCCTATTGCATTGAAATGCATCCTTGACAATGCAGGTCTTTCTTAATTTCAGGAATACATTATAACTGAGCCTCTATGATTGTGGTTTTAAGCAACAGCCAGAATTTCTTAAAAGTTTGCTCACTTGATCATCCCCTTCCTCTTTACCAGTCTTTACAGTTTTCAGAAGTTCCCCTTTTGTAAATCAAAACTGGTCATGCTGTACTTGCTTGATACATTTTCATTTCTATAAATGCTGGATTTTATTGCATTATAATTACTACATTTACTTATGTCGCCACTTCCTGAATGCAACCTCAAAGAAGGTCCAGTACTGTCTCACCTCTCAATGGTTCTACGCCTAACTGCTTCAGTGCACAGACCTCTCTGTGTCATTTAACCACACATTTATCCACACAATGTGTGGGAAACTGAAGGGCTTTTTTGCACTTTCATCAGTGATAGTTCCAGGTAGATGACAGGAATGGTGCATTTGTACTGTGATCTGCTGCAACTGATGGAGCTGTGGCTGGAGCTGTTCCCCAGGCTTACCTGTTGCCAACAGCTTCAACGCTGTATACAGACTGTCCTATGGTGTGAGGAATAATGTGTCTACAACAGTTCTAGGGTCTTTAGGTTCAGACCTTCAAGGACTTTAAGGTCTGCCGCTCAAGGCTCTCACACTAGACTTGGGGTCTTTTTGCGCAACCATCCAATGTCAGCATGACTTGCCAAGACAGGAGTGTTTTTCCACCGCGTTCCTTTAATCCAGATCTAAGAAGATCCGGATCTAAGGAATGGGTACTTTCCTTAATCCTGATCTAGTTGAAGTAATGTGTATCTTGTGATTAATTTGCTGTTACCCCCCCAGAGACCTTAGGGTATGGGGTGGGATAGAAATGTAAACAAATAAATAAATATTTCTTCACCCAGAGGGTCATCGGTTTATGGAACTGGCTGCTGGAAGAGGTGGTAACAGCTACCAGCCTAGATGGCTTTAAGGTAGGGTTAGACAAATTTATGGATGACAGATGGTTATAAATACAAACACAATGGCTACTAGAATGAATGCCTAAGTACATCTTTCAGGCTGGAGGGGGTGTTAAGCAGGATGCTTCTAAAGCCATTTGCTGGGATTCGAGAGGAGGAAAAGGTTTGTCCTTGTCTCTGCTTGAGATGCCCATGAGCATTTGGTAGACAACCATGTGCAATGGGACACTGGACTGGATTGGCTGTGGCCTGATCCAGCAGGGCTTCTCTTATGTTCTTATGTACGTGGAATAATATAGGTTGTTCTAGCTCAGATCAGCTGCACAGCTGAGCAAAATCTCCCTTCTCCCTTTACTTATCATTCAAAAGCAGAACACTCTAGTTCAGTCTTAAACAAACAACTTATCTACAGTTCAGGCACATTTCTTCACTTTACAGTAATTTATCAGTGCAATCATTTTGAGCTGATGAACAATTATTTGAATTGATCCCAAGATTCAAATATTTGTTTAACAGACATTGATTCTGATCACTGTAGCTGTTTAAACAAACTATTTATACTGTTCTTTATTTCTGCAACTAATGAATTTCTACTGGAAAGAAAAAGGAATGGGATTGACAAGTTTCTTTTGCTTGCATTATTAAAACAGCATATTAAAAGTTTCCCAACCAATTCCCAAATTATTTTTGAGAAAAAAAAGGGGGGGATAAAAAATGTTTTTTTAAACAGCCACTTATTCTGTTCACATAGCACTGATGTATTGTTATACATCAAAACACGATTTAGCAGATTGCCTATCTGAAAATTATAGGGAAACCGAATTCAAATTCCAAGGGTTAGTTAGACAGCTGAATGAAATAAACAAATGCACTTTGCCACGATGCCCAGCGATCCAGTAAGTGCCTGCCCTCTCTAGGAGTAGCTTGGCCCTGTTAGGATGCTGAGTTCGTGCAATGGCCAAGTGAATACTAAGTGTGGACACAAAACACTGGTAGCAAGCGTTTCAACAGTAAACTAAAACAAGTTTATTATTATACACAAGCAATACTAGAAAGGAAAATAAGGTTCAGGTATTTGTTGGTTTAACTTAGTAAGTCTCTTAAGGTTAGGAGCTACCCCTTTCCCTAAAGGAAAATAGTTCCTTTTTTAAAAGACAAACCTCTCCACGTTCCTCCCCCTCTGACTTGCTCTGACTCAGCCTAGCCAGTGTACCAGAATGTGGCTCTAGATGATCACAAGGCCCAGTCCGTCCTTGCTTGACCGATCATCCAGCCTGGTCAGTTGCTAGTGAAGTCTCCCTCAGAGCCACAATCCTCACGATTGTCTCCTTCAGAAATCACTCAGCAAAAAGACCAATGGTCAGCTACTGGTCCAGCTCCCTCAGGTTCAGCTCTCTTCTGTCCCCTTCACCTCTTGTCCCAGCACAAAGACCCCTGGTCAGCTACTGGTCCGGCTCCTTTAGGATTCAGCTCTTCTGTTCCTTTCAGCTCTTCTCCCAGCATGAAGACCCAGTCTGCTGTCTTCTGTGTTCATTTATACCCATTTCCCTGACCCTGATTTGCTGTAACCTCCTGGGGAAAACTGCTGCAATAAAATGCTGCTGGAAACTCCTGGTAGAGGTGCCTGTTCCCCTTGCCTGATTGGTGGGAACTCCTCCTACTAGCCCCCTCCAGCACTCAGATCCCCGGACAGCTTTTCCCTCCAAAAAGCAGCTGCAACCAATCATTGCAGCAGGGCCCGCACAGGATTTCCCACCCTTTTTGCAGCCCAAACCCCAGGGTTTGCAACAAGCTGTTTGCACAAAGGCTGCCTATTGGAGCTTGCTAGAAGCCTGCAATGACAGAAAGCAAAACAGTTTGCAGCCTGTACCCTGAAACTGTCACACACTTGTTCCTATAGCCTTCCGTACAGCTACTCTAACTTGATATTCGGAAAATCCCTGAGTGCAGGGAAATTCCTCAATGACACAGACAATATAAGTAACTTTCACACTATGTAAACAATGCATTTACACATGCTCTTTTGTCCTTTCTAAGAAAACCTTAAAAGTAGAGAACTGTTACTCACTATAGTAATAAGCCTCACATCACAGTGCAAAATTATAGAACACAATTTATTTTAAAGTATATCTGTATAATGATATCCAGCAGTCTTCTTTGGATTTTTACCCTCAGGTTATATAAAATATTAATTTGCCTGAAGTTTCAAAATTGAAAGGAATATTAAGAATCTTAATCAAGAATCTGCATTCCATGCCATTGTGACATCACACATGAACATGATGCACCCCTCCAAAGAGGAGGAGAATAGTGGTGGTGGACACATTTCCTGCAGAGGTGAGTTCCCAGGAACCTTTACACAGGGCCTACTTGCTATAGAGTAGGTTGACAGGTACCGAAGAAAGATTGGGATTGTCAAGTGAGGCGCCTGAGAATCCTGGGCCTCTCTATGCAGTTATTTTTGAATGAACTGCAGTTTGGCATAAACCTAATTATAATAACTAAGGTTCACTTGTATTTTACCACATAAGCTACTATATTGGTTTTTACAAGAATGACTGCAGCTTAATCAGAAACTATGGAAGTGAAAATTACTGATACAAAATAATAATCACTATCTGAACAACATTAATGGCTATGTATACTTCTTGGTTGGTCCCAAAACAAATTTCAAAACCTATGCATATGCATTACACTTCCATTACACTTTTAGTCTTGATCTACCCTCAAGTTCAGAAGAAGATAGAGGAGGAAATATCACTGAGGAAGCTCTCATAGCCAGTTTTAGGAATCGGGTGAAAGATGGGGGACATCTTTAGACTCAGCCTATATATTCTCAGTGATTTACACTATAGCAAGTAACAACTGCAGAATCATACAGTGGTCCTTCCAGTCAAGAGGCTAGATCAACAATAAAAATGGACCAACAAGTTTCACATACTCAGAGAGCTCAGATGACCTCTACTCTCTGTTAAGTATATAGCGCTTGTGAGAATAAGAATAGTCCAGCTAACTCTTTTTACAGTGCCCTGACCAGGGTCCTGATGGAAGATGCCCACCTAATGTGCCTCACCAATGCTCCTCAAAATGTTCCCAAGGCTTGTTGCTATATGGGACCACAGATAGATTCTTCAGAGCCAGCATAGTGCAGGACCTAGAATGTCAGGCTAGAATCTGGGACTCCATGTGTTTAAAAATTATGTCTTCTGATATATCAATTATGTTAATTACATTAATTTATACAAATTACATAGTTAATTTCATGTCTATAAAGTCTTTTTAGTCTTTTGAGAGAAAGTTTTTCTATCATGTCCTTAAATTAGATTTTCTAGTTTAAAGCAATACACAATTTAATTATCACTTCACTCAGCCGATGTGAGTGAAGAAGATCCTCTCACCTAGGTTGCAGTAACTATAATGAGGTTTTTAAAATAATAATAAAACCCCCAGAAATATTAGAACCCTTTTCAAACTTTTCAAAGTTGCTACTTTCTGAATTCTACCAAGCACAGTGTTTTATTTTAGAACCCCCAATAGAAAAAATCAGCTTGAGGTTTCTACTGGAAGCCTTAACTCCTCCTCACACACAATTCTCACAGAAATACACCAAGAGCCATAATGGATACTACTGATTATCTATACAACTAAAGATCTGATAATGTTATGACTTTAAAAAGATTATTTATTTATTTGGCTTATTTATGTCACCTTAAGCCTAAAAATATTCTCAGGTTAGCCTGCAATGTATTATGCTAGACAAATACCTACCTTCAAGTTTATGATCTAAAATGACACATACATATGAAAATGGGCCCTGGAATCTCCTAATCTGTGGAATAAAATTAAAACAACAACAATCCCAGACTACTTGCTTAAATTAGGAGTACTAACTTAATGTGTTGTATTCTCTACCTAACCCAGAAGATGTAACATTTTAAAAAGTGAAATATTAGATGGAAGAATTGGAGAAAATTTATAAGTTCAGGTTTGTACCTAGTCTCATTGTTGCTTTAGAGATGGAGAGGAGTTTTGTTAATTTGCTCTTGCCACTGAACCCATCGCACACATCCCAACCAGCTGGATAAGATTTTGAAGGGAAACTAGAAGGAGGAGAAAAATTCAGTAAAAATTCTCTCCATCTTCCATTCACGAGTACTTCCAAATGTCCAAAGTCCATATGCCATTACATATAAATAAGTTAAATATTAAGTAATTTATAGTCACACTAGTAATAATGAATATATATATATAGCTTACAAGAATTACATGGTTCTAATGATTAAATATTATTAGGACATTTATGTAGTTTATTATACTTAATTAAATGTCTTTTTTATGTTTATCACATCTTATTGCAGGGTCTCTTTAGTTGATGATCTGTGGTGATACAACATGGGTGTGTATTTTTTGCCTGGTTTGTCACAGAAGCCAAATGATTGAGACTCTTTTTCTTTTTCATCCTGACTTGGGATCAGGAACAATGAAGGTTAGGCTGAGAGGCTGTGACCTGAACCAAATCACCCAGTAAGATTTAATGGCAGATGGCAGTAAGATATAAGGCAATGTGAACCCAGGGACTTCTAGGGTCTTATCTGGTGTCCTTAACCACTGTCTCTCTAATTAAATTCATATTCTATAGATTATATTTTGAGGAGCTTTTCAGAATTACCATCAAGCTGTACCCCCTTATCAAATGGCAGAACATATGCATTTCTCCATAATTCTTAATGTGATTATTATTTTCCAGGCAGGGTACTGAGCTGAAACACAAAGGCCAAAACATGGGTCTACAGAAGGCTGGATCCTAAAACCTGGTATCAAGGCTAAACTGAAAGCAGTTCTTGAGTAGCAAGTGGAACATTTGTTGGGACATAAAACAAAATCCTAACTCTACTTTTCTTTTCCATCCAACATGAGCTCCTTTTCCTCCCCATCCCTAATTTACTGCTTAAGAGGCAGTAAATACTGGAGGATAATAAACCAGGACTCCACTGTCACAAGGTTATTTGAGTTCTAGGACAATAATTCCCTAGTCTAAAGTGCTAGTCACTAGCCTACCATATCTTCAATACCATAAAGTCCTAGGATGTATCACTTTTCTCTCTGAAAATAAGCTCTGTATGACCAAGATCAGCGCCTGCGGGGAAAGTGAAATCCTGTTTAACCCCAGCTATAAACAGTGCTCCCTCAAGAAATATGGAGATGCTAATGGAGTTGGGTTAAATGCTAATCTACTCTTTTGCCACACTGTTATTCTGTCATCATTTACTTGTGATGCATGCATGCCTGTATGTCAGTCAGTCTGTCTGTCTGTGAGAGTAAGAATGAGTGAGTGAAAATTAGGGATGCAGTTGTTAATAATATGTGCGGTAATCCGGGAGTATATTATTTAATTTTATTTACTAAATTAATAAATCTGCTCAGTTATATGTAGACTAGATAATACAGCTTTTATTCATACAGGGCAGCTGTACAGAAAGCTATGGAATTGTGAACCTGACAAAATTTAAGTCTACTAGACTTAGATTTATCGGATCATAGTGGTGCACAGTTGATATGTTGCTGGTAGAATGACATCCTAATGTATTTGCCTGCAGTTGTGTGGTGATGCTACTGTAATTCTTCTATAACATTAACATTTCCCCCTTTCATAATGCAAAGGTTTATTCTATATTATCTAGAACTTCTAAAGTTATTAAGTTCTGTAGTTTCAAAATATTTGTACTTATATGCTATGTTCTGCATATGACCTTAACTTTTTAAAGTACCAAATTCTCAAGTTGTGTGTTCTGTCCTGAAATAGAAATGAAATGAAACACAGACATTATTTTATAGTAAGAATTCATGAATTTGTGTGTTAGACTGACTTTGTTATCTGCATTCACTTTGGAATGAATCTCTTTGAACTAAGATTTCCTGGTGAGTGTGCACAGAACTGAAGCCTTAAGATCTGCAGGCAGAAAAATAAGATGACTGAACAATCCTTGTAACTATTGCTTCTTTCTATAAATTCTTTTGGGGGGGTTTATCAAGTGAAAATTAATGCATACTTACTAAAATCTGTGGTATCTACTTCTGAATAAAGGCAGTCAGAATTGGATTGCTCAGCAGTGGACCAGAATAATGGAGAATGGCTAGCAGCAGTCGGATTGAGAGCATCCCTTTGACCAAACTAGATCTTCATGCTCTGTACACCAGGTTTCAGTTCAGGGAATAAAAAGCCTCCATCTCCTGTGGTGTCACAATGTGAACTGATATTGTGGCTGACAATAGGTTGGGCTGTCATTAGCTTGGCAGAAAATGATGCTTGGGTTGATTCATATGAGATAAGCAGAGCAACTCACAAAGCAGAGTGGATACAAAGAAAAAATAGTCGGCAGTGCAGGATCAGCTATCAAATGTTTAGCACCAAAGAGAATCCAGCTGAAAATAAATATTAGTTCACAGTTACTAGACCATGTAGTCTTCTCTCAGCAGCAGGGAACAAGGGGACAAAAAGTATAAGTTATATAAAAGGCACACCCACACACATCTGCTGAAGTAGGTCCCTGTTAAGAAGTTAAAAAACAAAAAAGAAGGTGTTAGTATCCTCCTCTGTTTGCCCCACAGAGGACTTCTCATACATTTAAGCTTATTGAAGTATCAAAGTAGCATCACTAATCTGCAATTCATCCAACATTGCTGGATAATTGTCATCATGCCTTCATTGGCCAGCTGGATAGCTGTTGAATTTCAACATTTGGAGGACAACTTATGTATTAAATTTCAGCACACGCTCAGAGTATCTGTGAGATGTGTTCAAGGTCATATTCCACCCAACTTCCTCTACCATATTGAAATATGTGCTACTCTTCATGACCTGTTTACAAAACATGCTTATTAATGAGAAAGTTTTGGGATAGCCTCTAGAAGTATTGGGGAAACACATAAACTCTAATAATATGTCCCTTGTATGATGTAGCAGCCTACTAAAGCTAAGCAGGTCTGGGTCACATCCATGCTTGGCATGACAAATGAAGTAACATGTAGAAGTAACAGAAGGACAGAAACTATGTTATTTTGTAAGAAAACATGCAATTCAGTCTTCTAGCTGATGTGGCAAGAAAAAACACACACATAGGGAATTGCCCACTGTTTCAGAAAGGCCAGGAGAATGCTTAGCATGCAATAGGATTCCCTGATTCCTCCCGTGGCCCCATCTTAGTGATGGTTGAGGATCAACAGAGGGACATCAGGGTTTTTAGTTTTTAAATTATTGTTTTACGCATTGATATTGTGTTTTAATATGTTATATTGTTTAATACTGTCTTAAGGGGGGGAGGGATAAGGTGTTTTTAATTGTTATATTTTATATTTTACTGTTGTTAACCGCCCGGATTGGTTTGCCATAGGGCGGTATACAAATAAATATTATTATTATTATTGTTTGTGTGTGAATGCAGTCTTGAATTAGCTCATTTCCTCTTTGTATGCAAAATGCACTTTATTTCGAACTCAGAACGTTTTCTGTTTTCTAGTTATCTGGGAAAGTATAAAGCTATTTGGACAATCCTAATTTCATGTTCCTGGAAACAATCTCCATTGAGGACAAAGGGACTAATATTTGAATAGATATGGTTAGAATTATACAGTAACACATTGTAAGAGAAATAAAAACTGTATCCCACACTGTGTAGATGGAGATTAATTGAAAACAAACAGCCTCGGTTATATTTAAAAACTTTCTGGGACATTTAGTTACTGTTGACTCCATCTCTAAAAGGGGTTGAAATGGCCATTTCTAGAGATGCCTACAAAACCCACTAAGCTTGGAAAAGCTTGTGATTTCAAGGAAGAAAATAGATACATATCAATATGGTATTAAAAATTATTTAAAAATATATGATGACAGTAGTAATACGAAAGTCATAAATGCAACCAAATGGAACAGCAACACTGTAATTTATGTAATTCATTCTTTTAAACCAATCAGAATAATGGTAATAGTGAGATATGCATACTTATAAAGGCAAATAGATTTCTGTCCCATGAGGAATCCACTACGGGAATTTCCTTAATATACTTATGCACATAGATTGGTACCTATTCCCCCCACATCAACATCCAAAGCTGCCATTTACTGCCTCAGACCATTGGCCCATCTGAATCAGTATTGTCTAACTGACTGGCAGTGAATCCCCAGGGTCACATTGCAATGTTCTTTCCAGCTGAGTCTATTTTCTCTGTGCCTTTCTACTTTCTCGGATTCAGTTTGACTCCCTTGTTCGGAAATCCCTAAATTGCTTTGAAAATTCTAATGGTTGAGCAGCAGTATTCAGATTCTGTAAATAAATTAAATCCCTCCTGTGGATATTCCAAAATAAGGGCCAAAGGCAGCCCTATGAGGTCAACTGCCCAGTTCTCATTGTTCCTAAAGGATCCAAAGGACCCTCCCACAATGATGAAATGTGACACTTTGAACCATTTTTGCTTGTTTGGTAGAGATAATGGAAGAGACTAGAGTTATGGCGACAGGCAGGAAGAGAAAAGAATTACATCTTCCTGCTCTCCCCAGCCTGCTTTTATTACTGTTTTGCTAATGAGAGCACCCCACCGTCGGATTCAGAGAACTAGGGTTAATTCACCTGTTACAGACATAAAGCTAAACTGGGTGACAGGCAAAATATTCAGAAAATAAAAGACAACTTTACAATAAAGTGCAGAGAAGTCACATAAACTTACTGAACTGAGTGCAAAATAGGCATTTTAAATAAAATTGATGAATCCAATGTATCATTTTAAAGTTCCAAATGATTTGCAGAAACAGAACTTTCACCTTTGTGAAAGTTTGTGATTTGCAGATACAGTTACTGATCACATGCAAAGAGCACACAAGAGACTCTGACATTAGAAATTCTTCCAAAAGACCAAACAAAAAAGGGGTTCTACCTAGAAATATAAAATAAGTAAAATATATCCCTCTTACATATATAATAAAAAGGCAAATATATAAAGAAATAACTTTATATTCTAGAGCAGAAAAGCCAGTATAATTACTAAAAGGGTAACAATATCCCACTGAAAAGTATACAAATACTGAAAATAATCTAAATCAAATAGTTTTCCAAATTCCAAAATAAAAGGCCAGACGCGTTTCAACTGCAGTCTTCTTCAGTGGCCTATAGGTATTCAAAGTAATAAAATATATATAAAATACACAGCTCACACAATGTGACTCTGTTCAATTCAAAATTAATAATGCTCTTCTGCTGTTCACAGTCTCTTATATATCCAGCTGAACTGGTAAGGGGATAGATCCTGCAGAGATTCAGGAATGAGAATGAAAGAAAAGAACTTAGGGAACTGCCTTCCTTCACATAATAGTCCAAACAACAACAAAAAAACCTGATGTATTTTCATGCCCCCTAAAAGTTAAGTTGCTATGCTGACATTCTGGGTAATTTTCTCTGAAAAACCTAAACTGCATATCAGGAGAGTAACTTTAACAAAATATTGTGCCAGGAGAACAGCTGAGGAATCTCTCATTCGTTTTTGAGTAGATGCTTGTACTACAAGGATGGGTGACCAATGTTGTTCACTGTCACAATTTGTACGAATTGCAAATGTTCAAGACTTCACATTCAAATCAAATATTGCCTATATTCAAAGGCTGACCTTTGCATGCAAAGTGAAAAGCTTTTGTGCCTTTTTTTGAAGTTTTGTAACACTGAAAATGACTGCCCAATCACCTCTGGAGTGGATTTGTATCAGATTCGGAGGCGTGACTGGTGGCGGAACGGATGCTGAGAGAATTTGAAGGGGGAAAAAATTCTGCACATCCCTACTGTATTATGTAGCATTTTTAGGCAGCAGCACTCTGAGTGCAGTTTGGCCATTTGTATCAGGTTTACTCATGAGTCAGCCACGTGCTGGGAGGACCAAGGAACACTTGTAAAATACAAATCTCAGCATTTTTATTTAAGAATACAGTAATCTTTGCTGTTTTTCTTAAAATAAAAATGATTTAGTATACGGAATATATCTTTAGTACAAAACAATGATCTTCAATACATATGCTTTCTTAGAAAACATACAAAAGCTTCAGCTAGCTAGAAACTGAAGACAGAACTCTTAACAACCCAAAACATAAGGAAAAGCTTCCTTATTACCAATCTATGTTGGTGTTAGCTGCAGGTTCATTTCCAGGCCAGAGAAAGACCTAACAAATCTTTGCTCTGGGGACAGGGGAACTATTTAAAAGGAAAAAACACAGGCACAATTCTAACCACGTCACTTTGCTATGACTTAACATCAAGCATACTAATAATAAACATTATGAAATACTATTTCAGTGAAATCTTCTCAGTCAGAATACAGAGAATGAGGGTCTCTGTCTCACTTTCCATAAAACTGTTTTAAAATTAAATTGCTACAATCTGACATTTTCAAGACAGAATTGCGGTTTCTGTCTGGGTACAAACTAAGTTTGAGCTCGCGACTTGTATTTGTTGCCCACTTTCTTCCCATATTGCAATGAAACACATTAAAATCAATCCTGGTTTGGTGAATCTTACTACCAGAAAAATCTCTGTAGTGCAAGCTAAACAGGAGCACATTTGCAATTTAAAGCATAATTTGTCATAATGAAAATGTAAAGCAGTAGTTCTATTTTATTTGGCATGGCAGGTTAGGAATCCCTGTGAAGCCACAGTGAAGCAAAGAATAGATTAATAATTTAATTTGGTTCAGAACTATGCAAGTGGGGCACCACAAGCTTTTATTCTGTAACCAGCTGCTGACCTTAATATGGATCAACCAATTAGACATCTCTATTTAATTGCTAGGTGACCCATCTAAAATGCACTATGAGCTTTCATTTTATACAAATGTTTTAAAGGTCTGAACATATCTTCCTAGTAAAAATGGCTGATCTGACAGAAACACACAAGAGTTCAGCAAACACCCAGTCGCCCACCCAAATGTAAGATCATTTTAAGATGTGTTTAGCAAAAGAACCTCTTAATATAATGAGCCTTTTTTCGATCTCCCTTGGCAGAGCTTCAGCCCTCTAAGATAACCCCACACAAAGCAAATACCATTCGTCTGAAGTTACATTTGCTCCTTGTTATCACAACTTATGCCACTTAATTCATTATTCAACGAATTCACTTTCTTGTTTATTAGATGCAAGGTAGCCGCTCTTCCCTAAAGGCCATGTATGCAAAAGACTGCTTGTAATCCTGTCACTTCAAACCTCTCTAGGCTTTAACATAGCTTCAGGAATTAGGAAGAAAGAAGCAAACAATTTGGATTTATTCATGCTGATATTAAATTTGTATATGATAAAGAGAAATGTTACGAAGAAAATCTAAAATGGTCAATCCAGATTAGTGAAACAGTGTACATTACTTTATGTATTTGTAAAAAACTGCATTCACTTACTCCTAAAACCAAAAACACATCAGGCAATAATTTTCATTTCCAATGGATAAATTAAAAAACACCTATATACTGTAATTGTCATAATGATGTTGTCACAAAACAGTTATAGCAGAAATCACCTGGTCAAATGCAAAACCTTACATCTTATTCACAATAGAATAGTTTGCCAAATCTAGACTGATTTCAAAATCTGTAGTTATAAAAGTAAATATCTGACTATTAATATTGTGTGTAATAATAAACACATTACAGAACTTTATCCACTGTGCTATAGTCACAGGTCTTTCAAATTGATTTCTGTAGCCTTATGCTGGAGAGATCATTAAAATGCTAATGAATTACTGATCAAATACACTTTCAGAACACTCTTAGGACAATTAACATTGTATGTAATTATCTGCAAAATTATACACATAATTTTTAGATAAAAAACCAAAATGATAAAACAGAAACAAACAGGGTTTTGTTTTTTAAAAGCAAGCACTACATTTTAACATTCAGAGTACAAGCTGGACTTGGTCATTGGCTTTACGCTGTTTTATTTTATTGTATCCAGACATCAAGTAATTCAGACTGCCTTTATTAAGTTGCTAAATAACTCCTTTGTGAATTTGCTTAATTTGATGTATGAAGTTACGCAATTCTTAGATGTGTCGTGCTGCAGCATTCACTAAAGATAGCAGCAATCATTTCCTAGTTATTAATGTGCATTATGAATTAGCAGTTCGACGTTATTCCACTAGCAAAATTCCCTGAACACTGAAAAGCCCCAAAGCAAGGGCAATTGTGTAAAAGGACAATTTACTGAACACCTCCTGTTAATAGGAAAACTTTAAAGTCAGTTAATTTATGATCACAGTCTTGCTGATATAAACACAAGCATGGCGAGCATTTTAGCAATCTCTAAAGAATGCTTTAGATTGAAAATATGCTTTAGAAACACAAAGCAACTGTTGACATTCTTACACAGTATAAACAGACCGAAAATTCTGATTAATGAAGTGAATCTGCTGAATAATTAACCTTTCCTCAATGGCTACTTTCAGGTTTCAGGAAGATTTACTGTTCATGTATAGCATACAGGAAAGTATCAGGCTCATTAATTATTATATAAAATAAATCCTTTTTTGCTACTGGGATTTTATGGGACATCACCAATCGGACTGTGTAGGCTTTAAGAAAGCCTACATTTACTTTTATATAAAAATAACAATTATTTAACTCCTTGATTATTAACCATATATAACTTTATAGTTACGATTTGTATTTATAATATTATTCTTTATTATACAATTCTCCAATTTTTGCACTAGGGAAATTTTAAAGTCATTACCTTGTGATTTTTATAGCATAACAGTATGCTAGATAAAGATATTTAAGCTGTCAGTATAAACTGCTTCTGTTTTCATTTTGCATTTAATTTCAATGCCAGATTCAAGGCATAAATTTTTCATCACCTGCAATGTTATGAATAAAAGATTAAAAAAAAATCTCAGAAGAAATTCTAACACATGCGGTGCATGCAGCACATTGTGCAGACACAGTGTGCATAACTAGATGTTTAATTTCCATCATTTTTCCCTAAGTCAGGAACATTATTATTTGGGTTAATACATGCAGTTGATTTCCAGTATTTCAGCTCCACTAAATTTCAGTCTGCTTGTGTATGGACAAATAATCCATTTAGAACACATGAAATCAACACAGATACATCTTCTATTAGAAATACATAATGCTTCTTAGCATAATTGTATGATGTTCTGCTATTGAACTTTCCTACCATAACACATCTTTTTCTTTTTCATAAGATAGTATACATCTCTATTTCTATCCATTTCCAAAGAAATAAATATTACTTAAACATTTCAAAGCTAATGTTAGCTTCTCATTAAGACTTGCTTTGTGTTTTAAGCCAAAGGATGTGAACACTCCCAAGAGGTGAAGTTAGGAGCTCATTCTTACGGCATTTTTTATTTAGTACATAAGCGTGCTTTCTGTACTGCTATGCATTTTCATTTTATATGTATGAAAAACTTTATTAGCACTCAAAGGACTCCTCATGAAATTCACTTCATCATTTCATGCAATTCACCACAGCTAAAGAAAGTAAAGTACTTTTAGAATTCACCTTTTTCAGCAGTTTTGATAAACCTCTCTCTCTTTCTTTTTCCGGTAAACTTAAAATTCATAATATAACACCCATAGAGCAATGAACTCTGAGCTACTTTGGAGCACTCATTCCAGTTAAGGGAAACAATAAAAGTGTTTGCTTAGGTATGCACATTTTGGAAAATGTACTAAATCTTTTTATCTTATAATAGTCCTAGCAATGAAATGTACCCCTGATAAAATATTGAAGCATTTTAGGGCCCAACTGATCTCTCTGCAACCCTCAGGATCCTCTATCTGTATGTATCCACTGCAAGGAAGTAGATGAGGGAAGGGAGAATCCTGATTTATTCCCACCCGGTTTGTTTTCTTGTGCCCCAGGTATGATGTCCTGGGTAAGGGAGACTACACCCAAAACCTAAAACTATGATGGAGGAGGGTAGAAATGACTAGAGCACCCACTGAATTGAGTCACTGGCATTCCAATCTGAGAGAGGCAACTGTCTGATTACAATCCTTCCTTACCCATGTGCTGTTTTATGCTGTTCTCAAATTCTCTAAGATCCCAATTGGACAGATCCATCGACAAATACTTTGTGGATGTGCAATAAATAATGAGGGAGGAAAATGGTTGACTCAGAGATAACAGCAAGATGTCCCTTGGGTTGCTAAACTGAGCCCTAGCCCCTGGGGGACACCTCCATCCACCTCATCTACTCAAGGCTATGCCTCCCAGAAGAATGCTGTCTCCACATGGAATGAGATATTGGACTGGACCCAGGCAAGAAAATGGTGCTGAAACCTGCTCCAATGGAATTCCCTAGAAGTAGAGAATGTCTCGGCCACCTGGTTGCAGATAGCAGTGAGCCACTGGAATGTGCAGATCAGTGCTATTTCGCCAGGTTCCTGCATGCAGCCCCAGAAGTGGCTAAAAAAGTCCCAATTGACAACACTGAATTCCCAGCCTTCTATCTGGGCCAGAGGGGGGCTAAAACAATTTGAGATAATTCTTGGCCTTCATCACCAGCTACCCTCCCAGTCATGGAACAGATCGCTTAATGTGGCCTAAGATCAGGCCTGCACAGCACAGGAGAACATGCTTCAAGAAGGAATTGCCATTGAGGCTATGGTGATTTAAAATGTCTTTGTGAAATAAGAGGCTTCTGAGGAAATGGTTTAAAAGAAAATGAAAGTAAATTGAGAGCTCAGCAAAATTTGCAGGTAATACAAGTTGGAGCTAAGACTCAAGAGTCAATAAAGCTGATGGGTTCAAGGTTGTAAGGGGGGCAATGACAGAAGAATTAGGAAATAAGAGTGCTTTTAAAGAGGGGACTTGAATGTTGAAGTCTGTAATACAGAATCTCCAGAAATTTCAGTTTCTACTCATGTATCACTTATTCCCTAAGTACTGAAAGCACAAAGCCTCTGTAGCTCAGCTAAAGCTGCTGCTCAGTTCCCTTATATGCAGAACACAGGCACAGCTAGGGAGCCCAGGGTCTCTGGGCAGAGATAGAAATTATGTGGATGGCTGAATAAAGGGATTCCATACCAGCCCTAGGGCCAAGATACGTTTGACAAGGTGTATTTATGCCTGCAAAAAGCTCAAGTAGCTGTGGCTCGCATAAGCCACAAGATTAGCCTACAATGCCAGCAAAGAACAACTGCAGTGGCATAAACCCAATAAAGATGCAGTTCAATTAAGGTCAAAATCCAATCAAGAGGAAATGGCCCTAACCAAGACAGCAGGTAGAAATATTATGAACTCTATTATACTATCCTGGAGCTGGATCAGTATCACAGTTTCTCCTATAGCAAGACCTCATGGAGTAACTCTGGTTCTTTCTGCACTGGACTTTATCCCAGATTATATCCTGGAATATGGAGCTACCATCCATGTGCTAGTGCAGACTACTCTACACTCGCATGCAAATTGCAGGTCCCTATTCTAGGATATAATCTGTAATAAATCCCAGTGAAGAAATGGCCTCTGACTCATCAGGTATAAGGAAAACCTCCTTTAAACCATCCTTCAAGATGTTTTTAGAATTGGGGCACTGAGATCTGTTCTCTGGAGTTTGGCACAGGTTTGACTTAATAACTCACTAAGGAGAACTACATACAGACTCAAATCACAGGTAAAGAGCTCCAAATGGTGATTATGGGTGTTTCCGTATGGGCCGCCAAGAAACGGATTTAAGAAAATCCATTTCCCAGCGATCCGTGCTCCCAAGGATCTGTCCAAAATAGGGACAGATCCGAGGATTCTGCCAGCGGGATCCTCTGGGTGCTGTGCAAAGGCCGCAGCACCCATTCCAAAGGGCATCCAGCCTCCTGCACAGCCAACACCGCCCCCGGAGCTGTGGGACTGGAGCATGCAGCTGCCAGTCACCATGTGTTTCTGCCGGCACGTGGCACGAGGGGAAGGGGCTATGGAGGCTGGATCTTTCGGGGAGAGACCCCATTAAGAACGGGTCTTGTGCACCGGTGTGCAGAAGTGGCCGCCGCGAAGTGGCCTGGATCCGATCTCCAGTGTGGAAGGTAAGTTTTCTATGTGTCTTTAATGTGTTTTTAATGTGTTTTTACAGCCAGTGTGGAAGCACGCTGTGATCTAGCTGAATAAATTGTGAGGCTTATTCTAATCCTAATCCTAACAAGAAGGGTCTTTTTTATGGGTGTACATTTTTAGCTGTTCTATATTTACCTCAACAACAGATTTTTTAAAAAAGTTATAGAAGATAGTTTTGAGCAGGTGAAGAAACCTGGAGAAAACTGAGGAAACTGCAAACCATGCAGTCAAAGTATTTGGTAAAAAAAACAAAAAAAACCCAGTTAATATCAATCATACCCTTATGGATTTCTGCAGGCACTAACTTTTGATCCAACACAGTCAGCAAAATGTTCTTTTTTTGTGTCTGATTAACCTATTCATATGCCTTTTCATTTCTCTGCAACATTCAGACAGTATTTGAGCCAGGAAAATAGAAGAAAAACAGCTTCCGGCATTTTGAGCCAGGAAAATAGAAGAAAAACAGGTTCCCTTCTGTCCAAGCATCCAGCTGAGGCAACATGTTCATGGTCTTTTTGACCCATGCCAGATGTGTGCTGGGATGACAGGGTCTGCAGACTACTGTGCACCACAGAAGGTCACAATTTCATATGACACCTTGCAGCCATGTGGAGGTCACATAGCATCTCAGCCAGGCCTACTCCTATGTACCAAAGGAGTACCAAGGGATGTCAGAGTGCTCTAGTCAGGGACCATTTAAAAGCAATACCCATGCAGGCTAAGTCTTGGTTCTTGCCATCACCAGCCAGAGAGGCGGGTATGGCAACCATAGCCGAAGCCCTGTTTTGGAGCTGGCACACTTCCAGAGTCTTTTTCAGGGCATTCCAAAATAACCCCAACCTCCAATTCCAAAATCAGGAAACTTTTGTCTGCCAAGTGAGATATTTTATACTAGTGATAACTTGTCAGCATTAGAAACCACTGTGAATTGAGAACACACAGAGAGATCGACCAATTTCTGGTCTTTGGATCTTAGCATTTTGGCACAAGTGAACCTTATTAAAATAATAATAATAATAATAATAATAATAATAATAATAATAATAATAATAATAATAATAATAATAATAATAATAATAATAATAATAATAATAATAATAATAATAATAATAATAATAATAATAATAATAATTCATGTACAACATAGGTGACTATTTCATAACAAGAGAATATTAATTTCTGGCAACAGATAATACGCATCTATAACCTTCTGCCTGCATTGACTGACGTGTAAAACAAACGAAAGCCCGCAAATTTACCCACCAACTCTTCCTCCAACTACTACATTCATCAGATCTGGACTCAGATCGTAATTCATCTAGATTGCTTCTGTTGTAATGAGGTATATTATTTTTAAGGATCATTCATAAAGAGCCAAAGAACATATAGAACTTAAAGCTGAGTATACATTTTGTATTGTATTTTCCTGTACAAAAACAGCTTATTTTGCACATGTCTAATGACTGTGCTTGATACTCCCCATCACAGCCATACTAATATTAAAAAAAAGAAAGATAGCTCCTGAGTTTCAGTGCCAGTCCCTCCTATACAGGTAGAAAAGAAAAGTAGTCCATTTGTGATGAGGCCCTGACATGACACTGAATTTTGGGAAACATTTTTAAGAGGGTGTGACAGGTGCGACTTGTCACCCTGCTCATTCTTCTGCCCAAGCTGTAAAATTGTGCACTGATATAAGAATATAGGAGAAGCCCTGCTAGATCGGGCCAAAGCCCATCTAGTCAAGCATCCCATCTCATACAGTGGCCTACCAATTGCTTATGGGCATATCAAGCAGAAGACAAAGGCAAACCTTTTACCTAGTCTCAAGTAACTGCAAATCTCCTCTGGAGTAGGGATGTGCACAATTATTATTTTTTTGCATTCGAATCTGAGTCAAATCGAATGTCAAAACATTTGATTTAATTTGAATATTTAGAATCCAAATTCAACAACATCCAATTTGAATCAAATACATTCAAAACTATTCATTCGAATGCTAATTTGAATCTGAAGATATGAATGTTATCGAATGTGTTATACATATCTGTACACATTTCGTACGCATCCTGTTTTCATCCTGTATTATAAGCACAACTGTGTACAGATATGTATGATACTCGAACGAATGTTCTGGAACATCTGAAATTCATTCGAATGTTTACATTCAAATGTGAAGACATTCTGTTCAAATTCAAATGTCCACATTCGATTGAATTTGATCAAATTTTGAATGTTTAGAACATTCATGCACATCCCAACTTTGGAGGCAACCTGCCTGTTTCTACAGCCCGGAGGATGTACCTAGGCATCCAGTCTAGTACCATTGATAAACTTGTCATCCATGAATTTATTTAACACTTTTAAAAAGCTATCTAGGCTGGCTATTGTTGCCACCTCTTCTGGCACCAAATTCCATAAACTGATGACCCTCTGGGTGAAGAAATACTTCCCCCTGTCTGATCTCACTCTTCTAGCCATTAGCTTTATAGAGTGCTACCTTTTCTATACCATGCATGATTTTATATACTTCAAGCAGGTCACCTCTTAAACACTGTCTTTTGAGGCTGAAGAGGCCGAGATATTGCGGTCTAATTTCATAAGGGAGTTGTTCCAGCCCCTTAATCTTTCTGGTTGCCCTTTTCTGCACCTGTCCCAGTTCCACAATATCCTTTTTTAGGTGTGGTGACCAGAATTGTACACAATATTCCAAATGTGGCCTCACCCTAGATTTATAAATAGCCAAAATGAGACTTGTTGATCTGCTGTGGTTGTTTATTGATTTGAATTTTGTGATAGAATATGGGGTGAGAAGGATTTGTGTTGCAGACATGCCGGACTGGCACAGGGTCACCTGTTTTAAGCGAAGATATCCAGTTCCTTACAATGTTTTTTTTACTCCTATCCCCACTCCCACAAACTGAAAGCAGAAACTATATAATGTACAAAGTGTTTAACATATAAGCATTTAAGAGAACACACTATGAATAAAATGTTATCAAAGTAACAGTTCCTGTTTTGCAATCTCATACATACAGTATCAGCTTTAAAATGCAGTGAAAACTGCTTTTCCATACCATGTCTCTGGAGAAATATATTATTATCTTTTGTTAGATAGAAGAACGCTGTGCTAGATTATAGAGAAAACATATATAATTCAAGAGGAGGAAAATACATTAGCAGAGAATTTAAAAACGTTTAAAATTTAACAAAGTTCAGGGTGTAAGTTGAAAACCTTTTTTTATTTCTAATCATTCTTTCATTGTATCTCTCTTCGTGATAACTTTGCAACTAATTTTCAACACGAAGGTATATTTAACTTGGACAATGTACATGCTGACCAACATTATTGGTTCCTCCTTAGCATTATTACGTATCTGAAGCAAAGTTTTGAGAAGTGTATGCCCCAGGAGCAGCCATGTTGTCATGGCCCTGGTCAGTGGGATCAAAAACATCAAGGAGTCCACCCTTTCTTCCTCTCCATCACTCAGTTTGCTACCTTTGCTGAGTCACCTATCCTGCCACTTTATTCTAATTATGTCTCCTACTGCCCTCTCTCCCTTATTACCCTGTTGCTCCATCATTTTGATCTTTAATTTTTGCCCAGACTACTATTCAGATTCCATAGGTAGCTAGCTGATAACAGTACACTTGCTGGTTTCACACTCTTCCCCTCTTTCTAAGGCACCGCTCCTATTGCTGTCACATATTACTGCTGCTTTTATATTGTAAAGTGATAAAATAATGGGAGGAACAACTATGAGAAGTAGTCTCTGAATGGCTTAGGGCTGATAGACCACTTCCCAGAAGTAGTGACTCATTAGTAAGATACAGTATGTATGTATGTATGTATGTATGTATGTATGTATGTATGTATGTATGTATGTATGTATGTATGTATGTATGTATGTATGTATGTATGTATGTATGTATGTATGTATGTATGTATGTATGATAACTGCCCTTCACCAGAAGGTTCCAGCTTGGGCCACAGCATATGGTAGAACATAAAACACTAAAATGTAATTTAAATATAATCCACTTATTCTCTTTCCCTTTCTCCCTGGAAACTAGGCATCAAAGGCTCAGGTGAAGAGATACACTTTTAACCAGGTCCCTGAAACTATGTCAAGTTGTCATGTTGGTGTACCTCAACCGGGAAGCTATTCCAAAGCTAGGAGATTTCCACAGAGATCCTCCTGCATGCCACAACCCCTTGCACTCCGAGGGCAGCAGAACTATGAGAAGACCCTTACTTTGAGATCTTAAAGCATGGGCTGGTATATATTGGGGAAAAATGCTCCTTGAGATATCTTGTGAAGCATATTTGTTTATGTTTGCACTGTACAGTGACAGAGTAAGCAAAGGACCCTTACTATCTATCTTCAGTTTTAACTAATGAATGTTTTCATCACTATGAATGGACCCTGCAACGTAACAGTTGAAGTTTCCAGAAGACATTGGAAAGAACTGCAAGTAAAACAGAAGCGATCTGGTATCCTACTGTTAGGGATGGTGAAGGTTTGCAGATTGTGACAATAACTCATTTCTATCCCTTTACATATTGTACAGCCTATTTCTTTTCAATCAGAATATTTGAAGTGTTATATATACTTCAAGGATGCTTGGTCTATTCTGATACGTTCTTGGCACCAAACACCTCAGGCCTCTCAAAGCTTTAAGCCATTTCCATTTTTTGTTGTAGAACTTTTTATGTTGGAGGTCTTTTCATTATTTAAATAAAAGAATAAAGCAAAACAGACCTGACAGAATTAATCAAGGATTAGATTTTTAAAAATCCAAATAAATAAACAAACAATAATGATAATTACAGGAAGAAATGACTTCCTTAAGGAGATTTGTAGTGTAGTCCCACAGTCACAGATACCAGGCAGTAAGGACATAAAGCTATAAACCAATGATTCCAACATCATTTTACTTGCATACCCCTTGACAGCTCATTTGCCTAAACTGTACCCTTCATAATAGTTGCAATTATTTCAGATTTATATGTTATAATTTAAGTGCCTTTTCCCATCCTTATTCCATTTCCCCCCATGTACCCTCAAACATCCTAGTTTGAACCCCAGGGGGTAGACATACCCCAGGAATCATAAACCAGTGCTTCCAAGCTATGACCCATAGCAAAACAGACTGACAGACAATCTGAAATGTAACAATTGCTGTAAAACAAGGATAAAAAATGTTTTATTCTCAATACTATTAGTTGCTAAAAGATAGAAGAAAATGCTTCTGCTCAGAGGTGAATATGTGAGTATGCTGTAAGTACAGACTTTTCAACCTGCCTGCTTCATGTTTTGGCAGTTTGCAAGCCCCTAGAGCACAAATCACTTTCACGTAGCACTTCTATGTTTTTATACAGTGCCTAGAAGATTACTCCTTCTAAATATATGTTATACAGTAGAAAATCAAAGATTATTGTTTCATGATATGTTAATATGCTATTAGTACTAATATGCAATTATATGGAATGTTGAAACTCTTGTCATTAGTGTGCTAAAATTCTTAATATTTTCTAGTTAACATAAGTGTACTTTCTGTAATCTTGCAGGAGGAAAATTAAGGGTGATAATAACAATAATAAAATTAGTAATTTGATTTACAAAGATCAGTTTGTCTGAATAGAAAAGCAGTACAGGAAAAAATACATATAATTGGATATGTTATAATGCATTATTACATGTGACTAGGCCATTTCAGAAATTTAGATTAGTTTTATAAAACATAATATAATGTGCAAAATGAGACTGATAAAAATCATTTTTCCATGTTCCTCATATGCTCCTCTACCTACTACTCAAAAATCCTCCTTCTTTCATAATACTCTATAATATGGTTACAAGAGCATTGAAATTCATCTTGTTAGAATGGTAGTAATATATCCCACCAGGACTACTGTTCCTAGTAGCAATTTAAAATAATTATTGTGAGACTTGATGCTAGACATCAGGTTTGCAATAGAATTACAATGAGGGAAGTGTATTAGAGACAAAACATTGCTGGAAGAAAACTTCATAATGGCGCAATTTGGAACTAAGCCTCAATTTTACAGTAATAGATTCTCTTTATGATGGCACAAAGGAGTAAATGCACTTAGCAAATTTAAATCTATTATTAGTCACACTTTGTGGATTGCTATACAGAAAGGAAGAAAAAAATAGCTTTTTAAATATATTTCTTACATAAAACAGGTTCTACTCTGAAGAATATCATACAAGAACTCCTTGTATCTGTATAAAAATACAATCAACTTCAGTAACTATACGATGCAGCATCCGTTCAAAGGATCTGCTAAAATATTTCTGTCTTCTCTACCTATATCATTCGATGATATCAGCACACTGTGTATCCTGTCAGTATGTTATGTAATAAGAAAAAAATAATTTGGTTATATATGCATGTGAAAGTTTTTCAGATTTTCTCCTTCCTTATGTGAATGAAGCTCTCAATTACTAAAGAGACAGATGTTTATTTTTGGTCAAGCCCTTTTCTACTAGAGGTAAATGGCACAATTTTGGTACAACCTGGGTATATCATATCTTTACTTTGACCACCAGGAGGCAGTGAACAACTGCCTTCATTCTTATTGGATGTGTGCCCATGACATGTTCCAAAGAATAAAATCAGTTGTGAATGACCTCCTGGTGGTCAAAGCAAAGATAATTTGGTTACAGTTTCCAATTTTTCCAGGGATTTTTTTTTGCAGATGTTTATGCGTATGCAATTCAGGAAAAAAATGAAAGGAAAAAAAGTGACAATTGCCTTTAACTAGATTCCTTCAATCCTTTATATTGTATGTTTAAAATACGATTTCATTATTTAAAAACCATTACTTTTTTTGAAAAACAATTGAAGTTGGTTTTATTTGAATATCTTGTCTGTCTAAACAGAATATAACTCATACTTCAGAAGTATCAGAAGAGTCATACTTTGGGCAGCCTTGGTCTAATGAAGTGGAAGACCTTTGCTATAGGTTACAGAAGCATAAATATCGACATTTATTTCTCTTTGTAAAGTTCTCTCCCTTTTCACACAAATACATTCAACACAGTAGCAACATTGCTATATATATATATATATCTCACAGAAGAGATGTCTCAACTCCCGGCTCAAAGGACAGGGCAAATCTCTCAATAAAATTTTCTTAGCCCTCGTAAGTTAGTGGCAACAGGAATTTAAGTAAAAATATAAAATATATATGGGTCAGAATTCTGACTAAGATTCATACTGTCCCTCCCTAGCTATCAGAAAAAAATCATTTGATGAGCCCGAACGAGAAATATACCTTCCAGTCTACCACATACACATTGCTACTGGAGCCTGGCCAAGGATGAAAGCAGCCCTTTGACCAGAAACCAATCAGATATATTTGCACCGTGTAGATCAAAAGCAACACTCTTGGAGCAAGAAAGTACTGAAAAAATTATTTTAATACTTAACATATCTGCCACAAAATCATTACTTGAAGAAAAGACCTTTAGAACTATTCTGCAAGAAAAAGAGAGGACAGCCCAATATCAAGTCAAAAAGCTACTTATATCGACAAAAATAAAACGAAAATTTGATGCTAAGTGTAAGACATGGTATTTTCTTTCAAAAATCTAAAACCTCTGCCACTGGCTAGAAAGAACTACAAACCCAAATTGTGTTCGCTTGGTGAATGTTTCTGAATGTCATAAGCTTTCCGTAGCCACACAGTAAGAAACACTCAATTGCACCCCCTCCCCTTGAATGAGAAAAAATGGAAACACCTATCTGAATGTCATTGGCTCTCTGGAAAGCACTTCATTTGATGCTGCCTCATTAATCCTTCTAATGACTCCGCAAATACAGGAAGACAAGAAAAGGAGTCTAAGATTAAACTCTGAAGTTTCACATCAGAGAGTATTTGGGAAAGACAATCAATTAACCAAAGCTATCATCCACAAACTAAAGTCACCACAAGTCATGGAAAAGTAGTCTCTGCTATGTCATCATATTCTTGGATCAATCATAAATGTGTATCGAAGAAGGGAAACCAATCTATTCTTATCTATATGTCTTTAACAAATGACAACATAATAGGCTTTCAGTCTGTTTGTTCTGCCCTTAGACATGCAAAAAGTGACCACCCGATTAAGCTGATCAATATTTTAACATGTAGCTTGTGGCTTCAACCACACGTAGCTCTGACAAGGCATCTCTTTGTAATAATATACCCTTTTCTGAAAGCACCCCAAAAGCCCTTCCTCCTAAACAGTTAAAAAAGAAAGAAAGAAAGCTGGCACAGAAGATATCCAGAATGAGCACATTTATAAATTAGAGCCAGTCTAGTGCACTATTTTCCTGAACCATCATGAAACTGGATACTTGTGTTGCTTCCATTTTTCACCTTCCTCAACCTTCTTTCTTTGCCCTTGAATAGGGACTGTCCGCCCTCTCGAGTCTCACAAGAGGAATACTGTCTACCATCCTTTCCAAGTTTGCATTTTCAGGCTTTTTAAATTTGATTGTTTGTATCAAACCAGCTATTTAACAGAAAACCCTTATTTTACTGAGTTTCTTCCGTTGAAACCAGATCCTAATGTTTGTTATAAACCTTCTGTTCCTGGCTCACCCATTGCAGCGAACAAGTCCATGCTTAAGAGAGAGGTACCTGGCAGCAGCACATGCTGTGCTTATTGTATTACAGATGTTACACAAAGACATGTGTATAGCATGAGGTGTTACCATATCACACACCCCATGTACTGGAAGGCTACCCAGACCATAAAACACTATGGAGGGTACCTGAGAAGCCATTTTGTATCAAACAGTACAAAAGGGTCATTTGAATTTGGGCTGTATCCTCCTTCTCCTATTGCCCCATAGATGTTTTGCTAAAGGAAACAGTAACCACAGCAAGATGAAATGGTTCAAGGAATGTAACAGTGATTCAAAAGTTTACTTCAGATCAGACCTGCTGCCCAGTAATCAACCAGCCTCATAGCCTTCTCGATTAACTCAGGGATAACTTAGTTGAATGAAAATATTCAGACTTATTTGGTTCACACCTCAAGGGACAAATTACAACAGTTCCATTGTGTTTCTGCCCAATCTCTGCCGTCCGTAATCAGCTTGAACAGTAGATTTGTTGTCACCTTGATTATCATCAAGCCTTACCCCTCATAATAAACAGATATACAGGACCCTGCTTAAGATTACATCCCTTCAGAGTTCTGTGCATCTTTCTAGGGCAATGTGCATAACAGTTCCTGTTTCTCCAACTTCTATCAAAATCCCTCCATCTCGCTCTTCAAACACAACCCCAGGAAAGCAATAAAAACCCCAGTTCAGTCCCACTTTTTCAGGTGATTGGTTATCCTCTCCTCATTGCTGCTGTTGAAATCGCCATGAGGTCATCCATTCTCTTTCTCTCATCCATTGCATGCTACTAGGTTCCAATCCATCAGGTTTGAATCTTCAAGTCTCTGGCTCTCTGTGGTCTGGTAGAGTTACCCCTTTGCAAGCCCTTGCAAGCACTCACTTTCTTTTCTGGCTGGTAAAGACTTAAAGAGTGAGAACTCTTCAAGGGTGAGAACTCTTTCCGTTGCCCCTGTCATTTGTTATTTGGCTAAAGCTGGAAGGAATGTAGTCAGGTTAGGTGGAGGCATCAAACCAGGCTCTGAACTCAGGTCAGAGAGTGCTTTGGGGAGAGGCCTGATGTGATCAAGTTGGGCAAATGTGGGTTTCAGGAAGGACATGAGATTAGCTGTGATCTGTTAAAAAGCATGTTAGACTTCCATTATAACCTGTTCAGGGGGGAGAAATCTTTGCAGCTCTGTTTAAAAAACTCTAGCTGCCTTGTCACAAGCTAACTCTATAAAGTGCATTCAGCTGTGAAATTCGGTTATCATTTATTGTCTACTTGATACTTTCATCAGTTGTTATGATTTGATTGATACTTTACCTGTAATCTTGCTGCTGCTGCTGCTGTATTCAACTCCACTGCCTGCCATTTCTAAGTGACACTTGGTAGTTTAATAAAAATGGTCAAAATTTGCATCCTATTAGCCTGAAGAAGTCCTTTCTTGGCCTTGATTCTTAGAACTCCACCTCAGTCAATTTCATTCTGCTTTTGACAGCTTGCAAAGCCTACTTTTTATGTCTGTAAGTTCCATAGGAATAACTGGAGTAGAGTAACTGCTCCAAACCCAGTTAAAAATCAGTTCATTCCACCACAATTATTTAATTTTATTATTTGCATTTTATCCCGCCCTGTACCCAATTCTATCCTTCCTAAAAGATGATTTCTTAGATTCCTGACAAAACATGATCTGCACAACTATTTCCTGCATGTAGTTGTAGCCTTTGTTAAAAATGTCATTAGAAGAGTAATAATTCCTGCATTTGTAAGCCCATGTATTGCGAGATATATGGGGTAGATAGCCAGTAAGCCTCAAAGGTAGATAGCCAGTAACCCACAACACCAGGAACACAGACTATCATTTGGTAATGTCGTGGGAGGTGAATGGACTTGTGATATCACAAAATGTTATTTTTTTAGGAGTATTTAGTGTCTCTCTTTCACAATAATAACAAAATAAACTGAGAGAACAGATTCTTAAAAGCCACAGAATACTTAGCAAAGCACTTCCAAGTTGGTTTTTCTCCATTCCAAGAGTAACAAGAAATCAAAGCACTGAAACAACTGACAGAAAGAAGAGCAAAAAAAAGGGAATTGTCCACAAACTGCCTGTTATTAACACATGAGATTTTAGATCTGAAATATTAACATGTTGTGAAATCCACTTAATGCAAAAAAATTTTTGCCTTGCTCTTATAATCTTTTATAAAACAAAAGTAGAAGTGTCAGAAGAATACTACAGTAACCATTATCTGGATTAGGTTCCAAGTGCCTTTGGTAGCACTATAAGTACTCTATTTTACTTTATAGCATTCCAAAAGACTAGTTCCTTCTCAAAGGGCACCTGAAAACGTTCAAATTTCCTTGTCATGTTTTTTCAGCTGAGGTACACTTACAGTGTGCTAAGTCTGAGTTCACTGGGATGCTGTACACGTTTTGTAATTTTCTCCCTTATTGATGGCACCTAGGTGTAACTCTCCATTCCTCATAAGTCAAGGAAGGTTTGTTCACCTCACCATCCAGGCATGTGGATGGAACATAACAGTTTTGCATGGCCTATGATAATCAGATAAATCCAGCTTAAGCCTTTTCTGGTCTACCTTGTCAATTTTAGATACATGATAGAAGTGACCAGGGATAAAATTTAACTCTGACAGAAACATGATGTATATGAAACCCGTGTGACATCTTGGAAGCATTTACATTCTATCATTAGCTGTCACGGCAGCTGACAGCAGAATATCTGAGGGTATGTTTGACTACCCTATATTACCGCAGTGCACATACTGGGGACAATATGCACTACACATGCAAATGTATCTGACGCTGAAATACATGAAGATCACGCAATAATCTAAGTTTACAACAAAATGACGATGCACTCTGGGAAGAGCATCAGAATTTATTTTATTCTCATAACATACTTGCAAAGCCTTTCCACTGCAACACTTTAATGACCACAGGCTCCTCATCTGCCTGTGCCTTATGAGAAAAAGGACTCCACCAGTAAAAACTGTAAAGTCAAAGATAATGAAAAAAACAAGCATATGTTGCACTTACCAGAATATTAATTTTCAGCACCAGCTCCACAGCAGCCATCTCCCCCTCCCCCCATAATTAAGTAATCTTGGGGCTAATCCAACTTTATGGGCAGTGCAGAATCCCACAGAGCCAACTGCCAGAGTTGTCAAGTTGTATATGAGGCAAAAGCAGGAATGATAACATGTATTCTGATAATCAATTCATAATTGGACAAAGGATAAAGAATGCATTGCCTCAACACTGCATAATCCACTCTACATTTTGCCATAAAGATTTCTGTTTATTTTCCTGCAGTAAAAATAGTCTTTTTCTTTCTTTTTTTTTTAAAGGCTCTGACATTTCCCTAGGCAAAGCAGATAAGCTTCTATCCTTGGAGAGGCAGCTGGAGCTACTGACCTCCTTGTTTCACAGAGAGGTGCCATCCCAAGGTTGAGGAAGGCTCTTCTGCAATCCCAAGAGAATGGCATTGTCTGCAGGCTCATGCTACAAATATAGAAAGTATACTGATTGTTTTCCTCATCATTAAGATAAATTAATTTCTTATATTATATTCTGGCTTTCTGAGATTAGCTTCTGGGCTGTTTTTCTCCCACACACAGATCAGCCTCAGGGTTAGCATACAAGTAGAAATATTAAGCATAATTTTGCTTAAATTACTATAGTATTTCACTGCATATCTCTGTATATACCACTGTAGCATCTAAAGGGAAAATAATATTTAACAGTATAAACATAATCTGATTTCTGCCCTGAATTGGCTCACCCTTCCTAACCATATCTGTCATTTCAGCAATAAAAATAGCAGGGCCGGATGCAAACCATAAAGTAAAAATAACCAACTAGAACATAGCAAAACACACAAAAAAGAACCCCCTACCATTAAATAATGATGCGAAAGTCAGACTATGGGTGTTGTTCCACTTCTAGTGGAAAAACACCCTATATTAATCAATTATAAAACTACTGGTGTATCATAATTTAAACAGGCTTACACGCTATTTTTCATTCTTTTTGTTATCACCTTCATACCCAAGAAGGCATTCACGGAGGTCACACTTATTACACCAGCACAGAATGAATGTGGGAAGAGAGGGGAAGTGCACATTATCTCCTTCCCACTTCCTCCTTCGGATGTGTACTGATTGCATGCCCTGCAGCATTCAGATGCAGACATCAAGAAGGCAAAAGTTTTCTACAACAGAAGCCCCTGCAACAGCATTCAGGATGTGAACCTTTCCCTAAAGTTAAGATGCTCTCTAAAGCAGAAACCTAGAAAGCAATGAAGGTTGAAAGTTCCTTACCCATGTGCCTTATGAGCTGGGTCAGCAGAGCTAACAGCATAGCAATCAGCTGGACCTGGTGATAATCACTGGCAGTACGAGGTTTCCTTCCCCTCTTCATTGCTTTAATCTCTGTTGATCCTGGGCCCTTTCTGGACTGTGCCTTATTCCAAGCTATATCTTAAAATAGGGACCTGCCATCCAGATTTTAGTGCAGACTACAGCATGCCCCAGGCAGGGTCAGCTGTAGTCTGTGCCAGCATGACAATGGCAGGTCCCTAGTCCAAGATATAAACTAGAATAAGGCCCAATGCACTCTCCCTAGGAGAGTGTTTTTCCACTGTCACTAATGGGTACTTAATGGGTACTTTTAGTGACAACGGAAAAACACCCGGAGTCCTGCTGATTGAATCTCCCTTATACTACAGCTGAAAGTAGAATTGTGTTCATGCACACAAAAATATCTCAATTTTCTAACAGAAAATTCTCTAGCAGAAGGGTTCAAGCCAGTATGATGGTCAAATTCCTTAGGTTACTTTAGCATAATATGGGATTGTATAAGACAGGAAGTGGGCCTGCATTATGTGAGTATACACTTCCGAAGATATTCCTGGCTTCCATTATGAACTTTTTCGGTCCCTGCCAGATCAGCATGATGGCAAGTGAGCCATGGACGACACAAAATCATTATGGATAAGCAGGAAACATGTGGGAGTAGCATCACTCACAAACCTTTGCTTGTCTAAGTTAGTTGTTTGTCTAGGTTAGCAACCTTACCCAGCATTGTATGGAGAAGGCGCTTACAGGCCCTATTTGTTAAGTGCTAAAGGTGAGTATACTTCTCACTAAACTTACAATTTTCTAAAGCTGCTTTGCTATATATAGCAATTCCTTTCATAATACAAGTACCTTGCACTTTCCAAGAAGTTCCAGAACAATGTATCAGGTTCACCTTTCACAGATGCTGTAATGGTATTGCTCAGTTTGGCACCTACAACACGTTCTGTATTACAGTTTAAAACAAAGTACTGTTTCTCCCACATAGCATCCTGATTAAACAAATTAACTATGGCACTGACTGCAAATGTACACACTAGAGTGCTGGAAATGAACAGATACAATGGCCAAGTCTGTATTTAATTTTAATTAAATTTCATTCTGTAGCTCAATTAATCCACATCTCCAAATGTCAGCAGGACTTAGGCAAATGGAATGACATCTGCTGCATTGCACACTGACTATAAAACCTTCACTTCATGATACAGCCTTGGACATTCACCAGGAAAACACTAGGCGTACCACTAATGTATAGATGTCTAACTTTTAGACCCAGATGAATGATAAAAAGAAAGACTTTTAAAAGTAACAAAAATAATTTAGTTAATGTATTACACTGCTACAGGTAATATAAAAAAGGAACTCAGCAAAAAGTAAATTTCCCATGTTATTGTTGTATATTCTTATTTTTGAGCATCACTGAAATATAGCAATTATTTTTTGAAGTGTCTAAAAATGAAAGTGCATTAGAAAGAATTAATTTTATCAACCCATTCCATTACGTCAGGATAAGACGACCAACGGACTGCAGTCTGCACAAAAATGTGGGGCCAGTTCAGAATGTCATTGCTAACTATCAACTTTCTCCATATATTCATAGATCCAACAGTTGTGCTTGCTTGCTTATTTATTTATTTATATAACGCTTGTTTGTGTTGTGAAGATCTCATGAACATTGCCACATGTTCTCTTGGTGTTTGAGGAGAAGTACAACCACATTTATGCAGATTCTTTGATGTCAAATAAAGGGTTCAGAGCAATACATGGCCGAATGAAGTTTTAATATGAGAAAGAAGACAACCTTTTCTATTTGCATAAAAAGAATGCAAGACACACATTTTAAGCTTGCTTTTAAGAACCAGAGCTGCAATCGTGGTTCCATGTGCTCAAATTGTTTTTGTTTTTTCTCATAAATAAATCTCAGTAGAGTGGAGACTCAGAGAAAGATATGTGAACCTCTATTATTTTTATTCATCTTCCTAGGAAATGTGCCCTTAGGGATGGACATAACAATCCATATAATATACAGTGGTACCTTGACATACGAGTTTAATTCGTTCCATAACCTTGCTCTTATGTCAAATCGCTCGTATCTCAAAGCAATTTCCCATTAATCCATTCCAGCTCCCAAAACACCACCTCAGTTGTTTTTGTTATGTACTGTACTGTATTTACATACTTGTATCTCAAATCTTGCTCTCATCTCAAAGCAAAATATCACTCGCTCGGCGGCTTGTATCTCAAAACACTTGTATGTCAGGGCACTTGTATGTCGAGGTACCACTGTACTTCTTTTGAACTAAGATTTAAAATACTGTACAGGAGTTTTTAGAAGAAGGGAATTACAGCATTTCAACATACCAAACAGCATCTGGAGTACAGCAGAGAAGCCGATATGACTGGTACTCCTGTTGAAGCCCTGCTTTCTCTCTGGAGGATGAGGCCTGAGGATGCAGACAAGCTACTTGCGGGGGTGCGGCTGACAATGTGCTCTCTAGACCTTTGCCCTTCCTGGCTGATAAAAACTAGCCGGCAAGGTATGACCGGGTGGATCCAGGGAGCAGTGAATGCCTCTCTGAGGGATGGGGTTGTTCCACCAGCTCTGAAACAAGCTGTGATGTGCCCCCTCCTGAAGAAGGCCTCTCTGGATCCAGAAGATTTGAACAACTATCACCCAGTGGCAAACGTACCATGGCAACGTATGGATGAAGCTGATTATCTAGACCCATTTCAATCTGGCTTCAGACCCGGTCATGGCACACAAACTGTCTTGGTCGCCTGGTTGATGACCTCCTCCAGGAGAGTGACAAAAGGAATGCCACCCTGTTGGTTCTCCTGGACCTCTCAGCAGCTTTTGATACCATTGACCATGGTATCCTTCTGGAAAGGCTATAGAGCTTAGGAGTTGGAGGCAATGCTTGGCATTGTTTCCACGCTTATTTCCAAAGCCAATCCCAGATACCGTGGGAGATACCGTTTCAACACCCTGGGAACTCACTTGTGGGGTTCCTCAGGGGTCGATCTTATCTCCCATGCTCTTTAACATCTATATGAAGCCGCTGGGAGAAGTCATCAGGAGATTTGGAGTGAGGTGTTATCAATCTGCAGATGATACCCAACTCTATCTCTCTGTACCACCTGAATCTGGATAGGTGGTGGAAGTGCTTGACAGGTGTCTGGAGGCAGTAATGGGCTGGATGGGGGCCAATAAATTGAAGCTGAATCCAGACAAGACAGAGGTGCTGTGTGTCACAGGGTCTCGGGTCCATCTAGTTGGGAGATACCCTGTCCTGGAAGGGACAAGTGTGTAATTTGGGGGTACTCCTGGACTCTGCACTAACACTTGAAGCTCAGGTGGAGGCTGTGGCCAGGACTGCCTACTCCCATCTACGGCTGGTACGTCAACTTAAGCCTTTTCTGGATATAGATGACCTGGCCACAGTTGTCCATGCTCTGGTAACCTCTAGAATGGACTATTGCAATGCACTCTACATGGGGCTGCCCTTGAAGACGGTCCGGAAGTTGCAGCTAGTGCAAAATGCAACCGCCAGAGTGCTGACCGGAACAGCTAGCCGGACACATATCACGCCGGTTCTAAAAGAATTGCATTGGCTGCCAATTTACTACTGGGTCCAATTCAAGGTGTTAACTCTGACTTATAAGGCCCTAAATGACTTGGGCCCCAAATATCTAAAGGAACACCTTCTCCCATACAAACCTGCCCGTGCCTTGAGATCCAAGCAAGAGGCCCTCCTGGTTGTCCCACCACCTTTGGTAGTGAGGCTGGTGGGTACCCAGGAGAGAGCATTTTCAGTGGTGGCATTTTCAGACTGTGGAATGGTCTCCCCCTTGAGGTGCACCATGCCTCGTTTTCATTTAGGAAGGCTGTAAAGACATACCTTTTTGCCTTGGCCTTTGGCTAAGGTGATCCATTCTCCCCTCAGTCACAGTTATTATTAATGTACTATTGAGCGCACAGTTTAAATCTGTTGAATTTTTAAGGAGTTTTTAACTATGTACCTTACTTTAACTTTGTTTTTAATATGTTGTTCTTAGTTGTTTGATCTGTTGTTACCTGCCCAGAGACCTTCGGGTATGGGGCGGTAAATAAATAAATAAATAAATAAATAAATAAATAAATAAATAAATAAATAAATAAATAATACACACATTAGAGCACTAGAGGGTTTGAGAAAGTTTAATTCCCAATTATTTGACTCATTTTTAAAGTGTATACAGGAGCCATTGCCATGATTTCCACTATAACTCTTTCCTCATGTTCCTTGAAGAGCTTTAGAATCCATCCATCCATCCATGCATCCATCCATGCATCCATCCATCCCTACACCCAAAGGCCTAGGGTGTTACAACAGTAAAAACAAATTAAAAAGATTAAAAGTATGACTAAATGACAGTGGGGAGCAAATGTTGTTCCCTCAGCAGAAGACCAGCATGAAGAAGTCTCCCGAAAGCATACAATGAGGGTGCCTGACACATTTCAGAAGGAAGACTATTCCATAACCTGAGGGTTACAATCAAGAATGCCCTCTGACATGTCCCCCACCCCCCGCCCCAGCTGCTGCAGTGTTGTGAACCCATTTGGAGAAGAACAGGAGAGAATGTATAGATGAGAAGGGTCAATCCATTATGAGTAGCACAAACACACCAGGAAACATGGTAGGCCAGTCATTCAGACTGACTTGGAAATGATATGACATCTATCACATTTAATTGGTCTGAAGTCTTCTGAAGAAAGAGACAATACAAGGGCTTTCTGAACAGATCAAATCTCTTGTCTTAAAAGTTTTAAAACCTCAATACTTTCTTTGACAAGCTCAAGTTCTCAGGATAAGGAAGGATCACCCAAAAGCAATATCTTTGGAGGAAATGGAGAAGGCGCAGAAACGACCAGGGCCATGTTATTACAAGGTTAGCAGTGATTCGTGAATGTATTTTTGATTAGTAGGAAACTCTAGATACTCCAAGAAGTGAGTTCACCGTTTTCAAAGGATGAAAAGAAAAGCTTTGAGAAGCACATGTTTAATAATGATCATATTTCAAATAAAAATCTGGATTTGGAGAGATATAGATCCATGAGTTCCTAAAAAGAATCTCTAGGAATATCCTTTGTAATCTTCTATGCTTACAGGAACTCTTCCAAGCAGAGAGCAGTATCAAAACGGACCACCCTAAAGCAACCCTTTCAAGAGATCATGGTTCCACTTCTGAATGCAGGATCCTGGGATGTGGGTTGCCCATTCTGAATTGGAGGCTCCCTGCATTGCATACTTCCATCATTTTTAGCTTTTTATGAAAAATTTCAGTATAGCTAGATGCAAAACTCCTTTATGTGATATTTCAAATCCCACTCAGATTTGGGGGAATAAATAAATAAATAAATAAATAAATAAATAAATAAATAAATAAATAAATAAATAAATAAATAAATAAATAAATAATACACACATTAGAGCACTAGAGGGTTTGAGAAAGTTTAATTCCCAATTATTTGACTCATTTTTAAAGTGTATACAGGAGCCATTGCCATGATTTCCACTATAACTCTTTCCTCATGTTCCTTGAAGAGCTTTAGAATCCATCCATCCATCCATGCATCCATCCATGCATCCATCCATCCCTACACCCAAAGGCCTAGGGTGTTACAACAGTAAAAACAAATTAAAAAGATTAAAAGTATGACTAAATGACAGTGGGGAGCAAATGTTGTTCCCTCAGCAGAAGACCAGCATGAAGAAGTCTCCCGAAAGCATACAATGAGGGTGCCTGACACATTTCAGAAGGAAGACTATTCCATAACCTGATAATTTGATAACTGCACACACTAAAAGACTCTTATTCTCTTATTCTGTACATTCAATACAAGTACAAGTTCTATAACTCATCCCATTACTCAGTTATTCTGCCTTTGTTTTCTTTGTTTTACATGGATTGCCTTTTGTAGGTGAGGCAGGATTTTTGTCTCTAGGCCTGTTCAGTCCTTGAACCCTAATTGCAATCTGCCAACTAAATTACCAATTAGTGTTGTAAATTTTATAAAGATTTTAGAGCTATAAAAGATTTTTCTTTGCTCTTCTCCTCATACAGTATTAAGGAAAACTGTAAGGCAAAACATTCATGGTGCACAGCTTGTTATTAAGCAACACAAAAGAAAGAAATTGGCATGGAGCAAGGAAAAACTACTTGTTACTATATTTAGAAGGTGTAAGGGCTGTCTCAGCAAGTCTATGAAAGCAAATCCTTCCAGTGTTTTTTTTTTTAAACTTCCTCCAAAATTGGCCCACCTCATCCCCTGCTGTTGGTGCCACTGTAAAATTTCAGGTAATGAGGTAAGGGGCACACTCAGGTTCTTTACATGCCAAGATGAGGAAAATTAATTTTAATGCTAAAAAGATGAGGGTCCTGGTGCAGACGGTCACTAAATGTTAACAGCTGCTCTACAATACTGGAAGCTGGAAAGGAAATCCTGCATTATAAATTAACGAAAGCAGAATAGATTGTTCTGTAGCAGGTTTTATTATTCTGAAGAGAGAAGTAAAAATCAATTTTAAACTCTCAATAATGACAAAAAATAGAAACTATTTAAGAAGTGAAAAAATGCAGTTCTAATCTAGAATGACTGCTATTTTAAAACTTGATTTTAATAAAATATGAGTAAGAGGCCATGAAACTTAGTAGCCAGAGCTGGGTTCAAGTCCTCATTAAGCCGTGAAAACTCCTTGGGTGACTTTAGCCCAGTCACAGCCTCTCAGCCTAACCTACCTCACAAGACTGGCATGAACTGGGCATGTGCTGATCAGCACTTTGTCAAATATGAACCACTGCAAGAGACCTGGGACTATCATATACCTCACCCAACAACCCTGGGCTCTCCTCAACACTTGCAGTGACTCATGACTAGGTGAACCCCACTGAAAAGGTGCAGCCAAATCACCTTTAGAGGAGGCACACTGCCACCATTATTGCCCTTTCTGTGGGTAATGTCTACATGATGATATCATATACATCCATAATGATGTGCAACACTGTGTGCAATACTGCCCTACCCATGCAAAGGGCAAAAATGGCGGCAGCCATACTTCTTCCAAAGGTGAGTGCCCTATACCTTTTCAGCTGGCCCCACCTACTCATGATTGCTGCAGATGCTAAAGAGAGCCCAGGGTCATCAGTTGAGGCACTTGTAGGAAACCCAGATATCTCATAGCAGTTTTTGTTTACTGAACTGCACTTCGGCACAGGCCTAATGGGGATAAAATTGAGATGTAGAGAATGATATGTACCACCTTGGGCACTTGGAAGAATGGTGTGATATAAGTGCCACAAAAAACAAAAAAGAAACAAATGTCAACACTGTAAAATTCTAATCAGAAGGAACCTCATCTCCATTCCAGGCTCCGGTTCAATTTTTATGTCATTGAGTACTAATGATTAGATGCCATGTGTGTCGAATTGCTGTAAAGGGGAAAAGGCTGAGACCAAACATGTAGAATATTTCAGCAAGAAGAGATGAATATACTTCTTGTCCCTTTTCTTCCATCTCCTGAAATTATTTTAAAACTCTTTATCCCTTGATAAGATTTGCCTCCAATCAAGAAATTTCACCTGAAGAAAAAAACAGTTGTGGGAAATTTTGGGGTTTTTTTAAAGCAATGTTTGTTGATATAACTTTCTGACTGATTCCTTCTTTCCTTCCTTCCATGCATCTTTAACCACACACTCTTTTACAGAAACTCTGCAGTAATATAGGTCTACTACACTCAATCCTACGTCATTAGTTTTTAACATTGTTCAGTCCTGCCCATAACTGTAGTTTCATTTGCCAGCATTAAAGATCTGTTCCTAATCAGTATCCATTTGACGTAATGGTTTTTGAGCTTTCATTCTTCAGTATACTCTTCATCAGTTCCAGTCCTTAATAGGCAACATGTATGCAACTATCTTACACAGTTACAGTCACCAATCATTGCTGTCACGTGCACCTGAAACTGAGTCACAAGCAAACTGGAGACACAAAATGTTGATGGAGTGGCAATCTAGAAAGCTGGGCAAGTGAAGCTGCCTTAATCAAAATACAGGATGACAGGGGAAAGTTCTTGAAGGACTTTCCAGAAGAAAGGCAAAGCAGAGAGAAACTGACTTCTGAGGGGAAAGTATATTTGGTCATTATTGCAAAATACTGAGCATTTCTGCACTTACTTTCCCGTCTGTTGGATGGGAAAGGTGTGTCCGGGAAAGCTGCCGGCTCACATACAAACTGGTAAGAGACAGCTTACTTGCAAAGGCAGTTCATTCAGCAGCAGAGCAACGTAGTCCAGAGAGCAAAGGTCAATAAACAGTCCGAGTCCAGGGTTTCAGAGAGCAACGCCACAGTCCGGTCCGAAGTCAAGGTAGCCAAGTATTCAAGGCCGAGGGGGTCAGATACGGCAGCCTTCTCTAAAGGAAAACCAATAGTTTCTGACAAAAGGCCTGGGTGTCTGCCTGGTGTTTTATCTACAGTCCCAGCTGCAGGCTATCAGCATGTTTCTTTGCAAGTCTCTTCGATCTTCTTAACCCTTCCTTCTCCGCTCTCCTCTGCTTAAAGCTAGGGATCTCTGTGCCCTGCTGTTCCAAGACTCCCTCATCTTGCACTTCTGCTGAGGCAAGGCTGGGCTGAGGAACCCCAGGTTCCACTGGGGCTGGGAGGTCAGAACTGGGCCCTGACACCACCTCAGGTTCCTCCTGCACCTGAGGAAGTGAGTCCGCCTCATCTTCTGAGTCCTCCTCATGGCTGACCATGACAAGGTGCATGAGAGACTAACATGTACTACTGCTGACACCTAGGAACTCTAGAACAAAATAGCCTAGCTAGCTCTAATGCACCGGGAGACTTATCTATGTCCAGTTGCATGTCCAATCACTTGCATGGCACCGCCATATTGATCGCAGCGCCCTGCATGACTGCACGTGCACCGGCCCTGTAGTCATCTGAGGGTGGTCCTCTGAGATACCAGCATGATTACACGACACCTCACACACCTTCCTCAACTGGAAATAGTGCAGATAGTCACTGTCTGGACAGAAAAGGTATGTTTTCGTTCACATTGGGTAAGAGTTGGGTTGCTTGTGGTGCACAATTTCATCCACCACAGATACTATCCAATTAGTCAACCTCTGGGCAGACAGGGGGTGTTTGTAGGCTGTCAATGCCTCCTGCAAGTGCAGATGCACCTGTCCATATGTTGACTAACTGCATACTATGGGGCCAAGTGCAGAAATGCTATAGTTTATGCACAGTTTATGAAAATCATTAGATTTAACACTGGTCATCAACAGTGCTGAAACTGAAAGAGGATCATTCTGCAAAAGAATAAGGAAGTACTGAATAAGGAGTGGTTGTGAGGTTGAGCAGTGTTAGATAAAGGGCCTATCTGCCCTGGGTCTTATTCCAAGTTATATCTTGGAATAAGGACCTGTCACCCACCAGCATGCATATTCTGAGATATAATCCAGAATAAGGTTTGGTGCAGAAAGGGCAAACACTCAATTAGTCGATTTGGTTCTTTGGGCCTTTTAAAGGTAAGTACAGAAACACCTTCTCACCTTGGCTATGGAAGGTGAGCTTAGTGGTAAATTGTGTATTTTTTAATTAGGGGTCTCCTATTTGGCCTCAATGCACAGTTTTTATTTCACATTACATCAGTGTCTCCAGTGAGGAAATCACATCTAAAGAGGAAATCTAATACATTTTGTGCAGCATTTCCCTTTGAAACTGCTCCCCCCCCCAGTATGCTTCAAGCAAATCATGTTCCTTCTTCTAACACAGGTGTGCCCAGATGTCAGTATCACAGCATGGATCCTTTGATGTTCATGGGTGTTCCAGAGGAAGAGGAGAAAATGTTTTTTCCATTTTTCTCTTAGTACATGCAACCGATCATTTACTGTGAAAAAAGATTCCACTTCCACTTGGACCTGGAAGACCATACACTGAGGCACGAACATTACCTCTTGTTCTTCCTGGGCTGAAGAATGAGCCTCTCTACTGCAACTCTGGCCACCATCCAGAATCTAAAGGGTCCACAGCAAATAAAGAAGAGCAAGACAAACAAGGGAGGAGTTGTGTGCCTGCTTGCTCCAAGGCAGCAAAGGCAGAAGGAGACTGTTGATAAAAGACAGACTAAGGGAAAAGAACGAAGGATCAAAAAGGCACAACCAAAGTCAATTCAAATTAACTATCAAGATTGGAGATCGTTGAAAGAATGCCTAAGAAACACTGGAGAAGGAATGAACCTAGGTGGAGAGAGGTTAGTAACTGCACAAAAGTTTTCCTCCAGTAGGTTTATAGCAGTGGTAGATGCTTTATTTTGCAGACAAAAGATGATTGTTTCTTTTCTTCATCACAACTAGCCTGTTGCCAGATTTAACTGCATTTCTGCTCCACCCAAACTTACAGATCAGTTTAGTCCTCCAGTTTCTTCTCTTTGGCACAGCTGAAACTCATTTCAGCTCCCTTGCTCCTCTAATGCTGTAGAGATGATCACAAGCCTTGCAGAGAAATTGAGATGTACACTTGCCAGAGGAAAAATTATTAATTACGGTAGGGCTCATTTATCACAAGAGTTCTGTTCCACCAAAACCTTCCCTCTGATTTCTCTTTGGTGGTGGAAAAATGTGTTAAAGTGAAACAAGGGTCATACCACAATAGAATGGTCTGCCTCAGATCTCAGTCTGGCGAGAAAGAACTTCTTCCTCTCCGCTCCACTGCCCCTTCTCTGTTTAGATATCATCCCAGCAGTCAAATTTTGGCTTTTCATCAGAGGGTAAGGACACCTCCCTCTGTCATGCCTTTTTCTTCTTCCTCTTCTTTTTCGTGGTTTCAACTGAGTGCCTCACAAGCACTCTATTCTGCACATTTCTAGCCTGAGGTGTACAAGCTGGCATGAATTCCAAGGAAAAAGACTAGGATGCTCCCTTTTTGTGTATAATTTCAGTGGCGAGAACAAGGAAGAACTGTGATGCTCCCGGTCCAAAACTCACTTTTGCCCACAGGGTAGTGGGAATCTTAGGACATCTCATCAAGACACATCAGGAAGTTGATTCTCTGCTACTGTTGCTGGAGACAAACTGCTGAATCTTACCTCAGCCACATCCCACACCCACAGCAAGGGGTGATTTTTGTGCTTTTTCACAGTTGATCAAAGCTGCAGCAGTCACACTACGATCAAGGCAGAAGCCTGGTTCCCTCACCCTTTTTATCAAGCAGACCAACATGGGATCAGTGAGGCTTTCTTATCTCTCCCTTCCTCAATCTGTAACCCCTTGAGTCAAAAAAAGGCAGCTCCATGATGCACACGATCGCCTTAAGCCTCCCCATCACCACACCAGAGAAACTGCATTTGACAGTAAGCCACTCCAAGTGCTTGTGTTTAGCCACTCTCTGCCACTGCACATGAGGCTCCAAACAAGGCAGCTATATAAGAACATAAGAATGTAAGAGAAGCCTTGCTGATGCACATCCTGTCGCACACAGTGGCCCACCAAATGCTCATGGGCATCTCAAGCAGAGACAAGGACAAACCTATTCCTGCTCTAGAATTCCAGCAAATGTCCTTAGAAGCACCCCGGTTCCTCCCCCCTCCCCCCAGCCTGAAAGATGTACCTAGGCATTCATTCTAGTAGCCATTGATACATCTGTCGTTCATAAATTTGTCTAACTCTACCTTAAAGCCATCTAGACTGGTAGCTGTCACCACCTCTAATGATATAATCTGCATGCTTATCACCCTTGTCGCCCAAGAAAATATTTAAAGAAGCACCATAGGCAGTGCATTCACCCCTTGCAAGTTTGACTCTGTGGTTGAGATGAGGGAGGCATGAGTGACAGAGGAGCAAAATTCCAAAGGTTGGAAACTTTCACAGGCAAAAATGGGCAGAAAAAAATGTCATGTAGCCAGGGTCATAGCAGGTCAATAAGGCAACTTGATTAACATATAAACAACAGGTCAGTAAGTGTGCAACCACTCCAAGTCACACATGGGCAAAATGTATTACTGCGATGATTATGTAAAACTGGACTCCACCTTTTGTTTTTACAGTAGCTATAATTCACTGCACAAAAATGAAACCTTCAATATCTCAGTTCAGCATCTGTTTCCTTAGAGTTAGGGATTTTTCAAAAGGAGAACTTTCCCCCCCTGTTATGCTGATTTCAGTAACATAGACCCACTGCTGTACTAAAATGGTCTCCCACATGCTTCCAGCTTTTCATACAGTGTGGTACAGCATCAAAGCTTTATGGATATGCATATATTAATCAGAAATTGTGTATTATAACAGAGACGCTCAAAAGCATCTTAAGGGTGGATGCATCCCCATGTTAGTACCTTTAATCCACATTAATGACCTGAAAATACTTTTTCAAAGAGCTTTTCCCAGCCTTTATGGTGCTGCTATGTCTGCTTTTGAGCTGCTTCTTTTAACGCGTGTGGATGCAGCCACAGTGGGCATCATCTCTTAGCAATAATTTTTCAGTTCTGACCAGTGAAATCAGAGATGAAAGTTCCAACATATAGCTCAATAGTAAGTATTCAGTGATCCAGCCTGTCATAGCATTTTCATTTCAGCAACTACTGCATTTTACAAAAATCTTGAAGGCTTACATCATACTTTGACCTTGTACCATTTCTTGTGGAGACATCTAAAAAGGAGTTTATTTTTTAACCTTCCTGTTGCCCTCCAATCTATCGAACTGTTCAGTGTGAAGTAAAACCTATTCAAGACATGCTCACCCCACATTTTGGTTAAAGGGGCCTCTAGGGAAATGTTTTTTTAAAAAATTCAGTGACGCATATACAAATATACTACTTAAGAAAATACAACTGTAAAATTGATATATATTTTAAAATATATTATGTACAGTATATTGGAAATTAAAATGTCTGAAAATGCTGTTTTACAAGATAAGGCTGAAAGTCTATGTTATACCAGGTTATAACTCATTTATACCTTATTAGATGCTTCCCTTTCTTTCATAATACTGTTCATCTAGCCTACACTTCATGCTCAAGTCAGACAGATTGGAGTTGACTCTCAATTACACAAAGTCTTTCTCCTAAGATGACAGACCAAATACAGTAGAGATAAAATACATCAAGGTTTAAAATAGGTCCGTTCAGCCCCAGTGCCACTTCATCATGAAATGATATAATTCACTGATGCCTCTGCCTAGCCTAACATATGTTCTATTCACAGCCTGCGTCATTCTTCATTTGTAATTATTTCCTTTTTTTTAACCCATCTTGTAATACTTTGCTTGGCTGAAGACAAATCCTGAAAAGCAAAAGAAGTATTTTCATATGATGACCTGTTCCAGGGTATTAAACCCCTGTCAAGGTTTGATTCTAACATGGGATATCAATGACAGTACATCAATTCAAGCATCATGTCCTGAATTAGACTATATTAATTATCACTTGTGTGCACTATGCATGAAAGTGCTGTTTCATTGACTAAAAAGATTTGACTGAATAAAAATCCATTTCTCATTTGGTTGCTTATGGATAAAGACATTTGTTCTCTTTGCCTTGGATTTTTCTTTATTAAATATGATATTTATAAGATTGTTTGAATAAATTTTCTCACTCCAAAATAGAGTTAAGTGTTTTTAAACAAAGAAAATTAAATATGTTGTTTGCTGAGGAGTACACAGCAAAGAGAATAATTTAGATATTGGATATTATTAATAGGAAAATCTGAAACAAAAAGGCATCAGTGCTATAGAATCCAATGTGTTAAAACTATATATAACTAACTGAAATACAAGAAAACTCCAAGTCTGAATATGGTTGAAGGGTTCTTTCCAACTGTTTGAAATCATGTTGAATTAAAACTTATATATACTCATAGTTAAACCCAATAGGTTCATATTTATCTATAACACTAATCACAAATATTATTTGTAATAATGACTTATTCTGTAAACATTTTACTGGATGAAAATACAATGGATTCAATCCTAAGAATTGTTATTCTAAGAAGTATAATGAAATCTTCCACTGCAGAGTCTTCCTTTGAAACCTATGTTGTTTGCCCAGTATGAGAAGCTGGGCCGCCCATATCATGGCCCCTACTCTTGTTGTCTGATACAGCTGGTGGCCTGCTGGATTCTGACCACCAGACACTAGAGCTATTGACACCATAAGGACTGTTGGCTGAGGGATTTCCTGGCATGAACAGTGCTTCTGCCCAGACTCTGGTGTTTCTCTGGAATCATAAGATGAGCAACACTATTGACACAATCACTACCAAGTGCCCTCAGCCTGTTGTGGAGAATATAAATCATACATGGAGTTATGGGTGATGAAACACCCATAATATTTCTATGAAGCTGCTGGGGAAAGTCATCAGATTTGGAATGAGGTATCATCAATATGCAAATGATGCTCAGACTCTGTCTTTCTATGCCATCTGAATTAGGAGAAGTGGCCAGAGTGCTTGACAAGTGCTTTGAGGCAGAAATAGGCTGGATGTGCGCCAATAAACTGAAGCTAAATCAAGACAAGATGGAGGTGCTGTGTGTCACAGTGTCTCAAGTCTGTAGTGAAGCATCCTATTCTTACTGAGGCTGTATTGCCCTGAAAGGGATAGGTGCAAAAAATGGAGGTGCTCCTGGACTCTACAATGACATTTGAAGTTCAGGTGGAAGTAGTAGCCAAGAGTGCTTACTTCCAGCTCCAGCTGGTTTGCTAGTTCTACCTCTTTCTGGACAGAGACAACCTGGCCACAGAAATCCATGCTCTGGTAACTTCCAGATTGACCTTCTGTAATACACTCTACATGGGGCTGCCCTTGAAAACAGTTCAGAACTTGCAGCTGGTGCAGGATACAGCAGCAAAACTGCTAACTGGTACAGATGAACATCATGCTGGTCTTAAAGAAGCTGCACTGGCTGCAAATCCATTATGAAACACAATTCAAGGTATTAATTTTGACCTGTAAGGTTTAAAACGGCTTGGACCTCAAATGTCTAAATGAATGCTTTCTCCTGTATAAAACAATGCCTTCTTGTTTAGGGTTCTTTTTAAATTGTTTTTATTGTTGTAAGTTGCCACAAGACTTTTGAGTATAGGGTGGAATAAAAATACAAAGGGAATTGCCTCTCATCCTGAAGCCTTGGCCAGCTAACCACCCAGAGCACCCAAAGTTATATTCCTGTAAAACAACTGGCTGCAGATGGGGAAGATAAGTTTCCTTATGCAAATAGGGCAAGACTCTACTGGCACAGCTCAAAATAAATTTTGGTTGAATAAAATTGCCAGATTTTTTAAAGTGCTTGAAAAATCTCATGAATCAGGACTGTCAAGGGGAGAATTGTTTAGGGAAGAGTCAAATTAACAGACCACTCCTGGAAATGGCAAAACATGATAATATTACCAAGAGAAGTTATAGCATAAAAATATAAGGATATATTGAACAGAAAGGCTACTAAGAAGGTTCTTAAGTGTTACTTTTAACATTATGGATTCTTAATATCAACTGGACTGAGACATATTATTTATTCGTGTATATTTATCTTACGGCCTTTTTATTTATTTTCTGCATGGACCTTACAGACACAAACAATAGATGGAATTCCGAAAGTCGTCTTCAAGTACTGTGTCTACCCTAGGTTTTCTATTACCTTTATGAACATGGACAGATTAAATAACGCGTACAAGGAGATATTTTTTATGTGCAGAGCAAAGTAATATTTCCTCTATACTTTCTACTCTATTAATTAGCTAAATACAGCAAATACACTATGTAACTTATCATTCTTTGAAACATCTACTAAACTATAAACAAACTAGAGTCTGCTTATTTTGCAGAAATGAAGAGAGTAAGTTACAAGGGTGACCTCCAGTGTACAATAGGTTAACATCACTGCACTTTACTTATAGCAATTGCTTCATTGGTTTCTTGAAACTGAAATATCTTACTGTAGATGTAATCTGTTTTTATGTCTTATATGATTAATGTGGCTGTGATTCTAAGCTCTTCTTTTCATTTGAACAATATTCACAATCTGAGGACACAAGTGCACAATGTTGAGCTGCATGGGGCAAAATACATTAAGACAAAATTTCTTCACAGGTCATGTCACCACCATGGAGGTGATGTTCCATTGTTCTTAGAGGGGTGGGGGTTGAAGGTGCTGCCACAATGATCAGGCTGGAAACCTCTACTCAAATGCTGCAAGACGATTGGAGGTCTACCAGAGGAGCGTACCAGTTGGCAAAATGTGCAGGCACCAGCATTCCCCTGTCAACTAGGGCTGTAGCCAAATAAATGGCCTCCTGGTATGGATGGGACATGCTTGAGCCGGGTCCATCCTCCACCTACCTCCCACCTGTCACATGGTGCCTTCTACAAGCTGCTATGGAAAGGAATGCTGCCACAGATGATGAATCTGTCTATTTAGAAGCGGCATCTGAGATGGTCATTATTCACACAGGGGCTGGACAGCATGAAACTCAAGGCCGGCCTCCCAGCTATGCAACCTAAGGCAGGGCAAGATGATGCTGGTGAAAGGCCTTCCCCGGCAAAGCAACACAGGGATAAATTGGTACTCTGTAAATCCGAAATACTGAAGATACTGAGGAATCAAACCTCACCCCACTGGCTGGCTAAGCCCTGATTCTGAGGGATAAAAGCAGGCACAGCTTTTCAGTTGCTGCTGGCAATTGTTTTTCTCCAGATATCTGCAACCTCCTGCTCATGTCTCCTGCTTCCTGCCCTTTAGACTGGTTTCTGACTCTGATTTTGGATTGTTCCTAAAACTGCTGTCATACTTTCTGGTTTCTTGACTCTGGCTTTGACTTCTGACTCCAAATTGTGTTACCTCCACTGTATTGATCTTTCGCTGGCTGCTGACCTTAGACCATCTGACTTCTGCTGTGTTTCTCTGGCTGGTAATTAAGGGCTGCTGCTCTCGTTTTGTGCAGAATAATTTGTTGCAATAAAAACTGAGTGTGCAAATGAGGTCCTGCTCTCGTCTCCTTTAGACAGGACACTATCTGCCCCCTTTTGCAGCTTCAGGTGTTCTGTATCTTTCTAAATTTAATGAAATATGATAGTATAATAGGAGTACACTTACTATGTACTTTTCAAGACATTCATTTGCTCAATAAAAAGTGCAACTATTTAAACAGTTCTTCTATTCTGATCTTAGCATATAACAGTGACACACTTTCCCAGGGTTTGTGGTGAAAGTTGACACACTTTGATGGTCTGGCTGGAAATTCAAGAGGAGTCATGGAATCCAAATCCAACCACTGATTCTCTTAGCAAAAGGAAGCACAGAAATTCACCTTCACTCAAGTTCCTTGCTGCAACTACTCTAGCTTTCTTGCCATTTAAACACCCAAGTCCCTAGACAGTTCTCTTTATCTGGAAGTCACCACATTCTGGGACACTTTCCTGACTATGAAAATAAAATATCAATCTCAGTAATTTAAGAGCTAAAAATAATGAAGGGACAAATGTTACTTCTTCAAAGAAACTCTTGCAGGCTTTGGGCTGGTTGTTCATGGTTATCATTCTGTTTATGCCAGTCCAAGAGCTGTGGCAGAAATTTGTCACAGCTTATAGCAGATATTCCTAGGCCCTTTTCACAGCACTGGTTTCCCACCTGGACCTTTAGGTCTGATCCTTTGAATTAGCCTCAGTGGAGATGCCATAAGACATTTAGGCCATTGGCTTCTATTCTACCCTTGGTCTGCAAACTCAGAAGCAAATCTGCAGGAATTTGCATCTATGGGGGCTTTTCACACTCAAAGTTGAGTTCTTGGCACATTAATGATTTCAGTTGGCCCAACAAAGCAGAGATTTCAGCAGAGACTGCAATCTCTTTTGACTGAGAAATACACCAAAAAGACTTTGATGGTGATGGAAACTGGCTCCTTTCTATAACTGTCATTGTCCATGGGGCAGGAAAGAGTTGAGTGGGAGGAAGAGGAATAGAAACACTGCAGTGCAAGGTGAGAGAACTAGTTAACCAAAGGCATAAAGTCCTGAGATGACTTGGTCACCCATTCTATATTTTCTTATTCAATGCAGATGAAGTGGTCAATGTTTTCTGGAGTAGCTACATGCCAGCTGGCCTGCTTATTTACCTGATGGTCACAATACAGTAGTACACAGAGTAAGATTATGGCTTGTATCAAGCTGTGCACAATGGAATGAAGACCAAAATGTGATCAGTAAACACGAGTTACCTTTTTCATGTCGGATCATCTTACTTTTGGTCTTAGGCAAACAGCTCCTGACTCCAGCAGATCTCTTCCTGCTCTGTTATATACTCTGTCATCAAACCTTCAGAACAGGCTGTACATTTCAGAGTTGGGAAGGCACGGACAATAATGGGAATCTGTTACAGCTGAAACAGTCTTATTGGATTTTTTTAAAAAAGCAAAGATTCCTAAGAGGAACCATTCAGGTTGCCTGTTATTTTCTAGAGGCTCTGCTGCTTCTTTGGGTCTTTCCTCTTTTTCGAGCTCAGAAGCATTGTCTAGGCCAGGTATTTGGCAGAAATCACTAAGCCTGAACCCCCATTGCCACCTTCCTCTTTTTCCTTCCTTCTATTCTCATAGTTTCCCTCATTCTTCTATAATACCACTGCCTAATAGTACTTTTGTATTTTTGTATTATACCTTGATATCTTTGTACTAAAAACACCACTAATGAACAACTATATAGTTTTCCCTTCAGAAAGACTCACCCCTCTTCCTGTATCATTCAGAATCTATGCCAGTATTCTCTAGTATACAAATGAAAGCAGGGAAGGAAGGAATAAGAACACAAGGAAGAGTCCTGCTGGATCGGGCCATAGTCCATCTAGACCAGCATCCAGTCTTAAGCAGAAGACAAAGGGAAAACCTTCACCTGTTCTTGACTCCCTGCAAATGGCCTTTAGAGGCATCCTGCCTATCCAACTTGGATGTGGTACCTAGGTATCTGTTCTAATAGCTATTGATAAATCTGTCTTACACAAATTTGTCCAATTACTTCTTACTGGATGTTGCTTGAGAAATTGCCTTGGTGACCCAGACAGTCCCAGGCTGGCTGTTTGCACATGCAAACACTGCTGGCCAGGTACAGGGCTAGTTTAGTGCTTAAAGCTCAAATGGCCGCAACCACACTGGATCTTTACCATATCAGGCTGGCAAGCACAAATCTAGCCTTAGAACCAACAAAGGAAATTTTTTTTTCATCCAGAGAGTTATTATCTATGGAGTTTATTGTCAGAGGAGGTGGCAATTACCGTTGACCTTGATTGCTTTAAAAAAGGATTGGACAAATTCATGGAGGATAGATGTATCAATGGCTACTAAAATGGAGGTCTAGATACCACCTCCAAGTTGGAGAGGCAGACAGGATGCCTCTAAAGGCCATTTCCAGAGAGCTGAGAGCAGGTGAAGGTTTTGCCTTTGTCTTCTGCTTGAGAATGCTCAGAACTGATTGATGGGCTACTGTAAGAGACAGAATGCTAGGTTAGATGGTCTGTGGGTGAGCCAGCAAGGCTTCTCTCATGGTCTTATGATGTCACTGTTGCTGTATTATGATGCCTTCGTGTGTGTCCCCCACCCACCCACACACACTAACTGCAGTTTTGAAATGTATAGGATGCCAACTAGTCATGCTGCTGGTGTAAGCTCCAGCACAGCAGTGATCATCATGAATCCAACTGATTTCAAGAGGGCTTAAATTGTTTTAAGATTTCAGTCTTGCTAACTTTTAACAATACAGTACCTTATCTATAGAGTAGGCTTATAAGTATATTGATTTTTCAAGTGTCAGCTTTTCTGAAATGTCAGACCTACCAAGTTTTTCACTAAATCTTTTTTTTTAAAAAAATCATTCACTTTGTACAGATTTTGGCAAACTCTGCAGGTTCTTTAAATTAAATACCCTTCCTTTTCTCTTTCTTCTTCTTTTTCTTTTAGGTACCAGGAGACCGCTTTAATTCACTCAAACTAAATTCTCAGAGGAACTGGTATATATGGTTACATAGGAGCCAATATCCTAGCTATCAGTTTTCATACAGTCTAGCTGGACCTTTACATTACTTCTGTCCCACATTTATTGTTCTTTCATTGCAACTGTCAGCTTTTGCTGACAGCACATTATAGAGCACATGACTACAAAGTCGGTATCAATCAGTCTAAGATCATGCAGATATAAGTAGCAAACTGTTGATAATGGGTCTTAAATCAAATCATTCCAGTTTAACTTAAGGATTCTTGAACCCACTAATCCAGAGAGACCTCCTTGTACTTCCACCTGTTAGAATTGATACAAGGCTGGCACCTATTACCTGCTACTGTCTAGCACAGCTACAATAAATTCATTAACAGCAGTCATATGTGTGTAATTTGCTCATTATACACTATAGGAAGCAGTAACTATGGGTAGATGGAATTTTATACAATACCTGGCATTACACTCATGTTATCCACTCCCATTGATAACAGTTTTGTTGTACTGAGCTTTGAAAACATCTTACTTCAAACTTGATATGGTTATTTAAGAAGGAAAGTGGGAATTTTGTTGTTTAGTGGAGCTCTCTTCACTAAAATTGAAAATACCACTCTAATTATAAAAAAAATCCAAAATAACTCAATTTGTTGCAGACATAAATAAAACAAGTGTTGCATGCAAATTTTGGAACATAAAATTTGAGGTGATAAACAGAATGGAATGTGACTTCTTGTTTAATATTCCTTAGTTACAACCATAATTGCGGCATGTCTGTCATCACTAGGAAAAGAAAAAAAACTGTCTTTCTCAGCTGCTCCCATCCTTGTTTTGTTCACTGTATTCTTGTAAAGTGGGAGAAAATAAGTGTCATTTAATGAATAGTGCTATTCTTTGTCTGACAGCTTCATATCTGTTAGGTGTAGGAGGCCTAGTACTTTCCTTTTCTGATAATGTTTTTGACAGTGCGCTAAATTCCTCCCCCAAAGGCCAGCACATGTATTCTGTTAAAAGGGACTCCATCTATCCTGAATGGGTGCCCTCTTTTAACCCCCTTCAGCTTCTGTTCTTACATTAATTGAGCTGATCAGATTGAGTATATGAATTTGTCTTTGATGTATTCGTATGTTTAGTTGATGCTGCTTCCTCTCTCATTGGCCACAGAATGAGCTCTCAGACAAATAGGGCTGTCGTCATGGTAACAAGGAATAGCTAGGGATCTCTTGAAAAATATTTTTATTTCAAAATTCAAACCGGAAAATTCTCACTGGATACAGTTCTTGGTTCTAAACGTGTCATATCTAATGATGAATAGAATTAGGAATCCCACCAGTGTTTTAAATAATAAATTAAGCTAATTTCTAAGCCTGGCATGAAAATACAGAAAAGGAGTTTTCTCTTTGTTATCCATGACAAAAGCTTTATTAATTACCTTTGTTCTTTGGATTTAGAAACTAATAAAGCACTAAAACTTGCCTATGCTGAGAACCAGAAGCCAAGAGGTTAATTCCCTGCCCCCTCCCTCCCCTGAACTCTCTTCAATGTATTCTTATATTTGGTTAATTGCATATTAAAGTAGGTGAAGAAATCATTCTACAAATATTGAAAGCCTTAACAGTTGGCAGATCTCAGAGGATAAAAAAAACCTCCCATAATGATTTTAATGCTGAGCATGAAAAAGTGTGTGTGTGTGTGTCCTAAACAGTTTTTAATACATAGGCTTTTAACTAATTAATTCAGAACACAAAACTCCAAAATTTAAGACCCTAGGTATTTTATGGAAATGATGGTTATTATCTGTAATTTTACACAGAAACACAGCGTTATGTTAATGTAATTTTTCCTAAAGCAAAGTTGGCCAAATGATGGCCTTTGAGAAGTTTCTGAACAGACTCCCATGAGCCACAGCCAGTTTGGGCAACGGCAAAGAATAAGAGCTCAATTTTTGCACCAAATGTAACACAGTAGCTTGCCTGTCTCTTTCATTCTTGTCTTTTTAAACATACTATATGTTGCATAGAAGAGTAGAATTTTCAAGAGGAATAGTCTGTCCAGCCAAGAATGGGGAACTAGTGTAATTTCAAATTTTGTTGCACTCCAGCTTCCATCAGTCCTATCCAATATGCTAGAGGACCAGCTATTCCTATTTATTTAATTGATTATCTAGCCATACATCCAGAGGTCTTAAAATGCAATAAAACCAATGCAAAACACCAATGTAAAGAACCAAAACACAATTTAAATATGAAATAGTTTAAACAATGTAAGGTTAGAATTATCCCATAATTAGAAACGTTAGAAACAGGGTACATGTTTTTGTTTGTCCACAGTAATTTAGCGTTTAGGGATAATTCTCCTAAAATGTAATATTGTGGAAAACAATTTCTCCCTAAAATTTCTAAGTCCACAGCTATTGGTTAACTATGAAAATAATACATTATCAGAAAGAGATATACTTCAACTAAAACAAAATGTCATTGTTAGGCTCAAAGGAGATATTATATGGAGATATTATATTATTTTGATAGGTTCAATATAATATTAGAACAAACGAATTGATTGCAGGTTAAAAGTTTAGAAGACAATGCGTTTGAAAAAATATTCTTAAAAATTTACAGGGAGGAAGAGATAAGCTGAGAAATGTATAAATTGATTATGAAACAGTATGAGGATAATATAAGAATATTAACAGGAGTATGGGCCATATACTTACGAGTGAATGCGAAACAGCAAAGAGTAAAATTTAAGTCAATTGCAAGAATAAAAAAACAAGAAACAAAAAGAACTACAAATCAACTTAATAGTAAGATGGAACCGTATCCCATGTCAACTATCCCATATTATTAGTAGTGTTAGTTCATGGCGCTGGCATCAACGTGGAAAGAGAGGAAACTATTTCTATATGTGGTGGGATTGCCAGGAGATAAAAAAAAAAATCTGGGAGAGTTTAGGAGACAAGATAACATAGGGTGAAGAGATTTGTGCTATATGTAAACCAAATTATAAAATATTTGTTGAGTCAAGCAGAAATTGTATTGTGCAGGAAGGATTAAAGGAAGTAGGAAATGAGTAAATCAATATTATCTCAGACTAATTAAGGGATAAGATTATACATGAGAAAAAATGAATGATAAAAAATATAAATACTCAAAGTTAATAGAATATATTCTACAAAACCAAAGACCCAAGCACTCTGAAATATTACCAGGGTCATTTTTATGAATTGTTATAAGAAATATATGAGTTGCTGCATAGTATTGATGGTATAAGGAAAAGAACAAAATGCTTTTTCCCAACATCTAATAAAATATAATTAATTAATTAATGCAATATCGCAGGAAAATTTAATGCTCATTAATTATTAATGTTTTTATATTTTAATAATAGAATGTTAACTATTTAGTACTTATCAGTTATCTTCCATTGAATGGCCTGGGAACACAGTGCTGTGGTTACTAGGCTACCTAAAACTGCAGATATGGTCAACTTTTATAACCAAGTTACAATCCAGAACATTTTTTAGTTCAATAAAAATTAAAATCCTATTGTCAAATGGCACAACTAGCAAGACGTGTGAACAGCGCATCCGAAGCAGATGGGTCAGAATCAACAAGGCACGCAAGGGTTTCTTAAAACTTGTTTAACCCCCCAAGAGCCTAAACAACTCATATGTCATAAAAAACAAACAAACAAACAAATATGAACTTTCAATATTGAAAATTATTCACTCTCTGTTGACCATTAGGGAATCTGCATCGATCAATTTTTGAAACTTTGATATTGAATTATAGTAGGTAATGCACCAATTTATTAGTTAACATAGCTCTTTGAGAAAGTGGGTCCTTCTTGAAAAATGGAACTATATGATACAAAAATTTCTGAGGGTCAATTCAGATTTGACCTTGATATGTGCACACATACGTAACACATTTAAAAATTATACAATTAATAGTAAAATTAAAATATTACAGACAAAATGAACATTTTGAATATTTTTTAAGTATTTCAGTTTTAAAGAAATTTGACTTGATTTTAAGAGAGGCTCAAGACTATACCCTTCTTTTTTTTGACAAACATTGTGTGGCTGCAACACTAGTTTTTTAGAAGTAAAGCAAGAAACCTATGTCTCACTGAATATCACTAATAGTTATGATACAATTTGAAGAACCATTCCGATCCCTCTTAAAATTTGAACTCACAGTATCAATTGTTTGGGCATTCATCATAAGGAGATTTTAGTGGATACCACGTTGTTATAGAGAATGGTGTCAATACTATCAACATTAATTCACTCATCATCAAATACAGTAAACATGCCATTGACTGTGTATGCTGGCTTTGCTTTATTTATTTAGTTGTCCATGTGCTTGTGACTTTGTTTGAATGGTTTGCAAAATTCAAAAACTGTTCAAAAACTGAAGACCATGAACAGGAAAAAGTATGTCTGAAGACAATTAATTTCAGGCTCTTTAAAATCTCTATTACTAACAAATTAACTAAGGTGTTGTTTTACAAAAATAGAAACATGTACAGAAGTTAATGTACCTGCCATATTAATGAATTTTGTCAATTATATGATTCTTCAAAATTCAGTTGAATTTCAGCTCCCATCATAAAATACGGAGAGTTGGTTTTTGGTTTGTCAATGTCAGTGGTGTTTACACTGATTGAAAAAACTCCAGTAATGTCATACAAACATTTAGGGGAATTCCAGAGATTGAACCTGAAGCCTTTTGTACACTAAAATATTCAACCACTGAATTACAGGTTTTCTTCTACTCCATGGGGTTTTTTCCACTAGCAGGAAGCACCCATTTAGAACTCGTTAGGCACCCGATTGGTACTTATCAGTAAGACCCTGTTCCCATACAAGACTCATTAGGAGCCCATCTGTTCACACCAGTATAAGGGAAGCCTGGATTGAATAGGGTCCTCAGGCCCTTAAATCTGGACTTCCATGGACCCTTTTAAAGGGGTCTTCAATCCCGTCTTCAGCCTTGAACACCGGATCAGAAGGCACACGTTCGCACCACATTTGAGGCAATGTCTGTGGTGACTAATCGTGCCACACCACCTTCATGCCTTCCGCTTCAAGCAAAATGGATGCTCCAGAAGAGTGCTCCAGGGTTACCACTATGACCCTGTCTAGCACCCATTGCCATCGGGTGGTAGACAGGGTAGCATCGGGCCCTTGCAAAGATCCAGATTAAGGGAGGTAAGTGAACCCTCCCCCCTTGTTAAACATTTATTAATTTTCTTGAAAGGCAATTAAAAAGGGGGCATGGGTTTGCAGACCATTACTTGCAATCAGCTTTAAGATGAAGAAAAACTTAATAAAGTGACATACCTGATATGCTGTTTCTTGTTCAAAGTGTTTGAGGATTTTCCCTGATGGGCACTTAAACTGAACCATGATATCTACTCTTGAAAAGCTGGCTTTAAAAATATATATTCAATTCTGTAGGCCTCAAGTGAACTCTTATTACTTATACTGACAAAAATCTAGAGCTAAGGCTTCTACTGTTATATGCCAAATTGTTTTACAGGGAAAAGTTTTAGATGTGACAGTTGCCCTAATATCAACAAAAAAGCTTGGTTCTTTTAAAGTTATGCTATATAATTATTTTAAATGATTAGCTTTCTTAACCATACATATTGGGTGCTAGATTACTGAGATATTTTGTTCAAATATTTGTTTTTACTTTTACTTTTCTTTTAATCACCTACTGTTAAAATGATAACCAAAATTCTTGAATGAGTTAGTTGTTCTCAGGGGGTTGCATCTGAAGCAATGCTTTGGCAGTGTTCCAAACTGAGGAAAAAATCTCCATTTGGAAAACAGCTTGATCCACATTTGGAACCAAATTCTTTTGTGGGAATATTCTAAGTTCAAAAAGAACCTAACCTTCACTCCCTCAGAGGGAGTGTCATTTCCACTTTGCTGCCAAACAGGTGGGGGACATAGGTTTTTCCTCCTATTTCAGTAGCAATCATTGCTGTTGAAAGTGGAGGTGGGTAAATCTCTCCTTTCCTGGCAGCAAACACACAAGTCATTAAAATGAAGGAACAAAATTTACTGAAGCACTAAAGTATTAATGTCAGAAAGAGAAATTGTGACCTACAAGCTAATATAGAAAGTATATTCCATATAAACTATCTGTCTTTCCAGGGAGGGAGGAGATCTTGGGTGTTTTTCCACTGTCACTAGAAGTACCCATTAAGTACCCATTAATGTAGCAGAGTGTGATTGGTATCTCTTGCATGCAGAAACAACTCTCATAAACCCTTATAGTTAAAACCTACATGGTGGAATATAGAGGTGATTTAAATAAGCTGAGATTTCAGAAAGCATTTGAAATGATTAAATGATTTTGAATATTCATAAATGATGTGAAGGCAGGTGTGGCCAGTGGAATACACAGGTTTGTTCACAACACCACACTACTCAGTGTGGTAAAAACAGAAAGAGACTGTGGGTCTGATACAGATCAGACAACAGCATGGTTCTCTTTGTAGCTTCTTTTGTTTGCATACTGGTGCAGACTAGAGACTTCTTAAAATAGCCTCCTGGTATGCTTCTTGTCTAAAATACTGGTAGATCTCAATAACAAGGTCTACTGGTGTATTAGAGTTATGAGGCACCCAATGCATCAGCAGGTCTTCTTTCGCTTGCTTCCAACATGTTAAGTTTGGAACCAGCTCCTGCACCTTCCAGTCAGTTGCGCCTTCACCTCTTTCTTGGATAGCTATAGAGATACGGGGTTGAAGTCTTTCAATTCGCTATAGGCACACACTATGACAGTTAAGGAGAAGAAACACTTCTTCTACCTCTCTACTCTATCTTCTCTGTCTTGTTCAATGGAACTATTTTAGATTCTGGCTCAGAACACTCTGGGGAATCTTTGATAAAACACTATGATGCCTTTGCTAGGCACTTTGAAGGAAAAGTTAATCATAATTATCATATGCTGGGCCCCCAAAAGTCATCACGAGTAGTGTTCTGAATAGTAGTGGATAGATTTCAATTACTGACCCCAGATGATCCAGAGAAAGTGCTCGAACAACTCCAGGTCACTAATATCCTTGATATTTGGTCATCATGGCTGATTAGAATGGGAGAAAAGATGGCTCCCATATATTAAATATGCATCACAAAGAGAGGGACTGGGCCTGGGAACTCTTACAGAGGCTGTGATTTAATCATCCCTAAAGAAACAAACTTGGATTCACAAAATATTAATAACTATAGTAGGTGACCAATATTCCTTTACTGATGAACATCCATTGATAGGAGGGCTGCTGTCAACCCTTTGTCATGGACAGATCATTCGCTGGTGAGATTTGGACTTACAATTGCTGCTCCTCTCTGTGGGGATGTTGGACCTATTGAGATGGTCTACCCCCGGAGACTTATGGAATGTGAGCAATTCCTGAATGCCCTGGGGGATTTTCCAGTTGGCATGACTGGTGTTCCTGTCAAAGCTCTAGTCTCTCTCTGGAATCGGGAGATGAGCGGGGCTACTGACACGTTTGCTCCCAAGTGTCCTGGACATGTCTGTAGACCCCGGAAATCTCCTTGGTATTCCATGGAGCTATGGGCCATGAAACAGGAAGGTCGATGGCTAGAGCACAGGTGGCGTAAATCTGGCTGTGAATCCGAATGAACACAGGTTAGACCACACTATCGTGCTTGCCATGTGGTGATAACAAAAGCGAAAAGTAGTTTTTTCTCTGCCACCACTGCATCCTCAAGTAGCCGTCCGGCAGAGCTCTTTAGAACGGCAAATGGCTGTATAAAACTGGGCCCGAGGAAGTGCGAGCCAGGGCCAGGTAATATCTGCTGTGAGAGTTTTGCAAAGCACTTTGAGGACAAAGTCACTCAGATTCACAGAGGATTAGATGTCACAATTAGACAAAGTCCAGGGGAGGTGCCCAGATAACTGTCTGGTCCAGTTCTTTTGGATCAGTTTCAATTATTGCGGCCTGAGGATGTGGACAAGCTGCTTGCAGGAGTGCTGCTGACAACGTGCTCTCTGGATCCTTGCCCTTCTTGGCTGATAAAAGCTACCTGGCAAGGTATGACCAAGTGGCTCCAGGAAGTGGTGAATGCCTCTCTGAGGGATGGGGTGGTTCCAATGGCCCTTAAACAGGCTATTATGCATCCCCTCCTGAACAAGACTTCCCTGGAACCAGAAGGCATAAACAACTATCGCCCGGTGGCCAACATAGCTTTCCTAGGCAAGGTACTAGAGACAGCTGTTGCTGTTCAACTGCAGGTGTGCTTGGAAGAAGTTGATTATCTGGACCCATTTCAATCTGGCTTCAGGCCCGGTTATGGCACGGAAACTGCCTTGGTCGCCCTGGTTGATGACCTTCTCTGGGAGACAGACAAGGGGAATACAACCCTGTTGGTTCTCCTGGACCTCTCAGGGGATTTGGATACCGTTGACCATGGTATCCTTTTGGAGAGGATATGGAGTTTAGGAGTCAGAGGCTGTGCTTGGCATAGGTTCTGCTCCTATCTCCAGAGCAGATCTCAAATAGTGGTTCTGGGAGGTATTAATTCATCACCCTGGGAACTGATTTGTGGAGTTTCCCAAGGGTCAGTTTTATCTCCAATATTATTTAATATCTACATGAAGCCACTGGGAGAGGTCATCAGGAGATTTGGAGTGAGGTGTCATCAATATGCAGATGCTACACAGCTCTATCTCACTGTGCCATCTGAATCAGGAGAGGTGGTTGAAGTGCCTGACAGGTGCCTGGAGATGGTAATGGGCTGGATGGGGGCCAATAAATTGAAGCTGAATCCAGACAGCATGGAGGGGTCTAAGGTCCATGTAGTTAGGAGATACCCTGTCCTTGATGGGGTTAAAATGCCCTGGAAAGGACAGGTGCATAATCTGGGGGCACTCCTGGACTCTATGCTGATGCTTGAAGCTCAGGTAGATGCCGTGGCCAGGACTGCCTATTCCCAACTATGGCTGGTATGTCAACTGAAGCCTTTTCTGGAGAAAGATGACTTGGCCAAAGTTGTCCATGCTCTGGTAACCTCAAGATTGGACTACTGTAACGCGCTCTACATGGGGCTGCCCTTGAAGACTTTCCGGACATTGCAGCTAGTGCAAAATGAAACCGCCAGAGTGCTGACCTGAACAGCTAGCCGGACACATATCACGCCGGTTCTAAAAGAATTGCATTGGCTGCCAATTTACTACCGAGCCCAATTCAAGGTGTTAACTCTGACTTATAAGGCCCTAAATGACTTGGCCGCCTAATATCTAAAGGAATGCCTTCTTCCATATCGACCTGCCTTTGCCTTAAGATCTGGAGGGAATGCCCTCCTGGTTGTTCCACTGCCTTCAGAAGTGAGGCTGGTAAGCACCCGGGAGAGGGCCTTCTCAGAAATGGCTCCCAGGCTACGGAACAATCTCCCCCTGGAGGTGTGTCAGGCCCCTTCTCTGATTGGGTTCAGGAAGATGGTGAAGACGCACCTCTTCGCTGAGGCCTTTGGCTAAATGTTGTATATATTGCCCCTGACTGCAAATGCTACCGTTTTAACTAATATTGTGCTAGTTTTTTTTTAAAAAGTATTGGTTTTAAATTTTAAAAACCAATATCAAAAGAAAGAATGTTAAAAGTTGTTACCCTCCCTAAGACCTTCAGGTATAGGGCAAGATATAAATATAAATATAAATTAATTAAGAGTGTCCCTATTCCCTCCCACACCATTTTACTTTTGTTTCTTGTCTCTTTAGACTGCAAAGATCTTTCACCATAGTGTTACCAGACAGGTCTATCTAATGCCATCATAATATGTTTTTAGACACCAGATTTAATAAGAGCACTTGTTGACGGTGCTCTTTTAAAACTTACTTATAACTTACTAATTTAACTTACTGATATACTTTAGAGTTTTAATGCTAAATTTTATAGCTTTGCCTGCTCCCCACCCAAGGAACCTTTTTATTGGGTGTTTAAGCAACAAAATAAATATGCAAACCAAAATAAAAAACAAATCAACAATATATCAGACAATAAAGATTCCTTAGAATTCCAAGGTATAATACTACCAGCATGTAATGTAAATATGGCATCCACATCTATGAATAATTCCATATGAACAAATAATATTAAAAAAGTTTGCAATATGTCATATTCAAATCAGTATGTACCCCTAAAATCCACATAAATAGGCATAAAATCTCCTTCCCAGTTCTAGTTGCTATTAGGGGTGTGCAAGAATGCAATTTTTGAGATTCGATTTGATTCAATTCGAATATCTGAAAACTCAATTTGATTCAAATCTTTAAAATTCGAATTCACCCACATTTGATTCGAATTAAGCAAATTCAAATCTATTTGTTCAAATTTTTGATTCAAACTTGCAGTTACAAACACCGACAACGTTTGTATGTGCCCGTGTGCATTGTTACGCATCCTGTACACATCCCGTATTTATCCCATATGCATCTTGGTTTTGTCCCATACGGAAACATACAAATACCTACGGACGCGGGAAAGATGCGTATGTGCAAGTAGGCATCGTGTACATATCCATACACATATGAAAGCCTGAATAATTCGAATGGATAGATCCGAAAATTCAAAATTTGTTTGAATGTTTAAATTTGAATTTATAGACATTCAATTCAAATGTCCAAATTTGAAGAAATTCGAATTTTGAATGTTTCGAATATTCATGCACATCCCTAGCAGCTATGTTAAATATAAGTTCACAGATAACCTAATGAAACTCTCTTTTTCATTGATTATATTGTTCTTGCCCCAATATGCCTAAAATTCTAGCTGTCAATTCCATGTTTTTCTTAATTATGCAATTAAGCAAGTGCTTAAAGTGCATTTCTTATATTTGTAAGACTCTTTTACATACTTTTGTTCCCAAAATAACTTACAAAATAGAACAAAGAATATCTCATACAGTAAACTCCAGTCAGAATTGTGATATACCAATCCACTATGAACAATTGTATTCATAATCCTTACAATGTGTTGTTTGGATAAAAAAAAACGTTACAAACTCAGTATTTTTGACTATAAAACTATAAAAACATGAAGTGTTTTTACATAAGCTTGTTAGACAATCATATATTAGGCAATCATACACATCGGATATTTATTTCTATTCAGTTCTTCTAGGAAGCATTTTGAACCAGTGTGACTCCTCACTGCTGGTAGTAGCTACTTTCTGAGGTACAGCTGTAGTGATAAAATTACTGAAACTATAGTTCTCTTAATATTTAAATAATAGATTAAAATTTAATATTCAGCACCTGGAAGAATCTGTTTGTGTGCCAGCAAATGAGATAGCTGGGCCTGGAGCTTTTATGCATATGGGACTAAAAAACAACCTATCACAAATAATTACTAAGCTAGAACAGCTGTACTCACCATACTAGGCCTTTAAAAATCAGGTCAAAGTTGCTTTAATTCACTCCTGCTAAATTATGACTACACACACACACACACATACTTTGTAGAGTCATTTTCATACTAAATTTTATAAGTATTTTGCATTAATATTAGTGCAAATCATTTATAGACACTCAATGTTCTTTCCAGGGAAATCTTAAAACAAATCATATGTTGGTTTTTCGGGGAAAAAACATGTTTATAAAGAACATGCTTTGAAGGAACATTTATTCGCCTAATAAAATAGCTCACATTTATACTAATTTTAAACTGTAGTATCTGTTCTGTGGGAAAACATAGAAAACTAGTTATTTTAATTTAGGTTCATTGTAAATTGTATCATACTATTACCAAGAAAAAAACACAAGTACCAGTGCAGAGGTTTTTTTTAAGTGTGAATATTCTTTGCAAATGTTTTATACCTTTGTTTTTCCCCTAATGTATGACAAATTCTCTTTAACTTGGCAGTGGTAGGAGGATAAATACCATAGGACTGCTGCTCATTACTCAAAATAATTTTAAGGGAAGTCATTCAACGACCACTGCCATGCTAATCAGATGTCCAATTTACTAAACAATGGATATTGAAAATACATTAAAATGGTACAAATGACTGTCCAAAGAAATGACACTGGAAAATATTAAGTAACAACTCTACCTCCAGATAAGCTCACAATTAAAGTGTTTTAATGAAGAGAGCTTTGAAAGGCAAAATCAGGAGGCACTGATTAGATTGCCTCTAACTTTGTGTTTTGACACCTACATCTTTTGTGGTATTATATTGTCCCTTTGCATCTTACAAAGGAAGCCTTTTGCTAAGCCCACACAAGAACTCGAGACAGCAGTGCTTATAAAAGAGACTGTCAAGGGTGTGAGCCAAAATGGGTCTCATTTGGATTTCAAGTGAAGAAAACTCCTAATGCATTTCATTACAATGTATGCGGATCTTGAAAAGAAGGATGGACTGGGATTCTCATCCCTTTTAATTTATTGAAATGGATTCAGCTTTTTTTCTTGTATATCATGAGACACCATGTGTTTCAAAGAAGGTAATGATATTATAGAAGCAAATAATCAAATATTATTATATACAATATATACTCCCTTCTATAAAGAGTTTAAAAAAGTAAAAATCCAGGCACATTTCATAAAATAAATGTAGATTATTTTAGTTTTACATTCATGTCTTAAAAACTATGTTACAAAATTTATTTCCATAATTTATATTACTTAGGAGTAGTTTCCACTAAATTTGCCAGGCATTATTCCTTCATTAAGCTATATGACTACATTTTATTATTGGTTCTCATTTCCGCATGAAGCCTTCTCCTATGTGAAACTTTGTTCCTTCACAATATTCACCATTTTTTATAATTACATAGGTCAGTACTTGAGAGAGATAGAAAGGATTAAATGAATCACCGTAATAGTGTGGGAAAGCAGGGAAAAGTTTGAGTATCTAACTTTGCTCCTCTTTGTTTTAACCTTTATGATTATTATATGTAACAAAGTCTCAGATTCACACTAAGTATACATAACAAAGAGTACCAATTATTGTCAGAAATGAGGAACTGTGAATTATAATATGAAATTGCTAAAGTGGGTAAAAATCTTGAAACAGACCATGGAATTGCATCACAGTTTTAGATAGGCAACTGCAGCTGTCTTATGCTCTGTAACAGAGGCAAAATTCCGAAATGATACAACTAGTAATTAAAAAAATACTTTTTTATTTTCCCATTTATCAGACAAAATATGATGGTAGCCCTTACAGTACTCAGGCCAAAACTGATGTTCCAATGGTCCAATTTCTGGCTCTCACTGTGTCCTTTGTGGTGGTTATCAACACCAAGAACACAGACATCACATGGACTGAAATCTCGAGATATACTATTTTTACTGGTTCCACAGGAACCTATTCCTATCAAACAGACCAAGAGAGTGAGAGAGAGATTTGAATTTCTGGATACACTCATGAGTGTCCTTTGAACATCAAAACCTGTATGGGCACACTGACATTAAGCATACATTGTGTAGTAAATGTCAAAAATGTAATGAATCTTGATATTGATTGTTAGTTTACAAGCAGGAAATGTCAGACATTTTTGAAAAAAGGTATGTTAAAACACATGCATATGGGCAAACTAGAAAAATAAAGTTAATAATTAACATTAATGTTACAGGGCATTCTGATATTTCTCTCAGAAACTTTTCTCATTTTTAGAATTATTGATATTAATAACCACAATTTTAATTATATTACTATATATGGATCTATCACTGCAAGTATTAAAACATTATTTTGAATTGAAATAGCATTTTGCAAACCACAAATACAGTCTAATATGCTGAACAGAAGACTGGAGAGAGGATTATAGGTTACATTATCTGAAATTTGACAAGTTGCATACATGATAATTATGGTTTCAATTCACTCTTTAAATTGCAATACAGTATGAGAAAGAAGTTCTAAATGAAATAGCTTTCAAATCATTTTGACTTAAAAACTGAGGAATCAAGTGTTGCAGTGAAGTCAAGAGGAAAACATACATTGATTTCAATGTAGCAAGGTCACAGCTATTGTGATGAATTGCTAATAAATGAATATTAATTACCTGTTCAATCAATATATACTTATGTAAAAAAGGACTATTAAGTTACATTTTACCTTAGTTTTGCAGAATCTGTTGAACTAGAATGACGCATGTTCCAAATTTATCAGAGCAGATAATACTTATACAGGCAAGGCCCATTAAAGAAAATCATTTAAGTAATTTCAACAATATTTTAAAAGTATTTAACATTATCTGGGATTTGCATATGAATACACATTCAGAGCAATTATCCAGATAAGTTTTTTTTCAGATGTGATCCATTTTAGTGAATTTTAGCATTACACTATAAAGTTTATGATAACCTGAATGAAACTGTTAAGGCAGAAGTCAATCCATCAACTAAGTAATACACAGTACTTATGTTAATTCACCATTACAAAGTTGCAATGTGTTTATATTTTGAGAAATCTACCATTTTCTTTTTCTAAACAAGCCTATTTTGTACACTATAATTTCTGTAAGGAAATTGTTCCCAGAGTTTACTTGTTAAGTTTTAAATTCATTCATAAACACTTCTTAGGAAATATTCGTTTTCAATGAATTTCACTAAAGGTTTTTTTAAAACACGCCCTATATACTTTTGTCCATTACAATGAAAATGAAAGACTTAATACAAAACTCTAAAAAAAATATATAATTTAAAAAGTATTAATGTTACAGATTATTTAAAAAGAAAGGGAAAATAAGTTATGGTGTTAAAGTTATAAGGATTCTACTGTCTAACACAACTGCATCAGTTGTGTAAATGGTAGTAACATCCATGTCAAACATGTGGTTATCTTCTCATCTTGGCCTATTTGTGAATGTGTACATCAAATGTTTGAAGGACAATCTAATGACCTGTTATGCCCTCAAACATAGTGCCTGTAGTGCCATATCTTGGGTTAATATTTACTGTGCGACATCTGGCGGTACAAAGTATGTTTTTAAAAATTAGTTTTGTTTCTTCAAGTCTATCAGTACTAAAAAAATCTTGTCCAAAAGGCTTTGATACCCCCTAGCGGGAGGACAAAAGCAAACTGGTCTGTAAAAAATACATGGACTATCATGAATCCATATGGTGCAAAAGGTCAAATCTTGAGATGTAGTGACACTGTGACAATGAGATACTTGCTAGATAGAAAGCTCACTTATTTGAATATAAAAAAGATTCTCATCCTATGTTCCCACACATTAAAGGTATTTTTTTTAAAAGCCAGATCATCCAATTCAAATACTTTTGAACATAGAATACAGTTCAGAATTGAATGCTTCTTTGAATATTTGCCAATTATAATGCATACAAACAAATAGTTCCTTTCTATTTTTTCTGAAAATATTTTTGAATTTCTTTAATGTAAATAAGGACGTGAAAGAAACAGAATAATTATTGATTTTCCAGGTAGACATCATATATTCTGAAGGTATAATGTTTGGGGTGTGTTTTCTTGAACACAGAATATCTGAAATGGGTACATAAAAAGAATGAATGATCAGTGAGGTTTTTGCTTTGTTCTAGGTATTTTTATTTTTCAAACATCATTCACACATCTTCAGTGCAAGAACGTTTCGTACAACCAAAATTAGTTAACTGTACTCATAAACTGAAGGCAATTGGAATGTATTTTCAGCTATCCTAATTTTCTGTTTTTTATAACTCAGAATTTATCAACATGAGTTCTTAAAATTTCTATCATTCTTTTTCTAATTATTACTATGAAGTATTTAGATCTGTATTAGATATTTATTTACTTCACTGTAATACACAAATCCTGGAATGTTTAACAACTATATTATTACAATGTAAGGTCAACAAGAATAAGGAGAATGTTAAAAAGCATTATGTCCCAATTCTTACTAGTGGAGAAACAAAACAAAAACAAAAAAATAAAATACGTTAAAAATACCCATGTGATTAAGGAATACCATTCACTCAAGATGACAAATTCAAAATCAAAATGTCAAAGATTAGGGTTTTTTCAATTTGAATTTTTTTTGCATGTAAGCTACTGTTTACTTTTGTTATTATGGATTGATTTTTCAAAGCTGGATTGACTATCTTGCAAAACATTATCTTCATGCAATGTTTTTGTTTTGCAAAGTATTATTACCTTTATAACCTGGCAAAATGTGTCCAGGAGGCTAGCTCACAATAAAAAAAAAAAGTATAAACTAAAATGCTGAGCTATGCATTAAGCTTGTACTGATGGATAAGAATTTTCTCAATTCTGTAGGAGGTAAAACAGAAACTAAATTTATTAATACAAGTGTATAAAGAGCTCTTTTGAAGCATTCCAACAACTCCTAAATATCATAAGGTAAACTGCCCTTTGCGTGGGTTTGCACACAGGAAATTGAACATTCACCCATCCCAATGAAAGCCTGTAGAACAGATGATCTACAATTCTATCAAACCACAATGCACCTGTGCCTACTTCGCAAAACATAAAGACTCTGGCAGACATGTCCAACCCCCATTGCCCTTGCCTGTGCCAATAGCAGACTTTCTTGTGACACTGAGGAACTGTTTTAAGTTTCAGAAACCCCCTTCCAACTCTATATTACTATACTTGAATATCACTTCCCACTCTAAAATCTCAAAGTGATTCAAAACTAGAAAAGATAAAAACAACCAGTGCATATTAAAACATAATTAAAGATAGTTGGTAGAAGAGAAGTGGAAAAAGTGCCTTCAAGAGATATCTGAACTATGTGACTACAGGCATTCCACAGAACTCAAGATTGTTCCAAAGGGTAGGGCTATTACATAGAAGGCCCTAATGTGTTCTGATGTGAACATGCAAACAGATCTATAGATACTTTTTCCGGACTGTTAAACTTCATGAAAATGTCCATAAGACTTTTACAGAATACAAAAGATCAGCACTAGTCTAAAACAAGTAAAACAAGTAATTATACTACAGATGTTTTACGATCAGGATCTGTTTCAGCAGTGTGACACAAAGTCTAACTACAGAAAAAAAATACAGACTTCAAATGAAATTCCGTCAGTTAAAAGTAGCTTATAAGGTGGCCTTCCTCTCATCACTATGCCCACTGGGCCCTTTCCTATACCATTTTGGAAAGTTTCTCAAATCTCCAGTGCATTTCCCCCCTGAGATGCAGAGGGATGGGCATGCTGCTTTGATCTAAGCATATAAAGCACAGAGACAATAACCTAAACGTTGGTATATTACTTGTGAAAAAAGGCTTCCACAACAAAAACCATTCCAGAATTAAATTTAAAGAATGCCATCCCCACAATCTAAACAGAAAAAAATGTAAGGGTTAAGATAAAATGAGCTGCTGGAAAAGAAAGCAAGACGAGTTCCTCATATAATAGACATTGGACTAAAAATTTGACCCATTATGTACGTCTGAAATGCATTTTTGTTTAGTTTTTTTAAATATGGGGAATATTCTTATAAATGTTATATTGGGTGTTTTTCCACCGCGCTCCTTAGATGCGGATCTAAGAAGATCCAGATCTAAGGAATGGGTACATTCCTTAATCCAGATCTAGTAGATCCAAGTTAAGGGAAGCACCCAATGTGTTTCCACAGGAGGTGTAGCCCCCATTAGCAATGGGTGCAAACCTCCCTGCTGTGGAACCACTTTTGCACCCATGTGGAGAATCCAGATTGACTCCCAAGGGGTCTGTCCGTCACCACAGGTGTTTTAGGAGACGGGGGGGGGGGGTTGCACTCTTCCTCTGAAGAGACCAGCACAGACTTCAAAGCCGCTCCGGAGTCCCTTCGGAACGTCTCCGAAGTCAGCGCAAGACAGCCCTGGAACGCCCGTGATGCCAGCAGGAAATCGCTACGGAGTGCCTAAGACGTCTGTGCTGATCTTCGGAGAGACCAGCGGCGAGACTCTGAAGTCTTTGCCAATCGCTTCGGAGGGATTTCGGAGGGAAGTCCGCGCGTTCTGCGCTAATAGTGAACGGACCATGCTGACAGCTCCGGAGCCTCTCTGAAGTGTTTGCCAATCTCTTTGGAGTGACTTCGGAGTCATTTCAGAATGATTTCAAAATGACTCTGAAATCACTTCGAAGCTGGGATTTCGGGGCTCCCCCCATGGGTGCATCCCCTCCCCCTAGCCACCTCTAGACCCCACTGCCTGTTTCTCATGGAAACAGGCTCTCTTTAATCCAGATTTTTTGGCTGAAGACCCCATTGTAGACCCCATTAACAGGGTCTACAGAAGGCTAAGATGTACCCATATGATCCGGATTTCCCCAGTGGCGGTGGAAACAAATGTGTCCCAAATGGGTGCCGTGGTGGAAATGGGGTCATCCGGCTCACACCCAAATGGGTCCTTAATGGGTGCAAAAATGGGTACTTTCTGACATTGGAAAAACACCTATTATCTTTTAATTGGCAAAGATGTAACTGTTACTTTAAAACTATGCTGTAGCTTGATTAGTTACGCATTATTTATTATGGTCTTTACACTAAAAGAGAGCACCCTAAAATGAGATTTAAACATTTTCTTGTTTTTGCACATATGCGCAGAGTGTATAATAAATAAACAGCTAACTCAGCACTATTCAAACATTTAAAAAACACTTTTTGCTTCCTTGGCTCCTGGCAAACAGTTAAGTTCAAGCAATCGTAGTTACAACACTGGAAGAATCCATCAATAACAGGGAGGAAAACCAATTAACAATTTTCTTGGGGGAAGGAAAAAGCAAAATAAGTGATAAAATATTTTATATACGTAACATGAAAAAACAAAATAATGCCAAGATTTCTTAATAAAAATAAAAAGAATGTGGAATCTTGGCTTCAAATATCCTCTTATCAGATCTCTCAAACAATTTCACTACTGATAGAAAGCTCCTCCTCCTTTCCCTTATGATTCTGTTGTGGTACTTAGTTGTCTCACCTTTTGTCTGCATGCATTTTCAGATGACACCTTCAAATCCCATGAGATACACCGTCAACCAACAGCAGCAAAAGGGCAGTGGTGGTCAGCGAGCCTCCAACTGGAATTCTCCCTTTGATTTCCCCCCCCCCCAAATGACATGTTATACAGACAAGTGAACCTATCTATTTTGGTTAGATCAAGGAAGGATTTGCCACGCACAACAGACATCATGCAGCACTCACAAACCCATGGATGGATCTTCTGGTACATTTGGCTAAGTCTACCAGGACCTGTAGCTAATGCCCACAAGCCTTCTGCTCCCTTTAATCTGGAGATTCACAGTCGCTGTATCTTGTGCAAAAGCTCTAGCTCTGAATAGGTTTTTAGCTTTTTTGTTGTTGCCCTTTTCAAAACTTACCATTTTAATATAACCCTTGGTCTAATTATGCAATGAACAAAACTTTTAGTATGTGTAGCACTATTTTTTCCTTCCTGTCCACATCTTGAGTATTTTAGACTATAAATTCATTAGAAGCAATGACAGACGTTATAAAATTTCTGTAAAACTTTAACAGGCTATTTCCTACTGCGTATTTAAAAAAGAAAGAAAGAAAAATACAAAACAGAAGTCAAAATTATTATTTCTTTTCTTATTGCAGTCACAGTGGGTCCATGACAATGCATAAAGGCTATGGATATAAATTTCTCAAGCAGAATTTTTTCACCACACATATGAAGAGTTAGTAATGCTGGCAGGAAGTGGCCAACACTTACTTCAGAAGTCCGTCATCAAAGCTACAAGGTAGAGAAATTTTGGCTGCATCTCCATAGTCCTTAAAAGGGCTGGGATTTGGAGCAGGAGGGATGTGACTGGTCACTAGGGCATATGTCACAACCTATACCACATGCCATTTTCTCCAGTAAGAGACTTGGATGGCTACTGTGCAGGGAAGTCTTCTTGCAGCAGTGATGTTTCCACAAGAATATGCTCTATGGGATCAAAAAATCTGCCATTTTTGGTTTTCCAGAGCAGGTACCTGTGGAAAATGGTAGCTGACTTCTTCCCACATGCATCTACATGGAGTAGCAGAAGGCAAACCTAGCTGGTTGACCTGTCACAAAACTATTTTTTTCCTGGCTTATGGGGAATGCAACTCCTAAGGTAGTTGTCTGGCACAGAAACTTTTCTGGGTGCACACAAATTTGGACAGTTGACTTTGGCCGTTTGGACTGCTCACTTTGGGTCATTTGGACATCCCATTTTCAGCTTCTAAAAGCCATCAGCATGGAAACGAGAACAGATGAAGTTCTGGGCTTTGTCTTCTGCTTGACAAGCCCAGAAACAATTGGTGGGCCACCGTGTGACTTGGGATGCTGCACTACATAGGCTGTGGCAGGATCCAGCAGACGTCCTCTTATGTTCCTATAGTGACTGAGGGAGTGGGGCAGTGGGAGTTTCTTCAGCCATCTGGATACACCTAAGAGAGATTTTCTTTTTCTCATACTGCCAGAACTGACTCTCATCTATTGAACAATAATGGCAGGAAACTTAAGACAAAACATATCTGTTCCTGCACTTGACGGTTTTAGTAGAATATTTACATTTATGTTTATAAATGTATTGCATGTTATTATGCAGCTTCTGGAATACTATGCATCTGGAAAACAGATGGTCCAACTGTGGTGTTCATATTCTGTTTGCCCTCCTTGTATGTTTCCCACAAGCTTCTGTTGGGTAGAAGTGTGCATAAAAGTCAGAACAAAACTCAAGTGTACTGATACATTTTGCTTTGAATGTTATGGCCATAGGGAACACAACGGAGAATGTTTTTAAGCTCGCTATTCCCTTTGACTGTCTTATGACCTGAAAACTAGGGTGGGTAGTAGTATGAAATAATTAATCAATCCTACAGTTGTTAAGTTCTCTTAGAAAAAGCTTTCAGGAAGAAATTGAAACTTGTTTTAAATTAACTAGATTGGCTGAATGCTTGGTGGTGATATAAGTTACCACTGGCCAACACCTACCTTAGTTACTGAGTGCTGGAAGGCATGTATTGTCTTTTAACGAGGGATGTGCATGAATATTCATAACATTCATTATTCATACGAATTCGTATGAATTTGTACACAAATTGAATGTTACACAATTCGTTAAACTATGGATATATATTGAATATGTATGTATTTGTATAGGATCCGTATGCAGGATCTGTATTTATTCATACGAATACATTCATATTGAATAGAATCCTACTACATTCAAAGGGGATCTATTTGAATGAATACAAATTTTCTAACATTCGATTCGTTACAAATCAAATGCCCATAGAACCATTTGTGCACATCCCTACTTTTAACATCTTTTAAAAATATGGGTGCCACCTATGGTTATCCCAATCTGGATAGGTTGTGGAGTATTTGAAGGTATCACTAAATTTACAGAAGCATTGGATGCAATTTAGGTTTTGAAAGCAAAATGGATGCAGAAACAGTTAATCAAATTGAAGAAGGTTTGAAATAACCCTCTACAAACTGGATGTTTTGTTCTGAACGAGACACTTCATAGGAACCTGCTTAAAATTCAGAATGTTTTTGCACAACTTTACTATTGGGCTTGATATGCTTCTTCTTCCATGGAACCCTTTTCTTTCCTGCAAGCAACTGTAAAAATTATGCATTAGCTTTCCCTGTTTCTCTATGTACAGTGTTTCCCACTCTTAAAATGTGCAATGAAAACAGCATACTAATATTTCTGATATTTGGATTTAGTTATATTTTTATTATTCTATATTTAGCCAGAATATTTGGTCCATAATTAGTGTAATATTTATTTTTTCCTTCCCATTCAACCATTCAATTTGCATGTCTTTACAGTTTCTGGGACCTGAAACATTAAATAACAAAATCTCACAAGAGACCTTAAATAAATTGACAAGAAAGAAAGAAAGAAAGAAAGAAAGAAAGAAAGAAAGAAAGAATTTTTGTGACATTCTCTGTCAGATGCTCCAGGGAGAATTCCCACACATCTTTTGAATCCCCAGAGACGATGAAGGAGGCTCGCTACATATCTTCACTACTGCCTTGATTCTCTCCTTTCATATAGGCCACTTTAAACTGAGGGCTAAAAGGTCACAAGACCAGCCCCATTGACCTTTTTACTTTTGTCTAGTCTGGTTCCATTGTAGCTTTCCATTTTTGCAAGATAAGCCCCTAGGCAAGTAAGCATTGTCTTTTGAAAACCAGCCATTTCATTCTTGCTTACAACCTAGTTCTGAAGGGCATAGCCCATATGATTCTCAGCTGCTTTGCACAGGGGACCAATGAAAACCTCTTTATTGGTCCTACCTCCAAACTGCATATGGCAGTATTATCAAACTTTCATGTGGTCCAGAAGCTCTGCAACCTATACTGACTCAAAGGTGAAGAGAATTGTACTCTAAAACATGTAGGACATCATTTTGAGGAATGCTAGTCCAGAGTGCCAATGGCCCAGACTATCTGGCTGTTTTTAATTTAATATTGAATTCTAAAAGCATCACAAATAAAGCACATTAAAAAAAGATTGTATAGAACCTTATTGGGAGTCTCAGGGGCCCTTTCTGCACTGGGCCTTATTCTGGATAATATTTTGAGATAGAGATGTGCTATCCTGATGCTAGTGCAGACGATGGCAGGGTCTTCTGTAATCTGCACCAGCATGCAAATGATAGGTTCCTATTTTGGGATATAATGTAGAATAAAGCCCAATGCAGAAAGAGCCAAAGTTTATTAAGAACTATAAATGTGCATATAGCAAAAGAGTCTACTGGAGAAATTCTAAAGTTTGGCCTGGTGCATCTTAAGGACAATGCTGAACCAGCTTAAGATCCAGTAGATTTATGGCTAGCTCATTCATTCATTCATTCATTCATTCATTCATTCATTCATTCATTCATTCATTCATTCATTCATTCACCCACCCATCCATCCATCCAGCTTTTAATCCTGCTCTATACCCAAAGGTCTCAAGGTGGGTAACAACATTGAAAATCAGACATATAATAAAACAACATCAGTACATATTGAATCAGTAACAATGTCTGTAAAAGTGGGAAGAGACAGTATATTCCCATTTAACCAAAGGCCAGGGCAAAGAGGTACAGTGAAGGCCAGGGCAAAGAGGTACAGTGAAGGGGGAGACTATTCCATAGCCTAGGGGCCATCACTGAGAAGACTCCCTCTTGGGTGCAAACTCTACTACTGAGTTTTAGTACTGAGGGTGATGGGACAACCAGGAGAGCCTCCCCTCCAGATCTTAGGGCACAGGAAGGTCAATATGGAAGAAGGTGTTCCTTTAGATATTTGGAGGCCAAGTTATTTAGGGCTTTATAAGTCAAAGTTAACACCTTAAAATCGGCAGCCAATGCAACTCTTTTAAGACTGGAATGATCAGCATCCGGCCAGCTGTCCTGGTCAGCAGTCTACCAGCTGCATTCTGCACCAGCTGTAGCTTCAAAGCCATGATCAGGAGCAGCCCCATCCATTACAATAGTCCAGTCTGGGAGTTACCAAATAACAGTGCATGGGATAGAGGCAACACTGGCTTTTGCCAGCAAACTACGACATCCTGGAGTATGGGTTACCACTGGCAGCAACATTCCTTCTACCCTACTTTTCACAGCCACACCCGAGACTTCCACAGTGAGGTAGACCCCAGGTGGAAGAGAATGGCAGAAGCCAATAAAGAGCAGGCACTTTTCACTAATCATATCTGCCTTAAGCAACACACACTTCAAGGGGTAAAGATTGCATTTTAAGTGCATGTAAACTGATACAGGTATTCAGTTCATTTTGCCTGCAACAATAAAAATACACACACACACACACAAACATGAATGCTGACTTTTCTCTTTAAACACTAACACTTTTCAACCTGAAAATAAGAGGGGAAAATGTTTAAGAGTCTTTGCAAGTCTATTCTGACAGCACAGAGCAGTTGGTATGACTTTCACAGTCTGCTGGCAGTTTGTAGGAAAGCCACCACACCTGTGACTGTGTTGTTGATTAATGAGTCTTTCAACTTATCGCTAGCATCTGAAGAAGGGCCATGGCCTTTCCAAGCTTCACTGGTTCATTCGCTTTCAAATGCAGTCCTACCAAGATATCTCCTCTACAGAAACCACACCTGGTTAAAGCAAATGAAAACCTCAATATGTCATTTCTAGACAAGTCAAAAAAGGATGTAAAAGTAGACAAAAGATGTATTCAAGCAACATGAATACCGTTTTGTCGCAAGGTGTTAATCTAAAGACTAATAAAAAAATCCTCTGTGGCATATTTCATATTGCATACTTTGGAATGACAATACTTTATTCATTTCTTCACCTGGTCCTGCGACCAGCACATTTTCCCTGAGAAAATAATTGTTGCTTCCAGATTTAGGAACAGCCTGTGAATATTTTAAACAATATTTATTTTAAAGACATCGCCCCTGAAGTGTACCAGACCCTTCAATGTCAAATCCCTTTCCCATCTTTGCATTTTCTGTGTGTGTTCTTGGTTAACAATCGCCTACCTCTCATTTGATATAGCTTTTCTAGCCCAAGTCCCAACCATCAATAACACATTTCTTTCAAAACTATGGGTTTAGGGAATTGTACTAATAATGTCGATTTTTGTGAGCTTCTTTATGTACCAAAATTACAAGACACAGAACTGTCAATATAAAGACCAATAAGAACAATTCTCTATGCTGTCCAGCCAGAGACGGAGGGGAGATTGAATTATATTTTACTTATATTTTAGATACATCATATCTTTTTATTGTTAATACCCGCCCTGGGATCTTCAGGTAAAGGGCAGGACAGAAATTCTTAAATAAATACAAAAATAAATAATGCATATTACGACAATTACATACTGAAAATCACACAGCAGTTAATATGGTGGTATGATAACGTGAAACTTCTTTTAAACAATGCTCTATCATAGCAAATTATCCCCTGTCCTCCAGTTTGTAGCTCCACAAAGACATTCCTCAATTAAATTTAGCCACCTTGCTTAAGCTAAGCAGATGTAGCTGCGGAAAGGGAGTATTTCATGGTCTGAAAAAGAAAAGCAACAGCCCACACATGTTGAGTGCTGAAACTACTCCAAGTAATATCCATTCCTTCTTTGACTTTATTAAGAGCCTAAGCTCTGGTTGCCCATTAAATGTACTTCACCAAGTGGTACTTCATCTGCAGGCTAGGGATGGAAGAATCAAATCATGGCTGGGGATTCTTTCACTATAATTTGACAGTCTGGAAAAAGGGTTTCCCCATGCCCTCAGAATCAAAGGGCAAACACCACCAAGGAGACTTGTAAGTTCCCTTAAGTGGCAGGAACAGTTGTGGTGACATAACTGGGGAAGAACAACAGATCTGTGAGGACACACCACACTGCATATATTATTATGGAGACACTGCACCCCCATTAAGCATTTAACTTAAGGTGCCATAATAGTGTTATGTGGATTCTACCATTCTTCTAATCTAACATGGTTGGTTCAAATGTTTTATATTCAAGCAAACCGAAGAGCGTTCACAGAGAGGTGTATTTGGAGGAGCAGGACAAATGAAAAGGAAAAAAACTAGCTTGGAGGGGTTTGGAACTGTGGAAGCTAGAGCCAAGTGAAAGGGCTTTATAGATTATACCCTAATCAGTTTATTCATAAATCCACACCTCCTTGTGCGGCACCTTTTTTATACACTGAATTATTAGATTCAGACATCTTTATGGCACATCAACTTATAATACTTCTTTATGCATATATAAAGCATTTGCTCATATACATCTTGGATAATAATAAAAAGAACAAGATTTTAAAACAGCATTTTCTGAATATACAGATAATCAACCACATAATAAACATTATAAATGTAAACATTTTCCCCATAAATAGCTCACCATATGGCTTATATTCACAACAGATGCTGTCTGTGTACCCACTAAAACATACATGATTTATTCAGTTTTGCTCTGTGATAATGTTAACATGGAAAATTAATTTTACTTCATGTTATTTATCCATGTTGAATAAAGAAGGTAGCCTGTCTTATAATATGTACATTAACTGGCTCTTAATTTGGAAAAGGAATGTTGAAACTTTGCACAACAGCACCCATGATAAATCTATGACATGCAAAGAAAGGATATTTCTAAACGCAAGCTACATCATTTTCCACAATTACTAACAGAGGCCTTGGACTTTATGGCATATTTATTCAGAAACTAACTGAAGTCACTACTACTCCAGCACTTCTCAAAAGTGCAAATCTAATCAATTTTTTACGTACTTAAGCCAAATATTTCCAAGTTCAATTTTTCAGTTGTGATTTACATTTCAGTTCAAAATGTGCTATAGTTGTAAAACTAATGAGATCTAATGCTGCCTGGTACTCTCAAGAAGAGGTCAACATTCCACTTGCTCACTTGTTAAAGGGGATCAAACCTCACATTTTATTGAGGGCACCAGTAGGTTCAAAATGTAACTGTATCTCCTTCAAAGTCTGTTTCACAGACAAAACTTACAGCATTTTCATGCTACTATTTACCATAACATTAGCAGATTGCATTAACATGTTAAACCAGATCACATTTATTTATAGTCAATAAACTCAAATAGATACATGAGCATAAAAGTAAAAACTGCAAACCAAATGGAGTTCAAATATAAAGAAAAATGTAGCAGATTCAATAATCAGTACATAAAATGCTTTGACTTTCTGCATTTTCAGTTTTGTACTTGGTAAGTTTTAATATTGTATTTTAATTTGTGTGTGTGCTTTAATTTTGTAACGCACCCTGAGTACCATGCAGGATAAAAAAGGTTACAAAGATAAGCAAATAGACCAAACTTGGAAATAATGTACACGCTGGGTCATGAGGAAGAAGGCCATGAATAATCCGTGCAAACACATGAAAATGCTCTCTAATTTTATAAAGTTACTGTGAAATTTATCTCACAGAAGACTTCAATGTAACATACAGCTTTTCAAACCTGCCTGGTTAACAGTATGCTTCTTCTACATGGGATTAGTGCTGTTCTGATCCAGAACTCTCTGATGGGCTTCCTATTCTGACAGTGACAATAGAGCACCGGGGACATGGGTCCAACTGCAAGGAAGGGTGATAGTGCTTGCATTGGACGCATGCTAGTCTGGAGCAGAACAGAGAAGATGCTAGACTGGGACAATGGCATTCTAGTCCTTGCCATGAAGATGGCATCAGCTGAGTTTCTCTCCCCCATACTAATGATATTACCTGTGTGCTAGCAGTGTCTTGAAGGTCATTTTATTTAGTCCCGGGCAGCTTGTCAGCAAATCTGACCCATTCCATTTGCTCTCAGTAATGGTAAACTGTTGAAATAGAAGAAGGTATTGTTAGTTGTTAATCAGAATTAATACAATCAGCAAATTAGAACTCTAGCTATATAAACTGAGAGAAAAGTAGAATAAAGATTTAAGTAATCAATCATACCCACAAAAGAACAGTTCTATTTGAGTAAGACTGCAATTAATTTATAAATCCATTTAAAGTTGTAGTCATTTATATAAAGATAAATAGATTTTGAATCAGTATCTCCCAACTATTAATAGTATCTTGCCTTCTTTGAAAACTTGACTCTTTTGGATACAAAAGTAAAATAATTGTCAACTCTTAATCTATTATTGTAATTTACCCAAAGTTTAAGAACAGCAGACAAAGTGCTGTAGCTTAAATTGGGGATATTATGCTGGTGCATAATTAACACAATATTTTACTTTGCTTTTACATGGCACAGTTCAGTCATCAGATCCACATTAGTGTTATTATATATAAAGGAAGCATAAGTAGAAAATAAAACTCTGTCCCACTATGTAGCATTAGTATTGTTAAACAATAATGTACATTACATAATGCACATGATTATCTCTGATCCTGCAGAGAAACTTGCCAAAGAAATTTTTTGAATGGAACACTGGGTCCTACTGGATACAAATGCCAACAGCACACAAGGAACGTCTCATCCACATGGTGAACTAGCCCAATGTGAAACACAATACCTGCATGGGATAAGGCTTCAGAGTGGCATATGCACAAATACAGCACTGTAGACCAGTCCAAAGTATTACCCATGGCTATTTCTTAAACATTTAAAGGTAGAATGGCTCAAAGAACATAATGTATTCATGAATATATGTACAACATATGAGCTAACCCTTTATGAACTTAGAGAAGTTATATTTGAAGCCAAGCAAGTTACCTGGGAAGACAGACTCTATAGCAAGGAATCCACCACCTTTCTAGCCTTAGCTACTGGAGAAACACAGAGATAGAACTCCGATGTTGATATTGGGTGTTTTTCCACTGTCAGAATGTACCCATTTCTGCACCCATTAAGGACCCATTTGGGTGTCAGCCGGATGACCCCATTTCCATCACGGCACCCATTTGGGACACATTTGTTTCCACCACCGCTGGGAAAATCCAGATCATATGGGTACATCTCAGCCTTTAATCTGGATTTTTTGTAGACCCCATTAATGGGGTCTACAATGGGGTCTTCAGCCAGAAAATCCGGATTAAAGGGAGCCTGTTTCCACGTTAGTTTGGCAATTGGGTCTAGAGGAGGCTATGGGGAGGGGAGGGGGCACCCATGGGGGGGAGCCCCAAAACCTAGGCTTTGAAGTCATTTCGAAGTTACTTCGAAGTTGCCTTTGGAGATTAGCAAAGGCTCCAAAGACAAACCTCAGAGAACAAAGGGAGAACAAAGTGGACTGTTACCTTCAGGCATGGAAAGAGGTACATATTAATGAGGCTGACTCATCCTGTTACCTTTAGGCATAGAAAGAGGTGCATATTAATGAGGCTAACTCATCCCTGCTCACAAGGAGCTAATTAATATGCAGGCTCTTGCAAGGGGTTTGTCTTTGGAGCCTTTGCTAATCTCCGAAGTTGCCTTAGGAGGGACTTCGGAGCCTTTGCTTACCTCCAAAGGCAACTTCGGAGGGACTTCGAAGGGACTTTGGAGATTGCAGCCCCTGTCCCCCAAAACACCTGGGATGACAGGCAGACCGCTTGTGGGTAGATCCGGATTTGTAAATGGGTGCTCCAGTGTTTCCACAGCAAGGAGGCTAGCACCCATTGCTATTGGGTGCTAGACCACCTATGGAAACACACTAGATCCGGATTAAGGGACGTACCCATTCCTTAGATCCGGATCTTCTTAGATCCGATTTAAAGGAGCACGGTGGAAAAACAGCCATTGTTGAAACCAGATCCTCTGGAAACATATGTCCCATTAGATATCTGGGGCCTTTCTGCACTTGGCCTTATTCTGGGACATATCTCAGAACATGGACTTATCTGCATGGTAGTACAGACTGTGGTAGATCCCAGCTGAAGCCTTCCATAGTCCGCATTAGCATATCGACAATAGACCTCTGTCCCAAGATATACTCTGTAATAAGGGCTAAGGCAGAAAGGGCTCTGGTTTCTTTTTTCTTTCTTTCTTTTTTTTTTGAACTTTGTTCTTATGTATTTTTTTGGGGGGGGCTTTATAACATAATGAAGGACACAACATGCCACAGGTAAGGAACTGTAAACAAGAAGTGTAATGCTAGTTGTTACAACCTTACAGTAGAATTTGAACAGGGTCTCTGGTAAGAATCTTAAGGGAATTGTTCTCATACAGTCCTTTCAGATTTCTATTCTTTTATGCCTGTGTATCTGTGGATTACCTATATTAAAAAATAAACTTTTCTGATAGTTGTCCAGAGACTAATAATAAGAGAATAAAAGGTCCTGCAGTCCAATATAACTACTGCTTGTCACTTGCAGATTAATAGAGCATTGCAGTCCTGTCATACAGCAGAAAAATTCTGCCCTGAGTTGTCAGCATTTCAAGGTCTTATGCTACTACAGTATTAATGAATGGAGGCGAGAACTGTTACAGCCCTGATAAAAATATCTGCATTCCAAATTAAGACCTAATTTAATTTTAACCCTCTAGTCTAGGACTAGCAATTCTTGTGTTTAGTGAATTCAGCTGAAAACAAAGCTTAATTAATTTTACAGACAGCTGTTAATAAATGTGATACATATTATTATATAATATTTTATAACCCCTAAATTTGTCTATGTGGTCCCTCTCCAAGAGAAATTCTGGTGCTTTCAAGTCATTTAGTAAATTAAATAATCTTGCAACACCATGTGACCAATCAGAAGCTAGACCTGCTGTGTGGAAATGAGGACAGAAACCTGCACCTTTGCCTGAATTACACACTACACCTGCAGAATACACTCTTCTACACAGCTATTAAGGATGTATAAACCTATCTTGTTTTCCTTATGACAGCCTATAGGAAGCTATGTCTCCTCTTATCTTTGCCCTGACCTCTGATTTTTCTGGGAAAGTTACAAGAAAAGAGACATGAGGAACGAAACATAGTAATAAAAAGTAGTAAAAAGTCCAAGATATGGCTGAAGCCACCTGTACAATTTCTCCGGAACCAAACATCTTCCTGTCTAGCTAGACAATAACTGAAAAGATGACATGTAAGGAACTCTTGCTACTTTCTAGGTAGGCCAGGCCAGACTGAGTAATCATTATGATCACCAAAATCTCAACTAAGATCTTGCTAAAAGTACAGCAAAGAGAGACATAAGATTAAGAAAAGACACAAAAGGGTTTAGTAATTGGGACATTCATGTTAACAGTTTAAAACAAACAAACTTATCTGAAAATGTCACTGTGTGCATGTTAAAATGCTGACACACTCATTCACAATATCCCATTCCTCTTGATGGCTTGTGTCACATTATTAATAGCACTACTGTGCACAAAAAGCCTTAGAGAAAGCCATGGTAAGTCCATCAAACTCGAGGAAGACAGATGTGAGTTTGGGTTCAGTAAAGCCAATAAAACCTGGTTGCTTTGACTAGTTATACCAGAACTCCTTGGAGTAGTATTTGTCTTGATTACTGCACCATTTAAAAAGATTAATAACAGCGGAAGAAAGCATTATAACATGACCTTTGCCACTCACTTCTTTCTTCTTTGGGCTCTAATTTCAGGACTTATCTATCAGGGCTATTGCCTCTGCCTCTGCATTTACAGAACTAAAAGCTGTAGATTTGCAGTACAATCACCCAGTAAAATCCTACCCCATCTCAAGACTTTTCCCATCTTCTTCACTTACTCAGGACCATTTTGAACGCTCAGTTAGCTACAGCTATTGAACAGGATATGATGAAAAGAAGGAAATCTAAGTTTTGCTGTGATATAGAAAGTTTAACTAGTTTTATGTATGTCCTTCAGTGTTCCACAGTAGAATGTTTCAGAGATCTGAAACTTGGATTTCCAGATAATGCTAAACTGCAGCTACCATCAGTTCTTGACTTTGGCCACATTAACTGGGGCTGATGCAAGCCAATGTCCTACAGCATCTGGAGGGACATGTTTGGGAACTTTTGATTTAGAGGTATACCACCTATTTTTAGCAGATTATGTGTTTATCTCCAATTTGTTGGGGCATAACTCATCACACCACTCCACCTTGAGACTGTTTACTTATTTGCCATATATCTTAAACCACTCTTCTTTAAAAACAGAGAAAACATCATGAAATATCTCTTAAAACCATATAGACAAATATGAAAATAATGAATAAACATAAAATTTATATAAAATAGAACAAATATTTTGCTATAAATTTATTCTCAACCTACAAAAGATGTGATAGGAAAAATATAGTTTTAGAGATCTATCAAAAACTGATCCACAGCAATGTTAAGGAATTTCAACATCCATGCAAAGGCAGCTTCCAATGAAGGCTGCTACCTTATATGTTCTTAAAGAATGTTACTTAGACAGACCTCCATTTAAATATTGACATAATAATTTGTAAGACATGGTTACAGCAGAATACCTTTTTGCTCAGCAAAAGCAAATGAAAGACCAAGGCACCGTTAGTAAATCTTATGGTGTCTGCGCACTCTTGTTAGAGAATTATCCACAAACAACCAGCTTTCTAGTTCAGCAGCTTCTGCCAGTTAGTAAATGGTTAACACAAGATATTTTTATTTTGGAAGTTCAATAGATAAGTTGACTCTTCCACTCAGGGATACAGCACAGGACACAAGTTGGATTGAAGGAGCATATATGGTATATCTCAAAGTTAATATTTGTAATATAGTTGCATTCCCTCAACACTAATTTGTTATTTGTTAACTGCTGTTGTATGTTGAGTTGTGGTTGTATTTGTTGCTTAATTTGATATTTGTTGTATTTTATTAGATTTAAAAGAAAAAAGACAGCTCTCCATTGATCTCACGGGGTGGCTCTCTGTAGAGTACAGGAAATTCTGATCAGTGCAACTTACACTGAATGGCAGGGGCTCAAGAAAGTTTCAGACAGGGATCCTTTCCAGATTAACCTGGAAGCCTTTTGTATGCCGAACTTATGTTCTACAACTAAGCTAAACTCCATCTTTATATGTATACAAAGAGGGCTTTGTGCACTTCAGTGACCCTTGTGTGTGGACTACTAGGTGTGTGGACCACTGGATGATACTGTAGCCATGGATCTTGTCACACAACTTTGTTGGATACTATTTCTCTCTACTTTGAAGTTTACACACTCATCAAAGCAATGGGAGAAAGCAAAATATGAGATAAATAGTATCTAGTTATATGGTGATAATGCAACAACATAACAACATCTGCAGAACTTTTTTGAACTCAGCTACCAGAATACTGGAATTATTGCAGGTTTTATGCAATAATTCCAGGAGTACTTTGCAATACTTTACAATATTGGCTTTTCTGAAACAAGGATTGGGAGATCAGAATGGTCATGCTGGTAGTACTATGCTGCAGTGCAGAACAAAAAACCCCAACCTCTATGCTTCAGTAAATCAGGCAGTATAATTACCTGAAACTATCTAACAAATTGTTGTGACACTTGCATAACCACCATGCACTAAGCAATTTCAAAACATCAACCAAAGCTAAGATTTCCCAGTAAGAAACACTGGTCTGTGAAGAAGGGAAAAATTCTTCAAGAGATGGACACAGCTTAAATGTCAATACAATTCAATACAGTGGGGGACTATTCTGCAGACTATGTAGGAGGGGAAATGTTATACAAATGCATAAATAATTAGTCTGAAATCCAGGTGGGAAAACTAAGACCATCAAGTCTCTCAAGGGGAGAAAGTGGATGCTGTAGACAGAAGTGCAGGAACCTAGACAGAAAGAGCATCACAAAGCATAACTACCAAAAATGAACTGCATCCAGAAGCAGAGAACATTATTAGAAGACACATCATGTACAGGGGGAGAGTGAGAGCAACTCACAAAAAAAAAGTGCTGGAAGAGCAGTGAACTAAGGCTTTATCCCCATGGAAGAGAGAAATGATACCTGATGGGCCAAACACTTGCCTCCAACCATAGAAAAGAGACACACATTGCTGGAATGTCTCCTGCTTCCTCTACTCATAAACTTTGATGTAAGCTTCAAAGTTTCCATCTGTTCCCTGCTTCTAAGAAACCAGCATCTATGTGGTGCCTGGGCGTGACAGTTGCCCTGAATCATTTTTCCTGCACTGACAGGAATGATACCTTTGGGGGCACGCTGCAGGCATGAAGGCACGTGGGGTGGCTGGATTCGGTGCCCTTCAGTCATTAGTAGTCACTGTTTTCCCCTGGTAACCATGCAGCCCAAGTTTTAGGCCACCTAAGAGACTTTAATGGCTTAATCCAGTATCTGGATTAAAGTGTGTCTGGAATTATTGCCTGTTGCCCACACAGTAAGGCAACAGCATGGGGAAAGTAGAAGCACTTAACAGCGTGGACGCTGGCACACTGTGTACATTTGGATGTTTTGATGATGCAAAACCCCTAGCTGGGTTTAGTCCTGTACACGTGGCCATTCCAAAGATGGCAGCTCTTGCAAGCAGGCATCTGGACAAGGGAAGTGCTCTTTCTTTTTACTTAAACCTGAGGTGGGAGTTGCTTTTCCCACAACAACATTATAGAAGGATATCACGGATAAGTGTGGTAATCCCAACACAGCCCTGGGGACAATCCCAGGTTTTATATCCTGTCTGGACTCAGTCTGGCAAAAATCAAACGGCAGTCCAGAGAGAGAAAAGAGCGAGACTTCAGTTAGTGTCTACCCTCCTAGTTCTGTTTCATGTGGCACCAGCTGTGTAGATTATCAGTCCCCACTAGCCTTTGGTGGTTTGTATCTTTCTCAGGGTAAAATTAAGATCTGCCATAAATCACTCAACACAAAAACAAGATTTTCTTTCTTTTTGCTGTTGGAACCAATTACTTGCAGTATTTCACCTCAAGCAAAAGTGAAACTGTTGAATTACTAACCTTTTCTAGTACATTTGTACAATATAAGTTGTGCACCTTGAAAGGGTCAAAAACATGTTGTTCTTCATTTTTTAAAGTTAGATTTAAAGGTCTGAGGTTTGCCATATTTTCTTCAAAAGATTCTTTATAAGATAACTGTTCATATAAATACTCCTATTTAAAAAAAAAAAGATAGAAATGCAAGTTATATATTGTACTGCCAGCAAAAATTATACCATCAGCCTGTCTACATAAAATTTTGTTGCAGTCTCAGCATGTATCCACATTCCTCTACTACCTGCATCATGGACTGGATGGGGATGAAGAACATGATGAACAGAGAGGAGAGAATGATGGGTGAGGAACTTTAAAAAATAAGGTCTGCACAGGATCTGGTTTAACAAACAGGCTCAGTATTTTGGTTTTATATATAGTAGCATTTCAAATATAAAACTACTTACTATTTGATGGATAAAGTTCTCATTTATCTATATTTAAATATGTATTTTATCACCTTAAAGTGTTATGTAATTAAGAGTTACCTCTCAAAATTCAAATTTAAACAATTCAGCTGATGGTCCTAAGAAACCCCAGTTCTTTAAATCAATGGCTAGAAAGTGACTTTTTGTATATGGGTGTATTTGAACAATAAAAATTCAGAGCTAGCCTATTGCTATTGAGCAGTATAGCTTATAATGGAGTAACAGATAAAGGGGCACGTCACTGAGCATTACTTAACACAAAAATGGAAAGAAAAACAGAAAAACAAAATTTAGCAGGCTGTTCATCCGAATTCCCAATGGTAATCCACAGTATTATTTTTGTGTAATTAATTAATAGCATGGAAAGTTACTCAAGATGCATTACATAGTGCTGTGGTGAAGCTAGGATGGGGAAAAACGAGAGGCACTACAGTAGCTGAAGAATGGAGATATTGGGCAATTGGGCAATGAAGTCTAGAAGAGGCTTGGGGGAGGGGGCACCCATGGGGGGGTGCCCTAAAACCAAAACTCCGAAGTCCCTCCAAAGTCATTCTGAAGTTGCCTTTGGAGAATAGGAAAGGCTCCGAAGTCCCCCTGAAGTCCCTCCAACATCCTTCCGAAGATGCCTTTGGAGATTAGCAAAGGCTCCAAAGGGGTTTTTCTGCAGAGCCTGTGCTAATCTCCAAAGGCAACTTCAGAATGACTTAGGAATGACTTCAGAGGGACTTCGAAGCCTTTGCAAATCTCCGAAGGCAACTTCAGAGATTGCACCCCCTGTCCCCTAAAACACCTGGGGTGACAGGCAGACCCCTTGTGGATAGATCCGGATTTGCAAATGGGTGCTCCGGTGTTTCCACAGCAGGCAGGCTAGCACCCATTGCTATTGAGTGCTAGACCACCCATGGAAACACATTGGGTACTTCCCTTAATCCGGATCTACTAGATCTTCTTAGATCCGTATTAAAGGAACCTGGTGGAAAAACACTCTTCGTCTAATGCAGATAGAGTGTTCCGGCAAGGGGTGGAGCTTCAAAGGTTTGCACTACTGGGCAGACTGATGAGGTCCAGAAGAGAACTTCATGATCTTTAACTCCCCATTAACAGTGAATCCATAAAGGGCCTTAAGTGTAAGTCAGCCTACAGGGAACACCTGATAGTTTGCATTTTCACCACCTTTGGACAGTTTCTTTAGCTTCCCACAAAATATATATTAACAAGTGCTAAAATTTCTAAATTTTAATCTTTTGCTGCTTATTATATTCCTAAAAAAATACAATAAATAGTAACAGAATACAAAGCTGAGAGCAACAAAACTGGCAATTGTCAATAATATTACTTAACAGGTGACATTATGCTCATAAATTTGAGGCATCAGGCAGCATCCATAAATGCTGACAGTGTTTTCTGTACATAGTCTCAGGAAGCAAATAACTTATCAAATAGCAGATAAGGACTGTTTCTACATTGGTAACATATGTGCTGTTATAGCAGTAAAATGTTTTACATGATAAAATGTTCCTTAGTGATTGCCAAACTATTTTAAAATAGAGCATTTGGTTATGTAAACATGTTTTTAGGCACAGATTTATGTGCAAGCGAGCTATTTTCCAAAATAGCTGATTTTGTACTATTATTAATTTCTGTGGTAACAGCAAACCTAACTCTATCTGTAAAATATTACTCTGAAATAAAAGATCGATGTAGTACGTTACAGTTTAAGTATATAAATAAAAAGTACACAATTTTCTCTAAAGTCACCTTTTCTAAATAAATGCAGAAAAGCTCAAACTGAACAGCAAGGTATTGACTTTATGAAACATTATCACCTCCTTGACTAACCCTTAGCTGCCAGCAGACGCTGCCTCAGGCCACTACACACCTAATTGCTCGGTAAAAAAGGCCGTTTCCTTACCTCATTGAGCTGGATGATGTGATAAATTTGCCTCAGGTATTCACTGCCACCTGGTTTGTGGCTGATATCCAGGACCATGATGTTTATTTTCTGCTCAGTCAATTCAAGCTCAATAGCTTCCTCTTCTGAGCTTCTACCATCTTCTGCTGCACTAACAACACTAAAGGAAAAAGAAAACATAAGAATCATAAATCGAAAATAATAAATAGTACCATACTAATACTCAGGGGCTTAATCTAGAAGGGTAATGCAGAAATATTCACAGAGGTGAGCTTCGGTTGCTAAAACACTGTTTATAACACCAGCTACCTTTCACTGATACAGATTTTTTCTCTCCCTCCTTTACAGCTATATGTGTATCTCCACATGTAATTCTTTTCTCATAGCAAAATATGTATTTCTGAGTGTTAGAAACTTGGCAATAGTTTCTTGCTTGTGACAGTGTATTCCAAATCTTAATTTTCACAAATATAGTCATTAACCTAAATGCAGGTTTGAAATCCTGAATCTGTAAAATTATCTGGTGACTTCCTTAAATATGTTCACTTCTGTTTTCCAGAACTTGGAATCTTTGTTCTACTACTGAAATATGGATGATTCTAAATGCATGATTTATAGCATTATAGTATGATTTATTACAATACTGTTCAGCTACCTTGACTGGTGTGTTAGAAACTTTAGAAACTGAGACTGTGTTCTCATTTTAAGTTTTAATCCAGATTCCGTTCACTTTCAGAATGAGAGAACACATTAGCAGAGTGGCTAGTCATTTCCCTCCCACATTATCTAAACCAAAGGTGGATGTTTTAAGTGAAATAATGCTGAAAGAAAACAATTGATTTTAGAACAATTATACTACAATCCCACATTTTAATATTCTTAAAGAAAAGTTAATGACTTCTACGAATGAAACATACAATGCGGTTGCAGATAGTTTTACTCAGAAATATGCCTCAGTGTTCATTTTATGGACACCTAGGCATATTTCTGAGTAAAAATATCTGCAACTGCATTGTACTGCATTGGGCTTGAACTGCTCCACATATTTCCTCATTTAAACATGACATTACTTCTGGAGAAACATATATGATGAGGATTTTAGCAGTAAATTCAATTAGTTCCTTACAAAATTAAAATGTGTCAATATTAGGGTATGATAGGCATGGTAAAGGGAATGCCCCCAAGGCGAATCTGAGGTTCAAGGGATAGACATAACATAACATAACAAGATATGACTCACTGCATTCCCAAGTCTCTGATTCTGCACCCCTTTCACAAACGGAAATTCATCACTCCTGGGGCAACTCACTACTGGGTCAAATTGAAAGAATGCTACACAGCCTCTGGTAGCCAATCCCAGCCTGGAAATAGCTGCTATAGCTGGCTAACCAATCAGGGCCATGGAAAACCAAGCCAATGAGTGATGGCCAGAGAAAGCAAAGAGAAGGAAGAGAAGTGAGGTAGGAGACTTTTAAGCACTTATTTTTAAAATTGTGTGATGCATTTTCTGCATCCACAGATGGCACGATCATTTTGGAAAAGGGTCTTGTGTAATGGTATCCTCACAAAACTTCAAGGGGAAAACAGATCAGCAAAATGCAAGTTCAAAACTTTATAAACAACTGAAATTTATTTACTGAATAATGATTACTAATTTTACCTGAAAGTTTTCAGAGAATGTTTCACTCTTGGGAATATTTAAATCAAGTTTTTTTAAAAACTGCTATCCAGATGCACAACTGGGGTTTACATCAAAATGCTTAAAGAATGACATTGAAAAAGTTGAGGCCTCTTGACAAAGGACTGTATCAGTGTCAGCACCCAAACGGTATCCTTTCCTGTCCATCACTGTGCAGGTGAAGCAGATGATTGGATTCAGTCAGTGCTATGATTAATGAGTTCCTCTCTGGATTTGGGACTGCCTATCAATCATGTCATTAGGGAGAACGTGCCCTGAAAGAGGCAGACCCCAGCCAAGGAATAACTGCATTCATCTTAATCTTTATATGCACCTAGTCAGGCAACTCAGGGTCACCATGATGAAAAATAATAATCTTCAACTCAACAAATTACTTTGCAAAGCCAGACATTTCTTTACTTTTGGTGCTGTGTGTTCTTCAGAATCTGAGCTAGCTGTTTATAGCTTGGGGTGTTAACAACAAACTGAAGGTTATTTTAATGAATAGTAATGCTTTTAGGCAGTAAACAAGACAGGCAATGAATACAGCTGCCATTTTTGTCGCTGGTTTTCCTTTTTCAGTGTTTCCATACAGCTAAAATTAAATCTGTGCTCATCAGCTAAGATATTTTACTCCAAACTTCGATAATATTCCTGATCTGAGGCTATTACAGCAGGAAAACCATTTCCCTGGATTTTTAAAGTTAATAAACCTCAAATCACACTGTTTGATACACAGGCTTGCAGTGCTACTCAATGTCACGGATGCCTTATATTGACAAGTACTATGCACATATGATTATGGTTCTTAATTTATTTTAATCACAAGACAGTTCCACAGCTAGTATGCTACCAGTAGTTCAATATTTGGTCAAGCAGAGATCATGCATGTTTACCTCCTGCCCTCAGTAATATTAGTTATATATTCAGAAAACGATTAGCATACTATGGATCTTCTTCACAGAAAATAATTATGGTCCTGCAACACATTCTGAAGACAGGTATTTTTGCTTAGGATTCCAGCCTTTCCATTCAACCTGCCTTCTTAGTTTTCCTTCTGCCCTTACAAATGTTACCATGGCCACTATGCACACTCAGATCATAATGGTATTTCCTTTCTTGCCTGCTCCCATTTGAGTTCTGAGGGATCAATGGAGAGGAGGACAGGTAGGCTCTCCTGGTGGTCCTGCCACCCTCAGTAGTAAAAGGGGTGGACACCCAGGAATGGGTCTTCTCAGTGATGGCCCCTAGGCTATGGAATAGTCTCTCTCTTGATGTGCATCGGGCTCCTTCACTGTATATGTTCAGGAAGCCAGTGAAAACACACCTCTTTGCCCTGGCCTTTGGTTAAATGGAAATATACTGTCTCTTCCAACTTTAGAGACACTGTTACTGTTTTAATATCCTGTTGTTGTTTTAATATATGTCTGATTTTAAATGTTGTTACCCGTCCTGAGACCTTCAGGTATAAAGCAAGATAGAAATACAAACCAACAACAAATAAATAAATATGTCCAACCCCAACTTCTTAAAAATAACATGCTTCTCTACTGATGTTCTGACTTAGACAATACCTATTTCGAGGCAAGGAGTATTAAAAAGCAACTCACACAATTAAATTCTTTCTCCACATCTTTTTAATGTCTAGAGAGCCAGTTAGGTCTCGTGTTAAGGAACTGGACTCTTATCTGGGGACAACGGGTTTGATTCTGCACTCCCCCATGAAGTGAGCTGGGTGATTTTGGGCAAGTCACAGCTCTCTTCTGAGCTCTCACAGCCCTACCTAGCTCACAGGGTGATCTGTCATGGGGAGAAGAATAGAATAGAAAGCTTCATCAGCCACTTTGAGTCCCTTTAAATGGGTGAGAAAAGGAGGATAGAAAAGCCAACTCTTCTTTTTCTTGTTGTTGTTCTATCTTTTTACTATCATCATTTTCCATTTCTTCCATTTGATTTCAGTAAATTCTCTCCTGTCCCTAAATATTTTATGCCACTGAATTTTGATAGGCTATGGTTTCAGTTTAGTAGTAGACATGGATTCATATACTAGACAGTAGCTCAAGTAGTTCAAGTAGCTTGATCTTGCTTAAAATAAACAAATTGCAGCCTTCACCTAGTCAACTGGCACATTTCAAATTAGATCCTGCTACTGACGTAATTTGAGGATGTAGTTAACAATGGTTAACAAAATATTATTTCTCCCATTCCTACTCCACACTTATTTTCTGAGTCCTGAATCATATTTTGGTGGAAGTAGTTACCAAGAAAGTTTACAATCAGAGTCCAAAGGTGTAGGAAGACTGAAGTGCTCACAGTGCCATTGGTAAGAAATGTGAACAATGTCAGAAACAATTATTCAAATACCGTATATTCAAAGCAACCCACCCCAAAACAGTATTATAACTGCAAGATAAGTGTCAAAGAAAAAGGAATACTACAAAACTCCTATATTGGTTGGCTCAATCTTCTCTAAAAGAGAGGACAACAAGCACACATTAAGAATCAGCTGAGGGTCAGAATTGCAGATTGGAAGCAAGAGATATACAGTAAATAATAAAGAATTCATCATAAGTAGTTATTTGTGTGATAACGCTACTACCATTCCTGGCAACCAAATATTCAGAACACACAAATTAGTATCCTGTTTTCATTTGCTTAGATAAGTTTTAGAATCAAATTAATTCTAGGCTAAAACTAGAAATGATTATTGAAAACTAGAAATTACTTAGTTCTGAAAGCTACAGAACATGTAAAAGCATCACCTTTCTTCAGAATTTTCCAAAACACGAAATGAAATCTGGAAAGGATAATTTCCTTGAATTATTCTGAAAAGTCTTAGTTTTCCTCTGCATACATTGTTATATTACAAAATTAAATGCGCTTACTTATTCTAATCACAGAACACCATGAAAAGCTTTTTTATGGATTCTATCCTTCTTGATTTAATCTCTGAAGTGTAATCTATTGCAAGAACATATGTAATGACATTTCATACTAACAATTAAAAAACACATTTTCCTTGTTTTCTATTTATCTAAGTAACCAGAGCCCTGCGGGATTTGTTATGTGCTACAGCAAACTTTTTTTGTACTACAAAACCATTGTGTGAAAATGTTTAAATATGGGATAAACATTTGATTCCTATTTGATTTTGAGAGAATTTAAATGGATCAGTGCTGTGCAGATTTCTGTTTCTGTAAGTCTCAATTTTCAGATTTCATGTAGACACACTACATATAAACAACTGTAATTCTGTTGCTTCATGCAAAATCCAAACAGTTGCACATTACGCATTTGTCTATGTACACATCCTACATGGAAAACATATAGTTCTATAATCCTGTACATTTGGATTCTACGCAGACTTGTGTAATCACAGAATCTGAAATCTGCATCAAGTAAAATCTGTTCACAGGGAATAGAAACTGCTGAAAATACATAAGTAAGAAAATGATTTTGTTTTGCCTATCTGATATCCAAGAAAATCTGCATATAAAAATGACACCTAGGAAAAGAAGATACATGGAAACTAACAGAGCTTCTTACCAGTCCATGCTCAGTTTTCTTGCCTTTAGTAACTGGGTTTCAATCCAGTTTGGTCTTTGCTGTTCAATGTTCTGTATAATCTTATGTGTCACTTGTTTAGGACTACTTTTCTTTTTTCCTATAATATTTTCCAAACAAGCATGAACCAAACCGAGCTTCTCTTTGCTCCATCTGTCAAGAGTTGTACCAGTTAAATGTTCTGTGGTGTTTCCATCCTCAAATATCCGACATATAATTACAATCAAAATCCAGACAAGAAGACCGGCTTTTTTTGATTCAATAAAGTTTTTGGGTGTTTTTCGCTCAGCAAGAAAAAAGAAATACTTAATTGGAGGAGGCAAACATGCAATCACTGTGGGTAACTTGCTGATTACAATAGATACTGCTTGAGCAGCAAGCCTTGTGAAGCCTTTGGGGGGGAAAATGAAAAAAAGTATGATTAGCATTAAGCATTCTTACTATATAAGACAGTTAAGTGCACTGGATGCTGATATCTGACATTAATGTATTTTAGATACATGGCCACTCTTAGCATGTTAGTAAGGACTAATATATAGGAAGACCTGACCAGGCATGGTAGCAGCTTGATAGGAAATCTTGTTCCTGTCAATTTTAATTGGTTACTGGTAAACGCTGCTCCACTGAGAGAATTGGATGCACAGAACTGAGGCTTCCTATTACACAAACTGATCTGTACCTTTCTGCCTCTATCCTTGTTAATAGAGTAACCCTGTTGTTTCAACCATCAGATAACATTCAGTGGCACTAGGATGCACACAAGCACTTCGTTAAGCAGGATGTTAGGTAATGTGTCTGGATCTCATGATGAGGTAAAATATCACAAATTTACAATCAACAAAATCTGAACTCAGAAACCTGTTTCATAAACTAGAAAATGTTTGAAGGAGAACCTATATCCCTTCGCTTACCATATTTACATATCACACTGGCAGACTGATAGCTAATACGCATATAATGCTCAAAGTAGCGACAGGGCTTGTAGTGGAACCTATACTGGTGGAGGGGAACTGTCAGAGCAAATCTGAGCATCTTTCATATCACTCGTCTTTGATGTATAGCAGATCAAAGGCTGGCCTGGCAGAATTAAACACCAACTGCCGTGTTTCCCTTCTGGCACCACTCAGCTGACTCCAGATTACTAGGTTGAGCTGAGTGCAAGGCAACAGTAAGGTGGAGGGTGGTCTCTGAGAAAGCCATCTTCAGAGTGTACCCACTGAAGAAAATGAACACGCATAACCAGTACGTTTACAAATTGCAATAAAACCACGCTATATTTGACTAAGGCTTCTTCAGAACAGTGGTAGAGGAGAGGTGTGCTTGAGAAAGCAGCGATTGCACTGCTGTTCCCCATCTTGGCTGCCCATACAGCTGCTCAGAAAGAACAGATGTCATTCAGCACATCAGGAGAGAAGACAGCTGTCAGGAAGTGATGCTTAAGCCCAAATAATACAAGTTACATAAATCAAGATCAACTCTGCACCCCACAGAACCATTGGACATCATATGCAAACTGCTGGAAGCATACCTAAGCACCACATGAAACTGCATTCCTTCCACATGACATTTGTGTATATATATTTTTATTTGTATTTCTATCCCGCCTTATACCTGAATATGGGAACAGAGCCAGATACAATCTGTTCTCCATGCACTGCAGATGCTTGATAATAGAAAAGGACTCAAAGCAACATCCTTAAATTCCTTCCAGTCATTTAAGTAATTAGTTTGCCAGCTACCATGGGAAGAAATATTAAATACTGAAGAAGTCACTTTATTCTTCCCATTTTCAGTGAGAGAAAAAACAAACAGCTCTTCACACTCCACATCTGAATAGCTTGGAACCTACTAACTTCTGCACTGGCTGATATCCTGAATCAGCAAGCATCCTAAAAGCCTCACTTCCACATGCTGGTGCGGTTTAAGGGAGGCCTCATGTGGGGACTCCTTTAGACCACACCAGCATGCAGAAGATCCTAGAATGTTTGCTGGTCTGCTATATTGACCAGTGCTGAATCACCCACAGTTTATACTATGAATGATGTATTGTGTTTCTCTTCTTGGTCTATCAAGGATGTTTTCTTGAATGTGGGACCTCGTTCATTCCACTATAGCAATTAAATATGCACTAAATATATGGCCACATATAATTTTAATTGTGTAAAGGCTGTAGCTGAGCGTTAAGACAAATGCCAAGAAAGCGAAGGGTTGCAGTCTCTCCTCAGAACATTAGAAAAATATATGACCGGATTTTCCCAATCCTTCAATTTTGATTTATTCTCAATAAATATATGTCACTATTATTATGACAGGTTTACACAAGCACACCTACATTTTCCAGATTCTTTTCTTTTCATTTCTCTAGGTATGTAATTCCATTCCTTTGGAACTGTCTTCAGCAAACTTTCAGGAACAACTTGCTTGTGTTGGTAGGTTCCATAGTTCTCTGTTGCTTCCCATGAATGCATCAAAGAAATGATCTGTTTCACAACGCCCTTAACTGAATTTATCAAAATGAGTTTCAAGCACCTAATAACTTCTGGCTCTGGTTCACTACAGCTGGAAACTTTGAAGATAAAAAAAAGCATAAAACATTCAGTTATTTCTGCAGGACTAAATTTTAGATTGATTGATTAAGATCTCTGTAATTTTCCAGCATAGTATGTCTTGCAAAATTACATATGCACGCACAAATTATGAATAAGAATAATAAAAAAAAAGAATCTGTTGCATGCTACAAAAGAAAATGGTTATATAAGGCTCAAAAGTCTCCCTCTTACAATATAGGGCTGGCTAACCTTTTTCACCTGCGGGCTCCACTGAAAAGTTTACCAACTTTCTGAAGACATGCTAGGATCTACATGCCATTTGTGACACAAACCTGCACACACAGAGACAGAGTGAATGTTACAGCAGTGCTGGATTGGCTCCCATACTTCAGGACTTCTGTGGTGTTACAAAGAACACACTGTATGAACAGGCACATAGTCAATGTGTGTGGCCCATATATAAATATATATGAACCAAAAGTGGTAGTGGGGGTAACACTCTGTACATGGGAGCAATCTTGTACCTGGTCGAGAAACTGCAGTTGGTACAAAATGCAGCACTTGGACTGTTGAGTGAGATGCCAGCTTACTCAGACATTACACCAATGCTTAAGCAGCTGCACTGCTTGCTAAGTAGCTACTGATCCAGATTCAAGCTCCTATGCTTGGCATATAAGGTCCTAAACCATCCAGATCAGAATTATTGGCTTTAATTCAGTTAATTCCCTTTGTACATTCAAGAAAAATCATACACAAAGAAGTTCTCCTTGGACATGTACAAAATGTTTCAACTAACAAAGGGACATTCTTGGGAGTTTTGAAGGCAAAATGGATTTGCTATATCTTCTGATCTCTTATGTGTGTGAGCCAGTTTGATCTAGTGTTTAGGAAGCTGGCCTCTTATCTGGGAATACCAGGTTTGATTCCGTCCTCCCTCATGAAGCCAGCTCAGAGACCTTGGGCTAGTCACAGCCCTTTTCTGAGCTCTCACAGCCCCATCTACCTCACAGGGTGTTCTATTTTGGGGAGAAGAATAGAAAGCTTTGGGTGTTTTTCCACTGTCACTAAACGTACCCATTAAGTACCCCTAAATGGGTACAAAAATGCCATTTCATACCCATTAATGGGTACTTTTAGTGACAGTGGAAAAACACCCTTTGTCAGACACTTCGAGTCTCCTTAAATAGGTGAGAAAAGCGGGGTAGAAAAGCCAACTCTTCTTCTTTCAGCATTCCAAAAATAACCCTTCATTTGCAAATTAGCAGAGGATTCCTCCCAGTGAAGTTCGAGGTGGGATTTTACTTTTACAATCTGTTTTTAAATCCTTTTTTTGTGGATGGTAGATAGGTCCCATCACACCCTAGTACCCAAACAACCTAAGTATTTCTAGAGTTAACCCAGTTACTACAGTCAGTACATGCAAAAATATATTGTTTTTTCAGTTTTGTTGGTTCCTGTTTCAATGAAACATTTTGGCTATTCCATCTAAGATGTTCTATGAACATCTGTGGTAATCATCAGTGGTTTCTCATTACATACACTACTTCAGATTCACAAGTTTGATTAAAAACCACTAAGGAGTACTATTTATATACAAATTACATCCACTGAGCGGACCCACCATCCAAACTATATTTAGCCAGCAGACTGCCACTCACAAGGCACTAAGGGATTCTTTCATATACAATTACTATAGAAAGCATCACCTTGGCGTGCAGAGTTTCAGAACTGTCTGCTTTCTCTGTCAGACCAGGTCACTGGGTGTCCCATTCAAATTCCGTGGCACTCTAAAAGGCACTCTGATTGTGCCAAAGTGAGTTCAGTTTCTGTTCTAATCCTACCCATGACAAAGAAAAACAATGACATACATTGGATGCTCAGGAAGTCTTGAGATGTTACATTTGGTGCTCTGTGAAAATTCAGAATTTTCTTCTTTTTTTCTTTTCTGTTTCCATGCAGCTAAACGTGGGCAGAAGGGTTTTTCCCAGGTTATTGCCTGTTGGATTATAAAGGGCATCCATTCTACCAAATTGCTGTCAACCTGGCATCGTTTCCAGTGAAAGCTTCTGTACTTGAAATCTGTGAAGCTGCTACTTGGAGGATGCCCTTGACTTTTTCAAAATACTACAGGTTTGACATTTTAGGTCAGCAGATGCAACCTTTTCTGTGACAGCCCCAGCATAGGCATGCCAGGTGCCAAAACGTTTTGGCACCAAGTCATGTCTTCATTCAGACCTTTAACATTTAACTTCGTCTGAAGGCTGTTTTGCCAGGAAGGGAGGATTATATTTTAAGTATATTTTACTGTTTTATGGATTTTATCTTTTTATTTTGGGACCTGCCTTGGGAGCTTCAGGTGATGGACAAGGTATAAATATGATGAACATGTCCGGATCATTCCATGAAATATACATATATTTCACTACGTATTCTCATACCTGATATACTGCATAGGCAATCCCACATCTTTTCTTTTTCCATGTAGTTCTCAAGAACACCACCAAGTGATTTAGGAGATAAAGAACAGTGAGACAGCACTGTAAAGATCGCTTCAGTTAAAGTGGGTTCCTCAATATTTTTCATATCCAGGCAATTTGTTTTGGAAAATTCAGATTCTTGAAGAAAACAGGGAGAAAAGTCTCAAGCCAAGATAATAAGAACCATATAAATGCAACCTGAAACAAAATGTAACGGGATCTTTCAATGTCTAACAAGGATGGCTATGCCTTCTTCCAGAAAACTGTATTCCAGGGATTGGCCATAGTTTGTTAACAGGCACTGCAATACTAGCACAAGGAAGTAAATATAGGATAACAGAAGGGTAAGAATATCTTCCTCAGACATTTGTCAAGTCTTTGCAAGAGATGACATTCATTTGAATGCTTAAACATACGCATTGCAAGATTCAGTAAAAACTGTGACAGAAGTTGTGTGGTGTTCCTGTTCTAGCAAATTTTAGACCACTTTGAAATGACAGAACTAAACAGTACACAAACCACATAAATTAATGTGAAATTGCTTTGCCAAAAAAAAGAGATTTTATATATAGTACAGTATCATTCATTTTAACTGTACATTTGTTTTAGCTATGATTTCAAAAAATTGGAAACAAATGTACTAAGTTCCAAGCAGAATTAGTAGAACAAAATGTGAATTACTTTGGTAAAGTTATATTAAATAAAGATAAAGCAGACTTTATAAAGCATGAACAAAATTTTAAAAAATCTCCAAAAACATGAGCATAACCCTTAGGCTCAAGTTCATGCATCACACCAAACTGGAATTTAGTTGGTGATCAGAAATCCTCCTCCTAGCCAAAGATATGTGCTTTATGTGTATGGTGACTGCTGTACGTGTGTGTACTGCATATCTACTACGTGTGCATAATCTACTATGTATGCAAACTACATAAGTAGCAATAGGTACATGAAAAAGAAAAGCACTTTAGTGTTAGTTACACATTTTAGAAACATTGGAAAATAAAGTGTGTTCTTTATGACTTCATTCAAAGCAATTTAGGAAGCAATACATTCCAAATGATGTGGACCATTGAAGATGCCACACAGAATTTGAGTCTTCGGGCCTTTCCACACTTACTGGTAATCCTGGTACAGTATAAGGCCCAGTCATTTTTGGGCCTCCTCCACACTCTGTTGTAACACAGAGAGGCCACGAATCCTGCTAACACATTATAGGTGTTTTTCCACTGCACTCCTTGGGTGTTTTTCCACTGTCACTAAAAGTACCCATTAAGTACCCATTAATGGGTAAGTAATGACATTTTTGAATGTACTCCTAGTGACAGTGGAAAAACACCCCTTTAATCCGGATCTAAGAAGATCCGGATCTAAGGAATGGGTACTTTCCTTAATCTGGATCTAAGTAGATCCGGATTAGGGGAAGTACCCAATGTGTTTCCACATATGGTTTAGCACCCAATAGCAATGGGTGCTAGCCTGTCTGCTATGAAAACACAAGAGCACCCATGTGGCAAATCTGGATTGGCTTACAAGGAGTCTGCCTGTCACCTCAGGTGTTTTGGGGGACAGGGGGTGCAATCTCCGAAGTTGCCTTCGGAGATTAGCAAAGGCTCCAAGTCCCTCCAAAGGCAATTTTGGAGATTAGCACAGGCTCGAAGACAAACCCCTTACAAAAGAGGTGCATATTAATTAGCCCCTTGCTTGCATCACTCCTGTAAGCACTGATGAGTCAGCCTAATTAATATGCACATCTTTCCATGCCTGGAGGTAACAGGCAGCTCCCAAGTCAGCCTCATTAATATGCACCTCTTTCCATGCCTGGAGGTAACAGGCAGCTCCCAAGTCAGCCTCATTAATATGCACCTCTTTCCATGCCTGGAGGCAAGGGGTTTCTCTAATCTCTAAAGGCAACTTTGGAGGGATTTCGGAGGTGCCTTCTGAGGGACTCCAAAGTCTTGACTTTGGGGCACCCCCCATGGGTGCCTCCCTCCCCCCCCCAAGCCTCCTCTAGACCCAATTGCTGTATTGTAGTGGAAACAGGCTCCCCACAATCCAGATTTTAAGGCTGAAGACCCCATTGTAGACCCCTTTAATGGAGTCTATACAAAATCCGGATTATAGGTCCTGAAGGACCTATAATGATCTGGATTTCCCTAGCTGTGGTGGAAACAAATGTGTCCCTAATGTGGTCTGTGGTGGAAATGGGGTCATCCAGCTCTCAGCCAAATGGGTCCTTAATGGGTGCTTCAATGGGTACTTAGTGACAGTAGAAAAACATCCTATATTTGCAATAGACAGAATGCCTACTCACAAGTAAGCCAGCCTGGGATTAAGGAATGTACTTCCATGAACAGTTTAGGAGAGGGATTCATTTCAGTGGTGCACAAAATTATGCACCAAAATGGGGCTCCAAGGCCAGGATCTTTTGATCCTGGCTGTTGGACCTCCTGTGACAGGCTGTGTAGAAGCCCCAGAAGAGCCCCAGATGGCTTTGTTTTGGGACAGGTGGACTGCTCCAAATGGGAACTGTTCCAGTAGAAGCTGGAATAGTCCTAGCCACAGTAAGTGTGGAAATTCAGTTAGAGTAGCATTTGAAAAACAAAAAGTGTCCACCTGAATCAGACTCATGGCTCATTTGGTGCAGCTGCCTGCTCTGACAGTGGCCAACCAGTTGGACAAAGAAGGATAAGCACATGAACACACAGTTTGCTCTGCTTGCACTCTCCCTGAAGCTGGCCTTTGGATTCTTGCTGTTACCTTGTCTATGATAATAAGTGTATGTGGCTCATTGGCAGGTAAGGGAATAGAACATTCAAGGGCTGCAGAGTATCCAAACAGGTTCTGTAACGATATGTTCTAGAAATAACCAGTAGGTTATTTACTTGAGAGTGGGGCAAACTGGATCTGGATCACTCCTCACTGAAAACTTCCTCTTAAACTCACTAGACATGGAGCTAGAGAATATTCATATGGATAAGCCACTGGTAAAGAACAGAAAACAGGAGAAAATGGATATTTCTCAGAAGAAGGAGTTGTACAAAGTGGAGTGCCTCAAGATTTTTTTTAAAAAATACATATATTGCTTTTTAACATATATAGACTTCCCCACGAGCTGCCAATGAAGTCCTCTTGGCTGTGTCACCATCCTCAGCAGCTGAAGGGGCAAGGATGCATGAGAGGGTCTTCTCAGTGGTAGCCCCTAGATTCTGGAATACTGTCTCCTCTGTGGTGTGGAAGGCACCATCACTATAGGCATTCAGACATCTGGTGAAGAAGCACTTCTTTACCCTAGCTCTTCCTTTCCCTTCAGGAATCTGAGGGCCAGGATCGAGACCAGAGACCTTTGATCCATATCTAGATTTTAGTGCAGAAAGGAGCAATGACACATGTGCTCCTTAAGAAAATAAGCCCCATGCCCCCTGTAGAGCAACTTTTGAGGATTCTTGTAAAAAGCGTTAGAAAAGGAATGTGGGAACATTATTCAGGTGCAACTATTACTTAGGTAAGCAGGGTATTACATATATAGACAGGATCTATACTTACTTGAATTTCTCAGTAAAATTTTTGCTAAAAGACAATCTTGATATAGTAATGTTTCCAAAAGCAAGTTATAGTTACAAGATGGTTGGGATAAGAGCAGTTTGAGCTGACCCTGAGCTGCAATTTCTCTGGCTGATGGAGCCCTTTAAAAAATATAAGATAAAGAGAGAATAATATAGTTAATTTATCTATGAAATTAATAGCCTCAAAGTGCAGATGTAATGCTAACTCTTTTAAATGTCAATTCCTCCCAGATTACTCTGGAAATGCTTTCATGGTTGCTTACTTTAAGGCTGTTCAGGGAAGGAATTACATTTAATCTCAACTAGCTAAAAGCAAATTAACATTTGGTAGCCTGCCAAATTTATAACTGATACAAAGTAACCTCACTTATCTCATTCATTGACACTATGTATGCTCTTGTTTCATGAGGCAAAAATATTTTTAATGCCTGAATAAATCTGAGGCATTACATTTTAGCTCAGTTTATATTTAATTGTTCAGAATGACATTATAAAATATTTGAAATCAAGTCTACAAACTAAGTAAGTAAGAAACAGGGCAAAAGAACATCATGAAAGCCATTGTTCATACTGTCAAAAATATACAATAATAAAAGCAATAAACTATCTGAAACAGAGTAACTCCAACCTAGAAAAGTCGGTTCTCAGACGGATGCCAGCAGACTATGACAGGGTGCATTCATGGACTGGTTGCTGGCATGACCAATAGGGGGCTCTCTTTTGCATATAAGGACCATGCTAGTCACGTGAGAGCCAGTCTTCTTTTGGTCATGTTGCTGGCTTCACCGTTGCTGAGGGAAGAGTGAATCACATAAATTTATTATTATGTCGTCTGCTACTTCATCCAGTTATTCTGATGGAGAATCAGACAGGGATGAGCTTCTTATCCCCTCTTCCTCTGGTCTGGAGCAAGACAGAACCCAGAGCTGTCTATTATCAAGGGCCAATAGCCCGTTAAGCTCTCACGAACTCCCCGGGATTGATCTGGACTTTTGGCAGAGTGGCGAGGGGAGTTCGGACGTCATGGGGTTCCCCTCCATGGCCAGCCGATCTCCGACCTCCTGTGACCATGTAGTCTCCCCCTTGCTTGCGAGGCTGGAGGCTTGCTCCCTCTCCTCTTTGCATCCTCATCATAATAGTTCAGGAAAAGGGCTCTGTTCTGATGAGGCCTCAGCTTTACCAGAGCAGAGCTGGGGCACTCAGCATAACTTCTCTAGTGCATAACTTTCCCCTTCCTTGTGTTTTCCAGACCTTGACTCTGCCACAGAGAGGGAGGTCCAGGAGGCTTAGAGTTGGAGGTAAGACTTATTCTCTACATTGATAGTGTTAAGGTAAGCTCTTGGATGCAGATAAGGCTGTTGAGCCAAGGCATGCATACCTATATATATTTATGAGAGTGGAGGTAATAAGAGAGATAACTACATAGTACCCGCTCAGATGGGTTAGCTGTGGTACATCCCTGTCATGGTCTGCTGGCATCCATCTGAGAACGGGAGGTTGATTACCTTAGACTACGCCCCTCCCTGTCTCATGTGTTACATACTAATTACTTATTCCTTTATTTCAGAACCTAAGTTAAGATGTTCACGAACACTCCCTTCAGAAGACTGACTCTCACATGACTAGCATGGTCCTTATATGCAAAAGACAGCCCCCTATTGGTTGTGCCAGCAACCAATCCGTGGATACACCCTGTTGTAGTCTGGTGTCATGCATCCAGAACAGATCTTCATGAGGTAATCAACCTCCTGTTCTAGCTAACAATTGCTGCTAGAAAAAGTACAGGAGATCTGGACTGCATAACCATGCGACACTGGGACATCTGCTTGGAGTACCTTAAAATATTACAGAAATTTCAGTTGTATTCTGTAATTGGTTGTAAGGTACATCCTACTAGACAGTTCTTACTGAAATGAATAAACTACTATGCCCTGGGACAATTTTCTTCAATTAGGTTCACATAAAAGAACTTCCTAGTACACTGTACTCCGGCTTCCTGCAAAGAAAGATAGAGAAATATAAATAAGCAGTGGTTGACAGGAATTTGGAACAGAGGTCTTTTGGCTCTGTTTTAATGCCTTAGTATCTTGGACTGAAAAAAGTTGCAAATGAATTTATCCTTTACTGAAATATGGAACATAGAAAAGCAAAACACATTAGATCAGAAGTCTACAACAACCATCTCAGTCTTCTGCTTTGTGTCCTAATATGCAAATGGTCTTACATTTCTATTAATTTGGGGAAGTTCTGGAAATAGCACTTCTTCACAATGCTATTTAAATCTACCTGTTCATAGGTCTTTGAAAAGTAAGGTGTTTCAATGGTACTGTAATATCCAACACAACTTATGGAATATTAGAGTAGAGAAAAAGTTGATTACCATATGGGATGATACTGCCTCACTGTATGCCAGCTTGTGGTTTTTAGAGCATTATGCAAATATAAATGTACAGTGAGATGATTCACTCAGAGGGAAAATAAGAGTGTTACAGACATTGCCTACAGTCACTGTGCTAACACTATTAAATGCACTGAAAAGTTTTATATTGGACATATGGAGATGCATATGTTCCCTCATCCTCCAAGCTCATAGAGGTGTGAACACAAGGCTAGCCACATGAAGAGGTAAAAGGTGAATTATATATAAAATATGGCACATGGAAGTGTTTAATTCTGTAATAGAAAAAAGAACATCTACCTCTATAAAACTATGATAATCAGGACAGCTCACAGGATGCCACTTCCAGAAGCTATTGGTGGCCTCTTTAACTTTTAAAATATCTTTTAGAGGATGATGAGGATGCTTTTACAGGGTACCGTTGAAAGGCAGAAATGAATCATAGGGCCATACTTGCAAATGTACAAACCAGCATCAAAATAGCTGAAGCACTGTGTTCCATTATGGACATACAGAATCACAACAGCTTAAGAAAGGATCCTTAAGTCATTAAATGAGTATGAACTTACTAAGGTTAATATTTATTAAGTACTGAATTTATTCAAATTCAGAATGAAAAGTTTACAGATTAAAAACACTGCAACTCCTAAGTCAATATAAGGGCTGTCTTATGTTGTAGCATAAACTTTTGAACACTAATTAATGGTTTCAAAAAGTTACAGAATGCAAGGGAAGCATGTGCTAGTATGTCTTCAAATGATGTAAAATAATCACAGTGGGAAGGTAATCAGATGAACTCTGTTGTTTATCTGGTTGCCATAGCTATGAGAAAAGCAGTTAGACTTAAATATGAAGCTGTGCAAACCTACTTCGTTTAGCGAGTATCCTTCCTACCTGACTTTGGGGCAGTCTATTCACCCTCAAAGGATTGTTATGAAGATAAATATGAAAGGAGGAGATATTTATGGGTTATCCTGAACTCCTTGGAAGAAAGGTGGGGTTTAAAAAGTGGTAAGCAAATCTATGCAAATGAGATCAGGGCCAATTTAAAAAAGAAATACATATTGTGATATACCTATTAACTCAAAGAAGCAAGGTTATATTTTTACACATCATGTCAAAACAACAGACTGTTTAGTTAGTGTCATTTTATAGGCATTTTTCACCTTATATCTGTCACTCATTTTTGGCTTTAAAGATATGAGTTGCCATTACACATTTATTATTTCCTATGATTAGGGCTCAGTGGAAAACAGGGTTTCATCTCAGCCTTGTTTATTTCACAGGACTTTTGTGAGCATAAAATGGAAGACTTGAGAATAATATTTGATCCTTCAAGCACTTTGGAAGAAAGATCAACTATAAATACAAGAACTGGTTCTGAGCATTACAGAAGGGCTAAAGATGCTAACATTGATAGTGATGTCCATAAACAGAAAAGATCGTCAGCTTCAAAATTCCTTATTTTCTCAGGTGAAGGTGCACATAATATTTAATCTGTTTTAAATCAAAATAGTTGTTAAGACATCACACCAAAATGTGAGATTGCATGTCAAATGTGTCAAGTTTTTTTAAAGCACATCCATATTGTGGACTTCTAGAGACTGGATGTGGGTATTATTTCAATCTTGCTCCTTATGGAAGCAACCAATAATCTGCAGTGCTGCAGCAACCCCAGCCCTTCAGTTCTGCTTTTACTTCTATTTATTGGGTGTCACAGGACTGCTCTGAAGACCAGTCAGCTAGCTTAAAATACATTTGAACTCAAATTATTTCAAGTGCACCACTGCTTTGTTTTCATGGTTTGATCACTTTTAAGATCTTGCACGACAGAAAAGGAAATATTGACAGTAGAAAGAAAGGATTACTAATTTTTCCCCATAAAAAGCATTAAAAAAAGGATAGCGTTCAATTCTACATGCCACAGGTTAGCTGGAGGGGGCATAAAGTGTTGTGGCAAGAATAAATAGCCTGTTAAAACGGATGTGGGAGGACTTTAGTCCAAAGTTAGAAACAGAATGACAGTACAGATGATAGCATATGTTACATATGTAAATTGCATTACACTTATTTAAACACCAAGAAAATTATGCATTGCTTCTAAACTTTCAATAAGTTCTAAAAATATAAACAAGACAGAATATTGAAGCTTTTTTAAAACTTAAATTTCCAAAGTTACTACTTTCTTGGAGATGTGAAGTTTAAATTACTAACTGTAACAACAATACCTAAGTTGATTACCAAGGTCAAGTAAAATATAAATGTACTGAAAAAAATACAGCTAAGGACCCATAATAAAGACCTTTCAATATCAGTTCTACCTTGTTGATTTATTATCAAGCTAAATAAAATTTTGCATAACTCAGAAATTACTATAAGTATAGGCATTTCTCGCCTTTAGTCCTGGATAAATGAATGGAGTAGTATTGCATCTGATCCTAATTCCTATAATCAGAACAGTATTTTAAAAGGTTTGCAAACTGGTTTGAAAAGCTTGATTTCTAATTGTCTTGTACTATCAAAGTTTACAGTTAGTACCTTGGTTAAGGAGCAATAGGGATTTTTTGTCTAAATTTGATGGAATGGCGCAATTTGAAATGAGTTATACTAGTTTGATTGGGAATATTAATAGTAGTTTAACAACAGAAATAACTAGATGTAATGTAAGAATAATTTCTATATTTGCTTATATATATATATATATATATATATATATATATATATATATAAACAAATATAGAAATTATATATATATAATGATTAACGATACTTAATTTTTTATTTATTAATGTTTTCTTTTAAGTTAACAATACCCAAATAACAAATGGCAATATATAATCAAAACCATATAACATTAAACAATTACTGTGTGTGGTAGCAAGTATTACATAAATTATAAAGTTTAAAGGACTGTCAAACCAAGAAAGTTTAACAAGATTACTAGTCATATCTAATTATTCAAAACTGGCATAATGATACTTACTTTAATAAGGAAGGAGAAAATTCTGTAATTCCAGATATCCAGTATAATGGTTGTGTAATAGTATGTTCCGAAGAGTCTGATGGCAAAGAATCACCAAACCTACTTTGAAATGTGCTGAAAAATATAAATAATTCACCATATTAAATTGTGCCATTTTTAACAGCCACTTACAGCATAGATCACAAGTGGCTGAATTATTATTCCAAAAATGATAAACTGAATACTCTAAGAATCTTGTTGGAACATATCTGCAGCATCACTGGAAGGCATTTTAAGGATACAGTTGTACATCCCTTCTCCTTATATAGAACTTTACTTAGTCTGGAAACTAATCTTTAGCGAGCAGACCAATTTCCCTCTCCCTAACAAATGACAATTCTTATTAAAGAAATATGGGATGCTTGGTCTGACTTCTTAGAACTTATAAGGCCAGCACTATAAGCTGGAAATGAGACACTCTGCTTACACTCCTAACTACAAATCTAATTTCAAAGAATGATTTTGGAAAATCTATTTTTGTTCCTTAATGATGTAGTGCGGGGTAATCATTAGGGGAGCTACAGTGTACTGCCATCAGTATATAGATGACACACAGCACTCTGATTTACAAGGGATTATGTAAATGACTTGCTACAAGGGTAGGAAATTGAAACTGGAAGCTGGAAGCTGATAAGGCTCGGACCTTCTGCATAGCTGAGAGTGGACAGGTTATCTTCCAAAGGACCAGATGTATTGTCTGATTCTAGAAGCCCAGGTGGCACCTTTTACAAGCTTTGATTGGCATGACAATAGCAAGCATCCATCAATAGACATACCTTTGAAACAGCAGCTGTTGCAGTGCAAACCTTGATATTAGACTATATTAACGCATTTTTTGTGGGGCAATATCAAGATTAGTCTAAAAACTGAATTCAGACATGCTGAATTCAACTATGTTACCAGATCGGCTTTGGGTGTACATGTATCATAAGTTTTGACTACAAAACCTGAATTTGAAACATACAGGATTTTGATTTATGAATTTGGCCTTATAATCGGCATAACTGAAACAAGGGAAAGACAGACCATGAAACATGGAAAAGCGTGAATATAGCAAGACTGACTCCATATTTGTCTGGAAAGACAAGCTTGAAATTTAAAAAGGACATGTTTCTTTTCCTCTCTTGAGTTACAGACTGTCTGTGTGCAAAAGACAAAGCCTGAGATTTAATCTTGATTAAATCAAGGAAAAGAACTGACACCTAGAAAGCTTTCCTCTCTTTTTGGGGTAACAGATTTTTAAATAATGAAAGAAATACAGAAATGGATAGAGATTGGTTTGCCTAATTTTAATAAAATGAAGAATAAAATGGGATGGATTTTAAAAAGATCTGGGTAAATTAAGATATATAAGAATTTGGAATTACTAGCCAAACTGTGGAAAGTCTCTATAAAAAGTTACCAGTACTGGAATGTCAAGATTTTACATTTTACATGACTCACTATTACACCTTAACAAAGATAGATAAGAAAAGTTTACTAGTGTTTGCATGTCCCTGATTGAGTCACGTTGAAGGGATCAAGCTAAAAGTAAACCAGGAGAAGTGTTAATTAGAAATTTTAAAGTACACAAAGGCACAGTGGCTTTTGCAATCATACAAACACATAGTCTTATAATGCTAAAAAAGGACTGAGTTTTTCCTTATAAAATCTGAAAGGAGAAACAGAAGTTTTAATGGTGTTTTTTGGGGGAATTATTTGACCTTATTTTCTGAAATAAGATGGTTTTATATTCTATTCATTTCTTTTCTGTGGGGTTTCATTGTGAGCACAGAGACAGATAGAAATGCGATTAACACAGGGTTTGCCCAGGCTTGATTGGATTACCTAGGTGTGATTTCTTTCAGAGAACAAGAATCTCTTTATTTTTAAACTTAAGAATAGGAAACCAGGACAGACATAAAATATTTGGTTTGGCATGATATATACTTTTCTGTGTTAAGACAATACTAGCTTGTCTTACCTTTTTATTTGTTTTACTAGGAAGTGTTGATGAAATCTGGGTTAATTTGTAATATGTATGGTCACAGTGGGTTTTGAAGATTTTCCATAGGAGTACATTGGCTTGGGGTAAGACACACCTTTCAAAAGGATTTATTCTCATGTCACAAATTCTGGGTTAAACTTTGTATACCAACAGGTACAGGGAAGGAGTTAAGTTACGTTAGGTTAGGAGTTAAGTTAGGGAGGAATTTTATCTTTTGCCATGCCATGGGTTTTTCTCCCCCCTTCCCTTCTTCCTGTTTGAGAGGAAATGGGTGTGGGTTTTTTTTTTCTGTGGAGGCATTTTGAATCTCCTTTGAAGTTTGGTTTTTCTGGTCAGAGCAATTGAATGGACCATTTTTAAATACAATTTCTTTTTAATTTTGGGATTTTTTAAACTCATTTTGGGGGATCAGTCTGACTAAGGCTGGAAGAATATCCTCATTTTTAAGGTTATCCCTTCTTTGAAGAACTGGGAACCCCCTTTTTTTAAAAAAAAAAAAGGTCATTTTTTGTTCCTGAAATGGATTTGGTTTGCTGAGATCCTACATCTGTGCAGTTTCTTTTAAATTTGGATTCCTGGGCATGCTGAAGAACACATGTTGTTGAGACAAAAAGATTTCTCCATTTCATTCCTCCCTATATTTCTTAATTTTTGGGTTAGGACTAGGAAATTTTTCTAGTATTAGGAATTTTTTTATTCTCTTTCTGGTTTTTAAGATTTGATATTATTCTTATGGGAACTTTATTCTTATTTTTATGTTTTCATCCATAAAAGGCAATTTTATGGTGTTTTGGGAATTTTTGCTGCATAACTACAAACTAGTTGTTTCAATAAGATGGGATGGACTCAGTTTAATGCATAAAAGTACCTTAATGCTAAATACTCATTTATTTAGCAATGTTTGGGATTTTGCATGTCTATCTCTGTTCTTTTGAATGTTTAAATGAAATATGTCTCTGAGATAGATTTACATTTCATTTTAACTTTTCTTCTGTATTTCTAATAAATTCTTTTTTCATGATTTAATAAGAAATACTGGCTTTTGAGTTTGAAATGAGTTTTGTCTCTGGTTATGGTATTTTTTGTTACGTAAAAGCCTGTGTAAACGATCTGGCTACAAATTCCCTGGGAGTTTAAAATTGGTGTATTTTGGGGCTTTAAATTAATCCAAATTATCCAAAATTCTACTCCACATTTGGTAATAACTGTTTGCCCTTGGATGAATCAGTGGTGTTCAAGGAAGTACCTGGTTGTCAACTTGCTACTGGGATTTTATATGGCATATAAAGGTCAGAAAAAAAAGAAAGCCAATCAAATGCATTATAAGCAGAACAATGCAGAATCAGATGAAAGGGATACTCAGCCATAAGGTGTTTTTGCACTGACCTTGGATAGGACCACTTCAGCTGATCTGTTCCTACTGGAACTGTTCCCTGCTAGAGCAACCCAGCCATCCTGGAACAAGGCTAGCCACAGTTGGAATGGCTATTCTGGGACAGCCCCCATGCCTCTCTGATGCCCCTGCAAGCTTCAGATCCTGCCACAGACACTGACAAAATGGGTAATAAATTGATCCACAGAGGCATGCACCTTCTGCATATCTCCTGTACTGATTTACTCACAAGTAGGATGGAATATGTTCTGTCCAATGTGGGTGGAGACTGCTAGAAGGGGGCATGCAGGCTGCAGAACATAGAAACTCAGAAGGTGTCTAGACCTCATGCTATATTGGGGTACTGGTAAGTGTGGGAAGGCCCATAGTTTCCACAGTGAAGAAGCCAGAACTCATTCTAATAGATGCTTCCTGCTTTTCTCATATTTACCCGGGATAATCCACAACTTGTTCACACTTTCAACTACTGACTTACATGATATGATTACTAAAATCGCCAATTCACATCATATTTGGTTCTTTTATTAGGAAAAAACTGTTAACACATCTTTACAACATAATGTATGGTTAAAGATTTGCATGCTTTTCTTGGTAATATTTCCAAAGTAAAGAATGTATTTCTTCATTGAGACCTATTGGTTTACAAAGATTAAGGAACTTTAAAATATTTATTTTATTTAAGATTTTCTATTGTGTCGTTTACCTGAAACACATAAAAAAAGAAAGAAATATACAAGGATAATCTAAAAATATATTAAAACATAAACTTTCTTCCCTCCCTGCTAAGATAGCTCTCAGGGAAGCTAAAGATCAAAAGCAAGGGAAGAGGTATGTGTTAACCAGGCACTGAAAACCATATAATTTATGGTCCTGGTGAACTTCCAGAGAAGGCTATTCCAGAAATGGCCTTATCCCACGTCACCACTGGGATCTCAGTGGTCGGGTAGGTCTATATGGGGCAAGGTGCCCCTTCAAATAACCAAGGCCCAAGCCATCTATATGACTCACTTTGTTTTTACTTTTAAAATGTTCTTCTGTGTCCCACCTCAAATCACTACAATGTACCACCAGCATACCACATGTTAGGCCACATTGGTATATAATAATAAGAGTGTATACATAACACCTCTAGAATATGTAACATTTGTGAAACTGAAATAAATTTTAATTTAAAATTCTATTCATGTGAGTGTATTTCTGTTATATTACTTAAGAATCTAAATAAAAAGGGAGAAAATATTGCTGCCTAGGATGAAAATTCATAAATATAAGTTCATTCGACACATGATGGAGGTACAAATTGTAAGTAGTTCATCTTTATAGTAGTGTTATAGTAGTTGCATGGAACTTTAAATTCCTAAAGACTGAAAGTACTATATCCCAAGATCCAACTTTGGTCTTTTCTGGTAATATTGTTTAATTGGTACTACCAGAGGGACTAGGGCCTTAATCCAGAAAACAGGAGGCAAGCAAAAAGTGTGAACAAGATCACCAGTGTGTGTGCTTACCTTAGATATGAAGGTGAAGCTGTGAAGGCGTGAACTAATCCAGATCAGCACAGTCAGTGCAGACAGTGCTGATCCCACCCATACCTCCTTGCAATCTAGATCACTGGACCCGGCTGCTGCAGACCAGGCTGCTGCAGACCCACTAATCTTGCATAAAGGGCCTTTAATGTTAGAAGAGCAGGTAACTTCATAAGTTAAATTCTGGGCTTATTTCCAAGTGCTTTTCCTACTCTTAAAGCTGGAACACCCATTTCTGGCATAGTTCTGCTCTGGAAAATTATTCCATCATTTCTTCACTGGAGTCAAGAATTAACTGGTCCTGCCCTACCTAGATGACAATAAGAGGAATTCCCTTAGATTCAAAGATCATTCTATGAAGTTTTTATAGTCAATTTCAAATGATCATCAATTTTATTCTATTTATAAATGTACTAACGTATTTAAATTCTACAAAAATGTAATCTAAATATAAATTAATGCTTTATTTGCCATTTGTGCCCAGTGTTAGCAATTAAAATATTACTACTGGGCAGATGATTAGGCTTAAATTCCTTACTAAATTCATTCATACATAACCATAGCTACTTGTTAATGTTCTTTATGTATAAGATATGTTATAGCAGCTGCCTCTTGTCTCAAAGCTGGGGAAAGCATCTGTGAGACAATTTGATACAAAGGCAAATTTCATGTTGTGTTATTCATCAGCAGTGTATGACAAGGTGAAAACTGATCTTGTAAATCTCAATGCTGGTGTGAAATGATGAAATGATAAAATTATAAATTCTAATCCTGCTGCCTTATAGAATTGTTTTAAAAACTGAGTGTTGAAAATAATACTTAATTTGACAGTTATCAGTTTGCATGAATTTAGTCTATTTCTGAAAATCTAATTGTTTTTATACTAGGCTTCTATAAGACAGCAAGATAAACAGAAGAGTGGATGAGAAAAGTACAGAAAAAACAAGATGAGCGTGAAGAGCGGGATGTAAATTCTTAAATACCTAAAATTAGACTAAGCTGTGCAGCAGGATATGGTGTCAATATAGTGCCACATTCTGCTCCATTGGTGGATCTGTTTAAAGATGTCCTAAAAGCAAACTACTGATGCTATACCAGTCCACAAAAGGTACATGGGCAGTTTGTCCTGTGGATCGGTATGCCAGACCCAGTCCCATTTCGGCCAAGCACTCAGAAACAGCAGTAGAAAGGCACTTCTGCTGTGTGTGTGGCTGAAAAAGTCATACTAGCAACTTTGAAGACTAAGAACTTTTGTTCCCAGAATGGGTCAAAAGCTCTAGTATTGTGGTAGTGGAAGGGAATGTGTGATGAGTGTGTATGAATGAGAGCCGAAACCAAAGATTTGCAATGCATGATAAAATGGCGATCTGGCACACGAAGCGAAACTGCAACGCAGCAAGATCAAAGTTACTAGCAAACATGATAAGGTCAACATGACTAGGTCAACATGATCTAGTGAATGGAAAACAGATAAAAAGCAGAACTTTGGGACTGATATTTACACATCATTGATCAGCTGCAAGATGTGTCCATTGCCTCTACGACTGGACTGATCAACCAAATCGGGAGTAGGCTGCGTGTGAGTATGGAATGAGTGAATGAGTGAATGGGATCCCTCTGATTGTATTATGTACTTGTTAGAATAAATGTTATATGAATAGTGTTGAAAATCCAGATCTGGTTCTCCTGTTTCTTTATGTGCTTGTTTGGGTTGGGTTCCGAACATACACTTCTCTCTGGTTATGGACCGCTAGAGGCGCATGACATATTTGGCGTAGTCGGCAGGATCCAAGAGAGTAGCTCGGAGTCTGCTCAACAAGGGAAAGAGACAGGGGTGTGGTGCCAGGAGGGCCCAGGCACGAAAAGAAAGAAATGTTTAAACGGAATAAGAAAACAATGCATGAGGACTTTACACTGGTGTCTCCCTTCTTGGATGACAAAGGGGAAATAATGGATCCATATAATGAAAAGGGCTGGGGAGAAAAAGCTAAGGAATGGCTATATGGCCTAAAGCGAAGGGTTCTAGACACTGAGGAAAAAGCAAAAGCTTTTGAGAAAGGAAAAGCACAAATTCTGGATTGTAAGGAAAGTCCAGATGAGAGTCAAATAGGAAAATGCATGCTGGGGATGCATACCATGCTATTTAAAGGAAATGTAACTGAAGACCAGACAATCTTTTGTCTGGCACTGGCATTGGAAACTATTATGCAAATGGAAGAGAAAATGAAACAGATGCAGGGACAGATTATGGATCAGAATTTAAGGATCTCAACTTTAACAGTTGAGAATTTGAATCGTATACAGGACTCAGTAAAAGGAGAACAAGAAAAGGAAGAAATGGCCCAAAGAATAAAAAATTTGAAGGCAGAGATATGGGGCAATGAAGCAGTGATGGAAGAAAATAATATACTGAGGGAACAAGTAAAGATGTTACAAAAATTAATAAAGGATTGGACTGCTGAAGAATTCCGGTGGAAAGAGGAGGGAGGATAAGGAGATAATACTCCCTTCGTGATTCCTTTGCCTGTGGATGTAGGGCAGGGAACTGAGAAAGGAATTCAGAGAACTTACTTGCCTGTGGATGTAGGGCAGTGTTGCAGAATTTTGGAAAAACTAGCAAAGGGGAAGGGAAGATAAGGATCCCTTTTGTCTAGGAACCCTGCTTGTGGATGTAGAGCAGGAATTTTGCCTGTGGATGTAGGGCAGACTATAGTGAAAACTTTTGGAGCCGACGTGAAGTGAAATCTATGTGTATGTGTGTGTGTGGACGATCGTCACTTTATCTCTCTCTCACTCTCTTTGCTTTGTGTATATACAAGTCTGAGTTGTTTGACCCCCTGTGTGTGTATGTGTAAACTGTTTCTTTGTCTCTCTGTGTGTAAATTGTTGGGCATTGTAGTTTTGTCCATATGTGTTTATTGTCTGTTAGTAGGAGAAAAAAAGGAAAGTTAGTATAGTTTGCAGTTTGCAAAATAGGCAGAAAAGAGATAGCTGGTATGTTTATGTAGGTGATAGGGAAAGAAAGGGGGGGAGGTTATATCTCTGCTGTTGAAGTGGGAAGTTAAAGCAAACAATGAAGTTGCATATTAATCCAAATAGAATGAACTTGGCAAGCAGTTTAAAGTGGCTGTATTGGAGGTGCTAGAATCTCTGGGGGAGTTTCCAGTTCCAGAGGGGGTGAATATGAATAAAGAATACAAAATATTTGTTTGAGCAATTTTTGTATGAATTGTTTAACCACATGTTACTTGATTGATCAATATGGGAAAAGAAAATATGGGTTCACTGAAACCAAACTAAATTGTGGAAAGCTGTAAAGGAAAATTAACAATTCTTGTTTTATTTTAAGGAACAGGATGGAAGAATGAATAACATTAGGATCATTGTGCATGTTTTGTTTTCATCCTCTTTCTAACATTCTGTTGGTATGAAGGTTAAATGAAAACGAGTTTGAAGTTAATACTGGGTATGTATGAATATAAGAAAACCACAGATGAATTGGCAGAGGGGAAATTCTGTTGGGATGTTTAGTAACTGGAAACATAATTGTCCAAAGGTTATAAATAATTGCACAGACACTGCAAACATGACAATTAATGCAATATTTGGGGATATAAACAAGTTGATTGGGAAAGTGGAATCTATAGTGGAATGAATTGTGTTAACAGTAGTCTGGTGAAATGGGAATCACCTTACACTTACGTGGAAGTTTTGGAATGAAGGGAAGCTGATGCCACTATGTGGACATTACAATTATGGGAATATCTGACAGGGTTCAAATTGTACATGGAGTTTTAAAATATATATATCACAAGGAAAAGCTCCTTCCTTGAATTCTACTAAATTAACCCAGTGAACAGTGAAATTGCATCAAAAAGGGATAGGGTTCCAGATATTACAGAATCCTGAATTACTGGTATAAATTCTTAACCCAGTGGAGAATTATGGGTGATGAGGTACTGATTTAGCAAAATAAATTTTCGGTTTCGCTGAATGAACTCAAGAAAGAAGATAATATTTATTTTACAAATGGGGTTTTCTTGGTGGAATAAAAGAGTAAGAGTAACAGTTTGGGCCTTGAATACTGAACAACATGAAAGCCAAAGAAGAAGCATTGAAAATAGAAGCTGGGTTTTAAAATGAATGAGATAGCAAATGAACCTGGGACATATATAGGTAGAAATTTATATCTAGACCCAGAAAAGAAACATGCTTTGAGATCCAAATGAAAAGAACTATATGTTATATTGTAGACAAAATCCTATACAAGTTATTTTATTGAACATGGGGAAAAATAGATTGTATAAGAATATTGATTAATTTATTGGATGTTTCATTTTTCCAGGATAAATTCAAACACTACAGTAGACTTTGTGAGACTATTTTTGCTCCTCTTGATACTTTGAGTTTTAACTAGGTAAAAGAACTTCTCTTTGGAATAAAAGAAGAAAGCATTGAGACGAGCAACGTATAGGGGGAGTTTATACAGTACCAAAGAAAGAACGAATCTAGGTCAGGGTACCAAAGAAAGAATGGGGATATCATAATTTCCTTGTTTCTTGTTGTTAGTGATATGAATACTGCAAATAAGTATTATATGATAAATTGTACAAATGACACAATAATGTGACACACACTCCCAAACTTGTGAACACATATTTGTATATGGAATTGAATATGACAGATTTCAATATCACAAGGATGAAGCCTGTTATAATTTTAAATTTGGATGGAAAAAAAAATAAGTGAAATTTGGAACTAGAGTTGGATTAAAGAATTCTTGGGGTATTGAAATACAAGCAACCAGATTGTCAACGTTGATGGGGAGAGTTACAATAGAGAAACGAAATGGAAATAGCATTGCTTGGAAAACATGGCGAGATGTTTATCCATACAGGAAATGTGGGATATAAAAGCAGAAACGCTGGTAATAACAAGGATTACGGAGAAAAATTGGATATGTGACGCAGTAGCTATTCCATTTTGTTTGGGAGACGTTTTATGGCAGCCAACATTATTGTCTGATGAATTGTTATGTAAACATGAGGGAAAAGAATTAGAAAACGTAAAAAGTACAGTAAATTTGAAGAAATGTGAAAGATGGGAATTTGGGTATGTATGTCCAAAGGATGTTAGACATATTGAACCATGTGGAAATAATGTCACTGATGCAATTTGTAGATTACAGAAAATGCCATTGAAAACGCTTTTAATTGATAATGGGATAGGTTGTATAACAGCCATAGCTAATGAGACATTAATTTGGTCTGACGGACAAATACAGGAAAGGGGTGTAATATAACGTATATACACTTAAATGAAACAGAGCATATATTTTCCCATTCACCAAATGAACACTATTGTTGATCTAACACTTGAATATGGGAGAATAAATGAAAGTATTGGAATAGATCTCAGTAGATTAGAAGGATTAATAAAAGAAAATAAACAAATAAGGGATCATCTAGAGGAACATATATTTGAGAAGAAAAACAGTTTGTGAGAATACAGATACAGAATGGTGAATTTCAGAGAATTGTTGATGAAGAAAGCAAGTTGACAGAACATCATTGGTATGATATCTTTAAGGGGTATTCACCAAAAGCATCTGCATTCTTAAGAGTATATTAATTTTGTTATAATAATATGAATTATTGTTATGTTGCGGAAATTATACAGATTCTGGCAGGAATTCCAGTTAATAAAAAAGGAATTCAATGGAATTAGAAGACTTATATAATACTCTAAAGTGATAACCAAAACTCAAAGTTATTGATTTTGATAATGAGCTGGTATCTAATATTCATTTTATTATTGAAAATTGTAAATGGAAAATTATTAGTATTAACAAGACCTGAAGTAAATAAATATAGAATGCAATTGGATTTTAAATGGAATTATGTATATAACCCAAAGAAATGATTCTTAAATTCTGTAAAATTTAAGTATCATAGAGGGGGAATATGTGGTAGTGGAAGGGAATGTGTGATGAGTGTGTATGAATGAGAGCCGAAACCAAAGATTTGCAATGCATGATAAAATGGCGATCTGGCACACGAAGCGAAACTGCAACGCAGCAAGATCAAAGTTACTAGCAAACATGATAAGGTCAACATGACTAGGTCAACATGATCTAGTGAATGGAAAACAGATAAAAAGCAGAACTTTGGGACTGATATTTACACATCATTGATCAGCTGCAAGATGTGTCCATTGCCTCTACGACTGGACTGATCAACCAAATCGGGAGTAGGCTGCGTGTGAGTATGGAATGAGTGAATGAGTGAATGGGATCCCTCTGATTGTATTATGTACTTGTTAGAATAAATGTTATATGAATAGTGTTGAAAATCCAGATCTGGTTCTCCTGTTTCTTTTTGTGCTTGTTTGGGTTGGGTTCCGAGCATACACTTCTCTCTGGTTATGGACCGCTAGAGGCGCATGACAGTATATTATAACAAAAAATCCCATCCTCCTCCATGTGTGTTTTTTTCCATTTCTAGAATTTAAAATAATATATCTATAATAGGAATGTAAAAAACAACCAATCCCTTACAGTGTAGAGTTGCACAGTCCATTCTACAAGCTAAGAAGTCTTCCACATCATTTTACCTAACCATATCAATAATGGAAGAACAGAATCAGAGGGACCAACATCGTCATAATATTAGAACTGGCATTTGGATTGTGCTGCCAGTTCTAATATTATGAGTCTCACAATATTTGTTGTTGCTGCTGTTATAAGATAAAAGGTATCTTAACAGAGCTGAATTCTGTATGTTACTTTCCAACTTGTAGCAGTTAGTGTACACATGCTTTTATTTTTAAATAAACAGCAGATATTAACCTGCCTATGTTCTTCCTGAACCTCATATATTAAGTCCATCTACTGAAAGAAGAGTAAGAAGAGTAAAGGAAATTCCGATCTCAAAAGGATTCTTTTTAAAGCATAAGTTCTTAGCCAAGACTGTCACTTCCCTGATGTGGTTTATTGATTGCAAAATGAAGCTTCAGTTCTCCAATGGAACAAAAATGACTATCACTAGCACTTGTTTACAGGATATAAGATGTACAGCTGTTGATTGATCAATAGTAAATTTGTTGTGATTTTCCTTGGTTACAGTGTGCAAAACCCACTGGATTAAGTTTAGAGGCAACCATATTGTGTTAGATAATAGTCTCAAAAGAAGGGAATAGCTGGACATGGATATACAAAAACATTCAAGAAAACTTCTCAGCTACTAAAATTTACAATCTAAGTGACTGGGGCTGACAATCAAACAAACAGGTTCTTTTTCTTAGAAAATCTTTAACAAAATACAGTGTATTTCATCTTTCATCAATTATGAAGGCCAGAAAAAACTGCCCATGGTCAACTTCCATAAATATACTGTAAGAATCATTTTAGTTTCTAGCTCATCTTTTCCCAAATATAATGCACCAGTTTCTTCAATAATAGCTTTTCAAATATATGGTTTAAAACATAATTTATTATAAACTGAAACTAAATATTTGATTGGGTACTGTTTTTTACATAAATATAGGAGCCTCACCTCCTTAATTCTGGGGCTTTTACAGAGATGGAGAAGAGGAACCTGTTCAGGAACCACTATCTACAGTAGGCTGCATGCAATATATTTAAGAAAATCTGAAAAGAAAATTTCAGGCTTTCTGCCTCTTATTCTGACCTCTAAGTAATTACACAGTATAAACTTGTTGGGCTTTCATGCTGTTTGACTAACACTCTTTGTAACCTTCTTGCATTTTTCTTAGATGGGGCAACTATGCCTGTTTCCCCTCTCAATGGTCCTTGGTGACCACAAGGCAAAAATATCTGTTAATCAATTCTCCCTTTCTCCTTTGCCCATGACAACTCCTGACCAACTCCATCTACTTAGCTGAAGATTTTTTTAAAAAGTATTTCCACACTTCTGGCCTAAAGAAATCTATGTTTGTATGCACGTTGAAGATTTAACTTACTCTTGAGAGATTTTCTCACCAATTTCAGCTGTAGGATGATAAATTTTGTCAAGATCACTTACCCCCAATGGTAAAAAAACAAAACAAAAACCCATAGCAGCATTGAAGTAAAGAGGTTCTCTACTGCTCCAGTTTCCAGATGCAGAGAATCAGGGAATTGACAAGCTTCCAAAAACCCATGATTGGGTTAGACAAATTTATAAACGACAGAGGTATTAATGGCTACTAGAATGAATGCCTAGGTACATCTTTCAGTCTAGCAGGACACTTCTAGGGGCATTTGCTGGGATTCGAGAGCAGGCAAAAGTTTGTCCAATCTCTGCTTGAGATGCCCATGAGCATTTGGTTGGCCACTGCGTGCGACGGGATGCTGGAGTAGATAGGCTGTGGCCTGATCCCAGCAGGGCTTCTCTTATGTTCTTATAGAGAAATGGTATCTTTTAATCCCCTTCCCTTTTCCAAACCCTGTAAGACTCACCTTTTCGGAATGAGCGAAACATCAGACACAGGGCAAAGCATTCACTCTCCTTTTCAAATCAGAAGCCCCCTCCCTCCATTCATGTTAGCGAGAAGGCAGCAGTTTTGCACTGAAGCAGCAGAGCACAAGTGATCTCTCCCTTTCAAATTGGAGGGGCTGTGATCTAAAGCTACAATGTTGCTTTTAATATATCTCTTTTAGTTATAGTGGCATTCAGGGGAAATCCAAGCCTTTTTTTAAATCACCAGATAGCTAGCATGGCAAGCATGACAAGGGGAAGGGGAAGTGGGAGACTTTCCCAGATGTGAAATCCCACCCATCCGCATGAGGCACTGGCCAGAAGCATATGAGTGAAACAGTCCAAAAGGTTGATCTACTCCTGGGATAGTCTGGTAGTGTCTCTAAAGCAGAAAAAAAGCAGACTGGGCTCCTAAGTCACTTTGAAGTTCACTCCGAAGATCAGCACAGACTTCAAAGGAGCTATTTTGCACAGACTTCGAAGTGACTTCGAAGCCGCTTTGGAGACGGCACCCCCTGTACCCCCAAACACCTGGGGTGACAGGCAGACCCCTCATGGATAGATCCAGATTTCCAAATGGGTGCTCCAGTGTTTCCACGGCAGGGAGGCTAGCACCCATTGCTATTGGGTGCTAGACCACCCACGGAAACACACTGGGTACTTCCCTTAATCCGGATCTACTAGATCCAGATCTTCTTAGATCCGGATTAAAGGAGAGTGGTGGGAAAACACCCCATGAGATCTTTTTTTCTGCGCATTTTAGCAGGATAGTTACAAAATAAATGGGATCAAATGATCCTGAAAACAGACTGAATTCACATTTAAACTTGTATGGGAACGCATCTGACAAATCTTTCTTCAAATTCTTCAAGAAGGAATTTTGTGGAATAAAGTCATCTGTAATTTCAAAATAGTTCCATCTTATCTTCTGAACAAGTTCTGCTTTCTAAGCTTGCAAAAACAGCTGCTTGATAGATGCTGTCAGATAGGTTTTTCATCTTATCTTTGCTCACTCTCTTATTCTTCTGGAGCAACTCTTCTGGAGAATGAATGTCTTTCTAATTTTTTTATTTTTCATAGGATGTTCTGCCTAATGCTTCCTTCTCTTGAAATCAAGACAGATCAGAAGGCCTTCTAAGCACGCAGCTCTTCTGTGACCACAAAAGACTGCTAATCAGTGCCAAAATTCTTAGATATCTTATTCAAGTTTTCCTTTAGAAAAAAGTTTGTGTTCAGTGGAGCTTTCTCCTTGGTAAGTGTGCTTAGCATGGGAGACTTAATCTATCAGAATATAAATTGGTTATACTGTATGCTTAGCAGATGGGTTTTTAATACAATCCTATCCACAGTTAAAATCTGTGATGAGATCCTGGGGCATCATCACCACAAGAACTTATACATTACACACACACAAAATAAATTAAATTAAAAAATTATCTATTTTTAATATACAGTAAAATATGTCTTAAATATTAAATTTCACTTACTTATACAGATTCTCCAGCGGTATAGTTAAAATAACAGCTGCTGTAAGTAGATCATTGCAATATTTGTTTATGTTATAAATATGGTGATTTCTGTCCTTATGCGGACTCAGAAGTTCTTGAACAGACCCACAAACTGACCACAACATGTTTTCACAGGTCATAAGAATTGCTATAATATCTGTTCTGTAAGATACAAAGCAAAAGCCTTAAACACAATCTGAGCAGTATAATGTAATGCATTACATGAAATAATTTGCTCTAATGTAGAAAGATTACTCTATTCATATTGTTTTTAACTATTAGGATTCCTGAATATGTTTAATGAAATAAAAAGATGGTAATATTATTAAAAACACAATCTCGTTTCAAAAAACACCCAAAATGACTTTGGGGGCTAAATATAATTCTGTGTGAGTTTTTCTTGTACATCTGTTTCTTTCACAGAAATTGATGTAAAAATAATTCATTTTTCCTTTTCTTTGAGTAGCAGACATGCTAGAATAATTTGTTAATCTCTTTGTTAATACCAAATCCTAAGGACATATAATAATTGTAAAATACATTTTGTCTGCTCTATAGCTCTCTCTCAAATGAAACTGAAACTTTAATTATAAGAATTTGTATTTTCTATTTAAGTGCTTCAGAATTTACCAGTATAATAATTTTAAAATTCAGATGCAATACTGTCAGCGCAAAACAGGAAACAGAATATTTTATTATGCACAGTTTTAATTTTTTATGTGATTGTTTATTTTGCTAATCATCTGCCTCTTCTTCAAGATGACGTGCCTTAAGCTGACTATTTGTGACATTATTTTATAAAATAGCTTCTCAGAGTAGACTGATTCTCTATTATTTCATACTAGTTATAAGTTCCCTGTGGGCTGAGGCTGTATTTTCTAGGGTATCTCGATTTACTTCACTAATTCTTTCTTTCTTATTTCTATACTATTTCATCCATCTTTCATTATCCCACTATGCCATTTTCCTCTATCACTGAACAATATATTTTTTCATGCTTTGGCTTTATCCTAATCACTTTTAAATTTCTCTTTTGCTTTCACAATGCCTTCACTCTTACTCACATTCTTGCTATTTTGTGGAAATGCTCTGTTATACGCCCAGCATGCGTCCATGGGTGCCACAATATTACACATCTACCAAATAGTATGGAATCACTATTGTCTGAAGCAAAGCTAGGAGGAAACAATGACATCCAACTGGGATCAATGAAAAAACTCCCTTTTTTTAGCTAGAGCAGGACTGATACTCAAACAATGTACACATCTGCCCATTACCTTTTTTTAAAGAAAACTGAGTAAAATGCAAAGCCAATAAATCACTCAAATACAGTTAAAAGAACAAGAATAAAATAGACCTCAATTACCCTAGTAGCCAAAATTAATTATTAATTTTCAGTCCAGAAAAAAATATTATACATAATATGCTGTCTTTTATTACACAGAAAATCTAATCCAGAGATCAGTGAGTGCCACAATTTCTGTGGAAAATGCATTATTATAAACACAAAAAATTACAAATCCTTTCTAGAATACAGACTATGGGATTAAACAAAAATAAAAACAAAAACAAAGTTATTTGTATTTAAGACCTGAAAAACATTTTATGTTAAATGGATTACATGTGAACATAAGAAAGAAGCCTTGCTGGATCAGGTCACAGCCCATCTAGTCCAGCATCCTGTTTCACACAATGGCTCACCAATTGCTTCTGGGCACCTGAAGACAAAGGCAAAACCTTCACCTGTTCTCAACTCCCTGAAAATGACACTATCTAGGCAACAATGTAGCAGCCATTAATACCTCTCTTGTCTACTAATTTCTCCAATAATTCTTAAAGCTATCCTCTTTTGATAGTAAATTTCACAGTTTGATGAGCCTCTGGGTTAAAAGCAATACTTCTTTTTATCAGTTCTAACTCTCCTGCCCATCAGCTTCATAAAGTCCCTCCCCACCCCCAGTGTTTTGGTGTTGTGCAATGAAGAAAATAATTTTCTGCATCATGGATTATTTTTTCTCCTTCCATCATGCCATCTCTTAGATCGGTGATGGCCAACCTATGACACGCGTGTCACAGGTGACACACCAAGCCCTTTTAGGTGACACACCTGGTCACCCAGGCACCTGGGCATGTAGTGCTTGCTTGTTCTTGAAGTGTACGAAATCCCAACTTGCAATTGAAGATTTAGCAAATGAAATTTAGCAACAAAAGTCACTAATGTAAAGAATTATTTGTTTTTGCTTTAAATACATATATCAAAAATATAACTTTTTTCCTAGAGCTACAAACATCACAAAATTATGGATATTTCTAGATTTCTAGACACAGCACCCGAGTTAAGCTAGGTTTTCTTGAGAATTTTGACACACCGAGCTCAAAAGGTTCACCATCACTGTCTTAGATGCTGTGGTTCAAGGCTGAAGATACCTAGACATTTCAACCTGATCTTATAAGGAAGGTCTCGCTGCCCCTTCATCATTCTGGTTGCCCTTTTCTGCATTTTTTCCAATTATACAATATTCCTTCTGAGGTGTGGTGATCAGAAGTATGCACAGTATTCCAAATGTGGTCTCACCATAGTTTTATAAAGAGGCTCAGTAACACTTGGAGATTTATTTTCTATTCCCTTCCCAATTTCCCTAGTGTTGAATTTGCATTTTTCACTGCATTAGGTTGACATCTTCACTGAGTTGAACACTGGAACCCTAAAATTCCTTGCAAGCCACACTGGTATCATCTTCAACTTGGCAGTGAACTTTATTCTTCTATTTATGCATTATAATTGAATTTCCATTATTACATCTTGTACCAGATCCTGAAGATTACTTAGGATCTCGTCCAGGATCTCCTTTCCCTAGGTTTGTTCCAAAGTCACCTACTCTAGGATACAATCATTTAGCATCTCTCTCATGAATTTAACAAGAGTTCACCCAATTTATGTGAGAGTAGTTTCCCATTAGAACTGATTATACCTTTTGCCTTTTCTGCACCATGGGTAATTTGGTCTAGTTGTTAGGGAGCTGGAGAAGAACAGAAAGCTTTGTCAGCCATGTTGAGTCCCTTTAAATGGATGAGAAAAGTGCAGAAGAAAAGCCAACTCTTCTTCTTCTGGATACCTCATTGACCACAACACATGCTCATTAAATTTCATCCTATCTCAGCGGAGTAGAGTAGAAATAGTAAGCTTGGGAACTCCTCCATCAGGTTCCCAGAGGTGCCTGTTCCCCCTTCCCCCGACACAACTGCCACCAGATGCCATAAGAAAATTGTGCTTGAAGGGAGTGGAGATGTAGAAGCATAGGGGTAACCTCTCCATCAGGCTCCTAGTGTTGGCCTCTCCTCTCTGATTGGCTTGTTTAGAAAACAGAAAGTTGGAAGCAATTACAAATGAAAACTGAAATTCCACATGAAATGGTACTAAAAAGATCTTCCTGACCAAGAAAACATAAAAAGATAAACTAGAGGATGAGAAATCTGATCAGACAATATGGTGTCCAAGTATGAATTTCTTATTGTCATGTTTTAATGTGTAAAGCACTGATTCTGAGCACACAGAAAGATATACAAATGCAAACAATAAATATATAAATAATACATGATAAAAGTAATATAAATCTACTTGGCTGTCATTGTCCTTCAGGTAAAATTCTAAAATGTTTTTATGTCTCATTTTTTATCCTGTTTAAAAACTGTTTATGCATTTATTCTGTTATATCTTACTCTGAACTACTTTCTACATGGCATTTTTCTTCCTGTACTAGTTTCTTGCACATATATCAACTATGAATATGTAGAAGAATGGGAAATTAATGAATTACATACATTGTACAATTAAACATTTACCTTATCTGTGGTGTCCTTTTGAAGCTGGGTCGGGCTCTAAAATATCGACAAGCCAATAATGCCAAAGACTCTTCCAGTACTTCTGTCAGAATCTCCTGGGCTAATATAGGTGGTAGAACAGTCCATAAATCATGATGAAGTGCACAGCAGAAATAATGCCACATTTGAAGAGAGAATGAGCATCTTTCGCCCTGTCAAAATCACAAGACGCTAAAGAATCAAAAATTTTTTAGTATTAGCTTCTAAAGAATCTAATCCGTTCAGAATGAGAGGAAATTATTCAAGAGCATGAGATGCTGAACAACCAGAACAATCACATATTTGACATAGAAAATCAACAAACTGTCAGCCAGAAATCCACAACCATTTAATTAATTCATACATTTGAAATGCCACAAGTTTATCCTCTACAAAACCTAACACACAACCTGAGGTATACAGACTTTTATATATTAATAGGGATAACTTTCTATGCAGCTTTCGTTAGAAAGTTTAAACACCAACAATTATGCCAATTTATTCATTGAAATTCTTATGTCAATATTCAGCATTTCTAATTTAGGAATTAATGTCACAGGCTGAATTATGGATTATATACAATACTGGTATAAGACCGACTAAAATCAATAAAACTGCACGTGAATAGACATGTATTGTTCAGGGGACAGTAGGTGGGACAGGCTGACAGAGAGTATCCCTTTGAGGTAAATTTGGTCATTTTTAAGTGAGAACTGCCTTGAACTTTGTATTCATACAAATTAGGGGAGTAGGCTTCACTGTATTCTGAGCTTTTTTGGTTCGATATGTATTACTAGTGGTTCTGGAACTAGTGAAAAACACAGCATCTTGACTGCTGATGTGAACTTCTGACTTGACAGTCATCATGCTGGTTTATTTGCTACTGAATGCAATTCAACGTGTTGATGTTAACATATAAAGCCCTAAATGACTTGGGCTGGGCGATCTGAGAGGTTTTCTCCCATATATACCTGCCCAAATATTAAGGAAACAAGGATAGGCCCAACTTATAGTTTTGCCATTTTCAGAGGAGCAAGAGGTGGTGACATGCAAGAGGGCCTTATTTGTGGTGGCCACCAGACACTGGAATAGCCTCCCTATGGAGGTCCATTTCTTTTTTTTTTAGTGACTATTAAAACTCACTCTTCACTCAGTCATTTGATGTTTATCTTCATCTAACTGTTGTCCTGCCAGAAAGGAGAGGTGGATATATTTTAAATATGTTTTAGGCTATTCTACATATTTCATCTTTGTATTATTATTACTGTTGTGAACTGCCCTGGGACTTTTGAGTGAAGGATTGGTTATAAATTCTTAAATGAAATAAATGAATAAAAATCATATTGATGAAAATGCAAGTGTAACGAGAGCACTGTCCCTTGCCTTGTACATATTAAGCATTTTTTACAACTCTTATAATAGTGCAGAAGCAAATATAGTAACAGTATACCCCTTATAAAAATGAATACTTTTATAGACATTTTTCCATACCAATATAGTTGAAGACCAGAGATTATCATAATTTCCTGTCTTGTATATAACACTATGAACTTCTATTATTATGGGTCACTATAATCACACAAAACGATATCCAGTAAGTGAGCTCTACGCAAAATAGTTTCAAGATTAGCATCAAATCAAAAGAGTTATATGTGGACATATTATTAGTATTCCAATGTGTATTATATCTGTGATATGTGAATAAAATACACAGCTGATGTTCTATTATGGGACAAAATAGGAATCATGAGTGAATATTTTAAAAACATTTAAAAACATATTTTACTCTTACATCTTTTCAAGTGTTTTTGAAACATCATTTTTTAAAAGATGCTTTAGAATTATTTTCTTGTTTGAATTGAATTTGCATTTTTTTCTTTAAAATCGATTGTAATTATCTAAAAATTTCAAGTACTGGTACGCATTACATTTTGTCCTTATTAAAAATCTCCTAGATGGAAACCTTCACATAGTACAGAAGTCCTGTCACATTTGCAGGAACTTTGTGAACCCTCCTGTATGTAGTGGATTCCTAAGCGGCCCCACCCCCTGGACTGAGAATTAATAACTAATTTTGGCTACTGGGGGTTTTGAGGTCTATTTTATTCTTGTTCTTTTAAGTATGTTTGAGTGATTTATTGGCTTTGCATTTTACTCAGTTTTCTTTAAAAAAAAAAGGTAATGGGCAGATGTGTGCATTGTTTGAGTATCAGTCCTGCTCTAGCTTAAAAAAAAGGAGTTTTTTCATTGATCCCAGTTGGATGTCATTGTTCCCTCCTAGCTTTGCTTCAGACAACAGTGATTTCATACTATTTGGTAGATGTGTAATATTGTGGCACCCATGGACGCATGCTGGGCCTATAACAAAGTATTTCCACAAAATAGCAAGGAACTGCATTAAGGGGTCATGGCATTAGGAAGTTTGAGAAATACTGCAGTAGTCTAATCTGGAGGTTACCAGAGCATGGATCACTTTATGCAGTTTCTTGTCAAAGATACAGAAATTATTTGCTTTTGCCTACTTCTGGGGAGAAGTTGGGAGTCAAACTAGCAACCCTTTGTTTTCCACCAAATTTGCTCTGCCCCTGAGCCACAGTCCCTCCCTTCTGCCTGCTTAGCTGCTGACTAATGCTAGTTAGATAATGTGGTATTTGAGAGTACTCAACACAGCTCTTCTCATTTGTTTGGTGTTTTGTTAATCTTCTCTTAGTTTGGCTTTGGGTTACTTCTTTTGCAGTTTGTTTCACATGGACTATAGAGAGAGCACAGTCTACATGTTTTGTTAACAACTAATTCATGTGAGGGCCAGACATCAAGGAATACCCTTGCTTTAGAAGCTAGGTATTCCATCCTTGATCTATAGATATTTACCATTATCACAACTGTAACTTTTATTATGCAAATTCCCTTAGACTATTTTATCTGTGACATTATCTGTTATTTGAAACCATGGTTTTTAATGTGTTTCAAATATTTGCATTGTATATGCAGTATGCAGAGATAATTTATGAAATGCTTTTTTTCTTACAGTTCAGTTGAATCCCATATCTCTAATTAGTTATACAGGTCAAACCACTGTTCCATTTAAATCAATGTTGTCTACGCAAGGAGTTGCTGAATTCCAAATACCATAAACCTCAACTATCATGAGCAACTGTCAGAATAGCTGAAATTTTAGTCTATCAATAACAGGAGGATAGACTATTGGCTTCTTTCTGCGTTCAATGAGTGAGTTCACTATTCAGGGCATTTAACCAAGTCCTGTCTCACCTGCCTCATATTTAATAAAAACCTTTGAAGCAGTTTACAACATAAACATGAGGTCCAGCAATGAGCTGTAATCCCAATCTCCTTCACCCTCCAGTAACTATGTAAAATTACTGTGTAAAAAACAGAAAAGCCATTTTTGCTGGGCTACCCTTCCCTCTTCCAGAGTATGGAGTGGTTCAGGTATGGAGCTACTTAAGTGGCTTCCATGAAAAAAGTTTGATTACCATAGTATTATTCATTTATTTCCCTGAGACACAACAGCATCTATACAATTTTGCACTTGTATAGTCACAATTAAAAATTCACAACTTTAAATTGACAGGACACATGTGACAGAATTTTAGATCTATGAGTTGTTTCTCTTATCTTAAGAAAAATATAACTGAAGTTATAAATGTGGATTGAGGCAAAATTTAGTTGCATGGCATATGGATTTTTTTCTATATACAGGAACTCTTTCTTAGTGAAATGTATATACATTCAAATGTTGTAAAAGTCCAGTTTTGAATGCAGGTAGTGCTGAACCTATTCTTTAAAAACAATCAAAGGGAAAACAAAAGCAACACATTTTGGGAAAAGACAATGAAAGTAAACTTCACACCTCATAAAAAGCTTTTGAATCATCCCAGTAGTGGCTCTCAGCATCTTGTAAAATGCTTGTAGTACAAATTCTGATGCCATAGTTGGTAATTTGAAACTGAAGAGTCCTGATCAATTCCTGATACTGCTGCAGAGGCATGAGGAATAAAGGCCTGTTCAAATGGAATGATCAAAGAGGAAAAGATTTAAGACCAGTGTAGTAGAAGTCCATAGCTCTACAAACGGTTTGGATTATTAAGAATCAATCATTCACTTCCTCTTCATTTCTTGTATCTAAGTGTACACTCATTTCAAATCTGGTCTTTGTTACAGCTCTTTGAAAATCTACATCTGCTGTTCTAAAATGTTCACTGTACTGCCACAGTACTGTCAAACCACTGCTATGAAAAATGTTGGTAGCGTAGATTTTATTTTTTAAGAAACATATAGAAAACCAGGGCTTAATTCTGAGTAGTACCTCAATGCAATGTAAGGAAAAAAAATGCCTGAATTATGAATTGATTTAACTAGTGTGAAGTATAATTAGTATTACTAATTTAAAGTTTTCTCATCTTATAGGAAACATGATACTGATTTTTTAGGGAAGACAGAAGAGGAGAAGAATCTGTTCCCAAACTCATTGCTAATCCCAGCCCCAATATCATATAATAAGATCACCAGACTGTTGCACAAGCCTCTCTTACAATGTGAAGATTTACTTAGATGAATGATGAGTGCACATAAATCAAAAGTACAATTCACAATGAATATCTAAAATTTAAAGCTGAAATATTATTGCAAAAAGTATTACTGAATCACAAACAAAATTAAAAACAAAACCAGTCTTCCTACTCTTGTAGATTATTTTTATGTAAATCATCCTTATGCAGTCATGAAACTATCTGGCAAAATTTTTATGAAGGAGAAAGATAATATAAAAGTATCCCTAACGTTGTGTGAAATTTGGTTGGCCTCACTCTGAAGTTCTGAATCAAATAACCTTCCTTTGATTATTTTCTTAGCTTGATTGTATTCTATAAGTAATAATTGTTGAAGATGTAGACCACAATAGGTAATGAGAATAGTGTCCAGTTTTGAATGCAGGTAGTGCTGAACCTATTCTTTAAAAACAATCAAAGGGAAAACAAAAGCAACACATTTTGGGAAAAGACAATGAAAGTAAACTTCACACCTCATAAAAAGCTTTTGAATCATCCCAGTAGTGGCTCTCAGCATCTTGTAAAATGCTTGTAGTACAAATTCTGATGCCATAGTTGGTAATTTGAAACTTCATGGCGTTCGTGGAGAAAACCCAACTGGACCCCCTCTGTCCTCCAAGACTTCCATTCCGGACCTGCCCACTAAAGCAAGGCAGGACCTGGGAAACCATGAGCGGGACACTTTTCTGACTCACAGAAACCTCCCCAGAAGCTGTATTTTAACGGGAAGTTGTCTACTTAAAGTGAGCTCCCATTCTTGATGGATGACAGCAGATGTTACATAGGGTGATGTCCAGAATGGTAGCTGACCATGACCGATAGGTGGAGCCCAACTTGATTTCAAAGGCTATGCCTCTTCTCGTTGGTCTCCAGTTTGTCCAAAAGTTGAGATGAAGGTAACTAAGAAACAAATAAGCAGATTAGTAATGAATTAGTAATGGATGACTGCTGTCATCCATTGAGAACGGGAGCTCATGTAAGTAGACAACTTCCCGTTCTCTGACAGATACAAGAAGATGTTACATAGGGATGTACCAGAGATTCCTATAGGGAGGGAAGACCACATGCTCCAGTACCCATCTCCCAAAGGCTGCATCCGAAGACTTTATTTATCTTGTAGTGTTTTATAAAGGTGGATGGTGAAACCCACACAGCTGCTGGTGTGTGTGGCGAAGGCTGCAAATGTGGCCACGCTTCTAGTCGAATGTGCCTGTGGTGGAGGTACCTTGCGGATCTGGTACGCTAATGATATGGCAGCTTTAAGCAGATAGAACCCTGGACAAAGCTTTCTTACCAAGGTAAGCGGGGTAACCAAGCAGATAGAACCCTGGACAAAGCTTTCTTACCAAGGTAAGTGGGGTAACCAAGCGGATAGAACCCTGGACAAAGCTTTCTTACCAAGGTAAGTGGGGTAGAAGCAAATGAAGAGGGAGGAGGTTTTGCAGATATCCCTAGTTCTATCAATATAAACCTATAAGTTATATCAATATATGGATAGATGAAAAGGAGAATAGATGAGTCTCTGGCCAAGAGAAAGTAACGTAGACAATTCCATGAGTTCTCTAGACCTAGTACCTCCCTGATGGACGATATGGAACTTAGCTGTTTTAGTGTCAGTCATAACTCATATGTGGTTATTTTGTGATGTTGTATGGAAATGTTGAAGGGTCAGAAATGTAGCCTTCAGTTCAAACAGTTGATGTGAAAGGTTTTGTCAAATTCCGTCTAATCACCTTTTGCCATGAGGTCTCCACAGGTAGCACCCCAACCCACCAGTCTAGCATCTGTATAGATTACCTGGGGAGAAGGTCTGATTATAGGGGAGCCCATTTGTAAATTAGTAGGATTCATCCACTAATGAAGAGAGCATAAGGTCTCTTCCTGTAAAGTAATTTTAGCATCTCTGCCTGGGTGAATCAGGTCAGTATATGGTAAAAGTTCCCATTGCAACTGTCTGGAATGGAAGTGTGCCCAAGAATTCAAATCAATGATAGAAATAAATTTCCCCAAAAGGGGGGCCATCATAGATAGCCTGGGCTTCCTATGCTGAGCCGCCTGTTTGGCGAGATCCGATATGGCCTGTGCCCTATCAGGGGAAAGGTGAATTGACAAGGAGGAAGTATCAATGAGGGCCCCCAAATGTATCAAGGTGTGGGATGGTGATAAGGAGCTCTTCTCGTAGTTGATTACCCATGTGAAGTGAATGTGGAATAGGTATGATGGAGGTGTGATTGCAGTGTGGTGGATGAATGAACCGTAAGAAGCAGGTTGTCTAGATAAGGTGAAATTGCAATGTGTTGTAAACGCAGGTTTTGTACAATGGCTCCTAGAGTCTTCGAAAAAACTCGAGGTGAGGCTGAGAGCCCAAAAGGTAGGGAAGTGTACTGGAAGTGGTTCAATCCTATTTGGAAACGTAAGAACTTAGGATGATCAGGGTGGACCACGACTTGAAGAAATGCACTGGTTAAGTCAATGGCAGCCACGTATTGTCTGTCCTCTAGCTGGCTATGGATTGTGTTTAAAGAATCAATCTTGAAGTACACTCTCTTCATAAATTTATTTAGGTATTTCAAGTCCAGTACAGCCCTGTAAGATCCCCTTTCTTATCAACTAATAGCAAAATGGAATAAACACCTTGACACATTTTTTGGGGCACCTTCTCAATGGCCCTCATATTCAGGAGCTCCTGAACAGTTAACTGGAGGACTCATTGTTTGGTTGGGCTGGAGGGGGTGGGTACTGAATTTAGGAAATGTGTCAAATTCCAAATAATAACCTTCCTTAATAACCTTGAGGGTCCAATCATTAGAGAAGTGTTGGCCCAAACACGATAGAACAATTGGAGTATTGCTCCAACATGTGAAACATCTAGCCAAGGGGATACCACTTTAGTTGCTGTAGGAATGGGGGCGTCCATGTCCCCTGCCAATGAGTTGCTTCTTGGTTGAAGGTCTGGGCCAAAAGGGCTGTTTTTGGTAAAAACTGGCATAGGAGCACTTAAAGGGGGTAGACCTACCCTTGGAAGTAGAAGGGGTAGTGGGAGCTGATGGCAAGAGCTTTTTATTCCATTCGATGAGGATATCCTTAAGAACTTCCTCCCCAAAAAGTTGCTTCTCCTTAAATGGGGCCCCAATAACTTGTAGTTTAGAAGAGGAGTCAGCGGACCAAGCTTTAAGCCATAATGAGCGTCTTCCTGTGACAGATGCTATGCATGTGCGAGCAGATAGCTGGAAGCAGTCCATGTTGGCATTTGCTGCCAAGGAGAGGGCTCTCTTGACACCATCCAGCTTGCCCTTACGTTTTGTAGGTAAGTCAGGGGACACTTGCAACTCATCAATCCACTTTATGACCACCCGTGTGGAGAGGTAGTTGCAGCAGCTCAAGATACAAGAAAGTCACATTCAAAAGAACATTTCAAAAGAGATTCGAGCTTTCGACCTGTATTGTCCTTCAGTTCGACTCTTGTTGGGGTGAGGTGGGTAGAAGCCAACTGTACAGGTGGGTCAACAGTTGGGACTGCCTAGATGGAGGTGAGATGGTCGACCTGTATGAATAGCTTTTTAGGCATTCCTAGCAGCCACTTAGTAGAAAGAGGATCTGCTCATTCCTGCATCAAAAAGTCCTGGAATAGGGAAGGAATGGAAAGGATATGCTCCTGTGGTGGTGGGAGCATCAGGAGGTCCTTGGCCTGCTTGATTTTCTTGTCAGGGATCTGTTCATCCAAAGTGATATATCACTTACTACCAATTCAATATGTTCATAACAAAGGAGCCTTGACGTAGTTTGATTAGAAGAGGCAGTAGAGGATTGTGGTTCATCTTCATCCGTGGAATTAGCCATACGTTGGAGCAATTCAGGTGAGTCAGAAGCCTGCAGATCTTGTGAGTGCACGTGGTGTCAGCTGGAATAAGCGATGGTAGTACCAGCCTCAGTGTGCCTGGGAGGGAGGGAAGTCAAAGTGCCAGCAGTAGGTTGACTAGCCCTGCAGACATCAGATTGTCTGTACTCAGAATGTTGCTTACTTTTGCAGGTGGGAAGAACTTGATGAGTCTGCACCACGATCCGTTTGGGTATGGCAATGCTGAGGACTTCCAGATATACGGGTTCATTTATCCGAGTGAATAGATCTATGATAATCATGAGGTATGATTGCGCTTTTTTGAGCCATGCTTCATTAAGGCGGAGGCAAGTTTAAGTAAAATTTTGGTATCAGGAGATGAAGTACTAGATGAAGGAGACCTTGACACTGAAGGAGTGGGTAGATCTATGGCTTCTAGATCTATGGCTTTTAGATTTATGACTCAGAAACTCACAACTTATAGATCTGCAATTTTTGTCTATGACTTTTGGATCTATGACTTCCAGGTCTATAATTTCTATCTCTATGGCTCCTGGAGTGATGGCTTGTAGATCTATAGCTGTTACTGCTTTGGCTGTAAATATATCTAAGAGATTTTTCCCTATGAGTGTAATCTCCCTTTTGGCCTCTAGGTGGCGTGGTGCACCTGCCAGAAGAAAAGTGTGTGAGTGCGTTCAGCAGAATGGGAAGCACCTTGTTGCCCTTGTTGGGACTGGTGTGCAGAGCACTGAGAAGGGCTCCTACTCCTAGAATCCTGCTCCTTGCTCCTGGAAACCAGTAAGCTTTTTCTTTTTCAAAACGCTTGCCTGCATCACCTTTTGCTTTTATGCCCTTCGTGCTCCCGAGCATTTTCTCTCTCCTGACTTGGCTTGATGCTGTGTTGGGCGCTTTTTTATGTTTTTCAATGGTCCAACCTCTGGATTGGGAAGAGCCACAGTGAGAAACGCTGTAGCATTGAGGATATGGCAGGCGGGCATGTGAGGAAGAAGCATGCCACTTGGAGCGGACTTTTCAGCTTGACTGATAGGCTGGAGAAGCAGCACCCTTAAGTGTTGCGCTGTCTATTTGCTCAGCTTAAATCAGGGCCTGGGGAGAGGCTGCAGCAGCATGCTGGTCTACTCGCTGCCTGGTGATGTTCACACCAAGGGTCCCCATGGTGGCATGGGGAGAGGGTGTGGGAGTGAGACGCGGCCTCACTGACCTTCCCAGATTCCCTTCTAGAGGAGAGGAAAGGGAAGGTAGTGAGGGCAGAGAAGTAGTACGGGAGGTAACCTAGCCCCATGGAAAGGAAGGTAGGGTGGGGGAAAGCACATACATGATGAGTTCCCTTGCATCCTGATGCTGTCAGGCTGATCACAGGAGCATCCCGTGCCCGTATGAGGGGAAGGAACCACACCTGAAAGGTCTGGGGTGCCAGTAAACCCTTCAAGAGTACCCTCAGAAGGTGAGTCTGAAGGAAGAAGGGAGAAAATAGCTCCCAGACCTTAAGGTGAAGCAGAGGGGTGATGGCCTACCCCTCTCCTCTGAAGACATCTCAGACTTGATGCAAACAGTTGGATAGCGATGATTTTCGGTGTGGCCAGCAGCTCGACCAAGGACAAAATGGAGACCAGCAAGAAGAGGCATAGCCTTTGAAATTAAGTTGGGCTCTACCTATCGGTTGTTGTCAACTACCGCTTTGGATATAACCCTATGTATTGTCTGCTTGCATCTGTCTGAGAACACCAGATTTCCCACCCTGTCAGATTTAACTTGGATGCTCTATATGAAGAAATAAATCTGGCATGTAAGATTCGCCCCTCCCCAGAAGTCAAACTAGCCGTTTAATTCCCCGTTCTGACAATATCTGTGGGCCTTTTTGAATTTTGAAAAAAGGCAAACTTCCAGTATGCCCCACCATGGGGCATACACGCTGTGCAGGGACATTTTCACCCCAGAAGTATCTCTGCATGTGCCAGTGTGTCCTCCGGCCCAGATAGCTATGGTGCATGTTATCATGTTCCATAGCTATACTAGGTGCCAGCCAGTAAAGTGCAAGATGCTCCATTTCACACCACATCACACAATTGTTTTGGCACCGTTGCCTTGGCACCATGATTGCCTCTGGGAAGCTGTCCCACAGAAGTGAAGGTGTGAACAGTCCCAGTAACTTATGGAGCTGTCCAAACACACTATTTGTCTTTTGTATAGTCTCTATGTTTATCATTCAAGTTCCTACCATGGTTGGAACAATAGAAAGGAAAAAGTAAGTGAAACCAGCTTTTCAAACTGGTTGGGAATAAAAATTAAGGGGTTAAGCCAAAAAATAAGGATTCTGAAAAGGAATTTGAAAAACAAGTAAATATTTTAGAAGTAATTTCTAATAAAGGCCTAAGAATGGATGTAATGTTTTAGATACAAAACTAGTATAGCTTAAGAAGAAAAGAAAAAATAGTCAGTGGTTATTGCAGAAAAACAGAGCAGGTCATGCTAATGAGTTCGTGGAGAACTTCAGAAGAAAGAAGACTTCACACTGAGTGCAGAAGCAGTTGAGAAGGTCACAGTGGCAAAAGAAATAAATTATTTTGCCAGCAGTTCTAGACAGGCATGAGAAAAAATGAATAGCAAAGACAGAAAAGCAGCCAGAATGTAAAAACAAGAAGGAAATATAATTAGAGCAGTACATAAGGGGAAAAATAACTTTAAAAAACTACAAATTCACTTACACAAATTTTAAAAGTTTTTTTTAAAATATCAAGATTTCTATACTGCTGTAATATAGTCCTAAAACTGATCTTACAATAAATTTTAAAATGAATAATACAAATTTAAAAACATAACATGAATGTAGAAAGAAAAAAAAATCCTCTAGAATTCTGGGAATTAAAAAAACCTAGATTTAAAAACTGAGAGGATCAAACTTTGAATGTTATTTACAAGATATATCATCACTAGAGATGAGCTGAAGAGTGCCGCAGGCCTGGCAACTAAGGCCTATAATAACAGCAAAAATATGTGTAGCAAGAAGGCAAGCTCCTACTTCATGCAGTTTACTTGTGTGAAAGGAAGTGAAGCCAAAAAGAGCCAGGGTCATTAACTTCCATTTATGGAAGTTCATCAGATTCTTAATCTTGACTGAAGTGAATGGAGGAGAAAGAAAAAGGCATGGAGCTGCTTCATCAACTACCAGAGAGTGCCTTCTCCCTCTTACAGCTCCACATGTAAAAGTCAATCAGCATTTTTTAGTTGTGGAATCGCTGTGTAACCTCAGGATGAAGAGTGGTACACACATGCAAGCAATAAATAAATAATAAAGATACTCAGAAAGGTCTTCATGAACATAAGACCAAAGTTTTAGAAGACACTAAAATTTCACTGGACACAAAGTTTCTAGTGTTTTGGTACATCAAAGGAATTGCTTTAACTCCCCAAGAGGATATCTGCTTTATTTGCAGAAGGTTCCAGGTTCAGTTCCAGATAACTCCATTGAGGAACGCTACAGCAAACTATTATTTTTGTCAAGAAAATTATACAGATGTCTCCATGTAATCAACCAGGAGTCTAGCTCTACTTGAAGACAACTTATTTTTATTTTTTATTTTACTTGAAGACATCTTTACACTTTCTGGAATGCCAGGAAAAAGACAATCAGCATACAGAGCTCACTGTTTTACTTTTTACAAAGATATTTCTTGTGTCACTGAAATGAATTATTGAAAACAAAATGAAAAATACTCACGTTCTACTGGTTTCTTTTAATACATTATGATACATCTTAAAATGCTGAGAAACATGCACAGCAGTGGAGAGAAGAGCATACAAATTCTGTAGTGGAGCTCTGGATGGTATATCTTTACTTCTTTCTTCTATCCTTGTCAAGATAGCTGCAGCTGCTTTACAGGAGGCTTCCACAAAGTTCACTCTGATCTCTTGGAAAAACTCATCTCTGCATGCCAGAGCAAGTGGAAGCATTGTGTCAAGTTCTTCCATTATATCAAAACAAAACTACCAAAAAAAAAAAGGAGCATTTGGTTTTTTTTTTATCTTAGGAGATAAAACAGATGTGTTTGGCAAAGTACTTATATATAGAAAGAGCCAGAATTACATATATTCTAGACTAGGAGGTTCTAGTAGTACGTGAAAGACCAACAAAGAGAAAGAGATGGCATGAGCTTCCTAAACAAGTCTACTTCATCAGATGTGTGATCCTACTTATATACTGGACAATTATTCAGAATCTATCTATTTATATTTATATAGAAAGGTATCTATCACAATCTACATATGTGTGTTTTTCCACTGTCACTAAAAGTAAAAGTACCATTAATGGGTACTTAATGGGTACTTCTAGTGACAGTGGAAAAACACCCTATATAAATAGGAAAAATGCAAACATTATAGGTACTTCAAATAATACTTCTCCATATGGGGCTTCTCATGGGCTGTTAGCTTCTTATGAACTTAAGTATACAGGAGTACAAAAAGGTTATGATTCATGAGAAGGTCTTTCTTCAGGTAGCTTCCACTCTCACTCTTTCTTGGAGATGATCCAAAAGGACATCATGGTCAGTGATATGAAAGGCCACAGAGAGATCAAGGAGGATCAATAGATACATGCCTTTGCAATTTTTTTAGGTCGTTCTTCTTCACAGGCTAATTCCCAGTATTCCTTCAGGGACTTTACATTCACAATATCTATCACATAGCAGTTAGTTGAAGTCTGCTCATTCTGCTCATGTTGAAGAATTTTACTGATGAAATCTTCAATTGCAATTGTTATACAGTGTGCTACAGAAGATGACAGGTCTTTAAATGCTTTCCTCCAGCCAAAGTTTAGTATGGTCAACTGAAATGCAGACATACAAAATACATATTCAGTCATTAATATTTTAATGATACTGAACTGGTCAAACAAACGCCTGAAATGTTTATAAATTGAAAATACAATTTGCTTCCTCTTTTAGACAAATAAATGAATACAACAGATCCAACACAAACAAGAACAATCTTATTGTCACAGCAGGTCCCAAAGCAAGATTTTTCAAAAATCTTACCAGATCAAGGGTTTTTATACAGAAGAATTCATTTGAGACAACTATAAAATTATAGTTAAAATAGCAAATGAGTCCTCCAATTATTTAAATTTCAGACCTTAAACATATTCCTAGAAGAACTTCAGAAGGAAAAGAGTAACACTGCACAGATTCATTAACTCATTCTTCTTGAATATTTTCCTTGTAATATACAGGCCAGTGACTATTTGGCACTTCTTTCAGAAAATAATGTATGAAAATATAAATGTAAATCCACTAGAGAAAACTCAAGGACACTAGGACCACAAAAAGAAGGGGATTCAGAGGATTACCAAAGATCCATGTTCAGATGACAACAGGCAGCTTGCATCAGCAAAAGAACATAAAATATATTGCTCATACTATGTTATTATTTAATGAAACAAAAAAAATTAATGTTGGGATTTTAAAAAGAAAGCTTTAGGCATTTATTGTCACAAAATAAATTGCTTTTTTCAAAGAAAGATTTAATGAATATGAGATATATCTAGTGATAATACGAGTATATTGTTCAATATTATTTTCTGAGAATTAGATTAATTTCAGAATATTCTCAATAAAATGTCTGAGAACTTATTTAAAAGCCATTTGTTTAAATAGTTTTTTATCATTGATTAAAATTCTGAGGTTTTATTATTTAGTATTTTGCAACACTAAATACATTTTTTAAAAAAAATCAGAATATTCTCAAAGATTTTCAGAGTATATTATTTTGGAGAATATCTGGAAAATGTTCTTATCTCACATCATTACACAAGTAACATTAATAGCTAGCAGGCTAAAGACATTTTAGTGCATATAATTCTCTCATAATATTGAGTTAACAATGGGAGCCCAATTCATACCCTAACAGCCATATTTGTGATTCATCTGATACTATATTTTCTGTAATAAAGTATAAAAGCTGACATATGTATGTACCATAATTTTGCCTATGTAACTTTGGAATATGAAGGTCAGGCCTTGTGCTTTCCACTGACACCCCCAAAAGTGGTTAAGTGATTTGTACTTCTTGGTCCTGAGCTTCCCATAGGCCACACACTGTGTTAGATACTATGAAAAGCAGCAGGCTCACTTGAAGGGCTCTGTCCTGACTCTCTTTCATCGTCTGTGCTGGTCACCCCCAAAAAGGGGTTGGGCACACTGCACAGATCCGCCTTGAACTGCACATACCTTTGATAGGCTGCAACACACCACATCCACCACCCAAAAGACATTCTGGGCCTCTTAAGATCAGCTCCAGACCTACTGGACCTCCCATAGGCTGCATGACATGTGGGACATTCTGAAGAATGTCTGGACAGGTTGTGAAGTTCAGTCCTAAACCTCTTAAAGTCTAAACATTGCATCAAACCCAAGAATTGACTGAACAGCTCAGGTGACTTAGCACTGCCCATAGGCTACGCTTGCATCATACCAAACTGCCAACTTCTCCAAGCAGCAGACAGGCACACCTATAATTTGGGAATTAATATTTAGGAATAATGTTTTTTTTCCCTAAAAATCCCATGCCAAATTATCAGTGTATCTTATATGGCAGTGCATCTAATATAGTAAAAAATATAGTTAACCATCTAAATTTTGGTTCGGTTCTGAGTGAACTGATTAATGAACTCTTATTTTTATTTCTAACATGATTTAAAGTTTTTTGTTATAAAAAATTATGAAACCTATGTTTTCAACATATTTTTGAAAATACTTATACTTTCAGAATATTAAATTAAATGTACACAGTGGTATTTCTGATTTTTCTTACTTTTTTCCATCAGTAGTGTCTTTGCCCTTTCAATAATGGTGCCACAAATGTTTTAAAAGGTTCTTTTATATTCACAAAGTTTTGTATATAGCTTCTTCCAACTGTCAGATGGTGCCGGGATAATAATTCCATTTATAACATGGACATTCCCATGGTGATAAGACTTTAATATTTTTATTAACTCACCTCTTTTTCTGGAAGTAAATGTTCAGCATGCACACTGGTTTCATTTGCTGTACTTTCCCCTTTTAAAAGCTGACCACCAGCTTTCTTTAGAACTCCTGCACAATATGAGAAATCTACGTTAAGATAAATTATGTGGAAAAAATATCCACATGCTTTTAGCAGGATGGTACTAAAACTTTAGTAACAAAATACAGTAAAATTCAGGCCATAAATGTCCAAGATGCAATTTTGTATTTTATAAAATTGTGGACATAAACAGAAACAAAGTATTTTCTTTTGGCATTGTGTTTAAATTAAACTTCTATTTGGATGTTAATATAAAATACAGGCAACTTAAAAGAAGCCATTTTGTTACACACATTGTAATAAACTTTAGTGAATATTTACTGTTCTTAGATACCAGGGGCCAGGATCTATTTCTCATTATTATATGAACACATGTATGCAGTTTACTTGGCAGATAAAGAAGGTGCTTGCCTTTACCTTCTTCCAAGAAGATGCCGGGAATTAAACCAGCCATCCTCTGCTTTGCACTAGTAATGTCCAAAGTAAGAAATCAAAATTGTATTTGGATTGTCCCATTAAAATAATTCAAGGATATTAGGGGAAGTTTCAAATATTCTTACAGGTCTATAAGCACATGAGAGAATCCTTTGTCAGGTAGTATAGCGAATTTGGTCCTGTGCTTCCCATAGGCCACAGACGGTCAATCTCAGACAACAGCTGGACAGTCATTCAGACAAATAAATCCAGAGACAAAGTATTTCTTTCCTCACTGGAAGGGTCAGGAGCTTTATTTCAAAATCCTTTCTAATACAAACATCTCTTCAAACAGCAAACTAAAGATAAAAAACTTGTACAACACAGAGATACTTATATAGGTCACAAACTGCAAGTCATCATCATGAGGTTTTAGAATGATGTCATCTAATTACTGCAACAGCATGAGACTGAATCCTAAGTCTCTGAGCCACGAGTTGCTGACTCATTGTCACTTTTCAGTTCCTGAATAACAACATTCTAAACTGTCTGACATTCTTTACTGGCAATCCCCTGTACAATCCCTTGTACAAGGTTCCAATGCATTTTCCAGCCTTTTCTGTTGTTCGTGCTGCTGGCTGAGGGTTCAAGGCCAAAGTTCCAGAGTGTCTTCTTTAGTTTAAGTGTAATGTTGTAAACCATTCACACAGATAATAACAAAAATGTAGGAATAACACCATCGGGATCATACGCCAGCCCTCTGCAGGTCAGTGAGAGACATTAAGCTAGCACCTCAGGAGAGACATCCTGAAAAATCAAGATGTGGCTTTCTTCATAGGAAAGAGGTGGGTCCAGATGAGAAAACTTTTGGTAAATAAGGTTTTTCAAACAAAGAAGTTTCAGGAAGCAGGAGAAAAGTTCAGTTTTAAAATGTGTTGGTAAGAACTACTGGGTCCAATTTTTTTAAAAAAATGTTGGACACACAAATCCTTCTAGGAGTTCAGAGGCCTATTAAATTTTTAATATTATATGCTATTTTTAATATAAACTATTACACTGTATCTATTCCAATTTGATATATATAGTAAAATCTAAGGATTCTTCCATCTGACTTGGAAAAAGAAGTTTTCTTTGGAATTTTTCTGAAGGGAGAGCCCAGAGAATCTCTATGGATGGTTCACAAAAGTGTAACATTAGGCAAGAATGGTTCACAAAAGTGTAACATTAGGCAAGTCTTTGATACTTATTTTGAGTCTCCCAGGAAACTCATATTACATTTAGCTTTTAAAATGGCTTTTCTGTAGTCTTATGTAATAATGTTTTTAAATAGATATTATTTTACTTTTTATTCTTTCTGTACCACTTTCAGATTATATTTTAATGGAAATAGTATATAAATATTTTAAATAAACAAATAAATACATTTAATATAGTATTGTTTGTTACACTTCATTACTTTGTTTATTGCTGCTGAGTTCTAGATCCAGCATCTTTAGGTAAACAGCTGCAGATGATGTGAACTTCTACCTGGCTGAAGGTACTTTGGCTATCAATGCTACATCCAACTCTGTGTACCTGGTTTTTTTTTTCAGGAAAAGCACATCTCCATAAAGATTTCACATCTATCCATGTTGACCAACTTGTTAAAATTCTGAGTTGGTTGGGATGAATGTAGTTGGTCATTAAAATTCAGAGGTTCAAAAGGGATACACAACTGGATATTATTAATCCTGGAGGCCCACAGTGAAGTACAGATTAGAATAATAGGAACCTGGTTGACACAGGGCCAGATATTCTAAACTTTCTATATGAAGTAAAAAACAACTTTAGATTAATCTGTAAATGTGTGGTAGGACTTTTGAAACTACGGTAGCTTAAACAAATGTTAAGTATGCCACAAGCGTCAGAGAGAGAATGGTAAAACAGATAATATCAAGTAATAGCTCTAAAAACATATACAATGTTCAACAAACATAGGAACATCTATAATACTCTTACACTCAGTCCAGAAAGGTGGTATGGAAAGATATCAGAAGCAGTGTGGTTAAACCACCTCAGTAGAATCTATTTCCCAAACATATATTTTTTATGTAAATCACTTTTATAAATAGATGCTGTAAATAAATCAGTAAATACATTTCTAAGGCACCATTCAGTACATGAACAATCCCAGACCATGTGGAATTCAGCTTTAATTGTAGTAATCAGCTACCCCTCTCTGCAACATCTCCTCAAAAGCTGACTAATGTTTCTTCAAGGGAAACAGGAAATATGTTCGCCCTCAAATAAGAAATCACTACATTTGAAGTCCATATCTTTAAGACAGTAACCCAATTAGACTACTTTTATTTAACATGATAATAACATTTATACTGTGATCAGTCTTTCATTTGCTTTCAAATAATTACTGGAAAAATGCATATTTAGTATTACCTTAAAAGCATGCAATGACCATGAATACAATTAAACTATTGTTGTAAAATTTATTTTAAATTATTAAAGATTTTGAAAGATATGGCAGTTAAAAAACATATATTCTTGTTTTTGGCAACAGCAATGTGCACTCTTAAGATTATCACAGAATAATCTTTGACTGAGCGAAAAAATGCTCAAAGAGAGCTATAGTCCATTTTAGCATTCTAGGAGAACTAAGAATTTTCATTTTCTTATTGTTATGTCTCTCAAACAATATTTATTTACAAAGCAATTGCTGTTTTATACACATTAAAACAGAGACCAATTTAATATATATCCTGTATAAAAAGCTATCCATTAGGACAATGATCTTGCAAATCTGATTGAGTTATAATTTTATAGTATTTTCTAGACACATATAAGAAGTAATAGATTCTGTCTTAATCTGTGAAGGAAAGACCTTTGCAAATCTTTCTAGTCCCCTGAGGCAAGGGTTGAAAATCTAAAACCTTGACAACTTTGCCCATAGTGGTTTCAAAGAGCTCCACTGGAAAAAGCTTTTCTTGGCACTCATTATCAGATCTGTCTAAGTTCACCTTTCTTGCTGAAATGGGGGCGAAAAGGGGAAAGGTGAGAGGAAGATGAAAAGTGTATTAGATGTTTTTGAAAATCTCCACAAGCGACTTTTAAAAGACCAGAGGGAAAAGAAAGCACGCCAGAAGGGCAGAAGGAGAATATAATTTGGCCAGGAATTCTTCACTCTATACAAAGATGTTCTGCTTTATCCATGGCAGCTACTCAGTGTTCCAGGTCTCCTCAAAGAATTTTATTCCCTGTGATAATGGATGTACTAGATATGTCTGAACATTTACCTAATTTAATTGTAGTGTAAATCCAGGAGAAAAGAGCAGCATAAATGAACAAAACCAGCAAACCAAAGGTCAGCTTTTCTTGGTGATTCCAGGCCAAATGAATTCACCACTCATACTTGGTTCTATTTTTATTTTTTTTTACATCTTGGAAAACAGAGATGGGAAAGCAGAATATAATACTAATTTATTTGCTGAAAGTGAGAAATGTAACACATTTGTCCATTGGCACTTTAGTCATAGTAAGAAGGAGATTCATCTTGTTTAGGTATAAGCTTAAAGTTATCATGCTTATATTTTTAAAATTAATATTTAAAAATATAACAAAACCATAATATAAACATACTTCACAATATAAAATAAAATATACTTCACAATATAAAAATACAGAAACTAAATAAAATATATTTGAAATTGTATTTCTAGATGAGATTATATCTTTTATAGCAATTGAACTGTTTTGGAATAAATTCCAGAGAATTAAACTGAATGACACAGAATCTAGATTAATTTAGCATGCCTGCTCCATGGGTTTTCTGTATGAAATTGAAAGTATGTTCACTTTTCCCCACTGTGTCCTTTGATGATATTGTCTGCCACAGGATTACAATAAGAGAGTACCAGTAAGCAGTACTTCCTTGAGTTTGTAACTTCTATTTCCAGCCACCTAAATTGGCCTTCATGGGTTTCCATTGTGCAAACTGCAAAGGAACTTGTCTTGATGGCAGCTAGAAGTAGTGTGAACTATGTGTCTCTTTTCTTTTCAGTTCTTCTTCCTCTTCTTCTTCTTCTTTTGGTTCACAAGCAACCTCCTACCAAAAGCAGACTACTTCCAAGTGATAATACTATGAAAACGTATGAAGAGAAGCCCAGGTGGCCACCTTGCAAATTTCCGATGTGGAAGCCTTCGACCTCTCCGCCCAAGCAGCAGCTACAGTCCTAGTGTAATGAGCTTTACAAACCCTGGGAGCCACTTTACCCTTAACTACATACACCTCCCTAATACAGTTCCTTAACCATCTAGCTAAGGAACTCTTAGAAGCCATTTGACCCCTCTTAAGACCCCCTAAGAGTACAAACAATCTGTTAGAAGATCTGAAATCTTTGATTTTTCTGAGATAAACCCTAAGTGTTCTTCTTACATCCAATTTATGCAGCCATTGCTCTTTGTCATTGCTGGGTCTAGGGGAAAAAAGATGGCCAAGAAGCCTTCTGGTTTAGCTGTAACTCTGATCATTTTGGGGGGGGAAATAAACAATATGACAAACTTCAGAAAGATCTACTTTAATTTTGATAACACTTGACACATGTTCTGCACAATGAACTTAAATATTATACGTTATTCTGAACAAAGAGAAATTACAAGTTTCTGCTCTAATGCTTTCCTTTTTTGTAGTGAATTGGCACAACTTCAATATAGTGTTAATAAAAGCTTCTTTGCCAGACGTAAGTGGTAAAGAAGTCCAATTTATTTCATGCTGAAGAAGCTGATTGTATAATTTAAAAGCCCATTTGGTTTGCTGTATTTTTTTAACTTCTTAAATAGAAATGTGATGGTGTTATCCAAGGTACTCTACCACTGCACTTTTATGTTGCTTCCAAATTTGTCAACAGACAATAGGCCTTCCCTTCCTATATACACTATATTGAAAGACTACTGTCCTTTCCAAAAGCTATTTTCTAGAATAAAATTATAATCCAACTTTAAAGGTTAGCTGGTGAATAATTTATTTTCTATTATCTTAAATGCTCATAGAATTCATGTTATCAACATCCATTATATTTTTAAAAAACCAAACTTATAAGTGCAAAAGAAAAAAGATTATGTAATAAAATTGTTATAGGACAAAGTTAGATTGATAAAAGCTGCGTCATTTTACAGTTATGATTTTCTATTCAGAGATTTTTTAGAAAGCAATGTAATAAAGAAAAACCAGGGTAAATGACCAAAAATGTATTACCTTGAACATTTTTACTTTCAGGAAAACTTGGTAACAATAGCATATCTGAAGACAGTTCTTCAACCTTCTCTTCCATTGCTAAAAAGAGCTTTATAAGCTTGGAAAGGCATCTGAGTTGGTGTAGTGTTAAGCAGAAGCTTCTTCCTCGTTGAGAAAATTCCTGTGTTGCTGTAAAAAAGAGAAAAAATTAATCTAGCGCAAAGCCTACATTAGATCATGCATAAATAATAACACATGTGATATACAATGTTACATCAACAGCAAGATTACCTAAGCACAAAGATCTTTCTAGAGAATTACCTTAATTTTTATTTTGTTGTTTACATTTATTGTTACCTCTCAACAAATGAAGGTAAAAAGAGATAAAAGGTAATCACAAATTTATCATCCAATAGAAGTCCAGGTAACTGAAGACTTAAAACTACTGCTTTAAGTCATTTAAAATTCTCACTTCCATCCTGACAAGAAAATGTGTGATTACTGTATTCCAGATCCATGACAATTGTCTTATGATGTACAACAACTCTCTTATGATGTATAACCAACTCTCTATAAACCATCAACACATTATCTTAACATCTGGAATAATATAATTATTGGCTTGCTGAAGACACTCTTCTATTTTTATTTTTCAAAAAGATTTCAAATTCACGTCTTATATTCATGTTAACCTAAATAAAAAATGATTATGACTGATCTCAGGCAAGACATACATTATCACTTAACATAGCCTTCGTGATCTAATGAGCAGATTTCCTAGTCTAGTATTTATGCAAAAAATCTAATCTGAATCAAGTAAATGGTTCCTAAAAGTTTAGGAGATCACTATAGTTAGCAATGCTTTCCATCAGTAACATCACATACCATTTTCATTGCATGCTTAAAAGGTCAAAACTCATTTTTGCAAAATTTTCTTCAAAAATGAGACCACAGCTTTTCTCTTCTCAGTAGCCTTGGCTAGGACTGAGACGCTTCTTTTAAAGTAATATAGTATATAATCCTAGCTTCCATGGGCATTCCATCAGTGCCCATTAAATTCTTGAAGGAAATGTGGGAAGAGTGATGTTTTATCCATATGTCATAGCAAAATTCATAAGAATATGGGAAATACATTTTTAGTGGTACTGACTCTGTTAAGGAGGGGATCTAATATATACTGTACTTAATAAAGGTGATTTTTTTCAGTTATATACTTTGTTTATAACTCTGAACACTTATTAGTAAGAAGAATCTAAGATTTTTAGAAAATTCTCATCATCAAGTTATAATACTGTACACAAGAAGAGCAATGAGAAGACATCTAGCGATTTTTTAAAATTACTGTACATTTCTTGTTCCCATCTGGCTTTACCTTCAAGTGCATTCATTGTTTTAAAAAAATGAAGAGGGAAAGGAAAAAGAAGAAAAGGCTAGTCAATTCCATATGATGACTTACGCCAGAATAGGGATATAGTCAATCCTTCACAGTTCGATGCTTGTGCCCAATACTACTTTGCATAGTTGAGGAAGTATGTGGCCTGTGTGCTTAGACAACCACAATAAACAGACTTTTAGTTTTCCTGTTTCCTTATCTTTGGTTTTCTTGACTGATATCCTTTGAATTATATTAACATTGATTTATTTTCTAAGTTCCTCTTTAGACTTTTCATTAAATCTGTGCCAACCTACCCTATCTTGACTCCATTTTCATTTCTCCTAAACTTCAGTATGCCTCCATTCAGGATAAACACCTACAGTCAAGAATGAAATTCTCAAAGCTATATAATTCATCATACTTCATTATTCTGCAAACAAGAAATTCTAATGTCGAAGTATCACAATTTATTTCACTCCGCCTTAATACATACTATGCAAACATACAGTAGTCTGAATAATATAACCTCAGATATATATGATATAAAAGGACATTGGAAACATTTTTAAAGCATTCCCCCATTTTAAATATTTAAAAGTATGTTGTAAAAGTGCTTTAAAAAACTGGAAGTATATCATATTATAAAATCATCCTCACAAGCTAAAATGCATTGAGGCCTGAATAAAAACAAAAGCCGTAACACCATCATTATGTTCCCTGTTTTGGTTCAAATCTCTTAATGTTCAAGCTCACTGTATAGTGTTAAAAACTTTTTTAAAATTTGCACATTAAACTACAAAATTTAATATAACAGCAGGTATTTCAATGTTTGCAATTTAATGCTCAAATAACACTATACAATTCATCACTTCCTAGCAGAATATCCAGCCGCCACTGGGAAGTGGCCCTTCATGTTCTTATTCAAGATTGTCATCTCATTCTTTTGCAGAATATTTTCCTCCTTAATTCTCCAGCACATTGTTTAATGAAGAGCCTAAGAGAACAAAGTTATCTACCATTTCCATTTCTTCATGGTCAACTGTAAATTACTCAGGCATGTTGGCTGACGTTACTGGTACTTTAGCCTTCTTAACATTTAACTATAATCCAAATTTTCTGCTTACCGTTTTCACTATTATAGTACTTTCGGCTAACAGAGAGATGTTACCTACATATTTCAAATTGTTAATATTTTTACTCTCTGTTTCTATTCCAGCTGCCATCTCTTTCAGTCCTACCATTCTTTAGATTTACTTGCATAAAGTAAATAGATGTGGGACAAAATATGCATTACTGTATCACTTATAATCTGAAAAACTGTACCTTCCTAATTTCATGTTTAACATAACTGCCTGTTCACTGTAATATTTTCATAGATTGACACCTTCATTAGTCAAAAATAAATTACACAAGAATAAAACTCTTCCTTGATAGTATTTTGCCTTTTCCGTTATCAAAGTTATGTTGGCCATCTCATTCTGTGTTCCTCTACCTTTTTGAAAGCTGTCATGTTGCCTTCCATACGTGGCTCTATTCATCTATACCAACACTACTGTCACTATTTGACTGCTTTCTAATCTTTAAAAAATAAGGATTTTCCAATTGTACATGGAGATACCATCAACTAAGACTCCTGGCATACAAAGCAATAAGCCAAAATTATTTTTTGCCTTAATAAAACTGGAGAAAATAGACAGTATAGGTACTGATAGTTCTGACAGCTCCTGAACATTCATCAAACTAGAGGAAGTTTTCAAGTGTGATACCATAGGTCCTCATCCTATTCAATAATACTATCCAAGTATTCAGTACAGTGGTACCTCGACATACAAGTGCCCTGACATACAAGTGTTTTGAGATACAAGCCGCCGAGTGAGTGATATTTTGCTTTGAGATGAGAGCAAGATTTGAGATACGAGTAGGTAAATACAGTACAGTACATAACAAAAACAACTGAGGTGGTGTTTTGGGAGCTGGAATGGATTAATGGGAAAATTGCTTTGAGATACGAGCGATTTGACATAAGAGCAAGGTTACGGAACGAATTAAACTCGTATGTCAAGGTACCACTGTATTACTATCTAAGAATAGCACTCAGCAATCTGGGAGTAATGCAATAGAATCTGCGTGGGCTTCTCCTACAGGATAAGACATGGGTAAATGTCTGATCTGGTTATGAATCAGCAGTATGATGTAGAAGTAAGTCAAATAGGATTCTGGGCTGCATCAAGAGAAGCAATCTCCTCATCAGACAAATTGTGGAAAATTCACAGAAAGCAATGGAGATTATTAGGACCAGTAGAAGGAGATGTTTAGTCTGGAAAAGGGAAGGCTAAGACAAGATAGTATAATGGCCTCTTCAAATACTTCAAAAGATGTCAGAAGAAAATTGTCATGACCTAGTCTCTGTGGACCGAAAATGAAGGATACTAAACAATGGGCTTCACTTATAGCAAGGCAGATCATGAGTGAATATCAGGACTGACAACCTCCATCATTACAGCATAAACACCACCCCCATCATTACAGCATGAGCTGTTTGACAACACAGCCAATTTTCTAGATAAATGGTAACCTCAGGCATCTGTCAAAGATACTTTGAAATAGATTTCTTGATAAAACAGAGGTTTGGATTCAATAGCCTAAATATTCCCTCCTACTCCATGATTCTATGAACACTAAGCACTTCTAAGAATGCAATGAAATTGACTGCGTGTATCTGAAGCTCCAGCACCACTAAAATAATTCTCATATGGAGAAGCATCAATGTTTTGAACAGGAGACCACGAGGAGGCTATGTAAGAACAGAATATTAAATAAACTGTATTGATTAATTCAATTTGGGCATTAAAATAATCATATTATATAATTTTAATTCTGGAAAGTTACAGTAAGCAAGGCACTTTTTGTTTTTTTAAAAAAACAGAGTAAAATTTGTGAACTACTTAAGTGTTAATATTATTTTTGCAGGAATGGTATTGGCTTATAATGTTGCAAGTAACTTTTAAATAATAGGCAAATAAAATATTAGGCACAGAGGCAGTTTGTTGAGAAGACTTCACATGATCTAGTCATGCACTGCACTAAGCTGTGCCTCCCCAGTTTAGCCATTTGGCCCATTCCTGCTCTGTAGAGATAGCTCAACTGACTGAATGTGATATGAGCTAAATCATCCAAGCCTCCCTTTTACTCACTAGTACTGCCTACACCGGGGAGAACAATGGATAGTTTGGGGGAGGGGAAATGAACCTCAAGCACTTACCTACTAAATACACATATTTTATTAACCAATACTTTGAAGGTTAGAAAGCTCTATTGGAACAGAAAATAGCTTCATTTACTAACTTCTTAAGCTTCTCAAAAATAAATTGGAAAAGATCCAAGAGAATGCTTCTCCTGACTCACTATTTTAGAACCTCTGAACAAAATTCTAAATACGAGGTAATCTGACCATAGCAAAAAGGCTCTGGGTTCAAAGTCAAACCATTAACATTAATGGTATTATTTTAGAGAAGGTACAGGGTTATAATGAATCCTGTCCTGTTGCTTTTAATTATTCAAAAATCACTATACCATAAATATTTTTAAAATATGCATCAAGATTCTTTCAAAAAGGAACTCATTTCTCTTTAAGCTCTTCAAAAGAAGAACTAATTGTTAAAAGGATTCAAGTCATAGTTCAGTTAAAAAAGATACTTATCATTGTATTGCACTTGATTTTCTTCTACTGATATTTGATTGGATAAAAAGGTGCATTCAGATCACGGAACTGGAATAACAGCACACCCAAGAAGCTATAGAAACCAAACCTCCTTGACCTCATTAATGACTTTTCCTAGTTAATCTGAAGCAAACATTGTTTGTATATTGCATGTTATAAAATATGAAGAAAGGAAATCCCTTAACAGTTGTTACTGATTCCAGTATTTAAAGACTGAGATTTAAATGCTGTTTACAAAACAGAGCAGATGCACATGTTGACAAAAAGGTAAACAATTGTTGCATGGCTTACTGCCAGACTCTGAGCAGATATTCAACTCCAAGTGAAGCACATTTCCCCTATGGATTGCACTTATTGCCACTTCATTTCCTATGTGCAGTGTTTCTCTATTGCTGTGCCTGGCAGTAAGCTATTCCAGTTCTTTTTTGACCCCTGAGGCCTACTGCTACCTCACATAGCCATTAGTGAGAGGAATAGCATGTGTCTGACATGGCCTGAAACCAATTATTTGATATTTTCTTGAGAATGATGCCCAACTCTGTTGGGAATGAGCAATCATGAAATAATTTGCCTCCTGATTTAATTTTTTCCTGCACAAATTAGTTGTAGCCTGAGCTAGATATACACAGCTGGCTCTGACATATCTCTGTCTTATCGAGATTATACTTGAAATGAGGAACCTGAATAGAATGGATTGGGGAACCCTGCTTTAAAAAATCATTGACAAGTTTACCAGATATTCTAATTGCATCTATCCTCTGTTGACTGCGTAAGAGTGAATCATAAAGAACCATCACCACAGCAGGAAAACTATACAGATGCAAGCCATTATCAAATGGTCTAAGATTTTTAAAGAAACTACTTAGATTTAGGTTGCCTTTATTTCTATAAGAACCCAATAGTAAGAGAGTACCTTTGAGAGATAAAAATGAAATAAAATTCCATTGGTTCAGATTATAGGAATATATTTCTCAAAATGTTTTCAAAGTCTTTGTTTACTGATTATATATCTCTGGATTAAATACTTTATCGTATAAAATTCATAAAGGGCTACAAAAGAGATACTTAGCCTCTCTGTTAATTATGCAACAGTTGATACATCCTATATAGTCTGTGAACTTTAATAATGATACAAACATCTATCTAGAGTATCATTAAACCAAGAAGCATTCATGGACTGACAAATTCAGCAGTAACATGAAACAGAAGCAAGAAACAATATATTTAGTATCACACAGTTCCTTTTTCTTTTACCAGTTTGGTCTTGTAGTTAGTTGGATTCTTACCTGGTAGCTTCCCAGTTCAAGTCTACACTCCTTCACAAAGCCAACTGGGTGACCTTGGGCTAATCACAGCTCTTTGTCTGAGCTCTCACAGCCCCACCTATCTCACTGCTATCTTATGGCACTGCTACTGTGGATTTACCACAGCAGGTAAAATCACTCACTCTGCAGTATCAGGTAAATTCGGAGTTTCCCGCTGTCCTGACAGGATGGCAAGAAACAGCCAATGAGAACTAAGGTTTGCAGCTCAGCTCCCATTGTCTGATCCCACATGACGCATGCCTCACCATGCATGCCATGGAAGTCTTGCAGCTGCCAGGGAGGAAGCTGCAGACCTCCGTTTGGAGTGGAGACAATGCATCATGACTCTGCAGCCAGGAAAGCTGTGAATTTTTATATAACTGCAGATTTTTATCCACCAATATGGAATGGACCCTGAGACTGTCACTGAGTCCTAATATCAGTTTCATTGTCCCATTCGTTGTTTACCATTTCAACACCCAAATTGTGTTAGCTATGCAAGTGTATGCATTTTAATACAGACATATTTATGCACTTCTATAACAGGTACCCATCCACCAGACTATACATTTCAGATGCGTAAGACCTTACTCTTTCTTTGCCATAAAAAACTAGCTGAAAAGGCACCTCTCTCCTTTTCTTTTAGTGCTAGATATTACTTATTTTTGCTTGTGGCCTGTGTCTGATCCAGTATAGTTCCTTATCATTGTAAATAAACTAATAAATAAATAAGCAGAAAAAACCTAAGATTTTAAAAGCTTAAGAAACACCACTCTTAAGTGAAACAGATACTTATGCAAAAACTTCCTTCAAAAATATGATTTTTTTTTAAACATCCTGCAAAATAAATCTATACAACTAAAGAAAGCATTTTTAAAATGCTTTAGGCAGGTCATTGTAACAAACAGTAAAATATGCTAAGTGAACCATGAGAGGAAAGCATTATTAAAACATTAATTTAAATTACTCTCAGATACTCACATAATGTACCTCATTTCTTTAAAAAATAAGACGTTTCTTCAAAAAATAACCAAACCATGCATTAACAGAGATATACAAAATGCCTCACACCTTAATAGTATCTCACCAAGAAGCACCTAATTACATTTTATTTGGGAGCCAGATGATGTGCATTGAAAAGAATCATGCAAAAAAAAAATCATGTAACAATTTCCTTGTCAAACAATAATGTGGGAGCCTTAGGAACCTCTTCAGGAGACCTTTTAGAAGTCCTTGTTCTTTTGACTTTCATAGCCCTCTATGGTTTCCTTTACACACTACTGTAACGTTCCTAAGAAAACCCAACTTAATAATTCCCTCTTAACTTCTTTGTCACACTCTTTTTTATTAAAGAGAGTACTCTAATATATAAATCTCAGGCTGACCTCTGACCACTGAAGAGAAATCGGATTGAAGAGTAAATCACTTTCATCTTTTATACTTGGGAGGAGAATGCAATAATTAGGGGGCATGGGGAGTTAAATGTTCTCTTCACCCTTAGGAAGAACACCCAGGTGCACAAATGAAGCTTTGAGATAAAAATAATTAGTATTTCCTAATTAGAATTATTCTAAAAATAATAAAGCTTTTTTATTGCACAATGTGCAAATCAAATCATATGCATGAAACCACAGCTTTTGCACGTCATTTGTGAAAAATGACACAAAAATATATCACTAACATAGCTAGCTAAACTGAAAACTATTAATACATATGTAAGCTTTGATTTCTCTCAAATTACACATAAAAGAATAAAGAAGACCTAAACAACTCATCCTTTTAAAATGGGAGAGGTCAATAACGAAATTCTACTATTAGGTTTCTCATTATGGGATTAATAAGCATTTTGAAGCAAGTTATATATTCAGGCACACCAGCAGCTCTGAAATTATTTCAGCACAACTGATATTTTGGCAACTTAGCTATCATCTCCTTACCTCCTACTCTAGGCTGAAAGGGTCAAGACTAACTCTTGCGCAATCTTACAAAAAAATCACACTCACTACCAGACATAATTCTATTGGCATTGGCTATTTATAGATTGTCTTTTGCCAAGTGGCTATTTCTACTTACTTCATAAAAACATATTTTACACTAGAGGCACCACAATATATTTCAAGTATATTGTTTCTAAAAACAGCAAGAATGGCCTCATGCTGCACAAATTTACAGAATATTTTGAAACACATATACCAGGAGCAGCAAGGATCTTATCCATGGATGGTTCCACTGGTCCAGGAACAGTGACATTGTAGCATTCATTGTGCATCTGCAGCACCAGCAGTGTGTGGTGCCCATGCCTATTTAACATGTTCATTTATGTTGACTGTAATGTATTTGAATGTATTTATTATAAAAATTGCCTATGTAAGATCCTCAGTTAGCAAGGAGAGGTAAGCAGCAGGGCTTAGTTATTCTAATCAGCATAAAGGAGTGGGGAGAGAATACCCTAGGAGCAGCCAATCGGGGTGATGGCTCGTGCCAGGCAGGAGGTATTTAAACCACCTGCCAAAGGGAAGGAATCATTGTTGTTGTTCCTTGCTGGGAAGATTTGGGAGCAGGAGGTTTCAGGTTATACTGATCTACATCCTGAGGGAAACTTACCTGCTTTAATCCAAACTTCGTGGGCTGTGATAAGCCAGGGAGGCAAGACTAGGATAGCCTAGGGCATTAGGGAACTAGGAGTGCATGTGTGTGGTCTTTCTGTGAACACTGATATACTTCACAACTAATTTGTTTTACTTTACCTTTGGAAACCATTGTAACAATAAAGCTTGAGACTTCTATTTTTTACAAAGAAGAGTATTCCCTACAGTGATTTATTAGAAAGCTAAAGAGAACACTACTTTAGAAGGGCTACTACAGCTTTAAGAAGCAGGGAAAGCAGGAGCCAGAGAAAATGAACCGCAGGGAGGCCGGTTAGAAACGCTTACCACTTGCTTCAATAGAGAAAGGAGGAGGGTGGTGTGCTCTCTTGCATGAGTCTGGAAAGGCATGGCCGGCGCTGTTCTTTTCATTACCAAATCTAAATATATTCAGGCCTCTTAGGAGGAAGGGGCAGGGGAAACAACGGGCCTTGGGCTGGGGGAGTCAGAAAGGCAAACATTCCAAGAAACCTCTCAGAGAAGTTGAAAGTTCTGAAAATGTTGCAAGCTGATACAGACATTATTTCTAGGCTTGGAAATATCTAATTTCTCATTTAAAAAAATCCTGATTGAATTTGGTCTAGGTTATTCTTGATTAATCCAATCAGGCAACCTTTCTACCACCTAGTCAGAAGGGAGATCAGGTCGCATTTTAAGGACTCATTTACTCTAAAACAAATCTATCCTACTCAATCCACTTTTCTCGTGAGTCTAGTATTTTTAGACTGTAAGCCTCAGGACAGGGACATGTCTGCCACTTTATACTGTAAGTCAGTCTGAAAGTTTTTCTTAGGCTTAAGGGTACACATAAATAAACAAATAATAGTTTTGTTCAAGCGCTCTGTATCTTGAAGGTACACATTTTTATGGATTATTAAGAGAATTCATTAAGAGAGTACTGTTAAAAAACATATAAATTAATTGCTAGTCAAGGTAGATAATATTGAGCAGGATGGTCCAACAATGTAAATTATTGGCCACATAACAAGTATAAAATAACAGAACACATCACTTCCTAGGCAACATGCTACCAACAGTACAATACAAAGAGAAGTGAAAAAATACAAGCTCACCTATACCCACAACTGTGCAAAATCTGAATCTTCAAGATACAGAGAACAACTCTGATAAGCTTTAGAGATTGGATTGCAAATTACAACCAATGACAGTAAAAGCAACACCAGGTTTAATTGTTGCTGTATACTATATAAATTAATAATCCTTATAATAATTTAATAGTTTGACACCCTTTTGTCTTAAGCACACATACTTTCAGCAATTTTAGTTTGGAAATTCTTTTTACAACCATGTCCACTTGTTTGTTTCAAAAAAGGGAAACAAATATAAATATTACAAACCTCTTAGCAAGATTATGGCACCTTAATACAGCATTATGAAAGAAAACCATTGTTTAAATGACGCCAGCTAAGTAATAAGCCTTTTTGTCCAAAATGTCCCAGATTTAATTGCCAGTATTTCTAGGCAGGATTCATCTCTGAAACCCTGGCGAACTGTTGTGACTCAGTATAGAGGATACTGTAAGGTGCAATACTTTAAAAGAAAGCAGTCCCATTTCTAAGAAATTTAGCAACTTAAACAGAGACATTAACAGAGAAGGTAGTTTCATAGATGCCATTTGCTTTATTGTACAGATTATTTTTAGCATGATGTATGTTTGGCAAAGACTCCCACCATCATTTAAGAAAGTGAATTAGTTCCAGCTTCTGGACTGTCTTCAAAGGTAACCCCATACAGAGCACATTGCCGTAGTCTAATCTGGTGGTCAGCAAAGATTGAAGCTGGCGAATCAGTGAGAAATGAAGTACTTCTGGCTATTTACATAGCCTGAGCCTCAAGCAACAGTGTTGAATCCAGAAATACCTTCCAAACACCCCCCTCCCCTTTCTATCTGGGACAAAATAACACAATCTGGAATTGGGTGCCCCCTAAGTTCCTGGACTGAAGACCCTTTGACATACAGCCATATGCAAGTAATGTTTATTACTACCCCAAAGCAGTTTTGATCCTTTTAACTGATCAGGTATTTTTAAGGATTGGGGTGGCTGTCCCGAGGTAAGATGCAAAATCAGGAAGTGATATGCTGTCCTATATTGCTAATAGTATCATTTATTCTTCATGGTTTTGTTACCGAGACTATCCAATATACCTTGCAGGAACTGAAAGGTATACAAAAGACTCAACTGCAACCTTCACTTTAATGCCTTTGTATCAAACCAAACATTAAGAAACAACATCTGGGACATTATTAGTTGCCCAAAATAATCAGAAGAGTCATATGTTGCAAAATGGTACAAAATCTCATCACTATTAACAAACCATCTTAACAATCCAATTTGGAACTAATTTGCGTTACTAAGAGTAAGATTTGTCTCCTGGATCTACCACTTTGCTTTGCATACATCCTACTGCAGAATTATAGGGCCTTTCCATATTTGCCGCCAAAATGTGGGGAGGACGGATTCCAGAGGACAGGTTGGAGTAGGTGCTGTGCAAAGCCAACTCCAGAGCTGTGGGACTGGAGCATGCAGCTGCCAGTTACCATGTGTTTCTGGCAGCGCCTGGCACATGGGGAAGGGCTTCTGAAGCAGACAGTCCTGCTTCCGCCCTTCCAAACATGGTGGTGGGAGGGAATCTGTCTCTTCCCCTGGCTGTGTGTGGAAGCTTCCTGCTTCTGCACACATCCAGGGGGAAGTGATGGATGTAAGACCTGATTTTTCAGGTCTTACATTTAAGACGAATTTCAGCGGGAAAAACGGTTTTAAAAACTTAGTCTTGCACGCCAAAATGCAGATGCGCCCTCCCAGAAGGATCTCTAATCAGGTCTGCAATGCGGAAGGATCACAGGATAAGTGTCCTTTATGTGTGTTAAGGTGGTGTTAAACCGGTTTCTGCAGTCAATGCAGAAACACCCATAGTTTCATCTGAGTAACTGAAGGTAAAATTCCCACTACATGTCTTGAGTTCTCATTTTCCTGCACGTCTCATTTTCCTGCACAGAAGCATAGTCAATACCTGTATGAGAAATTAAGGGATAAATAAAATTAAATAAAATGCCACTAACCCCCAACATGAGTTACTCCTCTGTGTTTCTTGGTAGTCTTGCTTGCCTTAACACCAAGTAAGGCATTTTCCTTAAATTGAAGCTCACAAAGTGTTTCAAGAAGAAGTGTCACTTCTTCCGTGATGGTATCCAAGTAAGTTTCGTTAATAAACTTCAATACTGAATGAGGATCGATTCCACTTAGTATATATAAATCTTCTTTTATCATTGTACACAAGGCAGGAATAGAATTTTCATAACCATGAACCATTTTTTCAAAGTTTGTTTCACCAGTGCTTTCTAAGACACTTTTCTGTAAAAGATCACTAACCAATTTATTCTGCATTTTTTGATATTTTTCTAGAATTTCTGACTCAGGATAAAGAAATAAAAGCTGTTGCAGACACTGGGTTTTAAACTGTAGTTGCTGTTGTAAAGTCCCAGAGGTTTGTTCATGTTGATTTTGAAGCTGATTTACTAAGAAGCGTCGAAGATGTAGTCTAACTTCATCCCATATACACTGTGCATCTATTGCTGAAACATCTTCAACACCATGAAGGGAAGTTCTGGATGTAAATTCAAAAGATGACCCACTTGGTGTACATGGAAACAAGACACCACACTGACTGGAAAGATCAAGAAGAAAATGAAGAATGGTTTCCTCTTGATTTTGTTCATTCTTCAATAAGCTTTGCTAAAAAAGAAAGAAAAAAAGAATAAATCATCCGTTTGAAATCATCCCTAACGTTTTATCATTTAAATACTATGCTTCTGGAAAAATAAATATGTGCGTAAACTGCCTGTCTGACTTAATCCCAGTGTGACTTAGTTCATCCAGGTCAGATATGAAAGAAAGAACTCTTGTACAAAAGGAAGTTAGAGACAAGACTCAGTAAACATTATATTTAAGCTGTCCAGTACTGAAACTGTTATTCTAGTATTTCAGATGATTATAACATAAAACATAACATTGTTTTAATGCCAGATTTATAAGGATCCACAAACTCATTCCTTCCCATAAGCCAACTTTGTCCTACAAATGACATAAAAAGTTTAGAGAAGGCTTAACATTTTACATCAGATAGAATAATTGCTTGAAAATTGGAAGAAAAATGAGAATTTGACTTTTAAAATTAAGTTATGACTAATTCCTACAACTAGAAGGGAATCGTTTCCCATTTGTTCTGGTTGCTGTCCAGACATTATGAATTCAATCTCTACACATTTACAGAGGCATAAATCTCACTCTAATCAATTAGGCATGCAAGTATAAATTCTGCCTTACTAAGATAAAAAGTTAGAATAAAAAGTCTTTCACAAGAGTTGCTGAAAAGCTCTCATCAGCCCTAGTCAGCATGGCAGTGATGGGAATTGTAGTCTGAAAGAGCCATGCTACTAGCTTAGCAAAGGCTGATCTGAAGAACAGGAGCTGATTTATAGCTTCAACTTTTTTCCTTCCTCCGTAATCAATCATGGCTCTCTGTCAATGCAAGAGAATACGTGGTTTTAGTAATTACAGATATATCTGAAAGTAACTCTAATTGTAGCAGCTGTATAGAAGAAATTAATAAAATGATGGATGGAACCTATCCTACATTTATGATAATAATTTTCAATGTTTGTATGAATCTATTCATGCACTTTATTAGTCTTAGGTACCTAAAAACTTTCTAGAAATAAGTTAAGGTCCCTTGAAGAGACGCGCTGCTATTTACATTTACCTGAAGTTTCTTTAAAATCCTAGAGACCTGTAAGTCTTTTTGACTACGAATTTATTGACGTCAATAAGCACATTGTCTAAATAAAAACAAAATCTTCCATTCTTTTAATTTCCACTTTAATAGTATGTTATATGGGCATGAAATAACACATTTTATATAAAAGGATTATATATGCAAATATATATCTTTAAGTTCTTACAGTCTTTAAATGTATTTTTCAGTTCACAGACCACTGCTTATTATTACAAAGTTATATGGATGGCTAAAACACTGAACACTTAAGCTACTATATCAATGATGCTGTAAAGCATACTATCTTATTAAAAACAGCACAAAGCTTAATAGGTGTAAAACAAGTCAATGAATCCAAAAATTTATCCTCTACAAGAAAATCCTGGGGCTACTTTTAAAGTCTGAACTTTATCAATTACTAAAGCCTATATAAACCTAACCAGTGTTCAAAGTCGTCTTAAATATAAAATATATCCCTAAAATGGTCACCAGGACACTAGCACACATATTTTAGAGCTGGTACTCCTGAAAGAAGAGTTCCTGCAGTTGGCTTTGAAGCTTGTAAGCTTAGCTTCATATCTCAAAGTCTTTTTGAAAACTGCCTGTGTTAAGGTAGGCTTTTGTATTTGAAAGTCAAAGTTTTTAAAAAGCTTCAAACAGTGCTAACACTGAATGAATATATGTGTGGGTGTGTATAGCAAATCTAAAGTTGTGGACACAGACTTTTTAGGAGTAGATTGTATTCTGTCTGTGTATTTATTTTAATTTGATAACCAAGCATAATTAATTTAATCATTAATATATGTAAGGTGCTATTAAGTGACTCCAAGGTAGATCTGATACCAGATGACTATGTAAATACAGAGAAAAACTAGTTTTTACAAATGGTGTGATACAGTTCTTAAATTATTATTTAGAGATTGGTTGATTTTATGATGGTATTAACTGATAATTCTGTCAACATTCTGTAACCATTGGGTTAAACATTCTAAGCATTTACACAATAATCTTACAGAAGAATTGTTCTCCTCTGAAACCACTAACTTATAATGCCTTCTTCAGCATTACACATACTGTACTCCTCTGTTACAAAATACACAACTTATGAAACCTTGCACTTACTGAGAAGACAAATGTTCGGCTTCAATATGAGTTGGAAGGCTGTACTGAATTGCTGACTACAAACCTCTGCCATTGCTACTGTTAAGGACAGTTTCACTAAGTGCTGCTGCTTGATCTCCCGTGGAAGCCATGTGTCCAGCATGCCACTGTTCTGTTATGTAAGCCAGTGAGCTGATCTTGTCTGCCATGTGAGCCAACAGGCTGCAGGCACCACTCTTCACCATCAGTCACTGATATGAGCAGGTAAGCTGCAAATACTTATCTTTACTGCTGACTCTTCCAGGTTAGGTTGCTTTGCTGCTGGGTGAGTGCTTGTCGCCACACTCATCACTGGTGGCATGTGGGGCAGTAGTTAAGAATTTTCTTACAGCTCTGCTGTCACCTGTTCTGCATACCTAGAGCAGAGCAACAGGCTGACTGTGGCGGACTGAGCTAGGTGAGGAGGTTGCTGCTACAACATTGCCTCTATTGGCTGGGCCAAAGCATATATCAGTGAACAAGGTGTGAAGAAAAGAAGAAGAAGAAGGTGTTGTGAAAAGGGTTTTTTTTCTTATTTATGGAAAATTTGGGTTACACATGACTCTTCAGAGCAGAACCTTTCATATACAGAACTGATCATAAACAAAAAACCATTTTACTACATTTAGGACAAATACATATATTTCCTAATATATGTATTGTATTTTATGGGGTAGCCCTAATAACAAAGCAGTGTGTAGAAGTTTCATTTGCACTACAGAACGGAATACTGAGAAGCCATATCCAGATCAGCTAGTCATGTGAGGAAAATGTGCAGAAAATGGTTCAATATACTGTATTTTCTGGCGTATAAGACTACTTTTTAACCCAGGAAAATCTTCTCAAAAGTCAGGGGTCGTCTTATACGCTGGTGTCATCTTCTTATATGGTGAGTATATCCCAAACTCTATATTTTAACTGGAAAGTTGGGGGTCGTCTTATACACCCAGTCGTCTTATACGCCGGAAAATACGGGTACTGTTTTCTCAGGCACCCAGAAATGGCACTGGAAGTGTGCCACTTTCAGCCACCCAACTGAAAAGGCACTAACGGCAACTCCAAAGGGTGGGAACTTTCGTTCCCTGTCTCTGAAGCTGGGCCAGGATGGGACTGAGCCTTAGGACTGACTGGGTATTCCAGTCCATCATAGTACAGCATATCCCCACACAGTGCAGAAAAGGCCAAAGAGTGTGCAGAGACTGATTTCTAAAGTTCAGTTGACATCCAAACTGCCAGGCACCAGTTCTATCAGAAGGAAACTGATCTGTTCAGTTGATGAATTTCCCACCTCCAGGATTTGGTGCCACAGGGATCGGGAGGTTGATTAGCTCGAGAAGTATCCGTTCTGGACGGATGAAGCATACTACGGATGGGTAATATCTAGGTGTAATACTGGCAGACGACCGCTAGATGTCTCAATTTCAGGAGTATAATACCCCAATCCCATCATCCTCTCCAGTCTTTCGGAGGGAGTATCAGGCTCATCGTTTTTCCGCGGAAGCGGGTATCTATGACGAATAAAAGATATGTTAGTAAAACCATCATGGGTGGGTGCGTAGTATGCTTCATCCGTCCAGAACGGATACTTCTCGAGGTAATCAACCTCCCGTTCTCGGACGGATTCCGCATACTACGGATGGGACATACAAGAGCTCCCAACCAGGGGTGGGCCTCAAGTGATCCCATCACCACCTGCCTCTCTGCTACTCCAGATCAAAGAGGCGAAAAAATGAACCCCAGAGAAATAGCAATGTTCTTACCGATTGCTTAGAAGAGGTGGAGGATGCCTGATGCAGTACTGTCCTACCAAATCGTGCGTCCTGTATCCTGTATTCATCCAGCTTGTAATGTCTAGTGAAAGTTGATGGAGATGACCATGATGCTGCTCTGCAGATTTCAGCTACTGAGACCGATCCTTGGTAAGCCGTGGAGGAGGCTGATGCTCTGGTTGAGTGTGCGACTATTCCCTCCGGTGGAGTGAGTTGCCTTGCTTCGTATGCCTGGATGATGGAGTTCCTAATCCATGAGGAGAGGATCTTTGAGGAAGCTTTCTTTCCAAGATAATTTGGGTGATAGCACACAAATAGAGAGTTAGTTTTCCTAAATTCCTTGGTCCTGTCTAAATAAATCTGTAACGCTCTCTTGACATCAAGCAATGTGTTGTCCTGCGTGGTTTCTCCTGCCTGCGCCTGAGGAATAGCCGGGAGGTGGATTTCTTGGCTCCTGTGGAAAGTGGAGTCTACTTTTGGCCTAAAGAGCGGGTCAAGTCTCAATGTGACTGACTCATCCTGGAATTGGCACAGAGCAGGTTCGATGGATAATGCTGCTAACTCTGAAACCCTTCTGGCTGATGACATAGCTACGAGGAATAGTACCTTAAAGGATAGGAACTTAAGTGATACCTGGTCCAAAGGTTCAAAAGGTGGTCTAGTGATGGCTTCGAGTACCAGGTGAAGATCCCAAGTAGGGAATCTGTGGATAGTAGGCGGTGCTTTAGCCTTTAACCCGGCAAGGAAGGAGACAATGTACTCGTGTCTAGATAGGGAAGGTACGTCTTTAATTTGAACAAATGTAGATAGAGCAGCAATCTGTTTGCGAATAGTATTATACTTTAACCCCTTAGTGTGTCCATCCTGTAGGAACATTAAGACATCACCTACTTGGGGCTGTCCTGGATCTACATTCTTCCCTCTGCACCAAGCACAAAACACCTTCCATGTGCTGTTATAAATCCTCCAGGTGGAATCCCGTCGTGCTGCTAGCATGGTGTTAATAACCTCCTCATGCAGCCCGGCGTTTTGGAGGGTTAACCTTTTAAATTCCATGCCGCTAATGCCAACCAGCTGGGATTGGGATGGAGGATCCCTTGTTGTGATAGAAGGTCTCTGCGGTGTGGAAGGCTGAGTGGTTCCGTGACTGACATGGCCCTCAGGAGAGGGAACCAGGGGCGCCGTGGCCAGTACGGGGCTATGAGGATAACCTGCGCTTTCTCGGCCCTGATCCTCCTCAGTAGTCTGGCAATCAGTGGGAGAGGAGGGAATGCGTACAACCTCCCGCGGGGCCATGGGGACGTGAGGGCGTCCGTGGCGAAAGCCTGAGTGTCCTTGTACCTCGAATAAAAGTGAGGATGCTGTGTGTTGTGCCTCGTCGCAAACAGGTCTGCCTGGAAAGGACCAAACTTATCATTTAGATCATCAAACACATATCTGTTCAGTTCCCACTCTGATTCTAGTACTTCCCTTCTACTTAATGAATCTGCTATAACATTATATTCCCCGCTAATATGTAGAGCCGTGAGCGAGGCTAAGACCGGCTCTGCCCACTGGAATAAATGTGTGGCGAGCGTCATAAGCGAGCGGGATCTGGTCCCGCCTTGCCTGGTCACATGGGCTTTGGCAGTCATGTTGTCCGTAAACACGAGGACATGCTTTCCCTTCAACAAGGGCTCAAAGGTTTGAAGGACTAACACAATGGCTTTGAGTTCTAACCAATTAATATGGTGTGAAAGGTCAGAGGGTGACCAAGTGCCCTGAGCTGAGTGAGTAAGGTAGGTACCCCCCCAGCCAAGCAAACTGGCATCAGTGTGCACAATAGCCTCAGTGGGCGTAACAATAGGTACCCCCATGGCAACGTATTCCGGGTTACACCAGGGGCGTAAGGAATGTCGTACTGTCGTGGTAAGCAGTAGTGTACCATCGTGTCCCTCTGAGATAAGCCTGGCGTAAGGCCTAAGGAATATTTGGAGGGGCCGAGTATGAAACCTGGCCCAGTGGTGTAACTCAATGATGGAGATCATTTTCCCCAGTAGGGAAGTGAGGGTGGAAAGCCCAACAGTCGGGGAAGCATACACTTCCTTGGCCAGTTGGACTAAGCTGAGAATACGTTCTGGTGAAGGTCTTATAGTGAATGTAGTGGTGACAATGTGAGCCCCAAGGTGGACTAGTGCCTGTGTAGGGGTAAGATGACTCTTAGCATGGTTGATTTTAAAACCATGTGCTGAGAGAAAGGTGATAGTGTTATATGTGTCCCTCTCAGCTCCTTCCTTGGATAGGGAAGCTATGAGCAGGTCGTCCAAGAAAGGGTACACTCTAATGCCCCGCCTCCTTAACGTCTCTAGGGGCCCCAAGAGGGTCTTTGAAAAGACGCGCGGGCTTTGATTTAACCCAAATGGCAGGGCTCTATACTGGTAGTGCGCCTCACCAATCTGGAAACGGAGGAAGCGCCTGTAATCCTTGTGTACAGGTACATGCAGGAAAGCGTGCATCAAGTCAATGGAGGTGAGAAACATGTTCTCCTCCAATTGTGCTCTTATGGCTGAGAGCCCTTCCATCTTATAGTATTTAGTGTACATGAATTGGTTAAGGTATTTGAGATCTAGCACCCCCCTCCATGTGCCCCCTTTCTTGGGCACTAGGAAAATAATAGAGTAAATACCTTGCCCTTGCTCACCCACAGGGACCTCTTCAATAGCTTTCATGTCAATGAGCTCTTGGATAACCTGGTACAATGCAATTCTCTTAACTTTATTAACAGGAACAGGAACCACCAAATGCCTGGGTTTTGGGGTGTATCTGAATTCCAACTTATAACCTTCTTTAACAACATCAAGGATCCAGCGATCTTTAACAGTGCGGGTCCAAACATGTACATACTCAGACAAACATGCTCCCACTGGTGGAGGGCAATGCTCTCTCTGCCCGGTACAATCAGTTGTTGGGGGTGTTAAAGGAGAATTGCCTACCTCTGCCTCTGCCCAGGGGTAGCTTGTTGGCCGAAGATCCTCGCCCCCAGGGGTATCGAGATCCTGGGGGCTTGGATCGAAAGGGCTGTTTTCTGAAACCATATGAATAGCCAAACCCTGAACCATAATTTCCCCCAAACGGTCTGCGGTTACCTTTGGGTCTTGAGGAGGGTGTGGCGGGTGTCGAGGGTGGAGCCGTGGGCATCACCTTCCTCTTATTCCGTTCCACGAGGACATCTTTAAGATTTGGTTCCCCAAAGAGAAGGTGTCCGGAGTATGGAGCTGAAACTAGTTGAACTTTGGAGTTAAAGTCCACTTGCCAGGTTCTTAACCAGACCATCCTGCGGGCCGCCACCGCTGCTCCAGTGCTGCGGGCTGTTAACTGGAGTGCATCCAGGCTAGCGTCCGCAATGAGCGATAGGGGTTTTTTAATCTCTGCCAACTTAGGTTTAAGGTCAGCATGGAGGGACGGGGAAGCGAGGATTTCCTCTATCCCTTTTAAGATGGCTCTGGCTAGGACCGAACAGGAAGCTGAGCAGCGAGAACTCAGCGATCCTGATTCATGGACCTTCTTCAGAAGACTCTCCAATTTCTTATCATTAGAGTCCCTCAAAATATTCTCCCCCTGTCCTGGGACCACCTGATTGGACACCAGTTGGACAATGGGGCCGTCAATAGTTGGAAGGGCCCATATGGAGTCAGCATGCCCAGCCGGGAGAAAAAGCTTCCTAGGCGGCCCCGGGAGGCGTTTGGAAGTCCCTGGCTCCGCCCACTCCCTGGTCAAAATATTTTTCATAAGGTCAGGTATTGGGATAGTAAGTTCTTGCTGGGGCGGAGGCATTAGCAAATCTTTGGCATGCTGGATCTGCTCCTCAGTAACATTAGGATCCTTAGGGATCTTGAGGTAGGAGGTGACAAATTGTACTACTGAGGGCATGAAGTCATAATGGAATAATCTAGGTGTGGTCTGGGAAGGCTCTTCCTGACCCGCTGCATCCTCCTCTACTGGGGAGGTGAATAGATTGGAGGGGTTTTCCGGGGTAGGAGTAGGAATCCGCCTCCCACCCAGGCTAGAATCAACATTAACATTAGTTTCCTCTGAAACAATAACATCAGGTACATTGTGCACAATAACATTAGTCTCAACATGAGGTGTAACAGTATGGGTAGGCATAGCAGTTCCAGAGTCATGAGGGGAGCTGTCAGCCAGGTATTCAGAAGAGCGCTGAGCAGATGAGGCCAACCTGGTGGCTGGATTATCAGAAGAGCGCTGTGAAATGATCCTACTAGTAGAAGGAATATTTTCAGAAGAGCGCTGTGCAGGGGTAGGAGGTCTTGAACCTTGATATTCAGAAGAGCGCTGCATGAAAGGGATGGGACCTTGAACATTGGTTTCAGAAGAGCGCTGTAATCCTTCCCCCTGCTGAGCAGGGTCCACAACCTCAGCTACAGGCTGCTTCCTCCTGCCTCTCTTAGGGGGGGGGCGGGGGGGAATCCGATGAAGAAACGGAAGATGAAGAAGGCGGGGAGGGGGGCCTGCGCCTTTTCTTCTTTTTAGTGCCTCCTTGAGCGAGGGTACGAGCAAGGTCCAGCAAAATAGCGAGATGGCCCCTTTTTTCTGACTCTGAGGAGGAGGTGCTGCGAGAGCGCTTCCTTGGTTTTTTATTTTTCTTTGTCTTCCGCGTGCCGCGGGAACGGGGAATCCTGGACGCCTCCGCGGAGGGATCCTCTTCCCTCTCGTGCCGTTTGGACTTGCGGCGTCGGCCGCTAGTTTGGTGTTCTGCGGCCGATCCTTCCGCGCTGGGAGAGCGGGAGCGGCGTCTCCGTGCGCTATGGGTTGTGGCTGCGTCACGGGCAGGGACTTCTTGCCGCGCGGCATGGCGCGCTCGGCGCGGCTTCTGGGCGGCTGCAGGCGGCCTGAGCGTAGCCAGAGCAGCCGCTCTGGCTTGCTCAACTTCGCCGAGGGTTGGCGAGGAGCCCCCGGCCGGGGACTGCGACTCTGGAGAGGGAGAGGGGGAAAAACGTCAGCAAAGGCTGCGAATGAAAAGGGGACCCCTCTTATACACAACGATGGAAATGGGAGGGGAATAACATTGCCTGGGGTCTTACCTGTAGGCGAGATAACGGGACGGGAGGGGGGGGTTAGGGACTCATCCCCCACTGCGGGGGGAGAGGCCCGTTGAGCGTCCAGGTCAGACGCTGAGGGTGAAAACCCCTTAAATTCGGATTCCTCGCCTTCTGATATCCACAGGGGGTGGTGTGGGGCGGATAATGGAAGCACGCCCACGGAGTAAGGCTGGAACTGGCCGGCCAGGGTAACCCCCCTCGCTGAGAAACCCTTTAAGGATGGCTCACCCATCTCCTGGTCCGATGCAGATAAGGCTGAGGACATGTATCAATGAAAAAAGCTGGTGCGTAGCACCAGTAGTCTTAAGAGCGATACGTCTGCCAAGATAAACGACCGTAGAAAGACCGGAGAGGATGATGGGATTGGGGTATTATACTCCTGAAATTGAGACATCTAGCGGTCGTCTGCCAGTATTACACCTAGATATTACCCATCCGTAGTATGCGGAATCCGTCCGAGAACAACTAGGAAACTCAACCACCTGAATGTTTCCCCACAGTAAGCTCTAGGAATTCCAAACTGGACTGGGTAGTAGAATCTGCTAGGGGTTACCTACCATCAGGTCACAAAAGGAAGTGGAGACCACCTGAGCGTTTCAGAGAGCAATAGAATATTTCATGTCTTCTAAATACCAACTTACTTCTACCACTACTATCTTCTAATTAGTAACATGTAGCAGTTTTAAATGACCTACTTTCATAAACTGAAATGTAAAACAATGTGTAAACTTAGCCTAATTGCACTTTTTACTGGTTGGATCCTGACCCCACTTTTTAAAAAACTTACCTCTAATTTCTGAGAACAGATTTTTTCTTTAAAAGATACTATGATTTCCAAATCCCATTACTCTGCATGCTATTTTTAACCAAGCAAAGGTTGAGAATCTCCCAAATTCAACTCTCTGTTCTTGACTCTGCTCACTACTGAAGGATAAGACTGAAATGCAAATTGATATCTTGCAAAAGAGATCCAGATGCCCAAATACTACCCCATTAACAACCTCCAGTTGGACTGGGCATTTTCTGATGAATATCCTCTATCCAGTTGTAATAGGACATAGGTGAAGCTCAGGCAGGGCATCTGGGTAGAGTTTCTGATCTGCTTTTGGCTTCCGCAAGCTGCCAAACAAGCCACAGTTGGCCACTCCATGTCCACTACGCTAAACAACCACCACCAAAGAAGAAAAGGAGGAACTACACAAATGATCCTCACATACTAACCGTATTTTTCGTTCTATAAGATGCACTTCCCCACCCCCTCAAAATACCTCTAAAAATGGGGTGCATCTTATGCACTGTTATCTCCCCCTTCAGTCTCAGTTGGTTGCAAAATAACTGCAGCTGGAGGAAGAAGATAGGTATCCATGGCATTTTTTATCTCCCCTTTCTTTCAGCTGCAGTTGGTTTTACCACACTCAAACAAACTGCAGCTGAAGGAAGGGGGTGATTTCTATCTTCAACTTCTTTCAGCTGCAGTTGGTTTCGCTGTGCGCAAAACAACTGTGGCTGAAGGAAGAAGACAGAAATCCACAGCAGCTGAAGGAAAGAGGTAGCAGCAGTGGCAATGGCAATCTCTCCCTCCTCCCCCCCCCAACACCCCTAAAAAAAGGGGTGCATTTTATATGTCGGTGCATCATATGGAGTGAAAAATATGGTACAAGCTATCACTTTCCTCTAGTAACTATGGGTGCCTCCAGACAGCACTTTGAAAATGCAGAGTTTACCTTTACTTCTACAGGAAAAACAGTTTGTCCCTCTCATACTCCAATAGTATGTTGCAGCAAAGGTTTCTTCCATTCATGTGCTCAGCCCCTCCCTGTCCAATAGGTCTGCTACTTCTCAGGTGAAGGTGAGTTCTCATGCAATTTGCCCAAACACCTGAGAAAATGTGGCAGAACAGAATCCTCCACAGTAAGTGTTCATGTAAATACTAGTTTTTTACTCCAGAGTATTGGATTGTAATGTCCAAGTACTGAAGAGTATTGTAAAACTTATCTGGCAAGTTGAAAACTGCTGTGCATTCCCTGCAGTTTTAATGCTGTCTGGGTGCAGCCTATATGACACTGACATTTCCATAGGATATTACCACATGGCTTACACTTCCAGGCCTCCTCTTTCAAACACCAGTTCTTGTGGCTCATCTCACTGATTCCAAATCTCAGGGTTTTTCCTGCAATTTCTCACAGGAGTGTGTAGGACAATTCCAATTATCAATTATGCTAGTAAAATGTTAAATAAAAATATTAAAACAGAACTAATTATTTTCAACTACAACCTAAAATAACAACTCACTCACCAATGTTTGGAGAAATATGATCAATTCTCCATGAGGTGTGGGCAAAGATTTGATTGAACTGAAACTGCAGTTATTTAACCACTGAAGACAGTCAGTCGTGTCCTGTAGCATCTCATCCAAACAAGTTTCGTTTATTTCTGATTGTAACTCCTTAAGACACTGTTCCATGCTTAAAAGAAAGAAAAGAAAACCAAACGTTATTGTGCTTAAAAATACAATATGTAAATTTTTTTTTAAAAAAAGTTAACTTCATATAGCATTAAATTAGACACGTGCTTGGATTCATTTTGGGCTCTGTTATTCCAGTTCCCATGAATGTTGTGTGCTGGGAATGAAGAGAAACTTACATGATCTACCCTTGGGTAACATCGCACCAAACCACTAACTGCCTAGTTTAGTAGTTTGGATGTCTGAACAGTGTTGAGTCAGTTTGGATAGAGAAAACAGTGAAACTAGCCAAACCATATTAAGACATGATGGGAAGCAGAATAACAGGGCAGTACAGAGAGTGGTCCCAATCCACTGCAATAAATAAATTACAATAAATAAAAAATTATCACATCAACCTGACAATTGAACAAGAGCGAATAGGTTGTCTCAGGCAAGATTTTATAAACTGAAAAGATTGTTTCAGTTACTTTGTTATATAAGATTCATTCTTTTGTGTAACAGCCTTGCTATCTCAAGTCCCAGCAGGTACTGGTGTCAGTGAAGGGTTCTTTTGAGAAGTCATTATCATGGGATCCATACTAGGATGAAAGGTTCCTGGTCAGTCAGCCAATTCTTCAGAAGTTGGTTCAAATCAGGCTTTGAAGTTGATGGGGCAGTGCATTTTCTTGTCAATAAGCATCATTTTGGACAGAGATTTTTAAATAAAATATTACAGTAATACTATAAGCATCACAGCACAGAAGCTAAATATGTAAAAGGCATACATAAGTGAGATTAAGCTACTGACCATCTAAGTTAAACAGTCTAAGAAAAAAATAATCTTTTTAATTCTTGCTTTACTACTGGCATACAAATAAATAAAACAAAAACGTTTCAAAGGCTGGCTAGATAACTCAGCAAAATCTCTTTTCTTGCTAATAAGTAATACAATTTGCGCAAACTCTGGAAGACAGCAGAGGATAGAATGCCCTGGCTTGTTGTGGTAAAGAGTTAGAAATGACAACAATCTGTTTAAAATGTAAGATTACTTCTAGTGAACTAGGAAAATCAAATACCTGTAAGTAATACTTACAATCAAACCAGGGGCAATTTCGCACTTCCTTTCCCATCCGCTGGACGGAAAAGCAGCACAATCACCCAGTGTTGACTAACACTTCCACCTGCAAGTGCTAGTCACTCGGGGTGTGCACGAATGCAATTTTTGACATTCGATTTGAATATTCAAAGGTTTGAATTGATATGCATAGAGAAAAAATGAATGTATTCAAATTCAACATATTTGAATACATTTGTATCTATTTATATGAATAGTTGATTCATATTTGATGATACAAATGCTGACAACAATGTCCGTATGCATTCGTGCGCAACCCGCTTTTATCCCATATGCATCCCATTTTCATCTCATACATATCTGTACAAATGTGAAAGGATACGAATAAGATGTCATGCATATGTATCCGTACACATACAAAATGTCTGAATGATTCGTACAAATGATTTGACAGATTCAAATTTGTTCAAATGTTAAAAACAAATGTAAAGACACTCAATTTGAATTTGAATGTCTATATTTGAATCAATTCGATCAAATTTTGAATGTTTGGATTATTCTTGCACATCTCTACTAGTCACTTACAGCCTAAGCCCTGCACAATCAGTCACTCACCTGTGACCAATCTTAGGCCCAGTCCTCTTCAGAGCACTGCCATTGTGTTTGCAGCGCTTTCCACAACTGCACATTTGTCAGCACCATTGCTATGATGCTGCTGATGTTCTGCTCATGCACAGTTGTGTCTATGGTCATCTGAGGTGCCAGTGTGCTTGCACAGCACCTCAGACAACCCCAGTGTGGATGCTTGCAGCTGGACGTGCCATGTAAGAAATTGGTTAAGGTTGGTAAATTTTTTGCACAATTAGGGAACTTCCAGGGGGTGCCTGGAGGATGTAAAAGCCTCCTCTAGGTACAGATGCTCTTCCCCAGAAGTTGCCTAATTATGCACTACAGGCTGACTTGGGCTTGAGATCTGACACGTTGCTATGCTGAAAAAACTCTTGTGAAAAGCCTTTTACAGGCATTGGTAAGACACTAATGTTAGTATTTGCTGCAGACCACATATTGCTTGTAGATAGTAGGTTCAAGAAGTACAGTTCTGATCTATCACCCCAACAGCTATCGATAACTCTGGAGGGATGCTCCACGGTACTAGAAGCTGGACCCATGTTCTTAGGTTCTTTCCCAACTTTTTTTCTGAGTAGTCACTACAGAAATAAAAGAGGGACTAAATGTGGGCAAGACTTGTTCTAAGTTAATAAACTGAAAAAGTCTGAAAAATCTAGAGAGCCAGATAGGCAACAAAGAGGAAAAAATTAGGAAATTGGATAAAGCAGAAAATACTAAAAATAAAATTTTTAAGGAGATGGCATTCCTAAAGGCTAATGATACTGAGAGAGGCTAGAGTGCCAAAGAGCTAAAAATGCTGCTTTAGAAATGTTATTTAGATGTAATACAGTAACTGCCAAGTTGTTGTGCCTGAGTTAAAAGCCCCTCCCTAATGCTGCTTTTTAGAAGAGTTACGGTAGCTGAAATACTATGCCTTAAGAAGTATATGACATGCGTATCTTAACTTGGGGGGAAATGCTCCTCCTTGATATAAAAGTTATCTTTCCTTTGTTCGGGACAGGCAGTCCCGAAGAACCATCTACTGTGGCTGTTTGCATGCAAATAAACCTTCTTTTTCTGAAGATTCCTCTGAACGGTGATTTCTTTGTGTATAATTGACTGTAACAATACCTTCCCCATTTCTAGTATTGCCCAGCTAGATTTAAACAAAGAAGGATAAGAGAGATGTGGCCCCCTGCATATGCCGTTCACAAGGTCAGGCAACAACAAATTAAGATCATCCAATTAAACCAGGTCATATGGTGTTATGCTCTGATTTGCCCTAACTTTGGCAGCTGATCCCATTTGTACACTTGCAAGTTTATCATGAAAATTCATGATAAAAAAAGCAAAATGTAAAAGCAAAATGCTATTGTCAACATTGTTGTCATAGATATGATCATGGTTTGAGTTTGGTCATACTTAGAATGGCATCTTTATACCCTGTATTTCAGCCACTAACTTCCTGTATCCTTCCTGAACGTATCTGGATTCCTTAAATACTCCTCTGGAAGGCCATAGATAGGGTATACAGTATAAAAATCCAAGAGGATTCAAGTGTGATCACACATGTAAATAGCCCATCTATTTGCATATCAGAAATTTTAGCCCTACCATAAACCATCCTAACCAAGTAGCAAGAGTAATCGCTGCTGTTGACTTCTGTCTACATTCACTGCAAGTCAGCACTAACTACAAGAACATCTGTGATAGTGGGGAAAATAGAGGGCCCTTAGAAAAACAATATAGCTTACCTCAAAGCATTTCTCTTTAGCTTCTCATCAACATCACAGAGTATCTGCTGAAATTCCTGTTCTCCCGGAAATACATTTAGCAAACAATCCAAGTTGGAAGAATCGAGAGAATATTCACCTCCCCACTCCATTGCCAAGTGCTACATTAAAGAAAAAGAAAAAATACAAAAAATTTTACCTCTCATGCTATCTGATGTACTTTTGAAAATTTAATAGCAAAATTGCCAAATAACAATCAAGCATAGGAAGATATAAGTCCAATGCTCAGTAGCTCTTTCGGTTTCATTTGTTTTGTGGCAGGGTCCACTAGAACAAACCACTGCAGAGAGAAAAGGGCCTGCAGGGCCAATCCACCTGTCCTGCAGAAAGACTAGCTCTGTTCGGCCCTTCTCTCTATACAGTTTCTATTTAAGAGCTTAATTGTAAGAACTCTTATTTAACAGACTCGTACCTCAAGATGGAATCTTATGTCCATTTACCTTTGTCAACAGAACTCACTAGAGCTTAATCAAAATTGGCATTGAACTATATATCTATTTTATGCTTCTTTATGTTCTTCCTTTCATATTTGTTTTAATTTGTAATCCTTGAGGGCAGGGCCTATCTTATTTATTGCTGATTTCATTTAAGATGTTCCAGAAGCTTTTTCAGCCAAAAAGCTGCATAAAAGTGTTTAAATACCAGTAGCCTTTAAAAAAAAATTAACAACTCTAAAAGCAAATATTAACATTTCTATGAAGTTAAAATGTGAAGTTAAAATTGAGAATTTGTGAAAGAATATAGTTAGCCATCAAAGCTATCCAACCGGCTTCTAAGGTACAGAAGTACCTTTTGTTTGTCCTGCGTTTCATTTCCTAAGTTCATTAAAACAATAAGCCAATTGTGTAATTTAACCTGATAAACCAATGGTGCAGCTAAGGAGATAATTCAACAAGATTTGCCATTTCATGATCTTTTTCTTCTTCATCATTATAGGCTATTTGATTAAAGATCAGAAAAGCTATACTTAATACAACATAACATATATGCAAAACAGGAAATATAAAATATAATAAAAATACATATAGATAAGAAAATAAATACAAACATTCTGTATAAAAGCATCCTTCCCATAGCACTTTTTAAGAATAAGCTGTTATATGTTTGTGAGTACGCATAGGTGATAACCTAGAATTTGGCCATATTGTGCATTACTTTAGTGTCCTTATCCGACGGAAGAGAATGCCTATCTTACTGTCCTATCAGGCATGCCTCAGTAAAGATAAAATAAGAAATAGTCAGTTACCCTAATAGCAAGGATAGTACAGTAGTATGTGTTGGATGGTTCCCATTGCATTTTGCTCACAGGGGTAAACTCTGTTAGAAAAAGAAGCTAGTCTGCCCAAGGGAACTGCAGAGGGAAGTACAGTATGCCCAGTTCTGAAAAAAGCACATTGCTGAACAGTCCCATCTAGGATATTTTATAGTATCATGTGTGTGGTATAGGATAGTGCTAATTTCATTTTGCCTTTCAACATCAAGTAATCTGTTTTTAATTATATTGGAGCCTTGATTGTCTTCCATTTCTTTCATAAAACTTGATACCAAGAGGCCTGGTACTGATCTGTGAAAACGAGAGAAATTAATCCACTTGGGAAAATGTGGCATTTAAACCAAAAATTAACAATAAAATCTATGCCTTCACTTTTAATTTTAACAGCCCTGCCTTGAGTCTTAATACACCTTTGGGTACGTATCTAGGCACCTTAAAAATTGAGCAAAGAAATTGGGATTGTATGACTAAATGGATTAAAAATAGGAAATGGTCCTGCTTGAACCCAATACAGCAGCTGACACACAGACACACAGAGCACCTAACTTGTGCCATGCTTGTCTCAACATACATGATAAAAGTTTAGCAGGTTTCTACTTAACAGTAAGAGTAATAAACACTGATGTATTTATGCTTCATATTGCTAAATTTAACAAATAGCACACCATTTTATTTATTTATTTTTGTATTAATTAATTTCATAAGTGAAACAGGGAAGGGGATCTAAATTGTAGTGTATACAAAACTGCCATTTCTAAGATTTCTCATGTAAAAAAGCACTATGTAAACATAACAGATTATTTTTTATGCATGCAATCCCAGTAAGATTTTTGTGTCATCTTTGCTGAGATTGCTTGTCAAAACATTTGGTCCTCTTTGATTCACATTATGGAAATAGAAGTATATTTGCTTAGCATCCTATTTTGAAGTGTCTTAAAATTTACAAAATGTTAACCAATGCATTATCTAGATATTACATACATATAATGTGTATATGTACGTGTGACGGAGGGAGGGAGGGAGGGAGGGGCTGATATTTTTAATTATTATTATTTTATTTTTATATGTTTTATTCTTATTGTAAGCTGCCCTGGGACCATTTGGTAAAGGGTGGGACATAAATTTATTAAATAAATAAATATTTATGAATTATTGAAACAAGCAATATCTAAATTTATAAAACCCAAAACTAAGATAATACCTAACTAACTGAACGTTGAATTAATTTTATTAAAAGGTATGTCTTCTAGCCTTATAATCGCTCCCCTAAACAAGGGTACCTAAAACTCCCATACCTTCAGTAAGTCCAGCTAGTGACAAGAAATTATGGGAACTGCTGATCAGAAATATTCTGGAGGGTTGCAGTTGACAAACCAGCTGTAGACCTCATGTTCTTCAGGCTGGGATTCTTCACCCCCACAAATCTTAGGTTGCTTGAAAATGAGATACAAAGTCAAATGGTTGTAGATATGATGCACAATAACGTGAGTGATGACACAAGAAAAACAAATGAGATATGCCAAAAAGCGGAGTTACTGGAAATCTTCATGTAGACTACTAATAATATTACCTAAAGTAGCAGAAGGGCACAGATCATGTAGTAACATGGGGTGTTTCCACACTGGCCACAGAAACAGGTTTAAACATACATTTAGGACACATACAAAACATTTTCATACCTTCCACACTGGAGACCTCTTTCCAGACCCTTTGCAGTAGCCGCTTCCACATTTCAGTGTGCAAGAGCCGACTCTAAACTGGGTCTCGCCACCGAAAACCGGATTAAAATGAAGACCTCAAAAATAAGGTCTTCAGTCTGTCCCTTCGCCTGGATCCATGTGGAAGCAGGATGCTTCCGCACATGGCCAAGCGAAGGGATGGATGTCCTAGCGGCCGTCATGTTGGGAGGGGCGGAAGCAGGCCTGCCTGCCTTGGAAGTCCCTCCCTCGCGCGCTGTGCGCTGCCAAAAACACGCGGTGACTGGCAGCTGTCTCCTCCAGTCCCGCGGCTCCGGGGGCGGCGTCAACAGTGCAAAAATCCAGTGGACTTTTGGAATGTGCGGAAGGCACAGCGCCCAGACCATCCCTCTTGCCAGATCCGGGCTCCCTGTGTGTATGCGTATGTGCGAAGGCCCTTCAGATCTGTCTGAAATAGGAACAGATCCTTGGGAGGTCGGATCGCTGAAAAATGGGTCTTCTTAGATCTGTTTTTTGGCAGCAAATGCGGAAACACCCTTACATATAAATTTAGTCAGGGAGACCAATAAAAATATTCAGTTCCCATGAGCCTGCCAACTTCAGTTAATTCTAATCAATAAAGGTGTGATGAAACTTTAATTCAATACTGCTGTTTTCTATGTAATGACTATGTGATACTATCATTGTATTAGGTACTATGTGTGAAAACAGTTCCAGAATCCTACAGCACACATTTCAGGGACTCAGGCCATATTTCTTCTTTGGTTGTTGTGAAATGTTTCAGAAACAGTATAGTGCCAAAGAAAATACAGCACTTGTTCTGTTTGCAATCATGATCTTAAATACATATTCAAGGCTATATAAATATATTCTTTATTTCAAAAAGGTGACTTTTAAGGACTTGAGAGATTATATAAGCCAAACTATATCTCTTAGCATTTGAAACCAATTCCAGTTCAGTTCTACTGTACTTACTACTCAATGTGTCTGAATAATATATCAAACATTTAAAATCTATCAACTTAGGCATCATGATCTTAGCCACAAATAATAGAGAGTGTCAGTGTCAATTTTGCTCTCCCACACACCCTTTTCTTCATTCCATCTGATTTTAATAATCCTTGTCAAGCCACAAACTGTCCAAATTACCTTCTTGACACAGAAGCTTTCAAGGAGGAGACAGAAATCTCAACTTTCATTTACTGACTACAAAAGAACACTGTCCAGACAGACAAATATTATTTTCAGTCTTGACAATTTCTAAAGGAAATCATGTCTTTTAATTTTAAACCAAGACTTCCATGAGTTTGATCATGGGATTGGTGGTAAACAAAGACTGTGTGTGAAATAAACTTTAAAATTTCTAATAGGAAATAGAACAGCATGTCATACCTCCCCCCGCCCTATAAAAAGCAACTGAATGAAAGGAACAGCATGTACATATAAGTTATGTTAGTCCACAAGGAGATACCCAAAATTCATATGTCTTATCTACATCTGCGTCTGTAGACAGTATTTTCCATAAAATACTTAAGGTGGGTTACAACTCAGCATAGCACAGTGGTTCTCAACCTGTGGGTCGCGACCCCTTTGGGGGTCAATCTACCCTTTCACAGGGGTTGTCTAAGACCATGAGAAAACACATAAGAACCGAGACACCACTCCTCTATCCGTCTCTCCAGGTGGGTCTGCCCACATGCAGATATGCCCACATACGAGTACCTGCCATGATGACATCATTGCACCAACCCCATCACATACACCCCATACAAATACAGTAGACAGCAGCTACTGTGTAGAAAGCAGCAGTATTGGAGGTAAAACACTTTTATATTCAGCTATGGTTGATGTGAATACTATGCTTTAATTATGTTCAGTTTGTAACAATGAAAATACATCCTGCATATCAGATATTTTACATTATGATTCATAGGAGTAGCAAAATTACAGTTAAGTTGCAATGAAAATAATTTTATGGTTGGGGGGTTAGGGTTAGGCTGGGGGTCACCACAACATGAGGAACTGTATTAAAGGGTCATGGCATTAGGAAGATTGAGAGCCACTGGCATAGCACAATATATAAACATCCAATATTCAATAAGCAGAAAAAAAATCTAAATACAAAATACACCATAATAGCAGAGCAATACCTTTGTCTAAGGATGGCAGAGATTTCTAGCAAGGCATATCCTGATACTGTACATTCCTTCCCAGAACACTGCAGCACTATTTGACATTTACATCACACCTAGAAGTCTTCATATGAACGCCTATTGCCTATTGGACTGGCTTGTTGAATCACTGGGTATGTAGTGTTTTTCTTGGCTCTCTCAGCCAGGGGCTCAATGGGGTTTTGCTCGGAGGAGCCAGGTCAGCATGTGAAAGGGGAAGGGAATCTTGCCAGGATCTTGAGAGGCTTCGATTTGAATGCAACAGCTGGATCAGAAATGTTTGCAAAGAAGCAGCAAAGATCGAAATCTGGAAAGGGGTGTATCATTTATTTATGGTGAATCTATTCTCATCCGAAGCCCCAGCCCTTTGGAACATGACAGCCTCACTATTGCTCCTCCACACGGCACAGTGGTACAGCAAGTGCCACACTCCTTTGTGGATATCTAGCAGGCAAAATTATCTTCTTTGTGCAGCTTTTGCACGGTGTAACTCAGAAAGGTGGTCACCCTTGCAAATGGAAAGTAATAAAAAGCACTTTTCTGATTATGTAAAACTGAGGTCTGTTGCACCCAAGGCAAAACAAAATAATTGCCTAAAAAAATGAAAACCTGTTCTGGGGTTTGAAGCAGAAAAGTATGTGACTGGCCGGCTTAAATAATGTCTGAAACTGATATATTGATTCCTGACTTGATGGTGAAGAGACTGTTGGCTACTTCTGGAGTTCTTCTTGGCTGATTCAGTAAAGATGATCCCATCTGTCTTAGGGGCATATGTTCTTTGATCTTGTTGAAGATCCATTCTCTCCATTTTGCTTTTGAGAAAAAGCCAGTGTTCCTTACTTGGAAGGTGGAGCATCTGAGGGGGGCATTGCAAATGGCTAACAAGCTTGAAAGACTTTGGAAATAGGAGGCTGCTGTTTCATTTCAACAAGCCAAACAAGCTGTATGCACATTCCAGAGTGCTTTTCAAGCTACTTTTTAGATCCCTGGTAAAAAAATCTCCGAGTTCTCATGATGCCATTTTGTACTGCATAGGTGCTGAAGTTTGTCTCACCAGTATTCACTGTCCCCCTCCTAGCCAATATCTATATTTTAAATATTTCAGTTTGTGACAGCTCTTGGGAGTTCTCAAGGATAACTATTTGTCCAGATATCAAAGAGAAAGAGGACTTTATGGGTTAAGCTAAGCAATGCAGCACTCCCCCTTCAATACCACAATAACCTGAGTCCATCTATTGATCCCCTCTGGTTCTGCCTACTGACTCCCTCACATGTACCCTTCCATCAGCCACAACATTGACCTAAATATGTTGGCAAAACGATCTTTCAGAGAATACTTGTTCTGGACTTAACCACCAAAATTGTCCCTTCTAACACTATGATTCTAAAGATCTCAAGGTAACAATAATAATACCCCAGAAGTGAAAAAATGAAGAGTACTTCAGACTGTCGAAATCAAAGCAAAAGCCTAAAATTTGTACTGGCATCTACATTTTAAAAAAACACTCAACAATTATGGATTGCTCTAGCTGAAACCTACATGAATAAGAGAAGTGAGCAAGTTCTCTTCTTGTTACCAGATCAGCTTTGGTTGTACAAATATAAGAAGTTTTGACTGCAAAACCTGAATCTGAAATGTACAAGGTTTTGATTTATGAATTTGGCCTTATAATTGGCATAATTGGAACAAGGGAAAGGCAGACTATGAAACATGGAAAAACCTGAATATAGCAAGACTGACTCCATATCTGTTTGAAAAGACAAACCAGAAATTTAAACAGGACTTTTTTTCCCCTCTCTTGAGTTACAGACTGTCTGTGTGCAAAAGACAAAGCCTGAGATTTAATCTTGATTAAATCAAGGAAGAGAACTGACACCTGGAAAGCTTTCCTCTCTTTTTGGGTCAACAGATTTTTAAATAATGAAAGAAATACAGAAACTGGGACAGATTGGTTTGCCTAATTTTAATAAAATGAAGAATAAAATGGGATGGATTTTAAAAAGATCTGGGTAAATTAAGATATAGAAGAATTTCAAATTACTAGCCAAACTGTTACCAGTACTGGAATGTCAAGATTTTACATCTGACATGACTCACTATTACACCTTAACAAAGATAGATAAGAAAAATTTACTTCTGTTTGCATGTCCCTGATTGAGTCAAGTTAAAGGATCAAGCTAAATGTAAACCAGGAGAAGTGCTAATCAAAAAATTTAATTTAAAGTACACAAAAGCACAGTAGCTTTTGCAATCATACAAACACATAGTGTTATAATGATCAATAAGGATTGAGTTTTTCCTTATAGAATCTGAAAGGAGAAACAGAAGCTTTAATGGGTTTGGGGGGGATTATTTGACCATCCTGAGATGCTTTTATATTCTATTCATTTCTTTTCTGTGGGGTTTCACTGTGGGCACAGAGACAGATGGAAATGAGTTTAATTCAGGGTTTGCTCCTAGGCTTGATTGGATTACCTAGGTGTGATTTCTTTCAGAGAACAAGAATTAACAATTAACCAAGAGGAAATAATCTTCTTTATTTTTAAACTTAAGACTAGGAAACCAGGAGTGTTTTCCACTGTCACTAGAAATACCGATTAAGCACCCATTAATGGGTACTAAATGGCATTAATGTACCCATTAATGGGTCCTTCTAGTGACAGTGGAAAAACACTTCAGGACAGACAAAATATTTGGGTTTGGGATGATATATATTTTTCTGTGTTAGATAATACTATCTTGTCTTACCTTTTTATTTGTTTTACTAGGAAGTAATGATGAAATCTGGGTTAATTTGTAATATGGGTTTTTCTCCTTCCCCCCTTCTTCCTGTTGGAGAAGAAATGGGCATGGTTTTTTTTTTTTCTGTGGAGGCATTTTGAATCTTGCACTTTGAAGTTTGTTTTTTCTGGTCAGAGCAATTGTATGGACCATTTTTAAATAGCATTTCTTTCTAATTTTGGGAAATTTTTACTCATTTTGGGGGGGGCAGTCATTTTTTGTTCTTGAAATGTATATGGTTTGCGGAAATCCTACAACTGTTCAGTTTTTTTCACATTTGGATTCCTGGGCATGTTGGTGAGATAAAAGATTTCTCCATTTCACTCCTCCCTATATTTCTTAAGTTTTGGGTTAGGACTAGGGAATTTTTCAAGTATTAGGATTTTTTAAAATTCTTTCTCTTTCTGGTTATATCTTTCTTTAAGATTTGAAATTATTCGTATGGGAACTTTATTCTTGTTTTTATGTTTCACCTATAAAAGACAATTTTATGATGTTCTGGGGATTTTTGCTGCATAACTACAAACTAGTTGTTTTAATAAGATAGGATGGATTCAGTTTAATGCATAAAAGTACCTTAATGGAAAATGCTCATTTATTTAGCAATGTTTGGGATTTTGCATGTCTGTTTTTCTGAATGTTTAAATGAGATATTTATCTGAGATGGCTTTACATTTCATTTTAACTTTTCTTCTGTATTTCTAATAAATTCTTTTCTAATGATTTAACAAGAGATACTGGCTTTTTGAGTTTGAAATGAATTTTGTCTCTGTTTATGCTATTTTTCGTTATGTAAAAGCCTACGTAAAAGATCCAGTTACAAATTCTCTGGGAGTTTAAATTTGGTGTATTTTGGAGCTTCAAACTGATCCAAATTATCTAAAATTCTACTCCACATTTGGTAATACTCTGCAGCTGCCTTCAATTTTTCTTGAAGACTATGGCATCCTGCTGGAAAAGGGAATTAACTACTGTGAAACCAAGAGACCTCTATAAAAGGAAATGCCCAACTGAATACAACAGCAAGAGTTCTCTTTTATAAAAGAGAAATGTTAATGAGAGAACTTAGAATAGAAAAAAGAACGTATATTTCTTCATTTGGATATTAAGAGTCCTGGTAAATTGCACCTTTGCTTTAAGTGGCCAACTCAGACAGCAGGTTGGTTTACTTCAGTTTTTGTCCACCTGCTGGCTCCCCAGGCATTTTTTTAAAAAAGGTATCTACTCTTGGTGGCAGGGTTCGGCCTAGGACCTTATATATTTTAGTGGGTCATGTGGTGGGAGTTTTAATTGTGGGGTGGGTGTTTTTAATATGTTTTAAATTTGGACATTGTTTAAAACTGTTTTAGCTTTTTTATTTTTATTTTTTCTTTCTTTGTTTTGTGTTGTTTTTGTGGAGAGGGAAGCATATGTCAAGGCTGGGCAGGATGGGGAGAAGTGTGTCAGGGGGCCACCACCACTGTGGTGATGGGCAGGGGGAGATACGGCATTGGGAAGAAGAAGGGACAGATTAGGAGAAAGGATGTTAGATGTATTGAAGCTATCACTGCTTCTGTTCTGCCTCCCAGTCAGCAGAGTTTGGAAAGGTCTGCCAACCAGCCCCCTGCCCTGGCCGTGCTGCTACTGAATGCCAGATCAGTCTGAAATAAAACTGTAATCCATTACTTGATTCTGGATGAAGGGGCTGATCTGGCATGTATTGCTGAGTCCTGGGTGGATGAACTTGTTAGCCTGTGGGAAAGAGTAAGGAAAAAAAAAACAACACGTTCGGATGTGCATTTGAAAACAACCAAGATAGTGTGTCTGTCTCCTGGGAAAGAAAGTAAGCTGATACGCTACAAGGTCAAATGAGATGTGCTTCGGACTGGGAGGAGGGAGACAGCTCACACAACCACCGGAAGTTGTCAGCAACAACGTCCGGTTGATAGTATGTATAAGGCTTCTGTAGTCTTTGTTATGTAGTGTGTGTGTTCTGAGTGAGAGTGTGTAGATTTTGCTCTTGATGTTCTTGCCAAGAATGTGAGCCTGGGAGGAGAAAGCCATGTGCTAGAAACATGGATTGGAACGCTGATTCACCAGGCTAGAGAGAGACTTGTATTCTTCATACCATTGTAATCTTACTTGCAATAAATAGTAGCTCATTAGAAATATCTCGGAGAGACTGCTGTGTGTTTAATGAGCTGACTTGCTGGAATGCTGGTTTGCTGATAGCAGAAGCAAGGCTGCCGTGGCGGAAGCAGAAGCAAAGAGCCGGAGTCAGATAGCACAGGTAAATCACTCTGCAACCAGATCTAATCTCAAGATCTAATCAAGATTAACAGAACTAGTCTAACTCAGCTTTGTCCCCAGGTTATTCAGTGCAGCACTGTTCCAGACCAGAGGGGATGGGGGGAGTGTTGCTGTAGTCCATAAGATTTCCATCTCTCTCACCAGACAGCCAGTTCATTCTGCAAAGAGGTTTGAGGGGCTGTTTTTGTTGATGGGCCAGACCCCATTTTTGTACAGGGCACTCAAAAGATCCGTATCTCCAAGGGGACACCATGCAGCCCCATGGCTTTCTAGCACCCAACTGCAGTGGATGCTAGGCAAGGCAACATGGGGATGCTGCAGCACCCACTCCAATGCTCCGTGTAGCTGGAGCTGAAAGGAGGTACTGGTGGCACAGTGCCAGCACCACCATCAATCGCGCCCTCCTGATGACAGAGGGCGGGGCGAATAGGCATGGCTTTGTGGTTGCTTATGTGGATTGGGGCAGCCAGCTGGCACAATGGACACCTCTGCAGCCCCCACAGCCCAGCCCACCACTGAAGCACCCACATCGGGGGTAGGGGACCGCCACCGTTGCCACTGCTGCCACCATTTCCACCACAATCTGCCTCAGTCAGTGTGGCCCCACTGTCACTGCCGCCACCATCATTGCCACCACTGCCAGGCCATCCCCACCCCCAGGGGGCTGCTTCAATGCTGGGGAGGAGGAAGGGGGGAGGAAGGGGGAGCATAGGGGTGATGATCCTGGCTGCAGGACACACTAGCAAGACTCCGTAGCTGTGCAAAACTCCATAACTGCGAGTGGCAGGGTGGAGCCAGTGCGACCTGTGTGCGTACTTCTGCTCCTGCTGGCCCGGCTCCTGGACCCCATCAGCAGGTAACTGGTGTGGACCAGCATCCATAGATCCAGTCTTCATACCTTAAACAGGTCCACACAAAATCTGTAATTAAGGACCCAAAGGACCCATTAAATATGGATTTCTCCTGGTCTCATGGGGACAGGGCCTTCCCAATTGGTACAAATAAAGTTCTTAAGTTCTTATTGGGTTCCTAGTGCTAATTAAAAGGCCCAGAGAGACAGAATAGGGATGCTGCTGGTGTACCATCCACCTCACTGACCAACAGCCTATCTGAGCTGGCTGACGTGGTCTTGGACATGGTTTTGGAAGCCCCTGCCATGGTGGTGTTGGAATTTCAACATCCATGCTGAGGCTGTCCTCAGTAGCCCAGCTCAGCTCTTCATAGCCTCCATAACAACAATGGAGCTGTCTCAACATGTAACAGGTCCAACTCATACAGCACGCCATACCCCTTGATCTCGTTTTTGCCTCAAAGCCACTACCTCGGCCACCTCAGCCACCCATATAAGGATACAGGAGATCTGCAAAGCGTCAGCTTGTGCATCTCCATCAACATTTATGAAACACAGCTGCCTCGATGTCTACAGGTCAGCAGATGCTTCATTTGGGTAAGCATGAGGTATTATCCTCTGAGGGTAATGTGCTATATCCAACTAGGTAGGGGAACTTTGGTACATCCCTCTGTGAGTCTGCTGCATCTGTCTGGGAACGTGAAGTTTTTATTTATGTGAACTGCCGTTCCAGACAAATGACAGCAAACTCTCCCCCCCCCCCCCCCGTCATTTTATTTTAGACTTCGTCTGATTCTGAGCCCAGGAAGCTCACATTGGAACAAGCATTAAAATCTAGATGGACTCCCCCTGGCAGTCGTGGTCAGCTGGCGCACAAAGGAATAACCCATGAGTCTGTCGTCATCCGTCTGGAACAGAAGTTCACGTAAATAAAACAATTTCCCATTCTGTCTCTATTATATAAATATTTTACTTTGTTCTGTTTTTCATTTTCAATCTCTGTCTACTGCTCCTGAGTTACTATTGCGGTGATTGTCAGTACTGCTCTTAATGATGACTCACCCCGGGGTGGGGGTGGGGGTGTGACTCTGATTAAGTTTTCTTTCAAGCTAGTTTTCCTCAACAATCTTCCAAGGATCGGGGTAAAGATATTTGCCTCAGTTCACATGCATATTTCTCTAGTACATGAAATATTTTTTACAGTTAGACAGCTGTATTTCTTATGTTTTGCAATCATGTGCTTCTTCTCCAAACAAGCACATGCACTTAAGGCTACATTAAGAAAGTTAACACATTTTTTTTTCCTGTAGCAAACCTTTCATATTTAATGTGACATAAGCAAACAGTTCTAAAAAAATCAGGTCTAATTCCTGGGTATCAGGAGTACAGCTGCCATTGTCTGGCTGCTTAGTAATTTTACAACCCCTGACTTCCAAAAACATTTCATTTTTTACTGGGCTGTTCAAGAAATAGCACAGAAACCTACTGAGAGTGTAGGACTCTAGAACAGTAACCCTGGTTACACAGTAAATAAGAAGCAAAATAGTAGAAAGATGCAATGGGACAATTTATATCAAGCTATCAAAGGCTATGTGCAGCTTATTAGCTTTTCAAAGACATGGAGAGGCCATGTCTATCACATCACAACTATTTTATGTGTTCTGTCATGGTATTTGTTCACAGAAGCTGCATGTGGATAATACAGAGACTAGAGAGAGCTACTGTATTCTGCTTATGTCCTGCTTTGGGCTTCCCACAGGCATTTGGATGACCACTGTGAGAACAGAATGCTGGACCAGAATGGCCTTTAGTCTCAGTCAGCAGTGTTCTTGTTATGTTCTTGACTTCTAAGAATGCAACTAAAATTGCCACAATTGCATTTCAAAGTGAGAGTTTTAGATATTTATTGAATACTGCTGACACTAATACATATCCCAAGCAGTTGTCTTTTTTCTAAGTTTCTGTCATTTTATTCTAGACACTGATATTTCCTGTAACATAAAATTAACAAAACTATAAGTTGCTTGCAGTCTGCAGATCTTAACATGGAATTTGGGAAACAAGAGCAAGTGTAATTAGTTAATCAGCCTTATCAGGTGGAAGGTGCTTCACATCACGAATGATAAAAATAATTTTAAAGGCAGTCTCAAGGGAGATATGACTAAGGTTTTTGAATTCAATGCCACAAAAATGCATAATCATTCAGGTCTCCACAGTTCACATCTCAACTTCAGGATAGCTCAGAGAAAATTCTTAAACTTTCCCCCATATTTAGTGAAGGGTGCTATTCATTTATTAATTTCAACTTCTTTATTTTGTATTAATATAATTGCAAACTTCTATTTGTTTATTTAGAATATTTCCATACTGTTTCCCATTTTGTTGCAAAACAGTACACTTTATTTTTACTGTGATGCATAAAAAAATACTTCTTTGCCATTGATTACTTTAGCTTGAACTTTTTCCACTTGTTCTCTTTCCTGGTGATTACCATCTTGCCATGGCGTAACTCCACCAACCCTATGTGCAACAGTGACAGGACCACACATACTTACTGGAGCCCCAGTAAGGTTCAAAAATGAGTAATATATGAGTAGTTACATTCTTCATACCTACTGCTGAAGAACATCACTCTTCCATGTGCAGATCTGGGGGTAGTGGTGGTTCCCACTGACATCAGTTAATCTGGATCTAAGATTATCTGGATCTAAGGAATGGGTCCTTCAACTAATCTGGATTTAGTAGATCTGGATTAAGGAAAGTACCCAATGTGTTTCCATGGGTGGTCTAGCAACAGCAATGGGTGCTAGCTTGCTCACAGTGGAAATGCCGTAGCACCCATGTGGTGAATCCGGATCTACCCATGTGGGGCCCACCCATCACCCCAGGTGTTTTGGGGGACAGGGGGTGCAATCTCCGTAGATGCTCCAGAGAGTCTTTGACGATTCTCCAGAGCAGCTCTGTAGAATCTCTGGAGCTTTGACATAAACTCCAAAGATTTGACATAAGCTCCAAAGATTCTCCGGAGAATCTCCAGAGTTTGACATAAACTCCAAAGATTTGACGCAAACTCTGAAGGATCCTCCAGAGCCTCTGACAAAGGTCCATAGGAATGGCATTGCTCTCGTGCGGGGTCCTCTGTGAAGCCTGTGCTATTCTTCAGGGACGGCTTCAGAGCCAGCTTCAGAGAATGTGCACAGGCTTTGGAGCTTTGGGTTTTGGGGGACCCCCCATGGGTGTGCCCCCCCAGACCCCACTGCCCAATTGTGGTGGAAACAGGCTCCATATAATCCAGATATGATGCCTGAAGACCCCATTATAGATCCCTTTAATGGGGTCTACAGGAAATCTGGATTATAGGTCCTGCAGGACCCATATGATCCAGATTTCTCTAGAACAGGTGGAAACAAATGTGGCTGTAATGGGGTCTGCAGTGGAAATGGGGTCTTCCTGCTCTGAGCCTAATGGGTTCTTAATGGGCCCTAATGGGTCCTTAATAGGTACTTAGTGCTAGTGGAAAAACACCCAAAGATACAACTGCATGGCCAAGCCAAAGTCACAAGAAATTCTGATCACCGAAGTTGCAAACATTGAAGAAGGAGCTCCTTGACCTTGTAAGCTGCTGTTTACAAAAAGCAAATCACTCAGAGGCCTGGGACTGTCAGATGTCTCTCCCAACAATTCTGGACACTACACTACAACCACAGTTCTTAGGATTAAAAGGTGCAGAGTCTCATGTAAAAAGTGCAGAGTATTCACCTGTTTAGGAAATGCAGCCATCAACGTTATCCTTCCCTTCTATCCACTGGGCCACATCACACTCACGCACCACATCACTGTGCAGGCACAGAAACGATGACAGCAGCCACCTCTCCCGAACAGATGAGTGCCCACACCTTTTACATGGGACTCACCTGCTCCTAAACAGCTGCAAGTGTCATGGAGAGGCAGAGGTGCTATCCTGGGCCTCTTGGAACACTTTTTTTTTAAATAACTGCACTTTGGAACAAGTCTAGCAGCATTCCATTTCTTAACATTCATGTACTAGAAAGAGCTTCTTTCACTCAAGACTACACCAAGCAAGATACAATCTGGAGATATATAATCAGTACTCTTAGGCTGTCCAGATACGCAGAATTGCTAAGAGATGAGAAACACTGTGAAAAGCAAAGTCCAGAAAAACATTTCCAAAATTTCATAGAAGGAAGGGTTCAAGTGGTGCAGTCATCCCTACTATGAATGTTAAGAAATAAAATACAAAAGGAAAAGCAAGTATTAACAAAATACATTATGGCAGTCTCTAAAAGCTTAGAGGCAAACACTTGTGGGTGCTTTGTATGTTGGTGTGCACATATTCTAAATGTTTTGACTCATATAAAACATCAAATATACTGTGTTAGGGAATTCTTATTAGCTGACAAGTATATTAAATCAAAAAGGCAAAGAGTAACAGATCTAACTTTAAACAAACAAGCCAGTGATTGTGTACATTAACAAACAAACAAACCAGGTAGGAAATGGTACAGAAAATAAATAAAAAAATGTTGTTACAGAGAAGCAGGGGTTAGAGAAGTAAAGGAAATCCTTGTGATTGGCACACACAAGCCATAGGAAAAAAAGATCAGATGTGAGATGTTGTATTTCCAAGTGACTTCAGAAAATTTGGGGAGAAAAAAGATATACTTGTCTTTAATGCACTTATATACGTTTGCTGTATGAACTTTTACACAGTTTTATTGTATGTTAAATATTAAGCACTCTCATTAAGCTATCATGTAATAAGATTTATGTTCATTGTAATGCTTTAATTGCCTTGAACAGAAAATATAATCGGAAGAGCTATTTTGTAAATTTGACAAATGCAGGAAGGAAGAACTAGCAATTTAACTGGAAACGCCAAATGCCAAAACATCGTACCTGCTTTTAGAATCTCAGAGCAATCTACTGAAGAAGCTTTTTGTTTTAGATGTGCCATTCAGTTTTTTTTCTTTAAAAATGCAGCAAAAGAAATATGAAACTGAAATATAAAAATGTCTAAGTGAAAGTGACATTAAGGTTGTGACACCAGCAACAAAAGCAAAGATACATAAAAGTTAAAATGACACTCAACCCGTAAATCACACTATTGTGTTTCTTCTTTTAAAAAAGCAACAATATAAGTTTACGACAAGATGTCAGATTTTGAAATGCCTGAAGTTTGTCATCTGGTGTTTGTGTCACAACCCTAATGTTATTTAAATGTAGTTTTTAGTATCTATTATTTAAAAGTTCTATTTTAAGACGGCAAAAGGCTTTGATAGAGTAAACCTCAAAGTACACCGCATTAGTGGTATACGATTTCATTAGAAGTGGTGCATAAAACATATACTGTTGACAAATCTAATTCATTAAAGGTGAGATAGATGCACTTTAAAGCAAGTGGCTGGCATCATTATCTGCAGTTCCTTTTATAAATTATTTCTCTTTTCCTTTTGACTGAACTTGTCACTATTTGACTTTCAGACTATGAACACTACTCCTCAGAATTCAACATGCTTAGACAAAGCATAAGTCAAATAAACTAGTTCTGTAAGTAAAAAAAAATAAAGTAGAAGCAAAAACATGGATTGTTTTCTGAGCATGGATGGGAGGATGAATATCTATGCAAAACACTCTGTTGTGAAATCATAGAGATTTAGAAATATAAGAATAGAAGAGGCCCCTGGTGTATCCAGACCACAGCCATCTCACGCTGTGGCCCACCAATTGCTCCTGGGCATTCTCAAACAGAATATGAAGGCAAAAACCTTCATTCCCTACAAAAGGATTTTTGCTTGTCTCCCCAACCTGGAGGTGATACTTAGGCATACTGTACATTCTAGTAGCCATAGATACACATGTCCTCCATGAAATTGTCTAATCCTTTTTTAATGCTAGCCTATCCAGGCGTTTTAGAGCAGCCAATTACTTTTGTGGACTACAGATCACTTCCTCAAACAATCTGCTTTTAAAGTTAGACAGGATCACTTCAAACAGCAACTACAGATGGGATCAAATATAAAGTTCTCTCATAAATTGCCAACTTTCTCTCTATTCTTTGTCAATACTGTTACAGGACATGGTAATGCAATCCATAACATCACTTTTCTTCCATCTACCACTATAATATACATCGACACAGGACCACAGTCCATTCTTTACATTGCAGAGTGAAGCTCTTTGTCTCTGAGACTGGAACAACCACTCCAGAACACATGTGTCTGTTTTTCCATCTGTTAATACATTAACTTAACATCAATAAATAAAAAATGATATAATTAATGTTTTTGAGTGCCTCATAGTACACCACTACATCTTTGGGTAGTCTTTGGCATTCCAAAGTTCACTATGTTTTTGTCCTTAGCTGTAACTGCAAGGGCTGAAACCTAGGTCCACTACTTCATCAAGAGCTGAACTTTGTCCTGAACTTTGTGTGCTGTGTGTTTGAGTTCCAGGGAGCCACTGGCTAGTTACCTTGCTAAAAATTACTCTAGAACAGGGTTTCCCAAACTGTGGGTCGGGACCCACCTCTAGGAAATTTAACCCTATTTGAAATAACTTTTTTGATGTAATTATTTAATTAAGTAATAAAAAATTGTATTAAAACTTTGTTATTTGAAAAGTCCTTTATTCATATTGGTAACGGTTAAATTTCCTAGAGGTGGGTCTCGAGTTGGTAAACTTATATTAGATGGGTCGTAGCCCAGACAACTTTGGGAACCACTGCTCTAGAAGGTGAGGGATGATGGGCATATACAAATTCAAATTTTCTGATTGGGGAAGCTGACCTGACTAAGCACCAGGCATTCTGACAATCAGAGAAAGCACTGAATAAGTGTTGGCTGGAAACCAAGTCACTGAGGGAAGAGATGGAGTATGTCATGTTTGTATTCCAGTTGGTATGGGAGAAGGGAGATTCACCAAAGACATGCCATCACAGTGGAAATGTGAAACCTGTATAGAGGACACCCTTCTTACAGTCATTGCAAGAACTGGCTATAGTACTGCTGAATGGTCTTTTGAAGCACAGGACTCAAAAGATTCAGAAAGAGCTCTACTGTCTGCCAACTCAGGAGCTAAATCCGAAATCTATTCCACTAATGGTGTGCTCTAGCAAACTCAGGTAGAAGTAGGATCAAAAGATACCAGGCTAAGGCCAAGAGAGCACTATGATCCAACCTGTTGCCAAGGGACTATGATTTGGCCTATGAAGAACCATTGACTTACTCTTTGGTAAAGTTGGTCTCCTCTCTATAGTGCCACTGACTAATTGACAGTCTGGTCCATTCCTCCATAGTGCTACTGACTTAACAGTGGTTGACTTAGACAAATCTATGTCATGACATTACTTTACACTCATAACTACAACTCCAGTTTTCTGTAGACTATGCACTAATTTGTGTGAAACGAACCATAACATTATATAAAGAATGGCTGTATTCTAAGCAATTTTAGCTAAACAAAAGTTATATTATGCCAATAGTGTTTAATCAATTCAAAACAATGAATTCCATAAGAACAGTTTAAATTTTCTGCAAAATCACAAACTCAATGTTCTTACGTGTTTAGACTGAATAACCTGCCACTTTTACAAAAAAAAAAATCAGGATGATTTTGTATTAGATAAAACATAACAAAATCAATAATCACTTAAAACAAACATCTCTCAAAGTAGGGGTGCTCCTTCTGGATCCAGAAGATTTAAACAACCATCACTCTTTTAAGGCAAGGTACTGGAGAGGGTTTGTGGCTCTTCAATTCTAGGCATGCTTGGAAGAAGCAGATTATCTAAACCCATTTCAATCTGGCTTCAGAATCAGTTATGGTACAGAAACATCTTGGTTACCTAGGAGAAAGCCAGGGTGAGTACAACCCTGTTGGTTGTCCAGGAACTCTTGATGGCTTTTGATACCACTGACTATGGTATCTTAGTGGAAAGGCTATGGAGTGTGGGAGTTGGAAGTGTGCTGCAGAGATTCTGCTACTATCTCTAAGACCGATGCCAGATAATGGTAGTGGGAGATTCTTGCTCAACATCCTGGGAACTCAACTGTGGGGTTCTTCCAGGGTCAATCTTATCTCCCATGCTCTTTAATATCTATATGAAACCACTGGGTGAAGTTATTAGGAGATTTGAAATGAGGTTGCAGCATTACACAGAAGAGCTGGACAAGTGTCTGAAGATGTTAATGGAAAGGATAGGGGGCAAGACAGAAGTGCTGTGTTTCACAAGGTCTTGGGTCTATGAAGTTGGAAGGCACCCTGTTCTTACAGGGTTGTAATGCCCTGGAAAGGACAGGTGCAAAATTTGGGACAATCTGGACTCTGCACTGACTCTTGAAGCTCAAGTGGAAGTGTTACCAGATCAACTTTGGATGTGCAGGTATCATAAGAAATGTTAACTACGAAACCGGAATTTGAAATATACAGGGTTTTGACATATGAATTTGGCTATATGATTGGCATAATTAAAAGCTAAAGGCAGACCATGAAACGTGGAAAGGCCTTAAAATAGCAAGACTGAAGCCATATTGAGAAAAAGACAAAAAAATGGACACAGTTTTTCTCTCTAAAGTTACAAGCTGGCTGTTTGCAAAAGATTAAAAGTCTACATGCAAGAGACAATGCTTGGGCTTTAATCTGATTAAGTCAGAAAGGAATGCTGACACCTGGATGACCTGTGTTTTCTCTCTTTTTGGGTTAACAGTTTTTTAATAATGAAGGAGAAATAAAACCATGGAATCTGGAACAGAGATGGGTTTGTCTAATTTTAATAAAAGTAATAAAGAATAAAATGGAATGGATTTTTGGAAAAGATTTGGTAAAATAATATATATAGGAATTGGAATTACTACCTAAATGGAAAAATCACCAGTACTAGGATGTAAGGTTTCATATTGAATGTGGCTTGGTTTACTTCTTAACAGAATTGGGTAAGAGTTTGCTAGGAGTTAGGTTAGCCAGTAAACAATTAGCCAAGGGGAACAGAACTAATCCTTTTACAAGGGAAATAAGATATTTGAGTTTCAGATATTTTTCCTGTTTACCAGTATTGTTTGCTTCATTAGGAAATGTTAAGTTTGAGGTAATTTGTGTTCTTTGGGAGAAGCTATGAGGAGACGGGAGTCACGTAAACATTTTTATTCATTAACAAGGGAAGACCCAATCAGCAGTTTTTGGTTCCAATTTTTGCTATAAAAAATGGCAGAGAAGAGATGGTTCTCCAACGGATGCAGCAGCCTACGAATTGGGTATGTGAAGGTGCAGGTTGCTGACTCGACCAACAGATGGCTTTTTTGGGTATATAATCCGGTCCAGGACCGCCCATAGCCAGTCTTCTGTTGGTCGTGTTTGCTGACTGCACCTTCGCTTTCCCGTAGGATTTGCTGCTGTGTCACTATGTCATCAGCTTGTTCACCTTCCTCTGATTCCCCCTCGGAATTCCTGGGATTTCGCTCAGAGGAATGTAAGTTCACTCACCTCCCCCAGGTCCCCTAAGGTTCCTAGGAGGCTGAGTATCGCCCTTCCCCAGGGGCGGGGGAGGGTTAACCCTATAAATGCCTACTGCTACGGCGGCGGGGCATGGAGGATTCATCCCCCCTCCCTTCCCCCCCACTCCCCCTGGTATTCCCTTTCTTGCTACTCCAGTCCGCGATATTTATGTCTCGGCTAATGGCACCTCCTCCCTCCTTCACTTCCCAGTGTCCGAGATACCCAGGGATGAGGCGGCCGATTCTGAACCCGCTCTCCAGCCGGTTTGAGGCAGCGCGGCTCAGCCCGCTTCGGAGACGGCACAGGCACCTGTACAAGCCGCCACTCGCCGCTCCTGCTCGTGCCACAGGAGCCCCCCAAGCGCCGATGAAAGACGCGGCCGCCGCTCGCGGAGCCCGCCCCCTCATCGCTCCCGCGGCGCGCGCCAAGGGAAACGGCTCGTTCCCACCGGGGATGAGCGCAGCGGGGCTATCCAAGAGGCCAGGAGACGCCCGCACATCCACGGAGCTTCCCCGCCCCCAGGGCCATCCAGCCGCTCCCACTGCTGCCTCATAAGTGCCAGAAAAAACGCGCACACAAAAAGTCTTCCACCTCCTCTTCCAGCGAGGACGAGAACCTACAGCTCCTCCGTCTGCTTGCCAAGAGGCTCGCTAAGGGCTCAGCTAAGAAAAAGTCACGCAAAAGGCACCATAGGAGCCCTTCCCCCTCCTCGGCGTCTGAATCCGAACGCTCTGCAGAGCACAAGCAGAGGAGAGCTGCTCCTAGAAATCAGGCTGAAGGGATACTTACCTCTAAAGGCCACAAGAGGGCGAGCCAGGATAACATAGAGACTGTAGTGGATATTGATGCTAATGTTACTGCTGTTACTAGTTCTGGAGTTGGTTTTCCCCCCCTCCTTCCTAATGTCATTGCTGTTACTAGTTCTGGGGCAGATTTTCCCCCTATCCTAGCTAATGTTACTGCTGTTACTGCTTCTGGTGCTGAATTTCTCCCCCCCCCATGCTAATGTTACTGCTGTTACTAGTCCCGGGGTTGGAGTGTGTGCACCCCCTATTCGCGCTTCGCATCAAAGGGAGCATGTATATCCTTCTGGTAATCAGGTTAATGCTGCTAGTGCTATTGGGGACGCTAGTACCTTGCCTCCACTGGCAAGCTTACCCCCTACTGACAGGGCAGGGACCTCTGGAGAGTGGGAGACCCCCCCTCCCAGGTCAATAAGCGGGGTTCCTACCGCAGCACCTAGGCCCTCCTTGGTCACTGTGGCAGACATACATCATGCCCCTAACGCCGCACCAGTGCACACCATAGGGGACAGTGGGTCTATACCCTCCAGGGACACACCTTCAGTTCCCTTGGGCAATCTGGAACCCCCTATCTCTGCAGAACCCATTCCCATTACACCTGAATCCGCTCATCCACTACCTCCCCCTGCGGATCCCATCCCTCAGGAGGAAGAGGGCCCTAAAGGGGAGGAGCCGCCCACCCATTCTACCCCAAGGCTTTTCTCTTATGATTTTCTGCCCACTGTGGTGCAATACATTACTACCACCCTTAACCTCAAGAAACCTCAAGAGGTCCCTGAGGAGCAGGCCAAGATAGCCAGGGATATGCTCATGCCTCCTCCCCCTAAAGACCTCATTATCCACATCCCCCCGATCCTGGAACAGATAGTGACACGTGAGTGGGTGGAGCCAACTACGACTAGGAGGCTCCCAGGCCCTCCGAAGAAGTTGTTCCTTCCCCCTGACCATGCCTCATCCATATGGGCTACTCCCGCATTGGACACCCCAATTCTCCAGATGTTATCTAATCAGATTCTCCCAAAGGACTCAGAGCATGTTCTTCGGGACAATAATGACAGCAAAATTGAAGGGATACTGAAACGGAATTATGAATCCGCTTCTTTAAATGCTCGATGTTCTGCCACCAATTCCCTTATTCTCGGGCAGTCATCAAAGGGATAGAAGAGGTCCTTTCATCCCCGATTATGCCAGAGGAGCTTAAGCCCAAGCTGCTGGATTTTAAGAAAGCGCTGATGCTCAGCGCTGACACTAGTATGGACGCCCTCCAGCTGGCGGGCAGGTGTACTGCGGCAAATATCACAGCAAGGAGGGCCCTCTGGTTACGTAACTGGCCCGTGGAATTCTCTTCCAAGTTGCAGCTAATTGGCTCTCCATATAGAGGGAAACTTTTGTTTGGCCCGGAAGCCCGTCAAGATGTCCTCGTGGAGAAGAATAAACGCAAGGTGATGCCGGTTTCTTCCCCAGCTACATCCTCTGCTCCAAATAGGCCCAAAGGTAATAAGCGCTCCTTTTCATCCCCCTCTACTTATGGCCAGCCTTACCATAGAAAGCAGCCCTTTCGATCTAAGCCCCCGGGAGCCCGCTACTCTTGGGGGCGTAACTCCTCAGCTAATAAACAGCCCTTGGGCAGGGGACGGGGCAGACAATTCGGTTTCCCAAATCAGAACAACTGAAGTACCCTCACCGGAGGGGGACAAGGTTAAGGTCGGAGCACACCTCCAGCAGTATGCGCAGGTCTGGGAGGCCTCTATCAAGGACAGATGGGTCCTTGACATTATCCACCTAGGATATAAGTTGGAGTTTAAGTCTGTTCCAGTTAATCGTTTGGTCAAGGTGCCTATCCCCAAGAACCCATTAAAGAAACAAGCATTGTATAACGCTGTGAAAGAATTGATTGATATAGGAGCAATAGAGGAAGTTCCCCTCTTGGAACGGGGCCTGGGAACCTATTCGATTATATTTTTGGTTCCAAAAAAGAACGACTTATGGAGGGTGGTATTGGATCTCAAGTTCCTCAACAAGTTCATGGCGAAAAAATATTATAAAATGGACGGATTACCTTCCATCAGGAGCCAGCTTGAGGAATCCCAGTACATGGCTGGCATAGATTTGACACATGCCTTTCTCCTTGTACCGGTACATCCTTATTACAGGAGATATTTGAGGTTTGCAGTGGGCTCTAACCATTATCAATACCACTGTTTGCCTTTTGGTCTCAGTTCTAGCCCCCGTGTGTTCAGTAAATGTCTCATAGCCATCCTGGAAACGGTGAGGCTCCAGGGGGTCAGGGTCTACCCCTTTTTGGATGACCTCTTAGTGGTCGGGCGAGACCAGGCGGAGGCCAACTGGGCTATCAGTACCACCACTGGAGTTCTGAGCACACACGGGTTCCTTATAAATTACGAAAAAAGTAACCTGTTACCTACCCAGACTATCGCCCACCTAGGAGTGGTTATTGATTCGGTCTCATTCACTGTTCGTCCCTCAGACGACAGAATCTCCAGTATTACAACCTTGGCTAAGAAGGTAAGGGCTGACCGTGGAGCTAAACTTCTCACACTGTCCTCATTACTAGGTAAAATGATTTCCCTTATTGATTTGCATCCGTGGGCCAAGATACATGCTCGACCTCTTCAATGGGCACTTACACCCCTGGCCAAGTCCATTGCACTACGCATGGATCCCTGGGTACCCCTTTCTCCAGAGGTAATAGATTCCCTGGAATGGTGGACTTGCAGGCCTAGGTTTGAGGTTGGTGTACCCATCATTAAGCCTGCAGAGATGGTTGTTTATACGGATGCTAGCCACCATGGTTGGGGAGGTACCTGCGGCTCCCAATCCACCCAGGGCATATGGGACACGTCGGACCTGGCTCACCACATAAATTGGCTTGAGTTGAAGGCTATATACTTGGTTCTGTCTGCATTTGCTGTCATACTGAAGGGTAAACATGTAACTGTTATGACAGGTAACATGACGGCCAAGTCGCATGTGGCCAGACAGGGGGGAACGAGGTCGAACTCGCTAATGTCATTGTCTTTTCTTTTGTTCAAGTGGGCGGAGCAGAACCTAGCCTCACTCTCAGCCCTACAAGTTCAAGGCCAATTGAACCAACAAGCAGATTTTCTGAGCCGCACTATGCTAGACAATGCGGAGTGGAAGCTGAACCGGGACAATTTTCTCCACATAGATCAGACATGGGGTCCATTCGAGATGGATCTTTTTGCCTCATACAGGAACCACCAGCTCCCAGTGTACTTCTCCTGGAGGAAGGACCCGTGGGCCGCAGGGATAGATGCCCTGTCAAACCCTTGGCCTCGGGGCCGGCTTTATGCCTTTCCCCCTACTCCTCTGATCTCGAGAACTCTGAGGAAGATCAGGCTGGAGAAAGCATGCCTGGTCATGATAACACCTTTCTGGCCAGGGTGCCCATGGTTCCCGTTGCTCCTGAGCATGGCCACAGCGCCCCCATGGAGGCTCCCGAATCACCCAGACCTTCTGTCTCAGGGGGGCGTCTTCCATCAAGACCCAAACTGTTTAGCCTTGACGGCATGGAAGTTAAGCGGAGACTGCTACAGGAATCGGGCCTCCACGATTCAGTGATCAAAACTATCCTCGCAGCTCGTAGACCTTCTACATGGAGGATATATGGTACCACTTGGAAAGTGTTTAGGGAGTGGTCGCTTGACCGAGGTTTAGATCCTATATCTCCCAGGTTAGAAGATGTGCTCTTGTTTCTTCAGGCTGGGGTTAATAAAGGATTGTCATTCAGTACCATTAAGAGACAGATCTTTGCCTTGTCGGCTATTATTCAGATCCCCGGTCTGCCTGATATCGCCAGGCATCCACACGTCTCTGCCTTTCTCGCTGGGGTGAAGACTAATGCTCCCCCCACATTGCATAGGTTACCCACATGGGACCTGGATGTGGTGTTGCAGGCACTGGTGCAACCCCCATTTGAACCTTTACTGGACTTGCCATTAAAGCATTTGACCTATAAGGCAATATTTCTTACGGCTATTACATCGGCACGCAGATTCTCGGAGATTGCTGCTCTCTCCACACACCCCCAATGTTGCACATTTAGCCCGGATGCTGTCACACTCAGGCCAGACCCCCTGTTCCGCCCTAAGGTGGACTCAAGATTCCACAGGTCCCAGGAGATCTGTTTACCAGCTATCACGGAAAGCTCATTGGGGGACAATGAGGAATGGCTCCTGAAGGTGGATGTTAGAAGGACACTTGAGGTGTACATTGACAAAACCAGAGACATTAGGAAGTCCACTGCTTTATTCGTGTGTTTTCACCCTGCATACCAGGGTAACAAAGCATCCCCCAGAGTGGTCTCTTCTTGGATCAGGAATTGCATTGCCTTAGCGTACCAATCCAGCTCCATGGACCCGCCGGAGGGCATCACGGCTCATTCCACCAGGTCCTGCGCCACCTCAAGGGCATTTGCCGCGGCGGTCTCAGTGGAAGACATCTGTAGAGCGGCAACGTGGACTTCTCCTTCCACATTTACAAGACATTATCATCTCGAGGAGTTAAAACGCCAGGAGGAGGAGTTCGGCCGCAGAGTTTTGCGCCAGGTGCCTTAAGGTAGGATACACCCTTTTCTCTACCTGGGGCCATTACATAGAAGCAGTTAGGATAGATCTTCCCACCCGGGATAGATAGCTTTGGTACATCCCAATTTGTAGGCTGCTGCATCTGTTGGAGAACGGGAGGTTGTACCTCGTGAAGATCCGTTCTAGACGGATGCAGCAGACTACGCCCCACCCTGGGGCACATCCTATCCTAACTGCATCTTCCTTTGTATTGTTTTAGTTACCTTAACTAGTCTACGCAGGACAATATACTACACTCCCTACGGAAGACTGGCTATGGGCGGTCCTGGACCGGATTATATACCCAAAAAAGCCATCTGTTGGTTGAGTCAGCAACCTGCACCTTCACATACCCAATTCGTAGTCTACTGCATCCATCTAGAACGGATTTTCACGAGGTACAACCTCCCATTTTTTGGGGTCTTCTTCTTCTTGTCATCAGAGGAGGGAGGTCTCCATCTTCTTCGTCTTCTTGTCATCATGGGAGGCTAAAGAGACCTGGAGAAATTTTTCTCGCCCCCCCTTTCTCCTTTCTGTTACACAGAAAGTGGGCGGAGTTTTTCTGCAGGAGCTGCATTTTAAAACTTTTGCATTTTGAATTTGGTTTCTGGTAAAAGCAGTTACAGAGACTATTTTAAATAATGTCTTTTAATTTTTATTCATTTTGGGGATCAGTCTGACTGAGACTGAAGGCCTTCCCAATTTTTAGTCATTTTTGGGTTCTTGACAATGATGCAGTTTGCTGAAATCCTACGCATCTTCAGTTCTGAACTTCTGGGCGTGAAGAAGATGGGATCGTTGGGGAGAACAATGGAAGATTGCTTTCTATTCACTTTTCTCCCATATTTTTATTAAAGGTTTAGGGCCAGGAAAATTTTTCTAGAATTAGTGCTAATTTTAATTTTCTTTTTGGACTTTTATATGTTTCTTTAAGGTTTGGAATTGGTCTTATGGGAGCCTTATCCTCATTTTTAGGGCTCTTAATCACAAAAGTCAATTTTCTGGTGTTCTGGGGATTTTTCTTTGCTGCATAAGTTCATCATTTTGGGTCTCAGGAAAACGGGGTAAACTTAGTTTAATACATAGAGATGTGTTAAGGGGATTTAGTCATGTTTGGATTTTTGGGCATGTCTATCTCAGCTCTTCTAATGTCTAATATGGTTCTGACATGGCTTCGCATCTCACTTCAACTTCTCTTCTGTATTTCTAAATAAATTCTTTGCATTGGTTTAACAAGAAACATTGACTTTTGAGTCTGAAATGGGTCTTGTCTCTGTTTTCTGGGTATTCCTCGTTATTAAATCCTATGTAAACGCTCTATCAAGCTACCTATTCCCCTGGGGAGGTTTAAATTCGGTGTTCTTTGGGCTTAAAAAAATAATCCAAATTATCCAAATTTTACTCCCTCCATATTCGCTTACAGTCTAGACTGGAGCAATATTGGAATCAATTTAAGAAAAGCAATGGCCAAGAACGCCTATTTCCAACTATGGCTCATTCACCAGCTAAAACTCCTTCTGGACAGAGATGATCTGGCCACAGTAATCCATGCTCTGGTAACTTCCAGATTGGACTGTTCTAATGTATCCTATGTGGGACTGCCCTTGAAGATGATTCAAAAGCTGCAGCTGGTGCAGGATGCAGCAACTAAATTGCTAACCAGAACGGCTGGGCAGATGCACATCATGCTGATCTTGAAAGCGCTCTACTGTCTGCCAATTTTCTAGTAAAACCGATTAAGGCAACCTAAAAGTTCCTAAGTATCTAAAGGAACAGCTTTCCTCATATCAACCTGCCCACACCTTAGAGTTCTACCGGGAAGGCCCTTCTAGTAGTACAGTACTACAACGAAATGGGCACACAGGATAGAGCCTCCCACCTTGGTATGCAAGTGACCTTCACTGTATACATCTAGGAGATTAGTGAAGAGAAGGATGTATTTACCTGGGAACTTGGATGAGGAAACAGCTTCCCTCCCCATTTTCAAGCATTGCTTTTGTTATTAGTGTGTTCATTTTATATTTTGTTTGTAGTCTTCCCTAAGAGCTTTGGTTATAGGATGGGATAAAATGCAAATAAATATAAAAATTTTAAAAAGAAGAAATGGTAGCACTAGGCAAAATACTATTTTTTAATAACTTATCTTGGAGGGAATACTGCAGCAATGGGGAGTATAAACATAATGCACTCAACACTGAAATAGTGCTGCATTGTTACATCAACAGGGATGTTATAAAGTCACACTTAAGAACACTGTAGAGCTATTTTGGTTAATTACTTTTCAACAGAGAGGATTAGAATAGTAAGTAGGTCAAAAGAGACCAGAAGGTAATAAGTAGAAAGCATTGCCTTGTGATAAAGAATAAGGTATTACAGAAACACTTCTCAAGTGATACAGGAATTTAAGATTCACATTTTCTTTTCCATTTAAATATTAAGTAGATGCTCATAAAAGAAGAACATTTTGAATAATATGATAACATGTAGTTCATGAAAAGTTAATATAAACAGTATTGTTGTGTGAGACAGAAGTTCATTTCTGTACTTAATGACACTCAACTGTGTCCTAATAGATGTCTTCCACTCCATCTTGGATTTATATCACCATTAAGTACAGCACTAATAGTTTTTCTCCAGAGGCATGAAAAAAATTAATCCCCATGTGCACAAAAGAACACCTTTTTGCTGTTGAGAACAAGTCAGGAAATTGAAGTCTTCCTGAATTACTGGTCTGCAGCTTCCCATTGTATCAAAGGTGTTAACTGTGCAATCAACTTCACTCTTCTGAGGCAGTTTTATAACATTTCACTACTTCACAAAACTTGAAATATGGACTACATCCCACGACATCACACTTCAAGCCCCAAGCGTGAATAAGGCCAAGGCCACCTGAGGTAATACAAAGGTGATAAGAAAAAGAAGATTGTGATTCTTGGAATACCATTTTTCACATGTGAAAATATTTCATAATTTCAGGAAAGTAGACTTAGATTTCTCTCTATGTAGAACTGGGAAAAAAACTAAACCTCCTCTGAGATAGGAAGAATATTCAGAATAGAAAACCAAGGGAAGGCCTTACTAATAAGTGCTGATTCAAGAGATGAAACTCTATGTATTCACCTTTATATGCCATTTGAGGAAAAAGAATTAAGCATCATTTACCAGTCTGCAAATATCTAAAAGTAAATTATGACTGTTTAATTTTGAATTCATTTAAATATGAATTTTCTTTTATTTTAGCTTATACAGAATCACCTTCTCTTCAACTCTGAATTTCCTTTATGGATACCACCATTTCTCTTACTTTTACAGGCTTGAATCTACAAACCAGTTACACAATTCCTATTCATTTTTAATCCTTGGTAATATTTATGGGATCCTAGTACAAGTATATTCTACAACTTTTCTGCTTCTCCATTAGACACTCATTTCTCTCAAGTATAAAACCATTAAGCAAACCTATTTCTGAATATTTAAAGAGGTGGGATTCCAAATTCTCACTTTTACATTTTGCAGGCCGAAGGACCTTTCCCACATCATAGAGACCTCCTTTGGCTACCAAGCTAATGCACATTCCAGAGATATCTCTCTCAATGTATAAATTACTGCCAGAACATGAATTCTTAAGAACTACTGAAGAAAAACAAATATTGTTTAAGACAAGGTACTGGGAGAAGAGGAAGACAAGCTGTAATCTTTACAGGTATAAAGCATTTAAAGGAATACCTCCTACATTATCTTGCCTTTAGGCACAGTCACTAAATGACACCCAGTTGGCTGGAATGCAGCACAGAGATTCTAATATTTGTACCCTGACTGCAGAGTTTACCTTCCATAAATATTTGAGTTGCACTAAGATTCTATGGCTTGTAACACTACATGAAACTTGTCTTTTTCATATGAATTCAGGTCTTAATGGTATTGATTTTATATTCTGATTTTAGATTCGTCTGTACAATTTGTTATTCTTATTGTTATCCTCTTCCAGATAGCTGTCAAGAGCAGGATATGATTGCCAATAAAGAAAAAAAGATAAAAAAAGATAAAAAGGCAAACCCGATATAGAAAAAAAGAAGTGATCAGTGGATGACACTTATATGTCAACATTTATCTACACAGCAGGAGCAAGAGAACCGAAAGCGGAGAATGGCCCCAAGATTTCCTTTCCCCACTACTGTGGATCAGCGCTGCACATTCGGGGGATACCTGCTGCCATGACAGCACCATACTCCTCAGCCACCCACTGGGTACTTTAAGGCCAATTTGCACTTGGCCCGGTAATCCAAGGAGCTATTTCTTAACCAGAAACGGCCCCTTCTGTGAAGGAACTCACCCCTCACGCACTATGTGTAGTGGAGGTTTAAGTGTACCATGTGTGCAGTTACCTTTACTTAGCACCAGAGCCAATAAGGCTCCGGCCAGTTCATTCGCACCTTTTCCAGTGCCGCACAAGTGCGCTGGTGATAGAACTTCACGCATGCACCTCAGGTAAGTTGAGGTTGGGTTGGGGGAGGGTTTTTATGCACTGATGCTTAATGCATAATTGAACAAGTTAATCCTTTGCTTCACAGGGAAGAGAAGCAAAGTGCAAAAAGGCAGTCACTGATGTGGATGCAGCCACTGTGTTCTTAACAAAGCAATTTAATAGTTCCAGCTGGGCTTCAAATTTAAAAAAATATGAACAAAATTTCCTGAAATCTCTGAAGCTTCAACACCGAGGACCTGTTCACACTTACCTGATGAAGTGGTGTTATCTGCTCACTGGGCAGATGCATCTGCATTGCATCACTGCCACTGCTTCAGAGTGGAATAACTCTTCCCCAGAGCAATCCAGCTGTGGACTGCTAGAAAGTAGTCCATGTGCTTACCAGGAGCAGCTGGATCTTTCCTGGGTGCTAAATCTGCACCCTCTTCTGGTTGTGGCATAGTGAGTAGGCATAGCTGTGTAACTGTGGCTGCAGATATTCAGTCATGAGCAGCATCCAGATCACCATAGCAATGTCTGAGTGTGCACCAATGTTGCTTTGGACATTGACTTGACATTCCAATCAGGTCCAGCCCAACTATTTGCATTACCAGCTCTACTGGCCAGGTACAGGGGTGGTTTAGCACTCGCTGTGCAAATGGCTGCCACCTTGCTGGATCCTTGCTAGCCTGGTATGCTACTGATACACCGTACCAGACCAGCAAGTACAAACAGGACCTAAGAGTACACACCTTAAAATAAGTTCTTTTCAAATGACAATCATTTCTCCTGACACACTTAAGTCTAATTTCTATAGCATAGCAGACAACATACATAGTGATGTATTATCTTTTGAGTCTGTATACTGAAATAAACTTGATGACATACATAGTGATGGCCTGTATAAGGACAACTGGCTTTAATGAACAACTAGGAGATCAGGAGTCCATGTCTAAAAACTCCAATGACCTCCACTGTTAACTTATATTGGACAGACCATGATTCTCTCTACAGTACAGACTTTAATGGGGAATTAATCTGTTCCAGTGAAGTCAAAGGACATAAGCTACCTGGATTCAACGTGCCACACCATAATTTATTTTATTTATTTATATTTCAATTTATATGCCGCCCCATACCCGAGGGTCTCTGGGCGGCTCACAACATTTAAAACAGATGTATAAAAACAGTATCAAAAATAAAACAAATTTAAAAATACAGTTTTAAAAGTACAAAACAGTTAAAAACATCAGCGGTTTTCAGTGAGGGGAAGTGTGGGGAACATTTAACCAAAGGCCTGTGTGAAAAGGAACGTTTTCACCGCCTTCCTGAATAAGAACAGAGAAGGGGCCTGACGCACCTCGAGGGGGAGACCATTCCACAGCCTGGGGGCCACCACCGAGAAGGCCCTCTCCCGGGTACCCACCCGCCTAACTAAAGAAGGCGGAGGGATCACCAGAAGGGCCTCCCCTCCAGATCTTAGAACACGGGCAGGTCGATATGGGAGAAGGCGCTCCTTTAGATATCTGGGACCCAAGTCATTTAGGGCTTTATAAGTTAAAGTTAGCACCTTGAATTGGGCTCGGTAGTGAATTGGCAGCCAGTGCAGTTCTTTTAGAACCGGCGTAATATGCGACCGGCTAGATGTTCCTGTCAGCATTCTAGCGGCTGCATTTTGCACCAGCTGCAACTTCCGAACCGTCTTCAAGGGCAGCCCCATGTAGAGCGCGTTACAATAGTCCAGCCTGGAGGTTACCAGAGCATGGATAACTGTGGCCAGGTCATCTCTGTCCAAAAAAGGTTTCAGTTGACGCACTAGCCGTAGTTGGGAGTAGGCACTCCTGGCCACGGCCTCCACCTGAGCTTCAAGTGTTAGCGCAGAGTCCAGGAGTACCCTCAAATTTCGCACCTGTCCCTTCCCGGATATTGCAACCCCGTCAAGGACAGGGTATCTCCCAACTACTTGGACCCGAGAGCCTGTGACACACAGCACCTCTGTCTTATCTGGATTCAGTTTCAATTTATTGGCCCTCATCCAGCCCATTACCGCCTCCAAGCACCTGTCAAGCACTTCAACCACCTCTCCTGATTCAGATGGCACAGAGAGATAGAGCTGGGTATCATCTGCATATTGATGACACCTCACTCCAAAACTCCTGATGATCTCTCCCAGCGGCTTCATGTAGATATTAAATAACATGGGAGATAAGATCGACCCCTGGGGAACCCCACAAGTGAGTTCCCAGGGTGTCGATTCCGTCTCTCCCATCACCACTATCTGAGATCGGCTCTGGAGATAGGAGTGGAACCAATGCCAAGCACTGCCTCCAATTCCTAAACTCCGTAGCCTCTCCAGAAGGATACCGTGGTCAATGGTACTGAAAGCCGCTGAGAGGTCCAGGAGAACCAGCAGGGTAGCATTCCCCCTGTCTTTCTCCCGGAGGAGATCATCAACCAGGGCGACCAAGGTGGTTTCCATGCCATGACCGGTCCTGAAGCCGGATTGAAATGGGTCTAGATAATCAGCTTCTTCCAAGCATGCCTGCAGCTGAACAGCGACAACCCTCTCCAGGACCTTGCCTAGGAAAGGTATGTTAGCTACCAGGCGATAGTTGTTTAAGTCTTCTGGATCCAGGGAGGCCTTCTTCAGGAGGGGACGTACCACAGCCTGTTTAAGGGCCAATGGAACCGCCCCCTCCCTCAGAGAGGCATTTACCACTTCCTGGATCCACCCGGTCATACCTTGCCGGCTAGCTTTAATCAGCCAAGAAGGACAGGGATCTAGAGAGCATGTTGTCGGCCGCACCCCTGCAAGCAGCTTGTCCACATCCTCAGGCCGCAATAATTGAAACTGATCCAAAATAATTGGACCAGACAGTTCTCTGGACACCTCCCTCAGACTATGTCCAATTGTGACATCTAACCCTCTGCGAATCTGAGCAACTTTGTCCTCAAAGTGCTTTGCAAAACTGTCACAGCAGATATTAGATGGCTGAGGCTCACGCCTCAGCTGGCCAGATTTAGTAAGGCCATTCACTACTCTAAAGAGCTCTGCTGGATGGCTACTCGAGGACGCAATGGCAGTGGAGAAAAAACTGCTTTTCGCCGCTGTCACTTCAGCCAATACTTCAACGGACTGTAATTCCAGAACTCAAAACTGGTATGGGTTTGATTTGCAACACATCGCCCCTCCATTACCAAGCAAGGCTTCTCATGGACTGAAATCTCATCTCAGACATCTCAGAAACACTCACAAAAGAAGTGCTCACAGAACTCTTTCTCTCTTCCATTAAAGGCCTTCTTCACCATCCAAAGACATGTGGGGAAATGATTTCTGGACAAAAGAGACTTTCTAATCTAGCTGTTTTGGTGCCAAACTGTATATAAGAAATACTAACAAACCACATGCAAGGAGGGAAAATATTGTCTGTGTACAAAGAAAATGTCTGTAAGAAGGGATGAGTGTACTTGCATACATTTATGATTAGAAATCTTTAGGACATGCTTGCATAGTACTCCTCTGTTAATGAAAAAAGGGGGCCCTTAGTACTCTGAAGAAAATAAGTGCTTAATTCAGCAGAATTTCACTCGTCTTTAACAAAAACTTATTGAAGCCCACAACAGGCACAGCAAGGAATTTCAGGAACACTTTTTAAATTTCAAGTATTCTGACACCATTGTCCAACTTAAAGTACAGTGGTACCTCGACATACAAGTGCCCTGACATACAAGTGTTTTGAGGTACAAGCCGCTGAGCGAGTGATATTTTGCTTTGAGATGAGAGCAAGATTTGAGATACGAGTATGTAAATACAGTACAGTACATAACAAAAACAACTGAGGTGGTGTTTTGGGAGCTGGAATGGATTAATGGGAAAATTGCTTTGAGATACGAGTGATTTGACATAAGAGCAAGGTTACGGAACGAATTAAACTCGTATGTCAAGGTACCACTGTAGTATCTTTTTCTTTCATGTCACCAAATGCATTTACAGTATTTCAAAAAAGCTTCATAGTGAACTTGTACACCTCTTCACTCACAAGTAAGTCCCACTGAAATAAGAAAGCACAAAGAACATTGTCTTAACTACTATTAAAGATCACTGCAGAGCAAATGAGTACCGTATATTCTGGTGTATAAGACGACTGGGCATATAAGACGACCCCCAACTTTTCCAGTTAAAATATAGAGTTTGGGATATACTCGCCATACAAGAAGACAACACCCGGTGTATAAGACAACCCCTGACCTTTGAGAAGATTTTCCTGGGTTAAAAAGTAGTCTTATACGCCAGAATATACAGTACATAAAAGACCACAACAATGTTAATGGGAACTCAGAAATCACCTACAGTAGTAACAGCAGGGCACAGACTTTACGGTATTTTGGTACAGTAATGGTGCTAATCCTAGATACAGTACGTCTGCTCAGAAGCCACACTGAGTTTACTAGGATTCACTGCCATGTAAGTGCTTAGAAAACTCTTTATCTTCAGAGTGGTACTTTGAGTGGCATGGGTCCATTGGGGCATGGGTCCACTTAAGGTTTAATCCAGCTTCAGCCCATTTTCAGAGTGAAAGAATACATCAGCAAAGCGACAAGCTGTTTTCTTTCCATGTTAAATAACCCAGAAAATCCACCTTTGGGAGAGACAAACGTGAAAAGAAAATCACTGATCATTTTACTGATGTGTTTTCTCTCTCTCTGAAGCAGGATTAAACCTTAGGTGTGACCATAGCCTGGCTGTATTTCAAAGGAGAGATTACTGTTGCAGCTGGAACAATGCATTTATTCGACTGTACTGAATCCAAATGAAGTAGTAGTTGTTAGCTCTTCTTCAGTAAAATTCTTCCCCTAGAAAATTTTGTGCCTTGACTATGAGGGCGCCACCAAAATCACCCCTCTTTCTCTTCCAATTCCAAACCGTGGCCAAGACAGAGCTTCCTAATTTACTTGTCACCGCGTCAGCAAAGTTTTCTAGGAGGCTCACAGAAATTAAACACGCAAAACGCAAAACCCAAATTAACTAATCTACCCATTTATAGTGTACGGTTTGGGGGAAGCAGAGAATTCACTTTGTTAGAGACACACGAAGCGAAAGCCGATGAGGCAACGGATACGCACGTTGGGCTTCCATGGAGCCTTTGAAGAAGCTGCTTTATTTGTAACGCAAAAGCGAGCGGATAGAGTACGAGGGGAAATAATCCGAGCGAGCGAAATTCAGCGCCGAGACCACTTCGAGACGCCCTGCGGGCTCCAACGTCACTTACCAGCCACGCCGGGCCTTCCTCACTTCTGCCCCGCTCCGCTCCGCTTCACCACGTCCGTCTGGCAGCCCGGAGACCAACGAGGAGCGTCATTAACAACGGGCCGGAACGGCTGGTCTCGAACATCCGGAAGAAGAGGGCGGGGGAGGAGGAAGAGGCTCCACCATTCTGCCGCCGCCGCTCAGCTAAGCTCCACCCGCGCGCGAGAATCATTCTGGTCTGGAAGGGAAGAAGAGAGGAGGAGGCGGAAAAGGCGCCGAAAACGAGCAGCTGCCCGGGGAAGCGCCGCCGCCGGTAACCTGAGGTGGGGAGAGCGTTACGCGGGCGTGCTGTCCTTTGGGAAGTGCTGACCACAGCGAAAGTTAACTTTCCCTCCCGCCCGCTTCTCTAAAGCACCCTTGGGGGCGTCTCCTGGTGATGGCGGTGGCTCCTTGCTCGTCCGGTGGCCTCTCTGTTGTGGGAACTGTTCGCCTTTTGAGCGCTTCCAATAAAAGAGGAACAACAGCTGTTTGCCTCTGCTGTTAAGCTGTGTGGTGTGCTGGGCATCACGTTTCATGTGCTCCTGGGTCGTAGCTATTTCCTGGGGGCTTGGAGTGTGGTAAGGAAAATACAGCAGTCTGGACCACCAAGGAGACCCGCACCCCCCGTGCCTCCCCCGGCTATGGACCTGTCTGGAATATAGTTGCTTTCACACTTAAGTTTTAATCCAGCTTCAGTCCACTTTTAGAGTGAGATAACACATCAGCAAATTTGCCAGGCTGTTTTTCTTTCAGCGTTGTTGATCTCAGAAAATCCACATTTGGGTTAGATAGGCAGTCATTTTCTTTTCACTTTACTTTGCTGACCAGTTCTCTCACTCTAATAGTGGACTGAAACTGAATTAAAACTTGGGTGTGAATGCAGCCTTAGGAGGCCATCAGTCAGAGAGGAAGTGACTTTTTGGTTTGCTGGACATTAACAATAAGTTCTGGGCTGTTACCCTACCAAAAATTTGAAGGAAAATAACTTGATGGTTCAAGTGCTGTTTTCACAGGTAGATAATGAAAAAGAGAGAGAGATTACAAATAGTATTCTTCATGTTGGCTTTGGAATTGGAGGAATTGGGCTGTAACTTATTACAGTGTAGCAAGAGTCCCAAATTGGATAACCACTGGGTAAGCTTGGGGGTAGGTGATCTCAGACAAATGCCATTTTGTACCCATTAATGGGTACTTAATGGGTACTTTTAGTGACAGTGGAAAAACACCCAAGATGTCAGCATTGTGTTTAATGTGGTGATGAGATTCCATTTAATTTCTGAAATGTAAAGCCTACTAAAGTTGTAAGAACCCTACTCTGTTTTCCATATTCCAACCAGGGTAGTTGTCATAAGACGTGCCCAAAGTGGTAATAAGCCACTTATTACCACTTTCTGGAAAACAAAAGTGAGGAGGGTGCTGTTAAGTAAAGGATCACCACTGTGACATCAGGATCCAAGGCTGAGTTGTCTTATGCCTGATCCAGCAGGACTTTTCTTCTGTTTACTTAGAAGAATTAAGTGTCATTTAGTCTCTGGTAATTGTACATAGGATTTAAAGTATTATGATATTGCTTATAATGTTTGGTTTGGGCTGCAGAAGTAAATGTGTTGAATTTAGCCAGTGTTGTGGGAAGTGTTGAAATCCTAACCATTTACTTGACTGTTCAGATGACTTTATCAGTGTTTTTATAGAATAAGGTGGCCCACATTGGGGTCTTGTGGTGAAAGTTGAGCTATCAATGCTTAAATAAAATAAAAATAATACAGTTAATTTCAAGAGAATGTTCTAATAGTATATGATTCATTATATGACTTATTTTGTCAAGCTGATTTGCACTTCACTTCAAAACAGATGGAAAGGGGCATCCACAAAAGAAGGATCCAACTGACTGGATTTAGGAATCACGAAAAGACAGCATTAGTTGACTTGCTGCTGAAACTAGACTGTTTTTTCTTTGATACTAAGGTAAAATAGCTGACAACTCTAAACATTTTTTGTTTTTATCACATTAAATATCTGAGAGCCCATACCATTACATTGTCTCTATATCACTTTTACAAGAAAGTCCTTGGCTGACATCATAATAGGCCTTCTACCTTGTTGTTTTTTAAGCAATTGTATTCAGACTTTGATATATGAACTTTTTGTTGTTGTTTAGCAATACAGAAATTGCACTCATCTGATAGCAAAGCAGCCTTGCAAGAGTGAAAAATTCCTGGCAGCATGTGCAGCTGGTAAGTATAGCATGCTCTGTACTTGGTTTATTTAAGGATATGCATGGACCATTGCTGTGTAGCTGTTTAGTGGAAAGGAATCTTTTGAGATAACAGGGCCCTTAATTTCAAATCTTAAAACAGCAGGAATATCTGCTTTTTAAAGCTTCTTGGATCTGAAGCCGAATTAAAAACACTCTATCCGTAAATTATTAAAATCAATCACTTCATGAATTGGAAGCATCCTTGCAGATCATCCAATCAGCTGCTTGGTGCAGGAATTTGCTGAAGCATCCCCAAGAGGTAATCATCCAGAATCTTTCAGAAACTCTTTGTAGAAGAATCCAGTAGCATATTTCTAACAGAAATTTAACCAGCGAAGCATGGAATGCTAATATATGACATATCCTCTGTTTTATGGGTGAGAAGTTCACTGAATACTATAACCATTTCTAAAGGGAAGAGAAAAAGTGTGAAATATTTTGTGGTCAGTGTATGAGTCAAGAGACTTGCATAATAGTCTAAAACACAGCTGGGCTGGGTAAGATTTGAATCCTTACGATCTTGTATTTGTCTGTGGCACTATATGGGCCAATGAGACTACACAATACAGTGACTCCATCAAATAGAAAAGCAGCAGTATGGGCAGCAGTTTGGATCTTCCCATCAGTCTTATTGCTGCAAAGATCTGATGGGCTGGGTTATTTTTGTGTACACCTCAAACTGGGCATAACTGTGGTCTTGGGACTTGTCTCACATAGGTCACAAGTAGGCTTTTACATTTCACTATTTAAAGAAAAAAACTTCACCTTTTTGATGGCATGACCGGACATTAAACCTGTAAAAAAAAGATGTATAGGTTCAGCTGGTGAAACCATTAAGCTTTATCAAAGGTTATTTAAATTGTGTATAACCACATGTATGTAAGCATTGTGTATGTATGCTATATGCTTCATTTCGGCTTCTGTCCATCTCCTTCCTTTAATGTACTGTTTATATATGCCCATAAAGAATGAAGTTAATGTCCAGTTGATCTCTTTATGTGTATATATGTATGAAATGACTTAAAACATTTTCCTGTAATATTACTGGTTTTTTAAAAATACACTTACGTGCACCTATCAGCCAGTTAAGGGGTTAATTGGCATCGAATCATCCAGCAGAGTTCTCAACGTATGCCAAGATAACAATCATATGTGTTTGAATAAAGCATTAGGAATGCATTAGGCTGGGTAGTTAGAATGTTGTATCACTGGCCATCATGGCGGAGCTGCTAGTAAAGTGATGTAATAGTATGATTAAATGAGAGGATCTCCTCATTCAAGGGCAAGCAACATTATATATATTTCTATCCTGCCCTGAACCTGAAGGTCTCAGGGTGGGTAACAACATTTAAAATCCAATACATTAAAACAATAATGTCTGCAAATTAGTAACGGCTACAAGTGGGAAGAGAAAAGGTGTCTCCATTTAGCCAAAGGCCAGGGCAGAAAAGTGCGTCTTCACTGCCTTCCTGAATGTATACAGTGAGGGAGCCTGACATACCTCAAGAGAGAGATTTATTCCATAGCCTGGGGACCACCACTGAAAAGGCCCTCTTCTGGGTGCCTACCCATTTTGCTGCTGAGGGTGGCGGGACTAAGAAACATTGCTTCTGACATTACTGTGTTCCATCTTGATATTCTCACAACTCCTGCCACTCCTTTTAGTCTTTGAATTTTTGTCTCATCTTGTCTTTTGAACTGGAATAAGTGATCCTTGTGCTCCTTTCCAACACTGAGCTGTCTCAAACAGTAATAAAGCTTGAAATCCTTATTTTTCACTTTGTCAAGTTAAGGGAGTTCTCATATTTAGGCATTTGCCTTTGTTTGTCTTTTTATAAAAAGGGTGATATACAAAAAACAAGTGTGAAAGAAACGTTATTTAGAAGTTTCATCTAGATGTATTCTCAAATGGGAGAGTATACTGGCGACTCATTCTTTGAGTCTAAAAGTCTTGGGGTAGAAACCCGTGCCCAGTCTTGTACATGCAAGGAATCTTTATTTTCAAGATTGTGTTACCTAGTCCTGGCTTCCATGCCATGCTACTGCAAGATATATAGCCCAGTAACATCACTGTGACTTCTCACACTTGGACATGTGCAATAGCTGCCTCCAAGCAAAGTATAGCTTCTCTGTCATATGATTCAAATGGGAGGCAGAGAACAGTAAGTGAGGGAAGACACCAAAGAGAAAATGTTCTTGGAAATACAGTGCAGCTTGTCTAAAAGTAGCTTGAAATCAGAGATTTGGAAGCATTCCTTGGAAGGGAGCCAGTGAGGACATTTATTTGTTTATTTGTTTGTTTTTCTATCCTGCCTTGTACCTGTAGGTCTCAGGGTTGGTAACAACATTTAAGATCAGACATATATTAAAACAACAGTATATATTATAACAATAACAGTGTCTGTAAAGTGGGAAGAGACAGTATATTCTCATTTAGCCAAAGGCTAGGGCAAAGAGGTATGTCTTCAGTGCCCTCCTAAACATATTCAGTGAAAGGTCCTGATGCACCTCAAGGGGGAGACTATTCCATAGCCTGGGGGCCATCCCAGAAAAGGTCCTCTCCCGGGTGCCCACTCCTTTTACCACTGAAGGTGGTGGGACAACCAGGAGGGCCTCCCCTCCAGATCTTAAGGCATGGGCAGGTTGATATGGGAGAAGACATTCCTTTAGATATTTGGGACATGTGCTCCGCTTCCTTGCCACTTTAGTAACATTGAAGCCTTGGTCCAGTTAACCTATTTCTGTGAGAGGTGGCCTTAAAAGCAGAATGGCTATTCTGACATATATTCAGCCTCTTCTTTTTCAACTGTTTAAATCTGTGCTTTGTTTTGCTATGGTTTTAACCCAGTTCTGGACTTCCTTGCAATTCCCTCTTGATCCTGATGCCCTTGTTATGTCATGCAACACTGCAGCTGCGAGTAGCAGTTGCCTTCTAGCAAAACACTGTGCACAAGAGTCAAGGGCTTACTGATCTTGTCTGTTTTGTGGCTTTTAGTAGACAAGACAGAGGGGCCAAGTAGCAGCTTCACACTGTTGCAGATGCTGTGTTTTTTTTGTTTATTTTTATCTTTTCTTACTTTCAAAGTGCTACATTTGCTAATTGGAGGATTTTCAGAATCAGCTCTAACAAATTCAGAGGAATGACTTGTGTATTTGTTTCCTAAACCAAGCTGCTTTTTTGCTCTTGTTAAATGGTAGCAACAAAATTTAGCAATTCCTTTTAAGTATCCAAACATCCCCTAGAAGTTCTGTAGCTTTCAGTATTAGCGTGTAATGTTAATGGTTGTGGAACAAAAGTGTCAACAGATTTTTTACAGAAATATTTATGAGCTAACATAACCAATGCTAAGATGTTAGTGCTAATGAAACACTGAATCATATGTGTGTATACTTATAGATATCTACATAAATACTTCATGAAATGGACTACATTCTAACAAAGTCCCTGTATTGTGCCATTTCAAACACTAATATTTCTTACATTATCCTTGCTGTTTTTCTTGCTGGGGACTGACTCTTGGAAACTGTGTTTGTGTCAGTCTTTAAAAAAGTAAACAAAGTCATCTCTATCATTTTCTGAGACGCTTGTAAGTTTAATGCAGCTTCTTATGTTTAAGTTCTACTTCATTTACAAAAAACGGGCTTAGAGTTCAGCCTTGGCATTTATCTGATTACTATGGATTTCTTGTCTGCCTTGTTCCTCCTACTGTATAATCCTGTCAGAGCGAGGATTGCTGATAGCATACCTTTATGTTAAATAATCATTTGCTCACAGAAGATATAATATAGGATAATGGTTTGTAAACAAAGGCTTTGAGATTACCTCCCCCTGCTTCCATCAAATGATTGTTGGCATCCAAAGCTATCACCTATAGAAGTACCATCTGGTAAAATACTGCTGTGCAAGGGCGCAATCTGCTCTGCTCTCTGGTGAAATTGATTGGGATCACAGAGTTTTAGTTGCTTCACTGCAAAATATGCTTTTGAATATATTCATATGTTACTATTATAAGAACTCTGATATAGTTGAAAAACTGGGCTTCTGAAAAGAACAGAATCAATGTTATCAATCTCATCAAAAGCAGTATATTTAATAAATCTGCTTACAATCAGAAACAGTATTGTGGAGAACTACTGCTATGAATTAACTCAGTCTAAAACTTTTTATTTTGTTTTTTTAGGTGACCAGATTTAAAGAAGCCCTTTACTTATGCTTTACATAGTTTATTAACTGTAGATATAAAGTATTTTGGCACACTTTATGAAGAAGGAAAAAGCTACCTTTAAGTTGGATGGTTATGTATCTGTTGTATTTTTCTTTGACGATGTAAATGCAAAATAAATTCTTATGTAGTTTTTAGAAAGGTTCTAATAATAGAAATGGGATGGAATTTAATTTCTAGCCTGTGGTCTGTTTCAGCAAAATCTGTTGATTTTATATTAAAATAAAACAGTTTGAAGGAGAATACTATCTAGTGTTACGGTTCATTACCAAAGTGTTTTAAAACTTTTAGGAACTGTTGAAAGTAGAAGTACTGCACATGCTTACCTAGGAGTAAATGTCCTTGAACTTGATAGGAGTTATGAATAGACTTGGATAAGACTTCAGTGCATGTAAACATAAAATATTGATTCAAGTTTTAAAGCTGTCTAAAATAGAGAGGCATGATTTTTTTCAATTTGAAAGATATTTCAAATTACCATGAAAATATGCAAAGCATGTTAATACAGCAGGAAAGGTTAAATAATGGAGGTATATTAACACATTTAAAATCTCTATTTTCCCTGCCTTAACAGAGATTGTTGCCAATCTGATCTTCATTTGACTGCCATTTGTCTGCACTTCTTTTGTATGTGTGTGGATGACAGTTCATTTGCTTTCCAGGAAAGTGGATACTAACCAAGGACTACATAATTAATAGTGCCGAAAGTGGCAGATGGCTTGATGAAACAACTTACGAGTGGGGATATAAAATTGAAAAAGGCTCCCATTATTCACCTCAAATGCAATCTGCACCTAAAAGATGGCGCGAAGAACTGACACGCTCTGGTGCTGCAGGGGCCTTCCACAGATGGAAAGTTCTTCTCCTTGTTGTGAAAGGTGATAAACAAAAGGATTCTTTAAGAAGGTAGGAGAAGTTCTCTGAAAATTAAAGAAACAATTTATTCAATTTGAATTAGATCAATATAGTTCTGTGCTGAATGCTCCTTGATTAGTCTGGTCCTTAGAAATTTTGCTCTAAGGAGCTGCTTCAGAAATTATTCTCTCTTTATACAGGCAGGGAACATAGCTTACAATTAGTTGTCCGGTGTATTTTTTTTGTTCTGCAACAAGATAAATGTCATGGATTGGTTTGTGTTCGTAGGAGGTGAAAGCCTCCATGTAAAAACATCCCCAAGTTCCAGGCTTGTGTCAGACCAAACCTTAGCAGAAACAAACCATCTAACCAATAATTGTTAAGTGCTTCACTCAGAGAACTCAGCCTCTTTAGCACCTAGAAATGAATTAGGAACAACACCCTGTTGATCATAGGGTACTGATGGTTGTTGTTCTGTAAGACCTATTGGGGCCTTTCTCAATAAGTGTTGACAAACTGAGTATTATTTCCGGCTTCAATTCCAACAGTCAAAATGACTATGGCTGAACAGTGTGAAACCTCTTGAAAGAAGTTTTGCACTGTGCCATGTTGATCAAGGCATACATGTGCCACCTGTAGACAATCCCACCATCTCAGATAATGAGACTGAAGTCCATACAATGTAGACACAGCCTAAAACTGCAGTATTAAAAGACCTTGGAAGCCTGAAGATTGTAAAAGTACTGTAGTAGTTTTGGCAGCTGTTTATCTATTATGCACAGTGTTCTCATTTTCATTTGCAACCCCATGAAGGACAGGGTATCTCCCAACCCAAGATACATCAACCTGAGACCCTGTGACACACAGCACCTCTGTCTTGTCTGGATTCAGCTTCAATTTATTGACCCTCATCCAGCCCATTACCACCTCCAGACACCTGTCAAGCACTTGAACCGCCTCTTCTGATTCAGATGGTACAGAGAGATAGAGCTGGGTATCATCTGCATATTGATGACACCTCACTCCAAATCTCCTGATGACCTCTCCCAGCGACTTCATATGTTAGATGTTAAATAGCATGGGAGATAAGATCGACCCCTGGAGAACCCCACAAGTGAGTTCCCAGGGTGTCAAATCAGTGTCTCCCACAGCCACTATCTGGGATCTGTTCTAGAGATAGGAGCAGAACCAGTGCCAAGCATTGCCTCCCACCATTGCCTAAACTCCATAGTCTCTGCAAAAGGATACCATGGTCAATGGTATCAAAAGCCACTGAGAGGTCCAGGAGAATCAACAGGGTAGCATACCCCCTGTCTCTCTCCCTGAGAAGGTCATCAACCAGGGTGACCAAGGCAGTTTCCTTGCCATAACTGGGCCTGAAGCCAGATTGAAATTGGTCTAGATAATCATCTTCTTTCAAGCATGCTTGAAGTTGAACGGCTAAAGCCTTCTACAGAACCTTGCCTAAAAAAAGGTATGTTAGCCACCGGGCAATAGTTGTTTAAGTCTTCCAGATCCAGGGAGGCCCTCTTCAGGAGGGGGCACACCACAGCCTGCTTCAGGGCCAGTGGAACCACCCCATCCCTCAGAGAGGCATTCACTACCTCCTGGCTCCACCCAGTAATACCTTGCCAGCTAGTTTTTATCAGCCAGGAGGGACAGGGATCCAGAGGGCATGTCATCGGCCGCACCCCTGCAAACAGCTTGTCCACATCCTCAGGTACAGCAATTGAAACTGATCCAACCAAACAGGACCAGACAGTTCTCTGGACTCCTCATTTGGACTATGTCCAATTGTGACATCCAGTCCCCTGGGTGACATTGTCCTCAATGTGCTTCGCAAATTTGTCACAGCAGATGTTACTTGGCTCATGCTTCTTTGAGCTTGATTTTATGAGGCCATTTACTTGTTAGGCAGGGAAGCCCGTATAAGGAAAATGCACGGATGTGCTGGCAAAGGTAACTAAGAGTCACAGGCGTGACTATCAACAAAGTGCTCAAGGTTGGATTGAGCAAGGTTGGATTGAGCAAGAATTGCGTAAGTCTGTGCAACACTTGCAACACAGGCTTGTGCAACACTCAGGAAGTGAGTCACCATCTATGATAAGAAAAAGGTATAAAAGTGCCTATACACTGCTGGTTAAGTGTTATTGTTGTTGATTGCTGGACGAGAGCTTGGATGGAGAGATGTATACTTGTATACAGCAACCATTAAGAATAAACCTCTGCGAAGAGAGAGAACTCCTGTTTCAGTCTGTTTCTTAAACTGCGGGCAGAAGAAGGAGGGAATTCCTGAAAGGCTGGACAGCTCCGGAGATGCCAGCAGAAAGTTTTCCGGGACAGCAGAGCTTGCTTTCCAACACGGCCGCGTATTCTGCTGAATTAATACCAACGAGGGGTGACACCACCACCACCACCCAACATTACTACACTGAAAAGCTCTGCTGGATAGCTACTCAAGGACGCAATGGTGGTGGAGAAAAAGTTCTTTTTCACTGATGTCACCACCACATGGTAGGCACAGTAGTGTGCTCTAACCTGTGTTCAGTCAAATTCACAGCGGGATTTACACCACCTGCGCTCTAGCAATTGAACTTCCTGTGTCATAACCTGTAGTTCCTGGAGTACCAAGGAGCTTTTTGGGCTCCACAGGCATGCCAAGAGCACTTGGGAGCAATCATGTCAATAGCCCTGCTCATCTTCCAATTCCAGAGAGAAATCAGGGCTTCAACAGGAGCACCAGTCATACCAACCGGAAAATCCCCCAGAGCATTCAAGAATCGCACGAATTCCATAAGTCTCCGGGGGTGGACCATTTCAATAGGTTCTACCCCACAGATGGGAGCTACCATTTCAAGTCCAAATCTCACCAGTGAATGATCTGTCCATGACAATGGGTTGACAGTCTGCCCTCCTATCAATGGATACTCACCAGTCAGCTCTGAGGCAAAATCCAAATGAAGGTTTTTCAGGTATGATAGAATAAAGCAGATGCCTATTCGCACGAGGGCCAATGGAACACGTGTAGGATGCCTTGGGACAGAGCATTCGCTCCCCTGGGTGGGCAGTTCCGTTTGGAACCGCCCCATCCCATCCCAAGGTCCCCACACGTGTCCTGGGTGTAGAGCACTTAATTGTGCTCTACACCCGGCCCAGGGCGTCTGGGGCCATCCCCAAGCTGTTCAGGGGAGAGAGCGTTCTCACACTCCCTCCCTGATAGCTGCAAGCCCCACCCCAGGCCTGTCTGGATTGGGTCCGACTGGAACCTGGGGCGGGCAGGCCTGTCCGGTCCATTCCCTGGGTTCCTGCGGGTTCTAGGTAACCGGATGGGTCCCCTGGGGAGTACCTGGCTTGCCATTTCAGGAACTGGCAAGGATGAGGTAAGTACCTCTTGCGTGCGGGTGTCCCTACATAGGCTGGGGTGGGTGGGTGCCTGGGTGGGTTCCTGTGGGCCCTAGCAGACCCATCCGGTCCCCTAGAACCCTCAGGAACTGGGGGAAGGGACCAGATAGGCCTGCCTGCCCCTGGGTCAAATTTGACCCAATGGCGGATAGGCCTGGGAGTGGGGTCCCACCCCCGTGCCGGCCTTTTCAGGCTAAGGCACGCAGGAACGCTTTCCCCATTCAGACGTAAGCAGGTAGGAACGTGTCCCTGGTTACGTGTGAATGGAGAAACCGTCCCTGCGTGTCCTAACCTAACTGCACTACAGCCATTCGGCTGTAGTGCAAAAAGGCCTCCGAATTTTACCATTTACACTTGCATTTGCAAAACAAATAGAAGTGCCTTGGTTGTGAATGTATTTCTTAACTGCATTTTAAGTTATACCCTACCTCATAGAATTGTATAACTAAAGAATAATAAGTGTTTCTGTTTAAGTATTACATGTCACATAAGTTTAGCTCATGTTTTTAATATCCAATTTTTTTCAGAGTCTTAGAAGCAGGAAAGGCCACTATATATGAAGGATTATGTGTGCCAGAAGATGTTACTCATGTGCTAACTAACAAAATGGCTTTCAGTCAAGAAACAAAGAAACATCTCTCTGGTGCTTCACACCATCCAATTCAGTATGTAGGAATTTATCTTCTAGAGGCAAGTATTGTTAAAATAATAAAAATCTTTAATTGTCCTTTTCTTAAATATAGCAGTCAATCTGTGACAAACTAAAATCTAGCAAGTATCAAATTAATGTAAGAAAGACTTTACAGCTTTGGTTTCTAATATTTTAACTGCCTATTATGTTGTGCCTTTTATTAGCTTGGAACCCAGAATTGCTACACAAAATCATAAATATATTTTAAAGAAAACACAACTCTTAACAAAATATACTTCATATGTATTATTATTTTCAAGAATGTTTAATTATGAGAGCCTTAAGGAAAAGTTGGTCCATGTGCATGTTAGGCCAATAAGTCCTGACAAGAAGGGAAAGAGTGGAAGTCTATATATGAAAACAGTTCTCTGTGTATGTATTGTAAATGTGTCTGGATGCCCACATCTAACAGTCAAGGTTATGAGAATCATTCTTAACACAGGATTGGAAACAGCACTTGGTAGAATAGATAAGTGTGTCTAATTCGAAGCTATAGGGTGTTTTTCCACCGTGTTCCTTTAATCTGGATCTAAGAAGATCCGGATCTAGGGAATGGGTACTTCCCTTAATCCAGATCTAGTAGATCCAGATTAAGGGAAGTACCCAGTGTGTTTCCGTGGGTGGTCTAGCACCCAATAACAATGGGTGCTAGCCTCCCTGCCATTGAAACACCGGAGCACCCATTTGGAAATCTAGATCTACCCACAGGGGTCTGCCTGTCACCCCAGGTGTTTGCGGGGACAGGAGGTGCAGTCTCCGAAGCGGCTCTGAAGTCACTTCAAAGTCTGTGCAAAATAGCTCTGGAGTGTCTTTGAAGTCTGTGCTAATCTTTGGCATAAACTTTGAATTGACTTTGGAATCACTCCCAAGTTCACTCCAAAGATCAGCACAGACTTCAAAGATGCTCTGGAGCTATTTTGCACAGACTTCGAAGTGACTTTGAAATGACTTCAAAGTGACTTTGAAATGACTTCAAAGCTTAGGTTTTAGGGCTCCCCCCCAAGGGTGCCCTCTCCCCCTAGCTTCCTCTAGACCCCATTGCCAAACTAACATGGAAAGAGGCTCCCTTTAATCCGGATTTTCTGGCTGAAGACCCCATTGTAGACCCCATTAATGATTAAAGCCCAAAAAGTACCCATATGATCCAGATTTTCCAAGGCGTGGTGGAAACAAATGTGTCCCTAATGGGTGCTGTGGTGGAAATGGGGTCATCCGGCTGTCACCCAAATGGGTCCTTAATGGGTGCTAAAATGGGTACTAAGTGACCGTGGAAAAACACCCATGGACTCAATGATACATGCTGCATTCATACCTTAAGTTTTAATCCCACTTCAGCCAGCTTTGAGAGCAAGAGACCTCATCAGCAAAGTACGAAGCTGTTTTCCTTTGCCATTATCTAACTCAGAAAATTCACATTCAGAGCGAGATAGGTTCTCTCACTCTGAACGTGGACTGAAGCTGGATTAAAACTTAGATATGAATGCAGTCTGTCTGATCCTGTTTATTGTGTAATGCAAATAGATGTATTGTGGTTTTGATTAATTTTGTGCATTACTATATGTCAAATATTTAAGGAAGTTCTTAAATTTACTTTAATTTATTATTAGAATTGAAAGATATATTTACTGTATATATGTATTCTGTAAGCTTCTTACTTAATCCTGGATTCATACTGATTCCAGGCAGAGATCTGCATGAAGGGTAGTCATTTTCACTGCCTCCCCTTTCCCATAAAGTAAAAGTTCTTCCATTTGCTGAAGTATGAACACAGTACACTGTAACTGTAACTACCCTGTATTTACTGTTGGTTCATTGCATTTATCAATAATATGTCTTGTGTATCACCCAGAATGAGATTAGAAGTGATACCAAAAAGTACCAAGAGAATACACTTAAACCTGAAAAACGATCAAGTGAAGAATTTGTTGATACCCATCTTCATGAAATAAGAAATGAACTTATAAAGCACATATATTCTGAAAAGGTAAAAAATGAATTGTGTACATATTTTTTCATAGTATGATAGAAAAAGATTCTCATGAGAAGAGAGATAGGAAAGATAAACAAGATCTCTTCAGAGCTAAGTCCAAATGGCTGGAAATGTTTTGTTTTCTTTTTACTTGGAATTTTTTTGTGGCAAAGGCTGAGGTACAATGGTAAAATAACTGTCTCAAATGCAAAGAGCAAGCATTAAGCTGAAGTATGCAGAGCACTGTTCCAAATTACTCATAATACCTTTGATGTTAAAGAATTAATAAGCCTGAGATCAGTATTTCAAAGGACTTATATCATGTGATGTGAGTAAAAAGCGTTGAAAATTTGGTGAATTTTAGGAAACCACTCATTCCCAAGTTGAGAAATTATGAGTACTCAGTAATTAAAATGAATATTTGTTGAAAGAAAATGTCCCATTTCAGATAGAGAAAAGGGTTCATTTAAATGCTTGTTATGGCATTTTCTGTCTCTATTGTGCATGGCTAGTTTCTCATGAACATTGGGAGGAACACTTGACTAATGCATCTCAATGCCAAAACTGCAGACATAATACTTAGATAAGTAGAAGTAACTTTTTTAAAAAATATGTATTTAAAACTTTAAAACAGCTGTGCCGCTGTTATTCTAAAGTTAACGTCTTTCTTTACAAATTACTTTGTAAAACCTTAAAATCAAAAATCAAAACACTCAATCATATAATCAATATTATTTTAAAGAAGTTCACAAATTTGAAGCACGACACTATCAACCAGATTAAAAACTGACAGGACATGAACATGACTGAACATGAGAGTAAAGAGAGATCTTCACCTAGGGTTCAGCAGTGTTAGGTGGTTCCTGACTATAGAGTTCCACAGTTCAAAAGCCATCACTGAAAAGGTTTGATCTCTGGTCACTACTTTTCTATCCTTATCCTCAGCTAAGTAGAGGTAGGCAGCAAAGAGCCCCTAATTTCTTCTATAGGGCCAGGCCAGATTAGTTCAAGAACTTTGAATTGAGCTGAGAAGCATACAGCCAGCTATTGCAGGCAGGCATATACTGGTGTGACATGCTTTTATCTGGAGAACCTTGTAAAAAGTATTGTTACTGCACGGTGCAATAACTTCAGTTTTTGAACTACAGGTACTTTCAAAGGCAGCCCCATAAAGAGAGATTTGTGGTAATCTAACAATATATTAATGTTTTCATTACCCCCGCCAAACTGTCCCTATTCAAGTAAGGTTGCAACTGGAACATCATGCTACACCATTAGCTTTTGTCGTTTGACTCCCTTGCTCTTATTAAGCATGGAAGATACACAGTGGATCATAATTGGAAGCTGGAGAACCAGAAGACCACTTCAAAAACTAAAGCAATTTTTCCCATTTGGCCCTAAGTAATCTGTTAAATTATTTCCCAGTATTGTCCTATTAGCAATATGAGCAGTGTTGAGAAGATTGCAGAAGAGGAAGATACTAAAAAATTATGCCGAAAATAGAAGCGTAGGAATCCAATCAGACATTTATCTTACATAACAAACATGATTTGCTTTAGAAAACCTCAGTATTTACGGTTCTCATTATTCCTGACTGCTTAGCATAGAATGTGGGAAGTTTGGCTTAGCAGTCATCCCTTGTTTAACAGTAGCACCTTCCCAGAAAACCACTATTTAATACAAATCAGAGTAGTGCAGACAGTCTTCTTACTGCTGTCTTTACACTGTATATCACTGGCAGTGGTTTCTATACTGCAGTTTCCTGCTAGCAAAAAAATGCTTTACAAAACAACTTTATAAGAAGGGCAACTCTTCTGAATTGGGTAATTCATTAACCTGGCTCAATGTAGACTATAGACTGCTAGAAACTCTCCAGGGTTCCAGGTTTACATTTATGTTCTTTCTTTCTTCCAAAGAACTCAAGATAGTGGGCATTACTCTTCTGCTGTCCCTGTTCAGCTAAAAGGCAGTAACTAGCCCAAGGTCTTCCAGTGAGCTCCTGCTGGTGAAAAGGGGTTGAACACTTGTCCTGTATATGCTAGACTGGCACTAGCTGTTGTATAGTGTGAGCGTAAAATCCAATGATAACTACAATGGACTGCCAGTGCTAAAGTCCCGGGCTTATACTGTGTGTCAGAAACAATGATCTCTAAAATTACTGTGTTGAGACTTTTACTTGTAAATCACAGTCATTCTCACTATATGGAATTTATATCTAAGGAACTTCACATCCTTCCTCCTAGATTCCACATATATATAATGTTGCAAGAAATTTATTTCAATCTTCACTTCAGAGAATTGGGTGCTAGATTTAAATGACCTTTCTAACTTTGATTTTCTTCCTGTAAATCAATTGTATACTGCCACTTGTAAATTTCAAGTTCATTTACAAGAATACAAGTATAAGTAATATATTGAAATAATGAAACATAATAGTGATAGTGTAAAACTATCAGCCATCTTTGACTTCATTAACTATTTTCAGTTCTCTGCTGGATAAAGGGCTCCAGGTTTTTATTCCATAACTCCCTGTCCTGGTCAATTCTTTCCCATAATTTACTAGCAAGTTTTGTTATTTTACCTAGCAATCTGCTCTAGGATTTTCCCTTGATTTTTCTGTTTCTTGCTAAACAATTTATTGTTTGGGCTGCTCACAAATTTTCATTTTTCTCTTGCAATTTGTCCAGCCTCTCGCCATTTCAGAGGTTTAGTTATTGAAATTGTTGGTAACTTTTGTCATTTCTCTGATAACATGAGTTTTGCTTTGTATCGTTTCTATTTCCAGTGTACATCTTTCCATGCTCCTTTTGAGTTTGCAGACTTCCCATATAAGGTCCTTGTCCCTGATTTATATGCTAGAAAGGTAGATGCACTGATTGAACACTTTCCATCTGAGATAACAGTGACCAGAAAATCAGTTGTATGGAAGAGTTGTACAGAAGAGGAATTGATATATGCTGTAGTTAAGATCTATTTGTTTGCTTGTTTTTGAATAACCATTGGTTGACAAAGTCATTGGCTGTTAATTTACAGATTATGATAAGAACATATACTCAAATGGACCAAATGAATGAATGCACAAAAAAGGTAGGCTCTTATGCCTTGGAAATTGTGGTGAGACAGGCACTTGAGTACTTTGTCAGTGATACTGTTTCTGCAGATGCTATAAACACTGTACAAATATTGTAAAGAGACAAATGTATGTTTACATGAACACATGTCTATGCATAGCTTCACTCAGGTACAACTTAAATGCTATTCTTGTTCTGTGATCTTCAAAAATGTTTTTCAGACATTCTCAGGGCTACATTGGACGGAAACGTTTTAAAAACTCAGCATGCATTTAAATTATTACTTCTGATTCAGCTATCAGTAGTCAAACATGAATTATGGGGTTTAATTACAGACAATGCATCTTTGTGATTCCTAAAGTAATTAATAGAAGGCTTTTTAAAACAGCAGACACTTGTGTACAAAGGACAGCAATGACTGGCAGTATAGAATGTGATAGAATATATAGTCCAGAGAACTTGCTGCCCTCAGTCTAAAGAAGCAACCAAAATTATCACACACAAACTTCTACATGGCAGTCTTTTGGATCATTTCAGGGTCCACAGCATGGGGCAGTCAGGTAGGCTTAACTATCTGCACAGCATATCTGTCTTTTATAGCTTTTGAAATTCTCAAAGGTCTACCCCAGTCCATAATGTGTAATTTATGGTAATTCAACACTTGCTGTTCTATGCGTATTACCTATATATTGTCAAATTAATAAAATTATATGATGATATTTACAGTAGATTCACCTATGCCAATTCAGTGAAATGAGTGCATTAACTCTACTGCCCCCACCACTGTTAAAACATATTTGCAACTCAACACTGAACAATGTGGTGGTGAGGAGAAAGAACAGTGTTAAAAATAAGTGGAAAAGATTATCTAAATCCTGTCTTCTTCATAATTAAAAATATATAATATGTGGATGCTTTGTCTCATATTTAAACCACTTGCTAGTTTTAAATAGTAAAATAAGTTATTTTCTTCCTGTCTAAAACATAGACCTTCAAAAGAATCATTCTAATATTAAATATACTTATAATAGGTTCAATCTGTGTAGCTACATCATGGTTCCTACAGATTTAAGCTTTCTCTTCCTGGCTGATCACAATATACCTACTCATTTCTTTACTGATGCAAAATATTTATGTTATGTGTCCAGCTTGTATTAACCAATTAAAAGAAGACCTTTTGGTTGATTGGGAACAACAATCTAATTAAGTAAGACAAAAGATGTAATCAGAACTTGTTTAATCCTACACAGCATAGCTAGGAGAAGATCTCTCTAGATCAGTGATGGCGAACCTTTTGAGCTTGGTGTGTCAAAATTTGCAAGAAAACCTAGCTTAACTCGGGTGCTGTGTCACATCTAGAAATATCCATAATTTTGTGATATTTGTAGCTCTAGTAAAAAAAGTTATATTTTTGATATATGTTTTAATTAAAAGCAAAAACAAATAATTCTTTACATTAGTGACTTCTTTTGCTAAATCTTCAATTGAAAGTTAGTATTTCATACACTTTAAGAACAAGCAAGCACTACACATCCAGGTGCCAGGGTGACCATGTGTGTCACCCAAAATGGCTTGGCGTGTCACCTGTGACACGCGTGTCATAGGTTGGCCATCACCGCTCTAGATAGTCACTGTAAAAAGAAGGTTGGTTTCTGTTATACATTGGCTCCTATTTTCTACTTTGTTTTGGTATACAATTATCTAGACAGTGGCTATTTTTCTTCCTTGGCCATTTTTTGTAAATGCAGATTTAATCTGTCATTGCTTCTAAAGCTATGTCTACAGTGACAGAGAAAGTATACTTCATGTTATAGACTGCATGGAATATCTCTAAATTACAAAAATCTTGAACAAAGTATTAAGGGTATAGTTAGTGGTAAAAATAACAGAATAAAGTAGTAAAAATAACAGAATTATTACACAAATGCCGTTGTATACCATCCCAACTGCTAAATATGGAAATAAATATACATCTAAATGTTGGTATATCTGTGGTTGGAAGAGTTTATATTTACATCTGTACGTACAAGGATTTCTGAAATTGATTTAGGAAGAGATAGGTAAACTAATAGGAGCAGCTCTTCCAGTGACTAAAGTTATCTTGCATGTAATGCATCTAGACATTTAAACTTCTGATTTTTAAAAAAACTTATTTGCTTAAATGTGGACCTGATTTGTCTTTAAAGTTCCAGTGATGCTTTGAGTTTTTATATCCTAGATGAAAAACACCCGTTGTTCTGGAGAAAACAGCAATATTTTAGAACTAGTAGATGACAATTTATTTTCAATTGCAATAGCAGAATTTTTATCTGGAAAAGATCTCATTCCTCCTGCTAAACTTCTTAATTCTCTTCTAGACTACATACTTCAGGTGAGAATGTCAGCCCAGGTAAATTAATATACTATACTTGCTGTATTACAGTATCTTCTCAGAACCATTGTATGTGTGGTGTACATAACATATTTTTCAATAGAAAAATTATAGTCTCTGTTTCTTCTGATGACCATGCATTAAACAGTATATGCATTTCTTATGAGCAATTCAGTTGTCCATTACTGTTGTTAGGTTGATGGATTTTTTTTAAAAAAAATCACATTTCCCTGACATTTACCATTATCTGCATGTGTTTGTGTTTGTTTGTGTGTGTGTGTGTACATCTATGTGCACAAACTTCACCAGATAACACATTCTAGGACCTTAGGTGCACCTGTTTATTGTTTCCAGCTGGGTGTATTTAACCTTAATTTTGTACTGTAAAAAAGTTGAAAACTGCCTGTTTCTCAAGAAAATACATAAAAAGATGCAATACATAGGGAATAGGATACAATAAAATACAAATAAATAATACATCCCTATGAAACCTTTTAATTTATACAGTATAGCTATAAATTAAATTTGATTTTGCTACTGGGATTAAAAAAAATTAAAAAGGCTAAGAAATCTACATCCATCAGAAGTTTCCTGATGGAAGGAATGTGAGGTTTGGTATAATAAAGAAACCTTTGCTGACCTCTCACCTTGCAGATGGGCCAGTATACTTGGTGAATACTGCTTTAAAAAAGATATATAATTTAGAACACAGGAACACAAAAGAAGCCCTCCTGTTTCAAGCCACAGCCCATTTAGCCCAGCGTCCTGTCTCGCATGGTGATTCACCATTTGCTTCTGAATGTTCTCAAGCAGAAGATGAGAATGAAATCCTTATCTGCAAATGGCCTTTAGAGGCATCCTCCCGGTCTCTCCAATCAGGAGGAGATAGGGCATCCTTCATGAATTTATCCAAACCTTTTTTAAAGCCATCCAACCATCACTATCCCCTCTGGTGGTAAATTCCACAGACCAGTGACCCACCAGGTGAAAAAATACTTCCCCTTGTCAGTTCTAGTCTCGTGCAATAAATTTTTTTCATCTATTCTCACATTCTACACCATGATTTAATAAATGTCAGCCAAGTCCCCTCTTTCAAGGCCGAACAGGCAAAGATGTTGCAGCGTGATTTCATAAGGAAGGTTTTCCAGCCCCTGATCATTCTGGTTGGCCTTTTTTACACTTTTGCCAATTGTACAACGTCTTTCCTCAGGTGTAATTACCAGAATTGTATACAATATTCCAAATGTGGTCTCACCACAGATTTGCAAAGTGGCAACAATGCTTATAAGTGTAATTGGGGTGTGTGTGTTTGCCTCAGTGTTGATGCCCTTACATCTACTAACATTGTTGTCTACTCCCCCAATGTCAAGAGGTCCCTCTGAAACTTTTCACAGTCTTTTTCAGTTTTCATTATTATGAATAATCTGGTAGTGTCAGCAGTCTTTGCTGTTTAACTGCTTATGCCTACTTCTAGATAATTTATGATTAAATTAAAAAGCTTGGGTTTCAATACTAAACTTTGGGGGACCCCACTTTTTGGTTTCCCTCATTTCAAGAGTTACCCATTTGTTGCTACTTTCTGTTTGTCCTTTAACCAATTACCAGTCTGGGACAGAACTCACTCCCTTATTCCATTATTGATGAGTTGCTTCAAGAACATTTGATGCTACATTTTGTCAGAACTCTTCTGAAAGGCGTTTTCAATTTAGGTCACTTGAAGAACTGGTCTAATTGGAACAGATTATCAGTTGTGCATGTGTGTAACACTAATATTTGTACATGTTTGATTACAGGGGAATACAGAATCTACACTCTTTGTCCAGTTTTTTCATATAATGTATACTCTTCTTGAACATGATCCTCCTTGGAAATCCTCTTCCAAATTAAGATACTACCTGGATGTTCTTCAGTGCCCGATCTGCAGAGTAGGAACATGGCCTCTAGTGGAGATGCTGATGAGGTAAAGCCACTGAGGAATATAATATCTTTGGGGTATGCCTTTTCATGGTGGTTGGGCTTCTGTTATGAGAAACGTTTGTGGCAGCTTTTATACATCCTCTTAAGGAAAAATTCAAATTAAAAATGAATTAGTATTGAAAACAGTCTAGCTCATTCGTTATGAAATGATTCTATAGTAAATCTTATTTTCCAGTCCTGTAGATAAGACACTAAGTGAGTACAGTTCTAGTATAATTAAAATTATATAAAATAGTAATAGACTCAATATTATTTTCTACACATTTACTGGCTACCAAGTGAGTGAGTTCTGGACTGTAAGCAGCCCTGTAGCTCCAGGTTCAGTTTCCAAGATTTGCACCCAGGATTTGTTAAAGGACTTCTATCTGGAACCATAGAATGCTGCTGCTAGTCAGGATAGATAACACTGAAGCTAGAACAGTGGATTGACCTGGGAGGAAGATTATGGTTTTTGAAATGTTTTACTTTCTTGTGATTATATATTTTAGTCTGATTGATTTTAGTCTTGTATCATTGAGAGGTGGGAGTATGCACAAGTCTTTTCCTCTAGTGCGGTTCCACTCTGAGCATCTGGTCTGATTTGGTTTGACCAAACTATTTCCAAGCTTTAACTTTCACTGACTCCTCTCAGGTGTTGGATCCCAGATGCTCCTTCCCCAACAAGTTGAGGAGGAAGAGCTCTGACTTTCTCTGTGCAATACGTAAGAGGCAGCTTGAAAATCTTAGTGTTGCCTCCAGTGTTTGTCAGGATGAGAAATGCATTTCCTTTTTAAAAAAAAATATTTTTTATTAAAATGGTTTTTCTTTAACAACCTAAAAAACACAATTAGCCATTAACATCAAATAATGTCTCGTCTTGTTATTTTTGAGTGACTTCCTTGTTTTTCAAACATCTTCTCTTCCATTTTCTTCTTCGTCCATGCTCTGTATACCTCTGTCTGTTTTTCAGCTAACCCCAGAATCAGTCTTAATCACCTTTCTTTGTAAATGTTTATTAAAAGAATGTCAATCTTTTATCATCCCAATTACTATTATATTTAGAGTTACTAAACTATAATCAATACTTTTTAACAAGATAATACTTCTATTGTTACCCTTATTTCTATTAATAAACTCATATCATCACAACACTTCTACAAAAGACAGAATCTAACCCTAAATTCACTAATTGCCTTAACATTTTGTGTGATCCATGCAAGAGTTCTGTAGCTTCCTCCTTGTCAGTTATAGAGGTCTATGTCTGCAATTTACTCCTTTGGCACTTCTATGTTAAAAAGTACTTGCGATCCTGCTGCAATACATTGTATTCAGAATTACTGGGACTGTAATGCACATTGTGGTGTAAGAATTAAAAATGGAGTTCATCAGCTTAGGGGCTGAAATGAAGTGTGTGCGTGCCTGTACATGCACGCACATGTGCTGAATTTAGTCTTATCTGGTGATATCTTCCAAAAGGGAGGAGTGGCAGGATTTTATCCTTTCCTTTCTCAGGCTAAAGAATCAACAAGAAAGTAAATGTTTGTGGCAGAACTCCCTATCTGTAAATGCACACACATCTGTCTTTTTGAAAGCTTTGGGAGAAACAAGAGAGAGACCTACAGCCTACTCAGATAAAAAACACTCTCTCTCTTTCTCCTCCATCAGGTCTTGCCTTTATGGCAAAAAGGTTTGTCATGCAGTCCCTGTTTCAGAAGACTTAAATGAGGAAAAAATGTTTCATAAACATTTCCTAATGTTTTTCATGAATTTGTTTCATGCAGAAGTCATAGCACTAACGAAAAGGTAGGTTTCGATTTGAATTTCTAATCCATTACTGTATCTTAACTTCTTTCTTACCTTCAGCGTATGTTACCTGCAAGTTTTTTTCTTGTAGTAGCCACATAATGCTTACATTTTACTGTGATAGCTTGCATAGTAATCTTAATAAGAGTACCGTATTTTCTGGCGTATAAGACGACTGGGCGTATAAGACGACCCCCCACTTTCCAATTAAAATATAGAGTTTGGGATATACTCGCCGTATAAGAAAACAACACCCGGCGTATAAGACGACCCCTGACTTTTGAGAAGATTTTCTTGGGTTAAAAAGTAGTCTTATACGCCAGAAAATACAGTACTTATGGAAATGATGCTGAAGTGGCAAGAGACTTTTTAATGGAAAGCAGTATATAAATGTTTTAAACAAATAAATAAATGTCTGTCTGAAAAGGCAGTGTTAGATTTTGATTTACAATGTTATGTCTTAAAATTTCTTTTGAAATTGAAAGTGTGGGCTGAATCCAGACCAACCATGCTTCTATAAACACACATGTGGAAGGCAGCTTTTACTAATTACCACATTCTCCTGACAGCACCTTAAGAACTGCTGTAAAGGATTGAGAATATTCTGAAACAGAATAGGAAGTTGTCCCTTTATGTTGCATAAGAAGGTGGGGAATAGTGGAAATCTCTTTTCCTTCAATGGATGTAAGTCCTATAAATAGAAGGAACTTTCTGTTTGCTGGTTGGTTGTGACTTTATATTCTTAGGTCCTTTATACACTTCTCTTTTGTCCTGGATCAGTGGGCCTGGAATAGTCCAGCCCACTGGTCTGGATCGTGAAGAAGTGAGCTTTGCAGCTGGATCGCTATGCCTCTGAAGTTTAAGGATGAATGTTCCTAGCCTTTTTTTGGTGTGTGTGTGTGGGGGATTCTTTTCAGTGGCAGGATATGATGCACAACAGAGAAGCAACCCCCAATAATCCCTTCTGTATACCTCCTGTGTTCTGGACTGGCACTCTGATCCCTCTGGTAGTATCAATTAAACACTACTAGCAGAGATCCAGATTAAAGACCTCTTTTATCTGGATCAGAGTCCATTTAATGCAGAACCTCCATCTGCATTAATGCGCAGACAGAGACCCATATTTAGGGTGTGGACAGAAAGGACCTTAAGTTAAAAATGAGTTCCTACAATTTCAGTGAGAGCCTACATGTGAGATGCTGGGGAGCTGGTAGGTCACTGTTCACCTTTCAAATTGATGTATTCAGAAGAAAACCTAGTTTACTGTCTTTAGGACCATAGAAGGTCGCCTGTCCGCTCCCCTGCACCTCACGTGCCCACTGGTGCTGCAGAGTTCATTTATTATAGACCTTATGATGTTTGGAAAAGAACACCTTTGTCATGATGAGAAAAAACTGGTCCAGGTGCTGCAGCTGTTAGTTTGGAGTCTTTGCCGCTCCCTCCTCTACGTTGGATATAAGAACTGTGGCTGCTTCTGACTTGGAGTGGAAGAGCAGAAGAATACCTGAGTTGGCTGTTGCCTCCTCTTACTGCAGCTTTTGTTTAGTTTCCTTTTGTCATTTTTGAATAATCTCATAAGAACTCTATTTTAATTGGTCTTGTTATTGTTTCACTCCTTTATACCGTTAATTGTAAATTTTTAATATTATATAGCTTATTATCAGTCTTCTATGTTGTTTATAATATATATTTGATGATTTTATCTATTAAATGGGACTTTTTTATACAAACACCCCCTGCTTTTCAAGTCTAGTGTGTTTTAATTACTCCCAGAGTTGTTACCAGAATGATCATTTGTTTATTAAATTAGTGATATTATCCCTTATAATTTAAATCCTGAATATCACAAGAAATTTTGGCAGAAGATACAATGTGTACTACAATCCACAGATACAGGAATCATATTTCTTTTACAGTGTAAATAAAGGAACTGATACACAGCTTCAGATGATGCCACAAACAGTTCTTCTGAAGACCTTCTGGATGGGAAATGAATCCATATTTTTCACCAAACAAATACATATTCTGGTGGATTGTGTCATCAATTCGTATAGACAAAAGTACCAGACAAATGATGTGAGTTATCTATTGCAGAATAAGGAAAACATAATAATGTCCTTTTTTATAAAATTTACCTTGCAATAAACATATATATCCATAACCATATGTAGTCAGGAAATTAAAAATATTGATACAGATGTGTTCATTTAAGGAAAAGCATATTGTAATTTTAGTGATTTCCTGGTCAACTTGGGAAGGTTTAATAACAATACAGATCATGCTCACATTTAAAAATAAATATTTAAAGTAAATTCTAACAACAGAAAATGCATAGAAGGGACATCTTTAATAATTTTGATAGGAGCATGTTAACAAGAAGAAAATTTCTGTTTGGATAGTAAAAGAGCTGGTTCCTTGTCCTTAGAATTTTTATTACTGTAATACCTCTGTGTAGATTATAATAGGGTTAATTCCAGAGTGAAGATAATAGGTTCTTTTATTATTGTTTAGCCTTAACTATAACTAAACTGTTTTAGTGCTGCAATTTAACAGTAATGGATTAAAGTCAGAGATTTAGAAGCAAATTTGCTTTTATTAAAATGCGGCTTTGAACATATGAACCTAAGAAGCTTAGTCATGCAAATTATAAACTAGTATGTAATCAACCTTGCTAGAATCATACAAACTGGAAAATGTAAATCATTCCGGTTTCTTGGTAGATCAGTTAAATACTCCAAGGTTAGTGTCAGCAATTTGGGCTTCTTTTGAGCTCATTCAGCAGACGTCAGTTCTTAAACTTTTTTTTATTACAGAGTGTCCCTGAGAGTGAAAGTGTTTGGTCCTGTTGTGGCTCTAAAGTTTCTGTATTAAATACAACACAGTCTTCTGTGGTTACAGAAAGGCAACTGAGGGAAGCCAAATGTATTTTATGGATGTTAAGACTGCACACCAGCACAGAGCACTTGGTTGAACTGTTGTCAATACCTTTGAGAGTTAAACTGCATGAATGAGCTCTTATTTAGTTATGAAACTTTTGTTCAAATCTAAATTAATTAATTTGCTTCATGAGGCCTACAAAGCATTTATTTAGAGAAATTATATTTAAAAAAGTAGAAGCAAGAATTATAAAAATAATCTTCTGTTTTTAGATCTTCAAGCATGAAGTTGCGGAAATACTCATTGGAATTTTGGGGGCCGTGGTAGAGTATTGGATTCTTTCAGGGTTCATAACAGACAAGAATATGCTGCATCCTGTAGCTGATGATCTTGCATGTTACATTGCTATTTCATGTGATGGTAAGATTCTGATAATTCATTGTGTAATGAGACATTCACTATTGGTGTAGATTTTTTATGCAGGGGGGTTTATTAAGTGAATAGGTTTCTGAGAGATTGCAGAATGGATTTGGCTGTGTCAGATGACTTTTCCAATATTTTTATGTCGAACCTACTAACTAGAGATTATCCACCACCCATCTAGTTCTATTGGCCCACTGTTCAAGTATTGTTCTCTTCTTGTCTTAGTCTTACCTTTTCACTTTGTTTATATAAAGAAAGAGATTATTAAAAGTACTATACCCAACTTTCTCTGTAGTTCTCCGTTTTAGTCAGATGGCTATGATGACAGTATACACTGTTTCCCCCAAAATAAGACCTACCCTGAAAATAAGCCCTAGCATAATTTTCCAGGATGCTCGAAATATAAACCCTATATAAGTGTTATATAAAACATCCCCCTGTCTTTAGGAGCAAAAATAAATATAAGGCCCTGTCTTATTTTTGGGGAAACATGGTAGATTTTCAAGCTTACATTGAATGTATAATTTCATCTGCCATAGTGACTTTTCTGTACATTTCTGAAGTTATAGACATAGCTTTTGTTTTCAGATGTTTCCCATATTTCAAGCATTTCAACACCGAAGGAGGGGAAAAACTAATTTCAATTAGCTGTACCCTCACAAGTTTTCTGAAGTTTGAGTCTGATTCTGTGTGGTGCACTTTTATAGATCAGGATAATCAGCATTGTACTCCAAAACGTTGTTTGACTCCCATCATCTGCCAAACTGGGTGGGATTCACAGACATTAAAAGCTTATAACAATCAGATGGGTATTATGTTGGCAAATATAGAGGAAGTCTAGAAATGTGACTGGTTATGTGAAAAACAAATCCTGTTTGGATAATAGGAGCTCAGTATATGTAATGGGGGAGAATGTGGGAGTGCCGATGCTACTTTTTGACAAGGGTAGGTTTGTTATATGGTAGTCTTCTTATTTATGAGAGTTAGACATTTTGGAAACATTGCAGCTTTCCAATTTGCCAATAGAACCATGGATAATTCTTGGTTAGGATGATCAGCTAATATAAAGTATCCCCTTTCTCCAAAGACGTTCCCCCAAAGGAAGAAAATTGCCTTTAGGGGCAAAAAAGAGGCAGCATTGGTGGTTAAAAAAGAGAGTGAAATCAGTTTGCTGAAGAGCGAGGATTTTGCTGAAGAGCAAGGTCAAAGAGATAAGCATGGAAGCTCTTGCACTGTAGCCTTTCTCATCCCTTCCCCTTAGTAAGCTAATATCTCGTGTTTATCAGCTGACAGTGTAGAGCTGATAGGAGAAAGTGGCTTCTGCCATTCTTACCTCTTTGTTCAGAAGGAGAGGGAGGGAAACACAAAAAAAGTCTTGTGCTGTCCCTTCTCTCCCCACTTCCCATAAGAAATCTTCCTGATGGAGGTGTAGGGGCTATTGTGAAAGCACAGGGTCAAAATGTGAATATACAATGTTAACAGTGTTAGCAACCTACAAATACAAAGAGCTCAAGAATACTATAATAGCTTCATAAATTTTAAGGTGATGCTATTTAGAGATAGAAAAAGGCTTGTGTCCCACATAGCAGCAGTAAATCTATTGGGATTATGGTAGAAAAAAGCAGATTTTGGTTGAATATTAGGTGATTAACAGTAATCATTTAACAGTTTCATGTCCACTGGAAGTCTTAAAGTGGAGATTGGATCTGCTCCTGCTCTAGACCAGAACCTGGAATACCTTACTCTTCGTACAATTATACAATTATACCATGGATTTAATAAGCTTAAAAGTTCAGCCAAAAATTAATAATATGCTGCAGTAATATAAATGTTATATAATTGGTGGCATTTTCTCTGTTTAGATTTTTCACCAGAAGAATTAAAAATGTTCATTTCTTCTGCTCCATCTCTGTGGCTTCAGATGTTTATTGCAGAAGCAATCTTTAAGAATTTGTCAGCCCAAACCAATTCAGTCACTTCCACAGAACACCTGTCTCTCCAAAAAATAGTAAGTGTCATGTCTATGGTTTAAGGTTAATATAAGTGTAATCTGTTTTAGTTTAAAGATAATGATACTGGTCCAATAAAATTTCATTTTTTATTTGTCTTTTTATTTTGTCAAATAAAGCACAAGACAGATGAATGGCCCTCAAAGCTTTTGCTTTGTTGTCTAAGCTACATCCAGATGTTGGTTATTACATTACATTTGGAAATTCCAGAATAAAGAATGAATATTCTGGAATGTATGTGCTTTATTTTGGAATATCCAAATATAGCAGAACAAGTAAACGATATCTGGATGCAGTCAAAGAATGAGCTGTATAATTGTGTTCTGCCTTTTCCCTCATTCCTGTTTTTGTACACCTTTCTATTTCCTTGCTTGTTAAGCCATTGGTGTAACTTCTGAGCTGAATAGTTCCAGTGAAGCAGTATATCAAACTGTAGACCAGTGCCTGCCGAGGGTTTGCTGCTACATAGCAAGTAAACAGTTTGGTTACCCTGGGGAAAAATGAACTCCTTAAAGATCAGTTTGATATTCTTTCTTCATGCTCTCTTTAGTCCCCACAGGCTCTTTATTTTTTGTAAACATACTCCCTTGTTTCTTTCTTAATACTATTATCATTGATGATGATGATTTGATTATAAAAATATACTGATACTCAGTAATAACATTCCCATATTGTTCTGTTTTGGCACTGACTAGTTTTTGTACTAGTATTGTAGCTTTTCAGTGTCTTTCCCCAACTGCCTGGCAAAGAGCACTGAGTACTATAGCTCATTTTTTTGCCTGATGTGCAGAGAATCTAACATCTGGCACAGACCCTTGTGGACCCAGGCAACAGGCAGTACAGAATTCATTTGTTTGTTTTGCACTGTGCTAAATAGGTTGTAGACTTTCTAGCTTTTCTGCAAAAGTGTGTCTGGCATGAGCGACCCTTCTGGTAGCTGTACTGTGACCAACATAGTCCCTTACCTCATTGAAATATGCAAGCCCCTTCGCAACAATAATTTGGTGTGCATGGTGGAGTGAAGGTTCTATTGATCAGTTTACATCCCTGCTTCTGCAAAGAGCTAAGTCAAAATTGGAAAATTAGTCAAAATGATAAAGAAAAAGAGTAATATAATCTCTTTCTGCCAATAGTGTTTAAATTATTGATTAGAATAACAGCCACTGCAATCCAAAAGCATTGGACTGCTGAAGACTTTCTTCCAAAAGAACAGAAAAGAACCTTCTGAAATTCTTCAGCAGCAAATATCAATTTCTAATTGATAAAATGATTTAAAAATAAATTTGCATGTGGAGAAGCATTTGGTTCCTTTCTACACTGGTTGAGAAATGTTTGGAAATCCCCAGGTTTAGCAAAAATATCAGAAAAGTATTTTTAACATTACAATTCTGCAGCAGTTGTAAAGAAGTTAGAATAGCTGGGTGATTCTCTTTAACTAAATTCTTGAAATGTCAAAATAAAGCAGCTAAATAAGTTGTTTGCTTCGCTTTTTATTCCTCCCTGTACCTGAAGGTCTCAACGTGGATTACAACATTAAAAACAAAATATAAAATAGACATTCTAAAAAAGTAACAGTGCCTTAAAGTGGGGAGGAAAAGCTGTTCCTTATTTAGCCAAAAGCTAGGGCAAAGAGGTATGTCTTCACAACTCTCTCACCATGTGAAGTGAAGGTGTCTGATGAACCTCAAGAGGCAGACTATTCCATAATCTGGGACCCATCACTGGGAAGGCCCTATCCCGGGTGCCCACCCTTTTTGCTACTGAGGGTGGTGGTCCAGCCAGGTATAGGCAGCTGATATGGAAGGTGCTCTTTTAGATATTTGAGGTCCAAGTCATTTAGAAAGCTATATGTTAGCACCTTGAATTAGTCTGAGCAGCAAATTGGCAGATAGTGTAGCTGTTTTAAAACCGGTGTGATGGGTGTCCGGCCAGCTATTCTGGTAAGCAGTCTAGCAGCTGTATTCTTCACCAGCTGCAGCTTCCAAACTCTTCAGGGGCAGCTCCCTGTGCACTGAATTACAATACCCCAGTCTGAAATTTACCAGAGCATGGATAACTCTGGCCAAATCATCTTTGTCCAGAAGGGGTCTTAGCTGTCAAACCAGCCATATTTGGGAATAGGCATTCTTGGCCACTGCTTCCACCTTCAAGTGTTAGCACATAATCCAAAAGTACCCCCAAATTTCGCACCTGTCCCTTCCAGGCCATTATAACCCTACTGAGTACAGGATGCCTCTTAAGTTCATAGACAAGCAATCCTGTGACACACAGCACCTCTGTCTTGCCTGCACTCAGCTTTAATTTATTCCCCCCCCCCATCCAGCCCATTACTACCTCCAAGCACCTGTCCAACACTTCTTGATTCAGGTGGCAGAGAGAGATAGAGCTGGGTGTCATTTGCATATTGATGACATCTCACTCCAAATCTCCTGATGACCTCAGTGGCTTCATATAGATATTAAAAAGCATGGGAGATGATCAACCCTGGAAAAAAACCTACAAGTGAGTTCTCAGGATGTCAAGCAAGAGTTTCCCACAACCATTCTCTGTGATTGGCCTTGGACATGGGAGTGGAACTAATGCAACATACTGCCTCCAAATCCCAGAGTCCCTAGTGTTTCCAGAATGATACCATGGTCAATGATATCAAAAGATCCTGAGAGATCCAGGAAAACTAACAGGGTTGCACTCCCCGGTCTCTGTCCCAGAGAAGGTCATCTGATCAGAACAGCGGCAACCACTTCAGTACCTTACCCCAAAAGGGTATGTTGGGCACCAGGTGATAATTGTTTGAATCTCTGGTGGACATCTTAAGGAGGGGGCATACCACTGCCTCTTTAGGAGCTGGTGGGACCATCCCAACTCTTTAAAGGCATTCACTATTCCCTGGACTCACCCAGCTAGCTTTTATAAACCAAGAAGGGCAAGAATCTAGAGGACATGGTGTTGGCTGAACCCCAGCAAGCAGCTTGTCCACATCCTTGGGCCACGACAGTTGAAACTCTCCAAAATAACTGGACTAGACAATTATCTGGTCACTTTCTCTGGGCTATTCCCAACTCTGCTGACCAATCTTCCATGGATCTAAGCAACTTTGCTCTCATAGTGCCTTGCAGATTTGTCACATCAGAGATTACATGGCCATTGCTGATGCTCTCTTGGGGTAAACCTTATAAGGCCATTCATCACTCAGAAGAGCTCTGCTGGATGGCTACTCGAGATTATTGCAAATCACCAGCAGAACCTAAGTCACTTTTAGAGTGAGAATGTTTATTCAATACATGGCAACATAATATGGAATTGAAAGACTGTACGCTTACATCAATTGAGAAGAAATTGCTGAATCAGATGGAATAAAACTTGGAGTTGGATATATAATTTAAAATTTTGATAGAGAAAAATTATAAATATTACACTCTAAAGATAAGCAACAGAAATAAATGTAAAAGGGGTCAAGTTCTGAATACTTAAGGATGGTTTGTAAAATCAGCTTAATAGAGCAAATAAATCAAGGACTTAAATACATGAGTCATAGTGGTGATTTGATACTGTGCAGTTGGCTGAACTCAAGCCAGGTTTTATCTCCTGGCTCAAAACCTATGAAAGATTATGACAACAAATCACACATGACAATCCTAAAAGAAGTTACGTTAATTGGGTGTACTAGCACACAACATCAGTGACTAAAGGCTATAACAAATGAAACAGTTGGAGAATAGAAACAATATTTAGGTGATTTTACCCAATAGGGGAATGAAAAAAAAAAGAATGCTGATGGATATATGCACAGAAAGCAACTTAAGTACTGAAAAATGAAAGACTTATAGAATGGGAACAAGGAAAAATTGGAAATGTTTTATCTAACCTATTTTGTAACCCTTCCTGAAACCTTCAAATATAGGGTGGGGCAGAATTATTAAGTAATTAAATAAATTGAGAGAAAAATGACTGCATGGTCAATATATGAAAAGAATCAAAGGCAGAAAAAAGCAACTAGAAATTGGTACATAATAAGTCTTCTGTTTCTTTCTTTAATTTCCTATTATTGTCAAAACCTGAAAGATTGCAAGACAGAAAAGACTGCTGGAAACAGTGAGGTTAAAATACAATGAAATTTTAAAATTAAAATGGATAAATACTTGAGTTGTGCTTCTCATTACTGTGCTTAAGAAAAAAAAGCCACATCTGTTGTAGCTATCCCAAAGGATAGTAGAATTGAGGAGAAAAGAATATCAGAAAAGGTTGCAAAATATTAAGTTCTCAGACCTGCACCATCACATACCCTATCATAGTCTGCTGCTGTCCATCTAGAACGGATCTTCATGAGGTAATCAACCTCCCGATTTACAACTTGAAATCTGATGCCTCTTCAAAGAAGCTGGAGACTTATTTGAACAGATAAAGTAACAGTACCAGAGCTGCCAAAAGGTGGCCACTTGGTTTGAAAATAAGTAATTCATAACTAATTCTTAGTTGGCATTCAGATTAATTATCTAGTTATTACATCTGATGAACTGTGCAGTTAACGTACAATGGATGCTTTTTTAGTCAACCCTTCACTAACAAGGACAGATGCATTTAAGCCAAGTTTATATTTTGTTTACTGAACATTCGTGTTTTTTTTCATTCTCTAAATGGGATTCAGGATTATGTTGCAAGCAGCTCTTGCTCATGTATCTGAAACTATAGGCATCTTGTGCTCCTAACTGTGCATGCGGATGTACAGTACCATAAAATGTTTCTTTACTTTCAGCCATAGATGTTAAATCAATATATGAAATTAATCCTCTTGTCATCACTAAGCATTCTTGATCTTAACAATGCCTATCCAATGACATCTTTAATAGTATTTCCCTTTGCGTAACTTCCAGTAGGTCACTGGCCTTATCCTTCTGTAGACTCCTGCTTTCTCCGTCTTTGTTCTAACCCTTCCTTTTTCCCCACACTCCTTTCCTTGAGCTTTCATCCTTCTGATTCCCTGTATATCATATCTCATACTTTGGTTGATCCTATTAACTCCCCAATCTTTGCAGCTTTTTTCCCAAACAGCAGCTGGCTACCTGATAAGCATTAAAACAAGGACTGCCTCTAGGAAGGATTCTTTATAAGGTGTTTTGCAGGGGAAAACATCTCAGGGTGGCATGGAAAGGGCTTCTGTGTTCTGAAAGAAGTGACTATCATTATACAAAATCTGCAGTTCCTAGACACATGAACTGTTTGAGGAACAATAATAACAGATACTGAATTTGTTTGTTCGTTTCAATTTTTTTTTCTACTCCATCTGTAAGTGTTATAAAGCTAGAATATGTGACAGGGGAAGGAGTATCTAGCAGGAACCATTTACAGCATTTATTTATTTAAGGCATTTTTATCTTGCTTTTTAAAAAAGCCTCAAAGTGATATATAAAACATTAAAATGAAGGGTAAAAACAGCAGTTAAAGTGCATTAAAAACTGGGTGGACCTGAGTAAAATTATAGGTCTTTAATAGGCATCAGTAGGCTGAAAGTGTAGGAGCCCCACTAACAGCAGAGGAGAGAGCATTCCAGATGAAAGGCACAACCACTGAGAAGGCTCAACTGCAAGCCATTTTAAGATGGCATTCTATATTACAAGGAAACCACTATAAGATCCCTCATTTAAGATACAATGGTCTCAAATTGTTTAGGGCCTTATATGCCAAGCATAAAACCTTGAACCTGGCCTGGAAACTAATTGGTGATCAGTGTAGTTGCTTAAGCATAGGTGTGGTATGTGCCCAAGCAGGCACCCTAATCAGCAATGCAACCACTGTGTTTGGAATCAGCTGTAATTTCCAGAGCAGATGAAGGGATAATGTCCAAGATGAGGAGAAACACAGCAGGGGTCAAACATTCTTAAGTCAGCAGCCAGAGATAAACACACCAAAGACAGCAGGAGTCGGACTCAGGGAGCAGAGCCAAAATCTAGAAGCCAGAAAGTATGATAGCCATTTCAGGGACAAATCTAAAAGCTAAGGTCAGAAGTCAATCCAAAGCTCAGGAATCAAGAGACAAGGAACATGAGCAAGAGCGGGAGGTTGCACACATCTGAGTTGAACAATTGCTCTCAACAGCTTGACTGGAAATCTGCACCAGCTTTTATCCCTCAGAGTCAGAGCTCAGCTGGCCAGAGGGGCAAGGTTTGATGACTTGGCATTTTTATTGCAATCTTTCTGACCTATGGAGAACTAACTTCTTCCTGTGCCGCTCTGCCAGGGAAAGCCTTTCATCAGTGGCATCTTGTAATGTCTCAGATTGCATATTGGGGAGTCTGGCCTCAGTGATTTCTCTGCTTATCTGGCCTTGAATATTAGGCTCTTTAGCTTCTGTGTGAATAACTGCTATCTCAGATGGCACTTCCAGACAGATTCATCATCTGAGGTAACATCCTCATCCAAAACAGCTTGTAGAGGGCACCACATGACAGATATCCCTACATTAGAGCACATAAGCTGGAAGTTCCGCCATGCAGTTCTCCTTCCTCTCCTAATATTTACTTCATTTGCAAAATAATCAGCATCTTCTAGGATTCCCTCCATAATGAACCTGGTGGTGAAGAAGGTAAGAGAAAACTGGAGGGTTGTTAGAGGAACTATTCTAGACACATGTATTTAGCAATGGTCCCACATGCACACATAATTTTTAAGGATTACTGGTTTAGTTTAACTGGTAACAATTAGAGCCTGTCCCAAGGGAGGTGATTTCAATACAAAGTTTCTTAAGGTATAAAAGGCACATAGAAAATAACTTTAGTACATGGCAAGAAGCAACAGTTTCAGCAGTGAATCAGTTAGTCAAACAGTAAAGCAACTAAAGAAGCAAGGTTCCCAAAATAATTAAGTAATAGCTTGTAGCAAAAGATAAAGTTTGACAAAAGGCAAATGATCTCTTGAGTGAGTTCCCTGTACTCTGATTAATTCAGCCTCACAGGAGGCCTGTGTGTGTGTGTCATGTCAGGTGCCCTGGAGCTTTGCTTAGTGGTTTAGCTCCGAAGTGGGAGATGATATGGGTTTCCACCAGCTCAGTGATTCAACTAGTGTGTGTGGGGGGGGGGCTTTTTCTGTAGCTCAAAAGCAGTGATTTCCAAAGAGATTCTAGACAGCAGGAACCAACACACAAAGCAGCAGTGCCTCTTTAAGGGTGAAAAGAGAAACTTTCAAAGGCAGGAAAAACAGATATTGTCACATTTTGAGTCAGCAAAAGGGGTATCCGCATCATAATAACAGCTCCCCAGCTTGGGAATGCCCTCTGTTTATCATTAAAGCCAGCACTGTTTCAGAGGAATTTGAAAACATATCTCTTCCAAAAGACTTTTCCCTGCTCCTTTAAAAAAAATATATTAAAAGCATTTTCAAACAACCTAAAAAAAAATCCCCATATCGAATTATTACATTGCTTTAATGTTTACTGTGAGACTTTCTCTGTATTTCAGACTCCTCTTGTCACTTGATCCTTTGCTCCCCTTAACTGTCTCTGACCTTTCCCTGCTCCTGACTGTGGTTGATCAGGACTGGAACTGTTTCATCTTATTGTTGTTCTGTGCTCTTTTTTTTTTTTTTGTACTCTGCTGCCAAGGGCTGCTCTGAGAGTAATGGGGTATAAGCTAAATTAATAAATAAATATTGGCTGAGCATTCATCTTAATTCTTAAACCCAACTCTATCTTTCCATTTCTTCTGAGTCTGGGGAGGCTATTCAGGTACTTGCTTGCTCTCTGGAGGCAGCGATGAGCTGGATGTGGAAGAATAAATTAAAATTGAATCCAGACAAGACAGAGGTACTGTGTGTCACAGGATCCTGAGTCTAGGAAGTTAAGTGGTGCCTGATTCTGGATGGGGTTGTTTTCTCCCAGAATGAAGAGATGGTTGCTCCTGGGTATAGTGCTGTGATTTGAGACTACCTCTGCTTCCTCTTTCTTGGATAGAGATAGCTGGTCCACAGTGATCCACACTCTGGTAACCTCCAGATTAGACTATTGTAATACATTCTACATGGAACTGCCTTTGAAAATGGTCTGGAAGCTGGAACTAGTGCAGAATGCCAGGTCCCCAGCTGCACAGACATCATGCTTGTCCTGAAAGATCTGCACTGCTTGCCTATTCACTATCAAGCACAACTCAAGGTGTTAGTGTTTATGTACAAATTCAAAATGGCTTACTGGAAGGAGAGTAGTTCCTCCTCTTTTAGAGGTACAAGGAGCAGGGATATGCAAGAGGGCCTTTTCTGTGGTGGCCCCACACTCTGGAATAGCTTCCCTCTGGAGGTTCAGCAGGTGCCTCATTATGTGGTTTTCAGCATCTGGTTAAAACATATCTTTTCATTGAAGCCTTTTGATGTTAAGTTTCTTCTGCCTGTATTGAGAGATAAACAAAAAAAATTAGTAATAAAAAGAAAGTTTCCTCTGTCTGTCATTCTGTGATGGAGAGAGGATTATATTTTAAATACTGTATATTCTGGCGCAGGGTTTCCCAAACTGTGGGTCGGGACCCACCTCTAGGAAATTTAATCGTATTTGAAATAACTTTTTTGATGTAATTATTTAATTAAGTAATAAAAAAATTGTATTAAAACTTTGTTTGTTATTTGAAAAGTCCTTTATTCATATTGGTAACGGTTAAATTTCCTAGAGGTGGGTCCTGAGTTGGTAAACTTATATTAGATGGGTCGTAGCCCAGACAACTTTGGGAACCACTGTTCTGGCATATAAGACTACTTTTTAACCTAGGAAAATCTTCTCAAAAGTCAGGGGTCATCTTATACGCTAGGGGTCGTCTTCTTATACGGTAAGTATATCCCAAACTCTGTATTTTAACTGGAAAGTTGGGGGTCGTCTTATACACCGGAATATACGGTATATTTCAAGAATACACAATATATTGTGACCTGCCCTGGGACCTTTTGGAGAAAGATGGGATATAAGCTCTTATAGAAATAAATTCTGAACTTTTCTGCTGAAACAGAACCAGCAGCTTTGAACAGAGTGTCCTTAACACTAAACGTTCATGGAGGGATGAAAGAAATGGAAGGGAATTCCTTTGGGAATTGTTTTTGTGTATAAAATTCATTTAACCATGTTTTGTGAGGCCTGGGAATGATAAAGGTATATGTAAGTGCCAGAAGGTTCGGAATGAAACTGGGAGTGTCTTAATTATCAGTTGCCTGCTAAAGGCCACTCTTAAACCCAGCCAGACTCAAGTGTTAACTCCTGCAACAGGTTTGCTCCTATCTGCCTACTTTACAAGTCTGGATACGTGAGCCAGAGGAGATAAAGAATGCAAAGAAAAAGAAAATAGGGCAATGGCCTTGCCCTGAGTCCCAAAGGGCATTACTGATGCTAAATGGTAATAAGCAGAACCAAGCCGAAGTGCTGCCTGATGTACCGTAAGTAATACCTATAACATCACTGGTTTTATTCTGCTTTGGGGGACAGCTTCTGACCTGACACATTTCTTGAACTTCATGTGACCTGTGTTGTTGTCTGCAAATTACTGTGACTAGCAGAAAGCTCTGTTCGAGTCTTATAGCACATCTGGGTAAAGTGGGCTTTTTTCCTTCACTCTTCTACATGTATGTACACTTTGCATACTTTCCCACTATTAATGTAAATTGCTTCCCAAGAGGAATCTATCTATTCATAGAATTACCTTTTTAAAAACAGCTTAAGCCCGGTATATTGAATGATTGCTGGCTTATTACAAGTTTATAGTGCAGAGCTTGTTTTAGAAGTGCATTTCAGAATCTGAAAGCAAATAGATATGTACATGTCCAAGTATGCAAGCTACTGCAGTACTTGGGGATTCTTTTCTTAAAAATGGACTCCTTTTTCACTGTCTTTGTCTTTTGCATGTGTCACTGGTAACTCCTCTAGTGTTCCAAAGAAATTGGAAAACGACGCTGAAAATCAGAAGTTTTATAGCAAGAAAACATGCTTACCAGCCAAACCAGAGAATGTTTACAAAGTTAACGTAAAAGGTACTTTGAGTTCATGACTCGTGAATTAGCGGGTGTTAGTCTGTAATCAAGTGAATCATATCTCATATTAAGCATCACTTTTTTATGTTGCTACTTTCACTCTGTTGTTACAGAGTGCAAATTCTGAAACATCAATAGACCAAATAAGGTTGATTTTTCAAGTTCATGCATATCTGTATGGTAGACACATACCTCTATGTCCGTATCTGTCTGTCTGCATTTCTATATCTCTTTGCAGCTATTATGTATGTTTCTGTTGTATGTTTGAAAATATGTTCTAAAATTAGAACATTCCATGATGGCCTTGCTTCTCTAGCCTACCTCAACCTGTGCTTAGGAGCAACAGTATTGTTTCCTTATTTGAAAGTCTAATTCAGCCACCATCTCCTTCAGTTCTAAATGTTTTGTGAACAAAGCTCTTTTAGACATATGGACTCGCTCCTGTTAGGCAGTGAGCCCAGGCAGTGAAATGCTTTCTGGGTTTTAGTTTTAACTACACTTGCATCCAAGCACTTAAGGTTAAAACAGCAGGACATGGTTTACATCGTCTCTGCTTAAGTCACAAATATAATACTTACACCCTTTGACCCATCTAAAATATATTTTAAATACTTCATTAAATATTACTCGAATGTAAGACTTCTAGGAGTTGCTGTTGGCACTCAGGGGCGAGATATCCTTTGAAGGTCTCCATCTGAAGGGTTTTGTTAAATCCTGTGCTAAAATATTTAATTTGATAAGAAATGCAACATTAAAATTGCTCTTATTTTTCTTTATGGATGTTTTGTTGGAAAAGTACAACAAATTAATTTATAATCACTGTTAACTACAGATGTAGTAAAATGATGATATACATGAAAAGTGGCAGGATGATGATGTATATGAAAAGATACGTCCTTAGATCTTTGGCACAACAAGCAACTCTGTGTGAGAAAAATGTCCCATAGAAGATAGATGCAACAACAATCTCCTAGTATCTTACGTTAGAAATTCAGCCAGTTGCGTTCACTTTTGAATTCATTCTGCCCTCCAGAATCTTGACTTTTCACTATTTTTCCATCAGGGTTGAAAAGAGAGAGGGGGACTGGGGGACCAGACGTTCTTCTTTATGTTTTATGCTTACTTCATCTTTCACCTACAATCACATTTTTCTTCCAGTCTTACACTTGGCTGGTTGTATTAGAGTAACAACAACAAAAACCAAATAGCTATCAGAGTTCTACATTTTGCCCTTTAGCTGGGTTACTGCCTACGAGCGACAGCTCAGCCCTCAGTTCTTTTCTACCCTTTTTCTGGGTTTAAATGAGTCTGTGTGTTCCTCCTCCGTCTTAAGGCTGATTCTTTCTTTTTAATCTCTCGCTCGCTCTCTTCCCACCCCCACCCCTTTTTTCTCTATGGTACTGTAGGCCAGCCAGACAGCCTATTGAGAAACAGCAAACCATCTGTTAACGGATTTGAAGTTCTGAATTATACTTGAGTGTGTAGAGGCACTCGTGCTTAACCAGAAACATTCATTTGAATTAAGCTACAAACGCTGTGTAAAAAGAACCATACACTTAATGTAGGTTCATGAATAAATTTAAGGGAGGGCAACTGCACTCTAAACTTTTATTGCTTCAAAACCAAGCATTTTTGGTGTTCTGTGATCATTCGGTGCTTTTATAATGTGATTGAAGCTTTACAGCTTGAACAGGCGGGTGTGAGGAAGGCGATAATTCCTGGGTTAACCCTTTACCAGTGCAGTTTCCTCGCTGGATCTCTGAAGGAGCAGAAGCCGTATGGGTGTTTTTGTTTTTTCTTTAATTTTCTTAAAATATTTAAACAAGACAAAAGGAAAATCTTACACATTACTGAATGTTCTGGCTAATAGCCAGGTTTTCTAGTTTCTTGCACTTTGATTATTTTCCTCAGTTGCCATTTTGCCTAGACTGGTACAATCTATTAATTTTGCATGCTAGGAGAGACAGCGTTGCATATTGCTTGCAGAAGAAACAACGTGAAGAGACTGATTCATCTTCTCTCTCTGCCAGGAATAGATATTAATGTTAAAGGTAAGTAGTTTGTTTTCTCTTCTGACAAATGCATTAAGCTTCCCAAATAACTGATATATATGTATTTTCACATTTCTTTTCAATATGTATTTTCATCCTGCAGGATGTTCAATTAAAGTAAAGGCTTTATGTCTGACCTCAAAGAGTATTAAATTTTAGCATTTAATTGTCTAATTGGGTTTTCTGTTAACAGAACATCAGTGCTTTAAAATTACTCATTTCTGGCCTTTTTGTAAGGATGGGGATAAAAGCTGTAAAGATCGTTGTAATCAAAAACAGTATCAAAGACAAATTGAACTGCGTTTGCCCAGCATTAGGTTTTGAATGCAAATTCCAGTTTAACAACATTTTGTTTTTCAGTCTTCTTCAGTTATTGTGGAATTAAGCTGAAATAACCCTTTGTCTCTAGCAAATTTTTGGGGCTAATTTTTGCATATAGGTTTTAAAAAAATCATATCAACATACCTGGGGGGAATGTATCATCAAGTGTGATTTACATGTGTTATCAGCATTATGCTATTAATTTTGCTGTGTTTCCCAAACTTCTCTTGATTTATAATTCAGACTATGCTGGTTGGACGCCTTTGCATGAAGCCTGTAACCATGGTAGCACAGTATGTGTCCGTGAAATTTTGCAACATTGTCCAGGGGTAGACCTGTTCAGTCAAGTGGATGGGGTGACTCCCTTGCATGATGCACTGTCAAACGGACACATAGAAATTGCCAAGCTGCTCCTTCAACGTGGGGGTAAGTGCGTTTATCTTAAGCCTAGAGAAATCCATAAAAACTGTAGGGTATTAAAATTGGAGGTTGTTTTGCATATCACTTTGAAAGCAAGAGTTTTTCATAAATATTGATGTATATCTTTATTTATTTATGCCAATTGCCTTGTCAAATTATTTTAGCAACTTTGTCTTTTTCAGTTTGTTGAATGAGAGACTTTCTGTTGAAGGTGCATTAACAAATGATGCTGTAGATTGCATGGCTGCCAAATCAACAAAATCTTTATTTTGTATTAATTTTCACTGTAGTCTACAGGAATGCTCAGCTGATTTTGTGCATGCTGCTGCATAATTTCAAATGCTGATATTTATGGTGATCTAAACCTTTTGGAAACAAATCTTTTAGAAAATATAGTTTGCTTGATTTTGAAGATAAAGGTTTTATAATAACTTACATTCAGTTTCCGAGATACAATTACTTATGCCTCAAAGTACTTACATTAAAGCGTACTTGAGTATACGAGGATGTAAATATACAGAATGTAGCAAATTTAGCCTTTGGAAAGCACAGAACGTATGTAGCTTGTATTAATATCTTAGTCTAATTTTAAATATGCCTCTTTCTAGATCTGAATTGACTATTAAGGATTCTGATGCATAAAGCAGAATAATCTTGATTACTTAAAGATTTTTAACTAAAGTCTCCCAGAAACAGAAGCATTAAGCTGTTTTGTTTGCTTCAAGAGACCTTTATACATCTGCAGTCTTCTCCTGCCCCCTAAAGGCTATTTTCTTTGTCTGTGGCTATCGCCCCTTTGCAATCAATGCATGCCTTGCTTTGCTTGTGTATGTTATGCTGAAGCTTAAAGCTGTCTCCCAGGTGTTTTATTTATCTGCTGCACCATGCAACTGACATGCCCAGCCAATACCTGGCCTCACTTCAATCGCTCTAAGTGAAGCAAGAGCCAATATTACAACAAGTCCAAGTCTTCAATAGAACGTGGCATTACACTGACAGATGTGCATTTTTCCTGGGTGTCGGTGAAGAATGGGCACTGGATGATCCTCTTGTCCTAGGGGAGAAGATCTACTTGCACTTTCATTCATCAAGGTTTTCTTGCAACTGTGTACAGACTCTGTGTGCAGACTTATCTCTGCTGTCACATGCCAGGCTTTGGCCTGTCAGGCAGTTTGACAGAAGCATGACAGTGACTGTGTTGCACATTCAGTGTAGAATTACTCATATTTGGTAACTGGACTCTCAGAATGCCTTTCAACATTTGTGCTTGTTGCCATTCTTGCTACCTCCTTCCTTTCAGTTTCTAAAAGCTGTGCTATAAAGTAATGTTTATACATCTCTGTATTAGTATGTATGATAATTCTTTCTTTAGGAAGGAAGCACGCTTATGTTATACTCCGTTTTATTAGTATCTTATTAATTGTCTAAAGGGGTCACACACAGTTCTTTTCTTCCTACAGCAGTCTTCTGAAGTAGGCAGGCATGAGAAAATGTGACCAGTCCAGACTGCCTAGTGAACTTTGTATCTGTGTGTGGATTTGTATATAGGGCTCCCTGGTCTTCTTAATGTGCTTTTTCAAAGTTGGCCAATAGCAATTCTCCAGATACGTCCTTATACCATAACACTTCTTGCCTTTACAATGTGTTTAAAAAATCTATTTTGACTGTTTTATGTTAGAAATGTAGCATTTAATTCATTTCTTTGAAAATCATTTTTCAATGGTCTAGTGATGAATTTTGGATCTTGAAGCCCTCAGTGCTATACAGAAGAATCTTCTGTGCCTTAAAAATGGGAAAAAAATCAGTGTTCATTTTTGAACAGGAAAGGGAAGAATCCAAGTCCAGTTCTTTTTCACTGACTGCTAAGAAATGTTTAGTACAGTCGGGCTGCTGTATCTGCAGAGGGAGTACGTTCCAGGCCCTACCACGGATATCGTAAAACTTCGGATAATAGGAAACACTGAGAAATGTACTCCATTTCCCATAATTCCAGTGAAATCTTGGATTTCAAAGGCATTATGGGAAATCGTGCACCATTTCGGTCCATTTCCTGCTTGTCCTGGGCCTCGGAAGAGCTTAAGGTAGGCCTAATGGCGCCTGTGGGGGGTGGGGTAGGGTTGATCTGGTCACCGTGGGAAACTGCAACTGCAGTGACCGGATCAGTGGAAATGGGGGTCCAACTGAACTGTATTTGTAGTTCTAATTACTAGAGAGGATATGGGCATTCGGCTGCATAGGCCCTGCACAGTAAAAAAAGGTACCAGACTGGGCTGCTCTAGCATTTTTCTCTTTTTTAAAAAAATCTGTTTTTACCAGTGGAGAATAGTTGAATTGACAGAATTCTGGGTCCCCAAGCAATAGGGGTCATTGGTCCCCTAACGATCTCTCTGGTATAGATTACTGGTTCTGCATCTGGGGATGTGCCACCCTATTGCTGTGGGCTCTCAGAAGCTGCCCAATTGCCTGACTGTTCTGTCCACCCCGGTGGAGAACAAATTATATATAGTTATTCTGCTGTGTGATGTTTGGGAAATTATGGTACCAAAAATATCTGACACTCATTTATGGTTTCCTTACATAAAATCTTTGTATAAATTCAGTGTGGAAATAATTGATATACTGCAGTGATGTTTTTGTTAATTCATTTATTTGTGTACCCGTTTTCCACCTGCTTCATAAAGACTCATGGTGGCTAACGTTCTCCTAAAAATTTTCAGCTTCTTCATGTTATTCCATAATCTTTTTTTAAAAAATGTGTTTATGAATTGAGTGCTTTCTGCTTTGTCAGGAGCAAAGCTTGCCTTCTTTGACTACACTTTTGGATCTAATAGGTTGATTAAAAGACGCTGTCATTAACTCCTCTGTGGTTCTTACAATACAAAGTGCTCTGCAAAATGCTTTGCAGTCTTGAAAATGTTGTCACTTAAAGGAAGTGAGTTTACTGAAAGAAGTTGCGTATTCAGGGATTTCTTAATAATCCAGTTTGCCAAATAAATCTCTGGTACACTAATGAGATTAGAAGTATTAACAGGTCAGCTGCACCTTAGAAGTTACAACTAGAATTGGCAGTGGTTTTACAGTTAAGTTCTCATTGATTTCACTAATATTTAAAACCAGGTTACTAATATTTAAACATTACAGGCCAAACTGTAGATGTTTGAAAATATAGTTGTGTGCTTAGCTATGCTGAATATCTGCTCTCTTTGCTACTATTTCTGCAGGGCCCCTGCTGCTTCATCAAAAAGATTCTGATGGAAATCTGCCACTTGATCTCATAACATGTGAAACAACTAAACAGCAGCTTTTGCATCTTGTGTCAGAAGGTTCAGTTGAGGATCTTCATGCACAAGTCGAAAGCACTTTCTATAATCAACAGATAGAACTTTGGACTGTTTTATTTTGCAAGATGCTGCTAAATTTCTGTTCTGTCTATAACCTGTTCAGTCCTTTTCCTGCAAACCTTAAAAAGTTAGTATGCTCAGATCCATTGCTGCTGACAGATGGATGCAGCACTTACAATACTGGTTCTTCTAGACACTGGCTGATAGATCTCTATTTGAAGGAACTTGAAACGTTTCAGAATCTTCCACAGTATCTTCAGAAGTCTATTGAGGAACTTGAAAAAAAACCAGGAGAACAGAAGGAAGCCTTCACAGCTGCATTGCATCAAATTTCTTTGGAAATCCAAATGTCTAACCTTTATTCGGCCAGCAACCCTTGCAGCTAATCTCTCTCTACCTCTAACTGCTAATCTCACATTCATTAATTTCAGTATCTGTACCTGCTTGTCTTTCTGGTAAACGAAATAAATGGGCTAAAGACTCCATGGGCTGATTTAACTGTAAGAAAGTAGCAGGGGGTGGTTTTTGCAAGTCACAGGCAATAGGACACTATCTTTCTCTCTCTTTTGTACCCTGAAGACAGTTTGTACTTGAAGTAAATCTTGAGAAACTAGTTAATAGAATAAGCTAGAATTTGATGACACTTGTTGACCTGCCTTATGCTACCTAGTATAGGTAAACAACAATTCACATACCATCAGCACAACTCTGGCTATTATCCAATTGGAAGAAAACATATGTTTGTTTTTTTAACAGTAAAAGATTTATTGCCGTGAACTCTTTGGAACAGTTAAAATGAAACCGTAGCATTGCAAAATAGAAAACTTGTGATTCTGCCATTCAGACCACAACAACCATCCCAACCGAAGCATTTAGGTCTTCGGCCGTCGCTGAGGCATGCATATTCAAGTTCCTCACACAAAATTCAAGTTTTGAGAACTTACTGAACAAACTATAGCACTTCCTTGGGCTAAAAACGCCTTGCTGGTGAACTAGGCACCTGACTAATTACACTCATGTTTTAAAACTTCTGGAGAAGATCCATCGTGGAGATAGAATGGATGTGTGAAGGTCTTAAATGCTTCTACACTGTCCAACCCACAAGGCAATTTGGCCTTCACTAAATGCCTCCTTGGCTCTTCAGATACGATCCTCAAACTGCTGTTACTAACATGTTTTGCACAACTGTAGCTTTCCAAAACAATCAAGCGTTGGTGGAAAGAATATGGCTGCTTTCACCATTTCCTCCGATTTCTGGCCAGATTGTAGAAGCAGATACTCCTTTGCCTGACTGACCATTTCTGTGGATTACATCATTTTGTGGATTACAAAACGAACCTCCATGTTCCAGTGCTGTCGTCTTCCAATATGTACAGGAATATCCCAGACCTAAATCAAGTTCTGAGCTCAAGGATTACACAAAAACATCATGATGAAACACGACCTCCGCTTTTGTTTCTTGGTAATACTGGCTGGTAAGATTGCCCATTGAACTGTCCATTCTTAAGGGCTGTGTGGTGGGCCAATCCAGAAGGCATTCCGTGGTTGTGACCTATTAGAAAGGCTGAATGCAAAGGACAGCTGGGGCTCCTAACTCTTGAGACTTCATCTGCGTGATCTGCTGGATGACAGAGATCACCTCCTGCAAAACCGAGCTGGTTTCTCCAACAACAGACGTGATGCAAGGAATCTGGGCCGTCAGGAGAGCCTGAGATATTCCAAAAGGTGACGCTGCTGCCCCACACAGCATGTTTTCCAAGGAAGCAGCATCCAAGACGCTTCCACACAGATCTCGAAGCACAGGCTCAGAAGGTAGGGGTTGTGGAAGGGTGTACTGGACATTGAACAGGTCAATGCAAAACTGCACCTTACTCCCATCCTGAAGTGCGTCTGGTCCCACAGTTTCTGGATCCACATGGCTGCAAGAGGAAGCACTTAGTAACTGAAGAACATGAAATAAAGCCGTTTGGCCCACTTGAGCTCCTGTTTCTTCAGAGCACAAACAGTGACCAGTAGGAAACCCAACTTGACCAAATGTTTCCAGAGGGACAAAGAAGAAACTTCGGTCAGCATTGTGAACAGACTGCCAAAGGTTCTTCAAAGGAAGGACCTTCTGTGGGCAGCTGTGACGGAAGGTGGATCAGCTAAGTGTCCGCTTGGGCTTGTGGAGCAAGGGGAGGTCAGCAGGGATCGAAGGTTTCCTTAAAAGTGACACGCTTTTTCTTAGGTTTTGGTAAGGGGGTGAGCCTTGGCTCCTTAACCACTGTGGAGGTTCTCTTTGGCAAAATTAATCCAAGCAACAAAGAAGGACGGGAAGGATCCAACCCTAAATTTGGGAACTTATGTCCATCAATAGTTGAGGAACACCACTTCCCTTTTCTGTTGCGGTTCTGTGACGCACAAGGATTGCTGCTTTCACTTTCCTCATTATCGGAAGAATCCTTCAGTTCCATGAGCTGACCCAGAAAGACTCCCTCACTGTCATCGCTCGGAGTTCCAAGGAGTTTGATGGTTTCCTGACTTAACCCGTAAAAGACAGTTTGTACCCTGGCAGATGGACGGAACGGCAAACAATCTTGTTCCTTATTTTTTGTAGACTTCAGGTTAAAAAGCAGGCTGCGGTACTTGTTTTTATAATGCTGATCAACACAAGGAAAAAGTTTGAAATGCTCCTTCTCCACTTCCTGTGCTATTGCCAGTAACTTCCTTTCCGGCACGTTCAAGTCACAAGAATCCGTTAACCTTTTTTGAAGAGCCTCCATCAAAGCATCCACCACCTTAAGAAGAATCTGTTCCTGAGATATGTCTATTCATTGACATGAAAATCAGGAAAGGAATGTACAATAAATCTAGTTCATTACAGCCCAGTCATGTTGTGAGAAACTTGCTGTTTAACTTTGTTTAGTGCCTTAAAATCATTGTGAGATCTGTCATTAGCTCAGTGACTCTTTGCTTCAGTATTATCTGTGATAAGTTAGATTTGATACCTAGCACTACTGATTATTGCCTTTGTATTGTTTTAATATTTCTTTTCACCATTGTAAGTATAAGCAAAAATAATATTCTGATGTTCTTTTCCAAGTATGCTTTCTAAGATTCTTTCAAAATCGATGTATAATAAATGACCAGCATGCCATTTCGTTAACTGATATGGGTGTCATTATTTCTAAAACATTAGTACCACTATTGCCAGAATTAGTTCAGCTTGGTATCTATCCAGATTTTGTGATCTTCCAGACACAGCTGGAGATTTTCCTTTTGAAAGGGCAGATGAATCTCTGTCTCATATAGTACTGACCAAGTTCAAGCTACTAATGCTTCCCTTTCTACCTTCCCCCATATAGTGGTACCTCGACATACAAGTGCCCTGACATACAAGTGTTTTGAGATACAAGCCGCCGAGCGAGTGATATTTTGCTTTGAGATGAGAGCAAGATTTGAGATACGAGTATGTAAATACAGTACAGTACATAACAAAAACAACTGAGGTGGTGTTTGGGGAGCTGGAATGGATTAATGGGAAAATTGCTTTGAGATACGAGCGATTTGACATAAGAGCAAGGTTACGGAACGAATTAAACTCGTATGTCAAGGTACCACTGTATATCTAAAGACATCAATAAAAATAACTTGGTAGGTGGCCAGCAAGAGAAGTGATTGTATCCTAAATTATAAAGTTTATTCAGAAAAAAAGACATTGCTGTCCAATTTATGAAGAACTGCTCCTGACAACCGACAATTGTTTAAAAAAAAAAAGACCTGCAACTGCCCTATTATGGATGCAAAATTCCTGCCACTAAGTCTGTGAAGCAGGGTTTATCATGTAGCCTAGACGTACAAACCAGGAATAATGGTAGAAAATTTGAAATAAAAGCGACTGCATTAGTTACAAATATTTACTAATATGAAAATAGGCTGCCAAGTGAAAAATAGTTGGGGACCACTGTTCTAGTCACTGCAACACTGAGGCAGTGCTAGTATTCTGTCCCAATGGCAGTTATCAGATAGCAAAGATCCGAGACCTTTTCGCACGAGGCAGTCTCGAACACGCGGCAAACACGCAGAGACAGAGCATTCGCTTTGCTGGGGCAGCGGTTCCATCCCAGCCCGTCTCTGCGTGTTCTCCGTGTGTTCGAGATGTGGAGCAGTTAAAACTGCTCTACATCCATCTTTGCGAGTTCGAAGCATCCCCAGCCATCCAGGGAGGGAAGCATTCGAACACGCTTCCCTCCCTGACAGCCATGGGCACGCCTCCCCCGCAACGATTGGCCGATAATCGGCCGGTGGTACACAAATCACTTACCTTGCCAGCTCCGGGGTTCCCCTCTGCCATGGTCTGCGCAGGTGTGCCAAGTCTGGTAGATTGGACCCACAGGGCCCCGTCTACCAGGAATGCGCACACATGCACGATGGCAACCCCAGGCTGGCAAGGTAAGTGAATGCCAGGTGTGTGGGGGAGGTGGTTCACCGGGGAGACATCCAGATCGGCTTCCCTTCACCCCTTTCCTACATCCCCCAGCAGATCGTGAGCCTCTGTGGGGTCCAGCCACCTCAATCAAGGCAGCTAAGCCCCGCAGAGGCGCCCCGGCACCCCCACCCTGAGGCCCGGGGACACGCGTGCGCATGTGCATGCACAGAGCTCCTACCTTCTCATTGTCCTGGGTCTCAATGACCTGGGGCAGCTGGGAACGTCCCAAACTGTCTTAACCGAAGTGCATTACAGCCGTTCTGGCTGTAATGCAAAAAGACCTCATGTCTTATCAAGTTATCTCAAACCGAAACAGGATCTTTAAATTACTGGCACCCCAAAGTGGCTGCTTCTTTCACCGCACAAAAAACTTGTAGCCAGTTCCTCTTTATCTCCATCCTGTAGTATGAGCAGAACCCTCTCCCTTAATTTCCTGTGGTCCCTGTCATTGAAATGCTTTTGCCCTCTTGGCTACCAGGCCCATATTAGAGCACTTTCTACCTGCTTGTAGTTTCTTCTGTGATGACTGATCTACAGATTTGTTTTGCAATTCCACATCTATTCTACTACATCAGATTATCTGTTGCAAGGAAGAATCAAAGTTAAAAAATAAATAGATTGAATGATTTTTACCCTTGGGTCCTCAGTGCATAAACATTCATCTACTTGCCTTTAAACAGCACATTTCTGTCTTATCAAGCCATTTCAAGCTAAGTAACTATCAAGCAGGGACAACTGTATTCAGTGATGAACTATGGCCCTTTCTGCACTGGGACTTATTTCAGGCTATTTCCTGGAGTTGACTACTGAAGGCCCTGCCCAGGGCATGGCATGGTCAGCAATTATGTGCGGATGGAAGATGCTTATTCTGAGATATAGTCCACAATAAGGGCCAATGCAGAAAGGGCCTATATCTTTCAAATGTTGAAGGTGAAGCAGCTTTCAACAGATCAAGCCATTATGTGCAGTGGTGGTCAAGGTTGAGAAGTCCTTAGATAGGTTCTAACAGCCCCATAATTTTAAAGTTCAAAGAGTTATTAAAGTTTCACACTGCTTAGTCGGCAACAACTCTTGTGCCTACAGTACATGAACACATTCAGGCTTCCTTGGGAGATACAGAAGTAATTTGCCATGCATTTTTGCTTTGTGATCCCATGAACCATAGTATGCCATGCCCTTCTGTCCTCCACTGTCTCTGAGGTTTGACCAAGCCTATATTTGATGCTTCCATGACACTATTCATTTCATCTTTTGCTGATCCCTTCTCCTTTTGCCTTCAGTCTTTCCCAACATCAGGATCTTTTCCAATGAGTCCTTAATTCTCATTCTATGGCCAAAGAATTTGAGCACCTGTTATTTGTCTTTCCAATAAACAGTCAGGGTTGATTTCTTGTAGTATTGACTGATTCGGATTAGTTCTCAGTTCATATATTACTGGAGCCTAGCTTGCAGAATTTTGAGCATAACCTTGCAAGTGTCTAAAAAGAGCACAATTATTTGGTAGTTTGAACATCCTTTGGCATTGCTCTTCTTTGGGATTAGAATGTAAACCTACCTGGGTCTGGGTGAAATGCAAGCAGTCCTGCCCAGACAGTCTGCTCCTCTGTAGCAGTGACCACACACATTGGCCGTTACTACGACGTGTTACATGATTGTGCAGCTGCAGCCACCACGTCCCCCACAGCCTTCACATAGGAAATAATATGTATTATTATAAATATCTATATAAATGATCAGTTTGAAAGATTTATGTATTCCTCTTTATCCAGAAGAAAAAGAAGAGTTGGCTTTTCTACCCCGTTCTTCTCACCCATTTAAGGGAACAAAGCAGCTGACAAAGCTTTCTGTTGAACTAACTGACTTCTTTAGATTTTTGTTTTAATGTTTATACTCTTACTGTTTATGAAAGCCTATAGCCACAGGTAATTGTAGATTTAAAAATGAATCTAAGGGGCCAATAGAATGCTGGAAGTTTGATTTTAATTTTTTTCTTCTCTTTATATTGTCATTTTTAAAAAATATACAGCTGAGGAAAATATTTAAATCTAAAAATGCAGTTATCAGTTTACATGGTCAGTTTCTTGAGCCTAATAAGAGACTTTTTTGCACCAGGCCTTTTGGAATGCGTGGAGGACATGCTGGGATGGAGCATCTGCTCATCTGGGCCAGTGTTCCATTTGGAACCGCCCCAGCCTGTCCCAGCGTGTCCTCCATGCATTCCAGGTGTAGAGCACTTAATTGTGCTCTACACGAGGCCCAGCGCATTCAGGCCCATCCCCGGCCATCCAGGGAGGGAAGTGTTTGCACACCTCCCTCCCTGATAGCTGCAGGCCCCTCCCCAGGCCTTTCCGGATTGTGTCCTGCTGGACCCAGGGGAAGGCAGGCCTGCCGCAGTCCCTTCCCTGGTCCCTGCGAGTTCTAGGGGATAGGGTCTCCTAGGGCCCGCAGGGACCCCTCAGGCACCCCCCTATGAGGATGGGCCTAAAGGGGAATGCGTGTGGGCATGCACACCTATCTCCTCCTTGCCGGATCCCAAAATGGCGAGCTGAGTATGCCTGTGTGGGCCGTGCACTCTCTGATTGGCTGCAGAGCAAGACAATCAGAGCAAGCCCAGCCTCGTGGCATGCCACTGGTACGATGCCAGCAGTATGATGCAGGTGGTGGTATGAAGTGGTATGATCTGTGGTTGTCTTCTCTCCAGCTGTAAGTGTGATACCTGGAGATCCTTCCTCTCTCATCTTCTGTTTCTCGGCTATTAAACTCAATTTGGCTGGACTGTTGGTATCAAACCCTCATTCAATTGCCCCACATGATACCATCTTTTTCTCCACCCTGTTGGCATCTCTGTGGAGATAGAAGGATGCATGTGAATTTGTGGAGACCCTGCCAAGAGATTGTCCAGTTTTGGTATATAGTGATGTGGTAATTGAGACATTTTGTTTTTGGATATAAAGGCCTACCCCAAACTGTGTCTTCTACAAATTTACAGAGGCCAAAGGGCTTTGGAAGAGTATGAATATGTTATTGATCGCTTCTTGTGGGCACTGTTAATGATAGCAGCAAGGTGGAAGGATAAATCAATATGATCAACTGAAAGGTAGTATGCCAATATACTTGACATTTACAAGTTTGATGTTTTTAGAGAACGGAGGCTCCTTGCTGTGGGAGAACTACAGGAATCATCAGTATGAGACAACTGGCATTAAGAGAAGATACTTCCATTGCCATTCAAGGAAGAACTGATTAACATACAAGGATTCTTGCCAACATCCCAATAGTTTTGTCTCTTCTGGGGTGGGGGGTTGTATGATGTACCTTTGTTACTTTTCTTGAGCGTGCTATGTCTTATTGATATATACTGAATATATATAAAGATGAGCATAAAAAACTTGAATCTTTTGTTCATCCAGATCTGATGTGTGATTTAAGTGTTCCTCCCGTTTTTGGGGCAGTTTTCCACATTTACCTAGGCTGAATCACTCCAGCTGTGAACCGCCCCAGGAGCTGCAGTAGAATGATTTGTTCTGGGGCAGCCCTCACATCACCTCATTCTGCACTGAAGTTCATGTGAGCTTCAGAGCCTCCTGCGAGAGATCCAACAGTCTCAGACTCCAGGACAACCCATTACAGCAGTGTGATTTGGTGTGTTGCTGCAATGGATCCCCCACTAAACTGGCTGATAGAAGCATGTACCCTTTCACATGCCTCACAGGCCTGTTTACTTGTGTGTAAACCACAGTAGAGCTTTTTAAAAAGATCTACTGCTGTCCTGGTCTAGCTGACCATTTTGGGCTGCCTATAGCAGGCAATGCTTTATGCAGTGCAGAGGAAGCATCTTAGCAGGGGGTGTGGCCTTTCTGTTCCATACCAGAGTGCAGAAGAGAGATGCCCCGGAAACAACTAGACCCAAAAACTATCAGTTTACTAGTAAGTGCCAAAAGACATGCTTGTTTAATCTTTGCTTGAAGCAGCAGCTTTCCTTCCCCTTTCAGGCCCTGTCATATGCTGTTTTGGGGTGTATCCAGACCCATTCTATACCGCAGAGGGAATGCACAGTCCCAATCGTCCCATCAGATTGAACGATTGACCTTTCACCATTGCACCGCAGTATACGATCAGTACTGTGCATTTACCTCTCCTAGTGCGGCATCTAGTTAGATCGGAGTACCATCTTAATGGAGGCGGCACCACAAGAAGCATTAAAGACTCTGCTAAATAAGGAGGTGCAGTTCAAAACCTGATTGGCTGCCTCAGCCCACGTGATGGTGCACACCACCTAAACTCTTGTTGCTCCAATGCCTCCTCAAAGAGGAAACTACAGAGCTGACTTTTAGTTGGGATGATGGGTTTTCCCTGTGCAGTGAGTATACTGCAATTTTAATTTAACCTTGAATTTAGGCAGCTTAGTTTGGAGGCAAGCTTAGTCAGATCATTTTTTCGTTGTTTTATATCATTTTACTGTAGCTCACTCTTAAGATGTCACTCTAAGGATGGGATAGAAATGTAAATACATAAAGTGATAAAAATTCAACTCCAATTCAAAAATATTTGTTGTGGAAACTTCAAAATGCATGCACATTTGCTGGAATTTACAGCAGCAAGCAAAATATGTAAAGGAAAATATTAATTTGGGAAGTTTGAATTATGGATATTTATTTTAAAATATTATGTAATCTAATCTAACATCCTCTATGGTGACATCCTCTATGTCACCATATAAACCACAAGATAATACTCCTTATTTTCCTGCCTAAGATTTGAAAATTAGCTCTTAAGACACTTATGACAATCTTTTTTATCAAGCTGTGTTCAAAATATTACTTCCAAATTTTAATCGCTAGCGATTTGTCTGACTATGCTGTGTTCCTCATTCTTACAGCTTGCTAATTCAGAGCCAGGCTATATTATACAAAACAACTCTGATCCTTATGGGCTTTTTATAATGAGGTCTTGTTGCATTATCCAAAAAGTTGTAAAATTCTTCTGCATTGTGTTTAACTCTCCTAGACGAATAAATGTGATGTGTCAGTTTGATATGGTTAGCCAATCATTAGTTTAAGCCTTTTCAAAGCAGACCTTCTCTGTGTGTGGGACACATTATCTACAATGGCTCTTAAACTGTAAAGATGGCTTTTTTTCATATGGATACCATGTGGATTGATGATAACGCAACATATCTCCTCTATCAATCCCTTACGATTTTAGGAGTGTTCATGGAACATGAAGAATAGCTTGTTCCCTGATGTGCCTTTTCATACTCAACAGAAAAAGAAGGGAGGGAACTGATAAGATAAAATGACTGAGTACACTTATCAAAGGCTCTACTATGGATGTATTTATAGAGAGTTCACTCCTGCTATTAAATTACTTTTCTTTTCTTTTTTTACCCTTGGCAAATGCATAAAAATGCTTTTGAAACCGTGTGGTACTGTAGCAGGAGTTGAAGGAAGTGTAGGAAACAACTCTTTCAAATATGACTTATTTGCTTCTAACAAGTTCCAGTGATCATTCAAGACTTTGTCATGTTTTCCATGCTCATCTACTCACACACACTCAGACCCCTACATGGACACACAAAAGAACAATAGAATCAGAAGGCAGTGTTCACCCCATTTTATTATTTGTTCTTTTTCAATTATTTCTGAAAGATTTGCCTTTTGTCTGTGCATACCCAGCAATAAAAGCCTTCACCACTAGAAAAGGGAAAGAAAAATACATATATATTCATTTATGCCATTTATATCCCATCTTCTTGTCAAAGAATCCAATTCTTGGACACCATTCTTTTCCTCACAACAACCCTGTGAGGTAGGTTAAGCTGAGGTGATTCAGACTCAAAAGGTCCCTCGCGCTCTAGTCACTACTGATTGCAACAGAATTTGGCCAAATTCAAGCTTGTTGAGATTAGTTACTATTAACTATGCATCATGTGGTGCTTTTTCACCAGGGGACCTTTTCTGCAGTATATCTCAGGATAGGGGTCTGTGATCCACAGGCTAATGCAGACTCTGGTAGACCTCACCTGGGGCTGCTGTAACCTGCACAAGCATGTGGACAACAGGTCCTTATTCCAGGATATATTCCAGAATAAAGCCAAGTACAAACAGGCCCCAGGTCTGGGACTCTGGGAAGCATAGGAATGTGGCAGATAGAAACTGGCATGCTTAGAGTGGGTTTGGCTCATGTCTTCTACACAATTTACACTGGGACTTGATAATGCAGCACCCCTGAAAATGCAATTAGCTTTATGATGAATTCGAAAGGAGTTAGGCTTATGATCATCTTTCCATATCCACAGAGCCACTAAGCAGGGATGTCCCCTCTCCCCTGCATTATTTGCTCTAGTAATGGACCCACTGGCAAATACAATTAGAAACAAAATCCTTAAATAATTGGGTATAAACTAAATCACAGAGAGATCAAATTTAATATATATGCAGACAATTTCATTTATTTCTATCAGTTCTATTTCCCTTTAAGAATCAAAACTATCTTGGACACCTTGGAGAAATGATCTTAACATACAAATAAGGTGCTTGGTCCAATAGATGGACAAACAGATGCTTATATGGTAAACAACAATATTGTAGGGAAGCATTCTATCCCTGTGTGGCTGTCATATCATCACAGCTAAGCCCCCTGATGCTGGCATGGCTGTGGGGCAACAGGAACATATTGCCACATGTGGTGGAGCTGTCCCAATATTCAGAAATACTGAGAAAAATATAGAAAAAGAAATAAGATAATTCAAATTCCTATTAAATTAACCCTGGAAATGAATTTACTCCACATTATTGCTGACAATAGATTTGACAAGAAAACACAGTTGTTGATAGATTTCATGATTCCTTCAGCTAGGCAAATCCTAGCTAAAAACTGGAAGACCCAGCTGCAGGGTCTTTTAGTTGAGACAGACTTTCTTGATCCATTCCAGTCTGGTTTTAGGCCAGGTTTGGGGACTGGTTGCCTTAGTAGATGACCTGTATCTCGAATTAGATAAAGGGAATGTGTCACTACTAATTTAGATCTTTCAGCAGCCTTTGATACTGTCAATCATAGTATCCTCCTTTGACATTTAGTAGAGTTGGGGGTAGGAGGCATTATACTACAATGATTTCATTCCATTTTGCAAGGGTGGTTTCAGAAAGTTATGTTGGGGGATTCCTGTTCAAATTTGTGGCCACTGAACTGTGGAGTACCTCAGGGTTTGGTCCTGTCTCCAATGCTTTTCAACATCCACATGAAACCACTAGGAGAAATAATCAGTTTTGGTGTGCAATGTCCTCAATATGCTCATGGTACTCAGTTCTATTATTCACTTCCACTAGACTCTGTTTATGTGGTTGACCGGTGTCTGAATGCTGTAACAGTTTGGATGAAAACAAGATGAAAATTAATGCAGATAAAACAGAGATGCTCCTGGTCAGTCAGAATTTAGATACAAAAATAGGGTTCCAGCCAGTGTTGGATGGGATTACCCTTCTGCTAAAAACACAGATGCACAGACTAGAGATTCTCCTAGATTCAATACTGAGCATGGAAGCTCAGGTCTCAACAGCTTCTAGGAGTGCCTTTGTACAGCTTAAGCTAGTGTGGCAATTATGCATGTTTTTAGATGAGCCAGACCTGGCCACAGTGATTCATGTTTTAGTCACATCACGGCTGGATTACTGTAGTGCCCTCTATGTAGGGCTGCCAGTGAAAACTGTCCAGAAACTTAAGCTAGTCCAAAGTACAGCTGCCAGGTTACTAACTGGGACCAGTTACAAGGAACACAGAACTCCTCTATTGAAAGAACTTCACTGGCTGCCAATTCCTTTCCAGGCACTTTTTAAACTGGCTGTCTTAACTTATACAGTTCTAATTAGCCTGGGACCAGGATACCTCCCAAACCGTCTTATCTTTTATGATCCTACTAGGCCACTCAGATCAGCCTTCGGGGCCTTTCGCTCTGACCCTCCCCCTTCCCAGGCTCTGTTAGAACTAGGGTGAGGGCCTTTTCAGTAGTTGCCCCCTAAGCTGGTTCAGCTACTTTAATTTGTTTTTAGTGTGATTTATGGTGTTTTATATGCTTTTATAGTGTTTTAATATTTTTATTCACATTTTATGACTTGTTTATGTATACGGGTAGTTTTAATTTTATATATTATTGTATTGTTGTTTGTATCCTGCCTTGAGTCCCTGTCTGAGAAAAAGGCAGCACATAAATTGAATAAATAAATAACAGGAAACCTTAAACATTAAAAGTTGATTTATCAAATTCTCTGATATTACCACCGTTGAACTTATCACATATCAGCATAACCTCTATAAGGGCATGTAACTGCTCCATACCTTTCATGAAATTTGGAACATATTTGCTACCAGAATCCAACAACTGAGCACAAGAACTGTCCTGCCTTCTACTATGATTAATATCTTATACCAACAATGATTAGCTTTGAAAAATAAGTCTTTAATACATTATAATACGATTGTTTGAGCCAAAGTACATAAGACAGCTGAGTTATATATGTATTGTTCTTTCTTCTTTGGTTAAGTTGTATTTGTTGATATTTTGTAGTTTTAATCCTATTATGGTTATAAAGTTAATTTTTTAAAAAGAAAGAAAATGCACATAGCGGCCAAAGCTCTAACTGGCCATAGTACCTTTGCAGTAGATAGAAAAATGGAATTCATTATATGGATAGCAATATACAAACAAGAGATACTCAGTGGGGAGGTCAGGAATAGGGGAAAGGCCTGCCTGTTCTAGCTGTGATCACATTTATTCTGTAGGAGCAGGTACATAGCTATGGTGTTCTGGTTCAGATTATTTCAGTTATTAGTACAGGTGGGCGAAACTCCCATATGGTGCATCCACACCACGTGGAACTATTTTAATTTACTAGAAAGAGATCTGTGTTCAAGACAGCCTCGCACACTATATCTGCAGCTCTTCCAGGTGACTAGTGGCAGAGTTGTGATTGCACATTGCATCACCTGGTTGCCCCAGCAACAGCGCCACAGAGTCTCACTGGTACCATTGCCAAGGCTCTGCAATTGCTGCCATTTGCACTTAGCTGGCACTTAGTTAAGACACAGAGTTGGCTTTTCTACCCTGATTTTCTCCTCACAACAAAACACCCTGTGAGGTAGGCAGGGCCGTGAGAGCTGTGACTAGCCCAGGGTCACCCAGATGGCTTCATGGAGGAGTGCGGAATCAAACCCGGTATTCCCAGGTAAGAGTCCAGCTCCCTAACCACTAGACCAAACTGGCTAAGTTTCAAATGCTTTGTGCAACTACAAGTGCAGATGTGGAGATGGCCTGTGCCATGCTAGTACCAGCACTGGCTCTGAACCTCACAGGTTTTGGAGTTTGTGTGGGGGCTTATGAGTGTTCTAAAGGCCAAGAATAAAAAGATCTGGTCTGTGAAGCTCTTGGAACCCATTTTTGTCAGCATGTCTTGTTAAGGTGCCAAAATGGGTCCCCAGTGGTACATCAGACCACAGAGGATTCCAGATCCAGAATACCACCCCCTTAAAAAAAGAGGTAGAGTGTTAGTAAGGTGAACTGCTCTACATCTACACGCTCTGGAAGTGCTGCTGCATACACACAGCTGTCTCTGGGACAGTAACTTGCTAACTGTGACCTGAATTCCACTCTGCTGGATTAGAAAACATACCCATCTTCCTTTGCTGCTTTCCAAGTAACAGTCATTAATGGAACATCTGTCATTTTTTTATTTTACTCAATGAGATTTGAAATGTATACTAATAAATGGCATTTCAAACTCCAGATGGAAAATCTAAACATGTCGCAAGTTCCTTTGGTCTTTTTCTCTATGGATTGGAAATTGTTTACAACATGTTGTTCTACTACAAAACAGCTTTGTGTTTCTGAAAGCAAATGCCTTTTTAAAAAATGCCTGAGGTGAGATATAAAAATAAGGACACTAACAGGTGTAGATCCTCACTCCAGAATTAATTTGATCACAAGAAGCATCTTGAAATCATTGAAGCTTGAGGCATGGATATTCCCCAAAGAAGTTTCCTTTCCAAAGGAGAACAGCAACAGCCTACAGACAAGTCACTGACAGGAAATATTACAGAAAAATGTGGCATTAATTACACCATATAAACTGTTTCTCATTGGTTCTAAGATAGGAAACTTAGTGGCAACATTGGAATTTTTTTGTTAAAAACAAAAGGAACAAAATAATGTTCTCTGGTAAGTAAAACAACAAAAAAAGGAAGATCTTGACTCATTTGGGAGTTAAACTTTGGCAGATCTTGTCTGCTTGCCTTCCTGGTGGTTTTTAAAGATAAGCCATGCCTAGTAATATCTCTGAGCATGGAATATAGATTCAGTGTGCACTTAATTCCAAACCTGATATATTCGCTTTTAGGGCTTCTGTAGCTTTAGACAAGAACTGAGAAGAACGAGGGAACAGAAAAGAGTGAAATGCTTTTCTTCTCTTTTCTCTCTGCCTTGGCTCCTGTGAGATGGCACACAAAACATTGCTTTAACCCTTGTTAATCTATGGTGTAGCCAAACTGGTAGGCATAGTACTCTATCTCAAAAATATTATTGTGCTGTAGAGCTGGAGGAGAAGGCGAATCAACACAAATGATCTTATGGAAGCATCAGTTTTCTTACAATGGAAAGGTAGAACACTAGAGGTTGAAATTAATTTAGAAAAGCATGGAGAGCAAGGGGGGAGAACATGAATAAGGATGATAATGCTGTACACACAGTGGGGAGTGAGGGAGAAATTTTACCTCTTATAATGCTGGAATTTGAGATATCTGGTAAAATAGATTGATAACACATTCACCATAGATAAAAATTTAAGTACTTACACAGTTACACCTAATTCATTTATAAAATGCACTTCAACTAGGAGGGTTGTGATAGTCCATGAAATGATACGGGACTCGTTCATGCTTGTGGAATTCTCAGAGACATTTTGTTGCCTACTGTTGAAAATAAACCAGGAGACACTATAGGGTAATAGATTCATCTTGGTCAGGAGTAACTAGCATGATTACAATGCAGTCTCCAGTATTGCTTGTAACTGCTACTCCCATCTGAAAACTAGCATTACAGGGTGAGCATTAACACCGTGCAATCAATGTTCATGAGGAGAAATTTGCACTCTACTGTAAATTGGTGGTGCTGGATATGTTTTATCCTGAAACGCTCTACACATAAACCAATTGCTTTTCATAGAGGTTTAATGGCATATATAAGTTAGGTATGCATCTTGTACAGAGCAAAAATACCCGCAGAATGACAAATAAGAAATGAACGAATTGAAATAATAAATGAACAAATTCCTGCACTGTAACATCTTTTCTGTAACAACTTTTCACAGTGAACAAAAATTTCTGAACAAAAAGAAAAAAAATATTTGCACCAGAGCCTTCAATAGGTTGGTTTTGTTAATGGCATATTATTCATCAGCACTAAACAGTAAGAAGTACCTGTACACATGAGCATATTATATAAATCTCAGTCATCTGGCTACACAACCAGAACATGTTCACATCAAACTCTTTCAATTACAGAACTTCTCTAGCATTCATTCAAGTATTTAAAAAATAGGCAAGATCAAAATAGTTCTTCTGTAAGAAACTGCAACAGATTCCTAAGATAAAAATAATTTTCAAAAGCAGCTTTCATGAGAAGTGTAGTTTGGACATAAATATATATCTATATACATTTTCCTGTGTATCCAATATTTAATGCCTTTGTACCACTATTAATTGTAGTGCAATATAACTTAGTAAGCAACTCAATTCAAACTTCATTTTTTCCTTTAAGGACACAAATGCATTAGTTCATAATCAGTCTTTTTACATTCATCTACGACTTCTGTAAGGACAACCCCAGACATTTTTTAAATTTACAGTTTCAGTTCAAGATCTTCACAGGTCACAGTCTAAGAAACTAATCCTAGATACTTATTATGCAATGGCAATATTTTGAACTGTAAACCATACTTCCATACCTGCTACAATATATAATGGTTTCAGGACGAGAGGGCACTTATATGTGAATCATTTCATCAAACAAGGAAAAAATAGTATATAAAGTCTGATCACTTTGAATTTCAATTCATCAGAGTAATCAGTTTAATACAGTAAAACATTTTAAAACTGTCATTTAATTAAGGAAGGAATTTGATTCTAGGACTAAAACTCTTCATGTGCACAAACGGTGTTCATATCCTAACACCTAAAGCAATCTGATTACTTCCGTTACTATTGAACTGTATGTGAGCCATTCCTTAGGCTAATAGTTAGAAATTAAGATTAGTGGCAATATAAAAAGATATGCAATCAGTTACAAACCTGGCAGTATTTTAGATACAGATATAGATATTTTCAAAAGACTTGTGGTGGAATGATAAAAGTGTTAAGAACTTCTCAATCTTTGGAGACCTAGTAAGACATCAGTATATAGCATATAACTTGACTGATTTCAGGCAGGTCTAGTGAATCTAGTTTTATGTACCAGTCCCTTACTGCTTATTCACTTTTATTTTAGCAAAATATATGAACAAAACACTTGGCTTTCTAGTTCTGGCACAATGTATAAAATATAATAAATATGAACACTGTAAGTAGATAGAAGGAAGGGCCATGCACAAATCTTTAATTAAAAAAAAATTAATTAGAGTATGAGTTAACTTTTTCATTCAGTCTATAACTTACTATTTCACCTTCAAGCCATCACTGAGCTCTAACTAAGCTTCAGTGTAAGCTCAATTTGAAGCTGTCATTACAGTTCTGTACAACTGGAATTACATTTTCAGTAACAAATCCCTTTCTACAGTATTTACAAACTTCCCCATTGTGATTAAAAGGCAAAATAAATAAAGCTTAGAGAGAATACATGTATTCTGGGCTTTCTGCTTGACTTTTTCTTGAACAGATGCTGGTCTCCTCAGTGCATAGATTTGACTAACTAGGGTTGTTTTTCTTCCTCTTGCTTGGACTGTGGGTAGGATCTTGTTTCAGCTCTTGGTACTGCACCTGTTTAAACACAATATTAAAAAAATTCAACTCGCCAGCTAGAAGAGCTTTTTTAAAAAAACCACATACCCACAAAATTAAAAAGGGGGCTTGTGCTATGATATTCTTGGTGATTAAAAAAGGAAGGAAAAGGCTTTTTGTTACAAAGATGAAAAAGCCCTATATTCATTTGACACACAAAAAACTCAGATGTAAGACTAAATCTGGGACAGGAAGATCATGAAGTCCAGCAAGAGAAACTTGAGTAATTCTTTCCCCCAACTTCACATGATATGGCTTCAAAAACACTAACCAACTGGACACAGTTTCCTTGTAATTCACCATCTATACAATTTAGTTCATTTTGGGAGAACTCAGGAATCAAAACTGCAGTATTCACACATCTTTATACCAATTTATCTCTTCAGTCCAGATTAGGGGTGTGCACTCAGCCATTTTTCCACTTTCTATTTGAGTTGAATAGAATGTGGAAAAATTCGGCTTCAGCCAAATATCCCACCCATGGATGTCCGTGCCTGGAACAAATCCCCCACCCCTCCTTCCCACCCCTCCTTCCCAACCGTGCCCCTCCCCCCACCTTCCACCTGTATTTAGCCCTTGGAACCCTTTCGGGGTTCCAGCGGGCCCTGGAGGAGGCCCACGCTGCCACTGGAGCTTGCCACCCAGGTAAGTGGGCCCTGAGGAGGCAGGCACATGTGCTCCGGTGGTGGTGCAGGCCCCTTACAGGGCCCGCTGGAACCATGAAAGGGTTCTGAGGGCTAAATGCAAGCCTTCTGGTTTTACCTCCAGGGAAGCCTACTTGCAGATCTGAAGCTTCTACGGAAACAGGATTATCCAATTTGTGGATGGATAGCGCCCTTTAAATAGGGCCTATTCAATCTGTCCACGAATCTTGTCTAGATTCCAAATGCACAGATAATTTGTGTACATCCCTAGTCCAGATACAATTTCATTAAATATTCAGAGCAAAATACACATACATCATTTGCTGAACTACAGCTCCTACCATCCTGTGGGTCATTAGGTCTCAGAAAAGTGGAAACTGCAGGTCAACAACAGCAGATGATGTACATATTAGCCGCACATATTAGAGTATACATTTTACATATTTCTTCAACTTTGCATGCAGGGAACCTTTAAGAGTAATATTGCAACTTTCAGTCTAGAACCATAAACAGTACTCTCATTTACAGACTTTTCCCTCCCACATTCTCAGAATTTATACAGCAGATACACAGGCTTATTCTGCCTAAGAAGCTAGTCAGCACAGTTTTAGGATTCTACCATTGCAGTTATAAATTTTAAATGTTATTTACATTTTAAAATTTGTATTTATATCCCACTTTTTCTCTGAAGGGTTCAAGGTGAGATCATCTTTTAGCTTATAAATACACTCTAAGATTATATAATTTAAAAATTTAAAAAATGTAAAATAGTAACTTTTCAGTCTGTGATTAATATATGTAGCATGGAAGCTTTCAAACAGTAGCTGTAAAAAATTAACATTGCCCAGCAGATTAAAAGAAAAGAGTTTAAAAATAGAGCCGCATACTGTACGTACCACCTGTACATCTGAAGGGACTCTAGAAAGGAAGTCAAGTAGTTCATTATTATCAATTGCATATGGACTTCGGAGCTTCTTTGTAAATTTATTGATACCTAAAGAAAATGATAGTTTATGTTAATAAAATGGAACAATGTAATGTAATTTATAAGGCACTTTCCATTCAAAAACAGTATTTTGCAAAGATTGACATACGGTCTCAGTACAAACAAGGCTGGCTATGATTATTGAGAGACATTCCTATGATTTCCTATTGCTTTTCCGTTAACTTTGTTTTCTAATCATATACAGTAAAAGGACTTCTAAAACTTTACTTTGCAGTCCTTATCAATGAACCCCTATAAATATTTTACAATCAAAAGGGCTCTGAAATTAATTATCAGATGAAACCACACTCCCTGATCGTTACTTACCATGAACAGAAACACTGAGGCCAAGCTGAGACAAAATATATAATATTCACACACAGGAGATGACTTTTTTTGCTTCCAAATCCCTCAGAAAAGAAAGGCTCTGTGTGTACTAGAGCCCTGCAAAAATAAAACTAAAATAGAAGTGAAAAGGCTGGAAAGCATTTCTGGCCAGCCTACTGTACGTCACACTGTGGGTTTTGACAGCCATTTTTCTAAGCTGGTTTAGTTACTTTATTTTTTATGCATTGATTATGAAAATTTGTATTTCAGATTTGTCTTAACCATGCTTCACACAGGTGCTGTGTTTTAATGTGATCTAAGATTGCATCCACAAGGGCCTGAAACGCCATCTTCTGGCTGGAAAGGTAGGCAAATGCTTCTGCCACCAAACAGCTATTGTTGCTACCCACCCACCCCCATGTGGATGCACAAGGGGACAAGGAGGTAACCTGACACCTGAAACTGCATGCAGGAAACCAAACTGCAATGGACTCCTGCCCATAGTTGTGATCATTTATAGTAATTCTAGGCATGATGTTCAGTACTACAAGTGGACCTATAACCGCAGCAGCATTCGAACCACTGCAATGAGCATCAGTCACCCTTGTGGCAGCTTACATGTCTCATGCCCTTAACAAAGACATGCATAGATGTGTCCATTAACCATCAAGAGTTCAGCCTAACCTGATGGTATCTAACAGCACCGAGAAGAATAACTTTCAACATGTAGTCACCAAGAAGGGTTCATTTCTGCATCCGAAAATAATCATCTCTTTGTTGAAAAAATGGTTAAAGATCATTTTTCAATACTAGCTACCCTAAAACAGGAACAGCAACATGCTTTCTTTCAGATGCAACTAAATTCAAATTTTCCTCTTTTCACATAGCATGGATTCTGGCGAAAGACAAAATTAAAATTCAAGAACATCTGGAAGCCCATGCTAGTTAGGAAGAGAACAAAAATGGGGAAAGCAGCCTTTCAGACAACATGTGTTCATTCAAAGGTGACCTCTTACTGCTGGTTCACAGGAATTGCCTCTCTGTCTATCCATTTGATAAAGAAGTTTTTTAAAAAACTCCTAAATGCATTATATAGTATAAAATTGAAATGCCACAATTTTTATATAAGTGGTGAAAATAAATCAGAGTTATATCTAGACAAAGCTACAGTTTGATATATGAAGAATTCTCATGGATATATGTTTATAGCATGATTAAGTCTAAAATGCCAGAAAAGAAAAATGCACTTTGCAGGTGAGTCAAAATCTTTACACAGTTCTGATTTCTAAGTAACTTGTGTGTTTCCATCATGTAAGAGCTTCATGATCATAAATACAGGAAACGAATGACAACCGCCAGTAGTTAATTCTTTATATCTTAGCTTGTTCTGTGTGATGCAGGCAGTTTTGAAGAGAGAAAATGGTTCTACTTACCCCAGACAAGGACAATGTATCTCAGTGGAATGAAATATAGGATGGCAGTAAACACGCAAAGGGCAACCATGGCCAAGCAGCTTAGGAATGGAACAGTCCAGTTGAATGTACTGAGTGAGGGAGAAAGGTCAAATAAAATAACTGAAGTCAGAAGAAGAGACTGTGTTTTTTTGGTTGTTAAAAAGAACCCAGCCAGGAAGAATATATACTTATGTATTCAGAACAAAGTAAGTTCAAATAAAAGAATATATGCATTAGGCATGTGCATGAATATTCATAGCATTCAAAATTTGTACGAATTTGGCCTAATTTGGACATTCAAATTTAAATAGAATGTTTGCACATTCGAAGATTGCCATTCAAATTTGAATAAAATGTTTTGATACTTTTGTATGAAGATTCATATGGGATTTTTGTGGGATACGTATGCTATTCGTACGGGTTTCAAATGGGATTGAACATCCGTATTGAATACGAATCATACCACATTCAAAGGGGTTTTATTCAAATACAAATTTTCTTGCATTCGATTGAATACGAATCAAATAAAACAACAACAACAAAAACATTTGTGCACATCCCTAATATGCATGCATAAAACAGAGTACGCTGGGGCTTAAACCTAGTACCCAGGAAACAACACGCGGGCTTAAGCTCTTTCCTTTCACTACCACTGCAAGTATTCACAATTGTTATGAAATCTAATGAGTACACAGATCCCTGTTAATGCCTTAAGGCCAAATAAGAAGTATCTAACTTCACATCAGAAAGGGCTTTTTGCCAATCATCCTTTGATTTATATTTGGCAGCACATCTGGGCTATGGCACAACACAGAAGAAAGATTTGTTATCTATTCACTTATGTCAACATACAGTACATAGCCCTTTAAAGAACTAAGTGAACAATACAAATTTGCAGTGCATAACCTAAGGACAAACATTGTGGACAATGTTTTAAAATAGCAGCTTGCGAGTGAGAGGTAGAAATGTTTAAAAGGAAATTAAAAAGAATGTTTGAAGGAAAAGACACAGAGAAAGAAAGAAGACCATGAAGTCAGTTGGTGAGGAATAGTGGTATTTTGAGTCTAGGCACTCAAATGAAGCAGCAGTGTCTTTATAACAGCACAAACTCAGTACCAGAAAACTCACAAATGTCCAGTATCATGCAAACAAGAGAATCCCAGCAGTGAAAATTAATGAATTCAATATATCACAACATAAGCTATTATTTTAATCCTGGCTCCAAATGTAAGAGGAATTTACTTGTCAAAAACTATACAAAGAAAAAAGTAAATAATCACAGCCAACCTAAACTGTATTCATATATGCATGTAACATGCATACATGTTAAGATGCCCCAAAGTCCTATTCTAAATATGGTAAGACATAAAGCATCAGAAAAGTGAAAACGAGATACATCATGTTCTGGGTGGGAAAGCCGCTATTCATGACAGATAGGCAGACAACCTCGAAGTTCTTAAGAAGGAAAGTTCCAGTTTAATCCAACATTGCTTCCAAATACTCTTTGCTTGTAAGGCCTTTGATGGTGAAGCTACAGTGAAGGGTCTTTCTTTCTCTACCCAGAGGAGTCAGTCCATGTTTTTGATGGTCAAAACTCTGGATCCAGAAGATCCAGAACTTTGGGATGGGGTCCTCCCTGGGATCCAGTCCTTGAAGAACCGGATCTCCGGGAGGACCCCATACATCTACACGGATGCAATGGGTGCTAAGCAGGGTGCTGTGTGACACTGCAAGGTGCCTCCTCTGGCTCCGATCAAGTCCCAGGAGGGAGTCCTGCCCTGGTTCCACAGCTGCATCGGGGGGCGGGGCGGATTGCAGCTGCCTGCTTCAGCTGGCAGGCATGACTGTCACCTCCCCAATGTGCTTACTGCCTCCTCCTCCTATCCCTCCCCTCAAACACTCTTTTAATTAAACATCTGCATCTGATATACCACAACAGACTTACTATTCCTTTTTAGGATGAAACAGGGAATCAACTATGCTTAGGTACCCCAAGGGTAGTTTGGTGATCTATATCAGCACTCAAGATAAGAAGTGTTATGCCTCTGAAGTATAATTTAGAATTATTTTTCCCTTCAGAAAAGTACAGCTATCCTTTTCTACATCTGAAGCCCCAAGAAATTTTATAATACATCATAAACATATTTTGGAGTCATTTCTTGTCTCGATCGGAGAAACACACATGTGAATCCCACCTGAGAGCAACTGAAAACCAATGTGTCAACACTCACTTCTTTATCCTTTCTCCAAAGGAAGCCACTTCATCAAGGATGTTCTGGACGCTGACACATACTTCCTGGATAGCATAAAGCTTATTCATAAATCCTTTCTTTTCACTGTCCTAAGGATTACGAGAAAGATTGAATGAACAATCATAGGCAAGCTTTAGCACTCAGACTGGAATTATTAGTTTTCCCTAGAAGCACATGAGAGACATCATTAAAGCGTGTTTTGTTTTAAGTTGCGCACACATTGTAGTTTTGGAAATTTACAGGATACATAAAGCCAATACGCAGTAGTGATTACTTTCATCTGAATTGTGTCAGTTTCAATAATTCGGTTACTTGGTTTATTATTACATGTTAAAGACATCCATTTCATATCCTGTGCACTTTGGTAAGAGATAAATATCAGTGTGAGGAGCATTTGTAGCTCAGGGTCACTGTGTGGCACTGTAAGAACTCTCTGAAACATCTGCAGAAACAAGATCCATGTCAGAGAACTCCTATAATGCAAAGATTTTTGTATTTTTGTGTTCTTGACAGGAATATATTTACATACCTGCATTATCAAAATTTTATTTCATGATGTTCATCTGCAAATTACTCACAACTAGACTAAAGCATCTGGATTGTTGGCCAACGTTTGAATTTGGCATGATATTGAAACTGGCAAAATGTAAGACTCTGAATAGACGAACTGACCTTCAGTGCCAACCCATGTCATGTTACTATTTTCCCACTATTATTGTATGGCACTATTGTGATCCCCTTCATCACTGTATGAATTTGAGCTCCTCAGACCCACTCATTGGGGTTCTGCTCCTCAGAAGGAAGATTCAGGTCAATGATATTAGAGAAGACTAAGAATGAAGGCAAGGGAATGCCACGTGAATAATTCTAGTACTACAGAAACACCATTTGGTGTTATTTCTGATAGCCAGAATTTTTAACTCTTAGAAGCAATAAGCGACTTTGAGAGCCACACAGGGCTATAAAGAGCAGTAGAAAAACAGCTCAATAGATTCACCATTTTTAAATGGATTTGCATTGATCTGATTTTTGTTTACATCCATTTTGATTCATATAGAGTTCTTTTTTTAATAAAATGGATGTGTGAAATTCATGCTTTTTATATGTGCGCATCCATTATAAAAATGGATGTGTTTATACACAAAATGCAAACCTACATTTTGAATTTCTCAGGTTGTTCAACCTAACTAGAAAGGACATTATTAGAGTGTTCTATCAGACACTCCTGAGGATATAAATGTCAGGACTGTTGAACGTGGGAGTGATTGAAATGGCTCTTCATCCCTCCACTTGTGCTACAGAAAATAGTCTCCTGACCACAGAATGCTTTTTGGATGGGATGAAGTCAAAGATAAGTTTCACAGTAGAGTCCACTCTCTTCTTCATGTCACATTCTTTAAAGACCCTTGGAACAAGTAGAACACCACAGCTCATAATGATTCTGCTTTACTTTATCACATTTCCCTTTTTTCTTCTTAATTCATTTGGGATGAAATTAAAGAGTTCAGATGACTCCTTTTACAAGTCAAATCTGCCCTCCCATCTCTACATGAATTCCATTTGGAAATAAATTGATTGATTGAATTTATTTATTGAAAAAAATCCCATTCTATTCCAAATTTTCAGAAGTTAGAGGGCATGATTTCTGCATAAACTATATAAATGTTAGAAGAAGAGTTGGCTTTTCTACCCTGCTTTTCTCACCCATTTAAGGAGACTCAAAGCAGCTGACAAAGCTTTCTGTTCTTCTCCCCACAGCAGAACACCCTGTGAGGTAGGTGGGGCTGTGAGAGCTCAGAAGAGAGCTGTGACTAGCCGAAGGTCACCCAGCTGGCTTCATGGCGGAGTGCAGAATCGAACCTGGTATTCCCTAATATTCTGGCTCCCTAACCACTAGACCAGAACTATTGTTCCTAGTCTTTGGAGGCACTGGTGGCAACTGTGAAGCTTGTGTGGCCTTTGCAACTGTGGGGAGGCATGGGCCAGATCAATGTAGACACTCCATAGAAATCTTCAATAAAATGTGAAAGATGGGAGGGTGCTTTGGTTATGACTTCTGTGACCCCACTGATTGCTAGGGTGATCTGGCTGCCTAGGCAAGTGTCACTGTCCTCACTGTGCATCCCTCCTGAAGCTGTGTATTCAGTGGAAGAGGACGATCATCCTAGACAGAAGTGTGGGGGGTTTGGGGTGATGGGTATACGATAGTGGCGTCCTCCTACTAGGGGGTTCCATTAGACACTCATGTGGATCATATAACTAGAATACATGAATTCCCTTGTAAAACAAACTCTCACTTGACAATAGAAAGAGTAATGAAATGAAAATGATTAAATACCAGTGAGTAAACCCATCTAGTCCCATCAGCACAGGGACACATAGAACATAGATGAGAAAAAACACTGTTTGAGAGTTAGAAACATGGATTACAAAATAATATCACTAAAAAACTTCATGAATTCACTGGGTTATGTCCTGCACTGCACTCGGATCCTGGAGCCAAGCACTGTTCAGCACAATGGGACTAGAAGCGAGCAGTCACTGTTAGGACTGCATTTTCACATAACTTAGCCTCTGAAGACAAATGAGCCACATAAACAAGATATTTATGCATGGATGACTGAATGATTTTCAAGCATTTAATTCAGTTTAGAAGTCATACATTTCTAGACATATAAGGTTCCTTAGATGATCTGTGTACTACATACCATTAGTGAGATTTTTTAAGGTGGAAACAATCATACACACCACATATACAATAAGAATCATGTACAATGTAACTGTAGAACTATAGGAAATATAGAACTTTAATTAATCAAGTTGCCATGGCAGCATTCTTTCCAGTAAATTTGAACATATACGTGGACCATGAAATGATTATTCTGCTCAATAATTACTAACTAAACAATAATCCAGCCTCAAGTCACAACAGCTTTCTGTTCCTACTTATATCTCTTTAATTTAGATTTCCAGATCTAAGCATATCTTGATTCATCATCAAACTTTGTGTGGAAAGAATGCTATCAGAATAACAAAAACCATACCTCTTTCTTGTATCTCTAGAGCTCAATAGAGACTTGGGGGGGGGGAGATCCTGAAGCTATTTTTCTTTACAAATATTTTAACAAGACCAACTTGTACCTTCTTGAATGCACATCTGTTGTAAATTTTCTCTTTTAGTGAAAATAGCCACTATAGCCTCCTCAGTCCCACTGCACATATTCCTTTGGAACTTAAAGGAAATTTGTTGACATATTCTTAAGCAAGCATAGACAAAACAGTATATGAAAGAGGAGGCAGCTAGAAAGATGAGAGTTCAGCTTTGCTTAAACTAATACCACATGCCCCATCAACCATTAGCTGTTTTTTATTTCCTGTTCCAGAGATTTGTAGAGAAAATAATCTGAGCAAGAGAAAAGCCACACTTTTTTCCTCAGCAAGGTGCTATGTACATGTGAACCACCTTCAGTGAACTAAAATTCTTAATAATCCATTTTTCAAACACTACTGCTATTTCCTGCCCAAGCAACGAACAACTGTAACTGGAATCAATTTTATCATGTGTACGTTTAAAAGTGCCAACTTTCTGGAAATAATTGTCTTTTATATAATGGGCAAGAGTGCAAACAACAGTTTTTCAGCTATTTAATTTCCACTGCATGTTTGTTCATGTTCAATTCAACAAAATCAAGACATCAAGCAAAGTTAATCTGTTTACATGTTTGAAAATCAGGGAAAAAAAGAAAATCATTAGTTGAGGTAAATGAATATGATTTGCTTCTTAAGGTGTCTTTTGGAAATCTTTATAGCATAGAATGGTCGGTGACATGGCACAAGGCCAAAGGGAGACAACAAGCAACCTATAATTCTCAAATCTGTACCAGAACACTATGGTAGCTTAGTTCCCTGCCCCTCAAAATTTTCTCCATTTCTCTTCAATAATAATAATTTCTTGAAAACAAGCATAAACACTGAATAGAAATTAGGGGGGGGGGAGTCTTGAAAACATTCCGATTTTAGTAAATATAGTTAAAAGGCGAGAGCAGTGCTTGAGTTCCATGGAATTACAGCATATTAATAAGAATCAAACATAGAGAATAAACTGCAATCAAACTGATACACATTATTAAATCTGGTGATAGTACTCTAACATTCAAATGACTGGGAAAACTGTTTTTCAGCAGTGCAGTAAGATTATTCTAAAAGAGGAAATTTTCAAGTCCCTTAATGGTCCTACTATGAATCTCTGAAAAATAGAGATAAATCAGATAAATATTTACATGATCTGAAGAGAAAACAGTATGTTAAAGAATAACAGATTTTTCTTCCAATTCATGGAAAGAGGAAGAAGGATAATTACACAATGCTATATAATAGGACAGCTTCTTGCCCTGGTGAATGTTTTAATTAAACAAGGTATGGTTAATTAGGTTATTACCTACAGGAATGAATTTATTTTAACATGGGTAGTTTTCAGTTTTTATTAATAGTGAATAAACTGAAGTGTCCAAACTCTATGACCTATGGTGCACTATAGATTGATTTGCTAAGACAGAAGATGTACTTCCGGATTTTTAAACACATAATAAAATACAGGAAGGACTATGCTAATATAATTTACAATTTTTCTGTTATACTGCATGGCAAATGTCTATTTGTGTATAGGTGAATCAACAGACACTCACCGGTTTGAGAAATTACTCGTTTCCAATTATTCGTAAAGGACTTAAGGTGACTGAGGTACGTTTTATGGACTGATAATCAAAAGACAGAATCTAATTGGCTAATGTGGAGATACAAGGCTGGGAGTCAACGAAGCAGTTCTGCACACTCTCTTAAGTCTCTTCTTTTAAGTCTCTGCCAGGAGTAAAGGAAAAGTGGAGATAATTTTTGCTCTCAAGTGGGTCCCCTTTCTGCAGAGTCTGGGGGGGGGGTTCCACTGACCTTCCTTAATCTGGATCTAAGGAATGGGTCCTTCAACTAATTCGGATCTAGAAGATCTGGATTAAGGGAAGTACCTGATGCGTCCCCACAGGTGGTGCAGCACCCAACAGCAATGGGTGCTAGCCTGCCCGCAGTAGAAACGCCGGAGCACCCATGCGGCAAATTGGGATCGACCTATGTGGGGCCTGCCCATCACCGCAGATTTTTTGGGGACAGGTGGTACAATCTCCGCAAACACTCCAGAGATTCTTCGAAGATTCTCCGGAGTAATCTGCCACAAACTTCAATGATGTTCTGGAGCCTTTGACAAAGGTCCATAGGATTGGCATTGCTCTCACGTGGGGTCCTCTTCGGAGCCTGTGCTATTCTTCGGAGCTGGCTTCAGAGATTGTGCATGGGCTTCAGAGCTTTGGGTTTCAAGGCACCTCCCTATGGGTATGTCCCCCCCCAGAGTCCCCCCCCATTTAATCTGGATTTCCCTAGAACTGGTGGAAACAAATGTGGCTCTAATGGGGTCTGCAGTGGAAATGGGGTCTTCCTGCTCTGAGCCTTAATGGGTCCCTAATGGGTACTTAATGGGTACTTAGTGCTAGTGGAACCCCCCCACACACCCAAACTGAAGTTGCAAGGTCTTTGAAGACAGCTGGTGCTCCTTGCTTATCAGAGGCTTAGAAGCCAAACAGAAGGCAATGGAGGTACAGACCACATACCTGGTCTGTTCTGGGAAGAAAAAATGGAATGCTCCACAATCCCTAGTCCCTGGAGGGAGCAGTTCTTGCCACAGTGGGCTGTGGAATGGGATCATGGGGTGGCCAATGTGTGATACTCTAGATTCTGCTGCCCTGCAACTGCCATCACTCCTGTCATTAGTTATTGACAGCTTGGGTTGATGGGAGATGTAGTTCAGCAGCATCAAGTCATACTTGAGTTGAGTGCACATATCCTATATCTGGGTCAGTGAGCTACTACTACTATTCATTAAACCAAAGCAGTAGCCTTAAATAATGTGAAGTATGGATAGAACATCTGTGTACTAAAGTAAACACAATTACATTAGTTACAATTCATAAAGTTTGATTTAAATTGTTAAAAAAAATCTGAAACAAAAACAAGATGTCACCAGTCCCTGAGCTGCCTACAAAGCTGGCCTGCTTGTAATCCAGCTTAAAGTACCACAGAGCCATTTCAGTGGCTTTGGAGAATGTTAAGCATGAAAATGTAGGAGTAGAAGGAGATGGTTCAAGGGCTGAGGACTCTGCCAGGACTCTCTGCTCTAGTCTTCAAATGGCTAATTTTTATAGCGAGCTCCAGCAGAGTCTTTGAGGTTGCAAGGGAAGTATTGCTTACAACAGCATACTGGGGACATGAAGAGGATGCCACACATGGCTGCCACTTCCTTCATTCCTACGGCACTCTGCATCTCCTGTCCCTGGTTATGACCATTTTCAGAATCCACAAGGAGTAGCTCTATAATGAAAAACAATGAAAATGTAGATGTATTTTTGTATACAGCTCAAGAAATTCCAAGGAGTAATGAATGCCTCCCTCTAAGAGGGGTAAGTTCTAATGTGTCTACAAGAGGCCATGTTGAATCTCGCCCTCAAGAGGAGCTCCCTAAATCTGGAAGTTTTGAAGAAGAAAAGTTGTTCTACCCTGTTTTTTTCACCCATTTCAGGGGACTTAAAGCAGCTGACAAAGCTTCCTGTTCTTCTCCCCACAACAGACACTCTGTGAGGTAGGTGGGGCTGAAGAGCTCAGAGAGAAAGCTGTGACTAGCCCAAGGTCATCCAGCTGGCTTCATGGAACAGTGTGGAATAAAACTCTGTCACTACGAGATTTGAGTCCAGCACTCTAACCACAAGACCAAACTGGCTCACATGAAGTATCACTCACACGACTATTGCCCAGTCCAGTTTCCTGAAGGGGGCAGGCAAGAGTTGGGTGTGGAGCAAAAAGATGTTATTAGCAATGTAACATACCACTTCACAAAGCACACAGATTTCAGTCGCCCCATATAGAATATTCCTTAAAGTCCTTGCTTCTGATCCTAAGTGTTCCACGTAATAAGCAGTTGTCTGAATCCATCTCTCATGTCCTGTTATCCTACACTTTTTATAAAAACAGTCAGCACAGAATTATCTCTCCTTTGCTCCATAATAAGTTTGGTCAGGCAGATAAAATTTATATTATTTTACTTTTGGCAGAGAAGCAGCACTGTTTTTTTTAAAAAATAATGCTGCCAGACTCTGTAATCATAGCCATTTACGCATGGAAACGGGTTATTTCTAATGTAATTAGTGCTAACGTGCTTCTTGCGGCTTGTTGTGGATCTGATCACTGAATACATTTTATTAATTTAAATTGATAACATTGATTGATAACATTCTAAGAAAAGAAAAGCTTCTCTTTGGCTAACATAGCACTTGGTCCTAGAAGAAAGGAACCATTAAGGACTAATTACATGTTCATCATATCTTTCGATTCTAGAAGCAGGGCTATCTTACCAAAATGGATAGAATGTTGTTCGTTTTTATAATCCTAACTTGATGTCTATACTGCAGACCTTCAATATATAAGTGGGAAAGTACGGTAATATTTTGGCCAAAGGACTATTTCCCCTTTTCATCTGAGCTGCAGCTGGAAGTGTCCCAAACTGGATCAGGACAATTCCAGGGTTTTTATTTTGGAACAAATGCTTCAAACTAGTAATTTCTTTCTTTTTTCTAAAGAGGACATTTAAAGGCAACCAAGTTGTTCAAAGTTTGCATGTACAGGTGTGTTGAACCAGTTCTTTTTAGAACAAGCTGGGGGAAAGGTTGTATGCAATTCACATTTGAGCCTTTCCAGGAAGCGGACATGCAATATCCACATAATTGTCCTATTGGGAGGATATACGGTTCTTCATTCCTGAAGATCTAGTAGGATGAGAATGCAGACCAGTTGGCTTTCTGAAAAACCATGCAGTGGCCTTGCACAAGTCATCTGGGTATGGTATAAAAATCCATGGATGTAACACAGAGAGTCTGTGGATGTTCAGGAAACGCCAGCCACTCAAGAAGAGTATGGGATAGGCTATGGATGCAACGGGGATCACATGCAGAGAAAGAGAGGCCACGGATACAACTGGGGTGATTGCTCATATGGAGGAAAATGGAAGAGGCCAAGAACATGACAGTGGTTTACAAACCAGTCTGTGAAATTGATGAACCAGTTATTAAACCAGGCTCCACAGTTTGGTTTCATTAATGGACTGTTTGGGTTTAAGGTGAAGCAAACTGGCCATTTTCCATTAGTGTGAATCTCTAATTACATGCACAGTGATATGGTTTGGCAAGTCAAAGTTAAATTACTTCATTTGTTCATTCATTCATTTAGCCATTTACTTAAGAATTTATGTCCAGCCCTTCACCTCAAGGTCCCAGGGTTGCACCCTTTACTCAAAGATCCCAGGACAAAGTCTTCAAAGCAAATGAAGGCTCACAGATGAAGGCAAGCTAAGTATGTATATGTTACGGTTTTAATGTATTCATTTTTATTTGTTGTAACTCACCTTGAGATCCTTGGGTATAGGGTGGGATAAAAATTTAAATAAATAAATAAAATATTAATGTATTTATGCTAAACTAAATGCTAATGAGAATGAAACAAGCCCAGATTCACACTGTGATACAATGTATAAACCTGAACAAATGAGCAAGGGTATTATACACATGTCCTAAATAATGCTATATCTGTAGATGGAAATGTGATATGGACAGTAAATAAATGTACAACTTAGGTTGTTGACATTTCAGTCTAACTTTATTTTTTTATATTGCTTCCTTTTCACATAAGCAAAGCAGCTTACGAGAAATGAACTGCACAAATAAAAGGTATGTAAGTATTCATATTTTGTGTGTTAATTTAGAACATTTGTTGCCTACAAGTCCACTATTTGGTTCACACCAAGTTTGAGGTACATGTAATGAAAACCCAAAACTTGCACTTTCTTAAAGAATATACCTCTGTAAACAATAATAATGAACTGAACCACAAAATGCTAGGAAAACAATTGGGACTTAGAAACAACAGATATATCAATTTTACAGAGCATTGTTGGTAGATGTAGCTTTAAGCTGCAAATGCAACAAAACTGTGCACAGTATGGAATTTTATCTAGGGGATTTCTCTGCAGTACTGATTTTGCTAAAGACTTTGAGCCCTAATGATGCTGAATGGGAAACTAAAAGGCAAAAGAATACTTCATATGTATTTACATGCCTGAGCTCTGCACCAGGTCACTGTCATATAAAGCTGAAACCAGATGCTAGACCAGTTCTTTATCCTCAAGAAAGATTACCATAGATCTTGAAGAGAAAAATGAGAAAGAACTTAAGTGCATAGAACAAATGCGAGTCTAGTGAAAACAGATGAATCCACGGAATGGGCAAAGGTCTATAGTGGCCTCAAAGGAGAAGTCTGAACAGTTATAAATTTGCCTAGATCCAGGAGAGTTGAGTCATCTTGAGAAAACATTACAAATGTTCTGAATAACACATACGCAATCTAAAGCAAAGAACTTCAGTGGATGGGATTCACTATCATGCTATTGGCAACAGCAACTAGATGAGGAAAGCAGCAAACTTTGACAGTTTTCAAATCACCATTGGGTCACCAGAGTACCCTTTGGAATTTCCTCAGACAAACCAAGAACCTTTTTGTAGGGGGGAAAAAGGAAGAAAAAAGGAAGAAAGGGTAAAGTGCTAGACAGGCTAGAACATGTGGAATTCATTACTGATAACATATTAATGCATTTCTCCGCCCAAGAACATCATGAAATCTGAAGACATTGCAAAGTGCAGCAAGGAAAACTTGAAAATTATATTTGAACAAGATGTAGATTGGAATCAACAGTGCTAAACATGTTTGTAGCACACTAATTGCTAAAGGAATAAAACCAGATTCAAACAAGATTGCAGCAATAAAGCAGATGAATCTCCACAGTTGAAGTCAGACTAGAAATTATAATTGGAAACTTTAATTACTTAGGTTCTCTCCAGGATGCTTAAGTGGTTGCACAATTGAGGGAGTTATTTAGGTTGGACTCACACTATAGATGAAATCAGTCCTATGATTGAGCTTTCCAATTTGGAAAAGAACACCAAATAAGAACTCTGGGATGGATTATTCAAAATTTTGATGCAGAAAATGAGTCAATCATTCAACATTTTGATGCAGAAAATGAACTTTTACAAATCTGAGATAGGAGCACTGCTGATTCAAGAAGGGACAGACCAAGAAGGGGATTCTGGTATTCTGGTGGACAGCTCAATAAAGCTATTAACCCAGTTTGCAGAAGCAGTTAAAAAAGCAAATGTAATAGAAAATAAGTTGGCAAGTGCCATTGTGCCTCTCTGGATATCTACAGTAAGGCTGCATTTTGAATACTGTGTACAATTCTGGCCACCAGAAAAGATACTGTGGTCCTGGGAAAACGGCAATCAGAACGATCAAGGGCAAGATCAGGCTGCAACATCTACGCTTCTTCAGCCTTGAAAGATGGCACTTAAGTGGTGACCTGATTGAAGTATATAAAAGCATGCATGGTGTGTGAAAGGTAGATAGAGAAAAAAATATTTTCTCTAATGCAAACAACAAACGGGGGCACTCTATGAAGCTGATGGGCAGGAGAGTTAGGACTGGCAAGAGGAAGTGTTTTTTTCATCCAAAGAGTCATCAGTCTATAGAATTTACTTCCAAAAGAGGTGGTGACAGCTACTAGGCTCGATAGCTTTAAGAAATTGTTAGATGGAGATAAGGTGTCAATGGCTACTAGAATCAGTGCCTAGTGATGCTTCCAGTTTGGAGAGACAGGCCATTTGCAGGGAGTTGAGAGAAGTTGAAAACTGACCTGGTTTTGCTAGACCTTTAGATGCTGCTTTCTGTCTTGCTATCTGGCACACATTGTCTGATGCTTCACCACTCGAACCACTGTCTGCCATCTCAAGGAATCACTGCTTGCTCCTAAGTTTTGCTGCTCAGCAAAGACTCCTTCCCCATTAAAATCAGTACTTTAAGGCCAAGTGAAGACACTTAACCCTCTTCTCCTAGGGAAGAAATAAACTTGGGAAAGCCTCTGTTTCTTCCCTTCCCATTTCCCCCACATACTGCATACAGCCATGTGAACATAGGAGCAAATAAGTAATTTTGGAATTAGATTATAGTGACAACAGATAACAACAGGTAGAGAAGTTCATTATAATTAGGCGAGATGTTCCGTTCCCACACAAGAAACACATAATAACATCAATCAGTACTCAGCACGTGAGATTTCACCACTACAGTCCCAAATCCCCTCCTTTTCTGCTCACTTTTTGCACAACCTTTTGCACTAACGATGCAAATCAGTACCCCTTTGTATTATATAATCAAAATAACCTTAAGGGAGTGAAGGAAGTTTTGGTTTGTTTGCGATTGTGGTGTCTACCTACACTGGAAGTGGAAACTAATGGACTTAGCTGCTTGCCTTCCAAATTCCTTCCCCATCCTCCCTATCTTCTGTGATCTAAGGAAAGGTCTTCCACTACTGTTGTTTACATCACTACTTATCTCTGTGTAAAGAGAGAGTTTCTCCACCATTCCCACAATTTTGCTATCTAGTCAGTTAAGGCACCTATGAATGAATAAGTGCTTATCCTTTCTGAGTTATCATTTAATTCAGCAGAGAGCTTTAATCTTCCCCGAAAAGCCCCCAAAGAGCTCTGCTTGCTGTATTCACCTGTGCACTAAAGGTTTCAGGAAATGTGCAAAAGAAGAATCGAGTCCCACCAATGCTGAGGAACTCTTGCTGCTTGTTTGGTAAGCCAGTTTCACACGCCTCTAGCAATGAGCATTACTACATGCAGAATGCCAGTACCTCTCTATCACAGAACACTCTCAGAAAAGCAAAGTAACCATGCAAAGGACAATTTTTTTTTGTTCTGCAAAAAAATTACAAAATCCACTCCAGCCATTCATTATTTATTCAGTAAAGCAAATCTAACTTGAAAGAAATCAGAATAGAAGGTAGGCTGCTTTCCATAACCTTCAAACAGGTATAATACTGTATTTTTTTGCCATATAAAAAGATCTAAATCATCATTTTTAGAGGTATTTTCCTTAAATATTCATTGGCAAATTGGAGGTGCATCTTATGGAACAGCACCCCCTCCCAATTCAAATACTGATCACAATTTTAACTAACTTATTTTATCTGTTTTTTTAATCTGATTTTACTGTGACCTTCCCATGAGACCTTCAGGTGAAACAGGGTGCTTCTGTAGATTGAATGACTGATTGAGATAGATGATAGAGGTAGGTACGTCAGTACTTCTTACAAATTACTTTATTCCTTAAAATAAATTCATGGAATAATAGCGTTGTAGAGTTGGAAGGGAACACGATTTCTAGAATTCAAAGAGCAAACATTTTTTATAGAAAAAATGAAGTATCAGTGATTGAGTGATCTGACAATTCCATGTTCTAAGCTCTGAAGGATTTCATTTAGAAAAGAAAAGGACTCTTCTATCCTCAGGTAGGTTTTCACCTAAATCCAAACCAGTTATACTGTGGAACCCTTGACATATTTGAGCTAAAAAGTCCTGTTACCTATCCCAGAACCAGTTGTTGGAGACTGAGGGATCACAATGAATAAATAAATAATAAATACAGAAATTCAGCTGAGGATGTGACAAAAATTCCAAATGAAAAGTTGTATATCAAATCTGTGATCTAGTGGAGGTTATCTTTTTTGCCGTGTTTGATCAGTCTTGATTCAGTATGCATTGACTTTATAATAGGGTGACAGCAAAAACATGAATAATGCAGATTTATGAACACTTCAGTGTGCAAAAGAGGAACCTAGTCTTGTTATGATCTCATTATACCAGAAGTTAGACCATAATAAAATAATCTCTGTAGGTGTTTTTGAATGTGATAAACATTTGGTGTTTGAATTACAGACAAATAAAAATATTATCAGTTCTAGGCTTAAAAATATAGAAGCACAAACTAAAACACTCATGCTGAATGTATATTTAGTAAAAAGTGTTTCTAAAGAATAACTGCTAGAACAATCTATTTCAAACTTTCCAAATCTCTGTACATTACATTTTGCACTTTTTAAATATGTGTGTGCATGCAGGTGTGCATACGCATGCACTGGGGATGAGAAGACAGAGGAACCTGGGTATCAGCTTCCGGGCCCAGTACAAGGTGTTGGTTATCACCTTTAAAGCCCTAAATGGCTTGGGTCCAAGCTATCTCAGGGACCGCCTCCTCCCGTACAATCCTCCCCGCACTCTCCGGTCCTCTGGGAGGAACTTACTGCAGCCTCTAAAATCTAGGCTTGCGGCGACCTCCCAGAGGGCGTTCTCTGCTGTCGCCCCCAAACTCTGGAACGACCTGCCGGATGAGATCCGTCAGATAACATCATTAGACAGCTTTAAAAAGGCGGTCAAGACGGATCTCTTCCGGCAGGCCTTTCCAGATTAACCATCCCGGCCCAGATTCCCTGATTCCTCCCGTGGCCCCATCTTAGTGATGGTTGAGGATCAACAGAGGGACATCAGGGTTTTTAGTTTTTAAATTATTGTTTTATGCATTGATATTGTGTTTTAATATGTTATACTGTTTAATACTGTCTTAAGGGGGGGAGGGATAAGGTGTTTTTAATTGTTATATTTTACATTTTACTGTTGTTAACCGCCCGGATTGGTTTGCCATAGGGCGGTATACAAATAAATATTATTATTATTATTATGTGTGAGGAGAAGAAGAAAAGGAAAGACAAATGCTTCTTTTGTGCTAGAATACAACATCAATGAAATTTCCTTTGGGGCAATGGGAGAAGCTTAATCCAGACTGAAAATATTACAAGGCCATACCTGGTTAGAATAAATGATTGTGTGAGTCTTAATCTCATCAGCATCCTGCCTGTTTTTACAGGGATGTTCTCTTCATTATTGGGGCTCTGTGCTGTTTGGGATGCTTGCCCTAATTTGATCATCTTTTTGAGAAGTGGACAGGGAAAGAGGAAGAAGAGGAAATCACCTTTTGCTGACTGCCATTTCCTTCTCTCTGTTTCTTCAAACCCAGATTTGTACATTAGGAAACTGATCCTGGGTGAGATCATACATTTCAATATGCATCCGGACCTTCAGATATAGGGTGGGATAAAAATGCAAACAAACAAAATATTACTCTGGTTTCTGTTTCATTACTTGAAACATCCTGAGAATTAAGGATGCTAACAAGTCAGAATCATTCCTCATCTTCTCCAAAAATCCACCACAAACAACTACTATACTATCAGATTTTTAACAACTTTGTTTCTTATTAGCTTCCCAATGCATGTGAATTCTTGGGCAGTTGTACAAAACAGATAGCTATAAGAGGGATGGCTAAGTTAGGGGTCTCCAAACGATGAACAAAATTAGCCAGTAATTAAACTGCATATTAAGTCTTACAACCATTCTTACAACAAATGAAGACTGTGGAAAGGCAGGAAACCAACTTAAAATATGGAGTTTAGATTTGCAAAGGAAGGCCAGCTCCTGAGAGAGTATGAACAAGGAAGCTGCTATATCCATAGAATCATAGAATCAGAGAATGGTAGAGTTGGAGGGGACCTCCTGGGTCATCGAGTCCAACCCCCTGCTCAAGGCAGGATCTCCTAAACCATCTCAGACAGATGGCTGTCCAGTCTCTACTTGAAGACCTCCATCGAAGGGGAACCAACCACCTCCCGTGGCAGCCTGTTCCACTGGTTGATCACTCTTACTGTTAGAAATTTTTTCCTAACATCTAAACTAAATCTTTTCCCCTGCAGTTTCACCCCATTGTTTCTAGTCCTTCCTTGAGAGAGTGAGAACAGGGCTGATCCCTCTGCCTTGTGACAACCCTTGAGGTATTTGTAGACAGCTATCATGTCTCCTCTCAGTCTTCTTTTTGTTAGACTAAACATTCCTAGTTCCTTAAGCCGTTCCTCATAGGACATGGTTTGCAGACCGTTCACCATCTTGGTAGCTCTCCTTTGAACCTGCTCCAGCTTGTCAGTGTCAGTGTCCATGTCCTCATTGTGGACTTCCATATGTACCTGGCTGACCACAGGGAGAACAGGCCGCTGGACCAGTGCAGCAGGGCGTTTCTCATTTTCTTATCAGTTGCATAAAATTCAATACTGCATTTAAGCCTATACTTTACATTATACCATGAAATAACCTCTGCTGCAGGAAAATAAATTTGCCCTGAGGGGTAAACAACATCTGGCTTTTGAAGGCCAATCCTACCTTTACCTGGAAAAGTGTGAGGAAACCTCCTCCGAAACACCTGTTGTCTAAATACTAGCAATTTGCCTGAGGGACAAACACTGAAAAGACTCTGTTGTTTTTGTTTGCCATGCCCTTGACTGAGTTCTCTCTCTTTCCTTGCTGAACAGCTTCCATTGCAACTCATGTGAAGTACAAAGGTATAGCTCTGAACCACTTCCCTGTATGTGTCCCAGATTGACTTGAAATGCTGTCGGTCTCTTATTTATCATGCTAACTTTAACTCACATACAACCAGACACTAGCTTCTTGAATTGGTGAGGAATACATTGCACGCTTAGGATTATTAATGCAATCAATTCTTCCTCTTAGTTTATAAGGCTCAGAATTCCTGAATTTTAATTCCCATTGAGTCACGAAAGTTTACTGAGTGAACTAATTTGTTCATCCTAAGCCCTTCCTGCACTGACTTTTTTCCAGATCATAACTAGGAATATGGAGCTGTCATCTGCATGCTGGTGCAGAATTTGGCAGGTCTCATGTTCCAGGATATAATCCAGAATAAGGCCCAGTGTAGAAAGGGCCCAGTCTACTGTGACGTTAAAATGAAGGTAAGGAGAATAGTGTGCTTTTCCATAGAAACTTCACAAGAAATAAGATCTGTAAATATATTTATTCATTCACTTAGGCATGCAACTCATTAGTAAAACTTCTAATATGTACCCGCTTGATTAAAATTCCTCATTATTACATCTAGTCAGTGGCAGCAGTTAATATGTGGCTTTGCTTGATGGACATTGTAGTTTCTTTATTGATACATTCACATGCACCCTCATAACCTGTTTATTATTCTATCCACCCTAATAAAACTGAACAACTTTGTATTCCAGATGCACACATAGGTCCACATTTTTAAATGTCGCTCGTATAGTTTTTAAAGATCTTTCTTTCCATGCATGCCTGTGAAGCTATGTAACAATAGCGAAAATGTGCATACATGCCTAGAAACTCATTAGTCAGTTCCTGAGGGGGCATCCGCATGCCAATTTAGTATGGTGCCAAGAGCGGGATCAGTGCTGGCTGTCCGCATGGGCTTTTGATTTGGCATGCGAAAAGAGTGCTAAATCCCCCCATACAGCGCCAACAGGGGACCAAATTTGGCACCCTAGAAGATGAGTCTCGGCACTGTATGGGGGCCCTGGTCCGCTTGTTTAGCGAGCCAGTAACCCACATACAAACACTTGTGGGCTAACAGGGAGGAGTTTTCAGCTCACGTCATGGGTTGGGGTGTGATTTTTGGCTTTTTTTGCACCCTCGATCTGCTAGGTGATGTGAGGCAGGCTTGATTTTAAGTTTACAACGTTCCCGTGGTTTTTTGCTGGCTCACAGTTGTGCAAAATCGTGGCTTTTGCCATTAATTTTTTTTTAAAGCTAAAGTTATAAAAAATGACTCTAAAAATACCTTTAGCTTACAAAAAAATTTTTAACAACGAAAGCCGCGATTTATCAGCAGTAGGTGCTTGACAATTGACAGCTGCTGGTTCTGAAAGCTGACAGCAGTCGCTTGACTTTTGCGCACCTGTGAACCAGCAAAAAAACACGGGAATGTTGTAAACTTAACGTTGTAAATCAAGCCTGCCTCGTATCACCTAGCAGATCGGGGGTGCAAAATAAGCAAAAAGAACACCCCAACCTTGTCTGTCTGTACCTAAGTAATTGTGCTGAAGGGAAGTGATGAGGGGGTCAAATCGCTGGCATTTGCCTTCTCCCCACATACACACACATGGAGCACAGACAGGAGCACTCACAGGGCTGCAGAACAGAAGATTCAAGCCATGTGTTGCCTCGAGCCTGGAAGGAGAGGTGCATATTAATTAGCTCCATGCCAGCCAGCTGGTGGGAGGCTGACTGACTCATTGGAGTCTCTGATTCTCTTCTTCAGTCACACATCTCCCTAACTCTCTTTTGTTGCCTCCTCTCTGCTTCTTCCTTCTCTCCCCCCTCTGTCTCCCCCCTCCAGCTCGAGCCTCCCCTCTCTCTCACACACACACACAGAGGATGGAATCCCTGTCAGACCCATTAAAATGATTAAGAGCAGTGAAAGTGCTGCTCTCATTTAAGTGAGGCTCTGAATTTGTGCACATTAGCCCCAACCCCCACCTGAAAGCTGCTCAGCTGAGTGCAGGGCAACCCCAAACAAGTGCCTGTCAGTTACCATGACCAGATGTATTGTATTTGATGACTGAATTTCCTCTGCATTGAGCAGATTTTGCTATGCCAATGCTTTCCAGGATTAATATGTTGAGTTGTTGTATAGCCTCAGAGTCACAAGTCCAAGTAAGAGAACAAAGATGGCTAAGATATGGCTACTTAGGCTGCTGTTCTTTCCCTGCCGTTTTGTGGCTCTGGAGGCTAGGGCTACCAGTTCCTGACTTAATGGTGTTTTCAGGCTACACAAAGGCCAGGAAAATGCTTATATACAAATAGAAATGCAGAGAATCTGTTCATATGTGTCATAAATCAAAGTGTCCAGCTACCCTGCATATTTCCAAAGTTCAGGACTTCTGTAAAAATGCTTCCTCTCTGAAAACCGTACTTATGGCTTACTCCAGTAAGTGTCACAAAGAACACCCTACCAGCTTACAACGTAGCTTTCAATGACAGTACTCACCATCAACAGTTGTCAGGTGGGTTTTGTATTATTTATTGTTTAGTAAATAAAGTTTAAATGCTTTTTAAGCCTTGGTTACAAACTATCTACCAATTTTCACTTCAACAGCGGGGAATAAAAGCTGCCATCATTTGATGTCATTCCCCCCTCCCTCTATTCTTTGTGCCTCTTTTCCATGGATTTCATTATAACTACTGGAGGTATACCTTGTCAGATCTAGGGCACAGCAATACTAAATAAACAGGGGGAGGGTTGTGAAATTTTTATGATCTTTGGAAGTGGAATGGAAGATAGAGCACATTCAACCTTTCCGTACTGCTTTTCTTTCACCTCTCAACAGAAAACATTTTTAAAGAGATATGCCTGTTCTTTTGCTGTCTTAACAGTTTGAGTTGACTATATTAACACCTTACCTGTAATAGGCCTGCATGCTGGCTGAGGTCTGGCTGCATGCCTTCTATCAGATTTCAGCTATCGAGGGCTGATGCATTTACATATACAGTATTTAACTAGTTTTCAGAGCAGGGTTCTTGGTTTTTCCCCCCAGTATTGAGCAGTAGCAAAAAATGCAATGTGACTCTTGGAAAAGTAATGTCACTATTTGGTGATACATGTTATGTGTTATTGCTGTCATTATATTATATATATATAATTAATTATATATATATAATTCTAGTCTAATGAGATCTCATGATCTATGGTCTGTTTACAACTGGAGACCGGTAAAATACTTTTCTAAAACTGTTTTTATCATTTTCAGGCACAGCTTCTTGCTTAGCCCAAGAGATATCCAGTTTTTTCTCCCCAGTTCTCTGTTACCTGTGAAGTTTCATGCGGTTTTAGCCAGCTACAAAGAAGATTCATGGCACTCACATGCCACATGCCTAATAAATGCATTTTCAAGCTAGTGATCAGAGACTGCAAAGCAAAGGGCAACTGAAGGTCTTTTCTTTTTCTTTTTCTTCTTTTTTTTGCTATTCAAATGGAGATAACTCAGACCAATTGCACCAACCTATTACAGTCTGCTTGGGAGAGCAATACTGCATCTGTGTACCACTATGAGCAGTAGCCGAACAGAATGATCAATTATTGACAAAGATAGGTTCCAAACACTTTTTTTTTAAAAAAAATCAGCTCTAAAGCTTGCATTCTTATCTTTTGAAATCATGTTCAATTGATATTCACTTATAATCCACTTTCTGACAACAAAATTCTGCACTAACAGATTTTCACTGGAAATCATTTTTTTGTGTTATGCAGTTTATACTGCAGAAAGCACAACTGACTTCCATTCCAAGCAAGAACAACAGCATACACTGATCTCTAACATTATGCATGCAATAGTCCTTTCTGGTCATTTTCATCCCAGACAGAAGTGAATGCTACTATAGGATATTGTATGGAATAATATTTACAAAATACATATCTTTCAACGGGCAATGGATGACACACTTGTGTGCATTTCTTCTGTGTATGTATTTTGTCATATTCCTTTGCAATGTCCATTTTACTTTATACTCACATTATTGTGGAATAATGAAGATCACTAGCAAGTGTATCTGAAACAGTGGTAAAACATTGTGGAAGTCACCAATGTGCAAAGCTTTCCTCGCAACTCACTGCAAATAACTGTAAAATGCCTTCAATGAGTTATGCTAAAATGATGTGAATACAGTATAAGGAAGTTCCCTTGGCAACCAGAGGCAGCAAATCCTGATTGGATGTAGGTTAAGTGTTTTGTCTGAAATCCCTTCACACTGTACAGAGAAGGAGCAGTACTCTTTGTTATAAGATTTTTCATAGAAGAAAAGGCAGAGACAAGGAAAGAGTTTGCTCCTGTTCCTTTCCTTTGCCAGAAATGGAATCAGCAGAGATTAGAAAATAATGGGGTTCCCCTGCACCGAAGCAGTTCAGAAAGATGAAAGACAATGAACTAAAGGTGGTAAAGGGATAAAAATGGGGAAATAAGGAAACACTGGCAGGCATTGCATTGGAAAAACTGACATCAAGAAGGCCAGTTAAAATGAACAGTAAGAATTACAGAACTGACGCCAAAAATGATCTTGCTGTGAGGTTTCTTTCCACATAGAACTGCCCCATCACAAGGGAGGACACACAGTCTAGGAGAAGACACTGGGTACCTTTGAGTTCTTCAGGCCCAAGGAAGAACAAATCACAAAGTGGCTTTCTGTTAGTAAAAAATACTTATATAAGGGAAGGCAACAATTCTTTACCCTAATTTTCTTCATGCTTTGTGCCATATCGTCAATGCTCAAGAACATGACGCTTCAGGTAATATGATGCTGCAACAGGTAGAAGTGGAGAAAACCAAGTTCCTGATTTTATTATTAGTGCAGAGGTGCCCCTAATATGTAGAAGACAGAGAAATAGTATTCTGGTGTAGTTGTGTGAGGATGCAGGTCACCTGTTTCTTATGAATGAATGCAGGTTACAAGGGCTGCACTTTTATACAGGCAAAAACTCTGGCACAGGCAAGGAAGTGCTATGTACTACTTCTGTGCTTGAAGAGACTTTCTTAACTAGTCTTAATAGCTTTGTTCCAATAAGCCAGCCATACATCTGGGAAACCAGCAAAGCACCAAAGTTCCTAGGGCTATAGGAGCAACTATCGGTTGCTGTCTTAATGATTCTCCTAAGCTTAGTTCTTGCCACTGATCTGATCCGCCAGACTCTTTAGGAATCCCTGCATTAGCTTCTTTTGATTCATCCTCTTTATGTGGCTCCCTTTTCTTCTCACGTGGACACAAAAAAAGCTCCTGAATAGAATTATAAGCTTCACCCATTAATCCATGTCATACAGTATTACCTTGAACTCAAAAAACACAATATACAAGCTAGGTTCATGATCTCCTAAACTCCTCAATCCAGTGCGACATCCCTTGCATCTGATTATCTCTCTTTAATGACATTAGTGGAGTAGAAAATAAAACTGCTCAAAATGAAGTTATAGGGCTTTCATTCTCCCTGCCCTCCCAAAAAAGGAACAATGTGTTTTGAACAAGTTTAAGGGGCAATAGACTGCATTACTAACACTCTGAGCTTGCTTCATTGCTAGTATGAACATTCTTTAATAAAAAAAGTAATTAGGACTGGCTAATTTAAGAGCAAAGAACTCTAAAATTATGACAGTGATGGCTTAATATTGCAATTATAGGTTTTTAGTACAGGTAATTTAGCATACCAAATCACAGTTCTAATTTCTTTCCACAGGGCAAAAGCAGGAGAAACGTACTTGTGAGGAAAAGCTACAACCCTCTTAAAAACATTAGTCCTTGAAAAGATAAATGGATACAACCCATTTATGGGCTAAACAAATGAAGGGTGTGGATATATTATCAATTTTAAAATCAATCTTGCCTGTATAGCTTTGTCAGACTGCATCTCTTTGATTTTCTTTTTTCCTAGTCAAAACCAAAAAGCTTGCCTAGAAACTCGGTTTTTCCCCCCAAGGTTGTATCTTGCTATGAACCAATAATCTGGATTTGGTATTATTTCTGCACCAGTTTATACATTTATTGCCATAGTTGTTTGCTGGGGTAAAACTGGCATTGAGCCTAGTGACATAAATAAGAGTATTTTGCAAGAGTAACTTTGTGGTTCAGAGACCATGCAAGTTACTTGCCATAATGCAGTTTTACTGGTCAGATGAGAAATTTAATAGACAATTAGCACTTCTATGTTGAGCAAAATTTCCGAGTAATAGTTCAAGCCCAATTTATTCCCACAACAGCTCATTATACAAGTTAACAGTTCTTCGTTTCAACATTAAGGAAATAATGGTTGTTGAGCAGTTTAGCAAAATTTAGTGTTAATGTATAAAGATGTAGGCCTTGGGATAGACATGAGTACCACTACATAAAAAGAAACCCTTTTTTTAACAACAGTTCTACTGAATTGGTTGAACAGATTTGGAAGTGGTGTCACTTATAAATTCCCAAAAGACTGTTGAGTTTAGCAAGTTATTTGTATTATGAAAGAAACATAACATTTAAAGTCTAAAAAGACCAATGAACGCAAGTCATTTAGATAAAACCTTTTGAAACTGATTTCTTAACAGCTTAAAAGTAATACATCCAGAAACTAAATATCCAAGCATAGTTGCTACATTCCTTGAGGTTAAAATATGCTACTTTAAAATATTATATAAGTTATTTGTAAGACACTGCCACCTAAGGTTATGAACAAACAGAAAGAGGGAAGAGCACTTATTTAAATATTTCATCCACCACGCCATTGTTGTAGGATTTGAAAAAGGAATCGGGTTACATCTCTGAGCTCAGTTATGTTACAAATAGCTTATCTTCAGATTCAAATTAATCAATCACTTATGCAAGTTTATTTTTCCATGTGCTATCTCAAGATAAGCCAGCCTAATATTAGATTTTCACTGACACAACTATGTGCAGTCTGATCAGATTTGTCAAAACATGGCATAGAAGGTGACACATTTTCTCTGATATAACACACTGAAAAATAGGGGGGGAAATTGCCAATGTATGAAATCCGAGAAGTCAGTCAGATTCATAAAGATTAAGACCATAAAGTCAACTCAATGAAAACTTACTTGTTAAGTTACCCCAGGCACTAAACACTCCAAGAAGCAAATCTAATACCCAGAGTAGTTATTTAGACAATCAATACAAGGTACCACACTATCTGATTGCTACAGCTGTCTGTTGGTCTATCACATTACCTTACCTGTCTCCAAAATGTTCCAACATGTGCTTTTCAATCACAAAGATACCAACTGCTTTTTCTTTTTTTTAAAGAAACTTTTCATTATACCTAGAAAAACCTAGAAGGAATTTGCTTCAGGCCTTCAAGTTATTACTATTTCAGCATTAGTTAAAATACATAAAAGTTTGTTTTTCTTACATATGATAAAACAAAAAACTCTTTGTTACACATAACATTTGATGTTTTTCTCTTATTTTCTTTCCCACAAATAGTGTAATGATGTATTGGCAGCCACAGATACAAAACTGCCAAAATTCACACAAGAACATTTTCTTTTTGTTTTCTAAAGAAAACAGAGGGACCTGAAAAAAAGATTTAAATTATGCCTTCCTTCCTGAAAAGAGTATTCTTTTTGGGAGCCCAGAAAGAATTTGCTTTGAAGAATTTCACTCTCCTCTTCCTCTAGCCACATTCTGTGTTTCTTTTCCAGTCACTGCATATTCTGAGGCTACTGAGTATTCATCTGTCAATCATCATTAGGATATTCTTGGAGGGTTTACCCTCTTCACCCTTTTTCACACCTCCTCCTGGTTTGTCAGTGGCTCTGATTGGGCTACAATCATACTGTCACTTGCCACTGACACCAACCATTAGAAGGAGGGCATAATGCTATGGAATCTGTGTTGACAAACTGTACACCAATATTTTAAAAAGCATACTGTGCACATAGAAATGAATTTCATCCTATTCACTCAAGTTTTACCAATTAAATTGTCAAGTTATGCCATTTTTTCCTACAGTGCAAAGCTATCACAGAAATTCAGAAGATTCACATAGCTGCACTTAAGAAACAGCTGCTTTCATACACACTAATATTTCACAATACCCAGAAGTGTAAGGAAAATTAAATACACAGAGCACAGCTAGGCAAATAAAACTTAATTGACAGATAATTCACATGACTATAGCTGACTGTCCTTTCACGTTTATCTTGCAGAACATCAGAACCAACTTTTTAGAGTTTCTTTTTACCTGTACAGCAACTTAATTTTTGAAAAACAATGTATAAACTCTGGTTCCAAAAATGTGGAAATATAGATGGTAATAATCAGGTAACTGTGTTCCTCAATCATTTGCCTAAAAATATGAGGGCACTGCTGGGTGTCTGCAAAGGCTACCAAACAATCATTTTAGGACATCCCATACTTAGAAACTTCCATATAACTCAAATCCTGATGAGACAATTTCTAAGGCTATTCAACCAAAACCAGAAAACTCATGCACCTACAAAATCTCTGTATTCGCACACATTGAAACTTGAGCTTCTGTAGATTTCATTCTCTGGACTCACTTTAACAACGCGTGTATTCTTAAACTTGAGATATGTCACCCTTCTCCATTATCTCATTTTTAAAAAGAAAGACTTGTGCCTGATAAGAGTGTAATCTCTACATCAGAGAAAAAGTAATGTCAACATAACTTTCAAGCCTTAGATTGTTTAGAGCCAATTTAAGGAGTATCTTCTCTCGTATGTTCCAGCTTAGTCCTTCAGTCAACTTTAGAGGCACTTTTCAAGGTGTTACTGCAAATAAAGTTTTAAGAAAACAAACCTTTTTGATACTGGCTCTTCCCACTATGGAATGTCAACCCTAAAAAGACCACTTTATACACATCTAGGCTAATTAGTTGATCTTTCAGAAAGAATTTAGTCATCTGTGCATTTTCTTAAGCTGATTCATTACTGTTATTTTTAAAAAATACTGGTGATTTCATAGTTTGTTTTGCACATCAACAATTTCTTATTTTAAACATTATTTCTTATGTAGTATTTCTATACTTTCTTTCAAAGTGCTCGAGATGGCACACATTATTCTACTGTCCTTAACAGGTTAACCTAAGAATAGGTGAAGTGAACTTTTATGGCTAAGTGGGGGGGGGGGAATACAAATCAAGGGTTGAATTAAATTGCTTGGTTTATATACTGTTCTTATTATTGTAAACCTACCCAAATATATCTTTCAGGTAAGTAGTGCATATAAAAATTAAATTCCAAATTCTCCAATCACCATCTTTCTTCAACAATTTATTCTTCATGGGAAATCAGCACCTGATATTTGGATAAAGAGGTATTCACCTTAAACCAAACAAATGTCAGATGTTCATTTCAGCACAATGTATTCTATAATGCTTGTAGGACAAAACTCACATCTCCAACTGCCAGTTTCCGGAGAAGCAATATAGTTCTCTGGTGGGTGCAAGTTGTATTTTTCCCATTTGCACCTTATAAAGAAATATGCTTACATACATCTTAAGAGCAAATATTGAGTTTAGCAGTATTATGTAGAATATAATCCAGGATATCTGCAGACCTGTCAGAAAGCCTCTTTAACAGGAGGGTTCTTTAACTTAAGAATAAAACCTCCAGTGCTAAGTACTCCAACTGAAAGAAACATGTAAGGTTCTCCTCATTAAACCTACTGATGCTGGGGAGAAATAGACAAAACTTTATGGAAAAGTTGAGGAGTTTGGGTTGAACTCTGTCAGAGATCTATTGATAATGTTAACTTTAAATCGAGGTGCGGTCAGAGTCTCAAGAGTCATGTGACCTCTATTGTCCTCTTTTTTCTTGCCTTGAAAGGCCTAAACAGTGGCCCCTGACCACTTCCCCTCCTAGTCCTTCCCCAGTCCACCGGACACAAAAGACCCATAATTGGTCTTAGTTTGGGACAGCAATGGGGAGAAGATTTTCATCTTAAGAGTTGCTCCCTTGCCACTTTGCAATAGGAAAAATATGGCTTACAAGAAGACTGCCTCAACATCCTCTTCTCTGCTACCTTTCCCTGACAGAACAGAAGAACTAGAAAAGGAGTCCAGTGGTGTGATTTTGCCCAATTCAGGTTTCCACCCAGGCAGTTCCAATTGCTTTTAACTTTATTTTGAAAATTGTAAACTGCTTTGAATTTTGTAATATGAAAAAGCAGCCTAAAAATGTTTTAAATAAAAATAACAGGCAATAACCGACACATTTATTTATTTTCTATTTAGATTAAGCCAATCTTGCTAGATTCATGTACTGCCAGAGGAAATGCATGCTTTTCACTGAGTTTATTAGAATATTCATTCTGAGAACAATCATGCTGAAGAACATCTTGCTCTTAATACCTAAGACTTTCTGTTTTTTAAAATTCTGGAAAAGAATAAAAAGCTTACTTGTATGAATAAGAGTTAGGATTCTGCCAGCCCCCAGTCCCAAAGAGACTAACACAAGTCCAAATGTGATCTCTGACAATTAAATTTAGGACGGCTACTGTAAGTTAATTCAGAACCGCAGAATGGTGCTTTTGATGTCAATTACCCCAATGTGAGCTCAGGAACACTTGCTGCATGATGATAGATTAAGCCTGCTTTAACAAGTGATACTGAGAAAGCCCTTTAGTTAGTAACACTTTAAAGAAAATGCTAAACATGGCCATGGCCCTGTTAACACAAGGATCAGACTTTTTTTTAAAAAATTATAATCTTAAAAACATGATTGTAAAATGTGTGAAGACCCATTAATCTGTATTAATTTCACTACAACTTGGGAAATGAAGAGTTATAAAACAAGTCAATTTAGATGAAAAGAATCTCTCTGGTTGTTGCTTGTCACAAATAGCCACTGGCATCTCCTCCTTCCAGGGCTCAATCAGATGTAAGCTGTTTCCACATACAGAAAAAAAAAGGCTTGAAAGTGTTTTAGATAGTATCTTATGGCATCTGTGTTCTCATCCCTTTACGGCGCATTAAAGGCAGGATGGGAACTGTGGGTCTGACACGCCCCATCTATGAACTATCTTGGAGCTGCTTTTGAGGGGCTTTTTTGCTCCATGTGAACACAGTCTCAGAGGAGGAGATCTGGAGTTTCAAAATCCTAACCTGGCCAACTACCTACCAGCTAGTCTTCAGACCATCTTAGAGTGTGTTTTCCACCACTGAGCTACATCATGATCAATTATCAAGATGCAGTGCAATGTATGTCAGTTTACACTTACTAACATTGGTCACCTTTGAAGTTCAGATCTCCAGTGTCTAGAAATCCCTTTAGAGCTCTTCACAGTCTCGCAGCATCTGGATTACAAACTAGTCATGTGTGATCTAAACATTTATCTGTAGTATCTAAAATGCTCTAAATAAAATGGCATCAACATACAAACTTTATGTTTTATATACAATTTTAACTGAAAGCAAATGTTCCTGTCATATATATAAAAAAGCTGTAACTAAACATGATCTGAGCAACTAAGGAGTAAGGCTGAATAATGTAAAGGCTTCTTCACTACCAAAACTTCTTACAGGCACTAGTCAACAGGACTTCTAATATTTTTTATAGAATTATCCATTGTTCTACTCATAATCCAGCAATTTATTCAGGACTGTCAAGAACAAAACCCTGCCCATTTCAAAAGCTTACTTCAGCGAGTGCCCACACAAAAATTGTAGAAACAGACAACAAGTTATCCATTAATTTCAAGTGGCTAATATCTACGCCAGTTCTGAGGAAAGACACTTTTCATAATCACCCAACAATCTGCTAAGTGAAAACATATGGCACAGCTTAGGCAAAGCTTGCCAGAGGTCTTTATTGAATGGAAAACAGGTGCTCTAGTTGTTTGCCAGGTAATACCCCATTTACCCCCAGGTCCAAAGGTTACTGGACTAATAGTTGCCTTGTGGTAATCGGGGAAAACTAAGTTACTTAGCGTGGGCTAACATCTGGGACATATTTTATATGCCTGCAACATATGCTTCAGCTTCAATTAAAATGAGGCTTTGGCACATTTATTAATCTTTTGACTTTATTCTAAAAGAGAACCCACTGACCTCACCTTGCTGTTTCACCAAATGAGAAAACAGAAAAGTTACAAGAGCTAGAGGTCAGCATCAATCAACACTAGAGAATTTACATTTTCTTTCTTTCATAACTGTAATATACTCTCATGCTAAAATGGAGGAACTTAATTATTCATGTCAATACAGAAAATTAGAACACATCCCTTTAAATGTTCTGTGAATGCAAAAGTTCTCTTCTTTTCAAAACAGACTAACTTTTCTAAGACAACTTACATGCTCTGAAGGATTGTTGTGCCCCCCACCCCTGGCAATCTTAAGGTTCTGTTTTTGTCTTCTGCTCAAGATGCCCAGAAACAATTTGTTGGCCACTGTGTGAGACAGAATGCTGGATTAGATGGGTTATCACCTGATCCAGCAGGGCTTCTCTTATGTTCTTACTGTAAGCTACCTGTGGATACACAATAACACTAAATCAATATGCTTTTCACTGAAGTAATATTAACACCTCAGGCTCTGATTTCACCTTGAATACTATTTAAATGTTCTGGAAACACAAAGCTAACTCCAAGCTACTAAATACTGATTGTTGGTGTGGGTTTTGGATTAGTATATTTTGTTTGTCAGAGAATTACGTTTATGTAGTACTTAGAGTGTTGATCAAAATCTAAGATATCTGGGTTTAAACCCCACAGACTTAGCCATGAAGTTCATTGTTTAACCTTGGCATGGCAAATGTTTCTCAAGCTGAACAAGCAAAAAATAAAAAAGAGAACTATGGCTTTTTCTGCACTAACCTCAATAGATGCAGATAAACTAGATCCAGATTAGCATATCTGTGCTAAACAGATCTGGGTTAGACAGATCTGGATCCACAGGAGATTGTGGCAACTGCATTGCATGAGCTTTAGAATGCCCAATGTGGGCTAATGAGCAATGCAATGCAGATGCCTAAGCCCCATTCTGCAGCCACAGATTCATACTGTCCTGTACAATTGGCCATGATGTGCTGCAATTGGCCCATAGCACCGCCAACCCCCAGTGCAATTGGCCACATCCCCGTTAATCGAACAGTATATCTGAGAGAAGGGTGGGCGGTACCTTTGGAGACACTTTGAAGTGCCTCTGAAGCTACTCTGAAGTACCTTTGGAGGCACTTTGAAGACACCATTGCTGTCAATGCAGCCACTGTTACAGAGGCACTTCAAAGGCATCTTCACAGTTGCGACTCTGCTGCGCATGTCTCCTGTCACCACACCCACAAACTTCCCATATCCATTCTACCTGATGATGCATCTTCCTGGATCTGGATCATGGTAGCATGGATTGTCAAACCCATTTATCAAATCTACCACTAATCTGGATTATGAGTCATTAGCACACATATGATTTGGATCAACTCTATTCCTCTGCAGACAAGGTTGACTGAAAAGGTCTTTGTTCTGGACTGCAGTGCAGAAAATGTGTTCTTAGCAGATCCAGATTAACAGGTAAGTGCAGAAAGGGCCTAAGTTAGAGCTTCTAAGACAAAAAGCATAATAGCAGTGTAAAGAGGAAATGATTTTTTAAAAATGTATGTTACGTAAAACATAATTAACTACCTACAAACAACAAGTAAGTTTCCTCAGCAGTAACAAAGCTTTATGTACATACATTTTCAATAATGGATTTCCATGGACATAAAAAATATAATAACCTTTAATTATAATGAGATACAAACAACAGTTGGGAAGTACTTCCAAATAGATATCAGATCTGTGTTTATCAGAAGTCAAACATTTTTGAGTTAATATACACTGGCTCATTGTGACTACTTGGGGCTTTGTGCATTCTTTCCTGAGACATCTACATACAATTTAACATTGAAAAGGAGAACCCACAGCTCTGCCAAAACGAAATTCAAGAATTATGTTATTTCATGAGTGCGGCTCATAGCAAAATGATTTAAATGTAGAAAAATATGTACTGCTGCGTGTCTTCTACATGTAGGATAATAAGGAAATATTGTGTTTCATCTTTCAGAACATAGATCTTAATTGTTCAGAGGCCTAGCTAATCACAGTGAATTTTCTGGCACTTCAAATGTTTGTTGGGTGCCAGACTTCAAAATTTTATAGCGTTAAAGAAGAATTGTACATCTTCACTAGCAACAAAGGTCAAGGACATAAATTAAGCTACTCCCTCCCCCTTGCCATAAAGAAGCCAATGCTTTATTACAACAGAAGCACAAGAGCATTTTTGAAGGACAATGTTTTTTGTATTTAACCTGAAGTCCTTTAAAAGATTCTGAATACCATCTTCTCTCTTTCTCTCTCTCAGTACTTTCATTTCTTAAAATTTATCTTGCTGCACTTTTACTTCCCACAAACCAGCCCTGTCAACTAACGCCATTGCTTCACTCTTACAAGGTCATACTCATTTCCTCTCTGTGCCTCTTCTCTTCCCTCCCCTCTAGGGACAGCCATGCAGTGCTACTGCTTGCTTCAATAACTTGTATAAACTATTGTTATTTACTGTGGTGGCAGTCCCCAACTCAACCAGAAATCCAGGAACTCAGCAACGTTTCCAGGAGCCGAAAGAGCTGCCACGGTCTCCTTAGGAGGATGCTGGGCAAGGCAATACTCACCCCAAATCCATCCGTAAGAAGCCTAGGAGAATTGTAATTATTTAAATATCATATAGAGTTCAACCCCCATCAAACATTCGTCTTCCAAGTAGCACTCAGAAAATTATAGATGGCAACAGACCACCTTCGAACAGTATGCCATTTCTATTTTTACAACATTTCTCCTACTTGTTAAGTACAGCCCTATTTGTAATACTCAAGACAGGACACATTTTTGTCCTTCAAAAACAGTTGTCACTGCAGTTATCTTCACAACAGCTATCAACTTCCAGACAAGCTGAATTATTTTTGCTCTTTGTAGTGGGGGAAAAAAATGACCCAACTGTGGACAAAAAGAAGAGAGGATTTATAGTCTTCTGTCCCTCTCTGCAATATACACTGGCATTGTTAGGATGATAAACAGCTCTGTCCAATTTTCTGGACTAAAAACACTTCAGCTCCTTTTTAACTGTCTGTAAGAACCATGTCATGTCTAAATTCTACCGTCCCTAGGTACCTGAGTGCTGGGAAAGATAATTACCTTGTCATCTCTGTCATCCTCTTCTTCCTCGTCCTCTAGCATGTCCTCCACTACCTGCAGACACAAACAGTAGTAGTTGTCATGAGTCAACATGAAAGTGTTTTGTTCTGCCAAATCATTAAGGCTTTTATAGTTGAAAACTTTACTAAATATCTGAAAAATGCATAAAAGGAAAGCTCACAGTGTATTTTATACAGTGATTGAACCCAAGAGAAACCATCTCAGAAATCTCCTCCCTGTAATAAAATTCCACCAAAACTACCCTTAAAACGGCATCCAGATGTCACTTACTTATTCAACTATATTTGTATATTCTGGAATAACGCATGGATATTCCAAAATATCTGTGCTTTACTCCAGATTATCAATATAGTGGAATAAGTAAGCAATGCCTGGAAGTAGCTCAAAACAGAACAGCCTGATGGTTAGAATTATAAGATAGACCCCCCAAAGCTTTGTTTAAATAATTAGTTAAATCCATATAACAAGACTCTTCTGAAAATTAACTTGAGATTTTGCTGCTGTTGTCATCATTGTCAAAATACTATATCCATCCTAGAATACATATAGAGAAGCTTTTCATCTAGTCTTTTAAGTATTTTCCAAATCAGCATACAGCTGTAAGAAAAACCTTGCAAACCATATAGGAATTACCTGGATTTTTGCTCCTAAAAGGTAATCTAATCTTCATCCAATCATGAATAACAAGCCACAGAGAAAACAACACACAACCATAAGAGCATGCAGTGGAAGCATTTTAATACACCACAGGTATGTATTTGAGTTGAGGAAGTGCCTGAAATAGCATACACCTTTCGGACTGCTAAAAACAAAGTCTAAAGTCTGAAGACCAGAAAAGAGGAATTGTTTCATCCCATAATTAAGCCATGAAACATCAGCTGGTGCTTCATTAAACAACAAAGATATATACCAGCTGGTGCTTCAAAAACATATAAACAAAGCCAAATGCACATAACAGCTCCTCTCTTTAAATCTTTGATTGAATCTTGAACTGCACAAAGGAATTTGCAATGACAGCCTGGAAGTTTGTCCTATCTTTTCACAAAGTCATCTCTATTCCTGTATGCATTGTAGAGGACCAAGAGTAGACATTCTTGTGCCAGCTGAATTAGGAAAAGAAGAAGAGTTGGCTTTTATATCCTGCTTTGCTCACATTTTGCTCGCTCAAAGTGGCTGACAAAGCTTTCTGTTCTTCTCCTCACAACAGACATCCTGTGATGTAAGTGGAGCTGTGAGAGCTCAGAAAGGGAGCTGTGACTAGCCCCAGGTCACCCAGCTGGCTTGGTGGAGGAGCATGGAATTAAATGTGGTATTCCCAGATAAGAGTCTGGCAATCAAACTGGGAAACCTCCAGATATGAGTCCGGCAAGACCAAACTGGCTTATTAACCTTAGCCATGCTGGTGGATGTGATAGGAACAGTTTAACAACATTTGGCAAGCATCATATTAAGTACTTCAGACTAAAGCTACATTTAAAAAAAAAACACTTCTGAAATGGCTTAACATTGGTTTGCAAGTGAGATTGTCCATATGCCAGTCTGCCCCTGTCCACTCTCATAAATAATCTAGGTTAGAAAAGATGGATTAAAATGGGATGCCAACATGATTACCCCATGCTACTGTCTCTAAGGGTGTTTCCGCACTGGCTGTGGAAACTCCATTAAGAACACTTACAGGACACATACAGTACACATACAGTACTTACCTTCCGCATTGGAGGCTGGATCCGGGACACTTTGTGGCGTCTGCTTCTGTACTCCGGCGCGTGAGACCCATTCTCACCACTGAAAGATCTGGCCTCTGGGAAGACCTCGAAAATTAGGTCTTCCATCTGGCCCCTTGCCTCGATCAGTTCAGAAGCAGGATGCTTCCACACACGGAGAGGCAAGGGGCTGGATGTGCCGGCAGCTGTCATCTTGGGAAGGGCGGAAGGAGGCCGGTCTGCCTCCTTTTGCCCCTCCCCTGTACACCATGCACGGGTGGAAGTGCATGGTGCCTGGCAGCTGCATGCTCCAGGGGCTGCGCTGGCAGCGCGGTAGGCCAGATGCCCTTTGGAATGGGTGCTGCGGCCTCTGCACAGCACTCAGAGGATCCATGGCCACCCATGCCAAATTGCAGAGGCAATCCTGGAGACAAATCTAAGCTCTTATCTTGTCTGTTGTTTCCGCTCTCTTAATTTGATATTTTAATTTTTTTTTAAAAAAAATTTTTTTGGCGGGGGGCAGATTTCCTACAAATAGGTACTTCTGTACAAGCAGAGATTCTGTGATGAAACAACAGATAAGCAATCCGGTGTGATGGAAAATGAAGTGTCAATGCTGGGTTTTATGTCATGTCTTTATTGTACATTTTTGGTGCACTATGGTGGGAGTATATTGGAATTGCCATGAGTATGTGGAATAATCACAATAAATATAGCCCTGGGAAAATCACAGTACTTTAAACTATGACTGGAGGTAAGACAAAAAAAAACTTGCCTTGAAGAGTCATACTGTGCTTTTTTGGAGAATACTTGGTATGAGGAACTAAGCATGGTTAAAGGAGGAACTGTCAAAACTAATTGCTTAGGCACATTTGGAATTTAGATGGCATGCCATGGCTTCTTGGTGCTTCTTGTCCCTAGGTAGCGAGTGAGGGGTTCAAGAGCTTTGTAGATGTTTACTCTGGTCACTCTTGTGTTATAACAACCTTGAGGAAAACATTTTTTAAAAAATCCTCAAATTTATACACAAGATTTTGCAACCTGGCCTCCAGTAACATGTGAACCTGTTTTCAAAGCTGGTTTTCAAACAGGCAGAGGAACTAGAGACCAAATGCCAGCATTAATTGGATTATGGAGAAAACAAAAGATAGGTCAAGAAGCAACAGTCAGAACTGAACATGGAACAACTGATTGTTCAAGATTGAGAAAGGAGTATACAAGGACTGTATATTGTCACCTTATTTAATTATCTTATACATAAAATAAACAATGCAAAATGCCAGGCTGGATGAATCAACAGCTGGAAATATGATTCCCAGCAGAAATATCAACAAATGATATGCAGACAATATCACTCTATTGGCACAAAGTGAAGAATTAAGGACCCTATTGATGTTGGTTGGAGCTTACCTGGCTTGGAGCTCAATGTGAAACAAACTAAGATCATGGCAATCAGTCCTATCACTTCTTGACAAATAGAGAGGGAAGAAATAGAAGCAATGTCTGACTCTATTTTCTTCGACTCAAGGATCACTTCAGGCAGTGACTGTACCCAAGAAATTAAAAGATGCTTATTTCTTGGAAGGAAAACTATGGACAGCAGTATGGCTGTGAGAACTGGACCATAAGGAAGGCTGGGAAACAAAGAACTAATGTTTTTGAACTGTGGTGCCAGAGTCTCAAGGACTGCAAAAAGATCAAAGTAGTCAATACTAAAAGCAATCAACCCTGACTGTTCATTGGAAGGACAAATACTGAAGTTCAAATAGTTTTGGCCACATAATAAAAAGAAAGGATTCATTAGAAAAGGTCTTGATGCTGGGAAAGACTGAAGGCAAAAGACAAGGGGACAGTAGAGGATGGGATAGATAGTGTCATGGAAACAACAAACATGACATGGGGCAAACCCTAGGAGATGGTAGAGGACAAAAGGACTTGGCATGTTACGGTCCATGAGGTCACAAGGAGTCGGACATGACTACTGAAGAAGTAGATAAACATTAATCTCAGTTCTTAGATATTCTTCATCTCCTTTCAAGAAAGTATTCTCGCTTGTGGAGACGGTAAGAAGCTGGCTATTTCTCCTTACTTGCCTGCACAGAACTGCAACAAGTGTTGTGAGAGCACAATAATTGCTAGGGGTTTCTTTCTTCCCACACAAACCAAATCAAAGACTGGGAGCTTCTTGTTTCCTTTCATGGGTTGATGAGCATCAAGGGCTTATTTTTGTCCTCACATGAAGAAAGACATTTTATCAAGGCTTTTTCTTGCACAGAAGTTGGGGTAAGCTCTAGTGATTCTCCCCATGACAGAGAAGTAGAGCAAAGTATATAAGAGACATTTCCTTGTGGCTCTGCAATATAGCTATGTAGGGTAGTGGTCAAAGGACCTCTGTTTTTGAGAAAGGAAGGATTTAATTGCTGATAGGAAGTTCCACTTGTGAACATGTAATGGAGAAAGATAAGGTAAAAATCTTGGTATCAATCTTTTCATGTTCCGTGTGGCTACCTGTCAAATAGTGCTGAGAACATGATAATATGTAAGTACCCGTATATTCCGGCATATAAGACAACTCCCAACTTTTCCAGTTAAAATATAGAGTCTGGAATATACTTGCCATATAAGAAGATGGCACTCGGTGTATAAGACGACCCCAGACTTTTGGGAAGATTTTCCTGGGTTAAAAAGTAGTCTTATATGCCAGAATATACTGTACATGTGTTTCACGGACAATTAATAAAAAATAATAATAATTCAGCAATTTCCCAATAAATAACCAATAATTTCTTGAATCCTTGCAAGTTCAAAAGACTACCAAATATTAAACCTTAAGCATATTTTCAACCAGTCCTTGCAATGGAACACACCATCAGCATTTTTGTCTATGCTCACTACAGAATGAGAATGAACTGAAAGTACTATTTTAATGCAGTTAACTATAATCTCTTCTCAGTGTTGAGAAAACAAGATTCATTCTGTGTGATTCTGTCTGTACAAATAATTCCTGCACATAGTTGTGGAATAATACAGGTGAGTTATTTTTAGATTGTGGATTAATGAATGACATAAAATCTGAATAACTGAAAAAATACTTTAGTAATAGGAAAAGCTTTAAGAACAACAATATGTTAGTGAAGGTCTGTGGATAAAATGTTTAGACCTGCTTCAACATTCTCTCTTCAAATTTTGCTGTCTGCAACCTTGCTTGAAATCTAGTAGAATTAATCAAACAAAGGAAAGGCACCGGGGAAATCAGAAAGCTCTAATGCAAGCAGTTAAAAGTGACATGACCTTCTGTAATGTCACTTGTCACAGATGTATATGCCAGACAGCAGCAGAAGGCATTGAAAGAACCTGATTCCTGGTACTGATCCATGAGTATTATACCAATAAAAATGACACTTATGTGCACACACACACACACCATTTTATTGTCTTTTCAAAGGTATTTTCTAATAAATATATTTATATGATATTATTCAGACTGTGCATAAATTTGTGCTAGCAAAACATCACTGTATTACACACTACATGAATGAATTAGTAGCAAATTATTATCATTACAGATTTAAATATTTATATTCTACTTCATTATCTAAGATCTGAAAGAAGTTTGTAACAAAAATCTAAAAATAATATTAACAGCAGATCAAAACAGCGAAGTATTAAAACTGGATGGGGCAAAACAAATTCCTATGCATGCTGGGAAGGTCTGGGTGAACAAGTATATTTTCAGCAGTTGCCTAAACAACATAATAGAAGGTGTCCCACAAGCATCTGAGAAGCATTTAGTATTAAGTAAGTTGCATAATGGCTTGCAAGCTGTTCCATCAGCAGGTAATAAATGCATAACTAAATTTATATGTTCAGTTTCAAAATTTGCAGTGTAGCTAGCACATGCTTTAATGGTGCTAACTGATCTGCAGCTCCATTATTATTTGCTATTGGTTGTGCTAGCTGAGGCTAACCATTAAATTCACTGAACACTAATAATAGCTTCATCCAATACATCAAATCTAAAATAATTTTAAATACTTCAGTCCCATTGTTCCAGCTTAATATTTAAAAATGACAATCCATCCCTTCTGATCAAACCTCAAAAATGAACCCCAGCAATTTCTGTAACTTTCCATGCTATGCAGAGTCCTGGAACGAAAGGAAATCTTCATCTGGTCTCCTAAAAATTCAAGCTTGAACATGGTAAGCCTTCCTGGGAGAGCATCCCATAACAGTTAAGACAGCCACTACTAAGAAAGTCTTGGTGTTTTTCCACTGTCACTAGAAGTACCCATTAAGTACCCATTAATGGGTAGTTAATGGGTATTTCTAGTTACAGTGGAAAAACACCGGTTGTTTCTCAGTGTCATCCACTGCTATTCTATCACAGGACATTCTGAAAAATAGCATAGGTTTATACTTGATAAGCTTTCCATCAGTTATTGGGGTCCTCAGAAGTCAAATCTTGGCCAACAAGAATTTGTTGGGTATAAGTAGCCCTCTTGTTGTGAAAAGCTTTTAGATGACAACCACGTGATTTCCTAATCAACTTGCTTTATTTATGTATGTATATGTTCCTTATCTTCCTTGACCTTGTGCGCTCCCTTGTAAACAAAGAGGTTTGAGGCACAGTAAAACTTTTTCAGCTTGTATTTTAAAGTGGGGTTTGAATTTCCAAAAGAGGTTCCAATGCACAAAAATGGATCCTGTCTGCCACAGGGTTCCAGGATTCTGCCAGTCAGATTCTAGTATCAAATCTATTCCATATCTATTGGCACATTTGTGTGCAAGATTGCTTTAGTCCTCATTCACAGGAGATGTGCATAACTCATTTTATAGTGAGCGTTCTGTAACTATTAAAGTATATAATACTTTAACTGCAAATATACAGTATGGTTTCTTATTAATAAACCAACATGTTGCTTCAGTGCAAAGATTTGTATGTCCTTTCCAGGAGAATACCATGGTCAATGGTATCAAAAGAGACTGAGGGGTCTAAGAGGATCAAAAGGGCAGCACTTCTTCCATCTCTCTCTTGACAAGGTCATCCCACAGGGTGACAAAGACAGCTTCAGTCCAAAACCCATGTCTGAAGCCTAACTGAAATGAATACAGATAATTTGTCTCATCCAAGAGCATTGGAATTGGTCAGCTGCCATGCTTCAAAGCACTTTGCCAGGAAGGAGCCATAGCCTTCTTTCAGGTTTGTGCAAACTTCTGCAAAGAGATCAGGGACTGCTATATGCTTCACCTAGAAAGCCTGAGCATGACAAAAATCAACCATGCAGGTACCATCTTAAAGAACAATTGTGAACCTGCTGATCTTCTAAGCAAAATTTATAACTTATTCCTAAGATCAGTGACTGTGCCAAAAACCGGAAGGTAACAAATGTTACACCAACGTTCAAAAATGAATCTAGGGGTGATCCAGGAAATTATAGAGCCATCAGTTTAACATCAGTTTCGGGTAAAGTAACGGAAAAAAATTCAGCATGGCTTCCCTTATGGTAGATCACCTCAAAGAGACATAAAAATACTAAGCTTTGATGGGATTGCACCCTAAATTTATTTAGTTGTTGTTGTTGTTGTTGTTGTTAATTAAAGGAATTTGTATCCTGCCCTTCAGCAAATGGTCCCAGGGTGGTTACATTAACAATAAAACATATTAAATATTAAAACATAATTAAAAATATAACCCCCTCCTTCCCACCCTCCCTCCCTAACAGGACAGCACCCTGATGAAACTATTTAAATGGCAAAAACCTGGGTGAAAATATATGTTTTCACAAGGCACCGAAAACTATACAGCCTAGGCGCCTGGTGAACCTCAAGAGGAAGGCTATTCCAGAGTCTAGGGCTCACCACAGAAAAAGGCTTCACGTAAATATCTAAAATGCATAAAATAGGAATGATATATATAATGGCAATATTTATTTATTTAAAGCACTAATAAGCATCTCAAAACAGCATTTAACAATTTTAAAAAATCATTACATTTAATTCAAACATGCAAAAAGTTTATCAGGAGTTTAAACAGCCACAAAAGTTAAGGTACAAGGGGTCATCCACACTCATCCAAGCTCCTTGTCCATATTCTCAGAAGCCAATAAAGATACTGCATTAGAGTCCAACATCTGACAAATGTAAGCAAATTAGTCTCAAAGTCTGATATTAAGCATGATATTAAGAGTTCCCCTGGGTGTTGTTATGGACTAAAGTTTAAAAAGTCCTCATAATTCAAAGTTTCTCTGCTTGGAATGTCCCAGGTTTCAGCCTCCCAAGAAACACTTGCACATGGAGATTCATTGTTCTCTGGTGGCAGCAAGGAACTCTCTAACGACCCTGTAGAATCTCCAGGAAAGGACGAGTTTCACTTCCTGAACTTCCTGAAAATCTAGATCTCACCAGGAAGTCACTTAGAACAACCACCCTTGGAGTTCTTTTTTTCCCAACTTTATTTTAATAAGTCTATACAATTAAAGACCTTATACATTTACACTTTTCAATCCACCCTCTACTTCTACCCTCCCCCTTCTTCCTCGGACATGGATATGTTTTTTAAAGTACAATTTTAGTTTACAATTCTCAAGAAATGAGCTCGGTCAGGTATATTGATGTTGTTATTGTTTTAGGCATCCCTGATAAAAGGAATCCAAGCTTTCTTCCACACCTCTTGTCGTCCTTCTCCCAACATCTTATTTTTTAAGATAGTCACAAATTCATTCATTGCAATGTCCCAAGGTTGTGCATACCATTCTCTTATATTCAGTGCTTGTGCTTGCTTCCATTGTTTAGCTATTATTATATTTGTTTCATGAATCATGAAATGCAAGAGAGTTTTAAGGTCAGAAGAAGTTTGAATTGTATTAAGGTTTTGCAAAAGATAAATCTGGGGATCTAAAGGGAGGGACATACGAGTTATTGTTGCTATTTCTTATTGCATTGACCTTCTGAATATCTGCAAGGGCATGCACTCCCATACCATATGGAAGTATGTAGGAGTGTCATTACATCCTCTCCAGCACTGCACTGTGTGCAATCTTGTTATTCTTGCATTATGGACTGGTGTTAAGTACCACCTATAGATTAGTTTTGTATGTATTTCCTTAATCATTGTTGATTTCATCCATATCTGCTCATTATTTGTTATTCTATCCCAGTCTTCCTCTGGTATGTTCACTGCCAGGTCTGTTTCCCATAGGGATGTAATATGATCTAATGAAATGTGTGTGTCAGTTTAATAGCTTATAAACATCCACAGAGTTCTAAACACCAAATCTGAAACAACCTCTCTCAGGAAGGGTGACCATTCATCAGTGCTGTGCACAGAGCACCAGCAAATACCACTCCATCCCAGACACTCAAAAAGATACAAACGTACTTAAATATGGTATTTACGTAGACATCTTGTGGAGAAGGATTACAGGTTTATAGATTACCATGGCCCTCTAGCCTAAACTGGTACTGCCACATGTACAAAGATGGGCATAGCTGAGCATATTCTGGAGTTAACTGCCAGCACATACTGGCTAAAGGAGAAGCTGGTAAGGTGACCAGGTACGTTTCTAATGGAGGGATGTTTGGGACACAGACAGCTGCATGATGGCACACTACTCAATTGCTTCCTCGCTTTTGAAGATGAGAGGACAACAGTTCCATACAAAATCCCATCAAAACCATCTGAGAACACAAGAGCAGATATGCATTGATCCAGAAAATCTGGCACACATCTAAACCAAACACTGGCAACAGTGAAAAGGCTCAGGGTGCTCTGATGAACTTCCCAGACCCCTGAGGCAGCCATGGTTGTGTTTCCTAGTTCCTGAGTTTAGCAGTGGGAAGCAATGTGGCAGAAGGATGCAAATTGATCCTTACCTTTACAGAGGATGACAGAGGCATTGAGGCCTGTCAGACCTCTTCTCAGCACTTTTGTGCCCCCATAAGAGCTGCAAAGGTGTGGTAAATCAGTTGTGAAGAGCCACTGTAAAGAATTTGCAAAACGACACCATGGCAATAATCACCACTTTGTGCTTCTTTGTGGTTGCATAAAGGTTGGCTGTGACCAAAAAGGCTGTGGTGGCATTTTACAAAGCTTTGGCAAAGTCAGGGAACAAGGCCAGTAAGGCTTAGCTTGTCCTAAACCAAACTTAAAGTGGAAGACCAGGTTAAGTCTGAAGCTATCAAATCAAGCTTCACTGTAGACTTGCAATGAACAAGGTCCAACACATCTCTTTGTAGCTTTCTGAGTTGCTTAAGAACTTGCTCGGTTTGTGCATTAAGCAAATGAATTTGACTGAGAAAGAATCGAAAACAATTTATGCCATGTAGACACATTCTGAGTGCATACAAGCTATCAGTATATCATTCAATAATCTGCAAAATGACTCTTGTTTATTTTTCACAATCAGCAGAAAGATGCTTCTAATTAAAAGATAGTACTGTTTTATTTACATTACTAAATCAAATTAATAGAATAAGATGATTGAGAAGCCATTGTAATGAAAATACGTAGAAGTAGTACTAGGCTGACACTGACCAAAAAGCATAGAAACATTTTTGTGCTAAAAGTCTCCATTAATTTAAGTGGACTACATAATAAAACATGAAGAATAAAATATACAGGCCTTTCCCATCATGCCATGCGAATACTGTTAACATTAATAGAAAAAATGCTAAAGGTTTATGAGTTTGAACTTGTAAACTGCTGGATAATTCTGCTGAACTTTCAACTATTTATTTATTTGGATTTTTATCCTACTCTATGCCCAAAGATTTTAGGAGAGTTATAACATTAAAAACAAAATATAAAATGAACATATTAAAACAATAACAGTGCCATTTTGGGATAGTACAGAGCAGTCAATCTCTTGCTTTTGATGAAAAAGGCCAAAACATTTTTAAATACAAAAAAGATAGATAGGAAGGTAAACAGATAGATGGACAAACGGATGGACAGATAGAATGGTCTGACTTTTTTCTCTTTAACAATAGAAAGAGAAATGAATCTTGGGACAATGTTTCTACGCTAGGGATTCAAAGGAATTTACACAGAATCTGGAATTGATTTAATTTTTACCCCGTTTATCTCTCTGAACAATCTAAACCACAACATGTGCTTGCGTGTCAGTTGATTTACAGTGCTTATATGTAATTATAATATGAAATTATTGAATGTGTATGGATTGAAGAGGATGTATAAAACCACTCAGACTATTGCAGGTCACACAAAAGTACTTTAGGTCAGGCTGAAGATCCCCTGCATTCAATAAGCCTAATATTTGTGTCTTATATGGTCAATTTCACAACAGGGCATCTGCTTCTTTCACATAGAACTGTCAAGGAAGAACTTTTAAAAATGGCATAATTGAAACTCAATACCCATCTCAATCCAGCATTTCATAAAGTCAGTCTCATGATATGCACATGTCTGTGAACAGAATACATACAGGCACCGGGTACTTAAAAAGAATATTATGGTTACCGGGCACAAAGCCTATATTGGTGTACATACTTTCCTTCTTGTGATTCAATTTACGTATCAGGCATGTAATATCTTCTTTTTGTGCTAATCAAGATACTCATACTTGATTATTAATAAACAACTGACATTAACAGTGCAGCTTATCTGTGACATTAGATGGGGGGAGATCTATGACTGTGTGGATAAAACTAAGCAGCTTTTAGATATTTTGACCTTGGAACATTTCATCTCCCACAGTCATTAAGGTTACTGAACCATTAGATGTCATAATTAATATAATGAGCTTGCCACTAATGCTGAATATATAGCACCATGTAAGGCAGAAAGCCTGAAAGAAAAGTAATAGTACTTTGCTGATGAAAAGCAGGCGCCTCTACCTTTAAATTTTTTTTAAAAAAAATTTCCTTGCATTCGCCTTCACTGTAAGAAGGAAATGTTAATGCTGTGATTTTAATCAGACATGTCATAGGACGTGGGACTCATGATATATACCATTCATTACGTAACAACCTTCTGTGAGAAACAGATTCTTCTTTTACAATTGAAATCTATGCAGTATAACAGGCTTCATCGTAAACCCAGCATCATTTGCAATTATACAGCTTTCACTGTCAGCTTAATGGGCACATTATGTTAATATAGTTAATAGTAAAACACACTACAGTGTATTTACACATGTGTGTATAGTTACAGATTTGCTTTTAATGAGTTCAGGTTGCTGTTCTCACTTTTCGCAAAGACAAAGTATATTTGACATTTCTTTGAACTATGTCTCCATCTAAAGGTGCTAAAAGTTCAGTGTAATCTTTTAATGATCTCTCTCTTTTTTGAATGAGTGAGGTCAGCTCAGTGATGTGGGATTTCTCAGTACTGGAGTTGTCTCTATTTTCAAGCCACACTGATCTCCTGTTTGCAGGAAAACTGCATAGTCAATGGGTGGGTGTTTTCTGCCCTGACTGGATGATACCAGTGATGCAGCTTTCTCCTATATGTACATTAGAATATCAAAATTTCCTTATTTACAAAAGTATGGAAACTCATGACTCCTTGTTTTATACATGCAAGAAGCAGCAGCAGGAAAACATGTCTGCAAATTAAACCCAGGAGAGGCAGAAAACCATGAGCTTGCATGCAAAAATGAAGGGGTGAGAGAAGGAATGAATCCATGTACCCTGCTGGCATAAAGCAGCAGCCACTTCTGAAAGTAGTGGAGAAGAGCTGTTTGCCAAATTCTCTCCTATCTACAAGGCACCTTCAAGAACTGGGGGTGTTGGGATACACAGGAAACGAAGAAGGATCATACAGGAAAGATGAATAAGGAGAGCGAGAAGAGGTAGTATTGTGGCAATTACGAAATAGAAGAACAATTGCAAAACCGGAAGTCTGAAATTGGGAAAATAAGAGCAAGCAGGTGGTGGTAATGTAGCCAATCACAAAACAGAAACCATTGCTAGGGAATAATGTTTATTTATTAATGATTAGTCCATTGACCATATCATAAATACAAAATACAGCTGATAAAACTCATTTGCTAGGGATTTTTTTTACCAATCACAAAAATAGAAGGGTAGAGAAACCAGCGGCTTAACCATGGGTAACGACCGTTGTAAGAGGAGGTGTTCCCTGATGCAGTGGGCTTAAGGATGAATAAACCACTGCCACTGGAGGACAGGCCGTGCTGTAAAATAATGCAACAGATGGTGCAACAGTGATGTTGCTAGGCTTCAGACCTGAAGATGATGGTGGTATTGACAGATCAGAAAAACACTTACCAGTTCAGAAGCAAGTCTTGCCATCCCTTTCTATTTCAGTTTATAAATACAGCTAGTTCATTATAAGCCATCTCCCACCCATTATTATTGTTCCCAAAACTTACTTTTTCCATAAGCCTTACTACAAAAATCCCTACCAGAAGCCATTTCAATGTTTCAGTGTTTGTAATTTGGCCAATTCTTACACAGGTGCTTCTCAAACTGTTGTCCTTCTGATGTTCCTGGCACAAAATGCAGGAAGTGGTTATTTAGCAGCACCTAGAAAGCTACAGTTTGAGCACCATTACCCTACACCTTCCATAAATGTGTGATATCAAACATCTGTTCAAACATCTCAGTGGCAGCCTTTTTATGGTAGAAAAAAAATTGCAATCTTGCATTTTTCCCCCCCATGAAAGATGTTTGGCAACAGTCACAGCATACAACACTCAGAGATAGCTAGCTCAGAGGCAAAGCCCATGTTTAATGGCAGTGGCTGTGTTTTGGGAGGTGAGTGAACTTCCCACAATGTGGATGTAATGCATTCTCTTGTGAGCCGTGTAATAGTGCTGAGTGGAGCCTGAGGTTATCAGGTGAGACACATGACAATCCTGGGCCTCTAACTGCAATCAGACCTTCAAAGACCTGTAGTTCGACACCTCCCTAATTTGTAGTCTAAATACAAGAGAGTTTTATTATATATCTCATCAGGTACGTTGTTGATGTGAGATGGTAACACTGCCAAAGAACTTCCCTCTGCAAAACTGTAGGCTATTTTCAATCCTGGCAGCTGCCCCATTCCCCAGGGGCCTAATAGGCTGAGAAATTAGTAGCACTTACAATTATGTAAGTGCTATAAAGGAAGACTCCTAGCCACACAATTTATTTTGAAACTCCCACCTGGTTACTTCTTTAAGAGCTCGTTTCCTGACAGTTTTCATTATAGAGTGGCAGTAGGTCTACATTTTTTTAATTGGCAAAAGAAAAGAGTGGGAAAGACAGTATAAAAACAGAGAGCTATTTTAAATTAAGGTGTATTTTGACAAGATGGGTCTGAGGAAAAATCACTACTGTCCATAGACAGGCAACTTTGTCTGAGGGAAGAGATCTCTGCTATGCAGCCTTGACAAAGAGCCCTGCTTTGAAGTCCATACAAATTATCTTCACTGCAATGTATGGGGACCTCAAAGGTGCAACTCTCCCTCCACCATCCAGCCCAAATCAGGATTAATTTACCTGAGCTCTACTGCACCATGGTCTCTGTACTAGATCCTTTCCAGCAGAAAAGATTCTGGAACTATACATTCTGTGCCCCCAGCTGGATCCATTGCTGTTGGGACTGCTTTGGATAGGCAGTTGGCAAAATAAATACTGCCCCACCTTTGCTCTCAAGGCTCTAGAGACAGCCTGACAAGATTCTGGAAAACTTCCAGGCAGCTTAGAACGCTTACAGACTGACTGGCTACAGGAATCAGTTGTTTAGCCAGAGTGCCAGACACAGAGTGCTTTCTGCAGGCATGGTCTAGGCTAGGGCAAGACTAGTGCTTTCCCTGTATTCTATATGACAGGATCATCGGGACACAACCTTCTATGACCAGTTTTTGTCTCATGAACTCTGGTTGGCTAAATCACAAGGGTAATCAAGGACAGGTGCCACTGATGCCCTAGTTTCTATCTTTGCCAACCATCTTCATTCAAGTAGCATGTGGGCCTAGAACATTGGTAACCTTCTTTCTGCTGTGGTACCTTCCAAGACCCAATCCCTCCTTCTTCCACCTACCCATCACCTCCTTTACCTCTTTTCTGTCAAAATGCCTTTTTTCCTTAAACTAAATACCTCAGCAATACTGTCTTTTACAAATAACTCTTCCCCGCGTATTTTCCCTCCAGGACAAACTGTTATCTCTGACTTTTCCCAGCCAATAAAACTACTGTTTTGCATGTATCTTTGTCTACCTGGTTTGAAATGCTGCCCATCATATATTTACTGTACACTATTATTCACATTCCACCAGGCAACTGAATCTGGAACTAAGACTGCATCCAGACATTGGTTACTTATTCTGCTATATTTGGATATTATGGAATAAAGCATGGATATCCCAGAATGCAGTCTAAAGTAAGAAATATACTATATGCTCAACTGTTGACAATATTGGAATTTAGTAGAATTTTGCCTGCCTGAGCATAATTCCCCACTGCTGTTCTGACTTAGTGGTAAAAATTATTTAACTATGCATTATGTGTATTTTTGTTTGAACCACACTGTACTTGCTTTACCCCATTAACCCCACCACCCAAACCTGCTTATTATTCAATTCAGCCTAACAAAATTGCTTCACCTTACACAGGCTCCCAAATCTTAAAATTTTGTTCCATTTCTTGTCATTTCTAAATATATTTCTTCAAGCATATGTGAAATGCATTTACAGAATGTCAGAACGTATGCTGTAACATTCTACCCTTGCTCTTGAAAACTGCAGAATTGCACCCTAACATTCACCACAAGATGTACTTATAAATGCATTGTTTCATTGTTGTTGGGTACCACTGAGTCATGGCTGATTGCATGGACATTTCCATGGGCACTTTTCTTGGCAGAGATACAGAAGTGGTTTGCCATTGCCCACTTCAAGGGAGAGGCTGAGAATCAAACCGGTGACTCTGCTTTCCAGGCAGTTTGGTGTATCTCTGAGCTACACCCACTGCCTACAAATCTATTATTAATATACAAATATTAGTATGCATTCATATCATCAAAAACATTCGTTAGCACTGAACCTTCTCATTCGAATATGAGATTAGACCAGTATCCCATCTATCCACAGTCAGATATCTAAGGAATCTCACAAGCAGAATACCCACCTCCAAAAGTCAAAGTAGTAACTATGGCTAGCTGGCATTGATTATTTTGCCTAATAATCTATTCAATCCATCCACATTGATAGCCATAACTACATCTTGTGTGATAGTAAACTGGGGGAAAAGCTCAACCAAAGGTCTACCCTAATTCTTCCAACTTCAGTTTCATTAGAACATGCCTGATTCCAAGTCAAAAAGCAATTTTTTACTTTTCCATATTTTTTAAAAAAGTTTCTAAACTCATACACTGTATTGCTAGCATGACCCTCCTTCTCCTAAATAAAGGTTATTATAAAACAGATCATGTTCTATTTTAAGCCAAAACTAAACCTGGAAATTGAATATGCATTAATATTCAATGATGTATAAAAAGAACATTCCATTACTTGTTTCTTGAAAGAAAAAAATGCTTTTATTAATTCCTGGATAATCAGGACATCAAGACTGCCTGCACAGGAAATCACAAAGACATACTTCCTCCCCCCAGAATCTTTGGGTGATGCTGTGGCAACTATCAAATCATAAAGTCAGTGAAGCTGCCTTGAACCAGCATGATACATACATATAGGAAGAAAGTATTTTCTGGCCACTTCAAAATGATAAGACTGGCCCATCTGTCATAATTAGACATTACGCTGGTGAATAATGTCATTGATCTGAAGTGTTTTACAGTGCCTCATGCTGTAATTGATTGGGAAATTGAAATTGTTATGTAGTACAGGTATTCTACTGACAAAGGTCACCTAAAATGTTGTATTATAATCTTCCTTAATGCCAATCAGCATTTATGGACCTTTATAGACATATGAAGAACCCTGTCGAATCAGACCAGAGGGGGACCTAATCTAACAGAATTGTTTCCAGTTTTTTCCCGTGGAGAGTGAATAAACAGCACTCTAAGTCAAGAGCCCATTTCTACCATTACCATTCAACAGCTTATGAATTCTGAATATGGATGTGACCCTCATGGTCAGTAACTTTCAACAAGTTAGCCCCTCCTTAAATTTTGGTTGAGAAAATGCTTCTCTCATCTATCTACACACAATTTATTGACAGTATACATCAAAGACCAACATTACAAAAGACACCCCCATGTGTTTATTAAAACTGTAGTTGTTAATTCTTTATTTTGCAGAATTATTCTAGTAGAGAAGCTGCAAAATAACAAACAGCAGTGTTTTTTAAAAAAATCTGAATATACTAGAGGTAGACTTTAGAAGTAAGAGAAGAACTACAGACCAGCATGTACATGAACAAGAGGTCTATATAAAACCTCCACATCCTATGAGATACTCCTAGGGAAAGATACTGTAAATCTTTAGGAGGAGAGTTGCTGGAAAAAAATAGAAAGAAGCAAGGAAGATGTTACTGAGAGAAGGGTACTAGAAGAAAATAGTCTAAAGTATTGATTATTCATTCTCTGCTGGGTTAAATAAAATGAAGTAGCTCCAAAGGAAACCCAACCCCCCAACCCCCCCCCCCCAACTTTTTACATACTTGACAATACTGTTAGCTGTTCTTGCACATTTTTATCAATTGATCTTCAGCTATTTATTTATTTATTTATTTGCATTTTTATCTTGCCCTACACCCAGAGGTCTGATGGTAGGGTAATATATTAAAAATCAAATATGAAAATGAACATACTACCAACATACCTGTGCTTTACAGACTGATCAACACCCTTGTTAATTTCCTCTATTTAGTACATTCACTGTTTTTGCCATTTGGAGCTATCTGTTCATGTGTACCTTCACTGCTGTTTGCGGCACATCCGTAACACAATTCAAACTGTGTTTGCCTCTATAAGGCCATTTTGTCAATCAAGAGATCTGGTTCTGAACCCTATCCACCCATGCACAGAAAGTAGATGTTTACAAAGATTTTTTTAATAATTTCAGATTAATTCATGGAGGAGCCTGCATTTGAAAAAGTATAGAATCTTCAGTCTCTCACTTCTTATGTGCAAAGAACCAACAAAATAGGTCTAATGATTAAATTTCAGCTCTGTGTTTTGTCTCAGGAAAAACACCCCAAAAAGTATTGTAAAGAAACTTACTGTATCTCGCTGTCTGTTATCCTTTCCTGATGTAATTAGGAAGTAATTCCATACCAAGAGTAATAACAGAGTCAGAGGAACCATGTAGAGCTCAAAATTCCAAGTCACAAAGAGAAAGAGCTAGAATTGAAAAAGATAAGATTTTATTTGCCTCTGCGCTTCAGTAAGCAAAATGTAAGTTAAACACAAAATCCTTCTGCCGTTTAACACAACAACCTGATTAAACACAGATAAGAACGTTATTTTCAGCAGTATAATGCAACCCACTTCAAAGTATGTAAATCTTAATATTATTTCTTCTATACATTACCTTAAAATATAATTAAACAGATACTGTAAACGTAATTCCGTTTATTTCATGGCTCAAAGGAAAAGGGCTGGCCACTCCTTCTAATAACTGAATATCATGGTGAGTATTATGACCGCCATATACTTGCCAAACACAGCTTGGGCTGAAAAGGCAACTCCTTTGAAGTGCAGTGCACTGCTAGAAGGAGAGCTCCCTAGCATTTCCAAATGCAGTTCCTCTTTTCCAACAGTATAAAAATGTACTACCATACAGTATTTGTCTTTTTGGCGTCAATGATTTCTCAGGTTCTGTTTTTCTTCATGAGCCTCTTTAGAAACACTTAGCAAAGATGCTGTGATGGAAAACAAAATTATTCTTTTAAGAAGAGGAGGCACCTAATTTTTGAAGAAGATGAGGGACAACTGAAAGGGGCTTCGTTCCCTGTGTCCGCCTACAGGATTTACCACCTCTGACGTAGCTGCTGCTGCTTTCAGAATGAAAGGTCCTTCTGCAATAATAAAGAAACACTTGGCCAGCTACGAAAGACAAGCTCCTCAGCTCTTCAATGTTACCAATCAACTGTCTGGTATACTGGACCTATCTTAGACTACGCAAGAGTGTAAAAGGGAGGCTACTAGTATGCTGGTCTGGTATACCTGCCAGTACAAAACTGCCCAACGTGACCTCAGGTGTTCACAGGACACCAATCAAATACTGAGAAATATAACCATCTTACTGACATCTAGTCCTTAATGTGTACTTTACATAACACAAGTTCAAGTACCAATAGCCTCTGGACTACTGATAGGATGGGAAAACAAGAGGCAGTTCTAGAATACTAACAACTGAGCTGATATTGTAAAAGGGTCTGCTATATCTATTTTACACCATTATTCCTAAGGTACTACTTGCTGTCCAAGAATTTAAGTGTGATATAAAAAGGAATGGATTTATTTTAGAACCAGTTATACTCATATGCAAATTTAGGCAGATTTAATAAATTAATCACTTAAAATTCATCAGAAAACTATAAAGAGTTCTACATGCAAACCAGAAATATTCATATACCGTATTTTCCGGCGTATAAGATGACTGGGTGTATAAGACGACCCCCAACTTTCCAGTTAAAATATAGAGTTTGGGATATACTCGCCGTATAAGAAGACGACCCCTGGCGTATAAGACGACCCCTGACTTTTGGGAAGATTTTCCTGGGTTAAAAAGTAGTCTTATATGCCAGAAAATACAGTACTTTATGCACTATAGTACAGCTTCAGTTACCACAAAGATAACTAAAGCAGAGTCAGACAGTTCTTCCGAAGTTTTCTGTGGAGGCTTTTCCACTAACACTAAGCACCCATTAAAGACCCATTAGGCACCGGTTTGCTCCCAATCAGGAAGACCCCATTCCCACCTTAGACTCCATTAGGTCCCAATGCGTTCACACCTGTTCAAAGGAAGTTCATGGGTCCTTCAGACCCTGAAATCTGGTCTTCCCGTGGACCCCATTGAAGGGGTCTTCAATCCAGCCTTCAGCCGTGAAGACTGGATTAGAAGGTGCGTGTTTGCACCATGATTGGGTCAATGAGGTCCAGGGACGGGCTCCAGGGGCGGTACCTCAATGGGGTGTGAGCACTCTGAAACCCAAAGCTCTGAATCAGGTGGCTATTCTTGGAAGACAGCTTTGAGGATCAGCACAGATAGTGCTGCCATCATCCGGATGTCTTTGAAGACGAAATGCAACCAACACACAGGCAATGCTCCAGAGAGTCCTTGGTGCCCCAAGCCCTTGCCATCCATGTGGACGGGAGGGTAGGAGATGGGGGAGGGGCAGCTGTGGCATCCCTTACGGAGCTGCGTTGCAGAGCTTAGCCCAGGCTCCAAAGATGTTCTGTAGTGGCTTGGCCCAGGCTCTGAAGATGCTCCCTGTAGTGCCTTCGGAGTTTCTCTCCCTCATCACCACCGTCCCTGGAAAGTTTCTTGATTGATGTACACATCAACCAATTGCTCCGTGCCACTGTCGCATCTTCTGCTTAGGGACAGATGAACACTCCACATGGGTGATCCGGTGTTCCCACTGCGAGCATGCCTAGCACTCACTGCTCTTGGTGCTACACTGCCTGTGCAGAAGCATTGGGTACTTACCGGGATCCGAATCTTCTAGGTCTGGTTTTGTCAAAGAACCCATTTCTTAGATCCGGATCTTCCTAGATCCAGATTAAGGGAGGTAAGTGGGGAAAACCCAAAAGCAGAGACAAATAGCAGACAATTTGTACATTGCCTTCTAGTCAGCTTTGGTTTCTCATGAGAACCATAAGCACCACCCTTATAATAAACCCTGAAAAAAAAAAGAGTTCAAAAGCATTTAAACAAAACCTCCCATATCCTGAGTCAACAAATACTTGAGAGTATCACAGATGGTGTATAACTGACGGACCCTCCAGAAAGCAGAGGACATAGCCAGGTCTTTATTGAATACCAGCATTTCCTTGAAACACAGGAAGCCAGAGGTGCACAGGTCCTTTGATATTATGTGGGAAGCAACTTCTGGGAGCCCCCTGGAACTGCCCTTTTTTTCTTTTGTTTTTTTTGCTCTTGCACCCAATAAACTTCCAGAAGTTTCTTCTGATGCGACCCTGAAGGATGCTAGCCAGACCACTGATTATCTGCCAACATGCCAGAATAGCAAAGATAGTGCAGGATTTGTATTCTGGCACTTTTACCTTACGAGGGTGATAAGAGTGGCAATGCCTTGAAATGGCATCAGGCCTGTCTGCTGGTCTCATTGCAATGCTGGCAATCTGCTTGCATTTTAATGAGTCTGAAAACTCACTGAGTTTTTATTTATTTCCTTTATTCCTTTATGAATAGCTGATTATAAATGTCCTGAAGTGACTTACACACGTACAAAAAAGTTAAGAAGTCTTGGCTCAGATTTAGAGGTTCTTTGAACTGTGTTAATACACAATTGCAAAACACTCAGCATGTTCAAAACAAACAGTAAAAAATGCAATCACTTCTTCCAAAGTTGGGGAGAATATATTTTTTTCTCTTTAGTATTTTTTCCCCTTAGAAAAACTGGGAAATATTGGATAAAATAGAGGGGAAGAAAAATCCTCTGCCCTACTTGTTTCCCTTAATCTCCATATCATGTTAAAAACTATAAAATACTTAAAATGTTTGCTGGCTCTCTTGCAAAAGGATCTTTAGCACTGGAAGAACAGAAGAGCCTCCTGGCTCTCACCCAGGAGGTAGATGTTAACTTAGGCAGCCTGTACTGCCTCTCACACAGACTGACAGGGAGAACGATCAACCTCTCATCTTGTATCTATGCCCAGTACTGAAAGAAAGAGAAGGTACAGTCAGAAGGGATCTAAATGGGATCCCTCCCAATCATTCCCCAAATCATTCCCTAACAGGCAGTGCCCTCATGCCACCACCCTTCAGTTGTTGCTATGGCTCTCTGCTATACCAAATAGTACCTGCCTGGCCCCAATCCTTGCAGTCTTAGATGAAGGTACTCAAATAGCAGTCCCAGGTGTTCTTCACTGGTGGTATTTTCAGTATTGAGGCTAGCTCAGGACTTCACAGCCTCCACAGCAACCGTGGGTCTGTCAAAGCATGTTCTAGGCCCAACCTATGCCATTGAACATACTCTTGACCTGGTCTTTGCCATAAAGTGGGAGGGTGATGATCCATTAGCAGGTAGACCCATCCACTGTGATTTATATATCATTTTCTGGTTTTGACTTATTGTGCTTGTTCCCCACTGCAGGAGGGATCCATTGAGATAGTCCACCCTCAAAGGCTTATAGAATCTGATGGATTCTTGACAGTTCTGGGGAAATTTCTGATTGACATGGCTGCTACTCCCAGGTGCAATTTGCCCATTACCCCCTGCAAGCAATATATTCCATATGGGCACATACACAATATTAAAAAGGATAGTTCTTTTTTGACTGGTGGTGGCACACAGCAACTGAGGGTGTCTCCAGGCAGTGAGAGTAAAATGCAGAATTTTGTGCCTCTCACAGTTCCTACCAAATGACAGGAAAGAACATCAGGCTCTTACCTCATCTGCCAGGTGCTCATGGAATTACTGCTCTTGCAAAATACCCAGATGCCTGCTACTTCCCTTGGGTGCCCCTTGCTAGCATCCAAGTATTTTGCAAATGATCCCACAAGCATCTGGTAGACAAGATATGTAGCCATGTTGGTACTGATATTTGGAGAAACCCAGCATCCAGGATATCACCTTGATATTCTGGGACTTCACTGAGACTGCCATGGATATATGTGACAATCCCAAATAGTCCTGGGAGAATTCTAGGGTTTACCCAGGTCTGAAGGCACCCAATGCACCCGTTTGGCAGCTGAACTGTTTGTCACAATCAGCAATGATGATCATATACTATAAAGTGAGTCTTGTGGTGAGGGAAGGCTGTTGAGAAGAGACAGAGGAAAGGAGTTCGGTGGATAAATGTGAAAGCTCTATTTTTCATTTGACCTTTGAGGAAGAGATGCTCCAAAAACCCACTTTAAGACTTTTAATTCACATTTTGAAAGCAAACATTGTGATGATGTATATAAAATTTATTTGACAGAATTGAGTCAACTATTCCTTCAAACAATATCATAAAGGCTGTTTAAGGCAATTTCATACCATAGTTCAGCAATTATCATATTTCTTTCTAATAACAACAATAATGGTGACATATAAGTCAACTCCATCCAAAATGTGCAAAGTTTAAGATGAAAATATGTTCCTATCCTATATTAAATTTAATGCAATACCAATGAGAATAAAAGTATAAGTATCAACTGGTCTAGAATTTTACATACTAAATTTCGAATACCAATTTTAATTACCTAAGGACTAAAATAAATGATTGTGGTTATTTCATTGGGAATGATATTGTGTATGGTTCTGTTATGATAACACATGAAATTAACTACCGTTAATTTAAAAATTACCCATTTTACATGCTTTAGGTTTTCAACTTTTTTTAAAATTAATTTAATATTAAGTGAGCATCTCCTACAGAAATTAATATTATTACTGGATTGATTATTTTACCCAGTCAAAAAATACTTATATTGCATGTATGTCTGGTTTTAACTCATGCCCTAAAAGTTTGCAGCATTTGTTTTAATACACATTTTCATTTCCACCTTCCCTTTTTGCACATACAATCTTGTACTGACATTTCACATCATTTTCTAGAAGTTAAAGATGAAAGTGGTGTGACTTTGCTTTGAAACTACTGACAATTCCACAATGCAAGCCCCAGAGTCTGTAGATACAAGCATCACATTAACAGTCCACGATTACTGATGAAAAATTCATGCAACTGCAATAACATTCACATTGGTAAAAGTCAGACAGAAGTGAAAGCAGCATATTTAACAACAATCTGTAAACACAAAGATTATCTCTGAAACACTCCCTATCCCCTGCTGTGCCTTGCATTTTATGTAAAAAGTGTGGTAGAGATGGCTCTTTAATCAGGAACCTACAGTGCCATGAAAAAGTATTCTTGATTTGTTCTCCTTTTGCATATTTGCCATATCAGGTCTTCAAACAAAATTTAATATGAGGCAAAGACAATCAGACTAAATACAACATGAACTTTTTTGTTTAATTTATTAAAAAAAAATGTTATCCAACACCTACATCACCCATATTTCTCCCTTAGTTGCTCAATCAACCGATGAATCAAATTTAACTGATAATTGGACTCAATCAGACTAAACACACCCGCACATGATTACTGCTAGGCCTGCTGAATCCACTTAGCCTGAACATTAGTAACAACGTAGTATAGGCTAGAAGTCTTAAAAAGTATGCTGTGATCAAAAGAAATTCCAAAAGAGGTAAGAAAGGAAGTTACTGAAATACATCAATCTGGAATGGTTTGCAAAGCTCTGTGACATCTACCACACTATAGAGCTTCTAGAATGCCAGGTATCAATCTCTCTCTCTCTTTTTTTTAATAATTGCAGTTTTGGAGAAATGTTGAATTTCAAGCACTATGCGTTTGGGGGAAAGCTCAATGAAAAGGGGGAAATTTGTGAGGGAATCAATATTCATGGTAGTGAAGCCAGACGACATTTCTTACAAAAGCTGGAGATAACTCATATTGTTCTCTAATGTTCTTTGATGTCACCATACTTGACCATTAGCCATTTCAGTTAGCACTGATGACAGTAGGAATCCAGTCATACCCAGGAAGATAACGAATATATTACTTTTTTGCAGATTTTTTTTTAAAAAATACTTTAATAATTATAGGAAAGCTCTTCTTGGTCTTTCTGCCTTGGAACTCATGGCAACACGCTTGGATTCATGTATAAAGGTAACTTCAAGACAATTTGTGCAGTTTGTGACAGAAATAACAGTTATTACCAAGCATGACCCCTTCCTTTTATATAAAAGAATATATAATTTGATGTATATACTTATGTTGATTCATCAGCAGCTAACTTCTGTTTCTGGCTACTATCATGACTTACTCAGTGAGTCTACACACTTCTGAACCACAATCCTCCTTATGCTTTATTGTTTCTATTTTTATTTTACAGTTTACACTATCTAGCTGTCAAAAACTTCTATGAAACAGTCTAGGATGACTCTAGAAAATGCAAGTATATTTCATGTCCCTGATGTCTGAACATGAAATTGGCATGAGAAGATAATGAAGTCTGGGACCATGATATATGTAGCTGAAGACTGACTCTTTTTCACATAAACCCTGAAAGAACTGTTACAGGAATCACATGAATTGCAGGTTCTGCCTGGACCTCACAGCAGTTTTTTTGTTTTCGGGGGTGGTTTCTTTGAAGGAACAGGTAAAACAAGCTTTAAAGGTCATTTCCCATAGTCCCAATGTATTGCCATGGTTTTTTAAGTATACAAGGTATAGAATTTTAACAGTAAGATACCCTGAGACTGTCATAAAAATATAAATAATAAATAAATATGATATACAAAATGGGATCATATATTTCTTATACTGTCTAGAACGGCAGTTCTTAACCTTCCTAATGCCGTGACCCCTTAATGGAGTTCCTCAAGTTGTGGGGACCCCCAAACATGGGGGTGGAGCAGCTGGGAGGTGGGAGGGAAGGGCGGCGGGAGGCTCGTCACGACTCCTCTGAAAGGGTAATTCAACCCCCAAAGGGGTCCCGACCCCCAGGTTGAGAACCACTGGTCTAGAAGAACTTCAAGTAAGTTTATTTTCAAACAAAACAGGATTCTATCTGGCGTCTGCAACTTCAGTGGTACACCTATATTCCAGATTGAATGTATACAGATATGTATATTTATATGCAGACTGCACTTTCAATAAAATGCTTGTGGTGTTATTACAACCTTGATTGAAAGTAAACAAAAATATTAGACCATATACAAAATACAACAGCATCATAAATAAAATGTGCAGCAACAGCAAAGCATTCCAGTTTCTGCCTCTCTTCACCAAGAATTCCCCTTCAACATCCAAGAGTAAATAAGTAAGATGTCTCCACCACACAGACCAGCCTGTGCCCTAAGATCTGCTGATGAGGTCCTCTTGGTGGTCCCACCATTCCAGTAGTTAGGGCAGTAGGAACACATGGGAGGGCGCATTCTCATTTGTACCTCCTAAGTTACAGAATAATCTCCCTTCTGAGGTGTGTCAGGCACCCTCACTGTATGGATTCAGAAGTCAGGTGAAGATCCACCTCTTTACCCTGGCCTTTACCCTAACTGAGGAAACAACAGTCTCTTCTGATAAAGGCACTGTCGTTGTTTCAGTCAAACCTTTTATCTGTTTTTATTGTGATATTATTGCAAGTTGCCCTGAATTCTTCAGACAGAGCATGGGATAGAAATATAAATAATTAATACATGCATTTGGAGCAGGAGTTCCAAGGGGACTGCTGACTCACTGAGTCCCAGTCCTGTAAGGATCACCTCCTAGACAGGCCATAAGCAAAGGCTAAGAGAAATACTGGCAGATGGTAGAAAGCATTGGACAAGGCCCAGAAGAGTGAAGGCCTGCCGGCATATTATCTCCAGATTGTTTTTTGCTTTGTTCACTAGTGCTTCTATTCCTGATGCATTCTTTACGTCTTTGTTTTCTCTGAAGGCATCTCTTGCTTCTGTTCATCTTACAAAAGTAAAAACCAACCAACCTGGGAACTAGAAGTACTTAAGAGATGTCAAAGGATTACTAGAACAACTGTAAGCACTAAGAAGTTAACGGTGTGTCTGATCTGATATGTGGTTTTGTAATGAAAATCAGTATTTTTAATTTTTGCAACATTATGTCCCTGCACCTATATGTACAGTGGTACCTCGACATACAAGTGCCCTGACATACAAGTGTTTTGAGATACAAGCCGCCGAGCGAGTGATATTTTGCTTTGTGATGAGAGCAAGATTTGAGATACGAGTATGTAAATACAGTACAGTACATAACAAAAACAACTGAGGTGGTGTTTTGGGAGCTGGAATGGATTAATGGGAAAATTGCTTTGAGATACAAGCGCTTTGACATAAGAGCAAGGTTACGGAATGAATTAAACTCGTATGTCAAGGTACCACTGTATGCGGAAAAACTGGAAACCAGAAATACTGCTATTTTCACAAATGTTATTCCAGGTACCAAGCAAATCCTCCAGCTTATCTATATTAATAAGGATTGCACTACCAGACACACAAAAATAAATATGAAGTGTGGCTGACAGTCTTTTTATCTTAAAATAAACAACTCATACAAGACTAATAGACTCAGCATTTATGTAGTAGCATTTGGGAGCAGTGGCTTCAAACAGTTTACTAAGATAGTCCCATATATTTCTATGTTCAGTGACTACATCTAAACTCTGGCCAGTGAAATGGTTTGTAACTAAAGAACACTGGGAAGCACAGAGTATCATAAAACAAAAAGATATGCTGGTCTGCAAGCCCATATAACTCATCATAAATTTTCTTCATTTGTTTCTTTAATTACTTTCAAAAACTCCAAATACTGTATTTTCCGGCGTATAAGATGACCGGGCATATAAGACAACCCCCAACTTTCCAATTAAAATATAGAGTTTGGGATATACTTGCCATATAAGAAGACAACCCCCAGCGTATAGGACGACCCCCGACTTTTGAGAAGATTTTTCTGGGTTAAAAAGTAGTCTTATACACCAGAAAATACAGTATGTATTTTCAGTTAAACAAAACAAAGTGGGGCAACGCTGATAGGGAAAACTGACTGTGAGTACCTGACAAGCTATGCTTGTAAAGAAAACTCTTTCCCCCCTTGCTTTCCCTCACAGGATTCTTCACACCCAAGAGAGAACAGGGACATAAGAGGCTACCAATAACATCACCCACAGGTGTCTTTCCCTAGCACCTGGTAAGCCTAAATAGGTTTCTACCTCATTTGGGATTGCCAAGAGACAGGGAATCGAAGTTCAGTAGAAATTAACCATACAATGCGGCCTGGAACTAATAGAGTGCTTCATCCAGCAAGTCCAGCTCTTCATGGTGCCTAGGTACAAGTTTGGAGCAGGTGGACACTGTAGAAATTATGTAGGCTCATTTGCTTACCAGAGTATATCCTCTACCAATAGGTCTGGGTATGTGGGACAGACTGCAGATTTCCTGTGCATCTTGTCAACAATAAACTGAAAATAATGGCAGCAGAGCACATGCTCTGGAGAGCAAATGAATTCCACAGTGCTCACCTCTTCCCAATGGTCACTACAAAGAGCCCATGCCCATTGGGTTAAGCACCTAACAGTCCTGGGCCTCTCTACATGGTCAATCTTTGCAAAACCTTTATCATTGCGATATCAGCAGTGGCCTTGTGGCAAAGGACACTGTGAGAGGAAAGAAGACAGTGATGGAGAAGGGAGAGTGCTACTGTAAAACACTGTCACTCTCACCTTCCTCACCTTAATGCAAGGACTGTGTATTTGCTGACTGCTTTTCTCTACTTGCATATGATAAATGATACAGTACAATGACATAATGGCACCATGTCAACCAACTAGCTACTACTGCGTCACTACAAATGCAATAGATCACTCGCTGAAACTGAGCTACAGGTATATGATGACTCCATATTGTTCATGTGACATGAAAACTACCTGAAAAAGATCAGGATGATCAGGGCTGATTAACATTTGAAAGAAGTGAGACCACCACAAAGTCTCCAGCCAGTTTATGATCAAGCACAGTCAGCAACTGCATGAACTAGGCCTTATATATGGCGCACTGTTGTACGCAATTGCTGCAATTAAGTCATTTTGGCAGCTCTTTCCCAAGCTGCAATTATAGTTCAGACTGTAGCAACTTCATATACAGACAGTCATGAGAAAGAACACATGGCCTCCCCTACCTAACCCAGCGTGAACTCAAGAGCAACCTAGCAAGTGTGTCATAGGTCAAACATTGAGCAGCCTCAGCTCTTCAAATGATTCTCTAATCTAAGGCCAGCCAAATTCATTTGTCTGTTTATATTAAATTAGGACCACTTTGTACAAGATAGTGTTACAAGTGGTATTAAACCAATTTCTAGTCTTCTAAGCCACTTCTGATGAAATTTAATTTCAGATCTGAAGTCTGTCATGAAGAATCCAAATATATATATTAAAAAAGCTGTCTCTGACTGCTAGCGTATTATTTGCTCTCACTGTACTGGTTCTGAAGCATCAGAAAACAAAAACTCATTATCTATGCTGTTACTTCTCATTGCTAAAGAAGGCAGGAACTCTCAAATGTTAGGAATTATTTTCAGAATACATTCCATGTTTATCATTCCTTGTTTATCACTTCCCCTGCCATATCTATTTTTTAGTAACTGATTAGTCTCCCTGGGATCTAGATACATTTCTGATATCTGTGGCTGCTTCCTGCCTTGACACATGCATTCATATACATTTTACTTATGTATAAATGAAAGCAAATGCATCACATTTTTCTGTATATACATTACTAATATAGTACTGAAGCACACATGCAAAATCAGAAATGTATATATGTGCTCTTCCATAAGAAAATCCAAAGGGAGCCCCATAGGGAAATGTGTAGGTTATTGTTACAGTATCTGTCATCCATGTAAGAGAAAGAGAAATGAGATGGGCATTAAATTTGCATACAGCCTGAAGCACAGAGGTTCCTGTACGTGGAGAGTTGATGGGCATATCTCGCAGGAAGAGTCTGTCAGGATTAACTCAGGAAAAACACCCCCAAGGACATAATTTGAAGACACCGTGAGAATTTGCTTCAATACACAAAAACAAACTTGAAATCCATAGTTAAGACTAATAACTAAAAGTACAAACTCTGTGGCATGATCGAGGATATAATCTATCTTAATTCATAGCCCACTTAATATTGTTAGAAACGGCTTCCGCTTGGATCTAATGGCATTTACAGTGACACGTAAAAGCAAAGATGCATACAAATGCAACAAGAGCTAATGCAAAACTAATTAAGAAATGGAATTATTTAGGATATCATTTGAGGTAGAAACACGTGGAAGTCAAAATCAGAACAAGAGAAACAATTATAACCAGAAACCTCGAGGGAACATATGTCCTATTATAACAGACAGATGTTAACAAACATGGAAATAAACTGTGGTAGGGCACAGGCCGTGTTTTCAGTATAAAGTGGAGTGGAAAACCCAGATGCTTTTTGAAAACATAAAGAATTCTTAAAACTAAAGTCCCCTGCCATTTTGTTCTTAGAAGCAACACACATAACTTGTTGGCACTTGCTGTTCAGAGTTGAAGGACTGTACAGCTATTTGTGCCGTCCATATTCATGTGACATTCAGATTATTTTTGTCAGATACTGCTTGAAAGATACACTGACAAATCATAATATTACTTCAGGATGTATAACCTCCGATACTGAGCAATATGCGCCAAGCATCATTATGATCAATTTTTGCTTCATTTTGGCTGATACTGATCCATATATCTGAAGCTTTATTTAGGCCTCAGAAAACCACTGCCACTTTGAAATTCTTCTCTACATGGATTCCTGAATGCACTAGAAAGTTCAGACACCAATTTCAGAATTTAACACGGTATTAAGAACTGAGAAAATGTACAGAAGTTACAGCATTGTGGAACTGGTCTTGATATTGCCTAAATTACCAAGTATAATTAATATAACCAAGACTTTTGGAAATTAAAGAGGGCACTCAGCTACTGTAAGACTAATATACTGTCTGAATATTATCTTGGACCCTCTAGAAATGCTCACAATGCTACTGCTGAACTGAAAATAAGTGGATCACATAACCAGGGACAAACCAAACATAGCACAAGCTTACATACTGTGATTTCACCATGGTGTGCTTTTGCTATTACCCATTTTATTTTACTGATCTAGTATCTGGCACTTTTTTTGTCTCATTATTACACATTTTGCTTCTAAAAGCTAAAGACCCAAGTTCAACCTTGCCACATGCTGAGAGCTTCTTGGTGGTCCATCAGCTATTTTCCTATGCCTGTCTGGAGCAAGGAAGGTGCTTGACTTGTCTTGGATCTTTACGCTACATTGTGCAAAGTTGTTCAAGGAACATATCAGAATGTGCTATGAGGCAACGAGTAACTCACACTCAAACTTCCCACATTTTTCATGGACACTGGGAAAGCAGAGCATCCTTTTTGAATGAATATGGCATAAGGGATGCTAAATGCAAACTAGCACTTCTTGGGATGCCGGAAAAACAAGAAAACAACTAAAAAAGGTAACTAAAAGCAGAAGTGCAAAATGTGTGTCTAAATTAAGAGACCGGGAAAAGGACAATCACCCACTGAATAACCAACACCGCTGAATAAATGCTATTGACTATTCTATCAAAAGAAAACCATAAATCAAAGTTCAAACATGTGATTTGAACATCTTCTGGGTTCTTCAATATGTAGCCCCTTTCCTGCATTGTCAAAAAACGTTAGTCATTCCTTTATGCAGATGTTGCCATTCATGTACATTTATCCCCAGTTTACTCAAACCAATCTTTTACTTTTATGGTTGCGATGGGTGTCTGCATAACATGAAAAGCCTTAAGGATGCACAGAAATGCTGGGTAAGCAAAGCTCTCATAGGCTCAAGAAGCATGACAGTGGCTCCTAAGCAATGGAAAGGCACGCAGATGGGCAAGGAGCAGGGCAAGTCATATGTCTGGACGCCAAGGCTGCAGTGAGGGGGTGGGGGGAAACCTGAGAAAGATGGGGAAAGCTGATTCCCTTATGTGCGTTCCTGAGTCCATGCACATTATTATCATAAGCTGACACGTATGGCCTTATCTAACTTATTTCTCACAGCGTCTGGCTTCTGAGGTGATTAGAAGGGGAATCTGAAAGAAACTTTGAACAAAGAGATTTATTTTCCCATTAAAATTTCTGGATCTGCTGTCATTTTTTCCTGGAATTAGGTATGGATAAAGAAGGAAAAGTGTATACTAGCCTCATAGCACATAAATATCTGAGTTGTAACAGTAAAGGCACAATATAAATACTTATCCAAATATACAGGGAAAACCCCATCTTCCACTTGTCTCCTGACCTCATTAACTTCTATCCTATCTCCAGTAGTATATGTTAAAACCTTGGCGGTAGTCTTCTGGTATGTAGGAGTCAAGGCCTTTTCACACTTCCCCGTATCTTGGAATATATCCCGGAATAGGGGACTACTGCCTGCATGGTAGGTAAGGCGTGCCATTGTCAGCATTAACATGTGGACAACAGACTTCTATCCTGAGCTATATTCCAGAATAAGGCCAAGCATGACAAAGGCCTCAGTCTTGCTGTATCTTCAAGGCAGGCATGTTTATTTTGAAATCTATTTTAATGGACTAGAGTTCATATTAGAAGTATATGAAGTGAGAAAAATCAAACTAAAGTATATATTATTTTGTATATCATTTGGCACCACAGTTCCCAAATGTTTATTTTTTACACTCACATGTATACTTATGGCCATTTCTGCTAAGTACTTTATACTTGATTATAAAGTCCACATACACTTATGCCATAGAGTATCAGAAGTTTTTGTTGTTCCATGCAAACAACGTAGAGTCGGATAATTGTGTCATCACTTCTCGAAGTACACCACGGTTTCCCCGTAACTGTGGGTACAGGTAGGAACGTCTAAATTTGTTACTGGACCTCTCTTATGCACCTGAAAATCTACCATGGAAATTGGGAGTCTCCCCCAGATTTGCATTCAAGTCATGAAAGATGCACTCAAAATGAAAAATGCAAGAAAGTGCTTGTGAACTTGTTGAGTTCTGACAGAGTTACGAGTTCCCACCAAAGTCATCTGTTCCCTCAATTACCTTTTATTCAGTACACACTAATTTAAATTAGGATATTTTAAAAAGTGATATTAAGCCTTCATGGCTAATTACTATCCATACAAACAAATGCCCTGTAAATCTGCAGTGGAAAAAACACACCCCACACTCTTGCTATATATTTATCAAGAGCTTCACAAGTGGGGGACGGTGAATCAAGCCCTGTGAAGATTTCTTAATGTATAGATAGACGATTCCTTTATATCAGCTTGTGTTCCCGTTCAATGGAGCCTGGGCATTCAACATCCCTTATTCACACTTTGGGGCCCAGTACAATGGCAACAGCCTCACTTCTCTGACTAAAAAAGCTATGGACATTTTTGTACAGCTCTACTTTGGGCAAGTGATGGCAAAAATGGCTGGGGGAAGGGGCAGGAGGAAGAGCAAAGTGGGGGGAGTCTTATAACAAAAAATAATGGCAGACAAGTAGAGGTCTTTGTTGATAACCTTACTGCATTCTTCCAGAGAACATATAATAATACTTTCCCCTGGTTTCTTTCATGTTTGGATTTCCTCACTGAATTTTTCAAATTGCAAGGCTCACATTTTATCAAATTCATGCAAACAGTGGTACTGCATACATAGGGGATCTATTTGTGCTTTTCGCCTTCAAGATAAAGATACCTTCTATTCTATGGAGACAATGAAAAGCTAAAAACTCCCATGCTGATAGCCTGAAATATTTTTGCAGCTACAGTGAGTCAAAGGTTAGCTCCCTCCCACCTGCATTTGACTTTGCATGTTCTAGTATACGCACAGATGCACAGATAATATGATTAGAAAACAGCTTGTTCATAGAAGGCTGTAGTGTTCCCTTTCTCAAGTCTCCCATGGCGCAGCACACCGACAAAGGAATAATAAAGATGCACATTAATAGGCCTTTGTAAGTTTTTTTTTAAAAAAAACCCACTTAGTGAATTTCAATGAATTTTACACTCACAGCTGCCTTACGTTAACCAAAAAACAAATGAATGAAAGAAAACTATTGTAACAAATCTAAGCGAGCTTCAAAACAGTATTTTTCTTTGCTTTGTTATTAATAAAACAGAATAAAGCTCCAAATTTTCCTTCAAGCAAGCCGTGATTGCTAGTTAGAATAACAAGTGAATCTCCTTTGGTAGTATATACTGATTAAAAGTATAATGAGCAAAAAAGAAAGTCTATATTAGGAGAGACAGAACGCTCTCTAAAGGAGGAAAAAGTCACCTGCGGTGTAGGTGTGCTTTAGTAGCCAATGGACATTTATTAGCTGTTTAGCAAACACACAGGGAAATGCATACATTCTGGAACAGTTGCCACTGTCAAAAGTTTCATCCTACATTGTTTATTCACAGGATTTACCAAAGGAATCTCAAAACAGTAACAGTTATTCATGCACGGTGCTAATTTCAACGTACTTGTTAATAAATGCTGTATGCACCTACAGGGATTGCTTACTACTGTTATATTCTAGCTTCATATGAAGCGATCCAGTTCTCACACACGTTAATGGAAATACTGTAGGTGGCCTTTACCAGAGATGAAAAGAAAAGCAAGATTAAGATATTGAGACTTCATTTACCTCATTAGTGACTTGAAAATAAAGCAAGTGCTCAATAGTGCTTTATACAAAAGAGAAGATGGAATACAGAATGTTAGAGAGAACCCCACAGATTCATTTGTAGCTGAAAAGAAACATGTTAAAAAGAATTTTCTTTTCAGACAGCTGATCACTACAACTTTCAGGATTTCAAATAAAATCCTATACTTTGGCGCTGAGCTGCATTTCTATCAGATCACTGAAGGAAGAATAGAAGATAACATCTTTGAAAAAGAAACCCATAATGCCAAGACAATATTTAGGCCACTTGTTGTAAGAGCACAGATCATCATGAAAGTCTGGAAATTATGCAAATAGATTTAGGCTAGCAAGGTTAAATAAATAAATAAATAAATAAAAAGACCTTGTTCTTTGAAGTATCATTGCTTTTGTTAGGCAACAGTGCTACCTAGAGGCTCAAATGCAGAATGACATTTATCAAATACCAGCTCAGCTTCACACGCAGTAAAAGTTTGCTCATCCTGTATGGTGTAGAAATGTTCATGTTTTTTCTTTGTCTAGCTCTCTGTGTCAACTAGTACAAGATACATTCTCTTCACTTGTTTCCATGGATTGCATTTATTGATAGTTTTCTAAATGGATTGTTGCTGAGGAAATAAGAAAACTTGTACGATTTGCCAGTAGCTCATTATGTGATATATAGATAGTATTGTAGTAAAATACATTCTTTATCTACAACCCACATTTGATCGTTCAAGGTGTAGCAGATATTAAATACAGGGCAGAATCAGAGTGTGTGTATCATATAATTTTATTGTATAAATGACCAGTAATTTATTCACTACACGAGTAAGTGATTTAGATCGCCATTTTTCTGTATAAAAGATTAACATATCTTTCTGAACTAAATTTAATCCTTCACTTTACATTTCCAGTTCTATTAACTACACAGATTAAACTTGTGTCACTATGCATGGCTGATTAAACAAGCAGAATTCACTGGAAAATACTTCAAGAGAGCTATAATATTTATTTTGAGAAATGCACTATTTCAATCTAAGCTTATTGAATGAGTCAGAATTTCACATTCATCTCCTTTAGTGTTCTAAAAGTGTGTCAAGCAAAAATTACTCACTGAGTATATTCATTCTTAAACTTTCTTTTAATATCACTATAAATTTTCTTGAGTGCTAAAACAGGAAGCAAGTATGGATATTATAAAATATTTTCCGCATCTCTTATACAATAGATTATTACTGTTGTACTGGAAATTACTCAGCATAGTGAAATGGTCTGAAAGCTTTGAGATACTGAAAATAATCCAAATATATATTCCTTATTTTTCCCTTGAAAATGTTTTATTCTAATTATGAAACAAGTCATTTTAAACACTATTTCAAAGCAGCTTTAAAACTGCATCATAAGTACACTTATATTTCCAGCAAGTTAGTGTTCTATAGAAAGTTAAAGATAGATGGTTCAGTTAGGAGAAAAACTCTTATTATGGACAACAAATCCATATCGTAATCTGTGTTTCTACTGTGTCTTGTACAAATAATTAGTATAACAGTCAATAAAGCTCAATATTTCCCTGACTGTATTTTACAGCAAGGGGAATGACTCCTAAAATGAAGATACAAAAACACTTGTACCCACTATGACTGAGTGTGAAAATCAACATTTACTTAGGAAAAATATGTTAAAATTATGTTTAACAAGTTAGCATTATGAGGTTGTTAAATTATACATTATCACAAGTCTTTGATGAACCAGAAAATCCTTTAATGATAACTGTGTGCCTTAAATTAGAATGGTAAAAGTCTTTGTGCAATTCCTACAGCAGTTTTTGTTCTAGAAAAATCCTCCCTTCATAGACAATTTCTACCTACATTAATCCTAAAATTTCTGCAAAAAATAGAAACAGCAGTAAAATGAACTAGTGCAAGAGGTTTCTAGAAGGTCTCTGATCTTCGGCATCATTCAGTATTTAAAATCCATATGAGAATAATGTATTACTGAAAAAGTAAATTATGACATAAACTGACACACAATATCATACTAACCCCAAAAGATGGATTACTTTGTCACACACTTGTAAAGCTTTTTGGAACATATATTTCAGTTCTTTTATTTATTCTGGCTCTCAAGATTTTAAATCTTTCTTGTAAAATGGATGTTTAAAAGATGAATAACAAATGAAACACCCCAATTTAATAATTCACTCTTGCATCAATTTTTCAGTTTCAAGTTTGGTTTTATTGCATCACAGACTTTAAACCACTCTGAATTTTTATTTTAACCATATCCCAAGTATAAAATGCTTTTCAAAACAGTCAGCTGCATATATTATGAAATTGTATATTTTTTTCCCAGCATGAAACTTGAAGCACTATTTCAAGGGAGAATTTTTATTTCTCAATCCAAGTAGAGGTAATTTTAAAATTATGATAAGAAGTGAATCTCTTACATTAATCAAGAAGCACTTCCTGCATATTGCCTTTAACAGAAAACGACACAGAAGATATGAAAGGCAGACATAATACTCTTCAGACAAACATTTTTACAACTTTAGTCATTGTAAAATGTTTGTATCAACACTTTTAAGGCCCATTGGGGTTTTATATATTTACTTGAAACTTTCATGTTCAGAATTTGCTCCAAAGTAACTGTTTATAGGCTCACAGCCCTGCCATTTGAATTTCAGACTGGCTGTTCAAAAGTAGATTTTAAAAAAGAATAATTATGCTGTCTAAATCCCATTAGTAAACTTTTATTTTGTATGCCTGTTGGGATACTATCCTGAAAATCATACTTTAAAATCAAGTGGATGAACATATAACCCTCTGTGGTCTCATGCTGCTAAATCAAAGGGTGGACAGCAATATGCACAATTTGTATAAATTTGTTTTTCATCCACATTACCACACACACACACACAAAAAAAGCTCAATATGAACACTCAGTTGTCTTAACACTCAAAAGACAAAATGTACTTTCAGAATCACTTTTCCAAGTAGCAATTCATTTCAAACAAACAAATTTAAATCACACATTAAAACATTACAGAGAAAAAAATCCTTGTTTTAAAGATTTATGCGTTTTATTATTGGTAATAAGAAACTGAATGCAGGGTACCTACATTTGCCCAAAAACACTTTTAAATTTTAAAAAGAGATTTTGTATTCATCTATAGTCAAACCCCTTCACACTTTACAATTGCACATTATCACTATGCCAGCACACAACATAACAATTGTGCACTCATCAAAGTTTCCACAGCGCCTTTCAGCCTTAGACAATGATCATTATATTAGCAGACTGATGTTTATTTTGGTCCTTAGTAGGTGGCTCAACAACGCAAAAATGGTTTTACAAAATGCATTTTGACTAAATACTTTAAATATATCTAAAACCTATGAAATTAGCAAACAATTTACTGAAGGAACATATTGCCACCTGAAGTCAGACCATATCGAAGCTCAGTGTTAGAAGTAATTTGCTCAACTGCTTACTGCATCCCCTGTTACCTAAAGTACTAAAATCTAAGAAATTATCTTATTTACTTTCAGGAAATATGCAATTTCAAATGTGTGTAGCATGTACAAAACCCGCCTTCTTTGAGATTACATTAATACAAAGCAGGTATTTAACATTATGGTTGTAACTAAAACATTTTCCTTATAACCAATCATTCTGATAAGGAAGTCCCTTAGCAATATAATGGTTACAAATCCCTTTTATGGCTTTAACAAGACCTTACTTCCCTGCTTTCCTAATACAATGTAGGGTCTATTTTCACCTATTCAGAACTGCATTATAGATAAAGTTACAGCAAATTTGTTTTCCTCAAAAATGCAGTGAAGCCTAATATCCTTTAAGTAACAACAGACTTGTCTTTCATTTAATAAAGAACTGGCACAATTTTCTTTGAGAAACAAACTACCTCCCTGACAATGACTCTGTTCTTGAAATTCTGAATGAGATACAGCTCAATTTGCAGGTGTTCAGGTAGAAAGGTGGAAGGGTATTTGACCCTGATCGGGTAATTGTTTCTGTGGTAGGTAACTCCATCCAGTTCACTGATATCATTCTTGTAGTGATAGATAGGCTGTGGGAGTTTTCAACTGTGAATTGCTCAGGTATATGCAAGTGATCCAACCCTGAAACCAATACATTCCATAAAGACTCTTAGTTAGAAGAGAGACCTAATGCCACACTGTAGCATTTGATCATTTCTCATACTATTGTTGGTAGTTTCACAAAGTTATTCTGTGCTTACTTCTACTAAAAAAAACTACTAAATAACTACTGAAAACTGAAAGATCATTTACAGTTTATTCAATTAATGTGTTCGTTTAAACAGAAGCTGTTGGCATATATTTCTGGATCTTTGTAACACCTATTTGATTAATATAAGTACCAAGTGCTAAGAGCAGTGTTAATACGTCCTTATCCTTTTAATTTGTTATCATCTTATTAAAACCCTGACATTGCTACTGACTTACATTGTGCCTTCATGTACTGTTTGCACAACAAAGTCCTGACTACTTCTGAAATCTTAAGAGGTAGCTTTACAATTACTGGCACTAGACCGTACTTCGCTGAAAAAAACTTTATGTATGTGTATGAAAAAAAAAACCCTTCAATTTACTAAGAAATAATTCTGTCTGTTCCAGTGTTGGTTTAATTTAGGATTGTACATTTGCCAACTGGAAAGAAGTTAGCAGGCACACAAATTTCACACTAACTTTACTCAGAGAGTACTCCAGCGTATATATATTCCCTTGATCTTGAATGCAACTTCTTTAGGACTGTAGAGAAGTGTTGGAAACAAAGAGCTTGGAATGAAGGATCCGAGTTGCACAGCTTTAAGATACAAAAGCAGGACACATAAAGCTAATGAAATGCTGCTAGCTAAACCACCCTGGTAGGGATAATATGGGGAAGGAAAATTGGGATTAAACATTATGGGAAATCAAAGAGAGGTCTCATCCCCCACCTCACCCATTATAAAGAGGTACAGAGAAAGAGACAGAGACAGGGAAAGAAAGATGTTGCCCCCCCCCCCACACACTGCTTTCATTATGCAAGGAAACACGGTGACAATTTTATAGTAGAATAATATATATAACATATTGACATGCTATACAGTTCATATGCAATCAAGTTTACTTAATTGCTCAACTTCCATGGAAGCTTGTAATTTTTCAAAATTCATAGCATGGCTATTTATCTATTCTGAAATGTCTGTCTCAGAGCAACAAAATTATATTTGTTACTCATGCTCAAAAAAAAAATCATTATTTTACTAGTAAGTCTACATTCTGCAACCACATAAGTGAACATTTATACTGATAAACACCCTGGCTGAAAGTAATAAACATACAGGAACCAACTAACACTAAAATGAATAACATTAAAAAAAATTTTTTTTAATCTTTTTAATGAGGTACAAAAGAATGTGAACGGACCCTTTAATGACAGTATTTCCACATAAGGAAGGCGATCCATTATCATTTGAATATAGACATGCCTAATCATGTTGACAATAAAGTTCTACAGAGTAATAAAGGCTACTTGTACAGTAGACATTAATTGCAGTTACTGCTGTAGGAAGACACCTTCACCTTTTATAAGCTTTTACATAAAATGAATCTGATCGACATTTTGCTTTGTGATAAGAGTATATACTTTACCGAGTACAGGTTACTGGCTTTTAACAAAGAAGTTAACAAAAAAATTATAAAAACTTGGGATACAGACATCTTATAGATACTGTAAGTAAATTTTAAAACAGCAATTTTACAACATATTTTATATCAGCTTCCCATACTGTAAATTAAACTGTTCATTTTGTTCTGGGAAAATATATACAGTATTTTAAATGCACTGTTTAGACGCATTCATGTTTTCAAATCCTTCAGAGAAATTGAACGCTTGAACAAGATATGCCGTGATACTACTTGAATGAGCCTCAAATGCCTAATTTCATGTTGAGTTTTATATACATCTGATCTTACTGATTAAAGAACACAGAAGAGCTTGAAGAGCTTCTCAGTAATTTTGCTAGGCTCCTTATGTCATACTTAGCAAAAGAGTCTACGCTATCAAACTAGGTTGTCCTTTGTTTTAATAAAGAATTGTTGTCACTTGGAATTGCACCTGCCAACTGGAGAATTAACAGAAAAATAGCCCTTGAAAATCAGAAAGCAAATGAGGAAGATGAACTGAAATACAGTGAGAGACATAAAAGAACATAGTGCCAAAAAAGCAACATTTGCCAAGGGCAACAAGTAACTAAGTTTAAAATACAGAGAAAGAACAGATAACAGAAGGGGGCCTTTAACATTCATTTGTTAAAATCTTCCAAGATGGTCCCATCATCCAGAAAACCCCTTCCAGTTCAGTTAAGGGAACTGATATGATGCACTGAGATGGGAGGGAAACATTGCAAAAGACAAAATATGAGAATCATTTCTTGGCTACAAGTTTGATACTTCTGGAAAGAAACATGAAATGTTCCTAATTTCTAAACCAGATTGTTTTGTCTGAGTAACTGAGTTCAATATTATCATATAAAAAGAATATGCAACTATTAGAAACTAATAAGAAAAAGAATCAGGTAGTTTTCTACAATGAAATGTCTTTCTATGTTTTCATCTCCACATTTACTACCAGCAACACATTGTAACACATAAAATACCTGCATGTCATTGCATTCTATGAATTATGTTGCCGAAAAATTCAAGCACATTATCTACTTGTACGTTTTATGGTTGTCTACTTTATGGCTGAATCAAGCGTAACATTCAGTTTCTAATTTCACTAATTTCAAATTGCCTACAATTTTACTATATATTTAAATAGATTATTGGCTGCTATGTATGATCCAATTATTAAATAGTTTATAAGTGGACTGAACAAAAGTAAATTAACAGCTCTCCCATTATTTCTACAAACACATTTAACAAAAACAAACTTTTAAGAACATTTTGTATCAAATAACTTCCTTCCCTGACCTAAACTGCTCCATGAAGCTACGGTTAGACCCACTGAGGGAACAAGATATCTTACTTCCCAGCCCTTCAGTATTACTTGTGGTTTGCTTGTATAATGTTTTTTTTAGATTAAGGAAACAGATTCTTTTTATTACTAATCACCAGAATTACAGAGCTGACCACCACCACCCAAACAGAACTGTAATATTTCTTCTTCATGACTTTATGCCACAGAAATAAAATTGTGAACTTGATTTAAGGATTGACTGGTTTTATTTATTAGACCAAATTGTAATTTTAATACAAAATTACCCTATTTTAAAGGAAATGGTAATGATAGCAAAATTCAACTCTGCATATGCTCAGAAGATGCTCAAAATTTGGTTGATTCTGCAGACCTGGATGCGATGTCAAAGATTAAGCTTTGTCAACAGCGTTGCACCTCAATGAAAATCCACCTGGCATTACGTGAGACAGAAGGCCTCAGATTGCTTAAGCTTTAAAGGTGTATTTAAATTGAACCTAGGGCTACTCTTGCTTTTCTGCACTGATAAAAAAATATATAATACAAATCTTCAAAGTATGGACTGTCTCAACATATCACCCACTAGGAAGGTGATTTCCCCTTCTTTCCATCTCCAATTAAGCTGTATTTTAAGCAAGAAATAATGTGGATCTTGAAGAATCTGATACAAATCAGCATAGGAAAGTTGAGAAATCTTTTAATTAAGTAATTCAACTTCCAGGTCAGACTTTGTGGTAGCAATTCAACCATTCTGAATTGATTCCATTCTCTTTGCTTTTCCTGAAACACTTTTTATCTCCAAACCGTTCCAGGTAGGAATTCTTCCTTCTTTTCTTTTGCTATAGAGCTTTTGTTTTTCATTGTGTCTTCCATTACTGCATTAAATTATCTTGCCAATATCATTATTATTTACACATATTTGTTTTAATGTTATGCTTCTTAGCATGCCTCTCCTCACATGTAACTGCACTTCATTTATTTAAGGCTACTCTATACCAGAGGCCTATTCTCACGAGGGCCTCTTGAATGCGAACAGAATGCCCTGGGATGGAGCATTTGCTCTGCTGAGCCAGCAGTTCCATTCGGAACTGCCCCGGCCCATCCCAGGGTTGCCACTTGCGCTCTATACTCAGCCCAGGGCGTCCCTGGCTATCCTGGGCCATCCCACAGTTGTTCTGTGCAGGTGCAGGTAACTGGCCAATCAGAGCTGGCGGCGCATGCAGACACACAGCACTGCCGTCCGGGCCCGCCATTTCAAACCTGGTGACAAAGAGGTAAGTGGCGTGCACATGTGTGTACATCCCCGGCTAGACCTATGCCCAGGGTGGGTGCCCAGGGTAGTTTTCCTGTGGGCTGTAGGGGGCCCAACTGCGTCATCTAGAGCCCGCAGGAACCGAGGAGGCCTGCCCACCCCTGGGTTGAACCTGATCCAATGGTGACAGTTCTGGGAGTGACGTCTCACCCCCACGGTGGCCTTTTCAGGCTAGGCCACGCAGAGACGTGTTCTGCATTCGCACCTAGGGAAGTAAGAACATGTCCTCATGGGTTCCTTACCTACCTAGGTGTGAATGGGGAATTTGTCCCCATGTGGCCTAACCTTTGTGCACTACAGCTGCTGATGTGCAAAAAGGCCTTAGAAGGTGTCAGAATGGGTTATGCAACAGTATTACAGTTTAAGAACACAATTTTAAACAATTCTGTTTTCAATGTTATTCATAACACGTAGAAAGTCTAATAAATTGCCAATTCACTGTCATGATCAAGGTCTTTCACATTAAGTGTAAAGATCAAAACTACACAACAAGTACATTGTGCATACAACAAGGCAACAACATTATAAAGTCATGCTCTCAAATAATACCTCCCCTCCAAGGTCTTCATATGAGCAAGACAAAAAGAGTTTGAGGCCCTAGTCGTACTTCATCCCATGTTGGGTGATGCTGCCACCTAGTGGTAACTTGCAGCCACTGAAGTTACTGGGGTGAAGGGCAAAGCAGCTAAAAGTAAATAGAACAGGGGTCAGAATAGGCAAAACTATTCAAATCTTCATTAAAACTAACCATAGTAGATTATGTCCCCATAAGCCAACTTTGAATTAGTATGTGAAGGAGACAGGTGACTGACACTTGGAGCTCCTGAATGTAATAATGTCCTTATGGCCCATAATTCTATGATGACAACCAGAACAAAAATATCTAATTATTTGCATGTAGAAACCTGCTGGTAGCACCATATAGCAGCACTGACCTTAATAAAGTTATGAATTAAGTAAAAGTTTACATCCTATTTGATCTTACCTCTTCTTGTTCCTATTGCTTTGATTGCAACTGGTAATTTTTTACAAAACTGCTAGCAAAATGGGCTTTCACACCAGAACTCAACAGAACTGCTGCTACAGAAGCCCAGGTTCTGTCCAAAGCAACCTGACCCATAAGCAGTGGATTTAGGATTTGGATTGCAATATGAACCATTCTTTAACATGCACTTGAGGGCTTCTGTTTCCTTTATTCACATTCACAAAAGAGTTAGGCACATGCACATAAAAGGTAACTACAAGCATCTGTGAAACAATATCACAAGATGCACCAGGATCACTCTGTTCATATACATTATTATCCAAGCCTAGGATCTCAAGCATTTTTGATGTAGCACCAGTTTATCACTCCAAATAGCTAACATAAAAATATTGCTTGTGTAAGGGTTTATACACTAAGTAAGCCCAAGGATCAAGTAAAAGGGAACTTGAGTATCAAAGATGATTGCTAGTGGAAGTGGGCTTCACTTCCACAGTAATTTTTAGAAAAATGATGGGTCAAGTAGAAAAGAAGATGAATGCATAAACACCAAAACAGAAGAGGATTTTTTTTTCTAAATGAAAAAGAAAATATTGTCATTCAAGTGCCTTACTGAAGTAATCTGCAATCATCTATTTTGAAGAGTCAACACATACTTCGAAAGGAACATCCAATCTTCTTACCATAAAACGTGGGCTAAAAAAAAAAAGGTGTGCTATGAACTTCATAGCACAGGCTAAGGGACATGTGATAAGATACATCTTCTTAGACTTCTCCTTCAACTACCAGAATTCAAATCCTGCTTTTTTGTGCACCCTTGACATTTTTGTCTGGCATTTTCATTAATTTTGCGACATACATAAATGTAGCTGAAATGTTAGCTGATCAATACTTTGTCTCTCTCTTGTAGCACTACAGCACTTTTCCCTGAAGACCACACAGCAGTACAGAAATTAAATGTGTAAAATATCAAATGTTAATGTTAACACAGCAGCACTTACTGTATAAAACTGAAAAGGCTAAAACAATTCAAAATGGACAAACGGTACCACAAATTATCACAATCATATTTAAAGATTAAAGTCTATCCTACAAAATAATTCACTGACTCATGTTGAAATGTGTCCTTTTACTGATAGCTTAGTTGCATCCAATTATTTTTTTGCTCATTAAAGAAAGAAGTGACAGTACATGAAAGAGGTTGCATACATTCACTCAACTCTGCCATTTTTCCCACTTTCCAACATTTGTAAGTGCACAAATCATTGTCCAAGAATCTGAAGAAAATTAAACCCAGTTTAGAAGACAAAGGCATTCCAGTACACACTTCAGATTATTCCAATGAAAACGTGCGCCATTACTCCTTTGGAAAAGGATTCCATACGGTTGCCATGAATTAGTATTTCTAAATAATCGTTATACATTAAAATGATAGTAAATAAAAGTGCTACATTTACTTTTGTACATAGAAACTGTACTATATTTGCCAGAGCAATTTCATAAAACATATACTGATGTTGGTTTAACTTACTGTTTGTTTCCTGCTTTCAAATGAGAAGTAAATGTGGGATCTTCTTTAGATCCTGCAATGGCCTTTTTGCAGTTTCTGCCTGATGGCAGGGTGAAATCACAGGGCAAGACTGGGCCTTTGCCTGCCACTTGCTTCCATGATACATCTGATGACGAAAATACCTGGAACTACACAGGTGCTCGCTCCCATACTTGCACAGGGGGTATTTCCAACATGAAGAATTCCAAGAGCAAGCACCGGACAAGGTAAGCAATATCACAGTGTGGGAACAACAGGGGTTTGGTGTTTTCTAACCCACAACAGCAGTTATCACAGGATTTCACCCTGGGACAGGAAAACACTGAGACTGCAATATATTGTATTTTTAGATACAAAATGGGATATATAGTTGGATTCATTTGACAGCATCCTTACAGAACCAGATTTCTCTTAATTTTCTCTCCAAACATAGCTTCTTTGCCCCTCTCCCAACTTACGGAAGGTTCTAGAGTGAATTTTGGAAATGCCAGACAAGATGTACTGATCAGTGGAGGAGGAAGATATTCCAGTACAAAAACTGAAGCCCATTTCAAAACACCAGAATGCATCCATATACAGTAAAAAGATATAAAATCCCTTTTTGCCTCTAAGCTTTCTCCTACAAAGTCCACATTTTTATTACACTAGAAGTACTCAGCTGCCCCAGTACAAGAAAAGAAGATCAAAATGAATGATTTTCAGATCAAGGTGTTTAGTTCCTCCCTCCCAAATCCAAGACATGGAATTTATTTTTCTTCAGACCATCGCTAAAGCAAAGTAACATAAACAAGACTGCCATCTAAAAACTCTGCTGACTCTTCTTTTCCAGATTCTGTTTCCCTGGAGACGTAGCTGGTAACACGTGAAAGGCCTGAAGCTATGGAGCTACCATTTTTATCCTCACAGTGTCTTAGCATGGTGGAAGAGTACAGGTTTTCTTACTTTTTAAACTTTCTATTTATTCATGAATCTTTTTAAAATATATTTTTGATTTTTTTAAAATTAATTTTAAAACTCATACAGACATAAAATAACAAAAATATCAAACATAAAAATGTGATTATATGAAAATAATTAGACACATTTACATCATGAAATTTAAACTAGCCACTTATCACAAATGTGATTACAGGGTCAGATACAATAAATCTTAGAAATGTGAATGTTCATCACAAGGTAGATTAAAAACACATACCATTCCAAGTGTAACACTAACAGTCAACAAAACCCAAAGCAAATACCTTCAGCCCCATCATCAGTGGCAGATGTATAAACCAATGAATCTGTTAAGTAACTCCCAAACTGAGCACTTCTCCCTTAAATCACACAGTTCTGTACAGCAGAGGTTTGCTCTCACTCAGTTGGTACAATATGACTTATTTTGTTTTAATACGATCCCTGAAACATGAATTAACATAATTTGGCATCTGTGGTACCACTGACTGGGACTCCCCTCCACAGCACCTCTGGGTGATGTTTGATACGTATTTTTAAGTGCCAAATGATTGGCAGAGTGCTGGGGTGCTGGTGGTGGTGGGAAGGATGGAGGCGGGAAGGGAATACAAGGGTAAGCAGACAATTGTGGAGCAATGTTAAGCTGATATAGTGCAGATAGTAGAGAGTTAATTATGTTGCAATAACATAATGTCATAACTCAAATTGTTGTTATTATTGTAGTCTTTGGTTCTCAGCGCTGTCATTACTGATATGCATGATGGCTACTACCATGGTCTGTATATATCAGCAGTTCTCAACCTTCCTAATGCCGTGACCCCTTAATGGAGTTCCTCATGTTGTGGAGACCCCCAACCATGGGGGTGGAGCAGCTGGGAGGTGGGAGGGAAGGCGGCGGGGGACTCACCGCGACCCCTCTGAAAGGGTAATTCGACCCCCAAAGGGTTCCTGACCCCCAGGTTGAGAACCACTGGTGTATATGGTCCAAAGCACAGGCAAGAACTGGTGTGTCAGCCTTGGCATTTGCCTATCTGTGTTGGAAGCTAATGCCAGGACTAATCCTTAACTAGTAAGATTACCTCTGTACATGAGTACACTAGGCAGTCAACACAAACAATTCTCCCAATAGGCTATAGCATATTATTCTAGTTCTGCTAGAATTTCCATTGTTCTTACATGTCTTATCTGAAAAAGCAAAGTTAGCATATATCTTTGCCTATCCTTGTATGGTTACTTCTGAGGTTACTCCAGCATTTTTAATGTTCAAGAGATCACAGGAGAGAAAATGTCTCAAACAAAGGCTGTATCCAGACATCACTTACTTATTCCACTACATTTGAATATTTGGGAGTAAAGCAAGGGAATATCCATGCTTTATTCCTGAATACAGAAGAATAAGTAAGCAATGCCTGAATGCAGCCACCTTTCTCAAGCAAAGTCATCTTGCTGAGTCATTATGTCATAGGGTTATCTTAGACAATTTCACTAAAGCAGTGTGAGAAACAAATCCACTGAAGCCTCAAAACACTTTTAGTGAAGTTCTTACACTCACTGCAATTTATGAAAGGCATAAAAAATAATTGACTCAGTAACTCAAGGCTTTTGGAATGCCACTATTTATTTGTTTGTTTGGATTTCCATCCTAGCCTATACGCGAAGGCCTTAGGGTTGGTTAGAATAAAATAGCATAAAAACTGATAAAATAAATTAGCCAAAACAATGACAGTGCCTGCATTTTTCAGATGTTTTCATTTGCTAACAATTTAAACACATTGCTTGTCTTTACAAACTTTCTTTAAGTTCTTATCATCTCTATCCATCTATCTATCTATCCATCTATCCATCTATCTTTGGGTGCCTCAAAGCACCATTTAAGCTTTAAAGTCCCTGAACAGCCAGCTCCTGTCATGCCAACTGGATGAGGGAAAGCTGCTCAGCAGCTTCTTACAACACCCTTTCCCTGCTGCTGCACTACCACCATGGACAATAGATTGTCACATGACCAACCACAAGATTGGCAGTGTCGCAGCAGCTGCAAAGCGTTAATGGTAACTGGAGGCACCCTTTATAAATATTAGCATATGTTCTCCTATGCACTCTTTGATATTTAACTTTTTTTAAACTAGTTTTATTCTATGACTGTCAACTGATCATAATAGTACTATATACTACTGCATGGTTTCTGATGGAGATATCTATGAAGTGTACATCTGCCTCTAGTTTAGAATGTGTCCAGAGCACATAGCTATGAAGCATCATAAGCAGCTCTTACACTTTAAAATTTACTTCAATGAGGTCTGCTAGAACCCAGAGAAAAGATGTAGTCATTCCTTGATGCTTGCCATAATCTTACTGGTCATAAACTATAGATGAACATTAATTCTAGGAACTACTGGCTACCTGAGCATCCAGCCTTAAACTATTACTTTTCCTGGTTTTGCTGTTAAGTGTTTCTCCAGGTGACTGTATGAACAATTAGTGAGCTCATGATGTAGTATTTTTTATATGTATCATTATACTGCTCTTGATCTGTGGCCCTCACAGCTACTAAAATCTAACCAAAGAGAGATGGCTATGTGGTAAAAACTTATTTGAGAGAGGGAAGCAACAGTTAATGAATCCCTGATATGTCTACTCCTGGACTGTTAAAACCATTACTGGGTTTCTTGGGCAAGGTCATCAGAAAACCGTGGCAGTACCACTGCAGACATGGTTGAAAGAAGCAGACTAGCTAGATTCATTTCAGTCTGGCTTCTGACCAGGCTAGGCTCCATAACTGTTTTGGTTACCCTGATGGACTGTCTCCATCAAAAGATGCTATCCTTTTGTCCTGGACATCTCAGTGGTTTTTTTATACCATTGATCTTAGGTTCTGTTCAGGAGACTCAGGACTCCTATCTTAAGAGCAGATGTGCCCTTACCACATTACTTTCAGAGGACAGTCAATTGCCAGGAATGCCTAGTTTGATTTCCGGCTTCTTTACCAATGTTGGCACTTCCTGGACAGACACAACTTGATTAAACTCCTGTTTTGCTGACTTCCAGATTAGACCACCACAGTTTACTTTATACAGGGAGACCCTTGAAAACGTACATTAATACAGAACATAATAGCTCAACAAATAATGTGTGTTTCTGGCCAGACACACACCATGCTGGCCCTAAAGGATTTGCACTAACTTCCTATATTCTACTAAGCCCAATCCAAAGTGGCAAGTAAAACTCTAAACACATTGGGTCTCAACTCTCTGTAGGAGCACCTTCTCTGATACATGCTTGTCTAAAAGTTCAGGTCTTCCTGGGAGTTCTTTCTCCCTCAGATGACCATGGAGAGGCTGTTTGTAGGATGGCATTCTTTGTGGTTGCCCTGGCTTATGGAAAACATGTTATTATGAAGTGAGACAGACGCTTTATGTGTTGACCTTCTAGCATATTTTGTTTACCCAGAGATGTGGACTTGGTTAAATAGACTTTAGAAGCTTCTAATGTCCTTGATTTTTGACTTTTATTTTATAATTTATTTTTATTATTTGTGCTTTGTACAAATAAATAAATAACATACCACAAAAGCAGCCAGACTCCTTGGTGGTGAATCCCAGTCAAAGCAGCTGTTTATGTAGTATGCAGCATTAATGAGAACCATGACACAGCGCTTCGTACGGATAAAATTCCTTAGAAGAAGCTGAAAGAAAAAAATGCTTTACTCATTTAAAAGTACAAAGTATTAAAAATGCTATATTGACCTACAGTTCCTGTTAGTATCTTTGCACTCATACATATATTGCACTCTGCTATTTAAAAAAAAACCTGATGTCATAATTGATACAATTTGTACATACTGCCATATATACTAATAAGATCTCCATATTTTAAAACATGCTTCAAGTACTGAGATTTAGAAATCACATATTTCAAAACTGGAGTTCATGTGGACTACTATTCCCCTTTAAAAAGATAAACAGTGAGGAATCAATGATGCAGGTCTGAGTAATTACACCTGACAAAATTTAAGACTCCTTTTCATTAAAGCTAACAAAATATATTGCTGATCTATAAGAAAAGAAGAATCTGTTTAAGGAACTGTGTTGATTTATAACTTTAAACATAAATAACCATGTCTACTCATAAAGTTACTTTAAAAAAGCAGTAAAGTAATAAAGTTAATTTGCACACTTTTTACTGCAAGTATATCTAACAGGTTTCTAAGCTGCAGTTATACAGCATGTATTGCACATACATAATGAGTTTGCTAAAGAGTTTATTTTTGGTGGTGGGCATGTTATCTTGTTGAAAGTAACTACAGTTTATATAATAATTAAACAAGTAACAAATAATGCATAACTAAAGTCTTGCAAGGTAGATTTAACAAGAACAGAATTTGATGGATTTTTTTTAGAAAAAAAAATTAGATGAAAGCATTCAGTGAAACTACCCTTTTGAAAGAATGAGTACTTGTAAAAATCACAGCCTCTAAGCTGCAAATGATTCTTGTCAATCATACTTCAAAAATTAAATAATTTAATGATGCCTAAGTTAAAAGTCTAATAAGCACTCTAAAAGAAGAATAAAAGTCTGATACAAACTGTAATCCAGAACAATATCAGAATTATGCTAGACTAAATTTACAGCATGATACATGGAAGACAACACAGTCAACTTTACCCTGATATCTCATGGAGCCATTTCACTAATATCGATCTCCTCACTGCAGGGACTTGCTAAATTAAAATGCACATTTTTGCATGGGTGGTTATTTTTCAAAATATTTAGATACTTTTTCCCCTGCTGATGATGCCTGATTTGAAAGTTTGGGGGGCGGGGGGAGTTATCAAGTTCCACCTGAAATCTGGTCTTTTGAAAATAAAAAAGCTCCTTCCAACTTTTTACCTGTTTAGAAATTCTGTTCTCTTCTTCAATATACTTCTGTTCTTTAGGTATTAACGTTCGTAAGCTGGCTTTCACCTGAACAAAGTATTTTAAATAAGCACAACGTTTACAACCGTAATGATAATGCTTTGAAATCAGAAGGCTAAGATGATACATCAGAAATGTGAGGCACACGGACTCATGCTTGTGAATACATGAGCAGCAAAGTAAAGAACTCGGGGTATCTCAGCCAGTGGCAGAAGAGCATTTGGCAGCACACATCAAGGTATAGAGAAATGAGGAATGACAGAAATTCTCTACAAATCAGGAACAAAAGCTTTCATGCAACTGAACTCTTTAGCAGTACAAAAAAGCCAAAGTTAAGACTTACAGCATTAAAAATCACATCTATTTCAAGATAGATGACCCCCTTTGTTGGCCCTGTCAGCTGCTTGTTTTTCAAGACGTAGGCTTTCTGTTCACCATTTTGAATCTGCGGGAAAAGGACATGACAGCCGTCTGTCTCACAGTCTCCACTGAATACACTCCCTTAGTGACCTTTGACCCCCAGCTGCTGAAACTGACAGAGAACCCAAAACAACTGTGGCAATTCTGACAAGTACCTGTTCATTACCAGGACCAAGTCTGTCAGAAAAAATTAACTATCATGGGATTCAACATGCCCGTGAATTGAGTATGTTAAAAATTTTAGTGTTCTTATTACAGACCTTAGCTGAGAAATGACAGACAGCACTGATTCTTTCCATGAGCACAGAAATACACAGAGTTGTGCATTAACGAAATAATAATAAACTTACAGACAACAATGGTATAGCCACTTTGCCCAGGAAGTCAGCACTCCGATCTCGATCTTCATCATAAACGGTTACCTCAAGAACTGAGTGGATATCTTTAATATTGCTATGAAAAGGGTGGGGCAGAAATAAAGAGGCAAGAAAGTCACCTAGGTGGAGTGGTTACAAAGACAAATGCATTTTTAGAAATATATATCACAGTTGGGAGGGGGAGTTGACTTGAAACAGAATGTTCTGGAATGCAACTAAGGCAAGATACTGATCATTTCCTTCCCAGGCCTGAATTACAGAACAGCTAGTATAAACCAGTCTTTCATTAATACTTATTCTGATAGTGCTCTGCACGTGTGGAAAGTTAACAGTGTTAAGGAAATAAGATTTCAGTTGTTTTTTTAAAAAAGCCCCGTACACTAAAAAGCTTTACAAGGTATTAAGAGTAGTTTCTCATGGGCTCAGTATAGTTTATATCCCTCTGCAAAGAAGTTACCGGTAATTATTTAGTACCCTTCCTTGTTCTGTTTCTTAAACCGTTAGTTACAAAAGTAACTAATAAAGCTCCTGAGCGCTGCATTCACTCTGTGAAGGGAAACAACCACCCGAGTGGGTGGTGTCCACAGCATGCCTTCAGTGTCCCAAACGTGCCCATGGTAACCCCTGCTTGAAACTGGCGCAGAGTTTTGACTTTTTGGTATAAAGCTGTGCGTCACCCTGGCTGCTTTCAGATGCAAAGACATACCGTGATATAGCCTTAAATGAATAGACTTGACTCCCACATGCTGTGATAGGGAGCAGCAAAGTTTCTTCTTCTTTTCTTAGATTAACCGTTTACGTGACACCCAAATGCTAACTGTGGTGCCTGAAAGAGCTCACAAGGGGCTTTTGGAAAACAGGCCGTGAAAGGAACAGATCTCCTTGGCCTTCCCACCAAAAGGGGCATCCATTCTCATCAATCCCCTCTAGACTTACTATAACTTCCCTGCAGGCCACAACAGCTTTTAGCAAGCTAGATTCAGTTTGCATTCAGATAAAACAAGCTGTTCCTCATCTATGTCTGTGTTTACACATAGCAAAAGAAGAGATAAAATATAACATGAAATTCCGCGTCATCCTATCTCTAATTCATTTTTTCTAGCCCAGAATTTTCATGAGAGGAAACTGCTAATACTTTGCATTCAAAGAAATTAGATACAATATTAATAACTCTACTTTCCTACCTGCTCTCAGTAGTTTACAACAGAGTAAAATTACACAATAACTTCTAAAAGACTAAAGGCTTTCAGTTATCTGTGGAAAACCACTGTATCAGGGCAGGTGATTTCACCAAACACAATACAAAATGATGCGTTCATTTGGCAAATTAAGTGTTTCAGCTTTAGGTCTTAAGTACTCCACAAAGGATCCAAAAGATTCCTGGAGATGGCTAAGCCACACAGCCAGTGGGGGAGGGGAAGATCATGCTGCCATGGAGCTGAACTGGCAGAAGCTAGTTCACTGTGCAGGCACCTGAAAAAATGGCAGGAAGACATTCTGGAGTTGGCCTGGTGACAGAAAAGAAGCTGGTGTTGGCACAGGCTGGTAGAGCCCCACTCAGCACCTCCAGTCAGGTCTTACCAACCATTTTTCAGAGCAAGCTGTCAGGGAAGGTGAACACATCACTCCAACCTACTCACGTGGTGCATCTTTCATGGCCTCTCTTGAGTCCTGGGATGATTGAATCTTCTACTACATCTGAATCTTAACAGTCCAACAGCATGGCTACTTTTGCCTCCCAGCTAATCTGTGCTTAATGCAACAAAGAAATTTATAAGGGCCACCCTTGGTAGGTAGCCATGTATATTCAACACTGTTACCCTATGCTTTCTAAGCCCAATGTAAAATAAAGTTCAGTTGGGCCTCCTCTGTGGCAGCACCTTCCCATCTCTGCTAGGTATTCCGTACACAACTGTCTGTTTTTTCACTGTCACACTTCATTATTAATGGCTGGTCTTTCTGTGTGTGTGATTTTCACCCCTGAGAAGTAGTACCTAAACGTCCTAAATAAATTTTAAAAATAAAGCAGAGAAAGAATCCTGTAATGAGTACATAAGAAGTGGATTCCCTGATGTGTAAAACAACAAGTCATGAATGCAGTTAAGAATTGTCTGACCAATAAAAAATATATTTGAATGAACATTAACAGCGGAAAAGCACTGAATGACAATATTCTCAAAGTGGATTTACTTTGCAATAGTACCATTTATTTAGAAATATCAGCTTTACATTAACATCTAATAAAATCTGTTATTCTGCTTAAGAAACAACTTTTATCATAAAAGTTCTGTGAAAGAAGTAGCTTCCACTTCTAAAAGAACTGGCATATAACAACTTACAAAGTGAAGATTTTGTTCCATTCAGGATTAAGGTTCTTGTATACAGTGTGAGTCAACAGTCTATCATTGTTCAACTCCACAACACAAAAAGGATCACTTTTTCCTGGGGAGACACAATTAAAAATGTCTCTGAATACCTAGGTACTCAATATTATCTGTGCATTCTGTGTTACCTGAACTCATATTTTACACTGCCAAACACTAACAATTGAAACTCCACAGGCTATATTTATCACAGATTATAATACCAGTCTAAGTGTAGGAGGGGAAATGTCACAGTGATCAATAATAAAATTTGTCACTCACTATCTGTTCACATGGATTCGAGATATGAAGGGCCTTTCTGATGATAAATGCTCTGCACTGTTTTTCAGGACTTCGCTTAACTCTGATCAGAATTTGGGCAGTATAAGTCACTTCTGTGTCACAGTCAAATCATCATCTAATGAGCTGGAGTAATTATGGTTTATCCATCCCCATTAGTGGAGAAGATATGTTGAGACAGGATGCCCTCAAAGTATTACTTTGAAGGAATTTTCAGCTCCCACATCCCTACAGTCTTCCTTTGGATTAGTAAAATATGAGAAAGGTGTCCTCTATGGGGCTACGAGGAATGAAGAGTCTCCTTTTGTTTGAGGACCACAGGCAAGATAAAATAGGCTGGACGACAGCTAATGCTAGATGATGCAAATTTAAAAGCAAGATGGATGGAAATAAAAAAGAAAAAGGAAGTTTACCCTCCCCTTCACAATGAACTACTATACAGATAAATTACAAGTAGTAAGGGGGGTTGTAAGAACCTACAGTATATGGTGCAAGACTACATAAAGTAGGGGTGTACACGAATGTATTTTTTGCATTTAAATTCGAATCAAATCCAATATCCAATTTGTTTTCAACTTTAAAAACTCGTATTTTTGAAAATCTGATTCGAATCCAGATTATTCAAATACTCACATTCGAAAGTTCAATCTGTATTAAAAAATTAAAACGTTGATAATTTGTATCCATGTTTCAAATTTGCATACATCCATTTGCATTCCATTTACATCCCATATAATAAGTGCAGATACACATAATTTTCATGCATGTTTATATATGATAAATATGGATCTGTTCATTTGAATTATCTGAATATCCGTATTGGATTTTCAAAACTCCAAAATTCATCCAAATGTGCAAATTCGAATGTTTTAAAATCTGAATATCGAAATTTGTCGGATTCAAATCGGATTTTTGAATATTTGTGCACATTCCTAATGCAAAGTACTTTAAGGATAAAATCATTCCTGGTCACTCTTTTCCATCATCCTCTCAGGTTGTGTGAGGGCTGCTTTAGCAGGCAGATTCTTTTTTTGGGGGGACGGGGGACGGGAGGGACCACTTTTGGCCCAAGCAGCTAAATCATGTTACCATTTCAAACTATGCCTCCTCTGAATAAAGCACATTTAACTCAGAATTACTTGATAACCATCACCCAGAACTATTATCTCCATTCTGGACAACGTTACTGGAAAAAACAGATTACAGTATGTTCAAATGACCATAGCACCAAAATGACCATTGTCACTTTGATAGATGACTTCTTTCAGCACTGTGTTAGACAAAGTGACACCCTTCTGGATTATTCCTGGTGCCTTATAAGGTTCTTAACACCACTTTTTGATGAGACAGATTGGTGACTGGGAATCAGAGCACTATTTTACAGCAGTTCAATTTTATCTGCAAGACTATTTAAGAACACAGAAGGATGGGGGAAGCACATTTCTGCTTAACCTCACAGAAAATGCCTTTGGTGGTCTAGAGTATTCAATTTTGCCACTCATGCTATTTAGTACCTCTAAGAAAGCTGATGTAAGCTGTGATGAAAAAACCTTGGTTATGGACTCTCCCATCAAGTAGATGATACTTAACTCCTTCTCTCTCCCTATCATCTGGAACAGGGTAGGCCATTCAGGCCAGATAAAGATCAACAAATAGAGATTAAACTCGGAATGTAAGAATCAAGAAAGAAATGCAAAATAGTATTTTTTTTCCTTTTCCACAACTTCTAGAATGGAGGTGGGTATAGGTAAGAATCTCCTGCCTGAGTGCCCAGCAGAAGCAGGGTAGTCCAATGAGTAGTGGGTTTCCAACAAAGATCAGCAAATAATTTATCAAATTATTTTTGAGTATACCAATTTCATCACTTGGCTTTCCTTTAATTTAATTAAGACTACAATATACCATGAAAGAAAACTTATCTGTACCCCAAATCAATAGAACTATTAGAAGTTACTTTTATTGAATACAAGCAGTTGCAAGGAGAGATTCTCTTATATACCTCTAGTTCAAGGGCCGTATATAGATAGAAATATACCAGTTATTTTTGTCATGACACCCCCAAAATTGAGCATATGAAGTTCAAGTGAATGTTATCTTCATGTTGCATAACTTGGTCTTTATGTTACTATTGGCAGAAGAAGAGGAGGAGGAGGAGAGTTGGCTCCCGCTTTTCTCACCCATTTAAGGGGACTTAAAGTTGCTGACAAAGCTTTCTATTCTTCTCCCCATAAAAGGACACCCTGACAGGTAAGTGGGGCTGTGACACCTCAGAAGAGGTCACCCAGCTGGCTTCATGGAGGGTGGAAACAAACCTGGCATTCCCAGATAAGAGACCAGCTCCCTAACCACTAGACCAAACTGGCTCACAGACCAAACTGGCTCATAAGATAAGCTTTTAATGAGATGCTTTTTGTAATATGCACGAAGGTTTGCAACTTAAAGAGGCTGAAATTCCATTACAAAAGCTCTCCATATTATAGGCACACTAAAAATCTTCAGTGCTCATGTACATCAAGAAAAGTTCACCACAAGAAACATACCAGCATTAATTAAAGAGATGATGCACAGCAGCAAACCTGTGCCATTGACCTAATATCGATGGCAAAATGATAAAGAACCCCAGATGAATTTTTCTGCAATATACCACAATTTGTATTTCACAATAATTTCAATACTTATGTAATGTAATGTCATGTATTACATGAATGCGTAGATCCTTCAGTTCAAAGAGGCCAGATTAACAATATGAGGAAGGCATGTAATTTGTTTCATACCTTAAACAAATGACAAATGAATCAATATTACTGTCCAGGAGTCACATCTTCCAAACTGCAATATTGATTGAGATGCTATCACAGGTTAGCATGCAATTACTAGCATTCATAACAAATTATATCTATCCATATCAAATGGAAGGACTGAGAAGTCACCACTTTGCTTTGATGGATATAGTGTGGGAAAGAGGGAGGGCACAAAGATGTGGTCAAAAGTCATTGAATTTGTGTGAGATGCCATCATATTGATTGTTTGCCTCAAGAAGCAGAATTTGTTCAAATGTTTTCCTGTTATCCACTTATGACAGTCCATCAGCCCTTAGTCTGATGGTGTTTCCTATGAACATCACAAGATGCTATTCCTTTATAGTTGAAAGATGCTTTACAAAATTCGTGTTTCACTTGTTCCTTATTTTTTAGTGTGATTTCTAGTTAAACGTATGTGAAGAATCATTACCTATAGGCAACATTAAAATAGAAGCCATTTATACATAAATGTTGACACAACTTACCACTAACATGTTTCAGTAGGAGTTTTTATGTATAAAATGTGTGATATAAACCAGCTCAAAGGTCAAGCAGATTTGGTTCCGTTCAACCATGTAATGATTCAGTATCCTTTTTCATTGCCATCTAACAGTGACAAGACAGTATTTTCCTTTCTGAAGTTCTGCTGTGGTTTAATTTTTGGAGGGTTAGGTTGAACTTCAAACACTGTCATTATGGAGTGATTCATGGGGTGAATGAATTACATAATCCTTTCAGAGCTATCTAATTATTTTTCAGTTCTAAAGTAGGTATTTTTCTATATAGCATCGTAAGTCTATTTTATAATGGCTTAACAAACACACAGGATAATTGATCCTTGCCCAAAAGTCCTGCCATCAAAAATATCACAAAGGGCAGAAAACTGAAAGTAAATATATGGAAAAACATACGAATGCAGATTCTTTTCTGTATTGGTTGCAGTATTTAAAAAGAATTACAATGAAACAAATCCTATTGTACTCAGCAACACCTACTTCTGAATATTCACTATATTTTAGCTGCTGGCTTTATTGCAAAAGAATACAAACAAATTATTAAGCCAATCTGCACAGAAAAATAGGGTCTAGAAAAGGATTTTGAGACACTAATGAACACAACATGGCATAGGTTTTCCAACAGACATAATCACTATCTATTTATATATTTCCAACTCAGCTTGTCACTTTGGTAGCAAGTTTGTTGTTTGTCCAGTTTGGGAGCATTATATATCCTGTTTATTATTACTACTCATACTTGGTTCAGGCTGATGATAATGATGATTAAACAGGGAATAACACACTACAAAGTACAAACAAGCAAACAAACAAAATCACATTTCTGATTTTCTTTTGGAATTCAAGGTCCAGCCAGGATCCTAAGAATTATGCAAGCTGTATCATAAAATGTAATGTAAGATTTGTAAATCTTACACATCCATTTTTTAATTCTGGGGAATTTGATTAAAATAGCATTCCATGATCATTCTGTTTTCTGCAGTAAACCTTTCTTTTTAAAAAATTTTTCATTCCAGTCCATTTGCAGTGTCATGTCCTGTTATCTAGCTGTAGGTCAATTGCCAACCTGCTGTCCAGGTGCTGCAGTATCAGATGCAATCCACACACAAAAAGCATTTCAACAACTATTTGAAGGTACATTCTCATCCCATGTTAAATCTACCTTCTCTAATCTAGAACGTTTATGGAGGAGCAGACTAAGTGTGAACATCTGCAAGTGATCTCTAAGCTATCTCAGAGATGTGGGGATATTTTAACTGCATGTGAAAGCAACCTTAGTCTGGGTCCTCAGTTTAAACCTTTCTGTCAGCATCACTGGAACACTCAAACCCTCCACTATCGCAAGGACAAATGAGGCAAGAAAAAGACTTGTTGAAACTAGTCTGCCCTTTCCAGCATACAGGTGGTAGGATTTAGTACTACTGTTGCTGTTAATAGCTGTAGTAGTAAGAATGGTTGTAGTAATATTCTACTTGCACACAGTCTAGCTGATTTTATGTTCTAACTTGGCTGCCATCAAGTCAGAATTCTGAGGGGCTACAGCAATTTGACAGCTATAATTGCTTAACTACCTAAAACAGTGATCCATCTACGCAAGACTGGCCCTGTATCTAGAAAGGCAGCCAGTGGTCATAAAGGAAAGAAAAAGAGGAAGACAAAGAGGAATGGTATTGAGTTCCCCCATCAAATATGGTGCCCTGCCAGGATGAGGGACTATCTGCACACTGACGATCCTTTGGGGCAAATTCATTATAAGGTCACCCAAGGTGAACAGGTCAAAGGCAAGATACCAGAATAAAACCTACCACCAGTACTGGGCAGGAGGGGTATTGGATAGCACTATATACTCCTGACTAAATAAAACAGTGTCAAAAGATAACCCCCTAAGAAAGCTACTCAGAAAGAGTTGAGATTTTTCTAAGGGTCAGGTTTAGGATAACGGATGATATTCCCTCAGCTGAAGAGATACAAAGAGGCATGGAAACTAGAGTTCTGGAACAGGCAAAGGAATTTCAGAAGGAAGTACATATGCATTCCAGTGATTACAGTGCAGCTTTTAACCGCGTAGATCACATTTAACTGCATAGATCATGTTAAACTGTGGAAAGTTTTCAGGAATATGGGCATCACAGAACACCTGATTGTACTGATGAGGAGTCTGCATATTGCCCAGAACAGAGCACAGATTGATTTCTAGTTGGCAAGGGAGTAAGACAAGTGCCTCCTGTCAGCATATCTCTTTAACTTGAATGCAGAATATATTATAATATGAAAAGTTCACCTGGAAAAAGATGAATGTGGCTTTAAGACAGGTGGGGAGAAACATTAACAACCTCAGATACACAAGGAATATTTAGGAAAGATAAATCTAAAAAACAGGATGTAAGGTAATTTTAGAACTCATTTTGGAAAAAAGTCCCCCTTATATGGTAAAATAAAATTGTACTTGAGTTGTAGAAGATTATTCTAATTAAATAGCAGGTTCAAATAAAATACAAAAATGCCATTCTTAGTCATAAAGATAATCCAAGAAGCTACACATTTCCAGCAAAGCTGCTTCCTGTCCACCAGACAGGAAGCTCCATCAGTGGCAGTAGGAGCCCTTAGTGTGCAGTACAAAGATACAGGTTATCCAGCTTCTTTTTACTTCATGGGAAATGCTGTGCTCCTACTACGGGTTATGAAGGAGTGAACTTGCATCACTGCTTCTGTCCCTGTCTGGAGGCAACTTATGTTAGTGTGCCCATTCTACAGCACCCAAAGCCCTCATAATATTTTATTTTCTAATACTTTCTGATTACAGAGAAAAAGGAATGAGCATGTACATCAACTTTTTCTATGAATGTACATCATTCATACACTGCGATTACAATAAGGATTGTTTGTTGGGCTCATGCATAAGTTTGGATACCTTATACAGCAAATTGCACATTACTTGTTTATTATTTATTTATTTATTATTTACATTTATATCCCGCCCCATACCCGAAGGTCTCTGGGCGGGTTACAACTTTAAAACAACAGATTAAAACAGAATGCGCATTAAAAGACGTTAAAAATTCAGTACATATAAAATATACAACATGTTTAAAATGATAGTGTTTGTACTGGGGGAGGGAACATTAACAACTTAGCCAAAGGCCAGGGCAAAGAGGTGCGTCTTTACTGCCCTCCTAAATATATATAAGGAAGGCACCTGACGCACCTCAAGGGGGAGGCTATTCCACAATCTGGGGGCCATCACAGAAAAGGCTCTCTCCCGGGTGCCCACCAACCTCACTGTTGAAGGTGGTGGGACAACCAGGAGGGCCTCGCCACTTGATCTTAAGGCACGGGCAGGTCGATACGGGAGAAGGCGTTCCTTTAGATATTTGGGGCCCAAGTCATTTAGGGCTTTATAAGTCAGAGTCAAAACCTTGAATTGGGCTCGGTAGTGAATTGGCAGCCAGTGCAATTCTTTTAAAACTGGTGTGATGTGCATCCGGCTAGATGTTCCGGTCAGCACTCTCGCGGCTGCGTTTTGCACTAGCTGCAACTTCCGAACCGTCTTCAAGGGCAGCCCCATGTAGAGCGCATTACAGTAGTCCAATCTAGAGGTTACCAGAGCATGGATAACTGTGGCCAAATCGTCTCTATCCAGAAGTGGCTTCAGTTGACGAACTAGCCGTAGTTGGGAGTAGGCACTCCTGGCCACGGCCTCCACCTGAGCTTCAAGTGTTAGCGCAGAGTCCAGGAGTACCCCCAAGTTATGCACCTGTCCCTTCCAGGGCATTGCAGCCCCATCAAGGACAGGGTATCTCCCAACTACCCGGACCCGAGACCCTGTGACACACAGCACCTCTGTCTTGTCTGGATTCAGTTTCAATTTATTCACCCTCATCCAGCCCATTACTGCCTCCAGACACCTGTCAAGCACTTCAACCGCCTCTCCTGATTCAGATGGTACAGAGAGATAGAGCTGGGTATCATCTGCGTACTGATGACACCTCACTCCAAATCTCCGGATGACCTCTCCCAACGGCTTCATATAGATGTTAAATAGCATGGGAGATAAGATTGACCCCTGAGGAACCCCACAAGTGAGTTCCCAGGGTGTCGAAACAGTATCTCCCACAGTCACTACCTGAGATCTATTCTGGAGATAGGAGTGGAACCAATGCCAAGCATTGCCTTCCACTCCCAAGCTCCGAAGTCTCTCCAAAAGGATACCATGGTCAATGGTATCAAAAGCTGCTGAGAGGTCCAGGAGAACCAACAGGGTAGCGTTCCCCGTCTCTCTCCCGGATAAGGTCATCAACCAGGGCGACCAAGGCGGTTTCCGTGCCATAACCGGGCCTGAAGCCAGATTGAAATGGGTCTAGATAATCAGCTTCTTCCAAGCATGCTTGCAGTTGAACAGCAACAGCCCTCTCCAGAACCTTGCCTAAGAAAGGTATGTTAGCTACCGGGCGATAGTTGTTTAGATCTTCTGGATCCAGGGAGGCTCTCTTCAGGAGGGGGCGCACCACAGCCTGTTTCAGGGCCAGTGGAACCACCTCATCCCTCAGAGAGGCATTCACTACCTCCTGGATCCACCCGGTCATACCTTGTCGGCTAGTCTTTATTAGCCATGAGGGGCAGGGATCTAGAGAGCACATCGTCGGCCGTACCCCTGCAAATAGCTTGTCCACGTCCTCAGGCTGCAACAATTGAAACTGATCCAACCAAACAGGACCAGACAGTTCTCTGGACGCCTCATCTGGACTCTGTCCAATTGTGACATCCAATCCCCTACGAATCTGGGCGACTTTGTCCTCAAAGTGCTTTGCAAATTTGTCACAGCAGATATTGCTTGGCCCTGGCTCATGCTTCTTTGAGCTTGGTTTTATGAGACCATTCACTACTCTGAAAAGCTCTGCTGGACGGCTACTCGAGGACGCAATGGTGGCGGAGAAAAAATTCTTTTTTGCCGCCGTCACCGCCACATGGTAGGCACAATGGTGTGCTCTAACCTATGTTCGATCAGATTCACAGCCGGATTTACGCCACCTGCGCTCTAGCCATCGACCTTCCTGTTTCATAGCCCGCAGCTCCAGGGAGTACCAAGGAGCTTTTCGGGCTCCACAAGCATGCCGAGGGCACTTGGGAGCAATCGTGTCAATAGCCCTGCTCATCTCCTGATTCCAGAGAGAAACCAGGGCTTCGACAGGCGCGCCAGTCATACCAACCGGAAAATCCCCCAGAGCATTCAGGAATCGCTCGGATTCCATAAGTCTCCGGGGGCGGACTTATGTATCTTGGTTAACAAATGTTTTATGCATGTGTCATTTTCATATGGTTATTTAATGAACAGAAACTGGAAGTTTTCTGTTAAAGCTGTAATGATGTATTGGTAATAGTGAACCAACTGACACAAAATGCAAGTTCGCAACTTCAATAAGCCTAACAAAGAATGACAGATATGATTAAGTCATCACAGTAGAATGAATCAGTGAGGTAACAACAGGTACACCTTGGGTGAAAATGATGGAATCCAGGTCCAAAAATATCTCATTAATATGGAAGATGTGGAAAACTTTCTCAAAGAGTCACCATGGCGATAGTAAGAAAAGCCAGGTTACAGGTCACATGACAGATATGTCACCAGTTAGTTAAAACTGAGGGATACTTAGGGCTTTTAGAAAACAGATTCCTGTAGAAAATGTAGGTGAGGATTGGGATCTAGGGCAGAACATCAGCCTCAATTTCTTTTTTTCTTTTTTCTCTTTTTTAAATATTTTTTATTAATTTTAAAATCAATATTACATAAAAAAATTAAACAATATCTATCATACAATTTCTTGTATCTTCTTAGTAGATATTGCTTATTCTGTATGACTTCCCCCGTTTCTCCGACTTCCCTTCTTAATATCACTTGTTCCTTTGCTTCTTTTGTCGTTCTTGTCATTTTCTGACTGCCTTCTTCATTTTTAGTCAAAACCTTCTGTCGACACTTGTTGTTCATGTAGATAGTTAGTAAAAGGGTGCCAATCTTCTAAGAATTTATCAGTTGTTCTATCATTTAACAAGTTTGTCAACATCAGCCTCAATTTCATATAAACTGATCAGAGGAGTTGTGGGAGTTCAGGGGCTTGGTCTGAAGGTAAAATGAACTGCTCCTACAGTTCATACACGTCCCCATCACAGCATGTTCTTCCCCTCTTCTCCCTTCATCCTTGTGTCTCACCTTTTTGCAAGGCAACTGCTACTGGTCACTCAGTTCTACCAAAGGTCTGTTGGCATGCTTTTTCTTGGGCTACTGGGCCTTCCAGCATGGAGAAGTGATCACAGAAGCATGCTGATTAGGCTTGGCACAAACTCTGCAGCCAGCAACTGTTCTCTGGCATGTGATGGCAGGAAAGTGAGACTTGGATGTCAGGAAAGAAGGTAAGGAAGCCGGGGATGAGGGAGGTCCAGGACACATAAGGAATAACAGTGGTGGCAAGGGATGTGATGGAATAAGTATAGGGACATGATGGAGGGGGGAATGAGGGATGAGGAAGGGGTTGCCATACTTCTGACCGATTAATAGAACCAAATGGGACACTTGAGGATGAGCTGGTTGTCTGCAGTTAGTACAGGTTAATTAAAAACCAAAATGGCCAACTTAGGGTGTTTTTCCACTGGCAGAAAGTACCCACATTTGCACCCATTAAGGACCCATTTGGGTGTGAGCTGGATGACCCCATTTCCACCATGGCACCCATTTGGGACACATTTGTTTCCACCGCCACTGGGGAAATCCGGATCATATGGGTACATCTCAGCCTTTAATCCAGATTTTCTGTAGACCCCATTAATGGGGTCTACAATGGGGTCTTCAGCTAGAAAATCCGGATTAAAGGGAGTCTGTTTCCACGTTAGTTTGGCAATGGGGTCTAGAGGAGGCTAGGGGGAGGGGGCACCAATGGGGGGAGCCCCAAAACCTAGGCTTCGAAGTCATTTCGAAGTCATTTTGAAGCCATTTCAAAGTTACTTCGAAGTTGCCTTCGGAGATTAGCAAAGGCTCCGATGACAAACCTCCAGGAACAAAGGGAGAACAAAGTGGACTGTTACCTTCAGGCATGGAAAGAGGTACATATTAATGAGGCTGACTCATCCCTGCTCACAAGGAGCTGATTAATATGTATGCTCTCGCAAGGGGGTTTCTCTTCGGAGCCTTTGCTAACCTCCGAAGGCAACTTCGGAGGGATTTCGGAGGGACTTCAGAGATTGCACCCCCTGTCCCCCAAAACACCTGGGGTGACAGGCAGACGCCTTGTGGGTCTATCCGGATTTGCAAATGAGTGCTCCAGTGTTTCCACAACAGGGAGGCTAGCAACCATTGCTATTGGGTGCTAAACCACCCATTGAAACACATTGGGTACTTCCCTTAATTCGTATCTACTAGATCCGGATTAAGGGAAGTACCCATTCCTTAGATCCGGATCTTCTTAGATCCGGATTAAAGGAGCGCGGTGGAAAAACACCCTTAGGTTCATGCAGATCCCTAAGCAGGGGCACACAGAACAGGGTTTCTGTAGCAAATCTTAGGCTAAGAATAGGAATGCATGGGACAAGATACACTTTCAGAAAAATTAGTCTCAAGTCAAATAGAGCCTTGCAGGCCAAAATCAGCATTTTTAATTGAGCCTGGAAATGACTGGAATGATATGCTTGAAATGCCCAGTTCCTGTTGCAGCCTTGATGCCAATCCAGGATCTGGAGTTTCCAATCCCTAGTCAAAGGCATCTCTATATACAACATATTGCAGTGGTCTAAATGAGAAGTTAACCAAAACATGGATCACGCATCTATCTAGAATGAAGAAAGGCAGGGTGCTATGTGAGAGAACAGCAAGTTATGGGCATGTGTTGAACTGTGGTTCATTGAAGAACAAACTGTAGCTAGAGGCCTGGGACTATCAGATACCTCACTTGATAGCCTCAGGCTCTCCTTGGCACCTTTACATGATTCAGGGGGAGGTAAGACACATTTAAGCGATGTGGATAACTCATACCTTTTCTGAACTTAGGTCAATGTCATTACACTCTCCTGACTGGTGCATGGCAATTCCATGCAAGTGCATTTCAATCACACTTGAGGAAAGAGGTAACTTTCCCACATCACTTAAATGTGTCTTACCTTCTTGTGAGTCACATAAAGGTGCTGAGGAGAGTCCGGTGTTGTCAGGAAAAGTACCTGAAAATCTTGAACCTCTAACTATAGTTTGTACTTCAACAAACTGCAATTCGGCACATCCATAGAAAGCTGAATAGGAGATAAACCTCTATGACCATCTCTAAGAACTCGTAGAACTGAGGTATCAGATGTTGACTGCCGCTATACTGAAGAAATTTTTCAATACAACCTCCACAGAAAGGAGTAAAATGTCAGTAATGCATTTGCCTCCCTTTTAAGACCAATATACTTGGGGTATGATGGGAAATGGGTCCTATCCCACTGAAAGAACCTGAGTTACAGTACCCCAATGGGGCCCAGTAGAACTAGTATGAAGAAGGATTACGACAAAGTATCAATTTAAAAATTTGGAATTGCTTTGTTCTGCTTTCTAAATTTCTCACTGTATTTAAGCCACCTGGCAGATTCTGAAGGGAGAAGATCATTGGGGAGTTAGCTGGACTCTTCAGGCTTCTAGACCTCGTTCTCTTAGCTTGGAGGCAGAGGATAAAAGGGAGGAGGTCTCATCTCTTTAGAGGAAGATCTCCTGGCGTACCTGGGTAGATACAGGAATGCTGCAGGGGCTGCTTGGCTCCGGTTTGAGCAAGTGAGACTCCTGGACGGCAGTTAGATTTTACTGCTGGGGCGTTGTTCTTTATTTTGGGAAGGGCATTCACACTGAACATCTGGAAGATTCGTTCTGGTTAAAGGGAGCTGGAGGCTTGAGTTATTTTGTTTACTTTCAGTGGCTTAGCTTGGGAGGGCTAAGCTTTATTCCATTTACAGTAACTTGTTTCTTCTAATTTCTTATGGACTATTGAGCAGACATTATCTTTGCTTCTATTTATTTATCTTCTTCTATATAATAAACAGTTAGTACTAGATTACACTGGTGTTTATAGTGCTGCTTCAAGTGGGATGCCTGGGCAAGGGGGGTAGAGTCCAGTTCAAATACTGACACCAGTCCATTGGAAGGCAGTTGGGCCGTGGTGCTTGACGGCCGCATCCTTGACTGCGTTACTCTGCTAATACGAGTCCAAGAGAAGGGGGGCGGAGTCAAGTCACCACACTGGCTAAATCTGAATTGAAGGAAAATGCTACAGAGCTTTAGGATTGGATGGAGAAGGTTAGAGCTGTACCCGATCTAATATAAATTTTGTCTTGTCATTTAAAAGTAATATTTTGCCAGACCCTTTAAAAATACTGTTACCCCCAAGCAATTTCAGAAGAAATTGCTCCTGAGTCATAGCCAAATACAAAATACAGTACACTATTTATATTCTTTAATAGTTCAGTTTAGTCCAGTGTATTGGTGAAGTCTAAAGACCCATAAAAAAATAAAGCATCAGTTTATATTCATTGCTGCAGTTCTGTTCTTGTGATTGATTTTAATGTTTCAGTAAGAAGAAGAGTTGGCTTTTCTACCCTGCTTTACTCACGCATTTAAAGGGACTCAAAGCGGCTGACAAAGTTTCCTGTTCTTCTCTCCACAACAAAACACCCAGTGAGGTCAGTGGGGCTGCAAGAGCTCAGAAGAAAGCTGGGACTAGCCCAAGTTCACCCAGCTGGCTTCATGGGGGAGGGCAGAATCAAACCTGGTATTCCTAGATAAGAGTCCTACTCCCTAACCACTTGACCAAACTATTCATTTCACTATTCATTCTAACCGGTTCACACTTCCCCTTCCCATCTTTCCTTTAGCTCAGTTCTGCAGCTACTTATCTGATAGTCCAAAACTTGGTTTAATGTCCTTGCAAACATGGGAACCGCTACACACATGGCTGACTTAAGAGGAATTCCCACGGCACGGTAATTGGGGACTCCATGGCACCTGCAATGCCTTTGGAGATACCACCTTCTCGATTATCAATTTCAGACTCAAAATGTTAGGAATATAACATACATCTGAAACTTTACAATAATAAAGGCAACCACATCTCTATTGGACTAATTACTTTTTACTTAACAATTAACCTGCATTAGACTTAGAGATGAAACCTTTGATTTAACCAGTTATTTCAGATTATTAATGTTGTCGATGCTAACTTAACTTTGCTCTGAGACTCTTCCAACGTTGTTAATGATTAAAAAGTTTGGTGATGGGACCAGAATGTCCCCAGTTCATATTCTGATATTGTTAACTGTAAATAAGGATTTCAGTATGAAGCCATGGATATAAAGCAGTCTTTAAATATCATACAAAGGATGATTAAAATCTTTTTCTAGCTACATAAAAATTATTTAAATGCTAACAAAATTTTGCTATTCTGGTAGCCCTTTTAATTATGCTAGAACCAAATTTGCATTAATTATAGCAGATCCCTTCATATCAAACACTAGAGAATTAACGTACAATATTAATAGACTGCCCTTTCCTTCAGAAAATTTCATTTGACTCTTAACATGGCATCAATGTGAAATATTCATTTTTCTTTCAGTCTGGTTCACAGTTTTTCTCATCCCACAGGCTTGAATTTATCTGAACTTCTTGTTATAGTCAGTACAACCTTTTCAAATGACATCAGGCTTGCATAAACTGTAATCCACTGAGCCACAAACAGCCTATTAGCCACATGCAACAGCCCACTAGGGGATCAATAAAAGTCCTTGTTGTAGCTGCCTATGTTGGCTGCCAAAATGGAAGGAAAGGGAGGGGGACGTTGTCACTCACGTGAGAATCCACAATATGCACATAGCAGGATGTGTGAATATACATGCATGACAACAGGTCTCAATCTGCAGAAGCTTGATTATTTCAAACAACACCAATGATCTAAGGATTTAATGCCGAACAGAATATATTGAAATGACAAGCTCATTTACTAGTATGATAGTGTGACCCTATGTTGTTGGGTGTTTTTTAGCTTTATTATGGTCACATAATTACAATATATATTTACAATAATATACTCATACATATTTATGCATATTCTTTTCCCTTACATCTTTTTATTAACACTTCCCATAGCTTAGGGTTGAAATTTCATACGTATTTACTGTCTTGACTTTATTATTTATATACTATTCTCTGTAACAACCTATCTATAGCTGTTTTTATTTGTACGTGCTCCTCTTTTATTTAATTTGCCACTCATAACAGTGGCTTCCATATCTTTATTTTGTATTATAAATTTGTTTTTGCAATATATATATATAGTGTATTCATCCACAATGATTTCTGATAGCTTCTTATCCTTTCAGGGTCAGATTTTGCCTGTGCTTCCACTTCATTGTTATTACTAACTGTGCAATAAAACTGCAAAATCCAATAACCAAATTATGAAATAATTTCTTGTTTAAACAATTCCAAAATCCAAAATTTATTTTTACTCAGACTGGCACCACAGATAGACAACAGTGAAGATGGTCTCTGTATGGGGGCTGATTGGAGTTGTGAGAAAAAACTTCAGTCATCTAAAGAGTATCAGGTTAGTGAAGACAAGCCTAAGGATTTTCCAATTATTTGTTGAACAATTAATTAAGGAGACAGTGCACTTCAGTTTGGAATTGCATTTAATATAAAAATCCTACCCCATTTTCTTTGTTATGCACACTTCAAAGACTGATTTTATGGCTGTTAAATTAGACTTCAGCAGGGTTAGCTTATATGGCATCTTGCAGATCTTGTTGAATTTTAGGTCCCAGCTAGAAAAACCAATGACCAAAACCAGTACATTTAAGTCCACACAATGGAACCACATAAAGAAACACAGACTTCTGTGTTTTTTTCCAGAAACCTTTCTTCAAATATTATTATTTCAATTAATTGTGAAAAATAATTTTGTCCAGTATTTGGCTTTACCCAGTTATTTAAAGTGTTAAATGTTGGCTGTTATCTTCAGATGTTTATGGCCAAGAACTACATTTTCCAAAAAAAGAAAGGAAAAAAAGGAAAAGGAATTTAACAATTCTATAAAGAAGTATTCTCAATTTTCTTTTGCCTTAAACCTTTTGTAAAGAAATATTTTTAAGACAAAATATGTTCTTGGTATGTAAAAAAAGATTTTATTTTTTAAAACAGTATTCTCTGGAAGACCAAAAAAATGTTCACCTACATTTTGTAAATGATACAATGATCATGTTTTATCCAATTTAAATGACCACCTTTGTTAAACTCCATTGCCACTTTAAAACAAACAAAAACACTGTTGGGTACTACTCCACATTTTGGAAAAATATATAGATTATCTAGAACATGATCTTAGTACTGCTGATTGGCCACTAACTGATTATGGGCAGTTTATATTGTTTGTGATGTTTTAAATCTGTCTGGTAATGACAGGATTATGGGGGCACTCTTCTTTACATCAGACATATGGCAATGGCAAGACAGAATATTCTATGGCTTCAGTTATAGTTTGATTCCCAGCATCTCCTGGAATAGGATGCAGCAAACCACTTCTATATCCTTGAGAAGAAAACTGAAAGTGCTCAGACAACCCTCAGCTTCAAAGATCGTGGAAGTTTCATTTGTTCATAATGCCATTACTGTGCTTTTCCTTAATCAGAACTTGTTTGCCATGATTTTATTAATTTTTTGGAGGTACGTCATGTTGTGAAAACTCTCATGTGGGATCTATACTGGATGGTGTCTAGAGACCACTGTAGGTGACAGGATTTGCACTTAGGTAAGGGACCTATTTCAGGCAATAGAAACCACTGAGTTGGAACCCACACTCTCATTACCGTACATCCTCCTTTCTTAGCTCCACTGACTCAAAATCTTCTACAATATTTAGTTTTACCATCTAAAACCTCTTTAGATGGTAATCCTTCAACCTGTTGCAGGAAAGTGATACTTAATTGCTAAGAGTTCACACCTTGGGCGAAACCAGCTACACAAATGGCATGATAATGTGGGTGCCCAAATTGAGTAACCAGATTAATGCATCTTGTTTACATTACTTTGAGCACGCAAATGTTGCCCAACCTGCCTGTTTATTCCTTTTGCCTGCCTGAGCAGTTCATTTTTACACTTGACTCCAAGATAGGGTTTTTGATATGGGAATAAGTGCTCTTGTCCAATCAGTGTCCTTTGCTTCTGTAGGAGGGTTCATTTTGTCTCTGGTCTAATTCTGGGGTGCAGTACAACTCTGACGGGCTAAGCTCTCCATTGTTCACTTAACCACATGCCCCACTGTTCGGTTTTAAGTCTAAGAGGCAATAGGGACTTTTGCTGGAAACTGCGTTTCTCATGCTGAATACATTACTAATGCTCCACTCCTTGTACTAGAAACTAAACTTTGTGTCTCTTGTCACACCACATTGCTATTTGACTAATTCACCCAAAGCTGAAAGTGTTTTACTGTTGTCACTTGCTTTTTAAAAATTGCCACTTGCTTTATTCTTGTTGTTAGTTGCTTATTTTTACCACTTGTAATAAAAATAATTCTTGTGTGCCTTTTAAAATTATAATAAAGCAACTTTGATCGGTCAAATGTTTGTCCCCTTCCTTGGGACCAGCTTCAATCCATTATCATTTAAACCAAATCGGTAGTTCTTAAAATTCCTGCATGTATGTGGGAATGCTGCTAAAAATGCACGTCTACAACAATTCCTAAAACAGCTGAAGTCAAGTTGTTTAAAAAGTCATAAGCAAACTCTATCTATCTGTATAAATGTGCATCATAAATGGTCTGCGTTTGGAATAACTTTAAACCATAAACACTAAGCAAAAGCCGCCACAAAATAAAATTAGAAAATTTTGGAAACAATGAATGAGAGGGCTGAGTGTACAAATATGAAAGATATAAAAATGGATTATATAAAAATTAGTGTTGATGTGAGAAACAGGAAGAAAACTGAGGGTCTTTGAAAATTTGTAATTCTGAATAAGAAGAACTATCTAACAGCAAATCAGTAAAAGTATAATGGCAAAAAGGCAAATCTTTAGATAATCTTTCAAAGCGTGATATTGTATCTTTGTAATTGAATGGCTACATCTATGCCACGATCATCAACAAGAAACCACATATGAAAAAGCCTAATATTGCTACATTAGTGTGAGAATAATATAGGGCATTATGTACGAAATGCCCTCCAGTTATACTAATATGCCAAAGAGACGCCTTCAATGGTTTTCTGAAAAATTTTGGGATTTAGATATGCAGCACAAACTACACATGAGGGTAAAGGAAAACATTTCAAGAAAGAAAGAATTATATTGAGCAATGGTAGGAATTATATTGGGAATGACAAGAGACTGGAAACTGGCTTTGTTGAGTTCAGAGGTTGGAGGGTATCAATTTGCCTATCATAATTCTACTTTTCTTCTTTGGTTTTATTGATTTTAGATGTTATGGCTCTGTTTGTCCACTATAGTGGTGCTCCGGTGAAGGGCAGAATATGAATCATTTTAAATAAATAAATTCACACATTTTGAAGTAATTCACATGCTTCAAGATCATTTCTCACTGCCCTATTTTCCTCAATTAGCCAAGACATCTGGGAGGCAGATTTGGAAGATGCAGGCCTCGGGGATGGAGTGTCCTATTTGTGTAGATATATGCAAATACGCTGCTCTATTTCAGGTATTAATGCATGTTAGGAGACAATGAAATCTAATGATAAAATCTAGACAAGGAGATTTCTTCTCCATAGTCTTCTTTCTGCAATCCCTTGCATGACCTCAAACTCCATTAAACAGGTGCAGGATTTTAGCAAAATCTACTCTACCTTTGCAAAACTGTATGCTCCCTTATTTTTTTTTTTAATTGTATGCATACTGTTTTGTCTTGGTGTAAACCACTCAGGAAACATATGTTTACAAAATGACTTATTAAAATCCAAAATACACCAACTAAGATCTTCAAGGTCTCTTTAAGGCAGACATATTACCAGATTTTCTAGTGAATACTCTGAATTACTCTGGGGTTCTGTGTATTACCCTGGGATTTTCTTAAATTGAGGCAGTATGTTTTAATTAAACACAGATAAAAATCTCTCAGAATACTGCATAAAAATCCTCTTCAAGTAGGATGATATAAGAGGCAATATGAAAGGAAAGGTTAGGTCTTCAGAACTGTCAGGTTTAAAACAGCATCAAACACCTTTTGTACCAATTTCTTTTTAGTTCCTTGAAATATTTCTGCAAACTCACCAGCTCCAAGCTAGTTTACTTGGCTGCCATATTGTTATCCAAATAATTCTCAACCGTTATATTTGATGCTTTGCTTAGTATTTTCTACTTCTCTGACCCAGATGGGGCAGAACATGCCACTTTCAAATACAAGCTGTTAAACAGAGTTCAGAAAGGAGAACACATATAAAAATAAAGAGTGATGCTAAGCACTCAGTTTTCTGGGAATTTTCTGTGCATTCAGACCACCTGCATTCCTTTTAACATGGAGTGCTAAAGCATCAAGGAGAGCAAGCCATCAAATAAAATCCACATTTTATCCAGATAAATCCCAGACTTAATGGTACAAAAATATTCAAACAGCTATATCTTTACTGTAGACTAAAAACCAATGCTGATATGCATTCCATCCATCTTGCCTTTTAATACTTATCACATTATTTGGTAAGAATTATGAGCCTAAGATGCTCTAGATAAATGGCTCAATTAATTGTACAGAGGTAACACTCTCAGCTGAACCAGAGCTGTGAGCTCTTTATTAAAAGCACCATTCTATAGTCCATAACCTTGTTCCTTGACTCCTCTCTAGTTTCCAATTTAAACAAGTCCCTGTGCGGCCTGCTCTAAAGGGCTTTGTCTCCCTGTCATTGTTAAGAGAGCTGAGGCATCCTGGAACTGTGAAATCAGACCTCATGAGCTGAACGGTTCCCCAGGGAACGCTGGACTGTGCAGAAGGTCAAAGTCATGGGTTGGACCATCTGAAAGCGCCCTGATCGCCCGTCTGTGACACAGCAAGCAGGGGGAGTGTGTGTGTCTGTGCGTGTGTGTGTGTGTGAGAGAGAGAGAGAGAGGAGAGAAAGGGGACTATAATTGAACACATCTTAATTAAAACCCACAGATAGCAAAATAAACTGTTTTCACAGAAGCCTGTCAAAGGCAGCTCCACTAATGAGCTTTGGTTGTTTCTAGTTTCCAAAGAAAATTCACTCTACAGCAGTAGATACAAAAATTCAATATCATTTTTGCTCTCCTTATTCCTTAGATAATCTTCCATCAATAGATTAGACAAAAACCAAAACCCTCCATGAAAATGCCTACCAAAAAAATAATCTTATTAAACAAGCACTCACACTGGAGGGCTCAAGGATTATTTCAGATCTGAATCTTCAATGCAGCTACATAGTAGCTTAAATAGGTATATCCTTTATCCTTTGTTCTGTTTATAAAATCCTGGTTTCAAAATGTAGAATGCACTCCAGAATATGTATCAGAACTCTCAAGCAATGAATACTAAACCTCTCAACTTCATACTGCAAATAACGGATTGGCTTCCCCTTGGCTTGTTTTATATCTTACTGGTTATACTTCGACTGCTGAACTCCACTAGCAAACCACAAACCTTTTCTGCCAAATAACACTATCTAAGCAGCCCCCACCCACCCCCCAAAAAAGAGAGAGAGAGATTTTTGCCCTGGGGAAAAAAAGCACAGGTGCTTAAAGTATGAATATATGGCATGGAATTCAAGTTGATTTTTGTAAACGTTATTGTAGATTGAGATCCATGTTGTCTCCATAGAATCCTGCTCAATGACATAAAAATCCAATGCAGTATATATGGGCCATTAATTTTGTCAAGCATATTATCACACCTGATCATAATAGCATCAAGCAATCAAACGTTCTGAATTTGTTTTTTTTTAACCCTCTTCATTAGGGTTCTGCAGAGGATTTACTCCTCCCCAAATCTCATACTTCAGGTGGACCCCTTAGTGATGGAATCCCAACAAAGGTGATATCAGCACTGAGGATCTCAACACCAACAGCTAGGGAGGATTTCTTTCTTACGTTAGCTGGGCCTTAAAGTGTACACCGGGAATTGTAATGCCAGCACCATTTCATGCTGGACATCTTTATCACACAAGATGCAAAAACTTTAACATGCTTCCTTAATATAAAGTTTAAAGGAATAATGAAAAATAAAAGGAATCAAACATGTCTTGTGAGAGCAGTACCCCAATTCCAACTGTCAAGGCAATGTCTGTATCAAAGCTGAAATTTTATTTATTTATTTAATTATTGATTGATTGACCTGAAGGTCTCCTGGCAGGTCACAACGATAAAAATATAATTATATACCTAAAACTAAAGACTAAAACTAATATATCCCATGTGCCTCAGAATAAATAGTGTGAATAACATATACTCCAAAGCTGTCAATTCTTTGTTTGAGGTCCTAGCATACTTCTCTAAAAAGTTTTCTTTGCTACCAATGACCATACAGATCCTTTTGGGGGACAAGGGAGATTTAAGCCTCTCTGTGTAGCCTAACTCTCTGGTCTTCACATTATTCATGCAGTAATAGGTCACATGGCTATATATGCTACATATTTGTGCACCTGTGAATGTGAAGTACCCTAACCCCTTGCTGGCATGAAATTCTGAATGCCCTCCAAACTGTCTCCCCTCTCCCAGGACTTTCCACAATGAACATCTGATTCAAGTAAGGAATAGAAGTATTTTTATAGGATATTCAATATTTAACTAGCTACATGTTCATCTACTCCAGCAATAAAATAACATTTTAATTCAGGATACAAACATCTGTATCTCCAATTTACAGCATTTAAGGGGTGCTTTACTCAAGCAGAAGTCTTATGGTACTGTCACCCATCCACATTTGCAAGTATTAGGTTCCTCCAAATTGCACAAACAATAAGTCTTAAAATATGAAGGCTTTGTTATTGATCTCTAAACCAGATTGTTTCTTTTCCTGTTTTGAAGACAGTCAGGGCAGGGAGGTGCAAGGGGCTAGAGCAAAGGGGTGGGGGTGGGGGGTGAGGTAAACCTGCAAAGCCATAAGAGACAACCCAAAAAAACACCTGCTCCTAAATGCCTTCTTCCCAAAAGTATAACAAGAAAACAAGGCCTCAAAGAGCTTGTTTTGGGGATGTGTCAAGTTGCAGTTCATCAATTAGAGACCTGGGGACTGTTAGGTTCTCCTTGACACCTTTACATTACCCATGAGGAGATGACTCACATTCAAGTGGTAAGGGGAACGCACTCATCTTTGGAAATATACTCATGCACATCATTCATGTCCTCAACCACAGCAAGGGTTAAAAAGGTGGCAGGCAATTTCAATCTCCTCTTTGAACTGGGGAAAACATAGGAAACACTCTTGTCTTTTGCTGACTCACAAATATACAAGTTGTGTTACTCTAAAGTTACAAGAAGTTACAGATCCTCCAAATTCAAAAGTAACACGAAACTCAAAAATAGCAAAAAACAACTATTTACTGTATTGCACTTCCGATAAAATTGTTAATGTGAACCTGTGAAAATTATGCATTAAAGTACGATTTCCCAAGTTTTGAGGATTACTCCCAACTGCACACATGCATGGAAGCTGTTCTTGTGAATACATGTTTTCTTTATCTATAGAAACAGCATGCTTACCTCAATTTGCATCTTCCATATTTTGCACATTTGACTTTATTTATTTATACCCTCTCTGCCACTGTTAGCAATTCACTATCTGCATTTGCACAAGAGTTCCATCTACACTAAGAAATTCCCTCCTTTGCTCTTGGTATCTTGACTCCAAGGCCATGCTTCAAACTGCTGGTTTCCAAGCAAACCACAGTGAAACTTGATATTCATGAAGTGACAGGAATGGAAAGGATGGGAAGGAAAGGAAAGCCCTCTAGAGATCATATACATTCATACAGCTGTCTGTCAATTTGTACACTGGCTTCCTGGAAGCCATTATTTCATCTTAATTTGGGCACTTCTTCCTAGGGTGATCCAGCTGCCAAGTAAACAAGAGAACAGTCCTGCATGCTGAAGTTATGTTAGAGGACAGTCCTCTATTGGCAGGCAATCTCTATTTGAAGTGGCAACAACACCCTTGAACTTGCACAGCACCAGCCTCGACAGCCTGACATACACTTAGCTATGTTCTACATTTTCATTTAAATAGTAGAAATCCTCTTAAATGTCCATCTAGACATAAATTAGCATTTGCAAATGGTATGCACATCCATAGCTTCTTGGGTCCACTTCAGGAGAATATTTTCCCTCTTTCTTGGCAACATGTAACAGGCCACTATTTCTCACTAAATGGCATTTGTTCATAAAAGGAGGCTGCTCTGGCAGTCTTTGTATTCTGCTTTTATTGAAAATGAAGTAGGACAACACAATGCTTTAAAACTTAATCCATACTGAATGTTAATCTTACTTGACTAATAGCATAATCTCAATCTGTTATCAGTCCCTTCATGTTTAAGCTTAACAGAGTTCATACCATATCCAGTGCTTTATCAGATCTATGCTGCCACTACAGCTATGGGGGGTGGGGGGGTGGGGGACATTTGTTTTCTTGCTCATGCAGGGTTTTTTTTTTCTATCCCAAATACCTCTTGAAACAAGGTCTAAATTGGCCAATTCTCCATGGACCAGCATGTGTCCAGCCTCTTTGGAAGGTCCTGAAAGGACAATACCCACAGCAAGAGGGAGCTATACTCTGCACAAGAATCTTCTCCAGTTCATGTCTATGGCAGATAGGATTACGTAGCTTCATGTCAATTTGCTCCTGTGACTTTGGTCAGACCATTTCTCTATCTGTAGCCTGTGCAAAAGACAGCTGCTACTCTTCCCACCAGAAGCCTACTGGGAGCAACATTACAGCAAAAATGTATGATAAGAAGCTCCCATTAGTACTAATATAAGCCAGTGGAATAAAGGTGTTCTATTAAAAAAAATGGAATTTGTGTGGCTACATATTTAAAGGAAAACAACAAAACAAAGATACTTTTGAAAGCCATTTCTGAAAGACAAGACATAATATCAAGGAATTTCAGTATACAGCATAAGCTCTACCTTGAAGCATTTAATATAAGAACATAATTTAGCAATATGACACTGATGATCGCTGGCATCTTGGTTGTTATTATTATTAATAATAATTTATTGATTAGTCTGAAGACCATTTCAAATACAATGGCAAATAAAAAGAAGAAAAACAATAAAAACAGTTAAAACACTGTGATAAAAGAAAGGGGATCTGGTTGTTATACATTAGATGCACAACTGTGCTATTTTTCAAGGCTAAATATGTTTACTTAGAAACAGAATTTCAACAGATCTTATTCCAACATGTTCATTACTAAGATTGCATGCTAAATACATGTATTTTTATATATAGTGGTTTTACAACTACAAAACATGTTCCTCAATAGGCAACAAAACAGCACAATTTGAGGCACTAAAATGAGGTCTGACTCAACTCTACCAGTCCAAGTAAAAATTAACAGAAATCAATCCAGAATTCTGTTTCTGATAAATGTTCAAGATAAAGTATGGATGTTATCTAAAACACAGAGCATAGGAACCTGTGATTTATGGGATTATGAAAATATATCAATGACAAAAATATTCTGTTTTTGTAAAAATGGCACTTTTCTCAGGGTAGGACCAAGATGGAATTGTTTTTTTTGCAGCCCTCAAACTTTTTAATATACATGTTTGTTTGTTATTTATGTTCATATCTCATACACTGGGATCACAGAGTCAGTTGCAGCAATTAAGATGCATATAAATAGAAGCCGTAAACAAGTCTCCACTCTTAAGTACACACAAACAATTACCAAGAAGACTGAATAAAGAAATAATGAGTTATTTTGGTCAGCGTCAACTTCTTGGAATTTGTACAGGAATATTGATAATTAAGTTTGGTAACTCAGTACTTTAAGAAAGCAAAGAATCAAGAAACCAGACTACCTTTAGCATTATCTCAGTGGGTTCCTTCCTTTTCACAGGTCTCTATACTTCACAGGTCTCTATACTTCACCCAACCTAAATAGCAGAACCTCTTTTGACAAATGGGATGCCAAGTCTTGCTCTCACTGGAGGTGCGTCAAACAGGAGGGAGAAATTAATGAAATTCCTTGCTTCACGTCCATGACGAATTATGGAGAGGACCGTTGAGTAAAAGTGACAAAGAGCATTCACATGCCCTCTCTCTGGTTTCTCCTGTGGCTAGGCTCTTTTCCCCAAGTGGCCTTAGAAAGCTGATAATGTGGGAACTTGTGTGATGTGGACCCTCACCCTCCCAACTAGTGATTGCTGCAGATGCCATAAGACGATCCACCATGTACCTTTTAGTCACCTACCCTTTCACCCCTTATCCAAGAAATCACATACAGGAGGCATTTCAGTAATTCCTCACCATTTCTGAGCAGTTCATGCTCATCCAACTCTTATTTTGACACATCTCTAACACTCATGCAGGACTTTGCCCCAGTTACATATTTAGAGAGTGATGCATCTCAACACAGACTACACCATGTGTACAGGCTAAATGACTTCAGAGGATGTATGTATACACCTTAAGAATAACACATTTCCATGACTAATGAATATAAAACATGCATAAATTTTTTATTATGTATAGTTACACAATTATTATCTTCATACATTTGGTGCTACACACACAAAAATAATCCATTATAAGCATGAAAAGAAAACACATAATGAAATAAGCGATTTATTACAACCTAAATAATCTGCAAATAGCAGCTAAGGGATATATAGATGAACTATTCAGCAAACACAAAATTAAACTGCACCATGCCCAAAAGATAATACTACAGAACTGCAAACAGGTCATGAAAATTAGCCACCATGAAACAAGCAAGATGGCAGACCGTACTCCTATTTTTTCAGTGGCAGAATACAATCGGCTTCTATCTTCAGAATCCAAAAACTGAAAATATTATTTAAATTCCTATTCTGACTTTTCTGAACTGCTTTTATACTACTTTTAAATACAAATTAATGTAGTCCAATATGAAGAAAACATAGGTGTTGAATGGGAGAAGGCCAATTAACAGGATTCTCACTACAATATATAACAAATTGCTGAAACAGATTTACATATGGCAGTTCCCTAAAGACTGTATATAGTTTACAAATAAAATATAAACTAATAATACAAAATAAAATATCTAAAAATATGAAAACAAAGAACAGATATACATGACCCATGAATGCACTTGCTTCCTACAATTGAAGAATGCAGAATTACAACTGTGATTTAAAAAAAAAAGATTGTTATTTTGCAAGCAAACACCTCAGGATGGAGGCATAAAGACCGCCAATACATGCTATTTTATTTATTTATTTATTTATTTACATTTTTATCCCGCCCTATACGGGGAGGTCTCGGTGTGGTAACAACATCTAAAATCAAACATCATTTCACATCATTAAAACATTAATTGCCACTTTGTCAAACATGCTGTAGCAATTTTGGTAAATCTAGGCAAGTTCAGGTCTCATGATTACATGGTAGTGAAGAAGGAATACAGCTTCAGCGGATCAGCTGGGGATCAAAACTCCATTCAAAGAGGTGAAGCAAGGATTCCAACCAGAATCTTGCCTCTCCAGAACACCCTGTGGTTCCAAAACATGGGGTGCCACCACCCTTGAAATCTCCAATATGTTACTTGGACTTCCTTTTTTTTTAAAGCAAATTTCAAATTAACATGGTATGGTATGAATCAGAGACAATACCATCCTATAAAATTACTTATTTTTGTTTATTGTTTCTATATCAATATTAAGTATGCAATAAGATACTTAAGTCAGGTAAGATTTAAATCAGATGCCAAAGTAGCTTAAAATTAACACGCAAAAATCAGAGGTCATTAACAGCAAAAAGAAACAAAAAACTGGCAAGCCAGTTTTTATATCTTGTATGCACTACTGGTTTTGTAAAAGGTGATAAATTAAAGATACCTCAAGAGGATAATTATTATAATAAACATTAAAATTATTCTTGCCTGTAACATCAGCTGCCATTAAGCCTTCTGCTCTAATGACCTTCACTTGAAGAAATCCCACATCTTTTATATTGTGAAACATCCGCAATAGACTCTAGAACACAAATACAAAATCATGAAGTTGGAAAAGAAGAAACAAGAAAAAAATCACCTCTTTCTCACACCCAATTTTACAACAGTATGGCTATTTTAAAAAACAAGTATCTATTGTTTCTCCCACTTGTCTGAATAAAAGCACACATGTGTCATTCCATGTAATAATTCAGTCTATAATATTTAACTAGAATAAATAGGGTATGTACATGAAGCTGAAAAATATTGTAGTGCATTATAAATCACATCTTCAAATACTACTTGTGTATATCCTGGTGTTTGAGAGAATTTCAAAATAAGGGTTTACTCTACACTTCTGAACTCTAAACTTCCTAAACTCTTGGCAAAAATTATTATTAATTCATTCCCATGAATATTGAATGCATAATCAACAAGAAAAAAAATACTTCTTAAATAAATTAGCTTACCTTATGCTCATATGTTTCTTAACTAGTTCATTCATTAGATATGAGTTTTATCAATATTTGAGCATTTTTTAAAATGCAATCAAACATCTTTCAACAAAATTAAGTATTTAAGAAAATAAATAAAAGAAACCAATATGTTTCCTAATATGTAAAGCCTGTAAAAGGGCAAAGGTCGGTTTTAATAGAAGTATTAAACTGATCTTCTTTAACTTATATTGTTGCTTGATGGATCATTAGTGATTACATAGCCATGGAAAATAGAATATTTGCTGCTTGAAACATCAACTATTAAAGTGTTAGACAAACATTTTTACCAATAAGAATCAGACACAAAGCCTACAATATAAATCCCATAAGACGCTTATTGCATACAGAGGGGGTCTGACCTTGGCATACTGAGCTGAGCTGCAGTTATATGGCACATCAATTTTCACTATAAGTACATAGTATCAATTGCTTTGTAGCAGAGACACAATATGTATTACAAATATTAACTTTTAATTTTTAAAAATTCTTTGCCCATCATTAAAAATTACAGGATCAAGAAAAAAAAATCTTTTGACATTCTGATTATAAATTAACTACTCAATTTTTCACACTACGTTAAAGATAATACAAAAATAATTCCTTGTATTGACTCATCTAATAAAATTCTTGTTAGAGATAGTACTATCAAGTAGTTTTCAGGTTTCACATTACACAAAATTAGAAAGGCTCGCTTTTCGGATTTCAAACTATATTTAGCACACATTTCCAATAAAAGGACAGAATTCCCCACCCCCAGCCCCCACATGTACACACCCGTACATACTACAGAGCCACTGCAGTATTTCACTTCGTAGTATTTGTCAGGGCTCTGTGGGGTAATTATAGTTTGAACTTTTAGATTCAGCTAGTCAGCTGATTTAGAGCAATTTACTGCACATTCTGACAATCTGGGCAAGTGACATACTACAGAATATTATTGTAGGATTTTGTGAAAAGCAAATGACTTTAATACATTACTTTAAACACGCAACTTAAAGTAATGATTTATCTGCTGATTGTCAGCCTTCTTATTTATGATTGTAGAAGGCCTCTAAACCTGGATGGTATCAGAGGCCTGAAATTTCCATAGCACAGAAATCTATGATTTGCCGTGAATCCTTTCAGCCCTCAATAGATGGGAAAAGATTGAAATGCTCTGGAGATGAGTCCTCTTTATTTTTTTAATGAAAGGCTGTATAATATATTTTCTGTATGGCTGAAGCAGCTGTCAGGGAGAGCATCTCAGTTCGGCTCTATTATGGGAGAAGCAATACCCCATCCTATGGCATTGAGATACACTGAGGGGCCAGATGTGATTGACAGCTTGTCACCATGACGTCTTATTCCATCTTTGTTATGGAGAAAATTAATGTCACACCACCAGCCTTATGACTCGCTGTCATCTTAGAACTGCTCACCTTTTATCAATGCTCTAAATAACATTTCAAGCCCATCGTCTCACGGTGGACAATCCGGTCAAGGGACATTAAATCGGATGACTGTGAAATGTCATAATAAAAATGGAATGCTAACAACTTCTTCACTAAACTAGCTCCTCTGGTTTTTAAAGTGTGACAAGGGGGAGCAGGGGTTCAGCATTCCCGTTCTGCAAAGGTCAAACAATCTCTCTTTTGGTCGGCTACCCATTATGGCCCTTTCCCCCCACCCCAGAAAGGAATTAATCTTTTCATACAATAGAAATAAAATAATGGTTCAAGTAGTAATGCCTGTTTAATTTGTAGGGCTCTACTGGTCAGCTACAAACGGTTAAACGCCAGTAAAAGAATCATTCACCAAGACTTTCTGATCTGATATTAGGGTCACTTCATTTACTGTTTTCTTTCTCCAGCATAGATACAAAGCACATTAAAAAAATAGAAGTTTTGAAGAAAACTATTTTTTAAAATCCTATAAAATAAACTTGATAGAACAAATTGTGCATCACACTACTGGCACAGTAATATTTCAATGTATCTTGCAAAGGTCTGCAATACAATTCCTGAAGATGAAGCAGAAAGCAATTTTTTAAAAAAATCACACACGTTCCTGCAAATGCATTATTTTTCCTCCCTTTCTGCAAACACGTTAGTAAAAATATAATTCAGTTTCTAGGCAAATGCTCAAATGTCTGCAAGAACCATGTCAAATAAAACTCCTTGCAAGAGTTTGGGAAAACATACAGACACTGCATTCTGCCTATTAAACACGCACACTTTGACAGTTTTCAAAAAATCAAGAAAACATTGTATTTTTTTTTAAAAGGAAAATAATGGACAATGTTGTAATATTAGGAAGCTGTTGGAATAGCTGATATCATATTAACCAGATAATAGAGAAATATATGATCATCTACCTGGTATCAAAACCTGTATCACTACAATTAATCCATCAGAATACCATTATATCTATTAAGATGTAGTCTGACAATTCAGACTGGCTTGGCTGATACCAAAATCTGAAATAATACTTGTAATTATTAGTTTTCAGACACAGTACACAGTATCTTAGCTCTCAGTTGGTTTAGGAAATATAATGTTTAGCCTTGCTAAGTCACCTCTATTAAACTGTGTTTATGATAACAGTATTGGTGTATGATTCGTACAAGCACCGGCAGACAGCTGATTCAGGGGAGATAGGTAGAATAAATTTGCTGAAGCGCACATCCTGCTAATCTGTTTGAAGAATATTGTACAGCATTAGTACTAGCACTTCATGTTATCTGCAGAGCCTGATAAGGTACATCTTTATTAAATTCAGTTATTGAAAGGATGTCAGACAGGGAATAGGAATATTTTAAAATAAAATAAAAAAAATTAAACAGCCCTTTGTTAGTCAGAGCTTGGTTTAATGGCAAAGTGTCTAGAGAAGACTTCTAAACACCTGGCAGCACTGTACAATAAAAGCTTTGTAATTTTAGGTGGAAATAGCTTTTCTTCATTCTTTGTGTATGGAAAGTCAGTTTTACTGTGCTCAGTATTAATAAATGCTGGAGTAAGAGCTCCCCTTGCTGTTGCTTTACCAATACTACACAGTAACTCTCATGATATAAGGATGCTGGGAAATCAAATATTTCTGAAAACATCATTTTAACACAGAATTTTAAAATTTAGTCTTGCGCCAAATGCTTTACGTAGGCATTCAAGAAAAAGAAAGCCATCTTGCCATTCTGAAAAATGGCAAAGCTGGATCTTGTGTTTGGATACTGTAACTGTGCAACTGGCTGTGTTCAACAGAAAGATTTAATTTTGGCAAGTTGTGAAACACATTAATTTTAAATTTCAAATCACAAACCAACAAAAAATACACAGTGAATTAAGCTGATGCACAACTCAGAGCAAATGTCTAGAGCTGAGGAAATAATACTGAGCAGAAAAGATTGGGAGAATTTCACAAAGAAAATGAGCATTAGCTGTAACAATTTAGCTACCATAAGGTTATGTTGCTAAATACTAGTTTCAAAATTGCCCTTTGCTATTACTAAGCCAAATTTCCTTTTTTCTTACTGAATAAACATCTCGGGATTATTCTGCACTTCATTTCTTCTGTAATGTTATATAGCAAGAACAAGAGGGAAGAAATACGTACATATCGCTTCAGTATTTCTTCTTGTTCCTTCAGGTCCTCAAAGGCATTGATTGAGAGGTCAGAGATGCTAACTGCGGCTGAGGCAGTCAAGGTGACCAGCAGAACCAGAAATCCTTCCCCTTCTTCCAGAGGCAACTCTAGCTTATGAGTCTGCTCTTTACTCAGGGTCGACAGGTCAACCTGGCACCTGGAAACAAATGGAACTTATTACCACATGGCTTTCTTTGTATGAAAATAGCAAGCACTTGGCTATGCAAAATTAAAACAGGAATTCTCCTGGCCTTCAGAAGGCTGTTTTCCATAGGTTTAGTTTGTTCTATTCAGCTCATTTTGTCACAAAAATACAATTATTTTTGACAAAGAATTATGGCTGTACCAGAGGGAAATATGCTAAAAATTTTAAAGGCACAGCATTAGCCAACTTAGCCAGGACTCTTTCTGTATCTGTTAATTAAACTATCACATGTATATGTGATGTAGAATAGAGGCTGCAATGATTGCTGTTTATACTGTTATTAATTGCTTTTTGTTATTTGAGCTAATCAATTATGCTACTGAATGCAGATGTTTGTTGTAGCACATTCGATATTAACACAATAAAAGGGTTCTTTTTAAAGGACAGCATTAGTAGCTACATGCATTTCTCCTAGAAAAAAAATCTGAGTAGCAACCTAATCTACTGAATTTGATACTATGCAGCACTGGCATGTAAGATTTTTTTCCCCATTTTGGGTGTAATTCAAAATGCTTCATTTTTGTAGCTCAACAAGTTTATAAGGGACTACAAATTTACATGCTTGTCAAGCCATAGGTAAAATGGGTAGGCACCTCTTGGGTACCAGTCTTCAATACAGAAAGCACAGGGGGCCTTGAATTTGGCAAAATGGGCCATTATTGATTTACCATGTTGAACTCCAAATCAAGTCCAATTTGATCATCAGTGCTCTTATCAGGGTCTCTTCACAGTGAGTACAAAACCAAGGCAGTTTATTTGCCAACCCAAAATTATGTTCATCCACTAGCAGTGGCTTAACCATTTTAATATAATATAATTTTAATATTAACCTGTTTTAATATAGTTAGCGGAAAGTGCCTTATCTAAGCTGAGGCAGAAAACAGGATAAGACAACACAAAAATTATCATGCTCTCAAATCAAGTGGAATCAAAAAGGGGGAGGTGAATATTTAAAACAACCATAAAAGTCTGGATGAACTAATATTAGACAAAGCAGAAAATTGTGATCTAACTGTGCAGGAGGACACTTAGTTGAAGATATACGGATGACTGTGTTTCTGTGTTCCTTAACTTGGACACTGTTAAATCTCGTTATGAAAATCCACAGAACTGTGCAATGGATAATACAACACAATGCAACACAATATTCTTATTTTATCATCACAACTATGCTGCTCATTTTAGAATCACAGACAAAACTTGTTTAGATTAATAGAAATGAACAATCGTCTTGCATATATTATTAATTACAGCTTCCATTTTGTTCGACAGGTCTACCACTGAAGCTGGTAAGATGTCGTCCTTACAGTAAAGTCATTTGAACCTCTCCTCTGCTGGGCCTTTAACATCCTAAGCATTACAACCTTTTGCCTGGACATTTGTTGTTTTCGCTTCTACATACTTATGTATCTCACTTAAGGTTCCACATGTGACATATTAAATTTGAATAAACTCAAACAATATTCTGCAGGAGATATAAGTATGTGTTTCATTAGAAACCAATCACTGAAATGAAAATGATAAATCATTTTAAATTTTAAATTTTCTGAGCTTGATAGTGCTTTATTACACTCCCTATAATGTACAGCTCATTTAATGAACTAAGACCTCTCATGGATCAATTTGGCAGTTTTTATCCGTGTGCATACAGACACACATGCAAGCAAGATTCTTTTTACACTCACGCACACACGCGCGTAAAAGCTATAAAAATACAAAGTGTTGGTCTTGTATCTCACTAAAAGAAACAGACATTCAACCTCTTAACTTTTTATATAACTGCTTGAGATACTTGTTTCATTTCTATATTCCCATGCATTGTTTACAAAGTTACTGCACACCTTCAACTTAACCTAAAATAAATTTGCAAAATGTTGTTAAGTGGCAGTCTGGATCCTAGCCAAAAACATAATTAGAAATTTGGAGAGTAAGTCTTAGCAATCCTACTCCAGTTTTCTAAAATCAGTTTTAGGTTTACCGATGTCTAACACTTGCTTCCATTCTTCAGTGTTAGCAAAACTAGAAGGTTTCCTACTTGACCCACATGCTGTACTGCAAAAACCTCCGTTCACAGACATTACATTCCAAAGAATCAGTGCCTCTTTAGTGAACATTCTTAGTAACCAAATTTTCTTTTATGGATTCGATAGTCTAGAGAGTTGCTTGGGCATACTAGCATTCCCAAAGAATACTTTATTATGCTCAAATCATCGAACAAGCCTGCCACCCATCTCTTGCAACATGTAGTTGACCTCTCAGGTTATTTGAGATTGATAAAGCTCCTGGCTTGCTTGCTTTGTGTGTGTGTGTGCCTGTGTGTGTTTTGGAGGGGGTAATGCATTAGTAATCAGAGAGGAGTTACTTTTGTGTTTTCTGCCTTTTTTAATGTTGAAAATCACCTTGAGCTTTAAGGCAGACAATAAACAAATGGAAATAACAGCAACAATAGTAAATCCATTTTTCTGCTTAAGTAAATTAGCTGAAAAAATATCCTAAGTAGTTCAGTGATTTCAAGTGCTTCTTCCACATTTTAGCTGTCGAATGATTGGTCTAGAAGGAGCATTGATACAGCAATAGCTAAGACTTCAGGTGATGACGGTTAGCATGACATAATTTATCATTCGTGAGACTCAAGTTTTTATTAGTCTGTTAATGCGCAGGTTGAAAGTGCTAAAGATGCTAAAATAATAAAAACATTGATAGCAAAAGTCATGCTGTGCAGTGCAGAGGAAATGGGATGATTAAATCACAACCTAGCACAAATTTATACAGTCTTTATTGTAGATTACAGTGGACAAAATGATGCAAAAGGAATACACATCTACACAAGATGAATTTGATAACAGCATGAGAATATTTCATCTCTGAAAAAGTAAGGTGTAGTTTATTTATTTAAGAAGTTTATATCCTGCTCTTCATCAAATGGTACTAGGGCTGGTTATAATAAGAATAAAACGTATCAAATATTTTAAACAGGACAGCACCCTGAGGAAGCCATTTAATGGCAAAAGCCTGAGTGAAAAGATACATTTCCACCAGGTGCACAAAACTACACACCTAGGTGCCTGGAGAACCTTAAGAGGGAGGCTGTTGCAGAGTCAAGGGGCCACTACAGAAAAGACCCTCTTGTGTGTCCCTATGCCTTGTACCTCTTCAAGAGAAGGAACTACAAGAAGGCCCCCTCCTTGAGATCTTAGTGCACAAGCAGGTCTATATGGGAGAAGGGCTTCAGATACCCAGGGCCCAAGCCATTTAGGGCCTTATATGCAAGTTTCAACATCTTGAATTGGGCTTGGTAGCAAATAGCCAATGCAAATCCTTTAAGACTGGCATGATGTGAGTCCGTCCAAAAACTCCTGTCAGCAGTTGAGCTGCTGCAATCTGCACCAGTTCCAGCTTCCAAACCATTTTCAAGGGTAGTCCTATGTAGAGCGCTTTGTAATAGTTTAATCTGGAGGTTACCAGAATGTTGATCACTGTGGCCAAGTTATCCTGATCCAGGTAAGGCTTGAACTAGTGGACTGAATGGAGATAATGGTAGGCACTCCTGGCAGTGTCTGCCACACAGGACTTAAATAACTGTGATGAATCCAGGAGCACTTCCAGGTCACGCACCTGATTTTTCTTGGGCAAATAACCCCACTAAGAATTGGATGCACCATAACATCCTGGACTCAGAACCCACTGACACACAGTACATCTGTCTTGTCTGGATTCAGTTTCAATTTACTGGTCCACATCCAGCCCATCACTGCTTTCAGGCAGCGACTGAAGACCTCAACTGGCTCTCCTGACTCAGAATAGAGGGATAGAGTCGGGTGTCATCAGCATACTGATGTGGTTTCTCATGATATGTGTTCCCTTTTTTTAATCTTTGACTAATTGTGACCTGTCTCAAATCATACACACCCATTTATTCAATGTGGCTAGGGAACTAGTCAAAGGAGCACTCAGAGGAATGATGATTCTCACCCTAGCTCTTCACAAGACTACAGGGAAGAGGAAAAAAGAGATAGAATGGTTCTCTGTGGTATGGCAGTAGACTAGACCAAAGGGCTAACCTCAGCCCATCTACCAGCCAAACGAACATAGGAGGGCACAGAAGCAACTGCAATGCTCAAACCAGACAGAAAGCACCAACAGAAGGCACAGATCGGAGATTCCCACAGATGTGGCCTTTCTCTGGGTTAGCAAATATTTCACAATTTGGGCAAATGGAAAGCAACAGAAAAAGGGGGAATGTAGAATCATTCCACAATATCAGCAACAAAATAACTGGTAGCACACCCAATGTTTTCAGCGATTTTCAGCAAGGTAAAAGAGTCTGCCCTAGCTGGTACAGCTGAGCGCCAAGCAAGGAATAGCTGTAATAGAATCTTCTTAGTACAAAATTATTTGCAGCAATTACGGGGTTAATAGAAAGTTTCCTCTGTTCCCCAGAACTCAGGCTATCACTAGAAGTGAGGGAGAAAGGGACAAATTATGCTTAAACTCCAGATCCCATCTGACACAGTGGGAAATACTGGGTTTCTTCAGTGCCAAGGAGGCAAGAAGGGAAAGGACTAAGGCAAATAAGGTGGACAGAGGATGGGCAGGCTCCTCAAGATTGGAAGAATGTGCTAAAATGCAGGATCATGTATACTCAAATTGGATCAGAGCAGAAGTTCACAACTTGAGCATTTACACAATAAATAATCCGGCTGGCCAAATACTATATAGATTGCATTGGTAGGGTAATAACAGAAACAAATGTTGCAAGTTTGATCCAGAGATGTTGGCCAAGTGTATCAATAATTAGTTCTTATCTAAATATCAGATGTGCCCAAACTCAATCAGAAGTTAATCAAGTTGCAAAGCTAGCATGATTACAACATATATATTAGTAATAAACCAAAGAATGATTTACTGATACTGAGTATACAAAATAAGTATCTATTTAGAATGTGTCACAAAATGTGCCAACTCTATACATTCATGACCTGCAGTGCAAGCATTACAGATGCTAAACAAAAGGAACTCCTCCATGAAGACAGCTGGGTGTCTTTGGGCTAGTCACAGCTCTCTTTCTGAGTTCTCACAGCCCCACCTACCTCACAGGGTGTCTGCTGTGGGGAGAAAAGATTTGTCAGCCACTCTGCGTCCTCTTAAGGATTAGAAAAGCAGGGCATAAAAGCCAACTCTTCTTCTTCAGAAAGCCAGTAGTTGCAACATCTAACACTACAAAGATATAAACATCAGAATCTAAAAAAGTTCCCTCCCACTTAAATACTCTGTAATATGAAAATAAGGTAGAAATCGATTCTTCAGACTAATTCCAGAAAAGCTTCACATTTCACTCAGACTGAAAAGGCCGGCTCTAATTCTTTTAATTCACCTAACAGAATTTAACGCTTCTCTTTACTGTGGGTAGAATCTTCCCTAAACACAGTGCAAAGAATGTCAGGAGAAAAATTGTATTCTTTATTCTGCACCCTCTCTCTTTGTATTTTGGGGAAGATTCACCTTTAACTGGAAAACCCAATACAGTACACTTCAAGCTGTTTCCAACTGGACTGAAAAAAGAAACTAGTTTGCAACGCCTTCTGAATACGTCCTCCAATTAGTGGAACATTTTCTTCTGGTGGATCTGCCTTGTTCTTTGGACTGTGCAAACCATGGACAACAGGCTCCATTCCATCCAAATCCATCCTTGTGTGGTAGCTTCACAACTGGACATGCAATACTTGGTCAGCTAATGACACCTGCATTTTTAATCTTCCATATACCTTACTGTACAAATTTTCACACATGGGAAATTTAGGCACCAGAGGTTCCTGCCAAGATCATCAGGTCCATTTCCACAACAGAACTAAAATGTGATGCAGAGTTGCTGGATTGAAGAGGATGCACACAGCTGTGGTTGCTTGCATATTCTTAAGAAACAACAGGAATACTCATAATGAATGGCATGTGGTGGTGATGGTTAGGAAAGCTGCCTGCAAAACTCCTGAGAATTCAACAAGCCTAGAAAGCAGCACCATTACAGGAAAAGCAAAAAGCTCTTCTCCAATGCATAATGAGTTGTCAACATTGACCTTATCTACTGAATAAAAATTAAGTTCAGGCAGCCTATTCCAGAGCTTTAACAATATACCTAAATCCTTGAAAATATATTCTGAAAGCTCCAACGCATAGTTTTTAAAAAAGAACGTTGTCCGTTCAAGGTTATACAAGGTAAAACAAACACTAAATGCTCAGGTTAGTTTTTAAAAATATATTCCAATTTGCAATCTAAACAGGCAACATTTTTACAATATTCACAGAGAAAACCACTGATAAATACAATAGGCCTTTGAATACTGTGAGGTTAAAGTTCCTGAGTTTTGTATTATTTGTGAGAGAATAATGTATAGAGTTTCTCATTTTTGTGACTTGTATGTTTGCAGTTTTATCATGAGATTCCTTTTAACCAAATCTAGATTTAAATCATAAGACAGTAAGTGAACTCCTGCTGCATCAGGCCGCAGTTCTTCTAGTCCAGCGCCCTGACTTCCATGATGGCCTATCCCTCACCTGCTCTTACCTCTCTTCAAGTTGCCTTTAGAGACATCCTGACTGTATCTCCAACCTGGAGATAATACCTAGGCAGCCATTCTGGTAACTCTGCAGAATTTTGAACTTCTTTTATTTGATGGCATAGTATAGTGTGGTTAAAGTACTGCACTCAATAGGCCAGCAAATTTGGAAAACTCAACAATGGCCACAAGACTGGAAAAGGTCAGGTTGCCTTCAAATGCCAAAGAATGTTCAAGCTACTGAACTGCACTCATTTTACACACTCGCAAAGTTATGTTCAGGATTCTGTAAGTTGGACTTCAACAATATGTAAACCTAGAATTACAGAAAATGCAAGCTGGTTTTTCAAGTGGCAGAGGAACTAGAGATCAAATGCCCAACATTTGCTGAATCGTGGGAAAAGCAAAGGCATTCCAGAAAAATACTGACTTCTGCTTTATTGACTACAATAGAGCCTTTGATTGTGTGGATCACAACAAATTGTGGCAAAATATTATAGAGATGAGAGTACCTGACCATCTTATCTGTTATTTAAGGAACCTGTATGGGGATTAAGAAGTACCAGTTTGAACTGATCATGGAACAACCAATTGGTTCAAGATTGGGAAAGAAACACAACATGGCTGTATATTGTCATCCTCCTCATTCAATTTAAATGAGTACACCTTGGGAAACGCCAGGCTGGATGAATCAAAAGCTGGAATTAAGATTGCCAGGAGAAATATCAACAACCTCAGATATTCATAGGTGAAAGAAGAAAGTACAAAGGCTGGCTTGAAGCCAGAGGCTTGAGAGAAAAGCTATGGCAAAACTGGACAGTATACTAAAAAGCAAAGACATCACCTCGCTGACAAAGCTATGGTTTCCCCAGTAGTTATGGATGGATGTGAGAGTTGGACCATAAAGAAGTCCAAGCATGGAAAAATGGATGCTTCTGAACTGTTGTGCCGCAGAAGATCTTTGAGAGTTTCTTGGAGTGCAAGGAGATCAAGTCAATCGCTAACAAAGGAAATCAACCCTGACTGCTCACTGGAAGGAGAAACACTGAAACTAAAGCTCAGATACTTTAGCCCCATAAGGAGCAGACAAGACATTAGAAAATATTCTGATGCTGAGAAAGATTAAGAGCAAGAGAGAGAAATCAGAGGATGAGATGGATAGAGAGGATTTGCCATTCATGGTGTAATATGGCGTTCAGAGGAAAGTTCTTTAGTGTGTTCACTTTGTGTTTTGCTCTTGCTTCTCTTCCGTTGTTTCTTGTTTTTGCTTTTCTAAGATGTTTCTGTTGTGCTTTTATTTTTTTTCTCCTTTGTCTTGTGTTTTGTCTTAGGCTGGTTTTGTGTTTTTATGGTTGTGAACCGTACTTTGCAGTACAAGTCCTAAACATCAAATTAAGGAATAGCTTCTGGCAAGCAGGCTAAGGATATTTTGACTCCAGAGGAGAAAGTCAAAGTCCTCAATGCCCTTTGTGATGGCTATAGCAAGAATACTATTTCTTCAATTAAAAAAATTAGAACATGAAAAAGTTTTGAAACTGTGCCCCTTTCCAACCATGTCAGAAGTATTCACTGTGGAAACCGTGTATTTCAAGAGGTGAAGTAATGGTTAAGAAAAAATCAGAATTAAATCTTTGCTGATCTGGAAGCCCAATCCTGGCTCAACTGATTAAAGCACAGTGTGGACAAGACCATAAGCATTTAAAACCATGCCGATAAGTACATTACAATCTAAAGCGTCCAAATATACCATACAAATCCCATTCTTCTTGTCATTTTCTGTGCAAGATACATTACTAAAACAATAATTGCAGATTTATAACACTCTATTGAAATCTGCTGATTAGAAGAGGAGTTAAAACAGCTGAAAAACCTTCTGTTCATCTCCCCCCAACAGACACCCTGTGAGTTAGGTAGGGCTGAGAGAGCTCAGAGAGCCATGACTAGCCCAAGGTTACCAAGCTGGCTTCATGGAGGAGTGCGGCACTCTAACCACAAGACCAAACTGGCTCACTAATTCATTGTTAAAAACTACTGGGCAAGTTAATTTGAAGAATTTCACCAAATGTGTGCATTAGCATAGGCAGATATATGGCAATTTTATTGCAAAGAAGAGTTGTTTATTTATCCATCTTCTCTTCCAAGGGTCAATGGAACTTCCTGCATCTTGATTCTTTTATACTAATTTTGCAAAGACGCATCTTTCTGTTAGTATGATCTGCCACCTACTGGTCATGAAAAATAATGTCTCATAAAAGTGAAGGCAGTCAGCTACAGGTAGCATCTATAAAGCACCTCACCTCCTTTAAGAGCCAGGATAACTTGGAAAGGATGAAAATGGCTTCTTTTTAATAATATTTAATTTTGAGAATACCTGCTTTTTAAAACATACAAACCTGCCAATAAAATCATCCTTTTTGCCAGCATCTTTATCCCACACTGTAATATCAATAATTCCACCGCGTTCTTCATAGAGATGGAAGTCAAATTGTTCCCTCCACTGGGGATTCAAAGTTTTTGGTATAATCTGAAAAAGACAAAGTTGTGTTTTAAAAACCTTGTAAAATCAGCATATGTTTTGATTTAGCACACAATAATCAGCTTCGAAACTCATTTTAAAAGTTCACTCGGAAGGCAAGGTGTGCTGAGGATAAAACAGCATTTTTCAGCTTGTTTTTCTAAAACCCATAGCTTATTACTTGCTCAGCTTTTTCGAAAGGTATTAACTGGTGTCATCCTCCCCACCAGCATAAAGAATACAGCTAAATGTGTAGCTGATATGCTTGTTTATTTGTAAAGATGGAGTTGCTTATTCCAGCATACTTTTTCCATATGTGGCAATTCTAAAAGGACCGTCCTTTAAAAAGTTGTCAAAGTGGCTGCAGAAGAAAAACAGCGCCTTTAGAATTGCACAAAAATTAAAATGTATTTTACCATCTACCTCAAAATCCTCATGGAACAATACTTTACCAAGCTTCAAAATGATGTTATAAATATTAGATATAACCTGAGTAGTATTTTGGATTTTCTCTTATTTCCTAACAGCCTCATGAATCAGGGATAGGCCAGGCGGGGTGGGGCAGGGGTGGTGGTGCCCTGTGGTTTAAGAGTTTATGGCTAATAGTTCAAAGCTTAGTTGAAAAATAAATGGAACCAGAGGGATTTCAACGAATGGTTCATCAGATTGATTCCACACTACCACTGTCCCACACTTTCTCGCCCTTTCCTGAGTGTGTCCTGCCATCCCCCTTCTCTCTGATTATGCCCCACACCTCAGTTCAGCATGGGAAAAGTTGAAAGCTGGGGGATGAATCAGAAAAAGGGATCCAGAAAATGTGATCCAGGAAGGTGATGGGCAAGATGGGAGAAAGGGGATTGTGATTGAGGGGAGCACAAACCATTAGACAATCCCACTAGCTGGCACAGAACAGCTGGACATAGCTAAGCACAGGGTCAGACAGTTCACCCCCTCGATCATTTCAGGTTCACTACAAATTGAACAGATCTTTTTTGCATTAATGTGTATCCCTAACATGAATACATCCATGTGCTGTGTGAAATTATTCTTGAAATACATATCTTTATCACAAACTCTTTTGAAGATCAAGGGTATTTCAACTGCCCCCCTTCAAGATTAGTGGATTAAATCAGCAGTGTTAAAAAAAAATGCATTTTACCTGCTGCGGTCCAGTGTCCAGACTGCAGCAGCCCTCCCCCGTAGATTCCTGCTCAGGGAGAGACTTCCGTGTGGCACATGCAGTCACATGGGGTGAGGCGCACATCACAGTGGATGGGGCAGCCAATGGGAGTTCAGCTGCAGTTGGCTCTTCTCACCATCCTGTCTGGACTGGCAGGAAACTTCAAATTTATTTAATGCTGCACAGCAAGTTCTGCTATATCAGCATTAAGTAAATCTGCAGTAGAGTCGCTATAAAGTGATGCCACTGCGAAGTACTGGCCGTAGTGTGTGACAGCTCAATCTTGGCTGCACATTCCAGTGCCCAGCATCAAGAAATCTGGATGCAGCCCAGAAGTATTATATATTGCAACAGAGGAAAAAACAACAACAACAATGTGGATTGAACAAGAATGCTTATATTATTTGAGGTCAGTAAAGCAGTATGAAGAACAGAACTCCACTCACCACAAAAGTATCATGGGAGCATTAAAAACAATCACCACTTAAGAAAAATAATTCAAAGAAGTTACCTTACTCTTGTACTTCTGATGCCCCAACCGAAATTTGACATAGGGATCACTGAACCCATTGGGATCCATAGCCTTGAGTTCCCGACCTTCGATCAAAGTAATGCTGACTATTCCTCTCCATAGCTGAGCTTTTCTGTGCAGATCTGACAGACGTATACTCTGGGTCTGAAACTTTAAGTGCAGAGAGAACCTTGATTTCGCTAAACCAACAAGCAAACAATAACAAGACTTACAAGTGACCATTAAAAAAACACTCAGTGGCTTTCCATGCAAAAATAACACAACAGAAGAAATCATCAGTGGTCATCTTAAGCAAAATAATATATCAGCCTTCATCACTGTATACAAATAGTCTGTGCTGCCTATATCTAAGTTAATACTAGATTCCACCCAGTGTGAAGATTCACCAGAAAAGAATGAATGAAGAAACGGCCACAGTAACCATAAGGTCAATATACCCTCTTTCAAGAGCGAAAGCTAGTGTGGTGTACAAATCTCATCATTTCTAACCAATATCGGCCAGATTGGATAGGAACAGAAATAAAAGAGTATCTGGAAGTACCAAATTATATGTACAAAGAGTGATGTGTCATTTATCAAAAGACCAGTTTCTTAACAAAATTAGAGACAGTAGAGTCCCATGCAAAATTGAAATGGTAAATATTTTATTATCTTATTCCTTTAATTATCATTATCATATGAATAGCCATATAAGACACACCAGCATACAAGATACATCTATAACTTGACAGGCAATAAATTTGGGAGGGGGAACCACATGGTGGTTTTAGAAGATTTTGTGTGTCTTATAAGCAAAAATACAGTAATTTTCCCTTTACTAAAAACTTCAAAGGTCATGTCTTTTTCCTTTATGTCTTTGAGTGTGGAAGAGTAAAAAGCGTTGACCTGATAGTAGTTGTGATTGAGAAGTGGCAGGGTTTTTTTTTATTATCCACTGCTGTCTCTGGAACTAGCTTCTTCACTCTCAGCATACAGAATGGCTACCAGTACCCTTTCAACAAGTTTGCTATTCTTCCACCTTATTTAGCCATCCTTCCAATCCTGAAGGACTCCTTGACCACGAAACATTAAACTGAGCCCAGGGCAGGCTATTGTCCACAGTCTACCCAAGCTGATTCCACGGAGACAAATCAGGAGCTTTGAAATTGAACAGTCCTAATTCTGCCCAGACAAGCCTTCTGAAACCAATATGGAGGATGCTATAATTATTATAGGGCTACAGAGGAATGCTTGATCCTAGAACACTTTTAAAATGCTTGAGACCTATCTCAGGTCTCACACAACTTGTTTTCTTTTTGCATCTTCAACAACTATAAGCACAACACCTACATTCATATTAAATTGTGGTTGGGGCTTTGATTGACAGAACAAGATAAAAAGAAAGAAATGGGATAAAACAGCATCCTGTGCTCCACCAACCAAAATTTTATTTGAAGGGAAATCAGAATGATATAGAGAACACACTTTACTGCTCACATATTTAAACCAGTAAGTATCTTTAGTTAGTATTTCTACTTTGAATTCACAATTCCATTTTCAAGCTAAAGAGTGTTGACTTGTGACTGACCATCTACAAATTTCCATGGCAGTGGAAGCACTGAACAAATACTTGCACAGTGATCACTTGAACTGACACATCAACTCTGTTAACCCAAAAGACAACTACATATATAGTATCCTAGGCCTGTGATTTTCAAGGTCCTCCAAATGTTCTTGAACAACGTCTGGCATTCCATTTCCAGCATTTCATGTCAACCTCAAAGAGTGGGATGCTAGGAGTTGTGGTCCAGGAACATTTGGAAAAACATAGTTGGAGAACCACTGCCCTAAACAACCACGTCTTTGCAGATAAGTTCTGGTATATTACAGAAGAGCACCTTCAGATACTCTTATTTACCTGTATCCAACTTTTTAAAGTTACAAGCTAGCTGCAAGTGTAGTACAACTGATGCATTTAAGATGCAAAACCAAAACCAAGTGCTTGATCTGGAGGCAACTTCTGAGTGAACTAAATGTTGCATTCAGTGCTTGGGTTTACCATGGAACTAGAAAGTAACAGTGTAGGAAATGAGGGTTCCCCATCAGGACTGTACCAAAGTACACTTCTTGTCCCTGGAATCCTAATTGTTATTTGTTTGGGTATTTGTTCTTAAAAGAAACACATAATGTCCATCTATACATTTAGTGTCATATGCCTTATCTGGTGATTTCAAATGTTTCCAAATAGTCACACATATCTAAAAAGATTCCATTGTTTACATGCCCCAGCTCAGGCATTCTTTGCATTTTCTGAAACTTAAATTGGGTTGTGGTTAAATTTCATCAGGCAATATGCTCCAACAAAACTTCATTTCAATCCCATAGCCTTCAGAACAACATGGAGATATCACTCACATAAGGATTCTACTCCCCTTTCAGAAGTCCAGTAAACGTTCACTAAGACACCTGAACATCATGCTACTTTGGTAAGAAATGTGGCTATTTGCACACTCCTAGTCACATGTGTTTTGGCCCTTTGTTGCTTTTCTAAATCTCCTTCAACTGGGCAGCCATGGTAATTCAAATCCAGGAGTTATATGAAAATGAAGAGTTAATTTTGGTCTAGATCTCTAGCTGCATTATGATAAGGCTGTGGCCTGATCCAGCAGGTCTCTTCTTATGTTCTTGTGCTTAAAAACTACACTTTCACAACTGCAATATTCCACAGGCTACGTCATGAAAATCTTTGTTTACTGTACTTACCCTTTTTAAATTTTGCATCAGAACAAGCGATTCATACAAATAGCACCACAAGTTTCAAGTACTAACGATAGCATATACATATTGACATTATTTGCTTATTCAACTATATTTGGATGTTATAGAACAAAGCATGGATTTTCCAGAATATCCAAGCTTTATTCTAGAATATGTAAATATAGAAAATAAGCAACTGACATCTGGATGCAGCCACATAAATGGAACATTCTGGGCCCTGTTATTAACACGCTGTTATTTTGGAGAGTTTTTATTTTAACCCCCTCCCCATTCTTATCCTGATGGGGGAACCATCAGAATCCAAGACTGCATAACTATGGCATCTATAAGACGTTCCATCAACAAATTAAACTTCAAGTATTGGTTTCACGTGCAATCATATACCTCATTTCTAGCAGTCAAAGACAAGATAATAAAATTAGCTCAAATTCTTTTCAAAATGAAAAGTGGCAAAGACTACAAATCTGCTGCCCTTTAACATCATATAAAATGAACAACCTGAGGAAATGCAGTGATCTGACCCAACAACAGAACTATCTGGCAGAACCGAGAGAATACTTAGTTACACCATCAGTATTTTAAGGACACAGAAATATTTAGTGTTAATAGCAGTGCAAACCAGGGCGCTGTACAGCTGGTAAACACCAGAGGACCTCACTCTAGGTACAAATGCAGTGGTGCCAGCAGATTCTACAAAAGCAGGTTTCAAGGACATGGGGTGGGGGGTGGGGGAGGGACACTCTAATCATCTAACTTATCTACATCAATTAAGTAGCTGTAACAGGAAAAAAAAATTTGGGTGGATGCAGTATCACCACTAAGCTGAACACCATTTTTAAAATGCACCTTGTACCATTTTAAACGACTTATAAACACTTCGTTGCCAATATTTTATTTATTTGTATATCTATCACGTCCTATATCCGAAGGTCTCAGGGCGGGTTACAATATTATATTAATCTTAGACAGGTCCCTGCCCTCAGGCTTACAATCTAAAGAGACAAGAAACAAAAGGAAAATGGTGTGGGAGGGAACAGGGAACAGCAAAAGGCAAGCACTTGAGGTCTTCAGTTCCAATTCTTCTCTTCATTTCTTATTGCTGGAATTTTCCTATTCTCTTTACTTTAGATTCTCATTGATGACAAACTGGATGATGGCAGAGACGGTCAGCCGGCATCTACTCAGCCCCACCTTGCTCGGCTTCAGGACCAGACATTTTCTCAACTGGTGGATTGGCTGCCATAGTCTCTTTGCCACCTTGTGAAGGGAGCAGTTGGAGGAGGGAGGGGCACTGCTGGGAGCAAGATGGCAGAGCCCAGCCTGCTGCCTCTTCTCCACTCAAACTAATATATATATATTAACAGACTAATCTATGAAATATATGAAAAGGCTGCTGAAAAGAAGCCCTGAAACAAAGATCTGATTATTCCAAATAATGTAAGTATAATGCTCCCAAATGTTTTATCAACATCAAGTGAAAGCACTTGTTAGACATAGTTAAGAAAACTCAATTACAAGTGCCAAATCTCTAGGAAAGTTGAAATACTGACATAAATCTAACCACAATGAGCTGTCACCAGTACTACTACAGATATTATTATCATACCACCAGTGTACTCATAGCACACTAAAGCTTAACACAGCATCTTGTGCTAATGGGCAGAGTCCCCGCTAGGATCCTAGCTGGTATTTGTTCTAAGAACACTATTTATTACTTAAATTCTTATTAAACCATATGGTTGTTTACACTCTGATGTGTAAGCTTTAAAACCTGGTTTTCAGCATTCATCTTGACAAATTCTGCCACAATAATTTCAGTTCCTTTTCTTTCTATTTACTATGGCTGATTTTCTTTCTTTCACATATTTGTGATCAAACTGCATATGGATTCCATTTCTCTTGTAACTATTTTAGACTGACAGCTGACAGTGTGATTCAAGGCCCAGGCTTGGTAGGTCAGAAGGCAGTGAAAATTGTATGCCCATCATTTCTGCATGAGATTCAGAGGTGAGACAAAAACGTGGCAGCCACAAGAAAGGTAAGCAATCTGGGTGTACTTTGACACCGGAGAATATACTAACTTGGGCAAGAGAAATATAAAAGATGTGGGCCATTCCAGGCAACACTCCCTATTCACCTATAAAATAACGGGGGGACTAATTCAAACATCTTTCTTTGAGTGGTGGAGCAGCAATTCAGTTCCAGTCCAATTCCAATTCAGCTTTGCATCTGGTAGCACTTTCTAACTACAGAACTCTGGTGACTATGGACAGCGAGGCTGCATCCTGAGGACAGTTACTTATTTTGCTATATTTAGATATTCCGGAATAAACAAAGCTATTCCAGAATTACCCTGCTTTATTTCAGATATCCAAATCTAGTAGAAGTAAACAAAGTCTGAATGCAAAGTCTGTGTCATTCATCATTCTGAACTCTTCCAAACACTTAGATTCTCTTAGTCTGTTTGCATCCGATTACTGTTACATATTTTTGTTTAAAAACTAACCCAACATCTATTCTTCACAAGTATTCAAAACTAACAAAATTATTTAAACAAGTCAAAATATGTCAACACTTTTTAGTAGTAACAATTGTAATGACTTCCGGTTTTAAAAGGTTGCAGCTCAATCCAGCTCTAAAACAGAAAACCTTTATTTAAAGGTGAAAAAGGTTTAGTACAACACTATCCAACACAGTCAAATATGCAAACATCTTAAATCTGAGTAGATCTGAATAAAGCTGTATGCTTTAGTACAACCCGTGAAGCCATGTTTGATGTTTAAAAGCCATCTAACTGCTAAATTAAGTGTAGATATGAAAACAATAGGTTCTCAAAACTGACACCTTTTTTGTATACCCTAAGGTTCATATGCTGCATCATGTTTAACTCAAGTCTTTAGGTATTTTCCTGTATATATATTATAATGGTCAAACTGGGTAATTGGTGTATTCTGTCTGTCTGTCTGTCTGTCTGTCTATACCCCTCCTATAGCTGTAGGTCTCAGGGCGGGTTACAGTTTTAAAATAGGTTAAAACAATAATATGCATAAGAACACTTAAAAACCAACAAGCAAACAAACAAATGAAAAATCCAGCATATTTTTAAAAACGTATTCAAATATTAAAATACTAATGTCTACAGTGGGGGAAAGAAAAAAATGGTCACATTAGCAAATACCACAGGGCAAAGAGGTGTGTCTTTACCACCTTCCTTTACCACCTTTCAGTGCATTACTGAAAAGGCCCTTTTCTGGATGCTCACCCGTCTGACTATTGAGGGTGGTGGGACAACCAGGAGGGCCTCACCTCCAAATCTCAAGGCACATGCAGGTTGGTATGGGAGAAGGCATTCCTTTAGATATTTGGGGCCCAAGTCATTTAGGGCCTAATAAGTCTGAGTTAGCAGCTTGAACTGGGCTCAGTAGTTTGTGGTATCTATCTTTTATTTCTATGCATTTGCATCCCAAGAGACCAATCCAATTGGAGGAGACCAAGGCCAAAATCACACCAGCTGTTGGAGTAGTTGGGTGTCCTGCTCCCGACCCTACAGACCCCACCTTGGGCCTGTGGCATGTGACTAGCCCAGCTGCACTTCCAGAACAACGCATAGGCTACTTTATGGCTGTGTGTCATGATCTAAAGCTGTTCATCATGTCAAGTAACCAATTGTTTGGCAGGTATAGTGTTGTTGTTTTTTAAAGAGTGTTTTCTTTCGTTAACTTAGCCATTAATCATTACACAGTATTGTAATGGTGTGACACATGTCACATAACATCCAGTCTGGCACAGGTACTCTGCTGAGTACTGCTGAGACACTCGGATACTTCAGAAACCTGCACTCTCCCATCTCTACATCTTCTCCCATCTCCATCAAAGAGCATGGGTGGAAGGAAAACACGTGCATGTGATTGTCAGGTCACACATAGGTATTTCTACTGTAATAAGGTGGTCATCTCAATGCAAAACACACACACACACAAAACCTCTGACACACAAATCATTAAAAATGACATTTATGTGCCTATCTATCACACAAACAGTAATTATTTAAACATTTATTGATCTAAAATCATTCTAAACAAAAAACAATGATAAAAACAGGAACTTGAGTATTATATACCACTTAAAGAATAGTTTAAAAGGCCAAAACACTGACCAATTTGGTTAAACACATTTAATTACACATGTAAGTTTGACCATATCAAAAGGGCTATTATGGAAAAAAAAATAAAATCTGTACTTAGCACATTTTGGAATCACCTGCCATATCATTTTAAAAAATAGTTTATATCATGTTAACTACAGTTTTAAAAAACACAGACAAATTTACTGCATTAAACTGATCTTAATATGAGTTATCTCCATGACTACACTAAGTGAAATGTACTTTACTTAGGAATTCTGCAATAAAGGCAATTTAAAGGCGCTATATTATACAGTGAAGTTTCTTTAGCTTAAAAAGCCTCCTACATTATCAGAATTATAGAAAAGGTTTACAGAAAATAGACTGTGTCACAACTTTTTATTTAAGTGACACAATATTGAACAGTTCTTCTCAAGACCACATGCTACAAATTACCTTACTTGATCTTTTCCAACTCTTCCTCATTAGCATTGTCTGCAAATGAAATAGAGCATTTTAATCACCTTTTACTTATTTATATGAGGCTAACCACCTTCCCGAGAAACAAAGTTCTTACTAACACAAATACCAACACATCAGATGCATCACAAGCAACTACACAAAACTGCAATCTAACAACTACGAGCATCATTCACATCAAACCACAATTCAGACACATTGGTCACTAATGAAAAAGGAAAAAATACAATAATAACAGCATGAGGATGTTCAGGAGCAATAAAAATGAAAAACAGATGATACTAAAAGCAATTATAATTTTTAGATTATTAAACTAGCACTTCTAGGTCTAGGAACATTTGGTTCTGCTCATCAGGTTCAGCTCCAGTTGATTCTGACTTGCACAAATGACAGGTTATTTTCAGTGAGCAAGCACACTAATCAGAAGATTACAATCTTTTTTTTATGCAGTAGCAAACATTGGGGTGGGGGTAGGGGAAGGACTGGAACAGATGGAATTTCTGTATATTCAGAGGAATACATTTTGCCCATGAAGCCAATCTCACTGTGAATTACTGCTTTCTCTACTGTTCTTGCATTTACGGCTTAAGTAAAATGTAATGATTTCTTTCATTCTCCTCATTGGAGGAGATACAGGAAGATAATGGAACAGAGCATAAGCCAGGAACTATCATCTTCCAGAAAAGTTGACTGTAATATTACAAAAGAGTATGAGAAAGAATAGTAATACTAATAAACAAAAACGTTTTATGAATTTTCTACACTACAGCAAGAATACTGCAGAGAGTTTTCTGGGTCTATCTATGTAGAAAATTTGTTTTAGCCATATTCATGGGATTGGCATAACAGTGAATTCAGGGACAGCCTTTACTAGGTGTCTATAATCTGTCCTCCACCATGTGGTCTCAGCACAAGTAGCTAAACTTGACTTCAAACAATATCTACTATTTAAAGCACTTAAAATATTTTTGAAAATGACACAAACTGACACACAAAAAGATGGCAGAGGAACCTCCTAAAAAGCCAAAAGCTGTTATGAAGGACTGTTAAACAGGATTAAAATGCAGATTAAATACACCTGGTGTATTTAAGAAGGAAGGTCATCCCACAAATTGGGGACCACCACCAAAAAGGCTTTATTTCCACCAGCAGGACTCCTTTGTTGAATTCAAAAGCAGCAAATTTTCAGTTTGTCAATTTGCATTAAGGTGCTTTTTCACTAAAAACTTTCATTTCTGAAAAATTCTGTTTTTCCAATGTAACCTTAAACAAATAATAGGAAAAATCTACTATTAACATGTAGATTGGTAAATTAACAATATTTTACTTATGAGACAAATTCTAATAGCCCAAGAATAACAAGGAATTGAGTAATAAGTGATTGTATTAAAAGTGACTTATTTAAAAGTCAAGTCTTAACCCACTTCCTGACTGTAACAGACTAGAATAATGGGGACTGATGGATCTCACTCAAGGTTATTTATTGATTAGAAGCTATGACAAATGAGGCTTTACCCTCACTATCATGAGGCTGAGAGATGTGCAAATGTGCAAATGATCAGAGGATGTGAGAAAACACAGAGAACACAGAGTGTTTCCAAACTTGTCCAATACTACACCGCCCTGCCATTGCTGCTTCCTGCTTGACAAATGTGATGGTCGTAAACCATGCACGGATGGCGCAGCTGCTTCCAGTCTGCCTGACAGGCCATTCAGAAGCTGTGCCGTTCCTTCAACACAGCTTCCTGTCTGTCAAATGGGATCCACCATTGGCCAGAGTAGGAGCGCAGCATGTCACAAAAACCACAAAGTAAACAGATGCTGATTGATTACTTTTTTACTTCAATCTAATGCTGTGCCGCCGCTGTGGGCTGAAGAAAGCTGGATGCAGCCATAGTAAAGCGGGCAATCAAGTCTCAAGCCACTGAAATGTTTAAAGGTAACAGCATGGGCAGAATAATGTACTCCTACCCAATGAAGCCCTATACATACATAAGCCAAACTCCCTGATTGAGGAATATTCCAAAGCTTTACATCATACTTTTTTGGGGAAGAACAAAACCTACCCAGAACTATTAGTAACCAGGACTAGTGATGCACACAAACTATTCGTGCATTCAGAATCTGGACAAATACGGACAAATACTGAAATTTGTGGACGGATTGAATATGACCATATTCAAAGGGCCCTATCTGTCCATAAATCGGATAATCCAGTATCCAGAGAAACTTCTACAGATACTGGATGCCCCGGGGCCTCCCTCCCCCAGCAACCCTCCCCCCTTCCTGGTCTCCCCGAGGGGCCCTTACCTGCTCTGGTGGCACGCTGGGCCTCTTATAGGGCCTTCTGGAACCATGAACAGGCTTTCCAGAAACTAAATACAGTGCCTGACAAAAGTTCTGTCGCTTATCCATGTTGTTGAAACCAAAGCCTATAACCTGACTTAAAATTCATCCATTGGTTTTAGAAATGACTCATATGAAAGCTGAAACCCTCCCAAATGAGGTTTTTTAAAAGAAAATAAATTTGCTTCACTGCTGAAATATTGATCATTTAATGAACACAGAAAGGTCAGATTTTGGCTAGACAAAAGTTTTGTCACCTTGTCATATAATGCACCTAATCCTAGTTTACAGCCTCACCTGTGCTCACTAATTGATCAGATAATTAGTGGGTGTGTATAAAAAGAACTCCAGCACTCCAGACCTTCACTTGAACTGCAACTTGACCTCTGACAACATGCCAAAAATCCACCCTGCGACCAAAGCCTTGATTATCAGGAGACTGAAGACCAGATCCTCTGCAGAGGTGGCTGGCACCTTTAATGTGTCTCAGCGTCAAGTACAAAGAATTACAAAAAGATTTGAAGAGACTGCAGATGTTTTTGACAAGCCCAGGTCTGGCAGACCCCACAAGACGACTGCTCAGGAGGAACGTTTGTTGGTTCGAAAATCAAAAGCCAGCCCTTCTTCCACTGCAGCAGAGCTCCAACAGGCCTGGTCACCTCAAGTCCCTGTGTCAACTAGAACAGTTTGTAGGATTCTGTCTCGAAATGGCCTCCATGGTCGAATCAGTGCCCAGAAGCCAGCACTAAACAAAAGGCAATTAAAAAACTGTGTGGTATTTGCCAAGGCCCACAGCCTACTAAACTGATGGATGCTGGAAAAGTGGCAGAAGGTGGATTTCTCAGATGAATCTTCAGTTGAATTACACCACAGCTGCCACAAATACTGCAGGAGACCTACTGGAGCCCGTATGGATCCAAGATATACCCAGAAAACAGTTAAGTTTGGTGGTGGAAAGATCATGGTCTGGGGTTTCATTCAGTATAGGGGTGTGCGAAACATTTGCAAGGTGGAAGGCAATATCAATAGCCTAAAATATCAAGACATATTAGCTACCTCTTACATTCCCAATCATAAAAGGGGTCAAATTTTGCAGCAGGATGGTGCTCCATCTCATACACCCATCTCTACATCAAAGTTTCTCAAGGCAAAGAAGATCAAGGTGCTCCAGGACTGGCCAGCCCAGTCACCAGATACGAACATCATTGAGCATGTTTGGGGTAGGATGAAAGAGGAAGCTTGGAACACAAAACCAAAGAATCTTGATGAACTCAGGGAGGCATGTAAAACTGCATTCTTTACTATTCCTGATGACTTCATCAATAAATTGTATGAATCATTGCCGAAACGCATGGATGCAGTCCTTCAGGCTCATGGAAGTCACACAAAATATTAAATATGGCTCTAATAGCACCACAACTTCATTCAGCAATGTTACGAAACATATCTTTGTATTTGAAGTGAATTATCTGTTTGATTTTCACATTACTTTTTGTGGGCGACAAAACTTTTGTCTCGCCAAAATCTGACCTTTCTGTGTTCATTAAATGATCAATATTTCAGCAGTGAAGCAAAAACCTCATTTGGGAGGGTTTCAGCTTTCATACGAGTCATTTTTAAAACCAATGGATGAATTTTAAGTCAGGTTATAGGCTTTGGTTTCAACAACATGGATAAGCGACAGAACTTTTGTCAGGCACTGTACAGGCCTTCCAGTTTGTAACAGTTTTTTGGCTATTACACTGTGTTCCAGGTTTCTTCTTCGGAAAACCTAAGCTTTTGGGTATAGCTGCAGTATACATCTTCAGAGGGCTTTGCTCTTGGACAAGTCAAGGGTGACTGGTGCCTTACTAGATCTTGTTTCCCTTCTTATAGATGTCTGCTGTTTGTTTGTCAGTTCTTCCTTTGTTTGAGTTGCTAATGAGTCATTGGTCTTTTCCTGAATGTATCACCTACCCTACAGCCTACCAGAAATCCTATATTATCTTATTCTAAATATGGAACATCAAATGCAAACATTCCAAGCTTAGGACTACTTAGCCAACACTTGGTAAAGGACAGTACACCATACACTGATAACCCACTGGGTATCTGTGTCTGGATTAACTATTGCATACGTATTTCAATATACAAAACACACAAAAGACCTTTAAATGCATATTAAAAACTGATGATGAGTCATATACTGAAAGTGGCTCAGTAGATACCTTCCTGTCTTGCCTCCTTTTTGGCAGCTTAATAAACTGTTTCCTATATTAGCAGCTGGCAGACCAATAATAGGAGCCACAAGGCAGAGATCTTAGGCTTTTTTACACTTGGTTTGGTAGTGTAAGATCTGCACTTGGAGGAGGCTGCTACAGTCTCCAAGCACCTCCTGCCTTCCCAGAGGTTCCCTAATCATGCACTACCTATCCTCCCCAGCCTTCCCCAATCACTTAGCTGGGGGGCATTCACACCTCTGCTGGACAAGGAGGTCAACAGGGCTGCTGCACAAGTGTACTGGCAGCCACTGTTCTCCTAATGCAACTGCGACTGTGTAGAGCATCAGCGTCATCATGGCAATGGCACTGACACATGCTCAGTCATTCAGGGACCCACAATAGAATCAAGGTAAGTATCTGATCATGGGGGGAGGGGCTAACGTTGACTAGTGCTCCAGGTGCAAGCACTAGTCAATGTTGTTTCATCATCATCCTTTACCGTCCAGTGGATGAGAAAGGAAGTGTCAAATTGCTCCTTCTCAAGGGCTCTACATCTTTTTTGCTTCTATATTTCATGTACATTTTGTGTTTTCTGTGTAATTTCATAATGTATTATTTTGAATTGCTCGTATTGTATTGAGTTCTTTTGCTGTTGTCATTATTATAAACTGCCTTGAACAGTTTTGTTCAAAGGGAAGTATGCAAATAAATTTGATAAGGCTGTTAAAAATATGTCACAGAAGGGCAGAAAAGCTGTGCTAAGATTACCCAATCTGCAGAGAAAATACCGCTGTTAGCTCTTTCCAAAAAAGTTAGGAAAGGCTTGATATTTCTTCTGTTCTCTGCGTAAATAAATTTTATTTGAGGATGCCACCATTTTAACAGATATTTACATTTTTATGTATTTCAATATAGTTTAGTTTGTGAAGGTTTTTTAAACAGGTACTAGATGACTAATTATATTTTTTAGCCTCAAAATTCCTTCTTCAATCACAACCAGGGGTTAAGGGACCTCAGTAGACCCAAAGTAGCTTAGTTGACACAAGGATTCCTGAAGTTTCTGCATCCAGATGTTGGTTACTTATTCTGCTATATTTGAACATACTGAGATAAAGCAGGATATTCTGGAATATTTCTGGAATATCCAAATATAGCGGAATAAATCACTGACATCTGGATGCAGTCTCATTCAATTGGCTCTGAAGAAAATTTGCAAGGTACATTTCCATCTCAATACTAACATATTCATCCCAACACATCGGGAATTGTGAATAAGACTTTCCATGTTGCAAGGGCATCGATGAAGGTTAAAGTGTTAGGCCCTTTCTGCACTGGATCTTATTCCACATTATATTCTGGAACAGAGGCCTGCTAGCCACATGCTAGTGCAGACTATGGCAGACCATAGGTAGAGCCTGCTGTAGTCTGCACCAGCATATAGATGGGAGACTAGTTCTGAGATATAAGGCCCAGTGTAGAAAGGGTCTTATATTTTCAAAACAATATTGCTCTGATTTTACTGGACTAACCTTAAATATCTTAAAAACTGTACTTATGGACAACAAAGAAAACTGGTAAGCAAAAAAGTCATTTTCTAACTCCCAACAGTTTGATCTTGAGACATTTTTGTAAAAAAAATAAAGTATTCAGTTTACCAGTCATTCTAAGCTATTAACAATTGAACACAGTGTATTTTGGAAAACCAATGGAAGTACATCACTTCGGATGCCATTTGAAATTAATTGTTAAAGCCTTTAGCAGACCTGGCAACAAAACTGAAAATTTAGATCTCTAGGTTGGCTAGAAATCTAAAATATTAGTCTTTAAAATATTAGTTTGCATTTTGAAAACAAACATACGGTGGTTACTTTGGGAATAATTTTTAAAAATTGCAACAAAGAATAAAGCTGAACTCTCTAGAGTCAAAACAGTGCTTTGCTTTAAATATAGTATATTTTCTTTCTCTAATGTGGATCAGCATGGTTATGAAAGCTATTTGTAATGGCAGCCGTAACAGCAGTTAAAAATTGTATAGAAATAAAATAATACAGAATGCAAGCATACATTAGATTTCCAAAGATTTAGATTTCCATTTGGATTTAAACTGTTCTTTACTAACTGAGGTATTAATTTGCATTGTATAATCTATACAGTATTCTGGAATTTAAGGCACTGCTCACATGTTTCTGAGGATTTAATATCTTCTAAGACTAGTCAGACACTGTTCAAACAAAGTCACTGTTTTCTGTAATGAAATTGTTGCCTGAACTCTTGCAAAAAAGGCAACATAACAAGCAAAAACTGCCATTCATATCCATGTTTTAATGAAATACGCATGTGATGGACACAGGTACAACAACAAAAAGGTACATGTTTGTATACAATACATGCAACAATAAAATGCATGCCATGCATTATATTTGTATAAAGAGATATGTTAATTATCATATAACATAACAGTAAATATAGCTTAAAAGCTAACAGTTTTAGCTTTTTCAGTATGCTGTCCAACCCTATGCATGTCTAATTAGGAGCACGCCCTATTGAGTTCAATGGGCCTACTCACAGATAGGTATGCATATACTTCCATTGCTTAATTATTAAAAAATAGTACACTTTCTAAAATTTAGCAAATAGTTCAGATTAATCAATCCAAGAAGAAAAGCATACTAATTAAGAATTGTTGGAACTAGTGCAACTGAAACTATGTGTCATTCCGTAGTGCCCACTATGTTAGACTAGCAAGCGCACTAGGAGTCTTTGCACAAAGTGCCCTTTTAACCCACACTGAAAGGAGGCTTCTACTATGCTTGCCAGACTAGTATACCAGCCAGTATGGAATCATGCTATGTTATTTATGTTCCACAAAATTGGGGCATTACTTACATGGATAACATAGCTATGAAAAATAGCCTTCAAATGTCACAAAGTTGCTAGCCTGAACAGAATTCAGCCTAAGCAAGGTTTGCTTTCAAGTCAGAATTTACAATTAAAACACACACACATACTCAAATGCTAAACTGCAATTCACATTCAGCTCACACTAGAAGACTCACTAGTCATAAAATTAACAGGTCCTATGTTACTAATTGCTTTAAAAAAACAAGCTACAAATCTTTACTGATAAGCTGCAGCTATGCATAGTAAATGCCACATAATTTTATCCTTTCTCCAAGGCATCATTACAAATTATTGGAATTGTTAAGTACTGTCAGGATCAGATTCCTTGCAGGGTTTGTTTTGTTTTTTTGCCACTAGCTTCTCCTGAGAAGATCCTGGGACCCCCCCCCCTTTCCAGGAAATTGCTCTGAACTACAACCAACACGTTATTAAATGTGCTGTTCCTCTTACAAAAAGCGACAGCCCGATTCTACACAGGTTTCATTACAGATAATGATCCACATATAGTGTGAATTAGTACAATTGGTTTTCATACTTTAAAAAATGATAAAATCCGCAAGAGAGAAGGTGGCATAATCCTCACGATAATGGCCAAACGTGACTGAGGACACACTGTTGTGTTTACTGTGTAGCAGTGAAGTCTGCAAAAAAAGGTTTGCTTTGTGTTCTCAAGTAGATGGCCAGCAGAGCTTTTTAGTATGATTAAGGGGCTGCTGCCAACTGTTCCCAAAAACACAGTACTTGAGCCTTCTGAGGCCTGCTCTAATAAATTTGTCTCTGCGTCTGCATGTCCTTTTGACCTTTGCCCATTTGGCTTATTATAGTGATTGTGGCAGGTGGATTGGGTGGACTGAGGCCACAGTGAAGACACCCTTGCAGGATGGAGTGGTGCCACTAACCCTAGAAAGAGGCAAGGGATCATCCACTCCTCCAGAGACAGCCATCAGGACACTTGGGGTGCGTCTTCATGGCATAGTTATCTCGAATTCAAAACGTTTTGAGTTTGCGCAGTTCAGACGGCACTTCGGATTAACACGGTATTTCCGTGTTAAAGGACGTTATCCCGATTAGAAATAAATCCTGATCTCAACAGGTCTCACTCCGGATCGTGCGTCGATACGTGTTTCCTTTTTAACTGTGTGGACAGTATCGTTCCGGGATGAGATTCAGTGTTAAGGCTGTCCCGCCCCCCCAATCGCACTGTAACCAATGGCTGAACGTATTAGAAGCACGTCATGTTTAGGGTTTCCTTCATTGAAAAAATCCACCCTCAAACACCCACTATAAACCTCCAGTCCTTAAAGCTGAAACACTGTATCAATCTAAGCACTTCACACCTTAAAAACAACGTTGCAATTTTGCGCAATTTCAGACCTTTGAAGGTTCGGAACAGTCGCTTTCAGCCCCCTTAAGGGTGAGAAGGCTTGTCAGCCACTTAGTCCCTTGAAGGGTGAAAACAGAATGTCAACCGCTTTGAGCCCCCTCTAGGCTACTTTGCCTCTGCCTGTGGTCACACCTAAGGTTTAATCCAGTTTCAGTTCACTTTCAGAGTGAGAGAATACACCAGCAAACTGACAAGCTGGTTTTCTTTCAGGGTTAATAACTCAGAAAATCCACCTTTAGACTACATAATGTGGAAAGAAAACTACTGGTCACTTTGCTGATGTGTTCTCTCACTCTGAAGGTGGAGTGAAGCTAGATTAAACCTTAGGTGTGACCACAAGCCAAGGTTTTAATCCAGCTTCGGTCCCTGTGAGGTGGGGGGGCGGAGTTCCCTCCCGGCCACGGGGGGAAGAGCAAGCGAGGAGCCCCCTTCGCCCTCTTGTCCACCCCTTGGCTCTCCTCCTCTGCGGGACAAAGTGGCGGCAAAGCGGGGGAAAAGCGGCGGCGGAGCCCCAGGGAGAAGCCGCTAGCGCCGCAGCGCCGCAGCGCCTGGATGAATGGATGGATGGATGGATGGATGGATGGATGGATGGATGGATGGATGGATGGGTGGGTGGATGGATGCTGCTGCTGCTGCTGCTGCTGGGAAGGGGGAGGGTGGATTGGGCAGGGAATTCCCGGCGGAGCATGACGCAAAGAGAAGGGAGGGTGGGATCCTGGCAGGGAAAACCAATCACAGGAGAGAGTGGGCAATGGGCAGGAGGACAATGCTGCCATGTGGACTCTGAGTATTGATCCCGCGTTAAGGCTGCCATCGGAACCGGATCAACTTGCAAGTCGTCTGGACAGCTTTGTTCCGTTTCTTTTATTTCGAATTCTTTAAACTGAAATAACACATGCCATGAAGACGCGCCCTTGGAGTTTGGTGTCAACGGTACACCTTCAACCACATCAGGGGTAAAAGTCCAAGTACTGGAACAGCGCTTGGAGCAGTGAAGGACTGGATGAACTACAAAAACTGAAACATAAACCAGAAAAGATGTAGGTATTGTTGTCCTGGGTTCCTGAATCAAGGAATTTGGGAGGTACTCTGATCTGGACAGTGTGGCAAACCCCTGGAAGGAACAGGGTGGCTACTGGGTGGTTCCTGGGGGTTCAAAAGACTGGTAAAAGATGTTTGTTTAGATTTTTATGCTGCCTAATACTGTAGTGTCAGTATGATCTACAGTAGAAAAATCCAGAATCATATATAGCAAATAAAGTTGTGTAATTGGCCAACATTAATTGAACTGGAATGTCTAGGTGTGTCTGACTCATCCACAGAAGCAGTGTGGGTAAGAATACCAGGCCAAAAAGAAAACCCAACATTAGGGACATGCTATTGCCCTCCCAACTAAAGTCCCGAAGAAGATCAACAACTGGAAAATGAGGTAAAGGATATATCTCAAAAAGATAGGGTAATTATAATAGGGGACTTCACTTATGCTTACATGGACTGGGCGAACTCCTGTTCAACTCAGGAAAAAGAGAAAAAATTTCTACACCTGCTACATGATTGTTCCAACCAGGGGAAAGGGAATCCTGGACTTGACCCTAAGTAATGCTCAGGACCCGGTAAAGGACTATGTGTGGAAGCATCTTCAAATAGAATACCAAGTCATTTGGTTCAGGTACCAGCATGACTTCAGTCTTGTCTAGAATAAGTCTTCTTGCACCTCATGAATTTCCTCAAAAGTCTGCATCCATACAGACAGTACGCAGTATATATCCTTTCATAAGTCCACAGACTATAGGGCCATGGAAAGGAGTAGCTTCTTCATGCGCTGCGGAAGAGCTTCATCGCTATCCCACAGAATTAGGTAAAAAATCTATTCAATACTAGCTGCCTTACTCTCAAGATGATCCAGAAAGACACCGTTCAAGTGCTGCTAAGATAACTAGGAGAATCAATTCCCCATTCATCCAGCAGACCAATTCCTATATCAAAAGTAGAGACAGGAAGATTTGTGGAGAGAAATGCAAAATTTAGTGACAATTTCCTTGTTCTTCATGTTTCAGTTTGGGAAATAATAATAAAGTAACATGAGGGGGTATGGTCCCTCCCTTCATGCCTATACCCAACTCCTCCACAATAATCTGTTTTATCCAAGAGTTGCTAAGAACACTAAAAACAAATTATAATCCATGAACACCTAATTATCTCCAATTCTACAATGGAGAACAAGACATACACAAAAACCACATAAACTTCCTGAAATCCATTTTAAAAGGGGGAAAAAAGGCCCCCAATTAATTTGCAATATGCACGTCTTAGTTCTGAAATGTGAAAGTATATTTCTAGAACAGTGTTACTATTCATGCTAAAAAAAAAACCCTGATAATGCGCTACTACAGTCAGACCTCCGTATCCACAGGGGATATGTTCTGCGTTCTACTGCGGTTAACGAAAAACCGTGGATAATTCAAATGCTGTGTAGTGCACTCGATTTCCCATGCACTCAATTTCCCATAATTCCTGACTCAGTATTTACTGGAAATGACATTGTACAGTAGGACTCCCCATATCCATTGATCTAGTAACTCACCCCACCCCCACAGATGCCATTAGGCCTACCTAAAACTCCTCCGAGACCTGGGACAGGTAGGAAACCACCCAAAATGGTGTCAGATTTCCTATAATTCCTTTGATTCCTGTGAAATTTTGCGGGAATTATGGGAAATGGAGTACATTTCCCAGTGTTTGTATTAGCCGTGGTTTTCTGTTATCTGCAGTAGGGCCTGGAACATATCCCCCACATATAGAGAGGTCCAACCGTACAGTAAATTTACAGGAACATGGTTTCTTTTTAAAATACAGTCTTTCATTGACAAGAAATATGTGAAATTTGTATGCACAGTTAGAAGTGAAAAGACTACATTTCCTTACAAAATCATAAGACTCACCCCTTCCCTCTGCTGTTCTTTTGGTGTTAAAAGGATAGCCAGTGTTATAGTTCCAAGATCTTCATCAGGGTAGTGTGGATCCTTCAGGCTCAATGTGACATCAACTGACCTAAAATGCCAAGTTTAACAAAAAAATCTGTTGCACAGACATTAGAATGCTTTTGAACTTAACATTGTACTTATTTATTTAAAATATTTATTTACCACTACAACATCTAAATTATCCTGAAGTAGGTCATAGTATCAATCTAAAAGCAAGGTTAAGAGCAGACAAAAACAACTTGAGTTCTGAAGTTATGATTGTGTTTTGCCTATAGCCCTTTTCTCTTCAATCAGCTACAGACACAAAGCAAAATACAGAGGAAGAATTCTGTATGGCAACACAAATCTGATGGTCTTGTACAACCCCAAGAAAGTTAAAAATGTATTTTGCTTCTGCTTCACATCAGCACACTGCTCTTCAGCTAAAGTAAGAATAATTCACTCACTGAAAATGGTATAAGAATGTGCAAAAGCCCAAGTTAAATGTGTCTTATTCAAAGCTTCCTCAAACAAAGATTCCCCAAAGACTTACTTTTTAGTCCTACCCCCTGGTTTAGGCATCATGGTGGGATTTTTTGCAAGATGTTTACTTATCAGAGTTTGATGAACATAACAAAACTTTTCTGCTCCTTCTCTTTGGGGTAGAACAGCATGAACAAGCACTTTTCTCCAACCACCAAAATTGACCCTTTCCTGCATTCAACTTACCAGTTCTCCTTATAAAAATCTTGAATGTACCATTTTCTGTCAAACCCCCATTGACTTGCCTGAGTTGACCAACACTGATTTGTTTGGGGAACTGGTTTCTCAATGCAGTGAAGGTCAGGAACCTATTTTGAAAGGGCCAGAGCCAACCAAACAGGCTCTACCAAAGGGATAATTCCAAAACACACCAATGTCTTACTTGAAAACTGGTCTACATAGATACCAGCCAAGGTGTTTGAAGCAATGTTTTCTTTTTGTCCACTGACTTACAGTGACAGCCTAATTCCCCATTTATGTGACTGTAATGGTATGGTGGGTTGACCAACACAAGGTAATTCAATAGAGTTTTCTGGCATGGTTCCCTTAATGTCCAGATTTACAATGAAGTCAAATGCTCAGTTTATGTTTCCACTTAACATGCCACTCTTTTAGAACAGAACAGCTATATAAACTGAAATACAACTGTTAAGTAAAGTTTTAAAAAACACAAATAATTCTGTCAAACAGCAATCAGATGGATACTCTTATCTGGTTAAAAACATAAAGCCATGCAATTACAACAGGTGAGAACGGAACAATGCTAACGAGATTGTGTCAGTCAATGTGTACCACTAGAGCAGACAAAAATCCCTAGTCTCTATTTAGAGCCAAACAGATGAATGTTCTTGATTTAGTTCAGCAGTTCCACAACATACCTATTTTGCTCTAGTGAATTGAGGTCCAAGAAGGCTGAACCTATGAAGTCATCTTGAAGCCCAAAGTCATAGTCAAAGACCTAAGATGAATAAAAGTAACAACTTTTCTTACATTTCTAACAACAGATGAGAGAATACAGGAAACGAAAAGTTATACAACCACACAGCTCTGCTTAAAAACAAGTAGCTGCATTCAATACTGAATTAATAACAACCCCCCAAATTCCTATATCACATGCAGCTCACCTTTATGTACAGCTGTTCCCTTAAGTTTTCAATAATGACTGTAGCTTTTTCATCCCATACAGGATTAAGATTCTTATGGATTGTTTTGCTCCTAAAGATCTCTTTTCCACCAATTTTAAACTTAACGTACGGATCACTTGTTCCTGGGGAGACAGGAAAGACAATGATTGCATATGACACCAACAAACATTTTGATATACATTAAGTCTTGAAAGAAGATTTTAAAAAGCTACCATATTTTAAGAAAAACATTTTTATAATGAATTCTATAAAAGTAAACATAGATTAATAAGGACTGGTAATACAAAAATTCACTGCACTAAGAACAAAGGTTAGAATTAAAAGCAGAAGTGGTGTGTCTTGTACAAGGCAAATCCTTCAAAGCAAAATCCCACAGTTATTTTAGCTACAATCTTTTAGCTACATATTAAGTTAGAGAAATCCATGCTAGACCGGAATAAAACCAGATGAAGGTACCATTGATTCCCACAATTTGTCATGCTTGAGATCAGAGATGCTTTAGCAGTTCGAGCACCCAGAATGGAAAGTGAGTGGTTGATGTCCTAGGGATGGGGTTGGGGAGTCAGTACAGCCTAGTGTGACTAAATGAGGCAAGCTGTGGCCCCACCTGAATGCTTTTCAGGAACCCCAAGAAGCAGTCAGGAGGGTGTGCAGCTTGTCCAGTTCAACCTGTGCCTCCCAACTTACACCTGGGCCAACTCCCTTGCCTTGCACCCCAATGAGTTAGCCTTACAGGTAGGTCAGGAAGAATGAGTTGAGGCATGGCCCTAGTGTACCTGGCTGCTTCAAGGTATTGGACAGAGTGATGTGGTTAGCCGACCGACAAGTTGTGAGGTGTGGGTCAAGGCATATTCTAAGGGTGGCTGCACTGTACATCCACACTGTGTGGATGGGAAGCACTGTGTGATATGGTGGTTGGCCTACCAGTAAGACAAAATTGGGCTGATGAGTTTCCTGTGAGGTCATACTGCTCATACCACTCTAAAGTGAAGTCTTCAAAAACAAAAAATGGTGGTCTTGGTTTTTCTTTGCTTAGAGAACAGAACCTGCAAAATGTTATTCCTAGGAATAATTAGAGCCCTTTTCTGCTACGACTGCTTTTTTTAACACTAGCAGCAGAAAAGAACAGTTACAAATGTTTGTATTCTATGTAAATATTTGAGATCAGTGTCTTATTTAATCAAGCCACAAGATGGCATTGCATTCTTCCCTATTCAGTTTGTTTACCTGAAGCTTTTTTTAAAAAAAGAAAAAATCCCAAACCAGCACAAGCGCTCTCATATTTTCTAGTCAATCAATATTTTCATTCCTGTCAATGACCCATTAAAATCAAGAGCCTCAAACAAAAACCAAGGCTTGGGTTCAATTTGAATTTCGTTTTAAACATTGATGATACTATACTGTCATAAATACAAGAATGAAGGATGCCACTTTGAATTTTATCCCTGAATCTTATCTCTAATATTTCTTGAATCTTATATCTAATGTTTCCTTCAATTTTATTGCTAAAATTTATTAACATGGGTATATATTAACAAATAAAATTTGACTTCAGTTAGTAATTTCTTACTAAAGCTTCATCCAGACAACACTTATTTAATCCATATTACCTGGATAATTGGAAATAAATTATGGATAATGCCCACATGCCAGTCTTCCACATAAGGTTTTGGTAAATCTTGTAAGCATTTTATGGACTTGCATCTGGAATGGGATAGTGCAAGGCTTAGCCTTCTTCTGGGACCTCTCTTCTGCACTCTGGAGCAAGATGTCCAGCCCTGTGCTTAGACCTCTCCATGTGCATTGGATGGAGCGCAGCCCATTCTAGGGTTGTCTAGACTGAGATACCAGGGGACTTTTTTTAACAGGTCTTCTGTTCAGAGGCTTTTGGAACAGAGCAGGGAGGCGTGCAGAAGGCCGCACAGTTACGCCTTGAACAAAAGTTCTTTTACCAGCCTTGGCTCAAATCAATCTTTTTCATGGAAAGAATTCCAATGGTGTCCAAATACTGACAGATGAAAATGACTTTTAAGTATCATCACTTACTCCAAAACATTAGCTCCCAAATGAAAGAGTCAATTCACCTGAAGCAGGGTGAAACAGATCAGGTCTTGCTTCCCAAAATGCAAAAATCCAGTTAAAGCCTTTTCTAATACGGAATGCACGTAATACATAATGTCTACCTTTAGGCCAGCTCTATTGACCATTGCTAATGAATCAGCTCATGTGCTAGAAAATGTTTGAACCATTTTGTTCAGACAAGAAGAAAACATAACAAATAGGTCTGTGTCAATGAAACCATACTTCTAATTAAAAGCAATTGTTTTTGTGAATACAAAATCATGAGTCTCCATGAGTGATGAAAATAATAAACATAACATTACACTACAGGTATGCAACAAAAAACCAATTTTACAGACTTTGGTGATTCTTAACCAACTCATCAACAAGCCAAATATTTGGCAACCTACCTACCTCAGCTGAGGGTGGAGGCAGGTACCGGTATCTTGACAACTTCTGCACAGACAGAAGAACTTGTTGTCAAATGCTCTTAAAGAACACTGAAACATTAAATATTTTGCCACGTAACTTGCCATAGCCTATTTAAATTCTCCACAACCACCTTGGGAAATTCTGATTGTAATGAAAATTTGGATTGTCAGGGGCAAAGGGAATCTCCAGTGTTTAGGAGATACTTGTAGCATAACTAATAAAAAGATTCAGAGGAAAAAGCTATAGGCATGCATGACCCGTTGGTTCCCATACTGCTGCCAGAATGGAAAACTCAACAGAGATTGGATCGTATGTGTGTTCTTGTAATTCTTCATAAAACACATAAAACATAGTCTTGTATAGCTGATAAAATTCAGCTTTCCTCACAAACAGCAGTGCTACGTTAAGTCAGTAGTTCTCAAGCTGTGGGTCTCAGATGCTCCTGAACAACTCCTAGAAGAACACCAAGAACAGCACTCAGGAACATCTGAAGAGCCACCGTTTGAGAAACACTATATTAACTGAAACTACTCTACGAAAATTATTGTCAACAGTGTAAACCCATAGGGAACATGCTGCCAAGAACCCTTCACCTAATTTGATCTATTTAAAATGTTGATGTTACAGAACGGGAACCAGCAATCTTTTAAAAAGCTCTTTAATTCAAATAGTATTTAACACACTTTTGTTCCTATATATTGAACAAAGTTCACGGCACCAAAAGCTTAAAAATCCACAGCTGCAGTACAAAGAACTGTTCCAAGACACAAGGTGGCACTATCTTCCCATGGAAACTAGCTCAGTTAGCAATTGTATCCATTCACACAAGAAAAGCACAGGTTAACATTTTTGCATTAAGGCCATCATTCATTATGCCATTGTGTTGTTTTGTATGTTAGATCTTGAACTTCCCATTATGGTTGAAAGCACTCATGGTCTTTGTGCACAATGAAAGAGCCAAGCATAAAAGTTGAATGCATGTGCTACTCAAACATGATTCTGTATCAAAAAACCCTCTGTAATTTTTGCAACACTATAACTACCAAGATAAACCATACATATATATACATATACATACATATACATATGGGCAAATATCTGGGAAGGGCTGCTAGGATCCCTTTCAACGGAGAAGTTTTATTCATATTAAAACATTATCCAAGATCTGCACCACATATTAGCGAGGCCTGAAGGCAAGCAGTACTTTGCAAGCAACCTGGAAAAACAAGTGTCACAATGCAAGAACAGTTTATTCAGCATTTTTGTCCACAAACCAGGTAAAAAATGGCACTGGAGAACCTCTATCACTGTCACAGGAATTCACAGATAATTACTTTCCAAAGACACGAGCAAAGATTCATGACTTCCACTATATGTGTTGGATTTTGGTTGTAAAACAGCTGACACTTGCTTTAATGCTTCCCTTGCTTAGGAAGGGCAACAATTGAGAGAAGAGATGTAAATTCAGGATCAGGACTTCAACTTGGGGAACCTAACACTTCAGAGGAGCTAGAAACATAACCAGGGCTCTAATCCTCTGGAAGGGGAGCAGGAATGTTGCACATGAATCAAAAAGGGGAATCAAAAGTTTTTCAGTTAGAACAAGGAGCAAAAGGCTGGAGGTAAGAAGTGAATTTTTCAAACTGGAGTGCCTCAGTTGGCAACAGGCAATGACTGCTTCTTTCCACCCGCCAGACACGGGAAGCAATTGCAAACTTTTACCACTGTTGTTTCCTTTCGTTACCATTGCTCTTGCAAATACTCGAAAACCAGCATAGCGGCCACCCACTTCCCTTTGGGTTTTTCTTTTTCGCACGCTTGGCCAGTTCCCTAGTATTTTCAAGAGCAATGATAATGTGTCAGGGCTAGAGATGTGCACAGATATTTTTTCCTGTTCATTCTGAGACAAACTGAACCACATTTGCTAAGAACATTTGAATCGAACTTCAAAAACCTCAAGGAAGTTTTGCAGTTTGGTTTGAACATTCAATGGACTGTTTGCTGCAGAGAACAATGGAGAAGAGAGAAGCAGGCCAGCAGGGCCAAAGTTCCTCAAAATGAGAGCTGGAGATCCCAAAACTGGCATGGAGGCCCCACAGAAAGACCCCTGTTGAGTCCAAGTGACTGGACACAGCCTTGACTTGGTATGAATTCTTTGGAAATGTCCCATATGTTCCTGTACAACAGGTGAAAAATTTAAAACAAAAAATTTATAAAAATTCAAAGCATTCCACAAGATGCAAGTTAACAAGTAAGTCTCTTAAGCTCCTATACGACACAGGACGTTCTGTTTATAATTCAAACTGATGTCATACCAGTTCTGTTCACACAAAGGTCATCCTCAGGCCATCCTTGCTTTGGGGTACATAGCTCTCACCTTTCTCCGCAATCAACCTGAGCCTCTTCCATGGAATTCTTCACTCTCCACGCCTTTTGCTTCATCAAATCTATCTCCTTTCCTATTGCAAATATTCAGCAGTGACATGGAGTCTGGCCTGGACAAATGCACCACAATGGCACTGAAGAAGGGGAAGATTACTGAAAGTGAAGGCACTGAAATGCCAAATGGTCAAACCATCAGGTCCCACCAGCCAGAAGCCTACAAATACCTGGGCATCTTGCAACTGGATAATATTAAGCATGGCCATGTGAAATCTGTGGTCAGTAAAGAGTACATCCAAAGGACTAGAAAAATCTTGAAAAGTAAATTGAATGGCAGTAACACCATTAAGGCCATAAACACCTGGGCTATACTAGTCATTAGATACACTGCGGGAATTGTGAACTGGACTCAGCTGGAGATGGACAACTTAGAAAAACCAGAAAACTGATGACGATCCACCATGCACTACATACTTGTAGTGATATCAACATGCTGTACTTGCCCAGGAAAGCAGGCAGTAGAGGACTTTTGCAAGTGAAGCAAACAGTGGAAGAAGAGAAGCATGCATTAGCAGATTACGTGAAAGAAAACAAAGCATCAGCTTTGATTGAAGTCAACAACCAGAAGCTTCTCAAAGTGCAGCAAACCAAGAACCAGTACCGGAAAACTGCAATTCAACGGCGAACTGACAGCTTGTGCAATAAAGCACTGCATGGACAGTTCTTGGAGAAAATCGAAGGCAAAGTGGACATGGAACAGACCTGGTCTTGGCTTACGAATGGAACATTGAAAAAGGAAACAGAAGGACTGATTCTTGCTGCACAAGAACAAGCAATAAGAACAAATGCCATCAAAGCCACAATTGAAAAATCAGTAGGAGATCCAAAGTGTTGGCTCTGCAAAGAAGTTGATGAAACAATTGACCATATACTCAGCTGCTGCAAGATCGCACAAACTGTGCATGACACCCTCTCCTAGACATTGGACGAAAGGAAAAACTGGACTCCACCCACCACAGCATGGTTCAGCCTCCTTTAGCCCACCCCCATCACCCCATTCACACTGAGGAACGGGCCTGGCATGCCAGGATGGGCTGAATCCTCTGGAAAAGAGGACTCCATTTAAAATGATCTGACGGGGATAAACCAGCTTGGAAAATGAATTGAATAAAAATAATGTGAGTAAAGCAACCAGAAGACAACCTGAAGTCATCTTAAACTAAAGGTGTGACCAGGCCCTTAAGGGTAACCACTGAATTCATAAAGGGAGGTTCCCTTTCCAAAAACCAGTTTTCTCAAGAACTATTTTATCTTGCCTCAATAAAAGCCTAAGTATTGTTTATTTTAGGAAGAATCAATTTTTATTCATTCTGTCTAAATACCAGGCATGGTATACAAAGACAAACTGGGACTTTATAAGTGTCACACCATTATTAAAGAGCTACTTAACAAGATCTGATAGGAAAAATAGAGAAATAAAGTGGTCACCCCCTTTCCACCTTCTGCTAGATATTACAGGCTGTGCTGATACAAGGAATCTTCCTAAACCCCATATGCAAAAAAAGAACAAGCAAATCTGTTATGCAACACCATTGCTCTTTCTGCAGAAAGGAATTACAGGCTGCCACCTTAGAAACCAGGCTCCAAGCACAAAAAGGAAGAACCAGAAAAGACTTATCTGATTATCTATTTAAATAGCTTTCTTTTTTCTGTAAAGCAGGGAGGATGGAAGTGTGGCTTGTAAGACTAATAACATTAAATAGAAATTCACATCACCTTCAGCCAGCATGAACGAAGGCAGGGAGCAGGAAGAGTTTCAGGACCCAGCCAGGATCACAAACACATAATTTACAAAAAGTAAATTCTAATTACTAGTTTACCCAGAAATATTTATTTCACCTACCTCTAGCTTCTATAATAGAACTTGGAACCATCATCAGTTTTCTAAACTAGATTTATTAACGGTATTTAACTTTTGCTTCCTCTGCAATTTGATTTCCACTGAAATTGAGAATCGCCCTCCCATATACCTGCTTTTTTCACAGCTATTTTCAAGGCAGCTCAAAAGTACCCTTAGGTCTTCTGTTTTAGGTGCAGTTCCTTCAGCTGATTTCTCTGCAGTTTCAGCTTGCAGATTTCTCATTCTTGTTACTTGCAGTAGCTTGTGACTCTCAAGCCTATTATTTCAAGTTGTCAGTCTGTTAAATAATTATCAGTGAACATCATATCTAGACTCTCTCACAATTACAAAGGCTGGATTGTATTGGCAGTTGGCTCACAGGAATAGAGAAGGAAAATGCAGGTTCCTATCTGACAGAAATTGATGTGCCCTCAGACGTAGCCCATCTTGTAATTTTAACATATCACAAAACAAAAACTACTACTTGCAAGATAGTATTTTCACAGGAATGGCATGGATTAAAATATTCCCAGGGAGACTTCAAAAGCAAACCATAACTGTACTTGACAGGGCTACCACAGTATACAAAAGAATGAATACTACAGGGAGATAGGACAAAATCAGGACTTCAAAGCTAATTTGTCATAAATCGTAAGGGCAGCATCCAGATACTGATCAATTACTCTGCTATATTTGGATATTCTGGAATAAAGCATGGATATTCTGGAAAATAAATTTTTAAATATCCAAATTTAACAGAAAAATGGTTGCAGCCAGGATCATAAATGCCCCACTGGATAGGAACCATAACTCAACTAGTTCAGCAGTCTCCTCTCAGAACGGTCAAATCATTTTAAGCAATTCTACGCATCAATCCCAGGTATTGTTCTTCTACGTAAAATATGTTCCTTCCATCCAGGTCTTGCTGTTGTCATTCTATCTTAATTCATAATAGTGGGATGTTCCATTAGCCCACTAAAAAGTCATTCTTTGGTTAAAAGGAGCACAGGAGGAGGAGGCTTCCCTTCACACACTGAGTGTTAGCTGATTTCAAAGTTATATTTTTGATGGCAAGAAATACATTCTAAAGGTAATGCACACACCACTGAGTTCAGCAGGGGTGAATTATTAATGGAGGCTGTGATTTTAATGCTGATGAATGTGTGACAGTGTGAGTAAGGGCAGGGTATGAGGCTGATAGAAGGGATAGAAAACTACAAAGCTTGAGGAAGTCTGATAGGTTCAGTACAAAGAATCTTACATGGTGTGAAGAATGCTAGAAGTAAACTGCCCGTTGAGTTCCTGGTGCATCTGCACTTTCAGAGACTACTAGAATTTCAAGTGGGGACAAAGTATACTAATTGGAATGGACAAGCTGGGGTTGGCTACAAACCACTTTCACTACCCTAACTTAAAAAGGTTTCAGAGGTGTACTCCTAGTTCTACCAAATTCACCTTAAGTGACCTATCAGCCTTGCCCTTGCCTGTCACCCTCTGGACCCCATGATTCTCCACATCAGATTGGTCATGCAGAGAATGAATTTGGCCAGCAGACTTAGTTGACTGTCCTTCCTTCTATTACTGTGAGGCACTGGATCCTCTAGGCCAGGGGTAGGCAAACCACGGCTCGGGAGCCACATGTGGCTCTTTGGCCCCTTGACAGTGGCTCTTCCAGCTTAGGAGTACCCTAATTAAGTTAATAACAATGTACCTACCTATATAGTTTAAGTTTTAAAAATTTGGCTCTCAAAAGAAATTTCAATCATTGTACTGTTGATATTTGGCTCTTTTGACTAATGAGTTTGCCGACCCCTGCTCTAGGCCTTAAAAAACACATAGAGAGGGGCTATAACATTCCTGTATCTATAGGACATAAAACTATATTCTCAGATGAAGTAAGCAAGCTAACAAGGGAGGGAATTCAATGCATCTTATCCTGATCATTTTGTTGGCTTTTCAGTCAGTCACCTGTGGGAGTTGCTCTTGGGTGAGGAACTGGAGGCTCCTTCAGGTGCCCTGGCAAAGTGGTGGAGAAAAGAAATGGAAGGTGAAAAGAAGGCAAATGTAGAGAAGTTTCCTATGTATGATCACCCATAGAAAACTTGGGAGAGGTTTGCAGAGCAACATGGACTCAATGCCATGGTCTACTGCTAAGGCAAGTTGTAGCCTTTCTTTAAGTACAGTACCTGGCCCCTCATCCCACAAGAACCAAGGGCTTCAGGGCAAATCATATCTCAGCTAGGGCTCCATCAGATGACTATTACTAGAGGAGTGAGAGCCAAAGAAGCAAGCAGACCCTAATTTCTCTGACCAATGGAATCTCCACAAACTCATTAACTTCACATTCCAAGAGCATTCCTAAATCCCAGGGACCTAACTTCAAAAAGTAGGTAAGAAGAGACTACTGTAGCTGAGACAGGGTGGCTGCGAGGTTGCACACCATGGTATCCTCAGATCCTACATGGTTCTTTCCTATGTCTATCTGGGCTTTTCATGCAATCAGCAGGAAAACGTCCAAGATGAAAAGATATTGTGCTAAGATCCTCTCCTTGGCCAAACAGGTTACTCTGAAGAAGATCTGAAATACTTATAACATCCAAGAATTCTAGATTGTTGGTGACTGACAATAGAATTCAGAGGACAGGATGCAATATTAGGCACATTTCCAAGAACAGGGACAAAAGGATCAGTCAAGATATATGCACAAATAATTATTACTCCAAACCAAGTCTAAACCCCGTAGCCACTCCTATGATTTACAGCACAATATCTTTGACAGGATTTCTTCAACTCTGTTTCCTTCCATTTATAGTCACCTCTGGGCTACTGTTATGGTCAATTTGCATTTCCATTTTTTATCACAGGGCAAGACAAGATGTCAGCTTAAAAATTGTCCAATATGCAGAAGTAGTTACAGTAGACAAAAACAAAAGGCGTTTGCCCAACTCTTGCCCTTTCTTTCCATTCTGCTGCTAGGAGATTGGGGTTCTACCCTCTTCATACAGCTTTGCTATGAATTCAGCTGCTGTTTCTATTAGAAGCAACTGGCCTTGCAACTCCAGAGTAAACATAAAGGGAAGGGAGAGAAAAGAATCTGGAAGAGACATGCATTATTATACTGCTGCTATTTGTCTATGTCATATGATTAATCTCTTTCTCTGATCTGAGTCTTCTATTGCATAACAAGCACATCACTCCATCTACCATGCTATCAATAAATATCCCTTGACTCCTTCTGTCTCAGCTCCCTTCAGTCCTTGGCCTCCATATTTTAGTGTGCTTTTTATTCTTTCTCTCAACAGTCTTACAAATCTATTCCTTATCCCCTAAACCTAGTTTCTACCCTTTGGAGTCCATTCTCTGTTGAGTCCTTGTTCTTCTGCTTTCTTTAACCCAGCTCCATAAATCTTAAATGGTCTTCTTTCTGTTTTTCCATAATTAAAAGCTTTCATTCTATTCTCTCTTTGGTGACCTGTTCTTAGAACTCTACAAGATTCAGAATATTTAAAATACTTAGCTTTTTACTTGCAAGCAGGTTACGCAATTCTCTCCTCTCTCCTACTGCTTCAGATTTATTCAGATTTATCTCTATTTCAAACATCCCTGAGCAAGTGTTCCTGTAGAGGCTATGGCATTCACACAAAGGTTTCCTTTTGTATGCCAAAACTGGAACCTAGTATGACATGGACTAAGTTCTTGGCTTGGATCTGCAAAGTGTATATTTTTCATTTGTACCACGGTCCCAAAATGTCATTCTAGGGATGTGCACAAAGCCCATTTCCCCACTTCGATTCGATATGAATTGAAGAGGGGAATGTTTGGCTTTGTGTTGAACATCCCCCGATGAATGTGGGGTGTTCAGCACCATGCATAACACCCATCAAATACTCATGCATGAAGGGAACCCCATCCCTTGTCATTCCACCTTGCCCCCCACTCACTTTTCACCTAGTTGAGTTTGACAACAGCACAATGGTGGCTCCAGTGGCGGTGGCTGAATTCAGAGGTAAAGAAACACAGCCGGGGGGGGGGGGGGATGTGAGGCCAGGAGGGGGCAAATCCAGCCCTCTATGAAGCTCCAACAAAGGTCAGATACATTTCAATTTGCCCACAAATATCTGAATTCGTACAAATTGTGAATGTGACTAATATTGTTTGCCCATCCCTGTGTCATTCTGCAGTTGAACTTAACAGGCCACCATGAGCCATCTCAAGCAGATTGTCCAGTTTTTCATTGTTTTAATCAAACATCTTCCCCTCACCAATATATTTTCCTTATCTACTGACAATACTTATTAGTACCCTCCTTGCTTTATCCCTTCTTTTTTCTACATAATCAGCGTCTACACAAGGCAAATGTTTCTGCCCTCTTAACGGTACAAAAAAAGATACACCACTGAACTGTCTCCACAAACTGTCATCTCTCACTTCAGCTACAGCCATCTTTAATCCCCTATTGCTGTCAACATCACTCTACAATCCTTCAGCTCTGATGACATGACACCTCTCTTTAAATTCCTTTATCAGGTCCCTAACTGGTCAAGAGCCTTTTCTTGAGTTCAAACCTTTGGTACCCTATCCAAGATTCTTCCTCCATTTCCACAGGCTTCCACTTTTCCCTCCAAAAACAAAACAAGTCCATTTTGTCTTTGCCATACCACATCCCAGAACAACATTAAATTCCTCCTAAAAAGTCAATTGTCTTACAAAAGCTTTTGGCACAGCTTCCTAGTTTCAAAGCTCCAACACCCAGTCATTAATCTGAAAAACACTTGCACTCCACATGACTCAGTACCGCTTTCTGGCTCATCCACCTTAGCCTTCTCAACCTTCTTTTCATCAAGTTCATATATAATCTCACAGGAACAGGTCTATCCTCCTGCCCTGCAACATGCACAGCTATAGGCCCCACGGGAAGGGGTTATTTTTTATGGTGGAGTGTGCTTTGAAACTCCTTGAACCCTGAACACACTCTATGGCCAAGAGACCTCAGATTTTATGTGGGTCTTTAAGCCAAGTTTTAAACAGTTATTTTGGTAGAATGGAGGCCTCCATGGCCAGTTTTCATCTCATTTGTCAAAGTTTTTGTGTTGCTGTGCTGCCTTCCATAGCTTTGCTTTCAGATAGGGTTACCATAGCCATATTTAGAGGATATGACAACTAGAAGACTCAATGAACCTTGTCACCTTTCTTATAGATGTTGCGGAAGAACTGTTAGGTGGATGATACGCAATTGTTCTGTTTTGCTCCTGGCAATTGATCGTTTGTGTGGTTGTTGATAATGGGTCATTGGTGCTTTCCTGGTTGTCGTCCATTAGACAGTCCTTCACGATGTAGCTGTTAATAATGAGTTTGTGGTCTGTTTCTGGCTAGTGTCTATTAGCATAATCCTTAGTGATGGGTTTGTGTTTTCTTGTGCTCATGGTTTTTGTTTTCTGAAGGGGGGGGGTCCAAGTATTGCAGAGGAACCCTGTTGTTTTATTTGTTGCTTCCCTTGTAGCCAATTCATGGAACCCCTGAACTCCAGCTATTGCTTCTGTGGTTTTCAGTCCACGCATGCTCCGCCATTACAGATCTGTCAGTTTGCATGAGGACTGCACATCTCTCGTGCTCACATTTTCTTTCCTCATTATAATGTTATGATGCGCCCAGAAGCACAGCTTACTTTCAACCACTGTTAACATTTAGAAACATCATGCAATAAAAATGTTTTAATTTAGTGTGCATTTAGACAGACCTTGTGGCAGTAATTTAAAAAGCTAAATACTATTCATATCACACTTTAATTTCTACCTGAGTCTGCGACAGGACTGTCAGAGATAATCATCATTTGCTATTACAGACAAGAGTGATTTAGAATGCATCAAGGTGATTTCAGTAATTTCACTATCAGACTGAACTATTTCTCACTATATTCACACAATATCTCTGAAGCAAACAAAATCCTGATGATCTAAACATCCTCTGTTTTTCTTCATGATGCCCCTCCTGTAAATCTTTGTGTATACACAACCATGACTTTGCATACCTGTGACATTTTATAAATTCAAGGCTACAGAAACAAACGTTTCCAGTTTAGCTGCAATTCAAGAAACCATTTCAAGGTAAATAAGAAGAATATTAGCTAACCAGGACTAGATAAGCTTGCCAGACTTACCACATGCCCCTACTCCTGAACTTTGAACTAATACTTAGGAAGTCCAAATGCAAAAAAAAGTACAGCATAACAGCAAACTAAAAAGGCACCTGCAAATCACCTGTAAATGTGCCAAAAAACAAAAACAAAGGAGTGGTGGCCAGTATGCATCCTGAGGGTTCCTGGGTAGGTTAACCTTACAGTTTCTGGTACTCAGGAATGTAAAGGGTCCAGGTGAAGTGCTGGAACTCTTTCAGTTAGTACATAGTGCAGAAGTAAAGCTGGGCTCCTAGCAACCCTTCGGAAAATCAAGGGTTAAGAGAACTGTCATGGCTAAAGTAGTTTCAAGCTGCTCTGGAGCAAATGGCCCATGAAACAGATAGTGAATTTCTGAGAGGGAAGTAAAATGCTGTCATTCTTTAAAACTGGCTCTCACCAGACTGAGGGTCACACACAGCTTTCATTCATAGCACACTCTATGTCCAGAAGGGTAGGGACGTGCACGGATATCCAAAAATTCGAATATCCAGTTTGAATCTGAATTTGCACATTTGGACTCTAATAGAATTTTCAAAAATCCGATACGGATTTTCAAATAATTCAAATGTGCAGATTCGTATCTGTTGTATACGAATCTGCACAAAAATTATACATATCTTGCGCTTAAAATACAGGATTAAAATGGGATGAACACAGGATAATACGGGATGCATAAGGGTTTTTATGGAGTGCGCACAGATACGTATAACAGATATGAATGTTGTCGACATTCATATCTTTAAATAATAATCTAACATTCGAATGTACAAATTTGAATAATTGGATTCAAATTGGATTTTATGACATGTGGATCTTAAATATCCGAATCAGAATTTTTGAGATTAGAATCTACTCAGATTCAAATGTCTAAAATACATTCGTACACATCCCTAAACAAAAGCCATTTCAGTCCACAGTTCATGAGATTTCATCCACACAGTTTCTGAATAGCACACAAGATAAAATTATTTCCTCTTTCTCATCTTTCATGGCAAGCTAATGATGCTTATATTTGTTTCCCCTGAAACAAATATAAGCATCATTACTACTGAATGGCCGTACCATAGTCCACATTCTGACACACTCCAGGCTGGAGGATCAGAAGTTTCATAGCAGCGTCCCGCCCACCAGATGGGAAGGTAAGTCACCTACAGCAGGGCTGGAGCATTCAAAGGAAGGTGCAAAGTAAAAGGATGCTGATAAACCAGCATTTTGTTTCCTTCACCAAATGCTTCACCACTACTGCAGACTGGAAAAAGCTGCACATGTGCAGCAAAGCATACAGCATGTTAGGATGCCACCATACTGTGGAGAAATAAGGACAGAATTCAACATTATTAATTCAAATTATTCCTTTTAGTTCTTACCCGACTGATTCCCCATAAGCATCAGACAAATCTAAATTTTAGATTTCTTCCATCATCTGTTTCTTATCCCGTTTCTGACTATATATTTTGTTATTTTGTTTCAGCAGACCAACATACCTATTGCTCCAGCTATGAGCAAAATGTGTTAAATACACATTAATATATTTAAAATATATGAAACAGAGTAACAGATCCCTTTCTAGTCTCTGGAAAGACCTTGATATAAAAACAATATTCTGTCAGCATATTCTTACCTCTCCGGTCGCGAGCTGCTAAATTGTCACCTCTTTTTAATGTAAGGTCTAACTGGTACATTCCGGGATCAGATGGGGGTAATTCTGCATTACTTGTTCCAGCAGGATTGGTTCTCTAAAAAGCATAAAGAAAATATACTTGATGCATGATATTTTTGCTACAATACTGTGTGATTAGTTTACACATTGTTGTAACTAGGGCCTCAAAATAAAACATTCCTCTGGCTACTAATATCTAAGAGCTTTCAACAAGGAAGTTCAAATGAGTATCATACTTAATACAAGGAACAGACCAATCTCTTTTTTCTCAGGTGAATTACCATTTTATTCTATTAGGAATCTACTCACGCTATTATTATTTCTATGGGATAATCTTTTGTAAAAACTGAAAAAAAAACAAAATCGAAACAGTGGGCTTTTTTGTACTTGCAAGATGAGAATGACTGGGCGTACTCAGACATAAAGCGTACACACACTACGGAGCTGCTTCCATCCCAGAGTGGCTTCTAGCATGCACAGTCATCCCAATAGCTGTGGAGCAGAAAAATCTCCTCCACATCTATACTAAGAGCCCTGATGGCACTGCTACTACAGCCCCAGACGCAGGCTTCTCGCCTACTTCTGGGTGAAGGCTGCGTGGGAACAGGGTGGCTATGCAGTTATGCACCATGTTACCTGATTGCTGTAGCAATGGCCCAGCACGCTTAGCCATTGCTGTATCACGGTGGCCACTCACAGGGAGTGTTTGCTACAAGGTAAGTTCCAGGTAGGTTTGGGACTGGGCTGGCATTCACATCCCTGATCTTAACTTAACCCACAAAGTTAAGTGAAAAAAGACAATCAAGGAAACAGATTCACTTATAAGTATTGCTAAGGATATTGTGCTGTTTCATAAACAAAGGATGAGCCTATCTGCCATTATCTTGCCTCAATTTCACAAATCTTAATACTTTCCTGTGCAGATGAGTGCTGTTAAGTAGCTCTAGCCTAATTATTTGGAACCCTGAAAAGCTAAATTCTGAGATTACTTAAGAAAAAACTTAACCTATCAAACGGTACTAAAATAATTCCAATGAATCCTGAAGTTGGTCTTAATCGGGTTCTACAACCCAGACCTAACTCTGGCTGCATCCAGACAGGAGGAACATAGGGCCATTACAACTCTACTAGCATGAAGTTGCCTCACAGATCGGAGACATATCCTACCATCGCCCCACTTCTCCCCCCCCCAAAAAAAAAGTGCTAATAACTTTTGCTGGAAAAACCAGCATTGGTCACGGGTTTTCCAGCAATAGTGCTATTTTTCCTTGCCTACTTACCTACCATGAGCTGCCATAATTCCTCCATCTATTGTGCATGCATGGGGGCTGAAACATGGGGGCACTTCCAGGGATTCCAGACACCCACATGCTCACATAACTTAAACCATGCAAAGACAGCATCACGTTCGGTGCTGTCTAACTAGCAAGGGATAATGGTGGGTTATTTGAACACCATCTAGAGGCAGCCTTTATTATGAGCTATTAGATCCATCTCAATATTCTCAAACTACAAAACAAAATCCAAAGGCTGCCCCATTCTTCCCCCATTCTTCTACAAGCTGTTTTGATTACTTCTTATTTACAATAAACTTTAAGAACAAAATATATTTAAAAATTATATGATGAACTATTAATAGATAACAGACCTCCTAACCTACTGCCTGCTGAAGCCCATTTTATAAATACCATTGTAGTTGCTGCCTTTTGAACTAACTGTATAAAAAAAGTCAGTGGTAATTATAGAATCACCCATGCTAAAGTATATTGCATATATATACCTGATTGTAGGGCTTACTTCAAACCCCTTTAAATCTGCAAACCTGAGATTTACAATATTTAAAGCTAAGAGGATCCATTCCGAAGTATCTATCCAGTCATACCAGCCAAAGATGGCTTCTTCAAACTACAGCTTCTGTGTGCTTTGGGAAGAAGATGGTCAAATAAAGGATGTTGGGCCAGTATATCTTAAACTGCTTTTAGCAAGGGATAGTTAAAAGTGTTATCTACATGAGGCAGATGGACTTTCTTATGTCAGTCATCAGGTAGCTATTTTTACACTGTTGTCTCTTAAAATTAAAGAGTTTTATCTGCTAACCTTGGCTGAATTCACAATTGACAAACATATTGTGAACTGCTAGAGTAAGCATTTCATGTACAAATATAATAGTATAGCAGATTTACTGATGTTGCATCCAGACACCTGTTATTTAATTTTGGTTTATTCAGATACCCCAAATTAAAACATGGATATTATGGAATTCCATGCTTTATTCTGGAATATCCAAATATAGCAGAATATTTAACCAGCACTTTGATGCAGCCCAAGTATTACTACTTTATCAAGTACTGTTTGGTCTGAAATGATCACAGCATTAAACCAAAGGTTAATTTTACAAGGCAAACTCCAACAAGCTCAAATCCCCTCCTCACTTCTATTGCCATTATGAGTGGGAACTTGGCAGAGAAGGACAAGAAAGGACAAGCCTATCTCTTCCACACTGAGAATGAAGCTGGTCCTTCCCATATCTGGGTAGATATTTAAGGAACTCATTAAGTCTTTGAAAGCTTACACAGATCTGAGGTCAAACACTTATCATATTTACAAGAACCAGACGTCAGGGCCTTACAATTTCAAGTAGCCACACTGTTATGTGTAAATAACTTTTGATCCATCTAGAGCAGTGATGGAGACGTAGCCTTCTAGTGCATACCAGGGCAAACTATCTCCCTCTGATAAGAATATCTATAACTATACTAAAAAATAATGTTATTTAGGATCTTGATATTGACTTAATTTTAGAATGTCACTGACCCTTATGGCCAGAGATGTTTTCATGCTTAGTTTCTTATTTGATCTATCATACTGCAACTTAGATTAACTTGTTCCATTTAACATACCAATGTTGATATGCATGGACCCCTAATCAAAGTTTTGAGAGCTGGAGCAGAGCGTGCCAGAGAAAATGTTCACAAGTACAGCAAACATCAGCTAGGGTTTGGATCAGGGTCTCAAATCACCACACATGCCTGGCACATGTACACAAAGATGACCATAGCTTAGAGGCACAACTGTCTGGAAAGCAGTGGGTCATAGATCCAATCTCCGGCTACTCCCTGGAAAAAGCTAATAGCAAAACTTTTCATCACATGCTAAGAAAACTTTGAGGTGGGAAACTAACAGTGCTTCCTTTTGGAAACTGTGAGGTCAGTCTCTTACAGGCCAGAAACTGAGAACAACACTTCAATCACAGTTAAAATACTTTACTAAGATCACCTATAGGTAGGTGCTACTCGCACGAAAGCAAAGTGGGACCCTTAACGCAGAGTAAGCGAGGTTAGTATAGCCCCTGGGGCTGGTATAGAATGTCATAATTCCTTTCCATCATTTTTTAGAACATCTATAACAGTTTCTTATTCCACATTCTGCTTCTCCCTTTCAGCAGAATTCGTCTATATGGTTAATGTTACTCCATATAAGGATTGTCTTAAGTGTTAATATCTAAATTTAACTTACCATACTAATGCTTTGTACTAAATCTCATAGTTTCTCAAAGCTTGAAAAAGGAAGCCAGAGACGTGTGAAAAAGCCGAAGTGTGTTTTTCCACTAGCACTAAGTACTCATTGAAGGACCCATTAAGGACCCATTAGGTTCAGAGCAGGATGATCCCATTTCCACTCTGAAAGTGGACTAGGTTTCTATGATAGCACTGAAACATATTTTCTCTGTGCTGCAACCAACACTGCATTGGGATATCCACAGGAATCTGTCTGGCCTTCTAATGAAATGTTAGGGGAATTGAAGGGTTTGTCCCATATCTGGATGTAGTCTGAATTAAAGTCTTTGAAACTTCTTTTAATGTAGAAGCATAGAAAGGGGCACTGATGCCACTGAAACAACGTTGCTCCATTCAGAAACATAGATAAGATAAAAGGTATTTTCAAGCAAACCACTACAAAGTATCTGGAAAGATGTTATAAGACTGCCCTTTAAATCGCAATTTAAAAATACAAATGCTTGATTGATTTGGCTATTACCTTTGGCAGAGAAAAGATCCAAGAGCCTAGTTAAGTTTTGCTTTTCGTGTTGCTGAATGCTAAACTCAGTTTAGAGAACCGCAGCAGTGGTGGAAGCACATCGTGACAATCAAGAAGGAAAAATCCAAGAGGGGAAAATATTAGGAGGAAAAGGACCTCCTTAAAGAATTAATATCTGATCAGGCTTTGGTTCTTAACAGTTTTTTCCCCTTCAGTCCTGTACATAATTATTTCATTAGGGTCATATGATTAATTTAAACATGTTTTACTTATCTCATTGTTTTATATTTCTGATTGCTATTCAGTGCCCTGAGACCTTGGCATATACATTTTTAATAAATTTTGAAAAGGCTGACAAAAATGAAATTTCCACAGTTCAATTATTCAGAAAACCTAAGTTACTAAACAAGCTAAGAGAAACTTGAGCAGCTGTTTTTAAATCTTTTCCACTGCAAACCCGCTTCAAATTCCTTTTGTTGCCTTAGAACAGGTGACCAGGCTGACAGACAAAAAACAGTATGACTTTTTTTATATTTGGCAATTTTGGGACATTTTTTGGCCTAACAGACCGAGTCTAGGGGTGGTGCAAGATATAAAATAACCGGTGTGTGTGTGTGTATTTATGGGTGGGGCATAATACAGCCTAGGGCTAGGGGCAGGTAATGGGTGGGGTTATGGGCAAGGCAGGGGTGAGCTTGAGGGTGGAATGGTGGCAAACTGGAAGTTGGCATTTTTTCATACACAAAACTTGCAGTTTTCTGCCTGGTTTTGAATCTGGTCAGCACAACAGAGGATCCAGCCAAGGGAAAGGGGCCAGTCTGATTACAAGTTGGAGTTGAGAAATGTCTCTAGTTTGAAGCATCTTTAATGCACACTTTATTATCCAGCCACAAGCTATTCTACACATGGCTCTCCATGTTTCCTCTTTTGAAATCCACTCGCTCAATGGGAAGGACATGGAAGAAAGGATTGAGACAGGGAACATAAAATGCAGTCAGTTTTAAGAGCTTTTCCTTCAAGTGAAACTGGCCGGCAGCCAGCTTGACCAGTGTTTAATTTTGCACAAATACAAAGCTAGGCAACTGCCGAGCGCTGACATCCAGTAAATAGAAGGCACCATTCTGTTGTTGTTGAAGCTCTCCTCACATATCTGCTTAGAGTCAAACTTCCAATGACTTAAAACCGTATGATTTCTCTATAACGTTTCACACTCAGTGTGTTTACCACACCACTGAGCCAAAGAAAATGTAAGGGAAACAGTTTAACTGAACTTGTCCGCACCAAAGGAATTTCCCCACTTCTTTCAGATTGGATTTCTAGCCTCGCTCCTTTTACAATGAAAAGTTCCCACTCACAGCAAAAGGAACTTATTAAAAAACTTCACAATGGCTGAAGAAAGCTTCAGATTTCTCTAAAAGAAAAATAGCAAACATTTTCCGAGTTTTGTCTGATCCAGTCATCCTTTAATTATTAATTTAATGCCTCCATAAAAGATGCTCTTCTGCCCAAAACTGAGAACTCTGTTCTCAGGCAAGGAGCTTGTTCTCTTTAGTAAATAAACAAAAATATTTAGCATTGAATAAAGGAAACACAAACGCCAGTCTTTTATTCTAAGAAGTTACTCACAGGCCAAGAAAGATACAGAAGACTCAATTATGACCACTTCATTTGGTCACCCAGACAGAGAACTGTAGGTTTTATAATTTCTTTTTTCATAAATATATTTAGGGCACAAAGTCCCAAACAGGCAGCTTTCAGTCTTCCACCTGTTGATCTATTTCTTCCCCAACGTAATGGAAGAAGGAAAGGGAGGGAGGGATGTTTAACAGCCTAACTAAAATGTGTATGCCTATTTTAAATAAAGCTTTCCTTATAGCAAGATTAACCTATCAATGTTAACTCTAACAAAATTCCATAAAGCTACTGCATTTGTCCCTATTATAAGCCTGCTACTCTCTCATCTTTTAAGTAAAAGCTATAGTATGCCAATGTACTCTAATTTCCTAAGTAAAAAGCAGCCAGTAAAATACATTCAGATTTTGCAGCAAATCATATTTCACACCATGACTGTTCAAAGTCTTACAAATACAATGTATATCATCACCTATCTTCACCTGAAGCTTTATGTAGTTATACAACTGAATTCAGTAGTGCTTATCCTACTTTTTAAACCAGAGTCCCTCAGAACAGGAAAATGAACAACCATGATCTAAAATCTTAACAGAAGTCTTTCATCTACGAAGGAACCCAGATTTGTAATCTTAAACCAATAGATTTGAATAGACAGGTAGCATATAAACATTAAGAATAACAATGCTACAGACAAATTATTCTGAATCTATTCCTCTTACAAATTTAAGAACATGCCTTTAAAAATATTGTTCACAGGTGTCTTAATAAAATCTAAATCACACATACTATGCTTAACTATTCCACAAACATAAAGACCCTAATATTAAGCTTGGAAAAAAGTGGCAAATTTACCTTACTGCGCACCAATGGTAACATTTTCCTTGTTTTCATTTTGGAGGAGGAAACCGTCATCTCTGGGTGCATCCAGACAGCAATGTTTAAATTTGTGGTTTACTGATAAGACGGAAGTATACTTATTGCGGAGGGATTATCAATAGTACTACTGAATTAACTTCGCAGTTTCCTCTTTTCAAGCCATTGGTACAGTGAGAGCTTTATCCCTCCTGTCATTCTCTGTGCTATCTTTGATGTGATTGCTTGATTATTAGCCCGCCCATGGCAGCTCTGATTCACTGAACTGCCAATCAATCATGTTTACCACTGGTGGTTCGTACTCACTGACAGATGAACAGTCAATCAAAAACACACTTTGACCAATCTAGGTTTTCTGTCTACCAGTAGTTTGATCAAACTGCTCCAAGTTCTCGCTTCACATATCCAGAATGCTACTGCGCAACACCCGACCTTCAGTTGGTAGCTTTTTACTTCGGAGTTTCAGAGGAATGCTGCAACGCTGCAGTGGTCTATCAATACTCCCATCTGTCCAATAAAAAGTGACTGCACAGTCCCTGAGTAGCTGTCTATAGGCACCCTCAGACTTTACAGACATCCACTGCCTTTTAAAACCAGTCCTATCAAGCCAAAACTGATAGTTTCAACTAGTTAACAGCAGAGACTCGTAGCACATTATCGCAGCTCTGACCTGTAGCCACTGGGAGTGACTGTAAGAGGAAACCGTAGAGTGCGAACACAGTTGCTTCACAGCTTAAAAAGGATATGACTCATTCAGCTACTCTCCCATCTCACTCACTACATCTTAGAGACCCAAAACACTGAAAATGATATACTGTACAGAGTAGTTCTGCTAAATCTTGTCAAACAGGTAAAATTATAGGTCTGCTAGCAACCTTAAAACGCACGTAAATGTACTATAGAAAGAACCTCGAAAAAAAATTGATATGATTCCTATGCATGGCCCATTAACTTCCTATTATTAAAAAGGACACAGTCCTGATACAATGTTAAAATTATACAGGTGTATCAAGCACTATATATGAATGAAAAACTGTTGAAATGACAGCCATGTTTCCAAGGAACATGGCTCAACAAGATAAACGTGACTTCCTTTATGTACAAGGAAAAAGAGAAGATTCATAGAATCACAGAACTGTGAAGTTGGAAGGGAATATAAAGACCATCTAAACTAACCCTCTGCATTGTTAGGGAAATCTAAATAACCATTGCTGAGAATTAGCCGCCAGTCTCTCCATAAAAACCAGTAGGATTCAGAAAACAAAACAAAATAAGATATTATATAATTTTTATATCACTTCCTATCAGGATCCCAAAAAGGTTCATAGCAACAGAGGAAAACAGGACAAAGCAACCCTTCAACTTCCACAATCCATTAACTGTATTATAGGCTGAGTATACTGCAATTTTAAAAATGAAGAGGTGGGAATGAACTATTCACACACACAGAGAGACATTAATGGGAGAGCATCACAAAGCGCTATGTTTAGGTTCTTCAAGGGTGGTAAAGAAAGTGACGATGTTGATAGGCACATGTTTTAAGTAAGCATTTATAGGGTTTATTAGCATATTCATTTATTATTTTATGTTAAATGAATTTAGGAATCTATTTGTTTCTTGTTACTTATGATCAAGAATTTATGGACAAAACTTATGTAAGTAAAAGGTCAAGGCTCAATGTTATGGTATCGAGTTAGAGAATTATGCTGAAACAACCAGATTTCAATCTTGGCAAGTTCTGCCAGTTAGTAAATAGTTAACATAAGGTGTGTGTTTTTTTCTTTTGCAAGTACAATAATTATACTTGATAAGTTGGGTCTTTCATTCAGGGACACAGCACAGGACACAGGTTGTACTGATGGGGCATGCAGGATATATTAACTGAGTTTTCAAATGAGATCCATGAAATTTATTTTGTGCTGGTGTCATATGCAAAGTGCACATACTATCAGATGGACTGGGACAAAAATTAAACTTCATTTTAAAGCCTTTGAATGCAAATTGATTATCTAGATGAAATAAACATGGCTTACACATTCACATAAAGCCTACATGCTATGGATCATATATGCATAAAGCAAATATCTAGCATGTTCTTAAACGTCTTACACTGGCCAAGTCTGCCTTTTTGACAAGGGCCAAATCCCAAGAGAGGACAGTAACCATGTTAGCTGGCTGCTGATCTTCTGTGCATACTGGTCTAGTTTGCATTATAAAAGATAGCATCTTGCTTTGTCTTTCCAGGGCCCATTGCACCCTAGCTGTTCCCTTGATGTCTAGATCTGTACTGGTTGTAGCTTGCTGCCTGCAAGATCTGAAGAGTAGCAGACAGAATGCAGGCCTCTTTATTGCTGCATATTAGTCTAAGGCAGACAGTGAAGATAAACACTGTACAGCAGAAAAGAATTCTTTGTGGTTTCCAGAGAAATCTTTCTATTGAATTTACTCAATGTTACACTGAAAGGGCAGCTCTTGTTGACACATCTCAAAAAAGTTACATAAGAGGAACCCTGCTGGATCTGTCCACAGCTCATCTAATCCAGCATCCTGTCTCAACACAGTGGCTCACCAATTGCTTCTGGGCAATTTCAAGTGGAAGGCAAAGGCAAACCTTCATCTGCTCTCAGATTCCCACAAATAGCCTTTATGAGCACAACCATTTTACTTTTAATGATGGTTTCCATCACTTTACCTGGAACTTATGTTAAGCTGAATACTCTGTAGTTTCTTGGATCACCCCTGGATTGTTTTTTGAAGATTGGTGTTACATTTGCTCCCCTCCAATCTTCAGGCACAGAGCTAGTTCAGCAATTTCACCATGCAAGCATGAGGCTGAAATTGTGGTGAAAATACCCATTGCACAAATGCAGGGGCCAGCACTTACAAACTTCCAGGTATTGTCATCATTGGGAGAAAGCAATAGGCAAGGTAAAGGGCTGAGGTTTGCCTTGCAATTTTGAACTTCCTTCTGGCAGGGCCAGCGGAGAGCAACTGCAGGATCTAAATGAGATCTCACATATTCCTCTCATCATCTGGAGGCAGCCCAAAATGCAAAACAAAAATTTACCACCCTGACAGAAGCCAAGGATTTGGTCCTAATCTGATGAGTCTGCACCTGCTCTGTCATGTTCTGACACATATTTCTTCTGCTGCATTTTGCCATTTTTGTCACGAAAGTCTTGCAAATCCCTGAGTCAAGTTGTATATATACAGTACTTGCTAGCACTCCTCACTTGAGCATTACTGAAGGGACCGCTTGCTCATTGTGCCACAAATACTACCTATTAGGTACTATAGGTATAGAACAAGATTACCTGACTAAGCAAACAACCCTGTTTGCTGCTTAAGTCATTTTCTTCATCTGACTCTCAGGCTGCCACTATGTAAACAGCCACATGTGGATCCAGGCCACAAGGTTAGTGAAAGAGAAACAAGGTATTACTTCTCTGAACTGCATTTTGATCACAGTGCTTCAGAATGTAGTCTGGGGAATCACAAGATATCTTCCAGCCAGAGTCTGTTCCTCACTACTCTCACAGAAGTCCTTCATAAGCCAGGGCTGCCTCTAAGCAGAGTGCCAGCCCATTAGGGGTGTGCACGAATGCAATTTAAGATTCAATTCAAATAAAATATCCAAAGATCAATTTGAATGTTTAAATTCAATTTGAATCAAATACATTCATATCTATTTGTATAAATATTCAATTTGTATTTGAAGGAGAAAGTCAACAACACTCGTATGCGTCCACACACATTTTCATTCCATATGCATCTCATTTTCATCCTGTATGTATCCGCACAAATGTGTACGGATACAAAGTACGGATACGAATAAGATGTAATGCACACATATCCATGCACATATGAATGTCCAAATAATTCGTACAAAAGATTCAAAAATTTGTTCAAATATTAAATTAGAATGTATAGACATTCGATTTGAATTCGAATGTCCAAATTCGATTGAATTCAATCAAATTTTGAATGTTTTGAATATTCATGCACATCCCTACAAGCCATGTGCCAGTGCTTAGTTCTATCAAAGTCACAAGTGCCATGTTGCTGCTTAGGGCGTCAACTGTGTATGAGGCAGGCAGCTCACTGCTTCAGAAGAACAAACTTTCAAAACTTTATATTCTTTGGAAAATTGATCTTTGTTCCATATCAAAAAACATGATTCTATCCCCATTCCTGCTCATTTTACATGATTTTACCTGTGGGTTTTAGGTTGAAGGAGCTTTTCCCCCCTCCTATGTAACATCCAAACATATCTGCTTATCTAGAAGTGCCTGCTGTGCATGTTGACCCTTTTAAAGGAATATTTCTTCTGTTCTTGAAAAGAAACTGATCTGACAGTTTAAAAGGCACAGTCCCAACATCTGCCTTTCAGGGTGCTTAATTTCAACAGATCGACTTTTCATGTCCACATTTATAAAAGGTTTGTATTCAGGTGGAGCAGCAAATCTGAAAATCACCTATTTGATTTACAGGGATGATTTATACATGCATTGAAAAATCACTTCAAACAATTTGAAATAAAGCAATAAATTCTGTGTCACTGACAAATAACTTTATAGAGAACAAAACCATGTATACTTTGAAAGAAGCTCGGAATGCATCCATCGATCAGCTGTGCTGTTTTCTGAAGATTATTTGCCTTGCCTTCAAATACCTTATTGCCAGCACAACAAGCACCATATGTAAGGCTGCTTTTATATATTTCACTGAAATAAACAATATCAGCCTTAAAATGGTTTGGAAACGGTTTCGATCCTCACAGTCCCCACATCAGGTTGGCTTAACATGCTTTCTCCATGTTAAATCGCCCCAAAGGGTTGTAAATAAAACACTCATTTCAACAGGTCTCGCTCCTGTTCTTGCATTTTAAATTGTTTACATTTCTTACTGTGGGAACGGTACCGTTTTAGTGGGATGAGGATGCGTGTTTAGGGTTTCCTTCCCCCAATAGCACTCTAGGAACTCCCTGCCCTTGTCACGTCAAAAGTTTTGCGGCAGAAGGAACCCCAATTAGAGAAAGGGGGTGGCACCATGACTGGCAATGGGCAGGGAGAAAAAGGTACGCTTTCCCAAATGAAAGTAATGGGATCAGGCAAATTCGTGTTCGCATCCAGTTCTTTTATTTCGGTTTAGGAAAACTGTTTTAAGCTTGTAACGGGAACGGGGCCTATGAGTGGTACAGTTTAGGTTTTATGCACTATTTTCTACCTAGATGAAGTATTTAGTATGAAGTAGCTCTGTGAGAAACCTATGCAATTTGAACGACCAGGACAGGAACTAAGAACATATTTTCTTTTTCCTCTGAGTTTTAGTATGGAAACTCTTTGCATGTCCCTTTCAGATGCTAGACTCCAAACTCACACTGGACCTAGGCTACGTCCAGACTTGGGAATACCGCGCGTCCTGATGCACAGTCGGGGAGTGGACGTCACACCTAACGCCCAATGCTTTGTGGCCACGGTGCATTATGCCGCCACCACTGCAAATTTACCTACTGCAGGACAATTTAAATGGCTTCATCTTGTCCATGATTTTTAAAGAACAGTTGGTGTCCTTGCTTGTGAACAACACTAACTCTTGGCCATTTAAATTTCTTCATTAATACAGCAGTCTGGTTTCTTCTGGTATCCATCTCTTGTTAGTAGCTACTAGGAAAGCATCAAATACGTAGTTTAACGCAGAACTCCCCCAAATTTCTATTTCTGGGAGCCATGCCTAATTTCCCCAATTCTAATTACAGCACATAAATATATGACTCAAAAAGCCATGTTCCAAGAAGGCTCGGAAGTGGGAGCATACACAGGCACAGAAAGGAGCTTCTGGGTAGAGGCAGGATTTGATTAGAAAGTTAGTAAAAGTGACTCAGGTGTCTTTATTTGCTCCTCAGACACTCATCCTGCTAGAAACCAATTAACTAGTGATTATATACTGTAGGTTATACCACTATTCCCGGGAGAAGGGGGGCACCTACATCCAGAGAAAAATCAATTTAGGTATCTGGTATCTGAATAGAGTATTTTGTGAACTCTTATTTTTTTGAAAATGAGCCCATAGTTCAACCAGCAAACCTCCTCTATATAGTTCATTTCTGTCCATCAGGAAGCAAGCATCTATTTTTTCCACAGAACACCTGGGCTCTTGCATTCTACACTGACTCCCTGAGCAGACACAGAAGGGCCCCTACAGTTTGGCAAAATATTCCCTTCCTGAGTTGTCTTGTGTCTTTTGATGATGTTAGCATCTAAAGGCCCTTAGTACCATCTGCCTTTCTATTCCTCTAGGACAGCAGCATGGATTTGCTGGTGTAGGATCAAAGGCAGATGGACACTGACTATGATAACTTCAAAGATCCAGCACAGACTAAGAATTTGCCCTTATTTGAGACTGTACATGTAAAAGTCATTAGGCGCTCTTTGCCCCAACCTTTGTAATAGGGGAAGACTTCAGTGGAAGTATTAGAAGAACTAAGACAAACCTGCCCTCTTTCTCCTAAGATCCTTAATTTGTTTTGAGCATCCAGTCATCAGAAAGGTATTATTCTTTTCCTCTACTTTCTCCTTTCCAGTTTATTTTAACCTTGCTTTTCAGTTTAATGACAAGAAATGGCCCAGATCAAGCAGATGAGCAGTTGAAACAGTAAAGACAGAGAACTGATAATCTATTTAAGACAGGGAGGCTTATCCACATTCCCTGTGGGAAGTGCTGATTGTGATTAACCAGATGAATGCTCAGTCAAATTAAGACTTGAGACACAGCATTGCTCAAATTCATAATAACTGTTGGCCAGTTTTGGAAGACTTCCTGTCTTCCTCCGTAACCTGCTCAGAGTTCTTGGGTCTTTCTAATTTTCATATCTTCCCTCCCTTCCAGTGGCCTTGACAAGCTTGTAATCACCTTGTACTGAGTAGTGGAATTTCTAGTATTAGTATGAAATGCCGGCCATTTGTTTCTCTTTTACCACATGCTGCATATGGTACAGAAAAAAGACTCCTGTAATCCCTGACAAAGGCTGTGGTCATATCTTCACTTTAAACCTTTTTCAGTCCATCTTCAGGTCTGACTGCTCACACCTTTTCATTTTTTTCCATTTTATATGTGGACTTTCCCCCCTCCAGGTGTGAGGAGTCAGACCTGAAGACGGGCTGAAGATGGTTTAAAGTGAAGGTGCGGCCATAGCCATTGGTCTTCTACATTTCCTTGTAAATGAGATTCTGGAAACATTCAAAATATTTATATTCTTCTCCCCATCAAAACAATCTAAAACCGGTTTGCATAATATAGAGTATAACTTGGCAGTAAGAAACCACTGACATATACTGGTAATCTGGTCCTCTGGATGCCCTAGTCCAGGGCTGCTCAACTTGTGGCCTACCTCATGTTGAAGATATAAACTTTTATGGCATTCACGCATACAGTACTTCATCTTTGAATAGAAGCAAATGGACTTTCTGAAGATATAATGAGACCCTTTAAGGTTACATTTAGTAGCTGCTCATCACCTTAGCTGCTTCAGGCATGCTGGCAATCACTGTTGGAAAATCCTGCTCCAGCTGAGGTGGTGTTCCATGTGTGCTTGCCATGAAGGTTGCAATCCTTCAACTTATGGTAGGATGGGGGCTGTGCAAGTTTGTCCTGACCTCTGGTTTTACCCAGGTGGAAATTTTGTCCATAACCCGGTGTTTGGTTACTTGGAGGTTTGCAGGAACCAAATAACAGCAGGACGTGAAAGGTGACTACAGTGGTACCTCGACATACAAGTGCCCTGACATACAAGTGTTTTGAGATACAAGCTGCCGAGCGAGTGATATTTTGCTTTGAGATGAGAGCAAGATTTGAGATACGAGTATGTAAATATAGTACAGTACATAACAAAAACAACTGAGGTGGTGTTTTGGGAGCTGGAATGGATTAATGGGAAAATTGCTTTGAGATATGAGCGATTTGACATAAGAGCAAGGTTACGGAACGAATTAAACTTGTATGTCAAGGTACCACTGTATATGTTTAAACAATTAAAAACAATCAGAATTTCACATCAGCATCCTTATTAAAAAGCACAGGAAGCCATGTCAAGCAGTTCCTGTCTTCTTAGTCATTACAGACTTTTTTATGAATTTAAAGATATCATGCTTGGCATTAGAAACTTTACTGCACCGTACTGTGCAACATGTAGAAGATCTTAATCATGATAATGTAAATTCAATTTTTAATTACTGTATTTGCTACCTTTATTAGATACGTTTCTGTTTTCTTTGCTTCTTGCTACACTGCACTTAGACTTCATCAGTCCTTTGTAAATAATTAGAAAATTGCCTTCGTGAAGGCTTGCTGGTTCTAATAGGATATTGATTTTTATGGTCCCTAATCAATACTGTGTTTGAAGTAATGGTGTCAGTTTTGGAAAAAAATACTTTGACCAGTTAAATGTAAAACAACGCTTGAGAAGGGTTGTTGGCTAGCCTGAGTGGAGGGACATACAGTGATTTATGCACATACTGACTGGTGGCAGCAGAGTTAAACTGACTTGTGCAATATCTTAAGACGAACATAGTTTAAGCTGGGTTGGGATGGTTTTATTAGACTAACATGCCTCTAGTAATTCCTCAAGAGTTTATAAATAAAGAATAACTCAAATTTATCCACTCTTTTTACAACTGTGGCTGTATTCATAGACAGTTTAAAAAAGGCACCTCTGAGGTGTCTTAGAAACAGTTCCGACATGGTTTGCAGGTGGGTTTGTTCAAACACCAGGGGAACAGCTATCTAGCAGCGCCCCATGATGCACTGCCTAAAATCACCACACACTTATGGCTAGGAATTAAAGTTCCCAGCTGTGGGGCTGTTTTTCTGCTGCATATTTTTCTGAATAGCAGCCCCCTCCACACGGACAGCTAGAAACTTTCATTCCTAGCTGTTGGGGGTAGGGAGAGCAGCTGTGAAGCTCATGTAAGCCTCATAGCCTTAAGGAGACTAAGACCAGCTCCTTCAATACAGATGTCCATGACTCCTTGTGATCTGGAACAGAAAGTACAGTGAATCTGGATCAAAAACATGTGCAGAAACAGCCAAAGAGAAGAAAAAGTCTAAGGCACTTTTGAGCTGCTTTATTATTATTACCACCACCATCAGGACCATGTGAATGCAACCTGAATTCAGGCATTTGGTCCTTCCCATCCAGATTAATATTCCTATTCATACAGATTTCATTAGTGTTAAAAGCAAGAGTTACTAAGAACTGCCTTGACGGCAATTCCTAAGTGAGACTGAATTGGAGATCTTTCACTTCCACTGTTTTTTTTTCCTGATTAATGGCTCCAGTTATAAAAGGTCAGACACATTTTCTCTTGCTGATCTTCAAATTCTCATAATCAGCAACCCGACATCTTGATGGAGACAGTTTGCGATGTGGCTGGTCCCCATTTCCCAAAGAGCTAACAAATTTTAATTTTAAGTGTTTTTAAAGAATATTTTACAATACATATATTTTTATAGATGTTCATAAACACACATCTTTAGATATTACATTTAGACTGTTTTTCAGCTTCAGAAGAAACAAAAATAGGTGCATTACAGTTCCATTTTCACGAATTTCTCCAAGAGTCTTCATAGTTCTGCTCCTGATTGTGATCTTGTTCCATTTTATATTAGTAATCAAAACAAAGGCACAGCTCAGTGCTTGAAAAATTACTACAAGCAAACAGGGGCAAAGACAGGGCAGGAAGCAGGGGACAATGGTGTCATGCCTCTAGTATGCCTACAAAAGCACTGGGAAAGAGGGTAATGGAACTGTTCCTCTGCTGACATACAACTCACCCCCAAATAATCTCCTTTTACTGGGACTGAGGACAGAGAAAGCAGCAAGATGGTCTCAGTGCAGATTACTTCCTTAAAAATGTGGCCTGTCATTTTGTGATCATAGTGATTTTGTGATTTTTTGGTTCTAGGGTGACCTTGGCCTTACAGGGTTTTGTTGTTGTTGCTGTTGCTGTATTTTGCTGTTAGACTCATCTTTAAACATGCTAATCTTTCAAATTTATTTATTTTTCTTCCAATAAGAGTCTGCCTACTTTCTGAGTGCATTTTCATTGCAATGCACCACCACAGACAGTCCAACACATAACATCACATGGATCAATGAACTTGAAGATGGTTTGACATTTCAGGTTAATGTCATGCCATTTTCAATAATTATTTGTCAACAGTTTTGATCGGGCCTTTGCTAGGCCAATGCAAAGTAAACTGCAGAAGTAAGTGAAGTTTTATTAGCACTACATCAGTAATAAGTGCCAGTATGTCCATCCTTCAGTCCCCAAAAATCTAAAGGAACGTGGGAGTCACTTTGGCATGGTCCGTTTCTCTACTGGAAACAGCTCCATGCAAACCAGGCATACAGGTGTGGAGCTTTCCACACCAATACAGTGGCAGAGCTAGTACAACCTGCACACTGCATCTGCACCTCTTCTTAGTGAAAGAGGTACAGAGGAAGCATATGAGCAGCACTTTCACCTCCCAGAGATAGGAGGCAAAATATGAATTCACCTACAATCTCCGCTAGTAGATGCATCAGGCAACCCTACTGTAGTAGTGAAGACACCTTTGGCTTCATGTTTATTGTGACCCACCTTTGGATACAGGGGAATTTTGTTTTCCTCAGGAAATGGTTTATGTGCAATTTGCGTGAATGAGAGACACAATGTAAATATTTCCTTCCTACACAAGCTCTCCGCAAAGTTTCAGAAGAACAGAAAACTGACAATGGGGTCATGACTAAGGTAGTCTCAGAAGATCCAGGAAAACTCTAACCACATCCAAACAGGATGTTTTTTGCATAATTATTGTGGAATTGTCATTGAATTGCCAGACACCTTTATCTATGCCAAAGTCATTCCAAAATTTTTAAGCAATATTAACTCAATAAATCTATTGTGGGAAAAAGAACTATCATTGCGAAAGATTTCATTATGCCAATAACTGGCTCCAGTCTGTGAGACCTCCGGAGAACATGAGCATGAATTGAATGTGACCTTTGAAGTTATGGATGTCCATGGCTGAACATGGTCGTCCATGTTGACAATATAGAGGGGGTTGGATCACACAGACAGGAGGTTCTCAATGGGATAGAACAATTGCCAAGCTTTGCAGGGTTAAAATGTGCTATTTTGCTTTTGGGCAGGGACAATACATAATGTTTATAAAAATGAGTAATTATGAAATAATAAAATATAGCAAAAAAATTATGTGCCCTCTGGGGGCAGCCTCTTTTTTTGTTGTTCAAGAGGGATGAAAGAGGCCTCCAGATTTCCATGGCCTATTCCAGCACAACAGCAGAGCAGTTCTGCAGAATTTGCTGCTTCCTACCTTTTCCTGTTGTTTGTACCTGCAGCAAGTTCCCAAGAACAATCTGGTGCCACACTAGCATAGCTAAGAAGTAAGGCAAAGCTTATAAGGAAGTGTAAAAACTTTATCGTTTTCTTAAATCCAGCATTTGTAGGAAAGGCCAGAAGCAGCCTGACACAGCATCAGGTCTGTCTGCCAGCCCTGGGGGGATGCCAACGCTGGCAATTACTACATACCTGGGCAGTCCCAAAGGAAAAGTAGCATTTGAAACTTTATGCCACTCAGTGTCAACATTCAAGGCAAAGCAAATGAAAGCCTCATAAAGAGAAGAGCAGATACAAGGAGCACTGCTTCATCCTTCTAACCCTGCTATCAAAGTGATAAAGGAGCGGTAACGCGAGTATCCTTCTCTGCCAGCAGCAGATGCTGTTCCCTGTCATGCAAGTAGGCATTTTGGGAGATGACAAAAAAATACTGAGGCGAGAGCAGGAAATGCACTGAAGAAACACAGACTGAATATGAAAATTATAACTGAGCAGACGAAAAAGAGGCTGGATGCAGCAGCAGTGTTCAAAATTTCGCTCATTCAGCTGGGAAATTTATGGCAGAATGGAACATTCACTATAGTGGAACATTCACTTTGATGAAGATGAGTTGCTTCCCTAATTAATCCATAGTCCACACTAGAGCCTAATAACATGAATAGGGAGCAAACGATTGTTTTCAAACTATGTGCATGATGTTGATATGAAGGGATGCTATGCCCATCAAAAATTATTCCAGTCGTCAACCATGTTTCAATGTATGCTATATGGAAATAAAGTGTTTTATAGATGTAGTATGGAGACTGTTTTATTTTCTTGTAAATGCATAAGAACATAAAAGGAACGTAAGAGCAGCTCTGCTAGATCAGGCCACATCTACTCTGGCATCCTGTCTCACACAGTGGCCCACCAATTGCTTCTGGGCATTCTCAAGCAGAAGACAAAGGCAAAATCATCACCTGCTTTTGAATCCAGGCAAACAGCCTTTAGAGGCATCCTGCCTGTCTCTCCTACCTGGGGACAGTACCTGGGCATCACTTCTAGTCTTTGGAAATGTGCAGTATATAAATACTGTATTATATTACATTTCATCACATCATTTTTAATCCATGAGGTAGATGAACTAGTTTTGGAGAAAATTTAAAAAGTCATTGGAGCCTGGGAAAGGCATTTGCAATGGAAAGGATCATCTTTATGGACAAGGAGGAATTTGTCATTCTGGCTCCTTGTGCTCATATTATTAAACCGACAGTAACCATGATTATATTAGACTACTTGGAAAAGTCAACCTTACAAGAAAACTCACAGAAGCATCCTACATGAAACATCTCAGTGTATCTTGTTGGAAGTTAGTACTCAATCAGTTTTGCTCTTCAATTGTTTTAGCTAAATAATGGAATTGAAAATGCTTTGCTGTTGGGCTGCATTACAACTGTATGACAACATTTCTAATAGTACAGCAGAGTAAAAAGAAAGGAATTTCCTAGAAATTATCCAACTAAGAAGTCAACTATTATTACATTTCTAAAGTCTTTTTCTGAATGGTTCCAAAACTGATCAAACAAAGCACTAACAGAATTTCATAAAAGATATTTGTCAATCTGACAAAATTTTCCAAGGTAAGTATGTTTATATACTGGTACTAATATTTCCTTATATCTTCTGCGTCATAATACTACTACCTCAAATATTCATATTCCAAGTCAACTAAGTAAATTTATTCACTTAAGAAATTCCCTTGTCAGTGAACATGTTTTTTTTAATGTAGCTTTTGACAGTCTAACCTTTTATTCATTGGTTAGAAAATACTATACAAAGGTTATACGGCTTCAACAAAACATGATATCAAAATCACTTGAATTACTTAGGCCAAACAAAATCAAAATCACTTGAAGAACTTAAGCCAAACAAGCTTTTATCTGTAAAATGCAAATTAAAACAGTTAATCAGATTATTAAACTTGCATCAATGGGATTAAGAACTGTTCACATCTAAAACTACACACAGCTTATTAAACAAAGCTACAGGCTGCATTGTCAAAATATAGACAAGTGTTTATTGACTTTGTAAGGGATTAGTAAATCAGTCTGTCATTTGAGTAAAGGTTCAGAAATTCTTTGCACCCCAAACTTGCAATATGCATTAAAAAACTATTTTTTTCTTTTTCACAAAACCCAATCTTTTAAGGGGTGGTGGTGCTGGTGATGACAACGCTGATGATATTTCTACTACTACAACTATTCTACTACAATTAGAAGTACTTGAGGTGGGACTATTTAGTCAAGTACACAATATAAAGGCAAAGAAATACTTCATCCTAAAAAAAATCTTTTAAAATAAAAGGGCTTTTGTTTTGTTTTTTAAACCAATAACTGTTGCAAAGCACAAAAAGAATACAAATCAAAATGATGTGTGTTCTCATCAACATAATAGTTCAAAAGATGCAGATCAGAATATTTGCACCGGATATGAAAACTGAATAAAAATATATCAGTCACTACATTGTGTTAGCAGTGCTCCTCTTACCAATTGAAAATGAATCTTCTGGAGGGTTTTGAAACTGAAAGCATCATTTCTATAATCACCCTTGAAACAACAATTTGACTATAATTTACATATAACCACTTAACACTCACATTGGTGCTACTTAAAACATTCATACACACACACACAGCACATAATCCACTTACTGTTATTAGACAGAGGGGCAAACGCCACCCAGCGTGGTGTGAATTATTGAAGCTTAGCCCAACGGAATGACCCACTTACCACAGCATGCATGTTCTACACTTCCATACTGCGACAGCCGATCAACCCTCAGAAGAGCATGGTAATAGAAGAGGCTGGAAGTCAAGAGCAAAGTTCCAGCTACAGCATTCAGAAGCATTATACTTTCAGAAGGCAACAGTCACATTCAAACATCTTCAATAAAAAGAAGCACCTTCAGGAAGAATTATCACAGCAAGAAATAGGAAGCCCGCAATTCTAAATAGTTTGATTTCAGATACAGATGTAGCTTACGTGCACTGAAGAAACGTATTTAAGACGCCTGAGAACAGTTATCACAGCTACTTCCACTGCAAATCAGCTGTGGTTTGTCTTTTCAGCCACAGGAACTGCTGCAGCAAAAATAGTCAAGCAGAATCACAGAGTTTTCCCCTTGCATAGTCACGCAGTGTGGTTGCTTTTCTCACAGCTCAACTGCCTGAATTAGGCAGCAAAAACATACTAAAATATTAACACTACTACCGAAAACAGGAAGGCTCCATACCATTTAAAAACATAATATCCATTTCTATAGTCAGGAGTGTGATATCGACAACATAAGAACAACAGTTCTAGGGATTAGGAGATGAGGAAAATGGAAGTCCCTAAGTTCATAATGAGTGTGTCTTCTGCCCCACTGCATAAAACAAAGGTACAGTGGTACCTTGACATACGAGTTTAATTCGTTCCGTAACCTTGCTCTTATGTCAAATCGCTCGTATCTCCAAAGCAATTTTCCCATTAATCCATTCCAGCTCCCAAAACACCACCTCAGTTGTTTTTGTTATGTACTGTACTGTATTTACATACTCGTATCTCAAATCTTGCTCTCATCTCAAAGCAAAATATCACTCGCTCAGTGGCTTGTATCTCAAAACACTTGTATGTCAGGGCACTTGTATGTCGAGGTACCACTGTATGTGCTTTTATTTTCCGGAAGAAGTTAACACTGCCTATTAAGTTGGGCTTACAAAAAGACAATCATAAGAATAAAAACTATCCATAATACTGTTGCTTAAGACTGTAACAAAAACAGCAACAAAACAGAGCAATTCAGCACAGCAAAACACCAGAGAGATTTCATATACAGAACCTGCCATGAGCCACACTAAGTCCACAAGAGAAAAGCATTGAGACTGTGAGGTAAACAAAAGAAAGTGGGAGCAAGACAAACATTAGCATTTTTGTTCCCTGAAATCTGCCCCAAGACCCCATGATACAGGGCAAATTGCTTTATATTCATTCATTCAATTTCCCGTACACTCTGCCCTATCACTTGCAAGGCTGACACACCCACGCATACCCAAGCAAGAGTGACTCTGCAGATGATATCACCACAGGTAGCATGCTAATAGGGGAGAAGATGAGCCACAAGGTGCCCTAATCCAACAGCTTGTGGTGCTTTAAGTGCTATAGCCATAAACATGAATACAGCTAGGAGCTTGCCTAACAGAATTCTTTTTATGAACCTGGGGTCACTGAACCACCATCCTTGTAGTTTCCAGACTTTCCTATAAACAGAGCAGGCAGTTTTCACCAGTTCTGCAATGTGTTCTATTCTAAAATTACTTTAATTAAATGTTGTGCAGCTAAATCAATGCTTGAATACAGCAGTTTTATGTCAATTTAAGCTGTTTTTTTCTTTTTAGAGATCTTTTGGCAATGCAATTTTTGCTTAATACAAGAACTATGGAGCTTAGCTAGAGTTTTTTTAAAAAGTGAATATTCCCATGCTTTCAAGGAAGCAAGCATGCTTGTTTGATTCCAAACAGGGGGTCTGAACTCTAATACACTTAGTGAACACATGAATAGTAAAATCTCTTTTGAATAAAAATTAGTGCCTTTAGAGCATGTTTGTTTTCCAACAAGTACCTATTGAAAAGTCAACTCCTAACCATCTTTCTTCATAATCTCAGTTTCAAGTAATTCTCCCTTTGAATACAGGAACATATAAGCTACATTTAAGTCCTCTGAAAAGCATGAGAAAATCTGGCTGAAATACTTGGAAAAGAAAACTGAGAAAAATGACGATTTAACAGGAAATGCTTCTATAATAAGGACAAAGAAGACCTATGCCAATCTTCCTATTTTATTTATTTATTATTTGCATTTTTACCCCATTCTATACCCAAAGGCCTCAGGGCTGGTAACAACATTAAAACAAACTTAATAAAATATCTGAAAGTGGTGAGGAAAAGCTTTACCCTTATTTAGCCAAAGGCCAGGGCAAAGAGATACATCTTCACTGCCTTCCTAAACATGGAAAGTGAAGGTGTCTGACAATCTCTACAGCTACATTTTAGAAAGACACAAAAAATTGTCTCCAAGGTACTGTAGCCAAGCTTAGTGGAGTGAAAGGCAGGGGATTCTTCAACTGTAAGTCTCCATCTGGCACAGGAAATAATGAAAGCCTTATATATTAGACCTTCCCCCTTATAGGCTGAAACAAAAGCACTGACAGCTGTTACAGTAGGCCAGTTCGGTCTGTCAACTCTGCCTTTCTGATCTGGGCCAGCACAGGATCCTAGTAAGACAACTAGCTGCACGCCAGCACAGAAGGGCAGAAGAAATGAATAGGAACAAAGAAGATACTTGCCTCAATCTCCTAATTTAATCCACACAGCAGAGAGAGCCCAAGCTTCACCGTACATCACAATCTACTGCCTCAAGGATTTGTTTTACTTTATATCCATGTTCTCTATAGCAAAGGCAGGAAATAAAGTAAGTCAGAGGCATAGTTACTATTTAACAAGCCAAGGTTTTTCCAAGGAGCAATGGAGTACCTTTGGAAGACACTTGAACTGGCTCCTGCGTTTAGAATGTATTTATTACTGCACTGTACACATGCTTTTGGTCTTCATTTGCATGGTAGCAGAAATTAATCTTCCTTTCGTTCCTAGAGAGGATGGTTACATTTTTGCTTTAAAACTCCTAAGATAAAATAGATAACTCAGCACCTACATGGAGAGTAAGACAGCCCACTTACAAGCAGGGTGGATTTGATTTAAATCAAACTGATTTAAATCATGATTTAAACCACTAGCCAGTAAGGCTTGATTTAAATCATAGTTTCTACCTAAACTAATTCTTGCTACTTTAATATGCAAGTAGATGTAGATTTTTAGAATAACAACTTTTCATATCAGTTTTTTTATCCCCAGTTTAATGGGTTAATCATTCATATTTGGACACAACTTTTCTGTTGTACTTAGGAAGGAGAAAAATAATCATTACCTTAATAATAACAATTTAAATAGATTTATTCAACTGAAACAATAACATTACAGCATATGTTATTTGCTTAAACAAACATCCATGTTTGTTAACTAATTTGGCTAAACAATATATATATATATAAAGAAACTTAGACTGTCAGCCCAGCCTACACATGAAAAACTTAAATACTGTCCTCAAAAAGCATTTTATTTTTAAAAACTCCAATTTAAATAAAAAAATCTGATTTTTTTTTAATTTATTTTTTAAAAATCATTTTTATTCACTCTGCTTATAAGCAATAGTTTCTAAAACATGCAGTTGCGTAAAAAATACTGTCTGGAAATATTTTAGTTCTTCAAAGCAAATCCAGCCACCACTAGCCATCATAATACCTCCACTATTTTCTTGCCTCCACAATAGTAGTAGTAGTAGTAGTAGTAGTAGTAGTAGTAGTAGTAGTAGTAGTAGTAGTAGTAGTAGTAGTAGTAGTAGTAGTAGTAAATAGCCTTCCACCAAAGGATGGAAACAAGCAATCAAGACAAATAACCAAAAATATATACAATTTTCATCTAAAAAGTAAACTATTGCTACATAAAATCAGCACCCCAGTTGTTCACCAGATGCTTCCCACCTCCTCCACCTTTCCATGCTCAAATGACTCACTTCAGTGAACCAAAAAGAAGAGCCTTCAACCCCTTCTGAAAGAGGAGATCCTCCTCTGGGCAAAGGTCTACAGGGTGACTCTACCACAGACATGGGCCAGGTCTTGAAAGGTTTGCAACCTTGAGGTGGATGTGCATGGTGGAACAACCAATAAACCCTTGGCTGTAGAGCGCAGGTTCCAAGATGGTACGTACCATGTCAGCCAAGCTGGCAAATACTGTAGCTAGGAAGATTAGAAATGATCTTCATAAAATACAGCTTTGCTAGCTGTTGCTAACTCTGTTGCTGCTAGCCATTGAGCTATAAATAAAAATAGTCAACAGGTTGCTAGTCCTATTGACATTCATTGAGAGTGAGTATTGTTTCTGACATATAATAAGTCTATTAATAAACTGCTGACAGAGTATTTCTGATTCAGAAAGCCTTTCAGATCCAAACATTTAATGTAGCGGGAGATATTTTCAAGAAGCAGTTATTGCAAGATGTACACAGGCACACACACACAAAAATAAGTCTGAGTCAGCCAAACAATTTAATTCAGCCTTAACTCACAAGTGCTATACTCAAAACCAAGTTAGATGTTACTTTTAACGCTAACAGTACTGGTGTGCACCACCTAAAATCTGTTCCTATATTTTTAAGACAGTATAAAACACTCTGCCTTGTTTCTTCAGATCTTTGAAAGAAAAAAAGGTAAGTTCTATTATATTCAGGGGAGTGGTTCTTAAGGCTAGTCTGTACTAGTTTTTCTAAAGTCTCATATTACAAGCCTTACAGTACTGCATGTGCAAATGTTACACTTTAACCAATGGAGGTGACCCACACACAAAAAAAATCTGCACTCAATGTATGATGGTGTCTCCATGATAAACAATGTCACTTACACTTCAGTCATCTTCTGGCCTGCTTCATCATCTGAACATCTTCAAAAAAACCCTAAGGAACAGCTTGAATTCCACAGAACTGAAGAGCAATAAGGAGCAATTGTATTCCATCCTTCATAGTGTAAGTCCAGAAGGGTCTCAACGATGATAACTCAGTCTCACCTCTGGAAAATCCTTCAAAACATCCAGGAATCCATCAGATCCCTTACATCTTTGAGGGAGGACCACCTTAATAGGTCATTAACACTTTCATGAAAGAGTGTTGTTATGATACCAAACTTTGCCTGATCCTGGTCTATCCGACGCACCTGTTGTGCAGGGTAACATTAACACTCCCCTAATACTCCAGCCATCTCACCTCAGAGCCTGAAGCAGACCAAGCCAACAGTATCTCTTATCCCTGCTTATGATACATTTATTTTCATTTGCTAAAAAGGATCAAAGTTTGCTTTAAACTCTGTGCAACGTTCTCTAAATCATGATGTCCAAGTTTAGATTGAAAAAGGTTTCCAATAAGCACCAAACCAGTGTCATGGATCACCATCTTAGGAATTCAGTACAGCTTACTATGCTCAGCAGCCAAAGTAATTACTATAGATCTGCTTGTGCTCAAACATCTAACAGTGTCAAGATTTTTCACCAGAAGCTCTGCAGCAGTAATCATGAGTAGCAAACCCATAGCTGGTTACGTTTGTCATAATTAACACACAGGCCATGAATCTTTTATTTTGTTTTACATACAGACCCTTGAAAGCTTTCCACTGAAAAGCCTGCCATGGTGTCAGCCCAAGAAAACAAAGTAGCTTCATCAAAAAATGCTGAATACAAGGTAGTTTCAAGCACAATCAAAAGACATAAAGGAACTTGGAAATGAGGGCAAATTATCTTAAACAGTAACAGGTGAGTATACTTAGAAAGACTAATTTTCTTACACAGAGGTCTAAAGAGATGAAGTAAATCCATGAAACAAGAGACCACAATTCAGTTAAAACTATAAATATGCATAAATAATTAATTTTGGTCATAGGACTTCTTGTCAGAATCTCCATCTTCAACTCAGGACACAGATAACAAATTTGTAAACCACATTAAAACTGAAACGGGTTTTGTCTCAGCTGCCAACATACAGTGTCACCCCACTAATATAACCAAGTATTAAACCAATTTTAAAAGCATGTGGAGTATTTATTGCTTATTATTCCAATTTTCATATCAAACAATATCTGAACTGGATGGCTATTAACTTGGGCCCCCAGTTTAGGAAGTACTTCCTGCAGCAGTTCAGCAATACAGTGGTCCTTTCAACAGTAACTTGCACTGGAAGCATTTCAGAAATATCACTAGTTTTGAAACTGTCTCTTGACACCTCAGGCCCATTAAGCATTGCTCTGGTGGAAGAGTCATGGATTCTTGTCCAGCCAGCCTGATTCTCAAACTCAAGAATAACAAACAATGGCAATGACTGTTTTACTGTCAGATGTTTTATTCAGTTTTGACAGCTTTCTAGAACCTTTCTCTTGTTTTCAAGAGAACACTAAGCAATGTGAGGACATTACCAGAATTATTTTTGGACATAGGATTGCTTGTCAGAATTCTTGCCTTCATTGTCAGGACAGGCAAAAAAAATCCATAAACCACATTACAATTGGAACTGCAATAGGTTTTGTCTCAGTTACAAATTTGCAATGTTCCCCACACTGAAATATAATCTTATGAGCAATCTACACATACGTTTAAATACACCTAGGCCCGATTCCCATTACAAGCTTAAAACGGTTTTCCTAAACCAAAATAACAGAACCGGATGCTAACACGAATTTGCCTGATCCCATTACTTTCAACTTAATCGCGTTCGATCCGGATTCTGAGGATCGTACATGGCGTACATGACTCAAGGGGGGGACTCAAGTGGTTACTTTCTAAAAGCTGCTTTTTGGGGCTGCCCTGCCCTCTTCCTCCTGGCGTGAACACGCCAACCGTAACCGACCCCTTCACAGAGCCTAGCTGAGTGGCTGCATGGCTGCCGTTTGCCTGGATGGATGAAAAATGGCACCGGGCAGCCAGAGACTCTTTCCCCTCCTCTCCCCATTGCCCAGGGCACACAGCAGCAGTGGCAACTCAAGCCCCCTTCGCCCACTCACCTCCACAGCCACACATTCACACATTAAACATTCACACATCTCGCCAAAACTTCAGCTGCTTTCCTCCCTTTTCCCTTTCTAAAGGTCAGAACTTTTAGAATTGCACAGAATTGCAACATTGTTATCAGGTGTGAAGTAGATAGATTGCTACAGTGTAACGGCTGCTTAGGGGATGGATTTTTATAGTGAAATCACTATCTTTGGAAGCAAGCTATTGGGGGAGGGAAACCCTAAACATGCATTCTCATCCCACTAAAACTGTACCGTTCCCACAGCAAGAAATGTAAAACGTGTCAAGCGCACGAACCGGAGCGAGACCTGTTGAGTGTTAACATTTACAATGCTTTGGGACAATTTAACACGCAGAAAGCATGTTAAGCCAACCTGATGTGGGGACTGTGAGGATGGAAACCGTTTCAAGCTTGTAATAGGAACTCACCCCTCTATAGAGAAAGAGATTGCATCAGTGAAACAACTAGTCATTTTCTTTCTACACTGTGAACCTAGATACATACAACTTTTACTGCACATTAGACCAGTTTCAGTTAGGGGAAAATACACTAAAATATGAGATCTTGTTTCCAATGCACAGTAATTACTGTGACATCTGTGTTTTTCCTAAAGGAATAGCATGATGCTGCTTCCAAAGCTCATTTCTTTCATTGTGTGCCCATAGCCCACATTTAAAGAGGTCAGATGTGGGCATTTTCCTCACCTAGATGGAACGTTCACTCATTTCTTCCTACCTTTGAGGTTTAAAAGATAGAGAGTTGCATTCGAGTATTGATGGTCATGATACCCTGAGATGCCTGATAGGCAAAAACTTAAAATTTACTACAGAGTCCAATTTAAGGTGTTAACTCTGACTTATAAGGCCCTAAATGACTTGGGCCCCAAATATCTAAAGGAACACGTTCACACCTCTTTGCTCAGTTCTCTGGCTAAATGTCAGCCATGTTTCCCCCACTGTAAACACCACTGTTTTAATTGATATTGTTTTGTTTTTAACATGTTGGATTTTAGACACTGTGATGATTTTTATGGTTTTATTATATATTATGTTGGATATGGTGAATTTTAAGGTTGTTACCTGCCCAGAGACCTTTGAGTATAGGGCGGGATAGAAATATAAATAAATAAATATTGTAATATGCTCTACATGGGGATGCATTTGAAGACAGTTTGGAAGCAGCAGCTAGTACAGAATACACCTGCTAGGTTGCTGACTGGGACAGCTAGCTGGATGCACATCACTCCAGTCAAAAGAGTTGCACTGGCTGCTGATTTGCTACCAAGCCCAATTCAAGGTGTTACTTTAGCTTATAAGGCCCTAAATAACTTGGGCCTCAAATATCTGAAGGAATGCCTACTTCCATATCAACCTGGCCGTGCCTTAAGAGGGGAAGCCCTCCTGGTTGCAACATCGACCTCAGCAGCAAAAGGGTGGGCACCCAGCAGAGGGCCTTCTCAGTGATGCCCCCCTTGACTATGGAATAGTCTCTCCCTTGAGGTACATCTATCACCTTCACTGTACATGTTTAGTTAGGCAGTAAAGATGCACCTCTTTGCCTGGGCCTTTGTTAAATGGGAATACACTTTTCCTTCCCACTTGCAGACACTGTTGTTTTAATATATATTGTTATTGTTTTAATATGTTTGACTTTAAATGTTGTTATCTTACCTGAGACCCTTGGGTATAGGGCGGGATAGAAATACAAATAAATAATCTATCAATCAGAAGTGTTCTTAGTGGAAGGAAATACAAGATACCTGAGAAATGAAGTAGCAAGTGGATGATTTTACTATGCTTTATAAATGTCCATATAGGGGGAAGGATTGACAAGGTGAGTAGATCAGGAAATCATAGACAAGGACCCTAAGTAATGGATAAGAAAAAGTCCTAGAGAATCTCAAGTCTCCACTAAGAGCCTGGAAAGTATTCCAAATCTCTTACAGGGGATATCCTGAGGCAGATTTAAGAAAACTGGTACAGAGGCAGGAAAATGCTCTTGACCCTGAGCAAGACACAAGAACAGTAGTGGAAGAGCTCCAGTTTGATCTCTTGCCTTTTGTGCTAGCAGTAGTAGTTGTGTTTTGATTGGATTCAATTCACACCTAACACACCTATTTGCAAACCACAAAGGATATCCAATGTCTTAAATTTGCATTTGATTTTCCGCTTGCAGTCATTCATGTAAAGAGAACCTGGCAACAAAACATTAAAAACTGATTTATTTTTTCCCTCCACTTTCTGTTAGGCTTCTCAATACATGAAACTGCTGTTGCTGCCCTTACTACAGCCGTTTGTGAGCCTCCATTCAGGCAAGTTGGCCCCATGATTTCAAGGCACCCAGACAAGACAAAACTATGGAGGACTGCACATTGCAGAATTCAAAGACCTGTAATTTAACAACATCTGGAGGACCACACACTACCTACCTTATCCTATACAGAATCCTGTGATTTCACAGTAAGATGCACCCTTTGGGATTGTCAATTAAAAAAGAATCAGGATCAACTTCATTATCACTGAAGACTCAGATACCTGGACAAAACTCAAGGGCCATGCTACTTCTTGTTTTTAGCCCTTTACCTTAGTTTGCAAGGGCCAATCTTCATTCCTGATATATCGATATAATCTCAATATCTCAATTTTTTAACTGCCTTTAATTAAAAATTCCAAAATATTATTCAATGCCACATAACTGTTCCACCTCCACTTCACAGGACTTGGACAGCCATCTATTGGCAGAGTAGAGAAAACACAGGAGAAGCAGTCTAGACCAGCAATTCTCAGCCTGTCCACAAAGGCCTCAACCTGTAGTAGGCCAGCAGCAGTGTAAGGCGGGGGCCACCTGAATCACAGGGCAAGTGAGGTATGTGAAGTGGGGGGGGGCAGGGGTCCACAGCAACAAAACTTATGTAAAGGGGGTCTGCACTGAAGATTAAGAACTTCTCAGTAGAACTCTGGTTCCATAAGATAAGGACAAACATCTTCAGTGATCTCATCACTGCTCAGCAGAACACCATGACTGACTCTTCGGAACAAACTGGGTTCTTGGATAAATGGTCGAAATTCTTGAAATTGGCCAGAACACACACTTGCATAGCATTTCCTCAGTTTTGCTAATTTTTCTTAACAGACTTATCGTATCCTTCCCACATTTGGCACACCTGCTTGACAAAACTTAGACAGTAAACCTTATCTCCCAACGAGTTCAGCATGAAGTTCTTGAACTGTCTTTAACAGAGTTGTAAATAATGATGTAATTTTCTTTTTTTCTTGTTTTGTGTTACCAATTTGTTGAAAGTTTTTTTCATTGACAATGTTTGTTTATTATAGTTTATAAAATCGATTTTATAAAAAAGATTAAGAACCACTGGTCTAAACTGCAAGAAGAAGAAGAGTTGGCTTTCTACCCCACTTTTCTCACCCATTTAAGGGGACTCAAAGGAGCTGACAAAGCTGTCTATTCTTCTCCCCACAAGAGACATTCTGGGAGAGCTCAGAAAGAGAGCTATGACTAGCCCAACTTCACCCAGCTGGCTTCATGGAGGAGTGTGGAATCAAACTCGGTATTCCCAGAGAAGAGTCCAGCTCCCTAACCACTAGACCAAACCGGCTAAGCATGGAGGTTTTAGAATATGCTAGGCCAACAGAAGATCAACATTAAGCCAATCCATACTAACCAACTGGTAAATTCTGTCCTTCTTACATTATGCCCAACCAAGTCTGCACTAATGAAACTGGAAACACACAAATTTAGACATAATATAGGTGCTCAAGGCGACCATCTCATCTGTCAGATTTCCAGATGTTGCCCCATCCTTATGCAGAATGTCTCCTGGTGCAGTATCCCACCCCTTACCAAGCCCTGAGCAAGATTTTCCTACAAAAAGGGCTAATTTGAGTCGTGCTTTTGCTGAAATTACTACCATCAACTCGCTCCTTCATGTCCAACTCCATCCAAAACCAAGAAGCAGCCAAGAACCTTGGTTCTGAGTAAGACAGGGCTACAGAGACTTGAGCAAGAAAAGCCCAGGGAATGAGTTGAACAAACCTGTAAATCACTGGCTCCCTAAACTCCAAGAGATCTTTGATCTAAATTGAGACAAGACAGGGAAACTCAGCACATGACAAGTTTAGACTCTGAACTTGAATTGTGAGACTCTGAACTTGAATTGACAGCCTGGAAGGTAGTTTATACCTGCACCCAAAGAAAGATGTGTGGGAATCTAATGTTGCTGGAGGCAATGTCCTCCCAAGTAAATTTTGTGAATTGATCCAAAAGTCCATATAGGGCAATTTTACCTCTTTGCCCCTCGGGACTCTGGCCAACCATCCAAACCTCTGGACTAGCCTAAGCAGAGTCTTCAGCCTGCATAAATTAGTCCAGGTTTGCTAAGGACCATTGGAAGAAGAGAAGGATGAATTCATCCCTGCCCACTGGCAGGGTTTTTTGGTGAAACTCCTAAGAGTGTAGGGAAGGAAACCATCAAAGCCACAAATGCTATAGAGCTAGAACTTTTGCAAATTTTTGCAGTTAGACTGTGGGAGAAGAATGGAATCCACCCACCTGCTAAGACAGATGGCTACATTCAAACCCAGAGCCTTCTTTTAACTCAAGGCTTAAAAGATCCATGCAAAATGTGGTACACGTTTAAAGTTCTCAAAATCAAGTACAGTGACAAAAAGATATTTTGGCACAATTAGAAAACACAGCAAAAATATCAAGCAACAGAAAACTAAAGAGGAGAACAAGACACAGCTTATCTATAATATTATCTAAAATGCCTGGATGAACAAAAGGTTCTTCACTTGGCAGCAAAAACACTCTGAGGTAGCAATGCCAAGGTCAAGGCATTATCTCTAAAGAAGCCCTCACCACTAAAAGACAACATTGCTCTGTTCCAGGAGGAAAGAAATGCTTTTCTCCTATAAAACTGCAATCTCTATTAAGAATATATCTTTAACTGATTGTGGTTCCTTCTACCTTTGTTCAATGCCATCCTTGTCTAGGTGCAGCCAGCTTTCCCGGGTTCCCCTTCACCCGAGAAGGTGCAATCACACGTTTTTGGCTGAGGAGAATTCGCGGTCTACCCACCCCCACCCCGCCTGGGGTCTCGCACGTGCAATCAGCACCTTGCCTCGGCGCGGCTGGGCCGCTTCTGGCAGGGGAAGCCCCAGCGTGACACGCGTGCCCCTGCATGGGGCTTCCTATTGGCCAATGGGAGGCCATGTCGTATGCACACGCAGTGCACATGCAGTGCACGCGTAGGGCATGCGCAGGGCAGGGCCTTTGGAGGCTGGATTGGGATGGGTGCTGGTGTGTCTGCACCAGTACCCTCTCCAATCCAGCCCTGTGGACACGTGGGGCCTCCGAGAATCTGTCCCTATTTGGGACAGATTCTCGGAGAAAACAGTTCACCAGAAAATGGATCTTTATAGATGCAGAAACGCCTTAATATTCATTACCTTGCACGTGCTTATTTGCTGTACATTGCAAACTTTGACCCTTTTTTGTTATATTTTCTGGTCATTGGCTCGCAATAAAAAATATACACATGTACATAAGAATATAGTCCTATTACAGTACCTGTGTTCTTTTATTACATTCTGAATGGTTGTAAATGTTATGCTATCTTTTGTGTGAATGATAAGCCAACTTCTACATTTAGAACATTTTTAATTGGTTTTTCAACGAAAAAAATCTCTTTTTTCAATGAAATCCACCGTACTGGGGTTTTTTTCCAGCTGGAAATGTCTTACCAAATCCAACTTAGTCTAGTCAAAAATATGCCCAGCAATTAAACTGGAAATCTAGCGACATTAAACATATACACAGGTTGACTTATTACGAGTGCCTGCAGGTCTTGGGAAAATAACAAGGAAAAGCGCGTGCTAATTAACGTCTTGTCCCGATGTCAAGTTTTATATAGGGAAATTGCATGGAACAAGACTTCACTCGAACAATCTGAAAATTAGAGTCATGCCTAAGAATAGCTTGCTGGCATCCTTCTGTTTCAAAAGACAATAGAAAAAAAATCAGCATGAGGGTGCAAATATACAGAGGAAAAGGGTCAGGATTAGAGTGAATCTGAGACCCAAGGGACAGTCGAAAAATTTAAAAAGGATGCTTAGTGCATCCCCCAAGATTCAAATTATCCATCCATTTCACAAATGGGAAAGAACAGCGCTAAGGGCAGGAGTCTTGTTTGGGGTGGATGGGGGAAAAGCAACAAAAATGGCAACTAGGAGACAAACAATCAGGAAGCCAGAAATTCTACCAGCAACATCCAGTGAATGGTCAGCAATTGTCGCTAGAGAGGACTGCCAGGCTTCAAAGGAAAGGAATGGGAAGATTTCCTTTTTCTGTTTGAATGTTTGGGGGATCTGGATGGGCACACGAGTAGTGCATTTTGTGAAAGAGCCATTTGAAAAGGGTGCAGTGCCACCACGTTATCAGAGTTCTTCTTCGCAGCGTTGCCCGTGTGATCCAAAGGAGTAAATATAACATCTGGCACAGGATTGACTGCAGCAGCTGCTGGAAAGTTGACACATGGTCCATCAAGCCATCGTAGACACTTTATTCCAGATTCTACCAAATACTAAGCCAGCTCCAAGTTGCTTGTTTTCGTATCTGTGAATGCCCCAGATAATATAGGGGCGGGATTTCTTGGAGAATGCAATTGCTTGAAGACCTTCTAGTAGCAAAGTCATCAAGAACAGTAAACACCAAGAGTCTCTCAGTTTGAATTCCCACTCTGCCATGGAAATTCATTCACTGACTCTTTGTCTTGGGAAAGGCAAATGTTAAGGAAGTAAGCCCTCACAGAAATTCATAGTGGAGAACCTAAAGCAGTTTGATGGACCACGGGTCATCTCTCCATAAGCTCTTGAACCCAACTGGTGCCATATTTTCTTGCCCAGCCTCTTTCCATTGTATTTCAAGACGGAAGGCCATCAACAGCCAGATTCTTAGTTACACAGATCACAGTAAGTTCTGCCTTCTTCAGCTGCAATTGTGTACCCACATATCTCAGAAGAAACATGATTCACCTTAACAGGGTTTACTTCTGCATGTAAAACCACACTGTAAATCTAATGCATTGAATGACAGGCTGTCAGTTACAAGACATGCTCTTAAAGACAACTAGTAAAATGCATCTATCTGCAACAAAATGAGTATGAGGGGAAAAGCCTATTTATAGCTGTAACATTTTGTACGCAACACTTCACCACATTGACAAGGCTCCCTAAAGAACATCCCAAAAAAAACCCCTTCATGTTCACAAATTGTTTCAGAACTCAGTTTCCAAAAGCAGTTTGACTAAAACTGCTACATGTGAAGCATATCAGTCACACAGCTTTAGCACATATAAAAGCTATGTTCACACTTAGGCAAAATGCATTCAGGAGCAAGAATAAATTTTTTTGGTTGATATTTAAGCAGATAAGAAAACGTAGTCCTCCAATAAGATGCTTATTACAAAGCCATTGCAACTCTTGATTAGTGAGCAACTAACTCTGCAGTTACTTCTTTAAACTCCAATTTCGCCTCCTTCCTTCCTTGTTTATTTTACTGACTTATACCCTACCTCATTGTTCATAGGCTCACAGCAAAGTACAACGATCAAGATATATTATGGCAATAAACACTTTCCTAAAACTATAAAGAAAACACACAATTAAAACAAAGATTAAAAGATCAAGACTACCAAAGCCAACTTGGTACAGGTCCAAGTTCCACAAAATTCAAAAAGTTTATTTTCACAATACAGAAAATAAAAACATAGACTGACCACACAGGGTATAGCAAAGCCCTTTCGGGGCTCATGTGGCCCTTGGGCTACACTTTGAACTTCCCAAGGTACAATATCTTGTATTTTGGTAGAATGTAGGCTTTCATGGCGGGTTGCAATCTCACCTGCTGCAGGTTTTGGGGTGTTATGCCATGTTCCACAGTTCTTCTGTGAACCTGAGCTTTCAGATATAGCTACAATATGGAACATGGCATAACAAACCTACAATTGCAACAAAGAGATCTCATTTCTTCCCCCATAGGAATCAGAAGTCAACTCATCACGGTGCTGGAAACACAGCGGAAGGCAAGAGGTCCAAAAACAACTTTTGTTAATGTTTTCACTTTCAGTATTTGAATATTCCATCTCTCCTTGAGGTGACCCATTTCTAGTTACACTCATACTTCAGTCTCACTAGACCAGTGGTTCTCAACCTGTGGGTCAGGACCCCTTTGGGGGGTCGAACTACCCTTTCAGAGGGGTCGCGACAAGTCTCCCGACTTCCCACCCCATCCTCACCCGAGCTGCCCAGCCCCCGTGGTTGGGGGTCTCCACAGCATGCGGAACTGCATTAAGGGGTCGCAGCATTAGGAAGGTTGAGAACCAGTGCACTAGACAGTTCTGAGAAGACACGCAAGTCGGGAACTTGCCTGCTAATTTTCCAAATAACTTCCATGAGAAACTCTTTCAGCAGGAAGTGACAACATTCAGAAATACTTTACAGACAGGCAGCTAGTTTAGCTTAGAATATTAAAATAAAGTGTCTGCTTTTTATTTCATTTTTTAAAGAGGGGTCATGAAAGCAGAACAGTAACCAAGCCTAGGGATGGGAACAGCTAAAACTTCTGTTACAAGATACATGTTAAGAACTCTCTTAGAGGTTCCCAAACTCTGTTTCACTTGTATACCCCTTGGCAGCCTATTTCCACAGATCGTACCTTTCATAGTAGCAAAAAAGCTCAATAATAAATTTCCACTGTTCAATTTTTTTTCACATATCCCTAAACATCCTAAACAACATGTACCCCAAGTTGGGGATCACTAAACCATCACATTCACTGCCTCTTCCACTGTTAATAGTCATAACCACAGAGAAACAAGTTTGGAGAACACGGTTCAAATTTCTTTGAGATATTTGGATTATACAGATTATGAATACTAAAAGAACAAAACAAAACAGGGTTAAGAAAATGAGGATGAAGATTTTGCCTAAGCAGTATAGAACCCTCTGTCAAAAAGCTCAAATATTTAGAATTAACTCAAACTGTTGGCATGGATGCTTAACAAAGGGAACATATAGACATCAATTTTGGAACTGTGAGGAGGTATAGATGATTTGGGAAAGGAGTCAAGAGGAAGTATAGAAATTTACGCAAATACAATCAACACCAGTTATTTTGATTAAGATATTTGTTTAATGCATTTTTAAGATGTTTAAGGTTGAGTAGGGTGGGTTTCTGCCTTGAAAAATTAATACTGGTAGCACTGTCCATAATAGTGTTTGGCTAGAAGCAGAGTAGTAAATGGGCATTGAAGAAATTAAGGTATTTGTTACCAGTTAAAACGAGATTTCAAATATTGTAGGATAATAACTTAAGGATGGAAGGGCAAAAAGTAGGTGGAGATGTGAGAAGAAAACACAAGGGTGTGTTGGAGTATTTGGTGGAGGAAGAGGGTAAAAAACCAGGTATTAGTAACCTTCCATATGTAATAATAAAGTGAGGGGTCAGATTCTTTATTTGTATTTTGTATTCATTTAACATTAATGAGATGGGAAGATCTGGATCACATGAATTCAGTTCCGTATGCCGGAAAAATTCAGGTAGGAGGGTCTATCCAGCCTTCCCATTCCAAAGTCCTTCAGCATTATGAAGAAAAAGTCCTTGAAGAGTAAAATTGCTTCTTCTCAGCACTTTATCTGTTTAATTATTAAAGCTTTATTATCTTCCCAAGCATGATGCATGTCTATAGTATTTTTTGATGCAATTTCAAAAGCAAATTTAAACATTTCAGGCACTAAATTGTTACACCACACAAATATATCCCCAAGTACTAACTGCAGGAGAAGCAGCAGATACATGATTGCAGAAACAGCCTGCCCTGTGAGAGTGTAACCTTAGGGCCTTTCTGCCCTGAGCCTTATTCCAGATTATATCCCAGAATAAGTACCTGCCTTCTTTATGCAGGTGCAGACTACAACAGACCCCAGGCAGGGGCTGTCATTGTCTCTACTCTGGGATATAATCTGGAATAAGGTCCAATGCAGAAAGGGTCTTCAGAGAAATCCTTCAGAATAAGGCATAAACCTGAATATGCCATTGTTCAGCTAAGTCTGATTGCTCCAGAGATCAGCAGTAGAGCCTTTCCACAGGCCAAAATTCCTGTGTGTTCAAACACAGTTTAAAAAGCATCCCTGAGGCAGTTTGGGGTGAGAAAACAAGAGTGACAGGCTACTGTCTCTAAGGTGCTTTTGAGTCACTTTCTTTGCTACATGTGAAGAACGTATCCTTAGTTCTAGTCTTTGATGGCCAGCCATGCAGCTCTACCCATGGAATATTTCTGTTTAGCTAAAAGACTATCATCTTTTCACTTTTACTTGCCATTAGCCAACATCTTCTATTTACAGTTCTGAATCTTGAAGGTTTAATTGAAAGAAATAAATTGCACCAAAATTCAGTTGGATACAGGGGTTATTCAGACAATACTTTATAGAACCTTAATAAGTACTCAAGCACAATTCTACTTACATCTAATATTCAGAGATGTGAATGGTAAGGCATAAGATTCTCCAGTTTGACTACAGAAGCCAGCTACTTGAAATTCACCTCCCTTTGTTTTAACAGTGCCCTACAAAAGCTTGCAAGAAATTTGTGTTCAGCTATCAAGTTATCTCCAGGAAAAAAAATGCCCAGATGCAGTTACTATAATTGATTTATCTAACCACATAAGCATTAAGAGTAAACAAAAGCAGCAATAAATTATGCTTGAGAGAACAGCAAGAGCAAATTCCAAAAGGCAGGCTGTGCAACTAGTACCACTCATTTGGAATTTCCATTTTCCGAGGATAAGGACATTAAATCAAATGCACACTTCCAACCTCTAGACTACAGCCAATAAAAAGGCCAACAATATCTTATATTTCTTACATAACTATCACCACAATGCCCTTGGCATGATGCTGTTCAATTAAAGGCTTGCACAGAAACAACTTTAAGCTGAAGATCAACAGAATAATTTAAAAAAGCAGATGAAAAGTAGTATTGTATTTCCATGTGCATGAGATCCTGGCTGATTAACTTAACTCATTATAATCAACAAGGCTTACTTTTAAGAACCGGAGCATGAATAATGATATTCTTACTCTCATATTCCATTGCCAATTTTGGATAATTAGATATTACTGGTTGTCTTGTTAAGCTTTCTTGACTTGACAGTTCTTTAAACTTTATTATGTATGTAACAGTTGCTACCATACACTTTAAGTGTTTAATGCTATACTGTTTCAATTGTATGTTGCTGTTCGTTGTTTGTTAAATTAAGGTAAAATATTAATTCAAAAAATTCTTACTGTCACCTGAAGCATGCCAATTAATCCCCTTTCTATAAGTTTCTGGCATACTTCAGTTAAGGGTAGACTTTATTTTGTGATTTAGGCTGCCTCCAGGTGTCTGTACTTTATCATGCTATTTAACAATATTCTGAAGTATCCTACTCTGGGAATTATTACAAGTTGCCCTGGCAGCAAGGCAACACAGTAGGTAAAGTAAAGGCCCTTACTGGCCTGGTGGTGTTGCAGGACTGCAGCACAGGCATCCAGGTATTTCATGATGCAAAATACCTAGAAGTGTACAACTGCTGTACTCCTCACATGCACAGCTTCTATTTTCAGCTGGGTTTGACCCTGCACATGTGCAGTGACCAAGATGATGGATCATGTGAATAGCTGTCCAGACAAATCAAGGACTCCCGCTTTTATGTAAAACAGGTTGAGAGTTGATTATCCCACAATAATGTTACTGCAGGATATTACCTAATTATCTGGACAATCCAAACATAACCTCAGGATAATACCAGGTTTTACACTCTGTCTAGAGGCAAATGACCTTTACAGGCATGTGTTCAGTCTCTGCAACCTGGATGTGGCACTTATGTATCAACTCTAGTAGTCATTGATACACCTGTCCTCCATGCATTTATCTAATCCTTTCTTAAAGCTATCCAGGGTGGATGCTGTCAACACCTCTTCCAGGAGCAAATTCCACAGACTGGTGACCCTCTGAGTTAAATACTTCCTCATATCAGTCCTAACACCCCTCTCCCATTACCTTCAAAGTGTCCCCCCTGGTTCTAGTATTGTGCAATCTGTAAAATTATAAAACTCTTTTTACATAATGTGCATGATTTTACATACATTAATCAGGTCACCTCTTAAACATCGTCCTTTAAGGAAGAAAAGGCCTAGATGTTGCAGTCTGATCTTGTTAGGGCCCCTTAATAATTCTGGTTGCCCTTCTGTGCATCTTTTCCAGATCCACAGCATCCTTTCTGAAATGTGGTAACCAGAATTATACACAGTATTCCAAATGTGGCCTCACCACAGATTCATAGAGGAATACTGTACAATGATGCTTGCTGATTTAGGCCTTTATTCTGCACTATGGCAGGGAACCAGCATGAGGAGAGCAAACCTCTATTCCAGGATAAAATCCAGAATACAGCCCAGTGCAGAAGAAAGAGTCTTATTTTGATTCCCTTCCTAATTACTCATAGCATTGGATTTGGTTTTTTTTCACTGCAGCTGCACATCTTCAGTTGAATTATCCACCAGAACCCCAAGATCCCTTTCCTGGTCTGTCACAGAAAGGTCAACCCCCCAACAGCGTAAGTAACTGGGACTCCCTGTCTGAATGTACATTACTTGCACATCCTGAGACTGAAGTGGATTTGCCACTTTGTCATTCAGTCACCCAATGTTAAGTGGTCTCTCTGGAGCCCTTCACAATTTCTTTCAGTTTTTACTATCCTGAATAATTTAGTGTCATCAGCAAACTTTGCTATCTCGCTACTTACCCTTACTTCTAGATCATAAGCTTTCTGAAAGTCCAGGCATGATTTACTTTTGCTGAAGCCATGCTGATTATCCTTCAGCAATGCTTGCTCCTCTATGCCTGTGCAAATGTTGTCCTCAATTATGGATCTCATCACTTTTCCTAGAACTGATGTTAAGCCAATTGTAGAGGCGTACACAAAGTAGCGTTCAATCAAAAGTGAAAGATTGGTAGCTGTCAAGGTGTGCAGGTGACCTCCCTACACCTGGCTCTGCATGCCTTCACACTCAACAATGTTTTACACTGGCAGCATGTGAACATCAGATGCCAGATGGCTATGTTGCCCCGCTTCCAGCCCCCACCACCATCACCATGTTACCTCAGGACTGAGGCAAACCCATCTCAGGCCCACATACACTGCTGTAATCACACAGTGACTGACACACTCCTTTTGCATCTGTGTATAAATGGCCCTATGCTGGGGGGGGGGGAATGGCATGGCCCCTGGGTGGCTCCATACACCAATGCTCACATATCATTCTGCCAGTTTAAAACACTGCTGAGTGAAGACTAACAGAGACAGCCATATTGGGAGGTCACCTGCATTCCTTGCCCTCTAACCACCTTTCACTTTTGATTGGATGCTACTTGCTGTGCCTCTCTAAGTGACTTGCCTTTTTTGAAGACTGGTGTTATATTTGGTACCCTCCAATCTTCAGACACAGAGCCTGATTATTAAAAGTTATATATAAACTATAAGATCAGCAGTTTCTCATTTAAGTTCTTTTAAGAATTATTGAATGAATGCCATCTAGTCCTGGAGATTTGTTATCATTTAGTTTTTTCAAAACACTTGAGCACCTCCTCCCTGGTTCTCTCTATCCAGTTTCATTCTTCTGAGGCTGTGTTCACACCTAAGTTTTAATTCAGCCTCAGTCCACTTTCAGAATGGAAGAACACATCGGCAAAATGAACAGTCATTTTCTTCTGCATTATCTAACTCAAAAGTGGATCTTCTGAGTTAGATAATGCTGAAAGAAATCAGCTTATACCTTTGCTGATAAGTTCTCTCATTCTGAAAATGGACTGGAACTGGATTAAAACTTAGGTGTGAACACAGCTTGACTCCCACCCTGAAAAGATATGCCTGCAATTAAGCCTATGACTTCCTCAGTGAAAACAAAGGCAAATAATTTATTTGGCTTCTCTGCAATTTCAGTGTTATCTTTCATTATCCCTTTCTGTAAAGAGAAACCATATATACCTAAAATAATGTCCTTTCAGAATACATCCATTCAACTAATCTGTGCACCTTTTCCATTTAGATTACAGAACATATTATTTACATACATTATTAGCCTACAGAGTATCATAGCTCTTTTTCAAGTTTGCAAAACAAAAAACTGTAAACTGATGGAACAAGTAACATTATCTCTGCTACCAAAAAAACTGATACAACTTAACAGTTCTCATCACACAGAGTGAAGATATTAGAGAACTGCATTTGCTGAATAAGCCTTTTGACATTCAGCGCCTCACGCAAGTCTCCCAAGAGACATGAATAAAATATGTTACCTATACAGAAGTATGTTTGGCTTTCCGCACATATTGACGCCATTATGATTTTATTCAATATTAGGCATAAAATGTTCTTAGCATGTGTGTAAACAAATGCTCTGTAGGTTCATTAACCAACGAGAAAACCAAAACCCAGGACACATCAGAAATATTATTAAGTTGATTTGCAGGATACATGCCACAAAGGGGAGCTTCTCGCTCACCTTTACTGAGCTCAGCACCTAAACATACTACTTTAATAGTATGCTTAACGCTTGGGACCACCAGTGTAGGGAGACTGGGAAGCCAAAAAAATATCCTAGAAGGTTCAAAAAAAAAATCCTTGCATGAATTGAACAGCACCTTTACCTTACCTTTCAGGTTTGCCTATTATTAGACATTTCACAACCTACCAGTAGTTCGTGAGATACACATAGTGGCTGGTTCACTGCTAAGACCTCCTACTAATATTCCAGGAGGAAACTGCCTGGATCAGCTAAAACTGCCCAGTGGAAACTGCCTGGATCAGCTAAAACCATGATCCTACACCGAAACAAAACAACCCATTCATATTGCCAAAGGTTGCAGGATTCCACCCATGGCTTTTCTTTAACAGGCATCTTTCTAGCAAGGGGAACTGACTTCCTGGCTGTTCTTCCGCTTGTGGTTCTTCCAAAGACAGAGTTTTGAGACCCGGTCTTCCTTCCGTACAGCTGCTGTACAGATGTGGCTGCGGGCTAACGCAGAGCAAACTTGCCAAGGCTGCGCCCGTGCCTGGGCGGCGCGAAGACCCTCCCTCCCTCCCAGCTGCGCTTCAGCGACGCCTGCCCACCGGCTTCCCCGCCTCACTTCTGGCGGCGTTCCAGCCCAGCCGGTGCTCAGGGGCCGGGGCGAGGCGGCCGCCCCTCAGGCCAGGATCCCTGCAGCCCCTTCCGAACGCCTGAAGCCAAATCCGCAAAGGAAGCGCGATAGCCGCCGTCTCCCCCCCCCCCCGGGTTGAGGGCGCCGAGCGACGACTTACCGCCGGGCTGCCGCTCCTCCCGCCGCCCTCGGGCCCTCTGGGCTGCTTCCTGCCCTTGGTGGGCGACGACTCCCGCGACGACGACGACTCCGAGCAGGCGCCGCCGAGCACCGAGGAGCTCTTCTGGCGCGCCGGGAGGGGCGGCCCGTGCCGGGGGGGCTCCGCCGAGGGAAGCTCCCCCTCCCGCTCAGTTTCGGGAGCCCCATCGCCGCCGCCGCCGCCTCTGTCCGCCCGAGCGGGGGGAGCGGGCGAGGGGCAGAGCGAAGACGAAGCCGACGAGGGCGCCAGAGGGTCGTCGGGCCGCCGGGCCGGCTGCTGCCCCCTGCCCGGCGAGTGGGGGTGAAGGATGTGCTCCCGCAGGCGGCGCAGAGCCGAGCCGGCCTCGCTGCCCACGGCCTCCAGGGGCTCCGCCGACGAGCAGCAGAGGTTGGGCTGCGACGACGAGAAGACGCGGTCCAGCACGTGCCTCCGGCGCCTGAAGCCGATCCACTTGGCGCCCGCGCCCGCCACCCCGCCGCCGCCGCCGCCGCCCAGCGCCGCCGCCTCCCCCGGGGCCGCCGCCGCCGCCGCTCGAGAGCGAGGAAGGGACGGCGAGGTCTCCGCACTGCGGCGCCCGCCGGCGCCCGCTTTGCCGCCGCTGCCCTTGCTCTTGCTGCCCAGCTGAAGGTTCCTCCACAGGCGGGCCTGGAAAGAAGAGGCCGGCTCGGCGTCGCCAGCCTTGTCCCCTGCGGGCCCCTCCGCTCCGGCCCAAGGCTCCTTGCCTGGCTCCATCGTCTCCTTCCTGCGGCCCCGACGGCTTCAAGGCAGCGCGGGCGGTTCTCCAGGATCTTTCCGCCGGCGGGCGGGCGGGCTTCTCAGCCTGGTTGCCCCCGCCGGATGGCAGCAGAGAGTGGGCGCTGAGCGAGAAGCGAAGGCTGCAGCCTCCACGCGGCTGACGCCGTAGGCGAGGCACAAGAGCGGAGCGCCGCCGCCGCCGAACTTCCCCTCTCGCGCGCCCGCCCTGCGCTCCTCCGCTAATTATTACCTCCGAGGGCGGCGGCGGGTTCGCGCAAACACGTGCGCGGCTGGAGGACGGGCGGGAAAGGGGCGCAGCGGCGGTCGGGGAGTGGAGCAGGTGATGATGGAGGCGGCGGCGGCGGCGGCGGCGGCGGCATCGCCTGGATCGAGAGGGCCGCTAGACGGGGCCGAGGACGCCTCCTGCCTCTTTAAGCGCTGCGCCGAAACAGAAAAGGAAGGCAAAACACCAGCGGCTGTGGCTCGACCTGCGCAGGCGACACCTGCAGCCCTTCGGGGCTCGGTCGGCCCCACCCCCGGGCTGTTGGCTGCGCTGGGCCGTAATCGACGGGGCGAGCGCCGGGCAGTGCGCTCAAGGGCGCTGGAGTTGCGCTCCCCTGGATCGCTCCGAAGGGCGCGTCTGTCGGATGGGGAGAGAGGAAGCCCCGGGTTGGCCGCCCCCGCCGTCGCTCCTCCTCCCCCGACAGCGGGAGAGGAGGCGCAGCTCCGCGGGTGTAAAAAGGGAGACGGGCCGCGAAGTTTCCCCGGGAGACTAGCTGAGCAGAAGGAGGCGCGGTCGGAGTGGGCTTCGCTACTGCCAGACTCGGACTGGGGCTGCGTTCACACCTACGTTTTAATCCGACTTCAGAGCGGGAGAACGCATGGGCAAAGTGACCGGTCATTTGCTTTCCTCCTTATCTATCCCCAGGGCGAAGTTGCTGAGTTAGATAAACTGTTTTCCTTCGGCATTCTCACTTCGCTGATGCGTCTTCTCACTCTCAAAGAGCACTGAAGCTGGATTAAGACTCAGGTGTGAATGCAGCCTGGGGGATGTGCGGTAGAGCAGCAGGCTTCAGGCCACCGTTGCAGCTCTGAAAGCATCTCTCCGCTTGTGCCAGGAGAAAATTCCATCCTGCTTCAGACCGCAAACATTGTGGTGTGCAGAGGAATCCGCCGCCACTCGCCTGGTTTGTCCGAAATGCCTGCACAGCGGAGCCTCCAGTTTATCTCTCTCTCTCTCCTGTGGTGGATTTCTAGCATCGTGTTAAAAATAAACCAACCTAGGCAGCTGCCGCCAAGGTGAATCCACTACAAGTTGCAAAGGCGTAGGAAGCTGTCCGTTCCGGCTCAGCAGCTGTGAGCTCGTACGGCACACGGTATTCCCTCCGCTGCTCATCAAATCTGTGGTGGCAACTGGTGCCCCCTGCAATCCGTGAAGCCGGGAGATGGTGCTAGGAGGAGCGACTGGTGCCTTTAGCCTTACTGGGAGGCTGAAACTTTGCACATCCGCGCAGCTAAAAATTCAGCCCTCCTGGATAAGGAAGGTTTTCTTCCAAGCAGATGATTATGTGGATATCAGCAATTCCTGGCTTGGGAGGCTGTGGCACTGTCTCTTCACAGACCAGTGAGGGTCCTGGGGTCCTGCTGGCTGCTGCTGCCCACGCAAATGCCATGCTGCAGCAGCCGCAGGGCCAGGGTGCCCCACATGAGCAGAGTGATGCAAACTGACTTCTGCATGGCCTGCGAGGGCCTTCACTGATGGTGTTAGGAGTGAGACACAGATTAGTCCAGACAGTCGGGTAAGGATACTATCTAGTTCACTAGTTCAAGAGGAATAATCAGCAGACCTTAACAGCAGCAGCACCCAGATGAGTTATCAGAGATGGGTACTGTATGTTGTCCAATGAAAGACATGCATTAAAGTACCCTAGAGAGTGGGGGTTCCGTCATTGCAAAGCATGTGGCTAATAGGACCTGGCCCGATTTGAACTGACAGGCCCCAGTGTACCCCATGCTTACTATTCACTAGAACAAGAGCTGAACAGAAAGCAGGAAATACTGTGCAGGTCTTACTTCTTCTCCCTCCCATATTCTAATTACAGCTGCAACAAGACGTAAAAAAAATTATGCCAGATTCACAGCAGCATATTTGACTAAGACGCTCTAGATTAGTTAAAATCCCTAATCAGTATGATGGGGGTGGGGGATAATGGGCAGGATATCATGTTGCAGTACTATCAGTCGTAAGCTCCTTGAGGGGAAGAAATTGGATTAAATTGTTTTAAATAAATATGCATTTGCAATGTTGCTGCGTCTTCCAGAATTGATCTAGGATTCTGGACACTGATTTCATGGACTTAAGTGAAATCTGTGTAGCAAAGCAGCTACATAGTTTTCAAATATTATGGCCCCCAGGCTGTGGAATGGCCTCCCCTTGGAGGTGCGTCAGGCCCCTTCTCTGTTTATGTTCAGGAACGCGGTGAAGACGCACCTCTTCACTGAGGCCTTTGGCTAAATGCCCTCTACGCTTCCCCCCTGCAAAAACTATTGTTTTTAAACTGCTTTTGTATCATTATTATTATTATTATGTTGGATTTTAAACTTTGTGTGGGTTTTAGCATAGTCTGATACAGTTTTAATATGTTCGTTTTTAAATGTTGTGTGCCACCTAGAGACCTTTGGGTATGGGGCGGGATATAAATGTAAATATAAATATAAATAAATATGATTCCAGGCCTTATCTGTACAGCTTGACCATTTAGCCTTAAATTCTACCAAGTTATTTGGGAGTCCTAGCTGAAATCAATGCAACTTACTTCTGAGTAGATGTACAGCATGTAGGGTTATGCCTTTCGTGACCTATGTATTGCATATAGGTTTTAACTGTCCACACCTGGCAGAGACTTCAGTGGCTTTATTGCAGATAAAATGTAATAAAATTGTCACCAAACACATTCATATAAAACTAAGATTCAACACGGTTTGACCCTGGACCTTACAAAAATGAGGCTAGGTTGGCACCATTTATGACCTCACCGTGGTAAGTGTTTCTTGCCAACACTTCATTTCCAGGCAGAGAAGTGCCAGAAGCATCACCTGGAAAAAGCACCAACTAATGCTAGCAAGAAATACTTAACAGCACTTTACTAGTTTAATCTCTGCAGGATTTGGTAGTGAATCCTGCCAAACACTGAGCAGGAACAGGACTATCCTTGCATATACTTGTACTGAACAGTTTTTCCACAAGGACCTTGTTCCTCTAAAAGGGGGAACTACAAATCCTGAGAAGCAATGACATGTTTAATTTCTTAGTCCTAAACTGGGTAGGACTTTGCAGGTTTGCCACCCCCGCCGTCCATCCACCACCACCCAACAGCGGGAGAGGGGCCGGTACTATACAAATGTAATAGTTCTCTCATGGACACATGCACACCATGGGGAGCGGGGAATCAGGGCACATAATTCTCTGCTAAGACTTGATAAAAGACAAGGGAGATCTGTCTTATTGATAATAATCCTTGCTTGGGTCAGCATTTGTACATTAAGGCAGTGTCTTCACGGCAACCTTATATCGGATTCAAAATGTTTTGAATCCTCGGAGTCCAGACGGCAGTTTGGCTTAACACGATTTCCACGTGTTAAATTGCCCCAAAGCATTGTAAATGTTAATCCTCATTTCAACAGGTCTCACTCCGGTTCGTGCGCTTGAAACGTTTTACATTTTTTACTGTGGAAACCCTTCCGTGTTAAGGGATGAGAGATTCCCTCCCACAATAGCTTGCTTCCAAAGCAAGCTGTAAAAGCAGCAGCAGCCCAAATAGCAATCCAAGCAATCCACTGTAGCAAACAAGCAATTCACACCTGATAACCATCTTGCTATTGAAAGTGCTGACCTTCTAAAAAGAGGAAAGAAACAAAAGCAACTGCCGTTTGGAGAGATGTATGAATGTTTAGCTGTGACGGACGAAAGGGGCTTGACTTGCCGCCGCTGCTGCATGCCCTGAGCAATCGGGAGAGGAGGGAAAAGAATCGCTGCCTGCCTGGTGCTGTTTTTTCCTCCATCCAGGCAAGGCAGCCACCCAGCTAGGCTCCGTGAAGGGGTCTGTTATGGGTGGTACGTTCACGCCAGGAGGAAGAGGACAGGGCAGCCCCGAAAAGTGGCTTTTAAAAGGTAGCCACTGGAGTCCCCCCTTGAGTCATGTACATCCTCAGAATCCGGATTGAACGTGATTAAGCTGAAAGTAATGGGAACAGGAAAATTCGCGTTTGTATCCGGTTCTGTTATCTCGGTTTAGGGAAAGCGAAATAAGGTTGCCGTGAAGACACGGCCTAAGTTATAAATGCACCCCAGGGGTTTAAGTTTCATTCGGTTAGGATGCAAATCTATTATTTAATTGCATAGCATTATAGAGTCAAAGGTTTTCAAGTTTAATATCCAGGTTTAGGTTTTACTGAAAACTGGCAAGTAATTCCAAGAACAGATCTCAAATTGGACAAATTATTGTTTCTTTGGGTCTCTTTGCACTTTGGCAACTGAGGAATCCAAGCCCCTTGCTGCGGAAACCGAATTAAACATACATTTAAAACACATTTAAAATACCTACTTCGCTTACACACTGGAGACCTCTTTCAAGACCCTTGGAGGTGGCCGCTTCCACATTTTGGCGCACGAGATCCATTTCTAAAACGGGTCTCACTGGTGAAAACCGGATTAAAATGAAGACCTAAAAAATTAGGTCTTCAATCTGTCCCTTCACCTGGATCCGTGTGGAAGCAGGATGCTTCCGCACATGGCCAGGCGCAGGGATGGATGTCCCTGCAGCTGCCATATTGGGGAGGGCAGAAGCAGGCCAGTTTACCTCCTTCTGCCCTCCCCCACACACCGCCAGAAACGCGTGGTGACTGGCAGCTGCATGTTGCAGTCCCGCGGCTCCGGGGACGTTGTTGGCGGTGCGGGAATCCGGCTGACTTTTGGAATGGGTGCTCCTGCCTCAACGTGTGAGGGCCCTTCAGATCTGTCCCTATTTGGGACAGATCTTCCGGGGGACGGCTCACTGAAAAACATCTTCTTTGATCTGTTTTTCGGCAGTAAATGCGGAAAGACCCACTCTGTCCACACCCAAGAATGAGGCAATTCACCTGAAGCAGCTGCAGTGCCCCCAGGAGCAACCCAACTGTGAACTGCTTAAAAAGTCACCATGCTGACCAGGAATGTTTGGATCATCCATAGACAGCAACCTCTGCACCCTTTTCCATGTGCAGCATGATGAATGGGCATGACCACATGACTGTGGCTGCACAGTCACACACAGCTGCCAGATCATCATGGCAACATCCAGCCACACGAGTTCAGATGTTGCCAGGCTGGCCATCTGCACTTATAAGCACTGCTGGTCAGGTACCACGCTAGATCCTTACCAGCCTGGTATGGTACGGTTACACCATATCTGGCTGGTAAATGTGTGAATAGGTCCTATGTTTCAAAGCTGTTGGGATTGGTTAAGGAAAATAAAAAAAAATAGAAAATAGACCCTCTAAAGAAAGAAGGGAATGTAGTCCAGGAATGTATTAATATATTAGATGTAGAATTGTTTGTTTATGAACAGTTGCAGTTCTGCAAATACTTGTGAATGTGGAACTCATGAACATCAGACATCTCTATGGGATACTGGAGGCTAAGGAAACAATTCCTTGGTGCCTCCCATCCCTTAACTTAAAAAAAAAATGTTCTGGTTCCTGATACTGATAAGCCAGCAAAACAAAGGCAAGCAAATTCAATTGCTGGGCCCTTGGGAACCCACAGGGTTCCACAAGCACCTTGAAGTGGAGCAAATGGTGTCTACAGGCCAAAGGGCACTAGTTGTAACAACTGCCTCATAATCAGAGCCTGGAGTTTCCAGGCTGTTTTCAAAAGTCCACAGAGCTACTGTGTTCATACAATCATCCAAGAGATGAATCAGGCATGGATTATCAAGACAAGACCATAATTGTTCAGGAATGGCCAACACTGGCATGCTTGCTGAAGCTGGGCCTAAGTCTTCTTAGCTGCTGGGGAAATTTGCATGTCACCTTGCAGACTATTATGTGTTTTTAAAACTAGATGTATGTAGCCATTATACAAGGAGTCTGTATCAGGTTTTAATCACTACACCATATTTACCTGTCTTGGGATGTTTGGATGTTTACAAATCTTTTGTTTGCACCCGTTTCCTTCCAAACACCTGGCCCCACCACACTGAAGTTTCATTTTGAGATATGAGTATGTGCCCTCTTCCATTCCTCATCCTTGGCTTACCCTTGTAGCCCTCAATGTCCACCACTGAATGCACTGCTCCAGAAGACTTGGGTTTTGGTCCATTCACAAGTTAATGATACAGCCCTGGCCATGGAGAGAATGACAAGGCAGTAGCTTTCGCTTCCAGAAATGGTGGGTTCTCTGCACCTTTTTTGATGGAGCTCAGCTATTCATGAGTTGCAAAAAGGTGCTGAGAAGAGCCAGGAATTGTCAGGTAAATACCAGTTTGTGCTTCAACACACTGCAGTTTACCACACCCCTACTCTTGAAGAAAACAGCAACCATCCTTCCTGTAATTACTGGCACACTGAGTGTATATACAGTGTCTGGAAAACCTCAGAATGCATCAAATTATCATTCTACCACTAGAAAAGTCATCCAACAATCCTTGACCCTTTCCTCTTCCGTCCTCGCTCCAATCACCACCTGTAGTGGACAGTGCAGCTAAAACAATAAGAATATCATTAAGAATCATGCCTGGTTGTTTTAAATGTGCAGTTGAAATAATTTTGGACAATTCCCTGGTCAGAGTTGAGACTTCACAATTCTGGCTTCCTATGCGGAAGTTGGCTGCACTGGAAAATGAAGCGAGCTCTTTTGCTGGTTCATCAGCAGCAGTCCTGGCCATCTGTCAATGCTGCCAGTGGGGTTTGGAAGGAAATAAAAAAGGAGGGAGGAAGCTTGCAAAGAAGAGGTGAGCTCATTTTTCAGGGCAGCATTGTGTCCCAGCTAAAGGCTGTCTTCTTGTCTCTACCGTTGCATGCGTGTGATAAGATTCCCAATGGCTTATCTAATGTTACATCATCTTTTGTCCTCATGCCTACCACTGTTCCAATCAGATTTAAGAACAATGCATGATGATAGGAGAACAAAGGCTTTTATCCTTGTGAATACATCAGCTATCACTGAGGTTCTGCAAATATTTTTTGGCAAAGTGTAGAAAAAAATTGCTGTTGTAATTTAGGCAACAACGCCAAATTGACTTGACAGCCAGCATGGGTCAACTTTCTTTTCTCCGCACAAATATGCATCCAGTCTTGGATAGCATGCTCTTCTGTGCAATTGTCATGCCCTGCTGTGATGTATAGGTCCCACATTTTCATCTTTCTTAAGCTGAATTTTACACAGGCCTCAGGCTTGGAAAGGCTTATTTTCTTGCACAAGAAGCTGAAATGAAACCCAGAAGCTACTACACACACTAAAGGAAAGGATAAGAAATTCCAAGCAAGCAACTTCTTGTAAATCTATTTGGACGCAGAGCTTTGGAGCAGCTACATGTGCCTCTGTGCGTCTTGAAGCCTTTGATTCTCTTTTTGTAACCCCAGCAGTGTGTTCATATAATGTGCTCTTCTAAGTGAACTGTAAGTCCCTGAAAGCGATCCCTATTAATAGGAACTAAAGGACAGCTAACGAGACTTCAGTGAGGATACCAGCTGACAAAATGAAATGCCATCTCGGTTAATGGGAATGGAGAAGCAGGACAGGTAAATGAGGCTTAAACGTCCTGATCTGACTTAAAACAGGTCCTTGTAAAGCCTGCATTTGAGACAGCATTTGAGACATTATATCCAAAAACAATTAAAATATCAAACCAGAATAAAACATCCAAAAGGCAGGAATTAAAATTAAGTGTGGAATGAGCAGTGGTTTCAGGAGGTCAAGAGGGAACTCAAGCTGACTTGCCAATTTATGTGGGGCAAGTTAGAGAAGAAGAGAAGAGTTGGCTTTTATACCCTACTTTTCTCACCCCTTTTAAGGGGGCTCAAAGCGGCTGACAAACCTGTTCTTCTCCTCACAACAGACACCCTATGAGGTAGTGAGGCTATGAGAAGAGAGTTGTGACCAGCTTGCTTCATGGAGAGTTGTGACCCAGCTTGCTTCATGGAGAAGTTCATACTTGAACTGGGAGACTTCCAGGTTAGAATCCAACACTCTTAACCACCAAACCTTCTCAATATTCAATGCAACCAGCAGTGGTAACGGGTATCCCTCTTCATGCCTACAGTACCGTGTTTTGTTCTGCAGCAGTTTGACCTTCTCATTTCTCTCTCTGTCACACACAAAACATCCACACAAGATGTTTGCAACACACTGCACATGTTTAGGAAGGCAATGAAGACGCATCTCTTTGCCCTCGTCTTTGGTTAAATGGAGGTACACTTTCTCTTCCCACTTTCAAATACTATTAGGCTGTGGTCACACACCTAGGCCGTGTCTTCACGGCATAGTTATCTCGAATTCAAAACGTTTTGAGCTCGCGCAGTTCAGACGGCACTTCGGATTAACACGGTATTTCCGTGTTAAAGGACGTTATCCCGATTAGAAATAAATCCTGATCTCAACAGGTCTCACTCCGGATCGGGCGTCGATACGTGTTTCCTTTTTAACTGTGTGGACAGTATCGTTCCGGGATGAGATTCAGTGTTAAGGCTGTCCCGCCCCCCCAATCGCACTGTAACCAATGGCTGAACGTATTAGAAGCACGTCATGTTTAGGGTTTCCTTCATTGAAAAAATCCACCCTCAAACACCCACTATAAACCTCCAGTCCTTAAAGCTGAAACACTGTATCAATCTAAGCACTTCACACCTTTAAAACAATGTTGCAATTTTGCGCAATTTCAGACCTTTGAAGGTTCGGAACAGTCACTTTCAGCCCCCTTAATGGTGAGAAGGCTTGTCAGCCACTTAGTCCCTTGAAGGGTGAAAACAGAATGTCAACCGCTTTGAGCCCCCTCTAGGCTACTTTGCCTGTGGTCACACCTAAGGTTTAATCCAGTTTCAGTTCACTTTCAGAGTGAGAGAATACACCAGCAAACTGACAAGCTGGTTTTCTTTCAGGGTTAATAACTCAGAAAATCCACCTTTAGACTAGATAATGTGGAAAGAAAACTACTGGTCACTTTGCTGATGTGTTCTCTCACTCTGAAGGTGGAGTGAAGCTAGATTAAACCTTAGGTGTGACCACAAGCCAAGGTTTTAATCCAGCTTCGGTCCCTGTGAGGTGGGGGGGCGGAGTTCCCTCCCGGCCACGGGGGGAAAGAGCAAGCGAGGAGCCCCCTTCGCCCTCTTGTCCACCCCTTGGCTCTCCTCCTCTGCGGGGCAAAGTGGCGGCAAAGCGGGGGGAAAGCGGCAGCGGAGCCCCAGGGAGAAGCCGCTAGCGCCGCAGCCCCGCAGCGCCTGGATGGATGGATGGATGGATGGATGGATGGATGGATGGATGGATGGGTGGATGGATGGGTGGATGGATGGGTGGATGGATGGGTGGATGCTGCTGCTGCTGCTGCTGCTGCTGCTGGGAAGGGGGAGGGTGGATTGGGCAGGAAATTCCCGGCGGAGCATGACGCAAAGAGAAGGGAGGGTGGGATCCTCGCAGGGAAAACCAATCACAGGAGAGAGTGTGGGCAATGGGCAGGAGGACAATGCTGCCGTGTGGACTCCGAGTATTGATCCCGCGTTAAGGCTGCCATCGGAACCGGATCAACTTGCAAGTCGTCTGGACAGCTTTGTTCCGTTTCTTTTATTTCGAATTCTTTAAACTGAAATAACACATGCCATGAAGACGCGCCCCTAAAGTTTAATCCAGCTTCAGTCCACCTTCAGAGCAAGAGAACATATCAGCAAAGTGGCCAGTAATTGTCTTTCCATATTATTTACCCAAACGTGCATTTTCTGAGTTATTTAACACTGATGTATTCTCTCACTCTGAAAGGGGACTGAAACTGGATTAAACCTTAAGTGTGACCACAGCCTTATTGCTTTAATATATATCTATATTTGATCTTAAATGTTGTTATCTGTCCTGAGACCTTTGGGTATAGGGCGGGATAAAATTGCTAATGCTAATAACAATAATGATGGTGATGTTTTTACTGTGGATGAGAGTGGAAGGGAGGCTCCTAATACACTTCAGTTTTTCAATCTCGTCCTTGCCCTGCTAATTCTGAAATAATGATTTTCTGCCTTAATGAATATATTGCATATTGTAGGTTGAACAGTGAGCATTTTTTTTAAAAAGAAACCTATTAATGATAATTAGAGTTAAGGTTGCTTTGTATATAATGATTTCAGGGTTTTGCAAAATAACAGTAAAATTCTTCCAACAGTTTGGTCTAGCATGATCTTTACTGCTGTGTTTATAACTGAAATTTTAAAGACATTTTTGTAAATAAAAGCTGGAGCTGTGTAGTAGTGCCCTGGTAGTAAGGGGCTAGATTTCTTGGTGTGAGAGAATAAGGGGAAGATAGAGAAAGGCTTGTGCACACTAAACTGAGCTCAATAATAATATAAAAAAGAACCAATTTAAGTCACATTTAATCACATAGGAAATATATAGCAATTAGCTGTAGCTGACCATGAGCCAAGTTCAGTAAAATGCCATCTGCCTTCCTCTGAAGCGAAAGCAAAAATATGTTTGATGTGGCTTGCTTAGCTTTAAATCTGGAGAAAACAAGAACAATAGTCAATTTTCAGGTTTCTCTTGGTGTTATAAGTGCTTCTATAGTTCTTGCACTGGAAGGCTGGAATATTTTTTAAAAAAAGGGCACATGATTAAGACATAGACGGTCATTTGCTGATCACCGATGGAGTACTGTCAAAGTCATTTTTTGCAGCCTTATTCTCCATGATGATTTTTTTATGCTTTATTTATATATGTGCGCTATGCATCATTGTATATGGAATACTTGATGAAAGACAGTATATAAATGATTGAACTAAAATAAATATTTCTCTCTTATCTTTTTACTGCCATTATTTACATGTAATCTAAGCCTTCTGAAGATCTGCTTTCTTCCAGGAGTCAGCCACAGATCCAAAGAGGTAGTGGTGAATGACCCCCAGATATGGACCAATTCACTTTACCAAAACAAAGCATCCAACTAGAGCCCTGCTCTTTCTTTGTCCACCCAAGAGCAAATTCAAGCAAATAAGTCTCTTTGAATTAAGAAAAAAACCACACACATAGAATTTCTTCTTTTAATTAAATCTGCTGTAGTCATAATGGAACGAACGCAACTTGCATCCAAATGATCTCTAGGACTGGAAGTGAAGGGAAAAAACAATGGAAGTGTGATAGAGGGCGACAATTTCAATATTATTTAAGAACGCAGAAATGTAAGAAATGCCCTACTGGCTTGGACCTATCACTCGTCTGGTATAGCAGTGTTCTCACTGAGGCCAACAAGCTACACAAGGAAAGCTATCAGCAGAACAGCTGAGCACACAGCTTGCCTTGCTCACAATCTCCCAGCACCTGCCCTTCAAGAGCATACCACCTTTTACCAGAAGCAGTCACACTGACACCCGGAGGCAGTCCATGGGTTGCTCCCAGCTGAAGCCATTGAAGCGAGCGGACAGTATCACATTTCCTGGTAGCAAATTTCGGTTTAAACACCCCTTTTCTATCCTGATTTTTCCAGGCTTCAGCTTTATTGGGTAAATCCTGGTTCTAATATTTGGAAGAGACAAAAAACTTCCTATTGACTTTGACTTATACTATGCATAATTTTATACACCCCTATCATATTCCCTCTCACTTTCCTCCTCCCTAGACTAAAAGACTCCCCCCCCAACTGCAGTGTTGCCTTACAGGAAACCTCTTGATGATTTTAGTTGCCTTCTTTTGGATATTTTCTAGCTCTCCTAGATAATATTTTTAAATATGGTGATGATCAAAACTGTACATAGCACTCCAGATGTGCTGGCTCATCTTACAAGCGTATTATAATATTGCTTTTTCTTTAGTACTATTTCTGATTATCCCCAACACGATTTTCATTTTTTCATTTCTTTTTCATTCTATATATCTGGTCCTTTCTTGACAGAGATTTCCTTTGCATCTAGGGTATGGCCTTAGTTCTCCAATCCCATACTACCCCACCCATGAAGAGCAGTTTGAGCCTAGAAAGGACTTCACACTGTGCACCAAGGCACACATTGTGGAAGACCTCTATGGTTCCTATTGAACCCTGTGGAATCATGAATTTCTGCATATATGTCTCTTAAAATGTGATCTAATCTTCCTCAAAGCCACAATAATAAATGAAGGTAGTCTTATTAAACAACCACAGACAACAGTTGTCAGTGCCATAGATTTATTGAACAAATGGTTTAAACAATCAGTTATTGATGGAGGAAGTTTGTTGACTTCTGGGATAATAACACCTCGAAAGAAGGCAATTAGCATCAGGTTCCAATCCCTCCCTGTCTTAAAGGGAAAAAAATAATTTTGGTATCTGCTCTTCACAGCAGAATTCTGATCAAAATGCAATATGGCCAAATCATAAGAGATTTTTGGAACATCTTAGAAGAAACTTGAGTCACCATCAATCTAGGCAAGTGGAAGAAATTCAGGCCTATTATGATTCTCTCTAGGAATAGACAATCTTATACATACGAGTACAAGAAGATGCCACAAACCCCTCAAACAAATGAAAAAGAACCATGATAGTTGGGGATTTGCAGGTTTCTCTTGCAAATGCCTGCCTTCATGACTCTGCCATAAGAAAAACACAGAACAAGAGTGGTGTTCATGGGAGATTACCATGGAGGAAATCACTGCTCTCAAAAACACTCCCACCCCACACACATGTTGTGTCCCAAGCAGGCAATGTTCTGCAATCACACAACGTGAATGCTCACCAGGCTAGTGGTAGCAGCAGCCAGGCCAAGTTCCGGAGTTCCAGAGTCAAAGTGTAGTCAGGAATGCCAAGTTCAGTTTGCCAAAGGTCTTTGTGGTCATCAAACCGTCAGAGTCAGGAACACAGAGAATACACAGGAACCGGGGTTGCGAGGATAACGAGCTGTTGTCTGGAACATTAGTTGCAGAGACTGAGTGTTTCTTAAATAGGGTTGGGAGAAGCTCACCCTCTTTGTTGCAGGTGCTTGGTCTGTAATAGTGCTGAGTATCTCAGGTGCTCTCGTTCTTGACTGAGAACACTCTGAACTGGGCATTGGCCAGCATCTAAATCTGAGCTGTCTCGGCTTGGCTGAGGAGGGCAACAGCTTCTTTGTCCTCAAAGGAAGAGGGATTGAAAACACAAGGTATAACACCATATTGCAATCACTGAGGGACAAATAGATTCCAAATTCTATCAGGAAATTCAACAGCTAAATGTCAAGACATTTGTATGGAATCTAAAACTCGAAGTTGAATTATGTCTTATGACGATTCAAAACACAAGAGTAAGGCTGCAACGCCACAGGGGCAGTAGACAGCCAGGTGATGGGGTGACTAACGTGAAGCACATTTGAGCCATTCCTCAGGTAAAATGCACAGTGAACAAATACTGGGTTCAATAACCCAAAGTATCACAGCTGCAAAGTTCTGCAACTGCAAATTTTTTGTCTGGGCTACTTTTGCGCCAGAGCAGAAATGGGCCCAAAGTCAGCCATTTTTGGTCTAATTATCGAATTAGAACACCCTCTTCCCCATCACTCTACACAGAGGGTAAGGAGGCACCTTAGGGGCAGACACTGCCTGGAGAATCATTGGACTTGGTTTTCAGGCCAGGCAATTCCTGGAGTAGTCGGAGAGGGCCTGCAGCTTATGGAGGACAGGGACATTTCTTTATTTGATATTGTTTACCTGAACACTCATTATAGATTGAGATACTATTTGAAGGAAAACAGAGCTGAATATTAAATATTTATCCGAGGCCTGCAGAAAAGGCTTTCCCATTTTCAAAGGTCCATCAACTCAATCATAGAAGGGGCCTTTGCTGCAGCAGGATGATCTCCCTTAAAATATGACAGACTCCAATTTTTTAGTTTTTAGCATGTTGCTGGTGAAGTTGCAGGTTGACTATGAAATACTCGGTTGTGGTTTATTATATTTTTATGATCCTGATTTTTCTTATCCTTACAACTCTGACAACTTTCCTGGGAGATATATATATACAAGTTTGTAAAGGATGGTATCAAAATATTACTGTCTCACTCATGGTTTTAATGCATTGTTTTACTTCTTTTTTTTTTACAGTTTTAGTTTTATGAGTTGTTAAAGTATGATTGTGTGTTAAACTGTATGATTTATTCTCATACATCGTATTGGCGGTCTAATTCCTATAGGGGAGGTGACTGATAAATAATTTAAAGAATATAAAAAATAAATGAACGAGAAATGTGTGTTTTGGTAGGAAAAATCTTTCAGCAAAGTGACACAATGACAAGGCTATACATTCTTTTTATATATGTACTGTATTATATTATTAATTGCATTTATTCACAGCGATGTGAGACCAGGGAACATTTAGAAAGAAAGCACAAGCTGTAGCCAGAGTCCAGTTTATTAATAACAATGGCTACAGTGCTGCTGCATCATCCCCACATCACGAGCATACCAAGGTAAGAAGTGAGACAGGGGCTTAAATCATGGGCCTCAAAAATTTACCTCCCTCAGTACCGGCACTCCCCGGCTAACCAGCCACTGCTGCTTGTGGGATAAATTAAGCCCTTCCAAAGAGGGTTTGTAAATGACCTGAGGGACAATAAAAAATACCCGTTAACAGAGGTGTAGAAAAGAAGGCAGAAAAAAGCAAGCCCTACCAACATCCAAGCACTGAGGGCCAAAAGCACAAGGTATAACTGAACTATCAAACAACCAGAGGGGAAAACGTAGAATGTAGAAACCCCCAGAATGTAGGTCTACCCAATCCACTCCTGCAGAGGCCATCAGAGGTCTGGCTGAGCAACCAAGGAAGACTAGGGATGCAGGGCAGAGCAATCAATTTATACTGGGAGGGGCACCCTCCCTAGGTTACCTGTCAGGTTGCATCCTCAGGACAATCCAGCTGTTTAGTTGACTGCCATACTCAGAGAACTAGTATAGTTTTGCACATGACTACTCAGAAATAAATTCTAGCTGCAATTTCTGTTTTATCATGAGTTGCAAGTGTAAAAATGAACATTCATACCTTGATCTTTTTCTTAGAATGTAGTCTGAAATACATATGGAAAACCTGTACAGCCTTTAGACTTTAGTAATACAGTGTCTAGTTCCTTGCACTTGTTAATACTCCCAACCGCTTTGTTCTTCTGTTACACTTGCTAAAACCATTGCTTCTTAACACCCCATATTTCTGCCATAAATATAGATGGCACAAGCTTACTGTTTTTTAACTCAGTAAATGGAATTATTAGCCCTTTTGACATTCATCTGAGCAGTTTTCTAGTTACAATTAGAAGTACACTAGACTACTATAAAAATGTGTTTTTCTAGGCATATCACATGCTACCATAGAAACATAAGAAGCAGATACTTAAGTCCTCTGAGAGTGTTGATCTTTTTGAAAATAATTTTCTGTGTGTGCGTTATCTTAGCTATGTATATGGCAGCATTCACACAAAGTGAAAAAAGAAGTGGCTCAAAAGCAGAAGTGGTAACTGCCATACACTAGTGTTTTCATTCCACTTCTAATCCACATTAAAGGCCAGATAATATACTTCAAAGTACTCTCAGTCCTTGTACTGTATGAACAACTCTCAGTAAGCATTTCCGTTAGAAGAAGAATTAAAGAAGAGTTGGGTTTTCTACACTTTTCTCACCCATTTAGGGGACTCAAAGGCCGCATCCCCATTATAAGCTTAATCCAGTTTCCCTAAACTGAAATAATAGAACTGGATGCAAATGCGAATTTGCCTGATCCCATTACTTTCAACTCAATCGCGTTGGATCCGGATTCTGAGGATCATAGTGGCGTATGTGACTCAAGGGGGGACTCAAGTGGCTACTTTCTAAAAGCCGCTTTTTGGAGCTACCCTGTCCTCTTCCACCTGGCGTGAATGCGCCACCCATAAGGGACCCCTTCACGGAGCCTAGCTGGGTGGCTGGGTGGCTGCCGCTTGCCTGGATGGAGGAAAAATGGCAGCGGGCAGCCAGCGATTCTTTCCCCTCCTCTCCCCATCACCCAGGGCACACAGCAGCGGCGGCAACTCAAGCCCCCTTGCTTTAAACCAGCAGTTCTCAACCTTCCTAATGCCATGACCCCTTAATGGAGTTCCTCATTTTTTGGAGACCCCCAACCACAGGGGTGGAGCAGCTGGGAGGTGGGAGGGAAGGGTGGTGGGAGACTCATCACGACCCCTCTGAAAGGGTAATTCGACCCCCAAAGGGGTCCCGACCCCCAAGTTGAGAATCACTGCTTTAAACATTCGCACATCTCCCAGAACCTGCAGCTGCTTTCCTTTCCCTTTCTAAAGGTCAGAACTCCAAAGAGCTAGAATTGCACAAAATTGCAACATTGTTATCAGGTGTGAAGTGCATGGATTGCTACAGTGTAGCAGCTGCTATAAAGGGTGGATTTTTACACAAATCACTATCTTTGGAAGCAAGCTATTGGGGGAGGGAAACCCTAAACATGGATTCTCATCCCTTAAAATGGTACGGTCCCCACAGTAAAAAATGTAACACGTATCAAGCACACGAACCGGAGTAAGACCTGTTGAAATGAGGGTTAACATTTACAATGCTTTGGGGCAATTTAACACGCGGAAAGCTGATGTGGGGTCTGCGAAGATTGAAATTGTATCGAAACCGAATTAAGCTTGTAATGGGGATGTGGCCAAAGCGGCAGACAAAGCTTTCTATTGTTCTCCCCATGACAGACATCCTGTGAGGTAGTGTGACACCCGCAGCCGACGGCCACCAGTTGTGAGGCCCCAGCCGGGCATCCAGCTCTCACCAGTCTGGACACTCTAGCCACAGACTTCAAGTTCCCTTTTTAAGTAGGCCTCTGAGCCTTTTGTTTTTCTTCTGAGCCGAGCTCCAACACTTAGGTTACTGTTGCATTACTATGACAACACTTCCCCCTTCCCTTGAGCGTCTGAGCCAGTATCAGGCCTCAGGCAGAGTGTCTTTAAAACAAATGTAAATGTAACTTTGTTTACAACTCTTATGTCAGTACAACTTCAACACAAGCAGTTCACATTAACTTATTTTCTCAACTCAGGACCCTGACTAATCCCTATCTAGATTCTCCTCAGGACCTAGATCTGTACTGTCTTAACTTCTTCCTAAGTCTAGCCCCAGTTACAGAACAACGGCTCTGACAGGAAGGCCCTTTTTATAGTCTCTGCCAGGGTTCCATCCCTTCTGATTGGCTAGTTTCTCTCTGGGCTGCCCACCTTCTCTTCAATATGCTAACTGATCTGGATTTAGCCCCTCCTTCTCTGTTTACTAAGGAGGGGCAGTGCCTTTTACCCTCAACACGTTATATAATATTTACACGTATGCAATTAAAGCTACAACAGGTGCATTAATCAAGCTTCGGCTCCACAGGTCGGTAGGGCTCGGAGTGCTCAGAAAGAGAGCTGTGACTAGCCCAAGATCATCCAGCTGGCTTTATGGAGGAGTGTGGAATCAAACCCAGTGACTACTAGATAAAATAAAAGTTTTTACCTTTGCAAGGACTCTGCTGCCGCCAGAGCACCCCTGTTCCCTCCCACACCATTTTCCTTTTGTATCTTGTCTCTTTAGATTGTAAGCCTGAGGGCAGGGACCTATCTAAGATTAATATAATATTATAACCTGCCCTGAGACCTTCAGGTATAGGGCGGGATAGAAATACAAATAAATAAATAAATAAATAAATAAATAAATAAATAAATAAATAAATAAATAAATAAATAAATAAATAAATAAATAAATAAATAAATAAATAAATAAATAAATAAATAAATAAGATATGAGTCTGGCACTCTACCCAAAGGCCAGACTGGCTCACAGAGAAAGATTAGTCTTAGGCATAAGGACTGGGGGACTGTGGTGACTGAGCCATCAGTGGCACCTTTTGAGCTTATGGGCTGTGTGGGTACAGGTGACAGGGTCAAGGAGGCAGAGACAGAGAGGGTCAGAAGAGGGGAGCAGAGGAGGTAAACAGGTGGGGCATGTGATTAATTCAATTACACATTCACCTGGAAGAAAACAATACAGTTTAATCTAAACACAGCAGAGACATCTGTATGGTAAAAGCTATTTATTACTGTAACAGTGTCTTGCCTTGGTTTATCCTGAAGGCTTGCATATTGATATCACTTACCAGAAAAGATGTGCTGTGTTGCCTTCACCTCCCCTTATAGCCAGCCGAAACCTCCATTTATCTTCCCATGAGTTCAGTTATCGCCTGCAAAATGATGCATAAAGAAAGCTTTTAGTGATGGGAAAAGGTACAGTGAAGTAAAGCATACCTGAATAAGAGGAACAGATTAGTCTCTTATTATTATTACAATGCATGCGGCAAAATAGCAACAATGAAGGATTCATACTTTCGGGGTGAATTAGTCAAAATGGTTGGCAGCAACTCAACTTGTAACTACTACTGAGGAGACAGTATAGTCTACATATATCTAAAGGAAAGAATAACTGACTACAGCAGGAACACAAGGTTTCTGCTTCCCATCAGGCTTAACTACAAATGGCAGAGGGCTCAATTGAATAATTAAAGAAGTGGAGTAAGAGAGACTCAGCAAGGCACATTGTGTGGAAATTTGTCTGGCCAATCAGAATTTGGCTGCTAGGCACAAGCAAGCAGAACTCACTGTCAAGTTCTGAACATGTTTGCATCTGGGGAAAGGTGGCATTGCAGGTCAGGGGCCCTCAATTCAATGAACTCTTCCACCATGATTCCCCCTTTCAATTGTTCCACACACACACTAACAATTGTGACCCCAAAATGTATTGGGGTGACCATGCAAGTCACAATCTCCCTTTTCACTAAAAGGAAGACTTTCTTTAACCAAGGGTGCTTCCAGACTTGCCAAATACTGCACCATCCCACTGATGCTGCTTTCCACTTGACATATCCAGCAATTGGAAACCATGCAGGGAAAGTGCAATCACTTCTGGTCCGCTTGACAGGGCGCCTAGAAGCTGTGTTGTCACTTCAAAGCAGCTTCCTGTCAGTCAGACGAGATACGCTGTTGCCTGCAGTAGGGCGCAGCATGTCCCCGCAAACATGAAGTAAAAAGATGCTGAGTGATCAGCATCTTTTTTACTTCAATTAAAGCTGCATTGCTGCTGTGGGCCTAAGAAAGCTGCACTGCTTTGACGCAAGTTTGGACGCAGCCCAAGAAGAGTTTTTAAAGGTATAAGAGTAGGAGAAAATAGCTTTAAATGCAAATTGGGAAGGTGGACATGGAAAAAGAAGGGGAGGAGAGAGAACTAGGCTGCATTCCCATGCACTCCATTTAGTTTGGAATGGATCTGGATTAGACTGAATACGGAGACGAATCCTACCCAAGTCTTACATCTGGCTTTCCCCCTTAAACCGGTTTGGAAGTGAGCACTTCCGCACCGGAGGGGGGAAAGCCGGATTGCCGGCGCAGGCCCAGCTGTCAGAGAGGCAGAACCATCACGCCATCTGCCTTACCTCGTCATCGCCGGCCCAATTCTGGGCCTGGCAGGGCCGGTGCCGATCGCATGCACGAGCTGCAAACTACAGTTCCCAGCAGGTGGGCAAGTCCGGCGGCTGGCTTCCCTGCCTTCCCCCTGGCAAGAGAAGCTGTGATCGGCCGTTCTCTGGCCAGGGGAAGGCGAGTCCTACTCCCACCCCCACCCTGCCGAGGGTCCCACGGTTGCGCCGTCCACCTTACCTCGTCGTCACCGGCCCAGTTCTGGGGCTGGCAGGGCCGGTGCCAATTGCACACGCCACCCCTCTGTGGGTCAGATTCCTTTTTAAAACGTTCTGCCTGAAAACGGATCTTTGAGATCTGTTTTCTGGCAGCACGTGCGGAAAGGCCCTCTGTGTCGAATTCAGATTTAATTTGGATTATAGAGTACATGGGGACACAGCCATAATGTTGGAAGCAAGGGAAGTATACCTTTGTTGGGTCCTTCTCCTGCTCTGGGATGATTTTCTTAGTGATCAAACATACTGAAGTACATGCATCCTGAAGCCAGACAGTAATCAAAGTGTGGTAAAGAAGGTACTTGAGCAACATTGATGCTGCCTAGGCTTTGTAGACAAGTTGTGCTAATCCAATCACGTATTCAACAAGCTTGCAGCTGCTCTTGCCAAGGCACAAACTGTTAACAATTTAAATGGCACCTTCCTGCAACACTTTGAAAAGGTTAGCTGTTAGCACAAAATCAACTTTTTCAGGCAAGGTCTCAGATTCAGAGTCAGTGGTCCTAGGGAGGGAAAATGGGTGCATGAGATCAGTTCTACTAACATTGTCTTGAATAATATCATGATCTGAGCAGAAGGACCATTGTCACAAATAGTTTCTAGCACTATGCTTTCCAGATCCCACAGTTCTATTGAGGTCAAGGAACTTATTTACAATACCTCTATATCAGTGGTTCTCAACCTGGGGGTCGGGACCCCTTTGGGGGTCGAACTACCCTTTCAGAGGGGTCGCAACAAGTCTCCCACTGCCCTTCCCTCCCACCTCCCAGCTGCTCTGCCCCCGTGGTTGGGGGTCTCCACAACATGAGGAACTCCATTAAGGGGTCGCGGCATTAGGAAGGTTGAGAACCGCTGCTCTATATACACTGGCTGAAGCAAGAGACTTGGATAGAATGCCAAAATGGCCGCCTATCCCAGTCTGCCAGTAGGCCTTGTCAAAGAAGTCTACTTGTGGATCACTATCTGTATCCCAGAACTGTAGACTCTGTAAGAAAACCTCACTCTTCCAGCATATGGGGAGCTTTTGGGCAGTGCATAAAGAAGTATAACTAGAAATTGATGCACCACCGAAAAGGGCCCAGCCAGAAATGCCAAAGGCCAGGAACTTTTGTTGCTGGCCTTTGGGAGATGGCCCTAGCTCTGAAAGCTGGCGCCCACAGCTGGGTCTAGCAAGTCAACCAAAATGTGGATGTCCCTTAGCCCATGCTAGGGCTACCTAGCATGGGTCAGCGCAAGTGTGGGATAGCACACACCATGCAAAAACTGCCTTGCTATTTTATGGACACTCGCTGCACACCCGCTAGTTTTAATTGATGGAACATTCTTACAGAGAGAATCTGTTTCAAAAAGGGAGGAGTATGTAATTTTTTTTAACCTCTTACACATTTCTTCAATAATGACTTTATAATAAAAAAAAATACTCTATACAGATTCATGTTTAACTATAAATCGAAAGAGCATTGAAAAATCAATGCTGACACAGTGAATATAGTTTTATATTTTAAGTTGCTTATGGTTCTATTTAAAGAGTTTTTGGGAGCAAGCAGCTTTTATGAAAAGAAGTGTGACAACTATAGATCGTTATTAGAACATCATGCAATTTCACACATTAGGCTTCTCACAGGCAATTTATGTTAACACCCGTGGTAGCAAAGAAAATAAAACAGAGGCATTTAAGATGTCAAGGGTAGCTTGGGCACATTAGGTTTGCATTTGTTTAAAGGCCAATTCATGCAAGCTTTGTTTATACAACTCACGAAATCATTATCAGTTGCCATATACAAGGTAACAGTGTTCAGTTTTAAATGCCTGGGAAAGGGAGAACAGAGTTACTTGCCAATTGTGTTTTATTTTTTATCCAGAAAGATTAGACATAGAGATCAAATAATATATAATACTTTACCAAGTCTAACGTTAATATTAGGAATACCTCTCTCATTCATTCTGCAGATCGTCTGATGCTCCTTGTGTTTAGAATTGTCAAGCCCTGGGCATGAAGCAAAAACAACCCTTGCCCTAAACTTCTTAACATGGGGCCAGAAAGTCTGTTTAGTGGTTTTGGTGCTGTTGTGGTTTCCTTTCCTTCTGCATTGTGCATGTAAGAGTTGTATGTTATGTTTATCTAATTTTATAATATATATTTATATTGGACAAGGGCCAATATACTAAAGCTGAATCCTGCCAAAATGGAGACTCTGCAGCAATTCTTCACAGTCCATTTCAACTGTGCCAGTTGCCTTCTTAGATGTGGGGTTCATTCACTAAGGTATGGCATTCCAGGAAATACACCAGCCACACAACTCTTGGCAACTAGAGTGTTCCTGACTGGCTAAACTGCTCCACAGGGCAAATGAATGCCACCAAGGAAAGCAGCAATCACATTTTCATGGGCTGAGGAAAGCAGTGGACATGTTTTCTTGCTGGCTCCTAATCAGCTCCTGATTTTCCCCTTCTCTATTGATTACTGTTGCTGCTAGGTGCATCAGAGAGCCAGGAGCTCAGGCAGCACAAAAGCAAGCCTGCTGTTTTCCTTGGTGCAACAAAATGTGTTCACTGTTTTCTTCAGTGGGTTGGTGGAAAGGGAGCTGAGCTCCTTACTTGTCAGGAACTAACAGCAGTAGCCAGTGGAGAAGGGGGACATAAGCTGATGATGAACCAGAAAGTGAGTAAGCTGACTAAGACTGACTGAAGAACAAAAAGTTCTACAGTAAGTCATGTCCCCCATGCACTATAAAGTCCGAATTGAATCCAAATTTGGCAAGGAGCGTCCCCATGCAAAGCTCCCAAACCGGGTTACATGCAGACCAGGGCCACGTCCCCATGCACTCCATTTAGTCCAAATTGGATAAAATTCCTTCCAAATATGGAGCTGAGACTGAATTGACCCATCCCCATGCAATTCCAGAGGCACCTATAACTTTGGCTGCAGTTATACCTTTACTTTAACTCTTCTTCAGCCCAAATTCCAGCCTGTTTGGTTACATCTTTAAATGCCAAGCTGAGTTTTTTGTGGATTTTTCTCCATGTATTTTGTTTTCCTTCATTTAACCCAACACAGCATTGAAGCTTTAATTCCCTTTCAGAAGGCCACAGTTCTGGCTCCCTGGCTGCCCAGAAAATGATACCTTTGTAAGTGCCTCTGTTCTGAGACTTGCCCCTCTCCCCTCCCCTCAACAGTCCTCCCTCTGCCCAGTCATTGCAATCTCCCTTCCTCTTGCTGGAATTTCCATTCCCTGTTCTTGGATCTCCCTCCCCCCACCCCCTTGCCTTAATGTTCTTTCTCAGTCACTGCTGCCATCACAATCAATCTCCCTCCCCTCCTTTCTCCCTTCTTCTTGCTCTGACTTTCTCTTCCCATGTCATGCCTGTTCAGCCTCATCAGCAGAGGAGGATCTGCCTGCAATGCCACCACATACTGAGAGGCAACCACAACATGGCAGTACAGACATTGAGGGGTTAAGGCCAGTTCCAGGTGAGCAGTCAGACAGCTCTGATAATGAATATACAAGCAGTGAGCCCAATCAAAGGCCCTCTCATTGCCTGCTGAGGCAGCAGAAGCAGGTGAGTCGCTGATCAGAGTGATTAGCCCAGCTGCACTGTGGTCGTGGCATTGACTCCTCTATTTAAGAAGAAGCTCACCTTGCCTCACATTGCTGCAGACAACATCTCTGCAGTCTTGTGTTACCTGATCTTGAAATCCTGGACACCGTGTGACCTGCTGACCCTTTGGATTGCCTGACCCTTGCTGACTTTCTGGACTCCTAGACTCTGGACCGGAAAAGACCTCGAGAACGCCTGGAACCCTTGGGACTGAGCAAGCTGTGCAAGTGTTTGCCTGTTGCCTGACCAGCCTGCGATGTAACATCCCACGCCGTAGCTGCTGCCTTGCATGATCTCCCACTCCACCTATCAACTTGCCCCCCTTATCCTCCCAGAATGTGTCCCCATCAAGCACAGCATTTCATCTACCCAGTAATAGCTGAATATTACCAGCAACAGCAGTAGGAAGGTGTAACCAAGCTGTTCCAGGCCGAAAATGGCTTGGCTATGGCTGCCTTCCTGATGTGGATTTAAATGATAAGGTTAAACCATGGTATGGTGCCCCATATGGTTGTTATAGTTTGGAAGAGTAAAGTATATTAAAATTGAATGTGCTTTAACAGAAAAGATAGGTAAGTAAGGGGGTGGAGCTCACCCAGCTCACTAGAAGGGAGGGGGGAGAGAATCCCTCACTGAACTGACCAATGAGATGAAGCACAGGCCATGCCAGGGTGTATAAAAGTCAGTACTCTGGAACCATTGGGAGTTCTATGCTGGGTCTTTTGGGGTGGGAAGTGCGTGGAGAGGCATACAACGCCCTGAGGGAAAGAATCCAGTATAGCTCCAGGGATAATAGGGTTCATAGGCAAAGCTATCCCTTAGGAAGGAAGGATAGGTAGAGGAAACTGAGTTAATTGTTGAAACAATACACTGAACTTACCGGTTGTCTTGTTGTAAGCTTGTAACCAATAAACTTATTTTGTGTTCGTTAAATAAAGAGACCCGAGTCTGCTGATCATTTACTTAAAGCTGTGAAAGGGAAGCCAGTGTGGTTTGGGGCTTCTGTGGCTTTAAGGGAAGAAGAGAGTGGAGGGGGAGAAACGCAGTGCCATGGTTGGCTGCGCTGAGAAGTACCTCACACCTTATTGAAACAGAAGAAGAGAAAGTGACACGCCTTCGCAGCAGGGAGCAGTTAGGTGGCTAGTTTAACTATTCTTGCTATGCTACCAATAAATAAAAGAGACCACAGGGCAAAGGGAGGCCCTGGAATTGTTTATTTTCATACACAATTAGTGTTGAGGTGCAGCCCCAGCCCAGGAGAAAGACATCACACACAGCCTCTGTTTTTTAGGCATCAATTAAAAACACACATTCTGTTGTTGAATAGCTGTTCTCTCTCTAGCTCAACAAGTTTCTAAAAACTTAAAAACTGTTGTTTTTTAAAAATGTATTTGTTACCTTTTTTCTTTAAACTGCTTTGAGATTTTTTTAAGAGAAGCAGTATATACTGTACATCCCACTCAACAGTCTCTAAAAAGCCTTCAGAGGAACATAAAAAACTATGACATTGGGCAGGGCAATAAAATGGATCCAACATTCATTAAAACATCTCTTCTAATGGAGTCTTACTCAAAAGAACAATCAACACTTTTTGGGTATGGGAAAATATTTGGGATTAAAATTCCATTATCCACTGGTACCACAGGGTTCAGTTTTTATCCCCAATGCTTTTCTCAGTCTTCCATAACTGACTTAGTAGGATATAGAACATTTATATTGCAGCATTCGGATTATTCTGTTGTGAGTTCTATTGTGATTTTGCTGCTAAACATATCCTCCCTTAATACATACATATAATCTCAATAATTGAGAAAAAGGAAAAAATACTCTCATCTTCTGAGGATTAACCCAGCTAGGAAGTAACATTTCCTCTCTTTCATCAGCATTACTGCCGTTAGCAAAAAGCCCTTTGGGAATATGTTTCCTCAGAATGATACAATCAGTACAAGAAACATATTTGCTTTCAGTAAGCTGAGCAGAGAGAGCAGCAGGGCAAAGCCTAACAAATCCCACTTGTATCCCATTTGAACTGTAATGAACTATGTGCATAGTTCTATCTTGCTGCCCCTTCAAAAACTTTTAGGTGCCTTGCATATGTTTATTTTGTTTCTTTAAAGCATTTTCAGAACAGCACAATTTCCCATGATAGGAAGATGTTTCGCTTCCACATGCTAGTGCAGAGTATGAGAGACTCACCCCCTTCATTTGAACTTTCCAGGGTGGAAAGTCCACGAATAAGACAGAAATGAAAAGGTGTGTGAACCTTGTGATCAGAACATAAACTGAAGAAGGTTTAGAGTGAAGGTGTGACCACAGAAAGAAAACATAAAAGAAAATTGAGTCTGGGACTCCCGCCCTCACAACCGTGGGGAGCCACTATCCTTCATTGTAGGAAGCATGAGCATGGGCGTGTCTGAGTGTGGAAGACAGGATCTCAATGGCAGCAGACTCTGCCTGTTGCTTTTCACTTGCCGCACTGAAAAATGGCGCAGTGGCAGTACACTGTCTGCATGCCTGCCGCTGCTGGTGGCCATGAAACATCGCAGCCAGGAACGATTGCTTATTTTTATGTCCCGTCCCCCCCCCCCCCCCGCTTGCTTTGGTGTTTCTGCCTGGGGCTGTTGTCAGAAATGTAGGAAATGGTAAAGGAAGTTGCCCATCTTCTCTGCTCATGGCAAAAAGGCAGTGCCTTCAAGTAAGTCCAAATGGGGGAGGACAGCAATAGAAAGCCTCACTGTCTTTATAGTGCTTACTGTGAAATGAGGGCTCAAAGGGACTGGGGACACACAGTCCCTGCAGCCTTAAAGTGCCCTTGTGGAGCAACAAGGGTTCAAGGACATGCAATTCCTGTCCTATCAGTGCAATTTGCCAGCTCCATAAAGCCCATGGGGATCCTAGCGAACGTTCAAATCAAGTTGATGCAGTTTGATCGATGAAGCTGATCTACAGAAGTGAGTCTCCTTCCACATGGGAGCAGGAAGAAGAGCTGGCTTTTCTACCCCACTTTTCTCATCCATTTAAGGGAACTCAAAGCAGCTGACAAAGCTTTCTATTCTTCTCCCCACAACAGACACCCTGTGAGGTAGGTGGGGCTGTGAGAGCTCAGAAGAGAGCTGTGACTAGCCCAAGGTCACCCAGCTGGCTTCATGGAGAAGGCAGAATCAAGCCCAGTATTCCCAGGTAAGAGTCCAGCTCCCTAACCACTAAATCAAACTGGTTCCCTATGGAGAAGGCTCCATTGCCAGGCCATTGCGCTTGCTTTGGCCCAGGAGTGGGGAAGCGGGCAGTTCTCGTGGCCCACAAGACCTGAGGCCTCTTCACACTTGGGCTGGTAGTGCACGATTAGGGAACTTCTGCCTGCCCAGAATTTCCCTAATCATGTACTACCTGTGGAGCACAAAATCATGCTCCACATCCTCCCCAACCTTCCCCAATCACTTACCTGTTGCATACAGCCGGGAAGCATTCACACCTTTGCTGGACAAGGAGGGTGTCACATAAGTAGGCTGGCAACCCTGCTGCAACTGCAAGAGCATCAGCATCTTTATGGCAATGGTGCTGATACACGTGCAGTCGTACAGGGTGCCACAGCCACAATGGTGGCGCCCTGAAGAGGACTGGCCCTGCAATCGATTCAAGGTAGGTATTTGATAGGGGGACGACGACGACTAACGTTGACTAGCGTTCCAAGTGCGAGAGCTCATCAACGTTGGTTCATCGTGCTCCTTTCCCGTCCAGCAAACAGGAAGGGGAATGCAAAATCACCTGACCTTTGCAAGGGAATGAAAGTGCAAGGTATGCACCCTGAAAGAGGTGCAAAACTGATTAATTTACTCCAGTTTCCCTGTCTTCTACACGTATAGGTTAAGCAAATGCAGTTCCATTTTGGTGTATAGGGGATGCTGCACCCGGTGAATTCCTTACTTGTCGTTAGAGGTTTGTGACTCCAAAGGAATAATGACAGTGCTGAGTAGGATATTAAAAAGCATGCTAAAGATTAAATCCCAAAGATTTAGTAGGCTTTGTTTCATCCAGCACTGGATGAATGAGGTCTAAAAGGCACCATGCAGAAATCAAAAGCAAATAAAATGACAGTCAACCCATAATCAGAAGGAAGCACTCTGCGATGGAGATTTCCCTGGCTGAAAGTAGGCTCACTGGTTACTTGGAGACCAAAGTAAACAAAAGTGACTTGGTGACTGAGCGCTTAGTCCTGCGCAAAACTACCGGGTCTGCTGCTCTTCTGATGTTTGTTGCTGAACTTTCCTTTTCTGATTCCCACCCGAGAAGGACGCTTGCTCCTCCAAGGAGCTTAATGTCAGGTATTGGTCTTTTTTCTCTATTTTAAAGCAAATTGTCAGATGAACAGAATGGTAACTGATGGCTACAACAAAAAAGCATTTTCAAGTCATTTTGGACTGTGTAAGGATCAGGGCTTCGAGTTATTAGATCTTGGGGTTGCAAGGAGGCAGGACTGGCAATATTAACAGTGCTGTAAAATGCAGGGGAAAGGGTCAGGCGGAAGATAAAGTGCTTTGTTTGTCATTTTGGTAAGAGCCTAAAGAATTACTGCATTCACATGCTTTAAGAGTTCCAAAAAGAGACGGTATTTTTGGTGGTGACCCCCCACCCCCCGCCCCGGCTTTGGAACAACCATCCTCCAGGGCACATACTATATTTGTATTCCAGCTGAAAAATACCTGTACAGTTTGACCTTTGCTATTTAGTGCGATTTTCCCTTTGATCTCTCTTTTAGCATAATTGTATATATATTTATCTTTTTTTATAAATTAATTGTCAATGTATTTTATTTTTTGATTTGTTTTTCTTTTGTTTATTCTTATTCACCTTCCTGAGACTTATAGAAGGCTGCATAGAATTTTTTTAATTTTTATTAATTTTAAAAGCAACATAACATAAAAAGAAATTTGAAAAACATATCTATCATACAACTTCTCGTATCTTCTCATGATGTATTGTTATACTGCCTTGTTATTCTGTATGACTTCCCCCATTTTTCCGGCTTCTCTTCTTGATATCGCTTGTTTCTTTGCTTCTTTTTCCAATCTTATTGTTTTCTGGCCGTCTTCTTAGTTTTTAGTTAAAACCTTCTGGCATTACCTGCAATTCTCATAGATAGTTAATAAGAGGATGCATAGAAATCTTAATAAAAATAATCAACATAAATATTTTTAAATTTTTTGAACTAGGAAATTACAATATATAATATATCCATATTTACAGTCCTATTGCTGTTTTCCATAAATAGTATGAAATTTTATGATATATAGGTCTAGTACCAAAACTGGGCTTGGCATGGGGTGTTCCCATGCATTTTCAATTTGGTCCAGTTTCCATGGACCAAATCCCCCCAAACCGTGCCAGACCAGGACCAAATTTGTTACCCAAAAAAACAAGTCTGGGCATGGTTTGGGGTCCCGGCACGCATTGGTTAGCAAGCTGAGACTGCGCATGGGGACAGTCCCAGGCTATTCAGGGAGGAGATTGGCACTCACGTCATCTGGAGGTGGGGTGTGCTTGGCGTTCCTGCCCTGTGCATTGGAGATTGCAGCCGCTGACATTTTTTGAGAGTGGAAAAATCCTGATCATCAAGGCAGGCAAGATAATGGCTTAAATTTTGTACAATTTCCACAGCAAATATTCCACTTGTTACCTGATCGCCAAGGCAGGCAGGATAATGGCTTCATTTTTGTTCCAAGTCCAAAAATTTTCAACCCCCTTTTCCCAATCACCAAGGTGATCATGTTAATGGCTTGATTTTCTCCCTTTTAAACTTGGCGGGTGTTCTCGCATTTCCCAGCGTTCTGGAGGTGCGCAAAACTGCTTAATCGCCTAACTGCCGCTAAACCTCATAGTGGCTTTCTGTCTTTTAAAATTATTTATAAATGTATTATTATTATTAAGCTTTATCTCAACTTTTTTCCATGACTCCCAGCCCAGTCCTGGCTTTCTGTGCTGCTAAGGGGGGGGGGAGGATGTGGCACTTGTAACTGGTGGCACAGGGGTGGGCTGACGTGAATCTGGCTTCCAAAGAGGAGAGAGGGGGTGGAGAGGAGGTGGTGCTGATCTCCCATGCCAGGGTTTAGTGTGGTTTGCATGGGGATAGGTGCATCCGCACCCAGCTCGCAACACTGGGAATGGCACAGGGATGGGCTGGGATTGAGCTCGGACCTGCTCCCAGTCCCATGCGTGCCCATTCTGCCCCAAACGGTGTGCATGGGGATGTGGTCATACAGTATGTGGAACAATTTCTCTGGTTTTCTTTTCACTCTAAAGTCTTAACTAATTGAAAATTCCAGCCTTTTTTCTCAAGGGATTTGTAATAATTCTGTTATCAAATGCAGAAAGGCAGATTAACTATTCACAGCGAGCATATGTCTAGAATATTTGGGCTCACTGGTATCACACTTTTGCCTTTTTTATTTTTTTATTTTTCAAGAAGTTAATCAATCTGTAAATCGGATGGAGTTGCCCAGTTCTGACTATGGGTGCCTCCAAACAGCAATAGGAAACTGCAGGATGCTGGGCAAAACCAGACTTACTTTGTCTGTTGTTTCCTTGGGGAATTGAGGTTCTTGCAATAGCATCAGTATATAGAAAGTACCCACCCACTTCCCTGTGTTTTTTTTCGCTTGCCTCCTAGTACAGGTACCTTTGCAAGAACAGCAATTCCAGGAGGAATTATGCATGATGTTGCTAATTTATGCCACAGATTGTTACAAGTAGTTGTTGGTTTAACCATGATCCACCTGCAATTTAATTCTTAGTTAAAATGATTTTTTTTAAAGTTAAATGTATAGCACATTTTTATTATTTCAAGAATGCTCATGTAACTTGTAAGTGTAGCTTCTCCCTAGTTCAGTGATGGCCAACCTATGACACGCGTGTCACAGGTGACACGCCAAGCCCTTTTGGGTGACACACCTGGTCCCCCTGGCACCTGGGCATGTAGTGCTTGCTTGTTCTTGAAGTGTACGGAATACCAACTTTCAGTTGAAGATTTCGCAAATGAAATTCAGCAACAAAAGTCACTAATGTAAAGAATTATTTGTTTTTGCTTTTAATAAAATACATATATCAAAAATATAACTTTTTGATATATCACAAAATTACAGATATTTCCAGATGTGACACAGCACCCGAGTTAATCTAGGGTTTCTTGTGAATTCTGACACACGGAGCTCAAAAGGTTCGCCATCACTGCCCTAGTTTCATTAATTCCTTCTCTGTACAAAATCCTAGGTACAATGAATCAGAAGGAGGTTAAGTAATCATTTTGCAATATCCTTGGGTCAGGCCTGGGAATACCATGGGCTATAGCCTAGTCCAGGGGATCAAGAAATGATACATTGTTTATGTATAGCAGCCAAGGAAACATCTGAATATTTTTTTCACACAATCACCAGCGGCACTTCAGTTTTACAGCTCTGGGAAAAACTCCATACTAGTATCTTACTTCTGAGTTCTTCTGCTTCTGGTGTTAGAAGATCACGTATGGTATGATCAGACATATGCACAGACATTAACCATATGCAGATATTGTACTATGCAGCAGTTCAAATGCTCTAAATTAAAGTTCACTCTAACACCATGTCATTTATACAGGTTCCTATTTATCCGCCGTCAGGAGTCATGGAATTGGAATGTTGACATTTAATTTTATCACCTTGGAAACAGTAAGGTTAGTTCCAAGCATCTTTAAGGGTTGATCAACAGCTTCACTCTTGAGCTCAAATCTCTTGTTTTACTGTTTGGTTAACAGAATCATATCTTCATAGACTGAGGTAAGAAACCAACCTGTTTTGTTTTACTGTACTTGGAAACTCCAGACTTATCTGTGTTCACATTTAGCATGTCTTGATTAGGTTGTAACACAGGGGAGTTCAAGTGTGACAACCCAAAGGAAGTAGCAAAGAAGATTAAAAATTTAAAGACTGGGAAAGTGTTGGGATCAATGGATTTACAAGAATGTCTTATAAAAAACTAAGTTCATATTCTCAGGCCTCTGTTAGTGGACCTCTTTAATTTTGTTTTGGAATTGCTATTCAGGAATGCCTGGAGGGCCACAGTTGAGTAATAATCCTTATAATAAAAACGTGAAAGTATATATTTGTCCATATTACTGGACATGCCTTATCACACATACCAACAAAGCCTTCCCACAGAGCGAGAGTCATTCATTGCAGAAGGTTGATAACAAAATAATTTTGCTTGTGACTCCAATATGAGCATCCTTCCTACCTACTATCCATCCTTGGCAGGGTCAAGTCCTAATCATATTAATCTAGCTTGTTCCTCACAAACAGAACATGCCCTTCATTGGAGAAAGAAAACATTTTTCTAACCATTTAACTGTCTTCTTTGTACCTTTGTGAAAGTCATTAATTACATATTTGGACCAAGAAAGCGGCGTTTGGTTTAACTGGTGCATTAAAGATCAAGATTATTGATGTTTTCTGTCTCTTGTTACAGTTAAGACTTCAGAAAAAGATGGCAGCAGAAAATACTATGGAGGTGGTTAAACAGCTTGACAAGTAAGTGAATTATTCTGTAGTTTTCCATTAATCACAAAGGGTAATTTAGAGAACAATAATGGCCAGCTATTTGCATTAAATCCTGGCTTGAATTCTAACCCTAATATTAGGACAGGTGACAGCTGACACTGGTTCCCCCAGTGGTTTTTAAACTTTTTTCCCCACTGTGGAGCCCCTTCAAATACCTTTTGTTTCTGTGGATCACCAGTATCTTTTTAAAAAATGTCCCTTACTGTTAGGCGTGGCTTCTCCAGAACTACTTTCATTTTTTATTTCCCCAAGCCCCACCCCTAGACTGCCCCCACCCCATCCCTGTATTAAATTTCTTTGTGTGGATGCAGCCAGCCTGTGCTGCCTTCACAGTACCCAGGGGTGATGGTGGTTCATGGCCCACAGCTTAATAACCCAGGATGGAATGGAGCTCTGGAAAAGAAAGCAAGAAGGACATTCCATCCTTCGCAGACTGAGATCAAAACAAGCATAGTAGTGTAATAATAAACACTAAACTCAACAGCCAACAAAATACACTCAAAAGAACCCCAAAAAGCAGGCTTGCTTAATAGTAATTACGCTCCTGTCTTTCTGATAAGGATGGGGTAACTGAGGCCCTATTTTAAGTGCAGAACCAAATTACTAACACTGAACTGCTTGACAAAGCAAGATTTGTGCACAACATCTTAATCTTTCTTTTATTCATGTTGCAGTGCATATTTTCTTCAGCTTTGCAAAATGGTAGCTAATCTAATAACCAAAGACAGCCATTGTTTGTAGATAATCTGAAACTCTCTGCCAACAGAGACATGAGCTGCTCTTTTGCTGACGTCTTTTTAAAAACTAAGATGTTTCTTCAGTTGCATATTTTGCATCGTTCAATAGAGTGACCAGTATTTACTGTGATTATTTCCTTGTAAATTGCATTATTTGAAAATCAGTAGCATATAAATCCAATAAGCACATACATGAATAATATTATATCCCACTGTTCATAGTGGCTCACATTAGTTTAATATTAAGTAGCAGAACCTCCTGCATCCTAGACACCCAACATGAAAAATGGGGGGAGTTGAATCACAGGTTCTCCCTAGCACCAAATCACTTAAGCAATGCTGGGAGTGATCCTTTGACGGAAACTATCTATCTCTCTTCTGTGCTCTCTCTGGCCCTTTAGTTTAAGACAACTTCAGGTCATATTTTGGTTGCATTACTCACACTATTTTTATTCAATTTGTTTTCCAAGCTGGCTTATCCCCATCAGATTGTTTTAACCAGAGTCCTCTTTTCCAGAGGATTCAGCTTGTCCCCACATGCCAGGCTGTCTTCTCTTCCTCAGTGTGAGTGGGGTGGTTGTGGGTGGTGAGCTAAAGGAGGCTGAATGGTGCTGTGGTGGGTCCAACCCAGTCTGTCCTTTCAGCCAATGTCTAGGGGATGGCAGCATGCATGGAGTTCGTGAGGCACCTTCCTTTCTCTCCTTAGCTTATGTGTTATGATTCCTTTATCTAGCGGTTTTTCTGCAAATTTATTATTTTTTAAATTAATCACTCGGAAGGGTGATTAAAAAAGGAAGGGGGTGTGGAGATGGGGGAGCAGGCTTAAAAAAGAACCGCAAACACACACACATACACTTGCCTCCCTTGAGTGACAGAACAGCATCCAATAAGAAAGCAGATTTGACACAGCAAAAGGGGTGGAGAGCCAAGAGTTCCGTGGAGGAGGCTCAGGTTGATCACAGAGAAAGGTGTGAGCAATGCAGCCCAAAGCGAGGACGGTCTGAGGATGACCTATAATGATCTAGGTGTGAAGATAACTGGTACGACCTCAGTTTGAATTATGAATAGGACATCAGAGCAGGGAAGCAATGGGGTCTCTCAACCAATGTTACCTCCTTCTCACCCCACCAGCTTTCTCATTTTAAGCCTCTTTGGCTTCAACACCTTGGCTGTCCATCTGTGCCACAAATGCTGCAAGCGGGTGAATTCTTTCCAGACCTGCTGGGAGGAATGGGGTGGTCAGGGATGATATGAACAGAACAAGATCTAGCAAGAAACAAAAAAACCTCAAAATATCAATCTCAAGTCAGTGCTATTTAACATAAAGAATTGGGTCTGATCCTTGCTTGATGTGGCTAGGATAAGATTCATCACAATTGGACGAGTCAGCTTGGAGGCACAGAAGCCTGAGGGTGCCAAAGCTAGACTGTAAAGAGCATGGATTAGACAAGTCATCGCTGTGTTTAATAAGCTTCAAAATCTGAGTCACTCACCCAAAGCAAAAGGAGAAGGCAATGAAAAATCCAGGCGAAAACTACCTCTTCCGAGCAGCTGCAATCTCAGTTTTCTCTCTCCCTCTCTCTCCCCCGCCCTGCACTGCATACACAATACACAGTACACACACCTTCTCCTTGCTTCCCCTTGGTTGTTCCTGGGGTTGCAGCCAGAGGCTCATAAGTGGGAGGGAGGGCAAAGTCTGTCTGCGTCTGTCTCTTTGGGCGAATCCCCACAGCAAGCTTATTTCGCTTTCCCTAAGCCGAAATAATAGAACCGGATGCAAATGCGAATTTGCCTGTTCCCATTACTTTTTTAACTTAAATTGTGTTGGATCCGGATTCTGAGGATCGTACATGGGGTACGTGACTCAAGGTGGGACTCAAGTGGCTACTTTTTAAAAGTCACTTTTTGGGGCTGCCCTGCCCTCTTCCTCCTGGCATGGACGCGCCACCCATGGAGCCTAACTGGGTGGCTGCCGCTTCCATGGATGGAGCAATTCTTTCCCCTCCTCTCCCCATTGCTCAGGGCACACAGCAGCAGCAGCAACTAAAGCCCCTTTGCTTTAAACATTCACATTCAGCTGCTTTCCTCCCTTCCTTTCCCTTTCTAAAGTCAGAACTTTTAGAATTGTGCAAAATTGCAACATTGTTATCAGGTTGAAGTGGTTCCATCGCTACAGTGTAGCGCTGCTGTTAAGGGTGGATTTTTAACACTGAAATCACTGTCTTTGGAAGCAAGCTATTGGGAGAGGGAAACCCTAAACATGGATTCTCATCCCTTAAAATGGTACTGTCCACACAGTAAAAAATGTAAAACGTTTCAAGCGCATGATCCAGAGTGAGACCTGTTGAAATCAGGATTGAGATTCACCACGCTTTGGGGTGGCTTAACACGGGAAAAGCGTGTTAAGCCAAACTGCTGTGCGGACTCCGAGGATTGAAAACGTTTTGAATTCGAGATAAGGTTGCCGTGAAGACACGGCCTTTCTCTCAGAGAATGTTGTCAGTATCTGACTGATGGCAAACTTTGACCGTTTATTTTTCAAGCCAGACAGGATTTTTTGCAGTTTTTACAATACACCCTTTTCTGATCCATCCTCCCCCACCCCCATTACAGTTGTAGTTAACTTATTATTTCTACTGGAAAGACTGAAGAACTTTAGCTTGGGGTGGTGGTGAGGTTTTATTAAAAAGAAGACCTCTCTGGTTTTATCTCACCTATATTTTCTAAAGGATGTTGTCTTAAAGCTCTTTTGATTTTCATCCCCTTTAGCACAGCTTGGAAAGCATCTTTGGAGGGTGGGGAGAGAGGAGTCTGGGCTTACCTGCCTCCCCAGTATGCTGAGACTGACAGGTGTGGACAAAGAGAAAACAAACTGAATCAGTCTATGTTCCATGGGCGTGATCAAGCCAGTATTGAACTTAGACTCCCATTGTGCAGTAAGGCAGACTATATAGATGATGTGTGACCAGAGCCCTTAAAATGGCAATGAGCTTTCTGCCCCTCCAGTACTTTCATGATTCTCCCCTTGCAAACACCCAAATGTCAGCCAAGCAAAAGCACCCCAAGAGGAAGTGGATGGGTGCTTGCCTGATATCTGTGGATTTGCAAGAGGAACAATCATGAAAGGGGCTGACAGATGAAGGTAAGAGCCCACAACTGCCTCCTAGTTCCACCTTTAAACCTCCAGTAGATTTTTTTCTGCTTGAATCCTGCCTTCTGTGGCCCTTGCCACTTTCTTCTCGCTCTCACTAATCCTAATTCTATTCTCTGACAGTTTCTTTCTCTTTATATTTGCTTTCATAAATCCTATCTGGCTGAAATGCAGTTTTTCAAATCCTTAAATAATCAATCTCTTGTCTCCTTTACTCTTATGTCCCCTCCACCTTCCACCATCTATATAGCAGATCATAGTACAAATTTGAAATGAGGTTTTTTGGCTGCGGTTACACCTTATCATTTTAATTCATCTCAGGAAGGTAGCTGAATCCAAGCTGTTTTCAGTCTGAAACTGCTTGGTCACACCTTCCTGCCGTTGTAGCTGGTAATCTTCAGCTGGTGAATGGGTGGAGGAAATGGTCTGCTTGATGGACAGGTGTTCTGGGAGGGTCAGAGGGGGTGCGGTGACGGATGGGTGCAGGAGATGGGACATCGCAATGATGGGGCGGAAGAAGGACTTTCACGGCGTGGGGACCGGGGGAGATTGCGATGGAAGGTGAGGAAGGACTGTCATGGCAAGGGGGAGCTCACGACAACAGGTGGAGGAAGGACTGTCATGGCAAGGGGGGAGGGGAGGGGCAAGAATTGTATCAGAGTCTTGCCAAGATATCATTTTCTGGGCAGCAGGGAAACAGGGAAGGTGACCTCTTGCAAAAGGATTAAAAGCTTAATGCTGTGTTGGCCTGAATAGAGGGACAAAAATTCAGGGAAAAAAATCAGCTTAGCATTTAAAGATGTAACCAATGGGGCTGGGATTTGGGCTGGGTAGAGGTGTAAGCACAGCCTTTTCTTTAGAATCACCAGATATAACAGTTGCATCTAGCTTCTATTTAACATATGTATGGAAATTTTTAACATCTTTTAATGTGTATTCTGTTTTAATTTGTTGTTTTAAAGTTGTAACCCGCCCAGAGACCTTCGGGTATGGGGCGGGATATAAATGTAAATAATAAATAAATAATAATAAATAAACTCCATATCCCTTTAAGACCAAACTAATATGGCTATTTGTTGAACAGGAGTTCCAGCCAGTCGTTTCTGCCTGCAATTCCAAATGTTTCTGGCAGCCGAGTAAATTCTCTTGAAGACCGGATGACCAATCAGGAGAGAACTACTGCTGTCCTTCTGGATCAGGCTTTCCGAATCAAAGACGGCATCGTCTCTTACCTGCAGGGAAGCAAAGGCTTCCAGCAAGGGGAGGCAGCAGCCCGCCAGCTCTTGGAAAACCACATACAGACCATCACAAGCATAGTTAAAAAGCTGAGCCACGATATAGAGGTACACCTGAAGCTGTCCTTGGCCTTGCTGGCAATTTGTTAAACTTCTAGTTAATTCAGGAGCGATGTTGCTTTTGGTCCCATATGATTGTACTTAACATTAAGTTATTCACAAAATATGAACATTTTTCTTTTTCCCCTGGAGGCAGCAGGCCACGCTAGCTGACTGCATCTGTCATATGTACAGAACGCAAACTATTACAGTCTGGGATTTGACCTGCAGCAACATACATTGTTGTATGTCTCCCCACTGTAATTTAAGTACATCATTTGTGGGGTTTTGTTTTGTTTTTGCACAAGTCACTTAAAGAAGCTGCCAGGAATGAGTACACAAGGTTCTGTATCCATTGCAGTAATTTCAGCTCACAATTCTGTCTCACATTGTGGCCTCCCAATTGCTTTTGGGCATTATCAAACAGAAGATGGAGGCAAAACGTTCTTCTGCTCTTGAGTCCCTGCAAAATGGCCTTTATTGCTGCCTGTGTCTCCAATGTGGAGGCAGTACTTAGGCATCAGCTCTAGTAGCTACTGATATACTATTATTTATTATTAGTTTATTTCTACAGTGCTGTCCATGTACTCAGCGCTTTACAGATGCGAAACAAAATATATATATTTATTTAAAAATATAAAAACCTGCTGAGGGCGTACAATCTAAAACCTGTCCTTCATGAATTTGTCTAATCCTGCCATTACCTTTTCTGGTAGTAGGCCAGTGACTCTGAGGGGAAAATGCTTGTCAGTTCTAACTCTCCTGCCCAACAGCTTCATAGAGTGACTGCTGGTTCTATGTTGTGCTAAACAGAGAAAAATATTTCTCGAGCCACCTTTTCCAGACCATCCCTTCCCAGGTTTCTGACTGACATGAACGCCTATAGCTTAAACAAGGCCATCTAATGAGAGCCATAGATTCTGAACCTGCAGGTGGCTGGACCTGCAGTTGGCTTCCCACTTCATTCTGTGTAGTGCTATACATATGTCACCACCAAACTCATGTTGCTCCTTTTTTTCAGTGCACTGAACAATGTGGCTATTGTGAGTGGGGATGTGTCAGTTTCACTGCAACCCCCCTATATTGCAAAACACTCATGAGCCTGGAGATTTCTTTGGAACACACAAAATACAGCATTTTAAAACCTTGCCATAATTCTCAAATACTATCTGCCACACAAGTGGTTTTTAACTGGTCTCTCTTGCATAGGAATATGAGACATTCAAAATAACTGTGAATATTCCAGCAGTGGGAGTCACGAGGGAGAGTGTAACTTAACAGCTCTGTTGGAAGAATCATAACAGCTCTACTGAGGGAAATATTAATGATACTCAGCACAAAATGGCAAATAACCCCAGAGTGGATTTCTCAGGAAATCGGCTAGGGTGTGGTGAGGCACAAAAGAATCATCACTTAGCATTTAAAAATAATAAAACTATTAATAGAGAGGACACCATAAAATTATGGGGAACTACAGTGATTTAAAAATGTTTTAATATATAGATAGAAATAAAAAAAAACTATAGAAATCTTTAAAATAACAATCAAAAGAAGAAAAAAGACCAACTATTACATAAATTCCACGAAAAACCTAAGATGGCCCTTGCCTCCCTATATGCTTGTGAAGACCAGTTCCAGGGAAGCTCATCAGCCAAGGTTGTCAAGTAGGGATATGCACAGATATTCAGCACATTTGGAATTTGTACAAATAGGTACAAACTTTGAGATTCGCAGCTGAATCGAATAGGCCTATTTGCAAATTGGATTATCCAGCATTTGTTGAAGCTTCGGTTAAAGCTTTGGTGAATGCGAGATGCCCCTGGGCCTCCCACCCCCTCGAATAACCCCATTACCTTTGGGGGGCCTGTGGTGGCTTCCCTGGGCCTATTTCAGAGACCGAAAAGGCACTTCCAGGTCAGTGTCATGTGATCCTGAGAAGGCCTGTTTTGGTCTCTGGAGAATGCCTTTAGTAACAGTGAAACAGCTGAAAGCCTAGAAGTGGCTGAGACATCTTGAGTGTCTTCCTTTGATCCAACAGAAACTAGAGTGTCTTCATAGAAGCAGGAATCCATCCATGCAACAAGCACCTCAAGGTCAGTTATGGGGTGTTTTTCCACTGGCAGAAAGTACCCATTTTAGAACCCATTAAGGACCCATTTGGCTCAGAGCCAGATGACCCCATTTCCAGCACAGACCCCATTAGGGATCCTATGGGGACGGAAGGTGCATTAAAAACACGCATTTTCCTGAGCCTCATGCGGACGCTTATTCCTGATTTGCATGGCACTTTTAAAGTCCACTTCAATAGAGTGACAGTAGAGTGACAGTGGAGAAGTAAATAAGTCTTTTGGGGATGCAGCCCTTGTGTTTTCTTATAGAACATGCAGTGAAGGCACATTAGTGCATTTTTGTACCATCTGTTTACAATTCCAGGTACTGGAGAAGCAAATAAAATCAAGGGACGATGTGGCAACAGGCACTAATTTAGCTATGCAGAGCCTGGACTATAAACATCTTCAAGGAGTTGGAGATCTTCGTGGAAGAGTGGCTAGGTAAGTCCGTTAAGGGAAGCCTGACTTGACAATTAAAAAAAAATTAATGAAAAGGATTCATGGAAATAGCTATTTTTTTCCTGGTGGGTACATGGTTATTTTGGATGGTGATAATTGGTTGAGAGGCACAGAGGCAAACATCCAAAGTCAGACTGACTTTATCCCAGAAAAATATTTTTGTGGAATAAAGATGTTTGTAGGATCTTATGGTATCGTAGGAACCAGCAAGATGTGATCTTACGAGCAATATTAGTCCCAAAACCAAATGAGTTCACAGTTCTAAGATGGTTACAGGCTTTGGAAGAGAAACAGTAAAAAAAAAAAAAAAAACCTGGTGTTTGTGGAAGGATGATTTCCAAGTGAATACAAGGAAGTGTTGTTTATTCTGCTCAGCAAAAGGAAAATCCAAGACTCTTGGCACCATCTCTATGGTTCAGGTTGTCCCTATGTCATTGTGCACCACAGAAGGCCAAAGTCTCCATTAGCATGCAATATCTGTGCTGTGAACCAGTTTGACCTGGTGGTTAGAGTGCTGGAATCTTATCTGGTACTCTCCTGGTTCAATTCCTCACTCTTCCACGAAGCCAGCTGAATGACCTTGGGTTTGTCATAGCTCTTTTTCTGAGCTCTTACAGCCCCACTTACGTCACGGAGTGTCTGTGGTGGGGAGAAGAATTTAAAGCTTTCCCAGCTGCTTTGAGTCCCCTTAAAGGGTGAGAAATGCAGAGCAGAAAAGCCAGCTCTTCTTCTTCCATCAGCAGCAGCTGCTGGGTGCAGAACCATATCCAGGGGTGTTTTCCCAGCAGATCACTTGTGCTGATTATCACGGGTCTAGTTCCAGCCCTCATGAACTGGGTTACATATGGCACAGAAACAACAAATGACAATAGCAACAAAATGTTGCTAAACCTAACCCTAATTGAATACATTATTCATGTAAGATTACACAGAATGTGAAAACGTATGGTTTCTGAATGCTCAGTTGCCGTGTAGTTAGGAAATGGAGGGGAAAAAAGATGTTGCAAGAGGCAGAGGGCAGCATATAGACAATAGAGCAGTCTTTTTCCGTTTAAGAAGAGGATGGGAGCAGAAACTGTGAATGTATTCTGTATGTCTTTTCGGCAACAGCAATTGTATGGGGATTCAAAAAGAAGATGGAATTAAGCTCCATGGCAACAGAACATCAGTGTTGGCTAACAATAAAATTTTCATAAACCTTAAAAAACAGAAAAAAGATTACTGTTTGATAGTTCACTTACAGTTATTAATAACTGGAAACTTAACAACTAGTACCCAGGCAATGTATGTTATTTTCAGGCTGAAAAGAGCTCCAGTCCATGAAGATAGTAGCATCCTGCTGTTTGGAACAGAAAGCGAAATGCCCAGAGGGCTGTTCATCAGTTGAACTAGCAAGTTGACACCTGAAACAAACCTCAGCTGATTCAGGAATGGCTGAAACAGGCATCCCCCCAATTTTGACAAACCAATGTGCATGTTTGTGGAACCCCAAAGGAGCAGCTTCTAAGCCCCACCCCACCAATAGATGGTACAGGCTGCACACCTCAAGTCCCCAGTCTACCAATAGTGGCAAAAAAAAAAAGGTGTCTGAGTGATGCGGTCCTCATTATCACCTAGGCCGAGATGTACCAAGCAAGTTTGGCCTTGAGCAAAACCTACACTTGTTCAGATCAAACTGATGTGCCATTTCTACATATCTTTAAACTCTAAAGCAAGTGGTAAGGTTCTCACTATTCATTGGATTATGACGTTAGTACCATCCTCCACGTGTCTTGAAAGAACCTACCTTTTGTTAGTAAGGAAAGAGACTAAAGGCGTACAGCTGAGGGTCAAAAGACCTATGGCTTGACTCTTTTGTGGCTGTGCACAGAGCCCAGCATTTAGAAAAGCTTTTCTTGTTTTGTGTAGCCTTTAGTTACATACTAAAGTAATATTGCTGTGACTTTGGCTGGATCCGCAGAGCACCTTTATAGTGCCTTGAATGCATAGTGACAGTCCAGGGTCTGCACCATGCAATGCCCTTGGTGTGTATGGAGTGTGGAGGAAGAGCACAGTATCTATGATCTCCCCATGCTATGTCACTATAAGTGCTGTTATGGCTCTTGTATCGCAAAGCTGTTAAACATTCCTTTCATCTCCCTACTGCCACTATTCAAAGGGACTTACTGGTCCCCTTGGTGACATTTCTGTATTAGAAAGACAGCTCTGCAAACAGATTCAGCCGGGAATTCTCCCATTTCTGATAGCAGGAGCCACCTACCCCTGCCTGTCAAAATCACAGTGAGGGAATCCCCAGAAATGATTTTGAAAGTTGTGGGAGGTCTCTCCCCCACATTGTAATTACTTGTGAGGGGGAAGGCTGCTTTCTGTCCTTCCCTCAAAAACCTTAACTTGAGGAAGGGAGAAAAAGCAGCCTTTCCCCTCCCATGTCAAAAATACAGCTGATCCTGATACAAGGGAGTTGATTTTTATACCCTGCTTTTCTCACCCTTTTGAGCAGCTGACAAACTTTCTGTTCTTCTCCCTACAATGGACACCGTATGAGGTAGGTTAGGCTGTGAGAGCTCAGAAAGAGAGCTGTGACTAGTCCAAGATCACCCTGCTGGCTTTGTGGAGGAGTGGGGAACTGAACTGAGAGACTATCAGATAAAAGTCTGGTACTCTAACCACAAGACCAGACTGTCACATCTGCTTGTAAAGATTGTGGCTGGGGATTTCCTTGCTACAATTTTGGCAGGCAGGCCATCAGTCAGCATCCAGACAGGACATCACCCCTTTAAGAAGAGAGCTTATTCTTCTCAGTTCGGAGGAAGGAGAGTGCTCTCTCTTCCTGCATGCAGACTGCTTTTACCTCAGCCTTTCTTACAATCAGTTTGTGCAAATTGTCAGTAGGGCCATCTTTTTGCCATTCTTTGTCTTCAATTCCAAATTCTGTGTCTTGATTAAATACTCTGTGTTTAGCAATGATTCAATATGTGCTAATGATTTTCCATGTAATTTTTAGTCATCTGTGTGTACAGATGACATATTTTACCAGTTTGTTTTGGTATTTCATAGGGTGTTTCCACATTTGCCGCCAGAAAACAGATCAAGGAAGATCCATTTTTCAGTGATCCAACCTCCCGAGGATCCGTCCCAAACAGGGACAGATCCGAAGGGCCCTCACGTGTCTGCACGCACATGGGGAGGCCGGATCCAGCAGGGCGGATGGTCTGGGTGCTGTGCGGAAGCCACAGCACCCATTCAAAAAGTCAGTCGGATTCCCGTGTCGCCAATGCCGCCCCTGGAGCCGCGGGATTGGAGCAGTCAGCTGCCAGTCACTCTGTGTTTCCGGCGACATGCGGCGCGCGAGGGAGGGTGGGAGGAGGCAAACCGTCCTGCTTCTGCCCTCCCCAAGAGGGCAGCCGCAGGGACATCCGTAGCTTCACCTGTCCGTGTGTGGAAGCGTTCTGCTTCCACACAGATCCAGGCAAAGGGACAGATTGAAGACCTCATTTTTGAGGTCTTCATTTAGATCCATTTTTCGGTGGCAAGACCCGATTTAGGGACAGATGTCGTGCACTGAAATGTGGAAGCGGCTGCCATGAAGGGTCCCTAAAGAGGCCTCCAGTGTGGAAGGTAAGTACCAAGGGGTCTTAAATCTCACGTAGAACCGGTTTCCGTGGCCAGTGCGGAAACACCCATAGACACACTTATACACAACAATATTACAGTAGTAACAAACAATAGAAGTGAAATGAAATCCCCTGATTTATCCTGCTTTTGATGCTAACTCTTCCAAATTTTTCACCACTAACTGTTAAAGAAGGTTGATGCTCTTGTTTGTTATATTGTAGCAAGATGAAAAAGGCACCAACACTCCAAAACAGGCCATTCCCATTTCTCCAAATACTGTATACATCAAAATAGACATCCACAACTGAGGGGATGAAATCACTCTCAGGAAGGAATTTGATAAAAGGGTGGCACCCAATAAACCCTGCTCATAAGTTAGGGATGGCTGAGTCTTCCACATATTGCTCCTGTCATGTTCCTGGCATTCCTACCACTGACCCTGTCAGCTGAAGAACTGCAATCCAGTAATATCCAGAGGACCACAGTGTAGCCAATCCTCTCTTAGAGCCTTAAGAACGGCACCAGGGAAATTGACAAGCAAACCAATGCAAAAAAACCTACCAGACATTAATCAGTATCAACTCTAATTTCCAAGCCCTTTTCAAAGGTACAATACATCAGCTGCAACACCTTTAGGAGCAAAGTGCTCTATTCTTCATGAGGAAGGAAAGCTACTGATTTAGCTGGATGCTCTTCATTACTTATTTTATCATCAATTTTCGTTTCTAGATGCGACGCCAGCATTGCAAAGCTGTCTGGAGACATAAATATCATCAGGCATGAGATCTCAAAACTAGAGAGAGAAATTCATACTATACAATCTACCTTGGAAACTTATGCCAGTAATTTAGAAATGAAGGTGAGTAGATATAAAGGATCAGTACTTTAACCTGAAAACTATACTAGATACCAGATATCTCTCAGTGCTGACCGATTCACATTCATGGCCACCAGCACCAAGGAACCATTTACTGGGCATCTTCTTGTGATATAATAGAGGTAAATAATTAACAATAGATAAATTAAGAGGTGGGAGGAGGAGAGGGAGGAGGAGGAGGAGCTGCTGCTTCCAGATTGTATTTAATTTTTGTGCAGGAGTAAGTTTGAGCCTGGAGTTCACTGTCCTTCATTCACATCAGGAAAACAAAATTTGGCAGAGTCACATGACAACCTCTTTGCTTTGCATTCTAGTGAAGGCTGCCCGAAACCCATCAGAATGATTGAGTTGATAGAAAACAGTGCAAAACTACAACAGTTAAAAAAAAAATCACCTCACAATGTTGTACAGGCATGTATAAGCATTCCAAAATCAATAATAGAAAGTTCATGCAAAAGCAAACACGTACCCTCAAAAAACATGGAAAGTGTTAGGAAAAAGTCATTTTCAGTGTTTGCATTTTTGAAGCTTGTTTTCTGTGCATAAAAGCTCAGCCCTGAAATGGCAGTAAATGAAACTCTCCCTCCCCTCCCCGCTATTTCTTCACCACTTGGCAATTGCATCCTATCTACATCTGAATTAGCAATGAGCGAACATCACTGGACAGAATCACAATTAGGTTGCCAGTGACATTATTACCTATTGATTTACCTCCCAGGTTTTATGAGGTTAACACAGAGTCAGAATATGATATAAAGCATCATTAGTGGGGAAAAAACTCCTGCATTCCTATTCTCTCCTTAGTATTATTAAATTGCACTAGCTGGCTTTTTGCTCTTATAATGTCTTGCCTGTTGAGATCTACAGTGTGTGGCCTTAAAATCCCCTTCTCAAATAAAAATGAGCCAATTTGTCCTTAGTGTTCCGTTACAAGATCTCCTCTGAACTTAGAGTTCTTACAAGCAGCATTTTTAAAAACTAAAGGTGTGGTTTAACAGACCCACAGCCTGATTGTACCAAATAGTCTTTTTATTGTTACAAAAAGGCAAACAAAATTACTTTTTAATTTATAATATTGATATATCAGGCATGGGAAAAGGTCACCATACCATTTTCTAAACCCAAAGGACATTTGTTTTATAAGTAAAAGAGAGGAGAGAAGAAGGAGTGGAGGCATTTTTAAAATAGGGAAACATCCCCTTTCAGAGTTTTCAGCCTGCTGGATGTGTTCAAGGCGCTGGTGGAAATTAATGACTTTCTTAAGCAATTAACTTTGCAGGTTGACCTTATGAAGTGAAGCTGGACCTAGTGCCAAACTGCATAGTCATTCGCCAATTATGCTTCTCCTTCCAGTTCTCAGTTCCCATGCCCTAGCTATAGTAGGATATTTCATAACAGCGCTCATGTCTTCACCAAATACTTTCTTTCCTAACAGACTTATTACTCATAATTAAAGTCCAGCACAACTCACAGGATTTTAGAGATAATGGATGCTCAAAATTAAACTCAAGACCTTCTGATTGCTCACAGTTTTTGTGCTAATTTATGGCAAGTCTGTCACCAAGTTAAATTAATTCTGAGAAAAGCTCTTAAGAATTAGCCAATCTGAAATTCTGGCTTTTCCCAAACACTGCAGCAGTAATGTGCATTTAATGAAAGTGCTGGATTTCTGCCTTATAAAGATAGTTCCCTGTTGAATTCTTATTAGGTAATGCAGCTTTTAGGCAAGTTGGAGACTTCAAACTCAGAACAAAATTCAAATTTAAAGGCAGTAGAGGGAAACCAACACCATGAATTGCAGCTCCTGGATCTCAAGTAGGTGATGGAATTGTTTTTTTCAATCTGTTAATGCACCTGATGGAATGCTTTAGACTAATGGAACTGACATGCAGCAGCAAAACAGTTTATTTGTATGCATTTGCAAATGTTGACGAAACAACAAGAAGACAATTTTGGCCTAAATAAACTATCAGTCGTAGATGGAATTGTCAAGGACTTTTTACAGAGCTCCTGCCTATGTCTGTCAGCATTTTAGCTATATGGTACAATATAAGGATCAAGTGAGAAAACAACACAGCTGTTACACCCAGTGGTAATGCACGCAGCATGGAAAGCAGAGGGCTGCCATTTTGATTCCCAGCCGTACTCCAGAAGTAGGCAATGGCAAATCACTGCATAGAGGTGCTTACAGAAGTGTGCAGGCAATCAACCAGGAGTTGGCCATGACTCAGGTTGCCTCCAGACTTGCAGAATAAATCCACAGTTAAAGGGAAAAACGCAGCTTAATTACTGCGCAGCAACAACTAGCCATATCAACCTGAAATGCAGCTCCGTAGCTGTCCGTCGGAAGCTGCAAGAACTGTGTCGTCATGTGCCGTTACGCAGGTTGAGGCAGCCAATCAGATTTGAGCTGCCCTTCCTGTGCTGTTCTTGCCATTGCGCCCGGACTGGAGGAAACTTTGAATTTCCTTTATACTGTACAGCGTGTGTCCGTAGATCAGCATTAAGGCAAGTGCGCAGTACCAATCTGATAATGCAACACCTCGATCGGGACTGTGCACAGTATAAACAAGTCTGGACACAGCCTCAGTGGTATCCAACACCAAGAATAGCAACACTTGGCTGAATAACTTTGTTACTGACTGAATAACAACAAAGAGCAAACAAAACAGCAAAATAAAAAGACTAATCAGTTCAAGCAAGACATGAAAAGGATGCAAAGGAATATAAACTAAACTTCAGAATACAATTTAACAACATTCAGAGAAATACAGTAAAAATGTTTTGGCTAGAAAGCAATAACTGAAGATAAGCAAATCTGACTAACCTTGAAACTTTTTAGAAAAAGAGAGATAGATTATAAATAGAATAATATCATAAAACATGAATAATATCATAAACCACATGGGCAACTAGCTATATAAGACTGAGTTTAATAGCATCACTGAAATTAATATTTATGGTTGTGGTTAACTTTAAGAATAACTATTATTGCTTAGATTGCAAATGTATATACTGTACATGTACAGCCATTTTCATTCACAAATCTGATAAATATTTTCTAACTTTTGTTTATCCCAAGGATTTTTATTAGTACTTAGGGTGTTTTTCCACTGTCACTAGAAGTACCCATTTAGTACCCATTAATGGGTACAAAAATGCCATTACGTACCCATTAATGGGTACTTTTAGTGACAGTGGGAAAACACCCTTAGAGTGATATAATTAATGCTTTAATAGATTTCTTATATTTTCACACAGATATTATAGATTCTAACACAAAAATTATGTTCATAAACAGCATGGTGAAAAGTGTATAAATTCTTCAGTTATGTCTACTGCCAGATTGCCTGTTTTACTTATTTGTAATATTCTGGGTTTCAAATATTATCCACACCAATCAGTACATAGTCAGCAATTAGATAACATTTAAGGCAATTTGACGTACAACCTACAGTGGCTGAAATATTAAGTTATAAGTACTTATATGGTTACAGATATATAGGAAGACACCTCCAGTTTTCATACCTAATAAATATGCATATTTATTAATGGTAACTTAAAAGCCATTCTCTTTAAATGCTAGGATAAATGGTATTTTAAATGACTTTAAGGAACAAATACATAATCACCGGAAGTGGACAGAAAATGAAGTGAGGCGATCTGAACAAGAGCAAGGTTACCTTATAAATCAAGTTCTTGGAAAAATGAAAGATAAACTGGTAAGAGGGTTTTTTTTTAAATTATGTGCCATATAAAGAATTAAGGATATAACAAGATTTGCTAAAATTCAGCTACCATGGAGGTACTGTTCTAAAACTATATTTCCCACCCAGGCCACACACTATCATTTTAAACATAATGTGTATTGTTTTAAAGTTGTTGAATTTTTAAAGTTTTTTAATGTACACTCTGTTTTTATCTGTTGCTTGAAGGCTGTAACCCGCCCAGAGACCTTCGGGTATGGGGCAGGATATAAATGTAAATAATAAATAAATAAAATAAATAAATAAAACTAAGTTTTTAAAAATAATAAAATCAGTTAAATGAACAAAGCATAACTATACCCTTAGAATCCAGCTACACAGAGACCTTACCTTCTGCTTTAGCTCTGTATTAGAATGGAATCCACTTCTCCACCTCATCAGGAAGGAACTCTAAAATATATACAGCTCGTGCACTTGTATATTCGTTAAACCAGAACAACCATTTGTGTCTAACATGGAAACAATAGCTCAGTCTTCATGTGAAAGTCCTCCCTATAAGAGTTCTGATCAGTCCCTTTTACACTGTAATGCTCCATTACCAAATCAGATTTAGGGTGTTTTTCCACTGTCACTAAAAGTACCCATTTAAGTACCCATTAATGGGTATGTAATGGCATTTTTGTACCCATTAATGGGTACTTAACGAGTACTTCTAGTGACAGTGGAAAAACACCCTTACACTCCAGCACAGAAGGAGAAGTAATATGCAAACAAACTGGTGTTTCCCCTATCAGTGCTCCTGCGCAAATTGGCAGACCAAAGAACAAAAGGCAGGGAATGGTTCTGCCCCCATCTGTCTACCCCTGGGAACTATTTTGCCCCAACAGACATATTCATTTCTCCAGAAGGTAGACTGCCAAGCAGAAATTTAAAATGTTATTTTAAAAATATATAATTTTATTTTAAAATTCCCATTACACTAAAAATTGGGGGGTGGGAATAAAAGAATAGACAGACTAAAAATAATAATAATGACTTCCCATCTTCATATTGATAAAATAGAAGTATATCTGCATTTATAACTCATGTCTCATACAGCATCCTATCTCACACTGTGGCTGAGATGTAGGGCAGGTGTAACAATAGCTATTAGAATGAATGTCTAGTACTGCTTCCAGCTTGGAGAGAGAGGCAGACAGGATGCCCTTCAAAGTCATTTGCAGGGAACTGAAAGCAAGTGAAGACTGCCTTTTGTCTGCTTGAAGCCCAGTGGTCCACATTGGGAGGGGGCCCTGTGTCAGACAGAATGTTGAATGAGTAGGGCTGTGGCTCAGTTCAGCAGGGCTCCTCTTATATTCTTTTAAACAGGACCTGGCTAGCTACTTCTGAATGCTGCCCTCTGAGGGAGGGGGGGAGGGGGGGAGGTTGGTTGGTTGGTCTTTGAATCTATGTTTTACACTGATTTATGGTTTTTATAATTATATTGTTGTTTCCTGTTCCTGGGGCATTTGGATGGAAAGTGAGAGGGAGAGATAACTAGATAGATAAAGCAGGTGTGTATGAAGCAAATCGGTATAGAAACTGCCCAAAATGTATTTCTAGCGTTCTTTGAACTTTAAATATTTTATGCATTTTTCTGGTACTATCAAGTAGAACTGACTTCTGTGGAATGGGGACATTCAGAAGGCATATTTTAAAAAGCATCCTACCTTCCAGTGTAGCCATTCCTCATTCCATCATAAGGGAAATAATAAAATTGTATCTTTAATCAGTACGATCATTCCTAAGTGTATCTTGGCAGCAGTAAAGTTCTTGGCTCCATACAGCCACTTGAGTGCTAATCTCCAGGAATTTTTTATTCTGCACTCAGGACTTCAGCTGGAGAGGGTCACTTTATTAGCTGACATTAGAAGAATAAGAAATCAAATTCTTATACACAGTTGCCTATAATCTAAACAACATTTCAGGCTAAGTTCCTGGAAATGAGATAAGGAATGGGTGTAAACAATTTAGAGATAGTGGAGGTGGAGCATCCTTTTGTCCTTATTCAGTTTCACTGCTGATGGATTTATTATTATTATTATTATTATTATTATTATTATTATTATTATTATTATTATTATTATTATTATTATTATTATTATTATTATTATTATTATTGCCCTTTTCACTGAAGTATAAAATGAGGTGTGTATACCAATTAAAATGCGGTTCTTAAAGCTCTCAACTTGACCAGATATGAAACAATTAAAAAACCTTTAAAGGTTTTTAAACCTTTAAAAAACAGGTCTTTAAAAAACATGTTTGTCACTCCCAAAAGGAAACTACTTTAGTTAAAAATAATAAACCCCATGCTGCATAGATAATGCAGATAGTTTGTGATTTGGTCAACAGCAAAAAAGCAAGCACTTAAGGTCTTCGGTTCCAATTCATGTTCTCTTTATTTCAAATTTTTTCTCTTCATTGATGACTAAATCAGATGATGGTGGAGATGGCAAGCCAGTGTTTACTCAGTTCCGCCCTGCTCAGGAGTGGACATATTCTCAGCCTTCTTGTGGTTTAGGGTTTTCTGGGTTATGCATTGATAGTTGACGATCTTTATCTTCTTAATTGTTTTGGTAGTTCTATATGGTGGCCTCTGGCACGGGTGATACTGTTTGTACTGGTTGCAGTTGCTGCACCTTCAAGGTTTTAGATGGTAGCCTCAAAGTGACTACTGTTTAGCACTACCCAGGGAACAGTGTGACTTAAGGAGTGTCACGGATGTGAGCAGTTGTTATCCCAGAATGGTTGCCTCTGGTTGACAGTTGAAAGTTCAGACAGGGAAGGAGCTTCAATAGGACAGGACTTTCTGTGGCCTGAAAAGGTTTTAATAATTTCCCACTTGCTCTTTCTTTTCTTACCATAAGCTTGCCTACCTCTTTAGATGTTATATAGAGGAATGTTTGTCCAAGTGTATGGCTGTTCTTTGGTTAAGTAGGCAGTTATAGTTAATAGATGGTTGGAGCTCAACATTCTGTCCTGTTGGCAGCCATGTTGGAATTGGACTTTCAAAGATTTTCTGTTAGGACCATGTTTAGTTGAAAGCTGGAGATTTAGTTGGCCCCCAATAGTTAAAAGAATGTGCTTCCCGTGGACTAACGCTATCAACAAGGTTGCACTGCTAACCGTTAATTTTTCTTTTTGGCAAACTTGTATTAAGTACTATATTATTGTACTTAAGAATAGTTCATTTTATATTCACACTGGATTATGCATCAAGATTTATAAGAACTATTTGTTGAGTAGTTAACAGTTGTCTGAGTCTGGCTGTTCATGGTTTCAAAATGAGTGTCTTTAGTAGTCCGCATTGCAGACTTAAAAAATGAAGTTATGTTTATATCCATCCTCAAAGAACCACCCCTAATTTTACTTTCATTCTGTGAGGTAGATTACGCATTGAGTTTTGTGGCAAATTCACTTCCAACAACAATCTTTCCAGTCTTGGACAAATCTCCTGTAGCCATTAAATCAACTGAATGCCAAATGAGGTTAGCTTTCTCTGTGCAATTGGAAAAGCAAAATAGTGGGACTATGAAAGTAGAGGTCTTAACAATTCAGGGCAAATTTGAAAAAATGCCATTAATAGATGTGATTAAATTTGATTCTGGTCATTTTTTCAGGATTATGAAATTGGAGATTTAAATTTATAGCATTAAAAACTTCAGCAGAAAGAACAGAAAAGTTGTTGAGAAACAGTTTAATTCTGCAGCTAGTTCAGTGGGGGATAGACTGCAACAATAATTTATATTTTTTCCTCTTATTAATTTCTTATAATGCATCTCTTTACAAGGAAACAGTGGAAAAGAAAATGGAAGATGGTTTTTATTTCTTTTCCAAAAGGATAGAAGGCATTGAGAAAACAGATCATTTTGACACTGAGGTGAGGCAGGTGAAGAATGACCAAAACAAACTCCATGCAAGGATTTCTAGATTTGAAAAACTGATGTGGAATGAACTGGAGGAAATCCAGAGCGAATATAGAACAGGTATGGGACTATTCCTTTTGTTTAAAGTAGCTACTTAATCTTCTTGGCCTCTGATTAGATTAATTTATCATTATAAGAGATAAGTTTTATTGTGAATGACATTCATACCGGCATCCTATCTAGTCCTGCTGCCTGTTCTTACAGTGCCCAATTAATTGCACATGGAAGTCTGCACAGGATATCTTGCTGAGGAATGCTTCCTTCACTGATGTTAAAACTAGCAAAACTCAGATCCGTTAGCTACATATAGTTCTTTCTTAACAATGTTGTAGTGTGGACATCTATCTTCTCTAAGACTGGTTTCAGATATAGCATGTACTTTGTGATAAAGTGAGTTTAAGCCATATCATCACATACTGTATTATTCATTTTATATTCACACTGGATTATGTATCAATATTTATAGTAGTTTCTTACTGCTATGTAATGTCAGGGGGTGCTCCAAAGGCCAAGTTGCACTCCAGATTTCTGAAAGGAGATCACATTTTACTGGCCGTGTAAGAGAAAAAACATTTCTATGGTATAGAAAGCCATTTTACATGAGAGATTACTGTATTTGTCAATATTCATTAAGAATTCAGGTGAAGTTTGGCAGAAAGCAGAGATCAGGCCAACCATATATTTTGAAAAATAATTGGTATGACTATCTTCCATTCTTCATCATGTTCTCCCTCTATATATCACATGCACCCACTGACCTATCTACTTGTAGGGTTTTGGAGAGTTTTTAAAAAAACCCACTGTGCATCTGTAAATTGTGGTCACTTAATCCACATTATGTGGATGGTATGGATAATCCGAAATAAAATGTGTCTGAATGTGCTTTACTCCAGATTGCCCAAATAATGTGGATTAAGTAAATGCTGTCTGGATAAAGCTCATAGAATCATAGAGTTGGAAGGGACCTCTAGGGTCATTGAGTCCACCGTCCTGTTCAGTGCAGGATTTCCTAAACCATTCCAGACAGATGTAGGTCCAGCCTCTGCTTGAAGACCTCCAGTAAAGGAGAACTCACTACCTCCTGTGGCAACCTATTCCACTGATTGATCACCTTTACTGTCAGGTTTTTCCTAATATCTAATCCACATTGACTCCTTGAAGTTTCATATGTTTCTAGTCCTCCCATCTTGTGTGAGAATAGGAACGGTTCCTCTGCACAGATACTCGAAGGCAGCGATCATGTCTCCTCTCAGTCTTTTCTTTTGTAAGCTAAACATTCCTAAATCCTTCAATCTTTCCTAGTAGAACATGGTTTCCAGACTGCTAACCATTTTGGCAGCCATCCTTTGGACTTGCTCTAGTTTGTCAATGTCTTTTGTGAATAAGGGTGCCCAGAATTGGACATAGTACTTGAGGTGAAGTCTGACCAAGGTAGAGTAAAGAGGAACAATCATGTTAACCTTTCAATTCTCCCAGAAAATCATTCATTGGAATAATTAGGAAGAATTGTAAGGACTTTCTGGGAGTATATAAACCAATTCATTATCTAAAGAATCACGAGCTAAACTAAAAGATGTGATGCCTCATTAAAGTAAATTCTTGCACCTAAACTGTAACTGTAACTGTAAACTTCTAGGAACTTTTTCACTGCCAGAGAAAGTTTTAAGTAAAGATCTCCTAGCAATGAGCCTGGCATTTTTTTCGTCTTTATAAAACTAATAATGCAACCTTCTTGTTGTTGCAGCGGTATTTCTACATAAACTAGCACACATTTCCAAACTACTTTGGGCATGGTGCCACATTTCAAAATATTTTTACATACCTGTTGCAGCTTTTGGGTGACATAGGTCTGTTGGTGTTACCAGATAGGGCAACCCCAGGCTGAATAGAATTTGGATAGGACACAGCTGGGCTTCCATGCGCTTGACCCCATTAAATTACCACCTCCAACTGTGTAACAGTGGTATTTCTGTATCCTTCTGGCAAATAAGGGCCTCTACTTTGGGGGTAGCAAAGTGGAGGCTCAGCACCACAAGGAAGACACCACCCAACCTCCCCACAGCCTGCTGGTGATTTGCAATGTGATGTAATTCAGTAAACTAATAGTGTTAGTAAACTAATGATATGATGGTGAAGAATTGTCAACTTATTCTTAGGAAAGCTGCATTACTCAAAATACTGCTTGACAATCTAACGTAAGTATGCCTATTATTTACCAGGATTTCAATCGATACGTGACTCTCTTAATGCACTTAAACAAATACAGTCAACAAAGCTGAAACTTGAAGAAGAGAAGTTCAAGCAAGACATGAAAAGGATGCGAAGGAAGATAACTGAGCTTCAAGAAGACTAATGCCATCTCAAGTACTTGCAGATTCCTTTCTCAAAAATGTTCAATAGGTTGGAAAAGAGCTTCTTTGTTTGAGAATGTCAAGCTTGCTTTCCTATGTCTCCCGAGGAGAGAGGCAACATATTGTACTTCAGTGATACAGTAGTTTTGAATAGATCCAAGTCAAATCAATCTGACTGATATTCATACATTATAATTTATATTTTGGAAAAAAAATAATAAATTTCAAAGCCCACCAGGACTCTCTTATACACATTTGCTTGGTCCCCTATTGCAACTGATTATTCACCAAACATTACTATAGTCTGCAATTCTCACATGGTAAGCATACTTTCTGAACCCACATAACAACAGTATACTGAATCAGGTTACATTCTTAACCACATGCTGTCTCCATTTAAAGGAAAAGAGGAGCAAGATGTTTGGAATGGGTAGTTCAAAACATAGAGAATAGGGGGCATAAACAAAACAGTGAAATTAATAGCCTTTCTGCACTTGGAGAAGTGCCGGGTAAGTTTTGGATGCACTGGGCATTGCGAAGTGCGAATCCTTGGTGCAAAGTGAAGGTGCAAAAAAGCTTTTTGTCTCATCATTCTGTCCTGGAATAAAAATTCAGCCTTGCTTGTGTATTCCTTGACTTTCCTGTTTGGGACTGGAGGCCAGCAGCTGGTTTACTCTATCCCAGGCAGAATGTGGAAATCTGCACCCCACAGTATTAACAGAGACTGCATTTCTACATTGCTATTAGAGTGAATGTAGATCACCTTGAAGGTTGGGGTGGTGAACATATACCTGGGACAGCTGGCTTGACAGCAGTAGGTACAAATGGGCCCAGAATTGAAGTGGTCTGAGAACACAAAAGGTTTGCTGTGAACCAGAGCATTTAGTCCAGCAGTTAAATTTATTGATAACACTTAATTGTGTCCATTCTAGGGTAGTTAAAGTGGAATTGAGGCAGAACTCTTAAGGAATGGTTTGACTGCGTGAATGGACATAACAATGGATCTAAATATCCCAACTACACACACATATCAACAGGAGCTGAATAATCAGAATTGCACAAAATTGCTAATGTGTTAAAGCTGCTACTAAACAAACCAGTGGGCCAAATGCACTTAGAATTGTTTGTACAGTTTTGCTCATAACCTCTTAGGGGTACATGTTTTTATTCAGCAACCTTTGGTGGGGGGGGATTTCTCAGCTACATAATGCCCCTTGGATCACATCTAGTCAAATGCTTATTGACTCTCAGGAAGGAATTATTTTTGCAAAAGCTATGGCTGGTCAATATAAAACTACTCAGAAGAAGATAGAAAAACAAAAGATTGAGTTGGAAAATAGCTGCTTCTGAGATAACGAAACAACATTGCATCTTGATATTTCCATTATCAGTCACTTTTGCAAACACTGAAGAAACTATTCATAATCTTACCAGCCAAAACTTAGGTCTCTTAGTCCATCTCAAGGCGAGTTCCCATTGCCACTTTAAAACGGTCTCAAAACGGTTTGGATCCTCTTTGTCCCCATTCCCAATCAGTTTCAGGGGTATTTTGAGGATTATTAGGCTTAAAAATGGAATAAACACTGGAATTTTCCAGTGGTTTTTTCCCCACTTTTGCTTTAAAAACGTTTCCTTAGTGCTTTGGGAATGCTAGAGTGTTCCCCTATACAACAGACTGTTTCATTGTAACAATTCAGCCACTTCACACCTGATAACAATGTTTCCTTTCCCACCCACACAAACCTAAAGATTGAAAAAGGCAATCCTGTGCAATTCTGGCTGTTTCCCTCCTTCCTTGATCTTTAAAAAGGGAAAGCGGGGAAGCTGCTGCAGGAACTGGGAGATGTGTGTATGTTTAAGTGTGTGTGTGTGTGTGCAGGTGGCAGCGGCAGCAGAGCCAGCCAGCCAGCCCAGGTGTTTTTTTCGGAGAGAACCCCTGCTCAGGATGGTGTCTGTGGAGGTGGAGCGGGTGAACGGGGCTTGAGTTGCCGCTGCTGCTGTGTGCCCTGGGCAATGGGGAGAGAGAGGTGGGGAAAGGCTGAGGAGGGGAAAGAATCACTTTCCCCAATCCGTTTTTGGAAGTATTTTAAGTGTTTTAAGAGTAGGGACACAAAATCGGGGTTGAATCCGATTTCCAGATGCTCCTTTGCTTCCTTTTAACACACTTTACATATCAATGCAAATCCCTATGTAAATAGCCTTGTATATAGCACTTTATTCCTTGAATGGGAACTCACCCTCAGAGATGGAAAAGGAAGGTTAGCCATACCAGGCCACTTTCAGCCTGGAAATGCCTGCCCACACCTACCTCCTCCTCCTCTCTCCCCCTGCCAAATCTTCATGGAAAAAGGTAAACTTCAGCTGGGATGGAGCTGCTTGGCATGATGGAGAGGTGTAGGAGGAGGATAAGGGGGCAAGGGGGCCAGTGTGTGGGGAGATGGGTTTGCATGCTAGGGGTGTGACATGATGGGGAGGGCATTGCAGGAGGGTAGGGGGACAACATGGAGTGGGTTTATGAGCTGTGGGCGTGATGTGATGGGGAGCATCATGGGAGGGGAGATTGGGTCCCAAGGAGGAGATGCAATGGGGCGAGTTGAAGGAGGGTGAGGTGAGCAGTGAGGGCTGGGTTTGTGTACTGAGGAAGTGATGCAATTGGGGAATATTGCAGGAGGGCAAAGTAGCTGGGGTTGTGGGAGCAGGAGTGGAGGGGTAGTGGCGGTGGGAGCAGCGACATCGGGGGAAGTTCTGCACCATCACTGCTGCCACTACCACCCTGAAGCTATTTTTTAGGTGAGAACAATGTGAGAACGGTGATAGTAGGTCTTTGCCTGGTCCTGGGTCTATTTCTGACCGAGATAGGCTCACTAGGATCATCCAGTTTCAGGATAATATCTTTCTGACCAAGTCAGTCTTTGGAAAAACTGGATGCCCACTTTGGCAACAGTTCTCCAAGGGCTTAAGATGAATTCAGTCCTCTTAAAAAGTGAGGTATAACTGTGGCCTTAGAGAACACATTAAGATCCAGAGATCAGAAATACTGTGCAGTTATAGGTTTATAGGCCAAATTCTCTCTCACCTCCCAAAACCCAAAACAACTACAGGTGTATTGCCCTGAGAGGAAAACATGGGATATACTCCAGCAGGTTCCCCTCTAATGGCAATACCTTTTAAAATTATATAAATACCATGTGATAATAAAAAAGTGTGATTAGAGGCAGGTTGTGCAAGAACAGAGAAAGCCCCCCCCCCCATTCCTATGAAATACATTGATAAAATCCCCACTCCACAAAACACAGTAATCATCATCTAAGGTGCTCTGAAGCAGTTTAGAGAAGGCTTTGTGGTGGGGATTGTGTATACATGCCAGCCTGCCTCTCTCTCCTCTCCGGAACATTCTGTGCTAGAAAAGGAGGATTAGGGAAGGCTTGGGAACTTGTGGGGCCACACACTGTCTCTCTGAGGCGCTTCTGAGGCACCTCTTTTGCTATCTTTGAGTACAACCATAGAGGCTGCCAGACACGCTGTATCGTCTCCCAAGACACCAAAGGCCTCCACAACTGATTTTAATAAAAGTAATGTGGATAATAGGTGTCTGAAGTCAAAAGCTATTTTCCAGTAGCTCTGTCCACTTTTTCAGATTTACTGTAATTTATCATCAAAAGCCAAAGCTAATGGCATATAAACCAAGATATATTATGATTTAAGTAAAATGGTTCAGTAATACACAGATCATAATGCTAAAAGCCCACATTCAGGAGAAGCCTAAACCAATTACATCCTAATGCATTTGCGTTAAGAATTAAATTCTGCATGTTACAAAAATGGAGAGTTGGTAAGGCCAGTCAAAGGCATCCTGAAGTTTCAACCAGATCTCTTATTTTAATGCAATTTCTGAGGCTGCTGTCTCATACTCATTGCCAACACCTTCCTCCTCACTATCCTCCCATCCCTGCTGGTCACAAGAGGTAAAAAACATTTTTTCTCCCTATGAAAGATAGAATCAAGAAACACTTCTGATGCAGCCAGTTTTCTGCTGAAGGCTGAAACTTTAGAGACTTCATTGTTTATGTCAATGTTTGAGTGAATGACACAAAGTATTATTTTACCTTTTCCCTAAAAAAAGCAACCACATTTAATTTATTTACAAATTTAGCCTTAATCTTCAGCCTAGTAGACCAGGAACTTAAGAGTAGCCTCACCCCTTCTACAAAACTATCAGTATGGACAGCAATTAATTAATTAAATTAATTAATAATACATCAATCTTGCAAACCAAGTTATTTATAGAAGTGGCATTTTAAAACCAATTTGAAACACTTTGCATATATACACTAAATTGAATTATTCTCCACCACTACCAGTTGGAATTACTACTCCTGTTGCCAGTGAAGCTGTACAAAATTTGATTTACAGTGATGAAAATGAGCACTGGTAAACCTTCAGTCAATGAGCTGCAGGGGCTGGCTATTCCTCAATTTATTTTTGTTCACATGGCATGTTTAAAAAGTACCTCTGAGGCAGCCTAAAGGTTCCATAGAGATGAGATGATTTACATGCCACTGCCTATCCCCCTTCTCATGAACATTCTAGGCTAGAAAAGATAAGTTAGAGACCAGATGAGAGCATGAGAGCTGCCTATTATGATCTCTGAGGCATTTTTGAGGATTTTTTTTTTTGGACATGTGAATGCAGCCTGAAACTGATTCTTAGCCAAGAGCATGTTCTACTCTGCATTTCAGCAGATACTAATTAAGTGTGACTCACACATTTCTCAAATCCATGTGCATATACTGGAATCTTTAGCATATAAAAACATAAGAGAAGCTTGCATCCCATCTCACATAGTGGCCCACCACTTGCTTCTCAACACTCTCAAGCAGAAGATGGTGAAATCCTCACCTGCTTTTGACTCCCTTCAAATGGCCTTGAGAGGCATCCTTCCTATCTTTCAAATTGATACTCCGGACCTCCATTAATTTGTCCAAACTTTTCATAAACCAGCTATCTAGTATCCATCATCACCTACTCAGGTAATAATTCCCATAGACAAAGGGTCCATCGTATGAAAAAATACTTCCCCTTTTTGGTCCTAACTTCCCTGCCCAACAGCTTTCTTACCAGCATTTCTGACTCCATGTTATCCAAATCTTAATAAACTCCTAACGATTGATATCTTAATGTTGTTACTGTTTATTTTATCTAATAAGCAATAAACCTTCAACATCTATTACAAAAATTGCTTGCTATGAAACAAACATGAATTCCTTCTCATGCAACTTCTCCCTGTGAAGCATTCCTGAATCACTCTGCATTGAACACATTTCTATTTTTCTTAAACTTTCTAGGCAAACGGTTCATGATATTATTTTCCTTCCCTTATTTACTTTTCATAGCATATGAGTCTCTTGCTTCAGTTTGATTTTAATTCCAGCTCTTCGTTTCATATTCTCTGTATCGCTTTTTCCCAGAACTGTATTACACGTTCTTCTAGCCTCTTCTACAGATCAGGTTTTATGGATCACTAGTAATGAACACGGGAAGCTCCATTTGTAGGGGATCACTGACAGTCTCAGCCTCTCTCTGCATTTCCAAAACAATTTCCTTCATAAATTTCCTTTGGGATAGAATTTGAAATGCATACACTGGTTGTTTCTCCAATGTAATATTTTGTAAGTTCTGTGAAGTTTGGCAGACTTTCTGCTTTTGGGAGCATGGTTCAAAAGCAATTATTCTGTCTGTAGGGGGAGCCAGTGGGTGTGGATGTAGGTGTAAGGCTCAATAGACTCTTATGGGTATCATCATGTTCCACACTCCAAAATAAAATGTTTTATATTACCATCTCTGCCCCTCTTTCATCCCATATAATCTCAGATTGGCCCTTCTAGCTTGCGGCCATAAATCCAGAACTTTTAGTTTAATTTGTTCAAGCCCTCAAATTACTGTGTCCAGCTCTTCTTTGCACATGTGTGCCCCTTAATTTTTCAACTTTAAAGATAATGTATATTTGTCTCAACATACAAACTATGTTTTTACATGCATTTTTAGAAACGCCTTTATTGCCATACTTTGCTTTTTGTACTTGACTTTCGTTGTGAGCCACCCTATGGGTGATGAGCCAGGTGGTCAAACAAACAAACCCTCAAATTTGCATTTTCCCAAACCAGGTGTGGCCCAGCTCCTGTCAGCTTAGAAAGGTACTCCACAACCATTTAAAAGTTAAATGAAGGCAGTCTAGTTACCATCTTGGTTCAAGTACAATCTGTCCATTTTGCACAGGTCTGGCTTGTTCCAGGATATTCCCCAGTCTACCAAATCTAAATCCTCCTTTTCAACATCACTGCCTCATCCACCCATTGAGAATCCTGACTAGCTGAGAATGAAACCTTAGATGTCCTGGACTTCAATCTTCTCCAGAACATCCCAAATTTGGCTTCCAGGACATTCCACTTACCCTTCCCAATAACTCTGGTGTCACATGCACCATGTCTATTAGCTCTTTTCTAGCACCAGAGGTTCTGTGAAGTCTGCAATATTTGCATCTAGCAGGCAAGTCAACAAGTGGTCAAAATGCCCATCAGAACCCAGTTTGCCTAAATTTCTAATAATCAAGTGGGCCAGCCCCCTTCCCAACCCATGGAACTGTACTCTCAGTGCAAGACAGGTGCTTAGAGGCAGTAATGGGCTGGATGAGGGCCAATAAATTGAAACTGAATCCAGACAAGACAGAGGTGCTGTGTGTTACAGGCTCTCAGGTCCAGGTAGTTGGGAGATACCCTGTCCTTGATGGGGTTACAATATCCGGGAAAGGACAGGTGCGTAACTTGGGGGTATTCCTGGACTCTGCGCTAACACTTGAAGCTCAGGTGGAGGCCATGGCCAGGTGTGCCTACTCCCAACTACGGCTGGTATGTCAACTGAAACCTTTCTTGGGCAGAGATGACCTGGCCACAGTTATCCATGCTCTGGTAACCTCCAGTTGGACTACTGTAACGCGCTCTACATGGGGCTTCCCTTGAAGACGGTTCGGAAATTGCAGCTGGTGCAAAATGCAGCTGCTAGAGTGCTGACAGGAACACCTAGCCGGACACATATTACGCCGGTTTTAAAGGAACTGCACTGGCTGCCAATTCACTACCGAGCCCAATTCAAGGTGCTAACTCTGACTTATAAGGCCCTAAATGACTTGGGCCCCAGATATCTAAAGGAGCGCCTTCTCCCGTATCGACCTGTTTTAAGATCTGGAGGGGAGGCCCTTCTGGTGATCCCTCCACCTTCAGTAGCTAGGCGGGTGGGCACCCGGGAGAGGGCCTTCTCGGTAATGGCCCCCAGGCTATGGAAAGGTCTCCCCTTCCGGGTGTGTCAGGCCCCTTTTTTGTTCCTATTTAGGAGGGCGGTGAAAACGTTGCTCTTCACGCAGGCCTTTGGTTAAATGTCCCCCACACTTCCCCCATTGAAAATTACTGCTGCTTTTAAATATTTTTGTATTTTTCTAAAGTTGCATTTTTAAACTTGTTTCTGATTTTATGGCTGATATAATTTTTAAATGTCTGTTTTTAAATGTTGTGAGCCGCCCAGAGACCCTCGGGTATGGGGCGGCATATAAATGTAAATATAAATAAAGAGAATATAAGCACACTAACAAAGGAAGGAGTCCCAATTAAGGGAATGCATTCCTCTTCCTCAGCTTGGTGTCCTCTCTCCCTAAGACCTCCACTCTCTGTGCTCCCAACATGGAATGGAATGCTTCTACTGCATCCCTGAAGGGCTTACCCATATGTCTCTCTCTCTCTCTTTCTGCTTGACCAGGTCAGCTAGCCTGGCTTCAAGGGAAGGAACTTGTTCCCTGAGGGCCAGAAGCTCACTTGCTTCTACCACACACCCATGACTTCTGCCCAGGAGACAGATAGTGCAGAACACAGGGAAGCCCCCCTCCTACAATTTTCTTTCTTTAATTACTGTTTTCTAGTTTTTTTAGTGGTTTGTTGGCCACTAAACCTGTCACATACCAAGTGCAAAACAAAACTCTCCAACCATACAAGATTTATTCCAGAAACTCACCAGACCACCACCACTTATTTCTCTCCATGCTCAGACTCAACACCTTCCTTTTAAATAGGTTAAACCGTGCAAAAATCAAACAGACTTTGGCTGGATATTAAGGAGTTTAGTGACAGTGCCTTTTAATATACATTGAAAAAAATATTGCTGCTTTAAATAGAAACTTTAAAGAGCAATTGTCATGTGTGTGAGTTGTTGTAAGACCCTTCTGTGGCACCAGTCTTCTGTCTGGCTGTCTGCTCATAAAACTCGGTTTAGGATGCTGCCGCTGCAAGTTTTCTATTTAAATCCAAAGTTCGAGCATCACCATTGGTTTGTGCATTTTCTACAAGTACCTGCAGAACAATTGGGGAAAGGAGGGGAATGAAGGAGTGATATGTTATTGCTAGTGTAAATACATCTTGACTGCGCAGAGAATTAAAAGCATTTTTAAGACCACAGAAGTTAAGAAATGCCCCACGAGATGAGACCTGTGCCCCATCTAGTCCACCAGCCTACTCACATAGTAGCCAACCAGTTGCACAGGGAAGCCCACCAGCAGGACTTGTAGTCTCCCAGCTGGCTTTTGGAGATGAACTGTCTAAAAGGCCTTGGATATTAGGGGCTCTCCCAGAAGCTGTAGGTATATCCAATGTATCTCTATAGTTGTGTATCTCCATGGCAGTTTTATTAATGAATCATGCAAGAGACTCATATTTAGTCCTTGTTAAAGTAGCAGCAATCCTCGCTTTATTCCAGCATAGTATACTTGCAGCAACTGAGAAGCAACCAAGGCAGAAGTGAAAGATTAATACTGGTATTGCTTCTATAGAGAGTAGGCAAAACTTTCCCCCCTGTTGCCGCCCAAAAATGCACTAAGCAATCATAGGATCAAGTTTGGAGGAACAGAACAGCACTGTATGGCAGGTCTCTTTATATAACAATTTCTTCAAAAAGCATTTTCCCCCTATCCTTTCCCAAATAAACCAACTGCAGGACTCTGCTTTCACTGTCTGGTTACCAGCATCTTTTCTGTAATATTTGTTTTAAAATATTTTTATACTGTTTCCCACTTTGGGATCCTGAAGAAGTTTATGAAGGGTGGGAGGGAAGAAGGAAACCATCTCCCATTTCAACCTCCTGAGTTAAAATGTATTAGTTAAATAAAATACAATTAACAGCAATTTAAACAAATTAAAATTACTCCTACATGGAAGGCCTGGATGAAAAAAATGACACCTGAAAGTTCATAATGTAGGTGTCCCATGGGTGTTAGAAGGAAGAGCATTCCACAAGGTAGGGGCCAACACAGAACAGGCCCGCCTGTGAGTAATCAAGGTGACACTAGTGAACCTAAGGCACTTGCAGCAGGAACTCTGAGCCTAAAAAAGTTGAAAGTAAACTATAAAAATGTCTTGCACTTTTTTGTAAAAATCCAAAACACCTATAATATAGGTTAGGATGCTAGAGTGGGATGCTTTCCCTTGTGCTGAAAGAATTGTGATAATGAATCTATCGAACAGCCCATGGCACCAATACATCTTACAGAATAAAGCTCTATAGACGTAAATAAACAAACCTAAACATATCTAGAGATATATGCTTAATGGAAGCCCTTCCCATAAGGTAGTTGATTTTCTTCCTACCACTATGGAATTTTCTTATTTAGGCATTTTAATTTTTAAGAATTTTATAGCTCTTATCAGTAATAGCCTCCCGACACCTTTTCCACTCTACCTGAATCTGATCAAAGCTAGTACAAGACTTCTTCAAATGTGATAGAAACAGCAATATAAACAGCCAAATCAGTTTTCAGCCCTTGCTACCATCCAACTTCTACTTTCATCTCACTTTCAAAAGGATATTGTCTGATACTTAAAATTATTGCTGCTTCAACGGCAAATCCCCAAACCAGAGGGCCCTTGACACATGAAAAATGAAATCCTCTCTTTTTTGCTTTGTATCTGCTTTTGTTAGGATAACTGTCAAAAAACCCTCGTTCCGCTGTTTTAAAATATCACACATTTAGCTCAGCTAAGTAACAGTCCTTGTGAGAATAGGGAGAGCTCAGAAACCTCTATGTTTTTTCTGCATGCATGCTTAGAGATATTGCACTCAAGCAAATTTGCCACTTTAAATTTGCATCCTCTTCCGAATGCAATAATGGATGAGTAGATCTACTGGAAAAACTGTCAGCAATCCCTGTTTATTGTGCTGAATTGACATGAGAGAAAAGCTGCCAAATCTTTCTTTTATTTTTCTTTGTGATAAAGCTATCTACTATTTTATTACATCATACCTAATTGCTGCTTACCTAAAATAATTTCCTGTTAATTCCTTAATAGAAGCACAGCTAAATCTACATCAATCCGTACAAAATGCAAGTTAGTTCTTCTGATATTTCTTACAGAATGCACAATATTGCCAGAGCCTCTTTTTGATTTCTGATCAGCAGTACTGTATATATTCCTTCTACTTAGTTTGTGGGATTAAGAATAAATTCATTACTTATTTGAAGAAGAAATTAGATTTTGGTTCTTTGTTTCAGCTTTCAGCTTCCAAGCTAAATGACTGCTGCACATAATGAATCAGCTATAAATTTGAGTGTACTGGTATTTCATGAGAGGCAATCCACTTTTGGTTTTAAAAATAATTATTTAGGTAATTTGCAAAGTATTAAAAATAAAAATTCATACTCAAGTCACTTGCATGAGAATATACTCAAGATAACAGAAGCCACAGTAAGCAAAGAACTTTCAAAAATGGAGGAAACAATTCTGCGTCATTCTTTTGGTTCAAATATTTTGTACACAATCTTTAAAGAGACATTCTAGACAGCTTCCCAAGAGAAGTGAATGTATAGTTGTAATCTCTTCGATAATGTTACGATTTGGTTCTCACAAATTACTGTAAGTAACTACCACCTATGAAAAACTGGAGTTTGAAGGAACCATGGAGGCCCAGTATATCAATACAAGTCAATGGCACTGCAGAGAGATGAGCCCAGTCAACCAAACGTAAGTAAACAGCACTGTGGGGCTACCTATGGAGTGTAGGTCTGCCAATGTATCAAATGAGCTGTGGAGGGGAGGCCCAGACTACCAAGAACTCAAATCATATTACTGAAAGTTTCCTGGATTACATTAAACAAGTGAAGTCACATTTTCCAAAACCATGTGATTAAAAAAATACAATAGCGGCATAATCATGGAAAGAGATTCTGCCTCAAATACTGAATAGTATATTTAAATTTCCCAAATAACAGGGCACTCAGAGCAACTTAATTTGCTGACAGAAAATAATCTAAAATTTTTTTAGCCTTATCTAACTTCAAGCTGAACAACGTAAAGAGATATTTGTACAAATTAATGCTCTCACATCTATTAGTTCATAATCATTTTTGGCATATAGGTGCCGTAAGAGGTACCATCGGGCAACGGAAACAATCGTTTCTGAATATCCAGGTTGATACACCACTCTTTCTAGCATGCGACGACTCTCCCTACAAAGAAAACAAACAGTGAAGTATTATTAGATGTATAACAAGACGTGTTAAGAAAACTACTAGAAAGGGGATGACCCTGTAACATTTTACACATATGAATTAGAACCCTTAGGTTCAAAAGATCTGATAAATAACAGGCATAGCCTTTTTTCCTCAAAATCTATGAAACTCTTTACAAAATTCAAAACTCAGAAGCACAAGGGAAAAAGATAGAGAAGGAGCACTCCATTCAAAGATTCTGAATTTAAATGCAATCAGCCTCCATCAGAGAATTCTTCCATGGATTTATGACTGCAATTCAAGTTAGTATCCACGTGTGAGGAAACAGTGTGTGCAGCCAGGGATCTGTTTCCCTTTCTGCAGTAATTCCTTCTTGAAAAATCAAGTTATTTTTTAGCTTGAAAAAGTGCAGCTTTTGAATTGGAAGCTGCATACAACATCTCTCTTCATGCATTATTCATTTCTGTAGAACTTGGCCATCATACTCTTTTGCCTCATTTCTATGCAGAATCCTTCTGGAAAACACGTGGCTGTAACTCTGCTGATAGGAACTTTCCCCATCTATATTAAGGAGGAACATAAGGCAAATGCTCCCCTTCCACCTGCACTGAAGGTTCAAGGATGCTGTAAATCAGGTTTAGGAGAGGAGGAAGGAGACGAGGGCTCAGTAAATTTTTCTCCCTCTTCTATCTGCTAAGTCTCCCTCAGCCAATCTTTATCTTTTTTTGTTGCTTATAATAACAACATTTAACAAAAAGGAGCTTTCTAGAGCTTACTGGGCATTTAAGCATTTTCTGAAGCATAGTATTTTAGAGTACACTTCATTAAATATTATTTGCACCACACCCTCATAATTACCGCACACCAAACAGGTTGGCTAAATGCAAAAATGGTTACCACATAACACACCTTGAGCCCATTTTGCGATTATACTGTAGAAGTGCCTGCAAGAGAATACCCAGAGGACAGAAGGAAAGTTTCAAAGCTTCTGCTGTGGCTTCCTGAACCAAAGACGGCCAGTGGTCATCGGAAATCTTAGCCTTTGAACAAAAGCAAGGTTAAGTGCCAAGGTGCATTGTGGTATATAGCTTTCACTGTAAAACTATACAACTAGAGTGCTTATTTCCTTTTTTTTGTTTTTGCACATATCAATGCGATTTCTAAGATTATCAGTAATAAAGTTCACATAATAATAATAAAAGATTATTTACAATAATCAAACACTTAAAGAATAAAATCAACATGGATTTGTAATTGTTGAGTACACAATGTATAAAATTTTGCCTGCCTTTATCTCCTTGTTCTAGCTGAGGGGAAATTAATGGATGGATTCAGGAGCAATGAACACAATGTTTTCACCTTTCAAACAGGCATTGGTTCATCCACTCCTGAAAAATCTTTCTGGACTCTGAAGTTTATCCAAACTACCACTCAGTCACAAGCATCCCTTTTTGGGGACAAAGTGCTTTTGAGGTGCCTGTACCACTGCCACCATTGTGGAATGAAACTGGTTTCAAGCCTGGTTTGGAATGGGACAGCCTTCATTGTCCCCCTAGTTGAACTACTTTAAGGCTGAATCTGCCTTCCCCCCAGAATTCCAGAACAGAGCAGTACACTCCAGCCTAGAATAACCAATCTCCCTGAGAGCTGTTTGCGCTGGGATGGCATTGGTTCCAAAACTCTCACCAACTTCAGAACTGGCACAAAACGCAAGTGCCTAGAATTTCGAGCTCCTGGGGTACCTATTTTGACAGTGTGCCTTGCTGTGCTAACAAAATGGGTCCCCCGTGATAATGTATAACACCACTACTCCATCTATGCTTTGTCCTGTGTTGATAGAAAATACAAGAGGGGGCAAGGCTTCTCTGGTCAGTTCTACAGTATGGATTAAAGAGGCCCAGGAGTGGACTATGGGTGTTTTTCCACTGTCAAAAGTACCCATTTTTGCACCCATTTAGGACCCATTTGGGTGTGAGCTGGATGACCCCATTTCCACTACGGCACCCATTTGGGACCCAATTGTTTCCACTGCCATTGGGGAAATCCGGATCTGATGGGTACATTTAGGCCTTTAATCCGGATTTTCTGTAGGCCCCATTAAAGGGGTCTACAATGGGGTCTTCTCCCAGAAAATCCGGATTAAAGGGAGCCCGTTTCCACTGGAAACAGGCAATGGGGTCCAAAGGAGGCTAGGGGGAGGGGATGCACCTTTGGGACCCCCCCAACATTGCCTTCAAAGTCACTTCAAAGTCACTTCAAAGTTGACTTCATATTCACTTCAAAAGTGACTTCGAAATCACTCCGAAGTTGCTTCGAAGACTGCCCCCCCCACCCCCCAAAACACCTGGGGTAATGGATCGACCCCTTCTGGGTCAATCCGGATTCCCCAGATGGGTGCAAAGCTGTTTCCACAGGAGGTGTTAACATCCATTCCTAATGGGTGCTACACCTCCTGTGGAAACACATTGGGTGCTTCCCTTAATGCGGATCTACTAGATTCGGATTAAGAAATGTACCCATTCCTTAGATCCGGATCTTCTTAGATCCAGATCTCTAAGGGCTGGAGTGGAAAAACACCCTATGGTTTAGTCCACCACCCAGTGCAGAAAGGCCCTATGAGACAGATATAGGGAGTACGACTGCTATAGAGCACCACATCCTCTTGTATTACATCAGTGGATTGGGAATGGCAGTCACTGTTACAGCAGTGCCACTCCCACCTGCACAGACAATTTAAGAAATCAGTGTTGAGCAACTGCTAGATAGGCTACGGGATACCACAGGGTACTGTCATGCTTCCAGTGCTCTTTGACACTTACATGAAGCCACTGGGAGCTATCAGCAAGACTTCAGAAGCTAGTTTCACCAATACATTAATTACACTCAGCCCTACTGCCTGGAGCATTCTATTGTGAAATGCTATGAACATCCTGAAACTGTATTAGATGCAGTGATGGTTCAAGGTGCACCCCTAGGCAATGTAACAGTTCTTTTGGAGAAGACCCAGTACCATCCAAAATAGAGAAGCTATTTGTTTCTTGGAAACTGCCAAATATTTCGTTCATCATCATGGATAAGCAGAGGCTTTATTCCATTGCAAAGTTTCAGTTGTGAAAGTGCATGAAACATCTTAATTTATAGAAACTGTGATGCCACATCAAGGCTTTTTCAACAAAGACAAACTCACTGGAAAATGATAAGGTGGCTCCTAAATAGCATCTACCATCCAAAAAATTAAATTAAATCAATGCACTATTTGATGGAGTAATTTGGAATAAGAACAGCACTCTAGTTTCCAAAATCAAATCTGCTTGCCTAACGCTTTAGTTACAAATAGCCAGAAGATGAAACAGAGGACGAAAACAAATAAGCTCATTTGACAGGCCGTGGTTTAATCTGACCATATGGAAAGCTGTTTCTTCCTTTGTTATACATACAAGTTAAATCAAACAATGGGAAAAAATGGTAATTGAACAACGCTATTACTTTTATATTGTACAAACAGAGGAAGTTAATTAGCAGGAATTTACTTATTACAGAATTCTAATGGGTGAAACATATTGCTCACATATATTTTTTTTTATTTGTAACTCTGCACTTAGAAGCAAAATCTTCCCATTTAAACTCAGATTAAGGTATTGTAGTTTTCTTACCATGGAGATCTCCAGAGCTAGTTTAGCAAGTCTTAGCAGACTAGAGAGCTTTCCACTCCAGTTGCCCTGCTGGGAAGCTAGTTGCAGACTCTTCCGATAGCACATCTCTGCAGCAACCATCATGCCTTGTGACTGGTACACTTGTGCTAACCACTACAGGGAGAAAAGGTCTATAGCTTACATCTGCAATTTTTCTGCCACTATCTCTTATTTGTTTCCCATAATTATATTAAATGTGCTTTCAGAAACAGAGCCCACAAAAAGGAAACTGTGAGCAAATAAAAGCATTAAAACTCAAAATTAAAAGCTCTACAGAAGTTATGTGGTTTCTCTTACAGGGATGAACCTGTAGTTCCAAATAACAGGTTTCCTAACAGGCAGTTGAGATTTAGATAAAAGGGAACATAATGCTACAGAAGACAAATGCCTTTGTTCATAATTTGAACTTACACATGAAATAAGAGAATACTTAAAATGTTAGTTTTCTCCCTTGAGTAATCTACTAGATGCAATAGGCTAAGGCAGGCCTCTCAAGAAACTGCATCAAACATTGTTAGCAGAGTGTCGGCTTCTAAGCATGGGTAACACTTCCAAGCCACATAAATACTATGCTGGTCCCCAAACTAGTCAACACAAAGGAACAAAATTAGGTAGTTGTTAACAAAACCTGAAAATTTAACTCCTGCCAAGAGAAGATTTCATAAAACCTGGTCGAATATATTCAATTCAGCATATCAAATCTCTATGATTCTTTTGACTCTAGTGTAACCCAATGATTGTGAGTGGCTATAGCACAGCAAACTGCCTAGAAAGCAGAGCGTTGCCCATTCAATTCCCAGCATCTCCCAGGAAGTAGGCAATAGCAAACCACTTTTGTGTCTCTCCCAAGAAAACTGAATAAGAGCGTCCACGCAGTCAGCCAGGAGTCAGCCACATCTTGGTAGTAACCAATGACACAGCACCGTGATTACATTTTTGCCTTTGCTCAGCATATGTGCATAAGGATTCTGCTTGCCCATATGCCTTTAATCTCTCCCCAGGTTCCTTTCTGCTTTGCCCCTCTGCACACTTGCTGGTTAACCTGATAAATGATGTCTGGATGAAGAATACTGAAATACTGATATTTTTTCCAGTTCATTCTATACTAGTCAAACTATTGTACAATGTTTTAAAGAGCTTTTTAAAAGATGATCGTGAGGAAACTTCAGTAACAATACCAATTTCATCTCAGAGCAGAGAGGGAGAACAGAAAGAGCTTACAAGGCTTTGTTGTATGTACTAGATGTGCCTACATTAATAAAATCAAAATTATTAAGGGAAGTTTTGTTATGTAATAAGACTGCCAAAATAGATTCAGTAGGACCAATGGATTTTGTTTTCTCCATTCATTGAGTATATAGCTCTTTCCAAGTGCTGTAAATACTTTGCTTCTAGGATATGATTGCTAGTTTAAAGTAAGGGTAATCCAACTCTTCTTCTCTTGTTGTCCCAGTGCAGGAAGAACCAAGCTACTCTTGTCAGAGAGGAGCTGCTTGATCAGTAGAGGGAATCATGTGGGTGTACGAGAGAAAAGAACAGGAGGAGGAGAAGGAAGAGTTGGCTTTTCTACTCCACTTTTCTCACCCATTTAAGAGGACTCAAAGCGGCTGACAAAGCTTTATATTCTTCCCACAAAGAACACCCTGTGAGGTAGGTGGGGCTGTGAGAGCTCAGGAAGAGCTGTGACTAGCCCAAAATCACCCAGCTGGCTTTGTGGAAGAGTGCAGAATCAAACTCCATGATTGCGAGATATGAGTCCGGCACGCTAACCACAAGACCAAACTGGCATGTTTTTTACTCATTCTATCCTGCCTCTCAGCCTTCAGAATCTGGTGATACACTCAATCTGTGTGCTGGCTTGGTGGAGATGTTGTTAAATGCCAGGTGAATCCAAAATAAATAATCTCAGGTACTGTGGGAAGAAGGGAGTATATATACACATCGGGTAGGAATTCTAGAATGAAATAAAAGAGAAAATCAATTGAGTACGTAATCAGGTGACAAACTGGGACAAGGAAAAACTGGTTATGGCAAAGGTAGAGGGAGGGGAGTCAGAGGTTAATAGAGGTACTGATTATAGTGGTCGAGTCTGTGATTACATGGGACTGGAAAGACTCCACTACATTGGATATAAATGGATAGTTGCATTATGTAACAGAGCTTATCAAATGGGACACTTTTGAAGGTTATGTAGTAAGGCAAGGAATAAACTGAACACCAATAGTGATTATTAAGCAGAAAAGGAGGAACAAACAGACATCAATTGAGCCTTCTGGGTTAATGCCGTTGTTACAAAATTATGTATAATTTAAAGAGGTTTGGCTGCAGGGGGAAGGAGTGTATGTTTTGTTTTTGTTCTGTTAAAAAAAAATGCTACAAACACATGACTATTACTTTGCTGCTACCCATAGCTGGGCCTTCTCAGTGGTGGCTTCTACTGCATAGAATGCTCCTTATTCTGAAAGGAGGGATTCTGACAAAAGCTCTGGCCACAGAAACATATGGGTGGGGCATCCTGAGTCCCCAAGTGCCCTCAAGAAGGGTAAGGCAATAGGGGAGAACAGGTGCTACCTACCCCCTAGCTACAGGTAAGTCCCATATTGCTTCCTTACAGCATAATTGTAGAAGCTTGAGAAAGAATTGGAAAGAATAGAAAGTAGCATGTGAGATTGTTGATGATCGTGAAAAAGCTTTCATGGCACAGAAAGTAATTTTGTACAATTTATAAGAAGTCCAAGCTAATTTTTGACTCCTTGAAAAATGATGGTGAGAGAGTTTATCCAGGCTACATAAAGGCCGAAGGGTTTTGCTTTCAAAGTTCCCAGTTAATCGCTTAATTCAATAGAACTTGCAGTCAGAATACATTCAAGATTGTGACAAAATAGCTGGCATTAGTTTCTTGTGCCTCAATCAGATAAAACAAACAGATACAAAACTATGAATAGATAAACCCAGACTTACATGCCAAGCTGTAACTGAGGTAGGGTTAGATATAACTGCCTTTTGGAGCTCTTCCAAGATGGCATCAGGTAACTCTTTGTGAGAGAGCAGAAGCGGCTTACACTGAACTTGTCTTAAAAGCAAGTATAGGGTGGGTTGGTCAGGAAAAGATTTTAATCCCTAGAAACAAATGACACTCGAATTGAACACAGAAACCATCTGAATCAGTTTCAAAGGTAAGTAAGATATCCACAAGAACACAACAATTTTGAGTGACCCAGAAAATCAAAATGTTTTATGAGGGCCTGTCTGTAGCAAAGCTCACTGTAGCAAAGCAGAAGTATGTAATTATTATTTCATAAGTCAGTCCCAAAATTTTTTTCTCCATGAAGCCACAAGCCATTAGAAGGCTTATAGGCAACTTCCAATGTATTTTGTAAAGAAGCTGCCTCATCAAACAAGGCTGACAAAGGTGCCCTGTCAACCATTATTTGAAGATTACTAGCTGCTTACCGGAGAAACTTTTCCCACCCCCACAAAATGCAGAGAGTTTTTATTTTAAAAAAGTAAGGAATTTTAAGCAATATGTAGCTGGAAAAAAGCACCATTAACTTTTTTGGCAATGCTTAATGCCGCATGCTAGTGTTTAATTCAAAGCTAGTAAAAAGTGTTCAGACCTGAATTGCCTTAAATTCAGCCCTGAACTGGTTCAGCTGGTACCTAAATTGTTACTCTCTTTTAGCACCATCTAATGCCAGTAAGACTGCGTACCCAAGCAACTTATTTGCCTCTCTTGTTTTCCTCTACTGTCCCTCTATTCCAGCAGACTTTAAAAGTGCCATTCAATTCCGGAATAAGAGTCCCCATGAGGTTTGGTAAAACACGCATTTTAAACACACCTACTGTCCCCAAGGAAGCGTGGTTAGTTTGCCCGCATCTTTTTCTCCCTGCCCCCTCTCTGCTTGATAGGGTGCCAGGGAGACAACCCCCGACAAGTCCAAAAGAAAAATAGTCATATTTACAAGTTCTCTGTTCATCTCCCCTGCCTGCAAAACCTACCAGAGCCATTTATCACTTTGGGATCCAGAGCTTGCTTCCAAAGATAGTGATTTCACTGTAAAAATCCACCCCCTACAGCAGCTGTTACACTGTAGCAATCCACCCACTTCACATCTGAAAACAGTGTTGCAATTCTCCGCAATTCTGGCTCTTTAAAAGTTCTGACCCTTAGAAAGGGAAAGGAAGGGAAGGTGCTGCTGTTCTGGGAGATGTGTGAATGTTTAAGGTGTGTGCAGGTGGTGGTGGCAGCAGAGCCAGGGTGCTTTTTCAGTAGATCTTGGCCACCAATCCCTGCTCCTTTTGCCACGGGGCGTCTCCATGCACTATGTTGCTCGGAATACCTGCGGCTTCCAAAAAGTGCTCTGGTAGTCTTGTTTAAAGGGCCCTTTTTTCCCCATGCATTTTCTTCCTTTTGTGCCACTGGAAGCTTGGAGAAAAGCTGTGCATGGGGGCGCTCAGAGGCAAAAGAAGCTTTTTAACAAGCTTTTTACTGCTTGGGGATGCAGCCTAAGAAAGATTTTCCTGTTCGTCTTTAAGCTCCATGTGATCTTCAGTTCCGCAGTGCTCTCTTCACAACCAAGCCCAGCCAATTCACACTAGTATTGAAGGGAGCTGAATCTCCTTTTGTACACCCCTACTATGATGGAACTCTACTGCTAAGGTTCCATCTCTACACACACATTCACATATGCATAAGTGCAGAAATTTCTAAGTAATATCTCCAACTTACTCACTTAATGCATGCAACTGTGTAATGATCAATTTTGACATTAGCTGTCTAATCCACCCGCTTCGACCAGCTGGAAAGACTTCTGATTTTGAACTTACAGTACTCAGCTGGGAGTTTAATCCACAGCCGCTCCCTCCATAAACAACCCTATCACATCCATTGTTGATTCCCATTAGACTTATATCTGCATAAGCTCTAATACTGTAGCACATAGTTCTGGATACTCCCACTCAAAGACTTGCAGCCCAAACTGCCATATAAAAAAACATACCTTTGTACAAAGAGCCTCAGCATCTGAAGTTCTACCTGCTTCATTTAAGCCAGTAATAGCTTGAAAAATAGACCACTCTTCAAGGACTCGGGTATGGGAAGCTGAAAGATCTTTGATCTTTGCTAGAAAAGTGAGATGTTCATTTTTTAAAAAAAATTGGTACACATGCAAATTCCAGCACTTAGCAGAAGATATATTAATGTAAAAATAAAAATAGTTTTATAATAAAACAGTCTTCGTGTTTTGAATATGGCTTTTTTTCCCACTGTGTCCCTTTAATCAGGAGCACTAAGCCTTGGGTAAAATACTAGTTGAGGTTTCTTACTACCCTCTAAAATCCACTCACAACTTCCTCAAATCTTAGCACCTCTATATTATCCAAGTTCAGCATCAAAGCAGGAAAGAAGCAAAGTCTAAATTTCTTTATTATTATTATTAAATGTATTAAACATTACAATAACTTCAAATCAAATAAAACAAGAATAAAATTTTGATGACATTCTAACCAAGTAAAACAATAACAAGACAGTAAAACCCTAAATTTCTTGCAGACAAGATTGTTTTGTATTGTTTCCTTACTTGGAAGAGGTGTTGCTTTTCAGAAAAGAAGTCAAAATCTATGCTACTCCACATATTTATACACCAATGAACATGAAGCACTCAGGTCTGAGTATGATTTTGGGTCTGTTTATTTAGTTAAGTAAAATGATATAAAAAGCGTTTAAATATTTAAACAAACAATGATGGAAATGGAACAAAAATACAAGCAGTACATCTGGGCTCCAGGGCACAGCATGCCTAAATATGTTTAGATGTCTTTCATATTAGTATCCAGACACAGATCCTTTCAGCGCTAGCGAAAATGCTTGCTGATGCTCTTGTTTTTGCTGTTCTTCCATAGTTGCAGTCTTGCAAGGCTGCATCTCCTTCGAGCCTTCCCCAAGAATTGCCATGTATATATACTGGTGTTGTATGCTTGCATGTACCCATGCGTACATGCACACACATAAAATTATTAATGTAGGAGGAAAGCGATGAATAGAGAGAGGGGCATTGTGATATAATGGCTAAAAGCTGGAGTTTCAAGATTCAAATCCCTACTCTGCTACAAAAATTATCTTGGTGACTCTAGGCCACTCACAATCCCTCAGTCTAAACAATCACACAGAGTTGTTGTGGGGACAAAACAGCAGGGAAGAGAATGGTGCCTGCCACTTTAGGCTCCTCTGAGAAATAGTTAGACATAATTGGCTTTTCTACCCCGCTTTTCTCACCCATTTAAGGGGACTCAAAGCAGCTGACAAAGCTTTTCTATTCTTCTCCCCGCAACAGAACACCCTGTGAGGTAGGTGGGGCTGTGAGAGCTCAGAAGAGAGCTGTGACTAGCCCAAGTGCACACAGCTGGCTTTGTGGGGGAGGGCAGAATCGAACCTGGTATTCCCAGGTAAGAGTCTGGCTCCCTAGCCACTAGACCAAAATGACAGCTATTCTTTATATGAATCTGTTCAAAACTGACCATGATTAATCACATTTCTAGAGATAAAAATGTAAGTAGATCTTCAGTCTACTGTACTAACGTTGCCAAACACAATTCTTGGAATTTAAGTGAAGAACAGAATCCTAGCAACATGATTAACTGATGCTGATTTTAGCATTTCTGAGAACCAGCCATAAAAACACCAGTATTTTATCAGCCATATTACTAGTTTTTGTATTTTAGTTCCCACATATATTTGTACTGAAGTTCTTACATTAATATGTGCCACTACCCATTCTGACCAGTAGTGAAGAAAGCACTGTATTTTTGCCATACAAGATCCACATTTTTTCCAAAATACTCCATTCTAAAATGTATCTGCATCCTATTTTTTAAAAATTATCTTTCCTGAATATTCTTATATGTCTTATATCCCAGTGCATCTTATATGGTGTGAAATATAGGATATACATACTATATTGAACTTATGCTATATAAGCCTGTTGCCATACAAATCTTTAGTCAAAGAAGCCACGTTAAGGAGGAACTGGAATAGGCTGCACTGCAGACCCAATTTTGAACGGTTATCGTTTTATGAGGGAACTTGAAAGTCTTCTCCTCTAGTTTAAAGGAAAGCCACAAAAAAAGTTACTCCCACTTGCAGAATGGAAATAATATAGCTCTTTATACCACCTTGTTCCATTTCTATATGTGAATCAGATTGACCACTCCAGCTTTTCACCAAAGCGGCAGCATTTCAAAAAGTGGATGGACCCATGTCTTCCTACCTCTGTTTTACTATGGTAAGGCACCTTTGAGGTAGGGATGATTCCTGGTGACTAAATGAACACATCCATGCAGTTTTCTTAGCAATGATGTAGAAGTGGTTTGAAACTATCTCCTTCCATGGCTCAAATTGGCAGCTGCCTACATCCCAGGCAGTTGTTCTACCTCTGCGCTATGGCCACTTCCACTTTTCACTCATTCACAACAACAAAATATTTACTAAATCTATCCTATCATTTCACATTAAAATGTAAAGAAAGATAACTGCAAAAAGCTTCAATTCATAATTTGTTCCATTATTTAACAACAAAGGTCTTACTTTTAGTTGAGATTGTGGCTACGATCATTTTTTCCATATTTGTCCTCTTTGGCTGTGTATTATACAGACAGGCGACAGTGTTTTCAGCATGACAGGCAGCCAGGAGCACTGCCCAAGCAGCAGGGTCATCTGAAATATATATATATAGGAGAGAAGGGGTTATTTCTGTCATTTTCAAGATATTTTGCTGAATACAAGTAGTTGTATTCAGTGACACAAAATCTAAGAAAATGCATAGGTTCCCAGCTTTGATGGATCCCTGAGACACTTAAAAACTCATATTGTAGGCTGTCAGTATCTCATATCAGTATCAAATACTGTGATTATTCAGACTGTAAGAACTGGTAACATGCAGAGCTTAAAAGCTTATTGCAAATTGCATTGTTTCACTAAGTCCCCAAAGGTATTCACAAAGGGAGAAAAGAAATTTCAGAACTAAAGATGTTCCTAAACATTCTTTTACTGTATCCATGGAAGCAATATAAAATATGCATGTTTTTAAAAAAGCAAAATATAAGCTTGGATTTTGCAGCTCAAATTTTAATTGCAGGCTTTCACTTGATACACCAGATAGCTTTCTAAAATGCACTACTACAAACAAAGGTCTTATTTATTTATTTATTTGAATTTTTATCCCACTCTATACCTAAAGGTCTCAGGGAGGGTTACAACATTAAAAACCAGTGAACATATAAAATGAACATTAAAACCATAACAACCATAGCATACACCTATCTTTTATTGTTGCTTTTAAGGTAAGAAATATAAGTCAAGGCTTCTTGAATCCTATTTTTCTTCCAGGGAATCCAGTCTCATATGCTGTATATAGATACAGTGTTCCTGCTTATCATTCAAGTCCATCCTACCTGCAAACCTATACCCTACTAATACAGCCACTCTTTATATAACTCTATGGTTCAATTTGCACAGAATACCATAAGTGCAAATGTGGAAAATGTGGGCTAGGAGAATAACAGACCCACAATTTTCCAATGTTAATAAATGGCACTGCAGATATAGCATCCAATCAAGCAATGTATGGCAATGCTGCAGCAGCAGAGAGGCTCATTCTACCACTGTGTTAATAATACTCTGGAAGGTGACTTAGTGTACCAGTTTAAATTAAGGGTGCTTCAGAAATCCAATTCACATAGTACTTTAAGATCCCAAAGGGCTTTATTGTACTTCTGTTACCATCAAAGGTACAAGACATTGTGGCACACAAGATGCCCGTCTCTGTGGTGGCCATACATTGTCTCACACAAATGGATTATTAAATTCAGACAAGATTTTTATTTATTTATTTATTCATTGATTGATTGTACTTCTTTCCCACCCTATACTTCAGGGCAGGAAACAATAAAACCAGTACAAAACACAGTTAAAAGTGACAAATATGGTGCCTCAAAGGGGAGGGGTGATTCTTCATCTAAAGCAGTGGTTCTCGACCTTCCTAATGCCGCGACCCCTTAATGGAGTTCCTCATGTTGTGGAGACCCCCAACCACAGGGGTGGAGCAGCTGGGAAGTGGGAAGGAAGGGCAGCGGGAGACTCGTCACAACCCCTCTAAAATGGTAATTCAACACCCAAAGGGGTCCCGACCCCCAGGTTGAGAACCACTGATCTAAAGGCTATGGTAAAGAGATGCTTCTTCACCATTCACCTAAATGCATATAGTGCAGGGGCTAGATGAACCTCAGAGGTGCATCAGAAGAACATATTCTTATATCTAGGAAGGGCAATCTATGGCCCTTCAGATGTTATTGAAATATATGTCTCATTATTTCTTGCCACTGTATAGACAGATGATCTCTCATGATAGCTGCAGTTCAGCAACCTCTGGAGGGGCATGAGGCGCCATCCTGGTACCAATTATGAATTTAGAAACCAAAGTTACCTGGAGAAAGGTGGACTGCTCTCTGGATGTTTTTCAGTGCGTTGTTCTTTTCGTTTTCAGCTCCATGATATCCTAAGGCCAACTGATTAACTGCAGTATTCAGCAGAGCTTTCTAAACATATTGCAAATGAGAACTTTTAAATTAAGTTTTTAAAGGATGACTCAGAAGGTTATCTTTCACATAATAAAAATACTAACCTTTCCAGAGTTTAAACTGAGAATATGAGCTACAGTTCCTGCCACAGCCCCACCCTGAAAGGTTAAAAAAATTGATTAGATTATGGTATGGATTGGTATTATATACATTCCTCTGCCTTTTAATGAAATGCAGCTGAACACAGAAAGCACTTCCACTTCTGAATAGGGTGAAAAATTTTATCAGGACAAAAGACGAGTTCTAGAAGGTGATACAGGCCTGGAGAAACTCCAAAAAGCCCCCAAATGAATTGTGCAATGATGCCTCATCTGCAGAGGTCTGGAAGGCATGGGGAAAGCATCTAGTCAACCTGATCACAGCTGTTCCTCATCCTAGCAGTCTAATATCTTCTTTAACAATTTCACAGATAACAACAAAAAGTGGCTCAAAAGTGCCTTAGACGTGGTAGTATATAGCCTTTGTGTTCTCATCACATCTCTAAATCCCTTTTTATAGCCTAAAATATTTGTTAGAGTGTAGACTGACATGTGAATGCTCCCACACAGAAACCATCTCTAAGCTGTCTCTAAGCCAGAGTTTCTTTTTTAAATTGTGCATGAACAGAGAGTCTCTGTTTCACATATCCTTAACTGAGTGAGATACTGCAACACATTAAGGACATGCCAACTATCATGGAGCTTGACCTTCAATAGTCATTTTATTATTCCAAAGAGCTGGTTTAACTTAGGAGCAAGAATGGCCACATGTACTCAAAAGAGAAAAGCTCACACATATGCAATTACCACCATGCGTTCAGACTGAAAACAGATAACCCTAAGACCTGAGTGGGTTTCCTGAAACAATGGGAATTCACGATTTTATATTACTGCTTTGAGAAGTGGAATGTAGAGATGAAGACTCTGAAATTGTTAGGAAGTGCAGGCATAGCTTGAAACTCAGTAGGCATGTGCACGGATATTCAAAAATCCTATTCAAATCTGTGAAATATCTACATTCAAATTTGAATCAGATTTTTCAAAAATCCGGATCTAAACATTCAACCGAATTTCAGATTTTTGAAAATCCGATCTGGATTTTTTAAGAATTTGACTGAATAAGAACATCATATATCACATTTGAATATCGTGTTTATTTGTGCTTATAATGTGGGATGGAAATGGGATGAAAACAGGATGCATGCAAATTCAAAAATTGGATACGAATGTTGCCAACATTCGTACTTTCAGGTTCGAATCAAATTTCTGAATGTACGGATGTAGATAATCTGGATTCAAACCGGATTTTCAAAAATCTGGATTTTTGAATTTTGAATCTAATCAAATAATCGCATCGGCTCAAATTCGAATGCAAAAAATGCATTCGTGCACACCCCTAAAACTCCATACGCCATCTTTGACTGCATTTGCAGAACACCTACGGTATATCAGCTGCAATGAATCCAAAACATAGCATTTCTTCAACTCGCATCACTACTGACTTAAATCAACTTCCCCACCCCTATTTATGTACTCAATTTTAGGATATTCATTTTCATCTGAGTTATCACACATATACAAGATTTTTAGGTTCTTGGGTAGATTTTGTGTGGAACACAAATGACGCTTCAAGAATCAAGCAGTTTTATTCATTCTGCTGTTGCCAATGCCCAAATAACCAGTTTAGGCACCCACATGAAATATCTAAGGTCTTTTAAAAACATAAGTGACATGCCAATTATTTTCTGGAAAAGAATGGGTAACTTTGAAGTTTACTTTGGAGTCTAAAACTGCGCACCTCCAGATGTTTCTGTATGCCACTCCCAGCATTCCAGCTTTTGGGAGTAGAATGCTGAGTACTTTTCCCAGGAGCATCTTCAAGGATACCATTTGAGACCCTGGTCCCTCTTAATATTTGGGGTAGGGGAGAAGCTATGAGGTGCCACTGAACCAGATTCAACATAGGGTGTTTTTCCACTGTCACTAGAAGTACCCAGTAAGTACCCATTAATGGGTACAAAAATGCCATTAGCTGAATGATACTTGTCAAAACAACTTGTGCACACACTTGTTTATGCTGATTTCATAGTTATTAAAATGACAATTCCCAAAGGAGCAATGTTATATATATATGTATATTTACTTTTGCTTTCTGTGGCGTATACCGAGGAACCAGTCGAGACAGAAGAGACCACAGGGCAGGATTGTCTGGGTTGCTACAGAACAAAACACAATAATAGTAAAAGTCCATTTCAGCAACAGCAAAATTCATCAACATAGACTGAAAGGATTATTTCTAAATAACTGTCTCTAATATAGCACCTTCCAACACGCATCAAAAATCTTTTTAAGACAGAAAAAGATACATTTTGACTAGCTAGTGATCTAAGAACAGAAGAAATAATTTTATACAAATTTTATACAAATACCATATCTATTTGGAAACTATTTACTGGACAATTAGGTACAATGTTCAGATATGACTCTCCTAGGGTAAAACATCAAAGAAAAGGCAAAACAGCAAAAACTATTTTGGGTGATAAAATACCTTCCTTTCAACTACAGTACATTCCAGATGAAAAGCCATTAAATAATCCTAAGCAATTTAAGTAACAGAAATTGTCCAAATGTTGAGAATATATACATTGCTTTATCACATTAAATTAATTCAATTTTCTTTTAAAAAAAGCTGTTAATTCTTTAAAGTTCTTCTGAGTCCATACTAATTTTGGTAAGGTTTGTTATAAGAGTCAAGTTTTTTAAAAAAAGTTTTAAAATGGATCCATTCATTTCCCTGAGGTATGATGCTTTGAAATTTGATTTATCATCCAAATTGAGCTGAAAATGTTCATTTCCCTGGATTTTCAAAACTTTTGTTTCAAAATAAGCTTGGTTATGTATTTACTGTGTAGGAACTTCTCCCATCACCAAAAGAAAAAGAATGCACTAAATCAGGCCACAGCTAAAGAATAAAAGGCTATATTCCTAAATGTAAAAATGAAATCCAGGGTCAAGTCTGCAGGACACCCTTGATGTAGCGGCAACTTCCACCTGATAAAAGAAAACTTCCACCTGCAAAAGAAAGGCTCCACTTTATTTAATTTTTTTTCACCATGAAATTCCTGTTTGGATAGCCTTTTGGATCTTTAATCCATGCATTTTGATTTTTGTATTCTTGCAGCTTTTGCCTCCGGTTTTAAGTTTGCTTTTATACATTTTAACTTTTTGTCAAGCATCTGAGAATATAAATCCAAGAGTGTCTACAAGTCCAGCATTCTGTTGCTACCAATTGCTTAGAAGCATTCTCAAGCAGAAGATAAAGCCAAAATCTTTGTGAGGTTACATTCATAAATAAAGTAGCCTTATAGGGCTCAGATGAACAGAAGTATACAGATTTGCCTTAGAAAAAAATCTTACTTACCTGTGAACATCTTTAGAAACTTGCCTTTGGACAGCCAGATTTCTTCCTTGCAATGTGTACACTGCAGATGTAAGAAGGCACCTCTCATAAATATTATCCTTTTTGTGTAAATGCTTAAATAATTCTTTAAGTGCTGCTGTTGCAAGTGTAACATCCCGCTTTATAAGTCCTAAAGCACACAAAGCTTGCAGACTTTCCATATTAGGTTCCTGTAACATAGAACTGTAAGAAAACCACAAGTAATTGGTTAGTAAATGCATTATTATTCTAAAGTACAATGCGAAGCATTTGTTGATCATTTGGCATGATATGTAGATATTAGCCAAAAGTATAATCCAAGCATATGTTAAGGAAATAATAGAAGTTATGGCATTTATATTTTTCCTCATCTCTTCCATAATTAAATTGATAGCCCATAACCAAGTGAGATAATCTTACTTGCATACAAAGAAATACAGTTGGACCCCCACATCCTGGAGGATATGTTCCATGTCCTACCAGTGTTACTGAAAAAGCAGATATTTCAAACAGTGGGAAATTGCACTCAATTTCCCACGATTCCTAGGAAACCCCACAAAATTTCCCAGGAATCATGGGAAATCTTACAGGATTTCATGCTATTTCTCACTGCCCCAGGCCTCTAGTCAGCCTTGCATAGACCTAATGGCAGCGGCGGGAGGGGAGGGAAAGGCTGATCTGGTCACCGCCAATAAGTAAAGCCAGGTTTACTGGATGAGCTGATATGGGGGTCTGACTGTAATTTCCCTGGCATCTTTTCTGTACAGACTTTGGAAAGTTCATAACCCAGAAAGAAAAATCAAAGATAACCTTTTCCAGTAAGAAATAACTGCAGTTACCTCAAAACTGTCCAAGAGAATAGCTGAGCTTTTGTTTTTCAAATTTACAAAAAAGGCAAGGACTTTAGTATTAAAAGATTATTAGGAAAGGCTCCGCAGATAGAAACCTTGCAAGTGCTGGCTCCGAAGTCCCTCCGAAGGCAACTTCAGAGATTAGCAAAGGCTCCGCAGAGAAACCCCTTGTGAGAGCAATGCTGCTGTCAAGCGCTCTGGAGGATCTTTGAAGTTAACAGCAGATTGCTCCAGAGATCCTCCAGAGCACTTGACAGCAGCATTGCTCTCGTCTGCGGAGCCTTTGCTAATCTCTGAAGTTGCCTCTGGAGGGATTTCAGAGCTGACTCTTGCAAGGGGTTTTTCTGCAGAGCCTTTGCTAATCTCCAAAGGCAAGTTCGGAGGGATTTTGGAGTTGGCTTTGGAGGGACTCCGTAGTCTTGAGTTTGGGGCACACACCCCCATGGGTGCCTCCTCCCCGAGTCTCCTCTAGACCCCATTGCCGAATTGTAGTGGAAACAGGCTCCCTACAATCTGGATTTTAAGGCTGAAGACCCCATTGTAGACCCCTTTAATGAGGTCTACATGAAATCTGGATTATAGGTCCTGAAGGACCCATATGATCCGAATTTCCCTAGTTGTGGTGGAAACAGATGTGTCCCTAATGGGGTTTGTAGTGGAAATGGGGTCATCCGGCTCTCAGCCAAATGGGTCCTTAATGGGTGCTTTGATGGGTACTTAGTGCTAGTGGAAAAACACCCGAAGTCCACAAGCAGCTGTTCTCATGACCAAGGGCACTGAGAACAGGGCTCCAAGTCCTGCAAAGCAGCACCTCCTCCAGAGTAATAGTGCCTAGGCAAGGTGACAGTGTCCAGCCAGAATGGTCTAGGCTGCCATTGCTAAACCACTCTCAGAAACTATGACATGGTTCTTCTCTGGCACAGCTTCCAGCAGCTGAAGCCACTAATTAAATAAAAAACCAGAAAGTTCTGAGAGTACCTCCATCCCTGCAAATACAAAAGAGGCTTGGTGGATCAAGGCCAAAATCTTCAGTTGGCTTACACTATCACTACTTTGCAAGAGGAATTTTATTAGCAATAACTGTTGCTGCAATAAATGTTTTGATTGCTAGTGGGAAAAAATCAATATGAATACAGCTTTAATGTGCTTCATGTAGCCTCTCCTGTGGACAACTGGAAGAAAATAATCTCAAACATATCTCAGGAAAACTTAACTGAAAAAAGAAAAACAGATATCCTTGAATTCTGGCTGTTCTCCTTGATCTCCATCTGAGGCTGTTATTTGATGTTTTAACAGTAGATGGAAACAATATTCATTTTTTTGCTATTAATCTGTTTAAAATAATATAAAACTCAGCTTTTTGAATAAAAGTCCATATTTTTCAGCAATACTGAGTCCTTCCTGTTAAAATGAAGGAATTCTAAAACTTTTTTACTATTGGACTCTGAAGAACATGGTGAACAATATGTAAGATACTCTTACTCCTGGTTAAAATGGGAATATTGGGCTAACATTCTTCTTTGCTTGTGTTACACTATATAATACAGACAGTGGATAAGAATTTTTCACTGTTTCAATGAGCCTGAAATATAAGCTAATATCAATTAACAAGAGCTATCTTATTAAGTTTATTTTGCAGGTAACCAACAACTGATTATCAGAAGGAGCCAGTGAGAATGAAACAAGCCATTGCAGTCCCTAAAATGCCCCAAGACATCCATTCTGCTGGCCACTAAGTTCTAATTCTCTTTTCAGACTGTTGCTTTTCAATTTAAGACTACTAAGAATGTGTCTTCCTAACAGGGCTAGTTTTTGTAGAGAAGTTGAGTTACATCCTACGGTGATTTTGGGGAGAAAGAGGTGTATTATACATTAAGATTCACCTGAGCATGCTGAGATACTTTATTACCAGATCCAATTTTCTGCCAATCCTGTTCACACATACTACTTGAGTTTATGACCTCCAGGGCCCTCACCAATTTGAAAGGGTCATTAAAATGAAAATTAAATCAAAACATGATGAATGAGTGAACAGAACAGTTTAAGTTGCTTCACTTAGGCCAGTACCATAACAAGGAGGCAAATTATCTGCACCGGTTATAACACCAATCATTTTAACTACTTTAACTTCTTTCTTCAGCTGATCTGCATGTGTTTGGAGACACATGAAGAAGGAATGTGGGAGGGAGGGGAGAGAGAATATATTATTTTCTGTACATATGCTTGCATTTGCATATAAGCATGAAGGTGGGCACATTCTGGAATGACTTTCCTTGTCTAATATTTTTGATGTGCCTTCAAATATACCCCTTAGGTGCCTAATTGTGTTGCTATGACATTGACTTTTTATTTATTTTAATTGTAAACTGCTTTGAGTTACATGGCAATTACATGGGGGTGTTGTGGTCCATAGTTTTATTTTGAACCTGAGTTTTTGGGCATGGCTACAATACTCATCTTCAGAGGATCCAACTGCTAGAAGAATCAAATGCAACTGAGGGTCTAATGGACCTTGTCACCTTTCTTATGAACGTTGGGGAATGACTGTTAGGTGGGTGGTATGCAATTGTTTTGTTGTGCTCCTGGCAAGTGATCCTCTGTGGGTTGGCTGTTGACAATGAGTCATTGGAAGTGCAGTTGTTAACAATGAGTCATGCTGGCTGTTGCCAATTGCCATAATCCTTAATGATGACTTGCTGTTTTGTTGTGCGGTTACTAGCCTTGGGCTGTTCTGTATTTCTCTGGTGTTGATGGTGGCTGTTTTTGTTTTTTAAGGATTCCACCTATGGCTGGTCCCTGTTAAAATTATGCAGATGTTGTTTTATGTCAATGGCTTCCCTTGCAGCCAATTGACCAAGGGCCTTAATTCTGGCTATTGCTTCTCTATGTTCAAACAGTATTTTGTGGTTTTCAGTGCATGCATGTTTTAACACTGTAGATTTGTCAGTTTGCCTGAATTGTACACGCCTGTCACGCTCCCTTTCTCTTTTCTCCATAGTGCAAGTGGTCATCCCTACATAAACCTTCCCACATTTGCATTTATTTGTAAATGCCTGCAGTGTGGAAGGCACTGACTGTATCTTTGCCCAATTTCAACAAGTGGCCAAGTTTTGTAGTTGGTTTGAAGACCGTTCTGAGTCCTTTCTGTTTAATAATTTGCTATGCAGTCTGTCAGCTATTGGAGGTAGGGCAGGAATGTTCTTTCATCTTTTTCTTCTTTCAGTTTTGGTTGCTTCTAGACTTTAAGTTAGTGGCTTGGTGGATATGCTTGCAATGGTAGCCACTGAACAAGAGAGCTTCTTTGAGGTGTTCAGTTTTATCTTAGACATTCTGCTTCTCCAGTTCTTTGGCCCTCTCTACTAGCCGCAGCATTATTGACGCATTGGTAGACTGGTTGACTGGGTACATTTGATTCTTCTCGCAGTCATATAGTCTGAAATTGGATATTATAGCTATATCCAAAAGTTTAGGATCAAAGCAGAACTACAGAACATGGCATAACAACTCAAAAGCTTGCTCAAGCGAGACAAAAGCTATTCATAGAAGCCTAAAAACACATACTACTGTTATACTGTCTCCAGAGATTTGATGAAAAGAGAAATGTGGCTTTTAAGTCATAAAGCTGTCAAGGTAGCTTATTTAAAAACTACCTCTTACATACCACTTAAACAACAGCGTTTTTGCTGCATCCACTTGATTCTGTTTGTATTCTATTATTGCAAGAGCTGTCAGGATATTTGCTTTGTCTTGCTCAGATTCAGCAACGGAGAGTGCTTTTTCATAAGCTAGTGGGGGAGAAAAGTTAAAAATTTAAAACAGCAAAGCATCCTTAGCCAAAAATGTATGTTTAAATTACCATATTTGTCCATGATTTTTAAAAAATCAGAATGGGAATTTCTAAAAGCACTATAACAGCTGTGGTTATAGAAAAAGCATCTATCACAGAAGTATAGGACCATAATTAATGCAACAAGATAAACATTAAATAATCAGTTTACAGCACCAGAGACTGGTTTTAGACATATTTTTCAGCAAGAATCCATGCAGTTCTCTTTTTGCCATCTAAAGAGAGCATAGGGATAGTACTTCAACTATGCTAAGTCCCTACATTGCCCCTAAGATTCTAGCTGAGTGGAATTAAGAGCAAATCATTGGATTGCAGAAATCTCTCTTGACTTTGTCTATATTCAGTAGACAGGTGATTCCGGAGATCAAAGTTGAAATTTCATAAAGTTTATATACGAGAAAAGGAAGAAAGGTTTTTAAAAATGATCTAAACGTGACTTTAAAAGTATATATTCAAGAACAAAATAGCACCTGAAGTCACAGGAAATGATGAAGGTTGTGTCCAGACACGTTTCCCGATTGAGCTGTCACACATGACAATTGATCAATCATCGTGGCGTCGCATTATACAATTGGGAATGCGCACTTACCTTAATGTTGGATCAACAACATTCACTGCGCAGTATAAAGAAAGTCCGAAGCTTCAAGCCAATGTAGGCAGGACGGTGAGAAACACAGGCAAGATGCCAGCTAAGCAGGAAAAGCAGCTCAAAATTTGATTGGCTGCCACAACCTGCGTGACAGTGTGAGCCAACTCAACTCTCACAGCTCTGACAGGGGAGATTTGGGAGCCCTTGGGCAAGAGTTGCTGCTCTCCATAGGAAAGTCATCTTGCTCATTAGTTCTTCAAAAAGATGAGGGCTATGAGGGCCTCTACCCAGCTCTAGGCCAATAAGATTGATTGGAAATGCTGTAAATGTATAGATTATGGAACCAGGAATTCTGTCCGTTCTATATAAATCTGCACTCCAAAGGAAGCAATAGGTTTGGGGGCATTCCAGAGTTGTAATTGTCACTAAAAATCCAGGTGATCTCTGTGGCTAGTAGATCCCATTGCAAACCTCAGTTTGTGTACCAATTACACTTCTGTTTGGATGGTGAAAGCCTTTCTCGAACCACTGTCTATGTGCTAGCAGCCTCAGACTGGGTAACTGCCAGACTGATTAAAAATTCCAGAAATCAGCTTTGTGTCAGGACTGGCAGACAGCCCTGATACCATGTCAGGGTACTCCTGTCTATCACCTTCAAAGCATGAATTAAAAATAGTGTGGGATTTCCTGCATTATCTTTAATGTTCTAAAGTTCTCAGATTAGTGGCCACCCAAGAAGGAATCCTCTAACACAGCACCCAATTCTAGAAGCTTACTATGCGTGCAAAAAATAAACAAAGGAAGAGGTGTGGCAAGCTCCCAAAGTTCTATCTGGTGCTTTGCAGAATCCACCCCAGTTTAGCAGCCCCTATTTCATGAAAATGCTGGCATTCTCTCAAGGGCCAGCATTTCCCAGGGCTGTCTGGAAAGTCCTCTAGGTTATTAAGACAACACTAATTCCTAATCCCATGTGCTAGAATTGGATGCTATTCTATTGGCCCAATTCATTTCAGTGTATGTATTTATCACGGGAGTAGGTTCCACAAGATTAAGTGTGCATTTAAGGTTTGCAACTCCCTTAGACGGTGAGATTTGTACAGGCCTACCTCTGCCTTCTCTTGAAAAGCTGTAACTAATACAAAATGTGGCATCCAGGTTGCTAAGCCTGTATCTCAGGCTGCCAACTATTGGGTCAGATTTTATCTTTGGAATATAAAGGCTTAATATCATAATGGACTGCTTATCCATTATGGACCAACAAAACTGGTAAAATCATCAGGGGAGATCTACTATACAACAGTGTAATTTGTAGGTGGCTGCAGTTGGGCTTTCTCTGGGATGAAACTTACCTTCTAGAAAGTTCTCCCTTCTGATATTACCAAGGTGCCTACAATTATAATCTTCAAGTTCCTATTGAAGACATACCTGCCCACCAAGTCTTTTGTAGTCTGAATACTTTCCTCTCTACTACCCACTGTTTGTTCTGCTTATTCTTATAAAAGTCTTAGGGTAAGCTACAACAATAAAAAGATGAAATCCCTAAAATAGTAATGTGCAACCACTAGAAGATTTTTAGGATGGGAAACATTAATATACTGTATGAAATAAAGTTGTGTGCTCTTGATACACAGTGGCATAAGTTAAAGTAATACTTTGAAACATTTGTCTGTATGATAGTTCTCTCAGATAAAGCCAAAAGGAATGAAAATTTAAAGCTTTGCAATTCCTGCAATGGTTGTACACAAATACTGTATACAAACCTGTTGGCTTAAACCAGTCTTCAGTGAATGAAGTTTACAAATATACACTCCACTCTGCCAAAATCAACTTGTGGCCCTCCAGAGGTCCCTGAACTACACATCCCAGCATTCTACTGCCAGCATTCTATGCCAGAGACTCTGTTCAACAATCTTTGCTAGCTAAAATGACATGCATTGGATCTTCCCAGAGGATAAAAAGGTATCTGAATCTATTTCCTTCTAATTTAGATTCATTGTGCAGGAATTTGATGAAATCAGTCTGTAATCTTTTTTTAAATATATGTTTATGTACCCCAGCAGAATCTTTCTAATAACTTTGGAAACTTTTCTGAAGAGACTGTGAAATTCTTACCTTTTTGACTTTCTTGAAAAAGACCTTTCTTGAAATAAGCCTGGGCAATTCCTACGATATCATCAAATTCTGAGAGAGGAGTCAACAAGTAAGCTTGGATGGCATCGTCATCATGACCTAGAGCACTATCAGGGTGATAAAAAGGAGTGGAGAAATATTTATTTTGGGCTTCATCATATAGCACACATTTCGATCTATTTGCTAAAATTCACATACAAATGACGAGAAGTAAATGGTGTTTTCTGTCCTTGTTAGGTTGCACTAGTTCACATGCAGAGTAGAACATAATGGGACAGAACAGATTTAGTGTTTTCACAGCACGTTATATCAAAGTTCATTTGAAGATAGTGTATGACTCAGTTCGCCTGCAACCCACCTACAGAAACATCTAACAGCAGAATGGAACTGATTGTCCACATAACTATTTAGAAGTACTGAATAATTTAAGAAGCTGAATTACCTTAAGAAATCTGAATCTGAATCATGATCTTCTGCATCTGAAGAAACAGACGTGTCTATGAAATCTCAGGCTACCAACCCTTCTCCTGTTAGTCTCCAAGTGCTACTAACTACCCTTGGTGGACTACTTTAAGAACAGTTTCTCTGCAATATGATACTGTATGATTCAGGTATAACAGCTTTTCCTCCCCACATCCAAGCAATGATATAGTTTTAATATGTTATGGTTGAAATATATTCATTTTATATGTCTATTGGTTTTTAATATCATAAACCACCTTGAGACCTTTGGTTATAGGGTAGGATAAAAATTCAAATAAATAAATGGAGCACCTAACAGAGACAGTGTATGCCCCTCATGATCCTAAATCTTCTGTAATCCACCTTTTTAAAGCAAGGAATATTCATGAGGAGGGAGGGCAGACTGGTTTGTAAACAATTCCACCTCTTAGCTGTTTCTAAGCCACTTCAGATATGCCTCAGAAATGCTTAATTTATTTTTGCTGGGTCTGGTCACAGCCTTGAGTCACATTCTGTGACCAGAATATACAGCAAATAAAAGTAAAATTTAATCTGCCTGATGCAGCTTAGATCCTCTTAATCCTTCTGTCAGGCTCTCTGCTTCCATGAAGCATTTGGCACAACTCCTAATCTACATTTTCTGCCATAACTAACCCTGATTATATAAACAAAAGTGAAACAATCATATCTTGAGTTGCTTCCCTCCTTTTCCGCAAATTGTGCCAAGCATACTGATGGCATGATATAAAAACCAACAAAGTCATCTCATACAACAACATTCATTCAAGTCTACACTGACATTTGGCCCTGAACACTATTAATTAATCATCTGTGTTTTGAATTTAGGCTGATTTTCAAAAACAAATACAATTGGTTTTATATGCCTAAAAGTATTTGATTTTTTTTTCTTTAAACACCACATGTCTGCTTGTCTTAATGTTTTTTAAATAAATGAAGGGACTTGCAAAACCAAACTACATTATGGACAGTGCAGAGGCTGAGGCTTTTCAACAGTACCAGGTTTCTTTTGTCATAACTGTTATAATATCAATAACCTCATCATTGTAGTATGAGCCATAATAAGTAAATAGAAGTTATTAATGTTTGCAATGAATTATGGAAATAAAATAATAAACTAACTCATTCGCAACAATCCTAGTTTTTTTTTTTAAGTTGCCAAAGGTCAGAAAGAGCTTTTTGGGCAGAAGGTTATCCTTGGTCTTAGCTGGCATAGGTAACCATTATGCAATACTACTCCAGATTGGTGTGTGCTAAAACTGTGTATTAATGAAATAATTAACATGGGAATACATTCTAAAAGTTAAAAATTAAAGGTTTCCCCCTTATTCATACATTTCAAGAGGCATATCCATTAATTTGGTTTTCCTTAAATCAGAGATATACCGTATTTTCGGGCGTATAAGACGACTGGGCATATAAGACGACCCCCAACTTTCCAGTTAAAATATAGAGTTTGGGATATACTCACCGTATAAGAAGATGACACCCAGCGTATAAGACGACCCCTGACTTTTGAGAAGATTTTCCTGGGTTAAAAAGTAGTCTTATACGCCAGAAAATACAGTAATTAGATTTATACAATATGAAAAGAAACCAGAGATATATTTATATATGAAAAAACACTTACCACAGTGCCCTGCTATAATTCCTCATTGATATATTATATTTCTCTTTATCTTCAGAATTTTTCAGCAATAGAACAGCCCTGAAAAGTGAAGAAATATGACCAATTATGGCAAACCTGAAATGCATCCAGGATCCTTTTTAAATTCTGACTAGTCTAAAACTACTTTATCCAATTTCATGAATTATGACTTTATTTCTGTATCTGGTTTTTTTTAATACCAAAAACTTGAGTATTTTAAAAAGTACTTTAAGATGCAGCAACAATTGAGACAACCCTTGAAAAGAATGGAAGAAATTGTTAAAAGAATGGAAAAAAGATAGGAAGGGTATTAGTAGGAGAATATACAAATTGATAATGGAAGACGGGAATAAAATAATAGATTCAATAACAGGCACATGGAGGTTGGATGCTAATGTAACAAAAGATGAGGTAAAGAAGAAAATAAAGGACGTAGCACAATTGAAACATTTGAGATTAAGGGAATTAATGATGAAATTAATGGCATAAAACTCCAGCACAATTATCCTACATGATTCCTAATTTTTCATCACGATGCTGGAGTGGATGTGGAATAAAAGGAATGACCTTTCATATGTGGTGGTTATGTCCAAAAATCTTACCCTTCTGGGATATGATATTTAAAGAAATAAAGAAAATAATGGGTATAGAGGTCAAAAAGTATCCAGAGATTGCATTATTACAGATGTATAAAGGCCAAAGCATACATGAAAGTAAGAGGTATATGTTAGATCAACTGTTCATGGCGGTATTATCAACTATAGCTCCATCTTGGAAAAATATTGATAAATGTTCAATCAATACATGGTATTATTATATATCTGAGCAGTTTAAATATATGACCAGGCAAAGAAGAATGAGGATTTGGGGAGGAAATGTTAAAACCCTAGTTGAAGATAGTTGGAAAGACTTATATAGCTATATGGCTAAACTGGAAGTAAATAACAACTTGAAGGAAATAATGAATAAGTTTCTTATAAGTCTGAGGTAAATGATATTTGATGTATATAGTAAGTGTAAGGGTTTTTTTGTTTTGTTTTTTAGTATTGGTTGTCTTTTTTTGTATCTTGTATTGTTTTTGAATGTTTATATTAGTATAGGTATATTTGGAAATAAAAAAATATATAAAAAATATTATTCTCCCTACAACAGAACACCCTGGGAGGTAGGTGGGGCTGTGAGAGCTCACAAAAGAGCTGTGACTAGCCCAAGGTCACCCAGCTGGCTTTGTGGAGCAGTGCGGAATTGAACCCAGTATTCCCCGACCCTAACCAACTAAACCATTACAACCTGGCAGCTTTACTGAGGCAAACAGTAGGATAACATGGTTAAGTTTTCATAAATAGGTTGTTCAATGTATTTTACCTTTGGTATGCATCTACTGCCTGCTTTTTAAGCTGGAGATACTCATTCAAATAACCAAGCATTGTAAAGGCACATGGATCATTTTGAATTCTTTCTGCAAAAAACATGCACAAATTGAAAAAAAAGGAAAATTTTAAAGGTCAGAATTTTTGTTCTAAAGTTATAGCTAACAGTAAAGCACACAATTATTTTAGTTAAATTATAATTATTCCTCAGGACAACTCTGTAGTACAAAAAAAATTTTTTTTTTTCAGGAAATGTAATATGTCAACATCTTCACCTGATCACTAAAAATCTAAAGCATCGGTATCTGATATGGCTTGGATCACTGGCTTACATTTTTAAGAACATAATAGCAGCTGCAGAGGAGGAGAGCCAGGGTGAACCGAACCCAACTCAGCTCGCTTTCCAGGCGCGCCTAAGTGATGCTTCTATGACACATTCATGGGTCACATGAACCTACTTACCTTTAGCCTGTTAAAATAAGATGCTACATGAAAGTCTCACTTCTCTACCATGACTAACAGAAGATAATAAATAAGTCTGTTCTTCATGGATGTGTATGTTCTCCCTCTTTTGAAACACATCCCAACTTTTTGTGGCACTGAATTCAACATATTATTTTATTAATTATGGCATTAAAATGTTGTTACACACACCCCAGGTTTCAATTTTGTTTAGAAGATGCTTTGTGTACATTTTTGCTACTGTGTTGATTAAACTTATGGGATGGTAGTTCTTTGGGTTATCACCCTTCTTGAATGTTGGTACAAGGATGCTCATTTTCCATCCACTGGGCACAATACATGAGTTGTTTATATGTGTGAAGAGTCCAGCTAGGAGATGAGCCCACCAATCTATATTGTGTTTAAATAGTTCAGCAGGAAGAAAATCTTCACCGGTCACTTTATTTTGTGTGTGTGCAGTGATGATTGCTTTAACCTCCTCAGCTATTATGGGATTTTCTACTGCCTCAAAGCAGGGTGCAATAAAATCAATCATGTGAAACAGAAGAATAAAAAGATAAATAACAATAAACATAAGAAAAAAACTAGAAAAAATTTAAATCTCTAAGTACAAAGGTAATGACAGAAAGAATCAGAATGTAGAGCCTACATTATTCCCCAAAGGCCTGAGTGAGGAGATGTGATTTTATCAGGCAACTAAATGAATCAGCCCTGGTAAGGCTGTTCCCACAGAACTCCTCAAGAGATGGTACAGCTAGAAGGGCTTCCCCCAGAGGTCCATACAGGATGAGGTGGTCCTTCAGATATTTAGGGCGAATCCCCACAGCAAGCTTATTTCGAATTCAAAACGTTTTCAATCCTGGCAGACCCCACGTCAGTTTGGCTTAACACGCTTTCTGCGTATTAAATCGCCCCAAAGCATTGTAAATGTTAATCCTCATTTCAACAGGTCTCACTCCTGATCCTGCGCGTGATACATGTTACATTTTTTACTGTGGGGACCCTACCGTTTTAAGGGATGAGAATCCATGTTTAGGGTTTCCCTCTCCCAATAGCTTGCTTCCAAAGACATTGATTTCAGTGTAAAAATCTACCCTTAACAGCAGCTCTACACTGTAGTGATGGAACTACTTCACACCTGATTAACGTTGCAATTTTGCGCAAATCTAAAAGTTCTGACCTTTAGAAAGGGAAAGGAAGGGAGGGAAGCAGCTGAGGTTCTGTGTGAATGTTTAAAGCAAAGGGGCTTTAGTTGCCACTGCTGCTGGGTGCCCTGAGCAATGGGGAGAGGAGGGGAAAGAATCTCTGGCTGGCTGCCCACTGCCATTTTTCCTCTATCCATGGAAGTGTCAGCCACCCAGCCACCCAGCTAGGCTCCGTGAAGGGGTCCCTTATGGGTGACGCATCCATGCCAGGAGGAAGAGGGCAGGGCAGCCCTGAAAAGTGGCTTTTAAAAAGTAGCCATTTGAGTCCCCCCTTGAGTCACGTACACCACGTACGATCCTCAGAATCCAGATCGAATGCGATTAAAAGTAATGGGAACAGGCAAATTCGCGTTTGCATCCGGTTCTATTATTTTGGTTTAGGGATAGCGAAATAAGCTTGTAATGGGGATGCAGCCCTAGAGTATAATATATCCATTGTATAAAAAGCTTGGTAAAATGCTACTTGTCCTGTTTTACTTTTTTAACTGCATGTTTTGTTTATGCACACTCAATAAAATGTACTGTTTAATGCAATCCTGGAAATTTCCCATTTGTCTGAAGCACTACAGACTTCTTTTGGTAGCTTGGCTCCCCCATCCACAACACCACTGATTTATGGTTTGCTCCTCTCCCTCCCCCACATCATCACCACCACCACAACCTGCATTTATATCCTGGCCTATATCCCGAGGTCACAGGGTAGATTACAACAGCCCAAGTACAGAAAACATAACTAAGAGCAATTAAAAATAGTATGGTGCTCTGAAAAGGAAAGAAACCATGACTTTCATTAGTTGATTAAACCTCAATAATTCCTGAAACCCCTTGTTTTCCATGTGCAATTGTTAACTTGCCTAACTCAAGTTTGCACATTGTGAAAATGGGCAGAAAGAGCCAGTCTTATATGTACAGAAACTATTGGTCCATCTAGCTCACTACTTTCTACTCCAAAATGCAGCAAGTCTCTACAATTTCAAATAGCAACCTAGTTCCAGGCAAGCAAGGTTTGTATCAGGTGACCCCATTATCCAGTAGGAAATAGTACTATCACCTTTAATGGATGAAAATGCTATGAAGAACTGTATTCTACTCTGACTAGCATAATGAAACATAACAAAAGGGGAAGCTCAGAGGTGCCTCAGAGAGACAGTGCGTGGCCCTCATGTTCCCAAGCCTTCTCTAATCCACAGAATATTCATTGGGGAGGGACAGAGTGGAGTTTAAACAATTCTGCTTCAAAGCCTTCTTAGGAAAAAAAACACGCCACTGAGGTGTATGTATGTCTGATCACAGGCTAAGAAAAGACTGACATCTAAAGAAATGGGAAGAAGACTGACAGTTCAAAAGTAAGATTAAGTTACCTGTGTATTTGGTCAGAGCCACCTGTGCTGCTGGGATAGCATTCATCTGAAGAATATTGTACCTGTACAGTTCAGTGTTTCTGTTGGTTTTATCTTGGAGGGTTGTACACACCCAATGGGCATAGCCCTTTGCTCCCTCAGTCTGATGAAACAGAAAATACCACTAGAGTTAGTAACTGTGCAAGTAGAAAACCTTCAATGTTTTATGCATACAGGTGCCCTTCCTTACTGTATCTGCAGTTCCAACAACAACAAAGTTTTGTGTTTTCATGATGACAGCTGAACTGTATTGGGCTTTGGCATCCATGACCCACTGAATTCACATATTTGTAAGGTAGCTCCAAGAAGATATCACTTTCTCATTTTTCTGACAAGCAAGGGAAGAGGGCATGAAAGTACCCATTTTTACTTCTTTCATTGTTTGCAAATTTTTGTATTCACATAGTTTCCCAGCACAACATAGTTAAAGAACAACTATGATGTCTTCCACAGCATTTACAGAATACCTAGATCATCATCTTCTATTAAATTTTTAGTTTTTAAACCAAACTCTGATTAATTTCAAAATAAACACCAAAAATGTTCAATGTAGAGACAAGTGAAGCACGCATATCTGTCATTTTTCAGATCTATGCAAGACACTGAATGGAAAGGCAAGAGGATAATGAGAAACTTCAAGGGATCTATTCAGCAATCGTCTGAGTCCCGCTTACCACTTCAGAATTTAAAACAGCAACAAGAACTTACATGCATGCTGAGCTCTGTGGTGTGCCTAAAGAGATCCATTGTTTCATAGCTGCCTACAGTTTCGGCAATCAGTGCCTAGAAAATTGCAAAAAAAAAAAAGAGACTTCTGTATTAATATGAAGTTACCTATGTCAGCTATTACACTGGGGTATGGAAAGACTTAATTTTAACCATTACTTCAAGTCATGACCATAGAATTAAGGAATCCAGCCTTGTAAGAACATAAAAAAGGACCACTGCTGGACTGGGCCACAGCCTATTTAGTCCAGCATTCTGCCTCACACAGTGACACATCAATTGCTTCTGGGAATTCTGAAGCAGAAGCCAAAAGCAAAACCTTCAGCTACTCTGAAAATCCCTGCAAATGGCACTGAGAGACATCCTGCCTTCCTGTCTCTCCAACCTGGAGGCAGTAGCTAGGCATCCATTCTAGTCGCCACTGAAACATCTATCCTCCATGAATTTGTCTAATCCTTTCTTAAAGCTAGAGGAGCAACTCTACAGCAACAACGATGTGTTAATTAGATGTGGAGGAAATATCTTCATTTCTGCTTCCTTGGATATGGGACAACAGCGATGCAATTCTCTCCTTATATCACTACAGCTAATGCAAAATGATTTATACAGAACAGTAATAAAAACTTCATGCTAGTCATATGCTATGCAGTTCTGTCTCATTTCTGTTGCCATTTTACCATATGACAGCAAAGAATTCTAGCAAAGGACTTACCTGCCCAATCCAACATGCTAGATGGGAAGGTTCCAGAGACTGGGCTACTTTGAAGGCTTCATGAGCTTGCTGGAGGAATACAAAAAATCAACTCAGATTTGTTGCACTGGTTGATAGTGGTTAAGAATGTAACTAAATGCATGGACTTCAATCCTAAGCCCTCTTCTGCTGAATATAATTGGAATTGCTCTGAAAAATCAGGAAACTCTTGTTCTGCATGGCTTAAATGTTAATTTTAAGCATGTTTTTGAATATACCAGAAACCAAGGAAACAGCATGATCTCTTTCAAATACAAGCAGCATTGTAAACTCATAACTTATATTTTCCATCTCTAGTTTTAGTGGATAATACCTGATTGGGCCTAATTTTTCTTCCTCTGCTTCCACACATACGAGTTAGAGTAAAAGAGGGTGTGAAATGTTTATTTAACAGGTTTTTGTTGCTGCTTTCTTTGGAAGGCTCCTTTGGCATCTTTAAGTTGGATGTCAAGGCAGCATCAATGACAAAGTTGTTAATTTAACATTTAAATTGCCTGATATATTCTCCAAGAAGGGAAGATTACATCCTAGTTCACTGTCTCCATTGTTATTTATAGAAATGCAATGAAGGTATTAGAAAAAGAGCAAAAATGAAGGCAAAAGTTCTTGCCAGTCCTAGATGTTCAGAAATATAAAAAGACATTTACTGTGCTACATTCATGTTCAAGCAGTCAGTGTTTCAGTGCAAAGTGTTATCAATATTGTGCTGAAAGCAAAGACAGGCTGAAATCACTAATATCCAGATAATCTGCTGTTTCCAATTAATGTGTGTTTTAGATGATTTTATCTTTTGTAAACTTGATATGGTCAAATGACTAATAAATAAAGTTCATTCATGCTGTTTCTAATGAATCATACAGACTACTGATGCACCCAAGAGATGGATCTCAGAATTTATAGATCGAAGAACAAACCATCTTTTAAGACATATTACATGGAAAACAGCAGGATGGAGGAAACAGAAGCTAAGTTACCTCTACATGTCCAGTTGTTAAATACAAGACTCCCAGATTGGTCCAAGCAACAACATTCTAGACAGAATAAAAATTAGAAAAGATAAATGAAATGTTTTTGAAATACCCTTCAAACAAATGAAGATATCTAAAACACTTACAACTTGCTCAGCTTGAATAGATTTAATGAACGCATGTTGTGCAAGAGCATGGCTTCCGACACCTGAAAGATACAGATTTAGCTATAACACTTCTGGCAATTGTGAAAACAAACGCTCAACAATAAAAAAGAGATGAAATTTTTAAAAGAATACCTTTGTAGCAGGCCACCACACCAAGGGCATTCCAGTAGATATGGTTTTTACTGTCTAGTCTTACAGCCTTCTTAAGACACTGGAAGATGGAGAATAAAATACTGTAATTCTGTGGCATATCTGATGTTATTCTAAAAAAAGCATTTTATATTACTAACAGCTAAGAAATCTTTCTAGAAGAAGTAGGTCTGTTCTTATAAATTTCACTGACGGTACCTGTATAGATTTCTCTAGCAGTTCGCTTATCTCATTCTTGTTATTAGTTGTTGCTGAAAGGTGCCGTGCTTGATGATAGTAATTTATCCCAAGATCACACCATATATTTGGTGAGGACATCAATTTTAATCCTCGACCATAGCATCTACAGAAATATAGATCACAAGCAGAAGACAGTAATTTATATTAGCAAACGGGAGGATAAAGCAAGTAAACACATTAATTCAGAGAAGCTATCAAAGGTTGTTGTGCTTCTATTTCTGAAGACAAATATCATAAGAAGCTATAATGGGAGAGAAGGGAAAAGTGATATACATTTAATACAATACTTGAGAGCCACGCTGTTCGTTACAGTGAAGAATAATGGGATCTGAATATACCGTGGCCCACAAAACATAGATTTTGGGGCAATGTACCTGCTACAGAGAAAGAAACTGATTATCTCGGGACATTTCAAATTGGATTTTGGGGCAGTTATGCAGTGGCAACTCTCTAAGTTGGTCTTTTGGATGATCACTGACTAAGGCTTCATAGGGGGAATGTAATTCTGTGCATCCTTTTGGATCTCTCAGAGCAGCTTTTGACAATATCCACCATAGTATCCTTCTAGGTTGCCTAAGGGAACTGGGAATGGCAGGCACTGTTTTGCAGTGGTTCTGTAACATTCTGTCTCTCACAATGGCCCACAACTTGCATGTGGGGATTTTTAAGCAGACAAAGAAGGTAAAACACCTCAAGTGTCCTTTAGAGACATCCTGCCTACTTCCCCAGCCCAGAGATAATATCTAGGTATCCATTCTAGTAGCCATTGCTAAACCTGACCTCCATGGATTTGTCTAAGCCTTTGTTAAAGCCTCCCAAGCTGGTGGCCATTGCTACCTCCCTCAGGTAATAAATTCCATGGACCAGTGACTTGCTGGGTGAAATAATACTTCCCCATATCAATCCTAAGTTTCCTGCTCAACAGCTGAAATTGATTCCAGACAATCAAACCTATTTATGTACAGTGGAACTTCAGAAATGGTCACCTGTTCTGAATGGGGTCACATTTTCCCTAAAAGGAAAGGTGAGGCATACTTCTGGAGTCAAAGCTTTCCCTAGTATCACTCATTGAGGTGGTGGCCAGTAATAGCCTCCATCAACTTCAGCTCTGCGAAAAAACACTGAGTTAATCATTATTTTGCTTCTGCTAAATCTTTAGAACACTACCAAAGATATATTGCATATTACCTTCCTCCCAGACTGAGAAGATCACCTTTTTGTAGCACACATTTATCAGCATTCTGACCAACAAGGAATCCTAAAACATTCACATTCACTTTGGAAGGTGAGATAATGGAAACGCTACTACAGGCATCTCCAAGCAATTTCCAAAGGCAAGATATTTCAGGCCGATGTTTTGCTCCTCTGAAAGAAAAATAAATCCATAAAACAAATTCTGCTACCTTTTCCAGATGATTAATACCACTGCAATTTTCTTAGCAGACATTTAACCATAATGTTCCCTTTTCATGCATAGAGCCCACTAACTGTCAACTCATGACTGAAAGAAAATAGGCTTTAATTCTGCTATATGCTTCAGCATGGTTAACAGTTAATTCTTAATTGACAACAGAGAAAATATTTATTTCAATGACATTTTATATTTAGTTCTTTTTTGAAGAGCTGGACTATGTGTTGCTGCCCTGAGGTGCACATAGGAAAGATATCTATGAAAATATGCTTAAAACAACAACAACAACAAAATTGTGATTCCCCTAAATCTTCATGGAATCCAAGAACTTCATCTGTTCCAATGTTGGGAGCTCATTTTGTACTGTCCCATTTTTCTGGCAACAGAGAAACAAACATAAAATGGCATGTATATGTACAATTGCTTTTAAATCAGGGGTGTGCAAAACACTGTTTCAAAACAAGCACTCATTATCAAAGCAGAGCCCAGGATTCAGGTGTCAGCACACCTTTACCAAGTCTGAGAAAAGAGAATAATAGAAAATGAGTCCTCAGTTAGACTAATTTGAGATTTTTTCTTCACTTCAGGACTTCTGGAACTTCTCAGAGCAAGACAAAGCCATGCTGTTCATGGCTGCCGCACAGGGGCAGAAGGTGTTCCTGTGTGTCTCTTGCCATTATCAGCTTCTATCTTCAGCTGATTGTGAAATCTTTTTACAATTACAAGCCTGATTCAAAGACTTATTTTTGAATTTTGTAACCCTATTTTATCTGTTCACTATGGCTGCTTTGCCTTATTACAAGCCCTTTTCCTCAAACCATATAGATGATAAATTTGAAAATTTATTTCTTCAAGACTTTGATGCCATTAACTTGGAAGAAGGAATAAATGTGTGAATACTAACCGTGCTAAAAAATCAAGAGACTGTTCTATGTAGTCTAGAGCTTTCCCATCCAAATAGTCCGCAAGAGCAATCTTTGCCATCATAAAATAACACTCGCCAAGACCTGAATTGAAATATATTTGTTAATATACAGCACAGTAAGTAAAGTCTGCACAAGTTCCTTTTTTTCTGTTACAACTCTATGTTCTCTTCATATCTACTGTAGCCAAGAATCCTGGGAGCTGTACCCACCCCCCAAAGAAGCAGGAACTTTGAAGTTCCAGTTGGAGTTGGACAAAGTATAAATTAAGATTGTTAATTCCCAAAATGGCTAAAACTGGAAACTATTCTTTGGTGAATATTACTAGAAATGCAGCAGTAATTAAAATTAATGGAAGTATCAATAGATTTAATATCACATATAACAGCAAACCCATCCCTCTCATAATGAGGTTTCATACATCATGGCTGTGTCTACATGCGGTCAGTAAAATATAACTTTTCTCTTTCAATATAATCCTGGAATTTGAAAGATGTTCGATGTCTTCAAAGATTTCTGCCAGCAATACTGTTGCCATTGCTATTACAAGACCCTTTTGCTCTGCTGACCTTTTGTCTGTCTTCATGGAGAGAGAAGAAACCTGCCAATCAGGTGCTAATGGGGGATGGAGTGGACCAGGATCTGATCTCCTTCAGCTCTTTCCCCCTCTGTAGTTCTGTGCTGTTTCAGGTGTTTTAAAAACTGTCCAAGAAGATATTAACCATTCCTCTCTCTCATCTAATATTCAACTAAAAATGTGGAAGACATGGTGCCAACACAACGAATAATGAAAATTTCATTAATACCTTTCAGTGCTGGAACATAATCTTTTGATTTCGTCAAAATATGCTGATATTCTGCAATAGCGTCTTTATAGTTCCCTAGAACCTGCTCAATCGCTGCAGCCTTATAAATACTATAGATAGATGAGGGATTCAGTTCCCTTGCTTTCCGAAAAGATTTCAGTGCTGTTGTATAGCCCCCTCTGCTCAGATACGCCTCTCCTAAAGATTCCCAACAGTTGGGGTCCTTTGGATCTGCTCGAAGAGCTGCCTGCAGACTGAATACATTTAAAAAGTATAAATTTATGGATAAATTGCCAGCAGTATGAGAAATCACTTATTTTTTGATTTACAATTTTAAACAGAAAAAAAGTTTAATTCTTGAGAAGTTGCTAATCATTTAATTTGGAAAGGCCACCCAGTTATCTCCACTGTATATTTTCATAGTTCCATGTTTCCCTGAAAATAAGACATGGTCTTATATTAATTTTTGCTCCGAAAGATGCACTAGGGCTTATTTTCAGGGCATATTTTATATAATACTTATATAGGGCTTATATTTTGAGCATCATGAAAAATCATGCTAGGGCTTATTTTCAGGGTAGGTCTTATTTTGGGGGAACAGGGTTGCTATTTGTGAAGAACTCTAAAGAAGCTCTGCTGAAGTGGAGAATACTTTGGATGATCCAACCTAATTCTGCATAAATACAGAATCTGAGGGTGCCTCTAGACAGCAGGAAGCGATTGCAGGATCTAAAGTGGATGTTCTGATTAGATCCTGCCATTCCTGCCAATCACAGGAAGTAATCATGGCCTCTTGCCTGCCAGCTCCATTCATGATTGTTCTCCTCGCAAATACCAGGACATCAGCCAAGCACCTGCCTTCTTCTCTTTTTGTTTTCACGTATTTGCCTGAAATCCAGGTATTTGCAAAAGAGACAACCACAAAAGGCACCAGCAGGCCGAGGTAAGCAATCTTTATTTAGGGAAACTGAACACCGTTTCCAGATTTCCTGTAATAGCAATATTACAGGATATCATCTTCATATTCTGGGACTGCATATACAGTAGTTCAGGGAGGATTGTGGGCTTTGGTCCTTATTTGGATGTACTGTGGATCTGCTTTCATAAGATGCAACAAGGTGCCTGTGAAGCTCTCTGGAGAGTCAGTAGGAGGAGGAGGAGAAGGGTTGGCTTTTCTACCCTGCTTTTCTCACCCATTTAAGGGGACTCAAAGTGGCTGAAAAAGCTTTCTATTCTTCTCCCCACAACAGAACACCCTGTGAGGTAGGTAGGGCTGTGAGAGCTCAGAAGAGAGCTGAGACTAGCCCAAGGTTACCCAGCTGGTTTCATAGGGAAGGGCGGAATCAAACCCGGTATTCCCAGCTAAGAGTCCGGCTCCACTAGACCAAACTGGCTTGAACTGCCAAGCGCATTCAAATTCAATTACAGCCAATAATGTTTACAAGATTTTTCTCAAGACTGTCAGGGTACCTCAGGAATGGATGCATGAGCTGATGTTTGTGTCTGGAAAGGTTAGTGATTGGAATAGACACCAATAAGAGATCTAAGACAATTTTGACAACCATCAAATGGCATGAGCATGCTTGGATCAAGGACAGCATTCCATGCATTGACAGAGGCATTTTTTACACTAAAAAGCAAATTTATAATCGCCATAGCAAATGAGTGCTCATAGTCAATGTTAAACAGAAAAACAATAGTCATTTTAAATAAACTATATGAATTTGTCAGACTATCCCATTTCACTTGCATTTTGTGAGAAATAATAAAAAGAAAGTACTATATTTTCTTACTCAGCTACTGCTTGTGAATGTTGGCCAGCTCTCAGATAATAAAGTCCACGGCGAAGCCAGGCCCATTTCGCTCTCCCGGCACTTGCTTGTTCTGTTACGTCTGTCAAGATGGTGAGAGCCGTTTGCTAGTATACAAAAATAAGATTATTAGTAGCTTGCTCTATGGCTGTGTCCAGACTTATGCTATACTCCGCCATCCCTCTGAAGCCGCTTCCTGTCAGTCAGACCTGATGATCGGAAGCCGTGCAGGGACAGCACAGTCGCTCCCTGTACACCTGACAGGGTAATCAGAAGCTGTGATGTCCGGCTGAAGTGGCTCCCGTCAGTCAAGACAGGACACACCACTGACCGCAGTGGAGGCACAGCATGTCCCCGAAGAAGTGAAGTAAAAAGATGCTGATTGATTGACATCTTTTACTTCACACCCTTCAGTCAGATGCTGCACCACTGCTGCGGGCAGAAGAAAGCTTCGCTCCTTTGATATAAGTCTGGACGCAGCCTATATGTGTAAAATGTTGCAGGCATATGAACACATTAGTCTGAGTATGGATCTTAGCATTTCTTCCATGCATAGTACAATAAAAATACACACACCATTTTATGTGAACTAAAATCAGAGTGTGTTGCTGTGTTATCCAGTGGTATAATACATATCAAGAAAGAGACTTAATATACAGTATTTATGTTATAATGTTTGTGATATCTCTAAGTGTAATCCTCAGTTGCAAGTATATATATCTGAATATGCAGAAAATAAAATCTAATAAAGACATTTAAAGTAACTGAGAACATATACAAAACAAATCTAAAAATCCTTAAAAATACTGCTAGTTTTTAACCTATCAATCCCCACAGTAATAATTGTCAATAATTAACTTGTACTGGGGCAAAAGGAAAATCCTTTCCATGCAATATATTGATAGGATCTGATTCAGCAATGGCTTAGACCTTGGAGTAGCAGCAGATAATTCAGTGAAAATTTTGACCCAGTGTGCAGTGAATTTGAAAATGGAAAGTTCCATATCAGAGATAAATTAGGACTGCCATAACTTCAAGAAAGATTTTGTACATTTGGAAAGGGTTTAGAAAATGGCAATTAAAATAATAAAGGAGGTGGAATAACAGCATATGAAACAGGACTCAATATAAAAGTAGTAGTAGGAACGTGTTTCTTCTTTTATCGAGATAAAAAATAGTACTTCGGTTAAAGTAAATCTTGAAAGTTTCCAGACAAAAAAAGGAAGCATTTCTTTATGTAGTAAGACTGTGAAATATGGTGCTATGAAATGTGGTGAAGGTTATTGGCCTGACTGGACAAATCCATGGAGGACAAGACTATGATGACTGTGTGATAACCTCCCTTTCTAGAAGTGTGATAACTCACAATCAAGTGCAATGCATGCAACAGCAAGAAGAGTGCTACTGCATTCACAGGCTGCTTTTGGATTTTCAATAAACATCTGGCTGCTACTGCAGGAAAGAACTGCTGAACTAAAGAGGGCACTGGGCTAATCAGCATGGCATCCACACAAACCTTATTTTTTAATACATTCAGTGGCTATATGGTAATACCTGCAGTATTTATTTCCATATTCCAAGGAACATGATTAATTCTTGGAGAATTATTACTTCAGTTTTACACTGCTATTCTTCAAAATTTGAGTATGGGGTATCTATAGACCAGTTGCAGAGGTAATAATATAGTCTCAAAGTTACCCAAATAGTCCATATAATGAATTTAAAATACTGTGCCCAGTGATCAAAATGTAGAAACGTTTATTGTTTTCTTTGCCTATTATTTTCCTGGAGGAATAATGAGGGTAGCTTTCTGTTCTCCACCAAATTAATATCAAATCTGAAACTTCTGCATTATGTAAAAACCATTACAAACATTAATGGCCACTATGACGCATTAAATTGCTCAAAATTAAATGTACAAGTACCAAATCTCCAAGCTCTGTGCTTAAATCTACTACTGCTGCCCCAGCTTCTCCATCTGTTTTATCTTTTTCAAATGCCTTTTTGAAACAGCCAAGAGCTCTGTTTTTATCTCCAGCTATATCTCTGTAGTATTGGCCTAAGTACCGAAAAGCACTTCCCAGGTAATTGTCCAGTTTTGCTGCCTACAAAAGAACAAAAAGCAGAGAGAGAGAGAGAGAGAGACCCAAAGAATTTTATTGCACTATTTTCATATTCATTTTAATTATATTTCTATCCCACCCTATACCCAAAGCTCTCAAGGCAGTCACAATAAATTTACTATAAAACCAGATAAAATAAATTAGTTTTGAACAATTAGGACTGAAGAATGTACACATCAGACTGGATATGTTGTTACATAAGAATCCAGGAAACACAAAGAACACTTCTGTATTAAAGCACTCAGATATCACCGCAAAAAAAAAGACCTTTGGTTTAACAGCCTTTGTAAACTATAGTTGACAGAGGTGTCAAAATATTCCGAATCTGGAATGTTCCCGCTCTTAACAGTGGTAATCTGAAATTTCAAATTTAAAAGAAAATGACTACTAGCAAACACCATTATACTTTTTTTTTTAGTCATAGGTATCTTTGTATCCCAACTCAGCAATTCTGTATTCTCAGTATAAATTGTTATCTCAGATCTTTTCACTGAGTATTAGTTAAGAAAGTAAATACCGTTTGGGTCAGTGTCAGCCTGATTCTCAATTTAAGGTTGGAGACCCCTGAAAACGCTGTGGTCTTGTGGTTAGAGTGCCAGACTCACATCTTGTAGCCACTAGGTTTGATTCTAGACTCCTCCCTGAAGCGAGCTGGGTAACCTTGGGCTAGTCACAGCTCTCTTTCTGAGCCCTCAGCCCCACTTATCTCACAGGGTATCTTTTGGGGGAAAGAATAGAAAGCTTTGTCAGTTGCTTTGAGTCCCCTTAAATGGGTGAGAAAAGCAGAGCAGTAAAGCCAACTCTTCTTCTTCTTTCACTGCTAAGGATGATTTTGACTTATGTTTGATGCATATTTGTATTACACTCTTGATTTAAAGTTGACCAAAATAAGAGGTTACGACCCCTATTTGTACTTTGACAGAATCTTCTAGCTGAAAGCCTAGACTATCTTAGCAGGAAGAATAGAAAATTCAGAATCAGTTCTCTCTAATTCCCTGTGGGAACAATGTGGAACAGCTGGTTATTCTTACAAAGCAAAGATTTGGTTTTTGCATTTTGTTCTAATAAAAAGCAGAAATTGTTCAATACCTAACAAAGATACATATTCAGATTTTATTCTACTGCTGTGATTTCACATTCCTTAATTATATTTCTATTTTGAGAAAAGTTTAATATATTTTATGATTGTTAGTGTGTTTCTCCAGATGTCTGGCTAATATCCAACCAATGGTTTAGGTCTGCTTACTGTAAGATGAAACCTAAGCATACTTGTAATAGCACTTTTCAGATCTTTGGACACGTTTGTTTTCTATCTCCCTAGTCTTAAACTATAAATATCTGCAGCTCTTTGAGGCAAGAAATTATCTAAATTTCCTGATCTTTTTTACATGTTTGTGCAGTCTGGCACTATATCAAATACTAGGCTTTGCAAACAGTGTGGAAATTAGTAGTTGCTGCCCAATAATCAATTTGAATTATATCCTGCAGGCATTTCTAAAGATTCTTTCAAAGGAATGTATCATCTCACAATTAACCTCTAATGTACCTAGGGAAAAAACTATAAGATTCCTACAAATTGAATCATTCGATTCTTTCTGCATTCTTTCCCAAGATAAGCAGTCTGTTTTTCTGGTAAAATCTCCAGTGAAATTAAGGATACTAAGCAAAGCAAATTTAAATGATAAAGAAAATACAGGCTCTTTGATTTCATCAGTTTGCCATAAATTTGTCTACAGAGCAACCCTGGAGGTGACTGATGGTAATCAATAATTTGAAAGGCTAAAGGATGCAATTATTTTACTAATTATACTCAGTTACATTGTATTACAACCTTGGCTTCTTACCTTTAGGAACTGAGTAACTGCTTTGGACTTATCCTTTCTTGTCTGTTCATTCATAAACCAGTAAGTGAGCCCCAGGTGGAAATGGAAGTCAGCTATTTCACCTTCTTTTTCAATGGCTCTCTGAAAACTAAAAGTTTTGTTGCTTTTTTAATTATTTTTTTCACAAGTCGTTTACCTGAAATTAGTATGTAATTTACCTTTTTTCTGCCTGAACATAGTTCTTCTGTTTGTAATGAATCAGTCCTTCAAGATAGTGGGTTTCTGCCACTTCAGGATGCATCAGTTTAAGCTCTTGTGCCACCTATAATATAGCATGTTAATTGTTAGAAATCCATGCCTAACAATTGTTAGAAGCCCATACCTTCCTGTTTAACAAAAGGCAGTACGAGGAGAAAAAGCATACCCACCTTTAATGCATCTTCAGTAAGTCCTTTATTCAAACAAGCTTGTCCTTTAAGGGCTATAAGCCTGGGATCACTGTTTCCATCCAAAACCTAGAAACCAAAGATACATAAGTAATCCTAGAGGCTACATGATATACATCATGGGGCATATATAATGGTTTAGTACAAAGGATATTGATACTTCTGTAACAGATGTCTCAAACCGCTGCATCTGTTTCTAGTATAGCTGTGGAGCAGTGTTTTGTGTGAAGCAGTTTTTTTGTGTGCATATGGTCCCCAGGCTGTTCCCATCTCCAAAGTGCAAAAAGTCCCCATGTCTTCTCTGGGTTAGGATAGTGACATAACAGATGCTCACAGTAAGGAAACCATGAAGTCAGGAAATGACCCATTTGAGGTTTGGGTGAATGTTGAAATACCCTGAGACCATCATTCTCAGATCTTCTACTGAGGATAAGGTTGGCAGAGAGGCAACATGTCTCTCTGGTCTGAACTCAATGCCCAGAGCACGAAGACATATACACACCAAGTGTGGTGAAAATCTTGAGGATCCTAGCTGTTTTCAAGTAAAAGAAAACACTAATACCTGATTGATGGAATGCATGGCTTCGTCTGCAGAATCAACACCTGGAATGTTGAGCAGAGCCATTGCTTTGAAATGATGAGCAAGGTTTTTCAGTTGCTGCTGACTGGAACTGGATTCATCAAGTTGTCCTAATATCTTCAAAGCTATAAACAAAGAAAAGATTCTAATTGCATGCTGGCAGTCCTGATAACCAAGAATCATAACCGGTAAGGTGCTCAAGAATCTGCCATGGACCTGTGCTTTTAAAATTGTTCAGAAATTATTTTGGAGTGAGAAATGAAATGACCAAGGTTCACCCTCACACAACTGTACCAAAACAGTGAATATCTGCAGCTCAGGGTGGATATGCTGGGTTATTAAAGTTCTCTGAACTGAATTTTTCATTTGCATACTGCTTTGTGGCCTACTGATCCAACTACAAATGAGCTCTTGGGCCAAAAACGTTACCAGAATTGGCAGTGAAACACCTGCAAATGGATAATCAGAGAACTCCAACAACCCACTGTAATCAGAATTGCTACTGACATAAAATTATTCAGGGCAGTACAAACACAGAGATTGCAAGGAACTTCAAAGATTCCCTCTAAATCAAAAGGGCAAATAAGTATAATTTCTAGGTCAGTGTAGAAAGAAGAAGAGTTGGCTTTTCTACTCCACTTTTCTCAACCATTTAAGGGGGCTCAACGTGGCTGGCAAAGTTTTCTATTCTTCTCCCCACAAACTGTGAGATTGCTGGAGCTGTGAGAGCTCAGAAGAGAGCTGTCACTAGCCCAAGGTCATCCAGCTGGTTTCATGGAGGACAACAGAATCAAACCTAGTATTCCCAGATAAGAGTCTGGCTTCCTAACCACTAGATGAAACTGATGAATGTTGGAGCAAAGAAAAATCTTACTTAGCATACATGCTAATACAGTCTGAACTGAGGAGGAAAATTTGATATTGGAAACTTCATGAAAAGTTAGCCTAGTATTTGGCAGCTATGTAAAAGCAAATTACATTTAAAGGATAATAAGAGAGAACTGAAAATAAAATTCTTGTCTGTTTAATGTGTGAACAGATTGCTGGACTAGATGGGCCGCAGGTCCAATCCAGTGGGGTACTTCTTAAGCCAGTATACAAATTTACAATGTAGCCAGAAATGGAATATTACATGTGTTCAAAAAGAATACTGCAGACTTTATAAATAAGCAGAAAAAGCCAATCAAATTGATCAAGGAATCAAAGAACTGCCCTTTGAAGAAGTTTACAATATTTGGCACTCTTCAGTTTAGATAAAACATGAAAAGTTCAGAAGACAGCATAATGTAGGTGAATAAAATATAGATAACATGGACAAAATTGACCTCTTTTTATTCCTTTATTAACACTTGAACCAGAAGACAACCAATGAAAATGAACATTGTCACATGAGTGAGCAAGCAGAAGATGCTGAGATCTCTACAAACACAAGTGATTGTAAAAAATGCATAGCACAAATTAATGGAACATAGACCTATATTGAAATACTGGTCTTGATACCAATATTACTTCCAGTATTAAAGCAATCATATCTCTGAATACCAGTTGTTGGAGGAAACAAGTGAGAAAACAACATGGTGCTCTGGTTTGCTTTATAGGTTCCCCAAAAACATTTGGATGGCAATTATGGGAACAATACAGGACCAAAACAACCTTGTGCTTCATTGACAGGCTAGTTCTACTCTTGACACATAGATGGTTGGATTAGGCATACATGCTGGTTTCATTTGACTGGAATAGATCAGGACAATTACTCCTGTCACTCCCCAGTCTCGCATGAGGTCATTGCCTTTATGGTTTTACGGGCTTATTCACTTAACTCTCATAATGGTTTGCATTCATATTGTTTTACTAAAAACTGCAATTACCTTGATTGCAAGAATGTACTGCTTCCTTGTATTTATGCATTTCCAGCTGGACCTTGCCTAAAGAGCACCAAGCTTCTGGACACTGGGAATTCTGCTGCACACCTAAGAAGAAAGGTTTAATTATTTTAAACACATACCTTTGTTACTCAATTTCAATGCTTTCAACAATCCAATCCATGTATAACTGAGTCTCACAAAACTCTGCCCTTTGATTCCCCCCCCCCCCCCCCAGTATCCAACATCAGCAACATAATAGGCAAGCACACCAGATTTCTATTTTAGGCTGAGTCCACACCTTGTCAGCACAGGGCATGTCAAGGTAAAGAGGCATTCTCCTGTTCCCAGTACAGTCCTAGGTGCTTGGGAAGCACTTGACATGTGATTTAACACAGAAGCCAGCATAGTGATCTTGTTTACTGTGTATTACTGTTGTATAATAAACAACAACAACGATAAGCCAATATAGTCATATCAAAAGCATTGTCCACTACTGTTTATCCAGATGGCAGCAGAGAGCAGACTGAATGATGGGTATGCTGTCGACATACATTTTTAGCACTCTGAAGGATGCATTGGAGGGCACCCTCCAAAGACCTTTCTCAGAGTGATCTAGAAGCAGGCATCTTTATTGTTTGACTGCCACGTCCCTAGGCTTCTTGAGGGTGCCTCCCTCCCTAGGTACACTTATAGTTACAGAAACCCCTCTTAATTTATCAGCAATTCTTCTCCTTGTTTAAGAATTTATAATAATTACAGATAAGTCCATTTCTCATGCAGAGTCCTAAAGGTAATGTTTTAAGTATTCAAACTGAGCATGTGAAAAAAAATTGCTACTCAACTAGAGAAGAAAACAATCAGTTTATTGATTAGTCAATACTGACCATATTAAAGACAAAGCTTAAAAGCTTAAAAAGCTTAAAAACCAAATGTTATATAAAATCAATAAATTTTAAATAAAATGAACATTCTGTGTATCTCACTCAACCTTCTGGATTATAATATGTGGGTAAATCTTCATGGCCTTAAGAATGAACAATGCTACTCTTAAACCTGTATATTTATCTAGTTCCCTAATATATATGCTATTTTGCCTGATTATTGAGCTAGAGGAGAAAATAAGAAAATGCACTGTTGTATTCACATCTTGATTGTAGGCTTCATAATGGCTTCGGCCCAGGCACTGTGGAAGTATTTAAGCTACTTTGAGATTTTTATGAGGGAAATGGTATGCAAAAATTTTAAATAAACAATCCATTAATAGAAGGGTTATTTGTATAAATCCAGAAGATGTTTTTATGTTTCTTCTTCAACCAGGCTCACTTATGGCTAACTGAAGACACAATGCTGTTTCATCTTATTTCAAGCAGAGAAATAAGTTTATATTATTCTAACATATTATATGTACATATGTATATATGTATACACACACACACACACACACACACGCAGTTCTCTTTCACCATCACTTACCTTCTGTTAGTTTCTTCTCAGCTTCATCAAATTTTTTTTCTTGGAGTGACTGAATTCCTAAACCAATGAGGGCTGGACCATTTCTGGAGTCGATTTCCAAAAGCTTGCGACAGCAATTCAGACCCTCATCTGTTAAACCACCTAATATAAACAAAATAATTTCATTTGCTCCTATCTTAAATGTGGAAAATAAATGAGTGTATATCCCAAACAAGTATCACAGGTTTCTTTTGTAAAACTATTTCTAGACCTTCTTCTGCATGCCAATAAACTTAACTAAGCTAGATAATTAGGAAGAAGAAGAGTTGGCTTTTCTATCCTGCTTTTCTTAACCATTTAAGGGAACTCAAAGTGGCTGGCAAACCTCCTGTTCTTCTCCCCACAGCAGACACTCAGAAATAGAGCTGTGACTAGCCCAAGGTCACCCACCTGGCTTCATGAAGGAGCGCAGAATCAAACCCCAGTATTCCCAGATAAGAGTCAGGCCCCTAACCACAAGACCTGGCTAGTAACTGCTATTTCAGGAAGTTTTATTTGATATTTTTTCCCTCTTCAAAGGAAGATATAAGAAATTAGTTAATACATTACAAAATAAGATTTCATGTATTAATAATAGATCTTCAATTATGAATGTAAGAATTTTCAACAGACATGAGAAATGTAATACAGCACAGACTACAATAAAAGTAAGAACAATAATTTATTTAGTACCTAATATTTATTTGTTACATGTGGGGTTATTTGCCTAATTGTGGCATATTGCCACTAAAGTGAAAATTAAAATGAAATGCACTCCATCTGAAGCATCCAGTCAGTCTAAAGATCTGTTGACAGTGCAGGAACCCATGACAACAATTGATCTCAAATGTAAGGAAGCCATTTTTCATGCCTTATATTGATTTTTCCTGCAGGAACCCAGGACTCTTTAAAAACATTTAAACATTAGATGGCGTCCAAGGCAGAAGCAAAATAACTCCCATTCCTATCTCCTATATATGTAAGATTCATAATGTTGCCTTCCTTCCTGATTATATGCAGTGAGCAACTGTGGCCACCCATCAGTCAAATGAACATGCACTGAGGCAACACATTATTTGTTCATCACTACCCCCATGTTTCTCCAAATATGAGCCAAACTTTGATTAAAGAATACTTCTATGCAAAGCTAAAGAAGGTTCAGGGTGCCAAGACTAAAGGAACTCCACTGCAACTTGCATTACACTGGATTTCATGCAGAGAATGTCATTGTAGAGTACGTTAGCCAAGGGAGAACACAAATAAGTTAAATAACCATCAATAGATCCAGGTCACATCATTTTGCAGCACACAATGATTTAACACATCCTAAAAATCTAAATTTAAAACAAAGTAATCCTTAATGAGAATGAATTAATCGTGCGAATGAACTAAATTTTTGTAAAACCCTCTATTACACAAAAAAAAAAATCTAAAGAAGAAAAGGAGACATAACACAGGAGAGCAAAAAAGTATAATTAAAAACTACCTAGATTACTTGTCCGAATGAACTGCAAGCAAAGAACCTCCAGAGGATAGCTTGTGCCAGGATATAAAACCATCATATCTTCACAGGCAGTCTTCAGTCTAGATGATTCATGGGGAAGCTTATTGCAGGAGAAGAAAAGCTATTAGCAACATAACAGCCATTAATGAAGCAGCATTTTTAACATCACATGGACAGAGTCAAAACTTACTTTTGATAAACACTGAATGAATGCTTTGTAAAGCTTTTGGTGGTCTTCACTTGGGTCTGAAGAGTTCACTGCTTCTTCAAATGCATTAAGCAACTGAGAAAAGGATACAGACAATTTCAGAATAGACTTACAGAATCTGAAAGACAGTAACCTTTATGGCACTCTGAACTTTCCTTGAAAACTGTTGTATTACTCATTCACACTGATTTTTGCAACATGAGATCCTCATACTGCTCTTTGTTATACCCCCAACTCTTAAATGTATAGTAGCTCTGACAGTGGGAGGGCAGGCTATGTGACCAAGTAGAGAAGGGAGCTGCTATAATCAAGAGCACAGCGGAGGTAACAGGGAAAAAAGAGGTGGGAAAGGTATCTGTGCAGCAGATTCTTCTTGGTTCAGTCAATGGATCCACATGCATAGTTGGTGCAGGCTACAATTTATGAAGCCAGCAAAATCACAGAATAGGTTTAATCAAAGGTTTACTATCCTATCAGGCTTGTGTTGATGAGCTGAAAACATTCAAAGCTGGAAAATAAACTGTTTCAGGCTAAGTGGTTCACTTTATAAGAAGCCCTATAATGCAACTTTTTTTATTTTTATTCATTTATTATTTATATTTCTATCCCGCCCTATAACTGAAAGTCTCAGGGCAGGTAACAACCTTAAAATCCACCATATCAAACAAAACAATATATATTAAAACAATAAAAAACATCACAGCATTTAAAACCCAACATATTAAGAACAAAACAATATCAATTAAAACTGGTATTTACAGTGGAGGAAACATGGCTGACATTTAGCCAGAGGCCTGAGCAAAGAGGTGCATCTTCACCGCCTTCCTGAACATAAACAGAGAAGGAGCCCGACGCACCTCAAGGGGGAGACTATTCCACAGCCTGGGGGCCATTACAGAGAAGGCCCTCTCCCGGGTGCCTACCAGCCTCACCGCTGAAGGCAAACTTACTCATACCTTCCTACTCCCCAAGCAGCTATAGAGCCCAGATTCCTTATGCCTATGTCCATAAGTCCAGCATCCAGTCCAGGAATTCAGTATCCAGTCTCTTGATCAGGTCTGCTTCACTTTGGATCTCCTTGTGCCCATTTCAGGTTAGAGGAACCATCTCCAGTAAAGTTGCTGCTTTCCTTGGAAAACCCAAGGACCTGATGAAATCACTATCAAGCCAGCAGTCTAGTTTTACTTTTGCCCTGCCATGTTGGAATGTGGGCACACAGGTTTTCCTCAGAGATGTTCCCACAGCACCAACCTGCATTTTGCATAAATGTCATAAGTAGTAACTCAAAAAAACTAAAGAGAACATCCTTACCAATTGCTGGGTTTCATTGTCCTGCAGATATTCACCCTCTTCCAGTAACTGGGCCAATCTCTTCCACAGCTGATGAATTTCAGCATTATCTGCACCCTCCTCCTGTCTTATTTTTATTAACTTGTGCCAAATTCGAGCCACCTGTCAAGAAAACCAATCCTGTGTCAAAAGATTATGAAATTAGGGGGATGTTTGATCTTTGCCAACTGACGCTAACAACTGAGATGGATACTATTTATCTAAGCAAATACATTAGAAATAATAAGGAAAAAATCACTTGAGGAGCTTCTGAATGATGGTTTATTGTTAGCCACTGAGTCATGTACCTATACTAACAGATTTAGTATTTAAAAATGAATACCGAAAAATAATACAGTGAATTAAGATCAGCTTAATGATGACTAACCTGAAGGTAATTTTTTTCTTGCCGATACAACTCCACAAGCTTGCGACATACTTCACACCATTTCTGTTTTTCAGAACTAGGAGAAAAAGAATATAATTCCAGGCAAAAAACAAAAAAGAAACCAGATATCCCTGATAATTTTTATTTATGATTCCTACAATTTAAAGATTCCTAGTTGACCAACTGAATCCTTAAATGCTGGCTTTGGGGTAAAAGCGGCTAGGGAAGGGGAAAGACATAGGATATACGAAGAACATTTATATACTAATAGCAAACCAAATAAGATAATATACTAATAATGTTGCAAAAATGTAATGACAGCATTATAATAGTTGTATTTTGCACACCTCTTTGTTTTGTTTGCATTAAAAACTCATTTTAAAAAAACTAGGAGGAAAAAAAAGCAACATAATGCAAGTTGAAGCAAGACCATACTAGGGGTGTGCGCAGATATTCAAAGGTATTCAAAATTCTATCAAATTCATCCAAATTTTGACATTCGAATTGAATGTCCATAAATTCAAAACTAAAAATTCAAACGAATTACAAATTTCTGATCTATTCATTCAAATTATCTGGATATTCTCATGGGTACAGGTTTGTATGCGATGTGTACTTGCACATATGCATCTTTCCCGCTTCTGTACGCATTTGTATGGATCCATAAGGGACGAAAACGGGTTGCATATGGGATAACTACAGGATGCATATGGACATGTATGGATGCATACGGATGCGTACGGGATGCGTAACAATGCATACAGGCACATTCTAATGTTGTCGACATTCATAAGTACAAATTCAAATTGAAAATTCAAACAGATTCAAATTTGTTTAATTCAAATTGGTTAAATTCAAATTTTAAAGATTCGGATCAAATAGAATTTTAGGATATTCAATTCAAATCGAATCCCAAAAATTGCATTTGTGCACATCCCTAGACCATACTCCTTGAAAGATCATCACAAAGAACATTTTGTGTGAACTTTTTGTGGATGGCTAGAGGATTCTAAACTGACCCACAGTATGAATGGCTGCCCTGACAGCAGCCATTGCAGAGCCCTGGCAATGGTGTGCCATTGTTGCAACCAGGCAATGTAGCATGTCATTGCATATGCGCTGCTGGTCATATGCTCCCTTGCACTTCTTCCACCTGGTATAAGCGTGGTGCAGTTTTAACTGTTCCATGCCTATATTGTCTTGGGCATGCTCTGGGAGGTGCAGAGTCATTTCTAGCTAAAAAAAATAGCTCTGCACGGTGTGAATGCACTGTCTGGGAGCTCCCCTGACCTTGACTAGTCAGTCAAGTGCAGAAAGGCCCTTTATGAGTATTTCTGTTCTCTGCCTTTGCTAAATATGAAGACAACCATTCCTCTGATAGACCAAAAGGACAAGAAAGGGTTTGCAGTAATGGGGTTCTTATACTTCTCCCTCCAGGTACCCCCTCCAAGGCTCTGGTGACATACTCTCTTCCTTCCCACCGGCACTGGGCTGATCTGCATATTATGAGTTTTGCTTAATGACCTATTCTTTTAATATTTAAAAACCACCCAACAACTTAATTTTCAACTGATGAATTCTGCTTCCTGAAATTCTCTGTCACTCCTCCTTGTCCTCTTTGTTGCTTCATTCTTCCTTCCTGCACTTGGCATCTTTCAGATATTTAAGACTGCAATATCTTGCTGGTTGAGGCTAACAGGAGTTGGGAAGATATTATCCGCCTCCCCTCTATTACCCTTACTACCCTTCAAATAGATCCTGATGAAGCTTTCTTTCCTCTGGCCCTTGCTTAGTTTAGAGCTACCAACATGTTTCACACAACTAATAGAGCTTATAGGGTAATTCCTGACTTCAGCCACAGTAGCACTGAAGCCTATCTAATTAAACATGCTGTTGGTTTCTCCCCTTCATTTCCTAACAACAACAAATGTTTCACTGCCCATTGCCTCCTCTGCCTCTTGGTGAAGAAGCTTAAAAAGAGAAGCTAGGTAAACATAGGGTGTTTTTCCACTGTCACTAGAAGTACTAGAATGGATGCCTAGGTACATCCTCCAGGCTGGGGAGACAGGCAGGATGCCTCCAAAGGCCATTTGCTGGAATTCGAGAGCAGGTGAAGATTTTGCTTGAGATGCCCATAAGCAATTACTAGGACACCGTGTTAGACAGGGTGGGCTGTGGCCCACTCCAGCATGGCACCTCTTATGTTCCTGGACAGCACTTTCATTAAATTGATAAAGAGATACAGACTTGCTCTCATAAGCAGGCATCTATATTGCATATGAATACATATTGAACTAAATTACTGTTCTGCGCTTAAAAAGGTAAAGATTTATTTTTGTTACAAATCACAGAGAACTGTTGCAAAACTCTCAGTTGATTTTTACCTTTCGTAGAGTTCCAGGAGCTTCTGGTACACATTTATTAGGTCCTCTCTTGTATTGGTATGGTTCAGTTTTTCATATAAATTTGCTAGACCCTGTATAAAAGTCAAGCGTGTTTTTGTAAATTCATCACTTTTTCAAAAACTCAGTTACAAAACAGAATGTTCACTTAATATCTGAGGATACAGCAGTAAACTATATTTTTATTTTCTTTAGAATGAAGTTGAATCCAGAAGCTATTTATATGTACTGCAAAAGCCTACCCTTGATTCTGTCAGTGAAGACAATATAGCCCAAACTGAGAATAAATAACTGAAAGTAAATTTTAATTTGCTTCCTGTACTGCTTTTAATCTCCAAGCTTTTCTTGTGATCACCTAAGATGAAAAGACTCCATTTATGGGTAAAATGGCAATTTTATTCCCTCTAACTCTACAAGACCATCAAATTACCAGTGAAATTTTCACTCAGAGGTTTGGACTACAGTTCAGACTATACACTTTTTCATTCATTTCTATCTTCTGACCCCATAATGATTGCTAAAATCCTGAACTGGTTTCTGAAGACAGTTCTAGTATAAGGATGAAAAAATTAAACCCAATAGTTTACAATGAATCAGGATGGGGTTGTATACCTTGTAAACAACCAAGCATTTTGCTTAGGTATTTACTTGAATACAGAACGATCTGAGATGTTTTAAATGTTAATTTAAGTTTATAAGCAAACTAGACATTTTTCCAGTTATTGATTCTCCATTCACACCCCAACTACTATTACACTGTAATCTACAGCAGGTTTCCATTAAAGATTGTACAAAAATGTCAAAATGCAACTCTTCCATTTTTGTTGAGAACTAGATAACAATGATGCAATTCACAGTTATTGCGTTCCACTGTTTTCCTAGATTTCAAGGACAGGTTTGCATTTACTGTTTTGGAATGGTCTCCAAAGACCATTGCAGGCTAGCGTACAACAGGAACAGTTGGGAACTTTCGCATGCTGAGCACTGGATCAGGTCTGGCAATGCAAACTTTGTGCCAGTGAGCAAGGGCATGGTGGGTGCAGCTTGACAGGTAGGTGGTCCCAGAAGTGGTGCAAAAGCAGTACTTCCAAAATGTTCTTAATGCTATAGGAATGCTTGTGGCTGACATTTAAGCCGTCCACAGCAGACAAGCCTTGGGAATGGCTTGGCAGACCCTCAGAACAGCTGCAGCAGATCACAGTGCAAACAGCACATTTCCACAAACTGACCGGACCTGTCCTAGAGGGAAGTGCGAAAAGCCACCAAGTTGCAAATAGTCATCCTCCCAGTTATTTGAAGGGCCATCAGCAGCCAAACCAGCTTGTCCTTGCCGTGAAATCAACAGGTCTGAGGACATTAAAGAGGGAGCACTGAATTCTTTGCATTAATTCCAGGTCTTGGGAAGTTTTTCCCAGATGACTTCCAGAATGTGACTGGCCTTTTGGAAAGGTTTGAAACTCACTGGTTCACACTGTTTCATAAGGTTCCCTGATAGAACTTATTAAATTTAAACAATTAAATTATTTACCAAAATGATAGCAAAATTATCCCTTATCTCCATTAAGTTGAAACCTTAAACAATGGCATTGTAATTGTTCTATAATTGTATTGCATTTTTATATGTAGAGTAATGTAAGTAGTTTTTCTGGAAGCTCTCAAAAGAGTTTTAGCTCTTTAAACAAGCACTTACTTTAAATAAACAAACCAAGTATGTACAGTTTGTACAATGTGTATATTTTATTCCACTTGTGCATAAAGGTTGATGTCATTACAGCAATTATGAGCAACTGGATACTGACCTGCCATGCCAGCAACTGCCCTGGTTCAAGTTCAGCAGCCTTTTTGTAGGCACCCTTGGCTTGGTCAGGCTGTTCTAGCTCCGCAGCTGCCAAACCAATGAAGACCCAGGCATTGTAGTTATTTTTTTCCTGTTTTAACACTGCCTAAGCAAAACAGAAGTTCAAGTGAAAAGTACTGTACTGAAATATTTTATTACAAAAAACCCCAATACCCCCCCTCCCCGAACTTTCAGTTTAGTCAAGATTTCTTCTTTTATCCTTTCCAAAAACTTGAAGTATTTCTAATATATTGATCTATGGGTGAGACAGTAAACTGCATGCCTGGCATTAAAAAGTAGTGGGAAAGGACCACAGCTCAATGAGCTACCCAACAGCAGACATATTGGGATGAAACAAATTATCTAGGCCCATTCCAGTCTGGTCTGAGGTGAGGTTTGACACTGAAAGTGCCTTGTGGACAGGGGCTATGCTACTCTATTGGTTCTCCTTTATCTCTCAGTTGCTTTCAATATCATTAACAATGGTATCCTGCAGGGACTGACTTTTTTTTAAAAGCACCAACGAGTTTTTGTTGCCAGCATTAAACGGTTGTAAAAGTGCTCCCAATGTAATATTTTTCACAACCAACTCCCTGACTCCAAGCATTTTGGGAACCCGTTATCCCCCAATTGTGGCGATTGGGAACTTTGAGATTGAAGAACATAATAGAATAGAATAGAATGGAAGGGAAGGGAAGGGAAGGGAAGGGAAGGGAAGGGAAGGGAAGGGAAGGGAAGGGAAGGGAAGGGAAGGGAAGGGAAGGGAAGGGAAGGGAAGGGAAGGGAAGGGAATGGAATGGAATGGAATGGAATGGAATGGAATGGAATGGAATGGAATGGAATAGAATAGAATAGAATAGAATAGAATAGAAAGCTTGGAAAGAAAGAAAGTGGTTCCCAACTAATGAAGAAAGTACTGCAGAAGTGAAAAGGAAAGTGAAAAATGAGGATGGCTAAACTGCTGTTTCAGAGGATTAATAGGGTCCTTCAAGCCAATTATTCTGCCTGCCAAAACCTCCACAAAATGGAATATAATATATACAATGCCCAGCATGCCAGCTCTCCCCCACAAGGTATTAGACTGTTCATTGGAAGAGCACGGATGGTGATAACCCCATTCCTCAGCAAATCCACAGAGGTCTGCCCTGAATGAACAAGCAGAGAAGACCAGGGTAGAATCTAAGAATTTAATGTGTCTATGAAAACCTCCCTAGTTACTGTAAAAGTCCTAACTGCTTCCGGTCATTGCCTAGGGCAGCGGTTCTCAACCTGTGGGTTGGGACCCCTTTGGGGGTCGAACTACTCTTTCAGAGGGGTCACGACGAGTCTCCCACCACCCCTCCCTCCCTCCTCCCAGCTGGCGGTCTCCACAACATGAGGAACTGCATTGAGGGGTTGCAGCATTAGGAAGGTTGAGAACCGCTGGCCTAGGGGATGTAAGCAACAAATAGTGCTGGTGCTATGGCATGCCCTCAAAATTCCAAATCCATCTAGTCTGAGGATTTACACAAGCAAAATAACCCTAGGACCAGAAAAGGGTTAGCCATATTTGTCTTTAAACTATCAAGGATGAGAGTGAAATACATCTTAAAACTTCATCTGTAAAAAACACAGTTGCACATATGAATGTCAGATACCTTGCAATGTTTCAGTGCTTCTTTATATTCTTTATTTCTTATTGCATCTCTGGCACATTTCAGTGCTGCTTTTACTTCCTTGTTTGACATGATTGCTGAAAATATAATCAGAAGAAAGATCAACCCATTTAGAGTGTAAAAAGAAGTCATCATTGCAGCTTACACTAAACTGCTTATGCACTGATGAATTCAGTAAGTTTACTGATTAAAGGGACCAGATCAAAGGAACATTCTTGACAGGTATACCGTGAACAGTAATTTCAAACTTCATTTTCACCACATAACAAAGACACCATTATCATTTACACTCAGTTATTTATGCATTGATAAATTAAATGAGTTTACAAATGAAAGGAAGCAAATCAAAGTAACATTTTTGGCAGGTATTTTGTGAACAGTTATTTCATACTCTCCTTTCTTGGACTGTTACTTCTCATAAAACTTGGAAATGATTTCTGTCATATATCACAGTGCTCTTTAATCTTGCCACTTACAAGTCTTTCCCTTTAAAGCACTAGTACTATTAACCAAGCTACACAGCATTTGGGAAGGCTTCAGAAGGTCCCTGCTCACACCTTTACTTTAAGCCCCCTTCAGGTCATCCTCTAGTCACTCTGCTCACACCTTTTTTCCTAATCTGATTTATAAGTGGACTTTCCCTCCTCCATACTTTTCAGAGTTGACTGAACTGTACTATGATATGGAACCTGCCTTCCCTTCTGCCCAATGGCTATATATATGGCTGGGAGACACAAGAGTTGGCGGCACTCCTTCCCTCCCTGCTTCATTCCTGACAAGACGTTTTCACTTTGCTTGTCACCATTCCTAGGACAGTCCCTTCTCCCATCCTGCCCCCAATTTCCCATTGTTCCCAGTCGCACATGGACAGACTGTGCCCATCTTTTTTTTAAAAAAAAATCAGTTTTGCACTAAACTGGTGAAGCAGTTGATCATATTCTTTTTCATTTGCTCTCTAGTAGCTTTGCAAAAAATCTTGAATGATTTTTTTTAAATGGCCAGAGGGGAAACAAGGGAAAGAGAGAAGCAAGAGTATAGGTGATACAATTCTAAGGACACTGTATCTTCCATTTTCCTTTAGCAATGTGCAAGGGAAACAATGTTTCCTTTCACTAAAAGGGGAGTTTTACAGAAATGCAGAGCAACTTCAGCAGCTTTAGGACAATCAGCACATTACAGCCCATCATTTTTCTTCAGGAACAGCTTGGGGGTAGGGGTGCAGGCAGCACCTGTTTGGGGGCACAGTCCCCTTACCCCAACGGCACCCTGTGCTATCATTAGGTTTGCTATTAGCCTCACACGACTCCAAACACATCCCATTGCCACTGTTGATTGACAGAATTTTATTCTATCAGAATGCAGGTGGTGTTGACCCAATCAAGAGGGGTGGGGAACTAAAGAATCAAGTAAAGGAGACTTGGGCAAAACAAAAAGGTGTAAGCGCAGCAGCTCAAACTGAGGATGGATTAAACAGGTGTAAACAGGATTAGGATGTCTTTCAGCAAAGTGCGACCACAGCCAAGATTCCCAATATTACAGTACTTGGGTTTTCCAAAACAGAAGCAAAAGATACTTGTTCTTAGGCTCTTTCTGCACTGAGCCTTTTTCCAGTTTATATCCCAGAATAAGGACCCGCCGTCTGCATGCCAGAACCATTTATGGCAAGTTCTACCCAGGGCCTGCTGTAGTCTACACCAGTATGTGGGTGGCAGGTCCCTATTTTGGAATATAATCTTGAATAAGTCTTAGTGCAGAAAGAGCTTTAGAAATACATTGTGTTTAGGGACAGAATGGCAGAACATACAGAAGTGAGTCACTCTCTGGCATGCACAGCATCAGATGGTCAGCTCACCCTCTTCCACATCTTGCTACAACAAGTAGCATTCAATGCACAACTTGTCCACCAAACACTGAGAGAATGCAACTGAGTGAAACGGCTGGGTATGGAGGCCAGCAATAAGCATGCATGGTCAGAACAGGAGCGGCCACAGATATGTGTCCAGGAAGGGGAGGCTGTTCTAAGGAGAAACAAGTAGGAAAGATCCCTGATACTACCACCCTTTTAACATCATCTCAATCCTCATCAGTCTTAACTGCATGAAAGAGTCCTGCCGAAAAGCTTCAACAACCGAAAGTTCAATGCATAAGATATAACTAAGAAAAATGACACAGAATAGATGCTTACAAGTCAGCCTGTCCAGTTCCACCAGAGGATCTAAGTGAGATGTGGAATCTCTGTCTACCAGTACCTGAAGCTCTTCCCACCCCTACGCTCCGATTCGCAATTGTAGGACCTCCAGCATAATAGAGGGAACTCTTCCTGGGCACAGTGGAGTCAAGGTGGTGCCTAGAGCGACACTTTTTCTAGACAGCCGTGGCTGTGATACTCCCCTTCAGTTCCGTCTCAGGAGGAGGAGGGACAGAGAGCGCAATTCCACCCTCTCAGGACTATTGGGGGGGAGGTTTTTAGAGAAGGGAAGAACACAAGAGCTGCACACAGTTGCTTGGAGGAGCCCTTTTTGTTATATCTGAACACAGATCCCGTTTGCTTTTCTTCCCCTTCAGTTTCATTTGGTGGAATTAGGTATTTACGTTCTTTTGAGGTTTGCTGTGGGCTTTTAATTAGCCTGCTCATAGTTTTTGCTAATAAAAGTTGCAGTGCAGCCATTCCATCATTATTCATCATCCAGTACTCATCGTCCTCTTCTCCTTCTCCTGGTTTGGAAGTGAATATGGTATGGAGCGCCTGTCATTTGGCTTTTGGCAACTAAACATTGGCTGTGGCCATTATACTCTGACATTTGTGTAGGAAGTCTGTATGGTGCTTGGCTGCAAACAGAACAGGGAAAAAGCACCTCTGAGGTGCCTCAGAGGCAGAAAGCCTTGGGAACATCTTGCCCATCCCATGTTTTGTTTTAAGGGGCTTGCTTTTGCCATATTAAAGAATAAGGAGCAACTAAACAAGTTCAGTATGGTTGGTATAAAATCTGAACCTGACTTTTAAATACAAAGTTCACCCTTCTATGTTATTGCTGTTATTTGATATGGCATCACTATCAAGATCACTGGTGATCATAGTAACATACAGAATGATGTAAACCAATAATAATGGTAATAATAAATATGTTCTTCTTCCAGGAAGGTTACAGCTGGAAACAGCAGAGAAAAATAATCAGAATCCTTCCCCACTAGCAATCTAAAACCAATTAGGCTCCATAAGAGATAGATGCACAGGGTTTTTTTTATGTGTCTTGCAAAAAGATAACCTAGGAAATTGTCCATATTTCTTAAAAAATATTTTTGTTTCCCATATTCATTATAGTACACATTAAACTGAGACAGCCTATGTAGATTTTCATCTTTATCTCGGTCTTTTTTCAACTCAAATCCTGGTACTAATGAGTTAATTCCTAAGTCACTCTACAAACCTCTCAAGCAGAAAGGGAAGAGAAATAGGCTTTATGTCTATAATAAGTAGGAATGTATTGTAATGTGTGCCTACCCTCATATTTGATAGGATTTCATTTTGCCAAAATGGAATGTGTTTCAAAACTCGTGAATAAGGAAGGAACAAAAAATGGCTAGAACGCTGCCATTTCCCAGGCCTATCCTCATGATCAGGTAGATTTAGGTACAATTTTGTATTACTAATAATTTCAAAAGTCACAGGCCCTTTCTGCACTTTCCTGCCTGCAGTCCAGATCAGTGGGCCTGGATTAGCCCAGTACACTGATCTGTATTGCAGAGAGGCATGGGCAGCACCAGCACTGTCTGCACCGAGGGCACTCATCCAGATTAGTCCACACACCATAGCCATGAAGCTTGTGCAAGTTTCTCAGCAGCACCTCCATGCCTCTGAAGGCCAGGAACATTTAAATTGTACTTTTAAATTAACTATTAGTTGTCTATAGTGAATTGAATAGAAAAGTTTGAATAGTCAAATGACCATACCAATTTTTAAAATACTAAAATAAACATAAAAGATTAATTCAAAACAAGCAAAGGGACCTATAAAAACTAATAGCCATTATATGTCCTCATCTAAAGTAATTTGAGAGTTGCATTAAAATTAATCAGTTCGATTTTGCCTGTTTCATTCACTTTACACAGCTTCGGTATTGCTTATCTGTGAAGCCCAGGCTGTGGTCACAGTTAAGGTTTAATCCAGCTTCAGTCCACTTTCAGAGTGAGAGAACACGTCGGCAAAGTGGCCAGTAATTTTCTTTCCACGTTATCTATCCCAAAGGTGAATTTTTAAATTTAACATTGGAAGAAAACAGCCTGTCACTTTGCTGACGTGTTTTCTCCCTCTGAAAGTGGACTGAAGCTGAATTAAACCTTAGGTGTGATCGCAGCCTCAAGGCAACTCAATGCTCCGGTGAAGTTGGGAGCCACGATCTAGCCTTCCAAAGCAGGAGCTGCAGCCCCGTCAAGGGCTCGGTGGACTCATGACGTTCCTCGCCCTCACAAACTGCAACAGCCCCGGGACACGAGTCCGTCACTCACTCACTCGCTCCCCGGACGTCGCCTTCCCGTCACAACTCCCAGCAGCAGAGGCAGCCGTGGACACGGTGACAGCTGTTATCGCTCGAGGAGGAGAAAGGAAGGCGCCCCGCCCCACCCAGCGGCTTCCCCCTTCCTGTCACCCCGCCTCTATTCCTTTCTGACGTAGAAAGCCGGGATGGTTTACAGTCAGCTTCCCCCTTCTATGCTTTGCGTGCTCATGGGAGTTGTAGTTTATCAGGACCTTCTTGGCTATCGGCGGCGTTGTATGTGAAGGCGGCGGCCGCGCGCTACGATTCATTTACATTTCAGTTTGGGGAAAGCTTTTTGGACTACAGTGCGCATGACCCTTAGCTGTAGTATACTATTCTCCATGGGCTCATGGGAAGTGTAGGCAGAGTCTCGCCCTCACTGGCTCCAGTGATACAAATGCAGAGTCGGTCTCCTCGACGACACACACACGCATTGGATTTTAATATAGTGTTTCTTTCTTTCTCTTGGGCTGCTGACTTTCTGGCTGTGGTCACAGCTAAGGCTTAATCCAGCTTCAGTCCACCTTCAGAGCGAGAGAACATATCAGCAAAGTGGCCAGCAATAGTCTTTCTACATTATCTATCCCAAAGGTGAATTTTCTGAGTTATTTAACACTGAAAGAAAACAGCTTGTCGCTTGGCTGATGTATCCTCTCATTCTGAAAGTGGACTGAAGCTGGATTAAACCTTAAGTGTGACCACAGCCTCTGAGGTGGAAGAGTGCAGTAGTCCTATGTTCACCTGCTCCCAAAGAATTCAAAATAATGTATTCTCATTTGAGTGCGCTTTCGTGGAATAGCAGCAGAGGTTATTTTAATTTGTAGCAAGCAGGAAAATTTAACCTTAATCATAGCGAGTTCCTTTTTATTATTCTCCACAGAAGGAGCAGGGGCTGACCTAGTTGTACCGCATTTTGGGAGCTGCAGTAGGGCAGCTCAGATTTTTTCATTAGTTTTGTGATCATACCCAGCAAAATAAAGCATCTTTGCGACGGTTAAGAATAGGTTTCAACGGCTGTGTTCACACTTAAGGTTTAATCCAGCTTCAGTCCACTTTCAGAGTGAGAGAATACATCAGCAAAACGACAAGCTGTTTTCTTTCATTGTTAATAACTCAGGGAATTCACCTTTGGGGTAGATAATGTGGAAAGAAAATTGCTGGTCACTTGTCTGCTGTTCTCTCGCCCTGAAGGTGGACTGAAGCTGGATTAAACTTTAGGTGTGTGACCACTTCCAAGGTTCACACATCAGTCTGCCTCTCCCCTCCATCCTGAATATTCTGTGCTAACTAAAGTAGATTAGAGACGAGTTGGGAACACGAGAACCACACACTGTGTCTCCCAGGCGTCTTTGTTGTTGTTGTTATTGCTGCGGTGCTTTCACATAACGAAAAATGAACGGCCCTTTTCTGTTTTTCTTGCTTTTGGTGAGTTTGAGCGTGGAACTCACTGGAGCACGAAACACTGCTCCCTCCCCTTGCTTTGGCTGAGCTTAGACAGAAGACAAGGGGCTCCTGCAACTCGGAGGGAGGGGGAGACTGGTGTGTGAAGCACCCCCACCTCGGATAGAGTCTTCTTTAAGTTGCTCGGTGAGAGAGGTGCTTGGGGGGGGGGGGGCTTTGAATTGACATGATTTCCCGCTACGCATTGTGGGAATTGTAGTTCCTCGGTTTTTTGGAAACTAGGGTCCCAGTCACGGCCGCTCGCTCACAGTTCTCGAGCCTCTCTCTCTTCCTGGAAATTTTAGGGGCTGCTGCTGCTGCGCTGAATCCACGCCTCTCTCTGGGCAGTCAAGACTGACCGAGATGCCTCGTGATTGTTTTGGTCTTCGGGTGGTGGAAAGCGGGGCGAGGTCGAGAGATCACACTGCAGGGATGTTTCTTTGAGCCCCTCGCCGTTATAAGGAAAGGATGGGGAACAGGAAAGATAAAACGCGCCCGTCCACATCTTCCAGCCGCCTCTTTGCCTTCGCTCTCTCCCTCTTTGGCTTTGCTTCTTGGGGAGCAGCGAAGGCGAAGCCCCTCCAGGGCACTGACTGCCGCTCTTGTGGGAAGCCAAACGTTGTGATGGTGGTGTCCGATTCCTTCGTAAGTACTGTATTAAAGACACGGAGATCTTAGCTCGCCTAGAGCAACTCTCCTTATAGCGCCCATGAGTGATAGAGGGAATATCAGGCTCGGCTTCCAGCAGCTTTCCAACAGCTTAACCCTCCTCTGCCTTTTCCGTTTGTTCTTGATTTCCTTTGTGTCTTGTTTATTTATTATCTCCTGCCTTTGAAGACAGCGTAGGCAATTCTTCAGGACAACTCTGTGAAGTAGGTTAGGCTCAGAGGTTGTGACTGGCTCATTGTTGTATAGTGAGCTTTCATGATAAAATGGGGTTCCGACCCAGAGATTCTGGTTCCGTCCTCAAGCAATAAAAAGTCTGTTTAAAAGGTTCTTTTGCCTCTGAGTGCCCCCATGCCCGGCTTTTCTCCGAGCTTCCAGCGGCACAAAAGGAGGAAAATGTGCAGTAAAAAGACTGCTCTTTAAAGAAGACTACCAGAGCACCTTTTGGAAGCCACAGGTATTCCAAGCAACATTGTGCATGGAGACGCTCGGTGGCAAAAGGGGCGGGGATTGGCGGCCAAGATCTACTAAAAAAGCACCCTGGCTCTGCTTCTGCTGCCCGCCTGCACACACAGAGGTTCTAGCCTGTTGCTATAGATACTGTGCTGCACTGGCTCTCTTCTACAGTTGATAAACCTTTGTGTAGGAATTTGGAGGTATACTGATATGCCATACTTTGGTTGCACACTCCTATATGCACTAACATTAGAAGTAAATCTCATGTCATGAACAAGTGTAATTTATTTCCATGCAACATTTAGCACAGTATGGATGTTGTGCCACACAAACTGAACATTTTGTAGAGTAGAAATCTCACTTGTACAATTGTAAGAACTGTAAACTCTGTAAATTTAAGAACACCGGAACATAAGAGGAATCCTGCTGGATCAGGCCACAGTGCACCTAGTCGAGCACCCTGTCCTTCACAGTGACCCATCAATTGCTTATGGGCCCCTCAAGCAGAAGATGAGGGCAAAACCTTCACCTGCTCTTGAATCCCAGCAAATGTCTTTGGAGGCATCCTGCCTGTCCCCCTAGTCTGGAGGATGTACCACTGCCCAGCATCCATTCTAATAGCCATTGATATACCTGTCATCCATGAAATAACCCTTTTTAAAAGCCATCTAGGCTGGTGACTGTTACCACCTTTAGTATGAGGTGTTTTGTAACATCACTAGTGCAGGTGATAGTGGAGATTTGATCAAAACTAAAAATAACCTAATGACAGGTTTAATGCTCTAGGGACCATCTAGATGGCTACTTCAGGCTATGTTCAGACATAACAAAACCTCCCCCCTCCCAGTTGATAGTGTGTGGCCCTCCTATTTTGAACCCTTCTTTAATTCACCTCCCTAGCACAGAATGTTCAGGAGAGGGAGCAGGAGCAGACTGGAATCAACGTGAACACGTGAAGCCTTCTCTGAGGTGCCGCAGCGGTGCTTTTTTTTTTTTTTTTTTGCTATGTTTGATTACATCCTCAGGCAGTTCTGAGAAAAGCTGTAGTGTACATTCTTCATATGACTCATACTGGGACAAAATTTTCAAGGAGCTGTTGAAAATGTTTTTTCCCCTTCAAGATTTTGAGGAAGCTCGTGTAGTGAGTCAGCTAGTAATCTCTCTCTCTTTTATTTAAAATGTTCTTGCTTAATTTTCTTCCTTCCTGTGAGTGATGGATGGGGAGGGGTTCTTGTCTGCTCATTTTTCACAGCTACCAAAGAAGATTTTTAGGGGGGCACCAAAATCTACCCCTTTGCCTAAGCCTGGCCAGTGGCAATTCTGGTCCAACCCAGGTTTCCCTCCCAACCAATAAGGGTCACTGTCTTTATGGTCTCTGCTGCCATCGTCTCTGACTGTGGTCACCTGCTCAATATAATGATGCTGCAGAAGACGGTCACCTAGTCCTGCTGGGACTTTACCTCTGTTGGCTGGAGCTGGGAATCTAAATGCCATGAAGGACACAGATGCTTTAAGATCTGCAGATAAGGCCCTTCTGGGTGCCTCAGCACATTCAGTAGTTAAAAAGATGGGGACCCTGGTACTAGAGTGTTCTCAGTGATAGCCCCACCCTTTTCTATACACTTTTAGGACAATGAAGAAGACACATCTATTTATTCTGTAACCCACCCTGAGACTTTAGGTATAGAGTGGTATAAAAATCCTAATAAATAAATAAAATAAATCTGTACATACGGAGAAAAGTTTTTCTTCAAGCTGCATTATTTCTGTCTTCATCTAGAGGGGGCCATTAGAATATGCAATACAGCCAAATCTTGTTTGCTTGATTAGTGAGCAGGTTTCACTTTGTTCTTTGCCTGCATTCTTTCAATCAGAGAAACCTAAAATACTTCCCAAAACTAATTTGTAACAAAGTCTTTGAGCAACTAGTCAGTGTTCTTGTGTCTTTACTTAGGAGTACTGTAGAATCATAGAGTAGGAAGCGACCTCTGGAGCAATAAGTCCAAACCCCTGCTCAATGCAGGATTTCTTAAACCATCCCAGGCAGATGTAGGTCCAGCCTCTGTTTGAAGACCTCTCAAGAGGGAGAATTCAGTTCCTCCCATGGAAACCTATTCCATTGACTGATCGCCTCTCACAGTCAGCAAGTTTTTCCTAATATCTAATTTGTATTGACTCCCTTTAATTTTCATACCGTTGTTTCTAGTTCTTCCATGTTGTGTAGTTGAGAATAGGGATGATCCCTCTATACTGTGACAGCCTTTCAGACTGCTATCATATCTCCTCCTAATCATAAAAGCTCAACAAAATAAAGGAGTACATTTAGGACTCTGTATAAGTCTCCATATCTGTCCTACTGGGAGGCTTTGAGAAATATTCAGCCTCAAGCTACAAGTCTCCATTGCATCTAACTATCTGCTAACTTGAATAAAGGATATTCCAAGAATCTTGAGAATAAAGAATATTCCAGGAATCTCTAAAGCTAGGATTTTAGCAGTGGGAGGGACAGATATTGGATTGGAAGTTTCCCTTTGCGTTCCCATTACCACTTAAAACTGTTTAAAAACAGTTTAAAAATGGTTTGGATCCTCATCGTTCCCACCCCCAATCAAGTAAAACAGTTTAAAAATGGTTTGGATCCTCGTTGTTCCCATTCACTATCTGTTTTAGGGCTATCTTGAGGATTATTTGGTTTTAAAATGGAATTAAATAAACACCTGATTTTTCAGGTGTTTTTCCCAGTTTTGCTTTTGAAACGTTTCTTATTGCTGTGGGAACGCTACAGCATTATCGGGGCAAATCCGTCATGAAATGGGTGGGATTTCTCCCAGCAGGACAGGACAGGACAGCCCATGGCCAGATTTTTAAAGTGCAGGGCTTCTTCAGCAGTTTCCTTCTCAGCCAGCCTCTCCCTGATCACAAAGTAACAGTTCACGCAATACTCCTTCACACCCATGGACACCAATAGCAATGTTGCCACATTGCCGGCAGTTTTTGGCTTCCCTGAAAGGCAAGAGGAAGGAGCTGACAGGGCAGCAGCAGCAGTGTGTGTGAGAGAGAGAGAGACAGGGAAGGCGATCAGAAGATTCTCTTTTGCCTCTGACAAAGGGCTGCTCTCTGTCTCTCTCTCTCTCTCTCTGTGTGTGTGTGCGTGCGTGCATGCGCGCGCGTGCTTAAAGGATCTTACATTGCTATAGCCTTTTTTAAAAAGGAAAGGAAGGCGAGGGGACCGAGTTGATTTTTAAAAAATACTTCTTCCTGCAATAGGCTGCATTGGCTTGGCTTGCCTTGACAAACAAGCTTTCCCCTTTCAAAGGGGAAGCAAAAGCAGGAGGGAGAGGGCTGGGATTCCCCACATCATTGGATGAAAGCCAATGGGGAGAGAAGGGTGGAGAAAGGCTCAGGAGGGGAAGCATTTTTGGAAGCATTTTAAATGGAAGGACAGTGGGGACAGAAAATCAGGGTTGAATCTGATTGCCAGATGCTGTTTGCTTCCTTTTAACACATTTTACATATTGATTTAATTCCTGATGTAAATCCCAATTTAAATTGCATTTTATTCCTTCAATGGGAACTCGCCCTTTGATCCACAGTTGGTTGCCACTCGGCTGTGGTGCTCTGGGCCAGATATCTGGGTTGCTGCTGCAGGTGTCTGTCCCATCCAAATTCCATTTGGCTTGGGCCTACCAGTCTGTGCTGTAATGACATCTATGGCACCTAAATGGCTGTTGAGAGGTCTTTTACTGTGTTTCTTTTCCCGTAGCATCACGTGACTTTAAGCCCACCAGAGTAACACACAAGGAGATTGCCAATAAGTTAGTATTTTATTAAAATTTTAAAGGATTGATCAGCTACTATCAGCTAGGGAAATGTTCTTCGTAAATGAAAAAAAAATTAGGCCAGACACAAGGGAAAAGTGCAGCTATTCAGTAATTTCATATTAATAATAATTTTATGGCAGTGGTAATAGAATAACTATCATCCAAAGAATTCAGTATAACACCTACAACTATGAAATCAGTATTTGGTAATTTGGTGTAAGTCTTCAAAGTGATATTTGTATCCTAAATTAGTATTAAAATGTTTCAGTGAACCAAGAATGTTTTTTTAGCTTTGAGAACAAATGTTATTGCCATTCATTTTGAAATTGCATAGTTCTGTAACTGGGTGCAACCTACTCAGCAAAAGAATCCTTTCTTTTAATGTTATACATTTTTAACATAAAAGGAACAAGAAGTACTTGCAAAATTTAAAGGTTACATAAATATCTCTGCTTGCTGTTAGTTGCTGTCTTTGCAAGTAAGTATCGTATTTCAGCATTTGGGTCTATTTATACTTAGCAGTCCACATGCTTACTAGAAGTGGCTAAATTGCTCCTGGATGCTGTGTCTGCAGCTTCTACCAGGTGTAGTGTGGTGGATGAGGGTAGCAGCACAACTACAGCAGGCACAGTAGCACATAGTGTCCAGATCACCATGGCAACATTTAAGCATGTGCTGGATGTTGCCATGGACATTGTCATGATGATTGGTTGCCATCAGGCCACTAACCTTACCTGATTGGTATGGTATTATTTTTATACCGTATCTCTCAGGTAAGTGTGAAAAGGCCCTTTGTCTCTCCCCATATGGTAGTCCCTTTAGCCCAGTGGGAGATCAGCAGGCTGGGAAGTACAAGGCTGGAAGATCAATCCTCAGTTTGTCCCCAAAAGGTAATGGCAAACCACTTCTTTATCTGCAAAGCGAAGTGCATGGATGGGTTCATGGTGTTACCAGGAGTCGGCCCTGACACACCAGCATCTATCAGCAATTCCCAAATCTCATTCCACCAAGCTAGTCATTACACTATAAACAGAACGTACTTACCAATTCCATACTGGATTTTCAACTTGTTAGAAAAAGAACTGAAATATGATAACCGTAAATTATGATAATATATAGTATTTATAAGCACTGTATATAAATATCAGTAAATACCTCTAAATATGCCAGTCAGATATTTTTATTTATCATGTTTCAAGGCCCTAAAACTGTCTGCCAAAGCTAATCCCTATTGCTCTATCTTAAGAGACTCCTTCGATTATGAAATATCAGTTTCCTTACTTTCTTAATAGATTAACCAACATTAGAAGTCATTTGTGACATGTGTAAACTTCTTTATAGAAGTGACTTTATTTTTTAAAAACTACTCTGAGTACCATAAGCATGCTTAACTCTGTATGATACTTTTACTAATGGTTTTGACCTTTTGATTTTGGACTCTAAACTTCACCCTCTTGCTTTTTCTCTAGTAAACAGCAGAATTCCAAGCAATCTCCCAACCATCTTGCTTCTTCCAGACTTAAACAGATTCTAGCTGCATGAGCACTTTCCATCTGCCATCCTGAATAGCTTTTGGTTTTCCTAAAACTTATTAACAACAATGTTTTGTTACTGCAGAAAAGGTATTGAAGAAGACTGTTTGCACTGCTGATTATTGCTGAATGTACTCTCAGATCCATTATTAGTATATGCAGGATAATGCAGAGAATGACTAGAATTCTAGGTCACCCTTTAAACTAGGTCCTTCCCCCTCAAAGGCAGATAGAATTAAGGCAATAAGGGGGACACCTTTCTGTTGAACTTAACACACCTTAATTCTTATATATGGATGCAGTTTTAGGAATCTCTAAGACTGAAATACTAATACCACGCATCTCATCGGTGTTTAAACTGCCTCTAAACATTGTAGCGGCTTTGGTTAGCTTTTTAGCTGGCAAACATCAGAAGCTGCTTATCGACAATTGGGCAGTGGGGGTGGAGAAAGGGTTGCAGGAAGAGGCTCGTGGGACAGCAAGGGCCAGATGACCCTCCTCATTGCTGCATCTTTACCTGTCAAACTAGGGCAATCAGTTCTTTTACGTTTGCCTGGCAATCGTATCACAGAGAGAAGAGGCTCATTTCTGTTTGATCACTGTTTAAAAATGGCCAACAGTTGTGATCAGGGACTGGGTATTGGGTGGCATTTCCCAGTGGGCCAGTTTGGTCTAGAGGTCAGGGAGCCGGATTTTTATCTGGGAATACCGGGTATGATTCCGCCCTCCCTCATGAAGCCAGCTGGGTGACCTTGGGCCAGTCACAACTCTCTTCTGAACTCTCACAGCTCCACCTACCTCACAGAGTGTCTGTTGTGGGGAGAAGAACAGAAAGCTTGTCAGTACGGAGGAAGTCACGTATAAAATTGTTAAAGTAATTTAATAATGGGATGTGGAAAATATTCTTGTTGTAATAATGTGAAAACTTAAATAAAAAAGAATTTTTTTAAAAAGAAAGCTTGTCAGCTGCTTTGAGTCCTCTTAAATGGTTGAGAAAAGCAGGGTAGAAAAGCCAAATCTTCTTCTTCTTCCCTGCCCTCGCTACAGTGGGTGGAACAGGGTTTGGTGACATCAACCTGGCTCCTATCAGGAGAGAAGGGGCAGAGCAAAATTGATGCTGTTTCCCTGAGCAGTGGTTTAGTGCGGTTTGCATGGGACAGGCATATTCAAATTGAGCCTGCACTTTTGTCAGTCACATGGGGACGCGTCAAATTGGACTCGGCTCCATATTTGGACTAAATATAGACCTATGCGGACTAAATGGAGTGCATGGGCACGCATCCTGTAATTAGATGTCAGCCAGGTGCTAATAATAAGGAAGTTCAGGTTTCCTGACTCCTACTCTTACAATTTTTTGTTTTAAGTTGGACTTGCATGGGATAGCAGAATGGTGGAGATGTTCTGCTTGAAAGCTTCTAATTCATTTCTCCAAACAGCAGGGGATTGAAATGTGGTTCAGAGAGATCATGGGAGGCTTCCAGTCAGCGCCTCTCTCTTCTGTCATTGTTCCCAAGCATTTTCCGGCCACTGTTGGTGGAAAGACCTTCCAATACATAATGCATTCAAACAGAGGACTCTTCTAGACAGGACATGTGGGCATCTCTGTAAGGAAGAGTCCATCTATGGTAGAAGGGGCCTTTTCTGCAATCCTAAAAGGGTTTCTGGAGAGCAGGAACCTAGAGTTTGTGTACTCAGTATTATTGTTATTAACTGAACTCACACCACCCTGCCCTGAAGATACTGATCTTGTCAAAGTTTCTTGTAACACTAGTCCATAGCCAGTAAGTAAAAGTAGTGCTGAAGATTTTATGTTTTTCTTTGTCTCTTTTCTTTTCCTCTAATATAATGTATTTTATTTCATGACAGGCTTTTATTTGTTAAAGGTAGCAGAAGTTTTCATTTAATGTTCTGATTTGTTCTGAAAAAGTCAAGGAAGCAACATAGCCAAGAAATTCAGAAACAAATGTGTTGAACAAAACATAAGTGAGGCAAAAGAAAAAAAATTACCATAGCAGCAAAACTGGAGAGAATGATCTTTGCCATTTTGTGCTTAATCAGTGGCAGTTCTGTAAATACTGTTAAACCTTCACCATATGATAAGTAAATGTCATTTTTTTGAAAATGAATTGTTTTTACAAAATGAATATTGTAAAAGGAATCTTTTAGTGTTAAGAACTAAGGTAAAAAACATAATAATTCCTTTTTATTTTATGGACTTGTTACATTTATAACTCCTTTCACCAAGGGATGTCAAGATTACCATAGCAGCAAAACTGGTTGAACATTCAGTTTAAAAGCAATAAACAAACGCAAGCAAGAACAATAAAACCAGCTTACAAGCACAGTCTAGCATATGGGGCAGCAGCATCTGAAAGAATTCTGAGAAGTAATAGGCGGAGGTGATTCAAATAATTGGAGCTCCAACTGAAATCTACTTTCAAGCTACTTTCAAGCTTTTAACATATTACAAGAAGTCAGTTGGTGTATTGTTACTGCAATATTAAATGTACTTTGTATCCTAGCAAACAATACATCTAACCTTCCTCTCCCAAGTTTTGAGATCACTTGTACAACAATCACCTGGAAAGCAAAAGGTTCCAGGTTCAAATCCTGGTACCTCCCTGGAAGAAGGAAATGGCAAACCACTTCTGTACTTGCCCAGAAAAGTTCATCAGTGTTCTCATATGTCATTTTTGCTTGATGATACCAAACAAGATATCCAGATGTTATTGCAAGACTATGTAAAACAGGGAACTTGAGTCAATCTTGGCTTATTATATCTGTATTTTTTCAATAGGTAATGATGATATTTTATTTGTGATGGTATGGCACTGGTGCATCCTGTTCTTCAGGCTTGGAAGAAATGCCAGACTCTCAGATCCAATTTCCTGGAGAGGTTTTTTCCCTACCTCACTGCTGCTAAAATATTGAAGCAGCCCTTGCTGCAGTGGTGTAGACCAGAATTATCTGCAGCCCTGCTAGGAGCAATGCCCACACTTACATGTAAATACTGAAAAGCAATCCTCTTAGGACAGGGTCATCCTACATCTGGATCCAGTCGATCTTAACCGTTTTGCTGCATTGTTTATATGTAAGGCCCTGATCAAACCCATATGAGACTAAGGGTTTTTTTTCCCACTTACTTCCCTTAATCCAGATCTAAGATGATCCTGATTTAAGGAATGGGTCCTTCAACTAATCCAGATCTAGTAGATTCGGATTAAGGAAGGTATCTGATGTATCCCCACGGGCGGTGCAGCACCCAATAGCACTGGGTGCTAGCTTGCCCGCAGTGGAAACGCCGGAGCACCCATGTGGCAAATGTGGGATCTACCCATGTGGGGCCCACCTGTCACCCCAGGTTTTTTTTGGGGGGGTCGGGGGTACAGTTTCCGTAGATACTCCAGAGATTCTTCAAAGATTCTCCGGAGTGCCTCTGGAGAATCTCCAGAGCTTTGCCATAAACTCCAAAGATTTGCCGCAAACTCTGAAGATCCTCTGGAGCCGTTGACAAAGGTCCATAGGAATGGCATTGCTCTCGCATGGGGTCCTCTTTGAAGCCAGTGCTATTCTTCAGAGCCGGCTTCAGAGATTGTGCACAGTCTTTGGAGCTTTGGGTTTTTGGGGCACCCCCCCCCCATGGATGTGCCCCTCCCTAGACCCCATTGCCCAATCGTGATGAAAACGTGCTCCATATAATCTGGATTTGATGCCTGAAGACCCCATTGTAGACCCCTTTAATAGGGTCTACAGGAAATCCAGATTATAGGTCTTGAAGGACCCAAGTAATCCAAATTTCCCTAGAGCTGGTGGAAACATATGTGACTGTAATGGGGTCTGCAGTGGAAATGGGGTCTTCCTGCTCTGAGCCTAATGGGTCCTTAATGGGTCCCTAAGAGGTACTTAATGGATATTTAGTGCTAGTGGGAAAACCCCCTAAGATTTGGTATAGCTGAGTTTGTTTTTAATTTTCTTACTTATTCTGGCAACCTGTATCTTGTTTCTGATTACAGGTTGGATTCAATAAGTCTCCTGGTAGCTTTATGTATGGCATGGTTGGCATTGCCAGTATCCAATAAATTAGGATTATTCTGTAGATGAACTTCTTAGCAATATAATAATTAACTTTGCAACCAAAACAAAAATATTATCAGCCTATACTGTATATTGTATATTTTAAAACGGCTCCTATATTTTTTTGTGTTCTCTGGAAGCTCTTGTTTACTTTGTTAACCAATTCAACTAGATCACGCTGCTAATAGATTTTTATAAAATTGTTTCAGAGAAAATGTGCCCACAAAAAAAGTCCAGTTTTAAATAAAATATATTAACACCTTTTAAGTGTTGTTGGGTTGCTGTTGTTTTTCCAAACATTTACTATGTATTTTTAATGTCACAAACTCCTGTCCACAGTAATTCTTAATGTGAAATTTCCCCTCTGCATGTAGGATGGAAGGCTCACATTTCCTCCAGAAAACAAGACCGTTTCCTTGCCTTTTATAAATCTCATGAAGAGGCATGGAAGTCTCTTTCTTAATGCCTATACCAATTCTCCAATATGCTGTCCTTCTCGTGCAGGTAAGATAATCAAATTTTACTTGAGTGGGCTTAGCTCAGATATTATCATTAAATTACAAAATATGTGACTTGGATAATCCTAAAATGTATGTGTTCTTTGTATGTCTCTAAATGATTGGTAATAGATATCACATGAGCTATACATTTTTTAAAGAACAAAAGTTATGCATTGCTGGCCCTTGGGAATGGATTGCTGTCTGTTTTTATTTTCAGTGCAGGTATAAATTTAGGGTAACTGATTAAAACTTTTAAAGTCCTGTTCTTTGGAAATTATCAGGTTGCTTTCTTTGTCAAAAACGCAGTCAGGGTGCCTCCAGCTGACAAGAAGGAGGAGGTTGGCTTTTATACCCCACTTTTCTCACCCTTTAAAGGGACTCAAAACAGCTGACAGAGTTTTCTATTCTTCTCCCCATAACAGACACCCTGTGAGGTAGGTGAGGCCATGAGAGCTCACAAAGACAGCTGTGACTAGGCCAAGCCCACCCAGCAGGCTTTGTGTAGGAGTGCAAAATTTAACTAGGAGACTACCAGATAAGAATCTGACACTCTAAGTCCAAACTGGCTCAGATCCTGTGATTTCTGGTTGCCACCCTGCCAAATGCGGAAGGCAATACCTTAGTTTGCTGGTTCCTTTCATTTATTATTGTTATTACAGTTACCAAAAGCCAGCTAAGCACCACCCATTTTCCTTTTTTTTTTTCATACTTGGCTGGCTTCTGTCCAGTTCTTGGCAAGAGCAATGGCAAGAAAAGGAGTGTCACTGTTATTTGCATTTTTTCCCCATCCTATATCTGAAAGTCTCAAGGTGGGTTATAGTGATAACAACCAAAAATAAAATGAGCATACTAAAATAAAAATGTGCCTCAAAGTGGGGAGGAGAAGCGGTTTCTTCAGCCAAAGGCCTGGGAAAATAGAAGTGTCTTCATTGCTCTCCTGAACATGTGAAGTGATCCCAGTATTTTTACATAGGAAAACAGAGAAGCCTTGCTGGATCAGCCCACTTCCATCTAGTCCAGCATTCTGTCTCATGCAGTGACCCACCAATTGCTTCTGGGCATCTCAATCAGAAGACAAAAAAAGAAACCTTCCTTTGCTCTGGAATCCTTGCAAATGGACTATAGAGAGATCCTGCCTATCTCTCCAATTTGAAAGTAGTACCTATGCATCCATTCCAATAGCCATTGATACAACTGACTGGCATGAATTTATCTAACCCTTTCTTAAAGCTATCCAGGCTTTTTGCTCTCACCACCTCTTCTGATAGTAGATTCCATAGACCAATGACTTGCCCTTGTTGGTTCTAACTCTCCTGTACATCAGCTTCATTGTTGTTGGATTTCCCATAACAGCAATGGGCAAAATATGTGTGGCATTCCCAATATAGTCCTGGGATAATTGCAGATGTTATCCCTCATCTGGAGGTACTTGTATTTGCCTCTGTCTTTTTGTGCAGGTTGTTTTGAAGAGGATAAGGCAGGTAGACATCCCAAGAGGAGATCTGTTGCATTAAGAGGGCTTATGATATGCCAGGGCTGCGTCAGACTTGTTTATACTGTGCAGTGGAATGTGCAGTCCTGATCAAGGTGTCACACACGACAATCAATGGATTGTCATGGCATCGCATTATCAGACTGGTACTGTGCACTTACCTTAATGCTGATCTAAGGACAGTTGCTACGCAGTATAAATAAGATTTGAATTTCCCACCAGTCCAGGCAGAACTGCAAGAGCAACACAACAAAAGCAGGAAGGACAACTCAGATCTGATTGGCTGACTCAGCTCTCACAGCTTCTGATGGGAAGCTACGGAACTGTGTTTCGGGTCAGGACAGACGGTTGTCGCTGTGCAGTATGTAAGCTGCACTTTTATCTTTAACTGGGGGTTTATTCCACAAGTCTGGAGACAGCCCAGTTCCCCTCTGTCAGAAGATCTGCATCATTGTTACCAGGGCTGCCAAGCAGATCCCCTGCTTACTGAAAGAACTGTATCAAATGGTCTCACTGGCCCTAAACTGTAACTAACAGTAATAACCCCAGCATGGGTGGATGAGGTGAGGTGGCCTATAGTAACCACAAAAGCTGTGCAGCTTTTCCCATGGCTTCCATTTCTTCAGCCCTCCAATTCTCAAGCCCCAAGAGTAAAAGGAGCAACAATTTTCTTGTTTCCATAGACCTGTGGTACACCCTCAGCACCACTAGGGTGCTGAATTCTTTCCACTACAACTGCCTTTGGGCGTTATGGCATCTGCAAAGCACATGGCTTTAAAAGAGCAACTCTTCTTTTGCTGCTTGAGGATTTTCCCTACCTCCTACCACAGGATGTGACATCAGAAGGACCTGTGCCCCAGAAGACAGCAGCTTTTCCTCCAGTCACCTCCCCTGATGTTGCTTTGATGTCATTTCCCCCATGTCCCTCGGGATTGCTGTATAAAAAGCCCTGCAAGAATAAACTTTGTGCCTGTATTCTGCCTCTAGCCTGATCATTTACCATCTTCCAGCTGATCAGGTCCACCATTAAACACGTGGTGGACCTCAGAGAACAAGGATCCCAGACTAACCATCGCAGCAGCCCTTAAGCTGCTGCCCTGAATTCAGCAGCCCCCCAGCTGCTCCCCTGTACTTTCCAGGGCCCCTGGATTTCAGCTGCAGAGCTAGACTGCAGTTGTGATCTATGTGATGCAATTTGTCCTAAGTCCTTTTCGGTTGATTATTGCAAACAGTATCACCAGCAGACTTGTTTTTCATTTTTAATCATTGTAACATCTCATTTCCTTTCTCTGAGTGGGGTCAGGATATGATATTAGTGTCTCAATTTCAGGGCTGAATTTCCAGAGGGGTGGTGAAAGGCATCTAAAAGATAATTGAAGTAATTATTAACATCAATATACACACCCCACATTTAGTATTTTTTGTGGCAAATGAAAAAAAAAGATAGGATCTAGTAGTGCTGTGCCCCCAATATACAATGGGATCTTGGAATGATAATTGTTTGTCTTATGCAAAGTTATACATCCAAGAGTAACTTTATACAAATGAAATACTGTAATTTTAATATAGTTATATAACTGAATGATCATTGAGGAAATGCATTCATTCATTTATTTCTTTTATAGCTATGTGGAGTGGCCTTTTCACTCATTTAACAGAGTCTTGGAATAACTTTAAGGGCTTACCTCCAAACTATACAACTTGGATGGACCTCATGGAAAAGCGTGGCTACTATACTCAGAAATATGGAAAGCTAGATTATACTTCGGGGCATCATTCATTAAGGTGAGCAAGTAGAACGTCTGAAATGAGTTAGGGAGACTTGCTGGGTGTGCAAAGAATTTTGAATGAAGCTGACATACCAGAATGGGTTAATACTATGTGTTGCTAGTGTATTGGAGGATGCCAGCTGCAGCTACTTATGATTGAAGGCTGATGGATCTCCAGCTTCATGCCCAGATCTGCAACATCCTGTGGATATTTTTTAATCGAGAGGGTCAGAAATCTCCATTTTTCAGCTCTTCGGATATCTGCAAATTTCTAGGTTCATGTCATTTGGGTAGAACTGAACCCTCACAAATAATAAGGGACATTTTATTCTGTTAACTTTGTTTTCTGTTACTACAGTAATCTCTTATATAAGACAGTTCTGTTTTTGCAAAGTTTATAAAATGCATCTTGTCTAATGGGTTTTTACAAACATGGTTTTACTTTTACACAGTAAGTAAAATATGACTTTAACACCATCCTAGAAGCTTTCAATAACGTGATTTAGCCTCTGAGGTGCCACTGACTTACATTGGTAAACAGGATCATCTTCTACAGAGCTACTGACAAAACCACACTGCAGCGCCCTTCACTTATAATTTTCCATGCATCCACATTTCATGCTCACATATCCATATATTCCAGCATATAAGATGACTGGGCGTGTAAGACGACCCCAACTTTTCCAGTTAAAATATAGAGTTTGGGATATACTCACCATATAAGAAGACGACACCCAGCATATAAGACGCTCCCCAACTTTTGAGAAGATTTTTCTGGGTTAAAAAGTAGTCTTATATGCCAGAATATACTGTACTCTGGAGGGAGCTCTGCAGCAACTACTATCGTAGTGGCAGTGTAGTAGGCACACTATGTTCATCTTGCCATGGATTCTGCTCCAGGGAGGAATGCCCCTGCACTTCCACAGTACTCCAATGACACTTAAAATAGCCAACCTCTGGCCATGATTGTTGACTATTGGAGGACTGGCCAGCATACAAATGGTAGCAGGTAAGTTGATCACATGGAGGAAGGCAAATTCTATCCGCTCTGTTTGACCTCAGAGGCAAATCTTATCTGGTCCGTTTGCCCTCAGATCAAAGAAGAGTCTAGGGGTGGCTGAGCTGGGATGGGGGTTGCCAGATGGCAATTAACTTGCATAACATAGTTTTATATGGCACAGTGGTTTGCAGGAACCAAACCATAGGACTATATAAGGGAATGCAGTGCAGTATAGCAATATGTAAAATATGTTATATTGTTGAATGTATTGTTTCTTTAAGTATTGGAGATGCTGATGACTGTGGACAAGGGATGGAGTGTACATGCACCCTGTTTGTGGGATTCCATTTGCAGCTGGTTGCCTCTGTGAGAACAGACTTTTGGACAGCTCTAATCCAGCAGGGAAATGTCTTATGTTCTTACATATTACTTAAGGTTCACTGCAATTTTCATTGTTCTATTATATATAGATATACATTACTGATTTGGGGGAAGATTGCCACAAAGGTTATTTTTGCACTTACCATGCAGAGTGCTTCTATGTACTTGCAGGTGAAGGATGTCTGCACCAGGCCACTGCCCAGTTTCACTAGGAGTAGCTACAGTCTTCTCCAGAGTAATCCAGCTGTGAACTGCTAAAAGCAGTCTGCAGTCTGACTAGGAGCAGCTGGATTTTCCAGGTGTGGTGTGGTGAAGGGGTATGGCTGCATGACTATGGTTGCACAGTTGTTCGCGGTGTCTGGATTGCCATGGCAACATCTGGCCTCTCACAGGATGTTGCCTTGGTGATTTGGGCATCAATGAGCTGGCTGATTGTACTTACAAGCACGGCTGGCCAGGTAGAGGGCTAGTTTAGTGCTTATAGTGTAAAAAAGCCACTATACCATACCAAGCCACCAAGTGAGAATCAAGTCTAAGTTATCCATGCTCCAAATCACTCTTCTTCTGTCCAGATGGTGACTGTTAATAGATAACTTGAAGGTCCTTAGCATTTCCTTTCAGTTCTTTTTATATGTTGAGATAACATTGTTAAAAGCAATGTCAAAACATTGAGCACTAATGTAAACAAGACATCTAAGATGTTGTATTTTGTTACGTTCTTGTTTATTAATTTTAAAAAGGGAGAAAATGAAATGATATGCCTGTGGTAATGTTTACAGTAAAATGGCACACACTGAATGTTCTTATTTTCAGCAATCGTATGGAAGCTTGGACCAGAAATGTTGATTTTTTGTTGCGGCAAGAAGGCAGGCCTGTTGCAGAATTGATAGGTAATGAATCCTACACAAGAGTCATGCAAAAAGACTGGAAAGTTACTGATGAAGCAGCAGCTTGGCTAAGAAATAAGGCAACTAATTTAACACAACCATTTGTTCTTTATTTGGGATTAAATTTGCCTCACCCTTACCCTTCACCATCTTCAGGAGAAAACTATGGGTCATCTACATTTCTGACATCTCCATATTGGCTACAGAGGGTATGTAAATATATTTATTTGAAAATGTTTTAAGACTTGTTATTTTTGGTTGCTTCTTGCCCCACACACCTTGGCACATCATATCGAACCTGCTCCTAGGAGATTGCACTGGGAACAGGCAAGGCACTGAGGAGCATGCTGGCAGCCATTGACAAGATGGCTGCCTCTCCTGGCCTACCTTCAAAGGCTGGGGAATGAAAGTTCACGTTCTGTGAAGTTGTAGGCTAGAGAGAGTTTAGTGACATGCCTGGAAACTGCTTGGGAAGTGGACCATTTCTAGAGCCAGGCAAAATATTTCTGGACTCTGCAAACCACCTTTTTGTATAATGGTTGTTGGATCAGACTGAAGGCTATGAATGTGAGGGGGACCATTTCAAACTTGTCTACCTCTAGAGTGCTCCCAGTGCAGCTTTTGGACTCAGGAGTGCTCCAGTTTTCAGGGTCATGAGGACAGGTTGTTCCTGGAGGAGAAGGAGATCTGGCTTTTCTACCCTGCTTTTCTTACCCATTTAAGGGGACTCAAAGTGGCTTTCAGAGCTTTCCATTCTTCTACACAGAAATGACACCCAGTCTTTCAAAAACCACTGTGTCTAGGGTTTCCTAGTCAATAGAATGACTTTGTAAATATTTGTTGGCTTGTAATGAGGCACTGGGCATCCTTTATTGGTTGCTAACTTCTTATTCTCTCCATGTTAAGATTGTTTTGGGGTCATTTCAATCCAGCCATTGCCATAATAAGTCTTACTAATTATGATATTTTCTCAAGGATTATAATGGCATACAGTATAAAGGCATATACGTGGCCCTGATGATTTCATATTAGCTTTTGCAAAGCTGATGCTCCTCAGAAACAACATTCATCAGTCTGTTGCTATCTACTAAACTTACACTGATTGTGAGAAACAAGCTGCTGTTTTCCTTTGCCCAACATTCCCTTGTTTTAGGAAGAAATGTAATGACATTGCCAAAAGTGATATATCCCTGTATGTGATAAATTATTTTATGTATTTAGCAACTTGTGTGGTTGCTAATATATTTCACATACTATGAATGTATCTGTAATATAACATTATAAATATTAATTTTATCTCTGTTACGTGATGGCTTTTATTATAGGATGTAAAATGTAAACCTTAACAGCTTACCATATGGGAAGGAAAAGTGAATTTTCTGCACAAGAACTCATTAATTTAACTTCCATGAGGGGGTGTTAACTATTATTTATTTGTAGTATGCTCCATTTAAATTATTTCCAGACAGTGTTTTACTGTGGTCTCTACACACTTGTGGTACGTTGCTATGGCTCCCACAGCTTAAAGAGAAATATTGCACAGATTCTTTTAAAGGAGACATTTCTTTATAAAATGAAACAACTCTTCATGAAAGCATATTTGGTATACTGTTTACTAAAGACCAGTTCCCATCGGCATTTTAAAACTGTTTAGAAACAGTTTGGATTCTCTGTGTCCCCATTACCAATCTGTTTCAGGGGAATTTTGAGGATTATTTGGCTAAAAACCGGAACAAACAAACAACTGTTTTTTCAGGTGTTTTTTTCCGTTTTTGCTTTTAAAACACTTCTTCTTTATTGCTGTGGGAACACTACTGCAGTATTGGAGCAAATACGTCATGAAACAGGTGGGCTTTCACCCTGCACAGGGACCAGCCCCTTGTCAGATTTGTTAAAGCACCAGATCCATATTCAGCAGAGAAGTAACAATTCAGCCTGATAAGATGTAGCAATTCACCCACTCCACACTGATAAGATAACAAAGTTTCATTTTATACTTCCCCTCACTTTCTCCTTGCCAGGAAGCACACACTGGAGGCACCTCTTTTGCCTTGCTGAGCCCTGGGAAGGAGAGAAGAACCTTCCCCCCATGCCTTTCCGGTGATTGAGTGCGCATGTGTGCAGCCAGCCAGGCAAGCAGGCATGCAATTCTCTCTCTGCTGCTGCTTTTTCACTTCTCTGCATTTGCAGAAAAGTGAAAAAGCACCAGTCCTGAGTTTACGGGTGCGTGTGTGTATACCAGCGGTGCTGCTGGTGATGGAGAGGGGAGGAGAGTGGAGGGGAGGAAGGGGTGTATGTGTTTGTGTGTGCATGTGTATGCGCAGGACTGGCAAGATGTCTTTTGCAAAAGCATGAGGGGAGAGGAGAGGAGATGGGGGAGCTGCAATTCCCCACCCTCAGCCACGTCACTGTGGGATCCAATCGGCAGGTAGGGGATGGGACACCGGCTGGCAAGAGGGGGGAAGAAAATATTCCCTTTCCCTAGTGCGATTCTGAACCATTTTGGGTGGGGACAGGAGAGGGGTTGATAGCAATTTAAAGTGATTTAAAGCCACTGAAGAGGGGACTGCCAGAATCCGTATTTGAATTGCTTTTTTTTTTTTAACCATTTTAATAGACATGAGTGGAAACAAGCCCTTACTGTCTATAACTAAGATAAAGCTCAGTTTTAGTTTAATCTCTGTAGTCTCTGGGAATTTGTAACAGATTAAATAAATTCATGACATTTCTTCTTATCTTGTATATATTTCACATATTGCTACCCTCTCCCGAAGTAGGATCTTCTCAACAAAGACATTCTAAATCTGTGATAATATATTTTCTAGCCTCTGATCTCCAGGTATTGTTAAAAAGGAAAGAACAGAGGTTGTGCCTCCAATTATTTGAGCACATCTAGATAAGAAAGATTTTAAAGTGTCACATCATCTCACTGAATGCAAAGGTCAGGATGGTTAGTACCATGGTTTTTATTACTTATTTATTTACATTTTTATCCTGCCCTATACCCATAGGTCTCTGGGCGGGTAACAACATCTAAAATCAAACATTTAACATCATTAAAACATTAACAGCATCTGCCAGTGGGAAAAGTATATCCCCATTTAACCAAAGGCCAGGGCAAAGAGATACGTCTTCACTGCATTCCTAAACACGTACAGTGAAGGTGATAGCTGCGCCTCAAGGGGGAAAATATTCCAAAGTGCTGTATGGATTCAAAAGTTGGACAATGACAAAGCAAGACCAGAAACGTGTAGACTCTGATGCTGGTGGCAGCTCCTCAGAGTACCCTGGATGGCTAAAAAGACCAACTGGTGAATTCTAGACCAAATAAAACCTAAATATGCCTTAGAAGTACACATGATGAGGTTTTAACTGCCACACTTTGCACACATAATTTGAAGATCAATCTCTGTAAACAAATGAGAAAGGAGAAAGGAGAAATGAGGGTGACAGTTAAAGACCTAAAAGAAATGTTAACCAGTTAGTTCTAGAGGAACTCAGTCATCAAGAGCTGGGTATGGTTATATGGTATTGAACAAACTAGATGAAAAAATACATCATTCAAAAGGAATCTTTCGTTAGATCTGCACATTTCAGGTGCATATTGCTCCTAACAGACCTATCTGGAGCATGAAGTAGTCACTGCATATGTCAATAAAAATGTCTGCAGTGAAGTCTCATCACCTCACCCATCCAGTCTATCTCTTCTTTTTAAACATCTTGGCAGCACTGATGGTAAGCAGAGAAGCTTCTCTTTGTCCCCGTCCCTATGTGTCAGGAGATGAAAGGAGCAGTGGGTTTCATTGCTCATGCCTGAATGAAACGTGTGACATTACAGCTTGCTGAACAGGAACTCTTCTTGCATGCTGCAATCTTCTGAATATTTGAGCATAACAGAACTACAAAAAGGCCCTCACTTTGTGATCTTAAAGTATGGCCATGTCTCCATGGAAGAAGGCATTCCTTCAGATATTGGGCTCAAGCCATTTAGGGTTTTAAATGTCCCCACCTTGAACCGGGCTTGGTAGCTTAGTATCTTGGATAGATACACAGGCCTGAAAAATAACAGAATATTTCTTTAACTCATGCAGATAGCACCTTAGTTTGAGAATTTATCCCATTCTCAGTGAAGTCTGTTTCTTCATCCTTTGATGGTCTTTTCCCAACCTCATATTGTCAGAGACAACATTAGGACAAACCTAGACCCCAAAATTGGCTTTCTTCTGTTTGCACGGGATAATTTTAATGGGAGAGATATTGTAAGGGTGTTTCAGGGGAACTACATCATGCTCTTTGGCTGTGTTCAAACATAACAAGAGGCAGTGTGGGACCCTTGTATTCTCAAGCCTTCTTTAATCCACGTTTTCTAGTCCAGAATGCTCAGAGGCATCTCAGAGAGAGAGATGGGCTTTTTTTTTTTTTTTTTTTTTTTTTGCTGTTTCCAATCACAGTCTGGTGTACTGGTGTTCTGAACTACGTGAACAATGGATATGAGAATAGAGGCTTGGTTTTCCTTCCTCTTCAGTAGATCTTTGGCTTTAAAGCTATTAAATTTTTCTTCCAGTGCATGCATGGATTCTGGATCTCTAACTTTGACATACCCAACACTGGCTTCTTCTGAGCTGGTGCTTCATAGGATTTATGAACTGCTGATTGATTTCTGATTCTTCCTTTTACCCCTTGGTCCCCAGGTTAAGAGACCCCCGAGAATCACAGAGAAATCCAAAGCTGCAAAAGCAGTACCCATTTGTCTGCCAGATGGCTCTAATGCTACCAAAGGGCACTGATAGAATGTCCTTTTGTTTCTCTTCCTCCACCTCTGGACTGCTCTGACTGAACTCCTAACTCTTTGTTGCTGTTTGCAGATGTCAAAGAAATGACCTGAAATTTTCATTGGCATTTGATTGACTTGCAAGAAAAAGATTAATTTGTTATACTGCCGCTCCAGCAGCTAATGTCAATTCTCTTCCTCTCAGATATAATACTTTGCCTGTGTCTTTGCGATTATGTTACTGAATAAGATGTTGAATGTTTGATTTCATTGCTTTCTGTAAGCCAAACAGCTAAGGACCTTTGAGAGCTTGGTTGAATCAAACTAAAGGCCCATTTGGTTACTACTGTAAACAACTCTTCTTTCAATGGTCAATGTCCATTTCTCTCCCTGTGACAGTATATCTAGTGGAAACAGCTGACAACAGTAAATTCTAATAATTGAAAAATCTAACCATATGTTGATCAAAACTGTTGAGATTTTCTATCAGATTTATAGGATTGTCGTTAAGTCCACATAATGCAAAAGGTCTGATGAGTAGAGAAAGGAGTGGTTTTGTGGTTGAACATTCATTTGTCATGGTACGCCTGTGTGCTCCTGGAAGTTTTGCTGGCCATTTAGACTTAACTGCATGGTTCTTGGGAACACGGCATTCTGCCTAGGCAGGACTGTGGCTTAGCACTGAATCAAACTCCCTGTTCATTTACTGAATCAATCTGATGCAGCAGATCAACATGGAGCACACACGGTGTACTGTGTTGCTAAGCAGATGGTCTTCAAAGCAGTATATCAGCTGGAACGATCTTCAAGCCATGTGGCTTTGTTCCTAGCCACATGAGTTTAATGAGCAAGGAAAGTTCAAGTTTGATTTTATAAGAAGGGGCTTTATTTTAGAAAACTCGCTTAGATATTTGTATGGTTAGGGAGGGGATACCACAACCAAAAGAGGTTACTGGCTGCTCAAGAAAAGGCTGTTGCTGGGAGAAGCTGTGATTGTGATCCCTTAGCAGCCAATGGCATTTTTAATTCAGGCTCCATGCCTGTGCTGTCTTAGATTATTGGTACTTACAGAAAAGGAGAACAAATACAATGAGAAGGCACTATTCTATAAAAATGCTAGTACTTTTTTACTGCAGTGAAACTTCCTCTTCAAACCTTACTTGTCTAGACCTCATCTAAGACATGCACTATAGTATCGTTATATCTGAGTAAAATATACATGCTTTCTCTGTTTGCTTCTGCTTCTGTTTCCCTTATTTTCTGCTTTTTCTGTTCCAAATAACAGAAGGTAAACCATTTGGGGCAAATACCTTTTTTATCTTGTATTCTCTATGCAGTCATTCACCAAAGGGTGCTTCCTGACCGTGGGTAAAATGTAATTGTGGCATTCCCAACGTAATCCAGGGATATCAAAGTGACATCCCATAATACTGCTATTACAGGAAATCCAGCAACCATGCCTTGTTTCCCATAATACTGATCACTCAGCTCTGTCTGCTGGCTCCTTACAGTATTATTGCCCTTGCAAATACTTGGAAGCCAGCCAAGTGCATGAAAAAAAACTAGAGGGAGGTAGCTGCTTTCAGGTATTTGTAAGAGAAATTATAACACAGGGAACCAGCAGACAGAGGTAAAGGCCCACGATTGCCCCATGTCTGACAGGAGTGGCAAGAAGCAATTGTGGGAACTTCTTTAGATCAAACAATTGTCTCTTGCTGTCTGGAGGCACCTTTTGATACCACTTTGTAAATAGAGCATAATCACTTTTCAAGAAGTGTGCTTTGTTCAACTTGTGCAGAGGTCACTCTGTGGACCTGGGAACACATGTGGCAGTCTGGGAAACTGGCAGGATCACAATAAAAGAATAATAGAACTGGCTGTCTTCCAGGAGAGAATAGATCTGTTAAGTTGGATAAAAATGGAGCCTTTTCCTTCTCACTTTAACTACGGTAGTACTGAAAAGAGGCTGTCCAATCAGGGATAGAAAGATGCACATAAAGATTTTGCAGAGGCATATAGCGGGAAGGAACCCAGCCTACTCAAAAGCCCCATCTTCACGGCATCGTTATCTCGAATTCAAAACGATTTGAGTCCTCACAGTTCAGACGGCAGTTCAGCTTAACACGCTTCTTCCGTGTTAAACCACGTTATACCGATTTGAAATAAATCCTGATTTCAACAGCTCTCACTCCGGAACGTGCCCTTGATACGTGTTTCATTTTTTACTGTGTGGACAGTATCGTTTTCCAGGATGAGATTCCGTGTCCAGGCTGTCCCGCCCCCAATCACACTGTAACCAATGGCTTGTCCGTATTCGAGGCACGTCATGTTTAGGATTCCCTCCCCCAATAGCTCGCTTCCAAAGAGTGATTTCATTGAAAGAATACAGCCTCGAAACAGCCACTGCCTCCAAAACTACACTGTAGCGATGTAGCTTAATAACAATGTTGCAGTTTTGCACAAATTCTGAACTTTAAAAAGGGAAAGGAAAGGAAAGCCCTGGAGTCCCCGGGTAACTTTCCTTTCCCAGCCAGTCCAGTCCCTCTGAAGGGGGGGGGGGAGAAAAAAGAAAAGAAAGAAAAACTTCCCCAGAGCGCTGCTGGGTGGCTCTCCCTCCTTCCCTCCCTCCCTCCTTCCTTCCCTCTCTCTCTCTCTCTCCCCCTCTCTTTCCTGCTGGCAGAGAGATCTAGTCGGCAGCAGCGCGGACACATCGCTGGCTGGCTCGCGCTCTCCTCCTCTTACAGCCAGCGGCGGCAGCGGAGGAGCGGGGCAAAGTGGTGGCGGCTCTGCCACCGGGCAACGAGGAGTCCCAGGGTGAAGCTGCCCGCGCCGCACCAGGATGGATGGATGGATGGATGGATGGATGGATGGATGGATGGATGGATGGATGGATGGCTGCTGCTGCTGCTGCTGGGAAGGGAAAGGGAGGGGAGAGAAGGGGACGGATCGGGCAGGGAATCCCTGGCGGAGCATGGATGATGCAAAGGGAAGGGAGGGTGGGATCCTGGGAGGGAGGACCAATCACAGGGCACCATGACTGGCAATGGGCGGGAGCACAGGGCTATTGTGGGGATTACCAGGATTGATTCCTCATTAAGGCTGCAATCGGAATGCCCTCGGAACCGGATCAATTTGCAAGTCGTGTAGACAGCTTTGTTCCGGGTCAGTTATTTCGAATTATTTAAATCGAAATAACGCATGCCATGAAGACGCAGCCAAAGGCTATTTTAAGATCCACAACTCTTCATAAATAGAGCAAGAAGGAAAACAAAAAAAAACAAATGTGGGAGCCAGTGGCAGCTTGTAGCATTAAGGGTGCATGTGCAGGCTGGGCAGCTACTGGCTACAAATACAATGACTTTTCTAACCCATGGAACTCCTGTGTTTCGTCATCATGTACTGTTTCTGGATACCTATTAAAAAGCTACTGACAAATGCAGACTTGAACCTTTTCTGCCCCGGGCCTTATTCGGGAATAGAGGTCCGTCATCCATATGCTGGTACAGATTACAGCAGGCTCAAGGACAGAAAAGGCCATGGATTTTGCCAAAATAAATCATTTATGTTTTGTTATTAGGTGACATATGAAGCCATTAAGATTCCAAAATGGGCTCCATTTTCAGAGATGCACAAGGTGGATTATTATTCATCTTACACAAAGAACTGTACTGCAGATTTTACAGAAGGAGAAATCAGAGATATTCGAGCACATTACTATGCCATGTGTGCAGAAACTGATGCTATGCTTGGTAGGTTACTTCCTAGGTGCTAATTGTCCCAGTATCTTACTGTACTTTGTAACAATGCTATTTTGAAAATGATTATCATCCTTGTTTCCTGAAGAGGCTTCAGACCTACTCATTCTTCCTTTAAGGTCTTAGGATTCTGGTAAAAAGTCTTTTTTTGAAAAAAAGAAGCAAGTGGTTTCTGTTGGAGTTTCTTTGATCTTGTGATTGTTTAGAATCCTGCCATACTCTGTGTACAGGATTTGAACCTGTGCGCCCTAGTTCAGAAATTTAGTACTATTTAGTACTATGGAAATGCCCATTGCATGAGAGAATTCAGGAATAATTCACAGGAGTATGGGAAAAAACAGCTTTATGTTTTTTGGAAGATCAACAATCATGCTTAGTATACATTATACAACTAAGTGATGTGACTGTAAGAACTATCAGGCAGGTACTGTATTCATGTGCTACTATGTGAATGGCATTCTGACAACTGGCCTTGATCTCTCCTCTTCTGAAGAGTTGAGTCCCACATACAGGCATCAAACGAACAGAATAATGTGTGTTTTCTCATCTGGCATATAATTCTAGCTAGAGTAATATTTATGAGGAAGTGGCATTGTTATCTTAGTAAATGTGTGTGAACTGTATCTCTTTACAAAGAGGGTAGAAAGAAAGGATAATCAGGGACATTCCTTTTGACGTTTAGCATTTTGGTCTTGCTGTTGCCAGAAAAGTGAGAGATGCCAGTGGAGACTGAAGCAAACTGAGGGTGATGTGAAGAATCTTCTCTCACAGACTTGAAATTAAATTATGATTACGATATGGATTTTGAGTTGCCTCATATGTCAATTTCACACTTGAAATGTGTTACCATCTGCTGCATTTGGCATTCTAAGAATTTCAGATTTAGCTTTTCAAAACTAAAGTATAATGATAGAAAAAGACATTAGAAGCCTAAGCTAACCATTCAGTGCTCTTTAGACAGAGCTTTCATGCCATACGTAGTTTGCTGTCTTGACTATCTTAAGGTTGCATGTTATCAGTTTCCTGATTTTGGTCTTAATATCATCTCTGTGTTCCGTTACTCAAAATCCTTGTCAATAATTATAACCAGCTGGAAAACTTTTAAAGGATGCAGGAAAAAGTATAGCTAGTACACACAAAAAAAGTGTTTTGGATTTTGAAATCTTGAAAATGACAGTTATTCTAGAAAGAAAAAACTATTAACAGGTAACATTTCTCCCAATAACTCTTTTTTCCCTGTCACTCTTATATTCCTTTTCTTTGGTAGCCTTTGAAACCAGAAGTGTTGCCTAAACGTAATAGAACACAGCTGAAAAATGATGCAGGCTGTCTTTGAATAGCAAGAAGCAGCATGGGGTATTTAAAAAGATCCCACAAGTGACTTTTGTTGTGGCCCACCAGACCAAGCAGTAAACCCCAGTATAGATTTGCTTACCTTCACATCTGGCAAGGTGCATATGAGATCCCATCACTGGGGACTTCAAGAAGACCACCAACTGCTTGTTCTTTTTCTTTTGTTGTTGTTGTAATCTTGCATGTTTGGCTGACTCCCAGAACCTCTTAGCAAGATTATCTTGTACTCACCTTGCCAGATATGAAGGTAATCAAAGCTATTATAGGGAACCAAGCCTTACTGCTAGATTTCCCATAATAGCAAAGCATAGGTTGGAGCTGTTGCAACCAACATTGCAGCTATGAGAATATCTGGCAGTCATGGGGTTTGCTTGATTTCTAGAAGCCTTAGGGCTTTCTGCATTGTCTTTTATACACAGACTTTTAAAATGAGTATTCCTCATGAATAATGTTTATATATATTAACATTCTTTTTGCATTAAAGGGGAGATCATTTCTGCTTTAAATGAAACAGGACTGTTCAGAAGAACCATTGTTATATTCACAGCAGATCATGGAGAACTTGCTATGGAACACAGACAGTTTTATAAAATGAGCATGTATGAAGCAAGCTCCCATGTCCCTCTTCTTATAATGGGGCCAAACATCAAATCACAGTTTATACCCAATGTGGTATCCCTTGTGGATATTCATCCTACTATGCTTGGTAAGTAGCGTTTTTCCAGATTTTTTTTAAAAAATCTTCAAGATCAAAATTATTATAAATCTATCCCTCTTAATCACAGATGGCTTCATACAATTGTCTAAAACTATGATAGTGCCTCTGTTATTGCTGATAACAAATAACTTGTCCAACATTAATCTCTTGTGTTATCATTTACTGCTGAGTTTGCAAGGAAGTTAAAGGCAGGGGCAGCTGAAGCAAGTGGGTGCAATTAAAGCTCTTCCCCTTACTATATGCTAGTTCATGGATTTCATTTAAAGTCCACATGGTGCTAGTAAATCTTGCTTTGATCCAACCTATTTGATGTCAGAGCAAAGGAAGAAGTTCTGGCTCCATGTAAACTTCAAGCCTGTGAACCAGTGCTCAGCAAGGGGAAAGTTTTCTGTCAATTTGCACCCATACTAGCTACCCCTGGTTACAGGACCACAAACTTGGCATTGACCTAAATTTGTTATGGGTTTTATCTACCTTCTTACAACATCTGTTTTGTATACATAAAACTTAAAAATATCTTAAACTGTTCATTCAAAATTTAAAATTCAAGACTTCTTTTGGGGATAGTGGTAGACAAAGGTGTCGAAATGATATTTAAGAAGTTCTTCATTTAACAGAAAGTATTTTGTTTTGAAATGTATTCCTTTACATTTATGACCCATCTTTCTTTCTTCATAGAACTCTAGATATTTTGCATAGTGTATGATTTTGCAAATATCAGCAAGCAGGTCTAGGTCAGTTTGGATTTGCCAAGATACCTTCATGCCTTAAAAATTCATAACAATATACTGGACATACAATGATTTCCTTCTTCCTGTTTGATTACTGCTTCTCCTTCCTGAATTGTTATCCTTGTTTCAAATGTTATTTTTGTAAACTGATTTGGATTTTTTTTCAACTAAGAGGCATCTAAAAACTTAAAATAAACAGTGAATATATAATTACATAGGTAATCCCAGCCTCTCAGAAGTTATGTAAAGAGCCATGTTGAGAGGAAGATTGCCTCCAGATGCCACCAGAAAAATCACACTGTTTAGTGATATCCTGGAATAATGCTTCTCTGGAACAATTGCTTGTTGCCCAGACAGCTGAGCAACATGGCAGGCAAAGTGTGGGCATTTACCTAATCTGACATTGGCTTCCGTGATGGCATGACTTGCATATCTGGCTATTTCGATGGCACAAATGATAGCCATCACATCCACATATGTGGCCACCATTTTAGGCCCCAAATATGCGAGTTGGCTCTTTTCAAGATGGCAGTTCCCAGCAGCATGATATTTTTCTCTTGCCATCTGGAAGCAGCATAAGTAACTTGCCAGACACAGGCTGCCTCTAGACTAGTGGAATAAATCTGCAGTTAAATGTCAAAGTGGAGCATACTTACTCTGCAGCGACAACCGAGCACCCTAACTCTAAAGGCAGCTTTGTAGCTTCCCCATCAGAGCTGTGAGAGCTGAGTTGGCATGTGCAGCCATGCAGGTTGAGGCAGCCAATCAAATTTGAGCTGCCCTTCCTGCTCTCGTCTTGCTGTTCTCTGTTTTGTCTGCGCTGGAAGGAAATTTCAGGTTTTGTTTATACTGTGTAGCAAGTGTCCTTTATCCAGCATTAAGGTAAGTGTGCAGTCCCAGTCGGATAATGCAACACAACAACGATCCAGCAATCGTCGTGACACCTCGATTGGGACTGTGCATTCCACTGCGCAGTATAAATGTGTCTGGACGCAGCCAAAGTCATCTGTGATATCACTGGCAGCCGAAAAAGCTAAATAATCGCAGCTTCCTTGATCAGTGGCTTGTGTAATCCCATTCATCTTGTAATCACACCGTGGCCTTACATAGCCAATCAGATTTTCCCCTGGGGAAGCTGATTTGCTTACCCTCCATGCCTTGCAGCATTTCCTGAAGGTACAAAGACCACAAAGCATTCTATAGCTGAGCAATTTGTGCCAGGTCTCTGCTTGGATAAGAGACCAATGAATCTGCATTGTGTTTTATAAAAGTATAATTTGAATGAATGAAAATTAAGATGATCGTCAGGACTGATTGCGGGAGTGATCTGAATCAACTGAGAATTACATTTTGAACCCTGAAAATCAAGTTGTATTTCTCTCTATTTATTATGACAATGTTGTTGAGATGAAATCAAATTAATTCTGTGTAAAGGTAAAATCTGAGCAAGTGAATGTTTTGGGAAAAGAAATCAAGTGGGAGGCTCCTTTTCTCTGTTGCTAAAAATCAGTACTTTCAGCTGAAGCCTAGCATTTTAATTGGAGACATAAATTCAAGATTGCTAATTAACTGAGTCATAGCTCAAAATCAAAATGATTTTCTTCTTCTTGGTGACTTATTTTGTTCCCGGAGTGTTTATTCAAACGAAAGAAAGAAAAAGAAGCTCTCTCTTACTAAGATTGTATTTTTAAAACATGTTCTTCCTGTTTTTTCAATCTCCATATGTCCTCCCGATTCCCTCTTCCTGTGTTCAGAATCTTAAAGAAAAACAGAAGTCAAGAAGAATTTTAGGTGATTGACAAAACAAAGGGCCTTTTCACAGTTGCTCCCCAGAAGCTGCTCCCACACAGAGCATGCACACTGTGCAGACTCCCTTTTATATCAGAAGTGGCTCTGCATGTGCCAGAGTGTCCCCCGGACATATAGTTGTAGAGGACTAAAAAGTCCTCTACAACTGTACTAACTACTGTCATACAGCCGGGTGAACAGAGCATGCGGTGGAGTAGCGGCAGGGAGCCCAGTAGCCACTGCAATGATGCCATGATTCCCATTACTGCAGCAAAACAATAACTTAATATAGAGGCTTGGGGAAGTGCTGGTTAAGTTTGGAATGGACTGAGTGTCTCATGGTGCAGATACCAAAACCATTTCAGAAGTTCATTGGCCATTGCACCTAATAAAGTACAAAGTGGCCCAAAGTTATTTTCTTAGCCACTCCAAATGAAGAAGCAAACAGCAACCTTATCTTGTTCCTGTATGTGACGGTTTCAGGGTTCAGGCTGCAACGGGCAGTGATATTTCTTTGCTCCCTTGCAAGCCTCTTTGCAAACTGCATTTGCAAGCCCTGGCTAAAGAACAGCAACTAAATCCCGGTTTCAGCAAGGCTTAGCCCTTCCTTGCTAGGCTGTGGTTCCCAGCCTCTGGTCAGTTCTTGGCAAAGTTCCTTCAAAGAAACAACCACTCACGGTTGCCTCCTTCAACTTTCCCCCCTAAGAAAAGACCAATCTGATCAGTTCCCCTTCAGAGAAAAGACCCAGTCTGCTGTATTCTCTGCCTATTATACCCTTCCTTCCCTAGCATCCTGATTGGCTGTTACTACTGGCAACCGAGGGAAACTCCTCCTGCTTGTCAATCAAGGCCCCAGGTCCCTGGGCAGCTTTTCCCTCCAAATTGCCAGCAGCCAATCAATGCAAAAGGGCCTGTGCAATGTTTCCCACCTTTTTTGCAGCTTGTAGCCAGGGAAACTTGGCATCATTGCTGGGTTTCCCATAATAGTGATATTACAAGTATTCAGCCCCTTAAAGTGTCATTATGTTGGGATTTCCAGGGAATGTATGCTATTCCCAGTATAGTGCCATGAGCAGTGCTAGATATGTCTCACATGCAAAAGCAGCCTAAGTAGTAGAACCTAAGAAGAATTTGAGAATTCTAGGGTTAACATGGATTCCAAGATGAACAACAGGAACACTGCTAGAATAAGGAAAGTACATGAAAATGAAATTGTGATAATTGACACAGTATCCTTTTTCTTTTCATTCATTGGTTTTTGTTTTTCAGTTTCTTTTAACTTTGTTGCTTGCAATTTCACTGCTTATCAAATGGAATTTGTCCATTTTTTTCAGATATTGCTGGAATATCCATACCAAAAAATCTCAGTGGGTATTCACTGATGCCTTTAGTGCTTGAAAAAGATGTCCCTTCTAGAAACTTACATCCTTCTTGGATTCTCAGTGAATTCCATGGTTGCAATGTGAATTCTTCAACTTACATGTTGAGAACTGACAAATGGAAATACATAGCTTATTCAGATGGCCATTCAGTACCCCCTCAGTTGTTTGGTAAGTGTGTTGCTTATTTACAGTTCAGTTGGCTGTTACTACTTGACTGATTCATGTGGCATCGCCATGGCACCATATCTTTTGTAGTTCACCAAAATGGTAGAAGTGTGTGGTAGAAATTGAACAAATGAGCAATAATTGGCATCAGATATTTAAAGCTGTGTGCAGTGATGAGACCCGAATAATCCGAAACACAGAAAACATGAAGAAAGAGATGAAAGTTTGGTCAGTGTACTGCACTGTGGAAATGTAACTAAAGGATACTGAAGCAGTGACTATTGGAGGGACAATTCAGAGTACGGTAATTAGCTGAGTTTCTTGGAATTCTCAAATCTGGGTTCTCATCCGACTAATGGACTGTGACTCTGGCCATAGTCACACCTTCACTTTAAACCATCTTAAGGTCTGACTGCTCATACCTTTTCATTTCTGTCCATTTTATTTGATGATTTTTCACCATAACCTCCATTTGGACTTTCCTGAATGGAAAGCCCACAAATAAAATGGATAGAAATGAAAAGGTGTGAGCAGTCAGATCTGAAGATGGACTGAAGAACCTTTAAAGTCAAGGTGTGACCACAGCCTCTGTATCCTCAAACTGGTGGCCAAGGATCAGTGTGTGTTAGCCAGGAAAATTGGCACATTGTAGACCTGGAGTGGGAGACATTATAAGAGATATTGTTACCATGAAATTGCTGACTGAGAGTCAGTGTTTAAGTTGTTTTAGTGCCTGAGAGAGATTTGTTATAGTCCAATTGTTGCTGGTTTATCACATTACTACACTAAGAATAACTGTAAAAATAATCCAGGCAGGCATATTGATACAACTACATGAAATGTAAACATAGAATTACTGTGTGTATAATACTGTATCTCATGCAGCTAAAAAAGGTGGTAAATACTATCTGCCAAGATCCAAGTTTTTACCTTCCCTTGATTCCTAATGGAGCTCTATAAACCAATACTCCACTCACACCAGTTTGCTACCTTTAGTCTTGTTTTTATAGCTTTACTGTGCCTTTAAAAATCTAACATTAATGATGTAGATGACGGTGAAAGTCTGTTTTAAGAAGCCCAGAAAATGTTAACTGTGGGCAGGTGTTAGGGCTGAAATACAGCATATGCCAGAAGCAAGATGGCTTTTTGTACGGTTGCTCTTTTAATCAGTGCTCTTCAGTGGCAAAGCTGAAATGCTCCTCCTACATAGCTGGTGGGATAATAACTACTCCAGCTGATACCTTAGTTTCTCAGTAGATAACATCTCGCTACTGCACCTCTAGGGACGGTTGCCCCCATGCCCTTACCCTGAGGTAATTCAACACCAAAGCTGCCTCAACAGAAGGAAGCAGCTTTGGAGGTGTGTGACCACAGGAGGACATTGTTTGCCTTCCTTTGCCATCTCTTGGGGAGATATTTCCTACTCAGGGCACGAAATAGATCCCAGCAAGGGGAAAGATTTGGGTGCCATATTTTTGCTGTTGATTCCCCTTGTCTTTTTTTGGGGGGAGGGGTACAAATTCAGCACCACTTGCCATGGCTGGCTGGGATAATTTACTCCAGCCAACTGAGTTTCATTTGGCCATGGCTGAAAGAAGGAGGGGGGGGAGCAGAGAATACCTTCCACTGTTCTCTTTTTTACCTCTCTTCAAGTCCCTGAGTGGATTTTAAAAGCCACCTTAGAAGGTAGTTTCTTTCTCAAGGTATCCCTGGATGATTGCAGTCTTAGCTGAGTTACTGTGCGACTACCCAGTGAGTTCCTTCTGGAGTCAAGCTTCCATAAATTAAATTTCTGATAATCTTCCTTGCTTTCTTGCAGATCTCTCTGTTGATCCAGATGAACTAATAAATGTAGCAATGAAGTTTCCAGAGATAACACAATCTTTGAACAAAAAGCTTTACTCCATAATTGACTATCCCAAAGTTTCTGCCCTTGTGGAGCAATACAACAAGCAGCAGTTTATCAACTGGCAGCAAAGTGTAGGACAAAATTATTCAGATATCTTAGCAAATCTCAGATGGCATATGGACTGGGGAAAGGACCCAAAGAAATATAAGCATGCAATCAACAAATGGATTAAAGGGAATACAAACATGTAAAATATCGGTAGTGTGGAAACTAATTATCCCCAATAAACTCCTTCTTGAGCAGAAAGGGGCAGTGAGAGTACTGTATATCTAACAGTAATATGTTACAGGGACTGAGAAAGAGATGGGACCTCATGCTTAGATATAATTACAATAAATTATTTCACCAAAGTAAAATGTGGTTAATTCAAATTCATTTATCTGTTCATTAATACTTGGTTTTCACATTCAAAACCCGATAACAAATCTGACTAAGAACGTATATTTTATAGTGAATGATGGTTAACTAAAGTGCTGCCTTAATGGCCTTACTTGAACATAAATTGAACATTAATTGTCAGACCAGGACCGTTCATCTTGGTGCCTACCAGACATTACTGAATTGCAATTCCCAGCATTCAATGGGTGTTTTTCCACTGTCACTAGAAGTACCCATTAAGTACCCATTAATGGGTACTAAATAGCATTTTTGTACCCATTAATGGGTACTTAATGGGTACTTCTAGTAACAGTGGAAAAACACCTCATTAGGAACAGAATGTTGGGAGTTGTAGTTCAGGAGCATCTGGAAGTCCCTGAGTTGAGCAGTTGTGTTAGGCAAAAGAGTCCTGGGCCGAACAGCTTCCTTTTCTCTTAAGTGGTTGTGAAGGTATTAGAAATGTCTCCTTCCATTTTTTTAAACTACTACAATTTATCATTATATTAAAATCTACACAAATTCTGCTTAACTGTGATTGAGGGGAAACAAGGCAACTGGAGACAATTCTGTATGACTTAGTGATGTGTTAAAGTTTGCAAACTCTTCAGTGTCACAAATGTGACACTTTTATTAGATTGTTGCAACATATAGTTACTTTATTTACTGAACTGAGCATGCAGTTGTAAGGCACACTTTCCCAACAATATGAACATTATTTGTGCCATTAAAATGCTGCCTCCTAATTCTGTTAACTTCATGCTTTCCAGTACTTCATCCTCACCTTCTGTTTTGCTCACAGTTCAGATAACAGAACTATTGTGCAGACTTGGTCTATAGTCATCAGAAAATGTTTTCCGTAGTTATGCATCTTTAATTTGGTACTATCAAAACAAGTCAAATTTCAGCTTCTTCTTGCTTTTCAAATTTGAACTGAAATTCTGGTCATTGTTATTTATTGGGTGTTTTCCCACTGTTACTAGAAGTACCCATTAAGTACCCATTAATGGGTACTTAATGGGTACTTCTAGTGACAGTGAAAAAACACTCATCTTTGGTTAAGATAGTGTGATACATGAATAAGTTTCATTTCTCATTCCCATTCAAATCTTACAGGAATACGGCAGTTCTTCATCCTAGGAATCACTGTAGGAGATTTCAGTTGTAAGCCTTGTATAAAGGCAATGTCCAAGTAAGCAATGGCAATGGGAGACCATCATAAAAGATCATGGATGTATCTGCTGGCAATTTTTACAGAATTAATTTATCTCATATAATGAAGGAAGACAGTAAGAAGCAAGGATCCAATTTTGCCTGATATAGATGGACTTTTTTTTACTGTTTTTCATTGAAATTTGTATTAACAATTTAGGACTGAATAAAGTTATGCAAAATGGGACCATATGGTGAAGTGTGGGATATAATTTTTTTTTTAATAAATAAAATCTGCTCAGGGTAATGATGCACTGGGAACACAAGGGAGACACTTTTTTCAGTTCTCCATCATGTATATAGTATTTCTACCCATTACTTGGGTGATGTGGCCCTAATGTAAACTTGTTTTGTGTAGTAGATTTCAAATTACATTTTAGCCCATCACCTCATATTGTGGATAGCACTGTATAGGTTAATACTAGTTTCATCTGAGGTTGTTTATTGTCCTTAAACTTTTTAAAAAATCTTCTTTAAGCATTACTTAACTTTTTAGGTAAGCACAGTTGAAATACAGGTTTGCATAGACCAGCCTCTTGTAGACAATACACTTTGGATCATCTAAATAATTCAGATACACCAGTATACAGGTTCTTCTCATTCTACTGTGTTGATTTCTTTAGCAACCAGATTCCTTTTATTATAAAATGATTTCACAGAGCTCTTCTCATTTACCTCTACAAAGAGGAAAGATTAAACAAATCACAATAATTACATTTTCTTCCAATCCTCTCTTCAAAATCATGTGGTGGTTGAAACTTATACTTCCTGTCTTCCTAATATCAAGGCTTTAATGGAGGGAAAGCTAAATATTTTAATCAAGAATGGGGTACCTTTTGTAGACTGAAAGTTCCTCATAATCGTTCCTTTAAATGCATAAGAGGGTTATAATTCTGTGCAGAGGTCCAACATCAGCCTCCCAAAGCACTACCGGAAGTCCCAAAGCACTCTAGGGCCCGGCTCAGATTGTCTACATGTACACGTTCTTCTCCTTTGGTATGAAGGGCTGTGATAGGTATGGGGATTTGGGTCCACACAAAGATCTATTGTGACAGGTCCTACAAGGGTGCTGAAAAATAAAAAGCGGAGAAAGAACCTTACTATCATAGGTACCTCTGTGCTTGTTTCCATGAGGAAAATCTCAACCATTAACGTTAAAATGTGAACTTGATTACTGCATTTGACAGAAAATATTTTAAAACCTCTGGATGTATCTGCTGGTTTTTTTAATGTCTTCTGCCCACATGGGAACAGTAGTGAAGGTTCCAGCAATAACCTCTCGGGTTGCCTAGGTAAAGAAACCATCAGAGTTGGTATCCATTGACCCCCTAAAGTTGGCAACTCCTGGCTACTGTCTTAAGCAGATCAATCAAATTAGAAAGGAAATTGTTATCTTGACTAAGCTAGGGGAATAATTCTGCTATAGCCACTTGCCCTCTAGATCCTGCTGTATATGATGGGATGATGAATCCTTTTTTTCCATATAATTTTTTATTTTTTTGACAGCATTTTCCCATCATTTCAACATTAATATTCCCCACTTTCGCATATTACAATGTTTGATATTTTCTGCGTGACTTCCTCCGTTCTTCCAACTCCTGTTCTTATATTCGTTTACTTCTTTGCTCCCCTTATATGCCTTTTATTCTTTTCCATATGCGTTGAGTCCTGTAGATATTCAGTAAGGGGACTCCAGTCTTCTAAAAACTTATTCACTGTTTTGTCCCTTAATAAGTTTGTCAGTTTGTCTATTTCAGCCACTTTGATCAGTTTAATTATCTTCATCCTTCCATTTCTGCGCATATAACAATCTGGCTGCAGTCACCATATATAGTATCAGATTCTTTATGGTATTTAAACTATCATCAGCTTTTTTGCTTTTTCGCATGTCCACCACATATGCAATGGGATGATGAATCCTGTTGTAAAGTCCAGTCACATGTAATAACTGCTGATTGCAACATGCAGAAAGCAGAAAAGGTCCCTGTTTCCTTTGAGCTCAGCCACTATAGCAGAATGAAAACCCTCAGAAAACGGAAAACATTTTGCTGTGTTAATCCTTCCCTTTAAATGCATGAACTTGGAAGCAGGTCCAAACATTCCAAGTTGGCACTTACAGACATTAGCTAAATTTGAATAGTTTTCCATCGCCCCAACTAGGGCTGTGATCAAGCAAAAATAAAATAAAATAAAGCTTAGAAAAGGCTCCGAAGTGGGATTGTTCATGCACCACACTGCCCTCCCCTGAACATTCTGTGCTAGAATAAAGGTAGATTAGGGAAGGCTTGGGAACAAGGGACACAAGGACCACACACCGTCTCTCTGAGGCACCTCTAAGGCACCTCTTCTGTTATGTCTGAACACAGCCTAAGAATATGGCAAGCCTTTTGCTTTCTCTGAACAAAGCCTGGTCTTCCTCAATTTGGGACAGGGCAGGTTCACAAGCAAGGTTCACAGGGACTTCAGTCCTGGCCTGATTTCAGCAAGTGGGCTCTCAGCACGCAAGGACAGGTGTTTCTTCCGAAGTGGCTGGAAGCAGTGCAAACCCTCTTGTCAAATTCAGTCAGGAGGAGAGCAGCTTCCAGTTCTTTCAGCATCTCGCATACAGGACAAAGGTTTTCCAGATCACCAAGTCCCTTCCTGAGCAGCCACAGCTCTTCATGTGAGAAACCAAATCGGGACCTTAAGGGAAAGTCTTCTCAGCCGTTTGGCGCCTTTTGGCGACCCCGTCAGAATCGGCTCTCGCAGGGATCTAAAGGCTGAGCCTCAATCTCCTCCTGCTGGACAACAGTGGAGACCGTGGGTGGCCTGCTTTGGCAAGGGCAAAGCCAGCGTCCGGGGCGTCCGTCGGCGAGCGCCTGTGGCGGCGGGTGGTGGCGGTGATGAGCCCGCCGTCGGGGCTGCCCGTGAGGGCAACAGCAAAGGCGCCGTTGGACGTGGCGCGCCCAGGGTTGGTGACTGTTGAATAAGAGGCACACGTAAGGGTTGACGGCGCTGTTGGTCGCCGCCATGAGACTGCCCAGGGACGTCCGTGAGTCGTCGACGCCGCTCTCTGAGGAGACGAAGGCCAAACCGAGCTCCAGGAGAAAGCGCGGGAAACCGCAGAGCGCGAAGACGGTGGTGAGCGCCAGAGTGAGCTGTAGCGCCCGAGCTCGCGCCCGGGGAAGGCTTCGCGGGGCGGCCGCGGCCGCCGCCGGCAGCGAAGGCAAGGCGCACTTGGCCGCGGGCCAAAGGCAGAGCAGCAGTCGCGACCGCGACGGTACAGGAGCCGGGGCGGCGCCGCCGTCGCCAGCGCCAGGCAGTCGGGCGCGACTTTGGGGTGCGCTGTTGGCGGCGGCGGCGGGAGCGCCCCTCGCCGGCTCCTTTCCTTTCGTGCTGGCGGTGCTGCTGAGCGCGCTGATGATGCCGCCACAGGTGCCGCCCAGGAAGCAAGCGGGCGCCACGAAGCCCGTGATGGCTCCGTACAGCGCGTAGGTTTGGCCCTGCCAGCGCGGCAGCTGCGCAAAGATGCTGAGGCAGCGCCCGCCGCGCTCCGCCGGGGTCAGACGGTATACGAAGGCTTGAGGCAGGGCGAGTAAGACGGCCAGGAGCCAGCCCAGCGCGGCTAAGGTGCCCTGGGCGGGCCTGGAAGGCGGCAGCCACGGCTTCCGCTGAGACGGAGACGGCGGGCGCGGAGGAGGAGAGGGGCCCTTCGCCATGTGGCGTCGCTCCAGCGCGATGAGCACCAGCATGTGCGAGGGCGCCAGCAGCCCGGAGCCTTGCAAAAGCCGCAGCAAGCGACAGGTGGCGTCCCCCGACGACGACCACTCCGCGTGGCCCGGCGGCGCCCCCTCCGCAGGGAAGTGGGAGAAGAGCGCCAGCCCGCATCCGTAGAGGCTGGCCACGGCCAAGTGCGCCAAAAGGAAATCCATCTTCCGACGGCGGCCGAATCGACCCTCGCAGCAGCAGCCTCCGCAGTGGAGCCGGTGTAAGAGCAGGCAGTTGCCGACCAGCGCCAACAACAGGATCGCCGTAGCCGAGATCATCCGCCCGGGCTGCCCCGGGGCAGCCCAGAGCGACGAGAAAGAGCGGTTCAGCGTGACGACCGATAAATTGGGCCCCAGGGCAAGGTTCCCTGCCCAGACTATCTCCTCCATGCCTCTTTCTGGGGCAGAGCGTAACTCAGGGAAGGAACGGAGGAGGTTGCGCGGGAACCCAAGCTAAATGCGCCTCGGCGGCGCGCTCACACACTTATATATAGGGCTGTCAGCCGGCGACCGCCGTGGGTGGGCAAACGGTGTCGGAGCCATCGCGCCTGTGCTGTGCCCACCTCGTATCTCCCCCTCCTCTCCAATCCAGACGTTAGAACGGTGTTTCGCGCTCACGAGAATGCAGCCAGCGGCTCCTCTTCCGCACGGCGTTCGCAGCCACCGTTCCGCTCCTGAACCGCTTTCTTTTGTAAGTCGATAGCCGGGGCTCACGTCTTCTTTTGTCGTTTTCCTACCAAGGAGTTTTCGCTGCGGTTTCCTCTCCAGCCGCCACCTCAGATCATTTTACCTGGTGTGAAAGCGTAAGACAAGCTACCGCAAGACCGCATACGAATAGGACAGTAAAGCCACGTGTGCTGTGAGATTTGCCCCTGGCCTCGCCAGGAACTGGATTGCTTATTCCTTTCTAGAGCGAACTTTCAGCAGGTGAAGGTTTTCGCAACTTCAGTGCCTCCGACTCCCATATAAACGCTGCTAGAGATGTAGCTAGAGAGGACAGTTGATGAAACTCTTTTATTTAGATAGAAGGTAAGGAAGCCCTTGAACAAAGCTGGACTCTGATGTCACTACATTAATGAGATGCCTGGGACTGAAACTGCAACCTTGGGCATACAGATTTGATGCTCTGCTACTGAGCTGTGGCACTTTCATATTAAATGTGTTTACATTTAAACATTAATAAAGGGCCTATCAACAGAGAGCAGTTAAACTGTTTATAATTTGAATATCACTACCAGAAAATCTCTGATTTTGGGAACTCTGGATATAAAAATATGCTATATAACGAACCATTTACTCTGAACAACTGCACAATTACTCTGAATAATTCAACTGAACTATTTGCATCTCATACTTCTAATTCCTAGATTTCCATGCAGCATTTCTATGGAGTTTTTGTACTGCTTTTATTTATATATAAATTTAAATATAATGCCGCCCCATACCTGAGGGTCTCTGGGTGGCTCACAGCATTTAAAAACAGATGTATAAAAACAGTATCAAAAATAAAACAAATTTAAAAATACAGTTTTAAAAATACAAGAAAAGTTAAAAACATCAGTGGTTTTCAGTGAGAGGAAGTGTGGGGAACATTTAACCAAAGGCCTGTGTGAATAGGAACGTTTTCACCGCCTTCCTGAATAGGAACAAAGAAGGGGCCTGATGCACCTCGAGGGGGAGACCATTCCACAGCCTGGGGGCCACCACCGAGAAGTCCCTCTCCCGGGTACCCACCCGTCTAACTAATGAAGGCGGAGGGATCACCAGAAGGGCCTCCCCTCCAGATCTTAAAACACGGGCAGGTCGATACGGGAGAAGGCGCTCCTTTAGATATCTGGGACCCAAGTCATTTAGGGCTTTATAAGTTAAAGTTAGCACCTTGAATTGGGCTCGGTAGTGAATTGGCAGCCAATGCAGTTCTCTTAGAACTGGCGTAATATGCGTCCGGCTAGATGTTCCTGTCAGCACTCTGGCCACTGCATTTTGCATCAGCTGCAACTTCCAAACCATCTTCAAGGGAAGCCCCATGTAGAGTGTGTTACATATAGGAGTGCAGAATTGAACCAGAAGACTAGTAGATAAGAGTCTGAAGGTGCTTCCGCATTGGACACTAAGGACCCATTAAGGACCCATTAAGGATGGATTTTAAAACCTCGTCCGCACTAGAACACCCATTAGAGACCCATGCATCCGCATTGGCTCTCACACAGTGGGTCTCTAATGCGTGTTAAGAGCCCCTTAATACTTATTAAGGGAAGACTACCTTGGAGGTAGTCTTAATGGGTACTTAATGGGTACTCGTGCAATAAAGACATCCATTTAGGATGTGTCCTAAAGGATGTGTCATTTAGTGGGCCCTCCCTCCACCCTCTGGAGCCAAGCATGGCGAGCCAGGGGCGTCCTATCTCAGGGCTCCCCCTCGCCCCAGAAGCCGCAGATCGCATAGCACCTGCCTCAAATCCGGATCAAATTCCGTCCTTCCCTTGTGGGTGCGGATTTCCGAAATACGGATCTAATAGGCCTGTATTTCAGAGGTCCAGTGCGGAACCACCCTGAGACTCTTAACTAAAAGACTAGACTCAGAAATGAATCTAAACACCTGTTGGTCTGATCAGTCTTGGATGGGAAATTCCTTGGAGTCAGAATTCTATATATCTCACACTGATTTTCAGAATGGGAAAAATAAGGGATATAGATGACCACAATATTTTCTGTACCAGAGAGGGACGTACTTCTACAGGTTTTTGTTTTTTCATTGAAATAAGTCTAAAGAAAGCTTTAGTTTTAAGATAGGTAACTGGATCACATACAAAAACCAATCAGGTGCCTTCAATTTTGATTTGGTGGCTTTTCATAGGTTTTTGGAGGATCAGAAAAAGTTGCACAAGGAAGGAGTATAAATATGATATCATTAACACCATTCACTCCACTAAATAAAAATGCAGTGCTAAAATAAATTTGTGTTACTTATGTGGTATTCTATATTAATCTAAAAAAGAATAAGCGTTTGCATAAACCTTGTTTGCAAGTAAAACAAAAAAAAAAAGACCTTTGTAGTCAGTAATAAAATGGAATACTGCTGACAAGAATGATACTGTGCTATGATCTGTATAATATTTTTCAATCCTTTCATTTTTTAAAAAATGTAATCTAAGACAAAAAGGTTAGCCAAATATTAATACTGCATCAGCTTGCCTGTATTTTCACCCAGAGGGCTAAATCTTTATCCTGCACCAAGTCACTTATAATCCTACCAGATTGTACTGCTCTATAAGTACGCCTCCATCAAGTAGTAGGCAAAATGAATCAGAAATGGAAATGCATCCAAGATTTTCATTTTCAATAAAGGAAAAGAGTAAAAAAAAAACCCTTTAGAACTTCAGGGAGACTTTTTATTTTAAAAACTACCTTTTTTTCCACCATAGGACCAAAGACAACATTCAAATGGTCCCTTGGTCTTTTGGTTAGAGTGCTGGACTCTTATCTGAAGGTCTCCTGGTTCAATTCTGCATTCCTACACAAAGCCAGCTGGATGACCTTGTAATTACAATTCTCTTCTGAGCTCCCACAGCCCCACCTACCTCACATCTGTCGGGAGAAGAATAGAAAGCTTTGTCAGCCACTGGGTGAAAAAAATGGGGTAGAAAAGCCAACTCTCCTTGTCCTCCTTGCACCTTTGCTTTCTGGGAAGTGAAGAGGTGGGAAAATTCTGGCATCTGCATTTCTCTGACAGAGGTTCTCTTCTGTGGTGTCTTTCTCTTTCACCAATAGACTGGGCCTTTCATTTCAGGTTGAATATTAAGGAACACCAGCAAATGAGTGAAAGAGAGGAAGAAAAGTTGTTTGGAGACCAGTTTATAATAGAATCATCCTTTATATTTTTTATTTATATATTTACCACATAGTTTTCCTTTTATATAGTTGGTAAAAATGTGACTCCTTTTGCATGATGCAAGCATAGTATGTTTTGCCTGTGGAAGTGCCACTGGCTTAGGCTGCAGATAGACATGAATACCTTGTATTCATACTTGGAAAATGGAGTAACCTTGGATTCCCTCCTATACTTTGTTCTTTCTTTTCCTCCACAATGCTGGTCAAAAAGTGATTCTGGGAACAAGAAGAGTAGGGGGGAAAGAAGAGACCAAACTCATATTCTATAGCTCTTTCACTTGCTTTCTTCCTAACAGTTTCAACAGAAATGGGCAGAAAAATATATCAGGGAAGTGGTCCCACTGATGCCACTTAAATCTGAGGAGAAAGCTTACTCAGGCACCCTTCCAGGGGAGAGAATGAAACACCAAACATGCCACTTCCTTGCTTAGGGCCAAACTTACGAATCCATCTGCTCAGAAAGTAAGGAGGAGAGTGGAAAACACTCTTTTGAATGCACACTTTTGTGAAGGTGCTTATTGTACTGAGACATTTTTTTCACCTCTGAAAGAAGATATATTAACCTTCCTGCTTGGACATGTGAACATCTAATGTGTGTAATTGAAACGGGAAAATCTGGAGCCAAGAAATCACTCGAGCCAGGTCCTAGAACCAAAGTTTAATTTTTCCTCCCATGGCATAGACCAGAACGTTTTCTTCCAGCCTCCTCCCCGCGGAAGAGGCCGTCTTATCATTTATACATTCTTTGTTCAAGGTTACTTTAAGCAGGCATGCACAATCCAGAAATTTCTAATTTGGGTCCCAGGAAACCAAAGTTATCAGTCTGCAAAAACATTGTGAACAAGAGAAAAGGTGGGGGCTTGTGGGGGCTTTAACTAGCATGAAGAAAGAGAGAGATTTCTCATATAGTTGGGTTTATTTTGCGTTTTGCCCTCTTCATAATCACTGTCTTGCAGATGGGGAAAGTAGGGAAGATAGTCTTTGTAAGGCAAGAGGGGGCACCCTTGAGGTGGCAGTTTATATTTTGTGGAAAGAGATAAGCAATACATTTCTGTTCACTTATTCCCAAAGACCTGGAACAACATATGACCCTTCTGATAAAACTGCTAAACTACAATTTGCATTATACCTTGTCATTGCCTATGTTGGCAGTGATGAAGCCTTGTGAAATACTTACACATATAGAAAGAACTCCTAAAAGATTAAAGAATGCTATGAGCTCGAAGAAGCTGATAAGTAGCACACAATTACGGTTGTGCAGTGTCATGAGTATCACCCAAAGTTTAGCATCAGTGAATCCTGAATAGGCCAAGGTCTGGGTACCACCTTTGTTTTGGCTTATCAAAATAATAGTATGAGGAAGCCAGTAGATTTGTTTTGGCCTTTGTCTGGGGTTGCCCTGAGAAATCCAGTTCGGGATTTTTGTATCTTGAAGAGATATAGCTTTTTCTTGCATTACAAGTGAAACCTGCTGAAATAGCCTCTTTTCACAACTGTCTCACCCCCTTTAAAGCATTACTGTTTAGAGTATTGCTGTCCTCAATGGAGGAAGAAGACCTAGCTAACTGCTGTGAAATTTTATAACTGTAATATAATATAACATAATACATAAACTTTTATAATGTAAATCTCCTTGAGCATTTTTTAAAAAGCAGGAATGGAAACAGAACGTGTTGCTACAGGGTAAATCTATCAATCTAGCTTTTCCAGCAGCAGCAAGACCAGGTAACCACGTGACACGTCAAATAGCGTGCGACCGTCCACGTTTTATTTCTGCGACGCTCTTTCTTGCGGAAAGGAGACGCTGCTCTTCGCGTCCCAGTGGAGGGCCTCGAGAAAGCAATGTCTTACTACGGCTAGAACTAGCGGATATACCGATTGCCAAACGAAGTAATCTGTGTTCGACAAGGTGATACTCTCCCTCCCGTTACTCCTCCTTGTGTTTCTCTGTCGCAAGCATCTCTCTGCAAGCAACGCATGGGTTAAATTGGACGGAGAACGTTTGAGCTCAAGGTTTCTTGGGACTTGTAGTATTTAAGGGCTTGATTATAGCTGGGTACTTATAACGCATTTCCGGTAGGGAGTCATTGACTTCTGGCATTTTTCTGTTGCGAGCGCGCCTGCTTGCGGCCGCTAGAGGGCGCTCTATGTGTCAGTTGGTGCCTCCGTGGCATGAGAAGTTTATTTTGTATAAATTTTTTTTTTTGCTGCAATGTCAATTAAACTAATGGGGCGGTAATTCTTCGGGATTAACTTATCTCCATTCTTATATATCGGTACGACGATACTAGTTTTCCATCCATTAGGTATCTGACCAGAGTTGTTAATATGTGTGAATAGTCCAGCAAACAACTGAGCCCACCAATCAGGCGAGTGTTTAAAGAGTTCTGAAGGCATGAAGTCCTCGCCTGGGGCCTTATTGGATTTTAAGGATACAATGATGGATTTAACATCATTCATAGTCACTGGTGGCCATGCTGGTAGCGAATCAAAGTCGGTGTCCGAATAATTTGGGTTAGAGCAGTGTGCGTCTGGATTAAACAGTTCCCGATAAAAATCTTCCCATTGTGTAGCCGAAATTGGAGAGTCAAATACAAAGTTCCTCACTCTTAATTTAGCAGAAACCGCTTGCCAGAAGTGACTTGAATTATAGGCTTTGAGTGCCCTTTCTAAATCTATCCACATATTGGTATTGTAGTGTGCTTTCTTCCTGACGATCAGAGATTTATATTTTCGTCTAAGAGTCAGCATATTATTATGGGCCATATGATTAGGTGACTTTAAATTTAATCGCATAGCTTTCCTTAGACTTTTCCTCGCTGAGGCGCAGTCCGAGTCAAACCACGGATTTACCCATGCAATTCTGTTTTTCGTTATGGTTTTTTTCGAATAAGTAAGAAATGTTTTTAGATTCTGACAGATATCTGAAAATGCCTGCAACACCGCGGAAGGAGTATTGCCAACTGAGCAGATGATTTCCCTCAGCCGCAGACCCAAGGGGGAGTTCAAATATATGTCAATGGCAGTGACATCCACTGTCCACCATTTTAGCCTCTTATTGTGAGTAAGAGCTAATAATGATTGACCATTGGCACTGTTGTTATGTAAGTTTTTTCGCAGGTCTGAACGGATGTATATTTCCACGGTCAGGGGTTGATGGTCACTATCTTCTCTTGGGGTCACAATAATGTCCGAGAAGAGAGACGAATATGCCTTGGAAGCGCAAATATAGTCCACTGTGCTGCTCGAATTCATAGAATGGAACGTATAGGGATAATGAAAATTTGTGCTAGTACCTCCAACAATCTGAAGATTAGTTCTGTAAAGTGTCTCAATTAGTTTCAGCCCAAGACGGTTTCTCTTGGTATCACTAGCCTCCCATACAGCCGTTAGAGGGAGGTCATCCACCGGAATGCCAGAATCTACAGAGAGAGCATCAAACGCATTTCCAATTCTGGCATTAAAATCCCCTGCCAATATTATGAGTGCAGTTGGATATAAACTGTGTATTTCATCGAGAACTGTCTCTAGTAATTCCCAAATTTCAATTGAGTAAAATTTTGATGAAACAGGAGGAATGTATATATTTATAATTATTGTTAAGCCCATAGAATTTTTAGATGACAAATTATACGTTGAGCAATTAAAGATAACCGCAAGGATGTTGGCCTGATAGATTGGAGTCTTGAAGGTTATCTCCTCACCTTTCCATCCCATCTCACCTTTGATCAGGATTGCTAATCCCCCACTTGGTCTCCCACATGTGGCTGTCTTAAGTGCTGGTTTATACCAACCCATAAATCCTGGGATCTGGGCTTCTTGCCCCTGCAGAAGCCAGGTTTCCTGAAGAATTAATATAGAATGTTTGGCAAGAAATTCTATAAAGAATGCATCAGCCGCTTTAGTATTCCAGCCAGCGATGTTCCAAGACAACATTTTTACTGGAAGAATGTAGTGGGGTAGTCAAGCTGAAGAAACAATTTTCACTTCTGGTTCTAGAGGGATGGGAAATGTTGGCTTGATTGAATCTTTCGCTGCAACGTGAGAGATTATAGGATTCAGCTCCATTTCATTGGGCTCTAAGTAGCGGAACTCCGTCCATTTTTGTGTAGTTGGCATTTCTCTTTGTAATTGTCTCTCCCTTAGAGTTTTGTCATCAGCACCTTCATCCTTCAATGTAATAACATTTTGAGATATTATTGACTTTTGAGGGGAGCATTTAACTATTGGTTTAAAGAAATCTACAATCTTCCCCTGCACCCCTAACTCTGGTGACCGTCCTTTCTTGATGGTTATACTATTAGAATTCAGGACGGTGAGATTGTTGGCTTGTGTCTTCATGACAGAGGGCCGTCCGCTATTAGAGTTGCTTACTAGACCATAAGTACCTTTTAATGTCAGCAGGAGAGCTTCTAGTCTATGAATAATTTCAATCTTTCCCACTTCGTTTAATCTGGAATAGGACTGCAGCAGATGAATCTCATCGTCATCCCATGCAATCTTAGGATTAGCAAGGAGGATTGATGTCTCAGGTGCATTGGATTCCTTGACTGAAATAGGCCTAGCTTGACTCTTGATTTTCTTGGCTTTAAGGGTAGAAAGTTGAAAAACTGTATTACTAGTAGGCTGAGATGGTCTTTTACTAGCCAATACATTGTTACCCAATAAAGACAAAGGGGGCAAATTTCCTGTGTTTTTAAATACTCTTTGAATTGAAATTCCATAGGACCTATCAAGGTAGAATCGAAGATTTAAAATTGACCTTACTATATCCAACTGCGCAAAGGAAAGAGCCACTCTTTTAATGCCATTAATACTTGGCAGCCAGAAAATTGATTTTAAGTCTGTCCTTTTAATACCTCTATTCAGTAGCAACCCTAAGGCGTGTAGAACTTGCCGCTTGTTATTCCATCGATGTCTGTTTATTTCAAGGGGACTAATATTCATTACCAGTTGATAAGGCAATAATTGAAGATTGTAGGTTATTGGGTGCTGGATGTCTCTAGCAGTCGAGAGAACAGGCTTCGTATCCAGGAAGTTAATACCATTAGAATCACTAGGAAGAGTTTTGTCTTTTTGTTGCTGATCCAAATGACTCTCTACAATTAAAGGGCTATTCTCACTCCCATCCTTGCAAATAAATTTTTCTTTAGCTATCAACTCCTCAAGTCTGAGTTTGATATCCTCAGTAGTCGTTAGAATAGTATTTATTTTACTATACAAACTGCGTAGAGTGTCCGTTGTTAAAATAAATTGTTTAGCTAACAGCTCCAGAACAGATGGTTCGTAATCTTTTGAAGGTCGTTTAGGGGGAGAGATTGTTTCCATATTCTTTAAAGAATCTGGCGTCTCCACACAACTTTTATTTAAAGAACATTCCTCCTGCAGGAGATCAAACTTGTTATCTGAATAAAATTCTGATAAATCTTCCACAATAAAAAGCTCATCATTCTTTGCTTGTTTCGCTGCCTTCCCTGACTGAATGTCCGGAGACGCTCGAGCTCTTTTTTTTTCTGCCCATTAAGACAGAAGAGAGATAAATAAGTCTTCTTTTCAACTTGAAAGTTTTTTTTTTTTTATTTTTAAATAAACTTGAAAGGTTTTAAAAGTAAATTACCTTTGAAGTGAAGTTGCAAACACTACCCACAGGCACGATAAAGGCTAAAAATAAACTGAATCAAAGAGAGAGTGGCGAAATGTTACTCTTGCACTAGCGCCATCTTGTCATAACTATCTTATTTTGATATCGCCCGGCGGGGTTCCGGGACGGAGGGAGCGGGGCTTCGGATTGCTGAGGGGAGTCGGGGAGCAAACCCAACGGCAAGGAACTCCGGTTTTGAAGAAACCGCTCCTGGTTCTCTTGCTTGGCCTTGTAAACAGAATTTGTCTTATGGCCCCATTTGCTGTTCTTGCCCTTTTTCCCCCAGAGTGAAGACAGGAATGGGAGCCATAGAGCGGTTCCTTTAAACAAGGTGTTCTGAGGAGAACATACTTCTAAAATATTAAGTTGGGATATTCGAAGCAATGTGGTTACTTGATAATGATTTATGCAGGAACAGGGTGAAGTTTGCTTGTTTGTTTATTCTTTGTATTGCTATCATGGCCTATACCCAAAGGTCTCAGGGTGGGCAACATCATTTAAAATCAGACGTATATTAAAACAAGAGTATATATTAAAACAGTAACAATGCCTTTAGAGTATGAAAAGATAGCATATTCCCCAGTTAACCAAAGGCCAGGGTGAAGAGGTGCATCTTTACTGCCTTCCTAAATATATACCGTAAAGGAGCCTGACACACCTTAAGGAGGAGGCTATTCCATAGCCCAGGGCCATCACTGAGAAGGCCCTTTCCTGGGTGTCCACCCCTTTTACTACTTTGGGTGTTGGGACAATCAGGAGGGCCTCCCCTCCAGGTCTTAAGGCACCGGCAGGTCAATATGGAAGAAGGCATTCCTTTAGATCAGTGGTTCTCAACCTGGGGGTCGGGACTCCTTTGGGGGTCGAACTACCCTTTCAGGGGGTTCGCGATGAATCTCCCGTTGCCCTTCCCTCCCACCTCCCAGCTGCTCCGCCCCCGGGGTTGGGGGTCTCCGCAACATGAGGAACTCCATTAAGGGGTCGCGGCATTAGGAAGGTTGAGAATCGCTGCTTTAGATATTTGGGGCCCAAGTCATTTAGAGCGTTATAAATCAAAGTTAACACCTTGAATTGGCTCAGTAGCGAATAATTTCATTCTGTCATACTCTGCTCTCTTACCCTTTGCTTTATCCTTACAACAACCTGAGAGATTAGGATTAGGCTGAGAATCAATGAATGGTTTTAGGTCAGGCAATGAGTTATTGTACCCAAATGAGGATTTGAACCCTAATCTCTCAGGCCCCCTAACTGTTCTAGACTGCACCATGTCGGGTAGTTTGGGCTATTTGTGGCTGCCTCTTTTAGGATGAGAAGCCAGGATTATAGTCCTTGTGTTGATTTCAGAATAACATATTACAAAGACTTGTGTGCATTCATTTATTTGTGGTATTTCAGGTATATCATTGTTTTACAAAACCTGCTTGAAATATTACAGCTCATTCAGTTATATAATGCAGTATATAAAACAGTAAGCAAAATGTTTCTTATCGTAAGAAAACATAAATAGGTTTGAAATTTTGGAAATTAGTAAGTCTAGGACCAAACTCAAAAGAAAGACAGTAACAAGGAAGGGTACACTTGGGGGGAGGAACTGGGGCGCTTCAAAGGCCATCTGCTGGGACTCGAGAGCAGGAGAAGGTTTGTCCTTGTCTCTGCTTGAGATGCCCATGAGCATTTGGTGGGCCACTGTGTGCGACAGGATGCTGGACTAGATGGGCTGTGGCCTGATCCAGCAAGGCTTCTCTTATGTTCTTATGTTCTTACATCACTTAGAAGAATCAGGGAAAACCTGTAGTATCCTGTAATCATGTAACTGGCGTTTAAATAATAATAACTCCCAAGCAAAGTTATTACTAAAATTCAAGCAGTTTTGTCCCCTATACCAGACAAAAGACAAGTGTGAGCATTGGGTGGAGGTGTGCAGAAAAACCAGGAGAAAGAAGAGAAAAAATTAGGAAACAGGCCATTAGAAACCAAAAATGAAAGAGGCAGAGCCCAAACTAACCAATAAGAACAGTATTCAAATATTCCACCCCTTAGTGTGGAAGAAAGCTTACAGAGTTGTAGTGTAGAAAGCTTACAGAGTTGTTATTCTTTCCTAGCAAATATTTTAAAACTTGTACATTATTTGTACCAACATATCCAAAGAGCTTTACTGTGCTTCTGGATATTATACTCTGTAGGAGGTTAATCTTTCTAAAGCCTTGAGGTTGAGGAAAAACCAAACATCCTCAACAGTGAAGCTGCTATGAGAATTTTTTTTTTGTCCCATGAATCTTCTTGGCAAATTTGTTTCATTCTTTGTACAAATCTTAAGAGAAAAAGACACTGAACATTAGAAAGCAAAAAAAAAAAAAAAGACGCTAAATGATTGTACAAATCAAATTCTTTAATTTCATTGTTTCCACCACCACCTCACTGCTCTTTTAGAATGGGCAGAGAACTCTTCTCTACTTAACTAAAAAAAACCTTTACAATACATAATGCACAACTGTGAAATTTATTGTTATCTAATATGACAACATAGACGGCTGTGAAATTTTGTGTGAGGACTGCTAGGTTGTGAGAAACCTTTTACAAAGTGGTAGGTTTTTTTCCCCAGCCCCTGGAAGTATTGAGACAAAGTCTGAATAGCTATACCTTGGGGCTGTTTTAGTAGATTCTTGTGTTGAGCTGGTGGTTACAATAGATGATCTCCAGGACCTTTTCCAAACCAGAGACCTTTTCTGCACTGGATGTTATAATGGCTTATATCCTGGAATAGGGACCTGCTACCCACATGCTAGTGCAGACTGTGACAAGCCCTGGACAGGGCCTACCTTAGTCTGTACCAACATGTGGATGGCAGGACCTTCTTCCAAGATATTATCCAAAATAAGGCCCAGTACAGAAAGAGCCATATATTTAATGATTTTATGAAAAGATTTAGTAGATTTGTGAAGGGTAAGATTACAGCTGTGTGCATGCTCACAGAGTTCTCAAAAGTGTTTCTGAGGCATCTTCGAGACACTTTAGAGATAGTTTGTGAGATCATTCACACACCAATCTGCCTCTCCTCCCTTATATGAACTTATAGGCTAGAAAAAGTGGATTAGAGGTAGGATGAGAGCACAAGTACCACACATTACTCTCTCTAAAATGCTTTTGAGATGCTATTTTTCTATGTGTGAATGCAGTTCATGTTGCTAACACAGCTGGATGGCCCCAAAGGGCAAATAGCCAGTGTTCAACCACATGCAGCAACTGAGAGCCTGGACCTGGACCAATATCTTGCTCTTCTGCATCCAAAAGAGGTTAACTGCTGCACATCTAGCAGATTTGTGGGAGTCACTTCTTCAATGGGTGTGGTATAGATAATGCAGCCTTGTACTTGTCTGTTTATTGTTTACTGTTTACTGCATTGTCTTCCACACAGTCTGCCCCAATGGACACTGGCAGCCACTTTTTATTTATCCTCATGAAAACATATTTTTTAAAATCAGAAGTATTCTGCCTCTGAAGAACTGTTGCCAGAGCAACAACATACAAGAGGCATGATGTACTCATCCTGCTATTAGACTTTCCTCGGGCATGTGGTTGAATATCACAAGAGAAATACCCAACAAAGCAAGAAAAGAACAAAGAACCTAAAGATCTTAGTGAAATAATGTACATAAAATATAATGCCTTTTTTTTGCTTTACTGGAGATTCCTTTTAATGCAAGTTTTCTTGTGGTTGAAGCTGTGACCAGGGGGTCTTTGTTTTGTTTGTTGAATATTACAAGAAACATATTGCTGAGCTATGGAGGCATTTCCTCAGATCCAACAGTGTTCCTTCTACTTTCTTATATTTGCTGGTATGTTTTTATCTCATGCCTATTTCTTTCTTATTCTTGATTATGCTTAAATTTGGATATATGTCTGTTTATATTTTACTATAAAGTGAATTGAAAAAGAGGATTGTAATTAGTAGAAAAGTGGACTAGTAGTAACATTGTTCATAGACTTTTACCTCAACGGTAGCCCTGTTGCTGGATCCTGGCACAATGTTCAGGCAGTGACCATGTGTACAGCAGAAACGAGAAGCATGTCTTTGTACTCTGAACTGCATTTTGATTCAGAACAGTTCAGAATGCAGTTGAATAGCTGAAAGGCAAGGCACCTACAGCATAGAACCTTCATAAATCCCAGTTTCTAGGCCCACGCCCCTTATTCTCCAAGTGCTGACAAAAGATTATAGCTCAGCAAACGTTGATGCCAAGTAGGCTTGTAGAAGGCAGTCACGGACCATGGAATCTCTGGGCAAGGGCAGAACTTGGTGTAGATGGTTAGACAGACTTTGGCTTTCTTTCCTCCTCTAGTGACCAGATATGTACATAATTGCAACACATCAGATTGTTAGGATTTACTCAAGTCTCCCAATTAGCACTTTAAGAATAAATCCATAATCAAAGGGTAACTTACTAAAGATTGTGGGCCAATTTGCTTGGTAATCAATGGGGTGAGCTCCAAGTTGGAGCATCCACACCCATTTGCAGCTGAAATTCTCTGCCCAGTATATATGGATATTTTAATGGCCAGGTTATATGGAATCTGTCAGCTACTCAAGCATTCAACTCCTGTTCAGGTTGAATTATCACTTGGAAGACTGTATTGAGGGTTAATCTGATGTTGTCTTAATCTGTGTTTCAGTGAGGGATTTTGCATTTGTTAAATGCCCAGAGAACCGGGGACCAAAATGTTCTTCAAGGCAAAAAGCCCACCTCTTTTCAGACTTGAAAAAGGACTTTGATGTCAAAATTCTGTTGCCTTGCAAAGAACATACTGAACTTCAAAGCTATTTTATGAGCAGGGAATCTCTGCCAACGTGATGGCTGTGGCTCGTTGCTGATTTTCCTTCTGTCATATGTTGCCGAGGAAGAAGTTGTAACCCCCCCCCCCAGCTCCCCAGCAGTGTTTTTTTTGGGGGGGGAGGGGGAAATTCCAACTTTCCCCAGATTTACAAAACCTCTTCAAAATGACAACAAAGAAGGGAGAAATTGATATAGCAATTATTATGTGTATTCCTTGTGTGGATATGTTTCAACCATGCCAGATTTTTAGTACTGCTTTTAATGACTGCTTTTTATTTGCTGAAATGATTTTGGCCTTGTTTTTCTATTCATATTGTTAGCTGCTTTGGGATTTTGCAGTAATTGAGGAACAGAGATATAGATGTTTTTGGTATTATTTACTAGTATTAGTAATAGCAATGATAATGTAAGAATATTCCATTGAAATGAATGGGTATTATGGGTATGAGTCCAGTTGTAGTATTAATACAATTTAAATTCAGGTATTATATGAATTTGCTTAGCAAGTCACAAATGCAGTGTTTGGTTCAGGCTATGATTGATATTTGCGTCATTGGGATTCAGAGAAGTAACTAAGGGAGAGAAAGTGAACTGCAGGACTTTCTAGAAACTCAAGTTACATTGCTATCAGTTTGGCGCAGGGATGTTACTGCCCTTTTATCAAACAGGCAGAATGTATCCTTCACCTTGCCTGCCCCTCCTTTGTCGAACTGATTGCGTCATTCTACAGAAATGTTACTTATCCCAGCTAAAGAAATGCTGTGTATAAATATGTGATGGATATAAATATAAGCACCTCCATTTCTATTGAGCTCCCTTTTTTGGTTTTAACAACTCTATAAATCCAAGTTCTTTGTGGCTTGCAAAGTTGCTCAGGGCAGAAGAAATCAACATCTGAAATTTCTTGGCAAACTACTGTAGTTCTTCGTTGCATCATGCAGGTACCTTATTTTAAAACAGTTTTCACATGTAGCACAGTATTTCAAGTTTAAAGGGTTTTTTTTCCTGTGGTAAAGCAGAATTAAAAACTGCTTCAGATAAAACATTTTGTTGCCAGTATCATAATATGTCCACTTTCTATAAAGTAGGCATTCAATGTGAAACTAGCTTTGATTACTACAATTATAACAGCATGGAGTCAGAAGTATAGTGGCTAATGGGAATGTGTGAATATAAGATGATCTTCAAGAAGATATCAGAGGCTTTTCTTCTGGGTTTTTTTTTGGGGGGTGGGGGCTTGAAAAGATTATTAGAAGCCCCTAGGGGAAAAAAAATTGAAATGTGAAGTAGGTAACTACCCCAGAATAATGTGCCAATTGTCCTCCTGTAGTACATAAAGAGCTTGAAAGGAGATTTTAGTTTGGCATTCCATTTTATTTTAGTATTTGTATCCCACCTTTCACCCAGGGGCCCCAGCAAGTGTTGCAACAACAAAAAGATTAAATTTCTAACATTTAAAACTTAATTAAAATATAAAATATAACCTTCATCCCCAGCAGCAGGACTATAGGGAAGCTAACCAGCAAAGCCTGAGTGAAGAGTTATGTTTAGCAGATGCTGAAAACCATATAGTGCTGGCATCTGGTAAACCTTTGCTGAGAGGCTGTTCCAAAGTCTGGGTATTTCATGCTGTCAAAATACCTGGATGTGTGAATCACTATATCATGTAAATATGACACCACCTCATGTTGTCTGGACAACAAGCAATTATGGAGGGCTTTACTGCAGAATATCACATTTACATAATTACAGGGAAAACAAGAGTATTACATATGGAGTTAAATAATCTTCTGACTATTCAGTCGAAGGAAATAGTAGAAAAATAGCTAACGTGTGCCCAAATAGTTCTAGTTAGTGGATGAAAGGATAGAACAAAATGGTCAGTTAGTAAATGGTATAATTATATAATTAATATGATAGCAGTAGAAATATTGAATAGTTGTATGAATTATATTAGTAATTTAGATGGGGTTTGAATATGTAAACAAAAATGGATGATAGTTAAAACATACTTAGACAATACGCTTAGGAGTTAAAGTGAAAAACTGAAGTTACGTTTAATTTTCTTTGTGTTTGTCACGACTTCTAGCAGACCGTCCAGTGCCTGCCCTCTGAAAAGTAGCTGGGCACTTTTAGGTTGCTGGAAGTGTGCATTAGGCTGAGTGAATACTACAGGTCTAAAGCAATAAACTGGTAGCAAGCGTTGTAATAGTAAACCAAAACAAGTTTATTAAAAATAACAATGAGAAAGGTAAGAGAGTAAATAGGAAGTTCATATAAGGCAAGAGAAAGATCAAAAGTCTCTTAATATAGCAAGCTTCAAGCAAACATCTTTCTTGGCTTAAAAGTAACCAGTTGCTTCTGAGCAGATTATCCTATCCACTTCCCTCTTTGGTTTGCTAAGCCCACTAGCTCAAGCTTCCCCAAAGCTTAGTGACTCAATCCTGGTCTCAGCAAGGCTTAGCCCTTCCCTGCTAGACTGTGGGTTCTAGCCTCTGGTCTGTTCTTCTGCAAAGCTTCTTCAGAGCAACAACCAGACACGGTTGCCTCCTTCAGCTTTCCCTCCCAAAGAACAAGACCATTCTGATCAGTTCCCCTTCAGAGAAAAGATCCCTTGGTCAGTTTCTGGCGTTTCCCTCAGAGACAGATCTCCACTATCAGTCCCTTTCAAAAACTGCCCAGCAAAAAGACCCAGTCTGCTGCCTTCTCAGTCTATTATACCCTTCTAACCCTAGCATCCCAATTGGCTGTTACCCCTGGCAACCGAGGGAAACTCCTCTTGCCTGTCCATCAAGCCTCCAGGTCCCTGGGCAGGTTTTTCCTCCAATTCCCCAGCAGCCAATCTTTGCAGAAGGGGCCAGGCAACATTTCCCACCTTTTCTGCTATTTGCAGCCTAGGCTTGCAAATGCAGTTTGCGAGGGTTTGCACAGGTAGAAAGCTATGCATTATGCAAAGGGCCAAAGCGCTATCACTGCCCTCTGCAGCCTGCACCCTGAAACTGTCACATTGTTGTATTATGAATTATGTAGCTTTTTCTATGATCTACATAAGAATTTTGAATTATGTATCACCCATGGAAAGGTGGGGGGAGGGGGGACTCAAAACAACTGTAAAAAACTAATAATTTTTTTAAAAGAATATCACATTTGTGATTCGGAGAGTGTATAGCTAACTTTAGTTTCTCTTGCTCTTTTGTGTTTTATTACTTTTGAATTGAATTTTCAAACACTTATCTATCTTGATCTCAGTTGGTGAAAGAGATTATAAATGCCAAAACTATTTAAAATATGTATAAAAGAATTATCTTTTCTACTTTAGTACTCAAGCACCAAAGATTCCTTTTTGCAATATAAATACAGGTGTTTTTTTAAAAAAGATATTTACTTATTATATATTGAAAGTTTAATAAGAATGACAGAATTGCCACAGATAGGTGTAAAATGACAAAAATCCTTCAGTTTTGCTGCTGTGGTAATGTTTTCACATTTTGCCTCAATTATGTCTTACTCAACCGAGTTTTTTCTGAATTCTTGGCCATGTTGCTTCCTTTCCTTTTTTAGAACAACTTAGGGAAAAAATGCAAATTTCTCCTGCCCTTTAACAAATCCTGTCATGGGATAAAAGCAGGTTATATTAAAGGAAAAGAAAACAGACAAAGAAAAACATATAACATCTCCAGTTGCTCTCCAACTAATATTTACAATTTTTGTACTGCTTCTGTTGGGTTATTTATTGCAGCGTTTTGTGCAAAAGTGTTTCAGAATGTTTCCATTTGCCAACATCTTTACATAATAAACCATTCATATTGAAAGGCCAGCTACGTGGTTCAAATACTTTTACCATTACTGTCATAACTGCAAGCGGCCAGAGAGATGGTTCATAACATGATGCCGTGAGCATTCTTTGATTCACATGACAAATTGCCACACAAATAACTGGACGGATCCCTCTATGTCAGAGATTGGCCACATTCATGCCTGTCATAGGGTCTTCCACAAGTTTTTAAAGTCTGTTTTTATTTTTGCATTTCCCTTTTCACACTTTAAATGGGAGGATACTGATCCATCTTAAACCTTAAATCCATATTTCTCTTGTTTCTGGGGGAATGACTCCACCAAGCACTGGTCTCCTTCCATCTCAGGGGGACTTGCTTAGGGTTTTTGAACTGTATGGACTGAAAACACTGTAAACCTGCCTAATGCTTTGCAACCAACAGTCACCCCCCAATTGCCTGTCTGCATTTTGTCCCTCTTTTGCCTTCATTAATCACTTCATTAAGCTAGTAGAACTTATTAACACAGGATGATAGCATGTGGTTGTGGACTAGTGTTATGAGAAAGTTTTGACAAGATCAGTTGGAGGGAGAGTCCGTTGACAGCAGTAATATTGAGAATCCAAATTCTGTTTTCAGGCTTGTATAAGCATCCCCTGGTCTGTCGTGTCCTACTCTCTGGAAACTTTTTTTGGATTGCAGAAAAGCTCCCTCTTCCATAGATGGACTCTTCCTTACTGAGAGTCAGGTAGGATGACTATATACCCTGTCTAATAAATAGTCCTCTGTTTGATTGCTTCCAGTATTGGAAGGTCTCTATTTAAAAACAATATTGAATTTGTAAAAAACTAACATTAACCTGAAAGAATATTTGATGAAAGCATTAATAATAATAAAATCTGTTAAACCAGCAAAGAAAGATGTACAATAGTGAAACATTAACTTTTGAACATATACTATTTACAAAGTAGATTACAAAGAATGATTTCAACTGAAAGGAATACAGTTCAGAATATACTAATTATAAAATTACTGATTGTATAAATGACAGTGAAGGGAGAGTGTCAGCTTCCAAACTAGTTAGTTCTGAGATCAAGGGGTACCAATCCTCCAAGAAGGAAATATTTGGGGATACACCTTTAATCAATTGATTCTGGTAAGTAATAAGATCTTATCTAGCAAGTTCCCATAATTTGCTGTACCAAATATCTATATTTAAACCTTTGGCATTTTCCCATTCTTTCACTATGACAATTTTGGCTACATATAAACAGAAATTCAAAAGAAGTATATTAGTAGTTGGAACATTATAATCTTTATAGAAATGTAATAGGTCTAGTTCAAGTGTAAATTCTAAGTTTTCCCTCAGTATTAGATTTATTTGGAAAGTCTTAATGTGCTTGGGAGTGATGAGAGACTGGCTAAAAGCCTAAACAAAATCCAAAATTTCCAGGACAGTAGAATCCAAATTAAGTAAATATATTATAGTTAAATTGATAGACTATGTAGAAGAAGAAGAGTTGGCTTTCTTCTAGCCTGCTTTTCTTACCCATTTAAGGGGTCTCAAAGTGGCTGACAAAGCTTTCTATTCTTCACACCACAACAGAACACCCTGTGAGGTAGGTGGGGCTGTGAGAGCTCAGAAGAGACCTGTGACTACCCCAGGGTCACCCAGCTGTCTTCATGGAGGTGTGCGGAATCAATCCCGGTATTCCCATATAAGAGTCTGGCTTCCCAGCCACTAGACCAAACTGGCTCACAATGTAAGAGTATATTTGACCATAATCTGAAACTGCATTAATATTCAATAATGACAATGAAAATCCAAATAATATTGGGCTGTCATAAATAACCAGTAACAGTCCATCTTCAGCTATGGTTCTCTGTGATTCAATACCAGCTTGGAATATGAAGGCACATCTTGGGTGTTTTTCCACTTAGCATTAGAGGACCCATTATGGGTACTCTAGTGCTAATGGAAAAACACCCCTTACCCTTAGATGGCGTGCCAGTGTAAGATGGGCAAAAAATGTTATCAAAATGTGTTCAGTAATCTCCAGCAGTCATACAGCTCAGCCAGATATGTTTCGATATGAAGTCTTTCTCACTGGCTTCAGTGTATGTGAATAAGGAAAGTTGTGTACCGTATGTATACAAATGTTTCAATTTATATGTAAAGTTATTGATAGGATTAGTAAACATTTTAAGTTGTTGGAAGAACTACCACTGGGGAAGTGTCCTATTTTATTTTGTAGCAAAGTATGCCTAGATATATTTTTAGGCCTGTAGTAAACTTGCTTAAGCAATTTTACAGAATACCCTCTTTCCAGGAACTGATGTAACAATAAATGTGCTTGGAAGTTGAAATTATCCAGAGTGGAGCAATTCTGCCTGATACATAACATTTGACAAAATAGGAAATTCGTCTTAAGAAGCCATCATATTTTAAATATGAATTGGCATCTGTAGATTTAGAAAATTAGTTTGAAGCTTGTCCTCTTCAGAAGTAACTAAAATGTTCAAATTGCAATCTTAGGGTGTTTTCCACTAGCACTAAGTACCCATTAAGGACCCATTAAGGACCTGTTTGGCTCAGAGCAGGAAGACCCCATTTCCACTACACATCCCATTAGAGCCACATTTGTTTCTGGATCATATGGGTCCTTCAGGACCTATAATCTGGATTCCCTGTAGACCCCATTAAAGGGGTCTACTATGGGGTCTTCAGGCATCAAATCCAGATTATACAGTGCCTGTTTCCACCACAATTGGGCAATGGGGTCTATGGGAGGCTCAGTGGGGGGCACCCATGGGGGGGGGGTGCCCCAAAACTCAAAACTTCAAAGTCTGTGCACATTCTCTGAAGCTGGCTCTGAAGTTCCTCCAAAGAATAGCACAGGCTCCAAAGAGGACCCCATGCGAGAGCAATGCCTTTGTCAGAGGCTCTAGAAATCTTTGAAGTTTGCAGCAGATCGCTCCGGAGCTGCTCCGGAGGATCTTTGAAGAATCTCCAGAGTGTCTACGGAGATTGCACCCCCTGTCCCCCTGTAGATCCGGATTTGTCACATGGGTGCTCCAGCGTTTCCACTACGAGCAAGCTAGCATCCATTGCTATTGGGTGCTAGATCACTTGTAGAAATGCATTGGGTACTTTCCTTAATCTTAAATCCGGATTAAGGGAGGTCAGTGGGGAAAAAAAACCTTATATATATCATCTGAAATTTTATAGAGGTGTGTATTTGATTCAAAGCTTGGGCAAATTCCTAAAGTTTATCTAAAGTATCCTTCCAGATTAAAAGATGCCCTTAATGTGAATTAGTGAATCTGATTTAGCTTGATCTGGATCAGTTGCAGGCAGAAGCATCTACATTAAGCAGGTTGGATGGCAGCAGTGCAGTCTCAAGGGGATACACAATGCAGACACCTAAACCCTGTTCCATAGAATGGAAGCAGACTACTACCACCAACACCTCCCAATCCCAATGTAATTGCCCCACCTCCCCGTTGATCAAATGCATTTGGCTTGAAGACAGCTTTATTGCGGACACAAGGTGCTTCATAGGCAATGTGAAATGACCACTGTGATCAATGGGCCTGTTGTTCTGAAGGCATTGCTGAGATGCTTCTGTGTATAAGGATTAAGGTGTGTTCCGTTCTGCATAAAGGTGTCCTCCGTATTGCCTTAATTCTACCCGTCCTAGCTAAAATGGCGAGCTAGAGTTTCTGTCCTTTGCCTGCATATAGTAATAGTGGAGAGTACATTGCAGACTGCGCTTTAGAGGACGTGATCAGCAGTGCAAAGTGTTGTTTTTAAATGAAGTTTTAAGACACCTGAGAGATATTCAGGATTAGCAGATGGAAAATGCTTGTGCAGCTAGAAGCAGATTAAGGCTGCAAGATGCAAGGTGGCTTGGAAGGTTGGCTGGTACTGCCCTTTGATGCTAAGATTTAATCTGCAGTATCTTTTGGTAATGTTTGGAAAGACTTTTAACTTGAAACTCCAGGAAACTTCTTCCAGTCAGTATAAATTATAATGTGCTAACTAGACCAATGATGTGAATCAATAAATGATTGTTGTCTGCAATTGGAGCTCTTTATAACCAGTAAACAAGTGACCTACGTACTCAGTATGTACACTGAGTTCTAAGTTAGGGACAAATTGTGTGTCTTTTTCCTCAGTGCTTGAATGGCTGCTTAGTCTGGTGCCTGGCAATTCTAATAGATGGTCATTGTCCAGGGAGTCAAAACCTAGACCAGGAACTAGTTGAAAATGTACCTAGGCTGCTAAGAGCCAGAATTTTCTACAATAGAGTCTTTATACATACAGCTGCTTATTCCAGATTCTGGTGTACCCTAAACCAAGTTTGGAAAATATACTCTTCTCATGTAGATGCTAAGTACATAGTTTGACCTTTTGACATGGTATTTTATTTAATTAAAACAATCCATTGTTCCTTTCTTTATGTTGGTGTTTTGCTTGCACCAACTATTTACCATAGCAGGCTTTGCTCTGTATGCTCTGTATTGATCTGGCACGCACTCCACAAAGAGATCTGTCAGCTACCTTTTCTCAGTAAACAGATGAGTAATGGAAGATGTGTTTTACTTTTGGTTTTGTTTTTTAATAGAAAAATAAAAGTGAATTAATAAAATATTTTAAAGCAATGGTTAAATCTTAACAGACAAAAACTCCTTGGGGTTTTAGATCTCTAGACAGCTTTAAGGACTTTTAAATCAACCCTGCACAGCTTATGACTACTTGTCATGGTTGACTAAATTTTTTTTCTTTTTTTTCAATCAGAGACAGACAGTGAAAATAGAAGTGTCCTGGCTCCTGTGACTGTGGGATCGTGTGATATTCTGATTGTTTTTAATAACTTTTTAAAAATTAGAATACCTTATTTTCTTGTTTCAGAATATGAACGAGGACAGCTCAGTCAAACCATCTGAAGAGAAGGAAACCAACAGTCCAGTTTGTGTTGGCAGGGAAGATGATATTAAAAAACGACGAAAAATTGCAGTGACTGTCCATGACAGAGACATTGTTATTTTTTATCATGATGGAAGGTTTTATGCTTTGGATTGCCGCTGCTACCGTAAGAAATTGAGAGGGGGGCTATTGTAACGATGGTTGAACAACATTAAATTGTGTTAGGTAAAGCTCTGATTTCATGTTCTTTCTTTTGACAGATGCAGGGGGCCCTTTACTTCAAGGGGAAATAGAGGTGCGTAAGTAAACTATAGCCTTATTAGGTTAACCATAGTGATATCCGGAATTTTCAGATGCTGTCAAAGAGAACTCTGTTTATGTATCCGAGAAAGCACTGAACAGTCAGCCCAAAGATTTTGAATACTTCCACTTAGTGGTGACATGGCATTGTGTCTGCTGCCACCTCCCTCCATGACAAACTTGGAAAGAGGTAGCTGTGGGAGCAAATGGGTGAAAATGGCTCAGGAAAAGCTTGAATCTGTGAATTTTGAGAGCACTTTGGTACAAAGTTTTCTGTGTGTGTATGTGGGTGCCTAGACATGTGTTTGTGACATTGGGACTTACTGATGGGTGGCAGAAGATTCCCAGCTGTGGGGCAGCCTTCCTTCTGAGTAGACCGGTAGTGCTTATTCCCTCAGCTGTGGTTTCTACTTGAATATTGCAACCCTGCTTACTGGGCACGGGGAGACAGTTGTGTCCTTCTACTTGCTCAGTGCCCCTTTCCCTGATAGATATACATATCTGTTTAAACCACAAGAGAGAAAGTTGGGGGAAGAAAACAGTACAGTAATCATTCTTTGATTGCATGGAAGAGTGAAAAGAATATTTTCCCTTGCTGATCCTAAGTTTCTTGCCTATCAGCTTCATAAAATGAGCCTGGTTCTAATGTTGTATGGCAGAGAAAATATTTTTTCCCCTCTATTTACCTTTTCCACACCAGGTCACCTCTTTCAAGCTGAAAAGGCCTAGAAGTTGCAGCCTGATTTTGTAAAGGAGGTGTTCTGATTGCGCTTTTTTGTACTCTTTCCATTTCCACAATATCCATTTGGAGGTGTGGTTATCAGAATTGTACACTCTATTCCAAATGTGGTCTCACCATAGACTTACAAAGAGGCACAATGACACATGCCAACTTATATTCTATTCCCTTCCTAACTACCACTAGCATTGAATTAGCTTTTTCCACTGCTGCTGTGCACTGCATTGTCGTCTTCGTTGACTGTCCACCAGAATCCCAAGATCTGTTTCCTGGTCGTAGAAATCTCAGCTCCCATTAGTTTATAGGTGTAATTGGTGTAATGCCCCAATGTGCATCGCTTTGCACTTGCCAGGATTGAAGCACATTTGCCACTTGTTTGCCCACTCACACACTGTCAAGAAGACCTTCTGGAATTCTTCATAATCCTTCAGTTTTCACTTAGTCTCACCAGCAGTCTTTGCTATCTCACTGCTTATGTGTACTTCTAGATCATTTGTGGATGAATTAAAAAGCAGAGGTTCCGATACAGAACCTTGGGGCTGCCCCACTTTTTACTTCCCTTCCATGATGGTTTGGATGTTGTATCTTTAAGGGGTTAGCATTGATATGTTATGTGCTGTAACTTCAGAAAGACAGGGAGATAAAGTACAGAGGGTTATGGAAGGAGAGAAGAAGCTGTTTTCACATAAAGCTGTGCAGGAGAAAGACTTGAGGGGAATTTAGTGTTGTAAATAGTGTAAATAGATGAAGGTTCAAGGACTTATTTGGTAGTAGGGTTAGTTGACAGTTTGCCCTGCACCATGCTTATACATGAATCCCTTTTTACATAGTTAAAGCTGGCTGTTGTGTTCCTTTCTTCCTAAAAACTAAGTAGGATAAGACAGGAAGAGGACTAGCCAAATGGCACAGCGAGAAAAGGAAGTTAAAAGAGTATAGGACACAAAAGGTGAGGGTTCTAATGAAAGTGCATTGGAGAGTGGAGGAAACCCTATAACCCCAGGCCCTCTTCCTGTTCCAGTTAGATTACATTGTATGGGAGAGGATGAATACCCTGAGGACTTTTACAGTATTTGAGCATATGGGAACATCTGCTTAATTGGACTGGAAAACTTGGGTTGCCAGACATGAATCTCATTTGTCAGGTAAAGCATTGAAGGTTTATGGTAACCTATCAGAGAGCAATGTGTAGAATTGTGAAGCAGTGAAGCAGACAGTATTTCAGAGATATGGAGTTACTTCAGAACTCTATAGACAAAAGTTTAGGAACACTGAATACAGTGCTCAGGAAAGTGTATAATTTGTGGACTAGGCTTTACAGATTTGCATACATTAACAGGTTGAACAAGTAATTGAAGCTTTGCAAAAAAAAACATAAAATTCTGGGTACAAGAACACACGCCTAAGACAGGGAAGCAAGTTGTAGTACTGACAATTTCTTAGTTGCTTTCAAGCTGAAGAGTTATAGAAATGAAAGCTCCATTTGTCAGTGGTTTGCTGACTTCAACAGTTTTCAACAAATCTTTAGTAAATCCTTTCTTCTACTCACACCCAGACTGCTGCTGGTGTATTTATGTATTTGTGTTTCTGAAGCAAGTATTTTCCCCCTATTATATGTTTAGGAAATCAATGGACAGCCATGCATTATATGTCCCTGGCACAAGTACAAGATTACTCTGGCCACAGGTGAAGGACTGTATCAAGCAATAAACCCCAGAGAACCATCTTTAACACCAAAATGGAGATCAAAAGGAGTAAAACAGAGAACTCATAAAGTCACCGTGGACAGTGGAAATGTTTATGTGACTCTTTCAAGCGTAACTGATAGTATAGATTCTGATCACTATGCTGAGAAATTCAAAAATACTATAAGTTCTCCTAAGAAAATGTAACATTTGTGATTCGTAGTAAATTATGGTTGTAGTACAATCAAATGTCACTAATATCCTTACCATTGCAAGAGCATTCAGATTCTGACTGATGATATGAAACTTTGTTTTTGTGTGAACTCCACTTTCCTTTGGAATTTGTCATAACTGAATGATTGAGCACCCGTTTCACATAAGTTCAGTCCTCAGGATTTCTTCAGAGAAGACAGTGATGAACTACTTGCACGTTGCCAGGAAATGTGAATGTGTCCCTGCATCATCAAGAGCCAAGCTAGACTTAAGAGCATTTTTACTTTATATCAGTCTTTTTAAAGATATAACAACAAAATGTCCATGGCTTTGAAAATAAAGAAGAGTATGAATGAAATGGGTTGACTTTTATCCAGGATCATCTAAATCATAGACCAATTCAGATATGCACATTTTGGGACATATCGGGTTATGCCAGATCTTCCCTCCTGGCTTGCTGGAATTTTCATGTTTCACCTTCATCTAAATGGAAAGTCTTGGGTTCAATCTGCAGTTTTGTGGAGAACTTTGCTTCTGTTATTTTGTCAGTTAAAACATTGTGACTAATTGTTTCTTGTCAGTTCATTTTGGCCTGTTTTCTTATGTCAAAGTAACATTGCGTCACAATCCAGCGTAAACATTGGTAGAAAAAAACCTTTTTTAAGGAGCTGGGCAGATAAACATAGTTATACACTAGACCAGTTATTAGATGCAAATAGTATTTTTAAAAAAATCATCTGATGTACTATCAGTTAAATTTCAAATACTGCCTGCTGCACATGAACCGTATCTTGAAATATTGCATATGTTGGTGGCATGATTGGGACTTTCAGGTTTCTTGGCTTCTGTTTATTAGATACACTCATATACTTTGGTTCTCAAAAATGTCGGTAGGGAAACTTTATAGATATATGCTGTTGATCAGTAGATGTTCAAGTTTGAAGGACCAGCGACAGATATCTGGATTGATCTTTCCTCATGCATGTATGTATCTATCAATTCAGGGAAAGTTAAAATTGAAATAATCCTTTTGCCATTGTATAACCATGTGGTTTGGCAAATGGGTTAAAGTGATTTCTTTCTGGGAGGAAGCTGTTAGGGGAATACATTAAGTAAATCCTTTCTGTTTTCCAATAGTCAGATTTCACTGAATTATAGTCCTGTATCTTCAAAACTGACTAATGAACATTACGTGGAAACTGTGTTCTTGTTTTACCAATACTTTTGCTCTCAAAATTAGAAAGACCATCACACAATCCCAGGAGCACATTTGAGCGTATGAGATTTCAATGAAATTTTGTAATGGGCTTACATGGAGCTCTGTATTAATCTTTTCCAACCTGATATGCAGGGATTTTAATGACTTTATTATTGGCAAAAGTTTTATATTAATTATATTCATATATTTATTTATTATACTCAATATTAACATTAATTCTTTGTGTGTATGTGTTTGGCTGGCTGCTGAGCTTGGGGTTTATTATTATGGATATTGTATTTGTGCTTGTTTTGTGTCTCAGTTTGTGTGGTATGAGAAGCCAGTCCTACTCCAGCTACACTCAAGGTTATGTTCCCCCACCACCACCACCTACAAACTCAAGGAATAAAACAAGTGTCCCAAAGATTGTTTATTTCCTGTGGTAACTTTGTAAAAGTCAGATCTGGTTGAATTAAAATGGATTCTCTCTTTCATTTCTTTGTTCAGCGCCAAGAAGGGAAAGATAGCCACCTTTAGTGTTCCATGATGAAGGGGGCAATGGTGAAGCTTCCAGGAATAGTATTGCACATTCATACTGGCAGCCTCTGACTTTAAGATATGTCTTCTTCCTTGACAGTTAATAATTTATGGAAAAAGAGATCACGCCGGTCTTAAAGAATGTGCACTGGTTGCCTATTTGCTACTGAGCCCAATTTAAGGTGTTGACACTAACATTTAAAGCCTTGGGTATCTGAAGGAGCACCTTGTCCCATATAGACCTGCCCATACACTGACATCTCAAGGAGAGGGCCTTCTTGTAATTCCTTCTTTTGCAGAGGTACGAGGCATAGGGACATACAAGAGGGCCTTCTCTGTAGTAGCCCCTAGACTTTGGCACAGCCTCCCACTTGAGGTTTGCCAGACACCTACATTGTATACCTTTCAGCGCCTGGTGAAAACTTATATTTTCAACCAGGCTTTTTCCATCTAAATAGCTTCCTCAGGGTGCTGTCCTGTTAGGGAGGGAGGGGGTGATATTTTTAATTATTATATTCTTTTTATCTATTTTATTCTTATTGTAAGCTGCCCTGGGACCATTTGGTGAAGGACGGGATATAAATTTATTAAATAAATAAAAGCTGACAGGTTTTGCATTATTTTTTCCCCAGATTTATGAAGTCAAAAAACTGACACTTTATCTATCGGTAAAGTGCTCATTAGAGGCAATGTGGTATAGCAGCCAGAAAGAATGTGAAGATGGTCATTGTTGAGATTGGGCTAAAGAACCATTAAGAGCCCAGTAAAATTGTCAGCTCTTTGCAGGACTCTTTGGCAGGGACCACGTGGAATCTGTGCAACATTTCATAAGGGACTGGATTTCTGCTAACAAGAAAAGCTGCTCTTTTCTTCAAACAGAGCCCTTTTCTTCTGGTAGTGTAGATCTGTATACAGGAAAGAGTTTGTGTGCAACAAAGACTCTTTTACACTTTAGCTTTTGCATAAGCTTGGCAACCCTGTAATGCGTAGGTGGGGCTTTTAATTGCCACATGCCCTTCACAGTGAATGGTAAAGGAGCTTCTTGTAGGAAAAAAATACAATAACCAAATCCCTGCATTGCCCTTAACTTAATGGTTGTTGTTTTGAATTTAACTACAGAAAACTACATTCTAGAATATGACTGATCTTTGTTTTTAAATTGAGCCACAAAAAACAAGTAATACAAAGTTCTGGAAGAGTGGGTTAAAGCTGCGAAACAGGAAAGCCAGAAACAAGTTATTTAGAAAAATAACACCATTTTTTGGCATATAGCTATTTTGCTTTCTGTTTCAAAAAATGGCTTGTAGTTATCAGTTGCTGCTTTTAAATGTTGGAAAATGCTGATTTTCTTGCATGTTACATTGTTACCTGCTCCAGAAATCCAGCTCTTTCCCCTGCCGTTGCGGAAGCGTTTGCTTCTGAAACAGTTTCAGGGGGAAAGCCAGATGCAAGACCTCATTTTTCAGGTCTTATGTCTGGGTAGGATTTCGGCAGCAACACTAGTTTAAGAAAGCGGATTTGTGCGCCAACGTGCGGACGCGGAATCCTCAAAGGATCCCTAATTCCGTTCCCTTTGCAGAAACCACGTCTTAATCCCTCCCCGAAGAGGCTCTAAATCCATTTTTAGAGCCTGTGCGGAAAGGCCCTAGGTAGCCCTTGTATCCTTTTCTAAGTTTCATGATCATAGGTTTCTCAATCAGCCCATTCTGGAACAGTTTTGGATTGAGGGGCAAACTCTTAGTAACCTGGCAAAGTAAGAAATGGGTACCATGGTAAAAACTACTACTGGCCTGCATGTGCATTTGTGAAAGCCTGAGTGGAAAAGAGGAAATGCTTAAAGCCTGTCTGACCATGGAAACTCCCTGGGTGTCGGTGAGCAGTCACTATTTCCTACGCAAACCTACCTCCCAAGCAGCAGCAACTGATGGAGTCATAAACAGAAGGCACTGCACTGCACTGATCTGACTTGTGGGAGAATGTGCTCCCATTCTTTAGCAAACAGGTTTCTTGTGATATCTACCACACTGGTTGCTGCTGCTGCTGCTGCTGCTGCTTACAAGGCTCTTCTGAGGGTGGAATGGAGTTAGAATAAGGGCAGTTCTGCACTGGTCTGTACCAGACCATCAGGCATACTAGGAGCCTCCTTCCCACATGCTGATGACCCTGTCCGGGGCTTCCCTTTCTGTGTGCAGAAAGGAGGCCCCTAGAACGCTTGCTGGTCCAGTATTTTGGCCACTGCAGAATCTCCGTAATATTCACTGCCTTGAGTCTTCTAGAAAATGTTGCTATTGGTTAGGTGCTGTTGAGTTAAGGGCCCTTTCTGCGATTGGTCTTATTCTGGAATATACCTTGGGATAGGGGGTCTTTTATCTGCATGCCAATGCAGACTACAGTATGGCAGGCCTCTCTTGACGCCTGTCATGGTCTGCACTAGCATGCAGACAGCAGGATCTGATCCCAGCACGCAGAAGAAGGTGCAGACTCTGCCATCCAGAAGTGATCCAACCACTCCTGATCAGCCTCTGGACTGCTTTTTAGCAGTCCACAGCTGGATTGCTCTGAGGAGGGCTATGGCAACTTCAGATGATTTTCAGCATTGGCCAGGTGTAGCTGGAGTGACCCAGTGAGTGGCCTAGATCACCCCATGAGATAAGTGCAAAAAGGCCGTAGTGACTACAGAAGCACATGCTCTCTATTTTGAATATCTTCTTCCAAAGGGAAGAGCTATAAAATATTCTAAATCTAAAGATTGATTTATATTTGTACCCTACTTTATCGTATTATGGTTCTCAAGGCGGCATACATAATTTAAAATACAATAAATAATAAAATAGCTAAAACGCCATCTTAAAAGTTTAATTTCATGGCGCTGGGGCTGATAGCAGGGAAATGCCCAAATGACAAGCTATGGCTTACGCTGCTGGCTTCAGCTCTAGAGGGCACTTAGGCAAGACTCTTTCAGTCAGCTTCCTAATGAGTCTCCTCTACTTCCTGCCATTACTGTGAGTTGTTATATTGTAATTATACAAGCAACCATTCTGCCTCCTTCCACTGCTGTTGGGTGGGCTACCTTTCCTAGCTTTTCTGTCAGCCCACAGGGCCAGCTCCTTTTAGGAAGCTCAGCTTCACTGTGTTAAGCAATTGGTCCATTGTGGTTATAAGAACATTTCATCAACTACCATGGACTCAGGATTTCCTAACCTTCCCTGCAGCTTATGATTATGAATCTTGGACCTTTTGCATGCAAAACATATGACCTATTATTTATGTCCTTTCCCCAGAGTTATTTGGTTTCTTGCCAATAGCTGAGTGTTATTGTGCAAAGCTATCAAGACTATGGAGACTGTAGTGAAAGGTTGCGCAGAAAATTTATGCTTGACTGACTAATGGAAAAAAATATATACTACCTTCACATAAGTGTATTTTGAATAAAACAGCACATGATCAGACAGCTCCAACATTCATCAAGGAAGTGTTACTGTTCATTTTCTTGATCCGTTGCCGCAAGGAGTGTATGAATGCTTCCACTGTTTTCTGACGTTTTAGTCATGGATGCAGAAGACGCCCGCAGTGTGGGCCATATTATAGGCTCACTTGCTGCTTGTCTCGCCCTGGGAAATCCATCTGCATCAAAATTATCATTGCTGCTTCCCCCAGAGGCCTTGTCTGTCTGCACTACATCTTTAATTTTCCTTAGAAGTTTTTGAGCCGAGATTGCCTGTGTGCATAAGAGATAAATATTTCCTTAAAGAAATGGGAAAGGCACGCATATTCTGCAGATGCCTACCTTAATGTGCAGCATAGGGAGAGAGAATTACTTACAATGTTGTCAAATCCAGCAATATATCAAATTCACTGTAAAAAGTAAAGAGCTTGTAAGGATGAAAAAACCTGTCTTTTCGTAGAGAAAGCTGGATCATTCACACAATAGTATAACTGTTGTTATCCATTCCAGTCAAAATGACACAAAGAAACTGTGGTTGGTGTTATTCTGTGCTACTTGCTTTGAGGAGGCTGCATACATTTATTGATTTAAAATATTTCTAAATTGCTTTCCATTAAAAAAAAAATCATCTCAAAGCAGTTCACAAGAATGAAAAGCACTTCCTGAAAGTGTCCAATAACTGCTGGCACATGGACAGTTGAATCACCCTGTTCAGCTGGAGTTATGGCACCATAATGTTTCAGTACTGCAGTTTGAAAACAGAGGCAAGCTTGTGCTTAGTGCCCAAACATTATGCAGCTGCTAGATTGCTTGCTGGACCTATGCTCCTGACTTGTAAAAATTATGTGATGTCTGCACTGCAGTCTTCAGTAAAACAGAGATGTAACTCCCATAGACCATACTGACGTCAAGTATTGCATTACCGTTTTGATAAAGTGAAGTAATCAAGATGGACTTCATGCAGTTTTTTAGTGATAAAGTTCTGTCATGCTACCCATCATGGCTAGAACTGCCCATGTTTTAAGATCTGAAGGGGAGGCCCTCTTGGTTCTTCCACCACCTTCAGAGGTAAAAGGGTGGGCATCCGGGAGAGGACCTTCTCAGTGATGGTCCCCAAGCTATGGAGTAGTCTCCCCCTTGAGGTGCATCAGTCCCCTTCATTGTATAAGTTTAGGATGGCAGTGAAGACACACCTCTTTGCCCTGGCCTTTGGTTAAATGAGAATATACTGTCTCTTCCCATTTTACAGACACTGTTATTGTTTTAATATATACTGTTGTTGTTTTAATATACAGTGCCTGACAAAAGTTCTGTCGCTTATCCATGTTGTTGAAACCAAAGCCTATAACCTGACTTAAAATTCATCCATTGGTTTTAAAAATGACTCATATGAAAGCTGAAACCCTCCCAAATGAGGTTTTTTAAAAGAAAATAAATTTGCTTCACTGCTGAAATATTGATCATTTAATGAACACAGAAAGGTCAGATTTTGGCTAGACAAAAGTTTTGTCGCCCACAAAAAGTAATGTGAAAATCAAACAGATAATTCACTTCAAATACAAAGATATGTTTCATAACATTGGTGAATGAAGTTGTGGTGCTATTAGAGCCATATTTAATATTTTGTGTGACTTCCATGAGCCTGAAGGACTGCATCCATGTGTTTCGGCAATGATTCATACAATTTATTGATGAAGTCATCAGGAATAGTAAAGAATGCAGTTTTACATGCCTCCCAGAGTTCATCAAGATTCTTTGGTTTTGTGTTCCAAGCTTCCTCTTTCATCATACCCCAAACATGCTCAATGATGTTCATATCTGGTGACTGGGCTGGCCAGTCCTGGAGCACCTTGATCTTCTTTGCCTTGAGAAACTTTGATGTAGAGATGGATGTATGAGATGGAGCGCCATCCTGCTGCAAAATTTGACCCCTTTTATGATTGGGAATGTAAGAGGTAGCTAATAAGTCTTGATATTTTAGGCTATTGATATTGCCTTCCACCTTGCAAATGTTTCGCACACCCCTATACTGAATGTAACCCCAGACCGTGATCTTTCCACCACCAAACTTAACTGTTTTCTGGGTATATCTTGGATCCATACGGGCTCCAGTAGGTCTCCTGCAGTATTTGCGGCAGCTGTGGTGTAATTCAACTGAAGATTCATCTGAGAAATCCACCTTCTGCCACTTTTCCAGCATCCATCTGTTTAGTAGGCTGTGGGCCTTGGCAAATACCACACGGTTTTTTAATTGCCTTTTGTTTAGTGTTGGCTTCTGGGCACTGATTCGACCATGGAGGCCATTTCGAGACAGAATCCTACAAACTGTTCTAGTTGACACAAGGACTTGAGGTGACCAGGCCTGTTGGAGCTCTGCTGCAGTGGAAGAAGGGCTGGTTTTTGATTTTCAAACCAACAAACGTTCCTCCTGAGCAGTCGTCTTGTGGGGTCTGCCAGACATGGGCTTGTCAAAAACATCTGCAGTCTCTTCAAATCTTTTTTAATTCTTTGTACTTGACGCTGAGACACATTAAAGGTGCCAGCCACCTCTGCAGAGGATCTGGTCTTCAGTCTCCTGATAATCAAGGCTTTGGTCGCAGGGTGGATTTTTGGCATGTTGTCAGAGGTCAAGTTGCAGTTCAAGTGAAGGTCTGGAGTGCTGGAGTTCTTTTTATACACACCCACTAATTATCTGATCAATTAGTGAGCACAGGTGAGGCTGTAAACTAGGATTAGGTGCATTATATGACAAGGCGACAAAACTTTTGTCTAGCCAAAATCTGACCTTTCTGTGTTCATTAAATGATCAATATTTCAGCAGTGAAGCAAATTTATTTTCTTTTTAAAAACCTCATTTGGGAGGGTTTCAGCTTTCATATGAGTCATTTCTAAAACCAATGGATGAATTTTAAGTCAGGCTATAGGCTTTGGTTTCAACAACATGGATAAGCGACAGAACTTTTGTCAGGCACTGTATGTCTGATTTTAAAGGTTGTTGCCTGCCCTGAGACCTTTGGGTACAGGGCAAGATATAAATGAAATGAAATTAATTAATTAATTAAATATATAAATAAGTAAATAAATATAGTACCAAATCTTTTTCATAGTGGTTTGATTCAAAACCACTAATTTGTTGCATATGAGTTCAGGGTTTTCAGTATCTTCCATTATGACTGTGTCCTACACTCAATGCTTCATTGTTTGAGGAACATTAATGTCAAATGGAAGGCTCCCTGTAACATTAGATTTGCAAATCCTGCTGGTACCAAGAGCATGCACAGAAATGCCTCTCTATGTGCCAAGAACATTCCACTAGCAAAGGTCACAAGGAGCCTCCCAAAAGTATTTTAAGGTGATGGCTAGAGCATTGATAATGTAGAAAGACTTGCACACAAATGTGGCAAAAACCTTGGTGGAACAGGAACTGGTCAATGGATGACTAGAATGTCAACCTGGGATACAGAGGCTTACGTTTGAAGTCCTCACTAATGAAGCTCACTTGAGATTGAGCTCTACCATAGGATTGTTATTGGGGCGGGGGGAGAGATGTCCGTGGAGAAAGACCCATCAATGCCATGCAAAAAGATTTATTGGAAAGCAGAAATAAATACAGAATTTCTCTTCAGGAAAAGGAAAATAAAAAAAGCAACATGAAGGTTGTTCCTTCTACTGCATTTTCCCTCTATCCTTCTGAGCTGAGGATTTTTAAGAGTCTATAAACCTAACTGCTAAGAATCACATCCTTGCAAATTGTTCTGTCAGGGCTGAACAAAGTGTTAAGACAAACACCCAATGCAGGCCTACCTATCCATCTAGAGTGTGCAAAATGTCTATGGCCATTTCTCCACTTGCTGTGGTTAATCCAGATGTAGAAGATCCAGAGTGTGGTGAGGACCCCATGGGCACATCCCCATACTTGTTTGGTCGGCAAGGGCTGTTCCCGTGTGTTTTAGATTTGGCCTGATTTCTACGGACCAAATCACCCAAACCCATGCCAAACCAGGACCAAATTTGGTACCCAGAAAAACAAGGGCAAGGGAGTAAGCTTTACTCCCCTTTTGAGGCAAGCAAGCGGCTTGCCTGGGAAAGGGAGTAATATAACGATCCCGGCACGGTTTGCATGGGGATGGCTGAATCTGCCCCCAGCCTGCCTCCAGCCCAGGTTACTGGGAATGGCATGGGGACACCCAAGATTCTATCTTGGTCCCGCACCTGGTCCCACGTGAGCCCAATTGGTGTCCAATGGCTTGCATGGGGATGTGGCCCATGTGTCTGCAATAGGTGCCAGACAGGGTTGCAGTGTGAACACCGAAGCACCCATCTGGAGGATCCATTTGGCACAAAGCAGAAGGGCTGCAGGTGGTGCGGTGCACTTGGCCAGTGCGGATGATGCTCAAGGCTCAATTGCATCAGCATTGGGCATGGCGGAGAGGCATGGCTTTGTAGCTGCCTACACAACAACTAGGAAGCCTGGCACAAGTTCCGTAGCCTGGATTTTGCTTCTGCTAGTGTGAACAGATGGGGTCCTAAAGGAGCCTTATGTGCAAACAGGACATTACAGATTGCTACCATTCAGATACTGATTGGGTGCCTAATGGGCTCTAAATGAAGTATTCATTGCTAGTGGAGGAAGATCCTATAACAAGTGACATAAGAGAAGCAACATGCATTGAGGCAAGAAATGCCCACAACAGTTAAATATTCTTTTAAAAAACCTTTAAAATAAAAGTGGAGGGAAAAAAGAAAACCAGGATTAGGAGAATGATATTTGCTAACTTACCAGAAGAATTAGTGCTGCATAAGAGGCACACATTATGCTGGTGAGGGCTGTTTTTGCTGGATAGGAAATGACATCATAAAAGAATACTTTTGTATCCTGAGGAAAAGAGAGAGAGCAGTGCTTGGTAAATCATGTGAGCCTTTAAAAGCATCCCTGATCCTCTTTAAGCTCTTAGCAACACTGCAATTGTAAAATAAAAACTGCCTATAAACCTTACACATGTACACACAAACAAAAAACCAGGACATACATAAATTAACGAGTGGGAGGTGGCGAACCATTTGGAAGAGGAAGATTTCATGGAAAGGGTTATAGGAGATACTGAAAACTAGTAATTGACTTCATTTACACACAGTAGAAAAATGTGGCAGCCAAAGTTATTACAGGACATCCAGCAGTGATGCCAATTTTCTTGGAATGACTCAGCTAATCTAGGTGTCTGGCAAGGTATATACAAAATCAGATCGCTGTGGATTTCTAAGAGCAAACTAACTGTGCGGGGGGAAAATGGGGAATGGGTGCTTGACTGGCTCCTTGATATCCCCAGTGGTCCAATCTTGTATGCTGCTCACCAGATGTGCAAGTAAGTTGGGCTTTATTGGCAGAACACACAAGAGGCTGCTGCAGAATCCTGTTTATTCCCTTTGTTTGCTTTTGCTGTCTAAAGGCAGCCTTCGAGAATGTGACATCCAGCAGTTGCTTACCTTAATTTTGTAAAGAGGTTTTTTGGGAGCATTCACATTTCTCAAGATACGATGGGAGGCTGCACTTAGCTCTTCAAATTTTCTAAGCAGATGCGGCCGCAGGAGTTTAGCAATTGACTTCGAAGAATGGGAGATCCTGGTTAATCCATTCATAACCATTGCAGCATGAGGTGAGGAGAAGACCCGAGCCATAACTGACTTAGATCCATGTACATTGCGATCGTTTTGCTGAATTAAAGTAAGAAATAATAATAAAAGTAAGAAAAAGCATTCAGCTAAGAGGAGAAAATGCTAGAGAAAATATTAGTATGTTAAGAATCCTGTCTACAACATTTGTGTTGAAATTTCACATTCTGTCCTAAAACAGCATCTTCTAAGGGCCAGTTCCCATTAGGACTTTTTTGAATGTTCATAATGGTTTCAAAACACTCTGTCCGCATTGAAAAGTGCCTTTTCGCATTAAAAAGAGGAGCCAAACTGATAAAACGAACTAAATAAAACACCCCTTTAAACAACTCTCTCTCCAATTTTTTTAATGAAATGGCTTAAGGGGCGTTCCCACTTGGATCAGTGTTTTGAAATCGTTTTTCTGCCCGCCCGCCCGCCCACTCGCCCACCCACCTGCTTGTCTGCCGCTGCCTGCTTGCCTGTTTGCCTGCTCCCCTGCTATTTCGGTGGCTGCTTTGTCCCCACCATTGTGGCTGCCACTGGGCACTGCAGCCGCCCTTCTCGCTTGCTCCACTTCCCACAAAGCAGCCCTGGTGCAGCTGAGGCATAGGGAGGAGGAACGGAAAGCAGCCAGCAAGCGAGCGAGCGAGCTCCCCCTCCCTTTCGGGTGCTGCTGCATCGCCACCACCGCCATTGCTCTCCTTTAAAGTGGAATTAAGAAAAACAAGTGGGAACGCAAATAATGTGTTCTCTTCTGTTTTCTTTTAATTTCGCTTTAATGGAGCTAAGTGGGAATTCACCCTAAGAGCTCTGCCTGTATGTGACTATTTTACATCAGAACGTCTCTTATAGAAAGTAGGACAGAGACTTTTGGAACCTTGCTCTGTTCCTAAGGAAAGGGCAGTGATGACTTGCTCCAGCCTTTGGCTACACATTCCTGTGGCCAAATCTGTGAGGAGCAATGGAATATTTTCCTTTGCTATTTTGTTCTGTCTTCCCGATAGATCTGGCGGCCCTTCACCACAAGAATGGTTTTTGGTACACAAAAGCTGAATGAGAAAACCAGCTGTTCTTATAAAACTCTGGTCAAAGTGGGGCCACTGGGAGATAATAGAGGAGGGTCAGTATGGTTGAGGAATCACACAAGTATGTTACTTATAAACCACCTTAAATAAGGGTAGCACCCATCACAATAAGAACTGATTGTGCTCAATATATTTCGAACAGAAATTGAATTGTGTGTGTGTGGGGGGGGAGAACAGTGGGGTAAGCTGATTGGAAGTAGTGACTGTGAAAAATACAGGACAGGGTGCTCTGACATGTCAATAAATGCTGTATAATAATGTATGCCAATTTTTTTACATTTTCGGTAAGTTTAGATGAAATGACAGTTGTACAATTAGCAGCTTAAATTCTTGTGGACCCCATTCATGTCAGCTGTAGAGGAGCTGTTCCTAGAACATCTGTTCCTACAATATCATTATTAATTAGGTTGCAATATTTGCTCAGACTTAAAGATTGGCCTGGTTAGCTCAAGGGCTGCTGGTTGCGTTATAAATGAAGTATTTTCTGAAAATACAAAAGTTGGTACTGGGCTCTTTTGTGGCTCACATATCTCAGCCATAAACACTTTTCATTTGTAGTACAGTAGTTTAAAATGTCAACAGATTGATGTAGCGAAACAAAAACAAACTTGGAAAAATAATGAACTATATTTATTGCATTTTGTTAATATATGCATTAACTACTAGATTCATACAGCTTGAAAGGATCATTTGGACCATCAAGTCCAGCCCTGCTGCATGCTGATCACCTTCTGGTTGAAGCAAGAAAACAAGAGGTTTTTCTCCTTGACAAGGGGGCTTTCAACACTTACCTCATGGTAAGTGATACAGACCACTTACTGGATCATCTGTTTCCACCTGGCCACTGCTGCACTGATGAGCAGGCACCAAGGGTCAGAGCTCAAAATTTGTGAAAACACTTGATCTAAGTAATATAATAACCCTCTGAATGCAACCTATTGATGAAAGGCTACGTTACTATGAAAACAAAAAAGTTGAATCCTAATTCAATGTAACAGTTCAAACATTTTACCTGGTTTGAACTTGTCAGTCTCAGCAAGTTTGGAAATTCATCTCTAATTTCATCCATAATCTCCAAGAAAGCCCTCTGAATTATCTCAGCTAAATTGAAAAGAAGTAATAAAAGCAATAAGAGTCTACTACATTTAACTGTGTAAGTTTTACTGAAACACAAAACATTTAGGGTCGCATTCAGATGTCACTTACTTATTTGAATATTCTAGAATATCCATGCTTTATTCTGGAATATCCAAAAGTAGTGGAATAAGTAAGCAATGTCTTGATACAGCCTAGTTTGGGAGAAGGGAGAGAACATGGTTACTGCATCAGAAGGCATCATTTTTCATCTGGCCAGAAGTCTAACAGCAAATGTACATTCAGTTGCTCTGGTCTAAACAGCAAATGTATATTCAGTTGCTCTGCTACCCATATTGGGCTCTGAATCCCCATCAAATCCACTTTCTGCCATATATGACCAGGACATTTTGCCAAGTTAAAGTAATAATATTGGAAAATGTGCAATTCACTTTACTTTTATAGTTCTGTCATGATTCTTCCTGTCAGCTTCAGAGTGCTCTCAATCCTGGGTTTCTTTGGGTCCACACCAGCCCACCCGATCACAGGACTTTGAATCAGAGGTTACCATATTTAGTTTGGATATGTCTGACAGAACTGAAAACATTTCCCACATGGGATCTCATCTTGTGCCAGAAATGGGTCTCAGGTCTCCTCTCCACAAACTGGTTTGGGATAGGAGAAGCCTTGCCTCCTCTTCACACATTCCCTCTGCAGAGGGTGGAGCATAAATCAAGCTAGGGTTCCAAAATGGCACCCTAGCCTGGTTTACTAGTAAACCTCAACATTGAGGTCTTACAGCATGCTATTCACTTTGTTCCAGAAAAGTGGGTCATATACGGAAGGCACACAGCCCTTTCTTCTGGGATAAGGGCCCACATTTCAGTGATACAATAAGGTATGCCACTGAAATCCCCCCCCCCCCCGATCTCCAAAGGCCAGGAAATTTTGTTCCTGGCTTTTGACAGCTCAAGCACTGACTCCAAAGCTGTCACAGACTGTGGAAATGGCGATAGTACTTGGCATGGCATGGGCCATCCCAATGCAGGTAGCCTTGTCCCATGCCAAGAGCAGCCTGTACCAGCCTGGAAGAGGTTGCGTATCCTGGTCAGGCTGTTCCACCTTGGGATGGGATATGAACATTAAGTGCAAATATGGCCTTAGAGAGCAGCAGTGAAGGCAGCTCTCGGATCAATGTTGCATGGTTGCAAGTGGACAAAGAAACTGTTCTGCGGAACTGATGCAAGCTGCTAGTGGACAGCAGATGCATAGAAGTACCAGATGCTGAAATTGTGGGTTGTTACTGCTACAAGAATAAGCAACAGTGGGCTAGATCAGGTTTAGCAAAACTATGCAGTGGATTGAAGCACAGTTCAGTACAGCACAAAGGCAAGGATGTGCACAATCTTTGCCTCATGCCCCTTCTTTGCCAATTCTGCCAGTAACCAGTATGTTCTTCTAGCTCTGTCTCCTACCATTTCAGAGGAGGTAACATTTTCTTAAAACCTGTGGACATAGGAAGGGGTATCAGCAAGAATCATTCAGGAGAGGGAAACAGGCCAATGAGTATTTTGCAATTCCTCTAGCTTTCAATGTTGTGAGAGCAGAGGTTTAAGGGCAACACCTTTATGGCCACTTCCTTTGTCGTAATAGAAAATAAGGTAACTCTGTGTCTGAGAAGTATGGGAAATCACAGGTTTGTTACTTTAATCCCGCTTGCTTACTTTTACTAGAGGTAATAAAAGCATTGGGTAAAAACCATGGTGGTGGTGGTGAAGGAGGAGGAAGAGAGAAAAGAACAAGAGGAGGAGGAAGAAGGAAGAAAAAGACCAAGAGAAGGAGGAGGAAGAGGAGCAGGACCTGTAGATAAGACCATCTTTTGGGAGACAGAACTTAAGAGGAAGAGAGGGTCATACCTTGTCCAACAACTTTTCTGGCCAGCTCCCCACATATCCAGCCAATTGGCCTGAGAGACATTTTTAAATACTTTGGCGCTTGCTAACCACCCCTTGTACAATACTAGTGAATGGTGTCCTCTCTGTCTAGTTAGTTTTTCTGGTCATGAATGACAGTACCCCTTACATATTTAAATCACCATCACCAAGGCAAGCAATCTTTATGAGAACATAATGTACCTTTTAAGTACAATACTTACTTAACTCCTGACATTTAGCATGCCAGGTGTACACACACACACACACACAAAGAGAGAGCAAGAGAGCACATAAGTTTATTGTTTCTATATTTCCAAGAAACGGCATGGGTAAAAATGGCCTTCTAAGGGTTTATAGCTATTAAGAGACCTGCCCAAAGGCACAAGACAAAAGCAGCAGGGACAGGAGGAAAGAAACTTGCATTCCTAGGTTACATTTGGGTACCATCAGACACAGCAAACAAAAGCATCTGTGAGGCAGCTCACCCAGATGGCTTAGAGATGGAATTGTTCACACATCAGCCTGCCCTTCCCCTCTCATGAACATTCTCTGTGCTGGAAAAAGCAGATTAGAAGAGGCTTGAAAACTCAAGGGTCATGCATTGTGTCTCTGGGCACTTCTGCAGCGACCAGACAAAATCTAACATCCTCATTATTTTTTTTCAGCATAAACAAAACATCCAACCAACCTACCTCCCAAGGCTTTAAAATGGAGCCTATTGAGACACAAACAGCATGCAAAAAAATTCCTTTAAAGAAAAGAAAAAGCAGCAGTACTGTGTCCTTTGTATATGAGTGTTCCCAACTCATTTCATTTCATTTCTGCAGGCTGGAATTTTGTGCCTATTGTATCTGGAATTATTTTATATATATTGAGGGCACCTGATTTTGGCCTTCTTTTGGCCACGGAGAGCAGGAGATAAGGTAAGTAATATTTTAAAAACTGTATCCACGGAAGCTGTGGGTAAATCAACTCTGCTTTAAACAAAAGCAAAGAGGGAGAGCAGGACCTATTCTGGTGTAATGGCTAGAATATTGAACCAGGACCTAGGAAACCAGAATTTATAAACCATAATGTGTGCTTATGAATGTTTAATGCGTGACATTGGACTAGTTACTACCCCTTGGTCTACCTAACCTCAGAAACCTGTTGTGAAAGTGAGAAAAAGAAGGTGGGGGAGGTGAAGCTTTGATTGGAAGCTCCATTAAATATCCCCAGACCACATTTTGATCTACAGTGGTTCTTTGAAGACAAGTGAATACACCCTTGTAAAAAGAGAGTGCAGGCAATATAGTGGAAGCATAACCAAATGTAATCAGTAAATGCACTAATTATCTTGGTCAAGTTCCTTCAAGGGAATAGGAATGACAGCCTGCATATTCTTCATGTGGTTAGTGAAGTAACTATTATTAGCCTGTTCGTGAAATCCATCTGCCACAGGTAATGGATATAATCTAGTAGCAAGTGTTTCAGCATGCCTGGATTGTGCTCAATGGCTGAGGCTCCACCTTACATTTCTAATATTAAGTACATGGAACTAAGGCCATATTTCCACATGGTGTTCAGAGTGCCTTGGAGGGGCACTGTCTGTCTCCATAGCACCCCATGCCAAAGGGGTGTGAGGATAATTGGAGGGGCTTCAGTTCCCTTTCAGTCTGCCTTCCAAGAACAGTTCAGTGTACAAGAAGCAGCTGTTTCGCGTGTGCTGAGTCGAGTTCGTGCCGTGGTAAAATGCATGAGGCCTGCCGAACTTGTGCAAGGAGGGCAAGGAAGACCTCTGGGTGCAGATGTGGAGATTTGAGAACTGTAGCTATGGGGACAGGAATGGACCTGTCAACCCCCCCCCCCTTCCAAGGCTGCCTAAAGCCGCAAGGATGGCCTTATCTGGCAGAGGGGCTGTTGTAGTAGAGACATGCCCTATGACTGTGGCTGCCTCAGGTCATCAATATGCCTTTGATGGCCACCCAAAGCAACCATGTTGCAACCGTTGCACCCACAGAAGGGGCTTGAATGTGCCATGAGAGACTTAAGAGCCTATTAAGGCAGTCAAATCTCAATGCGCAAGGAGGAACTTTCAGGTTGCTACTTAGTGCTTGATGCGGGTGCTCACAACAGCAAAATGGGCCGCATTCATGCCAGAGGGTGCTGAACCTCTGCATGGGGGGTAAGGGGCTCTTCTATATGCAGACACTTAGCCTTGATGATGCAATTTTACTGGAAGAAATGGAGTCACCAAACCATTTCCTGAGGTAGTGAGGGTGTTGCTATAATAAAGATACCTGAACCCAGTCACCTTTGGCCTCTTGTGGAGCTGGACAGCACATTTGTGCAATTCTGTAGGGTGTCTTTTGGCACCTCTAATCTGCATTTGATAAAATCAGTTGCTGAATCATCCTTCCATCAACCTGGGAGAAGCATTTATAAAGGCTGCCGCGTCCCAGCTTCACACAAAGTACCTCCCTCTGAGGTAGAAAGAAAAAAAGCTTTCAGCATGCCAGGTTTTTCATAAACAATGAAAACAACGGCCAAGAAACCTGCATCTACCACATTTTCAGGATACTCCCCACACACACATACTATCAGTCTCTTAAAAATAAATTAAAAAAGTTTTAATATACTTTTCTCACAGTCTTTTCACTTCCGGTGCTATTTTCTTGAACTAGGATCTTTAAATGTTGAAATGCTGTGTCTTAATTGAAGCCAACTGCATGAATCTGGCAGAAGTCCAACTATTTCTGTTTACTTGGCCTGTAGAAGTGTTATTAGCATGCTAATCATGCAAACTGGACCTCTTGAAATAACTGTAGAAATTGGGCACGTTTTGTTCCCATTTTCCAAATAATAAATGGTCTTAAGACTCCAGTAATGAAAAAAAGGGGGAAATCACAGTGCCCAGGCTATTGCTATGCGGGTGCACCTGGTATGCCAGCTGAAGTTGATAAGAGGTACTTTTTGTCACAGAAGTCACTTGAACCTCCAATGGCAAGGATGATTCCAGAACCTGTTTCTTATGAAGGAGTGCAATCCATCCAGAATAAATTAATCAGCCTCCAAACTCATGAACTTCCTACCGACAAGGTCTGTCTTGTCAGGATTCAGCCTTAGTTTATTGGACCTCATCCAACCCATCGCTGCCACGTGCCCCTTCAGCACTGGAAGAGGTGCAAATGGGCCTTCCTGGAGCCTTACTGGCACAGGTAAAGGTTGGTGTAGTCAACATGGGGTGGGCTCCTTCATGGAAAGAGCTATTCCTGGTTAGGAAACAACTCCTTTAAGTGCAGATGCTCTGCCTGAGAGCTCATTCCACATTGACTAGTGGTCTGAATGCGGAAGGACCCTGACTATCATCAGCACATTAATTACACTTCACTCAAAAACACCTGGTGATCAATTCATAGAGATATACAAAGCTCTATAGAGTTATATACAGTAATACAATGATAAAAAGATTATATTGCAGCAACAAGGGACCCAGAAAACTGTATTCCTCATTCCCACTTGAAATCCCTCCCCCAAAACTTCAATTTTTCAGTCCCAAACTCATATGAGAATTTTGTCTCATAAGTAGGCAGGACTATTTATAAACTCTTTCATATGGATGCTGTGACTTTAAAGTACAGCCCTGTGAAGTATAAAGGAAAATGTTAATTAATAACCCTTTACTCTTTCTCTCATAAGCCACCCTGCTATAAAATGGTTAGTTTCTGTCTTGAATAAAGCCTTATAATTCTGTTTAGGGCAGGCTTCTTTTGGATGTCAGACAGGTGGAGAAAAAACTTCATTTTCAAAGAATGTCTCCAGATGTGGGTAAAAAACTGTGATTCTTCCAAGACTATTCTGGGAATGCCAAACACATCTGTGGCAGTTCCAATATAGCCCTGGGATAGCTGATTGAAAATCTGAAACATCTATATTATGAAGAATCTTGCACCAATGCCAAGTTTTCCACAATACTGATTCCTTACCTCCATGTTACTGTTACTGTTCCTGGATGCAAGCCAAGTGCAGGAAAAATACAAAGGGACGTGAACAAGTGCTTGGCTGAATTTGGGTATTTTGACCAAGAACAGCAAATGGCTGCCTCCAGAGTTGCAGAATAAATCCACAGTTAAAGGTAAAAGCACAGTGATGACTGGCCGTCCCGACTCGATAAGCAGCTCTATAGCTTCCCATCCGAAGCTGAGTCGGTGGTCACACAGGATGAAGCAGCCAATCATATTTGAACTGCCCTCCTGCTCTCCTGGTTAGGAAACAACTCCTTTAAGTGCAGATACTCTTTTCTCACCGTTCTGCCCAGACTGGTGGGAAAATTCAAATTTTGTTTCTACTGCGCAGTAAGTGTCCTTAGATCAGCATTAAGGTAAGTGTGCAGTAGTGATTGGATAATGCAGTACCACGAAGATGCATTGATCATCATGTGTGCCACCCTGATCGTGACTGTGCATCCCACTGCACAGTATAAACAAGTCTGGCTGCAGCCCTTGTTACTTCAGAAGCAGCCATTATATGTGATGCCAATACATTCTATTCCATTCTATTTATTTTGAACTATCAGCAAATTATTTTGTTAATTGGTTACTTTTTTGCTCTTGTAACTCATAGCCCATGCACTTTAAACTTCAGGAATTCTCTGTACAGAAGTTATTCAACTGCTTTTAATGTGTGTTCCTTTTGTGTCTCTAAACCAAATGGCTCATTTTAGTATTTGAGGTTTATTATGTATATTAGGTCACTGTAATTAGGTAACTGAGAATTGAATTCTAAATTATTAGTCTTATAAATGCCACGTTAGATTAAGCTTTAGAATTAACTTCTCTATTCTCCCTCCAGCTCTTGCATTTTTACAAATGAATAATGTGGCTTTTATCTAAGAAATTAATACCGTCTGTCATTTTCCATTGTTTTTATAACCATACATTCTATGGATTCCGAAGGAAACATTACTCCCTCGTGTTTTGCAGATGAAAAACCCACACATCCAAGAGCCAATGCTGGAAATTGTGTTTTTGTGTGATTTTTCTCATCAAAAGTGTAGGTCTTAGCAAATAATTTTTGGCTTTCTTTGCCATCTGCAGGTTTTGCTTGTGTACCAAATTGTGAATGGTAAAATATGCATACTGAGGTAATATAAAACAAGAAGCTTTCAGTAACCGTCTGTCTACAGAGACCACATAGAATTGAGGGAATTGAGCACTTCACTACTGATGTTCAACCTGCATATGCAGACATCAGGGCCATAGTAACTCACTGCACGGCTGTCAGTTCCCCTCTGGTGAATTGCCTATTTATTGCTACTCTGTTTCCTGTCCTTTAGCCAGTTACCAATTCAGGAGACAGTTTATTCAAGAACATTTGATGAAGGAATTTGACAATTGGTTCTCTTTTATTCATGCATTTATTCACACTCCCAAATAATTCTAACACGTTAATAAGGCACTATTTGCTTTCAGCAGTACTAATTTTATATTTAATTGTGCTTTCCATCACATTACTTGGAATTGATGTTAAACTTACTGGTCTGTAATTTCCTGGATCATCCCTGTATCATTTCTGAAGACTGGTGTTACATTTGCTACCTTTCAGTCTTCCAGCACACAGCCTAATCTTAGGGGAATGTTATATATATTTTTGCTAAAGATCAGCAATTTCACATTTGAGTTCTTTAAGAACCCTTGGATGAATGCCATCTGGTCCTGGAGATTTCTTAGTCTTTAGTTTATTTAGACACAAGAGAACCTCCTCACCTCTATCCAATTTAATTCTTCTCTCTCCCTGAAAATATAGGATCAGCTACACAGGCATATACCCTCTGTCTTAATGAAAACTGAAGCTCATAGTTTCTCTGAAATCATCGTATCCTGTTCAATTTTTTATGTTAATTGTCATCTAATGTCTCAATTCCCTTCCAGTTTGGATTCCTACTTCTGATGTAACTGAAATTATTATTTCCGTTGATATTTTAGCAATGTACTCCTTAAAACCCTTCTTGGCATTCATGATTGCTGCCTTGCATTTGTCCTGCCAGAATGTTTCTTTTTGTTCTCTTCATTTGGGAAAACTTTCCATTTTCTGAAAAAGGTTTTCTTGCTGTTTATCACTTCCTGTACTGCACTTGTAAGCCACAGTTTTGTTCTCTTGGACTTCACCGTGCTCTTTCTCCTTTTGGTTAGCCATTCTAATTAAGGTTCCATTACTGTGGTTTTATTTATTTTTAGCATTTATATTGTCCTTCCCTATTGGATCAGTCACAGTGATAACTTGTACCAGATCTTCAGCCTTACTCAAGATTAAGTCCAGGATCATTTTCTGCTGGTTGGTTCTAAGGTACAATCATTTAGCATATCCATATTCACATCTATTTTTCATTTTTTAAGTACTCCATTACAACTAATGTTTCCTTTTTGCATGTCTTTTCCAAATATTGGTCTCCCCTGGGAGTTTGGTTGGAAGGTGATAGTATCTAATATTAACTTTCAGAGACAGTTAAAAATTATAAGATACCAAACTATCATATTGGTGATGCTGCAGTTCCAGTTGTTCCAGTAAAAATCTATCTTTGTATCTGCTTACTCTCCAAAATAATCATTCAGACTCTCCTGGAACAAACTGTAGGTATGGATGATACTGGTGGGAGCAGAGCAGAGATGTATGACTGCATCCTTTTCCCCCACTTCTTTCTATCTGTTGCTGATGTACTGTTTAATATGCACTTGTAACTATTCATATACAGTCATGATTTTGAACAAACTGTTTTTATTTCATACTGTAGCTAGGTTTGACATTGGTTCCTTTTATTTGTATAATATTATCTTTACTTTCCTTCTGTGTTTTACATTCAAATTGTTTTACATTCACATTATTTTAGTTTTGTTTTCTGGCAACTAATGTACAAAGACTCCAGTCCAGTGGTCCAGTTCTGCCAAGTGAAAAAAAAAGAAAAAAGTTCCCCAAAATATTCCACCTAAGTGGTGGGAAGGAGCAAAGCACTTTAATGGTAATGATGCATGCATATCATCATACTATCCTTATGTTAGTCATACAGTGTTCATTTTTTCCAAACTGTAGAAACTCTTCAGAGAAAAAAAAAATCTAGATATAAAGAACTGAAAAAATGTTTGAAAAGTCTTTAATTTTATCAATATAAAATCAAGAATACTAAAAACCTTTATTAAGAAATCATAAAACACAGTTTTATCATTCACATAGAAGTACTTAACTTTGTTTTGTTCAAAAATTTCTTTCTCCAGATTTCTGCTGATAATTTTCAAAATGGTTTCATAGTGATCTATACATTATTACAGGATTTTGACTTTATAGCAATATTTGAGAAGTTCAAAATAACAGTTTTAGTACTATGAAAGACCTTTTCCTTCTAAAACATCAAATATATCATTCAGAGTGTACTCAATGTTACCTATAAGTTCTTCTAAGTCCTTTTCTAAATAACTGGTTATAACACATCCTACCCAGTCATCAAACACATTATATGCAACTCCAAATCCATCTGGTACCACTGGTCCAAACCCACCAAAATAAACTGCTGGACTACCTAATGTACTGGTTGAAACAATAATATGATTTATGTATTTGTAGGCTGGGTCATTATAAATATCAGGAATACGGCCACCTCTGCGCTGGACAAGATACTTCAAGGCAAATAAGTGACGATCAAATCCTTGGCCTGGAAAAAAAAATACATAGAGAACAAGTCTTTATATGAACTCACAATTGGAGTAAACCTAGGAGTAGCTGTAGCTCAGTGGTAGGAAGAGCAAACTACCTGGAAAGCAGAGGGTTGATCAATTCCCAGCCTCTCCCTGGAAGTAGGCAATGGTTAAACCAGTTCTGCTTGGAGATGCCCACAGAGGTGCCCATGCAATCAACCAGGAGACTGTCATGACTCGGTGATACCCAACAAGTAAAACCTAAGACATGAGTCAGTTAAAATCAGACAACATCTGCACCCCAGTGGCACTTTTAGGCTCAGAGTGCTTGCTCCGACTGGAAGCAGGCTCCTGCCTGTGAAGATCAAAGCCTTTGATGTTTCTGCCTGAACCAGTTTGAAAAGGTGCAGGATGTGTCCCTGAAAATTGGCTATTATCTGTCTTTAAATACAGGGCTAGAGAGATCCCTGGGAAGAAAGCAACACAGCTGGGTTTGCATGATGGTGGCAAGGCAGAAGGTTGGGGGAAGCTGCTGTTAGAATTCTTTTACCTAATTTGCATGAAAAGTGTCTCTTGTGCCAGGATGGTGGCTTAATGGGTGTGGATTGTGCTATCTCCACATCTTTGGGCTTGACTGTGCTATGCAGATCCTGTCTTACGCAGGTTGACACTAATTTCAGTGGGAGATTCAAGCAAACTCTCCATATTCATCACTGAAATCTTTGATTTCCAGGGGCTTTACGTTAGGTGGATTGTGCCTTTTCAAGAAATGAGATTTTCAGGGCTAAACTATTAATGCTATGATGCTCAGGAAACATTCGAAATCTCTTGTTTCAGAGTTTGTTTAACATCATTTTTTGTGCTTTCTTCTCAGCTTTTCATACCCACCCCTTCCACACAGCACTAAGGTGGTGAATGGCTCATTGTAATCTGATGAAGAAGTAATTCCAATGAGTAAGACCCGAATGAAATGTACACATACACATGCGCATAAACTTGCTGAAAAGAAAACTCGACAGAAGCAGAATTTCCTTTGGATTCCAAACAGAAAGCACTAGAACAAGGAAAGCTTGTTAAAAGAGAAATAGGCACAATCAGCACTGCAGACAGATTATGGTGCTGTGACAAATCTACATGCTGTAATTTTATTTATTTATGCCATGATGATGTGCAGCAACACACAGCAGGAACCAAAGAACCAGGGGAAGCAAGAGAGCTGTGGTGGGAAGAGGGAGCACTAATTTTGACTGTTTTTTTTTTATCCTCACAAACTGCATTTTGGTCTGAACCAAAACCTGGTTTGCTACCATCAGAAGCATCTTTCAAACTGTTTACTTCTAATGTTTTAAGAAGCAACACCAAAGGCTTATTCACAAGTTATACAGGAGTAGAGGAAAATTTGTTTTTAAACCAATCTTGTCTAAGTTAGATGATAACTGAAGCTTGCGAATGAAATTCAGGAACAAAGTCACACTAGTTTTCAAGAAGCCTAGGTGCTTTATTTCTCGACATTCTTCATATTGTACAGAAAGAGCAATTTTAAAATATGATGTTCACTTAATATTTATCCATTATACACGTGGTTCTGTGAAATTCAAAAGACTTCTCACATTTAATGTGAAAAATGACTTACTAAGTGATATTTTACAAACATATTTCATGGTTAGGAATATCTAAACAGTGGTTTCTCCCTTTATTTATCCACTATTGTTCTGGATTTGAACCCATTTTTAAAAATGGTTAGAGATGCAACCTAATCTCCTCTGTTTTTCATAGATCCACAATTGGTATTTTTCATAGTGGCACTTCTTCATTAGATGTATTTTAATCCTGCCCTTATCCTGCCTGAAAAGCTCACAGAATTACTTTAAAAACATCAAGCTAAACAATTCCCTGCCCTCAGGCTTACATTCTAAACAGAAATTTATCTAAATTAACTTATGAAAATCCTTCCTATACATTTGGTTATCCCCATCACTGAGCAGATTTAAATGGATGCTGAAGACCCGCCTCTTTAGGTGGGACGGTAGGGACTTGAAGGAAAAGAAATATATCACTAAGTTACTGAAATTTGGGTTCACTGATTTTTTAAAACTTTGTTTTTTAAAAAAAATTTAGTCTGCAGGAAAAAGTGTGTGTCCATGTGTGTGTATATGTAAAACATGCATGCTGCATTTCTGGGCACCAACAAGTCTGGTTTGACTCTCTGTTTAATAAATGGCCACCTTCATGTGCATGTCTATACAGTTTTCTTTGCAAAGATATAGAAGCTGTTGGTCATTGCCTATTTCCAGGGAGAGGTAGGGAAGTGAATCTGTGACCTTCTGCTTTTCAGGATATTCCTCTACCACTGAAGGACAGCTACTCCCATGTATTAACAGGCTGGATATATTTATGAATGAACAAACAAACTCAATGGGACTTCTGAAAAGATATGTGCAGGACTAAGCCTGCCTTGCAGGTTTACTGTATGAATATATTGGGGAATGGAGAGAAGGCAAAACAATGATATATGCTGCTTTAAGCACTTAGAGGAAAAGTGAGATATAAAAGAAATAAATGATATATTTATGTATTATTAGCCCACTCTTCATTCCTCAGTGATGTTTTGACTTAATCTAGGAAAATGTTGGGGAACATACGTTAGTTCAACTCCCCAGGAAACCCAACCCTTTCAACAACTTCTACAAATGTAAAGCTCTTACCACAATTATTAGAAGTGATATAAAAACACTTCTAGAAAGAATATCATACACAAAATATGGGGGGTGGGGAGAGCCTAACCTAATGTAGCTTCCAGCTGCAAGCGTCTATGATACTTCGAACATTCATCAATCATGTTTTTCATATCTTCAACATTATGCATCCCTCGTTGTTCAATAAATGCATCTGAACATTTTTTTGTGTGTACAGTTGTTGGCCGAATTGTTTCAGTGCGACCGTGTCTAAAAGCTGCAGTACTACATGCTTCATAAGAAGGGAGTAATTTTCCATACTGGTGATAGATAGCCATCTGACATGCAAGTTGAAATACAGCATCCGGACTCAATTTTTTTTTCACTACATACTGTTTTCCAAATTTTTTATATTTAAGTGTCCTAATGGACAATGTTTGGCATTTTTCATCAAATTTTTCACGTGCAGCACTTATTGCAGAAGTTATTGTCCGATCACAATTAAATTCAAGTTTGTCACATCCTGTAACAAAAAGAGCTGGACTCGATTCTGGCACAAGAGCTGGATGCTCTGTGCTGTCTCGATAGACTTCATTAATAAATCGCAGAACTGCAACTCCGTCTCCCCAAGAGTGTTCAAAATTTATTCCTGCGGTGCCATCACTGTTGACAATCAGACTAAAAGATTTATCAAACCAGCGATTGAAGCCATATCCGTGAAGAAAATGATGAGAAAGTTCTATTTCATCTTTTGGGGCACCTTTATCTAAGCAAAGACAAAAGACTGCACTATCTATTTTCTTGAGGTTTTCTTCATTACCTTTCTGGACAAGGTGCTGTCTTAGTGCTGCCCACGTATTTCTATCTTCAGTTGTTAGATAAGAAAGTTCAAACTCAGGCAATCGATCTGCATCAAAAACTATTTGTGTTAAATGAGCTTGGATTTCAGACGGGTGAAGAATGTTACCAAAAGGATCCAATACTTCAAAGACATAAAGATGACCATTTCTCATCACCAACAAATGTCTTGCAAATTCACTTGTGAAAAGAGCATCTTTGCTCAGATTAGGAATTCTGGTACTGTTGAAGAGACACTTATACTGTGACATGTCTAAAGGATAAGCGTTCACCAAGTAGGCTCCATACCAGGACAATGTAGGCGGAAGAATACGGATAAAATGTTTGAATATTCTGCTCTGACCCCATTTGCGATTTACATAATATATATCTGGCCGCAGATAGTCATTTTTGAGGCTATTGAGAAACTTCAGTGATGATACAACCAGATTTGTGGCTCTCAGAATTTGATTGCTGTATCCTGGGTTTGGATCAGGATTTAAAGCAATGAAAGGGTTGTAATTTAAAACAATTGGTTCTCTTGCAGACAGATACATATCATACCAGGGTCCTACAAAAATAAAAACAATTCAGTCAACAAATGACATATATATATTATTGTTTTTGCTTCACTATAATTACAAAAACAAAAATATTTTACAAGACTACTGGTACACAGATAAAATTTAGGAAATGAAATAAACAGAGCCTATGAAATTTGTATACAATAGGAAAATCAACAGTTTTTCATTTTAAAACTCACTCTAGAAGATAGTAGGTGTGCCCAGTTGACTAAACAGTCCAACAGTCAATAATAATTCCTATCCTATAATTCACTTTTGAGTCTCCCAATTGTGGCAATGGGACAAATGTGCCTCCTGAAAGCTGAAAAATGGACCTGTAACCTATCAAATGTTAGGTTAGAGGAAGAAAGATTATTCTGGTTATCAAGAAACAATAATTAGTAAGTAGGTTCTTGTTGGCAACAACCTTATGGTAATGACTTTCTGCCTTCAGAAGGACAAAACAGAAAGGAATATCAGGCAGCTAACCAATGACTGAGGGATGGACTTTTAAAATAAACACATTTCTTTATTAGATTGATATATCTCAAGTTTCAAATGAATCTACGGTTCAGAAACAATGAATCAAATACTCATTCCAAAAGACCAAAAAGAATACAGAAAATAAAATGAATCATGAACAGTTTAATATGCTAATATGATGTATTTCTTCCTTTTTATTATTTTTATTTGTACAAAATCTTGTCATGAAATACCTAACGAAAACAAAAAACCAATCAAGTACCGTACAAATATTCTGAACAAAATATTAAACTTCTGTGATAATGTTACCTGTTCTATGGTTACTGATGAGGGCAGATAAATCTTTTTGGCTAATTCAATGGTTGCCAATCTTTCAGGGTCTGCAATAAATGTGGCTACATAATAATTCTCCTACTGGAGGATGTCTACATCAAATACCAATTTCTAGGATCGCGAATGAGAAAGTACTGTCCACCTTGCATCACACTGATAGCAGGTTTGCTACTTTAGGAACAGAATGCTAGACTAACTAAGGCCGCATTCCCACTTGACTATTTTAATCCAGATTCAGAACTGGCTGCGCATTCTGGCAGTTCTCATTTGCTTAACAATAACACAGGCTCAATTCATATACCACGGTTCCCATTCAAACTGCCCACCCCTTGTCCTTTGATCCTCCCACTCCTCTCCCTGACATGGACAAGGCAAGCTTTGCCAAGATCCTTAAAGCGATATCCTGAGAAATGTAGAGCAGTTTACCAACCCCAATTCAAAGAAAACAAGTGTCAGGCCAGCAACTGATACAAAATAGTTTGAAAATGAGAAAAGCTGCCTCAGAGCTAGGTTTACATTAAGCTACATTTCTGCAACAAGGTGGAGTGGGGGGGTGAACCTCAGAAGAATTCCTCTCAGTGGAGGAGGAGGGGGGGAGCAGACCTGGGAAGGGTGAAGAAAGGCTGAGGTTACCTGCCAGCAAGGTGTCCAAAAGCACCTCAGCAGTGTGAAAAACAAAATCCTGCTACTTTCCGCTATCATAAACCTGGAGGGAAGGAAAAGGGAGGGATGGAGGAAGAATGGACCGAGTGGGGTTAAAAAAAGTTTCCCTCTGGGATTGTTAGCTGCTACAAATGTATCTCTTGTAATTACAGTGGCATTCACAGAAAGGAGAAATCCCTGTTCAAAGAACCAACACTTTTTTTGATCTCCAGGATTCTAGCATTGCAGGGATGAGAAGGGGAGGGGGCAGACCTTCCTAGATGTGAAATCCCACCATCCACAGCAGGCAGTGGCCAGAAGGATATGGGGGGGGGGGACAGCCTGAAAAGCAGTTCTCCTCCATGAATACTATGATAGTGTTCCCATTGTGGGGGAAAAAGTGGGCTAGCCACCAAAATGGAACCAAGAACACTTTTTCCAAAGAATTTTTTTCTGCGGATTTTAGCAATTTAGTCCTCATAAAGTCCAGGAATAAAAATTTAAGTAGGATCTGATGATCCCAAAAATGGACTGGATTCACATTTAATCTTGTATGGAAGTGCACCCTAAGCATTTTTGTACAGTACAGCAGAGCAATTCTGATATACCTGTAGAGTCTTAAGTCAATACACTGATTGATCTAATCGTTAGCAGGCATGCCATTTATTCAATCAACCTGAGTATTCAAATACAGTGTCTGCATGAGATCCAATTCTTGCATGGCCATAACATTATATTATCTGATGAAAAATAATTCCTAAACTGTCTAAATTTTCAAGAATGACAGTAAGAATATATACCAATAATATAACACAAAACTGTAATTAGAAAGCAAACCTGATATGTAGCTTGTATGCTTATTAATTCTATCATGCTCCAGAAGATCACGATGTATGATCTTCCCCTCTCCAGCTTGAAATTCTCTGGCAATTCTTTCAGTATTTCTAGAAATGTAAGACAAAAGTTTTATTACTGAATTATAACAGTAGGGATTAATAACAGAAAGTAGTATTGGCATTTTAATACTTTTGTGATACTATTCCTTTCCTGTGCGTGCAGTCTATCCCTACAGACTTTACATATCCTCGGGCATTTTGTACATGCTCAGAGATACATGTGCAAATGATATTTTCTCAATTGACTTTCAGACATACGTATCCCACACTAAGATCACATAAAGATACAATGTTTATTAATATCCACTAATTGCTCAGTGTAAGATACAGCAAAGGAGTTCATAGGTGTGCCAGATGTGAGAACAAAGGAACACTCAACAAGCAGTCAAAGTTGAAAATCCAAATAAGTACAAGGTTAAAAGGACTGAGGTAACAGGTAGTTTTCAAGGCAGAGTAGGCAAGGCAGGAAAGCCAATGGTTCAGAAGGCAAGAAAACCAAGATGGTAACTAAAGAGGCTTTAGGATGGGGATTAAAAATCAGAAAGACAAGACACAGAGAACTTTCAGTATTGTCTGTTTAACCACTGAGAGACAACTGGACACAGCTGAAGCCTTCAAGACCAAATATGGATGTGAAGAGCTGCCTCTACCTAAAATCACTCCATGGAGCTGTCAGCTGATTGATAGTGCTTCAGCCAAATCCTATGCAGACAGAAATTTGATGCTCTGCACACTTTTCATATATTCTTTGTAGCTTTCCCCTAAGAGATTGGATTTCAGCGCTCTTTCCCCACTTACACAGGTTAAGCTACTTTAATTTTTAACATTAATCAGGTCCTTTAAATAAATATAATTCAAAATATCAGATTATTTTTTAAAAAACACATTCAAATCAATGCAGGTTGTGCGACAGCAGTTATTCAGTGAACTGTACCTTCAATCAACAAAGCAATATTTCTACAGTCAGGAAGAAGGTAGAAATGCATCCTAAATGAAGGCAAAAGCAGCACATATTGTGGATATAAAATTTAAGAGCTCTACTGATTTCCATTTTTTGCAGATATCAAGAACTGGGAGCGAGTCAGTAATAACTAACATAATATCTGGCTGCTCAGCAAAGACCACACTTAAGGACCTCTGTTTATTGCTGTCATAGTATTTTACCAACAACATGGGCTAGCATGAAGGTTTATTGCCTCAATGACCCTGTGATCTAATTTCTGACAGTAAATAAAGGTAAGAAAAAAGAGATAATTTTTAATAAGATTTTTTGAAAGAAAAGGGAGAGAAGGTAGGAACTCTGCTGAAAAGAAATCTCTGAGAAGCAGATTACAAGGAAAAACAAAAGGGAAGGCATAATGGATTTAAAGATAGAAAACTGCCTTATACTGAGATATTTGTCTATTTAGTCCAGTACTGCTGTGTGCAGCAATAGCTAGCAGCTCTCCTGGTGGACTGCATAGACATTCCTTTCCCACCCCTCACCAAAGATGCCTAGAGATATATCCAGGGTCACCAATATGCAGTGTCTGTGTCGGAAAGATGCATTTCTTCCTCCAAACAAGCAGCATTAAAAGAAAACAGTCATCTAGAACTATACTTAGTAGTGTGAGCAATAGATGCAAGCTTGTATCTGCCTGGATCTAACATGTTTTACAATAATATGGATGCTATTTCTTGTACCTGTACTGCTCGTCATTCAACAGTGGCCTCTGAGCAGCTAAGTATCTGTCAATTGTATCTTCCAGTTTTGGGATAGGTAATCTAAAAATGAACATTAACAAGTTACAAACCAGTCATACACATAAATCCTCAAAAGTGACTAGCTTATTTACACAAACAAATTGTGACACACTGCTCATATTCAGGGACAGGAAAAGTGAAATTTCTTCTACTGTAGTTTGCAAAACCTTTCTGGAAACTGGTTTCAGGCCCCATTAGTACAAGATATTGGTGGTACAAGAAATGTTGCCACAGCAAGTGGACACGATGTTTTGGGGAAGTTAAAGTGCAGGAAGATTATGTAATGCACACTGTAACAAGCCTTCAGAATGTTCTGTAAGACCACTTATCTCTTTCAAAACTACTGTAAAGTCACAATGCTTCCCCTAAAATGGTTTTTTTTTTTTATATACTTTGGATCCTGCCTACCATGTTCCCCCTGGCACACAAAGTCGTTTCTCCTATTGGCCACCTCATCCCTTTGCATGCCAGGGGGAACATGATGGGAGAGCATTGGGGGAGGAGGAGGGGGAGTTCACACACCATGAGGGTGATGTGATGGGGGCACTGTAGGATGGCAGGGGTGGGTTTGTGTGCTTCAGGCCGCTTTTTTGCTTCCCTGCAAAGCAAAAGGAAGGAGGCAGCAGAGCTCTTCTTCCCTTTCCTCCAACAAGGCAGCAGCAGCAGCGTGTGTATGTGTGAGAGAGAGATTGGGAGGAAGGGCACTAGAGACATCTCTGTGTGTATGTGTGCATGTGTGTGCGCCTCCAAAAGCACAACCGAGCCGGGCTTATTTGGGAGGTTGCTGAGCCTCCTCTTGATCATCCTCAGATGTGATCACACACACACACAGAGGGAGTGAGATTAGAGGATCAGAGGAGAAGATTCTTCAAGTTTCCTTTTTTCATTGGACAAACGCTTTGCCTTGGCAAGTGCTGCTCTCTCTCGCTCTCTCTGTGTGAGTGTGTATGTGTGTGTGTGTAAGATCTTTTAGTGCTTGAAGGATCTTTTATTGCTATGGCCTTTTTAAAAAAGGAAAGGAAGGCAAGGGGACCCAAATTTAATTTTTTAAAAATAATTATTTATGCAGTATGCTGAATTTGGGGAGCAGAGTAGAACGGTTTCTTTTTCTTTTCTCTTTCTCCACCTCCCCCCACGCCCCCACAATATGCTGCATTATTCTGGAAACGGTTGGCTTGTCCAAATGGAGCCTTTTCCCTCTTCCTCTCCCTCTCTTGCTTGCCTTTGCCAGTCAGTTGCTTTGATTCAGAATGATTTTGATTCTGTGGAATCAAACAGGGTCAGCAAAAGCAGGAGGGAGGGGGCTGGGATTCCTCATGTCATCAGATCAAAACCAATGGGGAGAGAGGAGTGGGAAAAGGGTGAGGAGGGAAAAGAATTACTTTCCCCAATCCAATTTTTGGAAGTGTAGGGACACAATTCAGGATTGACTGTGATTGCCAGATGCGGGTTTGCTTAGAGTTTTAAAAAGCGTTTTATAAAGTGTGTGTTTTTTCATGAGTGGGATCACAGCCTAAGTTAAGGATCAAGTTGTTGTTTATATGAAGGATGGGGGCGACTAATGTACAAAGGTGATTTCCAATTATATCTTCTTTCAACCTTTGACCATTCGTTGTGTCTTAAACATACCCTTTCTTGCAAAATGTGCTTGCATTTATTTACTTTGTCTCATAACCCTTGACCACTTGTTAGACAACACTCTTCTTACCTTCTAAAACAATCAAACCACAAGTCCCAATTCCTTTCTCCTAGGTGTAGAGTCAAAGCAATGTTGCATTTTGTGAGTTAAGTGGATCATAAGGGTTTTTTTTGAGAATTTTTGTGGGTATTTCTGAAAATGATTTCTGTCTTCAACTTGCACTGCAACTATGGCACAAGGACTTTTATGTACTGGCAAGGGTGCACAGAACTGCAAAATTTACAGCAAAACAAACCTCACCCAACACATTTGGCAGTGAGCATGTCAAAACAAAAACTGATGTATGTGAGGAACAGACTCATGTCCTTAACAGATCACCGACTGTTCCATTATTAAAAAGGAAAGGAAAGATCAACCTCCCTGCCCACTGGCGTGCTAGGATGGGGAAAAGAATGTACATCTTCATCAGTTAAGAAAAAAGTATTGACAGGAATATGTGCTGAAGAGGTGGCTTGACTGAGTGGCTCCACCTACTTCGGGGGAATTCAGTCCCCATAATGAGACCCATGAAGCTCATTTGTTGTGTACCATTAGAACTGACATTAGAATGCACAATATAAATGAACAAAAAATGCTCGGCAAGATTGGTTGGTTCAGCAAGACAAACTCTTATACAAGTTATTTCCCTGTTTATAAAATGTAACAGAACAGGTACTGTATATCAAGGCTACCAGAATTCATGCTGCTATGTTTTAGATTCAGAATTTTAACAATAAGTGTAACCAATTTATTTTTAGTTTCATATTGTATTGTATTTTTGTATTTCATTTTATAATAAGGTCAGTGGACCAATCATTAAACTTTGCATATATAGATTGGCTCTAAGCAATAACTGATTTTTTGTAGATGGCAATCGCACTTCCTAGAAAAACCTTATAACAAAAAAATTGGGGGCAGATGGAAAACTTTGTCCTTTTTACATGGGCCTGCTATTTTGGTCCACAGCATCCCATAGTCTGAATAGTCTGCTTTTAAGAGTTTTCTTGATTGTGTGTGTGTGTGTTTGTCTGCTCCTTCAGGAGAAGCAGTTGACATGGTCTATCTGGACTTTCAGAAGGTTTTTGACAAAGTCCCACATCAAAAGCTACTGAATAAACTTATCAGCCATGGAATAAAATCTGTCCTGGATTAGTGACTGGCTTATGGACAGGAAGCAGAAAGTAGTGGGGGGTAAGGGTTGGTGAGCTTGTAGTGCACAATTTCGTGCGCCACAGCTAGTTCACTACAGGTGAGCATCTGGGAAGGGGGCTGCTTGTAGGCCCTAAGCACCTCCTGGAAGTGCAGCTGCATTTGCCCTGAGGGTCGCCTATCCTGAAGTGCGAATCAGCCCATGGTCAAAAGTGTGTGATTCTTGGTGTGGGATCAAACAGTCATCTAGTCCCTATGAGATGTGGTGTGAGTAAATGGTTTGTGGACGGCGTTCTGCTGCAACAGACAGCAAGGCAACCTTCCCCAGACAGAATGAACCGCTTGGAGGGAAAGGGAGGAAAGGTCAACGGCTGTCTGTCTTCCTCCTATTGCTCTCCCGTCGACCCACCTCCCGTCCCCCTTCTCAGTCTCTCTCTCTCTCCCCAACCCTGCAAGTCGGAGGAATGAAGAGGAACCTGGGCAAACTGGGCTGGAAGTGCATTGTGGGAATGGTGCTCCGGTGCACGAAATGGTGGTCCGTGTCCTGTTCCGACACGATGCCCTCCGGCTGACCCACGGTTCTCCAGTAGCCTCGGCGGCTCCCGGCCGTCGCTCTTCGCCGCGCCGCGCCGCCGGCGCCCCATAAGGGCCTCGCTCGTCGCATGTTGGCTCCGCCGCTCTGAATCCACGGTGCTTGCGCGCCAACGGACGACAGCCGCCGGCAGGCACGCGCTTCTTCGAATGGCGGCAAAACGGCCAATGCTAAGCGAGCGAGCGAGCGAGCGAGCGTGCGTGCGTCGGGGAGGGCGGGGGAAGGGCGAACTGAGTGGTAACCACGGCAACCGTGTGTGTGTGTGAGAGAGAGAGTTGCGCTCGCGCGCCGCGCTTCAGAATGGCTGCCGCACAGGGCCGTCCCTCACGGCCGTGTGGCGTGGGCGCTCTATAATTTAGCAGCAGCTTTGGAGGCGGCTTGGCGGCGTTATACCGTCACTTCTCCCCGCGCCTGCGCGCCCTCTTTTTAAATTTTATGTGAACGTGCACGGAACGGGACTCCGAAAGAGAGCTCTCTCTCCCCCCCCCCCCCAGTTGGGTCGGTGTATAGAGTTGTGACGTTGTTCTTGGGTACCACTAGTCGCTCTGACTCCTGGTTGACTACATGGACACCCCCATGAAGCGACGCCTCCTCACAGAAGAGAAGCTACTGCCCTTCTTGGGATTGGCTTGTCACTTCAGGGCGGATTCCTTCAAATCTGAACACCCTGATATAGAGCCCTGCAGGTCTCCTTGGGCAAGGAAGAAGGGGCGCTAAAATGAATTTCACTCAGATATGATGCTGCTGCCACCAGGCTCAAACTTCTCTGTCTTGCCAATACTCACCACACACACAACTCACAAGTCTGTACACCGCTCTAGTTCTAAGGAAGGGGCTTTCCCACGTCACCAAGGTATATTGTTCCTGAACCGAACTTTCCTTTTTTGAATATGATTTTATTTGATATAAATAAAATATCAACATCTAATACCAGCTCTAAAAGCCAAATACTGTACATGGGTGTTTTTGCACTTAGTACTAGAGTACCCATTAAGGACCCATTAATGGGTCCTTAATGGGTACTTTACTGCTAAGTGGAAGAACACCCTATGAATTATTTTCCAAATTTATAGTTGACTTTCGACCTCTCTTGCAACGTTCACTTAATACTCTCTTTACTTCCACAATCTTTCAAATCCATTGCCCTCTTTTATTTTTGAAAAACCTGTTATCAACAAATTCTTCATCACCTTCTGTGGATCCTCATAAAGGGCTCCCAGTTTTTAATAAAAGTTGCAGCCCTTTTATCTCTTAATAAGTTGAGTAAATCAAAATTTCCAGTAGCTTTGTAAAGTTAACCACCTCTAGCAGCAATTGAATTTCCCGGCAGATTTTGTTTTAGGAAAAAGCAATTTCTTAAAGCACTGCAGATAAACATTTTTGCTTATTTTTCCATTCATCGCTGCAGATTTTCGAAAACCATTGTATTTGTTAGCAAGCACTCTTAATTGTTATGTTGAAAATAAAAATTTAATCTTAGAATGTTTTGCTTACAGGGTCTATCATGTATGATGGGCAAGAGTTATCATATGCCTCCCTATCTTCCCCATTTTTAAAGGAAATCCGTGCCAAGAAAAAAAAACTGTACAACCCCCCCTTCTGTGGAGAACATTTAAAATATGAGATGCATGCATATTTACATCAAACAGAAGATCTAACTTTACCTGCCTTTCCAAAGAAAACATCAGCACATGGAAGCTAAAGCTGATTAACCACAACAACAACTCTGTTGTATAAAATGAAAGGTCTGCAAGCAAATGTTTGAAACTGGGACATTGCTTGTTTGTTTGACGCTTGTGTGCTAGCCAGAGCTGCCAACCTTCCCGCAATTGGGAATGCCTGCAAAGGATTGGCTGGCAGTGAGCTCATGTATTTATGTATCTTTTTTACGCTAGCAGCAACAGCAACGTATACTACGTAGCTCCTTGAGTTCGGTGAGATGCTACTGTTTCCAAGGCACTGTTATTTTTTTCGTTCTCTCTGTTTCCTTCCCAAATCCCCGATCTGACATGTTTGCTCTGCAGAAATGTCGAGTGTCTCTTCCCTTTGCGGGTAATACCCTTTGTTGGTAGGGTTTACTGACGTCACGAGGCAATGGCTGAGCTTGAAGCTGGTAGCAGCTGAGTTTTTGCTGATTTCACCTTCAGCAGTAGCCCAGCAAGCTGTTGTCACACAGCGCTAGCTAGACCTCATTTTGCCTTGCAGACTCGGAGGAGGTTGGCGGAAACACTCCAGAATGCCCGAGTGTTCGAAGGTGTGAATGGACTAGCCTCGGGAAATGGAGAAACAGTAAGCCCGGGAGGTTTTGGATTTATAATGCAAGCAGCTTTTGAAGGATCTCTAGCCACTTTGTTCTCCAGCCTTTGGATTTAAGATCATGTATGTGGGTTGTTATTTTTTCCTTGTATGTTTTATGTCTAGCAAAAAGCTAAAAACAATTTTGTTCTTACTTTAAAATATCATTTACTTCTGCTCCTTTTCTCCCTTTCTACTTTTTTTTTAAAAAATGTTGCTTTAACAGATGTTTGATACTAGTAAATTGATGACATTGTTTGTTTGTAGGTCCGTTCACATTGTAGCCTTTGGAAATGAAAGAGGAGGTGGATTTTCGGAGGAAGATCAGCAGAGAAGTCTGATCTGGACTTATCTAGGGAGAAGTGCTCTGGTTTCAGAGACTGACAGCAATTTGTTATTAAACTCCACCAACTATCTTAGAAATCCTGCCTTCACCGAATATCAAGCCTGTGTGTTTGGAAATGTCAGATTGGTGGTACATGACTGTCCTCTCTGGGTAAGAAACTATTATATGAAATTAACAGAGCAATCTTAAACATACTTACTGAGAGGTAAGTCTCATTATATTCCATGTGGATTACTTCCTTGTAAGTATGCTTAGAATTGTGGTATTAGACTGTTCATTATTTAACACAGATGAAATAGGGAAAAGACAAAAGTTGGAAATGTTGTTAGCTATGTATATTTAATAAGCAGTGGTTGGAAGAATCCTGGGAAGTTTCAGAGATGTAGTATTATATTCTGTAGCAATATTTTAAAGAGAACAGACATTATTAAGATGGAAAATTAATTTCTTTATGCAAATATTTAACAGATGTGATTGTTAACATAGTGTTGGTTAACAAAGTTAAAAGCATAGTTTCAAGAAATTTTGAAAAGGATTGACACTTGCATTATGATGAAGTTTTGTACAAGTCCTTTCCTCTTTTGGAGTAGGTTGGCCAAGTACTAGATTGGCACTTAGTAATGTTCCTGGAATTAGTAATAGTTATCAGGCATTATTTTAATATTTTTTGATGAGATTTTGGGAAAATTATACCAGGTCGATAAGGTTTTTTTTAGTTCTGCCAGTGAATTTATTTTCTTTTAACCATTTTGTTGTTCATTTGCTGCTCGCATTATATCTTGTTACAGATGTTCTGTAAATTCTTGGATTCTTTCCTATCCAGAGTTACAATAGCACCACAACCAATTTTTTATGTTATGCATGTATTTACTAGATGCAATGTGGGATGAGTTGAAAGAGTAAGAAAAGGGGAGAGGGCAGTCAAAAATTGTAAATATGACCTGAGGACTACAGTCTATACATGTCCACAAGTATTTTGAGCTGATATTCATTTGTGATATTGTCCAGGTGGCTGAAAAGTTGTGCTTTTTGAGGTGTCTCTAGTAAGAAATTGATTGTTGTAAAAAATGCTCTTGGGCCCTTTTCTTAAAAGTGCTGTTATTTGGGGTGCTAAATTGGTACTGCTTATCCTCTCCAGTATCTATGGAAATGGAATATAGAAAGCAGTGAAGTAAATCTTGTTGCTAAAATATACCTGTTTTTTTCAACAGCATACTAGGAAAGGCAATATAGATGTGCAAATCATTGGAAAGGAGGATACAAAACAAAGGGAAAAAAAGTTAAATGACAGTAATGTAAACCACAGGATGACTTGGGTAGGAGGCGGAAGAGCTTCTTGCTCCCTACAGAGTTATTGCAAATATTACTTAATAGGAAAAAACATAATTATATGTTACTATATAATTATTTGCAACTCCAGGAGGTAAACCGGGTTTTCTTGGTAATCCAGTATTGAACCTGAGTTTAGGAAAAGTATAGTTCCCTGAAATGATGCAGTGGGTAGGGGGAAAAAAAAGCTAGATAATTGTCATATATGTGTCATTGCAAAATCAACAATATCTATTTACATTTCTTGTTGTTGGGTACCACCAAGTTGTGGCCAACTCCTGGATGACAGCTTGGAGACCTCTATGCAGTTTTCCTGGCAGAGACGCAAAAGTGGATTGTCATTGCCTACCTCTTGGGAGAAGCTGGGAATCACACTGGAGAAACGCTTTGCTTTCCAGGCAGTTTACTACTGAGCTATAGCCACTTAATCACATTTCTATCCTACACTGCATCCTGAGATCTCAATGTGGGTTACAATAACACCAGTAAAGAAAAACAAAAACCAGAATTAAAATTCAGGTTGTTGAAACTGACAGTTACAGTGCCTAAAAAGGGAGCAGCAGCTCCTTCTTTATCCTACCATCTTTGACTAAAGATACCTGATCATATACATTAATGGAACTAGATCCACCTATGGTCCTTCCACAGCCTGGAGTTACCACAGAGAAGACCCTCTCCTATGCTTCTGCACTTTTACTTGCTGATAGAGGGTTTTTCCTGCAGACCATAACTTACATGCAGACCTATATGGAAGGAGGTGCTCTTTGAAATGTTGGAGACCCAAGTTGTTCAGGAGCTTTTAGGTCAATTTTAGGACCTTGAATTATGTTCAGCAGCACAGCGCGGTTCTTTTAAGACTGGAGTGATGTGTATTTATTAATCTTGCTTTGGCCTTCTGTAGTAGATACAGGTTCTGAACCACCTTCAAGGGCAATCCCACATAGAGTGCATTGCAATAGTCTAGTCTGGAGTTTACAACAGCATGGATCTCTGTGATCACGATATCTCTGTCCAGGAAGAGCTATAAACAGGCAAATGAGCCTGAGCTGGAAATAGATGCTCCTGGTTACTGCTGCCACTTGAGCCTCCAGTAATAGTGGTAGATCCAGCAGTATCCCCCTGTGTGCCTGCTTCAGTGATTCTGTAGGCCTGAGAGGTTTAGATGAGTGGTAAATAATGATAAAGCAAGCTAAACCCATCAGTGCAGAGCTAAGTGATGCTTGGATTTGCCAGATTCCCATTAGAAGCATGTAGTTTCATGCCCAGAGCCTTCTCTGGTACACGAGCCAGAATGGGGTGGTCCCTGGGGAAGGACAGAAACCGGCACAGTAGCATTTTGTCTGTATCCAAACTCTTGTCCGCTGCTTGCTCTGACACCTGCCCTGATAATGCAGTAGTTGCTTCATGGTGAAGTTTAAATTGCTTTGTAGGTTATTTGTAATGCTAGGATGCCTCTGATTTGTTTTATAATGTCCTGCATCAGAAGAGGTTTGCAGGGCAAATAATACTGATAAGATCATTCTTGCCCTGTCTAGAAGGCAAGACTAGAGGACCGAGACATAGAGTAGGAATGGGGGAAATAAAAGAACAGAGTGTTTGTTAGTTTTGGAGTTGACCAACTGATACAAAAAATTTTCAAGGAGAGGAGTCAAAGGTCACTTAGCAGTGTGTATGGATAGAGAGGCCTTGTAGTCTGCATCCTATTATACTTTGATGAAAGGGCTGTCATAAATGATGCCTTAAGGAGTCCAAATTTCTTTCTCTTCCAATGAAGGGGAAAAATGAATGTGAGCTGAGCTGAAGGCAGCTTTTGTAAACTGGCTCTGAGTTATTAAATTCAGACCCGCAAAGTGTTTTTCTGAAGTTGGTTCTACACCCACTAATGTAGAACAAGTGATATCTAGATTCATCCAGTGTACTTGGATTTTTTTAAAAAAAATAAAGTTTAAGAGTAGCAGTCTGTATTGAGCAATTATTGCCTACAAGAGCTCTGTGTATGTTGTGCATGGAAATACTTGTATACCCAAAGAAGTAACATCTGATTGCTTGGTTTTTTTGAAATAAAATTGATAACTAAATTAAATTACTTTTGCTATATATTATTTACCTTTTCTGCTCAACATTGCAGTATTTATGATGGAACCATTTAACTAAGACTTCCTTGATCTGTCAGTTTTTACCACAAATTATAATGATTTTTCAGTTTACTTAAACAGTTTAGTTGAACTGTACTTTAAGTACCAGGAAGAATGGGACAATAGTTGTGCAAGAATACCATTGATAGGTCCTGACTGACTACACAATAAATCCCTTTTTAAAATATAAGCTACTTATAGTTTTGTTTCTGGTTTCGGTAACAGGTGAAGCTGTAGCAAGAAGTTGAACATGAAATGCTTTTGCTTGTCTGATCCCAATGTTTCTCATTTTTCCTGACAGCATTCTCTTTCCTTAAGCATGCTAGTGCTTTCTGGATTAATTTAGGGGTCCCCGATTCAATAGGTACTTCCCTCTGTGTGTGTGTTTGATGTTGTTTTGATTATATAGGAATTCATGCTGATCTTTGAACTAAAACTCAAGGAAAATGTTCGGAAAACCTAAATGTCACAGGCTGAAGAATATATTAAGGTGTTTTGTTGTTGTACATGGAGATGTTAGGATTCCAACATTGTTGCTTTCTGTTTGCGGAGTATCTCTGCTCAATATTCAGATAGTGAATTGAAGATTATGAAAATGTCTGCTTTTGGATAAAACTTTTCATTATGCATTTATGCAATCATTATATTAATGTTGGTTTTATACAGCTTTGATTTCATTTTGGTTACTGATGCTCCTGTTATTCCATCACTCTGTTCCTTCCTTCCATTTCTATCCCATTCCGATCTTTTGTTATTTTTCATACATCTGAATACGTTTATCTGATGCAAAGTCTGTTACTGTTCTCAGATAGTTGACTGTTTCTGCATATTGGAATTCTATAAACTGAAAAATGAGCAGAGTAGGAGATCAGCCAATGATAGAGTATGATAGCCTTTCCTAAGCTGGTAATAATCATCAGTTGCATAACTAGCAAGGACACTACACTGGCATTCAATTTCTCTTACAGTGAACTTTCTAGAAAGTCATGGGAAAACCTTTTTAGTTTCTTTGGTTATTTTTGCCTAGCAGAATGATCATGTTCCAAATGACAGTCAAAGGGAGTATTGCAACCTTGTTTCTAATATGATGAGGAAATGTAGGCAAGAATAAATTCAAATACTGATCGATTGTCTTAGGGGAACAACACTTCAAGGGCTGTTCTAGAATGCAGTCATTCATTAGTTGTTTTTGAATTGTTAGAGAAAATTAAGTTGCAGTTGTTTGTGTTTTCTAATGCTCAGAAACTAGGATCCACTGATTATTCTTGTTTAGACTGTATGTTCACACATATGTAGTTGGTATCACCAGTAATACAGGAAATGATTTCCAGAAAAAGCAATTTAAAAAAAATCAACTGCTGGTGTTGTAGCTGTGATTAGCAGGAATGTAAAGTGATTTGCTGCTTATAATTTTACTACAAGTAATCCATCAATAATTGAAATAACAAAAGTGTTTAAGACTGGATTAAATGTCAGTCATGGCCTTTGACAGTTTGAACTAATACTTGCACAGCAGTTTGAATCCTCAGCCTTCAGCACATTCCTGTGTTGCATGCCTTGTTTCTTATATGTAAGAAGTAAATACGGGCAATAAGAGTCTCTGCAGTGTATTAATTCTGGACATTATACAAACAATTTTTGGGAATACAAAGCATAAAAATAATAAGCAACTATTAGTTGTAAAAGAACTCTTTGTCTTAGTTTTGTGTGACGGATTCTTTGTCCATTGCTCATAATCCATAGAAATGGAATTTAGCTCCCTCTTTTTTGTTTTGTGTAGGATATTTTTGACAGTGACTGGTATACATCTCGGAACCTTATTGGAGAAGCAGATATCATTGTGATTAAATATTCTGTAAATGACAAGCCTTCATTTCAAGAGATAAAGGACAGTTATGCACCCTTGATTAAAAAAGCATTAAACCACTGTTCAGTTCCAGTCATAATTTCTGCTGTTGGTGCAAGACAAAACGGTATGTGCTGGACCTTGTGTTATAAAGAGCTGGAATATCACTAAAATGGCAAATGTTGGATAAATAATGGTGAAAATAAACAATGATATTAATTCAAATGTGATAAAACAATTCATAAACAGTTTTGGAATATTAAGCCTCTAAATTTGTATATTGTTGGTTGGTTAGAGCTGATAAAATCAAGACACTTGTACTAGACTTGGAGAAACCTAAGGGTGTTTCTGCACTTACCACTTGAAATCCAGATTAAGGAAATCTGGATTTCTGAAATCCATCCCTAGGAAGATCCGTCTGCCTGGCACATCCACACTTGCGTGGGAAGCATGGAAAGCAAGGAATGCATCATGTGCTTGCTGCGCGGATGCTGGAGCACTGATATCCAGAAGGATCAGGCCTTTCTGTGGTTCTGCTGCCCGAGGTGCCGTGTGATTGGAGCACTCAGCTGTCAGTCACCACTCATTTCCACCGTGCATGGGCATGTCAGGGACAGACTGCCCACCAATCAGTGGCATGCCTGAGATCCCGTGGCTGCCCGGCTTCACTCAACATAGCGACTTCCAGTCCCGCCCACATTCGTTCCCTCTTCTGTCCCTGTGCGGAAGCATCATCCTTTGGTGCGGAAGCATCATCCTTTGATCTGGAATTTGCAAGTAGGAACAGTTTGAAGACCTAATTTTTCAGGTCTTCCCGAAAACCAGATTCAGAGGCCTCTAGAGCCCATTAGAGATGTATCTCGTGTGAGGCCGCATGGAAGCAGCATCCTTGAAGGGGCCATAATCTGTCCCGCTGTGCGGAAGGTAACTTGCAGATGTGTGCCATATGTGTCCTTATTGGGTGCTTAATGGGGTCTTAATGGCCTTTGCGGAAACACCCTAAGTCCATAAGTTGTTATTGCCATTGAACCAGAAAAGGTGTGTTGGCCTATTTAGTTGATGGCAAATATTAGAGCAGTAGGTGTGCTACAGCATAATCCTTGGTAGATTTAATTGAAATAAACACACACGCAAGTCATAACACTAAGCAACTAGAGATGTGCACAATGTAGTGTTCAGTTGAAAGTGAAAGGTTAGAGGTTAAGGAGTGTAGGTGACTTCCTTATACCCCTAGCTCCCTTTGCCATTACTTGGCAATATTTTAAGTTGTCAGTGTGGCATGTGAACATCAAAGGACAGAGTCACCCAATAACCACACTCCCCATGCCATTACTGCCCCTGGACACCACCCCTTGCACTCCCATCATCTTGTCTTACTTGAGGACTCAAGCAGACTGAGTACTCTGAGTGTACTGTAGTGTGCAGTGCTGTACTGTCACTGTTTTGCTTCCCTTGTGTGTATGTGTAAAATCAAATGAACGCATGCCTAGTTGTCAATACCTCCTTCACATGCTGAAAGAAGTGGCACTGGAGTGAGGGCAGGCTTGTGCACTGAGACTTAGAGTGTTTTCGCACATGCCGCCGAGAAATGGATTAAAGTAAATCCGTTTCTCAGTGATCCGTCTTCCCGAGGATCCATCCCAAATAGGGACGGATCCTCCGAGGCTCCGCATGTCCGCACACACACGGGGAAGACGTATTCGGCCGGCGGGATCCCCTGGGTGCTGTGCAGAGGCCGCAGCACCCATTTCAAAGGCTGCCCCCGGAGCTGCGGGCCTGGAGCATGCAGCATGCAGTTTCCGGTAGAGCGCAGGGGAGGGCGGAAGGAGGCAAACCGGCCTGCTTCCACCGTCCCCAAGATGGCAGCTGCAGGGACATCCATCCCTTTGCCTGTCTGTGTGCGGAAGTATCTTCCTTCCACAAGGATCAAGGTGAAGGGATGGATCGAAGACCTAATTTTTTAGGTCTTCATTTAGATCCGGTTTTCGGTGGCAAGACCCGAAATGCGGAAGCGGCTGCCTGGAGGGGTGCCTAAAGAGGTCTGCAATGCGGAAGGGAAGTATCCAAGGGTTTAAAAGGTGCTCTAAATGGGTCATTAAACAGGTTTCCGAGCCCAGTGTGGAAACACTCATAGAGTCAGACATTCAGCTGCTTCTTTCATTGTGCAAGGGAGGGACTGACAAGGCACAGGTCCATTTGATTTTATAAACACATGCAAGGAAAGCACATCAATTATAGTGCAGCTGAAGCAGTGGGTTTGCCTTAGTCCTAAGGTAAGGTTAGATGGGGGTGGCAAGGGGACAGGCAGATGGTGTGGGTGGGCAGCATGGCTATCAGGTGATTCTGTGCTCTGATGCTTACACACACCGCCACCACCAGCTTAAACCGTCATTGTGTGAACTCAAAGGAAGCCAGCTTTAACCACCTTTCACTTTCAGTTGAACACTACTTCATGCACATCTCTATTTATTGGAATGAAAAGGTGCTTGCTTCTTGGGAGAAAAGCTATGGCAACCTGGAAAACTTACTAAAAAGGAGAGGTATTGTCTTGCTGGCAAGAATCCGTATAGTCCAACCTGTGTTTTTCCAAATAGCAATATATGGCTGTGAGTGCTGGATTATAAGGAAGCCTAAGTGCCGAAAAATACAGTATCTTCTGGCGTATAAGACTACTTTTTAACCCAGGAAAATCTTCTCAAAAGTTGGGGGTCATCTTATACACCCAGTTGTCTTATACACCAGAATATATGGTAGATGCTTTTGGATTGTGATTCTGAAGAAGATTTTTGAGAGTCCCTTGGACTGCAGGGAAATCAAACTAGTCAATACTGAAGGAAATCTATCCCAATTGTTCACTGGAAGCTGAAGCTCAATTATTTTGAGCACTTAATGAGAAGACAGACTCATTGGAAAAGACCCTGGTGACTGAAGGCAAAAGAAGAGAACTGCTGAGGATGAGATGGATAGTGTCATGGAAGCAACAAACATGAGCTTGGGCAAACTCTAGGAGATGGTAGAGGATAGACAGGTCTCGCATGAGGTCACAAAGAGTTGGACTTAACATAATTACTGAACAACATCAAAAATCCTGTTTAAATACATTCTAAGGAAAATCATCTGCTAGAGTACAAACAATATTTTGCATATTTTCATAATCAGAGCTTTTAAAACATCAGTCTTGGCTAAAATGGTTAAATTATAATTTGGTAAATTATGATGCATCAAGAATTGCTTTATTTGCCCATTTTGCTATGCCAAATTTGCAAGTTAAAACAGTAAGTTTTATGTCTGCTCCTGCAGCATCCTGGCTATTTATTGGATAGAACATATGTGTTCTACTTACATGATTAGGCCTTATAGATTGCTTGTAAAAGAATGGCTTGCTGTTGGAGTTGGATGTAAAAGCACACATTTTAATGTTTTAGGAAATGAAGCTTGGACAACCACTGTCTCTACCTTACTCTGTTTATTAGGGTCAGCTCTACCATTAGTCAGATTGAGGTGAAGTGCCCCAGGCAAACAGTAATTGAGGTCAAATTCCTGAATGCACCCATTTTTATTTCCTTTGACTAGAAGCCAGGTTCTGTGCATGCCATACAACTAACTAGCAACCTTTAGGTGGATTAGGAAAGCATTATATTGCCATTACTGAAAGAAGACTTGACTGACAATCCAATAAATTTTGGTAGAATCCTACTCATAGCCTCTGGAAGCAAAATGTTTTGCTCCAGCCCTATATTGTTTAGTTAAATTCTTTTCTGAGTGTTTATATCTAAACATTTATACTCACCTGTAATAAAAATGTAACAGGATGGGTCCCAACATTCAATAAAAACACAAAGGAAATAATAAGCAATATAAAACATAATATACCATCCTCCCATTTTAGGAGGGTAGCATTGTTTTCTTTGGGATACAGTTGAATCAGGTTCAGCTCCTGGTTGACTACATGTATGCCTCCATGGACACACCCTTATGCAGTTTTCTTGGCAAAGATGCAGAAGTGGTTTGCCGTTGTCTACTTCCAGGGAGAGACTGGGGATCAAACCTGTGACTCTCTGCTTTCCTGGCAGTTTGCTGTACCACTGAGCTACCCAAGGACGACATTAGGAAGGAGCTAAACATAAAAGCCTACATAAAAAGGTATGTTTTAATTAAGCCCCAAAAGATATATAACATTGATGCCTTGTGTACCTGCACTAGGAGGTTGTTCCAAAACCTAATGGCCACCGCAGAAAAGTCATCTCATGTACCACTGCCCCTCAACTCTCTGACCATAGTGAAACTACAAGACTGGCCTTCCCTTGTGATCCTAATGCCCAGGGGAAGGTATTTCAGATATGGGAAAAACCACTCCTTCAGGTATTCAGTGTGGGACACTGACTTTTATCCGTAGAAAATGTCTGTAGATACATTCTTCTCAGTGTTTTCCCCTGTCCCATTTGATTTCTTTAACTTGGATATGTGTGAAGTTTTCCTGTTAATCTCAGCCATGTATTTAAATTTCTGCTGCTTAACACCAATGTTACATACCCTCAGAGAACTCAATAATGTTATATATGTCACAATTCTTGGTATGCCACCTCTTAGATCAATGATGATGAACCATTTTAGCTCGGTGTGTCAAAATTCACAAGTAAACCTAGCTTAACTCGGGTGCTGTGTCACATCTAGAAATATCCATAATTTTATGATATTTGTAGCTCCAGTAAAAAAGTTATATTTTTGATATATGTATTTTATTAAAAGCAAAAACAAATAATTCTTTAGATTTGCTAAATCTGCAATTGAAAGTTGGTATTTCATACACTTCAAGAACAAGCAAGCACTACACACCCAGGTGCCAAGGTGACCATGTGTGTCACCCAAAAGGGCTTGGTGTGTCACCTGTGACATGCGTGTCATAGGTTGGCCATCACTGTCTTAGATAATCTTGCTGGATTTCTATACCAGGAGCAGTTGAATCATCCAATTATACCTGGGACCACTCAATCAGAGCATGGTGATGGGGTACTTTAGGTTCATAAAACAAGTTAACCTTTTAAATAAGCAGTATCTTATGACACACTAATATTTATTGTGCATTCCCTTTCATAATTGGCTCAGCTGCAGGCATGCTTGGATGAAGCAGCTTATCTAGACCCATTTCAATCTGCCTGGAGGCCTGTCCACAGCACTGAGCTTTGACTGCCCAGATGCATGGAGTGAAGTCCCTAGACACTTCACTCCATGCATCTGATAAGTAGGCTAAGTCTACTAAAGCTCATGCTAACAACTTCTTTTAGTTTCTAGGGTGCTATTAGATCCCCTTGCCCTCATGATATTTTACAGAAGAGAGCGGTAGCCCCTTCTGGCGCTTCTGCTCTTCTCAACTATGATATTGCTGACCACTGCATTTTATTGGAGCAGCTATGCTCCTTGGGACTTAGTGGCACTCTTCTTCAGTGATTCATGGTAGTTATGGCAGGGTTTTCGTTTCTCTTTGGGAATTCATAGGCGAAATTCCACAGGATTGATCTTGTTCCTTTTTTCATGTTGATCTCTCTTTTGATACACTCTGTAAAGCTTTCTCTTATTTGTATTTTATACATTTTACTGGGGTTTTAATTTTGATTATTCTTTTTCTTCTTATTCTGTGCCCTTATGTTATAGGGCAGTAAATCTTAATATATACACATTTGAGATTTCATGCACTATTCATGTTAATTCAATTAAAAGGCAAAATCTTATATAGTATTGTAAAGAAAGGTCTTTTTCATACTTTAAATCTACCCTGCTTTTGCCACATTCCAAGATAAAATGTTTATTCCAAAGCACCAATAATGTGGTATTTTTTGTTATTTGTTAGCTAGAAATGCTTGCTATGGAGTTTCTGTATTTGAACTTCATTAATACATTGCCTTGTTATCTCCATTTTATTGCTCTTATAGCTACCTTAAGAGGTTTTTATGTAACACTCTGCTTTACTGCAGTCTCTTGTTAATGAATCGTTCAAGTTTACCATGTGATGGTCTCCAGAATTTTAAGGCCTATAGGAAATAATAATTTGAAATCATTTGTAACTAAAGCTCTTATTCCTTGTATAGTCTGAAGTAGCTGTGTGGGATAACAGCATAGCTGAAAAGGAGGAATCTTGGCAAATTCAAAAGATAAAAAGGATAGTTTGTGGGATTAAAATAATCCTTTTTGTATGGCACTAGTGTATATGATTCCATCCTTAATACTCCACTTCAAACTGTGTAGTTTCAGTAATTTTAAAATCATAGTAATATGAACCCTTCTTAATCATGTATCTTTTAAAAGTAATGATTATCCTCACTAATATAGTGTCTGATTTCGATAGAAATCTTTGTGCTGAGAATACTTAGAGGCATTTAATTTTATGGTGCATGTTGGTCAAATTATATAAACCCTGAAAATTATCTGTATATTACACAACTTCTGTTTTGTCAGCAGTGACTCCAGATGGCCTATAAATATGGATGTACATTTTTGTCATTGTTTTGTTTGGTGGTAAGGAAATTAGATTTTAATCAGATTATCTGAAGACAAATAACTAAAAAGCTTTAAGTTGCAAGAGGGTTGTAGCAATCTCTTTATAGTGAGGCTATCACTAGGTAGCAGCCATTTGTTCTTCTGAAATATCTGATTCCGGCTAATATGTAAATATATAGTCTGTCAGACTGCAAGGATTTGGGAGAGCCTTTGTTTTTGTTTATCAAACACTATAAAATTATCTTATGTCTGAGTGACTAGAAGTCATAGTTACTGATAAGGCACTTAAATCTTTTTATTTATCACTGTACTAGTTCTATAAGAAACTTTTTTCTCCATTTAGTCGTAGTAATATGACTTTTCTGCAGAACTTTGTTTACTATGCAGAACCATACTGACACTGTCTGGCCAAAAATGCTGTCTGGTTGTGAAATATCTTGTTGACCACAATTCAGAAAATACTGCAATCTGGAAATGCTGCTGCAGAGTGTCACAAAGGTCTTGATTATCTGTCTTTATAAAGACTTAAGACCAAAATTTAAATTGCTCTTTTGTTTGGTTATTTGGGCCCTGTTCCCACTGGGACTTTATTGGGTGTCAAAAACTGTTTGAAAACCATTTGTCCGCATTGAAAATTGGCTTCCCACACTTTCAGGGGAGTAAATAGTAAATAGTAAAAAAAAAAAAAGCATTAAAAAACCCACTTCTTTAAAGGATTCTCGCTTCCATTTTCTTTTTGACATGCTTTATTTTCCCTTCGGGAATGGTACAATCAGTATCCCTTTTGGCCATTGCTGCCTGGCCATTGTTGATCTCTCTTTTGATACACTCTGTAAAGGTTTCTCTTATTTGTCTTTTATACATTTTACTTGGGTTTTAATTTTGATTATTCTTTTTCTTCTACTTATTCTTATTATGTGCCCTCATTGGTCCTAACTCTTCTGCCCATTAGTTTCATTGACTGATCCCTGGAGAAGTAGCATATGTCAGCAAAACCTGCAAAAGTTGTTTCTCAATTTTTTTTATAATCAGTACCTTTCTCCACCTCATTCATAAGGATGCTCCTGTCAGGCAAAGATTTTCGGGCTGCATTCTGTCCAAGTTCTGTTTGCCTACTTCTGGATACTACTCACTGAAACTGTTACTTAAGGAAATTGTGCTTTTGTTGTTGCTCTTGTTACTACTGTTACTATTATAGGATTTCTGAGTCCAGGGGCAACTCCGTGCAGCAGCGCTTTGCTTGTGATTTTTCTAAATTATGTTTTGATTCAGATGGTGGTACAGAGAGATTAAAGATTAGGATACAATTGAAGCCTCATTCCTTTTCTGCTGCTAAGGCAATTCTGCTGCATAGGTTACCATTGTAAGAACCCTATTTTTAAAAACATGGTATGTTGCTATAATAGATACTGTGTTTTATGTAATTTAGAACTTCTAAGAGAGTCAGCAGCGAACTAAGTGTAATGCCATGAAGTAGAATAATTCAGGAAAGATGTCAATTCTGTAAACTTATTAAACACTATGATTTATGTAAGGCCAAAACAGTTGTTTTGATAGATTTGTTCATCCAGGGAATTTTGGTCTGCCAGTATCAGTAGTTTGCCACCACAAAATGCTGATGCAACATGTCTGCTATTTGTCAGCTAAATTGCAAACAATGCTATAGATCCAAAAACAGTGTGTGCAAACGACAATATCAAATATTTAACATCAGTTTTATGTATCCACCTGCTTTTTTTTTGGAGTATATAAAACAGAACAATTATAGCAATTTGTATTTTGTTGTTAATAATTTTTTACATCCTTCATTGCATTATTAATTATTTAGTAGGATAAAGAAAATCCAAAATAACATACTTTCTATGAAAAATTGTTTTCTCAGATGTTCCTTGCACTTGCCCTCTGTGTATCTCTGACAGGGGGAGCTGTGTTACAGCTTCTGAAGGGATTCAGCTTGCTAAAGATCTTGGAGCTACTTACCTGGAATTGCACAGTCTCAATGACTTCTATATAGGAAAATATTTTGGGGGAGTGGTAAGTGGAAAATTATCTTGAAAATGTAAGATTTTGGACTTCCTCAGTAGAGTATATATTTCACTTTAGTAATTGCAGTTATCTTTGGGTAGTACATTTTCCATACAACTCCCATTAGCATTTTAGGTTAACATATAAAATGCTAAATTTTTGAGATAACTTAAAGAGATCCTCTTTCCACATAACTTGCCCAGATGTTAAGATCACAGAGGTAGATTCTTCCTGTAGTTCTGCCACTCTCAGGTGTGTAAAGGTATTTTCTGTGGCATCCCCAGAGCTTGGAACAGACTTTCTGGAGGTAAGGCAGATTCCTATGTTATTTTGCTTCCAGCACCTGATTAAAAAAAATACCTCTTCACCCAGGTCTTTGACATTTAGCTTCCCATGAATTTTGTCCCGTCAGGACAGGAGAATTATATTTTAAATATGTTTATATTGTTTGTTGCTTTTATTGATTTTTTAAAAATCTTTTAAAAATTTATTTTTATAATAACATCAACATGAACAAATATAAAAAACAATAACATCATAACAATATACAGTGAAAAGTGACATACACAAACATCCCTCCACTTTCTGTGTGTGTACTCAGTTGACAATATCATGTGCTTTTTCTCCTTCACCTCTTAATATACTTTTAGTTGGACCAAAGAAATAGTCTTAATATTTCATCTCTCAGAATTTTTGAAAAATCTTTGGTTTGAAGGGATGGGAAATAAATACATGAATGAATAAATGAATGAATATGAACTAAGATGGATCAGAATGTTCTGTTTTAACTTATGGCAAATTTATTCAGACCACAAGTACATATGGATGAATTAACTAGCTATGCTTTTCAAGAGGATCATTAAGAAATGTTCTTGGCTATAACCTTATAAATGGCATGGTCATTTCTATAAGAGTTAGTGCATCTGTGATAAATGTAAATGTTACACAAGTTGATGCAGTACTACAGATGCAAGAGAGGAAAACACTGAAAAATTGTATAATAAAGCCAGATCTATAGGAAGATCCGACTTAGACTCTGCAGTGATGCAGGTGATAGGCTTATTGAGTCTTATGAAGACAATTATCTTGAGTATTCCCACCACCTGTTTCAAACTACAAAATGAAGACTTGAACATCACTAGGTGGACAATACTGGTGTTTAACAGATTACATAATAAGAAGTAAAAGATAGAGAAGGGCAATTCAGTTAGCAAGGATACTTAAGGCTCTTTTCTCCTGAATAAATATGCCCATGGGCAGTTGTAGCAGGTAAATATATTAAATGTTCTTACTTTTAATTGATGAGATCTAGTAATTTGTTTTATGTTTTATTTTAGTTGGAGTATTTTATGATTCAAAGCTTGAATCAGAAGTCATCAGAAAAAATGAAGAAAAGGAAGAAAAGCCATAAGTGTCATGGAGTTCAGCCACCTCAGCTTGATCAACCAGGTATTCTAGGTCTTGACAGAACATTCCCACAAAACTGCGGAGGGGGGGGGGGACTGATAGGACTGGTGACCCACCCACTTAGGCCTGTTTCTTTTTTGTTTGAATTTTTGGTTAATTTCTAAGGTAGGAATAAACTGAACAGCTAGAAACTAATATGGTTGATAGGGATGACTCTGAACACTTTCAGAGGAATAGGAAGACTTTAGTATTGGAGAATCCTAATCCCTCCTGCTCTCCCTGCTAGCAATAGTTTAAGACCTATGGCACTTAGCATGGACTATTGCTTTAGGAGTAACATATTCTTTTTGGTATTGGAGGAGCATGTTCAGCTGCAGACATGCTTGGAAGAAGCTGATTATCTAGACACATTTCATTCTGGCTTCTGGAACAGTTATGGTACAGAAACCATTTTGGTCACCCTGGTTGATAACCTTCTTCAGGAGAAAGACAGGGAGAGTGCAACTCTGCTGATTATCTTGGATTTTTAGGTTTTTTGATATCACTGACCATGGTGTACTTCTGGAGAGGCTACAGAGGTTGGGAATCAGAGGCATTATGTTCCAGTGGTTCTGCTGGGAAATGGCTGGGAGAGGTCATCAGGAGTCTTGGAGTAAGGTGTCCTTAATGTGTAGATGACACCCAGCCCTATCTCCCTCTACCATCTGCACCAGGAGTGGTAGTAGAAGTGCTTGACAGGTACTTGGAGGCAGTAATGGGTTGCATGGGAGCCAATAAACTGAAGCTGAATCCAGACAAGAAGGAGGTACAGTGTGTGTCATTGGGTCTTGAGTCCATGAAGCTGGACCTGTCTTCAGTGAAGTTGTAGTGCCCTGGAAGGGACAGGTGTGAAATCTGGGAGTGCTCTTGTACTCCACATAATGCTTGAAGCTCAGGCGAAGGAGGTGGCAAAGAGCCCCTACTTCTAGCTCTGGCTGCCAGCTATGGTCTTTCTGGACAGGGATGATATGGCCACAGAAATCCATGCTCTGGTAACTTCCAGATTTGACTGTTGTAATGCACTGTTCATGGGACTGCCCTTGAAGATGGTTTGGAAGCTGCAACTGGTGCAGAATGTAGCAGCTAGACTGCTGATAGAAATGGGCGGGCATTTGCATATTATACCAGTCTTGAAAGAGCTTCACTGGCTGCCAATTTGCTACCAAACCCAATTCAAGGTGTTAACCAATATGGCTCTAAGTGGCTTGGGCCCCAAATATCTAAAATTACACCTTTTCTCATACTGATTTGCCTGTGCCTCAAGATCTGCAGGGATGGTCTTCCTGGTTGTACCACCACCTTCAGTAATTAAAGGGGTAGAGACCCAAGATAGGGAATTCTCAATGGTAGCCCCAAGACTATGGGATAGTCTCCTCTCTGAGGGTGCATCAGGCCCCTTTGCTTTATTTGTTCAGGAGATCAGTGAAGATGCACCTATTGACCATGGCCTTTGACTGAGAATATAGCTCTCCCTCATGTTCTGACACTGTTATTGTTTTAGTATGTTTATTTTACACTTTGTTTTTTATTGCTGTAACCTGCCCTGAGACCTTTGGAAATAGGGTGGGATAGAAATGCAAACAAACATGTCAAGACAGAAGAACATTCCACCTCGAGTGGGAAGCAATGCAAAGATGCCTTTGCCCTGGATGTGAAATGTCTTTGCAGGCACTGTGAAGGCACCACTGCTATCAGTGCAGCTGCTGTTTTACAGGCACTGCAAATGTGTCACACCCATGTTCTTCCTAGATGTGTTCTATGTGTGTATGACCTTTCCTTGATCCAGATCAGAGGGTGCTAGGATGGATGTAGACCACATTTATCAGCTGTACAACTAATCTGGATTAGTGAGCACTTAGCAGGATCTGATCCAGATTAACACTAGTCTCTTGCAGAGGACATATATTAAATGGCTTCTTGATCCAGATTAACAAGTAAGTGCAGAAAGGCCCTCACTTCCCTACATCAGTTGTTTAGGTAGTAGCTGACACTACAAATGGGCATCTGTGAGCACACCTTTTGCTTTTTTAAGTTTCCTTATGACTAAGAAGCCCACACAACAAGTTTTGTCAGAAAACAGCATAACAGACTCTGAAAGCTCCAGGGGAGACTAAACCACCTAAGCAGGTGTTAAGATATATATATTTATTTTGAATTTGACTTTTGAGAAAAGCACAATCATCAGAATCTACCTGCTGCCTCCTGAAGAAGGTCAGACAGAGAGAGAGAGACATGCTGAACTGCATTCCCTTGTTGTAGGGAAAACAGACTGTACTTTCTCTCTGATGGTTTATGGGGGGGGGGTTGCATAATGAAATAACAAACTGCTGCTGCTGGTGCCCTCCCCCCAGGCAATAACCTAAATAGCAGAGGAGAAAGCATCCTTTCTTGAAAAACAGGGAAGAAAAGGACAAAATATTTTCCTGGATGCTATTTTATGGCAGTGCTTAGCAGATGCAGAATTGTCATTGACTTGTGATGAAGAGTCAAGTGGATTTAGATTGCGTCCACAAACTGTAAAATAAATACTTCTGATAAGTTTAGAGATGGTTTCTACATGGGATAATTCACACACCACTCTGCCCTCCCCCCTTTCATGAACATTTTAGGCTAGAAAAGATGGATTAGTCATGGGATGAGCACACAAGGGCCACACACTACAATCACTAAGGTGCTTTTGAGATGAATCATCCTCTCTAGTATTTAGTTTTCTATATCTGTATTCTGACTTTTAGAACAATCTGCATTTTGTCTTCACTGCAGGCAATAGGACATGGTGCTGAATGTCTTGTCTTATTTGGTCTTAAGTCAACAGCAGCCTATGGATCAGAACTGTGAGGGCAGTGGGGGAGGTACGAGGCTTTGGTTAAAACCTTTCTTTAGTTATAGTTTTACTACAGCAGAAGAACACATAGTATGGCTTCAAGTGGAACCCCAGGGCCCACTTCTTGCAAAAATGCTTTGCAAGCCCCCAGTTAGCTCAATACTCATGAATGAGCAGCCTTTTGCTCTCTGTTCAAAAGTTAAAATGGCTGATTTAATAAAGTAAAAAATTAATGAAGTAATGAAGATGGACAGAATGAACTTACTTAAGTGGTTAAAATGTAATGAAGAGTAGTGTACTTAGGACATTGAGAAAATGCAGCCATGTACTTGTTTTTATCTAATCCCTGGAAATAATCCCTAGTATCAGGTTTTTTCATGATTACTTTTCTAATTTTTTCTTTTCCCTTAACTTTGTTTGTGTTTAGAAAAAATGCCAATCTTAAAAGGCGAAGCCTCCCATTATGCTTCTGATTTGCATAACCTGCTGTTCTGCTGCCAGTGTGTGGATGTGATATTTTATTCTGAAGACATGAAGGAAGTAGCAGAAGCCCACAGGATTGTTTTGAGCTCTATTAGTCATGTGTTTATGTTAATCTTCAAAGTGAAAAGCCCTGCAGACATTCAGGATTCTTCTATCCTAAGAACTGCTCAGAGTCTTTTTGCGACAGACCAGGAAGCTGTGTTTCCCATTTCAACTCCTGACTCATCATGCAACTCACCAGTAAGAGTCATTGTTAAAGACTCTTTCTTCTGTTCTTGTTTGTCAGACATTCTGCACTTCATTTATTCAGGTATCATGTCAGATTGGTTCCAGATGCTTTTTGTTTTCTAGTAAGAAAGAAACCTATTGCAATGGGGCTATATAGAAGGAGTGTGCACAAATGCAATTTTTGGGATTCGATTCAAATCGAAATCCCAAAAATTCAGTTCAAATCTTTAAAATTCAAATCTATTCGTTCAAATTTGTGATTCCAATTTGCACTTACGAATGTCAACAACATTTGTATGTGCCTGTACGCATCGTTACACATCCCGTATGCATCCGTACGCATCTGTATAGGTCTGTATGCATCCTGAAGTTATCCCATATGCAACACATTTCCGTCCCGTATGGATCCGTACAGATGCAGGAAAGATGCGTATCTGTAAGTACACATTGTGTACGAACCTGTACACATGCGAATGTCCAGATAATTTGAACGAATAGATCTGGAATTTGAAATTCGTTCGAATCTTTAAATTCAAATTTATGGACATTCGATTCAAATTCGAATGTCGAAATTTGGGCAGATTTGATCAAACTTTGAATACCTTCAAATATCCATACACACCCCTACTGTATAGTATATTCCTGAAGCGGCCTGATCAGGCATGACTGGCAAACAGCCACAGTTTGAAACTGGAATAAACAGCACACAAATTCCACTTGTCCTAATAACGGGCTACGTCCCCATGGGCTGCTAGTACCTTGGGGTGGATTCGGGGCAGCCTTAATGTGAATTGTAGTTTGCATTAAGGAGTCCCCATGGCAACTGAGGACAGGGCGGGTTCAAACCAAACTCCTCTGTCCCCATGAAAACCACCGTAAGTCCCTGCATCAGGATGCCGTGGTTTTCTCTCCCCTCCCCTCCTTGCCTGATGGCGTGATCGCCTAGGTAAGGGCTTGATTTACCCCAAACGACTGCCTGACAGCTTCCCTGCAGTCAGCTGAGCAGCTGTCAGAGAGGTATAGGGGCTGTCAGGCCCATGAGCAGAGCTCCGGTAAAATAATTAAAACAGCCGCAGGAAAGCAAGCCGTGGCTGTTTTAATTATTTTACCAGAGCTCTGCTTGTGCACTTGCTCTGTCGAGCTCTGCTCTGACAGTTGCTCAGCTGACTGCAGGGAAGCTGTCAGGCGGTTGTTTGGGGTAAATCAAGCCCTTACCTAGGCGATCACGCCATCAGGCAAGGGGGGACAGTTGCGATCGCATCATAAGCAGCGGGGACAATGAAACACCACCCGCTAATGCTGCGATCGATTAGCAATAACCCAGGAGTGTCCCCATGCCCCCCATCTGCTCTTGTCTCCTGATCTGGGGTGAGAACAGTTACAAAGGGGGGGGGGTCGCTCTGGGTTTTTGCTTTTTGTCCCTCATGTTGCCCCAATTAGGGCTTTGCATGGGTATTTCCTCCTGCCCAATGAGAAATTGAGGCAGAAAAAGGAGGAAAAGCCTGAATTCTCTCCCCACTACTTCTGGTAATGATCTTCTTCACTATCAGAAAAAGAGGGATGCTCTTCTTTCCATTTCTCATAGCAAAAACAATCACTGCTGAAAGAGGGGGAAAGGATGGCCATCTGATGTTTGTCAGGGAGAACAAACAGTGAAGGAAGCAGAGAGGGAACACTACCAATCAGGCATTTAGTGGAGACAGGGGACGCACACAGGTTGATTTTTCACTGACAACTGATTTTGGCAGGTAAAAGTGAAACATATTGCAGTCTTACACTGGTGCCCCATTATGTGTACGTGAGCTTTACCATTTCACGGTGGTAGACTATGGACACAAATATGGCTCTCCAGTGTATCAGAAAGGAATCTAGTTTCACTTCTGAAAATTGGATTACTTCCTATATTCAGTCACCCTGACCATTTAGTAAAGAAATTCTTTCCTGATATTTCAAATTGTTTCAGTTGTGGGATAACATGTAACAGAAGGGAGCATATTTACATCAATTTATGAAGGTTCAGCTGATAGAATGTTATGCAACAACTATGCATTACGAACAGATTTGAGTCTGAAAAATTGACAGATGGGGAAAATGTGCTAGTTCATCTTTCATTTTTCTCAAACTCCTATTTATAGGAAGGACATTATATAGGGAGGAGGATTCAGTGTGTAGTAGAGGCACGGGTTTTGTATCTCATTGAGATCTAACAAATTGGCTGGTGAAGAGAGACAGCCTGCCACCCAGAGGTCATATGTGAGCATCTATATCACATGAGTGGCAGGAGACTCACTGAGGAAGGAGGAGGACTGGAGAGAGAAAATCAGAGAGGATTATTTGAAATGGATGGAGCAGAGGAAAAAGGTGGAGGTGGGCAAGAAGGAGCTTTTGTTGTTTCTCTTTAGCCTAACACCTCTATTTGATTAGGGATTAGATTCTGGAGGCTCTCTCTATTGCGAAAGCAAAATATGGATAGGATTGTTAAAAATCCCTTAAGTAAAGAGAGTGACTGGAACCAGAAATAGAGATTCATATTAGAAATGTAAAACATATTTAAGAAAAGCAGCAGAAGATAAAAAATACCACACTTGCTGTGAGGCAAGCATTTCCAATTGTTCCAGGTTTTTCCTTTGCTCCAGGTAACTTGTGGAACAGCCAGTTATTCAACCTATAGGGAACAATGCAAGACTTGTTTTGAGTCCCTTTTCCTCTACAGAGAGATCCAAAGTAACCATCCAAAGCCCCTTTCTGATAGTGAAAAATACTGCTACCAAACTGAGAAGGGACATTTTCCCCTTCTCCTTTCTGCAGCAGTAAATAAGCAACTTTCCCCTGTCTCCACTAAATGCCTGATTGGTAGTGTTCCCTCTCTGCTTCCTTCACTGTTTGTTCTCCCTGACAAACATCAGATGGCCATCCTTTCCCCCTCTTTCAGCAGTGATTGTTTTTGCTATGAGAAATGGAAAGAAGAGCATCCCCCTTTTTCTGATAGTGAAGAAGATCATTATCAGAAGTAGTGGGGAGAGAATTCAGGCTTTTCCTCCTTTTTCTGCCTCAATTTCTCATTGGGCAGGAGGAAATACCTTCTGCTTGACCTGGAAACTACAAGAATTGGTCCCCACAAATGCCAGCAGTCTCGAATTTTGAATGGAATATTTGACTATTTTTTCACTCAAGGGAATCAGTCAGGGACAGGTGCTGCTACTGTGTTGGCTGAATCTGAAGATTGGGCTGGAGGAACAGGTCCATGGAAGAGGTGGTGTGGATGATGATATGGGTGGAGATGGAGATGCCCCCACCTCAGACAAATATAACCACAGTCAGCAGGACCATAGTGCCCTCCCTCTACAATACATGCAGGAACAGATGGCACACACCACTTGTCTCTATCCAGTCATGCATATCACTGGAGATCTGTGGACCAGTGGCAACAGATTGCCTGGACCTTTCCTCTCCCTTACTGTGCATTAGTGGGGGGAGGAGAGAGAGGGTGTTGTTTTAGCCAGTGCTGGTGCTGGTTCTCCAACTACCATTCTGGCAATGAGACTCCTTTGGGCCCTGCTACACAGGGAGGAGGTGGATATTACCCACACTTCTGATAGGTTGGTTGGGCAAGGACCCAGTCCTCATCCGTTGCTTTGTGGTCACTGACAATGGAAAGACAATAGTTAAAGCAGGCAGAGTTTGTGAACATTGCTTGTATGACTCCCTGGTTGTGAGGGACGCCCTGTGGTTCACTGGGCTGGAGTCCTGGGCTGAGTTCACTGCTGATTTTTCTTCCATGGCTTCTGCGGCAACCCTTGTAAACAGGTGTCACATGATACCTATCCGTTTTCACTGCAGTAGCTATGCACATATGATGCTTCACCAGACCAAGGGGGAGAAGCACATTCTAGAACATTTGATCCCTCAGAGATGTTTTCACTTGGTGGAACTCCACCTAGTGGAGCTTGAGCATGAGCCTGCTCTTCACATACACACTATGGAGAAGTGCTGACTCTCTGTGGAAGACTGGTGCACCATCACAGATGCTGTCGAGGCATTTGGATTCTTCAGTCAACTGATGAGCAAACTGAGTAGCAAGACAGTGATGTTGAATGTAGGACTACCAAGGGCAATTGTCTTGCACAAATATCTTGGAGGGATTCAGCCCCAGTTGACCACCAAGACTGGCTGGGCCCTGGCCAGTTTACTGCGGGCTGGAGTAGAAAAGATGCTGATCAAGCCCTTGAAAAAGAAGTCTGTGATCCTTTTAGTGACCTTTCTTGACCCAAAGGTGAAGGAGGGAGCTGTCCTTACAGATGAGCTGCCTCAGTGAAGAGAGTACCTGATCCACGCAGCTAGAAGAATTCAGGCAAATAAGTTGGGCCAGATATTGGAGAGCACAGCACCTGTTCCCAGTGTGCTAGTAGTAGTAGGCTCAGTAGCATGGTTCCAGAGGAAACTCACAAAGCATGCTGCTAGTAATCACTATCCAAATCAAACTTGTGTTTTCAGCCTCAATACCTTTCTAACAAAATGGGGGCAGCTAACTTCTCTCAATAGTGCTGAGTAGTCCATTCTGCAGTATCTAGAGGTGTTCAGCTTGTGGGGCAGCTCATCTTCTTAAAGATTAGCCTACTCCTGTTGGGCATTCCCAAGCTATCTTTGAGGGATGAGTGACTAGACCATTGTGACCCCATCCTAATTCTGCAGCACCACGGCGAGCTGATATTTCTTTCAAAAAATGACTAGTAGGGCAGGACTTCCCAAAGAAAGCAAAAACAAAAAGAAAGCATAGAAAAGGGAGGGGAAACCACAAAAAAAGAAACTTTCAATAAAGGAGGCATGTCATTATTTATTAAAAATCAAAACAAGGAAAGGAAAAAGGAGACAAGAAGAGGGAAAAAAGAAATCACTACTAGTGGTTTCTGGGATAATGCCCTTACCCACCCACCCACAACACACATCTGACCTTAGGGAAAAACACAACTAACATTAGAGGCTTGGACACACTGACATGCTAGGGCCAACCAAAAAAAGACAATGGGGGGGGGCAGTTGCACATACAGAAAGAGCAACAGATGTGGCACTAAACCTACTCACATGCACTCTCAAACATACCGATGATGCCATCTGGCTCAATGTGCAAGGACCACTACCAGTCTGAGACCTTGGCCAGATGAATTACCCTAGAAGTGGTCCTGGGGCTGATGCAGCAGCAGCATCTGTCTCCATTCTCCATCCAGCGTTACCGGTGTTTAGAAAGCATGGGAGATACAGTCCAGTAACATCTGCATGGTATATTGACTATCCTGACTCCACTGTATAAAAATGATACAGCTGTCAGGATTGTCAACATACCATGTAGATATTACTGGACTATATATCCCATGCTTTCTAAACACTGGTAATGCTGACTAAGGCCGATGGGAATTGGAGGCTAGCAACATCTAGGGAGGCATATTGCTGGATATTTACACCTTAGACAAGTATGATTGCAAGTGATACCACACAGCCTCATTAATAACATCAATCACAATAATAATACATTTGCTATTAAGATGTATTGTTTCCAGGTACAGAATCTAATTTAATCAGTGCTATAACAGTTTTTCAATAAAATAAAAATGCAGCATTGTGGGAGAGAATTGAGTTGTACACAGCACACGTTGGTAAAAGCTTCATTCTGCTAAGAGCTAAAAACATGAGGAACCACATACTGCATCATTTGTCTGACGACCCCACAGGTGCTTTCCAGTGGGAATTATTGGAAGAACATATTAAAAAGAAGCTGAAAGATCCAGGGCACGTTGAGCTTGTTCTTGAGAAAGTGAAATGTATCTTGAAAAATCCGGGAAAGGTAAGCAGTGGTAATTTATTCTAGAATTGCATTTAGTGCTGGATTAGAATAAAGAAGGTTTTTAAAAATTTATTCAATAGACATTAGATTTTTTTAATAGCTGTTTCTCTGCTTATACTGTGAATTAACCTAAATCTCTGCTAGGAGCTAGTCCTTAGTGTGAACATGGCAGTCTTTGGCTGTGGTTACACCTAAGATTTAATCCACCTTCAGTCCACCTTCTGAGTGAGGTAACACATCAGCAAAGTGACCAGTAACTTTATTTCCACATTATGTATCACAAAGGTGAATTTTCTGAGTTATTTAATGCTGAATGAAAATAACTTGTCAGTTTGCTGATGTATTCTCTCACTCTGAAAGTGGACTGAAAGTGGATTAAGCTTTTAAGTGAGTTTTGCATGAGAAGGGTTACATCATGGAGCAAACAGTTTTGGTTAATACAGGGTTATCTGAATAGACACTGGAACGGGAATAGTTCCTCCATGCATGAAATGTGTGACATGTATGCATGTGTCTGCTTTAGGCAGTAGATTTTCTCTCATTATCCTTTATAGATTCTAAAAAGAGGGACCTAATCTAAGGCTGATGTACAGTTTCTCTGATTTATCTGATTAAGGGTGCTGTTTCACTGCCTTCATTGGTTTCATTATGGAGTCAATGAAGATTATTGTGCTTTAATTGTCAAAATGTGCTATAATGTGCTATAATGCAAGGTAGTGCATGGTTATAGGAAATTTCAGATGCTTTGCAGAAGCAACTCCACCTCCTGTGTTTTCCTTACAAAGCTAGCAGTTCTTCCAGAACAGCAATCCAATATTTATTCCTCACCATTTATGTCACCCTTCATTTGGCAGTCTCAGAGTGTATTAAAATATTTCATATAGAAGCATGATTAAAACCAATAAAACGATATAAAGTGTAATTAAAATTCCAACCCAATAACTACAGTCTGTGTTGTTGGTACTGGATGGAGAATAATAACTTCTCTGTATGTACATGCACAAAATATTTCAGCATTCTACTGCACATACACCAAGAAAGGAGTATTGTTTAGAATCACCATTTAAGTCACACAGTTATTTATTATTTATTTACATTTTTATCCTGCCCTATACGCAGAGGTCTCCGGATGGGTAACGACATTTAAAATCAAACATTATTAAAACTATAACAGTATGTATTAAAACAATAGCATCTGCACATGGGAAAGGAAAAGTGTATCCCCATTTAACCAAAGGCCAGGGCAAAGAGGTGTGTCTTCACTGCCTTCCAAAATGTGTACAATGAAGGTGATTGTACAATGAAGGAAATGTGTACAATGAAGGGGGAGACTATTCCATAGCCTAGGGGCTATCACTGAGAAGACCCTCTCCCATGTGCCCACCTGTTTTTCTACTGAGGGTGGTGGGAGAACCAGGAGGGCCTCCCCTCCAGATCTTCCACTAAAAGTATGGCATTGAGTACAAGATATCTCAGTTAAAGCAAATGGGTCTCAAGATGTCAGGCTGTAGAATTCAGAAAACTGCATCTGTGTCTCCCAATTCATAATCTTATTTGGAATCCATGCTCCTATTATCTTTCTAGTAAGAAGCTGTCGTCGCCTGAGTGCCCTCTCTGAGGTCAATTGATGGGATTATGTGAGGCTCATGCTGAAGCTTGTGCATTGAAATGTATGACACAAGCCCCAGGACCATTGTATGTGGAAAAAATAGTTTGGCCTCGTGATTAGCAGCTGTGCTTCCCCCTCCCTTCGCCTGGAAGCAACAGTACATTGTCAGGGACTTCCAAGAGGTTTTGTTTCATGTATTTCTGCATGCTGCACAGCAGCAACACCCTCACATACTCAGACTTTTAATAAAGCATGCAAAAATATAGCATCTAATTAAAATAGAAGTGAATAGAAAGAAGCAAAAATGCTGCTTTATTAAGCACCTAAAATACGTTTTCTCCTTCTTTTTATTCCTTTGTGAATTTGCTACAATTGTTCCAGAAATTGAATCATCCACCATCAACATCTTTAGAGCAGGAATAATAATGAAGTTTAGATATATGACAATAAAGGTGAAGAAGAAGAAATGTTCAAAAAAAATGTATTGCAGATGTTCCCAAACAGATGGGAACAACCTGAAAAAAACTTAAAGGCAAAAAGGAGGTTTAGTCTTCACTTTTCTGAAGCAGTAAAATGATAGTCATTGTAAGGGTATTTGTGTTTGTATGAATTATTTTTCTTTTTTTCCAGGCTAACAACTTACAAAATTGCAGATCATATTTGTCCAAACGACCCTTGCAATTATGTAACAGTGCTCTCAGGCTTTTCTTTAACACAACTGTGTTAGCTGATGTCATGTTCAAGATACAAGGTACCGTACTATACTTTTAAAAGTTCTTTGTGCCAATTCAAATAATATCTGGGGATGGTAAACACAAAAAGTTTCAAGGGGCATTTTGTTTTGATTAAGGAATATAACTGAATATCTGCTGATAAGGTTAAAAGTACATTTGTTTCCTGCTGAAGAAAAATGCATTGCAATACTAAAGTTTGCAGTTTAAAATTTCGCAGATCTGTATGTGTAGGTGGGGGGAAATCATTTAACAGCTGATGATTGTTTTGAAACTAATTCTTATTAACTTGCCAGTCATGGATTTATTTAAAATATCTATACATAGCTTCCCATTAATATATAATCTCAAAGTAGGTCATAAAACACAGAATAAAATAAACTAAATCATAATAAAGATATGATAAAAATCAAGAATAGAGGAAACAAACATTCATTCTGGAAAGACCAGGATAAAAATATAAGTCTTCATAAGACTTGCATGTGCTACGTTAGGCAGTTACAATGAATTAATCTCAGTGACTTTAGTGGGTTTGAAGCAGGGTAGTTCTTCATGAGTTGTAAAGCCTGTATACTGGGCATCAGGCAGTCCACACAGATGCCTATTTCTGGAGGTATCCAAATCCTACTCCTTTGGAAGAAGAAAATGACTCAAAAAGGAGAAGGTTCACATGCCAAAGTTCTCCCTTCAGCTAGAATCAGCTTCAATGAATCAGGGAGATTCATTGCAATTCCCTAATTGAGGAATGTCTGTCTAGGGAATGCACGTAGATTTTGGCAAGGTTCAGTCATTCTCAGCTTTCTCTTTTGGAGGATCTCTTTGCTTGCAGTTTATCTTTTCAGAGGGTAAGAGAGTAGCACAGACTGCTTCTTTCATCTGGTTACTATTTAACCTGTTGAAAAAGGTAGGGGTAGGGGTAAAAAATATTTACTGTATGTTCTTGCCCCCCACTCCTTCTATTCCGCAATCACTGTCCAAAGACCATGAGCGTAGAATGGAAGAATCACCCACAGGGACTAGTTTAGGGACAGTTTCATGTTGTTGTGTCCAGCTCATTATGACAGGTCCCTCTATCCTCCACTATCTCTCAAAGTCTCTCAAGTTCTTGTTCATTGCTTCCATGACTATTTGTCTATATCTCATCCTCTGTCCTTCCTTTCTCCTTTTGCCTTCAATCTTTCCCTGCATCAGGGTGGTTCCCAATGAACCCCATCTTCTCATTATTTGGCTAACGTATGTCAGCTTCTGCTTCAGGATTAGTCCTTCCAATGAACAGCCAGGGGTGATTTCCTTTCCTATTGGCTGATTTGATCTCCTTGAAATCCAAGGGACTCTCAAAAGTCTCTTCTGGCACCACAGTTCAAAAACGTTGATTATTTCATACTCAGCTTTAAATCTCTTCACTGACATCTGTTACTTCTGGAAAACCATAGCTGTTTCATAAAGGTGTAACAGCAGCTGCAGACCAGATGCAGGATCCAGTCCGTAACTTCTACTAGGCATAAAAACGATAAGTATTTTGAGCCTCTTCAAACTGCAGTATTCACAAGATGGAAGTTCTTTGTTTTGAGTTCAGCTTTGAGGCAGCTACAGCCTAGACCAAATGTCCATGTACTAGGGGCATGCATATGAAGAAGTCTTTTCTACATGCTGCCTGCAGAATGTAGAAAAAACAAACAGTCCTTTCAAAGAGGAACAAAATACAAATGTACAGCTTAATTGGACAGACAGCTCTGTTCAAAGGCTGCTCTTTGGGTAATACTTGTTTGAAGTTGGAGGAACAATGAATTTCATTGCTTATCTCAAAGCATATTTCACAAGGGAATAAACTGCTTAATAACAAAAGCATAACTGTCTTTGCATGTAAATCATAATGAGAATGAAGAAGTTGTGTTTTTTAAAAGGAAAGTTATGAAAATTAATTTAAGAAGATAGAGCATAGGCAGTTTATATTTTCCCCTGCCTTTTAGAAGAATTTCATTACTAAGATACCAGTGTAGTATACGATAATAAAACAATTTACTTTTAAAACATTCATTACACATTAATGCACATATAGCTAAATAATGTATTAATGCATCCTTTTGGGGTAGAGTAGGGCAAAATGTAACTGATCAGTTCCTGTTGTGTTTTAATTACAGGCACAGCCTCTGACCTTGGACAGTAACCTCAGGGATGTTGCAAAACGCTGTGACCTCCTTATTGAATTAATTATAGATGGAAAGTTCAGAGTCAGAAATCGAGGCACTCGGACAATTTTTTTATGTAACGTCATATGTGTGGAGATCATGGGGAGTGATTTTTTAGGAGCATGGTGTCAGAGGAGGCATTGCATATCAAAGCCTCATTCATATGTTTGACACTCTCATCAACAAAGCATTAGAATAGGGGTTTATAATACATATTTTGAATACATACTAAATATCTATATGAAGGCTAGAAGGTTTAATGCCCCATCCAAGTCCTCTTCAATGAAGTGCCCATACTGTCAAAACTTAAGAAGTTGTACCCAATATGACTACCTACTGTGGCTCAAGCAGGAGCTATAGCTTGGAATGGATTTGAGTTTGTCTTGTTTCTAGATGGTTTTATTTTACAGTGATGTTCAGGTGCCTTTTATTGCTGACCATGTTCAGAATACCAATATATTTGTACAATTCAAAGTACATATATACATGTCCTCTGCTTGTTTCATGTATGCAAGTCTGCTATACACGTGTTCAGATTAATGTGTGTAAAAGTGTTTTACCGTTTAGGCTAGAGTATGATCAGTTGTGAGCTATTGCGTTTGTAGCTTGTATACCTTGCTGGATACAAGTACACTGCATTACCTAGGTCAAAAAACAGGGAGCCTGTGGTTCTTGAGATAGGGCTGTCTTTAAAGGATGTGAAGTGGAGGTTCCGTTCTTGTGTGTGGGTACATCTTAAACATTAATGCTGCATTTATGAGGAAATCCATATAGTGTGATCTTTTTCTTGTACCACATTGTGAGAGTCAGACCAGCCTCTAGATCTTTTGGACTGTAGTTCCCATTAAGCCGTATCCATTGTGGCTAACGTTGAGGAATGATAAGAGAGAAAACAGTATCTGAAGGTTAAAAGTTCATATATATAAAAAATCAAAATTGTCATCTTTTAACTTTTCTACAGGTGCTACAGTGCCAGCTCACCGAGCAGTCCTTGTGGCTCGTTGTGAGGTGATGGCAGCTATGTTCAACGGTAATTACATAGAGTCTAACAGTTACCTAGTTCCTGTTTATGGGATTTCCAAAGATACTTTCCTGTCTTTTCTAGAGTATCTGTACACTGACTCATGCTGCCCAGGTAAGCAGATATTTAAAACATTTTTGTATGTTCAAATTTCATAGATATGGCAGAACCTTGCTACTTAAGACGTGGTGATTTGGCTCCCTCTGAATATAGTGCTTACACACAGTGCCATCTATCGCTGGCCAGTGTTTCTTGCCAGCATTTTTCTTAGAAGAAGCCCTTATCCACTTCCCATTTGCAAGGTCATCTCTGAGCCAGACCCTTATAAACCTGGAAGTACAATTGAAACTTATTTTGGTTTAAAAGGACATTTTGACTAAAATGTACTGTAGATTGTGCTCCTGAAAACATTTCTTCTCTTCCAAGAAGGAATTTGTAGGCAGTCCTTTTGTGCAGCCTTTTTCATACCTAGCAAACTATAAGGAATTTCAGAAGAGGCCAGCAAGGTTATGTTCACCTATAGAAAAAAAAACCCTCTGTGGCAGGTTAGATAGAGATGGTTTGCAGCTGGGATTACTGGCATTCATTTTGCCCTTTCCTCCCCATGAACATGCTAGGCTAGGAAAAGGGACTTAGAGATGGACCATCTCCAAGGTGCTTTTGAGCTACTTTTTTGCTATATGTGAATTCTCTTTAGAGGAAATGCCACTTAAAAACTAATGTGGATCCGTGCCCATATCCATAGTAAGCACAAAGCACTGCAGGTAACTGTTGTGTTAAGTTTGGCAAGGAAAACTGTTCACATCTAACTGAGGCTTTATCTTTTTCCAGCCAGCATTCTGCAAGCCATGTCACTCTTGATTTGTGCTGAAATGTACCAGGTGTCAAGGCTACAGCATATCTGTGAGCTTTATATTATAACACAGCTCCAGAGTATGCCTAGCAGGGAATTAGCATCAACAAGTCTGAGTGTGGTCAGTTTGCTCAGAAAAGCAAAGGTAGGTGTGCAAAGTAAAAATCATTTCAATTTACCAAATCTTAGCAGGAACTCTAGCTTTGTTCTGGCTTTTCCTTGTCCATCATTTCTCAGCCCACTGTGCAGAATTGTTTCTGAGACAAAGGCAGGCAGCAGGCTAGAAACATACAAAAACGCCTAGCCTAAGCCTGCACCTTTGGCAATGCTTTGAAGAAATCAACTAGTGTAACTTGTCCTGGTCTGGCTAGTGAAGTTAAAGGAAACAGTGCCCTCCTGCTTGGGTCCTGGTGACCACAGTTTTACTTTGCAATGGTACAGAAGTGGTGTTCTTGTGCTCTTTTCCAATAAGATGCCAGGACCTCCTTGCATACAAAGCAGATGTCCCACTTACTAAGCTATAGCATTTCACGCAACTGCTAATTGCTGTTTCTTGGTAACATCACTTAGCATTATTACATGTTACCTAATTTCTGATTCATCTTCTAGAGTTATTTTTGCAATGCTGCTTTCTGTGCCCTTACAGTGGCTATTTTACCTCACCTTTGCGTTGGCTTACTGCAGTAAAGAACACCCTCTTGACCTTTTCCCTTTTGTATCAGCATTGGTTGTAATTTCTGTGAAGACATATAGGAAAAACATTACTACACTGCAGCTCTAAATGCTAGAAGCTTTTTATAGTTTAGAAATTAGGTTAATAAAGACAGGCATGGTGTGAGAAAATTCTCTTCCACAACTATCCATAATATTGGGGATGTGCACGGATATTTGAAAATCCAAATTTGACGAATATCGACATTTGAATTTGAATTGGATTTTCAAAAATCCAAATTCGATCAAATTGTGAGTTTTAGGAAATCCAATATGGATTTTCGAATAATTCAGTTGAATAGATCCATTTATATCACATCTGAATATTGGGTCTATTTGCACATATAACATGGGATGAAAATGGAATGAAAACAGGATATGCATGGATTCAAAAATTGGATACAACTTTTGCTGACATTTATTCCATTCGATTTGAATAGGATTTTCGGAAATACGGATTCCGATAATCTGGATTTGAATAGGATTTTTGAAAATTTGGGTTTTTGAATTTGAATGCAAAAATGCATTCCTGCACTTCCCTACATAATATTAGGTAATATTAGGTAATGCTTCAAGCCCTGGAATACAGGCCTATTTGTGACTCTCAATGACCAATTTCAAATATGGGAGATGGGAACCATATTTCTGGGGGAACCATGAACTGGAAGATGTTGTTATGATCATGCCCTGCTTGCAGTTCTTTTAAATGTTTAGCGACTGTGGAACAGACCAGTAGAACAGATGAACTATCTGATTCAGCCCAGCATTTTTTAGGTTCTTAAATAGCAAAATGGTCTCCGTTATAGAATGTACACATGAATGTCTGGAAAGAAAGGATTTAGTTTGCCTCTTTGTACTCTGAGCTCTGGAATGTACTGCATTTCCTGTGGATCTCTGTTCTCAGGTGCAGCATTTTACTTAAGGTGGAAAGAGGGTTATACCCACTTACCTATACAGTGTGGGGGTAGAGGGATATAAAAGAAATGCAGCTAAAAAGTCTGTTGAAATGAACCTTGCTTCCTCTGCTAATTGGTCTTGAAGGATGAATCTTAGCCCTGCCTTTTGTGTATAGCCCCATTCTATTTCTCCCCCTCCCAGACTGGTCTCTCTGACTGTGGTTACACTTCAGGTTTAATCCAGCTTCAGTCCACTTTCAGAATGAGAGCATACATCAGCAAAGTGACTGGCTGTTTTCTTTCAGTGTTAAATAACAGAAAATTCACCTTTGGGATAGATAGAACGCAGCTGCAAGAGTGTTGACCGGAACAGCTAGCCGGAGGCACATCACGCCGGTTTTAAAAGCGCTGCACTGGCTACCAATTCACTACCGAGCCCAATTCAAGGTGTTAACTCTGACTTATAAGGCCCTAAATGACTTGGGCCCCAAATATCTAAAGGAGCGCCTTCTCCCATATCGACCTGCCCGTGCCTTAAGATCAAGGGGTGAAGCCCTCCTGGTCATCCCACCACCCTCATTAGTGAGACTGGTGGGCACCCGGGTAAGGGCCTTTTCAGCGATAGCTCCCAAATTATGGAATAGCCTCCCTCTTGAGGTGCGTCATGCCCCTTCCTTACAGATATTTAGGAAGGCGGTAAAGACCCACCTCTTTACCCTGGCCTTTGGCTAAGATGAGATGATTATATTCTCTTCCTTCCCTAATCACAGGCACTACAAACAAGATGAGAACTCATGGGAACAATAGGGAATGTACTGTTCTAAATTTACTGAACTTTTAAGTGTTTTTAATCTATATTTTATGTCTATATTGTTTTTAATTTACTTTTCATTTTTAATGTGTATCTTGTGATTAATTGGCTGTTACCCGCCCAGAGACCTTAGGGTATGGGGCGGGATAGAAATGTAAACAAATAAAATAAATAAATAAATATGAAAAGAAAATTACTGGTCACTTTGCTGATGTGTAACTTCTCTCACTCAGCTCAGAAGGTGAACTGATTCTAGATTAAACCTGAAGTGTGACCACAGCTTCTTTCTGATCGTGATGAATGAAAAAGGAGACAGGAACTGACTTTTGCAACTTTAATGTCGATGTAGAAGAGGGAACTTCAGCATATGACTTTAGCTAAAAGCGTTAAAAAGCTGAACTTGATTCTTTGAGACTATGTGGGTAGATCAATACAGTTTTCCTGGCAACAGCACAGAAATAATGTGTGCTCCCTTCCTTGAGCAATAGTTTTTAAATTTTCCAGTCTAACCTACAGCACTTGGCCTTCACAGGCTTCTGTCCAAATAGATTCAGCCCTACTGAGTTTCCAAAATTAATCATGACAAGAAAAGAGTAGCTTACACCTGCTGAAATTCCCTGCTCTGCATAGCGCCTAATGTTGTAGCAATCCCTGCAGCTGATATTTATAGTTAATAAAAGAATCACATATCCTGTTTTTTGTTTCTTGTTCTTGTTACAGTGTAGCACAGATTATACCTTCTGTCCTTTGCAGATCAACAGTTTTAAAGATTTGAAGTTCCATCCCACAGAAGCTGCTGTTTATGATTTTTAAGATGACCTATATTTTGTTATCCTTTCTTTACCATTAGAATATAGTTTGTGATTTAGGTGAATTTTTAAATTTCACTGCAGATCCTGTAGCAGAGAATATATTTAATGATACTGAACCAGTGGATTTGTAGCTGGGCAGATACACTTTTCAGATGGTGTCAGTGAGAGGCACACAGACTAAGAGCTCTTGTTCCCTTGACAGCCGACAGAGGGTGCCAGCATAAACAGCAAGCATGGAACACCTGTTAGATTTTTTCTAATACATGGTAGCCGCCTCTCTTACTGATCTCCTCACCTTCATCGTTGTTTTTTATGCTTAAACTTCTTTTCGTTAGCACTTTTACCTCAGCTTTTCTCTTTTAATCACTGCCTCTCTTCTTTGCCTTCACAAAAAAGAAAAAAACCTGCTTTCTTTGAAATTTCCTTTTTCTTTCTGGCTAGCCTCTTTTCTCCTTTTCTTGGTGTCTGGCTGATGGTGGTGGGTGCTGTTGAACACTTTTTATGCTCTGGCCAGCCCTACCTGTTTTCACAGGAGGCAGCTTTCTCTTCAGCCTTGTCAGCTGCCTTCATTGGCCACTTTTCAGGTCCTCCCTCTGCTGTGAAGCTCCTCTGCCAGGGCTTGCTGCTCCATGCTATCTCAGGCTATCTGGCAGCAAGCTCCTACCTTCAGATTGTCAGAAATCTATAGGTCTGTCATGGCCATAGTACAGCTCCCCTGTTTTTTGGGGGGAGCCCCAAGCCCATGCCTTTTAGAAGGTAGCCATTTTGAATGCCCAGGCCCACACAGCAGATGTCATCTTCTTTCCCTCCAGCCCAGCCACCATTCTGGGTTCTGTTCCCTTTGCCTTGGGGGCCTCCTCTGCAAACTGAAGCTATCCAGCCTTCTAATTCAGGCTTGCCTTTTATCAGCCACTGGGCAAGTATGTCAAAGGAAACATCTAAGTTCTCATTGGGATATGTCCCTAGGTGTGGATTCTGCTATTCCCTATCTAGGACCTTCTCCTCAGGCCTCACTCCCTGTCATGCTTGGCTCATCAGCCTATGAGGTGAAAATACCCCCTCCATCACTCCCTGGCCTGACTTGGGGCAATTTCAGTTGACAATTCTCTAAGGCATGTGCTACTTCAACTCTGAGCTAATGGGGAGTGCAGGTAGAGGCACTCAAGGAGCATCCAGACATCATAACAGGCACTATCACACAAGCACCTCTGTGCTTGGGCCTCTTCTCACCATAGGTCCTTTTGGGCTCACCAAAGGAGCAGATGTGTCATTCAGAACCCCTATTAGGACATTGCCGTGGCTGAGGGCTCATCTGAGGGCTCTGGAGACCGTTCATATTCTGATGTTGACTGCTTTCTTTATGATGACATTCCAGTCATCTCTCTCATTTCAGGAGATTCCCTTTGTATAGTATCTTTGAGTCTTGGGGTTTCTCCCACCATGGCAGTTGTGATGTTGTCCATTCTGATGCAGACTGTTCTCAAATTCATGTTCAAGCCAAAGGGAATGTGGACCCCAGGTTGTTTGAGGCTGATGGTGTATTTGTTGGCCTCTTGTGTAATCTTTTATTTACTTCGAGCATTTAGGAGTGTCCTGAAACTAATAAGGAGATGGCCTCTGAAGAAGTCAATTTGATGCTGCCCATGCCTAAGCATTCCAATGTAGCCCCTATCCTGACAACTATCCAGCAGCTTATTCTGTTTGAGTGGTAGCCTTCTGGTTCTCTGAGTAGGGTCAACACAATTGTCTGAACGTTTACTTACCTAAACCTGAGAAAGATGACATCTTTATGGTTCCTAGTGTGGATTCTTCTGTATCTAATCTCCTGCCGTCTTCTCCAGCTTTTGAGATACCTTTCTGTAACATTTGGATCACCAGACTGAGGTGGCTCTCAGAAGGAAATTGGCCTTAGATTCCATCTCTCTCTGGACAGCTGCCATTTTTCTCTTTTCTCCAGGGCAAACTTATGTTGGATTGATATTTTGCTACCAGATCCTACCTTCCCCTCTCAAGCAATATCCTCTCAGGTTGACATAGCATACAGTATACTAGATTTAATGCGGCTGGAGCTCTGGATTGCTTACATTCCACAGACAGAGCCTTGACTCACTCCATAGCAGCTTGCTAGTCCCTGTGGCTAAACTTCTCAAATGTGGAAGTACTCTAGCTTAGGAAGTCCTTCTTTCCTGATAGATCCCATTATAACTCACCTTTTCATCCCACAGACCAAGGCTACAGAGATCAAAGTCTACCAGCACTCCAGACATCAATCTCAATGGTACTGTCAATGTAGCAGTGTTGGAAAAGGCAGCCAGTGCCATGCTCAATTTGTGCAATGAGGGCTACCAATGAAATTCACCCTACAGCTTCTACAGCTGTGAGATTTGCTTCTACAGCTGTGGGAGAACTGCTCCAACTTTCCCCCCATATTTGGCATGAGTCAGTCCAACATGCTTGGGTCACCAAGGTTGTTTCCAGGGGTTATGTGACTGAATTTGATAACTTGCCACTTTCCAAATTTGTTTCTTCCCATCTTCCCAAGTCTCTGCAGAAGAAATAGGCAGTTTCATCAAGTGGCCAGACAAAATTAACTAAAAACTGTTTAGTTGGCTTTCCTGATTTTTTTTTTCAATTTATGTGTGGGTCTCATGTTCTTATTCACACAGATAACAACACTGCCAAGTCTTATGTCATTCATCAGGGTGGTTCTAGCTCTGCTTCATTGGCTAAGCTATTCTTCCATTTTTCTCTGGGCGGAATCTCACCTGCTGCCTATCTCTGTTCTTCACATCTCCGCTCTTTACATGCAGATGTCTTAAGCTGAGACTGGTTAACCCACACCGAGTAGAAGCACAATCTCCAGATGTTCTCTCTCCTTCTGTCAGGTGGGGCTGGCCTGTCATTGCCCTCTTTGCCACTTTAACCAACCATCAAGTTCCAGTTTACATCTCAAGGTTACAATAATCCAGGAACACTGTGGATATACTGCACCCATGGGCTCCTGGGATCCTCTACATGTTTCTTCTGCTACCTGCCCTGCTTACCTTGTTCAAGAAGATCCAGAGAGAAGCTGTGTAGGTGATCTTAGTGAAACCTCAATGGCTGCAGAGGCCATGGTTCTCCCTGGTCCAGGAGCTAGCTGTACAGTAGAGCTTCAAAATCCTCAGAGGTTACCTTCGAGACTGGTCATGCTTTAGCAGAACAAGCTTCTCCATGCTGACCTTGCCAGTGCTTGACTGAGCCTGGCTATCCCTCTTTAGTAGTTTGATACATGGCCCAACCCTCAGATCTTTCTTGATTGCAGTTCTTTCTTTTCTTGGCTTTCCTTCTTCCTTCTAGGACTTCAGAGCCTTGTGGCCTTTGCCTGCTTTTGGAACAGTCTGCTTCATTTGTTCAGTATCAGCCACTTACTCCAGAGGAAAAAAAATCTAATGGATGTTCCCATGGTTTGCTGTTTACGTGGGTGCCCTCTGTTGGCTCTTAGCCAAACCATGTACAGTATTTCATCATACACCTTCTAAAAGAGCTTATGGTGATAAGTACCATTGTTCTCTTTTAACGTGAGGTGCTCTTCAGGTTGTTTTACAGTATCAGATTAAGTTAAAAATTACATGTAGAGATGAGGATTATTTTAAGAATTATTCTGAAATCTGAATTAATCCATTATTTCTGCCAAAATGGTTTTTCTATAAAATTCATGTACTAAATTTATTTCCATGCTTTTTCTCCTTACAGTTTCACAACTCAGATTGTCTTTCAAATTGGCTGCTTCATTTTATTGCTTCCAATTATTTAATCTTCAGTCAAAAACCTGAGTTTGAAGACCTTTCGGGTAATTTTCTAATATTGTTTCTAAATGTACAAAGAGAATACGAGACTTTTCTAATGTATTAATTATGTCAGTGTATTGGATCCAGTCATGCCTCTTTTGTGGCTTCTTTCTTTCCTTTTTAAAAACATATTTGCCACACTTAATTGTTCAAATATTCAAACAAAATGTAATATGTCAGAGACAATCTGAATAAACACAAAATACAGCTTTGAAATGATCATTTTATTAATTGAAGAAAAAATGTTATCTATATAATCCATGTGAAAAAGTAATTCCCCTAGTTGTTCAGTCAACAATGAACAAAATTTAACTAATAATTGGGTTCAAGTTAGACTAGATACACCTTCTTGATTACTGCCAGCCCTGTTGAATCCAATCATCACTTAAATGGAACATTTGCAGCAATATGGAATAAACTATAGCAAGTTATTGAAATATATCAGTCTGGAAAGGGCTACAAAATCATTTCTACAAAACTTGAAAGAGCAGTGACTCTTTCCAGAAATGTTTACTCAGGTTGCCTTTGTCTCATTTTAATGTTTGTTTGAAGATCTGAAACAATTAAGTGTGAAAAATTTGCAAAAATCAGGAAGGGTAGAAATGCTTTTTTTGTGACACTCTAAATAGGTCTTGTTAATCAGCATGAGTTCAGTTTTGTATGTGCAAGATTAAAGGTCACACAATGAATACAAATGTTGCATTCACATGCAGTTTTTTACAAAAACACCTGTATGGCAGCTTAGAGCTGGTTCACAAGTGGGATTGTTTACACAATAGTCTGTCCCTTCGATAAAGCCCAGTCTCACCTCCTTTTCATTATAACAGAGATTGTGGTGCCTATTTAGCAGACCTTGGCAGATGTTATTCCACTGGTGTGAGTGAGAGAGAAATCTCTCCCACACTCATACCCATACCCATACCCTCTCTCTCTCTCTCTCTCTCACACACACACACACAACTTTCAATCCACCTGACAGTGTGAGTCGGAGAGAGAAATGACTAGTCTTACAATGAGATCAGCTATGAGGAAAAGATATTTCAACAGAGAAGCAGCTCCTGTGGTGTTTTTCTCCTCCCTCCTTCCTGTATGAAAAACAGGCGGAAGGGACCCCGATCTCATTGTGTTGCCCTGCTGTCTCTCTCTCTCATCCAACTGATACAGAAGAGGAGGAGGAAGGGGAGGGGGAGGGAAGAGTCTCAATATTTTCTTCATTATGATAGTTGTACTCAGCTGTTCCTGAAGAGCAATAATAGACTTCTCAGTGCTTTGCCCTAAAGCTGCTGAAGTCAATTTCTGCTTTTGTGAAAAGCTCCCCTTTTAAAGAAAAGAAACAATTGTTTCTCTTTTTAGATGGAGATACAAGAAAAGAAATGGAGGATACATTGTTCCTCCTTGCAGGCATTGGAGAGAAGAGGCAGATCAAGCTTCTGCCCTCTTTGCTCTTTTCTTCTCCTGTTCCTCTCCCCTCACCAGTTGTGACCTTCTCAGCCTCCCCAACACAACGCTCACAGTTGGGTAATAGGAAATAGGAGAACACCTCCAAAAGTATGGTTCTGTTCCGACTTTGCAATATAAATAGACTGAATCCTCAAACTCCTACTGAGTCTGATTCAATCAGCATAACAGTTTAGTTCTTTTTCAGGAACTTTAGTTAACAAAAGTACTGAATTTTTAAAAGCTATGGGGATGTTGAAACTCAGACATAAATACTTTATTTATTGTGTCGGGACGCTGCCTAAGACCATCTTCATGTTTTCCCTCGGCCTCTCATCTGGTAAAAGGGGACTATTTGGGGGTAGGTTGTGGGCAGGCAGAGGCACAATTCCATTTTTCCTTTGCCCAGTGTGGGACATGGTGGGCAAACTAGAGGGGTGATGCTATCATCTCCCACTTCCAGTTTCTGTCCTGCCTGTTCTTGTCCCAGTGCATTTTCCTTCTTAAAACTGCAGTTGCTCTGTGCTCAAATACAGAGGCTGGTGTGTGTGTGTGTGTGGGGGGGGGGGATGGACCAAACCAGCTTGGCAGCCCCAAACCACTACCCACCCTTTCTAGTTTGCCTCCTCGTGCCCAAGCAACCAAGGCAGCCCACCCTCCTTCCCATCTTCTCTGGGAGCCTTGGCCACATGCCTCCTGTCACTGTGGTGCAGCGGCCAGTGAGGAGACAGAGAACCTGGAAGACTGTTTTATGGGTTCATATCTCTCACCAGTTTGTTCTAGTGATTAGGAGCTGGACTCTTATCTGGGAATACAAGGTTTGATCCTGCCCTCCCCCATGAAGCCAGCTGGTGACCTTGGGCTAGTTACAACTCTTTCCTGACCTCTCACAGCCCCGCCTACTTCACAGGGTGTCTGTTGTGGGAGAAGAACAGAACGTTTGTCAGCCACTTTGAGTCCCCTTAAATGGGTGAGAAAAGCGGGGTAGAAAAGCCACCTTCTCCTTCTCTTCCTCCTCCTCCAAATCTCAGAAGGGTCTGTTCAGGATCCCACAACTTTAACAAGGGCCTATGATATTCTGCTTATTGGTAGTATTTTTCATGACTTTTCACTCATGTTTAGAAACATGGATGTTTTCATATCTGTAATGTATCAGAATCTTCATTTTTTAAATATTGTTTCCAGGACTGAATTTTTAGAACAGCAGTATATGTTTGAAATACAGTTGAAGATTAAACCCAGAACTTTAGAGGTTTCTTGCTTGAAGACATTCAGAAGTTGTTAAGTTACTCTGGGTTGCACACAGCTGTGTTTAACATATGTAGAAAAATGTAATGTTACTTTTCCCCCTTTCTTTTTTAGTGGAAGAACGTAATTTCGTAGAGATGCACAGATGGCCTTCCAGTATGTATCTGAGACAGCTTGCAGAATACAGGAACTATATTCATTCTCGGAAATGTCACTGTGCAGTAATGTAAACTGAAAGCTGAGCCTTTAGTAATGAAAAGTTACAGAAGATCCCTTTGTTTCAGTATCTTTCAGCTTCACAAGACTAAAAGCAAATGTTGAGCTTAAATGCTGTGAAATGCAATATGTATTATACTGCACTTACTAATGAGTAACTACTGTACTTTATAAAAGCATGTGAAACAGGTTTAGGGCTATGTTTCACTCGTGCTGCTGGGTCTGATTTCTCTTCTTAAAGAGAAATTTCAGCTCATACCATATTGTATCCATTTTTCAGAGAATATGAACTAATTTCAGAGCTTGGAATTCTTGTCAATCTGACTACAATTTTAGGATCTCAAAGGGAAAAAATCAAAATCTCTGTTTTTCTAAGTCATTTCCTCCTTTTAGTTTACTAACTCGTTATAGTTTTCTATGATTTATTTATACAGTGTTTGAACGATTTAAAGATTAAACACCCCAGCCCCTGAGGACTTAATAGTTTGTTTTGTGATTCATGTTAGCTGTACCAGATTCCTGTGGTGTGATATCTCCAAAATCATTCTGGGTGATTTTCCTCACTGAAGATCCTAGATTCTATCAGGTAAATTTAGAGAAGAAGGGATAAGCATTTTTTCAAAAATAACTTTTTGTACAGTGGTTGTCTTCTGCAGCAATGTTCTCTAATAGATTTTTGTGGAAAGAGAAGTAGAAATGTCAGAATTCTGTAACATTTTGATCAGCAAAGGAAGACTCGGCATTTCCTTCATTTTTTTTCATCCAATTTGTTATTGAAATATATGAAAGGAAATAGTTTTCAAATGTAAGGACAGCCTTAAATATATGCACTGGTGTTTGGAAGTTAAAACCTGATGGGATATGGTGGTATCATACAGGCTAGTATATTCCTTCAATCTCTCTCCCCCAGCCTGTTGCTTGGTTTATTTAGATCATTACTGCTTTAGATGAATATCCTTCTAGAAGCATGAGATGCCCCCAAGGATGTATTCAATGTTGCTTCTGATGCACAGAGATAATTCTCTCCTGCTTTTGATTTTCTCACCTTTCTCCAAGATGTGTGCTGACCTTGATGCTATATTTAACTTAATGCACAATCATGTTGTAGATGTATTGTTATCATAACCATGTTATCTGAGGTGAGGTCTTGGCCCCATCAGACTTAGTTTTGGTAATGCATTGTACCAAAGCATGCCTCTGGAGTACCCCACATACCTTTCAGTGGCCCCTGTAAATAATGTTTTATATTACTTTTTAATATTTTTTTTTAAAAAAACAAAAGATTTGTGAATCTCTTACTAAAAAAATATTGTTTCCAGTACTGGAGTTTTTATGGAGGTTGTATCAATAAAAAAATTAAAAGGCACACTGATTGTTAATAAAAATAGGAATGTACAAAGTAAAACCATTTTATATATTTTCCTTTGTTTTAATCTTAAAACTGCAAGGCATGTTTGTAGATCATCAGGTCAAGCATGGAAATTTGCTTTCTTTAAAGATGTCTCCAAAGTATGTAAGCACACAGGCTTTCAATTTCTCACTTTGGCCCTTTCCGCACTTGGCCTTATTCTGGAATATATCTCAGGATCAGGGTCTCTTATCTGCATGTTATTGCAGACTACAGCAGGTCCTAGTGAGACTTGCTATAGCCTGTATTAGCATGTGGACAAGAGACCCCTATCCTGAGATATATCCCAGAATAAGGCCAAGTGCAGAAGCAGCCTTCCTGACTTGCATGTATAGTATAGAAAGTATGCATACCGTAACCTTAAGAAGTCACAAATGGATTTGATAATTTAATACAGTAGTTTTCTCAAATTAATCTACAAATAATCTTAAACACAGAAATATTTAAATTAATGTTTGTTGTAGACGGTTTCTTTCTCAAGGGGTAGTAATGCATATGTGTTTGCTGTTTTGCTGTCTTAGTACTTATATCCCAACTTAAAGCTGGCTGCAATTCAGTGCTGCTGTATGCAACAGTAGGTGCAAAGAACTGGATGAGAACAAGCAAGATTGTTAGTTTCCCAGCAGCATGAAGAAGTACAGAACTGAAGGACACTAGTTGCATTTTTGAGGATTAGAACCACATTCAAAGTACCTGTTTGTGCTTGGAGACCCTTCATGGTTAGAGAAGGTGCAAAGCTCCAGTTTTATTGCAACAAATTTCAGTTATATTTGAATTAGTTTAGTTTGATATATTCAGGTAAATCCAAGCATGCTTTTTAAAAATAGTAAGCAGAAGTCAAAAATAGCAGAGCTCCCAAGTTCGCTAGTAGAACATGCATTGCACTCATTGCTCTGAGTTCCTGTCTCTGCAGACTGCTGGGATCAAGTTGTAACAACTAAAGTTTTCTTAGTGGGTTTCATAGTGCAGTTTAGCCAGATGTCAGTAGGTTTTGTTTTTCTAATTAGGGGATTACTTACTAATAGCTGGCACTAGCAAATATCATTCACGAGACTTACCAGTGAAGGAACTGGTTTTATTTTTATTTAAAAATGCTTCCTAAAAGTAGTGTGCTGTTCATAGTTTAAGGAAGTGTGTGGCTAGCTGCAAGCTTTACTAAGTGTAATGCAAAGGAAACTCTTTTTTAATAGGTTTGTCAAATAAGAATGTTTGTTGGTAAAATATGTATTTTTATTATGGCATGTGATAAATATGTAATGATAATTTCATAGGTTAGAAGATGCTTACAATTTACAAGATTTGAAATTTAGTATTTAATTCCTAGCAGCAAGACAATAAAATGTTTCTACTAAGTATTCATGCCTTGTGATTATTTACGTGTTAAATAAGTAAAATTCAAAGTATGTTTAGATGTGTTTTCAGTCATTATTCAATTTTTTTAAAAAAGTACTGTAGCAGATAAAGGATTTTTAAAGCTTATCCCTTTTAAAGTTATATATACCTGCCTTCACAGCCCCTGACCTGCAGTATTACTCACTCCCTAGCCATGTTGAAGCCTGAAAAAGCTCTCAGGCTAGTGGAGTTTAGGCCCAGAGCTTCAGCTACCACCTCAATGTTTGGAAGTGCAGGGCTGCGTTGGACAGAGGAATTACCTCCATTCCTAACAGTGACATGTTGGTTCTTCTTAATGTGAGAGATTTTAGCTTTTTCTGCATATTCTCACTTGGACATTCTCCAGATTGCTAGAGCTATGGCCTGTTCCACTGCAGTTAGGCTCTGGCTGAAGCTTTGGAGCTTGATTTAACTTCCAAGATGAAAGTGATCTCAATGCTCTTTAAGGGAGTTAAATTGTTTAGGAAAGATGTTCTGAAGCACATCCTCATCCAGAGGCAAAAAATGAGTGATGCCTTTGGCTCCTTTTGCCCAGAGTAACAATAACAACAGGATTAGAGATAGAAAGCCTTTGTCTGGTAAATGCTCTTTCTTTAAGAGCTAGCAAGAAGCCCAGCTTCCGAGCTGGGCCAGAATGAACCATCAGGTAAGTAAACGTTGTTCCATTCTTTGCTGTTCACTACTCCTTGGTTCAGTTTTCTTTGAACAAAATTAAGCTTCAGACTAAAGTTCAGCTATTTCCCTAAATTAAACCTTCCCTCCCAGTGAGATTCGCTAATATCAGAATGTCTGGGCTCAGCTGCTACAAACATTATTGATATAAATTGATTACTAGAATGCAAAATCTCTAATGCCCTTTTTTGACCAATGTTCTAATTTTCACCATGGGATTGATGGTGGGGAGCATTCCTATTCTGATAGTCTTTTAATCAAAAATTACTGTTCCAGATGAAAAGCTTGAGAAAAACCTAACAAGACAAATCATATTAAAACACTTATAATGGTAACTGAGTGCAGTTAAAGTACCTTCAGAAACAAAAACAGCTCAGCACTCTCAAAAGTAGTGGTCTCTCAATTCAGCAACAAAGCTTGGACTTGTTTTATGTATATGGAGAAGCTAAATGATCCATTTTTTCACAAATGCCCCCAGTCAATGAATATATGCCAAATACATGGGTCATCTTATGCTTGTCAATGCTTTTGAATAACTTTTGCCACATAAGGCTCCCCTTTTTCCAAGAAAACTTCAAGGCCATTTGTTTGATTTCTCCCCAAGTTGTTGAGTTTGGTATGTTGACATGGTGGTCAGAAAGAGAGGATGAGTCTTTCCTTGGCCTGGAGGTTGCCCTGTGGTGAGCTCAGAGAGGGCACTCACATGTAAAGAAGCTGTTTCCAAACCAGAAACAGTTCCTTCTGTGCTGGAGCTTGCCACAGCTGCTCCGAGTACATGATTAAGTGCTCTAAACATTAGTTATCTTTTGGTGTTTGTTTTTAAAAATCAAGTATGGAAATTGAAATTCTGGTTCCCGTGGAGCCCAAGGTAACACAGGTATCTGTTTCTCATCCCTTTTATATCCTAGTGAGAACACCGAGGAAGATCATAATTAATTTAAGGTTATTCACTGAGCTTCATGACTGAATCAGGATTTCAGTACACTTGCATTAATTCAACACTATCGGCTAGACTGTAAATGCAGTGGTAACCAGCCAGATGAAACATTTCTAGGCCCCACTTTTACATTTGTGCAAACTAGTTTAAAAATGCATGCAAAGCACCTAACAGGATTAAATAGTAAGAAACTGTCTCTTATTAAGTGAATTATGTTTTTGTACAGCACTCAAAACACAACATGACATGATTTGGGAAACTAATCCTAAACTCATTCAAGGTATTAGTGCCATACTTGTTTTATTAAACTGCTGCTCTGTTACATCAAGCAGAAAATAGCATTGGCTTAATACCCTTTCGCATCACAAAACAGCAGCTCCCTAACCAAGCATGCTCCATCTTTGGTTGGACTGAGTTTAGCATCTTTCCTTGCCCTTCCCACACTTCAGGTATTCCAATCTTGCCCTGCGCTCCAGAAAACCTGTATCTGTTCTATATACAGATCTGTCTTGACTATTTAAGTCTAGAACATGGAGGCCTGAAATCATTATTTGCATATACAGTATGAAAATCAAACTCCTGAGGTAACTGGCTTTTTTATTATTATATTCTGCTATATCAATGTTAATGACTTTCCATTGATTACCAGGGGATATGCAGATAAATGAAAGGGTATCAAAAGGACTGTTGGATTCTGAAAGCCAGGCAAGGAGCGCCTAGCACCATCACTGCTTAGTGATGAAATACATGTTAAATAAGCATGTAGATACAGAGGAAAACTGGAGGTAGACAAGTTCCAAAGAGCTGCACATTGTTGAATGAGGAAGTCCAGTCTTGGATCACCTCTGCTCTGGAAGATTAAAAAAAAGTTGTCAGGAAGACATATGTCAAAGTTAGGCAAGTGCAATGAACTTGGATGGCACATTGGTACTTTGTCTAATGTGGCTTGCTTATGTTTAGAAAGAGAGCCATATAACCTCACAGTCATAGGGGACTGTGTTCCATAAATCATTCCCATCAGTGGTAAACAGGTAGTTAGAGGAATTCACTATAACTTCTGGTCCCCTTGATGGATTTCAAATAATGTGGTGAACTGAGTTAACACAGTGCTGGTGGTAACAGTGAGAAAATGCATCAGATGGCTATTCCAGGAAATCCAGCAGTGATGACAGGTTTCCCAGAGAAGATCCACTTACCTGTATGAGGTTCATACAATAATGTCCTGCTGGGGACTTCTGGGGGCTACACAGCCACATTAAAAAAGAGATACCTTGCGAGACATGCAGGTAAAGCAAATCTAACTCAGGGTTTACCGCATTTGTCTGGTGAGCCACAGCAAGGGACGATGTTGGGTTCCTGTATATAGCCTACATTGTGCTTTACTGTCTGGAATCAGCCTAAGATCTAAAGAACAAAGTGCACCTTTGTGAAAATAAGAGTACACAGTGACATTTCTTTTTGTATTGGGGCATTTTTGCACCTAGCTTAGGCATGGAGACTAGTGAATGATTAGGATGGATCAGGCGTCTGCACTTTGGGGTACCCCAAAATTCCCAAACTTACCTGGCACTTCACCAAGTGCCATGTAAGTACGATCGCTGCTATATTAGCAATGATTGCCCCACCAGAGCAATGGCCACATGCGCTGGCTGTAACCACAGCAACCCAGTGATGCAGTGCAAATCTGCAGCTGTACCACGCTTCCCCACATGCACCCTCTGCCCAGAAGAGGTGCAATGGATGCTCCACAGCTATCTGACCAGGGAATGCTCCAGGACGGATGGAGCCACTTCTAGAATGGAAGCGATGCTCCATGCTGGAACATCCCCAGGCTGTCCCAGTAGATCTAGTGTGGAAAAGCCCTCTGTTTTATATAGCATTCCCTTTAGCATGTGTGGTGGTGAGCATTATTGTACTATTGGGGAGAGGAAGGTTAATTTTTTTCAGTATACCCACAGCATTTAGCTCTGTCCAGACGCTCTCACTAGTGCCAATAGCATCTCTTGTTTTTCTAAAGATGTCACCTAGTGTTACAGCTGAGGACTGGCAGAGAATGCTTTGGTCTCCTCTTCCTCTTCCCACTTTCTCTCATCACAGCTAACAATGGCTTCCCCCCAGCACGAAACATGAAGGAGAAAACCCAGCTGCTGTATCTGTTACAGAATATAGCCTATGGGTTGGGCTTGCGTGTTTGCCTCTAGGACTCTTTTTTCTTCATACTGGCTGGATGATATGACCTTTTCAAACATGGCCTTATTTTATTTTTTAAAACATATATTTAATTACACTGTTTTACATATATGGATTCTTGTATATGGATTTTTGTGTATTTCATGTTGTAATTTGTCCAGAGAATCTCTGGTTATTGGATGACTATAGAAATTTAGGATCTAAATAAAATATTACCTTTATAGAGCTCCAATTTTCTCTAAAATGGATTTAAGTTCTCCACTCCTGTATAAAGCTTCCAGATCTGTATAACCGCCAATGCATTTATCACCAATAAAAATACGAGGAACCTAGAAAAGTAAATACAGACATCATTTTATTTAGGAAAGAAAAATAAAATAATTTTTTTGGACAATTTTCTACTTAGGAGACCAACTCTAAACTCTAGCTGTCAGATCAAAAATGAAAGTAAGAAAGATGTGGTAGCCAACAACACAGCAAGCTCTTCCTCCAATACTTTGGAAGGTCATAAGAGTTATCCTGTGACTTGATCAACTGCATAAATGACTAGAGTAGCTGTGCACCATGTCAAAATCTCTCCTTTAGTTTTCTTAGATGATTCTTCCTCCACAAGTGTACAATACAGTGTTTGATGGGGCAGCAGTTTTCTACTTGTCCTTCAGATGTCTCTGAACTACCTGCGTTCCTCTCTCAGCATTCTAGGTGCAGTTAGGCACATCTGGTGGGCCCTAAGTTAAAGCTTAGAAGACCGGGGTTCGAATCATCACTGCAATACCTTAGGGCAGTCCCTAGTAAAGCTCCTTCACAAGGAAGTGGTCACTGTGAAGACAGAATGGACAAGAGAGAATAAAGCCCAGTGTCTTTTGGTCTTCATAAAGAGTGGGATATAAATTCAAAACCAGAGACGTAAAAGTTTCCCATCAGATCATTTTATTTTATTTATTTATTTGTAGTATTCATATCCTGCTGTTCACCTGATGGGCACAGGATGGTGTACAACAGTAAAAAAAAGTATAAAAGTAAAATACAATATAAAACCCAACCCTCCACATCCTAGCAGAACTACAGGGAAGCTAACCCTCAAAGCCCTGAGTGTAGAGGTGTGTTTTAAACATACTCTGAAAACCATATTGTGGTGCCTGGTGAACAGCAACCTCTGATGGAAGGTTGCTCCAAAGCCTTGGGGCCACCACAGAAAAATGTTTCCCTTGTTCTTCTCTCTTCCCCATTTCACTGTTTGTAGCTTTCTGTCTCTAGGTTATCAGCATCTGGAATCAGTCATTTATCCTTCTCACACTGTCATAATGCACAGACGAAGGTGCAGATCTGAGATGGATTGGGTGTTCACATTTGGAACTCCTCACCTGTCACAAACTTATCTAGCACTTTACCAAGTATGAGTAGCAATCACCTCACCACAGCAATGGTCATTAGTGCTGGCTGACAGACAGTGGTACACAGCTACAGCTACACCACCCCACCCTGTGCACATTTTGCCCAGAGCAAGGGGTTGTACTTGGTTACCCTAGAGGTCCCTTCCAACTCTATGATTCTAAGAGGTGTGAAGGGTGCAAGTTGACGTGTACTATCCACATCCTAGCCATGTCTAGTAAAGCTGTGGAGCACACTTTTTAGCGCTCCTCTGCTATCCAGCCAGGGTTGGCCATCATGCAAGGATGTTCTGTCCTGGAGCAGCCTAAGAGCCCTCCATATTAGGCCAAGGGTGAAAAGGTCCATTGATTTTGCTTTAGTGAAGCCTTTTTTGCCTGAAACAAATTGGGATGGAGAGATTTTTCTTGCCAGAGGATTTCATTTTTTTTAAAAAAATGTCTTCTTTCTTGTGCTTGAAGAGAAACAACCATGACTTGTTTTACTGAACACATTCTGCCCAAACTGGCTGCCACAGTGGAAAGAAAAGATTATTCAGGCTTTAGGCCATTGAGAGATCCAACTTCTAGAATAAAAGAAAGGCCAAGGCAAAAGACAAAAAACTTGCACCTGCTCAGAAGAATTTTGTCAAAATGTTCCCTATCTGGAAACTTTACAAGAACTTTTGAGGCAGAGCATTTGCGTTTTGTGTGGAAGGTCACAGGTTCTGTTCTCTGGATCAGCCCCAAAGAAGGTGACAACAGGGTGCACTTACATGGAAAACACCTTGGGTGTGCCTATGAATTCATCAGCATTCAAGTACGTCTGCAGGAGACTTTGCCTTACTAGATAGGATGATAATCAAAGAACAGCTAGCTAGGAGCCACACAAAGATCCCAGACAATCCTTAAGCTGTGTTCACATCTAGATTTTAATTCAGCTTCAGTCCACATTTAGACTAAGGTAACGCACTGGCAAAATGGCAAACGGTTTGCTTTTGCGTTTATCTAACACATAAAGTCCACCTTTGGGCTACATAACATAGAAGAAAATGACAAATGAAGCTGGGCTGAAGCTAGATTAAAACTTAGGTGTGATTAGGCATTAGATTTTAAAGAGACTGCCTTAAATTTCTTGTACACACACCTTGCCCCTGAGGATGAAAGTGCTACTGCAGCTGAAGACTTTCTAGCAAACTCAACTTTGTCAACTTCCTGCCTAGAACCAGTTCTCGCTGATAAGGTCACTGTGTGAAAGGTCTTTGGCTCCAGCAAGGCAGCCTAGCATACAGCCTTGTGCAAGGAGGAAGTCATTTCTGAATACAGCTTTTCATAGCTCATAGCTTTTCCTGCATTAAACCTTCACATTGCCACTATCAAAAGCATTGCAGAGACAGACAGACCCCATAGATTTCCTGGCAAGGTTATGTGGAGAACTATACCCCAAATTTCACATGGAAAAAGCGGTGCCAGCCTTCGCTTTTGGTTTGCAGCTAATGTCTCAATCTGTTTGACTCAGCATCTGGCCTCTGCTGTTCTCCGGCGTAAGACTGAGTTATCCCAGCAGCAGCAGTCCATTTGGTTTGCATTTTAGTGTGTGCATGTGATGAAACACAAAGTTTAATTTGGTATAGATCAAATGTCGTTGCCGTTTTCCATGGTACAAATAATATTGAAAACCACAAGAAACAACTTAAAAGCCTTCAAGAACAGAAGCCAAGGCAAAGTGGCTCCCATGTGAATTATGGATTTATTCACATTAGATGAAGTTCCCACTGGCCCATCAAATCCAAGAGCTTGTTCTTACAATGGGAGATAAATCCAGCCCTTGTTTCTGATAGATTCACAAGTAGGTCATGAGCATAATATGCTCACCAGGTGCACCTAGCTAATTTGCTTTTGACAGGCACCTCCCAGAATTCATTTAGACATTCTAGGAAGCCATTCAAGTTCACGGTCACCTTATGGTGTGAGTCTGTGCTTTGTGAAGAAATATTTCTTTTTGCCTATCTTGAGTCTTCCGACATTTGGTTTTACCTGTATCGCTTTCATCCCTACACTTAACCTCTGGTGATGTAGTCTTTCTTCATGACTTCTGCATCTGGGGCTTCTGCGCTCACAAGGAAGTTGCTTCATTGCCTTGCCCCGTTTCCCCTTTTTCCAGCTCAACCACATTCTCTGTGTGGCAGTGAGCACTTTCCCAGAACTCTTCCATCACCAATCATAGGGTGTTATGGCAATCCTGTGTTTTTAATGTGCATAAATTTATCTCTAGGTAGGGCTTTTTTAAGGCTGTGAACACACAAGGAATTTTGATAGCCTTTTGCTGTTTCTTTTTCCCCAGGCAGCTTTTCTCAGACTTTGGCTGCTTCCAGGAATTAAAAATGCAGCTCCAAAGCAACTTAGAAAGGGTTGCATGTGGTAGCTAGTGTACTCATCCTATCTCTAATCCACACTTTGGGAGGCCATTTTCAGTCCTTTTAAGATGGATTAGGGGTAGGACGGGAATACTGGTGTGTAGCAGCTGCGACATCAAAGCCACTTTCAATCTCTCTTTTGATGCCTTGGGATCCAGTGATTTTTCACCATCTCCACTACATCACACTTCCATGCCAAAGGGAGGAGGAGGAAGATGAAGAAATAGTATAGACTTGGATTTTCAATAAAATAACAAAACTATGTCAACCCCTTGAGAAGTCCAGGTCTCACATCAGCTGATGTAGCCATGAAAGACACTGGAGCAGAACTAGGTAAGAACAGTGACAGCCTGATGTGGAGCGATTATGAAGACGAATTCCAGGAAAGCTGCCCTGAAAAGCTGTGGTTATATGGAAAGGCTCTGAAGAAATAATGTCCCAATCCCATTGTCATTTTTGCTGCTGCTGCTACGACACTTATTTTTGGGAAGGACTCAAGTGTGTCCACAGAAGGGACGACTTCTGTGCCCAGATTCCTGTGTGACTCAAAGGCAGCTTTGAAGTTGCAGCTTCCACACCCTAATGCTTCTAATCCACATTCAAGGCCAAAAACGCACTTCCAAAGCGCACTCTCACCAGAGGTCAATGAGAACACGAGCATCTACATGCCACCACTTTAAGCCACTTTTGAGCCGCTTGGTGTGCAGAGGCCAAGGGGCTTCTCTTTCTCTTTCTCCCTCTCTCGACCCCCCCCCCCCGCAAAGAAGCCCAAAGCTCCTTGACAGCCTCGCGCTGCTCCACACAGGGAACCAAAGTCACAAAGGCGGAAGAAAAGGCGGGCTTTATCTGAGGCGTTGCCCAGAGCATCGACGCCGCGCGTCGCCTTGGGCTTCGAAGGCAAGGCAAACACGGCATTGAGCCCAACGACCCCGGCCGCGGAAGGAAATCAACATCCGCGCCATTTGCCACCGGCCTCACAGAGAGGCAGCCGAACTGACGCGGCAGGAGGACCCGAGCAGCATCGCCTCCCCAGCGCAGAGTCTCCTCCTCTTCGCCCGAGACGACCGAGGCGGCTTCAGCGCGCCCTCAGGCCCGGCTCTTCGGCGTGGGGCTGCGCGCCCTATGCTGAAGCCTTAATCCAGCTTCAGTCCGCGTTCAGAGCGAGAGAACACGCCAGCCGAGCGACAAGCTGTTCAAATAACTCAGAAAATTCACCCTTGGGACAGATAATGAGAAAACGCTGACGTGTTATCTCGCTTTGAAGGCGGACTGGAGCCGGAGTGAACCCTAGGTGTGACCACAGCCCCTAGAAACTCGGCGGAGCTCTCTCCCGTGCCCTAATAAGCCAGCATCAGTCTGCTACTGCTGCTGCTTCCACATTGCACCGACTGAGCGGGTTTTCCAGGAGCCCAAAGCGGGACAACCTTCCCCGCCTGGACGGGGCGCGAGGAAGCGCAAGCGGGAGCAGCTGCGGGCGGCGCTCCCAAGGCGACGGCGCCGCCACTCACTGTTCTGGCGCCCGTGGTCTTCTGGAAGTAGTTCTGGATCTCGTTGGTGTCGCTCCGCGCCGTGAGATCCACGTACTCCATGTGGCCGGGCTTGAGCGCGAGCTCGTTCAGCAGATCGACGGCTTTGTGGCAGTAAGGGCAGCCGGGCTTGCCGAAGACGACCACCTTGTCGGGCGCCAGCTTGCTCTTCACGAACTGCTCGGCCATCGCGCCGCGCCCTCCTTCCCGCCTCCGGAGGCTGCTCGGGGACCGAGAGGACGGTTGGAGGGTTCGCGTCTGCCCCGCTCCCCGCACCGCCGCGGGCTTTTATCGGGTCCAGAAGAGTCTACGCCGCCTCCTTCAAGGGTCAACTAATCCCTGGCGGAGGAGGAGGAGCGCCTGTCCCTCCCTGCTGCCCAGACTGACTGTCGGGGCTCTTCCTTGCCTTTAAAGAGATAAGGGCAGCGCTGTCACCCGGCCCTGAGGCGCCTGTCCCGTATCCTGTCAGGCTCTGCGAGCGGGTCGACGCTGCTTCTCAAAGTCTTGTCCCCCCTTCCCCCCCCAGCAACAGGCGCTTTGCGTTGCCCTGCGGCGCTGCTGCTGCTGCTCCTCTCGTCAAGGCCTGTTTCCTAGGACGCGAGGAGGCGATCCAGGGAACCCCTTGTGACCTGCTTGGGCGGCACGACGGGGCTGCTGCTCTGAGGCGGGTGGCGTCGGGCCTCCCATCCAGAGGGCGATGCGGCCTCGCCTGCCTGCCAAAATCAGCCCTCGGCGCTCTTTCCAGCAGCCCTTGCAAACGTCCCACAAACGGTTAGGACAGTGATGGCTAACCTATGACACGCGTGTCACAGGTGACACGCCAAGCCCTTTTGGGTGACACACATGGTCACCTTGGCACCTGGGCATGTAGTGCTTGCTTGCTCTTGAAGTGTACAAAATACCAACTTTCAATTGAAGATTTACCAAATGAAATTCAACAGAAGTCACTAATGTAAAGAATTATTTGTTTTTGCTTTTAATAAAATACATATATCGAAAATATAACTTTTTTACTAGAGCTACAAATATCACAAAATTATGGAGATTTCTAGATGTGACACAGCACCTGAGTTAAGCTAGGTTTTCTTGTGAATTTTGACACACCGAGCTCAAAAGGTTCGCCATCACTGGGTTAGGATGTGGTGGCTGGACGGATGGGAACCGCGGTCCATCCTGATTAGGCGGAGAAGCAAGGAGAGGCCTAGCGAGGGTTGTGGTCAGTTTAATCCGGCGTCAGTCCACCTTCAGAGCGAGAGAAGTGACACATCATCAAAGTGAGCAGTAATGTTATTTCCACATTATCAACCCCAAAGGTGAATTTTCTGAGTTATTTAACACTGAAAGAAAACAGCTTGTCACGTTGCTGGTGTATTCTCTCACTCTGAAAGGGGACTGAAGTTTGGTCTAATGGTTAGGGAGCCCGACTCTTATTTGGGTTTGATTCCGTGTTCCTCCACAAAACCAGCTGGATGACCTTGGGCTAGTCACAGCTCTCCTCTGAGCTCTCACAGCCCCATCTACGTCACTGACTGTGTCTGTTGTGGGAAGAAGAACGGAAGGTTTGTCAGCCACTTTGAGTCTCCTTAAGTGGGTGAGAAAAGTGAGGTATGAAAGCCAAGTCCTCCTCCTCTTCTTGGTTAGATAAAGTGGAAAGAAAATGACTAGCAACTTTGCTGATACTCTTTCACTCTGAAAGTGAACTGGGACTTAGGTGTGAATGCAGCTTTACAGTTGTAACTTGGATTATTTCTATCTAAAGTAGGATTTCAAACTTTAAAAGATTTGGAGTTCCTCTTGTTACTTTGGGCTTAATGCTAATCAGTATCAAGTAAGATGCATGAAGACACTGCTGGCCGCAGCGCTGTCTAACCGAGGCAGTAATTGCGGAGGGAGGATTTCCAACTATCACCTCCTAGCAGGATATCAGGCAGCCGACTGGAGGCGGCCTGTGTCTTTACCTGTAAATGGACAAAAGCACCTGGATCCATCTGCTCAATGTCCTGACTATAGCTGTTTGTTTGTGTTGCCTTCCCCCTCTATAATGGCGCAGTGCAGAACTGGATGGCAGAAAGCAGGAACTACTTGTATCCTGCTTTGCACCATTGCGTTCTGCAACCCGTACCCAAGCCAGTATTGTGCAAGATATCAGAACTTTGTTGACTAAACGACTAACTGGCAGGTGACACCTGGTACCCTTTACAAGCACATTGCAAAGCCATTTTTGATAAGCCATGTCATGGTCCTTGGTGTATTGCCAACATTGCTCACTAATATCAACCTTGTAACCTTGATAATGTTGTTAATTAAAGTTCAGAATCAATTGTAAACTGGCCATTTTAGTCCTAACTCTCCTGCCCATCAGCTTCACAGAGTGCCCCTTGGCTCTATTGTTGTGCAATAGAGGGGGGGGGGAATTATTCACTCTTTCTGCATTGTGCATGGTTTTATATACTTCAGTCAGGTCACCTGTTAAGCTGTGCCTTTTATGGCTGAATAGATCCAGGTGTTGCAGCCTGATTTTGTAAGGAAGGTGTTCCAGCCCCTTGATTATTCTGGTTGCCCTTTTCTTGCACCTTTTTCAGTTCTGTTGAGTGATGTGAACAGTTCTCCATTCTGTAGTCATCCAATAACCTTATGGGCAAGGTAAATTGAGGATACTGCGACTAGCTGAAGGTTACTTAAGGGCCCAGATTTGCATTGAGGTTATCATTGGGTACCTCTGAGTCATGGCCAATTCTTGGTTGACTCCATGGGCACCTCTGCAGTTTTCTTGACAATGATACAGAAGTAGTTTACTATTGCCTATTTCTGGGGAGACTGGGGATCAAACCAGTAGACCTCTGCTTTTGAGGCAATTTGCTCTACCAGTAAGCTACAGCTGCTTTTTCCTTAATCTTCATCTAATCCTCTTAAGTCTGGCAGAGAGCACTGATGTGTTGTAGCAATCCACTGCATTTACGCCTATTTGTTTGATGTTTCAGCTTGCTGCTTAAGGTATTTCTATTTTAATACATTGTTATTGTTCCTGATGTCTCAGTCTGTTAAATGTTTATTTCTGTTTTGTAAGTTGTTGTGACAGTTTTTGTGAATAATGTGCTGGGGGCGCCTGGTGGAATTATGGAGCGGGACCTTGCGACCACCCTGCCCGGTGGCTTCCTCTCCCCAGGTGATGATTGAAAACCTCAGAAGCTTTGCGGGTGTCAAAGCTCTGGTAGCCTCTGGTTTCAGTGCTTCAAACAGTGAAGTAATTCCACCTGATACTTCTATTCTGTGGTTACAGAAACTTTCCCAAAGGCTGATTTACATGTGTGAAGAGGAAATGGAAATAAAATTCACAACCCAGCATCCTGTCATGTGTGTGACTCAGCTTTCTGTCCTTGGCCACCAGCCATTTGGGGGAAATCCATAGTCCTTTCTGCACTGGGCCTTATTCTGGATTCTATTTCAGAATGGGGACCTGCCATCCACATGCTGGAGCAGACTATGGCAGGCCCTATCCAGGCCCTGTTGCAGTCTCCCTTAGCATATGGATGGCAAGCCCCTGTTCTTGGATATAATCCAATGTAGAAAGGGCCGATGTCAATTTCAGAGCTTTGATTGCTAGATGATGAAGCATTTTATGATTATAGTTTAAAAACAGACAAACCCAGAAACCAACAACTTTGGCTAGATAATTCATCAACTTCTAGCCGGGTGATATAAGACAGTGCATTGGGAAACCATTTGGAAGGAAATTTTGTAACCAGGGTGTCTTGAACAACATATGTGCCAAACTTCTCTCAGGCCGCAGGTACATCTTTAATTCTTCTTCAGCCCAAATTTCAGCCCGTTTAGTTAAATTTTTAAATGCCAAGCCATTTTGATTTGTTTTGTTTGGGTGGATTTTCCTCCCTTTATTCGGGTTCTCCTTCATTTGGGCCAAGCATTAACATTTTAATCCCCTTCCAGGAGGCCATAGTTCTGGCTCCCCGGCTGCCCAGAAAATGATACCTATGGAAACCTCTGCTCTTCCTCTTCCCCCCTCCCCCTGACAGCCCTTCCTTTCCCCCATCATCATAATCTCCCTCCCTCTTGCTGGGATTTCCTTTCCCTGTTGCTGGATCTCCCCACCTTCCCTCTTACCTTAGTTTCCTTTCCCTTTCCCTTTTGTTGTTGCCACAATCAGTGATCTCCCTCCCTCACCCCAATCTCCCTCCCTCTTGCCCTGACTTTCTCTCCCCACCCCATTGCTGCTGCCTTGCCCTGATCTCCCTCTTCCTGCCCCCCTGTCAGCATGCCCCCCCTTTACCCTCTTAGAACGCCTGCCTGTCAACCATTGCATTTCCCCCATCCACTCACAGCTGAGGATTACCAGCAACAGCAGCAGGAAGGTATAACCAAACCATTGCAGGCTGAAAACTGCTTGGATTTGGCTGCCTCCCTGAAGCGGATTTTAATTGTAAGGTGTAACCATGGCCATCGAAGTAGTTTAATTACACAGCATGTACCTGATTCAGACTGTATGTTGAAGTTGTAGCTTGTATATGCCCTTCGTTGACTTTACCTCGGTCGCTGATTCCAGACCGATCACTGAGTAGGGTGCTCATCTATCAAAAGGCCTAAAGGCTAATCTAAAAGGAGCAGGACAATGCCAGGTATATGTGGGAGCTTATTTTCAGGCTGTGGTTTCAGGCACAGTGAGCTGTTCCAAACTTTCCTGTTGTTCAGTCCCAATTCACACCTGCCGTGCCCCCCTTCCCGGACTCTTATAGGTGCCTCCTTCCCCCTGACCTTGCAACCCTGGAAGTACACTTGTGGACTGCTTTCAACCAGTCTACAGCTTGACTTAAACAGGAAACTCTTAGGACACTTCAGCAGATCACACGTGTGGAAGATGCAGTTCAGGGATCCATTTGTTCCAGTTAACAAGGTAAATGCAAAAAAGCCCTGTATCCCAGAATAGGGACCTGCCATCCACATGCCCAGGGCCCGCCATAGTGTGCACCAGCATGCGTATTCCAGGTCCCTATTCTGGAATATAAGCCACAATAAGGCCCAGTGTAAAAAGGGCCTGAGTTTCTTTATAGGCATGACTTTAAAATTTAGAATTTTTGTTAAAAAAAAAATCAGTAAGGCCCAGTTCCCACTCATGCCTCTTAAAATGGTTTAAAAACAAAACAAAAAAAGCAATTCACGCACGGATTCTGGCAGTCCCCACTTCAGTGGCTTTAAATCTCTTTAAATTGCTATCAACCCCTCTGCTGTCCCCATCAAAAATGTTTCAGAATCGCATTAGGGAAAGGGAATCTTTTCTTCACCCCTTTTGCCAGCCGGGGCCCCTACCCGCTGCCTGCCGATTGGATCCCACAATGACATGGCGGAGGGTGGGAAATTGCAGCACCCCCTCTCCTCTCCTCCCCCCTCCCCTCATGCTTTTTCAAAAGACTTCCTGCCAGTCCTGCACGCATGCACACACACAAACACACCCCTTCTTCCCCTTTGCTTTCCTCCCCTCCTCATCGCCAGCAGCACTGGCTGGTGTACACACACACCTGTAAACTCAGGACTGGTGCTTTTTCACTTCTCCGCAAATGCCCTCTCACCCAGCTGGCTGCCCATACACGTGGTCAGTCACTGGTGTGGTTGGGGGGGGGGGGAGTGCTTCTTCCCAGAGCTCAGCAAGGCAAAAGAGGCATCTCCTGTGTGTGCTTCCCAGCAAGGAGAAAGTGAGGGGAAGTGTAAAATGAAACTTTGTTATCTTATCAGTGTGGAGTGGGTGAATTGCTACATCTTATCAGGCTGAATTGTTTCTTCTCTGCTGAATATGGATCTGGTGCTTTAACAAATTTGACAAGGGGCTGGTCCCTGTGCAGGGTGAAAGCCCACCTGTTTCATGACATATTTGCCCCAATACTGTTGTAGTGTTCCCACAGCAATAAGGAAGAAGCATTTTAAAAGCAAAAATGGGGGGGGGGGACCTGAAAAAATAGGTGTTTATTCCTTTTTTTAGCCCAATAATCCTCAAAGTACCCGTGAAATGGATTGGTAATGGGGACACAGAGAATCCAAACCATTTCTAAACCATTTTAAAATGCCAATGGGAACTGGGCCAAATAGTTATTTCAGTGCTTATTTCATTGCTGTATTATCATCTCAGTTGAATTGTTCAAATCCTTATTTGTGCTCATTGTGAGGGCTTCCTTTTCAAATCCTGATGCAATTTTTTTAAAAAGCCCTACTGTCAACAGTCCATTCCCTTTCCTTCGCCCCTCCTCATATGGCCCTGCTTCATCTGTAGGAATAAATAAGGAGATTCAGGCCGTGTCTTCACGGCAACCTTATTTCGGATTCAAAACGTTTTCAATCCTCGGAGTCCACATGGCAGTTTGGCTTAACACATTTTCTCCGTATTAAACCACCCCAAAGTGTGGTGAATCTCAATCCTGATTTCAACAGGTCTCACTCCGGATTGTGTGCTTGAAACATTTTACATTTTTTACTGTGGGGACCCTACTGTGTTAAGGGATGATAATCCATGTTTAGGGTTTTCCTCCCCCAATAGCTTGCTTCCAAAGATAGTGATTTCATTGAAAAAATCCACCCTCAAAACAGCCACTATAAAAATCCAGTCCTTAAAGTTACACTGTAGCGATCTAGCCACTTCACACCTTAATAACAATGTTGCAGTTTTGCGCAATTTTAGCTCTTTGAAAGTTCTGACCTTTAAAAAAGGGAAAGGAAAAGAAAGCCCTGGAGGTTCTGTTTTAAAGGCTGTGGCTGTGAAGGGGGTTTGAGTTGTTGCTGCTGCTGATGTGTGCCCTGGGAAATGGGGAGAGGATGGGAAAGAATCGCTGGCTGCTGGTGCCTGTTTTTCATCCATCCAGGCCAGCGGCAGCCACCCACCCAGCCACTCAGCTAGGCTCCGTGAAGGGGTCTGTTATGAGTGGCACGTCCATGCCAGGAGGAAGAGGGCAAGGCAGCCCTGCAAAGCGGCTTTTAAAAAGTAGCCACTTGAGTCCCCCCTTGAGTCACGTACCCCACGTAAGATCCTCAGAATCCGGATCGAATGTGATTAAGTTAAAAGTAATGGGAACAGGCAAATTCGCGTTTGCATCCAGTTCTATTATTTCGGTTTAGGTAAAGCGAAATAAGCTTGCTGTGGGGATTCCCCCACAGTATGAGGTGTTGAGCATTTCCATGAACATGGAGAGCAGGTTAAACAATCTGTCTATGAATGGTGCAGTTTCAGACTGCTATAGTTTCTATTACTAAAGTAAGATGAGGAATTACAACAGCTACGAATAACTCATTGTTGCGTATAAATGGTAGGTGCAACTGGATGTGAACGGCAGCAGCGTAGCTATAGCAACCTCTTGTGCCTGAAGCAAAATGCATACATTCCAAAGAAAGAACGAATCAAACCCAGGATAGTTAGAAGCAAGTTAAAGAAATCAAACATGATGTTAGAACATTTTTTTTATTTTTAATCAATGCATTTGTTACCTTTATTGAAAAAAATGATTGTGCATAAAATGAAAATACCATTTTTGCAGCTATGAGACATTTGTATCTCTGGATAAAGGAAGGAGAAAATGAAGATGAGATGCAATTACAGGGTGGAACATGTCCACCTCTCCCCAAAAGGAATACGTCACCAAAAAAGACGCCAATGTTTTGCATACAATTTGCATGCCAAATTAATAAATATTATTTCAGTTATTCATTAGCAATTACTCAAGACTCTGTGGGGTAGGTAGATTTCTGGATAGTGCAGTAATGGTGCTATTGTGTGGTGGCACCAGTATGGCTAATGTGCAGGTCTTGTTCAGTGGTTGTCCCTTACTTGCTACTCTTTGACTGCTCTGAACATCTAGGGTTACCTGTGGTTCTCCAGGGCATGGAAACAAGTTGGGAGAATGTCAGGATGAGCATCTTGACCCCACTGAGCTCAGAGTTGTTGTGTGATATCACTGGAAGGGCTTAGTCACACTACAGGAGATTAGTCTGTTTTAGGCCACAGTGGAGTCTTAGCTTGTTATTGGTTTCATCACACCCATCTAATATAGTGCCCATTCAGTTCGTCTTTCTTGATTCATATTTTTCGGTCTCTCTGGCCTCCTTGCTTCCCCTCCCACTTAAAAAAATATATATTTATTTGCATTTTTATGTTGCCCTATACCAGAAGGTCTAACGTGGATCGCAGTTAAGGCTGCATTCACACCTGTTTTAATCCAGCTTCAGTCCACTTTCAGAGTGAGAGAATGCATCAGCAAAATGACAAATGGGTTTCTTTCAACATTATCTAACTTAGGAAATTTATCTTTGGGTTAGATAATGTGGAAAGAAAATGACTATTCACTTTGCTGATTTATTCTCTCACTCTGAAAGTGGACTGGAGTTGGATTAAAACTTAGGTATGAACGCAGCTAAAATCACTACAAAAATGGATAAATGAGCTAAAACAGGAACAGTGCATCTTTACCTAATGCCTCAAAATATACAGTGAGGGTGTGTAATGCATCTCAGAGGGGAGCCTATTCCATAGGCTGGGGGCTACTACTTAGAGGCTCTCTCATGTGTCTCTACCCCCTTAATTGCCGAAGGGAGGGGCACAGTCAAGAGTGCTATTCCCTTGTATTTCCCAGAATCCCAAAGCCCAAGAGCACTGTGCTAGCTAAGGCAGGGCTCTGCCAATTATAAACACTTCCAGACCACAATACTGGACATTGTAATTGGCTTACCAATTGGCATATGGATTGGAAGCAGAAGGAGCAGACCAGAAACCTTGAATCTTAGTACCAGGCCTGGTTTTAAAGGTACCAGAATCCACTTTAAAAAATGTGAAGTGTAGATTAAAAAAAAATAGCAAGTTGCAAAATATTCTGCTTGCACTCAGAGCTAAGGCTGGGACATCTGCATAAAAACAGAGCTAGCCCAAGTAGATAATCTCTTTAAGTATGGCTTGTTTGTTAGAAACAATAATTCTTGCCTGGCACCCAAAAGACAAGTGATTGAGAAGTATTTGGCAACCTAGACCAACTCTGATTAATAGTAAATTCCAGGGAGATTCCCATCAGGTATGCCAGGCAGAGATAATGAAATCTGGATTGAGAGATTGATCCAGATTAAGGGAAGCACCCAATGTGTTTCCACAGGAGGTGTAGCACCCATTAGGAATGGGTGCTAACACCCCTGCTGTGGAAACAGCTTTGCACCCATCTGGGGAATCCGGATCGACCCACAAGGGGTCAGTCCATTACCCCAGGTGTTTTGGGGGGCAGGGGGGGCAGTCTTCGAAGCAACTTCGAAGTGATTTCGAAGTCACTTTGAAGTGAATGTGAAGTCAACTTCAAAGTGACTTCGAAGCCAATGTTGGGGGGAATCCCAAAGGTGCATCCCCTCCCCCTAGCCTCCTTTTCACCCCATTGCCTGTTTCCAGTGGAAACAGGTTCCCTTTAATCCAGATTTTCTGGGAGAAGACCCCATTGTAGACCCCTTTAATGGGGTCTACAGAAAATCTGGATTAAAGGCCAAAATGTACCCATTAGATCCAGATTTCCCCAATGGCGGTGGAAATAATCGGTCCCAAATGGGTGCCGTAGTGGAAATGGGGTCATCCAGCTCACACCCAAATGGGTCCTAAATGGGTGCAAAAATGGGTACTTTTGACAGTGGAAAAACACCCATAATCTCATCGACAACATCCTTTGTCCCCTGCCCTCACATGTTTCCTGTTGCAACTTGCCCATAGAGTTGTATTGTGCCATGTGGAGTGTCCACGGTCTGGGTTAGGCTTAGAAGCAGGGATAGTCCCATGATCCAGGTGTGCACAAAAGGTCCACACTTGGAGAAGCCCAGTACGGCTCCCCTATCGTCAGTTCATCCACCCTCCATGCTGTTGTCATCCACAATTGCTGCTGCACTGCCGCAGAAAATCAATTTCACTCTGCTCCATTGGCTGTCTGCCTTTTGTCTCACTGATTCTGCCTTAAGTAGCTAAGGGCATCTGTCTGCACCTGATCTGTTCCTTAGCAACGACATGGAACCGAGAAACTCTAACTCTGGGATTCTGCTACTGTCAAGCTGCACACTTCTCCATCTCCAAGACATTGTTGAAGAAGGACCTACCTTGACCCAGAGCCTTGCTACAACACAGACAATGCAGCCAAGGAGGGCGGGGACACCGGCTGCTCTTCACAGAGTTAGGTTCTTTGGGGTAGTGCAGGAGAGGTTTTAGGTCAGATCCCCCCACCTTCTTGTGGTATCCTCTGATTTTTGCCATTCCATTCCTTTTAGAGTCTTGCTACTATTTTAAATAAAGTTTCTACTCTGGATTGAAGGATTTTGACTTTGGAAAGTATTTCTTCACTACTTGTTTTGCCATTTTATAGAACATCCTGACAATTACTCATTTTTTAAAACCTCAGGCATTATGACCCCACATTTTTGAGCTAGTGGCTGGGCTGAACTGAATTTCCCCAATCAAATAAGTGTCCCGGATCATTGCTGATATCAGGGCATCACTTACAGATCTTAGTGCACAGGCAGGTCTATATGAAAGGGGGAGTTCCTTTAGATATTTGTGTTCCTTTAGATATTTAGATCCACATCAACCTGCACAGCTGTAGAGGAGGCACTCCTGGTTGTACCACCATCTGCAGTAGTAAAAGGGGTAGGCACCAGGGATAGGGCCTTCCCAGTGGTGGCTCCAGATTATGGAACAGTATCCCCCTTGATGTGTGCCAGGCACCCTGACTTTACATATTCAGGATAGCAGTGAAGACACACCTCTTTGCCCTGGCCTGTGGCTAAATAAGGAAAGAGCTCTTCCTCCCCACATTCAGGCACTGTATTGTTTTAGTATGGTCATTAGACTTGGCTTTTAATCTTATACCCTGCCCTGAGATCTCTGGATATAGGGTGGGGTAAAAATTGAAATCCATAAAGAAATACATTTGGATATCTGGTCCAGCAGCCTGTTCCCACAGTGGCCAGCCACGTGCACAGGGAAGGCCAGTTGCAGGATGAGAAGACACTGCTTATCCTTTAGAAGCATGCCTCTTTCCCCATTACCAAATGCAGTCACACACAAGACAGGCTCTCTTGCATCAGGTAAGTGGCTCTTCTGGTCTAGCAGCCTCTTGTCGCAATAGGAAGATGAGTGAGGAGACACATGATACAGGTGCATAACATTATGCATGGTGTGAGCGAAGCAGATAGGAAGAAGTTTCTCTTCCGTTTCCAAAATGTTAGAACCGGTGAAGCTAAATCCTAGATAAATCAGGACAGAAGAAAGAAAAAATTCTTCGCACAACACATAGTTGAACTTTGGAATTTGCCCCATGAGATGTAGTGTTCGTTACCAGCTCGGATTGTTTCAAAAAAGGGGCTCGTTCCCACTTACCCGCTGGAGCAGTTCCATCCACTTGCTGGTGAGGCTCACCTGCACTTTGCCACCCTTGTCTGGAGCAACCCACCTGTGGGCTGCTAAAAAGCAGTTCACAGCCTGTCTAGAAGTTGGTTTGATTCCTCTGGGAAGGTGGTTTCACACCCTCTCCTGGGTGCAGTGTGGCAGGTGGGCATGGCTGCACAAGAGTGACTGGTGGATTTCCAGGACAACATCTGACTATGCACTGGATGCCTGTCTACACTTCATCAGGGTGATCTGGCTAGCGCATTCTCACTGCAAGCGCTGCTGGGTGACTACAGGGCTAGTCCAGTGCTTGCAGTGTGGTTGGCTTCCACTGCACTACTAACTTACCCACCAGGTAAGTGCAAAAAGGCCCAAGATTTGGAGCAATTAATGGATGTAAGGTATTAATTCTTATATTAACCTTGATAGTAGTAGTACATGGTACTCCGCTGAAGGCCAGCTGCCAAAAGACGTTTTTACATTCTTAATATGGTAATCAGCCCCATGCCTATGAAAGATGATAAAGAAGACATCAAACCTATAGGTATCTTCCAGTAATGTTCTCATGCTCAGCAGCTGATCTTTAGAGGCATGCTGTCATCAACACAATGAGAAGTAAACAGGCATCATGACTAATAGCAATCAATAGCATGCCCCTTCATGAATTCACCTCATGTTCTGTTCAAGCCATTATTATATTTTGGGGCAGTGAATTCCTCAATTATGCTATAAGTGCAGAAGTTTAGTCCTGGGGGAGGAAGACTCCAGAAAAATAATCAAAACTCCCCCTCCCAAATTCAGAAAAATTGAAAAAAGATGAGTTATACAGTCTTTTATTTTGGTCTGGCAAACAAATTACTCATAAAAGTATATAGATATATTTGTGTAAAAATTGTATTTTGGCCTTTACTTCCCCAAGGTGGTTTTAATGATTTTTAGATCCTTCCAGTTCCCGTGCACTGAAGACATGGAGTATAATGCAGCTTTTAAGTATTCTGGTGCTCCAGGAACATTTTTCATCAGACCAAGGAGAAGGATTTGAGTGTTATTCTGTTGATTTTTTGATATTAGTGACTGGTAAGTTTGCCTCTGTCTTGCAGAGTAGCCTCAAAGGACTAATAAGACTGCATTCACACTTAAGTTTTAATCCAGCTTCAGTCCACTTTCAGAGTGAGAGAACATGTTAGCAAAGTAACAAGCTGATTTCTTTCAGCATTATCTAACTCAAAAACCTACTCTGTTGATGTGTTCTTTCACTCTGAAAGTGGACCGAAGCCAGATTAAAACATAGGTGTGAACCCATGGCTGTATTCACACCTAAATTTCAATACAGCTTCAGGGCAATTTCAAATTGAGAGAACACATCAGGATACTCAACTGCAGGGCCAGATTTCTGTAAGGAATGGACGAGGTCAGTGTGTTTGCAAAAACAGAAAAGATGCTTCAAAGGAGTTACCAGCCTGAGCCGACCACCTTGAATTATGTTGAACTGTTGTTATTTTGCCTTTACTATGCATGAAGACAAATCTTATATTACTGCTCCTTCTTACTGTGAATAAACGAGATACAAATTAACCTTGGAAGGCCTTATCAGGAATATTGTAACTTCTGGCCAGGTTAGGCACAAAAGTCAGGCTGGAATGTGAGAAGTTTCAAAGCTGGTCTTGATGGGGTTTCTGGAAGGCAGGTTTCCTATGCTGCAGCATAAAAATTAAAGGAAATCTAATCTTTCTGCTCATTAAGAGACTAATATGGATAGTATTTACTGATAGAGCAGCAAGTTTTTTGGAGTTTTCCAAACATCTCTCACTGTTCAACTTCATTTGATGACCTGGATCTTCATTTTTGTGAAAGGGAGAAAAAAAAATCTTCCTTGCTTTGTTTTTCTGCACCAAAAATAATTTCAAAACATTACCATACAACCCTTACATATATTTTTTAAAACAGAAAAGTTACAAATGTTGTAAAGCTTTTGCAGATTTCTGATAATAAACTGTTTCAGCCTCTTAATAATTTTAGTTGCTTCCCCCACCCCAGAGATGGCTCTATATTTTTCTTCTTTCTTTACCTTTTTGTTTAAATTGTTTGAATTGTTTCACTGTTTGTCTTTTACAGTATTTCACTGTGTGATGTTGTACACACACTATCCACAAGGAGGTAGCATTGTCTTCACACACAATATTTCCAGTTTGCTAATGTGGGGAAATATGGCTGCTTACAAATTCTGATTGCAAAAACTGCTTCCAGTTTTTGCACAGAAATCATTAATACTCTAACATAATGGTGGTGATATATTATAGAAACTCCGTGACAACAATGTGTATTCATGTGAATACACACACCAAACAGAAGACTTCGGAGAGAAGTATTTCATTAAAATTACTGAAGGCTTATATTAGGAATGGCAGTCAACATGCTTGCCCTGCAAAATGATTTTATCTGCACAAATGGCAGTAAAGCCACAGTTATTATTTTGTCTACAGATTTTTGCAGAAGAACGTGAAAATGGCTTCCAAGGACATCTTCTGAGGGCTCTATTGAGGGAGAATGGGAATCGAGAATGTGTTCCTGGCTCTCCCATATTTACATTCTAACAGGTACTAAATTTGGACTTGTTCATTCCCATTCATCCTAGTTCCAGGGCTTGGCATGGGGAAACCATACCTTTTTATCTCCTTCCTTTTCCAAATTTCCCTCCCGGTGCAGTCAGCGATTGGATGCCGTCCCATTCTTCAAATCATGATTTGACTAGAGTGGGAAAGTTAACTTCCACCATCTGCATTTCCCTGCTGCTGCATCAGAAGATGGACTTCTTTATTGGGCATGTCCAGGGGTTCTCCCTCACCCCATCCCTCCTTTCTCAACTGTGTGTCATTTTTCCAGGGGCTTCCCCTAACTGCCTTCTCCTTCTGCTGCTCACCTCTCTGCCTTCTTTCCCTCCATTCTTCCCCTTTTCTGCACTCGCTTCCTTCTTTGCCTGCTGCATTTGTGTGTTTTGTCAGCCCTTTAATAGAGAGAGGGCAGAGATTCCCCTTCCTGAAGACAGAGGGAAGTGTCTCCCTCTCTCTTTCATTTACACCCACACCCACCATTGCCATCATCTCTCTCCTGGAGAAGGTCATCAACCCAGGGCAAGCAAGGCGGGTTCTGTCTGGGTCATAACCAAGCCTGCACCTAGATTGAAATAGGTCTAGATAATCAACTTCTACCAAGCATGCTTGGAGCTGAACAGTCACAACTCCTAATACCTTGCCCAAAAGGTGTACATTGGCCACCGGGTGATGGTTGTTTAAATCTTCCAGATTCAAGGGGGACCTCTCCAGCAGGGAGTGTACCACTGCCTTTTTAAGAGCCTGCAGGACTACCCCATCTCTGAAAGAGGTACTCACTACTCCCTGGACCAACATGGTCCTACCTTGCCACCTAGCTTTTATCAGCCAATAAGGGCAAGGATCCAGGGGGTGTATTGTTGCCCGAACCCCAGCAAGCAGGTTGTCCACATCCTCAGGCCACAACAATTGAAACTGATCCAAAATATCTGAACCAGGAGGTTCTCTGGACACTTCTTAACTGTGGCATCCAATCTCCCATGAATCACCCGTTGAACTCTTTGGGAAGAAGAGACAGAACCATAAATCCATAAATAAACAGATTTGTTTATTCTTCTAGGCAGACAGCACACTGAGTTTGATTCAGCCTTTCTGAACTTGGTGCCCTCTAGATGTGTTGGCATACAGTCCCTATCTGCACAGGCTAGCAATACTGGTAACTGATTGCTACATCAGTTGCTTAATCTCTGTTGCCTGGCTCTGAATTCTGAGATCAGATGGCTCCCTGCAGCACTTTGGACTGGAAACATACGATCCTCTTGATATTCTGTAGGAAGCATGATTTTATTAATATCTGAAAATCACACATACTGATTTTCAGTATTGCCAGTCATTCTTTTGTTTGAAGACTGGTTCTCCTCTCAGTTAAATTCCTGGAAAGTTTACAAAAGTGGAAACTGTAAATGTAATAAAATCTTCCTACTAAAAATACTAATACATTCTTTTTGTTTTAAAGTAAAATCAGTAGCATAAAAATAATAAATGTACCTAAGGCTGCATTTGCATACATTGAACAAAGCAGCTCAAAAGACTACTGGCGTTCACATCCCATCTGTAATCCACATTAAAGGCCAGCGAAGGCACTTTGAAGGCAGTTCTTCTGGCCTTTAATAGATTAAAGTAGTAATATGTGGATGGCAGGTCCCTCTTCCAAGATATAATGCAGAAGTAGACATGTTTTTAAAAATACGTTTCCGACGTATGCAGAGTGATTCCCTTTTTCCAAAGGATGCCACATGTAGATCTCCTGAAGTGCAAAGCTCGTCTTGAGATAACATCTATTTAAATGGACTGATTCAGGAAATTTAAAGGTCTGGTCCTTTTATTTTTATTGAGAATGTCTTTTCTTTTGCACTTCCACTCAGTTTGGTCTAGTGGTTAAGGAGCCGGAATCTTATCTGGAAATAGTGGGTTTGTTTCTGCCATCCCCGCAAAGCCATCTGGGTGACCTTGGGCCAGTCCCAGCTCTCTTCTGAGCTCTCACAGCCCCACCTACTTCACAGGGTGTTCTGTAGTGGGGAGAAGAATAGAAAGCTTTGTCAGCCACTTTGAGTCCCCTCAAATGGGTGAGAAAAACAGGGTATAAAAGCCAGCTCTCTTCTCCTTCTCCTTCTCCTTCTCCTTTTTATATCCTTTTGGAAGTCCGTAGTGTGTTGATAGGTATGAATACTCAGGATATTTTTACATACTTTCTTGCCCATTTAATTCATTTGAATTGTACTTCAACCATGCAGAACATCTTCTTGTGATCATCTGCTGCTGGGGTTTTATCCTAATTTGTCCCTTGGGTTTTTCTTAACTAAATGGCAGCCTCTCATTATTCACAGCGCTAATAAGCACAAGTTTCACGTATCCACAGCTGCAGCATTGTTTGGGGTTTTGGCAACTGTGGTCTTGTATTCATGAGTTATTAGTGTGTGAGGCGGGTACTTTTTCAAGTGAGGTTTTTGAAGTGACGTTGTTTGGTCAGTTCAGAGTTCTGACGCAACTAGTTGTATCACTTCTGAGAGCGTTTGGGACTCCTGGAAATCAGCAGCATCAATCTGGCCCTAATTGCTATGGCCTGGAAAGCATTAGGACTAACTGCTCCTTTTTCCATGTTTTTCTGTGGCGTTTTCAGATGCCACTTTTTCAGCCATCCTTCCTACCCAAGTGCAACAATTTCATGTTTTTGAGCATTAGGAATTGGTGATTCCCCCCCCCCCCCCAAGGATTTAGTGCTGGAGATTAATGAGGAGGGACTACTATTCTGTGAAAATCTTTTTAAATTGAGAAAGAGAGAAAAGGAAGGAAGGAAGGAACGCCTCTCACATGAAATAAAATCAAAAGGAGGCTAAGGCTGTGGTCACACCACGAGAATTTTGTGTGTTTTAGGACACCAAGAAGACTTACAACTGAAATGGCCAATTCACATACTTAATACTGTATTCACTGGCTGGGTGCTCGTTTGCATGCAAGCAGCCAAGACAGCCAGCTTCTAGAATGTCATGTCTGAACCCAAGCACCTGTTCCTGAAGAAGTGTGGTGCTAGAACATGGGGGCTTCCAATGGACAGATCTGCTGACTCCCCTGGGGCCCCTCTGGGTGAACCAGAATCCTGCTCATGTCCACCATTGCACAGCTTCCTGATGAGCAGGCAGGTGCATTTCTTTCTGCTACGAGCATGCCCAGTGCTCCCCGTGTGCCTACAGCTACAGTGCTGAGCATGACAGCCCCATAATGGCCACCTCACCTGGTTGTGCTTGGGCTCAGCTGCTGCTGCAGGAGGACAAGCAGTTCCTCTTCAGTTTGCTAGAGGGGCAACCGGCCACAGGGAGCCATCCAGGATGGTGAGCAGACGCAGGAGCTGCCTGGGAGGTCAAATTAGGACAAGGAGTGTCCCAGCAGGGAGCAGAGGATTAAAAGTCAGTGTCTGGCCTGGAGGTCCAGGGAAAGCAGGGTAGGACAAGACAACTGGACCTTTCTTTAAAGGTTTATGGCAGCCAGAGGGGTGATGAAACCCCCATCTGGTCACAGAGCTCTGGCTAATCAATTTGGACTGATGAGCTGAAATGGCTTTAGTGAAATACTCTAAATGCAGGGTAGCTTGATATCGAGTGGAATAGGTCTGAGATGAAAGAGAAAGGCATTTCAGACTGTGATCTCTCGAGACAGAAGAGAGGCTGTCAGGAAGCAGCTGCAGAGTCACTGCTCAATTTCTGGTTGTTGCAATGGTCTGACCGGAAGTAGTTGCACAGGGACTCCGTGTGGACTCCATAGCTTCCAACCGCTGCATCTTGTGGTTCAGCAGTAGCTACAGGGGGACATCAGACAAGTCTGGAGGAACTCTAAGCTTTGACTGCCTGCAGTATCCAAGAACCAGCTGCTTCTTACTTTGGAGTGTGGTGTCCCTCCAAAGCTTTTGTCATGTCTGGAGGCACACGTAGGATCAGGGCTGTCTAGTAGTTGAGCCAGGATGCTCACAATAACATGTTTGTTGCATGTGGTAGATCCCTAAAAACTATAAAATTCCATTAATAATTTGATGAGTGCCTGTGTTTGTATGCATATATGCCTTCCTGACAAGTTTTTCTTTTCGAAGAAATCAATAGAGTATGCAATGTGCTAAACAACTTTGGTTAATTGACATGATAGCTTCTAGCCTCCAAAGCATACAGAATTCTGTTCTTTGAGCAAACACAGCTGCAAAGAGTATTAAATTGCCACCAAACTCTCCTCCTTGGAACACAGTTTTCCCTAAAGTGGAAGAAAATAAAAGGTGTAGCATTTCGCAGAATGCAAATATACTGAAGTCTGAGAATGCATAAATTATTTTGAAAATGATCCCAAAGTAAGTGCTTGTGTAGGATTATGGAAACAGAGGAAGCTTTGCTCAAACGTTATTGTACTAAATGCCAGTAAATAACTAAATATCATTCTCCACTATGGTTAATCTCTCTGAAAGCATTCTCTGCTTGCCAAAGTCCTTTTTTTAAAAGCACCATCACAGTTTACTACAACAATTTTGCAAGCTATGCTCTTTCAATGGGCCTTATAAGTGGATGCTTTAACAGAATGGCATAATTACTGTCAAACATTTTTGGATTGGAATTTAGAAGACATAGAATGACAATATTTTCTGCATTTTATCCTCTTTTTCTTCAAAAGGCATCATGGCTTCCCTTCTGCAAACTACCTCAAATTTACCAGCATCCCCCAGTTCTGCATTTGATAATTTGTTCATGTACGTGTTTATGAAATATCTTTCTGGATTAGAACTAAGGCTCATCTAGTACAACTGTGGGTTGTGTTAGCAATAACACCCTCCCAGCTGAGTTACTTAGCATCTGATCTTTGTAGATACTGTATATCACTTCTGATACTGGCAGAACACAAAACTATACTGCTGGTAGCTTGATCCAAGCAACGGAGGTTTGCCTTTTGCACATAGATTTCTGGTTGAATGGCTGAGTCAGCACTTTCTTGTTTGGAAACTCAGCTGCTTCTTTTACTCCAGTGCTTCTGCCTGTCAACATGAGGTCCCAGGGTCACAACAACAACAACAACAACAAAATACTGTACATAAAAGTACTCTTAAGCCAAGATCCCACTCAGAAATTTAATCCAGTTTTAAACTGGGTTTATTTAAATCAGCAGCAAGGTCTGATTTTTTGTGTTCCCATTGTTTCCTTATAATGCAGTGCCCGGCAGGGGAGAAACACCCTCTCTTCTCTTCTCTTCTCTTCTCTTCTCTTCTCTTCTCTTCTCTTCTCTTCTCTTCTCTTCTCTTCTCTTCTCTTCTCTTCTCTTCTCTTCTCTTCTCTTCTCTTCTCTTCTCCTCCCCTCCCCTCCCCTCCCCTCCCCTCCCCTCCCCTCCCCCAAACCGCCTCCCCATGCAGTCAGCAATTGGACACCATCATACCCTGACTTCATTTGGGTGGGCAATTCAAGGCCCGCCCTCTATATAAACCTCCCCCCCAAATCAGATCATGGAGTCCTTTGGCAGCAGTTTTTGTTGACCACTTCTCCCCCCCCCTATCTTGTGTTCACCATAGCACAGTGTCTTTCTCATGTTAACAAGGCAGTAGAATATTAAAGATCAATTTCCCTTTTTTCTTATAATGGTGTTTTGCGCTATATTGGTATAGCAGAGCAGCACGAAATGGCAGGGAGTGTGGCAAAAGACGTGGATGCAGAGGTGATCATGGAAAGAAGGAGGGAGGGAGGGAGGAGGCAGGCTTTTACACAAAGAGCTGACACACTTTGCAACCCCACTGCTAAAGTCCGATCACTCACTCCCATCCCTGCTACATTGTCTGATCTTGTTACACTGTGTATGCCTGAGCTACTCTGGGTTCTGTTCATTCTTCAGCTCCTTCCCCTCCCCTTTCAGCCAGCACTAGATTTCCTCAGCCTGTAATGAAGAACTCGGGGAAGAGGGGACTACAGCAGAGGAAATCATGACTTCTGATTGGATCAGGGGAAACTGAAGAGAACGCCTCTAAAGCGTGGTTCCCTTCCCCCCCAAACCACTCGAGTTTCCATTTTACTAAATAAAGTGGAGTATTTCTAAATCCAGCAGCGAGACCTCTTTTGATCTGAATACAATCCACATTTTAGGACCTTTAAACTGTGGATTCTTTAAAAACTTTGGGAATGATGAACTTTGGGAAAATGGTCTCAAAGCTTATTATATTCTGTTTGGGAACACACCCTTAAATATCTTTAAAATATCACCTTCCCTGCCTCCCTGTCAGGAGGACTAATTCCAGAGGAAGGTAAACTTTAAATCTAAACATCCTACCTGGGTGAACAGGTATGTTTAACCAGACACTGAAAACTGTACAATGAAATATAGCTGTGTTTCAGTGTATTGAGAATGAAAATGACAGTATACACTTTTTAAAATAAGAATTTTGACATTGTACCTTTCTGCCCTGAATCCCATTCCAGATTATATCTTCATGCTAAGTGCATGTTAGTTCAGACTAGATGTAGTCTGCACCAGTATGCAGATAGCAGACAGCTATTCCAGAATATAATCCAGGAATAGACCCAGGGCAGAAAGTTCCCTTGCCTTTGCTCTAGTGGACTGTGATTGCTGTATAAAATGCTTCTTATTGACAATGGTGACAGAAGCAGTTGCACTTGGCCCCATAGTACATGATCGGGTAACATCTGGTAAGGAGTATCTGCACTTGCTGGGGGCATTTCCAACCCAGAAATGCCTTCTGCCTTACCAGATGTTACCCTATCATCTGCTAGCAGTGGTGCATGAAATTGTGCACTGCACACATATCAGCCCTACACAGAACCTTACCTTTCACGTCCAGTGCCATGATGATTTGCACCATTTCTGGTGCTAGGGTTCATCTGAGGTGGCGTGCAAGCTTGCTGGGACCTCAGATGACCCTGAATGCAACTGCAAGTGTGAGGAGCATCACTAGCACCATGGTGCTGCCAACGCATGCACAATCATGCCAGCCAACTCAAAGAAGGTGGTGACAATTGGACATGCACCTGTACTCCAGGCACATGGGGCTTAGTTTGGCGTGTACTAACATACCGAAGTGCAAATGCTAGTAAAAGTTAGTGGGTTCTGCACTTTTCCCATCCAGCAGATGGCTGCGGGGAAGGTTGTATGTGAACAAACTGTTCAAGAGGTATCCAGATATGCTTCCTTTTAATTAATCACCATCCCTGCTGGCTTTCCCCTCCAGATTTAAAGTTGTTATTATCTAAGAACTTAGCTTCTTGTCCATCACATTTTGTCCTTGAAGGAACCTCTTTAACTTACATAAAGAAATTTATTTTAACCTAACGTAACCTTTTTTCTTCTGTAGAGAACAATGAAGGGCCATTTCACATTACAGATAAGATAGGATTTTATGTAATATTATATGCTATGTACAAGTACACACATATGAAAACATTAACAGAGTACAAACAGTGACCTTCACAATTAGGACCACAGAACAGCACTGTGCGTGCTTGATTAGTTTTTTCTAAAATATAGATTTTGGCTGAGCAGGACAGACACATTAGTTATGTCTTTCAGATTGTGCCCAGAATCTGAGTAAAATCTCCCCTGAATGTGAAAAGTACATGTGCATTAGACCAAGCTTTCTTTGAGGAGGCAAGAAGCTCTTATGCTGTGCATGTCTTCTCAAGATGTCATTATACTAATTAGTTAAGTGCATACCAGGATCTATCATACTTGGGCTGCTTCGGTGAACTTTAACCTGACATCTATACAGCACTGTGAATGTAGTATATTTCCCTATCTCTATCCTTACAGCAGAAGCCTCCTGGGCAGGTACTGTAGCACTTTTGCCATTGTCCAGGTGGGAGTGGTTAAGATGCCTTCTTGCCTCCATTTCTGCACTTTCACATGGTCTCTGTGTGCGAGGGCAGCGGTCCCTTGGGTTGATGGTGGTCATTTTGCCACAGCACAAGGCCTTATAACTGAAGAATGCTGAAACTTCTTTCCTTTCCTTGTGCACTGTGGTTTACGTACCTTTGACGGGCTCCTAGGGCAATAATGCCTTCTCTCAATGGGGAGAGACTGGTTGCCTCCAGAACCATCAAAGGAGTCTGGACCACAGAACAGAGATGTAGCATATTTTCTTTATTCAGCTTCTTTCTTCCCTCCAGAACCCAGAAAAATCACAATAGGAACAGATACATAGCTTATTGTTTTTAACTTTAAAAATAAATGATTGACTGCCCATGAGCAAGATTTCAGTAGGTTGGAAGCAGAGTTACTCTTCCACTTCCAGCTCAACTAAAGTTCATAAAAAATGACTTGGGTGTTGGTAATTGTTGCCTCTGGAAACAACCTTGAGTTCAAGTTCCCACTTGGCAATTTAATATGCTTTTAAACTGGTTTTTGCTTAATCAGCACTGAGGTTTGTGTTTCCATTGTTAGCTTATAATGTGGACTCACTTTTCATTCTTCAGTGCCCAGTAGGGTAGAAACCCCATCCCCTCTCTCTTTCCATCAGCAGAACCCCTCACCATGCAGTCACGCATTAGACACGTCATTCTCTGACTACATTGGGACGGGCAATTGAAACCCCACCCTCTATATAAACCTGCCCTCGCATCAGATCATGGAGTCCTTTGGCAGCAGCCTTTGTTCACCATGTGCCCTCCCCCAGGGTGTCTCCCCTTGATACTTTTTGCAAAGGGAGTATAGGAATTAAACAAAGGAGGGAGGAAGCAAGCAGGCTTTTACACAAGAGTTGACACTCACTTTCCCTTTTTTTAAATAATAATAGAGCTTTATGATTGTTACAGCAGATCAGTGTGAAATAGCAGGCAGGGTGGCAAAAGGCAAGGATGGGAGAGGCGATTGGGAAGGAAGGAAGTCAGGAGGGGGAAGATCAGTGCAAAATGGGAGGGAGGGAGGCAAAAGGTATGGATGGCAGAGGTGATTGGGAAGGGAGGAAGGAAGAAGGGAGGGAGCAGGGAGGCTTTTACACAAGAGCCGACACACTTCACAAACCCAGGACAGAAGCCACCAAAGTCTTTCACAATTGCTGCCAGAGAGTCCCTCTTAGTAAAATCAGACACTTTTACTCACTCCCTGCTAAATGGTCTTATCCCTTGTTACATTGTTAGCTACTGCAGGCTCTGTTCATTCTTCACCTCCCCGCCCCTCCTGCTTTCAGCCAGCCTGATCTCCTTATCATGCAATGGCAGGGAGCCTGAGGAAGAAGAGACTATGGCAGAGGAAATCCCAGCTTATCATTGGACCAGGGAAAACTGAGGAGAATGCCCCTAAAGCATGCCCCTCCCCCCAAAAAACACTTCCGTTCCCATTTTACTAAATAAAGTGGAGTATTTCTAAATCCAACAGTGAGAGCTCCTTTGACCCAAATACAGATAATCTGCGTTTGGGGACCTTTAATCCTCAGAAACTGTGGATTCTTGTAAAACTTTGGGAACGGTGAGTGCTCAAAGTATAATCTGTTTGGGAATGCACCTTAACAGTGAATCATTAAAGAAAAAAGGAATCTAAAGAGGAAGAATTTAAAAACATTTTAGGATTTTTATTTGATTCACACAAATTATTTTCTGTGCTACGGCTTTCTATGCCTTGATTCCTCCTTCTACAAAAGAAAGAAAATGACACCCTCAAATTCTTCGGGAATAAGAATCCTGTGAAAAGTTGTATGTTAATCTGAATACCAAATGAGGATTGTAGAGATTCAGATGCTGCTGCTCTTTGGGCTACTGAATATTTTTCATGCCATCCTAAGGCATCCAGGAAAAGGATGAATAACATTTCTTTATTAAAGTCTGTTGTCTGAATAATATGATTTTGAACAATGTTCCTCATCAGTTTGACAAGAGAACCTGGGCTTCAATACTACAAAATAGGCACAGCTAATAAAGGTTTGAGGAGTAAAGTTTATCAGGTTGACTTGCATTATAGCAGCAAGTCACCCCTGACTTGAAAAGTAACCTTTATATGTGTGGGATAAGTGGATGGCTGGATGGCTGGACTATATTTTAAATATGTTTTAGTACTTAACCTTCTTTATTTTTGTTATTGTGACTCACACTGGGACCTTGTGGTGAAAAGTGAGCTATACATTCTTAAACAAACAAACAAATAAGTACATTTTTGGATAGTAAGGCATAGCACCTCTTCCCTTTCACCTTTTAACCTTGAACAATCAAAGAAAGAAATTGTGTTTTTCATTTTCACTGGTTGAACTTCTGCTTTTCATAGCGGGTGCAATAATTGGAAAAAATGCTACGTTTCAGAAGCAAAGGATTTACTTATGCTGATGCAATATCATGCCCTGAGGGATCTAGTTGTTTCTAAATTAAAAAAAAAATACTTGCAAAATGATGGGAAGACATGGATGTGACACATATCTGTAGGGTGAGTGAGTTGGTGAGAGTTTATTATTATTATTTTTCAAAGCATAGTTCTTTCACCAGCTGTGAGTTCATACCCAGAACACTGAGTGCGGCTAAAAGGTATAGGAGAAGATAGGCAATATACCTACGGTTTGTCTTGCCCTGTTATTTTCCATCATGTATATAATATACAGAAATCTGAGAAAATGAGTTCACAGTCCTAAAGCATTTCACTCAATGAAGAGACTCCTTTTTCACTTCCACATTTCTTTTTTTTGTGAGTGTCAGTAAAATCTGACAGACACTCTTATCCAAGAAATTAAAAGTGAGGTAACTATTCTGACTTTGCGCACTGTGCTGCTTTACAAAGAGTGAAACCCTCCCTGTATACTACTCTGCCTAAAATGTTTAAGAAGTCAGTCCACCATTCAGATACCAATTCCTCTGCTTATCTATTTCTCACTGCTGCCTGACAGAGGCAAAGGATGGCCAAATTAGTTTGGAAAGACTTGTTTTAGGAACAGTCCCTGTCTCCAACCAATGCAACAAGGGAGATCAAGCTCACAGCAGTTCAAGAGACATGAGCAGTTTAAGACCCTTTATAATGCACAGACACCAGGGCTGTGTTCCCACCTGAGCTTCTTAAAACACGTTAAAAATGAAACAAGAAAAACGTGATGCAAATGTTCCCTCCCTGATCGACCCTCAGTGGCTTTAAATAGCTGTCAACCCCGATTCAACAAAGATTCTGTCCACATAAAGTGCTACAGAATTGCACTGGGGAAAGCAAATCTTTTCTCTCCCCCCCCTTTGCCAGCTGGGGCACCCACCCCTGACCCGGGGTTGGATCCCATGATGATGTGGCAGAGGGTGGGGAATCCCAGTTCCTCCCTCTCTCCTCCCCTCCCCTCCTACTTTTTCAAAAGACCAGCTGTGACCCAGGGAAGGAGAGAAGCAATTCCCCCCATGCCCCGCTGTTGACTGAGCACACATGCATGCATCCAGTCAGCCAAGGCAAGTGGGCAGGCAGAGCTCTCTGTCTGTGCTGCTGCCTTTTCGCTTCTTCACAACTGCCTGGGCACCTTTTTCATCAAATGCTGTTCACAGATCTGCTTGGCTGTGGCTATTTGGGCAGCTGCGGGGGAGGGGGGAGCGGTGTTGGGGGAGGAAAGGAGAGGAGAGGAGAGGATGCTTCATGCCATCCCAGCAGGACGCAAAGCCCCTGTTGGAATGTTGCTCACAAACGTCCTCCTTCTGAATCCAAGGTTTTCTCCAAGGTTTGGAGAAAGTTTTACTGAAGTGAACTGAAGCCTTTTCCTGCTGAAATCTTGAACAGGGGGGCAGTGTCCTGGCAAGGGGAGGTCTTGTGGAGATTGAAACCACCCATTTCATGATGCATCTGCCCCAATACTGCTGTAGCGTTCCCAAAGGAATAAAGAAGAAGCATTTTAAAAGCAAAAACGGCAAAAAAAAACACCTGAAAAAACAGGTGGTTTTTCTATACTCCTCAGAAAACACCTCAACCGAATTGGCAATGGAGACAAAGTTCAGACCATTTTGAAATCGCTTTTTAGCATGAGTGGAAACACAGCCCAGGTAGTCAATTTAGATCTGTGTGCTGACAATCTCTTGAAGAAGCCACACATTTGGAGTTTCTTGCTCAGCACCAGAAGACGAAGAGTTTTGTCTGTAGGCAACTACTTGACTAATTAAAAACAAGCTCCACAATTCTCCACCCATCTATTTAATGAAATTTCCTGCTCTCCGAATGCTAAATACCAAGATGAGGTGGGGCTTTAATATGCTACGTGCTCAAGTATTTGTAATCAACTTCCTTTGCTTCTGTCTGTTGTGGTTCTCTGTTTCACCTCCTCCCAAAGACGTCATGAGGAGCAGCATAGACAGTCAGGCATGAAGCAATGCTTGATGAGGAAGAAACTTCACCCACTGTCCTATGATCTATGAGTTGTGTGTGTTCTTCTGGATTTCAGTGGATTCCAAATTGTTTCTACAGATTTTACTCAAGTGCATTTATTTGTTCTTTAGTGTATAAGATGCACTGATCTGTAACACCTAAATTGTTCATAAAGCAGAATTTCTACGCTCATCCAACAGTCTTTTCAAAATGATATTGTGGATAGGGATGAGGGTGGAATGCATTCAGATGGTTAGCCAAGCTGACCCCATTAAATAATTGAATTCAGTAGTCGATCAGTCGTTGGTTGGGCAGTTTGAAATCCGTGCAAAGTTTGTGAGTTAAAATGGGCTTGAGGTCCATAGGTAATAGCAAGTGCGGAAGCAGAATGTGATATGTGTCAATCAATCAGTCTTTGATTAGTCATTTTGACCACATCAAACTTACACATTTACAAAGAGCATAAAATCATATAAAACAAAGATAAAATCATAGATGAAAAGAAAAATACAGTGGTACCTCGACATACAAGTGCCCTGACATACAAGTGTTTTGAGATACAAGCCGCCGAGCGAGTGATATTTTGCTTTGAGATGAGAGCAAGATTTGAGATACGAGTATGTAAATACAGTACAGTACATAACAAAAACAACTGAGGTGGTGTTTTGGGAGCTGGAATGGATTAATGGGAAAATTGCTTTGAGATACGAGCGATTTGACATAAGAGCAAGGTTACGGAACGAATTAAACTCGTATGTCAAGGTACCACTGTAACTACATAATTCGGTCACACACATGTGAATACACACTGAAGTTCTCACATGCAGCAGGGCTCCCACAAAGGGGTCTCTAATGACAGTAATGTCATGACGATCTGGTAAGTTCCCTGCTTCATGAGATTCCTTGTGGACTCAAACAAAATTTGGACTGTTAGGGAAAATACCTAATAGTCATTGGCCTTCAAATCCTGCTTGCATTTGAAGAGCCTGTGCTTGGTGGATCCCTAGTTGCTTGACCTGCTAGAGGCAGATAGAATATAAAATTAAAAAAAACAACATCTGTGTGCTCACTTTTCTTCCTGTTGACCTTTTCAACAAACAACATCCAGAAGAGTCATTTTTGCTTTGAGCTTTTGCCTCAGAGCATCTATTCTAGTCGATCACTGCAGCTCTGAAATGCAAGTGAGGTAGTCAGAAAACTGTGTAAGTTTGTTCTTGACCTCCAGTTAAAAAACCACACACTACCTATCCATGTGCTGCTGACCTATTTTACACTGTTGTACCTTTGTAAAATGTTTGGCTGCCATTCCAGGAAAGCACTGAGTAATGGAAGAAAATAGTAGTTTCAGAGAAAATTTTCCGTGAAAATAATTTTGGTAGCAGAAAACCCTTTTGATCACGGGGAATGACAGAACTTGGTCTTAAAATTGGCAAATAAATCTTCGGACAGTGGATTGAGAATAGCTGTCTGAGTTTCACCAACTTATAACAACTTTTGTTTTGGTCTTCTGTAATAGGGCACGGAATGCTGTACTTTGGGACCAGAGGACAGATTGATTGAATTTGGAGATGAACAGGGTAGATCAAAGACATTCCAGTCCAAAACAAATACATTTAGGTGTGGTCACACCTTCACTTTAAAAACTTTCTGTTTTATTTGTGGACTTTCCATCCCCCATTTGGACTTTCCTTAATGGAAAGTCCACAAATAAAACAGATAGAAATGAAAAGGTGTAGGCCATCACACCTGAAGATCAACTAAAGGAGATTTAAAGTGAAGTTGTGACCATGGCCTTAATGTGAGTATATGATACGTACATGTACAAAATGGCAAATTGTGTAAGAGTTTTGCTGGTGCACAATAAACACAATAGAGGCACAGGAGAATAAACTATTGTTTTCAGGCATATTTCAACCCAATATTCCTTAAACTGTATCTGGTAACGTTTTATTGTATCTAGCAGCATAAATTCCCAATGTGTCGAGCCCACCCTCCAATAGCAGTAGAAACAGTGTCAGACAGCAATTACAAGAAAGAAGATAGTAATTTTTTCAAAGGGAAAGCAAACATTATTACTAATCAGAGCAAGAAATCATTTCTACTACTGCAATTTAACACCTTTTACTTGAGGTACTTGCTGGACATTAATTAAAATAGTGTTTGGTTTTGGAATCTTATCATGGTATTATAATGTCCTGAAGATGTGTACTTATTTCAAAATCTAAGTTCAAAATCCTAACCAGCATCACGCCTAAGCATCTTTTACCTTAGCGATGGTCACTGGAATTAAGTACTTCGTGTGAAACATATTATGCCAATTTTCTCTTATAACACAGTTAACCTTATATTGGTTTTCTATAATTTCTCCTATTCTTCCACTAAGCTCTGATCTTTAAAATTTTTCATCTTTTTTTTCATAGAACTTTTAACCTATTGCTCCTCTGTATTATACTTTAAAGACTATATATGCCACCTATATATCTTCCTTCTTATGATGTAAAGTCTGAGTTTTTCTCTTATTTTCCCTCTCTCATTAATCCTGCTAGTCAATGGGATCTCCCATTTTTCTTTTGATTGCTACATTCAATAATGTATAAATGTGAGTTTTTAAAAAAAATAAAATTATTATCCTCCCCTGTAAAAAGCATTTGCTGGTGACACCATTAAAGAGCTTGCTAGGTTCAGTCTTTCTTTATATTGGACAAATATGAATTTATTATATTATCTTTTAAGTTAGGATCTTTCCTTTATCTTTTAAGTTAGGATCGTTCCTTGGGTGTTTTTCCACTGTCACTAGAAGTACCCATTAAGTACCCATTAATGGGTACAAAAATGCCATAACGTACCCATTAATGGGTACTTAATAGGTACTTCTAGTGACAGTGGAAAAAACCCTTGTCTCTTCCTATCATAAATATCCATGTGCTCTATAAGATACTCCTTGTGTTTCTAAGTACAATTCTTTATTTGATGCTTTAATCCATTTTATAGTCTATCTTGTGCAGCCTTAAAATTTGCCAGTGCCAGCCCTTCTCATCAGTATAAATAAATGACAGAGAAACAAGATTTCTAGAGAAAAGGCTAAATGTACTTGCATAAGACCTCTAGAGAAAAGGCTAAATACTGGACAGTCTGGGAATGCGTGTTGACAGTCTATCCCATTTGTATCTAACTGGCAAAGCAAGAAAGCAGATTGAAAGAACACTCTTTAGTTGCTGAAGAATTATTTTGTCTCAGAGCAATAGGTTTTTTAAAAGGAGGAAATAATATTGGCTGTATTTGTGCTTTTCATTTAAGGGTCTGTCAAGATCCCATGGGATTATTACTTGTCCAGTCAGTGTCAGCCTTCAGGTCCTTTTTTTCCAAGTGTCATAGGCATTACTGCCTACATCAGTTTGTAGATACAGATTTCTTGACAGAATCTCTTTTTTATGGCTGCACTATTAATGAGTGAAATCTGGGCTGATTCTGCACTTGCTAGTATGCTGGACCAGCAAGCGTACTAAGGGCCTCCCTTCCACATGCAGGAGGGTCCTAGTACCCTTGTTGACCCAGTACACTGACCGTTGTGGATTCACTCTTGCTAACAATTTTGGTAGTTTCACTAATGGATGAGGTACCTGGTCCATTCTCTCCTATAGCTTCTGAAAGAACACTCTTCTGCATATTTATACAAGGTGAGGATAGTTCTAAATGGGCAGCCAGTTCTAATTCATTGCCTAAGATACTAAGATACAAAATCAGTGAAAACTTTTACCCATAGTTCTTGTGGATTACTTAACTCAGAACCAAACTATCAATCAAGTATGCTTTAATGAAATTTCTTCTGTAAAAATGAACTGTTTTATTATATACTGTGGTTTGATAATGGTACATTTTAAGGTTGTTACTCGCCCAGAGACCTTTTGGTACAGGGTGGGATAGAAATATAAATAATAAATAAAGGTGCCAAATTTGCCCTGAACTTGCACTGAAAACTTCCGAGTCATGTATACTGCTTGATCAACAAAGTAGAATAGAACAATGACTGTGGGGGCTATTAACTACAACAATTGGCTAAAGAAGACTTTATAAAGAGGTGACACATTTTGAATGAAAAATGACACATGACTGAGACCTTAAATGCTGTAGGAAGTCTTCCTAAGTAGGTCAGTACATACTGTAACTGTTTTGAAGCTTGTATTGTTCTGTGAGATATTTGCAGGTCATGTCCTAAGAGTCTTGTAAATTTGATGTGCCTATAGATTTCAATCAACTAAAGTTCAAGCTTTTGTTCTTGCCTTGAGGTATTATCAGTACTATGAAGTCAAAAGGAGCCTGATTTAAGAACTGTACTAATTCCACTACAAAAATCTTTTTTAACATATATAATTAAGAGTAAAGCAGCTTTAGAAGGTGAAAACAAGGGGTGTTTTTCCACTGTCACTAAAAGTACCCATTAAGTTACTTTGTGATATCAAGTTACTTTGTGGTCAGCAAGACGGTCCTTTTACATGTTGCCAAAAAGCATAACTGTTTTTCCAAAACTGTTTATATGTATTTGATTTGATTTTAACCCATCCCAAGACCTTAAGAGTATAGGATGAGATAAAATTCAAATAATAAATAAAATAATGTGTGCCTGATACTATTTTAGGTAGGTCTTAGTTATTGCAGTGTACCTGGCCTAGTACAAATTTTACCTGTGAGAAGAAACCCAAACTAATATGACTGATGTTCAAGGACGCACTCTTATGCTCTAAGATTATTAGCCATAGAAGTGTAAGGCTTGGGAAGGATGTTAAAATGATATGCAATAATCATTGCTCGCCATCAGAATATGCTACCATCTCTTGTAGTTTTAGTTGTGCAATTGGACTCTTTTAACGTTTGTGGTATCAGAACAAAGAAACTACAAGTGAGCACCCATCACCTGCCTAATTGAAATGTGGATCTTTCCTGCAACTCTACCAATACGTACTGTGTGAACTTAAGTGCTCATATTAATTTCTTTTATTCATGGCATTCATAAAAATCCTGTGCAAAACTGAATTAAATGTGGACAATACTATTCCACTGCCTCAACAGAATGAGGCATAGGAAAGAGTACGCTTGGAGTGTTACTTACTGTTACATTGTTTGCTGTTAAGTCATTTTTCAAATGTTAGAACAATAAAAGTTTACATTATTAATGATTAATAAATGCATTGATCATTCTAAGCAATCCTTATAAAAAGGGTGGCCAATATGTGAGTCTCCAGATCAATAGTTCTGGTCATATCTTGCCACTAACCATTGCTACATTATAGCAACCCCATAAAGCAAGCTTGCACCATCCACGTTTATCATCTGATCCCATAATATGTCAGGTAATAATTAACTCTGAAAACTCATTGCATCTCTTATTATATGATACATATGTGGCATTTGGAACAAACTGTTCTCATGGCTTTCTCAGTGATGGCCCCAAGACTATGAAACTGTCTGTCTTCTGAAGTGCCTGAGGCATCCTCAGATCTCAATGGGGACAAATCTCTTTACCATAGTCTCTGCCTGAAGAAACAACTTTCCCTCCCTTTCAGGTATTTTTATGGTTTGTTTTAGTGAGTTCATTTTAATTTTGTTTTTTTAGTTTTATTGTGACTTGCTCTAAAACACCCAGGTAGGATAGAAATAGAAATAAATAAATATGAACAAAATACAGCAACACATGACAATAAGATTGATGCTGAAGACAAGTTTATTAAAGATACTACCAAAATTTTGGCAACAGTTCCCTCCCACCCCAAAATCAGACTTGTAAACATAATGCTTCCCTTTTCAATTGGCAGCACTTTGAAAGAAATATATTAAGACAAAAATAAAAGACAACTGTTTAGTCAATTTTGTGACCAAATAACTTATGTTCCCACATGATAAAGTAATGGTTTAACTTCAATTAAACCAATGAACTGCATGAAATGAAAGTTTGTGCTGTCTGATGATCACAGTATTTTTATAGTTAAATACATCTTTGTTATATTCCTGACACCAGGAAAAAACTTTAAATATACATTTCATGTAGGCAATAGCTTCATTGCATATTTTCTCTTCAAAAATACTTTTATAGCAGTATATAAATAGGTCACCTACATGTTTAATTTTATAATTTTTTGCCCCAAAACTATAATTTTTTTTTGTAAAGTATTTTTCTCTGATAAGAAAGCTGACAAACTGTTGAAATGGAAATATTCTAGAACAGATGTAGCAGTTTTATAGGAAAAAAAACCTGCAGATAATTTTAACCCAAACATTTGGCCTGGTTTTGCTCCAACCATGCAGAAACCCAGCCTCTCTTTCTTACACACACACACACGCACAACCGCACACCAGACAGCAGGCCACAGAGCGCTCCCACTTTAATACATTGGGAAGCAGTGTATTTATGGAGAGATGGATTAAGTACAATTCAAATACGCAAGCAAATACCATAAGGCAACCATTGCAGTGGGGGGTTAAATCACAGAAATAAAAGTTACTGTTGTTGATAAGTGTGTATATAAAGATTATATACCACTTCTTAACCCTCCAAAAGCAATGTTTCATTTGTTTGTTTTGTGCAAATTTTTAAATTTTCTACCACTTAAGGCAAACAGTTTTGCATTAACAAGGAAAAGTCAGAAAACAGGCTTGTATTTATCCAAAAGTTTCTTCTTTTGCTACAATTTTTCTTTTTAAAAAAATGAGCACAACCTCAAAACTACAGAGACTGGATCCCCAATATCCAACGGTAAAATGAATTCCATGGATAAACAAGTACATTTTAAGGAAACAGGGACCAGAAAAAAAGCAGCTTTTAACTATGCAGGGAAGCAACATTCTCACCGTCAACAAAAAGAGCAACTCATTCTGCTAGGGTGGAAACTTCTGCATCAGGGAGATTTCTTTTTTTTTTTAAACCTCAGAGTGAGTCATGTGGAATTTTAAATAAATAATCTTCAGTTTATTCACATCTTCTGGTCCAGAGCTCTAGTGCCATGACTCTGCCTGCCGTTGGTCAAATTCACCTATAAGTCTTTTAATGTGAGCCAACTTGTTATGAAGATATTCACATCTGTACTTTTCTTCATGGTAGTTGGGGCTAGACTGCAACAAGAAAGAGAAGGTGAACTTATGAAATATTTGGTTTCCGGGTCTTTTTTTTTTTTAGCCACTTTACATACACAGTATCTGAAGATGCCAAAGGCAGATGAAATATTAAAAAGCAACCCAAAACAACACAACAAGATAAACAAAATAAAAATAGAAATCTCAGTTCCGTAATTGGGATTCAACCATGCAGCGTCATAGTCTGAAAAATGTCTCAAAAGACTACTTTACACAGAACAATTCATAAGGAAGCTATGGTCATTAATACTTAAGTTATTTCTTGTAACTTTCATTTTAATAATCCCAGGTTTTGTGTGAAGCCTGATTTTTAAACAGATGGCTTAGTGTTACATGCAATCCTCTCTTCTACCAGTTCTGGATCACTCACTTAGGGCCCTTCCACACTTTGCCTCCCATTTCTGAGAAGCAAAGGAAGGAATGGCTCTAGTATGCATTAAAGATCTGCACTTCTAAATGTTTTGTGCATGCAAACTGGGTGATATGCCACATCAGTGCACATGTGCTCCCTGGTACACGGCCTTCCTATATGTCTTCCAAATCAGAAACCGTTTGGATGGAGCACCTGGAGCCTTATCAGCGTTGGTGCTAGTGCAGAAGGCGCCATTTCTGGTAAATGCCTCCTTCACGTGCGGACGTTCTGTCTGGGGGCTTACCATGCATGCACTGCCAGGCTAAGTGTGAACTAGTCCTTGGAAGCACGCCTAATATTAAAAAGAGATCAGGCAAAACAAGGGACACAAATATTCTATATAATACTAAATATGACTTCTTTGATTTTAAGTAGTATATCAAAGAAAACATGCCCAATTTCTTAACTCTCACTGTTTTTAACCTTTTACTTATTATTCTGACTATCTGGAATCAGTATTAAGCCTTAGCTTCTATTATAAGAAGATTCAGTTAGCAAAACAAGATAACTTGTGGAGAGATCTCACTTCTGAGAGCAGAAAGTTTTAAGAAGGTAGGACTAAAATACAGGATGACTCGCAAAACTAATTCAGAATACTGTATATACCACACACAAATTTAAACCAAATAGAGGAGTTTATCAAACTGTAAATAAGTCCAGTGTACAGGTAGGGTGTTGTTGGGTAATAGTGGCCGACCCCTTGCTGGCCTGCATAGATACCTCCATAGACACCTTTATGCAGGCTTTCTTTGGTAGAAATAATTAAGTGGTTTGCCATTGCCTACGTCCAAGGAGAGGCTGCCGATCAAACCAACAACCTTCTGTTTCCCAGGGGCCTGTATTACCACTGTGCCACAACCCCTCCTTGAGAAGCAATAATATAACACAGTAAATTCAGGGTCTGTTTTCCATTTCTTAAAGATGCAGGGCATGAAACAGCATTGACTAAATAGGTTTCAGTCTTTTCATTGCAAATTTACAAGTACTAGAGACTGAGAAAACAAACCCTAACCTCTGACATTTTAAGCAGCCAGCGTGTTACACATATGGCCCACAATAAATACAAACCTGTTTTATCTTCTGATATTCTTGCAGAACTTCCTCATGAAGAATCTGTAAATTGAAACGAGGATTATTTTATGGCTACCGGTTAACAATATCTTTAAAATTAACTGAAGTCACAGTACATGGCACTAAAGTAAAAACAATCCAAACGAGCCACTAGCTTACAGTACAGGGGAACTAAACCAGCAAAGTGCCGATAAAGAGGTTCTTGGCCTTGCACAGTATCTCTTTCGTCTTCCCATGGATTGGCAAGTTGCTGAACTCATCCTGGACATCTCTAACATAAAGAGCCAGTAAGCTAATTCAGGCAATCATAGTTTAATAAGACTGAGGTATAAACAATTATTTAACTACACATTTTTCACCTTTGCTTTTCTAATTAACTGCAGTTTCCTGTTTTAACGAAACTAGAAAATGATAGTTATTAGGGAAGAATAACCCAGGATCATTAACAATATCAATCCATGTTTAATTCCCACATTCCCTACCACTGTTTTGTCACTTGAATAAACCAGGGAAGTACAGTGAGTTAGAAAGTTTCCCAGTTTAATCATGGCAGGAAAGCAGAGGCAAAGGAAAGGGCTGCATACGCACGTATGAGGTTTGCTCCTATTTCATAATTAAGCTCTTTCATATAAGATCATCAGAACACAAGCACTGACCTTCAGAGCCCTTTCGCACTCACTGTATTAGTCACGGTGAGGGACGCTCTGGCATGGTGCGTCCGCACTTCATGGAGCCATTTGTTTCCTAGAAACAGCTCCATGCATGCTGAAGCATCCCCCACGTGTATAGGCGTGGAGCAGTTAAAACCACTCCATATCTGTACTAGCGGCAGGGCTGGTACATTCGCCTGAAAACATGCAGATGCCACCTTACAATTAAGGCAGGTTGTTATAAGCCCATAGTTTTTATAACAGCTCCAAATAATAGGGGTAATTGACATGAATGAAGAGTTTTGATAGTCTGAGGAAAAATGGAGCATACTTTGTACCTGATATTCTTTAGATCCTGGCGAAAGCAGTTTACGCTGTGCATCTAATTTCATAAATCTCCTAGTAACACTCTCCATTCTTGCATGCAAGGTTCTGTATTCATCATACTCTGCATTGAAGTCATCCTTGTAACTCTGCCGTTGCTCATATGAGACAATTGCTATGTACTTTCTGTTTTTTTAGAAAAATGATATTAAGAAAACAATGTTCAATTTATGTTTTTTTAAAGGCTGCAATGTTCTAATTATTGTTTAAAACCCTTTCTAACTTATATTAACCTTTTAATTCCTCCTACATATACACAGTATGATGTCCTTATTAACTAGCAAAATTTACAGGTCTCTTGATGATTTGTAATTTTGTTCAATCAAGGTAACTTCCAGGGTTTTATAAGGAAAGAAAACATTACAATTAGATATGCTTCTGCCCTTCCCCATTAAAACCTTAGTTTGGGTTTTCTCAAATTCGTAAGCAACTCATTTTCTGAGGCCCAGTACTTCTTGTGAATAAGTTGGGTTAAGGATGTTACATAAGGACTACAAATGGATAATGCTCAGTAATGGTTAAACAGTTGCAACTGTGTCACAAGAAAGATAACTGAAAATGTTTTAATGGAAAAATACTTAAGCAACTGACATTATTGCCCCGTATTATTACTGCTTCCAGAGAGTCTTACTTCATAGGGTTATTATGGTAGCTAAAAATAACAATATCCACTAAATCTTGGATACCTCAATTCTATATAGACTGTGTCGGAGACTTATTTAGTTCTGGATTATCCTCTATAAACATTCTTACGATCTGTATAAAGAGTTAGAACTGTTTTTATACTTCTGTTCCCCGACAGATGGAGCAGACTCACTGTGGGTTATCAATGGTGCTTGTAGCTGACCACGACCGCCAGGGGGAGCCCTGCAGAATTTTCCTCTCATCTACTGCCAACTGCCAACTGCAGGGCTCCTCAGTTCTTCCGCGGTCGTGCAGCTGGCCACACCGTTGAGATTAACCTCCCAGTGATGTCTTCTAATTACTCCTCTGATGAGTGTCCTTCTGGTTCCAGGGGTATGGATTTTTCTGCCCCGGCCTCCTTTAGGGGACAATGGGTGGAAGGCAGCCCCACTGGACAAGTTGCCCCTGCGTTCAGCCCCAGAGACTTGTTTATGTCAGGTTCTGAGAACTCGTTTTAGAGGCTTTTCCTTGTGCCTGGGCTCTGAGGGATCAACTTCCCCCTTTAACGGGTCATTGGAGTGATCCCCAAGGTGACCTAATGGTCGTGAGTCAAAGGAGCCATCAGGTAAGGCTACTCCTCTACCCCTTCTCCCTTCCTTTCCCTAATTAGGGCTTAGAATAACTTCCCTTGGGAGTCAGCTGAGGTTTTTCCCCTTTTTATTTTACCTTAGATCTGGAGTCCAGGGAGGTGGGCGAGGTCTCGCTGTCCTCCCTCTCTCCTCCAACCGTGCGTGTATCCCAGGGCTCTGGGCATTCGCTGCCACGGCGCAGATATTACCACGTGGAGTGGTCCCTGTCTCCATCCCCCTCCGAACCGGCAGCCCTTGGAGGAGCTGGTGCGGCCGTTTTACCAGACGGAAGCTCGCATAAGTGAGACAACTTTCCGTTCTAATACATAGTATGTCTCCTTTGCTAATCCTGAACTGTTGTCTACAAGTATTTAAAGGTCTCCTTCACTCTTTCCTCATCACCTGTTAAGTCTGAAACTGTCTCTCACCTTTGTGACCCCACTCCTCAAAAACCACTTCTACCACCACTGGAACATTCTTATAGCTTTATTAGCTACTTAGTATCATTCTTATTACCACAGGCTTCTCAGCACTCCATTCCCCCTATTTTCCCCCTCATATTTGTGATACATTATAGGCACTTGAGGCAAGGACCTTTCTTTTTCACTGAATTAGACATGCACACATGTGGTACTACAATAAAACAAACTGTACTCAGTTCAACATTTGAGTCATTTAGGTCTCGGGAGAAATTATATTTTAAAGTACTATAAAGATAACTTTAAAAAAAAATTGAGATGGTAATAAAACAGCCCAACTGTTGTAGATTAAAGAACACATTCTGCCATGGTCCTTTCACTTTTTACTGTCCTCTTTTACACTGCCCTCAAGATAAGCAATAAGTAGCCAAAGTGATGCATTTATGCAGAACTGGAAGGCACTATATTCTCTGTTTTTTCTGTACAAAAGAGGGAGTGTCTGCTGTTCATGGAGAACAAACCAGGGCTCTTTGCCAGCTACAGCTGATATGCTATAGACATGTGCACTCAGCGTGATTCCAGGGACAAGGGTCATGTGGACATGGATGGAGTTGCACTATCTCTGCTGTGTTGTACAGTAGCACACAAAATGACTGAGTACGGATGTGTCAGCATTTTGATTCACAAAGTTCAAAAGTGTTCTTCTTTCAATCAAGCGTTGATTATTAGGTTTTCATATGTATTCAAAACCCCAGAACAGATTGGAGTTTTTATTGCTCTAGCAAAAGACCACTACTTAGATAGTCCCTCACAGAAGTTTTTCTGTTTCTTTCAAACTGTGAACAATAATGAAAATCAGCAACAAGATACATGAAAATACTATAGTAACCATTTCAGCTGAATTTTTACAATAACATGAACATGGTTCTTTGTAATAATTGATTTGAAAAACTGGTACAAAAAGCTAAATTGGTTCCAGCAGCAAACTGGAAATAGCATTAAATATTAAACAATCTAATTCTGTCCCCACTTCAGTTTCACTGCCACTTAGATTACAGACCTGGGGTGTTGTTTTTTGCAGATTTTTAAAAAATGCATAAATAAACAGCTGTGAAAAAAAGTTTTGCCCCTTCTTGATTTTTTCCCTGTTTTTGCATATCTGTCATGTTTGTTTCAGATCTTCAAACAAGATTTAATTAAAAGATGCATTGAATAAACACAAAATACAGCCCTCAAATGATCATTTATCAAAAGACAACTGTTACCCAGCTCCAGAGGGACAGGATATATCAACCATATCAGCCTGCCCATGCTCTAAGATCTGCAGGGGAGGCCCTTCTGAGTGTACCACCACCCTCAGCAGCAGAAGGGATGGGTACCCAGGATAGGTCCTTTTCAGTGGTGGCTCCCAGAGAGTGGAATAGTCACACTCCTGAGGTGCATCAGGCACCGTCACATTATGTGATCAGGAGAGCTGTCAAGATGCACCTCCTTGCTCTCGCTTTTGGCCAAACAAGAAAACAGCTTTTCCTCCCTACATTCAGGCACTGTTATGGTTTTAATATGTTCATTTTTCCACAATATGGAAAATCAGCATAGCTTGTGAGCACATCGGCCCTAGAAGTGTAGAAGGGACATCATGTATGTGCTGCAAATGTTTTTGCAACATGGCACATACTGCATGTGTTTTAGATAGAGAGGGAAAGTGTGTATCTACTGGTCTTCTCTCCCAGAATTCCCTAATAACCTGCATGACTAGTGTGAACAGGGCCCAGGTCAATCCAATACAAAAAGTGAATGAGAAAGAATATTCTATTGGTGTACTTATACTTGCACGCACGCACGCACACACCCCTAAAGAAAATGCATGTGGTTCCAAGTGACGTATGGCAAGAGGAAGAGCTGAAATAAGGCCTTAGTAAGAACCCTGCAAAGAAGCCAATTCTTATCAGGGTTTTCCTTTTGATCAACCAACATCTAGAAGCAGGATGGGCCACAGACCAGCCATGTTTGGTTCCTTCTCTCTTTGAACCTTGATAATGAACTTTTAACTAAGCATTAGGGTTTATGCTTGTTTTCCCTTTTTTGCTCATCTCATCCCTTTTGCGCTATTAAGAGTGACTTATTGTATCACACTAGCTGTCTTTTTGGCTGAAGAACAAGATGAGAACACTGAGATTATTTCAATTTCTTTTAAGACTTATACCAACTGCTTACTATTTATTCGACACTGAGCAAAAATGTCAACAGTATGAAAGTCATGGGCACATATTTGGAAGGGGAGAGGTGAAGAGAAATTATGATAGTTTTCTTTTATTTAGTCATTGACAGGCTCGACTATATACTAGAGAACAGAGATGTGCACAAATGGTTTTTTGCATTTGAATTCGATTAGCATGTTTAGAACCTGAGTGCAGCAAAGGGTGTTTTTCCATTGTCACTAGAAGTACCCATTAAGTATCCATTAATGGGTACAAAAATGCCGTTATGTACCCATTAATGGGTACTTAATGGGTACTTCTAGTGACAGTGGAAAAACACCTAAAATCTAATTCTAATCAAATACATTTGAAACTATTTGTTCAAATGTTAGATTCGAATTTAAAGATATGAATGTCCACAACATTCGTATTTGAAGATACAGATACTGACAACATTTGTGTCATCAGTATCTGTACGCATTTTGTATGCAAATGTGTACAGATATGTATGAGATACATATGTGTACATTTGTATCTGTACATTTGAATGTTTCAAATCATTCGAAATTTGTCTGAATGTTTAAATTTGAATGTGTAGGCATTCTATTTGAGTTTGAATGTCCAGATTTAATCAAATTTCAAATGTTTAGAACATTCGTGCACATCCCTACTACAGAAGGCATCTCTCAAAGAAGAAGCAACCTTTCTGATTTTTAATTCAGTGACTTTCATGGTATAAGTACTTTCATGCTCCGTTATTTCTTCATATGCTCTCCTCTTTCTCCAGCATTATCCTACTTACACAATATAGTCGGGTAGTTCACTTGTTGACAAAGGATCTGTGGAGGCGGCAGTGCAACTCTCCTTAGCACCTATAAAGAAATGCAGTTAGATAAGAGATTATTCCAACACTTACTTTGATTTGATTTTGAGAGACTACCGAGAAAGTTTCTTTCCACTGTCTAGTTTTAAGAGACAACTGAAAGCAAAGAATGTTACTGTTTATAACAGGAGTTGTATGACAAATTTTGAATGGTGTGGAACAGAAACTTGAAATGCAAAAGCAAATGTATCTACAACAAAAGAAGGCTAGTGTTGACCCAAGGTCAATCTATTATTTCAAAGTAAGTTGCACATCTGCACAGCAATTCAAGAATTTCTGCGGCAGATGTCAGCAGACAATAGACAACGGGAGTTTTACATCAGTGACCAGCTTTCACTGAGTAAAATAATAGCAGAGTGCAATGCCAAACATGGCCCTCTTCTGTTAATCCTTCTTTTTCACAAACCTGGAAAAAAGTTTATATAGAAGAATAGGAATCTGTAAACTATTGGACTGACTCCATTAAACTTAAGAGTGGTAGAATGAAAAAATAACAGCTTTACTCTGAAGTATCCTTTGTGTGTGCAAAATGGGCAGTACTTCCAATTAGATGTAAAAGTGTGTATATATTATTCACAATTGCTGTATATATGCACAAGTGAAGTATTTGTTCTCAATTCTCAAGCTTTCAACTGAAGGGGATTTTTTTCTTAACTGATGCTTCATTTGCTAGCTTCTAAGAAACCCAGTGAATAATGCTGTACTGCTATAAAGAGACAAAATTCGAGCTGATCCAATCTGTGGCTAGGATAAAAGCCTCAGTGGATGGGAAATTCTTCACACCTAGGTAGCAGTATAATTTAAGAGGGATTTGTGTACATAGCTATAGATCAACCTGCTAGCAAAACGATAAAGATTTTAATTAATACTAATGTTCAACTAAGAAGAAAACAACATGCAACCACCTTCTACAAATAATGCTGAAAAACAGTCAGTTTTCAGTACAGGTATTTACAGAACACTGGAATCCTGTAAATCTTCTATGTTAATAAAATGCCAAGCCCAAGAGCTCAGAAATTAGCCAAAAGGGATGCAGAATCAATTTTAACAAATATATGGATCTGCTAACAGTCTGACCACTTGGTGATTTTTGTTTTTCTCACTCATCATACTTGATCAGTTATAACTACCCCAAAAGCCAGTAAATCTGATTGTTGAACTGTTGTATTGTGTGTGTATGTACATAAAGGTACAATTAAAATTTCCATGGTGACTCCATCTGCCTCTGGGCAGCATGACCCCAAGGACACGAAGGACAGGAGTTGCCAAAGTCTGCAGAGTACTGCATATTTGATCTATCTATTACCAATTGTTTAAGCTCAGTTCAGCCCAAATAAAATTCCACACTCAGTAATAGAAAAGAATCTGCAGAATTCTAGAGCAGGTTAGGAGAAAAAAATATTTTTGCAGACTTTATCAGGATTTACAACTCTCTGCTGAATACCAAGACTGTTTGTACATTGTTTGCAAATAAGATAAAAACAAGCCTTGTAAGAACTGGATTACAAATGTACAGGTGAAATCTCTAGTACATAACACTAGGGATGGGCAAAGCATTTTGAGTCAATGAGATGCTCTGGATATTCCAAAGCTGGAACAAAATGACATTTCAAAAAGACCTTGTTTCACGTTTGGAAAAAAACCATGTCCTGTGCTGTCAGAATGGTCGAAGTCCTGAAGAAATAGGACTTATGGCAAACAGACAGACATATCCTCCTGCCTGCTAAACAGATGAAAGGATGTGTTTTTTTCTTCCATTATTGCTGACGAAGCGAGAGAGAGAGAGAGAGAAAAAGGAGTATTTAAGATCCTTGTTGGAAAGACCTAGAATTGGTTTATTTCTCCCTTTCAACAGCCATCACTGATCATAGTTCTTACAAGACTACATCTACATACTGGAAGCACCTTCTGCAGGGAGCAAACGTCCAGGTGACATATAGGGTAGCTCTGTTTTTTGTTAAAGCTGCCTGACTAAGGATATCAGTCACTGAGTTGAATGGGGTGTCCTGTAAGGGTGATGGGAAAAATAATAACATTATTTTTATTTTGTTTCTCAATTTTTATCCTTGTATGTTTTATATGATTTTATCTTTTGTAAACCTGACAGGGTCAAATGACTAATCAATAAAGTTCAAAGTTATACATACTGGAAGCAAGAAAGGCCAGTGCAGTTGTCACAAGTCTTTGACATGTTTATCTGCATACAGATTTGCAAAAAGATCCCAGAGAACACATGTTGCAACATTAACATAACAATGCTGGTTTAGGTCAAAGAGAAACAAGTGACAATACCTTCATTCAGTTTCAGACTAGAGCTCTTCAATTTGGTAATTTCTTTACTTTCACAGTCTCTCTCCTTCTCTGCAGTATTCTCAACCTTATAGTCTTTGATTTGGTCCTTCTCCTTATGCCTCTTTGACTTCTTCTTTGACTTCTTGTGCAAAGTTGAATGTTTATCATCTGTAGTTTTTGGGCACACTGACAGATCTTCAGCAGGTGCTGGGATTTCCAGTGGAGTCCTAGAAGTATATTTTTGATGCTGGTCCTCATAAATGCTGCCATTCTGACTCAAAGTGTCAACAGGCAGATCTTGAGTTCCCCGACCTTCAGGTGTGCTCGGAGAGTTGGAGTTCGAATTTACAGTTCGAGGAGGATTTGAAACTGGAAGGCAAGGTGGAGGAAGTGGTGGAGCAGCTGGTGTTGCAACCACTGCAGGCGGAGGGGGTGGTTCAGCATTTTTTTCACCAGAAGCAGTCAAGTGACCATTTAGTGTTGGTTGAACTCTATTGGTCAGATGAGATATTCTTGGCTTTTTATTCATTAAAGGGTCAATGAAGTCACAGTCCAAAACTCGTTTCTGCAATAAAGTTAGACATATGGCTCAGCTTAAAGAATTAGTTAGCAAATTGTGGTGATATTTCCACTATACAAAATTTAGATGCAGCAACATGAGCATTACTGACTGAAGCACTGAAAAAAAGGGTTGCATTGAGTACGCCTTCCGCCTCCTGTCTTTTCTGTTCCCACCACAAACCTCCTCTGGAGCCACAAAAGGCTGCTGCAGGTGAAGCCCCCGGTTGCTATGCAGAAGATTCTTGCTTACTAGATACAACTTAAAAATATAATCCAAATGTACAGTGACATGTGAATTCTTTAACAGACATTGACTTCTACATTAATAAAACCAAGTAAATACTGAGGCAATGTGGGTGTATGTACCATATACCCAGCAACTGCTCATTTGGTGCTGTTTTAAAATGCAGAAACCACTAACGAGAGTACTCTAATAAAACAGGATTTCCCTGCCCTAATTCAGCATTCACATGCAATGCTTGTCTCAAGACATTTTGCTGACTAAAACAAAGGCTGTGGGTACACCTTCACTTTAAAATCTTCTTCAGTCCATTTTCAGGTTTGGCTGCTCACACTTCTTTTTTTTCATTTCTATCCATTTCTATCCTCCATTTCATTTCTTCCAGTGGAGGATGGAAAGTCCACAAATAAAATGGATAGAAATGAAAAGATGTGAACAGTCAGGCTGAAAAAGGTTTTTAAGTGAAGGAGTGACCATGGCCAAAGTAAAGCAACAAATGATGCCCTCCATATTCCATGAATCCATTTAATTACATTTAATTAAGCAGCCTGTTCTAGTAGTGTGGAATAAGTCTGGATCCTTCTAAAAAGTAGAAATGATAAAGACAATGATGTCCAAAATTAATCTCATACAACTGCATAGCTTTTGAGAAATGGAGACAGAATCCGTGGCCAGGAGCACCTAGAATTGTGATGTAGCTGCCATTCCCAGGGAAACTGGAAATTATCCACTAAAAAAGGGGAAAAAAAATAAAATGTCCTTTGGTAGTACTGAGTTGCCAAACTTGAAAAACAGTTCTAGTTATGCATGGCAAACGGAGTGCAATGGGGTGTGCCCCACATTTGATTCATACTAGTATGCACATAGATAATTTCTGGACAATGCAGAAACACAGCAGTACAAGTGATATCTAATCTATTAGCACTTTTATGAATGAAATAGTCTGTTTCGTAAAAAAGTGGGGCTTTGCTGGAAAATATGAGTCAGTCCTCCAATCACCTTTTCCTTTTTTTCTGCATCTACCAGCATTTTATGCTCTATAAGCATTTTTAATCCTCAGTGGATTGCTTTGAGGATTTCTGTTTTAGTTTTTGTTGGAGGAGAATGGACATACTTTTGCTCAATGCCAGTGACTATGAATTTATGAGCAATGCATCCTTTCTGTCTCTAGGATTATTTGCAAACATTTTTGCACTCTGCATCTGGAAACGCCATATCTATATTTTGTAAGCAGAAGCTGACAGAAATACACGGGCTTGTCTTCTTCTATGTTTCTAGTCGTCAGTTCTCCTCCCTCACAGTCAGCATTTTGTGGTCATTTGTTTCTTACTGCGCTATCATAGATGCTCTCTCTCCTAGTTTTTCTTTCCAAAGATTTTTGGTCTACTGGGACTTCCATTTCGTGCATGGCTGGCATGGTTTTGGCTGTCTCTATGTAAGCACCAATTAACTGAATCAGACATAAAAGAAGATACGATTGAGGATCATCATCAACTTTTGTGGGAGGAAAAAGATAGGGATGTTATTGTTTGTTTTTTAAGAAATACCAATTTTAAAAAGGATGCAATGATTTGTGCCCCTGCTATTTAAGAAGTTGCAATGTCCCCAGGACACTGTAGTGCTTAGTAAATAATAATAATGATGACCATAAGGATTATATTGATGTAACAGTTGTGCATATGTAAATTAAAAGTATGAAGCTTTCTCATACATACATTAGCCAAAGTTTTTTGCTATTATAAATTATTTATTTATATTTATATCTAGCCCCCTACCAGTTCATTTTAGGGCTGGTTACAATTGCAGGAGCTCCAAAAGGAATAGGGACTCCACTCTGAATTATCTGTCAAGATTAATTTCCTTCACATTTCGGAAGGCAGTGAGGATGTTGTAACCACAGCTGGGAAGACCCAGGGAGCAGAGATTTCACTGCAGAGCAGGGATTTGAGCCCAATGTACTACTAGAGGGCCTTTTATATATTCATCAAAGATTGGGTTCTACAAATAGATTTTCCGTAGTGTCAAGATGCATGAAAAAAGACTCCCACAGCACTACAGATGTAAGAATACATTCTATTGGTCTGGGTAAGAGCAACGTTTTTAAAAAATAACACTAATTACTGTATTTTCTGGCGTATAAGACTACTTTTTAACCCAGGAAAATCTTCTCAAAAGTCAGGCGTCGTCTTATACGCCGGGTGTTGTCTTCTTATACGTCGAGTATATCCCAAACTCTATTATTTTAACTGGAAAGTTGGGGGTTGTCTTATACGCCCAGTCGTCTTATATGCCGGAAAATACGGTACTCGTTTTTCCTACCTATCCCTATATTGTTTGATCATGAGCAGAAAAAAATATTAGTGAAAAATGCAGTATCAAAATCCTATCACATGAAAGAGATTGAAAAAAAACCCATGCTTGATTATTTGGTGAGTATCTAGGTATAGGGGAATTTCTGAGATAATTAGGGTAAAGGGAAGGAGATGGCAAGGAGATAACCATTAAGCAATATTGTGAGTCTTCCTATTCTTTCTGTGAATGACTATTTAGCCTATTTGTATGCCTTAGAACTTGCTGAAGCATAAAGCTTTCCTTATGATTTAATTGTGATATTTTCAGACCCCAATACAAGCCTGAAAAATGTCTGGTCAGAGATAAAGGTGTGAGCGTGGCCTTGCATTAGCTAAGTCTTATCGCTTTTTCATGGTCTTCTCTATTACAGCTAGACAGTTAGTAGCAATAACATGACTTGCTTACTTGGGAAGCAGAGTTGTTTACTTGTTAATAACTTCTAGCGAGGAAGGTGGGGAAAACTGAATTACCTCTAGCTGCTGGACAGTCTAGATGTAAAGTCATCTCATTCTACTGATGTTTTTTGTAACTGCAATTGTTGTAAATCTGCAACTGCAGAACTGTGCAGGGGATTCATGTTTACCACTTACACACTCATTACTTGGCATCACAAACTGGCATTTTCATTTTTTTCAGGTGAACTTGCTAGCTTTGGTCAGTTGAGCATTCTGACACTTTTTACAGTTCTGAGTTCCAACATTTCTGAACTGCAGCATCCAGCTCTTGCCTTTCCGTGACATATGAACATATGATAGAATTTCAGGTATTTAATGTTAACTTTTGATTATGTATATTTAATGCTTTATTTGAAAAACATATTTTAAAAAATTATCAAAAGAGGATTAAAAAATGGCCTTATACCAAATTAGGAGAGTCATAGGTTATCAGCTTTTCAGACTATTACCTTACCCAGAGTTAGCTGATGATTCCAAGATTATTTCTAGGATATTTTAAATTCATGCAAAGCAATGCTCCTCCATACTAGGTAACTGAAGCTTCCTTCTATGAATCAACATCAATCATTAACTTTTTATAATAATGTAATATAAAGTGTGATGAATGAAAATACCTGAGAAGGAGAAGTAGATGCAACATCTTTAACTGAACTCGGAGAGGATTCCAAGTGATTGGCGCTGGTGGCATTCTGAGATGAATTTAGTTTTCTGTAAAGATCACCCAGAATCCAGGTTACAAGGAAAATCAACCTAAAGATTCTATGACAGTTGTTTTTTTCTTGGCAGTAAATAATCTAGCTTATATTAACAAGGCAGTGTGATCTTACCGAGAAAGTATTAATTCCAGTGACTGTTTATCAATTTCACTGTATCCTGGCCAATCTTTCTGAACTTCTTTATAAACATAGTCTTTCAGTGTATAAGAATTGTCCTTTGGGTTCAAATTGGCTACCTACAGATAAAACAGATAAAAATATGAATAGTTAAAGCTTCACAATATCTGATAAGTTTCCTTCCTGTCCATCTCTTCTTTAGATTCAAGGGGAAGGGGGGTGTATATGAATGTTTCAAATAAATGAATAAAAATTGATTGGCCATGCTTGCGGCAGCTTGCAATGTAAGAAAGAGAAATGAAAATGTAAAAATCATCACTACATTACTAACAATGGGATAATAATAGAACTGGCTGAAGGAAAAAGGATATTCGGTGAAGCTAGAAATCAGACACAGTAACAATATATACAGTTCCACAGATTTGTAACTCTGGCCTTTATACCAGTTTCACACCTGTGATGTCAATACTGAGCAGAATCTGCCACAATAATGCCTCCTTGGACAAACTTGAGATCCACTGAGGGGTTCATGTAGAAAGTAGGAATGTATTAAACTGGTTCTTTTTAGATCTGTAACAAAGTGGTGTGTGGTACTGTTTGGTACTGAACTCATCCACGTTCAAGGAGCAGGAGATTGTCTTTTTAATTATCCCACCTCCACTGCACTCTCAACCTCCCCCTTCTTTCCCCTACATTGCACCCTACCCTTATTACAGCCTACTGTCTCTTCTTGTGCATGCATGTGGCCCACTCCAATTGTGTCCACGGCAGACCGTTAGCTTTGCAGAAAACGGGCATGCGTCCATCACATGAACTTGGCCTGCTAAAATCTACTGCCTTCTGTTTCAGGAGGCCTAGTATGTCTAAGGAAATAGGCTGATAAGATCTGCTGAAGAATCACATAGACAGCAACAGCAGCCCAGTAGAAACTTTGCAGGTATGATTTAGAGAGGGAGCAGGAGCACAAGGAAAGAAAGGGGTGAAGCTTCAGATGCAATCAGGAGGGTGGCTACATGTGGTGGGGGTAAGACAGGGGAGCCTGGGAAGCAATTGGGGGAGGGATCATGAACCAACTGACCAGTTCTTAGAATGGTCATATAGCTTATGTTTATTTATTTTATTTATTTTTAAAAATTATATCCGGCCCTTCACCTCATGGTCCCAGGCAGGGTACAATAAAAACAAAACATGTAAAATATTAAAACATAATGAAAATGTTAACATAATTAAAACATAAGTGCATATGCATGAATCCATGATATAAAATGATTCTTTAAAAATTAAACTATCAGTCTATTCCTTATACAAAAAACTGATTATTTCATTGGAATTAAGATTAGGCAGGAAACTTTCTTATGATTAAATTTTATTCTACAAAGCATAGCAGAACCTCTAAATTTTGAATTTTTTACTTGTAATAAAATGCAAATTGCTGACAGGTTTCCAAGTCTTCAAGATTCACATTTTGAGAACCAAGTTGATACTGCATTAGATGTTTATTTTTTCATTTGATATTCATTACAGGCACATATATCCTTTTTGTAAAAGCTTGATTTGTTTTGAAGAGGGTCTAGTTTTAGGTTCAGAGTGACTTTATACTTAACAAAAGAACATCCACACCACAAATAAGTTATGCCTTAGCAAATTATTTTTATTTTGTAAATAAGCATATTCAGACTCTAGGAATTCTTGAAAAAATTGGGAGATCTTGCAATACTGACTTTTTTTTTTTTGGCCAAGAAGTACTGCTCAGAATGAATGTACACCTAATTCTACATATAAATAATCAAAACTATTTAGTACTATGTAAAATTACAGGTTATTTTGTTTTCCTGGCCTATTTTAAATTGGAATTGGAATGTGATTTATAAATAGCAAAAATTTCACATTATTCCTCTACTCTGAACAATCACTTTTAAACAGTTAACTGGGTAAAGTTTAACTTTGTATCTTAAATCTCTAAACTATAACTATGTTCCAAAGACCAGTTTTGCACAGTCAGGGGAATATTTGAGACTGTACTTGACATATGAGTTCTAGAGGAAACAAAACTGTTTAGTTTAAAAATAGCTAAAAAATTACTGAGCACTCTATATGTCTTTTATCAATTTTTAATGATAAAAATAAAACTGCTAATCAGAAAAAAATAATTGTTTTTATGCTAGGAGTCAAAAATTAAATTTTGAAAGATTTCTAATTGAATTTTAATGGTACATTATGTGCTATGTGACTATTATGGGAAAATATTTATTAGGGGTGTGCATGAAATGAGTCTGAGTTTATTCCAAATTAGAACAAAGAAAAAGCTTCAAAACATCCAAAAATGTTCCATTGGAATAGATAGCTGTTTCCATGGATCACTGGGATCTCTTGAGTGTCTGATTAAAGCCAAAAATGGGGAACATGTTTTGTTCTCTTTTCTTATGTTATGGAATCGGGATCCTAAAAGAGAAATTCTCACCCACCACTTTTTGGCAGCAATCTTTGCTATCAGAACTGGAAATATTGGGCTCTTTCATTAGCAATAGCAGTGACTAAGAATAGTAAGATAACAAGACTACTTGTGGGTCCTTTACTCTGAGTGAGGGAAATTAAAAGTCCCATGTATCCAGCATGTCTGAAATGCCACAGAATTGTCAAAAATACCATTGAAATAAAAATCTGAAGAATCATTTTTGTAGGTTTATTTTTTAAAATAACCATTTATCTAATTAAATTTTTACTTCTCCTTATCAGATGGAGAGGCTATTACTTTTCTAATTTTCCAGTACTTAAGAAAACTGACTTTTCTCAAGGATTTTGCACTTGTGGAACATGTTGCAACATTCTTTAGATTCATTTAACTGTTAAAAACAAAAAGAGAAGAATGTGTGAAAGGCTTACCTGTTGAAGAATAGTTGCAAGCGAATTCTTGTCTTTTTGACTAACACCATCTTTCAGTAAACGAGCAAGGAGTTCAGGTTTCTTGTAGGTCTTCAGTGCCAATAAGTGAATCACTCTATCCCTATATGGCCTCTGAGAAATACTGTTGTTTGTATGGGTCTTGCGTATTGTACTTGCTGGGTTGATGGGAGTGGACCGTTTCCTCTCAGGCACTGCATCTGGAATACTCTGTGGTGGTTTTCGAATCTGTACTCTTTTACCTACATGTAAGGTAAACAGTATTCTTTTTAATCCATCCTCATACGTAGTGAAAAACAATGAAAACCTTATTAAATCAAGTCTATGCTTATAGGAGTATCTCTAGAAAGATCCAATACTGAAACTGTTACCCACATTTAATGGCATTGTATTTTAATCCCAAGGAAAGACACTGCAGGAAAAACTCCAAAAGAAATGATATTGAATGGAGATGCTGTTGAAATCCCACAATCCCATTGGCATGAAATCACCATAAGTAGTCCCATAATTGATAGGAGTTGACAGTCTTTAAGAAACCAGATGTGCTTTGATCCCTTTTTAAAGAGATCCTAAAGCCATTACTTGTGCACATCCTGAGACTTAATGGTCAGTCTCAATCAGGCTAGATTCAGGTGGACACAATGTGGACAATGAGTGCAAGCAACAGGAACCCTGTAAATGATCTTGAAAAGCCAACCAAGATCACCAAAGCTATCATAGTTTGTATCGGACCCACACTACCAGTGCATGCATACCATCTAACCCATTAGGATTTACCAATTCCCGTGCTGAATCCTGAACCTTGGTCAATCATCTGTGGTATCTTGCCAAACACTATTGCAATTCTGTCTGTCATGGGTCCAATAATATTTTGAACCATGTCTACTGTGGTCCCTATGTGATTCAGCATCAACAGAGGAATTAGTTTTCACTGTTCTGTTACCCCTTGGATCATAAATACCTGAGGCTAGGACTGCTCTGCTGGAGGCTGTCTCCATTTTGAATCCCCTGAACCTGTCAATACAATTCAAGTACTTGTGGTTCAAGATGCCCCTTCACTGTCTTTCTAACAAGCAGTAATTCACTGGGAATTAATTCACTGTGAGTTGAAAACAGTGGTGCTGAACCAAGAAGAAGCTCTTGCTAGCAACTTTTTACCTGGCAGTTGAAATAAACAGAGGAGTAATGGATGCTGCATTCCTTTTATATACTCCACAAGATCCTTTGCGAGTAAGATTCTAAGCAGAGCTATACCCAGCTGTACATGAACATGCCGGCACAGATACCCACTTAGAACATGGATGTATGTTTTAACCAGGCACCAAAAACCAATCCTCTAAGGTTGCTGTTCCAGAGACTGGGGGCCACCACTGAACAGGTCTTCTATGCTTTATTGCCCCTTGACCTCTGAGAGAGACAGAACTACAGGAAGGCACTCTCCTTGAGATCTCAGTACTCGAACATACTTTTATCGTACTGGGAACTGGTGTGAAGTCTTCAAGTGCGGCCTGTCCTCTCCAGTTCTTGTTCCTTTTTTCTAATGAACCAGTCAGTAATTACTCCATACTCACCTTGTTATAGACATTTTGCACAATTAAGTCTGATAAACCAGGTTTAAAATTAAAGAGAAGACACAATTTAATTCTACAGAACAATTTCACGGCATCTATCTATGACAGCCGCTCTTGAAGCCTTGGTACCTGCAATGTGCAAGTATTCATTTGTACGAAGGATCCACTGATACCGAACTGGTCACTATTAAAAACCAGTACAGATACTACTTCTTTTATAACATTCAGGTAGTTAGTATGCTAATGTTACTGAAAGAATTATTGTGCCTATTGAACATACATTTAACCCATTTTTCCTACTTTTATTTCTGTATTTTAATATTATGGTTAGCTATTGCTTTATTCTATTCTACTTATTACAAATTTTGCTTTATTATGCCACAAAAGCCCCTTATAAAAATACTGTGTCATAATGTGAGCTTGCAAAAATTCGGTTTTTCTTTGCACTGCCCACTGCATTCACCAGTAATACTTTACATGTTTCTAAATATTGCCTCTGGAATGAAACTGGGGTTTAGAGTTGATTGCTTTTGAGATTCCTTATAATTTAATATTCCAAGAACAAGTACACTGAAGCAGTACATCTTAAATACAGAAGGAAAATGCAGCTATCACCAAAATATGCTAGCAAATATAATTCTGATTTTCAGTGTCAAATTCAGCAGCTAAATTTGGATAGCCCTGCTGGTATACCATCAGGTACATGGATCTCATAGTAGCAGACTGCGAAGCACAAGTGTCTACATCCTGTTATTTAAGAGGAAACGGTCTTCAGGCACATACTTCAAAAATGAAGTCAACCCAGACATAGGACTGCAATCCTAATACTGCAAACGTAGCTCTGAGCCCCAGCATAATAGCTGAGGGCATAGATATATCCAAGACCTTCCAAGGTGCTTGCATGAAGACTCCAAACTAAATGAAATGTAACTTAATTTTTGGAGCTTATTGCTTATGGATTTCCTCATACTTCATTACACGACCACTACTGGTCCAGGCAGGACATGACCGGTTTCACTGTATTTGCAGCTCATCAGGTGCCCACAGCTTGTGTTCCGAGTTCTATTCCCTAATGGGGATTTGAATTCCTGGGCTGATGCATATGTGGATGTTAATTATATGGTGCACCAGCCTACTGAGCCATCCTCATACTTTTTACCTCCTACCAAAGTCTAAACACTCCCTTACTCCCCTGAAGCCCTCTTTTATTTATTAATCCTAGGAAGAGATGAGGTGAAAGAAGATCCTTTTTTAAAAATCCTATTTTTACATCTTTTCCAATACCACCCATGGCAGCCTTATTGTCAAGTTCACATGTCCCCACAGATACACAAAGTTCAGGGCTCTCTATAAAAGCCTCTACTCAATGGGTTTCCTCCAATTCAGGTGGTATATTACTTTTCTTCTTTAAGATACAGTGGTACCTTGACATACGAGTTTAATTCGTTCCGTAACCTTGCTCGTATCTCAAAGCAATTTCCCCATTAATCCATTCCAGCTCCCAAAACACCACCTCAGTTGTTTTTTTATGTACTGTACTGTATTTACATACTCGTATCTCAAATCTTGCTCTCATCTCAAAGCAAAATATCACTCGCTCGGCGGCTTGTATCTCAAAACACTTGTATGTCAGGGCACTTGTATGTCGAGGTACCACTGTATTAGACAAAAAAGTAAATCATAAAATGGCTACAGGGGATGGAGAAATTAGTAGAAATTATTTTTTCTTTTCAGAAGTAAGTCTCTCCTAAATTTAGTTTCGTTCAGAGATTGAAATAAGATTTACTGTTCAAGCAATACCCAATCGGGATCCAACTCAGATGGTTTTACTTCAGAATAAGCACAAAGAGATTAGGTTAGCAAACAATCAAAAAGATTATGCCCCCCGATAATGTTTTCTTCCTCAGTGGACACTACTTGAAATGACACTTTAAAGCCATCTGGTTTGCAAATCTAAGGGATTTCCAGTTAGGCCAGAAACAAATACAAAATGACTAACTACAGAATGACTTTGCACAGGTGGAAATATAGTATTAGATCAATTCTTTACTCCCTGAGAGCTGCCCCAAGATTTAAGTGTTGTTGAACCAATGGGAATAGGGATAAAACATTAGCAAATTCAACATATACACTAAAACGATTGCACACACTTATATCTGTCTTCAAAAGAAGAAATTTCTCTGAAAAAAATCATTAAAAAATAAGTTGGAAAAAAACCCCTTAAGACCAAATTTGCCTAGAATGCTCACTTTTTCTTCAAAATCACAATCTCAGAAGCTCAGAACATATGGCACATTGGGAAAAATACCACCAAGGTCAAGAGGACAAAACATGTAATAAGCTGACTCAAGGAAGCTTTAAGAGGAAAGGCTTCTTTCGGATACTGGAAATTTTGCCCAAATGGGGACAGTGGAAAGGGACACAGATTTTGCCAACAGACATGCAAGTTACAGTAAGAGGATTAAAAAAGTACTACTGAAGATGTAAAGCCCATTTAAAATAAGAGAACAACAAGAATCTAATTAGGAAATCTTTTGGACAACAAGGGAATTGACTGTGTGCTCTAGAAAGAGAGAAACTAAATTCTTTACCCAAATCTTCACTGCCAAAGATTTAGGGGGAAAACACGGTGCCTGAAGTAACTTTCCCAAGCTTGAGAAATTGGGATAAATACTACTGACAAGAGGAGTGAGGTATATTCATTAAATTAAAATCTATTAGTTTCTCTGTTTTAAATAACCACCTGGGAATAATGAATGAAATCAAATAGAAAACTTGCAATATTTTAGTAAGAATATGTAAGTATCCTTTCTGCACCTAAGTAATTTTTAAAAAGGGGAAAGAATATTCTAAAATCAGTTCAGGGAGAAGTTAAATAATAGAAAGGGTGGTTTTGAACTACTAAAACACAAAAGGACATTAAAACAGGACTCTCACATTATGGGTTGCAGGCAGACACCACACAATATTTGTGTTAGTAAGCATTATTTGGGGACAAAGGTTTAGTATTCTTTGAAAGACAAATTCATACATCTCAACATTGCACACATTAACACCTTTGTATCTATAACACTTCGCTACAGGTTAACAAAAAAGGGAAATACTATCATACCTACATATGGTCCTCCAGGTTTTATGACTTTTGTACTTCGATTGCGAGATTCCTCTTCTGCCTGGGTCATGCGCTCTCTAGTCATTTGGTAAGAATCATTGGTTGCACAAACGGTGATTTTTTCCTGTATAAACCCCAGGCAACTGAGCTGTGATGATCCAGTACTAAGTAATAGCGGAAAAAAATAAGACTTCTTAAACATGTATTGAATACAAACTTAACAATACAGCTAAACAGTGAAAGCTTAAATTATCCAGCACCCAGTGAATCAGAAGACATGGTTAACAGCAAATACTACCCCATCTACCCTTGTTAGATGGGTACATCTGCCCCATCTGGCAGGTTTGATCTTTGAGGTTTGATCTAGTGGTTTTACTGAGGTGTCTGTCATAAAGAAGAGCTTCTGATTCAACTAGTTTTCTCTTTTTAGAAAAGTCCATTTAAGTTTAAGTGTGTTTGAGTTTAATACAGATAATATATTGTTTTTATATCTATTATTATTATTATCATCCTCATCATCTAAGGTGAATTAAATATAAAATGGTGGTTACTGAAACACATTATCTTCAATCCTTTCTGTCCAGGTTAAGCAACCTGATGATGCCTAGAAAAGTTGAAGCCATAAATTTTTTTTCAGAAGATAGAAAAAAGATTGATGTAAGTCATGCTGAAATTCTTTAATAGCCAATATTCAGTCATGAGAAAGGCAAAATAAACCCTCTTTGAATGTTATGATTTATATATCAGGACATCAGGTCCTAAAATTAAGTAAATACAACCTCAGAAGAACAATAATACAAAACAAATCAGACTGTCATTATTTATTTAACAAAAACTAGGATAAAATGCAGAAGCAGTATGTGAAAAATTAACTACACCCTTACTGCTTCCTTAGGGATTAAAAGGGTAATTAGCAGCAAGGTGCTGCTAATCCAATGCCCTTGATTAATTGATCACCACCTCTGTAAAAGCAGAGATTGTGGCAGTGTGCTTGTCTGGAGCATTCCAGAATGTGTTAATGCAATGCCAAGAAGGAAAGACATCAGCAATGATCTTAGAGAAGCAATATTTATTTATTTATTTATTTATTTAATTATTCATTCATTCATTCATATTTTTATCCAATCGTATACCCGGAGGTCTCCAGGTGGATAACATCTAAAATCAAACATTTAAAACAATCAGCATCTGCCAGTAGAGAGAAAAGTGTGTCCCCATTTAGCCGAAGGCCATGGCAAAGTCTTCACTGCCTTCCTAAATGTGTACAATGAAGGTGCTAGACACACCTCAAGGGGGAGACTATTCCATAGCCTAGGGACCATCACTGAGAAGGCCCTCTCCTGTGTGCCCACCCCATTTGCTGCTGAGAGTGGTGGGACAACCGGAAGGGCCTCCCTTCCCAATCTTAAGGCATGGGCAGATTGATATGGGAGTAGACATTGCTGCCCATCAATCTAGGAAGGGTTATAAGGCCATTTCCAAACCATCTGAAGTCCATTACTCAACAGTGAGACGATTATTCACAACTGGAAAACATTCAAGACAAGTGACAATCTTCCCTAGAGTGGACGTCTAAGCAAATTCACCCCAAGATCAGACCATGCAATGCTCAGAGTAACTGCAAAAACATCTAAGAGCTACAGCTAAGACTCTACAGGGCAGGCTTCAGCTAGTATTCTAAATGTTCAAACTCAAGCAATTAGAAAAAGACTGAACAAATATGCTTCTTTGGAAGGGTTGCCAAGAGAAACCTCTCCTTTCTAAAAAGAGCATGGCTTAAGTTTGCAAAGTTGCATCTGAACAAAGCACAAGATCAACCTCATTAGGACAGATGAGACCCAAGTGAAGATGTGTGGCCATAATGCACAATGCCATGTTTGGAACCTAAACACAGCATTTCAGCACAAACACCTCCTACTAACTGTCAAGCATGGTGGTGGAGGGGTGATGATTTGGGCTTGATATGCAGCCATAGAACCTGAGCACCTTGCAGTCATTGGTTAATCATGAACTCCTCTGTATGCCAAAGTAGTCTAGAGTCAAATGTGAGGCCATCCATCCAACAGCTAAAGCATGGCTGAAAGTGGGTCCTGCAACAGGACAATGATCTCAAGCATGACAGTAAATCTGAATGGCCGGGGGAAAATAAGCATCAAGGTGTTGCAATCAAAGTCCAAATCTCAAATGCTGTGGTGGGACCTTAAGAGAGCTGTGCATAAACAAATGCCTACAAATCTCAATGAACTGAAGCAACATTGTAAAGAAAAGTGGGCCAAAATTCCTCCAGAACAATATGAGAGACTGACAAATTCATATAAAAAACAATTATTTCATGCTACTTTTGCTAAAGCTATTGATTCATTGGCTGTGCTTAGTTTTTCACATTTTGGCTTCATTTTTGTTAAATAAATAATGAAACACTGGAATCTGTTGTATGTGGTTGTTCATCTGAGGCTGTATTTACCTAATTTTAAGACCTTCTAAAGACCAGATGTTTTTCATTATGCCCTGATATATAGAACCATGGAATTCAAAGATGTACTTTTTCTCATGCCTATATTCATGTCAGAATGTATAAAACATGCCCTTTATTATACTGTATAGATAAAATAATGATTTACAGTAATATCCCAGATACCGTCTCTGAGAAACTAAAATTAGATCTTACACTTTGTTCCTTATTAAATGGAAACCCCCTGCAATGCTGAGGAGAGCTGCTGAAGATTCTTGTCTGTTGATGGAGGAGGGGAACTCAGCAAGGCAGCACACAGGTGCAAATAGCTGCTCCGGGTGTTATTTGCAGTGCCAATTTGGCACCTTAACCTAGGGCTGGCTTAAAGTGCCTCGTTCAAGGTATGTGTGGCTGCAGCCACATACATAATAATAACAAATGAAAATAATGCTAAAATATACAGGCACAGGCCATCAGCCAAGCAACAGTGACAACATAGAAAACAATGAATGGTACCATTATCATACTGTAATTGTTCAGGGACAGTTATGCTTACTGATGCACCAATATGTAATGTTTGATAATGTGATAATTTTTCTGGTGTTGAAGATACACAAAACCTTATTTTTTTGTGCATTTTATCATTGCTCTTTGTTAATAGATTCTGAAATTATTGAAATATTTTTAGTTAACTTTAACATGCATGGTGCTCTAAATTAGAGGTGTGATAAATGGCACTTACTACTTTATTTTTTTTCAAAATGAAATTCTTAACCAACAACCATTTTAAACAACAGGAAAATATTCAGTGGCCTATAATCTTTGACCAATACTGTATTGAGGGGAGGTCTATAAAGAATAGAGCAAAATTTATTTCTCCTAAATACTACTTGCTTAATTACCGGTGCATCTTTTACATTGGTGATTCTTATATCGTGATAAATACAGTATTGTAATTTCAGTAATTCTTCAAATTTTATTCCTCCTCTATTTACCTTGAAACAGTTTGCTGGACGCAGTCAAAGCTTCCCTGAGGATTATCTTTGCCAACATTTGACAAATAGAAATTAAAGGTATGTACTTCATTTGGCAGATCAGTTTTTGGAATCTTCACAAGCTGAAAAGCAATCAAAACAGGGTGCAGAAATGATTATTTGATTATCATGATAATGACCTGTCCTAGATTACTGACATGTTGTAAACTGGTCTGGACCCTTTTATAGGACAATGGGTAAATTAAATAAAATATAAATACCATATTCTTCTATATTTGCAGTGGACCTGATATTTGGACCTCTTGTTTTTTCTCTTGTAAGAGACAGAATCACAGATGTAAGATATTACCCAGAAGGTCATCCACTGAGTCCAATAAAGATTCAGAATAGCTCTTCCTATTTAAATTTAACGTATTTACTCATCAGATATAAAAACATTAAACCATTTTTTTGTATTTAGACACATGGTAGAATTCATACCTTAACCAGAAATGTGTTCCTGTATACTCTGGTCACTCGAAGTACCAAAATACACTGTATAGCAACACTATATTCATCTTTGCTTGAGTCATTTACATATGAGTTCTGCATCACTACAAAGAGCTATCTGTGACACATGCCTTTTTCTTGAGAAGAAACAGCTAGTATTGCAAAATTAAGGGATGCAAGACACAGGAAGAGATGCCACATAGTTTACCACCCAGTATTTTCCACAGAGTATTTCACTTGGGCCTGGTAGGCTGTTCTGTACCTGACATGCTATATACCCACTAGACAGAATTGCCACGATCACTTTCAGGGCATAGAGGCAAAAAAAAGAGCAAGGACTGTACTTCGATTGTCTCTGAAGCTGTTGATGATCAAAATTCCAGTGGCTAGATACCGGTTTTCAAATAAGTCAAAATTATACAGAAAAACAGACTTGCCAAAGTACAAAAATGCCACATATTGTAAACAAATGTTCTAAATTGGATTCACAAGAAAACCACTCTCATTAGCAAGCTAACAACTTCTATGAACATCCATCCATCCATCCATCCATCCATCCATCCATCCATCCATCCATCCATCCATGATATAAATACATATACAGTTTGATTTCATATTTTTATACAGAAGCAAAAACAGGGTTAGAAACTTATATGTAGATAACGAACTGCAACAAACAATGTACTGTAATAACCACACTTACATATAGCATATGCTTGTAAATGGCTATTTTTCACATTCACATATTACATTTTTAAGGTGTTCATGCAAAAGCTTTAGTGCTTTTGTTTTGTGTCAGAACAAATCTCCCCAAGTTTGTATTTTACTTAGTTTGTTATGTTTGTATTAATTGTTTTTTAAAAATCAATCCTGTTGAACAGAACTTTGCTTATTTTGTTCACAAAATAAGTTCTGCCGTGCAACTTCGTGTAGATTCTTTTTCTCATGGCCTTGTACTTTCCTAGAATTCTCTCACGTGAATCAGTTTGGCATTTGGGGATTTAGAAGCTTCAAGGAATATTCTCTCAGACAATAATGCTATCTGATACAAGTTTTACTAGTTTCTTTTACAGTGCATATCATATAGCATTAAGATTGAATTTTTTTAACATCTAACTTTCCATTTTTCTTTATTCTTGTTCTTCACATTACAAGGAACCTAAGTGCTTCAGTTAGGAAAGATATATATGGGTAACAGCTGGATTTCATACTCTCAAAAATGGAGACTTAATATTATATATTCCTTCTTTTCAGGGTTTGCTAGTAATCTGAAACTTGGGTCATGTTCTGATTGACTGGTAGAAGTGTGGGCAAGCTGGCACTGAAGTGACAGGCCCGCCTGAACTCTGCCATACCAGTTCATCACTAGAGAGGTGTTATACTGTTTCTACAGCTAGGCAGCATACTTTATGGCCACCCTACATATATAGCATAGGAAGCTCCTACAGATGGCCAGAACTGGCGTGGCAGGAGAACGCTGTCAAAGCCTTGGAAGAATGTTTTCCCCTGCACTCTTCTTATCCCTTTCTTCGTACATCTTCAGATCAGAATTCAGACAGCAGTCATCTGCCAACATTTGTCTGCAGTGTTGTAATTTTTCCTACAGCATCTGAAACTCAGACTTGTTCAGCACTTAACAGCTTCATTTGAATACTTGCTGCTTCCTGCCACATTTCATCTTAAAACTAGGATCAGATGCAAACTCCATAACTTAAATACCACTTAACATTTTCTGTCCTTCATCACCACCTGATAGAAAAATCTTGGAGAAGTGAAAGTCTTAGCTACTCTAAGAAAGCCACTTCCCTAATAGGACTTTTGAAATATTTGTTCTGGACCAGCTTCACTAGTTGTAATTTCTGCCTCTCATACAGTTCAACAGTATTGTAACCTTAATACTGAATGCAATTAACATCTTTGGAAAATTCTTCCAAAGTGACAAAGCAATGAATTCTTTCTTTTTAAAAAAAATTAAATATGTATTAATGAATGCCAAGCAATATATAATCTTAACTATATTAAATCATATATTACATACAAAGCAATAACGTGAAATAACTGTTTTCTGTCTCTCACATTCTTCTGGAGGAATTTTGGCCCATTCTTCTTCACAGTATTGTACTTCTTCATTGAGGTTTGTGGGCATTTGTGAATTGGGGTGAATTTGCTCAGATGTCCACTCCAGGGAAGACTGTCAACTGTCTTGAACATTTTCCACTTGTAAATAATCTTCTCACTATTGAATGATGTGACCTCAAATGGCTTGGAAATGGCCTTATAACAATGCTCCAGACCAGCAAACTGCCAGAACCTCTACTTTTCGAGAACTGGTCACACTTGCCAATTATCGATTAATCAACGGTATGTGATTAGCAGCACCTGGCTGCTACTTACCCTCTTAATTCCTACGAAAACAGTAAGGGTGTACTTAATTTTTCACACACTGCTTCTGCATTCTGTCCTAGTTTTTTTTTAAAATAATGACACAGTGTCATTTGTCATGTGTTGTTCTTCATCTGAGGTTGTATTTACCTAATTTTAAGATCTTCTAAGAACCAGATATACTTTGTTTTTCTCACGATTGTATATAGGCCCCAGCTCTGGATTTAACACTATGCTAGTATTTAGTATTTCCTTTTTTATCCAACTCTACTTCCCAAAATTTATGTGACTTTCTATAACACACCACATACCTCTCTCCACAATTATGTCAACTATGCAATGATAATATGTTAATTATATTTCAAAACTGTACTAGTCTTCTATACCATCTAGGAAGTAACTTTAGAGATAGTTCTTTAGTTCTATTATATTTTATATTTTCACTTTATAGAACGTCATCATGATTCTTACTCCAATTTCCCAACTCTAGAATCCCGTTAATTATTAAATCTTTGTTGTTGGTAAAGAGTTTATGTATCATACTGTTGACCCCTTTATCCCTTTTTAAATTTTTGCATGATAATTTCTTTCAAAATTATTATTTGGTGCTTTTATTATATTTTTAATATTATTTCATCCAAAAAGTTTTAAATTCCATTTAACTGCAACTATCTCTCTGCTCCTAATAATGTTCATAACGCATTTCATTCCTTTAATTTCCATCCTCTAATAATATTTGTAGGAAGAAAAAAACAACTCTATTAGGGCTCCTGATTATTTTTATTATTCATTATTATTATTCATGCAAAAATACTATTGATTTAAGAAACTCTGTATGTACTTCTCATTCTGGGTGACTTATTAATGGTAAGTCTGAGCATCACCTGGAACAATGTCAGTACTTCCCCCATAGAAAGCATATACTATGTGAGCAATGGTCCTATTTTATTTAAAACATTTGGGATTCATTATCCACTTGTTTGTTCAGAAATAAATTGCTTGTTTGTGTACCTTGGGGCTTTGACCCAAAAACTGGGGTAGCTAAAATCATAATGTTATTTATGGCCTAGAGCAGTGATGGTGAACCTTTTGAGCTTGGTGTGTCAAAATTCACAAGAAAACCTAGCTTAACTCGGGTGCTGTGTCACATCTAGAAATATCCATAATTTTGTGATATTTGTGGCTCTAGTAAAAAAGTTATATTTTTGATATAAGTATTTTATTAAAAGCAAAAACAAATAATTCTTTACATTAATGACTTTTGTTGCTAAATCTTCAATTGAAAGTTGGTATTTTGTACACTTCAAGAACAAGCAAGCACTACATGCCCAGGTGCCAGGATGGCCATGTGTGTCACCCAAAAGGGCTTGGCGTGTCACTTGTGACACACGTGTCATAGGTTGGCCATCACCGGCCTAGAGAGACCTTCCAAACAGATGCAGTGAAGAAGAATGAAATGAGAAATTCCCTCTCTTAAAATATCTAGATTCACTTGCCTTCAGGCTGAAGCCATGGCTATCAAGAGGAGGCAAACACGAGGTCAGCTCACAAGTGTCCATTCTAAGTCCTTAAGATGGCACTTATCAGACCAGATGTTTATCAAAATCATTGTTCATTAAGAAAATAGATCTTCCTAAGCATAGGACTTCCTCTGGAAACAGAAAGGTATCTCTCTACCAGGAATGATGTACTAGATGGTTGGGTATGAAGTAGCAGCAAAAACTAATTTTCTAGTCTAGTCTTCATATTACAAGAAGGTTTACACATAACGCACAGTGAATCTCCCCTTAAAATGGGAGGTATAATTTTCAGAAAGCTTTTAGTTAAAAGAGCATCTTCAAATTGCCAAGAACCCTAAGTACAACTGCCAAAGACAGTCTTAAGCAGGAATGCCAATTTGAACTTCTGTAAATTTTTACTTTCTGCCACAGAGAATAACTTGTCAGCTGAAAGAGGGATAATAGGTCATTCATAAATACCAAACTTTCCAAATCATTTAAAATTTCAATTCAATTAAATCTGATAAATGACTACATAGAAAATAGGATGTTCCTTAGCTAGACATACACTTAAAAACCTCAATGTATACCATGACTGTGCTCTGACACGGCTCTTAATTGGTTTAGAGGCTGGTTTAGGTCTGTCCTAACAAGAATTTGGCTTTCTATACCTTTTGCAGACTTAATCAAGGAAATCAGAATTAAGTTGAATTCTCAGCCCAGTTCAGATCATTAGCCCATTTTATTTTGGAAAGTGTGAATGAAGCAAGTAGACTATTTTGGGAGAGAACTGTACCTTTTTGGACGTGCTCCCCATTTCCTCTTGTTCAATGACAGAGTTTTTGTGCACGCTGTTCTCAGAAAGGTGAGCGTTGGCTGCCCATTTCTGTTTTGTCTTTCTATTGTGAACCTGTTCTTTTGACAGGGGCAACTGCAAGGCTTGGGCAGGAATTTTTAAGAAGAAGAAGAGGAGGAGGAAGAGGAGGAGGAAGTCAAGACAAGGCAGGGAAGGGGGCTGTGGGAGGAGGCAAACTGCTGCCAACAGACCACAGTATCTGTTTGTGCTGTTTCAGATGAAGTGGGAAGCCCAGTGCTGAGAGTGCAGATGTCATCATAATCTTTATATAAGGATCAATAAATTTTTAAAACCAAACTTCCAGCAATGGCAGAAAGTTTTTAAAATCAAACTTCATTGCAATAAGGGTGCAATGGCAACCAGGATCCAGTGAGAAAAGACTGGACTGAGGAGGGGGAGTCCAGGCAGAGAGGAAGAGAAGTGATTGAGCTCATGAATAAAAGCAATGGCAAGGAGGAGAAAGTAAAGGGGGTTATTTGCTTGTTTCTCCTTCATCTGCCTTCTGCTTCTTTGTCAGAAGTGAGATGGGAGAGGAGAAGGAAGTGAGTCAAGAGAAGGGAGCAAAATTTTCCTTAAATTACTCCCTTGACCTCCCCCTTTGTGGTTTTGGTGGCACACATGCCGTCTTTTCAAGGCCGAACTCCTTGAAGCCATATAAATTGCAAAAAGAAGCCATTTTTAATATAGAAAAGGCAAGTTGTGGAAGATGGGAGAATGGAATGGGAGAGAGGGAAAGAAACAGGTTTAGCTGCTCTGTTGTGGCAGTGGTGGCATAAGTTCAAAGGCATCGTTTGATCAGCAGTTGTATGGCTTTGAGGAGCACGGCTATGAGGAAAGGAGACAGGAGAGAAAGGTACAGTCTTCCCATGCCTAGCACAGGAAATAAGAAAAGTGAGAGTAAGCAAATTAATTTTGAGTCCATGGCATAATATAAATGTGGGAATGACTGGAATATGTACTTGATCCTCATTCCCCGCCCCCCACCCACACAATCCAGCTTATCCCTACCATGTCAGACTGTGCTCTAAAAAAATTTAATGGTCAGACAGGAAAACTCAGATAACATCACCCCTGTAAACAGGTTATCAATAAATTTGTCAGTTTCAAGAACACAGGTATTGTGGACTACTCACTTCAGCTGACTAACCAAAATGGTTAAACAATAACCAAGAAGCACTAACAGAGACACAAAAAGTACATAACCTCAACTTCAGTCTTTATTACAACAGTTAAGATAAAAAGATGAACAACAAGAAAACTATTTGCCAACATTATTATACTGGCAATTACTTTATTTTCAGAGATCCTGTATTAAGTACTCTTTGATGTTTAGTGTTGCCACAGAGGAGAGTTATATTTTAATGTTATGTTTAAAAAATCCCACTTTTTATTGAACATAACATAATTTTGTTAGTGTTACCAACTGAGCATCCTGGAATATACTTTAAATATTACTTAATACTCCATTCTCAAAGTCATTCTAGAGATCAGAAAAAGCTATTTGATTACATGTCATCTTATAAACCTGCATTAAAGAATCACGAACACAGAGGAAGGTAAACTTTTCATCCTCTTATCTTCAAAGTGGACCTTTTCTCTCTCTCATCTTTCCTTTGATTATGTTTGTTTATTTATTTTTGGCCTTTTGCCACGATGCCCAGCGTTCCAGTTAGTGCCTGCCCTCTCTGAGGAGTAGCTTGGCCCCGTTAGGATGCTGGGTTCGTGCAACGGCCAAGTGAATACTACAGTGTGGACACAAAACACTGGTAGCAAGCGTTTCAACAGTAAACAAAAACAAGTTTATTATTATACACAAGCAATACTAAAAATATAATAAGGTTCAGGTAGTTGTTGGTTTAAATCTGCAAGTCCCTTAAGGCTAGGAGCTACCCCTTTCTCCAAAGGAAAATAGTTCCCCTTTTAAAAGACAAACCTCTCCACGTTCCTCTCCCTCTGACTTGCTTTGCCACTGCTCAAGCCAAGCCAGTGTACCAGAACGTGGCCCTAGATGATCACAAGGCCCAGTCCGTCCTTGCTTCTCCGATCATCCAGCCTGGTCAGTTGCTAGTGAAGTCTCCCTCAGAGCCACAATCCACCCGATTGCCTCCTTCAGAAATCACTCAGCCCAAAAGACCACTGGTCAGCTACTGGTTCCAGCTCCCTCAGGATCAGCTCCTCTGTTCCCTTCAGCCTCAGTCCCAGCACGAAGACCCCTGGTCAACTACTGGTCTGGCTCCTTCAGGTTCAGCTCTTCTTCTCCTTTCAGCTCTTGTCCCAGCATGAAGACATTCTCTGCTGTACTCTGTGTTCCTTTATACACATCCCCCTGACCCTGATTGGCTCTAGCCGCAATAAAATGCTGCTGGAGACTCTTAACAGAGGTTGCTGTCCCTCCAGCCTGATTGGTGGGAACTCCTTCCCTAGCCCCTCCAGTACTCAGATCCCCGGACAGCTTTTCCCTCCAAAACCTTACTCCAGCCAATCACTGCAACAGGGCCCGCACAGGATTTCCCGCTCTTTTTGCAGCCCAAATCCCAGGGTTTGCAACAAACTGTTCGCAACAAGGCTGGCTTTTGCAGCTTGCAAGAAGCCTGCAATGCCAGAAAGCAAAGCAGTTTGCAGCCTGTACCCCTGAAACCGTCACAACCCCTCCCTTCCCCAAAAAAGACAAATGTACCTGGGGCACAACTGTCCCATGGACATTTGTCTCCCAAAGAGGAGTGTAACTAAACATAAATCTATCTAATAAACACACTCTATAAAAGTCCAAAGTCTCTGTAAAAGGTTTTCCTTAACTAACTATATTACAACTACACACAGTGTCCCAAAGTCTTTAGTTAAGATGCTCCGCCACTGAGTTGTCCTCTGCGCCGTCCTCAGAGGATATCCGCTACTCCTGATGGCAGGCTGGCGCTGTCCTCCGTGGCTCCTCCTCCTGACCTGGGCCGCAGTCTCTTTGGTCCATCCGGTCCATCTGGTGCCACTGGTCCAGCGCTGTCCACTGCCATTGGCCTCTCTGGAACCAAGTATGACACAGCATCCGCCTTCCAGTCCTCTGCCCTTTGGATCTCACTCAGCACACCATTCAGGTGTATCAGGTGTGTCCGCCAATCATATCTGGACACCCCAATGTTGGCTAGGCAAGCCATCACCTCCAGGCCCAGCTTCAATTTAGCCTCCTGCTTCACTAACCCTGTGAATCTGCCTGTGAGGCCGTCAGTCGGTGTTGAAATTGGCTTTGGTTTGCCTACATCAGTGAGGTGTGTGAATTCCTTAGCAAGTCCAGGTCTGTCTGCCCAGACTTCCTGGCCCTGCTCTACTAAATGTCGGATCTGGTGGTATTCTCCTGTCAGACCCTCACCCATTTGCACATCACACACACCCTCTCCCAGGTCATCTGCCCCACGCATAGGCAGGAATACATCATTTTCTCCCTCTGTGATGGCACACAGATCCTGGTTCCCTCTATTGCTAGCTTGGGGTCCTTGCACACACTCAGCAATTTGTTTGGGATCTGTTTCACATGGCTGCCAAGATACATCAGTCTGCTGCTCTATTTCAAATTGACTGGGTTGGCTGACACCGCCATCCTCAGTCAGCGCTGGTGCCTCTGGCTGCTCTTGCACCAGGGCCACCAGTTCACATCCAGGGGTCTGTTCACTCCCTTCACCTTCCAGATGTTCCTCCATCTTGGCACCCACACTGCCTGCTAGCCCCTGACCCTGCTCCGCTTCAATACTGTTGTCTGTATTGTGGGGCACTGTAGCAGTATCCCTTTCAATTTTGTCCATCCCAAGTTGCAAGTTCTCCTTACTGAAATCAGTATAACTAGATTTCTCTGTCGGGAATGGGGAGATTTTCTGACTCAGCCAGCTATCAAGCTCAAACCTTACAACTGACATTTCATGTTTAGCTTCGTTCAGTAGCGTGTCTACTTCGCAACGAACCTTTTTCTGGAAAGCAGCTATTTCTTTCCTTATCTCTAGCACATCATACTTCCAGTTCCCAGGCTCCATACTAGCTTCCCTGGATCTGTTTCCTGGAACTGCCCCTTGGGCACCCTGCCCTTGGCTAGCTTTTAATTGGAGAATGGCCAGCTCATGAGCTCTAGCTTCCCTCTCCCTCTCCCTAGCCATATCCATTTCCTTTTTACGTTCTGCAATGGCAGCTTTTGCTCTAGCCATATGCAATTCCAATTCCTTTTTTTTCTTCTGCATCTCATAGTCGAGCTTAAGTTTGAGCTCAGTGAGCCCTCTGTCCTGTGCCACTCCTGGCACAGCTTCAAGAGTCCCTGGGCCTGCACCCACGTTTGGCTCTGGGGTTGAAACTTCCTGTTCCACCACAGACTCCATAACAGCTTCCCCTGGTCTGGTTCTGGACCGCTTGCCACTAACACGCTTAGCTGGCAGTCCCCCTAGACCCTTTGGAACAGCCTTAGCCCCTCTCCTAGTTAGCATCAAGTGTGGGACTCCCCACCACTTGATCTACCGTGCTGGCTGCTGCTATTTGTAGCCAACACTCAGGGAATGCAATTCCCTCCCTGGTTCCGTACTTTACCCAGGCAGATTACCTCTGGAACCAGGTCCATTTGGGTGTAGCCACGTGGTTCAGCGTCCGGCTGGTGACCGTACTCTTTACCTTAAGCAATTACCTCCGGTCACCCGGCCTACTGACCCCACTATTCTGTGGCTAGGCTCACCCAAATACTAGGGCTTACAGCACACCAGGTCCTTACCAAATACCTTAAGCATTTACCTCAGGACCTGTGCCTGCTAGCCCTCCCTGATGTCTAGCACACACACACTTCAGGGATGGAGGAGTTCTGACCCACAGGCACTACCATAGGGCTCTGTGTCCAGACACCAGACTCATTCACAAAGGAGCCAAACTCTGGCTGCCCTTCTCAATCACACACAGTATTGCTTGCTACTGTAGTATTCTGGCCAAAGCGGACTGAATCAAGATTCATCCCACCGCTGCCACCAAATTGCCACGATGCCCAGCGTTCCAGTTAGTGCCTGCCCTCTCTGAGGAGTAGCTTGGCCCCGTTAGGATGCTGGGTTCGTGCAACGGCCAAGTGAATACTACAGTGTGGACACAAAACACTGGTAGCAAGCGTTTCAACAGTAAACAAAAACAAGTTTATTATTATACACAAGCAATACTAAAAATATAATAAGGTTCAGGTAGTTGTTGGTTTAAATCTGCAAGTCCCTTAAGGCTAGGAGCTACCCCTTTCTCCAAAGGAAAATAGTTCCCCTTTTAAAAGACAAACCTCTCCACGTTCCTCTCCCTCTGACTTGCTTTGCCACTGCTCAAGCCAAGCCAGTGTACCAGAACGTGGCCCTAGATGATCACAAGGCCCAGTCCGTCCTTGCTTCTCCGATCATCCAGCCTGGTCAGTTGCTAGTGAAGTCTCCCTCAGAGCCACAATCCACCCGATTGCCTCCTTCAGAAATCACTCAGCCCAAAAGACCACTGGTCAGCTACTGGTTCCAGCTCCCTCAGGATCAGCTCCTCTGTTCCCTTCAGCCTCAGTCCCAGCACGAAGACCCCTGGTCAACTACTGGTCTGGCTCCTTCAGGTTCAGCTCTTCTTCTCCTTTCAGCTCTTGTCCCAGCATGAAGACATTCTCTGCTGTACTCTGTGTTCCTTTATACACATCCCCCTGACCCTGATTGGCTCTAGCCGCAATAAAATGCTGCTGGAGACTCTTAACAGAGGTTGCTGTCCCTCCAGCCTGATTGGTGGGAACTCCTTCCCTAGCCCCTCCAGTACTCAGATCCCCGGACAGCTTTTCCCTCCAAAACCTTACTCCAGCCAATCACTGCAACAGGGCCCGCACAGGATTTCCCGCTCTTTTTGCAGCCCAAATCCCAGGGTTTGCAACAAACTGTTCGCAACAAGGCTGGCTTTTGCAGCTTGCAAGAAGCCTGCAATGCCAGAAAGCAAAGCAGTTTGCAGCCTGTACCCCTGAAACCGTCACACCTTTCTTTTAATAAAAGATGTACAAAAACTAATAACATGGTGTAGAACTAATAATAAAACATATTGCATTAATCCACTTACAGAACCTAAACTTCGGTCTTAAACAAAATTTGCCTCAAGCAGCTGGGTGAAGTTTTGATAATGCAACTCTTCCTAGTCAGGCGTTTCATTCAGCATAGATGTGGACAATGTGGCCATACTCCACACTGAATTAAGGGGGATGTTTAACAGCTTGGCCTTGCATCTCCTGATCCATGCTGAGACTGTCTGCTACACCATACCCAGCACCAAGAAAAACCACTGGGTGGGTCTTCTGATGCTTACCCAGCTCAGCCACTCTGTCACCCAGGCCCCACTCCCTGCTCACTTTTGCCTAAACTCTATGGTGTCAGGTACTGCAACCTAGTTCTAGGTGTCTAAATTGCCAGATCTGACCTGCATGTGGATCTCCCATACGTCAGTGATACCTCACGAAATGAATCCGTCTGCCACAATTCCTGCCTAAAGCCATTGTTGCCAACTGGGCCCTCAGCAAAGGGGCATACCACAGTAGACTACCCAAGACTGGTGAACCACTTTATCCAATTTCCCCTTTCAAACTAGCATTCGCTATAAAGCTGGTAGAAGTAGATTTCTTCCCTCTTTGAAATAGCAGGCTCTTTAACCATAATTGGTTTGGAAAAGGCAACAGTTCCTCCATTTAATATTACTATCACCCTAAACTGTGAATATAGCAGTCACTGTCATAATCTTATCTTTCTAAGAAAAAAAAAATCTTTGTTTTCTTCCAATGTATCCTTCCATATCCAAAAAGAAAAAGGAAAAACTTTACAAAGATGCATGTAAAAATTTTCATATTCTCAAAATGTGTTTACTAAACACTACCCATTAAAAGAACTTCTAAACTATGTATCACTCATTAAAAGAAATTCTAAGAAAGAAGTCAGACTGGCACAATGGCTCATATGGCAATTGGTATCTCCTTGTAGGAAAATAAACCTGGCAACCAAAGACACATCATCATGATCTATGCAGTTAGTGAAAAGCATTATTTAAACCTTTTCTAATATATATATATCATCAGTTCTTTTCTTATGTTTGTGTTGACCAGATTAAATAAATACTACTAATTTACTAATATGGGTGCATACTAATTTTTTTTAAAAAGTTATGCCTATTTTATTCTCTTTTTCTTCTTTTCATTCCCTGAGACCTCCTCAAGAATAGGCAAAACAGATAAAAATTACAATAAAAATAATGTCCACTGTATTATAGCCCAATATAGTAGAAATGCTTTCCACGTATAAATTTCTAAGTTGGTTCTTCCTACTAGCAGCCAGGCCTGCCCTGGGGGAAAAAAAAACCCTTCTCAGTTTCTATATCAAAAAGGGAACTGCCAGTGGGATAAAAGGATTAGCATCAGCGAGGTTGCTGAAAAATATGACTTCTACTGTTATGGTGGTGACAATAGCATGGTACTGCAAAAGAGGGGAGCCCTGTTGTTCCCTGGGCTGCATCCAGACTTCAGTGAGTCATGGTAAATGAAGTATGGAAGGCACTTTTGGCTATGTTTACTATAAAAAAAAATATGTTATTCTGTGGAAGGTTTTCAGGATAGTTTTCAAGCAATCAAAGTTACACTCAAAGTCAATTAAAACAGACAGTCATGATAGACAAACCCACAGTGAAATCTGATGCAGAAGTTCAAAGCCTCCTTTAACTAATGCTGAATTTGTACCATGGCTAAGTAAGCTTCTCTGGAAAAGGGGGCTCTTCCACTGCAGTCTAACTATAGAGAACATCCTTCCTCATATACGGCATTATAAATTTTGACAGTACATCTGTCTGTCTATCCACGCATCCTCCCAATAACAAAGGGCAAGTCAAACACTACAATTGAACTGAATAAAATGCAAAAGAAAAAAGAGAAGGAAACACAACAGAGAAGACATGGTCTTTTTTAGCTAAAAACCCTGATACAGAAATGCATTCTTCTTAAAGAATAAAATGAAGGAGATAATGCACTCCAGGGAGAGATCATCCTATTACCCAGAAGCCACTATAAAGAAGACCTTTAGCTTCAGAGAGTGGTGGAACTGCCAGCAGCGCCTCTCCTAATTATCTCAATGCCCAGTAACTACTCAATAATACTCACAATAAACAACAACAATAATAACAATATTTACAATTTATGTGGCATTTTCAACAAGATTCAAATACATATGCATATGAACATTGGCTAAAGAAAACTATACAACTATAAGAATTTACAAAAGACACACACCATTAAGATATTAAAGCTAAAACAAACTTACCCCTTGGAGTCCTTGAAACTGGATGGAAGGTCGAGAATGAATCAGATTCTGAGAAAAAAGAGCAGCGAGCTTTAATAACAAATAAAACAAATTCCACATCCTTAATAAAAGGTGCTTAGACTATAGATATTTGTTTACTTTTTTTCAATTCAAAAGTATGATATGCATTACAGTACATAAAGATCTTAGTACTGAATGTGTATCAAGACCAATTTCTGGGTGTTTTTCCACTAGCACTAAGGACCCATTAAGAACCCATTTGGCTCAGAGCAGGAAGACCCAATTTCCACTACAGATCCCATTAGAGTCACATTTGTTTCTGCCAGTTCTAGGGAAATCCAGATCATATGGGTCCTTCAGGATCTATAATCTGGATTTTGTGTAGACCCCATTAAAAGGGTCTACAATGGGGTCTTCAGCCATCAAATCCGGATTATACAGAGCCTGTTTCCACCACTATTGGGCAATGGGTTCTAGGGGGGGCTCGGGGGGCGGCACCCGGTGTGTGTGTGTGCACATTCATTGAAATCTCTCTGAAGTTGCCTTCGAAGATTAGCACAGGCTCCGAAGAGGGCCCCATGCGAGAGCAATGCCTTTGTCAAACCTTTCCATTATAGGAAACTGAATGGAAGCAATTTGGAACAATTTTAACTCATCCTCCAACTTTACTAATTCAGCTTTGAGAAACTACAGAAGTCATCAAAATGTAGAGGAGTTCTGAGAGTCACCAAAAACTGTTTCTCTTCATTTTCCCCTGAGAAAAGCGGTTTCAAATAGCAACAGAACAGAGCATGTAAAGTAAAATTGTTCTCCACAAATTCAGGAGAACATAGGCAAGTATACAGTATTGTTTTAATATTTAACAGTAAAAGGAGACTTAGTTAAGTTCAGGACTTAGCAGGCTTAGCTTGCACTACACATATAAACGAAAGAACATCTGCTAGTCTCAATTTGTTTTAGTAGAAGCAAAACCTATGACTGTGAATGGAAACTTTGGAAAGTATCCAAATATAATAATTGTGAGTGAATAGTTTTATTGTAAGTTTACTAAAACACGCTTTGCTGAAAGAGACATAACAGTGATATTTAGCTAATTGCGAAGGATCATACTTGTATTTTGTAGCACAAGGACTGTTATTTATAATTGAATCTTTCTGCTACCTTTCATTTCAATATTACATAAGGCAAAGAAACAAACCTAGCTGGAATTGTGTTGCTTCATGTTATAAGTGGCATCTCTTATGTTTTCCCCTTGAGCTGAATACTCTGTGGCACAATTCAGAATATATCATGCATTTGGGGTTCCAGCTTTCCAATTAACTTTTAAAATGAGTTCTATAAAGAATTGTTTTAAAAATTCTATGTATATAGAACACCCAATTTATGAACTTCCTAATGCTCCAATCAAAGTGGATATAACTGATATAATGAAAATGTAGTCCAGTAGCCCTTGGAAGGCTGTGGACTAGCATCAGGCTTGCATTTCCTCAACAAACCAAATTAAATAATATCCCATCACACTGAGCCTAGTGACCAGCAAATGACATGCATGTCATGGCTTGTTTAAATACAGTGCTTAACTGTGATTTGATACTGTATTGGTAGTGAGAAGATTTAATGTTAATTTCATTTTTCAATTATCAGCACAATAGAATAGCTCCCTATTTAAACTGTTGTTAATCTGTTAACTAAATGTTATTGAAGGAAGCTAGCTTCATAAACCATGGTTTGAGCTTTACTTGCTTCAATAAATCATAGTTAAAGCTAAACGTGTTTGTCTGTTTTCAAACACAATGCTTGACTGCTGTTAATTAAACCAAAATGAAAGCTTCTGAATCTGATATTTTCTTTGCAGCCATGCCAGAAGAATGAATAAGCTTAGTACTAATTAACAGAACAATCTATTTGGGTAAGGCTAGTATCTGTCTTTTTATTTATTTACTTATTTATTATTTACATTTCTATCCTGCCTCATACCCGAAGGTCTCTTTTAGTATTTTACTAGAATAGCTGGTGAAAAACAACCTATACATTTTCTCTATACAAGTTTAATTTTTACAAAAATAAGACTATTGCTTTTTATTATGCCATTTAAAAGCATTAATAATCTTGTGCACATTATTTTAAAAAAGACTATAGTGTTCAGTGTGAGCTAATTTCTACAAAACATACTTCTGTTGCAATACATGCTTCCCAAACTCATTATCGGTATTTAAGCACTTCTTAAAACATGACAAAAATACTCAAGAGTATGCCTCTTTAGACTGTCAACCAGCTTACAGAGTGACAGGATAGTTTTCAGATTCATGATGTAAGCTATTTTAAGAGATATATTTGATGCCTCAAGTGTTCATTACAAATTCTGTTCAGAAGATTAGTTTTTAAAAAATAAATACAATATTTTAGGAACTTTGACAATCATGTATAGTCTTTACTTTGTGGAAAGTCTGAATGTGTCTACCCAAAGGTAAGACATTTTAAATATAGCAAATGAAGTGCAATCTAAAAATAAGAAATACTTGGACATCTGATGATTTTAATGCTGTTAAGAGTAGCTAGATAAAAAAACAAAAACAAATTCCAAACCTATTAATCTGTGTATATTTTATTCCTTTCATATTTCTATTCTCAAATATTTATTTTTAGACTGTAAGCTGCTTTGGGCAGTCCTGTTTGTCTTACCTTTCATAAAGCTTCCTGTATATTTTTAGATGCTCTCTAATTGGAAAATATATTTTGAATTCCCCTTTTCAATTATTAGACTAGGCCTTTTCTTGCCTAAAATGTTCAGTATGAAGAAATCAGGAGTATAGGTACTAACAAGCCCAGGCTTTTAGGTACAACAAGCCAGAATCTGCATGATTCAATGCACGATCACTTCACCACCGTGACAAATTAAAGTCCAAAGTTCAATTAGTTTGCAGCCTATTCTGCTTGCTTTTCTAAAAGTCTTTTTCTCCCTCATGGCATGATGTTATTTGTTTTATTTTTCTTCCCCTTTGATTTTGTCCTGTGTTTTAAAAAAACTAATAAATAAGATATATGAAAAGGCACATAACAAACTGCTCACATCTGAACTTTTCACAACTCTAGTTTAACATCAAAAAGAGTATTGTGATTATGTATTCTGACCCTATTGGTTAGTTGTGATCACATCAAAAACTAGCCTAGACACATAATAAATTCCTACAGTATTAGGTGTTTGTCTTCTTCCATCAGAAGAGTGATCATTTTAGCATAATGCCAGCAACAGCACACAAATCTGATCACATATGAACAGCAGGAACCATCTTCTCCATACTATTTCTCATACAGTTGACCATTTTCTATTTGAGCTAGAAAATACCTTAATAATTTCACTATACGATGCAATTTGTTATAAAATTTATAAGGTAGGTTTGCACAATACTTAATATGTTTCACTTTAGCTTCTCTAAAGCATCCATGTTTATCTATGGTAAACATTTTAGAGATATTTAAATTGCTTATTGTTATTATTATTTTAGTTTACAAAAATAAGTAATAAAAATGGTACAAATGATTAAAACACAGTAAAACTGGCAGGAGGTAGACAGCAGCCACTGTATATATAAATATTACTTATATATAAATATAATATGACTTGCCATTATATATATATATATATATATATATATATATATATATATATATATATATATATATATATATATATATATATGTATGTATGTATGTATGTATGTATGTATGTATGTATGTATGTATGTATGTATGTGTGTATAAGAGTACTTGCTTATATATAAATACAAAATGATATACGTCATTTTATATTTATTAAGCCATTAAGGGAATCAGAAGATATTTGAGATACTGCTGTATATTTTTCATAATTTCCCACAAATTTTAGTTGGTATTTAGACACCACCACATCTATTAAATCTCCAGCCACAGAACTTACTTTGTATTTTCTGTATCTTATATTATGTCAACTTTATTTTTTCATGAGGCTATTCACATCATACTTAACAGCTATCACATTGAATACTTTCTACTATATAAATACATCCATTACAGATACACATTTTTCATATATCTTGGCCTCCTAAAAGACTTATTAGAGAAATAGGTAATAAGGAACCTGAGGTAGATTACAAATTTTGCAAGTTTCAAGGCAACTTATTTAACACAGTAACAGATTTTATAGTTCATGCATAAGACTGTAACTAGCATATAATATTCAGAAAACGAGAAATAGTTTCTTTTGTATTATAGAAGAGGTTGTTTTGCATTATTTAAACTTTAGTCATAGCATTTTGAAAGTCAGGAAGACTGAACTTCAATAAAAGGTACAGTCACTTAAAAGCCTATATAATACACACTATTGCTGAATTACTACATATTTTTTAAAAGTCTAAATATTTGAAACTCCAAATCAGGAGATACTGAATACACTATATAAATCAGGTCACTGTATAATTCAGGATTTAATGTTACAAAGTTGCCATAACCTCATAACCTTGTTTAAGTGACATATTTAAAATCAAAGGCTCTCTGAAAAGGCTTTGTTTAAATTTTCATATTTTCCTTAATATTTGAAATGGTGTTTTAATGCCCCCTTTTGAAAGCAGGGGAATGGAAATGATACCTACAATGACATTCCATACAGGACTCCCCCAAGCTCCAACTGGGGGAAGGGAAAACAAGGCATGATCTACATTTAAAAGCAGCAATAACCATAGCCTGAAAATGTATGATTCCAGAGTTTGTATTTACTTTATGGCAGGCATTCTGAAGCAGTTAACTGCAGCTTGCAGTTTTTCAATATACACACGCAGTAGAAAACTGCATTTCAAAGTTGATTTCTTATGACTAGCAGTTAACAATTTCAATTTAGGATTAACATGGGAAATAGCTAAGACTCTGCAGTAGAAAAATCCCAACTGGCTATACTGTACTAGTTAATGGCTAAGAAACAGAATTAATGTTGGGCCAGACATTCTAGAGAGCCCAGGAAAGGAGAGTTACTGGTTTATTCTGTTTTAGAGTCACTCACTTATTATGAAAAACAACCATTAGTCATAGGAAAAGGCACAATTTGGAGGTCAATTCTGGGAAAACCATGTCTGAGTCATCTTTCTGCATGAAGAACTGCACAAGGAAAGCAGCGCTTGAGACTTGGCAAAGAGAGAGCCTGCTGTCTGTCAAGAACCTGTTATTTAAATTCTGTCTGGTTTAGTAGGTTCCCAGCTTATCTTTATAAACTGCTCCTAAAATTGTTTCAAACGAAGCCTTTTGGAGCTAAGCCTGCTGGTACAACAAAAATGTGGGATTTCTTTTTAAAGTAAGAAACCTTAATCAACACTTTTCCTTCCTATGATTCTCAACATTTAAAACAATAATTCCCCAAGATTTCTCTCAACAGAGAGGGTGGATGGAAGAAGAGTAACAAAATAATTTGGTAAAAAAGATAAAAAATTTAAAGTCCATGTCAAGACTCAGGTTAATTAGAGCTTAAGCCTCTTTGCTGAGGGACAGAGCAACACATACTGACTTTTAACGTGCCTTGAACAAACACAAGTGAAGACTCAAGTTTCCACTGGAAAGCTACAGTAAGAAAAAAAATGGTAAAGGTGGCTGTCTTCTCTCTCTCTTTTCAAATGAAGCAGGACAGAGGTCTGTCGTGTGTGTTCCCTTCTGCTGACTTGCTCTTGTAAGGTTTGGAAATTGTCTCCCATATTTTGAAGAAATGATCCAATACCCCGGGGAAGAAAAAGGGCACTGATGCAAATATAAACACAGTCAGAATGTTTCAAAACTGGCTTTAATGTGTTGAACAACTGCACAGCTGCTCTTGCTACAAGAGATAAGCTGTGAAACCTGGGCCCTCACCATTTCTCAGAAAGCAGCTGGCAAGGATGGGAAGGGAGGGCTATGGAGAGATGTGGTTATTCAGCAGCAGATTTCACAAGGGGGGCGGTGGAAGAGGGAAGAAACCGTCTTTTCTTGAAAGTATTAAAAAGGCGTGTGAGCAGTCTGCCATAGTTCCTACTGTGCTTAAAAGCCTCACTCTCTCTACATGTCCAGACCAGAAAAGGGCAATGTTGGACCTAAAAGAAGCACACGTATCCAACTTGGCTGCTCACACACGTAGACAAGCTCACACACACAAACTGCAATGGAAGGAGGGGGAGAAGCAAGGCAGAAGAACTGAGCCCATAAATAAATGACAGCTCAGCAGAATCTGGGAACGGCCGGCTCCGGTCACGGCCAGCTCCAGAGGCACTAGCTGGCACTGGCACCGAGAAAAATGACTTTCTTGTGTAAATGCCATTGGAAACAGAACTGCATCAGCCGCCACCTCCCTCCTGCATCGGCGTGAGGCAACTGTGGCTGAGAACACTTGTGCCCAACAAAACTTTTAATTCCAAATATCAGACTGACATGGGGGAAAGAGAGGGGGAAAGAGGGCATTAGATTGAAATAGGGGAGAGCAGAGAGTATCTGATTAAAATGGGGGAAGGGGAGAGAGGAAAGGAAAGAGACACAGAGAAGTAACCTGGACGAGGAAAAACTTATGTGCCCGTGAATAGGGGGCAACCATATGGAACGACCGTGCCCAGGAGAGCGGGCGAGGGGCACGCAGGCGACGGAAGCGCCTGGTCTAAAAAGGGCCTCGCTCCGTTCAACCTGCCCCGCGAGGGCTGTGACCAGGTGTGGGGCCAAGCCGGACAAGTCTGCGTGTGTACGGGGACCCTCGTCGCTCGTCGCTTCAGCGTAAGGAGACCGACTCCGGACTCCTCTTCCGCCGCCGCCGCCGCCGCCTCCCATTCGCCAGGAGACTCCGAAGAGGATCCCGGTGGCCCCGGGGCGCTCGAGGGTCAGGGAGGCGCCCAGGCGCCCGGGAAGCCTCACCTTGCTCCTCTGGTAGCTCTCCAGCGCTCGAAAGGCGGTCTCGGTCAGCTTGACGTGTAGCACCGTGATGTTGTCCTGGGTGACTCTGCCGCAGGAGACGCCATACCTGCCCCCTTCCTGCAGCGCCGCCATCTTACGCCTCCGCCGCCTCCGCCGCCTCCTCCAGCCCCACTACCACCGCCGGGGCCGCCAAGCCGCCACCGGAGGCTGCGGCGGTCGCTGCTGCTGCTACAGCCACTTCAGCGGCTACAGCCATCCTGCCGCTGACGTACCAGCCAGCGCGCAGCCGCCGCCGTCGCCGCCGCGGCACCCCGCCCACTCTGCCCGACAGCCACGGCCTCTCCCTCTCGCTCTCGGACTCGCACCTCGCCACGCCCACCGGCTCCCCCACGCGACGGGCCCGCGGCCAGGCCGCGACACGCACGCTCCGCCCCACGCGCGCGCAGGCGCCTCGCCTACCCACCGCTCCGCCCGATTGGCTGAGATCCCAGCCGGGCGGCTTCTTGCGACGGGGCTTGCTCGAGGTCAGCGGGCGAGGAGGGGCGGGGGGGGGGGGTCACTTGATGACGTCAGCGCAGGCTAGCTTAATCACGTTTTATATCGTTATTGACGCTGGGGCTTGAGTCACCTGTTGGGCCTTTATGTACCCTGTGCTGTCGGCGGCACTTTTTTTTTGTCGATGTCAGTTGTACGGCCACTTCATTTGCCACATGCCATGATGCTACTAAACTGCTGCTTCCATGCCGTCTATGCGGAGTAGCCATGCTGGGATCCATTCCCATCACCTTTCTAGATCTGATCTGTGTTCGTTAAAGATCTTGTAAAGGCATCTAAATGGAAAATAAGAGAACAGGAAGGATTTGGCCGCAAGCCTGGCTTTGCTTTCCTCACGCTTCTTCTGCTTGGAGGTGAGACCTGCTGGGCTGTGTGTTTATACATAATAGAGACTCACCTTGAGATGCCTTGATAAAGAAGAACAGTTGGCTGGTCTCCCCCACTTTTCTTACCCATGTAAGGTGACCAAGCTTTCTATTCTCCCCGCAACAGAACACCCTGTGAGGTAGGTGAGGCTATGAGAGTTCAGCAGAGAGCTGTGACTAGCCCAAGGTCACACAGCTTGCTTTGTGGAGGAGTGCGGAATCAGACCTGGTGTTCCTAGACAAGAGTCCTGCACCCTAACCATGAGACCAAACTGGACTATAAATTCTTAAATGGATGAAAATGAATAAAAGGGGCACCTCAAAGAGACACTGTGTGGCCCTTCTGTTCCCAAGCCTTCTCTAATCTGCCTATTCAACTACAGAATGTTCATTAGTGTGCAGAGGGGGCAGATTGGTGTGTGAACAATCCCAGCACTCGGTCCCTTTCAGCCAGAAACAGGCAGACAAAGTCCTACAGCTGCTGTGCTGATCCTATCCAATCCTCTTACCTGGTAAAGATAAACTTCAGTGTGGTGGTGGGGAGGGCTGCCCCCTTGTCCTCATGTATCACCTTCCCATCATGCCATCCTCCTGGCATGATAAGCGACCTCCCAGCAGCCCATCACTCTCCCGCAATGTCCCCCATTGTGCGCTTCCCCAGCATCCCAAGCCACCGTCCCACCAGCCACCACTGCCTCTTGCACCACCCTCCATGATGTCAAGCCATCCTCCTGCCAAGTGAAGCTTACCTTGTACTATGAAGGCTTAGAAGTGGGGCGGTGGCAGCATGATAGGTATGTTGAGGCCATTCCAGGCCGGAGCAGCATGGTTATAAACGGACTTCCATATCCATCCCTGAGATGGACTAACAGGCTAGGGTGTGACCGAGGCCTCAGATTTTTTTTTTTTAATGTCTGATCACAGTCCTGAACACTCTGTGTTTTCACATTGAATTTCTCTGGCATCAATAAAAAGTGAATGAATGCTTCTACAGTAGCCCTTGATGTGCTGCTGTTAGCTGAGTAAAGGGCTCATGCAACAAGCCCTTGAGATCTACATTAAGGTGGGTTCTTGATGAGTAAAGGTTATATAGTTTGCATACAAGGTGCCTTCTGCTTTGAGTGGAAATCATGTCACATTTACTGTCATAAATTTGCAACAGAAAATGATAATTTATTTTTTCATGGCATTCATAACCCATTACTCTTCCAAAGATATCATAGTAGTGGTAAACAACCTTATCCCTTCCATTTATCCTCCTGATAAGCCTGTCCTGAGGTTCATTAGGCTAAGGATCATTAACCATTTCTGCATTTTGTGGGGTGTTGACCACAGAGTTTGGCTCATGGTGTGGCAGGTTACTAGTAGCTCTCCCCAAAGGCTGCCCCCAGGTGGAAAGCCTGCCTGTTAAAGGCTGGGTCCAGATTAGCAGATTAAGTCTGCAGTTATAACAAAATACACAGCTTACCTGGCTGTGAAGCCACTATGGGCCATCTGGACGCCAGCAGCCTCCCCGTAGCTTTGTCACAGAAAGCTGTGGTACTTCTGTAGTGTTCATGGTGAGGTGTGTGGCATGTGTGATGGGGCAGCCAAAGGGAGCTCAGCTCTCGTTGGCTGTTTTGGAACTTTAGATTTACCTGATACTGTGGAGCTAGTCCTCATTGTTACGCAGTAGGTAAATTTGTAGTAGCAGCGGCACAATACACCGCTGCTACAAAGTATCCAGTATCAGGTGTGATGGAGGATTGGGGGCTGCATGGCTACGCATGCCCATGTCACTCTTACCCCATATTTTGTGCCACATAGTGATTCTCCCTGGTGACAACTGTTTCAAGTGACAGTGGTTGGGGTTGGGTGGCTGTTGACTTCCAGACAACTTCTGTGCAGGCAGAAGTCCCTTTTCTCAAACCCTCCCAAGCATTACTGAAACAATGGTTTTTTTTTTTGGGGGGGGGCTCCGATCTTGCTGCTGGTCCACCTAAATTTACCCACAACCCAATAGTGAGTTGCAACTGATGTTTTGGGAAACATTGTTTATTGTATGTATGACCCAGTATATTGCCATCATCTTTAAGTATAGTAAAACAAGCAATGCAACAGTAAGATTAAACATTTATAAAAAGCAAAATCGTTAAAGATAAAACCATTAAGGCAACCTGGTCAATTAAAAGTGGAGGAAAGTCTTTCCTGGTGTCAAACAACGTGCAAGAAGGACATCAGGTGAACATGTTTGGATAGAGCATTTTGGAGATTTTGGTCTCTTTCTGGTGTTTTAAACCACAAAACATTCATTCTCTTCAGATTTTAACAAGAGTCCTGATCTAAGGTGGAGGCAATGATGAAGTTAGCCTGTTCATATCCACTGTTCATTATTCATATGATGTATTTCTTTGACTTGCTTTAAGAACCTTTGAAGAGAGCTTATGAGAGACAATAAAGTTCGTAACTAGCATCCTAGCCAATGTGTCCTGAGTCAAAATTTTATATGGCAGGCTGTTTCCTTCTATATATTTGATGTTCTCTACAATTTCTTAGCATTATTCCTTGAAGTTAGTTTAATGGGTAAGAAATTAAACATTGACTACTTTTTTGATTGTGCAGTAGATTATACAATCTACTCACCTTTTCAAATACAACCATAGAGGCAATGTAGTCCTAGCATATATTCAAAACATTCTTATTTTTGTGTTGTAATGATTTACTTATAGCCTCTTTTATGCAGTGATCTCAGGGGATGCAGATAGTTTCACCTTCAAATGAACTCATAAGCATACCACTGGGCTTCTTCAAGCAATTAACGTATGGGCAAAGTTTAAATTGTACAATACTAAGAGATAATGTTCGAGATCATCTCGTGCATCTTCATCTTTGTTCCTGGAATGGTCTTATTTTCATCAGAATAGATGTACAGTACAATCCTAAGCATATTTGTTCAGAAATACATTCAAGTTTCTGAGGTAGCTCTCCTCTACTGCCATTAAAGAACACTGGTCAGTGTGGACTATATCCTTCTTGATGGTAGAATAAGAACTCTGGAATTCTCTGTAAGGCAGATTGGCCTAACTCTCGCTCTGTGTTTTAATATCCCAATATAAAGGGGTCTCATAAAATAGCTAATATTCTCTCTTCCACTCTGGATGGCTCTGGATGACTTTTCTTGTTTCACTGATAGTTATTTTATAGTGGTTATTAATTTCCTTGAGGACCATGTTTTGGATACTCTTTTAAGCTCTGCGCTGTGGAATGCTTCTAGGAACCCAAGAGAGGCAGCCTGGAAGGTTTGCTTTGTTTTTTGCTGAACAAATTCTCTGGCCTGTTGTGGACTGAAACTTAGTTTTATGAGACCCAAGGTAGAGTCCAAGTGGAGTCTTGCATCATCTCTGCTTCATTGGGTCTTGATCTTTGGGCTACCATTGAGTAGGGCTACCATTTGATTATTGGTTCCTAAGGAAACCTCATTCCACCAAGTTCAGCATGGCTTGTTTACTAGCCAGATGTATTTAGCAGAGGAACCTAAATCAAATTCTACAAAATTTAGGAAAGTCCCTCTTTTTGATTAATTTTCATGATTTTTATCTAGATAAGTCATTTGGAAAAAGCATTGGCATCCATTAGTCTTGTTCCCATAATTCCATTTTTTATCCTGCGCTGCCAATGCAGAGATGACACTTCTGAAAATGCTCTTATCCTCATTGTGCCAAATTCTTTTGTTCCTCATTTGGAGTGCTTTCTTATTTCCAGCAAGTAACTGAGAGCCTGTGGCTAAAAGAGAACTTAACTGGCATCTTAAAAAAATACAGCCAAGATCTATTTCAAGTACAGTACTTATTTAATTTCATGATCTTCTTTCATTAGGTCTTGAACATATAGGATGAACAGGAAAAAAATACAAGGGTCTTATTAAAAACTCCTGAATATTGTATTGGTGGCTTGTGAAAGTACTAGGCTCCTATAATTAAACAGGCAAAGGACGAATGTGAAAACAAAACAAAACACCTGGTGACTTGAATTCTAGTGACTGGAATTAGCACGTGGATGGCCAGGCACAGGCAGGCTGGATCGCCATGACAGTAGCCACAGAAACATCTGGCACTCCCATGAATGTTGCCATGGCCATCAGGACACACTGTGCAACAGTGCAACTGCTGTTATGTACCACCACTCCGGTTTGAAGCATCACACATGAAGAGGGTATGAGTGCTGCTGACTGGGAACTAACTAGCTGCTCCCAGTCAAGCTGTGGACAATGCTTTAGTTGTCCACAGCTAGTGAAGACCTAGGATGGCTTAGTGAGTTGCAGGATGGAAGTACCAGTGGCATGCAAATGGGCCTCACCAGGGAGCAGATGGCTCCGCTCCACCTGATTAATGCAAACAGACCTCTTAAGTAACAGTGGAAAAACACCCCCAGAGTTCTGTAGAAATTAGTATGCATATCTAGGAATCAGTATGTTTTTCAGCATGCTTTGTTATCCTGGTTTCCAAAGAGTGCAGTTTTTTAAAAAAGTTTTCAAATGTCAGAATAGAATATGTAATTTTTGTGGTATGGTATTAAAAGAAGAAAGCAGATATTCTGCTACCAATAGATAATAATAATAATAATAATATTTATTTGTATACCGCCCTGTGGCGAACCAATCCGGGCGGTTGACAACAATAAATATAAAAACATCATATAAGAATAAAACATTATGGTCCCTCCCCCCCCTTAAAAAGTATTAAACAATATGACAAATTAAAATACAGTATCAAAAATATAAGACAAAATATAAAACATAATTAAATGGGCCAACAGCCCTAATATCCCTCCGGAGCTCCTCAACCAACATTTATTATGGGTCCACGAGGGGAATGAGGGGGTCAGGAAGCCCGAGCTGGGATGGTTTATCTAGGGAAAATTAATCTGGAAAGGCCTGCCGGAAGAGAGCCGTCTTGACAGCTTTTTTAAAGCTGTCAAGTGATGTCAACTGACAGATCTCATCCGGCAGGTCGTTCCAGAGTTTGGGGGCGACAGCAGAGAATGCCCTCTGGGAGGTCGCCGCAAGCCTGGATTTTACAGGCTGCAGTAAATTCCTCCCAGAGGAGCGGAGAGCGCGGGGAGGATTGTATGGGAGAAGGCGGTCCCTGAGATAGCTTGGACCCAAGCCATTTAGGGCTTTAAAGGTAATAACCAACACCTTGTACCGGGACCGGAAGCTAATAGGCAGCCAGTGTAAGGACCTAAGAACCGGAGTAATGTGGTCCCTCCTAGATGTACCAGAAACAAGCCTGGCTGCCATATTTTGTACCAGCTGAAGCTTCCGAACCAAGTACAGGGGTAGCCCCAGGTAGAGCGCATTACAGAAGTCCAGGCGTGAGGTTACCAGTGCGTGCACAACAGTTTCGAGGTCCTTTACTTCCAGGAAAGGGCGCAGTTGGCGTATCAGCCGAAGCTGATAGCAGGCGCTCCTGACCGTCGCATTTACCTGATTTATCATCAGGAGCGACGAGTCAAGGAGTACCCCCAGACTGCGAACACAGTCACTGGAGGAGAGCATGACCCCATCCAGGACTGGAAGTTGCAACCCAATTCTTGGTTTCGGGGCCGCTACTGTGAGCACCTCCGTCTTGTCTGGATTCAGTTTCAATCTGTTTTTCCTCATCCAGCTCATTACCGCTTGAAGACATTCATTGAGCGAAGAGATGCCATTGGAATTCGAGGCCGACGAGCGAGACATGGAGAAATAGATTTGGGTGTCATCAGCGTACTGATAGCACCCAGCACACTACTACCTTAATTTTACAAATTCAGTACATATCTGCATTTGGTATATGTACTGTACTGAGAAATATATAATATAATCTCGTTGAGGTTTGCAACACATGGTTGCATAATCCTGTCTCTTTCTATTCTTCCACGGCTAGATACCATTTTGACTTGCTGGTTTCATTTTGTTTTGCTGTCTCCTTGTTTTTAACATGAAGTGTTAAACAGCTGAATGAACTTTGCCTGTAGCAGCTGTAGAAAAGGAACTAGAAGCCTTTATATTTTTTTTTCTGAGCTTGTTATTTTAGGAAATGCTTGACGATAGAGCAAAGGGAAATATGTATACAGTGGTGATATGGATATATTCACCCATTAATAGATCAGTGACAGTACAGAAATCAACTACGGTACCCTACCAAGATTAGGAATAAAGCTGGGAACATGTATGGAGAGATTGTGTGGTCTGTCCCTCACTTTTATATGTAGAATTGAACCAAGTGAAATGGTTGAAGAGTACAAAACCCTTGTCTTTTAATATCATGGAATAAAAAAACCTTCTCTCTCTTAACATAAAGAGTAGATACCAATGCAGCAAAAAACAAAACAAACTCTCCCTTAAAAATGAAAATGGATAAGAGCAGGTTGCAGCCATTCATGCATGCTTAAGTCCCATTCAGATCAATATAAGAAATTAAGTCAGTGGGGCTAAAGCATGCCTAGCTGCATGCTGGATTATAGCCTTTGTGCTTGTTCTTGGGTCTCTTTGATTTTTATCTGTAATGAAGTAGGCAGATTTGTAGTCGATGTTGGGAAATCTAATGAACAGGCAATAGTGTTCATCCAGTTCCAATATAACACTTCCCTGCTGTTTTTAAGTTTTACATGGGTGTCTTGCTTGGCTGCTGGATGTTCTTTTCTAAAACAGGCTGTAGTGACTGTTGTGCTCTTGCCACATGGCTACAAACGTGGACTACTTTGTTCAGAACAGGACAAAAGGCTTAGAATCCTGCTTTGCAAATGTGTTTTGTCTGCAGAAAAGGGATTTCCTAAAGTACTTTAGCTTCTGATTTGGAGGGTTCCCATCTGGAGGGGGAGCATTGTTGAAGTCACACTGGTGCCTGCGAGTGCAAAGATAAGGCTTACAAAAGAGATCAGTTGAACCTTCAAAAGTCAGACAATGAATACAAAGAGCATTTATAATGGAGACCATTTGATGTGAGTCTTCTCTCACCAAGGTCAGCGGCAACGTGTTTGTGTATGTCAGGAGTAGACATAGGTCTTCAGCTTAGATGTGCAACATTAAAAATATTTTAAATTAGGAAAAAAAACCATTAAGCCAGGTGCAAGATTTCTCTTTCTTTCTTTCTTTCTTTCTTTCTTTCTTTCTTTCTTTCTTTCTTTCTTTCTTTCTTTCTTTCTTTCTTTCTTTCTTTCTTTCTTTCTTTCTTTCTTTCTTTCTTTCTTTCTTTCTTTCTTTCTTCACATAAAAACAAGAGACTATGGGAAAGGATTTTCATGGAAATATTAAATAGCCAGTGGACCACACCTGGCTTTTATTCAGTTTTCTCTTTTGATATTAGAATCATAGAACCATAGAGTTGGAAGGGACCTAGGGTCATCGAGTCCAACCCCCTGCTCAATGCAGGATTTCATACATTAGGGCAGAAGGCCACCATTTTGTGGCTGTTTGTTATCTTGGGGCAGGGAAGTATTGGCAAGGAAGTCTTCATTCTTTTAATTTTCACATTTATCTATGTACAAAAGTATCTTATAGTAACTGACAAAAAATCAGCTATTAATAATTAAAAGTCCAGACTAAGGTAGGATCCAGGCAAAGCTTCTGGCAGTCTCTAGAAGAAAATTGACTACTCTTTTTAAAGTGACGAGCATGCTTTTCACTTGCCGATCACTGCCCTAGCTATGTGAATATTGTGGCCAGGAACTTTTGTTCCCTATTTGAAGTGTTTCTGCGTGGGACAGTTTCACTAAACACAAGAAATGACCGCAGAATTGGGCCATTTCCAGTGTTTGAAGACACAGGGCATGGTAAGCCAGTTTGAAAAATTCAGGCTCTGATAAGTCTGCGTGAATTGCACTGGAAGCAAAAGATGAGCATTGAGAGTGGGATTCCTGCCGAGCGTGTGCAGGATCATTCAAATCTTGTGCGCATGAGGTGCACCCATGAGAGTGTAATCTTGTACAGACTCCACATGGTGCAGACATTGCTTAAGTCAGTGGTTCTTAACTTGGGGTCCACGAAGGCCTTACAGGGGGTCTGTGGTAGGCCAGCGGCAGTGGTGAGTGAGGGGTAGAAGGGCAGGGGGCTGAGTGAGGGATGCAAGGGGAGGTGGGGGTCTGTGGCAACAAAAGTTGTGTAAAGGGGGTCCACACTGAAGAAAAGGTTAAGAACTGCAGTCTTAAGTCACAGCAAGTGACAAAAATTTAAACAAAAAATGAAACAAAGCTGTTGCAGCTGGTCTCATCTGACTTCAGAATTAATTTCACGGGGTCTGGGACAACCCCACCCCAGGTTTGACATGGAGCTAGAATGCTAGCAGAGTAAGCATTAACCAAACTTTTTCTGGGGAGATGCATTCCACTGATGTCTAGACCACAATAAAAGGTATTTCTGGGCACTAGCCACATAGGATGTTTCTTGGCAATCTCTCCTTTTCTGCAGGCACCCGCAAAAGCCTTGTCTAAAACACAGCAGAAAGAACTGTAACAGATAAATTCAAGTTGGTTGCCCATGCTTCTTTCTTAAATTAGCATGTTGTTTCAAGCCAGTTGACCACACTACTTTCCCGAATTATTCTGTTGTTTTTGTGAAAACAGATACTTCTGTTGCTTCCAATAATTTTTTTTTTTTGCCTCTTTCCTCCTTGGTGCTCCAGGTCTGCCTCTTTGGTTCTGAATAGAAATTGGTTGGGTACCTAAAAGTCCTGCTCCCTGAACACCCTTCTTCCCCCTAAACCAACATAGTTTCAAAACAGGTGTTCAACTCAAACTTTGGTTCAATTGAATTACTTTTAAAAATCAGATTCTCACACTGATTATGATACTTTTATTTTAGACACACAACTCTGGTGCATGTCATCCTCATTTATGTCAGTCCCTTAAAAGTGACCATAGAGCTCTTTCTCCTTTGCCATTCTGATGGGTACAGAATACACAGATAAAAGAGCTCTTGTTCTGTACCTTTGTAGCGTGCAATAGCTTAATGATAAATTGGGTTGCATAAGGAGAAAGCTATCAGAGCTTTCCAAACAGGAAAAGTAGGTTGTGGTGTAGGTGAGGCAGTTAGACAGCATGGTAATAGAAATAAAATACCTAAAGCTTTAATTAGATGGGGGGGGGGAATGGAATAATTGGAAGGCACAGGTGGATTCCCATAGAAATCATGTGAAATCCATGAAGATCAGCTGGAAATATTTCTTGAATATCTTACTGTTAGTTTTAAGAATTTTGTAGGCTACAGTGATGTAAACGCTAGGGAAGTTGGACTATGGGGGAGGTGGATATACTAACGGGCTAGAAGTGGTGAAGCAAGACTGCCTGTGTTCTGGCCTGGCTAACTACTAATATAATTCCAATGAAAGATTGTGTAGATGACCGTAAAAGTCCATCAGGATTTATTGCAGTTATAAACAATGGCCAATATTCACAAGCGTTGATTGAGGTCTTTATAATGATGCTAGGCCTTTCCTGTTGGACATGAATGATCTGAACTTCTGAAGAACATGTCCAAGGAAGGGTTGTTCAGAAGCTTGGTAAGAAGGTTTGGTGATCAAGGGAGCAAAACAAGTGTTCATGAGTTTAAAGTTTCTGCCAGGAAGTGTGGTTTCTGTGAAAGTAGGGGTCTGCTGATTTGCTGAAATACCCAAATTCCAACTAATCCCCAGGTTGCAGCTGAACTCAGTCATTCACTCTGTCTTGGTGTTTTCTCACCACATGGCTAGGCAGGTGCGTGAGTATGACCATTAGCAGCTGTCTTGGATGAAGTGAGATAGGGTGCACGTTGTCATCTAAAGTTTCATCAGGATCTTCTGATAGCTGGCGTTGTAATTCATCCATCATTGAACACCAGTAGAGGTTAGCATTTTTTCATCAGGAGTGTTGATAGCAGGGCAATGTCTCCCTGCTTTGCCTTCAGATGGGGAGATTTTAACCCAGCCCATGACAGCCTGTGGGGTAGGAGCTCTGTGACTGTGCCTTTGATGTGGCCCAAAATGTAGTTTGAAGATAACAATAGATAACAATCCTCTGCTCCTTCCTTGCTGCCCTCACATTTTGGTTTACTGGTCACTGCTGGTGGGACACAGCAAGGTTGCTTCTCTTTGCCATGGGGATCAGATAGTGTAAAGACTCCAAATTTGTCACACTACCATTGTTTTTACTAGACTTCCAAAAATGAAATTTTAAAAAAGCTTTCTGTGGGAACAGTTTGAGAAGAAAATTGGTTTTCTATACCATGGCTGAACTAAAATTACTGTCCTTTCACACACAGAAGTCAATTCTGGTTTAGCTTAGGTGAGAAATGTAATTTTGCTGTTGCTGTTAAACAGTTAATAGAAGCTGCAGTTCACCTAGAGATTTTCCAATGGATACTTATCTACCTTCTTCATACACTGAGATAACAGGTGTTGACATTTCCCTGGAAAGTAGAAGATATAACTAAATGTGAGACTAGGATATCATTTCATGTTTTTCCCCTTGTTAACCAGGATCTCCAACATTTGTAGGCCTGTGTACAAATGTGGAATTCTAAAAAAGTTCTAGGAGCCAAAATGGCTGCCGTGAAGTCTAGGAAAGAAGATAAATGCTGGATCAAAAGCAGATGTTCTCACCTTGAAAGGAAAAGAGAGGTAACAGAAGTCTTTCAAAATTATACTAGAAGCTAGAGAAGGAAGAGGAAGCATTCTGAGCTTGGGAAGTAGAAGAGAAATGTTCCCTTTTGCCATTTTGCTTCAGCGAATCTGGAAGTGCCATCATGTGAGCCAGAGGAGATCTTGGCATGGAGACTGGAGTCTCCTGAGGTGCCTGTCAAGGTTAAAAAAGCATTTTGGAGTAGTGGTAGTGGTGATGGTGATGGGAGATGAATCTAAAATCCATTGCCCTAGATAGAAAAAAAACATACTCTAAACAGGTTCAGCAAGGAATAATAGCCAATAGTAACACTGAAGCATTAGGACAGTGATGGCCAACCTATGACATGCGTGTCACAGGTGACACGCCAAGCCCTTTTGGGTGACACACATGGTCACCCTGGCACCTGGGCGTGTAGTGCTTGCTTGTTCTTGAAGTGTACGAAATACCATCCTTCAATTGAAGATTTAGCAAACAAAATTCAACAAAAGTCACTAATGTAAAGAATTATTTGTTTTTGCTTTTAATAAAATACATATATCAAAAATATAACTTTTTTACTAGAGCTACAAATATCACAAAATTTTGGATATTTCTAGATGTGACACAGCACCTGAGTTAAGCTAGGTTTTCTTGCGAATTTTGACACACCGATCTCAAAAGGTTCACCATCACTGCATTAGGATGACGTTATAGCCATGGCAGAATAGTGTCTTAGGCTGCGGTTACACCTTTACTTTAATCCTTTCTCAGCCCAAATTCCACCCCGTGTTATTACATCTTTAAATGCCAAGCCATTTTTTAAAATGGATTTTCCTCCCTCTGTTTGGGTTTTCCTTCATTCAGGCCAATACAGCATTAAAATCTTAATCCCCTTTCAGGAGGCCACTGTTCTGGCTCTCTGGCTGCCCCCAAAATGATACCTATGCAAGCCTCTGCCCTCCAACTTTCACTTTGCCCTGCCATGACAGTCCTTCCTCTGTCCTGTTGTTGCAATCCCCCTCCCCCTGCCCCCTTCTTGCCGTGATTTCCTTTCCCTGTCACTAGATCTGCCTTCCCACACCTCCCTCTTGCCTTGATTTCCTTTCCCTGACATTGCAATGATCTCCCTCCTTCTCCCCCTGACTTCCTCTCCCCCCTCCATTGCCACTGCCCCTGTTTCAATCTCCATCCTTCTGCCCCCACCTGTCACCTTGCCCCTTCTTTACTCTCCCAGAGTGCCTCCTTGTCAAGCACAGCATTTCTTCACCCCCTCAACAGCTGAGGATCACCAGCTACAGCAGCAGCTTGGATACACAGATTAAAATGGTAAGGTGTAACAACAGCCTTAGAAAGAAAACAAAATGGCCTCTTCATACTGGGCAGACTGAAGCCAAAAACATATACAAACACAATAATAAATTATAACCCAATTCAGCAGCCAGTCAAATATTCTAGATAGGTCCTGGATGAGAAGCTGGGTTGGCTCAATATTTATGAGCCCCTGTATTTTGTTTGTATCTTGTTTTGTTTTGACTGTTTGTATTTGTATATATTTGGAAATTTAAAAATTTAAAAATATATTTATGAGCCCCCTGACGAAGTCGTAGGAGAATATTCAAAACAACTTAATAAACAGCAGACATGAGGAAGGGGTTCATCAATCATCTTATTTGCCTCTTGCCTAGCACTGTCCTATGGTTAAAGCGCTCTCTGTACAGCCATTTATATTTGGCGTAGGGTCACCTAGGTGGCAAGGCAGACAAAACGCTGTTCGGCAGATGTAGCAACCTCCCACTGTCATGGATGTTTGGGAGTAGCTGCATTCCTATGAGAGTGGAGAAAATTGAGGCTACTCAGGATGGCCAATTCAGTATGAGTTGACCCCATGCCTGACTAAACCCTAGTACAGGAGCAGCATACGTTGTAAGTGCCCCAACATTTCAGATATAACAAAAGGACTGTGTGTGGCCCTTGTGACCCCAAACCTTCTCTGATCCATCTTTTCTAGCATATAATGTTTCGGAGGGGGAACAGCCCAGACTGGTGCTTTTCGTTTGCTCTTTTAGATCATAGCCTAAGTCAAGTTCCAGACCTAGGTTGGCATCTTTGAGGAAATTGAGTTTCTGAGGGAATGAGGAAGTTCAAATTGTTATTTGATTTGATAAAAGCCTTCCAGCTCCCATGCTGGCCACTGTAGCTGCCACTGCCATCCAGCCCAAGTTAGGTCTACATGTGGATACAGCCAATGACAAATGATTCCTAATTTGATGTGACATGTTCATGATCCACTTGTGAAGGTAATAAGAATAGTCTGTATTATACAACTTTTTTCACTTGCTTCTGTTCTTGTTTTAAATTGCTTTGGTAATTTGGTTAGAGCTATTGGGAGGAAACAAAGAACTGGATGCCAATGAGAGAACCATGTTTTGCCATGCCAAACCTGTCTTTAATCTGTAATGGATCAAACTGACTTTGGCTTTTGATGCATTGCCATTCCACCAGTGTGTTCTGTCTGTCCTTGGTTACTGCACAGCAAATAAATGACCAGTTTTGTTTAAAGCTGAGCTCATATTCTTCTATAGGGCAGTATATAATTTAATAAACATGCCGTAATGAAATATATTTTTCATTTTATAAGATTCACTTCCAGATGTATATAGGACTGCAGCCTGATCAAGCTTATACTCTTATACTGTCATTTTTTCTCTCTTTTGGTTTGTAGTATGCCTTAGAAACCTACACTTTACGAGAAAATCATTAAAACCAATTAGAGACAAGTTTTTTTTAAAAAAACTAATTGCTTTAACTATGGTGGCTTGCAACATGGAAGCAGTTGAGCATGTAGCAGAACATTTGGTTTTCTATTACATTTAAAAATATATAATTGTGTCCACTGTTTAGATGTAGCTCCTTAAATAGGAGTCTGCTGTTCTATTTTTATATCTAAAACCAATAACATTTTTGTTTTTTTGGTGGAAGAAATTGTAGTTGCCACTTAGGCCTCCATTAGTTCTGTCAAAACATTGTTAACCAGTCACTCTAAGAGGAGTTAGTGAGCCTTACTTTTACCATTATTTATACAACTGAAGCTTGTAAAAGGCTGCTTCCTGCCTTTTATAAATACCATGAATGTAGAAACCAACAAAATGGAATATCTGAGAATGAAACAGAGACTTTCAATCAGATGGTCACTTATGTACTACCAAAAGCAACCACAAAGAGAATGCTATTTTGTCTTAAATTTATTTATGGCAAATCATTTATAGATGTTATCATAATCACATGGATAACTGCAAATGTATAAATAATTCCATATATTTCAGTAGTATCATAATACATTTTATATAGAGCATGTAATGTATGTTGTGTTATGCAAGGGGACCATTTTGGTAGTGCATCAGGAAGCACTGCTGGAAGTCAATGCACCACCAAAATAAGCCCTCCCGAGAACTCTGAAGACCAGGTTTGGAGGAGGGCTGGCTTAATCTTCAGAGTCGGTCAATGGAGAGCTTTGTGCCACTCTGGTGGCAACCCATCCCAGGATGGGACAGGTTGCATGTCCTGGTCCAGAGAGCCTTGCTCTTGCCCAGGTTATTGTGGAAATGGCCTTCTTTTTAAATGTATAAGCAAAGATGTACAGAATTTATAGGTATTAATGAGGTATGTTAATAGAGCTTTGAGCATATTGGTAGCATTACGAATTTTAGCAGCCACACGTTTCTGGCTATGATCTGAGAGTCTGAGGCAAGTTTGAGAAATTGCTGAGATGAGAATGTTCAAATGCTAGGCTGCCCCTCCCCTAAACATTCTGTGCTAAAAAAGGTGGACTAGGGAAGGCTTAGGAATATGAGAGCCACACACTACTGCCTTTGAGTCTGAACGTAATTAGGTTTAGATACTTTAGTAACTGTACACAGTAGTTTCTTCATTTTTTATCATTTAACAGTTAAAATCCTAGCTCTCGTGTTGTACCATATTATTTTACTGCATTTAGCCAATGACCATCACAATGTAATTCCAGTAACAGAAAGTACATAGGAGAAATCCAACCAAACTCTGGCTCATGGGTGACCCAGAACATATACTACCCATTCTGTCTACTCTCTTATTTTGTCTCCTATCTTATCTTTAAACCTCTGCCGTTCTGAATGCTTCATTATTTGGGGCAAGTCTGTCTGTCTTTATTCCCTGTCAGTCTCTGATATCATCCATGTGGGCAGTAGGTATGTGTCTTTAGGAAATGAAATTTTCTATCCATTGATCATCCCTCAAATATCTAGAGCTGGCCACAGAAGCAATTACCAGTAAGCCCCAAGAAACTACTCATGTGGCGGCTGAGAAAGCTGAGATGATTCCTCTCCTCTCATCTGGATGCACAGAGGAGGGAAGATGGGAGTTTCCTGTGCCATATGCATACTGGCCTGTTCTCTGATGAACACGGGGAAAAGATCCGAAGTCAGCCATTTTGAACTGCAAGAGATCTTGCTGGCTTTGAAACAGTGTGGCTGCAAAGAGAATTCCTTTCACAGCTACATTCTGGGTCCCACATTGGGAGGAGTGGCATTTGGACACCATATTGTTTGCCCTGAAAGTGGGAGCTGCATCTCCTGCCTTGAATCTAAGTCCTTTGGAGAGCCACGTAGATGAAGCCCCTGTCTCTATCTGATTGCAACACAGGCCTCTTCTGTATGCTGGATTAGATGTACACTGGCCTTGAAGTCTCTGCCAGTTGTCCACATGGCAAATTGGAAGAAGTGGAACCAGTGTGACTCTTGAGCCCAGAATGTGTTTTAAAGAGTTTGGAAAATTTTGAATTTGAATTGGTTATCAATGTAGACAATTTACATACTTGACAAGGTATTTAAATTTGGTAGCCTACTCTTAAAAAAAAAATCAAGAATAGGATATAGCACTGCACAAAGTAAATCTTTAAACCTTTCAAAAGTCAACAGCTTATGTAAGGCATCAGTACCATCTGGGTAGCAAAAAAATCTACACAAGATGAGAAGCAACAGAACTAAGAAGATAAAACCATTTTAACGGTCATATGATTTGGTGTATTAAAAGGTTTTCAAAGATTTATCTAAAATAGCCAAGCTAAGGGATAACTGATAGTCTTTTGAAAATGGTTTTTGTATTTAGGATGCCTTTGCTGAGAAAAAAACTGTTAAAGTTGCCTTCTAAGAAATTCTTCTGTACTTGTATAACAGCAAAGTGACTGGCAGCAAACAAATCCATTAGTTAAATAACTTTGTTCAAGATTCTATTCACTAAGGAGTAAACCTAATTAACAGTGCTAACTTAGAAGGATTGTTAGATCTTTCAGACCACAAAGTTTACTTAAGATAAAAACCTTGTCTATTCAAGGACAGCAAACAGCTTGCTGCTTTATAAGCCTTTTCTTTCAGGGTTATGGCTGGTCTTTCAGACTTCTTCAGTTTAATTGGCTTCTTTTTATAGGCATTATTTACTTGTTCAAGGAATGTCAATCTATTCTGGAATAAAAGTCTGCCATCCACAAGCTAGTGCAGATTAGAGTAGGCTTTCTCCAATCATGTTTCGTCTGCATTGGGTAAAACATGGGCTAGGCTAGGGTGCTCAAAATAGGTCCACAGGGCTGGTATACCAGATGAGAGAAGTGTATAATGGCACCCCCATGGCCCATGGGAAACGCTTTTTGGCAGTGCACTAGGAAATGTCGCTAGAAATGTGGCTGCCTCCAAAACAGTCCAGCTGGAAACTCCAGAGGCCAAGAATGAAAGCTTCTGGTCTTCAGAACCTCTGTGAATGCCCTTCGGAGGCAGCAGTTGGGCATGAAGTGGGGTGGACCATCTATTTGCCTGCTTTCCGTAAAATCATTAAGGTGGTTTACAATTTAACCCTAAGAGAAAACAAAAACATTAAATCATACACAAAATACAACAAGGTACAAATAAAAAACTTCAAAATAAGTAGATAATATGAACTGCAGCAACACAATAGCAAAGCATTCAATGTCACAGGACCAGTCACTGCCAAATGTGGACAGCCTTGTGGCACTCCAGCCGCAATTTGTCCCAGCTTGGGATGGGTGGCCTGTTCTGGAACAGTGTGTCTTTGCCCCATCCCAGAACAGAGAATGTATGTGCAGAAACAGTCAAAGAGACTTTGGGTCAGTCCCTGCCTCTCTGCTTAATCTATTCACAGGTTGTCAGGTAAAATGGAGAATGGTGTGCGTTGCTTTGAGCTATTCAAAGCAAAGGTGGATCAATGTCATAAACAAATAGAAAGTAAATAAGTTAGATTAATATTCATTTATTTTTATTTATTTTATTTATATCCCACCTCCCAAGATGAGACCCAGGGCAGCTCACAACACTAAAATTGCATTTAAAAAACAAAAACAAAATAATAGTAAGTACATAATTATGTCTACCAAGTTAGATGTATATAACTTTGATTTTTCTCAGCAAGGTCAGCTAATCTTACCTGATCTCACAAACTAAGCAGCATCTGGGTTTCTTGAGTAGAGAGCATCTGAGAATACCAGACACTATAGACAGAACTATACATGTCCTAGTGGTAATGGCAAACTAGATCTAATTCCTCTAAGAAAGCAACATGAGTTTGTTTTTGCTCTTCCTGAGAGTTAAATGTGATTTAGCAACCCCTTTGTCTAATTTAAATTTGCCTTCAATGGTAGGTAGGAGAAGGAGAAGGAAAGCCTGAGTTTAAAAAAAAAATCTCCAAGGTAAGTGGGTAGGAATCCATCTTGCAGAAAGGATAACAATACAATTCAAAAAATGTATTTACTAAATAACTAAGAAGCTGGCTGCATCCTATATGAGCCATATTTAGCTCGTATGCTTAGTTGTCCCTACAACTAAGGGTATAGTTAAGAGGCATGTCCTGCTTCTTTGAGTAAATTAGGTTGTTTTATGTAAATATAAACAGTGACATAGTTAACAATGTTATCATATAAATGGCCATAACAAGACTTCAAAGTTAAAGACTCATGAATAGGAGAAACAAACACATTCTACAGCTGTCACACTTTCCTGTCAACTTGTACTAGGTCAAAAGACAGCCTTGTTTGAGTTTACATGATAATCTGGATTACAAAACATTAAAGCTATAAAATTTGGAGAAAATTAAAAAATATACATGAAAAAAAATCTCTACGCCTTGTCTTGGCAATCTAATGAGAAGGGCTTAAGAAAATTTCTGGTTTTTATAGTGACCCTGTACATTCTTTTTCACAGAAGATCAGTGCTATTATGTGTCTCCAGTCCAGTTACTAGTTCAGCTGTGTTTTAAAAGGGAAGTGTAGGTCCCTTAAATGTACAGGGCCTCCATAAATAAGGCAAGCCCTGATTCTGTTGCCTTTGCATATTTTTACCCTGAGGCTTTTGCTGACCTTCTATAACTAGCCCTTGGAATTCTCTGCTATACTCTTGTTACGGATTTTGATCTTAAACATTTATTCAAAATGTTGGCGTTTAACTGCTTTCACTCTTACATATCGGTAGTGTTACAATATGTTATCTCACCTTTTTAAAGGTGTTTTACAGCCATTAATAATTCATGGTTTTTAGACTTTAGATTTAATAGTTGCAAGTTATTCATATTGTAATTAAGGCAGCATCTGGTGGCTGGCAAATGAGCTTTCTGGATGGCTGGAAGGTGCCTCTGAAGCATTGAAGATGTGGAATGAAAGTGGCAGACTGTAAATTGCCCCATAAGTTGACCATTTTCGGTTCAGTGGTAAATCGTGCCAAGCAGAAATCTTCCCAGTATGCTCCTTCCAGTTCTGCTGTATCTCTGTGCAGTGGTGGCAAAGTGAATGAAGATGGAACCTGTCCTCAGAGTTATTGTTCATTCATTGTGGGAAGGTTGCCCCTGAGTGCAGATTTCGGATCTTGGGGTGCTTCCGCACCTGCTGCTGAGAAACGGATTTAAGAAAATCCATTTCCCAGTGATCCGTCCTCCCGGCAATCCGTCTGAAATAGGGACAGATCCTCGGAGGCCTCCCGCATCTGCACACTTAAGGGGAGGACGGATTTGGCCGGCCGGATCCCCTGGTTGCTGTGTGGAGGCCGCAGCACCCATTCCGAAGGGCATCTGGCCTCCCATGCCTGTGACACCACCCCCGGAGCCGTGGTACTGGAGCATGCAGCAGTTGTGCGAGGGAGGGCGGAAAGAGGCAAACCGGCCTGCTTCTGCCCTCCCCAAGATGGCGGCTGCCGGCACATCCTGCCCCTCGCCTCTCCATGAGTGGAAGCATCCTGCTTCCGAATGGATCAAGGTGAGAGGCTGGATGGAAGACCTAATTTTGAGGTCTTCCCGGAGGCCGGATCTTTCGGCGGCGAGACCCCATTAAGAACGGGTCTCGCGCGCAGGAGTGTGGAAGCGGCCGCCGTGAAGAGCCCCGGATCCGGACTCCTGTGCAGAAGGTAAGTCTTAAATGTGTCCTGTATGTGTTGTTAATGTGTTTTAACTGGCCTGAGTGGAAGCACCCTTGGAGATTACCATTGTGCCACATAGCACAAAATGAGGACTGAGCCAGGGTACTGAAAATGGCTTACTGGTTCAGTATAGCTGTAGACCTCTTTAAAGAGGTCTACAAGTAAAGCAGGGCAAGTATGCCCTGCTAATGACATGTCCGTGTGGCCCAGCATACTACAGGAGGCCCTTTTCAGAAGAACTCCAGGAAGTGTCACTGGAAGTAGGTTTGCTGCAAAAACAGGGGTCTCCAAAGGCTGTAAGGAGGTTTGGAATGGGATGGGCTATCTGAACATGGATGGCCTGTCTGGGTCCAGAGGCAACTCATTCCAGTTTCTGGATGGGTTCCTTGTTCCAAGATGGAGTAGCCTGCCTTGTCTTGGAACACCACATGTAAGTCCAGAAAGGGGCTAAGTGACTAAACTACAAGATGGACATATATTGAATGCCATTCTACAGCAGGTCCAAACCTAAATTCAAGGTTTAAAGAACTCTGAGGAGGAAGGTGAGAAAAGTCCTTGCCCATTATCTACTCACAGTTGGCAGCTGGGAACATGGGGACAACCTGCTACATTTTCCTACTACGGTATCCTTTGATTATTTTAAAATTGCAGTCAGTATGTTCAAATCAGAATACACCAGTTTTATAGAAATTGGTACCCAATGTGTGTGCTCCGGGGGATGTAATGTGTGTTCCAGTACTTCCGTTTTATGGATTATTTTTGTTTTGTTTTTATTATCAGTAGTTAGCCACTCTGCATCTCTTTGGAGAAAGAGATGGGATAAAAATATTTAAAATAAAATCATAGTTTGCTTGTGGAAAGTTTCCCCCTCATTGGTGTTCTTTACAGGGATTGAAGAGACCAAAGAGCTTCAATACTGGTGAAAACCTTTGCTGGCCCTGAAATTAATGTGTGAATAAGTCTCTCTCTCTGTGAACTACAGACATAAAAAGACAAGAAATGCCACCCTGTTCTGTCCCAGTTTGCATAAGCCTGCCAGAACTTTTCTAGTGGGGATCCATTTGATATGACTGCTGAGCTTTTACATAACTAGTGCCTATTTTTAGCCCTGTCTGACTCTCTGCCTATCATTGCTGTGAAATATTCTGCATCTAGTATTTTAATATAACTATTACTGAATTACGCACTAAGGAGAGATTGACATGACTGGAGAAACATTTGCTTCTTGGTGCTATCCAGTTGGATTTCATTAAAAACTGAATTTACATAATTGCTTGGCTGCTGTAGTACTGCAAGGGCAAGTTTCTGCTGATGTTGAGAGAAACATTCAGATTTATGAGCTAAATCAGGAACCTTCCTGCAACTTGGCTTTATTCTGGAATATATCTGCATGCTTGTGCAGACTGTGGCAGACCCTGGGTGAGACCTGGTGTAGTCTGCATTACCATGCAGACAAATATACCCCTATCCTGAGATATATTCTAGAAGAAGGTCAAGTGCAAAAAGGGCCCAGGGCTGCTCAACTTGTGGCCTTCCAAATGTTCCTGAACCACAACTCCCATAATTCTACTCCCAGCAGCATTCATGGGGCTCAGGAACATCAGAAGGGCTATCCATAGTGTGTGCTGAGTGAAACGCTGCTTGTTTATGTTGATTCCTAATGTCTTGGAAGGAACTTTCTGAAAAATAGAAACTAGTTGGCACATGATAATCATATTTACTCAGGCCAAGGTTATTTTCATTGGTAACCAATACCTGGTACCTTGAGACATAAAAGAAGTATATTATCACTGAAATGCTGATATTAGATGGCACTTCTCAGTGGTAGGTTTGAACATTGGCCTGGGCATCTAGAGGACTCCACATTAAAATTGCTGCAGTTCCTGCTATGCCCAGAGCATCCAAGAAGATTAGATGTAGCCTAAGACAACAATCTATGCTTCACACTCTTCTAAGAACAAAAGAACATAAGAGGAGCCCTGTTGGATCAGGCCACAGCCTATCTAGTCCAGCATTCTGTCTCACACAGTGGCTGAACAATTGCCAATGGGTTAGGAGAAAATCATTAAAAATGTTTGGGATGGTTGTCCTTAAAATGTTAGGGCCTTTCCAAATCCTGTTAGAATGTGAGAAGACCTAACCCACTTCTGGGCTTCCCTCTTCCATACTTTGGTGTAGAGTAGAGAGGCCATGCACTGTCCAGCCTAGGCCTTCTTCCTAGCCCAGGATGAAGGTATGAAATATGCCATTGTTTCCATACTGGTGGATAGTAACTACAGATTCTTGCCTAAATTAGTCCTTTGGATGCCTTGTACCAGGAGAGCAATGTGAATAAACAGGAGTGGCAATTATTATTTTATTTTTAATAGCAGATTCTACAGCTCTATACTTAGGAAGTTCAGAAAGCTATTAAGCACCTATGTGGGCCAATTACTCTCAAGATGTACACCTAAATAAATAGCTTTTAGCTTTACTCATGGTATGAGACACCAGCAGTGATCAAGGTAAAAAGCTACCTGTTAAAGTTGGAGAGCTGTAAGCCTGGCACAACAAATGCTCTTTCTTCACTTGCGTAAGTTTCAAAGGCTGCATCCAGACTGGGCTGGAAGTGTGCCTGATATGGGCCCAAGGGGTTTGATGTCTTGATACTAATGTTGCCCCCAGACCTTCAAGCACCTTTGGAGGTGAACTTTCCACAGGGCAGGAAGAATGAATCTGAGGGCTTTGGCTTCCCTCAGGCACTGGTGCCACTACTGTGTAGATACACAGCAGACATGCAAGATCCACCTCAGCTGCATCCCACACAGTTTTTTTTTTAAATGGCTCACTTCCAGGGCCATTTCCTGTATGTTTTAAAAATACAGCACTTCATTGCATGCTCTGCCTCTAAGGGAACAAGAAGTGACCCACTGTCACTGTAGTTCCTCCCTTTTGGAGATGCAGCCTACATTATATTATGGCCATGATGGGGATATTAGAGATATCTGTTTTTTCTTTCTCTCTTTTTTTAGTATTGGAGTTTTATTTAATGTAATACAGTGCTTGAGAGATGCTATGTATTCACTGTGTTAAAAATTTGTATACTGATGGTCCAAAAGCAATGGAAAAAATTAGGCAATAATGTTGTGAGTTTCCAGTTCAATTAGCTATAGCCCCTCAGATATCTCCCCTGTTGGATAAGGCTGAAGGCCATTGGAAATTCGGTCATATCTGGAAGTTCACAGAATTCCTTAGCCTCTCCTCGGAGCTAGAATTTGACAAAAGAGTGCTAATGTTTCTGTACTTTTTATCTCTGTTGGTGTTTGCTTGCATTTTTCTGCAGGGATGGGGCTTGAAACAGAGGATTGACAGTTTGTTTTTCACAAACAGGAAGTGGCACTTTAAAGGGCCAATCAGGTTGCATTAGCAGGTGGTCCAAAGTAGGGTGTCAGACTTTAAGGTGAGGATTCTTAAAGGAAGGCTTTCAAGTATGTTGCTTATTTGCCCTTTGCACCATTCAGAAGCAAGCAGTAAATAGCTGCCTTCTCAGAAGCTCATGGTGCAAGCTGGTTTTCAGGAAAAGTGAATCTTTGTTGAGATGATTCCATCATCCTTAGACTGAGGGCTGTAGCCTTTCAACATATGATAGACTGAGCTTTCAGCCCCCTGATTTAAAGTGGTGCAAAATTAATGGATTTTTTTTTCACATCTCATACTCTACATAAATGATATTTTATATGTTTTATTATTTCTGTGACCTGCCCTGAAACCTTTTGGTGAAGGGCAGGATATGAATTTATTAAATAAATAAAGCCAGCCAGCAAGCAAATAAATTGTGAAACATTGTATTTTGTATAGTTTCTGTTTATTATAAATATTCTTTCTGTACAATATATATATTTAAAGTATCATGAAGTAGACATTACAGAAGCAGAAAAGATCAGTAAAATGGCATGGTGGGACAGTATTATGCATCTGAAACACACAGAAAGCTTTTATTCCATCCACTTATGTTGCAAAGCACCAGACCAAGTATTGTTTAGAGCAGTGGTTCTCAACCTTCCTAATGCCGCGACCCCTTAATGGAGTTCCTCATGTTGTGGAGACCCCCAACCATGGGGGCGAAGCAGCTGGGAGGTGGGAGGGAAGGGCGGTGGGAGACTCGTTGAGACCCCTCTGAAAGGGTAGTTTGACCCCCAAAGGGGTCCCGACCCCCAGGTTGAGAACCACTGGTTTAGAGTGTTATAGGCCTTAACCAGGTCAGGAGGAACAGAAAGGTGTTGGATAGGAGGCAGTTTTTCTGAGTATTCATGCAAGGCAGATGGAGTACAGTGTTGAAGATCTTTGCTGCTTTCACTGACAGTCGTTTTGTATGGCTATAGCTACAGTAATTATTGCAGTGTTTCCTCAGAAGATAGCCGGGGCATTCTTCTGCATTTATTTTAGGCTCCTCTGTTCACAGTTTTTGAGCAGGAGGGATGCTCTTAAGCATCAAATCAGTGGAGGAGAGCTGCCAGGGTTTGAGAGATTGTACTGACTGATTACAGTAAGTGGCAAGGAGCTTTAGACAGGGCGTGGTGGGGCAGAAGACAACCCTTAACATGTTTGTAACTAATTCATTTGATCTGTCCTGAGAACAAGTATACTAGATGTGCTTTAACTGTTCAGGTCTGTCATCTCTTTACAGAAACTTGTGTCATGTCATCTGGAATTAATTTTGAAGTGCAAGGTAAGGCTTGGGTATAGCTAAGGCCTTTGATCAACCCTATACCCAAAGGCTTCAGAGCAGGTTACAACAATAAAAACAAAATATAAGATGAATGTACTAAAAATAACAGTGCTTGACAATGAGGAGGGAAAGATCTAAGGGATGGTTCCAGTCAGAACCTGACACCTGACCTGGTCTTGGGAGTCCCAGTCCATGGGCTGCCACTGGAAAAGCCTCCCCTGTTTAAAGTAGGACACATGACAGCACCAAAATTGGCAGCATGTAATATTATTAATTGGCAGTATACCAGAAGAGAGGTGTGCCTGTTACCTTGAGGACACACCTTAGTATAAATCTGAATTCTGCGGATGTTGCAATGCATACCTTACTAGTAAGCTGAAGGCCTATAATTATTCACTTCCTATTGTTTCACCTTGGCTTTCCATCTTGAGAGAAATAACTATTCTTTGTGAGTTTACTTAGAAAATAAAAATTTGAATGGGTAATTCTTCAGAACACTGGATAAAAAGGAAGGTCTTGTCACTATGGCTGTGGTCAAACCTTCACTTTAATCCTTCTTCAGTCTGTCTTTGCCCCCTACCACTCACACCTTTCTAGTCCAATCCATTTTATCTCTGGACTTTCTTCCCTTCAATCATGCTTTCCTGAGTCCTGGTTTATACAGGTCTCAAGCCTGATATAGAATGCTAATCCATTTTCATTTTTTGGTGTGATCTGGGAAAAGGACTAAAGGGTGCTGAACCGTACTACACAGCCAATAGGAAAAGGCTTGCAACTATCCTCTATGTTGATTGGGGGGGGGCGTGATTTGTTAGCTCTGCCTTGGTACGGCGATCAAACAAATGAAGCGCTAACATTCAGGCCCCTCCTCCCTCCAGAATTAACTAGTGGGCACTGCACATTAGTGTTGACTCTGGCACCAGCCAGTCAAGCCAGTTCCGTTGCTTGCTCTCCCCCTCCCTGTTCCCCCCATCTCACTGTCCCCCCCCCCCATCGCTGTTTGGCAGCTGGAGACGCGAGGTGGGATACCACATATAGAGTATGTTCAGATACTTGGTCTAGAGTACAGTCAGACCCCCGGACCTGTGGGGCATGCATTCCAGGCCCCGTGGTGGATAACGTAAACCGCGGATAATCGCAAATGCTGGAAAATGCACTCCATTTTCCATAATTTCTGTGAAATCTCACTCAAGATGCACTCCATTTGGTTTTCTTTGGTTTTCTGTGTTTCTGGAATCTAGAGGGGGGTCTGGGTAGTTGGGGGGCACTGACTGCTGTATATTTAAGAAGCTCTTTCTAGAAGTTATTTTTGTTCCTTGCTGCTTATCTGAATCTTATGGTAGTATCAGCACTGCAGGTTGTCTTCTTAATTTGTAACTTTATGGTGGCAGTGTTGACCAGGAAGAGGAAGGCCAATGGCGAAAGTGCTCAAGGATGTGGTCAGATGCGCTTTGCCTTGGCTTCCTCTGCCAGGTAACTAACAGGAAACTGCTGCCTGCCACTCTGCATAAGACTGGTGTAATTTCTTGTGAATGGCTGGAGCAGGAGGAAAAGGTCCTGTTGGCTCTTGGAGGGGAAGATGTGTGGTTGCAGTCAACCCAGCCCAGGCTTTAAGTTTCCTTCTGCTTTGGCTGAGTGTTGGTGGCTGCCAACTTTAATTACTGATCTAAGCAGGTTCTAGCCATCACAGTGAGTAATAAATGCTTTTTATGCTGTGGCTAAAGCGCATGAAGTATTAGAAAGGGGGTACTTACAGAAAGAGCAGTGGTGGTAATGATAAGGGATAGTATTGAGTCTGCAGAATTCAGAGATACTCAGACTAGTTTCACCAGCAAAACAAGAACTTCTGGAGAATAGATGCTGTCAAGGCTATTTTTGGAGCTGCAGCAATGCACCTCCTACAAATGCATTATTTGGAGTATTTTTTTCACTCAGAGGGTCTATGGAATTTGTTAGATAAATTCTTGGATAACAGGTGTATCAATGGCTACTTGAATGGATGCCTAGGTACATCTTTCAGGCTGGAGGGATAAGCAGGATGCCTCTGAGGCTATTTGCTGGTATTTGAGAGCAGGTGAAGGTTTCATCTTTGTCTTCTGCTTGAGTTGCCCAGAAGCAATTGGCAGGCCACTGTGTGAGACAGGATGCTGGACTAGATGGGCTATGGTCTGATCCAGCAGGGCTCCTCTTAAGCCCCATCTTCACGGCATCGTTATCTCGAATTCAAAACGATTTGAGTCCTCACAGTTCAGACGGCAGTTCGGCTTAACACGCTTCTTCCGTGTTAAACCACATTATACCGATTTGAAATAAATCCTGATTTCAACAGCTCTCACTCCGGAACGTGCCCTTTATACGTGTTTCATTTTTTACTGTGTGGACAGTATCGTTTTCCGGGATGAGATTCCGTGTCCAGGCTGTTCCGCCCCCAATCACACTGTAACCAATGGCTTGTCCGTATTCGAGGCACGTCATGTTTAGAATTCCCTCCCCCAATAGCTCGCTTCCAAAGAGTGATTCCATTGAAAGAATCCAGTCTCGAAAGAGCCACTACCTCCAAAGCTACACTGTAGCGAGGTAGCTTAATAACAATGTTGCAGTTTTGCGCAGTTCTGAACTTTAAAAAGGAAAGGAAAGGGGAGTCCCCGCGGAACTTTCCCAGCCAGAGACATGTTGCCCCCACTCCGCTGCTGGCTGCCGCCGCTGGCTGCTCCACACGCTCAAGCCCCCTGAACCACCACCATCACCCGGGGGCTTGAGCGTGCGGAGCGGCGATCGCCCACTCTCCCCGCTCTCCGATTTCCCTCCCGGCCCCGGGGGGAAGAGCGAGCGAGGAGCCCCCTTCGCCCTTCCCGTGGTGGGCATGCTGAGCCCGCCCGCCCTCTCGTCCGCTCCTCGGCTCTCCTCCTCTTCCAGCCTCGCGCCAAGGGAAGAGCAGCCAGCGGCGGCAGCGGCGGAGCGGGGCAAACTCTGCAGCGCCAGGATGGATGGATGGATGGATGCCGCCGCTGCCGCTGGCTGCTCTTCCCTCGGCATGAGGCTGGAAGAGGAGGAGAGCTGAGGGGCGGGCAGGCTCAGCGTGCCCACCGCGGGGAGGGCGAAAGAGGCTCCTCGATGGATGGATGGATGGATGGATGGATGGATGGATGGATGGATGGATGGATGGATGGATGCCGCCGCTGCCGCCACTGCTGCTGGCTGCTCTTCCCTCGGCGCGAGGCTGGAAGAGGAGGAGAGCCGAGGGGCGGGCGGGCTCAGCGTGCCCACCGCGGGGAGGGCGAAGGGGGCTCCTCGATGGATGGATGGATGGATGGATGGATGGATGGATGGATGGATGGATGGATGGATGGATGGATGGATGGATGGATGGATGCTGCTCCTGCTGGTGGTGGTGGGAAGGGGGAGGGGAGAGAATGGGAATCCCCGGCGGAGCATGGATGACGCAAAGGGAAGGGAGGGTGGGATCCTGGGACGGAACACCAATGAGAGAGAGGGGGTGGGCAATGGGTGGGAGGACAGGGCTGCCGTCTGGACTCCCAGGATTGATTCCAATTTAAGGCTGAAATCGGAATGCCACTGAACTGGGTTAACTTGCAAGTCGTGTAAACAGGATTAACCCGGTTCACTTATTTCGCTTTCCTGAAACTGAATTAAGGCATCCCATGTGGATGCAGCCCCATTTTCTTATTGCTGTTTTGTGATTATTTCACTAGCAATTTTTCTGCTGCGAATGGCACTTAGATAAACCATTATGTAGTTCAGTTCCATGGATAATTTAGTTTCTCTATCTCGTCCTGTATCTTTCTGGGCCTGGACCCTGACCCCGTGACCTTGGCAGCCCTGCTCCCATGACCTCAGTGGCTTCACCCCCTGTGACCCCCGCCTTTCTTGTGAACACCCAGCCCAGAAGTCCACCAGCCACCACTGCTGTTGAGTCACAGAACTTTTGTCCAGTCAGAGCACAGGGGGTGATGGTGGGAAGGGGTGGAGATCTAAAATGTCTCGTAAAGATGGAATAGAAAGGTGTGAGTACAGCAACCCAAACTGAGGAGGAACTGAGGGAGGATTATCAGGTATTGAGTGTGGTTGAACTCAATGCATTTTGAGTCCTGTTAATAGGATGGGCTATATCAGCAAGGTGTAATTATGGCCTATTTTATCTGTAAATGTATAAGGGGTGCGCTCAAACTCAGGTGCTCTACAGGCTCCTGGGGCTAGAACAGAATGGTAGGCTCCACACATTGCCATTATGGCATGATGAGAGTCCTCAGAGTATGGGCTCCTCATTGAGAAAGCATGAAGGAGTATTAAGGGAATTTGGGGGAAGAGATAACTGGGTCAATTATGAGGATCTGTTATATAAAAATGAGCTCACAAGGGAATTTACTGTAAAAACAAGAAAGCAGTTAAACCAAGAGGGGAAAAATATACAATGGTTTACATATACACAACTGAAAAATATTTATGGAGAAGACAAAAGCAGAATGAATTTTGAATGGGACAAACAAAAGTGGGAAATACAATTAAAATCAGTGGAAAAATGAATAATTGGGGTGATTTATAAATTATTGTTACAGGTGGACCTAGAACACGAACAGGTCAAAGAATGTATGATCACATGGGCAAAATTTTTTGGGTATAATATTAACATGGACCAGTGGGAGAAATTGTGGAAAAAAGATATGAAATTTACTATGTACACTGTGTTAAAAGAAAACATATTTAAGATGATGTACAGATGGTACCTAAAGCCTTATAAACTGTCTAAGATCCATCATGCCATGCCCAATAAGTGTTGGAAATGGGGGACCAAAGTGGGAACATTTTACCACATGTGGTGGACCTGCGGGGTAGCAAGAAAATATTGGACAAAAATCCACCTAGCAATGGGAAATATATTAAAAATTGTGATTCCATTTAAACCTGATTTTTTTCTACTAGGAATAATAGACAGCAACTTAGACCACCTGAATACTTTGATTATGTATATGGTTACTGCTGCGAGAATGATCTATGCAAAAAAAATGGAAAACACCAGAAATACCTTCAGTAGATACTTGGTTAATTAAACTGTCCGAATTTGCTGAGATGGACAAATTGACAAATCTCATAAAAGAAAGAACAACAGAAAAATATTTAAAAAACACGAGACCCTACATAGAATTTCTACAAGAAGAAGGATTAACAGCAGCAGTTTTCAATTGACTCTTCTTTTCTTCAAGGAACGGCCGAATTGGAAGACACTAGAACAACAGGATAAGATCCTTGGAAAACGGAGGAAGTCACCAGTTGTGAAAAATGGACGATTATATGATAATTAGGAAAAAGGGGTGATAATGAACCCTGAGGTTTTAGTATATTGTAGCATCAAAAATAAATAAAAATTAACTGCGAAAAAAAAAAAAAAAGAGAAAACAGTGTTGCTGGTACCGCTGCTAGTAATGCTTTTATGGAAGAGCAGGAGATAATGCTCTGTAAGCACTTTCGCTCACTCTCCTGCCTCACAGCCAAAGGTGTGAACTCAGCACACCTGCTCACATTCTTCTGGCTGAATAAACTGGCCCTGTTTACTCAAATACAGAAAATTTTCTGGCACCGTTTTCTGTTTTTGAGAAAATGGACCCAGCTTGCAATATTGTAGCCAGGGAGAAAAATTTCCCCAGCTACAGTATTTGTGCAGCTGGGAGCAGTGGTGTATGTGGAAACAGCATGCGCATACTGCTTTTACCATCAGCAATTGCAATGGTCTGGAACCAGGGAAAAGATAGAAGTTGCAGTTCAGATACCTCTGGAGGGTTGCACTTGGGTGCATGGAACTTCATTTTCTCCTTTTCAGAGTACGTTTGACCTGTAATATATTTGACGTTAATATATAATGATGAATGTAAGAATGGCAAATTTAGTCAGGAATGATGAATGTGACAATTTTTAGGATTTTTTTTCTCAATAGCTGTGCTTTCCATGTCACTGCTTGCTCAGCCTTAGTCTTAGCAACTTCATAATATGAGCCTTTGAAGTTCTCTTGTTCCAAACAGGTTTTGGGGAAGTTTCTGTATGCATGCAAAATTGACAAGCAAAGCCTTCTTTATTAGATTAACAAATAACAACTTTGCTGATGAAGACAGGTCCAGTCATGTTCAATATTGTTTCAAGCTGGCCTTAGGTAAAACCCCTTTGAGATGATGACTGTGTGATTTTGTGGTCAGCTTCCTGCTACCTGAAGTTTCATCATAGTTTATATGAAACACTACAGAAGCAAAGTAATCCATAAGGAAAAAAAATAGTTTACTTTTCCCCCCCAAGCTGCTTATCTGTCTCTACTGTATACTGTCATTCATTCATTCATTCATTCATTCATTCATTCATTCAGTTTATCTGTATACTGCCTTTCTAATAAATTACTCAAGACGGTTTACAGCAACCATGAAAAAATGCAGTAAAAAGGAATACATCATCACATCAGAGAAATACAGCAAGTAAAGAAATCACTTTCAATAAATAAAACATCAAATATGTCATAAGCAATGTACAGAATTCTACTAAGCAATATAATCTAAGAAACTACAGTACGCAGTATCAAATAAGAAAATAAACCATAACACCAATTAACACAACTGGAGATGAAGGGGCAGTATAGCTGCCAGATCCAAGTTGGCACATGCTCAGTTCACAAAAGTTTCTATCAGCAGCCACTCATTTCTACACTGATCTAAGGCTGCATCCACATATAGTAAAAAATGTGGGTCAACAGCAGTTTAAAAGTGGTAGCATCCACACATTAGTGTCTCTCCACATTCAAGGCCAGAGAATACACTTCTAAACTGCGTTCCCTCATCTGTAATGTGGATTAGAAGTGTGGTGTGGACACTAGACTCCACATGCTTCCAAGTGATGTTATGGTCCATCAGGTTGCAGTTTTTCTGTAAGCGATAGCTCTAATAATTTGCTTATTGCGCATAAGTCAGCAACCCCTTGATTTGGTTTGCAGAGGCCAAATGACTTTAGGATTCAAATGCAATTTTGCTCTTAGGTCATCCTGTACCTTCCTAGGACAGCTTGAGAAAGTGATAGGGCATGGATTGATTGATTCTCATGCCCTGGATACTTGTTCCCTCAGAGTTCAAGTCTTTCCAGTGCATCAACACAGTCTCATCTGTCCTTAGCTTCTGCCTCACTCCTCTGCCCTTTCCTATTGGTTTTGCAGGTCAGAGTTATCACAAAGATCTTGCTGCAAATTATAGTTGTTGAGCTGCCAAGATTCCTAGTTGACATACATTGTTATTTTCACTTCTGAGCAGAACCCTGTGCCTCCACCTTTAGCAACAATCTATTGCTTTTATCATCCTGTACTCTATAAACTTGCTTACTCATCTGCTCAACAAGAATTTGCAATATTATTGTGGATTTATGTGGATCCCTACAGCATGTTTTTATTCTTATTATTCAGTTAACAAATTGTGATCTTTCTCAATGTGTGTACCCTTATTTATTTGCTGTTGTGCAGTTCTCTGTCAGACTCACAGCTGACTTGCATTGGGTTAACTTACCCACCTGAAAATTACGTTGACTTGTACTGGGCTAATAAACCTGCTTGATAGTTAAAATGACTTCAAAGAATGGGGAATTGGCCTCTCAGTGCAAGTCAATGAAGGGCAGTGGAGTGATGCTGTATAAATAAATCAGCAGCAGCAGCATATTGATTGCATCTCTTTCCAAACTCCTGATGTCCTCTCCAAGTGACTTCATATAGATGCTAAAGGGCTTGGGAGCTTGAGGGTATTGTAATGGAGAGGGGTAGAGATTTTTAAAAGTTTCATAAAGGAGTCTCAGGGTGGGAACGGAAAGGTGTGAGCATAGCAACTCAAACTGAGGACAAATTGAGGAAGGATTATCAGGTATTAGTTGTGGTCAGAGTTAAGTATGCTTTGAGTCCTGTTTTTTAATAAGACATTGTTTCAGCAAGGTGTGACAGTAAGCTGTTTATAGCACCCATGTAGACATTTTGCCCAAGATAATCATATCTCTTTATGGATGAACTTTTCCGAAGAAGGTGGTACCTTGCCCTATGGCAGTGTTGGCGAACCTATGACACGCGTGTCACAGGTGATACACCAAGCCTTTTTGGATGACACGTAATAACACCCTGACGCCTGGACATGTTGTTGCCCTTTGGTATCTTGTAGGCCACAGGCTGCTTCTGGCTTGCGGCCTACAAGACACCAGGAGCACAGGGGCACTATCTGTGTCTGACATAGGAGGTGTGATGGAGTCACGTCATCACGCTACCAGGTCAAGCACAGTGTGTCTGTGATCCCAGCAGCTAGAGGACTGAAGACACAATTTTTCCCTCTGCGTACTTTCATGAGACCTTATTCTCAACGTTAAATAATATTAAAACCAATAAAAGAAACCGACTGACAGATGAAGTTAGTAGTGCTTGCTTGGGCTTGAAATGTGCAAAGATTTAGCAAATGAAATTCAGCAACAAAAAAGTCAATAATGTAAATAATTATTTGTTTTTGCATTCAGTAAATACATATATCAAAAATATTACTTTTTTTTACTAAAGCTACATATATCACAAAATTATGGATATTTCTATAATTTCTGTAATAGATGTGACACAACACCTGAGTTAAGCTAGGGTTTTTTTGTTGATTTTGACACACCAAGCTCAAAAGGTCCACCATCACTGCCCTATGGGAATAGGCTGACATTTCTGTATTTTTTTATTTTATTTTGTCCGTGATCCTTGCTTCATTTAGACTTAAGACACTTGTAGATTTGGATAAGAGAGCTGCCAAGAGGACATTCAAATTCTCGGAAACTGGTGAAGACAAGTATGCTGGGGTTCTTAGGAATCAAGTGTTCATGAATTGCCACCAATTCCTGTACATTATATCAGTCAAGGCAGAAGATGTTCTGGCTGACAGATTTCTTAAGCAGCTGCTGTGACAGAATCTTCTTTTTCCTGGAATATGATTAAACTGCCTTGCTTTCACAGAAGCCTGGGGGTCGTTTGTAATTTCTTTTCCTAGAATATAACTAAAACTGGGGGGACTTTACCTCTGAAGTTTTCCTCCTTCCTCTTCAACATATGCTGTAGCTAGACAGTTTTGCTATTTTAAAGCAGTGGTGAAAACATTTTTGTGAGCCAAGAGCTCACAGTGTACAAAAAATGATCATGAAATGTGAAACTTCTGCTTACTGACATATTTACTGGTGATATTAGCACTTTCTGGACTTTTATTAAAGAACATAGGAGAGGCATTGTCTGGATCAAGGCTTTTGTTTGTTTCACCTTAGTTCCTGAGGCTTCCGCTTAATCATTCACTTCTCAAGCCTGCTGCTCCTCAGCTTCTGGCGTCAGGATTGCAACTGGATCCTTTTGCGTCCAGTACAGAATTGACGTAAACACTGCCTGTTAGTGCCGCTTGCCCTGGGCTTTGTACCATTTCCCCTGTGGGATTAACAGATCTTGATGAACAGAGGTTAAGCCATTTCTGTTTTAAATAGGTTAAAAGGAGGACGTGCTTCTCTAGCATACAGTACTGACAAGTCTAATTAAATGACAGTTCTGAACATTGCGGAAAGAGTGCCATAGCAATCTTGATTTTCCTGTTTAATCACCCTTGAATACAAATACTGTTATCTAGCTTCTGCTTCTGTTAAATGTCAGCCACAAAGCAGTAGCAGCAGCAGCAGCAGCAGCAAATCCACCGTTCTATGACCTGCCTGTCTCTGCCCAATATGATCTGGAAGGTAGGTAAATTATGGTTGTTTTGGGATATGAAGCAACCCAAAGGTGAATCTGTTTCATTTGTATATAAACATGAAAATCATGTATTTAGAGTTTTGAAACGATCAGTTTATCATTTCCGAAACACAGGTCTTTGAGCCTTGTGCTGTTCTTCTAATCATCCTCTGGTTACAGAGTTGTACACACAACTTTGCGGTCAAAGGGCAGCAGCATACGTCTGTGGGAGGCAGAGTGGGGAGGGAAGAGAAAGGGAGGTCCTTTAGTTATTGCCTGCTGCTATATAACAAGAGTTGCACTGATGGCAATGTCCATACATCCTTTTTTAAATCTGTCTATTCCCAAAACTGGAGGATACTGCACTGTGCTGGAATTTGCACCAGGAAAAAAAAAAGAAAAGAAACAATGTGCAAAGTCAGAATTTTATGTTTTATTCCCCTTTTCAGACTGCATTGAAGGAATGATGGTCTGTTTTGAAGGAAGAAAAGTGTAGTAGTGCTTTGGGATTTTAGGAGGAAAACAGCAAGTCTCCAAGGTAACACAGGGTTTTTAATCCACAAACTGCAGGGAGTACAAAAACAAAACAAAAATGATTCAGTAGTGACTTTGCCTATGATTTTAATTTCTATCTTACATAGGTAAGAGGTAAGTTTAATATTTTGCCCTACTCTGCTTCATTTTCTAGAGTGTGTGAGTGCATGTGTTTTAAAAAGTAATGCTTTTGCTGTGTTATTGTCTGGCATGCAAAGGCTATTTTTAAAAATTATTTTGCAAAGGGTTTCTAAAGCTAATTCACATACTGCCACTCATATCTTCCAGAGGCAAATGGGCTTATTTTTTTGGTAAATGAAATTGAGGTAAATGATTGTAATGGCTTTATTGTACCATTTTAATAAAAGTAATAAAAAATCCATTGCCATCCAGTGAGAAATATTTTATTACCAATAATTTATCACACAGTTAATATAAAGTTGTGCATGTACAGTGGGAGACTGGTGTTTGGGTGATTTCCTGCAGTCTCTTTTGAAAGTTAGTTTGGATGCATCTGGAAATCCTTCTCCTCCACTGTCAGTATACTTATGCACTTATTTCTAAAGTGATTACAGTCTTTAAAATCTAATGAGAATAATGATGAATGTATTATAATTTCAGCTGAAAAAGGTAATCTGACTTTCTGGCATTCTGATAGGTCAAATTAACATAGCTCAAAACATTCCATGAGAGTGAGACAGCATTCATGACTTTTGGATCCTCTCCGTATATTTGGCTTTTATCTGCATTAAATTCCTGGTCTTTCTCTAAATCAATTTAGTTTTTTTGGTTTGATAACTAATCTGACCTTCTTTTAATCACTAATGACAATGTGAAGGGCTTGTTTTGAGGATTATGGGATCTTTTAAAAGGTATCCACAAAAGGCCACTTCTCCAGTTTTGACTAGAGGCAGTTATATTGTGAGAGGATGGAGGAGATGCCAATGCTTCCATTATTGTTCCTCTTGTAATTGCTCAGATGCTGGGTAAGTACTCAAGAAAGAATAATGGGAAGTGGGCGGGCATTTGGTTAGCATCTGGGTATTTCCAACAAACAATAATGGAAGCAGCTGGCAGACAGAGGTAAGAGTCCATGATTGTGTCCTGTATCTGATGAGGGCAGTGAAAGGCAATTGCAGGATCTAAGGAAGATCCTACTTAGACCATAGCCGTACAATCTTCAAAGCCAAATGAAAGAATTTAGTGAAATATCACACACACAAAAATAAAATTACATTGTTGCCTAAAATCTGCTATCCGATAAACAACTGCTTTTGTCGGATTTATATAAGCTTTCAATCTCATCCTTTTTAGACGTCAGTAGGACTAAAAATGATAATTTCAGAGTCTACCTGCATAGTAGGACTTAATGGTTTATGCCGTTTGCATTGCTGTCACTGTGTAAGTGGTACAGAGTTTCACATCCTTTAGACTGCACATAATGTGACTGGGGCTGTGTCCTCTTGCAAGTCGTTTGGCTCTGATTGGGCACAGATGTGACTGGGCCTGAGTCCGAGACCGGATGTTGCCCGCCCCATGCCATTCCCGGATTTATCCATCCCCATGCAAACTGTGCCAAACCCTGGCAGGAGGGAGCAGCACCCCCTCCTCTTTGCCCATTCACCCCTCATTGGAAACCAGATTGACATCACCCCACCCTGTGCCACCCCATGCAAATGCTGCATCCCCCTCCCTTTAGCAGGACCGAACAGAAAAAAATTATTTTTTTGCGCCCCTCTGCTCCTCCGGGGAACCACGAGAAAACCTGGCAAGCTGAAAATCAAGCCATTATCATGTCCACCTTGGTGATTGGGAAACGGGGGTGGAATATTTTCTGTGTAAAAGGGAGAAAAATTCAGCCGTTATCCTGCAATCAGGAAACGGGGTGGAATACTTGTATAAAAGAGTCTCGTGGGGCAGTGAAGACCATTCGACCCCCTCATCGTTTCGGCTTTAACACTATTTACTCCAAAAAAATCTCAGCAATTGCGATCTCCAATGCACAGGGCAGAAACGGCAAGCACAGGACATGAAACCCCACTTCCCACTGATGCAAGCACCAATCTCCTCCCTAAATAGCCCAGGACCGTCCCCATGCGCAGGCTCAGCTCAGATCAAATTGCCCAAACTGTGACGAGACTTTTTTTTGTCCACGACCAAGCCTGCTGTGGGTTTGGTACAGGTTTGGGTGATTTGGTCAGCGGAAATCGGACCAAAGCAAAAGTGCATGGGGATGACCCTTGCCACACAAGATTTCTATTTGGACCAAAATGTGCATGGGGATGCACCCTAACGAACCTCACCAAAACGCATACACAACCCACACTGTGAATTATTTTTATGCCTTGATACTTATTGCTTTAATTTCTGTAACAGCTGATTATAAATGCTGAATAGCTACTTTTACTGAAATACCGTTTCTATACAGTAATTACGAAGTCTAGGGAAAAGGATTGTGGATAATGAAACAGAAGTGGATATTCCTCTTAAGCCTGATGATCTCAAAGGAGAAGCATTCAGGAAATTTACTTACTCTTTGTGTGTTCCAAGTATGGCACACCATATATGCCTTGTTTGATCAGACAAGTGTGTGGCGGTGTTTGAGCAATTAAATGACAATAGTGCTATATGAAACCATAACAAAGGTGATGCTGACCTAAACCAGGCAAGGATCCAGAGACCAGTTTTCAAAGCAGGGGAGGAGATCACTTACCAAGATTACACTGAGCTCTTGACATGCTTAAAGAAAACTCTCCCGCTTCTTCCTTCCTTTGTATACGTGGGATAAGGAATAGGAAAGGTAAAGAAAGATCAGATTTTTTCCCCTGTCCCTAAGTGAATCTGCAGTCTTACTGCTTGTGTAATCTTCTTTCTCTCAGCAAAACAATCTCACCCTGAAAGCCTTTTGTTGCCTCTTCCATGCCCTTTTTGAGGAAGTGCCAAGCTCATCCATTTTGGAGGCAGTTATGGTATGCAGTTCCCTCAAAGGGACAAGGTACTTTGATAATGTAGTTTTCCTTCTGCATTCCAAGTGTCATTTGTTGCCTCAGGCCCCATGCAGGCTATTTGGCACAGAATGCTCATGCATGGGACCGGGAGTGGGTCTGAGATCGATTCCAGCCCGTCCCCATGCCATTCCCAGTGATGAGAGCTGGGTGCGGGTTGGGCGCAGATGCACCCGTCACCATGCAAACCGCACCAACCCCTGGCACCGGGGAGCAGCGCCACCTCTCCACCCCCTCTCTCCTCATTGGAACCTGGATTGACGTCAGCCCATCCCTGTGCGGCCAGCTGCAAATGCCGCATCCCCTCCACCTTAGCGGCACAGAAAGCCAGGACTGGGCTGGGAGGCGTGGAAAAAAAAGTTAAAATAAAGCTTACTTTTAAAATAATTTAAAAAGACCGAAAGCCACTATGAGGTTTAGTTAGGTGCTTGAGCAGTTTTGTGCACCTCTGCTCCACTGGGAACCATGAGAATGCCCGTCAAGTTTAAAAGGGAGAAAATCAAGCAATTTTCATGTTCGTCTTGGCAATCGGGAAGCAAGGATTGAAAATTTTTGGAATTGGAACAAAGTTCAAGCCATTATCCTGCCTGCCTTTGCAATCAGGAAATGGGGGTGGAATATTTTCCATGGAAAATGTACAAAAATCAAGCCATTATCCTGCCTGCCTTGGCGATCGGGATTTTTCCACTCCCAAAAAATTTCAGTGGCTGCAATCTCCAATGCACAGGGCAGGAATGGCAAGCACACCCCACCTCCAAATGATGTGAGCGCCAATCTCTTCCCTGAATAGCCCAGGACCGGGTACCAAATTTGGTCCTGGTCTGGCACGGCTTGGGGGGATTTGATCCGCAGAAACCGGAACAAATTGAAAACGCATGGGGACTCCCAGTACCGAGCCCGGTTTCGGTACTAGACCAAATGTGTATGGGGATGCGCCCTCAGTGGTGCTGATGTGTCAGGCACAGTTTTGCACATGGGTCCAAGTGCCTCCCATTAGGATGCATGTTAGGACCCCTGGGCATCTGAGGCTGCATCTGAAAGGAGCTACTGGCCTGTACCAGCAACCCCCAAGGAATGGCATGTCTGCATTGTGGATCAGTCTACTGGGAGGCATTCTCTCCTCAGTTTATATGTATTTTTTACATTTTTACATAATTTTTTTCACATTTTAAATGCAAATTTATTATCATTTTTTAAAAAAATTAATCGCACAAAGAAAAGCACATTAAAAAAGAAAGGGGAAGTGGAGGTGGGGAAGCAGGCTTAAAAAAGAACCGCAAACACACACCCTTACCTCCCTTGAGTGACAGAACAGCATCCAGTAAAAAAGGAGGTAGATTTGATGTAGCAAATGGGGTTGAAAGCCAAGAGTTCTGTGTACAAAGCTCAGGTTGATCATGCAGAAAGGTGTGATCAATGCAGCCCAAGGTGGGGATGGCCTGAGGACAACCTATGTGTGAGCAGCACTGGTACATTCCCAGTTTAAATTAATGAATCGGCTGTACTGCCTTAGGCCTGTGTACCAGGGCCAGAGACTCTAAGGCCATGTCTCTATGTGACTCAGAGGTGCCATTTTCAGTTGTGTCCCTGTGAAAGTAGGGAAAAATGATCATGACTGACAAGGTTGAGGGGAGCAGAGAAAGGTGAAGACAGCAGACACTGTGAATGGATAGGCTCAGTGTTCCCGGAAGAGCTTGCAACTTTACTAAAATTTTAAGATGGACATCATTTATCCATATAGTCACCAGGAGTCAAGCCTGACTCAGCATTGCCCAACTGCAGTTCTTGCTGAAGAAGGCAGTGAAACAGCTATTCTATGTGATTAGATCAATCCCATCAATAGTGGATATTCCTGGAACATATCAGCCAGTTCTGTTTTAACCTGGGTTCAGATGAAACTGGGCGACCCCACAGACTTGGCTTACCTGGCTTCCAGGATAAAATTGATTTCTTAATCAAGATGTGTAATCAGCACAAAGGGAGAAATGGGATGACAGATGGCAAACAAGCTTGTTTTCACTAGTGCCTTCTTGTGCAAAGACCACTCCAAAATGGGGAAAACTGTCCCTATGTCAAACATGGGAAGGTCTGAAGGTGGCCGATTCATCCAAAGTACTTTATTCATTGCATTGATGGCTGCTTCTGCATCTCCAATTTCAGAGCACATGGATGCCCAGTGATAAATGAAGTGCTCTTCTGGAGAGCATGAAAATCACACCCTTCCTGCTAGGGTGCCTTCATTCCCTTTTACAGAACAGTAGAGACACTGCAGCTTTGCCCCTTTGACAATCATGATTAGGGATGTGCACAGATATTTGAAAATTTAAATATTCAATTCAAACCTGCTGAATGTTGATATTTGAACTCAAATCGGATTTTTGAAAATCCGAATTTGCACATTTGAACTTGAATTGGATTTCTGAAAATCCGATACAGATTTTTGAATAATTCGAATGTGTAGATTTGTATCTGTTGTGTATGAATCTGTGAGAAAATTAAACATACCTTGCGCTTAAAATACGGGATTAATATGGGATGCATATGGGATAATACGGGATGCATACAGATTATTATGGAATGTGTACAGGTACATATAACAGATATGAATGTTGTCGACATTTGTATCTTTAAATACAGATCTAAAATTAGAATGTACCAATTTGAATGTTATGGATTCGAACAGGATTTTATGACATTTGGATCTTAAATATCCGAATCAAATTGGATTTTTTGACATTTGAATCTACTTGGATCCGAATGTCCAGAATACATTAATGCACCTCCCTAATCATGATCACTATGATTGCATTCCTTTCTGCAAAAACTAGCCTGCATATTAACAAATGTGCATATGTAACGAATGTGATATATGCACATGCAGTCTTCATTGCATTGTGCGCATTTTGTGCAACAGTTCCCACAATTTGTGTGATCTGCTTTGCTTTGAGGATGGTTCTGATACCACAGAACTATCAGAACGTTACAGGAAGCTGTTGCCACAGCAGCTCAAAGAAATAGTGGTCTGAGTTAACTGTACTATTTTTTGCTCATCATTGCATGTTGAGGTCAGGTTTGCTGCATTGCCACAGTCTTATACACTGTGTCCTGGTATTATTAGCATTAGGCTTTGGACACATTTCTTTTTTTGGACTGCAGTGCTCAGTATCTGAGCCTCAGTGGCCATTCATGGAAGAGTAGAACAGAAAAAGGAACTTTTCCAAATTCTAATTTGTATTCATGAAGAGTGAGCTATAAATATTCTTGCTAATTTGGTTCATTGTGAAAAGGTGCTTTCTACATTATTTCACTACAGTCACTTAGCTGATTCTGCTTGAATTATTTCTGACTTAAGAGGGACTGTAATTGAGACGTTCCAAGCTCTATTTTTTGGCAGAAGCATGAGTCAGCTAAACTGTGAAAGCTGACTACACACTACAGCTGTCTAAATTATCTTGCCAGCTCAGAGAAGGCTCTTCTGCTTCTATCTCTCTTGTATGTCACTGAGAATTCGTCATGAAAGGCTGTGGGCTGCCATCCTTACTATATTTAGCCATCTGAAGCTTCTACTCCAGCCCACCTTTGGGACTTTGGCTTCCAGCCACTGTAATTGCCTGAAGAGTAGGTGCCAAGGGTTTTCCTCAGCTATATGGATGTGTATGCCAGCCTTTTGCCTGATGGGCAGTGCCAGTCAAAAACATTTAACAGTAGCACTATGTGAAATATCTAGCACGTGTATTAATTGTGAACCATGGTGCCATATTCCCACAGAAACAAAATAAACTTTGCATCCAGATAGGGTCAAAAACCTGTAATTACTTAGTAATTGTCTCTGCTTTGCCAGATGAGATCACAGTGCTCTCAATATAGTTTTTTTGAATATAGGGCAAATTTGTACTTTACCTCCTCCCTCTGGGAGGTGAAGTGCTGGAATACTTTAGGAGTCTGCACTTGCAGATGCCTAAAGCATTCGTAACTTAGCCAGTGCTAAATGCGGATCACCATATTATGGCGGTGACTGTGGAAGTCCCACAATGCACCTGTGCTGTGCCATTGCAAGAAGGCAACACAGCATGCAATATGCCAAAAGTAGCCCTGTGACTATAGAAAGCATCCTTGCTAGAGGAAACTTCAGAAGATGAAACTTCTGCATGTACCCAATGCAGTTTGCACTTTGCTTCCCATCTGGGGAATGGAGAAGTTGTCCAGAAGAAGTTGTACGGAGACTCAGCATTAGCACTGGATAATGCAGTAAACACAATTCCTCCCCCCACACATCCAGGCACTTACCTGAAGTGCAGACAGTGTCCAGACACCACCATCTTTCTGTCCTAGCGTTAGTGCTAGCACACATGTATCGCTGCCATCCTGTCATCACTCGGACAGCATGCTTGCACATTGCGTCAGGTGACTGGCCAGCACCATAGGGGTACCAGTAAAGGCAACTGCATGGGTGGCACACTTAAATGTATACTATGCACTTCTGCACAGAAGGAGCCGTTTCTAGTTTAGAAACAGCTTCTTGAAGTGCAGATGCTCCTTCTTGGAGCGTGCCAAGAGGCGACTACAGGCCAAGTGTGGAAAGGCCCTTGGATTAGGAATGGCCACAGTTCAGCATAGAGCAACTGCCAGGAAAGCAGGGGCTGGATCCTGGCTATCATCATGGAAGAAAGGGATGGCCAACAACTTTGGTATCTGCCAGAGGAAACTCTATGGATGTGTCACTGTCTGTGTGAGTTACAGCAAATTAGCTCTGATTCAATGCCATGGAGGGGCGAGAAAACAACACTTCAGGTATAATGCAGAGTAAGTGCCTGTAATCTTTTTATTCCAGTAGACTTATCACACCCACCTTTTCTTTTTATCACTAGTTCTCCCCTTTCTTTTGTTCTTTTAGCTATAACCCTGGGGGGAAGGACTGTCCTATCATTACCTTCTGTAAACTGTTTCCAGTGCTTTTTTTTCTTTAACATTAAAGAGTAGGATAAAATGCCTTAGTTAATTAAAATATTTTCCCTAGGGATGAATGCATACGCCATATATTAATTCAAAATCTGTAACAGTGCAGTTTCCACCCCAAAATGCACCCAGGTTGACTCATAACACATTTTACCAGAGGCCCTTTCCCCCTCCTCTCCAAAAGAAAAGAGAAACATATGACAATCTCAATAGTGATTCATAAAAATCTCAACAGCAGCAATCATATGATAGTGAAAACAACAAAGAAAGAACCATTATACTTTTTAAAAAGAAGGAAAATCAATGGTCTTAAATGTTATTTGGTGACTCTGCTTCAAGAAACCACTGTCTTATACAAACAGTGTTATACACAACTTCCCGGCTTCTCCTCACTGCTCAGTTTCAATAGCTGTCACTAGATTGCAAAACATAGTGCTGTGTAGAGTTGCTTCAGGCTATACAAGGCAAGATGTATTTTGCTTCTCACTAAAACTGTGTAATGCAAGGAGGGCATTGTGTGAATGATGACTGTTATTGACGGAGTCTAGCAGTGATCTCCTATAGCTAGATAAGAAGTTTCAGCTAGTTTCTGTGAACAGAAATATATTTTAAGCATGCACTTGAGAACTCAACAGAAGCAAGATCTGCATGGCTCTGAGAACAGTAAGGACATGATCAGACAGGACTTTTTTAAAGTAATCCTTTTTAAAGTGTCCCACTCCCAGACACAAAAATGCCTTAGAAAGTTGTCTGAATATGCGATTGAGAATATAGCTTATTTTGCCACACTGCAGCCTACATTTGCCTCCAAGTCAGGCAATACTTACTATCAAAAATGGCAGGCCTGTTTGTTTTTTTGATACCAGATTTGTGTATCTGGATACTTATTTGAGTTCCCTCCTCAGAAAAAAAGTACAGGTGATCATAACGGCTGACTTTGCCTCCTTTGTTGTATATAGACGATAACTCTGAATTTCTTTTCACCTTTATTTGTGGTTCATGAATATGTACAATCATGCCTTTTTAATATTCCACACTTAACCACAGTTTTATTGGTTCTAGGATCGCAGAACTCCTGTTCCTGGTAAAACTTTCCTCATTATAATTAATTGAGTTTAAATAGTGTATTTTTAAAATGACGCCCTTGTTTCCAATCATAAATATTTTTTTCAAAAAAACAAAAATATAAAAAAATTTATTTCAGCAGTAGCTTAGATATAAACAGCAATGGCACTATATAAAATGACAGCAGATCTCTCCAACCTTTCTATATTTCTTCTTTTATTATATGTTTTGTTGGTTTTTCACAAGATATTTCATTTCTGTTTACTTTATTTGAGGAAACATTAAATGTTAGATGCCCAGGTGTGACTCCTTTGGCTAGATAGGGTGAGGTGTCTCCCCTTTAATGGTGCCAAACCACTGTAAAGTGGGGTTCGGTATTCTCAAAGGCAAGGCGCCAAATGCTGTCTCCACTTTACTATGTGAATTGCAACTGAGGACCCTATTACACCTAAATTTAAACCCACTTCTGATCCAATGTCAGAGTGAAACAAGTGTAAAGTGACAAGCAGTTTTCCTTGCACAATATTTATCCTAGGAAATCCAGCTTTGGGTTAGATAACGCAGAAAGAAATGGACTTGTCACTTTGCTGATATTTTCTGTTATTCTGAAGATGGATTAAAATGTGGGTATAGCTGGACTCTTAGGTCCTTTATGGGGTTGGTAGATCGATCCAGTGGGGCTCTGAAATGCCCCATCTGTACAACAGACCAGACCTCCTCAATAGATTGCTCCATATGCATTGGAGTGGGCTACAGCACAAAAATGGTGCTGTAGTCTACTCCAAGTGTAAAATTAGTCCATGCAGCATTTGAGGTTGGTATGCTGGAACAGTGGCTCATGTTGGGACAGCATGCTGGTCCAGTATACCCTGGCCCAGATACTGGAAAGTGTTGTTGGCATGGGCCGGGTTGCATGATTTGGGCCAGTATGGTGCAGTATAACCCATGTCGTGTAGAAAGGTCCTGGTCCACTCCAGGTCTACTGACCTACACATTATGCATATCTTTTAGCAATATTCAAAGCTATCTGGAAGAACTAGATAGATAGATAGATAGATAGATAGATAGATAGATAGATAGATAGATAGATAGATAGATAGATAGATAGATAGATAGATAGATAGATAGATAGATAATTTAAAAATAAATATAACTTGGCTGTTCTGAGTCCTATCAGCATGGTATCAGATTGCATCAAAGGTTGTGCTCCATTACGGTAAATAATCAGTTTTGAATCCATGTTTAGTTTCTACTGTTCTGGCTTAACATTTGTACCTATTGTAGATTAAATCAATTAAATCTGGACTAAAATGCATTCAGTTTAAGTGAGTTCTCAGCCTGGTTCAGGTTGTTAGGTCATTTTACTTTGAAAAATGAGAATGGGGAAGTAGATTATTTTTGGGAGGCTGCCATACTTTTTCTGGGTATGTCAAGCGAGGGCTCCCCATTTCATCCCAACCAGTGAGAGACATTGTTGTGGATAGTTGTTCTCCAGAGGGTGAGCACTGGCTGCTCATTTTCTGCTGCTTCTTTGGGGGGCGGGGAGCCAGTGTGTGTTTTCCCCAATATGGTCTGGTGTGTAGGAGGACAGGGAGGGAGACTCTCTTCTCCCCCCTTCTCAATACTTGGGTATAATCTGCAAAAGTGATAGGGAGGCACTTCTGGCCAAGCAAAGGAAGCCCTTTGCCATTGGCAATGATGGGGGAGGAGGGCAGAGGAATTTCCAAGCCCCCCTCTCCTCCCCAAGTCTTTCCTTTGCATGCCTCCCCTCTCTGTCCATCCAAAAGTGAAATGAAGGAAAAGGGGAGAAAAAGAATGGAAAAGAAGGACTTGGTGGTAGTGGTGGTGGGGGCAGAGAGAGGAGACACATGCAAAGGAAGACAGTTGCAACAGAAGTAGGAAAAAGAAGAAGAGTTGGCTTTTCTACTCTGCTTTTCTCATCCATTCAAGGGGACTCAAAGCAGCTGATGAAGCTTTCTGTTCTTCTCCCCACAACAGCTCACCCAACTGGCTTCATGGAGGAGTGTGGAATTAAACCTGGTATTCCCAGATAAGACACTGGCTCCCTAACCACCAGACCAATCTGGCTCAGGAGAGTCAGGGGAGGGGTCCAAAGTGGCTGAAGGTGGAGAAGGAGGTGAACAATCAGGGTGCTCAGTGGGAGGGAACCTGGGCTTTTATCACCTCTCACTTCCTCTTCCTTGCCCTCCCTTTTATTCATGACCTCAATCATTTTGAGTTCATGTTATAATTAAAATGTGAGAACAACGGTGTGTAAAACACCATGCTTAATGCCTGCTGAAATATTTGAGAGGGCATCTTCTAGGGGTGCAGCAGGGTCTGCAGGAAGACGTGCCAGGTTGCATGTCACTGTGCAGTGATATCATTTAGCACAATGTCGTTCAGGGGAATAGTGCAGGAACCAGGTGAACTAAAGTGAGTGCTTGACTTATGTGTTACTTATTTAAAATCTTTATATACCACTTTCTGTTAAAATATAATCTTGAAGCAATTTACAAAAATCATAATAATTAGAACATAACATAACATTTATTTATAATGTTCCTTTCACCAAATAACATATACAATCATGTCACCAGAGGAATACAGCAAGTAAAGAAATCCATTTCAATAAATTAAACATCAAATACACATCATAAGTAATGTACAGAAATCTAATAATAACCTATGTAATCTAAGAAATTACAGTACACAGGATCAGATAAGAAAATAATAATAGGAGCAATTAATATGAGACAACTCAAAAATGTCAAAGGAGAAACTAAACAGAAATTGCAGCGAAGAGGCAGCAACAACCAGCTCAGGTGATTTCCTGTTCTTCCATCTTCAGCTGGAACTTACACCTAGAGGAGGCCGTGGCAAAGACTCCAATCGCACACTGGTAATATGGGACTCGTCTCTCCTCTCACCCCAGAAGCAGATACATTTTTTATGTCCAACCTGGGGGAGGGTGTGGCAAAGGTGTAGCACAAGACCCAGTTTTCTCCTCTTATCCCAGCCAGAAGCAGCTACAGTTGTACCAAAAACACGATTAAAATCAAGAATGGGGAAACAAAACAGTGAAGCAACACTGTCTCAAATGTTTCAAAAACATTATGTTTTTTTAAAAATGCTAATTTTGAATGTTGTAGCAACTGGTAAAATGGAAGAGGTAATGGCAGGGATGTGGGTGTGTCTGGCTTTCTGCTAGGGACCCAGTTAATTGGGTGGTTTTCAGTGGTCCCTCAGAAGTATGAGGAAATCCAAGTGCTTTAAGTTTGCCGAAGATATGAAAGCATAAGGTTGGAACACTCCTGTGTTTTGGTGAGATAAGGAAGGAAGCATCCCTGAGTTCAGCATTTTGAAGAACGAGGCCTGGCTGCGTGGATACACCCAAATGTGCTGGTTCTTATGAGCCATAGGAGGAGTTTTTCTGGTATAACATGTACCAGAAGCATTAAATGAATTTGTAATCACCACTACTGGAGCTGTTTCTGCTGACCTGTCAAGCTTCTGTAACACCAGGTAACTTCAGCTGAACAGTGGGATTATATGACAAACAATGGGACTCACTATCAGTAGTTTGCTTTCAAGAGAAATAAATTTGCACTTAGTTTGGTAAATTGAGCCAAGGTGCTTTCCTGTCCCCGTCTGACGAAGACTGATGTTGTCTATGCTGCTATTTAGTTATTGTTTATTAATTAAACGTACTTCTCCTGTTTCAGCTGAACTCTCAAAATAAAAGAAACCCACAAGAGATATTTGAATGTTAATTAAACAAACCACACTAATGTCAGGATCCAGCTAATGCCTGCACATGACAAGCACATAGAAAGTCATTTACTATTATAGAGGATCAGGTGTTCCATCTGTATTGAGAACCTAGACCGCATGGTTCTTTAAAGGTCAAAACTAGCACCTCAGATATGACTTGAAAATAAAGGGCCTATGACTTGAAAATAAAGGGCCTATTTGTAATTGGCTTTATTCTGGAATATATCCAGAAATAGGGGCCTGCTGTCCACTTGCTAGTGCAGGCTATAGCAAATCCCAACTAAGAGCTGCCAGAATCTCCATTAGCATGCAGACAACAGACTCCTATCCTAAGATATGTTCTAGACTATGACCAAGTGTGAATAGGGCCAAAGTGTCAGTCAGCTTGTGAAATCTTTACATGCTCTAACCATGCAACAGTCTGGCCAACATAGCCAAATTTGGGATTGCAGGCCCATTTCCTGACCACTTGTGTTTGGGTACAGAGTCATTAGTTCCTGAAAAGGATAACCCAGGAATGTCTTTTTTATTCTGCTTTATCACTTGGAGACAGTTTCATGGCACGTGGGCAAAATGGATGTTCTTCAAATGCTCCCTTTAGAACTAGTGGCTTCTAGGTAAGTTCTGCCATAGTTGTACACTCTGGTGAGTGGTTCTGGTCTAGGAAACGCATCCTGGGGTAGGGACATAGTGGGGTGGCATGTAGTACACTTGTGACCATCCACATGATGTCCACCATGGTCAAGTTTAGCTATGAAGTTGGAGAAATAAAAGTTTCTTGGGCCTGCAGATGCAGGCTGGGAATATGTCCCTGTGGCCCCAGAAATGGCTCTAGAAGTGGTCCATCTTCTGTGGACCAGCTGAATGTTGCTGGGTTCCAGAATAGGCTTGCGCTGGTCTTGTTGCCACCAGTTGTCTACACACCAGCAGCAGGAACAGCTGGAGCACCACATTATGCACCTAACTACCAGCTATTGGGAACTGTCAGGGAGATTATGGCTCATGCCACTTTCCTTTTACGTTGTTTGTATTATACAGAGGTTTCTGGAAATGGAAACCTTGTGTTATGTTAATGGTTGCATTTTTCCCTCTAATATGTTTATAAGGTTTCTAAACATTGTTTTTGTGAAAAGGTACATACTGAAGAAAAAACTAATACCTGATATTTTTAAAGGATTCTATTTCTTTTTTTAAAAGGTCCCAACATCTTTCAAATATCAGTTTTTTATTCTGCAGGAGATACTATCCCAGTTAGTATGTAAGGAGGTGCTTGCTAAGCACCAAACATTTGTTGAAGTAAATTAAATATAATTGTTCCCTAAAGCTGCATAAATTAAAGGAGAATCACAGTCAGGAATATAGTCTGTTTCAGGATTTTGACATACTTGTGTGAATATCTGTCAGAAGAAGTAGAAGTGGTACTCTTGGCTAAGTGGACAGAATAAAGACGTTTTCGCACGGGGCTGAACGGTACGCGTGGAAGACAGCTGCGGACACGGCATACGCATTGCCCGAGCGGGGCTTGCGCTCCGACGTGTCCGCAGCTGTCTTTCTCGCGTTCGAAATGTAGAGCACTTTAAAGTGCTCTACATGCCTTCGAACGCGGACGAGCCGCCCGCAGGCGTTCGGGAGGAGAAGCATTCGCGCCTGCTTCTGTCTCCCGAACAGCTGCGGGCTCGCCTCCGACGCCGGCGCGGCTTCGACAATCAGCTGTTTGACAATCAGCTGATTGCCGATCTGCCTCCGCGGCTGTCTCCGCGCCCCTGGCCGGCCTTTGCCGGCTAAGACAGCTCACGATGCTTTGAGCATTCGCACACAGACGCGCCGGAACGCGTTTACACGCGTTCCGGCGCGTCTGTGTGTGAAAGGTGAAAGCGCCGGGAGCTGTCTTAATCTTCCCGTCCTACTCCCGTTCCAAATGGAACGGGAGTAATGCGAAAACGTCTTAAGTCTCACACTGGGGGGGGGGAGTCAGGTTGTTAGAGTTCCAGTGGTGTTAAAGTAACAGGCTTCTTTCAAAGGAGTGTTATGGATATTGACACATGACAGAAGTCCTGCATACATCATGAATAGCTACTTGTATTATATGGTCTAGTATAAGACACATGGAGGATCCACGCTGCAGACTAGTCCACCAGGAGGCTGTGCTTCCTGTAGAAGGCTGTTTGTCTGCATGGGACAAGAGGCCTATTCACACTTGTTCTCTTAGTATGCAATTACCTCACTGCATGCAGGTGCATCTGCACTTGCAGGAGTCATTTACAGCCTACACATGTCCCTTGCCTGCCCAGATGTTAACTAATTGCATACTAGCTGTGGTGCACGAAATCATGCATCACAAGCAACCGAACCCCCTCTCCCTCCCGTCCTGACCAAAAGCTTACCTGTAGTGTCCACATGACGACCATGTGTACTATTCCCGGTGCAAGGGGGGGGCATCTGAGGTGCTGAGCAAGCGCTGTGGCATGTCAGATTACCCGACTTTACTGCGGCGCTGGTGCATTCTTTACTTGAGACAGTTTGCCCTGGCTTCAACTTATGAGCAGGATCTGCTCTGTAGTGGTTCCTGCTGCTATAAGGCCTGGAGAGCTTGCTTCTGCTCATAGCACAAGAAGTGTTTTGTTTGTGTGTTTCCCCTCCTCCGCTCATGGCAGCATGAAGATCAGAGGTGGGGAACCTTTCTTCCACAGCTTTGATGTTCCTGCACAGGACTGTTTTCAGAGACATAGGAAATGGCCCTGGAATCCGACCATTTTCTGTGTCTCTGGTAGATACCTTCACTGTGGTGAGTCCTAGACCTTGTTTTTGATGTGATGCCAAGGAAGCTCATGTGTATCAGGTGACCCGCGGGGAAATGCTGGCTTCTGAAAACATCCAACATTTCTCCATGCCAACCCCTTTTCTTTTTATTTTTCCCCTGCATGCAGTGAGCTATCAGATTTTGCTTTCATTGTGATGGTGAAGGAGCTCCACCAGACAACTGATCATTGGACTTGGACTCTGAAGCACTATCTGCTAGTCTCACCATGATGCCAGTAACCTGCTTGCATTTTAACATGTCAGAAAAAACAAGACAAGTGGAAAAATGGTTTCTGAGGCAAAATTAGTGGAATTGTCCACAATTTTCTGGTTGTACAAAATTGAAACTGTATAGTAAGAAACCCTGTACAAAGGAGGAGGATGGTATGTGTGTTTATGCCTCTGTGTTTAGGTAACTGGTATGGGCAATGCTGAGTAGATAGAATGGTATCGACAGGCCTAGAGAGTCATTTACTGGCTTGCCTTATTCTGTCCTACTTATCTGTTACATAGCTCCTCTCCTCCCAGGAGTCCCTCCCAGCTATGTCTGAGGCTGCATCTCCATTTACACAGAAAAGGCACCTTAATCTGACCCTCAGGCAACTGGTCTCCACTGAGAGTGACAGAAACTGGCCTCACTTAAGGTGCCTGCACTACACAATGGAGACACAGCCTACTTCCCTGATAGCTTTGGACACAAGTACCTGTCCTCCACCATCACTCAACAGTATAAAGGGGCATATAGGGGGCTTGTCAGCTTTGGGGCCTTTTCAGTGACTTGGAGCAAGAGGGCCTGTTTGGTTGGACCAGTTTCATCAGTTTCCTAGTCGGCCCCCTCTTCCACTCCACAGCTGTTGCTGCTCCAGAGTAAGATAACCCTCCCCAGAGCAATGCTAAAAAAAAAAAAAGTTCTCCACAACTTGACCAGGAGCCTCTGTATCAGTACTGGGAAGGTGCTTTTGCATCCTCTTCCATGTGCAGTGCAGCGCACAAGCATGATGGTTTGACTGAGGCTGCACAGTTGTGTGCAGCATCCAGATTGCCTCAGATATTGCCATGGTGATCTGGCCTCCCCTGCCCTGACCAATTGCACTTTGGGTGCTGCTGGCCCGATATGGGGCTTCTCCAGCACTTGAAGTGTGAATGGCTGCCACCGCGCTGAGTCTTTACCAACCTAAAGTGGTACTGTTATACTTTGATGGTAAGTGTGAACTAATTCAGAGACTTGAGCTAGATTTCATTAGGAAATGATACCACCGGTTTAGTGGATTTATTATTGGACCCCATTCAGAACTGCCTTCTATGTTCCAGACAGGAATTCAAATTAGTCATTACATTATATAATATGAAAAAAGAAACATAGTGGAAAAAGTAATGAGGAAAGGTATTGATTGCAAGGATTAGCTGAAAGGAAAAAATACATTCATGCTTTCATAACTGCTTGTATGGTTTGAGGAAAATTTTAAAGTACACTTTGAGAGTCAGAGGGAATATAATGGGAGGGAGAAAGAAGATTAGATTGCTCAGTGCAAAAAGCGGTGTGCAGAATTCTGATAAATGTTTGCAAGCTATTGATAGTCGTATGTGCTCATTTCACACAAGTGATTATGGAAGACAAGGAAGATTGAGAACTTTGTTGCTTATGGTAGCTGCTAGGTAAACACAAAGCAAACACTTGTTTGTGCCTTCTGGTTAGTGTGATATAGGACTAGTGGTTAAGGAGCTGGACTCTTATCTAGGCATACTGGGTTTGATTCTACCTTCTATTTTGTGTTTTGACCATTTAGGTCTTTTTATTATTGTTCTTAATAACTGTGCTTATTATCCATGTTTTTATATGTTACACATACGTTCTTTTAGAATCTCCTCATTGTTAAATTATGCTGGCATTATTTGTATCCAGATCTTTTGTGGTTTTACACTGCTGTTTTATAGATCTGGTATTTGAGACCTGTTTGTTTGTTGTACTTCTTGGATTCAATGAAGTGCCATAGCATGCCACCAAAAAGGACCCCCCCCCCCAAGCTATAAGCTATCATTCCTAGCTTTCAGGGATGTGGGGTGGGGTTGGGGCAGTGAACTTCACAGCCACAGGGTGGTGTGGGCTGGATTAGTGCCATCAGGGCAGATGTAGCTGATCTGGATCACAACTCCACATAATCAGGATCTGATTATTTTTGAACACACTGGTCCGGATTTAAGGGCAGGTGAGTGCAGAAAGGTTAAAGGATCTGTCTGAGAATCTCCTTAGGATTTTGATGCTGTGGATCAAAACATGGCTTGAGGAACTCAAATATGTCTTCTGTTGAAGCCTACCTTCTGTCCCATGATTTGGCTGGTGTTGATCTCTGGTGGGGTTTTGCCTCCTTTTATTGGGAAGGAATAGCTGTTGATTTTAACTGAAGTTCTTAATTGAAGTGCAGGTGTAACCTCAGTAGAAGAAAACTCAGTAATCTCTCAGTCCCTGTTTGAATGGTGGCCAGATTACTTACAACCATGGTTTCAAGGGAAAAGCTGTTGAGCCTGTATCAGTGATACAGATGATGAAAATGATAAAGATCAAACTCACTTGGGTATTGTTTCCTGACCCCACCCATATCCTTACAGGTTGAAACCAAAATGAAAGCCATGATTAGTTTGGCTGTCCCTTTATCTCTTCAGCAGTGTGTCTGAAACAACAGAAGCTACTTCTTCCTTCAGTTCTGAGTCACATGTTTTAATATGGGAACATATTAATGTGCAAAAGGGGAAAGGTTTATGATTTTCTATTCTGTACAGACTTTCATTGCAGTGAGATTAAACTCTTGAAGCTGGGAGGGATAAAGGATGAGTTATAATGATATTGTTATTGTTGATTGCCCAATCCACCATGTTGGAATTTGTCCCATTGTAAATGCCAGCAGCAACCACATGTTTGGATGCCATGTTTTTAAAGGGGATGGATTGGGGGGGGGGACATTTTCATGTGCTCCAACATGGAGAGAGGGGGACAATAAAAAGCATTGCCTTTTTAAAAGTTCCATGCTTCATCAAGAACATATTTTCTGTCTCACCCTATACCTGAAGGTCTTAGGGTGGGTCGCAATAAATCAATTATGAAAGCAGATTAAAAACAGATTGGGCGTGTCCCCGTGGAAGCCGGTTGCTTCGCTTGTGACGCGTGTCATAAAAATCCATGTCCCCATGTGGTTTGGGGCAATGCGGATTCAAATCGCACGTGCCTGTCCCCATGGCAGCCGCAGCATGAACCAGCATCTTTTCTTCCCACCCACCCTCTCCCCTGATGGGATGCTGGGTTGACGTCACCATAACCTGTCCTGCCCGCTACAGCGATGACAGGCAAACAGCTGCAGCAATGACAGACAAACACCTCCATGAACACAAAGATCATTCCTGTCCTTGGCCGCCACAGTTAAAAGCATAACCAAAAGTTAGTTAAAAGCATAAAAACAGATCGTTCCCTTCCTTGGCCACCACAGGTTAGCAGAGGTGCGCACATCTGCACATTTTTATTGCCCTGCAATTCTGGTTCTGAAATTCTAAACAGAATCTTGAGCAGAAAGATTTCTACTGCCACAAACTAGCATTCAAGTTTTTTATTTTTAAAAAGACGATAGCTTTACTAGCTATGGAGTTGAGGCTTTAAAGGAAAACAACAAATGGCAGGAAAAGGGAGGAGAGGCGAAACCCTGCCCGCTAATACTGCAGCCACCAAGCTCCACCCCAAATAACGCGGGAGCGTCCGCATGACCCCAGGACAATATGTGCTAGCCCCTTATTTCGGATGTAGTACACTTGCTAAGTGGAGTTTTTTTGACAAGTATTGTCTCGCATGTAGCCCATATTAGGGCTTTACATGGAGACACTCCAGAGGTGACCTCAGAATAATTTTGGAATATTTTCAGCATGAGGACAAGCCCGTTGTCTAAAGCAGCAATGCAGCCTGCATGGGGAGGGGATGTTGTTCCCTCAGCTGAAGGCCATGGTATAAAGATGCGTCTTCACCAGACTTCTCAGCACATATAATGGGGGTGCCTGATGCAACTTGGAGGGCAGATTATTCCATAACCTGGCGGCTACAACTTGAGAATGCCCTCCCATGTGTTCCTGCCTCCCTAACTACCTCAGGTGGTGGAACTGCCAGGAGGCCCTTATCAGCAGAACCTAGGGCATGGGAAGAGGCGTTCCCTTGGATATTTGGCAAAGCCAGAACTCAAACCAACTGAGGCTTCAATTTGAAATCCTGCTTAAATTTGAAACGCTGGATTATGGTTCAGCTTCCCTTCCATTCTTCTTAAGCAAGCTGTCAGTCACCTCAGTTTACCTGTTTTGGAGGAAGTGGGTGGCTTTAAATAGGCTATGTTTTTCCACTCATATTTTCATCATGGAGTTGGCAGCTCTGCATTTTGGGACTACTGTATTTCACACCCTACAAGACCCACTGGCCTAGAAGATTCACATTTAGTTTGCCCACATTTAGGAAAGATAAATACCAGAGCAGGACACAGGCTGTTTTTAGGAGAAATTATTTTGAAACAGCATGTGTCTTTTGTGGCAAAAAGTATAGTATGACCCTGTCCCCAAGCAATTTAAAGCCCTCTAAAAATCTTCTTTTGCCTCTGAGCGCCCCCATGCCCGGCTTTTCAATGAGCTTCCAGTGCTACAAAAGAAGGAAAATCCTCAACAAAAAAAGTGCACTTTAAAGAAGAGTTCCAGCGCTCTTTTTGGAAGTCGCGAGTTTTCCTGGCAGCATTTACCATGGGGATGCTCCGTGGCAAAAGGAGCAGGGATTGCTGCCTGCACACACAGCATAAAACATTCACACATCTCCCAGAAGTGCAGCAGCTTCTCTTTCTAAAGCTCAGAACTTTCAAAGAGCCAGAATAGTGCAGAATTGCAACATTGTTGCAGTTGTTATCAGGTGTGAAGTGGTGGATTGCTATAGTCACCGCTGCTCTATCGGGTGGATTTTGACAGTGATCTGTGAAAGTGTTGAGAGTGAATGAGCAAACGATTGTGTGGCTGATGGCTGCAGCCGCTGCCTTTGCTGGCACGGGAAGCCATTTTAGGGGGGCGGAGATCTGGGAGACGAACAGAGAACCAATGGCTATTTTTCCTTTGAACTTGTCGGGGGTTTGTTCCTGGTTGTGGCCGCACAGAGCGCAGTCCCTCCCTGTTCCTGACGGCACCCTATCAACAAGAGTGGGGGCGGGGAGAAAAAGAAGCGGGGAAGCAAAACACGCTTCCATGGGGACCGAAGGTGCATTTTAAACTCATGTTTTGCTGAGCCTCATGAGGACGCTTCTTCTGGAATTGCACGACACTTTTAAAGTCCGCTTGAATAGAGTGACGGTAGAGGGAAACTAGAGAGGCAAATAAGTCATTTGGGGATGCAGCCTATGCCTTGCTTCTATTTTAGCTTTATCTGAAGGTGTTTGACAGGTAAAAAAATAATTGTGGGTGACAGATTCCTGTTCCCCCAAGCTTCACCTTTGACCAGTCTCATTAAATTTGGTTGACTCCATGCATCATCTATCTTCTCTCTACACATTTAGTTTCCTTTACAAAGCTAACCGTAAGTAGTGTTCTTTTAAAAAAATTACAGGGATGCAGGGAGAATTTAAGCTGTTAAAAGTGTTAAAAACATTTTTTTTCTTAAAAAAACTTTCAATGGTATGCTTAAATTACTATGTTTCCCTATAATTTTATATTATTTTGTTGTCAAAGAGTTGGGTGCTCAACCCTTTGCGGAGGGCAAGGCATAAGCTTAGGAAGAGATGACACTGGAAAGTAATGTCAACATGCAGTTGGGGAAAACTTCATTAGAGTGCAAGTGGCAACTGAGTGACAACAGTGACATACAAGCAGCAACAATAAAACATTTTCAAAATGGGGCAAATTAGTCAAACAGTAGGCAGCAACTGAGCTTGCGACTGCTAGTGAAATGAAAACAATTAAGAAACACTTATTGAGAGGGGAAATTACTGTAGCAATAGCTGGGACACAAGGTTTTCTTCTCAGCCAGAAGGTGGTTTGGAAGCTGGGGCACAATACCAGCCCTGGCTGCCAATTCACTACCAAGATCAGTTCAAAGTATTAAAATTAACCTGTAAGGTCCTAAATGGCTTGTGCCCCAAATATCTAAAGGAACACCTCCTACCATATAGATCTGTCTATGCTCCTACTCTCCTGACTGTTCCACCATCACTCACAGCAGTTAAAGAGGTGGGGATGCATGAGAGAGTCCTTCTTGATGATATCTCCCAAACTATAGAATAGCATTCCTTCAGGGGTGTGCCTGGAACCTTTTCTGTATTCATTTACATCAGAGGTTCGTAACCTTTTTTGTTCCATGGACCCCTTTGGCAGTCAAGTGAAAACCACAGACCCCTTCTCAGAATTTAATGGTAGCTTTATGACAGCATTGGCAATTCAAGCTCACGGACTCCCTGTAATCTTTCTACGAACCCCTTTGGGGTCTATGGACCCCTGGTTAAATGTTGTGAAGCCACACCTTCTGATCCCAACCTTTGGCTGAGGTAACAACAGCTGCATTTTGTAATCAGGCCCTTGGAGCATCTGGTCTCCATCAGGAATAACTGGAACTGACCACATTTAACGTATCCTGTGAAATGGAGACAGCTTCCCCATCCCCTTTAGGCAATTTTTTGTTGTTGTTTCAGTGAGAATGTGGTCACACCTTCTCTCTAAACCTTCAGTTCATTTTCAGACCAGACTGATTACACTTTTATATTTCTATCCATTTTATTTGTGGCTTTTCCATTCAGGAAAGTCCAAAGGGATTGGGGAAAGTCAACACATAAAACAGAAATGAAAAGGTGTGAGCAATCAGACCTGAAGATGGACTGAAAAAGGTTTAAAGTGAAGGTGTGACCACGGCCTGAGTTCATTTTTAATTGTGCTTTTATATTAGCTTTATTGTAATCTGCCCTGAGACCTCTGTGTATAGGATGCCATAGCAGTCCAAATATAACAAACAAATATTATTTATAGAAAAGCCAAGAAAAGTCACACTGGGCCAGTTCACACTAGGACTTTTTTGAGTGTTCAAAACGGTTTCAAAACAGTCTGTCTGCACTGAAAAGTGGCTTTTCGCATTAAAAAGAGGAGTAAAACTGATGAAATGAATTAAATAAAACACCCCTTTAAACAACTCTCACTCCCTTTTTTTAATGAAACGGTTTATGGGGCATTCCCACTTGGATCAGAGTGTTTTGAAACCATATTAAGCAGAAGCCCACCTGCCTGCCTGCCCACCTGCTCGACTGCCTGCCGCTGCCTTACTTGCCTAGGTGCTTGCCTGCCCGCCTGCTATTTCGGCGGCGGCTTCGTCCCTGCCATCGTGGCTGCCGCCGGCCCCTACCACTGCCCTGCTCACTCACTCCGCCTCCTGCCAAGCAGCCCTGGTGCTCCTGAGGCGTAGCGAGGAGGAACGGAAAGCGGCCAGCGAGCAAGCAAGCTCCCCCACCCTTTCGGGCACTGTTGCTGCACTGCCACAGCTGCCAGACTCTGCTTTAAAGTGGAATTAAGAAAAACAAATGGGAATGCAAATAATATGCGTTCGCATCTGTTTTTTATAATTCCACTTTAACGGAGCTAAGTGGGAATTCACCCACTGAGTTTGAGTAACTTACTCAAGTTTTAGAAAGAATAGAAAGTATAAAAAGCATAGAATGAAACAATGATGTCTGTACTTTTGGTTCGGGTTGACAACACCTTTAAATAATCTTCCTGAAGTCTTTGTTGAAAATCCAGTGCTCATCCTTCTGAGGTATCAGGAGGACATCTATTTCATCCACCTTTGTTGGCGTCAAATATCTCAGTCTTAAACAAAACAAAACTCGATGGCTTTGTTCTAGTGTGTTGCTTGCCTGTTTTGCCTGAAGCCTTATCCCCAAAAAAATGGGTTGAGAACCTCCCCACCCAGAGCATTACATATCCATAGCACAACTAACACCCACATTGGTCATTAAAATGTCAACGTGTGTTACTTATGGACATAAACTCTGTGAAGCTGAAGAGGCAGTACCTTCTCCATATGAAAAGATCGTGTGACAAGCATGCTCGTCATAGTTTTTCAATCTCATTCCTTCACAAGGAAAATAAATGCTGCAAAGGGCTTAAAACCCAAAACATTTGCTGCTGTTGCCTTGTACTGTAATCCTTCTGCTCTGCCTGCTTCTGGATCTACCTCTAACAAGTGACATTCATTACATCGGCTGTATTGGGTGGGGTAAATTAAGGTACCCAAACTTTGAATGTGGTGTAACAGCTGGATAGCAAGAGATTTCAAAGTGATTTTTCTCTGTTTGCTTTAAAATCAGGAAATGTCTTCCCTAAAGGAATAAAGAAAGAAAAAGGAGAAATAAGATTTTGAAAAAAGAGCAAGGATGCAGCTTAGTTATCCCATCAACCTGTCTTGGGGAGATTTATGAGTCATAGCAGAAAAGAGACAACAGACAACACAGTCATTGGCTTAACTGATTTGTAAGCATTTGTAACAAAGAGATCCCAGAGCAAGTTATTCCCGACTGCCTTTTACTCAACAATGTGCAGTTTGAATCTGTCAGCAGAAAGCATTATTGCTGGAACCATGCTAAGGGAAGGAGGAACCTTGCTTAACCAGTTTTTAATCACTGGCATTCTGCTAGTCAGAAATATGGCTGATAAGCACATTTTATATTGTCACGAAAAGCTCTCTAGAGTATACTGTGTGTGGATCTATGTATAGTGTGTTTGTGCTTTGTGTATAAATGTTGGCGTTGTTATTTGGCTTCGAGCATGACTCAAATTTATGCTGCCTTCATAAAGTGCAACAGAAATGTGAAGGGACGTTAAATATTTTGTTGCTATTTGTCCAGGATAAATTTGCCTATAGGTTTCCCCATTGTCCTTAAGCATGCAATCTAATGGATATGAATGAAAGGAGTTGAGCAACATGTGTGATCTTTTGTCACATATTAAAGATGTATGAGTTCTCTCTCCACTGAAGTGGATGAAGAAACTATTCACACTTACCGCTAGTCTGGTATAGTATAGCCTAGGCCTCTTCAGGGCTGGTCTCTTCCACACACTGGTGAGGTCTAAAGAGCCACAATCTCTTGCTAACATGCCCATAACTGAGTAACTAGCAGATCTGTTTTTTCAGGTCTACTGGAATTTCAGGGACAGCTAAATCAGCCCAGGGAGGCATGTGGAAGGCTGCATGCCTCCCTGTTCTGGTTGAGCAGGAGGACAGATTTGGGTGGCACACTAAATTGCACTGCTGAAATGTGTCCCCTTGGGTCTCTGAAGTCAGGCTCTGAAGAGGCACAGGGCAGTATGGACTCTGCCCCAGAAGAGCTCCGCCAAAGCATGGATGGCTTTTGCCAGGACAATGAGGTGGCTTCTTCTGGGAACAATACCTGTTGCTATATACCAGTGAGTTTGGCTTGTAACTACATTGACACATCAGTGCAGTTTTTCTGGTAGATCCAGAGCTATTTCCCATTATCTTCTAGGGATATCATGGGGATTGAATCTGTGATCCTCAGCACAATTCCACTCCCGTGGTTCACTTTGCATTCATGTGAATGGAGCCACTTCAGATGTGCTCAGCTTCGAATTTGCTTCAGATCTTGTGCCTCCAAATCGTCTCTGAAGCTTATCTGAAGCTTCAAATGAAGGCCCAAAAGCTTTTGCTTCAAGTGCAAAGGTCAATCTTCAAATATAGCCAATATTCAGTTCTAATGCAAAGGATCAAACCTTCACAATTCATACAAATTGCGAAAGTGACAAACATTTTCCACCCATCCTACTCAGCTTTCCAGGCAGTTGCTCTACAAGTGAACTATTGCAACCCTTTAACTCCATATGGGGAAAATGCTGCAGGTGGTTGTTTGCTGAGCACTCCAGTTTCCTAAACTCTTCAGCATTTCATATCTGATTGAGGTAACTGAGAAGGAAACAACTGTTCAGATCTTATTTCTGCATTGCTACTCTACCAATCTGAATACTTTTTGTGTTGATTCATACCACACAAAATACATGCAAGACAGGGCCTGTTTGATGTCTGCTGGGATTTATTCTTACACTTCATTCATCAAGGGAAACAAGGGGTGGTGTCTGATGGTTTTGGGACAGCAATTATCAGAGGAGTGAATGAAACTAGAAAACCCAATCCCAGAGTACGCTTGGCATCCTATGATTCTTTTTTCATTCATCCCTTCTCTTGCTCAAAAGTGTTAGACAGGATCTTTATGGCACTGCTGTGCTGCCACCAGAGTTCTCGTTGAACATACTCGCCATAATAAGCATTGTCAGAAGCACTTTAGTGTAAGTCAGAAGGCTCTGGGTCTCTGGGCCGAAAAGGCTCAGTATGTATTAAGCATCTACATTTGCTTGTCTTCCAGTTTGGAAGATGTGCAAAAAGAGCATCCAGAGCCTTACCAGCTCCAGTGCCAGGAGAAGGTAGGGGCACATGTGGTGCAGTTCAACCTGCACCACATGTAGTGCACCCAGGGTGAGCTCTTGCATGGAAGGAACCATTTCTGGTTAAGAAACAGATCCTTCTAGTGCAGACCCTTCAAGGAACTCACCCTGAATGCACCAATGGACCAAGAGTGAACTGACCCTCTGAAAAGTTGATTCTCCCACTCTTTCACCTCCCTGCCACTGCCAATGCAAACTTACCTATAGCACACTTTTAGACCAAATGGCAGCACAAACCTCTTTCTGGAGACACAGAAAAAGTCTGAATTTTGGGGTCATTTCCTATGTCTCTGAAAACAGGTAAGGAACAAATGTTCTCTGATTTTGATGTTTGCAAGACTGTAGTACAAGTCTCGCTTTATTCTGAATTTAGCAGAAAATTTTGAATATCTCAGAGACAGAGTGCAGTGGCATATTAATCCGAAGGCAAACCTTGGGCCTATTCACACTTAACTCAGTCAAATGGTATAATAATCCCACCGATGTGAAGATCAGGTACAGAAGGAGGCATCCACACTTCAAGTGCTAGTGCACTCCCCAACTAGACCACCAGCACTTTAAAGAGGCAACAGCTGTAACAATATCCAACTTGCATTAGGACATTGCCACGGTGATCAGCCCACTGCATGCAATTGTGCAGTTGCAGCCATACTGTGCTACTTGCAGTGTATGCACCTGGAAGAGGGTGGGAATGCTGTAACTTGGAAACTGACCAGGGAACTCCTGGTGAAGCTGTTGACATGTTTTTACTTATCCACAGCTATTGAAGATTGGAGCAGCTGGAGGGAGCTCCTGGATGCTCTAGGATGGTGACCCAGCATGCGGACAGGCCTGGAACCATTCCAGGAAGATAAGTGGAAAAAGACCCTTGAACTTTGGTTGTGACCAAACACAGGGAAAAAGAGCATCTCTGAGGGTCATGTGAGCTGCCAGCGTGCTTGCACGGCAGCTGTGATAACCTCCTCAGCCAGAGTGCAGATGCTGGCTGGCTGGCAAGGTAAGGATATGGTTGGGATTGGGGAGTGTTGGGTTGCTTGTGGTGCATGATTTCAGGCACCACAGCTGGTTTACAATTAGTCAACATCTGGACAAGCAGGGGGCACTTTGTAAGCGCCTTCCATAAGTGCTGATGTACCTGTCCAGATGTTGACTAATTGTAAACTATGGGCCAAAGTGCAAATTGGGCTCTGAATGGACCACTTATCCCATCTGAATTCCTTATGAATCCAGTCTGATAGGTATTCGTGGAGCACAGGCTTGATTAATACACTTGTAGTATCTTGAATTGCATATGTGGTTATGTTATAAAATGTGCTAAGGGTAAATGGCACTGACCAGGAAGGCTGGTAAACAGAGAAGGAGGAGCTAAGCCCAGCTCAATTAGCATGTTGAAGAAAGGGGGGCAGCCCAGAGAGAAACAGCCAATCAGCAGGGATGGAACCCCAGAGCCGTTGTTCTGTAACTGGGGCTAGACTTAGGAAGAAGTTAGACTTTACAGATCCAGGTCCTGAGGAGAATCTAGATAGGGATTAGTCAGGGTCCTGAGTTGAGAAAATAAGTTAATGTGAACTGCTTGTGTTGAAGTTGTACTGACATAGGAGTTATAAACAAATAAAGTTACATTTACATGAGTTCAAAGACACCCTGCTTGAGGTCTGATGCTCAAGGGAGGGGGGAAGTGTTGTCATAGTAATGTAACAGTAACAGTGTAACTAGAGTTAGAAGCTCAGTGCTGAAGAAGAAAAAGGCTCAGAGGCCTACTGTACTTAAAAAGGGAACTTGAAGTCCATGGCTATAGTGGCCGGACTGGAGAGAGTTGGATTCCCGGCTGGGGCCTCGCAGCTGGAGGCCACCGGCCGCGGGTGTCACAGTGTTATTCTTCGCTAATGTATAACGTAAAGAGTTGTTGGAGCAATGTATGTAATAAATATATTCAATGTTCTCCAGGCTCCTTGTTTCGATCATGTGCCTATATGGTTCAAGCCTATAGATTTACTCTCCATGTTTAGATCTCGGGTGCATCCCCAAGCAATTTAAAGTGTGCTAAAACTCTTCTTTTGCCTCTGAGCATCCCCATGCCAGAGTTTTTAACGAGCTTCCAGCGCTGCAATAGCAGGAAAACCCGTGACAAAATACCTGCCCTTTAAAGAAGAGTTTCATCGCTCTTTTTGGAAGTCGCGGGTTTTCCTCGCAGCATTTACCTTGGGAACGCTCCGTGGCAAAAGGGGCAGGGATTGCTGCCTGCCAGAAAGCCAGCCAGAAAGCCAGAAAGCATTAGTTTCCCTCCTTCCCTAAAGCACAGACCTTCAAAGAGCCAGAATTGTGAAGATTTGCAACATTGTTATCAGGTGTGAAGTCTTATCAGGTGTGAAGTGGATGGATTGCAACACTGTTATCAAGTGGGTGTACTTAAAGTCACGGCTGCTCTGCTGGGTGGATTTAGACAGTGATTGAAAGTCCTAAGAGGGACTGAGCAAACCATCGCCCAGTGGATGGCTGCAGCCTGTGCGGGAAACCTTTTCGGGGGACGGATATCTGGGAGACAAACAGAACCGATGGCTATTTTCCCTTTGAACAAGAGAGGGGGCAGGGAAAAAAAGATGCAGGGAAAGAAAACACGCTTCCTTGGGGACGGAAGGTGCGTTTTAAACACACGTTTTCTGAGCCTCATGCAGATGCTTATTCCGGAAGTGCAGGGCACTTTTAAAGTCTGCTTCAATAGAGTGACAGTAGAGGGAGATGAGAGAGGCAAATAAGTTTTTTGGGGATGCACCCCTCTTCCCTTAATAAAAATGTAGCACTTCCATGCAAAACAGCCTTGCTTACAAAATCTACAATTTGTCATAACGAAACCCCGAGTAAATCAGTAATAAATTGTGGAAGTCTTCCCACAAATGCAATAATACTGCTACTACAATAAATCTTTAAATGTAGTTATTATGATAGCTATAATTAACTATCTAGAGGCTGAAATATTTGTCAGTCATAAAAGCTGTCATTTTTAAAATTTTGCTTTTTTGTTTTTTAAAAAACCAAACCTAAACTACGTGGGATTAAAAAAAAATCCGCAAATCAGTTAAACCAAGATAGGATTTCATAAATACACACCAAACATACACAACTGGATAAGACGTCATCTTTCGGATTAAACTCAAAACAAATTAATGTACCTTCATATCAGTATTTCATTTTGTTTTAGCTATCTAAACTACCCAAATCTAATCCTTCTGTTGAAAGAGGAAGCAAGCCGATTCCAAGTGGATAGAATAGGGAATTAGGAACACTCAGATTTACTAGGACAATTCCTGAGATTGTGTCTTTTTCTGGACCCTATTATGATTTTTTTTCAACTGTCGCCACTGTTATAAAACAACCACAGAAGGCTAAGAGATTTTTGTGTTAAATATTTCTGCCAGATGATTTGATAGTGACCAAACAATAGCTTCAGATTGTATCCCACAGTTGTATTCTTCTAGTGCAGACTCTCCAAAGTTTTAAGGGCCTGTGGGCCCAGGAGGAATTCCTGGAAAATGTGGTGGATGCTGTACTGAGCATCAGATGACTACCCTAGGCTTGGAAGGTGCCACAGATATAAAAGTTTTCCTTGCTGGATTAAAAAACAATATCAAATATGGAACTATTTGCTTCTCATATCTGAGAGGAGAAAGAACAGAAAATTAGGGCTGTGCTCACATGCAGTTTAAAAAAGCACCTTTGAGATGGCTCGCAGGTAGAATCATCCACAAGCCAGTCTGCTCATCCCCCATGTACGTTCTAGGCTAGAAAAGGTGGATTAGCCATCTAAACTACCCAAGGACATTAGTACTACCCACTGCTTTCCCCCCTAAGAGTGAATGCAGCCAAGGAATGGCATATTTAAACTTTACTCGGAGGCTGAAGTGTAAGAAGGAGGTGTTCAGAGTTTGGGAAGCAGAAAGTAATCCTCTAGTATCTATTCATGTCAGTTGCAGGTATCTTGTGGATGCTTGAGTAGACTTGGCAGATATATGTGCACCCGCAGGTGCTAAGTGCAGCTCACAGTGCTAGAAAAAACCTTGACAGGCACAGGGAGGAATTTCTAACCATTTCCTCTTGCCACTGAAAGGCGTACATGAGCGTCAGTGCAGAAAAGGAGGAGACTAATGAGTGGTTGTAGAACCTGCTTCAAAAGCAGGACTACTGAAGCAGAGGAATGTAGGCAATGAAGTGGGAATTAAAGATGGGTACTAATCGGGTTCCATCAGTAGCATTGTGTTAAAGGCTACCGAAGTAGCTGCAATGCTGTTATGTACCTGGATCTATCCTGCGGCACAAACTTGAGTACATTGCATAAATAGTTCATGGCAACCTTTCATTACACAAGTATGCAGACAAATGTATGCTTCTGGCAAGTCTAACAGTTGTGGCTACTCATATGGACAAAATGGGCAGTGGTCTACCACACCTTGTTGCTCAAAGCTTGAATGCTCTTCCCCTTTCTCCTTCATGCATATTTGAAATAAGGGTTGGCAGACAGATCTGTGCACAATCCAGCAACGTCTTGAGAGTTTGCAGAGAACTGCAGCCTTTACAGAGGCAGGACCTTCATGGCAATGGATGCTGCTGTGAAGTGTACCAGGATGCAGTGCTTTATGTAATGTGGCAGCACAATGTTTGGTCCCCAGCTTTGACACTTGTAGCCATGGATGTTTTTGGAAATGGATGTGGAAGTCATCCATTTCTAGTGTTCCCCCAAACAGGGCAGTACTATGTGGCTTGAAGAAGGCACCCTTCTAAGTCCACAAATTGTTATGATGAAAGCGACATGGTCCTAATGCTCTGCTGCTAAAGCTCCCAAATGAGCACTTTCCTTAGACTGTTTGCTGAATGAGAGACCCACACTCTTCGAGTTTTTCCACAGCAACACAAGGGGAGGGAAGGATATGTGGAACCTGTGCTTTTAGGATACAGTGTAAATCCCACTAGTGTTTCTGAAATCATTATAGCTTTGCCTACTCAGGCCTCTGGTATCACTTTCTTCTTTTCTCTTCCAGTCCCAGGAGGTAAATCACATATCTCTGATGTGGCCAGACTAGGGATGTGCATGGATATTCTTACTATTCAAAATTCACTACCGCAGCCTCCCATTCCATTCCAGCACTTTCCTTTATCTTTGCGTAGGCATCTCTGGGCCTATTTTGGTGCTCTTTTGAGCCCAAAATAGGCTTTCCAGGTCTGCATGTGTAGCTGTCCATCTGGGGATTATGCGATGGGATGGGAGCTGCATGACCAGAACCGGAAGGCCTATGAGGAAAGCACACAATGGCAGCAATGGCGGTGATGGCAGGTGAGTGGAGGGGGGGAAGGGAGGAGGGGGGGATTTGATCCCTTACATATCTCTCAAGTTTCCACATCTCTAGCGGATCCCCGTACTACAACAGCCATACTACGGCTCATAATGCAAACACATATAATGCGGTGGGCAAGCTATTCTGCTTGGAGCCATCCAGACAAGAGGTTCACGTAAGTATGCAAACCAACTCTCCGTTCTCAGATGGCTCCCAGTAGAAAAAATCACTTTGTATGTCATTAACCTTAAATGTCCAGTTCCCAGGACAGAAAAAGATGGGCCGCAACCGGTAACTTGGCATTTACTCTGAGCCCTTGCCATAACTGAAGATGAGTAGCCAATGAGATTGTATTGAATCAAATGTGGGAAATTGGTTTCTTGCATATCCCTAGGCCAGACCATTGTTTTTACAATGAAACTTCCATGCGAGCTAGCACAGCCAATATTCTTAATTCATTTGAAGAGGGAAAAAAACCTACACAGAAAGTAAAATAATAAATAAACATGAAGTTTAGCAGCCAGCCAAATGTCACACCCACCCACAACCATTGTTTTCTGTTCCCTCTGGCAAAATGCAAAGCTTGCTCAATGGTGGTTCTGCTTTGTCAAGTTGGTGCAAACTCCATGCAGCATCTACATATTTGGTGCATTTTGTGCAGTGTCTGTTCACATAGTATGTTCACCCTTTCATCAGTTGTACAATTATCCTATATCACAGAACTTCTGCTTTGGCTGGGGCTCAGGCAGTTGAGTGCCAAGTGCCATTAGTAGTATCTGACTGTGTGTGTGTAAATTTTCACTGAACATGCTGGAGAAATTCTTGGGCACTGGCTGGAATCTCATGGGCCTTTCTTAGGGTGTCTTCCGGATCGGGGGTCGATCCGGATTCCCCACATGGGTGCAAAGGGGTTTCCACAGCAGGGAGGTTAGCACCCATTGCTAATGGGTGCTACACCTCCCGTGGAAACACATTGAGTGCTTCCCTTAATCTGGACCTGGGTACTTAATGGGTACTTCTAGTGACAGTGGAAAAACACCCTGCCATCCCTTCCTTCACCATCATCCTGTGCCGCTGCCCCTCACTGACTCTCTGCCCTACCCGAAGCCACCCCCATGGGTGCTCACTGTACCTTTGGAGCCTACTCTGAAGCTCACTGTACCTTTGGAGCCCTCTGTGTTATCTCCAGTGATCAGGAACTAATGTTCCGGACCCCAAAGGCCTAGGGGGATTCATTTTGGTGGGGCAATTTTGTGTTCCAATGAAATTGGTGCTGCTGCTAAACTGACCCATGGAGGTGTACATCCTTCCAGGCACTTCTATGGGCCAGTCTTATGAGGAGACAGCAGTGGACCTGTTTAAACAAGTCTGCTACTGTTCTGGTCTAGATGGGCATTTTGGGCCTCCTAAACTGACCTGTACAGGTTCTGTTGCAGATTCACTATGCTAGCAGTGGGTAAGCCCCAAGGTATAGAAGCCCAGAAGAGGTCTTGCTGCCTTAGACTACAATGGCACTGACTCATAGCTAATTAACTGACAGCTGTCATGGCTAAGTATCATGGGAGTTGTAGTTTAATATAACTTTTCAAATTTTCTGCACGAGTATGCAGAATTTAAACATACTTAGCTCTGTTTGGAAGAAATTATTGCCAAGTAAATATGCTTAGTATTGTAGTTTAAAGTAATTATAATGCATGTACTAACAGGAGTGAATTTATCTGCAGAGGTGTAGACTTCCTTGGTAATTAGCCTTCCCTTTCATTTCCAGTATGCATCCTTCTTTGGTCTTTAACTCCTATGGAAGTAGCATGTTCACCCACACCGTTCTTTTTAGATGTCTCCTAGTTTTCCTCCTTGTCACTGTGTGTTCTTTAATATCTTTTTCAAGAAGCCCAGCCACTTGCAACTTTCTTCTGTTGATATCTTATTAATGCTTTCAGTTTATTAAACTTTGTCTTTATTAAAAACAATGTTTCTTTTACTCATAGTTTACAAACCACCCAGAAAACTTCAGTCATTGGGTGACTATATACATTTACTAGTCAGATAGATAGCTAGAAAGCCACACCCGTTTTACAGAACTATACATATGAAGCAAGAACGCAGAGACCATTTCCAACAATGAAATTTTAACTGAGGTCAGAATCCACCTTGTTCACTACAAGCCATAATAAGTGCAATCACACCCTCCCCAACTTGATCTTCTCACTCAGTTCTTAATGCTGGCTGCTGAAATCATTTCTTTTGATTAAGAGAAATTGGAGTGTGCCTCCTCCCCACTCATAAACTGAATCACTGAACTGAGAGACATCATGATGTACCCACTTCTGAGCTAAATTGCTAAACAAATGCCCGGGACACCTGGCCTCTCTACCCCATGCTTTCAGAGAGGCCGAGTTAACCAGAGTGCTGGAAGCTTGCTCCAGAGATAATCCTGAGTTTTGCCTGCATGTGCTTTTGTAACTTCATGCTTCTGTGAAAATTGCCACTGACCCTGGAAAAGATATGAGGGAACTTTTAATTCTTGCTGCCTTCTGCTTTCGCCTCATTTCTTCTAGTGCTTTTTTCTCTTCATTTGCTTTCCTTTTCACATCACACTAGCTTCACCATTAAGAACATAAGAACATAAGAGAGGCCCTGCTGGATCAGGCCATAGCCCATCTAGTCCAGCATCCTGTCGCACGCAGTGGCCTGCCAAATGCTCATGGCATCTCAAACAGAGACAAGGACAAACCTTTTTCTGCTCTTGAATCGCAGCAAATGGCATTAGAAGTGTCCTGCTTCCGCACACACACCCTCCCCCAATTCACAGGCCAGGATTAAGTAATAAAGAGTCTTGCCTTTGTAGCAGCATACAAGCATTTATGGATAAAAGATCATGCAGAAGATAGCACCATCTCAACATACATATGCCTCAACACTTTCCCACCTATTTTGGCATGGGTGGCAGTTATATCAAACACGCAGGCATCAAGTGGCCTTGAGACAGTACCAGTTCCAATTATTTCCCAACCATCACAAGTGTTTCTCTACAACAAAGAAAAAGCAGAGTCAGTGGAATATGAAAGCCTCGTATCATAGAGCTTCAAAGATTGTGGTGTAGTGGCCAAGCTGACATCATCTCCATTCTTTGCTTTTGTTCCTCGCTTTGGTTTCTGCCTTTCATGCCTTTCATGACTACAGGAGTTTAGTTATTTGGGGAATCTTGCTCTTCGAGTTGCTTTACTGTTTTGACTAATTTGCCCTGCTTTGAAAACCTGAATACAGTTGCTACTTGCTATGTAATAAAGTTATTTACTGTCTGCCTTTCAAAATCTTAATAAAGATGCTTGGTAGTAAGATCAGCCAAGGGTCTTCCCCTCGCTTGGGATCAGTTCCAATCCACAGTCTGTCAGATCTAACCAGCAGTCCTTTCAAAAGCTGCTAAAACAAGAATCTAGAGCAGTTTAGTAACAGCAGATACTTTTACTTCCTGGGATCCTGAATAAAGCTAGGGTTAGACAATGCTAGTTTAGATCCTAGTAAACTGCCCCTTCTCAAATAACAATTTGCAAATGAAAGTAATATTTTTCCTGCTATTTATTTCAGAACTATTTTATAGTTGTTTCTCAATACATATTTACCATTGGATCTAACATCTTTTAGATGGTGTTAAAGACAATGAGACGTCACACAGAAGTTGGGCCAGGCAAATAACCATGCTCCAGTTGCTGCCACTAATTGCATGGAGGACCCAGGACACCTCTGCCCTGAGGACTCAAATACCCCACTCTTAGCAATTTTATTTAAACTAGAAACACAAAACAAGAACAAAACAAATTTAGAAAAACAAGGGATTTACATCAACCATAAATCATTAAAAGCAACATGGAATACATCTATATTCAGATTACAAACACCTAAACATATAGTTGTATTACAAAAGGAAAATTTATTATACCTATTTCAATATGAATTTCAAGGCTGTTGTAGAATCCTTCCAACCCATGCATACCATGGTAATGTTATACCATGTTGAAAGAGTTAAAGTAGAGTGTGATTTCCAGTTTTTGGCTACTACATTCTTTCCTGCTAGTAATAAGTAATTGGCATTAAATCTTTATGGGAAACGGACTGCAGTACAAAGATTGACAACACTGTTTGGTTTAAACCTGAGAAAATGTATAGCGCTTTTAAGTCTCAAGCAGAAAGAGAATTATCTTTTAAAGTTTTGTACCACTGGTATATAACCCCTCTGTTTCTTTTCTGAATCAAAAGATCTCCCAAACCTTTGAGTTGGCATGGATGCAAGCAAGTAGGGACATACCTCCTCTATTTGCCCCTTTTGGAACATGATACAGGATGCAATTGTGACTATCACCTAGCAATCTGTAACTTTGACACCTACACTGGTCTTCTTACTACTACCCACAGAGGCTAATGTCCCATTCAAATGCAAGGTCCTTATTCAGTCATTGGTAACAGCGACAAAGACTGAGATAGCTTTGTTTTGGAAAACAGCAAATATGTTAGCAAAGGACAAGAGTCTGGTCTGGACTATCGCTCTGAATGACTTAACTGCAATCCAGATAGCATGGATGACTGCTGAGAAAGAACAAATGAGAAAGAGAAATGGTTTCCACTCCTGGACAAAGCTAAGACCAATCTTCATCTGAGACCGAACTCTTCATTTCCATCCTCTCTCATGAATCAAAAATTACAAAGAGTATTTCCACATTTGTTCCCATACTGACTGAGTTATACACATCCCACCAATATGTTTATTGATTTATTATTATTATATTGGCTGTACAGCATTTAATGATGTTTATTTTTATATTGTACCAATTTAGAAGTTCAATAAAGTCACTGAGGAAAAAAGAAGAAGCCATTTCACATTTTTTGTTAGACTACTATCAGGTATGACATGGAGAATACTTAATTCTGGTGTGAATATAATTGGTATGTCTTATCAGTTTACTAGTTTCCATTTCTAATAATTGCCAAAACTGTGCTACCTTGGGGTATGACCACCACATCCATGCCAAAAGGACTGAAATGCGTGAGAAGAAACTGAGCCATATTGGAGTGGCGTACCATTTTGTATGTATTTTTAAATAAAATTCTCTGCTATAAAAATAGTTTCCACAAGGGTACTTAGCATGCATCTTTGAAGAAAAACATCCCCAGGCATACACACACACACAGAAGCCTTTTATGCACTGGGCTTTGTTCTGGATTATATTCCTGAACAAGGATCTGCTGCCAGCCTTATGTAGCCTACTGCAGACCCTAGACAGGATCTCTTGTAGCCTGCTTTGCACCAGCATGGAAACAGTAGGCTCCTGTTCCCAGATATAAGACGTTTTCGCACGGGGCTGAACGGTACGCGTGGGAGACAGCTGCGGACACGGCATACGCATTGCCCGAGCGGGGCTTGCGCTCCGACGTGTCCGGAGCTGTCTTCGGCGCGTTCGAAATGTAGAGCACTTTAAAGTGCTCTACATGCCTTCGAACGCGGACGAGCCGCCCGCAGGCGTTCGGGAGGAGAAGCATTCGCGCCTGCTTCTCCCTCCCTAACAGCTGCGGGCTTGCCTCCGACGCCGGCGCAGGTTTGGCAATCAGCTGTTTGACAATCAGCTGATTGCCGATCTGCCTCCGCGGCTGTCTCCACGCCCCTGGCCGGCCTTTGCCGGCCAAGACAGCTCCCGGCGCTTTCACCTTTCGCACACAGACGCGCCGGTACGCGTTCCGGCGCGTCTGTGTGTGAACGCTGAAAGCGCCGGGAGCTGTCTTAAGCTTTCCGCCTGAACGCGTTCCGTTTGGAACGCGTTGCAGTGCGGAAAAGTCTATAATCTGGAATAAGGCCCAGTGCAGAAAGGGCCATAAAGAGGGTCACAGAGGACTTCTTGGCAACATCTTCATTTTCTCCAGCTTGAAGGAACCTGCAACATCACTCATTAAGAACAGGTATCTTTCTCTCCTGTTTTCCTGGGATGCTTTGTAAGTAGCAGCAGCTCAACCCTGATTCTTTCCTATACTTGCGTGAAAGTGCAGTGAGCAACATCATAATTTTCTTTATAGAATCTTCCTTTCTCTTTTGTAATTCTCTCCTTTTGCAAAAGAACCTAACAGTCTGAATCAGTAAACTTTCTGAGTCAGTACATTTTAAAATAAGGATCCTTCTCCATTTTGTATGTTATTTGAACTAATGAAATTCCCCATTACAGTCTATTTGCTGTGTGTCTGCGGTGGCTGGGTAAAGCACACAGGGCCTGACACATGTTTCTAAACATGTACAGAGTGCCACCGCATATTTTGTAAGAGATCGTTTGAATGAGTGCTACTGTTTCTTTAAAGGAAACCATAAAAAGAAAATTCTAGTATCCAGAGTCTCCTTATCACATGCTTCCATGCCCAAGAACATCATCTGTTACTGCCACCACAAAAATGTTATGGACAGGTAAAGGAGGGAAAGATTCAAATGCATTCATGTCTGAGAATGAAATACAGGAATGAGTTAATTTTTTTAAAAACTTACAGTTGAACAGGGATTTCTTAGCAACAGCATTTTGGTTTAATTATTAGACCAAAGTATTAAACCCCAATATCTGAAAACAAACAGACGATGTATAGTGTCAACAAGCTGAAGGAAGTTTTAAAAAGCAGGATTACATAAGCAGTTTGATTGAAATAAGTATGGATTCAGCAGTCTCTGCAACTGGCTTCCGGGTAACACAGTAAATGCCATACTGCAAAGAAACTTTAATATTTCATGCAGTCTCACCTTCTTCCTCTTCTTGTTGCACTTTTGCTGTCAGTGTTTATTTTTATTTGTATCCTGCCCTTTACCAGAAGGCCCAGGAAAGGGGCACAGTGTTCAAAACAACAAACTGATAAAAACAGAATAAAGCATGATTAAAATATAACCCACAAATTTAGTGTCCACTAATAACAAAATGTAATAATGAAGCATACAAAAGAACTAGGCTGGACCAAGAGAATAGCCATATCTTATGGACATTTTTGTTCCATGTGAACTTTCTGTAAGCTTATGTGTAAGTGGCCACCTTTTAAAAATGTTACATAGAATTGTGGCTCTCCACATTTCAATTTTAATGACAGTTGTTCACTTTCCCTTTTCATACATAAGCCAATTATTATGCTTTCCAATAATTTTCCCTGAAGGAAAACCGCACATGAAAAGAACGAGAGTGGGGGAAGACAGAAACAGATGTCTTTCATCTGTAGCTGACAATTATCTGAAGACTAGAGAATAGCAATTTTATAGCTGAAAGACTTTTCAGCTTAAATTGCCGTGCTAGGTACTCCAGGCAAAGTGCTTTAGTGTAATCTCCAGGCAACACTTCGCCTCCTGTTCCTAATTCTAAAATATAAGTATTACATGTTTTAATTTATTGGACTGACATGACAATGTCAACTAAGCAAAGGACAGAATGTAAGTCAAAAGATGAAATCTTTGGCTGCGATCAGATAAAGCACATACACACACAAAAAAGACTTACAGAAGACTCTGAGGCAGGATTGATCACACATCAGTCTGCCCCTTCCCCACCTACTCCTGAACATTCTGGTCTGGTGGATTAGGGAAGGGTTGGAAAACATGAGGCCCACAAGGCACCTCTGAGGTGCCCCTTTTGTTATGTCTGAACACAACCCTAATTGATTTCTGCGTAGAAGAAAGCCATGTCCAGTATTGTAGTATGCAGCACCTGTTGCAACAATTCATACAAATCCATATGACAAATAGATATTAAAGTGATCTCAGGTTCATAATTCAAACAGGTCGTACCAGTTCTGTTTACACGTAAATCGTTATAGGTCATCTTCAGGCCATCCTTGCTCTGGGCTGCATCGCTCACACCTGTCTCCACCGTTGACCTGAGCCTCCTCCATGGAATTCTTGGCTTTCCACCTCTTTTGCATCCACACATACTCACAGACTCTGCACATGCCGCCCGACCCTAGACATTGGCTGAAAGGAAAGACTGGTCCCCATCCACCCACCACAGCACAGTACAGCCTCCTTTAGCCTGTCCCCCCCACTCACACTAAGGAAGAGAAGATGACCTGGAATGCCAGGACAGGCTGAGTCCTCTGGAAAAGAGGACTCCAGTTAGAATGATCTAATGTGGGTGGGCTGGCTTGGAAAACAAATTGAATAAAAATAATGTGAGTAACATGACCTGAGGATGATCTGAAGTTGTCTTAAACTAAAGGTGTGACCAGGACCTTGGACACTGTCCAGATCAGATTCAGTAACATTTCAGTACATAGAAAGTACAGCATAAAGTCTGAAGGTATAGGTGACTCACAATTAAGTTAGAAGAATAGGGCATAGCAAGGCCGGGGTAAGTTTATAGGTAAGGTTTTAAATTTTAAAGAATTATTGCTGTACATGTTCAAGGCTTTTAAAATTAAAGCAGAAGTCCACTTTTCCCCAAATGCCTAATGATACAGGAGGATCAGGATGGCAGGGCAGTGAGGAGCTGGTGCAGCTCAGATAGAAGTCCCCCTCTTGACCTCTTTGAACTGTATTTTGAATCTCAGAAAGTCAAATTGTGGTTTGGGGAGATCAGTAGAAGACTTAGCTGCTTCCACATCTTGGTGGTAGTAAACACTTTAAAGCAGAAGCACTTTCACCCCCGGGACAGAGTGTCTAACTTCTACGTGTCCTGTGCCTCAGCCCTTATCCTCTTTGAAGAGGCGAGCTCAGTCATCAACTCCAAATGAGATGCGAGCCTTTTCCAGGATAACACCTGTGCAAATCAGGCACTTAAGTTGCTCTCACTACTGTCCTGTGTCTTTGGGACAACAGCAAGAGCACCTGAGGGCAGCAGGCACCATGAAGACATGGACTTGGGACATGGGAGGCAGGAGGGCAGCTTAGCTCCAGTAGGGCTGGTGCCAAAATTGCTGAGAAATTGCTGCAGACAACAGGGTCCTGATAGCACTGTAGTTAGCTAAGTTCACAATCAAAGTGGTGTTCTCCACTCAGCCTGGATGATGAAACACAGCAGTTACCAGGAGGACAAAGAAGCTGCAGGGTCCTTCCAGGCAGGGTCTGTTGCATGGGTAAAGCCCACCATGACAGGTGAGGCAGACTGGCAGAGCAGAATTACATGCTTCTGGGTTTTTTTTAAGGAGGAAACAAAGCAAAGAGTCAAAAGAAACAGTCTTTCTATCCCACCCCTAAATGACAATGCCTCTGCCTCTCAAGAATGCCCACAAAGTCAGGCATTGGCCAAGAGAGAAAGGAAAACCATGGCTGCATCCCCATTCCAACCTTATTTTGGTTTCAAACCATTTTCAATCCTGGCAGACCCCACGTCAGTTTGGCTTAACATGCTTTCCGCCTGTTAAATCACCCCAAAGCGTTGTAAATGTTAATCCTCATTTCAACAGGTCTCACTCCGATTCGTGCACTTGAAACGTTTTACATTTTTTACTGTGGGGACCGTACGGTGTTAAGGGATAAGAATCCGTGTTTAGGGTTTCCCTCCCCCAATAGCTTGCTTCCAAAGATAGTGATTTCATTGAAAAAATCCACCCCTCAAAACAGCCACTATAAAAATCCACTCCTTAAAGCTACACTGTAGTGATCTACCCACTTCACACCTTATAACAATGTTGCAATTTTGCGCAATTCTAGCTCTTTGAAAGTTCTGACCTTTAGAAAGGGAAAAGAAAGTAAAGCAGCTGGAGGTTCTGTTTTAAAGGCTGTGGCTGTGAAGGGGGCTTGAGTTGCCGCTGCTGCTGTGTACCCTGGGAAATAGGGAGAGGCAGGAAAAGAATCGCTGGCTGACCGCTGCCGTTTTTCCTCCAGGCAAGCGGCAGCCACCCAGCCACCCAGCTAGGCTCTGTGAAGGGGTCCTTTATGGGTGGCGCGTTCATGCCAGGAGGAAGAGGGCAGGGCAACCCCGAAAAGCGGCTTTTAAAAAGTAGCTACTTGAGTCCCCCCTTGAGTCACGTACGCCACATACGATCCTCAGAATCTGGATCGAACGCGATTAAGCTGAAAGTAATGGGAACAGGCAAATTCGCATTTGCATCCGGTTCTATTATTTTGGTTTAGGGAAACTGGATTAAGCTTATAATGGGGATGCGGCCCATATCTCTGCCCACCCATGAATATCCATATGCTTCCCTCAATAGTTTCCTTACAAAATCCCATCTTGAAAATTGAAACAAAATAATGAACTGAAATGGTTTCAACATCTGGATAATATAAATGCAGGATAGTTTGAATTCAGGGGGAAGAAATGGAAATGCTATTGGGGTGTGATACCTCGGAACAGAGGATAGCCTGAAAACAGATTAGTTGTCAGATGTGACTTCAGCCTGGGCTTCCGAGGAAAAAGTTTTCTTGATCTTCAGGGAGATCTTCACTTATCTTCCCTTTCACCTATAAGGGTGCTTCTAGTTCAACAGAGAGATGATTCGGTTGTTCTGCCCAATGCTTACTCTTTTTTTGGTCTAAAACTGAAGCTTAGTGTTTGATGTCCTTTTGTGCTGCCTAGCACCTGCATTATGCATTTTTTGCTAGATTTGCTTTTTATTGTTCTTAAGAAACATCTGCTTTAGTGTTTAACTTTTTTACCCTAAATAAATTGTTTGCATTTCTTCTTAAATGTGGCCTGCATCATTCATTCCATAATTTTTGACAATCCACTCCAGGTTTTGCAGACTGACCTGCTGTTTCAAAATGGGTTCTTTCCAAGCTTGCAAAATTGTGTAATTCCTGTCAGTATGAAAAGCAATACTTCTTGAGGATGTATATAGGAATTTTTACAGAGGTCAGTTGAGTCCATGGAAAGGGGAGGATATATGATGTGCTCATGCAGTCTTGTGCATGCGGCTTGAATGATGATGCCAAGTGTGTGTATGTGTGTGTGTTGATTTTTGAAAGCCCCAAAGTCTGTGGTTTGCGTTGTAGCAGCTACCGTTGTTTGCACATCCGGGTTTTGAAAAAAATAGAAAGTCAGGGATTGTCAAATGAAGAATTCCCAGGAAAGTTTATTTCAGTTTTCAATTAGTTAAAAAGCACATTTTAGTTTGACAGCTCTAATTGGCGTGCATTTTCAGTTTTTTATCACAAGGCTAGACACTGGATCACTCCTTTTCAATTAAGTGTATGAAATGCTTTGAAGATTAGAAGCACAGCATACATCTTATTGTAATTATATGGAGAGATGAAACCATTATATCAGTCATTACAGACTGTAAAGCAATAAAGTTCAGAAGCATCCAAGAGGCTGTATGTAATTCTAGTAGTTTAGAAGTGGCAGCAAGCTACTCCTTTCCACGTTAACTCTGTGATGTACTGTGACTTTCCCTGAAATCACTCTTGAGTGTGTTCCCACTTGACTATTTTGGTGCGGGTTGGACTATCTTTTGGTGCGGGTTGGACTATCCCTCCGGGAACACCACTGAGTGCTTATTTCAGGCTGTTCCCATTTGCTTTTTGGTAAACCAGACCCACAGGTGCGCACAAGCAAATCAGTGGCTTGTGCAGGGAGGGGTTCGCCTTTAAAACAGCGCAGCACAGTGGTTGTGTGTGTGGGGTTGCCAGTGGAGGAGCGCAGAAAGGAGAGGACAGGAGACGTCGCTGTAAAGAGGAGGTGGAGGAAGGAGCTGCTGTCACACTGCCGTTCTTGCTGTTGCCGGGGTACCCTCCCTCTACTCCCTCTCATCGAGTCATGGCAGTGAACCCAGTGCCTCCTTCCTCCTTCTCCTCTTCACCCACCCAGGCAACAGCGAGCCACGTGTGAGGAATAACAACAGCGGCGGCAGTGCCTCCTTCCACCTCCACAAGACTGCCACGTACGCACAAGTAGATTGGGGGGAGGGACGGCTTGACTCGTGGTTCTGCTTAAAACGTTTAAAACTTTTTCACTGTATTCCTGTACAGCCTTTTGCCTTTTCTTTAGCATGGCGGGCATGGTGGGCATGATGAGCTGTGAGACCCGGCCCACATGTGGCTGGTATTGGGCAGGAGGCTGCAGCTCCAACTCAAAAAGCCCGAGAATGTTCCCATCTAGAAAAAAAAGCGGACTCGGCTAGGAAATTGTAAGAAAAGTCCCATTTTCCTCAGGGTTTTTTCAATCCGGATTTTTGCAGGATAGTGCTCAGAAAATCTGGAGATAAGAAATGGAATGGGAACGCTGCTTGTCGAGTTCAGATTACTTGCCTAGATAATGGGAACCCTGGATGCCAAGTTCGAATCTAGTCCGGATTTTATTGCCTATGGGAACACACCCTTAATTGAAAGAAAAGACAAGCTAGAACTTCTTCCATTTCAGGCATCACTATTTGCAGTCCAAATAATCCGAGATTAATATGTTTATATGCAAATAGCTTCCCATTTTATGTAAAGCTCTCATTATCTAAATATCCTTTTTATTAATTAAATACACTGAAAAGTGGCATTTAGGAAACCTGGAGAAACACACTGGCTGTTTCTGAACTGAGGAGGCAGACTGAGGAGGCTGGATCCACACTGTCTGCACAAATGGTGCCAATCTGTACCTGTTTCCCTGTGTCTTTGAAACCCACATGGTTTACCATGAGCTTTGGAGTTGTCGCCCCCCCCCCCCGATGGCTAATAATGATAGTTTTTAGTCATGGGGCATTAGAGGATGATTTTTGTTACAGTGCTATGGATATTTAGGATCATGGAGGCATGCCGTCTGCCTGCCTCCGTGATCCAGATTGAGGCCCTGAGGCTGGATTGTAGATCCCATTAATGGAGGCTACAGTAGATCCAGATCAAGGGCCTCTGGATCCAGATCTACCTCCGACCTGTGTGGACGGATTTCATTCTCACAGGGGTGGGGCCTCCATAGTCCAGACTAATTTATGGATGTGGAGGCCTCTGTTCTGGATTTACTGCCTCGTGCTGAAACAGTCTGAATTTAATTATTTCTAGTAGGAACTCTTTTGCAGTGTAAACTCTAAAATAAGGGGAAATATTTAATTCTTTCACATTTTGAAACTGTGATAACATTTGGTTGTTCTCGCCGTTCTTTTTTTTTTTTTTTTTTTTGCTGATTCATCAGTGCTGTGTGTCACTCAAGTACATTTTGGCAGGCTATTACTTTGCTACTTTCTTCCAAAAGCTCAGTATTTTTTTTTCTTTTAACTCCTGAGAATAAAAATACATTGTAAAATATGTCATGGACAATGAAAGTAGATATTCCAACTCCGGATGGTTGGATAATAAAAATGATGATGGATTATGCAGTGGGCAATTGGCATATATTTTAAGGGGAAGGGGTCTGGAGGTGCCTTGAAGTACCCTCCACAGTGTCTTTCCTCAGGGTGGCAGCAGCAAGAACAATGTGCTGGCAGTGGCCCAATTCTAAGCCTTAGGCAACCCTAACTCTTTTATGGCGTTAAGGAGAACCTTCCATATTTGGAGCTAACAGCTCAGCTCTGCAGATGAGTTGCCAACTTTGAAGACACAGCCAGCGGTGAGTCATAGGCTGCATTCCCATGAAAGCTGTTTGGGTCTGAATGGGCACGCATTGGACTGGGCATGGGTCCGAGAACAGATGTTGCCTATCCCCATGCCATTCCTGGCAACGCGGGCTAGGTGTGGATTCAGCCATCCGCATGCAAACTGTGCCAAACCCTGGTACGGGGGAGCAGCGCCCCCTCCCCCCTCATTGGAAGCCATATTGACATCACCCCACGCCTGTGCTGTCCGCTGCAAATGCTGCATCTCCCACCTTTAGCGGGACCAAATGGGAAAAATAATAATTTTTTTAAACCAAAGCTGCTATGAGGTTTGGCGGCAGTTGAGCAGTTTTGTGCACCTCCGCTCCACCCGGGAACCACGAGAACACCCGGCAAGTGGAAAATCAAGCCATTATCATGCCCACCTTGGCGACTGGGAAATGGGGGTGGAATTTTTACCATGTAAAAGGGGGGAAAGCAAACCATTATCTTGCCTGCCTTGGCAATTGGGGAAGGGGGTGGTGGAATACTTGTATAAAAGAGTCTTATGGGGCAGCAAAGGCCATTTGACCCCCTCATCATTTCAGCTTTAACACCATTTATTCCCCCAAAATCTCAGTGGTTGTGATCTCCAATACACAGGGCAGGAACAGCAAGCACAGGACATGAAACCCCATCTCCCTCTGATGCGAGCGCCAATCTCCTCCCCAAATAGCCTGGGATCATTCCCATGTGCAGTCTGGGCTTGCAAAGCAATGCGTGCCGGGACACCAAACTGTGACGAGACTTATTTTTTCAGGTACCAAATTTGCCACGGGTTTGGTATCGGTTTGGGCGATTTGGTGTGAGGAAATCAGGCGAAATCAAAAGTACATGGGGATGACCCTTGCCGAACCTGATTTCAATTCAAGACATGCATGGGGACGTGCCCATAGTCATTAGGCCAGTATTCAGTCCACCTTAGGCACAAAGGAAAATGTCTCCACCTCTGTGCTTCCTATGTAGCTGTAAGTGTGAATGTAGGATATAAGAAATAAAGCTCTGAAAAATACAGTGTTTTGAGGTACAAATTTGTGGGGGAACTTAATATAATCAGTGCAACTATATTAACACATGTAAATTAAAAAGAAAAACAAAGGGGAGATGAGAACAAAACATTATCAAATGATAACTGTTTTACTTGCTCCTAAAAACCCATAGTTTTTTAATGTAAGGGTAAATTTCATAGAATCATAGAGTTGGAAGAGACCTCTAGGGTCATTGAATTCAACTCCCTGCTCAATGCAGGATTTCCTAAACCATCCTACAGAGATGTAGGTCCAGCCTCTGCTTGAAGACTTCCAGTGATGGAGACCTCACTACCTCCTGTGGCAACCTATTCCACTGACAGATTTCCCTCACTGTCAGGCAGTTTTTCCTAACGTCTAATGTGCATTGACTCCCTTGAAGTTTCATACCATTGTTTTTAGTCTTCCCATCTTGTGCAAGTGAGAATAGGGACAGTCCCTCTGCACTGTGACAGCCTTTCAGATACTTGAAGACTGCGATCATGTCTCCTCTCAATCTTCTCTTCTGTGGACTGAGTGTGTATAAAGTAACATTACTGCTAGATAGGTGGGGGAAGAGCGGAGGATATTGAATCAGTTGATCGGTGTTTGCTGGCTTTCTAACTCATATTACCCTTATTATCCCCTTAGAACAGAATGGTCCAATTGTCTCATTTCTCCAATAATGTAGGGAAGCGCTCTCTCCTTTAAGGTCACTTATGAAGATGAGCAATGAAACAGTTACATTATAACCTAGGGAGGAAAAAGGGGGTCCTGTTCTCTCTGCAGCCACAAAACAGCTGTATATTTTCATTTGGGTTTGTGATCTCTTCCAAAAACCATGAAGGGGTGTGTGTGATTCCACTGAAGGCAAGCATTTTTGCAGGACGCTTGCTCCTCATCTTCCTGTCTGGCTTGATATTTAGCAAAAGAAACTTTGTTAGGACCGGTCTTGCCTGTAGACCTGGTACCTGAGTGCTCCGATGTCAGGAGCAGATAACAAAACTTCAATAAAAATCACATATTATACACGCGTCAGACCATTCACCCTACTTTATTAGAATTCCCCCTAATAGATTTAATATATTTATTAAAATACTGTATATTTGAATATTGTCTTTCTAAACAAGAAAACTTATTCCTCAAAATGACTCACACCTGGCAATTCAACAAAATTTGACAGAGTACAAATGGTCACGCAGCAAAGCAGCATGTGTTCATACAAAGACAAGCAAAACAAGCTTCATTTGCATGTAAATACCTTGTAAATTGACTGGAGGCAGCCAAATTCAAATCTTTCTTCAGTCTAGTCTCCCACCTCTCATCTCAATAATCTGATCTAGCGGAATCACTAAACTGCAGACTTCTAGGTGCATCTAGCAACTTCCAGACTGTGTTAATTATGTACAATCATCCTCAAAGTCTCCTCACTCTCAGCAACTTGTTTATTGTCAGACCAAGGTCCTGTGTGCTGTGCCACTGCCACTGTTCCATACCATCCTGGAGTATCCAGGAATTCTGCCCAACTGCCCCAATCTTTAATAGCCCCAACTTTACTGGGAAGAGCTGATGAGCTCCTGATCACAGTGTTTGTGCCCTCTTCCAATTCTGAATGCTGCAAGATGGGTCAGGCCATCCGCACTTTAAGTGCTGGTGCTCCAGGTGAGGAGTGCACCAGCACTTGAAGTGTGGATGTCTTTCTTTGCACCTGATTGTTGCTCCAGTGGCTCTGACATGGATGCAGATGGGACCTATATCTGATGCTATCTATGGCCCTTTCTGCATTGGCCCTTGTTTTTGGAATATAGAACAGGGTGCTGCCATCCTTATGGCATCGCATGAAGGCAGCCTGTTTTCCAAAGAACATTCTTTTTTGTGAATTGGTATGTGGTAAAAGAAATTTGGACCAACCACAACAGTGTTATATGGATGTCTGTAAGCAGGCTGTGAAGGCTCTAGCTATTGACACAGATTCCTGGGAAGTCCTTGCTGCAGACTGATTACATTGGAGAAGCATCTTGAAACAACGCCTTAAAACAGGAGAAAAAAGGCTCCAAAACACGGCTGCAAGCAAATGAACTTGCAGAAAAAGAACACTGCAATTTCATCATAACAGAGACCAGATATAGACATGACATTTCCAATCCAGACTGTCATTCACATATTGGACTCACTAGCCATAAAAGACACTGTTTCAGCATTGTGAATTGGAATGCATATAGTTAATTTCAACTCAAAGTGGCCTGCTATACCCAGGTATATTTCAGCACACTTGTTTGTAATGTGGGGGGAATGAATGGTGCAGTTTATTTTCCATAATAAAAAATGTGTTATAATAGTTTTTTAATTATATCCTGTATTTGTTCTTTAGTGATTCCCTTTGCTTTTCCTTCAGTAATTTCCTTTAAATAAATTAAATATCAATGGAAATTTAGGAAGTTCCTCTATCAGTGCAATCAAGAAATGCAATGGAAGTAAAAAGGTCTTGCCATTTCATCCACATATTCATTATGGTATAAACTATGGAATTACATATTTGTTGAATTCTTTTTTTCCATGAAGTAAATAATGTTTACATCATCATATTTTCTTCTTGGGATTCTTTGATAATCAGATTTAAAGGTTTGCAACCTTCTTTTAGAAAATCAAGCTTAGAAAATAATGAAAGGAAGCAAATGAAATTAAATCAAAATAGATTTTGCAAAGCAGCAAAGAAATTGGATTGAAAATTTCATACAAATAGAATTGAACACCAATGCGTATTATGCATTATGTGCAGTCCTGTTCACTCAACTGTTAGTACTGCAAAGAGAAAAAGGGCACCTTCTTCCACATGTGATAGGGATGTTTGCATGTGGACAGCTGCTCTAGTACATCAGCTAGAATTTTGTGACTGTTCATGCTTGAAGCAGGCTACAGCACCATTTCTGTGCCATAGCCCATTTGAACCATTCATCCTGTGCAGATGGAGCATTGTAGTGGGTGGGTAGGTGTCCTCCTACTAGACCTCTCAGTTGTGGAGATGGAACAGTTTAGCCAGTCCCCTGGGTCAGTCTGTTGACACAATGTGGATAGGCTGGGAGTGATGATGGGAAGCAATAATATTTCAAGCATTCCATAATGGTTAAGGACTTGTCTTGATCTTCAGTGCTGCTCTTGAAAGATATTACAGTGAGACCAACATGCAAAGTTGAAATGGCTGTGAGACATAGCAGTCTGATAATGCTCAGAGCACTGGGCAGGATTTTTTTTTAAAAAAGTTGGTCCTCAGTGGTGATGTCTTCTAAGGTTTGGAGGATTCAATCCTTCCCCAAGAACAATAAGGCTAGAAGCTAGGAATTCTTGGGATCAAAGCCCCCTTCTGCCATGAAAGCTTACTGGGTGACATTGGGCCATTCTCACCCACCCTATCTCTTAGGGTTGTTATGGAGATGAAATAGAAGAGAGGAGAAATATATGCACTACATTGGGTTCATCAGAGAAAAGGAGGGATTTCTGTGGTACAGCTTTATGAAATAACATGCAGTGCACTTATTAAATCTGCAGTTCACAAATATGTCTGGAGGTGTGAAAAAGCTTAGGAGGTATTCAGATTCTCTTAGGCAACCAAGGAATGGGTAAAACAGCAGCTATTGTGGCTCATGGTGCTTGTTCTATATTCCTCAGTATTATTTTTAGCATTTCCATATGTATCCTCTTGATCAAACTATTGCAAGAAGCTCTGTGTGGGCTTGTATTTAATTATGGTTTACAAGCTTGAGTTCCAAACAATTGCTGCCATCAGCTGACTTCAGGAGAATACACCTACTAGAACAAGATAGTCATCAAAAGTTATTTGCTCAAAGGAAGGTGAACCTGAGGGATTTTCGCACTGCAACGCGTTCCGTTTGGAACGCGTGCAGGCGGGCAGCTTAAGACAGTTCCGGGCGCTTTCACCATTCACACACAGGAGCGCCGGAACGCGTGTAAACGTGTTCCGGCGCGCCTGTGTGTGAATGGTAAAAGCGCCCGGAACTGTCTTGGATGGCCAAGGCCGGCCAGGGGCAGGGATTCAGCCGGCAGCGCTGCCGCCCATTGGGTGAGAGCACCCAAGGGGCGGGCAGCACTGTCAAGCCAGCCGCCCCGCTTCGTGCGAGCTCTACGGGGCCGAATCGGGCCCTGTGGAGCTGGCACGAACATGCCCGGGCACCCGCGTGCCCATTGGAGGGCCCGGGGCAAGGTCCCTATGGGGCAGGATGCCTTTGGAGATCTGCATAAGTTTGTAAGATGAAGCAGCCCAAAGTCCATGCTTTAAAAACTTAATGATTTTTAGTAATTTGGCAAATCTATTGATGACATTTCTTTACTTTACAAGTTATCCATTTTGAAGAGAACAGACATACTCCATTATTAAGATATAGTTTCATTTTTGGAAAACAATAGCAGTTATTACTTGTACCAGAAAGTGCTAACAGTGTGGAGGCTGAGGTACCATATTTGACCCTATATGTTCATAGTGCAGAACCTTTTTCTTTTGTTCAGTATAATCCAATTTGAACTTTTTAATATTAGCTTAAGTTGGCCAGGAACCCTAAGAGGCTTTTGAATTGGCGAGTATTGATGTTAAACAGATCTGCGCTTAGTAATCAGTGGGACCCTGCTGCCATCTGCACTTAGGATCCACAGATTTTGAAATAATTTACGCTGTCACTTGCCATAAAGGGCAAAGCTCCAAAGGTCCCAACATAGTTTAGACCAGTGGTTCTCAACCTGGGGGTCGGGACCCCTTGGGGGTCGAATTACCCTTTCAGAGGGGTCGCGACGAGCCTCCTGCTGCCCTTCCCTCCCACCTCCCAGATGCTCTGCCACCGTGGTTGGGGGTCCCCACAACATGAGGAACTCCATTAAGGGGTCGCGGCATTAGGAAGGTTGAGAACCACTGGTTTAGACTCAAGCCAATGGCATGGAAGAGCTGCCACAGGTCTGGTCTTGAAAAAATATCATGAAGCTTTCTCTCATCTGCTTCTAAAGATTGCTTCAGCTAGCAACAAAAGATGTACAACCTCAAAAGCCATAATATACACGTGTGTTACAATTATAATTCTTTTCATATTTATTCTAATATAAACAAACTTATTTCATATTCGGCAGGGAGGATTTAATGCTAGGCAGCTGAACAGATTCAACCTTCTTATTCTTTTGGGCAAAGGCAATGCCATAAATAAATGGATGAGAACAAAGAACCATTCATTGCAACTTCAGTCCCACTGGTGTTTGCATAGTTGCCCTCAGGCATTTTGAGAAGTGGAGCATCAAATTGTGTTTAGTTAGGGCTTCTCTAGATCCCAGTAGCCTTAGTTTTGGAGGGACTTTATGGGTTGGCCTCCTTTCCTTCCATTTTTTGTTCTACAGTCTATATAAGGGGTAGAGCAGGGAAGGGTTATGAAACCATCTAATTTTCCTTATCTGTGATCTAAGCTGTGATTGCACCGAACAAGGAAAAGCATGTGTGAAGTCACTCAGAGGATGGCTTTGAAGTGGGACTGTTCATGCACCAGTCTGGCCCTCCCCCTCTCCTCAACGTTCTGTGCTAGAAAAGGTGGATTAGAGAAGTCTTGGAAACAAGAGGGCCACACACTGGTTATGTTTGCCCCTTTGGTTATGTTTGAACACAGCCTCAGTTTATCTATCTAACATCCAAGTTCTCCCATAATTCTGCTCCGTTTACCTAGTAAAAAAAAAATATCTAGATTTGATTGCTAATAAGTAGGACTTATCTAGGACAGGACATTGGTTGAGTAGCCTGTATATCTGGTCCCAGCATTTCTACTAGTCATGTACTGCATCCCAGGCATGGGCTATACAAGGGCATGAAGGGAAGACTTGGTGTGATCTCCTCTTGTGTCATATTGAGCTTTTGCCTCTGTGGCTCAGCAGATACTCGTAAAAATGGGAATATAACAGTTTGATGTGACATGGGGGTAGATCATAAGAACATAAGAGAAGCCTTGCTGGATCAGGCCACAGCCCATCTAGTCCAGCATCCTGTCGCACACAGTGGCCCACCAAATGCTCATGGGCATCTCAAGCAGAGACAAGGACAAACCTTCTGCTGCTCTCGAGTCCCAGCAAATGGCCTTAAAAGTGCCCCAGTTCCTCCCCCACCATGCCAAGCCTTCCTTTCACTCTCTGGTACAACAAGGCTAGGAGCAGAACTGTTGGTTGTTCAGGAGGAGCCAAGCCACATCCCAATGGAGGGCAGAAAGTCCACAGATAAAACAGATTAAACTGAAAAAGTGTGAGCAGTTAGACCTGAAGATGGACTGAAGAAGGTCTAAAGTGAAGGAGAGACAGGTGCAAGTACTGTTCCCTGAGGCTGGCTGGATACATGTTCTCTGTGAATGAACTCTTTGACATCTCCATTTCCTTGCTGCTTCTGTGAATGTGTCATGGTAATCATGACACTCAGATCCAGAGAGTAGGGCTGATTCCACACTGGTTTATATGGGGCCCCCCTTAGATTCCTAGTATGTTTGCTAGTCCAATATGCTAGCCTTTGCAAAATTGCCATAGAAGACTGACAAGGCACTCCTAAGTTGTTCTTATTTGGCATGAGGCACTAAAATGTAAGATTGATTGATTGATTGATTGATTGATTGATTGATTGATTGATTGATTGATTGATTGATTGATTGATTGATTGATTGATTGATTGATTGATTGAAGCAAGACTGGTTCCTAAAATGTTTTGTATGAATATGAATATACCTACAAAGTGTTGTTTCTGTTGGGGGTCATGGTGGAATCAAGCAAATAGCTCCACCTCTTTTTGCCCTAGGTTTCAGTTAGAATATTGGCAACTTACCCATCATACTTTTGTATTCCACTGATGAGACCAGACACACAATTTGTTTTGAGATAAAGCTTCTATTCTTCATCACCAAGGACTATAGAAGGCAAAGTTCTCTTGGCATAGTTTGCAAAGTGCACAATTGTAACCTAATATGGTCAAACTGACATAATATTAAACTAGCTAAACATTTGATAGGAATCACCTGGGATGCTACATTCAGCTCTGGTGACCAAATTTCAAGGAGGATGTTGATGACCTAAAGAGTTATTTTTTATATTTTTAAAGTTTCCTTATAAAAGAACAGCTAAGACCCTGAGAAATTTGCTTGTGCAGAAAGAAAGAAAGAAAGAAAGAAAGAAAGAAAGAAAGAAAGAAAGAAAGAAAGAAAGAAAGAAAGAAAGAAAGAAAGAAAGAAAGATATCCTATGATCTCAACCTCCATTCCAAAACCTTATAACTTTAGTATTAATAGGTTTTAGTTAGACCTCTCAAACACACCTGATTTTTTGGCATTTTATCAAGAGATGCAAAGTTTCTTAGGCACCCTCCAGGTTGCGGTTGTCTTAGGGAACAGTTGTGAAGTTGCCGACATATTTGCAGTGTCTGAAGATTTAGGTGTTTTTCAAAAAGTCCTAAGAAAACAGAAAGATTATTAGATGGGGCTGGACTGATAGAAATGAAGATAATAATCTTTCCCAGGAACCTAATAATCTGTCCCAGGAAAAACATTTCATAAGAACATAAGAGGAGCCCTGCTGGATCAGGTCACATCTAGTCCAGCAGATCTCACACAGTGACCCACCAATTGCTTCTGGGCATTCTCAAGTAAACTGACCTCCATATAGAGCTGCCTTTTGCGATATCCTGGTGGATGTTTTAATGAAGACTCCTAGAATTTTACACTTACCTACAGGAAAATGGCAAATCCAGTCACAGTTGTCAAGTAAACATCACCCCTGAAGGGATAAGTTCCAAGAAGACTATTATTCTGTGGTCCTGAATTAGCATAACACTTCAGAGAAACAGCTTTTGATTTTGCAAGAAAGGTGTAACTTTAGCCTTGTTCCCACTCATGGAATAAAATACTATTTACAACGCTATTTACAATGCATCTGGCAATCACAGTCAACCAAGAAATCTGTCCCCACAGGAAAAGAATTAAAACCACTTCCAAAAAACCCATTGGGGAAAGCGAAAAGACCTGTCAGAGCGTAGAGGTGTTGGTAGGCATGGCGGAGAGCTGCTGGGGATGCCAAGTGTTCCTGCGCACACACACACATACACACTTGCACACTCCCCAGCGAGTGAGCGAGCAGTGCTGCTGCAGCAGCAGGCGAGTAAAAGGGTGGGATGGACTCAGGGATGCCACTTCCTTGCTTCTCCCAGTTCCTGCAGCTTCCCCCCTTTCCCCTTTTAAAGATCAAGGAAGGAGGCTGGGAGGGAAACAGGCAGAATTGGGCAGGACCGCTTGTGAAGGGCAAGAATCCTCCCTGCTTCTTTCCTTGATCTTCAGGCAGGTGTGTGTGTGAGGAGAAGTGTGGGGAAAGGAGACATTGTTATAAGGTGTAGAGCGTGGAAAACACTCTGGAACGGGCTGGGATGCAACTCACTTGGGATGCTGGAATGACCACTCTGCCAAAAAACAGGGATTCATTTGAAAATACTACATTTCACACGCAAACTTACAATTTGGTGTGATTTCACCACAACTGAGTCTGGTTACATTTGTAAAAATGACAGGAAACTGATTTTCACTTTGGGTTAAGCATTAATAGAAAATTATTTTTTCTGGTATTATACTCCTCTCTTTCTTCACCATATTACGAAGCAGGGATCCTCATTGTGATGGCATAGTTGTCCTGCAGTTGGCACCTACCTCCATATGTGGTGGGAGTGCCCTGCTATTTCTTAGTTTTGGGATGTGGTTAAAAATATTATTTGCAAGGTTTTAACCACAAACATCACAGTAACACCCCAAATAGTTTTTCAGGCATTTCATGCCAGTATCAGGACTTGGCAAAAAGTTTACTGGCCTTGGCAAAATCTGTTATAGCACAAAATTGGAAAGCAGTCCACCAACTGTATTTTGATGCCTGGTTGTCCTGTGTGTGGAATTATGTTCTTAGCAACCTTGTGAAGTACAAATAATTAGAAATGTTAGCTTTCCCCAAAGTTTTTGAATTTCAGAGTTTCTGATCCCCTTGGCTCTTGGCAGCCCAGTAGGGGCTGATGATTCTCTCAACTGCATCCAGCCTTCCTTCACTTCTCAACCTCCAGTTAATTAAGTACTTTCCTCACTTGTCACTGTCACCAAACTGGAAATAAATTCATTACAAATTACACTTCTGCATAGAAAAGTGGGCAGTGGTTGGAGTTTAAAAATATTATTACTTCCATGACATGGTATTGGCTGTTTAAGAATGGAAGCAGCGATTCTTCAATATTTACTGGATAGGCTATTTCTCCTAAAATAGCTTATGATAGCTACATTAACTATAACATTCAAGTGTATGACTTATATTACAGTTTCTCAAACCAAAATAATACAGTTACCCAAACATGTCTAAGGATTCCCATATGGCATCTATTCATGTGCAGTTTTATTTTAAGAGATTATTGGGAAGCGTTCCAAATGAGCCATAGTCTTACTGTAAAGGTTCTGGCTGATTATACCATTGCTAGCTGTTACTCTGTAATCACAGTATTTTTCAGAGAATAGTAACTTCTGCTTTACAGAGATTTGTGGTGTAGTTTTCCAATTACTTTTAGTTTTCTTCCTCTGCTTGTCTGCTTTTTCTCATTTGATCAGCTAGTCAAAACCTTGTATTTTTGTCTGGAGCACCATTTTGTGGATGACAGTGTTGGCCATTGTGGGTGAATGAGGCTCAAACTCCTCCTTCCCCACCGAAAGCCAGTTCATAAGCTACTGCCGAAGCCCACGTATGTTGTGTGGACTTCAGAGGTAGTTCAAGAGCTGGCTTTCTGTAGGAGGAAGGGTTTACAGCCCTGCCTACTTGCAATGCCTGCCCCTGATCGAGGGACACTGTGGCAGGAGATGCATGGCAGGGGTTCAGTCTCCTTGAACATTAAAAGGGTACTATGCTAGTAGTCTTCTTCTTTGGGTGGGTTTGCACTTATCAGCCTAGTACAGTACAACAATATTATACTAGGATGATAGAGACCCAGCACGGCGGCAGCCATTTACACTTTGAGTGCAAATGGCCAGGCAAGGCCAGCCATGGCAATGTCTGAGGCAACATCTGGTGCATGCTTGGACATTGCCATGGTGATCTGGACACTATAGCCACAGCCATGCCTCCATGCCCACTTGCCATGCTACACCTGGAAGAGGGTGTGACTGCTTCTGTCCAGGAAAAAGCTATCTTCCCCTGGTCAAGCTGTGGACTTATTTTAGCGGTCCACAGTTGGATTGCTCCAGGGAGACATTAGCCAAGTCTGGAAGAGCTGTGGCAGTGGTGGAATGTGAACAGAGTGATCCAGCAAGCAGCCTCCAAACAGTAAGTGCAAAAAGGCCCTTAAAGCAGCATCCTAGACCCTATCTGCACTGGGTCTTATTCTGGGTTATATTCTGGAATAGGGACCTGTCATCTGCATGCTGGAACAAACTGCGGTAGGCGCTGCCCAGGGCTTGCTGTGGTCTGCACTAACAAGTGGATGGTATAATCCAGAATAAGGCTGGGTGCAGAAATAGCCATACTATTTGCATGACTGTTACTACCCCTGGTTTGTACGTTTGATGTTGATAGTCAAGGTGGTCTTCAAACACAGGAAATAATCACATTGTCAATTTCTTGTGATTAACAATAGACATACTGTTAGAGAAACAGCCAGGTTGCCTCTAAAGGCCATTTGCAGGATGTGGAGAGCCCATAAAGGTTTTGCCTTTGTCTTCTGCTTGAGACTGGCCAGAAGCATTTGTGGCCAGATCCAGCAGGGATCCTCTTACATTCTAATGTTGATCATGTAGATTCAATGTCAACAGCAGCAGCACAGAAGGGGTATGGATGCTGGAAGAAAACAAAGCTCAGGGCTTACTCCCACTCTCAATCCAGGTATTTTAATGAGTGCTGAGGGTGGAATGGTGGCTGGACCAGTGTGGGCCTGTGCAGATGCTGCTTTTGTCCAGCATACCCAGTGTACCATGGGGTGGGGGGGAGACATGGACATGTACGCTTCACCCTGATGGCACCATGCAAACATTCCTCCTTTTCTATCCCTTATCAGTCACCTACAGCTAATGATTTTCCAGTTCTTCTTAGCAAGAGAATTCCAGTTCCTGAGTGTTTTTTTCTTTTTTAATGTTCCCAGAAGCATATGGCATTGGGAAAGTGAAGGATTTCCTTGAAGCACTCTGTGCTACTAAGCATTTTACAACAGCAAGAAGCTTGTAAAAATTGAGACGTTTTCGCACGGGCGAAAACGGAACGCGAAAAAGGCAGCTGTGGACACGTCATCCGCATTGGCCGCGCGCGCCTTGCGTCCCGACGTGTCCAAAGCTGCCTTTTTCGCGTTCGAAATGTAGAGCACTTCTAAGTGCTCTACACGCGTTCCAACGCGGACGAGCCGTCCGCAGGCGTTCGGGAGAAGAAGCGTTCGCGCCGCTTCTTTCTCCCGATCGCCTGCCGGCTCGCCTCCGACGCCGCGCGGCTTTGACAATCAGCTGTTTTTCAAACAGCTGATTGTCGATCTGCCTCGGCGGCCGCCGGCGCGCCCCTGGCCGGCGTTTGCCGGCTAAGCCAGCTTCGGGCGCTTTCCCCATTCGCACACAGACGCTCCGGAACGCGTTCCGGAGCGTCTGTGTGTGAACGGGGAAAGCGCCCGAAGCTGGCTTAAGCTTTCCGCCTGAACGCGTTCGGTTTCGAACGCGATTCAGTGCGGAAATGCCTTTGGATGGAAAGCTGAGAAGGACATATTAACTACAGTTACAACACTGTACAACAGAAAAAATGTCCAGGAGAAGTAATTTTTATTGATCCATAGACTAATGCAAACATCTTAATTCACCAGCTGCAAAAGGAATTTTTCATGGACTCTTGAAAAAACACCATTGAAAAGAATGCAGAAATGGGAGTCTTTCTCTGGTATTCACAAAAGCACCTAAGCCCACTGAAAATGGATGAGACATTCCACTGTGAATCCAGATTATACTCAGGTAAAAAATAGAGGTAAAGAAAGAATTACTTCATAAAATTTATATGCATACATATATGTCAGAATTGCCACCCTGGACCCAGAATCAGAAACATAGCAGAAGATAGCTCAGAACATGTTCTTCACTTTATTTCACTTGGTGTGCACAATACCTAATACATAAAACATCTAAGCTTTAAAAAGGTTTTTTTAATAGCCACAAAAGTGAAGCATGCAGAGCTCAGGGAAGAGGCTAGGTGGTAGTTTACCATTCACCTTCAGTGCTAGAAAACTATAGCAGTCTTGACTTTCTTCCAAAAGTCATCAAAGCCAGATCGGACACCATTTTCTAAAACCAAAACCGAAGAAGATCTAGGATAATCTAAATTCAAAGTAAGCATAATATATTGTATAAATAAAAACCTACAAATAATATTCCAACGTGTTTAAAAGCAATATTGAACAACACTAATATAAGAACATAAGAGAAGCCCTGTTGGGTTGGGCCAGAGTACATCTAATCCAGCATCCCGTCTCACACAGTGGCCCACCAGTTGCTTACGGGCATTCTCAAACAGAAGACAAAGGTCTGTATATATAGTATAAAGAGAAAACATTCATGAAGAAGAGAATCTATTAAAATGAACCATCACAGCACCTATTATCACTGAAAATCTTGCAGCTGCAGTGATTCAGTTGTTTCTGTAGATCAATTTTAAATGTCAAAAGCAAAACTTCTCTTACTCAGAATATATGGAACAACTGCCAGCCAGCATTTACAATGATTTCCCAGGATTGTGACTGGTTATGTTCCCATTTTGATGATACAGCTGAGCCAAAAAGGTTTTGACAAAGGTCGTCTTTCTCAATGACAACAGGTTATGTAACTTAACCTTAAAAGATCTACCGTGGGACAATAACAGAAACAGGAACACACAAGAATCGGTAGGATCATTTTCTGACATCAAGGGCTAATGGAGAATTGTCTTTGCTCTTGTCTCTGAGTCACTGCTGACCATTTATTAGAGATAAGATTGTAGGTCAGGAAATAGACAGATTGATGCTGGTGATCCCTCCTGGGACCTTCTTTAGACCCAGTGTATGGGACGCTCCTAATAGCTTAGCTGGCAGAGGATATCAGTCAATGCAGAATTGCCCAGAGTTAGTCTCCAGTGTGGAAAGCATGATCCTATAAGGTTTCTAAGTGCTTGTAACTATGGCCCTTTTTCATAGTTGGAGCCCTATTTCACATTATATCCTGATATAGGGGTCTGCTATCTTCATGCTAGTGCGGACTATGGTAGGAGGCCCATGTCTCGGGAGGAGACCTACCAGGACCATTAAACAAACCAGCTGGATTCCACTGAGCAGCTCCCGGTCCAGCCAGTTTGATTATGGAGAAGCCTTTACCTGCAGGAGGGCAGAGACAGAAGCCAGACTTGGGCTATATCCAAAAATAGCAAAAAGGGTGTGCATCAGAGAGACAGAGTATGGCCCTCATGTTCCCAACCCTTCACTAATCACATTTTCTAGCCTGGAATGTTTATGAGAGGGGCAAGGAGCAAGGGTATGTCAACAATCCCATCTCAAAGCTCTCTGGGTTGTCTCAGAGATGCCTCTTTTTTGCACTCAGCATCAGGCAGATTGGCCGGCAGATGCTCTAGCCTGAAGTTGATTTGCACTTTGGCTCATAGTTCATGATCGGTGAACTTCTGGGCAAGTGGATCTGCATTTGCAGGCAGCGTTTACAGCCTACAAGTGCCCCCTGCTTCCCAGATGTTCACCTATCATGAACTAGCGGTGGTGCACAACACTGTGCACCACAAGTTCACCAATGCATACCCCACATGACCAGAACTTACCTGGTTGCATCCAGCCAGCAACCATTCACACCTCTGCCAACTGGGTAGGTCATTGGAGCTGCCACGCAAGCGTGCTGGCAGCTCCGATGAACCCCTGATGCAACTGCGACTGCACAGAGTGTCACCATCACCGTAGCAATTGTGCTGATGTATGTGCAGTCGTGCAGGGTGCAAGACTCAAGATGGTGGCACCCGCAGAGGAGACACTTGACTATCAAACACAGGTGAGTGAGTGATCGTGTGCGGGGTGGGCTGTCACCAAGTAGCACTCAAAAGTGTGAGCACTAGTCAATGTTGGTTCATCGCACACCTTTCCCATCCATGGGACAGGGACTGCAAAAATACACCCAGTCTATCTATGAGCATACTGTGCATGAAGGAGAGAAGCCCTTAGGCTCTTTCCTATACTGTGCTAAGAGCCCCTGCAAAAGGAGAGGGATTTGTTGTAGAACTTTGTTACATGTTCCACATGCATTCTCAGAGTTTCCCCAAAGAACATCTGCTTTTCTAGAAAAGAGTTTTGATGTGAGTATTTGAAAAAAGGAAAGAAGGCCACAAATACATAAAAACATAGGGAATCTATAGTGTGAAGTTCTGCTTTGGCTCCAGACTGCTGATACCCTGATTACAGAGGGATTGATACTGCTGAATAAGGCAGCTTCTGCATGGTTTGCGTGAGTTCACCTTGATGAATTTGCTTTTTGCATTTCTTCTTTTTGGGCTTGCAAAACGGAATTGGCTGTAACCAAACACTGAGCTTGGCTAAGTATCCTGGAAGTGTTGGAGAAGCCTCTCTCTAAATGCAGGAATTATGATGGAGTGGGGGTAGCCAGGAAGCAGTGCTGCTGACTGTCTCAGATCTTTTGTAATGAAGATGATGTTGAAAAGGTATTTCAATTAGTCTTATTCTTTTGGGCTCCATCTTGATGCTGATAATTTAGTTTTAATCACAGTATATTAGGCATAATTAATCTCTGATGACTTGAGTTGTCAGGGCACATGTAAATAAAACTTTATCCTTCAGAGTTCCAATCTCTCATTTGTTTATTCTTTACAAGGATTTGTGTGTAGTTCTCTTTCACTCCCTCAGGCGACTAGCTTAGAAAAGGCTATTGGATAGAAACTCTGCACCTTTGAGGGACAGCCGTGTGCCAGAAAGAACAGAGTTATCTTGGGCATTTAACACAAGAGGGAGGAAAATAGGAATGAGAGCAGTGCCCACTGCTGTCACATTTCTTTCACCTTCTAGTTCACAGAAGATAAGCATCTTAACAGAAAGGGCCTTTTATCTTCATGGAGCTTCTTCAAAGGTTTTTGAATCCCTATGGATGGTTAGGAAGATCATGGATAATAGAATTTGCCTCCTTGGCCCTAGTCACACTAGTAGTTTAGGATGACCTTAGATCGTCTTCAGGTCGTCTTACTCACATTATTTTTATTTAATTCGTTTTCTAAGCTGGCCTACCCCCGTTAGACCGTTCTAAACGGAGTCCTCATTTTACAGGACTCAGCCTGTCCTGGCATGCCAGGACATCTTTGCTTCCTCAGTTGTGAGTGACTGGGAAGGCAGGGGGCACTTGTAGGCTGTAAACGCTAAAGGAGGCTGAACTGTGCTGTGGTGAGTGGGTCCAGTCTTTCCTTTCAGCCAATGTGCATGTGCAGAGTTCGTGAAACACCTCCCCTTCTCCCCAAAGTTTATGTGTGTGATTCCTCTATTTAGTGTTTTTCCACCAATTATTATTTTTGCACAGAGAAGAAAAGCACATAAAAAAGGACGCGGCAGCAGGCTTTAAAAAGAAGCACAAACACACATACTTGTGACACAACAGCATCCAATAAGAAAGGAGATAGATTTGATGCAGCAAAAGGGGTGGAGAGCCAAGAGTCCATTGAGGAGGTTCAGGTCGATTTCGGAGACAGGTGTGAGTGATGCAGCCCAAAGTGAGGACAGTCTGAGGATGACCTATAATGATCTAGGTGTGAACAGAACAGGTACGACCTTTTCTGACTTAACAGAGGAATCCATTTCTGTGGTGTTCCAAATTGCACTGCTGAAATGAGTATCCCTAGGCCTTTGAGGCCAAGAACCTTAGTTTCCGTCCTGTCTAGAGGATGAAGGGGCCAGAACTTGGCCTCAAGCCCTATCTTTACTACAGCAACAAAGCAAGGTTGACAGTCTGGAGTCAAAAGCTAGAGCCAGGATAAACACAGTGAAGGTCAAACAGTCTGAAGTCAGCAGCCAGAGTAAGGACGAACAGAGTAAGGTCAGAAGCCAAATCTTACTTATGCAGGTGCAGGGATAAGCCAAAGCCAAAGTCAGGAGCTGGTATGCAGGTCAGGGAACAGAGACATAAACAAGAGGTTCCAGACATCAGAGGCCTTTTTGCACGAGGGGTTTTTGAACGCGTCTACGACATGCTGGGATGGAGCATTCGCTCTTCTGGGGCAGCCAGATCCGTTCCGAACCACCTCAGCTGTCCCAATGCATCATAGACGCGTTTGAGTTTCAGAGCACAAAAAAGTGCTCTGAAACTGTCTGGGTGCATTTGGCATGTCCCAGCGCATTCCCAACCATGCCGGAGGGAAAGCATTCACACGCTCTCCCTCCATGACAGCTGGGCCTCTCCCCTGGGTTGCTCCCATTGGCTCCTATGGCTCCAGGTGCCTCCTTTCCCTCAGTTCCTGCTCACTCCAGGAGCCCAGATCGGGCTCCTAGGGCCAGCAAGACCCACACCCTACACCCCCTATACCCACTCTGGGGGCATGCGTGTGCGAACACTCCTCACCTGCTCCTCACCGGCTCACAACTAAGGCAATTGGGCCGGCTGAACCCTTCGCGTGCGCGCAGGGTGGTCCCTGATTCACCAGGCTCAGGTCCCTGATTCGCAGTTGCAAGCCAGCAGTGAGCAGGTAGGGAGTGTTCATGCACGCACACCCGGGGTGGGTTGGGGGGTGTAGGGTGTGGGACCTGCTGGCTCTAGGAGCCCGATCAGGGCTCCTGGAATGAGCGGGAACCGAGGGAAGGCAGCCAACAGGCCTCCCGCCATGGCTGTAGATGTGTTCTTGTCTCCCTCCATGTGAATGGAGAAAGCATTTCCGTGTGTCCTAGCCTTCTTTGCTACAGCCATTCTGACTGTAGTGTGAAGAGGCCTCTGGACTAAACAATTGCCAACAACAGTTTGCCCAGGGAGCTGCTACTTTTTTTTTGTCTCTAAATTGGAGCTCAGGTGGCCAGTTGCACAGGTGTTGATTCCTTGGTATCTCCTGCACATCCTTTCCGATGGAAGGAGCACTGATTTCTCCCTTTGTTGTTCTGTCAGGGAAGGTCTCTCACCAGTATGAACAACAGTATGAAACTTCAAGGGAGTCAATACAGATTGGATATGAGGAAAAACTTCCTGACAGTGAGGGCGATCAGTCAGTGGAATAGATTGCCACAGGAGGTAGTGAGTTCTCCTTTGCTGGAGGTCTTCAGGCAGAAGCTGGCCCTACATCTGTCTGAGATAGTTTAGGAAATCCTGCATTGAGCAGGAGGGTGCACTCTATGACTCTAGTCCCTTCCAACTCTATGATTCTAAGTTACGTTTCCTGGTTGTGTGTTGGGGGAGCTGGCTTCTTTTATGTATCTCTGGCCTTGAGCTTCTGCCTCTGGCCTCTGGGTGTTTTATGGCTGTCTCTGCTAGTGAGGCCATCTTTGAGCAAACAGATTCATCATCCTAGCCAGAACCTTATGGGGGACATGATGTGACAGTTCCTGGCTGTTGGAGCCTTCACATCAGGCTCCGGAGCTTATGCAAGCTTTGGAGTGGCACAAGGCAGCACAAGGCCTATCCCAGAACAGGCTTTCCATGTGCAGATGGCCTTTTTCTGGAGCAGGAGCACTGCTCCAGCCTGGAACCATTCCCCTGCTGCACAAGTGTGGAAATGGCCATAGACCCAGCCAGTTGCTCTTGTGATGCAAAACTTGGATCTTTTTTCTAGATCTTGTTAATTCTTTCCCTTTCCTGAGACTGGCTGTAGAAACTAACATGAAGGCACTTTTGAGAGGATCCTCTAAAAATTCCCTTGACATAGATTGTTTAAAAATCAAATAACTCAAGAGAAATAATAACAATATAAGATCACTCCTGAGGGTTCTTACCTTTCCCCTCACACAATGGTCATAGCTCCACTTAGCTCTTTAAGGCGTCAGGGAGGGATGGCTTCATTTCTGCAGCCTGTTGAAGTTGCTTCTTCCTTTGTTGCTGGCCAGGACATGCTGACAAGTGGTGGAGTCAGTGCTTGAAGGCAGAGATTGGCAAACTCCCCATGAGTCAACTTCCATGCATCCAGGTGCTTCAGCTCATTGACAGAATGCCATGAAGCAAGTAAAGGGGTCAGGGTGTGTGCTGGTGACTTCAGAATTACTCCTCATGCCTAGAGCCTAAGGCTGTAATCAGGCACTGCAAAAGAAACATGAAAAAGCACCTCTGAAGCAGCTTACAAAAGGCTTTGAGGTGGGATTATTCACACACCAGTCTGCCATTCCCCCGTCTCTTAGACGTTCTGTGATAGAAAAGGTGGATTAGAGAAGGCTTGGGAACATGAGGGCCGTACACAATCTCTCTGAGTCTGAGGTACCTCTAAGACACCCCTTTTGTTATGACTGAATACAGCCTAAGACATTCTTTCTGGGCCCCAGGGGACATTAAGATCCCTCTCCAGGTATTTCAGATGGAGAAGTTGAGCTTTATCACCTGGAGGGATGAGGCGGGTGTCTTACTGCTTGACGGAGATGTGACCAATATGATGTAATAATTCTGCAGGTTAGAGTTGTAGGCCACAGCCTCTATACTCTCGCTATCTGAGAATAGCATCTAGATTTATATTTGCGGAAGCCCAGTAATTTTGAAATATCTACACACTAAAGCAGACAGTTGGTTTCTGTAGGAGATGAAAAGAAAAAGGTGCTGATGAGAAGGAAGAGCAAATGAACATGAACAAGAAGATTCTTTTGGAAAACAGTCTTAACAATAACATTATTCCTAACCATTAATATGACAGGAGAACAAACAGCTGTTTACAGTAATTGCTGTAAGTGGCTCTCATGTGTAATACAGTACACGGAAATGAGACTGGCATGCCAAGAATTTCCTTTGGTGTGTTCAGTAAAATGAGCAAATCTCAAGGTGACACGTGAGTGGTGCGGGTATGATTTGTTCCTCTGGATTTTCCCTTCTCTCTATAGATACTCACTGAATGCACTCATGGGCTTTATGAAAAGAACTGCAGTTTGCCACATTATCAGCTACTTATTTGGAAATGTTGGCTGATGGGAATAAGACACACACATCTGGGCTAAATTATTCTAATTGTTGTAAGGAAGCTTGAGGTGTTGCTCCTCTCTGCCTTTGAGTTGCCCCATCCTCACAAATGTAAGTTCAAGCAGTGGTATTTCTGCAAGGGGAAATTCCCCCTTGGGCCTGAAGTTCTTACCAGCCTGAAGGAAGTCTTCAGCACTGTACAAAGATCCCTTCAAGCTATGTAGTTTACAGCTACTGGATCCTTAGGGCTCATGTAATAAAAAACAGAAATCTTTAGTGTTCCTTTTTTCAGAATTCAACCCTCTCTCCTATTTGCCTCTTGTTTCTGAACACCAGATCTTTCCAACTTTAAGCCACGCAGAACAGATAATTGCAGAAACACTCAATGTTATGTCTAGGGAGAGTTTGGTAAATTGTGGACATTATATTTTGAGTGTTATTTTTGCTTTCCAAGATATTTCTCATACATTAAAATGTGGTAAAGGAAGAGGGTTGGGCCTATAGGACAGGCATGAAAACACTGGTTTCACTTCCAAAAAGCATCAGAGGATGAAATAAAATGCCTCCAGAAAGCTGGACGGATCAAATTCTCATTGCCTAAAGAGAGAGAACTTGGCAGTAATGCCACAGAGGAAGTGCAAGCTGTGTTTGCGTATTCTTTGGCTCTGAGTGCTTACAGTTCATTCCTAATATTTGCATTGGCTCTTAATTATGTTAAGCAGTGTCATCTTATTACGTTTTTAAAATGTGACAATAACCTCAAGTGAACTCTGGGAACTAAATGCATCACTTGAAACTGATGTTAGCATATGAACCTGGCCCAAGTATGTCCCATTTCATTCGCAGAAATTCATAAGGCTCAAGTAAGAAAAGCAGAAGAACTGACAACATATTGCTTTCTAAGTACATGGAACAGTCCTTATAAGTAAATGTGTACGTTTCAAGAAAGCCAGATGGACTTTGTGTCTCAAAAACCTGCAGCAATCGTCCACAGACTCACCTACCATCAATTCTTTGCAAGTCATTCTGGAAATGTGCAAAGATGTTGTTGCAGTGTAGTTTAGTGACCGTTTCCCAAGCTCAGGCCATTTTCAGAAAAAAGCATTTGCAAATCACTTGTAACTGCATGGATGCATTCATGCAATCACCAGGATCATGTTCAGTTCTAGGCAGCCTTCATCTCAGGCCATTTCTGCACTTATGTGCACCATTCCAGTACAGAGTGAGCCACCCTATACCTGAATGAGTTTTGGGACAGCATATTCCACACCAGCCCCCATGCTAGCTCTGAAACTCATGCCAGATTTAGAGCCAGTGGAGAGTGCCTCCAAATGATCCAAAAGCCAGGAATATGAATTTTTAGTCCTCAGAGCTTCTGTGGAGGGGAGCATTTCAGGTCTCCTCTAGTATTCCAGACCAAAGATGTAGGTGTCCTGTTAGCATGTCAGTATATTACTCCCTAGTGTGCCAGCAGACCTTGAAAAAGAAGCATACAAGTAGATTGGACAAGCATATGGAAGGGAAGCTGTAGACTCCTTTTTGGTCCAGTGAGGAAAGAGAGTCAATGTGGGAGAAGCAGCCACATCCTACAAATGGAGAGCCCAGACTCTGAAGACCTCCTACTACAGTATTGAATATGAAGCCATTCCTTCCATCTGTCATGATTCTCTAGAGACAATCCTGACTTTCTGGTTTCTATTATGGGATAATTTCAGTGTTCTCTTTTCTGCAAGAGTCATTTAAAAAACAAAAGTGCAGTCTTCCTGCATTGGCAAAGGGAAAATAGATGGAAAATCAAACAAAGAACACCAAGAAGCATTCATCAAAGGAACCAGAAAAGATCTCTCAAGTTGCTGATAAACATTTATTAGTAACTCAGTGTGTTTTGGCCAAAATGCTTTTCTCAAAGTTTCCATCTACTTTCAAAAGTGCCTGGAAAGTTGCTGTTTCGATTGGGTTAGGATGTCATTTTAAAGCCATACTTTGGCTGCAGTTGCCTCAGAGATGGTACCTGCCAAATGCCAGTGTGCCTATTCCACTTCTAATGCACATAAACAGCCAGAAAAAGTACCTCCGAGGTGCATTAGAGGTGGATTAAAGATGGGATGAGAATAGGAAGAGAACACTATAACACTAAGATGCTCTTGAGACATTTGTTTTGATGCTTGCAAATGCACCCTAAGTAATCTAAAATAACTGTTTCATCTCTCTATGACTTCACTGGGCCTGGTCACTGAAAAGGGAAAACCTACTACTGCAATTGAAAAATAATGAATGCATTCTGTCAACTTATAGTTATGTGTCACAAGTTGTGAGTCACAATGCTTTGTTACAGATACCCTGGGTTTTTTTTAATGGTTCAGTGCATAGTATGAAACAAATGAACTGAAACTTCTGTGAGAGTAAGGGCTTTTCCGCACTTACCTGACTGGGTACAGATCAGAGCCCTCCAGGACGCTCATTCTGCATGCTGTGATGCTGAAGGTAACTTCTGGGGATACTATGCTGTGGAAGATAAGTGTGAAGAAGCCTTTGAGCTCATGGGCTTCAAGAGAGACACTATGATAAGATCCTGTAGATGGAGAGAAAAAGCACAGTAACATCGAAATACTTGTTCCTGCCCTAGAAGTGTGACACATGGTATCCACATGCCCTGTTGCCTCATGAGACTGAGAACCATTAAACCTTTTAAGTAGGGATGTGCTGAATACATCTGTCAGCTTTGAGTTCACATACAAACATGAAGCTTCAACATTCTGGACACAAATCGAATGGGGGCTGTGCTCATAGCCCCCCCCCTTCACCTATGAAGCAAATATATTCAACCTGGTTGGTCCTGCCCACCTCCCACCTTGCATCCCTTCCAACCTCCCACACACACACACACCTTACCCTCTGGCTGCCACCACTTCCATCATCATTATTCCTGAATGGGGTGGCCACTCCAGCTGTGTGTGTGGCTCCGGGAGGCCTGGGTTGAGCTTCTGAAGAGGGTGCAATGCCAGAGACAGTAATGAACCAGCCAGGGCAGGTATCTGAAGCTTGTATGGCTCATTGTCTTTTGAAAATCAAGTTTATGCCCTGCCCTTTTTAGAAGATAGGATCTGCTCATATCATTCACTGATACATCACTCAGTCCTAGGTGCTTGGGAAGGGCCCGACTAGTGATAACAATTACCAAAACCAGCATAAATATCTCATTTGCTGTGTGTTACTGTGTTTTATGTCAACAACAACAACAACAATAATCCCCCCGATGGGTGTGGCCTTGTCGTGGCGGTGGAGCTTGAGTGCTCCAATGAAGCTGAGAGCTGGGCTGGCGGTAGTGCAAACTACTGGAAGGTTCAGCCATGCCAGAGAGGTCGAAGCAGAGGAGCCAGACTAAGTGCACCCAACCCATTTATCACAATGGAGACACAAACAAAAAAGAAGTCTATACTGGCTCGGTCGCAGTGGTTGCTGAGGAACCTGGGCAGCCATCGACAAATGGGCTACAGGAACAAAATTCACAAACAAGGAAGCGGCAGAAATTCTCAAGGCCAGAGAATCGTATAGTCATGAAGTGCTACTACAAATCAGAACCTGGAAAACAAGGCTATCAAAAACGGATGCACCAGCTATGGAAACAAGAATACCCAGACTCGAAGATAACAGAACTGCGGCTAGCTGATCAGAGAAGATTCATTAGCGGGACTAAAGTGTTCAGTGAAGCTGAACTCGAAGAAATACGAAAAACTAATGAAACTGAAGCACCGCAGCCTATTGTGGCAGCAATAGAAGCTCCAAAAAGACCAGGAGTCACTGATCAACTAGAACCTGATGGAAATCTGGAAATTCTGCAAGAAGAGGAAGAACAGCGACATGAAGTCATGGATGAAACACCTGGCACATTGTCTCAAAGACAGCAGGAACTGAAGGACAGAATAATGGCTCATACAGCATCAAGTACAGAGCAAAAGCGACTGCCAACCCTAAAAACTATAGGCAGAAAACGACTTGTCCCACTGATGAATGACATCAACTCTGCCCTTGTAAGTGTTCAGGTAGCAACAATCGAAGAACTGAACCAGCTCGCCTACAGTACAGCTGTGATAGTAACAGAAGAACTAGGGTTACTGCAAAAACCAATTAAAAAATCAACTGGAAAACCAAAGTAGAAAGTCCGACTGGAACTAAAAATGAAAAGCCTTATTATCCTTACTTGCATTGCATATAAGTCACTTCAGAGCTGTTGTAAAGAGTGCAAAGGAGATTATTATTATTATTATTATTAAAAACTAGGCGCGCCGGAGCCTGCATTTCCCAGGAAGCCTCACGAGGGTGGCTGGCCAATGGGAAGGAGCCGTTTTAGATCCGTTTTAGATCCGTTTTCAGCGGCACGTGCAGAAAGGCCCTATTTCTGCACTGTGATAATCCTGTCACAGCTGCCTAAAAAGGAAATGATCAGTATCTTTTTGAAGAGAAACAAAGATTCACTGTCATGGTGTAAATAATTTCTTTTTTGCTGTACCTATAACAATGAAATCCAGCCATCTTTAAGATTGGCAGAATGTGTGGAAAAGGAAAGATCATTACAATTAGAAAATTCTAGGTTGTTTAGGAACACTGAGAAAGAACACTGAGGGGTTGAAGAGATATCTATCTTCAGAACTCTAATTGAGCACCCAAGACTTGAACAATGGATGTGTTTATACTGGGGCAAAACTTAAAAGAGGTCAAACTTGTCTTTTGTTAACAGTTAAGAAGTTTAAAAGTGAGGGAATAGAAATTTTTTGTTTATTCATAGCAAAGAGAGTACTTTTGGTTGAATAAACTTATATATGTAAGATTTTGTTTTGTTAGCCTATCTATTTACATTCTTTCCCAGAGTTCTCTAGTGACGAGATTCTTATTTTTTTTCAGAAGCAGAAATGTGATATGGGTCTGAGACTTCACGAGTCATCAGGAATTGGATAAGAAATGTACTTATCAGTTTACTAGGCAATGTGCATGAGGAGGATAACTCCTATCTGGCATTGGCTATGTGCACGTGACTCTGTCCTCAGTAGGAATTGAGGGAAGAGTCACTGCTGTCATGGCCAAGCTGTCATGGGAGGTCATTTATACAAATTCCTCTTGAAGTGGCTTGGGGAAGCTGGCACCTGTGTGGTAGGGCCAATTTTCAGCCCACCTTGGCAGCTGGGTGCAAGATTCAAGCACCAGCCACCCCTTTGAATTGGCTTGCAGTGGCTGAATGAATGGAACAGGTTTACTTCAGAATGGTATCAGGGGCCTCAGGGGTGATGTTGTATAAATGCCCTAAATGGGTGCTTCTCTTCCTGGTCCTGAAGACATCCTCCGTGGATATCTGAACATGGTTGCCCCTTGCATCTGTTGTACAATGGATATACTTTTCTCTGTTGGTCTTGCTATCTGTGGAACTTACTATACGATGTTAACAGCGTAGAATACTGGCGTTGTTGACGGGAAGGGAAAACAGAAACCCTGGGAGTATTTTGTGTGTGTGTGTGTGGGGGGGGAGTCATTGTGTTCTTTGTTTAAGGAACCAGTTGCATTTTTCCATAGGAGAGGGAATAACTTTTATTATGTGGTACAGTCTAAGTACTAAATCAGTGGACCCACGGGATGGGAGAAGTGCAATTCCATGTTTTCTAATAGCTAAGATGGAGCTGTGACCTTAATGCAAATTCCATTGATGAAAATGATCTCTGGCACTATCCAGTCAGGACTATAAGCTTGTTATGTTTACTCAGCAGAGGTATGGCTGTTGCAGTCCCCTTTGCCTCCAGAGCCTCGTTGTCTTCTCTCTTCTGTTTTCTTTGTTTGTGTAAATTGCTACAGTAAATTTTATTCTAGGCCTATTATTTGTACTTTTGCTATGGTCACAGTTACCGCCACTTGATACACATTACCATTGTTTTGGTTTCCAAGTTGCTGCTGTTGTTGAGTTAAATAGTTCCTCGTTTTTGACATTATTTCTATATTGCCCTGTAATAAAGGTTTTAATGTATATTTTTATATTTAAATAAAAATATAATTTGTATTGGCTATCCATTTCCCTTCTCTGAGGATCAGCTGCCAACTCTAGACATGTGTTCAGACACAAGCCTCTGTGCTTAGATTAGGGGCAGCTCTTTGCCTACTTCTCTTATTTCCATTCAGGATGCTAACCTATCTAGGACAGAATTTAGGCTACTTCCACACTGTGCACTGCAGAATCCGATGGAGATTGGGCCACGAATGGGCAGAGCCAGGCAGATGATGCCAGTGGCTGTCTGCATTATGGCAGTTCCTATCTCAGTTTACCTGTGAAATATGGGAATGTAAGTTCACTAACTTCAACAGTGCAAGCTGGGGGAGGGGTGTGTGGTATGCAGGGAAATAGTCCTGGAAGTGACCTGTTTATAGAGTTTTGGGAAAATTTCACTGGGCTCTGGAGTTATTCATGACACCTTACAGCCACTGTAACCTGCCTGCATGGTGGCAGCTGGCATATAACTCACCCCAATAACACGTTTTCACACATAGGAGTACTCCAGAGAAGAGGTCTCTATGACCAGGGCATGGTCTGAAAGGATGGGCAGATGTTGTCAAAGATTCCTCCTATCTCTACTCTCTTAAATTGCTTTGACATTATTAGATTTGTCTTACACTGAGTTTTAGGAACCGTAAAACCAGACTGTAGTTATTCATCTTCTGTTGTCCCTTTTTCATGTTTTGCATGGAGGGAAGCACTGACTTCCCCCCTGCATGCTGTGTGTACCCTTAACGATTTCACACAGGAACACTGATTTCTATTTTTGTTTTTTTAATTTTTACTGAAGCAGCTTTGGCTCCTGCTGCTCTCTGTCTGCATGCCCACCACAGCTCACAGCCAGATGGCAATGCAGCCTGAGAACTTCCATTCCTCATCTTCAGAGTTTCCAGCTGGGCCCATTTTCTTGAACCCAGGAAATAGGTCCAGAAGTTGGCCATTTTATGTATCTGAGGGAATAGGGCCATGTTATTTGGCCCTAAGAAAGCAGGCGGGTAAGTCTGCACATAAATACAGCAGCAGCAACAGAGGGTGGGGGGAGAGCGGAAGAAAACTCTGTCACAGATCCCTTCTGCACTAGGCCTTATTCTGGATTATATCCTGGAATGGGGATCTTCCATCTGCATGCTAGTGCAGACTATGGCAGGTCCCCATTCCAGAATATAATCCAGTATCAGGCTCACAGTGCTCTATGAATGTGGGATCATGCACTTCTTGGGAATTCTCATGGCACTAATAAGATGCCACACAGATCTTCTCCATTGTTTACCTTTGTTCCACTTTCATTCATGCATATAGAGAGGGGGGAGGGATAAGGTGTTTTTAATTGTTATTTTTTATATTTTACTGTTGTTAACCGCCCGGATTGGTTTCCCATAGGGCGGTATACAAATAAATATTATTATTATTATTATTAGACGTTTAAAATGACTGGCTCCATTTTATGCTGATTCTGCCACCAAAATGCTTCATTGGTTATTTTCTTCCTCCACTCTTAACCCTTAATAAAGATTTTTGTTTATGAAAAGATACACATATTTTTGCCCTTTCCCACCTATCTTTAGTTTCAACTCCCTAGTTTTCCAATCTATATAAAACTTTGGGCCCTGTCCCCATGCAATTGAAAGTCTGCTGGAACTCTTCTTTTGCCTCTGAGTGGCCCCATTCCAGGCTTTACAAGGCGCTTAGGGAGCTTAGGAAAGTGAGACACCCGCGATAAAATACATGCACTTTAAAGAAGAGTTCCAGCGCTCTTTCGGCGATTCGCGGGTTTTGCTCGCTATATCTGCCTTGAGGGCGCTCCGTGGCAAAAGGGGCGGGGATTGCTTGCCTGCACACACAGCCAAAAAGCATTCACACATCTGAGAAATGCAGCAGGTTCGCTTCCTTTCCTTTGTAAAAAGAGCCAGAATTGCTCAGAATTGCAACATTGTTATCAGTGATGTGTGAAAGCCTTAAAAGAGAATGAGCGAAGGATCGCGCTGCCAATGGCTGCAGCCGCTGACTTTGCAGGGACGGAAAGCCTTTTCTAACAGAGAACTGAGTGAAAGTAAGTGCTGAAAGGGAATGAGTGAGCGATCATCTGCCTTTGCAGGGACGGGAAGCCATTTCAGGGACGGAGATCTGGCTATTTTTCCTTTTAACAAGAGAGGGGGCGGGGGGGAAGATGCGGGGAAAGGAAACAGGATTCCTTGGGGACGGAAAGTCCGTTTAGATCGCGGCTACCATGGGGACGCTTATTCCGGAAGTGGAGGGGACTTTTAAAGTCAGCTATAACAGAGTGACAGCAGAGGAAGCCGAGAGGGGCTAATAAGTCTTTTGGGGACAGGGCCTTAGTTGTACAAGAGCAGGGCATTTTCTGTCACAATCCAGTTGTGTAACTATCTACTGGGTCTGAAAGCATCTGTGTTTGGAGATAGTAATGATTTGAAGCCTCCTTTAACTATTAAACTAGGTTCAAACAATTCAGTACAAATAATCTTTTAAGTGCTGTTATTCAAAAAGTTCATGAAATGCAGGAAGTTCAGCTTGTATTCTGTTTGTTCAGCCAAATCTTCCTTCGTCCTATACATACATATTTATATCTGGAAGAACCACCAGGAAATTATCACATTCAAATAATTCCATCCTAATGAACTGCTTGCCTTGCATGTTACTTATTTCCTTTATTTCTCTGAATCATTTATCTCAAGCTATATAGCTGCCTACTTTGTTTCATTATATTCATGATGTTTCCTCAGTATCTTTCAATTCTCACCCTGCAAACAGGTGGAAAAGCTGAGTTGCCAAAATGATGGGAAACACTGATTAGAGTGCTTTGTAAGTTGTTGAAACTGCAGTGCAAACTGTGTCACTTCAAAACAAATATATAATGGTAGATAAGAATAGTGTTTGCTTAGTTTTTAAAATTATCTTCCACCATCTGCCATATATTTGATAAAGATATACAAGCGTTGTTTTGATACTTGCCTGGAAACAGAAGTTTTAAATTCGAAGGGTGTTGGTGGTTAAATTGAGTTGCGAGGCCAAATTTTATTTATCTGTTTATAATACGTGATGGGCATTGGTGGGATGCATTCCCCTTCTTCTGCACAGTTCCACGTGTTTAGAATCTACTTTGGAGTCTAAGGATGCTGCCAGAGTCATTAGAAATGCCAGCATGCTGCCAGTATCTTGGTGTGAGTCAGCCCTAACACCATGGCCCTGGTCACACAAGTTGAGGGTGACCTTAGATCATCTTCAGGTCATGTTACTCACATTATTTTTATTTAATTCATTTTCCAAGCTGGCCTACCCCCATTAGACCATTTTAACTGGAGCCCTCATTTTTACAGGATTCACTCCATCTTGGCATGCCAGGATGTCTTCACTTCCTCAGTTTGGTCTAGTGGTTAAGGAGCTGGACTTTTATGTGGGAATACCTGATTTGATTCCACCCTCTCCCATGAAGCCAGCAGGGTGACTTTAGGCTAGTCACAGCTCTCTGCTGACAGCCCCACCTACTTCACAAGGTGTTTTGTTGTGGGGAGAAGAATAGAAAGCTTTGTCAGCCACTTTGAGTTCCCTTAAATGGGTGAGAAAAGCCGGGTAGGAAAGCCAGCTCTTCTTCTTCTTCAGTTGTGACCGGGGGGGGGGGGGAGGGATGGGCTAAAGGATGCTGAACTGTGCTGTGGTGGGTGGGTCCAGTCTTTCCTTTCAGCCAATGTGCATGCACAGAGTTTGTGAGGCACCTCCCCTTCTCTCCTCAGCTTATGTATATGATTCATTTATCTAGCATTTTTACAGAAATTTACTACTACTACTACTATTTAAAAATAATTGCATGGAGAAGAAAAGCACATAAAAATAGAAGGGGTGTGTAGAGGTGGGAGAGCAGGCTTTAAAAAGAACCACAAACATGCACCCATATGTTAGATCAATTGTTTATGGCAGCACTGTCAACTATAGCTGTATCTTGGAAAAATATTGATAAATGTACAATTGACACATGGTATTATTACATATCTGACCAGTTTAAATATGACAAAGAAGAATGAGAATGTTGGGAGGGAATGTTAATATCTTAGTTGAAGACAGTTGGAAAGACTTATATAGCTATATTGCCAAACTGGAAGTAAATAACAAATTGAAGGAAATGATAAATAAGTTTCTTATAAGTCTGAGGTAAATGAGACTTGATACACGTAGTAAGAGTAAGGGGTTTTTGTTTTTGTTTTAGTATTGATTGTCATATTTTGTTTGTATTCTGTATTGTTTTGAATGTTTGTATTTGTATATGTACATTTGGGGGAAAAAATAAAACACACACCCTTCCCTCCCTTGAGTGATAGAACGGTATCCAATCAGTAAGGAGATAGATTTGATGGAGCAAAACAGGTAGATGCTTCTGCTGCTTCTATTGCTCTGAGACCTATTCAAACAGCTCTTGACAGTGGGCACTTGAAGGGATTAACTGTGTTCCTCTGGAGCAGTTAATAGCTCCGCCCCTTTATATAAACTTAATTGGTAATCTCTGTATGCAAGAGCCTGGCACCACTTTGCAAGGGAATATGCTAGGTATCATTGACAACAATTGGGATCACTGTGGCATGGCCAAAGAGGACCATAAGAACCTTGGAAATTTGTCAAGCAGGCACCATTCTGTTCAAAGAGACAAGCCTGGACATGTTTTTTCCCCTGCTCCTTTTGCTCCCCTTCCTTTACACCTGCCAGGCAGGGAAGAGTGGTAGCCTTTCAGATTCAACCAAGAGTAAGGCTTGAACTGGAGGCAAACTCCGCACTTAATCTTGGCTTTTGATATACCCTGACAGCACCCAAAATTATCAATAATGTAATCAAGACTTCTTTATCACTTAGACCAACTGTACTGTGTAAACTGGGAAAGTGTAAATCTCTGGAATGCTTTCTACAGGACCTTGAGCAACACTTCAAGAAGGGTGACATTTGGGCTACTGATTGGCTTATTGACTTATCACTGCAGCCATCTCCATAGCCCCAGGAAGGCAACTTTACTGGTAAACAACTTGAGTCATCCATCCCAGTGAAATAAGGAATGCAAAAGTCCTATCTCTGTATGCTCTCATCACATCTTCACACCTGTAATCTGTTCCCTCCCCTTCTCCATAGGAAAATGGAGGCCAATACCTGCCCCCCCCCAGAACAGGTACTAACAATAGCCCCCAGTACAGCACATGGCACGGTTTCCCCTCCTGTCAAGACTTCCTTGCTGCTTCCACAGTTCTTCTCATAATTACGCCATCTAGAATCTTTGTTTGCCTCTGTTCTTGCTATCAAGATGCCTCCACATAGTTTCTGCTGTCAAGAAACTTTTTCTCCACCTTTGCTGTGTTCAGCTATCTCAGCCTGGAGCCCCTTCCCTTACCACTTGCAGACACTGTTGTTTTAATATATGCTTTTATTGTTTTAATATATTTTATTTTAAATGTTGTTACCTGCCCTGAGACCTTAGGGTATAGGGCAGGAAACAAACTAACAAACAAATAAGACAGCTTAAAAACTCTCTTAACTTCACTCCAGCTGAGCAACGAGGCAGGGCAGCTTGGCTATTGTGCAGTTCCCATTCTTTGTGTCACCAGACTGAACTGCTATGCTGAATCTATGATCTGTGAGATCCATGTGGCTTAGGGTTCCCCCTGGGTAGTTTTAAAGGCTAGCTTCCCCATTGCACCACACACAGAGAGAAACATGCGCCAGCTCGTGTTTTCTGCTTTTATTATCATTTCATACTTGTATTGTGATTTGTCTTTTCCTCTTTGCTACAACTTGCAGCCAGCGCATTGCTGCCTTGCCTTTATATCATTGCCAATTCACTGAAAACTTCTGGGTATTCAATAAAGTGTTATTTTCATTTTTCAAAGAATCTTGATCTCATTGTTTGCATGCCACTGTGCTACTCCAGTTAATTATCCATTATTAAAATAACTTTAGCTATATATCATTCTATTGCAGTCCTTGTTCCTGGGTTTGAGCTACTCCCCCCCCCCATTAATTACCCCTGAGCATGGCTCCTAACATTAATGGCAGGGAGAAAAAGGAGAAGATGATGAAGATCTGCTTGGCAACCAGAAATCTGCTCATATGGCGTTGAATGCTGTCGTATATAAAGGCGCGGGGCTATCAACTGCTCCAGGGGAACATAGCTGGTTCCATAACCATCCATACTGCCTCAAATGAAGTGCAGTCTATCAAGGAGATAGGAATGATACACAGAGCATGTAGGAGGTGACTTTCTGGTCTGATTTTCAGTTGGATCACTTAAGCAAAGGATTGAACTGGTTGACTTCCAGGGCTGGAAGCCTAGCTGCTGTGAGAGGGGTCTCTGTCACTGCTGTTCCTTTGGAGGCCCGGATCTGCCATCATCTATCTCTTGGTTCCTACCCTGGATCTCAGTTGAAATCCACCTCCATCATGGATGCAGGCTTAGATCTGTTGCATCTCAGTGCGCAATGGACTAAGATCCAGTTTGGATGGGCAAACACAAAATATTGAGCTGCTGCAGAGTTCCAGCTCTAGTATGATATCCTCAGTGAAACAATGCAAATAAATCAAAATATCTAATTGCCAGTCCATGCTCAAATGTGATGTAATCTGGATCTCCTCTTAATTGCCCCTTCAAAAACAAGTGAAAACAACCATTTCTTGTCCCAAATGAATGATCACTTTTATTTGGATACACCCATTCAATCTGGAAGCCTTAGAAACACCCCACCAGTAATGCAAGTAGGAAAGACATCATGATCTGCTGGTAAAATAAATAAATAAATAAAAATGTGGGTTAATATTTATGCTAAACTCAAAAGTAGGAGTTATAGGTTCACTTAAGATATAATTATGAATTGGTTTGCAGTTTTAATGGTACTGTCAGGGAAAATGTGCTGGGAAATGCCAGGTGTTTTTATTTCATGAATAATGCATTCCTGGGATTTGAAACGCATAGAGTAGATTGTGCTCAATGTGAAATAATCTTGTAAATGTTCCTCAGTTTTATGATGTTGCTATTGCCAAGTGGAAACACGGGGGGCTCTGGGAAGGGCCTGGTTTGTCTGACTACCAAGCTTATGGTTGAGGAAGCAAAACTAAAACAGAAATGACCTTATAGGCCAAACCAGATTTGTGTTGAAATTCTAGATCAGAACATGTGCGATGTCTAGAAACTGGAGTTAGTTTATTTATTTTTATTTTAAAAGCAGATCTTCAGAGTATTAGAGAGGGCTGTATAGAGGCAGTGGGGAAAGGGGAACCTTTCCTTTCCCTCCCCTTTCTTGCCTCACTGAGCAGCCCTGGTTTAAGTCATTTCCCACTAGCCTAAATTTGTTATTGGGAAATGATCTGGCAAGGGAAGAAGAAGGAAAAAATCCTGAATATAACGAGAAGTAGGAAAGTAGAAGAGAGGTGAACTTCTTTCGCCTCCTTTGCAGATTTCTTATACTGTAAAATAAAACCCTGGTTCCAATTTATTGCAGATCAGGGATGTGCGTTATCAATAAAATCATGGTTCATTTGGTCCTTTGTCACTTATACAACACAAACTGTTTATATGTGAGTGCCATGTTTTCTCAAGGAGCTCTTGCTTGTCTCTCATGCTCCATTTGCCAACAGTGTTTCCACAGCATCCTGGAAGAATGCTATCTGTGCATAAGTGAGTTATTCATTCCATTTGCTCAACCTTTTTCTTCCCTTTTCTCTGCCCAAAGATTGCCAAATGGAGCATGGAATTACTTTCTTTGGATCTTTCTGCCCTGGCCCTTCTCCCATGGATTATATTACGGAATAGGAGCATTTTGGGCCTTTCCACACATGCCGCTGAAAACGGATCTATAAGATCTGTTTTCCGGCAGAACGATTTAAAAAAGAATCTGACCCAAATAGGGTCAGATTCTTGGAGGTCCCATGGGTCCACACGGGCGTGGGGTGGCGGCGGCAGGGTTGGATTGGAGATGGTGCTGGTGCGGACACACCAGCGTCCATCCCAATCTGGTCTCCAGAGGTCCTGCCCAGCTATCAAAGATGGAGAGTACATGCTCTCTATTTGACCGCTGGGGCCGCCCACCAGCCTTCGCGGATGGCAGCTGGGTTCCCTGGCTTCCCCCTCACAAGAGAAGGGCCAATGGGCCCTTCTCTTGCCAGGGGAAACTGAGGCCTACCTCCTCACCCCAGCCAGGGCTGTGTGCTCGCGCTCGCATGCTTACCTGGTCACTGGCATGGAGATTCTGAGAGTGGCAGGGCTGGCATCGATTGTGCATGCGCGCACCATGGCCTACATTTCTCAGCCACCCTCACAAGGGTGGCTGGCCCCTTCCCATTGGCCAACCACCCTCATGACAGCTGCTGGGAAATGTAGGCCACGGCACATGCATGTGCGATCGACGCCGGCCCTGGCGCTCCCAGAATCGCCACGCCAGTGACCAGGTAAGCACGTGAGTGTGAGCATGTGGCCCTGGCTGGGGTGGCGGGTGGCGGCTGCCGCTTCCCCTGGCAAGAGAAGGGCCCATTGGTCCTTCTCTTCTGCAGGGGAAGCCAGGGAAGCCGGATGCTGGTCTCGCCATGGCGGAGGCCAGTGGGCATGCCCACCTGTCAGAGAGGCAGAGCATGTGCTCTGCCTCTTTGACAGCTGGGCAGGCACCGGCAATCCGGCTTTTCCCCCTGCCGCTTCGGAAGCGTTTCCTTCCAAACCGGTTTCAGGAGAAAAGCCAGATGTAAGACCTGATTTTTCCAGTCTTACATCTGGGTCATATTTCGGTGGCAAAACTGGTTTTGTGTGCCGACATGCAGACGTGGCGTCCTCAAAAAGACCCTAATTCTGGTCCCTGTGCAGATGCCACGTCCACATCCTTCCCACATCTGGCTCTAAATGCGTTTTTAGAGCCTGTGTGGAAAGGCCCTTTGTCTGCATACTAGTGCAGACTACTGTAGGCCATAGGTAGGGCCTGCCATAGGCCGTGGTAACACCTTAGCATTTTAATCTGTGTCAGGGAGGCAGCCAATCCAAGCCATTTTCAACCTGGAATGGCTTGGTCACACCCTCCTGCTGCTGCTAAATGGAATTGAAGCAAGGGAGGTGCAAGCAGGCAGAGGAAGGAATGTCATGGTAAGAGGAAGTGGGGAGGCAAGATTCAGAGCAGAAGCTTGCACAGGTATCATTTTCGGGGCAGCTGGAGAGCTGGAACCTTGACCTCCTGGATGGGAATTAAAACTTTAATGCTCTGTTGGCCCGAATGAAGGAAAACCCAATCAGAGGGAGGAAAATCCAGAGAAAAAACAGCTTGGCATTTAAAAATGTAACTAAACAGGCTGGAATTTGGGCTGAAGAAGAATTAAAGTAAAAGTATAACTGTAGCCATAGTCTACATCAGCATGTGAATGGCAAGTCTCTATTCCAGGATGTAATCTAGAATAAGGCCCAGTGCAGAAAGGGCCTCTATATCCTGTTCTGATCAAATAAATAAGGTTCTGTTTAATATCCTGCTAACATTCCATGAAATCTTGGTTAATATCATAGACTGGGGCAGTGATGGCGAACCTTTTGAGCTCGGTGTGTCAAAATTTGCAAGAAAACCTAGCTTAACTCGGGTGCTGTGTCACATCTAGAAATATCCATAATTTTGTGATATTTGTAGCTCTAGTAAAAAACTTATATTTTTGATATATGTATTTTATTAAAAGCAAAAATAAATAATTCTTTACATTTGCTAAATCTTCAATTGAAAGTTAGTATTTTGTACACTTCAAGAACGAGCAAGCACTACACGCCCAGGTGCCAGGGTGACCATGTGTGTCACCCAAAAGGACTTGGCGTGTCACCTGTGACACGCGTGTCATAGGTTAGCCATCACCGGACTGGGGGATTGTTCTGTTACTTTTTCTCTATATTTCTTTTAGTGAGTGTACCCACATATGCATTCCTGGATTATTCTGGTTTGGGGAATGACCAAAATTATGCACAGTGGAATGGGAACAGGGCTGGCTGGATTTGGATGGCGAATTTAATGTGAACTCTGGTTCCCTAGTCCAAATCTAGCCTGGATTTTACCCCCAATGGGAACGCACCCTTAATGTTTGGGTTAAGACAAGAGAGTAAAAAGGAAACTTCCTTTCATATCTTGTCCCCTCTGTGTGACTGGGCTGTAATTACAGAGAACACTTTCTGTACAGATTCTTATGTGCCCTCCTAATTTCACAAGATAATCAGATGGCTGTGAATTAAATGCAAACGGAGGCCATTTTGAACTCTGTCCAAAAACAAACTGTTTTTCTGGAAAACTGCATGGGCCTATAGAACTGCCATGTTCACGCGTAGAGACATTTCAGGAATCCCTGTCCTGTTGCAGAAGATGGTGCATATTTTCTGCAGAAATCTTTTCAGGCTGCCTCCAGACATTGCTTGCTTATTCAGCTATATTTGGATATTCCGGAACATCCATGCTTTAATCTGGAACATCCAAATATAGTAGGTTAAGTAAGTGACATCTGGATCCAGCTTCAGTGTCATTTATTTTCGCCACTTCAAGGTCGAGTTGGCAAAAAGGATGCTCTGTGTCCCAGAATTTCCTGAGAAGTGGACCTCAAAACTCAAAAGGGAAGAAGAAAGAAAAGGGAAAATGGAGAAACTCTGTGTTCAGTTGCTTATAGAAAACCTTACAAACATTCTACAGTTCTAACTCGCCTGCCTCGCAAACTGTTTCTGAGGATGCATGAATATCTTTTTGTAAAAAGAATGCTCAGAGATTGAGCCAACATAATAATTTATGATGACTGGAAATTCTTCAGCTGCAGTTTATAGCGCATCTCCAACCAGCAAGAGGGAACAATTTCTGATTCAAAGGCTAGAATGTAGTGGGAACTGATGGTAAAACAGAGGAATGTTATGGCTGGAACAGCTGAGCAAAAATCCTTTCCAAGCCTGTCAGTTGTATTTATATGGAACTGAAAAATAAAAGCAGAAGGAGAAAAATATTTAGCCTATTTCTCCTCACCACCATATGCTACAAATGTGAATACATTTACTAGAACAGCAGTAACAAAGCTTCTATAAATTTACAAACTAACAATTGTAAAAATAATTTTTCCCACCCACCCCCCGCATCATATTTTAAACCACGTAAAGTAACATACTATTAATTATCCAAACCTTGCTTGAACATTTTTCATATTTTAGGAATACTGTTTGCTCTTTCTTCCTTAACATATATTTATCCTGTCTGCCAGTATGAAGCTTATGTGTACACCTGCCTATGGTATGCAGCCATGGTCCGAGCGCAACTTCTTAGTACTGCAAGGAGTAATCCACAAAAATTCTTGGAGGTTTTTTCCCTTCCCCAATTTCCCAGTTCAGCTTACAGTATGGAGATTTCTTAGCAGTCTTTCATCCAAGCACTGTATCAATAGCTATTGGTGCCCTTGGTGCAATTCTGAAAGTACCTTGGTACATTGATAGTGTGACTATCCATTAGCTACAAAGGCAGACTAATGGGCACAGCACACATGTTTCACTTATACCTGTAATTATTGTAGGTCCTTGGAAAGGATCCAAAAGTCAGAGGACCAAACTGCTACTAGACTCATGTGATCATGATGATGATAATGGATATTTGAATAGTGAGACAACCACAGAAGCCACAATAATAAAAATTAAAATATATAAAGCTTTAAAACTTATTTAAAATATATCCCTCCCTCCACCCATCCACCCTCCCTGGCAATAGAGCACCCAGCCATGTCTTAATGGTCACCTCATTCTCTTCTGGCAGCAAAATGTCTTGGAGCAGCTCATTCTACCAAGTTTATTTTTCTGCAATATTTTCCACTTAGGTCTTGGTTTCGGGACTGCAGGGATTACTTACACTGGTTTTAATTCTTTTAATACGTGCAGTTCAGACCTATGAGGTCTTCTCCAAGTTCTTGTCTCTGTTAGTCTATGAAAATATTGGCACAGGACAAATACAAACTGTGTGCGGTTTATTTGGGTAAGACAGAGAAGCCAAGGGGGAAGAGGCTGTTCCTGTGTGAGGAGAAATGGATGATAATGTATATCTCCTTTTCCATTAAAACACCACTTCTACTTCTTGGTGGCAAATAGTTCTCAAGTTTGCAAAGAGCTTAGAGGAATTGAAGATCAATTGTTCCTAACGAAGGTCTGTTCTGACCTTCAGCGATGTTATAGTCAGCCAGGCCCAACTCCATCCAGATGAATTAAATTAATAAAGAAATGTTTATTTACTTGAAACACATGTGGAGATACTCTGCTTCCCTCTTCCTTCTTTAGTGAAACAAAAACACAAGAATATGCCATCAAAATTGCAGTCAATCATGAAAGCCTTTTATTTTTTTATGTCCATGCAAAATTGTAAAAAACTCTAACTGGCTCTTGTGAACTTAACAATAGATAAAAGTTGCACCCCAAAGTAGGGACATGAAGCACTTCCATGAGGTGGATGAAAAGAGGTGAGTGCTTTTCTTTTCTGACCAAAGCATTACATTTCATAAGGTCTGATTGATGTTTTAATCTACCCTTGCTTTTCCGTTTGTTGTACAGCAGAGATACATTGTAAACTAATGTTACTAGCACTCGCACTTCCAAGTCCTAGTACATGATAGGACTGGTGACTTACCTGGGTCTGGTCGTCCATCCAGTCCTCCACAGGGCATCACCATTTTGGTTGCGGTGTCCTGCATGATTACATGTGTGACATCGCCATTACTATGGTGGTGCTGATACTTTGTGCAGGTGCAGTCACATCAGGGGTCATCAGAACTGCCAGCATGCTTGCATGGCAGCTTAGTTGACCTCACACTGGAAAAGGTGCAGATGATCGCCACTGGATGCTCCCAGGTAAGTTCCCGGTCCTGATTAAAGTTAGTTAGCTTGTGGTGCACAATTTTTATCCAAAAGGTAAGGAGATGTGTTGGAGTGGGGTGGGATACCTCAGTGATGCCCCTTGGGTCTGTTTTGGCACTCCCTGGAGGAATGCCTTTTTGGCCTTGGGGGAGCACCAAAATAGGCCTGAGGGCATCACCATAGCCTCCTGAAAGGTAAGTTGGTGTACTGGAGGGGGGAGAGAGGCTGCGGTGATGTCCCTGGGGCATATTTTGTTGACTGCAATTGACTTTGCTGGCTGGCAGAAGGTACCTCATTAAGCAGTAATGAGGTGGCTGGAGACTCTACAATTTGCTTATTGCTCTTTTCCTTCATTTGTTGATGCGGTGCTCCTGATGGTTCAGAGGAATCTGAGGCCTCAGCTGTTATCACCTCATAAACTGCTTTTACTTTTTCTGGTGTGTTTTCTATTAGTGTTTGTCCTTTATGAAATATAAGTACATGGATTAGATAACCCCATTTATAGTGATTAGAGTGGGCTTTCAGACTTCTTTAAATTCCTCCCTAAAAGGTTTTCTTGCATCCAGGACTTCCTGCAGAAGCTCTTGAAAGATAGTCACAGGCTGTCCCTGATAAATAAGATTATATTGCCACTATTGATTGAGAGAACTTTATCTTCTCAGAATACAGGGGCTGGAGAACTAAAGAGTCGTATAAAGGAGACTCAGGGAGATAACATAGCATAGCAGCCCAAGCTAAGGGTGATCTGAGGACTGATGATCAGGAACTGGGTGTGAACAGGATTAGGACAGCTTTGGTTCAATTTCTTAACAGGAAGGACTATTTCAGCAAGGTGTGATCACTGTCTGTTTTTGCATTTTTCGAATGGTACAGCTGAGATATGGGAATACCTGAATCAGATCAGGAGCGTGAGGTAGTGTCTCTGGGATAGTTCCTGTTGGGATAGTATGCAGGGGTAATGACAGCAGGCAGTGTGCCAGACAGTGAAATGAAATAAATAAAAATCAGGCCAGTCTAACACAGAAGTGGATGTCTGGCTTTATGTACGCAGCCCAAGTGCTAGCTGTGGATGGTAAGCAGCAGAGGACAAAAGAGGAATGCACCTTTCATAGTAGACAGTGCATTTGTCCCTTGCATTAGGAGAAACAATTCTGGCATTGTTTTCCCTAGCAGTCAGCTTTCCATTGCTGGCAATTACTCCTATAGCATAGATTTGAAAGATGCAGTGCTTCAAACCTCTGTGTTAATGTGAGATACATCCCATTTTGCTGACTGTAGAAAAAGGGGGGAGGAAACAAACCTTAGTCGGCAAACCTGCATTAGGGGAGGGGCAAATGTTCTCTATAAAAATGGACACCTGGCCACTCTGCACTAGAAGGTCCATGAAACAGAGTGCTCCGCAGTAGCATCCCCCAACCTGAGTGCCACCACTGAGCTCATCCTCTGCTTGGTACCCCTGCCACACTTCACTTTTGGGGATATCTGGGGCAAGATTGCAGAAAAGAATCTCAGAGCTCAGGTAAATTTCTATATGGGAGAAACGGCCCTTTTGCACTATGCTTCCTGAAGCTAGGAGGCATAGTGCTAGAATGCTCTAGGCATCTGCAGTTGCGGATCCTTAGAGAATTCTAAACTTACTCGAAATGAAGTCTAACAGAATCTCCAGGCTTTTTGGTCTGATATACCATCATCATCATCATCATCATCATCATCATCATCATTTTTAGCCTGTCCCTTCCAGGGCATTACAATTCCATAGAGGACACGATGCCTCCCAACTTCACAAACTTTGCACTGGCATATCTGAGGTTTTACTTTCTTTGAGTTACATGTGTTTGGGTTGCTGGTAGTTTTTTTTTTTATTATTGCAACCTTGGATTTTCTGAGCTGAATGAGACCTTTAATCCATCAAGTCTTGTAAGATGTTCCTACTAGTAATTGATACTTTATGGGTCTACAGGTCAAGGTGTCTGTTCTTCTTTCAAGATTTTTTATGGTGCTGGTTGAGTAAAAGCATATGTGGAGAAAACAGAAAAATTCCCCTATATAAGTCATCCAGTTTTTGCCCTGTAGCATAAATTTTATTTCACTCAAGAAAGAGATTCTTTGGCAGCAGGGAAGTTTCAGTATAGTTTTGTATATTTTAGAGGAACTATTATTTGGTTAAAAATTCAACTCTGTTAAAATGTCTATCTCCTTTTGTTCTTGGGGGAGGTTCTATATATGATATGGTCCTTGGATTAATCAGTTAGTAATAAATTTGAAAGTTGAGAAAAAATCCTTTTACTGCTGAACTTTAAAAGAGGGTCATTCAGTTTATTAAATTTGTGGGTAATATCATCTGCTTTGGGGGCCTGCTGTAGCCTGCACTAGCATGTGGACAGCAGGGCCCTCTTCCAGGGCCCTGTAATATTCCAAAATAAAGCCAAGTACGAACAGGCCCCAAGATTTCTCAAATTAATTCTCAAATATAAGTGTCAAAATCCAGTTTCCCTTCCAACTCTTTTTGTTCTTTTTTTGTCATAGTTTTCCTTTATGCATGTTTCAATTCATTTTTGGCTAATTTACACTTAAATCTGTTATGACCAGTGAGGTCAATTTTATGTGAGTTTGGCACAGAACTGCAGCCTGAGAACGTTTCACCTACCATTAGATTCCCTCCTCACAAGTTGGCCTCAGTGTGGCTGCCCCTTTGGGCTCTTTTGAAGCGAGTTAGTGAGTTGTGCCAATCTTCCTCATGTGTCATTTAAATACACAGAGAGCAGGACATCCACCATATTTAGACTGTTTCCGTAGTAATCTTCCAAGTGATATTAGAGAGTTTGTACTTTACCTTTTCTCTTAGCAGATATCTAAATGGGCTTGCACTGCATGAATAAATTTAGAAGATTAAAGAGAAACAATCTGGTGGCACCAGCTCCTTGTCACTGACCAAACTGAATTGTCATCAGTCCACTAATGACAGATGCATATCTCATTATCACTGGATAAATCCTTTGGATTGAATTATGCTGTAGTTTAGTATTATCAGTTGCTTCTAGCACTCGCTCATGATCAGAGATTGTGCATAATTTAGGCAAAAAGACCCATCTAGTTACAATGAAGTTTCTCCATGTCATTAGAAGACTAATGATAATTCAGTGACATTAAAGGGCATATTTGCCATGACAGCAGCTCATTCTAATTTGATAGAATTACTCAGCAATTCACGCCCTTGCACAGTGCAGTCATCCTGTGGCTTTTTGTTATCTCACTTATTCACAGATAGGTTTTTCAGGCCCTAAGAAAAAAAATGTCCATGTAACTTAAGTTACAATGGAATATGTGCTGTCAAGACAGAAAACTTATCTTGTTTTGTGTTACATAATATTTTTAAAATAAAGTAAGCAAACATGTATAGAAGCTTTTTTAAAAAAACTGCTTTATTTACAAATGGCCCCTTATCATAACAGAGAAGAGAGTTTTAAAGCAATTTCTTTTAAGTGACAACAGTCCTCAAAGGAAAGGAGGAAACTGTAAATAGTTATTTACCTGCAAAGCTTAAGTCACCTTTGAGTTTTAATTTATATTTCTTATATTCACTTGTTGTTCATACAGGAGAGGTCATGCTAACCAGGGCAATTTAAAACATAAGAAGAACCTATATGCTTGACCAGACCAGAGCCAGTGGCCAAACAATTACTTCTAGGCATTTCAAGTGGAAGACAAAGACCCTTTCTGCACTTACTAGTGATCTGGATTAAAGAGCCTCTTAATCTGGATCATGGGACTCCAGATCCGCATGTTAATGGTTCCACTAGTCTAGCTCCTTCTACAGTGGATAGAGCCATAGCCAGATTAATGAGGCCCTTAATCTGAATCTTTTGTAGACCCATTTAATCAGGTTCTCAAGGGGACCAAGGGCCTTGTTCTGGAACACAGGAGTTGTCCAGACTTGTGTCTGTGGAGGCAGCTACAAAGTTCACATGAGCTTCACAGCCACAAGGAGACATGAGGCAGATCAGCACTGTTAGCACAGACAGTGCTGATCCAGCCCACACCTCCGCAGGGACTGGATCAGCGGACTCAATTTTTCTGGACCCACTGATCCGGATTTAGGGCAGGTAAGTACAAAAGGAAAACCTTAACCTGCTCTTGAATCTGGCAATTGGTCTTCAGAGTTATCTTGCCTGTCACTTTAACCTGGAGGAAGCATCCATTCTAGTAGCCATTGATACTCTTAACCTCCATGAATTTGTCTCTTTCTGAAAGCTATCCAGCCTGGTTGCTGTCACTACCTCTTCTGGCAGTAAATTCCATAGACAAATGACTCTCTGAATAATGCTTCCCCTTGTTGGTCCTAACTTTCCTGCCTATCAGCTTTATAGAGTGACCTCTGGTTTTAGTGTTGTGCAACAGAGAAAATATTTTTCTATCCACCTTTTCTGCACTATGCAGTTTTTTCAGACAGGAATTGTGTTGCTCAAGATGCTGCTAGACCTAAGTCAACACATCAGTCTCTCTTGTGGCCTTTAAGTGGACAACGGGATCCTGTAAGTAAGCAAAGCTATTTAGCAAGGTGATTTGTAATATTGTTACATAAGAAATAAAAGTATCTGTTACGTCCTGAAAAGCTTCCTGCAAGGAAGCTTTTCAGGACGTGGCAGATACTTTTATTTCTTATATATTGAGAGGGTACTGATGTGATATAGGGTGATTTTGCACCTCCACTTCCTGGGGAGAAGTTCTGGTGTCTGCGATTTGGGATGCCAGATCTATCTCTAATCTCACCAGCAATTCCCTAAGTGCTGGATTGCCTCCATTACAGCGGCAATCAGAGAGCTGTGGCAATGGCACCAATGTGCTGCTGTGGTAATTGGATGACACACCACTATTAGCATTTGCGCCGCCCCAAACTCGGTTCAAACATCTCCAAGGAGGGAAAGGCATGAATGGAGCTACACCTGGCTGCAGGGAACATAGATTTAGAGCAATTAGAACTGCTCTCCATCTACGTGCTCTGGGGGAAGTCCTGCATGTATGCAACTGCTTCTGGAATAGTAACTTCTCCAGGCAGTGCAGATGCTGCATGCAGGACTTCCTCCAGAGTTCTCCCAGCAGGTGAGTGTGGAAAGGCCCTTACTCTCCCAAATTAACAAATGCAAGAGATTTATTCCAGACCATCTTCTAATTCTTCAGCTGCAATTTTTCTGCAATACTTATGTTTTAGAACATCTTTAGAACATATTGCAATTCCATGATTTATTATTTTCTTGATAAGCTGCACAAAATACTTTGGTTGCACCAGTCACAGACTGCATCATTTCTTTCTCCGCTAATCTGTGGTAGTTCCCAGCAAACGTTAGAGAGAAGCATAGTTATGGAACCGTGAAGCTAATTTGTTTGCATATTTTCCCTATTTCTTGGAACACAAGAAACTGAAAGGAATTTACTGAGCAATCCAACCAAAAATGCCAGAAATTACCACATGTCCTACATTCTTTTCCTAAGGCTGCTGAGAAGAACTCACTATATGAGCATTTTTAGTGGTGTAAAGCACCAATGATGAAGTAACTTTAGGGAATTTTCTCTAATTGAAGCTGGAACTGGTACCATCATCAGTACTGAAAGAAGCATCTTTCCATCCTGCATAGTCAGTTTCTATGGTCTGTTGCAGCTTATAGGAATTCATATTGCCTCGTTTCTAGCCACAAGAGACTTGATGACCAGGGGTATGCAAAAGCCTGGGTACTTTAGCTGTGAGTATCATAATGATGTGTGCAAATGCGAGAGTGTGAGATGGACACATTTACAAGTGACATGTAGAGCCTTTTGGTCCAGAGGCAGTTCTAGGAGGAGTGTGAGAACACACTGTGCATACCACAATCTGCCCAGTACAGTTTCCAAGAACTCCCACTCATTCCCCATGTTTACCTGCTGTACACAGCTTAAAAAGCTCTCCACAGGTTGTCCTACACCATGGGGAAGGACTAGAAACAACGGTATGAAACTTCAAGGGAGTCAGTACAGATTAGTTATTAGGAAAAACTTCCTGACAGTGAGGGCAATCAGTCATGGAATAGGTTGCCATGGGAGGTAGTGAGCTCTCCTTCACTGGAGGTCTTCAAGCAGAGGCTGGACCTACATCTGTCTGGGATGGTTTAGGAAATCCTTCATTGAGCAGGGGGTTGGACTTGATGAACCTAGAGGTCCCTTCCAACTCTTATGATTCTGTGATTCTATGAACGGTCTGGGAGCAATGTAAATGGGACACTTCCAGGCCTTGTGTCCCAATTGGGCTTTCTGCACCTTTGTGCTGTGTACGTGCTGTCCTCCCACCTAATTGTGGCAAGGGGTGGGCATCCAAAGCCAGTGTATAAGGACTAGTACATGGCTGTTTCCCTACTGCTGCTGCTGTTGAGGCAGCAATGGGGATATTCCTGCAGCATTTGGGAGCTTCCTCCAGCTACCCCAATCTTCCATGGCTGTGGACAAGTAAAAACATGTCCACAGCTTCACCAGGAGCAGCTTATGAGTTCCTAGTCACTCCCAGAAACAGCGTTCACACTCTTTTCTGGGTGTGAATTTTGCTAGGGATGTTGTGGTGATCCAGACAGTCTAGGCCAGACCATCTGCACTTGAAATGCTGATGGTCCAGTTGGGGGGGTATACCAGGACCTCAGGTGTGGGTGGTTCCTTCTGTGGCTGATCTTTGCTTCATTGCAATGGTCTAAAAAACCATTCCAGTGAGCAAAGTGTGAAGAGCCCCACAGCCTGTGACTGAGACTGCATGGACTTAAGAGAAAGCTTGTGTCATAGTAATTAAGCAAGGTTATTCCCACTTTCCCAAAATACTAGAACCAGGCATCACCAAACAGAGCTGAATCCTAGAAAAACCAGGATAAACACAATGGACTAGATTGGTCTTGGGTACAATGCAGTGAACCCTTCTTTAATTTTGTGCCTGTGTTTTTTATTAGAATAGTTTTTTAAAAAAATCAGTGGTCTTTCTCTTGCCTTGCCTACCAAACAGTGTTACACAAAGAAGTTAAGAGACAACATATTTTGATATTATGCATGATGCTAATGCCATGGTTAGTGAGATGACTGCAATCTTGTGTGCGCCTGTAGCTACTTCCTTGGGAGCTGACCTTACTGAAGGCAAGAGGAGTCTGATTCAGCACTCCAAGAACACCTACACATGAATCGTTTGTAATTCCATGTTCTACAAATGTTTGATGGCATGTTAATTTTCCTCCCTCTTTGTCTTTCTGTTCTCTCCTTGATTAGAGACCTTTTTTGAACAGTTCCTTGGACTGCTTGAAAGTGAAAGCCTCAGTCTGTTTCTGTGATTGTGTACCCCACCCCACAGCAACAATTGGATAGACCTGGCTAAAGGACAAAGCTATAGGAAAGGCTGAATATCTTTCTTTCTTTCTTTCTTTCTTTCTTTCTTTCTTTCTTTCTTTCTTTCTTTCTTTCTTTCAGTCAGTCAGTCAGTCAGTCAGTCAGTCAGTCAGTCAGTCAGTCAGTCAGTCAGTCAAAGATCATGCATGTTAATTAGAACACCACTTTCATTGTGAAAGTGTAGCTGTTTGGAAAGTTCTACTGAACTCAATTCATTCCCTTATCACTAACAGGGGTCACTGAAAATGCCATGTTGTATCAGTGTGCGTGTCAAGTCACAGGCACAATACACCTACTTTAAGAGAAACATGACTTCATGGAAATTAAAATCAAAATAAAACTGTTGGATTTTCCAGGTGTTTTGTTCTCTGGCTCCATGTTTATAGTGCAGCTTACCTTACTGCTAATTCTAATATGACTGAAACTAACAATTGTTGTTGTATTAGTTACCCAGTCAGGCGATATGTAGTGACAGGAGGTCTAGACCATTGTTAATTCAAATCCTAAGCAAGGAATCAAGAAGATACCTTTTAAGAATGAAACAAGTGCAGCTTTTTATGGTTGTGGAACCTGTTATTTATTCTCATGACTTCCTTTTTTAAAAAAATTCTTTAGAATTGACTCTAATGCACCAATAATACCTAGAAATCTTCACTCTGCAAATGCAATGCAGGCTGCATTGCTCCTGTGGCTGCTAGACCAATCTTCCTGCCCAGGCCCATGACATATATAAGTGCCAAAATGGCCTACCTCTGGACCATTTCTGGTACTTCCCAGTTGGAAACTTCAGCTAATTCCACATAGCGTGTATTATCCCTCACTGTGATGGGATGATTATGGGCTGCAATGAGTAACCCTGCCCAAGAACAGAGGGATGGTCAGTGGCACATGTCAATGGCTATTCACATTGTGGCAGTCCAACCTGGTCATAAATGGCATGCTGCTAGGGCTGCTTCTGGGAGCCCATTGAAATATTGCCAGGCTCCATGCACCAGGTAGACCCAAGTGCAGTCCATGCTCCATACATCCTTTTTTCATGCAGATTGCTTCAGCCAGTGATTCACCCTCTCTCCAAACCCAAAATCTTATCTGTAGACTCAGCAGCACCTACATTTTAATCCAATTTAGATCCACCTTCAGAGTGAGCTTGGACCCCCATAGACTAGGGTGAAAGTGGCTCCAAAAACACCCCCTAGTAGTCTCAGAACCATGGAGGCATGCCTTCTCCACACGTCCCGGGTCCACATATTTTACAAGTTCTCTGTTTGTCTCCCCTGCCTGCAAAACCCACCAGAAACATTTATCACTTTGGGATCCAGAGCTTACTTCCAAAGATAGTGATTTCACTGTAAAAATCCACCCTGTACAGCAGCAGTTACACTGTAGCAATCCACCCACTTCACACATGATAACAATGTTGCAATTCTGTGCAATTCTGGCTCTTTAAAAGTTCTGACCTTTAGAAAGGAAAAAGGAAGGAAAGCTGCTGCAGTTCTGGGAGATGTGTGAATGTTTAAGGCTGGCAGAGGCAGCAGAGCCAGGGTGCTTTTTTAGGAGATCTTGGCTGCCAATCCCTGCCCCTTTTGCCATGGAGCGTCTCCATGCACAATGTTGCTAGGAATACCCGCGGCTTCCAAAATGTGTGCTGGTAGTCTTGTTTAAAGGGCACTTATTCCCCACGCATTTTCCTCCTTTTGTGCTGCTGGAAGCTCAGAGAAAAGCCGTGCATGTAGACACTCCGTGGCAAAAGAAGCTTTTTAAAGGGGTTTTTATTGCTTGGGGACGCAGCCCAGGAGACTTTTGAAATGGATATATTTAGATGAGAGTTCATTTGCCCTCTTTTAGCTTGATGTGCCATTTAATCTGATCTTAAATGCCAATCTGGAGCCTTGCTTTCCGCAACACACATGCTTGTGGTCGACTCTAAACTTTCCTTCACAGTGAAATCTTGGCTTTTAGTATTTCTGGCTGAAATCTGCAACAGCTGTTGCTGCATGGATGAGAAGGGAAGGCTTTACCTGTTCTTCTTTAAGGTGCACAAGCAAATTGTGATAACACTTTTTTTTTTTTTGCAAAGTAAATAATTTCAACCTAATAGTACCAAAGAAAAGGGGAAACATGTCAAATTATCACAATTATCTCTAAGCACTGGCTTTATTGGCTGACTGGTGTGAACTGAATGTCAAGGTTAAAGTAAAACCTGAAGGGTGCATTTTAAGTAAAATAACCTATGCAAGAATTCTCCAGATTCAAGTATTTTGAAATGTGCCCACCATTTCTCTAGACCCATGGACAGAGTGCTATGGTTGTATGGACACTTTCTTCCTAGTGTACACCTGCCTTCCTTAGCATGGTCACACCTAAGCTTTAATCTAGCTTCAGTCCACCTTCACAGCAAGAGAACTCATCAACCAAGTGACCAGTAATTTTATTTCCACATTATCTACCCCAAAGGGGAATTTTCTGAATTAACACTGAAAGAAAGCAGCTTGCCACTTTGGTGATGTATTCTCTCAGTCTGAAAGTGGACTGAAGCTGGATTAAACCTTAAGTGTGACCACTGCCCCTGTGACTTACAGCTGTGGTCCTCATACTGTGGTCTCCAGATGTTCCTGAACATTTCCTGGCATTCTACTCCCAGCATTTCAGGAACATCTTTGTCATGCATTCTGGGCTTATAGAGAACAGAATATGATATTTCCTGTGTGTGATATAATCTTTAAGTATTTGAATAGCCCTTAATTAAGTAGTATGCATGTGATGCTACAAAGTTTACATGAAAATCAAGGAGTTCTGCTAGGGTTCTTATACGTAGCAGGATACCTATACATTTTCTTGTTCCCTGTCTTTTCCCCCATCCCAACGTTCTCCCTCTCCTCCTCCTTAAAGAACTCCACAGTTATATGTGAGCGGGGACTGGGGAGACAGGAAAGCTGGGAGGGGGCAAATCATTGTCTGGGCCGCATATACTTGTTATGTGCAGTGCAGACTGTACCAGCATGTGAATGGCGGGTCTTTATTGCAGGATAGATTCCAGAATAAGATCCAGTGCAAAAAAGGCCTAAGGCTCAGGCTACATGCAGACATGCTTATATTGCGCATTGGAATGCACAGTCACAGTTGAGCTGTCACACACGACTATTGAACGATTGTCGTGACGCCGCATTATACGATCGGGATTGTTCACTTACCTTAATTCTGGATCAACGACACTCATTGCGCAGTATGCAAAAAATCTGAAGTTTCAAGGCAATGCAGGCAGGTTGGCAAGAAAAGGACATGAGATGCTGACTAAGCAGGAAGGGCAGCTCAAAATTTGATTGGCTGCCTCACCCCATGTGACAGAGCATGTTGCCATAACTCTTGCAGCTCCAATAGGGGAAACTACAGGGCTGCCTTCCAGTCGGGATGCCCGGTCTTCGCTGCGCAGTGAGTATTCCATGCTTTTAGATTCAACTGTGGATTTATTCTGCTAGTCTGGAGGCAGCCTCAGTCATATATCAAATGGAGCAATGGGAAGCACAGGAGAGCCTCAGCAGTGAAAAGTCTGCCTATTCTGGAATTAAAATGCCACATTACATTCCTAGCTAACGTTCCTAGCTAACATAAAGATATTCAGGCCAGGATTCTGACTGCTGATAGCACTGGCTGAACAGAAGTACTGTGAGAGTGGTGTAGTGCTCTTTGCTTGCTTTTTTGCTTGTTTGAGGATTCTCTTGAGATAATCTGGCCTGAGATATGAATTTAACAATGCTCTTGCATGCAGAGCAGTTTAAGGCACAGGCCTGTCATCATTTTGCACTGCTGTGCTGGCATCTCCTTAAGTGCAGACTGGAAATTCCTGAAAGCTGATCTACAGAGAAGGAGAAAGCCAAACATGGCCTGATGCCTCATAATCATACATAATATTCAGTCTCCTCATCAAAAGTGTTTAGACAGTAGAGACCAGTTGACCTGATGATCCCATTAACTGCTCAAAAACACACTTACTATGCTTTCTGAGGGCCTTTCTACCCTTTGTAACATGCTGATGAAGTTGTGGATCTGGGATGTATTGGATGTTTGCATTTTGAACACATCACCCATCACAAAATTACCTGGCACTTGAAGAAGTGACAGGTAAGTGTGAATACTACTATACAATTGGTGATCACCTTGCTGTGGCAACGGCCCTGTGTGGCAGCTGTTGCCACAGCACCTGGGCAATGTGGTGCACAACAAAGGTTGCACCACCTCGCCCCATGCACCCTTCACCCAGAAGAGTTGTGAAGGGTGCATGCTGGCATGTACTAGCCACATCCTAGGTGCAGCAATACAGCTGTGAAGCACTTTTTAGTGCTCCACTGCTATCCAGCTAGGGGACAGTCTAGCATGTGTGGAGATTGAATGGAAATGGCTCCATGCAATGCAGATGCTTCATGCTGAAGTGTCTTGAGATCTCCCCTTTAGGCCAAGTTCCAGTTTAAATCTTCAGACTGCAGAAAGTTGCTGGAGTTTGGGAGCTGGAACCTTCACTAATGGTACAGCAGGAAAGGCCTTAACAGATAGATAGGGGCAGGGGGGAAGTGTTTCTGAGAACCTAAAGTAACTAATACACTCTTGCCTACACCTGATTCCATGTCTTCTGTTATTAACAATAACCTTTGTACTGGGCCTTTGTACTGAAATTTTGGTCAGGACTAAGAATGATCCAGTCCATAAATCTGAAATTTTGACTATTGACTTGAATTACTCAAAATATGCCATCGGACTCAATGGAAGCAGGAAATACAATTCCATTGTCTCTCCTTGGGAAGATATAAATGATAGACGGCCCTATTTCCAAGGAGGCATGCTTGTAATTTTTATGGTTATTTATTTGCTTCTTCCAAATCCATGTCCTTGCCATGTCCCCTGGTCCTTTCACAACAGCTATGCTATTTTGAATGCTAAAAAAGTGCTGTCTTGCCCTGAGGTGATAAACCACCTGTAAAGACAGTTGAACCAATTTTATTTGATCAATAGTGCAGAATAGATGAGACTGGAACCTCAACAGCTTTTGTATCCTATATTCAATCATACATCAGAATGGACACTTTGGAGTCAGATGGTCATCAACATGCTGGAAGGAGATGATATCTGGATGATGACAAAATTATTATATCAGTAGTCGCAGATAACTTTTTGTCTGCTGGGGGACTGGATTCTGCATTTGGCCAATTTTTGCATCCTTGATCTTTTGGGATTGTTTCTTCAGAAGTGTGGATGCATATGCATCGGGGTTCCCAACTGAATTTTAGTATAATTGATTTAATCAATCATGATTCAGTTTCAGAGGACTGTGGGAGACATGGCTGGCAAACTCATGCAGCTGGGGAGCCAGTGACCCAATGAAATGATTGCTATGTTTGAGCTCCTTTCATTGCACTTTGATCAATAACAGATCAAAGCCACGTTTCCCATGAAACACACCGCTGCAGTCTCTGCATAGCTCCTTATCCATAGCTCTACAAGTTTTGGTTCACCTGCTTCACTGGACTTTATTGTATACACTGCTGAACATAGATATGTTCCCCTTCTGCCTGAGTCTGGCAGCCTGCACAATGGGACAGATGTGAATATAAGAAGCTTCCTTTCATCTTATTGAATTCTATATTTCTTTAGCCACCTAGAATGAAATGGTACACTGTAGCCCCAGGTCACATTCACACTTGTCTCATTGTGATAGTACACTATATACAAGAACATAAGGGGAACCCTGTTGGATCAGGCCACAGTTATTCTATTCCAACATCCTGTCTGGACCACCAATTGCTTCATCTCAAGCAGAAGATGAAGGCAAAACCTCGCCTGCTCTTGATTCCCTGCAAATGGCCTTTAGAGGCATCTTGCCAGTCTTTCTAGGCAAGTGGTGTTTCACGATCTTCAGAGTCCATCACATGCTTTCCACCCTGATTATGCAAATAGTGTGTGGTCCTCACATCTTATGAGGTATTTGTGCAAACTTTGCAGTTTATATGTAATCCTGAGGTATTTTGGGGCCTAGCATTTGGGACATGAGCAAGCCACACAGTTTTCCATACCACAGCCTGGTGATATGAAGTAGGAATTTATGAAATGTCAGGAGGATCTCCCCATGGCACAAGAAAAATGAAGGAAAAAGGAAGGAAGGAAGGAAGGAAGGAAGGAAGGAAGGAAAGAAAGAAAGAAAGAAAGAAAGAAAGAAAGAAAGAAAGAAAGAAAGAATCCTTAAGACAAATCCTGAGATATAAAAACATAAAAAACATATAAAATTATGATTGGCTTCAAGAAAGCCCTTTAGCCTTCTCTGTTTATTTTTTTAAAGGTGAGACTAAGAGCATTTAATTATGGACTGCCAACCTTACTAAGCAGACCAAACTGGTAGAGTCGTACAAAAGAAGCATGTACTATAAACTATTTATTCATATTTGAACAAGCTGCCAAAAGCTATTGTTTATGGTGTAATGTATTCCTCAAAGCGCCACAGAGGATTTCTGAGTTACATAGTACAGCAGAAATGCTGTATACAAAGGAAGAAGGTTATGAAGATTACTGGAAGATTTAATTAGAGCTTGAGGAATACCAGTAATAGATGTCAGCAGGGCACCGAGTAAATTTTTAATGGTACAGGTCGGCAGTCAGAGAAATGTGGAAGAACAGATTTAGGGATTATCAAGTGGAAAGAGAAACCAAATCCTTAGACCTTTTCTCACTTGGGCAAAAAAGTCAATCCGGGGAGACTCCTGCACAGAGCATATGCACCTCATGTGTTGGACTCTCCCATGGACTGATTGTGGGGGAGCATTAAAAAGTGCTCCACAGCTATACTAGCCATTCTCCAGGATACAATCTTTGCACCTCTTCCGGGGAAAGGGTGCATGGGTTGGGACAGCATAGAGGAATTTGTGTGCCTCATTGCCAGTTGCCATGGCAACAGCTGGCATACATGGCTGTTGCTGTAATGAGGTGATCACTGCTAGAACAGCAGTGTTCACACTGGCCCAGCATTGTGTCTTCAGGGACATGTTGTATTTTCAGCAAAAGTCTATCATGAAGATTCAGATCATGTTTTACCTACAGATATTTTGTGCCTGATATGAGTTGTCAGGCTTGCACCTGGTGAGTGTATCTTCCTCTTAGATCGTTATTTTGCACATTTTTAACATTGGGACCAAGGGAGATTCCGCACTGGTTGATATATCAGACCAACAAGCATACTAGGATCCTCCTTTCTGCATGCTGGTGATACATCCAGAGCCTCCTATAGACTGCACCACCATGTAAAAGGGAGGCTCCTAATATGTTTTCTGGTCCAGTATATTGGGCAGTGTGGAATCACTCCATGTTTGAAAGCATCTTCCTGGAAGAAAGCAATGGCAAACCACTTCTGCACTGTTGCCAAGAAAACTGTATGAACATTTCTATATAGCCATCAAGAGTAGAGTAGAACTCAAGGGTGCCTGAAGCTTATTATATTCTGTGATCACAGATGTATGGTCCTCTTCATTGTGCCCTTTTTGTGAGCACATTTCCTTGCTTCACCCTTCCCCTTTTAAAGCTAAGGAAAGTCATGGAGATAACATATAAAAATTATAGTGTAAGTCTCTAAATTGTAGGAGTGTGCACAAATATTCAAAGGTATTCAAAATCGGATCAAATTTGGCTGAATTTTGACATTTGAATTTGAATCAAATGTCCATACATTCAAATTTAAAGATTCGAACAAATTTCAAATTTTGGATCTATTTGTTCGAATTATCCGGACATTTGCATGTGTATGGGATTGTACATGGTGTGTACTTGCAGATTTGCATCTTTTTCGCATCTGTATGCCTTTGTACGGATCCGTATGGGAAGAAAACGGGTTGCATATGGGATAACTACTGGATGCATACAGACATGTGCCAACTTGTACTGACACGTACGGATGCAGGAAATATGCATATGGGCATCTATGAATGTTGTCGATATTCATAAGTGCAAATTCAAATCAAAAATCCAAATGAATAGAATTTGGTTTAATTCAAATTTTAAAGATTTGAATCGAATTTAATTTTTGGGTATTCAATTCAAGGAAAATCTTGAAAATTGCATTTGGGCACACCCCTGCTAAATTGTCAATACTGGGGGGTCAAGGTGACATTTTTTTGCTGTACAATATTTTTATTCCAACATCTGACATCCACATCTGACTTCCTTAACATTAGCTCTGTTTTGACCCTTGGTACCACTTCCTTTTGTCCTCTGCCCTCCCAGTCCCAATGGGCAACAACAACCAATGAAGTCTGTAGGGAATCTAGTGACTTTTAATTTACAGAATAAACAAGGTAACTGTTGTCATCTCTGAAATCTTCTAACCAATTTGATTTACAGTGCTGATGGTAAGGGCTTGGCTCTGTCTTCAGCTCTATAAAGCCTGTTTCTTGACACATTGAGTCACTAAGGTTTAATTAAAAGCAGATATATTGCTAAAGAGCAAGTATTATTCATACTGTGATCATGGTACAAATAGGTGATATGGGATGAACAGACTGCCTGTCTAACAGTACAGAAAACAGTAGCTAATGGAAGGACTGTATTTTGCACTGTACATATCTGATTTAACTAAATAATAAAAGCATCTGCTGGGAAAATTTCCAAGTGATTGAATAAAAGGAAACAAACCCTGTATCCAGATGGCTGTAAAAGTAATGTCTCAGTGGTGAGCTTTGCTTCTGAAGATTTGAAAGTGTGGAACAAAAATTCTGTGTCTATGACATTTCCAGCCTTGACAGTTCATTGCTAGACTGGAAATGGCCCAAAGTCGGAGTGAATTCGCACTTCTCCTTCTGTCATGTGTTAGGCATCTGCACTTGCGGATGCCTAAAGAATTCAAAACTTAGCATCACTTCGCTAAGCTCTGGCAGCTAAATGCAAATGGGAGCTTTGGCGATGGCACCACCATGCCTGTGTACCACTGTTGCCAGGACAACCTAGTGATGCAGTGTGCAATTGTGCCTGTGTTTTTCTGCACGTCTTTTATGTGGAAGAAGCGCGGATGCAGCGTGCAGGGCTGGACTAGCTCTGCTACTAGTATAGGCATCAAACTGGTTTAACTGCTCCACACCTGTATGCCTGAGGGATGCTCTGGCGTGCACAGAGCTGTTTCTAGGAAAGAAATGGCTCTGTGAAGTGCAGGCACACCATGCTGGACCATCCCCTATGATGGTTAATATGGTAAGTGCGAAGTCACTCCAACAACCTCTGCAGTCAACTTACAGCATGGTGGAAAGGGTGAATGAGAACAGAAAATATCCTCAGAGTAATTTGTCACACCCTGTAGACAGGGCTCATGCCACCCTGGTGCTGCCTGATGGGACTCCACCTTCTCTGCAACTATATAAAAGCAGAAGGGGTAGAGAGATGCTGAAGAACACCTGGCACTGCCTGATGGGCCTCTTCCCCACGCAAAATGCAGTTAGTGTTGAGAGGTGGTGTACATGAGAGTGTATTTCTAAAAATAGTACTATGTTTAAAATACTTTCACTGTTCAATATCTCTGCCAGCCCTTGTTGGTGGGTATAGATAGAAATAAGACTGAGCTCAGAGAGGGGAAAGGAGGAACCACCAGTACTGTTGCCTCATTTTCTCCTCCCCCAATGTTTTATATAATTCTCATAATGTATTATTCCGTTTATATATAATTTTATAATATATTATTTATTTAATGTATTAGTGTATTAATTTAATGTATGATGTATTACTTTGTATTATATTGTATATATTTTTTTCTTTTTCATGGTTGCTGTAAACCGCCGTGAGTAATTTATTAGAAAGGCGGTATACAAATAAACTGAATGAATGAATTCAAAATTCGATTAAATTCGTTCAAATTCGGACATTCAAATTCAAATTGAATGTCTATACATTCATTTTTTAACATTCAAATGAATTTTGAATGTTTTGAATAATTCATATGAATTATTCAGACATTCATACGTGTACGGATACGTACACATTATGTACATGTCCGTACGGATCTTATTCGTATCTGTATGCATTTGTACAGATACATAATGGACAAAAAACAGGATAAAATGGGATGTGTGTGGGTGTGTATGGATGCATGTGGACACATACGGATGTTGTCAACATTTGTATCTTCAAATACGAATTGAAAATTTGTACAAATAGATATGAATGTATTTGAATCGGATTTGAATTTGAATACATTCATTTCTTCTCTATCAATTTGAATTTGAACATTTGAATATTCAATTTGAATTGAATCAAATCCAAAAATTGCATTTGTGCACACCCCTAGTTAGGAGTGACTGGGAGAAGCTGCCTTCACTGGAAGAAGAAGACATCCCTCCCCCATGCTGATCCAAGGCAATTTAAAGTTCCAGCTTTACAGATCCCGCTTGTAATTCCGCCTGTAGTTAATTGTAATCATAGGTAACTTGAACAGACATATATTTCTCTTCAATCTACCCCTACCTCTCCTTCCTCTGTTGATCATCCTGTGTCAGTTTTCAGACTGCAAACTGCTTAAGATAAGGATCTGTCTTTTTGTACACAGTGGAATAAAGAGCAACAATATAGCAGAATAAGGATGCAAGGAAACAGACTGTGTACGTTCTCTCTTCAGATCAGAAGACATACTCCTGAATGTGCAACCAGCCCCCTTGTCAGAAAGAGTCCAAGCATCTTCTTAAAGCAACAGCTTCTGGGTGTCATGAGAAGATGGCTGTTGTCTGGCTTTTTCTGCCAGGGAGTAGGGAAGCCACTTGTGGAATTGTGGAATGCGACAGCCCTGTTTTAATGACCATATTCAGATTTATATTTGGTTTTCTGCTGACTTTCCAGAGATGCTTCTGAGTCACATCTGAAAAGCTAAACATAAAAGCAGATTAGCAAAAATAAGTGCCTAACAGGTTTAGCTGGGTCCGTGGCCCGGTTTTGCTTCTCGCATATGTATTTGCATATTTGGGAACATTTGTGATGTGGTACATATTGTTTCACTGAGTCATTTTATGATTGCTTCTTCAACTGGGATCACATCTATCTATCTATCTATCTATCTATCTATCTATCTATCATCTATCTATCTATCTATCTATCTATCTATCTATCTATCTATCTATCTATCTATCTATCTATCTATCTATCTATCTATCATCTGTCTGTCTGTCATTTGCAGTTTTATCTTTTAATTTTTTTTATTAAAAAAACACCTCAGTGTGGAGACGATTTCATAATCTGGGGTTACCACTGAGAAGGCTCTATCCTGGGTCCCCAACCCTTTAACTACTGAAGGTAGTTCAACCAGGAAAACCTTCCCTTCAGCTCTTAAGGAGCAGGCAGGTTGATATGGGAGAAAGTGTTATTTTAGATATTTGGGGCCCAAGCCATTTAGGTCTTTATAAAGATCATGAATTGGGTTTGGTAATGAATTGGCAGCCAGTGTAGCTCTTTTAAGATTGGCGTAATATGTATCTGGCCAGGTCTGCTGGTCAGCAGTTTAGCTGCTGTGTTCTGTACCAGCTGCATTTTCCAAACTATGTGTTCAAGGGCAGCCCTATGGAGGGCACATTTCAATGGGCCAATCTGGAAATTACCAGAGCATGGATTTCTGTGGCTAGATCATCTCTGTCCAGAAGGACCACATCAGCTGTAGCTGGAAGTGGGTGCTCTTGGCCACTGCCTTCACCTGAGCTTCAAGCATCATCATGGAGTCCAAGAGAACCTCCGGATTTCACACCCTTCCCTTCCAGGGCATTACTACCCCATCAAGGACAGGATGTCTCTTGACATCATAATCTTGAGGCCCTGTGATGCTCAGCATCTCCATCTTGTCTGGATTCAGCTTCAGTTTATTGCACCCCACCCCATCCAGCCCATTACTGACTCCAGGCACCTGTCAAGCACTTCAACCACTTCTTCTGATTAAGATGGCACAGATAGGTAGAGCTGGGTGTCATCTGCATATTGATGACACCTCACTCAACTGGAATAACAGAAACTACACTGTACTGGTCTGAAAGGAACTGATATGAGTAATTTGAGATTAGTCTAACACATCAACATTTACAACCTAATCATTTCTGACCTTGGAAGTTGAGTGATATTGCGCCTGGCTAGTACTTCGATAGGAGTCTATGGGTGCGTTCCCAAACAAGATTAAATGTGAATCCAGTCTGTTTTTGGGATTGGACCATCCCATTTAATTTTTTATTCCCAGACTTTATGACGACTGTCTTGCTAAAATCTGCAGAAAAAAGGTCCTCAGAAAAACTGTTCTCAATCACATTTAGGAGTCCAACCCACTTTTTTTTCTGCTTTGGGAACACTACTGGATTATCTGGGGAGGAGATCAGCCTTTCAGACTGCCCCCCTCCCACATTTGTGGCACAGGATATGGCCACAGGAGTCAGCCATTTTCTTGTGTTCTTCAAAACAGAGTGGCTTGTATCAGAGGTTTGAGGAGAGAGTGATGAGAAGCAGTCTGAAAACTCTTCACGTTACCCTGTGATAGAGTGCTTTAGTGAGCACTTATGGCACAGTGAGTGCTCCCAGTTAGTGTGCCCTAAGAGTGAGCAAATTGGTCGTGTGGTAGGGAGCTGGACTCTTGTCTGAAATACTGAGTTTGATTGTGCCCTTCTCCACGAAGCCAGTTGTGTGACGTTGGGCTAGTCACATCTCTCTTTCTAGTCACAACTCCACCTACCTCACAGGGTGTTCTGTTGTGGGGAGAAGAATAGAAAGCTTTGTCGGCTGCTTTGAGTCCCCTTAAATGGGTGGAAAAAGTGGGGTAGAAATTATTTTTCAAGCACTCTTATGGTGCAGTGGGCACATGCCTGTGGTTACACCTTCTTTAATCCTTCTTCAGCCCAAATTCCAGCCTGATTGGTTACATCTTGAAAGGCTAACCCTTTCCCTCCCTGGATTTCTCTCCCTCTATTCAGGTTTTTCTTTATTCGGGCCAACACAGCATTAAGCTTTTAATCCCCTTCTGGGAGGCCACTGTCCCTGCTGCCTGCTGCCCAGAAAATTATACCTATGGAAGCCTCTCCTCTGATTCTTGCCCCCCCTTGCCATGACAGTCTTTGCCTCCCCACCCCTCCCTCTTGCCATGATTTCCTTTGTCCCATTGCCAAATCTGCCTGTCCCTCTCCCTCCCTTTGCCCTCAGCTGTTACCTCACCCCTCTTACCCTCCAAGGAATGCCTCCCCCTCAAACAGAGTATTTCCCCCAGCCCCTCACCAGCTGTAGATTACTAGTGACAGCAGCAGGAAGGTGTGACCAAGCCATTCCAGGCTGAAAACAGCTTGTATTCGACTGCCTTCCTAAGATAGATAGAAATGCCTTGGTGTAACGGTGACCATAGCTGTGTAGTGACTACAGCATAGAGCAATCTCACAGCACCATTAACGCCCTATGCAATCTGGCCCAAGAAATTTAAGTAGCTGATGATTAGTTTCCTTAAATAAAATAAAATAAAATAAATAAAATATAAAATAAAATAAAATAAAAAACAGTACAATAAAATAACAAACTCTATTCTCCCCACTTCTTTTTTTGGAAGACCATCTGGAAACTGTTATCTTTATAATTTAGAACACCTGAAAGGATCCAACAGTTCTTGGCCTAACTTTTCATCAAAGTTGCATGCATTTAGCTGTCTGTCCGCACATTGTGTCTTTTCAAACAGAGCATCATAACATCACAACAGGGCATTCACCAATCTGCCTGCTGCTTTGTTCCAAATCTCTATATTGTGCACGGAAGAAAAATAAAATATTGCTTGGAAAACCCAATGAAGCCAAACACCAATCTTCAACTCCAAAATGAAACAAATGTCCAAGGTAATATTGTTTCTTTTATTTAAAATCTTCTGGAACGATAAAAGATAACATGCTAAACACAGATGTTATTAGTAAGAAACACACCCAAGCTTGAGAATATCTGGCAATGTTCAGTAAAATGCTTCTTTTGAAATAATAAGCACTTTTGTGCAATTTATCAGTTATGACATATCATGGCCTGGCTTGTTACGTACTGGCCAAAGAGTCAAAAGCATCTACCTTATGTAAAAAGCTAACGTGTCCAAGGAGTGAGATTTTTAAAAATAAACAAATGTAAAACTTTAGAAAGAGCTATCTAGCACACCTTAAATGATTTTCCAATTGGCTGCCTCAGTTTCCCTTACTTAATAATCCAGATGCTTGAGATGAGATTTATGTGACTAGCAGATCAATAGTTTGACTAACTATTCAATTAGAGATCCCCTGAAGGAATGTTCTGGGTGACAGACTGCAGGGCTGCAGCCACACTTTAAAAGTTTAATCCAGCTTCAGTCCACTTGGAGAGTGAGGCCACATTCCCACTTGACTTTTTAAATCTGGATTGGACTTTGTGCACTCGGTTCTGAATCTGGATTTAAAATCTGGCTGTCCCCTTTTGCCTGAGGATAACATGGGCTGAGTTTGAATACTGCTGTTCCCACTCAAATTGCACAAATCCCCAGCATGGAGAAACAGGATCTTTTAATATCTGCTCCTTTTGCAAACCCTGTAAGCCACAGACACAGAGCAAAGCAAAGAAATCACTCTCCCTTTTCTGTCCCCCCCCTCCTGTAAGTGGAGGCTCCTGCTTTTTAAAAGTGACCTCTCCCTCCCCTCTGTGATCTTGCCAAAACATTCAATCTCCCTTTCAGATCGGAAGCTCCCTCCCTCCATGTTGCTGGGAAGGCAGCAGTTTGCGCTTAAGTTGGAGAGTGAAAGAACCGACAGTGCAGGCAATCTCTCTTAAGCAGAGTGGTCAAAAGGGAGCTGCTGCAGGGAAAGCTACAATACTGCTTTTAATCTTGTATCTCTTGTAGTTACAGTGGCATTTAGGGGAAATCCAAACCTGTTTTTGATCTCTGGCTAACTAGAAGTGCAGGCATGGCAGCGGGGGGGGGGGGGGGAGACATTCCCACATGTGAAATTCCACCCATACATGCCAGGAATTGGCCAGAAACATATGGGAGGCTAGTCCAAAAGGCTGATCTCCTCAGATAGTCCAGGACTGTTGCCATAGGAAAAAAATATTGTGGGCTGGATGCTGAAGGGGTACTGAGAACAGTTTTCCCAAGGACATTTTTTCTGCAGATTAAAGTGATTTACTCCTCGTAAAGTTCAGGAATAAAAAAATAAATGGGATCGGACAATCCCAAAAACGTATTCGATTCACATTTAAACTTGTATGGGAACACAGTGTGAGGGAATACATCAGTAAAGTGACAAGCAGTTTTCTTTCAGTGTTAAAGAACTTGGAAAATTCACCTTGGGGGTTGATAATGTGGAAAGAACATTACTGGAGCAAGTAATGTCACCAAGCTGGGTGACCTTGGGCTAATCACAGCTCTCTTCTGAGCTCTCACAGCCCTACCTATCTCCCTTAAATGGGTGGGAAAAGTGGGGTAGAAAAACTAACTCCTCCTGCACCTCCAAAAACCACACACTGCATCAATAAGAGATGATAACAGCGGGGCATAATAGGAAGGGAACCCGGCTCATTGATTGAAGCTGCGGCTGTGTTTCAATTATTTTAGTGGAGTTGTGCTCCTCCACTTGACAGCGGGCATACCTCCGCCTGACAGCTGATCTTGCTCAGCTGAGTACAGGGAAGCTATCAGGTGCTCGTGCGCTAAATCAAGCCCTTACCCATGTGTGCCTTGCAGATTGGGTGATCAGGCAAGGGGGGGGGGGCGTGCTTGTACCCAGAGAGACACTCGCAGTGCAAATGAGAGCTCATCACTTTTGAAGAGATCCCCAAGCAGTTGCGATTGCCGTGCACATGGCAGGGACAGGGAAACCCTGCCTGTTAATGCTCCGATTGCCAAACTCCTCCCCCAATAACCTGGGAGTGTCCCCATGACTCAAGATAATACATTCCTGTCTTCCTAATTCGGAGTGAGAACAGTTGGAAAGGGAGGGGTTGACTCAGATTTGTGACATTTGCCCTGCATGTAGCCCAAATTAGAGGCTTTCCATGCAAATGCTCCAAGGCGAACTCAGGTTTGCCTCGGAGTATTTTAATCATGGGGATGCACCCACAAAAGGTCTTTCAGTACTTATCTCTAGTCTGGCACAAGGAGAGTTCCAGGGGTCTCCGTTCTGCACATGCAGATTAGAGAGACTCTGCCCGTTGCTACCACACTCCACCTACCAGGTGGAACCCAGTTCAGATCAGGCTCAGTGGCAACCTGGTCCGCTTTAAATATGGAGTACAACAGACTTCATTAAACAGATCCACCGGGATATTAGGGCTTGGGTGACCCATTTTGGCAGCACAACAAAGTGCAGTCCCGAAGTGAGTCCCCCGGAAGCTCTACAATAACTTTTGGAGGTGGGCTCTGAAGCTCATGCAGACTTTAGGGCCACCATGGGAGCAGATCCAGACTAGCGGATTGCTTGATCTATACCAGCTTGATCCAGATCAAGCTGGGTAAATGCAGAGGCAACCAGAGAGAGCCACTAAGATTTCTGTTGTACTGTTGGGAAGTGCACTAACCAGCAAGATCAAGAGTAGGGAGACAACTGAAGTAGTTGCACAGTCTGCAATGGGAGGAAGTGTAAAGATCACAGATGTTTTCATATGTAGCTCAGGCACTGATTAACTCATGTGCACCTATTGCTTTGTTGATTCTGACTGCTTGTGTTTTCCTGCTATGAGTTTTCCTAACCTAGAAGAGACACTAGGGAGAGAAACAATTCAATCTTTGCCTTCTATTTGAGATAAAATACCTTTCATTAATACCACAACACTGTACTTCATTTCTTATTTCCAGGTGTTCTTTTTGCCGTGAATATAAGCTCTGTAGCTCCTGGTCATTTAAGACTATGAAGACATGTTCTTGATGACATGTTCTTGAGCAGAATTGCATAAGTATTTCACATTTCTTTTGCCAGCTGACCATTTGCCTTATTCTTTTGAGAACAAATGTTTTGCTTTGCTTCTGTGTGCAAATAAAGCTCCTATATTCTTTCTCCTTAGAGTAGCCTATGTACAAATCTATGTACAAATGCATGTTGCTATATTGCATTTTTGCTATGCAATTTATTGATTAACTGATCCAAACAATAAATAATGGCACAGTTTTCCTAATGTAGACTGTGCTTGTAGCTCAGTGATAAACTGCCTGGAAGGAAATCAGAGGGTTGGCTGTTCAATCCTCAGCCTCTCCCCGGAAGGAAGCAATGGCAAACCACTTCTGAATCTCTGCCAAAAAAACTGCATAAAGGTGCCTATGCAGTCAACCAGGAGTCTACCAGGATGGAAAAGCTGTGCGATGAACCAATGTTGACTAGTGCTTGCACTTGCAGGGCCAATGTCAGGGGGTCATGTGGGATGCCAGTGCGCTTGTGTGGCAGCTCCAATTACCTCCCCTGCTGGCAGAGGTGTGAATGGTTGCTGTTTGGACACTTCCAAGTAAGTTCTGGTCATAAGGGTTGGTGAGCTTGTGGTGCACAATTTTGTGTAAGGGTTGGTGAGCTTGTGGTGCACAATTTTGTGCACCACAGTTAGTTCACAATAGGTGAACATCTGGAAAGGTAGGGGGTCCTTGTAGGCTGTAAGCAGCTCCTGCAAATGCAGATGCGCTTGCCTAGATGTTCACCTATAGTGAACTACAGGCCAAAGCGTGAATTGTCCCCAGGACTCTATGGTACTTAACAAGAACAGTAGGAAGAACAAGTACTCCTAATGTAAGTGGCTTACCTTTTAATCCTGTCACTGCTTTAAAATTATGTTTTCATCTTTGTTGACTGTCTTTGTTTCTATGTAAACTTATGGGAGACAGAATGTAAATGACACCTCAATTTGCGTTAGAAGCTACTATAGAGACTTCCCTGGAAATGTAAATAGATCAGAAAAATACTTTGGGTTTGGCATATACATACACACATTGTGACACAAAAACAAACTAAGGCTGTAGTCACACCTTTCCTTTAATCTTTCTTGAGCATGTCTTCTCTCCCGATGGTTCACACCAAAAGAAGGCATTCTGTTTCTCTGGTGGACTTTCTCCCCACCCCCACCCCAAAAAAAATTGGGATTACCCTGCATTGCATCCACTGTAGTCGTTAATCCACCTTCATTCTTGAGGTATGATTGTAGAAGAAGACTATTGTGGGCCGCTACGGTATTTTGGGGGGCGGGACATCCCATTTCCTCTTAGCCATATTGGTGTTCTTCAGAGGCAATAGCATCATGAGTTTGGAGATGGGATAGAAGAAAATTTTACACTGTAAATAACAGGTATGCCATAGAGTTTTCCCCATTGCCCTATTTTTTTGCTTGTTTGCTTGCTTCCTTCTTCTTCTTCTTCTTCTTTTTTTTTAATAAAGCCAGAAATACAAAATTTCACTTTGTTGCTCAGCCACTTCTGCCTGCAACAGACTCAGGGCCAGTTTGCACTTAACTGCTTGGAGTGATATAACAATACCATTCTGCCACACTTAAGTTTGGGCGGTTCAGACACATTTGCACCACAAGTGCTGGTTCAGTCCCCAACTTCCACCATGGACCAGGCCAGTCCCTTGGAGATTCTGATGCAGTGTGTAATTGTGCAGCTACCATGCCACCCTGCCTCCTTGAAGCTTTTCACCCAGAAGCAGTTGTGAATGCTGCTGACTGGGTGTATACTAGATGTTATGGATCAAGCTGTGGATAACTTTTTACTTCTCCACAGTTATGGAATATTGGGGTAGCTCTGGGAAGCTCCCAGACACTCTGGGATTGTGGTAGCACTGGGGCATGCAGACATACTGTCCCAAGAGTGACTAGAGCTGGTCGTTCAAGGTAAATGTGAAGAGGCCTTCAGATCTGCCTGGAAGGACCCTTCATCTTCTTTGCAGTCTTCAAGGTTTCATTGCTCAGACCGTGAGGGAGGTCGGAGAGCTGCTTTGAGCAGGAACTTGTTTGGTTCCATACACTTGCTGTCTCAATGCTGACAGAACTCAGCAGCCTGGGCAATGAAAAACCGAAGACTGCAAAGACAGTCTTTTCAGTCAGGACCAAGTCTGTTGCAGACAAAATAGTAGAAGTGGCTGAACAATGGAGCAAAATTGCACATGTCTGGCATTAATAAATACAAAAAGAAAAGAGGCAAAGATAAGTATTTGGGATGCCTGTCTGTTTACGCTTCTATCTCATCCCCAAGTTCATGATTGGCATGGGAGAGTTTGGGTGTTTCTGCACTGGGTGTGGAAACTGGATTAACCACCCCCCTAAGACAGATTTAAAACACTTACCTTGTTAGCTTCCACACTGCAGACCTCTTCAGGGACCCTTCGCAGCAGCTGCTTCTGCATTTCGGCGAGCAAGATCCATTTCTAAAACGGGTCTCACCGCCGAAAACCGGTTTAAAACGAAGACCTCAAAAATTAGGTCTTCAATCCGTCCCTTTGCCTGGATCCGTGTGGAAGCAGGACGCTTCCGCACATGGCCAGGCGAAGGGATGGATGTCCTAGCGGCCGCCATGTTGGGAGTGGTGGAAGCGGGATGGCCTCCCTTGTGCGCCACCTGCTCCAGTCCTGCGGCTCCATGGGAATCTGGCGGACTTTTGGAATGGGGGCTGTGGATTCCGCACAGCACCCAGACCATCCGTCCTTTCGGATGTGGCCTCCCCACATTTGTGCGGACGTGCGAGGGCCCTTCAGATCTGCCCCTATTTGGGACAGATCCTTGGGAGGTCGGATCACCAAGAAATGGCTCTTCTTTGAGCTGTTTCTTGGTGGCAAATGTGGAAGCCCCCTTTAATTCTTCAGCCAAAGGGGATGACCCTGCTACTCTTAATGTCCCTTGTTTTGAGTGAAAGAAAGGTATAGAAGGCCACAAACAGAGAAATGCAACTCAAGCACCCACACACCATAAATAGCAAGTAGAGGGACTAGGGATTAGCATAAAGTCAATCCACTTTTTAAAAAAAGTAGTTTGGGAAGAAAGAAAGCCCTGATAGCTATGACTCAATGGGAAAGACTTTAGTTTTCCCACCTTGCAGCCAACACAGCAATTTGGTGCAATTGATGGAGGGCAGAGTGAGAGACTGCAGCAGGAGTGTGACCCAGGTAGAGGAAGGGGTAGAAAGGAAGAGGAGGGGAAAAAGTACATATCCTGCAAACTGATGATGGGTATAAGGAGAAGTGTGAATGAATAACCCCAAACAGAGATTGAACGGACCTTTTTCTCCTCAGTAGGGATGTGCATGAATGGTGGTGGGGTTTTTTGCATTTGATTTGCATTGAATCGAATGTAAGACAATTTGTATTCATTTGAACAGATCCCCTTGCAATGTAGTAGGATTCTGTTTGATACTACTGCATTCATACGAATTTGTACGAATATCCAATACAAATGCATACGTATCCGATACATATCCCATAACCTATCTGCTCTGAAAGCGTCAAATCTGTCCTGAACCCACTCTGAGTCCACTCTCAAACCATGTTGAACTCACTCTGGATCCACTGCAGATGTGACTGGGACAGCCGCCTTCCCATCTCCTCGTTTCACTAACGTTCTGAAGCTTCGTAAGAAGGTTCCGCAACATTCATGTTCATACAAATGTCAATGTATGAATGTCGTGACATTTGATTTATATACGAATATCTAAATTCGTATAAATTCATGTGAATAACAAATGTTACAAATATTCATGTACATCCCTAGTCCTCAGTACAAACTGTCTAGCACTATGGACAGAACTGTCCAGGTATTACCACTGCCTGATATTTTTAAATAAATCCTTGTGTCCTTCCCACCCAAGGAATGTGGAACTTTTCTGTCCAGAGATTTCTTTCTGCCGTGGCTTACATGTTTGATGTATGCAGAATATCAACACCAAGCCCCCAGATAAGTTCCCTGTATATTTGAAGTAACTTTCCTCTATATTTAGAGACAGTCTATATTTATGTTCCACCAGCACCACAACTCATAGGGAAGGATGCTATTTGGATTAGACTCAAATAGAGCAGAGTAGGCTCTCACCCGATTGCTTCAAGCTGATTAAGACCCATTTCCGTATGGCCTCCTAAAATTAACTTCAGCCTGAGATCATTTGAATTTGAGTTCATTTCAGAGTGAGCCACATGCTGGAGTATCTGAATGGAAGGTGTAGCAAAGTAAATAATCAACTGAGCGTGCTTCTTTCGTTGATGAACAAGAAGTTAGGGCTTGTTTAGTTTTATAATTTTGTTTCAGTGAGGTTTCTTTTTGGACCTGGAAAGAATATATTCACTGTGTTTTTAAAATGTCTTTTATACTATTTCCAATAATAATTTAATGTTTCCATTGAAAAAAATATATATAATTGCAGCCCAGCTGCTACAGACTATTAGAATGCAGTCCTCCATGAATCAAATGCCAATTCCTTCAGGGTTAAGTCAGATCACTGAAGTTAGAATTAAACAAAAGTTATGCTTATATAATCATGTAATGCACAGAGAATATGACCTAGCATGCTGAGAATCTGTGGCATTCAGTTCTGTCTGAGTGAGGAAACGGTTGGGGAAGCACGGCTATCGGGTACATGTTTTGCTCTTAGATGCCGTCAGCATTATGTCTTTAAGATGGTCGCTACTAACATGAGAGCAGAGTAATATATATTATTTTATTCAGTGTGTCACTTTCTTCCTCTTGCATACTGCATGCTCTTTGGCAGCACCTTTTCCTTGAGGTTTTCCCTTCTGATTCCTCAGCCTTTTATTCAGGCTTAGGGATATTATTCTTGTATACTTGGATGAGGAAGTGCACTACAGGAACTCTTCCTCCTGTTAATTAAGGGCAGATTTGCATTTTAAAACCACAGTAACCAGCCTTTATATGTTCAAAAGCTGCAGGCTGAAGAAATGTTAGCTGTCCAGCTTCTATTAGAAACAAGCTGAAGAGAGCACAGAACACGTATCTTGGCACCAGCAAAAGGGCTACGCTATTTCTTTCTGAACAGTTCAAAAATCCTAGTTTTGAAGGAATTTGGGCAGCCTGGACCCAGCATGTCTGTTCACATGGGACCTTCAGAAAGGAGGCCTGGGTAAAGTAACCTTTCTTAGATCAGCTTACTTTGGCCAGAACGTGGTGTCCCAGGACAGGCACCAGACATAGCTGTTTGCTGAATTTGGCAACTAGTAATCATCACGATCTTGAAAGAAGGAAGAATGGGTTTGTGGTTAAGGCATAGGTTAGGGCATCAAGGTTTGAAACCTTTCTCAAAAGATGGCTGCCTGATTTCAGATCACTGTTTCTTCCGCTTGCTTCTGTTGTTATTGCTGCCGCTGTTGTTGTTTTTACTATTGCTTCTCCTATTGTTACTGCTACTTAATACACGCAGGCTGCATTCACACCTAAGATTTAATCCAACTTCAGTCCACTTTCAGAACAAGAGAAGTCATCAGCAAACTGAGAATCTGTTCTCCTTTGGCATTCTCTGACTCAGAAAATCCACCTTTGGGATAGACAGTGTGAAAAGAAAGTGACTGGTCACTTTGCTGTTGTATTGCTCTGTTCTGAAAGTGGCCTGAAGATGGATTAAATCTTAGGTGTAAACACAGCCACAGTCTAATAGATGTTGAGATGTTTGAAAATCAGGTCCTTCCCAAGGGACCTACAATAATCAGAAATATTGAGCACAAAATCCATATCATCTTCATGGTCAGATTAAGTGTACGTTACAGTCTGCACTATGTCAGATTGCCAAAAGAACATAAAAGGACCCCTGCTGGATCAGGCCATAGCCTATCTAGTCCAGCATCCTGTTTCACACAGAGGTCCACCAAAGGCAAAAAAATCCCTACTCCAAGATCAAACTTGCTGTCCCAGTTTCTTTTTAAGGCATGCTAATTTCCTGAAGTTTATTTTTAACACCTCTATAAGAATGATTAGTGCCACCTAGTGTATAAGGTTGTTGCATGCCTGCTTTGGCTATAATTTCTTCTTTTTTTCATACTACTGTACTATGAAGGTTCAATTTTGGGGGAATATCAACATTCATATGAAAATGCTGAATAGCTCCATAAGTGATTTGTGTGCATGTACACACCACACTTATGGTGCTATTCAGCATTTTTATATAGGAGGCAACCTGAATGATTGCTGACAATCACAGATAACAGTGAATGTTGCTATCTCAACAGCTTTCAGGAACATTTTTCCTCCTAGGGTGCTTCCGCACAGGCCCTTAAACACCCATTAAGGACACACGTGGAAGCACGCAGCCACACAGCGGCACCTTTTTAGGACGCTTTTACTACTCAGCATCTGCACAGTAACACCCATTAAGCACACATGTGGGAAACCGTGTCTGCACAGCGGTACCCATTAAGAACGGAATGGGTAGACCATGTCTGCACAGCCCTGGCCAATCAGGAGGCGTGCAGGATGCAGGCACGCAGCCTCCTGGGACTCCGCGGCAAGAATCGGGGCGATGATGAAGAGGTAAGGAGGGGACTGCTCGAACTCTCCCCTGGGGAGGGCTAGGGAGGGCTTTGGAGAAGCTCCCCCTGGCTCCAGAAGCGGTGATCCGCCGCTTCTAGGGCAAGGGCGAGCTGCAAGAGCGGAGTTCCTCGGCTCGCCATGCTCAGCTCCAAGAAGGGCCTCCGGAGCACTTAAATCCGGATCTAAGTCGTCCTTCTGCCGCGTGTGTGGAAGGACGGTGTGTGTGTGTGTGTGTGTGTAGATCTGTATCTATTAGATACCGATCTACCTTCGTAAATCCAGATCTACCCTGCATCTGGATTTAGTATATCCGGATCTGTTCTAAACTGGATTTACTAAATCCAGATGAGGTAGATTCGGATTTACAGAGGTAAGTGGGGAAGCACCCCTAGAGTTACCTTCATTACAAAATGAATAGAAATGTTTTCTGAGAGTTGTTCCAATGTTTTTAGTAAAGAAATGCAGTAATGAGATGGAAATGACCTATTGGATCAGTCCACAGCTTCATCTAGGCTGCATCCAGGTAGCTACAAAAAGTCCACACTGTGAAGGCTTTGGGGGCACAGTGTCCACCTGTTGCCTAATCCACCGGCCTGCAGCCAGCCTCCAAGGCAGGCCATTCACACTTGGAAGCACCCTGCCAGTAATCCATGGCAAAGCACTCAGAAGGCAGAGACTGGCTTCGTGCACCCCTGCCATCTGGAAACACGGCAGGGGTGTGGGCAACTTATTTTGGCCAGTCAGACAATTTGCTGGCCATGAAAACACAGCCCCAGTATTGGATTCTGGTTCTCAAAAGCCAAAGGAATTCTTGAGTTGGGCTTGACTCCAGAGGCCAGTTTGCACTCACCCTCTTAGTGCATACTGGGGTAGCTTCTGCTAAGGTGCATCTGCACTTGCAGGGGGCGTTTTCAAGCCAGAAATGTCTCTTGCCTTCCCAGACACTACCCCAGTGACTGCGAGTGGTGGTGCACAAAATCATGTACCACACACCTCCCAAAGCTGACTCAAAACTTACCTTTGCCAGCCATCTATTGCACCATCTGCATGTCTTCCAGGTGCTGTGTGTCAACTGACCTACTACCCAAGTGCGCTGGCACATCAGATGACCCCAAATGTGACTGCACATTAATATCACATCACTGTTGTCCCGGTGATGGCACTGGCGTACACACAGTTGCATCAGCCAAAACGCGACTGGACACAGGTGAGTGTCTAGGCACGTGAGGGGTTGTTTTGGCATGCACTAGCACCCATAAGTGCAAATGCTAGTGCAGACTCCTGGGGATGCCCTTGTTCCATCCCTCAGATGGGAAGCAAAGTTCAGAAAGGCCTCCTGTGATGATATGAATACATCCATGCAGGATCTTAGCAACAACATGAAACTGGGCTGCATCCAGACTGTTAAAACTTGCAATTCTGTTGTGGCTATGCTAAAATTGCCATGAGTATCTTCGGCAACTCCAGCATAGCCATGCCATAAAGGAGTGATATCCTGCTTTATCCTGTTCCAGGGAAACCCAACTCTGAGCATGGATTTTATGGGAAGAGTTCAAAACTATACCTGTCTGGAAGCTTGGCAGTGTGATCCTTACTAAATACAATGTCCCTGCACATACACACTGTTGAATCTGAGGAGGAAAGTGCACTTCTGGGTGTTTTGCTCCTTAAAAATACCAGGATGTGTGCATGATTCCAGAGCTAAAGCAGTATATGTCCTGTGCTGGTGCCCAGCTGTCTGAACAACAAGCCATTATTCCAGAAGAGCTTTGCCCCAGAATGTTTCTAAGATTCAGGATTTTCCAGCAATGTTGATGGGTAGCCTTATTTTGTCATTGCCCTCTTCCAGGGGAATGGTGAGTGTTCAGTTTAGCACTGTCTGCGTCCGAAGCAAGGACTGTCAGTTTAGTTGCCTATAAGAACTCTACATGCTTGCGAAGAGCTTAGTGCAACTTCTCATTCATAGATTCAAATAACTAGAACATAAGAATAAGAGGAGCCCTGCTGGATCAGGCCACAGCCCATCTAGTCCAGCATCCTGTCTCACACAGTGCCCCACCAGTTGCCCATGGGCATCTCAAGCAGTGACAAGGGCAAACCTTCTCCTGCTCTCAAAGCCCAGCAAATGACCTTAGAAGCATCCATTCCCCCCAGCCGGAAAGATGTACTTAGGCATCCATTGTAGTAGCCATTGATAATCTGTCATTCTTAAATTTGTCTGATTTCCATATTCCTCTGAAATAACAGCCACCCTGTCTAGCTATTGGTAGCTCTGCTCTACATTAATATATCTGTTTTGTGGTGTCCTCCAATCAGAGATTGTAGCTTACAAAAAATCAAATAAGTTGGAAAGAAATGATCAGTACAATCATACAAAGTACTGATACTCTGGAATGGCTGGAATGACCATTAATGTCCACCATAATTTAACTAAACACTGTTCACGAAGTAGTTCTTTTTTCTGAATCTCACAAGAATTTCACAATCTTAATTTTCCTCTTCCGTTCAACTTTTTAAAATTATCGGATCTTTTCCCTGCCCTCTTTTTCATAGGCTAATCCTAATGGCACCGCAAACTAGGCCAGAGCTTTTCTCTTTTAAAAAGAAAAACACACAAAAAGTTTGCTCAGTGGCATATGGGAACATTTGCAGAGGTCAAAGTGACATATTTGGCCAAGGTCAAGCATAAATCATAGGCTATTTAGATAAAATAGAATAAAGTTTCTAAGCATACAGTGCCCTCTGGAGTTGATTTTGATTTCATTCTCTTTCATTTTTTTAAAAAAAGAAACAGTGCCTTATTTTTCAGGAAAACATCAACATCCCTATCAATGAAATGTTTTATTCTGTGGGTAACTTATTCCTTATCTGTGGTCCATTGCAGGCAGCAGCTCCTCCCTCAAGCTGTGCTGCTGTTTTTTTTTTATTATTATTTCTGGTGGCACATGGACTTCTGTTCGAAGCTTTTGTGGTGGCCCTGTGGGAACTTCAAAGAGCAGCAGCCTGTGGTGCAAGAGTTAAAGAACTAGAACCAGCAGGGCACACAGAGGCCTCCTGCCTGCAAACAGCCCAAGCAACTGCCGCTGCTGCAACAGTGAAAAACAACAACAACAACTTATGTGCATTTTTAAAAACAAAACAATTGGCGCACCAAACCCTTATCTTGTTTATCACCCAGTTTTAAAGCCCCTCAGATTAACAGAGTTGTAGGATTTCAAAGTAAACATGACATTCTAGATAAGGAGGAGGAAGTTGACTAGAAATGGCATTTCCTGAGATTCTAAAGCCACAGGGGAGCTGAATGTCCTTTACAGCAAATAATATTTCTCCTTTTCAATGTCCAAAGAATGTCAACAAATGGGTTTCCTGCTGTTGCAATCATCTGGCATGTGTGTCCCTCAAAGCCAATTGTATTTTGACCAGGATCTTTTTCAACTGCAGGTCTTACACAGTGAAAACAAACAAATGTCTGGTGCAAAGATGCATTTCTATCCTTTTAGCAAGGCTTTTTTTTTTTACACGGAACTGTGTCTCAGACGGTTTCTGCACTGAGGGGACAGAAATTGTCATCCAGAATCCTGGGCATGTATGTGTGGGTGGGTGGGTGGGTGATTTTCAGCACCATGCTGTGATATACCACTCTGAAAATCATTTCCAAGTATTCCGGATCACAGAGGCATGCCACCTGCAGACCTCTATGATCCAGATTTGGAGGGTCAACAGTAGAGCCGAATAAAGGACCTTTTGATCTGGATTTTCCTCCTTCCTGTGTGAGCAGATCCATCCTAGGGGGGTGGGGGGCTCCACGATCCAGAACAGCATGCAGATACAGGGCTCCAGATTTGGATCTGAGATCCTCTAATCCAGATCTGTTGCCCTGTACAGAAATAACCTCTGCTGCATTCCCACCTTCAGTCCAGCTTCAGTCCACCTTTAGAGTGAGAGAACACATCAGCCAAGTGACTAGTCACTTTCTTTCCATATTATCTAGCCCCAAAGTGGCTTTTTTGACTTAAGTTACACTGAAAGAAAACAGCTTGTCACTTTGCCGAAGGATTTTTTGACTCTGAAAGTGGATTGAAGCTGGATTAAAACTTAGGTGTGAATCCAGCCACAGATGTTAAAATGAGGGACAGAGTCCAGCAGTCGCATTGTGAATGCTGTCCTGGTCCCAGACCTACCAGGAACTTACTCTACAGCAGGGTAAGCACAGACACTGCCGTTTGGCGGCATCCACCTTACCCCTTCAACAGCCACGTGCAGGATGCTATTGCTACACTGATTGGGTGATGTGGCGTAGGATTGTGGAGCCATCTACACCACCCCCATGCAGGATTTGCACAGAGGGGCGGCCCTAGGGTCACTGTTGGTGTTCCTAGTATATTACTGCTCCACAGCTATCAAACATGGGGACAGGAGCCGGTCAGAGGCAGAAGCAGCTCCGGGTTGTGCATAAACTCCGTGCAGGTGCGTGCCTGATCATACCGATCTTGCAATTGTGAAAAGCATATCGTTGTTTAATACAGAATCCCGTAAGCAAGTTGAAGTGAGAAGTTGGAATCTCTTGGCCTATTTGCACTAGGTGTGCTGGAGAACTCTGGGGACACTCCCACATGGTTCATCTGCAGTGCACAGAGCCACTTCTATACCAGAAGCAACTCTGCGCATGTTGGAGTGCTCCCCATGCATAGAGTTTTTACTGAAATGCAACTATACTAGCAACAGAGCTGGGACAGCCTTGCACACTCCATGGCGAAGTTGCTGACACAATGCACAGTCGCAGCAGGCATTGCACTGCCAGCACCCTGAAGAGGACCAGCCTGGTGATTGAATGGAGATAAATATTCAATTGCTCCCAAGTGCAAGCACTAGCCAACATTAGTACATCGCACACCTTTCCCGTCCAGCGTCTGGGAAGTGTGAAATCGCCCTATATCCTGGAATAGGGGCCTGCTATCTGCATACATTGCCCTTCTGCATGGCAGCTTGCTAGATGAGCACAGGTCAGGAAACGCAGCCCTAGCAGTCTGCCCTGGAGAGTTGGACTTTCTGCTATCAGGTCATTCCATGACATAATGTCATTGTACAGTGAAACATGAGTTTTGTCCTGCAGGGTTCCCTCCCAGTCCTCCCAGGCCATAGAGAGCGAGGAAGTAACCTAGCAGAGAGGCCCTAATGTAGAAGGGCATCTTCATTTTCAAAACAATGATATTTTGGGTTGATATTTTGCACATCTCTATTGACTGCTCCACCTTTCCCTTTTCTTGCCAAACTAGTGTGTACATTAGCTGATCTGAAATCACAGTTTTCCCGTTCACATTTTATAAAGCCTCAGCTAGAAACCTCATAAACAAAGCACTACTAGCATTCTATCAGCTGTCACTTCTGACTTTAATGTTAGTCGTAAACACTAGATGGCACTGGATCTTCCAAACTACCTAGGTGAAAATCAACTCTTTTGTTTCACTATTTTCACAATTTCCAGGAAACAATATTAATGACATTATGGCATTAAAATATATAAATTCATCAAGTTGCCCTAAAATGCTCACTTGTACAGCCCAGATGGATTGCTAGGCTGGTTTCTTGCACTGAAACCAAAAACGACTGGGAACTGAAAAGGTAGCCTCAGTAAAATATATTTTAAAAAAGAAAGAAAGCGTAGCCTCAGTTGGTAAGTATACATACACATACACAAACAGAGTGTTTTCATACTTAAACTTTCTTGTGAAAACTTCAGGACACCCAAACCATTTGAAACTTATCCAGCACTTAACTAGGTACTGACTAAGTGCATATCACTTCCATTAAGTAGGTGATCGCATTGCCATGGCAATGGTGCTGGTCAAATGCTCCATGGGAACCTCTTCCGCCTGGAAGAGGTGTGGATGGAGCATGCAGGGTTGTCCAAACCCTGATGCTGGTTTAGTTGTAGAGGAGTTAAAACTGCTCTACCACTATACGTGCCAGGGGAACTCCGGCATGTAGAGTCACTTCTGGTATAGAACCAACTGCACAATGTGTGTATGATCCATTAGGGAACATACTCAGAGTTCTCCAGTGTGGTAAGTGTAAATTCACCCATAGAAGTTTGGGAGTGGGAGGATGACAAGATAAAGTGTGTCTTATGGACATGTCAATAGCCTAAATCTAAGATACCCTGGGGCTGTGTTCTCACAGTGTGCTTGTGACACCATAAGTGAGCCTTGAGGGCAGAGGAGCTGCACGACTCTGCTCCCTCGTGACATAGTGAAAGTGCTGGCCAAGTGTGGTGTGCACATAGCTCTGCACTCAGCCAGCAAACATCCTGCCATAAGAACTCATTAAAGCACCATCAGGTTAAGTGGAAGTTAGAGCTCCATCTTTACCATGCCTGAATGTGCTGACATGGCTTCTGCTCTTGTTACTTACTTTGTGTTGCGCTCTTTAATGTTGCATTGCTATTCCTGTTTCTTTGGACACAGGAAATGGCCAAAGGACATGGCCCGCTGCTGGAGTCCTTTCCTGAAGAATTTTTCCTGGTCTGGAACACTGCAGCTGGGGTACATGATCAATGGTACAAAAACCACTGGGTGAGTCCCCATGTAGGTTTTTTAGTTCTGATTTAGTCCTGCTTGGACTACTTTTGGGACTATTTTTAAACATAAAATATAGGACTTTTAACACACAAACCCCATGCAAACCATGCCTGCAATCAAAGAAGCAAAACTCTCAAAGGCAGTTTTTTTTAAAAAAAAAATTCTAACCACAAATAGTTTCTTTTTTATTCCTCTCCCTTTTGAGATTACCAGCAAATGTGCGCTAAAGCAGATCAGTGAAGGACCGAACATAGTGCAATAAAATGTGTAATTGCAAAGGATTTCAAAGTATTTAAAGGCATTGCTAACCTTCTCACATGTATCCTTTCTGATAACAATAGAAAAAAGTTTCCAGTGAAACTGTTTTAAAAGGCAAGCATCTCTCCCCCTTTTTTGCCTTTTTCAAATGAGACTCCACATTGCAAGCCTGGCAAGGGAGGAGGGGGAGCTTTGAATCTGTAAAAAAAATACCGCCCACAGCTGGCTGCCTTTGGCCAGAGGGCTAGACCTCCATCCCAAAAAGCCTGAAATCATCTCCATGTGGGGGAAAATAAGCAGACTTGGGCCCACAAAGGGGACTGATTCCTGTTTTCATCAGTACTTTTTTTCCTCCGGATTTAGGCAGGATAGTCATCATAAAATCTGGGAATAAGGAATTGCATGGGAATGCCTGGGTGCTGAATTTGGATTAATTAAGAAGTCATGGGAATGGTCCTGCCTGAATTCGAACTGAATTCAGATTAAAATGCCCATGGGGATGCACCCACTGAGAAATAAGGGGAAACCAGCAGGGTTGCACTGTCTCTGTCCTTTTCCTGATTAACATGTATCATCAGAGGAACCAACTGAAGTTAGTCCAGGAGCTGCAATTAGTGCAAAATACAGTCACCAGTATATTTTTTGGCATTCATGGTTTGAATCATATTGCATTGACTCATTTGCTCTGGCTTCCTGGTCAGTTCTGAGACCAATCCAAGTTGCTGATTATAATCTATAAAGCCTTAAATGAACATAAGAACATAAGAGAAGCCCTGCTGGATCAGGCCACAGCCCATCTAGTCCAGCATCCTGTCACACACAGTGGCCCACCAAATGCTCATGGGCATCTCAAGCAGAGACAAGAGGCATTTCCGCACTGAATCGCGTTCGAAACCGAACGCGTTCAGGCGGAAAGCTTAAGCCAGCTTCGGGCGCTTTCCCCGTTCACACACAGACGCTCCGGAACGCGTGTAAACGCGTTCCGGAGCGTCTGGGTGCGAATGGTCAAAGCGCCCGAAGCTGGCTTAGCCGGCAAACGCCGGCCAGGGGCGCGCCGGCGGCCGCGGAGGCAGATCGACAATCAGCTGTTTGAAAAACAGCTGATTGTCAAAGCCGCGCGGCGTCGGAGGCGAGCCGGCAGGCGATCGGGAGACAGAAGCGGCGCGAACGCTTCTTCTCCCGAACGCCTGCGGGCGGCTCGTCCGCGTTGGAACGCGTGTAGAGCACTTCGAAGTGCTCTACATTTCGAACGCGGAAAAGCCAGCTGCGGACACGTCGGGACGCAAGCCGCGCGCGGCCAATGCGGATGACGTGTCCACAGCTGGCTTTTTCGCGTTCGAATCAGCCCCGTGCGAAAACGTCTCAGGACAAATCTATTCCTGCTCTAGAATTCCAGCAGATGGCCTTAGAAGCGCCATTTGCATCAATGGGTTGATGCCAGCCCGTATCCTTCCATATGGTCCTGCCTATTTCCTGCACTCATCATCGGAAGCCCAGGTCTGTGTTCCCCTACTCTGGGGCATCAGAAGACAAGGCCATTTTGACAGCAGTGCCCCGGTGGGAAAGATTCTCCTGAAGTGAAATTCAGCCAGCATCTTCTCTAATGGTTTCTAGGCAAGCAGCCAAAGCATTTTTATTCCATCATGCCTTTAATGGTTTTTAAAGAGTTATTAATATTTCTGATTTGATGCCAATGTTATGACAATTATTTTAAAGCTACTTTTAAAAATTGCTTTTGAAGTTTTTTGTTGTTTGCTTGCAAACTATTTCAAAAGCCGGGGTTGACATTTTTTAAGGGTCTCCATATTTTTTGTTTATTGTAATTAGACTGACAGAAGTAAAAATAAGGTTTGATATATCCTACACACACACACGCACAAACATACATTTGTATGTATCTTTTTGTATAACGTGCATACTTCGCAAAAGAGAGACACACACTTCTCCGCAGTGATAAATTGCAAAGGATTAGAGCAGGTGAGCCCTTTCAGTTCCATATATCCACAATTCTGTGATTGCTATGTATGAAAAGAAAAGTGTAGAGGTAAGTAAAGGTGTGATATTTTTTCCCCAGCTGTGATTATCAAAGCACTTTGGCACACACTTGGCCACATCTACATGAGTGGTGAAAGACATCCAATGGAGGTCTCAGGGACAAGTGCCCAAGACACCCACTGATTCAGGGTGCATACCAGACAGCGTGGGCCCTGAGAGGCATCCTGCTCACAGAGTGGTTAAAAAAACTCCGAGGGTTCCTATAACCTTCAGGGGCTCATGCAGCTGCTGCATAGACACACAGTAATTTATCTTTCCAGCTCTGTGCAGGCATTATGAAAAAAAGGTCATTTCTAGGGCCATTTTCATCATAATGCTAGCCAACATTAGTCTCTAATGCACCTTTCCTATCTGCAGGACAGGACAGGAAGTGTGAAAGCTTCCCAGATAAATTGGGGGGGGGGGCTTTCTGGATTTGTTAATATGGATCAAGGAGCTGCTAGGAATACATCATCTGCATGGGAGTAGAGTAGGTCCAGATCAGAACTGTGCTAGTGGTAGAAACGTGGTCTACATCCATGCTAGCAGTCTTTGCTGTTCAAGCCCACTCAATGCAGATGCCCCTGCCTGTAGTTGATCTGGATGTAGCTGATACAGATCTAGCTAATATGAATTAACTGAGGTAAGTTCAGAAGGGCCTAGGTTTAGTAGAGAAAGGACCTAGGAAGCCCTCGCTGTGAAGCTGAGGAGCTTCCAAGCTTCAAAGTTCTTGGCTTTGCGCAGGGTAGAACACTCTGTCACTTGCCCCCATGTCATATGGATCCTGGCTTAGAAAATGTTGAAGTCTCAGTAATGCAACTTTACCATTTTCACTCTCCTCTGCCTAACTGCATGCACAGGGCAGATGGTTTAAGTTATCATTATCATTCCTTTGTGAATAGCTGTGGTAGATTCCACTTTTAGAGTAAGATACCTACATTCTTGTGTGGCTTATGTTTTTTATTTCCCTGGGGCATCACTGCTTAGAGTCTTTGCTTAACCACCTGTGCCTGGACATTGGCCACCCCAAAGCCTGTGACATAATTCATTTAGTAGCATTTAAGATGCCACAAGACTCTTTGTTCATTTTGCTGCAGCAGATGGAACTTTATTACCTCTTCCAGAAAGTTTATGAGAATAACCCAGGGATTCAGCTTATGAATGCCTGAATAGCAGATGGTGCTATGGATAGTAGAAACTTGGTGTGTGTTTAGAAAGGGATCATTTCCCCAAAGCTGATGAAAGTGAAATGTTGCTTCTTCACTGAAAAATTAATACCACTTTTTTCAGTTGATATGGTTAAAGGCATATTATTATGCATAAGTATTATGCTAAAGAATGCTTATTGCATGTGTCAGCAAACATTCCTGAAAAGTCTCTGTTGAGGCTCCTAGAAATTAGAAGCTTGCTATAAGGACATTAATACAGTGGATGGTTCTCAGAAGAACCACATGGTGAGAACTGCATAAGATACACGGAAGCTGAGTCAGTGCTCTTTGTGTCTGCATTTTGCAGCCTGTGCACAATGAAATGGGCATGTCGTGCGCTGTTTGCCAAACATTAACACAATGAGTTTCAAGGCTAAGAGATGACTGCAAAACAAGTGTTACAGGAAATACTCCAAAATTTCTATATTAAAAGCAAACACATGTACAAAGTAAAAATGGGTGCTGCAAAAGTTTATGGGCCTTCCTTCCTTCCTTCCTTCCTTCCTTCCTTCCTTCCTTCCTTCCTTCCTTCCTTCCTTCCTTCCTTCTTTCTTTCTTTTCTATCCCGCCCTATCCCCAAAGGTCTCAGGTTAGGTAATAACATTTAAGATCAATCATATATTAAAACAACAGCAGTGTATATTAAAACAATAACAGTGTCTCTAAAGTGGAAAGAGACAGTATATTCCCATTTAACCAAAGGCCAGGCCAAAGAGGTGCATCTTTACAGCTCTCTTAAACATATAGGGCGCATCCCCATTAAAAGCTTAATCCAGTTTCCTTAAGCCAAAATAATAGAACCGGATGCAAATGCGAATTTGCCTGTTCCCATTACTTTTAACTTAATCGTGTTGGATCTGGATTCTGAGGATCGTACGTGGGGTATGTGACTCAAGGGGGGACTCAAGTGGCTACTTTCTAAAAGCTGCTTTTCGGGGCTGCCCTGCCCTCTTCCTCTTGGCATGGATGCGCCACCCATAAGGGACCCCTTCACGGAGCCTGGCTGGGTGGCTGCCGCTTGCCTGGATGGAGGAAAACTGGCAGCGGGCAGCCAGTAATTCTTTCCCCTCCTCTCCCCATTGCTCAGGGCACACAGCAGCAGTGGCAACTAAAGCCCCTTTGCTTTAAACATTCACACAGAACCTCAGCTGCTTTCCTCCCTTTCCCTTTCTAAAGGAGAACTTTTAGAATTGTGCAAAACTGCAACATTGTTATTCCAACCATCAAGGTATGAAGTGGTTCCATCGCTACAGTGTAGCAATCGCTGTTAAGTGAATTTTTACACTGAAATCACTGTCTTTGGAAGCAAGCTATTGGGAGAGGGAAATCCTAAACATGGATTCTCATCCCTTAAAACAGTACTGTCCACACAGTAAAAATTGTAAAACATTTCAAGCGCACGATCCGGAGTGAGACCTGTTGAAATCAGGATTGAGATTCACCACGCTTTTGGGTGGTTTAACACGGGAAAAGGGTGTTAAGCCAAACTGCCATGCGGACTCTGAGGACTGAAAACGTTTTGGATCCAAGATAAGGTTGCCATGAAGACATGGCCATATAGTGAAGGGGCCTGATGCACCATCACTAGGGCCATCACTGAAAACAGCCCTCTCCTGGGTGCCTACTCCTTTTACTACTGAAGGTGGTGGGACAACCAAGAGGGCTTCCCCTCCAGGTCTTAAGGCATGGGCAGGTCAGTATGTGACAAGGCATTCCTTTAGATATTTGGGGCCCAAGTCATTTAGGGCCTTATAAGTCAAAGTTAACACCTTGAATTGGGCTCAGTAGAGAATTGGCAGTCAATGACCTTAGGCCCCAGAGAAACTAGTTATGCGAACAAAGTAAACAAGCAAACATGATTCTTGGTTGACCTCTAAGTTACCCCCTTTTTCTATAGCTACTGGCTTTCAGTTGATTTCTGGTGAATGCAGTATGCATTGTAAATAAAACAGAAGAAAAATACAGAGGTGTGATGCAAAAACCAAACAATGAACTAAGATTTTATTTTCATTTGTACCTATTGTTAGGGTTGTTTGGAGTAAGTGAAGCAGACGCTTAGGGCCAATTTGCTCTTGGTCTGGTAGTCGATGCAGGCGAGATCCAAGACGGAGCATCTGCAAATGAAGGAGGCATTTCCTAACCAGGAACAGCTCCTTCTGTGCATGAGCTTCCCCTTGCATTGACTATGCATGGTGCAGGTTGACCCTGCACCATGTGTGCACTTAAGAGGGTTTAGCACCTAAGCCCTCTTCCAGTGCTGGAGGGGCACATCACGCACCGTGCATGTCTACTGACATGTCATGTGATGCACTGTGCACCCATGTGACATGCTGTGCATGTGTGCTGTTGCAATGCAGAGTTGTCCTGGTGATGGTGCTGCACACATACACTGGTGCCCGCACCGGGGATCTAAGGTGTCATCCAGACACCTGTCCACACCTCAGATAAGTTGCATTAAGTTTCTGCAAGTGTAGAGGCTTAGTGCATTCTGAGCCGTTTCAACCAAAGCTTCCCACAGCCAGGAAGCCGCGTATGAAAAGGCCCACCATGACTAGCCTGAGGTTCGATTGGAAGCATGTTCCACAAGTAGATTTTAAGGTATTAAATGAATGAGGATGGGACCCAAAAAGTTAAGAGAGAGTGGACACTTGGGAATCTCTCCTCCCTCCTTGCTGCTGGACAAGACTCCACACTTCTAGCCACTTGCTTCATTTTATAGGTCTTTTGACTGAGTAAGTATGAATCTTGAGAGATTTCTCTGTTCTTTTACAGAAGAAAGTTTGGCTGTGGTCACACCTAAGGTTAGCATAGTCTGGCATGCTCTGTTCACACCTCTTCTGGACAAATGGAGCATTGGACCAGGCGGCACAGCTGTAATTGCCACTGCATCACCTGGTAGCCAAGGCATGGTGCTGCACATGCCACTTGCTGTGGCCCATGGTGCTGCCAGTTGCTGTGGCCCAGCAATCTCAGCTCACTGGGTAAGTGTGGAACGGACCCAGCATCCCAAAGTGTGGACACTGGATCTATCCCCCATCGTCACTTCCTTGGAGTGTTTTCCCAGGGAAGTGAAGGTATGAAACTGCCCTGAAGCCAGCAGGTGCTAAGGCTGCCTCCACAGCACAGCAGCATGGAGCATTTCAGAGCAGAAGTGCTTGCTCCTGCTCGTGTTTGTGTGCTTATGCGTTGGTGTGTATTGCATGACGTCCACATGCCCCGTGCCTCATCCCTCACTTCTTTGAAACTGCTAGGTCAGGTCAGGTTTGGTGATAGATCCTTCTGTTTTGCTCCATGGTTTTTCTTTGGTTTATTTTTTTAAGGAGAGTCTTGAACCAAAATTGGCATCAGGATTCTCTTCCACCCACTAGGAGGTTAAAGCAATAACACAGGTGAGTCAGGCTGGCAGGCACCACTGCCTGAAAGGTTTCCCAATATTAGCAATTCCTGAACATTGATTTCTCCCCGAGCTGTGAAGGAGAAACTTGTTAGTGATGTATTTCCATGCTTGCATGAGTTTGGGCTTCAGAGTTAGAAGTGTTTTTTGCTGGGCAGAATTGGCCATCCTCTAATTTTTAGCACCTAAGCACCTTTTATAATGGCTCATGCGTTACCCTGGTTTTACTGATAGCAACATTGACAGTGGTAAGAGCTATTAGGAGCATAGCACTGACATCTCGGGCAACCAAGACATGCTTGCCAGGTTACAGTCATACCCTCTTTCCCATGGGCAGATTGTTCCTATAGCCTTTTTAGTATGAATTTCCAACCAACATTCCTCGTGAGTAGTGAATGTGGAGACTTGTGAGTAGTGTATGTGGTGACCACTTTGGATTTTCTCTCTCTCAACACTGTTTAAAGTGGTCTGAGGATGACCCCTCCGAAAGGAGTAGTCTGGATAGCTAATATGCTACTTCAGGCTGCACTGGTGTGAGCCCTGGAGGTAGCATGAGGACTGGAAAAGGACAGGCTCTTTCCATGCAGATGGCCTTCAGAAGCTTGGACCTAAGGTCCTTTCTGCATCTTCTGCATGGCAATCTGGATCAAGGAGCCCTTGCAGTGTGTGAAAGGATGCTATACTCAGGCTGTGAGAAAAGCACTTAATTGCTCCTTTGCAAGTTGTGCACAGAGAGGCTAATCTGGTGTACAGTTCATTTGCCTTTACTGCCTACTGAAGTGGTTCTCAACCTTCCTAATGCCGCAACCCTTTAATACAGTTCCTCAAGTTGTGGTGACCCCCAACCTAACCCTAACCCCCAACCATAAAATTATTTTCATTGATACTTCATAACAAGCCCTGTGAAAGAGTAGATCGACCCCTAAAAGGGTCCCAACCCACAGGTTGAGAACCACTGGCCTACTGCTTAAGTGTAACTTTTCACGCTGAAACTAGAACAAAAATTGCACAGAAAAAGAAAGTGGGTAGCAGCTTAAGGTGTCCTTGAATTCACAATCCGTGAGATTTGTATAGAGGTGAGTGAGTTTTCCAAGGCCATGGTCACACCTTCACTTTAAACCTTCTTCAGTCCAGGAAAGCCCAAATGGAGGGTGGAAAGTCCACAAATAAAATGAATAGGTGTGAGCAGTCAGATCTGAAAATGGACCAAAGAAGGTTTAAAGTGAAGGTATGACCACAGGCCAAGGGAGTTCTTAATTTGTGTGAGTTCCAGTATATACACCATTTGGACAGCAGCTTTCACTTGTGACTATGAGAATACAATTGTGTGCCATATAACGCAGGCTGAATCTCCACTTACCTTACAAGTGTGCCTCAGGGCATCCAACAAGGTATTCACTGCCATCCCACCTCCATTTTTAGTGCTAGCAGGTGCCTTCAAAGTGATTGTGCATGCTGTTCTGTGGCACAATCACCCACAGAGGTGTCCCTGAAGCAGGGCAGTTTCTTCCTACCCTGCACAGAGATGCCATGGAAAACGACACTGCCTCACTCTGAAATGGAAAAGAAGAGGGTGCCATGGATGGGGTGCCTCCCCATTCTGCCGGAAACAGGGCTGCCCCTCCCGGAAGTGGAGAAATGGGCATAGTTTTTTATACAGCAACATTTTGCTCTTGCACAGTCAGCAGAATGCGATTTCCTTTGGATAACATAGTTTTTGTACACCATGATTTCACTTCTACATGGTAAATAAAATGTTGCTTCCCTCATGTAATGAAACCCTGGAAATCCTATGATTGGACCACAGCCATGCCATTCAGTTATCTTGGGGCCTCCACAATCCTCTAACTCTCATATGTCTCGATTTCTAGCCTAATACAATTCCTACCACACAGCAGTTTGTTGGAACCAAACCACAGCATGATTGGAGGGGTGGTTATAATTCCAAACAATGCACTGCATATTTTTTTTCTGCATACCTCTGACACTGAGCTACAGCATCATTTGACATTGCTTATGGAACATTGCCTTCTTTCTTAGCAATGTGTTACAAAGTCCTTGGCCTCTAAAGGAAGGGATTCCGCTTTGGTTCACTTCCTTTAATGGTACTGACATATGGTGCTGACTTTATTGCGATCTAAGCTTTTATGGCTTTGCTCCATGAAAGAACTCTGGACTTCCTTAACAAATCTGCAAATCTCTCATTCAAAAGGCACTTCCTTATCAGACTGCATAGGCCTGCCCTGCTGCATCTCTAGCATTCAGAATATTTTCCTGATAACAAGCATTATTGAACAAAACGTTAGTAGATAAAAGGAGAGCAAATGCATTTGTTTATGGCAACCAGTATCACAACAGTGAAGGAAAAGAGCTGAGCTCTTCCACAAGCATTTCCCTTAAGACCTATGTTTCCTTTCATGTTTTAAGTAGCAGGTATTTTGCCTTTAACACCAGCCATTTCATCAGACTGCAGCTTAGAGAATGAGACGAAACATCCTACTCTCTTGGCTTGGCAAAGTCACTTGCTGTTTTGGTCCTGAAAACTGACAAACACAGTGAACTTTATTTAAGGGTGATTCTGTGTTGCCTGGTTGACCAGGTGCAAATGTGCACTTCCCATCCTGTTTGGGGGACGAGAAAGGTGATCTTGCCCATGTATGAGCTGGTTCTGGCATGTGACGTGCACCATAGAGGTACGGATGGGCCTTGTCAGAAATGGCAATGGTCACAATAAGTGCATGTGTGGATTCACATGTAGTTAAGCTGCAATGCACTGTTTCTCAGTTGCAAATGGCTCTTCGAAGTGCAGATGCTCCATCTGGGAGCACACAGTGGGTCGAATAGTGAACCAAGTGTGGAAAGGCCCAGGCCAGTGAGTGTACAGGGACCTTCCCTTCCAAATGCTGGGGAAGTCTAAAGGAGACCCTGGATGGGTCTTCCCCTTCGTCTACACAACTGTACCATGTGGAAGGGAGGCTGCTGGTACACTTGCTGGTCTAGTATGCTGTCCAGTGTGGAGTTGCCTTTGGTTGCCAGAAGACTAAAACTGCCTTAGATCTTGTTCACAACCCCCACATGTCTCACAACCTGTCACTTGCAATTTCAGCAGCCCTGCCCAGATGAGAGGTGGTCCTGCAGTACTTCCCTAGATCACTTGGTTGGAAAACTGTGCAATATTTCAGGACCTAATGGGATAAGAGATATGTACTTTTGGGGGTGGGGGAGTTCAGTTCAATTTGAACTTGTTTGAAGAAAGTCTTGAACTTCATTTAGTGGCTTTCTAGACTTCAGTCTTGTCTAACTAAAGGCTCTGAGGCTACATCTGCACACAGTAAAAGACAATGGCTCAAAAGCAATTTAGAGGTGGTAGCATCTGCATGCTAGTGCAGTGAGCCAGTTTCGTAGTGGTTAGGGAGCTGGACTCTTATCTGGGAATACCGGGTTTGATTCCACACTCCCCCACAAAGCCAGCTGGGTGACCTTGGGCTAGTCACAGCTCTCTTCTGAGATCTCACAGCCCCACCCAACTCACAGGATGTTTGTTGTGGGGAGAAAAATAGAAAGCTTTGTCAGCTACTTTGAGTCCTCTTAAATGGGTGAGAAAAACAAGGTAGAATAGCCAACTCTCCTCCTCCTCCTCCTTAATCCACAATGAAGACTGGAAAAGACACTTTCAAAATGTGTACTCTGGCCTTCAGTATGGCTCCGAGGTGTGTAGTGTCTGTGTGACACTACCTCTAAGCCTCTTCTTAACTGCTTTTGCTAATGTGTGCAGATGCAATCTAAGAGTTTTCTGGCACAAAAGTGGCAAATAAATAAATTAACCATGTCTGTGTTCAACCATGAAAATTGCTTGTGCCTACCATATGCAAGCTAATTAAGACATGGCTTTATGTTGTGCTGCTTTACAAATGTTAAAACCACACACTCTGGGCTCTGCTAACACATTTTTGTTGTATTATGTTTTATGCTATGATTAAACAGATTAACTTTTTTCACATCACATCACATACATCTGGCAGTTGCTATTCCAACATGCCATCAAAATACCTTATCGGATGAAATTGCTTTGATCAAATACTGTTTTTAAAAACATTTTTTAAATTATTTATTATTGTTAAAGTTTGTCACCATTTATTCTTTGTAAATCATGTCCGATAAAAGCTTTAATATGTTATAAATACCTGTAAAGAAAATATAACGTTCAATTTTCTTTGAGATAAACCGCTTTTTGCTTTCATTTTACTTTTTTTCACAAAACAAATACTGGCACCAAGACTAACAAAAATAATTTTGACATCTGTACAATAGACTTCAGGTTGGAAATATTCAGATTTTGTACTAGATGAGGTTAAATTTGTATCATGTGAAATTTGACTTTTGTAGTGATCTTAAATAAAAAGGCAAATCCCAAATATTGAAGAAAAAGTTTGACCTGAGGGCAGCAGTAATGTAGGTGGAGCAACCAGTGCTGGAGGCAGAATAGAAAAGCAGAGTAGAAAGGCTGAATGGTATTTCTTCACCCCTTGCACTTAGTTCTTATCTGGATCAAAGAGACCTTGACCTCATTTTACAGACAGCAAAGGCAAGTTGCAAATCACTGCTCAGCCTCCACTGGACTCCCAGCTGCCATTTGCTAATGCATGTAGCAACCATTGCTCCAGCTGTTACTTAAAGTGCACAAAGGTGATCTGTACATCATTAGTGAAGAAACTAGAAAGCAAAACTGCTGATTTAGATATCCACAAGGGCTAGAAGCATTGGCAAATGAATAGGCCTTCCAAATTCTGAGAACTTCTAGAAGAGAAAAGTTATTGGCAGCGTCTGTATGACACCATCACAGCACTCTTGGCACAGCTAATGAAATCAATTCAGCAGGACACCAGAGAACTGCTAGACTGCAGCACCTGAAGAATTTGTACTGTGATACCATAGCCCCAGAGCAAGGCATCAACACAAGAAATAATGAAATGAACAAAGAAACACAGTAATGAGAAGTGAGAGGAAAAAATGATGTTATTGATTTTGTGCTAGCAGTGTTTGCTGTGCTGTAACCATGGCAATCATCTTTGCTGACCTTTCTGACTACTTCAGTTTAAAAATAATAATATATTAGACTTTTCTTAAGCTGCAGTTAACTTTAATAGTGCAGGAAAAAATGTCAGGAAGGTTCTAGCTCAGACACAGGCGTTGTCTGGGTGAAGTGTGAACACCTTGGCGACTTCCATGCAAGCCAGGCTGTTGCTATGGTGATCAGGCAATGTGGCGCACAACTGCACAGCTGAAGCCGCGACACCTGTTCCCCCACAGCATAGTCATGTGAACCTATGCACTCTCAGTTAAGCTGTAGAACAGTTTTTAGTGCTCCACAGCTTGTAATAATCAGGGCGAATCTCAGCCACTTCAAGATGGAAGCGATCCTGCTGTGAATGGATACAAATGTGTCAGCGCATCCACAGCAGTCCCAGAGGCCCAGATGCAAAAAGGAGGGTGAGGAATCCTTCCAGACATGGGCATGAAGACTTCAGAACATTAAATCTGAGGACAGCAGTGGAACAATCAAATACCTTTCTGAGGCTTCCTAAAGCCTGCAGAGGCCTGAGGAGAAACTCAGTATGGCGCTGAGGCTGGCTGCTTGAAGACATGCCCCAAATGATTAGATTTTCTTCCTTCCTTTTGGCACCTAGCAGACTGCCTTTTCTGTTTCTCCTTTTTTTTCTCTCGATAGCTGTTAAGTATAAATAATTCAAAGTTGAAACCATGTGTGATTTAATCTAAAGCACAATGTGTTAATGGAAAGCAGGCGTGTGAATATTTCCAACCTACTGCCTTTCTCTCTCCCGACTACTCTTTATCATTCAGAATGTCAATCAATGCTTGCAAGAGTCGATCATCTCTATGTTTGTACGGTTTAGAATTATAAAAAAGATCAACATAGTCACTATACAAAGACTCCTCCGAGTCTTTCAGCTGAGAGGCTTGGTTCAGTTTCTCAAGAGCCTGGTAGAAGTGTTCATAAGGGATGTTGGAGTTTTCACCGAGTGTCTTCTTTGGTACTCGATTACCGTCCCTCTGGCCTTGAAATGCATTTTGGAGCAGATGGAGCATTGCCTCTGCAGATGCTGTCTCCTGTTTTTTCTCTTTGCTGCCAACACTTTCTCCCACCTTCCTTGTTTCACTCAGATTCTCCTGGGTAGTATAATCCTGAAAGAAATTTGAGGATGCCGAATATCAAGGACTGTTAGTACAGGGTAGTCCACTCGTTTCATGAAAACACTGAAATTCAAAGAGCTGGAAAAAAATGAACCACTGGACAGGAAAAGGGCAGAACCCACTAAGGCAGTAAAATTTGGGGTCATCCGAGGTGCCAAGCATGCTTGTGTGGCACCTCAAGATGACTCCTCATACTGGAAATGATGTGGATGGTTGTGCTGCTGGATGATTCAGGTACAGGGATGTGCATGAATGGGCTTTTGGGCATTCGATTCATAACCAATAGAATATTAGAAAATCTGTATTCGTTCAAATAGATCCCCTTCAAATGTGGTAGGATTCTATTCGATACGAATGTATTTGTACGAATTTGTACAAATATCCAATACAAATGGATACATATCCAGTGTCCGATATGTATAGATACATATCCAATACTAATGGATACTTTTCCGACACGAATGAATACTTTTCTGACACGAACGTATATGTATCTAGCACGAAAGGGATACATATCTAATACAAACACATACGTATCTGATATGTATCCCTATCCCAAATGTCTTAACTATTTGTACAATAGAGAGACGGCGTTTAAGAGGGGAATTGATTGGAGTATATAAAATTATGCACGGTATAGAAAAGGTGGATAGAGAAAATTTCTTTTCTCAGTCACACAACACTAGAACCAGGGGGCACTCTGTGAAGCTGATGGGTAGGAGAGTAAGGTCTGACAGGGGGAAGTATTTCTTCACCCAGAGGGTCATTGGCTTATGGAATGTGCTGCCGGAAGAGGTGGTGACAGCTATCAGTCTAGATGGCTTTAAGGTAGGGTTAGACAAATTTATGGATGACAGATGTATCAATGGCTACTAGAACGAATGCCTAGGCTGGGGGGGGGGGACCGGGGCGCTTCTAAGGCCATTTGCTGGAATTCTAGAGCAGGAGAAGGTTTGTCCTTGTCTCTGTTTGAGCTGCCCATGAGCATTTGGTGGGCCACTGTGTGCGACAGGATGCTGGACTAGATGGGCTGTGGCCTGATCCAGCAAGGCTTCTCTTATGTTCTTATGTTAATGTACAAATGTCATAACATTAGATTCATGTATGGATGTCCAAATTCGTACAAATTTGTACAAATAACAAATGTTATGAATATTTGTGCACATCCCTATTCTACAAATATCCGTGCCCAGATCCGAATACTCCCACATCTGTTGAGGGGGGGGGGATACTTGGCCGAAACGTAATATTTCCACATTCTATTCACCTCAAATAGAATGTTGAAATTGGCCCCATGCACACCCTTACCCCACACTAGCATGTGCAGGGAAGGTCCAAAGGTTCCTTCCTAAACTGAACTACTTTTTAGTGTGGAAAAGATCTTTAACTTTCATTGATCCTACACCACTTATGGGCTGCAGAGCAATCCATGAGAGATGGCTTCTGGGAAGTTATTTGTTTTTCTGTTATTCAGATAATCCAGACAGACAGATGTATTTAGAAAAAAAGAACAGTTCCTTTTCTCTACTCAGCTTTACATGCTACAGTGAAAATATAGGCAGTCAGGTGATTAGACTGATACCTCCACAAATTCTGTCATCTTTTCCACACCTCTCCTGTCATTCTGAACGGTATTGTATGATGTGTAGACACGGGGTTGCTTCATATGCTCAGGCCGAGTTGAAGTGCCATGCAAAATCAACTTCCAGTTCACAATTCTCCCTTCATTTTGCATTCTTCTAGACTGAGAAAGAGCAGCATGAGAATTAGTCTTGCACATTTCAAATGCCATGAGCAGAAAGAAAAAGAGTTCTGCGATGAATTTGAGAGCAACACAATCGAGTACTACTTCTTATTGTTGCTAAATCAGGGCTGATTCCTGGTGGCTGTTTGGATAAATGCTGACCAACCTGTCTCTACTATGGTCTTGCAGCTCTCCCAAGGACATAGCAGTAACCTTTGAACATGACCATCCACCTTGGCTGCTTCCAGAGAGTGAGAGGAATATTCAGGATCTTCTTTGGATCCCACAATTGCCTCTTGCTATCCCTGCCAGACGGCAGGGCAACATGGCGGGGCTAACACAGGCACTTACCTTGTCTGGCACTGCTCCAGTGATTATATTTCATATGATCTGAGTATTTAATGATCTGGAAGTGTGCAATTACACATGTGTGGCCACCATTTTATGGCTGGTTTCTGATGCGTGCATAGGGGCCATCTCCAAGATGGCAGATTGTGCAAAAAAGTGTCCAGGCAGGTAAGCCTCTTCACTTTTTATGTAAAATCTGGATTGGGAGTGGATTTTCCATGGAATATCACCCTAATATTCTGGATCTATGTTGGGATTCCTGTGAACATAGCCCCAGGATAATCCAAGGAGTTCTGTCTGGATGGGACCTGTGCCTTATCTCCTGTTCTTCTGTTTCCCTCTACTTTGCCAAATATCAAGGCTTTTTCTTAGGTCTTTGCTTTCATTACATAGTTGATGGCTTAGAGAATTTTAAACTATGTTATTATTTATATATATCCACATCAATATTTATGAAAATATAAACCACATATATATGATCCTCAGGAATTCAAAAAATATATTCAAGACCTGATGTCTCTCAAATCCACACTTCATTCTGATGTATCCTTCTATTTTAAGGATCTTTTAGGTGAAGGGCTAAAAGAAAAATATTCTTAAGAGGATAAAACAAGAGCATTGATACCATCCATTATTTAATAGGACTTCTTGAGAGCAGACTGGTCAAACAGCACACAGGACATATACTTCCTTGGTGTATTTTGTGCTTTTGGTTTGTCTGCTTTTCTCCTGATTGTTCTTGTTTGCTGTCCTGAGACATATGTGATAGGGCAGTACAGAAATTTAATAAACATAAATGGTAGGTAGGAGGAAATCTTATGTTTGTATTTAAATTAAAACATTTCTAAATTTGCATCGGTATGAAAATATGGGAATCCATGCTTTCCTGTCATACTTTTTTTAATTACTCACTGTATCAAGAATTTTCAGAGTCCATGTGCCTCTTGGATCCTCTCCCCAGGTGTGAACTGACATAAAATCCCAGTCTTTAAAACCATTGGGTGATTTATCCCTTTGCCGCTCAGCCAACAAAACTGTGTTGGTCCCTGTATTAGAGAAAAAAATATACAGTATAAGCAACCAAGATAAAAATTATATGGTACTATAATACAACAGACTATACAACTGTGGAGATATAGAATAACATTGAGCATATTATTATTCAGCTTTAGCATCACATTTTGTACCAATTTGGTTCACTGGTGATAAGGAACTCAAGACTGTTTTCAGACTGAACTGGACTGGTCACATGTACTCTGCTGCCACCACACCATGCTGAGCTTTTCTGAATCCCCTTCACCTGGAGGGTGTAGCAGAGGGAGGAAGCCCCACCACCACTGCCATGCTGAAGCTTACCTTTTACCAGGTGAAGGGGACCCATAAAGGCTTGGTGTAGCGTGGCATGGTGTCAGCTTCAGGAGTGGGGAGGGTATGGGGGTACTGATGGACTATTTGTTTAGGGTGTGACCATAGCCTAAGTAATGATGTGCTCAATGACCTGAAAACAGCACTCGAGGCTGCAAGTCTAGCAAATTGCAGATATTTTATAGGGGAAATTTTAGAGGTTTGGGTCGCTTAGTAAGTAATAGCCTTCCCTTATTTCTTCAATATTACAGTGTTGAGTTTTTTAAGCCACTTTTGTCACTCAGCTCATCACTATTACACAATATAGAACTGGAAAAAATGTTGACTATACCTAATGGTGAAGTCAAAGTCACATGAAGATCACCTCTGCGAGAATATTCAATTGTTGCTTCAAACTGTACGTGTTCCAGAGATTTAATGGCATTTTCTTGACCTTCACAAGCTGTTGTGGGAATTTCAATGGTAACTTCACCGCTAGCTCTTAGCAACCTGGTAACATTAGAGAGAAATCGTACAATTACTTCTTTCATTGTCCTCCCTCATTCCCACCCCCTTTTTTCATGGTTCTATTCTTTTCACATCCGTGCCAGCCTAACTGAAATATCCAGGCACTTAGTTTTATTTATTTTGCATGCAAACTCTTTATATGTAGATTCCTGGTGAACAGAGATGGAGAAAACAGGAATTCCACAATTTGCTCCATGAACACAGGAGGAACACAATCCTTCATATCAACAGACAGATAGGTGAAAGGATTTTCTGTCAATGGAACCAGGCCTTAGATTGGTCAGTATTTTTTTCTTGTTTTGTTTCCCTCATGGATTACATGAGGCATTGACTATGCATTTGCTGTTCTTCTGAACAAGATAATGGCTTTAAGGCTATGTCTCCATTATGTGGTAAAGGCACCTTGAACAAAGCCATTTTCCATTACTCCCAGTGGAGATTACCTACCCTCAGGACCTGATTAAGATTACCTTATTGCACGGTGAAGATGTAGCCTGGAGTCTCCAAACCATGGCATGTTACCAACATTAAAACAAAGAGGCCTAACTCCTGGGTTCTCAAAGTGAAACAACTATGGGTCTTTTCACACTTACCTTCATAAGTAAGCATAGGGGATGATCTGGGACACAGAATCCGCACTTTATGGAGCCATTTCTTAATCAGAAATGACTCTATGAGTCCTGGAGCATCCCCTCACACATAAACAGTATAAACATGGTACAGTTAAAACAGCATCATGCTCATATTAGCAGCAGAACCAGTAAGGCTCTGGATGCTCTGTCAGCACATCTTCTGGTTGAAAGACATGGAGGAGGAGGAGCATGTGAATGGCAGAGCAGGCATGATGATGCACTATGCTGACAGATTGCCATGGTGAGCTGGCACTGTCAATGGAGCTCTGTGATGGCTGCCATATGGGCTGCCATTCACACTTAAGGTAGGCTTTGAATGTTCTAGCCATCCGTAAGTGCAAATGGCTATGGCATTCTAGCACTTTGCCTCCTAGAGAACAGAGGCAAAGTGTGAACTTCCCCTGTGACTTGTTGTGTGGAATGTAGCACCATTTCTATAGCATTCTGGGAAATTTAAAAGGGTAACTTATCTGTCTGCCATGGAGAATCTCAAGAGAAAGCCTGATGTCACTGGGCCTTTGGAGAACAAATTAGCCTGTTCTCTGGTTAACAGGCTTGCCCCCTTATCCATAGGGGATAGGTTCTAAGAACTATCACGGTTACAGAAAACTGCGGATATTATGAACCCTGGGAAATATCACACAGTTTCCCTTGATTCACAGGGAAATTGTGCAAGATTTCCCATAATTCTGGATAGGGGTGGCTACTGAGGAGGTGGCAATGTGGACAGGAAGGCTGATCCAGTCAACTGTGGATGAGTGGATCCACAGTTACTGATTCAATGGATATGGGGGCAGGAATGTATAGGGCTGCCTCCAGATTTGCAGAATAAATCTGCAGTTAAAGGGAAAAGCACAGCTTACCTGCTGCAAAGCAATAACCGGCCATCCCAACTAAAAAGCAGCTCCGTAGCTTCCTCCTCAGAAGCTGTGAGAACTGAGTTGGGATGCATGGTCATGTAGGATGAGGCACCCAATCAGAATTGAGCTGCCCTTCCTGCTCTTGTTTGTTTCTTCTTGCCGTTCTGCTTGGACTGGCAGGAAAATTTGAATCTTCTTTATACTGCATAACAAATGTTGTTAAATCAGCATTAAGGTACGTGTGACACAGCGATTGGTAATGCGTCACCATGACGATCCATCAATCATTGCATGTGATGCCCAATGGCAACTGGACATTCCGCTGCACAGTATAAACAAGTCTAGATGCAGCCTTGATCTTTGACTGAACTGAAACTTCTGCCTGGAAAAATGGTCCAGTGTTCAGCTATAATTCCTTTCTACTTCTGCTTCTTCATCTTGTGGGAAAATCATCCAGCACTAAGGTTTTTAAAATTATTATTATTTTAATTTTGAGAAAGGTTATGCAACAAACTTGGAACATAAGCAATGTTAGTATACACAACTATTAATATGTTTTTAATTACAGTAATTGCACTGTACAGTACAATTGTACACTTATTGTACAGCTTTTAAATTGTTTTTACCCTTCCTTTTAATGTATTACTTTTGTAAACTGCTTTGGGCTTTTTAAAAATACATAGCAGCATAAAAATGTTTTTAACTGATTAAATAAATACTAACTTTACAGCAAGACACTTACCTTGGCTCAAAGCTGCTGTCCTTTACAATACACTCTTTCTTTTCTGGTAAACCTTTCCAAGTTGCAGGGTCAGCCAAATCTACCAGTGCTTTAGCATTAAGTAATCCAAATCCAAATCTGCTGTTCACCATCAACCCAGCTCCATTCTTCTTCCATCCTGGATTGTTGGCCAATGGATCAAATTCAGATGTCCAGACTACCAAATGTTGCATATCCCGCCAGGTTAGATTAGGACTATCACAAACAAAATTATGGTAAATCTCACTCAGTGATTATTGACTCCACAATTAATTCCTCCCCCCCCCCATATATAACACACTCTTTTCAGTAGATGGTGTCACTCTCAGGGACTGTGTTCAGACAAACCAAAAGTGGTGTCACAGAGTTGCCTCAGAGAGACAGTGTGTGCCTTGTGTTCCCAAGCCCTCTCTGATCCACCTTTTCTAGCACAGTGGCCTTTTAAAAAAAAATTTGCTTTTTCACATGTGCTGGGGGGAAAGGTAGCATCATATGGCCTGAAAGAGTACAAGAAGGTATACTGTACAACCCTACCCCCCCCAAACATACTGAGGAGAGAGAGATGTCTATGATGACTGCAATCTAATTCCTTCCTCTCTGTGTCTGTTCTGTAACTGAAGTAGCAACTGTGGAGGGCAGATTGGGTGCCAAAAATACTCCGATGTTAAGCTTGTTTTGCCTCGGAGTGTTCCCATAAGCAGCTTTACTCCAGGCTACATCAGGTACGAAGGAGGAAAATCCGTGGCAGAAACCCCCCCCCCTTTCCAACAGTACTACATCCGACTGAGGGGGCAACTGTGCATTATCCTGGGAGCATGGGGACGCACATATTAAAAGCATTTGTCTTGAGTGTGCCTGACAGCGGCTGTCAGGTGGGGATAGGGCTCCCTTTTCCTGCCGTGCACACTGTGACCAGCAGCAGCCTGGGGATTTCTTTAAAGTGTCTTTCCGGCCACATTTATTACACCCCCCCTCCCCTGACGCTGATCCAAGAACACAGGTTGTCTCTTCATCAAAGCAAAATCCCTTTTCATCTTTCTTGCTCCTTAATGCATATGTGTGTGTGTGAAAATAGATGTTTTCCCCTCCCTCCAAGAAACAATCACCATCTCCCTGAAGCCCATCAGCCCTGCAGCTTCCAGATCCAGCGCTCCCTCCATTCATGTAACTGCAGCTGTTTTATAGCACAAGCAGACTAGCGATCTCTCCCTTTCACTTTGGAGGCTGCATTATTAGGAGAGGGACAGAGATTCTGTTCTTGCTATCAGGGAAAAGTGACACTAATTATCATAACAATGGAGATTGTTTCTTGGAGGGAGGGTAAGGGAGAGATCGCTGGTCTGCTTGTGCGCTAAAACAGCTGCCTTTACGTGAATGGAGGGAGTGCTGGATCTGAAAGCCGCAGGGAGATGGTGGAGGGAAAACAAGGAGTGATCTGTTTTTAGTTATGCTTTTAACTGTGGTGGCCAAGGAAAGGAATGATCTGTGTTGTGTTTGTGGAGGTGCAACTGAGGTGTTTGCCTGTCATCGCTGCAGTGGGCAGGGGGTGGGTGGGGAGAAAAAGAAGCAGGTTCACAAAAAGCAGCTTGCATGAGGACAAGCAAGTGTGATTTGAATCCGCGTTGCCCCAAAAGACATGAGGGTGCTTTATTGTGAGTTACAATGCGGATTTTTATTAATTGCATCATAAGTGAAGCAACTGGCTTCCATGAGGATGCGCCCTGAGTAAAGAATTAGAACGTAGGCATTGTGGACAATCTTCCTAGGGCCTGTCTGTCCTGGATTATTCTGGAGGGGGGGTACTATGGTATTTTATTCACCACAAAGCAGCTTTTGAAATCAATGAATTTGAAATCATGAAGTGATTATTTCTACATTTATTGGTTTGTTTGTTTTAAAAGATGAATGAAAAAGTCTGAAAAGTCTTACTTGGCTTCGAGGGCAAGGGCAAAAATTCCTGCAGCTAAAGGAGCAGAAGCAGAAGTCCCAGTATGAGTTGAGGTGCATTCATTGTGAAGGTCAGCACTTATCTGTAGGAAATAAAGACCATGTTACAGAACAAGCTCAGTCTTCCACTACTATGAACCAAACATATACAAAAGAGATTCTGGCTTATGGTTTGGCATTCCCATTTGTATTTCAGATGGAATCACTGAAATAAGTAGAATTTAAGGTCAGGGCCTTTCCACACTTACCGGTATCCTCGTATAGTGCAAGGTCTAAACCCATTCTGGGCCTCTCAGAAAGGCCATGACCCCTTGCTAGGAAGTTCCATCCACACTGGACAGAGCATATACTGGTCTACGCAGCCCAAAATGGCTGACAAGACTGTGACAGCGGTTGATCTTTTTAAATGGGTCCGTGGCTATCTTATTCATAAGTAAACTGGCCAAGGAGGCAAGGAGAAAAGCACATATCTCTGTGGGCTGGTTTAGCAGGGAGCCCCATTTTGGCAGTAAATAAAATTATGGCACCAAAATGAGTCTCTTGGGGGGCTCTGGGGCCAAGAAGTTTCATTCCTCACTGTGAGAGTATCCATAACAGGCTCTGAAGCTCATGCAAGCTTTGGGGCAACCTACTATCCGAGGACAGCTATCCCCTGTGGATGGCCTAGGTCTGGGACAACTGGACCAGTTCTAAGAGGGGAGGAGTCTCCCTTATCTATATCAGCATGCAGAAGGGAGGCCCATAGACCTCTTCTTGTGCTGGACTTACAATAAGTGTGGAAAGGCCTTCATAGCAGATTAAAAATAAATCTTCCAATGGTATCAGAGAACAACAAAATGTGCAATTGTGTGTTGTCTAGGTCATTTTAAATTGATTGCCAGCTTTAAAGCTGCACAGAGGCTGAAAGAAAACACTTTCCCCCCCCCCACTCCAACAGTAGCACAGCACCATAATTTCAGGAACAAAGCAAATTGTTTATTAGAAAATGAAGTACTGTACTTCAGCAAAGTGCCTACCATTTCTCTCTGTATAGATATAGTGTGCTGTACTTGCTTTACACATCTACCTGATAAACCCAGCAGTCTCTTAATATTTGCAGGATCTCTACTCTTCCACACCAGAACTAAAACTTGTAAATACCATGGTACCTGGAAAATAGCATTTCCAAGCCTCGTCATTTGGACCATGCCTGGAAAACTCAGAAATGCACACATTTGGGTATCATTTTGTCATTTGTGTAGTATCAGAATTAAGAGATGTGGCTGTAAATGATTTTTAAATGGAATTGAGCAATGATTGTGTTGTCTCTGTACGTAGTTCCAGCAGCTATAATTGCTATAAACTGCTGGTCTTCAACTGAAGTAAATTTGGATGAGTCACAAATCTCTACTGAATATGCAAAATATATGGTTAACAAAGGCTCAGTTAACAAGGAACTGCTGCACTCACGTTGGCTGTGTTTACACACGACATTAAAAAGGAGGCTCAAAAGCACCTTAAAGACAGTAGCATGCACCCCTTGTGTTCTCTTCCCATCTCTAATCCACTTTTTCTAGCCCAGAATGCTCATGAGAGTGGGAGGGGTAGGCTGGCAAACTATCTGTGAGTTCGCTATCGCTAAAGCAGGATTTGCCCGGCACTATTATGGTACTGTAATGGAGCCCTGAGGGAACAGGGTCTGCTCAGCCCTGCTGCCTCGGGCCTTAGTTGGTGTGCTGGCAGCATTCAGTGCCCACATGGAACCATAGGCAGGCAGGCACCATCCCAGAATGAGTGGACAGAGAAGTGCTGTAAACTGTGAGCAGAAGTAAATTCTTGAACAGTGCTTACATCCATTGCTCTTTTGGGGCACATGACGCTGTTATACTGCAGAGCTTGAGCAAACCTACCATGATGTGATGGGTGGCCTGTGTAGACCTGTATATTCTTCAAACAGAGCTGCTGGGGAATGATGTTCCCTGGCTGTGATATCCACACAGCTGGGAGCAGCAGCAGCAGGTGTTTCATTTTGAAGAGCACTACACACATCTAAATTTTCATCCAGCTTCAGTCCACTCGCAAAGTGAGAGAACACTTTGGGTTAGAAAATCTATATTGATTTAGTCACTGGCTGATGTACTTTCTCATTCTAAGGCTGTGGTCACACTTAAAAGTTTAATCCAGCTTTAGTCCACTTTTGAGTGAGAGAACACATCAGCAAAGTGACAAGCTGCCTCAGTGTTAGATAGATAGCTCAGAAAATTCACCTCTGGGGTAGGTAATGTTTAAAGAAAATTACCGGCCACTTTGCTGATGTGTTCTCTCACTCTGAAGGTGGACTGAAGCTGGATTAAACCTTAGGTGTGACCACAACCTAAAGGTGGACGAAAGCTGAGTTAAAACATAGGTGTAGATTGGCCCCGGTAATCTTCTTAATTTCCCAGCAGTGTTTTAGTAAAGTGCTCTGGGATGAAGGTGGGGACAGCATGGTGTGTGGACAGGCCTCCTTAGGAGCAGCTGGATCTGCTTCACAAAGGTAAGTGTGCAGAGGCCCTCTGTGTGGTTGCACAAGCTGAAGTCTGCATTATTTTCCACTAGTACCGCGTTTCATTTCATCATTATTTTTCACAAGTGCCGAAGTCCTGTTATACCACTCATTTATGAACCAGATTTCACTCGAGGACTAAACACTTCACATGAGCAATAACCAAGGAAAGGACATTTTTCATTTCATTTCATTGTTTGTATAGGTGCCCAATAAATGAAACTCCTATCTGGACAGGTCACAACAAACAAATCAACTGAAACATAAAATAAAATGCCTAATTAAATTCTGCAAAACAAGCACACAGAAACAATAGATTAAAAAATGAGATGATACTCAAAACAGTTTAAGTGCCTGGGTGAATGAAAAGGGTTTGTACCTCAATTTAAATTATGAGGTAATTTAAATTATGGAATCATGGCATTGGCTGGATTTATTTAGAATGGCTGTGCTAAAGGTTCAGCATCACATTTTCTCTTCTGGCCAGCTGGCCGGCTTTGTTTGGCAGGACAGACACTGCATGGCTTTTGCAGCAGGCTAATGTGGAATATCTTGGCTTCAAGCTATATAGGGCTGTCTACAGTGCTGGTTCTTAATAGAAAGCCATCATTGTTTCCCACTGTGGCCCACGAGAGACATGCAGGCTCCCGCAGCACTGAGCTGACTTGCCAGCCATCTGATGAAGCTCTTATGTCATTGCTTTAATAGCATCTTCCTGGAGCTCACCACACACTCAAAAATGTCACCTTAGCTTGGTAAAGCTGTAGACCGCAATGCCAAGGTCTACAATCAGATCAGGGACATATTCGCACTTAGGCCTCTGGTATGCAATTAGGACAGCTCAGGATCAATATACCAAAACGTGGAGGAGGGTGGATGGTGCATTAAGTGGTCTGGTGTACTATATGGGACATTTTTTGGCAGTGAGTGCCACCAAAAGTGAGTCTGCACCCCACAAGCAGCCAAGCCAAAAACTTCTGAACACAGATGATCCTGTCCTGCTCCAGAGGCAACTCACCTCTCTTTACGATAAGTTGCTTGTCTGGGGACAGAGCCACCTGCCCTGTCACAGACAAATTCAATTAAGTGTGGGAAGACCTGAAATGGCCAGCACACCACCAGATCTGACATGAGGCCTTTTCGGACTACAGAAGAACTGACACTACAGCTAGGACATGCGGGGACAGATTCCCCATTCACACCTAGGCGTTCTTATTAACCAACACTTGGAGCACTAGTCAACTTTGGCCATCCCCTCCCCCCTCCCGGCTGCCATCAAATACTTATCTGATTCTATTGCATGGCCAGTCCTCCTCTGGGTGCTGCCACCGGGGTGCCTTTGAAATTGCCAACGCTGCACATGCGTCAGCACCATCACCATTGCCATGACAACACTGCTGCTTTACACACACGCAGTCGCATCTATGGTCATCCACGGTGCAGCACATTTTCCCAGCACCTCAGATGACCCGGGAGCACCAGAAGAGTTGTGGAGGTAAGTTTCTGGTAAAGGATAGTTAACAATTAGTGAACTTTTGGTGAGGTAGGGTACACTTGGAGGCTGTAGCAGCCGCCTCAAAGTGCAGATGCTGTTCACCAGATGTTCACTAATTCTTGAATAGAGTTTATAGTGTAAGTAGGCCTCAGGCCTAAAAGGTTACTACAGAAGAATTTGGCACATTAGAACACAAAACACTAGATATGCAATGATTCCTGGTCATTTCCAAATTGTTTTGTGCATGTTTCTTAAAAACATATGTTAAATCTGGTAAAATCAACCTACAATTTTCTGGTCAGTGTAGTCCCCGCTGCTGTACGCTGTGGCCAATGTTGAAGAGCACTTCTCTGCATACCAGGGGGAACGGCCTTGCTGAGAAGCACTGCTGATAGAAAGCGTATAGATGCTGTCTGTGTAACCATCACAGTCACAGTTATCTCCTTGGCGTCCACCATTTCCAGAAGCCCAGACAAAAATGGAGCCTTTCCCCTTTCGCCCCTGTAAGGAATTAAAGCAAAGTAGATGGAGATTTGAGAAGAAAATGGAAGGATACAGTGGAATATTTGGTGCAGGAAGTGCGCAGCAACCAGGAAAGAAATCAAGTATTAGGCAGCGTCCCCATGTAAGACATTTGGAGCAGGATCGGAACGCATGGGACTGGGAGCGGGTCTGAGATCACTCTGAGCCTGTCCCCATGCCATTCCTGGCAACGCGGGCTAGGTGCGGGTTGGACGCAAATGGAGGTGTCCCCATGCAAACTGTGCTAAACCTTGGCACAGCAGAGCAGTGCCACCTCCTCTCCACGCCCTCTCTCCTCACTGGAAGTCAGATTGATGTCAGCCCACCCCTGTGCCGCATCTGCCCCTCCCTTAGTGGCACTGAAAGGCAGGACTGGGCTGGGAGGGCATGGGAAAAAAAGTTAAAGTAAAGCTTACTTCATAATAATACATTTATAAATAATTTTTAAAGAACGCAAGCTGCTACGAGGTTTAGCAACAGTTAGGCCCTTGAGCAGTTTTGTGCACCTTCGCTCCACTGGGACTCGTGAGAATGCCTGACAAGTTTAAAAGGGAGAAAATCAAGCCTTTATTTCATGATCACCTTGGTGATCAGGAAACGTGGTTTGGAATTGGAACAAAAATCAAGACACTATCCTGCCTTGGCAATTGGAAAACGGGGGTGGAAATATTTCTGTGGAAAATGCACAAAAATTAAGCCAGTATCCTGCCTGCCATGGTGATCAGGATTTTAAAACATCAGTGGCTGTGATCTCCAAAGAACTTGGCAGGAACAGCAAGCACACTCGACCTCCTAATGATGTGAGTGCCAATCTCCTCCCCAGATAGCCCACTATCATCTTGGCTTGCTAACCAATGCGTGCCAGGGCCCCAAACCATGCCGAGACTTGTGTTTTCAGGTACCAAATTTGGTCCTGGTCTGGCATGGTTTCCCTGGACCAAATCCAAAATGCATGGGGATGCCCTTTGCCGATCTTGCATTCAGGACCGTACCAAACGTGCATGGGGATGTGGCCTTAGTAAACATGTGACAATAAAGTGAGGGTTGTGGGTTCACACAGGGAAGGGATATGGACTATAAGTAAAAGTATATAAGTAGAACAAAATAACATATTTATTTTTGAATTTTTTTATTTGTATTTTGATTTTGTATTCATTTTGTATATAATGATGATGATATGCAAAAAAGGCCCAGAATTAATAGATGTCAAATGTGTTTTGTCCAATACACTAAACTGCAGTGGATTAGCAAGCTGGTGAATGAAGGACACAGTCACATCCATAGCCCATTGCAATATAAGGTCTGGGCAATCTCTGAAACAGAAGAGGCATGTTACCAGAGGAAAGCAGTCTGGAACAAAACCACAGAACAAATAAGAAATAATTACATATTTGCTGCATTATAAACTGGTTGCCTGGGGAAACTCTAAAGTGTAATTCATCATGTAGGAACAACAATTTTATTCAAGTAAGCAACAATAGAGAGTACAGGGAATTTTCATCATGTGACAAATATTTCCTTTAATAACAGAAAATTCAAACGCCTTAGCTGTGAGAATGTAAAATCAGCAAGTATGGCATCATCTAGCTTACAAGTTGTTGTTGGTTGTCCCCTGTCTCCTGCCCCCCCTACTCAGCCTCTTCTAATTTTCCCAGCAGCATAGAAATTTACTGAGTCAAATTTACTTTACTGAGTAAAGCCCTGGCTAAGTGCTGTGCACTACAGTCATTGTGACGATCTGGTGACACAGTGTACAACTGCACCTATGCTGCCCATCATGTGCTTCCTTGAACCCAGAAAAGGTTTGTGTGTGGCGTGCAGGGCTGTCCTGTCCAAGCTCAGCTGCTAGTATCAGTGTGGAGTATTTTTTATTTCTCCATGCGTATACAACTTGGGAGATGCTCTGGTATGTGTGAAGCCATTTGTAGTGAGGAAACGGCTCTATGACATGCAGATGGACCTGGCTTTACTAGTGAGGTAAGTATGAAAAGGCCCTTTTGCTATTTAGAAAGGATGTCATGAAGAGCATTTGCCAACCCTCAAACACCCTCGGTGGAGTGTTGTGTCCACACACTGGGCCTCCACTAGGCACCGTCAATGTCTGAATAATTGCCCGGTTATCTCTCCTATCCTCAGGGTTTATATAGAGCATGCCTAATTTGGGGGTTTTTTTTAAAGTCCATTTGATCTTTAGCTAGATTTAAAGTGCTAATGTGAAGAATATTTTTCTCAATTCGTATTCTTGTCATTTTAATTTTGATTGGACTGAGCTATGCTTTGGGTTTTGAAATAACAAATCGGATCCTGACTTACAAAGAAATAAGGCATGCAATATTCATGAAGAAAAAAATTGGATTAATATTTTATAGGGTTTCTTTGCAAACCCAGAGAAAATTCATCAGCTTTCAAAGCAGACTGTACAGGCAAAGCAAAAAACTGAAAGGGGGGAGGAGGAAGAGTATGTAATGATCCCTGGATTGCAGTATAATTATAAGTCTTCTTTTGTGATGTTTTTACTTTTTTATTTATTGGTTATTGTTTGCTTTGTTTTTTTCACTTTTTCACTTATTTGTTTTCAGCATGCCTTCTGAATCCCAGCAAGAAGATCCAAGTGTGTGACAGAATTCTTAAGGCAGCATCCAATGGCCAAGAATGGGTGACCTCTGACTGCCAAACAAGTGGGATGGACGCCTTCTACTATAGATGACAAAAGGGGTAATTTGGGGTCTTTTCACACTTACCTGACTGGTATGGTAGATAGTCATAGTGCAGTGGTGGCTATTTACACTTCAAGCACTGGAAAAGCATGTACCAGCCACCCCACACTTGAAGTACAAATGGCCAGGCCAAATCACTATGGCAACATCTGATATGTGCATGGACATTTCCATGGCAATCTGGATGCTGTGCCATCATACCCAATTGCCATACTGCACCTCAAAGAGGGTATGGATGCAGTGACCAGGAGCAAGCTAGTCACTCCTGGTAAGTGTATGGACTATTTTTTAGCAGTCCACCACTGGTTGGCTTTGGGGAAGCCTGCAGCAACTTCTGAAGAGTTGCTGTGGCTCTCTGGTGCAGATGCAGTTCACTAGTGAGTGGATCTCTGCTCACTATGGGGTGCAAAGAGGCCTTTAGCCTCAAAGTGGGATAACCTGTTCTGAGATCGCCCCTTGCTGATAGAATCAGCATCAGGGCAACATGGAGACTGTCGTGTTGGTTCCATTCTGACTCAACAGCCTTAGTTCTGGGCTGTGTATAAATGAATGAACTCTAATGCAGACTACAGCAGATCCCAGGTCTGAATCATAGGCTAAATGTAGATGACATGTCCCTATTCAAGGATATAATCCAAAAGAAGACCCAGTGCAGAAAGGGCCCAAGACTGATGAGAGAAAGTCACCCAGCTAGCTTTGTGGAGGAGTGTGGAATCAAACCTAGTATTCCCAGATTAGAATCCGGCTCCCTAACCACTAGACCAAACTGGGCTTTGGTTTTCCCAGATTGGTTAGGTAAAAGGGTAAGGAGAACATTCAGTCTCAAGCATTCTCCCTGGCTTGTGACAGAAGGGGAAAGGGCATGTTTCTCTCCCTGGAAAGAACTGCTTCTTGCCACCAGTTGGGGTACTATACATGGTGCTGGGGCTGAGGATTTGGGAGAGAAAAGTTGGTAGACAATAAAATAAAATTATCATCAGAACTACACTGTTACCTAGTAGTGAGACCATGAATTTATAGGACCTGCCCACTTTGTCGCTATGCAATTTCATATTTCTTTTTCAGTCTTTGAAAACAGAAGTACAACAGAACAAGTAAACATTTTCTCCTGGAAAAAGAACATTGCTTTCTAGCACATAATGATATCCCTGAAAATATAGCCTCTGTCTCCAATAACAGGGCTTACCTTTCTGATTCCGTACTCAAAAGCCTTCTGTGCCAATCTACCAGGCCCTTCAACAGTTTTTCCATCATCATTTGGTCCCCAGCTGGCACTATAAATGTCCACATGATCTGGACTGAAACCAATTGAACTTGCTTCAATAGCATCTGTGACTATGCCATCCAGCATTCTAATGCCTTGATATTGGAGGAAAGACAAAAGAAGAGGCAAAAACCAGTACTGTAAATATTTTATGGGTTTTCTTTTCTGTATTATTACTATTATTATTATTGCTGCTGCTGCTGCTGCTGCTACTACTACTAAGAAATGCTACTTACTATGTAAAATAAATAAATAAATAAATAAATGTATTACAAGCTGACTGCAAGAAATTCAATTACATCACATTTTATTAACAAACACCTATTTTGGGAAATGGGCTCATTACACCCTCTTGCTTTGAAAACTTCAAGTTAAAAGGATGTGAAGCAGGCTGCCAAAGCATAACTTGGTGGCTTTCAAGTCAACCAAGGAAGCTAGAAGGCTTTTAACACAGAGGAATTCAAATATGATAGCAGGCAGTGTACCAGCAGGAACTTTTGCTTATTTTTAAAATAGAAAACAATATGTTTGTCCCTTTTAATGTTGATCCATATCTCCTTTTTGGACTGTTGCTCATCTTTTTTTTTTTTTTTTAATAATGTCGTATATGACTGGGTTAGCTTTGATTAGGAGATTTTCCCACCCATGATGCACTGGTAACTCTCTACTGCCTGTGAGCCACCCAGTTGGTGGCTTCTGCTAATGAAGGATAATAATTGTATTCTGAAGGCCTTTCTGCTCTTTTATGCAAGGCCATCTGGTCTGGATCTTGGCAGGGCTCAGTCTGAGAATGCATTGTCTGCACACTGATGCTGATCAAGCTCAGGCTCTACATTGGCCTTGAAGCTCACACAAGTTTTGGAGCTGGTCTCTGAGGGCTCTAAAAGTTAGGAATGAAAATTCCTAGTCTTGGAGCCCCTGGCGGGGAGGGTGTCCATCCAGTGGTTCAATAAAGTGTGCTGCTCAAATTGGTCCTCTGTACACTGAAACACAGAGACATGCAATTTCTGCATCCCTCCATGTTCTGAATTAAGCCCTCCTAAGTTTACTGGTGCTCTTGTACAGGTTAGCATACTAGCAGTGGCCTGGGCCTCCTATAATCCACCTTAACATACAAAAGGTGTGGAACACCATTAAGCATGGAAAGGCTCTTTGATGTTTAGAACAATAATTATGAGAGTTCCACAATTTGTACCTGATCTCATTCCATAGATGCACAGATCATTCTATGGAAGACAATAGGCCTATTCACACTATGGCCTCTAGTAAACAATTAGTGAATTGTGGTGAAGAGCATCTGCACTTTGTGAGGCTGCTACAGCATCCAAGCCTGCCTTGCCTCACCAGAAGCTCACTAATTGTTGATTAAGTGTGGAGCACAAAATCGTGCTCCACACCTTAACCAATATTTAAGTGTCCAGTGGTATGACCATCTGCACCTCTTCCGGTGCTCTCTGGCACCTTGGATAACCATAGACGCAACTGTGTGTGCACAAAGAGTCAGTGCCGTCATGGCGATGACACTGACACATGTACATTCACAGTCGCTGAGGGTGCCACAGCCAAAATGGCTGTGCCCAGAGGAGGACTGGCCCCACAACTGAATCAGGTAAGTATTCAATCACGGGGGGTGGGAGACGCTCATAGTTGACCACCACTCCAGGTGCGAGTGCTAGTCAACATTGGTTAATCACACTCCTTTCCCGTCCAGTGGATGGGAAGGGAAGTGCGAAAACACCCTATGAATGATTAACAGAGACAGAAGACATGCTCTACAGTCTTCTCTCATCCTCTGGTTCTTTACTACAGTACTGCATTGCTCAATACCCCCTCTATGAAATACCAAACATCAATCTGCATGAAAAAGTATTACAAAATTCAAAACAGTGTTTCTTAAAATTTCTTACCCCCAACTTTAGAATTGTATGCCACTCCAACTCCACATTTTAGATTGTTTGCCTGCATGGCAATCTCTCCTGCACACCGTGTTCCATGTCTGCAACAAAATCACCAGCACTTATAGGTCATCTTCAATATTATTACTCAAAGTCATTTGACTGAATCCCAGCAAGGATCAAACCACATTATAAAGGTACCCTTGACTCACTTTAATGAGAAACCATGTTTCATGCATTAATTGCACAGGCAAGCTCATTTTGCAGAAGAAAAACAATAAAAAAGGAAAGCTTGAAGTTTATGCAATGTTATCTCCAGCAATATTTAGCAAGGAGATAACAGAATTTAAAGACACCCATCACTGTAATTTTTAGAGGAAAGTATTAAAATGTTTTCTGTTATGTGTTCTATCCTTCTTCACCTTCAGCACATGAAGCAAAATAGCTACCCTTTTATTTAGTAGGACAGCTTCATATACAGTGGAGCATATTATGTTTGCCTATTATTGTTTGCAATATTATTATGTTTGCTTGTTATTAAAGAGTACATGTTACAATGTTTGAATGAGAGGATGGTAGTCTCTTCTTGCTAATACCTGCTGCTATGAAGGTACAGTAGTATATTTTCAAAACCCTGAAAACAGTTATCTTTTGAATATCTTCTAGCCTGGTGGTGGTATTTTTAATTTATTATTATTATCATCATCATCATCATCATCATCATTATTATCATTATCATTATTATCATTATTATCATCATTATTATTATTATTATTAACAAGATCACTATGCTGGACTACGTGATGTATTGGCGAATTATGCGAGCAGACCCCAGTAAAGTGGCTTTTTGTAGTTGGCAGATGGATATTTTGTCAATGCCAATGGTTTTTAGCTGCCTGATGAGATCTTTTGGCACCGCACCCATTGTGCTGAGGATGACTGGGACCACTTTCACTGGTTTTCACCAGAGTCATTGAAGTTCAATTCTCAGGTCTTCATATCTGGTGAGCTTCTCCAACTATTTCTCCTCAATTCTGCTGTTGCCTGGAATACTGCCTTGCTCCCAGTGTGTGGTGCTTCCTTCAAACAGTATAAACTAGTAATGCCCAACTGTGAGCTTCAGGTGTTCCCAAAGTACATGTTTCCACAATTCCATGCCAGCCCCAGGGGAATGATGGGACATGTAGTCCAGGAGCATCTGGAGAGCTGCAGTGTATGACTTAGCATCCAGTATAAGTCATAGCAAATGTCATCAAAACATTATTCAAGGCTAATCTTTGATGGTTCGTTTCTGAAGATAGTCATGCATAATAAAGAGAAATAGTAACTGTTTTACTCACTTATTTTCATTTGTTGGATCATATCTGGGAAATGGGTCATGATCATTATCATTGAAATCGTAACTTGCCTCAGGGTCCTAAATTAAGAATGAAAGAAGAGAAGTTGAGGGAGGGGAAACACTGGTCTGAAATTAGCTACTAAACATCAATGGTACATTACCTGATAGCAACAATCATGGATTTTTTTTTCTAGTAACAATTTCTTTTTTAAAATAGATACGTAAACATTCAAGTTCTCTTGATTTAATTTTATATGGCATATTCTCATTCTCTGACCTTTCCTGAGGACCTCATGGGGTCATCTCATTTGATTCTGGCAACATTGCACTCTAGGCTGATTGAAAGTGACTTGAAGGTCATCAGGTGGTCTTCACCACCGAACAGGGCTAGGAACAGACCCAGCCTGACTGCTCTTTTGGTCAATGATAATGGACTGACTGGTGCTCAAGTATTAAACTCACATAATTCATATAAATGTCTGTGTGATTCCACTCCAAGCCGTCATCAAGTACCGTTATGACAACACCTTTGCCAGTAATCCCTTTTTGCCACACAGGAAGAACGTGAAGATCCAATTTTGGCAGAGTCGGAGTCAGTCTTGTGTCTTGCTAAGAAGAATAAATGGTAATAAACCCATAGGTTATCTCTCTATGAAACAAGTTTAAATAGTCATCTAGATCAAATTTGGGGGGTTCACCCCTGCTGTCCCCTTGTCCTACTGCCATGCCCCCATCACATTGCCTCCCGGCATGCAGTACCACCCTCCCACTGGTGCCTTCATCTCTCTTCACTCTCTCACAACTCCATCATGGCGGCAGCATGCTAGGTGTTTCCAAGTCTTTCCAGGCCAAAAATGGCCTGTCTGCAGCTGGCTTCCCTATCCATCCCAAAGACAGACTAGCAGGGAAAGAGAGAGGTCGATATTAATGTAATGGGGCTCCGGGGGTGGAACGTGAAGGTGGCCAAGCAATCCTTATTCAAAGGCAAAGGCTGCCTCCAGGAAGCAAGAATATTGGGTATTGCTTCCCCACTATAATTGTGTCTTGTTGATGTGCAATCCAGCCTCCATTTCAGCCTTCATTATATGCATGCTGGAAGGAGCTATGAACACTGCTTCCTCCAGAAGGGTCAGTGGTTCCCTAAAAAGCACTATAGCTGGAAACCCCGCAACCAGTGCTGGGTGTTCCAACAACAGTTAAAAGCACTTTGGGGGGGCTGAAAATGTGGGGTTATGGAGGGGTTGCCTACAATACATGAGGTGACCTCACCACAGCAGCAACATATTTGCCCCATCTGGATGCAGGCAAAGAACCACACCTGTAGCAGGAAGGAAAAGAGTAAGCCAAAAACTGTGTCCATAACACATGGAAAGAGCTGGTGCAATGTGCACCCAAGCATGAATGCATCGAAAATTACAAGCCAATCGATTGTACCGCTGTCTTGAATTATGTTCTTGCATGAAACCAGATTCTTGCGTTGTTTCATATATATATTTAATGGGGTATGCATTTAACGTTTGTATATGGGTTTTTTTTTTAATTGTAAGCCACCCAAAAATTTTGGGATGTGGAGTGAAATGTACATACATACCATACATACATACATACATACATACATACATACATACATACATACATACATACATACATACATACAGTAGTTATTAATGCGTTTATTGGGTACCCATTGTACCAGCTATTTCCATGTGTTATGGGCATGTTTTTTGAGGGTGTCTTCAGAAAAGGGTAGATTATTGCAAAGAAATCTGTTGTTGGAGCTAAATGTGGGTGGTGCCTGAGAAAGGGAGCCAATACTGAAAGTCTGGATAAGAACCTAACAGAAGGATTCGCTTGGGAATGGTTTGATTAACAAAGCTTTTTCAGCTGCTTACCTCACTGAATACTTCAGTTGGCCTGCTAAACTAGGCTGAGCCTAATGTTGGCTGTTTCAGATGACAAACTGAACCATATGACAGATGTAAAAGAAGATTTTTTTTTTCTTTTGCACATGTGAAATATTTTATATGAACTCATACAGTGCAATCCTGATAAATTTCATGGTGATTATTAGCATTTTCTCCCTAATAAGTGTATTTAGTGTTGCAAGGACATAAGCAGATATCACATTTTAAAAAAGATACTGAAACAGAGCAGTTTCTTCCGACATGTAACTTCTACATACAGTTGCAGAATCTTACCAGATACCATTGTTGATTCCACATTGGATCATTGAAAAGATTTGCAGCTGCATTTCTCAATACTGAACGCTTGCTTCGTTTCTTTTCATATTGTTGTTCTGCCCAAGACACCTGAAACACATTTTTCAATATCTTTGAAAACGACAAGAGCCTAGAGATCCCAGAGCTGGTTGCTCTTACTACTGTGTGTCAAATTTAATGTACGGTGCATTCCATCTTTTCTTTAGGTAACTCAGACCTGGGCAGTAGACCAGCATGTTACTTATTCAACTGCAGGCTTTCTTGGAAGAAACCGATTATCTAGAAACCTTTCAATCTGGCTTCAGGCAAGGTTACAGCAGTAATTCAGCCTTGGTTGCGCTGATAGATGACTTTTGTCAGGAGAGGGACAGGGGAAATACAATCATGTTGGCTCTCCTCAGCCTCCTAGAAGCTTTGGATACCAATTTCCAGGATATCCTGCTAGAGTAATTTCAGGGGATTGAGAATCAGAGGCACTGTTTTCGGTAGATATAGTTCCACCACTATATCTGGGGTGGATTTTTGCTCAGCCCTTTGGCAGCTCATATATGGAATTGCCCAGGGGTCAGTTCTGTCTCCTATACTCTCCTGTCTCCTATATGAAGCTGCTAGGACTGGTCATTAGGAGATTGGAAGTGAGGTGCCATCAGTATGCTGATAACATTCAGCTTTCCATTAAGGGTTGGAATAGGGATTATTAGATTGAAACTCAATTTAAGGGTACTTATATAGGAGGCATCCAATTCAGGATGAGCTCCCTTTTCTTGTGATTTTGGAATACTTCTAGATTTCTTGTGGTCCCCTGAGGCTTGAATGGGAATTACATCCACTTCTGATGGATCTACCAACTTTGGCCTTTCTTGGATGGACATAGCTAAGCCATGTTGATTCTGATAACCTCCAGATTAGACTCCCATAATGAGCTTCAAGACTTGAACTAGTGCAGAGCCTGAGTTGCACTTTGGCCCATAGTTAATAATAGGTGAACATCTGGGCAGGGGCATCTGCAGGAGGCGCTTACAGCATACAAGTGCCCCCTGCCTTCCCAGATGTTCACCTATCATGAACTAACTGGAGTGTCTTTTCCCATCTACATTTGTCTAGTTATTATGATCTGTTGGAGTCACCCTATTGGAGGTGGAAGCATAATAAAATACATATACAAATAATACAATAATAAATATTAGAATTTTTTCTCTATGGTGGTCCTCAAGCTTCAGCGTCCTCATGATGCCAACTTAAGATGTACCTCTTCACCCAGGCCTTTACATCTAAAATTCCTTCTTACATTGTTCTGCAGTTTGGGAGCTAGAATGACATGCTGTGAGACTGAGCATTTCCCTGAAGGGGACTATCTAGAAGAGTTATCTCCACCAGTATGCACTGCCCTCACAGCTTTGCCTAGCCTGGCAAGGAGCTTAATGGCTCCACTGCCATCTCCAAGCCTTGGTTTTCAGGTCTCCATGCCTGTGCATTAAGTGCCTCTTTGTCCTCTTTCACAGAAAGAGTAGATCCTCACAGATATGTTGCCTTTTCCATGGCAGATATCCAGCTCAGTGTACACAATATGGCCTCAGAGTTGCTTCTCACACACTCAAACGTTTGTGCCTTGGAGGGGCCTTGAAATCTATCTAACCACTTAGATGGTCAAATTTCAGTGTCCCTCCAAAGCCTTTTCAATGGCCTCTGAAGGCAGCAATTTATTTAGCGAGGGCCAGTCTGTAATATTTTGACAATTGAAATGGGTACTTACGTGATACTCCATGCTCCATCTTAGCCAAAATTTTGAAAGATCTCAGTTGTTGTTATTTAATTATTTTTGTACACTGTTGGATATAATTACAGTAATATTGCATACACTTTTTAAAAAATAATTTTAGAGAACAATAAGGTGCAGGCTAAAATCTATAGAATTTATAAGCCAATGTTAAGCTGGTACCTTCTGGCAATTGAGGTGATCAAAATGGGCAAGAAGAACAAAAGATCTTGAGTGCCATATGGAAATATGGGATAATAAGTTGATAAATACACAAATGATTGCAATAATAACTTTTTTCTCTGAAACGTAAAAGTTTATTACACTGGATTTTGTTGGCCATTGGAATTTAATGTTATTCTACTTTTGTTTATTCAGGTGTTCAGTGAGTTGTTGTCTCTTGAAGTATTTATAGGATTTCAATTTACAGCTATATTACTTACACGATGATCATCCGAGAGTCTTTTTGTGAGGTGGGTAGCACTTCTCCGTGATCTTCTGGGATGACTTTTATGTCGAAAGAGATAATGATTTTCAAGTGATCCAATCTGGAAGACACAGTACTATTTCTGAGATACTTTCCCCATGGTAAACAACATATAACAATAGCTCACACCTGATTTTTACCAGAAATATTTGAAAATTTAAAGTACTGAATTTTCAAATTCATGCTTCAAATTTTAGGGGCAGGGAATCTTTTGTGGTTATAATTAATCTAATGACCATTAAGGCAACCAATGACTTCATATTTTAAAATGCATTGGAACTGTGGACAAGGAACAGAATCTTAGTTATAATAAAAGCACTAATACTTGAGGGCTTCTTGCATTTAGGGGATCAGGACAATCTTTGAGGTGCCATAGAACATTTCACACTTTGACAGGGCTAAAATGATGCAGCAGCCTAACAACAGGACCCACTTCAGGGACCTTGCGCTCATCTCCCTTGCAACACCAGAAGCTCAATGAGCTTACCTGGCAGGGGAGACACCATGATCACGAGAACAAAGAAGACACTGTCTTCCTCCAAGTTCTCTAGGTCTTGACCCCTAGTCCTCAGCATAAGGCATTTCTTTTCTTTTTCTTTCTTTTCTTTTTTTCTGGTGCACTGTTCCTGGAGGTACTGCAATACCAGGTCGATGCGTGGAGTGGGTGGAGTAAGCCCCTTTTCCACCTCCTGATCCCAAAAATTCATTTAATATAGAGTCCTCAAATAGACAACATATCAGATATTAAACTGATAAGAACAGATACTACACGTGATCTTAGCCAAACAACCAAGAAGCGATAAAAGGCATTTCTTTCCTTGACATTGTCACTGATCAAGGTCATTCACTGTAGTTGAGTTGAGGGTTCTGTCTTACAGAAGGCCACCCAGAATTACCTATAGCTGGCTTGTCTCAAAACCAAGAAATGAAGAAACTCCTGAACTAGGAATTTGTTTTGCCTTTTCAGCAGCTTTCGGTCAGCAAAGTTGGATTTTCAAAGTGAGTAATGCCTGGAAATGCAAAGCTGGTCCTTCATTTATAGTTCCTTTAGCATGAAAGCCAACTCCCCCTCCTCTATAAAGTATAAAAAGGAGAGGTGCCCATTAGGCAATTTAATCTGGTTTTAAATCATTATTTTTAAAATCAGCAGCAAAGTCTGGTTTATTGCGTTCTCACTAATACAGACTCACTCTCCATTTTTCAGTGCCTGGCAGGGGAGGAAGCCCCTCCCCTCTCTCCTCCCCTCAGCAGAACACCCTCCGCATCCAGTCAGCAATTGGACACCAACATACCCTGACTTCATTAGGGTGGGCAATTCAAACCCCACCCTCCATATAAACGTGCTCCTATAGATCATGGAGTCCTTTGGCAACAGCTTTTGTTCACCGCTTTGACACTCACCATAGCACAGCCTCTTCCTCATGTTAAGAAGATTAAAGACCACTTTCCCTTCTTATAATGATGTTTTGCATGAGACCGGTAGTACAAGATAGTGCGAAACTGCAGGGGGTGAGGCAAAAGCGGGTGATTGAAGAGGCAATGCTGGAAAGACAGCTTTGCATCTTTCACAATTGCTGATCTCTTTGTAAAATCAGACACTTCAAACCCTGATACATCTGATCTCTTCTTACATCTCACTCCTTGATACATGTATCTCTTGTTAGCTGCTGCAGGCTTTTCATTCTCCACCCCACCACCCTTTCAGCCAGTCCAACCCCCTCAGCATGTAATGGCAGACAGCCCAGGGAAGAGGGGATGAGGGCAGGGGAAATCATGGCTTCTAATTGGGTCAGGGGAAAATGAGAAGAATACCCCTAAAGCGTGGTTCCTTCCCCCCAAAAAAAACTCTGCTTGCGTTCCCATTTGCTAAATAGTGTGGAGTATTTCTAGATCCACCACCCTTTTAATCTGAATAGGGATTCTCTGTGTTTTGGGACATTTAATCTGCAGAAATGGGAGATCCCTTGCAAACTATCAGAACAGGGAGAAAAGCCAAATTCAAGCCTGACTAAATCCTGTGACAGAATGGGGCCAAGGAACAAACTGTACAGATCACCGCAGTAGATGCTTGTCATTTAGCATAGTACTCTTAAGTCCTCAGAGGTTGAATGCACATTACTTGCATTACTTGGTTGTATTAATCTTTTACTTCCTTCAAGTAACTTTCTCTCCTCTCTTTTCATGTGCCTCCTTCTAAATCTAGATTGTAGCCTTTTTATATTATTTATTTATTTGCATTTTTATCCTGCCCTATACACAAGGGTTACAGCAATAAAAACCAAGGCCACGGTCACACCTTTACTTTAAACCTTCTTCAGTCCATCTTCAGCTCTGACTGCTTATACTTTTTCATTTTTATCTGTTTCACTTGTAGCCTTTTCATTCAGGAAAATCCAGATGGAAGATGAAGAAGAAGAGTTGGCTTTTCCACCCCACTTTTCTCACTCATTTAAGGGGACTCAAAGTGGTTGACAAAGCTTTCTATTCTTTTCCCCACAACAGAACACCCTGTGAGGTAGGTGGGGCTGTGAGAGCTCAGAAGAGAGCTGTGACTAGCCCAAGATCACCCAGTAGGCTTCAAGAAGGAAAGCAGAATTAAATTTATTTTATTTTATTTATATTTATATCCCGCCCCGTACCCAAAGGTCTCTGGGTGGCTCACAACATTTAAAAATAAACATATTAAAACTGTATCAAACAATACTAAAAGTAGTACAAGGTCTAAACCTGGTATTCCCAGATAAGAGTCTGGCTTCCTAACCACTAGACCAAACTGGAGAGTAGAAAGTCCACAAATGTAAAATGAACATCTTAATATGTAACATTATGTTGGTACTTGATGGAGACATTTGTCTCCCCAGACTGGGATTTGTGGGATACTGCACCTATCCCACCACCACAACTATATAAACCTCCATTACCCTGGTTTTGAATTGCCAGTGGTACTGCCAGCTGAGTCAAAAGTATGGGACTGATTAATACCCTCCCAGCCCTGGTATGCCCTTTTTGCCAAGGCGACTGCAGGCAGTAGTAAATACCAGACTTGCATTGGAGGTAGCTCACAAAATATTTGTGTACCTATCCACACTTCACCCAAAGGTACCAGGGCAGGTCACAACACTCCAGTAAAACTGATGATGGATGGATGGATGGATGGATGGATGGATGGATGGATGGATGGATGGATGGATGGATGGATGGATGGATGGATGGATGGATGGATGGATGGATGGATGGATGAGGTAGAGATGATAAAGCTAGAGTTAGAGCAAGATAGAGCTAGAGGCAGAGATAATGGAGAGGCAGAGGAAGAGATACAGATCTCCCACCCTATACCCAAAGGTCTCAGGGTGGGTTACAACAATAAAAACAGTTTTAAAAGCCTACTAAATTTTGCAAGACAGAAAAAGATATGCTTAAAATACAAACCACCTGTGATTTAAAACTAAAACACAAAATGCAATTTTGTTATGATTTAAAACAGAAGTTCAGAAGAATAATTTTTTTAAAAAATCAATTTACGATGGTAAAAAGAAAAAAAAAAAAGCTTGGAGAATGTATACACCGAGCATGCAAGATGCATAATGATGATATCTGGAAATGGCTTGGGAGGCAGTGTTGCGCATAGCATTCTAGCATAACAAGTTTTAAGGGCTCAGATCTCTTTGAAAAGCATACCTGTAAATAATGCATTACAATAGTCAGTATGGGAAATTACTAGAAGATGAATAACTATATTCTTGCTACCTGGTACAGCTATGACTGACACATCAGCTGAAACCATTAAATTGTGCTCCATTTAGTAACAAAGCATCTAGTAACAATGCTGGACCAATATGTACCTCCAAGCCCTTTTTGCGTGGGACATTAATTCCAGGTTATATCCTGAAATAGGGACCAATCGCCTGCATGTTGGCACAGACTACGGCAGGCCCTGGCTAGGACTTGCCATAGTTTGCACCAACATGTTGATGGCAGGTCCCTATTCTGTGGTATAATCCAGAATAAAGCCCAGTGCAGAAAGGGCTGATGAACCTGATCCTTTAAGGCTGTATACTCCATCTAGGGAAGCCTGAAAATTATCATCACCCCAAAGCAGTAAACTTGTCTTATCTGAACCAAATCTGTTGTTGTTGTTTTCAACAAGTAACTTTAACAATTCATGCCTTGTATACTGTTATCTTGGATAGGGTTAAGTATCATTTCCTGGATTTATCAGGTAACTTAAATGTGGAAAGGATATGGCTAGTCTATTATTCAAGAAGACCAAGAGAAAGGGTGGTTGCCATTGCAGATGTTTAGGCAGCTTCTAAGAATATTGGCCATTTGTCTACAACCCAAGACTGTTCAGATGAGTCCAGCATTGTGTTTTGTTGTGCAGTGATTAGTTGGGCAACCATGGCCCTGGCAGCTGTTAACATTGCTTTAATGAGATTCCTACAGTATATTTACAAAGTGAATTTTCTCCCAAAAATAAAAATAAGAAAACAAGAGCTGGTGAAAGTATAACATTCTGTTTAGTAATGAGCTGAACTATTTGTTGAACATTTCTGCAAAATTCCTTCACTATCGGGCACTCCCACCACATGTGTTTATATGACCCAAAAGTACTACAGCTGCACTCCAGCACAGGCAGGAAACAGTTTTGGTAATTTGGAGAAGTCCCAGATGAGTAAGGTACCATCTACAAAGTATTTAGAGGGAAAGTCCATGGTCTTTTTGGCATTTGGAAACTTTATACAACTTTGAGGGGATTTGGGACCACTTTGTCCCTTCAAATGTCTCTACACAATCTGTCTCCCACAAGGATTTGATACCCTGAAAATTGGAAAGCTGAAAATCCAATAATATTTCATAAAGCTTTGATAATATGTTTTTCTCATTAGGCTTTACATCTTTTAGAATATATTCAAATGGAGTCAAATCACTGGATTCATTAAATTTGTTCCTCATCTGCCTAAAAAGACCCATACATTTCTAGCCAATCTAATCCAGCCAGGTGATGGGTTTCGCTGAAGGTAGCGAAGGAAGGCAGAAGAGACAGTTCAGTAGGAATATACCTGTAGTGAGCAAGTTCAAATCTTTTAGGGCATCTAATGCTTTCTTTGAGATATTACTGGAGTCAGGATGCAACAAGGAGAACGGTGTTAGGGGCGATGGAGAAGGGGCCAATTCAGGTCCAGCTTTCTCTCTTTATAATGTCTAAGTGTGTTGGTGCTGTTGGATGCTACTGATTCATGGCCAACTCTTGGTTGACTGCATGGGCATCTCCATGGGCACATCTATGCAAGGGGTTTTTTTTGGCAGAAATACAGAAAGTGGTTTGCTATAGCCTACTTCTGGGGAGAAGCTGGGGATCTAAAATCCTCTGCTCTTCGGATAGTTTGCTCCAGCATTGAGCTACAGCCGCCTCTCCTGTACCTCTTGAATTTTCCAAGTCTCCTAATTGCTTTCCATTTTTGCTTCAATCCAGTGACTTTTCTTATATCAGTTCAAAGGCAAAAGCCTTGTTGCTGGGATATTAGTGTAACTGATTTGTAGATTTACTGCAAGCCTGAGCGCAACACCTTAATCATCCTCCACGTCATCTTTAAGTATTCCCACTACTACAGTTAAATAGTCTACTATAGCTTTTGCACAGTGATCTATTTAGCAATACAAATTACTGCTTGCTTAGTATTCCTGCTTTTTAATGACTTGCTAATTTATTCAGGCAAGATCATATGCAGAGGGAAAAGCTTATGAATTAAGTGGACAGTCATTTGACCAGCAAAGCTGACCAAGATCTTGGCACTCATCCAAGCATCTTTTATGTCAGTGCACATTTATTATTTTATTTTCCTGTGTTGTGCAGGCTGCGAAGTTTGTAATTGTTCAATTAAAGTGGCCCAGAAAAACAAGTCTAGCTTGCTGGAATATAATGATACAAGTGGCCCTTTCATAGAGAACCTTTAAAGTTCCCTATGTCATGGCTTGAACAATAGCAGATCGCACACAGCTTCCAGCCATAATTCATAAAGTACATTGCGGTTTCCCACCAAGGACACTTGCTGCCAGTCAGGAATTATGAGTTCAACATTCCTTCCTTACGATCATAGGCACCTTTCTAAGCTCCTGGCTAATTTTTCAGTTCTTTTATATAGCTGACTGGTGAGATGGCATGGAGTTCAGGAAGCAAGTCAAACAAAAGCAAGTGTAGGGGTCTCACATGAAACATAAGCTTGGATGGTTTCTTATTTCCAGTGCATATAGGAGATCACTATATTTGTTTCTGTATTCCTGCCTCCTGGGCTTGTCCAGTCTCTGGGCCACCTAATTTAGCTATCTGCACAAAGAGGTAAGTGCTCCTCAGAATTCTGTTCTTTTGAAGTTCAGCAGATGTCTGCCAGTGGCCAAAAGGCTGCATCCACACTGGCCCAGTAGAGTGGGCCAGCAACCCAAGGGCCATCTGCACTGAGGTTGGCCTGCCCCATCCCAGCTTCCAACCTCCATAGTTACTATCTCTGGTTCTTGAAGCCCAGCAAAGTGCATTGGTCATTCCATGCCTGGTAGATTGGATGAGCTGATCAGAGCCCTTTCTGCACTGAGTTTTATTCCAGATTATATTCCAGAATAGGGACCTGCTGTCCACATGCTAGGGCAGACTATAGCACAGCACAGCCAGAAGATGATGCAGATTGCACTGTCACGACGACAACAGGCCCCTATTCCAGGATATAATCTGGAATAATGCATAGTGCAGAAAGGGCCCAGCTGCCCTGTGCCATCTGCGTATCAGTGCCTGGTCTGGTCCCCATAGTGGAACACTTTGTCCACATGGGATGATATGTTGGTCATGACCTACAGTGCAAAACTAGAGCTATAGCCTGTTCCAACAGGGTCATGACTTGAAAACAGGGGTCTGGCTTGAAAACAGTCCCCATAGCATCCCACCATGGGGATCACTCATGTGCAGATGGCATGGGAAGACTGATGCCAGGTTGCTGGGCTCCCAAGAGCAGCCATGGCCAGCAGTTTTGGGATGAGCCATTCTCAGTGCAGATATTCCTTGGGATGAGTTGATGGCTGCTGCTACAGACTGGCCCAACACAATGTGGATCATGCAGAAATGCTTGCCAGAAATGCTGCTGCAGTGTATTATCCATGCTTAGTACCTCTGTAAAATGAAGAGGGTTATTTAAAATAAATATATGCATATTTTTCAAATGATAATGGTTACAAGGACTCCAATCGACCTTAATGCCACACCTTTTTACCTGGAAAATCTGCTTTCCAAATCAAGATGTACATGCTGAAATAAAACCTGCTATTGCTTTAAAGCCCATCTCTCATGCTGAGCTGCAGTATGTATTGGCTCAGATTGATTTTTCTGTATTGGGAGGCATTCTACTGATTATGTTTTTTTAAATATACAACACTGCTGGTCACAGACAAGTACATTCTGCAATGATTCATAGTGGTTTTCCCTCAAATAAAGCATCCTGTGCAAGGCAATGGGGCAACTCCACCTTCCCCCCAAAACAGTACACTACATATCTTCTTCTTCTTTACAAGTAAAGCTGTTCCTTTTGCTGAGCAAAACCCTGTTGTGATGGCACTTGGTTAGGACGCCCTCCAATCATAGTTCTGCACTGCCCACCAACCATCCCTGAGTGCCATGATGGATGTGGATGCTTCCTGTCTTGCTTCAACTAATATTTTGATCTGTTGCCAATGCAATTTTGTCAACATCCACTACGCTGAGATGGTTCCTATAGTAGCACAGGACACAACAGGTCATGTTTCGTACACTTTTATTTGACAACCAAACAGTTTATTAGTGCCATTTTTTAAAGAGGTGGACAGGTACAAGATGTGAAATTTGCTTCCATCCCACTCTACCGTCTGCTTTAAACAAATGAACGATGATGAAAGAGGAAATAGATGCTAGACCTCTAACTCCACCTTTTCCACTTGGTACATCACTGCTTGCCTTTGAGCTAGTACAGATATATTAGGCTGCTCTTTAGGAAGCATCCTGGAGGAGTTTGGTTTCAACGCTATGGCTGGAAGTCAATAAAATAGCTGGCATCCGGGAGACAGCAAGCTGACTCTACAACTAGAAAACAGAAGCAAACTGGTACTATTACGTAAATGAGGTTACTCATCCCTGACGACAGTGACGTCATGGCATGCCAAACCTGAGGGGAGGGGAAGCTAGAGGACGTGGTATGGGGGAAGCACCTCACAGAAGGATACATGGAGTTTTAGTATATGTGCTTTCTCTCACTAAGCCCATGTGGCTCTCCTATCTCCCCGAAGGGAGAAGATCTGGAGCATGATGGGAAACAAATCAATTTGTCTTTCTAGATGGAAACTTTTAACCATCCTGTGTGATGGAAGCTTGGACCACTGATTAAGCAACTTCTCCTTTGCTCAGAAAGCAAACTGCCTCTGTCCCAAAAATGTTTGCCTCTTTTATCATTATGTTTCCCTCCTTGCACAAGCAGAATCTGAAGAACAGAGCAGATGAGAAGCACCCAGGGTTTAAGCACTGGCATTTGGAGAATTTCAAGGGTTAAAGCACCGGGAAGTTGATCCCCCTGCGGCATTTCCTCCTAGGTCCCCTGCATTGTAATTTCCAACATCTGCTGCCAATTCCACCAGGCTCCGCTACACTTGGGTTTTAACTGAGGAAGCAACGGCTCAACAGAGTGTGCAACATTTTGTTGCTGGCACCAAGCCATTCCTCAGCTCTGAAACTGCCCCTTTTTGTTTTTTCACTGAACAAGGATGGGGATGGTGGGTTGAGTGACAAAGCAACCCACGATTTTGGATGTAGAAGGTGTGGCAGAAGAGAACACTGAAGGCTTGGAAACTTTTCTTGGATGGCATTGCTGGTGTGTCTGCCTCTGCGTGTGAGAGTGTGCATATATGCCACAAGAAAGAGAACTTCCCCTCCATTGCTCAAAATATCTGAAGGAAAGAATGAGAAACCCTTGCTTAAGGTAAGAAAAAAAGAGTAGACCTTGGGGTTCACCAGTAAGCACTATGCATGCACAGCAGCTGATGGTTTAGCTGTCCTCTCACTTGCACGACTCACCAATTGTATTGGGAGATATCATCCATCTTCCGTCCCACTACAAACTGCTCCAGGAATGCAGGAGAAAGAAAACTTGTCTAGCCTTAGCGCGAGGCCAGAGGATGGGTGGAATAGGGTGAGGATGGGAAAAGAATGCACCTTACCTGCCCCAGCAGCTCATACTGGAATTCATCTGCTATGGCCTTGGCCGCCTCTGGACCACCAGGGATCTCTGCTGCCCATTCATTGACAAACTGCCTCTCTGCTTTGACCAGGATGGCAACAGTCCAAGTCCAAAACAGAGTCAGGATCGCGCACTGCCCTATCCTGCATCGCCTTTCCATGACACCCGGAGAGGAAAAGAAAAGTAGCCAGAAAGACAGGAGAAAACTACCAGAAATCAGCAGAAAATAATTTTTTTAAAAAAAATCAAATAGCTGAAGAAACCGGCATTAAATTTAATATATCTGTATATTCTTTTAAAGGAGAGGGGGGCTCCTTTCTCTTTTGTTGCTATGCGCTCAGGCAGAGGAGAGAGGAAGCAAAAAACAAAACAAAACAAAAACACCCAAAAAAAAACCACTTAAAAAAAAAACAGCGGAAGGCTATTCACAAGAAAGTGCCTCGCGATCGCAGGTTCTCTCCCTCTCTGTCTGCTTCATGCTTGAACGGGGCTCAAACCCGCCACAGCCGAAATGGAAATGAGCGTTTACACGTCAAGACGACGAAAGCGATTCCTGACGTCAGATCTCCCAGACCCGGCGCTCGCTGGTTGTTCCCAAGGGAAAGGAGGAGCAGCCGAACAGGAGTCGTTCGCTCATCCAGGCGGCGGGGCTGCGGACTGAGCGGCGGAGCATCGAAGGAAGACGGCGGGGGAAGCGAAGATGCCCCGGCGGCGGGGCGGCGGCGGCGGCTAGGAGCTGTCCATGGTAGCGCCCATTCGCGGCGCCTCCTGCCTTGCTCCCTTCCGCCCGATCGTCAACCGGTGGTCTAGCTTCCGAGGAGCAAATCCCGTTTCTTCCCCAGACCCTCCGAAACGAAGCCAGCGGACCGACGCGTGATTCAACGCAGCGTGGTCGCGGTGTGGCTCTCCCGATGATACAACAGCTATGGAGCTCAGTGGCTCCGGCGGTCAACACAAAACACACAAGCAAAAGCCAACCACAACAACAACCCAGAGAAAATGCTTCTGGGTTCTCTGGTAGTTCAAGGAAGGGCAGGGTCTCAGATATGAGAATCAGCCGGTGGGCTTCTTGTAAACAGAATCCAAGAAGGAAAGAGGTGGCCGCCTGTGAGTAACGCTCCCCTCTGCCTTTCTTTTCCTCCTCCTTTCTTTTCCTCCCTCCACTGCCTTTCTGATAAAATCCATGGAGATTTTTCTTTCCTTCCCCCCTCCTTTAAAAAAAATGAGGGGAGGGCTCCCCGATCGGCATGGCTCTCCCCATTACATGTAAGGGTCATTTTACGGCTTGTGGTGAGAAGAAGGTGTGGTCGCAATACGGTTGTGCCCATGGCGTTGTGTAGAAAAAGAGGCAGACGGAGAGGCTTCTGTTGCGGCGAAAGAGGAGGCACCTCCAGGCGCAACATGTTACGTGGGGTTCTTTCCAGGAGGGCAAGAGGCCAGGGAGAATGAAGGGAGACTGGTGAAGGTGGTTCACTTGATTATGCTTTATTTTTATAATTCTGCTTTATTTTTATTATGCTACAAGCACTTCTTGACTGGTTTTTGCATTTTGCAATCAAGGACCTTTCCCAAGGATCTGAGATAATTAGAGGTATTATCCTTTTAGGATATACACAGTTATAGGTACAGCTTCCTCTTCCTCTTCTTCTTCCTGTTCTTCCGCTTTCTCTCCACCCTCTCCCTCTTTACCTTCTTCTTCCTTTTCCTCTTTTCCCCCTTCTTCCTCTTTACCATCTTCCTGTTCTTCCTCTCACCTTCTTCATCATCATGATTATCATTTGAGACTTACCTATGAATTGTGGGCTTGTTTTCGGTTTGCACTTTGCATCCCACCCTACATTTTATGAATAAAGAATCCCATACAAATCCATTCACTACTGTATTTTCTTCCATTTCTAATCCGGTGCACATCTGAAATCTGGGCTGAAACATGTGAGAAATGCTTCACCACCATTTGATATCTATAAGGAGGTGGTGATGGACCAAGAACCATGACAGTGTTCATGTCCATATTATTCTATCTTCTTTACCTGATTTCCCCTTCAACCTCTAGTATAAGCCAGTGCCCATATGATTTACCTTTTAAGAGATCAGGCCCAGCAAGTCAATATGATGATTCATGCATAGAAGAAAGAAAGAAAGAAAGAAAAAGAAAAATCCTTGAAAATATAATCACATATTTTATACCAGGTTGCTTCTGTTATCCCAAAGGTGACATTTCTGCAATTTGCATGTATTTGTACTCCAATTATTGATTACTACAGTATTTTTGCAATAAACACTTTGTGGGATACTTAGGAACTAAATTTTAAAAACTATAATTTCCAGCAGAAATTGGCGAAACCAGTTGACTGGCTGATCAATTGGAAAGGGTTAATCAGTTTTTTAAAATGAAGAAAAACCAAGAGGGCAAAGATTGGTTTAGGTAAACAGCGAGGCAAACGGCAAGTTACTTTCTACTCTTTTGATATTTTTCAACTCTGAATGAATCTCCTCTTGAAACATGACCTTTGGAAACACGCTGATGGGAAAACAGAGCTGAGTTATCCTCCTTACCCTCCTCATCCTCACCGTGCAATACAAAACTAGGGCAGTGAAAATTATGAAGTTCACAAATGCCGGTAAGTGCAGATTGCACAAAGAATGGCTGACCATCTCATTAGCTTGTACAGTAGAATCACATAGACTTTATGATACACAGTAGGAATTCCATGATGAAGCTGTGGTCCCTGATAATGTTGTAAGTTTTTTTAAAAAATGGATTAAGTCAGCTGGAAAAGATTATTAGCATAGATTTGTTTTATGTATTCCTACAGAATGACAACACTTTTTTTGAAAAAAAAAAGCAGCTAAATTGAGAAGTGTTGGTGGATTCCTTGGTGCCACCTACTTAAGAAGAGCATATGGCTGGTGTTATTTTTATACACAGTTACAGCTCATGCTAAAAGTAAAATTCGTGAGTTTGTTCCCTGATTGAAAGCAGACCTTTGCAGCCTGATGAATGCATTGCTGAAGCGAGGAAGAGGCTATAACTGCACTGGAGCCCTATTAAGGCACAGGAGAGCTTTTTCTTTGTTAGTAGTTGGATCCAAGAGCCTTGCAGCACTGAGTCTTATTTCAGATTATGTCCCGGAATAGAAACCTGCCATCTACATGCTGGTGCAGACTATGGGTGTTTTTCCACTGTCACTAAAAGTACCCATTAAGTACCCATAAATGGGTACATAATGGCATTTTTGTACCCATTAATGGGTACTTAATGGGTACTTCTAGCGTCAGTGGAAAAACACCCTATGGCAGGCCACACTCAGGATGCAATTTGGAATAAGTCTCAGTGCAGAAAGGGCCCAAGTCTTCAACTTATGGAAGGAGTTCAGATTCAGTAAAGACTTCCACAAATGAAGTGAAAGAAGGAAATTCCCCTCAAACCTTCTTCTGACTCGTCTTACACCAAGGCTAGCAAAGTGGGGGAGTGGCTCAAAAATGCCTCAGAGATGGTAGGATATGGCGCTCATGTTCTCCTCCCATTTCTAATCCACATTTTTTTCTCCTAAAATGTTCATGAAAAGGAAGAGGGTAGACTGCCGTATGAATAATCCCACCTACAAATCTTCTCTAAGCTATCTCTAAACTAACCTAGAAGCATTTTTTAAAATTCAGTCAATATTGTGCATGATGCTTAGGGGACCCTTCAAGCATCATAAGGAGATCAAAAGAGAAAGGTACAGCAAGCCTGCAGAAAGGAGAAAGCAGAACTCTACAAGGCTGCATTTCACAGCCAGAACTTCATTCACAGAAGTCTGGATACATGTCTAAAATGCTAAACTAGGATCCTTTCTGCACTGGGCTTTATTCCAAATTATGTCACAGAATAGGGGCCTTCCAACCATATGCAAATACAAACTATGACAGGTCCAGTTAACACCTACCATAGTCTGCACCAGTGTGCAACTGTCAGGTCTGTATTCCAGGGGTATAGTCCAGAGTAAAGCCCAGTGCAGAAAAGGTCTAGAACCTCAGAGACCAGAGTTTAAAGGACAAGTCACTGCTTCTTATTTGCATTACCAGGCTGCTAAAAATATAACACGGTGTGAAGGCAATGATGTTCTCTCTCTTGAGCTCTTTGTAAGAAAGGCAGAATAAAAATGAAACATACAACATAGTACCTCTGGCAAAGAAGCATAGCTCAAGATATAGGATCTACCTTAGGTGCAGAAGATCTCAAGTTCAGTAAGTGACATTTCCAGGAAAGACTGAGACCTTTGAATCAAGTCATGGAGATCCTTTGGTAATATAATACAAACCAAGTATCTGATTCCTTAGAAGGCAAATTTGTACCATAATGTTGGCCATGTCTCTGCATCCTTTTCCAGAAACATCCACGAAGACCCTGAGACATCGATTATCCATGTCTGATGGCACAAAGCACCCATCAAATAGCACCTCACCCTCCAGAGGCATCTCAGGGTAAATGTTCAAAATTATGCTGTCCCAGCAACCACCTTAGCTACTTCTTCCTTGGACACCTTCATTCACTGGAGATGAAGATGACAAGTTGCCAGGCAATGTGGGGGAAAGATGCTTCCATGGAAGCAGTCACCTCCAACCATGACTGTGGTGCCACAGCTGTTCACCAAGTAGGAAGTTGATCTGACAGAGTAGGTTGTATTTCCCATCTAGATCTGAGGCACAATTAAGAGTTCCATCTTTAAAAATGAAGACGTCCTGAATCCAGGATGTCATCTCTTGTAAAGTAGGGCTCATATGTAGCTTTTGCAAGCTGCTCTGAATGCAACTAGCCCAAAGCCACCTCTAAGTGCAAAATAGATTCTTGTTCTACAATTTGCTGTTCTGAGCGGCTCCCTACAGTAGTCTCAATTCAGGGCTGCTCTCGCACTTGGCTTCCCATCCGTTGGATGGGAAAAGTGTGATAGCGACTAATGTGTACTAGCGTTCCCACTTGGGAATGCTATACAAGGTAGACTAACCGCCATGCATCTAGAAACTTACTAGAGGTTCGAGAATGTCGGGAAAATTTTGAGAATGATTTAATAAAAATAAGAAGGTGCAAAAACAAATGGAGGGAGGTTAAGAATTACCTGGAAGCGAGTGTCAGAAGTGAATTAGTTAAATTACAGTTAAGAATTGTATTCCAAATGTAACCCTTAGCTCATAAATGTTATTGAATATTCATTATTTAGGGGTGGGAGGGGGGTGGGGTGGGGGGGAAAATAAGGGAAGAATGTATAAGTGCATAATTATGTAAAAATTTTATTGTTTAAAATTAATAATAAAAAAAATAAAAAAAATAGAAACTTACCTTCATCCGGGTGTGTGCCCAATCACTGACAGGGTGTCACCATCTTGATTGCGGCACCCTGCTCAACTGTGCTTGTGCCAGTGACATCACTATGGCAATGGTGACACTCTGTGCATGCTCAGTCACATTTGGGGTCATCTGAAGTGCCAGCATGTTTGTGTGGTAGTTCAGGTGACTCCCCACTCCAGAAATGGTGTGAATACTCACCACTGGATACTTCAGGTCAGCTTTTAGTTAGGGTTAGTTTGCACGTAAATGCCTCCTGCAAGTGCAGATGCATCTGCCCAGATGTTAACCTATAGTAAACTAGGAGGCCAAGGGCAAACTGGCCTCAGTTTTTGTTTTTAAGAAGTAAGTTTAAGCCATATTGTTCTATCATGAATGGAGTGGGAGGGAACACCATAGATTTATTATAGTTAATGTAACCTGTTGCTAACTGGTTATCCACAACAGACAGACAGTGGGCCTAGGCTACATTGAACCAAAGAGCAATTTACCGCATGCTAATAAATACCAAAAGCAAGTAGTAAAGTACCATTCAGCTATTCCACTGCAATGCCAGCTTACCAGCTGCAGCTGCTTCCTATGATGGATTTGTTTGTGATACTTTTGCTATTTTAATTGTTTTTAGCACGGTGTTCGAAATTGATTATTTTAATTGTTGATCAACTTAGTGAGCATTTGCCCATGTACTTGTAGACACCAGAAGGTGAATCTGACTTGATGACAGCTATTTACAAATCTTAGAAGCTTTAAAAGCATTTGGAAGACAAAAATAACAAGAAAAAAAGGTAAAATATATACAAAATTAAGACAATAATTCACACAGCATACAAACTGTGCATAAAAACCACCAGGTAACAGATCAGACATCTGAGAATTTCTATCATGTTATTTTAAGGAAAATAATCAGTTAGTTATTAGTTTGTGGTATAGATCAAGTTCATTTCTCTAGTTTTATCCCACTGGAGATGCCAAATACCGTATATTCTGGTGTAAGACTGGGCCTATAAGATGACCCCAACTTTCCAGTTAAAATATAGAATTTGGGACATACTCACCATATAAGAAGATGACACCCGGCGTATAAGACGACCCCCGACTTTTGAGAAGATTTTCCTGGGTTAAAAAGTAGTCTTATACGCCAGAATATACAGTATTTAAAGATGGCAGTGTATGGATCTAGAGTTTACCAGCAGACTTTTATTTGTTAAACTAAAGGTGAAATAGCCCATGCATTTTATTTCTCTCTTACGTAATCTATTGATCCTGTATTCAAAGAGTTTGTTGCAAACCTATTTAAATATCAGCTTTGTGCTCCTTGAGCATGGGGAACAGGATGTCTGAGCTTCTCACAGCTCTCAAACATACTACTTCATCCCCTGCCGTGACTTGTATGGTAAGGAAGGATGATTTCAGCAGCCTCCAATTTGCAGAACTGTTGTAGCTTTTCAATACCACTGAGTCACAATCGCCTCCTGGGGATGACAAAGATATATCCACACAGTTGTCTAAATGCATTTAGAGTACCTTCCTCCAAGAAGAAGCCAGGAATCAAACTTGAGACACTATGGTTTTCAAGGCAGTTGCTCTGTGGCAAAACTATTGCTGCTCACAAGTTGCAGGGGCAGGATGCCCTTTAATTCCCTTCCTGGACTTTGAGAAAATGCTTGGCTGGTAGCTGTGTCAGAAGAAGGTTCAGGTGGGCTGACAAAGGGGGGCAGCAAGATGGTGGGACATGATTAGTGTATAGGAGCAGCAACTCATAGAGCGGAAGCAGAGGCAGCAGGAGAGGGAAGAGGCTCTAGTTGGATCTTCACCTTTGATCTCTCCATCCCCTGCTTTGATCAGGTTTGGGGATATGAACAGCAAGGCTTTAGGCCAGTGATGGTGAACCTTTTGAGCTCGGTGTGTCAAATTTGCAAGAAAATCTAGCTTAACTCGTGTGCTGTGTCACATCTAGAAATATCCATAATTTTATGATGTTTGTAGCTCTGGTAAAAAAGTTATGTTTTTGATATATGTATTTTATTAAAAGCAAAAACAAATAATTCTTTACATTAGTGACTTTTGTTGCTGAATTTCATTTGCTAATATTCAGTTGAAAGTTGGTATTTTGTACACTTCAAGAACAAACAAGCACTACACGCCCAGGTGCCAGAGTGACCAGGTGTGTCACCCAAAAGGGCTTGGCATGTCACCTGTGACATGCATGTCATAGGTTGGCCATCACTGCTTTAGGCTGAACCCTAGTTCTTCCTGACTGTCCAGTCAGTTCCACTATATGGATTGCCACTGGCATGTGATACTCCTGGATGTGGTCCACCCAAAGTGGTTCTTGAAGGATATCAGGGCCAACAATAAGTTCCATGTGGTATATGTGTGAGAGAAGGACTTTCATTTTCTTGGAATCAAAAGGAGGAGGAGGAGAGTCGGCTTTTATACTATTTTTCTTACCCTTAAAGGGACTGTCAGACCTTCTGTTCTTCTCCCCACAACAGTCATCCTGTAAGGTTGGGCTCTGAGAGCCCAGAAAGAGAGCTCTGACTACCCCAAGGTCACCCATCTGCCTTTGTGAAGGAGTGTGGAATCAAACCAGAAGACTATCAGATATGCATCTGACACTCTAACCACAAGATCAAACTGGTTCATGATGTGTGTAACGATATTTGCCCCCTGCTAAACATTTGAAATGCTGCCTGGTCCATTTCTCTACAATTTATTTTCAAAGGCTACTGCATGGTACCTTGCAAACTAGTCCTTTATTAACTACCTAAACAAGCATATGATAGATTTTTGCCCTTAAATAGGTGTCTTTTCTACTGTTCCCTTTGTGCCTGACTGCAGAAACAGTAACACATATAGCAGCATCAGGTAAATAAAAGCAAAATAGACTCCTGCTCCTTAACTAAGCTGTGGGTTTTGTTTAGGCATGGAATAGCAGCTCGTCCACCTAAGAGGAACTGATGTGGAAAGTACCCCAGTAACAGCACAACACATCAAGTACTACTGCAAGAAGAATTAAGTTGGGAGGCTGTTGACCTGGCCTAGCATTTGAAGGCTTGGTAACTGCTGGTACCTGCACAGTAGGGCCAGTTTTCAGGCTTTTCATGACAGGTGGGTGTCATGCCTCATGTCCTCTTCAACTCCTTGGAGGAAGGCCCTGCCCCTGCCAGCCAAAATGAGGGAGGTGCGCTCCAGGGTTCTATCCCCTGAGAAGTGGAGGACTCAGGTTCAGATGCTGTGCCCCACCCAGAACTGAGTTCTGACACCTCCATTGCTCAGCCTGCCTCCATACAAAACAGCTGCACCAGCAGGGGCGTGTATTTCTGAGTCCTACTTAATAAATGCCCAATCCAGCAACCTCCATTGCAAACAAAGAATCTTCTTGGCAACCCCCAACTCATGTGAACTCTGATTCCTGACTCCTGACTGACTTCCCAACTTACAGAGACTATGTGGTAACCTGACTCTTGGCCTGTTACTCTATACTCCTAGGAACTCTGGAAATTGACTTGGCTTCTTGCTGTGCGTGTGTGTGCGCTCACTGCTGCTGCCCCTCTGGACACAGCACTGGGGGGCCACTATACAAGCAGCTGCAGTCCTTTCAATCTGGCCAAATCAATGGGACAGGGCTACTTCAGAGTGGAAATTATGACTGATGTTAATGTCACCAACCTCTTGGCAGATTTGGGAGTTTCTGGGTGGGAGAATATGTGTAAACCTGCCACTATGATTCCTAATGCCTTGCTGATGTTTTTGAAGATGAAATAAAGGGAACCTTGACACATTTCTCTGTGTTTCTGAGTATGGGGCGGGATATAAATGTAAATGTAAATAATAATAAGTATATGATTGGCAGATAGGATTCACAGTCCTTGCAGATGAAATCACCTATCTATATTTTATGGGAAACTGTTCTTGACCTCACTAAGTACTTTGGGACTTGACAAAAAATTTCCTCTGGAATGTATTTTAGCTGAGCCAGAGGTAACTAGCTTGGATTTCCTTGGATACCATTCATTTATATACGTGCTCAGATATGGTGTGGAAAAGGGAGATGGAGAAAAAGAATCTCTACCATATAGCACCAGAACCAAGGGTCACTCTATGAATTTGAAAGGTAGGAAAGTTAGAGCTGAAAAGGGGAAAATGTTTTTGTTTGTTTGTTTTTAACCTAAAGTATTATCAGTCTAGGGAATTTACTACCACAAGAGTTGGTGATGACTATAAGAAAGTGTTGGACAGGATGTGGCCAAGCCCAGTATGGCTTTGCTTATGTTCTTGCATCTATCTGATTGATCAGTGTTTATTTCAACAGAACCCACCTTTCATGCTACATCCTATTCAATTTATCTGAGAGCCACTGAAATCACCTGCTCACTTTCTCTTTGGGATGCTCCCTTGATTTCCTTCGCTCAGGAGGGTCAATCTTGGCATTTGATATCATCACAGGGCTTCTGTGAAAAACTCTTCCCCTTCCAGCCTCACCATTTGGTTGATCCTTTGACATCTCTGATGCATAGGGATGCTGAACCAATTCAGAGGCACACATATGAGGGATCCCTGTCACTTGCCTTCATCCTCTCCACTTGGGAAAGAGCCAGGTGACCTCTGCTTGTTCCTTCTAGATCAATTGGCAGTGACTCCAATAGCCAGGTGAGAGGAAAGCTCACTGCTGAACAGCTAGTCACTGAAGCTGCTGCTGTAATGGGCAAATCAGATCACACTACGTTTTTCTCCAGAATAGTACAAAGCACTTCTTCCAGAGAAGTAGGCAGGAGGAGGAGAAGAACCAGTGGGCAGCCCTGTTTAACAAACTAAGCAGCATTGGGTGCCTGATGGCTTTTGGATCAACTGAAGTGAAATCAAGTTGTTTTGCTCATCTCTACTGTTGTTAAATTCCATCATAGTGCTCTTGTCATGATTATGATTGACAGTGCAGTTCTGGCCTCTCAGCATGGTTTATTTTCTTTGGTTGCATCTGCACACAGTAAGAACAAAAGCAGCATGAGAGTGATAATGTTTGCATGGTAGTGTGATAACGTACGTCAAAGGTCAAATTACGCACTTACAAAATGCAACCTCTGCCCTTTAATGTGGATTAGAGGTGAATGGAAACACTAGCAGGTGTATGAAACCACCACTAACCTTTTTTTGAGCTGCTCTTTTGAATGTGTGCAGATGAAGCCTTTGTAGTTTATGGGGCCACCTCCAGATGGCAGCCAGAACACCTGCTAGGGAGCAATAATGTGGAGTCTTGCTTCGCCACCATTACTGCTTCCTAGTTAGACAGTGCTGGCTGTGGTGCTGTCTTTGCATGTTTAAAATAATGTGCACATTCAGGTGTTCAACCAGTGCTGAATACCCAGAAGTGCATGTCACCACCACTGTCCATGCACAACTATCTCTTTCAGTAGATTGAGCAATGGTAGCAGCTCCAACCAAAAGATGAGTTGAAGTGCTACTGCTGTTAAACCCAGAACCAGCACTGAATGTTTCAGCAATTGTTTTTAGTGCTGTTTAGAGGAGATATAGTAGGTTACAGTGGGGGTTCTGTCCATTTGCCAGTGGAGGGTTGCTGGTAGCACAATGGGCCCAATGGGATTTGGAAGACGATAGGTTTCTAAGCATGATGTCTCCATGCTTCTAAAGCTCTCCTCTGCTTCGGCAAGCACCATTGCAAGCTATGTGGGTACTAAATCCATGGAATGTATACAGAAGTTGGGGGTTGCTATTTTTTGTCTGTATCTCCTGGCCCAGGTATCTGGCAGACAAAGGGGACATGAAGTCTACAATGTGCTTCCAAGAACCCTGATTGTCCTGTCTAAAGTAGGCTTAAGACTGAGCTGTTAGTCTGTTTTCTTCCCAGAACACCAGTTACTAATAAAAAGTGGGGGAGGGTTAAGAAAAGAAAGAATAGTCTACCATTAGTCTTTAATTTGTCCAATGCTGAGATAAAATACAGTAAATGAACAACAAAATTGGAAACTTGAGCAGCTTGAAGCTGCCCATTTATGTTAATTATTTAAATACCTAAAAGGACCCTTTTGGCTAAATTAAATTTGGCTGTAAGCTGGAGAGCTCCTTTAAAACTGAAGTTCTTTTAATCAAGACTATTTCCTTTTCCCTTCTAATCCTCATCACCACCCCATAATGGAAGCTAATATACAAGAGCTCATAGATACAAGCAATCACAAAGAATATAGGAAACACCTGTTTTTACTTCAATTACTGCCAGTGAACTAATAGGGCGTGTTTATTCTGAGACTAGCTTGTGCAATAGTGCATGACACATTTTCAGTTTTATTGCAGACAAGCAGTGAAAATGGTTAGGAGTAGCTGAACAAATGGAACACAAACATGTTCCCACAGTTATCCATGCAAGTGAATAGGGCTATAATGACACTACACTTTACCTTTCCTGTTCGGCATGAGCTAACAGGAAGCAGCTGGTAAACGGGCCTCATTTTTTCCATTCTTAGCAGCCTGCCCACCATTGTTGACTTAGACTCCCAGGTTAATTCAACCAAAAGACAGGAAAGTGCACAGGTAAGGCTACACAAGCCATTAAGGAAATAGGGAGGCATGAGTTTCTTTAATGGTAAAAACAGCATACATGGAGCTAGAGGATACACAGAATGCTTCTTTCCCATGTTAAACATTGTTCCATTTATCCTGAAGGCTTCACTGACAGCTGAGACGTTTTCGCATGGGGCTGAACGGAACGCGGAAAAGACAGCTGCGGACACGTCATCCGCATTGCCCGCGCGCGGCTTGCGTTCCGACGTGTCCGCAGCTGTCTTTTCCGCGTTCGAAATGTAGAGCACTTTAAAGTGCTCTACATGCGTTCCAACGCGGACGAGCCGCCCGCAGCCGTTCGGGAGGAGAAGCGTTCGCGCCTGCTTCTGTCTCCCGAACAGCTGCGGGCTCGCCTCCGACGCCGCACGGCTTTGACAATCAGCTGTTTGTCAAACAGCTGATTGTCGATCTGCCTCCGCGGCTGTCTCCGCGCCCCTTGCCGGCGTTTGCCGGCTAAGACAGCTCCGGGCGCTTTCCCCTTTCGCACACAGACGCTCCGGAACGCGTTTACACGCGTTCTGGCGCGTCTGTGTGTGAACGGGGAAAGCGCCCGGAGCTGTCTTAAGCTTTCCGCCTGAACGCGTTCCGTTTCGAACGCGATGCAGTGCGGAAATGCCTCTGCTTACAGCAGACAATATCTCCTGAGCACTTGAGCCAGTTTGGTCTAGTGGTTAAGGAACCGGTCTCTTATCTGGAAATACCGGGTTTGATTCTGCACTCCTCCACAAAGCCAGTTGGGTGGCCTTGGGCTACCTCACAGCTTTCTTCTGAGCTTTCACAGCCCCACATATCTCACAGGGTGGTCTATTGTGGGAAGAAGAATAGAAAGCTTTATCAGCAGCTTTGAGTCTACTTAAATGGGTGAGAAAAGCAGGGTAGAAAAGCCAACTCTTCTTCTTCTTGACAGGCAAGCATGACTATGGAACTATACAGGAATGCCTGCAGCAGTCAGCAATTCTAACAGTCTTGCTAGATTCTTCAAGGGGACTTTTTGCACTTGGCCTGGTGGGACACTCTTGAGTATACTCCCACACAGAGCAGAGCTGCTCCTATCCTAAAGTGGCTCCATGTGTGCCAGAACATTCCCTGAGTGTATAGCAGTAAACACACAAAAAAAGTGCTCTAAAGCTTCTGGATGAATGGAGTCTGGGGCAGGTGGCACAGCTGTGGATGCATGATGTGCCAGCAGTGCCACATATGGCCATTGCTACATTGGGCATCGCCAGTTCATTCCAGAACTTTGCTGGCTGTTACATCTAAAAGTGCTAAAAGGCCCTAGATCTATGATGAGGGCAGAAAATGACCATCTCTATTTCCAACAGGGACCATTTCCAGAAAATGGTTTTGGTGGCAAGAATGCATCTAATGTCCCAGAACAAGTCTTCCACCCTTGGAAGGCTGTTTTTGGACAGCCCCCACCTTAGCTCTAAAGACTGTGATATCTTGGATCTGGATTCTGGATTCTCCTGTGGTTAGAAACTAAAGTTCACGACCTCAGAGCCTAGAGGGGATCCATTTCCTCATCACAATTTGGTGTGCAGCCTTTCACATACCTCCCTGTTCTGTTCCAGAGACCCTGGACTGCAGGGGTGGGGCCTCTATCTTCCACTCCACAGTGCAGAGGTGGGCTGGGCCTCACACTATACTAGGATGCTGATAAGTGTAGAAAAGGTCAGAGTTCCTCAAAGTGGTCTGTTGGCAGTGAATATGGGTTTAATAATGAGTTCGTAGATTGAGGATGACTAACCAGTGATTCTCTGTGTGGCTTAGTTATGATGCTCATGCTAATAGAAGATGTATTTCAGAGATGCAGTTACCACATGAAAAAGGATGAGAGACCTGTACCTCCTCATTTACAGCTGAGTTGGTTATGGGCCCTAGTGTGGAGTGGCTGCCCTGTAGGTGTGGGCATGTAATCCACACTGTGTACTGATTTGAGTCTTGGGATAGTGCTGCAGCAGCCCAAAACTACAGCTGATATTTGCTGCTTGTGACAAGAAAGGTGGACAAAAATCTGTCACACCTTTGATTCCCTGTAACAATTGAAGGTTCAAGGGATCTGCCCCAAATTCTGTGTTGCAAAGCTTCACCACACATACCAGATTCAATCTGGGTAACTTTGAAAGAGAAAGGTTATACCACAATCAGAGATTTTTTTTTTCAGGGACATTTCACCTCTAATTCCTCAAGAGAGATAAGAAATATGATTGGTAGCTCTAAAACTGGCTTTTCCCAATGTCATTAAGGAACTTTTTCTTGAAACTTGAGAATGAAGAAAGAGGTACATGAGACCTCACCCCCTTTGAGCAACTAATTTTGGATGATAAAGCAAAGGATAGAGGCATATCCTCCACTCTCTATAAAATATTGATAAACCACAATGTGGGAGAGCTTCAGGCAGTGAAAGGGCTCTGGGAAACAGATTGTGGAATAGAAATTGATAATGAAGAATGGTTAAAAATTCCCATTCATCATTTAGGTCTCAAGCAGAAAGGGAATTGTCTGTTAAAGCATTATTTCAATGGTACTACACCCCAGTTGCTTTGAATAGGACTAACACTACTCTTTCCCCACTGTGTTGGAACAACTGTGGAGAAAAAGGTACATACATACATCAATGGTGGCAATGCGCTAAGGTTAAAGTGTTTAGGGAAGCTGTTCAAGCAAAGATAAGTACCATTGTTTCTCGAAATGTCCAACTATCGCCAGCTACAGTGTTTCTACTTTCTTTTGAAGAACAAGGGGCGGCAAACTATAATAGGGATCTGATTCGTTCGCTGATCACCACTGCAAAAGCGGAGATTGCTCTCCACTGGAAATCTGCATATCAATTAAACATAGGTAAATGGATCAATCGTACATGGTCTTTATTGATTAATGAACTCATCACAGTGCAACAATATAAGATGCAACTCCTGAAACAAGAAGCTCAGTTTATCGAGAAATGGGCACCTTTTATCATTCAGGCACAAATTGATCCCAGACTTCGACCATCTTCCTCTTTCTCAGTACCATTTTTGAAACAAAAAATACTGATGCTTTTCCCAGATTTTCCATTCTAGACTGTACTGGATAAATCTTGATTGAACTGTATGGACTCTGCAATCCTCAGAAGTGTATATTTGGTTTATGTTATGGGTCTTTGATGTTTGTTGTTATAAAATAAAATAAAATAAAAAAAGTCATTCATTCAGCTCCTCTAGAATGTTTCACTTTTTGCCTATTTTTGGCTTTACCATTGGCTAAGTAACCAACATCCATCCTAGCTGGCTTCCTTCTCCTAATGTTTTTAAGCTATAGTTTTATTATTTGTTTTTACAATTTTGGCAATGTGCTCCTCAAATTTTCTATTTTAATTTCTTGCTTTTAGTTTCATTTTATTTTCCCATAGCTAGTGTTCTTTAGTTTTCTTCATTAGGACAGGTCTTCCCATTCATAAAGGATGCCTGCCTTCCTTTAATAGCTTCCATGAAACTGGAAGTCAGCCATATAGGCGTCTTCTCAGTCATGGTAATATTTGGAATATAGATTAGAGTGGGCTGTCATCTCAGAGGGCAGGCAAAATTCTCTAAGTTAGTGGATCCGCATTCAAACTGGAGTTGTAGCTTTCAATTTAGAAGGGTGTTTCTGTTACAGAAGAAATGCACATAGAGAAAATGCATTTTAAAGTCCAAAGAACTGTCTGTTTTCTCCTGCCAAAAGTAGTTAACATCCACATTAAAAAAAAAAAGCAAATAAAATCCATAAAAATGTATTGAGAGACATAAAAATGAAGGCGGTCTACATTGGTGACATTGCACAAAAATAAAAATTAATTAGCCTGGTAATACTTACAAGCTACAGAATTGCCTTTTCCTTCTTTCAAAATAACTCTTATAGACAATGTGTTTCTCTAGGGTGTTTTTTGCCCATTAATTCTTTTGTCTCTTGTTCAGAATGTTTGCTATCTGTAGTATGTTTGAACAGAACTCTATTCACTGATCTGAGAATGAGACCTGATCCAGCTTCTAGGAAATACTCCTGTTTGAATCTTCAGTTAGCCTAATACACTTCTTTGGGTGCGTTCCCACCTGGCTGAAAAAAGTCCGGCCAAGCACACATTCCTCTGTTTCCATTTGATGAAGGATAGCATGGGCTCAGTTTGGATAATGCCGTTCCCACATGTGGAGAAAATTGGACAAACTGCATCTTTTCATCTCCGCCCCCTTGTCCTTCGATCCTCCCAGCCCTTCCCCTGACAGGAAGCAAGACTGTGTCATGCTACCACCGCTGCCCTCCTCCCCAGCCGGAATCCCTGCTGCACCTCATTCTTGTTACAGCAGCTGCAGCTGCCCCCCCCTCACCTGTGTCTTCCCCGCTGGTGCAGTCCACCCCAAAGACTGCCGCCATCATCACCACCGCCCTCCTCCCTGGCTGGAATCCCTGCTGTGGCTCCGTCCAAAGGATCTCGCAGGCAGCACCGCCGAGACAGACCAAGTGGGAGCTGGCTCAGTCCCCTCCCCATGTAGCCAGGGACCCTCCCCATAAGCAAAATTTAATGCGGGCGGTGCCCCCAAACTGTGTGGAGTATGGTAGTTTCCAAGACTTTTTTTTCCTGAGGATTTCAGGGATTTGGTCAGCATAAAGCCTGAGAATGAGATTTGTAATGGTAACAGCCAATGCTGAACCCGAATTCCGTTAGGACTTAATCTTGTATGGGAATGCACTCTTTAAGGTGTATTAAATGACAAAAATAAAAAAATATTCAGCTTGGGCTGCTCTCTCATTGCTGATGGTGCAATAAGATGGTTTCTTCACCCCTGTTATTTGTGCTACGCTGTAAGTATACTCCTTGATTTTGCTCATGATCTGTTGACTTTTATCTCATTGCTAGAGCACCAGTGTAATGTAGTGCAGTGGCTAAAGCCTCATACTGGGACCTGCAGAAAAGGGGCTCAAATGCCCTCCCAAACTGAGAAGATATCCAGTTGGGAGCATGGTAGATTCCACATGATGATGGAAAGAGCACAGTAATCAGAGATCACTGTGTAAGCTGACTCTTTTCAGTGGGCAGTGCTTCCTGGGGCACCATAAAATATGCTCCCCCCCCCAGGCCGACTAGTGTCCCAAAAGATCTCATTGTCTAGGGCTGTTTCCGCACTTACAGTGGTTAATCTGGATAAAGTCAAACCGGATCTACAGAATCCAGTCCTTGGGCAACCATTCCTTGTAGTTCCAGATCTAAACGAAAACCCCATATGTCCACACAGGGTATATAGCACCCAATGGCAATGGGTGCTAAACAGGGCTGCCATGTGGATGCTGTAGCACCCACCCTAAAGCCCTGAATAGCACAACTGGCCTGCATAACTGTCAATCAAGAGTAATTTCCATTGACAGTGAATGGTGGAAGGGAGATAGTTGCATAGCTGCCTACATAGCCACTGCGTTGCTGGCCATGAAAAGGGACCCCATTGGCCTGGCATACATGCATACATGCACTCTGAAATCCAGTCTTCTGGATTTCAGTCTTCTGGGTGCAGGAACGGATTGCAGACCCCTTTAAAGGGGTCTACAAAGACCCCATTAGATCCCAAAATTGACTGGGCCCATGCAGACAATGTGGTCCCAATGTGGTCCTAACAGGGCCCACAGTGTTAAAGGTACGTACCAAATGCATACCAAATCCATACTAATTGGGTTCTTAATGGTGTCTAGGGGCCTGTGCAGAAACAGCCTAGGTCTACTGGTAGAGTGGGATATGGTGCCATTTCCCCCCCCTATCCGAGTCACCCATTTCATCTAGTGCAGACAAAACATTCAAAGAGGGGGCAGGGCTCCTCCTCTCCTACACCAGAGGACCCTGGACCCTTTCCTAGGCCAGGATATGGCTGAGTGCAGGAACAGCCTAAGACTTTGTATGCTGTTGTCTTCAACACAAATGTGCACTGTCAAAGTTATTGAAGGTAGATGATGTCTAAAAAGCATTTCACACTTCTAAAATTACTATGGTATGCTGCATATTCTGGAAATTACAAGTTCTGTACCACCAGGCACTGTGAAAAGAATAACCCTGTTTCATCAGTTACAACCATAATCCCCCCAGAGTGGTAGCAGGTGATTGAGCAACGCAGAGCTTTCCTGCGGATTAAACTGATGATTAATTCATAAACCCTTTTAGATCAAACATATTTTCAAAGCAGCCTAGAAAGTCCTAAATGCAGTCACTCACACAGAGCATACTGGAGTAAGCAGGTTCTTTCCCAAAAGAGCACAAGTTTTGCCTTCTGGAGAAAAGATTTAGTACCTGCTGAATCATGAGCACAGAGGCAAAAAATGTTGCATGCCACACAGCTAAGGCTATGTCCAGACAGGGGCAGTATAGTGGCATTATGGCACTGCTATGGAGAGGTTGCAACAGCACCATAGCTCCACCCACCACCACCACTCTTAAAATGGGCTTTTTACTATCGCTGGAAAATTCAGTGCTGGTCACAGGTTTTCCAACAGTAGCACTTTTTTGGCTGGCCACTTACCTTCTGGACAAAGCTGCCATCATGGCTCTGTCCATCATGTATGTTTAAAGGCTAAAACAGGATTCCACACACATATGGAAGTGATATGAAGGACATCTGGGCACTCTGATGCCTGGATGCCTGAAGCAAGAATTCAAAATGCTTGAAGACAGAGCCAGGGGTGGTGCTGTCTAGCTAGCGAGGGGTAATTGTGAAGGATCAACATCCCACATTATCCCTTTCTGGCTGGTTATTTGGCCATCATCTGGAGATGGCCTAAGAAAAGTGCATTTCTGGCAGGAAAACTCACATTTCCAATTGTACTTAGCATACATATGCCACTTATCTCCCTGGATAAGCTGGACACAAAAGAGCCCTATCTAAAGATTCCTGCCTCCTCTCCCATAGGCAGATGATGCAATTGATCTCCAGTCCAAATGATGGAGAGAGGCATCTTTCCCTGCAGCAAAGAGATAAGGAATCCATATCTCCTGAGGCATTTCTGCACTTGCTTTCCTGTTTGTTGGACAGGAGACGTGCATTACACGGACTAACATTGACTAGCACTTGCATTTTTCAGCACTGGTACACGATAGCCTAGCCTACGCGCAATTGGTCACTTACCTGAGATCAGTCATGGGCTCGATTCTCTGCTGGGTGCTGCCATCTTGTTCTTGGCATCCTGTGTGACTGCACACGTGTCAGGGCCTTCGCTACAGTGATGCATGACACTCTGCTCAAGTGCAGTCATGTCAGGGGTTTATTTGAGGTCCCAGCATGCCTGTGTGGCACCTCAAATGCCCCCCTTGGCTGGAAAAAGTGCAGTTGGTTGCTGCTGGATAGTAGAGGTTGGGATTGGGGAGGGTTGGTATGCTTGTGGAGCATGATTTCATGCACCACAGCTAGTCTGTAATTAGGTACCTCTGGGCAGGCAGGAGGCATTTGTCTTTTGTAAACACTTCCTGAAAGTGCAGATGCACCTGCCCAGAGGTTGCCTAATTGCAGACTATGGGTTGAAGTGCATATTCACTCTGGTCCTTATTCACCCCAAGGAAAGGCAGTCCCCATTGCGACTTCCCTCTTTCTGCTATGAAGCAGAGTTTAGGCATACCTACCTACATCAGAGGAAGCCCAAGGTCAAACCAGTAGTTTAGGATGACTTCAGGTCATCTTTAGGTCATGTTACTCACATTATTTTAATTTAATCAGTATTCCAAACTGGCCTACCCTCGTTAGGTCCGCTTAACTGTAGTCCTCATTTTTACAGGGCTGAGGAGGACTCAGCCTCTCCTGGCATCTCAGGCCGTCTTTGTTTCCTCAAGTGTGAGCAGGGATGGGCTAAAGGAGGCTGAACTGTACTGTGGTGGGTGGGGTCCAGTCTTTCCTTTTACCAGTTGGCACACATGGACTTCATGAGGCACCTCCCCTTGTCTCCTCAGTTTACGTGTATGATTCCTCTAGTGTTCTTATGCAAATTAATTTTTTTAAAAAAATTAATCGCACAGAGAAGAAAAGCACACAAAAAAGAAGGGGTGCATGGAAGTGGGGGAGCATGCTTAAAAAAGAATTGCAAACACACACCCTTGCTTCCCCTAGGTGACAGAATGGCATCCAATCAGAAAGGAGATAGATTTGATGCAGGAAGAGGGATGAGAGCCAAGAGGAGGCTCAGGTTGATCTTGAAGAAAGGTGTGATCCATGTGCCCCAAGGTGGGGATGGCCTGAGGATGACCTCTAAAGATCTAGGTGTGACCGGCACTGGTACAACTTCAGATCAAATTAATGAATAGGTTGTCTTGTCTTAGACTTGTGTGACCAGGGCCAAAAAGACAACAGATTTATGGACCCCATGCATTGAAAGCAGTAGTGGTCAATCCACATAGAAGCCACTCCCCCTGCCAGTTTGAAGCCCAAACCAGCCCGACAAATCTTCCCAATTTGGGGTTGGATCAAAGGAAGCTTTGCCAGGTCTTCCTGTGTGGGTTTCAGGAAAAGCCTACAAACTGGCATGTGGTACGGAAGGGGCTTCCAGCTACGTTCAAGTGCTCCAGCTGCTACTGATTGGAGGGTAAGAGCACAGTCTGGTCTGTTTCTAGATACATATATTTTAGCAATTTAACCCATATCAGGAAGGCAGCCAAATCCAAGCTATTTTCAGCCTGGAATGGCTTGGTTATACTGTCAAAGGGTGTTTGTGTGTGTGTACTCAAGGAGGCAGATCCGAAGACAGGGCAAAGGAATCACAATAAGGAGTGGTGGTGGAAGAGGCAAAGGAAGGGCTGTCATGGTGAGGGAAAAGAAAATACACACACACAAAAAAAGGTTTAGCATTTAAAGATGTAACCAAATGGGCTGGAATTCGGGCTGAAGAAGAATTAAAGTAAAGGTGTAACTGGGCCACACACAGAGTACTAGAACAAATGGAACGCCAAATTCAGCAGTCTGCAACACAGAAGGCACCCAGCCTAGCTGGTCAGATTTATTTATTTATTTATTTATTTATTTATTTATTTATTTATTTATTTATTTATTTATTTATTTATTTATTTATTTATATTTATATTTATATCCCGAAGGTCTCCGGGCAGGTTACAACTTTAAAATCCACCATATCAAATAATCTATAATAAAATAATAACAATCATCACGATGTTGCAGTGGTTTCCAGAATCTCTTTGGTAACTCAACCCTGCCAGAAAGCTGCTCTGATCCAATGGTAGCTGTGCCCATGTGCTGATGGAAGAGCAACACATATGACCTGTTTGGACATAGGTGCAGTCATCTGTTGCCACCTGGAAGAAATTTCCACCAAATTGGTGGAGGAAATTAAAGCAGAAGCCAAGTCTTTGAATGCAGTGGATTACTCAGTAGTTTGATTGTCCTCTCAACTGAATGGGCCTGCTTTGTTCTGCCTTCCAAGTGAAAGTGCCAGCCCTATTGTAACATGATTCAACTAAGGAAAAATACTGAATCAGACAAGGCAGTGGGAGACATTTTTATTTATTAAAGAATTTGGATGGATGTGAAGAAAGTCACTAATGATTTTGCCCTTACAATGCTATTCCATTATTATAAATTTCTTAAGCAGCTTTCACAACATGAGGATGCTTGCTTTTCATCTTTCTATTTGTCCCTACAACAAATATGAAATGTGGACAGAAAAACTGACTACTCCAAGGCCACATCAAGAGCATTTTTTACTGCAAACATTATGCAAGAACCTCTGCAGCATTGCACAATTCATTAGGTTGAGAAAGTATGTTACTTTCAACTCTCTAATTTTGCCCCTTGTTAAAATTTCACAATTATATGTGCAGAGTGTGCCAATGTGGTGTAAATATGTTGCTGTACTACAGCTCACATCAGGCAAAGCCAGCATGGCCAAGGACTTGGAATGGTTGTTGTTTGTTTGCATTTTATGCTGCCCTTTGCCCAAAGATCTCAGGGCAGGCTACATTTAAAACAAATATAAAAATAAACATAGTAAAACAATAACAACGCCTGAAAGTGGGCAGGAAAAGCTGTTTCCTTATTTAGCCAAAGGCCAGAGTAACAACAGCTGGACACTATCACATTGGCTGCATTCACACTGAACTTTGAGTCCATTTTCAATCCACTTTCAGAGTGAGAGAATGCATCAGCAAAGAATCAAGCTGTTTTCTTTCAGCATTATCTAACTCAGAAAATTCACCCTTGGGTTAGATAAAGAGGAAAGAAAATGGCTAGTCATTTTGCTGATGTGTTCTCTTACTCTAAAAGTGGGCTAAGACTGGATTAAAACTTAGGTGTGAACACAGCCATTGGCTATCCTTGGACAATGCAAGCCTTACCTTAGGTTGGTACTCACACACAAAGTTTGCATTGCCCTCCTGGACAAGGTACATTTGACCCAGTCTAACCTATATGATAGTAGCTGGGCTGGGTCACTGATATGACTTCAGCACTGTCATGTCTCCAGAGCATCTTTGATGTTCTGAGACATATATTGTTAAAGTTATTACAGGCTTTTCTATGTATTAGTTCAGGAGGGGAAATAGAGACCTGCACCTTTAAGCACCGTAGCTGAAGTCATATCAGTCTATGACTTGGCTGATTTTGTCCAGACATGGTAGAAGCATGAGCATACATGTGATAGGCTCATAATACGTGGTGATGGTGGCATAACTAACATGCATTACACTTCACTGGCATGAATTATCATGCTCATGCTGTCTCCTGACAAATATAAAGATACAGGTTTAGCTTTAGGCCATAGTTGTCCCATGGCAGAGACCGCATGGGGTTGGGTGGGTGCAGCCACCATCCAGGGCAGGAAGTGGGAGATTACTGTCACCCACCACTGCAATAGGAGGAACAGCGACTTCTGGCCTCTGGAAACCTGCCTACTATGAAGAACACCTCTCGTATCCTCCCCAAGGCTGCTTTTAAGGACCAGAAATAACTCCAGAAATGGGGCATTTCCTGTCATTTGCAAAAGTGCTTCAGGACCTTTTTGCACCTATACAAGATGTGAAGACCTTACTTTGTGACACTCAATTCATCAGAACATTACTTGGCACTTTCCCAAGTGCAATCGCTCCAATCATCTCACTGCAGTAATAGGCATTTGCAGTGCCATTGATACGGTGACCGGATCATGCAGCACACAACTCCATTTGCCCAGAAGAGGTGGAAACAGAGCGTGTGATACTGTGATAGCTACATGGTTAGTATAATTGTGGAGCATGTTTTAGTGCTCCACACCTATCCACCCAGGGGATGCTCTGGCACATGTGGAGATGGCTCTTGAATAGAACTGTCTCCTCACAGTGCATATGCCCATGTGAGAGCATACTTGGATCAAGTGCCAAAAGGGCCTCAGATGAAAATTGGCCTTTAACTCACCTTTTCTTGTCTCAGTGCACTCACATTGGAGAGGGAAGGTGATGCATGGGCAACCTTCCCAAGAATTTTGTAAAGAGCATCACGAGGAAGAAATGTGTGGGATGGCTGTGGTGATGCATGGGCCGGATAGAGTCAAATCCATGTGCTTCTCCATTTTATCCAGCATGGGAGGAGGCACTCAAAGCACTCATGTGAGCCCAGCTGAAGCATAGACCCAGCCAGAATTTTAGCAAAGGTAATGGGGGAAATGTATATTTTCTGTTCACAGTGGTGGCTGCTACTCATTGTGACTGATGACGCACAAGGCAAGGAAGTGGTACCAGGAGTCAGAATCAGTAGCTATTCAGAGCTGATCAAAACACATCTCAAGGAATGTAATGAATTATGTGCACGTTAGTGAATCCTGAATGGAAATGTATGTGAAGAAAGGGATTGTGGACTCGAACTCTGAGCAAGTAGATGTGGTAGGGTGTTGCACTCTTTGTCCTTGTTCTGTTCTTCTTGGAAGAAAGGGGGAAAGGGGGACAATGACATTGATTAGTATTGTAACTACTGCCATGGCTTTCATATTAAATTAGGCTTTGTGTATCTTTGCCCTGCTATGAGCATGTTCTTTTTATTATAGAAGGAAGTGTATTTTAAAAACACAGTGTACCTTTCCTGTTTTCTCCTGTGACCTTACCACATAACCCCATGTCCTTTTCCAGTTACTGCTTTAATAGATCACACACATAATTCTGAACAATTTTTCCTTCCTTCCTTCCTTCCTTCCTTCCTTCCTTCCTTCCTTCCAACAGAGACAGCTTGCAATTCATGTTATGAAACAGACTGTTTTTAATGTAGCCCTAATTGCTAAGTAAAAGTATTCAAAAGGATCTGTCATTTTTACTGGAATCTCACCTTGTGAATGTGGTTTCTGAGCACATCAGCTATGGTGCATTTACCTAAGTATTCTCCTGTTGTTTGGCTTGACAGGTTGTTTGCAAAACTGGTGTCTTTAGACTGCTTCTAGAATACAAATGATACGTCATTTAAAAGCAGTCACTGAACTTAAAATGGGGGTTTACAGTTTACAATAATGGTTGTATTCTTCTGGATGCTGCTTTGCAAGTGACATGTGTGGGACTACAATGCTGAAATGTGATGAAATGTTAAGACTGACTAAAAAGATACCTTATTATTATTATTATTATTAGTTTATTTCTAAAGCGCTGTACATGTACTCAGCGCTGTACAAAGTAAAATAATCAAAGAGTAAAAAGTAAAAAGAGTAAAACCTGCCATTGGCGTACAATCTAAAAACAGTAATAACATACAATAACAGAGAAAATGATTAAAATAGACAGCAGAGCATTAATAGGCAGACTCTCCTGGGTGGGGAGAGACAACCTCAGACAACCGATCAGTAGATTTATATATGTATTTACAGCTTGAATAAAACCTCTGGAGGGCAAATGTCAAAGGGGCATTCTCTTCCATATGACAAAAAGGAAAATGCTTCTTCAAGGGCATGACCTGCTCAGACAAAAAGTACAAAGTACAAACCAAGATGGTTTATTTATTTAGAGCAGGGGTTCTTAACCTTTTTTGTTCCATGGACCACTTTGCCGGTCTGGTGAAAACCACAGACTCCTTCTCATAATGTAGGAGTGGACTGCTTTATGACACTCAACATTGGTAATTCAAGCTCACGAACTTGAAATCTTTCCTTGGAATGCCAAGGGGTCCATGCATCCCTGCTTAAGAACCCCCTCCAAATCATCACACATGTAGATTTGTGCAGATTCAGGTTTCAGTCCTCAGCGGGTCTGAGGGGCAGTAAACCAGAGGTGCCTGGATGACCCACTCACTTTCTCACTAGGGTTTTCTTGCTGGGCAGCAGTCACAGTGCAGGAACCCTTAATTCTGTTGCTCCTGCTGTTAGCATTCACTTCTATTTCCCCCTCAGAACTGGAATTCCTAATTTTAAAGTCTGGGGTCATGCTGAGAGTGCATTGGATACTGTGGATTAAAAATGTTCCCTTGTCTTCTCTTCCCACCACATTCCTTTCTTGCTCTATCAGTTTCCAGGGCCTTTTCTGCACTTGGCCTTATTCTGGAATATCACTCAGGATTGTGGTCTGCTGGCCACAAGCTAATGCAGACTATAGCAGGCCTTACCTGTGGCCTTCCATAGTTTGCAGTAGCATGCAGATAGTAGGATATATTCCAGAATAAGGCCGAGTGCAGAAAGGTCCCAGGGCTGGTAGATCAAAAGTCTCCAAAGCAGGGAAGTTGATGCCCTCCCAGGGCTAATGAATTGCACTGAGCTTACATGCCTATAAAGTTTTTTTCTGGGAACCTCATAAAAATTAAGAAAAAGGTTGATGAATAATCAAAGCAGGGGGTTGTTGGTTCATTCCCCATTCTCTCCATGGAAGCAGGCAATGGAAGCACAAAGAAAGTTGAATTCTTCGAAGCAAGGGAAAGGAAAGAGCCTAAGCTTCAAAGTTTCAGTCAGTGTCCATCTTGTTTCAATTGAGTATTTGTTCGTTTGCCTTGAGAAAGAAACTGAAATTGTTTATGTGTTTTGTTTGCTTTAAAATAAATCCTGTTAATTCCTGTTTGAACAAAGACCCAGAGCATTTCTTCGGGAATTATTTAAAGACGAGCCTCAGTGTCCCATCAAGTAGTAGAACACAGGCCTAAATCCTAAGAGACTTGAGCGGCCATCCCTTTTTAAAAGTGACTTGCCCTTTTTTTCAAAAAAAAAATTGCACTCATGCATGCAGAGCCCTGTTTATTTAGTAAGAAAATAGCTATGCACAGAATTTCTTCAGAGAGATACAGGGCCTCTCCTCCTTTAAAAGAAAAGAAAAAAAGAATTCTGTGCTGTTGATTTGAGTCAGTGGAGGGCTGGAACAAGGAATGCTTTAATGAGAACTACCTGCTGAAGATTTCTAAATGAATCCAGCTCTTTTTCTTGGTGACCAATGTGATGTAATCTCCTTCTAGAGCAATATAATTAGCACCATGAATGGACTGACCTTTCAGAAGGTCTTATTTTTCATTTTGCTAAAAATATCAGTGTGATCTTTGGTGCCTACAGCATAGGCGAGCACTGCAAAAAGCAGAGTTGCTATGTAGAAAGAAATGTAGTCCAGCGGGAAACAAGGGAGACAGAGAAAGGCAGATTGCATTTAATCAGAAAGGGAATTCTAACTGCTACCAGTATCGTTTTGATCTTCCCTCCCTTCCCAGTTTATCAGTTTAATTTTTACAACCTTATAATAGCCAACCAGGGGAAGTTTGTTGCAGCCCTTAGGAAAATGGGGATGATCTCTCCTCAGAAAATGATGCTCTGAAATCTCTTGAAACTGTGGGTGGCCCCAAGGGGATAAATCTAGCTTTCACAGGCAAGTCCCAATTTTATTTGTTTGTTTGCTTGCTTGCTTGCATTTTTATGCCGCCCTATACCCAAGGGTCTCTGGGCCAGTTACAACACATAAAATGAATACATTAAAACCAATAACATATTAAACATTTTAAAACCAATTGCAAGAATGTTGTAAAGAAGGAGCCAAAATGCTTTTTACATCAGTGGCCATTTCCTCCCACCCATTGACCTAATGTAGTGTAAAGATGTGCACAATTTTTTTTGACATTCTATTCAAATTGAATAGAATACCCAAAAATCCAATTCAATTTGAATCTTTTAAATTTGAATTTAATACGATTCAATTCATATTTACCAAATTTGAATCTATTTGTTTGAATTTTTGATTCGAATCTGCACATGCGAATGTCGACATTTGTATAGGCACGTATGCATCTTCCCCACATCTGTACACATCTGTATGCATCCCATAGTTATCCCCTATGCAACCTGTTTTTGTCCTGTACGGATCCGTTCAAAAGTGTATGGATGCTGGAAAGATGCGGATCTTCAAGTACGCATCGTGTACAAACCTGTACACATACGAATGTCTGGATAATTCAAACAAATAGATGCGAAATTCAACATTTTGTAATTTGATTTGAATGTTTACATTCAAATTTTTGGGACATTCTATTTGAGTTTGAATGTTGAAATTTGGCACATTTGATCGGATTTCAAATTCCTATGAAATTCCCTAGTATTGTGGTCCAATTCTCTACAAGTATTTTACCACTGAACCCAAGATAACAATAGCAACTTCTTGGAACTGGGGAAAGGCTAACCAAGGTCAATTTGGTGGTCACCTAAGCTATGAGAGACTTACAGAAAGAGAGAGAAGAGTACATGTGTTTATGTGTACGTTCTGTTTAATATTCTAGATGAATAAGCTTACAGCTCCTGGAGTATTTTTTCAGATCAGTGAACATATTATTTCTGCTGTCTTGACATATTGCAAAAATCCAGCACTATAAGCACCTGCCCCATTTTCAGAGAAAGAGAAGAGAATTAGGCATGTGTATGAACCTTGCACATGAGGCTACAGAAAAGCAAAAAAAAAAAAAAAAGTAAAATACCTAGTTGGAACTCTAACTAAGCCAGCTGATCTGACAGAACAAAACATTAAATGTTTCATGTGTTCTGGCCACAGGGGATTATAGGGCGACTTCAGACACTGCCTGAATATCATGCTACAAAGCAATATTCCACAGAAAATCCCCTGCAGAACACTCATTTGTCAGCTACACAGCATGGAGTTGCCTCTGTTCATGCATGATATACTGATGCACACATCCAAGTATTTCTATACACCACCGTATGCCCAGCTGTCTTTTTCAGCCCTTGCCATATGCACAGTGGCAACAGCCAGGGTGGTAACCCTATCTAGAAGGTAAGTTATGGCACTGTTTTGGGAAAACCTGTGAACAAAGTCGAGTTCACAGTTGATGGGCTTTGACTGATGTCCAGCCCATGCCTAAAAACTGGATTGGTTCAAAGGAAGGATTGTCAGCTAGGTGAGGACTCAACATGAATCCTTCAACCAGCATGCAGGAAGTGCGGGGAGTTCTACCTGTGCTCACCTATACTGGCTGCTACTGATGACTTGCAATTAACAAGCAAGCTGATCATAAGCTAATTTGAACCCAGGGACCTTTCTCACTTTGGCCAGTAGTTTATGATTAGGCAGCATCTGGGCAAGTGCATCTGTACTTGCATGAGGCACTTACAGCCTACAAGGGCCCCCTGCCTTCCGAGATGTTGCCTAATCATGAACTACCGTATATTCTGGCATATAAGACAACTGGGCGCACAGGACGACCCCAACTTTCCAGTTAAAATATAGAGTTTGGGATATACTCACCGTATAAGAAGATGACACCTGGTGTATAAGACGACCCCCGACTTTTGAGAAGATTTTCCTGGGTTAAAAAGTAGTCTTATGCACCAGAATATACAGTAGCTGTGGTACATGAAATCATGCACCACAAGCAACCTTACCTTTACTGGAGCCTCACCCCAAGCATCCAGTGGTGACCATCTGCACCTTTTCCAGTGCAACAAGGGTCACCTGAGGTGAATGTGCAAGTGTGCTGGCAGCTCAGATGACCCTAGACATGATTGTGCTTGTGCAGTGCATCAGCATCACTGATGTGACAATGCTAGTGCACACGTAGTCATACAGGGCACTGGATAGAAGATGGCGGTGCCCTGCAGAGGATCAGAAGCGTGATCAAACACAGGTAAGTGATCAATCATGTGGGGGCTAAACTATCAGGGTCATGTGATATGACTGTGAATGTGCAAAGCATTAGTGTCACTGTAGCAATGGTGCTGATGTATGTGCAGCCATGCAGGGTGCTATGCCCAAGATGGCAGTGCCCTGCAGTGGATTGGCCCAGTGATTGAACACAGGTAAGTGATTAACTGTGCAGGGGCTGGGCTTTGTTGACTAGCACTACTCAACATTAGTCTCTTCTACCCTTTCCCGTCCACAGGACAGGAAGGGAAGTGTGAAATTGTCCCACATGTGGATCCTGAAGCCAGCTTGCACTTGGCCTCATAGTTTGGAATAGGTCAATATCTGGACAGATGCATCTGTACTTGCAGGAGGAGCTTACAGCCTAGAAATGCCCTCTGCCTGCCTAGATGTTCACCTATTGCAAACTGGTGGTGCACAAAATCGTGCACCACATGCAATCTAACCTTAACCAATCCCAACCCAAATCTACCTGTCCCGTCCACACTGTGAATGTCTGCACCATTTCCAGTGCCAGAGATTGGATGTGTGACCGGATGGAGGTAAGTATCCAGGTGTGTGGGGCTTAGGCTACTGTATACTACTGTTCCCTAGTGTGAACACTGATACACATTAGTCTGTTCTCCACTTTTCGCAAGAAACGTCCCATGTTTCTTCTGATTATCCCTATAATGTCTGACCATGCTGACAGTTTGGCTTACACCCTCTGTTTGAAATCCTTGTACACACAACAGGGATTTCTCTCCCCCTCCCCCAAAAGTTGCTGTTGCTAAATGTCACGATGGATAAAAATTTAACCAGCATTCATAATCCCAGCCAAAAGGAATAATTAAAATGTCTGATTGAAAAGGCCATCAACCAACATAATACTTGTTTAAAAAAAGAAAAGAAAGAAGAATAATGTTCAGTACCTTGAGTTTGTTGCAGGGAACAGAGGTATATAAATGAAACATAAATAAACTTAAGAATCTCTGAATATGTGGAGGGAGGAAGCTCTACAGTGATATTCCATCCATCCGCCTTGCAGCACTAGGATAAAGGGAATTCATTTATGGAGACTGCCCTTGCATGCAGATACTTGATGCACTTGAGTTGTTTCATGGTTGCAGTATCTTGAGTATTCATGCTTTCACATCAGTTGAACAGAGGAGTAGATAACACACAAACTTTACCTTGCATTGCATTAGTTCCTGCTGCAAGGAAGTCATACCAAAATGTAATAACTCATGCCCAACATGTAATATTTTCCTTCCAAAATATATATATATATATTTTAGTTAGGCTCATATTATTGTGGATTTATGGTGCTGGGTGATTCTAATGGAAAGCAAGCATTCCACCCTTCGCCCATTTTTCAAAAAGGTCTTGAATCCTGCTTTTTCTAACTTTATTGGTTTTCAGTGGCAAATGTTGTCTGCCTTACCCAGAGTTTCACAAATGTATTATAGCTTCTATCCCATCATTCCTCATTTCCTGTCTGATGGTGATTGGTAAACAGAGTACACCATTAGTACGCAAATTGCAAGGCACACACTAAGGTCACAAGGTAAAGTGAGCAGTATCCACCATGCCCTGTTGCTTAGATCCTTAGTGCACTTTGCTTTTCTCCTTAATACATTTTTCAATTCAGGGTTCGCTTATACATACATAATCTATTATGTTCGGTGGGACAAATTTGCATATGGGATGAACACAGCTGTGGTATTTTAATGTATTTATTTATATCCAAAAGTCTCAACTATGATTATCACTGTCTGTTCTGACCTCTTTCTATTAGCTGCCCTGCCACCCCCAAGGGCCATAATGGGCTGAATTATAGTTTATAGATAATGGACTGGAGTCCTGTTACTGTTCAATGGGTTCCCTCAGACCTCCAGACACCTGGCCCAGAGGGGCTGAACATATTCAAGGTGCAAATGCATTATCTGGCCTCCAAGATACAATCCTGTTCAAGCAATCTGTTTCTCATATTATGTTCAAATCCTTGCCCTGTTTATTTATATATTTGAATTTTTATCCCTCCATATACTGAAAGGTCTCAGGGCAAAGAACATTTAGGGAGATGAAAGAACCAAAGTCAGAGTAGAACAGCCTTCTGTTGTCTGCCTTGTGTTTCAAATGTATCTTTTGTTTGTTTGCTTTCCATTTTTAAAAGCATTTAATTTTTAATTTCTTATTTTTACATTTAATTATTCCTCAGTTACTTATACAATATCTTTCCCCTCTGCTTTCTCCCCTGAGTTGGTCAGTTCTGGACAGTCCTTTATAGTCCATTTCCTTCCATATAGGAGATTGTGTTTATTATGCCTTGTGTTGCTAGGATCCCATTTTCCATCATAGATTAAACTCTTGTCCATATTTGTACTGAAGACTGCACTATCACCTGTGCCATATATTTTAATATCCCTTCTCTTATAAAATCAAATAGCAGTTGCTCTCCTACATAGCTATACTATTGTAGTTTTATCTTCCTAGAAGTTTTCCAATTTTTGACTATTGCTTTTGCTGCCATTAATAATTGTTTTATTATGTACGTGTTTTATTTATTTAAACAGATTTCTTTTGTCCATATTATTCTAGTGCCTAAAAGTCTATTAATTTCTCTTCCTTTTTTTTCTCAAATGAACAGCATTTCACACTAGGCTCAACTCATTCTGTGTTTTAGAAAAAGAAGAGTTGGCTTTTCTACCCCACTTTTCTCACCCATTTAAGGGGACTTAAAGCAGCTGACAAAGCTTTCTTTTCTTCTCTCTACAACAGTACATCCTCTGAGGTAGGTGGGACTGTGAGAGCTCAGAAGATAGTTGGGACTAGCCCAAGGTCACCCAACTGGCCTTGTGGAAGAGTACAGAATCAAACTCAGTATTCCCAGATAAGAGACCAGCTCGCTAACCAGGCACTAGCCTGTATTAGGCTGTATAGGGGTGGCAGCCACCTGAGCTGGAAAGGGAGTGAAAGGGCCTCATTTTCCTTGTGGTGGCTGGAACACTTCTGCAGGCCTGCAAAAGCCAAATTCCACATCTCAGCAAAGGACCAGAAACAGATCTGGAAGTCAGGCTGGGTGGCCCAATATCCTGGTTCTTTGATTGGCATGGGAGTTGAGGCAACTGGCAAAATGGCATCCTTTACTGATTCAGCCATCAGGATGCTGTCAGAGTTGTCCATTCAACTTTAATGTTTGGTCATCTTGGGCAATGTTTGGAACAGGAGGCTAGCACATCTGGTGTATGGCAATTTACTCATCCTACCCCTTGGCAGACAGAGATTCATCAGAAAGCAGCATGTAGAGGATGCTTTAGTCTTCTCGAAGCATATCTGCAATTCTGAACAATCTGTGAACACTTCCTTTTTTTGATTTGTAACCCATTAGATTTTCAGATCATGACCATTACTTTTCTTCAAATGCATTGCCTTCTTCTATTGCCTGCCTTTCTTTTTCCTTGGTGGTGATGTTTATGACTGTGGTTTCAGCATTTGCTTTTTCCTTCCTTCCTTCTGTCTTTCTTTCCTTCAGCTCATTCTTATCTTGACCTTAAGCCTGCAGTATATTGTGGCCTGCAATATATAACATCAGGCAAGTCCTTGTCCTCAGACATACAATCTAAAAAGATAAGACAGGGGAGGAAAAAAGGATTGGGAGGAAGAAAATTGCTGCCTAAAAGATAGTTCTGAGAGGAACCTGATGCTGTTGGTCAGTGGTGGGACAGATCGAGAGGTAGAAAAGCTAAGGGATTGAACATCCAGCCTTTTCCTTAAATTTCATTTTTATTGAATTGTTGTTTGTTATAATCAAATTTACAGCTTAGGAAACAAACAATAGGCACTATAAAGAGAATAAAAATATAGTTACAAATAACAATAAAGTATGAGATAATACAACAATACAAACAGTAAAACTCACAGACTGTTATGTTTCATTAGGACTGAGAAAAACTGGTGTAACTAAGTAAGAATAAGGTGTGGGAATGAGGACAACTCCAAGCCTTCTTCAACTTCTTTTCCTACCACATTTGTAGCCCATGGATAGATCATTGCTTTGCTTTGATTAAATTAAGGGTTTTTTCCACTCTAGTGCTAAGTGGAAAAACACCCTAAATAAATCTTTCTGGAATGGAATCTAATATAAAGTCACAGAATGCTTGGACTTCTCTTTCTTTAATTATGTTCCATAATTACTTTCCCTGCTTTCACTCATTCAACTAAAATTTCCCTCTTGGTTAGACTAGAGACACAAATAGTTAGGCCTTCTTTTTCTATTCTCTGAAGAAGAAGATTGCCAGCAAGGCAACTCCATATGTTGGTGGCCATAGTCACTATCGTAGTGGAGTGAAATTCCCATGGCTGCTTAGTCCGTTCCTCCTCAGAGCATGTTAGGACCTCTGCTACAATTTTATTACAGATGTTTTGAGGCCCATTTGCACAAGACAGTGGGGAAGAAATACTTTATAGATAGTCAGGGCTGAATGGCTGAATGCTTAAAATTTGACTCCAGCAGAACTTCATTACAGAGGGCTATACTCTGATCGAGAGAAATACTAAAAGTAATACATAGAACAGCATGTATAATCTCTCTACCTTCTTCATTTCTTTGTCTCCCTCAGTTTCAACATATTGTCTGGAAGCACCATAGTGTGAAGGAGTCAGTAGTATACTTAAAAGAGTTCTGCTTTACTGACTGGACCTAAAATAATAATCAAGCTGCCCACTGTCAGTTTAATGAGGCAATTTACTTCATGGATCAAACCCAATAACACATTTCTTGTCTAGAGTTGTGTTATAAGATATGAGTCAAAGGAAGATGATTAGGACTAGTGCTGGGAAAATTTCATCATTAGTTAAGCTTCTGACAAATGTTTAGTTCTAAATATAGATGTATTAAGATGTCAGTGTGTCGATGGTGGCAGACAAACTGAGACAGAGCTAAAAGTCAAAACTGTCTCTTTTTGTCATACACAGAACACTTTACTATGAGCCAAATTTTAAGGTTTCTCTCTCTAACCCCCTATTCACCACCACCCTACATCAAGCAGGTGTAATAACCACAAAACCTGCACAGCTTTTCCCCTGGCTTCCTTTTCTTCAGACTTCCATTCCACAAACCTCAGAGTATAAGGAACAATAATTTTCCTGTTCCATAGCCTTGTAGTATACGCTCAGCGCCACCAGGGCGCTGAATTCTTCCCACTCCCTGCAGCTGCCCTTAGGCAATTATGGAGTCCGCAAATCACATAGTCTTAAAGGTACAGCTTCCTTCTCTTCCTGCTACCACAGGATGTGACATCAGAAGGACCTCTGACCTGGAAGACAGCAGCTTTCCTCCAATCAGTTCCCCTGATGTTGCTTTGATATCACTTCCTCCATGCCCCCTTCTTGTGCTGTATAAAAACCCGTTGCACTATTAAACTTAGGAGCTGCTAAGAATACATTGTGTCCACTGCAAACTGGATCAAGGAGCTTCTCAGTACACATTGTCTGCACAAGAACAGAGTAGATCGGACCCAGATCATATATGCGCTAAAAGCACATAGATATGTATTCATGATGTAGGCCTGATAAATGGGGTCTATAAACCATACTACAATGCCACAATCTGGATCAAGGAAGAGGCATCCATATGTAGAACAGAAACAGGAAGCTTGTGGTGTGGTGACGGAAGACAAGCACAGAGTTGCAACTGAATAGATGCCTCCAAAGTGCCTCCACAATAGTGACCGCATTGACAGCAATGGTGTTTTTGAAGTGCCTCCGAAGACCCTTTGAAGTGCCTCCAAAGGTGCTGCTCCACCCATCTGGATGTACAGTTTGATTGAGGGGGATGTGACCAATTGCATTGGCTGTTGGTGGTGCCGTGGTCCAATTGCAGCACAGTGTTGGCAGTCGTGACAGAGGCAGTATGCATCCATGGTTTCAGAATAGGGCTTAGGCATCTGCATTGCATCACTCAAGAGCAGATGTCACAGCCTCCTGTAAATCCCTGGATCTATTTAGATCTAATTCAGATCTATATATGTTAATCTGGATCTAGTTGATCCAGGGGCATATTCACACTTCACTGGATGGGAAAGGAGCACAATTAACCAACATTGACTTGGAGCACTAGTCAACTTTGCCTGTCCCCCCACCCATAATCAAATACTTACCTGATTCAGTTGACCGTCCTCTGGGCACTGCCATTTTGGCTGTGGTGCTCTCTGCGATGGCATGATGATGCTGATGCTCTTCGCACACACAGTTGCGACTATGGTCATTTGAGGTGCCAGGGTGCACTGGAAGAGGTGCGAATGGTTGTGCCACTGGACATTCCAGGTAAGTTCCTGGTAAATAGAAATATTAACTTATCTGTCTGGATACTTGTACTAGGAGGTGCCATCTTGGAGATTACCACCATACCTGTGAGCCCCCAAAATGGCATGTATAAATGTGTGGGGTAGTGATTACCCACTTTGAAATACCTGAATGTGCTTGGTCCCCGCTGTGGCACGAGCACCTACTTCAGAGTATTGCTCAATAGCAGGATTTTCAGCTTCTGTGTGGAGGCAGCTTAGTGGTATTCCTTGTATTCCAACTCAGAGAATGGCCCATGGAAGTTTCCTTGTAATCAAAGCTGAAATACCCTGTCTCTGATCATGATGGTCAGGTAAGAGGAAGCCCCTCTTCTGCTTGTTACGATGAAAGCAAGTTGTCCCCAGCTTTAATCTCAAAGGAGAGGACAGCGCTGGCATCCAGTCATCACATTAAGAGTAGCACTGTTTAATGTACCCAGGGTTGGGAAATGGCTTTTAGTGGGAGTGCCCCACTTGGTTCACTCCATATCCTGTTGGCCCCATTGGATGTCTCTTTCTCTCAGGCAGATGACGTTTCTTCAGGAAGGAAAAGCTCAGTTCACTTCCTTTCTTCCAGCCCTGTAAGGAAGACCAATGCCATCTTTCTAGGATTAGAATCTGGTTTCTCTGGGCTTCATGCAACAAAGCAGAAGGGACAAGAGAAGGAGAGACAGATGAGTAAGAGGACAGTGCACCATGTTTGTCACCTACCTCAAAGAACCAGCAGCAGGAAAATGAATAGATATGAGACTTGGATCTCTGTGGTCACACCTTCACTTTAAACTTTCTTCAGTCCACCTTCAGCTCTCATAGCTCACATCTTTTCATTTCTATCCATTTGATTTGTGAACTTTCCATTGAGGAAAGTCCCAATGGAGAGTGGAAAGTCTACAAGTAAAACGGATAGAAATAAAAAGGTATGAGCAGTCAGACCTGAAGATGGAATGAAGAAGTTTAAAGTGAAGGTGTGACAATGGCCTAAGTCACAAATTGGTGAGCAACTTGCTGATAGGATCCTCCCTCAAAACAAATACTACACCTTTTGTGTTCTTGTTTTGGGGGTTTTCCATGCTCCTGGCTTGCTTATTTGAGTTTGTTCACAGATTGGACTAAAAATAATGGAGCAAGACAATTGCCAATTATGCAAAGACCAAAATGTCACATTAGCAATTTTAAAAAATAGTGTTTCCTAGGTTTGATTGAATTTTGGGTGTTCTTCATTGTCAGGAGGGCTTTCTGATTGCCCTGTGAAGAACGGATCTTGATCAGCTTTTGATAGCTTTTCTTTACTTTACACCTGATTGATCCATCTAGTTAGAAGGGGAAGCAGGCAGAGTTTACTGTACATCATGTTGAGCAAAAAGGAAAAGATAAAGAACAAAATGGCTTCAACCATGCTCCATTTTTCCTAGACATGAAGTGCCTCATAAAATGCAATGCCTACCTTTGCCTTAGCCATAACTGCTGCCTCCTGGTAAAACTGTTTCTCAATGCTTCCAGTGATGGGATGAGTACATTTGCTGATTTAGGGCTGATTCACAACACAGCCGGCAAATAACACTGGGCACAGCATGGTGCTTGGCAACAGAAAATGTGTCAATCCATAATATGGATTACAATGGGAATAAACTGCAAATTTATTTTTGACTGTTGCTTCTGCTTGTTTAAATGAACTGCCCTTCTAGATAAATGGTCTTTCTTATCAATAAAACTCTATGTACGGCTCTTTCTGCAATTACCTGCAATAGGTCAGGATCAGTGGATCTGGAATAGCTCAACCTACTGATCCTGACCACAGAAAGGTATGAACAGGATCAGTGCCGTGTGTATCAACAGCACTGATCTTGATCAGCCCCCACCATGTTACTATGGCCTCAAAGCACTCTCCTGCTTTGAAGCTGAACACAGAGGCCTCTGAAGGCTAGGAACAGAGGGGGCACTTTGGCATACCACTGAAATCGCTCCCCCATAGTCCCTGCATGACATGTCTTCTTGTATGGGATTAGGGGTGCTGGCCCACCTGGTAGTCATTATTAAACCTGAGTATCGGAGATCCCAATAAGGACCTCCCTAATCAGAATTATTCTCTGCATAAAGCACATGGATCTCTGTGGCCTACAACCTTTCTATGTGGTCCTTAACTCTGATCACACTCGTACCTGGTAACCCTTCCTCAGTTTGTCTTCAGTTTGGGTTGCTATGCTCACATTTTTCTGTTTCTGTCCTTTACAAGACTTTTTAAAGTCTCCACCCCTCTCCATCATCACAGCACCACCTGTGATCTGATAGGATAAAGTTCTGTGACTCAAAAGCATGCAATTGAGGGGTGTGTTTGGAGTCTACCCCACCTGTCCACTGATACAAAGAAGCAGTTCTATATGAAATTAACCTTTTTAAATATATATATACGATGAAGCAAGGAGGGGTGGAAGAAAGTTCAAAAAGTGGGGAGAGAAGTTGTTACAAATACAAATAATAAGTAAGTGTAAGTAAGCAAGTAAGTAAAGTCTCCCTCCCTCATCTGCAGGACTACCTCCGTCCCTCTATAAGCTAAGCAGATCCATAAGCCACTTGATACACAAGAAATGGGAAGGGCTGGAGATTTTGCAGAGGAAGGGGAAGGATGATGCCAATATTAACACCTACACGATCACACATTGGGCGAAATGGAAAGCAAACTCATGCAGTATCCAACCACTAACGTACAATTCAGGCCCCTTCAGTCCTGTTTTGCGATCACACCCTTCAAACTGTAAACGGAGTAAAATATTAACTGTTTTCAGTGCTGTGTTAGTCCAGATAGAGGAAGGTCCCAATGTGGAGTGGAAAGTCCTGAAAAGAAGTATTAGCCTTTAAAGATGTAACCCATGGGACTGGGAGATGGACTGAGGAAGGATTAAAGTAAAGATGCTAGCATGGCCAGAGACTGTGGGGTAATTTCACAGGGGAAAAAATGAATGATATTAACCTTTTAGCTGACTCTGAATTCAGGTTAACCAAAACACAGGTTACACAGGGCTGCTGAAATGATTTCATACCAGTTTGAAAACAAGGGTTGTTACTTTTTATTTTGAAAAATCAATTGGTTTTAAACAGCATATCAACAAAATCGCCATCATTCATTTTCTCGTCATCTATTATTTCAAAGGATCAATCAATAAGGAAACTGTCATTAATTTTGCATATGCTTTAGATAGTGCAATGCATCAAACAGACCTGCTTTTATTGCAAATGTTATGGAGGTTATAGTCTCAAGCATAGGTCTTAGGAAGTAACAAGCATTACATGCTGTGAGTTTCAATTACAAATGAACATCCTTAAAATCTGATGCTACAAATTCCTCTGAAATGTTATGGATCCAAAAGGCACACAGACCATGAGACTTGACATTTGCTTGCCCTATGTGGTATTGACTCTTCAGAGGAAACTACTCTTTGGCACACTGATAGAACAGCTGTTTACCACCTTCCACTTCTAGGTTTATTTGTTTGCATTATTATCTCATCCTATACCTGAAGGTAGAAGTGATGGAAGTCCTATGGACAACAGTGACCCTCCTTCCCTCCTTACTTATCTGGAACAGTACTGCACCAAATAACCTGGAGGATAGAACACTCGTGCCTTTGGGTCCCAATGTGAAAGCATCCTTAGTTACTTTGAGATAGTCACTGCCTTGCCATCCAAATTATTTTGAAAGCTTATTGTGAGGATAAAAGAGAAGGGAGGAGAGTTGGGAGTACCACCCCTATTTCTCCAGAAGGACAGTAAGATATAGGTGTCATAAATAAATAATTTTGAGACATTGCTTGCAGTGGCTGCTCAGAACTGTCAGAACCTGTAGGAGAAAGGGAATAGCAAAAGATTAAGCGCATTGCCTCATAAACTAAGATGTTTTATTAGGTCTATCTTATGGTCTATAAGCGGGGGATGTTCAAAATGCTGTTCCAGATTATTTGGAACAATCATGCGCTGTCTATCTAGTGACCAGCCTCCAGATGTCCTGTTGTGCCTTTCCTGGTAAAACCCCTGCTTGGACACACCTACCCTCTTTAGCCTCCTTAGCTTCCTTGTAGCCTGAGGGCTCAGCACAAAATATTAGCAATGTTCTCACAGCACTGTTTTGGTGTCATGAGTGTGTTAGTGTGCACATGAGTGTGCATATAGATATCTGTAAGCCTTTAAATCTTTGTCATTATTCCTCTGATGAAGCTCCCTGCTGTTTATGCAGCATTCTTATTACATCTGTACAATGGAGAACATCTATCTGATGTGTGAGTGTGAATAAAATGTCCCCTTTTTCACAATAATTTGCTCTCAAGTGCATGTGTATGTGAGATTATTGAATAAAATCTTCACATGTTCCAAGTTGATGGTGACTTTGTGAGTAGGGAAGTACATGAATGGGTTTTTTTTGTATTCGATTTGTAACAATTCAAATGTAAGAAAATGTAGTATTTGTTCGAATAGATCCCCTTCGAACTATTCAATGTATTTGTACAAATTCATATGAATATCCAATATGAATGCATACATACCCAATACGTATCCAGTACGTATCCCATAACATATTCACTCTAAAAGAGTTAAATCCGCGCTGAGTTCACTTTGAATCTGCTCTCAAACCATGTTAAATTCCCTCTGGATCTGGTGCAGATGTGACTGGCACAGCAACTTTTCCACGTTCCTATTCCACAAATGCTCCAAACCTTCTTACGAATGTTCCAAAACATTTGTATTTGTACAGATGGCTGAATTTGTATAAATTCGTACAAATAATGAATATTACGAATATTCATGCACATCCCTATTTGTGAGCTAATATACTAACATTAAGGATGCAGAAACCCTGGTGCCAAGTCATAAATTGGAGCCTGAGCTATGGTTTCCTTTTTTAGTTAAACTATGAGATATTGCCTCCACAGACTCTAAAAAAAATCAGTAGTAGAGGACGTGATCTTGAGTCTTTTAACAATGCCTATTTTGTCATTTTCTGACGTATGTTTGCCTTCTGGAAAGCCCAAGTTATGTTCCAATATGTTCTTAATGAGGCATGAGTCAGACAACTGATGATCCCCCTTCTCCATTCAAGTGTTACTGTAAGGGCAAATGGAAATCATGGCAACTTCCGCTTCAAGAGCTTTAGAAAATACGAACTATCCTACTTCCTGACTGCAGGCTCTTTGTCTGAAAGGTTTCAAATGCTTTTCAATAAGCCCGAGTCCTTTGAGGGTGTGTGTTTTTCCACTGGATGAGATAATGCAGGATTCTAGTGCCGATCAGGCTTCACATTACTTCTCATTTTTTAAAACAATGTAGTGAACAGAGATGGCAGTATCTCAAGAGACTTAAGGGAAGTTTCTTGTATTTTCAGAAATCAAAGATCAAGCCTTCTTCCAATGTTCATAACGAAGAGGACAAGAAGGCCACCTTCATTATCTATTTCTGTAAAGACAATTTCTTGGATTGTAGGAGGCTTCTATCTTCTATTCACTGCCAATTGCAGCTAGAAACCTGTGCTTTTGAATTCCAGACTCATCATGATTTCCCACAATATACACTATATATTTGTATATCATCAATTTGATAAAACTACTATCTTTTACTTACTTACTTCTCGGTAATTCCATAGAACTAAATTGGTTCAACTTCTAGATAGAAATGCGAAGGAATTTTCTAAACCTGGTTCATTCTTTAGCAGATAATACTCTCACATGTAAGAGAATCCTCATAATACAACACACAGGTTGGATTGGTGGCGGCAGGTGCTGATTGTGGCTAGTGAAGCAGCAAAAGCCTGGCTGAACACTATACAATGTAGGCCCCTGACAACATCAGGAGAGAGGGTGTTCCAAAGTCTAGGGGCCACCACAGAAAAGACCCTCCTGCACATCCCTATACCTCATACCTCTGAAGGAGAAGGAACTACAAGAAGGCCCTCTCCTTGAGATTTCAGTGCATGGGCAGGTCTATATGGGAGAAGGCGCTCCTTCAGATGACCAGGACCCAAGCCATTTAGGGCTTTATATGTTAATGTCAACACCTTGAATTGGGCTCAGTAACAGGTAACCAGTGCAGTGATTTGAGTTCAGCCAAAGACTCCAGTCAGCAGTTGAAGTGCTGCATTCTGCACCAGTTCCAGCTTCCAAAATGTTTTCAAGGGTAGCCCCACATAGAGCGCATTATAGTAGTCTAATCTGGAGGTTACCAGAGCATGGATCACAGTGGCCAAATTATCCCAATCCAGATAAGGCTTCAGTTGGCAGAACAAATGGAGATAATGGCAAGCATTCCACATGAGACTCAAATGACAACGGTGGATCCAGGAGCACCTGATTTTTCTGGGGCAAAACAACCCCACTAAGAATTGGATGACCCTTAACTTCCTGGACTCAGGACCCAGAAAAGTCCAAATGGGCTGGGGTCATACCTAAGTTTAATCCAGCTTCAGTCCACCTTCAGAGTAGGAGAACACATCAACAAAGTGAAAGTACTTTTCTTTCCACATTATCTATCCCACATTGGGTCCCCTAGCATCTGAAGAAGTAGACATGTCTATGAAAGCTCATGCCACCAACCCTTCTCCTGTTAGTCTCCAAGTGCTACTAACTACCTTGCTGGACCTATCCCAAAGGTGAATTTTATGAGATATTTAACACTGAGAGAAAACAGTTTGTCATTAAGGAGCTTTTGTTCACCGTATGGGATGGGACACACCACTGGAATGGACTTTTCCTTCCTAAGAAACAGTCAGTTTAAGGTGCGAAGTTCATAGTACCCAAGGCAACAAAGTTATTTTGGCATAATTGGAAGAAAAATGCAGAAGCACCATTCCTCACACAAGAAAGGAGAACTAAATTAATTGAAAATCATATGGGTGTTATTATGCTATAAGAAAACAGAAACAAGAAACAAGCAACCCCAACATTGAAAGAAAAGCATATTATTGTATTTACATACATGTGCATATGCAGTATACATGAATAAGTAAGGCCCCGTCCTCAAGCACTTTTGGTGCAGTGCCGAGCACCCATTTGGCACTGAGCATCCGCATGGTCTTTGGATCTGGCACACAAAAGTGTACCGAGTCCCCTCAAACAGCGATAACTGGGTGCCAAATTTGATACCTCAAAAAAGAAGTCTCGGTGCTGTTTGGGGAGCCGGCACGCATTACTCAGCCAGCCGGGATTGCACATGGGGACACTTGCGGGCTAACGGGGAGGAGATTTGCACACACGTCATTGGGAGGTGGGGTGTGCTTGCTGTCCTGTTTACTGAAGATCACAACCAGAGTTTTAGAAATGCCAATTGCAAAGGCAGGCTGGAGGACGGCTATTTTTTAAAAAATTTGCCACTTCAGCAGAAGTAATTCCAACTCAGTTTCAGAATGCCAAGGCAGGCTGCATAATGGCTTGTTTTTTGTTGCACTTGCAGCCCCCTTTTTCTGATCGTGAAGGCAATAATAAAAAGAGTCTTGATTTTAAAATTGACAGGCGCTCCTGCGGCCCCGGGTAGAGCAAAGGTGCACAAAAGTATTCAAGTACCTACTGCCGCTAGCGCCTTTCATCGGTCTTTTATGACTAGGCTTTGTCAATGGAGCTTTATTTAATGAATGGAGCGTTCTTTTATGAATGAAAGTGTAGTTATTTTTACGAATGAAGCTTGTTTCCATGCCTCCCACCCCAGTCCTGGCTGTCCGTGCCGCTAAGGGAGGGGGTGAGGTGGAACAGGGGTGAGCTGATGACAATCCGGCTGCCGCTGATGAGAATCCGGCTGCCAAAAAGGAGAGAGGGGGAGGAGAGGAGGTGGCATGGCTCCCCCTTACCAGGGTTCGGCACGCTTTGCATGGTGACGCCACCATTAGTGCCGAACCAGTGCCTGTCCTGCATTGCCGTGAATGACATGTGGATGCACAAAATGCATACCCGGTACCGCACCCAGCTCCTGCATGCCCGAACAGCACCCAAAGGATGCTAACTGGCCACCATGGGGACGTGGCCTAAGAGATCTTTATGGGGTGCTTAGTAAATGCTGTTGAATAGATGTATCCCTAAAAATATGTATTATGTATACAGATAATTGAGGGGAAACCATCAACAAGAGCTCTGAAACTAGAATTTTGAGTATTTTTGCCAGCCAATCTTTTCTGTGATTTAGTAGTTCACTGCACCATCTGGTGGTCACTGAAATCCTAAAACTGTAACAATGTCCCCAGTGTTACTTTTAATTGTAGTACAATTATGTTGCTAGGTTCTCTTTCTCCAAGTTTTCAAAAACCCTTCAACTGAGTCCTTCCACACAAAGCTAAGTAGAAGGACTATAGTTGTCTCTTATGCTTTTCCAGGAGCCCAGAAAGCGTAGGGAGCGGTTTCTGGTACATTTCCCTGGCTGCTGAGCTTGATGTTTATGCTGCTGGATGTTGTGGGATGTTGTTCACCGTGCTTTTGTGGGCCAGTCATCCCTACCTTTTTGTTTCAATCCTCACCACTCTATGAAAGTCAGCACCTGCTGAGTCCCACCACTCTGTGAGAATCAGCGTCTTCTAAGTCAGGCTGCACCCCTTTGACTGATGATATTTTCCTTGAGGAAGAAAAAAGACAGCTGCTCACAAAAAGCTGAACCTTCTATTATAGGGCTGAGACAGAGGATGGCTATTATTAGAACAATGCTTGTGATATGGTCTTATGGCACCTCTGATTTAAATCCTGCACTGAGATAGGATGCCATTTTTGCCTTATTTCTCTCTGTTTACCCAACTTGACCATTTGTACCCCTGAGTCCAGTGAAACACATTGATTGTCATCCTGTGACCACAAAACCAGATGGTCTGTGGCATCTGAATGTACTGAACCAGACTCAAAAGCTGGACTCTTGTGCTGTGTTGACAGAGATCCAGGAGCAGAAGCTGAGATAAATAGATGAACATAAGCATCTTTGATCCTGACCCATGGAGGACTACCTTGATTATACCCCAGATCAGGTCCTTTTGGATGAGGCCAATTGTACAACTATTGCATTATTGCCTGGTTAGAGACAACAGCTCCTTCTGCTCAGGTCCTTGTGCTCAACAGTTGGATGGGTCTTGGATTGCCTCAGTCTATCCTTGCTCTTGTCCTGAAAGGTAGCTCCCCACTAACTATAGGTAGGGACAGGCTTGGCAAATTTATCCCTTCCCTTCCAGCTCAAGCTGGCTTTCTACACTTCCCAAGGTAGGACATCATAGCTTATTCAAACACCTACATATAGCCAGCTTTCTACTCCTGAGCTTCTGGTCTACTTTTCTCAATGTAATCATGGAAATCATGTAAATATGGACTCTGATGACTGATAGTGAATTAAATATAGCTGGTTCCCCCATGGCTTTTTAGCTCATAGGTACATTAGTAAGTCAGTAGGTGCTCTGTGGCTTATCCTTTTATTCTGTGATCAGAAAAAAGGTAAAGATGTTTTCAAGTCCATCTCAATTCTTGGTGGACACATCAGTGCCATTCTCTTGGCAACAATACAGAAACAATTTCCCATGACCTTCTTCAGAGAAGATGCCAAGTATTGAACTTGGGACTTTCTTCATACAAAACTAATGGTCTTCCATTGAGCTACAGCCATCCTTATGAAATATAATTACTTGGTTGGAAACCTCTCAAAATAACTGGCAAATTAATATGCAGACTGATCTTATGTGGTTGTGTGGAGGCATGAATGTAAATGCTGGCATTCAAAATAAGGTCTCCTGTTTCCCTGGAAGACATGTGTTCCCATCCTCTCCCTATTCTGCAGTTTTAAGATGCACTAGTTTCTATTCCTCTTCTTTAATACACAACATTACCATTCATAGTCTTAAGCTCCTTGAGTTTAGATCAATGATGTTCCCCATTTTCTGTATTGGCTTACGCAAGCCTTTTGTGTAATTAGAAGTACTTACAGGCAAATCCAAATTGTACCCATCTGCAGTCCAGCATAAGGGTGCTTTGAATCACTCTATGACGTCTGTGCAAGCTGTTGCCCCACAATCAACAGGAAGCAATGGCCCGGTGAGGCAGGGACAAATGACTGCAAACACTCCAGCAAGAAAAGAAAACGACATTGAGAAGGACATTAGGTCCCCAGCCTCCATTACGACAAGCATGGTGTTGCTTGCAGAAAACATCATTTCTGCTTCTAATCTGGGTGGAAGATAATGGGAATTTCATTGTATGTATAAACTGAAAGGATTGGGGAGGGGGGAATGGAAAGTTTTGGCAAGTGCAAAATGCCTTGGAAAAAAATCACAAAGGTAGGCACAGACGTACGTAAGAGAGAACACCCACACTCAGTGAACTAAAATTCAAGTCTTCTAATATTCAGTCTGAACTCCATTTATTTTACCAACTGCAAGAACCTATGGGAAAAGAAAACATAAGTTATGACATTAACAGTACTGGGTATTAGCCGCTCATCAGTCTTACAAAAGCATCAGGCTGTGTGATCCGGCGACAGATTCTTGTTTCTGCTACATATCTGGCACTGTTGTATGTGTGTGTGTGTGTGGGGGGGGGAAATCATGCAAACTCACGTTCGTGGCATTTTGCCTGCTTACATGCTTGTTTATTTGGTCTCTGTAGTCACAATAAGAATGTGGGTATTTGAATACTGTAAATTGCAGTTGCTGGCCTTTGGATGTCTCTGGTTTATTTCCAGACAGTTGACTCGTCATATAATAAGGGGAAAGCAAACACAGCTGCATCTGTTCTGACAAACAGTCTATTTGCTCCTCTCCAGACTCAAATTCAGGAGCAGTGCATTAATTTTCAAATAATTGTCTTCTGTGATTTACATAAACTTAGTTAATCACATCACCTTTGCGCAGTTTAGATAATATATTTTCCCAGAAATCTCCAGAGCATAGTACACAGCTGATAGACTAGTTGTTTCAGAAGATATATCTGCAGAGCTTTTCAGAGCTGTGTTTGCACTTGGGTCTTTCTACACTTACCTGTCACAATCTGGCTCAGAAGATCCAGATCATGCAGGTCCTGGTTTGGTAGTCCACAAATTTTGTGCGTGTTCAGAGCCTGCCTGAATGTTTCTGGTCTTGGAGCCCCTAGGGAGACCAATTTCAGCTGTGTAACAAGGCGTGCCACCTAAATGGGTCCCCCATGGTCCTAGTACACTGGTAGACTTGTTTTATCAGGTCTATGGGTATTCAGAAATAATACTTGTGCAGACAGTGCATTCTAGCAGGGACAGGGCTTCCCTAAAGGAGGTGACTCAGGCTCCTTCACTGTTTATGTTTAGGAAGATGGTGAACACCTCTTTACCCTGCCCTTTGGTTAAACGGGAATATACTGTCTCTCCCCACTTTTCAGACACTGTTATTCTTTTAATATATAACATTGTTGTTTTAATATAGGTCTTATTTTAAATGTTACCCACCTTGGGTACTGTATAGGGTAGGATAGTAATAAATAAATAAATAAATAAATAAATAAATAAATAAATAAATAAATAAATAAATAAATAAATAAATAAATGCAGAAAGACCCATGGATTGAAACTGTCAGATGCTTCAGCTTTTGATCCTATTCCTTTTCAACCACAAAAGCAAGGGGAAGGGTAATTGAGTATGAGAGAAATGAAACAGCGAGCACCTGCTCTTTATAGCAATTCCTCCATGTTCTGTTACTGTTTCTCTGCTGGTCATGTAGTCATGGGCCGGTGGGGCTGCATCAGGCTTACATTCTCTTGCAGGGCTAAGGCCAGGCAGAGGCCTGGGAAACACACACACACCTCCAGAAGAGAGGGATCTCTATGCCCGTATAATGACATTATCAAGGTAAGTTGGGGTAAGGGTTGGTAAGGTTGTGGAGCACAACACCTAGTCAGCAATTAGGCAGGTTCTGGGCAGGGAGGAGACATTTCTAGCGTGTAAATACCATCAGCAAGTGCAATTGCACCTGCCCAGATGTTGCCTAATTGTTGACTACAAGCCGAAGTGTGAATTGGCCCCAGGTCTATCTGCTTCCTTGGTAGCCTATCCACACTTTTCAAATGCAGGGAAAGGCCCATAGCTCTGATGTTACCATGGCATACTGTCACATTAAGAACAGTGCCAAAATAGTGCCATTTCCCAGTCTACAGCTGGACTAGTTAGCATACAAAAGCCCTTTTCTGTGGTGGATCAGTAAGCACCACCAGCAGTTAAGCTGAAACTTGGCACTTGCTGAGAAGGTTCTGCCAGAAACTTTGAAGGCCAGGATCTTTTGTTCACAGTCTTATGAGTCTGGGCATAAGATCTGAGGGCTGAGCCTAGCCTCCACAGCTGGCACTTGGGCCTGGGCCAGCATGGGCCACCCAAAATTCAGAGGGCTCTATTTTGCCCCAAAGTCAGAGGACTCCCCACCCCAGTGGGTGTTTATGGGAGGAGGTGTGGGAACTACCTTAACCTGCACATAGAAGAGTGCTACACTTGTGCCTCTTTCCCCCCTCTGGGCCACATCCTGTTTCCAAAGAAAATGTTTGAAATCGATAAATCTATCTTTGAAAACTTTATTATTTACAAAGATTTCACAACCCACTCACTTAATTTTTGTTATGGATAATGCAATCGTATCTGTGTCTACTCAAAGTTGGGTCCAAAGAAAAAGGACTTAACTGTCAAATTGTTGGAGTTTACATAGTCAGAGCATGGAGCAGGGGTGTTTCCACACTTCCCTTCCCATCCGCTGGAATGTTAACTAGCGCTTGCACTTGCGAGCACTAGGTAGAAACAGCCCAAGCCCCGTGCGATCAGTCACTCACCTGGGACCAACCCTGTAGCCGGTCCTCTTCTGGGCGCTGCCATTTTGGCTGCAGTACCCTCTGCAACTGGGTGTGCCTCAGTGCTGTTGCCTTGACAATGCTGACCGTCTGCGCAGTCGCATCTATGGTTGTCTGAGGTGACAGCACACTTGTGCGATGCCTCTAATAACCCCAGAGTGCTGGAAGAAGAGTAAACGGTCGGTGCCTGGATACTTAAGGTAAGTTTTGGTAAACATTGGTTAACGTTTGGAGCACAATTTTGTGCTCCACACTTAATCAATCATTAATGAATTTCTGGTGAGGGCAGGCATGCTTGGAAACTATAACAGCGTACTCCGTGTGTGGATGCTCTTCACCAGAAGTTCACTAATCGTGCACTACCAGCCGTAGTGCAAATAAGCCTCTGCTTCGTCATTTTGTTCCAAGCCTAAGCTGTGGTCACACCTAAGGTATAATCCAGTTTCAATCCACCTTCAGAGCAGGAGAACACATCAGCAAAGTGACCAGTAGTTTTCTTTCCACATTATCCCAAAGGTGAATTTCCTGTGTTATTTAACACTGAAAAAAAAAAAACTTGTCACCTTGCTGGCGTATTCTCTCACTCTGAAAGTGGACTGAAGCTGGATTAAACCTTAAGTGCAAGGTATCTCCATCTCATTTTAAACACATTTTCAAAATTCTTGCTTTAGGATCCTGCCTGTCTACAGACAGCTGGAGTGTATGATAATAAGGCAACTAAGAAGCAAGATCTCAAGCCAGTCAGAAGAGCCAATTCCAGAAAGCCAATCAACAAGGAGGAAAAGGGGCCTCAAGATACTGGTGCATAACCCCTTGAAATCAAGTAAATCCCAAACAAGCAACGCTTTTGAGCCTAAAATAGAAGAGTCCTCACAATAACAGTCTGTTCCAAGCTCAAAACAGTTGACTATTTTGAATCAAAATGTTTCTGTGCTGTGATGTGTTTTGCACATTCTGAGTCACCTTCATGAACAAACGAAATTTTCACTTTGGTAACTCCTTTCAATAGCAAGGGGAGAAAGCCACAAGATGGCACCAAACACCCTTTTCAATCGTGTTTCTACTTTCAGTTTATATTTTCATAAGACCTTCACGCTGTTACTTTGGACTGGGCTATAAGGAGAGCTGGTGCTCAGTGGCCACATATCACCACACAGAAAACCGGAGCCTTGAACGCAGTGACTATACTCAGTCTTCTCTTGAGGAAGGAATCCGTCCCTTTAGTGTTCTCTTTGAAGAGCAGGAAAACCCTCCCCAGAAATATGGTGCATGCCAGAGGCCTTTTCGCACTACAGCTAAGACAGCTGTAGAGCGCTTCAGCCAGAACGTGTGGAGTACAGCTTCCCATACACACTGGCAGATAAAGGACGTGTTTGCAAGGCATCCCTTACCTGCCTACGTGTGGATGGGAAGCTGTCCTCCATGTGTCCCAGCCGAAAAGGCCAGCCCAGGGATGGGACGCCCCTCCCAGGCCTGACTGCCATTGGGTCTGGCTGGACCAAGGGGCGGGCAGTCCTGGCACGGTCCCTTCCCCAGTTCCTGTGGGTTCTAGGGGACAGGATCGGGACCCCTAGGGCCCACAGGGATGGGTCTAAACGGGAATACATGTGCGCACGCAACACCTACCTTGTTCTTGATGACTCCCAAAATGGTGAGCTGAGTGTGCCTATGTGCTCTGGCCACTCTCATTGGCTGCTACAGCTAGCCAATCCGAGCAAGCCAGTCAGCTAGCCTAGCTGACTGGCTTGCTCTGAGTTCTCCAAGCAGTAGTAGAAGTACCTCAATAGTGGTGTCTATTGTGGCATGATAGAAGGGTGCAGCATCAGGGCTGATGCTGTGAACTACCTCCTGACTGAATCTGCAATGCTAGGGCAGTGTCATGAACGTAGGAGTCCTGCCTGTGTTAGGAGAAGGTATTGCAGCAATTGTCTCCTGCAATTTTAGCAGTAATTATTCCTATGGTCTTGTCTTGTTTGTCTTGTGCTGCCATTCTCAGTGCAGCACTGAGAGAATCCCAGTTTTTGCTTTGCAACTGGAGCAGGCCTATAGCCAGAAAGGGGAGGCAGAGGGGGGCAGCCCCCCAATCTTTTGCCTCCCTCAAAATTTTTAATACATTTACAGAAAAATATCCCCCAGATTTGTGACCCTTGGTATATGGAGCTGGCTACGGGCCTCAACTGGAGGCAACCTTAACTTGATACTTAGGGCCTTTCTGTACATCCTGTCCCATGATCCAAACAAATCGGTCTGGACCAGTGGAACGTGCTAGTTTGGATCACAGCAAGGTACAGTCTAGAACAGCACTATCTGCACAACAATGTTTCTCCAGACAAGCATCCGTACTGGGCCCAACGCTCACACAAGTTTTGGAGTGGCCTCCAAGGGGCCCAACAGCTAGAAGCAAAGGTTTCTAGCCTCAGAGCCCATGGGGGACTTATTTATGCAGCACCAGTCCAGAAAGCAATGGTGTCTCTGGTATGTTGATGGATCTGTTTAATCAGGTCTATCGGAAATCCACACCAAGAGGCTCCTGATCTGGATTACGCTCCATCCTGGATCGACTGAGTGTACCAACAGTAGATGGCATCTCTCTGATATGCACTAACTTGAGGTCGCTGAAGCTGAGTACAAGGGCTCCTAATATTTATTACCAGTAAGTGCAGAAGAGGCCGCAGGTTGTAGCTAGAATGAGATGTCAAGGAAGGCGTCAGAATCACTATTGGATTTAATCCACACATTTGCTCCTGAGAATGAGAAGACAGTAGATGATATGGCAGGAACTCTCTTGCTTCCTTGCTCCTCCTGCTTCTTAATTATTAAAAAATAGCTGCCAGCAAAACAGCAGATATACATCAAGCTGGTCTTAAAGAGCTGCACTTTTGCTTCTTTATTGCCCAAATGAGGTGAAAGTGTTGATAGTTACATATGAGCCCCTAAATGTCTTTGGCCCCAAATATCCAAAGAAGCACCTTCGTATAGACCTGCCCAAATATTAAGATGACAGGAAGAGGTCCCTCTTGTAATTCTCTCCCCCTCAGAGATTCAATGTGAAACATCTTTTTCAGGTGCCAACATTCTATGACTCCCAGCACCTTCACCCAGGCCTTTGATGTTTAGCTTCCTCCATATCTTCTTAGAATGGAAACTTCATGACTTTTAATGTATTTCATTGTAAAAGATTTTCACAGAATGTTGTGACCTGGCCTTATACCTTCTGCTGAAGGGCCGGATATAAACAGAATCAAACAAATAACAAATTAAATAATTTGAAGTTTCAAAGAAAGAATCAATTGGAAATGCAGGAAAGAGGCTTTTCAGGCATGAACTATGAAAGCCAAGCAGACACACAAGCTATGCTGATTTGGTCTTGTGGTTAGAGTATTGAATTCTTATCTGGTGGGCTCCTGGTTTGATTCTGCACTCGTCCATGAAGCCAGCTGGGTGACCCTGGGCTGGTCACAGCTCTCTTTTCTCAGCTATCACAGCCCCACCTACCTCACAGGGCATCTATTGTGCAGAAAAGAACAGAGGTTATGAATCCCCTTAAATGGGTGAGAAAAGCAGGGTAGAAAAGTCAACTCTTCTCCTTCTATGCATGAAAAAACATGGAAGCAGCTTGCATTTTGTACATGTACACAGTTAGACTATAATGGGAGCATGCCCTATATTTTAGTCACTAAAAATAAGCAAGCATACTATACCAGTCCGGCATAATGAAAGCCATTTTTTGTTGTCTCTTTAGCAGTTTATAAAGCAATTGTAGGAAGGAAACAGCACTGGCATGGCAATACATTTTAAAAACAAGTGGTAATTTTACTGTTAAGATGAAGTGTTTTCTTGTTTTTCTTGATGTTCACACAGATCTGTTAACTTATTTTTCACATGGGGCATTAAAATAAAGAGGTTATCATTATCTTTTTTTTCTCTTCCTCATTTTTTAAGCCCCCACCCCCTTATAATCAGCCTCTGGGAGCTTTTCTGAAGGCAAGCCAAAGATATTTCACCAAACTCTTCATGATGAGTCAGAGGAGAGCTATGAAGTGACTCATTGCTTTTGAAATCATGGTCTTCTCATGTCTAAGAGAAGGGAAGCACTGTAGCTGAAAGTTAACAACTGATTTAAACCAAATATATAAGCAAAAAAAGGAAAGCAGACTAAAAATGCAACCACGGCCTTATTTTTCTGGCAGTGAATATTACAGTTAACTGAATAATTAAAGTTAGGCTTGCTTTGCACAATATTAGAATCTCTGGTCCTGGATGTTTTTCTTTCCAGATCCCATGTTTTTCAACAAACAAAGCAAACTGACTAATTCTGCCAGTTATCTGAGGGGCTAGAAAAAGACTGGGTCATAATATATATTTCAGATGCATAGTATAAAAGCAAAACTTGTGGCTTAAACACTGCAAAGCTGAAAGAAAGAACAAGCATCAACAAGCCTTCCTTTTATTGAACTGGGGGGGGGGGAATACTAGAATGTCTGTATCACTGCCAGTTTTCTCTGCTTGCTGAATCATCATTTGCTGCACGCTGCGGGAACAGAATAATTATGAACTGGAGTTTGATATTGATCGACTCCTTCCGCGTAATGGAAGACAAATAAAACGCATGTGGAATGGAATTTGAGTCAATGTGCCAATGTTTGGTTTGTTGCTGTTTATATAAAATTAATTGTCAAGTCCCAGGAGAGGTACAAACTAAAAATAATTTAAAGTGTATTGAAAGAACACAAAGGCTGTGTTCCAATGCAGCATTTAATCAGTTTAGAAACCATCTTGAAATCCTAATGTCCCAGAAGATTTTGGCTTTTGTGGACTAAATTGGCAAAATCAGGTCCTATTTGTATTCAGATTAAGTGAGTTCTCAGCGCAGTTTAGATTGTTAGCCCAATTTATTTCAGGAAGTGAGAATGAGAAAGTCAACTATTCTGGGAGGGAACCATCCTTTTTTGGGCATGATCCCCATTTCCCCTGTCCAATGACAGACTAAGGGTCATCACTGGTCACTCATTTTTGCTCCTTCTTTCCTTTGTGCATTTGTTCTTTTGCTGTAGGCAGCTGTGGGACTTTGGCTTATGACTAGATAGGTACAAACCAAATCCATTTCCTACTTAAGAACATTGCTACATTATTATTATCATTCAAAATATATTATCCAAGTCTCTAGGAGTGCACTAGAGATGGTATACCAGACCACAGAGGAGTGCAAATGGTCCAATATACTACTGGGGTCCCATTTTGGTGGTGCACCAAAGTGTGCCAATTAATTGGGATTCTGGGTAGTCCTGAAGCCAAGAACTTCCATTCCTGGACTTTGGAGCATTTGGAGGCCCCTGTGCTGGCTCTGAAGCTGGAATAGCTTTGGATCCAGCATGTGGGCTAGTGCAGAACAGGCATTCCAATATGGGTGGCTTTTTTCCATGTCAAGAATTATCTGTTCCAGCTTGAAACATATTGCATATCCCAGTATACACCAAGATAACTTCCATAAGTGTGCAAGCAGGATAATTAAACACCAGTGGTGGCTCTTGTAGTGGGGAAAAGCAAGATGGGGATTACTGCCTTGCATTTAACCACAACAAATTGAAGTTTATCATCTCTACACCCCACAGCATTAGACAATATTAAGGAATCTCCTGAAGCAACTTAGAAGCAAATAAGAAGCCAGTTTGTGATTATTGTAGGGCATGAGTAATATGGAATTTCCAGGATATGATTTGGTCAATTGAACAGTTACATTTTGCCTCACTTGACACTTGTGTGACCTGCATTTAAATGCAGTTCCACACAGAGTGCACTGCAGACATCTGTGTCAAAGATCAGGACCATTATACAAGCATGTCCACATCCAGAAAGTGTAGCAACTGACATTGTCTTAGCCACTGGGGTGAAACGTATGTCATGTATCTCAAGTTCCTTGCAACTCTAGTGTGTATGCCTCTGTTCTTAGGAAAAAGAGGATGCCACCATTGCTCTGACATAGTGATGAATGATTTAACTAGTCACTGAAAGAAGTACAAACTTTTTGATGATCACCTTTATAAGCTGAACAAGTGGTGAGAAGTGGTGCAAAAGACCATTGATTGAAGTTAATCCTCTAGATTAGTTACTGTAGTCACAAATTATATGCACTAAAACTATACCAGACAACTGAATGGAGTGGAGAGTAATTTGATTCATTCTTAGCACCTTCACCAAACTACATTTGCAAGGACTCTTTGAAGAAAGAGTTATCATTTGCTACAAAAATATTGGTAGTGATATGTTTGCAGTCTATGTTATGATACAATATCATAAAACACACCAATACAGAATCAGTTATTTAGATAAAAATGCTTAGCTGTTGTGAAGGAAATTGTTAGCCAGAAGTTTGAAATATTTCATGTAATTTTAGATGTATCCATCAGTAGAATATTTTAAATCAGGGACGATTTTGTGCACCACAGCTAGTATGCAATTAGTCAACCTCTGGGCAGTCAGGGGGTATTTGTAGGCTGTAAACACCTCCTGCAAGTCCAGATGCACTTGCCCAGATGTTGACTAATTGCAAACTATGGGCACAAGTGCAGGAATGCCTATGGTCTGTAGGTTGTTTCTGACTTTTATCTCAATACTATTATCACATGTAGTGGAATGTAGATTGTGACACACACACACAGGACAATAGGGCATAGCAATGTGAAAGCCGGAGCCTTACTTTTGATCTCACTGAAGTACACCTTTGCCCTTATGGAGGCTATCTACGAAGAGGAACCTAAGAGGAACCTCATTTTCTGAGTGCCTGTTTTTACCTAGCTAAAGGCTTGGAGGAGCCACAAAAGTTAAACAAAAATTCAAAAACAAAAGTATGGGGGAGTGGAGGAAAAGAAACTTTAAGGGCAAAAGGAACTTGAAAAAATAGGAGACAAAATGGGCCAAAGAGGATAGTGTACATTCAGTGATCCTAGGGGGTTTCTGCACTTGCCTTATTTAGATTCGGAACAATAGATCCAGATTCACTAGACCTACTGAGGTAGATCATGGGGAGGTGATGGCCAGATCAGCACCATCTGCACTGATGGTGCCGACCCACTCCAAGCCTCACCAAGACTGCAAAGCTCATGTGAGATTCACGTGCGCATCCCAGCACCTCCAACTGCTAGGAGCAAGAAGCTCCAGATCATGGAGGATGTACCATCTGCACACCTCTATGATCGGTAGTAAGGTCCTTAATCCAGTTGTACACCTAATTTAGGTCAGGGTCACATGTGAGTTTTAGATCAACCTGAATCAACCCAAAGGCCCTGTCACTTATATTAATTTAATCTAAGCTGTATTCCAAGCCAGCCTACACCTGTTAGACCATCCTAAAATGTAGTTCTGCTTCCTCACATGAGAGAGGTGGACGGCCTAATGGAGGCAGAACTGTGCTGTGGTGGGTGGCACCCAGTATTTCTTTTCAGCCGACAGCACACGCAGAGTCTGTGAGGCACCTCCTCCAAATCCAGATGTGGGATTGTCTTGTCCAGACAGATGAATGTGTGGATGAGGAGGCCCAGGATCCAGACAAGAGGCTCTTTGGTCTGGATCTAAAGTAAGTGCAGAAACATGCCTAGAAATGTTAATGGCGTGAAAATATAATGAAAATATCATAGATGAGATTACGTAACCTGGTGCCCTCTAGCTGTTCCAGATTACAACCCTTCCAATTAACTCCAGCTGGCACTTCTACGACCCAGAATCTCAGAAGGGAAATCATGGCATAGCAGCTATGACTGCCAGGATGGCTGCCTAGAAGCCGGCACAGGGATGGAAGGACACAACACACAGGAAAGATGGACTGTAAGGGAGAAGGAGAGCTTCAGTATTTTGTTGCTGATGTCATTTATTTCCCTTTACAATTAATTGAAAACCTCACCAGATACATTTTATCAGAAGTTGTATATGGTAAGGGATATCATAAAAGATAATGGGACACTCCCTCGATGTTTGGAATTCACATGGGAAACACCCAGATGACAAATATACCTTCCTTTAAAGCTTGAGGCTTAACTCTTTCTAATCGGTATCACTTTTTCCAAGCTTACATAGCATTTAGTGGCTCATACTCATGCTTTTCTGCTAACCAGACAAATGCTTGTAATATGCCCACATTGCAACAGTAACACCAGCTGTGAGGTTTTAAGAAGACAAGCATTACCTGAATGTAGGAAAAGCAGAGTTATATTTCATAGTCATTGCATTGAACTACATTTTGCAAACATTGTAGTGGGGGAAGGATGGTTGTTGTCCCACCCAAAACATTTCCCATTTCCTCTTTCACATCCCTAGTGACCCAGTGTGGACTAGTGGTTAGGGAGCCGGACTCTTTTCTGAGAATACTGGGTTTGATTCTGCTCTCTTCCATGAAGCCAGCTGAGTAACCTTGGGCTAGTCACAGCTCTTTCTGAGGTCTCACAGCCCTACCTACCTTACAGGGTGTCTGTTGTGGAGAAAAGAATAGAAAGTTCTGTCAGGTGTTTTGAGTCCCCTTAAATGGGTGAGAAAAGCAGGGAAGGAAAGCCAACTCTCCTTCTCCTTCTGTTTTCAAGACTGTACCTTTACCACAAAGCATCAGAAAATGCAGTCATAGATAATTTCTACTTAGCATGTACTGGTATATATGCCTGAATTGAGTGATTATAGTTAAGACCAGAAAGACAGCGGGCAATGCACAGCAGAGGCCACCTGTTCTGCCACAGCCTGCCCAGAGCCTGCTGTAGCTTATACTAACACCAAGTTCTTATTCCTGAATATAATCTGAAATAAGGCCCAGTGTAGAAAGGTCCCTGTGGCCAGTTATAGAACCTCTGAAGTGGGGGAGTGTTGTACATAATTGTGTGACTCCTGCTCAAGTATTAATAAGACTTCATTTTTAAACTCCTTTAGAACACATTTTTTCTCATCCTAGTTGCAATAGTTGTGGTGACATTCTAGAAAGCTTTTAAGTTCAGATATGATCCAGTGGTTTGGGATCAGAAAATGCAGCATTCCAGGATAACATTTTTAACAAGGTAGAATGGAAGAAAATTGCCCTCCGCTGGAAATCTACAAGTCAGCTCTCCAACGCTCAATGGATTATTTGAGTTTGTACTTACACCCTCAACAATTGCACATCCCTCCAAATTGAGAAAATGCAAGACTTTAAAAACATGTTTAGTGTGTTGATCTTTGGATTCCATTTATTGAAACTGCCCTGCATGAACCCTTCCTATGGCCAAATTCTTTATTGCTCCTGTCTTTTCTCAACTGATAACTTCTAGCTTAGTTCCCTCAGCTGTCACTCACTTCTTTTCCATCAGAATTTCAGTTTTCATCTAGCTATGATCCTGTTTAATGCTGTTTTATGTCTTGGCTTAATGTTTGTATATCAGTCACTCACCTGTTGCAAGTGTTTTGCTATATTGTAATGTTGCTTAAGTTTAATAATTTTTTTAAAAAAAATAAGGTAAAATTGAAGTGATAATATCCTGCATTTAACAGCTGTCATTAAGTTACATGTGCATTTTTAAATTCTAGTTTTTCTTGAAAACAGCAATGACAAAAAATTGCTACAGGTCAGCCTCTTTCTGTCTTTTGTTAGTAACACTTAAAACAGGGAGTGATATTCTGTGTGTTGAATAATCAGGAATGTAGTTCAGTCTGTTAGACCTGTTAGTTGGTGAGTCTCCAAAGTTGTTTGAATTGAAATGTGTAGCCATGCTCCCTCATGGGTGCTATTCATATATAAGTCATTTGTTATCTGTAAGATACAACCCTTCTCATGTTGCTTTCCTTGCCTCCCTCTTTGGACTCATCCAGACAGTTTAATATCATGGTTTGGAGCAAGAACTAATATATCTAAGACCTCAGTTCAAGTATCACAATCCAATATTCATTTGCAGGTGCAGAATTATTTATTTCCGCACTTTTAAAACCAGTTTACAGCAAAATGAAAATCTATTCTGCCTACCCACATACATAATCACCGAGAGAATGGGAGAGAATGTCTGCACACACACTGATCTGGATCTAATGAAGGTAAGTGCAGAAAAGGTCATGCTACAGAATCATCTACTAGAAGGCTGTGCCACATGAGACTAGTTGGAGCAGACTATAGCATGAAACTCATGCTACAGCCAACTCCAAGGGGACCACTTTAAAGTGGTATCCCATACATTTACAAGTGGTAGATAGGACCAGCCACGCACATGTGGATGGCAGTGAGCACGTGATCTGGTCTACCTGGTGTGTGGAGCCCAATACTATTTCACCAAGCTCTTGGCCACAGCCTCAGAAGTCAAGGCCCATGTGGCTTAAAGCCTGTGTGGCTTAAGGCCTGTGTTATTAGAGCACTCCGCAGGAGGCCTGGACTTCTGGGGACTACTCTACCAAGCAGGTGTTCTGAACCTGGAAAGCAGCTAGCCTGATTCTGGTGGACCATGCAGAAGCTGAGGTAAAATGCTCAGCACTCTAACCAATGGTGTACTTAGTTTGCAGACTGTTTGCAGACTTTCATATTTTTTATTCCTGACAGGTTTGGGGTAGAAACCACAGGTACTAGAAGAGTCACACAACTTGCTTTTAAGGCTGCAGCTCCACTCAAACTGCTGCAATGAATCCAAGAGTGTCCTAATCTATATGAGAAGTGGCTGATCAGTGGCCGCATCCAGTTGCTAAAATAGTCCACTGAAATTATACTTCATTTCCCCTTCAAACTATCCTTATAGTAAATATACTGCAGTAAACGTATATTTTAATTGCTTTAATGTATAAAAGGAAAAAGACTGCCCATCCTCCATTGTTTCCACAGTGAAAGCAACAAAATGCCTGGGATTTATTTTTCATGCTGCAAATGGCTAATCCTTAAATCTTTAGGACAATGCAGTGGCACTGGATGGAAAGGGAGGATCTAACAATCCCTTGTATGTGGCTGTTAATTCTGCTATGGCATCACAAATTAAATAATGGATGGTATCATAAATGCTGACAAGTATTTATTTACTTAAAACATTTCTATATTGCCATTCATTAAAACAAAATTCCAAGACAGTGTATAGTTGTCGTCCCCAAGTGCCATTGAGTCAGGGTTGATTCCTGGTAACTCCAAGGACACATCCATGCAGTTTGCCATTGACTTCTTCTGGGGATCAGATCTACAATTGATGTAGTACTGTGCTATGACCACTTCCCACAGGGCAGTTTACAAAGCAATAAAAATTAATTAATCACAATAAAAGCAACCCACCCAACACACATACAGACATAACCAGATTAAGATCTCCATGAAAACATCATCCCATGGCCAGTCAAGTGATCAAGCTAGCAGACGCCAAAGTACACAGCAATGTTTTAAGTTGATAGGATTTTGTATTTTGGTGGAGAAACCATACCCAGATGGGCATAATAGCAGAAAATTATCAAAGTGCAGGTGAACCATCATGCATTTGCTGAGTGCCAGGGCTGCTCTGTGGATGGAAATTTCTTGCACATTTCCCTTGAACTGTTTCCTGTGGGGGAACACTTATCAGACATTCAACCCACCACTGATCTGATGGAACTGTCCAGTGGTATTGGATTCCTGGGGAAGTTTGACCCTCTGCCCTTGGTGCAGGAAATGTGTCCTGAAAGCGTTCAAAAGTGCAAATGGAGGCCTTTTCACACTACAGCCGAACGGCTGTAGTGCACTTAGGCTAAGACACTCGGGGACGCTTTCCTACCTGCCTACTTGTGAAAGCATCCCTGCGTGTCCTAGCCTGGAAAAGACCCCGCTCCCAGGTCTGTCATTGGGTCCAGATGGACCCAGGGGCGGCCAGGCCTGTTCGGCCACTTGGTTTGCCATTTCAGGACCCAGCAAGGATGAGGTAAGTATCTTGCATGTGTGTGCATCCCTGCCTAGGCCCAGGCTTGGGAGGGTGGGTGCCCAGGTGGGTTTCCTGCAGGCCCTAAGGGACCTGATCCAGTCCCCTAGAACCAGCAGGAACTTGGAGAAGATACATGACTGGCCTGCCCAATAGGGGCTGCCAGAGCCGGACCCCGAACCTATCAGGGGGGGAGGTATGCGAACGCTTCCTTCCCTGAACCACTTTGGGCCGGCCCCAAATGCCCTGGGCTGGGTGTAGAGCAGTAGAGGGTGGAGGGTGCTCTGGGACAGGCTGGGTCAGTTCCGAATGGAACCGCCCGCCCACAGGAGTGAATGCTCCATCCCCGGGCATCCTTCACACGTTGGGAAAGCCCTCCTACCAATAAGTCTTGGGTCTCCCCATCTCTACCATGCATGGTACTGCTACATGCCAGATGTCCCACCCACTTCTCACCATGGGTGTTTTTCCACTGTCACTAGAAATACCCATTAATGGGTACTTAATGGCATTGTTGTACCCGTTAATGGGTACTTAATGGGTACTTCTAGTGACAGTGGAAAAACACCCCATGACTAGTCAGTTGGTGCAGTAGCGTGATGTGGCATTATGAGTTAAACCAGACCAATAGCCCTAAAGATCCTGTGCATATCTGGAGTCAGTGCCAAATACTGATTCCCCCCCACCCCGGGGAAATCATCAGAAAACGTCCTATATATGTGCCAAGATGTCTAATGATCCCCTAGTGACTCCAGCAGGGGTGGGCGAGGAAGGGCTGGAATTCCCTAGGTCGGCTTAGTCCCGCGTTCTGCAGGATTTCACTTTTCTCGCTCGAGCGAGAAACCAAAAACCTCGCCCGACTGGATCGGTTTGTGTTCTTAACGGAAGAGAAGCGTATAAAGTCTGCCTTGGCAAACAAAACGTTCAAAAGTCAGCCATCAAGCATCGCTTTTGTGCGTGTGACAGGCGCAGGGCTCCCCTCCCCAGGCAGCAAACAGAGAAGGAGAGAAGCCGATCAGTTTGTTCTTCGTTACAAAAGCAGCAGCAGCAACAGAGAACAGCAGCAACGACCGCAGGAAGAGGAGGGACTAGCGGTGCCTCAGCAGCAGCAGCCCTGCCCGGCTTTGGCACTGGTGGGGCCGTCGGAAAAGCTGCTTCATCGCTGAGCCGAGCCAGCCTCGAGCCCTGCCCGCTTCGCCTTTTCCCTCGCACTGGAGCTCTCGTAGGGGCGTCCCGCCGTCGACTCGCCAGGGAGAGGCCGAGGCGGCGTCGGCCGCCCCTTGGGCGCTCATGTCTCAGCCGACGAAAGGGAAAAAGCAGCCCGCCAAAGCGGGCAGAGCGGTAAGTAACGGTGCAGGGTGCGTGTGAGGAACTGAGGCGACGGCTCTGCCTGGCGCCGCTCCACCCTCTCCAACGCCAGCAAGGGCGAACGGAGGAGGGCTGCTCCTTCCCTCCGCTTCCCTCGCAGGCTTAGAAGGGCCGGGAGAGACGCGCAGCCTGGAAGTAAGGGGCGGCCGTCGGCACCCAGGAATGTGCGCCAGGCCAGCCGGCGTCGGACAGGGTGCGAAGGAGAAGGAGGCGCGCAGCAGGCAGGCAGCGGCAGTGGCGGAGACTACGCAGCGGACCAGGGCGCGAGCCAGCAGGAGCAGTGGGTGGGGTTCGCTGGGGTGGGGCGGCGAAACGAGGGTGGGAGGGAGCTGCTGAGCCGTGCTGTTTGGCTAAGAAGAGCCTGAGGTACGCAACCCAAAACAACAGAGCAGCCTCGCCTCCTCCCAGCCAGCGCGGCATTTCGAGCTAGGGCGTGGTGGTGCTGCTGCTGGTGGCCGAATGCGTAAGGCCGGCGGGTCTTCTCCCCCTTTCCCAACGCGAGCAGAGAGGCTGTGCAGGATCCCCGCACCGCGCGGCGCAGCTCAGCTGTCAACTTCCGAGGGGGCCGGAGTGAAGAGCGTAGTTCTCTGTGCGTGTGCGCACGCGCGGCAGTGAGCCAAAACTGCTGCCTCGAGATAGTCGTTTTCCACCCGCAAATGCTAACTCTGGGGTTCCCGTGCCTTGGAGTGGAGGGTCGTACTTTCCACCCGCAAGGAATTATGGGGAAAGGAGTGTACCACCCGTTGCAGTGCTTTGACATATGTGAGTGGAGGTGAGCGGAATTTAAGCCCAGGGTGGTTCCTCAGAGTTAGCAGTTGCCAACTCGGTGCCCTCCGGATTGCCTCGAGGCGCAGACATTGCTAGTTAGGGCTGATAAGAATAGTCATTTAATACATCTGCATTGCACCACAGGGCTGCATTCACACCCAAGTTTAAATCCGGCTTCAGTCCACTTTCAGACTGAGAGAATACACCAGCAAAGTATCAAGATGTTTTCTTTCAGCATTATCTGATTGGGAAAAGCCACATTTGGGTTAGATAAAGAGGAAAGAAAGTGATTTGTTACTTTCCTGCTGTATTCACTCACTTGGAAAGTGGTCTGAAACTGGATTAAAATTTAGGTGTGAACACAGCACACGCTGGCAAAAAGTAGTCCGGGTGTTTTGTGCTTAAAGAAGAGGAACTAATAATTTCTAGGCAAATTTCTGTATAGTAATCCTCTACAGTTTGTTACAGCTTTTGTGATTTTATGAATATTGCCTGAAAGCCATAATTCGAGTCATGGATGTTTAAACCACTGCCCTTTTCTGTGCATTTACCTAATTGCATAGATCATTGCCCAGGAAAGTTCTCACCAAGTACCAAAGGTCTATTGTGTGACTCTGATTTTGTGGCACTAATAGAAGACACTCTGGTCCTTTCTTCATGGACCTTTAATCTGGATTAAAGGTTTGTATCTGCATGTTAATGTGGATCAAGGAGGCCCTGCACCTTCTGTGTTAGATGGAGCCTGGTCTGGAGTAAGGGAGGCCTTAATCCAGATCTCTGGTAAAACGAGAGGGATTAGGACCCGGATCCGGAACATGTGAGGCATACAAAAGGCAGCTTCCTGCCAAGTGTTTTGGTGGCACGCCATAGTGTACTGTTGAAAAGCACCCCACACAGGCCCCATAGCTAGGAACTTTAATTCCTAGCTCTTAGTGGTGTGGGCATGTGGTGCAAAGCTCTGCAATAGCCTAGCTCACTGTTATGAATCGCAGGGACGGTCATGAGTCAATCTGATCCTGCGCCCTCTGCAGACAGGGCTGATCCTGCCCACACCACCTCATGATCCCACCAGTGGACCAGGCTATTCTGGACCTAATGATCTGTGACTAAAGAGAGGTAAGTCCAGAAAGGGCTTACAGTCAGGTGCTTATATTACATCCTGTAGGCCATAAAAGCAGGACTCCTCTTAACTGTGGTGGGAGATACAGTATGAGCAGCTTTAGTGGTAAAAGACAGGGTGGTTTTGTGAAGCTGAGATTTTGTAAAGGCAGAATTTACTGAGTGAGTTTGTTAAAAAGAGAAATATGGAAAGAGTCTGTGAGTGAGTTTGCTACTTATTCTTTGCTTTCAAAACCTACAGGAAAGTCTTTGACTAGTGAATAGTTATAACTTGATACATGTTAACTAAACCAAGTGCTTTATTGGTATGTAAACTTTTAGCCTAAACCTTGTTCCCTATGATTCCCTCAATCTTGGCGTAGAATTCATGCCTGAACTTTGCAGAAAGGAGCCGCCCTTCCTGTCAACTAGAACCATTATTTGCACTATTTTATTTAATACCGTTCTGGATATGTTGCTGTGAGTGAGCAGGGAAGGGGTTAACGCTCAGCTCCCATTTCATCAGGGGACCAGTCAGTTGAACACTGGCGTTCACCGACTGCTGGATGGAAGCTCTGTCAAAGGATGCTGATTGGTTCCGGTTCCTAGGAGGGCTTTAGTTGGCCAGTGAAAAGTGGAGGGCAGGCTGAGCTGTGGAAAGGGGTTCAGTGAAGAAGGAGGGGGTAGAATTGAGCTGGCCTGCAGGGAGGGGTTGCTCCAAGGTTTCTTGAGGGAGAGAAATGTCCCATGGAGAGTCTGTGAAGTACTCAAGGAACACAGAAGGTCTAGACTAAGGGGTTGAAAAGGGCAACCCAACCCTCTTTATCTTGTTCCTGGGTTAATCTTGTTTGTCAACCAAAGGGGAGTGACGCTGTAAAGCACTCTGTGCATGAAACTTGCTGGTTTAGACTACCTGCCATCTGCACACTTCATTTTCGATTTTGTTTCAATAATGAATTCCATTTTTAAAGCCTGCTTTGTGCCTTGGAGAGGGGAAGCCCTGTTCACATGGCTCCAAGGCGCAGTTCTGTCCTGGACTGGGTTCATTTAGTCCTCATAAGCAAACTCAAGAGAGCAGGGTGAGGACTGCATAGCCTGGTTTTCCTCCAGACCTCTGGGGAAGGGAGGTGGCATGAAGGGAGGTGGCATGGACCTCCAGGCAAGGGCTTGGTAGCAGCACTACTATGAGCTGAGAGAAGCACCAGTGCTAGAACCTCCCAGTGCTAGGAAGAGATCTATGTTTGGTCAAGTGGCTAAGGGGCTGGACTGTTATCTGGTAATACCGGGTATGATTCCGCCCTCCTCCATGAAGTCACAGATCTCTTCTGAACTCTCACAGCCCCACCTACCTCACAGGGTGTTCTGTTTGCGGGGAGAAGAATAGAAAGCTTTGTCAGCTGCTTTGAGTCCCTTAAATGTGTGAGAAAAGCAGGGTAGAAAAGCCAACTCTCCTCCTCCTCCTCCTCCTCCCATGCCCACTGGCAAAACCCGCACTCTTTTCCACCACAGCATATAACTGGTCATACAGCTGCTCATCATAGCAAAGCACTCTGGCGTGATGTTACAATAAGGATAAAATCAGTGTGCCAGATAACTGGTGATCTGACATGACCATCAAAAGGTAGTAAGATAGTATGAAAAATCCTCTCAAACATTGCAAGAACTTTTTAATCTCTGGCCCCCTGAATGGTTAGGAATGCCCAGTCTCTCCTTGATTACACATCAAATAATGCTGAATTATATTGAACTACATATTTTATCAGTCCCAGCCAGGCTGGCCAGTAGAGTTTCAACAGTGTCTGGAAAGCTATCATCCCTGTTTAAGCCCTGGGACAGGGTAGAGCATCTGATCTCAGAAGATAAGCAGAGGCTGCCTCCAGACATCTGGGCAACAGTGAGGGGAAAGTGCTTTCTTCCACAATAGTGTCGCAATCCAGCAAGGGTTGTGCTCCCAAACTTTCAGACAGGTAGATTTTTGTGCTTTTCATGTTGAGCATTGGGCTTTCCTGGAACAGGAAAAACCCCATGATTTTATATTATATAGTGGGGCTATGTTGGGTTTGCCACAGATATGTGTGACAATCTCAACATAGCCACACCATAATTGTGCTTTTTAACCCCTGTCTGGATGCTGCCAGAGTTTGGCCAGGTTAGTACTATACTTGGATGGGAGACCACCTGGGAAGAAGGCAAATGAGCTTCTGTATTGTAGCTAAGAAGACTGTACATATTTGTTTTGTCTGTGCAGCCATCAAGACTCAAGATCAGGCACGTATACTTTTAAGGCTTCCTTAAGTCAAACTTTTACTTCTTAAGGAAATCAAGTAGTTTGAGAAAGGTATGCAGTGGCTACTTCTAGGCACTATGAACCAAAGAAATCAAAGGGGCATGTGTTTGCCTGCCAAAGGACTAACTACAGGCACCCCTTTTGGAGCATTTGGCTGGCTGCTGAGCTTAGTGTTTTTTATTACTGTACTTTCCACATGCTTGTGGACTTATTACTTTCTTTGCCAGGGCATCACTGCACATCTGTATGCTCCTTATGCCAGCCTATGTCCCTGCTTGCCTTCTAAGAATGAGGCCAGATAAATGAAACTGTAGTCTAGCTGTCAACCAAAGAAATCCTGTCCTATGTATCCCAAAGGAAACAGAGCCTCCCTCCTACACCCACGCACGTTTAGCTCAAGCATACTTTCTACCCTCAGGACTCTATGGGAGTAAGGTTAACAGTCAACCACAAAGGAGTGGCCACAGCACAGACACAGTGACAGAGCTAACAAATCCTTTACCATCCTGTCTTCTCCGCCTGTTTTCGGGGCGGTCCTGTCCAGCTAAATGAACAGTCTAACCACGCCTTGCTCCTGCTATGTGTCTCCCCTCCCATTGCCTGTTCCCTGATTCTAGAGCAACACATCTGGCTCTCAGTTTGGGTGAGTGTGGCCAGCAGGAGGGAAAGTGAACCTTGGAGAGAGACTCAAATCAGTCCTGAGAAGGAGGAGGCGTTTAGCATGGCTTTTGCAAGCTGGTGGTATGCAACGGTAAATATGTCTGGGCTTTCACTTTATATTTTTGCTTGGGACTCATCAGGGAGTGCCCGATGTTAGTAGTTTAGTAGATAAAAGCGATTGGAAAGGCTTCACACCTGCGTGCAGGTTGCATCAGGCATGCAGCTTTCACTAAAACAGGAAGCTTCACCCTCTTCTGGTATGCAGTATAGTAAGCTGTCTCTTTCTTGCAGTTTTTTGACCCTTAACAAATACTGGCAGTGCTCTTTCCTTGTTTGCAGCATTTTTGGGCGTAGACACAAAAGGAAAGTGGAAGGGTGAAGGAAATCTAATTCACATGGACTGGAAGTAAAGGGCAGCATACTTCTGATATTTAGTTTTGAGGAATGTTTTTGTGCAGTGAACAGTAGTGTGGTAGTTTTTAAGACTAGCAGATTTATTAGGGCTTTTTGGTATTTTATGGACCACAGTTGCTTTTATCTGATGCATGAAGTATAATGCTGAGTTATGGGTGTGTTTCATGCCTTTTGGAACACAAACACTGGACTCAAAGCAAGAAGTGAAATGTAGAAAACATGAAGGGTGGACTGTATATGCAACTATGGTATTGCTACCAATGATAATTATTAGTGATTGATGAAACATTTTTGGAGTCTTTGTAGCTGGCCAATAACAAAGCCAAGGTATAGAGTGCATGCTACTGTATATAAAATAGAAAGAATAAGTACATATGTTATTTGATTTGAATGAATTGTCAGGTCAGCCTTTTAAAAAAGAATCTAAGAAATATAGAGCTTTAGAGCTTTATTTTATATGCCATATAGCTACTGGTAAAGCTTATACTTACCTTTTTAATATGTATATAACTGAGGTTAACTTTTCTACTTAAGTTTTGCGGGTTTTGAAAAAGACTTGATAGTTCCAGCCCTGCCCCATTTAGTAGTGGCATGTAACTGGAAAGTGAATGGGATAACACTTCAAGGCTGTGTGCAGATGTCAGGATGCAACACAGGGTTGCCTCTTGCCATCCTTCAATAGACACCTGATGCAAGCCCTGGCTTAACTGTGCACCTGGCAGTGGCAAGCTGCATGTGAGATCAGACTGCTAGGACTTCTAGGAAATGGCCAAGTCCCTGCTCACTTTATTTATTTATTTCTGTTCATACACTTTGATGGTTCTTGGAAGACCCCATGGGCTGATTTCATATGCTGCTTGCCAGACATGCAGGTAAGCGGGGCTGTTACAGAAATGTGATGTTTATAGTGGATTTCCCATAGCAGCATTTTTTTTTTGGCATTGTTGTCATTATTGGACTGGGACTGTACTGGGTGTGTGTTGTCATTCCCAATGCAGTGCCAAGAAGATTGCAGGGTTTTACCTTGCATCCCATACACTGATTGCCTGTTACTGATCTTTGGCATGATTTCATAATTGTGGAAGGTGTGCGCCATTTTTACTAAAGCAGTTTCTCCGTCTGTTTTTATTGAAAAGAGTTTTGGGTTTCTTGAATCTGGCTTGTACAAAATTTTGCCAGATTTGATGTTGTCAATTTGATGTCACCTAGGGCTGTGTGTAGCCAGAATTGTGCTTTGACAATGGGAGTTTTGTGTTAAATGGACTCTTACAACATTAGAATTTACTTGTAGTCTGGAAAAAGAAGGGGACATTCAATTATTTTTAAAAGTCCTTCGCTTTAAGAATGTACAATACGGTACATTTCAGCTTTTTGGAATCTTCCTAAAATAAATCAGAATGCTTTGAAGTTTGGCAGTTCCCATTGTACAGTATCATTCACCATGCAATTATTTTTTTGCCTTAAAGCCATCTCTGCAAATTTCTAATTGTCAAAGCCTGGAAAATGCCAGTAAAGTAGCAGAAAAGGCAGGGAATAATTATGCAAACGAAGATCTATCTGCTAAAGTGCGTATCTAGACCTATATGGTGATACTTTAACCAATCTCCTGCAATGCCCCCATTATGCTGCAGCCCGCCGGCCCACCACCTCATCATTCTGCCTCTTGTGCCAAGTCTCACCACCACCAGCTGAAGCTAACCTTTTGCACTTGAAAACTTACTGGGGGTGATGGTGGCGGGAGGGTAAGCGTGTTCAGGCCAAAAACAGCCTATCTATGGCTGGCTTCCTTGTCTGTCCCTGAGATGGACTAACAGGCTAGGGTGGGACTACAGCCTTTATGTAGATGTGCCAAAGCCATTAGGTTTCTTGAAGGGTAGGAAGAAAAATGGGATAATATATTTTTAATTGTTATTTAGAGCTTACGTTGTTCTGGCCAAGTTGGGCATGCTGATTTACCAATTCACTGAATTAGTAAGAAATATGCCCCTTTTTTCTTCCTAGAATTGTGTCAATTATGAATTGAGTGATGCATTTATGTTATTAGCATTTTCCTTAATCACGCTTACAAAGTGTGCACAAGTGTGGCACAAGTTGCACACAACATTCACACGAATGCTTTTGCAAACTGCACTTCACTTGTTTTAGTGTTCCCGTAAGGTGCTTCTTAAACACCTTTGTCATGCAATTCATTCTTGTTATTGTTGTTGTTGGGTACCACTTCATTGCAGCCTACTCCTGGTTGGCTGCATGGGCACCATATACAGCTTTCTTGGCAGAGATGCAGTAGTGGTTTGCTACTGTTTACTTCTGGGTAGAGGCTGGGGATCCCTGGACAATCTTCTATGTGCTAGGTAGTTTGCCTTATTCCTGAACTAGTTCCCCATATCACCTGGCGAATGTAAATACTGTAGTCTTCTTAAATTCATTGGGTCCTACTTCCATGTATATATGCATGAGATTCAGTCTTAGTAATGTAAAAAAACTATGTTAAATGTGACAACCTTGCACCAGGAGGGAAATATAAAAGTGCCTGCAAGGGTTGGCTCAGTCTATCCTTTAATGTGTGCCTCCTCCATTGATTTTATTATTTTTTCATAGTGATGAAAAATGTATTGCCTCAGGTGCTTTAGGGAATGGTCTAATGATTTTATTCTTTTTTTCCTATTAATACTTTTTTATTTTAGTGAAGGTCTTATCTCAAAAATTGAATCAGTTACAGATAGCATTCTTAATTAAGGTTGGAAGTTTAAGTAGAAGCATAATGAAGCAGCTGGAGTTATATTATACAAATTCTGCTGATGGACAGGTTGATGGTGAAAGCCACCCAGGGAGTTATTTTACCTATATGCAGTACTGTATTCAGTTCCTTTAAACTTAACTTTACACAGTGAATAATCTATTCTCCATGCACTGAAAAATGTTGCAGAAAATCTATAGGAAACCAAACTTTAGAATATCTATATCCACTTATTTATTTATTTCATGGATTCATATTTCTTTTGCTGGTTAACAGAACAAAACTGTTAGGAAGTTTAATCATTATACTTTTATCAATTTGCTAACTGAACAACAGTTAAACAATTGATAATAAAATAATTTAAAAAGACAACAGAAAATCCTTAACATTTATCAGCTTGTCCACAGTGTTGCCATCTTTGTCACTCTCACATACCCAGCCTTCTCTCCTGGTTTTCATTATAGATTCTTCCTTTCCCCTATATTGTTGAATTCCATGTTTGCTGATTGCACTGTTATGTGAAGCACCAAAGTGATATGAGAACTCAAAAGTTACTGCTGTGTAGGCATGATCTGAGTCGTGGGAATCAGATGGGAAAGAATCTAGGATATATACAGTACCTTGTACAGAGCTGTATTCTTTGTGATACGAAGGCTTGCTAATGTGGCTAAGCCTTTTCTGCCTACGTGTCTTACTTGATGCTTCACAGAATAAAAGATCACCACCAACTTTGAATGTAGCTGAAGCCCCAAGGGACTGTAGTCCATCCCCATCTGCACAGGATGCGGAGGTTGCCATAGCTTTTCACCAGATGCCAATCTAACCACGTGTAGTCATGGATTTGCGCCATCCAGAACTTGAAAGTCTCTCCTCGCAAGCCATGTATGCAAGTGGCCTAGTCTGCAAACCCAACCATCTTGAGTACTATCTCACTGGACATGAGATCAGGCTGGAAGAGGGGTCCATTGATAGTGAACAGTATTCTTTCATTGGGTGTGGAATGGTGTAAACAAAAATGGATTACAATCCAGACTGTGTTTCTGGCTACCTGCTAAACTCATGGGCTTTTGAGGAGCTAGGCACAACAGTAAACCCAGTACTTTAATGAGATTATAAACCACAAGTAATATACCAGGTGTTTTTTTTACACTCCTACTAAGTCTAACCAGCCATCTCTTGGCCAGAGCGCAGAGGTGCTCAGCTTACTATCTTTCCAGCATCTTGCATTTGGGCACTGAACCCTGCCTGCCACACCAACCAGTTCATGCCTAACCCTATATCACAGTCTGGTGAAACTTTGCTAGCTGAAGTGCTGAACCTCTGGAATACCATTGTTCCTAGAGCTTCTGTTCCTATAGGATCATCTACCCATTCACAGTCTGAGCAGATGCCTGATTTGGATTAACTGATCTTGAAAAAGCGAGTTCTTTGGGTGAACAGTCTTCTGGTACCTGGATTTCATGAACACCAGTGGGAGCTGTATGGTTTCTGTGCTGCTGTGCTGCTGCTCAACCCTGGGGTTAGACTAGTATCTCTGTATATACAGCATCAAGCGGAGTCGCTGGCTGATGTTTTAGCACTGCTAGCTCAGTCTGTGATACCTGCACCCTTCAGCTACCTTGACAATCGTCCGGGGTACTATTCAGCAGTCTTTCATGGTGGTGGTGGTGGGGGGAAACACAAAACACTTTTATAACATCCTAGACTCACATATAACTCCAGTACTTAGTTCACTGGCTAAACTACCCCACCCTTGGGCGGGTGGATTAATGCTGAAGATATCAATACCAGATACGTACTTTGTGTCTTTCATTCCTGTTTCCCTAGCAAATCTAGCCCTATACCTTGCTGCATTCTCTGTTTGAGGTGGGGGCCTGTGTTCCTAACCTAACACTTGAGATGCAGTTCTGACAACAATGGAGAAAAACAAAACAGTTAAGGGATATCTTTAGGAACCATGTAGGCATCAAAAAGTGTGATTGTTTTGGCATATTTCAGAGTGAAGATTTTTGTAAAACCAGGAACCCACTATAAAGAAACCCCCCTACCATATTGCCATCCTTCAAGTATCTGAGAAAATGGAGCTGTCTCCAGTGTCTCCCTTGATGGTCATAACCATTGGATTAGTTTGTATGGAAGGAAACACTGCTTCCGATATTTGGAGGCCCAAGTTGAAAGGTCTCTAAATGAATCTGTGAAAATGTACTATTCTCTGTGCAATGTTTCCAAGTACCTGAAAAAGGGCCCTGTATACACACCCAGTACTTCTCTTCAATGGCCTTTTCTTTTAGCCCCACTCTTATCTGAATCTGCTCCAATATGTTTGAAGCCTTCTTAAAGATTGGTGACCAGAAATGGACACAGACTCAATGATGTATTTAATCAGCTATAAACAGGATAAAACTGTTAGATCTTGTAATTTACAGGCTATTGATTCAACTGTCACAATGTCATTAAAGTTAATGACTGACTAAAATACAGGACTTTTTATATCTGTACTCTCACCTAGCCATGCATCCTTAAATTATGTCTATGTCTTAGCTTTCACTGGTTTGTAGCACTTTGTCTGTTACATTGTTATTTCAACCCAATTTTCTAATTTATGAAAATCAGAATCAATTTTGATTCTCAGTTTCGTGTCACTCCTTGTTAGCTGCACTGGTGTTCTGCTCAGACTTCATAGCATTCATTCTTCTGTAGAAGATTAACTCAACATGTGATTTTTCTTCTCCAAATAAGTCAGGATCTGAGAGAACGTCAGTCTTCCACATTTGGATGCTACATTAGCTGATATGACATCGTACAATTCTGGCACAACAGATGTAAAGAAGCTGAACAGATCTCTAATAGAAGGACTGCTAATCTGTGGAAAAAGCCCCCCCCCCCATCTCCCATCAGCAGCTAGCATAGTTGGTGGAGAAAAAAAAAAAGGGTCTGTAGTCCCATAATGTCATAGTAGCACTCCAATTTAACATGAAGCAGTAGGCATGACATATGTCACATTTGGATGTTTTCCATAATATGGCATCTGATTCATCTGGCTCCACAGCAGCTCTGAAGATCACGGGCCTATTCGCAATCTAGGCCTCTGGTATGCAATTAGGACAGCATTCCATACCAAAGGCCTAAGTGCGAATAGGCCCCACATCTAAAAACTTGATGTGCATTACTTTAGGAAGTAATGCATTCTCTATCATTACAAAATGTAGAATGAGAAGAAACAAGTTACGGTAAGGTGTTTTGATTGAATAACAGGGAAATAAACCTTTACTGTAACTTTTCAGTGGTGGAGCGGATGACTTCGAAAGGTGGGACATATTCAGGCAGAAGCTAGATGGGTGATGTTTTGATCTGGATTTCTTCCTGGAGCAGAACTTTGGACTCAGTGGGTTAAATGGCGCTTTCCAACTCTGTGATTCTGTATGCTCCTATGTTCTGGTGAATAAATATGCTTCAAGGGACTGTACCTTTCATGCAGAGGGTTTATGGCTCTGTCCCTGGTTAAGCTGGGAGGGTTGCTTGGCCTGTAACCTAAGGGTGCTGCAGCTGATAGTCATTGTACTAACCTAGATGAACACGCAGCCTTATACTCAGTAGGTGAGCTTCCCATGTAATACGAGTGAAATGTAGCTCTGTTGGGTCTAGACTTAAAACAAGGAACAGGAAGCTCCTTGTGGCACTTTGCATGTCATGTGGCTTGATTTCTCCACTGTTGATCTTGGGTGTAGCAAATTATTCTTTGCTATTAGGATACAGTTGAACAAGGTAAATTGGCTAGAGGGCAAATGAAACTTACTTGAAGATCAAAGAGTTGGAACTGAGTGGAATAGCCGTAGATGTACACGCTTTTAAAGTGTTTTGTTGTGCTTCATCGGACATGATAGCAAACTTTAATGAAGAAAATTGAATTGAATTTTCTTTTAAGGTTGCATGAATCAGTTTGAATCAGTTTTAGTGTCAGTTTGAATCATAATTTAGTGGAAAATTATGAAGCAGAAGACAACCTAATTTTCCAAGACTGGAATTACTTTGTTCTTTATATTATAATTGAATACACTCTGATTGTTTTTAGGTATTCTAAGAAAACATCAGTACTAATTAAACATGAGAGAAGTGACTACTACCTATACAGAGGAAACCAGCATAGTGCAGTGGTTAAGAGCAGAAGCTAGAACCTCCGAATCCTTGGGTTTGAATTCCTTTGCCATGAAAGGACCTTGAGCAAGTCACAGACTCTTGGCCTAACCTCCATTAGTGCTGGGAAAGAGCAAGTGAGGTAGTGAGGAAAGTGGAGAACTTCTGTAATAAGCCAGCCGAAAAACAGCTGAAATTTGCCAGAGTGAGCACAATGTATGGAACAGGAGCCCCACAACCAAACAGACCCTGTCCAGATGGGGGTGATATAGTGCCGTTACAGTACCACTATGGTAGGGTTGCCTCACGGGTCTGAGGCAACCCCACCATATCTCCCCTCAGACCTGCAAAAAACTGTTGCTAGAAAACCCAGTGCTGATCACAGTGAATGCTTTTTACTTATGAACGGAGTCAGTATCATAGCTCTGTCCACCATGCATGTGTGGAGGCCAAAACAGATATCCATACATGTGTGGCAGTGCTGATGCACGCATCCAGGTGTTCAGCATTAGCCGAATACCAGGATGTGCTTGTTGGCAAAACACTCAAAGACAACATTGGCTACGATGCTGTCATGCTAGCAAGGGATAATTGCGGAAGATCAATATACCGTGTTATGCCTTGGTGGTAGGAGATTTGGCCATAGTCTTGAGGAGGCCCAAGAAAAAACAACTACAGATACAGCAATTGTGTTCTATCACCTTAAAATAAACATTAAAAATTAGATTTGTTAGAAAGTTCTTAGTGGCTAAGAAAACAGTTCCCTTTCACAAAGCTGTATGTTTAATGTGATGTATTCCTATAGCTGTAAACTGTTGCTTATGCAGACATTATTTGGGATGTTGTGTCTACAACTGTACTTGAATCATTTGGTTGTGAGATCACTGACTTGGAGATGATTCATAAAGGCAAGTTCAGAGCTTAATGGGCCTACAGTCAGGTAATGACTTGCATTGATTAATCAGTCGTGGGTGCAGAGACCTTCCGAATTGTAACACCCAAGTTCACATGTATTAGTTTTCAGTGCAGTTTATTGAAAATCATCAGATGTTGACAAATTAGATGAAGCCATTGTGGCCTTTTGGTGAGCTATATCATTTAAGATATTTTCAGAAGTACAATAGAGATGAACTAAAATGTAATACACGTGCAAAATGCAAGTGTTTTATAGGAAAATACATGTAGTATAGGTAGACAGGTGCCATGGATCTCCCAAAGTTTGGTTGTAGATTCTGGTTCTCAAGTGTATCCATAGCTGGACAGAACCTAAACTCCCGACTGAGGCTAAGAGTCCTTTGTTCTGGCACCCGCAGAGACGTTCCTGGGATAAAAGAGTTTCTGTGCAACACATTTGCTCCATGTGGGAGCATACTCAGATCATCCCACTGGGCCAAATGTGAAAAGGTCTAGTGGTTAAGGAGCTGGACTCTTATCTGGGAATACCAGGTTTGATTCCTCACTCCTACATTAAGCCAGCTGGGTGACCTCAGGCTAGTCACAGCTCTCTTCTGGGCTCTCATAGCCCCACCTACCTCACAGGGTGTCTGTTGTGGGGAGAAGAATAGAAAAGCTTTGTCAGCCACTTTGAGTCCCCTTAAATGGGTGAGAAAAGCCAGGTATAAAAGCCAACTCTTCTTCTTCATACTTGTATACTTGAATCTTTTATTCTTCTATGGCCCTTATGTCAGGTTTTAGCAACTCAGTACAGAGCTTTGTATATTTTTCCTTCTTTTTATGTTTCCTCTTTCTGGTACTGGTAGTTCTTTTTGAGCTTCTTTGGCCCTGGCTTTTAATGGGCATGTATACCTGTTGGACCTAATGAGTGTTTCCACATTTTGATTTTTCCTTGCATTCATTTGATAATAAGCTTTTCTGCCTTTGTATCATGTTTTTGATTATGTGCTCTTTCAGTTGTCTAGAGTCCACCAATTTCTTTTAACAAGGGGTTGGTTTGCACTTATCTGACTGGTATAGTAATACCATACCAGTCAGGTTAAGAACGAGAACAGCTGGAGCCATATGCACTTCAAGCCCCAAACTGGACAACCAGTATTTAAGTGTGGATGGATGATTGAGATGTAGCATATGCTTTTGCAGTTGTGAGTTCTGCTGCCTGGAAACCACCTAGCCACTCCTGGTCAGGCTCACCACAGCATTTTATCTGTCCACAGTTAGTTAGGACCAGGGAGGGGTTGGTGAACTCCAAGATGGTGGCAGATGGATTGGTGTGCAGACACACTTCCCCAGGGAGCCAACCAATGCTCACTAGAGGGGAAATGCAAACAAGGGCCGATATATGGGTCAATCAATTGTAGTTAATATGTGGTTCAATCAGTTGTAAGAGTTTGTCTCTTTCTTTTTTCTAGCACAGTGATAAAAATGCAGGCGGAGCATCTGGAGATAAAAAAGGAGCAGAAGCACAGGAGGTAAATATAAAGCATAGAATAATGTGTTATAACTAAAGGGACTGTACTCTTCAAGGTGATTAACATTCCCAAACTATTAAATGCCTTAAAGAGAAATATATTCGACAGTTCTTTCGTAAATATTTGACAAAATTTTATTTCATATACTCTTAAAATCCCAATAGAATATTTACTACCAAGGTATGCTGTACCAGCATGGCTCTCATAATCTGGGTTGTTTGACCATTTCTGATCTATAACTTGCTGGTACATTATTTTAAACTGGATTTTAAATGTTGTATTTTGGTATGTGTATGTATATGTGTAGGTGTGTGTGTACAAATAAATGTATAAAAAACAAAAAACGTCCAAACCAAACTTGTTCCCTGTCTTTATGTGTGATTTGCAGAAGGTTTGCTTTTGAAAACCCCCATTTGCCACATTATTCATGGCAGTTTGGGTTTTGTTTACTATCAAATAAACAGACACTAAAATGCAGAGAATTCTGTTACTAGAATTGCGTGGATTAACTTTTCACAGTGGCAATATCGTAGCCAGTGAGGTTTATCCGAGGCACAAATGCTGCTAGCTGGAACTAGAAATGTATGGATTAAATTTAGATTCTGTACCTGGAAGGGAATCTCTAGCAGAAAGTGTGGAGAAACAGAAAAGTGAAGTATAGTGCAGCAAACGACCTTTTTTAATGATGTCTGCCTAGCATACAGAAAGTAGATTTGTGGAGTTCAAAAGAGCAGGAATTTGACATTCCAGCCAAGCCAGCCATCCTGTCACCTAATCCACAGTAATGTCTTCTGAGTCTTCATGAATGAATGGCAATTCATTTGTAATGTGAGCTTTCCTGCCTTTTATTAGACAGATGACTAAATATCGTATTGCCTACAGAACAAGGGCTACTGTAATATATCCTACCTAATTCTGTTGACTTCTTTCAATGCCTAAACTTCTTCTCAGTATACCTGAATAAAAGCAAGACATTTTGTATTCAACTTTTAGTCTCTGAAGATACAGAGGCTTGGAAGTACATGTATCATTGTTTGTAGTCCCTGTGAATTGTAGTTACATAGTCACTCATCAAAGGAATCTTTTATTGCATTTCTAAATAACAATTCTGGGAACATGTTAACAGTAGAAATAATTTGCACTCTTTAAAAATGTTTGTTATTCACACGCTATTGGGAATGTGCCATATTTGGTATTTCTACCAGAGCTTAGAGTAGAAAATCCGAGAGAAGGTTACTACACTGTGTTTTAAGCTTTTACGTTATTACTATGGTTCAACTGGTCTCCTGTGCAATCACTGTGGGCCTAGACTGAGAACTTTAAATTCTTGAATCGTAAGACCTCCTCATTCCGGCCTATTTGTATGAGAAACTCACTAATCCACGTAGTATTGCCGTGATACACATAGATTATAGAAACTGGATTTTTTTCTTTTCGGGTTCAGTTTCTTTTCTTTTTAAATTTGTTAATAAATTTAATATTCCCAGACAAGAATTCCAATAGGCTCAATGCACACTGGAACAATAATTCAATATGTTAGCATTTATCATAAATCATTGTAGGTATCTATACAGACCATTGGTAATAATTACTTATGGCAGCCTAGTTCCACAATTTGATCCATCTGAGCCTCAATAACCTTTTTTAATTTAAATAAGATTGACTTTCTGTTCTATACTGCCTTATATTTGCATCTCCTTAAACACCTTTTGCCCTTTTCCAAATTCCGTTATTACTGTTTTGGCCTACACTTCGTCTTCCTTAAGCAAATAATTATAAAAATTTTAAGTTATTCTTTTTATCTGCTTTCATTATGATTTTACTGTGACCTGCCCTGAGACCTTTGAGTATAGGGCTGGATATAAAAATAAATTAACTTATTTGGAAGACAACAGTTTTTAATTTTAGGTATAGCGTCCAGCCAAATTTTCCAGGTCTCTTCTGATTCCATTTCTGAGACATTATGTATTTGCTTTGAGTTGTGCAATAATAGAAACAGCTAGTTGTGACTTTAGAGATGTTTTTATGCCTTGGTTTGGAAAGCTAATTGTTTGTGGTAACAGTAGGAGTAGAGGGCAAAACATTAAATTTGGTCATTTCTATTCTTAGGCAGTTACCGAAAAACATTTTCTAAGCTATAATTGACCTTATTTACAAACATCTTATTTCTGAAATTTACTATTTCAGTTTCCCTTGGTGGTTTTTAAAAATGACTAGTATGCTAATCAGAATGGGCAAAATAATGCTGTTTAGAAGAGAAATTAAGAGAGCAAATATTCTGCTCTGCATCCTTGCTCATGCTCATATCTACCAAAGAATTTATCTAGGGAGCTTATCAAATGCAATGGCATGTGTCTCAAGAATGATAGTGGCATGGAGAGATTTCACACTCTGTGGCTTAGTACAATATGCAGACAATGACAGTGCAAGTTGTACAAGTTGGCTGAGAATTGTGTAAAGTGCCATGTGATAGAATGTAGAAGTACCATATCAGGTTTTTAAAGAACTGGTGTAGAACTCCCAGCATTTAGTAAACATTGGCTTTCTCTTCTAGCATTCTTCTGAGTCACATGGTAATATGATCAATTGTGGGATGTAAACAGTCATTTCACAAGTGTTTGACACACAAAATAATTGTTGTAACAGTTTATAAGAAATTTCTGTCCCACACAGGATGGTTCAGACGATACATTCCTTTTGTTTGGCACAGACTATCTAAATATGTGGGTTAGCTGTTACCTATCTAAATATGTTGTAGTATTTCCAAAGGTGAGATCTTCTAGAAGTGTGTAATACTAATCGACTAAAGATAATATTTACCTGCTCAGTACTGTTTGTAGTTGCTTCCAGTGCAGCTTTGTTTCTATAACACCTAGTCAAAGCTCAATGTTAAATGTAGTAGGCCACTGATTACTGGACCCGATATGTTGCAATTTCACCTCATATTGTAGATAGAAATCTGATCAAAAGCTGAAATGGAAATATTAAAAGGAGTCATTATCAGTGCAATCTAAGATTATGTTCTTTTATCCAATTATCATGAACCATCCCAAAGCAGCACAGCAATGAAATGTGTCAAGGCCATCTTTGCTTTCCGTTGCAGGTTGGAAAGTATCACTTTGAGACCATCACAAAACCTCCTTGCTTCCTCCTTCCTCAGGTGGTTTTTGGCACCTGGCATGGGTGGAGTAGACTTTTCATTGTTCACGCAGACCAGTCCCTGACTCATGAAATGGAAAATCAGAAAGCTTCTTATTGAGCAACTTGATTACAGTGGTAGGAGAGAAATTTGCTTAGACATAATTAGGCTACATTTGTTCAAAGTGATTCTCTGTTCACAAGTTAAGCCACTTTTAGAATTGCCTGGGCCCATCAACAGCCTAGTGGGTTTTAACCAGAATATAGTTAAGTGCTTGTATTCTTCCCACCACGCCCCTTTTATATGTGTATTTAAATATATGTATTTAAGTTACACATTTCAGCATCATAGGAATCAGATAATTGTATTCAAGCATGGTTTGCTGACACAATTCAGTGCTTTGGTTAGAATATGGGTTTTTTTCCACTGTCACACTAGAAGTACCCATTAAGTACCCGTTAATGGGTACTTAATGCCATTAATGGGTACTTAATGGGTACTTCTAGTGACAGTGAAAAAAAAACCCTATAATAAAATGAGGCTCTAGGCATCCCACCACAGCAAAGGTGATTGTGAATATTTCCACCTCTCATAACTTGTGAATGGTGACACAGTCTGTAAACATTTGAGTATTACTTACCAAAATGGTTCAGTAAGACTGACTGCAATATTCAGATAGATTGATTCCTCTGAAGGAATGGTGGGGCTGTATCTTTTGAAGGAGGGCAAAGTCTGCTTGGAAAATGGAAAACAGCTTCCTCAGGGTGTTGTTTATGTATTGTAACCCGCCCTGGGACCATTTGGTGAAGAGCAAGATATAAGCTAGCTAGCTAGCTAACTAACAGACTAACTAACTAAATGGCCATGCACAAGGAGAAGACATGTGCCATTTGTTTTTGTCATTCTGTAGGATATTATTGGTAGGATGTTCTCATTTGTAGCAGTTTTGGGGCTGTTATGCCGTGTTCCAGGTTTCTTTTTCTGAGAACCTAAGCTTTCGAATACAGCTGCGATATCCATCTTCAGAGGATTTTGCTCTTGGATGAGTTGACTCTTCCAAGAGCAAAGTCCTCTGAATATGGATATCACAGCTATATCCAAAAGCTTAGGTTCTTAGAAGAAAGCTGGAACATGGCATAACAGCCCCAAAATTTCTACAAATGAAACTGAATCTGGCCGCGAAAGCCTACGTATGACCATGGTAGGATATTATTTGTAATTTTTGGTCAAATTGTCCTATTTCCGGAATGGAGCAGATCTCTTGGGCCCAGTTTTCAGATTTATTTCTGTCTAGATTTTGATAGAAATTGCTTTAAAGCATGGATAGGCAATTTACTAGCAGAGTGAGGATTGACCAGTTAGCTTTTCTGGCATGTTCAGCAGTTCTTGTATAACAGGAATAATCATATTTCCTAACTTAGCTGAATGAATTGGGTTTATGGCACCGAAAGGTAAGTGCCATATTTCTAATTTAAATATGTTTTATTTCGCTCATTGATGTATGTTCTTGGTTGTTATTAACTGTCCTGAGATCCTGGTAATAGGGCAGTATATAAATTTCTAATAAGCAATAAACAAAACACACTTCCCAATTAATATCACTTTGGCTATGGTCGCACCTTAACTTTAAACCTTCTTCAATCCATCTTCAGATCTGACCACTTGCACCTTTTCATTTATATCCATTTTATTTGTGGACCTTTCATTCAGGGAAATTCAAATGGGACGTGGAACGTCCTAAAATAAAATAAGTAGAAATGAAAAGATGTGAGCAGTCAGAGCTGAAGATGGACTGAAGAAAGTCTAAAGTGAAGGTGTGACTACATCCTTTATGACTTAAAATTGACCTTTCTGGTACTGCATTGTTAATGGAGTATCTTTGGGTAGCTCTGCTTTTGCCTGTAAAAGTGCATTATATAAGAATCTGGGCTCTGTCATACAATAACATGCCCAGAGTATCGATTCCTATGCTTTTAAATGATGAGATTTTGCATAATAAATTGATAGATTGAGGATGCCAGTGTTCAAGATGATTAAATTAGCAGAATATCAGAAAAGCATCTGCAGAAAAGAAGTGGTGTGGCTGTGTTTATATTAAAACTGGGGGAGGGAAAGCATTTCAACTTTGTTTCTCTTGTGCAGAAAAAGCCTGCAAGTGCTAGTGCTGCTGAAGCTCCCAAAACACAGACAAGTGGAAGTTCTGCCATGAGTAAGGTAAATTGAATCATTATAAAACTGTCTTCCTAGAAACATCTGCAAATCCTTCAACACCCTAGTGAGAGTTTACTGTCTCTTCAAAGACATCATGTCTTCATGTTATGGGATATTCACTGATGGACCAAAAGATGTGCTGTGGTGCAATTGTATCAAGAATGCTGAACCCTTTGGAGAGTCTGGCTTCTTTCAGTCTCCGGATGGATGGATGGATGGATGGATGGATGGATGGATGGATGGATGGATGGATGGATGGATGGATGGAAGTTATCTTGTAAAGATATTCTAAGTGGTGTAACAGTGTTCAAATTATGCTGTCTGTAAAATGCAACTACTTGGGCTAAATACTAGTGCTGTAAGTTGTATTGGTTACCAAGATGCCTTCGGGCCAAACATAAGGGGTTCTCTACCTATCTGGTTAATGCCATCACCTTGCTGAGACCAGAAGACAGGCATAATGCCATATTGGGGCACTATTGACAGATTGCTTCCAAATTTTGAATTAAAGATAGTGTGGGGTATTCTGGATTGTCTTTCAAGTTCCAGCTTATTGCCCTAGAAGACTGGAAGTCTGGCATGGCCTCATGGTCCACTGTGCCAGATAGATCATCTAGGACGGTGATGGCCAACCTATGACACGCGTGTCACAGGTGACACGCCAAGCCCTTTTGGGTGACACACATGGTCACCCTGGCACCTGGGCATGTAGTGCTTGCTTGTTCTTGAAGTGTATGAAATACCAACTTTCAATTGAAGATTTAGCAACAAAAGTCACTAATGTAAAGAATTATTTGTTTTTGCTTTTAATAAAATACATATATCAAAAATATAACTTTTCTACCAGAGCTACAAATATCACAAAACTATGGATTTTTCTAGATGTGACACAGCACCCGAGTTAAGCTAGGTTTTCTTGTGAATTTTGACACACCGAGCTCAAAAGGTTCGCCATCACTGATTTAGGAGCTCAGCATGCATGCATAAATAACAAGGGAAAAGAGATGGGCGTGCCAAGTTCAGTCCAGTGCTGTGTCAAAGCAATGCCCACTAGTCTGGCAGCCTGAATTGTGGGGAAATGCCAGAATTCTTTAAAAAACTCACACTTCAAGGTACTGAGCTTGTATTGATCTTGAAACACTGCTTGGATTAATGTCACCAGAAGCACCACTTTTGTGCATATTGGCTTGCTCACATTTTTGTGATTGTGCATCTGCTTGTAAGAGCAGGTCATTTGCTTGGAACAAGTGAATTTATCTATTTATTTATTTGCCCCATGCGGACAAGAAAAATATATCACCATTGTGGTGGTGGAGTGGTGGGATTTGCCACACAGATCTGTGGCAATTCTTTCATAACTCTGCTTTATCCCCCCTAAAACATGTAACAGCCTGCTGTGGGAAAATCTAATGCTGCTGGTGAGTTCTCCTAAAATAATGCTATTACTTAACTTGTGGAGAGAGGTGCTGTCGTTGCTCTGGTCACCATGCGCATATAGGGGCTGAAACAGGTGACTTTCCATGTTCATGGTGGTGATGCGTACCTCTGGGTGTTTTGCACCAGTCAGATATGTGCACATCAGTAAAACATGGAAAGACAGTGCCAGCCTCCATCCTGTGTAGTCCATAAACAATAATGCTGGAGGTCATTATTACAGATTATTATTATTGGCTTTTACTTGTTGAACTTAGTGCTTTATTGTTGCAACCCTTCAAGTGTGCTTCGAAAACAAAGTTATTTCAAGATTCTGATTTATAATAGGTGATATATTGAAGGATCTGTGGGAGAAGGGTTTGATCTCAAAATATGCTTTACAAACACATCCACATGGCACTGAAGAAAGCTCCTGAACTAGCTTTCAGTTGCAGAGAGGAGGAGATCTTTTGGCTGCCCTCACCCACACTGGCCACCAATGTTGCTAGATTTACCAGTGTTGCTACAGGGACACAGGATGGCCATGCCCCCATGCAAGTTTGGTGCGGTTCCGAGCATGGGATCGGTAAGGTTTGTCCCCATGTGTTTTGGATTTGGTCTGCTAAAAGCATACCAAATCCCCCCCAAACCATACCAGAAGGGTGCCAAATTTGATACATGGCTCAGTGAGCCGGGAACGCACATGGGGAGGATTGCGGGCTAACAGGGAGGTGGGGTGTGCTTACTGTCCCTGCCCTATCCATTGAAGATTGTAGCACCTGACTTTTAAAATGCCGATTGCAAAGGCAGGCTGGGGAACGGCTTGGTTTTGTAATTTTATGCCATTTTCACGGAGGTAATTCCAACCCTGTTTCAAAAATGCCAGGCAGGCTGCATAATGGCTTGCTTTTTGTTCCATTTGCAACCCCCATTTCCCCGATCTGCAAGGTGATCATAAATAAAGGCTTGATTTTCAGTTGATGGTGTTCTCGCAGTCCCTGGTGGAGTGGAGGTGTGCAAAGCTGCTCAAGCGCCTACTGCCGCTAAACCTCGTAGCGGCTTTGGGTGTTTAAATTTTTTAAAAAAGTTATGTTTATGAATGAAGCTTTATTTTTACTTGTTTCCGTGCCTCCCACCCCAGTCCTGGCTGTCAGCGCCGCTAAGGGAGGGGGGATGTGGCCCAGGGGTGGGCTGATGTCAATCCAGCTTCTAATGAGGAGAGAGGGGGTGGAGAGGAGGGGGCGCTGCCCCATAACAGGGTTTGGCACGGTTTGCATGGGGACGCCACCATCCGCACCCAACCGGTACCTGTCCCACGTTGCCGGGAACGTCATGGGGATGCCTGAGATGCATTACTGGTCCTGTCCCCGGCCTATGTGTGCCCAAAGTGTGCCAAACAGCCAGCATGGGGACACGGTGGATGTCTTTGCAGGGGCTGCTTAGGGCAGTGGAATGCCTCCCCAGAGCAGTTTATGTGAAGGCAAACCCAAACCAAGTGAAAACTAGGATTTTCTGCTAGGCATTATTTGTACCTCATGGTGACTTCTTGTACCAGTCTTCATTGAAGCTGGATCAAAGAAAGATTTGCTCGTTCCACATGGATTTCAGAGGATGCTCAGGAACCAGCTTTCAGTCTGAGATGGGGAGGGTCTTCTGTCTGCACTTTCCATTACTGCCCACCACTAGTATTACTAGGATCTAGGAATGTTTGGCCTACAGAAGAGAAGACTGAGAGGGGACATGATAGTGGTGTTCAAGTATCTGAAGGGCTGTCATGATGCAGAGGGATGAGCCCTTTGTAGTGCCACTCTATGTTATTGGAACTCCTCTTTTCTATGGTTAGTGCTGACAAGAATTTCTGTTTGGAGGGAATAAAATATCAGCGTCAACAGAATTGCTGCAGAACATGGCCTTTCCAGTGGTGGTGCCTTAACTGAAGCCTAGGGCTGCTGTTGGGGCTGAAATATACTTTGTCTAAACGAGATGGATTACACTCTTGTAAGATGTAACTTAAATGCTATATTTCAAAAATATGATCTTTCCCTGTACCGTTCTGGATTCATAGCAAAGAGATAACCGAATTCTGGTGGGGCTGTAACTCGGCGGTAGAGTAAACTGACTGGAAAGAAGAGGGTTGCCAGCCTTTCCCTGGAAGTAGGCAGCCAAACCATTTCTGGGTCTCTGCCAAAAAGATTGCACAGAGGTGCTCATGGAGCTGCCCATGCAGTCAAGCAGAAAATGGCCACTACCCCGTGATATCCAACAACAATGCAAATTCCGCTTATGCAAAAATATATATTTTCTTCCTTTCTAAATTTCACTTTCAAAGGGCATTTCTTACATTGATAATCTCTTGGAAACAGCATGTTAAAAAGAAGAAAGCCTCATATTAGGAAGAAGAAGAAGAGTTGGCTTTTCTACCCCGCTTTTCTCACCCATTTAAGGGGACTCAAAGCGGCTGACAAGGCTTTTCTATTATTCTCCCCACAACAGAACACCCTGTGTGAGGTAGGTGGGGCTGTGAGAGCTCAGAAGAGAGCTGTGGCTAGCCCAGGTCACCCAGCTGGCTTCATGGGGGAGGGCAGAATCGAACCCAGTATTCCCAGATAAGATTCTGACTCCCTAACCACTAGACCAAACTGGCTAGGAGAGCTGAGGATATTGGTTCTCATCAAATTATCTTGGTGAATAAACAGGCATATTAAGAGTTCCACAGATAGTTTAGCTATTACAATAGTTAACTGCTGAATAATGACACTTTGCTTCTCCCACATCTGGAAGAAGAATGTTTTAAAAATCCGTGGTTCATATGACTGCGAAAATCTCGTGCCTTCCACAACTCTTGGTTTTTTTTCTTTAAATTTAAGTGTTTTTACAGTCTTAGTTCCTTTAGTTTAAATCAAGTTGAAATGCACATTTTTGGTTGGATGGCACTTTCATAGTTGCTGTTGGATTTCTTTTTCCTGTTTGTGAAAAATCTGTCAAGGGCTCCTGGATGAATATTCATAAGAGGTGGAGCTAGTTAGAAGCAGAGGCTGGAGGTGTTTGGCTGTGCTGTTCGTTTTGTATCACCCTCAGCTGATATGGGTTGGCCAGCATGATTTTTTAAATCGATACTATGGAGAGAACTAAATGAAAGACAAGATTTAGATGACATGCTTGCCTGGCAAGTAGAAAGGAGAACACCAGCTGCATAGCGTGAGTATTGTTTGTCTAGCTGGCTTTATTATCAGTACTCCTTTCCTTTTTCTCCCTCTGTGTCTGCAGGTCTCTAAACTGCAGAAAAAAGCCATTAATTTGCTTGTGACGTGCCTACTAGGTGGGCTGAGATGCATTTTGTTCCTGGAGTTGCAAAATCCACAGCAAGTTGTTACCTGTTTGTGCCCATTTATTTCTTCCCTGACAAGGATACAATTTTACATTCTGGGCTGCTGGTTATCCTGTATTTTTCAGACTCAAGTGCTGTAAAAATAGTGTCTTGTTAAATTGTAGGAAAGTCTGTATAGGAGAATGTCCTTTCTGCGGTTATAGTGAGGGCTTTTAGATTTACTTTTAAAGTTTCTGCCAAATTTGAATTGACCATGGGAAGTCCAGGACTGTGTCTTAAAATGTTAGTGTATCAACTGCTGATCATCTCATATACCTGTATTTGGAAATTGCAGGCTAAGGGTGTGGTAACATGTACAGGATATTTATTTTTGTTGAGGCATGCCTAAGGAACTACTGTCCTTTCCAGGATACCTCCCCTTGCCCCTTATAATACTGTTACTGGAAATTAGGCTAATTCATATTTTTCCAATTGAACTGTCCTGTAGAAACTGGGATGCTGCTGGGCTGTTTATTAAGTGCTGTTTTGAAAAGCATCCTCCACCAATCCTCTGTAAAAATCATTCAGTTTGCAAACGTGAGCAGAAATGCAGCCCTTGGACTCACAAACATTTCTGCGGGTGGGTGGGGCTGGCACAGTACTGAAAGGCTAATTTTGGAATATGGTTTCAAATTAATTAGTTCCAGAGAAGAACCCAAAAGTTTTGAATTGTCTTCCATTATTTACCTCAGTTATACAAAATGCACTGGAACTCTGCTGTTCTACAAATGCCCAGTCTCCATCTTGAAGCTGCTGTCTTGACGCCTCTTTCCTTTCTCAATAAAGCAAGTTCCAGAGGGTGTGATGCAGGTCGTCATTCCTGTGTTCCGAACTGGGGTGTGCCACCTCCTAACATGCTGCAGTCTCTCACAAGCCCTGTTTAGTTATGAATCATTCAGCTATTGCATGTTACCAGGCAACACATTCATATTTGCTTCTCAGCTCAAAATGTCTTCATGGGTTTAATCTGTGAACAAAACTTTGCTTTGTTTATTGACTTTGATGGAAGGGGAAAAAAAATTAAAAGCTGCTTGAAAGAAACTAGCCGAGGAAACAGATACCTCAGATGTTTCAGTCAGCCATATAAAACTGAAAGTAGGTCACTTCCAGATAGTACCTGGATATCCTGCTAGTGAACAATATCGTGGAATACTGTCCCTCTGGTATTATTGCTTGCTAGCCTGATAGCACTGTGGTCAGTGCTGTCTTTGCGTGTTTTAGTCACATGTGTATCTGGGTATTCAACTGGCGAACACCCAAAGTTTCCTCTGTGGAATTCTGGAAAGGCAATATAAACAACAACATGTGTAGTGGATGGGGTGACTATGGTGACTCTGTCCAGAAGTTGAGTAAAACTCAACTAGCACTGGGTTTTCTAGCAATAGTTTTTCAGACTTTTAATTGTGGATATACTGGAGGTGTGGTGGGGTTGCTACAGATACATGTGGCAATCCCACCATAATGGTGCCATAATAACCCTATACTCCCTCTGTCTGGGTGGGCCACAGTATGGCGCATTTACAGTCTCCCAAATAATGCTGTTAGTAGCTAACTTTGACAATACTGAAATCTCTGCTACTTTGCCAGTGGGGATTTTGGGATGTGTTGCATTGTAAGAGTTTCTGAGCCAGATATTATGGCTGCAAATGTTTTGCTACCAGAATAGGGCCCCTCCACATGGGAGGAACATAGTGCTACGTGAATCTGTGGCAGCCCCACCATAGATCTGCTGTATGCCCCTCAAAAGTGCTGTAGTGGGGTCTCCAGCAATTGTGTACTCACTTACCTTCTTGATGGATCTGTACATGTGTAGAAGCCAAAACAGATGGCCGTGCACGAATGGTGGCAGTGATGTACACTTCTGGGTATTCACTGCTGGTTGAATATATGGATGTGTGCATCACTAAAATGCGCAATGATAGCGCTGTCAGTCTCAGAAGTGATAATGCCAGAGGGACAATATTCCACACTATCACTCACTAGTGGGTTTTTCAGGTGCCATCTGGAAGCATCCTAGTCATCCCCTCAGTGCAAATGGGATGTCTATATGCTGTGGCTTTGAAAGCTATATTCTACTGTCTTCTCAGAATAGATAATCTGATAGGAAATTCAACATTTTCAGATTGTACAAGATAATACCTGAACTGTTAATAATCCTATGAAAGTTTCCTATTTTATGTAACTAAGGAAGGAGTCTACTGTCCTCTAGAAGAGGAATCTATAAGGCAAAAAGTGCCATAGATGAGCAGAATAAAGGGTGTGTACAGTGGTTTCATTCAGCTGTAACACTAATTTATGGTTTGATTTTAAGCTTATAGTTCTAAGCTTACACGTTTCCCCATTTCCTGTTCTCCTGGGGTGTGGTCAGTTTAAGTCTTTTCTTGGTATGCCATGCCTAGGTGACAACATGTTGTGTCTATTGGAGAAGTTTATGAGTCTAATTTTAAAGATAGTTTGGAAGCTGGGATCCAAAGTACATCAACAAGAGTACATAACTTTTATTGGAAAAGTGAACTAAAAATACATAAAACTGGTATTGGAAATATTAAATTGATCACTTCTGACCCAAGTGGAGTTGTTGGTTTTAGCACTTAGCCCTGAGGGTTTGAGGCTGAAGGTGCCTCCAGACATGAGTAAAACTTTGCCTTCTTTGTGCAACTGCTTCCTGCAGCTTTTAGACTCACATTTGCTGTGCTGAGCCGCAGCTAATCAATGGTCACGTGATCAATCCTATGATTGCTAGGTTCATAGTGGCTGCAAAGCTTCTCTTCCATGTCTGGAAGTACCCTCAGATTTTAAGATCTTGGTTCTTCTGTAGCTGCTGAACCACCAGACCCACTTTACATTGTTGCCAGCATCAAAGATTCTATGCATGGCTGTGACTGAGTATTTTATGCTTCAAGATGGCTTTATAGAACACAAAAGTGACTTTACTATCTAATATAATCTTGTTTGATAGATAATATGCTCAGATAAAAGGTGGAAAGTGTTGAAAAATGAGTAAGTTACAGGTGAAGTTCTTGAATAGGAATATACTTTACAATTGGGAGTATATAATGCAGTAAGAGCACAAGGAAATTTTTTTAGCAATGAAACAGAATGTTAAATAAGTGATATACTGTGTAAGTACATAATAAGTGTTGGTGGTCCTGTTCACACAGGCAAATAGATGTGAAAGTCCAAGAACAAGGTCATCAGGAGATTTTGGGCAAGGTGCTGTCAATATGCAGATGACACCCAGTTCTATCTCTCCATGCCAACTGAATTGGGTGATGCAGTTGATGAGCTTGATAGGTGCTTGAAGTGGGGAGTAGGGAATAAGTTGAAGTTGGATCCAGACAAGATGGAGGTACTGTGTGTCACAGGGTCTCAGGTCCATTAAGTGGGATGTCATCCTCTTTAAAATGGGTTGAACTGCCTTGGAAGAGACAGGTGTAAAATTTGGGAGTTCTCCTAGAATCTTTATTAATACTTGAAGTTCAGGTGGAGATGGTGGCCAGAAGCCCTTACTTCCCACTCCGGCTGATTCTCCAGCTATGTTCCTTTCTGGGTGGAAACTGTTTGGATCTCAGCAATGCATGCTTTGATAATTTCCAGACTGAATTAGTACAATTTGCTGAATATGAGACTGAAGATGGCTTAGTACCTCTCATATAGACTTGCCTTTATCTTGAAATCTGCCGGTGAAGCTCTCTTGGCTCCGCCACCACCCTCAGTAGCTAAAGAAATAGGTATGCTGAGAGGGTCCTCTCAGCGATAGCCTCCAGACTGTGGAATAGCTTCTCCTCTGAGGTGTGTCAAGCATCTTCATTATATACATTCAGACGTATGGGGGTTGTACCACTTTACCCCTAGCCTTTGGCTGAAGAAACTGCTTCCCCATCCCTTTCAGGCATTGTTATTTATTGTGTTAATGTATTTGTTTTAAATTGGGTTTTACTACTTGCTTTGATGTAAACCACCCTGAGACCTTTGGGTAGAGAACAAGATAGAAACATAATAAATAACTTAGATTTTATGAATGCCGTTTTATTTATTAGCATGATCAACACTTGTAAACAGTTGTCTTATTTTGGTTTAACACAGGCCCAGCCGTCTTCTGCTGTTGCCTCAAAAACACCCATCATGAAGTCTTCTGAAACAAAGGTATGCTTCCTAAAGGAAAAGAATAAGAAATGTTCCACTCATATAGGTGTCTGATAAAGTTCACTTACCCTGGCAATGTAAGAAATGGCTGTAGGTTTTCATCCTTTGGTTCTGAGTGTGACATTTTCTACTTCTAAAAAGATCCTAATAATAAATAAGCTGGCATTTTCCTAGCTGATAGCATAGGTGTAAGAATTTTTTTTTAAAAAAAATTGTTGTACTTGATGTCTCAGGCAGCATGTCTAATATAAAATTTTGCTACATATAAACATTTTGGCAGTCAAAAACTGAATGCTCACACAATTTTCCAAGTTTCTTTCGGTAGCTCTGCACCAACCTGTTTTCCTTTGACATGAATTCTAACCAGTATTACTTCCTTTTAGCATGGTTTATGCAGTCAAGCACCAAAATTAGAATGAGCAAATGATAGTGTGGAATATTAGCACTGTAGCATTAATGCTTGCAATCCAGACATCACCGTGGCCAGCACTGTCTTTGCACATTTTAGTGCTTTGCTCATCTAAGTATTTGGCCGGCAGTGGATACCCAAAAGTGTGTGTTGCCATCACCGTGCACGCACAGCCATCTATTTTGACCTCCATGCATGTGTGGTGGGCAGAATTACAATGGCAGCTCTATCCAGAAGGTAATTAAACATGCTATTGCTGGAAAACTTGTCACCAGCACCAGGTGTTCCAGCAGTAGGAAACTACATGCTTTAGGAGGGATAGAAAAGAGCTATCGACAGGACAGATTTTTCCCTGCAACTCCTGTGGCCGGATTTGCCTGCCCCAAATCGGACTCGTCAGCCACCAGCAAGCCTGCAGTAGATCTGGGCAGCCCCCTACCTAAATCATTGTTTGTGAAGCCAAGCGAAACAACATCATGACACTATATTCCACCTGTCCAGACAGAGTCTCAGTGGAAAGGGAAATTGTATGATGATGCTTGTAACAGTCAGTATCGTCAACCAGTTAGTATTGATACTGAAATTTCAATGAAGTAAATCTATAGGTGGTTCTCTAATATGTAACACCAATAGTAAGTGATAATCATCTTTGTATTATGCGTTATGTGGAATTATTTGTCAGTATTTTCTCCTATAAAGCATGTGGATAAGCAATGAGAAATCTATCTGTTGATTTGGTCAAATATGCAAATTCTGGACAGCAGTTCAACTTTAGGGAAAGCAACTGTTGTTCTTGGGATTATCCCTCTTTAAGGAAGAATTCTGCCACTGTCTGGATGCTAATTTGCCATGTGTAGTTTTCATCTTGCAATTTCTCATACTTTTAATTTGGCAAGATCAGAAATACAAAATCTCACTTGGAACATGGAATATATTAACTGAATGTAGCCCAGTGCTATGAGGTCAAACCCATTCCTATAGGGAACAGCCATATTCAAGTTCTTCTTTGAGATTTTAATCATTTATCTAGTAGCCTACAATGAGAGCAAATATGTAAAATATATGGCAACAGGGATAACTCGGTACTGTAATTTCCAATGTTTAATTACTGAATAGTGGGAGTTTTTTTAAAAAAAACACACAAGTTATAAACCCTTTTCAGAATTATGGTTCAGTGGTATTCATATATTGCCAGGCCCAGTATAATATTCACAGCTGAGAGATACCAAGGGACACAGGGTCTGAGCCTGCTTATTACAAAATCATGATTTTTTCTCCTTGGTAATTAAGGGGAGTCATGCAATGTATATAATTGTGCTTCCTGAACCTTATTATAAGCCACTCACTGAGTGGATAGGTCTTCTGACTTTTGCTTGCATTCACCTTCATATGTCTCCCACATAAGCAGTCATATAAATAGAAAAATAAATGTTCTATTTATAGATTAAAGGACAACTACTAGATAAGTTTGATAGACCTCCTGTCTTGTTTCAGGGAGGAGGGATTGTAGTGTTAGAAAATTTACTTTGCAACAATTAAGATGTTGCTGGAGTTCCAGAAATGTTTTGTCCTTATCTAATAGACAGAATAGAAGCATGATCTTGCTTTGGAGAAATATGCACATTTGTACCCTGACAGTCTGTAGAAGTTGTTTTATTAAAAGCGAGAGAGTCCAAGAGCTGCTGAATCAGGCCTTTCAAAGTTACTGAATTTTACCTTTTATGCAAGTTGCAAATAATTAGTCATCGTTACAAGGACATGGGAAGCTAGAAAACTCTGCGTTCTCCTCAGGGATGTTGGTCTTCTTCCAAGGTAAATGCTCATGCTTTTATCCCTGGCTAGGGGAAGCCAGGGTGGGCGGGGGTTGCTTTTCCATTAGAACTTCCTCTGTTAGATTTTCTCCCATCTGCCAGTTTGGGCCAAACCTAACATATCAATTCCAGTTTCTTATTGATCAGGTGTTTGCAAATCCTTTTAGTTTCCTGGATTACAGGAACTGAGCATTTTACTCATCGTTTCCTGCTGCTGTTTGTTCAAGTAATTACTTGCATCCTAGGCCGGAAGTGAGTGCTGCTTCACCTTAGAGCTTAAAAACAGGTATCCTAAGTGCATCGTGGTATGAAGAAAACAAAGGAATCTGTCATTGGCTGTTACTCAGAGAACCTAATAATAGTAGCATCTTGCGTTTCATCTAGCCTGTCAACTAGACAGGATGCATGCCCTTTGCACACAAGTCAGCACCCAAATGAGAATTTGGGTAAAGGGATGTTTGAAGCTGGTTTTCTTTAAGGAGTAGCTTGCCTATGGTAAAAGCACCTTTCAAACCTAGGTTCTAAGAACCTCAAAATAAGGTTGCTGTTATGTGCTTTGTGTATGGCTGACAGGAAAGTTATAACTAATGCAAAACTGTGCAGTTGGGGTTACCATTTGTACATGACACCACTGTTCAAGCTACTGCATTGACTACCAGGTGCATTTTTTTTAAAGAGACACAAACTTGAGACTCGCCTACAATGCCATGAAAAAATATTTGCCCGCTTCCTGATTTTTTCTGTTTTTGTTTATTTGTAACACATAATTGTTTCAGGTCTTAAAACAAAAATTAATTTTATGACACTGTACGTGAAACAGCACTTCAGCGCTTTGTCCCATACAGACCTGTTGAGTCTGCAGATAAGATGTCTCTGGTTGTATTGCTGATTGTAGAGATACATCTGACATCTGACATCGACATTGATTTTTACCCTGCCCTTCACTTGGACATCACAGGACAAGTTATACAGAATGCTGAAACAACAATATAAACATAATTAAAAACAATTTAAAAACACTTCTTGGACCAACAGGGAAGATATTCAGCTGGTGCCAGACTTACAGGCCCCAAGGGGAGGTTGGTTTTTTGGAATTCATCTTGGAAGACTCGGGCCAAGAGCAACCCCCTTTGCTTCTGGTTACTTTGAGGACTTAGACTGGTCAGTAGCAAGTCAGGTGATGCTTTGTATTGGGATAGGGGTGGTAGTGAAAAAATGGTGGGCAGAAGGAGATATGGTGGTGATAGAAGGACTAACCCTTATAGGAAACAAAGGTATAGGCATGTTAAGCCTGGTCTTTTGTCTAGTCCCCTTTCCATTCCCGATATACTAGGCAGACCTGGTGACTTGTCTTCAGGATTAAGTGTTTTGTTAACACCAGGTCAGTGAAAGCAAAACATTGCTTATCCAGAAATAACAGAAATATGGTTGGATGATCTGGGTAGGGTCAGCTTGCCCAAAATTAGCCCACCAGGTTTCATGTGATCCACCAATAGTTCTGTCTTGAGAGTCAAGAATGTGGAGTTGTACTGATGGATTAAGAATCTATTTCCTACAGGAGATTCCCAGTCAAGCAATCGAGGAGTTTTGAGTGTTTGTGTGTGCAAGTGGGCTTGTGAGATAGCATAAGGATTCTGTTAGTGTACTGCCCACTCTGCTGCACTACAGTATCCTTGGCTGAGCTTGGAGGTCTAATCAGAGATGACATTATTGTGACCTGCCCTAGGACTTCTGGGTGAAGGACAGGAAATAACTTACCAACCAACCAAATAAATAATAAGGTTCTTCAAGGCCGTTGGTCTTAAGGGACTTCAGTATTCTTGCTGAGCATTCCTTTATATGAGAGCTTAGAAATTCATGACTTCCATGACAACTGTGGACCTATCTCCGTTGGTAACTGATCCAGTTTTTATGGGTGGACATAGTCATTCTGGTGTTCACTGGCTGGGAGTTCAGTGATCTGGGAGAGTGAGAGTTTGTGGTTACTTCATTGTCATGGATAGATCACTATCTCATAAGATTTAGGCTCTGTGCACCCTTTAGCTTCTGAGGCAGGAATATAAGACCAATTAGGATGGTCGACCTATGAAGTATGGATCCACAAGGTTTCCCAGAGAACTCTGGGGAAGTTTCCTGCTATCTGATCTGGTGATTCTGTTGAAGCCCTAATCTCTCTCTGGAATGAAGAAATGTCCTGGATGTTGGACACAGTTCCTCCTAGGCATCCTCTCCATTGCAATAGAATCCAGTGAGTTCCATGGTATACTCTGGAGTTTAAGATGATGAAACAAATTGAACAATGATTGGAGCACCTCCAGAGAAGGAAGAGGATGGGCTAGATCCCATCATAGGGACTATGCCAGGGCAGTGTTGGTGGAGAAAGGAAATATTTATTCACTCACCTTGCATCTGCAAAATGTAGGCTACAGAGCTGTTCTGCAAGGCGTGTCAGTTCTTACATCTTCCTAGGTGATGGCGATAAGCTATCAATGGCCTGCTGTGACCAGTCTGTAAATATACCCATTTAAGAGGCTGAAAACATTGGAGATTTTGAGCAATGTCAACAAGTTAATCAAAAGCAGTATTGTACCCACTCTGAGACTTTAGAAAGTCTGGTGAATTTACTTATTTTACTAACATAGAACACCACAACATGTTCGCCAAATCTAGTCATTCAAGTTTGTACAAGCAGCTTGAAGGTGGTAGGATATAGCATGAATATTCTCTTCACATTTTCATCCCATCTCCAATTCACCTTTAATGTGCTTTGAGAGTGTGCTTTCTGGCCTTCAGTGGACATTAGAAATGGAATGAGCACACGTACGTGTGACAGTAATCACTTCTGAAGCTTCTCAGAGCTCCTTTTCACGTACCCTTTTTACCGTGTGCAAACATAGCCTCTGTTGGGCCTATAGAAGTTTTTGTTAACTAGGTACCTTCTGGCTGTTTGGGCCCACAATTTCCACTGTACCCAGTGTGTTCTTTCAAGCCAAGTTACAGCCCTTATCAGAAGAAGAAAGATTTGTCATTGCAAGGAATATGTAGAGACCGAAAAAAATATTCAAGTGCAAACCAACAAGCATTGATGGTGTGGAGGCACCATATTGGTATGGAAACTCATTACTAAGTAAAAATGTGGATGTTTTGAATACAGCTTTTAATAAACAAAATATTTTCTTCAAAAAGCCTTTAACAAGGAAAGATCGCATACTGATTTTTCTTTTTTTTAAAAAATGAATATCCTTAACATTCCTGACATAATGTCTTTAAACATCCTGAGTTTGTGCTCTCGACACTAGGCTTCTTCAAGCCAGCAACAGTCCAGTGGTTTGGAATCCCACAAAAGGAAAAGAAACAAGAAGAAGGTGATAAGAGGAATCAGTCTGTGTGTGTGCGTGTGTGTGTGCGTGCATTTGACAATAACAGCCACATTAGCAGCATGTGCTTTTTCATTAATAAAAACACTAATAAACCTTTGTTTGTCTGCGGTTGCATTTAACCACCATGACACAGTCTTTTCCCAAGCACATAGTACACTGTAGAGATAAGAGTTGTTTGTGAATCCATTTTAATCCTTCCTTTTTTTCCTTGTGTTTAGTACTACTCAATAGTTAGTAAATAACATAGTGATCAAGCTGTGTTTTTTTAGAATTAGGCTGTTTCTGGATCACTTGGAGTGGACCACATTTCCTGGAACAAGGCAGTCCACGTTGGTCGCCCCTGTGCCATCCCCTAAGTTCGTGGGAGATTTGGGCTCAGCCTCCACAAGCTCTGGTGGGCAGGCACATCTTGTTGCATGGCAAAATGCGGCCTCCAGTAAACTATATCACAGAGGCATGTGCTATCCACGCTGCTCTGTGTTCCTATTTACCAGTGGCTAGAATGCTGGCAGGCTTTTTAAAACTGGTCTGCCTTTATGTCAGACTAGGCAACTATTTTGGGCCAACTGATCCAGTCCATACCCAGCCTAGCAAGGGACATGGACTCCCCTGAACCATACCAAGGTGTGAAAAGAAGGCCTCTGGATCCCTTCATATACCAATTCACTAGTGAGTGTGGAAACACCTTTATACCGGCGTAGTTGTAGCAGGTACCTCAGGACTAAAAGACAAAAAGGTTGGTATTTTGTTTGCTTGCTCAGTGTTTGGTGGAAATACTGTATAATTTTAAAAAGAAAGTCTGTGTGTGTTTGCAGGGGGGTTAGGGTGTGCACGCATACACACTCACACATAGGAGAATGCTTTTGCGCAGTTTTCACTCACTTCGTGCGGATAAGATAGAACTGAAACTCAAAGCAAACAATTTTCCAGAGTCTTGTTTAAATTGTGAAAGTGCTTGAGTAGACTGCTTAGTAATTATACACTGTAAATACCATCTTCATTCCATGAATGTCCTCTTTCCAAATTCATTATCTAATCTGTGAGGTTTTATTCCTTCTCCTTGGTGTCTTTCCAAATTTCTGTTTTTCATTTTTTAAAAACCTGAAGCATACTCTGTTTTTATGCCTCTTTTCTGCTCTTCACAGTCAGTAGGCCATCTTATGCGTCCTGTCAACTCTGAGTCAGTTAAAAAGGAGGTTTGCTACCTCCTAATGATGGGCGGATTATAAATAAATAAAAACTATAGGGATTGTTGTTTTTGGACTTTGTACCTGTAATCTTGGTAGCAGCTCAAGAGATTACAGCCTTTACAGCTCTCAAGAGCTTATTCTATAGCAAATAAAAATGGCTGCACTTTGGAAAGAAAGTTGTTGGCATGGGCAGGGTTGTCCCATTGATATCTAGTCGTGTTGTTTCCGCTTCCTGCTTATAAATCTTTCATTTAAAGCACATTTACTTTGAAATGAAAACATCAGTTATTTTATACTGTGTTCATGTTGCAGGCAGCTCAGAAATCCAAAGCAGAGTCTGAAAAAGCAGCACAGTCAGCCAAGGTATAGTAGCACATACTTACAATTACAGTACATTTGAGTTGTTGTGACAGGAAGAATAACTTCCCAGGAGGTCCCACGTGAATTATGAAGCTGGCTAGTTTAACCAACCTTTGCTTTCTTTGTGTGTGAAGGGGAAATAAATACAAAGCTTTTCTTGGATAAGCTACGTGGGGACTAATCATAGAATCATAGAATGGTAGAGTTGGAGGGGACCTCCTGGGTCATCGAGTCCAACCCCCTGAGCTGCAGCTCAGTTCTTTGTATATCTGAGTATAAGGGCCCATCCGCACCTAAGTTGTAATCCAGCTTCAGTCTACTTTCAGAGTAAAAGAACACATCAACAAATGGACAAGCTCCTTTTGACTTTATCTAACTTAGAAAATCAACTCTAGAAGTTAGATAATGTGGCAAGGAACTGGCTAGTTTTTTGCTCACTCTAAAGATAAACTGAATCTAGATTAAAACAGGTACAGTATTGATGGACCCTAAGTAGCTGTGTTCAGTGGAATTTCTGACTCAGTATACGTAGGTTTGTGTTGTTTCTTTTAAGATATGTGCTATTAAATATCTTATTTTGTTGGAGATTGATTTTCCTAGAATCGCAATGTGCTGGGATTTCGTCTCTATATCCTGGGACTGTGTTGGAATTGCTACAGATATGTGCAGCAATCTGAATATCGTGCTGGGATAATTAAAATTTTAGACCATTTTTTGGACACAGCCTCAGTCAAACAGGCTTGCTTCTCATTTATTTCAGTTTACTAAAAATCATGGGTTTGTAAGCTACTTTTAGAATTTGGACAGTGTTAAATTTCTGCATTGCCAGTGAAGTTGGCCATACCATTGATTGCTGCTTTATTCATAATGTAGATCAGTCTGGTCTCTTGCTGTGTTTTTTAATGCAAAAATTTTCTTCTTCTTTGATATTACTATCTGCACACAGCTGGAAGATTCTCAGGACAAACATCCATCAGAAGAAAAGCAAAGAGATCCTGGAGGGGTAATTCATATGCATGTTATGGCGATCTAATTATTTCACTCACAAATATGCTTAAGGGTATTTATTCATCCTTTATTCATCTCCTTTACTTGTTTAGGCTAAAAGCCCAAGCAAACCTCCAGTGGCAGTGGAAGCAAAGCAACCAAGTGCTGGAAAAGTAGCTTCTGGTAAGACTGAGAAGTTAGCAGAGGTGACATCAAAAGAAGAGCCAAAGGTGAAGTACGGAATATGCTTGAGAAACCTTGAATGGCCCATATTTTAAATCATGTTTTAATATTTGATATGTTTTATTCTTGTTGTAGCCCACCCTTGGACCATTTGGTGAAGGGTGGGATATAATTTTTTAAATAAATAAGTAAATTTAAGGTTAGATACACAGTTTTAGCCGAAGAGCTGAGCATAAAACATTATTAAGTGAGTCAGGATGAAAGCTATGTCAGAGACCCTGTATTTCAGATCCCTACTCTGACAGAGTGCCACACAGTTGAGAAAAAAAAATCTTCTTGCCTCTGTCTTGCAAAGAGCTTCTGAGACATGCAGGGCTGTGCTCTGCTACCAAAAAGACACTCTGCTACAAGCTACAGAGCTACAAACCTATATTTACAAGAATAATCATTATTTGTTTAAGGGGGTCTGGTAGCGCTAAAAGTAGAAATGTACAGAGAAAAAGAAGTTTTCACTGTAAGCTTTCATAGATTAAGCTTCCATCCAGACATCGGTTACTTTATTCCGCTATATTTTGATATTCCAGAATAATCAAATATAGAGGAATAAGTAACCAAATCTGGATGCAGCCTGGTCCAGACTAACATGGCTATGTCTTTGGATAATAGCATTGTTGTTGTTTTTGCTATTCTCTTATGGCTATAGACAACTTTGGAAAAGTCTTTGCTTTAATTCTCTAGAGTTATGTTGAGGATAGTTTCAGCAAACTGTATAAATCCATATAAAACATTATTTCCCTAATAAATATTCCCTTGTACTCGTTTTCTCTAAACAGTTGCCCAGAGTCACTGAACTTTAGAAACAATAAGTGACTCCAAATAAAGGTGAAAGCATGGGGAAAGAATCCCCATTATAGTGATATTGACGCTATATCATTTTAGTCTGACATAATTTTTGGAATTGTTTTTAGTAGACTGTATCATCTGGTTTCTATAGTAATGACAAAAATGTGTGGTTGTCTTTAATTTTTCTGCAACATAGGCTAAACCTGATAGGAAACCATTGACCAAAGCAGCAACTATAGCAGCTATTGGTACATCAGGAGCAGAAAAGGTTACTGGTTTGCCTGCTGGATCTGCCGAGGTAAGTTTAGTGCTATTTTTTTTTAAAAAAACATGTGGTCAAGTAAATCTTGTGCAAGATTTCAGAAATGCATTTTCATTCTTTCAGACAAAAGACAATAAACTGGCAACCACAAGTCCTGCAGCAGATAGTAAACCATCTGAAAAGGTACACAACAATCCTGCCATGCCTATTTAGATCATGAAAAATTAAGACACAAGACTATCTACTTTAAAGAAATTTTTATCTTAATAATTACTGTACTCAGCTTCAGTAATGTGCAAGAACTGTTCAGTACTGCTTGGTGTTTGGTACTGAAGATGCTAAAGTGGTTTGAATCAAGCTAAGCCTGGTTTGGGGACCCCTCAGATCAAATTCCTCCTCAATTTGGTTGAACAGATTTGATGATTGGGAAACTACCTGAAGAGTATTGTCCTCTCCCAGCCCTGTACTTTACTTGTCACATGTTCTGGGTGGCAAAGAAATAGCAAGTTAGGCTCTATCCATGAGCACCTGTGACTGAACAGGCTCAGATCAGTTTTTTCTTGAGGTGAACCGGTTCCAGCTTGAACAAGTAGTGCTTTTTTCAATTTGCACACTTATAGTCAGCTTGGATGATCTTGCTGCTTGCTTTAATATGCACAACCAGTCCAATCGAGATCCTAAATCGGATTGGTTGTCTGCCTTTGTTGTTCCTACTGCATAAATAGAAATAATCACTGATGAGTTTTTATCAAGGATGAGGAACCTGTTGGTCAACAAATAGACTAATGCTCCTATTATCCAAAGTGTTGGTCTTATTGCTTGCAACTGATGAGATTAAGATTTGTATGTAAAAACACCTGAAGAGAAAAAGGGTTCCTGCTTCTGATTTAAGTACTAAGTAGTAGGAAATGCCTGCTTGAAAAGTTTTAGGCAAGCAATATGTGTATGAGATCCACCATTTTAGAATCCTCCATCATCAAAAAAATTAAACTTGCAGTAAAAAAGTGTTCTTCTCAGACATTCATTTAGAAGTGAGTTCAGGACTTCTAGATCAAAAGGCTTTTGCCACATGCGTCGATACAAACAGGATGTTGTCTGCTAGCATTTACAAAGCCAAGAGACCCAGAAGCTTTTAGCATGATTTCTTGAACTCAATGGGCAGGTATAAAATCTTCTTTAAATGAGATAAGTTGGGGATTTGACTTCATAAATACAAGAAATTCTTTAGTAGTTGTTAGACACATAGACCAAATCTGGCTAAAGTTGAAGTTTCAGCAGAATCAAATGCTGAACAGAAAACCATAGGGATGCGCCCAAATTTTTGTGTGTGTTTGGTTTGCAGTAAAGCAAACAAAATTTGCATTTGCATGAAAAGAGCCACTTTGGATGTGGTAGGATTCAAATGCACTGTGAATATTCATTGAATGCTGTTTGAATCCCTGCCACCAAATCCCCTTTGAATTTGCTTTGAATCTGCTCTGAATGCTTCAGATCCTCTCTGAATCCAATTTGAATCCACTTTAAATCTGGTCTGAATCCACTGCAGGTGTGACCGGGTAGCTGCTTTGCCAGCTCCACACATTTGTAAATATAACAAAACTTTGAACAAATGTACAAAAGCTTTCACTTCGCATTTGGATGCCAATCTTAAATGTCACCAACATTTGATTTGCATCTGAATGTACAAATTCATACAAATTTTGAATGTGATGAATATTTGTGCACATACCTAGAAAACTGGTATTCAAAGCAGACTCCTTCATATTGCTTGGCTGCACACAAAGTTGTATTGTTTTTACTCAAGTAAAAAGCTCTATTTTGTTCGCAATATGAGAATAACCTAATTTCTGGCACGCAGATAAGATTAAAATGAGAATGTATATTTTAATAGTTTATGATTCCTGGGCAGAACTCAAAAAATTAAACTGACTGTAGTACATTATTGTACTACAATAGGAAAAATGTACCTTATATACACTGTATCTTATATAATGTAACTTTTTTTTTTTTACTTAGTCTGACTTAGATACCGCCTTAGATGATTTGATAGATACGCTGGGAGGTCCTGAAGAAAATGAACCACCTACTCCAGCATATAGTGGACCAGATGTTTCGGTATATAATCGCCTATGTATAACAATTTTGTATACTAACCCTGCATTTCTGAGCCAGTTTAGTTGAGATAGGCAATGTTGGCAGTGAATTAAGAGTATGTTACTATTTTAATTTTTATCTTGTAATAGACACATGTATATTCTTCAGAGTGAAAGTTTTTATATGGATTTATCTTCAGATGATTATTTATTTATTTGCATTTGTATCCTGACCTATATGTGAAAGTCTCAGAGTGGAATACAACATTTAAAACAATTAAAATGAACATACTAAAACAGCCCATTCACATAGTTCAAGTAATTTTTCTCAGCTCACAGTCAGACTGACTCTCCTGGTTACGTTGGATGGAGACGTGACAGTCTCTTGGCATTTCTTTGCATAATTGAGAAGTAGTGCCACCTTCCATTTTTTATTGCCAAAGTTGTGTGGGACCTTACGTCCAAACCTTATGGCCTTATGTCCAGATATCGACCAGACATTCAAGAGGTATAGCACGGATCCATACAGTGGTGTGTGATTACCAAGCAGAGGTTTCCGAACAAACCACAGCTCTTGCGCTGTGCCACAAATGGGTTAGCAGATGAGAGCTTTAAAAATGGCTTGTCTTGTAGCAGAACTTTCATGTTGGCTCGAGATATGTAGAACTTGACGAGGAAACCATGCAACACAGAGGACCCCAAAATGGAAAGGCTAACTTTTTGAAAATACATCTGTTGCAACACTCTCTGACCTCTAGAATCCTGCATCTCCTGTGTTCTCTCTCTGTAACTGATATCATGAGCTGCACTTTGATGCCCCATTTCTATTTCCTTAGAACTGTTGCTAAAAATACTCCTTTTTGCAGTCCTTGGTGATGTACGTGACTTTTTCAAGTATATTAACATGGTTACAAAGTAACATATTCATATATGGTCTGTCTGTTACATTATAAAGATGCAGAGAAGGTGAGACATCACATTTAATTGATTTTAAATTCTAAATTCTATGCAGTACAGGTCTTTTTCCTTATGAACTCATGGCCAAATTCCTAACTTTGCAATGTTCCCCATTCCTTATTTGCTGTTTCCCTTCTGTTTCACATCTTCATTTGATTTAACTGTGTGGATATAATGTCACATTTCGCATCATTGTCTGTTTCACAGTTCTCCATTTTGGCTTCATGGCACTGATACTAGTATTGGAACATTGTGAAATGTTTGGATACTCCTTTAATTTTAGATGTTAGAAAAATATGTTCCAGATTAAGAAGCAATGTAGGCTTGTATCCCGGTGCATGGGGATGATAAAGATCAGAGATTTCCTAATAATGGATTAAACAGAGAAGGGGGTTACGATTCTGAATCATTGTGTTAAAATGGTTAAGATTAAGGTCTTTCTCCTTGAGGAAATTGTTTTCACATTCAAAAATCTGAACTTATAATGAGGACATGAAAAGTTTATAAGATTTTCAACTGTTATGGGCTTAATAGTTATCAGGTATAAAAGGAAAAAAATCCCTTCTGAATTTAGGATTGGCTTTGGGAGGAAAAAACAGAAATTCATTGGTACCAATAGGAGACTGTCTCCTATAGCAATTGTGAGCTCACAAGTCACTTCCCGTGTTATTATAATGTGGCAGTAGTAACAACATTTTCCAAACATGAATAGAAAAAGATGCTTTAAAATATTCTGGGTGAAAGAGCAGAGGGATTTGTGCTGATGAGTCCAAAACATTGTCCATCCTGTTGCTTATTCAGTGAGTCATGGCGATTGTGTTGCACTTTTTTCACTACCGTATTTTCCGGCGTATAAGACAACTGGGCATATAAGACGACCCCCAACTTTCCAGTTAAAATATAGAGTTTGGGATATACTTGGCGTATAAGAAGACAACACCCGGCGTATAAGACGACCCCTGACTTTTGAGAATATTTTCGTGGGTTAAAAAGTAGTCTTATACGCCAGAAAATACAGTAATATTATCTCTCTGTGTATGCAGGAACCAGTGTCATCTATATACATAGAGGAATTAGGAAAACGAGAAGGTTCGATTCCTCCAAAGTACAGAAAACTCTTGGAAGTAAGTAGCAGATTCAGAACTCTTCTTCAGCTTCTTTTGTTAAACTAGATTACCTCACACTACTTTTGTTTTTCAGAGTAAAGGTGATGATAAAGACATTCCTCCACCAGAAGCAGTGGGAGAACCTCAGGTATGGATAATTACTTTTGCACCAAATACTCATGTTTGCAACTTCAATCATTTTATATAGTAGTTGATGACATGGATCCAGACCAGGTGAGGCATGCTTTAGTGGATTGGCAGAGAAATCCTTTAAGCAGCTGCTGCCCGTATACCCTGATGGAAAGCTGCTGGACACTGGATTTTAGTAGCACACTGGCCAGACTTGCACATTTATAAGATAGCCGTAGCTATTCATCCCCTCCCAAAACAAACTGCTCCCATGGAAACATGATGCAGATTTCACTTCTGTATAAATTATTTCCTCTCTTTCTCATGACTATACAAAAGACAACAAGAACTTGCTAATATAACTAAAACAATGAAAAGAAAGGCAGTTCACACTTGGCCTGGTAATTCATGCCCAGACAGAGCATCTGCACTTGAAGGAGTGGTTTCTTTACCAGAAACAGCTTTTCCATGTGGCAACATTCCCCGCCTGAATTACACATGGTACAGGTTTAGCTGAACCACATGTGCACTTAACTTGCACTAGAACTAGAGCTGGTAAGGCTCCAGATGTAACATATGCACCTCTTCTCAGTGATGGTGCTGTACACACACTGGCGAATAAATATGCTGGTCACTGTACACGCATGCATACTTGAGGTAAGTGTTCAGATTGGTTGGGGGGGTTCATATGCTCTAAGCATCTGCAGATGTGGATGCTTAGTGCATACTTGGGCCATTTCTACCTTTGCTTCAAAGGGATAGGAAGCAAAGTGCAAACAGGCCTGAAGACAGTTCAACAGCAGTTTTCACAGCTGCCTACAACCTCAGTCTTCAGAATGCTGCTGTGTCTGAACACTTAATTGCAACTGAAATATTTGTGGGATTCTTTGAATATTTGTACCTCTCTGCTGACATGAGATCATTTTTGCTTTGTCTTTCTGATCGCCATATACTTTCTAGTTCAAACAACAAGGCATTTTGGTAGTGATTGACTAAAGTGGGACTAACTATATTGATCCCTGTAGCCCAGTGGTTCTCAACCTGGGGGTCAGGACCCCTTTGGGGGTCGAATTACCCTTTCAGAGGGGTCGCGATGAGTTTCCCGCCGTCCTTCCCTCCCACTTCCCAGCTGCTCCGCCCCTGTGGTTGGGGGTCTCCACAACATGAGGAACTCCATTAAGGGGTCACAGCATTAGGAAGGTTGAGAACTGTCGCTCTAGCCTAAATGCTTGGGTAGGCTTGGTTTTATTTAAATGAATTAGTTTTAATGAACTAAAGTTGTGCAAACTTAAATCCCTTCTGGAATGCTGTTGGGTGAATAATGTCAGTGGATCCTGTTTTCATTACTAATGACATGCTCAGAGACCACCCAAAACTCAAATGTAAAAGAAATAATTTATAGAAAAGAACATAAAGAGGAAATAATTAACTATAGCTTCAGTATTAGTAATACTGCAGGGCAGAAAATTGTAACTGAAGGTGAAAAACAATGAATTGCCCTAGGATCTAAGATGTGTCCAAATTCTCTGTGGCTGTGTTGACATCTAAGTTTTAATCCATCTTCAGTCTACTTTAAGAGAGCAAGAACAGATAGGCAAAGTGGCAAGCTGTTTTCTGTTGGCATTGATTACCTAATGCAAAGATGGATTTTATTAATGTGGAAATAAAATGACTAGTCATTTTGCTAATGTGTTTATCCACTCTGAAGGTGAACTGAAGCTGGATTCAGAGTTAGGGCCATGGACACAGCTTCACTTTAAACTTTCTTCAGGCCATCTTCTGATCGCAACGCTCACACCTTTTCATTTCTATCCGTCTTAAGGAGTGTTGCGTGAAGGTGTGATCACTGGGCTAGATGGGAACACACTTGTGTGTGTGTGCATGCATGTTTGTGTGTGTGTGTGTATATACATACATACATACATACATACATACATACATACATACATACATACATACATACATACATACATACATACATACATACATACACACAGCGAATGCTTCTTTTCATCCTCCAGTAAATTAGCACTATTATATGTATTATATATATATTAACTGGATGTGTTAATTTACTGGAGGATGAAAGAAGTATTCACTGTGTACCAATCACTGTTACAAAGTGATTATTGTTTCCAGATGTGCATCCATAAATGTTTAAGTGTCCATCAAATGTATGCTGCTTTTGAGAAACTGGTCTAAGCATAACTCAGTTTGTATTTTCATTTAGCCATCAATGACAGATGATGACCTTGCAGATGCTCTGTCATCTGATTTTACTTGCAGTGCTGCAGTATCTGCTGGAGAGAAGACAGACATGCCAAAAGAGGTACTTTTTTAATTTGAAAGTTCTATTTGTTTTAAAACGCAAATCTCTCTTCAAGGCTGCATCCAAACATTGCTTAATTATTCTGCTATAGTTGGATATTTTGGAATAAAGCATGGATGTGGAATACCCATGCTCTATTCTGAAATATCCATATATAGTGGAAATAGAAGTAAGCAACATTTGGATGCAGCCTATGTCTGCCTCTACGTGTGTTTAAATACTATTTGATTTACCATTTATGTCACTAATGCATTTAAATGTTTATGTTATAAAAGAAATCAGCAGAAGGCGATCTTTTGCAAGCCCAGACTACAAATTTGGTTAGCAGTTCAGCTCCTCCTAAAGAGAAGAAGGCAAAACTGGAAGAGGTATGGATGTTCTTTGATTGAATATTTTGATGATTCAGAGAAGCTGCGTAAACCTCTAGCATATGATGTCCTTAGAGAACTCTGCAGAATTATAGGGAAAGAAAGATCTTGCTTTCCAAGACTTCTTCGGCATCACATGAAGTCTTAATGCTCAAGCCAGATGGTGTTAAAACTGTGGTGCTTACTTATACAGCATGTTAATATCTGTTAACATTAGGGTGCACTCACTGGAGAGACACATAATTGTTGAAGGAAAACCTTTCCTACCATCAGCATCCACTTTTGTCCATTGCAAAATGCTTTTTAAAATTTACCTGTGATAGTGTGTATGTATCAGGAGATGGTCTAAAGGAGATGGTGCACACAGGCTGTCTTCTTAGAGACATCTAAGGATTAAATTTTTGAGAGTGACTTAACATGTACTATAATGAAGAATGCATTTATCTGTTAGGGTTGAAAATACAGTGAGTGGTTAAGATAACAGTTTTTCCACATTAGCAGAAACTCGGTAGCAATGGCACCGTTTTCTCAGTGGTTTCCCATTGCCTATTCTCAAATAAATGGAATCTATTTCTGTGAGTCTTCTTATTTAGTGTCCTTTCTGCCTTCCTGAGACCAAAACTATTGGTGCCCAAATAAACCACTTGAATCCACTGAAAAGCACAGGCCATTTTGATTTGCTTGAAATTCCTCTTCTAGGGCAAGAGATAGAACACTCTGAAATATATTCCCTGGGTATCCTGTTCAGCAGCAGAAAAGTACAGAGATCAGAGCCATCATTCTTATTGTACTGTTTCTTAAAGTGTTTTTCCCCCTCCTATGTAATCATGAAATTGGACTTTCTTTTTCTGGTGCAGTAATGTTGTTGAAGTATTTGTTAGTGTGGAAAACTGTCAGTTAGGGGTACTGGAAAATCATGTCATTTCTACTCAGTGTGATACTCATGACATGGGGTTTTTCCAGAATGGAACCTCTGTGGTATAAAAGGAGTGACTTGCTTTTTAAAAATCCATGTGTGAATAGTTGCCTTGTATTGATGGTATATGGGAAGCACTGTTGTAGAAAAATCAAATTCCTCCCTCTAAGAGTTTTGGTATTTGTGCATAATCACTCCTTTAACTCTCCAAAATAGGTGGCAGTTAGTGACAGTGCTTTGGATGCTCTTGTGGATACACTTGGCATGCCAGAACCGGAACCTGAAGTGGATCTTAGTTCCATGACAGAAGTGGAAGAGGTATTATTTACTCTGCAAAAATTTGTGAAACAATCTTGTGCTTTTGGGTGAGAGTTTTGTCGTAATATATAAGGCTTATAAATGGCAATCAGTGACATGCAGTGCGGCTTTGATGGACTGGAAGTATGGGAGAATCACTATGAAGGTATTTTGTGGGGTCAAAACTCACTTTTGCTACATGAAACACACCAACGATTGAGGAGAAAATAATGTGTGTGGTCTGTTGAGGGATGGCCATTGGATAAGTCTCCAAGGAGAAGTACACCCACCAGCAAAGCAAAAAGATCATTTATGCATGCCAAACGATACATTCCATTAGGCAATAAAGAAATAAATAGTAAGTTAAAATAAATAAATAAGTTAGTGCTACTGACCGTGCCTTATGTGATACAATTTTCTGCTCAAAATGGCGTAGGATATCAGCTTTCAATTCTTGCTGTCTTTGTGGACTCCCTTAATGGTGGCTAGGCTGTCTAGTTCAGTGGTTCTCAACCTGGGGGTTGGGACCCCTTTGGGGGTCAAACTACCCTTTCAGAGGGGTCACAACGAGTCTCCTGCCACCCTTCCCTCCCACCTCCCAGCTGCTCTGCCCCCATGGTTGGGGGTCTCTACAACATGAGGAACTCCATTAAGGGGTCGTGGCATTAGGAAGGTTGAGAACCACTGGTCTAGTTGATCTCCGCACTTACACCTCATGTCAACTGAGTCTGGCTATGCATCACTGCTTTTGCCATCTCCCATTTGCTCTCTTCAATATGAAGCATGAATGTTTACAAAAAATGTTTCTTTAAGGCCCAGCTTTGCTCATATTTGAGAGTGAATACAAATCACTTCAAAGTAAACATGAATAGAATTGGATTGCAGTTTAACACAATGTTGTAAAGACAAATAGTATGTAATGGACAGTGCATTATATTTTAAATCCTGATGCTGATCGACAGCTGGGATTTACATATGTAATGAATAAAGTTCTTTTGATTATTAAGCACTTTTAAAATGTTCCTCAGATTGCAGTGCCAAGCATGAGCCCAGAATGACATAAGGTAGGAACCCTGCTGGATCAGGCTATAGTCCATCAGGTCCAGCACCCAGGCATTGACTTTGATTCCCAGAAAATGGCCTTTAGAGACATCTTGCCTGTCTTCAATTTGGTGGGACCGTGGCATGAAAATGTATAAGAGGAAATAACCTCCCAAATAAGGAAGCAAATTAATCAGTGCATTGCAGGCTTGGTTGCACAGTTCTTGAAGAGAAACTGTATATAGTTAGAAGCCTTTTATGTGTTTATATTTCATATTTGAGACTTCTTCCCACTCTTTGCAGCTATCTCCAGTAGCTTTCTTTGCTTCTATAATCTGTTTATTTTTTACTGAAAATGATAACTTGGGCCCTGTCCCCAAAAGACTTATTAGCCCCTCTCGGCTTCCTCTGCTGTCACTCTGTTATAGCTGACTTTAAAAAAGTCCCCTCCACTTCCGGAATAAGCGTCCCCATGGTAGCCGCGATCTAAACAGAATTTCCGTCCCCAAGGAAGCCTGTTTCCTTTCCCCCCATCTCCCCCCCCCCCCCGCCCCCTCTCTTGTTAAAAGGAAAAATAGCCAGATCTCCGTCTCCTGAAACGGCTTCCCGCCCCAGCAAAGGCAGATGATCGCTCATTCATTCACTTTCAGCACTTACTTTCACTCAGTTCTCTGTTAGAAAAGGCTTTCTGCCCCAGCAAAGTCAGCGGCTGCAGGCATCGGCAGCACGATCCTTCGCTCATTCTCTTTTAAGGTTTTCACAGGTCACTGATAACAATGTTGCAATTCTGAGCAATTCTGGCTCTTTTTACAAAGGAAAGGAAGCGAACCTGCTGCATTTCTCAGATGTGTGAATGCTTTTTGGCTATGTGTGCAGGCAAGCAATCCCCGCCCCTTTTGCCACGGAGCGTCCTCAAGGCAGATATAGCGAGCAAAACCCGCGAATCGCCGAAACAGCACTGGAACTCTTCTTTAAAGTGCACGTATTTTATCGCGGGTGTCTCACTTTCCTAAGCTCCCTAAGCACCTTGTAAAGTCTGGAATGGGGCCGCTCAGAGGCAAAAGAAGAGTTCCAGCAGACTTTCAATTGCATGGGGACAGGGCCTTAGTAAGGACAAGGATTTAAAAATTTCAGCTTGTGTGGGGAAAGACAAAAGAAGCCAGAATCTCTAGGAGCATAGGCTTGCACTTGTGAGGTCCTACAGGTTTTGAGTATCTTGTTCAAAGATACTGTTGAGTAGATGTAACCTGAGTCTTTGCCTTTCAACTCTGTTGCAGAGGTTTGCTCAAGATAATTCATGAGTTGATGTGCTCTTTTTATTCAGCCAAAGGCCAAAGAAAGAAAAGAGAAGAAAGCTGGTGAACATGATGATACGATACCTCCAGAGTACAGATTAAAACCAGTCTTGGTAATTTTTCATCTTCTGTTTTCATTGCATATGTCATAAATTAATCCTTTCAAGGTAGATTAAATTTTGGGAAATTTATTTACCTTAGAACACCATGTGTTTCTGGTATTCCTTTAATGCAAGATGTTCTCAAATGTCACTGTCCTGAGCCTGCATGAAGAGAGAATTGAGCCCTTGAATACTGGATGTATTGCAGAGACATCTTTTTTTAGTTTACTCTGATCATCCTTGGTGGTGAATGGGATAAAATCCAAGATCAGGAAGCTGTGGTCATTGTGGGTCTGCTAAAGATAGTAAGGTTTTGAACTGGAGACAGATGAATCTTGATACTGGTGCTAATGGCTGTCAATTGGCTAGTTACAGCTTCTTGGGATGAGAAGAATTGCATTACATTTTGAGTTTCTTTGTAGCTAATATCAAAAAGGAAGACAATATAAAGTATTTGCATCTAGTACTGAATAGATTGCTATCAGTTGTAAAAGAAAAAAAGTGGGTCTCCTTCAGGGAGGGGAAACATACTTGTGAGAAAAGAGAAAATTGTTTTATTTATTATCTATTTGAAAAAAAATATGTACTGCTTCTCCCGTAAAATAAAGTGGTGGGGTACGGAAGGAACAACCATTCACATATTTTATACCTGAGATGTCTGTCTGGTACAGGCCTAAAAGTTGTGGTTGCATATGCCTCATGAATAGCAGAGGGGAGGGCACTCCACAAAATGGGTGCTACCACAGAGGAATTTCTGTCATGTGGAATGAACTGAGGATCAGATCATGCATTATGGGGAGATTATCATTGATCCAGATTTCCCTCCCCTCCCCCAGTGTCACAAAGGATGTGTCAAATAAGTAGTTCTTATTCAATATTTAGCACCATTTTAGCATTTCTTCTTTTTCTGTTTGCCATACAGGACAAAGGAGGAATGCTAAAATGGTGCTAATATTGAATTTCTGTAACGTGTTGTTAGAAGATTGAGGTAGGTGGCATGAGTCTGTTTAGGTTTTAAGCTGGGCAAGACTTCGGTCTCCTTTGTAGTTACATTTCAGAAAAGTGTCTATTTTCATATTAGATAAATAACTAACCTTGAGATTTTCTTTGTGCTTTCCTGTAAGTAGTGAGAGAAATGCAAAACTAGAAGTGATCACTACTGTGAATAATATATTCAGAGTTTAATTCAGTCAGATATATTAGCATGGTCAGTTGCTCCTTATAGAGTATAATAAACTGGTGTTCAAATGATTTTTGTCCACAGTGGTGATTTTGTTTTCATGTTAATGACTGGATTTTGGGAAACTTCTGTTTAAAATTACATAGGCAACAATAGCTTTTATTATTTTATTTTAGGATAAAGATGGAAAGCCTATATTACCAAAGCCAGAAGAAAAACCTAAGGTATATATGTGTTTCTGTTTGATTTGTTTTTTGTATTGCAGTTAAAGGGATTCATTTTTATTTTATTGTTTTATGTTAATTAACTTGTGATACTTCAGAGCAAGGATAAGGAGCTTTTTGTTGTTCCTAACCATTCTATTGATGCTAATGCCAATTTTGGTGGGAATTGAAGACTAACAGCAACTTAAAGGCTCCCAGTTCCTATCTCCATTTCAGGAAGAAAGAAACTAAACATGTGATACTTACTCCGCTATAGATCCAACTTATCATCCTAACTGAACATTTACACTACGCTTTGCTTAATGGAACTATTTCCTCTCCTTGTTTCAAGCACCATTTAATGTTACTGTTTTTAGTGGTTACTTTTTAACTTTGTTTTTATTGTTTCTCATTTAATTAACCCTGATACCTTCAGATATAGGGCAGGGAATGAGTGAATGAATGGATTTTCCAGTTAAAAGAAATATCTTCTTTTAAATTAAGCAGTCACTTTTTTCATTCTTGCACTGACAAGAAATGCAGTATTACTAAGTTCATGAAGATAGTTTGGTCAATTAATCTTTATTATTGCTCTGTGATAAATTCCATGCCCTATACTACAGAGTCTTAGGGTTGGTTACAGAAAATTAAAATCTCAATTTAATATTAAAAATTATGATTTCTCAGTTCTATTTCTGACCTCTTGGTATAAACAATCTTGGTGTCACTGTCCTAGAAAGGATGACATTGCAACTGAAAATAGTGCATGGAGTAATATCAAAGGAATAATTTGACAAGGTTTTGAAACCATTAACTGGCTGTGTAGCATGTTTGAAACATGCATATCCCATTAACTTTGGACCATTCCAGTTCTGGTCAAACCCTGTATAGATTTATGTATTTGATTTTTATATGATTATGTTTTGTAGTTTCCTAAGATAAAACTTGCAGGTTTTTTCAATATACTCAGGTGTTGTTTGTCTGTCACTGTCTGCTCTATTTCTGTTGACATTTTTCAGCTTTATAGCTGTAAAAGTAAATAAAAATAAAAATCTAAGACCCAAGAAGTTAGAAACAAAACTAATACAGATTAAAATAATAATGAAATTACATTTAAAATTAAGGATGGACTTTTCAATTTAACAAAATGTTTGGATAAAGAAGCGTGTCTTCACCAAATGTTTAAATGTGTGTACCTTACACATCTCAGGAGAAGCTTTTTCATGGTCTGGAACTATGTTCAAAGGCCCCCAACTCAGAGCTCATTGCAGTTGCCTCTTCTGGAAGTTGCCAATTTCTGTGGCCAAACCATTTCTGTCCAGAAAGGACAGCAAACCAGCTGGAACTGAATGAAGGCGCTCCTCCTGGTCAATGCCTACACCTGAGCTTCAAGTGTCAACAGAGGATCCTTGAATCCCCTCAGATTTCACACTTGTCCCTTCCAGGACAGCATAACCTCATTCAGAACAAGATGCCTCGCTATTGTGTGAACTTCAGACCATGTGAAATACAGCACTTCCCACTTGTCATGATTCAACTACTACTTAATGGCCTTCATTCAGCCCATTAGTGCAAACTTACCCATAGCCATCCACCTCCTAGAGTGTGGACACACATTTTGTAAATGTTATAGAAAATAATCATAGTAAAACCCAGAGATTTATTTTTTCCCCCTCCAGACAGCAGCCAGATGTTGTACTAGGACTGGATAATAGGGGGTAGACAGTGCCACAGTCTGGTTATTTGACTGGCTGTATTGGCCTCCACACATCTGCAATGGACAGAGCAACCATGGCAGCTCCATCCAAGCAGTAGTTAAAGTGTTGTCACTAGGAAACCTATGATCAGTACAGGGGTTTCCAGCAATAGTTTTCCATGTGTTTTAGAGAGGGGGAAGTGGAGCTGTTCTGAGGTTGCCACATATATGGGTGGCAGCCCCACTATAATGGTGCTATCTCACCACCACCACCAATGTGCGGGATTAGTTTCACATGTTCCTCGACGGCAGAACTTGGTCAAAAGGAATGAATATAAATGTATATATGCAAACGCCAGGAGCCTTCGAGCCAAAATAGGGGAGCTAGAAAGCTTAGTTATGGAAAATAGGATTGATATTATTGGCATAACTGAAACCTGGTGGACCAGCGAAAACCAATGGGATACAGTCATCCCAGGATACAAACTGTACAGGAAAGACAGGGAAGGGCGACATGGAGGTGGTGTAGCCTTGTATATTAAAGAAGAGATAGAATCTTATGAACTGGAATGTCCAAGTGAGTCTGGCTCTTCCACAGAAGCAGTGTGGATAAAAATACCAAGCCAAAAAGGAAGTCTAACAATAGGGACATGCTACCGTCCTCCCAACCATACGTCCGAAGGAGATGAACAATTGGAGAAGGAGGTAAAGGAGGTAGCCCATAAAGATAGGGTAGTTATAATGGGGGACTTCAATTATCCTCACATGGACTGGGTGAACTCCTGTTCAACTCAGGAAAGAGAGAGAAAATTCCTAGACCTGATAAATGACTGTTCCATGGAACAAATGGTCATGGAACCAACCAGGGGAAATGCAGTCCTGGACTTGATCCTAAGTAATGCTCAGGACCTGGTAAAGGACGTCACTGTAGCTGATCCAATTGGGAACAGTGACCACAATGCAATAACCTTCAACTTAAATACAGGGAGTAAGTTCTTAATAAAGTCTAACACAGAGACCTTAAACTTTCACAAGGGAAACTTCCCCAAAATGAGGAAATTAGTGAAAAGGAAATTGAAAGGGAAAGTCAAAAGAGTTAAATCACTTCAAAATGCATGGAGACTACTTAAAAACACAATAACGGAAGTGCAACTAGAATGCATTCCTAAAAGAAGAAAGGGGACTTCTAGGTCCAAGAAGAAACCAATGTGGCTCACAAATGCAGTAGATGAAGTCATTAAAAACAAGAAGAGTTCATTTAGGAAATGGAAGGCTTGTCCAAATGAGGAGAACAGGAGGGAACATAGACACTGGCAACACGAATGCAAGACGGCCATTAGGAAAGCTAAGAAAGATTTTGAGGAGCACATTGCTAAAAACATCAAAAGAAATAACAAGAACTTCTTTAAGTATATCAGAAGTAGGAATCCAACCAGGAGAGCAGTTGGACCACTAGATAGTAAAGGAGAGAAAGGGGTAATTAAAGAAGACACGGAGATTGCAGAGAGACTAAACGAATTTTTTGCTTCCGTATTCACGGAGGAAGACAGAAGACACATGCCAGTAGCTGAGCCTGTGTTTTCTGAAGAGTTAAACTGTACAGAAATAACCAAGGAAGAGGTCCTGGCATGTCTTAATAAACTAAATGTTAACAAGTCACCGGGACCAGATGGTATTCATCCAAGAGTCCTTAAGGAACTCAAATGCGAAATTGCCGACCTTCTAGCAAAAATATATAATCTCTCCCTAACATCAGGCTCCGTACCTGAGGACTGGAGGGTAGCAAATGTAACACCAATATTCAAAAAAGGATCCAGGGGTGATCCAGGCAACTACAGACCGGTTAGCTTAACGTCAGTTTCGTGTAAGGTGATGGAAACCATTATTAAAGACAAAATTAGTGTGCATATGGAGCAGCAGGCATTGCTGAACAAAAGCCAGCATGGCTTCTGCAAAGGTAAATCATGCCTCACAAATTTGTTGGAATTCTTTGAGAGTGTCAATAAACACGTGGATAAAGGTGAACCAGTAGACATTGTCTATCTGGACTTTCAGAAGGCTTTTGACAAAGTCCCACATCAAAGGCTACTGAGTAAACTCACCAGCCATGGAATAAAAGGACAGGTTCTGTCCTGGATTTGTGACTGGCTTAAGGGCAGAAAGCAGAGAGTAGTAGTAAACGGCAATTTCTCAGGGTGGAAAGAAGTAAAAAGTGGGGTCCCTCAAGGCTCAGTACTGGGACCAATGCTTTTTAATTTATTCATCAATGATCTAGAAAAAGGGGTACATAGTAAAATAGCAAAGTTTGCTGATGATACTAAATTATTTAGGGTAGTAAAATCTGAAAGAGATTGCCAAGAGCTCCAGAGGGATCTCTTAGCATTGGGTGAGTGGGCAACCAAGTGGCAAATGTGCTTTAATCTTAACAAGTGTAAAGTAATGCACATTGGGGCCAAGAATCCAAATTACGTCTATAAACTGATGGGGTCTGAGCTTTCTGCAACACGCCAGGAAAGGGATCTCGGGGTTTTGGTGGACAGTTCAATGAAGGTGTCAACCCAGTGTGCGGCAGCAGCGAAAAAAGCAAATTCAATGCTGGGAATAATTAGGAAGGGAATAGAAAATAAGTCAGCAAGTGTCATTTTGCCCCTTTATAAATCTATAGTGAGGCCACATTTGGAATACTGTGTACAATTCTGGTCACCACACCTCAAAAAGGATATTGTGGAACTAGAGAAGGTGCAGAGAAGGGCAACCAGAATGATTAAGGGTCTGGAACACCTCCCTTACGAAACCAGGCTGCAACGTCTAGGCCTCTTCAGTCTGGAGAGACGGCGTTTGAGAGGGGACCTGATTGAAGTATATAAAATTATGCACGGCATAGAAAAGGTGGATAGAGAAAATTTCTTTTCTCTATCGCACAACACTAGAACCAGGGGGCACTCTATGAAGCTGATGGGTAGGAGCGTAAGGTCTGACAGGGGGAAGTATTTCTTCACACAGAGGGTCATCGGCCTATGGAATGTGCTGCCAGAAGAGGTGGTGACAGCTACCAGTCTGGATGGCTTTAAGGTAGGGTTAGACAAATTTATGGATGACAGATGTATCAATGGCTACTAGAACGAATGCCTAGGTGCATCTTTCAGGCTGAGGGGGGGGGGAGGAAATGGGGCGCTTCTAGGGCCATCTGCTGGGACTCGAGAGCAGGAGAAGGTTTGTCCTTGTCTCTGCTTGAGATGCCCATGAGCATTTGGTGGGCCACTGTGTGCGACAGGATGCTGGACTAGATGGGCTGTGGCCTGATCCAGCAAGGCTTCTCTTATGTTCTATGTTCTTATGTTCTTAATGTGGACAGGGCCTAAGTATTATATAATCTGACATGGAGCAATAAATCTGATACACAAGAACGTGGTCTGTATTGTTACAATGCTGAAAGATAAATGTTAGTAGTGTAAATGCAGCTGTATTTTATACTATGAATATAGCTATTTTTAAAATTTTAATCAGTACGACATCACAGTTTTCCTGTCTTTTTCATTCTGCAGCCTCTTAATGAATCTGACCTAATTGATGAATTTTCAAAAGATTTTGCCTGTCCTACAGCTCCTACAGAAGCAGCAAAACCATCTAAACCTGATGAAGTGCCTAAGGTAAGCTTGAAGCAGAGCTAAGGAGTTTACCTCAGCTATAGAATTTGTTTTGTTGTCCCCCTCCCATTCCCTTCTCCTTGTGACTATATATACATGGAGGTGGGAAATTTTTCAAGGCCCACTTCCCACTAGGACATTTTTGAGTGTCCAAAATACAGGTGTTTATTTATTCCATTTTTAACCAAATAATCCTCAAAATACCCCTGAAACTGATTGGGAGTGGGGACAAAGAGGATCCAAACCATTTGTAAACCACTTTTTAAATGATTGGGGGTGGGGACAAAGAGGATCCAAATCATTTTGAAATCATTTTATTCCTTGAGTGGGTATTCACCTCAAGTGTTGTTGCTTCTAATAAGAGTAAGTAATACAACATGTTGAGGCATTGTGGTTTCAAACAAAATTTACTCTGCAATACACATAGCCCCTGAGAGTGAAAATTAAAGCACTAATATTTTTGTGTTTTCGAAATGATGGCATACTTTGACTTTCTAAAATCATTTCTTTTTCCAGAAGGCTGAAGCTGCTGTTCCTCCAAAAATTCCAGAAGAAAAAGCAGCTGCCTCTCCCAAAGTTCCTTCAGGACAATCTTTATCACCTTCAGGAGTGTCTACAGTGAGTAACATCTTAACTTTCATCAGTACAAGTGAAGAATTAAGCAATTTGTGAATGGCTGTTTTGATTTTTTGTAATCTTGTTTATAATAACCTGCAGCCAAAACCTCCCTCAAAAGTGTGGATTAAAAATTAAGGGAACAACAAAAAAGAACAGAACAGCGCAATGGTTATTTAGTGGAAATATTTATTTATCTGGAAAATGCATGGGTTGGCAGATGTGCTGGAATCCTCAACAGAAACATTGGTACCTATAATTTGCCACAAATCCCATTTGTAACTAAAATTGCACTTTAGTTCAAACTGAGCACTGTAGAATTAGGGAATATTTACTAATCTAATATTTCTAATTGGAAATAGAATGTGCCAAATCAGGAGGAAGTTCATACCATTCAAATTCAAACTAAACCAACGGGGGCCTGATAGAACTCCACAAACCCCTCCTTGGTTTGAGGTAAACTGGTTCTAAATGGAATTGATCTGGAAGTTTTAAAGGGTCGTTATCCTGATTCAAATATGAACCAGTTCAATGAACTGTTGAGGTTCTAGTCAAACTGGTCTGTTTCTTGGGTGTGTTGGTTTGAACCAAACTGCCCGATTTAGGTTTGTACACATCCCTATAAAGCACTGAAATGCTCAGTGGTAAGATTAAATATTCTGAGATAGGAAAATGGCAAAAGATAGAAATCCCACTGTTGGTGCTTTTCATTTTAGAAGGCTACAGCTACTGAGACCAAAGAAAGTTCTACAGAAGAAGTGGTGTCTGCAGCTACCATACAGCCTGCGCAATCATCAGCTCCTGCAGCCGCTTCTCTGGTGAGTAACTCGTTCGAAAAGTCAGCACTAAAAATCCCAGATTAGTTTATTTTGCAACAGTTAGTAGGCCTGGACTTCTTACTGAGACTTTCGTCACAAAGGTTTGTGAACTGAAACTTTTTTTGTTAAGGAATTTGGACTTTGTTGATTGTAGATTTTGCTCTGCTAGTGGAAAATACAACTCCTGAGCGAGAACAGTCTACAGCTCAGTGTCTCATGTATCAAGACAATGAAAGTCTCTCTGCATGTAGAACCCTAGATTGACAAAGGGTTTGTGTTGATGCTGTCAATATGTTTCAGTGGCACCCAATATTGTGCAAGCAGCCTTCTAGTCATCATCCCATTGTTTGCTTTCTGGATTATAGTTTAAATCCTGAATAGGGCTCAAATATGTATTTACAGAGTACACACGTCCCTGATGAAGCACTAGAAGCTCTATCTGGCAGTTTAGGAAAAAGAGAGCTTGATTCAGAGGAGAAAAAACCTGCAGTGGATAAAGTGAAGGTAAAAAAAAAGATGGGTATGACTAGTGTTTGTGTGTCAGATTCTTGGACCTCACTTACTCTCTCCTGGGAGCACCAAAATGTATATGTTATATAGCTTGTAAATTTTTATCTCTTTCTCTTCTTCTAAAATATGGTATATGTACATTCCATTGTAATTGTGCCCAGACTTCAACATGGAGGTAATAAAGATACAGTTAGGACATTGAAGATATCTGCTTGGTAGTAGAGGAAAGAAGACCTGTCAGTGTGGCACCCAGAAACAAACCGCACACAAAGGAATAAATTGTGGAAATTTTCTTTCCATACACTTTTAGTAGTTGGGGAAAAGAAGTTGAATTTATTAGTATTTAAAAAATAAAGATAGTATTAAATAAAGCAACTAAATGATTCCTTGCAAGTGAAGCAAGCACCATCAAAGAAGCAAAAATAGCAAACAAGCTGATAGTCATGTAATGTATATTTGGGTAAAGACTTTCATGTAAATTCATTCAGGAAAAAACAAAGCAAGAAAACCGTGAAAAACTTGGTGAAGATGAAGAAACAATTCCTCCTGATTACAGATTAACTGAAACAAAGGTAATTGTTGCTTAAATTTTTCTGTGATTGTTCATTTTTAGAAAACAGCTAATACGTAATTAATCTATATGAAACATCACTGCTACATCTAACATATTACAACAAGTATTAACTAATGGCATATTTTTATTCCTTCAGGATAAAGATGGAAAGCCCCTTTTACCAAAACCTGAAGAAAAACCTAAGGTGGGCAAAGACATTTAGCATATCATTTGATTCTTTTTTTGAAAAAAATATGCATCAACCACTCAATTTGCTCTAACCAGAGGCTGGCCTTTTTGCACATTTTATGCCTTTATCATTTTAACACTAGAGTAGAAGGCTAATAGCCTATTTGGTTACCAAGGGATCATGGGAAAAGAGCTCATGCATTTTGTGTTTTTTTCTTTTTTATTCTAGCCTCTGAATGAAAGTGATTTACTAGATGCTTTGTCAGAAGGGTTTTCTTGTTCTTCAGCACCAACCTCAAAGGCTTCTCCTCAAGTAAGTGTTTAAACCTTGTTATGTTTCTTTGAGAACAATGATGTCATTTACAGATTTTCTATAAGTCAAAATCCACGAATGGTAAGAATGCTGTATGGCAAGTCTTGGCCTATTGAAACCAAAGACTTTTCCTTATTAAGTTTTTATATTCAGCTTTTCATTCTTCAAGATCTGTAATGCTTTATATTTTATGTATTTGGCTTATGTTCAGTGGTTTATTTGATCAACGTTTTATGGATGCTTGTTTCAATTGCTCTCTTTTTAACAGATGTATATTATAATTTCATCCATTTTCACTAAGGCTGCTGTGAACAGATCCAGTATTACATACCCAAGAGTGTTATAGAGGGATCTTAGTATTTAGGCTGAGGCACAAATTTGGGTTTTCGGCCTTTAGCAGTTATTTACTTGCTAGTTATAACCAGTATAAATTCTGTATATACTATATTCCAAGTGCAGCTATTCCCTGGTTTCCTATAGTGAGAAAAAATTATTGTTTTCCAGAATTGTCCTTCTCTGCACGCATGTGCTGCACACTAGATCAGCTGCAGATCTTTTGAGCTTGAATTTTAATTGTGCCTCATATTTATTGTAGGGATCTGCTAGTGTTACAAAGCCTGCTGTTGTTTCTACTGAAGAGGTTGTCCCTTCTGCCTCCGCACCTGCAGTACACTCATCAGCTCCAGCAACAACAACCATCCCAGTAAGTAGAACAATCACACTCTGGAAATGTCCTGGTCAGCATGCAACACACAGTGAAAAGATAATGGAAATCAGTCCCCAAATCTGAATGTTTGGTTAATCATGTTAGCATAATCCAAAGCACTGATTGTTTGGATAAACTTAATCTGAGGCTTTAATTGATCAGATGAATGGAATTTATCAATTTGATTGCTCAATTAAGCAAGTACTCCTCCTCTCAAAAGCTTTTTGAGTTTACCCGAGAGTGGCAGGAAGACTGAGCTAGCTCTGGGGAGGTGAGCTGGCAGGACAAGCCACTGACTTCAGAGGAGACCTCATTATCTGCTGGTGTCCATACAGTTTCATCTGTCTACCTCTCTTCATTTCGTATTCATGCAAGGGAGGGGGACCACAGAGAGAACAAGATGAGAAATCTGAAATGTGTGACCTACTGCAAGAATGGACTATATGGGTGTTTTTCCACTGTCACTAAAAGTACCCATTAAGTACCCATTAATGGATACGTAATGGCATTTTTGTACCCATTAATGGGTACGTAATGGCATTTTTGTACCCATTAATGGGTTCTTAATGGGTACTTCTAGTGACAGTGGAAAAACACCCTATGGGTGCTTCCAAGGTGACACGTAAACAATAAATGACACATTAAGGAAATACCAGATGGGAAATTAAAAATGTACCAGTTCCACCCTTGTCTGGTTGTACCCAAAGCTGAAACAAGATCTTTTCCAGCTCTTTCTGGAAGTGCCAGGATCGTAGAACTTCAAGTATTTTACAAAGGGTGGCTCGTAGTTTTCAATTTGCTAAGCAGGAAGGAGGGATGAGTAGGTTATAGGATGCAATGCTTTCATGTACTCAACCTGTGACTGGGGAACATGGCAATGATTGGAAGCCATTCTGTCTTACTTGGAGGTCTTAGTTCAGTCAGCACTTTGCGATTGCCTGGTCTCCTGCAAGGAGAGATTCTGTGGGCTGACCCATGGGCAAGGTCAAAACAGAAACATCATGCACAGAACATAATTTTCATTTCCAGCAGCTAATACAGCAGGGAGTTTCTGAGGAAGTTATCAATTGTTTTTATTAATGTTTTCCAGATTTTGACTTAAAGCATCCCTAAACAGAGTTAAGGGACTTATTGGGGAAAGTGAAGAGCATTTTTAGTAGAATTGCTCTTTCCAAATCAAGCTGTCTTCTGCACTTTTTGTAGCCTGCAGAGCTTTTTGATAGTTAATTTTGCACAGCATCACTGAAGTGATCTTTGCTAGCCTTTTGACATTTATCTATCTGGAATGTTATGGAATACATTCCATTAATTTTGTTCTTTTCTTTCCTAGGGTGGGAAAGAACTTGATGCTGCTGCAGACCTCCTTGCAGATTCACTGGGACAAAGAGAGCCTGACCCAGATGAGAACAAACCACTTGTGGATAAAATAAAGGTGCAGTTCTCTTGAGGCGGTGCTTAGCACTGTAACCTATCCTTCAGATTTGTGTAGGGAAATGAGAAGAGGAGAGTGGAGGACATTTATTTGGATCAGCGCTAAAGGAGCTGGTTGCTATTCCCATCCCCCAGTGTATATAGGGTAGGTTAGTGCTGAACTTCTCATTAAAAAAATGAACTACTTAGAAAGGCCTTGGACTGTTAGGTTTCTCACCTTACAACCCTGGGCTCTCTGTGGCAAACCTATCTTTGAACAAAATGCAGTCAATTATTTGTCTCTCCATGTGTAGAACTACATTGTAGTTGCATGCAACATAATTGCACAGATGCAGGTATTGCTGCACAGGAACACTGAAGCTTTCTGTGTCTGCACAGTGATGTTTGATGTAGCCCTGCCCACAGAACGATGAATAACGGCATGAGCCATGTTTTGTGGAGAGGTGGTGAGCTCCCTGCTCTTCTTACACAGGGCTCACCTGTGAGGCACTTGACAGTCCCAGCCTCTCTATTTGTTTTTTACAATCTGCAGTTTGGCACAAGCCTAATAAATTTGGTCTAGTGTGTGCAGACAAGTAAGCAGAAATATGCCAACTGAAGTTAAACCAGTGGTTTTCAGAAATATTGTGAGGCTTATGTTTTTTATTATTTTGAAAACTCTCTCTGGTTAAGGAAACTACCTTCTGCTCTCTAACTGATAAGACATGTTCTGATAAGAAAAGCACATGGTTGCAGCTATCAGCTGATAAGGTTCTGCTTTTGTGGAATATGCTTGGATTGCAGCAGAACTGTGGTACCATCAGGATCATATTTCTTACAACAAACCCCTATGTTATGTAGGGCTCTCATTCCATAGGTACAGGGGTGAACTTTTGCAAAAGTAGCATTTCTATGGAATGAAGTGCTTGAGCTAAATCTTTTTTGAAGGGCTTTAAAAAAAATTCTTCACCAAGCCAGTACGAATTATGCTTAGACCTCAAGGAGAACTTTTAATCCCCCCCCCTTTTTTTTGAAAAAGTATTTGGTGCCATAATGTTTTGATCTGTGAATTTATGATTTTCTCTCTGGGGCAGAAGGTATAGTTTATAACTAATGAATAGTCAAGTGACCATATCATAAAAAGTTACGAAAAAAGAATCTATGTACAGGTATAATAATAAAAATTCAAATATTCATGCAAATAATATAATAAACAGAGCAACACCTATTGTAATAAATGTATTGGCACCTCTTAAATTGTCCTTCCCCCCCCCCCCTTTCATGCTAGGAAAAGGCTAAATCTGAGCACAGAGAGAAGCTTGGGGAACGTGATGATACAATCCCTCCTGACTATAGGCATATTTTAGACTCAGATGGGAAGGTAAGCAAATATTTTCTGATCCAAGCTCCTATACATCAGTATATATATATAGCAATAGGGTAACTTTTTGTTGCGAGAGAGGTGGGACCTTGAGTTTTTAAAGTGAAACCTTCTAGGCCCTGCAGAGGTGGCTGACACTTTGTAATACATTGGGTTCCTAGAAAGCAAAACATGTGGCAAAGTAATTCCAAAGGAAATTGCATGGATGTGCTTAGTGTGTAGAAGATCCAAGTTTGTAGAGAGCTAGTTTGGTCTAATGGTTAAGGAGCAGGACTCTTTTCTGGGAATACCGGGTTTGATTCCACACACCCCCACAAAGGCAGCTGGGTGACCTTGGGCTAGTCACAGCTCTCTTCTGAGCTCTCACAGCCCTGCCTATCTCACAGGGTGTTCTGCTGTGGGGAGAATAGAAAGCTTTGTCAGCCGCTTTGAGTCCCCTTAAATGGATGAGAGAAGCGGGGTAGAAAAGCCAACTCTTCTTCTTCAATGCCCATGCCCTGCAGCAAGGGTGATTAACCTGCGGCTTTTGTGATAATGCTGAAATAATGCTGGCTGGAGATGATGGAAGTTGTATTTATGCTATATTTATCGTATTTGTTATAAATATTAAATGTTATATAGTAACTAAAATAGGTATCTTGAATTTGCACACAGAAAAAGGAAAAGGAAAGAAAACGTGGCTCTAGTACACATACCCCTTTTTATTGTGGCAAATAGGCTTCTCCATGAACTGTTTCACAGTTCAATAATAGGTGGTGTTTCACGCAGTCGGCTTAATAAGGGTTAGGTTAGAAGAAAGGTGGCAAGAGGTATATTGAGTGATGCATTCTTTTTAATTAAAGGATAAGCCAAGGAGCACGGATGGTAACAAACCCAAAGAACAAAAGGTAAGGAGATGCCCTAAATTGAATACATTTACTTAGGTAGCCTTAACTCCTAGGGAGGTGCAAACAAGATCAGTAACAATTAAACCTGTTTGCGAAAGCTTAAGAACCAGCACTTAAAGATGTGGGCACGCAGGATAGGGCCTTCCCAGTGATAATGGACTAGTCTCCTCACTGAGGTACATCAGGCACCTTCACTTTACATGTTCAGAAAAGCAATGGTGACGGATCTCTTTGCCCTGGGCTTTGGCTAACCAAGGAAACAGTTTTTCTTCCCCACTTTCAGGCACTGTATTTGTTATAGTTTGTTTTTATATTTGGTTTTTAATGTTGGCCCCACCTTGAGACATTTGAGTATAGGGCAGGATAAAGATGCCAATAATAAAAATAGCAGTCAAATGAAAATTAAATGGAACCAGTCTACTAGCAGAATAGTTGAAGGATCCTTCTTTTCTCCTTTTATTAGGACCTGAAGAATTTGAAACATGCTGCTTCCTTACCATTGATCAACATTAGGGATGTGCACAAATGTTTTTTTTGGCATTTGATTCATAACAAATTGAATGTTAAAAAATTTGTATTCATTTGAATAGACCCCCTTCGAATGTGGTAGGATTCTATTCGATATGAATGTATATCTGATATGAATGGATACGTATCTGTTTGTATTGGATATGTATCCATTCATATAAATATCCAATATGTATCCCGAGTTTAATGAATGTCCAAACTCTTCCTATGAATGTTCTGAAACGTTTGTATTCATATGAATGTTATTGTACAAATGTTGTAACATTCGATACATGTAAAAATTCGTATGAATAGCTAATGTTACAGATATTCGTGCTCAACAGAATGTGCCCCCTCACCCCTAGATCTTTGTACAGAAATACTGTACAAATAAATAACACAATTAAATAAATAATAGTCATCTTGTATAGTAGTCGGAGCTGCTCAGTGAACATTCAGACAAGGTTGACTATGGGGAATAGATCCCCACACTTCTTAGGAACCACATTAAGTCACCATCTAGATACGATTTACTAGAGCTTGCTTTTGGTTTTAATTCCATTATGCTTAGTTTGGGAAGGGGCAGCATTTATTTTGGTCATTCTTTACAATTCTGAAAGTTTGCTTTCACCTTTCTGTTTTAATAACTGCAGAAACCTGCTGATGACTCGGCAGCTATTGATGCCCTTTCAGGGGACTTTGATCACTGTGAGAAACCTCCCGGCTCACAAAAACCTTCAGCGAAGGTAGTGCTCATTTATTAAACTTGGAAACAGCCATTTATTTTGTGTTTTGAAGACAATATATATAAAAGGTTTGTCAGGCACATGCCAAAACTATAGGTGGAGGAAAACATGAAGTTCCTCGCTGAAATAAAAATGATGCTTCTGAAAGTGCTCAGTGCGTATTTCCCCAGGCTAATACTTTCTTAAACATACAATATTAATTTAGCTGGAAAAATATTCCAGTGAACAAAGCAGAAAGGATGACCTAGATGTGGATTTTGTAAAGAGCTCCTTTCCGTGCTAGGTTCTTCTGAGAAGGGCATCTTCATGTTGGACAAAACTTTGTATGCCCCTCTCTCACACACACACGTGGAGTCAGCTGAATGACTTTTCGCTGAGTGTTACTTTCTGTCTGCTTCTTACTTGTTCTTCACTGAACATTTTAAATAGGAAAAGAGTCTGTAGACACAACCAATTGTCCTACCAAATGAGTGTCAGGGCTGCACTTAATTTAGATGGCTAAAATCTCTCTCTTCGGCTGGCTATATATTATTTGCTCTAGAGCTCCATCTGCCTGTAAATAGGTCCTGCATTTTCTTCTCTCACTTTTTACAGTATTTTAAATTTAGATTTACTCCTTTTTCTCCTTTTAATTTCAGAGGTTTGTTGCCTCTCTAGAAAAGGGAGCAACATTGTATCTCAAATTGGCCTGGGTCTCTGAGAAAATAATTTTCTGATTTTAAGATTCCATTGTTAGTATTACCAGTTAAAAACTAGATTAAAGCTAACTGAGCTAATGCAAGGAATTCATTGAATTCAGCAAAGAAGTGTCTGAAGTTGTTTCCACACTGGTTCTGGGTACATTTGTTGAAAGAATGGAGTTTATGCAGAAATGAAGAAGGACTTATGTGAACCAGAAGACAACCTGTGTAACAATTACTACAAATCAAACAGAAAACCAGTTGTATTCTTCCCCAATAAGGAAAACCGCTTGGGAATACTTATAAACTGAAATAAAAAAAGCAGATTCTTGTAAGAGAAAATAGTTCAGAGATTTCTTTGTCCTGATGCTAGGTTGCTCTCATTGCAATTTCAGTAGTTATTTTCTGTACAGCAGATGACAGTATGTATTCCAAGGTATTGATGAAATAGCCCTGTCACCATGCCCTGTCACCATTATACAATTGCACTTGGAAAACTTTTCTAGGAGCAAATGTTCCTCAGACTCCTGCAACTTTGAATGTTTGTAAACTGGAGTCTTTCTCTCTCTATGATGCAGGAAGAAAAAACAAAAGAAGTTGCTGCACCTAAACCAGCTAGAAAGGATGAAAAGAAAGCCAAAACTCCCAAAAAGGTAATTCACCGTTTCCTAGAGAGCTTACAGCCACGGCCAGTTTGAGAAAGTTGAGAAAGTTCTGCAACATTTAATTTTTTTGTCTTCCATAAATATCATTCTTGCTTCTGTCAGTTTTTCATTATAGTTGTTATCACCACAATAGATGCTCAGGGAACCTATAGTTAAGAAGTGAGTTGAGAATGTAGGGAGACATGGAGAGATTATGGGAATCACAGAATACTGACTAAATCCATTAGATTCTAAAAGAGAAAATGCATCTAACTGTCTAATAAACCTTTCCTCTTCACAAATTTTGGATATCAAAGTACATGAGTCACGATCTCTTGAATTCAGTGTTAATTACCCCACCCTAAATTTACCTTATTTAATTTTTAATCATTTGAACAGCTGGCTAATCTCCACCCCTACTTTGACCAAATATTGGATCTCTTTACAATTTAATTTTAAAAAACCAAGAGTTTAAGAAGATCAGCCTGGATCCTGCATATAATATACACTTGGACGTCATGACAAACTTGTTTCAGCAACATACATTTTTAACAGACATGTGTATTTCAAACTGTTTTTTATCATGGCCTGTACTTATTCTTGAAATTTATTTACAGGGATTAAAGATCCAACTAACATATTTTCCCTTTTCTCTTTAAGGCAAAGGAGCAGTCTTCCAGTGGAAAATCTGAGAAACAAAAAAAGAGTTAAGCATAGCCAGGTAAAAAAATTCAAGCTGTTATCATGCATTCATGTCAGAAACACTTTAAGGCTGTAAGTTATTTCAATGATTCCACTTCATTGGCCATTATTCCTGTTGCTTAAATTTCATTTCAAAAACACACTTAACATAAAAACTTAGTATCATGAAGACATGCCGTTAACACCAGTATGCAATGTACACTTAACTAGGACTATTGTTGAAACTGCATCATGCAACAATCATGTTGTGTGCAGCTTCTATAATCTTCTTCCATGAAAAGTGGGTATCAGAAGTGGTTTCTGCCAAGGCTATGCAGTAGCAAAAGGGATGTGAACAGGATTTAGAGGCAATTTGGTGTAGTGGTTAAGGAGTCGAACTCTTATCTGGGAATACTGGGTTTGATTCTGCACTCCTCCATGAAGCCATCTGGATGACCTTGGGCTAGTCACAGCTCTCTTCTGAACTCTTCACAGCCCTGCTTCCCTCACAGAGTGTTCTGTTGTGGGGGGGAGAATAGAAAGCTTTGTCAGCCTCCTTGAGTCCCCTTAAATGGGTGAGAAAAGTAGGGCAGAAAAGTCAACTCTTCTTCTATACCTGTTGAAATTCCTTTTTACTTACAGCCGTTAAAAAGGTCAGGAGCCCTACTCTCTTTCATAAGGTCAGCCTAGTTTTGAAGAAAATATAGCATGTCAAGGCCAGAGTCCTAAACAGGTATATGCATGGGCTTTCTGAATTCACAATGCAATAAAACGGGAACAACATGCAAAGCCAGCTCCAAAGCCAGCACTAGCTAACTAGGAAGCAGTAATGGAAAGGAGGCAATACCCCCCATACTGTCGCTTCCTGGTGGGATATCTGGCTGCCATCTTGTGGGGTCTCACATTCCAGCCAGCAGTGGATCAATCCTGTGTATATTTTCTACTTGGATATTTCAAGTTTTGTGTTTGGAACTACATGGAAACTTAATTAAATAATGTTTTATGAGAAAAGTCTCCTTCCCATCTCTAATAGTTATCTCCCTTTTGCATCTTCAGGTTTTTCTTTGCTTGCACAAAGAGTCTTCTGTTTGTTGGTGGATAGCTGCACTTGAACAAAAGCTATTTTGCAGAAGCAAGATAGTCTCCTGGGTGGTTTTTCTATTGTGGTATTATTTTGGCATGGTAGGCATATATTTTGCTGTTTTCAAGGATGAACTAACTTTTTCTAGCCGTTTATTTTACTGTCCTTATTTTATACATTTCTTCAGTTCTGAGAGGGTAAGGATGCTTTATATTTGTAAGAAAAAATTCCTATGGATTAAATAGCAATGCAAAGAAGTCTGCAAATTTTGCACATAATCTACACATAGTGCCTGTAAAATCTCAGCAGAGTTCAACTTCCACTAAATCTATGCAATGTTCTTAGTCTCATGAATGCTTCAAACGTTCTGGATTGGAATGAACTTTTGCTGCTATCTGCCTGTTTAGGCTAGTTGCTTCCATGTATCTTTTGGGAGATCAGTGCTAAGATTCAAACCAAGGAGCAGAGTAGAAACTATTGGTTCTTAGCCTTGGTTTTCAATAACACACAGTATTGGATGCAAAGTATGCCACTATTATTTGAATTTTAATCTCAAGTCCTCTTTCATGCCTGAGACTTAAATGAAGGGCATGAGAACTACTGGAGAAAAATAATGGTATTCTAGGATACATTTTTGCAGTATCTGCTTTACTTTCTTTGGCTGATAGAACCAGACATGAGAGTCACATAGATCCACAAGCTACTTTGTTTTCCTCATCCTGGCAATTCAGATGAGAAAACTCAGCTGAATACCAAGCTGGTTTGTAAGCTAATTTGGATGCAGTGCTTGCTCAAGTTTAAAATTTTGGGGTTTTTTTGGTATTCCTTGTAACAAGTGGTGGTTCCAATATTAGATTCTGATATGCTTTTGCAGTCTTAATAGGTTTTTCTTCCTCTTCTGACATCTGGAGTAAGGTGCTACTCCTTGTTTGATAAAATGGTCAAGTCTGCCGATAGGCGGCTGAGTTCTTTTCTGTTATCACTGTCGGATAATAGGATACAGTCTCCCAAGAATATCATCTGTACCCTCTGAACGTGCATGGAAGTTACACAAGATCGTGGCCATTTCTGCTATAGCTCTTCCTTATTTAAAAGGATTAACAGCAGGAGTGGATTTCATTTTTTGCCTTGAGGATCAACAGAAATCGAATTGCCTTTGACAGTTTGTAATGTTAATACTGCACTGTTTTGAACAGTCTGTATTGAGATTCTGTGTCACACTAATAAAGTTTTTAAAAATGCATTCTTTTCAGTAGCACGTTATTACTGCTAGCATCATTGGAAAGCGCTATCTGCTACAATAAAATGAGGTTGAAACCAGAGGCCTATTTGCATGAGGGCCTTTGTTGCATGATTAGGCCAGCCCTGGGACAGAGTATTTGCTCTGCCGGGAGGGCAGTTCCATCCGGAACCATCGCAGGGCGTCCCAGGGCAGCCTAATCGTGGCCAGTGTAGAGCACGAAATCGCACTCTACACCTGGCCCAAGCTGTCCCTGGCCATCCCAGAGCTGCCCAGCAGGGAGAGCATTCGCACTCTCCCCGCTGGACAGCTCTGGGCCCCGCCTCACCCCGTGGCCATTGGGCACTTTCGGGGGAGGGGCAAGACTGGGCTGGCCTGTCCTCAGGTCCCGCGGGCTTGCTGGGTTCAGAGTGCACCACAGCCCGTGATTGGACCATGGCGCACACCTGCTCAGAACGCTGCACTTAAAATACGCTAACTCTGATCACATCAAATTCCTGATAATCCTTCCTCAGTTTATCCACACCTTTCTGTTTCTGTCCTGAGATTCCTTTACAAGGCTTTTTAGATCTCTATGCTTCTCCACCGTCACAACATCCCTTTGCTCTGACAGGATGAAGTTCCATGACTCAACAGTGCGCAATCAAGGTGTGTGTGTGGTGTCTTCCTCCTAACAATCTTGCTCTGCTGCTCCCCTCATTAAACATGTCACTGTGCAATGTACTTCATCTGTCCATAGATAGAGGCAACTTTCAATGGGTACATTTGTGGTCTCATTCAAGATATGCCTGCAATGCCAACTGGCACAAATAATAATCTGTATTTACTTTAGTAAGGAAGCAAAAATGGTGTATAATCTGAATCCTGTAAACACAGTAGGTAATTTAATACTCTATAGGAATGTGGTCTTAATTTTACAAATAATTCAGTTGTTGAAATTTTATTATTTTATATTGGTTGTATTTTCCGTAGTCAACTGCAGTTAATTTTGAAACAATCTTTTACAACAATTTTATAATTGGCTATTAGTCTGTAACCACCACTTGATTTTTTCAAGGTTCTTATCCATCCACTGAATATTCCCTTCAATGGTTTCTATTGCTTGTTGAACAGCACGGAGTTCTGAACTGCTTTTATCCAGGGAGCTAAAGAAGCCTTTTACCTGTTAAGTAAAAGAAAAAAGAAAAAAGAAAATCCTTCAAATTTTCAATCTTCACAAAAAAAGGAGAATACCAAATACAATTCCTTCTGCCACTACTAGTATTAATCTCAACAGCATTTAATCAAAACCAAATTCCCGAAAATCAGAATGTGTCTTCTTATGTCACCAAGCTTTTGATTTCTGAAGAGATTCTTGGTTCCTGAACAGAAAGGGTTGCCCTGTGCCATTTCTGATGTTCAGTTGCAACTCTCACCACCCAGACACTCCATTTATGTCACACAGGTACAAGTAAACCCAAATATGCCTGTGGCCCAAATCCTTCTATGAATTACAAATTATTTTAAAACAGATTTTAAATAAGCCAGAATAAAAGGTTATGTAGCATTGACAAAACATCATGGACAATGTGTTTGCTTGAAAGAAATGGAAAGGTGTGAGCAGTCAGACCTGAAGATGGACTGAATAAGGTTTAAAATCTGTTCACTGCTACATCAGTACAATTCATTGCTTGTTCTATGATTATATATTACTGTTTTGTTTGGCTGAAAATCATAGTTTCACACTGATTCACAAACTGAGACAGGCACACTACCTCAGCAAGTTGTTCCTTTGTAGAATACTTGTTTGTAACTCCAGTAACCATATGTGCAATGGAGTGTGAACCAAGGTCAAACCTAGAAAAACAATATATAAATGAAGTAAATCAGTTCAACATCCTCAAAAAGTAAACAAGAATATAGTAACAGAAGTTATTTAAAAGAGTCACCTACTTTTTTACCAGTTTCTGCCAGTTGTTCTTCAAAAACTTCCAAGCTAAGTGATAACCTTTTGGGTTTCTTGCAACAGAAATAACTATGTAAGGAAGTTCCTGAGTCTTTATTATGTCACCTTTCAAGCCTTGATCCATTAACCTGGGGGTGGTGGGGGCAAGAATCCATAGGGATAATAAGGTGAAAATGTCTCAAAACATCTTAATTTTATTAGTAAAAGCAATTCTGTCACAAAATATGGCACAAGCTATAATCAGCACAGATGATGACTGGAGAGAAGCTAAATGAGGACATGGAAAGGTAAATTTTTAAAAAACGAATATGAGACTTTGATATCTGGTACAAGAAGGATGCAATACTTTTATCTCACTAAAATATATAAATTAATAAAAATTGCCAATGGTCACTTCTCAAGTCTTGGTCACCCATGTCTCCTTCACTTAAAAATGCCCTGGCTTTGTCTCAGCTTTAGTTGCTTCAATATGCCTCAACTCAGTGCACATGAGTAAAATATGACATTGGTTCGTACAGTGATATTCAGATGAGAAAGATTCTTCCATAACAACCTAGTTATGAAAATATGGCCCCCGGAAATATCCTTACCTTTAACCTCGCTCTTTTAAGCCTTAAGGCCACCCAGATTTTGAAGGGAATAAAACTCACCACTGAAGTTTTTCAGTATTTCCACTAAGACTCAGAGCAGCTTCCATCAAATTCTTTTCAGCACTGAATTCTGGTAATTTGTATTTACTAAAAAGGAAGTCCCAGCCTTCATCTGTCTGTATTCCAACTGCATATACAGCAAATTTAATATCTCTTGGTAAACTGAAAGAAACAAGAATTCAGATTACAATTGAAAGTTATTTTTCCTTCCTAACAAGACTGTCTCAGCCTAAAACCAATAAGGAGAATTTACAGGTGGCTCAAAATAGCCCTTTGCTATTTTCCCATGTTTTTCAAGACAACTAAGCAGTGTTAGCATAGGCACCTTTCTGGTTTTTTTAACTGCTACAGAAAGGACCAAGGGTACGGCATCTGAGGTATGATTTGCCTCATGAAAATGAAATACGTACTGTAAGCTTCCATCAGAATTCTTCCATTTCATGAAGTATTCTTTTGCTTTGTCCACACACGGTTGATACTTGCGTACACAGGCAAATACAAGAAGAGAGCTCCGTAGCACTCGCTCAGACATAGTACCTGTGTCATCCCAAGATTGTTTGTCAATCATGTTTTTAAACAGATTGACAATATACCCCTAGAGTGATTTCACAAACAAAGATAATCAGCAGAAGATACTAATTATTATATTGGTAAATCAGAAGCTGAATCCACATAAAAAACCATATTCTTTCATTCATTTCTTTCAACCAAGTGCGCTTAAAGCAAGCACTGTAACCAAATTACAATGAAGTAGCCTGTATATGATTGATATTCTCATATTTGTTCTCACCACTCTTGCAAATTGAGAACAACACATAATGATAATTTAGATTATATACCACCCTATATCCCAGTCATAAGAACATAAGAGAGGCTCTGCTGGATCAGGCCACAAACCCACTTAGAATCAATTGCTTCTGGGCATTCTTAATCAAAAAGCCAAAGGCAAAGCCTTCACCTGCTCTTAGATCTCCGCAAGTGGCATCCTGCCTGTTTCTCCAACCTGGAGGTAGTACTTCTGCATCAGTTCTTTTAGCCACTGAAGCATCCATAACAATCCATAGTTCTACACCCTTTAAACTGGAACTCTGAAGATGGTTGAGGAAAAGGAAAATCAGAAGTCTCTGATCTCATTTACACTTAAACTTTAATCCAGCTTCAGACTACTTTCAGGACAGAGGGAACACATTAGGAAAATGACATGCTGGTTTCTTCTGGAATTCTCTAACATAGGAACTCCAACTTTGAATTAGATTATGCAGAGAGAAAAGCCATTTTGCTGAAGTATTCTCTCACACTGCTGGTGGACTGAAATGGGATTAAAACTTAGATGTAGATGGGCGCTCACAGAAGTGGTCTGAAAGCTTCCCCTGTGAATCTGGATTGGCGAAGTTCCCATCAATAGGAAAGCAATAATTAATAATATTTCTCTCCTGTCCCATACCCAAAGATCTCAGGGCTAAAACAGTAAGACTGTTTACACAAAATGAATACTCACATTTCACAGTCAATTTCATTAGCCTATTAAGATATTTAATAAATCTTTTACCTCAAGACACTTGTCCAAACTATGTGTTTAGAAGCTACCAGCTTTACAGCTACATGCATGACTTTACTGCAGATAATCTAAATATATAAGCTGCATGCCTGCAAATGCCATTATTATTCACCCCTGTTTCTTTTAATTTTACCTTTAACTGTTGATCTGTGCCTTTCATCTCCCTCTTCTCTAGAAGTTTATACAAAGGGATCAGCTCATCCAATCCTTGAAACACTGGAGTGATTTCAGATTCATGTTTTAGGTATAAAGTTAAATCAAGAGCTTTGGTAATTGATACTTTTCCAGCACTAAGAAAGAAAAGAATTATAAATAATGTATTTATTATTTATATACAAATATTGCTTACGTGGTTGAACCACTCCATGTGCATAAATCACTATTAGCAGGTTGGCTGATTCAAATCCAAGCTGAACCAGCTGATCCAAATTGGCTGAACCAGTTTGGTTGCCTCAAATAAAAGAGGAGCAAACTTTCCCTACTACTATTCTCCTAGAAACCTAAGAAGAGAAAGGGAAAATGTGAGCTTGCTTTCTGCCTCACCCGATTATCACACTTATTTCTTTCTTTCTTTCTTTGTTTATATTTCTATCCTGCCCTATACTCATAGGTCTCACGGTGAGTAACGAAATTCAGTGCATTAAACAAAATATATCTTAAAACAGTAATATTTACAACATTTAAAAACCAACATGTTAAAACAAAACAAATATATATTAAAAAACAGAACTACCTAAAAGTGGTGAAAAAGTGTAACCATATTTAGCCGAAGGCCAAGGCAAAGAGGTGCGCCTTTACCGCCTTCCTAAACATATACAGAGAAGCAGCCTGACGCACCTCAAGGAGGAGACTATTCCATAGCCTGGGGGCCATTATTGAGAAGGCCCGCTCCCAGGTGCCCACCCGTTTCACTACTGAAGGCAATGGGACAGGCAGGAGGGCCTCCCCACCAGATCTTAAGGCACGGGCAGGTTGATATGGGAGAAGGCGTTCCTTTAGGTATTTGGGGCCCGAGTCATTTAGGGCCTTGTGAGTCAAAGTTAACACCTTGAATTGGGCTCGGTAGTGAATTGGCAGCCAATGCAACCCTTTTAAAACGTGTATCCGGCTAGCTGTTACAGTCAGCACTCTAGCAGCTGCATTTTGCACTAGCTGCAGCTTCCGAACCATCTTCAGGGGCAGCCCCATGTAGAGCACATTATGATAGTCCAATCTAGAAGTTACCAGAGCATGGATAACTGTGGCCAAGTCGTCTCCGTCCAAAAAAGGCTTCAGTTGGCGCACCAGCCATAGTTGGGAGTAGGCACTCCTGGCCACAACATCCACCTGAGCTTCAAGCATCAGCGCGGAGTCCATGAGTACCCCCAAATTATGTACATGTCCCTTCCAGGGCATTGCGACCCTGTCAAGGACAGGGTATCTCCCAACTATACAGACCCAAGACCCTGTGACACACAGCACCTCTGTCTTGTCTGGATTCAACTTCAATTTACTGGCCCCCATCCAGCCCATTACTGGCTCTAGGCACCTGTCAAGCACTTCAACCGCCTCTCCTGATTCAGATGGCACAGAGAGATAGAGCTGGGTATCATCTGCATATTGATACCTCACTCCAAATCTCCTGATGACCTCTCCCAGCAGCTTCATATAGATATTAAATAACATGGGAAATAAGACTGACCCCAGGGGAACCCCACAAATAAGTTTCCAAGGTTTTGAACCAGTACCTCCCACTACCACTATCTGAGACTGGTTCTGAAGACAGGAGAAAAACCAATGCCAGGCACTGCCTCTCACCCCTAAATTCCTAACCTTTCAATGGTCAATGGTATTAAAAGCCACTGAGAGATCCAGGAGAACCAACAGAGTTGTATTCCCCCTGTCTCTATTCCGAAGGAGGTCATCAACCAGGGTGACCAAGGTAGTTTCTGTGCTGTAGCCAAGTCTGAAGCCAGATTGAAATGGGTCTAGATAATCAGCTTCTTCCAAGCATGCCTGCAGTTGAACAGCGACAGCCCTCTCCAGGACCTTGCCTAAAAAAAGGTATATCAGCCACTGGGCAATAGTTGTATAGATCTTCTGGATTCAGGGAAGCCTTCTTTAGGAGGGGCCATACCACAGCCTGTTTAAGGGCCACTGGAACCACCCCTTCCGTCAGAGAGGCATTCACCACTTCCTGGATCCACCTGGTTATACCTTGCTGGCTAGCTTTTATCAGCCAGGAGGGGCAAGAGCACATTGTCGACCGCTCCCCAGCAAGTAGCTTGTCCACGTCCTCAGGCCACAATAATTGAAGCTGATCCAACAAAACTGGACCAGACAGTTCTCTGGATGCCTCCCCTGGACTATATCCAATTGTGACATCCAATCCCCGACATATCTGAACGACTTTATCCTCAAAGTGCTTTGCAAAACTGTCACAGCAGATACTGCGTGGCCATGGCACGTAGTTCCTTGAGCCCAGTTTTATAAGGCCACTTACTACTCTAAAAAGTTCTGCTGGACAGCTACTCGAGGCAGTGGAGAAAAAGTTACTTTTCACCACTGTCACCACATGATAGGCACGATAGTGTGCTCTAACCTGTGTTCGGTCAGATTCACAGCTGGATTTACGCCACCTGTGCTCTAGCCGTCGACCTTCCTGTTTCATGGCTAGTAGCTCGATGGAGTACCATGGAGCTTTTCAGGCTCTACAGGAATGTCAAGGACACTTGGGAGCAATCATGTCAATAGCCCTGCCCATCTCCTGATTCCAGAGAGAAGCCAGAGCTTCGACAGGAGTGCCAGTCATGCCAAATGGAAAATCCTCCAGGGCATTCAGGAATCGCTACGATTCCATATGTCTCCGGGGGTGGACCATCTGAATAGGTCCCTCTTCCCCACAGAGGGGCACTGCTACTGCAAGTCCAAGCCTCACCAGCAAATGGTCCGTCCACGACAATGGGCTGATAACAAGCCCTCCTATCTATGGATGCTCACCAGTCCGCTCCATAGCAAAAACCAAATCAAGGGTATGGCCTGCAGTATGAGTAGGACCAGATACAAAGTGAGACAGCCCCATGGTAGTCATTGAGGACATGAAGAGCTAAGCTGGCCCATGGAGTGCAGCCTTGGCATGAACGTTGAAATCCCCCAACACCACTGTGGCAGGGGCTTCCAGCATCAAATCTGAGACCTCCTCAGCCATCTCAGACAGGGAGGATGCTGGGCAGTGGCCTATTCTGTCTCCCTGGCCCTAACAGCAAGGAGACCATGGCAATCAGGATGACTACCCGTACACATTGTTAAATAGATGTTCTGGGATGACCAGTCCAAGAACTACGAAGTAAACGGGACAGACTACTAAAGCAAGTAAGTGTAAGCCTTCAAAATGGCTCCAGAAGCACCTCTCCATGGCAAAACAAGACTTTCATTTTTCTGTAGGACATAATACCCCTTGCCCAAGTCACAGCCACAGATCAACAGGTATCCTAACAACAGATCACCAGTAAGTCAGAAGAGTTTCTTCAGGTGCAATTAGGGCTATCCGTGCACACTGATGGACAGACCATCGCCTAGGAAGACTGAGTTGCTCAAGTTCAGCCAATCACTTGTCTCTGGATCCTTTCCCTTCTCAGCTGATAAAAGGCTAGCCAGCAGGATATGACTGGGTGGATCCATGAAGTAGAGAGTACCTTTTTGAAGAATGGGATGGCTGGCCAGCTCTTAAAGAGGTGGTGGTGCATCTCCTTCTGATGAGATCCTCCCTGGATTCATAAGATTTAAAGAACTACCACCCAGCAGCTAGGATAGCCTTTTTGGGCAAGGTATTGGAGAGAATCAAAGATGTTCAACTGCAGGCATGTTTGGAAGAATATTTTGGACTCAGTTATGGCACTAAAACTGCCTTGGTGACCCTGGCTGATGACTTCTCTGAGAGAAAGATGGGGGTGGGGGAGTGCAACCCTTTCACTTCTCCTAGATCTCTTTGATGGCTTTTGATCCCACTAACCATGATATCTGCCTGGAAAGACTGCAGAGTTTGCAAGTCAAAGGTGGCATGCTGCAGATGATACCCAGTTCTATCTCTTGGTGCCTTCTAAATCAAGAGAGATATCTGAAGTACTTGATAGGTGTTTAGAGGTAGTAATGGGCTGGATGGGGGTCAATAAACGAACTGAACCCGAACAGGAGAGAAGTGCCATGTATCAAAGGATCTTGGGTCCTTGACGGTAGGGCCTGTATTGCCCAGGAAGGGACAGGTAAAAATCTTGGGGTATTCTCGCTGTACATCATGCTGGTCTTAAAATAGCTGCACTGGTTGGTCTTAAAATACCAAACCCAATTCAAAGTGCTAACGTTAACATATAAGATCCTAAATGGCCAAATATCTAAATGTCTTTCCTCCTGGATGTATTGTCACCTTCAGCAAAGGGGTGAGAACACAGATAGGGCCTTTTCAGGGGTACCCCAGAAGCTATGAAACAGCTTTCCCCCTGAGTTGCATCAGGCTCTTTACTACATATACTCAGAAGATGATTTATCATGGTGTTTGGCTGAGGAAACAACTTCTAATTTAATTTTTTTACTGTGTTAATTTTACACTTGTTTTCCACCATTGATACTCACCTTGAGACCTTTAGGGTCAGGGCATGAATAGAGATGCTAGACTGCCAATGCAAATAATGGATGGATGAGTTCCACTCAGCTGACAGGAGACCGCACTGATCACAACAATCATGTCTCCCATTAACAGACATGCTGTGACTAACTGCTAGAAACATAAAGCCAAAGGCCAGGCAATCAATGCAAACTCATGGATGGATGAGCTGCTAAGGGAGCATGATACACAGCATGTCCATGGCATCCATATAAACAAGTCTGGGGATTGTATTAATTGACAGAAACTACATTTTGCTGACTGTGTACATTGTTCAAAACTGCACTAAACAAGGAATGACTATTACCCTAATGCTACTGCTCCCTCTATTTAGGGATACCTGGTGCAGATTTCATTTTTTCTGGTTATTCTTGCCATTTGCCTTACCGGAGTGCATGACACATCTGCATGATCTCTTACCTCACCAGCTGAAATATGGTGTTAATGAGACTTGCTCTATCATGACTGCTAACTACTTTGTGATTTTCTTTTAATAGGCGAATCAAAGCATCCCATCCATCTTCTCCATAGTGCACAATATAATAACCCTTCATTCCGACATTAAATTTTATCCACTCCACTTCTTCTGGGAGGATGATTTTATCTATAAACAAAACAGATTATAAGTTTATTTTCTACACAGCAAGATAGAAGTGACATTGGGTGTTTTTCCACTGTCACTAGAAGTACCCATTAAGTACCCATTAACTTCAATTATTATCACTATCTCTTCTGGCTGGGAGTGACAAGGAACAGAATCATCCAATATCTGAGCACACACAGCCTAAACAGACTTGATTTAACATTAGGGCATGATATTAGATTACGGAATGCCATTATTTTATTGAAACTCAAGAAGATATACAAAATTAACCAGGAGAGGTATGTGAAGGTTTGTCCACTTCCTTCAATATAAATATAATTACCAAGGCTTTCCTCCTATCAGGAAATGAGGGGAAAGTCAAACTATTGACATCCATATGTACAAAAAGCCCTTACAACCAAACTCACCGAGAACTTGAAGGGTACCTTCAAAACAAGGATCTGAACCAGTGTAACAACCCAAAGCAGCCTTATGGGAGTTTGGGGTGGTACACTGGGCTGGATTCTTGCCTGAGCACCGTCTAGCAATAGTACAGATGGATTGCAAGGGCACTGTCTTCCATGTGGACATCAGTAGTTTTATTTCTCCATGAATCCTGAAAGAAGCTTTGGGAAGTGAATTTATTTTAGGAGGGATGACCTTTGCATACCTCTGCTAGCCACACAATTGAATTTGTGGGTATTTACCGTATACTTGTTTCACAGCAATTGAGGAAAAGGGAAACGACAATTCAGGACCTCACTACTTCTAAAAATCTTTCACAGTAAGTTTTATGGACTATGAAAACCTTTTTGCAGGCCCTACTGTATGTACTATGTTAACATACCTGTTTTGGTTGTCAACAAAAATCTTTGAACATCATCAGATTTACTAGTAATATATGTTAAAGGAATGTACCACAGATATCTGAAATAAAATCAAAATTTTGACTTCAGAAATATGTTGGATGCTTACTTCAGAAGCTTACAGAAAAACATGCAGTAGTGATTTAAAGAAGTTATTTTCACGAAGATGAATAAAAATGTGTTTCTAAAGAACTCTATAGGATTAGCCAAAGCTTCACTTCAGTTCACTATCTTTTAAAAATACATTTGTCTCCTTCCTATAGTTATTTCAGCAACTTTGGGACATGTACATTCAGATAATCACAGTAAGTGAAATATATATTGGAAAATGGTATGCTGTGCTTTTCATCCCAACTGTATTACTGAACTGGTGATTAAGCAGAATATACAGTTAGAAATCTCACCTCCACTTCAGTCTAAATTTACTTGCAGGTTTATAGTGAGACCCTGGAGATTTCTTATTAACTAGCTATTTATTAGTGAAGTACATGAGACAGGAGAAATCTAGTCCTAACTTCTCACTTTGTAACATGGAAGTAGGGGAGGGGGGGGACATTATCATGTCTTTCTAAGAAAGAGGTGGAAGTCTATCTGCTCACTTCAGAAAGATACAGTCTGGGTCTGTAGGGTTACAGACAAATTTATTCTGTGATGAAATATCAGGCTTTGTCTCTATATACTATCTAACCTCTAATTTAAAGGTAGTGCCATTATGAAAAAAAGGTCACGGGACATTATGTGCTGAGCTGTAAGAACTAAGATGTGCAAATATATAGTTTAAAAATAAATTACTTCGGGGATTCAAGTGTAAAACTTTATTATGTATTTCTTAATACAAGTACAAGAATGTAGCCACACATTATTCTCATTTGCTCTTTTGCCATTACCCTGTTGATGTAGAAAAAGTAGAGCTTTTCACATAGCGCTCTTGCTGTATGTCAATGTTCTTCCCTTTGATTGTCAGAGTTACTAGTGGGAAACCTTTTTGTAGTGTCCAAGTGTCCATCATTGTCTTCACATCATGAAGCACACTTTTGGTCCAGTGCTACAAAATTGGGTTAAAAATGTTAAAGAAGATGTTGGAACACATAACCATTGGTTGTTTCTGCACTTACCTGCCCATGGTCAGAATCAGTGGGTCTGGATCAGCCAGGCCCACTGATGCCCACCATGGAAAGATGTGGTCTGAAAAACTGTCATCTGCACAATGGTGCTGGTTCAGACTAGCCAATGCTGCAGCCTCAAAAGCTCACACAAGCTACAGGAACTGGCCTTCAAAGCTAGGAGCAAAAGTTCCTAGCTTCAGAGCCTCTGAAAGACATACTGAAATGTGTCTCTCTGTAGTTCTGAATATGGGAGGCATATCCTCTGCTGTGCCTCCTATGTTTGGGTTCAGAACCCTCCAATATACCTGTAGAGCCAATTAACGGGTCCACCAGTAATACCAAATAAGACCTCCCTGATTTGGATTACACTGGGTCTAATGCGGGCAAAGCAGACCAATGGGGATCATGGTCACCCAGATCCACTTTACTACGTGGGCCCTTAATTTAAATTAAGGGTCCATGCAAAAAGCACCACAGAACAGGAAGCGTCAGCCAAATTAAAAATTACATTTTATATTGACCTTCATGAAACCCTTAATCTTTTCCCAAGAAACTACAGTGTAAAAAATAGGAATGTAGCCAACAATAACTTCTTACAACAAGCAGCACAACATTCCTCTCTCTCCTCCCCCTCCTGCTTTTTTTACAGCACTGTCTTTTAGAAATGTAGTAGCTTTCAAAAGTCACCTATGTCTTGGGCAATATATGTATGACATTCCACAGACAAGAGTAGTATGGCCTCAACTATAAGATAACTTCTTCAGTGTTTAAAGTCAATTTTATTTGGCTTCCAGACAATTATTTCTATTTGAGACCTGGTTTTCTTTCTAGCTAGGAATAAGCAGCCTGAAGCTAGAGAAAATGGTTTTTCATTTTCAAAAACTTAACTCTTTTGAAGTACAGGTCAGCAGTGCTGCACCATGGCCTTTAAAAGTGTTTTTTTTAATAATAAAAATCTAACTAGTTTACTAGTTAAGGACTTTCAATGCAATCTTAACCCTGTACATTCAGGAATAAGGCCCATCATGGCCAATGGTGTCTACTTTTTACAAATGTACAACAGAGTATCAGCCTTCATCTATTTCACTGGAAAAAGGTCTTGAAGTTTGGTGGTAATACCCTGTGATACTTGGAAAAAACAAAAGTAGATAATTCTGCCTTTCCTGATGAAATGCTGGTCATCATTTTTCAGTCATCATTTTTCTGACATCCTACATTTTAAGAGAAAAAGTTCCCCACTCTATGTTGAAACAATGCTTATGGAAACTGGCATAAACCAAACATGCAACTAAGCACAAGCTTACTGAATGTGCAGCTGCCACCTTGCTTCTGGCACAAACACCACCATCTTCTATTTGATTTTCATAATCACCACCTGCAGGACAAATCTAATAAAAAATATCAGTATAAGCAACCACTTCAAAAAAAGAATATTTTTAAAATGATGCTATCAATCAATACGCATGTTGGTATAAAATATGTTTTTAAAAATACTTGCCTCTGACAAGCTGTTCCACAGATCATCATTTTTTGTGTTCTGATAGCTGAACTGTGACAAATACTTTACAAGGCCAGCTCTAAATACTTCAGGGTTGAGAAAATCCTGTAGCATATTTAGAATGCACGCCCCCTGAAAAGAAGTTTTGATTAGTTCTCTGTCTAGTTTTAAATAATACCTCTTTAATCTGAAGCCTAAGCCCAGATCTTTTGTTTCTAAGCCACTTTTTGCACATATTTCCACTGTGAATTAAAACAAATGCTTAACAATATGTTCTGAAATTCCTTACAGTATTCACAAGAATTCTCTACAGAGGCAAAATATATATTGTTATTCTCAAAATTTTAGAAAACTGGGAGCTACTGAGTAGAGTCCATGAAAATAACTTCAGAAATGTATCTTCCCATTTGTATCAGGTTACTGAGCATATGAGGTGGCCATGGAAATCCCTTTATTGAGAGCAAGAAATTGAAATAGAGAAATAACACAAAATATCCCAGAAGAGAGAATACTGTATTTGAAAAGAGCAACTTTCTGATTTGAGAAATTACTGAAGTGAATTAATCAGAATATAAATTTTTAGATTTTACCTTGTCATAAGAAACATCATCAAACATTTCTAGAATCTGAGCTGGATCTTCAACAGGAGTAGATATAGGATGTGAAGAATTTAAAGCATCCACCTCCATGGCTTCAAAGTACTTGTTTAAAAAATAATCTTCCTAATAAAAAAGAAACAAAACTTGAATACCTTCTTCGTTTTGGAGGCCTCTTCAGACTTTATTCCAAATTAAACAGATACTTTTATCAGTTACTAAAGAAGCACACATACTTTTTACATTATTTATACAGTATATATTCTGACTGTATTCAAGTAGAGAGAATTATAAACACATTTTAACCGTATTATTTTCAGTGTCAGTGATGTAAACCCTCAATGACATCTGGTGAGTTGTGGACATAGGTGGGCACAGATGAGGTCAAGGATGGGGCCAGAGGGGTTCAGGATGGGGAGGCAGAGAGGGTCACACGTCAGAACCAGAGAGGTCCAGGAGGTGAAACCAGGTGCCATGTGATTAACATAATTTTAAATTTAATAAAAACATTCCTGTGGGGCAAAGACATTATTTAAAATGAGTTTATCATTTCTCCTTCTCTTTCAGCATTTATTGTATATATTGAGGTCACTAGATTACTATTATAATAAAAAACTGAACAATGCAGGGGGAATTTCCCCTTGCAGGAGTCCATCAAAGAGTCTGAAGGGGGGCAGTGGAAACAGCCAAACAAATGATGCAGCCTTATTGCCATCCCCAATCCAGCAGGACTGCTTGCATGCATTCTCACCCTTGATCTGGCAGGGTTCTTCTCATGAAAAGGCAAGTGTGGGGGCTGCGATCCAACAGGACTACTGGAGGGCTAGAGTAATCAAACCAAATGTTCTACAGAGTAAGCCCAGCTACAAGAAAAGGAAGGTCCAGCTGTTCCCTCCTTCACAGGACTGCCACCTCCATGCCCCAACTGCACACCTAGTTAGGAAGAGGGAATAATCTTGGTCTGTGCTTTCCATAAATAAGGTGAATGAGCAGATATTTCAATTGAACTTGCTGCCTGGCATGCCTCAGCCCCAGCAGTCAAAGTTTGAGTATCTTGCTTGTTCATCAGGAGTGAGGAGGAGTCTTGGCCATATGTGAAAAAACTCAGATGAATAATTGGCTAGTAGCGCAAGGAACTGTGAACAGGAAAAGTGTTCATCCTTTGTGCTTTAAATAGATAATAACCAACCATCTACTGACACTTAATTCTGATTGGTTTTGTAATAAACTGTATGCTGCTCATACATTTGATTAGCATTTGATAAGGAGGGCAATGGACAGGCACTAAACATCATGAACATAATAAGGAGCCACCCCTATAAACCATCACATCAAACTCAAAATATGCCACAATAAATTGGGCATGCAATCAGCATAGCTAATATTTAACAGTTTCCTTAATGCTTGACACAAGTTTTAGAACCTATGAAATGTGCACAATACTTGAGCTCTCGGAGATGAAGTGAGAAAAAAGATACAGGCTTTTATGTGATACGTGTTTTTATAATTCATGCATGTATAGCAAGAGTACCCAGTATTTGACTTGGAAGGGACAAGTGAAACATGGAACTTGATGAAAGCAGTAACCCCTCTACCTTGATCTCCTAACTCTCTCTCTCATACAGGCACACACAGTGGCATAACTATATTCAAAGGAAACTGGTTACTAAGTTTCCTCTGAATGAAGGAAGAGATCCCAACCATAATACCCATCCTGCTTCCTTCTGGAAATGAAACCTCCTTCCAGAAGCATATCAAAAGCAAGAATGTCCACCTAGTTATTATTAGGAAACTTATGGACTTGCACTGAGTTTGTGTTTTTGCAGGAAATGGAATTGAGATTCTGGAACATAGGTATTTATTTGATTAACACCACCATCTTCTTCTTGTGCGCAGAAGGAACCTTTTATAACATGATTCTGACATCTTTCTGGAACATAGTATCACAGAAGGACAATATTTCATTTCAGTTGTGTTACACTGTTACCATATGACAGTGCATTATGTAACCAGCTCTGGGTTAGTGAAGAATGAGTTGAAAATTCATAAAATATAAAAGGAAAAAAAATACTTACAACTTTTAGTTCTGGATGAGTAATGTTTACTGACAGAAATTCCATAAACTTTGCAAATCCTTCATTGAGCCAAAGATCATTCCACCATTCCATAGTAACCAGATTTCCAAACCACTGTAAGAAATAGTAAGCTCCCTAAAATTCCTTTATTAAGAGCATACATGTGTGCTAAAAGGGGAAGGGCCAAATCTATGGACTTTGAACTTAGAGCCCAAAGAGAAACTAACTACATGAAGTAAATAAGAAAACATGACTTCAAACATCTGGAATTGACCATTAACCTCCCCTTGGGCTAGTCACAGCTCTCTTCTGAGCTCCCACAGCCCTACCTACCGCACAGGGTGCTCTGTTGTGGGGAGAAGCACAGAAAGCTTTGACAGCCGCTTTGAGTCCCCTTAAACGGGCAAGTAAGGCAGGGTAGAAAAGCCAACTCTTCTTTTCTTCTCTTGAAAATGCTGTACCTCTAGCCATCTGCACAAAATCAACCTGTCTAAACGAAGCACTTTTTTGCACTTGGGATACTTGTACAGCCCCACATGCTCTGTGATACTGCATCGGCACACCACAGTGCCACCTTTGTCCCAGAGTGACTTAAAGCATGCACGGCTGTCCTGATCTTCTCTCCAAACCCCAAATAACCAGGCTTGATTGAGGGAACTCCAATTTACCTTGCTTTAGATTAAAAGTAGTCTAAATTATCTTACTCTTCTGTGCATGTACAGAGTACCAGAGTAATCTGCACAACGTGCTGTTAAAATTGGGACTACTCAGTATGGATCAGACAAAGCTGACTGTGCAACATGGAAATTCCTACCAGGAGTATACTGGTAGGTATACTGTATATGGATTGGATAGTAAGTAAACAGATTTCAGCAGAGATTCTAACTAGCTGAACTAAATCTTTTCCTACCCTAGACAACTCTCCAGAGATCAACAATTCTTTATTACCAATGAAAAAATGTCATGGACTAGCCTATTAATTTCAAGAGAAATGTGAACATGAAATGTTTTGCTTATTTGTATTTCTATCCCGCCCTATACCCGAAGGTCTCAGGGCAGGTTACAATATCATATTAATCTTAGACAAGTCCATGCCCTCAGACTTACAATCTAAAGAAACAAGATACAAAAGGAAAATGATGTGGGGGCAAACAGAGACACTCTGGCAGCAAGAGTGTCCTTGCAATGGTAAAATACTTTCTTTTTCTTTTTCTCCTCCATTCCCCACAAGCAAGATGGCTCCTTCATAGTCTGTTTGATGACAGTTGGGAGAGAGGGGTCAATGCTGAGAGATTGATGGAAATAGTTAGATCTTTTGAAACTCCCATGGATTCCAAGTTTAATTCAGACTGAGACTTTTTCAGGATCACTTGGGAGAAGGAGGCATGTTTGGATATTCATGCAATTTAGGCCAAGTTATATGATGAAAACTGAAAATTGTTCACAGCTGAATATAAAGACCCTTCCTTCTTCATTAGATCTCCAAAATTATCAGTGTGATTTGGGAGAGAGCTAACCTGCTGTTTGTTTAAATTCCATAAAGTGCTGAACTGGAAAACTAACATTATCCTGCAACGCCCTATAACATTACCAAGTAGCATTATTCTGAAGATTCTACCGTAATGATTGTTAAGAGGATAAAAAAAGAAACTTATTTTGTAGCCCCGACACAGTTACACTAGGGATACAATCGCTCTGATTTCAGAGAAAATTAGGATTTAGAGTATAACCATTAATTGTACGATCTCAGTATCACCCATGACATACCTGGTGAGCAAGTTCATGAGCTACTACTAATGTAATTCCAAGTTTACTTGAGGCTGAAGATTTTTCAGGATCATATAACAGAGCAGATTCTCTATATGTTGTCAATCCCCAATTTTCCATTGCACCAGACTGAAAGTCAGGAATAGCTGCCAGGTCTGCAAATAAATTACTCTGAGTAAGGGTGCATCAAAGTAACTGAATTATGTATTTAGGTTAACAGACAGAAGTTTCAAATGTTCCAATTTGGGGCATCATTTAGTTTCAAGCTGTCTTCCATGTTTAAATAATTAATCTAAACTTGCTTGTCTACAGACACATATAAATAGCTGCACTACTCTATGAATTATTATGTACATACAGTAGCATATCTAATTGCAAGCCAGAAGCCAATGCAGAGCAGATAGGAAATTACTGGGATAAGGACTGTGATTTACTAATCTTCCCATCTGGACTTGCTTGATGATCCTGTTTTCTTAAATCTGGAAAAGGCCTCTGTAGAATGACAAACTCTATTCATTGTACAAACATATTCAAAGGAGTAAATAATTTCATAAACCATCCTATGGAATATTAATGCTCTGAAAAACCACTGGAACAAAGGGAAACAAAAACTAACAAAAGAAAATTAAAGAAAGAAACAGCAACTTCATTTGAGAACACTAAAAAACAAAGGCCATAGTCACACCTCACATTTTACAAGGACTGAGATCATCTTATAGTCCTCATAAACCAGATGCCAAAGAGGGCATCTGGATTTTCCAAGGACTTTAGACAGAAAGGGACTATCATGTAATTGGATAATCCCTGCACTGAGTCCATTTCAGCCAGAAACAGACGCAAAATCAGGCAAAAGCCTGCCCCTGCTGCCATCACACTGTTCCCCTCATCTGGAAAAAGGTAAGCTTCAGCATGATTGCAGTGGTGGCATGGAAGGGCTTCCCCTTCCCTCTGACAATGTCCCCCTTTAGCACACCCAGCCACTACCACACTGGTTCCCTTTTTCTTCCACAGTGACCGCCACCACATCACCTCCCATTTCTCTCCTTGCCCTCTCACAATACTCCCATCAGGTCATCTCCCTGCCACTGCCCTTGCCTTCCTGCAACAAACCCCATCACAACATTCCCCACCACTGCTACTCCCAGAAAAGCTCCCACTGGATCACCCCCTACTGCCACTGCCACCAGCTCCCCACAGCCCCCTCACCCTCCTGAAACGCTCCTCATTGTGTTGCCTCTTCTGTTCACAAACCCACACTGCTTCAGCCACCTAGCCCTCTTGTAACACTTCCCCATTGCATTGTCCCTCCATCACTTCTGCCACTGCCTCCACCCCTTCACCTTCCTGCAATGCTCCCCAATGTGCCAAGCAGCCCCCCACCACTCTGCTAGCTGAAGCTTACCGTATCTAATAAGGACTCAGCAAGGCAGCAGCAGCAGGTAGGTGGCAGCAGGCTGCTCCAGGCCAAAAATGGCCTGGATATGGCTGGGTTCTTTGTCCGTCCCTGAGACTGACTAAGGGCGCATTCCCACTTGACTATTTGGGTCGCTGTTGGAATATTTTAATCCAGATACAGGGCCAAGTGTGGATTTTGGGCTGTTCTTATTCACCTGACAGTAAACCAGACTGAACCCAAATATTGCTGTTCCCACTCACCCCCCCCCAAAAAAAATCCCCAGCACAGAGAAACAGGACCTTTTAATCTCCGCCCACCCTAGTACAAACCCTGTAAACCTGCCCCGATCAATCAGCTGAGCGGAAGAACAGACACACACAAGGCAATCACACTTTCCCCTTCTCACACCCTTCCTTTCAGATAGGATGTTCCCAGTATCCATTTCTAATAGCTGCTAACAATCATCAAAGTCAAGCGGGTCTCCCCCCCCCCCCCAATTCAGGAGAAATCCAAGCTGATCAGGGCTCTAGTATTTTGGGCATGGCAAGAAAGGGGGGGGTCTTCACAGCTGTGAAATCCCACCCACATCTGGCAGGCATTGGCTAGAAGGCTAGAGCATTAAAAGAAACATGATGCTAGTGCTCCTACTGTAAGAGTGGTCTACTGTACTACGCAACTGTGAACAACCCAGACTTTCATCCTTCCTTGTTAATTTAACAGATGAATATAGGGAAGTCTCTACTTCCCAGTTCCATGTGTGTTCTGTGTTAACAATCTCACTAGAAAATATTACATTAATAATGCACTGCAATGTATTAAATAAGTACACCTTTGGGGTATTATTGCATTAGTACTCCTATCGCTCACGAGATTTGGCATGCAACAATATTTAAAGGTTCTTGTTCTTCTTACATCATATAGAAATGATGAAATACTAGCAAACATTCCAATGCTCAAATACTCATAGCCGAGAATAGTAAAATAATGATAATGATTTTTTATGTTGAGGGGGATAGAAACATGTCTCACTGTAAATGATGACTCGATTGTTTCTATTACAAATTCTAAGTTATTTTTAAAAGGACAGTTAAAAAAAGGAAGTTTACGTTTCAAACACAAAAAGAACATCCACCATACTGATGTGCTTTTAAGGCAAACATTTAAGGTCACTTGCAGAATTAAAACATTCTCTTAGGGAAACAACAACAAAAATACCTTGTTTAGGTAAAGGATATGAAATGTTAAAATATCCCTCATAGAAGTCTAGTAATTTTATGGCTGCTTCCAAAGCATAATTCGCTTGGTCAATCTTGTGTGGTACAGCATATACTGAAACCTAAAATAAAATGCAAAACATGGGTGAATCCTAAATACAACTCTGAGAAGATTTTGTTTACTCATCCTCCACTGAGAAATAAGAACATCCAATTTAAAATCAAATAAAGCCTAAAAACTTGTTATAATAATAAAACAGATACAGTAGCAGTGACACTGACAGTATCTTATTTCTTATGCACCTGTGTTTTTAACATAGCACACTTCTAAAATAAAATTTGATGAAGAGCATATCTATAGACATTTTTACAATTTTTTTTGATAAATGCAACACTATATTTAGGGCCTAAAAGTTATAATGGTAATGGACTTTCCTTCTACCAATTACTTTTCTTATACTGTCTGAATAAAATATGCTTTTCATGAATTGTTATATGTTAAAAATGGTAAATTACTAACAAATAAAAAGCCACTTCCAATTACTATGAGGAAAGGACAACATCTTTGTGGGGTATACAGATACATGGTTTCATCCCCAGCTGCCATAGAATAATTAACTATTCTATTTTTGCTCAGTGGTATCACTGGAACGGATGGCTGAGAGAGTGTATGCAGGTGAGCCATTCATTTTTAAAAACACTTAATTACAATTCATTATATTTGCATGCAATAATACAAATTACATTATCTCCAATGGCCATTTCTTCATCAAGCCTTAGTCCGCAATAATTTCTGGAATAAGAGCCTGCCATCCCTACAAGCACACTTTGTCCATGCTAGATGAAGTATGGACCAAGCTGGGGTGCCCAAAGCAGTGCCCTAGCATGGTATAGCTGCAGAATTCAACAAAGGGTTTTACAACTGGTCCAGGACCACTATATCACCAGAGATCTATTTTGGATGCATTGCTGGAAGTGGATCCGCCCCACAGAAAGTCAGGCTGGAAATTGCAAAGACTGGGAACTTTTCTTCTCAGCTTTTGCAGTCCCTGTGCTACTCCAAGGGCTCTTCAAGGTATCTGAATGCAGATGGCCTGTTCCACTCAAGCAGTAACCCATCCCATCATGGGTTGCTTGTTCTAGAAAAGAGAACCTACCTTGATCTAGAAAAGCAAGGGTGGGTAGAAACAGGTTTTAGAAAGGTGTTTCATTATTCATCCATTTCCTGCAGTTATCAATGAGTTAATGGTCTATATGCCTACAAGTCTAGTTCAGAATGAGTTTGTGGATTCTGCAGCATGAAAATAAAAACTACACTGATCAGATTTGACATGCAAAAAAAAAAAATTCAGTGAATTAGGGAGAAAGAGAGAGGGAACAATAATTTTTCCACTTTCCAATCCCACAATACTTTAACAATTCAAAGTGCTATATTTTTTTATTTCTTCTACACAATACTTAAGTTGCTATGAAGTACCTTAACGCCTCTGGTCGTTTTTTTGGAAACTGATTTGAAATCTGAAACAATGAAGGCTACCAAGTAAGCGCTCATTTTTACACTGATTGCAAAGTGGTCTTCAATTAGCCATTCTTCCACATTTACTGATTTCACCTAAAAATTAAATTGATGTTTATTATCCAGAACAAGCACACGTTTAGAACATCTTCAAAGCAACAATATGTATTCCTCCATACCTGTTCTTCAGTTAGGTTCTACATGTGCCTTTTAGAAATTACAAACATACATCTCACTAGCAACTAAAGATATAACTCCCTAAGGATGCGATCACACTAAAAAAATATAGTCCTCCTTAGGTAATGGACCAGAGAACTTAAGACTGTTTTCAGCCTGGGACAGCCTTGTCACACCTCCTGTAATATGACACCCCCAGACTGGAGCAACGTATGCTGTGCTGCTATCATGCCGAAGCTGCAACGGCAGAACAGGGAGGACTCCATCCATGCCGCTGCCATGATGCTGATCCTACCACTGAGACACTGAAGTTTTGTGGATCTCTGATAACTTCATTCTTTGCAGTCCTTTGCCCAGTAAAAGGTAAGCTTCAGCATGATGACAGCATGGACGGGGTCTCTCTGCTCTGACATGGCAGCTTCAACGTGGTGGCAGTGCTGCATGAATGGGGTCCCTCCAGCATGCCAGCAGCATAGGAAGAACAAGCACAGAGATAGGAAGAAGCCCCCAAACTGCCTCTGTCAAACTTCTTTCCCTGGGTCCATTTCTTGCAGCAGAAAAAGACTCAGAACTGGGATAATCCACATACAGGATAGTCGCAATCACAGAAAGAAAGCCCATAGAAAAAAACAAATGGACTTTCATGTCTGACCCCTCAAGACAGAGGATGGCCTCTATTAACATAAAAGGTAAAGTATGACTGCACCCTAAAGGCAATGTATTACTTACGCTTAGTACAATTAAGCCTTCCTACACTTTTCTGTACATCAATCTGTTGATGTTCATCTTTTGTTCTACCACGTTTCTTTGTTTGAACAACAAAAATGAACATATTTTTCTTATAAGCCTTCAGTTGATTGGGTTTTTAAAAAAATTGTAATGGCAGCAGAATTTTCTGCTTCTAAATTCAATTCTGAGATTAGCAGTTGCAGTGTTTATAAAGTTCACAAATATCACCCTGTTCCGGAAGAGACTGCTGTGGAAAAATCCGAGGAAAGGTTTGGGGTGGAGGGGAAGGCTCGTTTTTTATTTGTGCTTATTTTTTAGAATATACCTGTGTGTTGATGGGGCTGTAATCATAGGTCCTTTCTGCACTGGACCTTATTCCAGATAATATTTCAGAACAGGGACCTGCCATCCATATGCTGCTACAGACTATGGGAGGCACTGTCCAGGGCCTGCCACGGTCTGTGCTAGCATGTGGATGACAGGTCCCTATTTGATGATATAATCTAGAATAAGAATCAGTGTAGAAAGGGCCAAAGAGTCAGACGGGGCATCTAGGCTCATTGAGTCCAACCCCTTGCTTAATGCAGAATTCACTAAACCTTCTGAAACAGATGGCAGCCCAACTAAGGACTGGGCTTCCATCTCTGGGTAATCTCTCCTTCTCCAGCGAAGGAGAGATTACCACCTCCCATGGCAACCTGCCCACTGACCGATCAATCGTACTATCAGAAGTTTTTTCCTGATATCTAATCTGTATCTACTTCCTTGTAGTTTCACTTGGTTGCCTCTATTTGTTTTATTTATTTACTATTTATATTCCTATCCTGACCTATACCCAAAGGTTTCAATATGGGTCACAATAAAATCATAATAAAAATAGAGAAAAAAGCATGGCCAAAACAATAACAGTGTTTGCATGGTGAGGGAATGTTGTTCCCTCAGCCAAAGGCCAGGGCCAAGTGGTGTGCCTTCACATACAGTGAGAATGCCTGAGGCACTTCAGATGGAAGACTGCTCCATAACCTAGGGCAGATCCTTCTGCAGTGTGGCAGACCAAAAGTAGGCCGACTTAGAATCAGATTACAGTAGATCACCCACTGTGATTAATTCCCTCCTACTCCACCCCCTATGCTCTTTGTCTCAGTGACCACTAGGAGTTAAGGCCAAACGGTACAGGTTCATGAGGTTCTACCTGCACCTGTGACATCCACATTAGTAGCTCTGCTAGTGTCAAAGGAGATCTTCCTACCAGCAGATCACCATTCAGAATTCCACAATCTTTCTTTTCCTTAAATTGTTAAATAAAATAAATAAATAGCACCTACTAAAGGCATATTAGATATTGCAAAATGTTTTGATTCTCTTCTGATCTTAATGGAAAATTGAGCTTTGAACGCAGGTTCATCAAAGCAAGGGAAAGCCATACGCGCAGCTGTGGGTTCAAACTGTGTTGATGCAAGTACCCTAGAATTAAGAAAACAAGTAAATAACATGCACAAGGATATATGTATGTCTACAGAAGTATCATTAAAATGCTAATGACTACTTCATTTCATGGAAAGGAATAAAAGTTCACTAGTGGGGCAAGAACTTAACTTAATAACCAACAAGATTAATGGCAACACTGGCCCACATATTGAGACCACACATGACAAGTAGAGCTTCAAAAGGAGTCTTCACTTTACTCACTCAAAATCATTTTGATTGGCTTAGAAAAACACAGTTTGAGAAGATGAAGTGAGGCTTCCAGTCAGAATTTATATAAATGTGCAAGACAGTGAATTCTACCATTTCCAACTTGCTCCCAAGTTACTTGTCTGATACTAAATTTGTTTTAATGGTATTTCATCTTATAATAATTCCTTGCTCCATACTTTCTGAACACAAAGGGCTTAAACTTAGAACATCTTGGCGAAAAGAAACTCACAAACGCAGAAAATAATCCTTTATCTGCTAGTATTTAAAACACGAGTTTCCAAACCTGAGTTCCCAGGTGGCATTTATGAACAACTTCCTTTATTTCTGTTCACTGTGGCAGTAGCTGCCCACACAGCAGAACCAGAAAAAAGAAAGTGCAAGACTTCAACTGGAAATGGCAAGACTTTGATTTGGATCCCCACCCATCCTTGACCTCTTCAAAATTGTGTTTTGATCTATAGCAGATCCAACCATGGACCAGAGATATCAGAGGAAAGCCTCCAGGTGAAGCTCCAACTTTCTCCCACTGCCCCAATATGGATGTCATATTTTCCCAATGTTATGGCTGCTGAAGAGAACCAGAGTACACAACTATGGAAAAGGCACAGGCTGCATCCACATATGGTGAATAAGAAAAAAGGACCTTAGAGATGCTGACTACCAAATCCTAGTATTCCCATTCTACCTCTAACCCACATTAAAAAAACATACGTAGAGAACAGAAAAACTAGCTGCCACATGCTACCACCTCTAAGACCCTTTTGACCCACTTTTCAAATGCATGGAGATGCAGCCATTTCCTAACTACCAAACCTTTAGTTCCAAAAGTGTCTTATGAGATTTGGCTAAACCCATTTATTAAAAAAGGAGAAGGGGGGGAATGTATCCAATGTAGAGAGGTAAAGGAACAGAAGAGCTAGAATGTTTTTCCCCCTCCAAGGCCTTTCCATTTCCTCCCAAAATATGGGGGGGTGGAGGGGAAAAAAGTCCTTTTCCTGCTTTTTTTTGCCCAGAGATCTGGATTAATAAAAACAAATCTTTTATGATAAGAAAAGCATACAATGTGAAGAGGGCAGGGTAAAGGAGGAATATATGGCTAAGGCTCTTTTCCATGGTTGTCAATGTACATAGACCACGTGGTATTTTTATTATAGGATGATAATTTCTTATATGTGCTTATCAGTAGCTCATTTACAATCTACATATATCACCCCATTAATATATCTTGAAATGTTATGAGTACCCTTTTTAACATTAAATCTATAGTTTTCTAGATGCTATGAATCTCATGATAACCTTCACAAACAATAAAATCTTTTATCAGTCTTCAGCTGTGGATATAACTCCATTATATGTGAAATATATGGACTGTTTAAAAAAAATTAAGATTCACAGTGTTACACATAAAAACACTACCCAGAATTAGAAAACACAAAATCCTACACACAAATTTAGAAGAAAACCATGTCTAACTACAATTATTACATCCTATTTAGTCTAAAAAAGAACATACCTTACTTCTCCTTCTGGAGTTCTATATGTACTTCTATAGAAACCATGAAAACTGTCTGATAAATTCCCAGAGTACTCAATATTAACAGTGTAGTTTTGTCCAACTTGCAGTGGTTCAGGAGAAAGAAGTGCAATTTGCTCAAATGGTGGATATTCTAAAACTTTTACTTCTTTATTTGTATCATCACTTCCCATTGGTCCATGGATGGTAGCTTTTCTGATCCAAAGATATTTACTGTGTAGGATGACTGAACTGGTTTGTTGGGTTACTGTAATCTTTATTTTAGCCAGTCCAGTAAAAACAAAAGTGGTGAGATTTGGATGAATAAGGAGCTCATAATGAACTGGAACAATATGCTTTGGAAGCCTGATTTTATCCCAAGGAAATGGTTTGCTTCCTTCTCCAACAGCCAAATTAATTGGTTCATTTTGATGACAAGAGCCCATTAAAGTAGCAAGGCTTAATGTAACTAGCCATAACAACATTTTCAGTCTCTTCAAGTAAAAGTCTGATCCAGAAGAGCAATCTCAGGAGCAGGTTTTTATAGTATTCACAGCAGTAAATCTAATGAAGAAATATTAATAATTGAAGTTAATATAAATACATTTTTCCTTTTTTTAAAATAGTTTCTAATACTTTTTAAAGTGCAGCCCCACCCAATTAATATTTTCTGTAAGACAGGTAATGTCAGCAGACTTATGCAGTTGGGATCACAAAGTTGAAACTCAAGAACTTTTTCCCATAGTAGCAATGCAACCTCGCCCAAGCAATTAAAGCCACTAAAAACACAAGTAAATATAATAATCTTTTAGAATTTTGTGAGTTTAAGAAGCATGAAGCACGACAGATCTTAAGATTTTTAAAATTGAGTAATTTTGCTTAATTTATGAGAAAGGTGCATTATCTTACCATCCAAGTCAATGAAAACAAAGCTTAAATAAAACTATATACTGTGCCATAGGGTCACAGTTAAACATATTAAGGTTAGGAAGAAAACAAGGCCTTTTTTCTCACTCATCCTGGAGACAGTTCAAGGCAGAGCACTGGAGTGCATTGTACACACCGCACATTCTGCCTGGATCAGTCCCCAAGACTTTCCACCAGTTCCCCATGCTTGCTGGCTGTGGACATCTTAAAAGCTCCCCACAGGCTGTCCTACACTGTGGGAAACAGCACAGGACCAGTGGGAACAAGACACTTCCAGGCCTTATGTACCAACCTGGTTTACCCCATCCTTGTGCAGCATAGAGATGTTCCTGTGCCCAATGTGCAAACTACCTTGCCCAGTCTGGACATTAAATGGCCTGAAATGGTCTTTTCAGACAGTACCAACCAAGCCTAAAACTCTATCAATATCAGTAATTATGATATCCCAATTATGAGCTGAGATAATTAGCTTTGCGACTCATTTGTATTAAATAAGTAATTGTTGTTAACAGCCCTGCTATCTGACACCAGCATCCTGTATTCCACAATGACCCTCCCCATGACCTCACAGCACCTCAAGTGGTCCTTAGACAAAACTGCCCACTACTATTAGTCCCAGAGAAAAGCAAGACTAGATGCCTTCACGGTCAAGGTGTTCAAAGGATAAGATTGGATTAATTAGTGTCAGAATACTGTATGTGGCTTGTTCATCCATCCATTTAAAGGTAGGGGAAACTTAATATGCAACTAGGTTGGGGTTCACTAACTGTCCCCTCCTGCTTACCCTACACTTCTGGTGCTATTCTTGGGACACTACAATCTTATCCTCACTTTTGTTTAAATAAACTGAGGATAATAATTTTTAAAAATCACTTCACTGGCAGCTATTTCTGGTATCTACACATATTTCGGAGCCCTGAAGAAGCCCAGGAAGGGCATTGACAGAACCGCAAAAAGAATCTCGATTCAAACATGGGCCTGCCAAGATCCACTGCTACTCAAATGGTTGCAGCGACACATGTCCATCATTTTAGAAACATTTCGGTTACATAACCCCTTTCACGTTCTGTGTTATAGACGCTTATTTTACGACCTGTCTCTCCATCTTGAAAAGTCCTATTTCCTCAAGGGTGAATTCTAACACAAGCAATTGTGCATTCTGTGCTAGAAGAGACGGATCAGAGAAGGCGTGAGAACACGGCGGTCTCGCACAGTTTCTCTGAGGCACCCCTTCTCTTACGTCTGAATACAACCACAGGGAGAGGATACGGGTTTAACCCCGAAAGCGTGCAAGCTATTATCCAAACGTGCCTGACTCCGTCCATGAAGTCCGGGATGAAAGCGACAGAAATTCAATCTCCTCTCTGTCCACTGTCATCATACCAGGCAAACCTTGCTCTCCCGCCCACCCCGGAGTTTCCCCTGAGCGCTCCGCGACGCCATGAGCGGCTGCCTGGGCTTGCGGAAACGGAATCTTTCCCCCTCAACCATCTCCATCATTCTTAGTTAGGTGTGTGGACTCTACGGCTAAGAATAACGGCGATGGAGGTTCCGAAAAGTCCAGTATCCCAAACTTCGAGACTATCCAAAAAACACCGTCCGAAGCCAAACTCTCCAACGCGAGCGGCTGCTTCTGAGAGATGGCTCGGCGGCCCCTCGCGAGCGCTGAGGCGAAGAACCAAAGCCGTACAGTTCCTTCGGAATCCAGAGGCCTTAGGCCCCCCCTTCGGAGAAGAAGGTCCGTTATTACTGGCGCTAAACAGAGCATGCGCGCCGCAGACGCTCTACGTTCACGTTGCTCGCCAGTCAACGGCCCTCGAGCACGCTGGTGGGGGTCTCGGGGAGGGACGCTCGACTTACGTGACGCCTCGTTCTTGCGGCCGCGCGCGTTTCTTTTGTCTCCGCGTCTTCCCGCTAAAGCGGCGGCGGGGCGACCCGTGGCCACCACCTCGGTTCCCTTCCTTCGTCGCTCGGGGCAGCCGCCGGGGAGTGAAAGCGAAAGAGAAGGCGCCCTAAAGGGAACTTTGCCTTTCTAGGTGTTTCTTCCACCCGGAGCTGGCGGTTGTGCAAGCAGAGACCAACGCCTGGCTATAAAGCCTCAGTAGAGCAGCACCTGCATTCTTGGGCACGGTGGTTGAGCGATGCGTGGACTAGAAGGAAATTTTTAAAAAGCAGCCATAATTGGATATTCAGTTCCTTGTACCAAGTCCTCCAAGTGGCCCTGCAATGCTTCTTAGACAAGGGCTGGCTGTCTTTTTTGTTGGTTTAAATGCACTGAAGTTACAGTCCTTAGTTTTGTCTTCAGCTGCAAAAGAGCGTATTTGAGGTTACCTGAAGCTGAATCGAGGAGAAAGGACAGGTTGGGAAGCTTCTCTCTGAGCTCCCATAAGGTGGCTCCTTTATTCCTCATCCCACTCTTTGTGGAAGGGAGATAAAAAAGGAAAGGGAGCTTTTACCCCCCCTTTTTTTTTTTTGCCAGGATGGCCCCCATCTGGTGCAGCACTGATGAAACAAAACTAAGTTTTGGCAAATTTCCCCAAGGGAAACTGAAAGAGATACAGCTCTTGGAGGGTTTTAACCGTCTCCCCAAGCAAAACGAGAGCAGAGAGGGTAGGCAAAGCCCTTGGCAGAGTTAACATGACAAATCCCCATAGAAAGTTGGGGGGGGGGAGGCAAAGTGTCCCCTTCTTTGATCTGGCAAGTCCCATCCAACAGCAGAGGGGGCGGGGAGGAAAATAGTAAGCTTTGGAAAACTTCCCCTAAGTGACACCACAAGGGATAGGGCGGCTGCCCCTTTTTTTGGCTTTGATAGGAACCACAAGAGAAGTGGGCCAAATAATGGGGGAAAGGTTTTTTTTATGGGGGGGGTGTTGATAATCAGGTTCCCACAAAAAGAGGCACAGCAGAGAAGAATGTAAAGCTATAAGCTTTTCCAACTCCTCCCACGGGAAGCCAGAACAAGAAAGATGAAAAAACAGTTTACTCTTTTTTTTTTTTTTTTTGAGAGGAAGGTATAGGATATATCAGGCTTTTGCCCTGATATCATGGAGCTATGTTGAGATTGCCACAGGTATGTGTGTCAGTCTTAGCATAGCCAAGAGATAATAGTGCTATTTATCCCCTCCCTGGATGCGGCCACTAACATCCTCCTAAATGCAGTATTATATACTCAGATTGAACAACAGAACGGCCATAGCCAAATTTATTTGGCAATAACTAAAAGCTACTGGTAGCTACTGTATAAATCTCAACTTCACTGGTCTCAAGAGAGATGTTACTGATAACAGTAGATTTGCAAGACTGTTTTGGCGAAGCTACCCTGCCCAAGACTAAAGAGCTCATCAAAAAAGTCTGATTAACATTGCTCCTCTTTAAGCCTTTTTGCAAAACTGAAATGAGCAATTTATATGCATGCAGAGCCAATACTGTAGCTGCAATGGCCCAACATTCACTTCTGTGACAGTAATTCCTAATTTCCCAATGCCTGACAAAAAGCTTGATGCATACATGTGATAACCCTGGGACAAATTAGCAGATTGGTTCGTTGGCAGCATTCAGTAAGGGAAAGTTGTTAGAGAGGATGGAGGTGTGGCCTGTACTATCTAGTGGGAGGGGGAAAAACAGCCCAAGGAATTGACCAATGGGGAAGTGGAAATTCCTGGGAGAGAGAGAGATAAAAGGACAGGTCTGAGGAAAGTCAAGGCTTTTTAATCTAAACACAACTCAAAGGGGTGTGTGGGTTGGATTTTAAAGTCAGGTTCCATTAGTCCTATAAGGAAAATAGGCAGGGATCCTTGGTTAAGAGTTTAGGAAGGAAAGTTGGGAAGGCTTTATTGTACTGCAACAGAAACTGTCTGAAACAAAGTGCTGTAATCTAATAAACGTTATTGTTTTAAACTAAGAGAACTGCTCAGTAAAAGCCTTTGGCTATATCAGGCAAGGGAAAGTAACAAGAGCGCTGTTTCTTTGAAAGTGAAATCGAAGCTGGGGAAAGCTGCAGCTGGGTCTGATCAGTGAGAGACGCTGAGAGGAGGGAAGGTGGGCGTTGAGGCTGGGGACATCTAAACTTTAACAGCGTGTATTTAGTTCTTAGAAGACAGGCCTCAGGTGTTAGGCAGGGAGCCGTTTACCCCAGCCAAACGTCACAATACACCACACATGAGCAAATGGGTTTTATATCCCGGAAGGAATTAGTAGCATAAGGTCGGCCCAGGCTTGCTTGGTCCCTCTTTCCTTGCAGGGCAAGGGGAGAAACTTGTTGTGTTAGAAAGGCTTCATTACTATTTTTAGGTGCTTCTCTTGTTTCATTGCTCCATGCCAGTACTTCTGCTTTAATTTGGGGATGAAATGACTGGGGAGTAGTCCAGCGGCAGTTAGTGAATCTGGGCCGGCTGGGCTAGCCAGTCCAATCCAGTATTTAAGCTGAGAAGTTGTGTTCGTCGCTTGTTCCTGGACTTGCTCTTAATTTTGAATTTCTGTTGCCTGATTTTGCAATACTGTCTAGCAGCTAATTGAACTGAAGTAACACTCACATATCACAAATTAAATTAAGGTCTTTAGACAATAACTGGTCCTAGGAGTAAACATTCATTAGTTTTCTGTGAAAATTTGCCATAACTTTTAGCTTCTTGCCACAAGAGGTGGCTGTTATCCTATTTCTTTGATTTGCCCATATTCTTAAGTTAAAGAATCACTTTAAGAATAGTATAAAAGAGTAAAACCAAGACATTTTTTTCTACTTTTGATTTTAATTGGAATATTTGTATACCATTACTTAAGTTATTGGTATACAAATATTCCAGTTAAAATCAGAAGTACATTAATGGTACATTTTCAAAAATAAAATTCTGAAGCATCACTTGCAGGTCTTGTTATTGTTATTGTTAAACGGAAATATAATTGAAAGAGCTACTGAATTTAGTTGTTGTCAAGAATCTTTCATGGCAGTATGCAGCCCCAAAAAAATTAGTGTCCAAGAACAAACATTTAAAGGAATAACCGGTGATTTGATAACTTGATAATAAATCACCATTTGTGCATCTATGAAATACCCAAACACTTCCCAGATAGATAATGTGTGAGTTCAGACTTTAGAACTTCAGAATTGAGTCAAACCTAATTCAAATGAAACTCTCCTGAGTTTGAACTAGTTTGAATTGGTTTGGCTACACAGGGAACAGTGGAGGGTCAAACTGCTCCCACTGGGCCCTCTCTGTTGGGCAAGTCAACTCAAAAAGGGATAGTTGATAGGGCTTACTAGGGCTTCCTGCCACTTAATCCATGCAGGATGGGAACTGACACTTAATTTTTAAGAAATTTATTTTAAAATCTTTACAGTTCATCAGCATATTTGTAGCACCCCAAAAGTCACAAAATCAAATATAACGAGTAAATCTCCTTACCTATCTCTCTAGAGAAGTGACAGATTTGGGGGGGGGGGGGAACAGTAGAAAAAAGGCCAAAATGTCTATGCATCTCTGTATAAATGTCCTGATGAAATGGAGAGAATCTATATTTAATCTGTATGTATGGCTATCTAGGCTAATAGGCAGTAGATATTTGGTGACAATAAAGTTCCCATTAGCCCAGGAAGGGAACAAAGGCTGTGATCACACCTAAGATTTAATCCAGCTTCAGTCCATCTTCAGAACAAGAGAACATATCAGCAAAGTGACCAGTAATTTTCTTTCCACATTATCTATTCTGTGAATTTTCTGAGTTATTTAAGATTGAAAGAAAACAGCTTACTCCTTTCCTGATGTGTCCTATCACTCAGAAAGTGGACTGAAGCTGGATTAAACCTTAAGTGTGACCATAGTTAAAGACTGTGGTGGAGGAAATTAGAGGATTTATTTGCTACCCCAATTCAAGATAGGTCTCCTAACTTCTTGTGGGTGGTGTAAAGAAAATCAAAGTGTCTCTCTGGCAAGTGATTTGGTGTGATTTGGTCTCGTTTGTGACCAGGTGAGGGACTGAAACTGAAACTTGCCCGCCCCTATGCCATTACCGCCAACACGGGCTGTATAGAAATACTGTCCTCCCAATGCAAACTGCGCTAATCCCCGGCATGGGGGAACAGCGCCACCACCTCTTGCCCCCCCCTCTCTCCTGATTGGAAGCCAGTTTAATATCACCCCCACCTCTGTGCCACGTGCTGGAAAGGCCACATCCCCCCACCCCCATAGCAGGACAGAGAAGCCAAGACTGAACAGCAAAAATAATAATTTTTAAAAACCCAGCTCTTTGAACAAAGCCGCTATGAGGTTAGGCAGCAATTGAGTAGTTTGTTTGTTTGTTTGTTTGTTTATATTTCTATCCCGCCCTGTATGCGGAGGTCTCAGGGCGGGTTACAATATTATAAAAATCTTAGACAGGTCCCTGTCCTCAGGCCTACAATCTAAAGAGACAAGATACAAAAGGAAAATGGTGTGGGAGGGAACAGGGACACTCTTAATTAATTAATTAATTTATATTTATATCTTGCCCTATCCCAAAGGTCTTTGGGCAAGAAACAACTTTTAAAAACCAGCATATGTGTATATATCTATCTTTAAAAAGCACAATATTAGTTAAAAGAGGATCGTTTGCAGTGGGGGGACGGGACAAATATATCCAACATTTAGCTGAAGGGCTCAGCGAAGAGGTGCGTCTTTACTGCCTTCCTGAACCTAATCAGAGAAGAAGCCTGACGCACCTCCAGGGGGAGATTGTTCCATAGGCTGGGGGACATTTCTGAGAAGGCCCTCTCCATAGTGCCCACGTGCCTCACTGCTGAAGATGGTGGGACAACCAGGAGTGCCTCCCTTCCAGATCTTAAGACACAGGCAAGTCGATAAGGGAGAAGGCGTTCCTTTAGATATTTGGGGCCCAAGTCATTTAGGGCCTTATAAGTCAGAGTTAACACCTTGAATTGGGCTCAGTAGTGAATTGGCAGACAGTGCAACTCTTTTAGGACCGGCATGATGTGAATCCGGCTAGCTGTCCCAGTCAGCACCCTAGCGGCTGCATTTTGCACTAGCTGCAACTTCCGAACCATCTTCAAGAGTTTTGTACATCTCTGCTTCACCGTGAGAACACCCAGGAACTGTGAGATCACCCGGCAAATGGAAAAGGGAGAAAAATCAAGCCATTATCATGCTTGTCCCAACGGAGCCTCGGAAAGGGATCCTCAGCATCCCCATGGTGCCCTGCTCAGCACCCATTACAACTGGGTGCTAGCAGGCCCATGGGGACACATTGGGTCCTCCCCAAGATCCAGATCTTCAAGATCGACTCTGTTGAGTCGATATGTCCTTTCTCTTTCCTGTGCCTACAATCTACTCAATAGTCATGGAGCTTTGCATAAAGCTGCAGCCTTGCAAGGTTTCACCTGCTATTAGCACTATCTTTTTCTATTCCTGATACCACTTCCTTTTAGCAGCTTTGCCCTCTGCTCCTTCAGTCCCACTGAGCACCACTCACCATTGCTTAGCACATTGCTATGCATAAGAGTCTATGACTTTGGCCAGATATGTCATCCATTGAATGTTAAGAGAAGACCCATTTCCTATTTATGCACAGGAAGGCTGAGATGCCAGGGGTGGGGGTGGGGAGAGGGGTATACAGTTTTATATAGTACAGATTTTTATATAGTCAAGGAATACTGCCCTCTTCCATCTGTGGCTGTTTTTCATTTAAAATTTGTACAATGGAGTACAGAGATGAAAGTTTCTTTTCTACAGAACTATTTCCTGAAGTGAGAAGGTCAGAACGTTCATGAATTTCAAAAGGGATCACTATGCAGTAAGGCATCATTAAACATTATTATTTTGAAATAGTTTTATGCTGTGGTCCTGTCAATTATCTGACATTAATCTTTTCCAGAGTAGAAGGCAAGTTGTTCAGAACTCACAAGTGCCTTCCATCTGGGGGCTGTCTATCTGCCTGTCACTACTGGAAAGTAATTCTGATTATTCTGAAGGAATGAGGAGGTTCAGGTACCTTTCCCTTAAACACTATTACAATTTGGATTCCATTATTCATTTAAATACCTTCACCTCAGGCTGTCTGGTTACAGGTTACTCAGAAAGATCAAGAAAGGCTTCAGAACTAATAAAGCATGGTTAGCATTAAATGCTGGTTTAACTGTTTTAACTTTAATGCATTAGGGTGACAGAGCAAACATGCTGTCCCCTGTCTTGTTATCCTCTTGCAGTTTAGGAATCTTAAGGATTTAGAGGTGGAGTCAGTCCAAACTTCTGTTGTGGAAATCTCTTTCTTAAAGAGAAGATCCTTGCCAATGGTGGTCATTAGCATTATGAAATCATTAGCATTATGCAGTCATCTTATAGTAAGCTATTGAAATGACTGGGTGGATTTGTCCTGTGCATGAGTTCAACAAAAGAGTACCTTAAGATCAGTGATGGATAAGAAGAACTTCTGTACCTTTCAAAGGAAGAATGAGTAGATCAAGAACAGAGTATGTTACATAATAATGGGTGATCTTAGTTAAGTCAAGGGGAAAAGCCTGAAAGGAAAAAATTTTTTTTTGTCAAAATACTGTAATTCTTTAGGAGCAAATCAGAGTGTAAAAACAGGGGAAAACAAGTAGATATTTTAAGGTAGCAATCTAAGGTTGTAACTCTACTAGCTGGTATATTTGGCTCAGTAACAACAAACAAGGAAAGCACCACAGTAAAATGTGCCCTCCTTGCTTCCACATTGGAGCAAGGAGGTACTATTTTCTGTGATACCTCCATGTTGGGCACAAGAAAAAAACCCCACTTAGGAGGCACCACTGCCAGTGATCATGTTGGCAAAGGAGCCAGTGCGATCACTATGAAGTACCTGTTGCCACTAAAGATAGAGATGGGCAGCAGTGGTTGCCTTCTTAGACCAACAAAGGCAACCTGGAGGGTAAATTAAAATGCAGACAAAATCTTGTTTTTGCATTTACTGTTCTGTATTTTAATGAAAATATAAAATAAATCAGATTTCTGACTTTTTAAGATTAACTTTAGTCTGTTGTTGCAGCCGCAAACTGCAACCTAAATCCGAGGGCTCAGGGAAACCTGGGAGAAGCAGCCTATGGCTACTTTGGTCATGGCTGCAGTTCTAAAACCAGAGCAATACTGGTTACAGCCGGAAGGCTGTAATGGTGTGGGTAACAGCTATTGCTGTTATGATCCTTACGAGGTGTTAATGACAGTAAATCCCTTGATTGCTACTGGTACGAAATCAGGAACCCACCATGTACTTAATGGTGGAGTTAAAGATTAGAAGCACAGGGGAGAGAGATCAGGCAGGAGACAGGATCAGCTGGAACAGAGAGCTCTTTATTCTTCTCCAGCGGTTTAAATAGCCCGCTCCAAGAGGGGGCATGGAAGAACTGATGTAAAGGCACAATCCAGGGAGGTGGTTGGTGGAGCTGTGTCAGGCAGGCAGGTCAGAGGTCCTTGGCAATGTCACATCCTGTGATCAGAGGCCGGATAAATCCTCAAACAGGAAGAGAAGGGAGATTGTCCTTTAGAAACATGTGCTCGGACTCCATAATGTCCAAAGGCAACTGCATGGAGTGGAAATAACCCAGCACCCTGGTGGCACTGAGCACGTACTACAAGCTTATGGGACAGGAAAATAATTGCTCTGTTTATTATGAGGCTTGAGAAATGGAGGGCTGAAGAAAAGGAAGCTAGGGGAAAAGCTGTGAAGCTTTTGTGGTTACTGCAGGCCACCCACCACAAGTGTCCACGGAGTTAACAAGAAAGAAAAAAGTAAATCCAGGAACAAATAGGAGAGGAAACTTCAAAGGTTCACAGGAAAGCATACTGTCCAAACTGAGGTGAACATAAACCAAGATGAATTTGTAGAGGATCATAAAAAGGAAACAGTACTAAAAAAAAAGTGATATCACTTCCTAATATTTGATACAGTTTGTTCCATGAGTTACTTGTTAGAAATTCATCATAGTTTGCTGTTTTCACTTACTGTATAATGAAAATAGCTCCAAGAAAATCCCTTAGATATCTTAAAATAATTATGGAGTCTGTTTTTAAGTTAAACAATATTAAAGAACTTAAAGACACAAATTAATTACTGGATTGGACCAGTGACTCCTTTAATACAGTAGATTGTTTCCATAGTGGCCAGCTAGTTGCATATGAGAGCTCACAAGCAAGAAAATTATCACAAGAATTTTCCTTAGTGACGTTCTTGGCTTTTAGAGGTGTGCCATCTCTTATACCAGAGAAAGTCATCAGGGATACTTTGACTGATTAATAACCTACTCCCCAATATTTTTTGTTCTTATATCGGCTAATGAAGCTAGCTAAGTCACTAAAGGTATGTTCTGAATCTGGAAATAGCATGGTTCTGATCCAAAGACTCATGTGCATAACACCATAGTGAATAAACAGCAGTACACGTACAGCTGCCCAGCAGATGGCCAGCTGTGTTAGCTGAGCCATGCCACTTAAACATCAGAGAGTAGAGGTGGGAAGTGGGCCCTGCTTTTAGCCCTCCTTACACTTCCAAACAGATGGTCAGTGCTGTCAAAGCTGACAGCCCAGACTGCCCTTTCAGAACAGCAAGTGTAATTCCAATTCAACAAATGCTTATTCACAAACACTTATTAGCTGGCTGGAGAACTATGTACAGAGTGGGGCAGAGCAGAATGTTAAAAACCAACACATCTTGAAACTGAACTTTAAAACATAGCTTAAAAACAACAAAACTTTAAGACCAGTTAATCAGAATGCGTTAACTAGGACCACATGCACACATGGACAGGGTATGTGGGTTTCAAATTTCCTAGGCACATTTAAAAATAAATGCCACTTTATGCATAATAGAGAAGTTGTAACAAAGCAGCTTGTACTCACAGTGGACATACACTTATTAAATCTTTTATTTTTACACATGGCATGAGAAATGATCCTCGGGTACACAATCTCATAGAACTACTTTTTTATTTAGGATCTCTTATTCATCCGTTGTTACTATAGTCCTTTCTGCACTGAGACTGTTTCTGAAATATATCCCGAAATAGAGGTCTACTGCTGTCTGCATGCTAGTGCAGACTATAGTGGGGTCTGCACTAGCATGTGGACAGCAGGTCCCTATTCTTAGATCTATCCCAGAATAAGACCAAGTGCAGAACTGGCCTGTAAAATGAACTTTTGATTTTGTGTACTTAGCCTGTTTGGGTAGAACCTAAAAAAGGAAGGAGCTTTTGAAAATAAGAAAGGGGGCATCTGTTGACTGTAGGTCATGGTTTACAATTGCACCTAGGTGCTGTATTATAAGAAGTCCAACTGTTACCATCTAGTCTAGAAAACTCTTTGACCTACTGTTGGCAGCTGCCTGATTGAAGAAACCCAATAGCTTACAAGGAAGAGGAAACGTGTTGATGGATCTGTAGAGATGTTTTTAAAAACACGATGGGCAAGATATTTATAGATATGTGAACAAGATGTTTTTTGGTATCTTGGTTCTAAGTACTGTGTTGGTGCCCCCTAGATGCTTTGGACTACAACTATCACCGTACTTGTAGATACAGTGCTTGTCAGCCTTTTTATCTATGGTACTTGTTTCATGTGCACTATGCATTTGTGATCTGTCTATGATTTCTACATGCCAGTCTGCCATAGCACGAGCTAGGTGAAGTTACAGATTTATAAACAGTTGATAAAACCAATAATTTCTGGAATGCAAAAGATAACAAGAGAGTTAGCGCCAAGTGATATGTAGATACAGAGACTTGAAAAGATATATTTCCTTTTCTTAGCTCTCTTTCCCTTCCAATGAAGTAAGCTGAAACCAATTCTTGGTGGGAAAAGATCACTGTACCTGCTCTTTTCCCTTTGGATGTAGTCTTCAACCTCCCAGATGATCTATATCAAGGCATGCAATGAATGTCTTAACAGTAGCAGAGATATATTGTCCCCCTTTAGAGTAGAAAAACTTATTTTTCTGACGCACAAAAATATGGTGGACAAAGAAAGACAAAGAGTAGTGAAACATTAAGCCTAGGTATCTTAACATCTGACTTGCTAAATCAAGATCATGAATCATCCATCTCAGTGTGTAATGTTCTCTCAAACTGTGTAAGTTTGGATTTTCCCCATTTTTATTTTTTATTTTTTTAACAAAGGAGCCCCCCTTGCTTTAATCTACAGAAGCTGATAGAAGGCATTTGAGACCTATTCTTGGGGAAAATAAGATGGGATCATCAGCATGTAGCAACAGTCTTGTCTTACCAAGGGATAGTAGATGCCCTTCTAGATGAATTAATGAGGGCTCTTGGTTGTTCACAAACGCACTGAATAAAATAGGGGGAAGATTACGGCCTTGCCAAACTCCTTATTTTGATATCTTCATTGCCTCATCTGACTTGCAACAGAACTTGGAATGATCAGTTCTCATTCAAACTACGAACAGAAGCAAATGTTAGTAGACTTCTCACTACAGGGTCATTCTTTTATTAATACCAGATTTAAATGCAATTTTTAATGTGAAATTCTTTTCTCAGCTTCTTTGAGAAACTCCTGGGGTAATAAAACAATCCAGAAAAATTAGTTATAAATATGTGCAGGACTATTTCATTTCTGCAGGGTAAACACTGACAGATTTGTATATATGATTAGAACTAACACAGGCATGGGCTGTTTCTGCACTTATCCTCAGTGGCCTGGATCAAAGCATCCTTTGCTGATCCAGTCCAAGGAACCTGCCTCAGATGTGGATGAATCCATTCCTGGAATGGAACAAGGCTGCCCATATTGGGACAGCTGTTCCAGCCCAGTCCCTGAACTAGCTCCAAAGCTGAATGCAGCTTTAAAGATGGCTCTGAAGGCACAGAACAGAAGCTCCTCACTTATGAAGCTCCGTTTCAGCAGTCCATCAAAATGGGTCTCCCAGTATACCAGACCATGGAAATATACCAGACCAATTTGGGTCTCCTCGATTGGTTTGGACTGGTCTACAGTCTGTCCTGTGCAGGTGGAACATACTAAGAGGGAGTAAGGGCTCCCTTATTTGTACCAGCAGTTTGAAAGAGGGGCCTGTGGACCCCTTCCTGAACCAGTACAGTCCTGGAACAAACAATAGGAGGATGGAACAGCAGGGAGTGGGATGGTTGGGTTTTTCAATTTTGGGTGTTTCAGACCTTCAGCTTTACCAGTAGGTCACCACAACATAATGATTTCTTTTTATAAGAGCAATGACTATTTATTACTTTTGTAACAAACTGGCTTTCTAAATACGTACATTACAAATTATTAGTATCACAGATTATTCTTAACTATGTTTTTCTCATTACACTGGATGTAGTAACTGATGATAATATTGAAAATTCTGGTAGGTAATATAAGGCCATAAAGATATCATATCCTCTTGTTCTTGATCCAAAGCAGCCTAAGATTATTACTCATTGGTCATTTATTAACTCCAGTTCCTTGGGTTAAAAATTAAAAAGCTGTGCAGCTGAATAGTGTTTCTGAAAAGAGGAAAAGATAATAGTTTTAGATATTTGGCAACACCTTTCATGATTCTGCCAGGACATTAGCAGTCTCTTAGAAATTATGGATTAACCTCACTTTCTATACTGGAAAACATATACATTTGGAAAGGTGAGGTTTCCATTATTTAATGCTGTTTATGGGTGTTTTTCCACTGGCAGAAAGTACCCATTTTTGCACCCATTAAGGACCCATTTGGGTGTTAGCTGGATGATCCCATTTCCACCACAGCACCCATTTGGGTCCTGATTCTTTCGACTGCCGCTGGGGAAATCCAGATCAAATGGGTACTTTCTGCCCTTTAATCTGGATTTTCTGTTGACCCCATTAATGGGGTCTACAATTGGGTCTTCTGCCAGAAAATCCAGATTAAAGGGAGCCTGTTTCCACAGGAAACAGGCAATGGGATCTAGAGGAGGCTAGGGGGAGGGATGCACCCATGGGGGGGAGCCCCTACGTCCCAGCTTTGGAGGGACTTTGGAGTCATTTCGAAATGATTTCAAGATGACTCCAAAATCACTCCGAAGCTGGAACTTTGGAGATCACCCCCCGTCCCCCGTCCCCAGAGACACCTGGGGTGATGGACAGACCCCTTGGGGGTCGATCCGGATTCCCCACATGGGTGCAAAGGTGTTTCCACGGCAGGGGGGTTAGCACCCATTGCTAATGGGTGCTGCACCTCCCATGGAAGCACATTGGGTGCTTCCCTTAATCTGGATCTACTAGATCTGGATTAAGAAATATACCCATTCCTTAGATCCAGATCTTCTTAGATCTGGATCTAAGGGCTGTGGTGTAAAAACACCCTAAGATTGCTTCCCGAGCTAACCTGATATGAGTCCTTTAAAGGCTGAAAGGCCACGAGTCCTTTTTCTTCTTTCTTTTTTTCCGTATGCTGAACAGGCACTCAAATTGCTTCATGGTCTTTCAAAGGACTTTTCTTTTCTTACTGAAATACTGATTATATTGTCATTTTATAGCATTTTCTGACTCAGGCCCTACCTTTTAGCTTGTACCTCCTTCAAATAAAATTATTAGATTTTTCAATTACAAAAGAGCAAAACATGCAAGTAATTTGTAGTATATCTTCCCGCATGTGTCCAGTCTAGAAATATCCAACAATGTAAAGCCATTATACCTTACAGAAGACTTTGTTCTCACCATCCTAATGACTTCCCAAGTTGAATTAGAAAGCAAAACCAATGGCCAAGTCAACTTGTTTGATTAGGGATGTGCACAAATATTCATAACATTCAAAATTTGTATGAATTTGGCCAAATTTGGCCATTCAAATTCTAATCAAATGTTGGAACATTTGAACATTGGCATTCAAATTCTAATAAAATGTTTTGATACATTTGTATGAAGCTTCATATGGGATTCATATAGGATGGAACATTTGAATCGAATATGAATCTTACCACATTCAAAGGATATCTATTAAAACAAATACAATTTTTGATACAAATTGAATACAAAAAACATTTGTGCACATGTCTGTTTGATGTATGTGAACATACTGATATTTGTCTTCCTCTTCTTCTTTTTTTCAAATCATAATGTGTAAAAGATACAAAATATGGTCCTGATGGTAATGTTCTAGTTGACTTTAAGGTAGGATTTTATTGTTAGCTCCAACCCATTAGTTGAACAATGGTAGATAAGCAAGATAGTGAACCTACTCTTTAAGATCTTTAAGATCTCTCTGCTGAGAAAAATGTCCTACTGTGTCAAATAGTACTTTCTTATATGTACATCTTTGATGTAGGCTTTTCAAGTGATGATAATGTGGCAAAATGAAACATTGTTATTAATAGTATCACAATTTAGCAGTGAAATGATATGGCTGGGACAAAACTCTTGCAACGAATTTCATATCAGATGCCACATCATGACCTCCTGGGCCACTATGGCAGTGCTCCTTAGGCCAAATACAGAAGCCTTGGTCAGAGGAAAACTCATAAAATAAGCTAAGCAGATAAAACAAGGGTTGGGGGTATCTATGGGTGTTTTCCCACTGTCACTAGAAGTACCCATTACGTACCCATTAATGGGTACTTAATGGGTACTTTTAGTGACAGTGGAAAAACACCCTATAACAACCATGGCTGATCTAATCTGACTAGAATCCCTCTATCAAGAGACTAAAAAATTATTTGGTGTAGGATAAGAGGCTATAACATCCATGAGCCTTAGCAAGAGTTGCTTTGCTGAGGGTCATGGAAACTTGTCTGAAATTAACATTCAAATTGTGCATTCATCAATCAGCTCTTGGGTATATCATTCTTGATTCAGAGAGCTAATATGGGTTGTATGAATAGACAAATGACATGCTTAGTGGCCTGCCAAGTTTTAATGCAGTGATGAACTCAGAATTTCTGCAGTTTTTCATTCCAAGGGTGATTCTGCACTGGCTGGTATATTGGAACCCGCAAGCTTTGGAGTTAAAATTTAGGTGTAGCTGAGGCCTGGGAATATTGGGGTGGGGGAAGAGGCCCCTCTAAGGAGGTGAGAATGCTTTATCCTGTGTGTCACATTGCCTTTTATTATAATACAAAATTACAATGATTGATTAGTCTTAGGGCATAACTGCATAACTAATAAGTTTAAATCCACTTTCAATCCACCTTTAGAGTGAGATCAAACAACAAAGTTCGAGGGGGTATCAAAACTTCCAAAGGCTAAAAATAACCTATATTCCATAGGATAGAAAGTGCATAGGTAAATAGGGTTCCCACACCCTTAACATCTGCATTTCAGTACCTGCTTAAAGTCACTTTTTTAGGCAAATATTAAAGGTGAGGGAGTCTTGTCCTCTTTCTGCTTTTATCCCTTAGTATTTCAGGGGTAGTTTGAAACTTTGCCTACTTTCAGTTAGTTAAGGAGCTGTTAAAGCATGCATTAAGTTTTACTGCTGATAAGTCTGCAGCCTCCTCCCAAATGCAATTCCTCCTTCTACCTTGCAATTGTGTGCTGTCACATTTTCAACTTTTTAAATGCTCATTTCACCAGATGCGACAAAAATGAGAAGGGGCATACAGTGCCTGACAAAAGTTCTGTCGCTTATCCATGTTGTTGAAACCAAAGCCTATAACCTGACTTAAAATTCATCCCTTGGTTTTAGAAATGACTCATATGAAAGCTGAAACCCTCCCAAATGAGGTTTTTAAAAAGAAAATAAATTTGCTTCACTGCTGAAATATTGATCATTTAATGAACACAGAAAGGTCAGATTATGGCGAGACAAAAGTTTTGTCGCTTTGTCATATAATGCACCTAATCCTAGTTTACAGCCTCACCTGTGCCCACTAATTGATCAGATAATTAGTGGGTGTGTATAAAAAGATCTCCAGCATCCCAGACCTTCACTTGACCTGCAACTTGACCTCTGACAACATGCCAAAAATCCACCCTGCGACCAAAGCCTTGATTATCAGGGGGCTGAAGACCAGATCCACTGCAGAGGTGGCTGGCACCTTTAATGTGTCTCAGCGTCAAGTAGAAAGAATTACAAAAAGATTTGAAGAGACTGGAGATGTTTTTGACAAGCCCAGGTCCGGCAGACCCCGCAAGACGACTGCTCAAGAGGAACGTTTGTTGGTTCAAAAATCAAAAGCCAGCCCTTCTTCCACTGCAGCAGAGCTCCAACAGGCCTGGTCACCTCAAGTCCCTGTGTCAACTAGAACAGTTTGTAGGATTCTGTCTTGAAATGGCCTCCATGGTCGAATCAGTGTGCAGGAGCCAGCACTAAACAAAACGCTATTAAAAAAACGTACTAAATGGATGGACGCTGGAAAAGTGGCAGAAGGTGGATTTCTCAGATGAATCTTCAGTTGAATTACACCACAGCTGCCGCAAATACTGCAGGAGACCTACTGGAGCCCGTATGGATCCAAGATATACCCAGAAAACAGTTAAGTTTGGTGGTGGAAAGATCATGGTCTGGGGTTACATTCAGTATAGGGGTGTGCGAAACATTTGCAAAGTGGAAGGCAATATCAATAGCCTAAAATATCAAGACGTATTAGCTACCTCTTACATTCCCAATCATAAAAGGGGTCAAATTTTGCAGCAGGATAGCGCTCCATCTCATACATCCATCTCTACATCAAAGTTTCTCAAGGCAAAGAAGATCAAGGTGCTCCAGGACTGGCCAGCCCAGTCACCAGATATGAACATCATTGAGCATGTTTGGGGTAGGATGAAAGAGGAAGCTTGGAACACAAAACCAAAGAATCTTGATGAACTCTGGGAGGCATGTAAAACTGCATTCTTTACTATTCCTGATGACTTCATCAATAAATTGTATGAATCATTGCCAAAACGCATGGATGCAGTCCTTCAGGCTCATGGAAGTCACACAAAATATTAAATATGGCTCTAATAGCACCACAACTTCATTCACCAATGTTATGAAACATATCTTTGTATTTGAAGTGAATTATCTGTTTGATTTTCACATTGCTTTTTGTGGGCGACAAAACTTTTGTCTAGCCAAAATCTGACCTTTCTGTGTTCATTAAATGATCAATATTTCAGCAGTGAAGCAAATTTATTTTATTTTTAAAAACCTCATTTGGGAGGGTTTCAGCTTTCATATGAGTCATTTTTAAAACCAATGGATGAATTTTAAGTCAGGTTATAGGCTTTGGTTTCAACAACATGGATAAGCGACAGAACTTTTGTCAGGCACTGTACACCACAGAAGTAGAGAAACGGATTCCCTACACTGCTGCCACGCTCAGCCCGGGCGTTAAAGCATCGATGGAATTATTTAATGTCTGCTTTCCTACTCGTTAACAGATCGACGATAAGTAGGTTTGCTCGGCATTAAATTCCACCGGATTCTATGGGCTTTATCTGCGTGTTTAGGACCGGATCCGATTCTAATCGGATTACGGGCAGGTAAATCGAATGACTGCTGCCAATAACTTCCCGGGCATACGAAGGATGGCGATTTATTCTAGGCTCACTACTACGCTCAGTCAGTGGTGAATATGAATAAAAAGACATTTGAAGGTGGAAATGGACCACGGAAAAACCTCCTCTCCCCCCCCCCCCCGGGTATGGCGTCGAGGCTTCCCGAGAGAGAGGAAAGAGGCTGCCGTCGCACCGGCAGAAGCAAGCAGCGGGCGACTGCTGCTCCGTCTTATGCAGAGGGGAGGGGGGGCTGCTTGTGAAGGAGACGCCCGAGGACAGAAAATAGTCGGTCGGGGCCCGTTTAAAAAGCAAAAGCGAGCCAAGCCCGAACCGGAGCCGCCGCCGCGCACGTGAACGACTGGGCGCCGGCCCAGACTCCCTCAGCCCCGGCCCTCCTTCCTCCTCCTCCCGGCGTCGTCATACGCGCGTGTGTTTGGGGCCGGCGACGGAGTGCGGTGTGTGGGTGGTTGTTCCATCGCTGCCGGCACCAGGGGTGACAGTTGTTATCGCCTGAGAGGGGGAGGCGCCCGCCCGCCCGCCTGGCCGGCTGCTGCCTCTTTGCAACATGCAGAAGTCGCTGCTGCTGCTGCTGCTTCTACCCTGCTGGAAGGAAGGAGGGGAGTGAGGAGGAGCCGCCGTAGCAGCCCAGCGGGTGCTTTTTCGTCTCCCCCCCCCCCCTAGAATTATCGCTGCTGTGAGCGCCGCCACCGCCTCCTATTACTTCCTCCCCGTTTTGGGGCTTTCTGGGTCGGCCGTCGCCCCGTCGAATGAAAATGGAGCCCTTCCCCAGTGGCGGTGAGTACGGCGGCCTTTCTGGGCGCCCTTTGTAAACCAGACTCTCTTAGCGCTGGCAGGCGGGCGGGCGGCTTGGCTTTCTCCAACAACAACCACGATAATGACAACGACGGTCACGCGTCTTCTGGCAGGAGCAGGGGCCAGGCATCGCTCCTGCGCCGCCGCTGCTGGGGCGCCGTGACCCAGCCCAGCTAGCTACGCCGGGGAGAGAAACTCCAGCCATCCTCCCGCTCGCTCTCCAGGCGGCAGGGCAGGGCCTCCTCCTCCTCCTCCCCGGAGAGGGGGCAGCCGCCGCCTTGAAGGTCAAGGGGCGAGCGCGGGCCGGGAACGGGGTGGGGGGAGTGGTGGCTTTCTCCTCCCTTCTCCCCCTGCCCCCCCTCAAAAAAGTAAGCGCGCGCGTGAGGAGGAAGGAGGCGGCAGGCAGGCGTGCGAATTGGGCTGGGACGGGAAGCCTATCGAGAGACTTTAAACTGCCCCATCATCCTCAAGGTGGGGGGGGGGGCGGTGAGGAAGTAGCCTCCCCCCCCCCCGCCTTCGGCCCGAGATGCTGCTGAAGGAGCGCAGCGGCGGAGATTAATTTCAGGCCGCCTTTTCGAGCCCGGGGAGGGAGAGACCGAGCGACCCTTTCCACAGTGGGGGTGTCGCGTTGACATGCCTGGCATGCGGGGGAAACGAAAGGCCCTGAGAGAGGCGGCGGCGGAGGAGGTCTGCGCTTCTGCCTCCCACCCGCCGGATCGAAAGCGATGCAAACTCTCTCCTCCTTCAACCAGTTACTGTTGCTGCTGCTCCTCACTTGTTGGCGCTTCCGCCCGAGGAGCCCTGTGGGGGAGGGAAGGAGGCCGACTGACTGTCGCTTCGAAGGCCCGCGTGCTTTTCGTGTTTTGCCACCCGAAAAGCTTTGAGCCTGTAGTGGGAGATAACTAGGAGTTGCAGAGCGATGTCGGGGCTCTTCCTCAGGCCACAAACTTGGTTTTAAAGTGGAGCTCGTTGGGGGGGGGGGGTGAGGGCACTGGGTGCAATGCCTCACCCTCTGGGGGTATGAAGCCTTTCCACTCCAGCCCAGAAATTCTAGATAATCTCTTCTGCCCTTCTGATAAATTCAAAGGAAGCAACTCCCACCTTAGCGAAGCAAATGTTTTTTTGTTCTGTTTTAAAAGTAGGCTGAATGATAAAACAAAATATGCAACGTTGTTTGCTTCTTTTTCTGTGCTTTTAAAAAATTATTCCTTGAGAAATTGCAAAATAGATCCTCTCCCGATGCAAAACTATATCACGTGTCTGCATTCTGTAACAAACTTTGATCAGCTTTAGCTTTGAAGGAAAGCTTTCTTAATAAACATCATCCTGTTTATCTGATTTGGCAAGTGTGCACCCCCAAGTCTACACTGGCCAGGGTCAGTTTCGGATGGGCCTTCTGCTTCTCTAGCCGGTGATTTCCTCCTCCTTAGTAATAAGGAACTTATTTACAGTGAATTACAGATGAAAGAAAGCTGTTTTACTTTTGAGATGGTCCATGTGGAATTGTCTGCACATGAATTACTCAACAGAAGCAACCTGCAGTGACATGTCTGGATTTTGTTTGTAGAACGTGTTCCTGTAGTGTGAATCTGTTGAACGGAACTCTCATGTCTTTTAGAAAATATAAACATAGCTTCTTTTCTAAACACAGAAAGTATTTTGATAACTCTGAAGAAACCTTCAAAGTGTTCCAAAAGTACATCCTCCAAAACTCTGCTTTAAATGTAGGAAGAAAAAAAGGACCTGTTACCCTTGAAATTGTAATATTGATAGCTGTCTTTTAAGCTCCCTTTGCTAGCCAGTGGATTGTAAATCCTTGATTTGAGTAATAAATTATTACGTTAATCCAGTATACACATGTAACAGGTTTGCTAACCTGTATGTTCTTGCTTGGTTGCGGTCCTGCAGAGTTAATGATTATTGCTTTTGATGAATTCATCCTTAACTAACAATGGCAGTTAAATGTAGGAATAGAGAAATCTGCCTTTTTGTTGCTTCTCTTTCAGGTCTTCTTGTTCATATTTAAATACACACCTACATTAGTGAGATAAAAATGTGTTCTGGTCTCTTGTTAAATCTTATCTCCTTCCTTCTGCTCCCTGGTTGGTTTACTCTGAATCATGGGGCCTAAAGAGAAATATCCTTTATTGTGCTTAATTGAGTTTTAAAAAATCTCTTCTGATACTCTTTCCATAGATTATTATGGGAATGTGGGCTCCCATTAAGTTTTGAGGATAGAATGGATCTGAAAGCTACCTGCCTGAAGCTTGCTGTCACATTATGACTTCTCAATTTTATATGCTTTTATTTGTGCAGTATAGTTCAGTCAGTTGCCTCTTTGAGTGTGTGTGTGTGAGTGTATGCACTCACACCCATGCACATATACTACTTGTGTTCCTATTTTAATTAGAAGGGTTTTGCGAAGATCAAAGTTTAGAGCTGTCCCAGATATTATTTTTCACACATTTTTTTATCTAGAAAGTACAAACTCAGCTGCAATGTAGAAGTAACAGGAATATACCAGGTAGCTCTTAGTCTCTCAGTGACAATGTTAGAGTTAAAGTTTTTCTGCCCTCTAGCAATGAAGATGCAATCTCTTGGTTTATTTGTGTGACTAATCTTCAGGAGATTTTAAAAGACTGATGTGTGTCCTTGGATATACTATTACTTATTTAGTAATTATTATTAATTTAAATCAAAACAGCAAATTAGCTGTGTACCTTTATCCTAGTATAGTGTAGTGGCTGTAGCATAGGGCAGAGCATAGGAGCTTCTGCCTTTGAATATCCCCATTTGGCTGTGAAAGCTTACTGGGTAATCTCAGGGCAGTCACTGCCTCCTAATCTAACTCAGGGATTGTTGTGAGGATACTAAAATGAAGGTTAGGAGAACAGGGTGCACTGCCTCAATCCTTATGAAAAAAAGGCAGGATATAAATGCCATAGTATAGTGGAAAAAAGTATGTAAAAAATGCTCAAATTCAGTGAACTGCCATTAGTGTTATGATGCAGAGAGATTTTAACTGCTTCCCCCCCCTTCCTGATTAACCTTTACTATTTTAAGCAAAAGTGTATAACTTAATTCTGTTTACTAAGAATTAAGGAGAATTTTAAAAAAAGAATTAACTAATATTACTACAGTATTGAGAGAAATCTTTTGATAGTGTTTCTTGCTTTAAAAAAAATTGCTCAGTTCATGAAAACTGGGCACGAACAGATTAAAATCTTCATTTAAAAATAATGGTCTGCAGTCAGCCAAGTGATTTTTATCAACAGTTATCAAATGCCTGACTACACTGGTATGTTTTTACAGCCCTGGGAGTGCACCAAAAGTTTGCACATATTTTATTGATGGTTCAAAGCAGTTTTTGCTTCTGTTATTATGGTTTTTGGGGGGAGAGGATATTTTGGAGAGCAAGATTCAGAATATAGGTAATTCAAATTCTATTTGGCAGGGTTTCATGGGCTCTGCTGGTTTATGCTATTCTGATTTGCTACGTTGTATTAATACCATGTTGCTGTCCATATGTCATATTGCTATATACTATCTCACTCTAACGGTTAACCCTATCCACAGTTTCCTACAAGAAGGGCATAATGGAGGTTGATGAAGAAGAGAAAATAATGAGTGTCCTTGTTGCACACTGAGGAATGCTAACAGGAGCTTTGTGATAACCTTTTTAAAGAAGTACCTGAGTGTTAGGATAGATTGATTTAGATTAGGAGTGTGAAAAATATCTCAAATATTTTTCAAAATACTACAAGACTGTATTGCCCCTCTATGTGGGAGCCAAGTTTGCTAGATGTAACACACAGAGAAGGCATAGCAAAGTGAGTGCTTATCTGGCTCGTGTCCTTCCCTACCTTTTTGGAGCCTGGGAAGGTAAGGTAGCCTAACAACAGTGACATATTTTGGGCCTGCTGAGGCTTCCTTGGCTCCTGCCAAGTTTCTTCTTCACAGATATCCATTAGAGTCCTGGTAAGACCTGGGGGGAACCCTAGCTGGTCCCATATTGGATGTTGCTACATAATATCATCGTACAGTCTAACCTGACAATGGGAATTACCTTCCCTCAGACTAAGCATTCACCAAACTGAATGTCCTTAAGACGTTTTGGATTGACAGTTCTCAGTAGTTTCTGGTTGGCTGCATATACTGAGAGTAATCTGGAAAATTCCCAAAATAGAGAAGGTGTCTCTGAATCTTCATCATTTCTACTGACTTGCTGCTTTTTTAGCTTTTGTATTTGTGTGACAAATGATGGTTGCATTATTTGAGAGTGTCAGTAAACACGTGGATAAAGGTGAACCAGTAGACATTGTCTATCTGGACTTTCAGAAGGCTTTTGACAAAGTCCCACATCAAAGGCTACTGAGTAAACTCATCAGCCATGGAATAAAAGGACAAGTTCTGTCCTGGATTTGTGACTGGCTCCAGGGCAGAAAGCAGAGAGTAGTAATAAACGGCAAATTCTCAGGGTGGAAAGAAGTAAAAAGTGGGGTCCCTCAAGGCTCAGTACTAGGACCAGTGCTTTTTAATTTATTCATCAATGATCTATAAGAAGGGGTACATAGTAAAATAGCAAAGTTTGCTGATGATACTAAATTATTTAGGGTAGTAAAATCCGAAAGAGATTGCCAAGAGCTCCAGAGGGATCTCTTAGCATTGGGTGAGTGGGCAACCAAGTGGCAAATGTGCTTTAATCTTAACAAGTGCAAAGTAATGCACATTGGGACCAAGAATCCAAATTACGTCTATAAACTGATGGGGTCTGAGCTTTCTGCAACACACCAGGAAAGGGATCTCGGAGTTCTGGTGGACAGTTCCATGAAGGTATCAACCCAGTGTGTGGCAGCAGCGAAAAAAGCAAATTCAATGCTGGGAATAATTAGGAAGGGAATAGAAAATAAGACAGCAAGTGTCATTTTGCCCCTTTATAAATCTATGGTGAGGCCACATTTGGAGTATTGTGTACAATTCTGGTCACCACACCTCAAAAAGGATATTGTGGAACTAGAGAAGGTGCAGAGAAGGGCAACCAGAATGATTAAGGGTCTGGAACACCTCCCTTGCGAAACCAGGCTGCAACGTCTAGGCCACTTCAGTCTGGAGAGACGGCGTTTGAGAGGGGACCTGATTGAAGTATATAAAATTATGCACGGTATAGAAAGGGTGGATAGAGAAAATTTCTTTTCTCTATCGCACAACACTAGAACCAGGAGGCACTCTATGAAGCTGATGGGTAGGAGATTAAGGTCTGACAGGGGGAAGTATTTCTTCACCCAGAGGGTCATTGGCTTATGGAATGTGCTGCCGGAAGAGGTGGTGACAGCTACCAGTCTGGATGGCTTTAAGGTAGGGTTAGACAAATTTATGGATGACAGATGTATCAATGGCTACTAGAACGAATACCTAGGTGCATCCTTCAGGCTGAGGGGGGGGGGAGGAACTGGGGCGCTTCTAAGGCCATCTGCTGGGACTTGAGAGCAGGAGAAGGTTTGTCCTTGTCTCTGCTTGAGATGCCCGTGAGCATTTGATGGGCCACTGTGTGCGACAGGATGCTGGACTAGATGGGCTGTGGCCTGATCCAGCAAGGCTTCTCTTATGTTCTTATGTTCTTATTTCTGCTTTGTAGAGAATGGCCACAGTCCAGCTGTGGAGTGTTTATGCTGCAGGTCTCAACATCTCAGCAGCAGAAGACACTGGTAAACAGCTTTCATGGAGGGGTATTTTCCACTGTCACTAGAAGTACCCATTAAGTACCCATTAATGGGTACTTTTAGTGACAGTGGAAAAACACCCATAGTTCACCAAAAGAAGTACAAGGAAATGGCTATGTAGTGAGTAGAAACTGGGTTACCTCAAGTGGGGGTGCTCAGCTGTGACCCTTCAGATATTTCAGAATTCCAACTTTTAGGTCCTTCATGGATAGACAGGCAGGATATCTCTAAAGGCCATTAGCATGGATTCAAGCAGGTGAAGTTTTGCCTTTGTCTTCTGTTTGAGAATACCCAGAAGCAATTAGTGCTGGACTAGATAGGCTTTGGCCTGATCCAGCAGGGCTACACGTATGTTCTGTAATGCTATATATTGTATTTACTCAGCTTTCTGGTATCTTGCTTGAATTATACTCAAGAGCTGTTTTAAAATAAGAAATGTAAGGAAGTAAGAATACAGTATACTTTATGGATCCCCAAATGAAGTCCATTAAAACACATACATTCTGGGAAGCATGTTGAGTGTTATTGGCAACATTTCTGAGAAATTGATTTATTGTGCGTAATGTGGGCTAAAAAAGGCTGCGGTACAGAGGACATACGGTCAATAGATGTTCTGATATTTAGCTGCTCTTACTAGCAATAATATAGTTTTGTGTACTGTTTATGTCATGTCAAAGTAGTTCTCCCAGCTTAGAAGGAAAACTACAGTTTTAAAATACTGTTTGTGCCAATGGGGCAAAGGCTGCTGCAGTGAAAATAAAAAAAAAGAAGAATGAACCATAGAATGCTGAACATTGTCTTTCAAACCTCTTGCCTTGTTCCACAGATTCATTCACCTGATTTCAAACTTAGTATGCTAAACAAAGAAATAGAAATGTGGACCCTCGGGTGCCAATAATTTTTACTAACGCAAATTAAGCAGATATTAACCTTTGATGTCTTTTTAAAGTTATTGTCATGCTTTATTGTAAAGCGCTTGAGGTTTTATAAAAGGAAATTGTATATAATATTTTAAATATGTACAGGATAGTATTCTTGACATATACCATTCTCTGACATGCTCTTGCCTGCCAGGTGAAACTTCTTGTGCTTCTTCTGAGGAGCTCAATGTCCTATTCTTTTGCCTTATGAATTTGCCTTTGATTCGAGGATTCATTGGATATTTTACATTTGATTAAGACTATAGTGCAGAAAAGAACTGTAAAACAATAGTGGAGGGGAGATGTAAATAGTAAGGAGACATAATCTGAAACACATCATAATGATATTTTATTAAAACTTTGTAAGAGTGTCATACTATTAAAAAACACCTTAATCTGAATACCAAGTAGAAGTATTGAGAAGCTGATTGAATTTTATAGTCAAGTGTGATAAATGTCTTTGGTGAGTTTCTATTTAGTGGATTAAATCTTCTGCACTGATGTTTTGGCTAAAAAATCCAGCTAAATGTATGTTCCCTCCCTGGGACAGGCATATGGAAATAATTTTTGGAAGAAAAGATTTGAAATCCTTTTTATGTTTCTACTTTATTTACATAAAGTGTAAATCCACTATGGAATAAAGGTTTCTTTTGTAGGGTTATGTTTTTATAATATATAATAGATATAAATTTTTTGATTAAAAAAATCATTAAAAAGCTGGTTAATACTGTATACTTTAAATCTTCTAGCTTACAGTACACAGTATTCAGGCTACAGTTTCACTCACTCAGTGTCATAGTTCTGACCTAGCATGTTAATAGTTTTTCCATCTGAAAACAATGTTGAAGACCCTCCCCAAACTGGGCAGACTGCTGCAGCGTCCGGAATCCCATTGCTCCATTTCATTATTGCACCAAGTTTATAATTTTTTGCAGGTATTCTGGCAGACAAAAGTAACCATACTTTATATTATAACCTCACATCAATTCGACTTTATACTCAGGAGCCACTGTTCACAATCACTGCAGTCACGATCAGCCTGCACTCTTGGCTTGGATTTTTTTAAGGCCTTTGATTACGTCAACCCAGAGTATTTATTAGAAATATTTAAAAAAATTAATTTCCCCTTTAATACAAGTAGTGGATAATATTTATTCTAATCTTTGCAGGTGGCAAGTCCCTAGTCTGAGATACAATCCAGAATAAGACCGAGTTCAGAAAGGATCTTAGTTACCAAGCTAGAACAACTTCTGTTCGATATAATTTAAGGCCCTGTCCCCATGAGGGCAGGAGACATCTGGATTTCGTGTGGACCTGTTTAAAAGTGTCCACGTTCCAGTCTTCAGGCGTGAAGATCAGATATGTGGATGCAGGTCTGCATGATTTACTTGCTTGATGGATTCCAGACCATCCAGGGGCCGGGCCAGCAGGAGCGGAGCTGTGTGTGCAGGTGGTGCCAACTCCGCCCCACCACTCACAGCTAGGGAGCCTTGCATAGGCTCCATAGCTGCGAGTGGCATCACTGCCCGTGTCTGTGTGTGATGATCACAGCTGCCTGCTTTGCCTGGTGGGCCAGATTGTGGCCCCGATCCTTCCCCCACAGTTGCCTCCTCCTGCCTCCTCCACAGCACCAAAGCAGCCTCCTGGGAGGGGGATGCTGGCAGCAGCTGCAGTCACCACCTCTGTCATCTTCGCCACAGGGTGTGCCGCAGGGTGACGTAGCTGGTACCGGCTTTGGGGGCGTGGCGGAGATGACATAGGTGATGATTGCAGCCTGACTTAATGCTGCTGCTGCTGCAAGTGACATCCCGTCCCCAGGAGGCTGCTCCAGCAAGGGGGGGCATCAGGACAGGGGCAGGGACTTACCTTTGCTGTTGCCACTTCCCCCATTGTGGCTGCATCAGGTGGATGGTGAGGGATGAGCCACTCTGGGTGGCTGCAGAGGGTCACAGGATGAGTGCCATCTCCCCCCTCCATCTCCCTCACTCCAGGTGGTTGCGGAGGGACGAGGAGGGATGAGTGCCTCCTCCACCTCCACCACTCCGGGTTGCCACGGAGCAACTGTCACTGGGCCGCTCGTCCCTCCGCCACCACCCAGAGTGGCAGAGGAGGGGGCGAGGTGGCGCTTGTCCCTCCGCCACTCCCCCCTGCATCCACATCAAGGGGAGAGGAAACAGAGACGGCAGCAGTGGCAAGCCCCTGCCCCCCAGATGTGGCTGCTTTGGTGGTGGGGCGGGCAGCAGGGGCTGTGGAAATGCCCATCGTGCCTGCCAGCCGCCCCGATCTGCCTGCACCACCCACCTGCCCAGCACAGGCTTCATAGCTGCTGCATAAGTAGCTACAAAGCCCTGCCTCTCTGCCCTGCCCTCTTCCAGCTGTGGTGAAGTGGAGCCTTGGAATGGATGGTAGGGGTTCCGCAAGGTACACCATTTAGCACCCATTGAAATTGGATGCTAGGGGCTAGTGTGGACGCATGGGGTCTTCTTGGAGATCTGGATCTCTGGGAGGCCCCCATCTCAAAATCCGGATCTTCAAGATCTGGATCTTTGACGCCCCGTGCAAAATTGGGGCCTGTTTAAACATGCACCTTACCAGACTCAACTAGACATTCAGAGACTTTCTAGTTTTAAATTTAATAATAAGGTTATTAAATATATTGGAATTTGGCTAACTAGAACTACAGCGTTTATTTTATCAATTGATTAAATCAAGATTGGAATAGAAGTTGTCCATGTTTGGCACGATTTCTGCAGTCAAAATAATGCTTAGTCTTAAAATCCTTTATTCCAGACTCTGCCAGTTCATTCCTCTGAAGCAGTATTAAGAATCCTAGATAGTAAACTCACTAAGTTTATCCATAAAGAAAAAAGCCCACGCATTGCAGAAACACTTTTATCCCTGATCTCCTGCTGTATTATGACTCATCCCAACTGAGGCAGTTTGAGCATATTTGAACTTCAAGATTAGATGACTTCTGCTGGAAGGCCTAGGTGGATGAGATAAGTTTACTTGCATCATTTTTGGCCCAAAAGAGGCATAAAAAGACAAAAGTAACAATATTATTACACAAGATAGGTTGAAGGTATAGAACAGGTGGAAACCAACTCTGAAACAAGATTTATCTCTGTTCACTGTTGAGTGCCCTGTATCCTTTATAAACCGTATTAAGTAAAAATCACCCAACAACTCTCACACAAATAGATTATGGAGAAGGTTTTTATTTGCCAAGTGGGGAACCCAGCAGTGTACAATGCTGAGAAATAGTCTTGGTTCAGCGGGCAGCATTTGGATGTCTTCCCAGGCTTTCTGGCATTTCATACCTTGTAAAGCGGTAAAAGCAAGAGCATTAAAAAATTGCTACCAGGAGAACAAATCCTTGGGCAATTGAGGTGCGTGGATGCAGGTATGGCTTCCAATTTGCTCTTATCAAGGTATGCACACATGAACAGCTTGACGTGTGTGTAATCTTGATTTGTTGCTCCACATGAATGAATCTGACTGAGCACAGCTACTCAAGAGGTACCTGGTTCAGTTCAGTGGCCAAACGTAAAGAGATTGTACCTTAAAATTCTCCACAAATGGCAAAGAACACCGGTACAACTTTCTCATTTTATTCCAGAAATGTCACCTCTGCTGGCACTGCCATATAAAGAAAGAGTTTTATACTCATCTCTGGTGGCACTGTGAGAAAATTAAGCCTTTTTGAGATCTGTTGGCCTCTGAGATGTAAAAGATAATACAAAAGGACACAGATTTTACTTTGGAATTAGTTATTTTAATGCTTCTTAGAAGTCCAAACACCACCGTCAAATGTAAGGAACTCATTAAGCATCTTTTAACAGTTGCCTTCCTGCACATAGTCAAGAACTGGAAGAACTACTCTGCACTATATATGGCGACCTGATATGCACTAGTGTGGAACCAGGCCAATATGGAAGGCATCATGACAAAACTGAAAGCAATGCAGACATACTACACTGACTATTTCAAAATTTGGAGATCATTGCGGGAATGTAAAAACTATATTCAGCTATCCCACAACATATCTTTGGATTTAGTTAAAGGGAGAGGAGGTAACTGGACACACAGACCAAGCTCATTTATATCATATTGATTTCCCCTTTATTTTGTTTGTTTGCTTTTCCTTCTTGTATGTTAGAACTATACAGTAATGAAGTTAAATTGTTAAAAAAGAAAAGAATGGATCTCAGTTTCCAGTTATAATACCAAGTTTCCCGGTGTTAAGGATAGTTGAGGTGATTTACTTGTGCAGCGTTTGAGGCTTCTAAAGCCACCTGCCATAAAGACACGGATTGTCTTCTATAGATAATTCCAACTAGTGCTTCAAATTGTACATGAACAGTGCATTATTTGGTCATAAGGGCATTCACTCATATTACACAAAATTGTGTATTAATAATTTTATGTATTTATTACATTTGTATGTCACCTTTCACCCAAAGATCCCAGGATCACAACATATAATAAAAATACAAGCTCTGAAACATATTTTAAATATAGCCCTTCAACCCTGCTGGGACTATATTCAGAGGAAAGTGTGTATCAGAGGCACACGTGAAGAGGTATTTTTTAACCAGCTGTTGAAAACCATATTAAAGTTGGTGCCTGGTGTATCACAGCCAGGGGACTACCATGGAACCAGGATCCCTTGCAGGTCATATAAACCCTTGTACCTCTGCTGGTAGCGGAACTACAGGAAGGCCCTCAATTTATGATCTTAAGGCACTATCATATGTATCGTATGTATATGGGAAAAGATGCTCCTTCAGATATTGGTATTCAGTGTAGTTTTTTCAAGACTGACATTGTTGCAGTTAAACATAATTTTACCATAATATGTAATACCAGTGTGCTGATTTGGAATTTTGTCCAACAGGTGGATGGAATTATTACCATTACTGGTTCTCATGATACAGTTTACATTTCTTCCAACTATTACTCCCTCCTGATACAGTACAATAAATCCACACACTAATTTAACTGTTCAATATATATAACCTTCTTTTATGTTACCAATGTTTCCATAGTGCAATTTTATAAAATATTTTTAATGTGGCTGAGGTTCAGATTGGCTTAATATGTATCTTTACTTTCTTTTTAACTGAGAATAAGCCTAAGGCAAGTATTTTGGAATATTAGTCCATCAAAGAACTGTCTGTTAAATTAAACACCCTGAATTCTATCTTTTTCATCTCATGAGGGGTTAGATCAAATTTCAGGGAGTTTAGTATGAATCCGTAACACATTCTGCTGAGTCAGGGATGAGAATATCTGCCACACAAACAGAAAAAGTGGTTTAACTAGTTTCCCAGTATAATTAGGCTTTCCTAATAATTGGAAGGCGGCTGCTGTTCAGAAGACACAGTATGTATACATGAGCAGTATAGTTGTTCCTTTGCTATAGTTTGGTTTCTGTAAAATGCCACATGTACTGAAACTATGTATTAATTAAGAACAATTGACTTAAATATAAAACTGAGACTTAGTAGAGCAACCTTCAAAATTTCATATGACTGACACTGTCCATTGGCCTTCATCAAGTACACTGGAATCCTTTTCAGTTACATTAACTGAAATGCAGGATTAGTCCCTTTTCATGCAAGTCAATGGAGGAGAACTACCTGAATTCAAAGTGCTATATCACAACTGTCCCAGCCATCAGCTCCCACTGAATGTAATGCCACGCTCCTGGATTGGCGTGAATATGATCTCAAGTGCCACAGACCCATGCTAGCCAGAAGGTCTTTCAGTGTTCTGTATCAGGGTTGGCATAAGTTTGATCTGTAATGCACTATAACAGGTACCAACAGGATTTTCCATGCAGTGCAGTGCCACATGTTAGACCCAGAAGAAGAAGAGTGTCTCCAGTTTTTGTTACACAATTCATACAAAAACTAGGTGCAGAACTTGCATTCTGTCCCTGGTAATAAAATGTAGAAAGGCAAGTGTGCAAATGGTCCCAGTATTACCATCTTCTATTTGAAAGCTGAAAAAGGGTAAAAAACTTAGTATTGAAAGGATTGCTTGATGCTGCCATCTCTATCACCTCTTAGCTCTTTAAAGTGACTGAGAATAGGGAATACATAAATATTAGAAATGGCTACAGGAAACAGTTGTGTATTATTTCTTATCTGAGTCCTGCATGTGGATGTAATCACAAACTTGTTAAGGAAGGTTCCATCTCATTGGATCAATAGCCACAGTACTGGCTGGCAGCATGGGACATAGCTGGAAATGCCCATACAATGATGACAAAACAATGTAGCCTGTACCAGGTTAGTTAAAAAAGTGGTGAGTTGCTGTGGTATGGACTTCAACCTGTTAACTGGCATGGGCAAGTTCTTGAATGTTTTGACTGCAGCTCAGGCTGCTGCTGTCGTAGGTTGACTGAATTGAAATCAAGTTATTGGTTAAGTATCCGCATCCTCTGTGGATACATAATTATTTTATACCTGAAAATTGCCATGGGATTTCCTTCTGTGACTTTCATCACAGAACTTATGAATTTGGTTATTTTATCCCATAGCAACTTTTATGTATGTTAATCTATTGCTTATTTCATTTTGGTTTGTTTTGAGGAATAAATTGTTTATCTTAAGTTAACATTTTGAGAGTCCTGACTTGTTTTTCTCCATTTACATGTTATGATCTGTCACTCAAATTACTGTTTAAGTATGCTTAATTCTACTCAGAAGTGTGGTGGTTGTTGCTTCTAAGTATGCACCTTCATAATGGATTGGCCTTAATTTGCTGAATTGATTTAACTTCTCTTTGCTACAATTTGCTCTGTTGTCTCAGTGGTAGAAGAGAGACCAGCATGCGTTTTTAATAAATAACAGAGTAGTGCCCTAAGAGTATATTTCTAGTTAATAGTTTTTTAAAGAAAAATGGTTTCTTTTATTTCAAGTCATTTATGTTCATTCACTACCATATGATCCCAGGATAGGTTAAAATTGACAAAAAATATTAAAATACAGTACCATAAAATAAAACTACAATATGTCTAGACAGGAATTGTGCTGCAGGAATGCTGACTAAAATGGCTCTATTTTGTTTTCCTTAGATCGAATTCCATTACCAAGAAATATGATTGAAAACAGTATGTTTGAGGAAGAGCCTGATGTGGTTGACTTGGCAAAAGAGCCCTCCTTGCACCCGTTAGAGCCTGATGAAGTGGAGTACGAGCCAAGGAGTTCACGGCTTCTTGTACGTGGTCTTGGAGATCATGAGATGGATGAGGATGAAGAAGACTGTGAATCATCGGCCAAACTGCTTGGAATGAGTTTTATGAACAGAAGCACAGGTCTCCGTAATAGTACATCTGGCTATAGGCAGAGTTCGGATGGGTCATGTTCCACACCATCTGTACGGACCACAATGATTTGTGCTGTCGTTCTTGTGATTGCTGTCTCTGTTATAATGGCAATCTATCTTCTTCCCAAATGCACCTTTACCAAAGACGGATGTCATAAGAAAAACAATACGATAGAAGATGTATATCCTTTGGCAACAAATGGAAAGCCCTTTCCTTGGGCGAAATTTAAGCTTCCTGATACTATTGTTCCATTACATTATGACATTGTTTTGCAACCAAACTTTACCAATATGATGTTTTCAGGATCTGTACAAATAACTGTGAAGGTCAACCAGGCAGCTCTGCACATCATACTTCACAGCTCAAAGCTTAATATTACCGAAGTGACCATTTCTTCATCAGATGTGGGCCCACCAAAACCAGCAGAGCTTAGAGAATATCCAGTGAATGACCAGATTGCAATTATTACACCAGAGGCTCTTCTCATGGGGCGAGAGTATAACATCAGCATGCGGTTTTTCTCTAATTTATCAGACACATACTCTGGTTTTTATAGAATTGCCTATCAGGATGGTGGTTCAATAAAAAGGTAAATTTAAGAAACTTTTCTGCTTAATTTTACAAATATTTGTGTATGTACAGCATATGAGTGAGTACTGCCCCATGACTAACTGTTCGTTCAGTTTAACAGCCAACAGTTACAAAAGTAGCTGTTTTCCATAGACAATACTGAGCAAACAACCTAGTTTAATTTTTTTCATATATTACCTGTAATAGGAATAGACTGCTTTGTTTAAATACCGCAGTCTTCTGTTGAACAGAAGGCACAGGCTACATGCCTCTTTTTAATGAATCATTCTTCTTAGCCCTCTCCACCCCCTGCTTGAAAATGAATAAACTTGTTTTATTGGGTGAATTTCTCTTTCAGCTATTCCAAGAGACTTAAGGTGTAATAAGTTGGTTTAATGAATTGCTTCAGGCTGAATGTGCTTGATTGTGGTAGAGTCACAGGAAAAGGGGCAAAGGACGGGGTTCTGTAGGCAGAAGTAATGCAAAATTGACAATCTTTATTCAACCGTAAAGAAAAATAAAAGACACTTTTATTCAGCAAAATTACAGGCTTAAGTAGCAAACAGTGGCAAGCAACATTCTTTTCAATAGAGCTCAGTAATCGTATACAAGTAGCAAGGTCTTGTTAAGTTGTTGGTCAAATGTAGTGAGGCAGCAAAGTGCAGCAGGAGAATAGAGAGTCTAGAGCAGGGGTCCCCAACCCCTGGCCCACGGACCAGCACCAGATTGTGGGGGGGGGGGGTTTGCTGGTCCGCGCCACTGCCGCAACAAGCTGCCACCCTACTATGCCCTGCCCTGCCCTGCCATGCCCTGCCCTGCCATGCCCTGCCATGCCATGGAAAAGGAAGCTGGTCCCTGGTGCAAAAAAGGTTGTGGACACCTGGTCTAGAGAATAGAAAGAGGTCTAGAGGCTTTGAGGTTGAAAGGATTATTTTTGTTAAGTCTTCACTAGGCCGTAAGAAAAAGGGTTCTTACAGGTAGGCAGTGTGCCCCCATCAATCAGATGGTGATCCCTTCTTTGAACACAACTTGCCTTGACTTCCCAGAACTCAGGGCAACACGGGCTTCGTGTGGGAACAAGGGATTTCACTTGAATTTTCAGGGATCCGGCGATTGAAAAAAAGGCAGCTACTAGTCGGTAGCTTGTGGCCTCAGCAGAGGAAAGGGGGTGAGAATGGATGATCACATTGGTTATCTTAAGCTGGAAGGTGGTGTAATGTGATTTTTAGTGTGATGAGTAGAGAAAACCAACCACCTGAAGAAATGAGAAAAACATGAGTTTTTGATGAGCTTTTGAAGCTATAAAGGAGAGGAGGGAGTGGGAAAAGGGCTAAAGGAGCAAAATTCAAAAGTAGAGGATTTGATTGGCTGAAGAGAAAATAGAGGACATGCTTTTAGGAGCAAGCATGTAACCATGTTTTCCAAAAATATACATTAAGGTGACAGGATGAGTCAGAGAGCAGTGCCATGAATCATTACGAATATTTAAAATGATACTGATGTTGGATATTTTACCCCAAGGTGTGAGAATGAAGTTAACCTTTGCATTAACATTGATAGTAACTGTCTAAATTTAATCAAGATGGTATCAGGTCTGCCTGACCAACTCTGATTGCTAGACAAAGACTTTTCTGTCAATAAAATTGGTTGCAATTGCTGGCTGGTTGAAACAATTCCTGTTTGCAGTCTCTCTCCCCCCCCCCCCCCCAAACACACTTACACAGGGGGTCTGAAGCAACAAGAGAAGCAGGGGAAATGGGGAAGCCCAAATTCAGAGCGGACATTGTTTTTTACTGTGAGTCAGAAAATGACTTCTCAGGTATAATCCATTAAGTTTTGTAGTCTCTGTGCTTTTATATTCTTGCAGTCCAGAATCTTAGGATTCCTGTAGATGTGTGTATATACTGTACAAGTGTGTAAAATTAATGTCTGTAACACTGCACATACAAACCCCAGTTTTATGCTCAATTGGCAGCATTGCTTGTGGTTAAAGGATGCACAGATGTTCCTTGTTAATCCTTTGTTTCCTGCAACAATATTTATATGTATCAACGTCTCAAAGTCCATAGTAAAGCTACATCTTTTCTGGCATTGCTGTATAGATGTTGCGGCACTGTGTATGATCTCAGTGACTCACAATCTTCGGAGTTGTGTAAGAATTGCTAGTCATGGAACTGTATTAAGTGTACCACCACCCTAGTAAGGGTTAGAAACTTGGTTGGTGATGGTGGGAGTTGTAGTCCAACAGTACATGAAGAATGACATTTTCTTATCTTTGATTAAAAAGAACTTGGCAAGTTAGCGAATATGGGGCAAGTTTACAGATTGAAGGAGCTATTTCCTAACCCTATATGCACTACACATGGTGCAGGTTTAAGTTCACCATACGTACACCTACCTTTTAATACCAGAACTGGTAAGGCTCTGGACGCAGCATACACCTCTTCCTATCTGGAGGAGGTGCTGGAGGAGCTTGTGATGCACCATGTAGGAATGTTGTTGCAGTGGGTCGCACACTTGCCCCAACAGCCATCTGCACTTAAGGTAAGTTTTGGGGAAGATTAAATATGCAAAGTACAAAAAGCTCCTCAGTTTCTGCATTAGCTTATATGACCTCCTTTTCAGTGAATTGTTGAAAATCAGCCCTTACTGACTAGGTGCCCTTGTAAATTTTTGGACTGTGAATCCAAAGAGTACCATTGTAAGAGTGAAGTAATTATTGTCAGAATTACTGAAAATGTATATAAATTGACATTAATTCAATATAAGTTTGTGATGAAAATTTCAAGCATTGTGAGTAAATATAACAGAAGTTTCATAATAGTTTTACAGGATTAAATTAATATACCTTAATGGTAAAGGATTTTTTTAAAAATTGCCAAACAGTAGATCAAGAAAACAAAGTTGTTTTATTCTTTTCAGGGGGGTTTTTTTGGGAGGGGGGAGTATGAAGACGTCTGGAAGTTAAAGATATAGAGTAAGCAACATATTGGTTTCTGTTACTAAGGACTGAGTAAAAGTGAATGAATACAAATGTGGACAAGATTTTCTGTTTCAGTGCCCAACCATCTGCTTTCTTCATTGGAAAGAAGCAGAAATATACCATGGTGCTTTAGGCCAGGATGTGTACAAGGTATTGATAAAGCAGATGACAAAGGTAACATGAGCTTAGAGTGAATAGGAAAGAGGGAAATTAAGTTTTGACTGTAGATAAATCTGAATCAAATTAAGTTTTATAGTAAATGTCACATGGAAACTTATTTGTTGCAATTCCAGAAAGGCTGAATAATGTCTAAAATCCATATGCACCAAATGCTATAGTAATAAATATAAACAAAATCTTTGATGATGTAGTAGTTGGCTGTCTTGAACCAACGAGTACGATACTTAAAATTGCATTTTTCACCTCAGTTTATGGTGATGGCTGTATTTCTGAATTCAGTTACCTTATTTTTTGTTGGTTTTTCTTTTTGGTCAGGTGGCTTGCAGCAACTCAGTTTGAGCCCCTATCAGCAAGATCAGCATTTCCATGCTTCGATGAACCAGCGTTCAAAGCCACTTTTCAAGTCAATGTCAGGACAGAGGCACAAAATTCTGCTTTGTCAAATATGCCAAAGGTAGAATCATATTTATTCTCCATGTTATGTTACTATCAAAGTTATTTTTCTCTGTTATGTAGGGAGCAATGCATTCATGATTTTTGTTGTGGATCAACAGAATGTTTACATCAGATCCCAGACTGGTAGCAGAAGACATGGTGTTGTATTTTATAACTTGGCTTGGGAATTCTCTCAAATTATATGTTTCTGCTCCTTCCCTAGAACTGTAGAATGAATGAATTGGAAGGGATCTCAAAAGTCATTTAGTTCACTTTCCTGCTAAATCTGCCCAGCCTTGCCAAGAAGATGTCCCTCCAGCCTCTGTTGCAAGCTCTCTTATGTAGGGAATTACTATGCTGTGTGAGGAAGACTGCTTCATTACATCTTTCTTACAGCCAAAAGATTTATCCTAAATGTCTTAGCTCCATCTCTTAACTTCCAGTTTTATCCCATTGGTCCTAGTCCCGCAGTAGACAGGCCTACTGCATCTTCTAGAGAGACCCAAACAATGTTTCAAGAACTGTGAGTTCAGATTTGTGAGGAAAGAGCAATTAAAATTCAAAATAAAGAATCTGAAATTTAGGAAGAACCATAGTCAAGTTAAGGTGGGGCAGCTGAACTGAGGCCTTCCAGATATTGCTGAGCTATGGTGATCGATTCATTCTATGCTGGGGTTAGCATGGAATTTTGGAAGATGCAAACTGGTATTTTTTCATCAATGCTGGCTATTCTTTGAACTAAACAGTCTGTTGCATGCCTTTTACACTCCATATCATTTTGACTTCCTGGTACATAACATGTACTAATTAGAATTACAATTAATTCCTAAACATGAACAGGAATTCCTGGGCATAACTGGAGCAAAAGATACATGGATGAGAGTGATTAACTCTTTCTTAGCCTACCTGCAAAAATTCTTTATTATCTGATCTCTGGTGTTGCTGCCAGTTTTTTAAAAGAAAACGACAGCTTTTAAGAGCAATCTTAAGAGTATAAAAGTAGTGATGTCATGTTGAGAGTTTGCTGATGATACCACAAAACCTTCCTCTTTCTGAATAGATTTTGGCAGGTGATTAGCAGAATTGGTTATATAGAAGCACTTCAAAGCCAAATCAAAATGATGGCAATAGTTTTATTTCACTCAAAGTAAAATTCACACCTCCCCCCCCTTAAACCCTATGTAAACTGCACGAATTCTTCAGAATTCTGTGGTACATAAACTTTAGTATTTCATGATGTATGAAAAATTAGACTGCATTGCTTTGGGAGTGCTGTTCTTCTTGGAGTACTTGCAGTCAGGTGTGTTGTTATCTGAATAGCAGGCAATAACTTAGATTACTTAAGACTTCCTTCACAATGGTGAATGCATGCCTAAAAAATATCAACACAATAAACCCTTCACATTTGTATTTCAAGTTTTAGTCTGGATGATTTTGCATTGGTTTACTTTCTGAGCATTTCTGCATTCAGATTCTTGTACTGAAGCATTTTCTGTTCTAGGGCTCTTTCTGTTTACAGATTTAAGTCTATGTACTTTGGTATGTGTTTCCAGAAAGCAACTAAATTAATGGAAGATGGATTAATTCAATATGAATTTCTTCCTACTTTAAAAATGAGCACTTATCTAGTAGCAGTCATCGTTGGGAACTTGGCAAATATCAGCAAAGAGACAAATGGGATTCTGGTATGTACTTCCAGGTTTTCCTGTGTTTAATGTTTTTTTAAAAAAAGTCTTATTCTGTTCTCAGTGGATGGCAGTAGGCTGTCACTGTAGGGTTACGTCAGCCTGCCACTAGCCAGACGACCGAGGGAGGGCTCCCCTCCTAATATAAAAGACGACTCCTCCTCCTCTCTCCCAGTCCACCTCGGTCGCGACAGCCAGGCAACCGTCAAAGATGTCGTCTGACAGAGAGGCTGGCCAGATAGTTTCTGAGTCTGGTAGGCTTCAATTGGGGAACTGGCTCCGCCGGGCGCTCAGTCCCCCGGCATCTGGTTCCGAGATCTTGGGCTGCCCTGCAGCCGGGGGTCTCCTCACATTATGGCCTCGCAATCCCTCCCCTTACCTCAGAGCAGCTAAGGTCGGGATTGGACGCTCCGGCATCGGAGGGGGCTCTAAGGGAGCCTTTTGTGCTTCACTTTGCATCCGATGTCCTGGTTTTTCCCTGCGGGGGTGGGATGACCAAAGGGGACCCCCCCTGTCTAGTTCCTCCCTCTCAGCCATCCCTCCGTTAGCCGGCTTTTTTCGCGCGCCGTTTTGCCGCCAAGCCTGTCAGCCGCGGATGTCTCTCTCCCCTCCCCCGCTCGCTGGCGTCGCGAGACACAGGGGCGGCCATCGGGGAGGGGGGTGCTAGAAGAGTTCAGCCGGGGCTTTTTTCGCGCCATCCGCGCTGGCTCTTGTGGTCACGGACCGCTCTGCGTTCCTTTGGCCCATCGCCAAACTCCCCCCCCTTCCTTTGGGCGCCAAACGAGGCCTCCGTTTTCCATACCCTTGCGTCGCCCCGGCTGCCCTTTGGTCACTCTGGGCACTCCCACTCTATGGTTCAGGTCCCCTCTGAGCGGCCTGGCATCCTATTGGGTTTGTTTGGCCACTCGTCTCTATGGTAGGAGGTTCTGTTGAGAGGCTTGTTTTTTTTTTTTTCTGCTAGTGCTTTTTAAAACTTGCGGGAGTACTGGCTGATCCCTCCATGCATTCCTATGGGAACTGGGATTCTTACCTCAGGCGGGTCCTTCACTCTTAGCAAGTGGGTGGCGACCTTATGGGATGTAGTAGAATGGTAGTAAAATTTTCTTTCTCCGGTTTTGTCAGCGTCATCTGACTCTGAATTCCGGGGGTTTTCCCCCTCACCTTCTCACTCTTCATTAGAGGAAGTAGAAGTCAGGCCTGAGCCTTCCCACGGACGTGGTAAGTGGGGCCTTGGGGGGTCATGGCTCTGTTGTAAGGAGGGTAGCCTGGGATCTGCCTTGCCTACCCTGGTTCCTCTCCTGGTTTGTTTGCCTTCAGGAGCTGGATCAACAGGCCAAGATGCCCGGGTGGTGCGCCCAGATAGATCCCAGCACCATTCATCTTCTAAGAGAGAACGCCAAGGCGAGCTCACCGCTGGCCACAGAAGCACGCGAGGCAGTGTCAATCCCATTGAGCCTCCCTCCTCTTTGGCATCAGATATCGTGAAAGCAATGGAGGTGGCTGGTTTTCTCAAGAAGAAGAGGAAGCGAAGGCATCGTTCACCATCATCTTCTTCATCCTCAGACAGTTCTCGGGGCCATAGGCGTTCGAGCAAGAGGTCTTTTTACAAGGAGTACTACAGGCGAAAGTACAGTCACAGATCTAGGGGACGCAGCAGTCAGCATGCTCACAAGTCCAAGGCTCCCTCCACCACTAGAGGGCATTCTTTGGACAAGGCTGCGACGCGCCCTAGACAGAGATCCGAGGAACGATCTCCCTCACCCAGAGGAGGGTCCCTCAGTCAGGCGGGGGCCGATCCTCAGCCCGCCTCTGAAGCCCTGGCTCCTGCGCAGGGGACGACAACGCCAGCTGAGTCTTCCCAGAACGCGCCACCTCAGCCGCAGGCCCAGAGCGCACAGGACCTAGGGGAGGAAACAACTAGTGCATCCAAGTCCTCTAGGCTTTTGAGTTTGGAATCACTACCTAAGGTTTTCGAGTCTATTTCTTCAGCTCTGAATATCACCTTCAAACCTAAGTCCGATGAAGACAAGGTCAAGCAGGCACAGGATCTCCTGATGCCTCCCCCCCAGAATGAGACGGTCTTACCTATTCCGCAAATTCTACAGGACGTTCTTCTGGCAGAATGGGCAGACCCATGTTCTACCAAGAGGGTCCCCTCTATCCCTAAGAAGATTTTGTCGTCATCGGACCCTTCAGCAGCCATATGGGCGGTGCCTACTGTGGATTCCCCTGTGGTGAGCCTGATGTCCAACCAGGTGGTTCCGAGGGACTCTGAGGCCCTTTTCCGGGACCAAACGGATAAGAAGTTGGAAAATCTCTTGAAGCGCTCTTTTGAAGGGGATTCTTTAGCTGCTAGGGCCGCTGCTAATATTTCTCTTGCCTCACGCGCGGCCCTGAAGTGGGTAGACGAGCTAGCGTCTAACCCTCAGCTCCAGGATTTCAAGTCCAAGTTTACTGACATTAGGAACGCTATGGCCTTCGCCGCAGACATGGGGACCGATATCCTGCAGCTTGTGGGCAGATCGTCAGCGGCCTCTACCGCGGCGAGACGGGTCCTTTGGTTACGCCCATGGAAGGTGGACTTCACTTCAAAGATGCAAGTTGTGGGCGCCCCCTTTACCGGAAAACAATTGTTTGGTGAGGCAAATTTGAAGGACATTGTTGTGGAACGCAACAAGAAAAAAGTTATGCCTACGCAGCAACCTCCTGCTGGAGGGTCCTCCAAAACCAAGGCTTCGTCCGCTAACAAGAAAACTTTTAGACCCTACTATAATAGGCAACCCTTTCGTTACCGGCCCTCTGGAGGTCGCGGATCCTGGGGGCATAACTTCTCCGCTAACAAACAACCTCTTGGTAGGGGCAGAGGCCGCCAATTCGGTGGCGGAGCACAGCGAAACTAGCCTTGTGGTAGAGGCAGAGCCTGAAGGTTTGGTAGAGGTTCAAAAAGAAGTTAGTGTGGGTGAACCACCCAGGGTCGGGGCACGCCTACTCTTGTTTGCTCATGTTTGGAATCAAGACGTATCCGATAAGTGGGTCTTATCCATTGTTTCAGAGGGTTATCGTTTAGAGTTCTCAGGTTCACCGCCCCCCAGGATGGTAATGGTTCCGGTTCCCAAGTTGGAAAAGAAAAGAGTGGCGCTTTTTCAGGCAGTGGAAGAGCTGTTAGTTATGCAAGCAGTGGAATTGGTTCCGGAGGCTGAGTGGGGGCAGGGAGTTTATTCCTTGTTGTTCTTAGTTCCGAAAAAGGATGATGACTGGAGGGCAGTGTTGGATTTAAAATTTCTCAATAAATTTATGCGTAAATGTTATTTTAAGATGGAGACATTGAATTCTATCAGGGGGGAGCTGGAACAGGGTCAGTTCCTAGCATCCCTGGACCTTTCTTCCGCATATTTACATATTCCCATCCACCCTTCCTGTAGAAAATATTTGAGGTTCAAGTTGGGGGATAAACATTTTCAGTACAGAGCTTTGCCTTTTGGGCTCTCCGCGGCTCCGAGGGTCTTTTCCAAGGTCCTCGTGACCCTGGTGGAGATCCTCAGGGTCCGGGGAGTTCGGGTCTTTCCGTACTTGGATGATCTCTTGATTTCTGGCAACTCCTTCCTGGAGACTCAGTCGGCTGTGGCTAGGGTAGCTTCCCTTCTCCAAGAGCACGGCTTCATCATCAATTGGAAGAAGAGTTCAGTCATTCCTTCCCAAAAACTTACGCATCTGGGGGCTGCCCTAGACACAGCCACTTTTCAGGTCAAACCCTCTCCCGAGAGGGTATCTCAGCTGTGTTCTTTGGCTGACAGGGTGTTCGGGGAAGCATCCTCCTCTCTCAAGGATCTTTCTTCTCTATTAGGTAAAATGGTGTCGGTAACTGATTTCCACCCTTGGGCAAAAATTAAGCTCCGGCTTTTTCAGTGGTTTCTGCTTCCCTTTACCAAAGACATCTCCGAGGGCAGGGATTTTAGGCTTCCACTGCCTGAGGAGGTCAAAGAATCTTTAGCATGGTGGCGGGACCCACATAATGTTGCTTTCGGAGCTCCCATCTCTAAACCTGAGCCTGTGGTGGTTTATACTGACGCTAGTCTGTTTGGATGGGGAGCCGTGTGCCTGGACAGCTCCGCTCAGGGTTCCTGGTCTGAGGAGGAGGCTTCCCACCATATAAATTGGCTTGAACTCAAGGCAATCTTCCTGGCCCTCAAAGCCTTTGAGGGTATGTTAAAAGGGAAGCATGTCCTTATTATGACGGATAACGTAACAGCTAAGGCCCATGTTAACCGGCAGGGGGGCACTAGGTCTAGGGCCTTACTTTCCCTATCCCTTGGTCTTTTTCTGTGGGCTGAGAATAGACTTTCTTCTCTCTCTGCAATCCACATTCAGGGGGCTGCGAATTCTCGAGCAGATTTTTTGAGTCGGGAGACCATTCAGAACGCAGAGTGGCAACTGAATCCAGAGGTCTTTCAGGAGCTGACTCAGATATGGGGAGTTCCAGTCCTCGATCTTTTTGCCTCGAGGAGGAACCATCTACTTCCGGCTTACTTCTCCCGGAACCCGGATCCGAAGGCTGCGGGTACAGATGCTCTGTCCAACCAGTGGCCCAGCGAACTGTTGTATGCCTTCCCGCCAGTTCCTCTGATCCCGGCTCTTCTGCGCAGAATCAAGAGAGAACGAGCCCAGGTCCTAGTAATAGCTCCTTTTTGGCCACGCCGGCCTTGGTTCTCAACGTTAATCAACCTGATTTCGGAGCCCCCTCTGTTACTTCCCAAGAGGAAGGATCTTCTCCTTCAAGGGGGGATCCTCCATCCCAACCTCGACTTTCTGAACTTAGCGGCCTGGAAAGTAGACGCCGCACATTGCTGGAATCCGGCCTAGATCCGGAGGTAGTGGACACCATTTTGGCTTCCGAAAGACCCTCTACGTGGAGGATTTACAATGCCACGTGGCGGGCCTTCTGCAGGTTCGCTTATTCTAGATCCATTGATCCTATGTCTCCTAAGGTGGATGATATCCTTAAGTTTTTTCAGTTGGGCCTGAAGAAAGGTCTTTCCTTCAACACGCTTCGTAAGCAGACGTTTGCCCTTTCTGCGGTCACCAAGCTTCAAGATGGGTCTTACATACAGGAGAACGAACTGATTAGTTCCTTTTTGAAGGGAGCCAGGTCTAAATGCCCCAGGCCTTGTCATCGTTTTCCTTCATGGGACCCACATTTAGTCTTGGGGGTCCTTACGTCACATCCCTTTGAACCGATCTCTTCAATTACTTTGAAGCTGTTGGCGTATAAGACCCTTTTCTTAGTGGCTATTACTTCTGCAAGGAGGGTCTCTGATATTGCGGCCATGTCTGTGGCAGATCCACTTCTGACATTTACGGATGAAGCAGTTATTTTACGTTTGGATCCTCTTTTCCGCCCTAAAGTGGATTCCCGTTTTCATAGGTTGCAAGAGGTTTGTCTCCCTTCCTTTTATCCTTGTCCTCAAAATGAAGAGGAGGTCAGGGCTCACCACCTTGATGTTAAGAGGGTGGTGGAGTGTTATGTGGAAAGAACTAGAGCAATCAGGAGGTCTCCGTCCTTATTTGTTAGCTTCCATTCCTCCCATCTGGGCCAGAAGGTGTCTTCTTCCACTCTATCCCACTGGATTAAGGACTTCATTGTTATGGCCTATCAGTTGAAGGGTTTGGATCCTCCGGACGGAATTACGGCCCATTCCACGAGGGCTACCGCTACGTCCTTGGCATTCGCCACGGCTGCACCATTGCAGGAGATTTGCAGAGCGGCGGCATGGTCCTCGCAGACTGCATTTACCAAGCACTACAAGATAGACATTTTCCGTTCGGATGATGCCGCCTTTGGCAGACGTGTTCTTCATCAGGTGGCTCAAGTCACGGTAAGACTGTTTCTTGTTGGCTCAGGATGGTTGGCTTGTTGGGTGGAGATGCACAGAAAATGGTCCCACCCTAGGGACGGAGAGCTTGGGTACGTCCCTACAGTGACAGCCTACTGCCATCCACTGAGAACGACAAATTGTTACTTACGTGAAGGTTCGTTCTTGTGGAATGGCAGTAGGCTGCACTTCCCCCCCTATTACTAATGGTGTTGATTGTGCATTGTAGGAGGATATGTTGCAAGCAAGTAGCTCCCTTCGGCAGACTGGGAGAGAGGAGGAGGAGTCGTCTTTTATATTAGGAGGGGAGCCCTCCCTCGGTCGTCTGGCTAGTGGCAGGCTGACGTAACCCTACAGTGACAGCCTACTGCCATTCCACAAGAACGAACCTTCACGTAAGTAACAATTTGTCGTTTTGGATATGAACGGTCAAAACTGCTTCCATTAGACAGTGTGAAACTGCCCTTCCAATTCTAGTACTCCTCAGAAAAGTAAAAAGTTTGTCTTTTTACTGCTCAGGGTGCTGCATAGGGTTAAAGGATAGCCCAAGACAGCCAGAATGGCCTTTTCTCCTGCCCTGGATTATTGGAGAGAATTTTCATTTCCTGGTAAGGATCTTTTGCTGCACCAAACAATGGACAGTTCTGCATTGACTGGTATACCGGGCCAACAGATGGAAAGGAGACTGTAGTACACTTGTTGGTCCAGTATACTTGCCAATGCAGAATTGTTCTATAATCCAGTAAGGCAGACAGCCACAAAGCAGAGGTGACTCCTCTTCCTTGCCATACGTTTTATTTTACATTGTAAAAATCAATAAAAAGGAATAGTTTCTCTTACTCTCAGAGGAATTTCTCTAACTTACTCAGGTGGTCAAAAGTACTGAAAATACATTCTTTCATATCATTGGAAGTCTGCTGTGGGTTTGTAGGTCTCCTTTAACCCAGTATTAACCCTACCAAAACAGAAATGAGTTTCTTTTGATTGCTGTGGACATTGTGGATGTTGGGACAATGAAAGACTTCTACTTTATCCTTTTATTTCCAGTATGGCCTAAAATTCATTAGTGACCCCAATGCAGTTATCCTTCATTACCAGACTTCCTTGTTTAAAAGTGCTTGTCAAATGAAAATTTATATAGTGATTTTTTATAATTAATGAAAATCTGCATGTTTAGTGAAAAGTGGGCAGGTGTTTGTTATAAGTGAAGCCTGTTATAGCAGTTGCTTATATAATAAGGGATTTCTGTATGAGGGTTATTTCTGTAAACTGATCTCTAGTTCTTAGTCTCCTTTCTTTTATCAAAGTTAGAATGCAATCATTTGTCTCTTGCTTCTTTGAATGGTTCATTTTAATCGGAAGTTTGATCACAAGGCTTTCCCTGTGTAGTTGCTTGGAGAATTGAACAATAGGTTATTTCCTTACATTTGAAGAAATGTAGAATGAAAGTCATATTGAACTTTAATTACTATTAAGAATCTTACAGCCAACCACAAAATATAGAAATATTGACAACTCTATTAGTAAATAAGCAATTACAGAGTACTATGCTCTTTAAAATTCTAGGCAAAAAAATAAATTTCAGTGGGCTTTTCTCTGTTCTTATGTTCCCTCTGTTACTCCCATTGTGACAGGTATCTGTGTATGCCGTGCCACAAAAATTGAAGCAGGCTGCCTATGCATTAGACACAGCAGTGAAGCTTCTTGAGTTTTACCAGAACTACTTTAATATAACATATCCTCTTCAAAAATTAGGTGAGATTTTACATTCTTATGGGGGTTTAATGTGTGAGTAAAGATTTAGTATATGGTAATATTTTAAAAAATGCTTTGTAGAGTATCTTTTTTCTTTTTGCATAGTCAGGCAACTTTTTTCTCTGCTTCTTGGAGCAAACCTTTGGTACAGAATCTCTGGAAACAAGCTGACGTTACCCCTCATCAGCCATTTTTTAGGGACCACAGTCTTCCCCGCAACGTATTTCAGTGGCAAAATCCTACTGCTCTGAGGATCCTCTGTGCCATCAGTTTTAACCGTTCTAGCCTTTTTATGGAGTCTGTCCTTTCTCTGATTTTATCCCAACACTTTTCAGCTATGAAGTCTGATGCTTTATAAACATTGTCATTTAAACAGTAAGAAAGAGTGTAACTTTTAAAAATAGAATTGGAGAAGGCCCTATAGAAATTATATAGTTTCTTGGTCTATTTTGCAGACCCCTTGTTTGCCCAGTTGTAGTAGATAATTTCTTTATACTGTCTACCCAGCTGCATTATAATTATTTATTTATTGCATGGCAGTGAATATACTGGACACCTAAACTGCAGTGGTTATTCTATTCTTAAATTACTTCCATATGAAAGTAGGAGAATACTGAGTAAAACATCTTATAAATAAGTAAGTGGATGTTCTAATTGTGGACACAACTATAACTCAGTAGCAACTAATGGAGCTTTGCCTTATACTCCATCATCTGGAAATGATCAATATAGAACATGGACATGAACCATAAATACTGAAACGATTACTACTAGCTTATTTTAAGGTTTCTTTGTTTTTTCATTCAGATTTGGTAGCTCTTCCAGATTTTCAGGCTGGAGCTATGGAAAATTGGGGTTTGATCACTTTTCGAGAGACAACACTCCTTTATGATCCTGAAACATCTTCAGCAATGGATAAAAAGAGAGTAACAACTGTGATTGCTCATGAGTTGGCACACCAGGTACATTTTTGGGTATTATTGGATTCCTTTGTTTTAAGTTGCTGCAGTTAACTATTCATATTTTTGTTACTTTACTTCTGTATTGTAATGAAGATATGAAGCAGTTGTCTCTGGGCTCAGACCACAACTTGATTAATTTAAATGTGGAAGACTTGAATCAAATTTTATTGCAGGTATAAGGGTTGGAGATGAGAGAAAGACTTCACTCTGGGCAAGACCACCCTTAGCAAAGACACATGTATTGGCTGGCAACATTATGAGCACTTTCTATGCTTCTCATTTCAAGTTAATTGAGAGTATTTAATGACTGGCATCCAGAAGAACTGGAGATAAGCCAGCACAAAGACAAAGGAACCTACCTTAACTCTGAGTCAAACAGCAGTAGGCAGTATTTTGGTTTTCTGACTCCTGCACTGGGAGGATGTCTCAGGGAGATCACCAGGGTGTTCTTATCAGATACTACTTTTCCCAGCTACGAAAGCTGTGTAGGTAAAATGAAATTTTAAACCTCCACCCTGATAGCACAGAGTAGTGAAAGAAGAATGTGTTTGATGGGTTAGGTTGAGTACATTCTTCCAAAAATCTTATCTGGATAACAGTAAGGTACAACCATGGAATTCTGCCCTTCTGACAAGAGGCCAAAGCATGCATGCCCTTGATGTCCTTAAATAGGGTATGGCAGAGTTCTAGCTGTTAGTTGGCATCCCTCCATCTTGTGTAAGTGAAAATAGGGATGATCCCTCTGCACTGTGCCCTTCCGGTTCTTGAAGATAGCATGTCTCTTCTCAGTCTTTTCTTCTGCTGGCTAAACGTTCTTAGATCCTTCAACTGTTCCTTATAGGACATGGTTCTCAGATCACTAACCATTTTGATAGCCCTCCTTTGAACTTGCTCTAGTTTGTCACTGTCTTTTTAAAATTGGGGTGCCCAGACCTTGAAATAGTAATCTAGATGAGGTTTCGGTAAAATAAAGAGGAATAATTACTTCTCACAATCTAGACTCTACTGTTGACTCATGTTCGACCTGTGATCAACTAATACACCCGAATCCTTTTCATACATTCTGCTACTCAGCTAGATTCCTCCTGTTCTGTATTTGTTTTTATCACTTTTTTTACCCAGATGTAGGACTTTGCATTTCTCCCTATTAAGTATCATCCTGTTATTTTCAGACCACTGTTCAAGCTTGTCTAAATCTTTTTGAATCCTCTCCTCCTTCTCCCTAGTGTTAGCAACCCTTCCTAGCTTTGTGCCATTAGCAGTTTTGATCAGCATCCCTTCAGTTCCCTTATCCAGATCATTTATACAAATGTTGAACAGCTCTGGTCCTGGAACAGAGCCTTGTGGTGCTTTGGTGAAGTCAAGATACACCAGGTCCACAGCATAATGTTTTCAGTTTAATTGTAAAGTTAGACTAGTTTAGAGAACTCATGCCTTCAAATATAATACTTCTGAAATGTCTTGATATTTATTTATATTTTACATTTCTATCCCTATACCCTGAGGTCTCAGGGTGGGTAACAACATTTGAAATAGACATATTAAAATAGAGCCATGTATAAAAAACAGTATAAAAAATGTCTGTGTGTGTGTGTGGGGGGGGTGAACTATACCACATTCATATGTAATGTGATGTCTATACAGTTAAATAATGTATGAGAATATTTGCAGCTGTCAGATAGGATTAAGGGTATTCATGGTTGCCTGTGAATAAGGGCAGTTCAAGCTGTTTTGCTTTTTATCTAGTTCTTATGATTGATTGATGGTAGGCTGGTACCAAACTCAGGTGATTTACTAAGAGCAAACCAAAAGGGGACTGGGGCTGTTAGGTGCTGCTGTCTGCAAGCCCAGCCTCCTTTGACAGTGACAAGGTGAAAGAGAATGTCCTGTCCACACTGGACTTGCATCACATCATTCTGCAGGCACAGGAGCAGCTGTGAGAAATCCTATAAAAGCAGGATCACTAAATCTGCATAGTAATGTCATCCACAAATTTGGCATGGCCTTGCCTGCTCTGGACAGCAGAGCAGCCTGAGAAAGAGGGAGTGACACCGAAGGACAGAGCAGATACGTTGATCTTGTGACTTACCCGGCCTTCAGTTCTGGGCTGCGTAGCAGTCTGAGAAAGAATAGTGTTGAAGAATGGAACAGCTGGGTTCATTTGTAATTTATCTAGCCCACCACTGCCCCTCACCTGCCCCTTGACTGATGTCAAAGAGGGCTGGGCTTGCATGATGCAACATCTAACACTCCTAATTCACTTTCGGTGGTTTGCAAACAGGAAACCACAGTTCAACACAGACTTCTTACACATTTTGACATCCTGTTGTGTTTCTTGTAGATCTATGCTAGCTTGTCCACTGCATAGCCATCTGTCACTTTCACACACTCAGCCTTCTCTCTTAGCTTTCATTACAGATGCTGCCTGTAAGGTACACGAGTGCCAGGATGAAATTCAACCACCAATAGTGCAGGGAAGGTGTTGTAAGAAAGAAAGGGTGTGTGGCTGCAGCGATCCAGGCGAGGGCGGGGTGGTTTCCATGAAACCTGGAACCAATGGGAGGCAAGCAAGTGTTGCCACGGAGAGCTATAAAAGCTCAAGAAGAGGCAGTTAGGGATTCTTCTGAGCCTGAGTTAACTCGTGTGGAAATGAGCAGGGGGAGAATCGGGCTTAAAATGTCAATAGATTTGGGGGATAGTTGTTGAGGGAGTCCTTAAAGTGGGATCCAGACTTATCTTATAGAGAGGGCTAAAGAAAGACAAACCTAGCCAGATAAACGTTACACAGTGTGTTCCAGAGTTTTGTTAAACAAGTGTTTTGCCTCAGTCTTTGTGAACTGAAGTTTCAGTGAGATGTTCTGTCTGTTAAGCTATTTAATAAAGCTTAAAGTTATTTTGGTTTTCCCTTGAATGAGTGAGTGCATGATAGAATAAAGTGCTGGCAGCAAGCCGTCAGTGAAGGGAAACTTGTAACAGTTCCACTAGGGGAAGGTGGTTACATTTTAATACACTTAGCCAGGGGCTAAAATAAACCTTTCCAGTTAAAGCACGTGAAAGGGAGTGAATGTGGGCGATCTCTGAAGGTCCTAGGGCCTGGTTAACGTGCCACTAGAGGCATGGAGGTGTGCAAACCTGAAGGGGGTTTGGTTGATAGAGGAGATCCTCACACTGCCTTTCCCCTATGTTGTTACGTTGTCTGATGTGCTGGGAACTACTGGAGTGTTATGGGAACTCAGGGTCATTGTAGTCTGAACTTGGTGTGGACTGTGGGACTCAGATGGAAAGGTTGTTGGATATATACACAGGGCAGAGCTGTGTTCTTGTTGTGATCTTTTATCAATAACGGCTTGCTAGAATGACTAAGCTGTCTCTGACTGTGTTACTGATTGGAGGCCTGGGAAGTGATCTTGACAATGTAGTTTAAGTATGTTTTTGAAGTGTTCTACACTGTATTTTAATTTTAATAGTTTCTTTTTTTCACTCATAGTGGTTTGGCAATTTAGTAACCATGGAATGGTGGAATGACTTGTGGCTGAATGAAGGTTTTGCTTCTTTTATGGAAAACTTGGCCATGACGAAAATCTTTTCAGAACTATGTGCTGTAAGTATCTTGAATGAAGAGGGTGTGTGCTAAAATATTTAAATGTACACTGTCTTAGTCTTGGAACTTAGAAATGGTTGTGTTTTAGATTTTAAATTCAAATAAAACATAGGAAATTGAGAGTGTTTGAAAGACAGAATTAAAAACTAGCTGCAAGATCCAGACCCTCAGTTAGTGCAGCTTGTGTAATAGTGCAAACTACATTAGAAATACTAAAAAGATTCTTAAAACAGAAAGCTCATGAATTCAATTATCTTTCTTCTCCTTGGTCAAAACGTTCCTCCTTAAATTTTATGTATCAGTCCTACTGCTCTGTTCTGCTAGGCCTATGTTTTGCATATATATGACTAGAAAAATAAAATGAAATAAATTCAGTCTAACTGCAAGAGAATAATTTGGAATGTAAAAATAATGTCTTTCCCTCCCCCCCCCCCAAGTATCAAAAATTGCTAGCTGTGGTCGAAATATAAGAGTACAGCTTATTCCAGAAGTTTATTTTATCTTTGAACTTAGGAAAGTTGCTAATCTTAAATATAGCCTCATAAGGTCCCAGAACTAGTAGTCTAAATGTCAAATTGTGTAAGAATGATGGAGCTGCATAGTTCCATATGAACAGTGGAACTATGCTGCTCCATCATTCTTATGGAGGAACTCTTGTGAACAAAAGGTTGGGAAATGGAAACTTATACTGTCTGTGCATGAATATACTTGGTTCATACACAGTTGCTGAATTACTTAGCAAATGGTTCAGAAGCTATAGGTTTATTGTGATTCTGCTGGCCACGTGGTCTTCTAGGCAGCATGTTAGCATACATTTTGATGTCAGAATCAGTACATCTTCAGTAAAACTACATGAGTCTATAAAGTGAAAAAATAAAATTGTACCACATGGTGGTGCCAGATCATTAAACAAAAGTTGTCTGTGGGTGGGTGAGTGCAAATTAACAAACTTGGTTTACAGTATTGATTGCTGACACCCACACTGACCCACGTACATACACATCATTTGGAGTGTATGGCCTTCAGAAGTTAGACTGTGAAATTCTTCTTTCTTGGCATAAAGAGGGGAGGGCCACACAGGAAAGTGAGAGAAGCTGCTGGATGACCTTGGGTGATTATGACCTTGAATTAACTTGGACTAGGTTGTCATGACAAATCATTCCATCTTTGCTTATCCTGCATCTTTATATCAAAATCTTAAAAATGGTTTGCAATAAAACTTAAAAACAAACTTAAAAACAGTAAAAAAGAGCAGAATATAAAAGTACTATTAAAAGCTGGCTGTGAGTCATGAGACAAGCATTTATTCTTGCCAGAACGCCTAGATGAGTGAATATGTTTTCAGCAGGCACCAAAAAAATTACAATAATAGGAGACTCACAAATACTGTGAGAGTGTTCTAAGAGTGTGAGCACCACCACAGAGAAGACCCTGCTACGGTACACTGTAGATGGCATCCAGTGATTGATGGTATCCACATGAGAATCTCCCCAGATGATCACAGTGATCTATGGATAAGATTTTACTGATGACTGAAGATCAGTAGATCTGATCTGTTCTTCCTTTAAAAAGAAATCTGGAGTATAAAATTTGTGATGTGATATCAAAGTTGGTTATCGTGCAAAAATCATCTGCCTCTTGATTTCTGTTTTGCAGGTAGGTGGGTTGTAATTTTCAAAAGGGCTACTAAAACCGGTATTAATGCTTTTCTTTAATAATATTTGGTAAAATTGTATGTGTGAAACAAATCTTGCTTAGATCAAAACAGTGCCACGATACTTGATATTTAATCTAATTCCTAATTCCCATTTTTCAGGATGATTCTTTTCTGGAAATACAGTATAAGACCATGGACAAAGATTCCATGAATTCCTCTCACCCTATCTCCCTTCCTGTCCAGTCGTCAGAAGAAATTGAAGAGATGTTTGATGCCGTCTCCTATATCAAGGTAACTCAGAAGTATTGGAAAATGTGTTCTTAATAAAATGCTTTTAAATGAACTCATGAGGTTCGCACAAATGTTGCAAATCATGTTCTTAGCATGAGCAGCAACAGGTCAGGCACTGAAAAGGAGAAAATATTTGTACAAAGATATAACAGAAGTGTGACAGGAGGACGATTTAATAGAAACCATCCCCGTCACCATGAGGAATTTTTAATCTGAGAAGCTATTTAAGCAAAAAGTTACATTCAGAATGTGAATGCATTCTTTAGCCATTGACAAGGATATTGTTATTTGGATATTTTCACTCAAATGGGTAAATTGCTTAACCTATTTTTAGACAAAAGATCAGTAATGTGGACTTTATGGATGTTAAAGTCCTGACATCCATGGAATATAGCTTTACTGGCTGGGCCTGATGGGAACAGAAGTCCAGTGGTACTTGGAAGGGTACCGCTCTCACTGCTATTCATAAATGTTAACACAAGAACTGCTTGGACTCAATTCCACTTTGCTTCTCTCATTCTCATCATTCTGATTTTGCTCCTTGATTATGATGGATCTTCATCAAAATTGATCACTAAAGGGTAGTTTTGATTCAAAATCTGAAAACAGAGCTTTTTATGCAGGATATAGTGCCATGGTTCATGTTAACCTGGATGATAACTTAATGGCTTTAAGTACCCATTAATGGGTACTTCTAGTGACAGGGGAAAAACACCCCAGGTCCACTTCAAAAAACATGGTTGCAAACTTTGGATATTTGAATAAACATCTGGTCAATTCTAGGTTTCTTGGCTCTCATTGCAAAAGCACTTTATTTCATTTTTCCTTATAAAGTGTTAGTACAGTTTTAATGCTTGTTTTCATTTAAGAAAATTTGGTAAATATTCAGAGTGTAGAGACCGAGTATTTATATAGATGGGTCAGTAAAATAAAGATGACTTGCATCCTCTTTTGGGTGTTTGTAATCAAAGAAACAGGTCATCTGAAAACATGGAGACATAATAGTTTAAACTCACAAATACTGTAAATAAGTGGGAAACAGATGTGTATGAACTGGTGTTTTCTTATGTGCTCTTTTCAGTCAGCCTGAAACATTTGTGGCTAGATCACATCTTGCTCAGATTAGAGCAATAGCTTAGAGCAACTTTTACCCTCATATCCATTAGTATGGCCAAAGGTGAAGTTCTGCATATCTAGAACTGATGGTATGGGTGGGCAGAGGTTATAATATGCATATAAAGTAACCTTTTGAGGCTTTTATGTATAGGTGTTCCCAGCTGCTCCTAATCAGTCTGTGACCAGTTTGCAGACATCTGGAGGTAGCAGTCAACACAGGCAACATGTAGGCTACTTTATGCTGTTCCTCAAGCATCTAGTTCAACATGGCATGCAATTCCTGCACTGTGGCTGACAAACCTATTGCGGCCACCCCAGATGACATTGGGAATTATAGAATACAGGGATTTCCAACTTTACTAAGTCTGTGGGTTCATTGCAGAGGCAAGGTTTGCGGGTACCAGCCTTTCTTTTTGCTTTTGTCACCTAGCAGCCCACAGGGCATTGACGTTGCTGACCCCTAGCATAATGGTTAAAACAAAACATACACAATCCTCGTGCAGTACCTGAAGAGGCCTATAGCAAGATGGTTTCTAATGTTGTAAGTGCAATGATTCACGTCCACATGAACCTGGTCACTGCTGGCACTCAGTGATGTTAGCTGCTAAAACAGAAGAATTATAGTAGGGAATGTGTGTAATCGCGAGTTGTGATTTCATTTATTCATGTTTTAACCAACAAGGATTGTGAATGAGAATTGGAAGATAATGGAATGAATCACTAACATTGAGTCTTTAGTAATTCCGCAAATCACTGACTGATTCAGGGATCAGAGGAGGGACTGTATGAGAGATTTGAAATTGGATTTAATATTGATGAGTAACTGATTAAATACAGAAATCACGAAGCTTCTGGCCTATTGATATACTCAGTGAGGTTCTTTGTAAAAAAAATTCAAGCTTGCCCTGACCAGTGTAACAACTAATGTGTAGATGTAAGCATAACTCAACCTGCCATCACTATCAAAGAACAAAGAATACTTGAGGGTATCTAGCTTCACCCTTTTGCTCAACAGCACCATCCAGGATGCTACATTGGAATAACCAGAGGCCCTGCAATGTTGTCTCTTCAGCCCTTTCTGCACTGGGCCTTATTCTGGATTATATTTCAGAATAGGGGCCTGCTGCCATTTGACTTCTATCCTTACTATGAAGACATAGAATGCACTGTGATTGCATAGCTTCTTTGTGCTCTTTTGTTTTCAGACAGTATTTTTATACATTTAAAATGTTAATACCACTGCAGTCTCATTAACAAATATCTAGAAATTGTTTGCATCAAACCAACAGTAATTCAGGATCATTTGTAATCTATTCTCATCGCAGCTGTTTCCATGATAGGTTTACTTTTAATTTATTTTGTTTGTACAAAATGTAATTCTGGAAAGGATATCTTGCTGCATAAACCATTCAAATGAATTTACTGACCTACTTTGCTTTGTAATCAGGAGAAAGATACTTTTAAGCTTTATCCTGGCTACTTTTTATCTGGATGTTGAAGCCCTCCTGATCTTAATGACCTTTATTTTACTCTATCCTGATCAGTATACATTGTTTAGAAAAATACATTCATTTTTTCTTTGTTCTTGAACAAACTAGGTTCAAAGAAGTTTTAACTTTCTATTCCATGTTTGTCCTCTCAAAGTACTGCACTTGAACATTTTTAAAAAGTAATTGGCATGTTCTTTTTCAAAATATGAGCTGAAACTTTTTTCCACTATAGGGAGCTTCTCTCTTGGCAATGCTGAGAAACTTTCTCCATATTGATGTCTTCCAAGCTGGCATTCAAATCTATCTGCATGACCACAGATATCAGTGCACACACAGTGATGACTTATGGGAAAGCATGAACAAGGTAAATCTCTTGAGTGTCGGAGATGATTGAAGAACGTTTAAGAACATAAGAGGAGCCCTGCTGGATCAGGCCATGGCAAATCTAATCCAGCATCAGTGGCCCACCAATTACTACTGGGCATTCTCAAGCAGAAGACAAAAGCAAAGACAAAAGCAAAATCTTCCCCTGCTTTTGATTCCTTGCAAGTGGTCTTTACAGACATCCTGTTTGTCTCTCCAGCCTGGAGGCAGTAGTTAGGCATGAATTCTAGTCACCATTGATATACTTGTCCATCAGTTTGTCTAACCACCACCGCCTCTGCTTAATGCTAGGCTGATCACTTTTGACTTCTTCTGTCAAGAGTATTAGTGACTGAATTATGGGCACTTATTTGAAACTATATTAGTATAATAAGCATGTACATTTAATAAATATATTAATCCATGTGTTGTGGAGATTGCGTGTTTGAGATTACACCACTGAGGCCAAAACATAGTATTTCTGCTCTTGAATGCATGATCTAATTTGTAATTTCTATTATTAGCTTGATTGATATTCTGACTTATTTTATGATTCTGTTTAAGGACAGGCAGGTTCTACCTTGGATTTCATTGAGTAAACTGTAGAAAAATATATTGATATTGTTGCACTATCTGGAAGGCTGTTAATGTGTTCATTCTTTTAGGTGACAAATGGATCAGTAGATATTAAAAAGCTAATGGAAACATGGACTATCCATAAAGGCTTTCCATTGGTAACTGTCAAGAAAGATGGCAAACAGATCTATGTGCAGCAAGAGAGATTTATGCAGAATGTGGAATCTGAAAATCAAACCTTACATCTGAGGTACTTTTGTTTCCTCATTTTTATTGAGTAGCTTAATTTACCCAGATTTTGGATTAATTTAAGTAATAGTTTGAGTCAAAGTCCTGTTCTCAAAAGCAAATAAGTGGATTTAGATGAAGTATATGAATAGTCCTTCAAAATATCTGCCTGGGTTGGGTAAGAAAAGCGAAGCAAAATGAAGGCCTGCAAGAGTTATCTTGGAGAATAGTATTCACCTTCCTGTTACATCTCAAATTTATTCTGAAACACATGGTGGAGTATAATGTTTTATGAGGGCCTATTTGTACCAACCTGGCTGGTATGGTATAATAATCCATACCAGGTGAAGAGGAAGTATAGCAGGAGCCATCTGCACTTCAAGGGCTAGTGAAGTCCTGGATCAGAGCACCAAAACTTGAAGTGCAGATGGCCAGACCTGCCAGGCCAGATCACCATGACATTTTCTTGGCAACATCCAGTACATGCCCAGACATTGTCACACGGCAACAACCACTCATGGCATTCCAACTGCCCAGGAGCTATCTAGCTGCTTGTGGTCAAGCTGTGGACTACGTTTTAGTTGTTCAGAGCTAGTTAGGACTATCTATGGGACAACGGTGCTTGTGACACTTAGATGGGCGTCATGAGAGAGTAGATGGAGTCACTCCAGCTGGTTACTGGAAACAGGCCACAGTTAACTTCTGCTCATAGAACACATCTCAAGTTTCATACTTGCTATTTAAGGATCCAGAAAAAGAACAGCATGTTTTGTTGCATCAGTGGAAGACTACTTGTGCATGAAGAGCAATCCATGTAGTGACTTGATAATGATGGAAGGTGGAGTATTACGTTTAAATAACATAGTAATATTATGGCAGGTGCCAATTTTTTGACTTAGGAAGGACGAGATTATTACTGGAAGTACCTTTTGCACTTAAATTACTATTTGCATATGTTGCAGTGGGTGATATAATAGTGTAGGCTAGCTCAAAAACCACACATCTCTCAGTGTCTGTAGCCTACATAAAAATACATCATAAAATATAGAATATTAACACAGATGACATGCAATTATGAAAACAAGATGTTTACATAAAGCTTTTGTGGTCATTTTGTTAATGGAAAGAAATGGTGTTACCCAGCCAACAACCATTGTTATATTGCTGTGGCAGACAGTTGGTATTCCCAATAGTGAAATCACAATTGTGCAGTATTTGATTACAGATGTAACAGTCTACCCTGGTTGTACATGGTCTGAGTTTGTAAAAATAATTCTACTTAGCTGATGCCGTTAAATTTTAAATATGTGAACATAAGATTCATTTCATTATCATTAAAGCAGTTTTTTAAAGTTTTATCTACTGTGTCACATTGTAAACTTTGTGTCTTCTAGTTATCTGTGGAATATTCCTCTTTGTTATGCCACAAGCAGCAACAAGTCATGTGACTATTTGCTTAACCAAAAGTCAGGTTGGTATGATCTCTCTTTTTTTTTATCTTTCTTGCTGAGGTAAGATTAACTGATGCTGGCAGAGGTGTGGGCTTTAATTGAACTGCTTATTGCATTTTTAAACCAGTTTCTTCTAGAAGGTTCAAAGAAATGAACATTATTCTCTTCCCATCCATCTTATCCTGGCAGCAACCTTGTGAAGTTGGGCTGAGAGGCAGTGACTGGGTCAAGGCCACCCCTTGAGTCTCTGTGGCCTAATAGCCAGTTTGATCCTCAGCCTGTTTCCTGAAGTAAGCAACAGCAAACCACCTTTATTATCTCTGCCAGGAAAACTGTCTGGAGGTGCTTGTGCAGTCAGTCTAGGAGTTAACCACAGCTCAGTGGTACCTAACAACAACAAATTTGGTGTTTTATAGATTTTATGTGATATCAGTTCTTATGTCTTAAGTTGGGGCATCGAGAGCACACACAAGACTGAATGGCAGTTTACTGTTAGCCTTGCTTCCTCTGAAGCAGAACTAGCCAGTTTTGATCTGATGCAGAAATACTTACCTTACATGCTGCATCAAAGCCTGGCTTGCAACATTACAGAGAGATAACAAACAAATAACAAATTGCTATTCAACACTGCTGATGTATTTTACATGCCCCACTCTGGAAGCTGACCTACACCAGTGGCCAGGTTATTTTTAATCTTGGTGGCTAACACAGAGAAGGTCCTCTCATGTCTAGCCACTTCTTCAACATCTGAGAATGGTGTGACTATGAGGAATCTGTCCTACTAATTTTAATATCTGAGCAGGTCTACATGAAAGCAAGTGCTCCTTCAAATATTTGACTTCAGTAGTATCCCCATGTTGATCTTGATAAGATCTTGAGATTTGATCTTGTTGCAGAGTGATTTACCTGTGCTATCTGTCTCCTGGCTTTCCGCTGCGCCGACAGACTTCGTAGCTCTGCTCCCAGCTTCTATCAGCATCCGGCATTCCAGCGTACTAGGAATGCAGCTCATTAAACACAGCAGACAGTCCGAGTGTTATTTCTAATGAGCTACTATTTATTGCAAGTAAGATTACAATGGCATATAGAAAGCAAGTACAGTCTCTAGCCTGGAGTATCTGCATTCCAATCCATGTTTAGCGCATGGCTATCTCCTCCCAGGCTCACATTCTTGGCAAAAGCATTGAGAGCTGAACTACACACTCTCAGAATACATGCGGCACTACATCCGTTCAAAAAACAAAGACTACAGAAGCCTTATACATATTAGCAACCGGACGTTGTTGCTGACAACTTCCGGTGGTGGTGTAGCTGTCTCCCCCTCCCATTTGGGATACGTGTTCGAAAACACTTCTTGACCTTGCAGCGTATCAGCTTACTTTCTTTCTCAGGAGAGGCAGACACACTATCAATGTGTTTTGAAAATGCACATCCGAACGTGTTTTTTTTTTCTTCACTCTTTCCCACAGCTAACACGCCCCTCCAAAAAAAAACACAGTTAGGATGTACAAATATTTACAATTTGGTTCACAGTGTTATACCTAACAGGCTTGCCAATTGCTCATGTTTACCCGCTGGCAGTGGTTTTGTGAGAATGTCAGCAATGTTGTCTTCAGACCCAATGTATTCTAGTCTTATGACTTTATTTTGCACCATCTCACGTACATTCTGATACCTGACCCCTATGTACTTGGTTCGACACTTGAGATTTTCAGACTCAGCCATTGCTATGCAAGTCTGTGAATCTTCCCGAACTATAATGGGTTGCTCCACTGTTTCCCCCAGATCAATGAGCAATTGCTTAATCCACTGAATCTCAGCCAAAAGTTCAGATAAAGCTGCAAACTCTGCTTCTGAACTGCTTAAAGCAACACAACTTTGCTTTCTGCTGTGCCAAATAATTGGACTACCAGCAAATTTGATAAGCAATCCAGACACTGACTTTCGGTCATCCTGCTCAAATGCAAAAGAGCTATCAGCATAACAATCCAATCCTTGTTCATTGCCCTGAATTTCCAGCTTTCTGTGTTGTGTACCTTTGAGATACCTTAACACATGTTTCATCTTGACCCAATCCTGGACAGTAGGCTCATTTGCCTTTCTGCTAAGCAAAGCCACCACAAAACTGATGTCTGGCCTCGTGTGTGAGCTTATATACAATAAGCTTCCCAGAACACTCTGAAACAACTTTGGATTCTCAAACTGTTTCACTGAGTCTTCATTGGAAGTACCAGTGAGCATTGGACACTTCACTACCTTTGCATTCTGCAAACCACACTTTTCAATCAGTTTCTCAATCTTTTTCTGCTGGCTCAACAGGCATCTGCCATCCTGAGTCCACTGTACCTCGATCCCAAGGTAAAACTTCAGATTTCCCAGGTCTTTGAGCTTGAAATTCTGAGACAATTCCTTCTGCACTAAAGCAATCTCCTTATCAGATCTAGCAATCACACAGAGATCGTCAACATAGATAGCAAGGATTGTTTCTCCCTTAGTGTACACGCAAGCATCAGCAATGCTGCGTTTGTACCCCAACTTGACCAATTCCTCGTGAATGCAAAGATTCCAGCAACGTGCACTCTGCCTCAAACCATACAGAGCTTTCCTCAGCTGAAAAACCTTCTGCTGCTTACACTGATCGAAACCTGCAGGCTGCTCCATGAACACCAGTTCATCAAGGGGAGCATTCAGGTAGGCAGTCTCAAAATCAAAGTGTCTTACTGCATACTGCTTCCTAGCTGCTAGAGCTAAGATCAGCCTCAGGCTTTCTGCCTTTGCAGTAGGTGCAAAGGTTTTGTCAAAACTCTCAAACCTCTGCTGTGAGTAACCTTTTGCAACCAATCTAGCCTTGTATTTCTGGGTTCCATCTGGCAACTCCTTGCACTTGAAAACCCACTTACAGCCTATAACCTTCTGGTTTTCCGGCCTATCTACGACTTCAAACACCTGCTTGTCTACCAAAGACGAGTACTCTTGCTCCATGGCTTCAAACCACTTCTGCTGCTCTTCTTCAGGAAAAGAGAGTAGCTCTTCAAAGTTTTCTGGTTCAGCCACCACTGAAAAAGCTTTTGCACTTTGCACAACAAACCTATCTGGAGGTTTCCTGACTCTTTGAGTCCGTCTAGGCACAATCACCTTGACTCTACCTTTGTCATCCTCCGAATCCGAGGTAGAGCTCTGAGCCTCAGTGGACACCTTTTCAAACTTCTGTGTAGTGATTGGATGTGTTTGTGTTTGGTGCTGTGTAGAAGTACTGGGTTGAGGCCCTGCAGAAGCATCCTGCTTCATTACCCCTCCATTTCCAGCACTTGCAACACTTTGCCCCAGCTTGAGAAAAACCTCTTGGTTGGCATGAAGCCTATCCCACCCAGAATGTTTCTCAAAGTTGGCACTTCTGGACAACAACACTTCCCCATGGCCCAAGTAGAACTTGTAGCTGTTGCCAGAATAACCCACAAACATCAGCCTCCTCCATTTGGGATCACCTTTCTTCCTAAAGTTTGCTGGAACATACACATTAGCGTACTGCCCAAAAACTCTTAGGTATTTCAGATTTGGTGGTCTCCCAAACAGCATGTGATATGGAGTGGTTTTTACAAAGGAATTCCAAGTGCGGTTAGCTATATGATTGGCAGTCAGTATAGCCTCCCCCCAGAGCTGTTCCGGAGCCTGTGAATCGAGAATTAGGCAGTCCTTTATCTGCTTTAGGACCCCAATTCTTCGTTCGGCCAGGCCGTCCTCCTGTGGAACTGCTGGGTTGGTAGTTTCATGCTGAATCCCTTTTACCTTTAACCAGTTTTTCAGGTCATTAGACAGAAACTCACCCCCTCTGTCTGTAACCAAGAACCCAACCTTGTACTCAAACTGTCTTTCAACCATGTTGACCCAGTTTTTGAAAAGTTGTGCAGCTTCACTCTTCTCCTTCATGAGCATTACATATGAATACCTTGTGTGGCGGTCCACAATTACCATGAAATACTGGTTCCCACCAAAAGTTTTGCCCAGAGGACCTGCCAAATCTGCATGGATTATTTCAAAAGGCCGTTGCGTGCTTCGTTTATTACGCTTTGCAACTGGAAAAGCTTTCAGCTTTGCCCTGCTGCACACAGTACAGTCCAAAAAAGAATCACATGAAAGAATTTTAAGGTCTGGACACACCTGTGTCAGTTTTTGCAAATTTGTGAAGCTAGTGTGACCCAAGACCCTATGGTAGTAATGGGCACAATCTGAGTGTAAGGGCACATTGTTGATCTGTGAGCACTGTGCTTCTTTGTCAACCAAAAAATACATTTTGTCTTTCTTGACAGCTTTAGCACACACCTGGTCATTCAAGCTAATGTTACATTCATTCCCTGTGAAAACCAGAGTGTAACCACTAGATGTCAGTGCAGACACACTTATCAGACAGTTTTGCAATCCAGGTACACATAAAATATTGGAGAATTCTTTCCCAAAACTTGGAACATAAGCTTTGCCCATTTGCTTCACCACCCTTGCCCTGCCATCAGCCAAAGCAACGGAATGTACATCAGATTTTACCAACTCTTTTAGGAACTTCTCACTGTTAACCATATGAGTGGAAGCACCTGAATCTAAAACCCAGGTATCTGCCTTACAGGCTAGTTCCTTCACGATAGCTACCACACCTTTCTGGCCCCGGCCCGCGGCCCCTTTGCCCTGTGGTTTACCAGCTGCTGGCTGTTTACAGTCTTTCTGTAAATGTCCCTTCTGGCCGCATGCCCAGCACCGTTTTTCCCTAGAAACGGCTGCTTTTTCTTGCTGAAGGCCTTTGAAGTTCTCAGACAGATTAGAAGAGTGCCTCTGTGCTGCATGTTGCCTCTGGAGCCCTGTTTCGTCCTTCCGACGCTGGCTCTCCTCCAAGACACGCGCAGCAACCAGTTCTGGGGTAATCTGCGTTTCATCAAAACTTTGTAGACTCCACAGAACGTTTTCATACTCATCTGCTAGACTTCCGAGAAGGATGAAAACTCGTTGTAGAGTTGGGATTTCGATCCCGCGACCTTGGACTTGATTAAACAAATCAGTCATCCGCTCCAAGTGAGCTGCTGGATCTCTTCCCTTTTTCATTTTGCAGGAATACAGCCTCCGGCACCAAATCATTTTAGACAAGGCAGTTTGCGACTGGTGGACTGCTCTAAGGGAGTCCCATGCATCTTTGGCTGTCAGCCTATTTTTCACGTGCGAAAGTTGCGAGGGAGAGATAGTAAGCAAGATTGTCACTCTGGCTTTACGATCCTGCTCCGCCGTGGCTGGCGTGGCCCCATTTTGGACTACATCCCAGAGATTTTCTCTTATCAGGAGTGCTTCACAATAGCTTTGCCAGGAGGCATAATTGGTATTATCTAATTTCGGAAACCTTGCTTGCTCCATCATTAAACAACTCACAGACAGGATCTTGGCAGTTTTCCCAGCTTTTGCTGTCAACTATGATAAGACACAGACGTTCCGTCTTAAAACAGTCCTACCAATTAGCTCAGACAGCCTTCTTAGCTTCCGGGTAAAAGCCTTTCTCCCAGTCTCAGCAAAAAGGTTTCATCAGATAGCAATCAGATAAGAGCTGATAACGATCTGGGCCCAGAACCCTTGTTGATCTTGATAAGATCTTGAGATTTGATCTTGTTGCAGAGTGATTTACCTGTGCTATCTGTCTCCTGGCTTTCCGCTGCGCCGACAGACTTCGTAGCTCTGCTCCCAGCTTCTATCAGCATCCGGCATTCCAGCGTACTAGGAATGCAGCTCATTAAACACAGCAGACAGTCCGAGTGTTATTTCTAATGAGCTACTATTTATTGCAAGTAAGATTACAATGGCATATAGAAAGCAAGTACAGTCTCTAGCCTGGAGTATCTGCATTCCAATCCATGTTTAGCGCATGGCTATCTCCTCCCAGGCTCACATTCTTGGCAAAAGCATTGAGAGCTGAACTACACACTCTCAGAATACATGCGGCACTACATCCGTTCAAAAAACAAAGACTACAGAAGCCTATACATATTAGCAACCGGACGTTGTTGCTGACAACTTCCGGTGGTGGTGTAGCTGTCTCCCCCTCCCATTTGGGATACGTGTTCGAAAACACTTTTTGACCTTGCAGCGTATCAGCTTACTTTCTTTCCCAGGAGAGGCAGACACACTATCAATGTGTTTTGAAAATGCACATCCGAACGTGTGTTTTTTTTCTTCACTCTTTCCCACAGCTAACAGTAGTTTAATATGGAGACTTCTAGAGCATGAATCATTGTGGCCAAATTGTATCTAGGAGATGGTGGACACAGCAGAAATAGGAATACACTTTTCTAGCTGCCACTTGAGTCTCAAATGATTGTGATTCATCCAGAATCACTAACAAATTATGGGTCTATTGTTTCATGGTACAGCATACCCATCCAGAATTCAGTGCCTTCCCAGATTAGAGACCCTGTTCTCAGAAGATGGAGGTGAGAGACACAGAGTGGAAAGAGCTCTTGCTCTGAGACAGAGAAATAGAATTCAGGTTCCCAAGCATTCTGATGGCACATTAAGGCTTCAGTTAGGTCTTTATGTGTAGACCTGCTAACATTTACAAAGATTCCAAACACCATTAATTGCTAGTTTACTGTACCAGTCCGGGTTTTATTTTCATTGTTATAGTTTTAATAAAATCAATTAAACATTAGTGTTGCTCCCTGGGGAGGGAAAAGTCATATTTTTTTTTAAAGTCTGGAAATAAAAAGGTGCGTGCATATCTTTTTAAAAAAAGAAAAATGATTTTGCTTTTGTAATGGAAGAGAAAGGTGTCTTGGTCTTTAGCACATGGTTGCTTGGTTGGAGGGTATCTCTTGCAAAGAACTGGTGGCAGCAGCACCAGGGTGAACCACTGCCGGCAACCATGAAGGGGCACAATCCCAGACCATGTCAGGTTGCTGCATAACACAAATTTCATCTAAACTAATGGGTTTTCTTTAGATTGAAAGGGATTGCGATGAATCCCTTAACATTTTTTGTGAGCTGGGCTCTCATATCCTGTTTTCTGTTGACAATGCTGAGCAAATTCAAACTGGACCAAAACGAAAAGCAAAGCAAAATTGCAGCTTTGTTAAACTAGGGCACCAGGGCACACCAGAATGTAGTAAAAACAAAATAGAGTAGCCTCCTGTGATTCTCAAAACAGGCTTGTATAAAACTACACAAACTGAGCAGATTATGATAGGCATAGTTTAGACATACACATTCAGTTTCTTAATTGACCTGTTTCATTCAGGAATACAAAGAAAGCATCACATCTCTAACTGGATGCAGCAGGACCTCAAAACAAGCTGTTAAGAGAAAAGCTAGAAATAAGAGTTTTCATCTTCAAAATTAAATCTTTACTTGGTTCTTATCTGTTGTGTTCCCAGCTTTCATGCTTAAATTGTGTACATCCCAACAACTGCTTTCTCTCACTCAAACTGCACTGCACTGTATCTCTGCCCCAACAACAAGAGTGAGATCCATAATGCACAGTTTAAATATAGGTTTCCTTGGAAGTCCAGACTCAGATATGGCAGGCCTGTTTCATGGTAGAAATAGAATTGATTTTGCAATGGATGCTTTTCTGTAACACAAGAACCTCTACAATATAAAAGGATGGTGCAATAATGCCAACCACATAGACGCAGATAATTTACCACTGGACAGATAACATTTATTTAATTGAAAACTGGTTTCCAGAGGAGATGAAAGGAGGGTGTGTTAAATATATACATACGCTCCTGCCAAGATTCAGGCTGCTGCATAGCTGAGAAGCTAAATATGCTAATGAAAAGCAGTAGATGTATTTCATGGAGAAAAGGCTTTAAAAGTGCCATCCCAAGACTTCTGGAAAAACTATGAAAAACAGGTGAGATCTGTTCATCTTACCAAGTCTGTTGCTGCTAGGAGGCTCACCATGAAACAGATTTTTGAGGAATTGACTTTAAGCTTGGCTCTTTTTTATGTTTTGCTTCATGCACAGTGAAGTTAGTTGCAAATTTGAATCAGTATATCTGTTAAGTAGGTAAGCATTCTGGCACTGGTTTCTTCCTGATCCATATACATTTGGTCAGTAAATGAAACTAAACCTTTATTTTCCTGTGTCCTGGTAATGAGTGGCCTTCTGCAGTTAGTATTACTGACACAGTATTAACTCTGGAAATTGGGTGCATTTATTGAATACAGTGTATTCCATTTAACAATAAATATGGTCTTGGGTGGTTGCTCTGCCTATTCCAAGGATGTAATTGTTCTACATGGAAGGTAATTTCTATAGGTTTCATACTGTACTTAACACCACCACATGGCATGGAAAGAAAAGAAACACTTAACTAGTGAGTGATCTTTATATGTAGCAACGTATAACCATGAGGGTGTGGTCACACCTTCACACTAAACCTTGTTGGGTCCATCTTTGGGTCTGCTGTTTTCTATTTCTGTTAGTTTTATTTGTGAGCTTTTCACAATTTGGACTTTCCTGATTGGAAAGTCCACAAATAAAACAGATAGAAATGAAAAGGTCTGAGCAGTCAGAGCTGAAGATAAACTCAAGAAGGTTTAAAGTGAAGGGGTGAGCAGTGGAAACAGTTGGGTCCCAAATGGGTGCCGTGGTAGAAATGGGGTCATCCGGCTCACACCCAAATGGGTCCTTAATGGGCGCAAAAATGGGTACTTTCTGCCAGTGGAAAAACACCCTAGGTTACGTTCATGGCAATCTCTATTGATCTACCCAGGATTTGATTTTTTACTGTTAAGATACCTGTGTGGAAATTGCTGTAAAAGGTTTCATGAATTGCAGATTCGCAATACAGTGTATTTGCCAAAGGTGCATGTAAATAGTGATGTCAGCTGCTGCACAGTCCTGGGAATGTGTAGAAAGAATTTGACGTTATGCTTTCATTTAGAAATAAGGAGGAAGTGTAGAGACTAGAACAAATCATTTTTTTCTTTCCTTTTTTCTCCAGGTGTCATTAATCTTACAAAAGAAACTGAATGGGTGAAGTTCAATGTAGACTCAAATGGTTATTACATTGTTCAATATGCTGAAGATGACTGGACTGCTCTAATACATCTTCTGAAGACTAATGCTATTGCTCTCTCTCCCAGGGACAGAGCCAACCTCATCCATAATATTTTCAGTCTGGCAGGGTAATTATTTAAAGAAAAGGCAAAGACTTCAAAGATATTATGCTTTACCTATTTTTGAGGGGTGTCTGAATGTTTTGTTATTGTTTGGGAGAAGTTTTAAATCATTGCCGTACCTGTCTTAAAGCTTTTTTTAATGAAATATGGAATGTCAATCTAAATCAAATCTGAATAATTATTATAATTATGACCTCTTTCAAAAGATCAAAAGAAGAGGCTAAAACAGCAAAGGGAATGGGTGTTTTCCCACTGTCACTAGAAGTACCCATTAAGTACCCATTCATGGGTACTTAATGGGTACTTCTAGTGACAGTGGAAATACACCCAAAGTCTCATTAATGCACACTACAAAAATCAAAATGAGTAGAACAATAAAACATCAAAATTGTAATATGGAAAGTAGTAGCTGTAGGTAGACATTGGTTCTCTTTCTCTTGTCTTTTTTAATGGAGAACAAGGGAGTAAGATAGGAATTAGTCAATTCCTCCAGGAATTGGGGCATTGAGAGAAATGGTCCAGGTGGTTCCCACACCACCCAGGCAACCATATTGTTCTTTAGCATAAGAACAGAAGTACAACTGGTTCCCCAGTAAGTTTCCAGTTTTTTAATATATTTAAAGGTTTCTTGCCATTTTTCCTGTACTGTATGATTTCTCTTGCTAAAATTTAATGGCATTAGGGAAGTTTGGCTACCGAATGGGAAATACAGCATTATACACAAATATTTAAAAGCTATTATTTTTGAAAAACATAAGCAAGCAGAGTAAAAGTACTGCATGCAGTTCCAAGTGTAGAACAATATGAAGAATGGTTGTGGTAATGTTGTTCAATCATTAAATAGTGTCTGACTCTTTGTGACCCCATGGTCCATAGCACACTAAGCCCTTCTGACCTCTGCTGCTTCCTGGAATTTGCCCAAGCCTGTGTTTGCTGCTTCTGTGATACTATCTATCCATCTTATCCTTTGTTGCCTTCTTCTCTTTTTCCTTCAGTAGTTGTGGTAATGGAATGATTGTGTGCACAACGATATGATGTATCCATATACTTGTGAAGGAACTTTCCTAAATAATTCTCTGTAGGCAAATATTCCAGACCTTTTCTTAAAGTTCTTTTTTCCTCATTTATAGTCATATTTTTTAATCTTTTTTGTTTATAATACTGAGTGTGAGCGAGAGTAAAAACTTGCACAAAACATCGGATTGTATGCACAGCAAAGTGCACTTTAAATTGAAGTGTAATTTAGCTAAACTAAGGGGAAAGTGCTTTTATGGACATGGAACTGTCTCATTCGTTTTGGAACAAGGCAAATATTTTATACATAAGAACTGTTAGGAATTGGTTTCTTTGCCATAGCTTCACACATTTTAAGATTTCGGAATGCTTAACTTTTCTAATTGAGTTGTACCATTCAGTTTAGGGAAGGTGTCTTTGACCAAGGCCTTCGATCTAATTGAATACATAGTGGAAGAAAATAGTGTGGCTCCAATTAAACAAGCATTGTATCAAATGAGCCATATCTTCAATTTAGTTGAGAAAAGGAGAATGCAATCCCTTGCTACCAGAATGTTGGTAAGTTCTTCAGTGTTTAAAGTTATCTGAGTCACTATGTAGTACAATGATTTCTGAATTGCTAGATTAAAATGATTATTTTTGTGATGAAATGTATGTAATTATTACTTTCTGCACACATAGTACCAGTTTGTATCTAAGGTGGCATATTATTTTATTTGTTTTGCTTTGCATTTTTGATAGGCATATGAAATGTTATTTTAATGCACAGATTGTCAGTGTCATGACTGAGGGCTCAGCAACGACCTCTCTTGTGCTCATGAATCTGAGTTTTCCTTCACTTGGGAGAAAAGAGTGACTATATTTGCCATGCCAATTTAATACTCTTAATAGCAAAATGTTTTCAGGCCTAAAAAACTTGGCGCTTCCTGCTCTAGCAAAGGTAAATTATTTCAGTGCATGAGGTTTCTTGACTTCTATGCATGCATAGGCATACACATACACTTATGTGTTGTTTGCAGTATACAGTATAGGCTGCTGAAAACAATTGAAAGTAATTACATGTCTTTCAGAAAAAAATACTGGAGATATGAAATAATGTTCCTGCATGGGATATGAGAACATCAAAAATGTTTGACTGAATCATGCCTGTAGCTCATCGAGTCCAGTAGTTTGTTCTCATAATTAGCTGCATATGGAAGCTTACATGCCAAGCCTCTGTGTGCACCTTTTCTTACTCCCAAATCTCCCAGCAGTTGGCCTTCAGAGAGATAGTGACTCCTATATATGCCTTCCTGAAGTCACATAGCCATCAGAGAGAATAACCTGTCATGGCCATGCCTTCCATGAATTTGTCCAAACATCATTTGAAGTCATCCAAGAACTTACATGAAGCTCACTTTCGTTCTCCCTGTGATTCAGCAATTATTAAAATTGAAATGAATGAAATAATTGCCGCGAAGTAGAAAGAGAAAGAGTCATATACTACTACTTCATCGGGAGTTGATCCAAAGTGGATTTTTAAAAATAGGAATTTAGAATCTGCCCCATGACAATCGTAGCAAGATTTCTGATGAGCTTATGATCTTGCATTTCTCCCCTGCTGTCTTTTAGAATAAGATAACACACTTATTTGGAGAAAAAATCAAGCAACAGTCATGGTCAAATAATGGGACCCTTTCGGAACAAGAACTGAAGTCCACCCTTTTGGGTTTTGCCTGTTCACATGGTTTGGGGAATTGCTCTGCAACTGCAACCAAGATGTTTAATGAATGGAAGGATTCCAATGGTTCTAATAGGTAAGTGATAAATGTATTATTTTGTTTAAGCTTTCTCTGAAGCACAATGTTTGTACTTTTCCTTTTTTCCTTACTGCACCTGGGGCATTTTTGCAATTCCATTCCCATCCTATGTTCAGGAAACATTTTGCATCCATGTGGAGAATCCAGATTGACCCACAAGGGCTCTGCCTGTCACCCCAGGTGTTTTGGGGGACAGGGGGTGCAATCTCCAAAGTCTCTCCGAAGTCCCTCCGAAGGCAACTTCGGAGATTAGCAAAGGCTCCAAAGACAAAACCCTTGCGAGAGCTTGCATATTAATTAACTCCTTGTGAGCAGGGATGAGTCAGCCTCATTAAATATGTACCTCTTTCCATGCCTGAAGGTAACCGTCTGCTTTGTTCTCCCTTTGTTCTTGGAGGTTTGTCTTCAAAACCTTTACTAATCTCCGAAGTTGCCTTCGGAGGGACTTTGGAGCCTTTGCTCCAAACTTCGAAGTAACTGCAAAATGGCTTCGAAATGACTTCGAAGTGATTTCGAAGCCTAGGTTTTGGGGCTCCCCCCCATGGGTGCCCCCTCCCCCTAGCCTCCTCTAGACCCCATTGCCAAACTAACGTGGAAACAGGTTCCCTTTAATCCAGATTTTCTGGCTGTAGACCCCATTAATTCGGAAAATCCGGATTAAAGGCTGAGATGTACCCATATGATCTGGATTTCCCCAGCGGCGGTGGAAACAAAAGTGTCCCAAATGGGTGCTGTGTTGGAAATGGGGTCATCCGGCTAACACCCAAATGGGTCCTTAATGGGTGCAAAAATGGGTACTTTCTGCCAGTGGAAAAACACCCCAAGTATCCTATTCGAAATTCAGTTTGCTTTCACTGTACATCAGAACTAGTGCTTATTTTTTATTCTTTAGCAATAATTACAGCTTTTCAGTCGTATATAGATATGGTTCTTTAGTTACCAAGTATCCTGTAGTTTTTTTGTAATAAGAGTAGTTAAGGACTTAATTACTAGAAATCATCACTGGTATGGTTTTTAGCTAATGCTTTGATGTGGCCCTTCTTTTTAAACTCTTCTCATAGAAGTTTGCTTTTTCTCTCTGCAGCCTGCCAACAGATGTTATGAAGATCATATTCACAGCTGGAGCAAAAACTGACATTGGTTGGGACTTCCTTTTGAAAATGTATCATGCTTCAATTTCTGAACCAGAAAAGCTCAAAATACTTGAAGCCCTTGCCAGCACAGATGATGTTAGAAGGCTGATCTGGTATGAACTCCAGCCTGGTCACTGCTTGGTCATACACAAGAAAATCCTAGGATTTTCAGTCATTAAGTTTTCAGATTTTTAAATTATTGTTGATTTTGGGGTATCCAGATGGTGTAAATACATGGCGCCTTTTGTTCTTTTGTATTGGTCTTTGTTCATTGAACACCATGCCAGGGTTTCTTTCTTTCTTGTTGTCGTGTGTTGTGCTTTGCCCCAGAACTTCAGAAAGCCAGTTATATGATCTGGTGCTGGGATTTCTTATACCTGGCACTTTTAGGAAGATACTTTACCAGAATAGATTGAAGAATGGAGGTGGTTATTTTTAAAAAGAATTGTGAACTGGGAAAGTGTGTTAAATTCTTTGCTTACGGTCTTGACTAAAATTCTACAAATCTCAGCTAGAGGTTTCCTCCCTTAACAAAAGGACTTGTGATTGCTGCATGGCATACACTAGAGGAATTCTTGGCCTTTAGTCATAATCATGCCCAGCTTCTCTGTGTTACACAAATAGCTATAGTATCTTTAAAATTAACTCCTGGTTTGGTATGAATTGTTTGACTCATATGATAAATCTCTCAAATGTGCCTGTAAAATGACTTCTTGTTTTCATAGGTTAATGCAAGCAAGCCTGAGAGGAGACATCATTAGATCCCAAGATCTTTCAACTGTCTTAACGAAAGCTAGTCTGAATTTGCCAGGGCACCTAATAGCATGGGATTTTGTTAAAGAGAACTGGGGTCAGCTTATAAAGAAGTAAGGATTTTCTCATCATAAATTCTGTTTTAATCCTAATGACTATAAAAATACAGCTAAATTAGGCCATGTCTCTTCAATAGAAATGAGACAGGCTGTGGTAGATAGTCTGTTTAGGATTTTCATTACACTAGTTCCTTGGTTGCTATTGTCTTTGCTATTGAGAATGAATCCTTAATCCCTGCATGTCTACATCACATGACAACTCTGAGTTGCTGGAATTAACATGCAACACTGTTATTGCTACTGGTACTCAATGCTTTTACTTTTAGTTTTCAAGGTGCATATTTAATAGATAAAGTATAGAAACTGAAATTTGTTAAATTGAGAACTCTTCCCCTCACCCTTCATTTCTTGTGTTCGGATGCTGTAGACAAAGGGTTCATAGTAGTGTATAAACTGTAGGGTTCATAGTAGTGTATAAGCTGTAGCTCACAGTTACGAGTGCTTCATTGTAGCACTTCTCCAAATTTAATCTTCTTTCTGCAGGCATCTCATTGCCAGGCTACCTAGCATAATCTGTACCTAGCCTTGTGCTGGAATGTCAGCAGAAAAGAGATTCAGCTAAGAGAATTCCTACAATATAGCACTCAGATTTTTGTGACTAATATTTTAGTTATCATGGTAAACAACTTTGTTTGAGCACAGATACTATGTGTTGCTCTTTAGCATGAGTTGAATTTGATATGATTTCAGTAAACATTGAAGGATTCTTATTCATTCTATACAGATTTCATCGTGGATCATACACCATCCAAACTATTGTGATTACGACAACTTGTCTGTTTTCAACACCAGAACATCTGAGTGAGGTTTGTCCAGTAAACAACAACAACAGTAATAAAGGAATATTAAACATGTACTGTTTCTAATGTAAAAATGAGATTCTATGTGATGGAGGTGTGGTACAGTACTGTCATGGTATATTACAACCACAGTCTCCGTGAAGATTAAGCTCTTAGAAGCTTTGCGTAGTTTGATTTCATTTGCACCCATGGGAGAATGTGGCCTGAAGAGTCCCATCTGAAAAAATGGAGGAAAGATGTAGCAGTGCCTGTTGCCTCCTAAGGCCATAGGGTTTATTGCCACACTATAAGCAGTGCCAGAATCAGGAATGGCAAAATTCACAACTGACCACACTTGACAGTTTCAACTCCCTCCTCACAGGAAAAAAATGTGGCAAAGTCCCAGTCTGTGGCCAATAACTTAAGAATCTGTGAGTCACAGATACCAAAGCCCCACAGATACAAGTTCTTTGTATCTGGTTCAGACTTGTTAATTGTCGCAAGTCTGAATAATGAGGGACAATTGTAATTAAGTCCCTGCTTTATCAGATACTTATTCTTTATACACAGTAGTGTAAAAATGTGTTTGAAATTAGAAAACAGCACAACTAATGAATAACAGTTCTATCACATATGGTGAAATCCAATTATTTCAGCTTGTACTTTAAAAAAACACATAGGATTGATGCTGGAAATTCAGTCTTGCCACATGCCAGGAAGAAAACCATTCAGTCTCTGCTTTTAAATACCTGTAGTGAATACTGTTCCGAGGCAGTGTGGCTCTATTTCTGTTTTGTTGAAATCCCTTATGCTGTAAATAGCCCAGATGCTTGATACTATATATTCTGCCGCGTACCATGAGGTCTTATGAAAGATTACAGCAGATTAAAAACAATACAATACAGTTGTTTTAGATATGCAGATTGTTAAAATTGTTGTAGTTCCTCTGCTTTCTGACGGTACAAGGTGATATAACTTCCCCTTTATGTTAATTCTGCAGGTTAAGCACTTCTTTGAATCAGTGTCAGAGCAAACTGCTCAACTGCAGTATGTAAGGGAAGCTGTTGAGAGAATTCAACTGAACGTCAAGTGGATGGAGAAAAATTTGGTAGAGTTGGAAAAACTGGTATAGTAATAATTCCAACAGAGCTTGTATTAACGACTTGGGATGCTGCAACTTCTGCTCATTTGCTTTAGCAAAAAAAAGCTGAAAACAGTAAATGCAATTTCCTTTGCATTGTGAGACGGTTTTAGTTAGCTCAGGGTATATGTCTACCTAAGCTTGCACTCTTTGGAGTATGTTTGAACAGGACAGTTACTAATGAAGGCAGTGTCCATTCGTTGACCAAACACTGATACCAAAACAAATACAATATTGTGTACAGAGAAGTTCCTTTCTATGATAGAAGAATCCAGTTCTATTTTATAGTTACTGAATGGAGATGGAACAAAAAGACAACTGAACAAGAACCTGCCCAAGAGTTTCTGTCTTCATTGCAAGGTGCTGTTTAATTGACCTTCTTCATAGTTGATAGCTTCTTGAATTGCAAATACTGTATCTGCTCTGAAGCATGAGGTTTTTAAAAGATCGCGTGATTATGAACAGCTGCTAAACACATAGTGGAGATGAACAACTAAAGTGAAAAGATCTGGATTTCAGGGACCTCCACCTTTTGATGTATCCAAGTATGTACTAGACGTGAAAGCAACAGATGTTAACACAAAACATTACTTTTTGGTTTGCAACATGGCTGGGTGCTATCAATTCTGAGTGGGGTGGGTGGGTAGAATAACTCCTGTTTGGGGGGAAAACAATTACATTTTCATTTTTGTCTCATTAAATACTCTTAAAAATTACATTTCCTGTTAGATTTTTGGTATAGAATAGATACTGGCTAACCTGTTTCTCATACTACTGATTTAGTCTTGCGCTTTTGTCCCAGTGAAAGCTGCATTTTGTTTTCTTCTTACATTACCCTGTGATTAAAGATGATGCTGATAGATGAATGTTGATTCAAACGACTTAAACTAAAGGAAATTACTGAACATTTTAAAATATAACTTTAAGGGGAAAAAACCCTGCTCAGCCCACATCACATAATGCTTTTAATTCATTCTCCCTCTTTTGTTAATTCACAAGAAGTATGGTTTATTAATAAAATATTACTTTTGCTCCTCTTTTGGAACTACAAGGTAGGGAAATGATTTAATCACAAATGTGGAAGGCTTTTTAAAAATCTTTGTGGCCTGCACTCTAATCCAGTGTCTTTTCTGGTATGCTGCCACGCCTTCCTGAATTCATGTAAAAGAAATGGTGGCCAAATTATATAGAATAGTAGCCCCCCCCCCCGGCCTTCCTTTTTTGCAGGAAGGAGCCACGTTACACTGTCATATACAGCGGTGCACTTGCTACTGGAAATGTGAGCTGTACTTGAAAATATAATGCACTTGTATTCTAAAATTCAGAATATAGTGTTTGAATTGTTGATTAAAATACTTTTCAGTTGTTTATCTTTTTTAGTATGGATTTTGGGTCCTGTGGTGTTTTCTATTTAAATAATGTTAATGTATCTTCGTAATAATTTGCCCGTGTCTGGACTTGGGATCCAAGTTGCAATGAAGCAATCAGACTTGTACAGATACCTTTATTATCCTCCCCTGTGTTTTGCAAGTATAAGCCATAAGTGGCAATCATAGATACTAATATTTTTAATCTAGTTTGAGTCTTGTGGTATCTCACTTAGGAGAAAATCGCATCACAGTAGTAGAAGACGTATTTCAGGTACTTAAAATAATAATGGGTACCTGTGTGGATGTATTTTTTCATATGTTTGAGCTAGTGTCTAGTTAATGATGAAATCTCAGTTTTATTAAAATTTGAGCTTCAGAAAGCTTATTAAGGTCACGATAAAATCTTTTATGTCCGTGTGCTATCCTGCTGTGCAGTATCCATGCGTACTCTCTCCAAGTAGCATCACTTTATTCTTACCTAAGATAAAAGTTACATTTTTTAGATTTGCTTTTCTGACGTCAACCACTTACATAGAAATGCATGAGAGAAATTTGCAAGCTGTGCCTGTTTTACTTAACCAAATCCTGAATTTGCTTTTAAACAATTTTCTTGATTTTTTGCTTTTTATGGAAGGTGTCAGGATGAATTCCGTCTTGATTGTGTGTTTAAACAGAGCAGTAGTAATGGTCCATGTGCCTTAAAGAGTGTATATAATTATGGAATTACTATGTTAATATAAAAGAGAAGCTATATTTTTAAAAGACACTCATTGCCTTCTTGGGCTGTAGAGTATAGTAATTATAGGCTTACTCAGTGAAGGGAAATATTATTGTTCATTCTGAATGTCTCAGAATAATGTGATTTTTAGTCTCCTTTGAAATTTAAGTCTAGTAACCACGATCCAGCGTTCACAGCAAAGTATCCTGGTGTGTATAATGTTTTGCATGTTCTCTTCATGCACAGTCCCTACATCAGTGGCAATGAATTATGGAGAAGCCATTTCTCTGTATATATGCATCCAGACCATTGATGTGGAGGATTGTCACTGCATAAACTGTAATCCGAATAGACTTGCTTAGTTGGTACATGGGTACTTCTAGCAGTTTGCCTCCACACTTTAAGCACAACTGGAACATTTCAATGAACATGAATTACCGTTATTCCACTTTCTACGTGTACATGTGCACACAAGCCGTATGCAAATTCCACACAATAAACAGCATGTACCAGTTGTAGTTTGCATAAGTGAAAGTTAGTTTCACAAGGATCAGGTGATGAGTGCCCGTTTAGTGTGTAGTTCGTAAGTGTATTACTCATGCATGTAAATACTTCTAGATGTCAAAGGGAAGTTAATAGGGCAGTGGTTTCAAAATTTGGATCTCCACACAATATATTCTGGATAACACTTCTCCCTGTCCTGTCCATTAGCCATGGTAGCAGTGGATGATGAAATCATATCCCAACAATATCCAAGGATCCTAGACTCAGAATTAATGCAACATTATATGCAAAATTCAGGAAGGAGAACCAGCTGTGAGGCCTCTGTCTTTTACAGATGAAGACCATGGTCACACCTTCGCTTTAATCCTTCTTCGGTCCATCTTTGAACCTCAATGCTTACACCTTTTTAGTCCAATCAGTTTTATTTGTGGACTTTCCTCCTTTCAGTCATATTTTCTTGAGTCCGAAGTTGTTATAGAGTGTTAATCCATTTTTGTTTTTATGGCTGTGATTGGGGAAGAGGGCTAAATGGAGCTGATCTATACTATAGTGGGTGGATACGGCATGAATTTGCCTTCCCTTTCGTCCAATGTCTGATTACACCCTGTTGAGTCACAGATCTTTTATCCTATCAGAGTGCAGGGGGTGTTGGGTTGGGGGGAGGGGTGGAGATCTCAAACTCTCCTAAAGGAGTCTCAGGACAGGAACAGAAAGGTGTGAGCATAGCAACCCAAACTGAGGTTGAACTGAGGAAGGATTATCCAGTATTGGATGTGGTCAGAGTTAGTGCATTTTGAGTCCTGACTTTTAATAAGAGTGCCTCCGGATGGGGACGGAAGTGGCAGGAAGATTTATTGGCATCTTTTTATTGCAAACCTTTTTTTGAATGCTCTGCCGCTGCTGATGATGACAGAGCTTCCCCTCTGGCAGACAGGAAGCTGCTCTGCAGGGACACTGAAGCTTCCGATCTGCCAGTCTGGGTTGTATATAAAGGGCCGCATTGTACAAAACCCTTGTTGTAAGGTGACCACACTATGGGCCTCCAGATGCATCTGAACTACAACTCCCATTGTTCATTACCACTGATTAGAGTCACTCAGGTTCATGAGAGATATGGACCAGCACTGTCTGGAGGGACATAAGTTGGCTTGTGATAGGGATTCTGATCCAGCTTGCTGGCATAAGAAAGTTGGAGCTGGATCCTGAACATATTTAGCACAAGCATTCACTTTGATTCATCATGCACAGAAGACCTGGGAAAGGGCAAGGAGAAAGGAAAAAGGTCTAGCAGTACTCATTGAAGACCTTTTAACATAGTCCTTCAAAAACATTTTGGGAAAAAGGTGCATTGTGAACTTGTATTCTTCAGAGCGAAAGCCAGCTCACTTTGGAACATATTTAAAAAAGTAATATAGTAGCTCAAGTACATCAGATGTTTAATAGAGACTTTGTAAAGATGTTTTACCTGGAACACTGTTTGATTTACAAATCAAAACGTCTGATCTTTATTTAGATTTTTGAGCTAAAGCAAGTTGATAGAAACAACTGATAGCCATCATAGAAGTTAATCCACTTTTAAATTACAATATCTTAAATCTAACGTTTAGGTGCATTTTTTAAAAAAAAAACCTTGTAACATTTGTATCTTCTTAGCAGGAGGTTAGTAAGGTAGGGTGGCTTTCATGTAATTGATCTCTTTGCTTTTAAATAGTTGCCAACTTTGGTACATTTTGCCATATGTGGAATTGGACATGCATTAATAATACTCCGAGGAATGTGGCCTTAATTTTAAGTTAGTAGCACTGTGCTACAGAATGCTGACCTTTGGACTGGTTTGTATTTATATGACTGTCTTTCACCTGTTCTCTATTAGGACAGTTTTTTTTCTGATCAATTGGCTTTGTTAAATCTCTTCTGGAAGATGTTATCTGTCATTGCACTCTGAACTTTAAAATGTTGTCTTATTAAAGCTTATACTTTTATATTTATATATATTTCATGAGGCGAGATCAGAGCATTTAGGTGTATCCGTATTCCCTACTTTGCATTTCACATGATGCATAATAAATCCCTCCTTTTAAAATGTTTGAATATGCTTCTGAATCACTCATTCAGTGGTAAGGCATTGTTATGAAATGGTTAAATGTTTACAGTGTTTTATCCTTATTTAAGAATATGTTTGAAATTTTAGCTCTTTTAAAGAATTGTTTTGCTATACCAACTTCTCAGGTCTAGGTCTTCAAGTACTCGAGCTTCCTAAAATTTCTGTGGCACCATGTAGCAAGTTACTGTAGAAATCTAAAATAGTTAAACGTTTTTTAAAATACAGAACGATATAATGAAGTTGGAATGGATGACTGAAAGCAGCTAAAGCCTTTTTATTTATGGAGGTTTTAAAATGTGGGGCATTTGAGAATAACTTTGCACCAGAAGTTGATCAGAGGAATGGTAACAACAGATACTGTATAGGAGGAATTTTAAAAGGAATTAAACTTCGGTGTTAGTAACTTGCACTCTCTCAAATGCAAATCATATCAAGAGTTAACATCAAGGTGTATAATATTTCCCTTGCAGAGGATTTCTAAAGATCGTATGTGCACATGTTACGCATTATATGCAGCTATTTGGTTTTCCTTAATTGTAAGGAAGAAATAAAGCATATTTTCTTGTATTTGAGATTAAACGGTGTGTATAAATAGCTCTGACTGAAAGGCACGAATATGGCAAATATTATTGTTTTTTATTTTATTGGAAAATGAAAATAAAATTTTTAAATACAAACCTATGGCATTCATCTGTTTCAATTGTTTTCTTAAAAGTAGCTGATCATGCTGGTGATGGGTTTTAAGATACTGCAATGTTCTAGGGAATGTGACTGATCTTGATAACAATACTATTGCGAGATTTAAATTCTTCACCATCTTTGGATTTTTAAATTAGATAGTTTTTTTGGTGAACTTTTAAATAAAAATCTTAACTGCAGAAGTTTTAGTACTTGTGGCCAGAATGGGTTCTTTAGCCACAGCTTTGTTACAGGTTTTAGTATGCAAAATAACCTCTGGAATAAGTGATTGATAGCCAAGAACTTAATGCACTTGGCCGTAGAATTTCAGTTCTACTATGTAATTTTTGTCTGTACTTGGAATTCATTTTAAGTGTATATATTTTTTATTTGTTTTAATTTTTGGATCTCTTGCTGGCAGGTCTTGAGCAAATCATTTTTAAGTCAGACTGGAAGTCAGCTCAGTTCAGTTAAGCAGACAGCCCGTAATTCTAGGAAAGCCATGAAAAGCCTTGCCTGAGGACACACAGTGTAACACTATAGTATCTGTAGATTGGTGGGAATCAATTGCCTATTTAAACATGTAACTTATCCTTCGCCACCTGATGCCAGTCAGATGCATCTCAGCAAAGCCAATGTTTAGAAGTGATCATACTATCAGTCTAGGACCTCAAATCTCATGATGCTTCACTGGATGATATTGAGGCAATTGCTGTCTCTCAGAGTGACTCACCTCACAGAGGTGTTGTGAGGATAAAATGCAGGGGATGAGAGTGGTGTTTACTTGGGTTCTGTGGACGTTATGACATATCTTGGCTTTTCTCTAATCAGGCTTTTGCACTTGGCTTCCTGGCCATGAGAAGCTTTGGGCAAAATGGTCTGGAATGCACTAAATTTCTGTGCTTGCAGATGCTTAGTCCACTCAACCCTCTCCAACCCTTACCTCCAATGTGAATAGCTGCCTGGACAGCAGCCATGTTCAAATCCCACAGTTGGTGCCAGTGCATATGCACAGCACTGTCACCAGGGCAACCACATGATGCACTATGTGGCCACATGTCATGTTACATCACCCATCAGTGCCCATCCATGCATGCATGGCACATCAATTGGGTGCACATCATGTCATGTCTACCCAGTGCAGAAGAAGCTTACCAGGGCTTAACTAGCCTTGCGCTAGTGCAAGTGTGGAGCATGCTTTAGTGTCTCATGCTTGTTTAGTCCACTAGCCAGGTTGGTCTAGTGGTTAGGGAGTCAGACTCTTGTCTGGGAATACCAGGTCTGAGTCTGCACTCCTCTGTGAAACCAGCTGGGTGACTTTGGGTGAGTCACAGCTCTCCTCTGAGCTCTCACAGCCCCACCAACCACACAGGGTATCCATTGTGGGGAGAAGAACAGAAAGCTTTGTCAGCCGTTTTGAATCCCCTTAAATGTGTGAGAAAAGCAGGTAGAAAAGCCAACTCTTCTTGTACTGCGTGTGGTCGGCTCTGCGATGCTCTGAGACATGTGGAGCCATGTGGAGCCATTTCTGGAGCAGAAACGACTCTGTGATATGTGTGTGGCACATCTTGGAGCTGATCACTGCCTCACTACCAAGTTAAGTGTGGATTCCCCCTAAATCTCCAGGCAGTTGCAATTCAAAACTTCCAGAGAACAAGTTAGCAAAGGCTAGGGTAGATGTAAAATTCAACTTGGAAGTCAGACCTTGAAAGATTAAATGTAAATGATTCTGCCTGTCTGATGTTTCCTTGTCTTGGAAAGGAAGGGGGTTGTTTTGTTCTTGGTCTTTCCATACTTTTCTGAGTATCCTCAGTGAACAGGATGTTAAATCTTGTGCTGGGTCTTAAATGAGTCACCCAGGAAGAATGTGAAATCAAGTTTTATTGTCTATTCACCTACCTAAACCTGATATTGTACTCTTAATTATCAGTATACAATTCAAGTCAGCTTGCTTTATGGCTAATATAAATATATAAACAAAGAGTGATCTGGTATTTGTGCCTGCCAGCCTCACTTCCCTTTACTTTAACCAACCTTTCAGAAATAGTCTGCCTGCTGCATCATGGTGATGGGAAGAAACGATATGTTTAAAAACTGAATGACTGATTAGAAAACTTAAAACATGAAATGCTAACATTGCAGTTATGCTAGTAAATCAGATGTAAACATCTGCTTTTTAACAGAGGAAACCTCTTTCAGCTGTCTCTAAACCTCTTGTTCTGTTTCCTCAGTGCTTGTGGGTTTTTTCAGATGCTACTCAAATATCTGATTAGTGTTCACTGTAACTGAGCAACTCCGTTTTGCTAGGTGATCATTCCAGAATGTTTGAAATTAGCACAACTTATGCTCCATGAAGTAGAATAAAGAGGGGAAACTGATGCTGTAGAGAATTTATATGTTTTGCTACAGTCTTAAGCTGATGTAAAAAATTATTTAATTTCTAAAATGAAATACTTCTAAAGTGGACTCCTAATCTGAAAGAGTGCTTGCAGAATTGACTTTTCTCTAAACTAGTATATTCTGATATGCTTTGATAAAACTATCCATTCTCCATTCCTCTGATGTGGGGGAGGGAACGGTGGGGTGAAGAGGCACGGTCATTACTGATATTGCGATTTACAAGAAAGGAACGATGTCTTGCAGGCTGTGATCACCAAAAAAGGCATCAGTAAATTCCCTGATACTGTACATCCAGGGATGGCTTGCTTCCTTTAGGTCCATTTCTTCTTCTCTAAGGCCCTGTCCCCATGCAATTGAAAGTCTGCTGGAACTCTTCTTTTGCCTCTGAGCGGCCCCATTCCAGGCTTTACAAGGCGCTTAGGGAGCTTAGGAAAGTGAGACACCCGCGATAAAATACGTGCACTTTAAAGAAGAGTTCCAGCGCTCTTTCGGCGATTCGCGGGTTTTGCTCGCTATATCTGCCTTGAGGACGCTCCGTGGCAAAAGGGGCAGGGATTGCTTGCCTGCACACACAGCCAAAAAGCATTCACACATCTGAGAAATGCAGCAGGTTCGCTTCCTTTCCTTTGTAAAAAGAGCCAGAATTGCTCAGAATTGCAACATTGTTATCAAGTGATCTGTGAAAGCCTTAAAAGAGAATGAGCGAAGGATCGCGCTGCCGATGGCTGCAGCCGCTGACTTTGCCGGGGCAGAAAGCCTTTTCTAACAGAGAACTGAGTGAAAGTAAGTGCTGAAAGTGAATGAATGAGCGATCATCTGCCTTTGCTAGGAGCGGGAAGCCGTTTCAGGAGACGAAGATCTGGCTATTTTTCCTTTTAACAAGAGAGGGGGCGGGGGGGGAAGATGCGGGGAAAGGAAACAGGCTTCCTTGGGGACGGAAAGTCCGTTTAGATCGCGGCTACCACGGGGACGCTTATTCCGGAAGTGGAGGGGACTTTTAAAGTCAGCTATAACAGAGTGACGGCAGAGGAAGCCGAGAGGGGCTAATAAGTCTTTTGGGGACAGGGCCCAACAGACAGTTTAGGTCAGTTTCCCAGTTTGTTTTCAACCCTTTGTCTCCATCCTCATAAAAGCATAATAATGCTTTGTATATTTTTCATATTTGGCCTTTGGTAAGTAGTTCTAGGCCAACAATGGGTTTGTTTCACTGCTGTTGACTTAAGAATATTGCGCTGCTATTTTAAACAAAATTTTGGCTTTAGTATTGTAAGATCTCTGCTATTTCTTACCTCTGCTTTGTTTGTCCAGATAATATCCTACAGCCGTTAAGTGCAAAAAAGCCTAGAGTGCAGTTCTTCTAATGAAAGAACTTTTTTTCCAGTCCTCAACTATATGTTGTGTTGGCCAGGAAGAAATTAGCAAGGCTTTTCAATAGAATTTAAATGCTGTTAAAGTACAGTAAAAGACTGGATAATTTCTATAACTACGTGTGATGTAGGAATCTGAGATGGTACTATATGTCTCTCTCTTCTTGATCTTTGTTAAGAGAAATGTGTTCCTCTCCAAACTGATAATATCTTCTATTACATTTTCAAATGAAAAAATGTTGCTTCATCTGACCATACACTACAGCGTTCGTTTATATATCCGGATGTATATATTAACTCTTGGCGTTTCTGTATCGTGTTTCACAGTCATTTCATTCCACCACATGGTAAATGTTACTGCTCCACATTTGGCTATATTACATTCATCTTTTCAAATATGCACTCTAGCTGGATAAACCTGGAGCACTGTAACATTGAACTTTTATTTAAGTATTGGGGAATTGTGAGATGGGGGAAGATAGCAATCAAATAGTAGGTAACTCGGTCACATGTCGATAAATTATTGCATTGCACAATATTGAGTTCCCAGATGTAACCAAAATTATACAGCCTCATGTTCAGCATAATTCTAAAGCACTGAGATAGTTCTCTTCCCAAAATAATTAAAATAGGTGGTACAATGGGGCTGGCATAGAATGCTGGGAGTTGTTTAGGAATACCTGGAAGACCACTGATCTAAAGGAATTGTGTCACGTGTATTAGAAATGTCCAATCCCTGGTAGCTAAACAGAGTACCCTGTCCTATATATGTCTTCACTCCTGTACACAATAAAGTTATTCTTTATGACAGCGTTGAGTAAGTAGACATATTTGGTTAACATATTTCTTCATTTCATAATTGGCATTATGATGGTGGCAGAGTTAGTAAGTATATATCCTTTGGAGTCCCAAGAAAGCTGAATCTAGGAGAAAGGTTTTGAGAAGAGCTTAAAGCACAAAATGGGTAAGTTTCTATGCATCTATCTAAACCTAAGTTTTAATCCAGCTTCAGTCCACTTTCAGAGGGAGAGAGCACATCAATAAAGTGATTACTCATTTCCCCCCACATTATTTAACCCCAAAGTTAAAGGCAGCTTGAAGAACTGCATACATGGGAGAACATTGCTTGTGCTTCTCAGTTCTTGATCTGGCTTGGATCTGGCTGAGATGGTGTAGTCCAAGCTGCTTTCTTGCATCTTGGGGTGTGTGTGTGTCCCACCATCTATTTTCTAAGGGGCTGAGAATATGGCCAAGCTCAGATGTATGCTCTAGTGCTGTGTGTTACAGGGTTGTCCCATCATAGAGATGGAGACTGTGACTAGGGAGGCACTTCAAATGACTCATCTAGTCATGGACTCCCATCCGAGTCCCTTTACAAGAATTTAACTATAATTGACTGATGAATGGAATGGGAATGGGGAAGAGAATACACATACTATTAGGAGGCAATGAATGTCAACTGTTCAAATTTCCTGCAATGGGCAAATGTTACAGCTGCTGAAAGATAGTGCCTGTATCATGCCCTTGTGCAGAAGCAGTCTAGGTTAGAGAAGGCTGGATTTAATCCATATTATGTGCTATAAAACAGGTAGAAAGAAACATTTTTCATATTAATAAATGGCTGAACGTGTTCAGGAAAGATTTCTGCATGAAGTAGAAGGTTGTACTGGCTGACCTAAATAACTTTTCCCAGTTCTCAGTCTCATATACTGCAAACAACTAGCAATTTCTACATAAAAACAATTCCATGTATGAAACTCCTTCCAACAAATTTCTTCCACACTACATATTCCAGTCTGCTAATTGCCCCCACTGTGGCCGGGAGGGAGGCATCAGATAATTCGGGAAACCTGGTTAACATAACCTCATTTACAAGCATGCCAAAACTGGGAGAAGGTTGTGGAAAATGGCTTCAAATATCTAAAGAAGCATCTGTTTCGGGTTTTGTTATGTTTCAACTGTTTGTTTTGTTTTGCTGTGAGTTCTTATTTTAGCTTGCACTGGATGACCACTTACAGATCTTGCTCTGTTTATTTTTAGGGAAGTTGAATTATAATTCAACTTCCCTTTCCACCTCATGGTGCTTAACCTTAAAGTGGATCTCCAGTAGTGGAAGGAAATTTGCTGCCTTGCCTAACTGCACTAGAGGCAGGTGTGTGTTGCAGGTCAGTGCACCTGGAAGTCCGCCCTCCTATGGTACTTCCAAGTTCCCAGGTAATCTGGGTCCACCCACACCCAAACTAACCCTAACCAAAATCCTGACTGAAAACATGCCTGTCTCATCCACACTGTGACCATTTGCACCATTTCCGGTGTGAGGGTTCATTTGAGATGCTGCACAAGTGTCCTTGCCTGGCACCATTTCTGGTACGAGGGGTCATCTGAGGTGTTAGTGTGTTGGCACTTCAAATGACAACTAACAGGACTCCATGTATGCAGATCATCATTATTGCAATAGCAGCAGTGATAGCACGGTCATGCAGGGGGATTGGAACCATGACCAGACGGAGGGGAGTGTCTGGGCACTTGGCGCTTAGGCTACAATGTACTAGCATTCCCTAGTGTGAACACTAGTACACGTTAGTCTGTTCTGCACTTTCCCCATCCAACAGATGGGAAGGCAAGTGCAGAAACAGCCAAAGCAAGAATTGGTTATGTCACTCCTCAGCACCTAAGCCAATATGTTGGCTGCTCTGACCCTGGAAATTGCAATACTGAGCCTGGTTTATGCTCTATTCTGTCCAATCGATTTGGCTTGCAAAATGAGACACAAAAAAGAACTGAATGCTTCCTATTTTTGGCACAGATTCCATGTGATCAGATCTAAAGGAGAAGAATTGTGCCCTCCAAATCACAATGCTTCCAGCAACAATGGCACTTGTAAATAGGGCAGGTGTGATCAGCACAATGTGCCTGTTGCTGCCACAGATGGCGATACAGTTACACTGAGCACCTTTAGGAGTGGCTGTGGATGTCTCTGCATCAAAGTGGGGATGCAGCCTAAATTCATATAGTTCTAAGCAACCTGGATCAAGGTTTAAATTGCAGCTGGGAAACAAATGTATGCCCCATAAAATGCAGGGAGCCTTGTTTATCTGGTTAACATTTCTCTCATGCACAGTGGCCCTCTTGTCACTTCATTAATGCTGCATATACAAAACAAACAGAATGGGGCCTATGAACTAGTCAATGCAAGTGGTTTAGGAATGATCGCTTGAGTCAGGCTACATCAGTCATCTCAAACTGGTGAATGATTTGTTTTTGTGAACATTGCAAAAATTAGGGTTAAATGATCCTTGTGGTTATTTCTAGTTCCCCAGCTCTGTGATTTTAGGATCTCTGTATATGCACGTGTATGTGCCTTTTAAATTTGTTAAATACACTTAAAGGATGTGGGTTCCAAGACCAAGATCTTACAACTGTGAAAGATGTGGGAATGATTTTGTCAGCTACAAAGCTATGAGGTACCACTTTCAAGCAAAACATCTTGGAAGAATTCAGTGTGAGATATGTGGAAAGGAAGTTTCGCAAGAAAAGCTTCTGTACCATGCAGAGGTAAGGTGGAATACCTCCTTTTCCTCCTCCTTTATTTCACCTAGGCCTGGTGAGAGTTGCAGTTGAGGCTGGCTGGAGGATACCAGGTTGCCAGATTCATTACTTACCTGAGCTGTAGCAAAGATTTCTTGTTGATGGTGAACTTACTAAATGTAATGAACTTCAGGCCAGAATGGAAAATCTGCTGGGGGCCTTGTTAATCTTGTGAATTTCTAGCAATGAGAATTAGGATGTGTTCAGACACAAGTGTAGGGGCACTCGGTGCAAATTTAAGAGACAAGAGACAAAAGTAAAATATAAAATCCACTTACTATGTCTCCAAGACTCTGACTTCACACTCCTTTTGCAGACTCTTGGGGCAACTCGCAGTTTGGATTGGAGGCTAAGGAAGCTCTTGTAGCCAATCCCAGCCTGCTCAAACCAGCTGACCAATGGAAACCTGGGATGGCAAACATTATTATTATTATTTTCTAGATTGCATAGCTTATTTTCTGTAAACCGCCTTGGGCAAAATTTTCTTTTGGAAAGATGGTATACAAATAAAAATGGAAATGAAAATGGCAGCAGCCAATGGAAAGTGAGCAAAGAAGGCAACAATGAGTAAGAGTTGTCAGGTAGGAGGTTTTCAGTCGCTAATGTTTAAAACTGTGTGACACAGTTTTCCCCACATCCATAGATAGGATGATCCTTTGTAAAAAGGCACCCACCCACCCCAATAAAAAACATTCCTGTGTGATCACACCCTTTAAGTTAGCAAAGGCTAGAAACAAATTCAGTGGCCAAATCATTATTGCAACAAAATAGGTAGCCAGGGACATTGGCTTAGACAAAAGATCTTAAAAGTGGCTGGGATTTATCTGTATAAGGCAGAGACACAACAAACCACTCTTGATGCTACAACTAAAGAGACAAATACTACATTCAGCTGTTGGCATCAGTTGTGTTCAGGCTTTGGGAGCTCACACTCAGGGTGGGGCACCACTGTGTTCCCCCCTAGCTTAAAGTCCCTGAAATGCCCTGAAGGAAAGCCAAGGCATGCTAAGCTCAGAACACAATTTTCCCTCTCCAAGTAGCCTGTTCTTTTGATTCAGCTTGTAATGACCATTTGACCACCAAAAGCTAAACTGAAGGCTAGCTGTCATAGAGGACCAACAGTCAGATTTCACACTTTTAGAGTGCTCCATCATATTACATCAACATAAAATCCATTTGGACATTCAGTGTTCCTTGATCAGCTGGCATTGCAGATGCGTGACACTGCTGCTGGTTGAAGAAGTCCACAGAGTGCCAGTGTGGTCCACTCTCAAACTGACCCAGACCATGCCAGTTTGTCTGGGTTTAGAAAGGCTGGCTACAATTTGAATGCTTTGGGGATCTGCATGTGCAGACACTTAAAGCATTCTAGAACTTTGCCTCCTGGTGATGGGAGGCAAAGTGCAAATTTACCCTGAGGCAGGGCTAACAAACAGCCTCCAAGTGAATCCCCTGAGCAGCTCCCAGTCCACCAAAGACATCAAGAGTGATTTGGGATGATTTGGGTTTTACTGTGTGCTTGTTTTCTTCTCTTACAATATAATTTTGAACAGAATGATCATAAAATAATACCAGCCAGGAACTTCAAGAATTGCTGCCATATGATTCAAAGAAAGGAACTGAAATTTGTGGCCATGGAAACATCTAAATCCTGCAGAATGTGCTCTAAGCAGTTTGGAACAGCCCATGCAAGGGAAGAGCATGAGAAAAAAGATCATCATTTCACCTTGCACAAAAGAGGTAGCATTTCCACCTGAGCTTATTTTTGTATAGTTAACATGACTACTTTCCCGTCTGATCTGGATTCTCCAAAAAGGACAAAAAAAGGGAGTTTATCATACCTCCCCACATACATGGACATCTGATTTGGTCTCCGCATGCACGGTGAATAGAGCTATGATGGCAGCTCTGCCCAGAGGGTACGGAAAAAGTGCTATTGCTGGAAAACCCATAACCAGCACTGGGATTTCAAGCAACAGTATTCAGCATTTTTGGGGGGTGGGGGGTGGGGGGAGTGAGACTGTCGTGGGGTTGCCTAAGATATGTGAGACAGCCCTACCAAAGTGGACTGAAATGGGGCTATATTCCTCTAGTCTGGACAGGCCCATAATTCTGCTGGAATGACGGGATACATTCGGATAGGGAAGCAGAAATTCAGTCAACAGTGATTTACGTTCTATGATTTTTGGAATCTTTCTCTGAAGCTCCTGATATTAGAGAAGGAGAGTTAATATATCCCAGAGCTAAAGGATCACACTCTATTATAAAGTGTTAAATGATAATGATAATTTAAGGAAATGCTGGCTAAATATAAAGCAACTTTTGAAACTGCATATGACTAGTATGTTAAAATAGCTTCGTTTTGCTTTTTTGTACATAACCTATTCCTGAATTGAATATAGACAAGCAATGATTTCCATGATCTTTGGCATAAACTGCCATGTTAGGCCTAGAAATGAGAGGCTGAGACACCCATGTCTTCTGCATCCATATATATGGCTCAAGAAAACTGAGAATGCTAAGAAGTACCTGAGTGCCTTGAATTGAGATTATTCATTTAAGCAATACATTGGCTTTTGCACAGTGGTGGCTGTGCAAATTTAGAGCAGCCTTCTCCAGTGTGGTGCCTTTCAGAAGTTGAAACTCCAGGTCTTATCAGTCCCAGACAGAACACTTGATTGTTCAAACGTATGGAACACAGCAGGTTTGGAGAAGGTATGTCTCCATTTGGAGGGGAAGGGCCCCAGGGCAGAATTTACAGTCTCAAGTGGAGAGTAGAATTGTCCCCTCACAGCAGATACAGCATATTGTGAACTCTTAGGAGAACTCTTACAGAGAGCAAAGCCTATATTTAAAGAGGTTCTTTCTGTGAAACAAGAAATATAGGAAATTTTAAAAAGCACATTTGGAGGGGGGAGCAAGCACATTTGGAGATTAAATTGGCAAACAGGGGTGTGGCAATGCAACTAATTTCTTTTTTTGCAGGAGATCTATAACTTTCCTTGACTTTTTTCTGTGTAGCTCAAATGTCCATGGCATTGGATCCTGAAAACATTTTGCAATGCAAAACACCTATGGAAATAGAGACATTTTTGAAAGCAAAACTTCAACCCATGGCAGGTTCTTTAAGGTCAGCCTGTACCGCAAAAGTTGAAGGAATCATTGCCTTTATCAAAGAAGTGTTTCCGCTGCCAATAACTTATGTTACAAAGGTACCGATGACATTACATTCTATTAAAAACATTTCACAACAATATATTCTTATTTCAAAAGGCAGATAATTGTATGCACTTTATCTGATATCCGATGTTTAATGCCCTTTCTACAATAGTTTTTCTAGTGGTTAAGGAACTGGATTCTTATCTGGGAATGCCGGGTTTGATTCTGCACTCATACATGAAGCCAGCTGGGTGACCTTGGGCTACTCACAGCTTTCTTCTGAGCTCTCACAGCCCCACCTACCTCACAGGGTGTTCTGTTGCAGGGAGAAGAACAGAAAGCTTTGTCAGCTGCTTTGAGTCCCCTTAAATGGGTGGGGAAAGTGGGGTAAAAAGCCAGCTCTTCTTCTTCTTCTTCTAGTTTTTCTCTGTGTGCGTAAAAGAGTTGTGCAGTCACTCTTTGTATCACAGCTGTATCTTCTCTCAAAGGTACAATTACTTGTTCTGAAGATACTTGATATCTTGTATTTTTGAACTTGGGGGAAAATGAAGATTAAATGGCATTCCTCATTGGTTGTACAACTTATGAACTAAACTAGCTGTGGACAATAAGCAGAAAGTTGCTGAATGCAGTAGTATCCAGCATGGTTAAGTGCAGACAGTGTCTTCCCCACACCCATGCTGTTTCATGGATATCCAATCCATATTTAGCTCTCTGGCCCTTTTTACACTTAATTGTTAATTTGGATCAAGGAGTAGCTGGGTGCACTTTATCTGCATGGGACTAATGTTAATCCGGATCAGATCCATGCTAAGGGTTCAGTAATCCAAATTAGTTGTAGACCTGGTAAATGTGGTCTACATCTGTGCTAGCACTGTCTGGACTGGATCAAGGAAGAGACATCCACATGTAGGATGGATCTAGGAAGAACATGGGTGTGGTAGTTTCAGGTGACATGCACAACTGCCATGTTGCTGCAAAGATGGCATCACAGCACCTTCTCAACAGTGGCTGTGTTAACGGTAATGGTGTCTTTGGAGAGCCTGTGAAGATACTTTGCAGCGGTGGTGAAGGTGTCCTCATTGCCTTTAAAGGTCCCTCAGCCCCATTGCCTGAAAGCAGTGTTTGATCAATGGGGAGTTGGCTTTGGGCTGTTCTTAAACAGGAATAGTTTGCATCCACTGATGCAGAACAGGGCTTAGGCGTCTGCATTACATCATTCCTGGGCATTCATTTGCTGCTCTGAAGAGTCAAGGCAGATACCTCTGCCTGTGGTTGATCCAGATCTAGCTAATCTGCGTTTACTAATATGGATTGAGGTAAGTGCAGAAATGTCCTCTCTGTGTAGGGAAAGAGTTTCAATCTGCACTCACCTGATGCTATTTAATATCTACATGAAGCCTTTGAGGGCAAGCATCATGAGCTTTGGGAGTGAGTATCACAGAATGTAGATGACACTCAGATCTATTCCTCCATAAGATCGCAGTCAGGAGAGGCTGTGAATGTCCTGAGCCAACATTTGGATGTAATAATGGGCTGGATGAGGGACAATAAACTGAGGATGAACCCTGACAAGACAGAGATTTTGTGGATATGAAATACCTAGATCCAGCAACTTTTAAAAAGTGACTTTGAATGTCTTACTGTGAATATGACTGCTGGGAAGTTTCTCCAAGCTTTACAGGTTATTTCTCTTGCTCTGAGGTAAACAAAGGAAAAAGGACAAAGCTGGAGTTAGGAGAATGGCCACAAGCTTACAGGACCATGGACAGATCATTGGGTGCAAAGAACTCTCTAACCAAGTCCTAACTCCAACAGAAGCTGCATATCAGCTGTAGCTGCAGAGTGACCCTACAGAGGTTGTTGAACTTGAACATTTGTATGGCCTCATCAGCATGATAGTGGCAAGAAACCATGGGAGCTGTACCTCATCAGCAGGGTCATACATTCTTAGGCACTCTGGCTTCCTTCCCTAGACTCTCTCTGTTAGCTTCTAATGACTGAACAGCTGCCCAAGCAATAAGGTTATGGAGATGGTGATGCAAACTCAATTGCTTGGAGGAAGCCATTTATCTGGACCAATTTCACTCTGGATTCAGGTCTTATCATAGCACTGGAACCACCTTGGCAGCCCTGGTTGATGACCTTTATCAGGAGAGGAACAGGGCAATGCTGACCTTCATCTCTTGGCAGATTTTGATATTATCTATCATGGCAATCTCCTGGAAAGTTTTTCAGGAAATGGGAGCAGGAGGAATCGTGTAGCAGTGGTTTCATTCCTACCTCTGAGAGAGTTGTTGTGGGAGATTTTCATCTCCCTTATATTTCTTTATATCTGCATGAACTCACTGAAAGGGTCATCAGGAAGTTTGAAGTGAGGAGCCATTCAGCATGCTGATGACACCCGGCTTTTCTCTATTCCATCTGACTCAGGAGGGGCAGTTCACATGCTTGACTGTTGCCTGGAGGCAATAATGGGCTGAATGGAAACCAAAACATTGAAGTTGAACTCAAAAGAGATGGGGTAACATGTATCAGGGGTAATTGAGTCCATGAAGGCCATCTTGCTCTTGGAACAGGTGTATAGTTTTGACTAGTAACTGTCACTGGAGACTCAGGTAGGAGCAATGTCCAAGAGTAGTTATCTCCTACTCCAGTATATTTGCTTACTACGACCCTTTTTGGACAGGCATATATTGTTCACAATGATCTATGCTCTGATAATCTCCAGACTGGACTATTTCAATGCACTCTATGTTGGGCTTCCCTTGAATATTGTGTGGAAGCTGCAACTAGTGTATTTGGAGTCCTAGATGGATGTATATAACACCAGCCTTAAAGGAGAATGCACTGGTTGCCAACTTGTTACTGAGCCCAAATCAGGGTGCTAACCCTGACCTATTAAGCCCGATACAACTTGGAACCCAAATATCTAAAGAAATGGCTCTTTCCTTACAGACCTGTCTGTTAATTAAGATTATTGGGAGAGGCCTCTGTCAAGAGTTAATGGTGAAAAGTTATTCAAGAAGGCTTCTCTGTGGTAGCTCCCAGAGTGCAGAATGACTTCCCCTCTGAGATGTCTATAGCTTCTCACTGTATATACTTTAATGCATGATGAAGGAACACCTCTTTACCTGAGCCTTTTGCTAAAGAAACAACTTGCTGTTTCAGTCAGGGTTTTTTTTTATGTTCATTTTATTGTAACCTGCCCCGAGGTCTCTGGGTATAGGGAGGGATAGAAGTGTGAATGGGCAGGCAGGCAGGCAGGCAAACTGGAAACAGCTAGTGTAATTCCTTTCCTGGAGAGCAAGTCAGCCTAAAAAGGACCTATCTTGGTCTGTACATGCACATCTGGCTCCTGGGAATATAGGAAAAACAAGCTGAACTTCTGCTCTACCACTCTATTAGAGTCTGTGGCCATGTCTCCACATGGCTTTCAAAGAGGCTTGGAGGCACACTTGAAGTCAGCTCATCTCCACAAGACCTCATACCAAAGGGTCAAGAGGACATGTGGAGTGGCTTCATCCTGCTCCAAGTTGCAAAAACGTCAGTGTGTAAAAAGCAACTCTGAAGCAAGCCTTCCTTTTACTTCAACAGGCCATATATTTTAATATGTTTTAATATGTTCATTTTTAAATGTTGTGAGCCGCCCAGAGACCTTTGGGTATGGGGCAGGATATAAATATAAATATAAATATAAATAAATAAATAAATAAATAAATAAATAAATAAATAAATAAATAAATAAATAAATAAATAAATAAATAAATAAAATATTTTATTTCCATGTCACTTTTTTAAACTTTGGCACAGAAGGCATGAAGGACCTCTGAAGGCATGAGGGAAAACTCAGGAATGGCAGTGGAACCTTCAGACCCCTTCCCAGGAGTCAGGAGGGAACTTCAGATGAGCCCAATCCCTCACTGAAGCCAGCGCCATGGAGATGCAGTCCTAGTGACTGCCTGTTAACCAACTTACCTTATTTGTAAATGCCATATTGTGATGCACTTCCTCTCTTATGCTGCCTAAAGCAATGCAAGATTACCTGGGTTCATTCCAACCCCTGTGAAAGAACTTGCCCACCAGGACACAGGGTGAGTGAGTGGGTCAAAGCCAAGCGCTTACCACCTTTTTGGTACTATCCTACATAACAGGGCGGCTCATACATGAAAGGAACTGATACACAAGATTGGTCCGATGTGGATATAGTTCTTTTTAGCAACACCTCTAGAAGTTTAGAAGACTGGCAAAATAAAACTCCAGAAGTACTACAAGAGTTAACAGACATTCTGATAACGTCTTCATGGATCAACAGGTTTGGACTGATGTTTTATTTTTTGGTCTTAAATGGACTTCTGCTGCCATTTATCCATCCTAATTACTTTGTATAGAGGTTTGGCATTTGCTGATTGAATCTTCTCCTGTTCTTTCTAGGCTCATCTTGCAGAAAATGACACCCTTTTCCTTAAGATTCTATTTGAAATGCCATGAAGGTGACCACAGCCACTCATTTGACATCATGCCTTGTTGTGACATTTTCAGGTCTGCTGTATCAGCAGGTAAAACCCGGCTCTTTGCTGGGCTTGGTGCATTTTCCCTTTTCTCCTCAAAATTCTAGGTTTATTATGATCCACACTGTCACCACACTTCCACTTGTTCAGACTGATGGATTAAGTTTTAAAGTACGAAGATAACGTAGGCTAAGGAAGTGTCATTAGTCTTATCTCTTGCTTGGTGTTAACAGGTTTAAAAGAAAGCTTTTACCACAAACTCTATCTCTGCAGTGACAGCGACAAAACCCAGCTGTACGCCATGACCCTGTTGGAATATCAAGTTGAATTTATCAAGGCGTTGCCAGAACGGGTGAAGGATCTTATACGTTTGATGAAGCACTGGTTCAAAACCACATTTGCAGAACCAAGGAAAGAAAATAAGTAGGTTGCAAATGTAGTATTCAAATAACATGAAGCTCTGTTCAGTGTCAGCCAGAGGTAGCCAGCAGCTGTGGGCATAGTGGAAGACTGAAGGGAGATGGATCCTTTACCTTTCATCCTCCTACAGACTGGCCAATCACTCTTTGATCTGATGTGCCAGCAAGCGCTTCTGTGTTGTATAAAAGGCTGGTTCACAATGCCGTAGGAGGATCAAGTGTTCACAGAATCACTGCTCATTAGGGATGTGCCAAACTGCAGTCTGTAAGAAATTTGTTTCTTGCAGACTGCTTAGAGAGGTTCAGGACTATCAGGCGCCTCACCCAACAACTGTGGTGCTCTTGTCAGCACCTGTAGGTGAGTCCCATTGAAAAGGTCCAGGGAAGGCACCATTGCTGAACGTGCACCCATCATCATTAGTGTCCTCTCTGTGGATGCGGCCACAACATGTAGGTACATATGTGCACTGAGGCTCTTTGTACCTGCATGATAACACCCTATACAAGGAGAGGGCAATGATGGTGGTGACCAAGGCTGTGGTCACACCTAAGTTTTAATCTAGCTTCAGTCCACCTTCAGAGTGAGAGAACACATCAGCAAAGTGAACAGTAATTTTCTCTCCAAATTATCTATCCCAAAGGTGAATTTTCTGTGTTTCTTAACACTGAAAGAAAACAGCTTGTCACTCTCTCATTCTGAAAGTGGACTGAAGGTGGATTAAACCTTAAGTGTGACCACAGCCCATGCTTCCAGGAAAGGTAAGTTCCCTGCACCTTTTCAATGGTGGAGGTATACAGACCTCTTTCTGGGTGTCAGCCCTAATGGTTGATTTATGATTTATTCTCAGTATTGTCATCTATTCCTTGGCCATGAAGGCATTTATATGATTACTCCAGGTATTTGATCTTAATGGTGTAAGCCCTAATGTGGTATAATTATATTCAGTCTATGTCATCACTGTTTGTTATTGTGGATTCATATTCATGTTTAATGTTTAACCTTGATATAGTTTACTTTGAGGCTAGAAGTCTTTGCCTTTGCAATTTTTAGTCTCTCATGCCAAGATGTTTGAATGAAGAATCTTTCTTACTTCAGTCATTATTATTATTTCTGCTGAGCCTCTCATTAGTCTTGTATATTAGATCAGTTTCAATTATTGTGATCTGAAGGACGGAACAGGTCACCTACAGGGGTTTGGCCAACCACTTGTTTTCTTGATCTTTGTCTGACTAATAAAATCTAGCTGAGGGAATATGGGAGGGTCTGTGGAGTGATAAATGCCTCCTTATGGGAGGAGAAGGTGCCAATGGAAGCTGTGTATGTCTCTTTCTTATATGACCTCCTTAGATCCAGAAGTATTAAATAACTATTGCCATTTTGCCAATACACCCTTTCTGGGCAAGGTACTGGAGTAAATGATGGCTACCTAACAATGCTTTGAGGAAATGGATTATCTGGACACATTTCAGTCTGGTTTCAGGAGGGAATTTGGTACTGAAACTGCCTCGGTCTCCCTTTATCAAGAGAAGGATGAGGGAAATTTAACCCTGGTGGTTCTCCTGAATCTCTTAGCAGTTTTTTGATACCATCAGCCACGGTGTCCTGCTGGTGTCAACTCAGAGCCTGAGACTGGGAAGCATGCTTTTCATAGGTTTTCTTCCTATTTCTGCTATATGCTCCAGAAAGTAGTAACAGGGGACTGTTGTTCAACCCTCAAGGAACCCTTATGTTGAATTCTTCAGGGGTCAGCTCTGTCCTCTATGCTGTTCAACATCTATAAGAAACTGCTAGGAGAGGTCATTTGGAGATAACACCTAAATCTATCTCCTCATTCCATCTGAGTTAGGGGAGGCAGTTCAAGTGCTTTACAACTGCCTAGAGGTGGCAATGGGCTGGATGTGGATCAATAAATTTAAACTGAATCCAGATGAGATGGAAGTATGAATGTGTATGAATATTTGTAACATTCGTTATTTGTACAAATTTGTTCGAATTTGGATATTTGTACATGAATAAAATGTTATGACATTCGTACACTTTTGTACGAATGTTTCAGGCATATTAAATAATTCGGACATTCATTAAACTAGGGAGGTGAGAAACTTGCTCCACCACACATCTGCAATGGAATGGATTGAGAGCAGATTAAAAGTGGATTCAGGTCGGATTTGATGCTTTCAGAGTGTCAGATTTGTTATGGGTATATATTTGGATATATATTTATTCATATTGGATATGTATCAGATATTCGTATGAATTCATACAAATATATTCATATTGAATAGAATCCTACCACATTCGAAGGGGATCTATTTGAAGGAATACTAATTTTCTAACATTCAATTCATTACGACTCAAACGTCAAAAAACCCATTCATGCACATCCCTAGATGGAAGTGCTGTTGATCACAGGTCCTGAGCTCAGGAAGCTAAGGGGCATCTGGGGTTCTTTTTAGCCCATAAATAATGGACACATGATCTATGGGTGCTCTTGGATTTATCACTGTCATTTGGGGCCCAAATGGCAGCCATAGCCAGGAGTACCTACCTCCATCCTTGACTGGTTTATCAGCTTTGGCTTTTTTTGGCTAGGACATCTTGGCTATAGAGATCCATGTTCTAGAAACCTGCAATCTGGACTATTATAAAATGCTCTGTATGAAACTAAACCTGAAGACATTCTAGAAGTTGGTACTAGTGCAGAATGCAGCAACTCATCTTCTTACAGGAGTTTCTGGCCAGATATGCATCATGCTGATCTCAAAAGATCTGCACTAGCTACCTGTTTGCTACCAAGATCCATTCAAGGTGTTGGCATTAACATATTAAGCCCTAAACAATTTGGGCCCTGGTTATCTGAAAGGGAGTCTTCTCTTATATAAGCCTGACTTAGGTGAGGCTCCTCTAATAGTTCTCCTACTCTCAGAGATGTGAGGAGTGGTGACACATGAGAGGATGTTTTCTGTGGTGGCCCTCAGACTTTAGCTTAATCTGAATGTAGTCCTGCCAGGGAGGAAGAGAGGGAGAGTTTATGGTTGTGTTCCATCCTGAGACCTTCAGGTGAAGAGTAGGGTATAAATACATGAATAAATTAATAGAATAAAATTCTGCTCTGTGTGCATTTTTAGGTTCCGCAGGCTTCCCTCCTCATACACAGTGGAACTCATCGCAATCCATGTATGGGAACTTGCTGGGAAGCCTCTCTTGTTCAGCTTTGTCCAGGGGATGAGAGCTGTTTTGAAGCTCTTAGTTCAATATCAGGACATCTGCGTTGTGTGGCATAAGCATTATCAGTCAAATTCTCCAGTTTTCCAAAAAGTGTTTATGAAGCAAACCAAGTGAGTAAGCAAATTGCAGGTTAAACTGCCCACCTTGCTCCATCTGTTAAGTGCCCAGTCGCAGAGGTGCCCTTGAATATATGAGCTTTAACCACTACAAAAAGTGACAGTGCATGAGAAATCAGTAGCATGGAATGCCCAAGATTGTTTAGGGATGTATCAGGCTTCCATAAAATATTTCCATGTAATAGTTTGAAAATTTTGATGTGTGTGAAAATTTTGGGAGTTGCTATAGCTCAGGATGTAGAGCATTGACTGCCTGGAAAACAGATGGCCATGCATGTAACCCCCTCCCCAGAAATAAGCAACGTATCTTTGCATAGAGGTAAACCTGGAGACTCAAATGCAATCATCCATGACTTAAACCTGGAGCCTTTTGCACTTGCCCCAGCAGTCAACCCTCATTGCACTCCCAGGTGGTGCATCTGTACTGCAAGAGGCAGTTACCAATTCAGAAATCGCTCCTTCCATGCAGGAGTGCATGGCGGGTTGACTAGCTGTGGAGCATGATTTCATGCTCCACACGTAGACTTACCCTATCCAGGCATGTCCCTCCCCAGCTCTGGAGAGGTCCATCCACACCTCTATGATGCACAGAGGGGCACATGATGCACCCACACAAGGGTGCTGGTGCATCATATGACTGCCAGCACCACTGTATGTGTGTGGTGCACCACTATTGTTTTGGTGACTGCACAAGCACAGACCATGCAGACACACCTCAGGCAAGTCTATGGATGCTCTGGTGTTTCCACAGCAGGCAGGCTAGCACCCGTTGGAAACATTCCTTACATCCAGATCTTCTTAGATCTGGATTAAAGGAGCTCAGTGGAAAAACACCCAGAATGAGCTGTGGCCTGATCCAGCAAGGCTCCTTATGTTCTTAAGGAAGGTAGAGCTATCAGTGGTTGTTACCCCTGATGCCAATGGGAGTGGTAAACACCCGAAGACCATTTGCTGGGCGATTGTGACCTCATGTTGCAAGCAAGGGAAGCTGTGTATTCATGTCCCCTTGGAGGTCTTCCCTGTGCACCAATCTGGCCATTGTGAGAAGAAGGAACACACACACTTCACTTTTATATCCAGAATACAGTGAAAATAAAATCTGGGGAGTGTCCTTTACAAGCGCACTATTCTTACCTGGAAATCTTACAACAAGGAAGAAGACTTGATTCCAATGAACCTTATGCAAATACAGTAACCTTTGCATTTCAGGCAAAAGAAAAATAACTTCTTGTAATTTTAGATGACTTAGGATTTTTCTCTCTGTCATGCTTTATTCATATAGCATATGTGCTGGAACACAGCATAACGGCCCCAAAACTGCTACAAATGAGATTGAATCTGGCCGTGGAAACCTAGAAACTAATCTAGGATGCAATCTAATTGGCTGCTGCTGCCATATTATTGTTGTTGTTGTTAGCAATACAGGGCCCCCAAGCATAATTAGGAGGAGATTATAAATAGTACAAGATACGTATTGTTTGATTTCCACTTAGGGAGATTTGTACCTGAACATTTTTGCGCTTCCTAAACTTGACTCGTGAACAAGATGTTGACGAGAGGTTACAAGTAGAATACTTACATTACTAACACATTGGTGGCGTCTCTTGCTTTCTTCCAGGCCATTTATTTTGGATCCTGTGAATCCAACCTTCAATGTATGTGAGAACAGCAATGCCTGGGATGAAGTTGCGCATGTAGCAAAAAAGAGCCTTCGCAAGCCACTTTTTAAGGACATCCAAGCTAAAGAGCCATGGCTTTTCACAAATCACTGGTGACTGAAGTCCGGCCTTGTGGTTCAAAAGTGGGGGAAAACACTGTGGAATGAAAACTCAAGACTAGGAGCATGTTACTCACCTGCTGTAGGCAATGGCTTTCTACCACTGACATGTCCAGAATAAAGTATCTGTGGAAAGAGGTACCTTGAACCAGATAACGTTTTGAACTAAAGAGTGTCAAATGCTTTTTGGACCAGCCTTTTTATTTTTTGTTAACCATTTAATAGTGTTTCCCAACCAGGAAATATCTGCCTGCAGATATTGATGGACTATAATTCCCATAATCCTCAGAATCATATCTGACCATGCTAAGCATGATGGGAGACGTCACCTAACAGCTTGGCGTGGTACACTAGTTGGGAAGCACTGCGTTAATATATTGCTTTTGCTTTTCCTATTGTAAGGTGAATATGGATTTTAAACTCCACTGTTCTGACTATACAAAATTATGCACATTTGGAGAAAGTTCAGAAAATGTCAGTGGTAAGAGCAGCAAGTTGAAATTAAAACTCTTACTCCAGGGTTTGCTCCACAAAAACGGATAACTGTGTCTTGTTTCCTTTAAGATCTCTAAAAAGAAATCTCACAGCATATTAGAAAAGGCTGCAACTACCTCCAGTCCACACTGAATCCCTCCCTGTCACACTTTCTTTGTATCAGAATCTAAAAACACCTTGCAGTGACCCACTGGGTAAATATCTTGCTTCATAAGTTTTTGCTCATCTTAGTAAAGCTCTGCTTTGTTTGTTGTGGTACTAAAGGAAGCAGCAACCAAAGGAAACGTCAGAACCTGGTGAATAAGACTGTAGATGCATCTGTGTGAAAAAAGAGAGGCAGTGAGGGCTCTGGAGAAAGTTGGCTGAAATTACCCTTTTACTCTGAAAAATCCCCCTAAAGCGCTTTGACACATATACCAAGTTTGGAAAAGCCATGCCATGTTTGGTCCATGGTAACAGTGGGGTTACCATGTTTGGCACTGACTGCTATGAATAAAGAATGAACTATTCTCAGAGCACTTATGATGATTTCCATGTTTTGTTTGGGTTTTTTTAATCCAGAAAAAGAGGGTCCCAATGCCAGTGAAGCCTTAGTGAGCCAGCACAATATGTAGAGCAGGACTAGGAGTTCCCAGTTTTGAATCACTTGGCCAGGTAACCTCACTAGGTGAACTTAGGGTAACTGTTGTCCTTCAGTCTAACCAGCCTTGCAAGGTTATTTTGCCAATAAAATGGATGCACATATAATAATAATAATGCTCCTTGGGGAAATAAATGCCATAAATAAAATTGATCTGCCAAAGGTTCGATGTGCACTTTTGAACTCTTGCTTTCCACTTACCTCTAGGGTGATTCCACACTAGCAGGTATAGGACCCTCCCTATTAGTCAGTGTGGAATCTCCCCTAAACTCCTAAAGAGTTAGCCTTGGTAGACCACCATATCTAGGTTCTAAGGAAAGTGCCTTTGAAGATCTCAACATTAGTTCTTCATTAGTTCTCCAAGATCTGTTGATGTGAGATCTGAATCTGCAGTATCAGTGTTTCCCAGTAAGTGAACCATACTGTTCTATAATCATAGCATGCATGCATGCACGCACTCTCACACAAACACACTGCTTGCTTCCATGCACATTTTCAAAGGTGGATCTGAAGTCTTTTGGGGTTGTGGAATGTATCCCACCTCTGATCCATCTTACAGGCCAAACAATCAACTTTAGAAGTATCTTGAATATACATTATAGGTCTATGTGGCAGCTACTACTGCTAAGCCACTTTTGAGTTGCCTTTTTTTCTTGAAAAAATTGTATGTGGATGCAACTTTAATGGAGCTATTGCTTCCCCCCCCCCCCCCAGCAAGATCTGGAATGGATTTCCCCCCCTGTACTATGGAAATGGCTCAGTTTAGGTTTCAGGGCTCTCATGGTCATCAGCATTAGAAAGTCAGTCCAATGTCATAGTGGGTGACGCTGTAGCCTCTGCCTTAGCATTCTGGGCACTGCTGGGCTTTGGGGTCGAGACAAGGATACCGGTGAGGTGGAAACCTGCTGGACAGGAGTGATTCAAGGGAAGAAGAATGTGTGGAATAAAGATGAAACACCTTTGGTTCCTCTTTGATGCAAAAACTGACCTGAGAATGGTCTGCCAAAGAGGAAAGACCTTTGGTATTTCACTGCATAAAGGCCTCCTTTGATGCAAGGACATTTGTTTTAAATTGTTCAGGTAATCAGCAAACTTGTAACATTTATACTGAAAAGAACCAGTTGTTCAAATGTCCTGTAAGCTTGAGGAAGTGTCAGTAGATAAGATTCCACGTATAGGTTTATGGTCAAGGTGCCCACAAATTTATGGATTGAAATAGAAGTTAGAAAACATTAACACCTGCATATCTATGACTCTTTTTTGATGTAGGTGTGTAACTTTCCATTGGCATTAATCATATTTTACCATAGTTATTTAAGCTTTGCTTTCTTTAATGTGGCTTATATAACAATAGTTGAAGGAATACGGCAGGTCTTTGTTGGACCTTTTTCTGTCAAATCTTAGAACAATGTATTTTATAAAATGCTTAAATTCAGCTTCTGAATGTGATTACATAAAATACAAAAGAAAGAAACATCATTAAAATGATTTTTATTCAAGTATTACATTTATATGCTAGGTAGCAAATATATCTTCAGTATGGAAGCGGCCATACACTCTAGCACAGAGATGACATCTGTGGGATGTAGCCTCGATTAATGTTTGTTTCATGTAAGTGACTTGACCACTTCCTAAAAGCTTTTCCCCTATGTGTATAAATACGCTTGTGCCACACATCATTAGTTATGACTCTCAGAAGCAGACAGATTTCCCCTGCTTTTTGACAGATAACATAGATGTGAAGGAGTCCATGGGCTGCATCCAGATGTTGGTTATTTATTCTGCTATATTTGGATATTCCTAAATAAAGCATGCTTATTCTAGGAATAAGTATCTGACATCCAAATGCAGCCCACATGGGGATTCTAGGATGCATCTAGATGCAGAAAAAGATGGTGTTCAAAAGCAGCTTAGAGGTGACAGTGCCCCCACACTAGAACTTCTAATCCACATAAAAAGCCAGAAACTGAACTTCTAAAAGCATTTAATGTGGATTAAGGGTGGGAATACTAGAATCCACATGTAATGACCTCGATGTCATTTTTGAACTGATATTTCCTATGTCTGGATGCAGCCTAATACTTTGCTTCCCACAAAGAATTTGTTTCAGGTACATGGAAAAGAATGGGATCTCTTTTGGCAATGTCAACTTTGCATAGAAGAAACAGTGATCGAGATGAAATCTGCAGCATGGGGGATGGCTACATTACCCCTACCCATTAATACTTAGGTCCTAATATTGATTTAAAAGACTTATTTCCTCCAAGTTTTACCACTCAACTCCACATTTATGGTCAGAGCTACATGTCTGACATCACAGGCCCTTTCTGCACTTACCTGCAATCGGGCATAGGATCACTCATGGTCCTCTTCAGGGCCTCTCTCCATCATTCCATTCCATTTCCATTTTTTATTTATATACCGCCTTTCCAAAAGAAACTTTCGCCCAAGGCGGTTAGAGTGTTAGAGTGAATCAGAGAGGTCCTGTCCACTGCTGGTACTCTCTCCATCCACACAGGACAGAGTGTGATCAAGACCAAGAGGCACTGATTTGGATTAGCAGTAGATTTTAATATTGAGGTCTACAGCATACTATGTTGGCCTAATCTGGAACATGCAGACATGCAGAGAGTGCACGCCTCTATATTCTAGTTATGGGAGATCCATTTTGGTGACACATCTTACTGTGCAGCCAAAATAGGTCCCCCGGGCCTCCAAGGCCAGGAACTTTTATTCCTAGTCATCAGAGCCCTCAGAAGCTAGCTTCAAAGCTCGTGTGAGCTTCTGGGCCATTGTGGAGGCTGGTTTAGAAAATCACTGACATGCAGATGGTGCTCATCTAGACCACAACCTGCCATGCTCTGAATCAGAGAGCTTTGCTGGTCCAGACCCTCGTGGCCAGAAAACAGCAAGGTAAGAGCAGAAAGCCCAAGAGCTGTTACATGTTGGCTTTAATCATATAACTGCATCTTCTACCATTCTCAGTATCAAAACACTGTATTTTTCTTCGTTAAGCTATTTTTCTTATTTGCTACAAATACTAATACGTTAAGTTGTGAGCAACAGATATGTGAAAATTAGAAAAGTATTCACCAGTCTTCATTTCCACAGTATTAGGTCTGATTTAATAAATTTTCCATCCATTTATTATAAATTATACAATCGGGTGATTTTTGTGGACATTTTGCTGTTTGCAGTTGATGGAAATGGCTGTTTGGAAGAATATGGCATGCTGCCAGACTCAGTGTTATGTCTTTCAGTTTTATAAATAGCAACAGTGCTTTGTTGTTCTCTTGTGCAAACTAAATTGAAAAATTCCTGTATAATTCCAGTACTTTTCAAAGCAAAATATCCTAGTGAATTATACACTTAATTTGCCACAAGTATATGGACGCTCTCAAAGAACATAAGAACATAAGAGAAGCCTTGCTGGATCAGGCCACAGCCCATCTAGTCCAGCATCCTGTCGCACACAGTGGCCCACCAAATGCTCATGGGCATCTCAAGCAGAGACAAGGACAAACCTTCTCCTGCTCTCGAGTCCCAGCAGATGGCCTTAGAAGTGCCCCAGTTCCTCCCCCCCCCAGCCTGAAGGATGCATCTAGGCATTCGTTCTAGTAGCCATTGATACATCTGTCATCCATAAATTTGTCTAACCCTACCTTAAAGCCATCCAGACTGGTAGCTGTCACCCCCTCTTCCGGCAGCACATTCCATAAACCGATGACCCTCTGGGTGAAGAAATACTTCCCCCTGTCAGACCTTATTCTCCTACCCATCAGCTTCATAGAGTGCCCCCTGGTTCTAGTGTTGTGCGATAGAGAAAATAAATTTTCTCTATCCACCTTTTCTATACCGTGCATAATTTTATATACTTCAATCAGGTCCCCTCTTAAACGCCGTCTCTCCAGACTGAAGAGGCCTAGACGTTGCAGCCTGGTTTCGTAAGGGAGGTGTTCCAGACCCTTAATCATTCTGGTTGCCCTTCTCTGCACCTTCTCTAGTTCCACAATATCCTTTTTGAGGTGTGGTGACCAGAATTGTACACAATACTCCAAATGTGTCCTCACCATAGATTTATAAAGGGGCAAAATGACACTTGCTGTCTTATTTTCTATTCCCTTCCTAATTATTCCCAGCATCGAATTTGCTTTTTTCGCTGCTGCCGCGCACTGGGTTGACACCTTCATTGAACTGTCCACCAAAACCCCGAGATCCCTTTCCTGATGTGTTGCAGAAAGCTCAGACCCCATCAGTTTATAGACTCACTTTGAAATAAATTCTTTCTTATTTAAAACAAACCAGGATGATTAAATCAACATATTTCTTTTGAGTGTTCTCTTGGTGGTATTGGGTAGATTTGCTGCTATTTGAAAATTTGTCTTACAACTAAGGGCCTTTTTGCACTTAACTTCAGTGGGATAGTATCAGGCTTGTTGCAGTGTGGATGGTCCGTCCCAGGCTGTCTGCATTTACATAGCAACATCCAAGGCAACTTCTGTCATGTGGTGAGCTGTTGCTTTAGTGATTGTGATGTGGTACATATTTTCACAGCTGCCCTGCCCCACTCAGTGTTTGAACTGAGAAGTAGTGTGAATGTTGCATCTGGTAAAGCTGTGGAGGATCAGGATGGCCTACCATGCTCTGGGCTGCTCTGGGATGGAGCACCACCACAATGTGCTAATAAACCATCCCAGAATATGCAAGGCCATCCTGATCAGGTAAGTGCATAAGATCTTTATAATATTTACGAGAGAAAAAAATATTCTCACCTTTGCCTTATGCCTTCTAGCCCACAGACTCTATCTATGGGCTTCTAGTGTCTCATCCCAACTGTCTATTTATTTTTAACCAATTTTTTTGTCATTGTAGCAGCCATTATAGTTGCTAATTTATGAGCAAATGTGCATGACTGGACCCCTTCAGGTGTTTCAGAATCACAACTCCCCTCCAATTCAGCCACTATGGTCAACAGCAATGACTTATGGGAACTGTAGTTCAGGAATATCTCGAGGATTATAGTGGAGTACTCCGGTCTCAGATATTTTTTCTTCTAACCATGGTACAAATAGAAAGAGATAATTTAAAAAAAAACACATATTTTATTTCCAAATTAAAGATCAAGTTCCAACATTATTTGAGCAAATACAAAAATTAATGGAAGTTCATCTATTTCAGTAATTATTATTTTATTTACTGTTTATGTAAACAAGAAAAATACATGCTATGGTTAGGTATGTTTTACCATAGCTAAAGGGATTTCTTTAAAATACCCACATTTTCAAGTATAATGCTTCGTACTCACTTTTCATTCATTTTCCTGCACATAATTTGCAAATATATTTCTTACTTTTTAACCAAGGAAGGACACTTTAAAGAAGGACAGTACAAACCATCAATTTTTGATTACTGCAATATTTCACCACATATCCCTCCCAGAGGAATGAATTCAATTAATGCACTAAATAATTTTGTTAGCCTTGCTTTGATAATATAACAGTATTGTTGTTTTATAATGGCATACAAACCTAAGCTATATTTGTTCAATGTAAAAAGATTCTAAACTTTAAATGATGAGAAACTTTACCCTGGGTAAGATTTGGTTGTTACTCAAGCAGTGAAAAGGGAAAGTATAAGATTGCCAAGCTTCCTTTTTCTGTAAACATGAATGAGATAAGAGGGCCCTTTCTCATGGATCTGGAAGTCACAGTGGTCAACAGAGAAGAAATGTTAAGAGTTTCTACTTTATAGGTGACATAGTCTGAGTTTACATGCAATGAAAAAAGCACCTCTGAGGTGGCTTCAGGTCAGTTTACAAGAGGGATCATTCTCAGGATGAAAAAATGCACCTTTGTGGTGAATTCTAGGTGGGATTGTTCAAACACCAGTCTGCTCCCCCTCCCCTGAACATTTTAGCCTACAAATAGTGGATGAGAACATGAGTGACCAATGGCAGCCACTTTTTTTGCTACATGTGAACACAGCCATTGATTGTTGAAGGTGAACAGTTGTTCCATGTTATCCTGAATAGTCACAGCTTAACCCATTACAGACCAGTTTCACAAGCCTGTTCTCAGTTGCCCTAGCGATAGCTGGTCAGTGCTAGGGTCATGTGATCATCATTTGAAGAGGTCATGGAATGGTTACCATATACCTGACTCAGTGCTAAAGTCAGTATCTCTTTTTTCTCTTTATAAAACCTTAGCTCTTGTCCAGCCTTCCTAGTTTCTTCCAGCTCTCTCAGCGCCACTTGTAGCTCTTGTGAAATAATGCCTGGAGTTTCTTGCTCCTTCATCAGCCAGTCCAGAGCCATGTGACTTCTCATTCTTTCATCTAAATTGTACTGGGAATAGTAGGAAATGACTTCCTGTTGCCCACCAAAGAAACCCCAAAGAGTTAGTAACAAATGTACTACTGGTTCATGAAATCCAACACATTCCAAAACAACGGATATGAGATTTTCTTCTTCCAGCTGTCACAGGCAATTCAAGTCAGATATTGGCAACACATTTGATAGGAGAAACATGTCATGGACTATGTTACTGTCAGTGAGGAATTTGATTTCTTTTTCCTTATCATACATTTTGAAACAATGGGCTTTCCACAATAAATTTAATTTTGTTGCCCTGATTAACTGATTATTACTGTAACATAATTGTGTTTGTTTCTCCAACTTTAAGTCTGAGAAGGGGTGGTCTATGAACCACATAATTCCAGTGGTTAGGGCTTTTTTTAAAAAAAATGACTAGATTTCATGTTCAGAGCTAATGAAAAGCAGACGACGGCACCATGCCACTCAATATGTAGCCCTTTACATTGAAAGCTAAACATTAGTTCTCAAATTTGCAGCAGGAATCTGTGGATTAAGATTGTGAAGCAGTTGGGAGGTGGTGGGGGAAGAGAAAGGCTGTAATGGGAAGCCTCTCTTTGAAGTGTTCAAAGGAAGATTTTCAATCACAGCTTTGCCCCTCCTTCACTCTTATGGAAGTCATCCACAAACCACTACTGTATGTTGGCACCGTTCAGTTCGTATCCCGGTTGCCTGGAACTTGCAAGGGTTCCTTTCTGACAGTTAATTGCTGATAAAGAAATTCGTAAAAGCAGAGGAAAGCAGATGCAAGCTTTTTCTGGGGTTGGCGGAGGAGGGGGGGCGCTGTGGCTCTGGTAGAAAATTCCCCGGGAATCCCCTGGTAACTGGAGCCTTTCTGCACTTGGCTCTGCAGTCGCTATCCAATGTATTCCCAGGTGGAGCACCTGCACTGGAAGGTGCTGTTTCCCACTCAGAAGTGGCTCCTTTAGTGCTCCACACATGCACTTACCTTCATCAAAGACAGCCTTTCCCATCCTCACCTCTGTGGTGCTGGGCTGGGCAGGTCAACTGACACACAGCCCAAATAGGCTGGTGCATCAGGTGACCTGGAATGAGAGAGTGTGTGCATGGCACGTCATCATTGTCCCAGCACTGGTGCATTGGCACTGACATCAGGAGTCAAGATGGTGGCACCCAGACACATGTCTGTACTTGACAGGTAAATCTGCGGATGTGGGGGACGGAACGGAACACATGTACTCGCACTTGTTAGTGTGAATGCTTGTCCATACATGAGCAAGTTCACCTTTCCGTCCCCAGACAGTGCGAATTTGCCCCTGCTGCTGACTTAAGAGACTCACAAGGGGGCAAAGACAACTCTTGTCAATCACAATTAAAAATAATAAAGCAACATCACAAAAAAGTCCCTTGCAATTACACAAATCTTCTAAATAATAATGGACTATTGTATTTTGAGCTGTTGTGAACAGAGTATTCAGATTTCATGACATAACCTCCTATATTCTACATCATTATTTGAAGATTTGCTTGGCTTTGGAATTATCATAAGAACTCCTGGGGAGCCTAAAATTAGTGTATAGCTCCTTCATTAACATGCTATGAACAACAGGAGAGAATTAAACCTATGGTTCCCCCCCTCTACCACCATGATATTTAAAATAAGTACAGAAAATCAGGACTACATTAGGCAAAAAGGGAAGGCAGTTATAGCTTTGCTAATCTTTAGTGCACAGAGGAAATAGCTGAAATGATGCTGAACTATTAATGCAACATTTTACAAGCATACTTACTTGTCGAGAGCACTTGGTTTCACGTAGGGCTTTGAGATTCCCATTCCAGTGCAGCAGCTGAAAGACTATCATCAGTTCCTGTTGGGGGGGAAACAGGATGGAGCATAGAGCATTTTTACATTTATCTTCCATGGGATACTATCCAATAGACGTTAAGTTCAGGGATGGAGGCAGGCATCCATTTTGCAAGCATTGGCCCCATCCCAAACCTAACCCAGACTTAACTGGGGCTCTTTGCACACCAAGCCATTGCTTTGGCAATCAGCAGCACAGCATATGACTGTGCAGTTCCAGGAAGTGTTTGCTTATGGAAACAATGTGAATGCTGCCTCTGGGAGTTGACCAAGAGCATCCTAGTTGCTCTTGGTTAAGCTGTAAAGCAGGTTTTAGTACTCCATGGGTACTAACAATCAGAGTGGTTCTGGGCTATTCTGGAATGGAGGTAGCATCAGCTCCATCCCAGAGCTACTAGACCATCCTGATAGACTTAGTGTGAAGAGGACCCTGGTCTGAACCATGAAGCCCAAAATGAGTCCTGGTCCAGTTCGGATACAAATATTGGTCAGACCTGTTTAAACACTGGTGTACTGGTTGATGGTAAATTGGATCTCTGGTCTGGTTTACCATAGGGGATCCATTTCAGCAGTGCAACAAGGTGCACCGCTGAGTTGAGTTATCTGGGTGCTCTCAGGGCAGGGAAACTCACCTGGGGGGCTAGTCTGGAGCAGTTATCCTAATGCAGACAGCCTTGTTACAGTCCAGAGCAATCAGTCCTAGCTTGGGATGGATTGCTTGATCTGAACTGCAGCGATTTGGATCAGCACAGGTAAGTGCAGAAAGGCTCATAGTCCAAAACATCTGGGTAGCATCAGGTTGGAGAAGTCAGGCTTACTTGTCACTTTCCTTGCAATAAGTATACAATTGTGATTATAGGAGTATTGCAAGTTTTCTGAAATTCAGTGCAGATAAATTGGAATTTGTCCATTGTTTGGGTTCAGCATGTAGGCTTAAGATGTCTTGTCATTTATCCCAGAAAACAAACTTTGGCCTCAGTTAGATATTCCTTGCTTAAGCAATAGGCAGATTTCATGGTCTGCCTTCCATCAGATGCAAGGAGATCAGTCATCAAAGGAAAGTTTGCACAGCTTTGGAGAGGTCTGAAAATGTGATCTGGATAAGTTTTTGGAACATAAAGGAACATTGGCTTGAGCTGCTTTGCTAGTTTTCCAATCCACATTCACATCACTGTTAAGAAACCATTTCTGTTTAAGCAGAATCTAGTCTGGAAAACAGCATTCAAAGAGAAAATGTCGAACTGCAGTTTTGACAAACTATGGGAAAAGTAAGTGTATTTGTGCACACACAGACACAAGCCCTATTTACTTTCCAATGTTCATCTTTCAGTCTTCAGTAACTGCTGCTTTCTGTCTAACCCAATTTGTACAATACAAGTGTTTGTGCTGGAATAAACGGTGATGGTGTGATATAAAAGGTCTGTTCACACTTAACTGCCTCTATATCATTCCAGTGCAGTTAGGTTCAGGGACGGTGACTGGCGTTTACACTGCACGTGCTGGTGCTGTCTCCAACTTCATTATGCGTGCTCACAGTATGTGCCAAATCACCATAACAATGGCCTCGGCAGCTTCTACGATGCATCTGGCTGTTGGCATGGCAATCATGACATGGCACACATTTATGCAGCTCCATTACACCACACTACCTCCTTGGAGCTTTGCATCTCAAAGTGGGTGCAGATACCACTGACCAGAAGCAAACTCGATACCCCAGTCATGCTGTGGAGAAGTTTTTACTTGTCAACATCTGTGATGCTGCGGGACAGACATGGTGGCACAAGCATCCCTGTATGGTAAGCGTGAACAGGGTCAAAATTAAACGAAGCCATACTGTACTGTGAAAAAGTATTTGTTCCTTTTCTGATTTTTTTTCTATTTTTGCATATTTGTCACACTCAGTTGTTTCAAATCTTCAAACAAAATTTAATAGGAGACAGATACAAGCTTGGTAAATGCAAAACACACTTTTCCTATGGTCATTTCATTTATTGAAGGAAAAGGTTATCTAACATCTATGGGTGTGTCCAGACTTACAGATACTGGGCATTCCGATGCGCAGTCGAAGCATGGGCGTCGATACTGCATAGTGGTGGCACATTATGCCGCCGCTACTTTGAATTTACCTACTACGGAACAATGAGCACTCGCTCTGCAATTTCATTTAAAATTCAAATGTTCCCGCCAGTCTGGACAGGATGACAAGAACAGTGAACGAGAGCTGAGCCTGCAGCTCAGCTCTTATTGGCTGACCCATCCCACATGTCACACACCTCACTGCGCACACTGCGGAAGTATCACAGCTTTCACTGAGAAAGCTGTGGGGAGGCTAGTTGAATCTGGACGGTGTGTCATGGATTCGCACCAGGTAAGCTGCAAATTTTGTTATAACTTGAGATGTAATCCACTAATCTGGATACTACGTATATCACCCATGTTAAAAAGTAATCATCCCTGTAAACTTAATACCTGATTGTGCCATCTTTAGCAGTAACAATTGCAACCAATTTTTTCCAATAAGGCTTTTTTTTGGGGGGGGGGTCATCAAGTTTTATTTGTTTGTTTTTGCAAATGTAAAATGAGTCTTTATGTTTCTGTTGGTTAACATTGGTCTTCACCCTTCAAGTCTTCCATGAATGGAATTTTTGCCCAGTATCTTTCTAACGGTGGAATCATTGGGCCTGTTTGCACTTACCTGTCTAGAGTGGCTTCAGCATCCATATGTCCTGTGGCCTCCAGGAATGTCTGGGAGCAGCCCCAGATCCTCCAAAGCTTTATCAGGAGCTGCTGCTAAGCTTCCAGATGCCGCGCTCATACTTTATTCTGGTGTAGACACTGCATGTGGGTCAGGCAGGCGGTGGCACAAATAAAACAATCACTTGAAAGCTGTATGTTGTATTTACTTAGGTTTTCTTTGTTTTGTATTGAATCTTGTTTGAAGATCAGACAAAAATGTGACAAATTCAAAAATAGAAGAAATCAGGTGGGGGCAAATACTTTTTCATGGCACTATACATTCTGCTGTACTAATTAACCCTGAAATCCTAATAAATGTGCTACTGAATGAATCACATTGAAAACAGCAGGGCCTGTTTCCAAGTAAACTGTGCTATGTAAATTGTCCTGCCAGGGAGAAAGGGTTATAGTTTAAGTATGTTCCATAGTGTTTTCTTGGTTTTCTTGAATATTGTGGCCCACCCCATGTTCTTTGGTTGAAGGGCAAGATAAATTCTTGGAATGAATGGATGGATGGATAGACCCAAGTACCTGAAATTCCAGCATTGTTTTTCCCATGTTTGACTCCAGCATGTAATGATAGGCTCCAATACTTGTGCTTGGATCATCAGCATCATTTAAAGTACCCTTTAAAAAGAAATAGAAAGTTTCTGAATTATGGACACATTTTAGGGAGAATAAGATGAACAACCTTCACATTCTGAACGACTGTATCAACGTATCATGCTAAAGCCTAGTTTGATGTGAGTATAATGAGCCATAGTAAGTCAAGTTTACACATACCTACCTTTTCATTTCCTTCCCTAGCATGGCATCAAGAGACTGGAAACCACAAAACTATTTCAGCCTTACATTGTAATTAGTTTTAACTAAGTTTTGTTTACTCAAGATAATTTCGTATTCCACGGTTTGAAGATGGGTAGTTTCAAATAAATTGTCATTGATGTTTGTAGTTTGTCTATACATTGTAAATGAAAGCTTACAAATGTCTCCTTGCAGCCATGTCACAAAAACAGAAGAAAGGGTAACATGAAACCTAGCCTTAGCAGAGATCTGCACACAGCTACAGCTTGCACAATTCTGTTAATTGCTGGATAGCAAAACACTGAAAAATCATATAGGTTAAACTGGAAATGTTAAACAAAACACATCCTGGAAGAAGCCAAGAGCAAACCATTTCTATCTTGTGGACAAAAAATCCTACAAGGATATACCTAGAAGGTTGTCCAGAAGCGAGCACACCTTGAAGGTGCATTTACCATTGCCCAAATCAGGCCACTGTATGTCCTTACCATGTGAAACAGAAGAGAGGGTTCTTGCTCCTTTAATACTTGTATAGAAGGGTAATGTAACTGCAAGCAATACCAAGTGGAATTCCTTTTTTGGTTCACCTACTAAAGGAGTAGGAATTCTGCTTTCTTTTTCATATGGTAATCCTAGCTATAAAAATAATAACATAATCCCATTCATTTGATGACTACCAAGGAGTGGTGGTAGTAGCTGGACAGGAGGAAGAGAGTATTCCAGTACTAAGCTCTCTTTTAGTGAGTGCAATGGAGGCAGCGGCCAGGAGTGTGAACAGACTAGCAAGAAGAGACCAATCCAACATCATAGTTCCTAAGCTTCTTTGCTGTCCTGTTATTGCTACAAAGCTGTGTGCATATGATACCCTACTAAAGGTGTCTTGATGGGGGAGTTGTAGTTACGTCTGTGTCTCCATGTGCTATTCAGATTTCATTGGAGGGGCATTGAAGTCTGCTGAAGAGACATGAAGGGCCATGGAGACAGTTCCACTGCCCCTCTGAAGCTGCTTATTGCATAGTGAGCCAGGTCCTTGTTGTGGTGGAACATGCCATGTTCACAACTTCAGAACCACAGTTTCAGCATTTATTTATTTATTTATTATTATTTATTTACACTTCTATCCCGCCCCATACCTGAAGATCCACAGTCCTTCCCAAGGCTGTGGTTGCAGCCCACTCCTACAGTGATGCTTTCCCATGACTGCTCTTACTGGCACAGTGGAGACACTTCCTAATCAACCTGTCCATGCCTTAAGATCTGGAGGGAACGCCCTCCTTGTTGTCCCACCACCTTCAGCAGCAAAAGGAGTTGGTACCCAGGAGAGGGCCTTCTCAGCGGTGGCCCCTAGGCTATGGAATAGTCTCCCCCTTGAGGTACATCTATCACCTTCATTGTATACATTTAGGAAGGCACTCAAGACACACCTCTTTGCCCTGATCTTCAGTTAAATGGAGATATATTTTTCTGGCAGATGCTGTTATTGTTTTAATGTTTTAATGAAGTTAAATGACGTTTGATTTTAGATGTTATTACCCGTCCAGAAACCTCTGAGTATAGGGTGGGATAAAAATGTATGTAGGTAGGTAAACAAACAAACAAATAAGTAATCCAGAATGGGGAAGGCTGTACACATGGCTGTTTCCCCAGCTGACTCAGAAGTTGCTGGCACCTGTACATGGAGGCTGATTTTTTGGTTTCTACACCAGCAGGCTCCACCAACAGCATCTTGATTCATCTCACAGTGGCAATATGGCCACTGCAATCCAAATCGAGGTGATGGGGCTACTTCAGAGGAAGAAAGTCCCCCACACTGGAAACTTCCTTCTTTTAGCTCAGATACTTCCATCATGAATGTCTGAACATGGCCCAAGTGTCTCAAGGCCTGTTTGTCCTAAGGTGATCAGGATGGTCCAGTGCACTCTGGGATGGAGCATAGATACCCTGTAGAACTGCCCTAATTGCTGCTAGCTGCGGAGCAGTAAAAGCGAAGGCTGCATGGGGGTGGGGGTGGGGGTGGCTGCAGCTGTGAGTTGTGCTAATCACCGTAGCAATGGCCTGGCACCCATGGATGTTGCTATGGCGAGGCAGATGTCTAGTGTTTTCATCATCTGTGGGAAAGAGGCTGTCCTATTGCATAGCACCTTGCTTTGAAGTTCTCCTATGATGGAAAAGACCAACAGGTACAAATGTAGATGCTTTAGGCTCCCTTCTCTTTTTAGGAGATGGACTTGGTATGTAAGTCATGTAGATCAGAAGTGTGATGCCTGTGTGGTCCTAAATGTTGCTAGAATCCACCTCATATAGGCCCCATCCAAAAGGGAATTCATCACAGGTGATGGGGGATGTACCTATTTTCATTTACTGAATCAATAGCCAGCATGACACAGGCATTTGCTGACAGAAGGTCATGTGTCTTCCCTCAGGTTTTATGTAAAGTAGTTTATTGTTCTCAGTTTTGGGGAACTATCTGTGAGCTAGGCAGAGCTGGACATAATACTGTGCACAAAGACAGTTTCTTGAGTTAAACTGTCAACAAATTTATAGCTTTTGAAATGCAGTAACATTAACACACTGCTGCTGAAATATTTATGTGGCCTTTTAAATATCCCTAAGGACCTCTGTCCAGAACTCTGCAATTTTAAGCTTTTTCTTCAGAAAATTTCCATTAAAAATGATGAATTACATGAGATAGACATTTTCCCCCTCCAAGTCACATCTAAATAAATCATCCCCGAGAACCTACGTATGGCATTGTCCCTCAAAAAGGCTTGAGACTCATAAAGTCTGAAAAGAAAGGCTTCCTTTCATTCACCAACCAGATATTCACCAGGCCTTCCCCATTGCTCTGCAGATATACTTCAACTTATAAGCACCTCCTGCTTTCTGCCTGAATCTCATAACTTTCAATGGAGGAGGAACAGTCTCTAATTGTATGTCTCACAATTTTCTTAACCCTCTCCGCAAGGCATTTCAAATTTCCCATCCCTGTCTTATCAACAGTTCCTTATGCTGAGATGGAAAGATTTAATATAGTCTTCTGGAGCCTAGAGCAGCACATGTTTCCCTAAGCCAGCTCCTCTTCCTCTGTTTTAATTCTACGAATCTGTTATATTTTTCAGTGGATTAACCACACACATTTACTATTTTCCCTATTAACGAGGCCTGCAAAAAGCTGAACCTCAGCAATGTTATAATCTGTAACACCCTTACAATGTGGTGATTTCCTTTTAATCATTGCAAATATCTAATCGGCTGGGCACATTTTCACCATGGTAATGGAAGGGGAGATTTTCTAACCGATGACAGCACTGGCTTTCAGCCTACCATATATGGTCTGTGTCAAACTTTGGAAAAGTTTCTTTTTCATACTGCACTACAGCAGCAACCTTGACCCTGGGAGATGTAGTCCAAGAAAAGAAGTTTTCAAATTCCACTTAAGGGCAGAGGTCACAATCTGTGGCCCTCTAAATATTACTGGACTGCAAACTCCATCATCTCTAGCTCTTGACTATTATGCTAGTTAGGGCAGATAGATCTGGATTCTGAAACATCTAAAGGATTAAAAAAATCCTTATCTCCAGTGTAACTTATATATAGCAACATGGTATAGCAACACCATAACATACAGTTAAGTGTGAACAGGTCCTCTAGGACCTCATTACAGTCCACCCCTTGTAAACATTTTGCTCTTAGACTGTGTTTCAACTGGGAATTTTAGTTTGGCTTGAATTCGGCTCAAGTGCCTCCTGTCCCAACACTTTGCATGGGATCCTCCATTTCTGCAGACTAAAGATACAAAAGTCCGGGGAATCCCTATTTGGATTATAACAGGATTCACTGCTGAATCCTGGAATAATCCAAATATTTATCAATGGGAAAGCACCTGGGTTTTGGGGAATAGAACCATGCTTTTAGGGGCATTCTCTTCAGTTTGCCCTGAGCCAATGATAAGCCATGATTCCCCCACTCTTCCCCTGGCTGTCTGCCATGAGATCAGAGGCAGGGAAAGGAGAGTTGTAATTGTTAATGAGATCAGTTACAAAAGTAACTGAACTCATTGTCCCTCCTTCCATTCATGCTTGCATCCCTGGTAATTTCACTGTCGTGAAGTTTTGATGCAGCACAATTAGCCTCTGTTTTCCTTGTCCTTCCTTCCCCACCCCAAGCAAAACAAAAGGCTCCCTCTCCCCAGTGGTACTTTGATCAGTTACAAGGCTAACTGATCTTCCCTCCTTCCATTCATGCCTGCATCCCCAGTACCTTCTGTAGCTGTGAAGTTCGGATGCAGTGCAATTAACCTCCGTTTCCCTTGTCCTTCCTCTCCCCGCCCCGAGCAAGACAAAAGACTCCATGTTTCCCTCATCCTTTACCCCTTCACTCTCTCCACCTCACTCTTGTCTCTCCCCCCTTACTCTCATTTGCAAAGTAAGATGTTAATAAAAATTGATTGATGGTGTCAAAGGGAGGTGAGAGAGCAAAGGGGCAAAGGGCACCACTCTGCAAGGGAATAACCGCCCCAGTGACATCAGGCTATGACAACGAGGAGGGTTTTTTCCACTGCCAGTCCACATTAAAAGCTATGGGTGAGGATGCTGAAAGCTACTGATAAAATGTATCCAGATTTCAATCCAGATTAAAATGGTCAGTCAGAACTTGTCCTTAATGAGTAAAAAAAAATAAAGGATACTTTGAGCCAAGCTACACCTAAATTCTAATCCAGATTCAATCTACTTTCAAGAAAGAATGCACCAGCAAAATGACTAGTTATTTACTTTCTGCATTGTCTAAGGGCCATTCTGTACTTATCCCATGATCACCGTCCTCTTCTGGATCACTTTGCTCTGCACCTTAAAATGGACTAGAGAGGCCCCGCCTCCACGAGTATGCTCCATCTGCACAGGATGGAGCGTAATCCAGATCGGGAGGGCCAAAATGGTCTCCTAGTCCACTTTAAATTCAGAAAATTGGTAGACCTCATTAAATAGATCCAGTTTACTAGGTCCAGGGGGGATCATTTCAGCAGTGCAACAAGGCACACCACAAAAATGGATTCCCCAGGAGCTCTGAGGGCAGGAATTTCAGGAGCCAGCTCACATAATGGTAAGTTTTGTAAATTTTTCTTCTTAATTCATTTATTATTATTTTTATTTAGTACCATCTTACTTTCAAAGGTACATGGGATGCCTATATAACCTGCTTTGGGATTTTTTAAGGTGATGAAACAGTACATAATATTAAGTAGTATATAAATAATAAAATTTAGTAGAATAATTTAGTAAATTCCAGGTCATAAAAATGGATAAGCTGGCACACAGTAGTGGCTAAAATGTTGGACTAGGGATTCGGGAGACCAGGGTTCAAACTGAATTTAGACGCGTAAGATCACTGGGTGCGCAAGGGTCAGCAATAACCTCTCAGTCCTTACAAGGTTGTTATGAGGATACAAAGTGGGGAAGTGAACAAAGTCCACCATCTTTATTGCTTTGAAATAAATGCAGAGTATCATTGCAAAAATAAGAAACATAATAAGAAAAAAAGTATGCAAACAGAAGCCACAATAAAAAGAACTGATATTCAATTAATCACTGCCTTATGTAAGGTGCCTTCAATCCTTTCTCAACAACATCTACAATATTGTACATTGTGCCAGTAGTAGTTGCTCATGGCATTCAGAGAGTCATTTGAAGACTTTGAAAGAAGTCTTGACCTTCCTGAAATGGTTTACACATACTGCTAGGGGAGTCAGGAGGAGAGAAGGGGTCCTCTTTCACATTGCTTCTGAAACTTTAGCCTTAACCTCATCATCAGCTGAGTGGCTCTATTTGCAAAGGGGTGAGGGTCAAATTGAACACATTAATCACAGCATGAAGTTATCAATGGAGATACTGTTACATGTATCAAACATGAATCATTTCCCTTCTGTCCCATAGTTTACTGTATCTGCAGCTGTGGACTATGGATAGGACTTACGCTGGTTGAAGAAACGGCTTCCTGAACACTCTCCATAATAAATTCCTTCGTGATCCTGCGACAAGGCAACTCATTGAAGAGGGAGTTGATCAAGGCCACCTTGGCTGCATCCCGTCTTGCTTCAGCTCTGCTCAAGCAGCACTGAAACAGAAAGAAAAGGCTGTGAGGGTCTTTTGAGAACATCATTCCCCCTCATAAAATGACTCTGTTTCAGCTAGTAAGAAATGAGTATTCTGAGAATCCGCTGCTATTTATGTGAGTTGACCTCCAATACTTATGCCATCATTCTTTAGGGATGAGTGATCCCAAACCCATGCCTCAAAGTCAAGCTGCTGTCTGTTTTCATACACATCTTTTAGACAGACAGACAGACACTAGAAACACCAATAGCCAAGTTTTATTGCAGCATGAGTGAAATCCATCTCTTCTTCTCAGCCCTTCTCAAAAATTATCACTCAGTCATGGAGAAATGTACGTTTCAACTGTAGACCTAACATTATTTCATAGGGGTTTCAAATGGGGGTTCAGCACTGAAACTGCCTTGGTTGCCCTGATGGATAACCTTTATCGAAGGAAGGATGGGGTAATGTGACCCTGTTTGTTATCCTTGATCTCTCAGCAGCTTTTGATACCATCAAACATGGTATCCTACTGGGAATGGCTTTGGGGACTGGGATTTGGAGGCACCATTTTACAGTGGTTCTCATCCTATCTCTGCAGAAGGTCCCAGACAGAAGCAATGGGGGACATTTGTTTCATACCCAGGGAACCTTCCTGTGGTGTTCCCCAGTGATCAGTCTTGTCTCCTATGCTCTTTAACTTTTATATGAAGCCTCCGGGAGAGACCATCAGGAGTTTTGGAGTGAGTTGTCATCAGTAGAGGAGGGGGGACATACTAGTGAGTGAACAGTCTGATCTGTGTACCTTCTCTAAGCTGTCCCAAAGACACCTCAGAAGAGCCTTTAAAAAATTTACCACAAGTTAACACAACTTTAGAACTATACCCTTGGTTTTCTAGAAGCACCTAGCTGAGTGTTGGCTCACTACAAATTATAAGAGAGATACTAGACTAGGCCACCAGATTCAGTAGTGCTCTTCCTTAAAGTACCAGTGGACATTCACAGAACAAAACTATCTGTGATAATTAACAAAATCCATTTTCTTTTAAAGTCTGTACAAAATGTATTTTCAAAAATCCCTGTCTCTCCCCATTTCACTGCAAAAGTACCTGAATGATCCACGACCATTCCCTATATTTTTATCGCTGTCCTGACTTGCTTAGTTCAGCATCTTGCACCAAGCTTTTTAAAATTCATTTCCAACCTTCTCCTGTGGCTTACATGAATGTTTACTTTCTCAAATTCCAGAGCAAAAATCAGACTGTCAGACTTGTATGTTCTTAATAATAAATGTTATAGTAGTAAGCAATCCAAATTATTTGGATTTAAACCAGCTTTGTGAAGAAGAAAATGAGTATATAAGGAGACATGAAAGAAATAGTTTCTTTTATATAAACCTGGCAAAGTAGCAGATCAAAGGGGTTGAGTATGTTTAAAAGGAAAGGGCAAATCCTTTCAGACGTATAGTAACGTATAAATCAAAAAGAATTCTTATTTTCTACTGAAAATAATGAGTCACAAAATTGTGAGGGATCTGAGCATTGTGATTTACCTTTTCAACATGTGACATTAAAAGACTGTAATCTTATGCAAAATTACACAGAAGCCAGCCCTACCGATCATAGTCATTATGTATGTGTTGGTCCCACCCTGGATTGCAGCATGTGTAAAGTACAAATAGAGAAAGCAGCCTGCTTCCAGATTGGCATCATATTACTTGGCACTGCCTATTTTGCCCTTATGGGTCAGCCATAGGGATGTGCATGAATACTCGTAATATTCTTTATTTGTATGAGTTGATCCAAATTTGGACATCTGTACACAAATCGAATGTTAGGACATTTGTACATTAACATTCTTACAAATATGAATGTTTTGGACATTCATATGAATAGTTTGGACATTTGTTAAACTGGGGAGGTGGGAAAGCAGCCATGCCAGTCACATCTGCAGTGGATCCAGACTGCATTCGACATCGATCAAGAGTGGATTAAAAGTGGATTCAGGTCGGATTTGAAGTTTTATGTTATGTGATACATAACATATTAGATACCTATGCAGTCGTATCAAACATGTATTGGATATTTGTACAAATTCGCACAAATACATTTGTATTGAATAGAATCCTACCACATTCGAAGGGGATCTATTCATACAAATATGGATTTTCTAACATTTGATTTGTTATGAATCAAAAGCCAAAAAGCCCATTTGTGCACATCCTTAGCAACTGGTATGAATTCACATGAATCTGAACATTTGCATTTGAACATTGACATTTGACTGCCAAGCAAATGCTTTGGAGCATTTGTTCAATGTTTTTCTGTTTTTGTGAAGTGGTAAGGTGGGTGCCCCATCACACCTGCAGCAGATTCAGAGCAGTATGGGAGTGGATAAAGCAGATTCAAAGTGGATTCAGAACAGATTTGGAGGGGATTTGGAGGCGTGACTGGTGGCAGGGATTCAAATCAGATTTGAAGAGCATTTGAAGGGCATTCACAGCAGATTCAGATCCTATCATTCTTGAAGTGGTTCTACTGTATTTGCATGACTGAATTTCCTTCGCGTTCGCTTCGATGCAAAGCAAACACGAAAAAAATTGTGTCCATCCCTGGTCAGCCACTCTATATCACACAGAACTAAACTAAATGTATCTCCAGAATGGTTTTGATCTAAAATGACTAATGCCCCAGCATGCCTCTTCTATTCCTTTTCAAATTCCTGCGCGGGCAGAGCTTAGGAGAAACCAGTTCAAATGTAGGTTTGGGATTCCTTTCCAGCATTCTATGCCATTAGGGAGAAATGGAGGGGAAAACCAAAGCCCTTAATTTCTGCAGAGAGTGGTGGAGAACAAAAGACCACAGAAATGAACCAGTTAGTGCAGAAGTTATTGTTGGAGTAAATTTGGCAGTAGAAATGTCTTTATTAAACACACACACACATTGAATAAACAAGCACTGTAAACACAGTTCACAATGCTTATTTCTACTCTCCTATGAGAAACAGTCTTCTGTGTTTTGAAATAGTTCCAGGCCATGTAGAGGAGAGAAACTAAGGTGGGAAAAGTTGGGAGTAGGAAAGATATACTTACTGAATTTCCCCCCTAAAATACAACTTACTATCTCTCTGTGCGGTCTATTGACTTGGGGCTGGGGATGGAGGGAGAGCGTTGGCTAGAATCTTGCAGTTACTCCTAGTACTGTTTTTTCTCTGGGTTTCATGACCATGCTGTTCCAAACTCTTAAATTGCACTTTAAACATTGAATAATACTTTAATAGAGGATCTGGATAGGGAAAAGATGTTAATCAGTGAAACCCTAATATAGAACAACTTTGGGTCTGATGCAAAACTGTGCACAAATTCCTTCTACTATGAGGATCAACTGATTATAATTAAATAACTTGAGGCTTTAGATACTTTCATTAATTGTCTGAGGCCTTGGAAGGCTTTTAAACAAACTCCTACTGGCTCCTGCTGACTTAATGTGACCACAGCTTGTAGTGAGTCCAATATTACTTCTATGGATCACAGGAAAGTGCCTCTTTATATTGCTAATCAGTTATCTTTTTTTCCAGAGCTCCATCATATTGATTTTCAAACTGACAAATGACCGAGGGCTTTCTTACAATTGCATAGATTTTTGTGAGTTTTTCAGAGAAAAGACAAAGCTGTTCTTTTCTCAATCTCTTTTCTTAGTTATCTGTGCTTAAAATTGTTAATTTCTTAGGCAACTTCCTTCTGCTATCATTCCAAGCACAAATTTCAAGGTTATGATGAAATGTTTGTTCGTTGAGCCATATATGAGGTTCACGTAGGTCTGAAGATCCACTGTAGAAGGTCCATTACAGATGCATCCTCCACTTTGCAATAAAGTGCCTTAATCAGACCCTTGGAGCAACTGGCCTCCAATGGAAGTAAAGGAAACTGGGGCGATTTCACATTTCCCTTCCTGTCCTGTGGTCACCCTGGCAACGGCTCCACACAGTTGCACAGCTGCCATTGTGGGCATCCACTATCACTGCCATAATGGAGGTGATTTGCATTTAGCTGACACTTAGTTAAACACCAGCTAAGTTATGAGTACTTTTCCTCCCAGAGATAAGAAACAAAGTATGAAAATGTGTCAACAAGATTCCACACTAAGTTTGTATGGAATTTGATTCAATAAGATGGGCTGCTGTCCTTCAGTTCTACTTAACTGAAGGTAAATTGAAGCTAAATGTAACCACCTAAAACAGTATCCAGTTGCACCCCACCATGACTGCTCAATCTACCCACAAAACATATGGTATGGTGAGTGTGTCATAAGGCAGTTAAAACTAAATGCTTTCTTTAAAAATTTTAAGAATATCAAAAGCTTCTACTCATCAAGTTGTAGAAAAGGGCACAGCCCCAGCAAGAGTAACCAATGTTTGAGGAGTTATTGGATCAAATTGCAAATGGACACCAGAAGCCCCATAGTACATGATAAGATAGCATCCGGTATGGAGCATCTACACTTGCAGGAGGCGTTTCCAATCCAAAAGTCCCTCCTGCCTTATCAGATATTACTCTATTGTCTACTAGCAGTGATGAACTAAAACGTGCACAACACGCATCCAGCCTTAACCAGAAGCTTATCTGTCGCATCCAGCACCATGACCATTTACATCGTTTCCGGTGCTAGCGATCATCTGAGGCACCACACAAGCATGCTGACACTTCAGATGACTCCAAATGCAACTGTGCATGCATAGAGCATCACTGTTGCTGTGGTGCCAGTGCACAGACAGGCGTACTGGTCTCAGAAAACAAGATGGCGGTGCCTAGACACGCACCGTGTACTAGCTTTCCCAAGTGTGAACACTAGTGCGTGTTAGTGGGTTTTGTACTCTTCCTATCCAGCAGATGGGAAAGTCAAGTGCAGAAGCGTCCAAGATTGTAAATCTATTTAGAGGATCTGGAAGGAGGTCTAAAGCAAGAATGGGATGACCTGGGCAGATAGTACAATAAAGCATTTTCTTAATCCTTTTTCTTGGCTGACGTGGAAGGGTATCATGTAACTGAAACATCTTATTTATTTTAACCCTTGCAGTCATTTAAGTATGGAATCTAGAGATTAAAGAAAGGGCATGCCAAATATCACTGGGAAGAAACAGAAGGCAGAGGTTTGGGGGACAACTATATTCCTTGTAATAGCCAAGGATGTGGTTTCAGGAAGTTACCTAAGGCTACAATAAAGAAGATGAAAACCATATGCTTCTGTACTTTAGGTGATGATTGTCCATGCCCGGTGAATTAAAGATCTCTGTAAATCACAATAAACTCAAGTAATGAAATTAAGCTCTCGCCAATGCAGAAATAAATAATGGAAGATAATATTAAAAGGCCTATTATGTATCTCATAGATTTACAGGAATTTATTTTGAATGATTTATAAGTACCTAATTTAAACATTGTTTCAGTACCATTTCCTTAGGCAATTAGGGATGGAACTCAGAAAACCAAAAAGGTTAAGGTACCAGACTACTTGTTTTAAATAGCATAACTTCCTGCCTTTTATTTACCCCCTCAATTGGTTTTTCTGACCTTGTTTGCTTTGTTCAGACAAAGGTAGAAACCATTCTTACTCCTCTCCTCACTGTTCTTAAAGCTTTAATGCTCATAAGGACTACATGAAACAGGCAGTTTTCTGTATCTGTAAAGCTGCTAATGCATTTTAGAGTCTGCATTCACAAAGAGACTCTTACCTTCTTGGGGAGGCAACTAACCTATCAAGAATGCTGCCACATAAAGATCTGCTTATGTAGTTAAATTCCCACCATGCAGCCATCTTATAGTACTAAGGGATATAACAAGGTCTCTAAGGTGCTTGCAACCTAGAATAGTTTCCTGTAGAGTAAAATGGCTGACCTACAACTATAGACAGACAGGCAGGATGCCTCTAAAGGCCATTTATAGGCATTCTCTGCTTGAGAATGCTCAGGAGCAATTGGTGGATCACTGTGCAAGACATTGGCCATGTTCCCAAAGGGCCTAAAATCCAGGCTGGGTGCAAATTTGCCACTCAGTGTCCCCATGTAATCTGCCAGTAATCTGAATCCGGCAAGCCCTGTTCCCATTCCACTTCTTTTCCCCTGGATTTTCCTGCAGAAATTTGGGGAAATAAACCCCTGGTGAAACAGGGGTTTTCTTGCTGGATTTGGATTACTATCGCTGCTCCTCTTTGCCCACCCACTGGATTTTAGGGCCTTTGGGCACTGTCCTGACATGCGATCGGAGGTGGGTGGGCAAAGAGAAGGAGGAGGAAAGGGGCACTGGGCTCGCCGCCATGGGCTGCAGCTTGGCCTAGTGGGGGGGGGGGGCACTCAGACAACATCAAGCCTGGTGGCTCCAATCACACGTCAGGCTTGATGCTGCTCCAGCTCTTGGAGGCGAGCCCAGTGCCCCTTTCCTTCTTCTCCTTTTTGCCCACCCACCTCTGATGGTGTGTCAGGATGGTGCCCGAAGGCACTAAAATCTGTTGGGCGGATAAAGAGGAGCAGTGGTGGCTCCCGTTCTCTCCTTTGAGAGAAACTGCCGCGTTGCGCTGTCCGCTGATGCACTTATGCGCACGTGCAGGTCTGGTGTGGGAACAGCCCGATGTGCGCTCAGTGCTGTTCCTGGCCGGAAACTCAAACCCACACCAGAACCTGGATTACTCCAGACCAGAGTAACTGGGATTCGCAGTAGGTGGAAATGCGGCCATAGAGTGCTTCCACACTTAATATATAAAATCTGGGCTAAAAAAATCTGGATTTCTAAAATCTGTCATTAGTGAAATCTGGATGAAATAGTTATGGATATAAATCAGGTCCCAAAAGTCTGCACCTGCATTGGTGGAACGGATTGAGATGGATGAGGGGTTGCCACACTGTAGCGCCAATTCTTAGAACAATCCAGCCACATCATAGAAGTGCTGCCCAAGGTGCTGTGGGATTGGATGCACAGGTGTCAATCACAGGTCATTTCCTGCAATGGTGGGTGTGGCAGTGAAATATAGCCACTACAAAGGACATGCAGGACCACGTAGGCATGATGGGGCTACAGGGACGACCTCTGGTCCCACCCACATCCATTCTTTATTGGGTCTATGTGAAGAAGCATATTCTATTAATCTGGATTTTGCATGCAAGAATGGATTGGCAACCTCGTTTTTCAGGTCTTGCACTAATCCAGGCTAGAGGGCCTCTAGACCCAATTAGGAATGAATCTCCTGCAATGCTGTCCTTAATGGGGCCTTATTCCATCCTGATGTGCAGAAGGAACTTTGTGTATGCATACTGTATTGTCTTTATCAGGTGCTTAATGGAGTCTTAAGTGCACATGTAGAGAATCCAGCAGGGTTCCTCTTATGTTTTTTTTAGTGCTGTCCAGGTAATCATCAGAATATTGAATTGTCCATGAAAAGTAGCTGAAACTGGACTAGGTGAAAATGAGCTGAAATTGAGATTGGACAAATACAGGCTCCATCTAGGAGGTTGAGAAAAAAGCTGCCTGAGGAATGGAAGAGCCAGGATCTACCCTAAGAGCCATGCAGGCCACCCAACTGTTTCCTCCTGGCCTGTAGTATAACCAGCTGTGGAACAAAAGTTCAGCAGCTGCAAGGTTTCCATCTGTGGAAATCCTTGAAAGTTGGCCAAGAATACAGGTGTCTGGTAAGTCACCTTGTCTCTCTGCCCTGCCTCTGCACAGCAAAGGCAGAGGCAAATGGGGCCACAAGTCCACTCAGAGAAGAGTGGCAGATTCCATACATCTGTAGCAATCTTTTGGCTGGTTGCGGCTGGAGGCATTTGCATACTGAGCCTCGGGGGTGTTCGAGTAGCACACTTTATTGACCACCTGGGTGCAGCCATAGCCTTACACTACCAGATATAAGACACCAGACTGCAGTATGGTTGCAATATCTTTCAACACATTCACCTGTTAGAGAACACTGCTTGTGAACTCAAGGAAAGACAGAATGAAAGCCCACAGGGTTTCAAAGTGGTATATGAGCCTTATTAAACAAGGCCCTTGTAAAGCTTCTGTGATCATCCTGGCCCACCGGCAGCTTCTTCCTGCTTTAGGAACTTTTCTTTCATACTCCTAAATAGCAATATGGATGAAAGCTACTATCTCCCCCACCCCCACCCCCCGCCCCAATTCTCATCAAAGAGCAATCACTTACATCTTGCCTTCTTTCTTAGCTTATCACTAACATTAATGGTGGCTTGCGGATCTGGAGGACACAGCAGTAGGGGAGATATAAGACTTTTCATAGGACTCTCTCTTTGATCTCCCCAACCATGCTTTGATCCACTGGAAGATGAAGATAAAAGGATAAGGGTTAGGAGAAATGAAAGCATGGTGGGAAATCAAGACTCTCATCTCTCCTTTTCTGTGCTGTGTCCCAGGTCTATGAGCTGGCAAAGAAAGAAGGAAGAATGCATTTTGCAAGCTGTAGCTCCTTGAGGAAAACCGGAAAACAGTTGAGCCTTTAAAGAAGAATATATTTTGCTAGTGTTACAGATTTGTTGTAGCTGGTTACTGCTGTTAGAGTGAATAAAATCTGACATGCTGGGAAACCAATTTTGGAAACACAGCACAGCCATAAGCACAAACGGGAGATAGCCTGTCTTTCCCTGCAGGTGTTTGCAACTTCTGGCAAAATCTCAGAATTTTTATGATGGCACTCGTCAAGTATGTAATAAGACAGACATGCTTTCCCTCTGCACAATTCCATTCTAAAGTAAGCCATGTACATTCTTTTGTTGTTAATTAGAGACGTATTAAACCCAGTTAATTATATTTAAATATACTTAGTCAGTGACATTCCTATTGGTAAGAAAAACATCTGCTAGAGTTATGGGTTATGAGTGGGTTGACTTCAAGGTTCAACGAAAGGGGAGCCAGGAATTTATCAGATAGGCCTCAAGTTGCCCTTCTGTGCAGTAACAGGAAAGCAAGTAATGTTATCATGGGACTGTTATACTTGCTGGGTCCTGATATAAACAGCATTAAATGAAACACTTGAATTACATGGATGTACAATGTGGGGAAACATAACAACTGACAGATTTCGGCAAGAATGCTTTCAGATTTGAGGATGGAGAACATCTTTTCACTCAAGGGTCAGGAGGCCTATGATCGTGCAAACAGTGCCAGAGGCAACAGGTACATCCATCCGCAATTTTATTCATTAGTCAAATAGACTGTATTTGTGTCATTAAAAAGGAAAGAGGAAAAAAAGAAAGTATGAATAAGTATGTGCAGAAAAAAAGATACCCTACAAAACAGAACTTACACTGTAATACTAAATCTACAGCTATTCTTTGAAGAAATTAGAATATTTATTTATTTATTTTATTTAATATTTACATCCCACTCTTTATCCAAGCATCCCAGAATGGTTCACAAAAATAAAAAGATAAAAAACTTAAAACAGTATAAAATATACTATACGCTCTTTGCAACACAATCCACACCTATGTGTTTAGTATTGGTGAATGTACCCTTTGAGGCTGTTATATAAACCTACTCTTTCAGTAATACTTTCGGACCCCCATATCTGCCACTGCCTTTAGGCCTACCTGAGGCTTCTTGGGGGCCAGCGCAAAATCGTGAGATTTCCCATAATTCCTGTGAAATCTCGAGGAATCATGGGAACTGCAAAAAAACCCACTGTTTTCAATAACCACAGTAAGGCCTGGAACCTATCTGCTGCGGATAGGAAAGCTATTTTTACTTTTAAAATCCAAAATACACCAAGGAGCAATTTGCACCTTTATTAGGTGCAATGGCCAGCAAACTTCTGTAATGGTTCAGGAGTCCACACTCAATCCATTCCAAACTTAGCTAATACTACACCAAACACCAGCTAAGTGTGATCACCTCCAAACTAGGTACCGTTGCTGTGGCAACCAGGTGATGAGGTACCTTACCACACCTGACCTGACCTGCTGCATGTTTCTTTTGCCCAGAGGAGGTGTGAAGGGATTGTGTCCAGCTATATTAGCTGGCAGCTTTTTAGTTCTCTACAGCTATACACCTGGGGGCACTCTGGCATGTGTAGAACTGCTTCTCGTATAGAAATCTAAATAGTTTCAAAACAAACCCCCCCACAAATATATTTGCTCTTTCCTTTTTAACCCTCTTTCCTTTTACCAAGATTCTTTTTGTCCCCAGAAAGTTCCACCATATCCCTTACTATACTGTTCATAACGGCCACAAGAGACATTTTGCTAGGGGTGCAAAGAGGAGAATGAAATGGGATACGTTACGCAAACTCTTCAGCTTACTAGAATATTGTGGTAAGTACTGGCAACCATTCCCTTGGCAACTCTGTTAATCCTTTCCCGCACTGGTTCCCTCCTTTTTGGAAATTGATCTTTGCAATTAGACCCATCTGGTCTCTTAATGTTCTTCCTGAAGAGATCAATCTTCAGAAGCCTTCAGGCAATCCAACCATAGATTGAAAGGGGCTTATATTATTTGTCCAATATCCTTTCAGTAACTTACGCCAACTGAGTTGGTGATGAACCTTAGCCATTGATAAACTGAGAGCAAACATAATGGATGTTCAGTATTCACTAGCAGCATTAAAAGCATATCAATTGCTCTCCAATGCACAAGGGAGATACTTGATTATGTGGCAGGGCTAATAGAAATGAACATTGTTGTATCTGCATATGTTGGCAAAAGAGAGAGAAATATTATCCAGTGATGATGGCATATAAGTTAGTACCAGGATTTCATGCAGTAAATTTACTATCAAGAATATCCACAAATGCCTTCTGTTACCACTTTTTAAGAGATGGAGTATAGGAAATTGACCGAGGTTGACAAACTAGTCATTAAACAAGTACTTCAAATTACCTTGCAAGAAATTCTATCCAGCTTGAATCAAAGCTGTTTGTTACACTCTTGGGCTTCTGAAGGCAATGTATCAACAACCCAGCACTCACTGTTGATTGAAACTGCGAGGTGTACAGATTTCAAACAAGATACATCTGTTTTTAAGTTTTCCTCTCTTTTTCTCTCTTATCTCTCTGCATGTGTACAAATATGACATTTTTCTCTAAAGCAAAAATGGAAGAAGACTTCCTAGGCAACTTAACAGAGATGTATCAAGCACATGAAGAAGTATAACAAACCCTGGTCTCAGCATAATTCAGGCTGGAGAAAAATTAGAAGATTGATCAAAACACTGTTAAAAGAACCGCAAGCTGATCAAGACAGTTGTTGATATCCATAATTTGTATTCATTTGTTCTGTCTCATTGGTACCTCTTTAGATTTAGATGTTCATGCACTCATGAAAGAGTGTCATGTGTTAGTTCCTCAACTTTCTGATCTAGTGCTTTCTGTTTTGCTGACCACAGGAAAATGCTAGAATTCTGATGCATCGCAAAGCCCAGCTTTAAATGCAGGAAAATGGTGCAGTTTATTTTCTTACCTGAAAGTTACCAAAGCAGCTTCCTCCAGGTAGGGTGACGTAGCTCACAAATGGAGGTCCAGGGGAGTTTAGTGACTCATATACCACTATGCCTTCACTTGAAAACACATCTTTTTGTTTCTGCTTGCTCTCCCAGAATTCCTGCAGCATTGCTACAACATTCACTACCAAAAACATAGAAATGACAGTGTGTTAGCCATAATCAGCATTTCTCCTTCTCTGCTTTATATGAGGATGGATTTACACATCAATATGAAAATGTCAGTAGCTTCTTCCATACAGTTATAAGTTAGCAGGCCTAATATTTAGAGAAGGTAATTAATTCATGCAAACATATGCATATGTGTATGTACACACACACACAAGTAATGGATTCTGATTTCTAGCAAACCAGTGGATACAGACGTCTATTTTATGTCACATTCAGACACAGGCCGCACATCTATGAATACAGTCGAAGGTTTCTGCCATCATGACTTGCCTTAACCAGCTAATGAGCAGCTCAGGTTCCATTGCCACAGGGCCAGGTTGCATTTAAAAGAGTGTGCACCTCCCTTTCCTGCTGTGCATGTATGAGGCAGACACTTGAGTTTTCACACACCATATCGACAAGCCACATCAGGACACAAGGTAGCAACCTCAGAGTGATTCCATATGCACTAACTTTTAGGTGCCTATTGCAGAAATCCAGAGTACTAATATGTCCCATGCCTAGGGAACTGCTCCTTCAAAACTGCTACAGCAGAAACTGAAAATGGTCACCTCTGCTACCATTTTCAGATTGTTGCAGTAAGCCTAAGCTTGATCTGCACTGCCATGAATGAATGCCACCAGCAGTGATCTGAGAACTTCAGATAGGCTCACACCATTTGCCTGCTGCTTTGGCGATTCCTGTAGTGGCCCCAAGCTTTTTGTCCTGGATCTTACCACACTTTAGAAGCCCACATGGATGTAAAGGCCTGTCCCCATATCTGCTGGTCCAGTAGCTACAGATCCACTCATCTGCAGTTGACTGGATCAGCCCACCCCTCCCCCGAACAGTACCATTAGGCCCCCTGGAGGCTTCCTGGAGGCCTGGAAAAGTTAGAAATCACACAAAATCTTGTGTGATTTTCCATGATTCTTGGAAAATCTCACAGGATTTCCCAGAAATCATGGGAAATAGCACAAGATTTCCCAATGTTTCATATATCCGCAGTTTCCTGTAACTGTGGTAGGAACAGGTATGGCTCCCCCACGGATAGGGGGCACACATGGAGTCTAAACCTGGCCAGAGGATGCATTCTGTGCATGAAGTTCTGCTAATGCCATGCTCCTCCAGCAAAGAGAAGGCAGTAACTTTCTATTGCTTTTCTTCTCCCTTTTTTTCCTTTGCACCTCAGGAATTTGCTTCCAGAGCATTGCAGATTCCCCTAAACCAGCAAACAAAACAGTAGGGTGGGCTGCAAGAAATAAGAGTGAATGATTAAAGAGATTATCCATCTCTACAAATGGAGAAAGTCCTCTTGGTTGTTGTTATTATGTTTAAAGCAATTAGGTTCCAAGGCCATTAAAAGCACTTAATGCATAGTGGTCTTTATTTGGTTTACTCATTTCATTTTTATTGAAAAGTTATGTTATTAGCTAGGGTTCTCCCTTGTCCTCCCCCCAAAATTGTTTTGAGAATAGGTTTACTTCATGTCCATCCATTACTTACCTACAGCGATAGCAAATGGGGGGACAGGGGGAAGCATATTTCTACTTAGAATATTTTATTATGTGGTAAGCAGTAATTTGGGCTGTTTCTAGCAAAAATCTGCCACTTTAAGGCAGATATGTCTCATGTGCACACTAGCAGAGAAGGATAATAATAATAATATAATAATAATAATAATAATATTTATTTGTATACCGCCCTATGGCAAACCAATCCGGGCGGTTAACAGCAGTAAAATGTAAAATATAACAATTAAAAACACCTTATCCCTCCCCCCCTTAAGACAGTATTAAACAGTATAACATATTAAAACACAATATCAATGCATAAAACAATAATTTAAAAACTAAAAACCCTGATGTCCCTCTGTTGATCCTCAACCATCACTAAGATGGGGCTGCATCCAGATACCAGTTACTTATTCAGCTCTGTTTGGATATCTTAGAATAAAGCATGGATATTCCAGAATTTCCATACTTTATTCTGGAGTATCCAAATATGGCAGAATAAATAACCAATATCTGGGTTGCAAGTGAGCTTGCAAGTTGGGCAATGCCATATGGATTATGTCAAAATTTGCAACTGTAATTAAGCATAATTTTGTATAACTTCAGGTCAAAATAGAGATTCCCAATTAAAACATAACAGCAATAAATCTACAATTCACTTTCTCATTAAATCACCTTTTGAATGTAGTAAATAGCATTTTAAAAATCCATTTTTTACAGCTTTACTATCCTGAACCTCTTTATGTAAGAATTACAGAATGTTAATACTTGACCAGCCTCTTGTTCGCTGACTTGTATTGATGATCTAAGGGAAAAACACCAATTACTCTGTAAAATAAGAAAAATAAAATCCAGTCTGACCTACCTTGGAAAGACATGGAGCCCCTTTCCCCAATTAAACTAAAACTAAAATAGAAAACAGATGGTTATCTCAATCCATGATGTTAGAACTTAAGCTTTGACACAAACTGGATACAGGTGAAAACACAAACCACAAAAGATTGGATTGTTTTCTAATCTAAGGCTGTCCCTCAAGTCTTTTGAGACTGCAGAATTTATTAACTTCTTATTTAATATGCTTAGCTACTTGCTGTTGGTCCCTGAAAATCATCAAAGCAACAAAAGAGATAAAAGCAGAGTTGAGTACTGCGTGGCTTTCCATTCAAAGCCATCCCCTCCCTAATTTTTAAGCTTTGGTTTCCAATAATACCAAAATTTAAGTCATGGTAACATGGTTTATAGTATTATAGTGATTCTTCATTCACCATGGAACCTATTCAAACCAGGCTAGATTTTGAAATCTAACCTGTTAAAATACAGCCGTACTCAGGTTTACTATCTCTTCTTTTCCCCTAATATGGACAGATATACACACAGGTCTTGTAACAATTCCATTTAAAAGCCATTAAGGGAAAGCTGATATTTAGGATTTTGGGGAGAGAAAAATCATGTTAAATCTCAGTTGTCCTCCACTTTGAGCGTAGCAGGAGTTGTGGTGCTGATGTCAAATTATTAATGAAAAGGCAATGCTTAGGTCTATTCATTCAAGATTATTATAGCCCAAAGGCCCAAAAGTAAGGAGTAACACATTAAGCCTGGTTTCTAGTAAGCTTGAGGAAGTAGGATATAAAGGAACAAAAGGGCCGTGGTCACACCTGGCTGATCTAGGTCATCCTGTTAAGAAACTGAACTGAAGTCGTCCTAATCCTATCCACACCCAATCCCTGATAATCAGTCCTCAGATCATTCTCAATTTGGACTGCTATACTCAAACCTTTTCTGTTATCTCCTTTATGCTTTCTCTACTCCTATTAATTACATCAACACCACCTGCATTCCGATAGGATAAAGTTCTGTCAATCAATAGTGGCAACGGGGTCTGTTTGGAGTTGCATAGTGCTGAGGGCAAAGTCAGGGTACTGTTGGGATGAGGGAACTGTGCCCCCAAACAGATGCAGCTGAGGCATATCCTAGCCAGCATGCAGCTCCACCTCCACAGCCATTCCAGTAGAAAAAAGAGAGGCTGTAAGTTGGCTACCCTTCTGGGGCTAATTAGTGACAAAGGCAGTGGGGTCACCTGCTATTCCATAGTTAAAAAGCCCCTGATATGCTCCAAATTGCTTTGGGATATGTGATTATGTCATCTTGCAACCCAACTGCTAATAACTGCTAAGATTCATGGAAAGGAAAAATGATTATGGAACTTTCCTCGTAGATTTCCTAAATGCTTCCCTTTTGGCCTGTCACTTGTTCCATCAGCCTTCCCTGAATATGCTGAGCAGTTCGCATTACCATTTTTATTTTTCATCAGCCTGTAGGACTAAGTTCTAAACACAATCAGCATTTGGACAGCATAGAAAGAGTATTTTGTTTGGCTGAGGACTTAACAGCGAGTCACAGTTTTTAAAAACAGTATTTTCACGTCAAAAGATGTAAGAAAAAACCTATAACAATAGCTAAGAATGAGCAACACCTTTAATGTACTATTCAACAATAAATAAGAAATGCCTAGTAACTATCATTTTGCTTTATAAATTCTACATCAGTCGGACCCAGATGGAAATACAAAGGCAATGAAGTTTGTGTGACTTCCTGGGTGACTGAGGATTGTCCCATCCAGGGCAGGATGAACACCTTCAGCAGATATTTGTCTAACTGTTCTGGCCCACAACTACCTTGAACAACTGACATTGTAACCAGTGAACGTGTAAATGGTTACAAAGTGGCTGGAAATCATGGCTAGCTGGCTGCTCCTATGCCGATCCAGGATGTACCAGTTCAAATGGCCTTGGAAAGAGAGGCATATTTTACACAGAGACTGCTTTCCCCACCTTCAATATGAACTCAACCAAAGACCACCTCCAGACGGTGGCCGGATATGGCTCTAGGAAGCAATAATGCAGGGTATTGTTCCTTCACCATCATCACTTCCAGGGTAGACAGTGCTGTGATTGGCACTGTCTTTGTGAGTTTTAAGTCATAGATCCAGGCATCTGGGTGTTTGGAATGCCTGGATGTATCTTTTGCTAGCACAGTTGGCCAGCTGTTTCGGCCTCCATGAATGTAGTGTGGACAGAGCAATGACTACTCCATCCTCCATGTGAGAAACAGTGCTGTTACTATAAAACAAATGACCAGAAATAGTTATTTTTCCTTTTTGGGGCGGAGGGGAGCAGGGCTATGGTGGGGCAACCCTACCATAAACTGGCGCTCTACTTCCCCTATCTGGATGGGGCCAAAGACATGATTAAATGCATTCCAGATCCAGAGACACAAAAATTATAATCTTCCTGCCAAAGCCAAAAACAAACAACACTGGAAAAGGAAAAGGAAAAAGTGAGCTAATGTGTTTTAACATATTTTTGCTATTAAGAATTTTTTCCCCTGTATATGAAGATCTTAAATGACATCGTATTTATCTGAAATCTTTATGTGTGAAAAAACTTAATCTCAGAGATATAAGGAACTAGACAACGTTGTACAAAATGTATTTGTTTATTATTTGTATTTCTATCCCATCCTATACCCTAAGGTCTCAGAGCAGGTAACAACATTTAAAATCAAACTTATATTAAAATAATAGCAATATATATTAAAACAGTAACAGTGTCTGAAAAGTGGGAAGAGAATGAATGAAGTAGATTGTCCCTAAAATGTAAACCTATTTGGTAATAGCCAAAATAAAGATGAGTGCCAGACTAAATCTAATGCTCTGGTTTAAATGGTTCACATAAGACCATCTCATAATTATGAAACTGGCTCTCTCCCAGGCCTTCATCTACAATGCCCAAACGAGGCATCGAGTTTGTCTTATCGTATACAGTTAGCCAAAGTGGATATCTGCTATGTCAATAGATCTAGTTTTGCAAATTCAGGTTCCCTTCACATGTAGCCCCATTTATAGTTGGGCAGATTGAGGCTGCTAGCTGAAGTAGCTGATATGGGTTGTGGAGAGCTTAATCCCTCCTCTCCAAGATGGGCCCTTTCTGCACTGGGTCTCAGACTAGGGTCCTGCCATCCTCATGATGCTGCAGACTATGGCAGACCCTCCTTGGGGCCTGCCGCAGTCTGCACTAACTGGTGGATGGAAGGTTCCTGTTCTTAGATATAATCTGGTATAAGGCCGTGCAGAAAGGGCCATTGTCTCTGAGTGAAACTCTGCTCACAGATATAGGTTCCCTCACTGGCCTTACTGTGACTGGAAATACAACCAGAAGTCACACTACATGTCCTGTGCTCAGCATGGAATTCTGGGTGATGGGGCATCACGGGGCATCACCATACCAAATCCTTAAGCCATACCAAACTCTCCCTTTGGAGTGGTTTTTCCTGGTTTCCCGAGAACCTTTTCTCCCCAACTTTTTATAAATTGGGGAGGAAGCAACTACATCTGACATGTGACCATATAATCTCCACCCCCCCGCTCCCTTGATAACCAGACTGATCCTTAGGCACCATGCAGAGGTAGCCAAAGGAAGGGACAATCAGCATTGCCTAGACTTTGCCATACTATTGCATAAAATTTGCATATTAAGCAGTGGAAATTTCTGCAGAATGAAATAATTTTTTGATGCAGCAACTTTAAGAACATCTAGACCAAATCAAATATGGTGTATAGGGAGGGCAGCTATCCTTCTTCACTTTAGTTATGTTGGTGGAGTCCACTGGATACCAGTTTTAAAGTGAATCGAACAACTTTGGCAGTTATGAACGCTCATTAGATTGCATATAATCCACTGTGGACCGAGTCTTTCACTGTATAGCCATTTATTTTTTAAAAAATACTTACATCAGTAATTTTACAGGTAATGCCTACTGATTTTTATTTATTTATTATTTATACCCATATACCCAAAGGTCTCAGGGTGGGTAACAACCTTTAAGATCCACCATATCGAACAAAATAATATATATTAAAACTGATAAAAGTTTATGGCCTTTTTCTAGAATATATCTCAGGATAGGGCCATGCTGTCTGTATGTTAGTGTAGACTATGGTAGGCCTGCCCTAGAATGTAGGCAACAGACCCTATCCCAAGGTATATACAGAAAAAGGCCATGTGCAGAAAGGGCTTAAATGTGCTGCCATCATCATTTGACTTGTAAAGAAGACTAAATAGCATTCCTTATAACACGATAAATGAACAGACAAGTGGTAGCTGTGGACTCTGACAGTTTTGTAAATCCCTGTGTATTGAAAGTTTATCAGAAGGAAGGCCTACATTTGAAACTGGTGGATCTCATTACTGTGTGTTATTGAATTATGAAGACTTGTAGCCTTCATAATCCTGGACTATTTAAGACTCAGGACTGAGGAGTTACCTAAAGAATCAGTGTGAAGCCTCTTTGAATGTGGATCCCTAGGAACGATGGGGCTTTGTTCGGGCAAATGCTGAGTAGTCCTTCCAGCCATGTGGAACGGAGCCATAATCTTAAGAATATTTCATTTGTTACAAAACAGCCATTTATAAAGAACACACACAGTAACTATTTCCTGCTTAGTCAGTTTTAAACTTTTAAAAGGGTTTCAGAAGGAGACTTGTTTTAACTAACCTGTCAGACTATTATTAAATAATCATTTGACTGTTGAGTTAAAATAAGCCTTTGGAGTTTAATACATTTCATATATGATTAAAAAAACAAAAAACAAAGGAAGGTTCCTTTATGCAAGGCTACTAAAATTGTCTTCCATTTCCTCCATCAATCTATGGCACATAATCAGTAAAATCATATCATTTAAACAAATACCATTACTAATAAGTGTACCTTTTTGCAGCTGCCTTCCATTAGAAGCCATAATTTAACACACACCTCACACTGAAGCTGTAAAAGTTGGGTTCAGTTTGCTTAGAGACATAAAATGAGAAATAAAGAAAAGTCTGCAGACTGAAACTGTTATTAATAAATAGCCACAGAAGAATTTTTATTATTATTATTCAATCGCTATGTAAAAATATGCATGTGCCTGTAACATGCTCTTCAATAGAAGCTCATAAATGGGTCTGTGTGCCACTGATCTGTGGGAAGCTGAGGTAGATGGGGGGGAATCTATCTGACAGAAACAATGGACAGCACTGGCAGCATTCTGATCTATTTCACTCATAGACCGTGGTCACATCTTCACTTTAAACCTTCTTCAGTCCATCTTCTGATCGCAACACACATCTTTTCAGTTCTGTCTGTTTTTCTTCATTTGAACTTTCCAGGTGGAAAGTCGACAAATACAATGGATAGGAATGAAAAGCTGTGAGTGTTGCGATCAGAAGATGGACTGAAGAAGGTTTAATGTGAAGGTATGACCATGGGCATACTTTAGTTTGCATCTATACCGAGATCAAACGGAGCATCTCCGTATCTTAAACCCTCTCTTTTAGTACTTGGTTTTAAACTGTGCCATCACATGTCCCTTGAATAGAGCCTCTCCATGCTGCCTTATCTGTTCCACACAGGGCATCTTCTTTCTGTTTCTGTGCCTCATTCCTATCCCATTCTCCTCACATGACCTATTTCTGTAGCAGGTTCCTCTCAAAATCCCACCCAGCCCAAATGGCAGTTAAATAATACCACCATCCCCAAGAACGGATTAAGACTATGATCAGGCAGAAGAAAGAAAAGCATTTCTGGATGTGATGAGACACAACAAAAATAGCATCTCTGAGGTGCCTCTGAGACAGCTTAGAAAAGGCTTTGAGGTGGGATTGATTACACACCAGCCTGTCCTTTCTCCGTTCTCATGACCATCCTATGCTGGAAAAGATGGATTAAAGAAGGCTTGGGAACATGCTCTCATCACAGCCAAGAAGTGACTTATGAGTAAGAAACGGGAAGGCAAATGCAGAAACACCTATGGCTTGGAGAGAACATGCGAGTATCTAATCATATCCCTAACCCCTTCCTACCATACTCTTCATCCCATTTAACAGAAACTATTTTACACTAGCTGGCTATTCTGAGATCTTTTAGTACATAGGATTTTAAAATCTGCTTAATCCAGAACAATTATATCTTGTTTGCAGTAGTTGGTGTTCCAGGGTAACACTGCTATGGAGCAGCCATCAATTTTTCTAGGAATAGAGGAAGAAAGATACCAGACGCTTGCTCCATTTGCAATGAATTTTTGAGGATTAGTCTCGACTGGAGTTTTGTTTAGGGGGATTCTTACACAGATTTATCTTCCTCAGTTCCATGGTCTTGTGCAAAATGCAGACATATGCATTCTTGTTCACTTGAACACCATCCAAATCCATACATTTTGCATATTTATTCATTTTACATATGTGTCTATTACCTATCACAGATATTTCCATATAGTCACATATCTGATTGCAGTGCACACATTTATAATTTGGGGAATGATGTGTACACAAGTGTGAAATCTTACAAAAATGTATGATACTAAGGCACCCTGAAATGTGCAGATTAGACAAAATTGTGAACAAAAGGACATATTTTATTAAAGTGTTTTAAATGATTTTCAAATTGCTGTTGAAATAAGGTGGACTGAAGTTTACGCTAGAAATATATAAGCAACTAAATTTGGTCGATTCATCCTTACATTAATAATTATCAACCCGGGCAATGGTTAACACTGTTCTGAGTCTGTAGCCCAAAGAAAATATTATGACACTTTATTCTGTTGCCATATACCAAAACCAGTGGGTTTGGCAGACAAATCCTTTTTAAATTCTGGTTATGAAATAGTGTCTTCTAGCCAGTGAACCTAAGGCAGCAGTCTATGTTACAGGGTACCTTGTACCTCTTGTGGCAGGATTTCTGCTCCTTTTAGCTGATGCAGCTTCCCGTGATTTATTCCTGGTTAATCATTTGTGCTGATGCTGAGCATCAATGTGTGGTCCACCTCTCTGGGAGGTTTCCTGATAGTTGGGGGCCCCTGTGGGCCTTTTGCCAAAAACAATTTCAAAAGTAGAGCTATGACTGCTGGATAAGGGTTTCATGAGTACTGAAACTTACTGGAATCTAATTTGAATCTCCCAACATTGTGGTCATCTGTCTGCCTGTCTGATTGGGCCATTGAGATTTATTAGCAGTTTTTACATATTTATATAATAGGCCTACAAATATGGGTGAGCTTGAATTAGGCTAAGGAAACATTCCTCTTGAATCTGCAGCAAGCCTAACCAATGAAAAATTGAAACTTGGGGTTTGGAAATCTATAAATTTCTAAGGTATTCTTAATTATATTACCTTTGGTTGACCTTGAAACAAACTGAACCAGCTGTAGTGCATAAATATGAATGACATTAAAGCAGCCTCTGCATGTGACTAATGATCTTCTGAGCAATTTTCTGAATTGTTTGCTTCCTGAAGGACACTTCTGTTACTGCCTTCAGTAGTCCTTTGTAGGAAAAGGTTAGGATTTGCCTATTTTTGCTTCTCTGGGGACTTAAAATTTGCACAGATACCAGGTCAGATTAGCTCCTCTTTTGAAAAAAATAAGGGAAATACTCAACAGTATCTTTCATGCAAAGCCCAAAGAAGCTGGTTTTAATAAACATGACCACAGAAGCAGCTAGTTCTTATTTGGACATTCGTATATGTACGGATACATACACATTACATACTGCATATGGATTCGTATGGATGCCTATGGACACATACGAATGTGGTCGACATTTGTATCTTCAAATATGAATTGAATATTCATATGAATAGATATGAATGTATTCGATTTAAATTGAATGTGAATACATTCAAATTTTAAACGTTCAAATAGATTCAAATCTTTGGATACTAGATTTGAATTGAACCGAATCCCGAAAATTGCATTTGTGCACACCCCTACTTGGAAGTACATTTTGGCCCATCTCTATTATGCAGCAAAGACGCCTTTTCCATGCCTCAAGACAACCAATCCCCCTCCCCCCGTTGAGGTATCTGTGGGGAAATGTTAGCAATCACAGGTCATGATATGGGATGTTGCCTGTTGCCTCATGGACCTCCATGTACAAGCACAGATGCATACAAGTACAGCCTGGCCTGGTAGCAGTTGAGATGGGGAGGCTTGTTGGGCAGGCTGTGGCCAGGTTATGCACTGGGGGAACCTTCCTCCATATCTAGAGCCATGGTTTCCAACCTTTGTTCACTTGTGTATCTCTTGGCAGCCCATTTCCACAAACTGTACCCACTTCATATCAGCAAAATGTTTGTAATCAGTATAGTTGCCTTATTGTGCCTTTTCCTGGCATTATTTTATTCTTTTTGCATACCCCTAAATGCCCTGGTTCATACTCCTGCTGGTACCCCAGGTTGGGTATGTCTGATCTAGAGGGTTACTGTTGTATGCAAAGGCTACAAGGGGAATGAGCATTACATACAGTCAGCTCAGAAATGTCTTAAAATCAGAAGGCAGGATCTAGATTTTTTTTGCTTAATCATAAGACAACAAAATGTTGGAAGAAAGGCATCACAGAACATTGTGAGTTGCTAAAGCCAATTCTTCTTTACAGCAGGCACCAGACAGCATTCAGCACTGTCTCTGAGAGCAGCCAGCACAGGCCTATAGGTTAGGACCTTCTTAGTGGTGGGTCCTATATTTCCATACTGGGAAGTTTCCAAGCGTGCTGTCATCCATTGCAACTTAGAATGTCTGGGGAGATCAATGGGAGACTTCCAGTATCTTCCCTAGAGCTAGTGTTCATGCCTGCTATGCTCTCTATTGGGCAGCTATTTTTAATGTCTAAGCCCCCCTTTGGGATAAGATTTTAAAAAACAAAACTCTCATGTGCTTTCCTGTTTTACTTATAGCCATCCTTACAGCCTGCAAGTCTGTGGGTGGTCACAATAACTTCACTGAGGACTCCAGGACATGTCCTTCCAATCAAAACTTTGCCAGATGATCTTCAGGAATCTGTCACAGTAGGGAGCGGGACAGGGAGCTTCCCACCTTTTCCAGATCAAGTTCCTTGGGCATATAGGATGCACCAGCCATCACAAAGCTTTTCTTTTATTCCAGCTTTCTATAGATCTGCAAGAACCTCACTGAGTTTTCCTTCTGGGTGGCCTAGGAAGTTATATTTGTGTTTATCTGTCTTACTCTTGATTTCTGTCAAGCTGTGTATGGAATAAGGGATACAGGACTCCACTTTCTCACCAGTTGCTTGTTTAAAGTCATTCATGCTCATTTTGAAAGAATGCATACGGCTGAGACTAATGACTTAACATAGCATCTGACAGCACAGCAGGAAAGACTTTGAAAATATGTATGTGTGCATGCACAACACACACACACAAATGAATTAAATTCTTCTTATGCCATGACAAAGTAGATTATATAGGTAAGTTTGCATATGAGGATGTTAACTGTAACATAGCAATGGGAGCACAGCACATTTGAGCTACACATCTAAAGTGGCAAATTGTACTGTTTATCCAAAAAAGCAACAAATAAATAAAATTCGATGATGGTGGGGAAGGCAGCACTACACACTTAGCAGAATCTGTTCATCAAGAGAAACTTTACCACCTTTTCAAATCAATTCTCAACCCAAAGTTCAGAACTGAGTTGTCTTGGGCTGGGTTCAGGACTTCTTTCTAGATTAAACAGCACCCAATTCTCTCAGTCAACTTCAATACAAATCACAGAAACACACATGAAGCTTTCACCTGCATTATTCATGAATTGTAGGATTAGTTTATTTTTGAAGAAGTTAATTATAACCACCCCTCTGAGAAAAAAAGTTCTACTCAGTCAAGAGCATATAGCCAGTTCACCTCAATAAGCAGCTTTTTGGAGTTAAAATCTGAAGTAGCCATATAAATAAAAATCCTACCTTCATGCTTGCTGAACAAGTATATTTATAAAGCTGTCATGTGAGGGTGGAAGGGGTGAGAGGGGACAGTAATCAGAAAAACACATATGCGTATAGGCTTTATATGAGTAATCAATCCCCTTAATATTTTAAGATCTTCATCTACAATATTCTCAGCATAAATGTTATGCTTGCAAACTGTAACCAGTCTAAACATCTTCCAGTTAAATATTTTATCTAATCTTCTTCAAGCGTAACATGAATGCAGTTTAACAATTTAATATAGCAAAAAAGTCTTCATAAGAGATGACAAGTTTTCCACTCATAAATTTATAAATTTACTCAGAAGTAAATCCCACTGAGCACTGTAGGGCTCAGTCCTAGATGTGCCAGGACACGATTGTGTGCCAATAACCTTTATGGGAGGAAACAAAATAGATTAGTACAGTATTACAGAAAACACGTCTTCTCGATAAACAGCTCTTGAACACATCGATGGAAAGATGCATTTAACAGCAGAGGACAAGAATCGGAGTTATGGTATTCAATGGAGAACTCTGCAGGTTTCAACTTGACTTGAACGTGGATTTTTTTTTCCCGAGCCCAGGAACTTTGTTTGGTACTTACAGTCTTTAAAGGCAAGTGTAGGGTCTCTGTGAGGCAGGACTTGGGAAATTATATGCTGTAGCGATTCCAAGGTTCTGTCCATCCCGGCTTCCCTTTTTCCAGACTGCTGCATTCCCGGCAAGTGTCCACCACATGCCTGGATTCCTCTACTCTTGTCCTGAACTCGAGCAGTTCATTGATGAAGTGGATTACCAAAGAATCTCTTTCAGCGTTTGCCAATCAGACCCTGCCCGGATTCAAAGGACCCTTAGGGGGTCCTCCTCCCCGCTTGCTTATCTTTGTTGTAGGCTGAGCTAATTAGCGGGAAAACGCAGGCTGACGGGCTCTCTTCTATGGCTTTCTTCTGCTAAACACACCCACCTACTGGCTATTTGGAGAAGCTAATGATGGGAAAGGCATTCTGCTTCTCTTTTCACTCAGGCATAGATTACTGCTGTTGCTGCTGCTGCTGCTGCTGCACCAGACCAGACAAGACAGAATTTGGTTTTTAAATAAGACTACTCCCCCCACCCCCCGCACGGACATATTTAATGGGGAGAGAGGAATGTGGATATTGACTGTGAGTTTCTTGCCAGCATCTGGCTCCTTTGGCAAAGAAAAGTAGGATGGGCCTCTGACACCAGGCAGATGGAGACAAAAACTAACCAAAACTAGAGTGCAGTATTAATCACAAGTTCAACAGTCACCAAACTGCTCTCAAGTCTTCCTCCTTGTTTCCTGGGCCTCCAGGGAAAAGGTGGCTGATCCCTGGGTTGCAGGAAAAATGGCAGCCTTGCCCTTGAGTCTTTGGCAGCAACCATAAGTGGTTATTAAAAGGTGCTCCTGAGGTAACTTAGAAATGGTTTGCAGGTGGGATTGTTCATGGTCCAGCCTACCCCTTTCCTCTCTTGTGACCATTCTGGGCTAGAGAGGGGGATGAGAGCAAGAGGGACACATGCTTCCGTCTGTGAGGCGCTTCAAGAGCGCCTTTTTCTTATGGGTGATCACAGCCTTACTTTACAAAATACTTTGCAGTCCTGTACGTGAAGGGCTATCTATTCCAAGAATGCTTGCAGAAGGACTTCAGTTTGCACTCCATGCACGCTGCATCTTTGAAGTTCTCCGGGCTGAATGTTCCTACACGTAACACAGGATTCATTTAGGTTGGATTGGTCATGTGGCCCCTGCCAGCTTTTTGATTTTATGACCCTGTAATATGGGGTCCCAATCTCTTATTTCACTGATCATCTAGTTCGGATGATCATGCATCTTGTTCACCTTCTTTGGAGGTTCTGTGACTTTCAAATCCTGCTCTTTCCCACAATAGGCTATAGTGGGATATGTTACACAGAACACCATTTTGCTCATTTGGGGTGCTGTTTGGAAACATCCTCAAACCCAGTTTAATCGGGGGGGGGGGAGTGTATATAGGGAGAACATGTGTGCTGTAGGAGTCCATCATGTACTAGACAGGAGCAGATTCAACAAATATACAATTTAGGTATGTACTGAAATAAACTAACAGAATTACAATACTTCTTATCAAAGATTTTGTTGGATAAATCCCAAATGCAATTTATAGTAATTACAAATTTATTTATTTATTTATTTATTTATTTATTTATTTATATTTCTATCCCACCCTATACCCGAAGGTTTCAGGTCAGGTAACAGCATTTACAATCGGACATACATTAAAACGGCAGTATTTATTAAAACAGTAATAGTGTCTGTAAGATGGGAAGAGACAGTATGCTCTTACATGTGTAGCATATGCATATTTTAAATAGATATGTGTACATTTTTACCTCCTGTCGCTACCCATGACACCATCTGTCTTTGCAATGCTCATTGGAAACCGAAAGTCCTAAAGCTACTTCCATCATCAATTTGCAGGTGAAGGGAAAATGACTGAAGGACTTCCCAATTTAGCCTGTTTATATGCACTGGTTTTTTTTAAAGCTGCATCCAGGCAGGGCTAAAAATCTGAATTTAATGTGCAGCAGAATTTGACCTGACAGAAACGTTTAATGGTTCTCTGCTGTAGCTGCACAATATACACTGATACTCGCGGTTTAAAAAATAGCCGTTTTAAGCACTCTCGCCGTGGAGTATTGCGTTATTCTGTCCTTTTTCATCCGTGTGGCAAACTGCAAGAGAATTAGGGCCTGTTTGCACTTGGCTTTATTCTGGAATATATCCAGGAATAGGGGCTTGCTATCCACACGCTAGTGCAGGCTACAGAAGGGCCCAAGTGGGGCCTGCCAGAGTCTGCATTAGCATGGGGAACACAGTCCCATATCCTGAGATATACTCCAGAAAAAGGCCAAATGCGAACAGGCCCTTAGTGAGAGCTTGCCTTCACCTGAGAATGTGCAGACCTATCAGAATGTGCTCCATGTTGAGCATGCAGGGAAGGGCTGAACAGGTGAACAGAAGAATCTCACTCCAGCAACATCGCCAAAATGCTAAGATATAGAGTATCAATAGTGGGTCTAGGGGCAAATAGTTTCCCCTCTGAAACTACTTTACTCTGGACCATTGGTAAAACACAAGTTTTTAAAGGCATCCTTAGATTTAAACTTGGGAGCAAGAGCTGTCTAGTAGTCCATTTTGTAAGCTGCTTTGGGTGGATAAAAATGCATCCGGTATATGGATATATAATCATTCAGATGAAATAGGCTTCAACAATGCAGATGGATTTGTTTAGATTGTTAGGCTGGCTGCCAAGGTCAAAAACAACGCTCACTGTTTTAACTGTTCTAAACACAACCCCTGTGCCCAGCCACATCAGCATTCAATAAAGAAGCTTTGAGCAAAGGGACACAGTACCCACTTTGATAAGAAGTTTTTTTAAGAAATAAGATTGCATTTGCTGCCATTTCCTTTCATGTTACTCTGCTGAATACCAGAGGGAGCAGTGTGGTTTCATTGTTAATGCTCTGGAAATTGTAAAGAGAATTTTATGTGGGGAAGGCACTGATGGGCACTGCTACTGATGAGAGAAAATACCTGCACCAACCACCTCCACCTTCATTCAGATGAAACAAGGGATTATGGGGGAGATTTCCACAGCAAAAGCTGTTCAAGCCCCCATCTGGTCAAATATAGCACTGGATCTAAAACAAAGGCTGTGTTTGGATATAACAAAAGGGGCATCCCGGAGGCACCTCAGAGAGATAGTGTGTGGCCTTTATGTTCCCAGCCCTTCTCTAACCCAGCCTTTCTAGCATAGAATGTTTAGAAAAGGGGTAAGGAGCAGACTGCTGTGTGAACAATCCCACCTCAGAGCCTTCTCTAAGCTCCCTCAGAGGTCTAATGGTTACGGAGCTGGACTCTTATTTGGGAAAACTGGATTTGATTCCTCACTCCTCCATGAAACCAGCTGGGTGACCTTGGGCTAGTCACAGCTCTCTTCTGAGCTCTCACAGCCCCACCCATCTCACAGGGCATTCTGTTGTGGGGAGAAGAACAGAAAGCTTTGTCAGCTGCTTTGAGTCCCCTTAAATGGGTGAGAAAAGTGGGGTAGAAAAACCAGCTCTTCTTCTTCAGAGATACTTTTTTTTGTTTTGCCTGATCAAAAAGCCCAAGAGTACTATATTTTAATCCTCTTGTGGTCAGTTGAACTTGCTTGCATGTGTGATTTTCCCCTTCATTTCATTCACACTCTGTTTAAGCACTTCCACTTGTTTTCTTCAATCACAGGCCAGATGTTTGCTTTGGAATTTCACCATAAAATAGTCACCACATTGTGTCAGAGAAACTGGCCTATGGATGGGTGGAGCAACGTTTTGAATAGTTGTTTGTACTAGCATCTGTTAATAAATTCACTCCCACCAATCATGACTTGATGTCACCAGTCTGTTGAGTTTTCAAAGGACATTGTTGGACTCATTCTATGGCTACAGTAATATGCAGACGTAACTCCTAGGTATGCTCAAGTGAAATTTAAGGGTTTTCTGTTTCACATCTCTGTTCGCAAGTGTTATTGTTGGACTTCTGTGGCTGCTTTGGCTAAGGATCATGAAGTTGAGGCCCCTCTCCTTCAAATTTGAACTTTTTCAAACTCAGGTAAACATGTATAGGTCCCCTCCTCATAGCTTCCATTCAAGTTGTAGGCCACATGTGAAAATAATGCACCAATGGGTCAGACTCAGTAGAAAGCCTTCCATATTTATTTATATACAGTAGTTCCTGGTTTGCAGTGCAGGGGAAGCAAGCAGAGCAACAATGCTGGCAGAAGCCTTGTCTGAATAGGGACTCACTCTGTTGCATACTGAGATTCATTTTAGGTACCAGAAAAAGTGCTCGACAGCCTTGTCTCCTCTGCCCTATGATTCCATTCCAAGAAGCTCAGAGCGGAATGCATAGTTATTTCATTTGATCCAAGTGCAGTAAAGGAGTCTGGCCAAAGGTTACCCAGTAGACTTTATGATTGAGTGGGGATTTCAACCTTTGTTTCTTGGCCCAAAAGAATCTAAGAGGATCCCTTCTTCTGGGGATCTGAAGCGGAAGAGAAAGACTAAAGTTTCACCCACTTTTGAATCTCTGCAAATGGCCTTTAGAGACATCCTTCCTGCCTCTCCAACCTTGAGACATTACCTAGGCATCCATTCTGGTAGCCCCAAAGCCAACATACTGTTACACATTTACAAAACTACTACACCTCAACTCTTCCTTTTTTCCTTTAGAGGTCATACTATTTAGTAGCCTGCTAAAAATAGGGCAATATAGGCTTTCAGTTCTTTCTGTGGCCCTTCTTTCCCCATATATAAAATCTTTTCAACAATTTGACACTTTCACAACAGTTTCTGTCACACTGAAAGCTTAAGACAATTGAAGGTTAATATGTATCTACAAAATTCAAGACGATCAGTTTTCTTTTAATGGCTTTTAAATGGAATTGTTATCAGAACTGTTTCTATAACAGAAAAATAGGGATGATGAATGCAAGTCTGGGTATGGCTGTGTTTTAATGGGCTAGATCTCCCCCAAACAAAAACTTCCCCCTTTCTGCGGGGAAGCTCAAGGCAGGAGACTTATTTAGGGCCAGTCCACACTTGGCCTGCACTTGAAGGACCCGTTTCTTTATCAGAAATGGCTCCTTTGGTGCAGAAGCATTCCCTGTGTGTAGTATGACAGGGTGCAGGTTTCACGGCACCACACATGTGGTTACCTTGTGCTAACCTGGAGTTGGTAAAGCTCGAAGGCACAGCATACATACCTCTTCCTGGTGTTGGAGGGGCGTGTGATATGCCACACGCACAGCTGTGCTGATAAGGCCCATCACACAACTGCCCTGGTGATGGCACTGCAAACACGTCCTGGTGCTGGTACCAATGAGTGAAAATGGGGTAAGTGTCTGGACAGATTAGGGAAGGGTTAATATGCTCTGAGCATCTGCAAATGCTTGGGCCATTTTGCCCTTTGCTTCCCATAGACAAGAAGCAAAATATGAAAAGTCCATTCCAAAATATCTCTCATTATCCTCATGAGAACTCCAAGAAATAAATGCAAAAGCACCACCAGGTGAGCTTCATCAAGAGTGCAAGTAGGATATAATGGGGTCCTTGCAAAGAAATCCGGATGGGTCTTCTCTATAATGAAGACTGAGACAAAACAAAATGAAATATCCAGAGCTCAGTAATAGGCACCAAGCTCACCGCCAGTCGGCTAAACTGCCTGTAGTAGTTTCTGGTGCTTCTTTGCTTCATAGGCCTCTAGCAAAAAAGGTGGCCTCACTCAGCGCTATATCTGTCCCTGAGTTCCACAGGTGAGTGGGAACTTGAACTATTTTAATATCTATATTATTCTCTAACTTTCCTGTTAGTCCAAAGATTACTCAGCAGCAATCATTTTGTGTGTTTCTTTTTAAAGCTGTTGTTGCATCTGTGGGACACTTCCAGTTCATTCTTGGACTCAATCCAGAAACACATTTATATAAATATCTGTACTTGGAGCATTTATTCGGTGGAAATTCACGTTTGAAGCTGTTATTAATATGAAACCCAGAATTCTTCACAACTCCAAACAAACTCCCCCCTCCCAAAGTCCTCAGAGAACAGATTTTCATGCATCTTGTGTTTATCTCCAATTCTTTAGCCTGAGGTAACATTGGTGAAGAAACAAATACGAGCAAAAATAGAACTTCCTCTTAAAGCTTCTTCAGATTTGTAATGACAATCACCAGCAATTCTACCATATCAGTCACAAAAACATTAATAAGGAGAAATAAAACATTAAAATGTATAAGCAATTAAAGAGCACAGCCAAGCAGTAAGAAAAATGTATTTACAATGGGATAATCATATAAAATCTAAAACCCCAAAGACAAACTAAGTTTCATTACTGTCAAATTTAAAAGATATTGAAATAGAAAAGATGTTAAAATAACATTAAAGCATGATGAAACAAAAGTAAAAGGTATTAAAACTGCTTTTAATTGCTTTAAAAAGCCTAGGAAGATGTGGTCTTAAAAAAAAATAATCAGTAGACTGTTTGGTAATGCTTTTTTTTTAGGAATAGGATTGTATAAAGATATGACCAATCCTAAGAGGAATCCAATTAACAATTTTGCTGCTACTTTCTGGAATATCTTCAAAGACAAGTTTAAATATTACATGTTGCAGTAAGCTGAATAGGGAAATAGAAGTAAACCACACATAGAAGGAAGGTTTTCTGTAAAGGAATCTAGCTGGAATTAGAGCCTAAGCTACTCTGAGCCACTTCAATGGAGACCATCATCCCATAAAAGACATGACCCGACTGAAGAATTTAAAGTATCTATCTGGTGTTTGGCTATCCACTTCTTTGTTAACAGATTTAACAGTCTTGCTGTGTGACTGTGGGGCTTCAAAGAAAGAACTAAAAGACATGTGCACTATGCCTTGGACAGGGCTGTTTCAGTTGCACAAGCTGAGAGGCAAGCAGAGTGCACAAATGTTTTTTCTTGTTCAATTCGAATCAAATTGAATGCAAGGACATTCACATTCATTCAAATAGAGCCCCTATGAATGTATAGGATTAAAATTCGATGCAAATGTTCTTCAAATGCCATTTGAATCTGATTTGAATCCCTGCCGCCAGTTGTGCCTACAGATCTCCTATGAATCCACTCTGAACATGTGAAATCCACTCTGAATCCATTTTGGATCTGCTCTGGATCTGCTGCAGATGTAGCTGGGCAGCCACTTTCCAGTCTCCCCAGGTTCACAAATATAACAAAGCTTTGAACAAATGTATAGAAGCATTTAATTCACATTTGAATGTCACTCTTTGAACGTAGCCAGCATTTGATTCAAATTCTAATGTCCAAATTTGGACTAATTCTATCGAATTCCAAGTGTGACGAACATTTGTGCAGTTCCCTAAAGCAGAGAGTTTGGCACAACCTACCCCTACTTCACACCAACCAGAGGGACGGGAAGCCTAAGACAGCTCACGACGCTTTGAGCATTCACACAGAGGGGCACAGGGATGCGTGTAAACGCATTCCGGAGCGCCCGTGTGCGAATGCTCAAAGTGTCGTGAGCTGTCTTAGCCGGCAAACAACGGCAAGGGGTGGGGAAACAGCTGAGGAGGCTCCCGCAGCCAGCGCTGGCTGAAAACAGCTGATTGTCAAAGCTGCGCCGGCGGGGGAGGCAAGCCCGCGGCTGTTAGGGAGAGAGAAGCATGCGCGAACGCTTCTCCTCCCGAACGCCTGCGGGCAGTTCGTGCGCGCCCGAACGCATGTAGAGCAGTTTAAAGTGCTCTACATTTGGAATGCGCGGAAGACAGCTCCGGACATGCTGGGATGCAAACTCGGCTGCAGCAAAGCGAATGCTGCACCCGGAGCTGTCTCCCGCGCGTTCCAAACCCCCGTGTGCGAAAACGTCTCAGCTCTTTGCCAAAGTCAATAGTTTGTAGTTTGCTGAGCTGCCCAAACAAAATAAAGGGACACATTAAGTGCAAAGTAGGAAAAAGATGGTGCCAAGGTCTCTGCTGGTTCCAGTATATAACTATGTGGGCTGTTCTTTTTAAACAGCAAACAGGGCGGTATCCAGCTGCTGGTTATTTATTTGGCTATATTTGGATACTCAAAAATAAAGTATGGATATTCCAGAAGATCCATGCTTAATTCTAGAATATCCAAATATAGCAGAATAAGTAACGGATATCCTGATGCATCCTAAGACTCTCAAATTACCACAGATTGATTTAATGAAACATTTTGGAACTTGGGTTTTAGCTGTAATTTCCGTTTCCTTTAAAAATATGTTTTGCAATATATACATCTAGCAATTTGGATTTTGATAGAGCAGTGACCACAGTATGGAGCAAGGGTCTATGGCAGAGATTCTTTAGTATGTTTACTGTTTTTAAGAACTGGAGAGTTAAGTTATAAAAACCATATTTAAATGCAGCAATTAAAAATGCATTTGAAGAAAACTGTGAAAACAATCTTTTCATACCTGCTAAATTTGTGGATTTGTTGAGATTATTAGAAACATTATTGACTTAACCTCCAGATTTCCTGAAGTACCCAGTAAATAAGCTTTTGTTTGAGTATCCATATATACAACATAAATGGAACACTGCATAGCTCACCTCTTATATAAACTTCACAGTGACCTCTGATGACTTCAGATATTTCAGGAATTCTACTGCTGTTCTTTTAAAAGCTCTATTGTGTTTCAATGTTGAGGATGAATTCCTCATTACATTTCCATCAGAAAAGAGACATATTGTAAGTTAATCCTAAAGGCCAATGGTTATTCATAGTCTTGCTTGGGACATAAGTAAGTAAAACTGTGTTTTGTAAAGCTAATGCTATCTGTGCTGCTCTCCCATGGCTGCTTAGCTAAGGTGGCTTCCAGACAGATTGTAAAATTTGGGCCACACATGCCTCAGGCAATCCCAGCAAAGTCTTGGGATATTAGGGTGATATCCTGCAAAGATTTTACAAAACCCAACCCAGATTTTGCAAAATACACATGACTGGATGGTTGCTTGCACTGTCTGCCATTTTGGAAAAGGCCATTGTGCATATGTGGATCAAAACTGGATCTAAAATGGCAGTCGTGCATGTGAAGGAGGCAGCAATTACACACTTCCACGTATTTAATACCTAGCTGTATTCATTGCAACATCACAGGAGCCTAGCATCCAGATACTTGTCCTTTCACTTGTCACAAGTCCTTGCCACTAGCAATTATTCCAGAAATGTTTTTTTCCTGAAGTATCACTAAATCTGGATGCGGCCACAATCTTCCTATTCAGATATCTCCCTGGGTTTCCACCAAGGTTACATTTTCCTTTCCTTTTACTATACAATTCCCAGCTACATTCAAGAACATTATGAAATCTTCTGGTCTCACTACCCTATCCAGCAGTTTCCTGCTTCCTGAACTCATTAGAATAGGAAGCACATGCAGAGGTGTAGAACAGCTTACACACTGAAATATAATGAGATTTAGGCCTTTTCTGCATCTTTGAAATGGAATACTGTGAGGCATAGCCCACCTCTGGACCCTCTCTTTCATAGAGAGGCCTAACTCCCTGATCAGGCCGCTCTGTCCATCCTATATAGAGCATAGCGTGGTCTTGGCAGCCAAAATGGCTGTTCAGACTGGAATACCAGGGGTCTCTGGAATGGAACAGGGGTGCATGCAAAGGGCACACAGCTCCCTGTTATGGGTTAGCAGGGGGGCCCATTTTGGCAATGCACAAAATTGTGCTACCAAAATGGGTTCCCCAAAAGCTCTACAGATTATGTGATATAGAGAGGCTGGATGGTGATCTGGCAGCTACACAGCTATGCCCATTTGCTATGCTGCACTTGGAAGAAGGTGCAAATCCATCTCCCCAGTCACTTCTGGCAGGCTCATACTGCTTTTTACCAGTCTATTTCTAGATTGCTCTGGAGAGGATAATCCTGCTCTGGAACAGCTGTGGTGATGGTGCAATGCAGATGTGCCTGCCCAGCGAGCACACTAAAAGGTAAGTGCAAACGAGCCATTAGTTTAAGATCCATAAAGTTATCTAGCCTAATTCTTATTGTTTCATGTGCTTTAAAACCAGACAATTTCATCCAAAAGCTTTCAAGTTCAGAGTTCAAGATTTTCAGTAACAGGCGGTCTACTAAGTCACAAATGTATATGCACAAAATTTATTAGCAGCTGCTCAGACCTGCTCAGAGACGGAATGCCTATGAGGCCTGTGCAAGATCATTTTTATGGCTTGTCAGTTAGAGCATGATTTACACATGAAACCTGAGATGTAGACAGAAAAATATTTCCGGATTCAAAGCTGTGCTACTCAAGGACTTGTCAGCCTTTGTTCAAGCTTAGAAATCAAATGTTGAAGGTGTTCTATTAACCACTGCAGAGACTAATAAAGGCTGCACTCTGTATATTTACTCATAAGGAGCAGTGAATTCAAGCGCTAGACATGGAAGCTTCAGCATTAAATGTACAAGCATTTCTGCCTCATTTTACACACCCACAAAATTCAGTATAGAATTCATTTACACTGTTTTAAAATCATTTTATTCCCTGAAAAACTCAAAAGTCTGCACAGGGGATTGTAATGGGAAATCCAGCAGTACAACTCTAGCTATATCTTCTAGAAAGCACGTTGGTGAGAAATATCTCCATGCACAGAATCAGAGTGAAAATCAGTTGAAGTTAGTGTATACTCTGGATGAGTTTGGGGAACTTTGATTCATATTCAGGATAAAGAAGTCAATCTAATAATTCAGAAAGGTGCTTATTTCATTGATTTATGAGGCACAAAGGAAGAAAGGAAAGCATTTCTACAGGCTGTCAGCCCCAGAAACTAGCTGCATCCAAACTTGATTTGATATTGTGCATGTGTTCTCGCCGCTGTTTGGTGTAAACATTCGCCTCTCCTTTCTGCAGCCGCCTTCTGAGAGCTGCTTTCTGCTGTTTAGTCAGCTGGCGCTTTATCTTCTGTTTCACCAGTTCCTACAACGAAGTTTCAAAAACATCAGTCTTGCTTGCAATTCTTTCAGAACAGATACACTTCAAAAGATATTGCGAAATGAATTTGCTTTAGCAAGTTTTAAACAAGAAGAGCTCTTGTTTTAATGAACAATCATTTTGCCTGTCATTTTAAAATAAACAAGCTAAAAAGGGTCAGAGCAAGAGAATACATCAGCAAAATGGAAAGCCGTTTTCCTTGTAGATTATATAACCCAAAGGTGGCATTTCTTGGTTGGATGATGCAGAAGGAAAATTGCTAGTTACTCTGATGATGTGTTCTCTCATTATGAAAGCAGATTCAGGATGGATTAAATCTTAGGCAATGCAGACAAGATGCACAAGAGGTTTTTTAGCAAACTATGGCTTTAGGGACAGTTTGGAAGAATCCTCCTCCCCCTTGTGGCTGACATAAGCAGTGACACAGAGACAGCTCAAAACCTGTACTCTGAAATTCTCCTTTACTATAATTGGGTATCTTTTTTCCTACAGACTTCCATATTTTATAGAATAATCTAATGAATACATCTTTGAATATATTAACAGGAATTAAGTGTTATTAACTCACTTTCAAAATCATGTTTTCATCATGTGTCAATTAAGATTTGGATTTTTCTTTAATTGTATCTTATACTTCACCATTTTTAGAATTGTTCTGTTTCTGTGAGCTGCCCACAGAACTTTGGAAGGCACTTAACAAAATAAATGCTAGGATAAAAGTAATGGCATAGTAATTTGAGACTTACCCTTGGACCAGGAAGTAGTAATATTTCAAACCTTAAATTTTTTTTTTTATACAGGTGGTTGGTGACTGAGGTTATTATGTGTATAAATATTGGTTTTTTTATATAATAAAGAGCAATAAAATTGTTTTGGATTTCTTCCCTCTCTTGTGGCAATAGTATAAGGCGGTAATACAAATCATGATAAACAAACAAGTCTTTGAAATATTAGGACCACATCAGGAATGGCCAGCCAACTAAAATAAAATAATGGTTTGGATTAGCTAAGCTCCTTTCTGGTTGGGGGCTATGAAAAAGAAACTGGTTTTTTTTATTGCCTATTTTCTACTTTAAGGTGATTTAAGAATGCTGCTTATAAAAATTTGAATTCACTGTCAGAAAGGAAGAGGTTTCTTTGTTACAATTTGTAGGACCCTAAATAAGCATAACATTTGATCTATGCAAGATTAAACAGACCTTAAGCATAAAGTCTTTATATGCCATTAGGATTCTGTTCCTTTTGAGCTAGAGGCTAAAGGCAAAAACAAAAACACTTCCCCCTCCATGCTAATTTATACTTTGCTTATTTTCCCCATGCAGAAACAGCAGTTCCCACTGCATCAACTTGTTTTGTCTCAAGATTCTTCAACATCCATCCTTTCTTTCTGTCAGTGTAGCAGCAGCAACTTACTAGGAATTTAAAGAATTCAGAAGAAAGAATTATTGATTTTCCTCCATCTCTTTTGTCAGCAGATTGGAGGTCTCCAGGAGCGGGATTTGCTGGCCTTTCAAGCTATACCTTTAGGGAACCTATTCTAGTCCAGCAGCTAATGAAAGAAGAAAGCAGATTCTTTTGTCAACCTGAGTGCCGTTGATCTGGCTGAAGGACAGTGGGGGGATGGAAATGTCCTTCATAAAGCTCTAATTACAAAATATAAAAATCAATGAGAATTCTTAGTTCTCTTATTATGTATTATAGCCTTTACTGTTTGAGTTGCAAATTTGCATGCATGTATTATGAGTTCAAACACTCACATAAAAATGGAATTAAGAATTAACAAAAACAAGTTTATCTGTGTATTTTTAAAGTTTTTAAAGCCCACAATCTCTTGAAGTTTCCCTTACCGTTCCAAGTTGCACAATGAAGTTAAATATAATTGGAAACACCGTAGAACAAGGGAAAGAACCACAGTCCACTCAACAAATCCTGAGCATACAAATGAACTATGTATAGATTTTATTATTTTTAATGGAATTTTACTTCTGGTTTGTTACTGTAACTAATATCATCATCATCATCATCATCATCATCTGTGGAAGAGGTCAATATGACCTTTGCACATTTGGGAAATTTGTTACTGTTATTATTATTATGAAAATGTGGTTTCCTTGACTGAATATTGTATATAAATTGAATAGATTGGGGATTTGACTGAAAATGCAGACCAATAGCTACTACTGTAGCATTTGAACTCTGACATTATGCTGTAAGTGCATGATCCTAGAAAGAGATAAAACTAATGAATACTTTATAACAATGTAACAATGGAAGCTCTAATGACCTTCAGAGATAAGTAGAACACTTTCTTATCTCAAACATTCATTCTTTCAGAAACGACAACTGAGCCACATTCAATTAGAAGATAAGTCTCTATTTCAAACTCTGATTGTAGGTAAAATGTTGCAAAACCCCCAATTAGACTGTAAAACAAACTGATAGAATGCTTTGCTATCTCCTCAATGGAAGTTTGGGATCATACTTTTATTTGTCACCTATATTGATCAATACTAGAGCAGAGAGAGAATATAAGTGTAAGTATGTATGTATTTATATGTGTGTGTATGCGTGCATGTGTGTTTATGTATGTATGTATAGGAAAAATGATACATGGCCAGTTAAAGGCATAATCCACTAAAAGATTATTTATTTATTTGTATTTCTATCCCACCCTATACCTGAAGATCTCAGGGCAGGTAACAACAGTTAAAATCAGGCATATATTACAACAACAGTAGTATATATTAAAATAGTAACAGAGTCTGTTAAATTGGGAAGAGACAGTATATTCCCATTTCTGCACAGCTTTCATTGAAAGAGTTCAGAAGAAACTCCTGAGTGACTGAGCACAAGAGAAAAGCTGGAATGGGGAACCTCTGGCCCTCCAGATGTGCCAATAGCTTCCAATAGCTTCAACTGCCCTGGTGGAGATGATGAAGGTATTATTCTGCCACTAGGAGCACTCAGGAAATCTGATTCACATGGCACACTGGTTCAAAGGCACACCCTGGGTGCCAGTCTGGTACATGTAACTATGTCTGGGTATAAACAAATTTGCCAACTTGGATAGGATACTTACTGGAGGAATTGTTGAACGACTTCCAATGCTGCCAACCGAAGTCATACTAGTAGTTCTTGTCCTGTGCTCATTTATATGAAACAAGGTCTCTTTATCTCTGTAGAGATAAATGTAGAGAACATATGGTTTTTAGCTATAATCCACTCCACTCTTAACAATATATTTCTGAATATAAACGTATTTCACTGAAACATATCAAATTCCTTTACAGAATTATTTTACACATACCATAATCCCCCACAATTCATAATTTCACTATCTGGTTTTTCAGTTATAAGATCTACCTCATTTCATTATGCAAACCAAAACATCTAATTATAAGATCTATGATCCAGTAAAAAGGATTTCCTTTCCCTAGACTACCGGTGATATATATACCACTAAAAGTGAAATGTTTGATTTGGATGTTAAAATTTAAAAGCCATTTGAATTGGTGCATTTTAAGCTTAAACATTTTATCTTTAATGTATTTTTATTTTTGTTATATTAACTGTTATTCATTCACAATCTTCTTCTTTTGGTATTGGATGGAATGGGCTTGGAATGAGCTAGAATTTTAACCACTTAGCTCAGCAGTTCTCAACCTGTGGGTCACGACCCCTTTGGGGGTCGAACTACCCTTTCAGAGGGGTCGTGATGAGTCTCCTACAGCCCCTCCCTTCCTCCCCCCTCCCAGCTGCCAGCCTCCATGGTTGGGGGTCTCCACAACATGAGGAACTGAATTAAGGGGTCACAGCATTGGGAAGGTTGAGAACCACTGACTTAGCTGAACTGAATAACTATTTTTGTTATCTGGATTTTCATCATTAAGATCCATTTTCAGGAAATAATTAGGTGCAAATAAGAGTGGATGGGTGTAGTTTTTATTTTAAAGAAAGCCCACTGAAGTGAAGGGGAGGCACACAACACTCGTGACAGTTTCCTTGACGCTTACTGGGTATCATTCACTGATCCAAGGGTGCTCCTGTATGTTCACTACCAGCAATGCTGCACAAAGACTAACATACACATGTGCCTTCTTTTTGCATATTCAGTTTTCTAAGTAAGAAGTAAATAAATATTCTATCTCATTAAACAAGATGTGCGTGCATGTGTGTGTAAGTAAGCATGCATAGGAAAAATGATACATGGCCAGTTAAAGGCATAAGCCACTAAAAGATTTATTTGTATTTCTATCCTGCCCTATACCTGAGAGATCTTGGGGCAGGTAACAGTTAAAATCAGACATATACTGAAACAGTAGTATATATTGAAACAGTAACAGAGTCTGTAAATTGGGAAGAGACAGTATATTCCCATTTCTGCACAGCTTTCATTGGACAAGATGCTGGCTACTCAATAATGCATGTTTATATTATTTCATAATATTTAACAGATATGCATAGAAAGTATAATTACAAAGTGCACAAGTTAAAAATGATGCACAAATTATACAATCAGTATAACACATACTTACTTTGCTAATACATCAGGCAAGGAATATTAAACCATACAAAAACTAGTTCATTAGGTATATTATCATTTCCAAGAACCTGGGTTTAACAAAAGATGTGTAACACTTATGGGACTCAGAAGAACAACATACAGAAAGCCTTTGATGTCCAATATAAATCCATACCTGAAAGGTCTGAATTCTTTATTTGATGCTGACAAGTCAACCAGATCAATGCATTCATCTTCATATTGTTTGTCAGCAGGATCTTCTCCATGACCTCCGTGTTCTTCAATTTCTGAACATTTTTCAATTTTCCTTTTATCCTCACAAAAATCAATTGCAGAGCTCTCGGCTTTATCCCTGTATCCAGCCGCAGTAATTTGTTCTTCAAAGTCTGCTAAGGCACAGCTGACCTCTTGTAAGTCTAAACTTTGCTCACTTTCATCTGTGCTGTCTTCTTCATTAGACACCACCAAATCTGCAGTCACACCACCTGCTTCTTTTGTGAAGTCCTCATCTGTTTTTTGATCTGTTCCACCACAAGATGCTTCTTTGCTTTCAGGATCTTCTTCACTGGTGGAAGACTTAGCCTGATGATCTTCATCATAAGGGCCAGAGAGATAAAGAAGTTCATCGTCTTCCTGCATATCTTTGGTGTAACCACTAACTGCAATTTCAACATCAAGACAGCACTCCTTCCTAGCAAGACAGAAAAAAGGTCAAGTATAAATTACCTCTGCAGTGAGTACATTTTCAGGATACCACGGTACCAATGAACTTGAAATATACCCTATTCAGGATACACACTTATAAAGCCAAAGGCTTTTTCAACATAACAAAAGGGGTGCTTCAGAGGCACCTCAGAGGGTCAATGTGTGGTCATCTTGTTACTACGCTTTCTGTAATCCACCTTTTCTAGTATAGCATGTTCATGACAAGGGAGAGGGACAGACTGGTTTGTGAACAATCCCATCTCCAAGCCACCTCAGAGACTGTTTTCAGACCTAATAAAATGGGTGCCTCGGAAAAACTGTATGGCCCTTCTGTTCCCAAGTCTTCTCTAATCCACTTTTTCTAGCACAGAATGTTCATGGGGGAGAGGGGTAGACAATCCCACCTCAGAGATGCTGGGTCTGATCATAGTCTCATTAAGACTTTGGAGAAGAGGAAGGGAAAAAACCTTTTAAAAAACCTTTTTAAAAAGCTGAACTCTATGACTGAAAACAACAACAACAGTGTGTTGATGAGGCTCCAGTATTGGGAGAAAAGGGATTGAGTAATGTGGAAGAACTTTCCTTTAAACGAGCTAAGGGAAAATTGCAATAAGATGAATGCAAACTACAATGTGCAGGTGAAAAGGTGTCTGTCTGAATGTTCCTGATTCAAGTGTGATCCATCTTCATTATGTCCAGTATATGGAAACTGGTCAGCAAGGCTTTTCCTAATATGCACTTTTTGATACTCTTCTGTTCTAAGAAGGGAGCTAATATTTTATTCTCAGACAAAGGCTTACAACGGAATATGTGACTTCGATCCTCAGTTAAAAAATCATGCCACCAGCAGCAACTTCCTTTGCACTTCCGGGCCCAAATAAAAGTTTTAAGCCTCTTCACAGGTAAGGACAATGACATTTAATGGGATATTTATTACTGTACTTTTTGGGCAGCCTCCACAGTCAACATCAGGGTTTTTTTCCCTGTAACTGAGGCTAGATAAGCTGATGACTAGGGAAGATGCAGAAATCATGGTCAAGTGGCTGTGGTTCTATCTATAGAGGCCTTGTTTTCATTAAATTTTCGCTGAGGGCAATCTAAATATAAAAACCAGAGGAAGAATCTGAAAGTTTGCATCAATTTTATTCTAAAGGTGTTCCACGGTTTACCTAATATCCTTGAATGTTGGATACAGCTCACTTTCAAAATTGAAGCGCTTCATAAAGAAATCACGAACACATTTCACATCTCTGTCAAAATACCTGGGCAAAAACAAGAAGTTCCTCAGATGAAAATACAGTGATGTTAAACTTATTTATTTAGACCATCCTTAATCTGTTCTTAAAAAGGGACACATAGAAAAAAAACATAACAATGGTAGGTCAGTGTTATCAATTACCCACAAATCCCTGAGTGCACAAACACCCTTATTTAAGCCATGCTTTGCTTTTCTACCAAAAATTAGCACCTATGCCTGATTAGAAAAATACTTTTTAAAAATACCAACGTTTTTTAAAAATTCAAAACGTATTAAAACGTATCAGATGAATTGTCCATCAACTTCTACTGACTTGTAAAAGGCCTGCTTAAATACTTAGAGGCAGAACAAGTGAGAGAAGCTAAGATGATGCTCAAAATGAAGATATAACGATGGCCACATTTGTAACATTGAGGCTTTCCCCATACCATTCTGCATTTGGGTGAGAGGTTGACACCATCTGTGGGAAATCAATCATTGTTACTCGATCTTCATTATCCACCATAAGGTTGAACTCATTGAAATCACCATGGATCAAACCATGACTGGCAAGTTTTACAATTAATTCCATCAATTCATTATACAGGGAGGCAGGATCTTCAAGATGATGCACTTGACATCTGAAAGAAAAAAGAAAACCCAGAAGAGTATTACCAAGTAAAACATACATTCCAATTCAAGTATGAAACAAGAAAAATGGGGGGGGACACACACACACAACAATATGCCAGTGTGATCCAACAGGCCAGTGGTCGGCAAACTCATTAGTCAACAGAGCCAAATATCAACAGTACAACAACTGAACTTTGTTTTGAGAGCCAAATTTTTAAAACTTAAACTATATAGGTAGGTACTTTGTTATTAACTTAATTAGGGTACTCCTAAGCTGGAGGAACCACACTCAAGGGGCCAAAGAGCCGCATGTGGCTCCCGAGCCACAGTTTGCCTACCCTTGCAATAGGACAATACGATTAAATGTGCCATAATTTTAGGCCCCTTCTGCATGGCCCTAGAAGCATAAATTGGCCCTTCAGAAACACATACCCAGAGCAGAAACATGTCACAGGATAAAAGAGCTCTAAACATGCTTCCAGTGCAAGAAGTGTTCTTAAAGCTCTTTTTTCTGTTTTCATTCCCCCTTTTCACATCAGCATCATTTATTGACTAAAACCAAACCTAAGAACTGGAAATGAACTACTTGGAGTATATCCAGGGCCTTGTTTCATCAAACAGATGTGATTCTGATCTAGTGAAGATTCTTGCTCTGCTAAATGTTCCAAAAGTTGGAAAGAAAAGACATTATTTGGCAATCCATCATTTCCCCCCTTCAGTCTCTGGTAAAGCTCTCCATTCTGCAGAGCAGATTTTGTTATAGAGGTTGGGGCAGGGAAAAAAATGAAAATGACTTCTGCTTCTAAAAGAGGCCAGTTTTCTGCTTACGGAAAGTCTTGGTTGCAGCCTGCAATCTTCACCAGAAGACCAGCACCTTTGGCTCAGGTTTCTGAACAACTAAAGCTTGTGCAGGTAAAACCTGTAGCTTATAAAATTATCTTTCTATACATTTTGCAAAATTGTTCACACGAACCATATTTAATCAGATCCTGAGATGTGCTGAATCGTCCTTACTATTCAATTAATTCCAGTTTTAAAACTCATTTTAAGCAACTCATTCCAAATGCCTACAGCACCACATTTGTAATGTGACCTTGTCTTTTTCTCAACTTCAGCTGATTTAACTTTGATCCAGGAATGAGAATGAAGGTCAAGTTGTACACTAATGCCTTTAGTTGTGCTGAAACACACTGTCAGCACTTTTGTAGACAAAACTCAGTGATCTTGCACAGTTTTTTTTTAAAGAATCTGGAAGACATGTAAAGTCAATGATGAACGTTAAACAATTGAGTTACTATTATTTCTTTCTACAGCAAGTGCCTGCAAGAAAACTATGAATGTATCTCCGATAAAAAAATTAAGCAGTAATGAAAAAGCAGAGCTCCAAAGCTCGCAGTGTCAGCAATTCTATTTTCAGACTGTAAGCTTACAATTTGAGACTCTGGATTCTTTCACAATTTCAGTGCTTGGATAATTTACAAAGCAAGCAGGTAATTGGACAAGATGTATCATTCCAAGGGACTGACAGAAGTGCCGGGAAATCTTTTCAAATGAAACAATAAATAGAAATGGTGACATTACACTTGTATGGGAAATTATTTTAGAACATTTTGGACAGGTTTATCTAACCATATAACTTAATATTTCTCATTAATCATGGTTTCTCAGCCTCCTTAAGAGTTTTGACTGATATTACATACAAGTGTAGCAAAACTGGGGTTTTAATAAATCAGATTTTAATTATAAATTATTTTATTGTGTGAGTATATGAAATAGTTTTGCTCCACGTAAAGGACCTACTGTGGGTCCCTGAAATACATGATGGTCCAGAGTCAAGCCTTTTCTGTGGTGGCACCTTTCCTATGGAATGCCCTCTCTTCTGCTATGTGTGAGGCATCTATGTTTACAAACTACTAACGACTTATCTCTTTATCCAGGGATTTCCTGTGTAAATGTTTGTTTCCTTTCCTGACCCACTTAGTTTTTAATGGTTGATATTGTGTGCGTTTGTGGTTTTACTCATTTTTAACATTTCCTGTTGATCACTCTGAGATTAACATGAAGTGGTGTTTGTGATACTGTTGCTTTACCAGATCACATATTTCTGGCACTTCCATACAACTGCAACCTACTGTCCTGAAGAGTCTTCAGTGAACATGCTTTTTAAAATAATGGTATGTTAAGTAATGATTTCATTAGTGTTGTGAAAGTGCCAATACTTACAGAGGATAGCCACTGACGAGTTCCATTACTACTGCATGTCTATTGTAGTCATATGGCTTTGGAACAGGAAATTTTCTATCATATAAAGCCTGGCAGAAATAGGAGGGGAAAAGGAAGAACAAACAAGTTTTTTCCACATAGTTATCTATCCCGTGGTGTTATTTTATTCAGATAGATTGGACACAGATGACAATACAGTATAAAGTTTTCCTGCTGTATGGCTCTTGCTTCTCCAGTTATTTGGAGTGGTGAAGCAATCGTCCAAAGGAAACTTTAACAGTACTTAGAGGACTTCAAAATGGAGAAAAAAAATTATTGTGGGTATCATCTTGTATTATAAGCATTGAGTAGATAATTGAACCTATACCAATCAGGCCCCCAAACGGTCACAATGAAACAGCCTAGCAAGAATGCTACTGAGTTAGATCAATGCTTGTTATTCTGTTTCCAAGGAAGTCAACAAGACACATCCAGGAAATCCACAAGGAAGGCAAAAAAAGTAACAGCTCTATGTTGCCTCAACCCAACAGCAACTGGTTTTCAAAGGTTATACTACCTTTAAGCATGACTATAAAAGAAACACCACATACAGAATCAGAGCTTCATTCTATCTGTTTCAGCACTGTCTATCCAGATTGGCAGCAGTGCTCCAGAATTTTAAGCCTTGGCCTTTACTGACTCTACCTGGAATTTCTGGGATTTAACCTCTGTGATATAAAGCAGTTACTTTACCACTTAGCCTCCCAAAATCTGACCTAGTTAAATTCCTTTAAAATTCACCTAAGTCAGCACTGGGCAAAGGAAAGAGAAGACCCAGGTACACATGTCCACTTTACCATCAAAGTTTACTGGGCAACTTTGGGATGCTTATGTTATACAGTGTGATGTCCTCAAAGGGCTGTTGTGGGAACACAATGATACCTTCACCTTCTCGGGAAAAAAAGTTATAAATGCAGAAGGAAATTTCCCAATGTCCAAGCTTATGCCAAGTGGAAAAATGGCCTGTCTGTCTTGAGTCTTCTTAATCCAATTGAACAACTCCCAATATTTAGCTTTGCATTGCAGGGAATCTTTCCAATCAACTTTCCCCAAGCCATCCATAGTTTTACATTTTTTTTAAAAAGGAACCTTTTCCTTTGATTCCCCTCCCTTAAACTAGAAAAATAACCAAGGCAACAGTTTTTCCTCAGAAGAAAATGCTAAGTCTTACTGTCTTCCTTGCTGCTCTTCCTTCTCAGGAATACTTCAGCTGCACAAAACAAGTGCCTCAAAAGTAGCTTAGATTTGGTACTATCCACACACAAATGTCTTAACCCACACTAGAGGCAAAAAAATGCACTTCCAAAAGCATTAACTGACCTTTAGTGTGGATTAGAGGTGAGATGGGAACCTCAGTATCCTCATGCTAATGTGTCTAAGATACTTTTGAAATGCTTTTTGAATTGCATACAGATGTAGCCAAAGAGATAGTATGCTATTGAGAAGCTTGAGCTGCAATCCATTTTCTGCTGGCACTTCTTGTAGGATTCATCTTTGATATACCCACTGCCCCGGATTTTCCTTCTGGAAGGTTATTGTTTCAAGAATGGGCTAAATGTTAAAAGATGAAAGAGTATAAGGCAGAAACCCAGAAAGAAAACAATTAGTTTTCATAATGCAAGTAGGTAGGAAATTCCTATACAGCATCCAGCGATGTTCCTGAGGATTTCTCTGGCAGCTACAAAGGTTCTAGTGCCTGATCCCTCTACTCATCACCTGGAGGAAGAGCCAAGCAGGCAAGGTGGCACCTGCAGCCCTCAAAGTTTCACATGTGGCCATGAGCTCCTACAGATTGCCAAGCCCATCATCTATATTGGTGAGAAGAGTTACAGAAAGCTAATCTAGAGTTGACTTCTTCGTCCCTAGCTACCCTGTGACTAGGAGACCGAAGACAAAACAACAAAACATACCTTCATATAGGCAAACTCTTTCATTGCAGCAAGACGAGACAGGTAGAGCCAGGACATCTTGTGTCTGTGTTTATGATAATCACGCTTGTTTTTTAGGTTCCGAAAGGATGTCCTTCCAAGCCTGTGCAACTTTAATGCAAGTTGCTGTTCTTCTTCATTTGCAACAATATAAATATCTTTAAAATATAAAGCAACAATCAAACTAGAATTGTTTTAAAAAAGCAATTGTAATACACTTGAACATTTTTGTACTGCTGAAAAATGAGTGCTCTCTTATGTGACTGCATCTCTATGCTTTTAAAGTATGCCCAGGGCATAAAATGGCTTATTTCTCCACTTCTTCATGACATCTTTAAAACCATCACGCAGACTGCCATCACCACAGCCTTCTTAATATTTAGCATTAATCCAGATTGTAACTTTTCATTTACATTCAGCTAAGAAAGTGGTATTGTCTGTATATTGGATATTGTTAATATTCCAAACCTCCGTCTCTTCTAGTTCCACAATTCTTATGAGTTATCCATTGTGCGAGTTAAACAAATTTGGGCACAATATATACCTTTGTTTCATTCCCTTCCTTATTCTGAATCACTCTGTCTCCCCTAATGTAAGCATCTTTGATAGTAATAAGTATTAATGGATGCTTACAGTTCTGTCAGTAGAGTCCCAACTTAGGTTAAGCTATTTAAAATCCAACTTTAGCTGCATATAGTTCAGCATTGCACAGTATACTACAGTACAATGAAATCACGAGTGGTAAACTTCATGCATGAATGAGCAGCATGAATTTCTACGGTTCTTTCTGCATTCAGTGATTTGGATTAAGAAGTCCTTTGATCTGAATCACGGGTCTCTTGATCCACACGTTAATTGTTCCTAGCCTTCAAAGGTGTAGTGGTAGGTGTGAAGCTCACGCAAGCTTCGCAGCCACAGAGAGATGTGGACCACATTAGTGCCCTCAGTGCACACTGTGCTGATCTGGCCCATGGCTACAAGTAATCTGGTTCAGTGAGACCCACTCATCCAGATTAACAAAAGGCAAGAGCAGAAAAGGCCTATGTTTGCAAAATGATACTGGGCTTATTACAAATAAGAACCGATTATTCTATATATGAAAATACCTGATTCTTTTCCAACACCCATCTGGTTTCCGACAGAACTGATAACTTCCCGAGAAGAAAGAGTTTTCAAAGCTAGATAGTCATATCCTGCATTAGTTAATCGATAACCTTGGACAGCTGAAGATTTAAAACAAATGCATTGAATTATTATCTGAATATCTCCATTTTGCAGAATGCCTTTTTCAACTTATTACACACACTTTTGCCAAGTCAACTACTCTCAAGATTTAGAGCCTTAACCACTCTGAATCAACATTCTGATCTGTGCAAGCCACAGAGACACTGCCTGCTTATTTTTAAATGAAAAGCAGGTATCACAATCTGGACTGAAAAAGATAAAAAAATTCAGGGTGATTTGGCTCACAACTAAACATGACAATTACTTTTCAGTATCCGTAGTCATTAAAAGATGCATTAAAACAATATTGTTATTGTCCATTCACAGAATACATACTTACTTTTTGTTTGCTCAAAAGCCAAGAGTCTGTGCTTTGTTAATTCTCTCAGAATTTTGTTACATCCTCCATGTTTGAGACTTGCAATGGAGGCAATCAAGCTAGGAGGAACTATTTCATGGTTCTTCATGCCCATTTCCACCTGAAAAAGCAAAGCAAAGCATATACATGCAGTGCTCATAAACGAGGAATCCCCCTAGAAACACCCAAATTCACTTACAATTTAAAAATTCCATATTATTATGTATATTTCAGATATACTGCCTATTTAACCTGATACAGTATTTAAGGATGAACCATAGAAAATGATGGTGGCACTTTGAGCCTATGTGCACTTGCCAGCCTGTATGCTATAGGATCCAGTATGGTGGCAGACATTCTCACAACAAGTGCTAAACTAGTCCCAGACCTGGGCAGCAATGCTCACAACTTCAAACAGCCAGCCCAGCACTGCCCAGATTGCTAAGGTAAAGTCTGACGTAACAACCAAAGGCCAGATGTTGCCATGGCAATCTAGCAACAGCGCAGAACTATACAGTTGCAGTCATGCAGCCACCCCCAGTCACTAGCCAAACTTGGAATTTAGCAGTCCACAGCTGGATCACTCAGCTTTACTTAAATAGGAGTCAATCTATAAAGTTCAGAGATTAAAGGAACACAATGTACTGAAGCAGGCCTTTATAAAGTCCTAAGGAAGGAAAAGAAAATCAGTGGGATGGGTGGGAATTGAGCAGGAATTTTCTATCCAGACACACTAAATACTGTACTGACAAGTGGTTTCTGCAGCTGCATTCACTCACTTAGTTGCATTTATAACGTGAAGAAAACTTGAAGTGACAAACATTTCTCCAACAGCACTGTGAGGAAAGTTGCTCTGAGAGACACTGATTAGCTCAAGTTGAGCTTCTGTGTCCAAACAGAGATTGCACGTAGTCATGCAACTACAGTCTCAGTTTGGATTTAAGAATAATGAAACCAAACGACATCAGGAAAGCTGTGATAAAAGCATGAGCGTATCTGACTTGTTGTAGTTTTGGGGGTTCTTATGTGGTGTTATGTAGTTCTGCTTTGAACCTAAGCTCTCAGATATGGCTAAAATTTCCATCTACAGACATTATGACTGCTAGAAAAAGTCAAACACAAGGTGCATTTTACTCTTCTTGGAATCATATCCTCTGAAGGACATAAGTAAAAGTACCCTGCTGGTTCAGAATATCTGGTCCAGCAGCCAGCTCAGAGTCTGACTTGCTCACAGCATCCCGATTGCTGGACCTTGGAAGGATGCAGTGACCTATGTAAGAGGCATGACACAACCATCAGGACCAGTGGCCATGCAAAACCCTGTGCTTGCCTATCCCTTTCTTCCAGCCGGCCTTAATGAATCCCAACTCCTTTCCTTTTTAAGGTATACAAAAAGTTCGTAAAAGTGCTTGCCAGAGCATCTCCCAAGACCTTCCCACTCAGCCAGCCTTACGCTGTTTCTTCGTTATCACGACCCACACCTCGTTCCCTCTGGCTGTGTTCACACTTAAGGTTGAATCCAGCTTCAGTCCACTTTCAGAGTGAGAGAACACACGAGCGAAGTGTCAGGCTGTTTTCTTTCAGGGTTAAGTAAATCAGGAAAATCACGTTTGGGAGAGATAATGCGGAAAGGCAATTACTGCTCGCTTTGCCGATATTTCTCTCGCTCTGAAGCTGGATTAAACCTTAGGTGTGACCACAGCCTCTGCCTCAGTTTGAGCCGGGTTTGGATGATCCGAATTGGTTCTTACCGCAGTTAGGACCCTGAAGTGGTCCCGGGAAAGGTATCGGAGTAAGACCACGTTCAGTTTCCCCATGATCTCGTCTGGATGAGTCCGGAATGGAAAGTTTAAGCACCTCCAACCAAACCCTCACAGGGTCTCCCACGCGACGCTCCCACGTCTTCCTCCTAGCCTAGGCTGTACGCATGCGTTACTGCTTCGCCTCCTCCATATGGCCGGATGTTGCGCATGCGCAGAACTGTACTACCTCTTCCAACCAGTTGCCCTTCATGAGCAAGGAGCTCTCTGCCTGATGTAGGTCCGTGAAGCTACATAAACCCCTGTAGGAACTTTTGCTCTTATATCATTGTTGTCTTGCCAGACTCGCTAATTAAGAGTTCTCACGTAAAGAGACTAAAATGGTGTCATTCCCTCCCGTCATTTCTAACAAGGCTTTTTTTTTCAGAGTTGTTGGCAAAGATGATTTACGTATCTTTTAGGATGGCTGCCTAGGAAACGCGACGCGCGGGAGGGAGGAACGAGTTGAAAGCGACTCGCTGTGGCTGTTTGGTGCCCCCCGCTGCTGCGCCTGTTATAACTATGGATTCTCGAACTTCGCGCCTGGATCGTCCTCCTGTTCCTCTGCCCCGCTCGATAGCCAAGGTAGCGAGGTCGGGAAGGGGCTTTGGTACTCGCATCGAACGGGTGAAACAGACCGGGAGTAGGTCTATGTTTTATATCTGTGTGTATAAAATAGGCGGGGGGAAGGGAGGTTTTACCTCACTACTGTTTTAACTGATTTTGCATTGTTTTTATCATGTTGGTTTTTAAATGTTGGATTGGGTATTATTGGTTCGAAATAGTTTTGATATGTTCAGTTTTAAAGGTTGTTACCCGTCCAGAGACCCTCGGGTATGGGGGGGGGGGTTTAAATAAATAAATAAATAAATAAATAAATAAATAAATAAATAAATAAATAAATAAATAAATAAATAAATAAATAAATAAATAAATAAATAAATAAATAAATATGTACGTATATGCACACACACATATGTGTGTATATATATGTGTCTGTATGTGTATATACACACACACACTATATAGATATAGATAGAATATTCTTGGAACATTCATTTTTTATAATGTTATAAATAACATTTATATATTTTATAAATAAATAAATAAATAAATATGTTCCAAGAATATTCTCCGTATATTGTACATTTTAAAATCGTTGCAACTCGCCTAAGGACCTTCTGGTGAAGGGCAGGATGTAAATTCTTAAATGAAGAAATTCTTTCAAAAAATAAATTATCTTTGGTTCTTGATAAAGCCATTCAACAAGTTTAAATAGTAATCGTGACCCCCCAGAATAAAATAAACGGCTAAATGAGGAGGAAAAGGCTGCCCTAAGAAAGTCGTCTGCCATTCTGTGCTTCGGTTCAGGCGTGTTCAGCCTCCTGCAGGCCTCAGGTGTGATCAGACGCAGCAGAAAAGGCAACTCAGAGGCTGCTTGTGGGCTTGTTCACACATCAGAACACTTTGGCTGCATCCAGACTTTGGATACCCATGCTTTATTTCGGAATATCCAGCTATAGTGGAATTAGGCTGTTTTTGCACTTCCTCTGTTAATCTGGATTTAGAAGATGCGGATCTTTGAGATGTGGCCTTCGTTGGAATCTGGTCCTTGCAACGAAGGCCCAATTAGGGACCCCAAAGGTATGCAGTTGGTATGGATCAGCTGCATACGGTCTGTGCACGTGATCCCTTTTGATCGTGTGGCTGATCCTCCGCAGGGTGCCACCATCTTGAGCGTGGCGCCCTGCGTGACTGCACATGCGTCAATGCCATTGCTAAAGCAACACAGTTGTCGCAGGGGGACATGTGAGCTGCCAGCGTGCTTGCGTGGCAGCTCGGATGACTTCCTCAGCCAGGCAGAAGTGCAGATGGTCACCAGCTGGACATGTAAGGTGCATTCCTGGGCATGACGGGAGGGTTGGGTTGCTTGTGGTGCATGATGTCGTGCACCACAGCTAGTTTACAATTGGGCAACCCCTGGGCAGACAAGTGGCGTTCGTAGGCTGTAAAAGCCTCCTGTAAGCGCAGATACACCTGCCCAGAGGTTGCCTAATTATAAACTACAGGGCAGAGTGTGAATTGGCCCCTGGTCTTCTCAATTGGGTTTCCATCGCAGGACTAACCAGATCCAGCCTTACTTAGGTTTTTGAAATTGTCCAAGGGCTGCTAGGTGAGCAGCAAATGAAGATTGGATCTGTGGCCAATTCACGCTACACTTTATTCTGGAATATAGCCTGGAATAAGGGGCATGCTGTCCGCATGCTAGTGCAAGCTACAGCAGGCTCCTGGTGAGGCCTGCATGCAGTCAACAGACTCCTATCCTGAAATATATTCTAGAATATGGCCAAATGCAAACAGGCCCCTAGTGTGGAAGCAAGCTTTTCTGTATTGGACTAAAGCCTTGTTGCTCTAAGCATGTCAAGAGAGTGACAAGTCACTGTTGAATCCCACCAGGTAGCCACTTCACCTTATCTACTACATACTGCTTCACCCTCAAGATATTCAGAGGCCTATTATATATTTATTGGGACCATATATACTGGTGTTTATATAGCCTTTTTTGATTGATGCTTTTACAACCTCTAGTGCAGCAGTTCTCACCCTTCCTAATGCCGTGACCCCTTAATGGAGTTCCTCATGTTGTGGGGACCCCCAACCACGGGGGTGGAGCAGCTGGGAGGTGGGAGGGAAGGGTGGTGGGAGGCTCGTCGCGACCCCTCTGAAAGGGTAATTCGACCCCCAAAGGGGTCCCGACCCCCAGGTTGAGAACCACTGCTCTAGTGGCACAGTGTTTTAGAGCACTAGGCTTAGAACTTAGGAGTACCTCAGTTTGAATCTCTGCTGCACTGTGAAAGCTCAACTATGGGTAAAATAGCCAGTTTGGTCTTATGGTTAAAGTGTCAGTTTCGTATATGAAGGTCTCCTGGTCCAAGTCTGCACACCTCCATGAAGCTAGCTGGGTGACCTTGGGCTAGTCACAGCTCTCTTTCTGAGGTTTCACAGCCCCACAGCTCTCACAGAGTGTCTATTGTGGGGGAGAAGACTGGAAAGTTTTGTCAGCCACTTTGAGTCCCCTTGAAAGGTTGAGAAAAGTGGGGTATAAAAGCCATCTCTTCTTCACTACCATGCCAGTGCCTTGAGAATGGGAAAGGCTGAGGGAATAAACTTGATAGAAAATCTAGAGTGGAATGACTAAGGAGGTTGGAGGAAACACAGGTCATTCCTCTTGGAACTCCTGTAGTCAGTGGGGTTCTGAAGCTGATGTGCCAGCTGTTGGTTTTCCTTCCCACAAAGTAGCTGCCTGAGAACAGTGTAGGAGTGATGAGAGCTGTGCTTGCTCCTGTCAAGGCTGGGCTCCATAACCACCTAACTTGGCTTTGGAGCTTTGGCCCTGTTTACGGAGCTGTTCTGCGGAGCTTTGGCCAGTCTCTGAAGAGTCTCCAGAGCAGCTCCTGAAATTGCCCCCCCCTGCCCAACTCCCCCCGCCCCCAAAAAAGTGGCTTGACAGGTGTGAGCGGCAGCCAATTACTCCAGGCTGCTTTTGTGTATTCCACTTGGGGAAAGACAGATGCTCCACATGGGTGCCCTCACGTTCCCATTACAAGCTTGCCTAGCACCCGTTGCTATTGGATGCTAAAATGCCCATGGGGATGCATCAGGTACTTTCTGAGATCCGGATCTTCTAAATCCGGATTAGCTGAAATACCCATTTCTTAGATCCAGATCATCTTAGATACAGATTAACGGAGGTAAGTGGAAACACCCCCACCCCCTATATATTCTTGGTACTTGTAAACCTGTACAATCCTAGACTATCTGCAGATAGCCTGGGAAAATGCTAGCTGTTTAAAGAATGCTGGCATTTGCCAGAAATGTGGGCCTCCAGTCTAGTGCAGATTTCTCGGGCACTAGCCCCCTTCCTTTTTCAAATACAGGAAGCTCTCAGAAGTACAAACTTGTGCTGTGCCAAAGGAGCCCTGACATCATCCAGGAACATGATGACATATGAAAGATATGCAGGATTTTCCACACTATCTTTAATTCAAATTCTGACAGTGATAGGCTGTCTGCTCTTGACACAACGCTGCCAGGTTGCTGGCATTTTTAACACATCTGGAAACACACATAATCTCAGGTGCCAGTTTCCAGTGATGGGGACCACTGCAAGTCCTGCCATTTTCAAACATGCTAAAAATGCAAAATATCTCATTATATCAACATTTAAGTTAGTCATGGTCTTGCTGCATGAGCTACATACCCAAGAAATCTTCCCTTCCATTCCCAAAGTACTCCCTTATGAAGGTACCTGCAAAGGTTAGGTCCATGGTGAGGTAGAATCTGCTTTTCTGGAGCAGAGGTACTCCTATGCTCATGACTCTCTGCCAGAGGGAACAAGGGATTTCCTCTAAGCTTTTGCCTTAGGATTAGACTGGAAAGTGGGACTGAAGTCTGGGAAGGGACAGAATGTTCATTTCATTGAGGCAAAAATGGACAGAGTTGATGCTGGCAATTTCAGACAATGCATACTTAATTTCTTGGGGAAAGGACAATATTTTATTAAAGAATACTGCTATTGTTTGCTACCAGCTTATAGAATAAATTCCCCATGAATTTATTTATTTATGAATTATTTGTATATATTTTCTGTAAAGCATCTGAAAGTGGTTTGCGGAAAACAGCTGAATGCAAGGGTACCAGTGAAGTTAAGAACTAGAATAGTAAATACTCTATTAGAATGATATGAAGAACAGCACTACATTAAATGAGGTGCAGTCATTATTTATATATTCGTGTTAGGCTAAAATATACCTTTTGAACCAGGATGTTTGTCTTTTAGTTGCTTCTTTTTTATGCTATCCTCCTAAGCTTGTTTATATTAAATTTTCAAGAATTTTGTTCTATCTGGTTAAATATTCGTAAGTTTTATGTGTTTAAATTGCGAACAGTTGATGAAGTGGGGGTAATGTAACAAATAAACATCTGAGTAACCACAGCAAGAAGGGAGTTGTGGGTTAAATGGGCCATTGGTTCTACCCAGGAGAGATTTCATTATTTAGATGAGGCTATGGTGTTGTTTAGAGGCAATAATGGGCTGAATGAGGGCCAATGTGCTTCTCAGTAGGGGCAAAGATGGGTGGTCCACTTCCCAGATGAGATGCTGACTTTGAGCAGACTGCAGAGTTTTAAGTTTTGGTCAGAATTACAAGCTATTTATCTCAGGACGTGCGTATGAATATGGAGTAACTCCTGGTACTTGGAAATAGATTTAACAATAATTGGACAATTTAGCAAGGAAGAAAACAGCTATGGAGACAAGAGCTCCCAAATTCCTCTTTATATAAACCAATTATGTGACCATAATTTAGTGGCTTGTATTCTTCTTAAATATTCAAACACTGTTTTCTGTGTCTTACTTCTGGCTGTCAGTTTCTATGGCGGACAAACACTCCTCATTTGGCATCTGTCAACTGCTTTTGGCCGCTTTCCCAGACATGAAGGAATTTCACACACAGAGGTTTTCACTTTGAAATGTAATGCTGCACTGCTGATGTATAAAAATTATACCAGAGACATACTTAGCAGATTCACTTTTTATAGACCCATTACCATGTTCCTGCAGTCGTTCTCAAGCCCATCTGGTGTAGCTTGGCTCTTGGTTGCTTATAGGCTGCAGGTTATCATGTGCCTGAAAGTTTTCGAGGTTGCATTTAACAAGCAAAATTCCATTTTACCAGGTATGTATAAAAGAGTCGCATTTGTAGGGCAAATGAGGTTTGAAAAGGGAACTTTCTAGCCTCTGTGTGCTGCCCCTGCCCCGCCACCTCCAGCTGCTTAGGGTTCTTGCAGCAATAGCTGCAGGAAGGAAGGAAGGAAGGAAGGAAGGAAGGAAGGAAGGAAGGAAGGAAGGAAGGAAGGAAGGAAGGAAGGAAGGAAGGAAGGAAATAAATATGTGTCCAAAGTCGTAACGATGACTTTTTAAATCATTGCCAAGACAGTAATGATAATTGTAGCCATACCCTGCTCTGCTCTACATTGGCTGGTATTCACAGTACGGTATATTGCTTTTGGACATGGAGGTTTTGTTTAGTTGCGGTGGGCATTTGCCAGTGAGAGACTGTATATGGCACACCCCAGAGTTTATCTACTGATATTTGTCTTTTTGTGGATGATTTTGATCTTTGCACAGATTAGATAGCTCTGAGTCTAAACCAGCCTCTATTACATATGATCCTTAAGGAGGTTCAAGCCAAAGCATGCTTGGGAGACTATATAAGCAATAGTAAAGTGCTGCTGGAACTGAAACTCTGGATTTAATTTTGTTGAGTTATTATTTTGCCTTTATTTGAAGTTGCTATGGGATGCATAAATTCTTTATCTTCACTACCACACTGAGAATAAAATAAAAATCATTCAATGATCTTTGTGCTTAAGCAGTATTTAAACTCAGTCCTGGCATTCATGATTTGAAAGTATTGCAGGTGAATCTTTTTCACTATATTTGTAAAACCTAGGAATAGAGACGTTGGTTTGATCTTGCTGAAAGCTTCTTTGGCAAAGACATATCTGTTGGGATTTTGGAAATGAGCTTGCTAAATTTTGTGTTTCTGTTCTCAGTATAAATACAGTTTTTTTGGTGCTGCAGTAGGTCAACAGACCTGTTTCTTCTGGCTGGTTCTGTTCTGTGTTACATCTAGTAAACATTTCTTGTACTTTCTAACTTTGGAATGAAACATGCGAGATACAGCCAACAAAATGTTCAAAAAAGTTTTTTGAGCTAAATTTATTTTTTAATATACAGGTGTCAGGCAGTAACATAAATTAGGCATATAACCTCAATGTGAAGAAATGGCTTGTTCTTTGAAATGTACTTTGGAAGAGATTTTAAAGGCGTAATGTGTTTTTATAGATTTCCAGTAACAGACAGTATATGCTTTGTCTTCTCTTGGATGAATATCTCGAGTTTGAGATAAACCATTCTCACTGTTGTGTGATTTTGATGCTTATTTTCTTTTGGCTTGCTTTTTCTTAATCAAGATTGTCTTTTGTTTCACTCAGTTCTTGACTGATATTATAAACCCTTTGAAATCACAGTGATTTCAAGAAGGTGCCTTTATATTGGGCTGGTGTGACTGATTTGGTATTTTTCCCACTGATTATTAGTGGGTCTCCAGGTTATTACAAAATGAGGACTCTACCACTGGTGCAAGGCAGAATTTAGAAATGTTTGCCTGCAAAGTGTCTGTTCTGTGGGTTATAGCTATTTCCTAGTGCTTATGGGTGAATAAAGCTAACCAAAGAATTTTTTTAAATGGGCATCTGCTCCAGTGGTACAATAGAGGGTATATTTACTGTATTTAGAGGCGTGCTATTCCCAAATTTGCATGTAAAATAATTTGCACTTCTAAGGAACTTAAATTTTTATTTATCATCGAAATCAGTCCTACTTAAAGTTTTACCCCCAATTTTGATCTTTGAGAAGATAATGTTCTCATTTTTTTCCAGTTCAAAATTTGTGGGAGTTGCCAGATTTCCATAATGTTGATATTATGTAATATCACCTCAAGATCCTGGAGCTACATTGAGATTGTCACAGTTATGGGTGACGTTCTCAATACAGACCACAAAGAATTATGGGGTTTAGCCCACATCTGGAAACACCCTGTGTAAGCACGTTTTAGATCTTTTCTATTTTAGGATCCAGCTACACCTATGTTTTAATCCATCATTGATCCACTGCCAGAATGAGTGTACATATCTACAAAGTGACTAGTCATTTTCTTTCCATATTATCTAACTGGAAGATCACATAGAAGGGACTTGTTATTTTGCTGATGTGTTATCTCACTCTGAAAGATTAAGGGGTAGCGGAATGCTTTAACATACAATTATCCTAAAGTATTCCATACTTGTTTAATTAATTTTAAATTAGTTATTACAGTAAATGAAGCAGCCACTGAAATTATAGCTTCTTGGGACTTCTTCCAGTTTTGTTCCCATAAAATATGTACCAGTATGTGTGAAAACAAATAGTATAGCTGAAAGTGTAGATATGATTAATCCAGTTACAGCTCAGGTACAAAAGAGGGCCTTTAAATAGAAAATAATGCAGGGTTGGGGAGGGAAGAGGAAAAAAGGCTAATAGAAACTGTTTTTTTGTAGCAGCCAACATTCTTTTTACTGCTCAAAGTGAAAGCGAGGACAAAAGGAGGAAGTGGATTTTATCTTCTGAGAATAAGGCTTTTCCAGACAGACAACAACTCTTATGTATTTCTCCCCTCTCCTGCCTGTTACAGATTACACAGGCTGTTTCTTTTGATTCACAGATGAAGATCAGGGACCTTCTGTACTTCTGACATGTTCAATAATCACCCCAAGGACCTTTCTGTTTGACTTTCAACTCCTTTATTTCTGATGGTCATTTATCTGGTTCTGGAATACTGTATAGAAAATTGCCTTACTGTTCCAAATAGATCAATGTTTACACTGATTAAAGAAACCTATCCAGGGTTTCAGCCAGGTTGAAAGTATCAGACATTGGGCCTTGGTCCTGGAAAAAAATCAGCTTCTAATAATATCATCAAGCACAAGGCATGGAAGAATCCTAGTAGTATTCTTTAAAATGTTTTGTGCATGGGAAGACTCCATCCCATGTGGATGAACTGTGCTAAGATGGGCTGGGGCTCCCTTCTCCCTCATTAGCATATAGGAAGCCCCTGAATAGTTTCTTAGCATGGTGCAAAAGGGCCTATTATTTTTGCATCTATCTGTCTGTCTAATTGAAACTTATAGTACATTTCTATGGTTGTTTTGAGGGGCTTTTCTCATTAGCTCTGATGGGACAGCCAGAGGCTGCTCCCACATGGAACATACAGTGTGGAGCCATTTCTATTCTAGAAGCAGCTCTGTGTATTGGAATGTACCCCATGTGTATAACTGTAGAACAAAAAATGTGCTCTGCTAGTCATGGGATAGTGCAGCCTGGCATTGCTCTCTTCACACCTCTTTGGGGTGAACAGAGCCTGGTGTAAGGCAGTGCAACCACAGTTGTGCATTGTGTCACCTAGCCGCCTCAGCAACAGCACCATACATACCCATAGCCATATCAAGTTTAGCCAGCGCTTGGGGAAGCACTGGCTAGGTTTGGAATGGATTGGGTGTCACAAAGTGTGGACGCTCAATCCATTCCAGAAGTGCACTAGGCATCATACCTAATAAAACTTGTAAAAGGAACCCTCTGAGATTGATAATGTAGTTGGTTATATCCCAATAATACTTTTTTGATGCTGTAGACCATGGTACCTTCCTGGATCACTTGTGTGGGATGAGAGTAGAAGGGACTGTGTTACAATACTTTTGCTCCTACTGCAGGAATGATCTCAGAAAATAGTGCTTACTGATTGTTGTTTAGTGTTCTGGAAGCTAAACTATGGGGTCCCTAGGGCAGTATTTTATCTGCAATGCTCTTTAGCATCTGTTTGTACCAAAATGTTCCAGGGTAATCTAAATACAAAGTAAGTATAATATACTGTGGAAGTAAAAAAACCTATAAATAATAAACCCATGCATTTAAAAGCAATATTGAATGGCATGGATATATAAAGAGAAAGCAATCATGAAAAAGGTAATCAATTAAAATAACCCTCTCAGAAACTACTGTATACAACTGTAAATCCTTCAGGAGCAGTGATTTAGTTACTCACAGTTCATGTAGATCAATTTTAAATGTGGAAAATAAAATTTCTCTTATCCAGGAATATATGGAGCACCAATGGAAGAAGTCCCAGGACAGTGACTGGTTATGTTTCCATACTGATAGTACAGTTCAGCCAAACATGTTTTGTCAAAAACTGTATTTCTCAATTTCTTGAGTGTATAAAGATAAGATATATTAGCATATACACTGCATCCATAGTAGATAAAACTATTCAATAAAGTAGTGATTCATCTTGCTGTAGCTTGAGAGATGACCACTACAGGTGCAGTTTATTTCACTATTTTATATTCTTTATATTCTCTCATTTCATCATGATATTATTGCAGTGATTCTTGCATTTTGCTATTCCTATTATTGGCTCATTATGGATCTTTTAAGATTAAATTACATATTCTACTTTTTTGAAAAGCAAGAATTGTATCTTGAATTACTGGGGAAAAATACTGTTTTCTTTCTGATTGGCTTTTTTATGGCTTACTGTTGCTATTTGTCAATGTTATTTCTTGAAAGGCTGTGATACATAATTAATTGGAAACATGATTTAGAATGAGTTGCTATATCCATTTGTAGACTATTTTTCGTTTATGAACAATTTTTACTGTAAAATTTTGAATATGTCTTGGGGTACATTGTATTTCCTTTAATGCTGAACTTTGTCCTGTGTGTATTTTATTGAATTCTGGAATTTAAAATCAATGTAAAACCATGAATATAAACTATTAATAACTTATTTTCAATTAATTTTTGAAAAAAGAATAGAGTACTGATAAATTTCTGGCAGTTTCTCATCTGGTACATCTAAAGGGGTTTTAGTAGCATGCTCCCCATTCCTTGTGTATAGTTATAAGCTTACTTCCAGTGAAGGTATAGTAGCATGATACGAGCAGGCACTCAGAGCCTTTCTGCTCTCTCTTATTGGTAAAGACAGGAGGAACACTGGCCCGCTGCCTCAGCACATCAGAGTCGTTTCTTTACTAGAAATGGCTCTATGCGTGCTGGAGTTCCTCCCATGCATATAGGTGTGAAGCAGTTAAAACTACTCCACACCTATACTAGCGGCAGGACTAGTATAGACATGCATGCTGATATATTGCTCTTCCGGACAGAAGAGGTGCAGGGGCAGCATATGACTGGTTGGGCAGGTGAAATTGCACACTGTGTTGCCTGGTTGCCCCCTAGTAGTGGTGTGCTGGTGCCGTTGCTGGGGCTCCACGATTGCCACCTTAATGGCAGCAATTTGCACTTAGCAGGTACTAAGATTTGAATGTTTGGGATGTTCGCAAGTGTGGATGCTCAAAACATTCCAGAACTTCACCTCCCTAGGACAGGAGGTGAAGTACAAATTTGCCCTCAATTACAAGAAGGGGTTCAGCCTGTGTCTGACACAAAATAAATGATCAAAGATTGTAACATTTAGCTGATGTTATATTTAAATGCTCATTAAGGGTGTGCAGAACTCCATTTTGACTGCTGTTTTAAATGTTTGAACTGACATACCCCTGTTGCATGGAAACTGAGTTTCCTATGCAAAACATGCATGTTGTGGTTGTTCTTCCTGGTCTTAATAAAGCCTTGAGATGGTGGAGCTTTCTGCCACAAGTTGGAGCCTACTGGGAATTCCTCCAATCCCTGCCAAGCCTCTAAATGTGTGGTGTGTATGTGTGCAGAGGAGCAGGGAAAGCTCTGGCTGACATGAATTCACAACAAGTCATACGGTGATGTTATCAAGATATCAGTGCACAACCAACCTGTAAGGCCCTCTCGTAACATGTTGATGCACCATCTGGCTAAGAGCATGCGGGACCATGCAATTTTTAGACCTCCATGTCTTCTCCAGTCTCTGTCAAGTCTGTAAATAAAAGAGTCCCACCTCCCATATTTTCCTTTGTATGCAGGATTGGGAGGGATGGAAACTGACAGTGATCTGAAAATTGTACCGAGTTCTATAGTGATGACATGTAGTTTGATTTAGTGAGAAAAGGCTCAGATATGCATCCAGGTGTGAGAGGTTGGTTGAGCTGAGTGCTTACACCAGCTTACTTATCTCTCAGGCCAAGTTTGCTTGGTATTCCACCTAGCAAACGCTGTCCTCATTTAAGAGAGGTGTGGCTGGCTCACAGGTTTCATGAGCCTTATGAATATAAATATACCTTAGAGTTTGCAGATGTGATTCCCTCACCTCTCTCCTAAGTACCATGATTTCATATATTTGAAATATGGGAATGCAAGATGCAGTATGGGAATTGATAAAAAGTCGCTCTTCATGATTATATGTTTACTTGCCTATGTTGCGATTTTCTGCTTTCTTGTTTATCTTATAAATTGCCTTGTTTTTAATATAAGGTGATCAGTAAATGGTGTTCAGATTATTATCAGTGTTTGGGGGAGGAAAGGTAAGTTTGGATTGTGCGCCTATTCATTATTTAGCAAATCATATCTATGAGATGTAGAAAATTTGAAAGCTCACATGACTGTAGGAACATTATGTCACCAATCTACCACTGTTAGGTTTTCATTTTTAGGCTGAATACCAGAGCTATTTTTGTCCATGGTCCCTTTCAGACTAGCGGATAAAAATTCTCAGTTATATAAAAATTTGCAGCTTACCTGGCTGCGAAGCGACGACTAGTTGTCCCCACTCCAAACGGAGGCCCGGAGTGTCCTCCTCAGCAACTGTGAGACTTCTGCGGTGTGCACAGTGAGGTGCACATCACATGGGATGGAGTAGCCAGCTCAGCTCTTGTTGGCTGTTTCTAGCTGTCTTGCCAGGATGGCAGGAAACTCCAAATTTACCTGATACTGTGAAGTGGGTGTTGATCGTTCTGCAGCAGGTAAATCTGCAGTTGCGGCGGCATAATGCACTGCCACTATGATGTATTGGGCGGCACGTGTGACACCCACGCACTGACTGGACATCAAAATGCACAGTATCCCCCAGTCTGGACATACCCCATGTTTTCTTCCCATGATAAGATTTTTTTTTATCACTACTATTAAATAGAACTGAGATAATTTTTTATTTGGAAGAGCTAAGTGGAAGCTGATGGTGAACTGAAAAGATGCCTTACCAGGATACCATTCCCCCATCTTCCTTATTTCACAACTACATTTAGATGCCCAGCATTTAAATGAATTTGTGAATCATTTTGTTCCAGGATATGGAATTTTACTGATTTATAGTCTTGGATTTGAGAAACTGATAAGAAGTTCTGTTATAAATTATACCTAGATTTTAGCACATCTCTTTCGAAAGGCAACTCTAAAAAGGAACGTGCTATACTATAACCTATGTTTGATGCAAATATATAACAATTACTGAAAATACAGTGAATTTGTATGAAATATTGCTTATTTCTCCTTGTGTGTAAAAATGTACAAACTCCTTGCCGCATATGAAAGAGATTTTTACAGTATTTGCTTTCTGCCAAAAGACAGGTTTTTTTTTTGAAATTTCTGTTACCTGTAGTAAAATGCTGTGTGGTTTTCTTGAAATTCTTTGAAAGTTACAGGATGTTTTTCCTTCAGAATTTAATGCAGATTTTGCAAGGATGCTCCTCTAGAGGGCAACACTTCACTTTTGAAGAATCTACAGTTCGGAATGAGGAGTGAAACATAACCTAAAAATGTCAATCTAACTTCTATTATGTAGAACAAATAGTAGTACTAGTTCTAGTAGTAATGGATATGACTCTTCTAGAGAAAAATAAAATCAAAAAGAAAGAATTGGGGGAAATCACATCTTGAGATCTACAAAATGAAATAAAAAGCCTCAGAAAAAAGGCAAATTATACCATTATAGGCAAATACCATACAATAAAGTTTAGAAAAGATAAGAATAGATAAAATAACAATTTCCCAACAACAACAACAACAACAACAAAAATCGCTTCAAACTAGTCTCATTCTTTGGCTGAGGTCCTCTTTGCACTGAGCCTTATTCCAGATTATTCCACAGCCTGACATAATCTGCACCAGCATGCGGATGGCAGGCTCCTGTTCCAGAATATAATTTGTCAGTAGTTCTGCTTCCCTGCATTGGGCGTATAAGACACCATGCAGCTTCTGAGATCTGGACTCAGAAGAGCCACTTAAAACAGTTACTGGACCTTCCTTTGAAGTATTCAAGATTTTTCTGTTTCAGTGGTACGTCATTGCCTCAAGACTTCTGGCTCTAGGTTGCCTTCTGCATACTGGCTCACAGTCAGCTGGCTTGACTCCTTCTTGCTCCTTTGGCTTTCTTTCTTGAGCCAGTATTTGAAGTCTGGCTCTGATGTTCTGGTTTGTCCCCTCATACAGTAATTTATTCTAGTGTAGAATCCTTGGTGTGTCTCTGGCATTACATTTGATGCCTAAGCCTCCTGGTTCCTGCCTCTTTTAGAACATCCTAGTCTTGTTAGAACTTCCCTGCACCAGAAATTCTGTAGTTTTTACTTATGACCTGACTATGGTACCATTTCTTAGCAAAATCCTGTGAAATGGTGAACAGTGGCCTGCAAAATAGGGAGTCTTACACTAATCTGATTAATTACTTGGTGTGCCAGCAGTCAGAGTGCTTCTGGTTTCCACCTCTCTCTTTCTGGAAGATACTTGTCCCCCAAGGGCTGGTGCTGTAGAAGGAAGATGTTTTGTAGCCATTTGTAGCAGGTACCAAATTTGTTTTTCCCTTCTTGAGAGTCAGTTCATATGAAATGGATGCATAATCCTCACATAGCAATATAGTTGAGAGTAAAAAAGTTTAGGACTGCACCTTTGGACTATTTTTGGGATTTTTTTTGTGTGTGATTTGTGTTTATTGATTCATCTAATTAATAATTTACTTGCCCTTGGTCTGATAAGTTAAAACATTTAAGATTTTCATGTTGGTCTTAATTTTAATATTTCAAGAGAGACTTTATGCATGTGATCATAGGAAAGTTGAAATATGCATTTTGTTTTGCTTTTGTTTTGAAACTTTGAAATAAAAAATTTTAGGATTGAAGGCTTTATTGATTCAGGTTGATCACAAGTAATTTCTACAATAGTACATAATAATAGATGGTTAGATTAACACTCTAACCAATTACAATAAAACTGGTAGAATGGTTTATTCCTTCTGAAAAGTTTGCTTCTCCCACATTTTAATATAGGTGATGAGACAGAGACAGAATGAACTTCTAGTTTGTAAGCTTTGTTTAGTACCAGTTTTAACAATCTGCAATTGAAGTACTTTCTTGGCTACCCTATTATTAAAGTCTTGTCTTTACTAATGAGCTTTTTAATAAATACTCTGTTAAGATAGTTTGTTATGATGTTTAGAGAAGTTGTAACATGCTTTCCGGTAAACCTCAGTTTTGTTTTAAGTAACTGTACCAAATAATGTGGCCTATCAGATTTAGTCCTGAGTTCAGTTGCTCAAAAGGAAACAAAGAGCAGACGCTTCTCGCTATAGCAGGCATTTTTCTGCTCATTGCCAAGTGTACGGTTCACTGTCCGGTCACTGATGTCTGTCATTTTAGCACATTTTAAAGCAATTCTCAGTGCCATACTTGTCCTCAAAAGCTTACTTGGGTGCTCCAGACATTGGCTAGCTCATTATTCCCTGCAGAAGGTTAAGGCTTTCTCTTTCAGACTGGAACTATTCACTAATTAGAGACCTTCGTTTGGCACTGAATGTGTCATTCCTGCAATCCTTCCTTCTGGGTTCACCAGCATTTATGTTCAGTTCCATAGGAGTACAATAGATGCAAACCTCAGCAGAAAAATACCCACTATACTTAGATTAAGGGAAACTCACGCAAACATTCACCTAACGAGCAGAAATGTGGAGCCGTTGAGCAACACAGGTCACTAGGCAATACAAATATTTTTATTTGTGCTTTGTTCAACTTTTGTTTACTTTATGCTATCTCAAATTATTTGTTTATAAGATATTCTTTATCTTTTGATCTTTGGGAAAAAACAGTTTTGTTCTCTGGCCCTTTATGCACTAGTCTAGCGGTTCTCAACCTGTGGGTCGTGAATCCTTTGGGGTTGAACTACCCTTTCAGGGGGGGTCGCGATGAGTCTTCCCACCTTCCTGCCCTATCCTCACCTGAGCTGCCCTGCCCCCATGGTTGGGAGTCTCCACAACATGAGGAACTGCATTAAGGGGTTGAGAACTGCTGCACTAGCCATTAGATCAGGCTCAATGGGCCTCTAATCTGGATTCTGGGCTTCTGATCCATAATCTAGATCAAGGAGGCCCTGCTCCATTTATTCTGGCTCTGTCTGCAAAAGATGGAGCCAGATCCAAATCAAGAGGTCCTTGTTCCGGATCTGTTGTAGACCTAAGGGCTGGTAGTAGTTGCAGTGGGGAGTTGCAGTGGGGTGGGGAGACTACAGAGCTCATGCAAGCTTTGCAACCTCAGGAAGCCTTGAACAGGATTAGTACTACCAGTGCAGACAATTTTGATCCAGCCCCCACTTCCCCATGCTCCAGATCAGCAGATCCAGTAAATCTGGATCTACAGCTCCTCTGTTCAGGAAGGCCTTTGTTTCTTTATGTGGTAATTTGTACCTGTTCATAGTACAGTTCAAAGAGAAAATCAATGGGGGGTTGATAGTATTTAGTTAATTTTTGTATCCCTCCTAAGAGTGGGCAACTGTGGCTGGTTCTGCATGATGCATATCCATGTGCATTGTGCAGCCCAGTCTTGGGCTGAATTGTGAAATCCTGCCTAAGGGTGTAGCATTGGTTGGCAGTGTGAGCTAAAAAATCACGTGCATTGCAATGGCCCAGTCTGGTTTAAATTCGTAGGCTAGGAATGAAAATTTCTAGAATCTAAAGTTGCAGGCTAGGACTGTCTTAGCTGTGTGCCCTGAAGCACACTTTTGTGGCTATTTCTGGGAGCTTGGTGAAATTGTGTGAAGAGCAATGTGTTGGGTGGTCCAGACCAGCTGTTTGCTGCCATCTGCACTCAGGTGATTGGTCTGGTCCACCACTGAAGAATGCAGAGGAGACAATCTGAAAGTAGCTTCCCCTCAGAGCAGGCTGTGATGTGAGTTTGGTGCCATAGGCTGCTCCAGACACTAATCCCATGCAGAAAGATGTCATGCAGATGTCATGTTCTATGGGGATTGATGGCAGTGGCCAGTAACCCAGTGCAGGCTCAGCTTTTGTGTCATCAGAAATAACAGTGGTTCTGCTATAGCAATATCTTTTTCTCCATCTTGTTCTGCTACTTCAGTGGCATGTGCTGTTGCAGTGGGCACTATATTCCATGCATCATTCACAAATTAGGAGTGTGACAATGAGTGGCCTGTAAGTAGAAACTAAAACCCATTGGAACAAATGGACAGACTTGTGTGGCAACGCCCCTTCAGCCGGGGTGGATCTCTGTCCTTCACTAACTGCCTTCCTTCCTTGGCTTCTCAAATAAATAGTTACTTAGCACTGACTGTGTTGCTTTCCACCCCGTGCCAAAAAGCTCACCACTTCCCTTGCTTCTGCAAATACCCCCCTCCCCCCCCCCCCCGGCAGAGATGCATCTCTATCAGCCTCCCACAGCTTGCTTTCTCCCGCTTGCTTTCACTTAATTTAAAGTCACAGGAACCCCTTTTCTAGCGATCACCATGTAATAAATAGTAATAAATAGCACTTCAAAGTCAGTTCTCTTTATATAACAAGAAGATGTCCTTTATTAATAACACCTGGTACAAACTAATAGATAGTTAAATATCAAGAATAATAAATCAGTCAATCAGTGGCTTCCACGAATTCACACAGCAATTAGCATCCTACTCTAATCTAGGCTGCCTAAAGGTCTCTTCCTGGCTCTTCCCATGCCCTAGACTCTGCTGGAACTTTGTGGGTTCCTCTCCCTCAGGTGAAGAACAGTCACTTCAGAACCTTCCCACCCTGAAAACCCAAAGCATAGAACAGTTGTACTTCTGGGTTTGTGCCTTTTATATGGCTGCAGCCTGGCATGGGCTGCCTCTGATTGGCTGTGCCTGTGGGCATTCCCTCCTCCTATCTTATGCTAATTTGGGTATTCTGCCCACTGCTTACCTGCTGTCCCTTATCTACAATAAATACATTACCTTAAATATCTTAATTGCTATACATTGAAATATCTTAAATACATTGCCAACATTTACAATATTTATACAACATGACCCACAATAAATTCATCCAACAAGCGTAAGCATCACAACTTGCATCTTCCAAACTGAGATTGAAAGATGCAAATAGACTGCTCCATCATCAGTAACACAGTTAACTGTGGTTCAGTCTTCTGTTTCAGATGAATGGTTAGTTTTATGGCATCCACATAACATTTGTTATGTGTAATAACTAGCTTTAGAAAAAGATAAATGCAGTGTGCCTTTTAATAGTATAAAACCACACATTTTTAACAGTTGAAAACATTCAGTTAAATGAACCAGATAATTGTTCTTAAGAAAAAGACATTCATGTTTCAGCCATAGTTTTGCTAGCATGTTTAGCTTGATGACAATATTTGTGAAATCATTCTTAAAACAGTTATGGCTCTGCTTGTGTTAAAGGCTGGAAGACCCTTATCCAAGCTCTCTGCAAGCAACCATCTGTCCCAGGGTTCAGCATGTCAAGACAATTCTCTTCTTAAAGGAGATAAACAGATCAGGAGTGACCACAAGGTAAAACTGGAGAAAACAATGTAATACAGTATATCTGTGTTTTTTTAATGTTTGTCCCATGACTTGTTGAAGAGAACTGGATTTGTCAGATAAGGTGTATGGATGTATATTCAAGCTAGCTGCTTCAAAATCGTATTGCAAAACTTTTGAGAATGAATATTCCAGTACAAATGGTTGTATTGCTTATCAATTATATCTCCCTCTCTCTCCAACATATATGCAGAGTATTCTCTACAGAGAAGGAACACTTTTTTTAAAATTTACTCTTAACATTAAAATAATCAGCACAAAGATCTTTAGCAAATCTTTGTAATTTATTGTGATGTTTAAGATTCCTTTATGTGTGCTGTATTTCATGTTCTGCTTTTAAGTATCTTTTACTTTTTCTGTTTTTTCTACCGAAAAAGTGAAGCTAGGCTGCATATGCTTGATCCTAATAGCAGGAAAATGTAGGTTCTTAGAAAGCAATCCTAACTTCATTTCCCTGGCAGTAAGCAGTGTTAGCACTAGAAGAGTTGTTTCACAAAGGCATGTTAAGGGTTAGTCTGAATTATTATGTTTGTATGTTTATTGATAATGCTTTTGGATTATTATTGTTTGTAGAAATTACAAGAAGAAAATACAAGATTAAAGTATGAATTGAAAGATATAAGGTACTTACAGAAATTGATTCTAAATCAAATACTGAATTATGAAAACTGCTTTTATGGTGTGCTTGTATTTGAAGATGCTGAGAATTTTCAGTACAGAAGTGAGTTGCTCAGTTCTAATAAATTAAAAAATAAAACAAATTTACATTCAAATGTGTTTAAGTTTCTCTCTGCCTGAACATCACAGTGTTTTCTTTCCCATTGTCTCTTTAAAAAAAAGGAAATTTAGCGCTTATCTTACCAGAATTGGTGCCTATAAAGAAATAGTAAGAAGCTTAAAATACTTAAGGAAGATTTTGGTTGTTCAAGGCAATGGTTTTTTGGGGTTTTTTTTAACAGTAAAAGTGATTTGAGGTAATTTTATGATAGTGTATTAGGGTTTGGTAGCAATAGGAACAATGAGACAGAGAAATCAGCTTCCGGTTTTTAATATTTCCTGTTTTTAATAACTAGTTATTGAAGATCAATATGCTAGTTTGAAGTTCTCTTTGCTTTATTTCATAGAAGCCAGTATGAACAGCTCATAGAAGAAGGGAAGAATGAATGTTTTGATGAAAGACGTGTCAATCTTCTGAAGGCTCAGTTACTGCAACTGGAAAGGCAGGTAATATGGTATGCACTTAGAAAATACCTGAACTGAACTGAATGTGAAATGTTCCTTGAAGACTGTCAACAAGTGGGAGTATAAGGGGTTATTTTAAGATTAGGTATTAGGAGTTCCTAGAGCTGTTTGGATCTTAAATATATTTATCTAGTGTTTGCTCTTATCGCCATATTACTCTGTCTTAAAGTTGGTTGATTGTGTTTTGGTGGATATAACTGGTAGAAAGATGGAATAAATGAGAATCTTAAGAATTAAAATATTTATAAGGCTGTTGGTGTCTTGTGGTTAGAGTGCCAGACTCATATCTCATAGTTACTGGGTTTGATTTCACACTCCTCCATGAAGCCAGCTGGGTGGCCTGGGGCTAGTCACAGCTCTCTTTCTGAGCTCTCACAGCCCCACCTACCTCACAGGGGAGAAGAATAGGAAGCTTTGTTAGCCACTTTGAGTCCTCTTTAATGGGTGAAAAAAGTGGGGTATAAAAGCCAACTCTTCTTCTTCAAGTGGAGTGAGTGACTCAAGATATGCCATCATTAGCCAAATAAGAGGGAGGTCTCCTGAGCTGATCTCAACCCCTAATAATGATTCATCTGTGTAGGTTTTTGCAGTGGTATAGTACTGGTCTTTTTCAGAAGGTGAAAGTAACAGATATGGAAGGGTACTGCTCTTGTTTTGTGGCAGAAACAATAGGAGGTGCTATGCCTCTCACCTTCATCCTTTGAGAAGAGGCTTCTAATTCTGATTTTTCTTGTTTATTTTATACTAATTTGCTTAGTTTTTTTACCCCTCATTTCTTCTTCTGAATTTAATTTTTCACTGCAAGACTTCAGATTCTTCACCTCAAACCTTCTTCTTGGCCTTTGCTACAGGATATCAGCTTTCACTAATATCTAAATTCTTTCACCCCTCCTTTTAATATCTCTTGCTGGCTTGAGCCACTAGCCTCTTCTTATCTGTCTCCATTCCTGGCTAATGATGAGGATTTTTTTAGGCTATAGAACCTTATGGATTAGGCTGCCTCTTCATAAGTGTCCGGTGGCAGCTTTTCTGAGCAGCTTCCCTGCAGAGTTTCACACCCATTACGTACAGCTTCCTCTCCTGAAGAAAAGTGCTGTTTTAGACCTTTAGTCATTCCATATTAAGCAGCTGTGAGCAAAACAGTGTAAAAGGTGCATTAAAATATAATTTTCCTTCTCCCTGGCATGACAGTACTTAGAGGAAGGTAAGATCAAAGGTCTGGGAGAAGATGCACATTTTAACCTGTTGCCAAGCAACATACAAAACTAACACCTGATATATTTCCAAAGTTTTGGGGCCTCGATAGAAATGGCCCCCTCAGATGTCGTTGCCCCTTACACATCTGAAAGAGGTGGAACTATAAAAAGTCTCTCAACTTATGATCCTAATACTTGGGCAGATTTATTTAGGAGAAGGTGTTCCTTCAGATAACGAGGACCATTTAGGGCTTTATATGATAACATAGGTAGCCAATGCAGATAAGACGGAGGTAGGCTTTCCTGGCTGTCACTGCCACATGGGCCTCAAATGACAGCAATGAATCCAGAAGCACCGCTAGATCACACACCCCTTTTTTCCTGGGTCAACAACTCCATCCAGAATCTGTTGCCCCTTAACTTCATGCACTTTGTATTGGATGAACTAATGAAGCGTTCTTTATTGAGGCAGAAACGAAACAAAACACAACTACTGAATAAAGATGTGGATCTGAATTGTACAACTAGAAACACAAACTTGGGCAGATTCACCTGTGTAAGAAGCTGGGAACATAGTAGATTGGAAGTCACGGCGTAGAGTCACAAAGGATAATAACTGAAACAGTAGATACAGTTGTTTATGTCTCTGCAGTGAGTGGTTGGCCTACAGTTTTCATTCAAGTCTGACTTTTGTCAGAATATGTACAGTAATTATATTTTTCAAAGAGAATATTTACACAAAGAAAAAAGTGATTTTTAGATATAATTCTGTATGTGATCTTTTTTACTGCATACAGGTAGTACTGCTTACAGAAGGATTAAGTTCTCGAGCTGCTCTTATGTTGGAGTTAAATACTTCGTTAGAAGCTCTTGCAGCCAGGCTTAGGTAAGGAGCCGAGAGACACTTAATTTCTTCAATGAAATTGATCCAGAAACAACTATTTCTAATGCCATTTGCTGGGATTCAAGAGCAGGAAAAGGTTTGTCCTTGTCTCTGTTTGAGATGCCCATGAGCATTTTGGTGGGCCATTGTGTGCGACAGGATGCTGGACTAGATGTGCTGTGGCCTGATCCAGCAGGGCCTCTCTTATGTTCTTATGTTCTTATTGACAAAAAGATGGCTACTTGGTGTGTTGATTTGTGCCTTATGGGATCATAAGGTTTTTTATTTAAAATAAATGTATATATTCATGTTCATAACTTTACAAAACATAGAGGCATAGTATCTAGCACAAGAGACCAACAGAACTGGGCTAATTTTATGCAATCATAAACCTTTAGTATTTCACTAGCAGTTCAGTGCTTTTCTTTCTCTTTCCTTTCTTTTTTGCACTGAAAGACTGGGAATGAAGGAAGCTTACTGAAGTGGTATACATGTGGGAAACACAGGCCCTGTCCACACTTGGCTTTATAGGGGCCCACTGTCCACATGCTAGTGCAGACTAAGGCAGGTCCCAGGCAAGACCTGCCATAATCTGCAGTAACACACGCACAACATCTCTAATGGTGATACTGACAGCTGTCCAATTAGGAAAAGGGTAGGGCAGCTGGTGGTGGACCAGTCATGGGCAAAACCTCAAGTTGGTAATCAGCACCATATCTTTTGGTAGTAAATGCCAAAGTTCAGCTATATGTTTTGTAAAATAATAATCTTTTATTTGTCCTGATTTGTTCAGGATTCAGCTTTGTTGACTGACTTCTCATTCTAATATTTTGAGAAATATTTGCCATTTCAGATCTGGAAGATGTTAGTAGTAGATCCATTGTATTGTTTAAGATGACTTTTTTCTAATGCTCTTATGTATCAGCTCATTTTTAATGATAATATGTATGTATATGAAGCTCTTATGCTGGCCATGCTGTATAAAAAGCTATAAACATGTGGGAAACCATTTTAATTAAAAGCAAAATGGCTCAGGCTAATAGCTCAGGCTAATTAGCTCAGGCTAATAGAAACTGAATCCAAAGAGAAAAAAAGTTGTACTTTAAAGGGTAGCTTGCTTCCCCCTTCTTCCTTTACTGTTTTTCTACTGCATTACAACAGAAGGAAAAAACAATACTTGTGGTAACAAAGAGCAAAAAGCAATTATCAGCAAGAAAGCCTTGCATATACACTGTAGAAAAGTGATAATTTAATAATTACAGGTGTGTGAAGCAGCCTGGTAATCCTATCAATAAATTAACATTTAAGTGAACACACTCCACACTGGCTGCATTCATCCAGAAAAACCTGATATGTTCTGAATAAAACTTCTGTTTTTACCAGTTAGAAATGGAATTTGAATATTGTCTTACCCAATTCTGGCATCAGGAAGCTACTAAGTAACTTTTGATAAATCTGGGCTAGGTGTTAACTGGACTAGATAAACACTAGATGATCTATTGTCTGTATGTTTATAGGTTACCTTTTGAGTTACCTACCTCTTGAACTGGCACAACTTAAGTGATGTGATCTCTTTTGTTTTGTTTTTTGCCTGCAAAATCTGTTGGAAATTTGTCCCTCTTTTGTCCATCCCCTTTGTCGCTGTCCCTGTCCTTTTAAGTCTGTGATGCTTTTAGTTTCTTTTTATAGTAAGATCTAGAAAGAAACCAGACAATCTGGAATTTTGAACACTGAGTATAGCATAGCCTTCGCATAAGGTTCAAAATGGTTGACTCTTAATATAACAGTGTTGCATTACAACGATGACAAACATGAAGACAACAGGAGCAATTATAAAGTAAGATCTCCAGTCCCAGTTCCTTAGGGGCTGCTAACCATCACCATAACACTACCCATCATTCTGGGCCATGAAAAGAGGCCACATCAGAGTACAGACTGTTCAGCCCTTGTTTTGATTTTTAATGAATGGAATCAGTACTGCTTGCTGAATGTGGCTGTAAATTGTTGTCAGATGAGAGAAAGACAATCATATCCTTCTACATTCTTTTCTGTCTTGAATTTATAGTTAAGCGGCACCAACATCAGCCTTAAAATGTACACCCGTGCCCCCATATCCACTGGTCTGGTAACTGCAGTTTCACTTATCCCCAGTCAACCAGACCAGTCTCCTTCCCCGCTCCCCCAGTGCCAAGCTTCCCAGAGACTTGGGGCAATCAGAAATCGTGTTAAATCTCCCAGGAATCATGGTAAATCGTGCAAGCTTTCCCAGTGTTTCATATATCCAGGTTTTCATGTAACTGTGGTAGGAGCTGGTACATATCACCTGTGGATACGGCAATATACCTTTATTTCTTGTCAATGCTGTTTAGTGAGTGAAAGGTGAAAGGCATTGTGAACCTGCAAAACTGAAATCCCATTCCTTTCATACTCATTTGCTGGCATTTAAAGAGTTAAAAAAGAAAGCACAAGGCCTTGTAACATGGAGAAGTTACCTCCCTTGCAGAGGGGTTGGGGAAAAAAAACCCCAAGAGCAGCTGAAAACAGTAAAGACTAAAGCAAGCTGAAAAACTTTTAACCACCCCCGAACTCTTGTCAAATACACCCTACAAGATAAAAGATACAGGGTGATTTTAGCATAGCCTTTAGAGGGAAAAAAGTAATATGCTAAATATAGGTAATTAAAAAATATGGTTTGGGTGAAAATACAGAGTTAATCATGTATAACAATATACTGTATTAATGCATCATGGTTTATTTAGCTCTTTCCTTAGCACAGAAGAACTTGCCTCTGAAATAACTATTCCACGTTCAGCATTTCTTCAAATGATTGAGATTTGCCAGACCATGGGACACAAGTTACAAAGAAACCAAGAAGTGAGTTTTGACAGCATCGAGAGCCTCATATTCCATCAGTGGCGGGCAGCTTAATCCAAAATGTCAAAGTGTTGTGTTTGATGTTGGGCGTATATGTGAGAGATTTTAATGTAACGTGTTACTTTGATGCAGACATCAACATCTTCTGCGTTGCAAGTGGGATTATGGGTTTGGAGTGAGCAAAATCCAATCCATCAGTTTTAATATATTTGAATGGCATAAACATGGCAAATAGAATTGTTCATGGTAGGTTTTACAGTTTCTGATGTGTTAATGTTAAGAATAAAATTCCTGTGGGTTTTTCAGGTAGGGACTTCACTAATGGAAATGAATTCATTTAAATGGTTTTGCTTTGCATCCCATCAAATTCTTGAAAAAGATAGCATACTAATCAGTTGTTTCAATATTTAAAACATTATTTTGCAATGAACTTCAGTGCCTAGAAGTGTCGTTATGTTTAGTGTACCTGGCTTTTGCATGATCTCATAAAATCTGTATAAAAAGATAATAAGCACACTTTTAAAATTAAGGAATTATATTTCCGTCAATTCAGGCTGCAAGACCACAGTAAAGGGCCACAGTCCCGTTTAGTGGGTTTCCCCCCCCCAGAAATGAGGGCTTGGGAATTTCTGAATAAAGCCCTGTGTCTAAACCTAAATCTAATTGGTGATTGTCATGAGGATGAATCTGAGTGCTTTCAGAGCAGTTGTTGCTAGACTTGCTTGGCAGTTTTATAAGCAGACTTTTACCTTACACTGAGAACTGAATAGAAATGTGGCAAAGCATATGCATATTATGTGAACAGTGTGGAAAAAAATGCTTCATGGATGACTATGGAGTTCCAAGATTTTTTTTTTTTAAAGCATGCAAATTTAGACTTAGGCCTTTTTTGGCACTGGGCCTTGTATCTTGGACTAGGGACCTGCCATCCTCATGCTGGCAGACTAGAGCAGATCTTGTCCAGGGCCTGCCACAGTTTGCACTAACGTGGATTGCAGGTCCCCATTCTGAGACATCCGGTGTTTTTCCACTGCACTCCTTTAATCCAGATCTAAGAAGATCCAGTTCCAAGGAATGGGTACTTCCCTTAATCCGGATCTACTATGGGTGGTCTAGCACTCATTTGGAAATCCAGATCTACCCACAAGGGGTCTGCCTGTCACCCCAGGTGTTTTGGGGGACAGGGGGTACAATCTTTGAAGTTGCATTTGGAGATTAGCGCAGGCTCCGAAAGCAACTTCGGAGGGACTTCAGAGCCAGCTTTGGAGGGACTTCAGAGTCTTGAGTTTGGGGCACCTCCCCATGGGTGCCTCCCCCCCCCGAGCCTCCTCTAGACCCCATTGCCCAATTCTAGGGTGTTTTTCTACTAGTACTAAGTACCCATTGAAGCACCCATTAAGACCCCATTTGGCTGAGAGCCGGATGACCCCATTTCCAATACAGACCCCATTAGGGACACATCTGTTTCCACCACAGCTAGGGAAATCCGGATCATATGGGTTTTTCAGGACCTATAATCCGGATTTCTTGTAGACCCCATTAAAGGCATCTACAATGGGGTCTTCAGCCATCAAATCCGGATTATAGGGAGCCTGTTTCCACTAGAATTTGGTAGATCCGGATTTGCAAATGGGTGGTCTGGTGTTTCCACAGCAGGCAGGCTAGCACCCATTGCTATTGGGTGCTAGACCACCCATGGAAACACACTGGGTACTTCTACTAGATCCAGATTAAGTACCCATTCCTTAGATCCAGATCTTCTTAGAACCAGATTAAAGGAGCTCAGCAGAAAAACACCCCTAGTGGAAACAGGCCCCCTATAATCCGGATTTGATGGCTGAAGACCTTTAATGGGGTCTGCAGGAAATCCATGTTATAAGTCCAGAAGGACCCATATGATCTGGATTTCCCTAGCTGTGGTGGAAACAGATGTGTCCCTAATGGGGTCTGTAGTGGAAATGGGATCATCCGGCTTTCAGCCAAATGGGTCCTTAATGGGTGCTAAAATGGGTACTTACTGCCAGTGGAAAAACACCCATCATCCAGAAGAAGGCCCAGTGCAGAAACAGCCTCAAGAAAAGATTTTGGGAGCGCACTGCATTCTTCTTGACAGATTTTGAGTTTCACATAGGACAACTTTAGCCTGTCCGGCAAGATAAGTTTTCATTTCTTCATTGTCAGTCAAGAGCAACTGTTCCTTTGTTTTTGTTTTTTATTGTAATCTTCCATATTTCTTTAAGGGAACCTAGCTCAGTTTACGTCTAAGCTATCACTCTGATAACTGAAAATTATTTTCATAGTATATGTCAAAGTACTGTATTTTCCGGTGTATAAGACGACTGGGCGTATAAGACGACCCCCAACTTTCCAGTTAAAATATAGAGTTTGGGATATACTCACCGTATAAGAAGATGACACCTGGCGTATAAGACGACCCCTGACTTTTGAGAAGATTTTCCTGGGTTAAAAAGTAGTCTTATACGCCAGAAAATACAGTAATTGAATTCTGCAAGAAGCAGCATGAAGTGTTTGGTGATTTTTGTGCAGGTTAATTTAGTGTAATGTTACTCACTGTACTGGAATCTCTCATTTTTCAAACATCCCCCAAAACTCAATTAGAAAAAGAAAATGGAGATCTTAGATGTAAGTGAGCCTGTATAAGAGGATGGGAAACTGAAATAAATTGAATTTGGTAAGATAATTTTCTAGTATAGTATATGCAGCTGGTCTTTCTGTAGAACGTAGAAGTGGGAAATAATTGTGATTGTTCATATTTTTAGTTAAACTAGGTTAAAAAGGTGCTGAGAAACTTCAATCTAATATAGACAGAGAATTAGACTTTAATTCACAATCCCGATTAAAGGTACTATAGCTAAAGAAGAGGCTAGATTAGACATTAATTGCTATGGTTTAGTTTCATGAGTCAAGAATCTTGGTTGCCAAGTAATCATAAGAACATAAGAGAGGCCCTGCTGGATCAGGCCACAGCCCATCTAGTCCAGCATCCTGTCGCACACAGTGCCCCACCAAATGCTCATGGGCATCTCAAGCAGAGACAAGGAGAAACCTATTCCTGCTCTAGAATCCCAGCAAATGGCTTTAGAAGAGCCCTGCCCCCCCCCCCCCCAGCCTGAAAGATGCACCTAGGCATTCATTCTAGTAGCCATTGATACATCTGTCGTCCATAAATTTGTTTAACCCTACCTTAAAGCCATCTAGACTGGTAGCTGTCACCACCACTCCCGGCAGCACATTCCATAAGCCGATGACCCTCTGGGTGAAGAAATACTTCCCCCTGTCAGACCTGACTCTCCTACCCATCAGCTTCATAGAATGCCCCTTGGTTCTAGTATTGTGTGATAGAGAAAAGAAAAGTTCTCTATCCACCTTTTCTATACCATGCATAATTTTATATACTTCAATCAGGTCCCCTCTCAAACGCCGTCTCTCCAGACTGAAGAGGCCTAGACGTTGCAGCCTGGTTTCGTAAGGGAGGTGTTCCAGTCCCTTAATCATTCTGGTTGCCCTTCTCTGCACCTTCTCTAGTTCCACAATATCCTTTTTGAGGTGTGGTGACCAGAATTGTACACAATATCCAAATGTGGCCTCACCATAGATTTATAAAGGGGCAAAATTACACTTGCTGACTTATTTTCTATTCTCTTCCTAATTATTCCCAGCATTGAATTGGCTTTTTTCGCTGCTGCCGTGCACTGGGTTGACACCTTCATTGAACTGTTCACCAAAACCCTGAGATCTCTTTCCTGGTGTGTTGCCGAAAGCTCAGACCCCATCAGTTTATAGACATAATTTGGGTTCTTGGACCCAGTGTGCATTACTTTGCATTTGTTAAGATTAAAGCACATTTGCCACTTGATTGCCCACTCGAGTATGGAAGAGTGACTGTGATAGAAAGACTATTCAGTGATTCAGGTCCAGTTAGGTAGAATATCAGATTAGGATCTAGGTCAGAGAAAAGGATTCTAATCCTAGTTTGACACGGAAGCTTACTTAGTGACCTTGGAGCAATCATGGCTTCTCAGTGTAGCCTAGTTAGGAGGTGTGAAGGTTTCGGCTGTGTGTATGACAATTCGATTATGGGCGAATTCACACTTTGCCTCCTGTCACTGAGAGGCGAAGTGCTAGAATGCCTTAGGCATCCATATTTGCAGCCTGGTGACACAGCACATAATTGTGCCAGTGCTGCTGGTCATGTGCTCCTCTTGTATGCCTTCCACTGTAGGCCATGGGGAATGCTTCAACATGCATGGAGCCATTTCTGGTAAAGAAATGGCTCCGTGAAGTGCAGATGCTCAGATCCGGTGTTTCCCCTGCATGAGATACCAAGGTAAGTGCAAAAAGGCTCCACGGATGGAAAGAAACAAAATCTGGTTTTGTAATGTGTTATTGTAAGGAATGTCTGTGGCAGAATTATGCTGGACAAGGGGACAGCCATTGATAACCTCTTCCCTGTTAGCCAAAGCAATGAATGGAAGAACTATTACATTAGCAGTGAGACAAGCACAGTTGCATTCTGGGGCTGGCTAGCGTAAGGACAGCAAGTGGTGCCACTGTTACCAGGAAACATGATAATTTTGTGAGTCCAGGATGGCTTTAGAAAATTATTTGTAATTGTCCAGTGAGCAGCACATGTTATATCTTTCAAAAAAAGAAAAAATAACTAAGCAAATCCCTGTTATGTACTGAACAATGAACCCAGCCTCCCACCTCACGATTTTGCATATGCTTCAGAGACTGCCAGAGAAACACAAGATGGCAACTGACATGCTGTCAAGCCTGCTCTTTGCCCCGGCCCCATTTTATATTGATAGGATGATATACTCAAATGATTCATTAATATGTACCTCATATGGGAAGACTGTTTTTTTCAAGGCTGCATTTGAACTACAAGCTCTTGATTATAACTGTTCATTCAAAACTAATTTGATGCTTAGAGAGAACTGCATAGTTGCATATGGTGCTCCTCATACAGCCCATGGGCAGCAGGTTAAATGAGGGGTCAGGTGCAAGAATTAGAATGCCCAAATTGCCATAATATCATCATCATTAGCAGAATATTGATCTAAGAGCTTTAGTATAATAATTAAATGTTGGCTTGCCATCGTGAGCGCTTTTATTCATTGTTTACAGTACATTGGAAGAAGAGTGCATCAGAATAATTTCCATTCCTAATGGTATTATCTTAGTTATATATAATTCTAACATTTAAATTGCAGCTGCTTAAAAAACATATTTTTAATCTCTTTCAGAATGCTGATCTGTCAAAACTTGCTTTACCTTGGACATTAAAGAAGGACCTTGTTGAACAGCCAACAACTGTTTTAGATATTTGCTATGGGAAAACTGAAAATTTAAATCTTAGATATGTGGTAAGTACTTGAACTGAAAAACAAGCAAAAATGCTTCCTTTGTTTTCCAGCCTATCCTTTCAGTAAACAACTGTTGTGTATTGTTCCTGAAATATCAAAACCATTTTGTATCATAATAGATTCCTTTTTTTTCAGAAGGTGAAAATGACTAAAATTCTGTGTAACTAAAAATATAGTTTTTCATTGTCAGTGCTATTTTGGTTTAAAATATTGGTCTAAATGCATGGTCTAATCTAGGCCATACCTTTCATGAAGCACAAGAGAGGGATGCTTTGGTTTCTTTCTTTGGGTAAGAAAAGAAAGAAAGAAAGAAAGAAAGAAAGAAAGAAAGAAAGAAAGAAAGAAAGAAAGAAAGAAAGAGAGAGAGAGAGAGAGAGAGAGAGAGAGAGAATTTAAATCATAAAGGCTTTAAAAAAAATAACTCTGTTCTATATCCCCCTCATTTATTCCAAGAGTAAGAATGGTTTTCATGTTGCTTGGGGAAGCTTGCTTGGTTATGGGGTTCGGTTTTCCATCTTCTACTGTGTAGCTTGGGAAAGTGTTTACAGTACCTTTTCATTGTGGTATGGTAACCATGGTTTGTTTTTGCACTTGAAAAGGACAAATTGGTTAATATAGGTGATAGCTTGTTGAAACAAGAGTATGATACTGGCCTCTTCTAATAAACCATAGCTTGATATTTTATAATGTCCGCCTAGCGAGATGTAAACAGGTGATGGATGTCCTGAATTTCTGGGTTAGAGGAACAGAGAAGAATTGTGGAGTAAGCAGATCTAAATATGTAATCAAACTGGGTCAAATATAATATAGGTTTGTGATATATGTGATTTAATTGCATGATTCAGGGTAGTGACTCCTATTTGTAATCAGAAGCAAAAATATAATATGACAAGAATTGGTTTCCAAAGGGCTGCATTTGTGAACTGTCTCAAAAATGATTTCAAGACAGTAAGTGTGTGTGTGTGGGAAGCTATATGATGGCTGACATGTAAAAGAAGAAAGGGACATTTCTAACCTCTGTATTGTGTCAAGGGTGTGACCTTTTGAATCTGGGCTGAAACAAATTAACAATGACAGCTGCTGATTTTCACTGATCTCATTTGAAAAACATTGCAAATTGTATCTCTGCAGAAGTGGCTTTTCATGATGAATTATTCATGAAACTAACTTCATCACATGGAGCACCTGCTGGGAGCCTGGATTGTATATTAACATACATGCAGTAAGCTTTGCAATTAAACCTTCAGTATCAAAACTGCTTTTTCTGACAGTTGCTATAATGCACCATGCTGAAGGCAATGAGAGATATGAGTTCCCATTCTTGGAGAATTTCATAATTTTACTTAGGTCACCTTTCAGCATCACAAACAACTATGGTTTCTCTTTTTCCAAAGTATATCAATCATTCTATGTTTTTGCATTCATTTTAGATTTATTTCTTAAAGATCTGGATGGTACATGGTGTTATGCAGCGCTCAATTCAACACTAACATCAATCAAATTATGAATGTGTTTCTTGAAATTAAGCTCTACTGTTCTAAATTTTACTTGTACAGGATATATATGTATATAGGTATAAGTTTGGCTGCTAAAGTAAATGTGTATTTTTTAATATATAACACTGTGGCGGTGTAAGTCATGGAGTTGTATGTTGTAGCACTTTCAGCAGAAGAGAAGGTAGAAAACTATTTATGCTATGACAAATGCTTCTTTTTCACATTTGTAAATAATATTACAGATTCAAAAATATGGAGCAGATGTTTTGCGGGGAGCTCAGAAATAGTTCTTTGTGTATTGGAGGCTCAGTTATAGTGGTCTTTAATTTTTAAGCTAAACTATGAAGATGTTATTATTTGAGAAGCAATATTGCATTTCATTTTTCCTTGTCAAGCAGCTGGTTGTTATCATTATTTTAGCTTTCAGAGATATTGGGCCTCCAGATATTGGGCAGTGTCATAATTTTTGAATTGTATCTACCACTGTGGGTTTTTGTTGAGGACGTGAAAAAACCTAATCCCTGAAAATATTAGTTATAGATATCTCTTGAATTTCATTAAGCACGTGGATACTCATGTGATGAGTGAAAGTTAATAGCATAAATCCCTCTTCTTGGCTTTAGCAGTGGCCTATGGATTGAAGCCACAGTGGTGATGAAGGTGGAGAAAGGTAGCAATTGGAAGCTTGTGTTAATGCTTCTGAACAACATACTGGTTTGCTGCAAAATAAATTTAAGCTTTGAGAACATCTAGGCAAAGCCTCTAAACAGAACATTGTCGCATCTTCCTCTCACTTGTGGAATTGTTTTGCAGACAACTGCTGCTTGGTATACAGTATTGTGCTAAAGCTTCTTAGCCTACTAACAGACTTAATATTGTTATTGTCTGGTTATGCTGTAAGCATTTTGGATGAAAGAGAAGCTTTGACATGGAACATCTTAGATCTTTGCTCCAAATCTTCTGAAAATGACCTTCCAAGTACAAGGGCAAAAAACCAAATATGAGGCTAACAATCATATAATCACTTTACTTTAGAACCCTCTTGAAAACTTTCAGTGATATTAATTAAAGCTGCTTTTGTAGTACAACCTACTTTTAAATGAAGAATAGGCCCTTGCTGGGCTTCTGGAAAGTTGTCTTCTGACTGTAGCTTCAAAATAGCATTGGAATTTGCATCAAGGAACCATATACACACATTTGGGGGGATATTGGTTACAGTTCATTTATTTTGCAAGGGTCATGAGGCTTTATCCCTTCACTGGAGGAGCTGGCTCAGGTGGCTTGCATGCTTATGTTTTGAGGAGGTTGTTTGCTCTCATTTGTGCCACTACATCATGCCTCTGTTTATAGTCCATCTGTGTGATCTTTTTGCAGCAGGTCAGAATGTGGTCGACCATTTCATCACCTTCCTTACAGAGTCTGCACTTTGGGTTTTCTGCTGATTTCTCAATTCTAGCTTTGATGGCATTTGTTCTGATGGCTTGTTCTTGTGCAGCGAAAATTAGTCCCTCTGTTTCCTTCTGCAGTGTTCCGTTGGTCAGCCACAACCACGTCTTTTCCTTATCTACTTTGTCTTCAATCTTCTCCAAGAATAACTACTATTACTACTGCTGCTTCTGCTGCTGCTGCTGCTGCTGCTGCTGCTGCTGCTGCTACTACTACTACTACTACTACTACTACTACTACTACGTATTAATATTCAGCCAGAAACTCCTTTCAGCAACAGTAGTGATAAATCAGAAGCAATCTCAGATCATGCACCCATTCTTTCTGGTGCTCCCTAAATGCTGAATTTGAGACCCTGTGATACGCAGTGCTTCCGTCTTGTCTGCATTTCAGTTTCAAGTGCATTGAAGGATTTGTAACCTTTAGGTATGAGATAATAGAATGGAGTCGGAGCATGTATATGCTTGCACACTTACTTAATTCACTAGATAATTAAAACGAAGCACACATCTAATACTGTTGATAGGCCCTTAAGCTTTTCTGCAGTACCTTGTAAGGTTTCAGATATTCCTAAATTCTGTGAGGAACTTGCTGATTGGCAAAATTGCCATATCTGGCAGTTGCCATGGATATGTGAATGGAAACAATTCGAACGAGTGCTTCAATGACTTTTAAAGCCCCTCCAAGACAGAGTCACACACAATCTTCTCTAACCTTATTCAGAGCATGATCTTGCAGTGAACTGTAGAAGGAAGTTAATATTGTTCACAGTGAAAGTGGCTGTGTGTAGCTTAACAGTCAATAAGTATATAAATACATAAATAGGACTCCAAAGAAATGGGACTCTGAGATTTTTGCCCATTGATGAATTTCTTACTGAGAAGGCAGTGGCTGCTCAGCTGACTGTTTTTGGAGGTTCTAGGGTCTATTAAAAGGAAGAATAGGATATTTTTTAAAAATTAACATATTGAAGGCATTACATCTCTGAGCTTTCTGTAATCCATGTTTATAGACTTTTGAAAGTTGTGAGTTATGTTTGGCAACCACCTGAGCTGGCTGTTGTTTCTCTTTGCAACCCAACTTATTAATATGGTTTTGTTATTGTTTTGTTGCCATTATCTTACATTGTATATGTTATTGTATGTACTATTGAATATAATCTGGCTCATTGTCAGTTTACTGTACATTTTAAAATGTATTTTTTGAATTTTTTTGTGAAAAGTGGTATATAAAATACAATGGCATGTGTGTATACACACACACACACAATATAAGTTTCAAGTTGAAGTTGTAGCTGGAATTTGAGTTTTGAGCTTCTAAACTGAATTGACATTCAGAATGCAGATGGGAATTTCTTGGAAATATACCTAATTCAGGACAGTTTTCCCTGTATTGGGCTAAATAGCTCATGGCCATTAATTGAGCTTTTGCTACTGCCAGAACAGAATGCAAGGAAGACTGCATGTTCAGTCATATAGCAACAACAGTACAGGAATGCTTAAGTACTTTTTTAACCTTAGCATTTGTACATCTTAATGTTTTTTACCGTTTATTTCAAAAGAAGTTTTTTGCCCTAAGTCTTTACTAAATGAAAACATGCTGTTCAATAAATTGCACAAACAGCTGGCTAAAGGTTTAAACAGGAAAAGGACACAGGATTCTGTGGTAGGTAAAAGATAAACATTCTTCTTGTTTATGCTTTTCTAATACTCTGTTTAGAAGTTCAATCCCACTCCCACCTCCTTTTCACTATTCTAGCTCTGAGGTTTTTTGAGGGAGGAAACAATCCTGTTTAGATGGTGGCTTTGATCTCTGTTTTCCTATTTGTTTTAAGAAGCTAGAATTTTGGCAATTTGTTGTGTTTCATGCTTTGTAAGATTATCCTCCCTCAACACATGTTCTCCACAGATGGCTTGTGAGGGTGAAAAAAGAAAAGGCAGATGCCTGCAGTTTGACATCTCCGCTTAAATTTCCAAGAAATAGTTTTATAAATTTCATCAAATGCACTGTCTTGCCTGTAGGTGCTGTTAGGGCAGGTGGCCTTTCACCCGGCATAATTAACCCATTTCTGTTTTCTCAGGGTTTATCATTTCTCAACTTTTTTTTTTAACTTCATTTGTTTTCACAGAGTGCCCTTGAAGGAAAACTCAACAAGCTGCGAAGACACCTGCTTGCCATGAGGCAAAATCTGAGTTTCATGCTTGCTCCAGGACGGATGTCCTCAGAGGCAGCTCATCATATCCTACCAACAGCTGTTTATGCTCGCCTGATAAATCATGCAACTCAGTGTCACCAGTCTGTGGAGGAATGTTGCAGTGATTTGCTCAGTCTGACGCTTCTCGTACCTTCAGCACCTTGGGTGAGTATTGTATCTGGGTGACTGAAAGTGTTTTAGAAGCATTTCAGGTACTAGTGGTCTACATCTGCCTTCTGCTTTCACAATTAAATACTGTATTTTCCGGCCTGTAAGATGACTGGGCGTATAAGACGAGCCCCAACTTTCCAGTTAAAATATAGAGTTTGGGATATACTCGCCATATAAGAAGACAACACCTGGCGTGTAAGACGACCCTGACTTTTGAGAAGATTTTCCTGGGTTAAAAAGTAGTCTTATACACCAGAAAATACAGTATTTATTTTACTATTTGTCCCCACCCTTTCTATTTTTTAATATAAATGCAAAAGGGCTTCTTTCCATTGTAGTTAACCTGGGAAAGCATAGGCTGCGATCAGACACAACAAAATACAGAAAAAGAATAATCTCTTTGGTAGCCTATAGAAGGCTTTGTGGTGGGATCGTTCACATACCAGCCTGCTCCTCCCCCTTTCCTAAATATTATGTGCTTGAACAGATGGATCAGAGACGGGTTGGGAACATGATGGTCACATGCTGTCTCTCTAAGCTGCTTCTGAGGTGTCCCTTTTTTATGTTTGAATACAGCCACAGAGAGAACATGAGGTTGAGGAAGAGGAACTGGCTCCCTTAGTGTAACTATATCCTCTTGCACCAATGATACTCCATCACCAGTGGGGGAGGGAGACTTCTTGTAGTGGGTGATTATGTAGTTGATTATTAGATATATAGATGTAATGATGATGGGTTTTTAACCACATGGTGATTTTACTGCTCGATGCAAAGGTTGTGGACATCACATAGTAACTAGATAGGCTGATAATGCTGGATAATAATAAATGACCATTGTGCATGTTGATACCAATGATGCTGGGAAAAGTAAGGGGAAGGTCCTAGAAGTAGGGATGTGCATGAAAAAAAAATCACATTCATTTTGCTATCAAATAGAAAATCTGAAAATTTGTTTCATTGCTGAACTGTTAAATTGAAAAAATGGATTTTCACATTTGTTTTTGAACTTTTTTGCCACTTTCCCCCATTGAATATGCAATTCAGTTGTTCATTTTTACAAGCAGGAGACCATTTTGTTTTTATTGAACTGTTGGATGTTTGAAAAACTGGATTTTCAATTCAATTAATGCCTGTGAACTCAAAATATTCAATCAAATTTGTGAATACGCATCTCATTTTGCACATCCTTAATTTATATTATTATGTGGCACCTATAACTTTCCAAAAAATATTTAAGTAGATCGATCGCTCAGTCATTCAGGGTGATTTTAGGAGAAATTATTTTGGAAAAAATGCAGATCTTCTATGGTAGAAAATACAGAAACAGTTATTGAACAATGAGTGGCAGCAGCATAAATTATATAATAACCAAAGCATCTGAACCAAAATAAAGGGGCTAGAGTATTTGGTGATGGATGAAAAAACAGATGATATTGGCATAACTGAAACTTGGTGGATTGATAATAATAGTGGAATATAGCTATCCCACATCACAAATTCTATAGAAAGGACAGGAAAGGGGAAACTGGAGATGATGTAGCTTTGCATATTAAAGAAGAGGTAAAATCTAATGAACTAGAATGTTTAGGTGGATCAGAGCCTTCCACAGAGAAGTTGTGGGGTGTGAATAGTAGGCAAATGAGCAAGCTCAGTATTACAGACATGCTATTGCCCTCCTAATTAAACTTCTGAGGGATACTGGCATTTTGGAAATAAGGTTAGGGGCCTTCCATCCCCCCCCCACCCCGCTAAAGCAGGGTTGTTAAAATGGGGAATCAATTATCCTCATATAAAATTCCTGAATATGCTAAATGATTGGTCCTTAAAAGCAACTAGGAGAAAGGAGTCTTGGAGTTTATCCTAGTACAAGTCACTGTGGTTAATCCAGTGGGAGCAATAGGCACAATGCAAGAATGTTTGAGATATAGACTGCAAGTTGCCAATAAAATCTAACACAGACTATACATGTTCCTAAAGGAAACTTCTCAAAAATGAGGAAACTAATAAAAAAGAAATTGAAGGGGGAAGTTAGAAGAGTCCAATCACTCAAAAATGAATGGAGTCTATTTATAGATACAGTCATCGAGGCTCAATTAGCATGCATGTCTAAAAGAAGAAAGGGCATTGTCAAGACCAAAGGGCACCACTGTGGCTTAAAAGTGAAGTTGGGGAAGTCATTAAGAAAATCTCATTTAGAAGTGTAAAGTTTGCCCTAATGAGACAAAAAGAAAAGAACATAAATTCTGGTAGAACAAAATGAAGGTGGCAGTCAGGAATGCTAACCAGGATTTTTAGGAGTGCAGAAGCTAAAGACTTCAAAATACAAAATAAGAACTCTTTAAAGTACATCAGAAGTAGGAATCCAACCAAGAAAGCAGTTGGACCATTAAATGACAATGGACAGAAGACGATAATGAAGGAGGACATGGAGATTGCAGAGGCTAAATGAGTGACATTCATCTGAGAGTTGTTAAAGGACTCAAATGTGGAATTACTATACCGAACTTCAAAAAGGATCCAGAGGTGATTCAGGAAATTGCAGACCCAAGAGGGCTCCTCTTAGGTTCTCTAAACCATTATTCTCTGCCTTCCAGCATCATATTTCCCCAAGTCTGTTACAACTGAAGTGGAACTTCGATGACTTCCCTTTCTATTCTCACCTAGGCACATAGCTTCCTCTTAATATGCACACCTCTAGCAGGTAATGCTAAGACCCCATTGCTGTCAACACTGGTGTTGCTCCAAAGGGACTGCGAAAGCATCTTCATCAATCTCGCTGTCACAGGATATGTTCCTTGATGCTACACCCACAATCTTCCTACTTCTGTTCTACGTGCAGATGCCCCATCAATTGTTCATCTTTTTTTATCCTTCCATAATCTTTTAAATTTCCTGAAAGCAAGCAAACTATCATTAGAATGTATTGGTAACATCTACTTTTCAGGCTGAATAACCATGGTAACATTTGCAGCAACGTCTGGTGCATGCTTCAATATTGCCATGGTGATCTAGAGTGACTGTACAGTCACAGTTTCACCACCACCACCACTCCCTGCACCGCACCTGGAAGAGGGTACGGACATTGCTATCTGGGAGCAATCTAGCTGCACCTGGTCAAACCAGTCCAGTACTGGATGGCTCCAGGGGAGCCTATGGCAACCTCCAGAGAGTTGCTTCAGTTTCCCGATGTGGATGCAGACCAGTACTCACTATGGGAGTGCACCCCAGTTCTAGTACTGTGCAACAGAGAAAATATTTTTTTCTATCCATCTATTCCACACCATGTATGATTTTGTAAATTTCAACCAGGTAACCTCTTAAACAGCTTCTTTCAAAGGTGAAGAGGCCTAGATATTGAAGTCTGATATTATAAGGGAGGTGTTCCAGCCCTTTGATCATTCTGGTTGCCCTTTTTGGCTCCTTTTACAGTTCCACAATATCCTTATCTTTTCTGAGGTGTGGTGACCAGAATTGTACACAATATTCAAATTATGGCCTCATAGAGGCACAATGATGTTTGCTGACCTATTTTCTATTCCCTTCCTAATTATCCCTAGTGTTCAGTTTGCTTTTTTAATTGCTACTGTGCAGTGGGTCAGCGCCTTCACTTTCCTTTTCATTTGTTCAGAGAGAAATGAATATCTACAGACTTGCTTTACCCTTTGATGGTTTCATAATGCTTTTTTAAAATCTGCTTGAAACAGATTGGAAAACAGCTTATAGAGGTTGTATTTAAGCAGAACAAAAACTACTGAAAAGGGGTTGAACTCTCCATCTATTCTCTCCTCTGTTTAAGTGCAAGTATCAATAATAAGATGGAAGCTACTTCTTGAAGATATTCTGATTGGTGCCATGCCTATTAAAGAAAGACTGTTTAAAGAAAAATAAAAGAATCAAGACTGTACAATGAATTTTATGGAAACAGATAAATTTGATTTCTGTAGGAAGCTGATAAGAACTTGGCATGTTTTTTAAAAAAACAATTACTTGTCATTTCTTAGGTTACAATGAAAGCCATGCAGTGTCAAAGAAAATATTAATATCCCATGGATGCAAAAATATCCCATGGATGAGGTGGTTGGAGCCAACTCTCCTACCCTTTCCTTCCCATACGAACTCTCACTGCTTAAGGAGCTGTTCTGTGGACTAAGGGTTAAATAGAAGGGGTCATTGCACAATAGAAGTGCAGATTGTGAATAGGAAACTATAGAAAAGAAGGCCAGCATCAGCTCAAATTATACATACTCAGTTCTAGATTCAGCTAAATTTGGCAGTCAGGGCTGCATTTCATAGCAGCTTTGTACCATTTGTTGAATTCTCAGAGGGATGGCTGTTGGAAGTTTCCACCAACCACCACAGATCTATTTCATGTGATCCTCATGGTAAAGGAGTCATTAGAGTTTTTAAGAACCAGTGACTCAGACATTCACAGTTCCTCTCGTTTTCCATCAGAGAAACCATTCAGGGAGCTCTGTGGCGGTGGATGCAAGGATTGTCACTTTATATATTGTTAGTTAGCAACATTTTTTCCCCAGGTTAGACCCAGAGAGGGGAAGCAATTGTCAGGTTTAGTCAGCTGTTTTGTCACTTGTTCTTCAAAACCTACGCTTAAGTCCTTCTCTGTGTTTTGTAGAAAGTCATTAAAGGGTTGCCAGTTTATCAAAAAGTTTTCTCCATCTTATCTCCTGTGTCCATCTCTGCCAACTCTACTATTTTTATAATCAAATCTTCAATAGTTGGTATCCTAGTCAATTTCCATAATTGAGCATACAAAATTCTTGCTGCAATAATCATATATTGCAATAATATATTTCTAGCAGAAACACAAAACTTAACCATCTAAGTATATTTTATTTTGGCTCCATTTGCTAAGTTTGTGGATGTGTTTTGAAAAAAAGTTCTATGTGTCTGAATCTACTGACCTAGTCTAAAAATCTGTTAATGAAAAGCTAAGATAGATGCATACCAAATTATCTTTAATTTATTGCTTTTAAAAAATGAAATACTCTCTGTGCATGAGAATATGAGCACCTAAACCTCTAGTGAGTTTCAAACAGTTTTTTATGATGTTAGTAAGCAAGGACATTTAGTGCCTTAGGTTAGCGAGAGGCAGATAAGTGGGTGGCTGTGATGAATTATTTAGTAGTCCCTTTATAGCTTCTTTCATGGAGGTGAAGGGAAAGGGGGTTTCCTGAAGTCTTATGAATAACCATTTCCTCTTGCGATTGTGTGAACAACATCAACAAAAAAGAAATTAGCTATTGATAGGTGATGCTTTTGTCTGGTTGTTTGTTGTGGTTTAATGAAATTTCTTGGCTCCTGTTGGATTCCCCAAGAAGTGTACCAGTTGTCTTGCATATCGCTTATACACACAATCATTTTGACACTTACTTGGCTAGATCATTTATTTGGAAAGAGGGACTTAATGTTAAATTGCTAGAATGTGTGACATTTCTGCTGTATCTTCTGTCTTCTTGATGTAGTTACACATTGTGTCTTTTTCCCTATTGAAGTTTTAAAGGTCAGGTGTGAGCCAAGAAGAAAGATTCTGTAATTCAAGTTGGTGTATAAAGAATCTTACAAAATACTGAAATCTGCTTTCCTGTTTTTTTAAGGTAGAAAATTAAGCTCTTGAAATAAATTTTGTTTGGTTTGAATAACTTAAAAATACTAGTTGTACTTTCTACGCCTATATGACCATGTGGTAAGTGGGAGGGAGGATTGTATTTTTTATGCTTTTATACTTTATATATTTTATTATTGGGTCTTTTTCCACTGTAAAAAGTACCCATTTTTGCATCCATTTAGGACCCATTTGGGTGTGAGCTGGATGACCCCATTTCCACTACGGCACCCATTTGGGACCTGATTGTTTCCACTGCCATTGGGGAAATCCGGATCTAATGGGTACATTTTGGCTTTTAATCCGGATTTTCTGTAGATCCCATTAAAGGGGTCTACAAGGGGGTCTTCTCCCAGAAAATCCGGATTAAAGGGAGCCTATTTCCACTGGAAACAGGCAATGGGATCCAAAGGAGGCTAGGGGGAGGGGATGCACCTTTGGGACCCCCCCAACATTGGCTTCGAAGTGACTTCGAAGTCAGCTTCAAAGTCACTTTGAAATCACTTCGAAGTTGCTTCGAAGACTGCCCCCCCCACCCCCCAAAACACCTGGGGTAATGGACCGATCCCTTGTGGGTTGATCTGGATTCCCCAGATGGGTGCAAAGGTGTTTCCACAGCAGGGGTATCCAGATCTAAGGGCTGCAGTGGAAAAACACCCATTGAGACCTGCCCTAGAACCTTTTGGTGAAGGGCAGGATATACATTCCTAAATACATTTATTTATTTAGGAGTTTATCACATGAAGATATGGCTTAATGAGATAGGCAGAAATTGGAAGAGACCACATGTCCACTTTTCTGTGTTTGAAGCAGAACTACAGTATGTTTTCAACTTGTGCCATTTCCACCTATGCTTCTTTGCTCATCTCCATGTCTAATGAAGAATAGCTCACAACTTGCGCCCTTAAGTTGGGTTATTTTGAAACAGACCAGAAGTTGGTTGTTTTTATTCAAAATATTCTTATCCCAGTGAGATTTCAGTTTGGATCCTTTTATACTGGATTCTGCTCTTCCTCCTCTATAATTCTTTTTCTTCCATGATTCTTCTTGTTGTCCCATCTGTTACCTGTGTCTTCTCAGGGAAGGTATTAAGGGTATAGCCAGAGGAAAGTGAGGGATGGGGGCTGTATGTGAGCCTGAGATTTGCTTTCTTTTCTTTGGCACATGATTTATAGTGATATGTAAGAAAGAGCTATGTTAATTAATAGTCCATTGAGGTTCAGTTTGACACATCCTCAGTTATGTAGATCAAATAATTAAACCAGTAATTTAAATAACAAAATCTTCAGAGAGCAGTTTTCCTTTGTATAATACAGTTTCCTCTAATTTGGTTTTCACTTCCTCTGCTTAACACTTTATACGGCATGGCTTTATTTTTACATGGTTGGTAAAATGTGATTCTTACTTATTTAATTAATCCTGGAAGCTTTAAATAATTTGACATGGCCACTATTATTTACATTGTAGACTGAGACTTACTCCATAGCACCACTCTTGTACTACTTCTCTGCACTACTATTGATTTACATTGGTAAACTGATCTCGATGGTTCCCTTTATCTGCAAAGATAAATAGAAGTGAAAGTTTGTCTCTTTTGTTTTACTTATTTTACTTGTGGTTTCATGTTACAGCTTGATTCTGGAAGGGATGAAGCTTCAGTTTAATCCTTTTATAATGCATTTCAGCTTTCAGCCGGTAAGCAGCAGTGATGAGGGAATGCCTTGTAAGACTGATGGCGGTGTTAACCACAAAATCATCAAGGCTGACGTTTGTGCTGTTTGGCAGCAATTTGTGGCCTGCACTGATTAAGGATTATAAGCTGACTCCAGTCTCTGATACCTGCCAATAGCCAATGAGGAATCTTGTACTGACTGCCTTGACTTTAATGGAGCGGGCATCATCTGCTGTCTAACCCTCCTCCTGATCAAGAGATGAGGGTGAGAACTGTCTTTATGGCACTGACAGATCAAACCCTAATGGCACTGTAGCATGGATCGAAGAAAGGAAGGAAAGAGGGACACCAGGGGTAAGGGGAGAGAAAAAGTTGGAATGGCAGTTGGAATAGGCCTGAAATCACAAACAGTCTGGAAAAGTGACCATAAAGATTGTTGCCAAATCACAAATATGTAGGTGTCAAAACCACTATTTACAGGTCAAAATCCAAGGAGACAGAGGTTGTTTTAGTAGCAGCGTGTCAATATTTATTGATAAAAGATCACACAAAAACAAGCACCAGCAAGCACTTTCTCACCCATTTGGTCATTTGACAACCAGTACCTAAAATATTCTCATTCACTCCCCAAATTCTTTCAGCAATAATGACCTTGGAAGTGAAACAAAACCAATTAATTCTTAACCACCACATTCTTCTCTCCACAACAAAGGAAGAGCAGAATCAGTAAAATGGCATGATATCACGGAGATTGTAAGATTGCAACGCAAGGCCAAGCTGTCATTATTCTGCCTCCAAGTGAGGTGTCTCCCTCCTGAGGTGAAGCCAAAATGTCTGTAGCAGAGAAAGAAGTCACAGTATAAAAAGTCATAGTTTTATGCTGATGTTCAAATTTTGTTATTACAGAAATTTGTTTTTACGTTGTTGTGAGTACTGATGGAAATAAAATTCTGTGGAATGTCAAGAAATCAAACTCTGTTTAAAATTGTGGAATATTTGAGTCAGTTGCTTAGGGCGGCACTGGCAACTATAGCTGTATCATGGAAATCAGCAGATAAATGCAGATTGGAAACGTGGTACTATTATATTGTTGATCAGTTTAGATATGATGTATACAGACAAAAGAGATTGAAATGTATGGGTGTGAATATAAGGATTTCTGCTGAAACCGCTTGGGAAAGGTTATATTTATATACCACAAGACAAGACAGAAATAACAAATTGATAGATGATGTTAAGAAATTTCTTATGAGTCTAGGTTGAATTAAATTAAATTTGTATTAATTTTATTTCACTTGGGGGGGGGAGAGAAACTGTAAAATTTGTGTTTTGTATTAAATTTGGTAAGAAATGATGCTTTGTAAAATATGTAAGAAAATACAAACAAAAAATAATAATAAAAAAATTGTGGAATATTTTTGCTTCACACATGCATGATTAATGGTCACTGAAGAAGACCCGGGAAGTTTTGGTGTCTGTCTACAGTACCCACCATGGCCATTTTTTAATGCTGTTTTAATTGTAACATTTTGTATATTTGGTTATTAAACCACTGTATGTGCTTATTCTGCTTAATTTTTTTCAGTCATTGTAGTATCCACATATAATGTTTGTTTGTTCTTATACAATCCATCTGTTATGAATTATTTTGTTTTGGGAGAGTCTTTTTCTGTATCTCACTGAAAGAAGAATTCAGACAGAGTTGATCAAGTTGAGAAAATCCTTCTTAGAATACTGTAGAGAAGATGTTCATGACCCTTTCTTTAATGTCTCAGAGTTCAGGACAAGACAGACTTTGGACACAGCATTGCAAAAAACAAAATGAAACCCCTCTATATAGTATGAGAAGATTGCAAAGCAGGCCTGACTACTTGTAGAATGTGTGAATGTGTGCAAGACATCTCTAGAGGCAATTTCCCCTTAGGTGATAACATTTTCATTATCAGGGATGTAATAGGTTTGTTTATCAAAAACAGCTGGAGTATTTTTAACATGAAAACTGTCACGTGAAATAATTTTCTCACTGTCCCATCTTCCTGGCATGGATATAGTGCCCAACTGTTAGAGTAGAAGAAAGAATACTGATTTTATTGTCAAATGTGTTTTTCCTAACAACTGTAAATCACAAGTACTAGTAGCCTTGAAATAGATTTTTATATATTCTTAAAAGAAATAAAACTCTGATTACCTAAAAGAGCTAACCAAGCATGTTTTTGGTACATTTATTTAATATATTGATAATATATTAAATCCTTTGGCTGATCAGGATAATTGAACAACCTGTTTTTGTGCAGTGATCATGTAGTTGTCTTCAGTTATGTAGAATCACTCTCACTTAGAATCACTTAGCATAATATGTGGTCAAATAAGTATTTTAGCCTTTTCTCTTTGGAATACAAAGACTGAGATTGAGTTAACAATTGATAATACAGGAGCAACAACCAACAGCACATTATTATTATTATTATTATTATTATTATTATTATTATTATTATTATTATTATTATTATTATTACTACTACTACTACTACTACTACTACTACTACTACTACTACTACTTTAGCAAAATTGATAATCAGCAAGGCAGATTGTAGCTATTTTGACTCAAGTATCTTTCTTTGCTTTAAAAAATTTAAAAATAGCGAACTATAAACAGCAACTAATTCTAAAAATAAAAACATTTTAAAAGGGTTCAGTGTGAAACCTAGTAAACTGAAAATTCTGAAGCAAATAATGCATTAAGTGGCAAGTTCTTCTACAGTAGCAGATTCCATTGTTCTTGGTTTTTTTACTGTGTAATAAACTATTTACTAGAAGTCATAATAATAAAGGACCACTGGCATGAAAGCAAGATAAACTATCAAGGTCTGATCTTAGCTGCCTTCAGTCTCAAGTTGTGAAAGCAATTTAAGCTCAGAGCTGGAAAATCATAAGTGATTGTTCAGGTTGTTGGACGATTACTATCATTCTACTGTGCTTCCTACCATCTGCATCTGGTCTGTAGATGGCAGCAATTCGCCACAGTATTGGTTTGGAAAGCTTTCTGTGGAATTAGTACCTTTAATGCTGTGATCAAGCAGGGAAATAAAAGGCACTCATATGGTCAGTGTCCTGTACCAGGATATTCTACTCTGTAATTTGGTAGATTGTGCTGAACATTTGTATGGAAGTACTGAGTGCAGATTTCTTATCCTCCTTCGGCATACTTGTTGGCAAGCTTACTATTTCAAAACATTACTGCTTTGTAGATAGCAATCAGTATTTCAACATGCTAATCTAACTTTCTCCCATATTTTGTACTGTGATGTTACTACATAATTTGCACATGGTCCAGTTATTTATTTATTTTTAAAAACTGACTATATGAGTTCATCCTAAGTAAGTAATATGTAATAAGCTAATTCAAACACAACAATGATGTTAACAATGCTATGTCATATACTTAGAAGACTCCATGCAAAATAAAGATATTCTGTGACATTCTTTAACCTGTACTTGGTATATAATTTGTGTGGTAAGTTTAGATAAGCCAAGCTGGGTTCACAGTTTTGTTTGTCCAACATTTTTAAAACAGTGTTATTTTTTAAAAGCAACATTTGATACTCAGTAGTATCATTGATGACGATAGTCCATAAATGATTATACTAATTTCCCCGTGTTAAATTACTGCCATGCTTCCAGTTTGGGACAATTAATTGTTTAGCTGACAGTACCATTAATTTTAACACTGTCCATAGGTTGTTAAAAAACTGATAGGTTCAATCAATTTGGAACATAAAAAATTGTGGATTCAAACTATTTTTATCTACAGGATCTTCCTACCTCTTGTTCTATATCCTTCAAGAATGTACTAATCTTGTTACAATTCCACCATAAGTAGAAATAGGTGCCCTTGGTTCAGCAGCCTTTCCAACAATGTGGTAACTTTTTAAGGATTTATATGGGCTAGCCATAAGAACTTAAGAGAGGCCCTGCTGGATCAGGCCACAGCCCATCTAGTCCAGCATCCTGTCGCAAATGCTCATGGACATCTCAAACAGAGACAAGGACAAACCTTTTCCTGCTCTTGAATCTCAGCAAATGGCATTAGAAGCATCCTGCTTCCACCACCACCACAGCCTGAGAGATGCACCTGTCCTAGACATTCATTCTAGTAGCCATTGATACATCTGTCATCCATAAATTTGTCTAACCCTACCTTGAAGCGATCTAGACTGGTAGCTGTCACCACCTCTTCTGGCAGCATATTCCATAAACCGATGACCCTTTGGGTGAAGAAATACTTTCCTTTGTCGGATCCAACTCTCCTACCCATCAGCTTCATAGAGTGCCCCCTGGTTCTAGTATTGTGTGATAGTATTGTGTGACTGAAGACCCCTAGACGTTGCAGCCTGATTTTGTAAGGGAGGTGTTCCAGACCCTTAATCATTCTGGTTGCCTTTTTCTGCACCTTCTCTATCCTTTTTAAGATGTGGTGACCAGAATTGTCCACAGTATTCCAAATGTGGCCTCACCATAGATTTATAAAGAGGCAAAATGACACTTGCTGTCTTATTTTCTATTCCCTTCCTAATTATTCCCAGCATTGAATTTGCTCTTTTTTGCTGCTGCTGCGCACTGGGTTGACACCTTCATTGAACTGTCCACCAAAACCCCAAGATCCCTTTCCTGGTGTGTTGCAGAAAGCTCAGACCCCATCAGTTTATAGACGTAATTTGGAGTTTTGGTCCTAATGTGCATTACTTTGCACTTGTTAAAATTAAAGCACATTTGCCACTTGGTTGTCCACTCACCCAATGCTAAGAGATCCCTCTGGAGCTCTTGGCAATCCCTTTCGGATTTTACTACCCTAAATAATTTAGTATCATCAGCAAACTTTGCTATTTTACTATGTACCCCTTCTTAGATCATTGATGAATAAATTAAAAAGCACTGGTCCCAATACTGAGCCTTGAGGGACCCCACTTTTTACTTCTTTCCACCCTGAGAATTTGCTGTTTATTACTACTCTCTGCTTTCTGCCCTTAAGCCAGTCGCAAATCTAGGACAGAACCTATCCTTTTATTCCATGGCTGATGAGTTTACTCAGTAGCCTTTGATATGGAACTTTGTCAAAAGCCTTCTGAAAGTCCAGATAGACAATGTCTACTGATACACCTTTATCCACGTGTTTATTGACACTCAAAGAATTCCAGCAAGTTTGTGAGGCATGATTTACCTTTGCAGAAGCCATGCTGACTTTTGTTCAGCAATGCTTGCTCCTCCATGTGCACACTAATTCTGTCTTTAATGATGGTTTCCATCACCTTACATGGAACCGATGTTAAGCTAACTGGTCTGTAATTGCCTGGATCACCCCTGGATCCTTTTTTGAAGATTGGTGTTACATTTGCTACCCTCCAGTCCTCAGGTACAGAGCCTGATGTTAGGGAAAGATTATATATTTTTGCTAGAAGGTTGGCAATTTCACATTTGAGTTCCTTAAGGACTCTTGGATGAATACCATCTGGTCCCGGAGACTTGTTAACATTTAGTTTATTGAGACATGCAAGGACCTCTTTCTTGGTTATCTCTGTCCAGTTTAACTCTTCAGAAAATATGGGCTCAGCTACTGGCATGTATCCTGTCTTCCTCCGTAAATACAGAGGCAAAGAATTCATTTAGTCTCTCTGCAATCTCCGTGTCCTCTTTAATTACCCCTTTCTATCCTTTACCATTTAATGGTCCAACTGCTTTCCTGGTTGGATTCCTACTTCTGATATACTTATAGAAGTTCTTGTTATTTCTTTTGATGTTTTTAGCAACGTGCTCCTCAAAGTCTTTCTTAGCTTTTGTGCTTGCATTTGTGTTGCCCAGTATCTGTGCTCTCTCCTGTTCTCCACATTTGGACAAGCCTTCCGTTTTCTAAATGAACTCTTCTTGTTTTTAATGACTTCGTCTACTGCACTTGTGAGCCACATTGGTTTCTTCTTGGACCTAGAAGTTCCCTTTCTTCTTTTAGGTATGCATTCTAGTTGCTCCTCCATTATTGTGTTTTTAAGTATTCTCCATGCATTTTGAAGTGATTGAACTCTTTTGACTTTCCCTTTCAATTTCCTTTTTTACTAATTTCCTCATTTTATTTCATTTTATGAAAGTTTAAGGTCTCTGTGTTAGACTTTATTAAGAACTTACTCCCTGTATTTAAGTTGAAGGTTATTGCATTGTAGTCACTGTTCCCAATTGGATCAGCCACAGTGACATCCTTTACCAGGTCCTGAGCATTACTTAGGATCAAGTCCAGGACTGCCTTTCCCCTGGTTGGTTCCATGACCATTTGCTCCATGGAACAGTCATTTAGCAGGTCTAGGAATCTTCTCTCTCTCTCCTGAGTTGAACAGGAGTTCACCCAGTCTATGTGAGGATAATTGAAGTCCCCCATTATAACAACCCTGCCTTTATGGGATACCTCCTTTGCCTCCTTTTCCAGTTGTTGATCTCCTTCAGGTGTTTGGTTGGGAGGACGGTAGCATGCCCTTATTGTTAGGCTTCCTTTTTGGCTTGGTATTTTTACCCACACTGCTTCTGTGGAAGAGTCAGACTCACCTAGATATTCCAGTTCGTAAGATTCTATCTCTTCCTTAATATACAAGGCTACACCACCTCCATGCCGCCCTTCCCTGTCTTTCCTGTATGGTCTGTAGCCTGGGATGACTGTATCCCGTTGATTTTCACTGATCCACCAGGTTTCAGTTATACCAATAATATCAATCCTATTTTCCATAACTGAGCTTTCTAGCTCCCCTATTTTAGCTCGAAGGCGTCTGGTGTTGGCATATATACATTTATATTCACTCCTCTGGTCCAAATTCTGCCATTGAAGAACATGTGAATCCTTATACTGCCTCTTGCTTCGTTCTGTTTGCATGCTATTGAGTAATCCCCCACTTTGCCCAGCATTATCTGCATATTTCCAGCCCTCCTCACTTGAGGGTACACTCTCCTGAACCAGATGCTGCCCAGCTCCTGTCGGCTTTCCCCCAGGGATCAATTTAAAAAGCTGCTCTACAACCTTTTTAATATTAAGCGCCAGCAATCTGGTTCCATCTTGGTTCAAGTGTAACCCATCCCTCTTGTACAGGTTTGGCTTGTCCCCAAAAGTTTCCCAGTTCCTTACAAATCTACCCCCCCCCTCCTGACACCACTGCCTCATCCACACATTGAGGCTTCTGAGCTCTGCCTGTCTGGCTGGTCCTGCACGTGGAACAGGTAGCATTTCTGAGAATGCAACCCTGGAGGTCCTGGACTTTAGTCTTCTACCTAACAACCTAAATTTGGCTTCCAGAACGCTCCGTCTTGCCTTCCCAACATCATTGGTACTGACATGTACCATGACCACTGGCTTCTCCTTGGCACTGTCTACTAACCTATCTAGATGCCGTGTGATGTCTGCAACCTTCGCACCAGGCAGGCAAGTCACCATGTGGTCAACACACCCATCACAAACCCGGCTCTCTATATTCCTGATAATTGAACCGCCTGCTACAAGAAGCCCCCCTCCCGCTACCCATGGAGGTCTATCCTTGGTGCAAGAGGATACAGGCACATCCACTGAGGAAGGTGTCCCGACTAAGGGATCCTGTCCCTCTTCTTTGGTTTGATGCCCTCCCTGCCTGAGGCTTCCACTCTCCAAGGCAGCTGGAGGGCTGCTTGTCGTGGAGTGGGATGCTCCTACCGCATCCATGAAGGCCTCACGCTCAGCCCTGTTACTCTCTATTTCCTTCTCCAGGTCTGCTACCTTGGCTTCAAGGGAAGAGACATATTCCCTGAAAACACAGAGCTCATTGCATTGAGCACAGACCCAGGAGTTCTGCCCAAAGGGCAGGTAGTCATACATTTGACACTCAGTGCAAAACACTGGGAAGCCCCCCTTCCCCTGCTGGCATTTTACCTTCATTTTATTAATGGACTTGTTTTATTCTTAAAGATTTTAACTTGAATAGTATTAAATAATTTTTCTTAGAGATAAACTTTTCCAAATTAATAGTTTGTTATAATACTTATTTTGCACGTGGTCCCCCAAAACTCTTTAAAAAAAAACCAGAGGACTTACCTCCCAAACTTACCACAGCACAGCAGCAATTTTTCCAGATTTATAAATCAAATTCTTAGTTATTTCTGTTTAGTGTTAGGAGAAGCACCTTCTCCCGCTGAGTGTTTTTTCATCTACTAGCTTGATCGTACCCGTCTATTTCCTGGAATGATTACATACTGCTTTCCATTTTTCATTTGACAAAGAGATTAGATAATCTTCCCAGGCCATTTTTAGGTTCATATTTGAAGGACTAGTAGTCTTGGGCTTGTTTACATTTATCTTTTAGTGAGCTCTAGTCTGCTTGGTTCTAACTTTAAGCTCTTGCTGTGTTTTTAACTGAGTATTAGGTGAGATATTACAAAATAACACCTCCAATTTATTTAGATTTATGGCAAATTGGAGACTTTTGCAAAATGTTCCAGTTTCCCACTTAGTGTTTTAGCTGAGACATATGGATCTTGTGTCCCTACCAGCAGATCATCTGCATGAAGGTTTAATTTCCATTGGAAAAGACCCAGCTTGTATAGAAGTCTATCCAAATTATGCTTCAGATTCTTGGTCATAGGTTCCATTGCTAGAAGAAACAGCACAGGGGACAGAGGGCAGCCTTGTCTAGTATGTTGTCTAATTTGAATTGTGTTGGTTAGATTCCTGTATAAACTTTTCAGCAGTTGTATATAGTTTGCATCAATTTTTTTATTTTGCAAAACTGTAAATAATTATTCATCATCAACTGGATCAAAAGATTTATGTATGTCAAAACCAAATAAAGCCAATGGTTTCTTATTTTGATTACTATGGTATATTGAGTTCAAGACTATTTGAATCAGCTCACAAAACCAAATTGTTCACTATTCACCACTCACACTTTATTATGATGATGAAGACCTTGTAATCCTGATTCAATGGGGAAATTGGTCTGTATGATTTGATGCTATCTGCTGGGTTACCTTTTTTCCATGTGGCTAGGATGATTTTGTCTCTCAAAATGGTATCAAGTGTAACCAAATGTGGTACTAAAATCTATTTAAAATACTTAGAAAAAACAAAGGTAAGGTCGCCAAGCCCTGGGTAATTGTCTGGTTTTAACTTCTTTATTACTTCCTTCATTGGGGCTAATTGGTTCCATTAATAAGTTATGTTCAGAATCTAATTCCTTAAGGCTCATCTCATATAAATATTTGTGTCTCAGTTCCTAGTCTGGCTCCTATAATACATGAAGAGATATGTAGAAATCATATACTGCTTCTTTTAATTAATTGCTGTCTATAACATTTCCTCAGCAGTATGCACTGATTTAAGGGACTATAGTACAAAAGAAGGTTTTCTCTTTGCCAGTGGCAGTTTTATAAGATTTTTGACACTTGGTTAAATGATACTCTTCACCTGGACCATCGATTCCTAGGCCCTTTCAGCACTAGGACATGCTGCAGATTATATCCGGAATAGGGACTTGCTGTCCACATAATGGTTTAGCTGGAATTTCATCACTACTTTCAGCCTTGTTGGTGGCAGTGCTTCCTTAAGCCCACTTGACGTAACTCTCCAGGATGTTTGGGTGTTGGCCAATGATCACACCATCATGGTTATCAGTGATGTTGAGATCTTTCTTGTATAATTATTTCATGTATTCCTGCCACCTCTTTTTTATCTCTTATGCTTCTGTTGGGTTCCCTTTTTTTTTGTTTTATCATGCCCATTTCTGCACAACATGTTCTCTTGGTATCTCCAATTTTCTTGAATAGACCTCTTGCTTTTCCCTTTCAGTTGTTTTCTTCTCTTTCTTTGTGTTGCTTATTTAAGAAGACCTTTTCGTTTCTTGTTGTTCTCTGTACTTAGTTGGTTATGTCTTTCCCTTTCTCCCTGGCTTCTTTAGCTATTTGTAAAGCCTCCTCAGATAGCCAGTTTTGCTTCTTTTTTTCCTTTGGAATGTTTTTTCCTGTTGCCTCCTGCACACAAACCTTTATCCATAATTCTTCATGCACTCTATCTACCAGATCTAATCCCTTAAATCTATTCATCTCTACTACATATTCATAGGAACTGTTATCTAGGTCATACTTGTACAGTTTAGTGGTTTTCCCTACATTCTTCAATTTAAGTCTAAATTTTGCAGCAGCTCATGATCTAAGCGACAGTCACAACTCCTGCCTTAGTTTTTACTGCAAAGTATTTTGAATTGATCATCTGGTAATATCCATTGGTAGAGTCACCCCTTGGTCTGTTATGGCCACTCTACTGGTCTCTGGACTGTTTCATTTTATACTCCAAGTGCAAACTTCCCTATTGTTCTAGTTATCTTTTGATTTCCTGTTTTAGCATTCCAATCACCTGTGATGAAAGTGACATTTCTGTTAGTTTTAGAAATTGTATTTATGCTTCCAGTAGAGACGTAGACACACTGACCACACTTTCATAATCAAACCCTAACTCAGGGCTCCTGGAAATGTCTGGAGTCCTTGCATCTTGCACACAGCTCCTGCCATCTGCTTAGCTGCAGCTTCCTGGAACATGCAAACTGGGCAATATATTAATGATTCTAAACAACCCAATGTTCCTTTTAAGCTGACTCTCAACTCAATTCTTATGTATAAGTCATTAATCATTGTTCATAGTTCACTTATAAGAGGAAGCTGTGGTTAACTGCAGCTTCCTGATGCATTTTCATGCCCATGAAAAAATTAGGAATGAAGCAAGAGGAAAGGGGTTGCCTGTAGATGGAATGTATCTTAGTTTATTAAACAAACATTTGATAATAGGAAGGAGTGTTTTAGCATTAATTAATTTTTTACTGCTGGGAAGCTTTCATTAGGAAACCCACCCACATCAACTTCTTAAATAATCCTGGTAGGAAACAACTAAGTTCATTAGTGTCCTGCTTTTCACCTTGACAGAACTTTTCCATAATATTGGGTTACTTGTTTTCTTTTTCTTGGGAGGGGAGGTTCTTGTTTTAAGAACATAAGAGAAGCCTTGCTGGATCAGGCCACAGCCCATCTAGTCCAGCATCCTGTCGCACACAGTGGCCCACCAAATGCTCACGGGCATCTCAAGCAGAGACAAGGACAAACCTTCTGCTCTCGAGTCCCAGCAGATGGCCTTAGAAGCGCCCCAGTTTTCCATCACCCAGATCAAAAATACTTATCAGGCTGTAACAATTTATAGTTTTGATATAAACAACTCTGATTATTCTTCATGGCACCTAAGCTTCTTGCTGAAAACATTCTTAATAGCTTTCTTTAGGCTCTGTAAACCTGTGGTATAGCTTCACAGACAATAAGGTTAAGAATCATTACAAAGTATTTCTTAAAAATATAATTGGACATAAGTAACTTGGCATGCGTTGATTGAGTTGCCTGACTTCGTAGGATGCCGTTGGGTCAGGTTCCTCCTAATGATGACGTGAACAAATGCTTGTCGTCTTGGTCTGCCTTTAGAAGGATCTTGTAGCGTTCCCCATATGTTATTATAGTCTTTATGGTTCTTTCTGCATTGGGGCTTATCCTGGATTATCCCAGAATTGGGGCCTGTTTTCCACATGCTGGTGCAGCATAAGACTCAGTGCACAAAGGATCCGTGATACTATCTACCCATCTTGTCTTTTCTTTTCCTCAGATTGTAAGCTTAAGATTTTTTATAGTTTATCAATCAGTTTTACTGCATATCTAAAGATTATTAGTTTGCTGGCTAGTCATGTTTTATTTTTTTCAGGCCCGATTTCACTGCTTGTTCTTGTAGCCCATGATGCCTTTACTGCATTTTTCTTCCATAAAGGACTCACTTTTCACGCAAATATTTCTCTTAAAATCATCTTGTGTACCTTAATTTTCCCCCTAAGTATTTCTTGTCAAATTGTAGGTGTGTCTTATATGCAAGGGCAATATATATGGCATGGAATGAGTACTAACAATCCCAAGATCCATAGTTAAAAAGTATCTATCTTTTTCTCAGTGAATAATTTAACGTGGATGGATATTGTCACTTTGGTAATGGCTAGGAGAGCGATGTGTAGGAAAAGCTTTGCTTTCACCTACACAGACAATAGCATGAGTGAGGTGTTTGCTAACTGCATATTCCCACCGAAGTTGCTGAGCTCCAACTAAGGCAACAGAGCCAAAAGTTCATTCCTGTGACTTCAATGTAGGGTTACTATCAAAGTTACTCTTGATAATCTTTTCAATGTGATTTCAACTCTGACATAAGGAAAGGTGTCTGAGGCCCTGTCCAGGTGAGGGAAATATAGCACTATTATGGCACTGCTATGGTAGGGGTGCCTCACATAGACGACCCCAAAAGCACGAAATACTATTTCTGGAAAACCCAGCGCTGGTTGTGAGTTTTCCAGCAGTAGCACTTTTTTCCTTATGTTATGGGCAGAGCCACCATCATGGTGTGTCCATCGCGCATGCACAGCGGCTGAAACAGACATCCACCCTTGTGTAATGGTGCTGATGCACACATCTGAGTGTTCGGCACTGTTTGTAAACCTATACGTGTGCCTCAGTAAAAGACAGCACCAGCTCTGTTACTGTTAAGCTCACAAGGGATAATGTCAGGGGATCAACATCTTGAATTATCCATTGCTAGTGGGATATTTGGCTGCCACTTGGAGGGAGTTGACATTGTACCACAGGTTCACAGGTGAATTTAGTGGTTTCCCATCACTGAAACAGCAATTATGAGTATGATCTGACATTATGCCTTGCAGAGATGCTAAAACAGTTAACTTTTCATTCAGAGGCCTTTCTGTTTTCACCTATATTTTTGGGAAATAAATGTAATACCTTTGCTAAAATATTGTTGTGTAAAATGGTCCTTTCAATACTTGTCTCTCAAATATTTTTCAGGAAATCCTAGAGAATTCTGTGAGCCAAGAGTTCACTGTGGAGAATGTGCTTGCGGCGCTTCCAGCCTTCCCTAAAGGTGCCCCTCAGCAACGTGCTAAAAGAGCAGTGGAAGCCTTGGTAAAGGCTCAAAACTATTCCCGGCAAATGGCAATGCAACAGGTGAGAAAATAAGGGACTGTATTAGAGTAACACTATTTTTAATTATTATGATGGGCCTACTTTGCGTTTACATTTAGGTATTACATTTCTCTTTCATACTAAACTCAGTACTAATATATAAAAGTTAGAATTCCTTTTTTTGAGTTGTTTGCTGGTTGTGCAAAATTGTTTTCACTTTCTGCTGGCAAAGCCAATTTTCTGCCAGTCTGTACAATGGGAGTTCGTGAATATCGCAACACTGACACACACAGAAACATAGTGAGCCATTTCCTCAAAACAGATACTTAAACAACATCTGGAGGTTTCCTTAGTCATTTCTTTTTACTTCAGGAACCAAAAATGTTGATACATAAGAACATAATAGGAGCCCAGCTGGATTGGGCTGCAGCCCATCTAGTCCAACATTCTGTCTTACAGAATGGCCCACCAATTGGTTATGGGCATCTCAAGCAGGAGACAAAGGCAAAACCTTCACCTGCTCTTGACTTCCTGCAACAGGCCATTAGAAGCATCTTGCCTGTCTCTCCAGCCAGAAGGTAGTACCTAAGCATCTACTCTAGTGGCCACTGATACACCTGTCATCTATTACTTTGTTCTCCCCGGGAAGCAAAGGTGCAATTTCACCTACAGCAGTGGAGGTAGCTTAGAGATAGGTGAAGAAAAGAGTCCATTGCAAAGGTAGGACAATGGATTAAAATTCAGTACAAAGAGCTAATTTGTAGTGGCTAGGTGATTGGCCTATGATGTGGAAGACCAGGGTTCCAATTCCTACACAGCCATGGGAGCTGATGGGATTATTTTGGGTCTGTCATTAGTTGTTAGCCTAAACTAGAGTTTTTGGAAGGGGAAAATGAAGAGGAAGGAGAATAAAGTTCACTGTTTGAGCTGTTTGGAACAAAACTGATAAATGTGCTAAATTAACTTCAAATGAATAAAATTTTTATTTACAGTCATAGAACCACAAAAATGTAAATGAATATTTTAGCATACAATGAACAATCATTGATGTAGTATGAAAATTAGATTAATTAATAGCTTAGCTCCTTTCCACTGAGTTGCTTTAGGCTTACAATAATTATGATTTGTGTTATCCAACTGGACACAAGCAACTGCAGGAAGAGGAAGAATAACTTCTCTCAAGAACATCTACAAGGATTCAACACAAAAACTCTTTGGAAGATTGCACAAACTGAAGAACATGCTTTTAATTAATTATTTTCTTCTTGTGTAAGGTGCAAAATACCCTCCTAAGCAGAAGATAATTAGCGGAATGGTATTTCTTTGGGTAAGAGCTGTCCTTTGGTAGAACTTCCACATCTGCTGGTTATTGTTCATTTTCAGTCAGCTCATCTTGGAATGATTTTGATCTTGTCTCTGGGAAAGTACATTAGGTCACTGAGATAATCTGGCAGCCAGTTCAGTTTTACTTGTCACAGATGGCCAAAAGTCTTGAAGCCAAAATTGTCTAAGGTCCATTTCATAATATTTGTTTTTCTGTGGGCTATTGGTTTCCCCCGGGGACAAGAAAATAAGCTTTAATCAATTTCTGTAGAGAATGTGCCTTATTTTTCCTTTGCTTATCTGCTGCTACTTTAAGTCAGAGTAATAGATTCAGGTACCAAATTTGTGTGAAAATTTAAGCGTCATATTTTCCCTGAACAATTGTAATCCAGGGTCAAAGAGTCTGTTAATCTTGTGCCTTGCACAGTTTGAAAAACATCTCAGAACAAATATGACTAATGATTAATGTATGAAAATGTCACACAGCAATTCATACTTTTAAAAAGTATAAATTTATACTTGTTGTAGCTCTTGGCTCACTTTCTCTTCAGCTGTACAAACTGGAGCATGGAACACGGGAACTGTTGCAAAGATTATTTCTTAGAATAGTAACAGGTTCTTGCCATAAAAGCCTATTTTGCAAACTTGTTAAGGAAGCCATAAATGCTGCTGTCTGAAGACTTCATTTAATTGTTTTGCATGGCCATTTTTAAAGATTATAGAAATATTAAAATTTAGTTAATTCTTAGTTGCCTGGCTATATTGTCTGAAGGTCAGAAATGTGGCAAAATCTAAACTTGTTAACTCTTGGATTTTTATAACTGGCAGTGTCTGCTATGATGTGACAAACTATTGTGTGTGGGTGAGAGGAGAGTTGCTGTGGTCTCTGCAAAGCATATTCGCAACTCAAGAGAAGCCCCCCTTAGTCGCAAATGAACTTTCTAAAGTGTTGACAGATGAAGCAAGTGATTATCTTTTCTCTTTTGCCTTTTTCATTCTTTGCTATAGATGTGCAAAAAGCCTGTTCAAAGGAGGTGTACCAAGCCCATCTTTAGGGTGCTCCTGGGAGAGTTTGGGATACCTATGCTTACCTGGCATTCTAGAGGCTTAGCTTACCACCTGGACTGCAAACTTGACAAAGGTGGAATAGCCCATGCAAAAAGTGGGCCCCTTATGATAATTTGAGGCTGATTCAAGAGAACTTCTTTCATAGCTTGCAAGTCAACTCAGAAAGACATGAGACTTTTTTTTAACTTTCTAATACTTAACTGTAGTTGGGAGAATATAGAATAAGCTCCTTTAATTGGGAGAGTGCATTTCTTCTCTGTAATAAAATTTCTTTTGGTATGTTCTGTCTTATATGATCGCTTTATGCCTTAGAAAATGTGTTCCCTCAAAACACAGGCTTTCATAGGAATGGGGTTCCTGGTAATAGAGATTCAGACCTCTTCTCTAATCTTTTTATGCCTAGAGGGTGGGGAGGGAGTTTTCCCTGCAGTGGATGAAGTTGATCAGACTACTTTTTCCATTGTTTTCCTATGATTTTGTTAATTTCATCACACTCATTTTTGGTTCAAAGATGAACAATGAGAATTTGGCAATACTCTACTGCAACATTAGTAATCCACCATTTGTGATTCTAGTGTAATTCTTCAGTGAATTTTTAAATAAGCTTTTGATAAAACAGATTTTATAAGTGAGATGGTGCTGGAAATACAAGAAGCATGCAAAGACTTAAATTTCCAAGCCTAGCCCCTCGATGTTGATGGAAACAGTTATCTTGCAAATAATTTAATAAAAGAAATAGGAGAGTAGTATCTTTCTTTCTTAGCTCTCCTGTTTTAAGTTTATTGTGCCTGTCTGCTAGACCACTGAAGGGTTAGAGTAGCATGAATATGTTCCTCTGGGCAAATTAAAGTTAATAAAAGACTTGAGTACAATTACCTTGGAACTGATTATTGTTGTTGTACCATTGTGTCAAATTCTCCATGACCCCACAGATTACAGCACACCAGGCCTCATTGTCCTCCATTGTCCCCTGAAGTCTGCCCGAACTCATATTTATTCCTTCCATGACACTCTCTGTTTATCTCATCCTCTGCTGTCCCCTTTACTTTTGCCTTCAGTCGTTCCCAGCACCAGTCATTCCCAACTCATTTTCCAATGAGTCTGACTTCTCATTCTGTGGCCAAAATATTTAAACTTTAGCATCACTATTTCGCTTCCCAGTGGGACTGATGGCTCTGTTCAAATCTTTTGTTAAACCTCCAGATTAAACTTTTCCGATTTTAGAAACGAAAACACATAATACAACGTGCCTTCCCCTCCCTGTAAAGTTCGGGTGCTATATTAAAGAACTCTGCATTTCCCCACTCTTCACGAAACCAACACTTCATACAGTTACTGTTGGGCACCTGCCTGAAAACATTAAGTGCTTAAGCTGTACTTATCATCCAGTGTTTTCAGCTAATCTTTGTTTTAATGGAAGGGAAGTTCACACCAACTGAATTGGAAAGTCAGTTAGATCCACCAGTTCACCATTGTCTTTCCTTTCCCCCACAGTTCATCATTCATGCTGCTACTACTGTTGTTTGTTTCACTATCTTTCTTGCAGTTCTTGCTCAGTACCTCATCCATGCTTTCATCCTTTCTTCTGCTTATTCATTCTATGGGCCTGTCCCCAAGGAATAAAAAGTCTGCCAAGACTCTCCATTTGCCTCTGAGCGCTCCCAAGCCAGGGTTTTTAACGAGGTCCCAGCGCTACAAAACGTGGAAATTGCGCGACAAAATACATGCACTTTAAACAACACTTCCAGCACTCTTTCTGGAAGTCGCGGGTTTTCCTCGCTACATTTACCTTGGGGATGCTCCGTGGCAAAAGGGGCGGGGATTGCTGCCTGCACACACAGCAGTAACACAAGCAGCTTCACTTTCTAAAGCTCAGAACTAAAGAGCCAGAATCACGCAGAATTGCAACATTGTTGCAATCGCTGTGAGGTGTGAAATGGGTGGATTATTGCTAGGGGTGGATTTTAAAGCGATAACAGGGAAAGTGATGAGTGAATGAGCGATCGTGCGCTGGACAGGGTGGATTTTTTACAGCAATAACAGGGAAAGTGGTGAGAGTGAATGTTTTCCAGCACGAGAAGCCATTTTTTTGGGGGGGGGGGAGATCTGGGAGACGAACAGAGAACCGATCGCTGTTTTTCCTTTGGACTTGTCAGGGATTGTCTTCCTGGTTGTGGCCGCGCCGAGCGCAGTCCCTCCCCATTCCCACTGGCACCCTATGAACAAGAGCAGGGGCGGGGAGAAAAAGATGCGCGCAAAGAAAACACGGCTCCCATGGGGACGGAAGGTGCGTTAAAAACGCATTTTCCTGAGCCTCATGCGGACGCTTATTCCTGATTTGCATGGCACTTTTAAAGTCCACCTCAATAGAGTGACAGTAGAGTAAAAGTAGAGAAGTAAATAAGTCTTTTGGGGACTCAGCCTATCTCTTTCCATCAGACTCCCTGTGAGCAGTCTATAAAATCCTACCTCTTCTAGACTGAAGGTTCAATTCTCTCTCTTAGCTTTCATGTTCTCGTGCATTTCAGTTTCTGTCTGTTATTACTGCACTCTGGAATATGTTCTTAGGACTTAGTTGACTTTATAGACATATGGCCACATTATTTCATTATTTTTCCATTGCCTTCCTTGTAATATTCATGCTATTCAAGTGTGATTTACAGAAATTTTGCATGGTGACACAATATTGATGCTTGTGCAGTTCAGAAGTGCTGTTCTAGTGCACGCTACCACCTGTTGTTATTCTCCACCAGCTTTGCTTCTTACCCTCTAGAATTTCATCATCGATATCTACTGTTCAGTGTCTTTACTATTTAATGTCTCTGCAACATGTAGATTTCCACTAGGTGTTTTGTCACAGGCAAACTGACAGGGAAATAAAAGTTTTATTGTGTGTGGCTACATGTTTCTTGGTTTTGTCTGTGTTCCAGAACTGGATTGTGCCAAAACTGCAACTATAACTAGGCTAGCTCCAAAGAAGATTTATGGACATTGTTTATGCCAGTGGAGATACAAGTGCTATATTCTGTAGAAGTAATCAACTTGTCAGAGCCTCGAGGCTAAGCAGTGATTTCTTGTCTTCCTCCCTCCCTCTGGCTGCTTAACTTTCAACCGGGCTCTGCAGCTGTGTGGTTGACATCAGCTTGATCTGCAGGAATTGGCTATGAATCCAGGTTTTCCTGAAGTGTATGTTAACATTTTGACTTGTCATGTGGACTAACCAGCAAATGGTGTAAAGCAGGGATGTCCAACCTTTTGGCATCTCTGGGCCACACTGGAAGAAGAAGAGTTGTCTTGGGCACACATTAAATACAAAAACACTAACGAAAACTAATGAGCAAATAAAGAAAAGATACGTACATCATTTCATAATGTTTAAGTAAATTTACAGTTTTGTGTTGGGCCACATTCATAGCCATCCTGGCCTACAGGTTGGACACTCCTGTTGTAAAGTGATGATAACAGAGTGATGGGTGGACAGTCAGGAGGACAAGGTGCTATGGAAACCCTTTGCAAGAGCTGCCTACCTGCTTCCATTGTTTTACTGCGATGCTCTTTGCTTCCATTGTCCTGCTTCCATTGTCCTTTGTATCTTCTATAGTTCAGCAACATCAAATTGTATTGTCATGGTTGAAACCAACATTCTAATTACTGATGTCACGCTAGTCATGGTTTGCACAAATGGTGGTCTGAAAAAAGGGCTCGGATTGTGATTTCAGATTCCGCTCTGCAAGCTAATTATTTAGGGTAGTTGACAGTTCAGGTGTGAAGGAGAAACACAAATTTAGCCACTTTTAGTTTGTTGTGGCATATGAATTGAGTCACTATGAGTCATTCTTCATCGCTGTTGCTAATTGTTATTCTATGTGTTGTTTTCCATTCCTAGATACTTGCTCTGCAAGCTGAACTTAGCTTCCACAGAAATTTGTATAATCTTCAAGTTAAGTACACGGAAGCTGTCTTTGATGGAATAAAGCAAGCATATCACACATTCCAAGATAACGTTGCCATGGTTCTGTGTTCTCCACTGCAAGGTAAGCATGTATTTGGAGGAACTAGCATAAGCAATAATTCAGTTTTTAAATACTGATAGGTATGCAACTCAAATCTAACATTTCTTTGTTCCTGCTTTCCACATATTGATACAGGTCCAGAGGCAATAATTGATCATTTTCTTCTTTCTCTTGCAGATGTTTTTTCTTCTTATGCGAAACTTAAAACAGAAGCTTCAGAAGCTGCCTTGAGAGGTTTTCTTACTGCTTTTAGAAATAATGCTGAACAGATCCAATATGCAGTTGAGACTTTAACTCCACCAAAGAATCAGCAGCATGAAGGTAACAAAATGCATTCAGTATCATTGTGTTCAAAATCCAGCAGTATGTCTCTCCATGTTTTTCTTAAATATCAGCATATGTCCAATATTAAAGAGTACAATTAAGCATAACCATCCAAGTTCAAGGAAAAAGTAGCATTTGGATTTCAGTTTCTCTTTGGCTTTCATTAAAGAAGGAAAACAGTAAATGAATCAGTATATGGATTAGACTCTTGGTGCTTTGGAGATGCAAAGTGTTCTCTGTTTATACCAGAGCACTTCCTTGAAATTTATTATTTCAGAAATCATCCTATAACATGTCTATGTGCAAGCCCTGAGCTGCTTAGGGCCCAGCTCCAGAGCATTCCTTAAGCAACCAGTTTTGTACATAGAAGCCCAAAACAAGTTTGCAGCATTTTCTCATGCCACAGCCACACCATATCTTGCTGCACTGAAATGCTTACAAAAGCTAGATTCAATCAGTCACTATGAGCCAATTCGCACTTGCTCCTGTAATGCTAGTGTGGTAAGCTCCCAGATGGAGTGTTTGCATGTGAAGGAGCCATTTCTTTACCAGAAATAGCTCTTTATATGCAGGAGCTTAACATATGTGAGCCACATTGGTCTAGTGCCTAGGGAGCCGGACTCTTATCTGGGCATACCATGTTTGATTCTGCCCTCCTCCACGAAGTCAGCTGGGTGACCTTGGGCTAGTGACAGCTCTCTTCTGAGATCTCACAGCCCCACCTACCTTACAGGGTATCTCGTTGTGGGGAGAAGAATGGAAAGCTTTGTTAGCCGCTTTGAGTCTCCTTAAATGGGTGAGAAAAGCAGGGTAGAAAAGCCAGCTCCTCCTCCTCCTACGTGTGGTGCAAGTTTAAGTGCATACCAAACCTGTGCTAGTGCTGGAACCGGTAAGGCTCCAGATGCACCATCAGCACCTCTTCTTGGTAGGAAGAGATGCCAAAAGGCAATATGCCTTGCAGTGCACACACAGTGGTACCGTGCAAGTGCACTGGTGCCAGCACCAGTATTTTGGGCAGCCATCTGCATTCCAGATAAGTCTTTGGGAGGTTTTGGGAGTGTCAGTATTCACTGAGCGTCCACAAGTGCTTAGTGCATTCTAGGGCCATTCTGTCCTTCGCTTCCCAGTGATAGGAGGCAGAGTGTGGAAAGTCCCTAGTATAAAATTTGGGCATAACAAAAATATCCCATATCATGAGAGACTTTGTATTTGTGGGAACTATGTCCTGAAGGATACATCACATTTTTTATTGGAACGCCACCTATATGACTGTATAAGGGACCATTATTTAACTCCTCTTTTAATGAACTCTTAATTCGCTCAGTATCAAAGCCACGGTGCATATACCTCTTCACAGGCATGACCAATATATTACTATGAGAGTAGCTTTATATATCTTGAAAGCCATTAACATCTAAGCTGCTTTTCTTAAGTATGTAGAGATAGGCTGCTGTGGAAATGATCTCATATAATGAGTCGATGTAGTGATAGGCCTACTTTTTAACTTGTATATTGTGATGTGATACGGTCAAATGACCAAGGAACACCATGTATACGCGTATCTCAGTCTTCTCTGTGCTGTTGCAGTTCATCTCAAGGACAACATCTGACCTAAGTCCTTCCAGTCACATGTGTTGAACTTGGATGGCAGGATTTGTATTGGGGATCTTTTGTGTGCTGAGGATGAGTCATGGCTCCTTTCCCCTATGGAAGGAAAGGTTCTTTGGAAGGAAGACAACCAGCTTGGGAGTTTATAGCTAGAATGAGCAAATAGGGGAAAGCAAATAGGGGCAAAGGAATTTGCCAAAGGGCGTTGGAAGAGGAAGGGAGCAGAGAAGACACTCAATTTGACGTCTGTCTGACCAGGAGTCATACAGTTAAAATTCCAAAGGAGCCAGCCATGTTTGTCCTTCTTTCCATTTTTTGAGCAACTCAAAATGTACTCAAAAATGGAATCTGCTTGTGCTTTGTCAAAGGGCTGTAACTGATGTTAGATCGTATGATCAAGAGAGAAGAAGGAAGCCAATTTGCTGCTGTAGTCTGATAGACAAATAAATGCTGCATGTATATATGTGTGTGTGCTTTTGTTATGTAGTACACACCAATATACGTGCTTAATTTGAGCCAGTTTGGTCTAGTGGTTAGGGAGCCGGACTCTTGTTTGGGAATACCGGGTTCGATTCTGCCCTCCCCCACAAAGCCAGCTGGGTGAGCTTGGGCTAGTCACAGCTCTCTTCTGAGCTCTCACAGCCCCACCTACCTCACAGGGTATTCTGTTGTGGGGAGAAGAATAGAAAAGCTTTGTCAGCCGCTTTAAGTCCCCTTAAATAGGTGAGAAAAGCGGGGTAGAAAAGCCAACTCTTCTTCTTAATTTCTACCCATTATATAGAACTGAGTGATTTTTAAAGTGCCCTTAAAATGACTGTTATGTGTTGCCAAAGCTTTGGTGAAAGGAATGAATGAGAGGAATACAGATAAACTTAATTTCTTTTAATTGACTTTGAAGGTGATGAGGCTCTATCGAGATGCGGAAAAGAATTCTTCTTGTCTTTGGAACGTTCACTCAGAGCCTGTGGGGAGCAGCGGGATAAAGCAGCCAGTGAAATGGAAATTTTGCAGATAGAACTGGATAAGTCCTTAGAAACCCTTCGAAATTTGAGGGAACAAAAGGAAAAGAAAGTGGAAGCCGCTCGGTGTTTTCCAAAGAACGAAGAAGGGAAGACAGAAGAAACATTGAATGGTCTTTCAAGAAAAATGTCTGAACCTGAACACAGACATACCCTCTTGCTGAAGTATGCTGATGTTTCACAAAATGACATTGGCCCTTTATCTCATAAGCAGAAAGTGGAAGATTCTGATGGTGTAACTATTCAGTCTAAGGGGAAATTCCTACAGAGGAGCCAAAGCATGAAAACCACCAAAAGGCCACCTTGGCAAGATTAGACATCAGTATTTGGAAAATGACAGAATTAGGTCTGTTGCTGTTCTTATTGAAATCTGTGTGACCATCTTAGGAACCTTTGAACAAATGAAACCTCAATGGGAAATTAGCCTATAATCTTTTCAAAGCCAATTTTACATGTCCAGTGCCTTCCTGGAGCTGCTTTACACATGTGAAATTTTGTTTTGTTTGAACTGTTTTCTGCTTAAGAAAAGAAATTGGTCACCTTGCTATTAACAGATATGAGAATACCTCTGCAGACATTCCTTATTTCTGTAGAAATAATATTTCTATAATGTTGATGTTGCAGTTAAAATATCTTATACAGAAATTGCACAAACCTCAAAGGCCCCCTATGAGTCTTTCCCTATTCAAGGCTAACCTTTGTGTTACAAATTCAATATTAGTTCTACTTCTCTTCAAACACCTTTATCACAGCATCATTGCCTCATTAAAATAAAATTGTAAGCAACCATAGTTGTAACTATGTCACTTAAGTCAAGCTTTTGTATGTACACAATAAGGTTAATGCCTCATGAGGGCATGGATGGGAAATAAATACCAAATAATTCCCATATTTTCTCCTTTGATCCCAACAGGTTTCTGTGTGGCCTATTTCTACGACCATTTGTAGAACTGATGAAAAATGTCACCGTAGAAATCTCATAGGCTGTATGTTCAGGTGTCCTGGGATGATGCATTTACTGATTTTTCTTCTTTTCTTTTAATGCTTCTCTTTTAGCACCAAGCCAGGTACATGAGATATGGTTCTGATAGAAACTGCATTTTAATATAACATGCTTTAAATCTGTTCATTATTATTCTGCAGGAAGAGTTTGCTTTTTCTAAAAAAACAATTCCAATAAGAGGTTTCTCATTTGTAGCATTTCACCAAGGACAGTTTCCCTTAAATGACCTCTGAGAAAGATGATTGCTCCCCTTGGCTTGCTATTTCTGCTGGAAGATTTACTCTGTGCTCACCTGCTTATGAGACTAATATAGCTGCTCAGAATGACAAAGTGTGGGCTAAGAGCAGTGTTCAAAATATTTACCACTTGTAAATGGTGTTGATGATATGTGTTCAAAAGAATCAGTTTACTCAGTCATAGACAATGTTGTATTTGTGTGTTCAATAATATATGACAGAAACAGACCACACGCTTTGTAAGTTTGTTCGTTTTATTCCCCCACCAGGTTCTACAGTGGAAGGTTTTTCTGTTTCCTTAGTTTTCCAAGTTTCTTTTCTAAATTTCTCTTAGGGGTTGAATAAGCTTGGATCAGCTACACTCCCTCCTTTTTCACAGCTTTTTTATGGTGAATACTACTGATACCTACAGAAACTTCATGGAAATAATTGATTTCCAAGTCTAATTGGTTATATGAAGTTAATTGGTGATTCCTAGAGATTTGATTCGTGTTTGACCAGTTTGAACCGAACCAAATTTGCATATCTCTAGGAATCACCAGTTAATTTGAATTGTTTCCAATAAAACCAACCCACTTCTAAGTTTAAAAGGGGCTGGTTCAATCTGAACCAGACCTTTGGTGTTTGCTTGAACTGGATTGAACCAAATGGTTTGGTTTAACCTGTTCAAAATCCACCCCCACCTGAACCAAAGCCAGAACTTGTGGGCACCAAAGAGGGATGGTCCCATACCTCTGCCTTCCTACTTGCCTCATGTCAACTACAACTTCCTTCCTTCCTTCCCTCCCTCCCTTCCCCCCTCCCCCCTGCCCCCCTGCCTGCCTGCCTGCCCGCCCCCCCCACCTTTTTTTAAAAGGAAAGGAAGACGGGACTGAGTTGAATTTTTTAAAAATAATTCTTCCTGCAATGTGCTGCTTTGGGGGAGCAGAGTGGAAAGGGCTTCTTTTTTCTCCCCCCCCACCCCCCGGCCCACAATATGCTGCAATATTTCTGGAAATGCTTGGCTTGATAAACAGAGACTTCTTCTTCCTCTCCCCTTTGATTCAGAACAGCTTTGTGGGCTCCTACCTGTTGCTTTTCAGACAAGCGGAAAAACTTTCGTGGTAACATTGTTATCAGTGTTCCAGAGTGGGAATGAAAGTGCGAAGTATTAAGTGGGTGAACTGCCACTTTGTTATCAGTGAGAGGCTGGCTGAAAAGTAAACTGGTGAAGTGCTTCCTGGCACTTTAAAAATCTGGCAAGGTGCTGTCCTGCTGGGAGAAACCCCACCCATTTCATGATGGATTTGCCCCGATACTGCTCTAGCGTTCCCGCAGCAATAAGAAGCATTTTAAAAGCAAAACCCAGAAAAAACACCTGAACAATCAGGTGTTTATTCCGTTTTTAAGCCAAATAATCCTCAAAATACCCCTGAAACTGATTGGGAGTGGGGACGAAGAGGATCCAAACCATTTTGAAACCATTTTAATTGATTGGGGGGTGGGAATGATGAGGATCCAAACCATTTTTAAACCTCTTTAAAGTGGCAGTGGGAACACACTGAAAGAGCGGCTGTTTCCTCATAGTATGTTAACATTAAGTATCCTGTTTTTCAGACAATTATTATGTCCCAAATCTGCTCACGTGTTCAAATAAGGGAGATGTTCTTCACTCAGACTTAGCATCTTTGGACTAAATGCGGCAATATGATAACAGGATGGGATGAATAAGCAAAAAAATCCATACTGTGCAAGAAATGTTATAGTATACTACTTGGTGAAAACAGTCAGAAAATGGAGAAACTCCAAATACAGCCAGAACTTGGCTTTTAAAATTAATCCCAACAACTTTTTTCTTTTTTTTGGGGGGGGGGGGGAGGGATGAGACTAGGAATGCAATGTACAAGTTGGAGGAAAGCAAAGAAAGAAAAACTGCCTTTTGTCCTGGAAGCTTGATCTTTCTCACATCATTGTTTTGTGGCTGTCTCCAAAGACAGCAGATGTAGCCGGCTTATCAGCAAGGCATGTACCAGCAGCTCAAATGACATGTGAGTCCTTTTCAAAATGATTTTGGCCTTGCTTGCAAGGAGTTCTAGGCCTCAAATCCATTAGAAGGTTTGAAGGAGACTCTTGACAGCTTGCTAAGGGGAAATGGGGCTCCATTACCAGAAGGCTTCTTTCCCTGGAAGCAAAATATTTGATCTCCTAATTTTTGTGTGTCTTCCATGCATAAAACATGAGACTTGTTTATTCTGTGCCTTCCCATGTAGTAGCCCTCTCCGTCTTTCTCTGAGCTGCATTTTAATTAGATGGGGCTGTTTGTTTCCCCTTAATTTTTAAATTGGCATATGATGCATACTAACATGAAAATTATTAGCTTTTTCTGTGAAAATTATTAGTTTCATCTATGTATGATTAAAACCACAGCTGCTGTGATTTTATTATGTATTTTAATCAACAGAATGGGTGCTTTAAAAAAAATAACAAAGGAACCAAGTTGCTGGTGCCATGAACACCAAGTCATTTTATGTAAGATTACAAATCATTGGGATTTAATTAAGCTGTTCATTGGAAACATACGTTTGGACTCCAACACTTAGTTTGTAATAACCTTAACATAATTAATTTTCAAAGCATCCAAACTCCTTTCTTTGAAAACAGTCTGCAGAATCCTTTCTGATAAAACAAGCCATGCTTTTTGTTGAATTACACATTTCCTTTGAAGCGTGTTCAGAAAATGCTAGGCCTTACTTAGCTATGTTTTTACTCAATTGCAAGACTCATGAAGATTTTACTGTAATGACCATGCCACCCAGAAAACATTTGTGAAATGCCATTCTTCTTGGTAATTTATAAACCCATTTTGCACACCATTGTAGATTTTATGAACTTTTTTTAGGTTCTCTTTACTGGGCTACGTAACAAACTGATACAGGTTCCCATTTCTGAAGCACAACACATGTTTTATTTTGAATAAGCACTTGTGTATATCTGTGTGTCAGCAGTTTTCCATGGAAATTCCTGTTCTCCACTTAAATATAACTCCTTTTTAAAACTTGCAGCTGTTAAGGCTCAATGACTATGAAACTCTAAGCCCTTTTCCACATTTGGCTTAGGAATAGTCCAGCTAGGCCTCTTCTGGGGTTCTCTCTTCTGCACTTTGACATGGACTGGAGAGGCCCTGCCTGCCCCCTGCCTAGCACACTGCACCAGCAATGGACACAGCATGGCCTGGTTTAGCTGCCCAAGATGCCCCTAGTCTGGGATACGAGACTAGGCAGGGTGATGCAGCTGCACTTGCATGCCACGCTGCCCAGTCACCATGGCAATGGCCAGCACGCATGGCTGTTGCGGCGATGAGGTGAATCCTGCATTTGCATTTACCTGGCATGCAGCGACCACCCTGGTATCTTTGGGATGCATTAGGTGTCCCAAACTGTGGATGTCATATGCATCCAAGTTGTGTGCTGCTTTTCACACCTAACCTAGGTCCAAAAATACCCCCCATTTCCTAATGGGAAAAAGGAGAATTGTATGCTATAAGGTGGAGTGTCTTCCAGGTGTTCATGAACTACGCTTACCATTCTGTCAGGAACATCTTCCAGCTGAGCCCCCAAGGAGTAGGGATGTGCATGAATGGGTTTTTTGGCACTTGATCTGTAACAAATCGAATGTTATAAAATTAGTATTCCTTCAAATAGGGGTGTTTTTCCACTGTCACTAGAAGTACCCATTAAGTACCCATTAATGGGTATGTAATGGCATTTTTGTACCCATTAATGGGTACTTAATGGGTACTTCTAGTGACAGTGGAAAAACACCCGAGATCCCCTTCGAATGTGTTAGGATTCTATTCGATATGAATGTATTTGTATGAATTTGTACGAATATCAGATACAAATGCATACGTATCCTATACAAATGCATAAATATCGGATACCTATCCTATACCAATGCATATGTATTGGATACTTATCCTATATGAATGCATATATATCGATACATATCCCCAGTTTAACTAATGTCTGAACTATTCATACAAATGTTTCAAAACATTCGTATTCATATGAATGTTAATGTACGGATGTCTGAATTTGTACGAATAAGGAGGCACCGGAAATACTTAGCCTTATTTGGGCTGTGACATCATACTGCACCTTGGACGGTTGTACGATGAACTATTAGTCTATGACAAAATCATCTGAGTGTACGAAAGCATATTCAGTTTGAAGAATTAGTTTTATTATACATCGCCTCCCTGAACCATCAACTTGGCAAGTGTTTCACAAGTAATGGGATCTGTGAGACCTAACATCAATTGTATAAGAGGGTTCTTTGGGCTTAAAGGTTGTCAAAAGAAATTGCCTCAAGGCTGTTGATAATTGCAGCACAAGTGACAACTATATTTTCTGTAAGCTTAGTGGGATATTCTTTTTGCAATTTCAATTCCAACTCAGCTCAGAGGCTTCTATGAACAACCTTCAGTAAGATGATTTAAAGTCTCCTAGTTCTCAAGCACAGCCAGTTCACTTAGGTTAGACTAGAATGTGATGGTTTGGATAAAGATAGCAAAAGAAAGCAGCTGCTGTCACCTTCTAAGACATATACCTCTTCTCAACAGGGACCCAAGTTTCAGCTCCCCCCCCCCCCGATACTTCCTGGTTAAATAAAAAGTAATGACAGACCTACAGTGAACTAATAAAGTCATGAATGTGTCGTGGTGATTTGTGTATGATAGAGCAAACTATGAAGCCAAAATGTTATAGAACCATAAAGCTGTGTCCCTGAATCAAATCCTTTGTCCTTTGCATCAGCTCTCTGAAGATTAAACTGCATGATCCAGAGCACTGGCAGAGAAGAGAATCAATGAAGTTTTACTAAGCCTAGCAGAACAGATACCACAAGCAAATGAAGTAAAGCACCCACTGCATAGGGAGGTCAGCCTAAAACAAAAATGGCTCTTCACCAATATGATGAGAATCTGACGAGAAGGATAATACAAGAGATTTTATCCAAGTTGTACAATTGGTTGTCAGAGGTTCAAAGCTGCAGTGGATAGCTGAATCTCTGTAGGAATTTTGCCATCTACTACGAGAGTAACTGTTAGGTGACATTTTGCTTGTTTGGGTTGGACTGAGTGCTTGCTAACATAAAAACAGAAAATGCATGATGTTCTAGATAAATGATACCTTCCTTGCTTCTAAGAAAGCCACTGCCTGAATCAGCAATAAACAGGAAATGCAAATAGTAACTAACTCCCTAAAGTCACTAACTAAACAATAGCTGGTTGTGTGGTGCTTATGCTTTTTATGAGCAATGACAAGCCTGTCTCTGCTGAGATTTAAGTTGACAGTTTTCAGGCATTCCCTACAGATTAGCTTTGGTAGTTAGCTTTTTAAATTTTATTAATCTTTCTGTGTTATGGAGAGAAACAGAAACAATCCCATGGGGTTATTCAGACAATAGTAGGACATATGATTTAAGATTTATTTAAATATGCAAGATAGCACTTTGTTGGTAACATTTCAATAGTTATAATAAAGCTTTGACCCTATGGTATTTTCATTTTTCTCTCAATAGCCAAACATAAGTATCTTTCACTTGTTTAACTTTTTGACACAATCTTCTTTAAAAAGACAAGGTGTTAGCGGAGTGTAAAAAACTCTGTGCAGGTGATGAGTGCAGCCATGAAATTAAAAGACCTTTGCTCCTTGGGATGAAAGCTATGGCAAACCTGGGCAGTGTACTAAAAATCAGAAGCATCAGCTTGCTGACAAGGGTTCATATAATCAAAGCTATTGTCTTTCCAGTACTAATGTATGGCTGTTAAAGTTGGATCACAAGGAAGGCTGAGCACCAAAGAATCAACCCTTTTGATTTGTGATGCTGGAGAAGATTTAAGAGAGTCCCTTGGATTGCAAGATCAAATCAGTTCATAGTAAAGGAAATCAACCCAGGATGTTGGTGGAAGGCCATATCAAGAAAGCTGAAGCTCAAACATGATGGCCACATAATGAGAAGAAAGGACTCATTGGAAAAGACCTGGATGTAGGTGAAGACTGAAGGCAAAAAGTGCAATAAACATGAGCTTGGGCCGACTCTGGGAGACAGTGGATGACAAAAGGGCCAGATGTGCTATGGTTTGTGCAGTCATAAAGAGTCAGACACAGCTGAATATCTGGACAATGGCACTTAGGTGACTTCATGAAATCCTTCAAGGAATGTGTTTTTGAATGGAGTGTGTTGAACAATTCTAGCACTAATAATAAACCAATTATAAAACATCAAAAGTAGGTTTTGCTTTAGTTTTTCTTCTCATTAAAAAAACACATAGAGACGACTTTTCCAGATTGCTGAAATGACATATCCAGGAACAAGATTTCATTTATTCTGAAGAGAATTTGCTGCTGAGATGAGAAACAGTGTTATCTTCCTTCTTTTGTTCCTTCCTTTTTTGGAAACCAATGCATATGGGGCTAGATTCATTTGTGATCAAAGTATGGTGTCCTCTATTCCATAAGCAGTGGACTTGCAGTGCAAGGAAAGTTGCATTGAACAGCTGTGTTTCTCAGTATGTTTCTGTCCAGCTGACAGAGAGGATGCTTTCTTTGCCAAAAGACTTGGGCTGCATCCAGACATTGGTCCCTTATTCTGCCTTATTTGACTATTCCAAAATAAAGCCCTGATATTCCAAAATATCCATACTTTATTTCAGAATATCCAAATACAGTGGAATAAGCAATGATGTCTGGATGAAGTCTTAGCTGGTGCAAATGCTGGGACTTGGACATCCTTCTTGCATTTCAAAACATTCCTGAGGCCTATGTCTGAACTATTTTCATTGGTATTCAGCAGTCTTTTAGGGTTCCTACACCTGAGGCCCAGAATCAGAAAACAAACCAACTGCTTGATTCAAGGGCCATGTTTCCACTTGACTTTTTAAATCCGGGTTGGACTTTTTACATGCAGATTCAGGACTGAAGGTGCAACCTGGCTGTCTCCATTTGCTTGATGATAACACGGGCTGAATCCAAATACTGCCATTCCCACTCAAATTCCCAGCATGGAGAAACAGGACCTTTTAATCACTGCCCCTTGTCCAACCCCTGTTAAGCCTGCCCCACAGAATCAGCTGAGCAAAAAAACAGAGGGCAATCACAAAGCAATCATCCCTGTCATGCCTCCAGAGCATCTTTGATGCTCTTGAGACATATATTTAGTTGAGGTTATAACAGAAAAAACATAGTCTATATAACAGAAGGTTAACCATCAGAGAGAGCAAGGTATTTAAGAAAGACTATTGAGAGAGAAGAGATCAGTTTCATGTTATTTGTGTTTGTAACCAGTAAAGCTTTTGAAAACTTAAGAAGTTTGTGGACAAGTCTTTTGTTCAGGCTGTGTTCGCAAGAGCCAGAGGCCTTGCTACACCAGAGTTTCATAGTATTGCTCTTGGGACAAAACAATCCCTTTCAAACTCTCCTTTTCAAATTGGACATTCCCGGTAACGTTACCTCCATTCATGTTACTGGGGAGGCTGCAAGTTTTCGCTGAAGCAGATGAGCAAAAGAATAGAGCACAAAGCAATTCCTTCCCTTCAAAACGGAGGGTAATAAAGACAGCTCACACAAAGGTGGGGTGAGAGAGAGGCTATTACTCTCCCTTTCAGTTTCCCTTCCCTCTGTAAGTGGAGGTTCACGGCTTAGTTTTTCCCTGCTATGCCATCCTTTCTACAAATCTTGAGGCTGGTATTTTAAAAAAGTTTTCCTTTGCCCTCCTGTGTGATATTTCTTGTAATTGCAGTGTGTTCAAAGCAGGCATGGCAAGGGGAGGGGGAGAGCTTCCCAGCTATGAAATCCCACCCACATCAGGCAGGCATTAGCCAGAAGGATAGATCTCCACCCCAAATAGTCCAGTAACATTCCCAAAGGTGTGGGGGGGAGTTTTTTGTGAGGACTTTTTTTTTTTTGCGGATTTTAGCAAGATAGGCCTGGGAATAAAAAAATAAATGGGATCTTCCAATCCCAAAAAATGGATTTGTTTCGGATTTAAACTTGTACGGGGACACAGCCAAAGAGAGTTTTACTGAAAGAAATTGACTGTCGTATACTAGTGGTGAATAGTTGATTTTCTGTTCCAGGTTGCCTAGCAGCTGTGTATAGATTTTAAAGAGGAGCAGCAAGAAAAGAAGTCAAAAAAGCCTTTTCCCAGGTAGCTGAAATACAGTAACAAATGCATCACCCTGAACTGCATTCTAGGTATTTTACAATAAGCTCCACACTCCCAACAATCTCTACAGGCAGTTTAGGAGATATAAACAATACTTTCCTAGTGTGATTTGTTTTTTTAGAAATGATTGTAACTAAACCAAAATACATGTAATTGAAATGCAGTAATCACATGTTCTTCCTTTGCACCCTTGCCTCCATGTTGCCCCTCCTCTGTTATTTCACAAAGTGTCTTATTTCGATTGTCAGCCATTTGGGAAAGGAACCTGTCACAGCTTTTCTCTGTGACCAGGACCATGCTGGTGTTGATGATTAAATAATGCAGAACAGAAAATGAAACTAACTTAATAGATTGCATTTTTCCTTTTGTCTTAGATGTTCTTGTATGTTTAATATAATTACATAAGGCCACCCAGTAAAAATGTTCTTGGATCAAAAACACAAAGAAGGCACATTAAAATATAGCACCAAAAAATTAACAGCTTGCAGCCCAAGTATTTCCAGCTGAGAGAAGATTAAAACAGAGTATTTACTCTAATGTTCATTTATGCATTTAAATCTTTTTATCCCACTCTTCACTCCCAAGTCCCTGGGTTGGTCACAACAGTAAAAGATAAAATCTATAACTATTAAACATAATTAAAATACATTTTAAAAGACAACACTCCCTCACCCACCCAGCAGAATTACAGGAAAGTTAACAATCAGATTTGGAGGCCTGGGTGAAAAATGGAGTGTGCACCCACAGATACATGGTCTCCTTGGTTGAAGTCAGAAGCAGCAGCTTGGGAATTTTATTTAATGTCCTTAAAATCTCTCTCCAGTATTAGGATACAATAAAATTACCCATTATGAGTTGATTAATAATAATATTTATTTATAGCGCCTCTTCCACCAAGGGGTAGTACAGAATTAAAATTTCAAAATACAAAATTATAAAATTAATACTAACATACCAATGTTATAAATCTATTTCTAAGCCACACAGTATTAAAATCAATCTAATAATAAACAACTATAATGGATTCCTGAATCGTCATTTTGCTGGTCAAAGATGAATAATCATCTATGTTCATGGGAAGGTTTGCTGGGAAGAGTGGAAAGGTTATATATTATATGCTGTGGCCCACCCTGGGACCTTTGGATGAAGGGCAGGGCACAAATGTAATAATAATTAAATAACAAATAATATTTATACATCCGGTGCAACTAGGGCTATGCCTCCAATAATGCTTTTCTGTGGGGTGGAGCCATCCGTGGTCCACAAAAATCACAATAAAATTTTATGATTTGTTGAATATTGGTGGGGGCATTCCTGGTGAGGAAAGAGGTTTTCTTGTCATTGAACTGGCTATTACTGCATTTCAGTGTTGGAATTCAACTCTAGTTTCTCAGCGCCCTCTCGTTCATCTACTTGTATGGTGAGATCATATGGGCAAAATGTTTCCTCTGCACAGTTGCAGCTTCTGCAAGCCTCTGCCTCTTGTGCCAAAATTGTAGGTAGAAAAAGAACATGAGGGAACAGAATCAGAACCTTTCAACCACCTTTGGCTTTGTTCTGCTCTCCTACCAGCCTGACTGCCTCTGTGTCCTGAACAAGCACAGAGGACCAAGTAGCTGCTAAGTAGACATCATCTGCAAGGGAGTAGAGTAGATCCAGATCATAACTGTGCTGAGGGTTCACTAATCTGGATTAGTGGTAGACCAGACAAATGTGACAATCAGCTGTGCTAGCACTCTTTAGCACACATTTGCTGCTCTAAAGCTCAGTCAGTGCAGATTCCTCTACCTGTGGGTGACACGGCTAATATGAATCTAGCTAATATAGATCTATCTAATACAGATTAAATAATGTAAGTGCAGAAAAGGCCTTTGAAGTCTTTGGGCAGGACCAAATCATTTAAAGCTTTAAAGGCAAAACCTTTCTAAATGTGAATGAGAACTACTCAGACAGTGTACTTAGGATAGAAAAAGCATTTAAATGATCTACCCACTTTGTCCCATTTGTGAAATTGGTAAATGCAGGGATATGCAGCACAAAAATAATTGCAGTAATCATGTGTTGATGTGACTAGAGCATGGATTAATGTGGCTGGATTTCTACTCTCTGAAAAATACTACAAGTGGAACACTGGCCAACATTGGTAAAATACGTTTTGGGGACAGTACCGCTATCTGGTTCTAAGTCTGTGCAAACTCCAGGAGAATTCCTAAAGTGCATGGTTGTAGATCTAAACTGAATAGTATCCCTGACTGTAAATCATAGAGTGGGAATCCCTCAATTCACAGTCCTTCAGTCTGTCTTTTATTTAGCTCTCACTTCATCTTCTTTGCCTTCATCCATCCCCAGAGCAACTCTGCATACAAGCCCAGAGCTGCTGAAACCACTTTGAAGTCAGAAGATAGACGTGAAGAAACGTTTAATGTCATTCCAAAAGGTAACTCACATTTTGAAACCAACGAAATGCATGATCTCCATATCCTGGAGGGAAATGAGTTTTTACATATTTACATTTGCAGTATGGAGCAACTGTGCTAACCGGCTGGCTTGATTCAAAGTTTGCACATTCCATATTCCAATTCGGGTATTATTTCAGTAAACACAGAATTCCATGTCAATGATTCAACACCCAACCCTCTCATTCCACTAGAATCTGATTTACTGTCACCTCAGTTGTTTTCTCCACCATAATTTCACTGAATATTCTTTGTTGTTTCCATAGCAGGCTATTTTTTTACAGGGTGGGGTTGCTAACCCCGATGCCCAAGCCTCCTCCTTTTTCATCCAGGCTTGGGACTGCCATTGTCTGACCCAGCAATCTCTTTGGCATGGCAGTAGCATTGGGCATCTAGCTTATTCCACTTGTAGTTGCTTTCTTATTTCTTTGCATAGAAGGAAACTAACTTGTCTATTGCTTCTATCTTTGAAATGAGTTGCAAGACCCTGGATTGTGCCAATAGCAGAGCTTGCTGTCTAAAGTACAACAATCTCCATTGAAAGTCTTCTTGAAACTCATTATAGCTTTCGTTGCAATATTTCTTTCATTTTTCAAAAAAGCTCACAATATTTAAAATTACAAAGGCAAATTAAAAATATGGAAATATTCTGTAAAAGAAATGCCTCATTTGTACTTGAGTGAGTCAAGTGTACAGTTGATGTAATAGTAGGTGCTGCTAGTACTGTACCTTTTGACTGTATTGATTCTAGTAAGAAAAGGAGCAGAAGATGGGAATCACTTCCTTACCTATTTATTTATTAGAACTTTTATCCCACACTATACCCAAAGGTCTCAGGATGGCTTACAAGATTAAAAACCTTATTAAATGAAGATAGTAAAACCATAACAGTGCCTGAAGTTGGGGAGGAAAAGCTGTTTCCTTATTTAGCCAAAGGCCAGAGCAAAAAGGTGCCTCTTCACAGCTCTCCTGAATGCATAAAGTGAAAGTTCCTGATGCACCTACAATCAGATGACCTATAAAATTGAAAATTGATAGGCCCACCAAATCCATCATATCAGTTTTGTGTACAGGGCGTCATCCTCTAATACATTTGCTATAATGTTATTTACAAATTGCAGCTGTTGATCTCATAAAATTTATTGCTGCAAAAGGCGGTGCAAGCGCGCTGGCACCCTGTATGACCACAGACACTTCAGCATTATCATGGCAATGGCACTGATTGAGCATGTATAGTCGTGCAGGGCGCCACAGCCAAAATGGCGATGCCCTGAAGAAGTCTGTCCCCGCAATTAAATCTTCTTCTTCCCTCTGGAGGCATGTATTATCCACGGTTTCTGGAATCTGTGGTAGATCTTTGGAACATATCCCCATGGATATTGGGGGACTCATGTCTTTTGTGTCCCTTGTTAAATTTTGTTTGAATGCTTGAAATCAGGAAAAAGGCAAATACTTTTAATGGCATTGTAAAAAGTAAAGAAGGGTGCCCAGTTTAGTTTATAACATGGAAAGCAGCAAACTTATTCTCCGACTAATCATCTCTTTCAGTGGGTATGTCTACATTTGTGGTCCAGAACATATAGACCCATAGCACCATTTCAAAGTACTTCAAAGTGACTTCAAAATGCTGACATTTCCCCACATTATGCATGTTGTTAACAAGTACAAGAAAGGTTATGTACATACAAGTTTTAATACTCCACCACACATACCAGGTAGAAATATCCAGCCATGGGAAGGTAGTGAGTACAGATATACAGTCTCAGTTTTGCACTGTGCTAGAGAGATGCCTTTCGAGATGCCCTCCTTATTCCACACTTTGGAAGAGAAAACTTCTTGCACCCCCAAGATGGATGTAATGTATGGTGTGACAGACTGCATGTGATGGTAGGACCTCTGGTTCCCTCAGGCCATGGTTACACCTTTAATCCTTCAGCCCGAATTCCAGCTCCATTGGTTGCAGCTTTAAAAGCTATTCAGGTCCCTCTATTCATGTTTTCCTTTATTCCTGCTACCACAGCATTAAGCTTTTAATCTCTTTCCAGGAGGCCACCCTGCTCCCACTGCTGCCCAGAAAGTGATACCTCAGCAAGCCTCTGCTCTGATTCCTTCTGCTCCCCCCTCCATCTTGCTGTGACTTCCTCTCTGCTCCTTCCAATCTCCATCTCCATGTTCCCTCCTTCTTGCCCTGACTTCTTTCTCTGTCCTGTTGCCCACGATCTCCATTCCCGCACGTCTTCCTCTTCCTCTTTCTCTATCCTGTTGCTCACGATCTCTGTCTCCACCCCCTCCCTCTTGCCCTTATTCTTCTGTTCTTCATTGCCACACCCCAATTTTCCTCCTCCTGCATCCACCTGTTATCTTGCTCTCCCTTACCTCCCAGAATGCCTCCCCTTCAAGGAGGACTTACAAGATGGCGCAAGTGCAAGAGTAACATTTCTCCACTCTCTCTTTGATTCAGTTTATTTTTAGCTTTTATCATGCCTGTGGGTAGTGTTTGCAACTTCACTTCAAAGGTAATTTACTTTTAAAACCTTTCAAGTTTATTTTTAAGCCTCCCCTTCAAGCAGAGCATTTTCTCTACCCATTCACCAGCTGAAGATTATCAATGACAGCTGCAGGAAGGGATGACCAAACTATTCCAGGACGAAAACCTCTTGGATTTGCCTTCCTTCCTGATACAGACTAAAATGGTAAGGTTTAACTGTGGCCTCAGTGTTACCTCATTTAGTGTGTCTGTATGCAGACAGAGACTGTGCCTTAGTGATACTGCTGGTTGTTGAATGCACTATTATTATTTCCACTTAAACTTAAACTTAAGAGTATTTCAAATTGAATGTGCATACACAACCAGCATACTGTACTGATGTGTGTGTGTAAGCATATGAAAAGGGTTAAATCCATAGGGACTTACAAGAGGGCCTTTTCTGTTGTGGCCCCTAGATTCTGGAACAGCCTCCCTCTTGAGGTTCACCAGGTAGCTACATTGTATACTTTTCAGTGCCTGGTGAAAACGTATCTTTTTTACTCAGGCTTTTACTGTTTAAATAGCTTCCTCAGGGTGCTGTCCTGTTAGGGAGGGAGGGAGGGAGGGTGGGGTGGGAGGAAGGGGGTTATATTTTTTGATACATTTTAATCTCATTGTAACCCACCCTGGGACCATTTGGTAAAGGGCGGGATATAAGTTTTCTAAATAAATAAATAAAATTCTTTTGGAAAGAGAGATCCTCTGAAGAAAATTTACATCTGGAGTGCTGTTTTACAATTGTCGGCATAAAATTCTAAATCAATTCTTCTGTATTTCCCATATGTTTAGTACTTTCTTGGACTCCTTTCATTTTTTATGCAGGACTTGGTTTAATTACTGCTAACAATGTTATCGCCATTTTTAATTTGTTCATTCATCCTGAAGTTACGGCTCCATTAATTCTGATGCCTCCCCTCCCCGTTGTGTGCTTTAAAAGTGTTGTGAAAGGTTAGCCCCTGTCATGTTTCCAAAAAGCTTTTGTGGTAACAGGATATCGGCTAATTGCAGGACACAACATGTGGTGACAAGACAATAAACGAAGCAATGCAGGTTTGAAATTGCCTTTGAATTAGCATATTGTTTTATGTGAGGATGAATATTTTAAGTTGAAAGGGAACTTGAATGTGAACTATTTCATTATGACTGAGAGAAAACAATCTGCCACAGTCTGATTTAACCATTTTTTTTTTTGCTTTCTGAGTGCCAAGGCATTGTGCATCCCAAGTTTTTATTTATACCCTATCCTATAGCAAGAATGGAAGCATGTGATCCTGCAGATGTTGGTGCTTTAGGATGCTCACTAGGGGCCAGTTCACACTTGACCTCTTAGTAGCTTCTGGGGTAGCTTCTGGTAAGCAACATCTGCACTTGCAGGAGGCGTTTTCAGTCCAGAAACGTCTCCTGCCTTCCCAGAAGCTATCCCGGCGTCTTCTACCCGGGATACCCCACACGCATCCCAAAGCTGACTCACTACGGAACCATCTGCACATCTTCCAGGTGCTGGGGGTCTGCTAACATACTATGCAAGTGTGCTGGCATCTCATGTGACCCGAAACGTGCATGTGTGGTGTGTCACTGTCATTCTGGTGCCACTGTACATGCAGTTGTGCCAGCCAGTGCAAAGAAAATGATGGCACCTGAAAATGCTGGGGCTTATGGAAACTATGAAAACCTGGGGCTCATGGGAATTATATTTTGGCAACAGCTGGAAGATCATAGGTTGGGAAATATATACTGTTGACATTTTATTTAAATGACAATGAATCCTCTAAAAATATCTAAGGTGGCAAGCCCTGCCCGAGGAGGAGGAGAACCTTGCCATCTCTCCAGGGGTGGTGGTCTAGAGGTGGCAGCCTAGACCATTCTGCCCTCTGAATGACTCTCCAACCTGGACAGGCACTGATAATTTGGAGCTGCTTCCTTGCAGGACAGGACCTTTCTTGTCAGCTGCTCTGGAATCCACCTGGTCTCAGCTACATCAGAGACCATAAAGGACAGTGCTAATGCCATCCCTCCTGCCCTCTGGATGACACTCCAGCCTGGCTGGGCATTCAGACCTTGAAGGAGGTGATTCTTTGTGTGACTAGGGCCTTTTTGTCAGCTGCTCTTGACTCCACTTGGCCTCAGATGCTTCAATCTTTTTTTTTTTTTTTTTTTTGTGTGTGTGTGTGTGTTTGGCTTATTTTACAAAGTTCTTTATGATATGAGATTTTTATATGTATTTTTATAATAATGTTTTGATTATTATTTTGCATTGTGTATTTTCTGTTTGTTGTAAACTGCCTTGGGCAAATTTTCTTTTGGAAAAGCTCTATACAAATCAAATGGAAATGAAATGAAAAAAAATTGAATTCAAAAGTGTAGCCGTATTAGTCTGGAACTGTAAGCAAGAGGATTTAGTGGCACCTGTCCGCAGGGATGGAGAGCAGAAAGGAGCTGGTACAGGGCATATAATTCACCTCTACGCAGGTTGCAGCAAAAAGTATCCAAGCACAGGAAGGTCTGAGAAGCAGGAAGGTCATTCATTTAATCAGTCACAAAGAGAACAGAATGAATACAACTAGAGAAGGATATTTACAGAGAACAACTCTAACAGTCTACACCTGTAGTCAACCAAACTACTAATTACATCATTGAGTAGTTTCACATCCATATTAAGCTTGCACCCAGCTAGCTAGCATCTTAAAGGTATAATCCAAAGAAAAGAAAGGTTTCATCTCATTGTAAGTTTTAGTTCCTGATTCTGTCTGAATACTTGACAGCACCTCAGGGCTATTTTGCACTGAGGCTAAAGGGGAAGTCTGGGGAGGCTCCCATTTGGAGTGTCCACACCTTGTGGAGCCGTTCCATGCGTGCAGAAGTTACCCCCATGCTTATAGATTGCCAGGCTGTCCTACCCTAGTGTGGCCCCATGTGCACTTCTTCTGGGTAGTAGAGGTTTGAATGGAGCCTGGGGAGGGGCAGAGCAAGTGCAGTAACGTGCCCTGTGACCCTTTCACTGTGGCAATGGCACAAGACATGCTCGTTGGCACCACTTCTGGGCGATGCGATCAACTCTAACATAGAGGCGATCATGGTGATTCACACCTTGTCAGCACGTAGGGAAGTGCTTGTGAAGTTCAGGGATAGATCTGGCATCGCAAAGTGTGGACCCTGGATCTATCCCACATCTTCACTTCCCTGAAAATGCAAGATAGCTTTCTTCTGGAATATCCAAATATAGCAGAATAAGTATCTGGTGTCTGGATGCAGCCTTAGGCTGTGATCAGACACAGCAAAAAAAGAGAAAAAAAAGCATATGTGATCCACTTCTGAGCCATCTTAGAGAAGGTTCATACACCAGTCCACCCTTCACCCAGGTCCTGAACATTCTGTGCTAGAAAAGGGTGACTTAGAGAAGGGTTGGGGACACTGGTCCCTTCCAGACTAGCAGATTAAATCTGCAGGTAGAATAAAAATCTGCAGCTTACTTTCTGTGAATTGATGACTCTCCATCCACGCTAAAAATAGCCTCCATAGCTTCCTTCTCGGAGGCTGTGAGAACTGAGACTGGCACGCGCTCACGTGGGATGGGGCATGTGACGTGTGGGATGGGGCAGCCAAAGGGAGCTGAGCTGCTGTCTCAGCTCTCATTGGCTGTTCTCGCTGTCCTGTCCAGACTGGTGGGAAGCTTTGAATTTACTTGATGCTGCACAGTGACTGCTGCTATATCAGCATTAAGTAAATTCACAGTAGCGTTGCTATAAAGCAATGCTACTGCAAAGTATCAGCTGTCATTTGTGATGGCTCCATATTGGCTGTGAATTCCGATGCACAGCATCAAGAAGTCTGGGTGCAGCCTGTCTCTCTGAGACGTCCCTTTGGTTATATCTGAAAACAGCCTTAGGGCTTGGCCCCATGGTCTCTTTTTGTTTCACTCTTGCATCAGATTTTAGAAATGTGCGTTGTAATTCAAAAAGCATCCCCATGAGGTTCAGCCAAACACAGTTTTAAATCGGAACAGCAAAACAAAAAGAGTCGGGTTTTAAATCAGAGCTGCCCAGGGAATTAGGTAGGTGAGCAGGGCAGAAGCTGCTGCTGCTGCAGCAATACAGCATCCCAGGAAAGAGCTGGCACCCACTGGTGGAGAGAGGGGGATGCAGTGCTTATGCACACAATTGGAAACTTCTTTGTGCGCGTCAGGGAAGAAGACAGGTGGAACCATGAAGCGGCTGTGCCACCCGCCACTCATGGTGGCCACCAGCTCCGGATTCTTCCACTGGTGGCCGGCTCTTTCCTGGGACAGTGTGGTGTTTTGGCAGCAGTGGCAACAGCTTCTGCCCCTGCTTGCCTTGACAGCAGCAGCAGCAGCCAGGTGCGCCGTCCTTTCCAAGAGGGAGAATCCAGAACTGGTGGCCACCGTGAGTGGTGGGTGGCACAGCCACTTCATGGTTCCTCCTGCCTTCTTCCCTGGCACACACAAAGAAGGCTCTGATTGTGCACACAAGCACTGCATCCCCCTCTTTCCAACGGCGGGGGCTGGCTCTTTCCTGGGATGCTGCGGCATTTTGGTGGCGGCGGCAGGTTCTGCCCTGCTCACCTTGACAGCAGCAGCCAGTGCCCCATAATTTCCAAGATTGGAAAAGAACTTTCCCACCCCCCCATTCCATAGCCCACTTGCCCTGCTGTAACTCCAGCTCTCCTTCTGACTGCCCAGCCCATAAGAATAGCTGGCAAAGGAGAAACCCTGCCAGTCCCCACCCCCAATAACCCAGAAGCACCTCCATGCTCCCAGGTTAATCCGCAGTTGCCCCCTAAAGTCGGATGTAGTTCTGTTTGAAAGGGGGGGGGGTTTCTGCCGCAGATTTTCTCCTTTATGCCTCATCTAGCCCAGAGTAAAGCTGCATATGGGGCCGCTCTGCAAAAGAACTCAACATAGGAGTATTTAAGGCCATGGAGATGGGTGGCTTACCATTTTTCTTTCTCTGTTAGTCTCTAAGATGTTGCTAGATTCTCTTGCAAGCTAAATTGAATGCTGAATGGAAAAACCTAATTTGGCTCTGCTGCCTTAGAAATTGTTAAGGACATGAATGTTAGCGAAAGAATTAACTACTAATGAAATCTCACACAAAAGAAAAGGATAGCGTGAATTACCAATTCAGGTTAGCAGCTGAGATCAGGAATGCTCAGTTGTCACTTGTTCTTCTTGCTTTGATGTATAGTTGTGTGTATATGTATGCATGTGTAGTACCTTTGCAGGATGTAAAATAAAGGCTGGGTAATGTATAACCTTTAAATTTCATACAGAGGTCTTGCTGCTATCCTTTTTGTTATTGAAACTGCTTTGAAGTATCTGGAAGAAAATGATCTCATTTCTTTGACAAAAATAAGTATTTCTAAGAGTAGAGTTAAAAGCGGTTCATCGTAACAGTGGAAATGCATCTTAAATGAATAATCTTCAGTTTTCCAGGACTGTTCAGTCCTTTAACCCTGAAATGGATGTTTTAAAAAAACAGATGGATTGGCTTTGTTTCTGAAGTGTGCTTCCACATGTGGAAGGTTTCTTCCCCTTTAACATAAAAAACTAGTTTGTATCTCAGACATCACCAGATCTTTCCTTCCTTCCTTCCTTCCTTCCTTGTGAAGCATATCACTTGGACATTATGCACAAGAGAAGAACTATGGCAAAGATTTGCAGAGCAAGTGCTAACAGCCCTTTGGCTATCACTTGCCCTTCTTTGCATCAAACTCTGCTTTTGTTCTAATTCTACTGGTGTGGTAGGAATAAAAGGGATTGTATGAAGATTACAGATTTCCTCCTCTCCAGAAGTAGATTTATTAGTTTGGTCTTGCAGGATGATGATCCAAAGAAATATGAAACACGTCTTCTCAAATGTGAGGAAAGAAATTGCTTTAATATGCAGAATGGGGGGAAGAAGGACGCCACTTCCTTCTCCAGGAGCATTGGGGAGACAGGCAGGGTTCCTCTAAATGTCATTTGCTGGGATTCAAGAGCAGGTGAGGGTTTTGCTCTTGTCTTCTGCTTGAGATACTCATGAGCAATTGGTGGCCACTGTGGGAAACAGGATGCTGGACTAGATAGCTGTGCTCTGTTCCAACAGGTCATCTCTTATGTTCCTATGTAAATATGGTTGGTAGTCTTTCTATGAAAACAGATTTGATTGGTTTCATTTGAAACTTTCTGCATAATAGATATCGTTGGTATTATAGTACTACCTGAGACACATTCTGAACATGTCAGCTTAGAATTAGTTTTTTGAATAGGTGCTTTTCTCATTTGGCATTTTAAGCCTACTGAGTTGAAAAATGAGTTTGCTAGTTCTCCATTGTGGTTTTTCTGTGTGGAGAAACTGCTGTTTTTCCTGCTTAGGAGTCAATGTCTTTCTCTTCCTCAAAAGAACAGATGTTGGGAGGTAGTTAGGTCTGGTGAAAGAACCTATAGCCAGCTGTTTCAGTGCCTATAATTATAGCTTTAATAAATGAATCATTTCCTTTGGAAGGCAAGTACTGTGGGTTGATCACACCATTATGGGCATTAGCAATTCTGGAAAACTTCCAGTAGTGTCTGTTTTTGGACTGTGAATTTTAAAAAAGAAATAGCAGGGAATGTGGTTGAATAGAAACATAATGATTCTGACAAAATGAGTGATCAAATCCCATACAACTTAATTGACTTTGGTATTGTTTTTGGTATCTAAGAATAAGGCTGGTTCTCTGGAAAAGTGTAGGATCACTGTGCCATACAATTCCAAGTCTACCAACCTGAACAGATGGGCTAATGAACTGACCGCACAGCACAGTTGATAATCTATAACCATGCAGATGTTACAGCTGTCCCAGGTCTCAGCTTCAGTCCCTGCAGCCATTTGCAGTCCATGTGAGTGCTATCTCAGCAAAAGCTGAAGAGTCACAACTTAAGCTACTCCTCATATAGTGCTTGAAAAACAAATTCTAAACTTCATGCAACTTTGTGTGAGTGAATATACTAACAAAACTATATAATCTACTGAAATGAATATTTAAATCAGAACAGAGGTTGCTCACACCTAAGTTTTAATCCAGCTTCAGTCCTCTTTTGAAGTGAGGCAAGATTGTCACCTTTAGGTTGAAATCTGAGCAAATATGCAGTGACTGAGCATTAAACGCCCTGATAAACATTTCAGATGCTGGCTGTAATCAGAACCACATCCAACTTCATTTAGAAGTTCCCATGGTTTATAGATATATTATTGAAGGTCTATAAACTATTTTGACTCATTAAATATTATCAAATGAGTGCATGAGTACACCTACACACACAGTGGCAGCTGGCATGGAACAGCATAGCCAGAAGTCTCTCCCCTGCTGAAAGCAGAGTTGGGAGATTCCTTTGAAGTCCACATGGTGAACCATATGGGCCATGGTCAACTTTCACTTTAAACCATCTTCACTCCATCTTCTGTTCGCAACACTCACACCCTTTTCACTCCTATCCATTTTATTTGTGGACTTCCCACCCTCCACAAATAGAAATGAAAATGTGTGAGCGTTGCAATCCAAAGACAGACTGAAGGGAAGGTTTGATCACAGCCATGGACTTCAAAGGAAGCTCACAAATCTGTCCTCAGCAGAAGGAGGAACTTTCAACTTTACTCACCCACACCAGTCAGCATTGCACACACCTGTAAATTCAGTATGTAGTTATTCGGTTCTAGAAATAAATGCATTAAGATTAGGGAAATCAATTTACAGCAACTGAATTGGACTGAAGAAGACTGTATGCTCTCTTGTCTGGACAAGTCACACAAGCGAACCAAACTACAGACTGCTGCTCCCAAACGATGCCACTTCAGTGTATCATCAGGTTTTCTAGAGTAAGAAATGATAGATATGGAGAAGTCCATAGTACGTGGAAGCAGGTGACATTTACAGTAAAATGCTAATTACTGGTAACTAGGGATATGCACGAATGCAATTTTTGGAATTTGATTTGAATCGATTTGAATGTTTACAATTCAAATGTATTCACATTCTATTAGAATTGAATAATTCAAATCTATTAGTACGAATGTTCAATTTGTACTTGAAGATACGAATGTAGACAACATTTGAATGTGTCAGTATGCATCCCGTACATATCCATACGAATGCGTACGGATGTGAATAAGATGCATATAGATACATATGTAATGCGTACGTATCTGTATGCATAACGAATGTCCAAATAATTTATACTAATGATTTGAAAGTTTCAAAAATTCAGATTGAATTCTATCGAATTTCAAATGTTTTGAATATTTGTGCACATCTCTACTGGTAACTAAGATACCTTATAATCCAATATGGAGAAGTTTTAGTCCTTAAGGTCTCGGCTGCAATCAGACACAGCAAAAGAATGCATCTCTGAGGTGCTTCTGAAGTGGCTTAAAGATGCCTCTGAGGTGGGACTGTTCACACACCAGTCTGCTCCTCCCCCCTGTTGAACATTCTGTACTAGAAAAGGTGGATTAGAGCAGGGTTGACAATATGAGGAACCCACACTGCCTCTCTTTTGTTATGTCTGAACACAGCCAAAGAAGAGACTTTGAGTTGGCATTGTTCACAAACCGGAGTGACCCTCCCCCTCCTCCTAAACATTCGGTGCTTGAAAAGGTGAATTAGAGAAGGTGCGAGGAGGATCATACACTACTGTCTCTGAGGCACCTCTGAGGTGCCCCTTTTATTATGTCTGAACACATCCCTAGACTCAGTTTTCTTTCTGCCATGGGAATCTTAAGCAAGACATTCCTTTTCAGGCCCATAAACATAAAATAGAAATAATAATTGCTGCAAGAGGCTGTTTCATGAAAAAGCTGGAAAAAATACCTTAAAGCACTTTCCAAATGCCAATAGGGTTGTGTCCATTAATTATCACTATAAAATACAGTAGTGTTCTAATGCACAATTCTGCTATAGAAAATATTATCTTTTGGCTTTAAAAAAAATTGTACTAAAATTTAAGCAAAAATATTTTATGACCACTTGCTTGCCAAGTGCTTGCCACCATTTACAGTAGTCAATTTCTCATTCTGGAGGTCATGCCTCTTCCCTTTCCACGTAGCTCTCGCAGTCAGGGTCTGATAGGAAATTGCCCAAGTTAACACCTCTCCTGTGTTTTGTAAATCCTAACCTTGTGTGTCTTTTCTAATTCCTTTGTCTCTATGGAATAAAACTGATCAATGGCTTTATTTGTGTGCATTTTTTCTTTGTTTCAGTGCTTGAATACAGCAGATAATTTGATTTTGAGTTCTGACAGAGGCTTTTTGCCTTCCATTTTTGAATTACCTTGATTTGTCCTAACTCAAAATATCCAAAAATAATGAGACGTACCGTACGCCTTCCATCCAAATAGAGATTAAAGCAATAATTGTTTTTCTATAAAACAATAATTACTTGAGAAAAAAAAATTACACTACTGCTACAAAATTTACAATCTATACATTCTCGCTTACTCTAAATGTCTGCATTTTAATACAGTATCCTGATACCTACGCTGCTTCTTAAGTTTGGTGCTTTATTATATTACAGATCAATGATCATAATATGATTTCCACATGGGATGAGTGTTTTGTGTTTATTTCTCATGAAATTGGCTTGCTTTGGTGGGCAGATGTGCTGAAGACCCAGATGTATGTATTTGGCTATTAACTCACCATGGAGGTTTCATATATTCCCAGAGACATTTCCAAAAGCCAGAACTTTGCAAAGATCATAAAGGTTTTTGCTGTCCTTTTGGCATGTTTCTGCACAGTCTTGGCTTGCATATTCAAATTCATGCTTTTGAAATCCAAGAAGGAAATGTAACTTTTCTGATCAATAGCCTGCAATCATAATTTTAAATACTGTACACTGGCAGTACTTAGGGAGGAGCTTTCTGCAGCTGCTTTCGCTGCTCAACTTATGCATTACCAAAAAGTGTACATTGATTTACATGGAATTTACATGCATTAGTTTACATGAATATGCTAATGAAAAAGCATGCCAGGAATGGCAGGACCCATTTTCTCTCAGCCCAGCAAGCCGGGGTGCTATGACTCACAGTGCTGGGAGGGGGGAAAGTTCAGCTTAAGCAGTCTGCTGTGGTCCATTTTGGTGGCAATGGAAAGACTGGGGTTAATGGGGGGCAGTTAAAAGCAATGGGTGATTAAAAGAGATTGTGGGTCTTATAATGTAGCCAATGGGGCAGGTGAGTCCAGTAGGGTTATTCTGCTGCAGGTGGATTGAATGGCATAGTCACTCAACAGACTGGTGGGGCTCCCAGACTGTAACTGGTCAGTTCTTCATGTTGGTGCCCTGACCAGTTGCTGGGAAATTTCAGCACACTTTGAGACTGACGGAGGCCAATGAGGCAAGTCTACAGCAAGGGTTTCAGACTGAGTTAGCAAAGGCACAGTGGAAGGGCATGAGAATGAGCCAGGATGGCCTCTTCCTGTTCCTGCCTTCAACTGCTGCCCATCAGTGTATGGGAATCATGCTATATAAGATAGACTGCATCAGATACTCACTGACTGCCATGATTGGATGCATCATGGTTTCCTCCCTTGTCTGCTTCTTTGGGGGCTGCCATAGTCTATACCAGCATCAATCCCCTATTCTGGGACATAATCCAAAATAAGACCCATTGCAGAAAGGGCCTTTGACCTTGAAAGATGCTTCTTGGTAGTAGCTGGCATGGTTTTCTGGACAGAACATTCTTGGACCTTTTCAATTCCAGCATTTGAACTTCATTAACAGCATATGATTGCATCATAAGCTCTTGCACTATTTATTTTTACAGTACATTCTTTTTTGAAAAATTCAGTTTTGTAGCATAGATCTTAAAAGTATCAAAGAAAAGTGCTGGAACACAGAAAACAAAATTCAGTCTTGCTTATCTGTTTGCCACTGGTAGTTGAGTTTTCTTGTTCTAGACACCTCCTCCTCCCCCAGCTATAGAAACTGCTTACTTACTAAAGCAATTTGAATCCAGGGTCATTTAATGTATGGCTTTTTTTAAAAGGAGCTCTTTATTCATATGCCATTCATGACACCACCCTATCCTGCCATTCTCCACACCATTTCTGTTTGGGTATCTTAATTTCCATGTAGCTTGAATTCTTTTGTATCTTCTCATCTCTGAAAAGGAATTGTGGAACTAATCTTGATGCCTGTCAAAATGCTGAACTGATCTGACACCTTGCATATTTTACCAATGTATTTAACACAAAGACACAATTGCTTGGCTGAGACAAGGATCCCGTTGCTGGCGAACTATGAACTTTATCCTCTGTTTCATTCATATATATTTATATATATTGCATAATTAAACAGTACAAAACAATGAATCCCCTCCTTTCTGCCAATGCAAATAATCCAGTTATTCTTTCTGAAAATATATATTACATGTCAAATCGCCATGCAAAAGATTGGATCTGTAATTTGCTTCAAAAATGAAAGATAGACTCATGTCAGGTAAATTAAATGTTTAGGCACCTGTCACTCTACTGTCCAAAATACAGTTTTCCTATTAATCATGCTTCTCTGTGGCATAAAAAGTATTCTTTTATTTTTGGAAACAGTTTTACTTCATTTTGATATGGTATATATATACATATATATTTAAAAAATAAGATTTAATTTCTTTAGCTGTCAGACGTAAAACAATGTATGCAAACTAGAATTTCTCAGAAATGTGTGATTCTAAACGCAGGTTTATTAAGCTAATGCAAAGAATAGGAATGAGAATAAAAATGGAACAGTGAGCAAGTGCAACTTGTGGTCTTTCTACGCTACCTCTCTTGAAAACTCAAGATGCCACACACACCATTTCTCTCCTCCATTATATCCTGATAACAATCCAGTAACCAAGGCTAGGCTACAGATGGTGCCTGCCTAATCCACATATGCAAAACAACTATCTTCTCAAATACCCTATACTTGCCTACTTAACGCTTTTGAAAAAAACAGAAATGTAACATACACGTGTACTTTTGATTCATAGGGCCTTTCTGCATCTTTACTAGGCACGAAGGCCCGCTGACTTCCAGGATGCATTGGGCATCTGCACTTTGCAACACCTGATGCATCTGAAACTTACCCAGCGCTTCTCCAAGTGCCAGGTAAGTGTGATCATCTCACCATGGCAACAGGCATGCACAATGCTGTTGCCATGGTGACTGGGTAACACAACATGCAACTGCAGCTGCGCCACTCCATGATCTGTTTGTCCAAAGGAGGTGTGAACACAGCCTGCAGGACTGTCCTAGCCATGTGGCTAGTATAGTTGTGGAACACGTTTTAGTGCTCCACAGTTTCTGCCCAGGGAACACACTGGCTGTGCAGAGCCACTTCTGGCGTAGAAGCATATCCTCACAGTGCATTTGTTCCATATGGCAGCATACTTGGATCATCCCAGAGGCAATGTGAAAAGGCCCATAGTTCCTATGCCTTCTGACGGAAGATATTAAAAAGCAGAAGAAACCTGGGATCAGGATGACATTAAGAATCGTCTAGAAGTAGGATTCACTGCCAATGCCATAGTCAAATCTTGAATATATCAACTAAGAACTAGTCCGGCATTCGTTTCACTTCCACTTATAGGAATGATCTCACACCCCCTATCCGCATAAACAACACCAGTTTCATTCTGAGTATAGCAATTTTTATTTTTACTCAGTTAAACCTACACGATTTATTACCTGGCCCAGTGTATGAGGCGTTTGCATTTATATTCAGGCTAGATTATAATAGCACACTGATTTGGTTTAGCTCCCCTTTGGCTTTCATTTGCAAACTCAGAATGATGAGAAAAAAAACCTGAATTGCTGTGGAAATCAGTCCACTGTACTGCCCTATGCCCCAGTCAATGAGCTGCTGCATATCTGAATGTGAAATGATAAAGGGGAATGTGAAAGAAATGTTCTCACCCAAAGCTGTGTTACTGTGATTAGAAATCAGACAGCATGCAAAGCTCTAGAATAAGGCACAATTCTTGACCTGGAAATGAGAAAATGCTCTAATATTTGTATTTATTTAAATTTCTGTATCGCCCGTTGTCAAAATGCACAGGCAGTGAACAAAATACACCAACCCAAAAACTATGAAACCATAAAATACATAAATTTACAGAACCTATTGCACTCATGATTTATGCAATAGGAAGGTATAGAAATCTTTTATACGTAAATCTGGAACTAGAGCATAAAATCCACAGACTGTAAAATCAGACACAAAGGTGTGTCCAGACAGAATGTATGCAGAGGCTTTGGAGTTGCTGTCAAAGAGTGACACAGCTTTTAGAAAGCTCTGAAGTCCCTGTGAATTAAAACCCAATGCTGCACATTTTTAATCTGTGACTAGCTTTGGCTTTGGATTTTCTCTCTTCCCGAGCCCTGGCCACACCTATATGAGACAGGACGTCTATTCATTATTTGAACTGAGGTTGTACCATTTCTGTTTCCACCTAGATTATTATAGGTCTTCCTCAAGCCAACCTCACTCTGGGCTGCATCACTCACGCTGTTCTCCACGATTGATCTAAGTCTCCTCCATGGGACGCTTGGCTCTCCACCCCTTTTGCCACGTCCAATCTATCTCCTTTCTTATTGGATGCTGTTGTGTCACTCAAGGGAGGTGAAGGTGTGCTGCTCCCCCACTTGCACACACTGCTTCCTTTTTAAATGTTCTTTTCTGTGCGATTAATTTTTAAAAAAAATTAATTTGTGGAAAAATGCTAGATAGAGGAATCATTCACATAAACTGAGGGGAGAAGGGGAGGTACCTCACGAACTCCGTGTGTGCCGATTGGCTAAAGGAAAGACTGTACCCCACTTACAATAGTACGGTTAAGCCTCCTTTAGCCCGTCCCCTGCTCACATGGAGGAGGAGAAGACAGCCTGGGATGCCAGGGCAGGCAGAGTCCTCCAGAAAAGAGGGGATAGGCCGGCTTGGGAAATGAATTGAATAAAAATAATGTGAGTAGTCATTTTAAATTAAAGGTGTGACCAGGGCCCTGGTGTTTGGGTGCCATGTTGCAAAATCTCTCAAGAGTTCTCCCTCACCTGAAAACACAGGCCTCTCAGAAAAGCAGAAGGACTCTCTCAGAAAGGGAAGGGGCTGCCTGCCTGTCTGCTGCTTAGTTTTGGAGCATTGCGAGAAAACAAGAGAAGTAGCTCCTTAACTCTGAAAAAGTAAGCTGTGCATTTTTTGTTTCTGTCTGGAGGTCCCAGATGACAGGAGGAAGTCTCAGAATGATCTCCAAAAGCATAGTGAAGGAGATCCATTTTTTTATCAAGTGCTAAAAAATATCTCAAGTTCATCCCTTTTGTGTCTCTGGAAAAAGGTTGTTCCAAAGTGTAGGAGCTGATGCAGAGAAAGGTCTTTCTCTACCTGAGAGTGTGAATGTTAATATAATCGCTATCTTGCTTCTGTATTCACACTTGCTCTTAGGAAATAGGCTCAATTATTTAGCTTGACATAAAGAGCTATTCACAAAAGGACCTCTGAGCTAACTAGAAGACCAAGCCAACCACCTGTACACTAAAGATTAGCCATGGAGGGGGTAAGGGGGAGAAAGAAAGAAGACAGACCCTTGTGCACACTCAGAGGAGCTAATGGCAAAGTGGGTGTGAAGGCAAAGATAAGCTAATTGCAGTGGGGAAATCCCTTAGGCATATGCAGTGAGAGGAAAAAGTGAACTTTTAATTATCTTTATGATGACATGAGGATGAAAACATACCCTTTTCAGAAAGGCTACCTGCTTCTTTTTAGAGTTAAGCAGATGCATGCATGCTCAAAAGTTCTTAGAAGATGTAAGCAAGGAGGAAAAATTAATTATCACCTTGTTAGTCACCAGAAGATGCAAGATAACAGCTTAAATTGGTACAAAACAAAGTGCTTGTCTGCCAACAGCTTGGGTACATGGCTTCTGCCCCTTCAGTCGATCTTAAAATGAAGTCTTTCATAACAGATGCAAGCCTCCTTTATACAGTATTGCGGAGTTTTGGTGGTTTTGAAGCAGGTTTCCACCAACATACTGCCTCAAAATCCTCATGGATGTTGGAGGCACTAGGAGGGCCTCACTGATATGGGGTAGTCGGAGAGACAGGCAGGATGTGTTCAAAGGCCATTTGCAGAGGTTCAAGAGCAGGTAAAGGTTTTGTCTTCATCTTCTGCTTGAGAATGCCCTCTCTGTGAAACAGGATACTGTGGCCTGATCCAGCAGGGCTCCTCTTATATTTTTATGTTCTAAAAAGACATGAGACGTGAGGGAAAGGGAAGTTAATGGCAGAACAGGAGTGCCCCTACTGTGGTAACTTATTTCCTTTCTGCCATATCCATGAATGGAATCTGTAATTGATATAGGGGTCAAAGACTTGTCATTTTAAGAAACAGCAAGAATAAATCATTCTACAAAACCTGTAATTAACAGTTATGACATTCCCTACCACCTACATCTTTCCCAGAAAGAATGTGATTGGTAGTGAAAGTGAAATCCCTGAAAGAGTTGGAAGTTAAAGCTTCAGACTACTTCTCTAATCTCTGACCTCACATGGGCAGTTTAGAGAAAAGGTAATGTCCAGAGCCCTTAGGCCTTTTTCCACTACAGCTGGTAGTCAATAATTAGTGAACGTTTGGGGAACAGCATCTGTACTCTTATAGCCTCCAAGCATCCCAGAAGTTCACCAATTCTTGATTAGGTGTGGAGCACAACATCATGTTCCACACTTTAACTAACCTTAACCCTAAGCTTACCTGGAGCATCTAGGTAGCAGCCATTTGCATCTCATCTGGTGTTCCAGGGTCATCTGAGGTGCTATGCAAACACCTTAGATGACCACAGACATGACTGTGTGTGTGCGGAGCATCGTCATGGTGATGACACTGACACACATGTGGTTGCGGAGGGTGCTGCCAGAAAAATGGGGAGGACCTGAAGAGGACCGGCCCTACAATTGAATCAGGTAAGTGTGACCACTAGTCAACATTGGTTAATCACCAGCAGATGGGAAGGGAAGTGCAAAATTGAATCTTGATTATAGCCCAATTTAACTCTCGACACTTTAAGAAGCTTACTTCACCTTAAAATAGACCCAGGTCTCTGCTGCATAATAGAGATGGAGCCAGTAATGGAAATTAGCATCTAGGAAGCCCTGGTTAAGATGCCTTTGCTGCATCATGGAGATGCAGCCTGAATCTGTCCATTCCAGGGAAGGATTCAGAATTAGTGCAAACCAGTATATCATTCCAAACCACTTTGTGCTAAAGGGTGTGATCAGAAAAATGAAAGAATGAAGTGGTGAAGTCATAAGATTTTTGTTGGATGGGCAACTTCATTTTGTTCACCATATCCGTGAGACTGCTCTTATTTAGCATTTAGGGTTTCTTTAAGGTGCACTGACGTACAAAACAAGGTGTCTTGTATCAAAGGAATACTTCAGCAAAACTCAGTGGTAATTATTAAAATTTCATGCTCACAAATTGGGACTTAGATGACAGTTGGAAAAAGCAGACATCTGTTTGTGCTTAATGCTGGAATCCACTCCTATGTATTATTTCCTTGCAGATGGTTGGGCCCATAACACCACTGGAAAAAGCACATTGTGCAACAATTTGCATTTCTATTTTATGGTGGCCTGACAAAGAAGCCAAGTGTTTCTAAGCATGATATAAAAAAGTGCTCTAATTTATCCATCAATAGTTTGTCATTCTTATTTCCCCTGAAAATCAGCACAAATTCACATTGTTTGCCAAAATTTTGATTTCTTCTTAGCTGAGGTATGCTACGCACAGCATCACTATCAAATTAGTATTAAATTACAATTAGCCCTCAAGCCTTTCTCTGTGGCAGTGTTGGGAGTGAGTGTGGATTCCAATTTAACAGCTGTTCTTACACTGGAAAGCTGTCTGATGACTGAGAATTCAATTGTAATGTGGAAAGAGGAAATTTTCAGTTTCAGAAACTATTTGTCCTGCCCTGTCCTGCCTCTCCACTCTCCTTGGAGGAGGATGGTGCGGTTGCAATAGTGAGAGAGCCTGGGCAGTAACCAGGGCACAGTGCTGCAGACGTTGATGGTCTGAGGCCACTTGTGGGGAAGCACACAGACAGCTCTGGGGATGAGAGCTCAGACAGTCAACCCCAAGAGCGCCCCTCCCCTATGGTTCTTCAACAACAGAAGCTGATGGAACACCGTTCACAGCGTTTGCTTCAGCTGCTCCAGCAAGGGTGTGGTGATGACTCCCCTACTTAGTCGAGCAGCACACGCTGAGCCGGTGTTGCAGACAACTCTGATGCAACTCCTGCCATGCCTGTGTTCTGATTCTTGGACCCCCTTGTGACTTTGCCGTACCTCTGGAACCCCGATGGACTGCCTGACTCTTGCTGTGACTTTGCTGTATCTCTGGAACTCTGACCTTGGACTGAATTGACGCTGACTACTTCTGAACTCTCAAAGGACTGCCGTAAATGTGCGCGTGTGTTTGCCTCGCTGCCCTTGCCTGCCTGGGACATGACACTATTGGCAGATGCAGAAACTTCTCAGATCATTTGAATTTCAGACAGTAGAACGATGGCTGCAGGTACTTGCTTTATGAGTCTGGGCCTGTTCACATTTACCCATCAAGGCTGCTTCGGAATGCTCCGTTCACATGCCATGTCCTTGCCCCCATCACTGAGCTTCCCAGAGTGTCCCGGGCCATCCCCAAAGCTTTTACTTCTCTACAGCTTCACCAGGAGCTCCCAGGGAGCTCCTGGATGCAGTGTTTGTGCTTTCTTCTGGTGTGAACACTGCAGGGATGGGATCGGGCAGCGTTTGATGATTGGGACAGCACAGAGAGGCTATGGGTTAGAGCATTCACACACTATAGGACTGCTTCTGTTCTAGAATGGCTCTGAGTGTGCACAGCTGTTCCCCATCACCAACAGCTGTGGAGCAGTAAAAAACACTCCATGGCCACACTAGGGACACCTATGGTGTTTCTGGTACAACCCCGCATGTAGTCTTCACATGGTGATGCTGCATGGGGGCAGAGCAGTACAGCTGTGCAATTGTGTGCTGCATTGTCTGTTGCTGTGGTGAGGTGGACTCTTACAGATGGCAGCATTTGCACTTACCCTGCTACAGGGCAATTTCAAGATAGGTTTGGGGCTGGGCCTGCATTTGCTATGTGAACTGTGGCCTCTATGCCTGATCTTATGTGAAGTGTGAAAAAGCCCATGGTCTGAAATACTCTGGGCTTGAACCCTAGGTTTCAATTGCTTGTCACTATTTTTTCAGCATTAGGATCCAAAATCTGTTCTTCTGACCAACTTAAACCTTCACAGCTGCTGTGTTGCATCTTCCCCTCAGACAGATGGGATGAGCGGAAACTGTCCAGATAGAACAACTAATCATCTACAGCAACAGAGGAGAATTTGAGGGAAAGTCTGAAGTAAAAAACTCCAGATTAATCAGCATATATCATAGTGGTGATGCATGATCCCATTGCTACTGCAAATTTATCATAGTGCAGGATGAAGAACAATCGCTGCGCAGTATTAACTAATTTGAATCTTCCTGCCAGTCCAGGCAGCTCAGATCCGATTGGCTACCTCATTCCATGTGATGCCATGTGCTGACTGAGCTCTCGCAGCTTCCTATGGAAAGCTGTGGAGCTGCATTTTGGGTTGGAACGGTGTGTCTTTGCTTTGCAGCAGGTAAGCTGCAATTTTTGCCTTGACTGCGGATTTATTCTGCAAGTTTGGAGGGGCCCATGGTCACTGGTAGCACAGCAGCTGGGAAGCTTTAAGAGTGTGGGTGCGTCCAGACCTTCTTGATGCTGCACATCAAAAGCCAGTTTGGTCTAGTGGTTAGGGAGATGGACTCTTACCTGGGAATACTGGGTTCAATTCCACCCTCCCCCATGAAGCCAGCTGGGTGACCTTGGGCTAGTCACAGGTCTCTTCTGAGCTCTCACAGCCCCACCTACCTCACATGGTGTTCTGTTGTGGGGAGAAGAATAGAAAGCTTTGTCAACCACTTTAAGTCCCCTTAAATGGGTGAGAAAAGCTGGGTAGAAAAGCCAACTCTCCTCCCCCTCCTCCCCCTCCTCCCCCTCGGAATGCACAGCCAAGATTGAGTTGTCGCAGATGACAGCCAATACTTTATTTAATCCTGGTTGGAGAACACTCGCTCCGCAGCATCAAGTAAATTTGAAGCTTCCTGTCAGTCTGGACAGGACAGCAAGAATTGCCAGTGAGAACAGGGACAGCAGCTAAACTGTGACTGGCTGCTTTGTTCCATATGATGCGCACACCGATGCAAACTCCCGCAGCTTCCTCCTTGGAAGCTACAGGGGGCTGCTGAAGTCCAGACACTGGATCCTCGCTTTGCAGCAGGTAAGCTGCAATTTTTTAAAATAACTGTAGATATAATCTGCCAATCTGGAAGAGGCCTGTCTGGAGGAATCCTTATACTGGGCTACTCCATAAATCTAGCGTTCTGCCCATTCCTCCACAAATGCACTTTTGTTTTCGTTTATGACATTTACTGTCAAGAAAGTTATGATGAAGTAAAATGGATACCTTAGGAAGCATGTACTGTAATCTTTTCTTTATATGATTTTTTTAAAAATAATAATCTACAATACTTCTTAAAGGCACTTTAATTGTCTAGTGTCAGGGGAAAGGAGACAATTTTGAAATGTATTTCCCACAGCATTTGTCAAGCATGCCTTTGTATGAAATTTCTGTTCTCTACTGAGGTTTATTTTGCTGTGCGTTTATATTTATTTATCTAACAGCTCAAGGGTGGGGTTGGCAGAGTAGAAAACTCAGTAGAGCTTGGGAGCTTTAAGGATTCGAAGATGTCGAAAGCTTTGCCAAAGGTCCAGCACTATACCTCCAGACTATTCTCTTGGTAATATATACAAAAACAAACAAATAAATAAAAGGAGCTGCTTGAGGCACCAGGGGAAGGCTTAGGGCACCAGGGAAGGTCTTCTTTCAAGAGAAGGTGCATCGTCTGTTCCTTCTCTACATATGAATCAGAAAAGAAATGTGCTGTATCCCTCTGTGCCAGTTAAGATGGCTTGACATGAGGTAGGTTTGTAGTGTAAAATCATCTTCAGCTGGTTTGAAAGCACAGAGAGGCACATTAGACATTCAGCCTGCTGCTTGCTGGGGGAGGAAACTGCCAGCCAATGTCTATGGATTCCACTTTTCCTTAAGGGAAAAAAATCTGTTTGAGTGACGATCAAAGGCATTGGCTTGACAGGAGAAGGGCATTTGGCTGCTACAGACCAGCATCCTTGTATAAAATATCATTTTACAGTATTTAATATAATATAAATAAATTCAAGCACACATTGTTTTATACATTTTAATACAAAATACAAATATTTTGGGCTGTATGTACACCTTGGTGACTGTTAAAAGTATGTTTTAAAGGCGCTTATTAAAGGTTCATTTTTCTCTTTGTGTGCAGCACTCCAGTGGGTACTATTTCTCTGTATGGAATGTGTGAGTTATCTTTGCAGAGGAGCCAATGTGAATCAAAAGAATTTTGGTATCAGTTTTCCCCTCTGTGGACTTTTGTGCGATTAAAAAAAGAAAAGAAAAAGCAGTCATGAAAAGGCAAATCACAAAAAAATACTGATTTCACTTTTTTCAGCCTTCCTGGGATGCACGTCACGTGTTTTCGAGGAGATCCAATCTAAGTTAGTATAATAATCAGACATCCACTTCTGGAGCAGGGATGTGCATTTTTGAATATTTGGATGGAGCCTAGGCAGCTGCTGAGCAACAAAAAGCTGAATCAAAACATGAGTCAGCAGTTTATTCAACAAACAACAGATTAGAAAAATACCTATTACAGCAAGCTAAGTACACAAGCTAGATAATAATAATTCAGTAGTAAAATTAGTGCAAAGTAAAATTTGGTAATAACATTCATCATTAAAGAGCAATTACTCAGGCTTCCTCCAGACACCACAGAGGGCTGATTTGCACTTGGCCTGGTAGTCCATATGGGGGGAGCTCCCAAATGGAGTGTTCACACTAGAAACAGCTCCTTTGGTGCAGGAGCGCCTCCGGCATGGACTATGTGCAGTGCAGGCTGAACTGCACCACGCTTGCATCTAACTTTCCCAAGTGCCAGAGCTGGTAAAGCTCTGGGAATGCAGCATTTGCAAGTGACGTGATATGCCACACAAGTGCACTGGCAACTGCACCAGGATCTGATGATGGCTGCCATCTGGGTAGCCAGCCGCACACAAAATAAGCTTCTGTACGCACTGAGCACCTGCAAGTGCAGATGTTAGTACTGTACATACTCAGGTCATTTTGACCTTTGCTTCCCAAAGATGGGAAGCAAAGTGCAAAAAGGCCCTTAATTTTTGTGCAGTTTTTGGAATCTCCAGATGAAAGGTCTCACAAGATTATCCCTCTGTGACTAGACTTTAGAATAGATTGATAATGTTGGTTGGGATACTCCAGGATGGTGACAACAGCATGGCATACAGATGGGCCTCCCCTGAAGTGTGTGGAGCTGCTCAAGGAAGGTAAGTGCCAAAAAGCCCCCAAAGAGGGCAAGATATGATTGAGGCTGCGTTCTGACGCAGTAAAAGCGGTGTTTGCTCTACATGCTTGCTTTTTTTTTTTTTGCTGTGTCTGATCACAGCCTAGTTGTTTGCCCCTGTACATAAATAAGAAGATAACATGCATATAATTGAATATTCCCTGGAATGAGATAGTGATGATGTTCTATAAGAAATAAGTGAAATATTAACCTCAGGCAAACTTCCTTCAGATGTTTAGAAGGTGCTAGCTGCCTTTACCTAAATGCATTTTCTTGTTCCAGAATCAGGGAATCACAGTGCTGGAGGAGCAATTTCAAGCCCTGAGTCCAATCTTCTGCTACTTGTCAGAGATGGCTCACTCTGAATGCTTCATTTTCATTCTTCTTCATAATGTTTAGCTTTTAAGTTGAACTCACTTTGATGTCCTGACATTTGCTTCCAATTCAAAGTAAAGGAGCCAAGATCCATATGAGTTTCTTAGTGTGTAAACAGGGCAGTTCAAGGCTTGTATTTTCTCTCTGTTTGGGTACACACAGCTGTTTAGGCTGTTAACAATATGGATAACTAAGGCCAAGTTCCCACTTGGCAATTTTATCTGATTTTAAACCGGGTTTTTAAAAAATTCAGCAGTTAGATCTTTTTTTTTTGCATTCCCACTGTTAGATTATAATGCAGACTCGCTCTCCATTCTTAAACACCCTCCCCCTCCCATCCCCTCAGCAGAACTCCCTCCCCATGCAGTCAGCAATTGGACATCATCAGACTCTGATTTCATTGGAGCTGGCAATTCAAACCCCACCCTCTATATAAACCTGCCCCCATATCAGATCAAGGAGTCCTTTGGCAGCAGCTTTTGTTCACTGCTTGTCCCCGCCATCTGTTTGGGAACGCACCCCAGATGTTGTCCTTTGATACTTTTTGCAAAAGGGAGTATAGGAATTAATTAAAGGAGGGAGGAAACAGGCAGGCTTTTACACAAGAGCCAGCATTCCCCTTTGACACCGCTGCCACGTTTCATCCAGGGAGTAAGAGGAGAATCACTCACTGTGCAATATTTAAGGGGAAGGTGGTAGCAGACATGTTGAGAGGAACCAGCAATGCTAATTCAGGCTCCACAGACCCCTGCACTACGCTTTGGCCCTGGTCACACCTTCACTTTAAACCTTCTTCAGTCCATCTTCAGCTCTGACTGCCTCACACCTTTTCATTCCTATCTGTTTTATTTGTGGACTTTCCATCCTCCATTTGGGCTTTCCTTTGAATGGGAAGTCAAAAAATAAAATGAAAAGGTGTGTTTTGTCAGATCAGAAGATGGGCTGAAGAAGGTTTAAAGTGAAGGTGTGACCATGGCCCTGGGCTTGGAGTGACACAATCCAGCTGCCTGGAGGGAAGGAAGCAGCTTTGCTCACTCCTTGGATCCGTTCAAGATTTGTTTCCTGCTTTTCACATACAACAGGAAAACATTTTCCCACTCAGACGTCTCTGTGTGGTCATGATGTTTAGCTTCCTCTGAGTGCCTTTCTGCCAGGGAGAGTGGGTGGTGAGGTGGGTTATATTTTACATATCTTTTGGGAATATTCCATATCTTCTTGTGATCTACCCTGAGCCAGTTAGGTCTAGTGGTTAGGGAGCTGGACTCTTATCTGGGAATAGTGGGTTTGATTCTGCACTCCTCCACAAAGTCAGCTGAGTGACCTTGGGCAAGTCACAGCTCCCAGCCGCTTTGAGTCCCCTTAAATGGGTGAGGAAAGCAGAGCAGAAAAGCCAACTCTTCTCCTGCTGGTAATGGGTGGGACATAAATTCTGCAAAATCAATCAATCAATGTATGTGGGTGTTAATGCTTCAGGACCAAGATACAAAGGCATTTCTTTAGAAATACAATAGTTTTGAATAATTCAGAGTCCTGGGGAAATGAATGCCAAATGGTGTTCTTGTTTTTTCCAGGAACTTTCCTGCCTGGAATGGGATTGTCTTAAATTCAGATATTCTCAGCATTGAGTCCATTTCAAAAAGAAATGGATCCAGCCAGGCAATGGCTTATGACCCCCCCCCACAAGTGCTGCCCCCCACCTTAATGCTCCTCTATCTCCCATTGCCACCACCGCTGCTGCCCCTAAGCCCCCTGGTCATTGAAAAATGTAAGCTTCAGCATGGCAGGGTGTTGTCCCCTGCCACGCCTGGCCAGGGCTCCCCACCTTCCCCACTGAAGCTCCCTGCTGAAGCTTGCTTTTTACCAGGGATCCATGAGGGCCTGGAGTGGTGGCAGCCACGGCGACATGATAGATGTAACCAGGCTGGAAGAGACTACAAACAGCCTCCATCCCCTGTCTGTCCCAAAGATGGACTAAAACGTGGAAGTGTGACTGCAACCTAATAGAGCCTCCCCCATGTTGAACTTCCAGAAGTTGGATTTGACCAGTGACCTGACTACACTACCACAAACATGTCAAAATCCTCAAACCCCCTTCTACTTCTAAGTCTTATATCAAAATCAGAGCTCTTACTTTCTGCCTTCTGCCTTTAAAATAATTGTACCGTGCATGAAATTTAAATGCTTTTCCAGAATGGATTGATTTAAGCTAGGACTTATATTAACCCCTGTAGGAATATATCACCTTCCATAAGTTTATGGTGGAAGACCCAAAATAATTAACGCTCCTTTCTCTAAGCCTCCAGAAGAACTCTGAGTAGGGATTTAATTTAGGAGTGACTAAGCTTTCTTTTAAGTCTTGCTAAGTAATGCTGTTTTAAAATTGTATCAAGTTGCAGCACTGAGTGAAGGATTTTTTTTACCATAGATCCCCAAAATGCCTGAGGTATTTGGATGCATGTAGAGTTTATCTGTGCTTTTTTGACATCCTTATAATGCTGCCCGAGAGAGATAAGCAGTTTTTATTTACTACAGATTGAGCTGTGTTTTGTATTAAGGCTATATTAGGCAGTGCTGGCATTTGCAAAATCAGATATGACAGAGCTTGAACCTCTAGGGAGCTTGTCCTTAAAAGATGAAATAGATCCTTTCGCTCTTCCTACAAGTGCAGTGAATTTTGTTGGTTTTGCACAAGTGTAGTTTATATGCATGCCAGTGTGTGTGCATTTTCATGGTCACTGGAATTACTTTGTACAATAGTTTTGAATGACCCAGGCGTGCTCTGAGAACTGGTCAAAACAATAGCCATCAGTTGGTTAAGAAGCGATGATCTGCATTCAATCAGATCTCAGCCAGTGTCTAAATAAAGCAGTCCTCTGTTTCAGGGAGAAAGGGAATTCCGATGAGCTGTATCACCTCTGGATGTCTTTAGAACTTCTTCGTTGCTTGCTTAACCTTTCCACCAGGTGCAGGTCTGGATTTTGCATGCTCAAGGCCCTTCTCAAATGAAGAAAAAAGAACAATGGGTCAAACTGCAATTTAGAGTTCCCAGTTTCAGACACTGTGCAAATAAAGCTTTACTTCCGGACCGTGTCAACTCTTGCTTTTCTAACAATGTATTGCATTATCTCAATTCACTAGAAAAACTGATGACTCAATAATGTAGGTTCACAGAAGACTATTTTTAGAGTTAAGCTAAGTAAATATCCTTTCTGTCAGCTAATGTCCCATGAATACTCTCGTGTTGCACAAAGTAAAAAGTAAATCAAAAGCAATTGAGATCTACATGCAGCTTCCTTAACCACATTAAAATGGTTCCAAAATGCATTTTGTGGCTTTAAAGTGGATTAGAGGCAAGGTGGAAGCACTAGCATTCACCTATTACCACCTCTAGGCCACTCTTTGAGTGGCTTTTAAAAAAAATGTCTGTGAAAGCAACCTGGATCTGTGGCTGAGAATACTAAAAAACTGTGATTTATAAAAATAGCTTAGGTAGGCTGGACAGATCATAATGGAAAAGATGTGTTCTTGGCATCTTGCACAGCCTGGACTTCTTGCTTCTTATTGAATATGGTAGCCATTGACAAATCCTTGTTTGGATAAATGACCTCTTGCATCTGTGTTATTCTTCTTCCTTAAACAAAGCAATAATTTGACCACTGCATACCAAGAGTGGCTTAACAACGCTGGAAATACTATCTTGTTCCATGCCAATGGATCTCTGGACCAGTGAAGTCCATTGGTCTGGAGCATGGCAAGATGTGGTATGAAACAGCGCCATCTGTTAGACAGTCCAGACCAGCTCCCACACCAGCCCTGAAGCCTTTGGTGAAGTTTGGTATTGTGACAGCACACTTCTTTTGGAATCGTGAATGCTTCAGGGGAAGTTTCCAGAAGCCAGAGTTGGTGATCCTGCTGAAGCTCTCTGGACTTATGGAATACAGAGACAAGATGGACTATTGATCTGATTGCTCCTGAGTAGGGGTGTGTATGAAGCTATTTTTCAATAGCACCAGCCTTGGTATTTGCAAGTCGTCTGATGATAGCTTTTAAATACTTCTTGAAGATGTACATCTTCACCTAGTCATTCCCTGTGTGAATGACTGTTGTCTCCCTAACCCACCTGATTTTTATTGTGTCTTTGATTACTTACATATTTTAATTTGCTTCTATCCTTGGGCCTGTTTGTACTTACCTGATGAAATGGCTCTGTCTGCTTGCTGGGCAGCCATGTCCACATTGCACTGCTGTCACCACCCTGGAATGGAATAAACCCTCTGCAGATCAATCCAGCTACCGACTGCTACAAAGCAGTCCACACTCTTACCAGGAGTGGCTGGATCACTCCTGGAGGCTGCTTCTCCATTCTTTTTCATGGCATGATGAGTGTGTGTAACTCTGCAACTACAGCTGTGCAATAGTACACAGCATCCAGACTGCCATGGCAATGTCTGAGCATGCATCGGATGTTGCGTCAGTGATCAGGCCAGCTCTGGCCTGGCCATTCACACTACGAGCACTACTGGCTAGGTATAAGACTAGTTTAGCACTTGTCATGCAAATGGCCGCTGTCTTGCTGGATCCTTACCGGTTTGGAATAAGTGTGAATAAGCATGTTGTTTTAATGTCTTCTTTTTCTTTCTGTAAACTGCCTCAAGATCTTTTATATAAAGTAGTACGGGTATGTCTTAAGCAAACAAATGTGGATATTCCAAACACTTCTTGGAGTGTGTTCGGAGAAAATGAGAAGGAGCAGCTCTTGAGTATTTCTATGGCTTATTCTTGTAATATTGTACTAAATCAGGGTTTAGTTTAACATCTGGGCAATGCCACTAGGAATATGAATTGCAAAACAGTTTAGACTCATGGGCATATAAACCAACCATGGCATGGCAGTTTGAATTCTTAAGGTGAGAAGAACAATGTCCTTATTTTTTAGATGACTGGAAGCATGATAAAGCAGCAATAAAATAGGGTGTTACTTCCCCCCCCCCACAAAAGTAGGCAGATCACCAGTAAAATAAATAAAAGCAAAGGAAAACCAATTTGACAGCTTGTTAATGCTGATATCTTTTGGGATTCTGTTTCTTTAAGCAGGTAAGTGTTCTGAAGGAGAAAAATCTATCAAAGATGATCCTTAGCAGGATGTTCAGGGACTGTTATCAAGTTTTGTAAAGATTGAAAAAATAATTTTGATTCTCCTACTTATATACTCTGCACCATGGAAAACAATCACAGTATTAATCTACTGGGACTCAGCTGCAAATATAAAAGGGGGAGTTATTTTATTGCAGAGAGTCTTGATACAATAGACTTTAATGTGTTCTTAAAGCCTCTTCTGGTTATCTCTTTGAAGCCTGTGGGGTTTGCATATCATCCTTAATATATATTCAAAGCATCTGCTGCAATGGTTCCTTTGGAGCTGTTTGATGTGTACCATAAACATGTTTATGACAAGCAGAAGGGTTTGCTCTTGGGTCCTCTTACTGATTGGTGTAGGTTGTGTTGCGGGAATAGAGGCAGATGCAGATGATATTGCTGATAGAATTTGTCAAAACGTCAGAAGTAAAGCTTTAAACAGAGGCAGAAAGTAATTAGAGAAGACTATTTTCAAAGATAAACTGTTCCTGTACATATCATACAAATTGCACAAAGCCTTTCATCATAACTGTCCTGTTAACCCTTTAATTGCTACTAGCCTTAGGTGCAAACAGGTCAATTATTTTTAAAAAGCAATCTGTTGCAAGTCTTCTAGTTATAAGGCCAACCATTTGTCTTGCCATGAGAGTGTACTGGCATGCGAAAGGCAAAGCTGTTGAGTGTGTCCTATTCAGCATCAACCCTGGGAAAAGATGAGACACTAGGAGCATTTTTGCACTTACTGCAGGAGTGTTCCCATACTGTCTGCTGGAATGCCATGTCTGCACCAAGATCCTGCCACTGTCTGAGCCCTCTGCAGGCCATTCCTGCTGAGGACAACTTAAAGATTGTCCACAAAATTACCTGACATGCAAAGGACGAGCTTGGGTATGGTGTCTTTGCACCTTCTGAGTGCTGTGCGGCAAGGGGGCATGGACTGTATGATTGTGGCTGCACAGTCATCTGCAGTTTTCAAATGGTTCTGCAAAGTCCGAGCCTTAGGTTCAGACTTTACAGTGGTGATCCATTCCAACCAGTCACATTTTGCATGCTGCTGGACAATAATTGGTGCCACAGTCACACCGGAGCCTTTTAGGCCATCTAGGGACAGACAAGGAAGGCAGCACTTCCCAGGCTGTTTTCAGCCTGGAACGGGCTGCTCACACATACCTGCTTCTGCTATCCCCTCAAGCCTTTACACTAAAAGGTAAGCTTCACCTGGTGAGGGGTGGTATAGGGGCTGCTCATGGCGATGGGGGTGTTATGGGAAGGTGAGGGGATGAGGGGGCAGAGGGGGGTGGTTTCCATGCCGAGGAGGCAATGCAATGAGGAGTGTTGCAGGTGGGTGAGAGAGGTGGTGGGGCATTGACAGTGGTTGGGGGCAACACAGTGGGAGAATGTTGCAGGAGGGTGAGTGAGCTGATGGGAGCAGTAACAGCACCAGAGGGAGCAAAATGATGGAAGGTGTTGCAGGAGGGTGAGAGGGGAGTGGGGGTGATGACATCAGTGACAGGAGGACAACCTGATGGAGGTGTTGCAGGAGTGGTGGTGTGAAGGTGGTGTGGAGTGGTGGCAGCAGTGGCAAGGTCACACAATGGGGGACATTGTAAGAGGGCAAGGTTGATGGGGTGTGGCAGTGGCAAAGAGGCCCTCCCTCCCACTGCCTCTGCCATGCTGAAGCTCACCTTGTACCAGGTGAGATTAACAGTATGACAGCTGTGGATGCAGGTCTTTGCCTGGCCCTTGGTCCATTTCAGGCTGAAATGGACTCAGTGCTGAGATTATCCGGTTACAGGATAGTCTCTTTCCAGCCAAGAAAGTCTGCAGAAAAAACAGAACCAGATGCTCACTTTTGGATCTGGGCACTTAGGACTTAAGATTACTTAAGTCCTCAGAAAAAGTGATATGTTTCAGCATGGAAGATGTGAATGACCTCAACTGTGCCCAAAGCTTCTGATCTAGAATCGCATTCATATTCAGAGTTATGTCTAAATGTGTACCAGACATCCACCTGGACTGCACAGTTCTCAGCTGATACCCATCAAATGTGAAACTCTCTAAATCAGAAGGCAATGCTAGGAGTAAAGGCTGTACCATACTGATAACCAGGAAGCATTTGAAAATCATCAATATTTATTTATTTTCAGTACACTGTCCTGTAAAAGTTCCCTATTTGAAAGGAAGAAAGAGTAGCATTTGGAATGTATTGATCCAGTTATGCCCTGATTTAAAACGAAACTATCACTCCATCTTCATTTTTGTAAAAGTATATTGTTTTAGGAGAGAAAGAGGAGAGGTAGGTAAAGCAAAACAAATAAGAGCTGTCTCCAATAAGAAAGTGGCTTTATGAACACAGAGGAGTTTGGTATCCAGATATTTTCTTTCCTAGAAGCTAATGAGCTGAGATTGCTGTGTTTAATCCTTGGGGTGTCCCATATCAGCATAACTGTGGGATCACGCATAAAAGATTAATAATCTGCATTTGAATTAATATGGGATACAAATACACCCCATAAATTACCTTCAAATTCAGAGAATTCTTTGCTGATCCATTTGTGAGGTACTGACAGAGGTAGTAGGGCATGCACATCTCGTCTTTTCAGCCATTTCCGAGGGCCACTCAGGGTGCATCCCTAAGCAATTTAAAGTGTACTAAAACTCTTCTTTTGCCTCTGAGCACCCTCATGCCAGGGTTTTTAATGAGCCTCCAGCACTACAAAAGCCGGAAAAAAACCATGACAAAATGCCCTTTAAAGAAGACTTTCATCGCTCTTTTTGGAAGTCGTGGGTTTTCCTCGCAGCATTTACCTTGGGGATGCTCTGTGGCAAAAGAGGCAGGGACTGCAGCAGCTTCCCTTCTTTCCCTTTCTAAAGCACAGAACTTTCAAAAAGTCAGAATTGCGGAGAATTGCAACTTTGTTATCAGGTGTGAAGTGGATGGATTGCAACATTGTTATGAGGTGTGAAGTGGGTGTATTTAAAGTAACTGCTGCTCTACCGGGTGGATTTTGACAGTGTTTTGTGTTAGAGTGAATGAGCAAAGGATTGCCCAGCTGATGGCTGCATCCGGGATGGTAAGCCATTTGGGGGGACGGAGATCTGGGAGACGAACAGAGAACTGATGGCTATTTTTCCTTTGAACAAGAGAGGGGGCGGGGAGAAAAAGATGCAGGGAAAGAAAACACACTTCCGTGGGGACAGAAGGTGCGTTTTAAATGCACGTTTTTCTGAGCCTCATGCGGATGCTTATTCCGGAAGTGCAGGGCACTTTTAAAGTCCGCTTGAATAGAGTGACAGTAGAGGGACACTAGAGAGGCAAATAAGTCTTTTGGGGATGCACCCTCACACTCGCTGTCCTCATATTCCTTGAGACTCCTCTTTCTTACAGCCAAAGTAGTAGTAGTAGAAGGATTGACTTTTATACCCCACTTTTCTCACCCATTTAAGGGGACTTAAAGCAGCTGACAAAGCTTCTGTTCTCCCCACAACAAATACCCTGTGAGTTAGGGGGCTGTAAGAGCTCAGACAGAGACAAGGTCACCCAGCTGGCATTGCGTAGGAGTGCAGATCTGCACCAAGAGATCACCAGATAAGAATCTGACAGTCCTACCACAAGACAAAACTGGCTAGGAATTTCTCCGCTTCCCTGAAGCCAGAAATGGGAGCAAGGCTACATGCACAAGCTATGGGACATTCATGCAAACAGAATGTGATTAGCTATAGTTGACACAAGCTGTCTAAATAACCAGGGGGAGCAGCAGTGCATAAAGGGATGTATTTGCTCAGATCTGCTCCACACAAATAGCTCTCTTGATGTGTTGCATGGCAAGATAGTAAGTCTGACCAGGCCCTAAACTGGGTGCTGTAGCACAGCATAAGGGAGGTCTGCGGGGTCTGCATGCTCCTGACTGTTTCCTTTACTTTTCCTCTTTTATTGAAGGCTCAAGGGTATCTTTCGATTTTATGAGCCAAATCATTTTGAGCTTGCTGCATGAAGGCCTTGATCAAGCCAGTTTGCTTTGTGACAAAAGCAGTAAGTGGGAATTAAGGGTGCAGCTCTGTCCCAAATGACACATTCTATATTCTCAGCAACACTCCGTTGTAAATAACCATGAATAATTAAGGATGGCTGAAATTAGTTCCTGCCACTCGCTGAGTGACGGGCTTTCAGAGACAATGACGCAGAGTAAGTGGAGGTGAGATGCATAAAGCAAAACATTATTAACAAAGAGGAACGATAGAAACAGCAGTGACAGCTCCTCCGGCTTTAGAGGGCAGCTGCCAGAATTTTATGTGACATCCCTGTTGAATGGAAGGGATATATACCTGTGTCTTCGCTATCCACAGGAGCTGGCAGCTGTTTTATTAAGTACATGGCCCAGGTGATCGCGATAAGAACAAGGGAGCGAGCAGGGAAGCAAAATAATTCAGCGCAGGCCCTGAACCAACCCAAAGTGAATGTTTGTTTATTTCATTTTCTTGGCTTCATCATCGTTGTTATTATTACTATTATTGAAATGTATTAATTGTTTTACTTAAACTCAAGGCAGCATTCATGTCTATACTGGGGCTCTTTGGCATGTGATGCCATTGCGTGCTCAGACCAAATCTGGCCTGGTCCTGGGAGACTATTCATATGCTGCCTAGAGTTGGCTGAACTACGGCTCCTAGAATCCAGCCCTAGCATTCTGTGGGTGATTCTGCAGTGGCTGGTATAGCAGACTAGCAAGAGTACTTGGAGCCTCCCTGGCGTGGTCTAAGGGAGCCTCCATCCAGGGCCTCGCTTAGATCACACCAGCATGCAGAAGGGAGGCTCCTTGTAGGCCTGCTGGTCCTGTATGCCAGCCAGTCTGTATGCTGGGAGTTGTAGTTCAAGCACATCTTGAGCACCACAGTTTATTTCTTTTGTATTTAAGACATTTATACACCACTTCATCATCATAAAATGTACCCTGAAGTTGTTTATAGTATAAAACTATAAGTAAGGTTAAAAGCAGATTAAAATAGCCAAATATTAATACAGAATTAAAACTGGATGTGGCAGGGACAAACGCCTATTAACAATAGGAATGGCTAAGTAAACAAATAATTTTGGGTAGGTGCCTAAAAGATGTGATCAAAAAGGTGCCTCACAACCATTTAAGGACATCAAGCACCTCAGGCCTAGAGTGAGGTGATGAGAGGAGAAGCAACAGTTCTAAGGCAATGGGAGATCAGAGCTGCACTGTCTGCATCTCAATCCGGAACTGTTCTGGAGGTGTTCTGCGCCATTCCCAATCCTTACATGCTGTGGATAGAAAAAGCTGTCCACAAACAGTCCTGTGGTGTCACGAATGCTTCAGGACCGGTGTGAGTGCCATACTTTGGGGTGTTGTGGCTTGCCTTGCCGTCATGCACCAGATAAGAACATAAGGACATAAGGGGAAGAGGAAGAAGAAGAAAGCTGGCTTTTCTCCCCCGCTTTTCTCCCCCATTTAAAGGGCCCCAAAGGCTGCATTTCGAAAGGCACAAACATCTGGACTGGATTCAAACTCTGGAACCAGCGTCCCCATTAAATTGCACAGTAATCCCATTCCAGTTCATTTTCCCGGGATTTTCTGTGCATCAGCCAGCAGAAATCAGGGGGAACCCCCCACCCCCACCAAGACTTTTCCTGCTGTTTCGAATTAAGCCTTCTGAGACGAAGCATTCACTCACGGGAAAGGTGGTTCCCCCCCCCATTTTCAACTTTAAACCAAGCTGCCTTTGCGATTGGCCTTAGGGGGAGGGTGTAATGGGGCAGAATAATGTTTGGTGTGAGACCATGAGGGGGGGGCACCCAGGCAACATCAGTGGTGGCAGGGGCAAGGGCAGAATAATATTTGGTGTGGGGGGTGTGCAGCAGGAGCAGGAGTGGAAGGAGCGCTTCCAAGTTCTTTTCCAAGGCAATCCCACTGTCTGAATGCAGCAGTGCTTGTGTGTTTGTGTGTGGGTGTTTGCTGGATTTAATAATAATAATAATAATAATAATAATATTTATTTATTTGTATACCGCCCTATGGCAAACCAATCCGGGCGGTTAACAACAGTAAAATGTAAAATATAACAATTAAAAACACCTTATCCCTCCCCCCCTTAAGACAGTATTAAACAATATAACATATTAAAACACAATATCAATGCGTAAAACAATAATTTAAAAACTAAAAACCCTGATGTCCCTCTATTGATCCTCAACCATCACTAAGATGGGGCCACGGGAGGAATCAGGGAATCTGGGCCGGGATGGTTAATCTGGAAAGGCCTGCCGGAAGAGATCCGTCTTGACTGCCTTTTTAAAGCTGTCTAATGATGTTATCTGACGGATCTCATCCGGCAGGTCGTTCCAGAGTTTGGGGGCGACAGCAGAGAACGCCCTCTGGGAGGTCGCCGCAAGCCTAGATTTTAGAGGCTGCAGTAAGTTCCTCCCAGAGGATCGGAGAGTGCGGGGAGGATTGTACGGGAGGAGGCGGTTCATATGCTTGTTCATGTGTGCACAAGCAGATCAGCAGACCCCTAACCCTAACCAGCTCCTGCCACTGCCCAGGCTGGGCTCATCGTTGCCGCCGCCACATTCAGACAATGGGATCACCTCAGAATGGACCTTGGAAGCGCTGTGCTGCACCACTCCTGCTCGTGCCGCTGCCCAGGCTGGGCTTGTCCCCACCGCAAGGTCTGAAATGGAAATGCTGAAATGCGCACTCAGCACTGTTCCTGCAACGCGCACCTAACCTGGACCAGAATTTTGTCATTCCCGGACCAGAATAATCCAAGAATGGACTAAGTAGGAACATGCCCAGAGTGGCTGACAAAACTTTTTATTCTTCTCCCCACAACAGACACCCTGTGAGGTAGGTCGGGCTGTGAAAGCTCAGAAGAGAGCTGGGACTAGTCCAAGGTCACCCAGGTGGCTTCATGGAGGACTGCGGAATCAAACCCAGTATTCCCAGATAAGAGTCCGGCTCTCTAACCACTAGACGAATTGGAGCCCTGCTGGATCCGTCCACAGCCCATCTGTTCCAGCATCCTGTCCTACACAGCGGCCCACAAGTTGCTCATGAATATCTTAAGCAGAAGACAAGGGCAAACCTTCACCTGCTCTCAAATTCCTGCAAATGGCCTTAGATGCATCCTGTCTGTCTCCCCAGCCTGGAGGATGTACCTAGGCATCCATTCTAGTAGCCATTGATACATGTGTCACCCATGAAACCATCTAACCCTTTCTTAAAGCCATCTAGGCTGGTTGCTGTCATTACCTCAACTGGCAGCAAATTCCATAGATTGGAATTCCTGTCTGGACATCCCATTGCCCAATCGCATCTACAGATGGGTGGATGCCCAATGTTTGGATATCACAGCAGGAAGGCTTGGCATTCATATTTCCTGCTGGACAGGGGCAGGCCTGGTCCAGAATCACGAATACAAGTAGCCCAACTGTTCCTGTTGTAACCAGCCTAGGATGGTCTTCAGAGGTCATTCTGAAATAGCAAATGTGAATTCGGCCCTCAACAGTGTTTGTCTATTATTTGTGCTTTGTACTCTAGAAAGGAAGGACAGGAATAAGCTCTCTAGTGTGTTAAAGAGCTAAAAACAAAGAGCTGCCAAGGAATTCCCAATGTCCAGTCATTTTCATGTTTTCCAACACCGTGATAGCTGATTTGGGGGAATGTAAGTCAGACCTTCTGCTGCAGTCACTTGCATAGGAAGTAGTGACTGATGGCACAGCAGGCAGTTGCTGCATTACACGCCGCCCAGCTGTCCTTCTTTCCAAATGTGGTATCTTATTTCATGCTTTACAAAGAAGGAGGAAAACCCCCAAAATGTACCATTAGGCAGTTCTTAACAGCGATCATTAACTTTCATCTGACTCCTTTCCCCATTTCCCTCCTGTTTGTAACTTCCTTCTACATATTCCAAGCCTATCAATGCTCCTTTTCTCTTTATTGTTACCCTTATAATATATATCCTTTCCCTTGTAGCACTCTCTCCCCCGTTCTCTCTCTTTCTCTCTGATGTGTGGTTTTTGGTGGCGGTGAGGGCAAAATAGCACGTTGTGCAGAGTATATGCTTTGCCTTGGCCCAAATGATAACCCACAAGACTAAAATGGAGATGGCAGTCATTTGCACAGAGAGGATACAAAGAATTAATGAATCCTGAAAAGCACACAGAGAAACCACATGGTGCTTTTTACTGAAGAGGAGAAGCCAAGATTCCTGTATTAGTGGTGTGTATAATGATAGGCTATTAACTCTCCAGGCTGGCTCAGCGTCTCTTGAGACCAGAGCTGACAATTACAGTGTAATAAATGTGATTCTTTTGTAATGTGAAAGGTTTGGTATACAAACAGTTCTTGACAACCAGAGCCATTGCCTGTAATGTTTGGGATGAAGCTTAGAAAAGGGGATAGAATATTACATTCTATATGGTATATAAGCTCACATTAGAAGTCCAGAAGCATTTCTGCACTTTTATTCTGTCCTGTCCAGGGGATGGGAATAGTGCATTCCAACGGGCATGCACTAGCACTTGCAAACACTAGTGCATGCTGCATCCTGCCCCCCAACATGTCTGCACACCTACCAGAGGTTTGAACGCATGTCCAGGTTCCACCATCTTTGTCCCAGCAAATGTGCGCTAGCGTCCCAGGTAATCTGACATGTCAGCATGCTTGCATGACACCTCAGATAATCCCTGGCACCAAAAAAATGTGCAGACGCTCTCTCCACTGGCTGGTAAAGGTAAGGAATGGGACACGTGTGGTGCAAGATTTTGTTCACTACCACTAGTGGCCATTGGGGGAGCTTCTGGGATAGCAGGATACATTTCTGGTGTGGAAATGCCTCCTGCAACTGTCCATGGTACTTCCTAGAAGCTACCCCAACATGTACTAGCAGGCCAAGTGTGAATTGGCCTCTGGAATCATAGGGCTCCTTTTCCTTTAATTTTTTTAAAATAATTCCTTATTCCTCATGACTACAGAGATAAAATTGGAATACATGGTGTACGGTTGGAAGAGCATCAAAAGAAAAACAATGAAATTGAAATACCAGAGTCTTGGTTTCTTTCTGTACTCATCTCTGTAGTCCTGTGACAAGTCTGAATAAGCAAGCCATCCTATACTGGAGCACTTTCTGCACTTACTTGTTAGTCTGGATCAAGAAGCTGCTTAGATCACATCATCTGCATGACAATCCTGATCAAGGAGCTGCTAAGAACACATCATCTGCATAGGAATAGAGTAGATCCAGATTAGATAAATGTCTACACTTGTGCTAGCACTTTTAAGCACACATTTGCTGTTCTGAAGCCCACTTGATGCAGATGCCTCTGCCTGTGGTTGATTTGGATCTAACTAATACAGATCTAGCTTAAATGGATCTGTGGTAGCTAATGTGGACCAACTCAGGTAACTTCAGAAAAGGCCTGGGTGTCAGAATAGCCCACAGCTTGGATGTATCTGGGACTGAATTTGGGACCTTTGTCATGCATTGCAGGTGCTGTGACCCTGACCATTGCCCATTCTTACTGCTCCTCCTAGAAAAGACACAGGACTTCCTTCCCCTGCCTAACTGCCCTCTGCCTCCCAATTGAATTCAGCCTTAATAAAATCAACTAGGTGAAAGATTATATATTCTAATCCAAAATTAGTCTTCTCATTCAGATCACTCAGGCCGCATCCCCATGGTGGCCAGTTAGCACCCTTTGGGTGCTGTTTGGGCACCGAAGGGCCGGGCGCTTTACCAGGCGTGGATTTCGTGCATCCGCATGTCATTCCCAGCAATGCGGGACAGGCACTGGTTTGGCACTGATGGTGGTGTCCCCATACAAAGCGTGCTGAACCCTGGTAAGGGGGAGCCATGCCACCTCCTCTCCGCCCCCTCTTTCCTCATTGGCAGCCGGATTCTCGTCAGCTGCAGCTGGATTGTTGTCAGCTTACCCCTGTGCCGCCTCACCCCCTCCCTTAGCAGCACGGACAGCCAGGACTGGGGCGGGAGGCACGGAAACAAGCTTCATTTTTAAAAATAACTACATTCTTAAAAATAACTCTCCATTCATTAAATAAAGCTCCATTGACAAAGCCTATTCATAAATGACCGATGAAAGCCGCTAGTGGCAGTAGGCGCTTGAACACTTTTGCACATCTTTTGACTGCGGGAGCGCCTGTCAATTTTAAAATTCAAGACTCTTTTTATTATTGCCTTCACGATTGGAAAAGGGGAGCTACAAGTGCAACAAAAATCAAGCCGTTATGCAGCCTGCCTTGGCATTCTGAAACCGGGTTGGAATTACTTCTGCTGAAGAGGCAGAAAATTTAAAAAAACAGCCATTCTCCAGCCTGCCTTTGTGATCGGCATTTTTAAAACTCTGGCTGTGATCTTCAATCGACGGGACAGGAAGCACACCCCACCTCCCAATGACATGTGTGCAAATCTCTTCCCTGTTAGCCCGCAAGTGTCCCCATGTGCGATCCGGGCTCGCTGAGCAATACATGCCGGCTCCCCAAACAGCGCTGAGACTTCTTTTTTGAGGTACCAAATTTGGCACCCAGTTAGCGCTGTTTGAGGGGACCGGGTATGCTTTTTGGGTGCCAAATCCAAAGCCAAATGGGAGCTCGGCCCCACACCAAAAGTGCTTGGGGACAGGGCCTCACAGTTTGTGCATTCATATCATATGTTCTTTCTGTTTTGCTTTTACCTGTTAGTGGTAGATTTCAGGTTGGCTCTCTTTGTCTAAAGTACAGAACTCTGGCATTCTGTAAATTGCTTTACCTCTCAGCAGGCTCTTGTAAAATAAAATAATTAAATTACAGTATCCCTCTTGCTAATTAACTGTTCTGAAATGCATTATTCATTTTATATGAATTATATAAATACCCTGGTGCGCTTAACTTAAAAAAATGCTCATGTAAATCCCCCCCCTTCCCCCCTAATTATACAAAGCTTGGAACTGCCTGCATATAAATGTGGTTATTATTCTAATTTTTGGGGTGGGTCGGTGGTACTTAGGTAGGGGAAAAAAAATAAGGGACTCCTCAAAGATCTTAATATTCTTTACAGGTAATACATTGTCACTCTTTGCTGTACCTTGGAGAGTTAATCAAATGTTATAAACATTTGTGCAAGTAGAACTGCAGTCAGTAGAACAGAATGAACTGAGCTTCACAGAAGTCTGGTATGTTTGACTTGCATATAAAATGGAAATAATCATACATTCCTCCCTTTATAACAAGATATCATCCACAGCATGCTATAATTCCATTTCTTGTTCTAACAGTCTTCTGATCCTATAGCTGCCCTGCAATGTGATTTAAATCCTGATTGGTGTCCTCATGTAAAATAGTTTGGATTTCAATTGTGTTTGGCAAACTTTGTAATGTTAAGTGAATTGGCACAATGCAGCTCAGATCTCTTCTGAGGCCACCTGTTGCACCTCACCTTCTCTCCTCAGTTTGTGTATGATTCCTCTATCTAGCGTTTTCTGCAAATTTATTATTTTTTAAAAAATTAATTGCACGGAGAAGAAAAACATAAAAACGGAAGGGGTGCATGAAGGTGGGAACCGCAAACATACACCTTCGCCCTCCTTGAGTGACACAACAGCATCCAATAAGAAAGGAGATAGATTTGATGCAGCAAAAGGGGTGGAGAGCCAAGAGTCCTGTGGAGGAGACTCAGGTCTATCACAGAGAAAGGTATGAGCGGTGCAGCCCAGAGCGAGGACAGCCTGAGGATGACCCATAACTATCTATGTGTAAACAGAACTGGTACAACCTCAGTTCGAATTATTGATTGGCTGTCCTGCCTTATATAGGTGTGACCAGGGCCCTTGTGAGTCAGCCTCTGTGTGCTGGTGCTGGCAGACCATAGTTCATCTCACAATGTTGCCAGAAAACACTGTGAGTGAATTACAAGTTCATGTTTAAAAATCTAACTTAATCCTTTTCTCTTGACCACAATTTTATAGCTACTTTTTGCAGCAAATATTATCAACCTGGGGAAAAAAAAAGTTTGGATACAGCACTTCCCCAGCAAATCATTCGCTGGAATGGAAAGCCTCTCTTTTTCTTTCTTCTAGCTTGGGAGTTTGAAATGTTGTATTTGTCAACCTGCACTATTTTAAAGTGCTTTATTTAATTTGTCTGAATCAGCATGGTAGTTTATTGTGGGTGAGTGGTTACAAGGATGTAAAACACAATGCTCCGTGACATCTATGCTTCCCCAACAACCCTTCCCTTTAGAGAGGGAAAAAGAGGGTCTTTTTGCTCTACAGTAATGACAAACTTTCCTCAGGTTAGTCCAAGGCTGTGTTCAGACATAACAAAAGGTTGCCTCAGAGGTGGCTTACAGAGACAGTGGCTGTGATCAGACACAGCCAAACAAAGACCTCTGGGGTGGCTTAGGACAAACTCTGAGGTGGGATTGTTCATACACTAGTCTGTCCCTCCCCCCTCTCATGAACATTCTGTAGCAGAAAAGGTCAATTAGAGAAGGGCTGGGAACATGGGGGCCACACTGTCTCTCTGAGGGCCTTTTTCCATTAAGGCTTAGAACCCTTTTAAGACGGTGATGGCCAACCTATGACACGTGTGTCACAAGTGACACATCAAGCCCTTTTGGGTGACACACATGGCCACCCTGGCACCTGGGCGTGTGGTGCTTGCTTGTGGTGCGTGTATGAAATACCAACTTTCAATTAAAGATTTAGCAACAAAAGTCACTAATGTAAAGAATTATTTGTTTTTGCTTTTAATAAAATACATGTATCAAAAATATAACTTTTTTACTAGAGCCACAAATATCACAAAATTATGGGTATTTCTAGATGTGACACAGCACCCGAGTTAAGCTAGGTTTTCTTGCGAATTTTGACATACCAAGCTCAAAAGGTTTGCCATCACTGCTTTTAAGACCTGTTTAGGAACCCAAGGCCCTGTCCCCACCTGGACCCCATTGAAGGGCCCATTTGCAAGGCCCTGTCCCCACAAGGGCAGGGGAAATCTGAAAGGGTTATTCCATTATAATCTTGTGGACAGTGACTCTTGATTCTCACATCTTGTCGTTTCCATCCTGTTGAATGTTGATAGCCGAAACACTTTCTGGTCGATTCTTTTGTGCTTTTGAACCCTGGTGATCTATGAGAGACCTTCCACACTCTGCTGTAATATGCCAGTCAAGTACAAGTTACTTCTTTCAAGATCTGTGCAAGCAGAACTGTACAAGATCACATATTTCTCTACTCTTTGCTTCCCTCTGTAGAAGAACCTGTGTATTTCTAATAAACACAAAATGAATTTAAGATGAGCATGCTGCTATTAAATGAAGGATGCATAAGGGTTCTTTTCAGAGAGGGAAAGAAAGACGGGAAATTCTCTCAAACCAGCTGTCTTTACTGAAAGAGCTCTCAACGCATTGGTCTATAGTTTTGCATGTCTGCCGCTGTTAACACTCAGCACCTAAAGGGCTTGCTGGTCCAAGATCAACACACCAAAGCATGCAAAACTAACATGCCGTGGATCCCAGAAGTTGCACATTTGATACCTAAAAAAGCAGCTGGGGGAAAGGGCCTCATGGAGAACAAAAACTTCTGTGATCTGAAAATCTCAGACTTTTCCCTGATAATCACAGATAGCCCAATGCATTCTTTTAATGGAAAAATATTGACTTTTAGTATAATTCTATTTCGCTGTGAAAGACCCTTTATAATGAGTGAAGGGTATACAAGAGTATTTTGTTCTAATTAGTAAAAAAAAATGTATAGAATGAAAATATATCCCAGTGAATGCCTTGTTAGTCTTCAGAAAAGCATGTCCATAGTCAAATAACTGGTCTGAAGGAGTTTGATGAATGAAAGGTTCCACAATTAATGTTCATTGGATGAAGGTGATGAATTGTGGTTTGGCTATGGACTACTTTTGCATCAAGGCCAAATAATTTCTTTTTCTCTGAACATAGTTCTGTAGGTAACCCCTGAAGCTTTTCAAATACACACTGAAGACAAGGAAAACATCTGATGATGTTGGGGTGATGTCAAAGCATGCCATCAGATGTGAAGAGAAGCAACACAAATACAGGAGGCTCATTTCTTTAGATGTTTTCCATCACAAGGTATGCAGACTATTGTGGTAAGAATGGTAACAATGCCTAGTTCCTGCCCTTATCACTGAGTAAGGGTTACTCCAGCATGTAGAAGAAGTGACTGGACAAAAAGTCTTGTTCATTGGGTTATCAGGTGCCTCTGGAACACCATTTCATAGTGTGGAGGTGCCTAATAAGACAACAAATTATGGTATTTTCTGCACTTACCTTTTGTTAATCCAGATGAATGGGTCCCACTGATCCAGATTTCGTGGAGGCCCACTGATCTTGATTACTTTGAAGTGTGGGCTGGTTCACTAATGTCACTGAACCAGCCCATGCTTCACCGCACTTGCGATGCTTGCACAAGCTTTACAGCTGTCCCACCACATCTGGAAAGCATGGAGGCATGTCATCTTCATAACTCCTGTGATCCAGAATAAAGTCCTTGGTCTACATGCAGACCTGATTAAATGGGTCTGCAGCAGATCTGGATTAAGGGCCTCCTTAATCTGGATTTGGCTTCATCCAAAGCAGATAGAGCTGGACCGGCAAGAACTGGACCTCCTTGATCCACATTAACATGCAAATTAGCAAGCAGGCCCATGATCTCCTTAATCTGGATCACTAACAAGTGCAGAAAAGACCTATATGTTTTCAACGATGGCAGAAAATTGCACTTTGCAATGGATAGCACATGCCACAATGACTGCACTCTTTGTGGGGGTGGTAAGCTTGATGTGGAACACCTCTTGTTCCCCAGGTGTGAAGATGTAATGGTTATCCTCTTAGAACACAAGAACATAAGAGAAGCCTTGCTGGATCAGGCCACAGCCCATCTAGTCCAGCATCCTGTCGCACACAGTGGCCCACCAAATGCTCACGGGCATCTCAAGCAGAGACAAGGACAAACCTTCTCCTGCTCTCGAGTCCCAGCAGATGGCCTTAGAAGCGCCCCAGTTCCTCCTCCCCTCAGCCTGAAGGATGCACCTAGACATTCATTCTAGTAGCCATTGATACATCTGTCATCCATAAATTTGTCTAACCCTACCTTAAAGCCATCCAGACTGGTAGCTGTCACCACCTCTTCTGGCAGCACATTCCATAAGCCGATGACCCTCTGGGTGAAGAAATACTTCCCCCTGTCAGACTCTTCATGAAGGTATTCCTACAAGTGAGTGGCGATGCAGCCTAAGTGTACTTGGGTGACTTTCAAAGAATACTCATACTCTTTCTGCTGAAAATACTGTTTCATTGAACCAAAATGTATGAAGTTATCCTCTCCACCCCCATTTTTAACTTTTTTTAAAAAAAAGCTTTTCACCCACAACAGGACAATTCCAGATTTGACTGAGACATGAGGTCACCAGCATAGTGCTTGCAGGTGTCCATATACTCACAGAGGCTTTCCCTAGTCCCTTTGAAGGGATCCACTTCATCCTCCCAAAATTCTATAGAAAGTTAGGGTTAGGATTGCCATTACAGTGGTACCTTGACATACGAGTTTAATTCGTTCCGTAACCTTGCTCTTATATCAAATCGCTCGTATCTCAAAGCAATTTTCCCATTAATCCATTCCAGCTCCCAAAACACCACCTCAGTTGTTTTTGTTATGTACTGTACTGTATTTACATACTCGTATCTCAAATCTTGCTCTCATCTCAAAGCAAAATATCACTCACTCGGCGGCTTGTATCTCAAAACACTTGTATGTCAGGGCACTTGTATGTCGAGGTACCACTGTATATTGCAATCAGAAGATTTACTATGTAGATGTACATCTTTTTCATGATACAACTGCATTATGCATTACCAGCTTTAGACAAGGATTTATTCTAAAAGCAAACAAACTGTACTGGCTAGGAAGATATGCATCCAATTTCCAAAGAGGTTTCTGTTGTATGTTTAAATATTTGCATATCTATATAACTTCCCATTCCAATCAGCATTTAATATAATTCTTTCTATTGAGCAGAAATTGTCTCCACCACAGCAAAAAAGGTGATACTATGGATACAGTTATAGATAAAGGCTATTCCCAGAAATCCTTACTTCAGACGAGAATGGAACCACCTGCATCCTCAGAGTTCCTGTGGGGAACCTCCTGGCAATTTTACTTCCAGTGCTTATACAATATATAGTCCATCTTAAAGAGCATCTGGTATTTCCTGTAGGTTTTCTGAGAACAAGTAGTGGTGTCAGGGGACAATATTATTGGAAGATGATGTGCAGAGATGATGTATTAAGTTCCAGGTGTCAGAAAAGGAATTGTTGTGCCAAGCAAAATAAAGACACACATTTGTTTTAGTTTATGAATTGGATTGTTTTTGGAACAGAATTATCTGAAGACATCTATACAAATAGCAGATACATCTATACAAACAGCAGATATATTGAACCTGTACATGCATACCATAAACTTGGGATTGTGCTGGACTGTTTAGAATAATTGATTGGATCAATGCAGTTTGTTTAGATGTTTTGGAAGGCCTGAATATTTCCCCACTTCATTGTTTACTCATTTTTCCATCTACAGTGGTGATGGCCAACCTATGACACGTGTGTCACAGGTGACACGCCAAGCCCTTTTGGGTGACACACATGGTGATCCTGGCACCTGGACGTGTAGTACTTGCTTGTTCTTGAAGTGTATACATCAAATTTTTCTAGATGTGACACAGCACCTGAGTTAAGCTAGGTTTTCTTGCAAATTTTGACACACCGAGCTCAAAAGGTTCGCCATCACTGATCTACAGGTTCATTTTCTCAACTGACCCGAGGGTAGATTTTGGGGTATAAGATTAGGTGCCTTCTCCATTCATAGTCTTTGTTATTCCAAAGTGTACTCCATCCTCATAAGACTTCTTGTACTTCCATGGGGTCCACTGTGTCCTTTTTTCAACAACAGCTGAACTTTGTGTGCTGTGCATGGGTGCATGTGGTTGGGTTCCAGAGGTCTGTGGGCTAACCACATTGCTGAAATGGCTCCAAGCCCACTCTCCCCTTCTAAGGCTTGCTGCAAATTGAAGAATCAAGGCAACTTCCCCTTTCAGGCTGCAGCCACCCAGGAAAGGCTAGCTGCAGGTCACACATATAATTGGACTTACTTGAAGTCTTGCTAGGCTGAGTCCTTGAGGCCAAGTGAGATCCCGTGTGCTGAAATTAGCCATCCTTTGAACCTAGGTCTGTGGTTGTCACATGCCACATGCCGTGGCTGACGTTTGGTTGCCAAGGCATCAGCCAGAAGATGGCAGTCAAAGCATTCTGAAATGTTAAAAAAAAAGTGAGACAAATTGCCCTGGTTATAGGTCTAGGCATGCTTATGGCATGTCTGCCACATCAGGACTATAGTGTGAAGCCACAATCTAGCTCTGCAGCTGATATCCAGGGGCTCTGGGAAGCAGGAGGGGACAGCTAAAAAACTGCCGAATTTGGGGTAGCAGCTTGAAGGCTGCTACGATGGTCAATCTGGGATCCCTGTGCTCTGAGGTCCACCATGTGTTTAATGGTGGACCCAATCAGCTGGAAGATGGCAAATGATCAGGCTTCAGGCAGAGTACAGACAGAAACACTAAGACTTTTAATTTTCCTGGGTATATATCCAGTAGCCATCAGGACTGTGGAGGAAATGACATCGAAGCAACATCAGGGGAGATGATTGGAGGAAAAGCTGCTGTCTTCCGGGGCAGAAGTCCTTCTGATGTCACATCCTGTGGTAGGAGGCGGGGAAAAGAAGAGTTGTCCTTTTAAAGCCATGTGCTTTACAGATGCCATAATACCCAAAGGCAGTTGCAGAGTGGAAATAATTCAGCACCCTAGTGGCACTGAGTGTGTTCTACAGGTCTATGGAAACAGGAAAATTGTTGCTCCTTTCACTCTTGGGTCTTGAGAATTAGCGAATTGAAGAAAAGGAAGCCATGGGAAAAGCTGTGCAGTGCTCAGAATGTTTTGGGACTCATCCCATAGCAAAGTGTGGATACAGATAAAGTTACTTTTAGGACTGCAGTTCTTTACAAACCTCCATAAAAAACAGATTCTATTTAAAAATAGTGGATTTTGCATAAATTGACCATTCCTGATTTTAAACAAGTGTGAAAGAGAAAGGAAAGTGGATTCAGGCTCTAAGCCCTTGGGTGAGATTACTTGAGAGGACCTTGTTCCCATTTTTGCTCTTATGAACCAGTGGCCCTGATGGAGAATTCACAATTAACCCCTCTTCCACCTACAGATCTATGGTACAAGGTCATAACATGAAATCCAGTCTCTGTCTTCCAGCTATAGATAGTTAAATCATCCCATAGTAAAACATGCTGCACATTATTTATATTATTTATTTGCATTTTTATCTTGCCTTATACCTGAAAGTCTCAGGGTGAATAACAACATTAAAGCCAAAATATAAAAATGAACATATTAAAAAAAATAACAGTGCCTGAAAGTGGGAGGAAAAAGCTTTATTTCCATTTAGCCAAAACATTAAATTGGTACATTTTCCTACCAATTTAATCATTTTTAAATAACATTATGACAGAAATATTGTGGCGAGTAGTAGAATTTCTTCTAGGATATTAGTTAGGTAAATGTGTTTTTCAGAATCAGTATCAGTTATTTAATAGAAGTTTATTATTACTCCCCCCTTTCTATGTTAGCAAAAGCCATCTTTTTGAAATGTATTGTTCCATTATGGGATTTTGATTAAAATTAATCCTCTTAGCATGCTTGCTTACTAATCTGGGCTTCAATATGTCAGATTTATTAGTAGTAGGAATTAATTACAGCTATTCCTAATTCCTGTTTTTGTATCTTATGATTCGTTGTGCTGACAAATAAAAGCTTAAAACGCCTGAAATATGACAGGCACTGACTCTACTGAGCTTTCAATATGTGCTTAAAACATGTTTGTATATCTAAACATTTGAAAGTTATTGATCGGATTATTTGACTGACTGTGAATAATGGTTTTTATGGTAATTTGAACCTGCATGTCTGTCTTTTCTTTTTTTCCCCCCAGTTAAATTTTTCTTGCGAGAATTTTAGTTCTTCTTGCTTGTGAACCACTTTTCAGGGATATATAATATATTTTTAAAAACGAATAAGGTTGCTCTGAGGAAAATGTTGGTAGTTTAAGGCAGCTATGTAGGAAACTAAATATGACATAAGAAGAAAACACAGCAATTTTATTGCACCAGACTTTGCCAACTTCATTGGTGTTTTAGATACCAATTCCTATTAGCCTGATATAGACTGGCCTCCACAGAAATTCAAACTTTAATAACAGATTTTTCAGATTAAGGATGACAGAAAAAGAAAGAAAAGATTTCACTACTTCAGTAGTTTTGCATTCCTTTCCTAATCAGTTCTGTATGAGCAGTTTTCCATATTTCACATTCATGAGTGGACAGCACATCCTGTTGGGCGGTATGCATGCAGTAACTTTCCATATTTAATCTTTCTGTCACAAGTGCGACATGCTGAATTCCAAATATAGATGGAAATGGACTAATGGTTTGGGCATATGAGAACATTTAACTTGAAAGCCCCCAAATGATGCAAAGTCTATATACATTTTATCTTCTTATTATTGTGACCTGCCCTAGGACCCTTTGATAAAGGGTGAGATATAAATTCTTAAATAAAATTACATAAACATCTATGGAAATGTGTGTGCTAAAATAATCTAGCACACGCTTTTGCTGTCCTTGGCAGAAGGCAGGGTGATATCCTTCGCAAGCTTGAGTCCTTACTGTTCTGGTGCTTTCTCTCATTGGCTGTATTCCCACTTGACTTTTTAAATCTAGATTGGACCTTTTAAATCTGGTTTCAGGACCGAATGCGCAATATGGCTGTCCCCACTTGCTTGAGGATAACACAGGCTGAATCCAGATACAGCCATTCCCACTCAAACTGCTAAAATCTCCAGCATGGAGAAACAGGATCTTTTAATCTCTGCCCTTGTGCAAACCCAAAATGGGTGAAAGGACACACACCGGGCAATCACAAAGCAATCACACTCTCCCTTTCACATTCTCCCTTTTAAATCAGATGTTCCCGGTAACGTTAACTCCATTCATGTTACTGGGAAGGCAGCAAAGCAAAGCAATCTCTCCCTTTCAAAACAGAGGGTAATAAAGACAGCTTACATGGAGGGAGGGGAGAGAAAGAGAGAGGCTGTTACGCTCCCTTTCAGTTTCCCTCCCCTCTGTAACCAGAGGCTCACAGCTTTTAAATGTTTTCCCCTGTTATACCACCCTTGCTACAAATGTACCTTTTGAGGCTGGTGTTTTGGTCCAGACCACGGAGGCCTGCAGAAGGCACACCTCTGTAAATGAGACCTTAGGGGAAACTATTTCAGTGGCGCACCAAAGCATGCTTGCCAAAATGGCTCCACTGGTTGTTCCAGGACTAGAAACAAAAGTTCCTAGTCCTTCGGATCCCTTGGAGACTGGCCCCAAATCTCGTGTGAGCTTTGGGGCCAGGCTGAGTCTGGTCTGGACCACAGTACAGTGTTTCAGACCATGCCCTTCTCTGGTCTAAACCAGTGGGTGTGGTTGGTCCAGATTCACTAATTTAGCCCACAGAGAGGTAAATGCAGAAAGGACTGCAGAAACCCTGATCTTGTAAAGGCAAGAATTATGCTGCCATGTGGGAAGCAGGGTTTCATTATATTGTCTGGATATCGCCAAAATAAGACAAAAGGTAATTTTCTTTAAAAACAAATCACAAGGTGTAGCATTTTAAGCAAGCCGCTTTTGACTAGTGGGAAAGATGGCTACATCAAAGTGGCAAGTATTTATAGTGCTCACTATGGAAAATGCTCACTATGGTTCCTTGCTTTCATTCTAGTGACAAATAAATGTCAAAGGAAATCATATATGGTGCTAAACTGGGGGATTTTTTTCAAAGGTACTGCATAATAAACAGATGGCTAATAAACCTGTAAACATGCCTGAAATAGTGTTGAGCAGAACAATAGTACTGGATAACATGTCTAATTTTGCAGACACAAATCCCAGTGTATACCTGAGAAGCTCATAGGGAAAGTCTGTGATCATAATGTTCTTCCATCTCCTTCCATCTGCTATTCAAATTCCAACACTGAATGGGAAGAAGAGTTGGCAAAAAAAGTTCCTTCCATATTACTGGACTAGTTTAAAAGATACATGAGTTTAATTTTCTTCCCGTCTTGTTGTGTTCCATACTATACACCATCTTAGGAAGTTATTGATTTTTCCCCCCTCTTAAAGTTTGATATCTAGAAAGCTCTCATTCTGTTAGTTTAAGCCATTTACTCAGTAACAAATGTGATAACCTCAGCACTGCTTGATGTTGCATTATATTGCGTAAGGTCTTATTTTGTATGCTCTGGACACAGTTGTAACATGGCTTACCCTTTTAATAGCTAAAACTGCAGTTTTTCAGTCTTTTAAGGAAGCAGTAGCTGTGTTCTCTTAACATGGCTACTAATAAACCTGTTTGCAGTCTGCTGTTATATCTGATCAGAACATACGTCAAGTATGTTATTAGGATCTTCCTGCATTGGGATTTGTTTTGTAATATATCCAGGAATAGAGACCAGCTGTCTGCATGCTACTGCAGGCCATGGTAGGACGTTAGCTGTCCAGCTCTTCCCCATTCTACACCCTGTTTCTACCTCCAGGGCTATCCCAGCCTTATACACAAATGTGGCAGTGTGGTGTTTATTTATTGCTTTGTTGGCATGCAAATGCCTTGAAAAAGCTAGAGTGGGGAAGAAGCGAGAGGGCAGGGACAGGAAGGGTGGCAGTGAGAAGGACCTGTGCTACAGAGCTAAAGGAAAGAAAGCACAAGAGATAGCAGTAGAAGAGGAAGAGCCAGAGAAGAACTGTGCCGGCAGTAAAGTATGGGAGGGTTAGGGTTATCTGTACCATTCAGAAGAATAAATAAAAATGAGTAGCTTTAGTGAGTAGGAGAATGTGAGACTGTGTTTTCCTTATCTACTTTGTCCACATAATATATAATCTTGTACACTTCTATCTTGTCCCCTCCTACTCCCCTTCACTCTAGACTCCTTCCCTCCCCATTTCAGACTTTCCCAAGAGTGTCCCTCTAGCCCCTTTACTATTAGAAAGTCATTTCTGGTTGCTATAGGTTAGCCAAAAGCTGATCAACCCAGAAAAAAAAAAGATAATATCCTGAAAACAGAAGGGAAAGGGAAAGTATGGATGCTGGGTTTCTTGAAAGATCAGCCTTCTTGCTTATAGCGTAACTGCCTTAAAGCTGATGGAATTAAGGGTGCTTCTTTTCCAGTAAGCTTCTGTATTCTTTCAGCGAGGCTTTGACAAGAGAATTTGCTTGGAGACTGTTGATACTTGATTTGATTATACAGTGGGCCAGAGACCCTTCTGTGAAGCTGCTTAGTGACAGTGTGGGAAGGATTAACAGATTTGTAGCTGTACAGGGCCACAGCTAATGTTGAAGACGAACCTATTGGTGTTAATCACATTGCACTTAATGGGCTGGAAAATGAAATAGTTTTTTGGGGACAAATTATTAGGGAGAAGAATGAACCAGGTCATAGGCATCTTGTTAAAGCAGGAAGGGTTGTTAAAGTGGGAACCAAGGGTGTTTCCACATTTGCCACCAAGGAAACAGATTTAACAAAATCCGTTTCCCGGTGATCCGGCCTCCCGAGGATCCATCTCTATTTCGGACAGATCCGAAGGGCCCTTGCGCATCCGCACACGCGCAGGGAGGCCAGATCGGGTGGGCGGATCACCTGGGTGCTGGGCAGAAGCTGCAGCACCCATTTGAAAGGGCATCTGGCCTCCTGCGCTGCTGACACCACCCCCGGAGCTGCGGGACTGGAGCATGCAGCTGCTAGTCACCATGTGTTCCCAGTGGCATGTGGTGCGCGGGTGAGGGCGGAAGGAGGCAAATAGAAGTTTCACCCTAGTTCCTTCTTTCATTTCAAACATAAGCATGAGACCTTGCTATCTTCCTCTGACTTTGATTGTATGTTGCAGACCCTTATTTCTCCAAAGTAGTATTTAGAGATCTGCAAAACGACTCCTGTCAAAACACCTGGATTCTGATGGGCCATTTTTGGTTAAAGATAAGAACAGTCAAGTAATATAGGTTATTGGCAAGATATATTTATCAAAGCAGCATCCTTAAATTTGGTCTTGTGCTGGACTCTTATCCCATAGTCACTGAGTTTGATTCTGTACCCCTCCATGAAGCCACCTGGGTGACCTTGGGCTAGTCTTAGCTTTCCTTCTGAGCTCTTAGAGCCCCACTTACCTCACAGGGTGTCTGTTGTGTATAAGAACAGAAGGTCTGTCAACTGTTTTGAGTCCCCATAAGTGGGTGAGAAAGTGGGGTATAAAAAGCCAACTATTCTCTCTAAATTGGACAGGAATATCATGTTTCTTTTCCTGTTTATGATTCATGTTGACTTTATTTGACATGATATTAATTGTTCCAGACTTCAAGAGAGCTGAGGTACATCTGAGGCCTCCATGGACAGCTTAATTCATAGGGCTCTTTATGTGCTATCTGCTCCTGCACTGTAAAGAAAAAAATCCTGAAGATAATTGAAGCTCACCACTTTATGAGCCTGTTGTTCAAGACTGAGGCACATTTCCTTTATTAAATTCTCATAGCCTGGCAAAGGACAAATAATATTCTGAGAACATTGTTTAGAGAACATTTTATGAGACCACTATTTTGAGCTAAGGCATAAGAACAGACAGATGGCTTTTGGTATCAAAGAGGTGACTTCACACATTATAGAACAAAGTTATGCTGAATAAAATTCTATTTGACAATTTTTATAAAAAATACATTAGTACCACAAATGATGAGATTGTTTAATAAAATAATAATGGAACAAGATGCTCCAGAGACATGGAAAGAGGCTGATACAATTGCTGTTTTGAAACCTACCAGGTCCTGAGCATTATTTAGAATCAAATCCAGGATTCCTTTTTCCCTGGTTGGTTTCATGACCATGTGTAGAGCAGTCATCTAGTAGGTCTAGGATTTTTTCTCTGTCTTTCCTGAGGGTTCTACTGGGCTGGCCTATGAGCTCAGTGCAAAAAGGCCTTCAGTTCCCGTATATGTCTGTTGCTAGCTAGGCGTATATAGAGAGAAGGCGTATAGAGGAGAAAGACTATCTGTTTTCTTCCTGCTGCTCACACTGCTGGCTGAGAAACTAAATTCCTTTTTCTTCTCTTGGTAGCACTGTCTCCATTTCTGTTGTAAATAACTTGCACAAATAAAATGAAATTTAGAGAACAAAAATGCATAGAACAGGAGAAGATGTAGCCAAAATGAATTAATTTTCTGTTGTGGGAGAAGGAGTGGGAGAAAAACTTAGTTCATCTCTGCGTGAAAGTGAAATGAGACTTCACTTGTCTCAGTCTGTGGGGCTAACATCTCTCCACCCTGTATGAAAGAAGATTGTGCTTGGCTAGAGGTGACTTCTGAAGGAGCAAGCAATGGAAATGCAGTATGCCATATTCATCCTGATATGCCATTTCCAGAAGGTCTCAGGGCCTTTTCACATCTTTGTTTGGTGCAAAGGTCAGTGAACTTCTGGGATGGAAAGCCGCTACAATGTTTAGAGGCAGTTTACCAGAGAAGCGGTTCCCCGCTCTGCTAAACTGCCTCTAACTTTAGAAGCTGCTTGCTGGCAATCGGGGAGTGGGGGTGGAATAAGGGTTGCAGGAAGAGGCTCATGGAACAACAAGGGCCAGATGACCCCCCCATCACTGTATCTTTACCTGTCAAACTGGGATGATCAGTTCTTTTATGTTGTTTGATCTTTAAAAATGGCCAGCAGTTGCAATCCCCAACACACAGGACAGGAATGGTGAGCACAGGATGTGAAACCCGCCTGCTAATGATGTGACTGTCAATCTCCTCCCCTAATAACCTGGGAGCACCCCCAAATCTCCAAAATAATCCAGGCTTGCCTCCTGAACCGCAGCGAGAACAGTTTGCAAGGGGAGTTTATTTACCGCGGATTTGGGCAATTTGTTGCGCATGTAGCCCGATTTGGGGGCTTTGCATGGGGATGCTCCAAGTCGAATTCAAATTTGATTCAGAGTATAGAGTGCATGGGGATGCCCCTTAATAGGAATACTTACTTTGGACCTGAAGGGGGATAACATGGTATTAGAAAAATGGCTTAGAAGTCTCTCTTAGGCACAGTAATCTTGTAATATATTGATTAGTAAAAGAGAAAATCTTACTTAATTGCTCTCTGGAACTGTTTGGATTAATTTTTCCTTTAAATCATTTTGAACTAAATAGCATGTTTGATGCAATTTATTATTCATCTTGAAAAGTGCATTGCTTTTTTTTTTAAGATTTCTAATTAATTTCTAATGAGTGTGTTTTAAAATATATGGTTGCAGCACCTGATGGTTCTTGTGCTGTTCTGCTGCATTCTTTGGGCTGTTGTTGCATCAGCATTTGTAAGAGTTCTTTGCAAGACTGTGGCCCAGCGATTTCTCACTTTCGTAAAGGAATCCCCCCCCCCAAAAAAAAACCCCATGCTGGGGCGTACAGTGAAGCTAACTGTAGTCCTGTGTGGATGACCTTCTGCGTTGTGTGTTATGTAATACTTAGCTGCCATTTTTAATGGATAACTTGCCATTTGCAAAGCCTAATATAGCACCATTCTGTCTGAATTCATGGCCTAGTTTCAAATTTATAGCTTCTCTTGGATTTTTATTTATTTATTTAAACTTATATCCCTTTTGCCTAGAGGTCTGGGGATAGGAATAAAAAGCAGAGGTAAAAATACACTACCTCACCACTGTCACCCAAAGAGTAGGACCAAACATGTAGAGGATGCTTAAATATATTTAAAAAGCTGCGTGTTTTGACTAGATGCCAAAGCATTCCCGGAGACATGTAACCTCCTGGGGGAACGTGTTGGTTGCATAATCCTGACACTGGCCTGAATACACTGCCCCATTCCTAGGTATGATAGCCAATGGAGGCCTCATTCTGTGAGGGTGGCCCTCTGGAGAATGATTCCTCACTCTGAAATGGAGATGAAGAAGTGTTCTGTCAGACAGTGATTGTGGCACCTCCTCCAGATGTCCTGGATGAAATCTCCACAGTGTGTGAGTGGACACCCAACCTAAAGCTCAACAAACTGTAGGTCTGGCTGCAATTCAGTTATTTCCTCTGCCCACAGGGGCCACATCTTTCGGTCAATATAAGAACTGTTGTCAAACCTGGGTTGTAATTAGACACAGGAAGAAAAGCACCTCTCAGGTAGTATGGAGATAGCTTCAAGGTGGGATTCTTCCCCCTCTCCAAACATTCTATGCTAGAAAGTAGGAATCAGTGAAAATTTGAGAACATGAGGGCCCCACACTGTCTCTGAGGCAACTCTGAGGTGCTCTCTTTGTTATGTCTGAACACAGCCCCTGTATTGGTATGGGCAAACAAAGCTTTGCTTCTGTAAGTTTCCTAGGAGCTCTTTTGTGGCAGCTGCTCTCATTTGATGAAACAGTTGATTAAGTATATTATGGGGTGCTAATTTCCTTGAGGGGAAGAATTCTCATGTTAGTTGTACCTGATCAAAACATTTATTTAATAGATTTCTACAGCTGAGAAATAACCACAAGTTTTCTTCTCCTTTAGGCACTGTTATTGTTTTTAGTGTGTCTATTTTACATTTTGTTTTATCACTGTAATGTGCTCTAAGACCTTCTAGTATAGGGTGAGATAAAAATGCAAATAAATAAATAATTAAAAAAAACATGCAATAGGGCTATTAAAACATAAGTGACCAGTCTATAAAGTCATCAGGAATGCCAATAAAAACAAAACAAAACAAAACACCATAAACAATAAACTTGTATTGTTTATATGGCAATTACTTTTTTCCCTCAAGGACTTTTACCTCCAACTCTCTACCATTATTTCTGTATTTGAACAGAAGTGAAAAACTGCAATATTACTTTTGATTCTCTTTTTACCAGTTTTTTTTAAATTCATCACTCTCAAACAAATTGCCATATTCTATAATAGAGTGTGTTCTGGAAATGATAGAACATAACTGTGCTAGAGATCCAAAGTATATGTATTGGTATGTGTGTGTAGGAATGCTTGTGCTTTTCTGCATACTTGCCCAAGGATTTGTTCACATTGTGTAAAATATGCATTCATATCTGGACAAAAAGTTTCCTTTTTTTTTTTTAAGTTCCTCTCCTTGGCTTTCTATTTGTTCTATTCAGTCTTTTCAGCACTTGAGACAAGTTTTGCACAATTGACTCCCTGAAAAGAAATTTAAAGACACTTGGAACATAAAGTTGTACTAAACTTTGGAACAACTGGGGCCATTAATCTATAAAAAGCACAGTCACGAATGTTCAACATGTTTGAAAATAGTTGTGTCTAAATGGAGGTGTTTGACCTGTGAACTGTAGCTGATAAATGAGCTACTTATTTGTCTTGGAAATCAACACTGAAGCAAGAATTATTGCTTGGAAATTTGATTTCTTTAAACATTTATTTTAACATGTATACAATAAAATTATGTATCAGTGACACATTACTTCATAGATACAAAATAAATCCCACTCACCCCTGTTCTACTCCTGTTCTACTTGGTAACAGTTGCCTCCGAGGCAGCTTAGAGAAGGCTTTGAGGTGTTCAAATATCAGTCTGCCCCTTACCCTCTCTTAAATATTCTGTGCTTATGGGTGGATTAGAGGAGGTGGATTAGAGGAGGCTTGGGAACATGAGGGCCAGACACTATCTTTCTGAGGCAAACTGCAAAAAGGCCCTGTAGTTGGAATTATGTTCTGAATAATTCTAAAGGGGGAGTATAACTTGGGCTTCATCCAGACAGGGGTTAAACCACATGATTATGTCACAGCTATATTATTTATTTATTTGTATTTTTATCCCACCCTATATCTTGATGTCACAGGACAGGTAACATTTAAAATCAAACATATTTAAAAAATAACAGTATATATTAACAGTGTCTGCAAGCATCTGCCCATTTAACCAAAGGCCAGGGCAAAGAGGTGAATCTTCACTGCCATATTTAATGTGTACAGTGAAGGTGCTTGACACACCTCGGCTGCATCTCCATGGGATGCCTTATATTGATTTCCCAAAACCGAGATAATTGAACCGGGTTGAAATTGTCTCCACGGCTTTCAATTTGATCCGGTTCGGCAGCATCCCGATGGCATTCTGATTGCAACCTTATCTCGGATTCAGTCCTCGGAGTCCGCACAGCATTCCTGTCCTCCCCGCCCATTGCCAGTCATGGTGTCCACCCCCTCTCTCTGATTGGCGTTCCCTCCCTCCCTCCCAGGATCAGCCCCTCTCACACAGTTCAAAGTAACAGAGATCAGACCTTTCCCCCGGCTGATGAGGCTGGTTGAAAGGGGCGGGGAAGGAGGTGAAAAATGAACCAGATGTATTGGAAGGGAGATTTAACAAGAGATGGGGGGGGGATGTAGCAAAAGTGTCTGATTTTATAGCTGTCATGAAAGCCTGCCTGCTCCCACCCTCCCTTCCCTGTGCCTCATACATGCCTTTTTGTTCTGATCAGCTCTAGCGATCGTGCACTAAACTCTGTAAAATTCTGTCTGCTTCCTCCCGCTCTCATCACTGTGCAGCTCTCCACTTCCTTTCCTAGTATATATATAGCCCCTGACTCTACGTTCTCCACATTCACGTGGAAGGGTGAGGCGATTCCGAAGACGTCTGGATCCCCCTTTCCCACCCGCGCTTCCCTTGCGCCAAGAGGCTGGGTTGGAGGAGACCGAGGGGCTTTTCCTTCGCCTCACACCTCCTCTCCGCATTTCCCAGGGCACACAGCAGCAGCAGCAGCAACTCAAACCCCCTTCACAGCCACAGCCTTTAAACCACAACCTCCAGGGCTTTCCTTTCCTTTCCCTTTTTTAAAGGTCAGCACTTTCAAAGAGCTAGAATTGCACAAAATTGCAACATTGTTATTAAGGTGTGAAGTGCCTAGAGCGCTACAGTGTAGCTTTAAGGACTGGAGTTTTATAGTGGCTGTTTGAGGGTGGATTTTTTCAATGAAATCACTATCTTTGGAAGCAAGCTATTGGGGGAGGGAAACCCTAAACATGACGTGCCCAGAATATGGACAGCCATTGGATACAGTGCGATTGGGGGAGGGAAACCCTGAACATGGAACCTCATCCCTGAAAACAGTACTGTTCACACAGTAAAAAATTAAACACGTATCGAGTGGATGAGACCTGTTGAAATCAGGATTCAGATTCATCACGCTTTGGGGTGGATTAACACGGGGAAATTGTGTTAAGCCAAACTGCCATCTGGACTCCGAGGATTCAAAACATTTTGAGTCTGAGATAAGGGTGCCGTGAAGACACGGCCCTCAAGGGGGAGACTATTCCATAGTCTCCCAGAAAGCCCTCTCCCAGATGCCCACATCTTTTGCTGCTGAGGGTGGTGGGACAATCAGGAGGATCTTTGATCCAGATCTTAAGGCACAGGCAAGGCAATATGGGAGTAGGCATTCAGATATTTGGGCTCAAATCATTTAAGGCCTTATAAGTTAAAATTAACACTTTGAGTTGGGCTTGGTAGCGAATTGGCAGCCAATGCAACACTTTTAAGATCAGTGTGATGTGTCTCTCGCCAGCTGCCCTAGTCAGCAGTGGCTGCATTGTGCACTAGCTGCAGCTTCTGAACCGTCTTCAAGGGCAGCCCCATGTACAGTGCATTACAGTACTCTAGTCTGGAGGTTACCAGAGCATGGATAACTGTGGCCAAGGCATCTCTGTCTAGAAAAAGTTTCAATTTTGAATTGCCACAACTATATCCCAGCTCTCAACACGGGTTTTCACAAAATAACATTATCACCTGCCTGTCTGGAAACTTGGCTTGTGGATTGCTTGAAGAAAATGGCTCTGCATGTGTACAGGGTTGACACTGGCTCAAAAATGGCCACTGCATACTTCTGGACTTCTGGGTATTATGTGCTGTCGAAATACCCAGAAATAACTGCTTCACCATCATACATGCAAGCATGGAGACAGATAGGTCATAGTGCCTACTCTGTATTTTTTGGGCAACAAATGATTATTCTGAAGGAACTTTACTCCAGATTATTAGTAAATAGTAGGATTTTAAAGAACCAGCTGGAGGCAGATCTTTTACCAGCAGACTAGTGCATGTCTCTCTTAAAATTAAGTGAAGAATAAAGTTTCATTGGCATCATGTGCTCTAAATGAGTTCTGATGGTTAAAACCTGCTTCAGTTTTCACCTTTCCTTCCTAATGACAGTACCTGAATGGTCTGAAGCAGAAACAAGCAGAAGATATTGGAATATATGTACAGTTGGGGTGTGCTGGCCTGGCTGCCGCTCTCTTAATCATGCTGTCAGATGGATTATCAAATTATCAACTAGAAGGCAAGTTAGATTAGTTAAGGGTGGAGTCATCTGAATTGTATATGACTTCATATTTTCCTCATGTCCCCATTTAATGATAGGGCAGGTGCACAAAGAGAAAAAAAATCCACATTGAAGCTTTTTTGTTTTTAAAGAATTGCTTGGATGTGTTGGATTCATATCAAATTGCCTCATTTGGCTGAAAGGTAGGGAGGCTGGGAAATCATTATATTTAGAGGGTGGGGTGGAGTTGGCAAACAAAGGAGACAAATTGGAGTGTGACCTGGCATGTGTGTTACTAGTGTGCACAGCAAATGGCAAACCTGCTTTTAATTTTTACTGCATGTAAATCTTTTAGTATTAGGCATGTGATCACTCCGTCTGTAGCCTCTGTTGTTTTTGTGCTTTTTAAATTTATACTCTAATCCATCTCAAACATCTTCTGCTGTGACTCTAGATTACTGAATATCTTTGGAAAGTTTTCTCGCTTCCATTTTGTTTAGACTCACATAAATAAAAATCTTGTATCCATCTTCTTCTTCTTCCTGCTCCTCCTCCTCCCCCGCACCCCAATTTCCTTTTGTCTATGAGAAATGGGTTCTTGGCCACAAATCTCATGGTAATAGGCCATCTGGTTTGAAAAACCTGATTCCAACATTGAAGCTTACCTCATTGTCACAGGGAAAGGGGAAATAAATTTGAGAAACATCTGTTTTTCACCTTGGACAACTTTGTCAATTTAGATGCTACAACTCACAGCTGTTTTGCCTTTGCTTGTGCAAGCTCTAGTAACTCCCTTCTGCAGCCAAAGAGAAAGAAAAGGATTATTAACAACACTGGAACACAAACATCCCTGAAGAGAACGGATGGGTTTTGTCCAATTCTAAAGCTAACTGATTTGGGAATGACTGCATAAGTCTCAGAAAATACAGTGATGGGACATAAAAAATTTGCATGGATTTTTTTAAGCAACTCAAAAGAATGAGGTAGCCAGTGTTCTCATTCCACCTCTAATCCACATAAAATGCACTTTCAAAGTGCATTTTCTAATCTCTGGCAGGGAATGTTTCTTCATTAACATTGGTTAGATCCAGATCAGTGGATCCAGAATAACTGGACTCACATGGCCTGGGTCAACACAATCTGCATTGATGGTGCTGATCCAGCCCGTTTTCCTGAGGCAAATGTGAGATTTGCAATGACCCCCTCATATTTCTGAAGGCTAGGAACACCCATGGCTATACTCTGCTGCTGAAAATCACTGCCCGGTAGTTCCAGATCACAGAGGCCTCCTGTGATCCAGAACAAGACCCTTGATCCAGGTATAGACCTGATTAGCTCTCTGTATAACAGATCTGGATTAGGGGGCTCCTTAATCCAGACCTGCCTCCATTTTGTGCGGACATAGCAGAGCAGCAGGAGGTGTAGTGCCATAGATCCATATTAACTTATGGATCTATGTGGCCTAGAAGTATTTTACACAGACTCTTAATTCAGATTAAGGATCTGCGCAGAATAACTCATGGGGAATGGGATTACTTGAGCCTTTTTTAAAACTATGTAGTTACAATTTTAGACTTGATCAGTTAATAGGCTTTTGAGAAGGGGACAGAATTTGGCATTTATCAGACTATTCAATAAGGGCTGCAGTTGCGACGTTCCTCCAATTACAATCCTATATAGGCTTGTTGATGGAACTGAAAGTCATTTGAAACTCAGCAGGTGGCTAGCATTGTTCAAATTTATTGCTTTTCATGTAATCTCAGAATGATGAACATTAAAAAACCAACTTTTCAGTTGAGGAAAGAACTGAAAATATTTTTAGTAACCTTGTAAAGAAGGAGTAATATTATCATTTTATTCTGTAAGAATTATTTTTATTTTAAAAAATCTATTATTTGCATTCATAGTTCCTCTGGTAATAAAGCACTGTATTGCTAGGTAAATAGAAAAAGACTTCTTAAAATAAAATCATGGAATTGGCTGTAAATCTACTTCTACTCCTATTGCCAATGCAGGCAATACAGGACCAGAATATCCCTGCAAGATGGCTGTTCAACCGTTGCATAAAAGCCTTCATCAAGGGGAAGCTCAAAGCCATTTAGCTATTTAGGCTGCATCCATACAGCCACTAAAGGGGTTAAGTTTCAGGCTGCCACACAGAGTTGGTACCTTGTGAGAATGGGCACCTAGTTCCAAACTCTAGGTTCTCTTGGAGCTCCATGAATGCTGTTATAGGTGAAATAATACCACCCTCAGCAGCTCAAAACACGGCCAGAATTTGGATTGTGGCTCAGAAATGCAGAGAGAGGTCTCCTGAATTTTTGGTTCATTGCAGTGACACTGACCATGTTTTTGCCTGTTGAGTGAACTCCTGGCTACTACATACATTTGAACAGTAACCAGGGGCCTTTCTGCACTTGCACTTCTTCTGGAATACATCCCAGAATAGGGACCTGCTATTTACATGCTAGTACAGACTATGGAAGGCCACAGGTGAGACCTGCCATAGTCTGCATTAGCTTGTGGCCAGCAGACCACTATCCTGAGATATATTCCTGAATAGGGATGTGCACGAATCTTTTTTTTTGTATTCGAATTTGAGTTGAATCGAATATCAAAACATTCAATTCAGATGTTTAAAATCCAAATGCTAAAAAAACCGATTTGAAATGTTAGATTCGTATTTAAAGATATGAATGTTGACAACAGTCGTATGTGTTATACGTATCTGTATGCATTTCATATGCATGCTGTTTTATCCTGTGTGCATCCCGTTTTCATCCCATATTAGTGCAAATGTGTACAGATACGTATAATATTTATACGTATAATGATTTCAATCATTCAAACGAATGTTTCAGAACACTCAAAATCCATTCAAATGTGAGTTTTACTATTCTTGCAATTATAAACTTAATGCTAAAGTTCCCCAATACTACCTTTTGTAGTTTAAGCTGATTAAATCTTGTTCTGCCTTCCAGAGACGCAGAGAGCATGTTTTTTTAATTTTTCTATATCACATTCCTATAGGAATTTGAAAGATGCTCAAGATCAAGACTCTGGTGAAACAATGTGTGTGTGTGTGTAAGGCAGCAGCATAATTGAAGTTTCATCTGCTCAGGTAAGTTTGTAATTGCACACAGGTAACCAATTTGGGTGGATTAAAAAAATGCTTCTAACTGTGGATCTTTTTGCTAGCTCCTCTCCAAAGAGATGTTAATTGAACTATGACTGAGTGCCGTCATGTGTCTCCTTTGTTCAACATTTTCTGACAGGCTTTTAAAAATAGAATTTGGTATCACAACTATTTCATTTCTGTTGTTCATTGGAACAGTGAGCCTGGGTAGACCTCTTGTGCTTTATGGTAAAATTTGTGCATTGTAGTTATAGTTGTAGAGCTGAAAGCAAACATCCCATTTTAGTCTTGTTCTGAGCTGAAGTTCAGCAACAGCAAACCATATCAGGTGCTTCACCCAATGAGCCCTTCCTCTCTACACCACTTAGGTATGAGTGTAGAAACAGTTTTGCCCTGCAGAAATTATGTAGGGAACTCACCTGCCTTGGACCGTGTGGCCTCTATCATTTATTTGTTTCGGGTATGACAAATTCACATTGGCCACATTCCCGCATGACTATTTTAATTCGTATTCAGAACCGAGTGTGCATTCTAGCTGTTCCTGTTTGCTTGATGATAACTTGGGCTCAATTCAAATACTACAATTTCCATTCAAACTGCCCAAATCCCCAGCACAATGAAACAGGATCTTTTTATCCCCGCCCCCTATCCTTTGATTCTCCCATTCCTCTCCCTGACAGGGACAGGTTTTGCCACCTTTTCGCACAGCAGCAGCATAAGTGGAACTCTTCCTGCTTGACGTCTTCCCCTCTCCAAAAGTTCTGATTTCTTGATTTTCTCCCTTTCTGTGCTCCCAGAGGGAATTTGCAGATGAAGGGTTTTACCGGGCAGCCAAGAGTCCATGGCTTCCTGGAGGTGAAAGTTGCTTCTTCCTTCTTTTGTCATCTTTTGGAAGAAAACCCCCTCAGTGCATGATCTGGACTTCTGAGAGAACGGTGTTTTTAGTACACCCAATTATTTTAGCGGAGGTGCGCTTCTCCGCTTGGCAGCAGGTATACCTCTGCCTGACAGCTGATCTCAAGCACCCATGTGTGCCTTGCAGATCGGACGATCAGGCAAGGGTGTGTGTCATGCTTGTACCCAGGGGGGGAGGGGGGGAAAAAAGGATGTGATTCCCCGATGCAGGGGTTTACTGGGGTTTTCATGGGGACAGGTGGATTCGGTTCGAACCTGCACTGTCCTTAATCGCATGGGGATGAGTTAATGAGAGCTACAATTTGCATTGGGGGTGCCCCGAATCCACCCCGAAGTAAACGGAGCCCATGGGGATCCACCCTGTGTTCAAAGATCCAGCACTTTTTAAAATCTCTCTCCATACAGAAAAGATGAGGCAGGGCAGGGCAAGAACAGGGGGCAGACCTTCTGTGAAATCCCACCCATCTAATGCCAGGCTGATAGGGGGCACTTCTAGGCTGTAAATGCCTCCTGAAAGTGCAGATGCGGCTGCCTAGATGTTAACCTATTGCAAACTACAAGTCCAAGAGTGAATTGGCCTCTGGAAAAGTATTTGGGCCAACAAAGCATTTAGAAAAAAGTGGAAGGTGGCAACTTGATTTCCCAGTGAAACTTATAAAGTTGATAGACATGTGATTTCAGAAACTGCTATGCCACATTGTAAATATGAATGAACACAACTCATAGTGTTAATAGGATTCAGTTGTTAGTTTTGTACATGCTATTATCATCATTTTTTTTTTAAAAAAATACATTTCTTATTGGAATGGGGAAACCATCAACAGCGCTTATTGACAGGATATGCTGTACTGAGATTGAGAGATACAGCACATGCGGTTATAATTTGAAAGAATGGCCATTACAGCAAGAATAAGCTGGCTTCCAATTCTCAGGTGTACGTTAAGATGCCATTCTATTCTTTATTACTTATATTAAAAATGTTCTTTTAAATTTGTTTTGCCAGTATAATGTATGGAAACAATAAAACAGTGCTGAAAAGGTTATTATGCACCAAAATGTAATCTGCTTTATATTGGATTCCTGTATCAGGGAAAAACTCGTGCATCTTCTCCCCCCTCCCCCCTCCCCATATTCATTATGGTTAGAACTGCATTGTGAACGCTACAGGCTATTTAATTACAAACTAAATTTCTCTATATCCTGATGTTTTGTAAATCGGTTTCCCCCCAAAGCCAGCATGTTGGTGGCATCAGACAAAACATTGTAATGAAATATTCTCTTAGTTTGGATTATAGCCACAGAAACTGGAATAAAATATTAACCCACAGAAATATGCATATGAAATGAAAAATTCATTCCTCATGGACCATGCTGCTAAATGGTTTTAAAGAAAATTCTTGTGAGATCATTCCTGTTATATAGTAGAATATTATGAGAATCAAATTTGGCCCTGTCCACACTGGGCTTATTCCTTATTTAACCCAGAAGAGGGCCTTGCCATCTACATGCTAGCACAGGCTATGGCAGGCCCCAGGCTGGGCTTGCTGCAGTCTCCACCAGTATGCATATTCATTCATCCACACATTCCTGCCTTTTGCTCAGAAAGAGACTCAAGGTGGTTTACAAGATTAAAACAACAATACAGTATATTTAAATGAAACATATTATTAAAACAAGGCAAAAAATAAAAGACAAAAGACAAATCTCTATTCTGGGATATAATCCAGAATAAGGCCCTTTGAAGAAAGGGGCTTTGGTTCAATGTTCCTTTCATTCTACTATTGTATTTGAAATAGTGTTTGGGAAATACGATTTTTTTTCCGAAGAAAAGTGTGTACCCATGCTTGTAGAGTTGAGAACAATGTTCACTCTGAGGGAATGCCATCTATTGGCATCTCTTTTTGCCATTCTTGCAGGGGTAAAAGAGCAGCCAGAAGTGCCAGGAAGCTTTTTCATCTTTCCTTATTGTTCTTCTACATTGTAGTAGGAATGGAAAAATTTATTTCTTAGATGTCTTTTGTGTTTTCTGTCTCAACTTTGATTTACTGTACTTTGATGACATTTTTAAAAGGTTAATTAAAAAAATACATTTATTAATGTATTTTGGTATTTACGTGCCTAATATACATATTTTTAAAAGCAAGACCTTTCTGCACTTACTGGGCTTAATCAGTATTACAGAATCTGGAGTAACTAGATTCAGATCAGTCGCAGAAGAAAACATCTGCATTAAGTGGGCTGGATGAAAGCAAATGTGGCAAAAGAAGAGATGCAAAGCAGATGCATAAATACTGTTCCATACTGGTGGATGTGAATCAGTGCCAACAACATCTCTGAGACCCCAGTGTAGTTGGCCCACATCCTTCTTGTTCAAACACTGCATTTGGTCCACTATCAGTCCAGGCTACCATGCCCTTAGTACAGATCTGGTCCAGATTGCCACTAGTCCTGTGTGGACCATGTGGACTATAGCCTTCCTATTCCAGTTTACCAGGTAAGTGCAGAAAGGGCCCAAGTATCCTCCAAACAAAATTCACAAAGTTTTGTACACATCTTCTTTTACGCATGGAAAACTGGCATTGGTGGAAATTGGCCTGTTAATTTGCTTCCTGTCTCTAGAGTGATCCTGGGGGAAGTTTACAGACCTTCAGGCAGTCTGTTGGTTGGATGAAATCAGACCCCATTTGACAACCAAGGGCCAGGGAGACTGAGGAGTGGCCTGTTTGAATGCAGTCATTGAACACTTGTCTTTCACTGAATGATGATGCAGAGTCTTCAATTTCAACTGGATTGAGTAAAAACTGTTTTTTCAGAATTATCCTTTCTTAAAGTCACTGAATCACTCTTTTAGGTTGTGTTTGCAAACAATAATTTGTAAAACATATCCCTACGGTGATTCAGAAATGACTTAGAGATAGTTCCACCCTGGGATCATGTACATGTCTCATGGACCTTGTACACTAGAAAAGCAGCATCATATATGAGGGCTATATGCTACTTTCTCTGAGGTACTTTTGAGGTGCTTCTGAGTTGCTTGCTGAAGGCCAAAGCTTGCTGAGTTCTCAAGATACTTGCCACTGCCCAACCCCCTCATTTCATGGACATAAGCATGGCCGATGTGGTAGTATTGCTGGGATAACCGAGAAGCTGGTACAGGTGACGAATTCAAGAAAGGCGGAGGGGAAGGTTTATTGATTCTTCCAGCAAAATTTGCAGAACCATATGCTCAATGGTTTACTAAAATGGCCTGGTGGCAGAATGATTGTGTGGCATGGGTCAAAGGGATAGGTATACCGAAGTGCCTTGTTCTTTAGCTTCTCTCCTCTGTCTTGCTCCTTAGTACAAAATTCAAGAATATGTAGATTTCTTTAACAATAAAAAGTTCTGTAGGTACATCTTTCCCTGGGAAAAATGTATTATAATGAAGAAAAAATGTATTGCAATGGAAAAAGGTTTTCCATTTGGATTTCTGTCATACAACTTTGTCGTCATAGAAGTGAGCACATTTCTCCCCCTCATGCCCCCTTTTTCCAAACACAGTCAAAGATCTAGATCTTTAAGATCCAGATCTTTGAGATGGGTTCCTCCTGGAGATCTGGATCTTGAAGATGCCTGAAGACCCCATTGTGGACACAGTTAATCAGGTCCACACGAAATTCAGATTCAAGGGCCTGAAGGACCTATTAAATCTGGATTTCTCCTGCCCTCGTGTGGACAGGGCCTTGCAGATGGGACCTTCAATAGCTGGAGACAGAGCCTTCCCAATTGGTACCAGTCAAGTACCAATTGGGTTGCTAATGGGATCTTAGATGGATTCTAAGCCCTAGTGGAAAAAGGTCCTTGGATTTTCAAGCAGCCCATAGGCTAAACGATATTGAGATATTGGATATATTCCTTTGAAGCCACTAACATATTGAAGTTGCCTTGATTGTAAATGAAGACTTCATTATAAACATGCATTTTAAACAAACAAACAAACAAACTAGAGCTGGCAACTGTAACAAAGTATGTCCTTTCAAGGGGGAACAAAATAATGTTCCATGCAACACACAGGAATTCAATTTACACTGGCTACCTTTGATAAGAACCAACTCAAATCCTTAAGGAAAAGACTGGTGACCTTGGAACCCCCCCCCCCCACACACACACACAAGCTACAGAAATTAGAACAATAGGTCTTAGTCCTGAGGTGAGATTTCACTGTGCTAAATTAATGACACTCAATTATCTAGTAATTATAGTGTCATTCATAGCGGTCTCTACTCATCAGTGCTGTTTGGGAATGAAATTGAGAGATGTCAAATGGGGACACAGAAGTGATTTGGTAAAAAGGCAACTTCAAAAGGAACCGTATCAAACAGCAATGATGTTACTTTCTTAGTTGTGCTTCCAACTGTCCCCTCTCCCCTTGGTGCTAATCATCAGTGTCCTGTTAGTTTTGCATATGTTGAAAGCTGCGTACAGTAAAAAAAATGTACTGGGGGAGTTGGATAATAATTGTGAAACCAGAAGGTATATTTTGGATGGTCATCTCTTAGCTGATTATAGTTTGCTTTAGGGGGGAAATGGAGTAGTATTCACATGCACTGTCTGCTCTATTATGCAAGAATATGAGGCAAGAATTTATGAAGGATATCCATAACTATAGAATGGAACAAGGAGTGGTCTTGGCTCAATGCTAGAATGTCTACTTTACATGCTGAAGGTTCCAGGTTCACAGCCTGGAATTGAGAAATGGCTAACAAAAATGCCATTATTAAAACTGCATTAACTCAGACGCTAGAAATTTCTTGTATTTACCCTGAAAGAAAGCTAAATGGCATATTGCTAGGACAAAATATGGAAAGGTTTTTTGGATGTCTGCATAGCACAGCAGAAAATAGGGTGGGGTATTAATTACACAATATTTATTAATAGGCAGCACGTTTTTGGTAGTTTAATGGTACACACAATGTTTTGGAAAAAAAAATTTACAGCTCAGTTGGCTTACTGTCCTGGCTTTAATTACAATTTACAGAAGATTAAATAAAAGGAAAACAATACTCCATCCCAGAAAGTAAAAATAACTTTAATATATCGCGTGACAGATACAAGAGGAATATAGTGAAAGACTGGGCAGGATTTTTGCACACTGATTAAAAAAGCGTAAACATAAAGAATTCATTTCTGCTATGCAAAATGGGAATAAAAGTGTATGTATTTCCATCTTATGTAAATGTTGGTTTTTGAAATTGTAATGTCAGTTATAGAGTAAACCTGTAGAAATATTACAGCAAGATATATTAGGGTTCTTTCTTTTTCCTCTCAACTTGAAGTTCTTCATTCAGAGTTTTCACAGTTTCTTCTTGTACTTTTGACAGTGAAATAAACAGAAAACATAATTTTAAATTATCTAGCCCTGTATTTCTCATTGAGGGACATACTTTTTTGGTGTGTGTGTGTTCTTGTTCCTAATTTATTTGGGTTATGCAATGTTTGACTCCTGATGTTTATCCACTTGAATAAATCATGTTTATTTTTAAACATGTCACCAATAGAAATTACTTCTACCTGATTTGAATGAAAGAATCCACAGTGCATAAATGAGGTTATATTAAGTAACCTTGGCTCATCCAGGATTTCACAGTTTTCCTGTGCTTTCCGTAGGTCAAGTTTGGCAAAGTCAGAGCTAGTTGAGTGGGTCACAAGACTAGAGACAGTAGGGATATGTCAAACCTGCATTCACTGAATGCTCCCTATGGATGCCTGATGACAAACGTGTGCCTTCACGTGCTGCAGACTCTGGCCAGGAAGGGGCCTATAATGATGGTGTGGATAAGTTCCCCATCTTTTGTTCTACTCATACATAAAGAACATAAGAAGAACCCTGATGGATCACACACAGCCCATTAGTCCAACATCCTTCTCAACATCAATTGTTTCTGGCTGTTTTTTTTTTTAATTAATTTTTAGAATGTAAAAATAAAATGTTACATTATAGAAAAATCTTAAAAGAATAATACATAAAGTAGAAAAGATTGGCTTCTGGTCTGTTTCATGGCAACTGCCACTTATTTTAATCTTCTTCTGCTCTCGCCTTTCTCCATTTGTCTTCTCCCAATCAAAATCTTTTGACACTCAGTCCTCAGAACCCATGGTTGTTAAATCATTCTCTGTGTTTTGTAGAAAGTCAATAAAGAGTTGCCAATCCTTTGAAAAGTTTAACCACTGTCTTATCTTTTAACAACATATCAGTTGAACTACCTCTGTCAGGTTTACCATTTTTATAGTCTAGCCCTCAATACTTGGGAAGTTTGTCAGTATTCCATAGCGGAACATACAAAGTTCTATATTGCAACAGTATGTTAAATTTCTCTAGATTTTATGTTAACCAATCAAACCCAGTAGGAACACTTCTGGTTTCCACTGTCTTTGTATTTTTCCATTTATTTTGATAAAATCAGATATATTTCCCTTGAAAACTTTTTTGCTTTAGAGCGAGTCCATCACATATGATAAAAAGATGTATCTTTTTCACCACATTTCCAACAAGCACTGGAAACCCCGTTATATATCTTTGACGTTTTTATGGAGTCATATATCATCCATATATTGTTTTATAGAAATTTCCTTTAAGATTATAAGCAAGTGTAGATTTTAACTCTTTAGTTCATATTTTTCTCTCATTACTCTGTATATTTTATTGAAAATTCCTTGCCCTTTTTGTGATACATTCCTTTATTTGCTCTTCTTCCAAATCATATTTCAACAACACTTTATACAATTTAGAATTTATCTCTCTTTCCTTTGTACACATTTCTGTTTCCCACTCTATTTTCTCTTGAGCCAACTGGACATATTTTAAATCATTCCAACAGCCGAACATATAAAAGCCATTATACACTATAACCTTCTAATAACAATTGTTCCCTTATTTTCATAGTATAAGCTGCTTTGTCCTCATCTAAGAATAACAAATCATTGTATATTAACCATTCTCCTATGATCACAGATTCTAAAGTATGTCTTATGCGGTAAAATCCAAAGCGGCATTTTCATGCGTAATCTACTTTTATACTTGTTCCATATTTTAAACAAAACATTTCTCACAAAGGGTTTCTTAAGGAACACTCATTTTGACTTTGTCATACCATTGATATCCATGCTATCCAAATCTTAAACCATGTTCTCCTAGTTGTAATAATCTTCCATCTTTTAGGAATAACTGTTGGAACTGCTCCAGCCTGACCTGAGACCAGGCCAGCCAGGTAAGTATGGAAATTGCCTGAGACTCTTATAATCAGGGTTGCTCATTAGAATGATGAGACCTCTGAAAATTTTTGATTCCAGGTCCATCTCTCTTTGAGAGATGGGTTTATCAGCACATCCTTCACTATGGACATCCTGAGATCATACGCCCAATATCTGTCTCCCCATTCCTCTCATGGAAATACTGTCATCTGGAATTCTTAAAATCTTTGTGGTTAGAACACTCAAACATAATGGTATCTTTTTAACAAACTCAAATCTGCTACAGGAACAGAGATGAATTCCAATTTCAGAGATCAGTACACACTGACAGTTCCATTTAGCCTCTGTGTGTATTATGTGTTCATTTTAACGAAACGAACAAAAACACTCTTAGAAGGTATTATTATTACCATTTATGTAGTGCTATTAGTATACATAGTGCTTTACAGTTTAAGATAAAAACAAGCAACATAGTAGTTCCTTTCAGTGGTGTATAATCTACTAAGAAATAAAAATGAATTACATTAATAATAAATCTAACACCATAAAATCATGAAAATTAAGGTGAGGAGTATTCCCCATTATGAAAGTGTAACTATTTCTAGTATAATCAAATTGTGAATAGGAATCTTTTTTTGCTTTTGTGTTTATTACTAGTTCATTTTCATTCTATTGGCTTTTTAATTCTGCCTCTACCTCTTCCGAAACAAACTCATCAGCATTCACATCTTTGTCTTTCAGGACCTGAGGCAGCTGAAGCTGAGCACAGTTACGTGTCCATTCAATTATTAATCGCAATATAATTACAGATAAAGACTGTACATCCCCATGAATATTTAAAAGGTAAATAATTAAAGATTGAGCTTCAAAGTACTTTTTTAAAAACCCAAGCAGCCAAGATCAAAACAGTGTGCACCTACCCAAAACATTAACAATAGGATTCCAGATGTTGAGCATAAATGCTAACATGCTGAAAACCATTGGTAAACTTTTCTCCATGCCAGTTAATTTTAGGATCCTTTTCCATTAATTAGACTTGTTTTCTTGTTAGTAACAATATATATCTTTAAGCATTGCTTAAAGGCAATTTCCAGAGATATGTAACTCAAGTGAATGAAGAGGAATTTTAATAGACATTCTGAATCTTTACACAAGTTTCCCTGTTTCCTGAAAAGTATCTCCTACTCTGTTTATATTTATTGGCTATAACTTCAGCCAATATGCACTTGTGCATGTAGTGTACATCTGTGATCTATAAGTGTTCAGCCAGCAATCCAATTTTACATTTGAATGAGGTGTCAGAAGAAAAGGCAAATAAACATTGTGAATCGCTGCAAAATCTTCATTCAGACTTCTAAAGTATTTTGAGGACTGAGCTGAATATCCCAATCAAGGAAAAATAGGAAAGAAATACAGGGATCATAATAACATTAGAAAAAAACCCCTCTATATATGGACAGAAAAGCCATCAACGCTGACAGCTGGCACACTGAATAAATTACTGTTTTTGAATGCATAGATATTAAGCATGGCTTTTTCTATTGGTGAAGGTTATAAGAGGTTCCTTTTTGTTTAGAGGACACGGACAGGCTATAGACAATTGTGTTAGAATTTAATGTTAGCCACATGTTAGATGGCTTTTTCTCCAGTTCATGTGCCATCTGACCTTAAAAACAACCAGTGTGGCTTAGCATGGATTAGTAGCAGATTGAAAATTAGCTTTATGGAGCAAGACTCTGAGGAAGCCATCTGCAGCAAGAATAAAGTTGTCTACCTAGACATTCTATATATTATATTGAGAGCGAGAGATGTGGGAATTTGGGGAGGCTTGAATCATTAAACTGGTCAGTCTTAAGTGTATATAGAGGCTGGTTATTTCTGAAGAGAAATGCATCTTCCTATTGGCTCTATTAATGAAATGTGAGGTGTTCCATTCAAGATCTGCTTATTTATTTATTTACTTATTATGTGCACTTGAAGAAGTATCTGGTCAGAAATCAGGCAGCATCCCAATGGTGCTGAAAAGGGAAATCTGTGTGGTGGAATCTGGTACGTAAAATGCTCAGCACCTCCAGCCTTTACTGGTTTCAGGGACCAGTGGAAGCTCTGGAACTTGTGGAGCTTTTGTTTTGCAGCATCCAAAGTTTCTGCCAAATACTTAATTGTGCCAGGCAGAAAATGTGGGTCAGTAAGTTGTCCATGTTGCTGCCGTCTTTCCAGATGATGGCAGCTGGGTTGGAAAAGTTTGTGCATTCTACATGGAAGGCATCTGCAAGATTGCTCTCTGTCCCTTGGGGTTGTGTTGTAGGCCCAGTGAGGGTGTCAGTGTGCTGGCAGCATTCCCCAAAGACCAAGAAGCTGCTTTTGATCATGAGGATGCAGCCTTAGAACCTGGTAGATGTTAATTATCTTGTAGTATCTGACTAGCAGTATGGTTGGGTGGTTACCAGCCAGGGAGGGATGAAGTGGGTTGTTTTACATTTTAAGTATATTTTAAATACTTGGCAGTCCCTGCACAGCTGCTTCCTATCATACAGGCAGGACAAATGGAAGCTGCACGGGGAGGGCAGATCCTCTTCCTGTCATCCAGATGGGATGATCAATACACTGCTGTATCCGCACAGCGTGCAAGGGGAACTGTGAATGAAAAAGCTGATTAATCAGTTTCTTTTTACCTCATAGTTTCCCTGATGCTGTGCTGCTGCCATGTGCAGCTTGATTGTTTTGTTTCTGGTCACGTGACTGGCGGCAGTGCGGTCGCTCCAAACTATTAATGGTGCCTGGAGGCACCTGTTTGTGAAAAGTATTGTTTTTATATTTTTATTTTTGTGACATGTCCTGGGACCTTTGGGCGAAGGGTGAGATACAAATCCTCAAATAAATCTAAACAGATGTATAACTGCAGCAGTCTAATCGCTAATAGAGATGACTATTGGCAAAAGGTGGATTTAAAAATGTTATAGAGGCTTAGAAAGTGATACTGTGCAATGAGCTCAGAGCAGGAAGGTCACGCAGTTGCCTTTTTTAAATCTCACAAACTGGTACTAGAGGAATGTTCTGTTTCAGTTTCTTTAGCTATTATCTTCAGCTTTGGTTTTGGAAAAGCTGAATTCTCAGTTTGCCTCAAAGACTGGCATGCTCCTTGCACAGGTTTCCTTTATGTTCCTGATTGTGACGTGGTGTTATTGATTCCAGCTGTAATGCCATCACAAAAAGCAATTCCATGTGCTGGTACTTTCTACAACCACCCCAAAATATCTAGAAGACTAATGGAAACAACAATTTTGTTGGCCTTAATGATTGTTTAGCAATGCGTGCCAGTGTTTTCATATGATCTCAGCTGCTTTGTTGGAAGCATAATACATAGCATCCAAGCAGCCAATTTATCAGAGAGCAGTGATACAACTGTCAGGTTAATTTGTGTGCAAATGCCCAAATTCTGCTTCCAATTATAACTCAGCCTCTCCAGTGTACTCAGTTGGAATTGTACAAATGTAAGTAAGGACACAATTTGGACCATTGCTTCTTCTCTAAATAGGCTTACTGCAATGTTTGGCCTTGCTGTTGGCTCAGCTGTTGCTTCATTTAGTCATTATATTAATTTGTTTATCATGTTGGGCACTCTGATAACAGGTTTCCCTTCATCCTGAACAGCTGCCCAAATGGACAGCAGATGCCAAGAGTGGAAACTAGCTGCTATTAGCAGATGGCCAGTATGGAAAGTAGCATGCCTCTGTGGGTTTTTATAAGTATTTCCTACAAGATGTGATTTGGAGAGGAACTTATATCTTCTTTACAAGTTTACTGAATTACAGAATGTTAGACCTGGAAAGGATCATGATCATGTAGTTCAACCTGCTCAGTTACAGCATGTATCAAAAATGGCTTCCCGCTTCTCTTGAAATTCCTCATGTTAAAGGGGCTCTTGTCATCTTTTGAGGCATCTATTCCATTGTGCAGTAGCTCTTTGTGCTATAAAGTTTAGCTGAAAGCTAATTTAGGCCCTTTCTGCATGGACCTTAATCCATATTAAGGGTCTGTACTAGTACACATCTGGGCCTCTGTATCCACACATTAATGTGGATCACAGAGATCCTGCCCACTGCTAGGCCAGCTCTGTCCATGTGAGACTGAGTGAGATCCAGATTAAGTGAGGCCTTAATCCAGATCTTTGGTGGATCTGTTTAATCAGACCCATCAGAAGGACCAGCAAGGACTAATCCGAAACTGCAATGAGATAAATTAGTCAATACTAGGGGTGTGCACATATACTTGAGATATTTGTTATTCAATTGAATTCAGACGAATTTGGACATTCAAACTCAAATCGAATGTCCACACATTCATCTTTTAGTATTTGAACGAATACAAATATTTTGAACTATTTGTAGGAATCATTCAGACATTTGTATGTGCACTGAAACATACACATTACATATGTATCCATATGCATCTTATTAGTATCTGTACGCATCCGTACAGATATGTGCAGGATGAAAACGGGATATGTATGGATGTGTATGAGATTTGTAGTATTAAATACATACTGAATTTTGTATGAATAGATATGAAAGTATTCATATCGGTTCAAATGTCCAGACATTCATTTTTTCTTTATTCGTATGAATTCAGATATTCAAATAGTCAATTCAAATTGTATCCATAAATTGTATTCATGCACATCCGTAGTCAATATCAAAGGAAATTAACCCTTACTGTTCGTTGGAAGGACAAATTCTGAAGCTGAAGCTCAGCTACTTTGGCAATGTTAAGAGAAGAGAGGACTCATCGGAAGAGACCCAGATGGTGGGATAGATTGAAAGCAAAGGGAGAGGGCAAATTTAGAGGATGGGATGGCTAGATAGATAGTGTCATGGAAACATAAACATGGGAAAACTTCAGGAGACAGAAGCGCTCAGCAGGCTATGACCCATGGGGTCACAAAGAGTCAGACACGACTAAAGAAGAACAACATTCTTACTAACAGGTTTTCTTTTTGTTTCATTTTGTTTTATTAATCCAACACTATGGATGAATGGGAAAATGAATAAATACCTGTCAACACCTGAAAGATGGTGGAGCCTGTATTTCAGGGTTATTCACTTAGCTGTGTGATCAGAGAACTGCAAACGTTCTTAAAATCCATGAAAAAGCCTAAGGTGATATAAATATCTGTCACATGGAATGTCAGATGTCTGAAGTTTAGAATTCTAAGCATGTTGAAAATGATGTTGCTCATTCCAGGTGCATTAAAATATGGTGCTCAATTTACTGTTCTTATCGCCACCTTTGACAGCTTGGAGACAGAATTACAAAAACTTTACAAAACAAAACCTATATCCAAAACAGAAAAAAAGCTGTGGCTCCAATTTTAAAGATCCTTACTTGCTTGGATAAGCTATTGTCCTGTGAGAGGTACATCTGGTGATGCAATTAAATCAAACAACTTCAGAGAAGGCAGGAAATTACATAAATTTCAGATATACTTAGCAAAATGTATATCCTCTTAGCCTCCTGATTGTTTTGTACAAATGGAAATAATCTGATTCCAGACTTTATACATTCTCCTCACCAGTGGCCTAAAATTAAAATCTAGGCCAGCCAAATTGTTTTCCCTACAAGGTTATTGTATCAGGTGGGATACACACATTGCTTAAGTACTTTTCCAGCTGCATTAACTAGGTTGGCTACAGTGTTTTTGATCATTATTGAGCTTCTTGGCAGAAGTCTATAAATAGCATATTATATTTAGCACATGACCAGCTTCATCTGGGATGTCGGTTACCATATTCTTCAAAAATGATTTCCCCAAGTCCATTTCCAGTAATATTTTCCTTGATTCTATTTTGAGGTGATATGTTTTGCTTGTCAGCTTTATCTCCTATCTAGGGAATTTAAGTATCCTCTCTGCACCCAACTGCTGAGAAATGCATGCTTATTATTTTTCTCCGGCATTACTTTACAAAACTGTACTAAGGTATCTAGTTGACGCTGCTTTTGACTTGACCCAGCAATTCGATTTCTTCTCACTTAATCCAGTTATGGTTTTGAAATCAAACTTTGTGCACAAGTGGGATGAAATAAAAATATATCTTCTCCTCTCATACTCTTCCAACCCATGCCAGCTCATGTCAGCAGTGTTGTGGCAAAGAAATGGAGCTGTGCCCCTTCTGCTTTGTACTTCGTAGTGTGCTGAGATGCGGTCAGATATGTCTTGACCTTTCACTTGGTCCTGTTAGATTCACAAGCAGTGTGAATGGCAGATTGCTTGTGCACCAGGACACCCATTCTTTAACATGCTGGAATGTCTAAACAAACCTTTCCTCAAATTTAAGAATGATCAGAACATCATGACTGGTGACATTTAGGCCCCTTCCTTCACTTGTTCTTATTCTGGAATCAGAATAGGAAACTACCATTGACATGCTGGTGCATAATACACTACAGCAGCTCCCATTGGCTGTACTAGCATGTGCCTAGCAGTCTCTCCTAACCCAGAACAAGAATGACTGAAAATCAGATGATGGGCACTTGTATGATTGAAGTTTCAGCATGGATAATTTAATTTCATTTATATATTAAAAACCATATACTTATCTCCTGTTGGTATTAATGTGTGCGTTAATTAAAAAAAACAGGCACTGAAAATGATTACACAAATTAATTGCCAGTAATGAAAACAAGCAACCTTTGATGTGTACACACACGCTTGAAAAATCAATTTGCAGGTGTCATGCAGAAATTTTAATCTCAGGTTGCTGTTCAGTTTATTATTCAGTAGCTATACATGGAGCTGGATGATTTCAACTTGATGAAATGAAACATTCTTTTTTATGCAGTGAAGGCTATCCCATGTTGTGCTATTCTGCACTAGATAGACCCACCCTGGGATGCACTACCAATTACATTTCAGCCATCAGCTCCAAAGCTTGGGCTCAGCAGTCAGAGCAGGCACCCAGTCTCCAAAAGCTGAGAACTTTTCACTCTTGACCTTCAGAGTATCTAGGAGTGTCCTTTTTGGTGGGGCATCACTTCCAGTGGCACTTCTTGGAATGTCACAGAAAAGTCCCCTCCCCCTCTACTAGTACACTGGTAGACCTCCCTGCTGAGATCTACTGGTAGAGCTGATAGGGCACTTATTTGGCACTCTATCCCAACTCTCTCACATCCAGTGTGGACAAACTATTGTAGGGAGAGCCAGGGCTTTCCCTATCACTCACAAATATGTTGAAGGGAGAACCCTGAGACGTTTTTGCACGGGGCTGAACGGTACGCGTGGGAGACAGCTGCGGACACGGCATACGCATTGCCCGAGCGGGGCTTGCGCTCCGACGTGTCCGGAGCTGTCTTCGGCGCATTCGAAATGTAGAGCACTTTAAAGTGCTCTACATGCATTCGAACGCGGACGAGCCGCCCGCAGGCGTTCGGGAGGAGAAGCATTCGCGCCTGCTTCTCCCTCCCTAACAGCTGCGGGCTTGCCTCCGACGCCGGCGCAGGTTTGGCAATCAGCTGTTTGACAATCAGCTGATTGCCGATCTGCCTCCGCGGCTGTCTCCACGCCCCTGGCCGGCCTTTGCCGGCCAAGACAGCTCCCGGCGCTTTCACCTTTCGCACACAGACGCGCCGGTACGCGTTCCGGCGCATCTGTGTGTGAACGCTGAAAGCGCCGGGAGCTGTCTTAAGCTTTCCGCCTGAACGCGTTCCGTTTGGAACGCGTTGCAGTGCGGAAAAGTCTCAGGACCCCTTCCTAGGCCAGGACGTTGCTGAATATGGAAAGCAGCCACGGTAAATGGAAAACTTCTGGTCTTCTACATGCTTTTATTGCAACTACTTACTGGGGTTATTGAAGGTTGGTAGAGTCATTCTTGAAGTCATGTAGTCAAAGTCTGCAGGTTTTTATTTATATCTGTTTACAAAAGAAGACATGAAATAGTAACATTTTGTAGTGTTTTTCTTTCATTTGAAGTGCTCAAGGTGGCACACATTGTTCTCTTTCACTATACTTTCATTTCACAAAATCTCTATGAGGTGATTTAGACTGAGGCTGTGATCAGCCGCCACAACAACAACAACAAAAGCATCTCTGACTTGCCTCTGTCAAGGCTTCAGGGTTGGATTTTTCACAGACTAGCCTGCTTTTGTCCTTCCCCTAAACATTTTGTGCTAGAAAAGGTGGATTAGAGGCACCCCTTTTGTTATGTCTGAACACCGCTTGATAAGCAGTGATTGGCCCAAATTCATCCAAAACATTTACTTCTTTGTGTAAAATCCCGAGTCACTCACCAACACTGCATCTAGCTTGCATAAATTTTCTTTACCCTGCCCTTCACCTCATGCTCCCAGAGTGGATTAAAACTGTAAAATGATATTTGTTGGCTGTTATACAGTTATACAGCTTTAGCTGCACAAATGGGCATATAACTTCTAGAATTTAAAATAGAAGTGCAATTTGCTAAAGAATGCCCCACAAAGAGAGAAGAAATAAGGAACACATGAAAAAGGGCCCTCTCCCCACCCCAATTATAGTACAGCACTGAAGTCACGATCAGATGCCCTTACTGATCATGGATGGTTTATGCATCCATGGCATGTTGGTTACATGTGCATAGGCCTGTTATTTGTCCTCAATTGTGGAAACATGGGAAGGCACAGGAGGGGGCAGTGTGGGATTTCACACTCTCCAGACACTTAGACAGGGCTCTTTCTCCCTCCTGTGCTAATTTGCCTGTCCATCTGATGCCCTTTACAGCATAGTGATGGATCGATCAGCTGTAATTGTGGCCATAAATTATGTTACATGACCATAAAATTCTACATGGCTTTACTTCTGTGATGCAGGTGCAACAGGCCCCATGAGGACCCTGCTGCTTTAGTGTTGGATTACCGCCATTTTCACCAGGAAGGAACTTTGGCTCATGAAAAAGAAGGCTTGAATATACTGTGTTTATTAACAGATAAAACATATGCCTGGACTCAAATACAGATAGAAGAAAATGTTGACAAAGTCTAAATTAAGGCAGTGAAGCAATACAGAGGCTCTCTGTTTTGCTGATCACCTCATGAACCTCCTTAAGAACAGTCCCTTAAAACGATGGATTATTGTTCCTGCAGTATCATGCTTAAATTTTAGGAAAAAATGGAGCAAAGGAAAGAATCAGAATGGAAGGCTGAATTTTTGGGCTGTCATAGGTGACCAAAAAGGAACTATACCCCCCCCCCAAATAGGAGATCATTTGTTCATGTTTAATTGTACTAACTGTAGCTCAGCTTTACTTTCTGTTTTCTCCCGGGATAATAAGGTATTATTCTTTTGATCTTGACTTTCTATTAGTTCTAAGGGCTAACCAGGCAGGTGAGAGTGAGATTGTAACTGGATACGAACAAGGTTTCAGATGGAGTAGCAAATTGTTTGGTTTGGGAAAGGCTGTGATCATTAACAGTAAAACAAACAAACCAAAAGCATCCCTGAGATTCCTCTTAGGTGCCTTAGAGAAGGCTTGGAGGTTGGAATATTCAGACTGCAGTCTGCACCTCCCCTGTTTCATGAAGAAGAATGGGGAGAGTTGGCTTTTCTACCCCACTTTTCTCACCCATTTAAGGGGACTCTAAGGGCAGGTTCCCACTGCATAATTTAGTCTGGGTTTTAATCTGGGTTTTTAAAAAAATCAGCAGTGAGCTCCAGGGATATGCAGGAATGGGTTTTTTGGCATTTGATTCATAATGAATTGAATGTTAAAAAATTCATAATCATTTGAATAGATCCCCCTTGAATGTGGTAGGATTCTATTTGATATGAATGTATTTGTACAAATTTGTCCGAATATGTGCTATGAATGCATACGTATCAGACATGTATCCTGGATACATATCCTATACGTACGCATATATATCAGATACCTATCCTATACCAATGCATACATATCAGATATGTATTGGATATGTATTCTATATGAATTCATACATATCAATACGTATCTCCAGTTTAATGAATGTCTGAACTATTGGTATGAATGTTCCAGAGCATTTGTAAGAATGTTAATGTACAAATGTTGTAACATTTGATTCGTATAGTAATGTCCAAATTCATAAGAATTTATATGAATAATAAATGTTACAAATATTCGTGCACATCCCTATTGAACTCTGTTTTTTCGCGTACCCACTGGTAGCTTATTATGCAGAGTTGCAGGGGAAGTCTCCCCCTCCCCTTGCAGGGGAAAACACCCTCCCCCTCCCTTTTCCATCATACCCTGACTTCATCGGGGTGGGCAATCCAAACCCCACCCCCTATATAAACCTGCCCCTGATTCATATAATGGCAGCAGTTTTCCCAACACCGTAGCACAGCAGTAGACGATTAATCACTTCCCCTTTGTTTTGTGCCAGATTGGTACAAAGCAGTGAAATGGCAGGTTGGAGGGAAAAACCAGATGGGGAAGGGAGGGAATAGACATCTCTACAGGGAAGAGAAGGAGGGAGGGAGGAGGGATGAAGTAGGCACCAGCATCAGCATAGCACAAAATGGCAAGCATTTTAAAGTCTTTCCGATCCCTGTCTCTTTAAGTAAAATCAGTCTCCTCCTGCTATGGTCTGGTATCTCGCTACATTGTAATGTCTGATCTTTCGTTACACTGTGAGCATTGTCACCATTACATCCTTAGCATGTAATGGTGACAGCCAGGAGAAGAGGGAAGGAAATGACTGCTGATTATTGGATTAGGGGAAACTGAAGAGAACGCCCCTAAAGCATGGTTCCCTCCCTGCAAAGAACCCCTTGCTATTCCCATTGCTAAATAGTGAGGATTATTTCTAAATCCAGCAGCGAGACACCTTTTGATTCGAATATAGATAGTCCATGTTTCAGGAACTTTAATCCTCAGAACCTGTGGATTCCAAACTGCTGAATTGGTACAGTGCTGAGCTCTGGGAACACTCAGCTCTTAAAATGAATTCAAAGCTGTTTAAATCTTGAATGGGAACACACCCTAAGTGGCTGACAAAGCTTTCTGTTCTTCTCCCTACAACAAAACACCCTGTGAGGTAGGTGAGGCTGTGAGAGCTTGAAAGAGAGCTGTGACTAGCCCAGGGTCACTCAGATAAGAGTCTAGCTCCCTAACCACTACACCAAACTGTGCTAGAAAAGGTGCCTCTCTCTGAGGTACCTCTGAGATGCCCCTTTTGTTATTTCTGACAAGTCAGAGAGATATTGTGGATAGTAGTGGCTGGTGAGGAGAACCAGACGTGGAAGACCCTCCCATGAACCTCACTAGTTTGCAGGAGTTTATGGAACTCTTGTGCATAACTCTTGTGGGGCTGTCAGTGTTCCAACATAGGTGGCAGGAGGCTGCTTTTCTTCCCATCAGCACTTTTCTTAAGGAAACATTCACAACAGTAACAAAGTGTCTTTAGATATTTTCTAACAACTAAAATATCTCCATGTTGGGTCATTTAAGTCTGAAAAATGGGGCTTGAAAGGAAGCACCTGCACTTGCTGCCTAGCTTGGGATGGGTCCCTGTGCTGCTCAGATAGTGGTGTGCCTTATTTCGCCCACCAGAATTTTATCCTAATCCACTTCATGCTGCCTTAGTAGTCTAAATAAAACTGAAGATGCATTCTGGCTTTCTCCGTACTATCTCTGGCATTTTCTGCACTTACCATTGATCCATTCTAAAGAGCCTCTTAGATTGGGTTCTAAGCTTCCTCATCCATACAGTAATACAGATCAAGCCCCCCCCCTTCCAACAGTCTTGTTCTGGAACCAGATCCAGATTAAGAAGCCCTTGTTTAATCAGGCCTACAACCAGACCAAGGGTCTTTTTCTAGATCATGGGAGGAACTACCAGGGGCATTTTTTAGTGGTGTGCCCCAGTCTCCAAGGCTAGGAATGAAATTTCCTAGCCTTTAGAAGCCTGAGGAAGGGCTGCAAAGCTGACATGAGCTTTCAGGCTCCAAGGACACAAGAGCTACATTGATCTGGTCCATGGCTGCCTATGATTTGGATCAGTGGGCCCAGTTATTCTTGACCCACTAATCCAGATTAACTCAAGTGCAGAAAAGGCCCCTGTTTTATCATCCTGTAGTATTGATGTAATAATTTAATAAGCTATGGATCTTGATCCTTTTCATTTTTATTATTCAAGAGTTTCCAACTCTTTGTGATAGCTGAAAGTATAACTTAAATGATTTTCTACACCCTACATATACATATACCCTGGACCTTATATAATAGATAGTCTACGCTAATAGATGTATAGTAATTTTCACTGACCTTTGTTGGTAAGGTCAAGAGGCGTTCAGCTTCCAGATCTTTGTTACTCCCACTGCAATTTGAGTGAGTAAACACACTGCAGAACATATTCAGTAGGATTAGAACAGATACCTGCTGTTGATCCTGAGAGCAGCTGCCATGCCGCATTTGCATTGAAAATGGCAAGTTGAAACTGAGCAGGCAATGGACTGTTTCTACATCTGCTTGTTTATTGACTAACCAAATTAAATTTGTCTAGTTCTGCTCATGTCTGAACCAAATTGCATTTGTAATTCCCCTAAAATATTGCAAACATTTGAACTTGCATCCCATATAAATTATAATAATGCTGCACTTTGCCCTCCCTCAGTGTGTGTGTGTGTATTTGAAGGTGGGGGAGAAGGAAAGCCAGTCGCTTTAGAGTTTGTATTTCCCCGACTTTTTCTTGCTTTAGCTTGAATGTATGCATGAACACACTCAGATTATTTTTTTAAAAGGATGCTTCATCTGCATGTCAGCTATAATTCCCTCCTTACCTGAACAGGCTGGGATTGGATGCGGCTTGTGTGAGTACATTGACAGCGCTATAGAAATAAACTAATAATAATAATAACAGCCATGGTCCTCATTAGTTCAACCCATCCCAGACCACCCCATCAGTTCTGGAGCTGGTGCAGAAATTTCTGAAGGCCAAGAATGAACGTTCCTGGCCTTTGGGGTTCTGCCCCCCCCCCATTTGATGCTGCAATCTGTTGAACTGCTGAAATGCCCTTCCCCGTGTTCCAGAAGAGGGGCCCATGTGCCTTCTGCATATGACTTGCTATTCTGGGAGAGGTAGGTTGTACACTATCAGATCTCAATGTTGAGATCTACTAGTAAACTGGATTAGGGAGCCATTTGGTTACCCTAGACCAGTTCATGCTCCATCCTGTGCAGACAGAGTATGCTACTGGTAGATGGGGCCTCCCCTATCCCACTCTGTTCTGATCCTACCAACATCAAAGAAACAGCAGTCACTCACTCTACTTTTGCACAACGATGTCTATCCTGCATTGCATTACTATCCTGACCATGCTGGATGACAGTAGCACTAGGGTGATCTAAGGGCAATGCACACACTGAGGCTGCATCCCCATGGGATGCCTTATATCGATTTCCCAAAACCGAAATAATTGAACTGGGTTAAAATTGTCTCCACGGCTTTCAACTTGATCCGGTTCGGTGGCATCCCGACGGCATTCCGATTGCAACCTTATCTCGGATTCAATCCTCAGAATACGCACGACATTCCTGTCCTCCCTGCCCATTGCCAGTCATGGTGCCCACCCCCTCTCTCTGATTGGCATTCCCTCCCTCCCAGGATTAGCCCCTCTCACATAGTTCAAAGTAACAGAGATCAGATCAGCTGATGAGGCTGGTTGAAAGGGGCGGGGAAGGAGGTGAAAAATGAACCAGATATATCGGAAGGGAGATTTAACAAGAGATGTGTGTGGGGGGGGGGGGTGTAGCAAAAGTGTCTGATTTTATAGCTGTCATGAAAGCCTGCCTGCTCCCACCCTCCCTTCCCTGTGCCTCATCCATGCTTTTTTTTGCCTTTTTGTTCTGATCAGCTCTAGCGATCATGCACTAAATTCTATAAAATTCTGTCTGCTTTCTCCCGCTCTCATCGCTGTGCAGCTCTCCACTTCCTTTCCTAGTATATATATAGCCCCTGACTCTATGTTCTCCACATTCACGTGGAAGGGTGAGGCAATTCCGAAGACGTCTGGATCCCCCTTTCCCACCCGCGCTTCCCTCGCGCCAAGAGGCTGGGCTGGAGGAGACCGAGGGGCTTTTCCTTCGCCTCACGCCTCCTCTCCGCATTTCCCAGGGCACACAGCAGCAGCAGCAGCAACTCAAACCCCCTTCACAGCCACAGCCTTTAAACCACAACCTCCAGGGCTTTCCTTTCCTTTCCCTTTTTTAAAGGTCAGCACTTTCAAAGAGCTAGAATTGCACAAAATTGCAACATAGTTATTAAGGTGTGAAGTGCCTAGAGCGCTACAGTGTAGCTTTAAGGACTGGAGTTTTATAGTGGCTGTTTGAGGGTGGATTTTTTCAATGAAATCACTATCTTTGGAAGCAAGCTATTGGAGGAGGGAAACCCTAAACATGACATGCCCAGAATATGGACAGCCATTGGATACAGTGCGATTGGGGGAGGGAAACCCTGAAGACGGAATCTCATCCCTGAAAACGGTACTGTTCACACAGTAAAAATTTAAACACGTATCGAGCGGACGATCCGGAGTGAGACCTGTTGAAATGAGGATTAACATTTACAATGCTTTGGGGTGATTTAACACGCGGAAATCGTGTTAAGCCAAACTGCCGTCTGGACTGCGAGGATTCAAAACATTTTGAATCCGAAATAAGGATGCCGTGAAGACACACACTGAGTGGCCCATGGGGGCCAAGTCACAACAGTGGGCTTTGAAGCTTGGGCCAGGCTTTGGAATCCAGGAACTTTCAGCCTTTTAAATTTCCAGGAGTTCCATTTTATTTATTTATTTATTTATTTATTTATTTATTTATTTATTTATTTATTTATTTATTTATTTATTTATTTATTTATTTATTTATTTATTTATATTTCTATCCTGCCCTATACCCGTAGATCTTAGTTTACGGTGGTGTACCACTTCTGGTAGCACAGTGTCCATAGTCTGGGATATAAGATGTGTGATGGGTGTGGGCTTCATTATTGAGTCTACTTTAAGGCACCATTCCCAAAGGCACTAAAATCTCGACTAGATTCGGACTCAGTATCCAGCATTTACATTACATTTGCCAATAGTCCAAATCCAGGAAGGTCTGTCCCCATGCCAGTTCTCCCCCCCCCACCGGATTTTCTGCAGAAACCCTTGCAGAAATTTGGGGGGGGGATAAAACCCTGCTGAAACCAGACTCTGGCAATCAAGTCTGGATTTTAGTGCACTTGGAGGTGAGTGAAGGAGGGAGAGCATGCAAACGCTTTTTCTCCGGTACGGCTGGGAACGTGTTGGGACGTGCCAAATGTGCCAGGACGGTTTCAGAACACTTCTTTTTGCTCTGAAACCGCAATGTGTGGAGGGCACTCTGGGATGGGCTGAGGTGGTTCCGAAGGGAACCGCCAGCCCACAGGAGCAAATGCTCCATCCCTGCATGTCCTCCACGCATTCTGGAACCCCTCATGCGAATAGGCCTCGGGTTTGCAGTAGGTGGAAACGCGCCCTAAGATCAGTGTAGCATGCCATTTTGGGTGTCCTAGCCTGGTCCATGCTCTGTACTGTGGGAACGGAGTGTGCTAGGAGGGGACAGGACCTCTCTTATCATGTACTGTCATACAGGAGGGAGAGCCCTGGGCCTTTTCTAAGCATGGAATCTGGCTGTCCATGCTGAGAGGTGGGCTGAGAAGAGAGGGGACGGAGAGGGGACAGAGCTGTTCCCCTGGGCCAGGGCTCGGCTTGCTTGCTTGGGGGATGCTTCCATCCATGCCAAGCCCCGAACACGACACGCATTGCCAGGTGTCCCATGGGGACACCTGAAATGTGTGCCTGGTCCCGTGCCTGGCCCCTGCGTACCAATACAGCACCTAAAGGGTGCCAACTGGCCTCCATGGGGATGTGGCCCTAGACAAAATAATATCAGTATTGATTTATATATATCTCAGGATGAGCTTTTGTAGCACTGAGTTTAGAATATCATGCAAAGAAAATGGTGAAACAAACCATTTAAAAACTCCCAGGAATTAAAACTGGACAAAGATATTCCAACACAATCCAAATTACTTAGAACTGAACTTTTAAAGAAGACAAGATAGTGAATATATTTTTGTGGTAAATGCATTGCCTGTAGAAGTCTTTTGGCCCATGAATCATTACCTTGGGCTCTGTTGAGGTTATATTGCTTCAATTATGATTTCAGTGATTAAAGCTTTTTGATGGAAAAGTTTAGTCAAGAAAGCATATGTGTTTGTTCCCCCCTCCCAAAAAAAGATGTTTAGACAGTGTTGCTAATTATGTTATCCGTCAGGCATGTAGTGGTTTAGAAAAACTTAAAAGGATTTGTAGGCTAGAAAAAAGTAATTCAATCAATACATACATCTAAAATTTGTGTAGTTTCTCCTGAACAAGATAATACGGAAAGGGTAGTGTCTCCCTCCCTTTTAACATTATTCTCATTTGTTTTGCACAGGCACCATAAAATAACCCACGTCCCCATACAGGAGTGGGACATCTAAACATCTTAATACCCCTGGACCATACCATCTGCCTTGAGAATCATTTGACCTCTAGGCTTCTAGTTGCTAGACCCCAAAGAAACTCCTCTCCCTCTGTGCAGATTGATAGAAAAGGGAGGAAATGCCTTGCAGGCCCAGATTCTAGGGAGGGATTTTTATGAGTTCTGGGGACATGGTTCCACAAACAACACCAAGGGCAATATCTACATTAAAAAAAACCCCAAAAAACCGCTAAGCTGTAAAAGTATACTATAAGCAAAATCCACAGAAATAAAATTAAGAACATTTTTAAAATTAAGATTAAGGATTAGGACAAAACCAATATTTCTTCTTTATAGTAACCCCCTCCTTCACCCCACTTAACCAGCACACCCCTAACCAAGTTTAAACAATTATTTAAGATCAAATTCAAGCAAATAACTATTTAAGATCAAATACAAGGAAATAAACAGAAGACCATAGACTAATGAGAAAGAGGTAACAAGAGAGAGAAGTAATGAGAGAGAGATGGAACTCCTCTTGTAGCAAAGGGGAGAACCCACAGCAAGCCAAGAACAGTCAGCCAGCAGTAGCAACCACCACAACTCATGGTCCTGAGCAACTAGCAAGCAAATAATAAGCAGCAACTTCAGTCCAACCAAAAAGTTCTTAAAACACATGCTCATCCTCTCTCCTTTTACACTGTTCCTTCAGATTCCCCCCCCCCATCCTGAAGGACTTGAAAACTCAAAGTAACCAATAGAGGGCCTATTTCCCTAGCACCAAGACATAAACACTAGTAAACAAGGAAACCAACAAGCTGTACACTCAAACTCCAGTCACCAATTGCAGAAGGCAAGATGGGAACCAATAGGCAGTTGGGATACATTTGATAGGAAACTACAATTATAGAGGCTGCACAATATGAAAAATACACATTGAACATTTGACAAACATATGACTAGTGTTCACATTGCATGTGAAACATGAATGTGAAGCACAGTCCCATTCACATTTGCAGGTGAAGATGCAAATATCCCAAAGGCTAAGATTGAGGCCTTGAGTAATATATAATGTGGTGCATGCTGAACTCAGCCTCAGTCCATGTTTTATGGGCATGAAGCTCAACTAAAAAAAAAGAAAAGATGAACCTATTAATCTTATGAAAGGCAAGAAAATTATGCTTGCTGGCACCAATATACCACTGACGTGTGAAGGCAGGTGCTGAAATCCATAAATAATTATCAAGGCACCAAATTTGTTTATAATGGTTTAATTTTTACTCTAATTACAATAATTGATGTCAAGGAGCACATGGCCTGACTAATGATAGCCTTCTACTCTTGGCTGAAATATAGATAGCTGTCTCACTAAATGATGGAGATTTCTCCACTAAGGATGGAAAGCTTGTGTTCAGTATAATTGGTGTTCCTTACCTAGCTCTACAAAAACGTATTTACTTTTGCCTTAACTTCAGGTACTGCCTAAGATTTGTTAGTTGGCAGATGTTTTGTGAGAGTTAATTAGTATTGATTTAACCTAGTGTATTTATCACTTTCAATTTAAATTAAATGTGCAGTGGAATGTACTTAGCAGCTTTTATGGAAACCGCTACACTGTTAATTAACATTGTAAGCCTACTTTATTGTAAAATAACATTGTGCTCCTCAGGTTCAACTGAAATAGACCACACTAATGTTATGTATAATAACATCTAACTTTCTCTCCCTCTCTTTTTTGCATTAGATAAATTAGCATATCAATTTTCTTTCTGTGTATTTTATTACAGGACATGAAATAAGGCTAGCGTATCTGTGTACAGCACAGAGTGGAGAACATAATCTGTAATGGAAAGAGACCTCATTTACATTTCCAGTCTGAAAAATCATGTCAAATAAAATACTGCTTTCCATTAAAAGGAACATTATTGTAGTACAGGTCTCTGTAGCACCCTTTAGAAAATTCATCTATTCTAATATATAATTCCTTAACTTTAAATCCCAAATGGAATAAAAATCTGAGTTAGTGAAATCAATATTAACATAAGTACTAGAGGATCATTGTTTCTGTTATCCAAAATGCTTGATATGGCTGAATCTTTGAAACATTGAATGTTTTAGCAAACTATTGCTGTCATCTAGACATGTTGAATTGGTCCTAAGATTGAAAAGATGGGCCTATTTCCACTTGCATTTATTCTAGAATATATGCCGGAATAGGGCCTACAGCAGGTCCCATGTGAGGCCTGCCAGAATCTGCATTAGCATGCAGATAACAGGCCCCTGTCCTGAGGTATATTTCAGAATATGGCAAAGTACTAATTGGGCTGATGTCTTTATTCATAGTTCAAAAATCCTGATGGCTCCATGGCATAAGATCTATAACCTGATCTGTTGAAGGATGCAAAATGTATCTTCCCCTTACCTTCTTTTTAGGTGGAAATAGATCACCTTTCTGCACTCCCCCCTCATATTCCTTGACAGGACAGGAGGCCCTGTCACAGAACAAGCAAGATGTCCCATGCTGCTAGAGCAGGTGGCCTCCAAAGAGCCCTAGAGTTGGTCTGTTTTCAGAGCAGACTGAATTCCAGTGACACTTCCTGGAGTGCCACCAAAAAGGCTTCCCTATGGTATGCCAGAGGGCAGGGTGTCATAGTCTAGTTCATGCTTTGTACAATGTGGATGAAGCATGATTGGAAGGGTGAGTTCTGCCATAGTCCACACTAGTGTGGGATTTGCACAATAGGGAAAGGGCCACGGTCAGTTTAATTATCAAACAACTGTCTGGAATTCAAGATTAAGGAGCCCCTTAATCCAGGTCATGGGCCTCCTGATCTGCACATTAATGCAGATCAAGGAGGCCTTGCCCCCACTGGTCTAGCTCCATCCATGATCCGGAATTACTAGGGGCAGACCCGAGCACATTGCTGAAAAAGCACTACTCCTCCCAGGCTCTTGGGCTAGGAACTGTTCTTCCTATCCTGCGGAAGTATGGTGGTGGGGAGAACTGCAATGCTTGTGCGCACTTTGCAGCTGCAGGAAGGCATGAGCAAGTTCACCTGTGTCATTGCTGATCTAGCCCACACCTGCAAGTAAGCTGGGTCAGTGGGCCTCCACCTAACCTGAATCAGTGGGACACACTGATCCAGATTACCAAATGATAGGTGCAGAAAGGCCAGTGCCTTGCCCAGCCATCTTTCCCATGTCTGACATAAAGCAAAACATTTACAGGTAGCATAAATTCACTAGAGGATGTATAATTCTTTGATTTCCAGGTGAGCAACTTTCACTTTAAAAACATGCAGAGGAAGCGGGAAGAGCAAACTGAAATCAGACACTAAAAATAGATTTTTAAAAAAAATTCATCCAAAAAAACTCAGCTACAGATCAGTCATTTTGTATGCAACTGGTTCCTGATAGGCTCTGATGGATTTTGCACTTTTTTTTTTAAAGCAGCTTAAATGAACAAGTTTATAAGCTTAGAGCTAGACTACAGGAACATGAGATTTAAGAAGCTTGTGAAAGCTTGATCTTTAGTGCCTCCTGGCTGCACTTTCAGATGTATCTTAAAATGTTCAATGTGCTGATGATGCATTTAAATGTGTTGAAGGATTAGGACAGATTGGAACCTCAGAAGCTATCAGCTGTTTACATTCCATGGGTCTTTCTCCTTGAGCCCTTAATACAGATCTAGGCGCTTTCTGCATTCACCTTTGATCAAGATCTAGAAGCCTCCTAGTCTGGAACCTGTGCCTCCTCAACCACATGTTAATATGGATCAAGGAGCCTCCACCCCCTGCTAGTCCAGCCCAGTCTGCACTGGACAAGCCAGAGGCCCTTAATCCGAATCTCTGATGGACTCATTTAATTGGGTCTGCAAGAGCACCAACGACCTTATTCTGGAACACAGAATGAGTGCAGTTGGTACTTCTTTTCTTGTTTGGATTGATAAGTAAGGAATTAGAAAACCATAACATTATATGGTTACAGCAGTTAGACTGCTATGCAAAGCAATGGGAAAATGCTGAAAATGTTGTTACTGGATTATAAAACAGATGGATTTTGTGGAAATGGATCAACTGTCAAATTTATTTAGAAATAAAATTATATCAGGTTTTGCTAAGAACTGACAACTCTTCACTATCTTCAGACATCAGTGAAAGAATTACCAATGGCAGGCTTTGAAGAATAATGAGAGTAAAAGACAGTGGAATGGTAAAAGAATGGTAAACAAGAGGAGCAGAAGGTTAAAGATAACAATCATTCAGAAGATTGGAAATCAGTTATTAGTAAATATGCGTTCTTGGCTGAGCTTTTAAAAAAGTTTTTAAAAATGAAACAACTAAACGCAATGCAAACATGCATTCTGGCCATTCCCATTTTTTTCATTTTAAATCGCAGTCAACCCCGATTCTGCTGTTCCCACAGAAAACGCTTCAAAAACACATTGGGGAATGTGAATCTTTTCCTCCCTACCCTTTGCCAGCTGGGGTCCCCACCCCTCTCTCCTGATTGGGTTTGATCCCGCAATGATGTGGCCAAAGGTGGGGAATCCCAGCTCCTCCTCCACTCCTGCTTTTGCTGCCGCCATTTGCTTCCCCATAGCAAAGCCAAACCTTCCAGGGAGCGCGACCATGGGGATAACTTCCACGATGTTGCACAAAATCCAGGGAGTGTGACCACGGGGATAACTTCCATGATGTTGCCTCCCTAAGCCTCCTCATCCATGCCTTCCCCTTACTTTCTCCTTTATTGCACCTTTCTCCTGCCCACCCACACAGGAAGGAACCAGCCCAGCCAAAAAAGGAGAAAGTGAGGGGAAGCGTGGGTGGGCAATGAAACTTTGTTATTAATGTGAAGTGGAGTGGGTGAAGCTAAAACTTGTTACTTGTTATCGGTGTGAAGTGGGTGAAAATGAAACCGTGAAGTGGCCTGCCAAGGGAAAGTGGCTTGAGCACTTTAAACCCCTCTCCAAAGGCGGGATGGCAAGGGGCTGTCCTACAGGGTGAAACCACACCCGTTTCATGATGTATCTCCCCCCAATACTGTGGTACCGTTCCCAAAGGAATAAAGATAAAGTGTTTTAGCAGCAAAAATGGGGGTGAGAGCTGTTTTTTCAGGTATTTTTTTAATTGCATTTTTAGTGATTTACTCCTTGGAAAGTGTAATGGGAACAAACAAATTTGAAATCATTTTCAAATTGTTTTAAAATGTGAGTGGGAAGGCAGCTAAAGTGTACCAATTGGGTGTTGTTAGAATACCTTTATATATACTGGATGTAGTCTACATAATAAAAATAATTAAAAATAAAAAAAACTATATGAAATGTGAATATTTTCAGTAGCTTGTAGCCACTCCCAAAGTATACAATATTGGTACTTATGCAGCCATTATATAAAATGTTTGTGTTGTATAAAATATGCATATCCTCTCAGTCACTGCTGCTGGGCACAAGGTCACAAAACATGTCCAATCATACTTTTTACCTTTAATTGGAACTGGAAAGCAAGTATTTATGCAATAAGAATTCTGTGGAAATGGATAATATAAAAAACACAAGCTTAAAACAAAACTCCCATTCCTAACACGAGGGAAGTGCAAAGGAAGAGTTTCTATAATGATGACAGAAAGAGGAGTAGGTATGGATGGAAACTCTCAGGATAAAGTATTAACAAAGCCTGTAAGATGATAGAGGAGGCCAGAGGGAAGAGTACCAGACTGGAAAACAAAACAACACAACAACAACAAAAGGCTGAACCGGATTGGGAAGGCCTTGGGGAACTTCATGCCTCAAAATGTTTGAGTTAATACTGTTGGTGAAAAAGAGAAATCAATCAGACAAAATCTAATAATTCAGGAGAAAATTGTTTTTTCCATTCGTGTTGCATGTTATTGGTTTTGCTCTTTATCTAATATTGCAGGCACTGAATGTCATAGAGACATATCAGATATCTTAAGGATTGCTTCTGCATAGAGAGAGTAAAACCTTGTTGTTTTAATGATGTTTCAGTAAGCTTTAACTTTTTGAACTAATTTCGGTGTTCATTCGCCCTCCAAAAGCTTTTAGTCAAGTTTAGGGTGTAAAGTAGTGTGAGACTTTTTGAACTTAATTCAGGGAACATTCCAAGTGAACCACAGGAACATGCTGTCCACATCTTCATTTGATGCAGCAATATTGGGAGCATTTTGAGCTGTTTTCATTCTGGATGGGGCCTTCCGTAGACTGCATCAGCACGTAGAAGGGACATTCCTCGTATTACTGGTCCAGTATAACAGCCAATGCAGATTCACCCTTAATCCCTTTTTGCACTTACTTGCAGGGGCTCTTACTGATCTGGATGCAGGGTTGCATGGTTGGGATCACCACTGTCTGCATAGATCATGTTGATCTGGATTGCCCACCCTGAGTGGCCTGTGGTGGTTGCTTTGGTGGTGTGCTATGATGTGCCACTGAAAAGCACCCCTCACTAGTCCCAGAACATGCAAAACATGACTTCACTACTACTATGCTGCTGTGATCAGATCTTGATTGGTGTGATCTGGAATAGCACCATTTGCATGATGGTGGTGGACCAGATCAGTCCCGACTTGAACTTCAGGGCTGGCTTCTGAGAGCTCTAAAGGAACAGAGGTTCTTAGACTTGGAAACCCCTTGGAAACCCACTTTGGCAACTCTCTTTGTATGCTACAGAAATAAGTCCTCCGGTAGTCTGGAAATGGCTTTCTGCATGATCTGTTTTTAATTAGGCAGAGCTGGTACCCGTCCTGATCTAGATCATGCTCCTTTGCAAATTGTGTGTACTGGTGGTGAGTGGGACCTCAGCTATCCTTCACTAACATGCAGAATGGATGCCCTTAGTGCATTTGCTGGTAAGGAACGTTAACAAGTGCCAAACACTGTGTGCCACCATGAAAAGGTCCCATTCTTTGAGACCCACTTTCCCAATCTGCAGCTTGAATTACCTGCCCTGGAGGAAATCACACTGTTTCATACAGAAAAATAGTGGTCCATTTAAATAATGAACACATTGAATCCTTAACTCAATGATTCTGTGACTAGTATGAAGTGAAAACGGATTATAGTAGCTACTTGCTTACTCCAACAAAGTTATTTCAGAAGCACGTGCTTTGCTGGATCCAAGTGAATTAAACGTGTAGGTCTCTAAAAATCTTGAAGTGTGTCCAAGTGTTCCAACAGATGCTTTCACCATCTGCTCACTGAACCCGTGCCCTTCATGACTTCTAAGAGGTTGCTAATTTTATTAGTTTGCTCATTTTGCAATCATTACCTCATTTGTTCTGGTGTTGTCCCAACATTGGTTAAGATAGAATTATAACAAGTCAATTGCCTCCTAGCTACCAGGAAATGCAGCAAGTAGGCGTTGGCCAATATAACAGAAGAATACAGACATGAGATAAACTTTAAATCTCTCCGGGACCAGTGCTAAAAATGATGCCTGTAGAGGAAGTATTTTTTTTGTTCTGTTTTTATTTTTGTACTGCTTTCTTTGGCTGGTAGTGATGAGCTGTTTTGAATCTTTAAGTACCTTTTTATGCACCGGATTGTGTAGCCCTGGTGGAACAATGTAATTAGCTAACTTATTTTAGACATTATAATGATATCATGTCACATTATGGCTTTTGCATTTTGGCTATATTCATCTTGCTAAGAGGCCCCTCAGGGCTCTATATAGTAAGTTTTCTCAGTATATGTGCTTGGTCGCTCTTTAATTTTTCATCATTGTGTACCCTGCAGACGACTTGCATCTCTTCCGTTGCCTGATCTTCATGCATCATTTTAAAATGCTTGACAGGCTTTGAAGACTTGATGACTCACAGTCCTCTTTGGTACAGTTAAAATAACTGTTAAGTCGGCAACATCCCAGTGCAAAAGTGCTTCTCAGAACTTTCTGATATTCTCAGCAGCTTGTGTGCATGAAATCAGAAGCTGCAATCATGCAAATCAATTTACCTTCACCAAAGTCACATGCACTCTGTAAGCTTCCAGCATTGGCCAAAGTTTTGCTCTTAAGAACAAATTACGAGTGGTATTCTATGTTTCTAAGGAGTTAGTGGCTTCTCCCATTCTTTTTATATATAACTTTTTCATTTTAAGGTAAGGCGGTTGCTATGGTATCTGCCTTCTCCTGCCATCCATTTTAAAAGGGAAGATTAAATATTTACACATTTAGTGTCATTTCAGTAAATATGTAGCAGCACTGTACTTGCCTAAGGCTCCAGACAGGTTAATCTGTGTACAGTCTCACACATTCAAGCAAGGGTCCACTGTGCTCAGCAGTAACATGGACATGATTCCTTCAAAGCCAATGCAGAGTTCTCTGGATATCTGGTATTCTGAATAGCAGTGACTTGTGAGTTGCTTTGGCAAGGGCAGAGGTACTCAGGTAGGGCTACGGTTAGAAGCCATATTTTTTAGGGTCATTTTTTATAACTTTAGCTTAATTTTTTTTTTAACAGCGAAAGCTGTGATTTAGCAGCAGTAGGCGCTTGACAATTGACAGCTGCCAGTTCTAACAGCTGACAGCAGCTGCTTGACTTTTGCGCACCTGTGATCCAGCAAAAAACCACGGGAATACTGTAAACTTAAAATCAAGCCTGCCTCATATTGCCTAGTAGATCGGGGGTGTAAAAGAAGCCAAAACACACAACCCGACCCATGACGTGAGCTGAAAATTCCTCCCTGTTAGCCCACAAGTGTCCGCATGTGGGTTCCCAGCTCGCTAAGCAAACATACTGGGCCCCCCATAGGGTGCTGAGACTAGTTTTCCAGGGTGCCAAATTTGGTCCCCTGTTGGAACTGTATCGGGGGATTTAGCACTCTTTTCGCCTTTCTAATCAAAAGCAGCCCACAGCATGTCCAGAAGTGGTTGGATTGCTCTCAGGAAGGTGGTTTTGCCCCCTCTTCTGGTGTGGCTTGGTGAGTGGGCGTACTGTGTGGTTGTGTTGCTGATTGGCTGCATGACTGCAGATGCACAGCTGTGCACAGCTACTGGACTGCGATGGTTATGTACAGCCTCTTTGAATGTTGCTTTACATGTTGCCTTGGTAATCCAGGCAACCCCAGGCTGGCCATTCACAGTTACAAGTGCTGCCGGCCAGGTACAGGACTCAACAGGGATTTTCCCAAAACAGAGTGAAAACCTACCTGTCTGGAATTTGACAGTCAAATCTTGCTGAATAAAGTGCCCCCCTGCACTTATGCATAGCCAAATCCGAGATGAAAGTGGCCACTGCATGTATGGGGTCTGGCACACACTTCTTGGTATTTTGCAATCAAAATACCCAGATGTGCCCAAGATGTCAGTAAGGAAAAGATGCTTTTCCCCATGCTGTTGCCCAGCTATTTGGGCAACAATGGATAATTTCAGAGTGCCCTCACCATGGAATATTATTGAAAAGCCTGATTTTCTGGAGATGTCTCGAGGCAGCCTAAGTCTGCACAATGAAGGTAGGCTAAATATAGGGTACATGGCACAGGGGGATTAAAAGGGGGGTTTTGAGTACATTTTTTGGTGGGGAAAAACCCTGACAAAATGTGGAATGGAAACTACATAAAATCCATAAGTTAAAAAAGGGTAAAAATAAATAAAATCAGACATATCTCAAAATAGTGAGAGTGCGTTTTAATTAATAAGGCTTACGTTGAGAAATGAAACCACGCCAGCCTTAAATCCATTCATCCTTTTTAAAAAAACCATCTTGCAACTGAGGTCTTTACTGCATTTTGTTTTTAGGAAATCTTGAAGACATTTTCTTCACTCAGTGACAAAACATTTCCTTTTCTGTCATGAATCTCAAGCAGATTAATAATGCTGGATGCCCCTATGCCTAAGCATTTTCCTCCCCCGCAGTCTTTCACTGCATCAGTATGTGCTCTTTCCTGTTCATCATTTTTTTAACCCTTTCTTGATTGCTTTCTATTTCTTGAGAATTCAGGTCTTCTGTGAATCAAAGTACTCAGTGCCAACAGCCAGCAAACCAACTTTAGCTAATAGGAAATGAGATTCATGACGCCATCACTGCATATTTAATAAGCATCACAGGACATCCCATTTGTAAGCACTTTTATTATTCACTAGCTAGTGAACTTTCTGAGACCTTTTACTCTTCCATGCTAGGCTGTGCAAGGAAATACAGTAAATGAATTATTTACTTGTTACAGCTGAGGAAGCATTTATTGCATCCCAAGAGTAGTGTTGAATGGAGGGCAAGTTGAGGTAGACTGGTTTCTGACAAAGTTGTCTTTACATCTGAAGTCTATGTCCTTTCTTGTAGGAGCATTTATCATTGCAATCCCCATTGGCTTACCCCATCCTCTTTATCTTTTAGCAGATGTAGAAAAATAAAAATAAAATAAACTTACCCCATGCCATTAAGTTAATTATTATTAACTGAAACTATACAACCAGTCTAGATGCCACTTACCTGTTATCCTACATTTGAATATTCTAGAATATTTATGCTTTATTCCAGAATATCAAAATATAGCAAGATTAAGTAACTTGCATCTGAATGCAACCATAGTCTTGCTTATTGGCATTTATTAGATTTTTTTTTAGATATTATACATTAGGTGCAACTTTCCTAATATTTCTCATGAGAACTATTGCTATTTTTAGGGAAGAATTTTAGGCTTTCTACAGTACTTCACCCAGAAAATTTTCATGTGGTTGATGAAATCTGGGAGAATTTATTTCCTACTTCATTTCCTTTGGGGGCAGGAATACAGATAGGCCTGAGCTACCCTTTCAAAAAATAAGCTAGACTATTTGGAATTCACTCCATCCAATTGACTCTGTTTGGCCAGGCAAAACCTTTGATTCCGCTTAAAGGGCTACCCTACTCTCTGTAGTCTATGCCATGGTTAGATTGATGGATGGGCTCTATCCTCTGAAATGGGTGGGGCCTGAGAAGAACCTTGTGAAGGCTTTGAGGGGACCAGTGTTGGTTGCTTGTGGCTATTTTTCTTCCTGTTCTAGTTCCCAGATGTAGAGCAAGTATGAGACATTCACTCCCAAGAAAGTGATCATGTTCCTGCTCCCTCATAGGCCATGGTTACACCTCCACTTTAAACCTTCTTCAGTCCTCCTTCAGATCTGACTGTTCACACCTTTTCATTTCTATCCATTTTATTTGTGGACTTTCTGTTCAGGAAAGTCCAAATGGAGGGTTGAAAGGCCACAAATAAAATAAATAGAAATGAAAAGGTGTGAGTGAAGATGGAGTGGGGAAGATTTAAAGTGAAGGTGGGACCACAACCATAGAGACCTGAAGTAGTTATAGAGAGATTGCTTCCGACTGTGATTTCTGGTTAGCAATTTCTTATTCTATCATTAAGACATTGCCTGCTTCAATAAACTATTCTTTAGTCAACTTAGGAGCCATGGGTCTGGCCAGCATAGCCAACAGAGCACATCATATATATTTATATATAAAGCTACTATTCTAGTGTAACTGAATGCCCCCTAAATGCCCATTTACTGTGCTTAGTAGGGATGTGTACAAATGCAATTTTTGGGATTCGATTCGATTTGAATTGGATATCCAAAAATTCAATTTGATTAGAATCTTTAAAATTTGAATTTACTCAAATTTGATTTGAATTAAGCAAATTTGAATCTATTCATTTGAATTTTGGTTGAAATTTGCATTTATGAATGTTGGCAACGTTTGTATGTGCCCGTATGCATTGTTACGCATACATGTCTCTATGCATCCTGTATTTATCTGTATGCAACCCATTTTCGTCCCATACAGATCTGTACAAATGCATATGGATGCGAGAAAGATGCAAATGTCCAAATATGCATCATGTACCAACCTGTACACATATGAGTGTCCAAATAATTCAAATGAATATATTCAAAAATCCAAAATTTGAGTCATTTGATCTCCAGTCTAACATTTCATTAAATTGTAATAAACTACTCCAAGGCTGTCCCTTTTTAGGAAGTCACCATAGGATATATGTTTGGATTGTCATCTTGACTCCATGGCAACTTTTTTTGCTTGGAATTTTGGGCCACTACATGCTGAGTACATGGCTCAACCTCTGGTTGATGTGTCCAGCCAGAGACATACATCTCTACAAGTGGTGTTCCACTTGCAGAACTTCCATTCCTTCTGGGTTGGATTTAGGTGGTAAAAATAATGTTTTAATGACAAACCAACTGAAAATAATGTAGCTAAACTTGGTTTGGTGCAGTCCTAATGGTACTGTGGTTGCTCAGTTATCACATGAACTTCATGTATTGCTATTATTGAAAGTCCTTCAAGAAAGAAAATAAAAAGTACAAGTGAAGATATTACAACTTATTGGCAATTGAAGACAGTGTGTATTTTATGTTGAAGGTTTTCTATCTTCCTTAGAACATATGGCCTCATTTCATCAGTTAAGACAGATATTTTCAATCACACTCAAAGAATTAAAAAACAATGCTCTCCAAAGAGGAAAAGAAAACACACTAAAGAACAAGACTGACACTTCCTGTAATTGAACTGACATATAATCAAAAGTCATTATCAGCAGTAGCTCAACTGTAAAGGGCTATTATAATGTTAACAAGGTTAACCATCTAGGTGTAAAGTCTCATTTCTCTTGGATAGTTTCACTTCTGTCATCTATTAATATTAGAGTACACAGGAACACCAGAAGTGTTATTTTGCACCTTGGTTCAAGAGATATCAAGAGTCCTTATTGTAAAAAGTAATCTCAAATTAGCTGAGTTCCTTATGAAACTTTTGTCTTTGCTATTTAATTGTTACTGCAGTAAAACAGTAAAACAAAGTGAGTGTTCCACACCATTCTAAGATCTACTGTTGTCAAGACACTGAAGAATATCAAGTCTTCAAGAGTGATTTTGAAATATACACAATAAAAACAAATGGAAAATAAATTGAAACCTGAGGGCTTGCATTAATGTAAACACATTTGTCCCCATCTTGTCTAGTTCAGTGTTATCAGGTTTGAAGCTAACTTGCTGTATTACTCTGTCATAAGTCAGTTTTCATGAGATCTTCCAAGAGCAAAGCTACAAATTCATCCTTCTTGGTAGAGCTGAAGGATGAGATTGAAGCTAAGGCCAATTACAATGGTGGCAGACAGATTCTCACAATTATAAAGGAAGCTCATCTAGCTAAAAGGAGAAACTCCAAAACAAATGTGGGGTGGGAAAATATGCTGGATGAAGCCAATGGAACCACTTGGGCATAGTTACCTAGGCAGCTGTATTAGCACAGATATGCCAACCTTGACGTTCTCCATACATAATATATACAAATTTATATGGAATAATTATACTCATGTAATGAGTCTCAGATTTCTATCCTCCGGTGACTTTCTGATCTCTTCTAAAAAATTCTAAGGGTGACTCCACACTGGCCAATATACCAGACCAGCAAGTGTACTAGGAGCCTCACTTCCCTACTCTGGGCCTATTAGGGTGCAGAAGGGAGGTTGTGGTACAATATACCAGCCGCTGTGGAATCACCCTAAATTTTAATCCAGCTTTGATTAACTTCTCAAGTGACTATTCCATTATCTGGCCTAGAAACCCACCTTTGATTAGAAAATGGAGCAGGAAAATGAGTAGACACTTTGCTGATACAGTCTTTGAAGTTTGCTCTAAAGTGGATTAACATTTAGGAGGAGCTACAGGATGGTGTTCCTTCTGCAGATAAAGCAACTTACTGTCTGGGACCCTCTCACACACTCTGGGCTGCTCCATGTGCATGCTAGGGCATGTGTAAGAGCTGCTCCACAGCTTGGATGCTCCCGATTCTCAGTATTTGCACCCACTCCTGGGTATGAAGCTGTGCTTTTGGATGACACAAGTCATGTCTGAGGCTGTGTCTGCATTACATAGCAAAGGCACCTTAAGTGAGGTCAGAATCCATTACTCACAATGGAGCCCACCTGTCCTAATGAACTGACTAAGGTTGTGTTTAGACAAAGCAAAAGGCACCTTAGAGAGGGTCTGGGTCTTGGTTTCCCAAGCTTTCTCTATTCCACCTTTTCTAGCATGTAATGTTCAGGAGAGGGTGAAGGGGCAGACTAGTGTGGTGAACAATCCCACTTCGAAGACACCTCCAAGGGCTTTTCTTGTTATGTCTGACCACAGCCTTAGGTGCCTTTACTACGTAATGGAAGTGCAGTTTGAGTCTTCATTTTCATGACACAGGGTCATCAAGCATGTCCACCCTCCATTTTAGTTTTTGCATCCTTACTTCCACCCACCTTGGGTGCCACAGGAGGTGCCACAACGGACACTGGGGAGGGGAATTTCAATTACTTCCTCATAAAATCCATACCATAACCCTTTCATTCCTTGGTTTTTTTTAAAAAAATGTACAAGCTGAGCTGTGAGGCAGCTCAGTCAAGCAGATGTACAATGTGATTGTTTTAACATGAGAAATTAACCTGTTCCCACCTTCCATTGTGCTCGACTAGTGGATGAATTTGTCGCAATTGCTGACATTTAGGAAAAGCGTATCTTGCAGATCAGGCAATATGAGGGCTTCAGCAATGAAGCAGGAAGTTCAAAGTTATTTTTACTGATCCTTCTTTTTTGTCCTTCTCTGGCTATAAACGGATTGCTGCCTCATGGGAAACATCTCAGGAATCCAGGCATTTTTAAAAGTGGTTGGGAATAGTATGGTAGCTCAAAGATCAACAATGACAAATGTTTGTCATTTTCCTAAACAGAGGTGGTTGGACCATAAGGGTAAACTGGACAGTAGCTCAAAGACTGAGTGTACTCTCCCTTTCTTTTTCCATTTAGGGTGAGAGGCAGTTTAGCAGTTTAGCAGAGAAGCGCTTTTTCTGGTAAACTGCTTCTAAACATTGTAGTGACTTTGGTTAGCTTTTTAGCTGGCAGGCAAGCAGCTTCTGATGTTTACCAAAGTTAAACTGCCTCTAAACATTGTAGCAGCTTTTTGTTAGCTTTTTAGCTGGCAAACCAGAAGCTGCTTGTTGAGGAGCGGCTGCTACAGTGTTTAGAGGCAGCTTTCCAGAGAAGTGCTTCTCTGCTTCTCTACCTCTAACTTCAGAAGCTGCTTGCCAGCAATCAGGGAGCAGGGGTGGAATAAGGGTTGCGGGAAGAGGCTTGTTGGACAACAAGGGCCAGATGACCCCCCTCATCACTGCATCTTACTGGGGCAATCAGTTCTTTTACATTTGCCTGGAGATCAGATCGCAGAGAGAAGAGGCTCGTTTTTGTTTGATCGCTGTTTAATGCCCAGCAGTTGCGATCGGGGAAGGGGCGTTGGGTGGGATTTTCCTGCCCTCACTCCTAACAGGAGAGAGGGAGCGGAGAGAAAAAGATGAGGTTTCCCGATGCAGGGGTTTAGCGTGGTTTGAATGGGGACAGGTGTATTTGACTTGAGCCCACGGTTTCGTCCATCGCATGGGGACAGGTCAATTCAAACTAGATTCCATATTGGGAATATCCCGAATCCAATCTGAAGTAAATGGAGTGCATGGGAACGAGCTCCTAGTCTTAGAACCACTGGTGCATTTTGATGTGTTGCCGATGTGGTCCCCTGTAGTCAGGAAGATGTGCTATCTGTACACCTCTGTGTTCCAGACTAGACCCAGTTGTTCACTGGTAGACCTCGAAATTGAGGTCAATCGATGTTTCAGGACCTTCCCGATCTGGATAATGTGCAAATACAAATGGAGCATACCAGGAGTGGATGAGTCTTCATAGATTTGCACTGACTTCTGGATTAATGAAGCCCAGAGGTTGACTAGAAGAGCTCTTAATATGGATCTCCGGTAAGTGCAGAAAGGATATTACTTCCTATCACACTCAACTTTGCTTCTCTCTCTCTTTTTTCATATTATTTAATAGCAGCCAGTGTGGGCGACTGCAGGCAAAATCTTCTCTCCTACCAAGTGCAGTTTTGGGACTTCATTTCAAGTCTGCATTATTTCTTTATTTAAATTTTTATTCCGCTCTATACACAAGGGTCTCAGGGCAGGTTGCAACATATAAGCCTTCCTGTGATCTGGTGACACCCCCTCATCCATGCCTACCAACTATCACTGAATAACGAAGGTGCTTCCAACTTTACTCCAGCTCACTAGCTGCTGTCAACATTCCCAACTTCAATAACAGCTCATACTACTACTTATATATCACTTTATCATTTTCAGTTAAAAATGCTGCTCATGTGTTTTTGACATTTTCTGCACTAACTTTAGATCCATTAAAAGGGTCCTTTTTGGGACAAATTTGGGGCCTCCTCATTTACATGTTAATGCAGATCAAGGAGGTCCTTCCCCCATTGGTCCTGTTCCATCTGCATTAGATAAAACAGGATCTGGATTAAGAGGACCTTAATCTGGATCTCTGATAGTATCATTTAGTTGGTACTATCAGAAGACTAAGGCTCTAGCTCCAGAATACAGAACACCTTCGTGTTCCAGGACAACTGGAGGTGCTTCTCCTATGCCATGCTGCTGAAAACACCCTCCTCCCCTCAGCCATGAGGCTAGGAATGCTTTCTAGCCTTCATAGTTGGGGTGGGCAGCAGCAAGGAGGAATGGGCCAGATCAGTTCTGTCAGTGAGCTGTCCCACAACTCCACATAATCCAGTTCAGTGGGCCCAGTTATTCTGGGCCCACTGATTCAGAATTAATGGAGGTAAGTACCTAAAGAGTCTTTGTGCACAATTTTGCCTCACGTGCCTAATTTTGCAGGACTCTTTTTCTAATATGGAAAGGATTGTACACAGTTTTCCAGGGGTATACACAAAATTGTACACATGTTTCCATAAAACATGCTTCTCTGTAAACATATTCTTGTGAGACAACTCCATCAAAAATGCTCAGAAAGTTGCAGCTGTCTACAGTATTTCAGCTCACGTATTAGTTCAGCAAGGGCAAATTTTGTGAACTCCTATTAGACAAAATGAATTTCTCTCGCCTTTCTGTGTAGCATCAGTAAATATGGGTGTGCTTTACCTACTGTAGCTCAGTAGCAGCAGTGTGGTGCTCTATGGGAATAAGGTGATGGTGTGATCAAGGAGCGTAACCAACCATCTAGCAGGAAGCTTCCTTTCTTTCTAGACACCCAGACTCCTGTGTTTGTTGCTTCATTAAAATGACAAGGGCTGGCCACAATGAAGGAAGGGTATTATCTCTCTACTGTAATATCAGTGTTAGGTTTAATATTTAGAGACAGAGGATTAGCTTCATTTTCCAAAAAGGGATTTCTATAATAATGAACTTAATGTGTGTTGTAATAAGGGTTTTGTTCCCTTTTTTGTTCACTGTAATGCGGAATTAATTTCAGTCTGGATGCACAGAGGTCCCCGCTGGCTTGTGTCGTAGGAAGGTGAATGTTGGCAGAAATCCAGCAGGCTTCACACAATAGACGCAGGCAGCCTTGGTAGAGCATGCTTGGCTAATCAGATTTTTAAAAAGCACTGAGCCATTCCTTCTCCATATGAGTGTGAATGCTTAATGCAACTTGATTTTTTGTTATTTTAATAGCAGGATAATCTTTGTTCAGAAAAAAAATTCTTTGCACCAGGATGAAGGCGAAGGTCATGGGTGCCTGCACTCCTTGTAATACGGGCTGCTTCTTGACTTAAATCGAAAAGAGGGGAGAGAAAACATGAGAAAAAAGAGGGCAAACCAAATTTATCATCAGCTGCTGTTAAAACTGGAGTTCTTTATTCAGGAATGCGTAAGATATTACTGGACTAATGAGAGCTGCTCAAAGAACCACATTTACTGGTTCTAAATAAAGCAGGTAAAATAATAATAATATTGACATCGGCTATAAATAATATTAGATAATTCCACTGAATATAAAATATTCACACTCTTTATGACAAAGGCTACTTTTCCCCCTGCCATTCTTTGTATGTACAGTGACTGCCATGTTTTCCCCATACAAAAGTAGAGTTAAATCTAAATAAAGGATTCTGCAAGGAAGCGACCTGAGGCAGGCAGGGGAACATCACAGCATCATAATCTTCATTAGTTTATTCGTATACCACCTTTCCATGGTATGCTCAAGCCGGTTTAGTAGCAATGAACAAAATACAGAGAAATTGTTAAACAAGAATGCAAAGCAAAATACAATAACCTCATATCAATATACTGTATAATGTTCTATGAAATAAAAAAATCCAAATAAAACAATAAGAAAATTGTCTCAAACACACATGTATCAAACACATTTTTTCTCTCTCACAAAGTATCTGGCAGTTTTCAGACCCTCTTATTCTAAGGCAACCAGAAAACCCTTGATGTTGCCAGATTCTTAGGTCCTGATTGGCTGCTTTAGCCTCCAGGATTGTCATCTTCCAAGCTGCAGGATCCTTTCAGCACAGAGCATCCTTCTGAATCCACCTTTTTGCACAATGTAGAATATAACTTTCTAAGAACACTACTGTTTCAGTGCTTAGGATTTCTGGGGTGTTCTACCATGTGCTAGAGTTCGACTTAGAAGCTGAGCTTTCAGATATAACTGCAGTATACATCTTCAGAGGACTTGACTCTATGGCACTCCACACAGTCAAGTCCTTTGAAGACATATATCACAGTTATATCTGAAAGCTCAGCTTCTAAATCAAACTCTAGAACATGGCAGAACAAATGAAATGACAACCTGCTGTGAAAGCCTCTGTTCTTATTGCATAACAATCCAAAACCGGCAATAGCTTGCTTACTTGCTTGCTCATTTATTTATTTATTTATTTAATCTTTACATACTGCTTTTTATTGCAAAAAACCTACTTAGGGTGCATCCCCAAGCAATTTAAAGTGTGCTAAAACTCTTCTTTTGCCTCTGAGCGCCCCCATGCCAGGGTTTTTAACGAGCTTCTGGCGCTACAAAAGCAGGAAAACCCATGCCCTTTAAAGAAGACTTTGATCACTCTTTTTGGAAGTCGCGGGTTTTCCTCGCAGCATTTACCTTGGGGACACTCCGTGGCAAAAGGGGCAGGGATTGCTGCCTGCACACACAGCCATAAAGCAATCACACATCTGCTGCAGTTTCCCTCCTTCCCTCTCTAAAGCACAGAACTTTCAAAGAGCCAGAATTGCGGAGATTTGCAACATTGTTATCAGTCGTGAAGTGTAATCAGGTGTGAAGTGGATGGATTGCAACATTGTTATCAGGCGTGAAGTGGGTGTATTTAAAGTCAGCGCTGCTCTACCGGGTGGATTTAGACAGTGATCTGTGAAAGTCCTAAGAGTGAATGAACAAACCAACACCAGGCGGATGGCTGCAGCCCTCACCGGAAGCCATTTCGGGGGACGGAGATCTGGGGGATGAAGAGAACCAATGGCTATTTTTCCTTTGAACAAGAGAGGGGGCAGGGAGAAAAAAAATGCAGGCAAAGAAAACATATTTCCGTGGGGACAGAAGGTTGCATTTTAAATGCGCGTTTTTCTGAGCCTCATGCAGACGCTTATTCCGGAAGTGCAGGGCACTTTTAAAGTCCGTTTGAATAGAGTGACAGTAAATGGAGACTAGAGAGGCAAATAAGTCTTTTGGAGATGCAGCCTTAGTGTTGCTTATCTGTCTTTTTTTAGCCTATGCATTTACTTAAAGGAGAGGAAAAAGGGAGTCAGAGATGCATTGGGGACAGCGCCATGAATGTTGCCACTCTTTGAATCACTCTTGCCTGTGACTCACAAGTGATAACTGATGTAATGGTATAAAGAGGTATTTTGGCACCAATACTTCTAGAATGTTAGTTGTTGTGCCGAGTAGCAGTTGAAAGTCTTAGACTCCACAAATTATGCCCAACAAGGTTTGATGGCTAATATTTTAACATGTTACAAAATGGCATAGTTCAAGGGTATGCTTTGTTTCCCTTTATATGTCCCTAAGCTCCTAACAGTCAGTCCATGAGCTCCTAATAAAAGCTGAGACAGCAACCCTTTAATTATGGTGGTCTCAAGAGATGGGGTGGGAGGGGCACACAGACAGTTGGCCACAGCATAAAAGGATCCTGCCTTTTGTTCTTGCAAAATCTCTATGATTCTAGATGGATAATGTTGTAGTTTGTTTGCATGGATCCTTCCACGGTTGCTCAAACAACCACCCTCCAGGTATGAACACAGTACTGTAAAAGAATACAGACATCATACCATGCATCCTTGTTTTACTTGTCTATTTGTTTCGTTGACATGACAAAACATTCTAGCTCACAAATGTAGCACATAGTTTTAGATTTAATTATTCATCCCTGCAAGTTGTCATCATCAGGGGACTATCTGTTAGTCAGCAACAACATAACAGCCTCTGACAGTCAGAAAAACAAAAACAAAAAACTCTCCTAGATCCGTCTTATGAGATAATTCCTCGATAATCTTTAGTAGGTTTTCTGAGGGCTGCCTTAATGCCACCCAATGTGCTCCCTTTGATTTAGTCAATTTAAACATCTGGAATCAAAATAGAGAAAAGCTCTAGGAGGGGCATATTAGGGATGCGCACAAATGTTTTTTTTCATGTTCAATTCATATAGAATCAAATGCAAAAAAAAATTGTATTTGTTCACATAGATCCCTTTGATTGTGGTAGGATTCAAATTCAATATACTGTAAATGTTCAATACGAATCTGATTCGAATCTCCATAATTGCCTACAAATCCCTACGTATCCCCTAGGAATCCCCTATGTATCCACTACATGCCCACTCTGAATGTGTCAAATCCACTTCTACTCCAACCTGAATCTGCTTTGAATCCACTCTGGATCCATTGCAGATGTGACTGGGCAGCCACTTTCCTACCTCCTCAGGTTCATGAATGTAATGAAGCTTTGTACAAATGTATCAAAGAATTCAGTTTGTTTTTGAATGTCAGCCTTTGAATGTACCAACATTTGATTCAAAAGAAAGAAAGAAAGCAGAAAGAAATATTCTAGTAGACTTGTTCCCTTTTTATGGACTCTACTTAGGGATGTAGAATATTTGAAAATCCAAATATTCAATTCAAATCCGACGAATGTCGACATTCAAACTCAAATCGGATTTTTGAAAATCTGAATTTGTACTTTGGTCTCCAATACGGATTTTTGAAAATCTGATACGGATTTTTGAATAATTTGAATGTGTAGATTCGTATCTGTCGTATACCAGTCTGTGTGAAAATTATACGTATCTTACACTTAAAATACGGGATTAAAATGGGATGCATACAGGATAATATGGGATGTATACGGATTTTTATGGAATGCGCACAGATATATATAACAGATATGAATGTTGTCAATATTCATATCTTTAAATACGAATCTAACATTCAAACATACAGATTTGAATGTTATGGATTTGAATTGGATTTTATGACATTTGGAACTTAAATATCTGAATCAAATTGGATTTTTTGACATTTGAATCTACTTGGATTCGAATGTCAAAAATACATTTGTGCACATCCCTAACTCTACTACAGCTCTTTCTTTTTCTCTCTTTCTTTTTAAGCTACGGATGCTGGAAAATGTTGCTATATGGGTGGATTCCCACTCATGGAATATAGTGATTTAGAAATGGTTTGGATCCTCTTTGGCCCCATTACCAATCATTTTAAACGGTTTAGAAACTGTTTGGATCTTCTTTGTCCCCATCACCAATCTGTTTCAGGGTTTTTTTGAGGAGTATTTGGCTCTAAAATGGAATAAACAATACACCTGTTTTTTCAGGTATTTCCCTCTGTTTTTGCAGTTAAAATGCTTTATCTTTATTCCTTTGGGAATGCTACAAATCCATCATGAAGTCTTTATTCCTTTGAGAATGGGGCAAATCCATCATGAAATGTGTGGGATTTCTCCTTGCAATAGAATCCCTAGCCAGATTTTTAAAGTGCCAGGAAGCGTAAAGCTTTTTTCCATCAGAGTGCTTCACAGTTTCATTTTCTGATAATAAGTAACAATTCATCCCATGCACTTTCATTTTCCACCCACGCACAATGGTAACAAAGTTACTTCTCGCTTGCTGCAGAGGGGAGCCGGCCTGATTAGTATTCCACCCAGCAGAGCTCATGCTGTCTGTCAGCCAGCACTCTCTCTCCCTGCTTGAAATGCAGGAATTATCTGTGCGTGTATCTGTGTTTTCATGTGTCTCTGAGGCTAGGGGTGGGTGGCTGCTGCTTTGGTTTTTTGGCTTCTCTTTGTTAACAGGCATGGCTGATGATTTTGTGGAACATGTAAATGGTGTTTAGTCTGTGGAATCAAACAGGGGCAGCAAAACTGGGAGGGGGCTGGGATTCCCCACGACATCAGATCAAAGCCAATGGGGAGAGAGGGGTGGGGAAAGGGTGAGGAGGAGAAAGAATCACTTTACCCAATCCATTTTTTGGAAGTGTTTGAAATGTGGGGAGACAATTCAGGGTTGCCTGTGACTGCCAGATGATTGTTTGCTTAGTTTTAAAGCATTTTAAAAGCATTTTAAATGATTTTTAAATAGCGTTTTATTCCATGAGTGGGAATGGGGCTTACTTGTACCATTTGGGTGAAGTAGAATCCTCATGGACTGCATTGAATATAGCTCCCTCAAATTCCTTTTGAGTTTCATAAAATTCATTGTACTGAAAAAGAAACTCAAGTGTTGATTGTAAAAAGTGCCCTTCTGTTGTGTGGTTAGAACAAATTGACTTTTCTGTGCCAACACTGTATATCCTATAGTACTCTGCAGAATTATTCCTGGTATTGTATATTTGTATGTGCTTGTGAGCTGAAGTCAATAAATTTACAAAAGAGCTTTTCAGAGTGCGTTTTTCCCCCTCAGATATTTCATGCACAGAAGATGGAGTCAATTTAGATAGGTGAAAGCTGGTAAGAAGAAAAGTATTCTTAAATTAAGAAGGTGGGCTTATGGAATGTGTTTCAGAAACTATGAATATTTTGAATGGGTCAGGAGCAAAATTCATCTTCTGCTTTTTGTGAGGGTTTAGTGGATTTTACAGGCACTCCTTTCCCATATTGTTCATTTAATGTCCTTGGAGGTGCTGCTGAATTCTTTATAGCAGCCCTGCCTCCCCCAAGCTTTCTTAAATGAACACACATATCTATGAGGCTTAGTGTAAGGGGGGGGAATCAGTACTATAACATTCAGTAAAAGATAAGTTGTTCAATTATTACTTTCCTTCCCCCCCCCCATCCTTGTCTTCCCCCCTCCTTTTTGCCTGTGGCAATAAAAGATTTATTTTATCATCTTCCTTTCCTGAAGTACATTTAGTATTTTCGTTTCTCTTCGACAGCTCTCAATGCTGTGTTATTATCCAAAGGCTCATAGAGGAATCTGTATTTTTCTTTTTAATTAAGACAGGTGACACAGTGGGACTTGTGTGATTAATGCTTGAAGGGAAGAAAGATGCTTGTTTTGTGAATGTTTGCAATGAAACCATAGAAAGGTCATTGTGCCTTAATGCATTATTTTTTAAAAGAAGAAGAGGGGGGGAAAAACAGAATTGGCAGGTCTTTCCCTCCAATTAACTTCCTCAAACAGTATGAATTTAATATTCTTCAAAAAACTTCCTGAGTTCATTACATTTTGCTTTTGACTGATATATTTCTTTTAAAATTCAAGCCTTTTTCTTTTAGGGAGAATTTGCATTAGCGGAGTCGAGAGACCCAGATCATTTCCAAGTGAAGAGTAAAATGAAAGAGGCAACAATATACCCCGTGGGCCTGCCTCCAAAAGTCATTTGCAGTTGCTGTTGTTGCCTCTGAGTGTTTTCAGTAGCCGTCCTAATACATCTGCCCTTCACTCTTTCCAAAGGTGAAACGGCTGGCAGAAATATTGTTTCCAGAGGGAGCTTCCTGAGCAACATAACTAAACAGAATGCACATTTGAACAATGAAAATAAATTGTACTGCCTACATAATGGTGGCATGATGCCATATTTGTTGTGATGCTCTTGGTGCTGAACAATTGAAACATAACTGCTCATCTATCTATCTATCTATCTATCTATCTATCTATCTATCTATCTATCTATCTATCTATCTATCTATCTATCTATCTATCTATCTATCTATCTATCTATCTATCTATCTATCTATCTATCTATCTATCTATCTATCTATCTATCAGTATTATCATCATCATCATCATGACTGTCTGTCTGTCATCTTTCTATTAATACTCATTTCTCTCCCCAAGCCATGGTAGATCTAATTTCCTTAGTTTTATGCCTTTCATTTTCTTTTCTTTTAAACTCTTTTAATACTTTTACTGTATTTTTAATTCATTCTGTGTCATCTTGGGAGCCCTGGAGCTGAAGAGGGGATAAGAAGGAAATGCATCTTTGCTTTCATTTATAGTTACCCTGAAGCACTGTTCCAAAGCCTGCTTTCATGTAAAGAATCACACAAAGGAGGCTTTTCAACAGCATTCTGGGATATGTGTGAACCAAGCAAAATGAGGGTCTTTCTACAGGGATCATTAATTTGGAATAAGGGCCCACATATTAAGCTTCCATGTCTTATAGATCCACACACATTGGTTCACTCCATCTGCAATTGATAGAACATGGGAGGTTTGCAGAAGGTGTGCAGAGGGTACTCCTCCCATGTTTATGATGTCTAGAGGACACATTTCAGTAACATGGCACAGCCAAAATGTTTCCCCCACAGGCTCCAAGGTATTGGAACCCACTCTGAAATTTTGCATGGGGTTTAAGGATGGGTTGTTAGCTGGTCTGGACCAGCTCCATCCTCTCTTTGGTCAGGATTACTTTTGGTATTATTTGGTAACTGAACTGCAGTTGTGTAAAAGGACCATAGGTTAATGGAAGGTCCATAGCTCAGTGGTAAAACATTTGATTTGCAGCAGAAGGTCCAAGTTTCAGTCTCTGGCAGGGTAGGAAGACAGAGTTGCCCCAAACCCTGGAGAACAATGCCAATTGGAGTAGCTTCTTATGTTCTCATCTTTTTCCAAAAAGAAAAAAGAAAAAAAATAGTTGGCAGAAGGCATTCCATGCCAGTGAAACCACTTTATGTAACATTGGCAATGATAGATCAAAGAGTACTCCTAGGCTTTAGGGGTCTGTTCACACTTGCTGGCTGGTATAACAAGGTCAGCCAGGATCCAGCTTATGATGGTGGCTATTCACACCACAAGCTAAACTAGCCCTGTACCTGACCAGCAGCGCTTGAAGTGCAAACAGCCAGCCTGAAATCTGCACATTGTGTGCAACTGTGCTGCTGCAGTTGAGTAGTCATTCCCACTTGCCACACCACAACTGGAAGAGAGTGTGAATGCAGCATACTGGATCAATCCAGCTGCTCCTAGTAAATATGCAGATTGCTTTTTAGCAGTCTACAGCTGGATGGCTCCAGGGGAGCCTGCAGCAAAATTTTGGTGAGTTGCTGTGGCTTCAGGTATGGATGGGGCTGACCAGTGAGTGGACTGCAGCTCACTACAAGGTGTGGACAGCCCCTAAGTCTAGCCCCTCTAGCTCGCATCATGGCAAAAATACATCCTGAATTACATGATCACCCACTATAAAGGATCACTATAAGGGCCAGCCTCCTATACTCACAGTGGCCAGGCAGGTGCTTTGGGAACCCCACATGTGCGCAGGAGTGAGATAGCACTTCCATTATGCACATGCTCCAACAGTCAGTCAATGGAAGCCTGGTGCCTCCGCTAAGCAGGAGAACAAATGCAAATGCAATGGCTAAGACCCTTTGGGAAGGTATTCTCCCCAGTAAGTGAAGACTCGGAGTCTTTTCTCATGTTTGCTTCATGGGGGAGAACCTCCCCAGGAAGCGAAAAGGTGGTATAGCTCTGGCATCCACATTTCAGATGACAGGTACTTCCCCAACCATGCCAGTGCTGCTTCACATATTGGCAAGATGCAAATTACTATAAGCAGCAGAAATTCCAGGAGCTGCGCCAATGGCGCCAACATTTTTGCATGATGCTGTTGCTGGGGTGATGGGGCTTTAATGTAGAGCTAGCGGTTACTGTGCCGCCCCTTCCAAGGCTCCTTCTGAATTTCTCTCAGCAGGGAGAAGTGCAGATGGAGGAGCATGTGCCTGTAGAACTGCTCTAAATCTATACACTTCTGGGTAACTCCTGCACACATGGAGGTGCATGTGGGGTACTAGCAGCTCTGCAAAGAGTGGATGTTGCAGTCAGGAGGTCCCTGGGAGTTTGCTGAAGAGGTAAGTGCAGAAAGGCTCTCAGGCTGTGATCAGACACAGCAAAAAAACCATCCATGAGATGGCTTAGAAAGACTTGGAGGTGGGATTGTTCACTCACCAGTTGGCCTCTTCCTCTCTCCTGAACGTTCTAGAAAAAGTGGATTACAGAAGGGTTGGGAATATGAGGGCCACACGCTATCTCTCTGAGATGCCTCTGAGGCACCATTTGTTATGTCTGAACATGGCCTAAGACAATCTGGCCTAGTATAATGCACATTTTTAAAAGTTCAGTGTTTGCACTTCATTTCCATGAGCCTCAGGTCCTTGTCACACTAGAGCCTCATCCCCACGGCATCGTTATCTCGAATTCAAAACGTTTTGAGTTCTCCTTGGCCAGACGGCAGTTCGGCTTAACACGCTTCTTCCGTTGAACCATTTTAAAATAAATCCTGATTTCAAGAGGTCTCACACCGGATTGTGCGCTTGATACGTGTTTCATTTTTTTCTGTGTGGACAGTACCGTTTCAGGGATAAGATCGCGTGTTCAGGGTTTCCCTCCTCCAATCGCAATCTACCCAATGGCTGTCCGTATTCTGCGGACGTCATTGGGGTGTGTGTGTGTTTCCCTGCCTGATCTGAAGCAAAAACTTTTTTCGGATCACTTCTTCTCTTGCAAGCCTGAACTTCTCGGAGCAGCCTTCACACATCAGCGCTACAGCTCCGGAGTGCATGCAGAGAGTTGGGGGGGGGGGGAAACGGAGAGGAGGGGATTGGGCAGGAGGAGGCTATCAGCGTTTTGGATTCCCCTGGGGTGGGCAAGAAGAATTTGGCTGAGGGAGCCCGGCTGCAGAAAGCCTAGCTAGTCTTCCCCTCCTGGGGAGGGAGCGAGCCGGTAGACACACACACACACAGGCAGGCTTTCATGACAGCTATAAAATCAGACACCCTCACACATGTTTAGGATTCCCTCCCCCAATAGCTTGCTTCCAAAGAGTGATTTCATTGAAAGAATCCAGCCTCGAAACAGCCACTACCTCCAAAGCTACACTGTAGCGATGTAGCTTAATAACAATGTTGCAGTTTTGCGCAAATTCTGAACTTTAAAAAGGGAAAGGAAAGGAAAGCCCTGGAGTCCCCGCTTTTGCAGCCTGGAGGCAGATCGGTCCCTCCCTGCCAGGCAACTTTCTCTATGTCCTGAACAGCACTCCAATTTAATTTAATTTTTTTTTGGGGGGGGGAGAGAAAAGAAAGAAAGAAAAAATTCCCCAGAGCGCTGCTGGCTGGCTCTCCCTCCTTCCCTCCCTCCCTCCTTCCCTCTCTCTCTCTCTCTCTCTCCCCCCTTCTCTTTCCTGCTGCCAGTGAGATCTAGTCGGCAGCAGCGCGGACACATTGCTCGCTGGCTCGCCTTCTTCTCTGGAGCCATGGAGCGCTCCCAGATCGCTGGCACCGATCCAGACCTGGCGCGGCGCGAGCCCTGAGTGGAGCCCCTGAGGAAAGAAGGAAGGAGGGAAGGAAGGAAGGAAGAGAGGAGGCGAGCAGGCCTCGGGCAGGGGGTCCCCGGCGAAGCTGAGTGCGCCGGAGGGACTCGGGCAGGGGGCGTCCCAATGACAGCTGATCAGAACAAAGAGGCAAAAAAGGCATGCATGACGCACAGGGAAGGGAGGGTGGGATCCTGGGAGGGAAAACCAATCACAGAGAGAGGGTGGGCAATGGGCGGGAGGACGATGCTGCCATGTGGACTCGAGTATTGATTCCGCGTTAAGGCTGCAATCGGAATGCCCTTGGAACCGGATCAATTTGCAAGTCGTGTAGACAGCTTTGTTCCGGTTCAGTTATTTCGAATTATTTAAACCGAAATAACGCATGCCATGAAGACGCAGCCTAGAGGAAAAGGAGAACTCCTGGTATGCCCCAGCATGGGGCCTACACCCTGCATGGAGCTGCTTCTTATCCTAGAAGTGTGTCTGAGCATGCTGGGGCCTCCCCCCCCCAAAAAAATGTAGCTGTGAGGCACATTTTTGTGCTCTATAACTATAGTAGTAGCCCACCAGTAAAGCTGGCACAGCTCTGTTTGTACTTCTTCGGGGTGAACAGAGCCTGGGGCAGAGCTGCACAGGTGCAATTGTGTGCCACATTGCCCAGTTGCCATGTCAATGGCCTTGGAATTTGGCCCTTAGTCAGGGCCTGACTAAGGATCATAGAAGCTGTAGCCCAGGAAGGAAGCTTTGAAAACACTTGATTTGGATGGATGTGATTCTTCCAATTGACAGCAACTAAAAGATTCATATCCATCTCTCAAGTATTTGAACTGCATGCAGTTCACTCAGGTGAAGGCAAGCCATCTAACATCTGCCTTGAACCACCACCTTCAATTCAAAAACCCTGACCCTGAAGCTATCCCTATGTGTGGGTGGGGAACTAAAAGCATTTTTAAAAATAAAAACATCATCAAAAATTTCCTTAGGTTGGCTCCATGTTTGACTATTTAATCAGAACACACAAATAGGCTTTCTACCCAATTATCATTGATGTAGCTTATTAATTTCCCAATTATCATTGATTTGGCATATTAATTAATATCACAGCTTTCTAACATTTGTGAAAAAATTGTTTTTTTAAATTTCAGCTGAACCAAAAGGATCAATAAAATTTGATTTAAAAGCCTTCCTTCCTCCTTTTGCTCTTTGTAAGACAAATGGCTAAAAGGTAGGAAGACACAGAAATGTGACTTTATGAAGACTAATGACACTCTTCACACAGTGTAGCATTATTTCATATCTTTCAGTGTTTTAAACACCTGTGTTATTTTATTATTTTAACAATTCGAGGAATGAAGATTTGAGATGTCAAAAACATTATATAAAAAACTAGTGAGGTAGATGGCAGCTAAATTGTTTTGTTTCTTTCCCTATTTTATTGTAGAAATTATTAGACTTTAAGAGTGTTGAGATATGATCATACACATAAAAAATCCAAAGGACAAAAATTAGGCCAAGATGACCCTGTCTCGAGAATAAAGCAATCTCTATTTCCCTACGTGAGCAGAACTTTAGATCATAATTTTAATATTTGCAGAGGCAGAACTTAAAATTCATTGCATGAAGCCAGAAGGCCAGAGGTCTCCACGTGGGCAGGAAGCAAATTAAATATTAACATCTAGCCTGGAGTAATTTTTTGCTTTAGAAGTGTATTTGTGTGTGTTTTGAAAGAAGCTAGTCCTTAATAGACTTCGTTGTAAGCTGTTTCATAACAATTAGGATTTTGGATTAGAGACAAGTCTCCTGTGTGCTTATTCAGTGGTGAGAACAAGTTGCTGTCTTTCAGCCCTACTCTACGAAGTTGTTATAATAACAACATGTGATAAACCATCACTACCTGATAGGCCTCCTGATTGCACATTCAGTCTGGAGGAAGCATGCAGCACCCTCACAGATGTCAACATTTGCTCAGACTCCATGCCATTCCCCATGCTATACTGCCATATAATGCCATGATGCTGCTTCTGCAACTGTTGCTGCTTGAGAGGATTTACTGGTCCCCCTCAGCAGCCTTCACAGCATTTGTACCCAACTCCCCCCTATCAGATTGAACTCTTGGAGTTATTCAGACCATCTTCCCAACTATCAGTTTTGAAGACGGTCTTTGATATTGACAGTGGGGAGTGGAGGAGTGCAGACAGCAAGCCTCTGCATTAAGAATACTATCCCATTCTGGTACTGTTTTCTTCTGGCATGGAACAAGGCCACCTGCATTTGAATGGCTTGTTCTGCATCAGCATCTGCCCTGGCTCTAAAGCCCCACCAGTTTTGGAGCCAGTGTGGGGGCCTCTGAATGCTCTGAACACCAGGAACAAAAGGCCCTGGCCACTGGAACTCCAGGAGGGATATTTTGGTGGTGTACCATGTTGCACAGTTGATAGAGGGTCCCCAGTTGTATACTGGAGCATGGAGGCATGTGGTCCACATGCTTTTGTGGTATGGTATACTACCCTTAGAATGTCAGTGAAACTCAGTGTTGAGATCTGCAGGTAAACTGGGCTAGGATGCTATTTTGGCAGAGCATGCAATAGCATCTCCCTTAATCTGCCTGAGCATGTGGAAATGGGGTCTCTAGACCCCTTCTTATCATAGGACAGTATCCTAAATGGGAAGATTATTCAATTGTGGCAATTATTCAATTGTGTTGGTGTTGATTTATCAGCTTTCAGTTTCTTTATTGTCCAGTAACGAACAGAGAGCAGTGTTCTGGGGTAGGCTAATATATACTTTTTAAAGAAAAAAATTAAACTTGTAATGAAACAACAAGACAGGAATTTATAACATAATTACAATACAAACCTCAACATATAATTCTAATCAGTGGCACATTGGGCTAACATATATACTTGTCTGATGAAACCTGATAGTCTTGAAGGATATTTAAGAAATATAAAGAGAGCTTGCTGGATTAGACTGATGCCCGTACAGTCAAGTAGCATGTTCTTTCAGAAGCTGATTGCTTATCATCAGTGAAGTCTTGATTAATTTGCTGTTAAGACTTTTTAGAAATGTTGCGTGGCTCACAAGCCTTTCAGTATGTAAGGGTCATAGTTGGTTTATTGTGTACATAGAAGATAGTTGCCTTTTCGTTCTTCCTGTTTGCTTTTTGTAGTGGAAATATTGTAAAGGATTTTTCCCAACACCAATGAGGTCTGTATGAATCGTAACTTTCTTCTGTCTTTGAATGAGGGCTTCAAAATCTCCTCAGCACAGAAAATATAAATATTCATCGGCAATAGAGGTGAAGGAGGGGAAGACTTCAGAGAGCCAAGATAGGCTAGGGGTGATACCATGGGATATATCTGTAGAAAGACATATTTAAAAAACAGCTTATGAAGTGTAACTATGATGTGGAAATCATGAGGGTTTGCCTTGGAAGTCCTAAGGACATGTAAGGTTGTTTTCAGAGTGTTTGGTGGAGCCATATCTAGGGGGCTTGTCAAAGTGAGCCCTCACTCCCCCCCCCCCGAACATAATTGTAAGAAACCTTAGAAGCAGTAGCAGAGTGAATCTATATGAATATACATAACTGTATAATCTTCCCTCTTCCTTAAGTGTATATGATATATAATTCTGCAAGAGAATTGTGAAATCCTCAATATTTTTCGGAGGAAGAAACTTCTGCTTGTAAACTGAAGGAAAGACCTTACTGAAAACCAGATTTAGAAACAACAACCCCATGGCCAGTAGCAACTATGCTGGACAGGATGCAAGGATTTTGATGTGCCACTTGCATAGTGGCTGTCAGAATAAGAGACAATTGTGGAAAATCTCTATGTTCTCAGAAAACATGTAACTGTTAGAAATGAAAATGCATCTCTAAAACCAAAGAAAATCTTCATTGACACAAACAAGGAAGACTATTATAAAATGAAATTTAACCAGAAGACAGTTTTCATAAGTTGCTTTCAGCACATTGTATTTGTACTGGTATTTAAGAAATGACTCTAATACTTGTTACTTTTTACTTTGGAGAGAAGCTAAAGAGATTACATTATGGCATGGAAAGTATCCAATTTATATGCTATTTATAAATATTATAGCTCAAAGGAAACAGCTTTTTATTTGTGTAAAGAACTAGGCCAATATGAACAAAGTGTTCTTAAATAAAACACATGAGATTTCTTGCATATCTGGTTATACGCATCTGCTTTAATTCTTATTTCCAGCATTGTTCAGAACAAGACATTCTCATCAATATTCATACCCATGAGCAAACAAATCTGCATAGCAAAACCTATGATATTCAGATCCATGTGCAGAAGACTGTATGTCTCACAACTAACTCAAAGTTTGATTTTCCTTGTTAGGAGAAATGAGCAGATCCCAGTCATGTATCAGCTCAAGCATATTAATATTGGTTAAAGAGTAGAAAGTGCTCAAAGCATAAATAGTAGTAATAAAATAAAAATGTAAAAGTTGCTGGTATTTTATGGCAGTTACATTTCAGACTGGAAATCACTCACTCACTCACTCACTCACTCACTCACTCACTCACTCACTCACTCACTCACTCACTCACTCACTCACTCACTCACTCACTCACTCACTCACTCACTCACCCAGCCAGCCAGCCAGCCAGCCAGCCAGCCAGCCAGCCAGCCAGCCAGCTTTACAGTTTGGGCAGTATTCTCCTAAAATTTTCTTTTTACATATCTTACTGTCTGCAGATTTTATGTTTGTTTGTCAAAAGTTGTGTTCTTCTTGGATTTCTTTGTTAGGATGAGCCTTCCATTTCTTCAAGAGGTTTTCTCACTTTCATAATTTCATTGACACTCCTAACCTCTCACTGGACTTTATAGTTCCTTCCTTAATATTTAGAGTACATTGTGACTGAGCTTTTATTATTATTCTATTAAAAAATAAAAAGGAAAATGTTAAATAAAAATAAATAGATCTGAGTATCCATTGGATTTTGGGCTCCTCCCTAGCTCTTGACCAGTGTTTTTTTTCTTTCACGTTTTGTTCCTCAGGCTTTTCACCTTTCAATCAGTCTTTCAAGTCAAAAGTAGGTAATTGTGCTGGAAGCAGGGGATTGGATAATTCAGTCATTTCTTATGACAGAGATAAGAGAGAATGATTCATCTCCAGTGGAAAGAAAACCAACTGCTGAATCTCTCTATGAATAATTGCTCTGGGTGTACCTTCTTCTGGAGTAGTCATTTTTTACAGAAACAAACCGTGTAGTCGCATCTGGAGGCAAATTTCTTTATCCTAGCAGCTTTTACCTCTGTTATAGAAAACAAATTTTTATTTCATTCAGAAGACTATCTCAGCAGTTATCCAAAATGTGGAAATTAGGGAGCTAAAAATGGAAGAACCAGCATCTGATGTCTGCATTGGACTGAATCATTTTTAGCTTTTCTGGGTATCTTTTAAAACAAGCCTGGTTTTAAGGCAGTTGTAGATTTGGTGGACAGTGAAAGAGTACTTGGTTAGATGTTAGTATTACTGTTGAAATGTACTTATTTGAGTACATGTACCAGATATGTGAGTGGAAGTTTGGACAGACAAAGGAGAGAGCTATTCTGTTACTTCTGCTTGTTTCTTCTGCTTGACTGCTAATTGCTGGCTGCTACGGTGCTGCACCAGTGAGATTGTCTGTACTTTAGGGATGTGGAGAAATTTTTGTGTGTGTTCGATGCGTATTAAATTGAATGAAAAAATCTGTATTCATTCAAATAGCTCCCCTTTGAATGTGGTAGGATTAAAATTCGATATGAGTGTTCAAAATGAATTTGACTTGAATCTCCGCTACAAATTCCCTTCGAATCCTTACGTATCCCCTACGTATCCCCTGTGTATCTGCTCTGAGTGCATAAAAGCCACCCTGAATCCACTTCAAATCTGCTCTCAATCCGCTTTGAGTCTACTCTGGATCTGTTACAGATGTGACTGGGGCAGCCACTTTCCCATCTCCCCAGGCTTACAAATGTAACAAAGCTTCATATGAATGTACTGAAGCATTCAATTAGAATTTTAATGTCAATCTTCAAATGTACCAACATTCAATTTGAATTTGAATGTCTGAATTTGGATGATTTTGTACAAATTTTGAATGTTACAAATATTCTAGCACGCCCCTACTGTACTTCCCTGCAGAACTGCGCTCTGTTGCCAACTGATCCAAACTCCACTGGACCTCAGGCATATAGCAAGGCCTCAGGCATATAGCAAAGTCATATGGCAAGAGATTGCCCTGTCGTCTCACTTGTTGCTAATTGCTTAAAAGAGAAACAAGACCGTTTTCCCTGTATTTGTATTTAATTTGTATAATACAGGAATGTGCCTGGGTTAGAGTGACAGGGGAAAGGAGAATGTACAATTCACCATATCAACAGTCACAGCAGAGGCAGTACCAAAGGATTCAGGTGGTTACATGTTAGCACCCCCCTTTCCACTTTCCCAGGAAGCATTGAGTGGCATAGTTAATGGGACCACTTTCTGCTGATTGTGTTGCTAAGTAACAGATCCGTGTTGCTTGTAATAGTTAATTGTGGATAAAGGAGCTGATGTGGTATGTATTGTTGAAACTTGAGATGGTGGGTTGGATCCACAGGGTTTTAAAGTTGAACACCAGTCCAGGGACTGTCTCATTTTCTTATCGGCCCAATGCATGTACAGGATATACTATTGATTTAGCCTTTGAGTGTGATGGGATACAGGAAGAAAGAAGAAAGCTACTCTGAGGTGGCTTAGAAAGGACTCTGAGGTGAGGTTGTCCACACATCAGTCTGCCCCTCCCCCTCTCTGCCTGAGAGATCCTGAAGTCCAGACAGTTTGGTCGAGTATCGTATGAAGTGCCCCAGCCATGTGTGCTGTTTTACTGCTCCACCACTAATGAAGATGAGGATGGCTGCACACACTTGTAACTGCTCTGGGACGAAAGTAGCTCCAAGGGTTCATATGTGTCATGCCAGAGGTCACAGGCCATCCCCAGCTTTGAAGTGAGCTGTCATTAGTATACAGATGTCAGTTCTATTTCTCCATTAGATCCGAGTTAGAAAAAGCTATGAACATTTCAAACTTTCCCATTCATGGCTGAACATTTTCACTGCTTTTCTTTTTAATCTATTTTCACCAGTAAAGCACTGTGTAAGTGTGAAATTTGACCAAATTTTAATGTTTGCAGTCTGGGAGATTGTTTGCGTTATTTGAAAGTCTGGGTGTGTGAATGTCCGTACTTTTGCTTCAAGGGAAAAAATGCGATTTGAAAAGCCGATCAAATTTGCTAATGTGAATTCATCCATTCACATTCCTACGATCTGCCGGTTCTGTGCACAATATATATGGGGCTGTAATTATACGGGCTCTGGAAGCTGCAAGTGACACAAAATACAGTAGCTGTGTTGCTACATGGGACATATCACACCTGTTCTGAAGAACCTGCCGTGGTTACTGAGCCAAATTCAAGGTTTTATTTTCAGCATATAAGGTCCTTAACAATTTGGGATCAGCATATTTAGCAGATCAGTGTAGACTTGTGAGATAATGAAGCTCTTTAGGGAAGGTCTTGCAGAAATACCACTGATTACTGAATGGAATCTTCTAACTCCATGTAGTGGGATCTTCTCTGTGGTGAAACCTACTCTTTGGAAAGTCTCACTCTAATATTCTTTGGGTGCCTATATTTCTCTCTTTCTGTCACCCAGGCCTTCCCAGGGTGAATGTTATTCTGCTTTGATTTTAATATTGCTTTTATATAAGCGATGTTTTTAATTGTTTTTGCTTTGGCTTTATCCAGATGTTATATTGGGACATTCTGGAACAAATCATGGATGTTCTGGAATACCCATTCTTATTCTGGAATATCCAAATATAGCGGAATAAATAAATAATCAACACCCAGATGCAGCTGAAATTTATGAATCACATTGAGATTGTTCTTTTAATGGGAGGCAGTATGAATGTATTTTAAACAAATCACTATGGCTTTTTTTGTCATACCTTTGCAACTAATAAGAGAAAAATGGATCTAGACTCAGGATATTATTTATTTATATATACAAAGCTTTATCCTGCCCTTCACCTGGGGGACCTTGGGTAGGTCACACAAAACATTTAAACATCAATAAAACATAATTAAAAACAGCATAAGACCAACATGTTCTTTAATTCATCACCCTTCACATTGGCCTTTGTCAATTTGATTGTGAGTTTTGCTGACTGAGATAGGGGGAAGTTGGAAAACAGAGCATTGGGCAGCAGAGATGGTTATGAAATTCAACAGAAGATTAAACTGGGATCTGGTGGTTGTTCAATGGTATGCATTTCTGTTGGGTTCATGATTGAAATAAAAATAAAAATTCCTTTTCAATTAATGGGTGCCCTTGGCAGCCCATTTCTATAAATTATATTCTTCATAATAATTGCTATTATTTCAAATGTAAGACTGTGATCACGCCTTTACTTTAACCTTCTTCAGTCCATCTTCAGGTCTGACTGCTCACACCTTTTCATTTCTATCCATTTTATTTGTGGACTTCCCACCCTCCATTTTAACTTTCCACTCAGGAAAGTCCACAAATAAAATGGATAGAAATGAAAAGGTGTGAGCTGTCAGACTTGAAGATGGACCAAAGAAGGTTTAAAGTGAAGGTGGACTAAGGCTATGGTTAAACCTTGCTAAAATAACCCATCTTATTAAGAAATAAGACTCAAAACCCACTAACTACCACCACACCCAGTACCTGATAATCCTTCCTCAGTTTGTGCTCACACCTTTCTGTTTCCATCCTGAGACTCCTTTACAAGACCTTTTTAGATCTCCATCCCTCTGCACCATCACAACACCCCCTGCACTCTGAGATGATAAATGTTCTGTCACTCAGTGAGTGTGACCATGGCCTAAGTGTCTTTTCCCACCATTTTTTCACATATCACTAAATGTCCTGGTTTGTACCCCTGGGGTACATGTACCCCAGGTTGGCAATCACTGCTGTGAATGACTATGAAGAAGGTGCTCTTGATGGAAAAAGAAAGTGTCACTGAATATAGATGCAATCTTAATCATTTAAATTGACCAGAATACACTCATTGGCTTTAGCAGGCTGAGAACTTCATATTATGATAGCAAGCTATTTCCTAGTTAATTGGTTCTGAGTGACTGCTTTACCATATGTGACTGGAATGTGATGGTTTATTGATCGGATGGCTTGGTAGTACTTTAACAGATGGCATCACAACATTTTCCAAGTCTTGATAATGAATTTCCATCTCTCTTCAATGCCCTATCTCAAGCTGCATCCAGATGGAGGCTGGAAGTAGCTGGGATCCAAGGTGGTAACTGGAAATTGTAATGGACAAAAATACTGTGTGCTAATGCTCCCAATTATAAGGACTCAACCCCAGAAAAAAACATACAACCAACAAAATCCCCCAAACAAAGATAAACACTAAAATGGAAAATAAAAGGATCACAAATGGGTAGTATATATGGATATAAAACTGTCAAAGAATGCCTAAAAAAAACAGAATAATGTTTAATAACTACCAGTGTACAAGCTGAAAATAAAATCCATGTATACAACTACTGTATGTGGGTAGTGAAGAAACAATACAGTCAAAATATTTTTTTGGGGGAGGGGAACCGGGGCATTTCTAGGGCCATTTGCTGAGATTCTAGAGGAGGAATAGGTTTGTCCTTATCTCTGCTTGAGATGCCCATGAGCATTTGGCGGGCCACCGTGTGCGACAGGATGCTGGACTAGATGGCCTGTGACCTGATCCAGCAAGGCTTCTCTTATGTTATTATGTAATCTAGGACTTTCAGCTCGCATAGAGGCCCTTTCTGCACTTATTTGCTAATCTGGATCATGGAGCTGCTAAGAACACATCTTCTGCACTGGTCTATATCTGCACTAGGGACATGCACGAATGCAATTTTTGGAATTTGATTCAATTCAAATCGAATATCCAAAAATTTGAATAAATTTGAATGTTTAAAATATGAGTGTATTCACATTTGATTCGATTTGAATACATTCATATCTATTTGTACGAATATTCTATTTGTATTTGAAGATACAAATGTTGACAACATTCATTATAGTTCTAAAGAAAGATAGCATTATACTGTTTTAATTTCGAGAATCTTCTTATTTGCCTTTTTAAAAATATTTGTACGTATGGTGTATTTGTTATAGCCCATTGCGGCATAGATGAAAGGAGTCATCACCGTTTGGGATGATCGAAAAAAGCCACTGAAGAAGACTACGTGTCGAAACGCGTCTGGCTTTAGATCTCCATTATTGACATAGAAAAATTCTCTGGATGCCACTGTTTATTATCGTGAGAAGTCTCGGATTGGTGTTTTTGTATAGTTGGCTATTTGCTACCTCCTTTCTTGTTTTTTTACACCATTCTTTTTATCCTCTTTTGTATACTGTTATAAACTTTTATAAGATATAATATTTTTACTAGTAAATTTACCATTATTTGTATATAAGGGTGTATATTTCCTCATTTGTTGGTATCAGGGCACTCTTTTAGTTATCTCATATTAGAAGGACCTTGGTTTTTTCTCCTTGATGGATCTAGCTAATAACAGATCTAGCTAATATGGATCTCATGAATACAGAATAACTGAGGTTAGTGCAGAAGACAACAGGCCAGAGAGGCCTGGGACCTTCTGCTTCACTTGGCCAGATGCCGTTTGACCCTCCTTGCTCCTGGGTCTTCTTCTGTGGCCCTGGGTGTATATGAAGCCGACAAAAACAAAAGGCTTTATAGAATGAATACTGAATGCTTGTCTTGGGATCTGAGGAATGTATATGTTCATATTTTATTACCACAGAAATTGATTGGGCATTTGTTGCAAGTACTGATTTGAATAGTTGATATTTTGTCGGATTTCAAGTACTGTAAGTAGATATGTATTTTGATATTTCTTTTCTTTGCATGCACTTGGGCATTCATTTCTTTGTACGTATAAGGACAGTCCCAGATTATTTTGGACTGTATTGCTTTTTCAGCACCTACATACAATGGTTGCATATATTGATTTTATTTTCATCTTGTATATTCTTTGACACTTTCATATCCATATATACTCCCCATTTGTGATCTTTTTGTTTCCCATCTTAGTGTCTCCAGTTTGGAGGATTTTATTGGTAGCTCCCAGCCTCTGAAAACCTTGCTGAAACAGAGAACCACTCTTTATGCAGCAAGCTTTCCAAATGCACTGCTTTTGCAAAGGACTAGAAATGGTGGCGCGAACTACTGATTTTCAGCCCTGTACAAAATCAGCCCTTGAAATGTTTATTTCTTTCTTCTGTACACCTGCCATCCCACTGTCCTGAGAGTTCTTTAAACAGCACAGATGGTGAGTCCACTTGCAGGGTGCTTGTGGTGACCCAAAGGCCAGTTTAAGGTGGGGCTGTGAAGACCCCTGAGGTGGCCCTTGAAGGGCCCATGCAAATGCAGCTAATCTTCCAGAATCTTTATTCGTTTTTGTAAATTTAGTCAACATGATTGTACACAAGGAATACACAGTGTACAATGTACTAGAAGGTAAAATTAAATAGTTGTTGTTAGGTGCCATTGGGATAGATACAAAAGTAGTTTACCATTACCTGGGACTTGAACCTGAGACCTTGTCTGTTATAAGGCAGTTGTTCTGTCACTGAAGTATTCATGCGTTGCTGTGACCAACATACTGACTGCATAATCCCACTGCAAACCCATCTAGTAGTACGCTGTCACTCCACGCCTAGCACTCGGCGAAATGCAGTGGCATTTGAAAAGGCTCATTATTCTCCTGAAAACACACCATCCTCAGGATTTGGCAGCATCTCCAGATTTAGTACTCTGAATCTGGCAGCATCCAGATGGTCACAATATTAGCGGTCTTGAGAGAAAGGTCTGGGAATGCAGTAGAAGTACCAGACAAACAGCCCACCTCTCATGCTAGATTGCAGCCTCCAAAATCCTTCCAAATCTCCCTAAACCTGCGAGGTTTCCCTTTGTGTCACTTTTATGATAAACCAGAAATGGCCCTGAAAATTGGCTATTTTTGTCCTTTGCAAAAATGGCAAGGGTGGCTTTAATCCGGCCCTTTCCTTCTCTGTCTCTCCACTTGGGGAGAAGGAAGCAAATGGGCCACCAATCCACCCCCAGATTTATTTTTCCTGTCCAGTTTGCCTTCTGAGACCCAGAGGGCCCATTTGCCTGCTGGGTCCTTGGAAATTTGAGGCGTATTCTTTTTAAGCCTCTTGGATGCAGCTGACATTGAGCAAACCTCCCTCTGAAGTGTCAGGTTGGTTAAATACTATCCTTGAACCCCCCCTCCCAATATTGAAAACAAAGTCCACCTATTCTCTGAAGAGCTATCGTAATAATCCTTTGTAATGCCCAGCACATTTCCTTATATTTATCCACAGCAGCCAAATTTCAGTCTGAACAATAGAACTCTGATTGTATCAAATACAGAAGTACACAAAGCTGGGAAATTAGGAATGATTACTCCCCCTGCCTTTGCATATTCATGCCCATCTGACAAAACACAAGGCGGTTGCCCATGGTAAATGTGTCATGTCTTCAGATGAAGAGAAGCAAGAGGTACTTTCCCTCCAAGGATTCTGTGATCAGATGAATTACAAGCATGGATGGCAGCTGTCACATATGCAGCCAAATGCTCTTTGATAAAAGGAATGGCTACTGAGACTTTCAGATGCATTATGCATAAACAAATGATCACCACTGCTCCAGTGGATGAACACATATACGGAGTTAATTGTCTTCTAAGCAGGCACTGAAGCTTGGCCCAGAGTCCAGAATACAAGTTCTCCTTATCTGCCCCTCTTTTTGAACGCTGTTATTCCTTCTTTTACAAAACATTGGCTTCACATGTCCACAGCAAGCATATTCCTTTCTGTGCATTTAAGAATTTTAGGAAATGCATGCACAAAGCCAATAAAGATCAAGGCAATGAAAAACTTGTCTCAGATTATCTGATGACAATTATTGTTGAAGAGTACGTGAGGGTGCACTGTGGCTAAAGGCATTTGCACAGTATTTTGAAATGGGAAAACAGCCAAAATGATGTTGTGGTTCTAACAAGAAGAAACAGCTTGTGTGTGGATGAGCGCGTGCGGCTTGGAAAGTCTGCAGAATGAGTTTAGGTTCTGCTTTTAACAGAAAGAAAAAAAGATGGGACATCAATTTGATTGATGAATTACTGTTTCATAACATGTTTTGTACGGCCTATTTGCACTTAACTGTCATGGGAAAGTATCTGTGCTGGGCTTTATTCCAGTGTATGCATTTCGTACACATCCCATTTTATCCCCGTATGCATCCCACTTTCGTCCCGTACTATCAGCGCAAATGCGTACAGATACGTATGAGATTGAACAATTGGAATGAATGTTTTGGAACATTCAAAATTTGTTTGAATGTGTAATTTTGAATGTGTAGACGTTCTATTCTAATTCGAATGTCCACATTCAATCAAATTTGATCGAATATTGAATACTTAGAACATTCATGCACATCCCTAGTGAGGATGGTGTGACACCGTGTCCATTTGCCAGTGCAGGTGCATGTGTGCAGTGTTGCCACCAGGGCAACGGCCTGGTGCGCCAAATCAGCACGCCTGCGCCATGCATCATATGTCCCTCCAGCACCCAGGGGAGGTGTGGAGGATTCATCTGGAGCCTTACTGGCTCTGGCACTAGTGCAAGGTACCTGCCCACGTGATGCACTTACGCCTGCATTATGCATAGCTCATGTGGGGAAAGCTCGTGCGTGGAACCATTTCTGATGAAGAAACAGCTCCTTCAAGTGCAGATGCTCCGCATGGACTACTGGGCTGAGTGCAAATTGGCACATGCAAATAAAAACAGTCTGCCAATAAATAAATAAATAAATAAATAAATAAATAAATAAATAAATAAATAAATAAATAAATAAATAAATAAATAAATAAATAAATAAATAAATAAATAAATAAATAAATAAATAAAGAAAGAAAGAAAGAAAGAAAGAAAGAAAGAAAGAAAGAAAGAAAGAAAGAAAGAAAGTACCAAATCTGCAGGTTTAACTTTTCTGTCATTGGACTTCCAAATTGCCTTTTCATTGAGGAGTATGTTTTGTGAAGTAGGGAGGCTGTTCCTGGGCAGGAATATGTTGAACTGATAGAAAGGTTGTTCATACGTTTCTCCAAGCTGCAGCGTCGACCAATCGTAAGCAGGTGGGACAGCATGCAAATAATTGCCCATCTGGAGCAAAGCTGACTGCCTGTTTTAGCACCGCACACAACTTTCATTCTCATAGTATTGGTAAGGAGGTTCAGGGTAACGCATTGTAATGTTCAGGTTGGAGGGTATCCAGATGGCAGACTGCTACACATCCTACCAAACTCATTCAGGAATGTAATTGTGGTTTAATTGTTTCTGTACAAGCAATTTAACTTTTAGATAGGGTATTATTTTATGGCTTACAATGCAGCTGAACAATAAGAAAAGCCCACTGATTTACGATGCTGTGCTGACCACAGACATAAAACAAAGTGATTCCCCCCCCCACTTCCCCTACAGGTAGCTAATTTTTCATTTGCTTTCACTTTCACAGTAGTGTTGCTGCTGCTGCTTGTGTCTGCTGCTGCAGCAGAAGGAGCAGTGCCTTGTGCCAGGGAAAAGAAATGCTTTGCACTCTAAACAGGAAGAGCGTGGAGTTGGCAGCTGCTTACGGAGATGTGTGTTTTTCCCAGATACCTATTTGCATTTAATAATTTATAGCACTGTTGTGAAGAACAGGGCCTGCAATGTAAATTTAACAAAAGGGCTGAGTCATCTGGGAATGTTTCTTGGTGTTGGCTAGAATAAAGACTCTGCATTATAGAAGACCGCAGGTAAAAAAAGGGCCCTTAGGCACTTGCTCTGGTGGGACAGCAGGGGCTGCTCCCACACAGAGCATACACACATGTGCTGGAGCATGCTCCACGCGTATAGCTGTAAAGCACAATAACATGTTCTGCAGCTATATTAGCTACCAGCTAGTATAGCCTGGCATGGCTCTGTTTGCATCTCTTGCAGGTGAACGGAGCCTGGGGTTGGGCTGGCACAGCTCTAGTTGGTCACCCAGTCACTACAGCAACAGCAAACTGCATGCTGGTTGCCACAATGAGCCAATCCTGACAATTATACTTACCCAGTACTTGGTTAAGCACTAGTTAAGCTCTGGATGCATCAGACATTGCAGAGCACAGACACCCGATGCATCCCAGAACGTCACCAGCCGGCACATCTAAAACTGGAGTGAAAAGGCCTAAAATAGTTGTCAGGGCCCTGCTTGCACTTACTGCCCTGGTATGCTATAACAAAACCATACTAGGCAGGGAAGGATCAGCACAGGGATGGCCATTCACACTTATAGGCAATAAACCAACCCTATACCTGGTCAGCTGCACTTGAAGTGCAAATGCCTAGCCTGGGGCTGCCTAAATTGTCAAGGCAATGTCTGAACTGGCATCTGCTGCATGGTTAGACATTGCCATGGCAATCTGGCAGCTGCACACAACTGTGTAGCCACAGTCATGCAGCCACACCCACATGCCATGCCACACCTGGAAGAAGGTGCAAACTGCCATCCAAGAATGATCCAGGAGCCTTTTTTTTAGCTGTCCACAGCTGGATTGCTTCTGGGAGGGCTGTGGCTCTCAGGTGAGTGGAACTGTCCAGAAAGTGGCTTGGATCATTCTACCACCGAAGTGCAAAGATCCAAAAGGATGCAAAAGGAAGCTCAAAAGTGGCTTAGAATTGGAAGCTGCCACAACCTAGTGTTTCTATCTGACCTCTAATCCACATTAAGGATAAGAAAATGAACTTCTAAAGTGCATTTAATGTGAATTAGAGATCAGATGGAAATATTAGCTTCCACTTCTAAGATACTCTTGAACTTCTTTTTTAATATGTGTGGATGCATCCATGTGAGCCATCTGAGACTTGCTCTAGTGTCAAGGATCTATATGTTGCTAAGGCCTGTCCTTCTCTGGACCTCTGGTATTCTAGACATTCTTAGACTCTATACTCATCTGCTTCACGAGCGTGGTTAGAATTGGAAGCTGCCACAAACTAGTGTAAGGTGAATGGGCGCAAACAAAACCTGGTGGAGATATCGAAGGTATCAGGCTGTATTCTCACCATCCAGAATACATAAATTATATTCAAAAGCCTTTCACTCTTTATAAGGCATTTTTGCACCTTCACTTTGGAAGTGAAGATCTGGAATGGATCTCTGACCTGTTCTAAAATTACTTGGTAGTTCACTAAGGTTGCATTCACACCTAAATTTTAATCCAGCTTCAGGCCACTTTCAGAATGAGAGAACACACCAGCAAAGTGACAAATTGATTTCTTTCAGCATTATCTAATTCAGGAGATCCACACTTGAGTTAGATAATGCAGAAAGAAAATGACTCTTCATTTTGCTGATATGTTCTTCCATTCTGAAAGTGGACTGAAGCTGAATTAAAAGTTAGGTGTGAACCTAACCTAAGTGCCAAGTAAGTGCAAACACCACTGTTCTAGCAGCAGTCACCACACCGCAGCAACGATGTGAAGGATGTGTGCCAGCATGTACTAGCTGCAACCTAGCCACAGCTAATACAGCTGGGGAACATGTTTTAGTGTTCCACAGTTATCCAGACAGTCCAGCACACATGGATCCACTTCTCGAATGGAAGCCATTCTGTGCAGTGTGTATGCTTCATGCGGGAGCATTCTTAGACTGACTTTTCGCCCAAGTGGGAGAAGGCCCACAGTCTTTGTTCTTGAGGCCATATTTCCACTTAGGTCACTGGGCACCTTCCAGAAGGAGCTAGGCTTTGCTTTTGCCCACCCAAGGAATGTGACTCTTGTATGAGCTGTCCAGGGCTGAAGCATATAATATTCCTCTTTAGAGGAATACCTCATTCTTCGTGCTGGCAATCATCTTTGTACAATGAAGAGAAACCACAGAATCAGCCTTTAATGGGTTGAAATAAATGCTTCTGGCAAATGCTTCACCTGTTCCCAGGTCCTCCTACCCAGCATGGAGATATGGCCTAAAGTGAACTTTGACTAGGGGCCAAATGCATGATACTTCTCAGGAGGTGAATGGAAAAAAAATACCCTTCAAAATAGGAAATTGAAGTGATATATATATATATATTAAAATGCTTAGATAATATTGAACGCTATCTAAGAGCTGATGCTGTCCATGATCTCCACATATACTATATACTGCTTCCCATTAAAATAAAGGTATGTTCATTACACCCTAATTTTCATTTACTGATCAAATTACCCATACATGAAATACTCTTCTAAATGTTTACTTCATATGCTTGGATCTCACTAGCCAAGAAACTGTCTATCAACAAACTTTAAAGCCAGAAGGCACTTTTCTTAAGGATTTGTTAGAAGCAGCCTGCTATTAATTATGTTATGAACTGTTCGGAAAATGTCTCAGGGGCAGCATTACAAATAACAGCAAACACAGAACCGCATAGATCTGAATGTCCGATGAATACATATCTGTGCAAACATGTTTTAAGCTAAACACCTATGATCAAAATTTGCTGTTTTCCCTCAACTCTGTACATGATCTGATGCGATCTGAAATATGGACAAAGCATGATACAGAAGCTTTTTCTTTTTCTCACTTCATGAAACACAACCATGGAAAGCATATATTGAGGGCTGGTTGAGGGTTGTTGTTTTTTGTAATGTGGAGTGCATGTGAACGGCCTCCAGTCATCGTTTTTATTGCTTGTTTAAAATATGCACCCGTTGAGTAGTGGTGGGCGTAGTGCTGTTGCCATTCCTAGCCTCTGGAGGTATGTGTGGGTGCCTTCTCACATTAACTCAACAGGCACGGGAACATGTGGGCAGATGATTGCCATCAGCACAGATGATGTTGATGTGGCTTATACCTCCATGTAATCTGGATCAGTGAGACACGCTAATCCAGATTAACAGAATGTAAGTGCAGAAAAAGCGGAAGGAAGAAAGGAAGGGAGGGAGGGAGGAAGCAAGCAACCAAGCAACCAAGCAATGCATGTAATTATGGTAGGATCTGCAGATTGTTGAAATGTCAGCGTTATTTATGTTATTTATTTAAAACTATATGCTGCTTCCCATTAAAATATAATCTCAAAGCAGTTTACATAACACAGAGAATTTAAAAAAAACATCTAAAATCATAATAGTTACCTGTATATAAAAACAAACATTCACTCTGGAATGACCTAGGTAAAATAGTAATACTTCAGTTGGAACCTAAAAACCCACACCTGTCCGGCAAACTTCCCACCATAAGGACTATATGTACCACCTTAGCAGCAGGTGAGGGGGGGGGCACTCAAACAGGGATATCTCCTGCTCTTTCACCATTGATATTTGTACGAATTTGTACAAGTTTGGACATTCATATATGAATCAAATGTTATGACATTCGTACACTGGCATTCATACACTGGCATTCGTATTCATACGAACGCTTTGGAGCATTCATGAACTGGGGAAGTGGGAAAGTGGCTGCACTAGTCACATCTGCAGCAGATCCAGAGTGCACTTAACATGGATTAAGAGTGGATTCAAAGTGGATTCAGGGCAGATTTGATTCTTTCAGAATGGGTATGTTATGGGATATATATAGGATACATATGGGATCCATACTGTATGCATTCATACTGGATATTTGTACAAATTTGTATGAATACATGTGTATTGAATAGAATCTTACCACATTTGAAGGGGATTTATTCAAACAAATACAATTTTTCTTACATTCACTTTGATACAAATCAAATGCAAAAAAAAAAAACAACCATTTGTGCATATCCCTCGTGTTTTGTAGAAACACTGAACAGCTTTAAGGTTTCTGTGGCCAGGAGGATGAGGGTGTGAACAGCACACTTCACACTGTAAGAGCTGGAACATGTATTCCAGGCCTCATAGTACCAAGATCCACTATGATACAGAACCTGACTATGTGTCCCACAGAGTCTACTGGATATGATTTTCTCTTCCACCCTCTTGCTGGACAGAGAAGGGAAATGTCAACACAGAGCACCTCAGGGAAGCTTCCCCCCCCCCATGATTGTTTTCAGAGAGGTGACTCTGTACATAAATTAACAAGACTTCTTTTTAGATATTTCCATGCTACTTGCAATAGTGCTTTGCTCCAAAAAACAAAAAGCATCCTATCAAATGCCTAGTGATATCTTCTACTTTATACAACTGTAATGTGGGTAGGCTCTAAATGATGCCCCAGGCTGCCTGCTGCAGTGTGACAAGTAACAAGCACTGCTACAGCTATAGTACTTTTTTGTTTGCTGAAATACCAGTGTGCTCCCCACACTCTTGCCTCTACTCCCGGCCGTGAAAATGTCAAAGTTGGGGAAGTTTCATGTTTCCGCTTTGATGTTTCCATCAGGGCTTTTGTCAGGAACACATGAAATGACTGCAGAAGCTGGACATTTTCCGTGCTCCAGATATGTGGAAACAATTAAAGGTACATAGGTGTGGTTGGGAGGAAAGATTTTCAGGGAGAATTCTCTCAGAGCTCTTCCTACTTAGGGATGGGTGAAAAATGTTTGTCACCTTCGCAATTTGTACAAACTGAGAAGGTGTGAAACTTTGCATTCAAATTGAATGTTGGCTGAATTCGAAGACTGACTTCTGCATGCAAGTCAAAGTCTTTTGTGCCTTTGTTTGAAGCTTTGGAGATATTCAGAGCAGATTTGGAGCAGATTTGAGGCACAAATGCTGGTGGCAGGGTTTCAAAGCAAATTTGAAGGAAATTCGAAGACTAGTGCATTCAAAGTGGTTCTGTTAGCACAAATGCAAAGTTTTGTCCTGTTTGCTTTGATGCAAAATGAATGGGGAAAATATATATTTGTGCACATCTCTATTGCTACTTCAGTGCTGTTATAACACTCCAACAAGCACAAACAGTGGAAGGATTGCTCTTTGCATCCTTAGGGTGGTCCCACACTGCAGTACCATGGCGCCATAAAGACCTGATTTGGATCTTGCACTTGATATGCCCCTAAGAAAAGACTGCACCAGGCACTATCTTGGTTAGACAGTATCGTACTGAACATTAAAAGTCCACTGACTTATATATATATATACATGTATTGACCAGTGCCAGTTTAGGCACACATAACATGGCTCTCTGTTTCTCTTTCATTGATAACCGTGATGCTCCCTGTCATGTTCACTCCGAAAGAGAAATTAATAACTTACATTCTGGGACTATTACTTCCCATGGAGTTAATTTATCTTGCAGCAAAGTTCCATCAGAACTGGGTAATGGCAAAACTCTCGTATCTCTACTTGTAAAATTACTTGAAATAATTGCAATTGCAGAAATCAATGGAAATAATGTGTTCCATTATCCCCATAAACCATGAAGAATAACCTCTGAGAACTGCCTTTGTACAGGAGTCGCATGGTGTTCAAAGGGCCACATCTGACTTTATTACACTACATCACCTACTGTGACAAAATTTAAACTTTTAAGAGGTTTGGTATTTGATCACGAGTCCCCAGGGCATTCATTTTGAGGTTTGTATACTGAAGTATTGTGCAATAATATATACTGCAATGAAGCTTGGTGGGTCCTTACATGTGCATATGTGCGAAGAAGAAATGAGAACTTTTTAATAACTGAATGTGCTGTTATCAGACAATGCAGCTAAACAAAAATGGCATCAGGAAGCAGAATAGGACTCTTCTCTGGATGTTCAAAATTTCAGTTCTTTCAGGATTCCTAAATGTATAGAGAACATTCTCTTGTACACACAACTACTGTATGTACCACAGGTATATACATGTCAGAAGGTAGTTTCCTGCAAAATATCTTACCAAGCATAACCCATAGTAAACCATAGCTTGAGGGCCAATAATTGTGTGGGAGGACACATTCTTGATGATGAGAAGTTGTTCTTTATAGTTTGGTTCTTCAGTCTCTTACAGTAAAGGGGGCTTTTCACACTATCCCACAGCAGTTAAGATTAGGGATGAAGGCCAGCATGCGCCTTGTGAGTGCTGGTCCCATCCCAAACTTCACCCAGGCCTACCTGCTTCTGGATGAAGTGTGAACACTCCTGTGTTTTAACACCTGCCTTACTGCAGCAACTGCCATGTCCACCAGGCTGTTGCTGTGGTGATCAGGCAATGTAGCGCATGACAGCACAGAAGTAATGCAAAGGTTGCATGCAGGACTATACTAAGAGCACCGTAGGCACTCGTAGTGGAGCTCTGGAGCATGTTTTACTGCTCCACAGCTTCTGAAGATTGGGGGTGGCTGTGCACACTGGGAGCTAATTCTTGACCAAGTGTCATAATTTGGCAGCACAACTGACAGTTGGCAACCACCTGGGAGTTCCATGTGGTGGTTTGGCTGGAAGCAGCAGATCAGGTGAGCACCTGGTTTGTTGCCATTTACCATAGTTGTGGTCAGTGGCTTCCTTATTGATTAAAATGCTCTGAATCAGAAGTTTCAGGCCCTCAGCATCCCACCAGGGTTGATATCAAGAGGACTGCTATTCCTGCTTCTACTTCTCTTGTTCTAGTTTCGTCTTGTCCTCCTGGATTCCTTTCCTTCACAACATTTGAATTCCTGCCTTACCCACCCTCTTTATTCACCCCCAGACCTTAAACCTTGTGCTCATTTACTTCCATATGGATTTCCTGGCTCTAACACCTGGATGGTTTGCTAGCTTCTCCCGCACTTTCACATTTGGCTACTATTATTGTTGGACACTGTGCTGGATTTTGAATTCCTGCTTTGTATATAGAGTTTGGATTTTAGCTAAGCCCTTGAAAGACTTCATTCTTCTCTTGAGGTGACCATCTAACTCCTGAGGAGACCTCTGCTCTTAAAGCTGCTCCTTTTAGATTTGTTATTTTTTTTATATTTACAGTGCAATTCTAACTTTGCCAGAAGAAGTGAGGGCATTTAGAAACCACAGTTCCTACATCTGATCATTTCCTGAGAAAGGAGCACCACTGCTGCCAAAGAAAGATTTATAGAATAAAAGAACTTGCAGGCACACATTTTTCATCAGCATCCTGCAGTAGCTCAAATAGGCTGAGGAAATAGTAGGACAACCAGACAGTCTTCCTGATCTCATGCCTGTAGTATGTCCCTTTTGCACGGCAACTATTAGCAGCAATAGATGTCAATGGGGATTTAGTACTGGTGAAGCCACATCTACGAAGGATGCAGATTTAACTTGACTTACGTATCAGCTGTACCTGTGGGATTTCCTGCCAGTCGTATTCATAGACGCCCCCCAACCAGGACTTTGGGATAAGGACAGTGCCAGAGACCATTTTCAGCACTGAGACCCCTTATGTTAGGAAACAGAAGTCTGTCTTAATGAAGCACTCCCCACCTAGGACTGCTGACCCTAGATCTGCTTGATTCTCTGCTTGTTCCGCTGCTAAAAAGGTTGTTTTTATGCCACAGCCTACTCCTATCAGCCAGTATAGCCATTTATTTCCCAGAATCCCCTGTTTTGAGAGTGTTGGGCCAGCAAAGGGCTCTGCCAAGTTACAGTACCTCTAGGCTGTTATATGGGACTTTATAATTGGCAACCCATTGGCATATAAGTTGCAAGTACAGAGGAAAGACCAGGAAACCGGAAATCTCTGTACCAGACCTCCTGTCTTACATAACTGTGGGATAATCTTGGATTTTACATCTTGTTTGGAGACAGCCTATATTATATTCAGTTACTACAAATTATAGCTCAGCATGGACCTGCTGAGAAATGTTAACTTGGATGAACAAAGGACCATGATCTATTTAGAGCTGTCAGGAGAGGTAGATTAGCATAAATTCACAATGATAATTTTACTACACTATAAAAACATAATTATAGAACATTACAAATATATCATTTAAACTGGTCACTATAAATGGTTGTAATGTCTTTTCTAAGATGAATCTTAAGCAGGATCAAACAAATATTACTTCATCAAAATTAATGTGTATAATTATATTAAGAAAATGAATTTGATGTTTTCCCAATTCACATTGATTTCCATTTGACATTTTAATTATTTACTTCATTTCCTATGGGTTTCAACATTGATAGAAGACAGAGTGATGGATCATTTGGACTGACCCCTCCAGGACCTCAATATTCCAGAAGATGAGATACTGTCAGAGTTCATTTGCACATAATAATATCTGAGTCAATATTTATATGAAGCACTTTTGGGTAACAGAAGGACAGATGTAATGAGGATGATAAAAATGGGCATGAGAAGTAGACCGAGTGGTTTATGAGTTCAGTTAAATAGAAATTATCTCCCTGCTTTATGTTAGCACAGGGCAAATAAATTAAGGACAAAATCTCAAGTTAAAAAATTCGTTTATTCAAACTAAGGAAATTACTGCAATATTAAATATTTTATTATTCAGTTTCATTGAGATGATCAAAATAATGAATTGCTCAATTTAATAGTTAGGTCTGCCCTTCACCCCAGTATGGCTGCTCTCCTGGTTAACCCCTAAGGATATAGCATTCACTGTTAGTCTGCTCTTCATAAAGTGTGATAAACCAGGTTTGCTTCTCCACTGCATCAAACTAAAGCCCAGTTTTTATGTGATTTATGGAAATCAAAGCCTAACAGCAAATGATCAGTTACTTTTATCCCCTCCTTTGCATACCATATGCCAGTTACAGTGACTGAGGTCCAATAACCTCACAGGAGTTAATCAGATAGTTGAATGAAAGCCTACTCTGTCACATCAAGAAACCTACAGGCATATATGAAGAAGAAGAGCTTGCTTTTCTATCCCAAGGCCTGATCACACTACGACCTCAGAATGCAATTAGGCAAGCCCTGGGACAGAGCATTCGCTTTGCTGGGCAGGCAGTTCCGTCTGGAACCATCCCAGCCTGTCCCAATCATGCTCTACACCTGGCTCAGGCCATTTGTGGCTGTCTCCCTGCAGCACTGCCACTTGCCAATCCGCTTACTTATACCCAGACCATACCTCAGCGGATGGCTAAATTCATTTCAAATAGTTATATTTTCGTTTTATACCCCCTCACTAATCTAAACTCGACGCCTGATTGGGAGGGGCCGACTGATCACAGCTTGGACCACACTTCTAGGGCACTCTGAATATGTTCAAGGCTACCAGCCTTCCCTCAACATTCTGAGAAAATTTTGAAACAGCAGTCCTTTCTAAAATCGAAAGGAGAGCAACTTGGAAAAAATTCAGTGCGAGAAGAGAAAGGGCAAGTGCAAACAGCAAGAGTTGCTCACCGAAACGGGAAGAAACGGGAAGAAGACCGCTTTTCGGGCTCCTCTTGCACTTCGGAAAACAGCTTTTCCAGGTGAAACAAAGAAAGAAAGAAAGAAAGGACCCTCTTTGGTTTGGCCTGAGACCTTACAGCTATGTTTTTTGCTCGGACTGTGTGACCTTCAAACATCGGGCTGAGTAGAGTGTGTTGTTGGGAGTTGGCCGGACAGTTGCGGCGGCTTGCTGTTTGAGTCTAGTGGATGAGAGGATTCCGGACCAATCGTTATGTGCTGAACCTAAGCTACCCGGCTTGCAAGAGTTAATCTGCGAGATGTTGATGGGAGGCACTTAGATACCACCTGTTGCTCTGGTTCCTTCTTCCTTGCTGGCCCTGAGTGAACTATTGGAAACAGGTGTGAGGCGCTTAAACAAGACTTTAGCGTTTGGGACTTTGGGAAGAAGGTGAGAAGTACTTGGTGTCCTGGACTTTCCTGGACTTTCTTGGACTTTCTTGCCTGTCTTCCTGCCTGCCTGCAGAGAAAATCGCAGGAGGACCGGAGAAGAGTGTGCTTTCTGTGTTTCACGTTTTTGTGGGGGAGAGGGGTGCCTCTGCTCCATTCCAACATTGATTCCATCCCAGTATTTAGAAGTGTTACCTCCTTCTCTAAGGACAGGAGAGACTTGGAGACGCCTCCTCACCCCAATAGCCCAGCAGCGCCTCTTCCTTTGTTACTTTCTTTGTTACTTCTTATCTTCTATACCCACCATGCCACCACATGAGGGACAGGAAGCCCACCCCTTTAATGATACGCTATCGGGGATTCCAACTCTCCTGGGCATAGGTAGATATGGAATTAGTAGGGGACCCTTTAAAAAATATCCGGTGAGACCTATGCATACGCGCTGCCTTTCAAATCTTCGCCCCATACAGCAACATGACGGCAGCGGAATCCCCAGTCCCTCTTCTAACTTGTTATTATGCAATGTTAGATCTGTAAACAACAAGACTGCAATATTGCATGATTTAGTTTGTAATTGTCGGGCAGACCTAGCCTGCTTGACTGAAACCTGGGTCAAAGAAGGGGATACTGTAGCCCTCTCCCAAATGACCCCCCCTGATTTCTCAGTCCACCAGAAGACCAGAGACGGAGCTCGAGGGGGTGGGGTGGCAATTCTGGCTCGGGAAGTTTTTTCTCCTAGAACCATACCAGCCCCAGTAATCGCTGGTATAGAATGTGTGGGCCTGGTTCTGGGTTCTTTGGTGAAACTGGCTGTTCTGCTGGTATACCGGCAGCCAAATGCACCGGCGGACAGCCTTCCGCGGCTCCTGGAGGTGGTGTCTGACTGGGCACTGAGATTCCCCAACCTTATTGTGCTGGGGGATTTCAATGTCCAGGTCGACGCCGCCGCCTCCCGAGCTACGGAGTTGGTTTCGACCATGGCAGCATTAGGCCTTTCTTTACTTAGGACTGGTCCAACACACGCTGCAGGCCATACTTTAGATCTTGTCTTCTGGTCTGGCATTGATGTGGTCTTAACTGACCTTGAACCTGTTCCATGGTCTGACCATCGTGTTCTGAAAGCTCGTTTTCAGCTTGCTGCACCCCCCAAGTCACCACCCAGACCAATTTTGGTTCGTCCACGGGGCTGTATGGACCCGATTAACCTTCAGAATGCCTTGCAGGTTTCGGTTCCTATTGATGGTTCTATAGATGAGCTGGTTGAGGGCTGGAATTCTAGACTCTCTACAGCTATTGACAAGATTGCCCCTAAACGACTCCTCCGGCCCCATAAAAGGCTCTCCCCATGGTTTACCAGGGAGCTGCGAACCCTCAAACGGCGCCTGAGGCGCCTTGAGAGAGCTTGGAGGCGAACTCAGGATGTGACATCGAGAATGTCATATCGTAGACTAAAAAAAGCTTATGAGATGGCGACTAAGAACGCAAAAAGAGACTATCTCTCTGCGGAGATCGCTTCCGCAAAGTCACGCCCGGCGCAGTTATTTAAAACAATTAGGCACTTGACCATTCTTCCGGGAAATCAAAATTTATCAAAGTCGGGAATTGGCTGTGAGGCCTTTGCGACTTTTTTCACGGATAAAATCTCTAAGCTTCGCCTTGACCTCCCCCCCACAGCTGATACAGCAACGGAGCTGGGGGCTCATAAATCGTCGATAGGCCCGGTGTGGGATTGCTTCCACTTACTTGATCTAGCAGAAGTAGAGAAGGTGCTCATAAAGGTAAGACACAACCACCTGTTCACTTGACCCATGTCCTTCATGGTTGATCAAGGCTAGCGGTGAGACATTGGGTGCCCATCTCCGCGAGATCATTAATTCCTCCTTGGAACAAGGAGTGTTCCCAGATATTTTAAAGGAAGCGGTGGTCCGCCCCCTACTAAAAAGACCTGGTCTGGACCCTGATGATCTGTCCAATTATCGCCCAGTATCTAACCTCCCATTCCTGGGGAAAATAATTGAGAGAGCGGTGGCGGAACAACTACAACTATTTTTAGATGCAGCTGCGGTCTTGGACCCTTTTCAATCTGGCTTTAGGCCGGGTCATGGGACTGAATCAGTTCTTCTGGCTCTCACGGATGATATCCGGAGGCAAATTGATCGAGGCGGTTCAGCGCTGCTGATACTGCTAGATTTAACAGCAGCCTTTGATGTTGTAGACCATGATATTCTGGTCCATCGCCTCATAGAGGCTGGAATTCAGGGGACAGTTCTTGCCTGGTTTTCATCATTCCTCCAGGGCCGGGGGCAATGAGTAGCCTTTGGGGGTCAGAGTTCCCAGAGATCTCCCCTTCAATGTGGTGTCCCCCAGGGTGCACTTCTTTCCCCAATACTCTTTAACATCTTTATGCGCCCCCTGGCTCAGTTGATTCGGAACTATGGTCTGATCTGCCACCAGTACGCTGATGACACGCAGCTCCTTCTGCTGATGGAGGGTCGGTCGGCCCCTGCCCCAGATTCCCTCTCCCACTGCCTAGAAGCCATTGCGAACTGGTTAAGAGGCAGTAGGTTGAAACTAAATCCATCAAAGACAGAGGTGCTTTGGCTGGGTCGTGGGGTTGAACCTAGTAATTTACAGCTGCCTCCTTTTGAAGGAAGCCTTCTATCAACACTCCCTGTCGTCAAGATTTTAGGGGTCCATCTGGACTCTAATCTTTCTATGGAGACCCAGGTGGCACGCTCAGCCCAGATGGCATTTTTCTATCTAAGGCAAGCTCGGCAGCTGGCCCCTTACCTCTCCCATTTTGATTTAGCCACCGTGATACACGCGACAGTCATTTCTAGGCTAGATTATTGTAATTCCCTTTATGCCGGTCTTCCCCTGGGCCTGATCTGAAAGTTGAAACTGGTCCAACATGCAGCAGCCCGCTTGTTAACAGGCACTCCTCGTGGGGCCCACATCACGCCTGTTTTACGGGAATTACATTGGCTGCCTATTGAGTACCGAATCCGGTTTAAGGTGTTGGTTGTGACATTTAAAGCCTTACGTGGGCTGGGGCCTTCGTACCTGCGGGACCGTCTGGTCCTCTATATACCCAGGAGAACATTACGGTCATCATCAGACCAAAGTCAGTTACAGGTCCCTAGAGTCACCGAGATCCGCCTGTCTGTCACTAGAAACAGGGCTTTCTCGTGTCTTGCCCCTTCCTGGTGGAACTCCCTGTCTGCGAGCACTCGAGCCATCCAAGAACTGCCTAGTTTCCGAAAGGCGTGCAAGGCAGAGCTGTTTCGTCTGGCTTTTGGCTAGTAGAAGATCAGCCTTAGGTTGGTCATGAGATCTCTATTTCCCGGTCATATTTTTCTATGATACTGCTCTGTGGTTGGGAATTGGTCTGTTATGGGGGGATCTGGGTTTTATTATGGTTTTAAAGATTATTTTGATTGATGTTTTGTATTTGATGCATAATTTTGCCTGTATTGTACTATCGGCATTTTATATGTCTATATTGTAAGCCGCCCAGAGCCCATTCGTGGGGTGGGCGGGGTATAAATCTCAGAGTAAAGTAAAGTAAAGTAAAGTAAAGCACAGCTGTGGGCCCCAACCTGCCCCACAGCCATTGGGAGCTTTTGGGCCCTCTGGCCAATAGTCCCTTTTGGGGGAGGGGCAAGATTGGGATGGCCTGACCTTGGGTCCCACAAGCTGTAGCTGACCCAATCAGCTCGGCTACAGCTTGCAGGGACCCCCTAGGCACCCACCCCCACCCAGGGCCCCGCATTACCTGCCAGGCCCATGTGCAACCACTTACCTCTTCAGACCCTCTGATCACAGCATCGGGCTACAGGACCGAGCTACTGGAGTATGCACCTGCCCGCAGAGTGGCATATCGCCTTGGCCGGCCATGCAACTACCACATCAGACCAGAGTGTCCAAAAAGATAAGTGATCGGATGGCTGGGGGGAGGGCGCGACCCACCTGGGTGCTGGTTGGCACTTAGGAGGTCCCTGGCAGCTAGCACAGCCCGATTGGGGCTCTGTCAGCTGCCAGCACACCAGGGCAAGACAGGACTATCTGGTCTTCAGCTGATTGAGGAGGCTGTGCCCCATGGAGGCTCCCCTGCCACCGCCACCCCCAGGGCCACGCGCCTCCCCCGATCATCCACGTGCAACTTACCTTGTCACTGCCAGAGATTAGACTGGCAAGCCCATGGGCAGGGCTTGCTAGACCGATCTGCAGCATGCTGCGTCTGCATGCGCCACAGTCAGCGACTGGCCACCTTGATTGAGGTGACTGCACCCCGTGGAGGCCGACTGCCGACTGGACTCTGGCTGCCTGCCAGTGGGTCAATTGTGACCCAATGGTAGCAGCAGGGGGTGGGGACTCCAGCCCGTGTGTCAGCCTTTTTGGACTAGGACACATAGGAACGCGTCCTTACCTGCCTAGGTGTGAATGGGGAATCCATCCCGATGTGTCCTAGCCTTATTGCACTACAGCCATTCGGCTGTAGTGCGAAAAGTCCTCTGCTTTTCTCACCCATTTAAGGGGACTCAAAGTGGCTGACAAAGTTTTCTGTTCTTCTCCCCACAACAAAATAGTCTGTGAGGTGAGTGGGGCTGTGAGAGCTCAGAAGAGAGCTGTGATTAGCCTAAGGTCACCCAGCTGGCTTCATGTAGGAGCATGCAATTAAACCCAATATTTCCAGATAGGAGTTCGGCTTCCTAACCACTAGACCAAACTGGCTCATAATGACAAAATATATACTCACCCATCCACCTATATGCATGTGTGTATTTATTATGATGAATTTCACTATTGCCTTCAAATATGGTGGTAAAGAAAAATATTCCTTGTGCAAACTAATCTATTTGCACATGAACAGAGTCAGTTGCTTTATAGCACCTGGAATACTCAGTGAGAATGAAGTGTTTGCATCACACTATCCACTTCTTGTGCATTCAGTGCAGAGATAAAGCATCGCATCTGCATGGGTATCTTGCTGTACACATCCCCCCCCACCCATGCTGCAACAAGCACAATTTAAGATGCTCTCACTGCAGCGCTGTTTGAAGGGCTCTGAAAGCTGTTCAGACAGCTCTTGGTGGCAGACGTTTGAGGTCTCCTCAGCAGTCTCTGAACATGGGGGTTTTCCTAGCATTTGAAAAATTCCTGCCTTCAAACTTGAAGCTGGGAATTTGCGCACTTCAATTTCCAGAACTGGAAAAGCCCCAATCCCCAGTCTCAACTGTGATGAATGTGACCAGTATTGACTGCAGTTTTAAACTGGAGACTAAAGACTACCTCTCCCCTCTTCTGCTGAGTCAGGAAAGAGATCTAGCTAGCCATGGGCACAATTGTGGCTCCAGAATCTTTTGCTGTGATTTGCACACTTTCACCTTAAAATAAATGATTTCTGCTTTTAATGTGGCGATGGGAAAGTTTTCATGCCTAAAGCACCCTTCCTCTTTTTTGGTGAGGACATTGCCTAAGTCTTTTTCATTTTCAAAGTGCCCAGGAGTTTTCTTATTTTGACTATTGTTGCCTATCAGGAAGAAAGTTGTAGGCTTTATCATTGAGTAGGAAAAGAAAGAAAATAGATGGTGCAGATATAGATAACGATGTAGCTGGGTGTAGATATAGATGGAGAGGGAGATTTAGTCCTTTTGAGCAGGATACAAAACTTTTAAAGATGCAGCATAAGAGAATCCCAGATGTCAGTTCTAAGTTCTTCTTGGTCCTTTCTGCAATAGGCCTTACTCCAGATTATATCCTGGGATAGGGACCTACCCATCTGTAAGCTGGTGTAGACTATGGTAGATCCCATGTGTCTGACCATAGTTTCACTTTTTTGCTTTCTGGAGAATTGTATTAAATATGTTCAGTGGTGATGTGAAAATATAATTCACAGTATTTGTTCTGTGAGATGTATTTCAAATATATGAAAGAACTGATGATGCAAGCATCAGATGATGACGAGTATCCATGTTTCAACAAATGTGATCCAGATTTTTCAGCATTGTTTTATCACAGTAGCCAACTAGACATCTGAAAGCAAGTAGAATTCAGCTTCAGTGGATGGACTGAGTTTTGGGATATTGCACCATAGCAGCATCCTGATGGCCAGGAAAAAGCTCAGATCTAGTCACTGGAGTGGGAACTGTGAAGTAAATGGAATATTACTCTTGGCTTTTAAGCAAACTTTCCCTGAAGGCGATCTATTAAGCTGAAATAATTCAGCCTAGTTCTAGTCCCGCTGAAAGTGCTTTTGGGCATGTTCCCACATATGCATTGCCAGATTATTCTGGTCCAGGCAATGACCAAAATTCTGGTCTGGGTCTGGTGCGGGCTGCAGCAACAGCGCTGAGCACGCATTTTGGCATGCCCATTTCAGACCCGCACTAAATGGCAAGGCGGTGGAGGCGGCAGCAACAACAAGCCCAGCTGGGGCAGCAGGAGCAGTGCAGCACTTCCAAGTTACGGGTCCGCTGCATGTGTGTACAAGCAGATCAAGTTCGATTCGGCACCCCCCCTCCCCGCTCCTGCTGCCACTGCCGTTTGCCAGCATGAGGAGCTGGAAGTGCTGTGCTGCTCCTGCTCCTGCTCCTGCCCCCACCACCTCTGCTGCCGTTTGCCGGCACAAGGAACTGGAAGCTCCACGCTGCTCCTACTCCTGCCCCTGATGTTTGACGGCCCAAAAAAGGAGCTGGAAGTGCTGCTCCACTCCCGCTCCTGTCCCTATTGCCACCAAAAAGTCTTGTTTAAACAAGAGGTTCCCCCCCCCCCGATTTCTGCAGGTGCTCAGAAAATCCGGGGGCAGGGGGGAATGTGGAATGGGAACGGGGCTGGCTGGATTTGGACTATTGGCAAATTTAATGGGAACTCAGGTTCCCTAGTCCAAATCCAGTCCGGATTTTAGCAGATTTTAGCCCCTATGGGAACGCACCCATGGAAAGAAACATTCATTCGTTCATTCAATTTTTTTCCTGCCCTATAACTAAAGGACTCAGGGTGGGTTACAACATTCCAGTGAACACATAAAATGAACATACTAAAATGAAAACAATGTCTGAAAGCAAGACAACATAATAGCATGGACAGTCTTTAATGTGTATATATCTAAATAATTTTTTCCAAATACTATTTGGAAGAAAATCATAAAAGAAAATCCTAATTGTCCTTCAGGTTTTTGATCATTATTGATTGCAGTATCAAATACGCAGAAAGCATTGGCTTGTGAAATATCAAAGTAAGCAATAATGATGGCATTTATTAAATTATCTATAAAATAATGTTTTAATCGAGTATATTTAGATTTTCACCTGCGAAACATATTGATGCCATTTTTCACTCACAAAATCTTGATATGAGTTTTAGTATCTGTTATGAGTAACTAAATTTAGAACCAGGGCCTGCCATAGTGTCCACTAGCATGTGGATTGGAGGCTCTCCTGTTCTAGAATGTATTCAGGAATAAGGTCCAGCACAGAAAGGGACCTACTGTGGAAGAATAGAATGGAATGCCTAAAATTGTTTTGCTTCTCTCTGTGAGGATTCTGCCATAGTTTGTGTGCAGAACAAAGAGATGATTCTAACTGAAGCTTTCTCAATCCTTCACCATCTTCCTGGCAACTTAACTTTCTGCATGGATCCCAGTAAGTTATGCAGTCAGACCTGAGGCTTATTCACACTTAAGCCTCTGGTATGCAATTAGGGCAGCTCTGGTACAGGCCATTCACATTTTGAGAAGGCCATTTCTACCCAGTAGCGTCCCAGCCTGTACCAGAGCTGTCCTAATTGCGTCTGAGGTGTGAAGCATGCTTTCATGCTCCAACCTTAACCTTGGGCTTCCCTGAACTGTCCGGTAGGGAGACCATTTGCATTCTTCCTCCCAGGCTACTCAGGACTCCCGCCTCCTGACTGCTGCTATTGGCTGCCGCTGGCCACATCACGTGCTCTGTTATGTGCTGGCTAGCAGTCTGATGCCAGGGGCAGGATCGAACAGGGCCGGTGTCATGTTTGGGCACCGTGGCCCCCCACTGCCTGGTTCAGGCTCACAGTAGACAGCGGAGACCTGCCCACCACCTGACATTGCCCCCATGCCATCTACAGCGACTGATCCAGACCAATCCAGACCGGTCTGTTGCTAGTTCTACACGTCAGGCTTCCTTGCAATTATTATGTCCCAGTTTCCTTCCTTCCTCCTTCTGTGGGAAATAATTATGTTTGCCCATGGTCTTATCTTTAAAAATTCACTGAAACCATTGAAATTGGAAAACCATCAGGACTATTATTCTTCAAATGCTGAACAATTAAGTTGAATCAAAACTCTGCTTGGTCAACAATCAAGAACAAAAGGACTGAGGATAGGAACTGAAAAGAGAAACAGTGCTTGAGATATGGGCAAGTGCACAGCTGGGCTGGGTGCCTTTTCTGATCCCTGACCTTCCCCATAACTGTTTGATGTTGTGCTGTGTGCAAGATTTTGCACCTGCATTGATAAGATCAACCTTTTCATGTGTCAGCAGAGCAGAATTCTAAATAAGCTCTTCCCCTCCCCGAAGGTATTATGAATGCTCCAGCCAGTAAAACATCTATGCCTGCCAAAGGAAAAGTTAGGAATGTGTACATTTTAATTGAACAACACCCTATACTTCAATTACAATGCAGAACATTCCTGGTTTTATGATCTGAAGAGAACATTTGTTCTTTTCTCTTACGGTAGAGATGATGTTTTGGATTTGTTTTGGGGTTTTTTTTAAACCAAAACACCATGTGTTTAGTACTGGGATATATTGTTGTCAGCATTATTGATAGTGCTTTACAGACACATCTTATTGCTAAGCCATATTCTGAAAGTGCTTCCTACATCAGTACATGCATACACTAAGATTGATCGATTTTTTTTTCTTTTCAGGAAGCAGCTTGTCAGGCACCCTGTTAAGAGTCATTGTTAAAGCAATCAAATCCATTAGAACCACAGGCTTTGATTTCTTTCCTTTTTTCTGTGAGTGTTTTCACACAAGTTGGGGGCATTTGATTGCTTTTTGGAAATTACAAGACATCTTTGTTTCAACTTTAAACACCTCAGAGTCTAAATCAGGGGACTTGTTTCAGTGTTTCACACAGATGGTTAAAATCCTTTAGAAAAGGTTTGTTTTTAAATTCCTACATAATCCTCTTTACAAACTCATGGTTGGTTGCTGGATATATTGTGGACTAAGTGCCAGGTTCAGACAGATCAATTTCTGCCATCGTCTTTGACATGTTTCTGCCAATGTATGTGTATGTAGACAGGTCAAAGTTTATCCTGCTCATGGCTTCTTGTGTTAATGTGGCAGATGTTGTGTAGGTACGTATTGATTTAATTTCTGTATTACAAACTTTAGTAGCTTGAGATGGTGCACGAAACAATCCCAGGTCCTTTTGATGACATGTACTGCATAAGAAAATCGCACATCTTGTCATTGTGGATCACAAAACCACCCAACACTGCAAGAAGTAGACATTTATTTGTTTATTTCAAATATTTTTATAGTGCTTCCTATTAAAATATAATCTTGAAGCAGTTTACATATCATAAAGAATAAAATCATAAGACTTATATAAAAACATGATTAAAATCAGGGATAAGGAAAACATATAAGCAAACAATTGCTCTGGAAAGGCCTTCCAGCATTGTCTGTCCTTTTATCTTCTTTTCTAACACACAGGGTGTGTTCCCACCTACTTCGAACCCAGATTACTCTGGTCTGGAGTAATCCGAGTTCTGATGCGGGTTAGGGTTGGAGGCTGGGAACAGCACTGAGCGCGCATTGGCTTGTTCCCAAACTGAACCTGCAGGCACACACAAGCACACCTGTGAATGGCGCAGTGTTTTTTGAGAACAGGAACCTCCGCCACTGACACCCGATGCTCACTCACTCACTCGGCCTGGCCACCTCCTCCTCCTCTGATCCTGCAACAACCATCTGCCACCACCACATTCCCTCCCCTCCCCACCCCCACCCCACCCCCCACCCCGCTCTCTTGCTTGCTTCACTCGTGCTCGCCCCAGCCCCTGGCTTTCGCTGGGACTAAAATCTGGACTGGATTGGAAAGTCCTCATTTCACCTGGTGGTTCCCCCCCCAGATTTCTGTAGGGGTTTCTGCAGAAAATCTGGGGGGAAAGAACTGGAATGAGAATGGCCCTTCCCAGATTCAGACAACTGGTGAATTTAATGGGAACGCTGGTTCCCAAGTCCGAACCCAGCCTGGATTTTAGTCCCTATGAGGACATGGCCACAGTAAAAAAAAAAAAAAAAAAACTTCAAAAAGAAAGGAACAAGAACAGGTACAGCAAGATTTTAACTCAAACACATTTTTAAGGATACCTTGGGCAGGAAGAGCAGTCATGGCCTGTGGACTGGGTCAACATGAGGTGAGGGATTTGTGAGTCTTCCTTCAGTGCGGAAGAGTCTTTTGACATTTCTGCACAGAAAGGACCACAATCAGAATCAGCAGATCTGGAACAGCCAGAGCTGCTGATTCTGACCACAGACAGGTGCATGCTTCAAGGCTGGTCACTGAAGCTTCCAAGGGATGGAAATATATGTTCCTAGCCTTGAATCCTCTGTGAGGGCACATTTTGGGGTATGTTTTGGTGCACCATTGAAATTGCTCCCCTGTAGTCCTGAACACAGAGGCATGCCTCTGCATGGTGTACCTCCTTGTTCAGTCTGCCTACCAGTCACATTCAATGTGACTACTGTTAATTGCAATCACGGCCTCCCTGATAATGATTATACTCCGTCTAAAGCAGACAGAGTGGAGAATGTGGCTTCATAGATCTACAGTAATGTGCAGATCTATGAGGCTCAGATGCTTGATTAAGGGTCCATGGAGAAAGGACCTTAGATAAGAAGAACTAAAGACAACAATCAAAAAGGCCAACCATAAACATATAATACTTGCTTTTAGCAGCCAAACTTACAATTGCCCAAAGTTGGAAACATTATCTCAATTTAAACTTTGAAATGTGGTATAAGAAACTTTGGGGCTTGACTATTAATGATTATATAACTCATCAGATCAGTCCTATGAAACAGATGTTAATCAAGGACAACCTCACTGGTAACAGTTAATCAACTTTATATGAAAATTTGAAACCTTTGCATTGCTATCCAAATACATCCTCAGTCTATGAGATCATGGCATTTTTAAAGTTTTTAAAACAATTCCACACTTGGACTCTTCATGAATTACATCTATGGGAATGTTGAACAAGCTAGTCAGGCAGTGATCAGTATTTTGCCAAGGCAAAACCTTAATAACCTTGAATGTTACTCTGGCCTATTCAAATGCTAGACAGCTACTGTTGTATTTCAGTTTACTATTCCTTTGTATGATTATTGTTAAGTATTATTGCACATTATTGCTCATTGATCATTAACAAAATAACAATAAGTCAATAAAAAAGGATTTTAGAGGCACACTTAGGACTGGGTTATAGTAGCAGTTGAGAAAACATCCAGAGGTTTCTGACAGGATTTCTGGTGAGCTGTGGGTTGGAGACTGCCCTTGTTGCCTGATAGATGATCTCCAACTGAGAAGAGACAGAAGAAATGTGGCCCTTCTGGATGTCTCAGTTGCCTCTGATAACATTGATCATACTATCCTTGGGATGTGGAGTGTGAGTCAAAGGCCATGGTCACCTCTCCACTTTAAACCTTTTTCAGTCCATCTTCAGGTCTGACTGCTCACATCCTTTCATTTCTCTTTTATTTGTGGACTTTTCATTCAGGAAAGTCCCAATGGAAGGTGGAAAGTCCACAGATAAAATGGATAGAAATGAAAAGGTTTGAGCAACCAGACCTGAAGATGTACTGAAGAAGATTTAAAATGAAGGTGTGACCATGGCCCAAGATTTGCAGTGGTTCTTCTCTTGACTCATGGGGAGATTCCAAGCAGTGTCAAGCTGGAGTACCTAAATGGTACTGGAGTAGTCAAGTTGGAGTACTTCTAAATGGGATAGTTCCATTCTTCTATGCTACATGAAAATGCTAGGGGGTATGATCAGAAGGTTTGGTATGAGACATTTTCAGTGTGCTGATGATACCTAAATCAAATCAAATTCCATGATTCTAGGAAAGCTCATAACTTCCATAAATGCCTCAGTGATGGTGGTAATTGTCTGGAGGAAGAAAAACAAATTGCAGATACTAATTGAGGGTGTTTGTAACTTCGGAAATACATTAGATCTAACTGTTCAGGAATTAGTCCCTGAAGGAACTCTATTTTTTGACCGATCTCTGTCTCCTTGGTTTCTTAGGTTGATGTGGTAGTTAAAGATGCTTTTTTTTGGGGGGGGGGGAGAATGAATGAAAAGTCCACAAATTATATTTGAAAAGTGTTATGTTTGCTAGTAAGCTCAAGACTTCTGCAATATTGTTGTATGTGGGGCTGTGTATATTTAATCTGGAATCTGCAGCTAGCTTCATTGGACTCTTGGCGGGGGGAGTCGTGAAGAAACCCCATTTGTCCTGTTTTAAAAGCGTTAGACTCACAATATATTTCTGGGCAAAAGAGTAAATGTTGGTTATAAATAAATGAGTGTTTGGTTTGATGGCAAACTGAAAATCTTATTTTAGTTTGTGCACATCTCTGTGAAGCATAATGGAAGCACTGAAGCTGGTGAAAGAGCTGTACTGAGACTCAATGACAAAGCTGACCTGCTGTAGTGGAAAAGAGAGTATTGCCTCTTAATTTGTATTAATATGCAGCTGAGGAGGCCCATGATTTAGATTAGGAGGCTCCTTAACCCTGATCAACAGTAAGTGCAGAGGAAGGACTTTCTGTGACTACTCAGGAGGAAAGTGGGATGATGAATTCCCAATCCATCCAAATGAGGAACGAAGCTGGTGAAAGTGACACTGTCTTTGTGATCGGTGGAATCCTGGTAAAACCCGTGTCTCAACTGTTTTTTGTGCTGAGCCCAGAAAGCTTACTGGATGGGCTAGAAGTGCTTTCTTTCTGGGAGACTTAGGGAGAGGGTGAATTCTGTGGCCCAGGTGCAGCAAGCAGTGAAATTGCAAAGGGCAGAAGAGAAGCTTCTTTCACAAGTGTTGCACTGCTGAAGCCTGATCACTGAGACACATATTGCATTATGATAAGGCAGACCAAAACTTCACATTTTGAAGTGACCAGAATAATGCCAAAATAACAGCATCTGTTTTTGCTCTTGCTTCTCTTTCTGTTCATATACTGTTCATATACTGTTCATATACTTTTACCCACATTGCTTACACATCTCTTTTGCATTCCTTTTTTTTTGGTCATGCACTTTGGCAAGAAATTCTGCATTTTAGTGACAGTCAGAAAGCACATGTACATTTAGACATAAGTGCTCAAATGAAGTTTACTTAAGGTTTGCTGCCAAAATGGGATAGCCTTGGGCCTATAGAATATTTCTGCAAAACCGTATTGGGAAAGGGCATGGATGTAACAGAGAACAGAATGTGGAATAAGGAACTGTTATGAATATTTTGAGAGCGACGTAAACTTGTGATCTAATGTAAAAACTAGAAGATCATAGTAACTTTGCTTATGCTGTGCAAGGGATCCCACTTTGTCTTAGTGCAGACGGCATCTACCTATAGGTGATTTTAAATCAAGCTTTTAAACTATGACTGCAGTGTTCTCAGTTTCTGGCTGTCTAGAGCAGGGGTGCCCAGCCACCAGTCCATGGACCGGCCCTTGCCCCGCCACAGAAAAGGAAGCCAGTTCCTAGTACAAAAAAGGTTGGGGACTCCTGGTCTAGAGGATGGCCTCACAGCTTCAAAGGGAAACATTTTTAGTTTCCCAGCTAATACAGATAGCATTCTAGCAGGAAACCCTGCCACGGAGCCACTCTAGCTTTGACTTTGGTATGCATTCAGGGTTTGTTAGCCCTACACCACTTCTGAGATCACAGGAACGCCTAAGGAATCCATATACCTTTCCATGTATGTAGCTAAAGGGAGCAATAAGCTGGTTTTAAATTCAGCTGCTTCATAGTTTAAAACTTAATTCATAGCCTACAGCACTAAAAAGAAGCAAAAGCATCTAGCCTTTTTCTCCCTCTATGCCTCTTGAAGACAGACAAAATGTATCAAATGTTACGGTTATTTAGGGCTACAAAATCTTTCTGAATGTGTTTCTTTCAAACTTGGAGAATGTTACAAAACACATTTCTATTATCTCACTAGGCATGCTCATTTTAAATTAGGAAAATAATGGCCAGTGAATATTAATCATAAACGACCAATCAGCTTACCTGGAAATATTAAACAGAAAGGTTTGAGATCATAGAAAGACACCCCACCCCCAGGACAGGAGGTAGCATGCTGGGGCTATCCCAGTCTGCACCAGCATGAAAGGTCCCTATTTCAAGATATAATCTGGAATAAGGGCCTGGTGCAGAAGGGGTTGAGCTGCAAGGGAAATGGTAGGCAGGGCTGCGTATGCTCAGTCACAGAGGAGAGAAAGCAAGATTCATTGTAAAGCCACTGGGTAACTACATGAAACCTGTTTCCTGTTAAGGACAAATCTGTGCCCTAGGAGATTTTGTTTGTTTGTTTGTTTGTTTCCATCAACAGTGAATTATGGCCAGCAGGGTGAAAATTTTAACAGATGAAGACCACACTCATTATTTTTGTGACAGAAAGTCCTAAGCATTTGAAGTTGAGTCCAAGGCCTTTTCTGCACTGGCTCTACTTCTGGATTAGTGCTAGTTTGCACTAGCACATGTATGGCAGGTCCTTATTCTACAGTATAATCCAGAATAAGACCCAGTGCTAAAAGGACCTGATATTTTTTCAACAGGGTGTGCTTAACAAAAGGAGGAAAAAACCTAGGTTGGCTGGGAAAGGAAGGAGGAGGAATAAGAAGACCTAGGGAGATTGTGATTGTTTGGAAGAGGTTGGAAGGTCTGGGTAATCAGTGAACATTTTATTCTGTGAATGTGTATGAAGCCCATTTCCCCCCTTTGATTCAATATGTGCATGAAATCTACTGAATGTTCATGTACAAAAGGAACCCCCCATCCCTCCCTTCCCGTCCTGTCTTGCCCTCTCTCACCACGGCCTCCACCACCATTCCCGTTCATACGTGCACACTTTAGAAGCCCCCATCAGGGAATCAGGGGAAACCTCATGAGATTCCGTGCAGCTCCCAGATGGAGGCAACCTCTGAACTGCACACACATCTCTGGAAGAGGCCTAGTCGAAACTCAGAGGAGGGTGTGATGGTGCTGGTTTAAACCTGGGCTCGGTGGGCAAATACAGCCCTCATTGGAGCTTCTATGAAGCTCTGATGGCCACCAAATACATTCGAGTTGTACAATCAAATTCATACAAATTCATACAAGTTACAAACATGCTGAATTTTTTCACCCATACCTACTTTCCAGGCAATTTGTTCTACCACTGAATTTGAGTCACTCTTTCATGTATCTCCCACCTTGTGCATTGCCATAGGTCCCTGCCTTATTGTGGCCAGGGGAAGAGGTAAGATTTTCTCCACTCTGAGGCTGTTTTAGCTCCTAAAGGAAGGAAGTAGGTTGAAGATAGAGAATCTTGGGAAAGAATTATTGGTAAATTTTCATATGATGTTCCTTTCTCAGCTTAACAAGGAGAAAAGAGGATGAATGAAAACAACATGCATTTAGTGATATGCTCCTTTTTCTTCTTTAACATCTGATCCTTGGATAAGAAACAGGGATTCGTCTCCCTCCCCAAACACATACGAAAAGATGATTGTGAAGAATTAGAAAATCCAAACATCCAGGCTTTATTAGCTTTAATTAACTCAAGATTGCCTGGAAAAAAATCCATTAATGCTGTGTTCGGATTCTGCTTCTGGTTGTAGCTTTGTTAATTCCAAGATAGATAAATACGCAATGCTTTTGCTACTGATCCAGTATCCATTGGGCTTATTAGCTGAGTATTAACCTATGTTACGCCCACCGTCTATGAAGATCAAACTTAAGCTTTCCCAGCTTTCAAAGGGAAGCTACATCTTAGATGGGGTGGTTGCTGAGGCATTAATGGCATTCCATCCTCTTACACTTCCACAGCCAAAGGCTCATCTATAGAAGAAGCTTATTTTGACCTCACCTACAGCTATAATGCAGCAATATCTTATCCAGCAAACATAACCTTAAAAATTCAGTTTGCTCTTTTAATATGATTCTTTGGGAACCACAAAAAATTATCTGTTGTGCTTTAACTGAAGGAGAAACTGATGTCTTCTTCACTGTTACCTTATCCCATTACAGCCAAAGATGCTTTAATCCTGCTCATCAAAGTTTTAGCATAGTACATGAAATGTTTCATTCCCCTGCCTACGGCATCTATATTGTCTAGATCTTGTGCTTGAACCCTGGATATAATACAGGTTTTTGTCATTCCATTTACTATTGAACTGTCGGATATGAATTAAACATACTCATGTTATAGCATCTTTCTGGCTGAGCTTCCCAGATTATGCTTTCCATTAAACAGAGAGTGCTATTTAGCGCAAAACATGTCACCTTACCAGTTTCCCTTTTCTTTTCAGTCTTTGCAGATCTTCCATGATGTTCCTTTTTTTCTTTCCTTTCACCATAAACTGGCTTTTAGTTATGAAAATTCAATTTCAACACAAACTTTCTTGATATGGAAGATGAAAGTAGAAGAAACCTAACAGCATTATATTTATACCTAGCACATAAAGAATGTTCCCATTAGTAAGAGTGGATCCTGTATTCTTCCCAAAGGAATGGGAGATGTATTTAAAACACAGACATGCTTCCTTATATGGCTGTTTGTACCCTTATCTGCCCTTAGATCGAATCAAGGAGTCTGGGACAGCCAGGCCCATTGATTCTGACCATGGGAAGGTATGGGCAGGATCAGCGCTGTTTCCACCTATGGTGCTGATCCATATCAGCCCATGCTGCAACCTTGAATCGCTCATAAACTTCACATCCACAAATCCATGTTTCTGAAGAACACATGTTGGAGGTACGTTATAGTATGATACCAAAAATGCATTCCTAGTAGCCCCGAACATGGGAGGCATGGCTTCTGCATGCTTCCTATGTTTAGAGTCAGAGGCACTGGTCTCACTGGTAGGCCCAATTAAATGGGTATACTAATAATCAGGGCTTCCCTGAAGGGGATCAAGCTCTGCCTAAAGCATAACAAGAGACCAGCTGGCTGTGCAGCCACTTAGATCCACATTAATGTGAGAATCTATCGGGCCCAGATTCTTATGACATCATCCACAACTTCAGCCTGATTCTTATCCTGTCAGATATTTGGAATCAAAAGGAACAAACTCAATTACTAAAATATATTTCTTTTATTACCTAATTTGCCCCTAAATTCCCAAGCCTTTTTCCTTCTCTGCCATCAAAGCCAAGTGTACATGCTATTTCACACACCTTTATGCTAACCTAATTTAAACACTGAAAATAATACCTTAAAGAAGGAAGGGAAATTCACGAGAGAGCGGCTGCCCAATAATTGGAGGCTATAAACTTGCCTTCTGTACTCTCTATAGGAAATAACAGATTGAGGCCTAGGAAAATTGGCCAGCTACACAGAAAGTGAATTCTCAAGACCTACAACATCTCATTCTGTTAATCCACAAGACATAAAGTCATTAAATCATTTGAAAATTTCTGCAGGGGGCATTTTATTGAACAATCTATGGAGGTAAATTAATTGGGCAATGAAACTGACGGCTGCACAGGTGAGATTATCAAGCAATAATGATGCCCCCAGGACATAAGCCACAGCTGGGTGCTGTTCTTTCTCTCAGAATTGTGATTGTCTTGTGATAAAAGTATAACTACCCCCTGTTGGGACCTAATGGTTTAATGAGATTTGTCCACTGCCTAATATTAATGCCTTATGGCATTTGTGTATTGCAGGACAAAGTGGCTAATATTCAATTTTATGAAGTTTTAAAAAGACAGGACCACGTAGGAAAACACTGAATAACTTTACTAGTCATTCACATTTGCTTATGAAAGGCTGCTTTAAACACCTTTAAAACATATTGCTGCTTTTAGGTCCTCAGTATGGTTCATCTTCAACTCAAGCAATATCTGGGTTTAGCCTCAAAAAGGAAGGTTACAAAATAGCAATAAAGCTCCGGCTGAAAGTGTAAGGGGAAGAATGGTGGGACTGGAGCCAAAAGGAAAGCCTATTGTGGGACTAAAAAGGAAGGATCTGCATGCTCAGGGAAACCCCAAGGTTGGTTTGGGGGGGGGTGGTGGAGGAGGGAGGAAGAGAGGAAAAGCTGCCTACTGAGGCCCATTGAGGAAAAGAGCCAGAATGAAAGGAAGACAGGATTCCTGCACTTTTTATAGCTGGAAACAACTGGTCATTTCAGAAGAGGTACTTTCATCATGCTGACACCTGCTTAAATATCATCTTCTCTGCAGCTATTAAAATTTGCAGGGGTCCTGTCCTCTGTCCCAGCTGGCCAGCCTACCATCAATCCTTAATGCAATGCTGTTTCTTCAGTAGATATGTGCCAAACTGGGTTTGAAGTGGTTTGAATCAAACAGGGCGTGTCCAAACTGTTCAGTTTTGAACTGAACAAACTGCCTGTTTGAAAGCAGAATTTGAATTTGAACCAAACAAAGGGGTGTTCAGCTCAATATATCAAGTACACCCTGGTCAGTCTGAGTCCAAAGATGTTCAAAGGTTAATAAGACTGTTCAAAGGAAATAGTTTGAATTCAAACTGAACAAAGGAGTGTTCAAGTTGAATCGAACTGGACAATGGAAAAAAGACCATGCACATCTCTATTCTTCAGGTTCACATGTGTCCACCAGCACCTTCCTTGGTGTGTACAAAAGTTCCTGCAACTACTGAAAGAAAAGGGCTAACTGAACACTTTTTGAACTCAGAAGAGCTCTTCTTAATTTTTGATCCAGTATTTATGTTCTGAACATTGGTTCATTCACCAATTCTGGCAGGGCTACCTTAGCCACAGTCATCCATTCATTAGGACTTTCCAAATGGGACTATTATGATATGCTGTATGTATGTAGGGTAGCCCTTGTAGATGGTTTGGAAACTCCAAATGGTGCAGAGTGCAACAAACAGGCTGCTGATGGGCACTGCTGGCTGGACACATATCTGTTTGCCAGTTTAATATTTTAATGTTGACTTTACAAAGCTGTAAATGACTTGGGACCAACTATTAACGGAGGCCCAACTCCCATATCTATTTGCCCTAGAATATAGGCCCTCTTGGGGCAGTGTCCACGGCCTCAGTCTTCCTTTTAAGATAAATGAAGCGCATTCCCTCTGTACCTTTGGTGAAACTGGCTGAAGAGGAAGTCCTTCTCCTTCTGGGACATTGCTCTTTTTAACTTCTTTTAATACTTGTTTGTATATATTTTAATTGTTGAAAACTGGCTTGAAACAAATGAGTCTCGGTTGAGAAATAAATGTGATCTTTGCAGCATACCTAGGAGTCTTCTTTATCAGAAATCAGATTTGATTAAGAATCTTCCTCCTCAGCCTGGTAAAGTTCCCTGTGTGTTCTGTTTCTGTCAGTAAACCATCCTTTCTGCTCATCTTTTCATTAAAGATTGGATTATACTTTATCTCTCTGCAGTATCAAGGTACTCCCATAAACAAACATTTGTTGTCACTGAGTATCAACAAGTCATGATTGTCTTCTGGTTGACCACATGGGCTAGGCATTCCTGTGCAGTTTTCTTGGCAGAGATACAGAAGTGGTTTGCCATTGCCTACTTCTGGGAAGAGGCCGGGTTTAGAATAGTCAATCCAGTACTTCCCAGGTAGTACCCATACCACACACTGATATATCTGCATATGCAGGTCATTGGGCCTATCTCCTCAACCTGAAGATATTGTCTAGGCATCTACTGTATTCTAGTAGCTATTGACACCTAACTTCCATGAGTTTATCTAATACTTTCTTAAACAACTGACAGGTAGAGAAAATAATCTAATATAGTTTCTGGAAACAGAACCACTGTGTTGGGTATGGAGTGACTTTTCACAAATTTCAGCAAGCTCAAATTTCCATGCCCTCATCACTTGATTCCATTATGTTGATAAAGGTTTTATTGAAAGTTTAATTTGTATTTCAGTATAAAAAGGACAGAATAAAAGGAAATCTTTTGCTCTAAAATTTAGAGCCTAAATAATTAGCATAAGTTTCAATAAGCAAAAAGCGCATCTTGTGGATGTTCTTATGCATGAATTATTTAAAAGTTTTGCTTCTTTTTGATTGATTGGCTGTGAGAACATAAATGACTATTTTCTCTACCTAATTCTTTTGGCATAAATCACACAAAAACATATGAATAGGGTGCACATATGTACACAGCCATAAAAATATTGGGAAAACAAATGGAAAGTCAAACATGTTCAAATGTGAATGCAAATTTTCTTGATGTTGTTTATGATCTGTTTGGATGTAGATTCTGTACATTAAGATTGTTATAATACATTTGTAATCAGATGCCCTTCAAATTTCTTCTACATTCCTACCAATGGATTGATGCTGTGAGCCAGGGCAAGGAGGCCAGTTGTGCCACTGGAGGTCACAGGCAAGATCACATGATTCCTATACGGCATTGTGTTAATGGGCAAGGGGCACATGATTCTGTCCTCCATGAATGGCACATCAGTGTGCACAGGGACCATGCTTCCATAAGCACCCCTTAAAAAACTTATATATCAGAGTGAAAGAAAGAGATCTAGCAACTCTGCCTTCTGCTCACTGTGGTGACCCTCCCGCCATTGTGCTGCTGCTATCTCTCAAAGGGCCTGTCCCCAAGCAGTTTAAAGTCTTCTAAAACTCTTCTTTTGCCTCTGAGCGCCCCCATGCCAGGGTTTTTAATGAACTTCCAGAGCTACAAAACGAGGAAAACCCGCAACAAAAAAAGTGCCCTTTAAATAAGACTTTCAGAGCTCTTTTTGGAAGTTCCAGGTTTTCCTCGCAACATTTATCTTGGGGACGCTCCGTGGCAAAAGGGGCGGGGATTGCCGCCTGCACACACAGCAGTAACACAAGCAGCTTCCCTTTCTAAAGCTCAGAACTAAAGAGCCAGAATCACACAGAATTGCAACATTGTTGCAATCGCTATGAGGTGTGAAATGGGTGGATTATTGCTAGGGGTGGATTTTGACAGCAGTAACAGGGAAAATTGTGAGTGAATGAGCGATCGTGCGCTGGACAGGCTGGATTTTGACAGCGATAACAGGGGAAAGTGGTGAGAGTGAATGTTTGCCGGCACGAGAAGCCATTTCGGGGGGGGGGGGAGAGAAGATCTGGGAGACAAACAGAGAACCGATGGCTGTTTTTCCATTGGATTGTCTTCCTGGTTGTGGCCGCGCCAAGCTCAGTCCTTCCCATTCCCGCTGGCACCCTATCAACAAGAACAGGGGCGGGGAGAAAAAGATGCGTGCAAAGAAAACACGGCTCCCATGGGGACGGAAGGTGCATTAAAAACGCACATTTTGCTGAGTCTCATGCGGACGCTTATTCCTGATTTGCATGGCACTTTTAAAGTCCACTTCAATAGAGTGACAGTAGAGTGACAGTAGAGAAGTAAATAAGTCTTTTGGGGACGCAGCCAAAGAGACTTACCAAGTTATTCATTGATTTTAGTGAGGGTTCCTTTCAAATAGATGGGGACAGATTTGCAATTGAAAATAATTTTGGGGAGGTGCTTTCATCTTTTGTTCTGCAGAAATACAGGGTCTTTCGGCAAAGACTCTTAATCTGTATTAAGAGTCAGTGTAACACACTTCTAAGTCTCATAGATCTGCACAGATAGGAGGCCATGCTCCCTGCTGATCCATTTTATCTCCATTAGATGAGGGATAATCTGAATCAAGGAGGTCTTAATCCAGAACAATGGTAGACCTGCTTAATTGGGTCTACCAGCAGACCAGCATGGCTCTGATCCAGAACACAGGAGATGTATAGAAGGCGTGCCTCCTATGTTTGAGACTAATGGAGGGGGCACCATTCAAAGGTGTGCTATAGCACACTGCTGAAATGCACCCTCCAGAAAGGCTAGAAGCTTTGTGGCCACAGCGTGGGCTGATCCAGCTCGTGCCTACCCTAGTTGGGATCAATGGACCAGGTTATTCTGGACCCACTGATCCTGACAAAGCACAGTAAGTGGCTAAAGAGCCATAGATTCTGACAAATTCTTTGCTGGGCACTAACACCATGATAAAGTCTTTATGCTCTTACAGTATTTTCAAATGCATTTAAATGTGAATCAAAACATGGAGCAAAATTCCCATTAACCATTTGAATGAAGGTGTTATATGGATGAGTAGTGCTGCAACAGAGGTGACCAATTTTAATCCCAAATCATGAAGTGTCATAACAGGCAAAAGGCTTTTAAGGCAGAATAAGTCGAATAGATCCATAGTTACTGTTAACTACTTAATAATATTGCCAAGACAATATATTTCTGATGGACAGATCAATAACCTACAGTGCCCAGCATCTACAGAAGTGCATAATGTTAAAATGTTGAAAAAGTCACATTTCAGTGACTTTCTCTTGACCACGAACTGTATTGTGTCATGAACCATATCGTGCAAGACATGATGTGAAATTGACATCTTTATGTTTAAATGGCCACACTTGAAAACTGGCATGTTCCTGAGACCTAGGGTTAGGTGAAGAAGGAGGGCTAGGAGAAATAACAAACTGCGTACTATGGTTCCTTGGAGATACTCTCCTCTAAATCATTCAACCAATATAATGCACTTTAAAACAGAGGGAATCATCCAGGGGTGTCTGTTGTACCAAAGGAGCTTGGAAAGCACTTATCACAGGCATCTCTACTGAACCTGTGTGCAATGCAACTATTCATCAGCTCTTCTTTGCTGCTAAGCTGCTTACAGTGCTGTTGACCAAATAACATCCTTTTAAACTCTTTGCCTCCTGTGTTTGGTTCAACCACATGGGACCATTTACAGTGCCTTCTCATCTATTCAGATGTAATCCAGAGTAGAACTCAAAATGTGGATCCCTTTGTTTCATTTATTGTTCATTATATCTAAACTTTCTCTTACATTCTTTTAATCATATGCTCAGAATGGCTTCCCATTATCTTATTTGCTTGGAAAAATATGCGCTGATGTTATAGTTCTACAATAAGAGATCAGAGGGACCACTAATATTAAAAGACCCTTCTGTCCAATATTACCAGAGTTTTCTCAGAATTGTAAGAATAAACATCTAGATGAGAATGCTCCTTTGTAGAAAATCTGGAATGAGAAAGGGCAAAAAGTAAGCTGGAAATAGGTAATAAGCTTTACAAATCTTCCTATAATTTTTATCCTTGGAATCACTGTCACTTGTCATTGTGCCTATCCTGTTCCACAGCCTAGTCCAGCATGGACATTCCATATCAAGGAGATTTGAGCCCTTTGCTGGTCCACACTAGTGTGCTGATGACCAATTCCAAGCCAGTCTTTGGCCAAGGAGTATATCAAGGAGTGTTGAAGAGCCCCCAGTCATGATGGCTAAGTATTTCAAATGGTCTATGGAAAGGACATGGGATTCATTTAGGAGGAGAAGTCATCTCTTGCAATGATAAGCTGTGTAAGCTGAGGGTCCTTATTGACCCCCTCCCTCTGCTTGAACAGCAAGTGAAGTATCTGGTGCAACAGCTCCAACCTTGTCTTGACCAGTAGGCGCCTTAGTGACCCTTGTTTCTCACAATTGCAATACACTTTATTTGAGGCTATCTTTTGAAGACATCTTGGAAGCTTCAGTTGATCTAAATGCAGCACTGAAGGTGCTGATGAATCCTAAGAAATATGACAGGGTGACTCCTCTGCTTTGGTCACTCCATTGGTTATTGGTCTGCTTCTGGGTCCAATTGAAAGAGTTGGCATTAACCTATAATACCTACCAGGTTCAGCCACTGGGTATATCTGAGCCCATCTCTCTCACCCAGTTAGTGCCCACCCTGTGCTTTGGGGCCATTCATTAATCTTAAATTTCCTGGCTTGCAGAAACAAACCTGAGTGAAGGCAAGGAAAAGATACTTTTTCAGTAGCACATCACTGGGCAATATCACCCCCCCTCTCTGCATGTCACTGGGCAGCTCCCGCACTTTTAACTGTCTTTGTCCATTATTTCTTCTGAGTCTGCTTTGATCTGTAAACTCAATAATGTTTTAATGAAATCTGCAGTGTATAAGTCAAATAAAATAAAATAAAAATAATATAATACCCTTATGCAAATCATTGGCATGGCAGCATGGAACACATTGTATGGTTTTGGTCATCACAGTTAAAAAAAATAGAGTTAAGGAGAATTCTAAAGAAAGTGATTCAGATTACCACAGAACTAAAGGAGCTTTCCTATTAAGAAAATTTGTAATGTTTGGGACTTTGTTGTTTAGTAAAGCAGTTAGTGAGAGAATACATGAAAGAGGTGTATACAATTATGCATAGTGTAGAAGAGCACTTTCCCAAAATCTTAGAACCAGAGATCAGTAGGGGTGTGCACGGATATTCGAAGGTATTCAAAATTTTATCGAATTCATCCAAATTTTGACATTTGAATTCAAATCAAATGTCCATAAATTCAAATTTTAAAATTTGAGTGAATTTCAAATTTCAGAACTATTCATTTGAATTATCTGGACATTCGCATGTGTGCGGGTTCGTTCACGATGTGAACTTGCATGTATACATCTTTCTCACATCCGTACATATTTGTATGGATTCATATGGGATGAAAATGGGTTGCATACGGGATAACTATGGGATGCATAACAATGCGTATGGGCACATACAATGTTGCCGACATTTGTAAGTGCAAATTCAAATAGAAAATTTGAACAAATAGATTCAAATTTGCTTAATTCAAATTTGGTTAAATTCAAATTTTAAAGATACTAATCAAATTGAATTTTTGGATATTTGATCCAAATTGAATGAATCCCAAAAACTGCATTTCTGCATGCCCCTAGATATCAGCCAATGGAGTTGAATTCTGGAAGAAGCAGGACAGAGAAGGTTTTTTCTTTTCTTTTTTACAATGCATAGTAAAACTTTGAAATTGCTACCACAAGATGTGGCAATGGCTGCTAGGTTTTATAGTTTCAGTAATGATCTGGATCAGCTCATGGACATCAGTGCTATAATTGCCCTTGACGGTAGTGTGACTGACTACCCTGATCACTGGTAGCATCTGAAGGCCAGCTTCTGGGAGACTGGGAGCAATGCAATGTGTGTGCTTTTCTCCTGCTCTTGGGTTTCTTTGTGTGGCTGATCGGCTACTGTGAGATCAGGCCACTGGGGGAGATGAGCCATGGGCCCAATCCAGTGGGTGCATTTCTTAGGTACTTATGTTCTTATGTAACTTCTGCACTTTGAAGCTTGACCTGCAATAGGGAGAACATTTCTTAGCTTGAACAAAGAGGCCAATGGGAGAGGCAGAACTTACCGGTAGCCATTCATCAGGTGGCTGGCTGTCTTGGTCTGTCTTCAGAAGCTGTGAAACAAAAGTTCCCCGGCCTTCAATGTTGTGGGCCAGGATAAGTTTGTCCACATGCCTGGTAATGGCTCTGTACATTGTGGCCCACTACAGTGTCTACATGGTGATGACATGGAGTGGCTTATGAATACCACTTAGAATGCTTAGAATACCACTTTAAAATGGTCTCCCATCAGTGAGTTCCCTTACTGCAGTTTTTGAACCACGAACTCTTCACATGAAAGGCTCATTCAGCCAGCAGTGTTCCCAGGGAGGTGAGGACATACTTCCTGGGGTACACTTCTGTGAAGAACCAATTTTTCCCATCCCCAGCTAGCATGACCCAGCACACTATTCAGAAACCCCCAGAGAGGCTTAAAGCAGACCATCATTTCAGTGGCAGGGTCAAACGGGAAACGTCATGGTAGACTGTAATTGTTTCTACATCCCCTGGTATCTAAGGCAGGGACAACATTTCCTTTCTTATTTTAAGGTCTAACAGTTTTTATAGGCTGAAGGGAAAAGACTCAATGAAACAGGTTGAATGTGACAAAACTGATGATAAAAGGCAGGAAAGTATAAAAAAATTAATTAAGATCTTAAGTGTCTTTCATTATGAGGAATCATGGGAGGTCTGGGTATAGCTCAAGGGAGACAAAGAAAATTACACTAATGCCTTTGCTAATATACCTTTATAGAGACATATTTACTCCTGCCAGTATATAATGCAAAATTATTAAAATGGTTGACAGAAGATAGATAAGCAAGGCACCTGTTCCTTGGCTTATGTCAAAACAGATAGATAACAGCGTGGCATCATTTTTCATCCCCCTCACTTTATAGTCTAATCTCATTGCAGAGTAACAATGAATGCTGGGGTGGGGTGAGGTGAAATAGCCAGTTCCTAAAGTACGTGTTAAATGCTTTTTTAAATGAAAAGAACAAAACTCTGAGAAGAAACTGTGCCTTGGATAAAACAATATATATAGCTCAATAAATATAACATTTCTTTTAATTTCTTGCCAGAGGCCTGAGCTCATGTGAATTTAATAAGGGATGTGACTGCTGTGGATTAGGGGTATACATATTATATTGTATATTGGCATATAATATCCTTTTGGTGTGAAAAATGGTGCATTGCTTTTGAGAGCATAAATAGTGATATCACATCACATTCTGGCAGTGGCACAAGCTCTTTCTCTGGCCGTGGTCATGCCTAGGTTTAATCCAACTTCAGTCCACTTTCAGAGCAAGAGAACACTTCAGCAAAGTGACCAGTTATTTTCTTTCCGTATTATCTATCCCAAAGATGAAGGAAAACAGCTTGTCACTTTGCTGATGTCTTCTCTTACTCTGAAAGTGGACTGAAGTTGGATTAAACCTTAAGTGTGACCACAGGCAAGCTAACTACTTTGCTAAGAAATTTAATTCTCTCAGCCCTGCAGAAGTGTTCATGCACATGAGCAAGCTACACAGGTGTTGTCATTCCCAGGCCTAGAAAACATTTCAGTTTTCCACAAATAGTATGGGCAATCTAAAACCTGGCACTTTCTCTACTGAGGACTTTTCTGCATGGACGCCCCTCCCCACTTCCTTTGTAGTTCTGCTTCATCTGCAAAGGATAGAGGTAGATCTGGATTAAGGAAGTCCTTAATCTGGATCTCTTGTAGAGCATTTAATTTGGTTCACAAGAGGACTAAGGGCCTTATTCCAGATCACAGAGATGTGCAGATGGTACACATAGGCACTTATAGGTGAAATAAGAGAATGGGAAAAATTGACATTTATACAAAAAGACAGAGGAAGACAGCTAGTTTGCAGAGTATGGAACCTGCCATGAATTATTCAAGTAAATTCAGTTACAACAAAGTACTACTTCACATTTGATACAGTTAAAGGACATTCAAAAGATGGAAGAGACAGACACTACAGACTGAAATTTCCTGTGTTGTGAAGAAATCTAAAGGGCATTGGCAGTAGAGATGTGCCAAACTAATACAATTCAAACTGGGTTGTTTGGTTGCTTCAAATTTGAACTGAACAACATCCAGATTTGAGCAGGTTGGTTCAAATTGAGCCAAACTGGGGGAGGGAAAATTCCAGTTGAAACAGTCAAACATCTTAGTTTGAATGGAACTAGTGAATTTGATCATGTTTTGCCCCTTAAAAGAGCTTTTTTAAAAAAAAGAAAAAAGAAAAAATAGGGCTTTTTTGTTTGAACAGGTCTGATATTCGAACAAACCCGCTTAAAAGATTCAAATTGAACCAAATCACTTAAGATTAGGAGGGTGCATGAATGCAATTTTCAGATTTGATTTGATTCAAACTGGATATTCAAATGTTCGAATTCAAACAAATAGAGAAAAATGAATGTATTCAAATTTGAACCAGTTTGAATACATTTGTATCTATTTGTATGAATATTCGATTCGTATTTGATGATATGAATGTCAACCACATTTGTGTGTGTCCATGCGCATCTGTTTGCACCCATACGCATTGTACGCATCCCATTTTCATCCCATATGCATCCCATTTTCATCCAGTACATATCTGTACAAATGGGCATGGATACGAATAAGATGCGTATGGATACGTTTGTAATGCGTACGTATCCATGAATGTCCAAATAATTTGTATGAATGATTTGAAACATTCAAATTCTAATCAGTGGCCAGCACCTGTAGTCAGGAAGCCAAATGACTGAAATATCAACAATCACAAAGAGAAACATCTCAGCCTCTTGAGATCCTTACCTCTTTTAAAGTGGCTGCCTGCGTGGGTGCTTGTTCTCTGCCACACACACCCTCCAAGCTACAAGACCAGGCTGAGGGAAGGAAGAAGAAGAACTGGAAAACTGCTGTTACTGGGCATTGGTCCTTGCCCCACACATGTGGGGGGGGGGCTTTTAAATTGTGGAGTGGGGTGTGTTTTTCTAGAATTGTTGTTTTAATTGTTTACTGTTTAATACAATTTTAGCTTTGTGTGTGTGTGTGTGTGTGTGTGTTGTGCCTTGGGCAGGGAAACATGTGCCAAGGCCAGGCAGGAAGGGGAGAAGTGTGTCAGGGGGCCACTATCACAGTGGTAACAGGCATGGGGAGATGTGGCATTGGGAAGCAGAAGAGACAGATTAGGAGAAGGGGTGGATCAGTTTCAATTGTTGTGGCCTGAGGATGTGGACAAGCTGCTTGCAGGGGTGTGGCCGATGACGTGCTGTCTCGATTCCTGCCCATCTTGGCTGGTAAAAACTAACTGGCAAGGTATTACTGGGTGGATCAAGGAGGTAGTGAATGTCTCTCTGAAGGATGGGGTGGTTCCACTGGTAAGGTATGGAACATGCCCATGGTCCACCACTTTCTGGTTCAAATTCTGCTGCCCTGCAGTAATATTAGATGTGGTCCATATTACCTGTTTCTGAATGTTGCTTTTATGATGAATAAGTAAACTCAAGAAGACTGCAAGTGCTCCAGAATCTATTACAATCTGAATTTGGATCTTAATGGTCTTCCCTCTAGGAAGCAATGCAGTACATCTGGGAGTGTAGCAAGAGTGGTCTAGGTGGTCTTGATAAAGATGTGGAGCGGTTTTTGCTCCTGTACAGGTAGAGGTGATCATGGCAGTTATGAATGCTTTGTCCCAGAGCATGCTGGACTTCACAGATGCTTTGTCCTAGAGCAGCCCTGATTGCAAAACCACTCCCTGCTATGTTCCCTAAAGCCCACACACAGCTTGCTTGCTTGATCTGGTCCAAGACTGAACATGCACAGCATGGGATAACATGTGCTATGCATATCTTGCCGTAGTTCCAAATTTCTTTCCAGCTTTGAAACCTTCTGGTGTCCTTTCTTCCTATTGCCAATAAAACAGTCAAAACAGTTGTCCTGCAGAAGAGATAAACAAAGTTACTGTGTTTTTTCCCAGTTTTTTTGTTTTGTTTTAAAAGGAGAAATTTGAAGAAAAGCACTATAAATGCTCATGCTTTTCTTAGAATGTGAGAAATCCAGAGTATCTTTGCTACTTCAGACTAGGTGAAACGCTGAGGCTGCTTCTGCACTTACACTTTAGACCATATTAAGCACCCAGTATGAACCTATAAGGAACACATACATAATGTGCCTTCTGCACAGGAGGCCAGTTTTTAGGCTCCATTAAGATGGTGTCCACATGGTATTCTGATATAGCATGGTTCTCAAGTAGTTTCAATATTCTCAGTGCAGATGTTACATCCTACATCTTGATCTGGATCTATATTATCCAGTCTTGCAAGCACTCATTTCACTAATCTGGATCTAGTTAATCCAGATTTACAGAGGTAAGTGCAGAAACAGCCCGAATCTTTTTCTGCACAGTGACAGAATAGCAAAAGGCTGATGGAACACAGACAATTTACACTAGTTGTGTGGAGGAGGGAGAGCAGTTAACCAGAAGTGCAATGTCTGTCATCATTTCCCTCCTCCATTTCCCTTTCTCTGCTCTATTTTTATTTCATGAAAGATTCAACAGAGAAAGGATTAGTGATTGGAAACAATACATGAGGGAAAAAGTGGCATCAAACCTCAGCTTAAGATGCCTCACTGCAGGCAAGATTCCCATGGCATACAGTGACACTTTCATGGGCACTGGGAGTTCTTCTTGGATGAAGCCATTTTGGGTGCCTCCAAACATAAATTAAAAATGTGAAACGTATTTACTGCAAAGTAAAGGTATTCCGCAGGGAGATACTATAGCAATACTTCAAAGCAGCATGGAGAACTCTTACAACCATGTGGTCAGTCCTCCTCTCTGAGAGGTCTGCTGCTTCTTGGGTGAGAGTGAACACTCACAAAATCTCATGTGATCTCACCCAGACACTCAGGAAAACATGAAGGGAATGGAAACTCTGCAGAAAGGTGTGAGCACAGTGACCCAAACGGAGGGCAAACTGAGGAAGGATCATCAGCTGTTGGGTGTGCTCAAAGTTAGTGCATTCTGAGTTCTGTTTCTTAATTAGATGGACTATTTCAGCAAGGTATGACCATGGCCTTGGTGGGAATAACAGGCTATGAAGGTGTACAGATGGCACACCTAATTTATAGTATATTATCAGGGACCATTTCTGGAGGCATCCTAGGATGTGCTAAAGAAAGTGGGGTCCACTGCAAAACTGGCTAGAGAAAAAGCTCCAAAGGCTGGAAACTTCTGTCCTGAGACTTTAGAGCCTTGCTACTGGGCTCTCCAGAGTCTGTGGCAAAGGCTGGAGCAGAATTTTATTTATTTATTTATTATTTACACTTCTGTCCCACCCTATACCCAAAGGTCTCTGGGCGGGTAACAACCTTAAAACAGATTAAAACAAAGTATACATTAAAAGACTTTTAAAAAGGATTCAACAAATATAAAATGATACACAATATGTTTAAAATAATAGTGTCTGTACCGGAGCGGAGGGGGGGGGGACAGAAGCAGTTCAGCCAAAGGCCAGGGTAAAGAGGTGTGTCTTCACCGCCTTCCTAAATATATATAAGGAAGGGGCATGACGCACCTCAAGGGGAAGGCTATTCCACAGTCTGGGTGCCATCACAGAGAAGGCTCTCTCCCAGGTGCACACCAACCTCACTATTGAAGGTGGTGGGACAACCAGGAGGGCCTCACCACTTGATCTTAAAGCACGGGCCGGTCAATATGGGAGAAGGCATTCCTTTAGATATTTGAGGCCCAAGTCATTTAGGGCCTTATAAGTTAGAGTCAGAACCTTGAATTGGGGTCGGTAGTGAATTGGCAGCCAGTGCAATTCTTCTAAGATCGATGTGATGTGCATCCGGCTAGCTGTTCCGGTCAGCACTCTAGCAGCTGCATTTTGCAATAGCTGCAACTTCCGAACCGCCTTCAAGGGCTGCCCCATTTAGAGTGCATTGCAGTAGTCCAATCTAGAGCAGTGGTTCCCAAAGTTGTCTGGCCTACGACCCATCTAATATAAGTTTACCACCTCTAGGAAATTTAACTGTTACCAATATGAATAAAGGTCTTTTCAAATAACAAAGTTTTAATACAATTTTTTTATTACTTAATTAAATAATTACATCAAAAAAGTTATTTCAAATACGGTTAAATTTCCTAGAGGTGGGTCCCGACCCACAGTTTGGGAAACCCTGATCTAGAGGTTACCAGAGCATGGATAACTGTGGCCAAGTTGTCTCTACCCAGAAGAGGCTTCAGTTGACGGACTAGCCATAGCCTCCACCTAAGCTTCAAGTGTTAGCCTGGAGTCTAGGAGTACCCCCAAGTTATGCACCTGTCCCTTCCAGGGCAATGCAACCCCATCAAGGACAGGGTATCTCCCAACTGCCCGGACCTGAGACCCTGTGACACACAGTGCCTCTGTCTTGTCTGGATTCAGCTTCAATTTATTGGCCCTCATCCTGCTCATTACTGCCTCCAGACACCTGTCAAGCACTTCAGCCATCTCTCCTGATTCAGATGGTACAGAGAGATAGACCTGGGCTGTCTGAATGTGGACAGACAGCTTTGGACATGTTGCTTGTTCCAGAACATGTCATGTAATTATGGAAAGAGCCGAAGAGTCTTTGGCTTCGGAATTTCCACTAGTCATGAGCCTGTTTAAACAGTGACTGAAGGGACTGTTTTCATGAAGAAGAACAGGCAAAGCAAAGGTCTTTCTGTACAGGACCTTATTCTGGATTATATTCCAGGATAGGGACAAGCCATCTGCATGCTTATGTAGACTATAGGAGGCCCTTCCTAGGCCCTGCTATAGTCTGCCTCAGTGTGCAGATGGTAGGCTCCAGAATAAGGCTCTGTGCAGAAAGGACCTTAATCCAGAAGAGATATAATCCAGAAATCAGCCCTGCCCCAGCTTCCTGCATTTCTATGCAAAGGTGAAATAAAGATTCCACCTCTCCCATTTTATTCTTATTCTTTTATCCTTTTTGTTGAATTTTATATGATTTGTTCACTGGGTTGGGACTTTGATGTAGAGAGGTATAAAGGTTAAATAAATAAACAAAGGCTTGTCATGCAGCACTATTCACACAAATCTGCACATAAGCATTTTTGAACAGACTGGGTGTTAAATGTATTAGCTCTGGACACTATCCAAATGAGATTCTGAAGAGGGAACAGTCTGGCTCATTCTAAAGGTGATGCCAGACTCCTTGGAACAACCAAGGAGAAAGGAAGCAACTTTAAAGCCTCTGTGCATTAATTACTGTTGTGTATTTCAAAGCATAGCAGATTGCTGTTTAAGCGAATTTGGCTGAAGTCCAATGCTGAACTTCAAGGGTCTTCAATCTGTGTTGCAATTGCATTGTAATCCATAGAGCTAGCAGAATTGTTCTTACCTACAAACTCAGCCACTTGAAGCAAACAGAATGGCTTTTGTGGCTCTTTATCATTCTCCACCAGCCTGGAGATTCATATGGTGAATTATCTTTGGTTATATCTTAAATGTATCTTAATTTTGTAAAATAAACAAATAAGCTATTAAGATTGTATTGGGATGAGTATCCAGCTGTTAAGATGTGTGTGTAAGATAGAAAGTAAAAACAGATTTAAACTTGTAGAAGTTAACAAGCCAATAAAACCCCAAGTAAATACTGTAGGGCACATGTACTGTGTCTGCAAGCCTCACTTCCCAGCATTCCTGAATGCCAACTTGGCCTCTTGGTAAATAAGCCCCATTGAATACTAGCTCTGTTCAGGTATATAATACCTAAAGAACCTTTGCATTCAGAAGGGTTTGCTTGCACTAGAAGATGAGGAAGATTTCACAGAATTGGAGAATTATATAGCTGGAAGGGGCCTTCAGGGCGCTTACTCTAAACTCTTCATATGTGTAGGAATCCAAATCAAAGCAACATGTCCTGGCTTTGAGATGCTGGGGAATGTTGAACAAAACATTTTATTTTCCTAATACTGTCCTGTTATTTACTCCAAGAAGAACTCAGTTCCCAAAGGAAGTTGACCTGATAACACAAAATGTAACTTCTAGAGGAGAGTTTCATAAAAAGGGAAAGAGCTGATTTTCCAATGAGTGTCCTTTGCATTTAAAATCCATGTTTCCAACATTTGTGTCTGAATGGATTTCTCAAATGTTGAAGTTACACAGCACAGCTGGTGATGCACACACACATTGCCATATACTATCCATGCTGTGGTCTATCTCAGCAAAGCATACAGAAGTACCTAACACACTTCTAAGTTTCCAGTGAGTTAGGCAGCCTCCAGATGGCAGCTAAATATCCTGTTAACAAGGGATAATGTGGGATATTGATTTCCAACCATTATCCCTTGCTAGTCTGACAGCGCCATAACCAGGATTGTCGTTGTGCATTTTACTGGTGTGCATATCTGAGTTGTTACCCCCCCCCCCGAGACCTTCAGGTATGGGGCAGGATAGAAGTGTAATAATAAATATTTGGACCAAATACCTGGATGCACATGTTGGCACTATTGTGCATGTTTGGTTACAGACTCCAAATGTGTGGTGGATGGAGCTATGATGGCAGCTCCATCCATAAGGTAACTAAGGCCATGTCTACATGCAAAGAAAAATCCATTAAAAAGCTTCTTTTGCCTCAGAGCACCTCCATGCAGTGCTTTACTCCGGGCTTCCAGAGCCACAAAGGAGGAAAATCCATGGCAGAAAAAAACCCTTTAAACAAGACTGCCTCCGCACTTTTGGGAAGCTGTGGGTTTTCCTGGGAGCATGGAGACGTTTTCTCCACATCTTCTTCCATATCCCACTGAATTTTTAGGCATTTTTGATCCCTGCAGAAGAACTGGCTGTCAGAATCAGCTGCATTCAGCTCCTTCAGCATGCAAGCAGAGCTGCGAACTGTCACATTGTTTCTCTTCGGAGGGGGAGAGAGATTTTGTGCTTGCTAACAGGGAAAGGTGATACTAATTATCATTATCATTACCATGGAGATTGTTTCTCAGCAAGCAAATCTCTCAAAGTTTCGCAGGACTGGTTCTGCACTAATCAGCTGCCATTATGTGAATGCAGGCAGCTGAATTTGACAGCTGAAGGGAGCCTGCTTTCAGTTATGCTTGTAACTATGTTGCAAGCATTAGTTATGGAGAGAGTGAGCTGCTTTCAGTTATGCTTGTAACTGCTTTTAACTCTTGGCAGCCAAGTAAAGGGATGATCTCTGTTGTGTACTGGAGGTTCAGTTGAGGTTTTTGCCTGTCATCGCTGCAGTGGGCGGGAGGTGGGGGTGGGGAGAAAAAGATGTGGGCTCACAAAAAGCGGTTTGCATGGAGACAGGAAAGTACGTTTTAAATCCGTGTTGCTCCAAACCACAAGGGGATGCTTTATTTTGAATTACAACCCGCATTTTTAAAATCCGACACAGGAGGAAAGCAAAAAGAGACCATGGAGACGCACCCTAAAAGGCCTTATTGCTGGAAAGCCCATGACCAATGTTGGGTTTTCCAGTAATTGTGTTTGGCTCTTTTTAGAGGGGGGAGAAGCAGGGCTATGGTGGGGTTGCCTCAGATACATGTCTGGATGTAAAAGTCAGTTGCACCTGGTGACATGGAGCACACATGAAGCACCTGGTAGTTTGATTCATTTGAAGCCTGAGTCACTTTAGATTTGCTGTCAGGCCAGCTGCTTCATGTTAAGCTGATGAATCAGTGTGTAGTGGTGCTGGCACTTCCAGTTGAACCCACATTAGCCGACTGCTACTTATAAAATCATTTCTAGTAACCCCAAATGCATACTTAAATTTCCTCAAATAATTTTTCAATAAACATGCCACTGGTTAATCTCTAGAAACAACCCATGAGACCCCAATAAAATATCCATAAATCCCTAATAACTTTGTCATCTAGGCATACCATTGGTCAGTCTGCAAAATCATACAATGATAATGCCATTTGACTCTGTGCAAACTGAAACAATATTCAGGGGTGTTTTTCCACTGTCACTAAAAGTACCCATTAAGTACCCATTAATGGGTACTTAATGGGTACTTCTAGTGACGGTGGAAAAACACCCCAGATGTGAGGAGGGCTGACCACTTCACAAATAGCATTCTACTCCCTGCACAAGTAGGACTCCGCTCCCTGTTGTCGTGGCATGCAAGTAGACCTTGCCATCAGAACAGAAGTTGGGGATTCTCTGACTGTGATTTTGGTATCAGGGAAACTGTCACCCCCCTTGGCCTCAAGATCAGCTGTGATATTGGTAGGGGGAGGGGGAGACTACTTCTCTGCCCACATCAAGATCAGCTGCAACCTTAATGCCAAAGGAGAAAGGCAGTTCCCCTCTTCCTACTGCCAAGATTGCAGCTGATCTTGACACAAGAGGGAGGCAATACCCCACTGTTAAAATCAGTCAGCAGTTCTTGGCTTTGGTCATGACCATACGGAGGAAGGCTGTCCCTGCCCATCAAGATCATAGCTGCAGCTGTGATCTTTATGTGTGGAGGCAACTCTTCTCTACTGACATAAGAGACTGAAGCCAGGGAATCCCCAACTGTGACTTAGGCCGTGGGCAGGCTCATAAAAAAAAAACACCCAGGAAATGGCCTCATATATTTAATGGCAGCAATGGAGGAGATCATTAAGTCCCTTTGTGCAACCATGTCACATGTGCCTTTCTGACTGACATAGGATTAACCAGGGGGGTGGGACAGGCAAATGTCCCCATTCCAGATATAGCTGCCTCCAGTTCCCTTTGCTGTTCAGAGAAGCTAAATCTCAGAATGAGATAAATAATTCTGAATCTTCCTCAGAGAGCAGTCCACTCCAGATTGAATTAAGCATCTGTAATGTGAAGGTTGCAAATCATTTGCTTCAGGAAAATTGTTGAGTACTATTTAGTTCTGTGACTAATGCCCATCTCCTTCTGGTGGTGTGCAAACTATAATGTAAGTAGGGGGGAAATGAGTTCTTCCAATTGTGATTGGCCTCCAGATTGCACTAGCTGCAGACACCATTACTATTAGCGAGCAATGAGATAAGAGACAGTTGAGAAATATTTGGGGAAACTATCATTTTGTCAGCAATTTCCTCGGTTTCCACCTATAGGGAAACGCACGTCTAAGTAGTTTTAGTTGCAAACGACTGAGTCCAAATAAAAATGAATGCTGCGTTTTGTATAGGTAAAACAAGGAAGCCAGATACAAGCAGGAACAAATTAGTTGATTTGTTCATTGCAAATGTTTCCAGGTGGCAGAAATCCATGTGTCTGTAAAGGACATAAACACAGGAACAAGCAAAACTTTAAATGACATTTGGAAAGGTTTATTCAGACTATGATGGATTCCTGGAAGAAGGGAAGAAGGATGAGGAGAAAATAGTTCTTCTGATATTTAAAAAGGTCAGGAGACAACATTTAAAAAGTCTAATGGAGTTATATCAAAGTGGCTTAGAAACTGCCCAGCGAGTTACAGGATGGCTTGGGGAAGATCAGAAGGCACAGATTCTACAGGGGAATGGAGACTGCTATGAGACTCGGGGCCTGTTTACACTTGGTCATATTCTGGGGAATATCTCAGGATAGAGTTCTGTTGTCCGCATGATAATGCAGACTCTGGCAGGCCTCACTTGTGGCCTGCTGTAGCCTACATTAGCATGTGGACAGAGGGCCCCTATTCCAGGATATATTCCAGCATTGAGTCAAGTGCGAACAGGCTCCCTCACTAGCCATATGCTTTAGTAGCATTCCCACAAGCAAGATATTTAAAGGACTGCTGGTTAGGTTCAACTGATCATGGATTGGAGTCAGTTCCAAGGAAGGAGAAAACTAACTTGGCTGATTTTAATACAGAAGTTTTTTTTTTTAATGAAGTTTAAAAGGCACACAGAAAGTCATTTCATTGCCCTCAGACAGAAAGAATAAAAGCAAGTGGCATTAAAATGATCAGGATAGTAAAAACTGAAAGAGATGGTGAGGAGCTCTAGAGGAATCTCTAGATATTGGATGAGTGGGCAGCAAAGTGGCAAATGCATTCCAGTCTTTATAAGTGCAAGGTAATTTTTATAAGTCCATGGCAAAGAACTCCAATTATACACATACACTGATGGGGGCTTGTGGAGAACAGCTCAGTGAAGGTGTTGACCTAGTGTGCAGTAGCAGTGAAAAATTATCAAGGGGCTGGAACAACGCTATTACAAAGTGAGGCTGCAACATGTAGGGCTCTTCATCCTTGAAAGACAGCATTTAAGAGGTCACCTGACTGAAGTATATAAATTCATGAATGGTGTAGAAGAGGTGGATAAAAATATCTCTATCTCACAACACTGAAACCATGGGGTGTTATGAAGTGACTGGGCAGGAATGTAAGGACAAACAAGGGGAAGTATTTTGGTCTTGTGATCAGAGTCCTGGACTCATATCTCATAGTCATGATAGTCATATCTCCATGAAACCATCTGGGTGAACTTGGGCTAGTCACAGCTGTCTTTGGCCCCACCCCCTTGCGGGTTTTGGTCCAAATGGAAATTGTATTCGGGAAGGGCCATCCCCATGCAAAGCTCCCTTACTGGACTTCTGCAGACCATATCACCCAAATCCAGACCAAATTTAGTCTGGGAAAAAACTGTTCTAAGCACGGTAGCTGAGTCTGGATCAGTTTGGGAGCCGAGTTCGCACATGGGGATGGTCCTGGACTATTTGGGGAGAAGATTGAAGCTGGTGTCATTGGGGGGGTTCACGTCCTTTGCTCGTCATTCCTGTCCTGTGCGTTGAGGATCACAACTGTTGAGATTTTTTGGGATAAAACAGAAATGATGAAAGGGTCAAATGACCTTCATTGCCCCACAAGTCTCTTTTCTGTGACAATTATTCCACCCTCCTTCCCCGATCACCAAGGCAGGCATGATAATGGCTTGATTCCAGGGTGGTTTTGCGCACGAGTGCTTCACCTACTTAACGGGTGTGCTTCCGGTGATGTGGAGGTGCACATAACTGCTTAACTGCCACAAAACCTCATAGCGGCTTTGGTTAATGAGCTGGGTTGTTGTTGTTATTATTATTGCCTTTCAACCCTAGCTTCTCTGTGGTGCTGGGTGGGGGGGGGATGTGGTGTTTGGTGGTATTTTGCTGTAATCGATGCAGCAGGTAGCACAGGGGTGGGGTGATGTCAATTTCAGTCAGTCCGGCTTCCTATCAGGAGAGAGGGGGTGGAGATGAAATGATGCTGGTTCCTCATGCAGGGGCTCAGCACGCTTTGAATGAGGATGGCCGTATTCCCATACAGCCCACGTTACGGGTAATGGCACGGGGATGGGCACACTGTGAATTCTGCCCCACACCTGGGCTAAAATGAGCCTAATTTGGACAAAAGACTTGCATAGGGTTGTGGCCTTCCTGAGCTCTTAGATCCCCACCTACCTCACAGGGTGTCTATTGTGGGGAGAAGAATAGAAAGCTTTGTCAACCACTTTGCGTCCCCTTAAATGGGTGAGAAAAGCCAATTATGTTTCTTCAACTCTCCTTCACCCAGATAGTCATTGGTCTGTGGAATTTACTATTAGAAAAGATGGTGACAGCAATCAGCCTGGATAGCTTTAAGAAAATGTTACACTCGGGAGAACCAACAGGGTTGCACCCCCTCTACCTCTCTCCCAGAGAAGGTCATCAACCAGAGTGACCAAGACAGTTTCTATGGTCTGACCAGGCCTGAAGCCGGACTGAAATGGGTCTAGATAATCAGCTTCTTCCAAGCATGCCTGCATTTGGACGGCCACAGCTCTCTCTAACACCTTGTCCATAAAAGGTATATTAGACACTGGGCAATAGTTGTTTAAATCTTCTGGATCCACGGAGGCCCTCTTCAGGATACGGTACACCACTTCTCCTTTTAAGGGCCAGTGGGACCACCACATCCCTCAGATAGGCATTCACTACTCCTTGGATCCACCTTGCTGGCAGCTCTTATCAGCCAGAAAGGGCAAGGGTCCAGAGAGCACATTGTCAGCCAAACCCCTGCAAGCAGCTTGTCCACATCCTCAGGCCACAACTGAAACTGATCCAAAAGAACTGGACTAGGCAGTTCTCTGGATATCGCCTCTGACTATTCCTAGTTGAGACATCTAATGCCCCACGAATCTGAGTGACTTTGCCCTCGAAGAGATTAGCAAATTTGTCACAGCAGATATTACCAGGCTGTTGCCCGCACATGAGCATTTTTTCTTGTAATCATCAAAGATCAAAATGTGTATTATGATAAATGTCATAACTCAAATGAGAATCACTGGAAATATTTATGAATCTCTTAAAGAACAGTTGTGACAGTTGATCCCTCTTTTTTATGAGCAGCATGGCCTGAAAGATGTGTGGTTGATCCTGTTTTTTTTTTTTTTTTATGAAAGCTACGGCCTGAAAAGTGTACATTTTCTATTAATAAAAAACCCAATTCCTTGCCCTTCTACTTGTCTGACAAAGAGTTCTGTGTAATCAGTACAAATTTTTGTCAACAGAAATAGATGAGACTTAAGAAAAATACATGACCTTTTAAGGGTTTACTAGTGTTTGGAGTAAATCTGTAAAAAAAAATCACAGCTAGTCATTTTATCCTGCCAAAAATCCTACAGTTAAAATCAAATGGAATTGGTTGTATCTGTTTTACTGAATTTCTCAGACTTTTAGTCACCTTCAGTGCAACTTAGAATCTCAGAGTCACATTAAAGTCAATGAAATACAGTCTCTACTTTGCATCTACTAGATGGCTTTCAAGGGCATTTTGTTTTTCTTCAGCTGCCAAGTCATATCAGATCCAGCAAGTGACATGTCATTTCATTATGTACCAAAAGGTCACAGCACAGCAAGTTATTTTCATCCAATGCAATGAAAAAAATGCACTAGTCCATTAGAAAGCCATATTTGCTGCTTCATTATTGACACGTGAGACAGAAATGTGAAAAAAACCCATATTCATTCATTGTCTTTCTTCTTCTAGCGACATATTTAAAATTTTGCCTTTCATTGCCTGCTTATTGCTTTAAACTCTTAATGCCCCTTAAATGACCAGAATAAGTTTGACAAAGAACCTTGACACAGAAGAAGATATGTAGGCTTTTATATCCTACATAATTTGCTGTCAGTTTGTAAGATAAACAGATTTCTAAGGGCTATTATGTCTGGGATATATGGATAATTTCAAGTAGTTTAACATGTTTTGTGAGTAAATATGCATCTGTATTTTTTAGAAGACTTTCTGCCTCTTCATGCTCTCGAAGACACAAATGCTGCTCTGTTTTTTTTTTAGGAGAAAGCATGATGTATATCTGGAACACCATACTTCAACATTTTCCACTCATTACTGAAGAGTCATGTGCGAAATGTTCTTTGTCAGAAATATCACCAGTGTTCCTGTGGAGTTTTTCACCTAGCTATGACTGTCTTCACTATCTACCCTAGCCTCTTAGTCTTAAGACAGACTAAGAGGCTAGGGTGTCTTTGAGGCTTATGGAATCTGATGGATTTCTGATGACTCTGGAGGAGTTTCCAGTTGACATGGCTGGTGTCCCTGTCAAAGCTCTGGTCTCAGCTTGGAACTGTGATGTGAGTACCACTATTGACATGATCACCCCCAAACACCTTCTGAGACCTTGCAGACCTTGTAATGCACTCTGGTATAGAGGGGTGCTCTGTGTGATTAAGCATGGGGCTGCTGGCTATGTATGAATGGCGTAAATCCCAATGTGAATAAAGGTAAGAACACATTATTGTGTCTATTGGGTGGTGGTGGCAAAAAAAACAAACAAAAAGCTCACTTCTTTATTGCATCCCTCTGACTACCATTTTGCGATTGAATCTCTTGGCTCTGAGCCTGTCATACTTCTCCTGTCTATGCTGAGTCATGGAAGGCCTATGTGGAACAGGACTTTCAAAAAAGGGCCTTGGCTGTGGCGAAATTTGGGATGCTCTGTTCCGAGGTTCCAGAATGCTATCCTGTTCAATTTCAGTCAGATCAGACTCATCCTCAGACTGGCCCAGCTTAGCATAACTGAAAGCAGCTAGCTCTCTCCATAATTAATGCTTGTAACATAGTTACAAGCAAAATTGAAAACAGCTCAATTCCCTGCAGCTGCCTGTGTGGAGAAGCTGTCCAGTGAACAATTTTTTTCACATTATTGGGAGGAAGAGAGAAATTCTGTGCTTGCTATCAGGGAAAAGTGATTCTAATTATCTTAACAACAGAGGTGGAAACATCTATTTTAAGAAGAAAGAGATCAGTGGTCTGTTTGTGCTGCAGGGAGCGATTTGCTTTTAGTTAGTTTTGGTTATGCTTTTAACTCTTGGCAGCCAAGGAAAGGAATGTTTTCACAGATACACGTAAAGAGCGAGAAAGATTAATGTAGCTGGAAAGACACTTTAAAGAAATCCATGTGCGTCTCCATGCTCCCGGGATAATCCGCGGTTTCTTCCAACGTCACATGTAGTACTGTTTGAAAGGGTGTGTGTGTTCTGCTGCAGATTTTCCCGCTTTGTGCTTGATGTAGCCTGGAGTAAAGCTGTGCATGGAGAAGCTCTGAGGCAAAACAAGCTTAAATCCAGAGTATTTTCAGAATGTAGACGCACCCCTGGTGTTGCTTCTGTACTCATCACTGTTGCTTAGGGCTCAGGTGCTAGCTGTAGCCAGGAATCTTTATATTCATCTCTGGCTGGTTTACCAGATTTGACTTTTTCTGGATCAGGACAACTTTGGCAAAGTGATCCATGCTCTGGTAAACTTCAGACCAGGATGCTGTAATATGCTCTACATGAGACTACCCTTGAAGGCCATTCAAAAGCTGAAACTACTGCACAATGTAGCAGATGAGAGTTTTTGACTAAACGTACTGGTTCCTAATTTCCTAACAAACACAATTCAGCATGTTGATATTGACATATAAAGTCCTAAATGACGTAGGGCCGAAATATCTAAAGGAGCATCTTCCCTCATATAGACCTGCCATTTATTTAAGATTACAAAATTAGATTTGTCTTGTAGTTCCATTAGGCTCAGAAGTGCAAAGGGTTGCTGCACATGAGAGATGTGGCTATGGTGATACACCAGCTGCCAATTTTATATGGTTTTTGGTTCCTGGTTAAAATGCACCTCGTTATATGGGCCTTTCATGTATAGTTTCCTTTGAATGTTGTCCTGCAAGGATGGAAAGAGGGTAGGTGGGTTGTACTTTAAATATGTTTCAGTGTTTTGTGTTTTATCATATGCTATGATCCATCCTGGGACCTTTGGGATACAAATGTTATAAATACTTAAATACATAAATAACTATATACAATTCATCCATTTGCATGCTAAAGATGCCACCTTCATATTTAGTAGGCACAATGCCATTGAAACATTATGGAAATCCACGATTCAACCAAGGGAAGGAAATTGCAAAGCATAAGCAATGCAGAAACATTTGATAAAAATTAGTTCATCTAGAAAAATTGTTTAGCAAACAATTTTCATTGAATTTCAGATATGTGCCAAAGTATTCATGCTCATTCTAGTCAAGGTTTTTGATCAACTGAAAGGACTATTACTAACATAAAAGAAGGCAGAATCCCAATTTTATTTTTTCCAAAAGAACAAATAAATATATATCTGTATACTAAAATAAGGCTTTGAGGGGAGGAAAAATCTATTTCAGATCTAAGAGCTTGAAGCAGGGTATTGGGAAAGTTGCTATAATGAGCACGAAGGTTTCTGACGGTATTTCTTGGTTCTGTTGACTTTGAGGAAGCTGCTTAATGCAGCTGAGGAGATATTGATGTGTAAAAGCTTAAAGGAAAAGTATGTGCCTTTAACCTCTGGAGTGCGGAAAAGCCTGGGAAAGAGGAAAAGCTGTGAAACTTTTTTCTTTTGAAAGGCTTACTCCTACTGACCTTTTGCCATAGATTAAGTGATCAAAAATTTAACACTGAACTATAGACTGGCATCTCTAAGAGTATTTGTTCAATTAGTGTCTAGAACTGGGCCATTCCTATCTTGTGTGAAATGGTTAAATCCCTAACAGAAATGAGCAATTGTTCAATTTGACCACTCAACACATTTGCCCATGTTCAATATTTACTTATTTACTTATATTTTTATCCCGCCCTATACCCGAAGGTCTCAGGGCGGGTTACAATATTGTATAAATCTTAGACAGAGGCAAACTGGTGTGTAACCAATCACACCTCAAACCCTTCTTTATGGTGCCTCAAAAGCAAGTACATTCCCCCCCCCCATGTTTGATCGCAGCCTAATATGGGCCCTGGGTGAAACAGTGCTGTACAAATCTAGGCACATTTGTACCTATGGTGGTGGTGCCCTCAATAAAGCCTGAGGGCATGACAGTCAAATGGCCAGGATGCCCATTATCATAGATCACTTTAAGAAGTGTGCTCATGTGTGTCCTTCATCAGAGAGCCAAAAAGGCACCCTGATGACTCTCTGCCCATCCTTCAAAGTGTTCTCTGCTGCCATTTAGGAGACTACTGTTCTGGGAAATACACTTTGAATTGAGCCCACCAATATCATTCACTTCATCTATGAAAGGTATCACCTAGCAGACTTTCCATCATTTCAAGATGGTAGACACAAAAATATAAAACTCAGTAAGTGTGTCACAGCTGGTGCAGGTGGGAGGAAGAGCACCAATAAATGAAATGTATTCAAGAAGCCAAATATGATAGTTGAGTTTTGCAAGCATTCTGGAAGACCAGCTGAGAGGAGAACTGCAGGATGTTCAATCAACAGCACAGGAATAATTGATATAAAAGCCTTTTTTCCATGCCAATTTTCATTTCATGTGATATACAGCTCAATGCAGAATGTCAGAGGGGAAACAGTAACACAGAGGGGCACTGTTTATGGACTGGCACTGTTTTAGATACAAATATTTACATATATAAAGAGGTTCTGTACAGTCATCTGACTATAGTGTGGTTTTTCTTTCACATCATTCACACCCTTAGAAACAGTGGTTTAAGCTGTCACGTCATGTGAAACCACACTATGAAAGCGAAGTCTGGCTATTAGAATTTCTGCTGAGACTGATTCCTCAACTGATTCTGCCTAATGCAGAAGTTTAGAGGGAAAGTATGGGTGACAGAATAGTACCCAATAGCAACCAACAACACATTCACTATTCTCTGTGATCTTCCCTATAGGAAGTAGTAGAACAATTGTAACACAGTGCTCCCGTTCCAAGCCTTTGGAGATGACTTAGAGCATACCAATCAATGGTATCAGACCTACTCCTGCCTCTGTCCTACAGGAGATCATCCATCAAAGCAACCAAAACTGGTTTAGTTCCCAAACTGGGTCTGAACAAGCATTGAAATAGTTAGTGATAATTAGTTTCTTCCAAGACTCTTTGCCCTTGCACAACTATTGTCCTCTTTAGCATCTTGATCAATAAAGGGGTACTTGAAATTGGATGGTAGTTGGAAGATACCTCTGATGCCTTTGTCAGCAGTGAATGAAATGCCACATCTTTCTGCTCCCATTCATGCTCCTCCTTTGACTGGTGTGATGGGATTTCTGGCCAGGGTGAGGCAAAAAGCTACATCCTTTCCATGGCAGCTCCAGTTTCTCCAGTGCTTCTGGAGGCTGGACATCCCATGCTTCTTAAGAGAGAATGAGAACACTAGAGGAGGTTCCAGTGTGTGTACACAGTACTATTCTGTTCCACGTGCACAGACAGATGTCCTGTTCTCAGCTATCCACCCAAATGAAAAGGGGGGGTACAAACATGGAGGCAGGAAGGAGGAAAACAATAGCAGCAAAAGAAGCAAATAGAAGCAGAAGTGGTTGGTGCTAAAGCTTCCAATTGCTTTTTTGGTGTGCTCAGTTTCAGCCCTGTTGCTGGCCTTTGTTTGTTTAACTTTTCTGCACCAATGGGGGTTGTGGAGGATGGTGCTCCTAAAACTCCTGGCATGCTAAGTCTGCTAGCACAGCTGTTCCCTGTAAAGATGGACAAGAACTGAGAGGATATATTGTTGACTAAACATCTGGCATCTCATCCACATTGTCAGGTTTCAAAAACTGAAAGCAGCCTCAAACCAAACTGTGTCTTGGATGCTTTACTCGTTACTGTATCAAAAGCAACATTCAGGTTGACATGATGATAAGAGATTTTATCTTCAAGGTGCTTAGCAAACATATTACAACCTTCTGAGGGCTATAAGGCTGGATTTCTTGGGTCAGGTGACAACTACTCCAAAAAGAAGTGCATTGCGGCTCTTTGAGGATGCCTTGGATGATGCCAATTTTTTAAAAAAGACTTCTTGATATTGCCCTCCCGCATCTGGAACTCCACCCCCCCCCCAATTTTAAGTGAAGTAGGAAGTCTGGCTCCTTTATTTTGAAGGCAATAAGTGCAGAAGGTTGGATGCTTTACAGAGCTCAAGGGAACTTTCAGCAGCACCATTTTTCATCCCACACCAGCAACTCCTAAATTTGAGCAGAGTGTATGCAGCATCTTCCTACCATGCACATAGTCTCTTCCCCAGCTTCAACGCTGGGGAATGAAAGTTATCTAGTTTCAGATCTAAAGCATGGACCTATTTGGGGATGTGCAGGAAATTGCACCAGAAGTTGGCCATTTTCTGCACTCCCTGAAAGAGGGCTCTGTTGAATACTGCACAGGTGAGTCACTCATATGGAGATTCTTCACTGACCAAGCACACTAGGAGCCTCCATTCCACACCCTGGTGTAGTCTAAGAGAAGCCCTGGACAGGGTCTCCCTTGGACCACACCAGCATGCAGAAGGGAGGCTCCAGTACAGCTGCTGGTCTGGTATACCAGCTAGTACAGAATTGCTCATATTGTCACTACACATCCTGGTACAGCTGCTGGTCTGGTACAGCTGCTGGTCTGGTATACCAGCTAGTGCAGAATTGCTCATATTGTCACCACACATCCTTATGATGGCAGTGTTAGCGCAATGAGGGCAGCCTTGTCCTCAGAGTCTTTCTTCTTGCTTTCTGGGAAGGTGCCTTCACAGGTGCTTACCAGCCTGGACAAGTGTGCAATATGCTCAGGGACACTGCCAACACAGAGATATGCACACTGCAGTGCCACCTTTGTCTCAGAGCATCTCAGAGCTGTCCTGATCACTGTTAGCTGTGAAGCAGTAAAAACTACTCTAGAGGTTTACCAGGAGCATCTAGGATGCTCCACAGAAGCAACGTTCACATTTTTTCCATATGTGAATAATGCCTGGGGTGATGCAGCTGTGGCTGTGTACTTGTGTGTTATGTTGGTGATTGCCATAGCAATGGTCCAACACTCATGGCTGTTTCTACAGCTGTGCAAATGGTCTTGGACGGTACCTTCCACACTCAGAGGGCCTCCAAGTAAGAGAAGATGGATTGTGGTAAGATGCCAGTGATGCCAATATCCGAATGCCAGTCACCGTCCTGGAACTTAACTTCATTGGGACACTGCCCTATAGAAATTGAGAAGAAGTCTTAAGTTGTTTCACCATTTTCCTGCTGGATTTGCCAATCCAAACCCTAGAATTATCAAGAAAAATTCTGGCATAAACAACTTGATTTTAAAAGCAACTTCCTTACTTCTAATGGTTCATTTCACAGAATACACATGAGACAATTGTAGAAGACATCTTTGTACTTTCAATTCAAATCTTTCACTATTAGCTTATTGGAAACTTAAGAAAGAGAATGCACCGAACATTCCACTTACTAAACTATCCACAAGCTTTGTTTTTCCGACTGTTAGCAGTAGTGAAAGCTCCCAGTAATGAAACATTTAATTTGTAGTCAATATTTGGCTCTTTGAAAAGAAAGGCGAGGCAAAAATACACACATACAAATCCACAAATTTAATTATTCATATTGCACCATGCTGATATTTCCATTTAATAGAAAGAACTATAGCAATTTCTTTGCTTGCATGAGAACCTAACTCTAGTTCTAGAACCTAACTCTAGGTCCCATTAAGAAAAATAATATTATCTAGAGTTATATCAAAGTTATTTTAAGATCTACTTGTAGTGGTTCAACAATCACCTCTATAGAAGCAAGAAGTGTTCAGGGATTTTCAGTGGAACCCCCCTCCCCCACAAGATTCATGAACTGCATGGATCCTTCTGACCTAAAACAGATCTGTTTCACTCATGTCAATGGTCACTGATAGGGATTTTCTCTTCCCCAATACTGCTCTCTAAAGCATTGCAGTGTCTACAGGACCTGTTGTGGGCTGTTGGACCAGGCCAGCACCCTCCAAGGAACACTTCATCTGTATTTGTGGACTGATGAACCAGAAGGCCATGGCTCCTAGTACAATGTCACATCCTAGTGGTTAGGGAGCCAGACTTTTATCCGGGAATGAAGCCAGCTGGGTGACCTTGGGTGAGTCACAGCTCTCTTCTGAGCTCTCACAGCCCCACCCACTTTATAGGGTGTTCTGTTGTGGAGAGAAGAATAGAAAGCTTTGTCAACCACATTGAGTCTCCTTAAGTGGGTGAGAAAAGCGGAGTAGAAAACCAACTCTTCTTCTCATAGGATGCAGTACAGAAGTGGATCACAGTAAGAAAATGGAACTGGAGTCTGCTCCAGTGTGAGACCACCTTAAAGCATTCCCTCACTTGGTCCTCAGTTGTAAACTAATCCAGAGTTAGCATGTGGATGGCAGTAAGTGGCTGGGTCCATCACTGAAAACCATGCTTTTGAAGGCAACCCTGAAAGCATGATGTTTCTGAGTACCCAGCTAAAAAAAAAAAAGCCCTGACTAACAACTTGGGAGACTGGGAATATTGTAACTGGGCTCCAAAGCTGGCTGGGCCAGGCCTTTGACCCATGCTGTCAGCTGTCCCTGTGATTCTGGGCTGGATTTTTTTATCATGTGCAGCACATGGAGATTGCCCAAGGGTTTGGCCAGTGCTGATGCCAGAAATTGGGATGTGTCAGGCTTATGACAAAGGCAAGCTGGCAGAGGCCAGTGTTCAACCTGGTGACTCAGAACTACTAAAAAGCTGGCACAAATTACTTGAACTTTTTCTTTTCTTTTTTTAGAAATTTAAAATTCATTTAGAATATCTTTTTCAGTGCCAGTGGTGGAACACTGGACCAAATGTAGTGGCAATTCCATGGTTGGAGGATGTTGGTGCCAAGAACTTTTAAGAATCTGCCATGAGGCTTTCAAACTGAGCTGATTAGAAAATGGCTTTTAGCTAACTTAAGAACTGCATCAGGACAGCTGGAGTTTTTGTTGAAAAAGTCATAAAACATTTTTCTTTTCTTTTCTTTTTTTAAAAAAACCTTTGGGAACAAGATTCTAATGTTACTTTCTCACAGTTTTGGCAGACATATCTTAAAATGAAGCTGATTGCATTAACATCTCTTTTCCCTAGACATTATATCACATAGAGAACAATAAGTCCCATAGAACAATTTGCTGTAATTCAAAATTATTTTGCAAATAATATTTGCTACAAGGCAATCAAGGGGCAATGCATGTGCTTCCAAATGCAGCTTTCCACCCAGCTTATCTACAAAGAATATTACTTGTTCATGAACTAATGTGATCTTCTTCAGTTTAGATGGAGGAAAAACACTTTGTTCCCAGTTGGGGTTATAAATGGAGCACTTTACTGCACTTCAGTAATAACTAGAAGGCCAAAGCAATTTCCACCCGAGGGTAGTAAATCATCCCCATATCCAACCTCACCCTCCCATACGAAACAACAAAAATGCCGCGAAAATGTATCCATTAAATTGTAATTTTATCTTATTTCATGTCTGAATTTATTGTTTTGCTGGTCCCAAACTGCTCACCTAGTATGAAGGAAAGCAAAGGCATTGTTCAAAATCTGCATGGAACAGCTGGTGAGGGCAAAGTCAGGCATTTGCAATTAGCTTGTCTTGGACAAAGGATGGAGCAAATGCCCTTTGAAAACCACACCGTTATTTTGAAATAGCCCAGCATGAACAAGATAATCCTCAGCTCATGTTATTGATGCTTTCCCTTGTGCACGAAAATGTGGAATTCCTTGGCTCTGAGATATTTTGCTTTGTTTTGTTCCTAACCCAACCTCGACACGGAAGGACACCCACCATGCCTGAAGCTGTAACTGTTCTCAAAACTCTATTTCAAAATCAAATGTTCAGTAGATGAAGCCCCCTTCCTCCTGTGAACAACGTCATTGCTGTTATAAGCAAAGGCTTGGAGAAATGGAGCAGGATTGAGACCATGTTGTTAGAGAGACACCAGCTGTTTTATTTCCAGTATCACATGGCTTTTAATGTGCCATGCCTTGAGGATCTCCAGTATTTGACAAGCGTTAAATTGGAATTTTGGGAAGCCCAGTTGTCTCAGCTTTCAGCATTATCTTTTCCCCCGGGAGAACCTGTTCTTGGGTTTTGATTCCTGGGAACTGGAGTTTCATAAGCTCTAAAGTTTGCACTTTAGAGTCCAAGATGCTTAAACCTAATATAAGATTGGAATGAGTGCATGAAATTAGTTAAAAGACTTAAAATTCCCTGCACTTTTTACTTTTTCAAAAATACTTAAACCTATCCTAGAAACCTATGTGAAATTTACATGTGTTTTGTGTACAATTACTGTTTTTGGATGTGTTTAATATTTATATTTATTTGTTGCTTTATTCATTGCATTTATATCCCCCTTTCCTTTCTTCTTTACTAAATTTCTATGGCATGCCCTCAACTTAATTCTCACAACAAGCCTGTGAGATAGGTTAGGCTGGACAGCAGTGTTTAGACCACACCCTCTGCCTTTCAGTGGCTGAGTAGAGGTTTGATCCCAGGAACTCTTAGGCCTCAGACCCATGGTGGGGGCCTGCAGCACTTCTAGGTAGCAGTCCTTCACCCTCTTTCTTTTTTTAAAAGATATTTTATTTATAAAGAACATTTCAAAACAGCCTAAAAGCTTCTTACATTTCATATTGGATTATTACATTACTTTAGTGTGTTTTTATGTGACTTCCTCCTTTCTTAAGGCTCCTCTTCTTCGTGTCGCTATTTTCTTTGCTCCCCTTAGATATCTCTTGTTTCTTTTCAGCTTACTCTTTGGTCTTTAGCCCAAACCATCCGTCATTACTTCTAATTCTTGAAGATAGTTAATGAAAGTGCTCCAGTCTTTCATAAAACTTATCCATTGTTTTATGTTTTAGTAAATTTGTCAATTTGTCCATTTCAGCCAAGTCCATTAATTTAATTAACCATTCCTCTCCTGTAGGTATCACTTCTTCCTTCCATTTCTGTGCATATAATAGTCTAGCTGCTGTCACCATATATAGAGTTTATGCTATCCAAACTGTTATCTCCAATTCCCAACAAAAATAATTCTGGTTTAAATATAATATTTCTCTTTAAAATTTATCTCATCAAATTATATATTAGTGCCCAGTACTTTTTTGCTTTTTCATAAGTCCACCACATATGGTAAAAGGTTCCCTCAACGTTTTTACATTTCCAGCATTTCGTAGACATATTTTGATATGCTTTCCCTAATTTATGAGGTGTTAAATACCATCTATACATCATTTTATACATATTTTCTTTCAGTAGCATACAAGATGTAAATTTCGTATGTTTTACCCACAATTTCTCCCATTCATCCATTTGGATATTGTATCCAAAATTTCTTGCTCACGTAATCATACATTCTTTAACCTGTTCATATTCCATTTCGATTTGAAGTAATACTTTATACATCATACCAATCGCTCCTCTTTCAGCCTTGTTTAATTTTATTTCCCACTCCTGTTTTTCCCGTTCAGAATTTATATTCTCTTTATCTCTTATATATATTGTCATATTCATTAACATCGTCTTTTTTATATAACATATCTTCATATTTCAACCAAGCTCTTCCTTCCCCAAACTCCTTTAACAGCCCTTTATGTGGTGGTTATTTTTATAATTCAGCCAAGTTTTATATAAAGCATTTCTCACAAAGTGATTCTTAAAGTCTGCATTAACTCTCACTTTTTCATACTACAAGTACCCGTGCCAACCGTATCTTAGACCTTCTCCTTCTAGTTGCAGTAATCTTTGATCTTTCAAAGAGATATTTTTCATGGTGTTGGGAATGGCCCCAGAAGTCAGCCATTTTCATACTGTGAAAAAGATGTCAGAGAAAAGTGGTGGTCAGATAGCTCACTCCCATGGCTGCCATGTATCTACACTTTACAAGTATGACTCTCTGATGGTACAAGTATACCCAGAAGGCTTCCCCCCCCTCCTGTACTATAGGAAGCACACTCACTGCTGAGGCTGCCTCCAGACTGCCAGATGGAAGTATCGCTAACTAACGATAATATGGAATATCGCCCCTCCACCATTATAACTTGCTAGATAGACAGGACTGACCATGGTCCTGCCTTTGCACATTTTAGCGACATACATGTACGTCCAGGTGTTCAGCCAGTGCTGAATACCTGGGTGCCCGGCTGCCAGTTTAGGCATCCATGCGTGCACAATGGATGGAGCAACAATGGGAGTTCTGCCCATATGGTAAGTAAACATGATATTGCTGGAAAACCTGTCGCCAGAGCTGGGTTTTCCAGCAATAGCTTTTAGTGCAGTTTAAGGGGGGGTATAGTGGGGCTATGGTGGGGTTGTCACGGATATGTGTGGCAACCTTACCGAAGTGGTAGCATAAGCACTCTTGGAGGAGTATTGCATAGATGGGGAAATAGTTGGTGTGCAGACATTGTGCCCCCTTAGATCTCCATGTGGATGCAGTTGTAGGTTCTTTTCTAATAATCTAGGATTTCACTTGACTGGTTCTTGGCTTCAAAATTCTTGAAGAATAGAATGTGAGACACAAATGACAGAAATCATGACCTTAATTACTATAAACAGAAAGAAACTGAATAGGGATGCTGGGGTAGAGGGAAAGATATTAGCTTTGTGTTACTGGCAACAACATCACAGATGAATGGAAAAGTTTGAATGAAATAGTAATGACTGGATGGAGAACAAAAGGTACCAGGTTCAGCCCAGGCTCATCAAAGTAGGGCTGAGCAAGACTCCTCTTAGGAAACCTCAAGAGGTAAACGCCAGCTAACATAGAAAATGCTATGCTGAACTGCATGGTTGCGTCATATATTCCTAAAATCCCTGTGCTTTGCATGAGATAAAGATTATAGCCAATCTCTGTTTTATGTTTTTAAATTTGAAGACTTATTAGGCAGCATAGCAAGGACATGCTTCTTTTAAAAAAGGAAAGATACTTAGAAATTAGAAAATTTCAATTAGAAATTGAAAATTTTTACAAACTGTAAAAAGCATGTGAACAGGAAGAGGAAGAATGCAGCATTATCACAACACAAACTCAAAATCATCTAGAATTTATAAAGTGCAGTACAGAATCCTCAGTCAAGATCTCAACAAAAAGTTAACAAAATATGATTGGAATATAGTCACTAGACAACTAGGGATTGTATAAATGACAGCAAAGGGAGCAGATTTCCTTTCCAATTGGCTGTTTCTGATATCAGAGGAGACCATACCTTTAGGTAAGATATTTTTTGGGAAAGAGCTTGCATTAATACATTTCAGTATGTGATGCTAATGTAAGAGGGAAATGGCCAGCACCCTACCACAGCAAGCCTCCCCTTTCATGTCCTTTTCCCCTCCATTTTACAGTCCAGGAACATTATTTATTCAATGGGTTTGATCCCATGTGAGCATTCACAAGACTGCAGCCTTCATATGTTCTGCTTATATGTTCTGTGAGCCAGTTTGGTCTAGTGGTTAGGGAGCCAGACTCTTGGGAATACTGGGTTCAATTCCACCCCTCCCCATGAAGACAGCTGGGTGACCTTGGGCAAGTCAAAGCTCTCTTATGAGCTCTCACAGCCCCACCACCTCATAGGGTGCTTATTGTGGGGAGAAGAACAGAAGGTTTGTCAGCCGCTTTGAGTCCCTTAAATGGGTGAGAAAAGCGGGGTAGAAAAGCCAACTCTTCTTCTCCTTCTCCTTCTTCTTATGACTAATGCTGCTTTTTTTTTAACTATGGCTCCATCATCTGCAGGCTTATCTGCATTTTGCCCCACCGTGTGGCAACAGAGAACACCAAGTGACACTGATCCAAATACATCAATCCTGATTATTTCTTCCCAAATTCCTCTTCTTTCTAATACTTCTGAACACAATTTATTTGCTCAATTGATTGAGAAGCACCAAAAAATTACAAAAAGATTTGGGGCAAAACACACACGCACACCAATCTATGATACCTTAAAGGCAACCAATATTTGAATGCCAAGTCAGTCCACAATAAATCATCGATCATTCGCGACTGGATTTTGGATGTATTACTGAGAGCTGAGCTGATGAGCTGGAGAGGTGGTCGTTTGCTCACTCAGGCCGTGTCTTCACGGCACCCTTATTTCGAATTCAAAATGTTTTGAATTCTCGGAGTTCAGACGGCAGTTTGGCTTAACACGCTTTCCGCGTGTTAAATCGCCCCAAAGCATTGTAAATGTTAATCCTCATTTCAACAGCTCTCACTCCGGTTCGTGCGCTTGAAACGTTTTACATTTTTTACTGTGGGAACCCTTCCGTGTTAAGGGATGAGAGTTTCCCTCCCCCAATAGCTTGCTTCCAAAGCAAGCTGTAAATGCAGCAGCAGCAGCCGGAATAGCAATCCAGTCAATTCACTGTAGCAAACAAGCAATTCACACCTGATAACATCTTGCTATTGAAAGTGCTGGCCTTCTAAAAAGGGAAAGAAAGAAAAGCAGCTGCCGTTTGGAGAGATGTGTGAATGTTTAAGGCAAAGGGAGCTTGATTTGCTGCTGCTGCTGCGCGCCCTGAGCAATCGGGAGAGGAGGGGGAAAAATCGCTGTCTGCCTGCTGCCAATCTTCTTCCATCCAGGCAAGGCAGCCACCCAGCTAGGCTCCGTGAAGGGGTCTGTTATGGGTGGCACATTCACGCCAGGAGGAAGAGGACAGGGCAGCCCCAAAAAGCAGCTTTTAAAAGGTAGCCACTGGAGTCCCCCCTTGAGTCATGTACGTCCTCAGAATCCGGATTGAACGTGATTAAGCTGAAAGTAATGGGAACAGGCAAATTCGCGTTTGCATCCGGTTCTGTTATCTCGGTTTAGGGAAAGTGAAATAAGGTTGCCGTGAAGACACGGCCTCAGTGTGTGTGTCTTCCAGGCTGCTCAATGCAAAACTCTTTCCAGGCTGGTGGGGCAAGGAGTGGGAGTTGTTATTATCCATCATAATTCTGTCCCTCTAACCAGACAGCCAATCTTCCCTGTGACTGAGTTTGAGGGCCTGGTCCACTGGAAGTCCATTTGGCGTTAATGCTGTAATTGCCCAACATTACACATCTGAGATGTCTTCAGCCAATTCAGCCAGGAAGTCTGCTGGGAAGTAGGATGATTGGAACACAAGCGGTATCCCTAAACAGCTGATCTAACTTCAGCCCAGCATGCTAGTTACTATACTCTGCTAGCTATTTTGTTCAAGTGTGTATTTCAGTATTAAGTGACATGGTCCACATCCTTTCAGTCTTAACTTCTATTGTTCTGTTACCTTTGAAAATAAAGTTGTTACCTTGAGGATGGCATAAGGCAGGGAAAGACACACGGGGATATTGACTTCAGTGCCACATATCAAATCCTGTACCTCCGTGTGTGGTGTGGTCTTAACTGCCCAAGATTATACAGTACCCTGAATACACTGGAGGAGGTGAAATGCCTTCAGGCATCTTGTCACGTCAGATAAATTTTTGCTTGTGAATTGCTTGTACAGCTGTATTTCTCAAGCATCCACCTTTTTCATCAGTCTCCACGGTGTAGTGAAGTATGAATTATGCTTCTGTGCTCTGCATGGGAAAACAGCATGTTGTGTCTTCGTATCTAGAATTTTACAAAGGAAGTAAGTACAGCAACCAGGATATTCCAGATGAGGTAGTCCACAGAAAGGAGGTGTCATAAGCCGTGAAATTATCGACACTTCTCAGGATAGTGCATTCTGTCTTTTAAGTGGTTGAGTTAATTCATCATCTCTGTATCACATGAGCTCACTCCTGGCACTGTTTCAAAGGATCTCATTATTTTTTGATGCCTATGATGGATTAGAGATGAGAATATTGCTGGCCTAAGGGCTCACTAGCTCTGTCTGTCATATTTGTCAGCTACAAACCAGCTTCATTGAAGGGTTATAAGGGCATCTGGGATAGTGGGCCATTAAAAAGCTGCTCCATTACTTACACTCAGTCAGGTTGAGGAAATGTAGGGTAACAAGTGTGAGAGTTACCCCGTGGGATCCATTTTCCCTGTTATGCACCCAAGAAGGGAAAATCAAGATGACAGTAAATGCAGCCTGAAAGTTTTTCCAAGTGTTTAATAGCCTTGACTTGCAGTTTCTCACTCTCTCACCCTGCAGCTGAAGAGTGATTCACTCATTCATTCTTTAGGAGGCACTGTTAGTTTGAAAACAGTTCTTGCAGTTCTAAGGTGAAAGCAGCATTCTGCCTTGTCTGTTCCTCCTGAAGAAAGTTAGGGTGAATGTGCACTTTGCCTCCATTCACTGGGAGGCAAAGTGCTAGAATGCTTTAGGCACCTGCATTTGCAGATGCCTAAAGCATTCATAAATTAGCTGGCACTTTAGTAAGCACTGGCTAAGTGCAAATGGCTGTCCTTATAGTGGCCACCACAGAGTCCAGTGACAGCACCAGTGTGCCTACACAGTGTCATGGCTGGGGTAACCTGGTGATGCTGCGCATAATTGCTCCTGTCCAGTGCTCCCCCTGTATTTCTTCCACCTGGAAGAAGTGCAGAAGGAGAATGAAGGGCTTTACTAACCCTGCTACAAGTGTAAGCATGGGGCAGTTTTACCTGCTCCACCCCTGTATGGAGCAAGGGGTGTTCTGGCATACCTGGAGCCGTTTCTGGTAAAGAAATAGCTCTGTGAAGTGCAGATGCTCCATGCTAGAGCATCCTCCATGTGTACTTACAATATAAGTGCAAAAAGGTTCTTAGAAACATAGGTTGCATCCAGATGATCTCCCAGTAAAGAAGGAAAGGGTCCAGGGGTGTGATGTCCACATGAACCACTATTACCTTCCAAGGATTGCAATCTACCCTCAAAAGCCTCTTTCCAGTAAACTATGGTACAGCACACTGAGCCTTCTCTGCTGCCGTCTGGAGGGACAGCAATATCAAGGCAACTTACCATGGCCATTTCCACCTCCACATAATTAAAGGTCAGTAATTAAATGCAGCAGCCTGACTACTGACCAGTACAACTTACAGGCAGCCCATAACACCTGATTTGAAAGAGCCACACTGGCCGCCTATAGGCTTCTGATCTGAATTCAAGATGCTGGTAATGACTATTAAAGCCCTAAACTGCTTGGGAGTTCAATACTTGAGGTAACACCTTCTCTCATACAGACATGCCCAAGGTTTAAGATCTGCCGGAGGGGGGCTTCTCCATGTCCCACCAGTTGGAGAAATCCACAGTGTTGGGATATGGGGGGGGGGCTTCTCAGCTATGACACCTCATTTATGGAATGCCCTTCCCTTGGAGGCCTGATTAGAGCCAACCTTTCTAACTTTTAGGTACCAAGTAAAGTCCCGGCTCTTTACTAAAGACTTTGGGCACTACTTCACTCAAGCAATATCTTAACTTTAATGTTTTCAACTAATTAAGCGGTTTAATACTGTTTAGCACAGTATGTATTTGATGTTTTGTTTGTATATTGTTTTTTTTTTTACTGTAAGCCGCTTAGAGATCTTAGGATATGGGGCAGGAAATGAATGAATGAATGAATGAATGAATGAATGAATGAATGAATAAAATAAATAAATAGGTCAGAAAGAAAATGACTGACTCCCATTGCTATTTCCTGTCTGGTGCTCAGTCACACCAGACAGAAACTCGTGAGACCATGAAACTTTCGTTCGAAGAGTGAGGGTGCTGACTACACACAAGGCACACTTCTGATCCCAGTGGTGAGATTGCCAGATCTTGCTGCACAAGTGACTCTTTTCCAGACTGTGAACAGGGAGCAACAATGAAAAGGAAACTGAGCAATTGAATCTTTGGAAGATCTACTGGAGCAAATTCCATTCGCATGGGATTAAGTTTTTCTTGTTTACATCATGTTTTATGTTTATGTTTATTAAGAGTTATTTGCTTAGAAGTTTCAGGGTGCGGAACAAAGCAGCAAATGGAAAACAGACAACTCAATAAGGATAAAGTAACAACAAACACAAGGGCCACACACTGTCTCTTTGAGGTGTCTCTGAGATGATCCTTTTGTTATGTCTGAATGCAGCCTAAAGGATCCCACGAGCCATCCTATCATATTGTTCATTTTGGTCAGGAACACTGAACTTTTCTTTGTCTGCATCCAGACATTGCGTACTTGTTCTGCAATATTTGGAAATTCTGCAATAAAGCATGGATATTCCAGAATATTTGTGCTTTAATCCAGAATAATGAAATGTAATAGAATAAGTAAGTGATGTCTGGATGCAGCAATTGGTTTTTCTAGTAAGGTGAGGTCCATACGTGTACAAAACTGATGCTCCTACACAAATTAGGCATTTTCCACACTCCTTTAAGTAAAAAGGGGAAGTTCTTTCAAAGAATTGATGCAGGTTTTGATGGCTTCAGAGATGAATAAATCCCACCTCTATCTGAAGGAACTGAACAATACATTTTGCCCCAAAGCCCTTTCTGTATCTCTGAGCTTTCTAAGGAGGTGTCATTTGGGGCTAAAATAATCACTTTATACTCCAGTTTATGACAAGAACTTCGTAGAATAATATATCTGAATTTAAAACTGACTTTGGTTTTGCCACACTGTATTGAATAATTGATTTTAATCTCCCTTATTCCAGAGCTATTGTTTTTCCTGTCTTCATTACTATGAACTGAATAAGTGATCTATTAACTTTTTACATTTAGCTGTTCCAAAGTAACTGCAACAGAACAAGGGCAGATGAACTTCAAAAATGTTATTTGCTTCCAAGAATGTATTACTGTTCTACAGAATTCAACCAGGAATAGAAATAGATTCTTGGGAACAAAAATAAGGCACATTCACTCACATCAAGGATGCTGATTATTCGTTTTATATAATCCTTTCTTAAAATAGTGTATCTCTATAGTTCTGTACTGGATCCACTCTAAGGCCATTTCTGCACAAACCCTTAATACAGATTAAGGGTCCATGTAGTACACATCTAGACCTCCAGATCCTCACATTAATGTGGATAGAAGACTTGGCTTTTCTGCCCCACTTTTCTCACCCATTTAAGGGGACTCAAAGCAGCTGACAAACCTTTCTGTTCTCCCCACAACAGAACACCCTGTGAGGTAGGTGGGGCCGTGAGAGCTCAGAAGAGAGCTCTGACTAGCCCAAGGTCACCCAGCCCGCTTCATGGAACAGTGTGGAATCAACCCGGGTATTCCCAGATAGGAGTCTGGCTTCCTAACCACTAGACCAAACTGGCTCGACCCCACTAGTATAGCTCCATCTGCTTTAGACAGAGCCTGATCCAGATTAAGGATGTCTTAATCCAGATCACTGGTAGATCTGTTTATCAAACCAGTGTGGACCTGATCCAGAATATGGGAGGCATGCAGACAACCATGCTTCAGCTCAAGTGTGTCATACTCACACCAAATGTCCTTGGAGGCTTGGGGGTATGGCTGCAAAGTTTGTGTGAGTTTCTCGGCCATGGCGTGGGTTCTTCCCTTCCATGCCTGACTGTTGTCAGTATCAGTGGGCCTGGCTGTTCTGGAGGTAAGTACAGAAAGGGCCTAAGAATCTGTTAACAGAAAAAGTGTCATTGTACCTAATCTTTTGAAATCTTTGTTAAGTTTTAGTCACAAAATTCCACTGAATATTATTTTGAACAAATAAGCAATCCTATATGAATAGTTGGATTTTAGAAGTCTCTCCAGGGATCTGCAGTTAAATATCTCTTCATTTATTTTGTGACACTTTAAAGTTTAAGACCCCACAGTGCTAGGATTTAACTGGATTTCACAAGGGTTTCAGGGCATTCTGCCCCTCCCCATATATTAAGTGCTCCATTGCAGTAAAGACTCATTTAATGACTATTTGTGACTCCGTAGAGACTTGTATAATCTTTAATAAGTTTGGTTTTGTCACAACGACTATCAGCCATGGCCATCTTTACCCTTCATTTCTTTACATGGGTCTTTCACTAAGTACAAGCTTATGTAAAACACTAATCACAACCAGAAATCAGAGCACAAAAACTAGAGAGCAATGATTATTCCACAGCCATCAAGACTAAGCAATTAGCAAGGGAACCTTTGAATGCTGATACAAACAGAGGTGATTAGTGTTTAAAAAAACAATTGCTCCTAAAAAAACACTGGGTGCCACACCACCAGCTGTGCATAAACAGACAGGACAGGCTGGCTGGCTGTTTTTGAATTATACCACATATCCCTCATTTTAAAAAGGGGTGGTGTAATAACCATAGGGGAAGGTAAGTAGATGTAGGTAGATTTTTAGCCATAAGCAGCGAGACAGTAAGAGGTGAGTAGGCATGGCTTACTGAACCTGGTTGGGAGGGGATGAGCAAGTCAGCAGCAACAACCAATGAGAACGCTAGAGGAGCGATATAAGTAGGCATGTCAGCAGTGAAAGTTGTTCTTAATCTGATCATCTCATGGGGAGGGGCTCGTGGGTAGGATAAGAACCAGGTCCTATTGTAGCCTATAGATGTAGCCTTTTAAACGAACGAGAAAACTTCTTTATTTGTTACAACTTGTTTGTTTCGACAGGCTCGAGCATTTCAGCCTGTCGAAACAAGTTGTAACAAATAAAGAAGTTTTCTCGTTCATTTAAAAGGAGAGTCTGACTGATGTTTATTAAAGGCAGCCTTGGGAAAAACAGCTGAGGGAGAGTGCACTGTCTCTTGAAAAAAATAAAAGTCGAACCTCAGAGCATCGCTGCAAGCGGCAGGGAAAGGCTTTTCCGTTACTACAAGAAGGGTGGAGCGAAGAAGGGCAATGTGTTAGGGCTGGGGCGGTTGCAGGCACTAAAACGGAATGATATAAGGGGTTTAGAGCCTCATTAGCACAGGGTGAACTCAGAGGTGCCTGGCAGGGAAAAAATAAGCCCCGGTCTTGACGGGTGGTGTCTTCAAGATATATCTGGTGCTAGTTGAATGCTCCTGGAGAGAGCATTTCACAATTGTGGAAAGGCTTTTCTGGTGCAGCCTTTGCTGGTTAGCATCTCCTCAGACTCAGCTAGAGGAGACACAGAAAGGGCTTTAGTTATTGATTGTGAAGTGTAGGCAAGATCATGTGACAACAAATATTCCACAAGATAACATGGTTCTGTGAATTGTACTGCGCAGTTCTGAAGCTTATAATGAGCCACTACAGGAAGGCCAATAGAGGGACTATATAGTTGTATATTGTATAGCGGTGATGGCCAACCTGTGACACGCGTGTCACAGGTGACACGCCAAGCCCTTTTGGGTGACACATATGGTCACCCTGGTACTTGGATGTATAGTGCTTGCTTGTTCTTGAAGTGTATGAAATACCAACTTTCAATTGAAGATTTAGCAACAAAAGTCACTAATGTAGAGAATTATTTGTTTTTGCTTTTAATAAAATACATATATCAAAAATATAACTTTTTTACTAGAGCTACAAATATCACAAAATTATGGATATTTCTAGATGTGACACAGCATCTGAGTTAAGCTAGGTTTTCTTGCAAATTTTGACACACCGAGCTCAAAAGGTTAGCCATCACTGTTGTATAGTTTGTCCTATGGGTTCCTGACAAAAGCCTTAGTATTGCATTGTATTAATGTGAGCTTCTGCACCAGCTTCAAAGACAGGCACATGCAGAGAGCAAGAAGTTATTAGAGCAGAGAATACCAATGATAGGTTGCCTCACTCAGGTCTCAACTGCGACATGAGTTTATAGTTGGTAAAAGGTGCTTTGTGGCACTGAGCCATAGTGCTGCAGTGATAAATGGAGAGATTGAGATATATAGCATCTGAATATGGACAAGAACATATACTGTACCTGGAGGAAAAGGAAGAATGACCTTCAAGTTCTTATGGGGTATTTTTCCACTTAGCACTAGAGTACCCATTAAGGGTAGTGGAAAAACACCCATGGTTGGTTTAATGGAGAGACCCTAAATTACCTACTGTTTTGGTTGCTATAGATTAGCTTTGTACAAGCTGCTAGACCAGCGGTTCTCAACCTGTGGGTCACGACCCCATCGGGGGTCGCGCAGCCATTTCGGCGGGGTCCCCGAAAACTCCTGCAGGCCCCCCCGCATCCGCCCGCCACGCCCCCCGCCGTGCCACCGCTGCTGTGAGGAGAGATCGGTGGCGGCGGGTGGCAGTTGCCTTTGAGGCAGCAGCGGGAGCATGCCCAGCGGCACTTGAGGCGAAGCGAGGCGGATGGCGGTGGTGGCAGCGACTGTGGGCAGCCCCGGGCAGCTGGGCTGGCCGCTGAGGGCGGGCGCCCGCCCAGTGCTATGCCTGCCTGCCTGCCTGCCTGCCAGGCGGCGATGGTGGTGAAGGGCGCCAGACCTGCACCGCCTGGTGCCTCGCCGCCCGCCCCCTTCGCCTGCTGGAATCCGGTGTCGCCCCCCCCCCAGGAGGAGTTGCAGGTCGGGGAGGACCGAACGCGATGCCAGCAGCCCTGGCCCCGCCCCTGGCCCCTACCCACCCCTGGAATACGCAACCTGCCCTAAAGCTGGGATGCATTGTTTCTGATGTGAGACTAGGCTGTCCACAACAGTCTGCCCCATGTCAACCCCTGCACCAAATTTGTAGCTAGTATGGGGGCCTCTGAATGCTCCAAAACCCAGGAACACAAGTTCACAATCTTTGAGGCTCTTGGGATCCCCATTTTGATGGTGAGCCCTGTAGCCCTACCAGAAAAGGTATGCATGGCTACAGAACGCTGACTGCACACTTCTGTAGTCCAGTATACTATCCCTAGCGTGCGGGTATGCCTCAGTGTTGAGCTGTACTCGTAAACAGTGCTAGGGTGCCACTTTGGGTGCTCTAGCCTGGTCTGTGTTCCATCCTTGGTGTATGGAGAGCCCTAGAAGAGGGATGGAACCTCCTGTTGTCCACACTGGCCTCTAGACCTCCTCTTGTAATAGGGCATTTTCCCGTTCTGAAAGATTTGTAGTAGTATGCAGCTGCAGGCATTCTTGAAGAAAACTGACCATACCAACCCATTTTATCCTGGATTTGAACCTGATCTGGGAGCAGAATTGCCCTTGGTAACCCTGATGGTTGACCTCTTATGATCTCATCAACCTCTCACAGAACCTCTCATGGAGAAAATAATTAGAAACATGTTTTTGTGTGGTTCTTCCCATCAAGTTTGGGTGCAACTGCCCCCCACTCCCCCCAAAAACCATGCAATATTTTGCAGATATGAAAAAATCAATTAAAACATTCTTATTGATTTAGTTGGCAGTATCTCCTCAGTCTGATCTCACATACTAAATATTCTTTGACTTTTAATCCTACAGTCATGTCTTTTTTAGGGCATTGTCAGTAAATCCCCCAATAAGCAAAACCTGCAAAATCAATTTATCACTATAAATGATTTGACATGTCAGAAAATTTCAGTGGGATGGAAAATATCCTACATTGACTTCAATAAGAATTTTCTTCCATTCCAGTTTTTTGGCCATTTTCTAATTTTCTTGAAAGGTACATTGGTCAGAATTGCTGACTTGGGTCAATCTAAAGGTCAGCCATCTAATACGATTGTGTTCACATACAGCAAAAAAGAGCAGCTTCGAGATGAGATTATCCAAGCACCAGTTTGCCCCTTCCCCTCTCATAAATATTTAATGTTAGAAAAGATGGATTAGAGAAGGATTAGAAACACAAGGGCCACACGACTGTCTTGAAAGTGCCTAAAAGCTGCCCATTTTGTTATGATTGAAAACAGCCTGAGACCAAAAAGGTTTTAAAAAAATATGAAGAACATAAGAGAAGCCCTGCTGGATCAGGCCACAGCCCATCTAATCCAGCATCCTGTTGCACACAGTGCCCCACCAAATGCTCATGGGCATCTCAAGCAGAGACAAGGACAAACATTTTCCTGCTCTCAAATCCCAGCAAATGGCCTTAGAAGTGTCCTGCTTTCCCCTCCACCCTGAAAGATCCACCCAGGCATTCACTCTAGTAGCCATAGATACATCTGTCATCCATAACCCTACCTTAAACCCATCTAGACTGGTAGCTGTTACCACCTCTTCCGACAGCAAATTCCATAAACCGATGGCCCTCTGGGTGGAGAAATACTTCCCCTTGTCGGATCTGACTCTCCTACCCATCAGCTTCATAGAGTGCTCTCTGGTTCTAGTGTTGTGTGATAGAGAAAAGAAATTTTTCTATACCGTGCATAATTTTATATACTGTATTTTCTGGCGTATAAGACTACTTTTTAACCCAGGAAAATCTTCTCAAAAGTCAGGGGTCGTCTTATATGCCGGGTGTCGTCTTCTTATACGGCGAGTATATCCCAAACTCTATATTTTAACTGGAAAGTTGGGGGTCGTCTTATATGCCCAGTCGTCTTATACGCCGGAAAATACGGTACTTCAATCAGGTCCCCTCTTAAACGCCGTCTCTCCAGACTGAAGAGGCCTAGACGTTGCAGCCTGGTTTCATAAGGGAGGTGTTCCAGCACCTTAATCATTCTGGTTGCCCTTTTCTGCACCTTTTCCAGTTCCACAATATTCTTTTTGAGGTGTGGTGACCAGAAGTATACACAATATGCCAAATGTGGCCTCACCATAGATTTATAAAGAGGCAAAAATGACACTTGCTGACTTATTTTCTATTCCCTTCCTAATTATTCCCAGCACTGAATTAGCTTTTTTCACTGCTGCTGTGCACTGGGTTGACACATTCATTGAACTGTCCACCAGAACCCCGAGATCCCTTTCCTGGTGTATTGCAGAAAGCTCAGACCCCGTCAATTTATAGACATAATCTGGATTTTTGGTCCTGATGTGCATTACTTTGCACTTGTTAAGATTAAAGCACATTTGCCACTTGGTTGCCCACTCACCCAATGCTAAGAGATCCCTCTGGAGCTCTTGGCAATCTTTTTCAGTTTTTACTACCCCAGATTTAGAAAAAAAAATGTAACACAATCCTTTTTTAAAAAATCATGAGCTGAAATAAAAACTGGATAATACAATCTTATTATACAATCTTAGACTACAAAGATAAAAATAACAATTTGTCAGATCTCCCTCCCCCTCATTTATACACAATTACTAACAGCTGTGAAGAGATGACAGGTGTGCAGGTATAGCAGCTACCTACAGCAATCTGTTAATTAAGCTCTTAATACATTTTATTCTAACCAGGAATATAGCACACAGGGACAGAAAGTTTACAGAACCTTTTCTCCCCAACTTTAATATTTGGTGGTTTCAATACTGAAACCCTACCCTGTGCAAATTGAATGCTCACAATAAAAATGAATTTCCTGATGGATGATAGTAGACCTATCTTCTCCTAAACATTTTAGCTGCACAGGAGGCAATTATAGCTCCAATTGCAGAAGGACAAGAAGAGATAAGCCTACTGCTCCTGAATGCTTCATTTCTGGAAAAGATTTAAAAAGTAATCCCTAGGAGATTGCATCGGATTCTGACAATTTGAAATCCCAAGCCAAAACCCCCGAAACTAAAACACTTGTGCTTTGGAAATTTAGATTTTGACAACAGCGCAGTCAGCACGCTTATCTTTAAAGCACCAGTTTAGACAGAATTCCACAGGAAACAAAAGCTGCATCCGTGTTTTTTTAAAAATAGAAAAGTGACTCAAAAATAGCTCGGAGATGGTAACTGCCATATGTAATGTTTTCATCCTACATCTAATCCACATCAAAAGCCAGAATATGTTCTTCACAAAACCACCTGTGAACTGTTTCGTACATAAAGGGTGTTTCTGTTTTGTTTTGTGAGAAGGGGGGACAAAACAAAATAATATGAACAATTATGCAAGAACTTTAAAAACCACAGAGTGTAAAGGTTGCCCTTGAAGACTGGAGCAGCTGCCTTTCTGAAAATCAAGGTTAATCCCTTCAGAAGGGATATCAGACGGTTTTAAAATTAAAGAGAAGCAAAACTGAGGGTATCCAGGAAAGAAAAAAAATCTATGAATCTAAGTTTGTTCAAATTAGATTAAAAGAAGCTGCCATGCTGCCAAATATCACAGAATATTGCCGCCTCCAGACAGCAGACTTTAAATTCACAGCTTAAGGATACTCCAACGTATCCTTAGTGTACAGGAAAAGTTGATTGTCTTCACAGAGGATCAACTTTGTAGTTTTCTTATTGGAGGAATGGGATTTCAGGCACCATGCACTCTCCCTCCCGTCACGTGAGGCTTCGTAGAGCCAATGAAGTTTCAAGCAGCACTTCTGGGTTTAGCGCGTTCCTGTTTGTGCTTCTTGTGCTTCTGCCTGCATTTGGAGAATATTTCGCTCTAAGCCAATACTGCACAGTGAAAGTTCTTTCTCCTGCATTAAGGAAAATGCGCAGCTTCGTTAGAAAGTGCTGGAGCGACAACAAAAAATCATGAGAACCGTGTGACAGCATGATCGGGACTGTGAATGGAATTTGCAGTTTAGGATGCACCTGGATGCACCCTATATAGGTATTCTTCATTTATGTGAGCTTATTAGTTCTATGAAATCTGTGAAGGAGAAAACTGTGAGTTCCCACTGCCATTGTTTATGCTGCCATTACAATCTCTTATAAGCAAAATATCTGTTTGTTTAATGAGCATCCATAGTTTTGCATTTCTATTGCTATTAACAAACACTACTTGCCTAGTTAGGTCTGTTCCTATGCACTTCATGCATCAGATGAAGCAGGTTTAGGCTGTGATCAGACATGGCAAACACACACACACACACACACACACACACAGCTCTGTGGCATCTTAGAGAAGACTCTGAGGAAGAACAGTCTGCCCCTCTCTCCTCTAAGGAACATTCCAGGCTACAAAAGGTGGATCAGAGAAGGACTAGGAACACCAGGGCCACACATTGTCTCTCTTGAGACTTTCTCTGAGACATCCATTTTATTACGTCTGAACCCAGCCTAAGTCTACAAAAGCTCATGCTACCAACATCTGTCCCTCTAAGGTGCTACTGGACTCCGTTCCTTGTTTAGTGAAGAACACCTAGGAATTTGAACATCTCTTACAAGTGAAATCTTTAATATGAGATATAATAATTAAGGATTAAAAAAGAAGGAAAATTCATTTTCTTTTCTTATTAAGTTCTAGTAATGCTGAACCGAAGGACCCTGTAGCTTTATTTTCGTGAAGAGGCATTTTACTTCAGACTCTAAACTGAGTCAGATTTTTCTGAACATGTTTCACTGAATCCAACAACATTTCTTTAAGTGACAGATTTGCTACAAAATATTCATTGCTTTGTTCCTTCTTTTCTGGCTATGCCTCCACTTTGAAAGGAGGGCACCCGTGGTCACTCAAAAAGGCACCCTCTGCTGCCACGTCTCCACTTGCAGCGGCAGGTGCATCCTTTTCTTGTATGGTTACCATCAGAGGAGCCATGTTTATGCCCTGCATGGTGCTGGTGCTGTTTGCAACTGGAAATTGTACCTCTATAGTCGCATCCTCATCCATTCTATATTCAGAATTGTATCTGAATTTGACACAAAGCATCCCCATGCCAAGCCCCCAAACTGGGCGACTTGCGGAACAAATCGTCCAAATCCGCAGTAAATTTACTCCCCTTGCAAACTGTTCTCACTGCAGTGCAGGAGGCAAGCGTGCATTATTTTGGAGGCTTGGGGATGCTCCCGGGTTATTAGGGAAGGAGATTGATGCTCACGTCATTAGCAGGTGGGTTTCACATCCTGTGCTCACCATTCCTGTCCTGTGCATTGGGGAGCACAACTGCTGGCCATTTTTAAAGACCAAACAGCATAAAAGAATTGATCACCCCAGTTTGACAGGTAAAGCAGTGAGCCTCTTCCTGCAACCCTTATTCCACCCCCGCTCCCCGATTGCCAGCAAGCAGCTTCTAAAGTTAGAGGCAGTTTAGCAGAGAACTGCTTCTCTGCTAAACTGCTTCTAAGCATTGTAGCGGCTTTGGTTAGCTTTTTAGCTGGCAAGCAGCTTCTGAAGTTTACCAAAGTTAAACTGCAAACTTCAGAAGCTGTTTGTCGGGGAGCGGGGATAGAATAAGTTAAGCAAAGTCACAACAATTTTTAGAGGCAGTTTAGCAGAGAAGTGCTCCTCCACTAAACTGCCTCTAAACATTGTAGTGCTTTGGTTAGCTTTTTCAAAAGCTGCTTGCCGGCGATCGGGTAATGGGGGTGGAATAAGGGTTGTGGGAAGATGCTCGTGGGACAGCAGGGCCAGTCTGATCCCCCTCATTGCTGCATCTTACTGGGACGATCAGTTCTTTTACGTTTGCCTGGTGATCAGATTGCAGAGAGAAAAGACTCGTTTCTGTTTGATCACTGTTTAATGCCCAGCAGTTGAGATTGGGGAAGGGGCGTTGGGTGGGATTTCCCTGCCCTCACTCCTACCAGGAGCGATGGGGTGGAGAGAAAAATATACTGTTTCCTTGTGCAGGGATTTAGTGCAGTTTGCTTGGGGGCAGGTATAATCAAATTGAACCCACGCTTTCGGCAATCGCATGGGGATGGGTCAATTCGAACTTGACTCCGTATTGGGAATAACCCAAATCCAATCATGGATTCACAGATTCACAGATTTTTTAAAAAAAAAGAAAAGAAAAAAGCTTCCAGCTGGAGAGTCACCTCTACTCCTAATCTCACAGTCCTGATCCATGGATGGATGCTGTGTCATTCTGAATCAAAACTTCTTTTAATTTTTTGTCAAAAGCCACAGTTACACTTTAGCTCTATCCAAATAAGAATGTTCCCCTAAAATACTGGATTTGTATGGTGCCTTTATGATGCAGAATTGACTCTTCCCTGCTCCTTACGGTGCTTGGGATAAGCGTAGCATCTACATGGTCCCTCATCCCCCCACCAGGCTACCAGACTTACAGTATATCAGTAGGAAAAATGTATGTATGTATGTATGTATTTATATTTTTATCCCACCCTATACCCAAAGGTCTCCAGGTGGGTAACAACATCTAAAATCAAACATTATTTAAAAAAAACACAGTATGTATTAAACCAGTAGCATCTGCAAGTAGGAAGGGAAAGTGTATCCCCATTTAACCAAAGGCCAGGGCAAAGAGATGTGTCTTCACTGCCTTCCTAAAGGCACACAGTGAAGGAGATAGATGCACCTCAAAGGGGGGGATGACTATTGCATAGCCTAGGGGCCATCACTGAAAAGGCCCATAGGATAGGAGAATATGATAAAAGATTTGTCCAGCCATGCCACTACTGCTTGCAGGGATTTATTAGTTTCCTTAATGACCCTATGGGACCATTTCCTGACCATTGTCTCACTGCTCCACTCATTAAGATTAAAAGCAGGAATTCTCTGGGGGTGCCCTTTCTGGGTGAATGAGGTCTGTAGTCATCTTGATGAGTGAGTGGGGCTTCCCCCGCCATCAAGATCAAAGCTGGGTAATGCCTAGTTGTGATCTCAACAGGCAAGAGGGATACCCCTGCTGTGGTTTCCCTGGCAGAGATCTGAATGTGTGAGTGGAGCTTCTCCTACCCATCAAGGTCACCACCAGGGATTTCAGTGTTCATCAAATTTGCTCCCAGAAACCACTGGTTTTGAGTTCAATGGATGTGGAGCCATCAGGAACTCATAGGTTTGATCTTGATGACCAGGACAGTGGGTGGCATGCAGGTAGAAAGGCACTGCATTAACAACAGTGCTACATGTATACCTATGAATGCACAGGGAGAAGAATGCTACCTCTTCACAAGCAGATCTTGTTTAAGGCAAATACAGCAACTTCCACTCTTTCAGACTCTTCCTAGGGGCAACTTGTGCAGAAGAACAACCTGCAGATGTGAAGCAAGACTCTACTGGAGCCTCCTCCCTCCCCTATCACCTTGTATGTTCTGCTGTTTGCTCATAGCACCAAGGTAAGGTTTCATTGAAAAGAAAGAACATATCAATTTCTCAGGAGCAAGTAGAAAAATGATGCATGGACCACACAGGCCTGCAATTAGCAATCATTCTTAGGGCATAAGCAGAATTCTGTTCAAACTTATTCAAGGCCTCCCATCAAGGAGCAATTGTGTCTACTGGCTTCCCCCCCTCCCCCCCCCCAAATTCCCCCATCCCACCATCTCTAGAAAGGACACTTGATACAAATGAAAATTCCATACTGGCAAATGTGATTTTTAAAATTAGCATGAAAATCTACATGAGAGAAGGTCTCTTGCATCTGTTTGTATAGTTTGGGGGATGCAAAAAGCCACCTGTCCTTTAGAGAGGAAATGAGTTCTTCATAAGAATGGAATCCAGTAGAAATCCTGCTGCAGGGCAGGAAATGGGCAGGAAATCATCTGTTGGGCAGATGGAGCTTGTTGAACTTTGGCTGGAAAAACTATTTGACTGAGGCTGATCATGAAGAACAATTGAGAAATGTTGCACACCAAATAGATGTGGTATTTGCCTGGATGTTCATGAAAGCTTTCCCCCCTCCTTTTTTCGTTCTCTCTCCCGCCTGCTTTACAGAGGAGGAATATGACTAAAAGCAGATTTTTCTCCCTCTTTTTTTTCTTTTTAGACCTACTGTTTAGCTGTATTTTGTTGCATTTTGATCTTACTCATTTATATATTAGTTTTATGTATTGATTTTTATTTGATACGGTCTGTTGATTGATCAATAAGGTTACTCTGAACGTGACCAGAAGGAAAAGAAAGTTTAAAAAATGCCTATGTGAGTCTAGGAGAGATGAATTTCAAAGTAAAAAGTGTGAATTTTGGCAAGATAATTCCACACCCCTCTGGTTAGACTTTATTAATTCAATACACTTGTGCCCACACTTAATTGAGTGTCCACTATCTAGTATCCATGTTGCCCTTCAGCCTCTTCTACTAAGAAAATTATGCTAAAAAGCATCTTTAATGGAGCTCCTGAAATTCTGGTGCTGTCTATAGAGCTGGGAAATGTATGAAGCAAAATGTTTAAGGATGTCATTTGCTTGTTTTATGCTTCAGCATGTATTCATATAAAAAGAGAAAAGAACCCCAAAAGACCATCTGCTGTCAGACAGCTGCGTATCTCTGACACCCTGTATCATATCACTTCTTAGTGCAGATGCCAGCAATAACTCATTCTACTGAATCTGCTTCTCTTCTGGGTATTTTAGTTTTTGCCTTTGGAAGTCTCTGAGTGCTGTATAATTTTCCTTGCTTTTTGACTTGCAAACGCCAAATGTCAGAATTTATGATTCTCGATTAAAACTGTGATGTTCTCACAGTTCTGGCTGGTGAAGTGTGGGCAAAGTATAACTTTTACAGATGTTGTTACTGAGCTGATGGGACATCATGACAAGCTCTGATTTTTTTTTTGCTATGGCCTTACCGTTATTCATCATATCGATGATATACAAAAGTCTTTGTCTATGTTCTCCCTTCCAGACTCTTTTCAGTTGCAATTTCCTGCTTCGCTTTTAAATAAGCTTCATTTGAAATAGAAATTATGGAGGCTTAATAAAAGTTTTGCAATATTTGGGCCCTTTTGATGTATTATAGAACAATTCAATGAATGTTTGAGACATGGGCAGATTTTTTCTTCCCACATTTGGACTTAACAATCAAGATCTCAAACAAAGCATTAGTGGGGGAATATTAGCACAGTAAGAAAATGTCATACAGTTCAGAGGTCAAGCCTTCTGTTCCATTTCCTGTAGAAGTTCAACACTTATGTCTTCAGGCTTAGTGGAACTTAAAGACTAGTCCTTCTGTTTACAGCTGTATTCAGACATAACAAAAGGGCCACCTCAGAGAGACAGTGTGTGGCCCTCATCTTCCCAAATCTTATCTAATCCACCTTTTCTAGCAGAGAATATTTGGAGGGGGTAGACTGGTGTGTAAATTGTCCATCTCTAAGTCTTCTCTGAGATACCTCAGATGTGCTTTTGTGTGTGTGTGTGCTGTGTCTGATCATAGCCTGATCTGACCAAATTTTGGTTTTGTAAAGTCCATGCAGGATGCTGCCCCCAATGATGGGAGCTGTAGTTCAGGAACAGCTGGAAGCTGCAGGTGAGTGTCCCTAACCTAGTACTGTGTTTGGGCAAGGACCCATAAAGCATGTATGTGTGTTATTTAAAATAAATTAACCTGATAAGGCAGTCTTTTCATTTGACCAGAGCTCACTGTGCACTCACCCCTTGCACCTTAGGGGCAAAGCAAGGTCAAGGAGCGTCATGTATGATTTTTACCATGTCTTACAAAAGGAGTATCCAGTCCACATGGACACCTTGGGCAGTACTACATCCTTGAATAGGACATCCAAACATTTAGGTTTCCATGGTGTGTGGCTTTTACTGCTCATTCACACCAGGAGTTGATTTACATGGTTTACTGGCTCGTTGTGTAGATGGTTGCCCCACAGAACCTCTTTCCTATCTATGGAGAGAGACAAGAGGAGAGAGAGAAGACACCTTAGAGACCCAAGGCCTATTCGCGCTTAGGCCTCCAGTTCAAAAGTAGGCCAGCCCTGGGACAGAACTGATCTTGTGGGGGTGGTCTGCTGCTGTATGTGCCTGCGCAGAGAGCAGCAGATCAATCCCGGCAAACCAGTCCAAACCAGGAGTCTGGAAAGGTAAGTGGGACATGGGGGACTGGGGGGGTAGCACACACTTCTGAGTGGCAGCCTGATCAGGGTGGCAGCAGCCCGTGGACAGCTCTGGCCTGCTGTTGTCCCAGCCCCAAAAGGGGCTGCCAGCTGGCGGGCCAATACAGCCCAATGGCAGCAGCCCAGGGTGGGGCAACAGTCTCCTGCGGCAGCCTTTTCAGGCTAGTACAGATGGGGGACGATCCACCATTTGCATCTTGGCCGGTAAGGGACGCATTGGGAACACGTCCCTTACCGGCCAAAGTTAATGGTGGATCTGTCTCCCATCTGTTCCAGCCTTAGTGCACTTCAGCTGGATGGCTGAAGTCCAAAAAGGCCTCCAGTTTCCAGGTAGGCATTTCCACACTAAACTAAAATAATGACCGATGTGGGGGACATTTCTGCCTAAGATGAAAGTACTCCCAATCCCAGAAACCTTACAACTTGTAGATCTTCATTCCACAGCTATGAGGCTTTTGCATTTCAGGATGTGCAACATGGTTGTCCATGGCTGTGCAAGCCATTCAAACTCATGTTGAATAAACAATTCCACTGTCAGATTCTATCCTGCTCCTAGGGTGATGCAGCCTAAATCTATAGCCACCTCAATCACCCTATCTTCACTGAGCCTTATTTTACATTATATCCTGGAATAAGGGCCTGACCTTCACACACTTCTGCAGATTATGGCAGGCCTCAGAATAAGTCCCAATGTAGAAAGTGTCTGAAGCAGTTTGGAATATAGAGATGTTTTCGCATTACTCCCGTTCCATTTGGAACGGGAGTAGGACGGGAAGCTTAAGACAGCTCCCGGCGCTTTCCCCTTTCACACACAGACGCGCCAGAACGCGTGTAAACGCGTTCCGGAGCGTCTGTGTGCGAATGCTCAAAGCGCCGGGAGCTGTCTTAGCCGGCAAAGGCCGGCCAGGGGCGCGGAGACAGCCGCGGAGGCAGGCGCGAATGCTTCTCCTCCCGAACGCCTGCGGGCGGCTCGTCCGCGTTCGAACGCATGTAGAGCACTTTAAAGTGCTCTACATTTCGAACGCGAGAAAGACAGCTGCGGACACGTCGGAGCGCAAGCCGCGCTCGGGCAATGCGGATGCCGTGTCCGCAGCTGTCTCCCACGCGTCCCGTTCAGCCCCGTGCGAAAACGTCTTAGATTTGTCTACCAGAATTCTAGTCCTCTTGAGACTGAACCTGACCTGGATCAGAATACCAAAGTCGATAGAAAGAAAACAGTGACAGTAGTTGTAATGTGTCATGAAAATGTCAGTGACATTGTACTTGCCAGAATTAAAAAATGAAGACTGGGTCTCACATTCTGCCCTCAGGTTAAACATGGACTGTGCCTTTGAGGATATGCAAGAATGCATCTGAAATGCCATGGAAGGCTATATGACTGGGGCTTTATATTCTACTAAATGTCATCAATCACAATCTTTTAAACTATTTCTGTGCCACTTTTTCATAATATATTCAAAGTAATTGACACGCAAATTACTTCCTGAGTACAAAGCAAAATACAGTAATTGTAAATCAATAAGTGTAACGTAAAATATGTTTAAATTGAAAATTCAAGCTTGGCGTGTGAATGAATGCAATTTTCGGGATTTGATTTCATTTGAATAGAATAACTGAAAATTCAATTTGATTTGAACCTTTAAAATCATCAGCACACGTGCGTATGCATCCGGTATTTATCCCATATGCCACCCGTTTTCATCCCGTACATTTCTGGGATGCGGGAAAGATGCGTACGTGGAAATATTCAACATGTACATACCCGTACGCAAACGAATGTTAGAATAATTTGAACAAATAGATCTGAAAATTCAAAATTTCTTCGAATGTTTAAATTCAAATTTATAGACATTTGATTCAAATTCAAATGTCCAAATTTGAACGAATTTGATCAAATTTTGAATGTTTCAAATATTCGTGCCCATCCCTAACTCAAACAAAAGAATACAAAACATTCCTCACAAACTTCCACAGGAAGGACTACTATCCTCTGCTCCAGGCCCAGGCAGTTCTTTTATGCAGCATCTTCACAGACAGAGAAAGACTGTTAGGAAGAGAGTCAGACAAGGCCAACAAAAAGGCCTCAGCTTGATTCACTGTGCAGCTCCCAGCCCACAAGCACTCTTGGCACAGTCAACACCCTTGACATCGACATGTCTTTCATGTAGTACCGTTCACCTGCATGAGGGCAGCAGAGACAAAAGCAATGATGTGACCTAGACTATGGTCATGCCTTCACTTTGCACTTTCTTCAGTCCATTCAGGAAAGTCCAAATGGAGGGTAGAAATGAAATGGTGTGAGGAGTCAGACCTGAAGATGGACTGAAGAAGGTTTAAAGTGAAGGTGTGACCATGACCCTAGGCAGGCTGACAAACAGCCCCCAGTTGGAACCATTCAGCAACCCTCTTGGCCCAGGCAAGTCTTTCATGCTAAGGTGTTTACCTGCAAGAGGATGGAGACAAACGTCAGGAAAAGAATCAGGCAGACCTCATTTGTAGCATTTTTGGGGCTGTTATGCTGTGTTCCAGGTTTCTTCTGAGAACCTAAGCTTTTAGATATAGCTGTGATACTTCAGAGGATTTTGCTCTTGGAAGAATCAAAAGTAACTGGTGTTTCCCTAGATCTTGTTTCCCTTCTTATAGATATCTGCTGTTTCTTTGGCAGATTTTCTTTTCTTTGTGTTGTTAATAAGGCATTGTTCTTTTCCTGGTTGCAATCTGTTGTCACTGTTTCCTTGGAAGTGATAATGGTGGGTTGTTTAGGTTTTCCTTATTATGTATTAGCATAATCCCTGGGGATGAGCGACCAGTTGCTAAGCTAGGGTGTGAATCTCTGTTTTGCTTGTATTTCTCATAAGGGTTTCCAGATGCTGCTGAGAAACAGGCATTGGTCCCTGTTAAAGTTGCTTAGATTCTCAGAAGAAACCTGGAACACAGCATAACAACAAAAAAACTGGTAGAAATGAGATTGAATCCGGCCATGAAAGCCAACATACAACAGTTGTCAGGCAGAGACAACAGTATCCCCTGCACCTCCCAGACCACCAGCCCCTGTGGCCCAGGCAGTTCTTTGTCCTTTAATGTAGGAGGGTGGAGACAGATGCCTGGAAAAGACTTAGACAAGGACCCAGAAGTCGCTGTTTTTTCTGACCAAACACTTTAGAAAATTGTCACTTTAAAATCTTGAACATCAGTTCATGAATATATATTTTGTGTGTGGGTTTTGTTTTTTTTTGCTTCATTTCATGCACAAATATCTGTGCATGAATACAATTCCCCACATTTGTTGGGGGGGGATTTGGCCAAAGCTGAATATTCCCACATTTAATTTGTATTGAATTGAATGTGGGAAATTGGCTTTGTGCACACCCCTAGCTTACATAATTCTGATATGGAGTTGCCATAGAACTTGGCACAATGCTAAATACTATATCTAAACTTTAACCTTACTTGAGATAAGGTTCAGCAATAGGTGCACGTGATGGAGACCTACTTCTTGTGACACTCAGACTTTATATTGTGCTAAAAAGCTTAATATGCCCCCTCAATATAACTTTTAAAGTCTAAAATTATGATAGTTTAGCCACTGCTCCAGTTTCATTCCTTCACAGCTACCAGTGTTCATCTGGGGGAGTAAGGCTTTCTATTTGTGCACATATATTTATGATTTCTTACTGTGTGTACACACATACTGGCTTGCGTGCACACCTGCACACACATGTAGCTTCAGACATTGTGTAAGAGGGACTCAAAAGTATCAGCATGAATTTTCCTCCATTTTCTCATGTCCTTTTGCACCTATTGCAGAGTTCTTAATTCTTTGAGAGAGTTCCACTTGTAAACCTGTCAGCTTGTATTTCTGTGTTATCTCAGCCCTGGGGAACAGTGGATCTAAGCAAGAAATACAGCATTGATTGTAACAAATGGGAACAGCCATAACAGAAGCCGTTTTCCAAGCTGCCTATGGGACATTGACAGCTAAACCAGGCTGCTAGATCTGAGAGACCTTGGAAGAGACAATGTCATGCACACGCAGGTTTCCATTTTTCCACTTTGGCAGGAGCTGCCTCTAAATGGTGAGACAAAAATGTGGGATCCTGTTCAGATCTTGCAGTTCTTTCTTGTCATCCCTGACAGGTGGCAGTCTGAAATTGTGGGGCAGGCCTAGCCTTTACCTTATCTGGCACTTGTTTCTGGGATGACATAGTGGATGCTTCTGAGTATTCTCATAGTGCAAAATACCTAGAAGTGTGCAAGTGATGGGCCCCATACTTTCACAGTGGGCATTTTCATCTTGGGTTTGCCCCCACACCCAGACAAGATCACTATTTTGAGAAAACTTGGGGTGGGACTTCTTTTTCTCAGAAGAGAGATATGCCGGGGGCTGTATTGGGATTGCCACAAATATGTGTGGCAACCCCAATATAGTGCTGGAATAATCCTAGGTTTTAGACCCTGTTTGGTTACAGCCAGGAACAGGTTCACAGCCTCATAGCCATCCTGAACAATGCTGTAGTGGCTCTTGTTCAAAGGAGTTTTGTTGCCAGATGCTGCAATGAGCACCCTCTTTGTGCACTATGATACCTGGGAAGAAGAGAAGCCACAGCATGAAGAAGAAAACTTGTATGCTTTGCTTTTCCTGGATTCATTTTATCTTCGTTTGATTATGCCCCAAGATGGGTTTTTTATCACCTTTGAACAGAATGAATCCATGTGTCAGAAAATATGCAACTGTTGGTATGGTCCAGAATGGTTTTTAGGTTTCACACTGCTTGCTCAAATGGAGGTGGTCAACTAAAATGTCAAGATTTTTAATATACTGTCAACACCTGAGGACCCCCCCTCCCCATCATTTACCTCTGCCTTTGTTTTCTTAAAGTGTAGCATTCTGCATTGATTTTTATTCTACTGGTTTTAGTCCAAGTCTCTAAACTGTCAAGATAGTTTTGACTTTTGATTTTATCACCTAAGACATTTGATTTCCCACCCCATTTTGTATCATCTTCAAATTGGATAAGATTTCAATCTACCTCATTGCTCAAGTCATTACCTATTAGGCCAGAATACTGGACCTGAGAACAAATCTCATGGCATTCCACTTGAAACCTATCTCTACGTTAATGAGAAATTACTGATAAAACACTCTGGGTACAATTTTCCTGGCAGCTGTGATTCCACCTAGGAGAAGTGCCATCCAGCTCAGGATTATTCTGTTGCTCAAAGCAATACCATTGGTCACTTTGCCAACTGTTATTTCCCATGTTATTTCCCATGTTATCTCCCATGTTATTTAATATCTATATGAAGCCACTGGGAGAGGTCATCAGGAGATTTGGAGTGAGGTGTCATCAATATGCAGATGATACCCAGCTCTGTCTCTCTGTGCCATCTGAATCAGGAGAGGTGGTAGAAGTGCTTGACAGGTGCCTGGAGGTGGCAATGGGCTGGATGAGGGCCCATAAGCATGCAGATGGCTTGTCCCTATCCTGGAATATAATCCAGAATAAGGCCCTGTACAGAAAGATCTTTGCTTTGCCTGTTCTTCTTCATGAAAACAGTCCCTTCAGTCACTGTTTAAACAGGCTCATGACTAGTGGAAATTCTGAAGCCAAAGACTCTTCGGCTCTTTCCATAATTACATGACATGTTCTGGAACAAGCAACATGTCCAAAGCTGTCTGTCCACATTCAAACAGCCCAGGTCTATCTCTCTGTACCATCTGAATCAGGAAAGATGGCTGAAGTGCTTGACAGGTGTCTGGAGGCAGTAATGGGCTGGATGAGGGCCAATAAATTGAAGCTGAATCCAGACAAGACAAAGGTACTGTGTGTCACAGGGTCTTGGGTCCATGTAGTTGGGAGACACCCTGTCTTTGAAGGGGTTGCAATGCCCTGGAAGGGACAGGTGCATAACTTGGGGGTACTCCTGGATTCCACACTGATGCTTGAAGCTCAGGTGGATACCATCGCCAGGAGTGCCTATGCCCAACTACGGCTGGTGCGTCAACTGAAGCCTTTTTTGGACAGAGATGATTTGGCCACAGTTACCCATGCACTGGTAACCTCTAGATTGGACTATTGTAATGCACTCTACATGGGGCTGCCCTTGAAGAAGGTTCGGAAGTTGCAACTAGTGCAAAATGCAGCAGCCAGGGTGTTAACTGGGACAGCTAGCCGGAGGCACATCACACCAGTTTTAGAAGGGCTGCATTGGCTGCCAATTTACTACCAAGCCCAATTTAAGGTGTTAATTCTGACTTATAAGGTCCTAAATGATTTGGGCCCAAAATATCTCCCATACCATCCTGCCCGTGCCCTAAGATCTGCAAGAGAGACCCTCCTGGTTGTCCCACAGGTTTGTAGTGAGGCTGGTGGGCACCCAAGAGAGGACCTTCTCGGTAATGGCCCCCAGGCTGTGGAATAGTCTCCCCCTTGAGGTGCATTGGGCTCCTTCTCTGTTTGTGTTCAGGAAGGCGGTGAAGATGCACCTCTTTGCTCAGGCCTCTGGCTAAATGACAGTTATGTTTCCCCCGCTGTAAACACCACTGTTTTAATTGATATTGTTTTGTTTTAACATGTTGGATTTTAAAATGCTGTGATGGTTTTTATTGTTTTAATATATATTATTTTGTTTGATATGGTGGATTTTAAGGTTGTTACCCACTCTGAAACCTTCAGGTATAGGGCAGGATAGAAATATAAATAATAAATAAATAAATAAAACTGCTTCAACAAATAACAGCCAATGGGTTCCCATAAAATTTATTCTCCATCAGCAGCAGCCAGGGCAAATGGATGTAGGCAGAAATTCCTCCCGCAGTTGCAAGCTGGTTTATTTGGTTTCAATCAATCAAAGGTGCTAAGTTTGTTGGATAAGGGGGAATGGTGGTTATTCCTGGTGATTATGTAGATACATCCATGTAGCTTTCTGGGCAGTGTTATAGAACTAGCTTGCTCTTGATGTCTTCCATGGAGATGCTGATGATTGAACCCGGGAATTTCTCTAAGTGAAAATTAGGGGCAGCTAGAGATACCAGCTGAATATTCCACTAGCGAGCTATAATCCACAGCACTGTCTTTGCACATTTTAGTGTCATGCATATCCAGGTATGTGGCTAGTGTGAAATACCCAGATGTGAGTATTGCCACTACCACTCATGCTGGCCATCTTTTTTAGCTGCCACACATGCATGGTCACCATTGATGATGGTGACTCCCACAATTAGGGAGAACCCACCACTAGCATTGGGCTTTCCCACAATAGTCTCTGATGCATTTTAGGGGAGAATATAGGGGAACTATGGAGGATTGCCACAGATACATGTGGCAATCCCACAACTGTGCATCTATATTTATATAAAGCCACTATATTTTCCCTGTCTAGATTGGACCTAGAATGGGAACTTGAGAACTAGTTTCATTATTGCTTTATATAAGAATGAAGGTTTGCAGTCCATCATTAGTCTAATTAATAGCATTCAGATGAAATTGTATTTTGTTACATATTTTGTCTTAAATCTAAATTAAACAATTGGCAATGTTTATTTTTCATTTGGAACATTTTAAACCTCCTTCCATTGCAGATTCTAGAGTGGTGTACAACAATAAAAAGAGTAAAATCAGTTCATTAAAACTGTAAAGCATTCAATAAAAGCAGCAGTAGCTATAAGCTTATTGATGGCCATTAAATGCCTGCATGGCATCGAGTTCACAGTAAGCTTCAAATACTGAACCTGAATATATTCAACATAAACTTGACGAAAAAAGCAGTGTGCTTCTAAAGGACTGTGGTAAGTACATCTGTTTGGAGCCTAAATTATGCACAGTTTGGCTTTAAAAAAATATTTAGAGCGCCCATTAGGAGATACAGATTTTTGCTTATTAACATTTGATGGATGCTACAAATTATAATGAAAATTATTGTGTGGGTTCTGCATGAATGGTAAATGCATTGTAGTGCATAAAGTAATAGCCACTCTGAACTTATAACATATTTGAGCAGTCACACCTAAATTGATAATGGAAATAGTAGGCCAATGGTAGTCACCAAGTGCAATCACTCAAAGGGTTACACTCATTACATAAAATAGTCCTTCTGCAGAAAGGAGTGATATATAATTCCCCCCCCCCCTCCATTAGAGATTCAATGGACACTGTAAATCTACCCAGCTGAGTACATTTGCTGAATAAATTTCCCTTGGGTAATAAACAGCCATTATTTCACTATTATGTCTTGAAAACTGTACTCAAAGATGGGATGAATGTGAAGATAGTCTCATTGTCTTCCTGGTTTTTATTTATATTTGTTAACTTCTCTTTCTTAGTCGTTCATTTTCAGCTTCCGTCCAAACGTTTGCTGCACAAAGGGCAAGGAAAATTGTCATTTCCCCCAGCCACCAAAAATGCTGCTCTCTGCCTCGTCGCAAAGTTGTCTGCTGCAATCCCAGTTCCAGCATCCCAATTTTATGAAATATAATCTTAACAAAATGAAACACTTTACAGACCAGTTAATTTCATTGAAAGAGATTTAAGCATGTATTTGTCTCCTCCAGAGAAACGCAGGGACTGCTGTGTATTTTTTCAGTCTGCATTTTATCTTTCAGTCTTAACTGCTTGGTGTAATTTATAGCAAATATAGCACATTGTTTGAAAGATTTGGAGTATGTACATTGCAGAATCTGGTAGAATCCTCAGGACTATGACTGAATGATACATTGTATCCTTGAATCTGAAAGTTGGAATGGTCTATTAGACCATCAAGATCAATTCCCTGCTCTATGGAAGAATCCAAATTACAGCAACTCCAACAAATGGCTACCTGTTTGAAGATATTTAATGAGGGAGAGGCCTTCATTTCTCTATGTCACCAGTTGCATTAACATACTGGTTCTAAGGCGACATCCCCTGATTCTTAACTGGTTTCTGTCTTCTTGCACCTTAAGATCATTACTTCATGCCCTGCATTCAGGAACATATAATGTACTACTCCTTAGCCAAGTGCCTTATCTGCAGTTCCCTAGGTTTTGATCCAGGGTCCTCTCTGCACTTGGTCTTATTCTGGAATATATCTCAGAATAGGAACCTGCTATCTGCATGCAAGTGCAAACTATGGAAGGCCCCAAGTGAGCCCTGTCGTAGTTTGAAGTAACTTGTGGTCAGTGGACTGCTATCCTGAGATATATTCCAGAAAGTGCAGAAAGGGCCCAGTTCAATGCATCTGGATCAACTGGACCCACTGATCCAGATCACTTAGAAGCATGGACTGGATCAATGCTGTTTGCACTGAGGGGACTGTTCTGTGCCACATCTCCCCATAGCTGCAAAGCTTGCATGAGCTTTTCAGCCACTGCCCCCCTCCCCAACAGAACTTAAGAGGGTATTGTTCAGGGATACACAGGCAGCTCCCTGCAGTTTCAGATCATGGAGGCATGGCATCTGTATGTGATCCGAAACAAGACCCTTAGTCCTCTTGTGGACCCATTTTGGGGGGGGATGTGGGATAGCCAGCTCAGAGAATGTCCTATTCATTGAGCGGTTTTCCACTAGCACTAAGTACCCATTAAGGGACCCATTAGGGACCCATTAAGGACCAATTAGGCTCAGAGCAGAAAGACCCCATTTCCACTGCAGAATCTATTAGAACCACATTTGTTTCCACCAGTTCTAGGGAAATCCAGATTGAATGGGTCCTTCAGAACCTATAATCCAGATTTCCTGTTGAGCCCATTAAAGGAGTCTACAATGGAGTCTTCAGGCATCAAATCTGGATTATACAGAGCGTGTTTCCACTGTGATCAGGAAATGGGGCCTGGGGGAGCATACCCATGGGGCGTGCCCCGAAAGTCAAAGCTCTGAAGCCTGTGCACTATCTCCAAAGCCAGCTCTGAAGCTGGCTCCAAAGCCGGCTCTGAAGAATAGCACAGGCTCTGAAGAGGACCCCATGCAAGAGCAATGCCAAGTCTACAGACCTTTGTCAAAGGCTTCGGAGAATTTTTGAAGTTTGCGGCAGATTGCTTCAGAGATTCTCCGGAGTGGCTCTGGAGAATCTTCGAAGAATCTACGGAGCGTCTACAGAGATTGCACCCCCTGTACCCCCAAAAACCTGGGGTGACAGGTGGGCCCCACATGGGTTGATCCGGATTTGTCACATGGGTGCTCCAGTGTTTCCACTGGAGGCAGGCTAGCACCAATTGCTATTGGCTGCTGCACTGCCTGTGGGGACGCATCGGGTACCTCTCTTAATCTGGATCTACTAGATCCAGATTAGTTGAAGTACCCATTCCTTAGATCTGGATCATCTTAGATCTGGATTAAGGGAGGTCAGTGGAACCCCCCCCCCCAAAGATTCAAATTGTGGTGACCATGTAGGTCCCCTCCAGACTTGTGGAATAAATCCACAGTTAAAGAAAAACAAAAGCAAAAACTGAAAACCACTGAACAAAAAGTGGCAGCAGAAAATAAACTTTGAAGGAGGATTAAAGGTGATTTTTAAAGTCAATACTAAAAAAACAATCTTTTCTTTAAAGCTGACTCTCCCCCTGCTTTCTGGTATATAGGTTTGCACATTCCCTTTTTAGGAAAGGAAGGATATATTTTGACCGTTAGGATCATACATTTTGAGGGTTTAGAAATGGAATCCATTTGAAAGTCTGATATTTCATATCTAAGCTATAAAGCAATTAACATTTATCTTCTCCTCCTGCCAAATGTCATTCCATACTTCACAGCAGCAGCAGCAGCAGCAGCAACAATAATGTTCTATGCATGTAGATTTTCACATTGTAAATTCTTTTAAATCTAAAAGTAAAATGGAGCTTGCTTTTGCTCCTGTAGGCTAAGCATGCTTCCTTGGAAATAAACACCACTATGCTCCAGAAAATCAAACTATCTTTTTATCTATGAAAATTTTATATAAAACTAATGAAATAAGCATCTGTAACTTCATTTATTTCTTCACATCCATGCTCAGCGCAGGATGGAGTGGCAACCTGTGGTGATCCCAGTGGTCTTCATGTTCTCATGTTGATCAGTGAAGCTGTAGAGCAGGTTTTCTAGTTTCTAGATAATCCGTGGGAGACAATCAAGCCTGCAGGATATTGGCCTTTGGCCAAGCAGTTCAGCCCTAGCTGCGCCATTTCTTGGAATCTCAGAAGCAAAACACAGTGCCGAGTAGCATGGGTCCTCCAGATGTTCTCTGTTGGATGAAATTACCTTTCTGTCTAAAGAGGAAGGTCACTAAAACCTTTTAGTTATAAAAAAAAGGAAGAAAGGAAAGTAAGATACACTCCCAGCATCAGACCACTCATAAAAAGTCTGGAACATAATAACCACCACATAGCTTTATTTTCTATAGGAATTGCTTTACTAATTCTGTCAGAGATGAATGATTCTTTTCCAGTGGATGTGCAATTACAATGATGGTGCTGAGAATGTTTTTAGGTTTAATTTTTGCAAAGAACAAGAAAAGTCTCCCCAAAGACTTATTTTTAAGTAGGTCTTAGCAGTTAGCTAAGCAGTATACTGTGCCACTCAATAGCTATGTACGTTTTAAACATGTTGAACGGAACAATAAGCAATTAAAGTGTTATATTTAAGCTCCTGTATAGATATAGAGATTTCAATAACATAATGTTGACTCAAGTGTTTACAGAGTGGAATGAGAAGCAACCCACCCTTGTAAATGACAAAAGCAGTTGGTGGCTCTGTTGGTCTCTTAGAAATTGATCTAATAGCTTGGTGTATATTATTAAATATATATATATAGAGAGAGTAGCTAGAAGTGTGCAGATAGCAAAGCCATTTCCAGGATATAATCTTGTATAATGCCCTGTGCAGAAAGAGCCACAGTGCTTTTATGTGTTAGGAAGAGGAGCAAGAGAGGGCAACCCCAGGGTTCAACCACAGATGATTCCATCTGTCATTAATGACAGCCATCTCATGTCATGTATTATTTCATAAAAGCAAGAACTGCTGTGCTGGGTCAGATCAATGCCTTACACAACTCACCAGTCTCTTCCTGCAGTGGCTAACCAAACACCTTCCCTTGAGGTGCATCAGATGTCACTCATGAATGCTTTTCACACCTGGTAAAGTTGCACCTGACTACCCAGACCTTTAGTAATTAAACTGCATTCTCTCTACCAGTTTTTGCTTTGTAATGTTCTTCAGCATCTTCATCCTTATTAAATGACAAGAACTTTTTTCTTTGTCAAACTATGAAATCCTACTTATTCTAACCCTAACCCTAACCCTAACCTGGCACTTCAACTTTAGAGATCTAGAGGGCTAGAGATCTAAGGAAGGAAGGGGAAAAGGAGGGAGAGATATGGACAGACCATTGTAAATATACTTGTGTTCTCTGGCAACCAGTATTCAGAGGTGTTGTCACTTTCAGTACTAGCACATGGTCATTCTGAGCAATTGGCTACATTATGGATTATGTATGTACTTATATACTATACATTTATATTTAAATTACTCCTGCATTTCAAATAACCTCAGTAAAACAATGCAGTACAAAAACAGATGGCATGGGCAGGGAAAACTATTTTGGCCTTCAAAGACTTAGGAGAAGGTGACCAGGAGAAGGAGATTAATATGTTAAAACTGTCCAGACTTTGGAAACATTTTACAGGAGGAGGGAGAATATTCCACAAAATAGTTCTAACTACTGAAAAGCAGCTATGTCAGACTTCTGTTCCATGAATTACATGTCTTGCTGCAGTAACAAATATAAGGCTACTGGCAGACCTTGATATGTGAGATGGGCAGTGCACAGACAGTTGATTTTTGAGATATATGTGTCCCAGACAGGGATGTGGATGACTGCAATTTTCAGGATTTGATTCAGATAGAATATCTGAAGATTTGAATAGATTCGAATGTTTAAAATTTGAATGCATTCACATTTGATTTGAATAGAATATATTCAAATCTATCCATAGGAATTTTTGATTCTTATTTGAAAATACGAATGTCGCCAACATTCAAAAGTGTCAGTATGCATTGCTGAGTATCCCATTTTTATCCTGTATGCATCCCATTTAGGTCCCATGTGTATCTGTACAAGTGCATACGGATACAAATAAGATGCGTACAGATATGTATGTAATGCATACGTATCCAGCACATAGAAATGTCTGAATAATTCATATGAATGATTCAAAAGATTCAAAAATTTGTTCAGATGTTAAATTCTAATTTAGAGACATTCGATTCAAATTCACATGTCTGAATTCAGTCAAATCTGATCAAATTTTGAATTCATGCACATCCCTAGTCCCAGACAGGTAGCCCTATCTATGTAAGTCGTAACACCTTTGAAATAGCCCTGAAGCTGCCAATGCAATGTTTTTGGAACTGGTATAATACATTGTTAATGTTGATGCATTTTGTTATCCACATGAACAATACTGGGTGCTCCTTGGGCCTGATTTAAAGGCAAGGGTATGTAGCTGTGGAGAACATGGGATGGGGATGGGCAGATTTGGCTACATCAAAGTTTCTACAAAGCTTCAGTGAAGGCTGAATGCATTAGCTTAGTGTGTGAAGGAGGGGGCTACAAATATAAAGCCCTTTTAATTCACATGCAGATTGTCAAAACTTCAAATTTGAACATGAATTGAAAGACAACAAATATTTTTCACCCATCCCTATCCCAGAGACATTTCTTGTCTTGTACTAAACTACTCTGGGCTGAAAAGTTTAAAGGTGCAGAACTTTTGCTCCGTGACATCAAAGCCTCGGAGGATGGAAGGTTCCAATCATGCAACCAGCAAGCCTTTCACCCTTGCAGCAGGATCAGAGGTAGTCCTTTTAATGGCTGTCCGGATACCAAAGTCCCAGGCAACTGTGAAATTTGTCAGTGTGTGACAGGTCCTCCTTTGCTACTCTCCGGTTATCTTACAGTAGTAAATTTCATGTGTATCCTGCTGCAAGACCTGAATCTTCCATTGAATTTATATATATGCAAATACCTAGATACTCAGTGCAAACATTTGGGCTGTGTGCATCTTGACAAAAAATGAATTTGTTACTATCCCATGCATTTATATGGAACTGAAAGACAGAAATATGTATATATGGAAATATTTACAAATGAAATGAAAAACGTTGGGGGGAAATGGACAATAAAAATGAATGGTTTTAAAAACTTATTTCCAACTCTCATATCTGTGGGAGATGAAGATTCAGATTTTCCAATGTCTTGAAAAAAAAATTAATACTAGGTAGAGAAGAGGGACCTGAAAGCTTTCGTCACCACAGACAAATTGCTGTAATGCAATCTACTTTATTCAGTGCCAGTGTGTTCACTGTGCCACACAAAGGCATGTCTGGTGGTCAGATTTATGTGGTATTGAAGTATTACCCATTAGGGGATTACAGACATATGCTTTCAAGGGCTTAATAACACTAATATGAGTTATTAGTGAAACAGCAATATTTTCTCACAATGGTTTGAAAAGCCCACATTTTGCATCTCTAATATTATTACACTTTTAGAGATGGAACTGTTTTACATCTTTGGGTAAAATATTTCCTATTTGGGTGTTGAAATCAAGGACTTCATTTAGATATTTACTTTTCTGTGTTGCTAGAACTGTGGCCAGATATATATTAAAAGATGGGATCATTGCTACAGAAATCGACAGTGTAGATGGAATTGTCCTTGAAAAGTGATACACTGCTGGTGTCCTTCCAATATCCACCTTGCTTGCCTGCAGGATGAGATTTTAAAAAAGTTTAATTAATTAAAAAGAAAATTGCCTCCATTTCCTCGAATCAATGAACATAGGTTGGGTGGAGGCAGAATTCTGTTTTGTAGCTTGTGGCACTATAGAATTGCATTAAAAACCCTTCATCTTCATGGGTTTCACTTTCAGTATGCTATCAACATGCCCACCATCCTTGTGTCCCCAATAACCTTTTGCAATAAGAACAACGAATGGCTTTTTAAAGGCATTATATATAATTTTCAGATGACTTTCTGTTTCTATTTCTCCCTGCCGCTCACAAAAGAGAAACGAGGAGGAAGAATAAAAGTGTTTCACCTATGATTCTCATAAATCAAGAGAATTTCTGATATATTTTATAAGCCTAAGGAGAGGCGGTACTAATCAATGTCATGTACAAAAAGTAAGATATAGATTCAAATAAAAGTTTGTCCTAAGTAGGGATGTGCACAATTATTTGAAACATTCAAAATTTGCTCAGATTTGCTCGAATTTGGACATTTGAATTCGAATCGAATGTCTATAAATTTAAATGTAAACATTCAAATGAATTTTGAATTTTTGAAATATTTGGACATTTTTATTATTACTATTATCACTATTATTATGCTGGATTTTAAACCTTGTACTGGTTTTAGTATAGTCTGATATAGTTTTAATATGTTCATTTTTAAATGTTGTGAGCCGCCCAGAGACCCTTGGGTACGGGGCAGGATATAAATATAAATAAATAAATAAATTCATATGTGTATGGATACATACATGATGCATACTTGCATATACACATCTTTCCCACATTTGTACCGATCCATACAGGATGAAAATGGGGTGTATATGGGATGAATACAGGATGCGTACAGATGCATGCAGATGTGTATGGGATGCATACAGGTGCATATGGGCACATACAAATGTTGTTGACATTCATATTTGCGAGTACAGAACAAAATTCGCCCAAATCAAATTGAATGTGAATGCATTCAAACTTTAAACATTTGAATAGATTTGAATTTTCAGATACTCAATTCGAATTGAATTGAATCCCAAAAATTGTATTCGGGCATACCTGTAGTCCTAAGCATCCTTACCCTGTAACTCTTTTCAGGTCATCCGGTTGTGATAAGGTTCCTCTGTATAATTAGCTGGCAAAAAATTACCTGGTTGCCATCCACAAACTGGTTACCTGTCCGGGCAGAGAAGGCCCAATGACATGGCACAGAAACACTTTCAAGATGTCTAGAATTTATCTCTAATTCACAGTGTATGAAGATGTTTTCAGCCAGTACCTAAGAGCAGAGTTTAAAGGGCCTGTTCACACTTGGCTAATCAGATTGGCCACCCTTGCTGTGGCATGCTGTATTCACACACTTCAGAGCCACCTTCTTCCCACAGCAGCTCCAGATGTGCACAGCTGTCCCAATCTTCAGTAGCTGTGGAAGAGTTAAAAAAAAGTGCTCCACAGCTTTACTAGGAGTCCCAGTGGTACCAGTACAGCTCCATATACAGCATTCACATATTTCCGTATGTGAGGATTGCATAGGACAGGACAGGGTGGCTTGGCTGTGACTGCATAGTTGCATGCTGCATCACCAATCACCATAACAACAGCCTAGTGTGCATGGTGATTGTTTTGGCAAGGCAGATGGTCCCAGATAGCTATGTCTGTACTTCACTGAGACCCAGGTAGGTTTGGGGGAAGTTTGGAATGGGTTAGTGCTCACAATGCAAATGCTGGCCACCATCTCTCATTTTAACTGCTGTGAAATGCCTTCCTACAGCAGTTAAATGCAAAAAACACCTCATGAAGCAGGTAAGCATCAGTGGTGGCTAAATCAGAGGAACTGTTGCTTTGGGGAAGCAGTTTCAGGAGCAGGCTCAGTAACTGGTGGGCCAGCAAACCAATGGACTCTGGTTAAGAACATAGAGGCATGCCAAAAGCACTTCTCCCTTGCTTGGGACTACCAGGGGATCCATTTGTCAGTGCAGCAAAGGGTCTAAGGGCCTCCCTTCTTTACATTGGTGTGGGATAAAGGTAGCCCTGTCCCCTGATGCCATGCTCTGTAAAGGGCGCTATTATTAATATTGTTATTACTTAACATGACCTAAAATGGCATTCGAGCCCAGTGTGCCTGTAGACTTCAACACTGAGGTCTACCAGTGTACTGGAGTTCTGGTCTGGAAGAGTGGGCCCTATGCAGAAACCACACAGCTGCCTGTCCTGGTATGCAACTGACCTATTTCTGATTGCAACAGGATGTGCCACAGAAACACCCATCTCCCCAGGACCTCTGAAGGCCAGAACCTTTCATTCCTGGCCTTCAGAAGGTCCAGCACTGTCTCCAGAGCTGGTGCAGTTTAACTAAGGGGTCTATTCTGACCATGACCATCATTGAAACAGGTCGTATAGAGGATTTTAGAGTGCTTTGTTTTGTTTTGTGGGGCTCACTAATGTGGTTGGGCTGTTGTGCAGATCCGAATAACTATTTACTATTTCAACCTTCTCCTACCCTCAGCTAGTAAAATCTAGCAGAGCAAGGTTGTGTGAATCATTCCAGGAAGCTGCGAATGCTCCACTGAAGAAAAAAGTTATTCTTCCTGCCACATTTGAAAGAAGTGTGGCAAGTCAGCTTTCTGGATTTTGGGATTATAACTATTGGTCTATAACAGATAATCCTTTTGCTGGACAAGGCGACTGAGGGGGCAATCACAGCAAGGATGATGTGAAGAGTGGCTCAGTGAAACAAATTACCCAGAGCATTTCAATCAGGTTTTAGATTCAGCAGTGTCTGGTGATTAATGTAGAGTTGCCATGTGGAAAAGTGCAAGCGAGACCTATTTTAATTCCCTCTTCTGTCAAAGGCACAGGACTCCTGTGACTGCGCATTATTGGTAGGTATGTTTTATAGCAGTGTAACTGTACTGAAAGGTAAGCAGTGGGCCGAGCTCATTAGAACAGAATAAGGAGGGGGGGTGAAATAGCCCAAGAGCTCAGCCAATGGAAAGAGACTAGACACAGAATGCCAGGTATAAAAGGCAGTGCCAAGGAGGGAAAATTGTTCTACTTCTTGATGTGGTTGTTTAAGCATGTTCAAGTTTGAATGTATTGTTCCTGTGAAGGGAAATATTGAGACTAGATCCAGGTTCTTAGGCCTGGGGGCGGTTTAGCCAGGGAGAATCCTTATTATAGCAGAGCAGTGATCAGACAATGAAACAAGTTTATGATTTTAAAGGTCGTTTTATTTCCTCTTCAGTAGTGTAATCTATAAAGCAACAGTTCTTGTTATTTTCAAAGAAGCTTAGTCTGAAGTATTTATTATAGTATACTATAAGGGGATTGCAGATGAAAAGGTGCCTGTTCCTTTAAAAAGTAAAAGTCTTCAAGCTGCACCGTAGCCCACGGAAGGAGGTGTTTCTCCGCCATTGTTGCTTGGGAGAAACAGGAGAAAGTGGCACCAGCCGAAGCAAGGGTGAATCGGGGTATTAAAAAGGCCATTTTGAACAAGGCTACTAAATAAAATAAGAAATGAAGGGTATTCAGGCTAAAAGTGCCATGTTATGTAGAATCCGCCCTTGGCTGAGGTGGGAGTGCCATCGCAACTCGTATTCTCTTCTCCATCTGGTAACCCTAGCTAATGATGTTTTGACTGCGAGCTACAGGGACATCACTGTTGTTTTTTCTAGATCAGAGCAGATGGTGATTCTATTTTTATGTGCATGATCCCCTCTTGAAAATAGTACCAAGGATTTCCCCTTAACCCTATGACAGCATGAATAAAGCTGCAAGGGCATTATTTTGCTATTGGGAGTGAAATATCAATTTACAGTTCTTTAGATAATTTTAATCAGTATAACTAGTTCTGGACCAATCTTGGTCTTGTGCTTAGAGTGTCAGACTCCTTTCTGGTAATTTCAAGGTTTGAGACCACTCTGCTACACGAGGTCAGCTAGGTGACCTTGGGTTAGTCACAGCTCTCCTTCTGAGCTCTCACAGCCCCATCTACCTCACAGGTTCTCTGTTACCGGGAGAAGAACAGAGATTTGTCACCTGCTTGAGCCCCCTTAAGGGTGAGAAAAAGGTGGGTACAAAAATCAGCTCTCCTCCTCCTCAGTTGTAGTGGATACTGGACAGAGAAATCTCCTGTCTCTAGAGTGGTGATGGCCAACCTATGACACGCGTGTCACAGGTGACACGCCAAGCCCTTTTGTGCTTGTTCTTGAAGTGTACGAAATACCAACTTTCAACTGAAGATTTAGCAAACGAAATTCAGCCACAAAGGTCACCAATGTAAAGAATTGTTTTTGCTTTTAATAAAATACATATATGAAAAATATTTTACTAGAGCTACAAATATCACAAAATGATGGATATTTCTAGATGTGACACAGTGCCCGAGTTAAGCTCGGTTTTCTTGCGAATTTTGACACACTGAGCTCAAAAGGTTCACCATCACTGCTCTAGAGCAATAAGATATGATCACAATTTGCAGCAGTTCTCCATATGCACTGTTCTGGGTGCTAGTGAATGATTAGTACCAATTTGTAGCCATATACGGTGCCCTAAATTAAATGTGAAGATCTGTTAATGAATTTCTTCTTGTATTTGTATCAAGAGAGATGACCATATCACGAAGACTCAAAACAGACTTTAATTTTTTGTTTTGTTTGTTTTTGTGGCAGGATTACAGGAACAGAATTCTCTGTCACTGAAACAGAGGCTGTCCCCAATAGTGCCAAAGTTTGGGGTGGAGGAGAGAAACTAAAGATGCAATGCTTCATTCAAGCCTTACAGCTATAGGAAATTACTTTATTGATTTGTTTTCTCTGTTTTTGTTTAGCTATATGCTCTGTTTTTTGACAGATATCATGACATTTTTTTAATCTATTGTTTTTGTTACCTGCCATCTTGAACTCCTCTGGGAGACAGCCTAAGTATATAAATCCAAGCAATAATTAAAAATTAAGATGGTTTCTCCACCTTTTTAATTTCCTCTCCTTTTTCCTTTGTTTTTCAAATCTTTTGCTCTTTACTGATATATCTGTAGTGTTTGCTGATACTCCTGAAAAGAAATACTTCACTTTATAGGTTTTTTTTTCCAAAATTAGGCATGCTTTAGAAAACGCTATTTAATTTTTTAACAGATTTTAGTTATAAAATTGATTCAGTCCTACAACTGCAAGGCAGGAGGACTAGACTCCTGCTGGAAGCATTTCTTCGATCTCTTTGAGTCATATTTTGATCTCCTGCAGGTCAAACTATGGGAGACTCCCTTTGATCTCCTAAGACAGCTAGTGGCTTGCTCTTTCCCCTGGTGATCACAATCTGTGGGTCATTAGGGGTTTTCTGAGTGATCAGCAATAAGTAAGGAATGGTTACGTTTCTTTTTGCCGAGCAACAATGCTTTGGTTCAGTAGTGGAGATATAGGGCCAGTTTACAGTCACTGGTTATAGCAGTTCCATCTGGTAAGACCCATCCAAATTCTGCCATTGCCTGGAGTGGAGTAACAGCTCCCTGCAACAACCCAGCAGTGGACTGCTAAAAAATAGTGTCCACACCCTATTCTGCCTGTGGCATGACAAGTGGGCATGGTGGTGCAACTGTAATTGCATAGTTGTGTGCAACATCTGTATCACAATGGCAACATCCACGCATGCACCAGATGCACCAGATGTTGCTTCGGTCATTGCCATGACAATTTAGCCTGCCCTGCCCATTCCCACTTACTGATTGATTGATTTCTATCCCACCTTATACCCTATGGTCTCAGAGTGAGTAACAGCATTTAAAAACGGATATGTTAAAATAGAACCAGATATATAAAACAGTATAAAACAATAATGTCTGCAGTGGGGGGAAACTCTACCACATTTAGCTAAAGGCCAGAGCAAAGAGGTGCATCTTCACCACCTTCCTGAATGTATACAGCTGAAAGAGCATGACACACCTTGAAGGGGAGACTATTCCACATCCTGGGGACCATTACTGAGATGGCCCTCTCTCTTTGAGTCCTGCTAGCCCAGTACTGTGCTTTTCCAGCACTGGGGCTGTGATCAGACGCAGCAAAAAAGGGGCAGCACTGAGGTGTCTCAGAAACAGCTTTGAGAGGGGATCATTTATGCACCAGTCTGCCTCTCCCCTGTCCCCTGAACTTTCTATGCTAGAAAAGGTGGATTAGAGAAGGGTTGGGGGCATGAATGCCACACACTACTGCTTCTGAGGTACCTCTGAGCTGTTCCTTTTATTATGTCTGAACACAGCCTTGAAGTGTGAATTACTGCCACCACTCTGGGTCTTTGCCAACCTAGTATGGCATTGTTATACCCTACTAGGCTGGTAAGTGTGTCAAGGGCCCAAAACTAACAGAATACCATGAACATTATCTTTGCTGGAAACACTGAGTGCAACATTTTTCAGGGCAATGTGCACACTTACACATTCTTTCCTTTTGCCCTACCAAAAGGAAAAGGGAAAAGTCTCAGATCCTTGAAAACCCAAATCAAAGCTGGTAGCTAGACATCTGAAAGTGCCGGTGCTGGCTGGTTGGGTAAGTAAGTCCCCTACGTGCTTACTGTTCCTAAATAGAGTGTTTCTCTGCCATAGCATGTTTTAGCCAATTAGTTTCATTGCCTTCATGGACTGAAAAATGCAGTTTATAATGCACTTATTCAATAGCATCTGAAAAACTGCAGCATGTTCCACTAAGGTTTGTTTCTCGAATGTTACTGTGGGGAATCTTTTGTGTACGGTTGTGTATTTCTAGCTGGAAACATATGATGTCATTCTGTTGGCAAACCCCAGCTGCTAGCAGTGATTGGCCTTTCTTTTGGCAAAGTCCCTTGTGTAAAATCAATCACATCTTGGAGATCAGAACACATGCAGATCTCATTAAGAGAAAATCCATGTATAGTCTACAGCTGTACACATCGGTATTCTCTTATGTGGTTTTAGATTAGCAATGTGCGTATCTCTGCATATGCTTCACTCATGTGAACCAAAGACTGTTTCATATGTATGACAGTCATGCTATTTATCCAGAGCTTTGCAGATGTACGGCTTTTCTATGAATTAGAATCTTGTGTGCCTTCTATGGGGATGTGACTGGCTATTTTTTTCTGGTTCTGTTGAAAGAACTACGCTTCTGGAGGCTTCTTTGTTTCTTGCTCCACCAGTAAAGAAAAAGCTGAGATTAAATTTTCAATGCGCCTTATGCCCATGTTGCAGGATTATCTGTTTGCTTGACATCAGGTAATCGGTGGCACAATGAGCTTCAGATTATAAAACTGGCATAGGATAAACAACAAAGAAAAGAAAGGGGGAAATGAAGTTGAAGTCTGCTGGTGGGTATTGTCCTCCTCATGGTTCCTCAAGCATCCTGCCATGAAATCAATATAAGGAAGACAGGAGCAGGGGTCATAATGTGGGATATCAGCCCCATCTACTGAGGATGAGGACAAACTAGCCTGATTTAGGGATTTCCAGAGTGCTGACAGAGGCAGAATTGGCAGAGGAGGGCTGAATCCCCATACACTCCATTTACTTCAGATTGGATTCGGGTTATTCCAAATACGGAGTTCAGTTCTAATTGACCTGTCCCCATGCGATTGATGAAAGTGCAGGCTAAAGTCAAATACACCTATCCCCATGATAACACACTAAACCTCTGCATCGGGAAACCACATCTTTTTCTTTCCACCCCCTCTCTCTTGATAGGAGTGAGGGCAGGGAAATCCCACCCAACACCCCTTCCCCAATCACAACTGCTGGGCATTAAAAGTGATCAAACAAAAATGAGCCTCATCTCTCTGCGATCTGATCGCCAGACAAACGTAAAAGAACTGATCGCCCCAGTAAGGTGCAGCGATGAGGAGGGTCATCTGGCCTTTGCTGTCCCACAAGCCTCTTCCTGTAACCCTTATTCCATCCCTGTTCCCCAATTGCCAACTAGCAACTTCTGAAGTTAGAGGCAGTTTAGCAGAGAAGCACTTCTCTGCTAAACTGCCTCTAAACATTGCAGCGGTTTTGTTTAGCTTATTCCACCCCTGCTCCCCGACAAGCAGCTTCTGAAGTTTGCCAGCTAAAAAGCTAACAAAAGCCGCTACAATGTTTACAGGCAGTTTAACTTTGGTAAACTTCAGAAGCTGCCTGCCTGCCAGCTAAAAAGCTAACCAAAGCTGCTACAATGAGGCAGTTTAGTAGAGAAGCGCTTCTCTGCTAAACTGCATCTACTGTAACTTCAGAAGCTGCTTGCCGGCAATCAGGGAGCGGGGATGGAATAAGGGTTGCAGGAAGAGGCTTGTGGGACAACAAGGGCCAGATGCCCCCCCCCCATCACTACATCTTTAACTGTCAAACTGGGGCAATCAGTTCTTTTATGCTGTTGATCTTTAAAAATGGCCAGCAGTTGTGATCATCAATGCACAGGACAGGAATGGCAAGCACGGGACATGAAACCCATCTGCTATATATGTGAGTGTCAGTCCATTCCCCTAATAACCTGGGAGTGTCCCCAAGCCTCCAAAATAATCCAGTTTTGCCTCTCTAACTGCAGCAAGAACAGTTTGCAAGGGGAGTTTATTTACCACAGTTTTGGGTGATTTGTTCCACTTGTAGTCCGGTTTAGGGGCTTTGCATAGGGATGCTCCGAGTCAAAATCAGATTCGATTCAGACTATAGAGTGCATGGGGATGCACCCAAGGAGAAGAATTCAGACACAGATAAAAAGGCTGGCTGGGATGAGAAGAAGAAAAGGCAAATGATGACATTATACTCACTAGCAGTGAGGAAGAGAAAGTGGGGAAGTCAGAACATAAAGGAGCCTTGGCCCTATGGTTGTTGCTTGTCAAAAAGCAGAGAGTCCCTGGGATTTATTGTAGGGGCAAAAATGCTTGTCAAGTAAACTTTCTGTGGTGTAAGAAACAAGGGCTCTATTTGCACTTAGCTTTATTCTGGAATATATCTTGGGGTAGGGCTCTGTGGTCCACTTGCACCTGCCCTGTCCTTCTCCCAATGAAGGCCATCCACCAAGGTAATTTCCATGCCATAACCAGGCCTGAAGCCAGATTGAAATGGGTGTAGAAGAACAGCTTCTTCCAAGCGTGCCTACAGTTGATCAGCCACAACCCTCTCCAATACCTTAGCCACCAAATACTTCTTTAGATCTTTTGCATCCAAGGAGGACCGTTACAGAAGGTGGCATACCACTATCTCTTTAAGAACCAGTAGACAACCCCATCTCTCAAGGACACATCCTCTACTTTATGGATTCGCCCGGTCATATCCTGTCAGTTCACTTTTATTGATCAAGACAGCAAGGATCCAGAGGGCACATGGTTGGCCAAGCCCCAAAAGAAGCTTGCCTACATGCTCAGACTGCAGAAGGAAAAGGAGAAGGAGAAGGAGAAGAGTTGGCTTTTATACCCTGCTTGTTCCACCCATTTCAGGGGACTCAAAATGGCTGACAAAACTTTATATTCTTCTCTCCACACCAGACACCCTTTGAGGTAGGTGGGGCTGTGAGAGCTCAGAAGAGAGCTGTGACTAGCTCAAGGTCACCCAGCTGGCCTCATGGGGGAGGGTGGAATTGAACCCAGTATTCCCAGATAAAAGTCTAGCTCCCTAACCACTAGACCAAACTGGCCCACCAAAATTGGATCAGAAGTTTTTCTGGACACTTCCTGTGGATTATTCAGAACTCTGATGTCCAATCCCCGAAAATCTGAGCAACTTTGCTCTCAAAGTGTCTGGCAAATTTGTCATAGCAGATGTTAGATGGCCATTGTCCTTGTTTCTTGGGCTTGACATCACAAGGCCATTCACAACACAAAAGAGCTTTGCTGGATATCTACTTGAGGAGGAATGGTGGTAGAAAAATAAATCCTTTTTTGCCACCACCACTGCCACCATAATAGGTATGATAAATATGCTCTAACTTGTGTTTAGTCTGACTCACAACAGAATTTACACCACCTGTTTCATTGTCTGAAGCTCCATGGAATACTAGCATGCTTTACAGGCTCCACAGGTATACCAAGGTCACTTGGGAGCAATTATGTTGATGGCCCTGTTAATTTCTGATTCCAAAGAGACACTAGAGCCCCAGCAGGAGCACTGTTCATACCAACCAGAAAATCCCCAAGAGCATTAAGGAGTTGCTCAGATTCCATAAGTCTCCAGGGCTGTGGTCACACCTAAGGTTTAATCCAGCTTCAGTCCACTTTCAGAGCAAGATAACTCATCAGCAAAGACCAATAATTTTCTTTCCCCATTATCTATGCCAAAGGTGAATTTTCTGAGTTATTTAACACTGAAAACAACAACAACAGCCTGTCACTTTGCTGATGTTTTCTCTCACTCTGAAAGTGGACTGAAGCTGGACTAAACCTTACTGTAAGGGTGCCCACAGCCCAGGAGTGAACATCTCAATTAAGGAGGAGGAGGAGGAGGAGGAGAAGGAGAAGGAGAAGGAGAAGGAGAAGGAGAAGAAGAAGAAGAAGATCTTCAAATACTAAACAGAACATTTAGTGGTTGTTGCTTTGGCTTTTTTTCTGGATTGTTGACCCTGCACCCTATGATTTGGCACCAAATGATCCTCAATCTGTGGAATGGGTGTCTCTGTGATAGGCATATCTGTGTATGTAGACCTTGATCCTGCAACTGGGAGCTCTGGCCATGAGAAGTTTCTTGTTGCGTAGTCCTTACATGTTGGGCTGATCCTCAGCATCAGTTTCTGCTGCATAGAAACTCGAGAACTGAATAACAAAAGGCCAAATGAATATGCCTGGGGATTGGGCCACATTCAGCCTTTCATACTTCTACCTTTTTTCCATATGTAGAAGGACTGCTTAATCCCAAATTCCTTTTTTTTAGTTTTGCCTGCTTGATGTCAAATTGTTTGTTTCCATTAAAAAGTTATCACTGTGCTGCCCTTACACACTGATGAATGCCTGATGAGGCCTTGAAGGACATAATTTCTAGAAAATTGCTGCCCTGCAAATATATTTTGAATTATAATAATTCGACGTATAGCAAAGCAGATTAATTAAATGATGGGCAGTGTATGTGTGTGTGTCTTTGTTCATAATAGTTTCAGAGCATCTGGGAGAAAATATTTGACTGGGGAGCTGCATGCAACCTATTATGGAAAAACAAATGAGTCAGAAACCAGTGTGATTCAGCCATGTCCAAAGATGATTAAGAGTCATCTTGTTAATATGCAAACTCAGTTTTCTGTGAAAACCAAAACCTTCTCTTCATTTTCCTACAGATCACTTCTTCCACCAGTTGTGTGTATGTATATACAAAAACATATGAAAACAATATCAAGACCATCTAATCTTGACCATGACCAATGCTAAGGAAAGTTCCTCTTGTCACATTGCAGAAACAGCCATTGTTGTAGTTTTCTTTTACCCACACACCTCCTCTGCCCACGCAGGAAATAGGGAGGGGAAAGCCCCCCCCCCAAAATGTATATTTTGGCATAATATGAAGTAAGTGATCTAAAAATTTCCTTGAGTTTGGGATACCCCATGGGTAAACAACACCTTACTTCAAGTCTGATGAACGGAGAGATTCAGAATTTTTATCTGAGAACTGTATACAAAAGTAGGTCATGGGGCTGATTAATACTTGCTGTTGTCCCTCCAAAACAAGGAAACCAAAATAACCTGAAATACATAGGCTGCATCCAGCATCCTGTCTCACACTGTGGCCCGACAATTACTTCTAGGCATTTTAATGCAGAGGATGAAGGCAAAACCTTGACTTGCTCTCAAGTCCCTCAAATAGCCTTTAGAGGCATCCTGCCTATCTTTTCAACCCAGAGGTGGTACCTCGCCATCCATTCTAATAGCCATTGATATGCATAACCTCCATAAATTTATTTAATCCTTTCTTATAGCTGTCCAGGCTGGTTGCTTTCATCACCTCTTCTGGTAGTAAATTCCATAGATCAATAAATCTCTATCCACCAGAAACTTTCTCTGCCCACCTCTGGCAGCTGATGGAGGGTAGGGGTGGGTGAAAATATTTATCACCTTTGCAATTCGTATGAAGTTTGAAGCTTTGAATCAAGTATTCACATGCAAAGCAAAAGTGTTTCTGCATTCATTCGAAGCTTCATTACATTCACAAAGTGAGGAGTTGGCAGAGCATCTGTCCAGTCACCTCTGGAGTGGATTCAGAGCAGATCCAGAACAGATTCAGAATGGAGGGGACACAGAGGCATGATTGACTATAGGAGTTTGAAAGAAAATTCAAAGAGAATTCAAAGAGCATTTTAAGAGAATTCAAATCCTAGCACCTTTAAGCAAAGTGGCTCCATTCCTGATGCAAAACAAACAGGAAAATCAAATTGTGCACATCCCTAATGAAGAGTGTTCTCAGCTTGCTCTTTCTCCCCTGAGCTCCTCAGGCACGGAAGCACTTCTGGTGACGATTGATTGAGGGAGAGTGGAGTCACCCTGGCAGCTGATGAAGGATCAGTTCATCAGCCCAGGAGCAATTTCGTACCTCCTTTCCCATCCCATGGACAGGAAAAGTGTGTTAGAGACCAATGTTGATTAGTCAACAATTGCCTAGCACCCGTGTGATTTATCACTTATCTGTGTTTGATTGTGCATTTGATCCTCTGCAGTTATGCATGCCAGATTGTCCTCCTCATTCACAATCAAGCCATGGACTCAGGAGCAGGGAGGCTGCCTTGCTGTGGCAAGCTATAGCCCAATATCAAGTAGAACTGTGGAAAGCATTGTTGAACTGACTGAAGCATTGTTGGCTCAACCAATTCCATTATGTGGGAGGGAGAAAAAAAAAGAAGGCATCTTCTTTGGTCTAGTGCAAAAAGCTGAACGGAACAGCATCCCTTCTCAATGCAAACATCATTACTCTTTTAGCTAACTTTATGCATCTAGTTTTATTGTGATTTTATCATGACCTGCCCTAAAACCTTCAGGTATAAGGAGGGATAAACAAACAAACAAAGAGAGTGAATGAATGAATGACCTGCAGACTGAAATCAAAAATATGAACAAAGTTCTATAATAAATAAAGGTGAAGTCCAACTGTCAGCCAAGCACGTGAAGATCTTGGCCTCTCTACAAAATGTTGGGTTGCCATGTGTCTATTTCCCACCTAGGACAAATAAATTGTTAAAATATATATTTATAAAAATCCAAGTTGCTTCCCCCTCTTTATGGAGGACTAGTGGGAAGATGGAACAGTTAGAAAACTGTTCTACAGCTGAAATACACTCACATGACTCAACATTTTTCAGCAGCAGCAATTAACTTTTATTATCTTAGAAAGAGCTGAATTTCATATTGTGGCTATAATACCTGCCTTTAGCCTACCAATTATATCCAGACTATTATACATGGGAGGCAGCACAATAATAGCAAAATTTCAGTAGATTAAACTGATTAATGTAAAGCTTGAGTCTGAAGCCTCCTTCACCTGTTGAAATATTTTCCCACAGGGTCTTCCTAAAAGGAGAGAGGTGAATTAAAAAAAAATATTATTTCATGTGGACTCAAAGATATTATCTCTAATATTTTCATGGGGGGAAATGTTACTCTTGGGAAATCGTTTTTCGTAGTTTACCTCACAGAAGAAGATGATCCGTATATTATTTCTGTCATGTCTCAATAGCTTGAGATATAAGACTTTCCTGAAGAAGCAGAAAGAGATACAAGCAAAATAAACAGGCAGGGTAACTTTCCCTAAAATAGTTAGATCATTTTGCATTCTATTTTTTTCCTTTTTCTTCTTTTGCCTGAACAAGGAATTTTATAATAACTGGTATAAACAAAATGTTATCTTAGTAATGTTTCCCAGAATTACTGTGAGTGCATGAATATATTTCTGAGAATCACACAGAATGAATGAAAGATGATCAGAAAACGGGAAAGAGGCTCTGGAGTGAAATTTAACTCCTTTCTTTGGTTTTAGTAGATTGCTTTAGACTGCATCAGATTATTTGTAGTGCAGTGTTCCTTAATCTGCAAAAATGTTTGTTGGCTGTCCTGATTGTAGCTATGGAGCAGTAAAAATTGCACCACATCTTAACCAAGAGCACCTAGGATACTCTTGATCAAATCCTAGACACAGTTTTTGCATGGTTCGATATTCAAATGCTGTGAGGGGGCAGTGTGGCATAGCTGCACAGTTGCATACTGCATTGCCGATCACCATAGCAATGGCCTGGCATTCATGGCTGCTGCTCTGGTGCTTTGGGAGCTGCCAGGTAGGTTTGGGCAAAGTATGGGACAGGGATAGCACTCACAATGTGAACAGTGACCACCATGCCTGAAATTAACTTCTGTGAGATAGTATCCCAAGGAAGTTAAGTGTGAAAACATGTGAGTTTTCTTGCCACTAGAAATCTTGATAATATAAGTAGGGGCATGCATGAATATTTGTAACATCTGGAATTCATACGAATATGTACGAATCCGTAAATTTGTGGGTGAATCAAATAGGGACTACATTTGTAGGCCCTATTCATCCATGAATCAGATCATCTGGTATTCATAAAAGCTTTGGTCAAAGTTTCAGCAGATATCGGAGGCCCTGGGACATCCCCTTGCAGCCTCCCACCCCCCTTAAGGCCTTCCATGTGCCCCCTTACCTTTTGAGGCATGCTGCACTGGAGTCCTGGATCTCTTTCCATGCTCTACGGAGCCCAAAATAGGCCTTCCAGAGCCTGGAAAAGGCACTGTCAGTTCTGGGGATAATCCCAGAACAGGAAGGTCTATTTCAGCCTCTGGAGAACATGGAAAGAGGCCCAAGATGCCATGGGAGTGAGCCCACCCACCTCCCATGTGCCCCCTCACATTTTTGGGCCACACTCTGCTGGTGTCCTGGGCCTCTTTCCACATTCTCTGGATCCCTAGATAGGCCTTCTGGAGCCCAGAAAAGGTACTTCCATTTCTGCGGTCAGGCGATCCCAGAACTGGAAAGCCTATTTTGCCCCCGGGAAGGCCTATTTCGGCCTCTAGAGAGTGCAGAAAGAGGTGCAGCATTGGCATTGGTGTTGATGGTGAGGAGGACAGGTAAGTGTGGGGAGAGTTGCATTCATTTTTTGTGTGAATATTCGTGGGGGCGGGATTCGCTGATACTGAATTTTCCCATATTCAATTCGTACCAAATTGAATGTGGGAAATGGGTTTCATGCCCACCCATAAATATGAGCTCATAAGGAGGCTTCCAAAGACATTAAGGCAAACATATTTAGGTCCCAGCTACATACATATTGTTTATTGCACTAGAATCTGCTAAATATGCTTTCCGTCCTTCAGAGGTTAATGACAAATAAATATTTGTAGCAAAACAAATGTGCATTTGTCCTTAACACGGCAAAACATTATTGTAATGATCCTGCAGTAGGTTCCCCTGCCCATCATTAACCATGAAAAAAACCCCTCCCCACCCAGGCCACTAATTGGTGACTTATGGCCATCAATCAACACTTGTCTCTAAGCTTTTCTTGAATATGCCTGGTCTTCCTCCAGTCCTGCACAATCCTTTCCTGCCCATTAACTTGTTTACTAGCATTATACAGCAAAATGAACCTGTTTTCGTCATGTACCTTCCCCTCTAGTTTCACTGCAGCTCCACTAATCTTTCCTGAAGTTTATTTGCTTTATTAGCATCACAGCTCAAAAGCAATCTGCGCTGCAATGGGACACAAGTTGTCAAAAATGCCTGCAGATTTTCCCCTGTGGTGCCTGCTGACAATTTGTACACACACATATAAGCAGGAGACTATAGATTAGATATAAGACTATTGAACTGAAAAAAGCATTCTCAAGAAATAATGGAAAGGAAGGGAAGTATTGCCTCATACCACTCTTATTAAAAAAAAAGATCAATTATGGGATGAACAGGACAGCTATTAGGTGGATTCATAGCTGGCTTAGTGATTGTACTCAAGTTCATGATCACACCTTCAGTTTAAACCTTCTTCAGTCCATTTTCAGGTCTGATTGCTCATACTTTTTCATTTCTATCCATTTTATTTGTGTACTTCCCACCCTCCATTTGGACTTTCCTGAATGGAAAGTCCACAAATAAAACAATATCAGGGTTTGCCCAGCGGTTCTCAACCTGTGGGTCGGGACCCCTTTGGGGGTCAAATTACCCTTTCAGAGGGGTCACAATGAGTCTCCTGCCGCCCCTCCCTCCCCCCTCCCAGCTGCGCTGGGGGACTCCACAACATGAGGAACTGCATTAAGGGGTCGTGGCATTAGGATGGTTGTGAACCGCTGCCTTAGAGAGAGAGCCTTGCCCCAGACACTTAGATATATACTTGCTGGGTCTCCTTATCTATTTTTGAAGTGGAGCCCTTCTGTTTTTTTGCTTTCATCTACTCTTGTCCATTATTAGTAGTTGCCACCTAAATCTTGGCTGATTGCTGCCACTTCCCCTGGGTTTTAAGCTTGTGCTTTCCTTTTTATCAAAGAAACTGTATTTTGTATTGCTCCCTTCCTGTCTGTGCTACAGAGTACTAGGGGTGTGCATGAATTTTTTTTGCATTTTACATCTTTTGCATTTTGAATTCGAGTCGAAACGAATGTCAAAACATTCAATTCAATTCGAATGTTTAAAATCCAAATGTCAAAAAATCCGATTCAAATCTGTAACATTCAAATCTATCCGCTCAAATGTTAGATTGGTATTTAAAGATACAAATGTCAACAACATTAGTATCTGTTATATGTATTTGTGCGCATTTCACATGCATCCTGTTTCATCCTGTTTTCATTGCATTTTCATCCCGTATTATAAGCACAAATACGTATAATGTACATATGTATCTGTACATTCAAATCACTTGAATTAATGTTTCAGAACATCAGAAATCTGTTCGAATGTCTAAATTCTACTGTTATCAAATTCAATTTGAATTTGAATGTCAATGTTTGTCAGATTCGAATTGGATTTTTGAATTTTTGAATATTTGTGCACATCCCTACAGAGTACTTGCCAGTTCATCTTTTTTTTTTTCAAACTTCCACATTTTAATCTTTTGAGCCAGTGGTTGAACAAGCTAATTTTCCCAACATATATGCATACCATGTCCTGTAACAAAGTGGTGTGTCAACTTTCATGTGACGTGCCTACAGTGATGTTGAAATTAATCTGTGTAGCTGGGCCCTTAGAAGCTCCAATCAGACCTTCCTGCATTATGGTGAAGCAAGGAAGGCTATTGATCTGCCAGCTACCTTTACCCACTTTCTGCTTGTATGTTGTTCAATAACCAAACAATAGGGCTATAGTTTTAGCATTGGGGATGATACATTGGCAATCAACATGTTGATTTTCATTTGCTTAGATGGTTAAAAATGAAATTTATGTATTCAGAAGAATTATACATTTGATTACATAATCTCAAAGATATTAAGCCAGGAGATGGTTTGTTCCCTCCTGTGTCCATGCACCTACCTGTCCACTGTTTTTGCTATGCCTATGAAAGCAGAAAAAGTTGAGGCCAGCAGAAGTCTCTTGGGTATCCTTTTCTAAGCCTTGCTCACACTTTATGGGTTTTATATCTGACACCCCTTAGCATTCCCATGGTTTCTAGAATTATTTAGGGAATGTATTTTCTGAGCCAGCGCTTAGCCATTCCAGCCCAAAGATAGCTATTTCAAGGAGCCTTAACTTCTCTCACAGATCCAACAGATGTTCACTTGTGTGGTAGGAGGGTCTGAAACCAGATAGCTTAGCTTTCTGAAAATTCAGGAAATTGAAATATTCTGAAACACTTGTTTAAACAAAGTTTACAGCAGCTGCCGCACAAGTGGTTACTGTAACGAATTATTACTCCACACTCTGTTTTAGGCATACAACCACCCAGAACTGCATAAGGTCCACAATGAATACTGAAGAACTGTGAAGTGAGAACAAATAGTGAGTAGGTGATCCAGATGGAGAGAGAATGAATATGCAGACAGACAATCTCCATTTAGCATTTTATAAATAACACTGACTTACTGGGAATATTTTCCACACAAATCTAGAACTGGCCCCTCAGCCACATACAAAATTACTGTATTTTATTGGGAGCATATGCCACCTATGACATGGAAGTGATTAGTTATTTAGTATTCAATTAATGGATCTCTGAGCCTTCCAAGAAAAAGAACAGAAAGAAAAAACTTATAGCTGAACATGTTGCTTTGGGTTGACAACTATGAATTATTATTTATTTTATTTACACTTTTATATAGAACTCTGATTGTACATGGCATTTAGAATAATGATGATTATGATGATGTTTTGGTTTGGAGTACATTCTTCTTTAAGGTCTGTAACTCTCTACATTAGAGTTTGTTTTCATAAGCAACAGGTTAGCAACTGACAAGTGTAGTTCCAAATTTAGCCCTTGGAATATTTTTATGGTGCAAGGTATAACTTCCCTCAGATAGCATAAATGGTATAAAATAGTTGAAGAATGGTAATGACTGAAATAAAATAGTACCCCCTAGTTCTAGTGTTGTCATGCCCAATTCCGCCTCCTCCTCAGAGGAAGTTCTGCCTGTAATGCCACCACAGACTGAGAAGCAGCCACAGCAGGGCATTACAGACATTGAGGGGTTGATGCCAGTTTCAGGGGAGCATGCAGATAGCTCTGACAATGAAGCTACAAGCAGTGAGCCTCCTGAGACAACAGAAGCAGCTAAAACACAGATTAGAACGATTAGCTCAGCTGAACTGTGGGTAGGGTAATGATTCCTCTACTTATTGAGCCAACACACCTTGCTTCAGTGTTGCAGACAACTTCATGCAACTCTGTGCCTGTGCTCTGACTTTGGACTCCTTGGTAACTTGCTTACCCTCTGGACTGACTGACTCTTGCTGATTTTCTGGAAGCCTTGACCTTGGATTTGAACTGACATTGAGCACGCCTGAGCCCCTTTGGAGCTGAGTAAGCTGTGCAAGTGTTTGCCTACTTGCCTTGCCTGCCTGAGATGTGACAAGTGTTGCGTGATAGAGAAAATATTTATCAACCTTTTTTATACCATGCATGATTTTTATATACTTCAATCAGGTCCCCTCTTAACCACCATCTTTCAAGGCTGAAGAGGCTTAGAAGTTGCACATTCTGGGCTTCTGTATCAACACGTAATGCAGATCACAGAACTCTCCTCCTTGTTGATCCAGCTCTGTCTGCATTGGGTGGATGCTAATCTGGATTAAGGGGTGTTTTTCCAATGCAGCCCTTAGATCTGGATCTAAGGAATGGGTACATTTCTTAATCCGGATCTAGTAGATCCGGATTAAGGGAAGCACCCAATGTGTTTCCACAGGAGGTGTAGCACCCATTAGGAATGGGTGCTAACACCCCTGCTGTGGAAACAGCTTTGCAGCCATCTGGGGAATCTGGATCAACTCACAAGGGGTTGGTCCATTACCCCAGGTGTTTTGGGGGACAGGGGGGTGCAGTCTTCGAAGCAACCTCAAAGTGATTTCGAAGTGCCTTCGAAGCTGACTTTGAAGTGACTTTGAAGTGAATGTGAAGTCAACTTCAAAGTGACTTTGAAGTGACTTTGAAGCCAATGCTGGGGGGTGTCCCAAAGGAGCATCCCCTCCCCCTAGCCTCCTTTGGACCCCATTGCCTGTTTCCAGTGGAAACAGGCTCCCTTTAATTCAGATTATCTGGCAGAAGACCCCATGTAGGCCCCATTAATGGGGTCTACAGAAAATCCAGATTAAAGGCCAAAATGTACCCATTAGATCCGGATTTCCCCAATGGCAGTGGAAACAATCGGGTCCCAAATGGGTGCCGTAGTGGAAATAGGGTAATCCAGCTCACACCCAAATGGGTCCTAAATGGGTGCAAAAATGGGTACTTTTGACAGTGGAAAAACACCCAAGAAGGCCCTTTAATCTGTATCTCTGATAATGCTATTTAATTGATACTACAAGAGGGACCAGGACCTTGATTCAGAACATAGGAAACATGCAGACGGTTGCCTCTTGTGCTCAAGCATGCCACAAGGGCCCCAAGGCTAGGAAATTTTGTTCTTAGCATTTGGGGAGCATGAGGATGCAGCTGCCCATGCTTCCCCATGATACACATCAGTAGTCCAGGCTATTCTGAACCCACTGGTGCAGGATTAATGAATGGTAAGTGCAGAAAGACTCTTGGCTGGAACCTGGATAAGCAACATTTTAGTTGTTTTTGCACAGCACCTATTGGTATGGGTTGTTTGAGACTAATCTTGGCCATGGGGTGAATTCGCACTTCAGCCCATAATATGCAATTAGGCAACCTCCGGGCAGGTGCATCTGCACTGTCAGGAAGTGTTTACACACTAGAAACCTGTGCCTAATTGCATACTAGCTGTGGAGCATGAAATTGTGCTCCACAAGCTACCTAGCCCTTACCTGTGACTTACCTGAAGCATCTAGCCAGGGAGCATCCACACCTCTGCTGGCTGGGAAGATTATTGGAGCTGCTGTGCAAGTGTGCTGGCAGCTCTGATGACCTTCTGATGTGACTGCAATTGCACAGAGCATAAGCATCAGTGTCATCATAGTGACAGTGCTGATGAACACGCAGTCATGGAGGGCACCACACTCAAGATAGTGGTGCCCAGAAGAGGACCAGCCTGGGGCCTGAGCACAGGTGAGTGATCAATCATGAGGGGGATAGGATAATATTGACTAGCAATCACAAGTGTGAATGTTAGCCAATATTAGTTGATTGCACACCTTTCCTGTCCACAGGATGGGAAGGGAAGCGTAGTGTGAACAACTCACAAACATGCCTGACCCTAAATGAATCTTTCTACTCACACGGAATACTTGGGTGGGTAAACTGGATCCTCCCATACATTAATTTTTTTTCTTTTTTAAATCAGCCTAAGGTTCTGTTACAATGAGGCAAGAGAAAATCAGCACTGTGATCAGAAAACAATATTGAGTAGAAGCTTCCTATAGATCTTATTACAAAATCATTATAGTTTTTTTCTCAGATTCAATCCATCACACTTGAGCTAAGGGGATACTATATCACCTCCACTAATGACATTGATGCTTTCACTGTGTTTATCACTGCTGCAGAGATATCTATCAACTGAACATGCCACAAAGAACAAGGATGGTACTGTTATGTTGGCCATTAACTTTATAATCATAGTTATGGTGCTTATATTAAAAACATGGCAGATGTCTTACATTTTCTCCTACATAATTACTGCTTCTGATTATGTCTCTGGCACTTTTAATTTGCAGTTTGAAGTGTCTATTGCTTTTACTCTCATCATGGATCTGTACAGTGTATTGAAAGACCTATTTGATGGGGAGAAGATGATGGATTATAGTGATGTGTCCAAGTTCACGGGAGCTCATAGAAGACAAAAGACATGAATCAAGGTCTCCCTGGCCCAGGAAATGTGAACTGAGGCTTCCCAAACTTCCTTAAGACTGGTAGCAAAGTGCTTTGTTAACAGCTGTGATAAATTATCAACTACAATCAAATAAGCAGAGGTTCTCTGAAACAATTTGTTAGCATGGACCAATATTTGCAGGAAGACATTTGTCACCATGTTGCTGCAGCAACCATTTTTGGCACCTTGCACAAAATTTCCACAAAGCTGTGGGCCATTTAAGGATCATTCCTTAAAATTTCATATCCAACCTCTAGACAACAAAAGGAAAATGGGGGGTCTTGTTTAGATTCCATATTTCCTCTTGCCAGCTCTGCCACATGGCAGGGCAAAATCGTGGGGCATGTTGAGGTCTTTACCTTATATAGAATTGCTAGTGGGTACTTCTGGGTATTTTGATAGCATGAAATACCTGGAAGTACACAAGAGCACCCCCATACTTGTGTAGTGGGCACTTTGATCCCTGTTTGGCCCTCCATATGCCCAGGGGGCATTTTCTTGAAGAATGATCTCAGAAGCAAGGGTCCAGACAAAGTAATTCATACAGCTATTTTGGGGAAAACAGAGCTGGAAACTGATTTTCCCAGGACAACAATATGCCAAGATTTTACCCTTATACCCCACGGCTACACGAGATTGCCAAAGATATATATAGCTCCAGGATAATCCCAGGTTTTAGGTCCTGTCTGGATGCAGCTTATGTTTACACTAGATTAACATTAAGGTCATATTTCCACTTACTTTAGGAGGCCACCTCTGTGCATTCAAAAACATGCCCACTGCAACCCTGATGCCATTTTTGGTGGCAGCAGGCACCTTCAAAGGAATTTGCATATGTCATTTTGCAATGTGATCACTTGCAGAGACACCTCCGGAGAGGAACAGTTTGTTCCTGCCTTGCATAGAGCGGGCATGGAAGATGCCACCTCCTCACTCTGCAATGGAGATGAGAAGAGCACCATGGATGGGGGCACCTATTCCATTCACACGAAACAGGACCACCTCTCCTAGAACTTGGGATGCAGCCTATGTTCCTGTGAAATCTGAATATTTCTGAACAAAACTAAAGATAGCAACTAAAATCAGGAGCATACTTTTCAGAACACATTTTTGAATAAATATCCATTGCCTTATGGTTTATTGCATCTGTGTGTATGAATTTTGGAAAACTTGATTCCTCCAAAAGATACTACTCCGTGTGCTGATTTTATTGCAATCCATAAAAAAGTTACAGGTTGATTTTTCTATCATAATCAATATAGAAGTTAATGGCATCCTCAAAGATGGAGGCAAGATAACCCTCCCCTTCAATCTGGGAGAAAGTCCAGTAACCCATTGAGGCTGCAAAGTAAAGTAGTCCCATAGGAGATTCAATGAACTATCTTCTGAGCATTTCCCACCCAACATACACTTAGTACACCCTAGATGGAATAGAATCAGGGTGCTATTAGACTGGGGCTTTTCAGCTGACCCTTTATGAATGGGTTCCTTGTGGGGTTTTTTTGCATTTAATTCATTTCCAATTGAATGTAAGAAAATTTGTATTCATTCGAATAGATCCCCTTCAAATGTGCTAGAATTCTATTCGATATGAATGTATTTCTACGAATTCATACAAATATCCTATATGAACGCATATTTATCCCATATGTATCCAATATGTAGCCTGTGACATATCCTCTCTAAAAGCATCAAATCCTACCTGAATCCACTTTGAATCTGCTTTCATTCCATGTCGAATGCACTCGGATCCCTTGCAGATGTGACTGGCGCAGCCACTTTCCTACCTCCCCATTTCATGAATGTGCTGAAGCATTTATACTAATGTTCTGAAACATTGTATGAATATGAATGTCAATGTATGACTGTCATAACATTCAATTTGTATATGAATGTCCAAATTCATATGAATTCGTGCGAATATCAAATGTTACAAATATTCATACAGATCCCTAGTTTCCCAGCTTGAGATGCTCAGTGTAGGGATGTGAACGAATATTCTTAGGCATTTGAAATCCAGTCAAATGTATCAACTTTTGACATTCAAACTCAAATAGAATGTCCCAAAGTTCAAATGTAAACATTTGAATCGAATTTTGAACTTCAGATCTTTTTGTTCATATTATCTGGACATTTGTACAGGCTCTTGCAGAATGCGTCCTTGAAGATACGCATCTTTCCTGCATCCGTATGCATTTGTACAGATCCATACCAGACGAAAACAGGTTGCATATGGGATAACGACAGGATGCATACAAATATGTACGGATGTGTACGGATGTGGGGAAGATGCATACATGCACATATGAATGTTGTCGACATTCATATTTGCAGATTCGAATAAAAATTCAAACAAATATATTCAAATTTGGTAAATACGAATCGAATCTTGTTAAATTTGAATTTGAAAGATTAGAATCAAATCAGATTTTCAGGTACTCGATTTGATTCTAATATATTGACAAAAAACATTTGTGCACATCCCTAGCTTAGGGAAACCTCAGGTTCAATTATGGTAGGCGTCATAGCGCTATCCTTGTAGCCCTCTGACCCTTGGTGTGCAAATCTTGCCATTTCTCTAGGCTGGCTCCAGGTGCACGCCGAATATCCCACTAGCAAGTGATAACTCAGAATATTGCTCCTCTGGCATTATCACTTCCTAGCTGGACAGCACAGGTTCTGGCATTGTTTTTGCACACTTTAGTGACACACACGTCTGAGTAAATACCCAGAAATACATGAAGCCATCACAACACATGCACAGTTGTCCATTTCGGCAGTCGCACTACTAGACAGAGTAATAATGGTGGCTCAGCCCACAATAGTGGCTCAACCCAGTGTTGGGCTTTGTCACAATAAGCTATTATGCATTTTAGGGGCGATATAGTGAAGCTATGATGCGGTTGTCTAAGTAGTACAACCTTAACATTATCAGCATCTCCGCCAGAATTCTATTACAATTCAGGAGGTATAGTGGTTCTAGATCAGACTGTGCCAGTTCATGCATGCCATCTTCAATCCAGTGAGCAAGTTTGGTCCAGTGGTTAGGGAATACACTCCTCCACAAAGCCAGCTGGGTGAACTTGGGCTTGTCACAGCTCTTTCCGAGCTCTCACAGCCCCACATATCTCACAGGCTGTCTGTTGTGGGGAGAAGAAAAGAATGGTTTGTCAGCTGCTTTGAGTCCCCTTAATAGGTGAGAAAATTGAGGGTAGGAAAGCCAACACTTCTTCTTCAATCCTTTCTTAAAAACAAAATTCTGTGGCATTTTTTACAAAAATAAACAAGCTAACAGATGTCAGGGAGAAAAAAATAGATACATTTATTTGCTGTTTCAAGAGAAGATATTTGTAGGAAAGTGTGTGTGTGTGTGTGTTTTTAAAAAAGCCTTTACACGGTGATACAGTCCCTTCCAGGTCTTCCGGGGTCTGGGGGCCTGAACTGTCTCACTGCTATGTGGGTCAGTTAACCAGCTTGGAGGTTCCTTCAATAGAAGCTTCAGGGTGGCAAAATCATGTAAGCAAACAGCCAACGAGAATCATGACCACAAAACCAGTAAGTTGATTGTCTGCTTTTGAAGGAATTACACATCTCAGGAAACATTGCTGCCTTTCTTCCCCTTGTTCAAACCGAAATATGCCGTCAACAGGTACGTGGCCTGAGGGCATTCGTGATTTGGAGTGGAAGTTGCCTCAGAAACCTAACACAGAAAATGGAGAAAGGAGACAGGGAAGATTTCAAGGCACTTCTTTAGCTCTTCTCAGGAAAGAAATTGTTTTCTGTATCTAACAAAAAAAACAGTCACCTGTGTGGAACATAACAAAGGCTTATATTTTGTTGCCAGGTTACCATGCATGAGAGGTAAGAGAAATCTGCTTACTAAGAAAGACCCTTTTATGAATCCGGTTCTGCAGCTGTTTGAAAGTTTTGCAGCTGCTATTCTGACAGGCTGAGAATAGTTGTCCCTGAAGTGACTGTATATCTTCTCTCTCTCTCTCTCTCTCTTTTTTTTTCACTGGGACAATATAATAAAATATAATCCATATAGGGATTTAGGGATGCCTTACTAACAGCGGCATAATTCTGGCATCTTGCTGGATGCAATAAGCAGACCCCGTGGAGTTGGACCTCTTTCCTTGAGAACTGCAGCTCTTTTGCACTCTGGAAATTCCTGCATTTTCGAGGAAGAATCGGTGCAGTGCCACTGTCACTGCTGACGGATACAAACTGCAAAACTTTGTGTCTGATCAGGCATTTGGAAACTTACTGTGCTTGAGCACAAAAAACAAACAAAAGAAAAGGGGCTGGCTCAGCAAATTCCCGGATGCCTGTTCCAATGCAAAATCAGCACGGTCTTTGGAAATCTGGTAACCTCCTTTGTCCTGTGATTGGGGAAAAAATCCAGCTGTCATTTACAAATCTGATATTTCTCCATGATGTTAGGAGGCACCCTTAGGCAACCTGGAGCTTGTTTTTTAGAAATGTGAAGCAAAGAGGTCTTCTGAACGATTTCCTTTTCATGCAACTGAAAATACAGGCATGGTTAACATAGGGTGTTTTTGCAACTGGAAGATGGGGAGGGCCACGCATGCTCCAACATGGTTCATTCACACACCACAGAATATAGATAGAAAACACATTCCAATCCCCCTATTTTCGTTTAGAGTTCAGTTAGAGCCTGGATTGGAGGTGATGGTTAAGTTGGATGGTGGGAGATCTCTTACAAAAGGATACAAATGTTTATTTACTCTTAGTGCTGGGGTGGAGTTTATGAATTCTAAGTTGGGAGGTTGGTTATTGCTGTTTAAAAGGGAAACAGTTTCAGGAACATTTTAAAATCACTGAATCACTCCTAAACTTATAATTGCCTCATAATGAAGTAATTAATCCCTTCTGATAGTAATTAATGTACACTGGTTCTTGCTGCATTCTTTGACTGTACACTACTATGCTGGCGTTTTCCCCTGGTTTTTTTGAATACTTTTTAATAAAGACTGTTAAATTTGGAAATCCTAATATTTAGGACTCTGACTTCCACTCTTCCTGCCCTTCTGAACCCATGCCAGACCAACTGCAATTCTGCAAAACCAGTCTCATCCACGCTATAGGTCTGATGCTGTGAACTGGGAGCAACATTCCCCAATATTACATTACCATTATTAATGGCTCACACATTCTATTACTCATTTTTTGCCTGAACATTGAGTAGATCCAGACCCATGACCTGGAAGTGATATGTAGCGAAAGAGTAATTAGATTTAATTCTGATAAATGCATACTGCACTTCGAGAGGAAGGAAATGTCAGCAACTTGCATTGATGTACTGTTTGTCAGCACAGACTGCATTATTTACTTATTTACTTAACTTATTTACTTGTTTTTATTGCACCCTGCACCCAAGAGTCTCAGGGTGGGTTACAACATCTACAATGAACACATTAAAATAAATAACATATTAAACATATTACAGCCATGGCATTGTCTGAATGTGGGGAGGAACTGCTGTACTGATGTGCATAAGTGACATATCTAACCATTGCCTACAGGGTATGAAGATTTTGCTAATGTATTTGCAGAAACAGAGGCTGACACCCTCCCACAGATGGTTCTCACACATCTAGTGCACTAGGAGGACAAGAAAAACTTAGGCATCCCTCAGGGGAAGCTCCTTGCAAGGCTAGATGGAGTGAACTGCTCTGTGAGTCAACAGGGAGACATAAGATCATCTGTCAAACTGATGAAACATCCCTCTTTTCCCTGGAATGTCTCTGTGGATGGAAACAGAGACATATTCCTCCCCAGCCAGGGACAAGAAGTAGCACCATCCAGGTCCTCTGGGTATAAGGTTGACAGCAATCCAAATGCTCCCCATGCCAACTTTTCTGAAGGAGGTAGACATGGAGTACTTACTTCCAGCTTACCAAAAGGTTGCCCCTTTAAGATGACACTCTGTAGCCTTGACCACCTTCATGCTAGTCATCACCCACCTGGATGCATGATAACAGGTTAATGCTCTGATAAGGAGCTGAGGAAGATGGAACCATAGGCCAATTCACACTCGGCCCCGTAGTTCACAAAAGGTCAATATCTGGGCAGGTGCATCTGTACTTGCAGGAGGCATTTACAACCTAGAAGCACCTCCAGCCTTCCAGATGTTGACCTATCATCATCTAGCAGTGGTGCACGAAATCATGCACCACAGGCATCACAACTCTTACCAGTCTTGTCCCATTACTTACCAGAAACATCCAGCACAGAGACCATTCACACCATTTCCAGTGCAAGGGGTCATCTGAGGGGCTGTACAGGCATGCTGGCACCTCAGATGAACCCAAATGTGATGGGGCATGTGCCATCACACCAGGGTCCAAATCCAAAATAGTGGTGCCCTGCCAGTGATCAGACACACACCTGGACCCAGGTTAGTTTCCAGAAGCCTGGGGCTTAGTCTGATATGTACTAGTGTTCCTAAGTGTGAATGCTAGTTCACGTTAGTCTATCAAGCACTTTTCCTGCCCAATGGATGGGAAGCTAAATGCAGAAATGTTCCATGTCTGTTGGTAACCATACAAGGTTGACCTGAAACAGAGATAACCAATATTAATGCTGTCAAAATGAATGGCTCATTCATTCATTCATTCGTTTGTTCGTTTGTTCATTCGTTCATTTGTTCGTTATTTATATTTCTGTCCTGCCCTATACCTGAAGGTCTTGGGTGGGTAACAACACTTAAAATCAGTATATATTGAAACAGTAACAGTAATAGTGTCTATAATGTGGGCAGAGACAGTATATTCCCATTTAACCAAAGGCCAGGGCCATTGCTGGTTGTAAAGAATGTACATTGTAGATCAGTAACATCCGAGACAGTCAATGTTCTCTATCGCTGTAAAATGACAAGACTTTCTGTTGCTGTTGGGTATTTTCAAGGCATGGCTGGCTCCTGGTTGACTGCATGGGACCTCCATGGAGTTTTCTTGGCAGAGATGCAGAAGTGGTTTGTCATTGCCTGCTTCTGCGGAAAGGCCAGTGATCAGACCGGCAATTCTCTGTTTTCCATTCTCTTTGCTCTAACACTGTGCCACAGACTCTCAACAAGACTTTCAGAAAGTCTCTACATCAACTGTCCTTCCTGAATATTTAACTTCCAAAATACAATGAAAGGGGCATTTTTCTATCATGTACGCTGCATAATATTAATGCAGGATTGAAGTCTTGTCTCGTTCCGCACATTTCTTCCCATGTAGCCTGCACAGCACGTGGTTTTCAGTTTGTAATTATTCTTGTTAATTTTTTGTTTGCTATTCTCTTGCCAGGCCTCCCTCATGCATGTTTGTCTCATTTTAACTTGGCAGAGGCAGGATTCACCACAAATATTAAAGAGCATGTGTACATGCCGTTCACAATTGCTGCTGGCTTCAATCACACTGTAAGAGACAGAAATTAAGATTAAATGAAAACAGGCAGACAGGACAGTCTGTTAGAAAACCGCAACTTCAGTTCACTAATATTTTACAGCACAAGTTGCTCTAACCTCCCAAGAAGTCATGATTGGAACATTTGTTCATCATTCTTTCTTTTTCTACTTGCCTTGCAGTTCTTAAATCAGTTTTGCTATGAGAGATTCCTTGTTTGCATGGAGGCTCATCTCCTTATCCCATCCTGAAAATTGAGTTTTCCAAGAATTAAGCTAGATGGAAGGGAGGTAAATGCTATCATCCAACAGTGAAAATGAAGAGGTACATAGATTTTTAAAAAATTAAACACAAATACTCAGGCAAAAATGTATGTTTGTAGACTACTGACTTTCTTTTTGCTCAAAGAAAATATAATTCCTCTTCAGATATCCCCTATATGTTCATACAGGCATGGAGAAAAGGGAAGTGAGCTCATGCTATTGGTGTCATTAAAGCTGTGTTCACACTTAAAGCTTAATCCAGCTTCAGTCCATCTTCAGAATGAGAGAACATATCGGCAAAGTGACCAGTGATTTCCTTTCCACATTATCTGTCCCAAAGGTGAATTTTCTGAGTTATTTAACACTGAAAGAAAACAGCTTGTTACTTTGCTGGTGTATTCTCTCACTCTGAAAGTGGACTGAAGCTGGATTAAACCTTAGGTGTGACCACAGCCCACGTCACCTGCAACTTCCTTTGTTATATATGTTTTACCAGCAGTGGCTCCTGAATTAGAATAATCTACAAGCCTGGCTTTTGTCATTTGACTGTTGACTGTCAATATAGAAATTCAGTGCCAAAATTTGGGGACCCAATCTGGAAAAAAAAATTGCTCTATCCTTCAAGGAATGCTACATAGGAGCACAGTCTAAGCAGTGCGAGAATGACCACATTAGTAACAAATCTTTTGTGTCATCATTTCTAATTGTATGGCTAACACTGCATTGTACTTTCTAAGTTCCCTTTCCCAGTTGACCTTATTTATGGCAGGATGCACGTCATAGCTTAATAAAATTGTGAATGCATCAAGGATCTGAAGAACCTTTCTCCCCTGGGTGCACTTGATGGTTATGCCACTGTGCCACTGCACCACAACCACCATTTGAAAAGACCTACCTTTCTCCCTGTACCCTTTACTGGTAATTGAACAAATAGGGATATTTGTCCTTGGGGTGACTCCTCAGACTGTCCATATCATGGCTGGGGTACAAAGATTCCCCAACTGCCATGTTACCTTGGCTGGGGACAAAGGCCACAGGTGAACAGCAAGCTAGCACTTTAAGGGTAGTATTATTCTTAATTCACAAGGAGAAGAGGGTTATGCCTGTGGCACATTTCTCTCTGCCCTCCAAATCCTACCTGTGTCTTCCTTGCCCCACTTTTGTCATGCAAGTTAGGATGGAATTTACGATTCTCTGGAAATTGTCATAATGAGAGTCCTGTCATCTGGTATATCTGTGCCATTGACACATTGAATAGTCATGTGAGAGAAACAGTATACAAAAAATGCTTTCATGCACCAGTTCTATCACTATCACCAGCTACAGCATGGATATTTTATATGGGATTTTAAAACTAAGGGCATTTTTGTACTTCAAAGATGGGGAAGGCTTAAGGATGCTCTGGCTTGGAGCATCCACACACCGTGGAGCCACTTCTACCTTGGAGTGGCTCTAAGCATTCCTGGTACAGCCCAAGACACAGCCTTCCCACCTTCCCAGCAGCCCCAGGTGAATACCTCATCTTCATTATGGACTGGTTTATAGGAAGCCATGCCTCTCTTGGGATGCCATGTCCACATAGGATGCAGCATCAGACCAGGGCTCAGTGAAAATAGTGCCAGAATCTTTGAAGTGGTCTGCCACATGTTCTTGGCAGTATGTCAGCCCAACCACTTGCGTGTGGATAGCACCATGCAGCTACATCGATTTACCCAGTATGTGGAGCCTTCAGTGTGCTGTGTCGAAATAGCCTTCAGAAGCCAAAAGTCACAGGTTGTATAAGTAGAATGCCTCCTGCCCATAGGGGGGATCGCAGACTCCTGCCTTTGCCAGCTGACTGGATGCTGCCACATAAATGTATCTATGGAGTTTCTCTCTCATGCTTTCTCACAAATTGCTTGGTATCTTGGTATAGTAGGAGCGCCTCCTACTATATAGACCTGCCTATGGCTTAAGATCACAAAGTAAGGATCTTCTACCCTCAGAAGTGTGAGGAACTGCCATGTTCAAGAGGACATTTTCAGTGGTGGCCCCCAGACCTTGTAACAGCCTTCCAGAAGAGGGTTGCCAGCTACCAACACATCCCTTCACCCAGGACTTGGATGGTTAGCTCCCCTATAGTCCTGCTGGAGATGGAGTGAGAGGGTTGTATTTTATGCTCTGTTTAAGGCTGCATCCACATGGGATGCCTTAATTCGGTTTAAGGAAATCGAAATAAGAGAACCGGGTTAATCCTGTTTACACAACTTGCAAGTTAACCCGGTTCAGTGGCATTCCGATTTCAGCCTTAAATTGGAATCAATCCTGGGAGTCCAGACGGCAGTCCTGTCCTCCCACCCATTGCCCATCCCCCCTCTCTCATTGGTGTTCCGTCCCACCCTCCCTTCCCTTTGCGTCATCCATGCTCCGCCGGGGATTCCCATTCTCTCCCCTCCCCCTTTCCACCACCACCAGCAGCAGCATCCATCCATCCATCCATCCATCCATCCATCCATCCATCCATCCATCGAGGAGCCCCCTTCGCCCTCCCCGCAGTGGGCACGCTGAGCCCGCCCGCCCCTCGGCTCTCCTCCTCTTCCAGCCTTGTGCCGAGGGAATAGCAGCCAGCTGCTGCTGCGGCAGCAGCGGCATCCATCCATCCATCCATCCTGGCGCTGCAGTGTTTGCCCCGCTCCGCCGCTGCCGCCGCTGGCTGCTCTTCCCTCGGCGCGAGGCTGGAAGAGGAGGAGAGCCAAGGGGCGGCGGGCTCAGCGTGCCCACCGCGGGGAGGGCGAAGGGGGCTCCTCGCTCGATCTTCCCCCCGGGGCCGGGAGGGAAATAGGAGAGCGGGGAGAGTGGGCGATCGCCGCTCCGCACGCTCAAGCCCCCGGGTGGTGGTGGTGGTTCAGGGGGCTTGAGCGTGTGGAGCAGCCAGCGGCAGCAGCCAGCGGCGGAGTGGGGGCAACGTGTCTCTGGCTGGGAAAGTTCCCCGGGGACTCCGGGCTTTCCTTTCCTTTTAAAGTTTTAAAGTTCAGAACTTGTGGAAAACTGCAACATTGTTACTAAGCTACCTTGCTACAGTGTAGCTTGTAGTAGCTGTTTTGAGGCTAGATTCTTTGAATGAAGCAAGCTATTGGGAGAGGGAATCCTAAACATGACGTGCTTCGAATACGTCCAGCCATTGGTTACAGTGCGATTGGGGGCGGGACAGCCTTAACACGGAATCTCATCCCGGAAAACGATACTGTCCACACAGTTAAAAAGCAAACACGTATCAAGGGCACGTTCCGGAGTGAGAGCTGTTGAAATCAGGATTTATTTCAAAACGGTTTAACGTCGTTTAACACGGAAATACCGTGTTGAGTCGAACTGCCGTCTGGCCGAGGAGAACTCAAAACATTTTGGATTCGCGATAACGATCCCATGGGGATGTGGCCTAAGTGTCACAAATTTGATCTTTTTACTGTGTGACCCACTTTAAAGGTGAAGGGGAGGCCATAAATGCGATAAATAAATAAATATTAATAATGATTGGTTAGCTGAGGAAGGCAGGCATTAAATGCAGCAGATGTTGTACAAAGAGTTCATAAAAACATGCTTTCTGGAAAGATTATATTGACTCCAGTATAGATGCTAAAGAGAATAATTTTTTAAAAGAGGTGTTTTTTTTTGCATAAAAGAAAAATGGGGAAAAAGTATAAATTTAAAAATGCAAATAAAGTGATAATTCTTAAGAAGTAAACATAACTGAAAGATAAACAAATATAATTGTACAGATTCATGCAAAGTCAAACAATGCTTTTTCATGTGTTCATATCTACAAAGTTTATATCCATTGATTTACTGGGGCTATTTATTTTTCTTCCCAATACTGAAGGATGGAATACTCATTCCCTAGCTCTCTGCTTCCAGATGCTCAAGTGAAGCTGACCTCCAAAAAAAGAAAAAGAAAAGATAATTAAACACCTATAGAATGAGTCCGTTGTCTGGATTGGAGGAAAGAGCAATCCTTTTTATAAAAAAGAGAGGAACAATTTGGGAAAAGATACTGGGTCTGCAGCATCAAATTCCTGAACAACACAGATTGGAATTACAGTTAAAGGAATGGGAGATGGAATGTGAGCAGTGAGCAACAGCCAAGACGTTCAAGAGGCAGAACAAGCTCTGGTTGAAAGATGAGAAACAGAAGCAGCTGCAAGTTATTGTTGCGGGACTAAAGATCAGCACACTAAAAAACCTTTGCAGATAAAGGACAGGGAGAAGGACTTACAAAGATCAGATTTACCTCTACCAGTCTATAATACCCGATTGCTACCACTCTCCCTCAGCTGGACAGTGGTGAATGGACCAGAGGTCTTTCTGAAGCCTTCAGACTGAGTCAGGTAGCCCCAAGTTTTCCATGCCATCACAGTAGAGGACTGTGAATGGGGAAGGCTCGTTCCCAATTTCTGCACTGTACATTTGGACTGTGCTAGGTGCTATTGCTATTTGGGAACATGAGGCAAATTTGCACTTGGACCCATAATTCACGACAGGGTAATATCCAAGAAGATGTCACCAGATGTTACCCTGGCACCTCAGATGACCCCAAATGCAACTGTGCATGCATGGAGCATCATTGATACCATGGTGTTGGCACACATGCAGTCATGTCAGTCTCTGCAATTAAGATGGTAGCACCCTGCCTGCAATCGGACACGTGCCTGGACACAAGTAAGTCTCTGGGCGCTTGGGGATTAGTGCAATGTGTACTAGCATTCCCAAGTGCAAAAGCAACCATGGTGCCCACTTATCAGATGTTCCATGGTAGGTACATCCTCCCAGGGAACAGTCCGACTGATGGAGGCTTTTACTTGGAACTCTTCCAATGTAAAAACCACTCTAGGACAGTGCTTAAATTGGTTTCCATGTATTCCAGGTCTGCCATGAGAGCAGCCCAAGTGGCAAGTGGAGCCTGGCTGGCACCATTTTGCCAGGGTCTGCAAACAGCCTCCTAATGGGCTGTTTGTGAGGCACCACTCAAATCTCCCCCAGACTGCAACTCTAGAGGCTGGAAGGGTGCAATGTAGGTGCCCTCTGGTGCATGTGCAAATTACCTTAGAACTTGCTCCAAAGTGCATACTGTCACTGCTAATTTGAATGGTCAGATGCCTCTTTTATCTTCCTGTTGGGCAGTTGTGGTTGTCTGCAGAAGGAGAAGAATAATCTAAAATTAATTTGTATATATAATTTTATGAAAATATCAAAGCAATAATAATATCAAAACCTCCATATCTGTGGGGGATACATACCAGTTCCTACCCCAAATTACAGGAAACCACGGATATATGAAACACTGGGAAATTTCATGAGATTTCTCATAATTCCTAGGAAATTAAACATTTCTGATTGCCCTAGAAGAGGAGTAGTAGTAGTAGTTGGCTTTTCTACCCACTTTTCTCACCCATTTAAGGGGACTCAAAGTGGCTGACAAAGCTTTTCTATTCTTCTCCCCACAACAGAACACCCTGTGAGGTAGGTGGGGCTGTGAGGGCTCAGAAGAGAGCTGTGACTAGCCCATGGTTACCTAGCTGGCTTCGTGGGGGAGGGCGGGATCAAATCCGGTATTCCCAGATCAGAGTCCGGCTCCCTAACCACTAGAACAAACTGGCTCAGGAAGCCTCTAGGAGGCCTAATGGCACTGCTGGGGTGGTGGTGGTAGACTGGTAAGATAAATGAAACCACAGTTGCCAGATTAGTGTATATAGGGGCACATCTGTAATTTAAAAGGCTGTAACACAATTCTAAAAAAAATATACATGCAAACTTGTATAGTTACAGAAGCTGGTTAACAATTTAAGACAAAGTTTTGTTTCTCATACAGTCAACGTCCCTCTGGTGAAATCTGGACAGGAAGCACATTTTTCCTTTTGCATTAAAGAGAAGCAACTGCTCCCCTTTAATGAAAATGTTCTGTCCACTCTGTCAAACAGTGGCAAAGGAATCCGTAGACACCATTTCACAGGTGGAGAAGTCTTCTCCCTTCCTGTAGGATCAGATACAATTTTGAGACTTTAGTCTTAAAATCACAGCTGATCCTGCTTCCTCCCACCCCTTTCCCTGCCCCATACAGCCAAATTGCCTATATTTTTGGGACAGTCAGAAGCTTACTCAGCCTTTATCCAGCTTGAAGCCCGTATGCTCAGTTCAAAGTAGGGATGTGGATGAATGCATTTTTGACATTAGAATCCGAATGTCAAAAAATCCTATTCGATTTGGATATTTAAGATCCGAATGTCATAAAATCCTATTTGAATCCACAACATTCAAATCCGTACATTTGCATGTTAGATTCATATTTGAAGATGTGAATGTCAACAACATTTGTATCTGTTATACATATCTGTGTGCATTCCATAAAAATCTGTATGCATCCCATTTTAGTTCCATATTTTAAGCACAAGATATGTACAATTTTTGCGCAGATCTGTATACGACAGATACGAAACTACACATTTGAATTATTCAAAAATCCATATCAGATTTTCAAAAATCTGTATTCGAGTTCAAATGTGCAAATTCAGATTTTTGAAAATCTGTATTCGAGTTTGAATGGCAGCATTTGTCAGATATGAATAGAATATCTTGACTTTCAAATATTCGTGCACATCCCTAGTTCAAGATCACTTGCTGCTGCTACAGACTTTCTGCTTTCCCTCTTCACCTGCCACAACCCCTTTTCTGTGACATTGCTGTGAAATCAGCTTAGAAGACTATTTGCTTGATGGGTAGCTCAGTGGTAAAGCAAACTGTTTCAGAAGTAGAAGGTTGCTAGTTTGATTCCCAGCTTCTCCAGTGAAGTAGGCAAAGCCAAACCATCTTGGAGGCCATGGAGTTGCCCATGCAGTCTGGAATATCCATGCTTTATTACAGAGTATCCCAATTTAGCAGAATAAATAATCAATGTCTGGATGCAGCCTCAGAGTAGTACCAGAACATTTTTTTCTAACAGGCTGCAGGTATGAGTTGTAGCAATCTTGCTAGCAGTTGTATACATGTTTGCTCAGGCTGGTGATACTGGGACAAATCTGATATTGGGGGGGGGGTTCCACTGGCAGTAAGTACCCATTAAGGACCCATTAGGCTCAGAGCACAAAGACCCCATTTCCACTGCAGACACATTAGAGCCACATTTGTTTCCACCAGTTCTAGAGAAATCTGGATTGAATGGGTCCTTCAGGACCTATAATCTGGATTTCCTGAAGACCCCATTAACACGGTCTACAATGTGGTTTTCAGGCATCAGGTCTGGATTATATGGAGCACGTGTCCACCGCAATCAGGCACTGGGGTCTAGGGGGGGCTCTGGGGCGGTGGAGCCATGGGGGTGCCCCCAAACCCAAAGCTCTGATTCCTGTGCACAATCTCCAAAGCTGGTTCTGAAGCCGGCTCTGAAGAATAGCACAGGCTCTGAAGAGGACCCCACACAAGAGCAAAGGCTCTGGAGAATCTTCGAATTTTGCAGCAGATCACTCCAGAGAATCTTCAAAGAACCTCTGGATCGTCTACAAAGATTGCACCCTCTGTCCCCCCAAAAACTTGGGGTGATGGGCGGGCCCCACGTGGGTCGATCTGGGTTTGCCACATGGGTGTTCCAGTGTTTCCACTGTGGGCAGGCTAGCACCCATTGCTATTGGGTGCTGCACCACCTGTGGGGACGTGTTGGGTACCTCCCTTAATCTGGATCTACTAGATCCAGATTAGTTGAAAGGACCCATTCTTTAGATCCAGATCTTCTTAGATCTGGAATAAGGGAGGTCAGTGGAAAAATTCCCAAGAACTGTCTTTCATTTTCAGCGTTCACTTCTGATGCTGAGAGACTAATCAGTGATCTTCCAGTTTGTACATTTCAAAGGTGTACCATGTATTTTACATGCAGAAAACACACAATAAAAATGCAACTTAGTCAATAGTATATTCTTCAGATTCCAGATACAGTAGGCTGTACTGATAGCTATCCTATTGAATTAACACTAGAAAATGAAGCACAATCATGTTGGCTGACTTAATTTTCATTGAGAGGAAAAAAGATGGATATAAATGCCAAAGAAATACTTAATTTTTAAAAAATCAGTAACCAATAAATTCCCTGTGAAATTCCCTGAGACATTAGTTCAGTATAGAGCAGAAGAACTATTAGAAACGTGGAGATACTTTTCAAAACATTTTCTGAAACAATTTATCTCTCCTTAAGCTCTACCAGCACTCCAGTATATCATTAATATGATATTGGTTAATAGGATTTGCAGTAGGGAAAAATGTGCCTCTTAATGTAACATTTGGAACTAGTTAGTATTTCCACATGTTTAGTGGAGACAGCATTTAAAATCTAGTATCAAGTTTGCACATTGTCCCACCACCACACAAAGAAGTCAAATGAATATTTACAGTTGTGCTGTTTCAGATGGAAAGATTAAGGATAAATTGTCTGCCCTGCATGCAGACAGATGAGCGGGGGGTTGGTTTGTTTTTTAAAAGAGCTAAACCAATACGTTTGCTGGGAAACAGCGCTGCAAGCTCAAGCTGGGAATGTCTGGCAGTTTTTCTGTTTTTCTTTTTGGAAGTACACAGTGAAAAAAAATTAGTTTATATTCTCTGCCATAATTGGGATTCTAACCAGCAGTCATCACTAAAGCCTCCATTGTTCTAGCTTGCTTTTGTGATAAGAAAAGATACATATATTATATGTTTATTTTATATTCTGTTCTTAGAACAATGCAAAGAGGTAATACTGCAGCACAATGTCAAATGACAAATATACACAAGCAAAATAAAATATTTAATAAATTAGCTTCCACTTCATACTAACTTAGAGCATCTGCCAGGAAGTTTTGCACACTCTTCTGGTTAATAAAGGCCAGCTCCATATGATGCCCAGATTTCAAACTAACAAACAATATACAGTAGAAAAGCCCCTCTGGAATAATCACCTGCTGCCTAGACAGTGTGTGGCAGGCACTGTTGGTGTGTGATATTGTGACATGCACATCTGGGTAGTCCAGATTATGGCACACAGTGGTCTGGAACAGTGCCATATGCATGATAGTGCTGGCCTAGATCTGCCGTGTACCAGCCTTGAAGCTTGCATGAAAGCTTCTAGCATTGGAACTCTTGGGGGACCCATTTGGCAGCACACTTCGGTGCATAGCCAAAATAGGTTCCCCAGTAATCTGAAAAATGGAGCTGTGTCTTCTGCACAACACGATGTTCTTGATTGGGACCTGCTGGTCTGCCAATAGGTAGAACATACCAGGAGTGAGCAGCACTCCCCTTGGACCAGTCTACAATGCAGAAGAGAAGCCCATTGTCTACTGTGTAGACTGGTCTAATGATAAATGCAGAAAGCATTGTGATCCTGCTATATAGACTTGTCACATTTGGGCCAAGACTTTTCAAAGGAAAAACACAGTTGAAACACCTCTGGTGTACCAAGACCTATATTTGCTGTAAGAGCATCACACTTATTTGCACCCTTGCTCCTTATGACAAGTGAGGCAGGTGGTGTTCGAAGTTAACTCCAGGTGAGAACCCTGAGTCACATGTCAGGAGGGGGTAGGCCTCACTCTTTCCTGTGCAGCTCCACTTGACTTGCCATTTTGCTCTTTGTTCCTCAGAACACCATAATGTAGGGCCCAGGATGAAGTGCAAGGAGGGTTAAATGCAAGGGATGGTTTGGTTTTTTCCAGTATAGGAGATGTGGGAATTCTTTTTCTTGCCTACAGCTCCCATGACTTCATTCATTAAATTTAAAAAGTTGTTCCCATAACCCACATTGTCTTCTTTGCAATCTTTACTGGGTAACTGGGGCAGTTAACAGCTATCATTTTTATAAAGCAGATCTACTGTGCTGTATATTCATTTGCTGCCTTCCATCAGTTCACCTGAAATTATTTCTTTTATTTTTTCCCCTTCTCAGTATGCAGTATATATCAACTGTAATTACTGTCAATAATTTCTCAGCTTCACTACAGCAGGAATTAATTACGAATCATAAATGTTTAATAATACAAATATGCCAGAAGTATAAATAGATGTGGTTTTATTACCAGGCAATAAGCTTATAATGAAGCATAAACAAACATATCAGCTCCTGATATATTACTTCTGTCACTCCATAAATGGCATCAAATGCAATAAAGCTATCAAAGAATTAAAAAAATAGAAAATAGAAAATTAAAGTATAATAAATCTTGACAAAGATACTTGATACACTAATGATTTGGCATTTATTCTGGCTAATGTGGATTTATATTTCCACTAGGTCTCTGCTTCAATCAGATTTTAATCATACATAGTATTCCAGGGTGGGTGGGGAGGTATTACCAGACTTCCACCCACCTAAGATGGAGATACATTGCAGGGCTGACATAAAACGTACATTTTGTTTGTCATTATTTTTGCACTGTCAGTATTTACAGGGCAGCCTTAGGCAGTTTCATGTCTAAGGCTATAGCGACGCTAGTGAATATGGCAGCCAGTTTAGTCTTCTGATTATAGAGTATTGGATTCTTATCTGATTGTTTCTCAATTCAAGTCTGTTCTCCCACACAAAGCCAACTGGATGACCTTGGGCTAGTCACAGCTCTTTTTCTGAGCTCTCACAGCCCCATCTATCTCACAGAGTGTCTGTTGTGGGAAGAAGAACAGAAGTTTTGCCAGCTGCTTTGAGTCTTCTTCTTCTCATAATGAGTCAACAGGTCACCTCAGACCACCCCTATATGTATGGCAGGAAAAGAGCATAGATCAAAACAAAAATCACCTTCTCTATTACTGGGTAAAGTAGCAGCAACTGGCAGAGCTGATTTACTGGGGCCATTTTTCACCCATGGTAACATAATGATGCCCCCAAAATGGACACGTTCTGCAGCAATTTCCAGTCCAGTGTTAAACTGGTCTGGGCAGAGACTTACAGTTGTAGAATGTTTGTTCTTTAGTTGGGAGGATTTTGGAGGCTGGGAATGTTGCTGTGTGGCCAGCATGCCTTCTACCACTGCAGCAGCTGTGGAGCATCCATACCTTCAGATGCCCTTTTTCATAACTGGCTGTCTGGAGCCTTATATTTGGAGGCTTAATAGACACCATTTTTGGAAGCTTAATAGACACCATTTTCTTTATTGATCTACTTGATTACAGAGAGATCCATGATCTGATCTCGAGTATCCCTTCTGTAAAATTCTACACATATAAACCTGTATAGATATAGGCTGCAGCTCCACAGTGGCAGGATTCAACCAGGTGATGGGGGAACTTGCAAGATGAGAGGTGGCAAACACCACATGCCACTCTGCCCCAAAGCCTCACAGCTGTAGGACAAAAGTCAGTTGGTTTTGGTCTGGCAAAAATGGCCCAAATGGAAACTGGGCCAATGCACTGAGTTGACCCTCTTCTGTCATTCTGTACAAGAATAGGAGGTTCCTTTGGGGCAGACAACCAGCCAACCCCAGGCAAGGCAGCTCCTGGGGTGGTTGGAGTTGCCTAGAAGTCAGTTTGTGATGGTAGATGTAAATGCAATACACCATAGTCATCCAGGACTTTGGACACACAGACATATGTGGATGTTGCCTAAAACAAACCTACATTAATCTTAAGACATGTTGCAGCCTGAGGAGTTTATTTACAGGTAAATGAGTATACAATATCATCTCCATTTAATATTTTTATATCTTCTTACCTAAACTACAGGATTTCTATTTTAAGTGTAGCAAATATGTACATTATACATATCTAAGAACATGTTTGCACTTAATTTCAGGCCCTAAGTCTAGCAGACTTATTTGCCTGTTCGTTTGTTTATCTCTTCATTATATTTTTTATACTTGTATCCTTCAGGGCAGTTTACAATTAAAATGTGACAGTTAAAATGGTAAAACTAAAAAGTATAGGACCAGAGTAGAAGAAAGGAAATTTAACAACCAAATGCCTTCGTGAAGAGGTGTGTCTTCACCAACAGTCAAAACGTATAGAGCATTGTTGCTTAGTCAATAGGTAGGCCTTTCCACCAATTGGGGGCCACTGTAGAGAAGGCCCTCCATTGAGCTGTCACCTCTCTTACAACTGAAGATGTGGAGTAACCTCCTCTGCTTATCTTAATTAACCGTGAAAAAGCATTGCAGCTGTTCAATCAGCAAGATATTTATTATTTAATTAACTTATATTTGTTTTTCTTATTCAGTACAATATTCTAAGCAGATAACATTCTATAACGAAAATAAATTTGTGGACTGAAACAGTGGAAGATATTCATCCAGTCTTTGGATCTAAGCTTGGTTTAGTGAGCATCTTTTTTTTAAGCTTATTAAAAATAAACTAATGAGTTAGAACCAACATTTGGTCTAAAGGTTGCATAACAACATTTATCAGTTGATGATAATAAGGCAGCCCATCCTGTTGGCTCTTCATCCTTCTGGGTCTTTTTCTCTTTCACTTGTTCAGGAGTGAAAATTTATTTGCAACCTGCTTTTAGGAATAATTTCAACACTGCACATCAAACCGTAGCTGCACTACTACTTAGATATATTCCAGCTCATCCAAACTCCCATGATTGCTAGTTGTGAGGGAGAAGAATTTTAAAGTGCTCTCCGAGTGCTGTATGGGTCAGGAAAGAAAGGAGCTTTGCACAGGAACACAGAAGAGCAAAGAAGGGAGAAACCAGCAAGACTGACAAGAGGTGCAAGCCAATCATTTGCGGTTGGTGAGATATATTTTGGGCAAATCTGGAGAAAACAGAGCTGCCTATTGCTGGTACACCTTGAGCAGAACATACATTATCTTGTGTATTTTGCTTCTTTTCTCAAATTACGTGAAATTCAAGTAGATTTCTTTTTGAAGCAGGAGATAATAAGGCTTGTGGGCAGCTAAGCCCCAGGATTGGCATGTCCACAAAAAGTATATGGCTAAGTAAAGAGTATGTCTCATCCTTGTAGATATCTATGCATTTGTGTCAGATATTTGTACAAATTCATACATTCGTATCGAGTAGAATCCTACTACATTTGAAGGGGATTTATTCGAATGAATATGAATTTTCTAACATTCCATTCCTTACAAATCAAATGCCAAAAAATCCATCCATGCACATCTCTACTGGAAAGTCCAAGGAAAGGACTATGCAGCTTCTGGTGTTCCACCCAGGCAGGGACTACGCAGGGACTCTGAAGTTTTAAGAATTTCTGGGGGCATCCTGACCCAAATGTGCCTGGGATCATTCCACGTCTTAGAGTTCCTATATTGGGCTTTGTTTTGAAAGTAATTCAGAACAGCTTTTGGCATATCTAATAAAAATAGTCTACAACACTGCTGACTTATACCTTTTAAACTATGCCAGCTTCCAGGGTCCAACTGAGCCAGTTTGATCTTGTGGTTAGAGTTCCAGACTCATATCTCACAGTCATGGGGTTTGATTCTGCACTTCTCCATGAAGCAGTTGGATGGCCTTGGGCCAGTCACAGTTCTCTTCTGAGCTCTCACATCCCCACCTACCTCACAGGGTGTCTGTTGTGGAGAGAAGAACAGAAGGCTTTGTCAGCTGCTCTGAGTGCCCTTAAATGAGTGAGAAAAATGGGGTCTAAAAGCCAACTCCTCCTCCTCCTTTTCTTCTCTAGGAGGTACAAATAAATTGCTGCTAACAATGACAAGGCCTTTGTAACCTTTTAACAGTTGGAACTAAGGCTAATGGGTTGTCAGCAAAAGTGAGTCCATGTTTTTCTTTTCATTAAGTGAGCACAAATGCAATCTTTTGCTAGATCTGCGTACTCTGATAGTGAGTTTGACACTATCTATGATGTTTGACTGGGATAAGATGTTTCCCTAAAACAGTATATGCACTCTGTCAACATATCTCTGTCTATCACCAGCATCATTTGTATGCATTTAGCATAGTCTCTTTGGCTTGCATTCTCTCCTCCACTTATGTAATGAGGAGGTATTGTGGACACAAATCAGAATGCAGAGAATGCATACTGATTAAGATTTCCATAAGACAGCTTGTTATTGAAAAAGGGAGCATGAGAATTCATGGTGTGATCTTTAATGCAAATCATTAAAACACCTGATATTTTATTTATCATCCATATACCAAACAGAAGGTCCTGGCTTGGTTTTTGGAGAAGGCTGGTATCTTACATTATGTACAATGTTGGCTTCCAAAGTTCCAAGAGATGGAAACAGTGATGTCAAAATGAAGGTTCTGTTTAAAGCTCCATTGTTCAACTCATGCAATATAAACACCACCAACTGGAAAATGTAGGGGAAAGCAAAAAACAAAACTAGCTGGTGTGAATGCAACAGCTCTAATGTTTGGATTGTAACCTGAAGCATTGACTTACATATCTATGATCAATTTGGTTTCATTTATTACCAAAGCTTGTATTTTATGCATAGAATACAGCCTGTAAATGACTAAAAAGAAATAAGTTGCACTGTGCCAATTCCATGGGAGATGTGTGTGTGTGTGTGTTCCAGAGGTTGTGTCCACAGGTATTTGTACCAGTGCTTGTGCCAGGTCTGAACAAGATGCTGTGATATTGAAGAAGAGTTGGCTTTTCTACCCAGCTTTTCTCACCCATTTAAGGGGGCTCAAAGTAGCTGACAAAGCTTTCTGTTCTTCTCCCCACAACAGATACCCCATGAGACCAGAAGGCTCTGTTTCCAGTTTCTGGAAACCCTTTTGGCTTTCCAGAAGCCTTGAGAAAACACCCAGAACACCACCTGAATGCTTCCACCTGCCTCCCCGGAGCCCCCTTACCTTTGGCAGTGCTCAGGTGGTGCCCCATGCCTCTTCCTGGGGCTTCTGGAAAGCCAAAAGGCTTTCCAGAAGCTGGAAACAGGGCCTTCTGGTCTCAGATGGCCTTCCAGCCTTGATCTGGTTTCAGGAAATCAAAGGGAGGCTTCCAATCAAAGCTGAATCCCAGCTGAATCCTTCTTGAAGCTGGAAACAGGGTCTTTCTGCCAGCTTCCCTGTAGGCCCCTTACCTTTGGGGACACTCTGGTGGTGGCCCGGGTTCCAGGTGGCGGCAGCAGCGAAGTGAGGTAAGTGGGGAGGGGGCAGGTGGAGCAGGGGGGGATTTATTCATAGAATACATCCATGGGGAGGGGGGGGGTATTCTGCCAGAGCCAAATATTTCACATTCTATTCACCGCGAATAGAATGTGGAAATTGGCTCCTTGCACACCCCTAAACCCAGGGCATAGAAGTCAAACCTCTGGATAACTAAACTTTAGTGTGGATCATGAAGCACACTTTTCAGCCCAAATCAAGTGATCTGAGCCAAGAAGGTAGAGTCAGCAGACATGATGTTGGCAACCATCCACATGATGGCTGCAAGCACTGAGGCCAGGAACAAAAGTTCCCTGGTCTCCACAGTTGCAAGGCCAGGGCTTTCTTTTTTCTTTTTTCTTTTGTGGAGGACAGTGTCCTAGGCTAGGGCATCCTGCCCTGACTTGGGATAACAAAGGTTAGGGCAGAAACAGCCTTGATCTGTTTCTAGGAAATCAAAGGGAGGCTTTCAATCAAAGCTGAATCCCACTGAATTCAGTACCATGCCATCCTCACAAGAATTGGAGAGTAAGGCTCCTTCTGTACTGGGGCTTATTTTGGATTATATTCCAGAATAGGAGCATAACACCTACATGCCGGTGCAGACTATAGTAGGCATTTTCCTATTCCAGAATATCATCCCAAATACAGAAAAGGTCTAAATTAGGCTGAGAGACAGTGACTAGCATATCGCCCAGTGAACTTTCATGTCCTAGTTGGGATTGGAAACTTGTCTCATACCATTACACCACATTCTTAAAAAAACACACACACACACAAAACCACTGGTGACCGTCTGCATTCTGCAAGAGCACTTTGTTCAAGCTGTTTAGGGATTTCGGTTTTTCCTAGTCTTTCCAGCATACATTAGGGATATGCACAAATATCTGAAACATTTGATATTCGTATGAATTTGTATGAATTTGGACATTTGTATACAAACTGAACGTTATAACATACGTACATTGACATTCATACAAATGCTTCAGAACATTCGTGAACCTGTGGAGGTGGGAAAGCAGCTGTGCCAGCCACATCTGCAATGGATCCAGAGTGCATTCGATATGGATTGAGAGTAGGTTCAAAGTGGATACAGGGTGGTTTTGACACTTTCAGAGCGGATATGTTACAGGATATGTATGGGATACATATGTGTTCGTATCGGATACTTGCATGAATTCATTCAAGTACATTCATATCAAATAGAGTCCAACCACATTTGAAGGGGATCTATTCAAAAAAATTTTAATTTTCTTACATTCAATTTGATATGAATTGAAGGCAAAAATACCCATTTGTGCACATCCATAGCATACATTGCTTAACATCTGGGAGAGCAAGTATTATTGAGATAATCTAACTTAGATAATCATCATCATTGGCTCAGGAAAATGTTGATGAGCTGGGCAATCCAGTACATTCCCAAGAGCCAGAAAAATTTATTGTCTACCAGATTTGATCATGATTTTAGAGAACTGTAACTGAGAAGTTGAGTCTTGCCCAGGCAATAATCCTGTTGTGAAACTAGAGTGTGTGTGAGTTTTTTTCATTTTAACAAATCTATTAATGCCAGAGGGGCTGAAAGGTATCAAAAAAGTGTTCGTGTATGTTCACATCTTTGCTTATTATATTTTGCATATTGTGTAAGAACTACGTGCATATCTGTTGCATACTGGCACAAGATCTTGTGAAAACAACATCAGAAAGAAATTGTTGGATCTAATCCAACTGATACTACTTTGAGGCAAATATTGAGTAGCAAGAAAAACTCAGATATACATTGCAAAGGAACAGAAGTCCAGTCGTGCGGTATTGGATGCCACCCATGGCTACAACATTAAAAATTGAGATAACATTAAAAATTAGAGAAAAGTGGGAGCGACCTATTGTAACTTAACTTCCAAGGACTTCTGTGCATATTGGGGGATGTAAGATGAGACTGAGGCCCCATCCCCATGCAAGTTTGGTATGGCTCCAAGTGTGGGATTGGTGCGGTCCATCCCCATGGGTTTGGATTTGGTCTGCAAAAAGAATGCCAACCCCTCCCAAACCATGCCAGAAGGGTGCCAAATTTGATACCCGAAAAAACAAGTCTTGGAACACTTTGGGGGACTGGTACACATTGCTCAGTGAGCCGGGAACGCACATGGGGACACTAGTGAGCTAATGGGGAGGAGATTTGTGCTAATGTCATTGGGAGGTGGCATATGCTTGCTGTCCTATGACATCTGTTTTTCTCACCCTCCCTGTTGCTTTTCAAATGATTTCATTCTGTCCCTCTTTTGTATCTAGTTTCAGATACCCAACAGTCTATGTCACTGGATATTTGTGGGACTATTTTTGGATTTCCCCACCTTTAGAATCACTTATCTTGCCCATATTGAATACTTCAACATGTGAATGTGAATCTCAACTGTTCTGTTAGGAGCCTAACTATGCACAGTCTTGCTTATCACTTTAAAAGGAAATCCATTTGAATTGTGACATTTGAAATTTGATTGAATTCATCCAAATTTCAACATTTGAATTAGAATCAAATGTTCATGAATTCAAATGTAAACATTCAAACAAAATTTGAATTTTCAAGTCTATACATTTGAATTATTTGGACATTTGTGTGTGTGTGTGTGGGTTCGTACACTATGTATACTTGCACATACACAGCTTTCTCGCATCTGTACAGATCCGTATGGAACGAAACTGGGTTGCATACAGGATAACTATGGGATGCATACAGATGTGTATGGATGCGTACGGATGTGTAACGATGTGTACGGGCGCATACAAATGTTGTTGACATTCGTAAGTGCAAATTCAAATAAAAAATTTGAATAAATAGATTTGAATTTGTTTAATGAGAATCAAATTTTGGTAAATTTGAATTTTCAAGATTTGAATCAAATTGAATTTTCAGATATTTGATTCGAATTGAATTGAATCCTGAAAATTGCATTTGTTCACACCCCTAAACAAGAGACAACAGAGCAAAAATAGATGGTGTCATGTTTGTTTTCCTGAGACAGCAAAGCTATAAGTGCCATGCCTAACATGCAGATGGTTGTACTGTCACCTCCCACACTGCACCCAAAGGTCCTCCTACTTCTCTAAATGATTAACATGCACAATGCAACCTTACCAATTTCTTGCGTTCTTTTTGTTTCTCTGGTACAGAAAAAGGTAACACGGTACCTGATCATGGACCAGGGTTTAGATGCAATGGACAAGTGCCAATTTTGATTTTCAGAGGTCTATAATCCAAGCCCTTTCTTGGAGCAGGTTCATGGAGCTGTGGTTGAGTCATGGCAGATAACTAATCATCTTCACTTTTTGCATTGTCTTCCAATCAATTCATCATAAGCATGGAGCATTTCTATTTTGATGTATGAGTTACTGGAGCAGCCTTCAGGCAGGTGCAATTCACACAGTAGGACCATAAGGGAAATGGAATCCTTGAATAATTATTTCCTATCTACACTGCATTATCTTTAGATTTTAGTGGCACACTTTTTTTCTTCTTAATTTTTTTTTTGCCTCTTTGTTATTTTTTTTTCAAAAGTATTGCAATCTCCAAAGGAATATATTTAAATTAAGGAATTCAGGCAGTTGTAAAGAAAAGCTTGTAGGGAACAGCTTACTGAAATCTGTCAGCAGTTGAAAAAATTCCAGGCCTCTTTTCTTTGAAAGAATCTGGCTCTCATTTTCTAATGAGAACAGCATTCCCATCAGAGCCTCGCTGATGCAAATCTGTCAATTTAAAGTCTTGGAGCTACAGTGACAACAGAATCAACAAACAGCAAGCTGATGTGGAGAAGAAAAATACACCTGTTTTACACTTGCTGTGACAAATAGTTTCGTTGTTTGAGGGCTGAACAGGTTATTTCTGGTTATAGCACTGGGGTGGGTGACAGAAATGGGTGTACATCAAAATACCAACTCTAAGATCTGTTAGAACATCTAATTATAGAATCATAATTATAGGCCTGGTATGCATCTTTTCCAAAATAAACAGACCGAGAAATAAATTCAGCTGCTGATAGAATAGCAAAGGGGAAATCTAATTAAACTTATGTACACAGCATTGTTTTCCACACAAAATAAAGGGAAGGGAAAAAAATCACATTAACATAGCATAAATATGGCAGATTCTAATTGAATTTTCTACCTCTAGGGGAAAGGAATCTTTGGAGTTCCAGGAAGCTTGTTAAGATCTTTGGGTCACATAAATAATTCTCCTTGTATCACTCTGTGCTGAGGGTTTATTTTATTCCAAAGTTCTGAAATGTGAACCATTTTTTAGATTTTGCTATTTTCATTAACAGTATAGGCTCTAAAATGTTTTTCCTCATGCATGACATTCAACCAAGAAAATAATTCTTAATCTTTTTTGGTAAATATTTGGTGTCTTACGGTCCCAGAGTAGAATGACCCATTCCATTTAAATGATTTTCTCTTTGAGAATCCTTAACTGGCATGAGATATCCTTTCTTGTGCTTCCCCCCAAATCATGGAGATGCTCAACCCAATATTCGTTCACCAGCTGAACTTGATTGCTAAGCTGAATTTTTGCCCTCTTCTTAGTTCCCAGACTTGGGATTATTAACCTTTATACTTAGCAGCCAATGCAGATTATATCCCAAAGACAATGGTACCAATATGAATTTATTTGGATAATACAACCGTAGGAACTAGGATCACTAAAACCTAAAATTCATATAATGTGCTGAGATAAGTAAGAGATTTGAGCAGTCTACACGTGTGGACACAGTTATAGTAAATGAGCTATGAATATTTTCTGGAAGTAAAGGACCATAAGGGCACAGCCTTAGGTTACAACCCTAAGATAAATGATGAACATTGTTACAGAAACTGCTCTAGGCATGTGTTTCTAGCAGTGTTCCCAACACATACATAGAATTTTTTAGGACTAACAATTTAATTGATAATGGATTGGAGCTAATCTCAAGGGAGGGGAAAACTTTTGGTTGATCTTAACACAAAGTTTATTCATTAAAATTTAAAAAGGTGTGTGGATGGACCCCTGGAGCTGGTTGGAGACAGGTGCATGTAAGCACACTGCTCCAGGGGCATCCAGATGAGCAGTAGGAGAGCATCTATGTGGGTGCTGCCTGGGTTAAAGAAACTCTAGAAACTCTAGAAACTCTAATACACTGCACTTCAAAACACATTTCAGGGAGAGTAAGTGACCTGTATCCATGTCTGCAACCATACTGTGATCTTGATCTACAGGCTGCTGGTGGGTAGAATGTGCTCATTTGCTCAAGGTAAAAATAATCCATGTGGTCTAATCCTCCACCATTTTAGTTCTTCATTTTGCTTTTGGCAGCTTTTCCTTTTACCTTTTTCATCCTAGTAAAAATAATTCATAATATTGTTGAAGCTACTTACTGCTATCACTTATATACTTAGAGGTGTCTTCCCACCATTTACTATGTCTTAAAGAGTCTCCCTGCAATCATTATGATATAGCAATTAGTCAATCAATCATTTATTTGATATTTGAAACTGATCTGGAACATCTTCCTAGATAATTGTGCAGTTTGGTACACAGTTTTCTGGAATAGGAGCCTGCCATCCAGAATCAAGCACAGTGTAGAAAGGGCCCTAGTTTGCAACACAATTTGTACCTTAAGAAACATTGGGCCTGTTCACACCTAGGTGATCAGGATGACCCAGAATGCTTGGATGAAACATCTATACACTGTCTTGCTGCCTCTGCCCTAGATCAGTTCAGAAGCATGCATAGCCATCTTGATTGTCACTAGCTGTGGAGCAGTAAACAAATATTCCACAGCCTTACAATGCATTCCCAGACAAAGAATTCTCACTGCTTCCACATCACAGCTGGGGCTACAGAGTTGCACATCATGACACTCGGAAGTGTCCCACAGAAATTAAGCATGAATAACTCCATCGTAAATTGCATCTCTTTTGGGGGGTTTAGAAAAGTATCTCTCTCTCTCTCTTTTTACTTTTTTATTCATAACTTTCTCATTTTACAATATTATTTTAATGAAATTTGCAAAATAATACATTGCAATTAAAAGATAAATATAACTGTAAAGATAATCTACCATTGAAACTAATGAAAGGTCAGCTAAGCTACAATTAAAAAATGTCAGTGAGGTAGAATAGATCATAGTGTAGAGTTTAAGAAGGAAGAATCAAATGATGAGTTTGGCTTTAAATATTTATTTTTGCTGCTTTAAAAAGCTGAGACCATTTTTCTGAGAAAAAAGTTATCAGTTATGCTTGCATTTTTTGTTGTTTGATGGTTTACTGGGTCATTAAGAACCACTGACCATACAACATCCATTTATAGAAAAACATCTCTTGAGATGAATAGGATTTAAAAGATAATAACATCTTATTTATGCTTTAAAAAGAAAAAACACAGATTCATGGAAAACAGTACAGAAGTGAACATATAATACTGTATAGATCTGAGCTGCTCTTCCTGTTCTCGTTGTTCTTGTGGTTCTGCACGAATTTTGATTATACTCCACAGCAAGTGTCATTAGATCAGCATTAAGGTAAGTGCACAGTACCATTTGGATAATGTGTCACCTCGATCGGGACTGCGCAATCCACTGTGTGGTGTAGACAAGTCTGTTTACTTGTTCCTGGTAAAGAGATAGAACTATTGGTTCTTCAAAGAGAGGATGCTATAGTTCATTTTAACATTCTTGTTCTATGTCTCTTGTAAGTGTGCTACATGGAACACAATGTACAGTGAATTTATGGTTAGCTTGAATACTCTCACTTCAGAATTGGAAAATCAGAGGTAATACACTTAAGAGGATTTTGTTTAGAGCTGTGGAAATGCCACAAGAGCTGACTCTGCTGCACCAAATCTCCAGGCTTTGCAGTTATGATATGCTTCTGCAGTAAAGAGACTTTTTAAAAAGCCACAGAATTGCTTCAGAAAAAAATAATAGCATTTTGCCTCACATTTTAAAAAAGCATTTAGAAAAGGTACTGGGATGATAAACGAAACTTCTGGGATGTAATTATGCTCTGAAAAAAGCAGCTTCCTAAAAATTAGTTCTTACTGAACATGAGTCTCTCAAGGAAGTGTCAGTTTATTTCCATTAAAATACACCACAATAACACTACAAATTGTCTTGGCATAGAATGCAATGGCCAGACGAATAAGGTTTAGAGTAATAGTGTCTTTGGAAGGAACTGATTCTGGTATTTCTATACTAGCAGTGTGCACACATGCAGTCTTTGGGGTTCAATTTGAATTGAATCAAATATCCAAAAATTTGAATCAATTTGAATTTTTAAAATTCAAATGCATTCACAATTGATTCAATCTGAATACATTCAAATCTATTCATGTGAATTTTTGATCCGTATTTGCAAATACGAATGGTGACAACATTTGTATGTGCCCATACACATCTGTACACATCCCATATGCATCCGTATACATCCTTTATGAATCCTGTTTTCATCCCGTACAGATCTGTACAAATACGTACGGATGTGGGAAAGAGGCGTATGTGCAAGTACCCATCATATGTGTATCCGTACAGATACGAATGTCTGAATAATTTGTACAAATGTTTCAAAAATTCAAAATTCATTCAAATGTTTAAATTCAAATCTATTATCTATCTATCTTTTTTGTCTGACTAGATTTGTCCGGGATTTAGCTTCATTGGGTGGCTTCTGGTTCTACCATTTCCCCTTCACTCATTTCCTTTCTCCTGTTATCTCCAAATGCTGTAACCTTTTCTCATAGGGAAACTCCTCCAACCCCTTGATCTTCTTAGAGCCTTTTCACACTTACCTGGGAAATCGTCCAGCGCAGGGGCTAGCTCTCTTCGGCTGCTTCCACACTTGGCCTTATTCTGGGATATATCTCAGGATAGGGGTCTCTTGTCCACATGCTAATACAGGCTATGGCAAGTCTCACTAGGACCTGCTGTAGTCTGCAATAACATGCAGATAAGAGACCTTGATCCTGAGATATATTCCAGAATAAGGCCAAGTGCGGAAAGGGCCTTCTAGTCCCTCCCTTCTGTAACTCCAAATCATTTATGCCCAGAGCTGTCCAGCACAGAGAGTGCAAATGCTCTCCTTGCTGGACAGCTCTAGGATGGCAGGAGATAGCTTAGGCTGGGTGTAGAGCACAATTTTGTGCTCTACACGCCAGCCACAATTAGGCTTCCCTGGGATGCACCGGGATGGTTCTGGATAGAACCACCCTCCTGGCAGAGTGAATGCCTTGTCCCAGGGCTGGCCTAATCATGCAATAGAGGCCCTCATGTGAATAGGCCTCTTAAGTGCAATAGATAGAGAAAGCCCAATAAAATGCTCTTCAGTGAACAAAAAGTAAGCCAGAGGGTGGGAAGGCTGTTCCCTCCCTCCCAGGTAAAACATGCAGCAAGCTGAAAACCATGTTCTTTTCATCATTACAAGAAACCTTTACTTACAACTGAAGTATCATATTTGTTATCAGGCTGCAGGGGGCATTTAAGAGATGACTTGACTGGAGTATATAAAATCATGCATGGTGTAAAAAAAGGTAGATAGGGAAAAAAAATCCTTTTGTCTATTGCACAACACCAGGGGTGTGCATGAATGCAATTTTTGGGATTCAATTCGAATCTTTAAAACTTGAATTTAACCAAATTTGGATTAAATTAAGCAAATTTGAATCTGTTTGAATTTTCTATTTGAATTTGCATTTATGAATGTCGACAACATTCATATGTGCCTGTACGCATCATTACGCATCCCGTGCGCATCCGTACATCCATATGCATCCCGTAGTTATCCCGTATGCAACCCATTTTGGTCCCATACAGAACCGTACAAATATGTCCAGATGCGGGAAAGATGCGCATGTGCAAGTACACATCATGTACAACCCCCTACACATGCAAATGTCAGGATAATTCAAACAAATAGATCTGAAATTTGAAATTTGTTCAAATTTTTAAATTTGAATTTATGGACATTCAACTCAAATTTGAATGTCAAAATTTGGACAAATTGAATCAAATTTCAAATAACTTCAAATATTTGTGCATACCCCTATGCAACACTAGGATCAGGGGGCACTCTATGAAGTTGATGAGCAAAAGAGTTAGGAACCACCAGGGAAAATATATTGGTTTATGGAATTTACTACTAGAAGAGGTGGTGGCTATAAGAAAGGATTAGACAAATTCCTGGAGACCAAGTGTAAATGGCTACTAAAATGGATACCTAGGTACTGCCTCCAGGCTGGAGAGACATACAAGATGCCTCTAAAGTTCATTTTCAGGGATTCAAGAGCATGTGAAGGTTTTTGTCTTCACATTCTGCTTGAGAATGTCCAGAAGCCTTTGCTGAGCCATGTGTGAGACAAGATGCTGGGCTAGATGAGCCTTGGCTTCATCCATCAGGGTTCCTCTTATGCATGCCAAGAGAGATCCGAAATAAATGAAGCATTATGGACAAAAAAAGAGAGAGAGAGAGAAGTAGAGATAAAAGTGGAGACATCTGATGTTTGGTAGCATTTGAGTTGAGGAGAAATGCTACCCTTTTTGCACAAAAACTGAATAGGAGATAATGCAATAAAAAACAAAGAAGTAGACATTTAAGCAATAAGCCTTAACTCTGTCAGGTAGGAATCCAAATAAAAGTACATTTTCAAATTATCTGGCTTCCAAGGTACCATTTGTGCAGTCAAATGTACATTTGCTGTGTTCTAAAACAGAAGGCAGTGAGAAGAAAACAGGTGTTCATTTGCTAAATGAACAATTTACATTGTGTGTGGTGTGGGGGGCTGAAGCTGTAACCTTGCAGGAATTTCAGATTGAATTCCCATTTCTCTGGCTTGAGCACTACTCCAGGCATTTCCTACGTCAGGCCTCATGGAGAGCAAGCAACATACCTAAAGTTCGCCACAGGGGTTGGAGAAGCATATGCTTCAGCTGCCTGAAATTTCACTCACATCCTACCCCCTAAGAAAAACACCATATGGAGTCCTTTTCACATCTGATAGGGCCCTGCAGACTTTACTTATTACAATATAAAGATCGTAAGCTTATTTAAACAACAAGAAGAAGAATACCATGATGGCAAATCCAATTGGCTGTGCATTACTCTTCACAGTTAAAATTTTCTGCCTCATCCCTCACTAACTATGCTGATGTTAGAAGGTGGTGTTCATGATGGCATCATGCATGTGGGTGGCAAAGATATTAATCCCACATCACCATCAATTGTGTGCAACAAGATAGAATACACTAAAAAAAGAATACCAAATAGCATCATACCACGCTATAAACAACAGGCTGTAAGTTGAGAAATTCATGATAATGCTGGGGGACAGTCTAATAAAATAAACAATACTATAACTAAAGGGACAATAGAGGTCTCTTGTACCCAGTGTACCAAACATGTTGTTTCTATTTATTGTATAATTTTGTGTGACCTTTTCTCTGTGGGTGGCCAAATGACCACATCTCTGGCATGCCTACCTGTTCCTTCCATGTATACATTCCAGAGACCCACTGTACTCTGGAACAAATGTGGCGTGAAATATCCTACAAGGTGAAATAACTATAATATTTTTGCACCACCACTGCAGTACATCATGTGCTTTGTCTTGATGTGGCTTTTAGCTATTCAAAAAGGAAACTGATGGATAAATGTTTAAGCTTACAGTAACTACAGCTGTCAGCCTGCTCTTATGAAGGAGCCTGTGCAACATGTGAAGGTAACCCTTATCACTGTGTTCTGCAATTTTCTCTAATTCATAGTTTTACTGTAGTGAACAGTTAAATACATTTGCACTAAGCATTGCTTTCCCAAAACTCTCATTATCAAAATCTACTGTGCAAGTCAAAGGTATTTATGCCACTGTAACTTCATTTAGGTTCCAGGAGTTTTCTGAGCCATTTAGATGGATGCAACCCTAATAGCATTTGCCAGGGTGCTGAAACTGCAGCAGTCAAAAAACATGGGGAAATTAGAATGAATTCTTTCAGAAACATCCTCGGCATGTGGCTGTAAATATACTAATACAGTATTATTTGTAGTGCTAATACAGTATCAAGGGATTACTGCTGCTACCACCTCTATCACTATTTGTTGTTGTTACTCTACAAACTTCTAAAAACATAACTTATGCATAATTTATGTACAACCACAACTGTGTCATCCTGGTCACTCACTGAGGGTGTGAATGCTGGTAGCCAGGAGCTCACCAGCTGCTCCCAGTGAAGCTGTGGATGTGTTTTTACTTGTCCACTACAATTAAAGATTGGGGCAGCTGGAGAGAGCTCCTGGATGCTTTGAGATAGCAGTGGCAGTGTGGCATGTGGATGTGGCATGTCCACTGGAGGGGCTGGAACCACTCTGGGTGAGTGCAAAACAGACCCCAAATTCCAGGGGACTCATGTAAGTAAGGACCTTTTCACACCTTTGTTTAGTACAAAGGGCAGCGAATGTTTGGGATACACTGGGAGTCCACCCTTTGGGATCCCTGATGCATCCCAGCCTTACCTGGCACTTATCTATGTGCTGGATAAGTGCAACCACCAGTGGTAGCAACAGACATGTGTGCTGTCCATTGCCCTAGTGACCAGGCAATATGATGTGCAACTGCAGCTGTGCCACCCCAGCCCATGTACCTTCTACCCAGAAGAAGTGTGAAAGGGTGCATGCTGGTGTGACCCAGGTGGTGGCTGGGAAAGCAGTGGAATACTTTATAGGGTTCTGCTGCTATCTAGCTGGGGAATGGTCTAGCAAGTGTGTTATGCCCTATGCTGGAGTATACCCGGGCTACCCTTTTCATCTCTGTGTGAATTCTCCCCTAAGTCAATCTTCCTGCTGATGGGAAAGGAAGAAAAAGATCAAGACAACCTTTTGAATAGTTCTGCTAAGGTGTGTTGCTGCTTAAGAGCCATTTGCAATGGACATGTATGTTGTGCTTTGAATAAAAGGGAGACTCCCAAGAAATCTAGGCCACATAAACTCTGGAACTGTGAAGTCTAGTTCCAAAAACCAAGAATATCTGTTAGGTTAGAGGAAACTTTCAAAGCAGTAGCTGTGTGTTTGTTGAAACAAAAGCAGTACCTTGGAGACTAACAGATTTATTGTCACAATGTTTACAGTAATGGTGGTTATTTATCATTTGTCAAAAAATAACTGCAGGGATGTTTCATGAAATCTGCACATAGGGTGCATTTTACATTACAGCAAGGCTGCTGCTTGCCTGCAGGCATAAGAAAGATCCTTAGAAACATATCATGCCTGGTTGTTTGTCCTAGGAGGAAAACAAAGATTTGGGTATTGCTTTTGGGGCTTTGTTTGTTTGTTAAAGTGTGTGAAATACTATACATTCTGTTAGTTTAACAATATCCACACAAGCAAATCTGGAACATCCACTCGGGGATAGTCATACATGCAGCGCTCTTAGCCAGTAATTTATCTGATGAAATAGTTTGACCCATTCCTGACTAAATGCTCCAAAAGTCCTCAGTCATGGAAGATAGGCACACAGGCTTTGGCATCTCCTGCATCTGGCCCTCGAGTTCCGAGGAAAATAAGGTCATGCAAGCTTTTTCTCAACAGTATGGTGCACAGAGCCCTTTGATGCCCAAAGAAATAGAAGTCATTCCCAGTGGCCGGCAGGGGACCACCCACACTCTCAAACACACAGACCACTGACTGATGTGTTTAATGAGTACACAGTAAATTTTTAAGCTGTACAGTTACGTGGGCAGGTCTCTGAAAGACTCCTGTGTTAGCAGATTTTTTTTATATTTTTTTCAAATACTCTTCTCCTTGGCTTGCTCCTTCAGAGGAAAACTTGCATGTATTGGAATGGAAATAGGAAAAGGATACCAGGTACAGAGGAACTGAGGACATAATTTTTTTTAAGAACTTTTTTTTAAAAAAAATCTACAGGCAAAAGCAATGTAACATGCTCTGGCTGACTTAACATCATTTCTTACACCATTGCTTTTTGTTCCTTGAAAGGCTTATTGAGAGAAGTATTTATCCAATTTTAATTCTGCTTCCTTGGTTTAGAAACCCAAAGATGCTGCATAAACTCTTTAGAGAATCTACTCATCTGCTGATGTCTGTAAACTGGCCATTTTTAAAAGCTTAGTACTTCAAATCTGGAAAGGCAATTATTCTGGCTCCTGGCAACTCCAAAGTGTTTTGCTGTCAGGAGACTAGTGCTTAGGCCCCAGAATACACTTCTGTGTAAGCAAACATGGCTCTAGAGCTGTCTTTGGGGAAAACACTGGTTATAAAATGGAACCTGGCATTGCTCCTTACCATGGTCTACCAGACATGCCAGGGCTTTCCTGACAAAGATTGACTTGCTGGCATGTCTGAAGGTACTCTGAGGCAAAGGTAGTGTAGACAGTTTTTCAGTTTCAAAATCCCATTCTACTTGGATTATATTTAAAGGGTACATAGATAAAACATAATATGCTTTCTGAACCTCTCTGGGTAACTATAGACAAATTTTACCACACGTTGGCTCTTTTTGCATGTGCAATGAAGACCCCATTAGGAACCCAATAGGTGCACAATTGGTACATATCAGTTACGTACCTTCCGCACACATGACCCCTTAAGACCTCATTAGGACTCCATTCTGAGTGCATTGTCTGCATGAGCACCATCGAAATCCAGATGTAATGGGGTCTTCGGGCCCTTAAGTTTGGATTAATGCAAGACCCCTTTAATGGTGCCTTCAATCTGGTCATCTGCCGTGAAGACCAGATCAGAGGCTGCAATTCCACACATATACCAAGGTATTGGGGTCCAAGGGCAGGCTTAGAGGCAACCATTTGCAGTGGGGTGGCTCCGCCTCCACCCCTCAACACACACATTACGTAGTCCAACACCTCCTTTGTAGCAGTCTACAAAGCAGAGCACAAGCTTCGTAGCAGCTCCGTGTCTCTCTGCCATGCCCACTGTAACCAGAAGTGGCCCCTGATTGATGGCTAAGCAGGTCAATCAGGCTGTACCACTGGTGGACCTTCCTGTTTGAGCCTAATTGGTCCTAATTGGAGCCTTGGGACAGGTGCTACATCTTCCGCACGGAGGCCCTGTTTAGTACCCACTGCCATCAGGTGCTAGATGGCCCTTGGGGACTGGATTCCACATCCCAAAGATCTGGATCTTCTTAACTCGGATTAAGAGAAGTATGTGGAAAAAGCCCCAGTGAATCAGATTTAGATCCAATGAAACCACACCAAAATAGAGGTGTGCACGAATATTCAAAGGTATTTCAAATTTGATCGAATTCATCCAAATTTCAACATTCAAATTTAAAAATCCAAACAAATTTCAAATTTTGGATCTATTCATTTTGGATAGTTCTTTTCTGGATCTATTCTACTACTGTGAAGCCAACATGTTCTTAGCAGCTCCTTGATCCTGACTGCCAAGCAGACATGTTCTTAGCAGCTCCCGGATCTGGATTAAGAAGTAAGAGCAGAGAGGGCCAAGGTTTACTGCTTCTGTCTGGCAGGACATGCCAAGAGGTAGTTGTCTCTTGCCCACTGGAGGGAGCCCAAAAGTTCTTGAAAAGGAAGGAAAAAGAGGAGGTGATTAAAAAAAAATGTGCAAAGGGTGGCATGTGCTGAAGCAAAGACAGATTTAATTTACACACTTTCTGCACGGGTCCTTATTACAGATTACATTCTGGAATAGAGGTCTTCTTTCCATATGCTAGTTCAGACATCAGCAGGCCCTGGGTAGGGCTTATTGTAGTCTGCACCAGCATGTGTGTGGCAGGTGCTTATTCTAGGATTAGATCCTGAATAAGGTCCAGTGCAGAAATGGGCTTAGTATAGAAGCTTGAACGGCCAACACATATCCAGTTGGTCTTCAGTATAAAATATTATTTCAGAAAAGACCTTCAGCAGTCTGTGAAATGCTACATCCAAGAAAGATGTGTGCTTAACACATTGTAGGGGAGGAAATACCTTGATGTATGAAGGAAAAAATGTCTGGTTTAATAATGGACATAAATATGAAGCTACTGAAATTTAGGCACACATCAGGATTTATGGTAGCTTTTCAAATATTAGCATCATTTGGGAGAAGGTTTAATATTTCAACCATTGTATTAGAGCTATGTGAAGACATTTGCAAAAAAAAACTAATGATGTTAGCTCAGAAACAGAGTAGAAAAGATGGCCCATCTTTGCTAAAAATATTCAGAAAAACTCACCTCTTGCTCCAGGTGGCTGTGGTAATTTTTGATCTTGAATCCCTGCATGTTCATGGAAGTGAATTCAATTTTGCATTTCAATTACGATGAGAAATGACCACAGCAATGTTCATGTTTATAATGACATCTTTCCCTAGAAGTCCATCATTCCAGTGGACTTGATTTTGTGGTAATGTAGGAGACCAGCAGGTGTTCATTACTGCAACCTCTTCTGTGCAGTGGAAGAAACATTGTAATGGTTTCAGAATGGCTGTTATTACCATACTTCAGGAGCTCTTACAGAAAACCTATTTCCCACTTCATCCATTAGAATAAATTGTGGAAACATTTCCTTTGTTTCCTGAACGATTACCACATGCTTTGCTTGGGCAATAAAAACAACACAAAGCTGTTGAATACTCCTTGCCCCCATTTCCAACAATATATTAGTCCTCGCGGAGGAAATAAAATGCAATTTTTAGCTTTAGAAATTCCATACTTAGATGTTGAACACCAAAAACAACATATGGAAAATGCCATACATTGTGCTTCATAGAGCCATCATTTGAGCATAGAATGTGTTGCCATAAATAGGCTCTGAATAATGTTGTGGTAAAAAATTATGTAATTAGTATTTGATATAAAATTTAGTTGGCTAAGTTGGCTTAGTTGGAGGAAATACACTTTATATCTCATCTCAATAATGCAAAATATAGTCCTTTTTCACAGAACTTGACATGATGACAAGAATCACCTCAGCAGCACAAGTCCTGCATATTTTAATGAGGCTGTATTCTTTTCATGTAAAATCTCATTGGGTTGGCATGAATAGTGCATGCCAGGCTTCACTAGCTGTGTCCCAGAGAAAACTAATATAGCTGTGGAACACTTTTAAGTGCTCCACTGCTCTCCAGTTGGGGCTTGATCTACTACCAAGAACAAGAAGCAACTCTGCAGAGTGTGAATGCACCAACTTCTGGCAGTACTTTTAGGAGTATTTCCTTGTGTGTTGCTAAAATGAGTCCCCCAGAGTAATCCAGCCTATATGGGTGTAATGTCTGCATGCCCTTCACAGTCTAGAATGCAGACTACTGTCCAGTTGTGGACATTTCTTAAGATGTTCCCAGTGGGACACAAATTTAGCACCATTTTGGTACCATATCTTTATCTTTGTCCTCTGCTTCATTCCATAGAAACTATTGGGGGGGAGTATCCCACAATTCCACAACCGGTGCAGAAAGGTGAGCTTTGGTTCAGAATATATTCCAGTCCAAGGCACATTGAAGAAAGGACTTTGGTCTTAGCTGATCAGAACCTCTGAAAATCACAGGTGATTGCTTTGACTCATCTTTTTCTGATTAGGCCTTAAGAGGATTGGTAGGAGTGGAGTAATGCAGAAATTCTTAGTGGATCTTATTTCATTTGGATCTTACTTGGAGAAATCCGTATACCATGGGTGGTTTTAAGAGAACTTCAGAATCAGTTCCTCTCTTAAGAGGCTGTGAAAAAAATTAATAAAAAGCAATTAATATAGGTTAGTATTGTAAGGTAGCCTTGCCTGCAAAGAAGTGCATGGCAGTCAATCAACAACTCATGGCTAAATTAGGTGTTTTTGTCTTGCCCTTACATTGTCTAAAGATACATCTAGGCCACGGTTCCCTCCTGCACACAGCCTGAAAAACAGCCTCCCATTTGTACACCTGCCAACAGAACAAGAAGAAACAGAAGCAAACAGATTTCATAAGTGAGCAGGTGGGTGTGTAGGAAAGCAACAGAATTGTAGTTCTTTTGGCTGCATGCAGGAGATTACATCAGGCATAGGTTGTGTACACTATAATTAGGCAAAGAGCTTAGAGGGAATTCTGATCTAGACTGAGGCTGCACTTCCACAATGCAGCAAAGAGTAGCTCCAAAGTAATTTAGAGGTGACAGCTGCCACATGCTGGTGTTCCTATCCACATTAAAGGACAGAAAAGCACACTTTGTATGTGCGCCTCGAAGCTGCTTTTCAGCTTTTTTTAAAAAATGCCCGTGACTGCAGCCAGAGACAGAAATGATACAGCTTCAAAAATGAGGAGGGCTTTGATCCCACATTCAGCCCTGTGTGTTAGGCTGTGGTCACACCTAAGGTTTAATCCTGTTTCAGTCCATCTTCAGAGCACGATGGACTGCTTCAGATCATGGCAGCATTTTTTTCACCACTTTCCCCCTGTAGAACAGCTTCTCATGTTAACAAGGCAGTAGCATATTAAATCACAGCAAAAAGGAAGTGCTGCTGGAAATTCCTAAAGATCCGTGCATTGGAGCAGTGTGAAATGGCAAGGCGGGTAGGGAGGCTTTTACATGAGCAGCCAACAATTGCGCTGGCCCGTTGTAGCAGAAAAGTTTGTTGCACTAATCTCTTGTTACAAATGTTATTCTGTAAAATCTGCAGGCACTGTCGATTCTTCTCCTCTCCCTTCCCTTTTAAGGCAGCCCAATGGTGGAGAGCCAGGCACAGGGGAAATTGTAGAGAACACCCCTAAAGCATGGTTCCCTCTAAAAAAAAAAATTGTATTTCTTTGTTAAATAGTGAGGATTATTTCTAAATCCATCAGTGAGACCCCTTTTAATCCGAATAGGGATACTTCACGTTTCTGGACCTTTAATCTGCAGAAACAGCTATTCCCTTGGAAATGGTCGGGATGGGGAGAACATGAGCCAACTTCCAGTCTGACTAAATCCTGTGTTTTAATCCAGCTTTAGTCCACTTTCAGAATGAGAGAACACATCAGCAAAGTGTCAAGCTGTTTTCTTTCAGCTTTATCTGTCTCAGAAAATCAACCCTTAGGTTAGGTAAAGTGAAAAGAAAATGACCAGTCACTTAAGTGGTGTGTTCTCTCATTCTGAAAGTGGACTGGATCTGGATTAAGGCTCTAAAAAGGATAGGAGATGGGCAGATATTCTTGGTTTTAATGGAAGACAGAAATAAGCCAGGATCCATGTTCTTCAAGAGCTAAATGGCTGCCCCGCTCCTTCCCAGCTCAGTATATGATGAACTCTGCATCCAAGATAAAACCTGGATTATAAAGTGTTGATGGAGAGAAAAGCCATTTTCTTTGGCAGCCCAGGAAGAAGGGAAGAGGAACATTTAACATGACTCATAGAGCCATGAATCTAGAGGTAATTGTATGAGGCAATTTCAGGACTGGTTATTTTCATAGTATCCTTTCTGAAAGGCTGAAGGAGGAAAGGGCATTGTGGCTTGAAGGGTGGGGTTCCAAAGCTCTACACTAAGAATATAAAAGAAGGCCTCTGAGGTGTCGAGAACAAAGATAACAACACAAAAATGTTCCAAGGAGGCCAGAAGAGATTCATCCCAGAATATTGTCTGCTGCTGTTCCAGTAATCTTTCTTTTATTCAGTAATGACCCAGCTGGGGACAGTGATTTTAGGGCAGCTCATCATTACACCCCCCACCCCCACCCCAGCAGGCATCAGTGCTGCTGAGGCTTTTCTTTTAGAGTGCATTTTGCTCTCCAAGCTCACAATGGAGCTCATCTTTCGCCAGCAGCCAAACAATGGCTTGATGCCACAGAGGAATCCTGATCTTGCTGGGACTTTGTCTTTCATCTGGACTTTACACAAACAGGCCAACCAAGGCAGAGAGCCATGGAGAGCAGCCGATATAAAGTATGCCAAGCACCCTTTCCTTGGTTTAGTTTTACACAGTGAAGAAGCAAAAAAATTGAATTCGTTACAATGTGCCACCTACACAAGGGAACAAATTTGGAAACAGTAATAAATTTCTAGATGCTACAGGAGAATCTCTGAGCATATTAAGGGCATATTATAGCCAGAAAGGGATATGCACGCATTTTTTTTCCTGTTCACTTTGCATCAAAGTGAAGGTAACAGAAATTCACATCTGTGTGAATGAAACTACTTCAAATGTGTTAGGCTTTGAATTCACTTTGAATGTCCTTCACATGTTCATCAATCCCTGCTGCCTCCAGTTGGATCTCCAGTTCCAGTCTGAATCCACTCCAAATCTGTTAATTCACTTCACGAATGTAACAAAAGATGCTTCCAGACTCACCCTATACTGCGCTGTCCTGCTTCCTGGCTGTCAGACACGACGATCGGAAACCACACAGGGAAAGCGCAGCAGTTTCTGGTCCACCTGGCAGGACAATTGGAAGACAGGCTGCCCCATTCATGCAGCTTCCTGTTGGTCAGACAAGATACACCATTGCCTGCAGCAGGGGTGCAACATGTCCCTGAAAATGTGAAGTAAAAAGATGCTGAATGATCAGCATCTTTTTACTTCAATCAAATGCTGCACCACTGCTGCAGGCAGAAGAAAACTGTGCTGCTTTGAGGTAAATCTGGATGCAGCCAAAGTGTCAAACAAATGAACAAAAGCATTTGCTTCACATGCAGCTGCCCACTTTTGAATATAGCCAATATTCAATTAGAATGTGAATGTCTGAAGCATTGCAATTTATAAGAACTCTGAAGGTGACGGTTATTTTTCACCCATCCTACATCTGGATCATGAATTAAAGCAAGCCTGATAATATGTGACTCGTTGGATGTTGCAGAACCTGTTAGTGTCCTGCAAAATGAGCAGTCATGATTGTGGCATCACACATGACAGTCAATAGAACGTTGTCATGAAGCATTATCCCATCCCTACTGTGCATTTACCTTAATCCTGGATTAAAGACAATGTGCAGTATTAAGAAAATTCAGATCTTCCCACCAGTCTGGGAAGGACAGCAAGAAGAGACAAACAAGAGCAGGAAGGCAGCTCAACTCTGATTGGCTGTCTCATCCCACATGACTGCGTGCACTGACTCAGCTCTCGCAGCTTCTGAGGAGGAAGCTACAGAGCTGATTTTTAGTCAGTGCAGTGGGAAGATCTGTCAGTGCAGGTAAGCTGTGCTTTTAGCTTTAACTTCTGCAGGTCTGGACTCAGCCCCAGACTCTCAAAATGGCTGGTAGCAAGTGATGGTAGGATCTGTAGCTCAGCAACAGCTGCAGAGTCACAAGCCAGCTGTTCTTCTGGTGTTAAAGCCTCCCACTCGCTGCAGGTTTCTGCCTTGTGAATCCTACCTTAAGGCCCTCTGTGAAATAAAATCTGAAATCCATGTGGAGCCCAAAAGATCTCAGAAATTCAGCAGAGATGACAATACTCTCCAACAGCTGATCCTCTCAGAAAACAGCAAGGACGTTCTGACCTGCAAGGAGTGCTATTGTTTGGGTTGGCGCTTAGCTTAGCTGTCAGGAATAAATACAGAACCCTTTTAATCACATCTTGATATTTTAACTAGGCATTATATATTCCAAGCTCTTTACGTTTATCACAAAGTAAATTTGCATCTCGAATAGCTAGGTATAAATTTAACTAGCTACAGTCAACAAATAGAAGTATAAAGTGTCACTGGAGACAGATTAATACTGACTCCATACTTGGCTCATAGCAAAATAATTTGCAGTTTCTCTTGGAGCTAAAAATCTGAGTCAATAAGGAGTTTATGCTTGCTCCAACTACATTATGATATTTGATTGACTGAAAAGGAAAGGAAGGCTAGATGAAAAGGAGGAAATGGAAGGAGATAGGCTACAATTTTATTTGTCACTGGGGCTAAAGCCAGTGGAAGACACAGTCTGTAACCTGAAAGAAACAGGATGATTCCAGATGGAGCAGAAAAAGATTTCCAAAACCTCTCCTGTTACACTGCAGTGGCCCCACTAACATAACAAGGATTATTGTTCTCCCAGGGTCTTGGGATTCTTCCTTCCCTCTCATCACACCACAGTGAAGTCCTGAGGCTGTTGAACCCTCCTCAGCATGAATGGGTACTATTGTACCCTAGCCAAGCCAAGTGAAAATGTAGATCTACTTGATGCTGCATTCACACATACATTTTCCCCATTTCAATCCACCTTCAGAATGAGAAAGAACATCAGCAAAATTAGTAGTCACATTCTTTTCACATTATCTAGCTCAAAGGTGAATTTTCTGAGTTAGATGATGCTGGAAAAAAGAAACCAAAAACAGCCTCTCACTTTGCTGATGTGCTTCCCCACTCTGAAAGTGGACTAAAGTTGGATTAAAACTTATTTGTAAACACAGGGGCTGAATCCCCAAAAGACTTATTTGCCTCTCTGAGTTCCCTCTGCTGTCACTCTAATCAAGCGGACTTTAAAAGTGCCATGCACTTCTGCAATAAGCGTCTGCACGAGGCTCAGCAAAACGCATGTTTTTAATGCACCTTCCATCCCCAAGGAAGCCTTTCCTTTTCCCCGCATCTTTTTTCCCCCGCCCCCTCTCTTGTTAAAAGGAAAAATAGCCAGATCTCCATCTCCTGAAATGGCTTCCCGTCCCTGCAAAGGCAGTGATCACTCACTCATTCACTTTCAGCACTTACTTTCACTCAGTTCTCTGTTAGAAAAGGCTTCCCGTCCCTGCAAAGTCAGCGGCTGCAGGCATCGGCAGCACCTTCGCTCATTCACTCTTTTAACACTTTCACAGATCACCTGATAACAATGTTGCAATTCTGAGCAATTCTGGCTCTTTTTACAAAGGAAAGGAAGGGAACCTGCTGCATTTCTGAGATGTGTGAATGCTTTTTTGGCTGTGTGTGCAGGCAAGCAATCACCGCCCCTTTTGCCACGGAGCGTCCCCAAGGTAAATGTTGCGAGGAAAACCCGTGACTTCCAAATAGAGCCCTGAAAGTCTTCTTTAAAAGGCATGTATTTTGTCACGGGTTTTCTTCATTTTGTAGCACTGGAAGCACCTTGAGAACCCTGGCATGGGGGCGCTCAGGGGCAAAAGAGGAGTTCCAGCAGACTTTAAATTGCTTGGGAATGCACCCAGGGTGCAGTCAAACCTGTTTTAATCCAGTTTCAGGCAAATTTTTGAGTGAGAGAATACATTGGCAAAGTAGCTTATCACTTTCTTTCCTCCTTCTCTAATCCAAAGGTGGCTTTTCCCCAATCAGATGATGCTGAAAGAAAACTACTTCATACTTTGCTGATGTATTTTCTCACTGTGGAAGTGGTCTGAAACTGCATTAAAATTGAGATGTGAACACAGCCACAGCCTGCCATTTCTACAATGCTTTTCATTTAAAAAAATCTCTAAGGGTGCGTCACCATGATCTTTGATTACTTTGGAGTGGATTCGGGGCAGCCCCAATGTGAATCGTAGTTCGCATTAAGAAGTCCCCATGGTGATTGAGGACAGTGCGGGTTCAAGCCTAACCCACTTGTCCCCATGAAAACCGCAGTAAACCCCTGCATCGGGGAACTGCATTTTTCTCTCCCCCTCCCCCCAGGTACAAGCATGCCCCCACTTGCCTGATTGCCAAATTGGCAAGGCATGCATGGGTAAGGGCTTGATTTAGCACATGAGTGCCTGATAGCTTCCCTGCACTCAGCTGAGCAAGATCAGCTGTCACATGGAGGTATGCCCGCTGTCAAGCGAAGGAGTGCAGCTCTGGTAAAATAATTGAAACACAGCCATGGTTTTCAATCAGTGAGCCAGGTTCCCTTCCTGTTATGCCCCCTGTTATGCAGTGTGTGGTTTTTGGAGCTTTGGAGAGATGCTTCCTGTCACACTGGAAATAGCCCCAGAAGTAGCCCATTTTGAGTGCAATCCCTGTTCAGATTGGCTGCAATATATGTGGATGCAGCCCAAGGGACCATTTTCAGACTCTGGAGCTATACCTTCAAGTGACCATTTGCAAACAAAGGAAATTCAAAGGCATTTAGAAAATGAATATGCATCAATTATAATCTGAGAAGACATTCAGTATAGTATAAATTGTGACAATTTTAACAACCTGATGTATCAGCTGACTTATTAACTGACTTGTGAGCCAGTTTGGTCTAGTGATTAGGGAGGCGGATTCATATCTGGGAATATCAGGTTTGATTCTGCACTCCTCCATGAAGCCAGCTGGGTGACCTTGGGCTAGTCACAGCTTTCTTCTGAGCTGACACAGCCCCACCTACCTCACAGGGTATCTGTTGTGGGGAGAAGAATAGAAAGCTTTGTCAGCTGCTTTAAGTCCCCAACTTTTTTTTTTGCACCAGGGACTGACTTCCTTTTCCATGGCAGGGCGAGGGCAGGGGCTTGACAGGGACATGATGGGGCGGGGCAGGGTGGGCTGGGGTGGGGCAGCTTGTTGCAGCAGCGCTGCAGACCGGCAAAAACACCCCTATGGCCCAGTGCCAGTCCATGGACTGATGGTTGGGAACCCCTGCCTTAAATGAGTGAGAAAAGCAAGGTAGAAAAGCCAACTCTTATTCTTCATCATCTTCATCACCTTATTATTACTATTACTTTTATTAGTAGTATTACTATTACTATCTCATTTGTAGCAGTTTTGGGGCTGTTATGCTGTGTTCCAGGTTTCTTCTGAGAACCTAAGCTTTTGGATATAGCTATGGTATTAATTTGTTAATCAGTAACAGGAGACTTCGGCACCTTTTGCATTCAGAGGTGAGCAACTTCTAGCTCTTACCATAACTCTATCTGTCCTTGATTGAATTTCATGTGAGCAATAAGAGAAAAATTGGAACAGGGGGATGGAGTGTGGCAGAAAGAGTTATATATTCCCCCAACAAATTACTCCTCGAGTAGAAAACAAGATTGCTCACTCCTGAGGCTGCAGATAACCACTATTGATAATGTTCTCTGACTAGCTGTATTTCCTGAATTTCATTTTTCTTTCATCTCACTGCCTAAACCTTCTAGCCTAAAGTATCAAGTGGCACATGTTTTGCCCCTTCCCTCCATTTTACCAGCACAGTAAATCCATGAACAGTCACTATCCTAAGACTTTCTGGCTGAGAGGGGATGTGAACTCATGGACACCTAGACCCTATGCTGACTCTCTAATCACCTGAACCCAATATATATATATATATATATGCTCATAACTTAGGGCATCATAATAGATGACACCCAGCTCTATCTCTCTGTGCAATTTGAATCAGGAGGGGTGGTTGAAGTGCTTGACAGGTCCCCAGAGGTGGTAACAAGATGGAGGTGCTGTGTGTCGCAAAGTCTCAAGCCATGAAGTTGGAAGATGTCCTGTCTTCAATTGGGTTGTGCTCCTGGAAAGGACAGGTGAAAAATCTGGGAGTGCTCTTGGTCTATGTGCAGATGCTTGAGGCTCAAGTGGAGGCTGTGGTAAAGAGTGTCTATTTCCAACCATGGCTGGTTTGAGAGTTAAGGCCGTTTCTGGACAGAGATGATTTGGCCACAGTTATCCATGCTCTGGTAACTTCCAGACTGGACTATTATAATGTGCTCTGCATGAGGACATTGCTAGTCTTAAAAGGGCTGCACTGGCTGCCAGTTCATTACCAAGCCCAATTCCAGATGTTAACCAATCTTAGTATGTTCATTTTACATTTGGTTTTTAATATTGTAACCAGCCTTCAAGTGTAGAATGGAATACATACGTACATACATACATACATACATACATACATACATACATACATACATACATACATACATACATACATACATACATACATACATACATACATACATACATACATACATACATACATACATACATACATACATACATACATACATACATACATACATACATACATACATACATACATACATACATACATACATACATACATACATACGGCTCAAGAGAGGCTAAAGGACATCCTTGCATTACATTTTCTTGCTATGATCAAAGATTAGCTGATGAAGCTCTTCAGTTTAGGAAGCCTGGTAGGTCTCAGACCTGGCAGAGTATCGTACCCACAATGGCAACTAAGTTGGCATATGTCCTTCTTGAAATTTGCTTGGCATTGATGCTACATTTTTTTCGAAAGCACAGAGACATTTATATGAAGTTGGAGGGACTTTATTAGTTGCACTAGCATAGTGTTTTATGATGACATTTTATTGTATTTTATTGTAAGTATTGGTCTTTTTGATACAGTCTGCCCCGAGTTCTGCTGATGAAGGATATTGATAAACACATCATTGTTGCCTGATGAAGTGGACTCTAGTGTATGAGAGCATTTTCCTTAATCAATCTGATGGATTTCAAGGTGCTGTTAAAGCTCATGGTGGCAGACATAGTAGTGGAGTCATAGGCTGAAAGATTTAGAATGATGTCATTTCTGCACTGGGTCTTATTCTAGATGTGATCCCAGAATAGGGTCCTATAAAGGACATAATCCAGAATAAGGCCCAGTGCAGAAAGGCCTGAGAGCCATAGCAGAGTGATGATTTGTCTCCTTAATATTAGAAGTTCAAGGTACCCAACTGATTCACTTAGCTATATCACTGGTTTTCTTACAATGTCAAATAACTTTTCCGTGTTTTCTTTTGTAGCTATCTTCCATTTCATAGAGAAAGCAAAAAAGAAAAATTCTGGATAAACTCAACTCTGGTGAACTGATTCCGTGGAAGATCACACTTTATTTCCTTCCAGTATAGGTAGCAACACACATTTATTGCAAATTTATTAGAATCACTCCTTGTATAACATAATGCTTCTATTTCAAAAAAACAGCACTTTATCCAAATCACACTTACCTTCAAGTGAGCTCCAGTCCACTCACTGGTGAGGTGCGTCCACACCTGTGCCCGGCGGATGCAGCTCATTGAGAGTGGCTGCAGCCTTCCCTGGAGCAATTTAGAAAGCAGGACACAGCTTGACCACAAGAGACCAGCTGCCTCCTGGACAGCAGCAGACATACCCTCTTTTGGCTGTGATGTGGCAAGCAGGCACAATGGCATGACTGCGATTGCACAGTCACCTGCAATGTCCAGACTGCCATGGCAACATCAAAGCATGCACCAGATGTTGCCGTGGACATTGGCATGGCAATCTGGTTGGTATAGGGCTTTTCCAGCTCTCAAAGTGAAAATGGCTGTCACCATGCTGGGTCTTTATCAGCCTAATATGATATTGTTATACCACACTAGGCTAGTAAGTGTGAACCCACCCCATCCCAGCATATCTAACCAAAATTGCACCTAGCAAGCTTTACATGGGACCATTTATGCACTTTATCATATTCAGCTCTCGGTTCCAAAGGAGTTAGAGGCTTTGAGAAGGAGGCTGCATCATGGAGGTGCCCAAAAAGCATTTTTCCACTATTGTGGTTGCAGAAATCACCTCACAGCAATCATGACATCACATTTCTGGGCACCATTTTTGCAGATGTGATTTTATGCTCTGAACAAAAGAACTCCCAGATACTGCTGATAATGATGTCTCCGCACACTCAAGTCGAGACTCAGATATTTTTTCACCAAATCTGGCTCAAGAATATACATGAACCCCTCTACTACTGGCTTATAGTGGAATTGGCATAGGATAACTGTTTGGAAGGCATTTTTTGTGCATGTGGGGATTGGATACTTTTTCTTAGGGATGATTGAGAAAAGCATCGTCTGACAGGGATGTGTATGGACATTCGAAAATTCGAATATCTGATTTAAATCCATCGAATGTTGACATTTGAACTCGAATCGGATTTTCAAAGATCTGAATTTGCATATTCAAACTTGAATCAGATTTTTGAAAATCCGATGCGGATTTTTTGATAATTCAGACGTGTAGATTCATACCTGTCATGTACGAATCTGTGCAAAAATTATACGTATCTTGCGCTTAAAATATGGGATTAAAACAGGATGCATATGGGATAATATGGGATGCATATGGATTTTTATGGAACGTGCACAGATACGTATAACAGATACGAATGTTGTTGACATTCATATCTTTAAATACAAATCCAACATTTGAATGTATGGATTTGAATGTTATGGATTTGAATCTGATTTTATGACATTTGGATCTTGAATATCCATATTGAATCGGATTTTTTGACATTCAAATCTACTCGGATTCAAATGTCAAAAATACATTTGTGCACATCCCTGTTGTCTGATCACATCCTAAGTTTCCCTCATATCTCTACCTGGGTAGGGGTTGGGTCATAAGAGAGAGAAATCCACTCTCAACGTTGAATACCACCTGAAAGAGTCGTTTTTGCATTTTAGAGCTGGCTGCAGGCTCAGTGAAGAAGATGGTGAGTGCTCTCAGGCAACATTTTTCACATGTTTGGATGTGTTCTTAGCTTAAGCTTTTGAAACCTTGTAATTGTCTGGATATAATCCATCAACAACTGTGAGAGTGCCTTTGTGCTTCATGTGTTACCTAGCTGCACAACAAAACATCTGCAAACAGAAAACTCAGTATGGAAATAACAACCTAGCCACTGATTATACCACCATTAGCAATTTGTCAAAATCATTGACTTTCTTCCTCAGTAGAAGTCTCATCATCATCATATGATATAATTAGTCTTAAGAAATTCTAAATTTGCTTGAACTATAAAGTTATGTACCATTACTGGGAAGATGTAACCTCAGAGCTGTAGTATTCTCAGAATAAGTTTATTTCAGATCTTTAGGTCACTTTTTAATGTTCAGTGTTTGGAGAAGCAATTTTCTAACCTTTGATGTTCTCGTTTCTACTTCAGGGATGAATTTTTTAAGGGCTTCTAAAATGAAATCTCTAGTCTTTTAGAATTTTTTATGCATATGATCTAATTAAATTGGGATTTCAATCACCCACATGGCATAGTATTCCATCATCCTTTTACAGAAGTCATTAACCTTCATTTCATCTGATGTGATCATTGAATGAAACCACGATATTTTAAAAAAAAATGGCAAGAGAAGTAGGGACACATTTTCACTTTTAGGATACACCTTGAATGAGATGCTATATGTTCAAAATATAAAAAAACTATTAATTCATTTAAACTATTAAAAGTATTAATTCTCCAGACAATCTTTTTGATATCCCTGTTTAGTTTTCCCTATTTGCTACTAAATAAATAAACAAGATTCTGCACACACACATGCACACACGCACGCACACGCATACACATGCAGCAGCAGCAGGAACAAGGCAAAGTCAGTTCCAAAAGCCTGTCGGGGAAGTCAGTTCCTGGAAGACAACATCAAGTTTCAAAGAGTCCATCAATGCAGTCAAGCCAGCCCAGGCATCAGATATCAGGGAGGAGTCAAGATAGAACACAAGGTGAAGCCCAAGTGGTTGCCAGAATAGATATGTTGTTTGCAACAACTGGGGTTGGTTCACAGCTGTCTTTATTGGTTGTTGCTAAGGTGTTCCCTGTGAAACAGGTACTTATCCTGAAGACACATTGACTGGTGTTGCTGTGCCTTTTCTCTATGGAGCTGACTCATCCCTGGTCTAACTGTCAGCCAGGTTCATTTGTTCTGGACCAGGCTCAGCATCTGCTTCGCCTGCACTAGAGTGGGTAGACTCCAAATGAAGATCCTGCCCTGCTTCCACAGTCAGGGGTTCAGTGTCTGGAGGTGCATCTGCCTGAAATTCCTCATCTGAGGACTCAGGTGGGACACGGGACATGAAAATGAGTTCTCTGAAAATAGGAAATACTTTTACCTGTTAATAAGAGTTTTCCACAAGGGATTTGAGATAATGGTTTTGCTTTGTTTTAAAATGATTGCTTTACTGACCATGATGAACCCAAGGAAAGGGATGGTACAGGGCAGCACAGGTGGTGGTGGGCTTCCAAGTATGGATGTCTTTTTTCTGGGATAGTGGGATCACTCCAGCCAGGAATGGTATCTGTAGGAGCCATCCCAGGTGGAATGTTCCAACGGTTGCAAATGCAAAAATGACAACTAAGTAAGCAACATCTCCATCTGAGCGCCATAGGCCCTAGAGGCGGGGCTTGTCACATTGAACCAGGCATTGTGCACAGGTGCATGCTGTGGCCCAATTGCAGGTCACGATGCATGCCTACGCAAAATGCCGTGGATCAAACTCGGCAAGCCCTGCTCATGGGGGCTGCCAGTTCAAACCTGGCTTCCAAAGAGGTAAGTTGCACATGTGGGGCTGGGGAGCGGTGCAGATTCCTGGGTGGGGGTGGGCTCCAGGTGGTCCCAGCAGGCTCCTGCAGGTGCTATTGGGGCAGCCAGAGCCTGTGGGCCCCAAGATGAGCCTGCCAGTTAGTCGGTCGAACCGGCCCAATGGCAGCAGGCCTGGGTGGGGTGTCTTGCCCCCGCGGCAGGCTTTTCAGGCTGGGACACATGGGGACAGATGCCCCATTCACACGTTGACTGGTAAGGGTTGCATGGGAATGTGTCCCTTACCAGCCAAAGTGTGAATGGGGGAATCTGTCTGTGCATATCCCAGCCTAAATGCACTACGGCCATCCGGCTGTAGTGCGAAAAGGCCTCAGATCTCCAAATGATGGAGAAGGAAAGAAGGATTATTGCTGTAGATATTGCCATGGTGATCCAGCCTTCCCTGGCGTGGCCATCCATACTTCAAATGCTGCTGACCCAGTACAGGGCTTTACCAGCACTTGGCATGTGGATGGCCACTGCAGCTCAATTACTTTACTGGCTTCATATGGCATGCTAGACTGTTAGTGTGAAATGGCCAGTTCTCTCTTTCTTCTTATTTACCAAGCTTCCATGTGGACAAGAAATTAACAAAGATACCCATGGAGACAAAACAGCTTCTGCAGTCTGGTTCTCTTCCTTAAAAATCCATCATACTGTCTCAGCTGAGATGCTCATTGGTCCAAGCCCCATGACTATTTCTGTTTCAGATAAATGGACAGGAACAGGTATGCATTGGACCCAGATAATTCCTCATTTCTAGATCTGAGGTACAAAAGAAAACAAAAGAATACTTGGGGGGGGGGTATTTACACATTACAGTCTTAATATGTGAACTTCTTTCACAGGGGATTTCAAACAGTACACCAGTACACCATCAAATGACTAGATACAGTTACTATGATCCAATAGAGAGCTATGACTTTGTGTAGAGAAGAGGCCAGCATCCCAATGATTTTTCAGGGTGAAAAATGTGCCTCACCTTTCAGCAGAACACCTTCTCCATGGGGTGCATACATATAATATTAAAATGACTGAATTGCAAATACATCAATAAAATAAGAGCCATTTAAAAATTAAGTACATTTGGAACTCTGCCAACAAAACTCAAAACACATAGTGAGTATGTGTTCTTCTGAAGCAAGTTAGGCTTTTTTCCTAATTTAAAAAATTCTGGATTTTAACAATAGCATTTTACTATTTCTTTCCATTTAGTGTTTCTGCAGTCTCCATGTCTTAATTTCCCCTTTCTATCTATTGTCATCTAATGGTCCTACTGCTTTCCTGGCTGGATTCCTGTCTTATTATTCCTCTTGATGTTTTTAGCCATGTGCTCCTCAACATCCTTCTTAGCATTCTTGATAACTGCCTTGCATTTGTTCTGCCAGAATTTATGTTCTTTCCTGTTCTCCTCATTTGACCAAACCTTACATTTTTTCTTGCTTTTAATCACTTTCCACCCTTCACTTGTAAGCCACAGTTGTGTTCTCTTGGACTTGGCAGCATCCTTGTTTCTTCTAGGGAAGCATCTTGGTCTTTGATCTTTAGTTCCTGCTGAATGTTGCCCTGCTGGAGTAGGAGAGTTCTACTTTAGTGCTGCATTCCCACTCATGCTAAAAAAAAAAATGGTTGTAAAAATGAAACAACAAAACTGATTGCAAATGCACATCTGGCAATCACAGTCAACCCTGAAATGTTTCCCCACACAGAAAACACTTCAAACACTTCCAAAAAACAGATTGGGGAAAGTGATTCTTTTTCCTCTCCACCCTTTGCCCATCCCTCTCTCCTGATTGGGTTTGATCCCATGACGTGGCCAAGGGTGGGAAATCCCAGCCCCCCTCCTGCTTCTGCTGCCTCTGTTTGATTCCCCAGACTAAAGCCATTTTACATGTTGCACAAAATCATAAGAACATAAGAGGAGCCCCCGCCTGTCAACAAACACAACCCAAGCAACCCAAGCAACAGCCGCCCACCCCAATCTCACAGACACAGACACAGAGACACGCACGGATAATTCCTGCATTTCACACTCCCCTGTAATTAGACACTCGCCACATGCACATGCCAGGAGAGAGATGCGTGCAATGATAGTCAACTGAGGTTTCCCTGGCTACACAATGGTGGTGGTCGCTTGAAGGAGAAGGACGACTAGACAGGGTGAGCAAGAGAGCAAGTGGGAAGGAAAGGAAAAGATGAGAAAGAAGGAGCATGAGCTCTGCTGAATGGAATACTAATCAGGCAGGTTCTCCGTCTGCATCGAGCAAGTGAGTTGTTGTCTGCTGCTGCCACCTTAACTGCAAAAGCATGTAGAGCTTTTTGCTTTGTGGAGAAGTGAAAAAGCGACAGCAGAGAGGGTGAGAGAGCACTGCCTGCCTGCTCACCCATGCGGTAACTTTGTTATCAGTGTGCGTGGATGGCAAATGAAAGTGTGGAGTGGGTGAATTGCTACTTAGTGGCTGAAAATGAAACTGTTGTGTGAAGTACTTCCTGGCACTTTAAACATCTGGCAAGGATGGATCTGCCCAGTATTGCTGTAGTGTTCCCAAAGGAACACAGATAGAGTGTTTTAACTGCAAAAGCAGGGAAACATCTGAAAAAAACAGGTGTTTTTTTTATTGCGGTTTTAAGCGACATACTCCTCATTTTTTGGCATGAGTAGGGATGCAGCCTAAGTATGCTTTATTGTGTTTTTCTGTTTTTCTCATTTTATTGAACATCATGACCCACCTGAACTACGAGAACTGGGTGCACTCTTCAAAGATACCTCCCCAACATCAGTCCTTGTACTAGCTGCACTGTGCAATCAATACAACATTTGGGGCCAGTTTGTGCTGGGATGGTAGCCAGCATTCACACCACAAGCATCGGCACTGTCCCCAACGTACCTAGGAGTGCTCAAGGTGTGGATGGTTTGTTCCAGACTGTCTAAATTGCCATAGCAATAACCATAGCAACTTCTCACACACTACGCACCTGGCTATTGCCATGGTAATTACAACATAGCATACATTTCTGCAGCAATGTCTGTGCCACTCTGCCTTTTTGCAGCTCCACACCTGGAAGTGGCCATGACTGCTGTTGACCTCCCAGTCATTAGAAGCTCACAGTTCAGCTGTGGAGAAGTTTTGGAAGATCAGGGAACTCTCGCATGTTCTGGGCTGCTTTAGGACAGATGCGGCACTGTGGCATGAAGATGAAGAAACCCGGAGTGTTTCAGAGCATCCCAGAAAGGCCCTTGATCTCACAGTTAACAATTCATTAATAGATTTCACATACTACTTTGTCAGTCTCTAAAGGGAATTGCAAAGATACCAGCTTGCATTTTAGCCAATATTGTCTTGGTGATGAAGATGATATCTGAAGTATACTGTAGATTTCAGGCTTAATTGTGCAGTTGTGGGGAATTTTGCACAGGGTGGATGGGTGTCTTTGCACCACCATCTTGCAGCCCTGATGCAAGCATCAGTAGTGCGTGTGCTGGGGCAACCATGAGGTGACACTTCAGCATGCTTGCATGGTGTGTCATGTGGCCATGTGACATGTCTTCCAAACTGGAAGATGTGTGAATGGTCTGGCCAAAGCTTACCAACTCCAGCACTAGTCACAGTTAGCGGTGTGCACAAATGCAATTTTCAGGATTTGATTCGAATCAAATATCTAAAAATTCAATTTGATTTGAATCTTTAAGATTCGAATTTACGCAATTTTAATTCAAATTTACCCAAATTCAATTTGAATTAAGCAAATTCAAATCTATTTGTTCAGATTTTTTATTCAAATTTGCATTTACGGAGGTCAACCATATTCATATGTGCCCGTACACGTTGTTACACATCCTGTATGCATCTGTACACGTTTGTACACATCCATATGCATCCTGTGCTTATCCCGTATCCTACCCATTTTCATCCCATAGAGATCTGTACAAATGCATATGGATGCAGGAAAGATGAGTACGTGCAAGTACGCATCGTGTACGTACCCGTGCAAATATGAATGTCTGAATAATTTGAACAAATAGATCCAAAAATTCAAAATTCATTTGAATGTTTAAATTTGAACTTATAGACATTCGATTCAAATTTGAATGTCCAAATTCAAACTAATTTGATCAAATTTTGAATGTTTTGAATATTCGTGCATATCCTTAGTTATGGTAAGTACATGCATAGTGCAGGGTCAACCTGCACAGAAGGAGTCTTTTCTGGTTAGGAAACAGTTCCTTCAAGTGTAGGTGCTCCATTTGGGAGCTCACCCCACTTTGACTATTGGGCCAAGTGCAGAAAGCTCAAATCATAAAGAATCACAGGTTGGCAGCCTTAAGGTATTGAACATCTGGCACAGGCAGGTTCTTGCAAAAAGAAAATGCTGTAGAGCTTTAGTTTCTTGCTAAGCAGCATCTAACTTGTGGCAAAGAAGGGAAAACGAGTGAGATTTCCAGGAACTGGAAAGTATGAACCATGGAAAGAAGCCAAGCCATAGCAACTGGAGCCAAGCCTTGTTTAGACCACAATCTGATTGGACGTCTTTGTTCTGAACAATAATCTAATGTGACTCGGAAAGTCAGTCATAGTCTGGCCATCAGCTGACAGCAGTGTATCCGAAGGCAAACACTATAGAGTTACACTGGAGACTTGGAAGCATCAACAAGTAACTCATTAAAAATCACTGCTATGCCTGCCATAGTCATGGGGAGGGAGGGACTGTCTAGCTACTCAACTAGGCCAGAGTTACCACAGCCCTCACATTATGAGTATGAAAGCATTTTTTTTATTTCATAGCAACTTACCCTCGTTGTCTTCAGCCTGTCCAACTGAATAAGTTATCTCCAAGTCCCAGGTTTCAATTATTCCTGCATTTAGATTTTATTGAGGTTCTCTGTGCTTCATGAATATCATAACTGGCAATGTTTATCTTACCACTTTTTACTGAAGCACAAAGTTTCTCTCATTTATCCACTCATTTTTGCTGCAGTGCCAATTTTACATGGATAACAATGTGTGTTTGCCTTATTTACTGAGTTAGTATATCTGCATGTTGCTCAGCGGTACATCTTTGTACAATTTAATCTACAGTAGGTACAATTAACAACATCAAACTTCTGTAAAAGCCACTAAGGAAGTATGGGTGCATTTAAGATATTTTAAAAATAATCATTTTAACTTGATAGGCACAAGCAGTGTTGCAGCCATCCTTGGCCCAAGTTGCTTGCTCCAGGCCAAAACTTGTGCAGGATGAGTGGCCATGTGCTGAAGCTACCTGCAGTGCTGTGGTTTTGCTCCATCCTTTTGGCTATGAACCACATCTGATCCACTTCTGGGGCTGTTTACGTAACCCAGTGAGCCAGTTTGATCGAGTAGTTAGGGAGCCAGACTCTTATCTGGGAATACCGGATTTGATTCTGCCCTCCTCCACGAAGCCAGCTGGGTGACCTTGGGCTAGACACAACTCTCTTCTGAGCTCTCACAGCCCCAACTACTCCACAGGGTGTTCTGTTGTGGGGAGAAGAAAATAGAAAGCTTTGTCAGCCACTTTGAGTCTCCTCAAATGGGTGAGAAAATCTGGGTGGGAAAAGCCAACACTACTTCTTCTTCTTCTTCTTCTTCTTCTTCTTCTTCTTCTTCTTCTTCTTCTACTACTACTACTACTACTACTACTTCTTCTTCTTCTTCTTCTTCTTCTTCTTCTTCTTCTTCTTCTTCTTCTTCCCTGGTGAAAACTAATCTCCAAGCTCATGCAAGCTTCACAGCCCCCACCTCCAACAGCTAAGACTCACAGATCCTAGCCTTGGTATGTGTGTTTGTGGGGGAAGATTTTCTGGAGCATGCGTTGGCGCACTTCTGAATTACAGCATCTAAGTAATTCCAGATCATGGAAGAGTGCTTTCTGCATACTCCCATGATCCAGAATACAGCCCTTAGACTGTAACATATCAGGTCTACAATAGATCAAGATTGAGGAGCTTTTTATCTGGATCAAGGGCCTTTTGATGTGGATCGAGGGCTTTTTTATCTGGATCTGACCTAACAGGGTGCTGGGCATCCTTGATCCAGATAAGTGTGCAGATCAGGAGGGTCTTGATCTGGATCAAACACTTAGTCCAGAAAAGGTTTCACTCAAACCCTCACTCATCTGCTAGACAGGAATTCTCAACCTATAGAATGGGGGAGCAATATTAATGAGCTTTCCAGCATTTCACACAACTTCCAATTTATTGTCTCCAAAATTCAATTCTTGGTCCTTTGAGTGATTTTTACCTCAAAAGGAGCTTTTTGGGGGAGCGTAAGTGCAAAGCATGTAGGCTCTCCTATTGTAAGTGCCTTGAAACTGATCTTAATGAACCATGGTAATATAAAACTGTCTTCAAAATTTGCAAAACAGCTTCACTCCTAACCCAAGGAGAGCATATTAGATCAGTAGTCTTATCTGTTGACATATGTAGGCACAACCATACTGTTTTCAGTTCTTCTTAGGTTGTCCTCAACCTTTTTGAACAAATGGTGCACCATGCTCTTTTCCTTTCCTCTCCTGCTCCCCAAAAGCAAACCTTTCCTTTCTACACTTTTTGGTAAGGAGATAGATGCGTTCCATCTACAATCAAGTCAAGTCTTCAAATAGAATAATTAAGAGATAAACAGCGGTGTGCTCTGCCAGAAAGTTTCAGCAGTAAATGCATGCAAAGCACCAAAGGGAATTACTGCACATAATTTATGGAGAAAGGAGGCTGCCAAAAGAAAGGTTAGTGATGGAAGCTCAACTTGTTTTCTGTATTAGGCCATTTCTGGGATATATTCTGGAATAGGCACTTCCATTCCACATGCTCAGGGTCTGCCATAGTCTGCACTACCATGTGGACAGCAGGATCCTATTCTGAGAGCCTGTTCACACTTGAATATATCCTGGAATAGGGGCTTGCTGTCCACGTGCTAGAGCATGCTACAGCAGGCTCCAAGTGAGGCCTACAACAAATCCCTATCCTGGGATATATTCCAGAATGTGGCCAAGTGCAAACAGTAAGGCCTAGTGTGGAAAAACCCATAGAATGTATATACTAACTAAGGATCTTGCTGAAGATAGTACCAAACAAGGGACTTGTATCATATAGTCAAATGATAAGTACTCTGATGTCCCAGATTTATTTACATTTACATTTATATATGTCTCAACTTATACTGTACGGTTTCATGGTAAGTTAAAACTGCAAGAGTTGCTGATGAGGAGTACCACTCCAGTATTCTTCTTAAAGCTTACTCCTTATCCTTTCTTAAGTTAATCAAAAGGCAGTGAGACCACTTTACTCAAAGCTAGGAATGTCCAAAGAGCTTCCATGGTGGACTGGGGATTCAATCCCAGGGACTCTTGCTAGTGCTCTTAACCAATGCAGCATTAGGGAACATAGTCACCAAGTCTTATCTCCTCCAAAAAACGTGGCAAAATGATGGTGTGGTACTGGAATTCAGCAACATCAGGAGCTCCACAGTTTCCTCTCACCTCACCTGAGAGCTACAAATACAACTTCTTGTTAAGGATTTTTCAAGCAATCTCCTGATCTGGTATTTTGAATGTCCTCAAAACAATAGGTAGGAACATTAATCTTCAATGAGTATTCTGTTTTGTTTTTCTGAATTGTTCAGTGTAATAAACATCATTCTTCTCCCTTTCGTTCTCTCTTCGGAATCACTCAGTGAGACAGGGCAGGCTGAGAGCCTGTGGCTGCCCCAAGTCTTACCCATGAGATTCCATTGTTGAGTACGGATTTGAGATGCTATTATGCTAGAATGATAACATTAAAAAAGCAAAGTTAAAATTACAAAAGTAACAAAAATTAAAATTATAACATATAAGTAAATACAATCAAAATAATCAGTTTAGCAATTATCCAGTCAGTTAGAAAGGATTTCCCAGCATATTTGGGAAAACTCAATAGTGACAAGAGGTTCCGAAAAGTTCAGTTTCAATTCTAATCCCAAAGGAGGACAATGCCAAGGACTGTGCAAACACTGAAGAATTGGGGTGCTTCCGCATTTGCCGCTGGGAAACAGATTTAACAAAATCTGTTTCCCAACAATCCGGCTTCCTGAGGATCCATCTCTTTTTTGGACGGATCTGAAGGGCCCTTGCGCATCTGCACATGCCTGGGGAGGCCGGATGGGGCGGCCAGATTGCCTGTGTGCTGTGGAGAAGCTGCAGCACCCATTCGAAAGAGCATCCGGCCTCCTGCACTGCCAATGCCACCCCCAGAGCCAGTCACTGCATGTTTCCAGCAGTGCACAGCATGTGGGGGAAGGCAGAAAGAGGCAAACCTTCCTCCTTCCATCCTCCCCAAGATGGAGGCTGCTGGGACACCCGTCCCTTCACCTGGCCATGTGCAGGAGTGTCCTGGTTCCACACAGATCCAGGGGAAGGGATGGATTGAAGACCTCATTTTTAAGGTTTTCAATTTAATACGGTTTTCGGTGGCAAGACCCATTTTAGAAACGGATCTCACACGCCAAAATGCAGAAGCACCTGCCTGAAAAGGTCCTGGATCCAGTCCGCAATTCAGATGGGAATAAGGTAGGGGTTTTAAATGGGTCTTAACTGGGTGGTTAAACCAGTGCAGAACCACCCCCGCTCTCCTTTCACATGCTAGCAAAACACTAATCCTGCAAGCTAGGGGCCAATTTGCACTTGATCCTGTGGCTGATGATAGGGTAACATCTGGTAAGGAGCATCTGCACTTGCCTGTCCCATTCCTTACTTTTTTCATCCATCTCTGTGACCATTCACACCATTTCCAGTGTGAGGGGTAATCTGAGGTGCCAAGGAGTGCATTGGCATCTCAGATGACTCCGGTCACAACTGTGCATGCATGGAACATCATCATTGCTGTGGTGCCAGTGACAGAACCAAGATGGCTGAGACAAGTGGACATATACCCTGACACAGGTAAGTATCTGGGCATGTAGGGCTTAATGTAACATGTACTAGCATTCCTAAGTGTGAACACTAGTACACGTTAGTCTGTAATGCACCTTTCCTGTCCAGTGGATGGGAAGCCAGAAGTACAAGCTGCTTTTCAAAGAGTTAAAGGAACTAAAAACCAAATTGCCAGGATTCACTGGATTATGGAGAAAGCAGAGTTCTACTTTTGCTTCATTGATTATGCTAAAATGACTGTGCAGATCACAACAAATTGTGGCAAGTTCTTAAAAAGATGAAAGTACCAGATCCCCTTTCCCATCTCCTGAGGGACAGTTAGAAACAAACATGGAACAACCGATCAGTTCAAGATTGGGAAAGAAGTACTACAAGGCTATGTCCTGTCGTCCTATTTATTTAACTTATATACACAGAACCTCATGTGAAATGCCGGACTGGATGAATCAAAAGCTGGAGTTAAAGGTGCCAAGAAAAAATATTAATAAACTCAGATACAAAAACAATAACACTCTGTTGGTAGAAAATGAAGAGGAACTGAAAGAAGAGAATGCAAAAGCTGGCTTGAAGATCAACATTTTTTGTTTTTAAACAAAGATCATGGCATTTCGTCCCATCATGCCTTGGCAAATAGAGGGACAAAAAAAGGAAACAGTGAGTGCTTTTACTTCCCTAGGCCAAAGGTCAGTGTAGATTGCCGTGGCAGTTCAGATTACCTTTTGAGTGCCAAATATGGGCCACTGTCCCTGAACTTAATTGCACTGGAATGATATATACAATTCCAGGAAGTTAAGTGTGAACAGGCCCTTGGTTTAAAGTAGATGCTTCATAAACCAATATGTGACATCTCAATATGCTTCTTCATACAAGGAAACACTTCACCACACTGTCTTTTATAAATTAAGCCAGATCTTTCAATCTTCATTGTTCTGAAAACTGAATAAATGTACATGCCAGGAAATGCACATGAAACTCTTGTGTTCAATAATATATTTTAAAAGATCTTATTTTCTTCAAGATAAACTACTGCCAGCTATCAAACGCACTTTCAATATTTTCTCATTTATATTTTTATGCTTCAATTTTTCCTCTATCTAAACAGATGGATTACTGTGACTGTAATGCTCAATGCATCTGTATATCCCATACACGGCCTTATAATACTCTGTTTTTCACAAATACGTGACAAATCCCATTATAAGCTTTAGATGAAGGGGTAACTAAACAGGCTGTCTTCAAGGTTTGCTGGTGTGAACTTCTCTGAATGCATTAGATTTTAATGGTAGTATTTGGAAACCTCATGTCCAGAGTAACACAAGCCCCAAATATACTGCATTTTCTTGAATTTTGCAGTATACAAAATGAATGCAGCCTAAGAATTAAAGAGGATAAGGGTGTGTATAAGAAGGATGTAGTTTTCTTCTTCTGTTCACACAATATTAATGTGAAGAAGAAAAGGAGGCTGAAAGGCTTTTGGGGTCCAACAGAAACCCTTTCTGCCCAGTGCAGAAAGGGCCATAGGCTGTTCTCTGCAATGCCAGATCAGTTCCAAATCAGAGGCCAATTTGCACTTGGCCCTAAAGTACATGATAGGGTAACATCTGGGCAAGTGCATCTGCACTTGCAGGAGGTATTTCCAACCCAGAAACTCCTCCTGCCTTACCAGATCGTGCAACACATGCAACCCAACCTTTTCACCGAGCTTACCTGTGTTGTCCAGTGCCATAACCATTTGCACCATTTCCAGTGTGAGGGGTCATCTGAGGTGCCACACAAATGCACTGGTACCTCAGATGACCCCAAAAACAACTGTGCATGTGTGGAGCATCATTGTCACCATGGTACTGGCACTAGTGCAGTTGTTCCAGGCTCCAAACTCTAGATGGCAGCACGCTGCTGGTGATCAGACACACACCTGGACACAGGTAAGTCTCCAGGCATGTGGGGCTTAGTGCAAATGCTAGTACATGTTACTCAGTCACACACTTTTCCTGTCCAGTGGATGAGAAGCCCAGTGCAGAAACATCCTGGGCTCTCCTGCAGGCCTCACCCAGCTTCAGGTAGCCTCAGGAAAGGGTCTGACATCTCTGCTGCTCCCCTGAGGTTGCTGGATTGAATTCTTCATGCCTGAGCTCAGAGTGCCTCCTCAACCTCTGTTCAAAGATGGAAAAGGCAAGCACAGAAATGTGCTCTGTTTTATTGTGACAAGACTGTGCTGCGTGTGAGAAGCATCTTTGGAACTGCTTTTTTTTAACTTGAAGAGGGATTGAAGTCCCTCCACATACCCTTATTCTTTTGGCATGAGGTGCTGTGAAGATGAGTTGACTTCAGTGTGCTTCCAAGCCAGTTTGAAAGCTGTGTTGTTATATTGTCAGCCATATTATCTCTTACCAAAGGCCCTTTTCTGAACTCAGTTTTGTCTGGATTATATTGTGGAATAGGGACCTGACATCCACAAGCTAGTGCTAGGGATGTGCATGAATGTATATGTATCAAATCAAATGTAAGAAAATTTGTATTCGTTCCAATATATCTCCTCTGAATGTGGTAGGATTCTACTGTATTTGATAAAAATATATTTGTACAAATTTTTACAAATATCCAATAAGAACGAAAATGTATCCCATACATATCCAACACATATTTGATACATATCACATGCATTGTAATTGTTACAGAAACTTAACAAAACTAGGGATGCGCATGAATGTTTTTTTGGCATTCAATTTGAAAAATCTATTCATACAAATAGATTGCATTCAAATCTATTCATACGTATTTGCATGAACATTTGATATATATGATACGAATGAATATGTACCTGATACAAATAGATACGTATCTGATACAAATGGATTCATATCTGATACAAACAAATACGTATCTGACATGAATAGATACATATCTGATACGAATGGATATGTATCTGATGCAAATAAATATGTATACGATACGTTTTCCCAGTTTAACGAATGTCTGAACTGTTTGTTCGAATGTCCAGAAACATTTGTATTTGTTTGAATGTTAGTATACAAATATCATAACATTTGGTTGGAGTTTGAATGTCCAAATTTGGAGGCATTTCAAATGTTACGAATATTCATGCACATCCCTAAATAGAACCTTGTACACAGAGGAGCAAGGGAAGACACAAGGTTGCTGTCTTTCTGTGTAGCGAACCTGAAACAGAACTTTCTTGTGTTTACTGAAAGTGTTGATGGCCGTAACAACTACTGAATGAAACCAATTATCTGGATTTATTTTAGACTGGGTTTAGAAGAGGCTTCAGTACTGAAATTGCCTTAGTGATTCCAATAGATGACCTTCTATAAGAGAGGAAAGGGTGGGGAGGGAAGTATAACCTTGCTGGTAAGGGTGTGCATGAATTATTTTTTTGCGCCTGAATTTGAGTCAAATCAAATATTCAAAAATTCAATTTGATTCAAATTTTGAAATTCTGATTTGAATCCGGATTAACTGGATCTGTACTTTCGAAAATCTGATTCGTATCCAAATATATGAATGTCGATAAGATTTGTATCCATTTTACAAATTTGTATGAATCCATATTTATTCCGTATGCATCCCGTATGCATCCCATTTTCATCCTGCATTATATGCGCAAATACATATAATTTTCACACACATTCATATACAATTGATACAGATCTACTCATTCGAATTATTAAAAAATCTGAAATTCATCTGAATGTGTAAATTCAGATTTTTGAAAATCTGATTTGAATCCAAATGTCACCATTCGATGGATTCAAATTGGATTTTTGAATTTTTGAATATCCATGTACATCCCTACTTATTGGACCTTTTCAGTCTCTCAGCAGCTTTTGGTACCCTGAATTGTGGCATCTCATCACTCAGGGCCCATGGATTAGAAATTGGAGGCACTGAACTACTGATATTCCAATCCTACTTCCTTGCCCATTCTAAGAAAAATCATTTTAGGAGTCCTCACTTCAGTCCATGAGGCCCCACAAGGTTCAAACATCTTTTTGAGCTTAAATTTAACCTCTACATGAAGCCATTGGGAACAGTCATCTAGAGTTTTGAAGTGAGATGCCAGTTATGCACCCAACTTTACTTCTGTTTTACACCTGAGCTGGAAAGGCTGTTAAACTGCTGGATTTGTGCTTGTAGCCTGTGATGCAATGGATGACAGTCAACAACAAACTGAAGATGAATCCTGGAAATGAGGTAGAGATATGATGTGCTGAATTTCTGTTTGATTAATACAAACCTTGCAAGGAGTGTGGCATTGAAAGAATTCTATCCCACACCTATTCAATCAGCAGAGAAAGGTGGTAGAGCAAGTGAGCAGAAGGTAATCTCAGGAGCTTCTTGTCTCTTAAAGGCAAAGCAACACTAACCTGCCTTCCCATGGCCTTCCTACACACTGAGCAATCTTTTCCAGGTGACCATGTACATCCTTCACTCTCCATCTTCTCCTTGGATTCTGCCAAACCCAAACAGGGCCTAGACCTGGATATCTGAAAGACTGCCTCATGCGATGCCAGACACCCTACAAGTCTGAAGGTATCTAGAGTAAACTACTCTGAGATTGATATGGGAAGATATGGATTGATATCGAAGTAGTTTTAGGTAAAACAAAAAAATGCATTCCACCCTCCCATGAGATTATGAGAACCGGTGTTTCACAGTGTGACTTTACTGCCATGTTTTTATCTTTGAGTGCTTTCAGTATAGTGTATTCCAAGTTTTTATATGTTTTAACTTTTGTTAAGCTTCCCAGAACTGAAAGGGTAGAATATAAGTAATTGAATAAATAAAGTCGAGAGCATCAGAAATGACAGCAATCTTTGCTGCACAAAACAACACCTTCCCCAATTACTGGCACATTCAAGAATTGACATTCAAATTTGAATTAAATGTTTTGATACATTTGTATGAAGCTTTGTATGGGATTCATATGCATTCATGTGAGATTTGTATGAGATTAAACATTCGTATTGAATTCAAATCCTACTACAATTGAAGGGGATCTATTCAAATGAATACGGATTTTCTTGCATTCAATTCAATACAAATTGAATACAAAGAAAAAAAAATATTAGTACACATCCCTACTGAAAAGGCAATAGTTTTCTGATTCAAACCAGAAAAACTGGGAGACATGCATATGCAGGTACACCTTATATGGAAGCAATGAGAGACAAAGCAATTTTTTTAACAATAGCAGCAAATAAATAAAATAATATAAAAACGTATTGCCCTGGTAGCTGTACTGAATGTTATAAATCCCTCCCTCGGCCGAAGACTCCCCCCTCCTAAATTTTCTATGATAGAAGTATTTGAGTCTGGCTTATTAAACTGCAATGAAAATGACTAGAACAACAGTGAATGCTGTTTGATTTCCTAATTATTATCGCCTCCTGAGCCCAACCTCTGCTGGTCTTTCTTTCTGAATCATCAGCAGCTTGTGCGGCTTCTCATGCATTATACATTAAACCCATATGGCAGTTTGGTGGAGGGTCTCAGGAGGAAAGCTCCATACTGCTCTTTTCACTGTGGGGAGGGGGGTGGAATAGTAAAGTGGGAAAAGAAACAAGAAAAGGGTAAATAGGAAGAGTGCTGCCTGTATAGGAAGCCACCAGGCTAACCTCTGACAAACGGAAGAGGGAAGCAGACAAAATTATACCGCAGACATTTCCAGGAAGAGGCTTCCATGGTCTGCGAGTTGCGCAGCTCCTACCACATGTCCTAGTACTCTTGTGACCTGTGCCCATCACATATAATAAATCAAAATCTTTCTCTAGAGTTGCCAGAACAAGAGATCAGCAATGAAAAAGCTGCTGCTCTTGTCAGGGTCAAGTGAAAGGATAGAATAGACACCAGTATGTGGAACAATTCAAAGGACCAGCGAGAGAGGAAATGACTCATCACTGGGCTCCAAAATCTAACATTCTCATCTGCTAACATTCAAAATAAAAGGTGCACAAAAATAAAGATGTGCACCTCCTCCTCCCCATGTTTGCATTTATCCTGGCAGAGATATTTCTCTTGCAGTGCTGCTTGCCAGGCAGAACAAGTTTCTAGTGCTCTAAACTATTGTTAATGTTGAAAACTCCATTGCAGGTGCCTTTTCTGTCATGTGATAGGAAGTCCTGATACTAAAAAACAAAAACTCTGAGGAGACTTTTTAGAGAAGGCTTGGAGGTGGGATTGTTCATGCGCTAGTCTGTTCCTCCTGAACATGAACATTCTCATGAACATTCTGTGCTAGAAAAGGTGGATTAGAGAAGGGTTGGCAACACAAGGGCCTCACTCTGTCTCTCTGAGGAGGTTCTGAAATACCCCTTTGGTGGCCACGTTCTCATGCACTCCATTTAGTCCTAACTGGATAAAATTTAGTCCGAATATGGAGCTGAGTCCGAATTGACCTGTCCCCATGCGATTTATGAAAGCGCGGGCTCAAGTAGAATATACCTGTCCCCATGCAAACCCCGCTAAACCCCTGCTTGGGGAAACAGCATCATTTTCTCTCTGCCCTCTCTCTCCTGATAGGAGCCGGGTTGACATCACCATCCCCTGTACAACCCACTGTAGTGAGGGCAGGGAAATGCCACCCAATGCCCCTTCCCCGATCGCAACTGCTGGCCGATCACAAATAGTGATCAAACAGAAACGAGCCTCTTCTCTCTGCAATCTGATCACCAGGCAAACATAGAAGAACTGATTGCCCCAGTGTGACATGTAAAGATGCAGCAATGAGGGGGATCATCTGGCCCTTGCTGTCCCATGAGCCTCTTCCTGCAACCCTTTCTCCACCCCCACTCCCCAACTGTCGATAAGCAGCTTCTGAAGTTTAAGGGAAAAATATACAGTGATTTACATATATACAGCTGGTAGATATCTTTAGAACGGATAAGGAGAATACAAACTTTGAATGGGAAAAACAAGAGTGGGAAAATAATTTGAGTAAGGCAGAAAGAGGTACCATTGGTAAGATGTATAAAGTATTATTACAAATAGAAATGGAACATGACCAGGTTAAAGACTGTATGATTTTGTGGGCAAGGAATTTTGGGTATAATATCCAAATGGATCAATGGGAAAAACTCTGGGTTAAAGATATTAAATTTACTGCTTGTGCAACATTGAAGGAGAATATCTACAAGATGATGTACAGATGGTATCTAACGCCATATAAGTTTGGAAAAATGTATCATATGTCAACAAAATGCCGGAAATGTAAAAAGGTAGATGGTACTTTTTATCATATGTGGTGGACATGTGAGAAAGCAAAAAAAATTGGTAAATAATATGGTGCTGGATGAGACAAATTTTGAATATTAATTTTGAGTTTAAACCAGAATTATTTCTATTGAGCATTGTTGATGACAGTTTAAGCGAAGTAAAGACTTTGATTTTGTATATGGTAACAGCTGCCAGATTGCTATAGGCACAAAAATGGAAGCAAGAGGAACTGCCTACAGAAGAAGAATGGATAATTAAATTGATGGATATGGCAGAAATGGACAAATTAACGAAGTTACTAAAAGATAAAACAGTGAATAAGTTTTTAGAGGATTGGGGACCTTTTATACAATTTCTTCGGGGGTTGGGTATTCCGATGGAAGGCATTGGCCTCTAGGAGAAAAAGCAACAAGTAGATCTACGGAGCACAATATAATGGACTAGAAGAAGAAGAATCCGGAGAACGGAGGAAGTCACATGGAAATTTATCAAAATTATTGTATTGGTATACAATTATGTATGGAAATGTATTAATGAGAATAAAAAAAAATGGATTGGAAAAAAAAAGCAGCTTCTGAAGTTTGCCAGCTAAAAAGCTAACCAACGCCACTACAGTGTTTAGAGGCAGTTTAACAGAGAGGCTTTAGTTAGCTTTTTAGCTGGCAAACTTCAGAAGCTGCTTGCCAGCTAAAAAACTAACCAAAGCCTCTACGCTATCTTATTTTTGGGGAAACATGGTAGCTGTGTTTGGGATGTGACTGGTAAAGCTGTGCCACACCCTTTGGACCTCTTCCTGGCAAAGGGTGTGTGAGGCAGGGTGGCACAGCCCCAGTTGCACATTACCTCACCTGGTAGCTGCGGAAATGGCCAGTGTCACATGGTCATTGCTGCAGCAAGGTGATCACCTAGTGGCAACTGCACCTACTCAACATGTAGTGAAGTGTTGGGTAACTTTGGGATGGATTGGGCACTTGAAGTGAGTGGACCTGATCCATCCCACTTCTTCACCTGTTTCTGCACCAAAAGAAGGTGAAAAAACCCTTAGTGTGGTCTCAGACATGGGGCCTTTTTGCACATCGGCCCATAGTGAATAATTAGGCATCAGCTGGGGAGAGCATCTGCACTTAGAGGAGGCTGATACAGCCTCCAAGCACCCCCTGCCTTCCCAGAAGTTGCCTAGTTATTCACTAGGTGTGGAGCATGAAATTGTGCTCCACAACCTTACCAACCTTCCCCAATTACTTAACTGAAATGTCCAGCCGGGGAGCATTCACTCTTCTGCTGGCCGAGGAGGTCTCCTGCCCTCCTGATGCAACTGTGACTGCACAGAGTGTGAGCATCATCAAGGCACTGGTGCTGACACACATGCAGTCATGGAGGGCACCACACTCAAGATGGCAGTGCCCTGAAGAGAACCGGCACTGGGATCAATCACAAGTGAGTGAATGATCATGCTAGTCAACGTTGGGTGATTGTGCTACTTTTCCATCCAGCAGATGTGAAGGGAAGTGTGAAAATATCCGTGCACTGAGTTCATGCTTCTGTAATGAGAACCAGCAAGCAAGCTGCTGGAAGACTGTGATCAGGGCAAACTGTGAGCTCATATCCTGCTGGATTACATGAGCTATGGATCAGATCCGATTAAGCATTTCTCGTGTTTAGTAACAAACACCAAGTTTACCCTGGCTAGATGTAACAATTTCTGAAGTTTTTTTAGTTAATAGATATCTGGCAAAATTGTTGTTGTTATTTTGTAAGACTTATCATGCCTGGATGAAATCATTGAGGGACAAGTCAACAGCAATTAAGAATGGCAGCAACAGCCTTAGCCAAAGGCAATCTACTGAAATTTTAGGGAGCGGCTATTAGGAAACTCCCAGATTTGGAAACAAATTCTATTTTGCCGTGTTCAGAATCAATTTAATATCAAGTGTCTCCTAGTTTTGGAAGGGCATGCCTGGGCAAATACAGCTTCCCATAGCAAAGAGATTAAATATAGTACGGTCTCTCTTATTGTAAGGTGCAACTCTGGCTGATCTAATAAAGACCTGTAAATGAAGTTTTCCCAAGCCAAGTTCAAAATACAATTCTGCAGGGAAATGCAAGTCTGATATACTCACAAAATGCTTCCAAGCCAAATCAGTCACTTCAGACAATCTGACTTTACCTCATGATATCTAGAGTCACATAGCGTGACAATACAGAATTTTCTTTTTTAGTTAAATATTTTTATTTGAAAACAGTATTTAACAAGAGGAGTTAACACAACATGAACAACAACAATTTGAAGGGTAAAACAGAGCAATAATACAAAAAACAAACAAACAAGGACACTTCTTTTCACAACATCACCAGTGGGAGGTCAGGTGATGAGACCAGTGAAGAATTTTCTTTCTGTCAGGCATATAATGAGGTAAGCTTCCTTTCTCCTTCATTACATAAATCTGTCATGCTCATCCAAGGTATTGTCACTTAAAATGAGATTCTGGTTCTTAAATTGGGAATGATCTTCATAGTCCTGTCAGTGCTGGTTCTAGAGATTCAGATAAAAATAAGACTTGGGATACAAAGGCAAAACAAGCCAAAAAGGACAGGTGCTACTGGAAACTTGAACACAAATTACTATTTCTTACTAGAGGCATTTCTGCACTTGCTTTCCCATCCGTTGGAGCTAGGGAATGTGTGTACACTTCAGCCTAAGTTCCATGTGGTTGGACACTTACTGGGGTCCAATTGCACACCCAATCCTCCTTGGGACACTGTCGTTTTGGTTGTCACCATGGATATGGTGACAATGATACTCTGCACACATGCGGTTGCATCAGGGGTCATCAGAGGTGCCAGCACACTTGCATGGTGCCTCAGATGATCCCTCACACCACAAAATATGCAGACATTCTTAGGTCGGGTTGGGTTGCTTGTGGTGCACGATTTCATGCACTACAGCTAGTATGCAATTAGTCGACCTCTGGGCAGGTAGGGGGTGTTTGTAGGTGTAAATGACTCCTGTAAGTGCAGATGCACCCCCCCCCCCCAGAGGTTGACTAATTGCATATCACAGGGCCAAGTGCTGAAACACCTTAAATCTCTGCCAAGTAAGCACACAGGATGGTTTGGGATGGTTAAGGAAATCCTGCATTGAGCAGGGGGTTGGACTCAAGAGGTCCCTCCCAACTCTGTGATTCTATGGATCTATGACTACTGGTAGCAATGATAAGAAAGAGGAAGAGCAGCAGCCTCAATGACTGATGTTGCCAGTGACAAGCAAGTCATTGTGGGTCTCAGTTTCATCAAAAGAATCAATTCAAAAGTGTGTCTGAAACCTGGAGCTTGCTACTGATGTTTTAAAAGATCTAAGGCATTTTCACATTATAGCAAAGATGCCTCGGAACACTTCGGCCTGAACGCGTTGAGAGCAGTTCCCCCATCTGCACAGGCAGGTAAAAAACACATTCAAAATGTATCCTTTAGCTGCCTATGTGCGGAAGGGGAACTGTTCTCAGCCCGTTCAGGCCAAAGACCCTCCCCCGGGCTGCTCCGATTTGCTCTTCTGGAGCCATTGGTGGGCAGCCCAGGGGGGCCCTTACCCACACCTGCCCAGATGGCCTGGTGAAGCCAGGAAGGTGGCTGGCCAATGAGGGGCCACCCCGCGAGCATGTGCACAGCACGCCGGGCCTCCTGCAGGCAGAATCAACCCGGCAGTCTGCAGGTAAGGCCGTGAATGCATGCACGCGACCCAGGGTGGGTTGAGGGGTGTGAGGTGTGGGTTCCTCTGGCTCTAGGAGCCGCGATCTTGGCTCCTGGAGACAGCAGGATCCGAGGGAAAGGAGGCCCCTGGGCTGCCCACCACTGGCTCCATAGGATCCAATGGGAGCAGCCCAGGGGAGAGGCCCAGCTGTCACAAAGGGAGAGCGTGCAAACGCTGTCCCTCTGGAACAGCTGGGAACGTGCCAAATGCGCGGAGATGCTTTCAGAGCAGTTTTTCTGCTCTGAAAATGGAATGCGTGGAGAGCACATTGGGATGCTTGGTGTGGCCCAGAATGGATCTGGCCACCCCTGAGGTGAGAATGCAGCATCCGCACGTGTTCTCCACGCTTTCGATAACCCTTTGTGTGAAAAGGCCTCTAGTCTCTACCTCAGTGAGACTGTTGCTGATGCCCAAGTTATCTCTTTCTCCCAGGAACCAGTCAGGAATGTAAAGTGCAGTAACTCTCATAACAGATACTAAACAACCCAAGGTAGCCTTGACCAATGTGGTGCTCTATAGATATTTGGACAATAAATAAGTGCTCAGCCAGCACAGTTTAGATTGATGACCTGCTTCCTGCCCAATGCAATCTCCATTTATCACCGCAAGAACATGAATGTAGCAGAATATTAGAGAGCAATTCAGAATTCTGGCTTTCAAAAGCATTCTCTTTCTTTCTCTAAATAACAGACAAAGCTTGGAATTAGTTGCTGCATGTGGGCTGGATAATGCATTATTTGCACAATACAGTGAAGATACTATGAAAATGACATACTTTTAAAAATGCAGAACTATTCACACTGAGGTTGCATCCACACAGCTTAATAGCAACTTATGAAGAATCAACACCTATTGCAGTAGGCACCCCCAGGCACCCCTAGGAGCACAGTCAAACGTCAAGGACATCTGCATCATACAGTGCTCTGAGAAGGTCACTGAAGGGCTTGCAAGTGCCTTCTGCAGTTCCCTTACTCAAAATATTTTAAAATGACTCTGATGATACCTGCTGCCCTCAGGCTCTCAGCGTCTCTTGTTACCACAGTGGTGAGAACAACCTATACTCCTGCTCTGCATAGGCACCGGGTCAGCAAAGACCCACTTCTGTGTCCTCTTCCAGTGCACGAAGTCAAGTTAGGTAGTAGCACAGCAGTGACAGTTCAAGCACTGGAAAAGTCCCATACAAGGCCTGCAGCACTTGAATTGTGGATGGCCAGAGCATGGCAAGCCAGATTTATTGTGAATTATAGTTTATTACTTATTCTCCAATTATGCACGTTATGTGTATATAGCTGTGCTGTACATTCTAATAGCTCTGAGGTATTGTATAACCCTTTTTTTCTTCAAATATTGTAACTGAATTTTTAAAAAATCAAACTGAAAAAATCAGCTAGAACTCTCAAAATTGAGGCAACCCAGCCAACTACAACTCCCTTTATTTAATATAAGGGTTGAACTTTTCAAAGTGAGAAGAAAACAAAGTGAAAAAGGAGGGGTTGCACATTTCTTGGAGTCTTCTCTTGATTAGAGACAAGATTGGCTGAAGTGAGACCACACTCAAAAGGCCAGCCTACTGCACTCCAGGCTATTAAAAGTTGAGCTGCCCTAGACTTTAGCAGCAATACAACAGCTTGAAGTTTAGGGATGGAAGAGACTGCTCATACCTCTTACTAGGGATGTGCATGAATATTCACCACATTTAAAATCCATTCAAATTCATACATTTAAATTTGAATTCAGTGTTGGATACATTCAAAGACTAACATTCGAATGTGAAGCAAATGCTTTTCTACATCCATTCAAAGCTTCATTATATTGGTGAACATGGGGAGATGGCAGAGCAGTTGCCCAGTCACTTCTGCAGCTGATCCAGAGCAGATTAAAAGTAGATTCAGAGCAGATTTGAAGCATTCAGACTGGATTTGTTGGGCATTCATAGGCACAATGGATAGCAGGGATTCAAACTGCATTTGAAGAACAGAATTCGAATCCTGCCACATTTGACGGAGCTCTGTTTGCACATATTCAAAATTCCTCACTTTTGATATGATTCAAATCAAACGCACATACAAAACAAATTGGGCACATCTCTATTCACCAGTCTTTTTTCTGTGTGGATGAGAGTGAGAGCAGGAATGCAAACAAGCTGCAATAATGAAGATATGGATCAAGTCAGTGGGAGAATGGGTGTTTTTCCACTGTCACTAGAAGTACCCATTAAGTACCCATTAATGGGGACAAAAATGCCAGTGGGAAAATATCCAATATCAGGTTGTAAGCCTCAGTTAGACATCTGATTCTCATACTGGCTTTATTTACACTCTCCAAGTATTTTGTCCGTGTGGAAATGTAGGAACAAACATAGCTTAAGGGAACATGGAGGCTGCCTGTACACAACTCAAAGTTGGCATTTCTCCAGCACTAGTGGGCAAATGTTCCTGCCATGTCAGACTTAAAGATTACCCCAAGGCACAAAATGCATTCTTGAAGGATAGAAGACAGAATGGTCTTAAAAAGCAGCTAGCGCAGACTCCAGGACTTTCAGCTATTTGCATACTTGAAAATTTCCATGTCAATTGGATTGGAAACTACGTACTTAGGTGTATCAGAGGCCGTGTCCAGACAGGATGAAAACTTTGCTGGTACTGTGGAGCAGCTTGCAACCTGAAGGACAGATTTTACGATGATCCACAGTACCTGCGCATTAAAGCACAATGCTCCAGAGTAAAAAACCCTTTACTTACATGAGCATTCATTGTGAAGTATTCCTTTCCTCCACATTTTCCTGGGTGTCATGAGAGTTCACCCTCACCTAAGAAGCAGCAGGCCTATCAGAGAGGGAAGGACTGAGCACATGGACAGAAGCCTCCCTGCTGCATTGGAGTGTGGGGGTGATCTGTTTTCCCTGTGGAATAACTTTACTGTGAAGTTTAAGGTAAGCTCCACATTTTTAACTTGCTTTATGTACGCACCCAGAATAGAAGCATGTAGAATCTACACTGAACCTATTAAAATGTCTAAGGTTGTGATTAGACAGGGCCAAAAAGCACCTCTGAGGGAATGGTCCTTCTGAGGTGGCTTAGAGAAGGCTTCTCTCCTGAACATTCTGTGCTAGAAAAGGTGGGTTAGAGAAGGCCACACACTGCCTGTCTGAGGGACCGCTTCTGTTGTGCCTGGACACAGCCTAAGTATAAAATTATGTTTGCATTTCCCAGCCAGCGTGTTAGGATAAAGCTTTGAAAAGCAAATACAATGTGTGCATCAGTGGTTCACCAAAACAGTATTTTGAAGCATAACTTCCATAAAACCTATTGCAGTGTTAATTGTAATATGCAACCCTGAAGGTTTATATAGTTATGTGCTGTAAAGCATTTAAGATCTGCTGTTCAAAACTGAAATTCTCTTGATGGTATGCAGCAGTCCTTTGCACCAACCAGCACAATAATAACCTTTCTTAATCCTTCAGTTGCAAAACTATCACCTGTTTTGATGATTATTAACCAAAAGAATTACTGTTGATTGCCTTTTCTCAGGGTAATTTTATTCCCAGGAGATCTGAGTGAGATAACGTAGCTAGTGAGGCACTCATAAATAAGTAAAGAAGTACAATACAATACAATACAGTAGAAATATTATAATTGGGCAAAATTTCCTTTTGGAAAGGTGGTAGACAAATTAAAATGGAAATGGAATATCGTTAAATTAAAAGCTGAGTTTGCAAATTTTACTACACTTATTTCAATGTATATTTTTCCAGTGCTGTTGATTTTTTTTGTAATAGTAATATGAAAAATAATAGTAAAGCATACAAAACCAAATCATCCTGTATACATAACATCTGAGCTATTTAGCCAACAAGATGATATGATTTTTCAGCAGGATTTTTGAAAAGAAAAATGACTGATAGATGTTATTTTCCCAGCTCATAATATCTGGCAAAATGTGCCAACTGCTAATTCATGATGACCTCCTGTCCAAAGACCAAAGATCTTTATGTAACGAGTAGAAATTTAAGATAGGGCTCATTCAAGATAAAAAACTGTTATAAAGATTCTTCAGATACCTCCAGACTCGTTGAAAGTTATGCCATTCCTCCGCTGCCATTTCCCATCTGACAGATGGGATGGTTGGCAGCTGCAAAGGGATGGCACAGCCACTTCTGTTCTGCCTGATGGGTCAACTGGAAATGGCACCAGTATGGACTTCCAAATTCCATGGTTGTTCTGGAGATTCAGACTGCTCCCACAATCCAGCAGCACAGGGTGCTGCTAGATGGAGGTGCTTGTTACTATCACTGGGACAGGTTGCAAGATGTCCACACATCTTGCCCCTTTGTGCTTCAATGTTGGCATGCTGGAAAAGGCCCCAGTAGTAGGCTTTGATGTTGTGATGTCTGTGCAAAACAGGCACATATGTTGTTTTTGTCACTGCCATGTGTCTAGAGTGGACACCCTCAGAGCGGGTTTCTCCTCATTGGTTTCTCTCTCTAGTGCCCTCCTCACAGCATTCTACAGCAGTAGGACCTACTATTATTTGCACTGTGCCTCTGGGGCCTCTAAGGGTGACTGTTGGTGCCCATGTGGATGCTTCTTCAGCTGCCTCAGGGACAAGAGGTTTAGTCTTTGTCTGTCTAGTGTTTCTCAGTTTCTTATGAGGTACCAACCTGGATCATGACATGTGGATGTAAAAGAAATGTTATCAGATGCAGTTTTAATAGTTTTTTTTATCACTCAGTAAGATCACATAAATGTAACATGATATATAACAAACCTGCTAAATAAATAATTTGGAAGGATATGTTTAATATCCTATTGGTATTCATTTGATATGTTTTAACCTGCCCTGAGACTCTTGGGTATAGCATGGGATAAAAATACAAATAAATAAATAAATACAGGTTCATCATTATTTAAAATAGTGAATGAAAACTAACTTATGGTTATTTATAAAGCAGAGACATCAGATTTTTTTAAACGAATTGCTCATATGCTACAAAAATCACGAAAGATTTTGCACAGCTACTCAGCAGAGAAACTCTTATCCTGGTAAGTCTGTTCAGACTCCATGTGGGTGCGTCCCATCTATTTCTGGAGGCTGGTCATTGTAATTCTGCAATATTTCAAAATGAACCTGTATTTCTGAGTATCTATAATCCAATTTATAACGAATCTGGGTGAAAATGAAACTCATAACGAGAGAAAGATATACACGACAGTCACATCAATATATAAATAAATAATAAATAAATAAATAAATCCTCAGTAATTGTATGTTTCAAAACCAGTATTATTTAAATGATTTACATTCCACACTCTTGGGAGCTGATTAACTAACAGAGTTTGAAGAACACAATCTTCTAGATACTGGGACTGACTCAGTGCTGTTATCATAGTTTGGAAATTGATAGGGTTCAGGAAAAAAAAGTCTTAAAAATGACATCTGCACTGTCTTTATAGATTGCACCCAATATGTATTTAGAATGCTAGTTTCTCACACCGGTGTGTCAGAGATGGGGCATGGTCTCCCCATGGACACAGAGGCCTTTTACTTGGAATGATCATGGGCTGGGTTCTGCTACAGTCCCACCACCATGCAGAGATAAGCACAGGGATGGAATGGGAAAAACGATTACTTCCAGTGCCTTCACTTATTGCATCAATATATGATCTTCCTAATTTTCCATTGATAATTTGCTGAAGAGGAAATCACTAAAACGCAAACAAATGATACAATTTAAAAAAATTATGATGACAAAGGTAAGGCTAAAGGCTTTGAAAGCACTACGAAATGCACTGCAATTAGGAGTAAACAGTTGGCTGCACTATTATCAACTGAAACATCTTGCCCCTTTTTATCTCTTGCACAGAAGAGATAAAAAGGCAACAAGGTGACCATTAACATCTTTTGAGCAAGCCTTGGGAGTAAGGATGCACACAAATGTTTTTTTGACATTCTATTTGAAACAAATACCCAAAAATCTGATTCGATTTGAATCTTTTAAATTCGAATTTAACAAGATTCATTACATATTTGCCAAATTTGAATCTATTTATTTGATTTTTTAAATTCAAATCTGCACATATGAATGTTGACAACATTTATATGTGCCTATACACATCTTCCCCACATCCGTACGCATCTATACAAGTCTGTATGCATCCCGCAGTTATCCCGTATGCAACTCGTTTTCATCCCGTACAGATCCATACAAATGCGTACGGATGTGGGGAAAATGCAGATCTTCAAGTACGCATCATATACGAACCCATACACGTACAAATGTCCAGATAATTCGCATGAATAGATCCGAAGTTTGAAATTCAATTCAAATGTTTACATTTGAATTTTGGGACATTCCATTCGAGTACAGATGTTGAAATTCGGCACATTTAATTGGATTCTGGATGCCTAGAAATATTTGTGGACATCCCTACTTGGAAGATAGACCTGAAACTCATATTACATCAAAATAGTTTCAGTAAAGCAACAAGGATCAAAGAAATAAGACTGGAAATTGCATACAAATGCTTTAAACACTGATCCATTTGTACATTAGGTACAATCCTGTTCACTCAGTTGTTAGCAATTGGTACCTTCTTCCACATGTGTTGGGAACATAAAAGCTTAACTTGCTGAGATTCTTCCTTCTGTGCAACTATTAAAGGAGCAGGAACAGTGTCCTCTAAGTAGCCCTAGTTTTTATAGGATTTTCAAACTCTTCTGAATTTTATGCAGTATTTGCAACAAAAGCTATAGATTTATTTCATTATACAGGTATAAGAAGACAAGAAATGTCCCATTAAATTGGACCCATGATGACCTACCTACTCTGGCCATCTGCTCCTTAAGTAACTGTTCAGCTGCAAGGGGAAGCCCATTTTCAGGACACAAGCACAATTTGCTCTGTTCACAATCATCCATCGACTGGCATCCAAAGGCAAACTGCCTTCTCCGATAGCTCTGACTTTCATGAATTGGTTCAAAGCCTTTTTGAAAACATCCAAGCTGATGGTCAATATATCATCTGATAGTGAATTCCAGAGTTTAACAAATTTTAACTGTCTCATGATGTTATCCTGCTAGGGAGGAAGAACTGTATTTTAATTATATTTTATATTGCCCTATTGAGTGAATTTATGCTTTATATTGAGCATTTTTATTGAATGCCGGGACCTGCCCTGACACCTTTGGGTGAAGGGTGGGATAAAGAAAAATTCTATTATTTGTCCTGATTTAGTTGGATTCAGCTTTAATGAATACAGTTTTATTTTGGGAAAGAGAGCAAAATTTCTCCCTATTTACTTTGCCCTCCCCATGCATGACTTTATACACTTATATCATTTTCCCCTTTCACTCCCTTGCTTACTACATTAAGAAAATAACATACCAAGCACTGCAGCCTTTCCTTATAGGAAAATGTCTCTAGTAGGTATGAACATGGATATTTGTGACATCCAGAATATGTATGAATATGTATGAATTCGTGGATTCATCCAAGAATCGGATATTCAGGTACCCTTTGAAGCTTCAGTTGAAGCTTTGGCGGATACCGGATCCCCCCGGGCCTTCCACCACCACCCCATGGCCTCCCCCCCAGGCCCTGTTGCCCAACTTACTTGCCGGCACTACAACTTCTTCCTAGGCCTTCCAGTTCTGTGTGATGCATGCGCAGAACCAGAAGGCCTGTTTCAGCCTCCAGAAGGCCTATTTTGGCCTCTGGATAGCACCAGAAGAGGCCTGGGAATGCCACCAGAGGCATCCCACCCACCTACCACTTACCATGGTCCCCCTTATCTTTTGGGGTGTGCTCCAATGGCATTGTGGGGCTATTTTGTCATTTTGTGGAGGTCAAAATAGGTCTTCCAGAGGCCAAAAAAGGCACTTCCAATTCTGCACACACATACCTGGAAGTGCCTCAGAAGAAGGCAGGGCGGCAGTGATGAGGAGGACTGGTAAAAGGGGCTAGGAATGGAGGGTTGCATTCATTTCATGCATGAATATTCATTTGAAGCCCCCCAGATTTGTGGGGGTGGGATTGGGCCAAAGCTGAATTTTCCCACATTCAGTTCGTGTGGGAAATGGGCTTCATGCACACCCCTAGTCTCTAGCCTATTCACCATCTCACCCAATTGTGATTTTTTTTAATTCTGCTGTGTTCACTTTGAGATACAATGCCCAAAACTGTACACAACACAACAGATGTGGCAATGAACACATATGTGACTTCTGAGTTCTTTCTTAATGATTCTTGTTAGCCAGCCTATCACAAGTATCACACTTCAAACTACATTTTTATTTAGATTTTTCATTCATGGAAGCTAGTATCCTTTTTTAGCTTTCAGTTAACAGATGTAAACAGCTTAGGAAAGATTAAGCCCTCGTCAGTATGATGGTATAATTTAGACAAGGCCTACTGCTTTTTTTCTTGTCACCACACTATTCATCTGAGGTCCTTTTTGCACTTACCTATAAGCCATAATAAGGGTATTTGAAGTCCACTTCTGGCCCTCCCCACTCATTGCCAGTATGCTCCATCCACATAAAATGGAACTTAATCACAATCAAGAAGAAGCTGTGATTGGGATAACTGGTAGACCTGTCTAAACTGGCCTGCTGGCAGATTAGCAAGCTGAGACCAATTCACACTTGGGCGCATAGTGCCTGATAGGGTAACATCTGGTAAGGAGCACCTGCACTTGCAGGAGGCATTTCCAACCCAGAAACGCTTCATGCCTTACCAGATGTTACCCTATCATTTACTAGTGGTGGTAAGGAAATCATGCAAAATATGCATCCCAGCCCTACCCAAAACCATACCTTTCATGTGCAGTGCCACAACCATTCACACAATTTCCGGTGCTAGGGGTTATCTGAGGTTGTGCCCAAGCGCACTGGCACCTCACATAATCCCGAACACAACTGCGCATATGTAAAGCATCACCATCATCATGGTGATGGCCCATGTGCAATTGTACCAGCCAGCATGAAGAATATGGTGAAAATTGGACATGCTCCTGGTCACAGGTAAGTCTCCGGGTGTGTGAAGCTTAATTTGGCATGTAGTAGCATTCTGAAGTATGAACGCTAGCATGCATTAGTGAATTCTGCAGTTTTCCTGTCCAGCGGATAGAAAGCCAAGCGCAGAATGGTCCAGAATACAGAGGAATGCAAAAGACATACCTCCATGTTCAGGACTCCCGGGGAACCCATTCTTGTTGGCACACCAAAGTGCACAGCTGAAATGTGTTCCCTAGTGACTCTGAGGTTATGAACATTTGTTCCTAGTTCTTTAGGGCACACAGGGCCCAGGCCCAAAGCTTTTCTGAGCTTCAAGACAAAATTAGGGCTGGGTCTGGACTAAGGGTGTGCATGAATGCAATTTTTGGGATTCTTTAAAATTCAAATGTATTCACATCCAATTCAAATCAAATACATTTGAATCTATTCATTTGGATTTTCGATTTGAATTTGGACATATGTATGTTGACAACATTTGTATGTGCCTGTATTCATCTGTATGCATTCCACACGCATCCAAACAGATCTGTTCACATCCCATTTTTGTCCCATACGAATGCAGGAAAGATGCATACAGGCAAGTATGTATTGGGTACATATCTGTATATATATGAATGTCTGAATAATTCAAATGAATAGATCCAAAAATTCAAAATTCATTTGAATGTTTAAATTTGAATTTATTGACATTTGATTCGAATTTGAATGTCCAAATTTGAACAAATTCAGTTGAATTATGAATGTTTTGAATATCTGTGCACATCCCTAGTCTGGACCAGTGCCGTCATGCAGCTGGCACTGTTCCAGACTACTCCTTTCTGAGGTAGAAACAAACAAGCCTAGTCAGTTGAGCCCCACTGGACCTGCCCCAAGTTATCTTTCATAAATACTGTTGCAAAGAAATCATTCAGATTCTCTGCAATTTCCTTTTCTCCTCTTAGAGCATTTGGCTGGCTTCCTTCTTATGTATTTTAAGGAAATTTTAAATGTGTGTCCTTACAGTCCTGGCAATATACTCTTTATTTTATTTTTTAATTTTTTTTGCTTCTCTTTTTACATTAATTTGCCAACATTTATGTTGCCATCTGTTTTCTTCATTAGGACAAGTCTTCTACATTATGAAGGATTTTTTTTCTTACTCATAGAGGCTTATTGGCAACATTGGTCAATCAGAAAGTCCTCTACTTGTTTGTTGTGGTCCACTTAATTAGAGTAATATGTTGTAAGAGAACTATTATTGTGGTTTAAAATGCTCTGAGAGAGTTTGGTCTTTCTGATTTCTAAGACTTGTTTTCTAATTTTCCATTTCCATTTTTGTAATTTCTATACAGGAGCTGCTTTCTAATTTTCCATTTCTTTAAATGTTAAATTTATTTCTCTCAGCAAGTCCTGCATGCTAAGAATAAATCCAGAATCTCCCTTTGTCAATTTGACATGTGGACAGCCAAAGCAACTGTAAAACCTGAGTGATTTCCAAAGATGAATAAGATACATGTTCCACTAACATTTTTTTTTCAAGTGTGGGGGGAAGTTAGCCTCCACCAAAAGGTGATTATGCTGTAAAAACACATGCTTCAGGATTTATTATTTTCATCTTTCTTTTTGATGAGTATTTGTTTCTGATTGTAAATGACCCTGGGAGTTTGAAGAAAGTTGATTTGTAGTAATAGTAGCAAGTAGTAATATTATTAGTAATAATTACGACAAAGCCAGATTGGAGATGCATAAAAAGAACAGATATTAATCTTCAGATCAAGCCTCCATGATGCTAACAGTACAGTAGTCCAAAATCTTGCAACAAGTACCTGATAAGCAGCAGGCGGTTTACTGTTCTCCTGCCCTATACTAATGGGTTACATTTTTCACTCTGAAACTGAGTTTGAAGGTCATTTTAGTGATTGTGACTCTGACAACAAATCTACAATTCATGAACATCTAGATAAAGTTGCAATGAATTTTTCAGATGACTACAAATTGTGCACAAGGAGGTTTGTGCTGTTCAGCTATGCCATGTATGATAGAAAGAGTTAGGCAAATGGAAAGTTTGCTGTCCCATTGCTTTCCTCAAAGGCAGACTGAAGAAACAGAGAGGGAATAGGAGTTAATTTTGAGATGTTCTTATCAGTAACACCTGAAAGCTGCTTCATGGAGCAGTACATACAGTTTCTTATCCGATTTATCAGTGGTGTGGAACACTCTAAATAATACTAAGGAAGTCAAGAGAGGACGAGGAGGAAGAGGCTAACAAAATCACAATACTCTTAAAAAGGCATGCAGAATTCAAATCCTGATAGAACTATTCTTGACCCTGTCTGCACTTCTCTTATTCCAGATTATATCCAAGCAAAGAGGCCTGCTATCCCCATGCTGGTGCAGACTACAGCAGGCCCTAGGCAGGACTTCACGTACTCTGCACTAGCATTCAGATAGTAGGCCCCTATTCCAGAATCTGATCTGGAATAAGGCCCAGTGCAGAAAGGGCCCTTGATAATTTCTGGGCTGCATCCAGATGTCAGTTACTTAATCCACTATATTTTGAAATATCAGAGTATCCGTGCTTTATTCCAGAATATTCAAATGTAGAAAAATAAGTAACCAACATCTGGATGCAGATCAGGTAGTGATTCTTCATGTTTACTTGTTTCACATCCATTTCTGAACTGTTCCACAAAGGGAAAGGGAAAATGGTAACCCCAGAATGTTTTTTGCCAGTAGTGACACCTGATTTATATCAACACTACTCTATCCAAGTATGTATGGAGTATAAGATAATTTATATACTATATTCCTTGGCCCAGATGGCTGCATATTTTTCTCCCTGCCCCCTATCTGCTTGATAGGGTGCTGGCAGAAACTGGGAGGGACTGTGATCTGCGTGGCCACAACCAGAGAAACAAGCCCCGACAAGTCCAAAAGAAAAATAGCCATATTTACAAATTCTCTGTTCATCTCTCCTGCCTGGAAAACCCACCAGAAACATTTATCACTTTGGGATCCAGAGCTTGCTTCCAAAGATAGTGATTTCACTGTAAAAATCCACCCCGTACAGCAGCGGTTACACTGTAGCAATCCACCCACATCACACCTGATAACAATGTTGCAATTCTGCACAATTCTGGCTCTTTAAAAGTTCTGGCCTTTAGAAAGGGAAAGGAAGGGAAGGTGCTGCAGACGCAGCAAGCCAGGGTGTTTTTTTGTTGTTTTTTTTTTGAGATCTTGGCCGCCAATCCCTGCCCCTTTTGCCATGGAGCATCTCCATGCACAATGTTGCTAGAAATACCCGCGGCTTACAAAAAGTGCACGGGTAGTCTTGTTTAAAGGGCACTTATTTCCATGCATTTTTCTCCTTTTGTGCCGCTGGAAGCTCAGAGAAAAGCCATGCATGGAGACGCCCCATTGCAAAAGAAGCTTTTTAACAGGCTTTTTATTGCTTGGGGAAGCAGCCTTAGACTGTGATCAGTCAGAGCAAAAATATAAAAAGAAGAATGAGTCTCTGAGATGCCTCTGAGGTGACAGAGAGGGCTCTGAGGTGGGATTTTTCACACACCAGTCTGTCTGCGCCCCCCCCCCCCCCCGGAACATTCTGTTCTAGAAAAGGTGGATTAGAGGAGAGTCGGAGACATGAGGGCCACACACTGTCTTTCTGAGGAGCCTTTGAAATCAAACTTCCCAGGAAAATACAGTAGGTAGAAATTAAAAGACAAGGCAATTCATGGTTAATGAGACCCCAATAAAGTTTATGAGGTTCTATCAAGCAAGTTACAGTTGAATTGAACCCTATTGAAAGGCACTAGCAATAGTTTTTCATTTGCATAAAATATTCTCAGGAATCAACAGAACAATTCAGTAGAAAAAAAAAATCTTAAACTGCACTAAAATGATATTGCTCAGGAGGACACAGTAAATAAAGAATTCTATTTTGTATAGAAATGTAGGTGATTTTTTTAAATGAGTTTTCTCTTAATGTTTAAATCTGAATAAATATTAAATATATCCCACTGTTCCATTCCAATTATTTGGGTTCATCTTCTGAGGTGGGAAAAGAGAATAGGGTTTTTTTTTTAATGAATTAAATAACTGTTTATCTTAGTAGGGAGTACACAGTGTTTCTTCTCCATGAATGACTTTGTCACCATTTTTTTAAAAAGAAAAAACAAGGACCAGCGACAGTGATAGTCATAACCTGAATCTTGAATATCTGAAGTAATTCTGCCATGGTAACTCATTAAAGATTTGGGGAAAACCTCTAGAGTCCAGACTAAGAATATCTGATAACATGAGGGTTTAAAAGAATAGAAGATCAGATGTTAAACACTGCTGGATCAGTTCCCATCTCATCCAGTATCCCATACAGTTCCTTACTGATTGCTTCTGAGCATTCTCAAGCAGAATATGAAAGCTCTTGGTTCCCTGCAAAAGTTCTTTAGAGGCATCTTATCCCTGGTTTACAATAGTTTTGTACAAAATAAAATTGACTTCTCCTTGCTCAGTCATAGACCCTTTCTGTACTGGGCCTTATTTCAGATTATACCTTGAAACAGAGATCTACCATTCACAGGATAGGGTAGACTACAGTAGGACAGGGACAGGGACTGCTGTAGTTTGTTTTAGCATGTGGATTCCTCTGGTTTCCCAGGAGATTCCAAGTACAGGAACTTTATTTGCAGGCTCTTGGAACATTTGGAAGTCCTTTGAGTTGCTTCTGAAGCTGGTATGAGCTTCAGAAACAGCATGGAGATTAGTGCAGCACCAGCTTGGCATGGGTTGCTAATCCCAGACAGAGGGTTCCACCCTGTCTTGGGATACTGGCCATATGTGCACCTTGAATCTGACATATGATGCGGAAACCTGGATGGTTTGGCCTATGACTAGATGGGATAGCAGATGGTGGCAGACCTAAGAGACTGTCTCCTGTGCTGGAGCCCCTTTCTGGCCTAACTCCAGATGGTACAAATGAAAGTTCCCTGACCTCTGAAGTTGCAAGATGGGAATTGATCTATGCTCTGCACGCAACTTGGTCTGATCCAACCATCTGCTTCAGTTTAGTGCCAGAAACACACAGAAAACCAGTTTAAAGCATTTCCCCACTGATGCATTCTCTGGCACCATTTTCATGCTAGAAACTGGAGCAGCTCTCAGCCCTGTGCAGACAGAGCAGTCCCTGGAAGGTAACTCCAACAGACCCCATATTGGGATGAAAACCTGCTATATCCTATTTTGGGAAAACCCAACTCTGAATGTAGGTTCCTCTACCAGACTGGATGCTGCCACTGGGATCTTTTTTCTTGAACATGTCCACTACACATGTGTGCACAGGCCTGGTGATGTTCACACACTTCTGGATATTTTGGGTCATGGGAATACCTAGATGTGTACTATTAAGGCAACAAGCAATTATTCTGGAGGGGCTTGACTTTGGAATATTGCCTGTTACCACGACTTTGGGGCAGTGTCTGGAGACAGCCTGAATCAAATCTATTCTGTATACAGTGAAAAAGGACCTTTTTTTAAATTAATTTTATGGCTCCTGGATCAGCAGCAGTTGGTTTTGTACACTAAAACCTTGAGCACCTCTGCTCTATAATTCACTGGTGCACTTTTCTTGGTTTTAACCATAGTGCTAGGATGGTGGCTTTGTCTTCTGAATCATAAAATATTAAACATTGTTGATGGGTAAAAGAACTGCTATAAGACAAGTAGACTCCAAGGGAATGTTCAGAAATGATAATCAGCTTATTCTGAAACAGAAGGGCTGAGGGAGAGAATGTACTTGAAATATACTGTTGACCTCACTGCATACAGATGCACAAGATTCTTGGTAATATGGTAGGGACAATGGCTACCTTTTGTTCATAGTTAATTTCTGAACCACATTTACAGCTGTGACTCAGCCCAATCTTTTCACTCCAGTTTCTGCCCATGAAAGGCATTTGTCAGCTTAGCCAAATCCCATAGGTATCCACAAATTCTTTCTGATTCCTACAAGCTTTGATAGATGACAAGATGTCCCCATGACAGGGGAAAAAATGAAAAAAATAGTCGGGTTGGGGGAGAATAAAAGAAACCTTTCAAGGCATTGCAGGGAGGGTGTGGGGAGAATTTTGACAATAACAGAGTCCTATAATACATACTTGGTAAAGGAGAGGGGGGAAATCAGCCAAAAATGAGATAAACAGCAGATGCTGTAGAATGAGGAAGTCATATGTAAGTATTTAGGGGAAAAGTAAAGGCTGGAACAGTTCTTCATCAGCCAGATGTCTAAAATAGACACAGATGAGCCATTTCTCTGAACTTCAACAACAGAGCCAGCTGAAAAAGCAGAACCATTCCCACCAAGGGTCACTTGTTGAAATTGTTGACTGTAAATCAATGTTCTGCTTTATAGATAACTCAAAACTGTAAAAAGGTGTCTGGGTGGTGGTGGGGAAACCACTAAAATACTCATCTGGAAAATACCCATTTTTATGTCTCAGTGGTTTGGACTGAAGAAATGTCAATGATAACATGGGAAAACTCCAGGTTCATATATTATTCAGGGGATGTGCAGAACTGAAGAGGCAATTCAAGGATCCCAAGCAAACCATCACATCAGGCAGCACGAAGATCATACCAAAAGAAGAAGAAGAATATTGGCACAGATAATAATGGAGTGCAAGTAAACCATGAAATCATTCCCTGGTACGGGGAAATGGGAATCAGAAACTATGTCCGCACAGAGCTGCTTCACAGGCCAGGAGGCTCAAGCAAAAGGATATCCACATTGCAAACCAGTTTACTGTCAGGCACAGCCTCCTGGTAGAACACTAGAGCAGGGTTTCCCAAACTGTGGGTCGGGACCCACTTCTAGGAAATTTAACCGTATTTGAAATAACTTTTTTGATGTAATTATTTAAGTAATAAAAAAGTATTTAAACTTTGTTTGTTATTTGAAAAGTCCTTTATTCATATTGGTAGCGGTTAAATTTCCTAGAGGTGGGTCCTGAGTTGGTAAGCTTATATTAGATGGGTCGTAGCCCAGACAACTTTGGGAACCACTGCACTAGAGCCTTTCTGCACTCATTTAATCCAGATCATTAAGGAGGCCCTTAATCTGGATCTGCTGTAGACCAATTTAATCAGGTCTATAACCAGACAAAGGGCTTTGTTCCATATCACAGGAGGCATACAGACAGCATGGCCCAGTGATCACAACTACCAGGGAAGGTGCTTTTCAGCAGTGTACCCTAGCATGCCATCGGAAAACAGAGAGATTGGGCATGTTCTAACATGGCATGGAAAATCCATATCCATGTTACATTTACATTGTAATACAGACTCAAAACAAACTTGCTTGCTTTCACTCTCCATTTTTCCCATGCTCCACTTGGAGAAATCAAATATTTCCCTCCGCACCTCACCAAATACTCCTTCCTGTGCAGTCAGTGACTGGACAGTGTTCTGTCCTTTAAATCATGGTTTCACTGGTGCAGCAAAGTCGAGCGCCGCCCTCCATATTTTTCTGCCGCAGCATCAGAACGTGGATTCCCTTAGCAACATTACTAGTGATTCACTTTTGTTCCTCCTCCCTGTCCAGCCTGTATCTATCCAGGCACAACTTCAGTTCCAGTTCTACCACACAGTAAAGGCTCTTTAAAACTGTATTTACAGTTTGCGGAAATGTGCAGGGTGCGATGGGGGAAAACTCAGTGAAAAGGGGAGATCCATGGTAGTGAAGCCAGTGGTCAGCAAAAAGCCTCCGCCTCACCTGTCTCTGTTGAGAAATCCATGGAGGCATGTATCTCACATTGAAGTTGTGTGATGCAGATGACAAACATAATGATAATCTGCTTGTTTCCCTTGTGCAATATGGCAAAGTCCTACTTGCAAGGGTTGTAGAAGAAGAAAGAAGCAGATAGAACATAACTTCCATTGTGTATTCTCTTCTGTTCCGCTTTCCCACCCCAATAGTGATGTTCTTTCACTTCTGAGAATGTAAGGCTGCATCCCCAAAAGACTTATTTCTCTACTGTCACTCTACTGTCACTTTGTTGAAGTGGACTTTAAAAGTGCCATGCAAATCCGGAATAAGCGTCCGCATGAGGCTCAGCAAAATGTGCGTTTTTAACGCACCTTCCGTCCCCATGGGAGCTGTGTTTTTTTGCGCGCATCTTTTTCTCCACGCCCCTGCTCTTGTTGATAGGATGCCAGCGGGAATGGGCAGGGAATGCGCTTGGTGCAGCCACAACCAGGAAGACAATCCCTGACAAGTCCAAAGGAAAAACAGCCATCGGTTCTCTCTTCGTCTCCCAGATCTTCCACCCCCCGAAATGGCTTCTTGTGCTGGCAAACATTCAGTCTCACCACTTTCCCCTGTTATTGCTGTCAAAATCCACCCCTAGCAATAATCCACCCATTCCACACCTCATAGCGATTGCAACAATGTTGCAATTCTGCACGATTCTGGCTCTTTAGTTCTGAGCTTTAGAAAGGGAAGCTGCTTCTGTTACTGCTGTGTGTGCAGGCGGCAATCCCCACCCCTTTTGCCATGGGGCGTCCCCAAGGTAAATGTTGCGAGGAAAACCCACAACTTCCAAATTAAGCTCTGAAAGTCTTATTTAAAGGGCACTTTTTTTGTTGCGGGTTTTCCTCATTTTGTAGCTCTGGAAGTTCATTAAAAACCCTGGCATGGGGGTGCTCAGAGGCAAAAGAAGAGTTTTAGAAGACTTTAAATTGCTTGGGGACAGGGCCTAACACTCACAACAAAGTCTGTCATTGGACAGAAGGGCCATGGTCACACCTTAACTTTAAACTTTCTTCAGCCCATCTTCACTCCCGACTGTTCACACCTTTTCATTTCTATCCATTTTGTTTGTGGACTTTCCACCCTCCATTTGGACTTTTCTGAATGGAAACAAACAGGTCGAAATGAAATGATGTGAGCAGTCAAACCTGGAGATGAACTGCAGATGGTTTAAACTGAAGGTGTGACCACTGCTGAGGAAATGGGGAACATACCCCCCAAAGTATGGTTCCCTCCTAAAACAGACTGTTTGCTCATTCTCACTTTCCAGAATAAAATGGGCTAATGCTATGAACTGCATGCTTTATTCTGGAAAATCCAAATATAGGGGAATAAGTAGCCAATGTCTGGATGCTGCCTCTAAAGAGCAGCTTTCTCAGGCATGAGTGCATTCCTGAGCATCACATTGGCAGCCCTACCCCCCTTTTTTTAGAACCCCCCTCCTCATTTGGGGTGATTTTAAAAATTAATTTTCATGCGGATATTATTTTTAAGAATATATTTTAGGGTTCTTTAAAAGCATGCTTTCTTGTGTTTTGCTGTATCAATTGATATAGAGGTATTTAAAATAAATTTCCAAACAAGCAGATTTCCTAAACATTTATTATAAATACATTTAGCAATACATAAATAATTACAGGCTGCCTGTGGTCTAGGAAACCTTTCAGAACTAGTCAGAAACTACACTTTAAGACACCACTGACTATTGGTGCTGACTCTTCCACCAAAGGAACAGAGTTCACTCTTCACAGAATGAGGTCCTTCCATCTCACCTCTTCCTCTAGAGTCCACTGAACACACATCCTGAACATCTGTTCCTCAGGGTTAGAGGAACCTTGGAAGTGGTGGGGGAGTTAGTGGAGGCCACAGCTGGAGGAAGAAGTCACCAGAAATAGCTTCCTTATGTGAATGGAAGAGCAACGTCGGATCCAAGCCAATGTTTGCTCAAACACAGTGTTTCTTCTCAGCCTTGTTTTTCTCCAGAATCCAAACGTTTAGGGGACTACACCATCCTTATTTCTGGGAAAAGAGGTGTCTACTTCGGACTTCATCCAGCTTGCTAGATCCCATTGCACTCATCCGCTGTTGGACAGGGTGCAGCTGAGGAGGAAAGAGACTTTGATGTTTTGCAGTATGCTATTGCAGCGCTTCTTTCTGTATTTGTTGGATTGGTGCCTTGTATAGAAAGTCTTTTGCTCACTTATCAAAGAGACACACGTCTTTTGCTGTGAACTTAACTGAATTTTTACTGCTCTGTTTTGTTTTTTCTATCTAAGAGTATATGCATGCTTAAGAACCATGACATATTAGACCTGTTATGAGAACTAATCTGGACATGTATCTCAGGGCTATTTGGACTTAACCTCCATGTGACAGTGTCACACAGAAGTTAAGTTCAAGAGCATGGCCGGCATTCACACAGTGTGCACCATCTCTGTCCCCAGCTTTGCCCATACCTGTCAGCTCCACAGCACATGGCTGCACACTTGCAGTCACAGCCATGCTGCGCCACCCTCAGACAGCATTCACATATGGAAGTAATGCAAAGGCTGTGATTGGGGCTTCACTGAGAACATCCTCCACAGCCAGCAGCCAGCAGGACATCTCTGGGCCATTTTGGGATATGTATACTCTGTCTCAGAGTGTGCCAGGAAATTTTGATTGTCCTAGTGCATTTGGCCCTCAGATGGTCTCATGTGCTAGTTGATCCTCAGGAATAGGGGAAATAGTCAGGCCTGCTTGTGTGTTTGTTTATGGAACCCAAAGGAGCTCAGAAAACCATGTTTTTACAGTAGCAGATCCGTAATGGGAATTAGGCACAAATGTCATAAGCAACTAGAGCTGTGAAATACAGAATTACAGACTAAGATTCACAGTACAGTGATGAAGGGAGAGGGATTTTATGCAACCGGAGGAACCGGAAGTTCCAAGAATGAATCAGTATTCAATTCCAAATTGTGAAACAGTCTCACCAATGACATTTGCCAAATAAGAATCCTTGATTTATTTAAACACCAGGTGAAATTATATCTTCTTTCCCATCTGGGAGTAATTGAAGATTCTCAATTACTGGAGAGAAAAAGATCTGGATCTAAAAGATCTGGATCTTTGAGATGGGGTCCTCCCTGGGATCTGGTCCTTGAAGATCCGAATCTCCAGGAGGACCCCATACATCTGTACAGACCCACTAGCACCCAACTTGGATGGGTGCCATCCACAGGTAAGTAGTGCAAATGCATGTCCTTTAATCTGGTCTTCAAGGCTGAAGACTGGATTGTGGACATCTTTAAAGGAGTCCGTGGGAAATCTAGATTTAAGAGCCCAAAGGATCCATTAAATCTGGATTTCTCCAGCCTTTGTGGGGACAGGCCCCTCTAGATGGGGTCCTAAAGGGATCTACAGTGGGGGCAGGGCCTGTCTGACTGGTACCAATTGGTACCGATTGGGTTCCTAATGAGGTCTTCAGGGACAGTGCAAAAATGGCCTCTGTCCATCTGTCTGTCTATCTGTTTCTGAAATTGCCTTGTACCTAGACATTTTCACTTACTTTTGCTTGTATTTTTATGTCTGTATTCGTATTATTTAAAATCTCTTTTTATCTCTATATTTTATTATTGATGGGAAGATTAAGCCTTAAGGCAGAGTGCCAATTTTGTTTGCAGTGGTTCTGCAGGTCAGGGTACTCTCACTGATACATTTCTCCCCTTGATTCAGGGATCAAATCTGTCTCCAGAGCAGTTAGAGGGTCTTGCAGCACCCCCATGCCCCTTTCTTAGCTGAGAAAGGAGAGTAGAGGAGGAAAACACTACCTCTCGGCAACTTTTGTTCCAACCACAGAATGGTTTGCAGTTCTGAACACACACAGAGGCCGCATTCCCATTACAAGCTTAAAACGGTTTCCTTAAACCAAAATAATAGAACCGGATGCAAAGGCGGATTTGCCTGATCCCATTACTTTCAACTTAATTGCGTTTGATCCAGATTCTGAGGGGGGACTCAAGGAAGCCAAGGAAGCATCTCGAGAAAGAAAGAGGCGCAGAGTCCCGGCGGGTTCCTTAACGTTAACCACAGCTCTCCCTGCTGTACATATGGCTGGCCAAAGTCCTCCCTGGTCTCCACCTTCAACAGTAAAGAGGAAAACCCTCCACTTTGTTCCAAGGAAGTGCAAATCTCGCTCGCTCGTACCCTTGAAGGCAGCCGGGGCCATGCGGTGGCCTCAATTTGCATGGGCTGATTCAGAAATATTTAAATGTGCGTTCATTGCCACCGCCACCACCATTTATAACAGCAACAATAATCATGTCCCTATTAGCAATAAGAGAATAGAAGAGCCTTCGGGTGGTGGTGGTGTCTGTGATTACGTCTTTGCTGCCCTATATTAAATTATAGGAAGCGAGGTGGAGGGGTGGCGGACCGAGGCATCTGTTTAATTTGGAGCAAAACCTATGTGATTGTTTTGATTGATGGGATGGGGCAACAGGTGGGAGTCGTTTCCATGTGTAAAGATTATTAATCCCCGGCTTTCTGCACACACACACACACACATTGTAGGGCAGAAAGAAGTGGATTAGGAATAATATCAGGTGGGATTATTGGTTTTTATACCAGGCAGATGGAGACATAGGGAGCAACTGGAAAGAGGAAGAGGGGAGCGTTCTCTCTCTCTCTTTAATAGTTAGGAGGAATTAAAAGAGAGAGATTTGCCAAGCACTGGGTTCAGTTAAATAGGCAGGAAAGGGGGGATGGGGAGAGAGAGTAAGAAAAAGGCAGAATTAACTCTCCCTTTCTTCAAGCCAGATCGTGTCTACAGCTGTGATTTTAACTTCATGACGATCTCTGCCCATTGGAGTACGCGGAGAGGGATACACGCTTGTGTAAGGAAAGTAAAAGAAAGAATACACATGAAGTGCTTTCAGCGCACAGGATATAATATACCGGTGTCTGTTTTGGGTATTCAGAGTGAACTAAAGCAGCGTTCAGAGTGAAGGCACTGAAGTATTTTCTCCCCTTCGGGACTGGTCGACTTAATTCCCCTCCATCTCTAAAAAGCCGCTTTTCGGGGCTGCCCTGCTGTCTTCCTCCTGGCGTGAATGTGCCACCCATAACAGACCCCTTCAGGGAGCCTAGCTGGGTGGCTGCCGCTTGTCTGGATGGAGGAAAAATGGCACCGGGCAGCCAGCGATTCTTTCCCCTCCTCTCCCCATTGTCCAGGGCACACAGCAGCAGTGGCAACTCAAGCCCCCTTTGCTTGTTCACCTCCATAGCCACAGCCTTAAAAACATTCACACATCTCCCCAAACCTGCAGCTGCTTCCCTTCCTTTTCGCTTTCTAAAGGTCAGAACTTTTTTAAAGAGCCAGAATTGCACAGTATTGCACCTGTTATCAGGTGTGAAGTGGTTGGATTGCTACAGTCACTGCTGCTGTAGGGGTGGATTTTTACAGTAAAATCACTATCTTAAAAAGGTACTGTTCCCACAGTGAGAAATGTAAAATGTTTCAAATGCACGAACCGGAGCGAGACCTGTTGAAATGAATGTTAACATTTACAATGCTTTGGGCTGATTTAACATGCGGAAAACGTGTTAAGCCAACCTGACGTGGGGACTCCAAGGATTGAAACCGTTTCGAAATCATTTTAAGCTTGTAATGGGAACGCGACCAGAGACACACAGACACAGATACAGATAGGCCGCATATAGGGCAGGATAGAAATACAAATAATAAATAAATACAATTCCAGCTTCATCCAGAATAGAAATAGCACTGTTCTATCAGTCTTATGCCGGCAAATCTCCTAGCATTCCTAAATCAATATATGTCTTGACATTTCTTCAATGAACTCAGAATACCAGTGTGAAGAGAACAACTCCCAGCCCATTCTATCCAATTAGCCTTTTCCAGGAATGTTATACAGTTTTGCCAGACTTGCTGTCATATCACCAGAGGAGCCTGCAAATCTAACCAACATGGCAGAATCATCTTCAACACAGAAGACAGTCTACTTCAAATGAACATCTCAGGTGAAATCACAAGCAGTCTTCAATGCCTGACACAAATAGACTTACAAAGGGGAAAGAAATCATTAGATTTTACTCTCAGCCAATATGACAGACTTAAAAGCATTTCAGAAATAAGAATGCTTGCAGTGCAGAGCACAGGTTAAACAATGAGTGACTCCCCCTTGCGAAACACAATGCCCTTGTTTGGAGATTGTGTTCAGACATAACAAAAGGGGTGCTTTAGAAGTTCTTCAGAGAGACAGTTTGTGGCCCTTATGTTTCCAAGGTTTGTGCATTTTCACACTTCCCTTCCTGTCCTGTGGGTGGGAACAGAGTACAATCATGGCAAAACCAGCAGATACTACCAGGCAATGCTGCCTTCTAAATCTTAAGGCATAAAAGTATAAATTGGCATTTGTTAATTGGCATAAAGTTGGATGTGAGGAGTTATGGGCATCTAATATCATAACTCCGAGCGAGGCTTATCGAAATAGAAATAATGCTTCTATAAAGGATGCTTTCAGGAGAATTTGGAACAGAACTTTCTGGAAATGCTAAAACAGACAAACAACGGATTCTGTCTTGGGTTTTGCGTATACACGGGACAGATCTGATCAGTACAGTGGGGAATCATTAGCACCCAGATAGCTGTTGGGAACTCTTGAAGCAATCCGGCTGACCCTTTCCAGAGTCAAAATTTTGTGCTTGAAATCTGTTTGGTTCTCCCCTAATGTTCTGGGAGGAGAAAATAGGCCCTCTCAGCTCTGGAGGCATAGTCCTTTTTCCTGAGGTCCATCATGCCCACTCTGCTGCCCTGGAACCTCATTTTGCTGCTGAAATCACTGGCTGAAATCACTAGGCAGTCCTGCTTTGCTACAGCTAAGATCCTTGTTCCTGCCTATCCATTCTGACCTTCACTATTGGCATGTGTTCTCTGATTCGGCTCTGAAGAAACCTGCATGGGTAAGAACCAGTTGTACTAGGCAGTATAGGGTATCCTTAGAATAGGCTCATTTCCTCCTTTTCCTCCTCTAAATTTCCAAAATAGTGTAAACTGATGCTTTTCCTATACTAAACTACTACCCCTTGTCTGGTTAAAGCATTGCGCTATCCCACTGGGAATGCATTTTTTATTAGGTTTTGGCCTCTTTTGAAGCATTGTGCACAGCGCCTCTCCATTTTTGCCATTTATTTTATTATTTTCATACTAATTATTAATAAAACTGTTCTTTTCATGAAGAAACTGCCTTTTGGAGTCTCTTCTGCCTGCTGTCTGCTTTGCCAGAGCATTATAGCCAATTTATCATTATTCAAAACTTCACTATAAAAGACCCTAACACGAGTAATGTCCGGTCAAAACTAATGTCCCCATTTTTAACACGTATCTAGGATGTTTATTAACATGTCCTCTGAAGATACCTTGTTGATTCCTAACTATATACTATCGGTGTTCACGAATGCAATTTTCGGTATTCAAATTGATTCTAATGTTTAAAATTCAAATGTATCCACATTCAATTCAAATCAAACACATTTGTATCTATTTGTATGAATATTCAATTCACATTTGAAGATACGAATGTTGACAACATGTGTCATGTGTCTGTACGCATCCATACAGATCCTGTTTTTATCCCTTATGCATCCCATTTTTTGTCCAGTACTTATCCGGATAAATGAGTATGGATATGAATAAGATGCATACAGATACGTATGTAATACATATGGATATGTACACATATGAATGTCTGAATAATTTGTTCAAATGATTAGAAAGATTCAAAATTTGTTCGAATGTTTAAATGCAAATGTATAGACATTCTAATCAAATTCAAATGTCTGAATTTGAAAGAATTTTATCAAATTTTGAATGTTTAGAATATTTGTGCACATCCCTACTATATACTTACAATTCTATAAACCATTGGCAAACCAAAACCCAGTCAAGTACTTAACATCCGGGGCACAGTGCAACCAAAAGCATAAAATAATTGTGCACAGAGAGTATCACTCAGTTTTCAGAGTGCCAGGTTTCACAAAGGATGTAAAAAATCCATGGATCAGATAAGTGCTATTTTTGGTTCTAGAGTAAATTAGTTCCTTCCTTCATTGTGTTGCTCAAAGTGTCACCCATGAAGTTTCCTCATTTCAGATCATGTTATATTGGTGCCCCTGCAGCCCTGATAATATGGGCACTTCGCTCAGTTTTTTTGCACTGTAGCAGCTGTCAGTTCAATCTGAAATAAATAGATTAATATTAGTTGGCTGCATTCATTACTGTAGTTGAACTATGTGGGAACTGGTGTATTTCAAGCGGAACGTTATTGTACCCTACCCTGGTATCATCACAACAATGGAGCAGGTTATAAATATTTAAAGAAATACATTCCTCCATTTTTCTTCACTTATTTCCAGTTTAATCTTGAACATTAAAAAAAAAGCAAAGCTTTTTGACGTCAAATCTCACCATCCATCAGTGCAATAATTCTTCCTCATTCTCCCCACAGTAACCTAAAGTATCACCCCCTGCTGCTTTATCCCCCATATGAGTGAACGCTTCCAGATGATCTGTCTTTTCATTTATTTCAGTAACATGTCTTTGGAAGGGTAGGGCCAATTTGTGCTACCACTCTCTGTTTCCTTTCCCATCTGTAGCAATTTTTCCTGTCAGATTGAATCTAAGACGGGGGGGGGGGGGGCTGATCTGTGATCTGCACTTTAGGAATTGTTCCCCATTACCATTGCAGATTCCTCGAAAGAGATGCCATAGCATAGCATGCTAAATCAGCAGCCTTCAAAATGCAAATTTTAGCTCAACATGCACATATGTACTTACTAAGGTGACCGTCAAAGACCTGCATTTCCATTCCAGTTCTTCCTGTGTGAATGGCTGGATTGTATTTTTTTCCCCCCTATCCAACCCACAATTTGAATTCTGTTTTTAATCATTCTTTTCGGTACTGTGGTTCTGACACTAATACCACTTCAAGATGTTGTTATGGGAAATGGTATAGAAACATTTTAAATAAATAATAAATTTAGCCCAAATAATTCTTAAGTAAGATAATAATAATAATGTAACTGGGCTGGCAGTTCTTATATTTGCACTGGATGGGGTGTTTCTTCTAATCATCCTGCATTATGTCACTCTTTTTTTTTTTTTTTGACACATTTTCCCCAGGTTTTGTTTTTCTCATCCCCAAGTCAAGGCTGGGAGACACAGTCTTTTCATGATCATTCTGCAGAGTAATAACCCTTTCATTTTCAGCCTTCCCACTCGGCTATGCAAAAGTACAATAAGGATAATGTCACTAAGGTTTATTTTCTATTTACCCTCGTGGCGAAGAATACTCTTATTCTTATGCCCTCACCACACATTTAGTCCATTGGGATCTGTTTCTGTTCCCTGGTTTTGTGGATCCTAATTGCAATTTCCAGTAGCATAACGACCATTGCCTACTGGCAAGATAAAGCAGACACAGAAAGAATTAAGGCCTCCTTGCTCACTCTATAATCTCTGCTGTCAGAGATGTGACCTTGTAATTCTCACCAGAGCATTCCTTTTCTTCTAAATTACCAAACTAAACAAGAAAATACTTGGCGTTCAGTTTCAGATCAAAGCAAGAGAAAACATTGCTTGCTCTCAGAATGAAGTCCAGGTTCAGTTAGCTTTGTTGTTTCAGGTGCTTTGGGCAAATATTCTATTTTTGATGATACTTTGTTTGGATATTTCATACATAACCCATATGAATTGTAGATTGTTTTCATTTTTTTTCCCCAGGAATAAGGATAAATATGCATGGTTTCTTTTATAGAGAATACATTATTTTTCAGCAGATACAGAGAGCTAAGAAAAGAGAAATGTTGGTGGAACAGGTGCTTGTAGAAGAAAATGAAGATTAGGATTGACACATCAGATCCAGTAGGGATCCACTGGATAATGCTGGATCAGACTTCATAGTGAAAAAAAAAACTAATATAATCAGATCAAGATAATAGGTTCCTATTATTGTATAAGTTCCCTTTCAGTCTGATTTCCCCCCATACATTAATGTCTACTGGGTATGCCTAAATGCTGCCATGGTGGATCAGGATGCACAGATGCAGACAGACCACCATGCCTACTTGGAGTACCGTACCCAGAAGAGAGTGTGGATACTGCTGCCCAGTAGCCACCCAGCCTCTGCCAGTCCACAGCGTAATTCTGGAGAGGAGTTGATGCACAGCAGGACAGCATTGGTAGGGTTGTGTAAGGAAGCACTTACCCAAAGAGTGGACCTCCATTCACTAGAAGCTAAGCGTGAACCGGGTGATTGAGAGAGAGAAACAGAATTCTAACACATTATAACTGAAATGTAGCTTCCTTTAAAGATTTGTTTGTTTGTTTAAAAGACACACAAACTGACTCAGTTTTTTTAAAGAAAAAGACTTTGGTACTTCCTTCCCACAAAGCCTCCATCTCGTCAGGGTTTAGCCTCAGTTTAGCCCCTTATCCAGCCCATCAGCGCATCCAGGCACCAGTTCAAGAAATTCACAGCCTCTCTTAATTGAGATGTTGTAGAACTGAGGGCCTTTCTGCACTTGGCCCCATTGTTTGCTTCCAGGGTGCTCCCAAGCAGAGCATTTGCACTGAAAGGGGCTGTTTCCAACTCAGAAATGGTGCCTTCCATGCAAGAGCACGCTTGAAGCAAATTACATATGGAGCAAGATTTCATGCTCCACATGTAGACTGCATTTTGTGGCATCCAGATGGAAGAAGAAAATAAGGTATCTAGTAAAATCAGTAACTACTTCTCCCTGATTTTGATCATATAAGAACCCCAAGATAGATAACAGCGAGTGAATCCATTGTCCACTAGCACACCAAACCTCCTGGTTACACCTTTGCTGAGGTTCAGATCTGTAGGTCCCAGTGTCTTATTTTAAGAGGCAATGCAATTAATGCTTCATTTCTGTCCCATTTTTGCCAAGGCTAAGGAAAGACCCTTCCAAGGACAAGGAGGATGTTTGTACTTATCTCAGCCAGGTGCTTTGTACCAAGGACAAGAGTAAACTAGCATCTTGGGCATTTCTCCACTTGGCTTCCTGGGCAGGGAGAGCGCAGAAGATAACATGCACCAGCAGCCTAACCCCTGTGTGTCCTGACACTTACCTTCATCTGGGCTTGCATCTGACCCTCGCCAGAACACCACCATTTTGATCAAGGCACCCTGTGTGACTGTGTATGTGCCATTGCTATTGAGGTGATGATGTTCTGCACACATGGAGTCAAGTCAGGAATCATCTGTGATGCCAGCGTGCTTCTGCAGTACCTCAAATGACCCCTCACACCAGAAATGGTGCAAATGCTCACTGCTGGACATGACAGGTAAGTTTGTGGTCATGATTTGTGAAGGTTATGTCATGTGTGGTGCACGATTTTGTTCACCACTGCTACTTTGAGATAGGTGAACATCTAGGCAGGCGGGGGTGGTGGTGTTTAGGCTGTAAACACCTCCTGCAAGTGCAGATGGACCTGCTCAGATGTTCACCTGTTGTAACCTACAAGGCCAAGTGTGAATTGGCCTCTGCATAAAAGCAGAACATTTAGGATACAGTTGGGGGCCAAGACATAATTCATGCATATAGGAAAAGAAAAACACATCACTAATCAGTTCTCCTCACCAATCTTCAGATCAACCACTGCCTCTACAATATGCTATTGTAAAAGGATCTCAATGGATGTTGGGATTGAAGCTGTTTTGGCTTTACTATTTGCATGGATTATTTTATGATGTATTAAGTGATACTGTAAGAAATAGTGGCTAAGACCTGTATAGATGTGGTGGCTGAGTTCCTTGTTCTCAAGTGATCATGTAAACAGAATTAATCATGGATTGTGAGAAGTTAGACTAACAATTTTGATTTCTTTAAATGTAGTGGGATAATGCAGTTACAAATTGTCATCCACTCACTTTATTAAAGTTAATTGTTCATAAGTAGTGTGCAGGTGATAGTATGTTGCAATGTCTACTTACCTACCATGGAATGAACAAGATTTGCTGTACAATAGGCAAGTGTTTGCTCTGGTGTTATGTTTGCACGTAGCACTTGAAAGAAATGTCAGAAAAGCAATTATACTTTGGCATCAAATCTATTCTACTCCTAATTCTGCTTTTATGCTTACAAGGTGACAGGTTTAATGCATCTTCAGTTTTATGTTCTAACAACAGATGTTTTTTGTATTTTAAAAGTTATCAAAGAGATAGAAGGTGTGCAGTTAATTTTTCATTTAACCTGTAATTAAATCCAGATGGACCAATTCATTGTTGGTGGATTTATTGTAACATAAATTATATTACTTTCAGGAAAAAAAAATAGACCTAGGAAATATCACGAATAAGGGATCATAGCAAACACTGTTAAGTTAGGACTACTGTTCTTGTTGCTTAGGTGAGATTCACCTGTTCCTTGTCAGCCACTACACGCTAATGAGTGCTGGCAAAATCCAGATTTAATGGGTCCTTCGGGTGCAAGGTAGGTGCAGGGGTGGGCACAGCAGTCACCATTTGCAGCGGGGTGTCTCTGGCTGCACCCTGCCGCTCACATCTATAGAGGCCTGCACGGCCTCCATGGCTGTCTATGGAGTCCAACACAGGCTTATGTTGCTGCATCAGCAGCTACAAAGCCATGCCCTCTGACAGTGGGAGTATGCCTGGTTTGACAGTGGCACTAGCCAATCGTGCTGTGCCACCGGTGGCCCTTCCAGCTCCAGCTAAACAGAGCATTGTGATGGGTGCTATGGTTTCCGCACAGTGCCCCTGTTTGACACCCATTTCCATCTTCTAGATCCAGATCTCTGTAGGTAAGTGCAAAAACACCTCAGGATTCCTGAGGGAAGAAGTTTGCTGTTGTAGAGTTTTATTCATATCTTGATGTGTATTTATACTATGGAAATATCATACAGTATGTCAGTCATAAACTAAAGAATATCTGCTGCTTTATATTACATTCAGAAACTGTTGGATATTAGCTAATACTTGAAAGATGGGAACACATAATTCAGAATTCCAAAAACCCAGCCTCCATCTATAATCTAAAAATAACACTTTTTGCAATCCATGCATCTACATGCTATACCTTATGTCATATTAATTTTTTAAATTAATAAATAGATCAAGCAGATTAACAACTATATCCTTCAAAAAATCATGCTAGAGATTCAATAATGATGAATTAACAAATTAATATTAGTGTTATTAGTATTTTTTTTAAAGAGTGATCTCCAAACATTGTTTCCTTGTATTGGAAGGTCATTTTTGTGAACACTTTTCAGGATCTGACTATACTTTTTTTTCTTCTTGCCAAATGGTTAGAGAGAAGCAAATGGTTACTAGTTATCCATACTTGCAAAATAAATACTGCAATTTTTGAAAAAATAAAGAAAACCAAATCAGAAAATGTTCACAGTGAAGATCTTAAAATGTTATCTCTCCACCAGCTTTCACTGGAATATGCTTTTAAAGACTCGATCGCCATAGCAACCATTGCTCAGGACACATGTTGTTGGGAGATAATAAGGGGAACTTCTTTGCAAATGATGGTACTGTATTTTGGAAGCAGTAGAATATGTCAATTCTTATTTTTATTGAATTTTAAATGTATCAATTCCTTGTGCATACTGAATAACAAATAAGAATGGTTATATTCAAAGGCTTTAAATGAAATTAAAATTAGATCTACTTTTCTAATGGGAATGGCTGCAATTATCTGAGAATCAAACAATCAATAATGACATCTGAATACTAGCTATGCCGTGAAGATGCATATATGCAGACCCACACAAAGATCCTGTTTCATGGTGCTATCCTGGCACAGGGTGGACTGTCCCATCCTGGGATATACAATCTGTCCTTGAGTAAACAAGGCTATCCATGCCAGCCCCCACACTGGTTACAAAGCATGTGCCAGCTTTAGAGCTGGAGCACTGGACTTCCAAATGTTCTGAATATCAGGAACAAAAGATGAGACAGTTTGGTCTCACAGTCCATGGTTTGATTCTGCACTCTTCCATGAAGTCAGCTGGGTGACCTTGGGCTAGTCACAGCTCTCTTTCTGAACAGTCACAGCCCACTTACCTCACAGAGTGTCTATTGTGGGGAGAAGAATGGGAAGCTTTGTCAGCTGCTTTGAGTCCCCTTAAAAGGGTGAGAAAAGAGGGGTATAAAAGCCAACTCTTCTTCTTCAGAGCTTCCAAAGGGCTATTTTGGCATTGTACCTTGTTGCTGACAAAATGGGCCCACCGTGGTATATTAGACCACAGGGATGTGCCATCCATACATCTCTGTGGTTCAGTATGCCAGTCCTTAATATGCCCGTAGACCTCAAAATCTACGTCTACTGGTGAACCAGGCTAGGATGCTATTTTGTATCACCTAGCCCAGTCTATGCTCCATCCTGTGCAGATGGAGTTTACTAGCAAAGGGGGGGGTCCTTCCTTAACCTGCACCAGTGTGCAGAAGAGGCCTCTACCCTAAGGCCTCTATCCTTCTCTTATCATGGGGCAATCTTCTGTATGGAAAGGGCCAGAGACTTTGAAAAGCTCTATTGTATTCTATATTAATAATACATGAAGCAGGATGGGGGGGAAAATCAAATGACTAGCTACAATATTAAATAATCAGAATAGTTCTGGGACACTTTGGGATGGAGGTGGGCACTGCAGTGTGCATATGTTCTGTCCCAGAGTATGCCAGGCCATCCTGGGGCTAATTCACACTTTGGCCCATAGTTCAAGATAGGTGAACATCTGGGCAGGTGCATTCACACCTGCAGGAAGCACTTATAACCTGGATTTGTCCCCTGCATCCCTAGAAGTTCACAGATCATGAACTAGCAGTGGGGCACGACTGGAACTTACCTGATAGCGTCCAGCCAGAGACCATTCGCACCTCTGCCGGCTGAGGAGGTCATTGGAGCTATTGCACAAGCGCACTGGCGGCTCCAATGACCCCCTGATTAGGGGTGTGCACAAATGCAATTTTTGGGATTCGATTCTATTTGAATCGAATACCCAAAAATTCAATTTGGTTCAAATAATTAAAATTTGAATTAATCCAAACTTGATTCAAATTAAGCAAAGTTGAATCTATTCATTCAAATTTTCAGTTCGTACTTGCACTTACGAATGTTGATAACATCCGTATGCTTTTGTACAGATCCATACGCATCCGTATACATCTGTATGCATCCCATAGTTATCACATATGCAACCTGTTTTCATCCTGTATGCAACCGTACAAATGCATACAGATGTGGGAATGATGTGGATCTGTAAGTATGCATTGTGTACGAACCCATACACATGTGAATATCCGGATAATTTGAACAAATAAATCCAAAATTCAAATTTATGGACATTTGATTTGAATTCACATGTCAGCATCATCATAGCAACAGTGCAGCCTGGCAGTCAAAAACAGGTGAGTGATCAATCATGCTGGGGTCAGCAACTAGGGATGGGAAGTGCAATATCACCCCTCATCACTACAAATCCACACAAATATGCACACATCTTGCAAGTTGAACACAATTAATAGATTTCTGTCTTTATAGGCAGGGGATTCAGCACAAAAAAACTATGCTTCTTTCCAAACTGAAGCATATTCCAAGGGTCCAGTGCATCCAGCCTAATGCTTTGGTTCCTTAAATTCTGACATATAGACCTGCCCCTGTTCCTTTGGGTGAGGAATATTTAAAGCAGATTCATGTCAATTTGTGAAGCTGTCCCCTGACAGTGCACACCAAACCTCTGTCAGTTGCAGTCTAGTGTAATTTAGGTGTCATCCAAACCTTGTTCAGCCAGCATAAAAGAGAACAGTTGTTGATCGAAAACTGAAACATGATCTATTTAGTTATGTCAGCTTTTGAGATGGCATCAGTTCTGCTATGGCCGGTATTCAGTGGCACGATGACTGGTGGTATTAGAGTTGCTCAATGCTCCATTACAAAGTGCTCATTGCTCAGCTTCAGGCAACTTCATTGTTCTAGCAAGGACTTGGGCCACCTCCAGACAATGGCTGGATATTCTTCTAAGAGGTCACAATGCAGGAAATCCTCCCTCTGTATTACTGACTTCTCGCTAGACAGCACCATGGTCAGTGCTGTCTGCATGCCTTTTACTGATGCTCACATCTGGGAATTCAGCCATCCACACCCTTTTCAGCTTCCATGCATGCACATGCACATTGGACTGAACTATGATTGCAGCGCCGTCTTGTAGACAAGTAAAATGCACTATTTCTGGAAAGCCCACAATCTCTTAGATATGTGAGGTACCATAATGGCACTATATTCCCCTTGTCTGGATGGGGCCTTGTTTGCGGCTTCCATAAATTGTGGCAACACGTTGTGTAGTCTGTGCTGCATACAGAAGTGATGTGTTCTTTCCTCTTTCTAGGGAAACAAAAACAAATCAAAAAAACATTACAGCAGAAGCAGCAAGCAATGAGGAGAGAAGATAGGAAAACCTCAACATGTTTTAAAAATATTTTATGCAAGAATTATGTAACTGAACAGTTTTTAGAAATCATGTGTTCTGTTTATATTGACAGCATATAATGCATGTATCCTCACCCATAACATATTGCTGAGTAATTACAAAGTGATGCTTCATAAAATTCTTGGCAGTTGAGTCATTTAAGCTGCAACATATGTGTTAGAGTGAGTAATAAACTTCCATATTATTCCCCCTAAAGGGAGCTGAAGTTCAAATAATCACAGTGGAGGCAAAGGCAAATTGACAGCATTTAATTAAGTTCTGATTCCAAAAGGTACTTTGTGTACCATATGAAGACAACTTCTTTGTGCCATAGTATCTGTATAAATTGGTCATGATTTTAACTCAAATTGAGTACTTGGGTACAGTTATGCTGCACTTGGAAACACGTTTATTAGTGTGGCTTCCCAAAAAATAATTCTAAGAGCTATCGTACAACGTAAGTGTGGAGAATTCCATGTTAAGAGCCTCTATCCTGCCTCAAAGAACATAAAACAAAATTGACAATAAAACTCATTTCAATTCTGCCGTTTGAAAGTGGTAGGAAAACAAACTCAAAGGAAAGTCAAATTTCTTGCCAAAGCCTAAAATGTGAGGAAGCTGCCTGAAATCATAGGGGCTTTCTCCACTTACCCTGGGCTCTTTCTGCACTGGGCCTTATTCCAGATTATATCCCAGAATAGAGACCTGATATCTGCATGCTGGTGCAGACTATGACAAGCCTTGTGACACAAGCATGTGGATGGAAGGTACCTGTTCCGGGATATAATCTGGGATAAGGCTCACTTGCACTGGGCTTTATTCCAGATAATATTGGCAGAATAAGGGTCACATGCTGGTGCAGACTATGGCTAGCATGTGGACGGCAAACTCCTGTCCCAAGATGTAATCTGGAATAAGGTCTCTTGCAGAAGGTGCTTGAGAGAGAGTCCTAATATCAAGAAGAAAGATCACATTAGGTAAATAATTTTTTTTAAAAGGACAGTAACCTTCATGCATACAGAAACCCTCTTCTGTTGGGACACATATTACCCTCAACAGTGGGTTGGTAGTAAGCATGTGATTCCACAGTCACGTTTCTCATCTTGACTTCTCTGTCGTAAGAAGTTAAAAACCTAGTGCTTCAGCAACCTCTCTAATATTGAACTGCTTTTGTTGTTGCTAATAATGCTAGCCTGTAACTACAGCAGACAAAAGGACCAACTCAGGTAACACTGAATGTTCGATCAGTATCTTGAAGACCTAAAATGGAAGGCATTTTCAGACGCATTCACTAATTTTAGTGTCTGCATAAAAATGACACTAACAGGATAGGCACCTTTGCACTTTCAGAAAGTTTAAGATGACAATGTTTCTTGAATAATGTCATCTTAATCTGTTAAGCAGCTCAGTTTTCCAGAGATCTGCATAATGTGATTTTTTCAGCATCTTTCTCACTGGACAGGAACCACCATTCCATAAACTAATTCAGCCAACTGAGTGGGTGGCAAGCTGAGGCAGGACCTGCATGGTGCTATTATCTTACCATGACTCTGCTACTCCATGGAGCATTTGGTGCATAAGTGGAGTGTGGCACCCATGTGGACCAACACTCCTCCTTTTGCCATAAGCATCCTTTACCCTGAGAGCAATTCTGCTCATCGGTCATGGCCTTGCCACCACCACTTTTCTCCTCAATGATCCCTCCAGATTGATCACCCTTCTGCCATCAAGATTGGAGGCAGAGAATGAAAGTGTCTTGGCTGTGATCTCGACGCCTGAGAGCAGCAGGCAGCTTGTGAACCGCATACTACAATAGTAGCACTAAGCTCAGATCACAGCAAAGAGCTTCTCCCCTGCTCTCCAGATCCTGCCTGAGCTATTCAGTCGGTGGTAGCACCATATTCTGGTGAGCCAATGTTACTACTTCTTCAGCATTTGTACTGTGAAATATGTTGGGTTGCCTCCAAAGACTTAATTGTAAGTCAAACAATCCTGAACAAAATTTTATAGTTAATTAAGGACTTATGCATAGAAAGTGAAAGTGAATTAAAACTTTAACTCTGATATGTAACAGATTATCTTTAATTCGCATAAGTATATTATGCAATTCCATTAAAAGCAAAGCTATTTTTTTGTATCTTGAATCCTGATTGAGACAATCCGCTATCAGTGATGGTGGGCAAAACAGAACTGGGGAGAAGGTAAGGCAGCTTGGGGGCTTCATTGCGCACAAGCCCAGTGTCATCATGCAGGCACAGACCCTGGTGTTCTCATTTGAAAACACTGCATTAGCGGACAATGTGACCCTACCCACAGGAACCATGACAGCTGCATTTCATGAAAAGGTGAGCTCCCAATGCCTTTTGCAGAGGATCCTACTCTCAGGGAAGCTCTGCGTGCCATAGAGAATCTGGCGAAGTTGGGTAAGGCATCTGATGGCCCTGGGCCAGTCTAATCATTTCATAAGAAAAAAAAAAAGTCTCACAAAGTGCAGTTCAACACATCCATACTGGAGAGTTATGGGTACCACTGATCCAGATTAAACAGAAGCCCACAGTTATGGGCTGGATCAGCACCATCTGCACTGAAGGCACTGATCACACCCATGCTTTCTGGGACTGTGAAACTAACATGAGCTCCAGAGTCTTCGGGTGGGGTGGGGTGGTATTTTGGTGGTTTGCTATTGCACACATCCCATGATCTGGAATAAGGACCTTGATCTGGATGCAGACCCAATTATAGGGTTTACAACAGATTTGGATTATGGGGCCTCTTTAATCCAGCTCTGTTCCTATCTCACAGGAGGCATGGCCTCATAGATCCACATTTACATGTGGATCAATGTAGTGTAGAAGTGTTCTCCAGAGGCCCTTAATCAAGAATAAGAGTCCATGTAGCAGGACCCATGGTTTTCATTCATCGTAGCATAGATGATCGGAGTTTAATGGATCTCTACGAAGAGGGAGATTACTAAGAAAAAAAATCATATTTAGATATATGTCCTTAGGTTTTTATAGCTCACATTTACTACATCCTAGTCCAAGGACTGCAAACCTTTTTGGGTCATTTGACATTTTGAAGCCATACTGTGGACATCGCCCCTTCTTGTTCTCTTCACCCCTTGGCCATTTTAATTCCCATATAGAAAGGGGGAACCAACACACACACACCACTGAGTTTACTATGGTGTCTGAGTAATCAGAATAAATCTGTGGCTTTTGCAAATCTCAGAGCAAATGAATGACTGCTGTGTGTGTTTTTTTTAATCATCTCTTCGTTGGTAGAAAAGGCAGCTACCTTTACCATCCCATGACAAAGGGAAAATGAGTTAAGGGCTCAGATTTGGGACCTCAGGCTCATGATGGAGATTGTATCTGTTCAGGAGACATAGGTGGCAGTTCACTGGCTGAGTTTTGAAATATCATGTGTTTCATCACTTCAGGACCATGACACACATTTATGAATATTGTCTCAATACTTAAGATCTTCAAGAAACAGAACACTGCTACAGCACAAACTAGACTGTTACTCCATATACTAGCTGGATAATTGCACTGTTTTTATGTGTGCGTGCCTCCATTTATGTGCATGTGCCATGCTAGGACACTGGAGGTATGTAATGGCAGTCCTTAGTTCAGGATCTCAGAGGCTGAGTAGATAATGCTCATGAAGCTTTTTTAGTCCTGATTTACTCCAGTTTGGACTATATTTTAGTCCCATTAGGACTATTTTTAATCCAAATAGAGTGCCCGTCAATTAATCTGAATATAGCCATTCCCATGCAGCTTTTTTTAGTCCTGGTTTAGTCCTGTTTGGACTATTTGGGGGACTATTTTAAAACATAAAAAATGGGACTTTTAAATCCCCAGCCCCCGTGCAAACCCTGCCAGCAATAAAGGTACCAAAAACCTTCCTCTGCCTCTAGCTGAAGGCATTTTTTTAAAAAAAAAATTCTAACCACAAATACTTTCTTTTTCACATCTCTTCCTTTTGAGATTACCAGCAAATGTGCACTCAAGCAGATCAGTGAAGGACCAATAAAAGGTATTGTTGCAAAGCATTTCAAGTATTTAAAAGCATTGCAAAGCTTCTCAAATGTATCCTTTCTGATAACAATACAAAAAAGATATAAATGCTTCCAGTGAAAGTGTTTTAAAAGGCAAGCAGTTTTCCCAGCTTTTTGCCATTTTGAACAAAGCTCTAGCATTGTGAGCCTGGTATTTTTGCTTCTTGTATCTTTTCTTACAAGCATTAGAAAAGATACAAACTTTCCCAGCAAAAATGTTTTAAAAGGCCTTTTTACCTTTTTGGTATGGAGCTCTAGCATTGCAAGCTTGGCGGGGGGGGGGGGGGTTGCATCTGTAAAAAATACTACCCACAACTGGCTGCCATTGGCCAGAAGGCTAGACCTCCACCCCAAACAGCCCGGTATTGTCCCCACGTGGAGGAAAATAAGCGGACTCGGTTCCAAAAATAGGACTGAGCCCTGTTTTCATCAGGACTTTTTTTCCCTCTGGATTTAGGCAGGATAGTCCTCATAAAATCTGGGAATGAAGAATTGCATGGGGATGCCTAGATGCTGAGTTCAGATTAATTACTAAGTCATGGGGATGGTCCTTCCCAAATTCGACGTAAATTTGTTTTAAAATGGCCATAAGGGCACACCCTAACTGGATATTACCCACCAATCTGCTCAAACCACACTTTCCTCTACTCAGTGTTTAGGGATTTCCAAGTAGACCTTCAGCCCTCTCTTGCAGCCTGCAGCTGTATCCTCTACTATCTGATTATCCTATGACCTCATTTGTATATGACTTTCACTATATACCACCAGAAAGGCACAAATAATGAATTCTCTTGTTAGAGTTAAAGACCACTGAGTCCATGACATCTCCACATGATTTTGTTGGCAACAGCATGGAAGGGATTTTCATTACCTCCTTCTGGGGAAATACTGAGATTGGAACCTGTGACCCTCTGCCTTCCAGATAGTTGCTGTACCACTGAGTGGCAGAATATCTAATGACTGTTCTGCTGAGACATCATTCCACATTTTATCATCAAGGAAATGGCTGTTCTCTTAACGCATGCCCAGAACAAAAGTACTGGATGCTTTCAGATGTAGCAGTGATTCTTTTCTCCTACATTCTTTCTCTTTGCTGGAAGAATATTGACTTTTAGAGAATCGGAGTACTCATTTAAAAAAAAAAACTGTTGAAGGGAAGTCTGTAAGTGTACAGAGTAAAATATTGTTGGCAACTTAATAGCCTCCTTGAAATGTTTATCCTTTTCACGAGAAGCTCTAATTGTGCTGACAGCTAAAGAGCTCTTTCTTGATGTTCTTTTCTTTTGTTTTTAGTTCTAAAAATGCCACATGCTACTAGAGCCATTCTAATGTATTTTGTTTTGCTGTCCAGACATAAATCTATTTGAAAACTCTTCCAGCAAAATAAACGCAAGGGAAATTAAATCTTCTCCATCAAATGACAAATGGACGGTTTAGAAATGGAGGGACATTGTGAAATAAGAAAATACCTTAGGGTTTTATTCTTACAAAAAATAATAATACCAAAGGTAAAGGAAGCACAGTGTATTTTCTTCTAAACCTCCAGAATATGAGGACAAACTCTCTCCTGAAGGTTAAACAACAACAATAAAGCAATAAAGCAATAAAGATACTTAGCCCTGCTGTTGGAATCTGTAATGATTTTAGAATATCTTGGAACTGTAAAACATGGAATTATGGTGCCCATATAAAAAATAACTTTTATTTTCTTAATGTCTGAGAAAAGAAAAAGAAGGTATTTATAAAATGTGAGCCAATTCAGTTGTCCACCAGAACAATTAGTTAAGGCCAAGCAGTGCCATTTCACCAGGCTCTGGAAATGGACCTGGAAATGTGTCATTTGCAACACAGTACAAAAAAATTCCCCAGCCTGCAGCTTCAGAGATCCTCTGAACCTAGGCTGGTACCAGTAGCCAGTATGCTGACAATTGGATAAGGGTCACTCCTTGCTGAAATAATCTGTCTTATTAAGAAACAGGACTCAAAACATGCTAACTCCAACCACACCCAATACCTGATAATCATTCCCCAGTTCATCTTCAGTTTGGGTTGCTATGCTCATGCTGTTCCCGTCCTGAGAGTCCTTTACGAGACTTTTTTAGATCTCCACCCCTCTCCTCTGTCAGAACACCCCCTGGGGTCTGATGGGATAAAAGTTCTGTGACTCAACAGCATGTGATCACACACTGGGCTAAAGGTAAGGCAAATTCATGCAGTAACCACTAGGAATGTTTTTTTCTGTGTGTGATTCGTATCAAATTAAATGCAAAAAAATGGTACTTGTTTGAATAGATCCCCTTCAAATGTGGTAGGATTTGAATTTGATACGAAAATTCAATACAAATCCAATTCAAAACTCTGCTACAAATTTCCTATGAATCCACTCTGAACACATAAAATTCACTCTCGAGCCACTTTGAACTCACTCTGAATCCCCAGATGTGACTGAGGCAGCTGCTTCCCCACCTTTCCAGGTTCCCGAATGTAACGAAGCTTCAAATGAATGTATTAAAGCATTTGATTCAAATTTGAAAGTCAATCTTCGAATGTCTCAACGTTCAGTTTGAATACGAATGTCCGAATTTGAACGAATTTCCATAAATTTTGAATGTGATGAATATTCATGCACATCCCTAGTATAGTATGGTTCAGTCTTTAGTATAGATTGAAGACCTAGCATGTAAACACTACTGCCTCTAAGTTGCTTCAGAGCTGCATTATTTTTCTACTGTGTGTTGAGGCAGCCAATTGCTGCAACTCACTGAACCTGGGACAGTGTTTGAGGATGGTTCAGAAGTTAGTTAAAAGTGTTGCCTTTAAGCATTTTGAAGCAAATTCAGCAGTATCCCTTATTTTACCAGCTTCAGTAATTAACTGTGCATTTTTGATGCTGTTTCTGAGTGTTGACTTTGACCTTTAAAACTCTAAAGGCTTTGAGATCTAAGTATTTGATGGACTACTTTTCCCTATATTGATCTGTTCCCAGAGTGATACAATCATCATAGGCCTCTTTCTTCTTCTTTTTTTATCCGTCTCCCAAACCATCAAGATAAGGGGCCAAACAGAGAGATTTCCCAGTGGCAGCCCAGCAGCTTTGGCATTCGGTACCAGTCCATTTAAGGCAAATGGTCACAATGTGTGCTTCCTGCAGCTGTACCTTTGATGTATGGCTGGCTCTACTGCATATGCTGCATGATTATTGCTCTTCTGATTTGTCTTTAATTAAAAAGGTGTTATGGTTTTATATATATGGTTTTATTGTTTTTGGATGAGATGATTTTGAACATCGAGTGATTTGTCACAATATTAAAAAGCAAATACATTTTGTTGTATAACCATATGTTTCATGGGTGCTTTCCAACCTAGCATTTTTCACCCTGGTTCAGTAAATGCTGGCATAGCACAGAGATGGGGGCATCATGAGCTTGCTAAGTATGTGAGACTATGGCTGTGGTCACACCTTGCTGAAATCATCCATCTTATTAAAAAGCACTAACTTCAACCATACCCAGTACCTGATCATCCTTTACAGTTAATCCTCTGTTTGGTGTCCTATGCTCACACCTTCCTGTTCCTGTCCCGGGGCTCCTTTACGAGACTTTTTTTTAGATCTCCTCCCCTCCCGGCCATCACAACAGCCCCTGCACTCCCATAGCATAAAGGTTCTGTGGCTCAACAGAGTGTAATCACACATTGGGCAATAGAAGGCAAATTTATGCAGTATCCACCCACTATAGTATAGTTCAGCCACTTTAGTCCTCTTCCCCCAATCACACCCAAAAAAAAGAAAATGGGTTAATATTCTACAACGGCTTGAGAGCTGTAAAGTCCACAAATAAAACGGATTGGACTAAAAAGATGTAATCATTAGAGTTGAAGAAGGATTAAAGTAAAGGGGTGTTTCTGCCCTTCGTCCCATAGTATGCAATTAGTCATAATCTGGGCAGGTGCATTTGCACTTGCAGGTGGCATTTACAGCCTACAAATGCCCACTGGCTTCCCAGAGGTTGACTAATTGCAAAGTAGTTGCGATGCACAAAATCGTCTGCACCTTTTCCAGTGCACTTTTTCCATTGCAAGGGATTATCTGAGCTGCTGTGCAAGTGCACTAGCAATTCAGATGACTGCCAATGTGACTGCGTGTGTGCAGAGTGTCAGCGTCACCATAGTGATGGGACTGGCACATGCACAGTCGTACAAGTCACCACAAACAAGAAGGTGGTGCCTTGCAGAGGATCGGATGCACAAACAGAGATAGGTAAGTGACTGATCATGCATGGGCTAGGCTATTGTGCACTAGTGTTCACAAGTGCGAGCGTTAATAAATGTTAGTCTTTTGCGCACCTTTCTTATCCAACAGTCTGGTAATCAAGTGCAGAAATTCCCAAAGTGTGACCACGGCCTATGTTTATGCATTATTAAAAACTTTCATCATTCCAAGAAAAGTCAGTAAATGAAGACTTCACGGAAAATAGCCTGACACACATATTTTAACAATTTATTCTGTTTTACAAATTACCATTCCTATAGGTTTCCATATATATGAAGTCTTCCCATGGCATGAACTTCTGCTTCAGCATGTAGATTGTGAAGGGAAATGATTTCCTTGAATTAACACTCACAAATATAGAAACAGGAATTGTGGACATACAGATGGGCTATATAGGTGTGATTCTTTTTTTCCCAACCAATTTGCCACCTATAGACAACTGCAGCTGTGCTCAACTCAAAACATGTAGATAGGGGGCTAGGGGATAAGTATGCAACTACCACTTTGAAAACATAAATAACTGTGGAGATGATAATGTGTATTCTAAAAAATAAGGATACATTTCTGTTCAAATGCAAATTTGAATGGTGTTAATGATGTTTAGTCAGAATTTCTGTTTAGATGCGAACACAAATTATGTTCATTTAGACAGGCAGAAATCTGTTCAGGATCATGCATTTCTTAAATTATTACCTGACCTAAAATGACTCCCAGCTGGTTTGCAAAGTCAGACTAACACAATCAATCTATAACTGCAAATATTTAAAGTACACTTGTCTATATAATTATATCAGTTTATGTTCTACATATTTATTATTATTTATTAAGAACACATTAGACCATTATGTTTCACTGTGCAAAGGGACACTGAAGTTTGCTCTGAGAAAATAATGTGAATACGTGTATTTTTAAAATGTAATAACAAATATGATATTGGAGCTCTTTCTCCATTTGCTTTAGATCCAGATTAAGGAGGCCCTGCCCCTTGTTAATTCAATGCATAAATGGGACCGGATCCAGATTAAAGAGGCCCTTAATCCAGATTTCTTGTAGACTGTTTAATCAGGTCTACAATACCAGACTAAGGTCCTCATTCTGGATCACAGAAGGTGTAGAATGGCATGCTTCCATGATCTGGAACTGCTGGGGACTGTTTTTCAATGATCCACTGCACCACACCACCAAAAACCACTCCCATAAGCTATGAGGCTAGGAAATGCCGAGCCTTTGGAGGTCTATGGGGTGGCTGCCAAGCTTGCATGAGGTTTGCAGCCCTGGGGAGTCATTGACTGGAACAGCGCCATCAGTGCAGATGGTGCTGATCCAGTCCACACCTTCACATGATCTGGACCGGTGAATCCAGTTATTCTGGACCCCGATACAGTTTAACTCCAGGCAAGTATAGAAAAGGTCTGAAGATGAAACTAGAAACAATGGTATGAAACTTCAAGGGAGTCAATACAGATTAGATAATCGGAAAAACTTCCTGACAGTGGGGGTGATCAGTCAATGGAATAGGTTGCTACGGGAGGTAGTGAGTTCTCCTTCACTGGAGGTCTTCAGTCAGAGGCTGGACCTACATCTTTCTGGAATGGTTTAGGAAATCCTGCGTTGAGCAGGAGGGTGGACTTGATGACCCTAGAGGTCCCTTCCAACTCTATAATTCTATGATTCCATGAATTGGCGGATCTAACACATAAATTACAGCTATGTACTATTTTCTTTCTTTTCTTTTCTTTTTTAATAAAGTGCTGTATAGGAAAAATACAAGGGGAACATATCTGGCAGAAAGGTCTTGCTCCTCACTGACTCAGAATCAGTGCTGCTCCAAACATGGTCCATCCTAGAAAATTTATACTGTAAGGAATTCCAAAATCCAATGTAATTTGGCAGCACACACTCCCGTTTCCTGGATACTATATAGACTGTTAAAATTTAAATTAGGTCATTCACAAACATCTTCCAAGTTATCCTAAATGTGATCAAAAACAGAACTGTAATCAGTACCGGTTGTTCATCGTCATCCCAAGTGTGATTTTATGTAAGTATTTCACATCTTCTATTCTGAATTTTATCCTGCAATGCTGTAATGTATAGAAGGCCTACAGAGACTGAAAGGAAGTGAGTTTGGCTGCCTGGGAACAACACGAATCTCTTTCTTCCTGCTCAGCAGCTGCAATGGAATAATAAATCTAAAAACCTAACATCATTTGAATTCATATATATAATGAATGCAGATGGTTGCAACACTTCCAGAAAAATGTTCTGCTATATGCATTTTAAACATATTACTCTAACAGGCCAAATAAGGGAACTCCTGCATAATTAGTTTAGTTCTTCCTCTAGAAATGACCTGGAGCACAGTCTCATGCCCTGACTTGGAAGGAATTCCTATTCACAGTAACTACAACCATATTTATCACGGTGTTTGGGGTGACTTCCTTCCATCATACCAGGAAACACTTGGCAGCCTGTGTCTATGAGAAAGAGAAAGCCTGTCCACACTTACTCTGGATGGTAGTTCAGATGGTGTTTTGGTGATGTGGGCAGTCATGGCTGGCCACTTACATTTACAAGCCCTACTGGCCAGGTATACAGCTAGTTTAAGTGCCAGTGGCTGTTTCCACACTGGATCCTTACTGGTCTGATATGGTATTATTGCAGCATACCAGGCCAATAAGTGCGAACAGGCCTTTCCTCCCCATGCACATTGTTAATGGCCTATAAGTGGGAATGTGCACGCATATTCATCACATTTGAAACTTCTATGAATTCATTAAAATTTGGACGTTCAAATTCAAATCAAGATTAACATCCATCAACCTGGGGAGGTGGGAAATCAGCTGTCCGTCACATCTGAAGTGTATCCAGAGAGGATTCAGAGTGCATTCAAAGCAGATTCATAGGGGATTCGTAGGCATGACCAACAACAGGATTCAAATCGGGTTTGAATAGTATTTGAAGAACATTTCAATCCTACCACACTCGAAGGGGTTCTATTTGAATGAATGTGGAATTCCTTGCATTCAATTTGATTCAAATCAGACACACACAAAAAAAAACATTCATTCGTTGCCTACAAGAACATTAAAACAAGGACTTTCCTACATTTAAATTATTAGGTTCTTTCTTTGCTTTTCCAAAGATGAAAAGCGTAATACACTATACTCATGTGATTTGGCTCTACGACAAAAGGTCTGAGTTCATTCTAAGTGTCATAATTAACTTCTAAATCAGTGTCATACAGCTGTATGTGTAAAAACAAGAACCTTGTTTGTTGTTTCAGTCACAAGTTGCCCCATGATTGCTATTCTTTCTCCCATTTCTAATAGCTTTAGCAACCATATCCTTAAATGATTTAGGAGTGACATTTTCAAACTCCGCATTAGAAGCAGTTGTGAGATTTCAATAGCGTTAGTGTGTTTTATGCCAGTGGCTATAGTTCTTTTTACCACTGTATTTCTAAGCATGTGAGTTGTTTTGTTTAGGATATTTTTCCCCTCAAGGAAAGAAGTCAAGGCTGGGGAGAGGAGAAAAAAGAACTGTCAGAAGAGAGAAATAGAGATGAGGCAGAACTGAAGACATATCAAATACAGAATCATAAGCAGGAGTTTTATTTCTCACAGTCTGGTATAGGTCCCTACATATACCGAAGATTAATTCTGTTCTTAGGCATCCTTGACTCAAGGGAAACTTTTGGTAACTATGGCCAGGTCTCCACTTACCTGCCAATACGGTTCACTTCCAGGTGCACAAAGGACACCCCATGATCCAGCACTGGAAAGGGTACTTTAGAGTATGAGGTGTCATTTCCAGAGGGCAATTAGAACACATCTGTTGATGCCAGGAAATAAGATGGAACGATCACGGTGTGGTGCTTCCTACCACTGCAAATGGAGTCATGAGGCAGAGGGTGCCTGATCAGGTGGCAGTGAGAACCTCCTTCTTTAGGTGGAGATATGGCCTATATGGACATAACCATACCATTTTTTTGGCACATACAGAAGTGTTTTTCCACTACCTGGGGAGATGTGTAGGGTAGACATTATGATCTTCTGGCTTTCAGTGGTTGCTCCACCGCTGAGTTTCAGCCACACCCACAAATGACCAGTAAGACCTTCCATTTTGAAGTAAATTTGTAGAAAGTGTGCATGTTCAGATTCATATTACAATAGTGTCTGCTTTGTTCACAAATGGCTTCCTTTTATTACACCCCATTAAATTGCTATACATTCCAGGATAACGTTTCTCTACTCCTCACATCCTCTTCACCACTTCCCCAGGGTACAATACTTTTTTCCCAGCACATACGTACAGTATCTAGAACAAGTAAGGCCAGTTCTCAACACAAACTGGGGGTCACTTTTCCCCCAGGGCTTCTTCATACTTGCTATCTGATCCTCTTTGTTCTTCTTCCTCTTCTCTCTTCCCCCACCCTATTTTTAAAACCATTCATGACACTTCTGACACACTGCAATTTGTCCTCATATATTAGATTAACTGCTTCCCTCTTTAGAACTTCTTTCATGTTTCTGAAATACATGGCCCCTCTGATCATTTCATGGCCTGCTGCATTGGAGACCTATTCGCATGAGGGCCTCCGGAGCGTGAGTAGGGCACCCTGGGAAGGATCATTAGCTCTGCTAGGCCAGCGGTTCTGTTCGGAACCGCCCCAGCCGGTACCAGGGCGCCCACTCGCGTTCTGGGTGTAGAGCACAAAATCACACTCTACATCTGTTCCCAGCAAATCCTGAGCCATCCCACAGCTGTACAGGAGGGAGAGTGTTCTCACTCTCTCTCCCAAACAGCTGTGGGCTCTGCCCCCCACTGCCACTATTGGGCTGATCAGTCCGATCAGAGCGAGCCAGCCAGTCAGGGTGCTTTTTTGGAGGGAACCCCTGCTCGGGATGGTGGCTGTGGAGGTGAGCGGGCAAAGGGGGCTTGAGTTGCCACTGCTGCTGTGTGCCCTGGGCAATGGGGAGAGGAAGCGAAAAAATCACTGGCAGCCCGGTGCCATTTTTCATCCATCCATGCAAGCCGCAGCCATCTGGGTCGGTTATGGGTGGTTCGTTCACGCCAGGAGGAAGAGGACAGGGCAGCCCCGAAAAGCGGCATTTAGAAAGTAGCCCCTTGAGCCACCCCTTGAGTCACGTACGCCATGTACGATCCTCAGAATTCGGATCCAACGCGATTAAGTTGAAAGTAATGGGATCAGGCAAATTCGTGTTAGCATCCGGTTCTATTATTTCGGTTTAGGAATTATTTCAATTTGTAATGGGAACACTGCCATCTAGTCAGTGTAGATGTTTCTGATCCCATTTGTTTTTAATCTCTCCAGCCACACAATAGATGGTTAAGTATAAGTATTTGATTAAACTATGTTCATGTTGTACCTGTGTATAAATCCCATGTACTAGGGATGTGCCTGAATGTTGTTGTTGTTTTTTGCATTCAATTTGTATCAAATCAAATGTAAGAAAATTTGTATTCATTTGAATACCTTCTCTTTGAATGTGGTAGGATTCTATTTTATATGAATGTATTCATACAAATATCCGATACGAATGCCCATGTATCCCATATGTATCCCATACGTATCCGATAAGTATCTGATACATATCCCACAACATATCCACTCTGAAAGCATCAAATCCACCCTGAATCCACTTTGAATCAGCTCTCAATCCACGTTGAATGCACTCTGGGCCCATTGCAGATGTGACTGGCGCAGCCGCTTTCCCACCTCCCCAGTTCACATATGTTCCAAAGCATTCGTACGAATGCTCCAAAACATTTGTATGAATACGAATGTCAATGTAAGAATGTCATAACATTCAATTCGTATACGAATGTCAGAATTCATCTGAATGTCATATGTTACAAATATCCATCCACATCCCTACCATGTATTAATGCACGCACTAATATACTAATCCATGAATTTTCCGGTTGCAGCAACTTTTATTCCTGAATTTCATATACTAGCTTATTTCTTCAGATAAATTCCAATTAATAGACTGGAGTGGTCATTTGTGTGTGTGTGCATTTTCTTTTTAAAGGCTTTAGCAAGCAGTTTTTCAGCAAGCAGTGTCAATCAAAAATGCTCTTTGTATAAGGAAGGGTATATTAGATAACAACGATGGAGATCACTTTATCATTTCCTAAATTATCTTGAGCACTTAGCAGGAGCTTGAGATGCTTCAAAAGATGGTAGCATCACATTAGAATGATAATACACAATAAAATAAAATTAGAATCTAAACTACATTTGCCTACTTTGGCACAATAAACACAGCTGGGAAAAAGAGTTGAAATAATCCTCTGGTCCACTTATTTGGATCATTTTCAGTTGCTGTGACCTGAGGATCTGGACATCTGCTTGCTAGGGTTCAGCCAACCAGATGCCCTCTGGATCTTTGCTCCTTTTTGGTTGATACAAGCTAGCTGGCAGGGTAGGATTGGATGGGTCCAGGGAGTAATGAATGCCTCTTTGAGAGATGGGAAGGTTCTGCTGGCACTTAGAGAGGTGGCGGTGCATACTCTCCTCAAAAGGTCCTCCCTGAATCCAAAAGATTTAAACAACTGTTGCCCAGGGCTAAGATACACTTTGGGGACAAGGTAGAGGATCATGGCTGTTTGATTGCAGGCATGCTTGGAAAAAGCTGATTTTCTAGAGCCATTTCAATCTGGCTTCAAGCCCATTTATGGGATGGAAACCCTCTTGGTTACCCTGGTTGATCACCTTCACTGGGAGAAACACAGGAGACTGCAATCCTGTTGTTGTTTGGATCTCTCAGAAGCTTTTGATATCATGGATCATGGTACATTCTACTTTATACAGATCTTAAATTGCAGCAATAGAAATTTAGTGGTACATTAAAATACACTGGAGAACAACAACACACACTCAGTCACTCTGGGGTTACAGGGGATAGACATCATGCAGCACAACAACAGAAACCAGTGAATGGGGGCATCAAAATGCACTCTTACATAAAGAAGAAATCTCAAGGCTAGGTGTGCTTTTGAAATCATTCAAATGAAGCATAATAGATAAAAGGAGTTCAAGGAAGATGAGATGCCTTACAACAGAGGTCCTTGAAATGCTATCACTCATGGGGGTGGGAAGCAGAACCAGAGTGGTTGAATAACCAAAGTCTTAGGATGCAGCTGTTCCAAAATATTTTCTCCATTCACCACATGTAGGTGATTCCTGAATTTCAGCAATATAAAATGAAAAGACCTGAGCCAAAGCTCCTCTGTACAGTTACAGCACAATTCTCCCCATTAAGGATCAGAATTATGGGTCCAACATTGTGACTCCAAAGGTCAGTTCCCATTCAAGGAATAAAGGACAATATACATCGAGATTTACATCGATATGTAAAGCGCATTAAAAGGAAGCAAACAGCATCTGGCAATTGGATTCAACCCCGATTTGTGTCCCCACTCTAAACACTTAAAACACTTTCAAAAATGGATTGGGGAAGTGGCATTTCAAGCCCTGTTCACCCGCTCCACCTCCACAGCCACCATTCCCAGCACCCTGGCTGGCTGGCTTGCTCTGCTGCCACCGCCGCCTGTACACACACACTTCAACATGATTTCCCAGTTCCTGCAGCAGCTTCACCCCCCCCCCCAAAAAAAGAAAAAACACCCTGGCCAGCTGGCTGGCTCACTCTGCTGCCACCGCCACCTGCATGCACACACACACTTCAACATACACACATCTCCCAGTTCCTGCAGCAGCTTTCCCTTTTTAAACAGCCTGAATTGCGTAGGATTGCTCTTTCCTTAATCTTTAGGCTTGTGTGGGTGGAAAAGGAAACATTGTTATCAGGTGTGAAGTGGCTGAATTGTTACAATGAAACAGTCTGTTGTATAGGGGAGTACTCTAGTGCTCCCAAAGCACTAAGGAAGAAACGTTTTAAAAGCAAAAGCGGGAAAAACACTGGAAAATTCCAGTGTTTATTTATCTTGTGTTAAAGCCAAATAATCCTCAAAATACCCCTGAAACTGATTAGGAATGGGGACAACAAGGATCCAAACCGTTTTTAAACAGGTTTAGTTGATTGGGGTTGGGAACGACAAGGATCCAAACCATTTTTAAACAGTTTCAGTGGTAATGGGAACTCGCCCCAAGCAACATAGAAAGAAGGTGCTGTCTTCAACCTTACTGGCACTCATAGTGCAAGGAGTCTGTCCTGGATCATCCAAACAGCCATGATAATAATTATAGCAACCTCTGCTGTGTGCCTGGCCAGTGCCACTGTGAAGGCAATGTAGTGTGCATTTGTGCAACCACAGCCTCCCTGCCTCAGCCACATGCAGCATTTGCAGCAGAAGAAAGTGCAAACATTATATCTGGGAGCTTACCAGGAACTGCCTGTTCTTAGATCTCACTAATTTGAGCCAGAATGAGTTAACATGTTCCTCTCCAAACAAGAAAGATGTAAGCAATATAAAAATGCTTAATTATCACTGGATTGTGTCAACTGAGAACACAATCATGAATTTGGTTTTAAGCATTTGCACTTATAAGCATATTTATGCGGTGAAGAACATAGCTGAGGGCGCATGAAGTGCCTTTCTTTGTACTAAAACATTATTGAACATTTGCTTCTATACATTCAGCAGACATTGGTTTGTGCCAGTGTTAAAATATTTATTAAGTGAATTGAACAATGATGTTTATTTATATCCTTATCTCGAAAGACTGGCAAACCTCATACTATTACAACTGGGTTCATACCAAGTTATTATTGCTTTTCAGAATACATAATTTCCTCTGCTTTGCTTCTTTGTGCATAACCATTTTTAGGCTAAAAGAGTCCTAATGGCTTCTAGAAACTTCAGCTTCTGTTTAAACAAATGACTAGGGAATAGAGGATGTAATAAATCACTCTGACTGACAGCTTTGGCATTTCATCGAGGTGAATCTCTGGCAAGCAACCGTGGGACTGTTCTTTTCCTTCTTTCTTTCCTTTTTGATGCATACTATAATTGTCAGAAAGCATGTTTTATACCCTTTCAAACAAAATGCAAGACCACGTTTCATGCAGAGGTTTTCCTCTGTTACCGTCGAAACGCAGACAGAGGCCTTGGCATATGGTGAAAGCTTACAATAGAAAATTGCTATAAGGCACACTTCAGTGTTGTCGTTCTTTCTTATGAGGGGGGAAATAAAGAAGTAATGAAAACCACTACCAAGTCTGAAACAACCTAATAGTTTAAAGCTAGTCAAATCAAGTGGAAAGTATTATCAGAGTATTAAAGTATTATCTCAGCCATAACAGTTTTGCAGAAAGTCCGTGCAAAAAAGCAGATACAATTTTCTTCCTTTCCTTTTTCCACTTCAGTCCACCTGCCACTGACCAAGGTGATTCTGTTGATTGTGAGTCCAAGGGCCTCTTCACACTTGGTTTTATTCTAGAATATATCCTGGAATAGGGACCAGAGGTCTATTCACACTACAGTCTCTAATGAAGAATTAGTAAACTGGTGAAGAGCATTCACATGTGGAGTAGGCTTTCACAGCCTCCAAGCATGGACAACCTCACCAGAAGTTCTCTAATTGTTGATTACGTGTAGAGCATGAAATCACGCTCAACACGTTAACCAATGTTTACCAGAGCTTACCTCAGCCGTCCAGCAGCACAACCATTCACACCTCTTCCAGTGCTTTGGGGTCTTTTGAGGTTCCACACAGGCACACTGACACCTTGGACAACCATAGATGTGACTGCATATGAGTAGAGCATCAGCATTGTCAGGGCAATGGCACTGATGCACACACAGTCATGCAGGGTGCCACAACCAAAATGGGAGCACCCAGCAGAGGACTGATTCCGGAATCAAATAAAGTAAGTATTTGATCGCAGGGGAGAAGGAACAGCCAAAGTTGACAAGCGCTCCAAGTGTGAGCATTAGTCAATGTTAGTTTATTGTGCTCCTTTCCCATCCAATGGACCTCAGTGCGAAAATGTCCCTGCTGTCCACATGATAGTACAGGCTACAGCAGGCTCCAAGTGAGGCCTAACAGTGCCCTCATTAACATGTGGAAAGCAGACCTCCTATCCTGAGATATATTCCAGAATACATCCAAATGTGAATAGGCCCCAATTCTTTCTTTTTACAGAGAAAAATATATTAAGGGTTCTGGGACAGAATACTTTCAACGATTCAGGAAAATGGTGTGTTTTTATGTATGCCTAATTTTCCATCACAAGATGAGAATAGAACTGGCAGCCTGAGGTAGTTGAGAATCTGCTAGATCACAGAGGAGGAGGTTGGTGAGAAAACAAGTTCAATAACACTCATTGCACTCAGGTTCATTTTCTCCTCTTTATCCTGGTCTTTTGGGTTTTTTTTCTCCAAATCCATACAGATACAGAGGAATAAACAAACCACATTCATTTATGGTTCAGTTTCTTCCACAGATCTGAGGCCTCTTTGCACTACAGCGAAAACGCTGTGGAACACTTCGGCCCGAACCCGTCTAAGACAATTTCCCATCTGCATTGGCAGGTAAAGGATGCAGATGGGAAACTGTCTTAGATGCGTTTGGGCCGAACGGCTATCCTGGGACTCACAAGTCCTACTCCCAGCCTTACCCCATTGGCTCCTGTGGAGCCAGGGGTGGGCAGCACTGGTGCCTCCCTTCCCTGGGGTCCTGTGCACTCCAGGGGCCCAGGTCGGCCTACTGCAGCTGGCAGGATCCCCACCCAACACCCAACACCCCCCCCCCAGGGCCACGCATGTGCCCACGTGCAAACTTCTTACCTAGTGGTCGACCAGTCACTACTGGCACGATTAGGCCAGCAGTGTTTTATGCCAGCACATGGCACAGTCCCTGATTGGCCAGGCACTCGCGCCTGCGCAGATGGCCAGTTGAAGCCAAGTGGTTGCCTGGCCAATCAGGACCATGCTGCACACAGTCACAAAGTGCAGCTGGCCCAATCGTGCCAGTAGCCACCAGGCAACCACCAGGTAAGGAGCGTGTGTGCGGGTGCACACATGGATTGGGTTGGGGGATGTTGGGTTGGGGTCCTGCCAGCCCAAGGAGGCCAATCTGGGCCTCAGGAGTGGGCAGGACCCCAGGGAAGGGAGGTGCCAGGGTTGCCCACCCTTGGCTCCACAGGAGCCAATGGAGGTAGCCCGGGGGAGGGGCCCAGCTGTCAAGGAGGGAGAATGTACGAATGCTTTTGCTCCAGTACAGCTGGGAATGGCCTGGGATGGGCCGAATGGGTGGAAAGCGCTTTTTTGTACTCTGAAACCCGAACGCGTCTATGATGCGTTGGAACGGTTGGGGCGGGTCGGAATGCAACCGCACGCCCCAGAAGAGTAAGTGCCCATTCCAGCGTGTCGTAGACGCGTTGGAAAATCCCTCGTGTGAAAAGGCCTCATGTTTCCACAGATCCCTAGATGACAGAAAATAGCAGTCTCTTCCACCTGGAGAAATAAATGAGGACTTGGTTTTGGTTTTGCTGATTCTTGCCATGGCATTATGCACCAAACAGCAATTTGTGTCAAAAGTGAATTCTAGTATTCTCAGAAACAAGCTCAGTGTCGAACTCTGGGTTGTGAAGTAGGCATGTTCAATGAACCAGTGTTTATTTTAAACCACATTTGCTGATATAAACATAATGACAAGCTAGAAATTGGTGAAAGTTTATCCAAGTTAATTCTTCCTCCAGGCCACATGGGAGGAGGAGGGGAAGTTAATAAGGGGTCACAAGGGCATGTAACATCATGCAAAACCACAGCTTACTTAGGATTATATATAAATCTCCCAACAAAAGTATATGAACAGTGTGCCAGCTACAGTTAAGCTTAACAACCTGGTTATTTTGTAAGGTACATATCCTGGTTGATGTGTGGTGAATACAGTCTTTAAACATGAATGTCTGCATACACTCCTGATGATCTTCTTCTACATGAAATACATTGGTCATTGGCCCAAGGCAAGTGGGGGGGGATAGAAAAGCTTGCTCAATATATTTTTCATTAGGTTTTAAAGTAGGCATGGGCAAAAAATGTTCATCACCTTTGCAATTTGTTCAAATTTCTGCAATTTGTTCAAAACTTCACATTCAAATTGAATATTGGCTGTATTCCAGGAATGACGTTCACATGCAAAGTGAAAGCTTTGTGCCTTCATTCTGCTTCAGAGCAGATTCAGAGCAGATTCAGAATAGATTTGGAGGCGTGACTGGTGGCAGCAGGGATTTCAAGCCTAGCACATTTGAAGTGGCTCCATTTGCATAAACGTGAAGTGAACAAGAAAAAAATCATGCACATTTCTACTTTAAAGGCAGGAGTAGATTTCATGAATCTGGTGGTAGGAGTGGCTAAGTGGATATAGCTGGGTCTGTCTGCATGAGGATGCCTTGAGACAGCAGCTAAAACCCCCATCATTAAGCAATATTCTGGGATAAACCTATTCTGGAGTAATAACTTGTTGTCCAGATGGCTGGACATATCCAAGACGGTAGCTCCCAGGAGTAGCATCCAGACAGGTAAGTGAACTTTGCTATACTATAGCAAGAGAAAATGAGTGGAGAGTCCTTTTCCCCATTACAGTGATACTGTGGGATATTGCCCCAATTTCCCAGGGCTATGTTGGGATACCATGCACATGACTGTCTCCAGGCAGCCTGGGTCTGCTCCTTGGCTTCCTCTCTTCTCTTCAGGGAACTTGCCACTGACTATATGAACAACTGCCAGGCTGAGGACTGGCAGCTGCGTGTGGTTCAGGGTATACAGCTGGGTTTGGCTGGGGCCTGTCTGATCTGCTCCTTGTCTTGCTCCTCTCCTCTTCAGGTAATTTATGACTGCCCATTTTAACAAGTGCCTGAGTGGAGAAAGAGATACAGCAAGACTCTCTGAGTAGTTTATGTGATGAGTATCTTCTTTCTGTAATTACCGTAGTATTTTTTTCCTGCTACAATTAACAGCGTACTGCTAAATTATTATTTATGTAATAATGTAATTGTTTTGTATTATTTTATTATATTTTGTCTGGGTTTTGTTGTAAACTGTCTTGAACATTTTTACTTTGGAAAAGTAGCATGCAAACAAATTGATTATGATTAGTTCCATGGGTGCCCTCCCCCTGCACCCCACAGCCTGATCTGATTCTGTTAGGAACCAGGGCTTTCTATAAAGTTGGGAGCATGGTGCACATTTTCACATGCCTTTTGGCACTATACTGCAGGGAAATTGAATCAGAGTTCCGATTGGCCAGTTTGAAATAAATATTTTTTTCTTTCCCCTCCCGAGGAATGCTCCCTCCAGCTGCAGATCTTCTGGGCAAGCATTCACTCCAAAACAGCAAGCTGTGCTAACTGGGAAAACCCAACTGCAAAAACCACTATGCCAAAACCTCAGACTATGCAAGGAATACAACAGCACCTGCAGAAGAGGCCACATTTTAATGTGATCTGGAATCCACAAAAAACAAAAATGTAGTTGCTTCCTAACTCACCAAGATCTCTGTAAAAATTATTCCAAGTACTACATGTGCCCTAACCTTCATCACCAGACTTTCAACACTGTATTTGATAGATGAGTACAAGTACTCTCATTAATTGTCACTAAATATGCAATTAATATAATTGAGGAATAATTGTGATGAATATTGCAAGGTAATTTTAGCAAAGATTAATATACCACCCACAAAACGGTATGTGTGGAATTAATTTGTTTGTAGTTGTATAATCGCAGTGTTTCAGACTGTTCAGCTACGGCAGATGACACAATCCTCATAAATAGGGGTCAAGATTCATTCTATTCAAGATTTCAAATTGACATTGAAGGAGATAATACAAAGCTGTTTCTGAAGTAATTAATAAAACCAGCCTCATCTTTTAGGAAGGATTTCCCCATGCTACTGCGGCTGGAATCTTAATCTTCCCTTGATGTCTTATTTATATATCAGCATGTAGGAGATGGAGTGCTCTAAAACTACCTTGTGGCATTGATGTACTTGGATTCCTGTAGGGCAGACAGCAGTAAACATACTTTAATTTAAATATCTCCCACTTCCATGCCAAAAGTTTATTCACAATATAATTATGGTGTTTCAGCATATAGTTAGCCTTTCACACCTCAGTAGAGACAAGGCTAGTGATAGGACAAAAGATAAAAGAAATATAAATTACAAAACTAGAATAACACTTTAAGTATTAAGAGCGGTGCCATCGTTAGAACACCCATTTAGCTGCTCTTTAGGGTAATTTCTTCAGTGGTTGCATGGACAGCTTATAGAACTGAACATCTCGAACATAAGAGAAAATCACCCATATTTGCTACTCTGAAAAAAAATCAGTGCTGGTACACGGATTGGGAGCACAAGGATCGTGTAGGAAACAGAGACTCTAACTGGAACTCTAACCCTCTCTTTGATTTCTATAGATCAGTGATTTCCAGGAATCAGAAGTACAAACCAGAGGCCTTTTGCACTACAGCCAGGACAGGACACTTAGGCTACGACACTCTGGGACACTTTGTCCATTCACACGGAGGCACATGTGAATCTGTCTACATGTGGATCCTGCCTACATGTGGATGGGGAAAGCGTCCCAGAGTGTCCTAGCCTGAAAAGGCCAGGACGGGGGCGTGGCGCCCCTCCCAGGCCTGGTCGCCATTGAGTCAGGGAAGACCCAGGGGTGGGCAGACCTGGCAGGGCCCTTCCCCGGGTTCCTGCATGTTGTAGGAGACTGGATTGGGTCCCCAACAGCTGGCAGGACACCCACCCACCCCGGGCACCCACCCCCAACCCCCTGGTCCAGGGTCACATGCATGCGCACAACACCTACTTCATGGCTGTCCGGGTACAAAGTGGCCTGGCTCAGCCAGTGCTGTGGTGTGTCTGCACATGGTGCCGGCTCTGATTGGCCAGCCAGTGCATGTGGTCTGGCTGGCCAATCACCGCTAAAATCCACAGAAAAGAAATCCTCAGAAAAACTGTTCTCAGTCTCATTTTGTTGACTACCCCATTTTTTTTCCTTTGGGAACACTACCAGACTATTTGGAGATGAGATCTACCTTTTGGGATGTCCAACCCCCCATATCCTTCTGGCCAATGCCTGCCACCAATGGGTGGAATTTCAATCTAGGAAGTTTTGCCCCCTGTCCTTCCCACCTCTGCAATGATCAAAAAAGTCCCAGATATCAAAAAAGTATTGGATCTTTGAACATAGATTTCCCCTTTTTGTGAATGCCACTGTAACTACAAGAGATATATTACATTGTTACAGCAATCATCAGAGGAAATCTTTTTTTAGCCCCGCTCCATCCTGAGTGGCTCATTCAAAGCAAAGAAGGAAGGGAATCCCCTCTTCTCTCTTTGAACTTGTGCAGGAACCACGATCTTCCATCTCCCCCCACCATTCTCTGCAGCTTTCCTGGTAACATAATGAATGGAGGGAGCATACAATTTGAAAGGGAGAGTGATTGCTTTGAGCTGTCTGTTCTTTTGTTCAGCTGATTCTTAGTGGGTCAGGCTTACAGGGTTTGGACAAGGGGCGAAGATGAAAAGATCCTGTTATTCTGTGCTGGGGATTTAGGTTGTTTGAATTAGAACTGTATTCTTGAACATTATTGTCAAGCAAATAGGAACAGCCAGAATGTGCACTAAGTTCTAAATCTGGAATAAAATAGTCCAATCCAGATTAAAATAGTCAAGCAGGAACAAAACCCCTGTCTGATTACAGCTGCTCTGAATTTGCTGGATAATAGGTTTAGAACAGGGATCAGCGCATCCTAGTTATGGTTTGAAAATCATCCCTTCTCAGTGAAAGTTGTTTGTTTGATGCCATCTAGTTGTAGCCAACTTTTGGTGACCATATGGATAGATACGAAAAGATCGCATTCGAATGTGGTAAAATTCTATTTGATACAAATCTATTTTTACGTATTCGTACGCACATTCAATAGGTATCTGATACAAATAGATACGTATCTGATATGTATCTGATACATTTCCCCAGCTTCACAAATGTCCAAACAATTTGTATGAATGTCCAGAAACATTCGTATTCGTTTGAATGTTAGCACACAAATATAACATTTTATTCAAGTCCAAATGTCCAAATTTGGCCTGAATTTGGCCAAATTTTGAATGTTATGAATATTCATGCACATCCCTATTGGGGGCTATAACAAAGAATGCCCTCCCCCATGTTCCCATCCCCTAACTACTGAAGGAGATGGGACCACACCAAAAGTACTCCCAAATAGCACTATAAGCATATAATTATTTTGTTTTGTTTCCCAATGAGGAGATGGAACTAAATTAGCATACTTATCCGATATGTATCCATACATACATGATACGTATCCACACATAAATACCTCTATTTGCAGAGGAAGTAAATACAACTACCAGAAATTGTTCCTCTCTTCAATCCCTCCATGGTAAACTATTGTTGCCAGTCAGAGTGTGATGAAACCAACAGTTTAGATTGGGTGTCAGACAGTACAGATCTCCAAGGACATATGTTATAGGATAGCATAACGTTATGTGTTATGTTCTGTTCAAAACCACATTAGTTGGTAAGCTATCAGCTGTTCTCCTAACTGCTGACTTTCTGTAGCAGACAATGACTGCCTGTGTTGGCTGCCTAAGGAACAGAGACTGCATCCACCAGGGGTACCTGTTGGGGATCACTTGGATGTGGGCTGAACAAATGGGCCCACAGACAAGAAGTCACTATCCTAGTCTAAGCACCACATAGTCGCCTTTTCCACATAGTTGCCAAATACTATTCTCCATAAGCTGCTTCGAGTCACTGTTTTTAAAGCATGTGGATGCAGCCTAGGACTGCATTATAAATCTGAGGCCTTTTTGCACTATGGCTGAACAGCTGTAGTGCAGTAAGGCTAGGGCACGCAGGAACGGATTTTGCATTCACACCTAGGCAGGTAAGGATGTGTTCCCATGCGTCTCTTACCTGCCTAGGTCCAAATGGGGCATCCATCCCCGCGTGTCCTAGCCCAAAAAGGTGGACATGCAGGCTGGAGTCCCCACCCTTGGCTGCTGCCATTGGGTTGCAATTGACCCCATGGCAGGCAGCCAGGGTCCAGCCGATGTTCGGCCTCCATGGGGTGCAGTCACCTCGATGGAGGAGCCCACCTCCCACCCAGGGCTGCGCCTCCCCGCACACAGGCATATACGCATCTTACCTGGTTGCCGCCACAGACCAAACTGGCAAGTCTGGGGGTGGCGTTCGGTCTGCAGTGTTCTTGATTGAGGCAACTGCACCCCGTGGATGCGAAGACCAGATTGTCCGGTCTCGTCCCGGTGTGCTGGCAGCTGGCACAGCCCAAATTGTATTTGTAGGTATCTTAATAAAGGCCCAGCTTAGAATCTGGGAATTCTCTGAACATTTTCTTACAAAAACTGTTTCCACAAAATGCTCTCGACTGGCATTACACAACAGAGAACAAATACAGCTGTCTGAAAATACTCCCAAACATATATGTAATAAATAAAATGGAGACATTGAAGACAAAATATGCAAGGCATCACCAAAAGAACTTCTTGGCACAAGCAAACAGCTATCTGAAATAAAAAGACAATAATAATCCAGCCTTCCAGTTTGCTTTCCATCCCTCCATCCATCTCATTTACAGTCTCAGCAGGATCAACATTTGAGAGGCTGTATCATCATCTGAACTTTGCATCCTTTTAATTGAACTGGTAGGATTCAAATAGAAACGGTCTTATTTGCACACACACAAAATATCTAGCTTCAAAAGAAAGAGAAAGGAACCGTGTTTCATTCTCCTCCACGCTTGTGAGGCATCCATGCAACTTGTCCTTTGCAAGAGCAATCAAAGATAACCTCTGTGCAATTGATTAAAGGCATTGTACCCTTTAATTACTTGTTTCTACACAGTGGCCTAGTTTCAAGCTGAAAGTGGATCTCTCTGAGCGCATTCTAAGCTGTAATACTTCCTTTGCCTACATAGGTAAATAATAAAGCTATTAGCAATGTAACACCTCATAGAACAATTGTAGCACTGATTGAGTCAGAATTGCTTCACCAGCTATCATGTTTGTCAGGGAAAAAATAAAAATAAGGAAACTGGAATACTTTGCTCTTTCATTCTGACTTTGCTGACACATATATATATTTAAAAAACATACTACATCTGTGGTTACTGGTCACAGAGGCATAGTAAAACAAAAAGAAATGCATCATGGGAAAGTGGCCATGCAGTCTGTATATGTTCATACTTTTAAAATGGAATGGCAGGAAGTAGACATGGGCCGTGGTCACACCTTAACTTTAATTCTGCTTCAGCCCTTTTTTTGCTCCATTTCTATAACTTTTACAGACTTTCCTGTTGGAAAAAGGACCGTCTTTTAATCAGATTTTTTCAGCTCTAAGGCCGTCTGACCTCATCAGTTTGGTTGTTGGTCACATTTAAGGTTTAATCCAGCTTCAGTCCACTTTCAGAGTGAGAAAATGCTTGCAGATGCTTAGAGCATTGTAGTGCTATGGTGTCATAGTGCAAACTCACCCTGGACAGAATTTCTGTAAGAACGATAAAACAGGTTTTTGGCATGTTAAATACTAGTAATGTCAGGGGAATATTTGGCATTCCCACTATAGTGTTGAGAGGACTGCAGGTGTTACCCCATGCACAGACACTAGGGATGTGCACAAATATTCATAACATGCGATATTTGGCAAATTCATGCAAATCCAAACATTTGTATACGGATTGAATGTTATAACATTCGTATATGGAGAGTTGTATTTGTACAAAAGTTTTGGAACATTTGTACAAATGCTTCAGACATTCATGAACCTGGGAAGGTGGGAAAGTGGCTGTGCCAGTCACATCTGCAATGGATCCAGAGTGAATTCAACACGGATTGAAGGCAGACTCAGAGTAAATTCAGGGTGTCTTTGATGCTTTCAGAGCAGATATGTTACAGGATGTATATCAGATATGTATTGGATATGTGTGGATACGTATCATGTATGTATGGATACATATCAGATACGTATCGGATACATATGCATTCGTATTGGATATTCATATGAGTTAGGAGAACAGTTAGGAGGACAGCTGATCATTTGTACTGAATAGAATCCTACCACATTCAAAGGGGATCTACTCAAATGAATATAAATTTTCTTACCGTCGATTCAATATGAACCAAATTAAAAAAAAATGTGTAAATCCCTAATCGACACAGCCTTAGTTTGGCAAGTTCAGAGAGAAGCTGCCACTCAGAGCTTTGCCCCTCGTGGTCACAAACTACTTTTGGTTGACCCTTTTCCTTTCTCTCTTTGCTTGTGAAATTTTGTGACATTCTGGTTTGAAACCACACTACATGCTTCTCTTTTTGTGTGAAGCCATAAACTAAACAATGGATAATACTTTCCCTCCCCCCGTTTTCAAATCCTTATGATCGTCAAATGTTCTTTAACTGCTGTGCATGGTTAAGTAATGACTCCTTCCAAGCAGCCAAAGATCATTAGAAAGCTATGTTGTATTTTCTTAGAAAGTCGGTGTAATTCTCATGAAGGGAGCCAACACTGTCATCACTGAGAAGACACAAGAAGACAAATCCATCATTATGGGATGTCTCCTTAAACATATACACCATTTCAAATTGCATTTTCATAAAGCACAATTGTTAACGCCAATCACATCATAGTCTCAGTCTAGGGTTACAAATTTCCTAAATGGTTTTGCAGTTATGCGTGTACTGAGGAGGCGTGTGGGGATAGATTAAACTCATTATATTGAGTTGTCCTTACAGATGAACAATGCAGAACAGTGTTCCTGAAAATATGACAAATGTGCTTCTGAAAAGCAACTCGACAAAAGCAACTAACAACAAAATGCTTTAAGAGTTTGTTTTCTTGCAATCCACAGGCAAAGCACGTTTGTTATTCCATAAACTGCTCTTAAAACAGATGATAGCGAATATTTTGCCTGCTCACATTATCAATGGCAGGATGTTTACACATACACAGGCAAATCTGAAGAAAAATCAGAAACACAATGAAGCTTCCAATGGAGCAGTTAACCATTTCATCTTTGCAGTTAATTAAAAAAAAAAAACAAAAGCTCAGCTAGCTCAGAATATACTTGCTAAATTTCAGTTTTCTTTCTTTTCCTTCCTTCCTTCCTTTTCATCTTTTTGGATTGGCTGTAAAATATTTGAATAAATTCATTTCTCAAAACTCCTAAGAACATAAGAAATCTCCAGATTGTGGAGATCAGTTTCATTGGAAACTAAGGACATGTTCACACTTACTGCAGATCTTCTAGGACAGTCCATCCACACAACATAGCAACATCTCTGTCGCAGTGTCTCTGGGAGCGTTCAGAAGCTCCAGGTGAGCTCCTGGACTCAATGTTTGCAACTTTTTCCAGTGCAAATGCTGTGTGACTGGGAAGTTGTGACTGCACTAACATGCACCACATTGCAATCACCATGGCAACAGCCAGACACACGGCAGAAGTTGCTATAGCAATTGCCATGGTGATTCGGATTGTCCAGGACAGACCATTTGCACTGCAAGTGTTAGCAGTAAAGTTAGAGGCAGCAGCGGTGCTGCTGGTGCAGACGCTGGCCATTGTCCCTGAACTTAACTGTGTTGGAATTAGATATATTATTCCAGGCAGTTAAGTGAGAACAGACCCTGAGACTGCATTTACACATACCCTCTGTTACCTGAACTGGTTTATACTAAAAAAAAGTAGCTTCCAGTTCACACAGCTGGGATCTCAGAGTGAACTAGCTGGCATGGATTCTGAAGGGTGGGGGACAAAGAGGGAGTCCAAAGGTGGTTGAAGTTTCCAATGCAGAAAAATTTTTAAGGAGAAGATATCAAGAAAATATTTTATCCTTATGGAACACAATTGAAGCCAATACTGGGATGTCAGCCCAGCATTGAAAACAGCAGTTTTCATATTGAGAGAGAGAGTAGTTTTCAAAGAGAGAGCAGGCCTATAATGAACCTGTCACTCAAATGCTGCCTGTTAGTTTTCTGTGAACTAAAGCGCAGGTTAGCAATTCAGGTGGTTGTCTGGATGAGGTGAATGAGCTCTCTTCTAAGGAACGAGGACTGAGCAAGGGCAATGAATAAGGCTGTCTAGAAAATCCCACTTAATTGGAAGCATTTTCTGCAACTTTCACACTGTGATGCTCTAGAACCTGGCAGGGATAGCAGCAAGGAACATGCACCCATTAGAACATTTAGTTTTGAGCTGCTCCAAGCGATAAAAGTAACCAAAGAAGAGCACCCTTTGCAGCTTTGTTCTGAGCAGGGGATGCTTAAGAGCCTGGGGCTTGTGAGTTGAGTCTATCCAGCCTCCCCTAGGAAGGATAGGACAGGACTTCATCCTTAATCCCAAAGCAATTTAGGCTGTCATTAGACACAGGAAAAAAGCATCTCCAGAGCTCCCCTGAAATGGCTTAGAGAAGGCTTTGAGGTGGAACTATACACACCAGCGGAAACACCATGGGCGCGTCTTCATGGCATGTGTTATTTCAGTTTAAAGAATTCGAAATAAAAGAAACGGAACAAAGCTGTCCAGACGACTTGCAAGTTGATCCGGTTCCGATGGCAGCCTTAACGCGGGATCAATACTCGAAGTCCACATGGCAGCACTGTCCTCCTGCCCATTGCCCACACTCTCTCCTGTGATTGGTTTTCCCTGCCAGGATCCCACCCTCCCTTCTCTTTGCGTCATGCTCCGCCGGGAATTCCCTGCCCAGTCCACCCTCCCCCTTCCCAGCAGCAGCAGCAGCAGCAGCAGCAGCAGCAGCAGCATCCATCCATCCATCCACCCACCCACCCACCCACCCACCCACCCACCCATCCATCCATCCATCCATCCATTCATCCAGGCGCTGCGGCGCTGCGGCGCTAGCGGCTTCTCCCTGGGGCTCCGCTGCCGCTTTCCCCCCGCTTTGCCGCCACTTTGCCCCGCAGAGGAGGAGAGCCAAGGGGTGGACAAGAGGGCGAAGGGGGCTCCTCGCTTGCTCTTCCCCCCCTGTGGCCGGGAGGGAACTCCGCCCCCCCACCTCACAGGGACCGAAGCTGGATTAAAACCTTGGCTTGTGGTCACACCTAAGGTTTAATCTAGCTTCACTCCACCTTCAGAGTGAGAGAACACATCAGCAAAGTGACCAGTAGTTTTCTTTCCACATTATCTAGTCTAAAGGTGGATTTTCTGAGTTATTAACCCTGAAAGAAAACCAGCTGGTGTATTCTCTCACTCTGAAAGTGAACTGAAACTGGATTAAACCTTAGGTGTGACCACAGGCAAAGTAGCCTAGAGGGGGCTCAAAGCGGTTGACATTCTGTTTTCACCCTTCAAGGGACTAAGTGGCTGACAAGCCTTCTCACCCTTAAGGGGGCTGAAAGCAACTGTTCCGAACCTTCAAAGGTCTGAAATTGCGCAAAATTGCAACATTGTTTTAAAGGTGTGAAGTGCTTAGATTGATACAGTGTTTCAGCTTTAAGGACTGGAGGTTTATAGTGGGTGTTTGAGGGTGGATTTTTTCAATGAAGGAAACCCTAAACATGACGTGCTTCTAATACGTTCAGCCATTGGTTACAGTGCGATTGGGGGGGCGGAACAGCCTTAACACTGAATCTCATCCCGGAATGATACTGTCCACACAGTTAAAAAGGAAACACGTATCGACGCCCGATCCGGAGTGAGACCTGTTGAGATCAGGATTTATTTCTAATCGGGATAACGTCCTTTAACACGGAAATACCGTGTTAATCCGAAGTGCCGTCTGAACTGCGCAAACTCAAAACGTTTTGAATTCGAGATAACTATGCCATGAAGACGCACCCCATATGCTAGAAACGCTGAATGCCACCTAAGCGTCTGCCTTTGGACTCCACCACCCCCACCTTACTTAAGAAGAGGGGAGAAGAGCAGCGGGAGAGACGCTGAATGCCACCTAAGCGTCTGCCTTTGGACTCCACCCCCCCACCTTACTTAAGAAGAGGGGAGAAGAGCAGCGGGAGAGACGCTGAATACCACCTAAGCGTCTGCCTGTGGACCCCACCCCCCCACCTTACTTAAGAAGAGGGGGAGAAGAGCAACGGGAGAGAGCACCTATGCAAATTGCCTGCCTGTGGACTCCGGTCTGTGCCTACCCCTAAGCGTTTACTTCCCACACCCACGTTCAGGCTACAAATGGGTGTGTGCTGAAGAGCGAATGCTCTTGCATCTTTGAGTGGGGAAGGCTCTGTTCACAAGAACATATCATTTTACACACCACTTTTTTTTTCCTTTCATTGTTTAATATTGGTGTAAAATTTGTGGTGTGGGGGTGGGTAGTCCATGTGCGTTTGTCGTGTGTGAGGGTGGTAGTTTTATATTAGTCTTTGGTTGGTGGGTGTGGTTGTTGTGGGAGGTTGTTGTTGTGCTGTGAAGGGACTATGTGCCAAGGCCAAAGAGGGGGAGAATTAAGGGTCACCACCATTATCGGCAGGGGGAGAAATGACGATGGGAGACGGAAGAGACGATCAAGGAGAAGGGGTGTTAGATACCTTGAAGCTGTCACCCCTTCTGTTCCGCCTTCCAGCCAAAGGCATCTGGGAAGACCTGCCAACCAAAAACCCACTACTCTGGCAGTGTTGCTTCTAAATGCCAGGTCGGTCCGGAATAAAACATCAATTATCCATGATTTAATTATTGAGGAAAGGGCTGACCTGGCGTGCATAACTGAAACCTGGATGGACGAACTGGGCGGGCCTGGCCTCACCCAGTTGTGTCCTCCAGGTTACTCAGTGCAACACTGTTCTAGAGTAGGGGGGAGGGGAGGGGGTGTCGCTGTGGTCCATCGGACTTCCATCTCCCTCACCAGGCGGCCAATTCGCTCTGTTAACGGGGTTGAGGGCCTGTTTTTATTGCTGGGCCAGAGAGACAGAATAGGGATGCTACTGGTGTACCGCTCACCCCACTGCCCAGTATCCTCCCTATCTGAGCTGGCTGAGGTGGTCTCGGAGGTGGTGTTGGAAGCCCCCGCCACGGTGGTGTTGGGGGATTTCAACATCCACGCTGAGGCCACGCTCAGTGGACCAGCTCAGTTCTTTATGGCCTCCATGACAACCATGGGGCTGTCTCAGTTTGTATCTGGTCCGACGCATATGGCAGGCCACACCCTGGACTTGGTTTTTGCCTCAGAGCGAATTGATGATTATCCGTTGATAGGAGGGCTGACTGTTAGCCCGTTGTCATGGACGGATCACTCGCTGGTGAGGTTTGGACTCACAGTGCCAATCCCCCTCTGTGGGGACAGAGGACCTATTCAGATGGTCCACCCCCGGAGACTTATGGAATCTCAACGATTCCTGAATGCCCTGGGGGATTTTCCAGTTGGCATGTCTGGTGCTCCTGTAGAAGCTCTGGCCTCTCTATGGAATCAGGAGATGACCAGGGCTATCGACACGATCGCTCCCAAGTGCCCTCGGCCTGCCTGTAGAGCCCAGAAAGCTCCTTGGTATTCCATGGAGCTTCGGGCCATGAAACAGGAAGGTCGACGGCTAGAGCGCAAGTGGCGTAAATCTGGCTGCGAATCTGACCGAACACGAGTTAGAGCACACTATCGTGCCTACCACGTGGCGGTGACAGCGGCGAAAAGCAGTTTTTTCTCCACTGCCATTGCGTCCTCGAGTAGCCGTCCAGCAGAGCTCTTTAGAGTAGTGAATGGCCTTACTAAATCTGGCCAGCTGAGGCGTGAGCCTCAACCATCTAATATCTGCTGTGACAGTTTTGCAAAGCACTTTGAGGACAAAGTTGCTCAGATCCGCAGAGGGTTAGATGTCACAATTGGACATAGTCTGAGGGAGGTGTCCAGAGAACTGTCTGGTCCAATTATTTTGGATCAGTTTCAATTATTGCGGCCTGAGGATGTGGACAAGCTGCTTGCAGGGGTGCGGCCGACAACATGCTCTCTAGATCCCTGTCCTTCTTGGCTGATTAAAGCTAGCCGGCAAGGTATGACCGGGTGGATCCAGGAAGTGGTAAATGCCTCTCTGAGGGAGGGGGCGGTTCCATTGGCCCTTAAACAGGCTGTGGTACGTCCCCTCCTGAAGAAGGCCTCCCTGGATCCAGAAGACTTAAACAACTATCGCCCGGTAGCTAACATACCTTTCCTAGGCAAGGTCCTGGAGAGGGTTGTCGCTGTTCAGCTGCAGGCATGCTTGGAAGAAGCTGATTATCTAGACCCATTTCAATCCGGCTTCAGGCCCGGTCATGGCACGGAAACCACCTTGGTCGCCCTGGTTGATGATCTCCTCCGGGAGAAAGACAGGGGGAATGCTACCCTGCTGGTTCTCCTGGACCTCTCAGCGGCTTTCGATACCATTGACCACGGTATCCTTCTGGAGAGGCTTCGGAGTTTAGGAATTGGAGGCAGTGCTTGGCATTGGTTCCACTCCTATCTCCAGAGCCGATCTCAGATAGTGGTGATGGGAGAGACGGAATCGACACCCTGGGAACTCACTTGTGGGGTTCCCCAGGGGTCGATCTTATCTCCCATGTTATTTAATATCTACATGAAGCCGCTGGGAGAGATCATCAGGAGTTTTGGAGTGAGGTGTCATCAATATGCAGATGATACCCAGCTCTATCTCTCTGTGCCATCTGAATCAGGAGAGGTGGTTGAAGTGCTTGACAGGTGCTTGGAGGCGGTAATGGGCTGGATGAGGGCCAATAAATTGAAACTGAATCCAGATAAGACAGAGGTGCTGTGTGTTACAGGCTCTCGGGTCCAAGTAGTTGGGAGATACCCTGTCCTTGACGGGGTTGCAATATCCGGGAAGGGACAGGTGCGAAATTTGGGGGTACTCCTGGACTCTGCGCTAACACTTGAAGCTCAGGTGGAGGCCGTGGCCAGGAGTGCCTACTCCCAACTACGGCTAGTGCGTCAACTGAAACCTTTTTTGGACAGAGATGACCTGGCCACAGTTATCCACGCTCTGGTAACCTCCAGGCTGGACTATTGTAACGCGCTCTACATGGGGCTGCCCTTGAAGACGGTTCGGAAGTTGCAGCTGGTGCAAAATGCAGCCGCTAGAATGCTGACAGGAACATCTAGCCGGTCGCATATTACGCCGGTTCTGAAAGAACTGCACTGGCTGCCGATTCACTACCGAGCCCAATTCAAGGTGCTAACTTTAACTTATAAAGCCCTAAATGACTTGGGTCCCAGATATCTAAAGGAGCGCCTTCTCCCATATCGACCTGCCCGTGTTCTTAGATCTGGAGGGGAGGCCCTTCTGGTGATCCCTCCGCCTTCTTTAGTTAGGCGGGTGGGTACCCGGGAGAGGGCCTTCTCGGTGGTGGCCCCCAGGCTGTGGAATGGTCTCCCCCTTGAGGTGCGTCAGGCCCCTTCTCTGTTCTTATTCAGGAAGGCGGTGAAAACGTTCCTATTCACACAGGCCTTTGGTTAAATGTTCCCCACACTTCCCCTCACTGAAAACCGCTGATGTTTTTAACTGTTTTGTACTTTTAAAACTGTATTTTTAAATTTGTTTTATTTTTGATACTGTTTTTATACATCTGTTTTAAATGTTGTGAGCCGCCCAGAGACCCTCGGGTATGGGGCGGCATATAAATTGAAATATAAAATAAAATAAAAATAAAAATAAAAAAGTGGATTAGAGAAGGATTAAGAGCATAAGAGCCACACACAGTCTGTCTGAGGTGCCCCGTATGGTTATGTTCCAAGCTCTTTGCAGTTCACCTGCCTGCAGAGGCTACTTATAGAATGGGATTCTGGTTCTGATCCTGAAGGTGGATGGTGACTGTGGCTTTCTGTCCGCTGGATGGGAAAAGTAAGTGACCGAGTAATGTGTACTAGCATTCAGACTTGGAAATGTTAGTACATATTACACTAAGCCCCACATGCCCGGAGACTTACCTGTGTCCAGGCATGTGTATGATCACTGGAAGCGCAGCACCATCTTGAGTTCGTAGCCTGGTGCAATTGAATGTGCGCCAGCATCATGGTGACGCTCTGTGCATGCACAGTAGCAATTGGGGTCATATGAAGTGCCAGCATGCTTGTGCAGCACCTCAGATGACCCCTCACACTGGAAATGGTGCAAATGGTTGTGGCACTGGATGTTTCAGCTAAGCATGAGGTAAGGGTCGGGATGTATGTGGTGTTTCTGGGTTGTAAACACCTCCTGCAAGTGCAGATATACCTTATTGTATACTACATGGCCAAGTGTGAATTGGCCTCAGGTCAAGGTCACCAGCCATCTAGGGAAGGAAGTAATGGATCTCCTTGGAGACTAGCACAATGGCTTGGACACAAACATCCTGTGACCATCCTAAAGTCACAGAGCACATAGCACCAAAAGTCATATCACCAGCCCACAAGACAGACCTTGCCCTCGGTCCCTTTTACCAGATGACTCTGAAAACAGGAAGTTGTTTCCCCAGTTCAGGCACCTGAAATGGAATGCTCAGGTGCACACTAAAAAGATCCTGGAAGGCAGCACAGAGGTCCCTTGGCGCAAGCTTCAGCAGCAAGGAGGATTTAAGAGACTGAAATGTACCTGTATCCAATTAGAATAAGACATTTCTCTGCTTCTAGCAAGAGTGGAGAAAATGGATGGATTCCCTGACAGAGGCTACCCAGGAATCCCAGCCGCAACCCACAAACTAACCTAGTTGTTCAAACTATTTCCCCAGGTCACAACTGGTTCCACTGTCACCCTTGAAGCCTCCCAACAGCATGATTCAGCTAGAGACCCAAGACAAACTGAACAAAAATGGAGATTGGACCAGCAGTAGGGGTCTTTGGCGGATCATGAGGACACCTTATTTTGGAAGGTGTAGATATGATCACTGCCCCAATCCCCAAAAGACTTATTAGCCCCTCTCAGCTTCCTCTGCTGTCACTCTGTTATAGCTGACTTTAAAAGTCCCCTCCACTTCCGGAATAAGCGTCCCCATGGTAGCCGCGATCTAAACGGACTTTCCGTCCCCATGGTAGCCGTCTTCTCTTTCCGGGCATCTTTTCCCCCCCGCCCCCTCTCTTGTTAAAAGGAAAAATAGCCAGATCGCCATCTCCTGAAACGGCTTCCCGCTCCTAGCAAAGGCAGATGATCGCTCATTCATTCACTTTCAGCACTTACTTTCACTCAGTTCTCTGTTAGAAAAGGCTTTCTGCCCCGGCAAAGTCAGCGGCTGCAGCCATCGGCAGCGCGATCCTTCGCTCATTCTCTTTTAAGGCTTTCACAGATCACTTGATAACAATGTTGCAATTCTGAGCAATTCTGGCTCTTTTTACAAAGGAAAGGAAGCGAACCTGCTGCATTTCTCAGATGTGTGAATGCTTTTTGGCTGTGTGTGCAGGCAAGCAATCCCCACCCCTTTTGCCACGGAGCGTCCTCAAGGCAGATATAGCGAGCAAAACCCGCGAATCGCCGAAAGAGCGCTGGAACTCTTCTTTAAAGTGCACGTATTTTATCGCGGGTGTCTCACTTTCCTAAGCTCCCTAAGTGCCTTGTAAAGCCTGGAATGGGGCCGCTCAGAGGCAAAAGAAGAGTTCCAGCAGACTTTCAATTGCATGGGGACAGGGCCTTTAACAGGTGAACAATAAGAGCTGATCTCCTTTTTAATCTCCTGCAAAGCTTACACTTTTCGTAAAACACAAATTCTGTAAGTAGTAATCTGTATTGCAGTGCATAGGTAATAGAGTTTATAGTTTTGCCTTGGGAAGAGAGAACTGCAGACTCTGATTCATAAGATAAGCATAATGGTACAGGTAGGTCTAACAACTTCATCTGTTTCACATAAGCACCTTATCAGTATTAGAATGGAACTGAGATATCCAGTAAGGCCTTGTTAAATTTCCAATAATTACTCAGAGTTAATTTCAAATTACAGAATTTGCAAGGTTGTGAGTCTTTAAATAAGCACAATAAAAGGGGGGGAATTGATCAGAGTGAAGCATTTTGCTCCTTTATCTAGAAAGTGTAGCTCAGTTTTAATTATGGGCAACTGAACCTTTATCCCATTTGATGGTTACAAAGTTAATAGAGTTGAACAGCGAATTAGAAAGACTTCATTCGCTAGAGATCAAGTATTCAATTGTCTATGGCCTTTAAAGTAGGATTGCCCTGCAAAGGGAAGCAAACAAAGTCCCTTTCTACAGATTAAATTCTCTGTCCTTTGAGAACATGGGCAAAGACTTCTTGATTTCAAGTTGTAAGTTATCAACGAGTACACGGCAAAATCATGCAGGGGGATCCCAGTATCACTTTGCTGTTCACAGGCTGAAAGAAATATCTAAACATTTCATCTTTTTCCACGTCCCTTGAATGTTTTTCTGAGTGTTTGTATTCACGGTAGACAGAAATGATCCTTTAAAAAAAGAAAAAGACTCTCAACTGAATAGAAAAAAAGTCCATGAATTTAATACAACTGTAAACTGTTCACAGCTGTTTGCAGTGGGGACGTTTTGCTCTCAGAATCAATATGCTTTCTCTTCCCCTGCATTTCGGCTTTCATAATAATGTAAGAAGAGCTCTGGTAGATCTGAACATTGAAACATTTCGCTAAGCGGTCTGTTCCCACACTGCCCAACCAGATTGGCTGGCAGAAACTCAGTAATGTAGCTTTCTTCCCACTTTATGTTCCTCGGCAACAGCTTGATTTAGGAGATAACATATCCTTCTGGCCAGCTGAGATAGTTAGCCATCTGTTGGAATGGCTTAGATTTGAATTTCTGCACATAGCAAGAATTTACATTTGGTGTCTGAAATGACTCTTCTATGGCTGCACCCAAATGGCTGGAGTTTTTTAGTCCTTCAGATGTCCAAATGCTGGAAGCTGTGGACAAACCCTGCATCCCAAAACTCACAGAAGAGCAATGAGGGTAGCCTAAAATTAAACCCATGGACCTGTGGCAACTCCATCATAGCACCACTACATTCCCCCTAAAAAAAATGCTAAAAACTATTGCTGGAAAACCCAGCGCTGGTTGCAGGTTTCCCAGCAATAGTGCTTTTTTACCTTGGGGTTGGAGTGGCCATCATAGCTTCATCCGCTGGATGTGTGTGGAAGCTGAAACAGGTAACTGTGCATGCATGATAATGGGGACACTCACTTTTTGATATTTTGGTGTTGGCCAAATACCCAGATGTGTGCATCACAAAAATCCACAACGATATCCCACAATATTGCTTCCTAGCAGGCTATCCATCCATCATCTGGAGACAGCTCCAGTTTAACTACTCTCAAGCTGCTCTCATCATCAGAGTTGCCTCTTGACTGTCATGTAAATGTGCATGGTGGCCAGGACATGAGTCAGTGACCAAGCATGTGGCTACAGTCACTATGAATGACCCAAAATGTGAGGAACTCCGATCTTCACTTGGTCCTTGGCAACAATTCTGCCTCATTTTCATCTGATATAAGCATGGACACTTGGGTTTTCCTATAGGATCACCATGGAATGACATGCAGCATAGACCATGAAGCTCTTTGACACTTCCCAGATCCTCTCCTCATTTAGCTACTGTCTGTGATCTATAATTCTATAATCATCTAATAAGTGATCTTCAATGAATCAAGCTTGAAATATACATATTATATTTTTGGTAACAGTGCAAAGTGATTTGTCACTGCCTTTTTTGACATACAACCCTGAATTTCTTGTTGCTTTCCTGCTCAGGCTGTCCACAAGACTCTGCCCATCTGAAACTCTCTTTGGAGGACAGGAGCATGTTTGCACTTCCCTCCCCATCCACTGGACAGGAAAGGAGTTAGATTAACCAACGTTGACTAGCACCCACACTTGGAGCGCTAGTCAACTTTGACCATCCCCCACCCCATGATTGAATACTTACCTTATTAGATCCAGGGCCTGGTCCTCCTCTGGATGCCACCATTTTTGCTATGGCACCTTCTGCAACTGCATGAGCACCAGTGCCTTGCACTGATAATGCTGATGCTCTACACATGTGCAGTCACGTCAATGGTTGTCGGAGGTGCCAGCATGCTTGTGCGGCACCTCAAACAACCCTGGAGCAACAGAAGAAGAGCAAATGCTCCTGCCCCGGGGATCTGAGGTAAGTTTCTGGTTAATGTTGGTGAGGGCAGGCATGGTTGGAGGCTGTAACAGCCTATTCTGCATGCATATGCACACAGGGCCATTTTCAGGCTCCATATGCCATGTGATCCACTCCAGCCGCCATTGCCTATCTGTATGGGGCACAGGAGCAGGCCATGGCCTGGGAATACAAGAGAGACCACTTTGAATTGCTTTGCTCCTAGAGTGCTCCCAGAAGTGTTGTTTTGGGGGGGGGGGGTTTGTGGGTTTTTTGTTTTGTTTTTTGTTTCTGTTTTTTGTGGGTTTTTTGTATTCTGGGGCAATCCAGATACCATGACCATGTGGCCATTTCATGACCTGGGAGACTGTGCCTCCTGGAAACTGCTGTGGTGAGCAGATGCCTTTGTCCAAGGAAGCAGGTGTCACAATCCAATGGACTATGCAGAATTTTTCTGTACCTTTAATAATAATGCAACTTAAGTCAATACAATATAAATGAACTGGATTGCTAGAAGAAATCAGATACTAACAAATAAGTACTGCTCCCCAAGTCTTTTTCTGAGGTTGGAGGTTTGAATTTAGACCAGCAAAGTTTCGGTAATGAGTGTGGTATTTGTCTCCAATATGCCTTGACTCCCATATCTCTTTTGGGCCAGATTGTCAGGTTTCAGCTTCTCTAGCTCCTTCCTCTATAGAAATTCTCTTCCTCTAAAATAATTTATTCTTTGGCTGATTGTTCTTAAGCAGCTTAGTCATTTCTGCCTCCTACCATCCTGGGCTTCTGACATTATAATTGTGTTCTTGAAATTCCAAAAATCTTATCTCCCTTTAGAAGTGTGAAAACTCACAACAAAAATAATGGCTGCCAAAAGAACAGTCAACTGAATGAAAGAAAGAAGGGAGGGAGGGAGAATAAAAGAAAATCTGAAATATCAACTTGTGTTTAGGGACCAATATTCTTCTGGATGTGTTATGAGAAAAAAAAATAAATTTTGGCTTGCTTGGACCAAAGGTAGATCACTTCTCCATGCCTCTATCAGGATGATCTTTCTTCTCCCCCACAGTGGTGGATTTTAATGCTTCCTGACTCTGAGGCAGGAGACAGAGCACACTGGTCACAGAGTGGGATTTTCCTATTCTGACAGAGCTGGTCCTGTTGATTGAGTTCACAGCAGCTGTTTAGTCGCTGTGAGTCAAACTGAGGTGGCTGCCCATACCAGAATAGCATGGTTAACTGTTGTCATGACTGTAAAATTGGTCTCCATGCAGGTAGAGGCAACAATCAGTCTACATAGGGTAGCAGCTGTTGAAACAGCTTCACTGGACAGTCAGGCTACCCCTGAATTGTCTCCCCCTCCAGACAACTTTCTCTTGCTCCAATGGACCTGTAGCATTGATCAAATCTAGGGCAGAAATCATCATGGTTATTAAAATAGTAGATGAATATCCTAATAACCAATATCCTGCATGAAAACATGGTGACACCTGGCACTCCTTAAATGGAAGGTCATTCCATAGCAAGCTTTGGAGAGTGATGTAACCATAAGCAGATCGAACTGTTCCAGGCAGTATATTTGCAAATCACTCAGTGTAGCAGTTTTCATATCTACTGACGTTTTTCAGTTGGATCTTTCTTGTTCTTCTGACAATGAGAAGAAAGCAAAGCCAATCAATGAGTTATCATTTGTAAACACACTATGAAACATACAAAAACCAGCACTTTAGTAATACACAGAAAACAGATGAAACATAAGCCCTTTCAGCTGGATATTAGTTGATGGTGATGATAGGTAGGTAGGTAGGTAGGTAGGTAGGCAAGTAGGTAGGTAGGTAGGTAGGTAGGTAGAGGATTTCAGGTTCAAAAATTTGCTTATACATTGTTTCCCCAAAAATAAAACAGGGTCTTGTATTAATTTTTGCTCCTAAAGACCCGTTAGGGCTTATTTTCAGGGGATGCTTTAGGGTGCTTCCACACTGACTACCGAGAAACAGATTAAAGAAAATCCTCTTCATGTGAGGAAGCGTCCTGCTTCCAAACGGATCGAGGTGAGGGGCCGAATGGAAGACTTGGGGTGTTTCCACACTGGCTGCGGAAACCCATTTAGAGACACATAAAAGACACATTAAAGACACTTAGGAACTTCCGCACTGGAGGCCGTATCTATGACCCTTCGCAGCAGCCGCTTCTGCACTCTGATGTGCGAGACACATTCTTAATGGGTTCTCGCCACCAAAAGATCTGGCCTCCAGGAAGACCTGAAAAATAAGGTCTTCCATCTGGCCCCTTGCCTCGATCCGTTAGGAAGCAGGACGCTTCCGCACACGGAGAGGCAAGGGGCTGGATGTGCTGGCAGCCGCCATCTTGGGGAGAGCGGAAGTGGGTCGGTCTGCTTCCAAAGCCCCTCCCCTATGGGCCAGGGCCAGCAGAAACACGCAGTGACTGGCAGCTGTATGCTCCAGAGACGTTTTCGCATTAGGACGGGAAGATTAAGACAGCTCACGACGCTTTCACCTTTCACGCACAGGAGCGCAGGAGCGCGTGTAAACGCGTTCCGGCGCGTCTGTGTGCGAATGCTCAAAGCATCGTGAGCTGTCTTAGCCGGCAAAGGCCGGCCAGGGGCGCGGAGACAGCCGCGGAGGCAGATCGGCAATCAGCTGATTGTCAAACAGCTGATTGTCGAAGCCGCGCCGGCGTCGGAGGCAAGCCCGCAGCTGTTAGGGAGGGAGAAGCAGGCGCGAATGCTTCTCCTCCCGAACGCCTGCGGGCGGCTCGTCTGCGTTCGAATGCATGTAGAGCACTTTAAAGTGCTCTACATTTCGAACGCGAGAAAGACAGCTGCGGACACGTCGGAGCGCAAGCCCCGCTCGGGCAATGCGTATGCCGTGTCCGCAGCTGTCTCCCACGTGCACCGTTCAGCCCCGTGCGAAAACGTCTCAGTCCTGTGACTCCAGGGGTGGCAGCGGCGTTGCGGGAGGCTGGATGCCCTTTGGAATGGGTGCTGCGGTCTCCGCACAGCACCCAAAGTGGCAGGATCCATCCTCCCTACATGTGTGCAGATGTGGGAGGCCTCCTTGGATCCGTCCCTATTTCGGACGGATCTTCGAAAGGACGGATCACCAGGAAACAGATTTTCTTAAATCCATTTCTTGATGGCCAGTGTGGAAGCACCCCTAATTTTCAAGGTCTTCCCAGAGGCCGGATCTTTCGGCGGCAAGACCCCATTAAGTACGGGTCTCATGTGCCAGTGTGCGAAAGCGGCTGCCTTGATCCGGCCGCCGGTGCGGAAGGAAAATGTATGTGTTTTTAATGTATTTTCAGTGTGTTCTTAGCACCAGTGCGGAAACACGCTTATGTAACACTTATATAAGGTTCATATTTTTAGCATCCTCAAAAATCCAGAAAAATCATGCTAGGGCTTATTTTGGGATTAGGTCTTATTTTCGGGGAAACAGGGTCAATAGGATTCTAGAAGTTGCTCTGCAAGAAAAGATGAAAGCTCTGATCCCAAAAGAAAGAGTGATTTTCTTCTTCCTGGAAGAAATTTAGAGGCACAGATTTTCAAAGTGCTCTCAGAAAACCAAAGAAAAGCGCCTGCACGGTTAATCTACCAGGAAAAAACTCTCAAAAGCACTAGTCTAAAAGACAGACAGTAGTAAATTCTAGTCATACATGCTGCACTATCACTCCTCTGCTGAACAGCCAGCTCCTTTGTGTCTTTTTCCCAATGACTGGGCATTAAATTAAAGCTCCTCAATTCCACAAGAGTCAATCTGTCATCCATGGATAGTCAAAAGAGTGCTCTGCATTTAAAAGAATATGAAGAAGAACAGTAATGCAAATTGGGCTATGACCGAAAAGAATTTGTCCTTGGAATTAGAGAAAAGGAGAACACTTGCAAAATACAAACAAACTTGAGAGGTACTCATTGTGTGTCATTGCATGCATGCATATGTGCCATCCCTTCAAGCTTTTTGGAGAACTGAAATAGAACTGAACCTCAGCAGAAGGTTCCAGCCAATATCATATGTTGGAAATGTTCTGGAGGGTGCCTCCCTTAGACCACACCAGGAAGGCTCTGAGAACACTTGCTTCCTCCAGTATACTGACTATGCGGGCTGCCAGTTTGCTTCTGCTTCTGTTGGGAAGGATCAGGTATAGGCTCTCAGTTGTTGGCTTATCACAAATGACAGCGATATTAACATCTATTGCAAGCACTAATGCAGGACGGCAGTGGGTGAGATGCTGAAGTGGGAAAGGAGCCTTAGCTGTGGAGAGATTCAAGGGTGCTCTTATCTGCTGGTCCCCTGGTTCAATTCTGCACTCCTACACAAAGCCAACTGGGTGACTGTAGGTCAGTCACAGCTCTCTTCCTGAGCTCTCATGGCCCCACCTAACTCACAGGATGTCTGTCAGCCATCTTGAGTCCCCTCGAGGGTGAGAAAAGTGGGATATAAAAAACAACTCTCCTCCTCTTCCTCTTCCTCTTCCACCTCCTCCTCTTCCTCTTCGCACTGGCGATCAAAATGTCCGTCCCCCCCAGGTAACAGTGGAAAAACAGTCTAGCCAGCCAGGAGCTGTTCAGATGTCAATTACCTATTCCTCTATATTTGGATATTTTGGAATAAAGCAGGTGTCTTATCATCCCTCTTTCCAACTGGCCTACTTTTACAATGGACAAAAAATGGCTAATTTCCAGGGTCATTTGCAGTTCTTCATTAAACTGCCCAGCCAAAAAACCTCACTGTTACAAGAGATGTTCACTGCAGCAGTGAAGTTTCTAAAGGTTGGGAGCCACTCTGCTTCCTGCTTGAGTAGTGGCTCACATGCAACTCATGCAAGTTGCTCCAACCCCCAGCTTTAACTCACCCATCCCCACGGTTCCACTTTTACCCCATGACTGAGACAGAGATCCTTTCTTATTTACTTGCTTTCAGATGAAATCAACAATCTCAGTTTTCATCCCCAAGGCTCCACCCACATCCACTTACCGCATGAGAAGTGTCTTGCCAGCAATACCATCAGATCATGCACACGAAGATAGGTTAATGTTAAGGATATGCCTAACATCTCCATAGACCCTACAGAAGCAATTTTCAGGAACAGCCATAAGTATAAATTTGCATCATGCAGTTGTGCTCAGAATGACAGAAACCATGAAGTGAAAGAGTAGGTTATTTCTTGTTTTGTAAATCAAAGATGCATCACAATGGGATATGTATGCATGTGTTTTATATATTTGAAAAAATAATTAACAAAGTCTACATAAATATACACATAAATATAAAAATTCGTTCATTCATACGTACATACGTACATACATACATACATGTGAGGCAGTTTCGTCTAGTGGTTAGGGAGTCGGACTCTTATCTAGGAATACCAGATTTGATTATTTTCTCCTTCATGAAGCCATCTGGGTGACCTTGGGTCAGTCACAGCTCTCTTCTGAGCTCTCACAGTCCCACCTACCTCTCAGGGTGTTCTGTTCTAGGGAAAAGAACAGAAGATTTGTTGGCTGCTTTGAGTCGCCTTAAATGAGTGAGAAAAGCTGGGTAGAAAAGCCAACTCTTCTTCTTCATTCCAGGAAGACATGAGTTGGCCTAGAAAACTGAACATCAATGGGTAGAAATAATCCTCGGTTAATCCAATTTATTTCTTTAGCATTTTTCTTAGAAGTTGGTTATTGTTATGGTGTTATATTGTTTAAGTTAAGATGATTTAGCTATGGCTTAAAGGCTGCTATAGATACGTCATTGTTATGGTGTTATGTTGTTCTAGTTAAGATGATTTAGCTGTGGCTTAAAGGCTGCTATAGATATGCATGTATTTTTATATTTATATGTATATTCATGTTGACTTTGTTAACTTTTTTTAAAAAAGATAAAATGTGAAGCAAATGCTGTTTGTGTTTAATTGATGAGAGGATTCCAGATCAACCGTTTTGTGCATAACTTGAGCTACCCGGCGTGTAAGAGTTAATGGTGAGAAGAAGGTGGGAGGCACTTAGATACCACCTGAGGCTCTTGGATTTTTTTTTCTTCCTGTCGGCCCTGAGTTAATTATTGGAAGCAGCTGAGAGGCGCTTAAACAACACTCTGGTGTTCGGGACTTTTTGGGAAGAAGGAGAGAAGTGCCTGGTGTTCTGGACTTTCCTGCCTGACTTCCAGCCTTGCCTGCAGAGGCAAATCGTGGGAGGACCGAAGAAAACTGTGCACATCGTGGTTGTGTTTTGTGGGGGAAAGGGTGTGCCCCTGCTCCATCCCAACACCCACGTCAGTATTTGGAGCTGTCATTTCTTTCTTTAAGGACGGGACAGAGACCAGGAGACGTTACTTCACCCCGATAGTCCAACGGCGCCTCACCCCTTGTTATATCTTACCCTTTATACTCATCATGCCACCACATGAGGGACAGGATGCCCATCCTCCTTGTGATGTGCTATCAGGGATCCCAACCCTCCAGGGCATAGGGAGATATGGAATTGGGAGGGGGCCCTTTAAGAAAAATCTGGTGAGACCTATACATACGCGCTGCCTTTCAAATCTTCGCCTCATACAGCAGCACAACGGCAGCAGAATCCCCAATCCCCCTTCCGACTTATTGTTATGCAATGCTAGATCTATTAACAACAAGGTTGCAATATTGCATGATTTGGTTCGTAAATGTCGGGCAGACTTAGTCTGCCTGACTGAAACTTGGGTTAAGGAAGGGGATACTGTAGCCCTCTCCCAAATGACCCCTCCTGATTTTTCAGTTCACCAAAAGACCAGAGATGGAGCCCGAGGGGGTGGGGTGGCAATCTTGGCTCGGGAAGCTCTCTCTCCTAGAACTATACCGGTTCCAATGATTTCTGGTATGGAATGTGTGGGCCTGGTACTAGGTTCTTTGGAGCAATTGGCTGTTCTGCTGGTATACCGGCAACCAAATGCACTGGCGGACAGCCTTCCGCGGCTCCTGGAATTGGTGTCTGACTGGGCACTGAGGTTTCCCAACCTTATTGTGCTGGGGGACTTCAATATCCAGGTCGATGCCGCCTCCTCTAGAGCTACGGAGTTGGTTTCGACAATGGCAGCATTAGGCCTTTCTTTACTTAGGACCGGTCCAACACACTCTGCGGGCCATACTTTAGATCTCGTCTTCTGGTCTGGCATTGATGTGGCCTTAATCGATCTTGAACCAGTCCCATGGTCTGACCATCTTATTCTGAGAGCCCGTTTTCAGTTGGCTGCTCCCCCCAAGTCACCTTCTAGACCAATATTGGTCCGTCCACGGGGCTGCATGGACCCGATTAACTTTCAGAATGCCCTGCAGGATCCTGTTCCTATTGATGGCTCTATTGACGAGCTGGTGGAGAGCTGGAATTCCAAACTCTCTACAGCCATTGATAAGATTGCCCCTAAACGACTCCTCAGGCCCCACAAAAGGCTCTCTCCTTGGTTTACCAGGGAGTTACGAACCTTTAAACGGCGCTTGAGACGCCTAGAGAGAATCTGGAGGCGAGATCAGGATATGACATCAAGAATATCATATCGTAGGCTAAAAAAAGCTTATGAGATGGCGACTAAGAATGCAAAAAGAGATTATCTCTCTGCAGAGATCGCTTCCGCAAAGTCACGCCCGGCGCAGTTATTTAAAACAATTAGGCAATTAACCACCCTTCCGGGTAATCAAAACTCATCAAAGTCAGGAATTGGCTGCGAGGCCTTTGCGACTTTTTTCGTGGAGAAAATCTCTAAGCTCCGCCTTGATCTTCCACCTACAGCCGATACAGCAACGGAGCTTGGGGCTCGTAGACCGCTGATAGGTCCTGTGTGGGACCGCTTCCACCTACTTGATCAGGCAGAAGTAGAGAAGGCACTTATAAAGGTGAGATCTACCACCTGCCCACTTGACCCATGCCCTTCATGGCTGATTAAGGCCAGTAGTGAGACATTGGGTGGCCACCTGCGCGAGATCATCAATTCCTCCTTGGAACAAGGAGTATTCCCAGATATTTTAAAGGAAGCTGTAGTCCGCCCCCTACTAAAAAGACCTGGTCTGGATCCTGGTGATCTGTCCAACTATCGCCCAGTATCTAACCTTCCATTCCTGGGCAAAATAATTGAGAAAGTGGTGGCGGAACAATTACAACTATTTCTAGATGCAGCTGCGGTCCTAGATCCTTTTCAATCTGGGTTTAGGCCGGGTCATGGGACTGAATCGGTTCTTCTGGCTCTTACGGATGATATCCGGAGGCAAATGGACCGAGGTGGCTCAGCGCTGCTGATATTGCTAGATTTAACAGCTGCTTTCGATGTTGTAGATCACGACATCTTGGTCCATCGCCTCACAGAGGCTGGAATTCAGGGGACACCCCTTGCTTGGTTTTCATCATTCCTCCAGGGCCGGGGGCAGCGAGTAGTTTTTGAGGATCAGAGCTCCCAGAGGTTCCCCCTTCAATGTGGAGTTCCCCAGGGTGCACTACTTTCCCCAATGCTCTTTAATATCTTCATGCGCCCCTTGGCTCAGTTGATCCGGAATTATGGTCTGGTTTGCCACCAGTATGCTGATGACACGCAGCTTCTTTTACTGATGGAGGGTCGGTCGGCCCCTGCCCCAGACTCCCTCTCCCACTGCCTAGAAGCCATTGCGAACTGGTTAAGAGGCAGTAGGTTGAAATTAAATCCATCAAAGACAGAGGTGCTTTGGCTGGGCCGTGGGGCTGAACCTAGTAATTTACAGTTGCCTCTTTTTGAGGAAAGCCTCCTATCAACACTCCCTGCCGTTAAGAGCTTAGGGGTTCATCTGGACTCTAATCTTTCTATGGAGACCCAGGTGGTACGCTCAGCCCAGATGGCCTTTTTCTATCTGAGGCAAGCCCGGCAGCTGGCCCCCTACCTTTCCCACGCTGATCTAGCCACTGTGATTCATGCGACAGTTATCCCTAGGCTAGATTATTGTAACTCCCTTTATGCCGGCCTTCCCTCGGGCCTGATCCGGAAGTTGAAATTGGTCCAACATGCAGCAGCGCGTTTATTAACAGGCACCCCTCGTGGGGCCCACATCACGCCTGTCTTACGGGAATTACATTGGCTGCCTATTGAGTCCCGAATCCGGTTTAAGGTGTTGGTCGTGACATTTAAAGCCTTACGGGGGCTGGGGCCTTCATATCTGCGGGACCGTCTGGCCCTTTATACACCTAGGAGAACATTGCGGTCGTCAGCAGACCAAAGTCAGTTACAGATTCCTACAATCACTGAGATACGCCTGTCAGCCACTAGAAACAGGGCCTTCTCGTGTGTTGCCCCTACCTGGTGGAACACCTTATCTGTGAGCACCCGAGCCATCCAAGAACTGTCTAGGTTTCGAAAGGCGTGCAAGGCAGAGCTGTTTCGCCAGGTTTTTGGCTAGCAGAAGATCAGCCTTAGGCTGGCCATGAGATCTCTGTTTCTCGGTCATATATATATATATATTTTTTTTTATAATATTGCTCTGTGGATGGGAATTGGTTTGGGTTGGGGGATTTGGGTTATTACGGTTTTAAAGACTAATTTGAATGGATGTTTTGTATTTGATGTACAATTTATGCTTTGTATTGTATTATTTGGTATTTATATTGCTTATATTGTAAGCCGCCCAGAGCCCACTTGTGGGGTGGGCGGGGTATAAATTTCAGAGTAAAGTAAAGAAGTAAAGTAAAGTAAATGTTCTGGTTGTATGTTAGCTGAAAAAACTTGCTGTGAAAAAGTAAAATGCTTCTGAAATTACTACCAACTCATAATACTTCTTTTCCTCCAAAGTAGGCCTCACAGCGCCAGTGGAAGATTATGATACATGCCTAAAAGTAGATTAATGCCACAGCATCACATTCTCTGATTTCTCCAATTTCATTAATGCCATCTTTTTCTGCGTGAACTATGCAGTACCACTGCCAAATGCTTCTGCTTCTGTCGGGAAGGATCAGGTAAAGGCTCTCAATTGTTGGCTTATCATAAATGACAGCAATATTAACGTCTATTGCAAGTACTAATGCAGGACTGTGGTGGGTGAGATGCTGAAGTGGGAAAAGAGACTTAGCTGTGGAGAGATTCAAGGGTGCTCTCTGCCCACACGCAACACAGATCTTTCTGCTGATCTTAAACGTCAGGAAGAGGCACTTGGTGGGACTCTACCTGAGAAAGAGAAGAACTCCATGGACTTCAGCAGAAATGTACAGCCTCAGGAATTATTGGTGGATAGTGCATGAATTCTGCCAATTGATGCTGTAACTCATAACATGATAGCTTCAGGAATGCAGTCATGGGTATGAGCCACACCATGCCTTAATGGCACCATTGTTAGGTCTCAAAGAACACGAAGACTGCATGATCTTCAAGTTTATATCCCATTACAGAGAGGTGGAAAGTGCTGTCAGAATTGCTTTTCCTGCAAATAAGAGACAAGCATTTGAACTACGCTTTCCCCTGTTTTGCCACCCTGCTGCCAAAGCACCACATGAAACTAGCAGTAAGACTTCCTTCATGTTCAAAAACATGGCTGTTTTTGCAGATGCAGGAAGTGGCTGACTTCCTCAACCACATTCAACTGCTCTAAAAGCAGTTCCAGACACAAGTCAGGAAATGTTATTTTGCCAGCTTTTATGTCTCTACTGCTACCAAAAAACAAAACAAAAAAAACCTCTCCTCAACACCTAGGGTGAGTTTCACTTGACCATTTTAATCCGGAGTGGACTATTTTAATCCAGATTCAGAACTGAGTGTGCATTTGGGCTGTTCCCATTAGCTTGACAATAACAGGAGCTCAATTCAAATACCACAGTTCCCATTCCAACCACCCAGATCCCTGCCATGAGGCAACAGGATCTTTTCATCTCCACCCCTTGTACAAACCCTGTAAGCCTGCCCTGCTCAGAATCAGCTGAGTGAAAGAACAGACAGGGCAAAGCAATCACTCTCAAATCGGACATTCAGTCCATTCACTATATTACCGGAAAGGCAGCTGCTTTGTGCAGAATCAGCTGAGCAAAAGAACAGACAGAGCAAAGCTATCTCTCCCTTTCAATTCAGCAAGGGATGGGAGGACAACAATTGTGTTTCCTGCACAGGTTCAAAGAGAGAAGAGGGGATTCCCTTCCTTCTTCTTTACTTTGAACTGCTCAGGACTGAGCAGGGCTAAAAAATGATTTCCTCTGCCAATTGCTGTAACAGTGTAATATATCTCTTGCAGTTAATGTGGCATTCACAAAAAGGGGGGAAATCTATGTTCAAAGATCCAACACAAAAATTCAAACTGGTTTTGATTTTTTGATCTCTGGGATTCTAGCATTGCATGGGTGGGAAGGACAGGCCGGGGGCAGACCTTCCCAGATGTGAAATCCCACCCATCAGTGGCAGGCATTGGCCAGAAGGATATGGGGGGGGGAGCAACCCAAAAGGCAGATCTCCTCCCTGAATAGTCCGGTAGCATTCCCATTGGGAAAAAGAAAAAAAAGCAGGCAATATGCCAAAACAGGACCAAGAACAGTTTTTCTGAGTACATTTTTTTCTGCAGATTTTAGTAGTATAGTCCTCATAAAGTCCGAGAATAAAAATTTAATTGGGTTGCACCACCCCAAAAATGGACTGGATTCGCATTTAATTTTGTATGGGAACACACCCCTAGAGAAAGCACCCTGGCTCCTAAAAGTGGCGGAACCTGTCATGTTGTTGCACTGGGCTAGCTAAACTTGGGGTGCAGTTTTCCCAGCACTGCCAATATAGATCAGTTGTAGCTCATGGTATTACTGTATTCAGGGAAAATCCATGGCAATAGGTACAAGCAAGGGGAAAGGCAGTGGTTTCAGCAAGGTTTTATTTGATTAAAAGCCTGACCTCTAGTGGTTAGGGAGCCAGACTCTTATCTGGGGATACCAGGTTTGATTCTGCACTCCTCCATGAAGCCAGATGGGTGACCTTGGGCTAGTCACAGCTCTTTTCTGAGCTCTCACAGCCCCACCTATCCCACAGGGTGTTCTGTTGAGGGGAGAAGAACAAAAGGTTTGTCAGGCACTTTGAGTGCCCTTAAATGGGTGAGAAAAGTGGAGTAGAAAAGCCAATTCTTCTTCTCCTTCCCCAGCACCAGGGTGCCTCCATAGATCCAAGAAGATGCCCACTGTCACCCTGCATCCATTTTCAGTGGCAGTGGAAACCTCATAGCAACTGCACCAGCCCCTTTTCAAGTACGATCACAGGCAGAGCTGCCCACTGCCTCCTTTGCAGGGCATTTTCTCTTACCCTGTATGGAATAACTCACTACTGAACAATGTCTCCTCAATCCAAAATAGAGGCAACTGAGTGCCATTTTCCTGCAGTGCTCCCTCCACCTGAGCAGCTTCCACCCAGAAGTGGAAATATAGCCTGGCAGTTGTGGGCCAGGTGGGATTTCACAATAGAACAAATACACCCCAGTCCTGTATGCAGTTGCAGCAGAAACCCTGACAAAAGTTCTAACCCTTTAAATATCTGCACTGTTCATGCTGCTTCCTTAACTCGAAGAAGAGGTATCATGAGGGTCTTATGGTACAAATTAATTGGTGAAGTCATTTGTTAATTTGTAGCACTTCTATTTATGAAAACATCTTTTGGGTAGGCTCCATAATTTGCAATATGCTACCATAATAGAAAGGGGTGAAATCAAATATTCAAGTTGGCTTTCATTTAATAACAAAAAGCAGTAGAAGGAATAGGAGTAGGAGTAATATTTTGTTTCATAAATTGCACATTCTCCAAAAGCCTCATATCAGGACATGCACATTCTCCAAAAGCCTCATATCAGGACATGTGCCTGATATGCAAATTAATTTAAATGCAATTTGTTCAGCAGTCATTACTTGGTTAAAAATGTGTGTGATTGATCAGCTTTTGAAAATTGATAGCTTCGTAATGGACAGGTCAGTAAAATCATACATCAGGAGCAATCAATGTTGCGATTAATTATTCATAAAGTATCTAATACCAAGTGGCACATTTTCTTGCAGTACAAGAAAATGACAAGTCCTTGCTTCTGGGTTGCATCCTAGCAATGTAAATCGGACTGGAATGTTGACATTGCAATACGCTGTATTTCAAATTAAAGGCAATTATGCCCTTTCTAGAAGTTTATTTTTTTAAAAAAAAAAAGGAAGAAGAAGGTGGGAATAGATGTTCCTGAGTGAATAAGATATAAGGAAAAACTTCACATCTTTTCTGCATGATATTTTAAAGTTCAAAACTGCAGATTTAATTAACTTAGGAGGGAGAAAAAAAGGAAGAATTGTTGGCTTTCTTACCCTGCTTTTCCTACCCATTTAAAGTGGCTGAAAAAGCTTTCTATTCTTTTCCCCACAACAGAACAGTTGGGACTATGAAAGCTCGGAAGAGAGCTGTGACTAGCCCAAGGTCACTCAGCTGGCTTTATGCAAGAGGTTGGAATCAAACACAGTATTCCCAGATAAGAGTTTGGCTCCTTAACCACTAGACCAAACTGGAAGGTGTGATGATGTTGTTGGGGTAAGTATATATAGGTAGTGACAGGTTATGAAATGTGTAGCTAGGACAGCAAAGGAGGGGCAGAGCTCACTAGCCCAAGAGAAGTGAGGGGGTGAGTCAGCCCATGCAATAGCCAATCAGAGTGGGACCTGGCTTAACACACAGGTATAAAAGGCTGTGACAGGAGGAAAGTGATGTTCTGTGTCTTCTTCTCCTTGTTCGTGTGTTGGGGATTGTTTGGGAGGAAGCAGTTTCACACCTTTGGAAGAAGTGGGGAGGGCAAGAGTGGAACTAGGTTTTTATTCTGTCAGGTAGGGCAGGAAAGGATCCTGAGAGTAGGAGGAGGAGGTAAGGGTTAACTTGTGAAGAATTAGTTACATTTCATAAACTCATGTGTTAAACAATAAAAAAACTTTTGTTTGAGGAATACTGGACTGACGATCTTTTAGATAAGAAGCTAGCGAAGAGAGATAAGTGAAAGGGCTCTGCCTCTTTAAGAAAGGAAAGTGTTATTAAGGGAAAGCACCACGCTCAGCAAAAGCTGAAAACCGAAGCCTGCTGGGAGTGAAGAAGACAGAAGGATAAAAGGTGCATGCCGTAACTGGGTATGTGTGGATTTTTGGTGCCAGGAAGAGGCTTGGGAGATATCTAAAAGTAAAAAGAAACTCTAAGCAGGGATGCCAGGCTGTGAGGCGATCTACCCCGGCGAGTGTCATCGCAGAAGGGTTCTCCCTCTGAGCAATTAGTTGCTTGTGTTACATAAAGGAATTCTGGAATCAGGCAGTGAAGGGGATGCAGCCCCTGCCTTCCCTGCCCAGAGCTAAAGTGCACCTCAGCCACCACTGCCACCACCACTGCCTTCCCTCACCAGTGATGAAATAGTGATGAAAGGTGGCACCACAACTTCCCACCATGCTGGTGCTTTATTGAGGCAAACAAACACTGAGCTTGCTGTTGCTTTTAGCGATTTCAGCTCCCTGCCTGGATCTACTGGATGGCATTAGGGATGAGCATGAATATTCATCACATTCAACATTTGTACAAACTCAGACCTTCAAGTTCGAATTGAATGTTGGTTCATTTGAAGACTGACACTCGTACGACTCCTCATTACAGGGAAGTGGCTGGACAGTCAGATCTCCAGCAGATCGACAGTGGATTCAAAGTGGATTCAGAGCAGTTCCGAAGTGGATTCATAGTGAACTTGATGCATTCAGAGCAGATTCATAGGGGATCTGTAGGCATGACTGGAAGCAGGGATTCTAATTGGATTTATATTGAACATTCATATCAAATTTGAATCCTACCACATTCAAAGGAGATTTATTCAAATAAATGCAATTTTTTTTTATTCAAAACAAACACAGAGAAAAACATTTGTGCACACCGCTAGATGACACTTCTTAAAAATATGAAAAATCTCCTTCCTTTATCTGGGATAAATAAAATGGGGCCAGCATTCACCCTAAAAAGCAAGCCAGGCTAAAAAAAATACAGTGATCCCCCAAAAATCCAGTAGCCAGATCAGTGGACTAATCAAGATATACAGTGAGGCATGCTCAGAAGAACAAACTTTAATTGAACTCCATGTACAGAGGGTGGGTATAAGGCACAAAAAGTACACATGCAGTCATGGGCTTTTGTTAACAGACTAAGGATTCTCTTCATTTGTGCCTTTCTTTCTTCTGTTATTGACTGCTGCAGCGCCCAGGGCTACAAGGCAAACCCATCAACAGAATGGCATTTTTAAATTAAACATAACTGTAGTTCAGAAATGCGGTTGATTTGTCAGTGGATATTGTTTCAAAAGCCATGCACATGTTTCAGATTGTGGTAGCAAAATTTTGCAAATGACTGATTTATTTCTAATTGCAAAATAAAATTACCCTCCTTGATCCTGAAAAGTAGAGATTGTATCTCAGTGTTGCTTGGTCTAACATCTTGTGTTCGTTTCACTCTAAAGCATGGGCTGCTTCTAATTACAATCCAAAAATACTGACAGAAACAAATAGTTGTTGCGGGGGAGGAGCTTCATAGCTTTTTTGGGATATGCTGTTTTTGCATTTCGTACACTGGAAAGAATCAATCCAGGCTGGCTGTTGTATGAAATAAATTCAAAGAATGAACACGAATGGCCTTCCAGAGTTTCATTGGTTAATGTGGCTTCAAGCATAACATGTTTCAGATTTTAAAAAGATAAATAAATAAATATGCTGGTATAATTCAGTGGACATCTGTGTGTGTTCTGCATGCCTACAGACTATGTTGGCACAAACAATACACAGGTGGTATGGAAAAAGTCAGACTGAAGCCATCACACTTTTTGCACTGGGCTTTATCCTGGATTATATCCCAGATTAGGGACCTACCATGCACATGCTAGTGCAGATTATGACAGGCCCCAGGTGAGGTCTGCCATAGTCTATACCAGAATGCAAATGGCAGATCCCTATTGTAGAATATAATCCAGAATAAGGCCCAGTGCAAAAAGGGACGATATTTAGTTCTGCTAGGCACCAGCACTTTTGACAAGCTTTGCTAGGTGGTTCATTCTTTGGTGGTAAATATGATCCCATATTTTGTTTTCTGATGAAGTACAGAAGGCGAATAAAAAGCTACCTCTGAGACCTGAATGAATTGGCTTTGGCCAAGATGACAGAAATATATCTTGTTCTACTAACACACAGTGCAATAAAGTCACCAGTGCTGTCAGTGCACCCATTATTCCAAAGAGATTGTGAGCAGGGACATGCACGAATATTCGTGACATCTGGAATTCATATGAATATGTACAAATTTGCAGCCGAATCGAATAGGGCCTACATTCACAGGCCCTATTTATCCACAAATCAGATTATCTGGTATTCATAGAAGCTTCCTGAACCCAGGTGCGGCCCTGGCCAATAGGGAGGCACGCTGCACACATGCAAAGCGCGCAGGGCCCCGGTAGCCAGAATTGACCTGGCCGCCTGTAGGTAAGAAGGGGATCGTGCACGCTCACCCAGGGTGGGTAGGGGGGTGTAGGTGAAGCTCCCCCACTCGGCCCAAGCAGCTGCAATCCATGGCTTCTGGGGCAAGGGGGAGCCTTAAGATAGGGGGCCCCCAGTTCGCCATGCTTGGCTCCAGAGGAGCCAAGCATGGAGGCCGGGGGGAGGGCCTACTTAAGGACACTTGTGCATGTGTGGATGCATCCTAAATGGATGTCTCTTGACTGCAGAAGTACCCATGAAGTACCCATTAAGACTACCTCCAAGGTAGTCTTCCCTTAATCAGTATTAAGGGCCTCTTAACACCCGTTAGAGACACATCTCGCGTGAGCCAATGCGAACACATGTGTCTCTAATGGATGTTGTAGTGCAGACGAGGTTTTTAAAATCCGTCCTTAATGGGTGCTTAATGGGTATTTAGTGGCCAATGCGGAAGCACCCTATGGGACTCCTTGATTTGGATTACCCGTTAAGTGCAGAAAGGGCTTGTATAAAAACAGGAGTATGAAGACTGGCCTTGTTCATTTCCCTCTCCCTAAAAACTGGATTGTTATTTATTGGGAAGCTTTAGGATCCAAGTGACCTTTCCCCCCATGATTTGAATTGGGTGTTCACTGAATTTTCCTTTTAAAAAAGAAAGAGAAATCCATCCAGGCAAGTAATAACTGTAGAAAAGTATAAATGTATGTTTCTTCCAAATCCTAAAGATGACAGCTTAAATCATACTTACCTCAGCAGGCACGCCAGTAAAAGGTGATGAAGAAAATGTCACTCATCAAGGTCAAAGGGTCTAATGAGCCATTTTTAAAAACAAAAAAAGGAATAGGAATGGTGCTTCAGCACAAATCTGATAATATTAAGACAAGTGAAACTAAGAGCTAGTTCACTTGCATTGTCACATTACAAACAAATTCACCTTTTGAGAACACTCCCTTTACATGATTCCTGATGGTCAAGTCACTCAATTTGGAGAAGATAATGTTCCATAACTTTCTCCAGCTTCTTTACGTTTCTATCTTTTGTGTGGTGATTAGTCTTGTGTTTCAACACCTGCCAAGAATTTCATTCACTTGCTTCAACACATCACTATTTCAAGCAAAGTACTTATACAAATTAATCTCCCCTTTGCCATTGGTCTAGTTAGCTTAGTACAATTGGTTCTGACTGACAGCAGCTATTCAAGATTTATAGCAAAGTTGATGATCCACTGAGCTACAGGGCAAATACAGTTTATTTCAGAGGCAATTATGATCTTTGGGGTTGTCAACCATAGAAAGGGTCACATTCTGTTGGATAGGGTAACTGTTCATTTGAACACAAAACTCCATAATTTGGAGCTCTTCTGGACCTGAGCCTGGACCTTGATGCTGATTAGGTATGTATTTGCCTAATGTGATGAATGCCTCCTTGAGAGATGGGGTAATTCTAATGACACTTAAAGAGATGGTTGTCTGGGTGTTTCCACACTTACCTCTTGAAATCTGGATTAAGGAAATCTGAGTTTCTGAAATCCATCCCTGGGAAGATCCGTCTGAAATAGAGATGGATCCAAATGAGGCCTAATGCATCTGCACTCGCGTGGAAAGCATGGATAGCAGTGGACACATCGTGTATGTGGACACCGGAGCACCGATATCCAGAAGGATCAGGCCTCTCTGTGGCCCTGTGGCCCAAGGTGCCACATGATTGGGGCACTCAGCCGTCAGTCACTGCTCATTTCCACCGTGCGTGGACATGTCAGGGACAGACTGCCCACCAATGCAGCATGCCTGAGATCCCGTGGCTGCCTGGCTGTGCTCAACATGGCGACTTCTAGTCCCACCCACATGCATTCCCTCTCCTGTCCCTGTGTGGAAGTGTTATCCTTTGATCCGGAATCTGCAGGCAGGAACAGTTTGAAGACCTAATTTTTCTGGTCTTCCCAACAACTGGTTTCGGCAGCCTCTAAACCCCATTAGTGACGGATCTTGCATGAGGCTGTGCGAAAGCGGCATCTTTGAAGGGGCCCTAATCTGTCCCACTGTGCGGAAGGTAACTTGCAGATGTGTGCCCTATGTGTCCTTATTGGGTGCTTAATGGGGTCTTAACGGCCTGTGTGGAAACACCCTCTGTCTCCTTCTCAGCAAGTCCCCTCTAGATCCAGAAATGTTAAACTATCATCTAGTAGCTAACATACCATTTTTAGGAAAGGTATTGAAAAGGGTTGTGGTTGTTCAGTTCCCAATATCTGATTATCTAGACCCAATTCAATCTGACCTTAGGCCTGGTTATGACTCTGAAACTGCCTTGCTCACCTTGGTGGTTTCCCTTTGATCTCTTAGCAGCTTTTGGTAAAATCAGTCACGGCACCATTTTGCAAAGGCTACAGAATCTGGGAGTCAGAGGTATTGCTTGCTTGATACCCTGGAATTAAACTGTGAGGGTTCTTCAAGAATCCATTTTATCTCTCATGCTCTTTAACATTTATATGAAGCTGTTGGGAGAGGGCATTAGGAGATTTGGCTGAAGAATCAGTTTCCATTTCCATTTCAGGCACTGTTGTCTGTTGTTTTAGACAGTTCTAGTTGTGTTTTATATTACTTGTACTGTGGAACACCCTTAGACATCTGGATATAAGGAAGGAGAGAGAGAGATCCAAAGAAAAGACATAGTGACCTTAGTTACATCGATACTCTCTGCTTTTGAAATGTCTCTGGAAGTATCTGCAGGGCAACCAACTAACTACCCTTACTATTCATGTTTTAGGACAAGAGTATCTGATGGACTTTTCCCAGGCATATGTTGCTTTCCTTTGGGAAAACAATGACCCTTCCCATGCCCACAGAGAAAAGCTAATGTCATTTTCCCTTTGAATAAGGCAAGTTTACTCTCTTGTCCTTGTTGCTCATGAGATAAACACTTGTGATTACTCTTGTCATACATTGAACATATCTGAAGTCTGAGATGCCCACTTTCTTTGAAGTCTGTAATCATTGCTCAGAGACAAAGGGATAGACAGGGGCAGAAAAAAATGGAGGGAGACACCTCTGAAGAAAAGAGGAAGGGAGGAGACCTTAGGCCTTTTTGCACTACAGCTGAACAGCTGTAGTGTATGAAGGCTAGGCCATGCGGGGAAGCATTACCCATTCACACCTAGGTAGGTAAGGAACACATGGGGATGCATTCCTACCTCCCTAGGTGCAATTGCAGAACCCATACCCATGTGGCCTAGCCTGAAAATGCCAGCACCGGGGCAGGACGACCCTTCCAGGTCTGCCGCCATTGGGTCAGGTTCGACTCAGGGGCGGGCAGGTCTATCTCATCCCTTCCACGGTTCTTGCACGCTCTAGGTCATGCGATTGGGTCCCCTAGAGCCCACAGGACACCACCCCCCTCTGGGCACAGGCCTACCCAGGGATACGCATACCACTTAGCTCTTTGTCACCGGGTTCGAAGTGGCGGACCTGGCCAGTGGCATTGTTTGCGCAGCACCTCAGATAACCCTGGAGCACCAAAAGAGGTGTGAATGGCTACTGGCTGTAGTGCAAATGGCTCTGAGAATACAAATATTTGTGTAAAAGGATGCATATTGCAATCTCATCAGTGTAAACATGAGTAAATGCTGTGTCCATGGGATTCACTCCTTCAGAGCTAGCAAGGATTTCCAAGACAGTTGTTGCCAGGCTGACAAATTTATGCAAAACAAAAATAATCAGGAGATAAGGATAACAAAGAAATGGAAAATGACCATATTCTCGCACTCAACATAGTTACCCACTCTATTCTTTGATTTCTGGAAGTCTTGGGCTAACAGCTACTATCACTAACAGGTAATTTCCTGCTCTGTTAGGTATCCAACCATCCAGCTCTCAGAAATACCTGTACAATGTGGAGTGGAATGGTAAAATAGAGTACACTGACTTTGAGCTGCTCATTGCATGGTCCAAGACTATAGTTTTGTGTTTGTTTTCCCCCTTTCTTTATTTGTTAAGAAAGCTACTTTTAATCTGATGGCACTGGGGAAAAAAGATAATGAAAATGGCTTTGGAAAGTGAATTACTATTTTATTTTATGATAAAGAAGACCTGTACACACACATGACTGCCTTTATATGCCAATGCCTCTTTGTACGTAAGTGTTAAGTACACAAGCTGATATACTTAATAGATGTCTTGATAATTATATAAATATTGCATCCCATACATATCATTATGTATCATTATATATGGGATGCCTCCGAACATCTCAAAATTTTATTTTTATTCCCAGTCAGGGGTGAATGCAACCAGCTGACACAGGGGTGAGATTGTCTCCATCACACTAATGGACTCCATCACACTAATGGACTTTTGGAGTGTCCTCTCTGAAGAATATGGGCCACATACCCAGCACATGGCCCGGTGAAGATTTGGCTTCAGGATGAGGTGCTAATCCCCAACACACAAACACAACGTACTGAATCCTCTGGTGGTGGCCCCTCAAAGTATTTTCTCCCAGCTTACACAAAGGTTCCAGAGGGAGGGAGTGGAAGTGGGAGATTAGCCATGAGGTCTTCAGATGCCCTGTACCTTGAAGGAATGTGCACGAATATTCTAAACATTCAAAATTCAATTGAATTTGAACATTCAAATTTGAACTGAATGTCTCCAAATTCGAATTTAACATTTGAATCAATTTTAGAATCCTTTGAATCATCTGTATGACTTATTCAGATATTTGTATGTGTATGGATACATATGCATTAGATACGTTATCTGTATGCATCTTATTTGTATCCATACACATTTGTAGGGATACGTATGGGACAAAAAAGGGATACGTATGGGACAAAAAAGGGATGCGTATGGATGTGTACAGATGCTTATGGACACATTCAAATGTTGTCGACATTTGTATCTTCAAATACTAATTGAAAATTCATACAAATAGATTTGAATGTATTCAATTTGAATCGAATGTGAATACATTAGAATTTTAAACATTCAAATCAATTCAAATCTTTGGATATTCTATTTGAATCGAATCCCAAAAATTGCATTCGTGCACATCCCTAGTCCCTTGACCAGGTCTATGGCACTTACTTGTTAATCCAGATAGAGGAGCTGCTAAAAACACATTGTCTACACAGGAGTAGAGTAGATCCAGATCAGAAAAATGTGTTCTGTACCCATGCTAGCACTCTTTAACACATTTGGGCCATGGTCACACAGGGTTTGGTATAGGTTTGGGCGATTTGGTCCACGGAAATCGAACCAAATCTAAAATGCATGGGGACGCCCCTTCCCGAATCTGATTTCAATTCGGACCAAAATGTGCATGGGGACACACCCTATATTTCTAATGCTGTGTCTCCACTTACCAAGCTAGGGTGCCCTCATCAGTTCAAGAAAGTGCACAGTTACAGCACCTCAGATGACTCCTTGCACTGTAAATGGCAAGAGTTAGCTTGAGTGTGGTGCATGTTTTCATGCACCATCGCTATTTTACTATAGATTAACATCTGGGCAGGCAGGGGGTGTTTCTAGACTGTTTCTACACCTCCTACAAGTGCAGATGCACCTGCCCGGATGTTAATCTATTGCAAACTATGAGGCCGAGTGCAAATTAGCCTCAGATTAGCTAGATCCAGAGCAAACCACAGGTAGAGGCATCTGCATGGAGTGAATTCTAGAACATCCGATGTGTGCTCAAGAGTACTAGGACAGATGTAGACCACATTTATCTGGTCTACCTCTCAAAAAGTTCTGATCTGGATCTACGCTGCTCCCATGCAAATGACGTGTTCTTAGCAGATCCTTGATCCAGATTGACAAGTAAGTGCAGAAAGGGACAAGCATCTGGAGTTTTAGAAATTGTTATTTCTGTGGTTCTGTGCAAGCATGAATCATCCTGCTGCAATACAACTCTATCTCATCATTCTTCAATTTTTTAAAAAAATCCTCATAATAGCTGGGTATTTAATGCTGTCTAGTAGCTTTATGCTTCTTCACAGTTTGAGGACAGTAGGGGCTTTGGATGTTCCTGCTTTAGTATGTGCCAAATTATGCCAGCTGCCTCAGCCTTGAAACAAACCTTAGAATTGATGAAAAACCTATACCTTCATAATTTGTCAGGGATTCCTGCTACTATAAAGATGGCTAGTCCATTTTATCCATCACAGTCATGTACCAATACTAAAAACCTGTAACAGGCCACCTCAAGATGGCCACTAGCAAATGATAATGCAGAATATAGGCCCTTTAGTTTAAGACAACTTCAGGTCATTTTCAGGTCGCGTTACTCACATTATTTTTATTCAGTTCATATTCCAAGCTGGCCTATCCCCGTTAGATCATTTTAATAGGAGTGCTGTTTTCCAGAGGACTCAGCCCGCCCTGGCATGCCAAGCCGTCTTCTCTACCTTAGTGTGAGCAGGGCATGGGGGCAGGCTAAAGGAGGCTGAACTGTGCTGTGGTAGGTGTGGTTCAGTCTTTCCTTTTGTCCAATGTCTAGGTGGCATGCGTGGAGTTCATGAGGCACCCCCCCTCCTCTCCTCAGTTTATGTGTATGATTCCTCTATTTAGCATTTTTCTGCAAATTATCATTATTTTAAAAATTAATTGCACGGAGAAGAAAAACACATAAAAAAGGAAGTGGGATCTGGAGGTTGGGGAGCAGGCCTAAAAAATAACTGCAAACACACACCCTCGCCTTCTTTGAGGAGGTGGATTTGACACAGAAAAGGGGTTGAGAGCTAAGAGTGTGTTTTGGGGGGGAGGGGGCTATAGTGGGGTTCCTAGAGACACCTATTGGCAGTCTCTTTCCCCTGTCGGGAAAGGGTCTGGGATACACACACACTGTCCGGGAGACCATGTAAACAACCATTGTGGGTTCTATCTTAAATCTACTCAATGCTGTGAATAACTGCCATCAACTGATTTTTTTTTCTTCATAATTTTGGAATAGTGAGGAAAAAACAGTCTTTTTACCATTCTGGAATCAATCCAAGAAAACAAAAAGAGATTAAAAGTGGTGCTAAAAGCAAGTTTAAGAGGTCTTATAAACACCTCTTTTTGGCCCCTTGAGAGAACATTTTACACCTTTCAGGTTTTAACATTTTGGTTGATAACAGAAGTCTGATTGCAGAGTCTGCATAAAATATTCTCTCAGCTCAGCCGTGCAAAGAAGTGTTGCTAATATTCCCCAGATAACTATGTACAGCAGTGTGCTTCACCCCTCACTAGGCCTAAATAGATTAAATGGTTAAAGCTGACCATCTCCCGGGGAATTTTTGTGAACTGGGTGGGAAATTAAACAATTGCTGAATAAGTAAGACAAATAGATGTATTATATCAATTGGCTAGAACAACAGACAGATTTCCTGTGATAGCGGGCACGTAGATGTTGGAGAATAAGAAATAAAACTCAGGAACAGGGAGGAAATGGCATAAATCCATGGGTAGGATGGCTTTTGGTGGTCATTTCAGCATGTGAACCCATTGTCAGATACACAGTGGAAAACACATCCCTCCCAAAAGCAATTCAGCTTGTTACGGTTTGGAATGTTGGTTTGGAAGACGATGCGGGAAGGCCTCAGCGCCTCCGAATGCAGATCAGATGCAAAGACTGTGCCAGATTCCTTCCCCTAAAGCTCAGCTTAAATGCATCTGTTCTCGGACTGTGGAATACGTGGCTTAGGTGGCTGGGAAAGAATGGCCGGTTGGTCACAGCTGCAACACAGTAGTCGGCTCTTTGTGTGGTCCTCAGAGGGAGCTTTTCACTGGCCTCCCCAGCTGTGTCATGTAGTGTGGGTGAAGGTGAAAACAGGGAATGTGACTTGCACAGTGCTCTTTCAGTCTGAATTGCTTGGGGTGGAAAGGTAAGGGTTGAGAGCAAGCGGGGCAAAGGCCAGTTTGTTCCCACTAGGCTGAGGAAAGGGGGTAAAGAGATTAGACAATTGTTCACTCTCAGGTTCCCTGGAAATCAGAGGCTGCTAGGAACTGATGCATAATTCATTTTAGCACTTTGGGTTATGCTGATAACAGTACTCAGGATGAAACGGCACAGTTCTAAATACAATATGTGCTACATTTTGTTAACGCCTTCATAGTGTTTCTTAAGAAGCTGAGAAATGGTATATATGTGGGCACTTTAGCTCTGCAGAACAAAATAGAATCCCATCTAATGGCCCTTGAGTTTTGTTCAGAGCAATACAATACCTATATTCATCAGGCTCTTGTATAAGCCCGTTGTCTGCTTTCAAGAATATGAGGTTCTTTGTGTGTGAACTGCAGTGGAGGCATGTATTGTATGGCCATTCACACTTCAGCATCAGGCCCTCATCTTTAAACCCTTGCGCGATTGAATGACAACAAGAACTGCCTTCCAAATATCTAGTACCCTTTATGATCATAAACATGATTTGAAGCATTTTGTTGGTATGTTTCCATTCGCTGGAAGTGCCGTTTTTGAATGCTAAAGAAACAAATGCAAACAGGTTTTTTATCTCCTTTTTTTAAAAAAAAGAAGGCTGATTTAGTGCTGGCAACCTGATTCTTGACCTCACCAGTAAACAGAGGCATCTCATGTGACTCACAATTCTAATCAGAATTAATGTCTGCAGCTCAAGTATCCAAATAACAATTATTTTCAATCGCTACCATGTCCTCTGTGGAAATTATTTTTTGGACAAGGATTTATAGTCCAAACCTTCCGTCTGTACTTCTACCATTCTGACTCACAAGCCCAAAACGGGTACGATCCATTCCAAGAAGTAATCAGAATACAGGATTTTCCCCTTTTTTGAAAGAGCTATGTTTGTCCCTGTTTAAATATCACATGGGTTTATTTCTAGATGCTACTAACTGTTCTGTGTCTTTTGGAGCCCTATTTATAACTTTAAAATAAATAAATGGGCAAATGAATGATAGAAGGACATCTTGGTCAGTTGGGCATAAAAATGACAATTAGCATCCTTTTAAATATGCATTCTTTTTCCCTGGATAAAACTTCAATTTCGTCAAGCAGTGATGCTGTGATATGATATGAATACAACATACAGATGGCTGAATTAGTTTTCAGCTGCATCTTCATCATCATGAGAAGGGCCATCTTTGCAGGTTAGAAGTTTCCAGTCAGCAAGGCTTAGCATCAGACAGGAAACGGGCCTGGAAATTTACCATTTTCTGTTTGAAGCAACTGGAAATCAGCCTCAGTAATGCACCCTCGTGCTATCTCTCTAGAGAAAGGAAGAAGCACAAGGGCAAGGGTAGCCTAGTGGCTAGAGCACCAGGACAGAACCTACAAGGTCTGAGGTTTGGATCCCACTTTGCCCTGAAAGCTCACCGGGTGATCTTGGGCCACTCAGAACCTTTCAGTCTTAAGCTACCTCACAGGGTTGTTGTAGGGATAAAATGAAGGCAAGGAGTATGCTGAGTGCTAGTCTTTGGAGAACACTTGAGATATAAATCCCTAATTAATTAATTAATAAGAAGTGAGAAATCTGACTGCAAGAACAGATTTCCCACCTTGGAGGCTAGTTGAAGGTCTGATGGGGAGTGATTAGATGTGGTCACCATGCTCTTGGGCAGTATCTTACCAAGTGGACATTGTTTTGTCTTCTGTATGCAAGTCTTTGTTTCACTCAAGGCGAGTTCCCATTACCACTTTAAAATGGTTTCAAAATCGTTTGGATCCTCATCATTCCCAACCTCCAATCAATTAAAACAGTTTCAAAATGGTATGGATCCTCTTCATCCCAACTCCCAATCAGTTTCAGGGTATTTTGAGGATTATTTGGCTTAAAAACGGAATAAATAAACACTGGAATTGTCCAGTGGTTTTTTTCTGCTTTTGCTTTTAAAACGTTTCTTCCTTAGTGCTGTGGGAACGCTAGAGTATTCCCCTATACAACAGTTTCATTGTAACAATTCAGCCACTTCACACCTGATAACAATGTTTCCTTTCCCACCCATGCAAGCCTAAAGATTGAAAGAGGCAATCCTGTGCAATTCTGGCTGTTTCCCTTCTTCCTTGATCTTTACAAAGGGAAAGGGGTGAAGCTGCTGCAGGAACTGGGAGATGTGTGTATATTTAAGTGTGTGTGGGCAGGTGGCGGTGGCAGCAGAGCCAGCCAGCCAGGGTGCTTTTTTGGGGGTGAAGCTGCTGCAGGAACTGGGAGATGTATGTTTAAGTGTGTGTGTGTGCAGGTGGCAGTAGTGGCAGCAGAGTGAGCCAGCCAGCCAGGATGCTTTTTTTGGAGGGAATCCCTGCTGGGGATGGTGGCTGTGGAGGTGGAGTAGGCGAACAGGGCTTGATTTGCCGCTGCTGTCATGTGCCCTGGGCAATGTGGAGAGAGGGGTGGGGAAAGGCTGAGGAGGGGAAAGAATTGCTTTCCCCAATACATTTTTGGAAGTGTTTTAAGTGTTTAAGAGTGGGGACACTAAATTGGGGTTGAATCTGATTGCCAGATGCTCCTTTATTTCCTTTTAACGCGCTTTACATATCGATGTAAATCCCAGTGTAAATAGCCTTGTATATAGTGCTTTATTCCTTGAATGGGCACTCACCCTCAGTTCCTCACTTTCTAGTCTTAAGTTCAATTGGCTCAACTTCTCAATCAGCATAGGTGTCACCACAGTGAAGCTAAGTGGGACTCTTTTTCCAGTCCTACCCCTACTGGGCAGCTACTGCTGAGTTGCTCCACTCCCCAACCACTACCTTACGCAAAAGAATTAAGCTGCTCAAGGGAAGCAGCAGCCAGTTTCTGTTTTCTGTTTCTGCCCAGTCCTGCCAGCCACTCACCCACTCCTGGTCTCCTCATAACTGCTGAACATCTTCTCCTGCAATCTCTTTCTCAGTTAGCATAGTGATCTGGAGAGAGTTGTAGTATAAATTTTTGAGAAGGAGTCAAAAGGCAGAAATGAATTTAGGCACAACTTCTGGAAGGTTAATAATATTGGCTCCAGTTTTTCATGAAGAAAACAACATGTCCTTTGCCTGGATAGAATAGTAAACTATCCAGTTCCTCAATCAGGTGGCTTCGCATTTGGCCACCTAGTTTACAATAGGTTAACATCTGGGCAGGTGCATCTACCTGCCCAGATGTTAACCTATTGTAATCTAATGGTGGTGCACAAAATTGTGCACCACACACAAACTAACATTAACTAAAAGCTTACCTGCCAGTGAGCATTCATCCCATCTCCAGTGCAAGGGGTCTTCTGAGGTGCCACATAAGTGTACTGGCACCTCAGATGACCCCAAACACAACTGTGTTTGATGTAGCACCAGCATATGCACAGTCATGCTGGGCGCAGCGATCAAGATAGCAGTGCGCTGTCAGTGATCAGACACGCATCTGGACACTGGTAAGTCTCTGGGCATGTGGGGGTTAGTCTATGTTGTACTAGCATTTCCAAGTGCAAATGCTAATACACATTAGTCATTAATGTACTCACTCATCTCATCCAACAGACAGGAAATCAGCTTCGAAAGTGGCCAAGTGTAAGCAGGAATCTTTAGCAAGAATATTTCACTGTACCATTGATTAACCCAAATGTGCTAACCCAACTGTTGTCATGCTCTTAACTCTTACTTAAATCTGCATGTCCTCAATGTAGCCCCAGATTAATGAGGAGTTTGGACTCAAATGGTTTGACCAATTTACAGAACCAAAGCATTGACAGTCTTTGTTTTTATGGAATTGATAGCACTAACTGTGCTGGAAAGACCCATAAAATCTGACATGCTATTAATTCAATGTGGTGTACTCACCCTGAATAAGAGCCTTTCTATTTTTGCCTTTACTCTAACATTTCAGGGAATGGTGCAAACTTTGCATTGATCCATTGGCCCTTTCCATCACATAAAAACATTTACATTTTTAGGGTGCTCCCGCACAGGCCCATTAAAACACATTAACAACACATACAGGACACATACAGAATACATATAAGACTTACCTTCTGCACAGGAGGCCAGATCCAGGACTCTTCGCGGTGGCTGCTTCACTCCAGTGCGTGAGACCCGTTCTTAATTGGGTGTCACTGCTGAACGATCCGGCAACCAGGAAGACCTCGAAAATTAGGTTTTACATCCAGCCCCTAGCCTCAATCCGTTCAGAAACAGGATGCTTCCGCACACGGAGAGGCGAGGGGCTGGATGTGCCAGCAGCCACCATCTTGGGGAGGGTGGAAGCAGGCCAGTTTGCCTCCCTCTGCCCTCCCCCACATGCTGCATGCTGGCAGAAACGCATGGTGATTGGCAGCTGCATGCTCCAGTCCCGTGGTTCTGGGGGCAGCGTCAGTGGTGCAGGAGGCCGGATGCCCTTTGGAATGGGTACTGCGGCTTCCGCACAGCACCCAGGGGATCCAGCTGGCCGAATCCGTCCTCCCCGTGCGTGTGCAGACACGGCAGGCCTCCAAGGATCTGTCCCTATTTCGGACGGATCGCTGGGAAATTGATTTTCTTAAATCCGTTTCTCAGCGGCAGGTGCTGAAGTACCCTTAATCTTTGTTTTAAGCCACTTCACAGGACAGAAGTAAAAACCTGCAAAAAATACTGTTTTTTTATTGTAAGTAAAATACTCACAATACCCACCTGACTTGGCTTAAGTGTTGCACAGTTTTGTTTGTGTATGTAAGCCTGTAATTTTCCCAAGACCACTGTATACTGATTTTTTTTAATGTCTGGAAACGTTCTTTTCTAACCAACTAAAAAAGATTCTTCAGAATGTCAGCTTAAAGTACAGTAGAGCTATTCTTGTGTCAAGCAGCCAAAAGCCCTGCTACATTTTCTGCGTCAATGTTTTGTTAATGTCTGCCAGAACAGCATGTAAAACTTCAAAACAAAAACAAGAAAAAAAACTTGCCCCCCAAACCTCCTAAAATATTTATTTCAGTTTAGGTGCTGGGTGGCCAACTATTTTATTCATATTTTATTTTATTCTTTGCCACATTTTCCTGTCTGTGAGGATAGACTTTAGAGGTGCAAGTCTAGCCCAATAAAAAAACAAATGTGAATTATCCTGCATGGCCAGCATGATAAATGCTGCCTTTTCTTCTTCTCCTTCTTGTTCAGAAGCACCTGGTTCGTGAGAAGGCTGATACCCATAGCTTGGTTACTGGGATTTGTTTTTTCTGGAAGAAATCCAAGAATTTATAGAGGTAGGCTGCTGTTTTGTTTTTAATTGTTGCTTTTTTAAAAAAATGCTTTTGGGTCTAGCTGGTTTCTCCCTTCTTTCTGGAAGTCTTACATATGTTTTATGGCAAAATCATCATCCACATATTGCTTTAGTAACTAAGTGGTGTATTACAGTAACTAGTTATGCTGCCATCATGCTGAAAATACTGAGTCATGCTTTTTACTGCATAAATGTATCATAACGAGGATTTAAAACTCACCCCCAATAACTTTATCATATTTCCTGCCTTATTCACTCAGCAGAATTAGGGCTCAATTAAGTTTGATATGATATTAGCCATAGCAATGGGAGGCTGGGTTCTTTTCTGCACCTACCTTGTGTTAATCCAGATCAGTGGGTTCGAAATAACCAGGTCCACTAATTTTGATTACCCATATATTCCGGCATATAAAACAACTGGGCATATAAGATGACCCCCAACTTTTCCAGTTAAAATATAGAGTTTGGGATATACCCGCCATATAAGAAGACGACCCCCAACTTTGGAGAAGATTTTAATGGGTTAAAAAGTAGTCTTATATGCCAGAATATACTGTATGTGGAAGCATGGACCAGATCAGTGCTGTCTGCACTGATGGTTGCTTATCCACCCCACATCTCCCCATGGTGAGCATCGCAATATCCACATACATAACTCCGAAGTTTATAAGCATGGAGGAATGCTTTTTGACTGTCTGCTCCATGATCCAGAACAAGACCCTTGGTCCATGTGTAGACTTGATTAAATGAGTCTGCAACAGATCTGGATTAAGGAGTTTTTAATCTGGATCTGGCTCCACGTAATGCAGATGGAGCTGGACCAGCAGGGGACATGGCCTCCTTGATCTGAATTAGTGTGCAGGTGGGAGACCCATGATCCAGATTAAGGGGCTCCTTAATCCAAATCAGCAGTCTGTACAGAACGGGCCTCCAGCAGACAGAGAAATGCCACAAGTGTGGTGCTTCCTCCTCATGTTCATATGTTTTATGGCAGCATGGAGGCATTCTGTTTGCACGGCATCAGCTCTCCCTAAAGATGTTCATGAACCCAGCATTTGCAGTTTAGTTCAATCAAATCAAGTACCTCTTGGTTTGGTTCTATTCAACCTTCCTTTTTGAACAGACAAGTTATCCAAAATTTGACTTTGAACTTGTTCACGATGGCTCAACCTCTTAAAAATCCATGAAATTTTTTTAAAAAAGAGCAAACCCCCCCCCATAAACTAGAATTTTCAAGCTTGAAGAGGGTGGTTCTACAAGTTCTTTAGAACTACCCTTGGCTTGGTTTGATTTCAAACTTTCTTTTTGAACAGGCTGAGTGTTTGCTTTAAATTCAGATATTTCAAACACACCCTCTTCAATGCAAGCAGCCATCTTTTCCACCAATTCTGCACATCTCTACCTTCCTCTGATGTCAAGTGGCCCCCAGAGGCTGTTTCTTGTATTTGATGATATGGAATGCCACAGGCAAGACCACTATGACCCATGAACAGTAAGACCCCTTGACTTGAGGTGCTATAGCAGCAGTTAGGTCAGCATGGTTTGGGAAAAGCATGTGGACTTCACATTCTTCCTGCACATTGAATGAGCTAGGAAAGAGCAGCATCATGTGGACAGTGCATTATCATAGTGCATTCAAAGTATTTTAATGGCATCATGCAAATTCCAACTTTTACAAGTTACACTCAAATTTCCCGATATGCCCTGAAGCAATGACACCTCAAATATATTGGTTATTACAGGAAATGTTTAATCCTGCCTTGTTTCATTGGATTGCACACTGTGGCGAAGCCAGGGGCAAGGTGGCACCAAAGGTTTTATTGCTCCAAACCATGAGTTAACCTCAACTGTGACAAAGTTGGGTCTGGAGCAAGTCCCCACAGCTGCCTTGTATCTACCTATTTATGAAATATTCATACAAAACATCCCTACTTACATTTCATTCACCATTTTTAGAGCTGATTATATGTGACAGCTGGGCACCTCCATGGAAGCGGTTGAAGTCTTCCTCCAGGTGACAAGATGGGAGGGGAACAGATATGTATGAGAAGGCTCAAAACAGAGCTCCATGCTGCCCAGAACATCATGCTTGCACAATGTTCTGCTAAAACTCTCTCAATATCAATCCCATGTCAATAACCAAGGTTTATCTATTTATTTGTTTGTGTCTTTATTCTGCCCTATACCAGAAGGTCTCATGTCAGATGACAGCAATAGAAAACAAAATATAAAATGAACAAATCAAAATAATAAGAGGCTAATGAGGGAACATGGAGAGGGAAAGATATTCCTTATTTCAATCAAAAGCCAGGGTACATAACTGTGTTCTTAACAATTTTCTGAACGTATTAACGGAAGGTGCCTGGCGCACCTCAGCGGGGAGACCATTCCAATATCTCAAAGCCACCAATGATAAGGCCCTGTCCCAGGCCCCCCAACCCCTGCCAACTATTGAACAAGGTAGTACAATCAGGAGAGCCTCCCCTGCAGATCTCAAGGCATGGACAGGTTGATATGGTAGGTGTTCCTTTGATATGAGGGATGGTAGACTGACATATCTGCCAGGCTGGCATTTGTCTGCCGTGGCTCTTAGCCAACCAGAGGTTAGCTGCAAAGACACATGTAGATGGAGCCTGTTTGTTCACAATACAGTTCCAGAATTCTGAGGATGTATGTATCTGAATAATTCAAACACTTGGATGTTTGGTCCAAGTGTTTGAATTATTGGATGTTTGGTCCCATGCATGTTTGGTCCAGTACCAAAACTGGGCGCAGCAAGGGGTGTCCCCATGAGTTTTAGATTTGGTCAGGTTTCTGTGGACCAAATCGCTCCAAACTATGCCAGACCAGGACCAAATCTGGTACCTGAAAAAACAAGTCTGGGCATGGTTTGGGATCCTGGCACACATTGCTTAGTGAGCCAAGACTGCGCATGGGGACGATCCTGAGCTATTTTGGGAGGAGATTGGCACTTATGTCATTGGGGTGTGCTTGCTGTTCCTGCCCTGTGCATTGGAGATCGCAGCCACTGACATTTTTGGGGAGTGGAAAAATCCCGATTGCCAAGGCAGGCAGGATAATGGCTTGATTTTTGTACTTTTTCCACGGCAAATATTCCACCCCCGTTTCCCGATTGCCAAGGTAGGCGCTTGATTTTTGTTCCCTTTCCCTAATATTCTACCCTCATTTCACAATTGCCAAGGCAATCATGATAATGGCTTGATTTTCTCCCTTTTAAGGTTGCCGGGTGTTCTCATGGTTCCTGGTGGAGCGGGGGGGTGGGGGTGCAAAACTGCTCAAGTGCCCAACTGCTGCTAAACCTCATAGTGGCTTTGGGTCTTTTAAAATTATTTTAAAATTTATAATTATTATTAAGCTTTATTTAAAAAAAAATCAGTGCCTCCCAGCCCAGTCCTGGCTTTCTGTGCCACTAAGGGAGGGGGGATGTGGCATGTGCAGCTGGCAGCACAGGGACACTTGCAGCTGGCAGCACAGGGGTGGACTGATGTGAACCCAGCTTCCAATGAGGAGAGAGGGGGTGGAGAGGAGAGGAGGTGGTGCTGCTTCCCCATTTGCATCTGCGCCCAGCCCACGTCACCAGGAATGGCATGGGGATGGGCAAGGATTGATCTTGGACCCGCTCCTGGTTCCATGCATGCCCACTGCATGCCAAAAGGCTTGCATGGGGACATGGCCTTAGAGTTACAAGGAATCCCATTGAGTCCAACTGCCTGTGTAATGAAGAATTCATTAGACCATCCCTGACAGAGGACCATCCCAGTACCTTACCTTAAACCAGGCACACAGGGCAGCATAAAGTTGGGTACTATTAAATCTAATCCCCAATCTCCAGAATCTCCAGCTGAGTTGAGGTTTAGACACTTTCCATTTCTAGTACTTTTAAACATATAGACCAGATCAAGGCTGCAAAATTAAGGACAGTGAATTCTAAAGAAGCTACAGAAAATTCTTAGTTAGAAGTCAATGTCCTCTTTCTGTTAGAGATCTATATTTCTCAAGATTTGCTAGGGAAAGAAGCATTATTCAAGTACTTCAATCTTTAGTCTTTCTAGTTGTTGAGTCAGATATATTAATGAACTCATACAGGGAGCTGAGATCTTGGTGACTGATTCAACAGCTGACTTTCACTGGCTTCATGTCATTCACTGAAATGAATAAGATCTTTCTGTGTGATGCAAATTGCTGCCATAAGGGCAAAAGGTTAAAGTCCCCTATCTTTCATGATAAATTCCTAATCCAGATTGAAAAGAATTTCAGTAGTGTCAATGTGTTCTCTTCTGTCCTCCTCATTCCTTGCATATCCTGCAGTCTAGCATTCACACAGGAGGATCTATTTGAGAGTTTTGCTTTCTTTTTTAATTCCACATCAAGAAGCTATTTTGAAAAGCAGAATTTTTGTTGTTTAGATTTAAAGCACCCAAACGGTCTGGTATGTACTAAAGCATACCTTTACAGTCACTAAGACATGGCATTATCATACATTCTACTGAAATGTAGAAATTGTTCTATAATTGGACATAGAAAGAACTATCTGATGAACAGCCACTTTATTTATTTATTTATACAGAATAAAGAAGCAAAAAACAAACAATTCAAGGCCAACATGCCCATACAACTTCAAACATTTAAGCAATAACTCAGTAAAACAATGACTCCAAACAGAAAGTTGGTAACAAATCAGTATTGATTACAATATTGCTTGTCAGTGTGGCAAACCAACAACAACAGATTTTAGAATAACATTACAATTGATGGTATTGTTTTAAAAATTTGATGGCTTGTTTAGAAAGAGTAGATGCTTCAGATTACATCTTGGGGCCTTTCCGCATTTGCCACCGAAAACAGATCTATAAGATCGAGCAGAAACGGTTTCTCCCAGACCCCGCGCGTACACACACGCGCGGGGCCGCGGCGGCAAGGCCGGATTGGGAAACGGTTTGGGATGGGTGCTGTGCGAGTGCACCAGCACCCATCCCAAATCGGCCCTGCCAGCGCCTGCCCAGCTCTCAGAGAGGCAGAGCGCATGCTCTGCCATTCTGACAGCTGGGCGCGCCTGGCAGCCAGCTTCCCTGCCTTCCCCCTGGCCAGAGAACGGAGAATCCTCCGTTCTCTGGTGAGGGCAAGGCACCCCCACTCCTTCTCTCACCCCAACCCCACAAACAGCCCCCTTCTACATACCTGATTGCCTCCATTTCGCCTCCATTTTGATTGTGAGTCTCGGAGGGACGGTGGCAATCACGCACACGTGCGCCATTGCTCTGACGGCCCTCCCAGCAGCCCAGGACTACATTTTCCAGCATCCCTGGGCTGCTGGGGCCGTCAGAGCAATGGCGCGCGAGTGCGCGATTGCCGCTGTCCCTCTGAGATTCATGATCGAAATGGAGGCGAAATGGAGGCTATCAGGTACGTAGAAGGGGGCTGTTCGTGGGGTTGGGGTGAGAGAAGGAGTGGGGGTGCCTTGCCCTCGCCAGAGAACGGAGGATTCTCCGTTCTCTGGCCAGGGGGAAGGCAGGGAAGCTGGCTGCCAGGCGCACCCAGCTGTCAGAATGGCAGAGCATACGCTCTGCCTCTCTCTGACAGCTGGGCAGGCGCCGGTAATCCGGCTTTTCCCCCTCCGGTGCGGAAACGTTTGTTTCCAAACCGTTTTCAGGGGGAAAGCCAGATGTAAGACCTGATTTTTTCAGGTCTTACATCTGGGTAGGATTTTGGCGACAAAAACGGTTTAAAAACCTGCCGATATGCGGACGTGGCTTGCTCAAAGGGGTCTAATTCTGGCCCTTATGCGAAAGCCACGTCTAAATCCGTTCCACATCTGGCTCTAAATCCGTTTTTAGAGCCAGTGTGGAAAGGCCCCTATTTAACACCAGGGACCACACTGAACAGCCTCTTTTTTGTACAAACAACAAAATGAAAAACATCTTTTTTTCATTTGTAAGATAAAACATTATCTTGATGAAGAAGTTCTTACTAAGGGCTAGATCTAAACTTCCAGGTACAGTTAGGAAGCTGTGTTTATTTGCTCATTTGTGCAAGTCTCATTTATTTCAATATGCCTTCTTTAAAAATTTCTAAGCCTAGAACCCATCCTGTATATGCAATAGTGACTCAGTTGCTTGTTAATTTGTTTTCTCCAGATCATGTGCATTTCACATACATGGGCAATATTCTAATAATGCTTAACTGATAGAACAATTTGTTGGCTGGCTTATTAAGACTGTATCAGTAAGTGGAAAGGTCATGGAACAGATGTAACAATATTGCCCAGGGTCCCCTGAGTCATAGGATGAAAAACATCAAAGCAACTATAATATATATCTATTTTTCTCCCCTTCCTTCACTCTAATGAGGGTTTTTTTTTACTTGCCCCATCTGGATAGTCAACTGAAATCAATGCAGTTAATGATGGTCTTATGGTCTAAAATTTTGAAATAAATAGGTTGGAAGAGTTGCTTTCCTTTGTCTTTTGTTTCATCCCTTTGCAAAAGTGTTTTGAATCCTCAAATACTTTTTTTCCTAACAATTATGTGTGAGAAATTCAGCAGTACAGAGAATAACATCATTCTTAATAACTTACACAATGCTTGTTAAATAAATAACTCTTTAAAAACCTATTGTCTCTTGCAGTTCTTGAGTTATTAGACTGTTTTTTTAGCCTGTCAACATGGTTGTAATTTACTATATTTTGAAATTATGTTTTTAAAAGTACTTGAGAAAAAATAAGATAGCACAGAAATATTTCGATAATACATTTTTAAACTTCTCACTATAGTAAATATATGCATTTTTCAGAACAAGCAAACAAAAAGCACCAAATTTACAAACAATGGGAGAGAACTAGTTTGAGCAAGTTTGGTCTAGCGGTTAGGGAGCTCCACAAAGTCAGCTGGGTGACTTTAGGCTAGTCACAGGTCTTTCTGAGCTCTCACAGCCCCACTCACCTCACAGGGTATTCTGTTGTGGGGTAAAGAAGAGAAATCTTTGTCAGTCACTTTGAGTCCCCTTAAATGGATGAGAAAAGCGGGGTAGAAAAGCCAACTCTTCTTCTTCTAGAGGAATATTCACAGGCAGGGAAAGGCATAAAGCACAAAGGTCTTCAGTTGCTACTGTAGCGTTTTTACCTGGAAAAGGCAACCAGTGGCACTGTCCAAGTGGCACCAAAAGGTTAACCAAATGTCAGCAAGAGGTAGGGTGGGCAAATGGCCAAGTGCCAGATATGCTGCTTCCTACCTTTTCTACCAAAAGGTAGCAACTTTGTCTTAACCCTCTTTGAAGTATTCTCAACAGGGTTGGCAGTGAAGGAGCGCCCTTGCCCCCAGGCTGGTCCTTCCTGCTTCTAGTCAAGCAGCATGCAGCTGGTTCTTGTAGGTCCACCACTCTCTCAGAGCCAATTAAGAGGTAGCCAAGGCCCTATCCAGCCTTGAAAGGAGTGCAATTAGGTTGAAGCTTGATAGATGGCACCTTTTCTTCTCATATCTCCTCAAGGATAATGGCACTCATCCGTCTTCACTGAAATATGTATGAGCTCAGATTAAACCCACTCTACAGTTTTCAAGGCCTACCTAAGCTTTCACTCATAGAAAGTTGCACAGAATTAATTCCTGTGATGAACTAGTCTGAAATGATGAAGCTTTACTTGGTATTTATTTATTTATTTATTATCTGATTATTTACGTGTATATGCTGCCCTATGCCCAGGCAAATGAAGGCTAAAATGCACAAAAACCAAGGTTAAAAGCAATACCTTTTCACCAACCACCAAAATGTTGCTTAATGCACCCTGAAAAGAGGCCATTCCATGCACTTGGTAAACACCAACCAGTAATTTCTGCTTTACGTTTTCTGTTGAGGCTGTAAAGTCTGGCTGACTGATGCATAGGTGGACAGATGCAAAGGAGGCTGGTGCTCCCGTGCCCTTCACTGCATAGTGGATGGAATTTCAGTGCAGGAAACTTCAATAACAAAGTTGGTCCTCCTAGGAAAGCCATCATAAGATAGAAATTACCAGCCCACATTTCCAAAATGCCAATACAATCATTTCCATACTTAGCAGAGGCTGGACTTTCCTGTGCCAGGATATGCAGTCCACTCCAAGCTGAGACTGATTGTTCCTGGCATGCTAGTCACAATGGGCTAGCCTGTTCCACACCAGCTTTGGAGTTGTGCAGGGGGTCTTTGAATGCTCCGATGACCAGGAACAAAAGTTCCTGGCTTTTGGAGATCCTGAAAGGCCCATTTTGGTGTTCTTGTTACATCACGGAAATGGATCCACCATTATATAGCAATTGACCACACACCTCCATGATCCAGTATATCACCCCCAGGACATGATAGACCTTGAAATCAGGTCTTTACCACAACGTAAGTACAGAATATGAAAGGCTTTACAGGTCTCCCATCCAAATACTAGTCCAGGTACCTATGCATTTGGTTATTTTGTTTCATGTATAGTAGCTTCCATTAATCATTGTTGAATTTCATTCTCTTGTTTTCAGCCCAGGTATCCAACTTATCATTTTTCATTTTGATTCTGTTTTCTAGTGTATTTATGATCTCTCTCCTCTTTTGTATCCTCTACAAAGATAATTTTAACCACCTCGTTGTCCAAGTCATTGTTAATCATTTTAGAGGGGCATACAGATCTTGAGGGGGTGTCACCATTGGTCCAGCAGGTGACCATTAGGGGATACCATTTACATGAAACACACCTCAAATCACATTGGGGCTGCCAGAGCCTATGTAACAGGTGCCTATGCTGCATAGGCACTGGCAGTTTCTTTGGTTCAGCTTGCCAATGCCTGCAAGAGACAGGACTATTTCATAGTAGGAAATCCCCATTCTGAAGTCAGGGTGCTCTGTCTCTCCTTCAGGGCAGTTTCAGCAACATCAAGATATGGGGCATGTGAATACCCGATACTGAGTGTGAGCTCCCAAACCCTGGATGTGACTCAGGCTGACATCTGAATATGGCCTAAACTGACCAATCCCAGGACTGAACCAGGGCACTGGTCATACCTATATGAGACAGGACGTCCTATTCATAATTTGATCTGAAGTTGTACCAGTTCTGTTCACATCTAGATAGTTATAGGTCATCCTCAGGCCATCCTTGCTTTGGGCTACATCATTCACACCTTTCTCCACGATCAAACTGAGCCTTTTCCATCCCTTTTGCTGCATCAAATTGATCTCCTTTCTTATGGGATGCCGTTGTGTCACTCAAGGGAGGAAAGAGTATGTGTTTATGGTTCTTTTTTAGGCCTGCTCCCCTACCTCCATGCCCCCTTACTTTTTATGTGCTTTAATTTTTATAATAATAATAATAATAATAAATTTACAGGAATATGCTAGATAGAGGAAACATACACATAAACTGAGGAGAGAAGAGGAGGTACCCCACAAACTCTTCATGAGACACCTTCCCCTAGACATTGGAAGAAAGGAAAGACTTGACCCAACCCACCAAAACACAATTCAGCCTCCTTTACACCCCCACCCCCACTCACACTGAGGAAGAGAAGGTGGCCTGGCATGCCAGGATGGTCTGAGTCCACTGGAAAAGAGGACTCCAGTTAAACTAATCTGACAGGGACAAGCTGACTTGGAAAATGAACTGAATAAAAATAATGTGAGTCATGTAACCAGAAGATGACCTGAAGCCATCTTAAACTAAAGGTGTGACTAGGGTCCTGGTGATATCTCCTTTGAAACCTCCTTCAGTCTTATGTAGAGCTATTTCTTTTTTAAAAAATCAAGTTTATTAAACATTTTCCAACATACAATAAAAAGAAAGAAAAATAGTAAATAAAGAAGAGGGTGGGGACCAAACTAGATGGTGACTTCTGAACTCCCCCTTAGCAATTATTGTGAAACTTATATTCATGCTCCATAAGTAATATAATAATTTCAATTCCTTTGAGAGAGAAAAATATTAATCTTCAAACACTTATTTAACCTTCAAACTCTTATTAACCTTTAAAACCTTTCATATTCAGTAAGGAATTGCTAGTTTTTCAGTTACGATGTCAAAAATCTTCTCTAATCAAGCATATCAATTTACTCATTTCTGCCAAATCTAACCATTCCATATAATGCTGCAATCATATAATGAAGCAGTTTTCTATAGGTCTTCTGCAGTGGTGGATTCATCAAATTCAAAAGAAGACTTACTGATGAGCACTCTATATTAAGCACTTTCCAGCAGCAGCAGATCCATCTAACAGGAGCACCATCAACTAAGTGTCTTATTCTATACACTGTACTCAACCAATTTTCTATGTGGTCTGGACTGAAGTTCTCAATGGCATATCTAGAATTTAACATCTGCTTCCTGAAGAGAAAAGTCTATTGAATAAAATGAAATTTAGCACTGTGCTGTAAGAATACAGAAAGGCTTTGATTTCACATGGATCATTACCAAATTGTTTTTTTTTTCGTTTTTTACTTTCTGCAACTTTGGATTTGTGCTTAAAATACTTCAAGGTATGAACTGTGCAAGATGTCCAGCAGTCCCCTGAAAGATTTAAAATGAAAGGAAATTTTGGATCTCTCTCCCATTGTACCTAGTAACTTTTCATGGAAACTTATGTTGACTTTCTTATAGAAAGAATAGGAGAAGCAAGGATTTTTATGATTCAAATCGCCTTGTGAAATTGAAACAATATATTATACAAACACCTTGTTCACAAACATCACCATTTAGACTGGTGACCAGTCAGCTATACTAGTTTATCCATGTTGATAAGGGTTAATTTCTACCAAAACCACGGGTGTTTTTCAACTAGCACTAAGTACCCATTGAAGCACCCGTTAAGGACTCATTTGGCTGAGAGCCCAATGACCCCATTTCCACTACAGACCCCATTAGAGACACATCTGTTTCCACCACAGCTAGGGAAATCCAGATAATATGGGTCCTTCAGGACCTATAATCCGGATTTCCTGTAGACCCCATTAAATCAACCATCAAATCTGCATTATAGGGAGCCTATATGGGGGGACATCCACAGGGGGTACCCCAAACTCAAGACTTTGAAGCCCGTCCAAAACCAGCTCCAAAGTCCCTCTGTAGTTGCCTTCGGAGATTAGCGCAGGCTCCAAAGAAAAATACCTTGCAAGAGCAATGCCACTGTCAAAGGCTCCGGAGGATCTTTGAAGTTAGCAGCAGATTGCTCCGGAGATTCTACAGAGTGATCTGCCACTAACTTTGAAGATCCTCTGGAGCGTTTGACAGCTGCATTGCTCTCGCAAGGGGTTTTTCTGCAGAGCCTGCACTTATCTCCAAGGACAACTTCAGAAGGACTTTGGAGCTGGCTTTCACAAGGGGTTCTCTTCAGAACCTTTGCTAATCCCCGAAGGCAACTTCAGAGATTGCATCCCCTGTCCCCCAAAATACTTGGGGTGACAGGCAGACCCACTTGTGGGTAGATCCGGATTTGCAAATGGATGCTCTGGTGTTTCTACAACAGGCAGGCTAGCAGCCATTGCTACTGGGTGCTAGACCACCATGGAACACATTGGGTACTTCCCTTAATCCGGATTTACTAGATCTGGATTAAGGGAAGTATCCATTCCTTAGATCCAGATCGTCTTAGATCCAGATTAAAGGAGCTCAGTGGGAAAACACCCCATATCAATGTGGAATGGATAAATACAGAAACATTAATCTCTGTGAGAAACTGGGGGTTCAAGAAGACAATGTCTCCATATTCTCCCCCATTGTTGTCCCTCCAATATTTTTCTTTACCTTTGGTAGTTGTTGAAGTCCTGGTTGATAATCCAGATGTGGACTGAAAGCCCAGCCAGAGAATCAGGAAGTATCCCCAGATGATTCTTGTGAAGGTGGTGAAGGATGAGGAGAAGTACAGGAGCAGGAAAACACCAGCCAGTGATCTAGAAATGCCCCAAAGCCCTATTAAGTGCCATATATCAATAAATGACATTAATACTATAATACTATGAAAATGCCTTCCAAAATCTAGGATTCGGTTTGCATATATCCAAGGGCAAATTTGGGGAATTTATAGTCACTGTGCTTGGAAGTTCTGGGTATGGTCCCAGATGGAGCATAAACACTACATGGAGTTGCTTCCACACCAGAAGTGGTGGCTCCACATACGCTGGAGTTCCCCTGGTGCATGTGGTGGTAGACCAATTTAACTGGTCTACAATTATACCAGCAGCAGGGCTAGGACAGACCTGCATGCTCCATCCGCACTCTTCTGGGTGGAAGAGGTTTCATGGAGCATGAGACTGGTGATTCAGGCGTGATTGCATGCTGCATCACCCAGTCACCACAGCAATAGCACCATGCACATGCACTGGCAACACTGGCGTGGCAAAGTAATAATCTTCTTAATGAAGATAATCCACGCTTAGCCAGCACCTAGTTAAGTACCAGCCAGGTTTAAAATAGTTTGGGCATCATGAACTGTGGGCATCCAAACCATTCCAGAACTTCCCTTCCCCGAAATGTTTTCCCAGAGAAAGTGAAGTGCAAAAAGGCTCAACATGTGTGTTATAAGAGCAAAGCTTTTTGTGAAAATAGAAAGGAGCAGGAAATAATGAGGGGGCAGATGAGCCCAACAACATTTTGATAATGATCTTCAAATTGCTTAAAAAGAAAAAAAAAGCTTTAAAGAGCAAAAATTTCTAGTCTCCCCTATCATATAAATATGTCACCTATGAACCGGAGGAATAATACAATACCCCCATCATGAATATACTAACGTCACAGTTCCAGAAATTACAAAGATTAATTTACTAAGAAGGTGTTTCAGAATGGCTGCATCCATCCTCAAGCTCAAAAAGTATTCAAAAACCTCCCGCTCCCTGGAGAATCACAAATGTGGGTCATAGCTGTAATTATTCCAATTTATTAAACAAGGTGATAGAGATAACCCAGCCAATTTTCAACCCATCTGTTTGTGAGATATATTTAGCAAATTATATGCTCGCTGTTCAAATTTAAAGTTAATTGCTTGGCCAGAAACACATTTCCTGGTCATCATGCAACCTGGTTTTAAAGAAGTCCCATTCAGCTCTTTACACAGCCTTTGTAGATTTTCATCTTGCTTCTGATTCAATATCTACAGTCAAGCTTTGGTTAAAATAGCAACCATCTTCAATGGAGCACCCCCAAACTTCTTTTAATTTTAAAATTATATCAAAATGTGTGCCTTGCAATTAGATTTAAACGTTACAGTTGGCTTTCTAAGGAGACCTCTACTTTAGCCATGACCTTGTTTAGCATCTACGGACCTTTTTGCACTTTGGCTTTCCTGGGAAAACATCTCAGGGAGGCAAAGTTGTGGAATGGTTTGAGGGTCTGCACTTCAGAGCCACCCAAACCATTCAAAACTTGACACTTAACTTTGCACCGGTTAACTGTGAATCACCTCTATTAAAGAGGCATTTTTGCAATGCTACAGCAATGGTGCCAATAAGCATGGGTGGTGCCATTGCCATGGCATCTGGACAAGTCAACATGTGACTGCACCTGCACTGTTTGGTCACACACTCCTTCTGTACCTCTTCCACCCAGAAGATGTGCAAATGGAGCATGCCAGGCCGTCCCAGCCCAGCTGCTAGTATAGTTGTAGAGCAGTAAAAACTGAAGGCAAGAAATGGAAGTTCCTAGCCTTGGGGTCTGAGGGTTGTTTTTCATTACTCTCAGTAGTTCCAGAACATGGAGGCATGCCACCCTCATGCCACACAGACTGATGTGAAAGCAAATTTCACTGTAATTGGTCTCTTGAAAACGTTGTCGTCTTAAGATGATAACATTCATCATGGGGGCATTTCTATTTGTAATGATAGTTCTTCCTAGTGAAGATACAGGAACTTTGTTTTTCCTCTCTGATTCTTTCTTCCTGCAAGGCTTAATTTATATTCATTAAATTTCACTACTTAGCACAGGTTCTTCTGTGGTTTGGCTTAGGGTTCATCTCAAACAGCAACTAAAGCCTTATTAATAATCAGAAATCCTAAGCCTTTTTTTGCTATCGCTGTGGTTGTGTATTGTTTTAAAATATTTGTGTTGATGTTATCACCCAACTGAATTTTCACACAGTGCTGTGTGGAAATGTTTGGTGCTTAGAGATACACGTGGATATTTGTAACATTCGTTATTCATATCTACTTGTATGAATTTGAAGATTTGTTCATGAATCGAAAGTTACAACACTTGCATATTAACATTTGTATGAATATAAATGTTTTAGACACTTGTACGAATGTTTCAGACATTTGTATGAATAGTTTGGACATTAGTTAAACTGGGGAGGTGGGAAAGCAGCTTAAAAGTGGATTCAGGTTGGATTTTACTCTTTCAGAGCACTGATTTGTTATGGGATATGTATTGGATATGTATTTGTTTGTATCAGATATGTATTCATTTGTATTGGATACATATTTGTTCATATCCAATACTTAGGCTGCATCCCCAAGCAACTTATTTGCCTCTCTAGTTTCCCTCTACTGTCCCTCTATTCCAACGGACTTTAAAAGTACCATTCAATTCCGGAATAAGCGTCCACATGAGGCTCGGCAAAACACGCATTTAAAACGCAACTACCATCCCCACAGAAGCGTGTTTTCTTTGCCTGCACCTTTTTCTCCCCTCCCCCTCCCTGGTTGATAGGGTGCCAGTGGGAATGGGGAGGGACTGCGCTCTGCGCAGCCACAACCAGGAAGACAACCCCCGACAAGTCCAAAAGAAAAATAGCCATCCATCTCTCACCCACCCCAAAGGCAGCCGGGCTGCAGCCAGCGCTTGGGCGGAAGCAATTCATTAGGCTATGGCTTCCTGTGCCGGCAAAGGCAACGGCTACAGCCATCGACCGCACAATTGTTCGCTCATTCACTCTCAACACTTTCACTCTGATCACTCTGGGCCCTGATCAGGAAGTGAAATGTTGCTTGGAATACCTGCTGCTTCCAAAATGTGCACTGGTAGTCTTCTTTAAAGGGCAGTCTTTTTACCGCACATTTTCTTCCTTTTGTGCCACTGGAAGCTCGGAGAAAAGCCGGGCATGGGGGTGCTCAGAGGCAAAAGAACAGACTTTTTATTGCTTGGGGACGGGGCCTTATTGGATATTCATACAAATTTGTACACATACATTGGTATCAAATAGAATCCTACCACATTTGATGGGGATCTATTCAAATGAATATGGATTTTCTGACATTCAATTTGGTACAAACGAATGTCAAGAATCCCATCCATGTACATCCCTACTGGAGATACTAAAGAGATTCTGTTGTAAACAAAGACAAAGGTTTTCTAATCATATCCAAGTTTTCCTGAAGGTTGTGTTTTGCAAGGAGCCTTCACTCCCATGTGCATTAGCCTTTGCTAGAGGAGAAAGACTTGAGACATTGTATTTTATTCCTTGGTGGCTTCCAGCCAGCACTGTTGCTTTTGCTTTTCAACACAAGTTTCTATAAAGCCATAAAAAAGGCTGAATTTTCCCTGTACAGGTGTGATTCCACTTTGCTATATGGGCACCTTTTTGTGCTTCTGTGTTAGTTCAGGTTTTAAAGTGTTTCATAATTGTGAAAGTGTTGCAGGGCTCAAAAGCAATTGACTGTGTGGGCTGAAAAAAAAATCAAGCAATAAATCAGTAATAAACCCATCTATACATGTTTATTTTCTTAAAGGTCAAGTGATAAAAACAAGCATGTGCCCAGTAATTATTTGCTTTAAAAGAAATGCTGCATTTCTTTCACCAGTCGCAGTGGCAACCTGACATGCTATTCATTTCACACAAAGAGGCTGGCGTATCCTATAAAACTTTAGCTGCCTAGGGTTGCAGCTCACAGGACTGAACCATAAAAGGCACCTTGGATATATTGACAGATTTCCATTACTGTAGGCTGGGGGTTGTGCTGTGCACACGTTGTACTAAGTACACAGCAAACAAGCTGTAGTAGCAGCTTGTAACATTTGCTTCGTATTATTGTGTAATTTTTGGGAAATCATCTTGTCCATATAATGTCAACAAGGAATCTTGACCGTATAAAAAGACAGTTTCCAAAAATCAATAAGCTGTCCTGTTAATGTGCAATTAGCAGCCATACTATACTATTCTTATATGTAATGAACTGCATTCTTCCTCATTTGAAGGTCGTGCAGATAATGGAAGTATCTGACTAAAGCCACCTTTGGCCGAGGCTGTGTTCAGACATAAGAAAAGAAGTGACTCAGAGGCACCTCAGAGGGACAGTGCTTGTCACACCTTCATTTCCTCGGAAGAACCTTTCTTTCTGGGAAGGAAAGACGGGGGAGAGTTCCAGCGTCTGCATTTTGCTTGGAGCGCCCTTCCCCAGGTTCCCTTAGTCTCTCCCAGCAAGGAGAGGTGCAAAGGAGGCTGAGCCTGGCAGCACGGAGTGTATTTGTAGAGCAGTTGCCCCTGGAAGAGTAATTGTTCTACGAAATGCAGATGCTGCATGCAGCAGCACTTCCAGAGTTCTCCTAAGCAGTAAATGTAAAAAGAAAATGTAAATTTTCTTTCTCCATTATCTAGCCCAAAGATGAATTTTCTGAGTTATTTAATACTAAGGATGTGCACAAATGGGGTTTTTTTGCATTCAAATTTTAGTCGAATCGAATATCCAAACATTTGATTTGATCTGAATGTTTAGAATCAGAATGCAACAAAATCCTATTTGAATCGAATACATTTGAATCTATTAGTTCGAATGTTAGATTCGAGTCTGAGGTTACGAATGTCGACAACATTCATATGTGTTATACGTATCTGTACACATTTCATACACATCCCGTTTTATCCCATTTTTGTCCTGTACTATCAGCACAAATGTGTACAGATCCATATGAGATTCATACAGATACGTATGGAATACATACGGATCTGTACATTCGAATGCTCCAGATCATTTGAATGAATGTTTTGGAACATTTGAAATTTGTTTGAATATTTAAATTTGAAGACATTCTATTTGAATTCGAATGTCCACATTCAATCAAATTTTGAATGTTTAGAACATTTGTGCAAATCCCTAACACTGAGGGTACTTCCAGACATACCCTATACTGCGTTGTCCTGCCAGTGTCGCTTCCTGCCTGACAGGTGCAATGTTCAGAGAATACACAAGGAAAGCGCAGTCACTTCTGGACCACCTGACAGGGCGATCAGAAGCTGCACTGTCCCTTCGATGTGGCTTCCCGTCAGTCAGATGGTACATGCTGTTGCCCACAGCAGGGGCGCAGCATGTCCCTGAAAGCATGAAGTAAAAAGATTCTGATTGATCAGCATCTTTTTACTTCAATCCAATGCTGCGCCACTGCTGCGGGCTGAAAAAGCTGTGCTGCTTTTGATCGAGTCTGGACGGAGCCTGAAAGAAACAGCTTGTCAGTTTGTTGATGTAGTGTCTCACTCCGAAAGGGAACTTAAGCTACATTATACCTTAAGGGTGACCACAGCCTCGGTGTGTGGCCCTCATATTCCCAACCCTTCTCTCATAATCTACATTTTCTAATACATAACATTCAGGAGACGGGGAAAGGGCAGACTGGTGTGTGAACAATCCCACCCCAAAGCCGTCTCAGAGATGCTTTTTTCCCTTTTTCACTGCGTCTGATCACGGCCTAAATAGGGGGCTGCTTTTCTACTCCTTTAAGCGCTGCAAGGGTTTTGACCAATTCATTGCCTGCCTGCTATCCTCACTCCTTGGATCTGTTCCTTTCCTGATCGTCATCTTCTTTTTAAACATAAAACTTTTTTTCTCTGTCATAGGTCCGGTTCCCATTACAAGCTTAAACCGGTTTTCCTAAACTGAAATAATAGAACCGGATATTAACACGAATTTGCCTGATCCCATTACTTTCAACTTAATCGCATTCGATCCAGATTCTGAGGATCGTATATGGCGTACGTGACTCAAGGGGGGGACTCAAGTGGCTACTTTCTAAAAGCCGCTTTTCGGAGCTGCCCTGCCCTCTTCCTCCTGGCATGAACGTGCCACCCATAACGGACCCCTTCGCGGAGCCTAGCTGGGTGGCTGGGTGGCTGCCACTTGCCTGGATGGATGAAAAACAGCATCAGGCAGCCAGCGATTCTTTCCCTTCCTCTCCTCATTTCCCAGGGCACACAGCAGCAGTGGCAACTCAAGCCCCCTTCACCTGCTCACCTCCACAGCCACAGCCTTAAACATTCACACATCTCCCAGAACCTGCAGCTGCTTTCCTTTCTTTCCCTTTCTAAAGGTCAGAACTCCAAAGAGCCAGAATTGTGCAACATTGCAACATTGTTATCAGGTGTGAAGTGGGTGGATTGCTACAGTGTAACCGCTGCTGTAAGGGGTGGATTTTTACAGTGAAATCACTATCTTTGAAAGCAAGCTATTGGGGGAGGGAAACCCTAAACATGCATTCTCATCCCACTAAAACGGTACCATTCCCACAGTAAGAAATGCAAAACGTTTCAAATGCATGAACCGGAGCGAGACCTGTTGAAATGAATGTTAACATTTACAATGCTTTGGGGCAATTTAACACGCAGAAAGTGTGTTAAGCCAACCTGACATGGGGACTGTGAGGATCGAAACCGTTTCAAAACCATTTTAAGCTTGTAATGGGAATTCACCCTAGGTTAGATTGTGGGTTGCAGCTGGGATTCCTGGGTAGCCTCTGTCAGGGAATCCATCCATTTTCTCCACTCTTGCTAGAAGCAGAGAAATGTCTTATACTAATTGGATACAGGTTTGAAGCTTGTAATGGGAACGCAGCCATAAACTTATTTCTGGGTGCCTGCATATGTGTATGAGAAGTACGGAGGCAGGGTAAGATTTCTGTGTTACCAGAATAAGAACAGTAATGATGTACTAATATTCTGGGAAACTAGAGAATCTTATTGGGAGTTTGGAGATGTTTTCCCTCCATTTCTCCATCTAAGGAAGCAGACATTCAGCTTTCCCCCTACGTTTTAGCATATTTTACTGCTGGTCTCCAACTGGGTCTCCTAATCTCCCACTGGGTCTTCTCTCTCTCTCTCTCCCTCCCTTTCTCTCACACACATACACTTTGTGTGCATCTTGAAAGAGATATTCCCTATCACTATCCATCCACTTTCCTCCCTCCCTCTCTCTCCATGGAGTACTAAGGATCAAGCAAAAGGGAAAATATAAGTGCTTGTTTGCTTCTGCTGAGCTATGTGTATGTGTTTCCTTGCAAGCCAGCATAATTTGGAGTGAAGAGGGCTAGTTAAAACTGTGCCTCATCCAGTTTCCACTGAGCAACTTTTTATACTTAGACTTAAAGAGGATAGGTATATGGATAAGGAGAATGTTAAAAAGTAGCACAAAATCCCAAGTCCAAAGAGGCTGGAAAAGAAATCAGTGTTAAGGTCAGAAAAGAGTAATACTTAACATTGCCCTAAAGAATGAATGTGAATGGAATTTGGAGGGCTTAGGCTGTTTCTGCACTTGCTAGCTTTTGATCTGGATCAGCACTAACCCAGATCACAGGGAGGTGAGAGGCAGATCAGCACTAGTCTACACTAACAGCACTGATCTGATGGTCTAAGCCTCCCTAAGGCTGTGAAGCTCACACAGACTTTGCAGTCGCCCATCCCCACCCTGCAATGGCTAGGAGGGAAAGTTCCCAGCCTTGGGCTTTTTGGGGGGGGTGAATTTCAGTGGCACACTAGGGCACATGGCTGAATAAAAGCTCCTGGACATTCTGGATAACAGAGGCATGCCTTCATGATTTGGGTTACAGCCCTTAACCTGTTGTATACCCAACATACTGGATCTACAAAAGTTCTGGATTAAGAAGGATGGCGCCTCCTTGATCCACATTAACATGCAGATCAGGAGACCCAGGATACAATCCAGATATCATTTGATTCATATCTAGACATTAGTGCAGAAAGGGTCTTACGGCCTTTTCACTCTTTGTGAGAAAGGGAAGCTCAGGGATGCTTTGAGACTGAGCACTCACACAGTATGGGGACACTTCCATCCCTGGGCATATGTCCTGGGCATATAGCTGTAGGGCACTTAAAGCTGCTCTACAACTATGCTAGTCACTGGCTACTGCACACCTCTTCCGGGCAAATGGAGCATGCAGTGGGGTGGTGCAGGTGCAGTTGTGTGCTGTGTTACCTGGTTGCCATAGCAACAGCACCAAACATGCCTGTTGCCATGGTGAGGCAATTGTCTAATATACAGGTGATTGCACTTAGCCAGCTTTGGGAGAAGCAGTGACTAAGTCTGGAATGGATCAGCCTTACACCTGGTCCATTCTAGAAGTGCACTAACTATCATATTTAGTAAAGTTTTGAAAAGGCCCTTAGTTATTTTTTTTCTAATGCTGATCAAGGCTGAGCTAGATTGGTTGCTACTCCATCATACAGCAATGATATCTGTCTCACACAGCCATCCTTATATAGGCTAGGTATGTATAGCTAAATGTGCATAGAGTGAGATTTGAGTTTGGAGACTGATATTTCAAAATCTGTCAGGGCTTTTAATAAAACTGTAAGGAGTTTAGCATGCATGATCTCCATCCAATCTTGCAAATGTCTGAAACAATTGTCCTGTCTTATAGCTATTGGAGCAATTGAGTTGTTAATGAAAACAATGCAGAGAGGGGTGTGTTTGTGTGTGTGTATCCTTGAATTGCTATTTTTATTTGATTATTTAGATTTTTTATTGAAAACAAAGGGAGCAAGCAAGGCAAAGAGACTATAGCATTCCTTTTGAAATTACCTAGTATTTAAAATGTGAGGAAAGGGCATTGGAAAGACCATGAATAAATATTTTTCATACATTTATTTAAGAGGGGAAAGGAAATTTTTCAGAATATGACATTGAAGTTATGGGGCTTTCAAAACTCTAAATATTAAAGGGCATAAAATGCACCACTTGGCCATTTGAATTTATTCTGATCTGGTCATATCATGCCTATTATTCACAAGAGGCTCTAAAATAGAAATCCTCCAGCACCATATTCACTGCACCTAAGTGTAGCCACCCTTCTGCTCTAGACAGATAAACTGGTTAATTTTCCTCTCCTTTTTACTGAACCAGTAAGCATGCCATTTTTCATATGCATCCTGTTGGGTAACATACTGCAAATGCAGGAAGAACTAACCTTTAAAAGTGCTTCGTTTTTCACTTGCATAGACCATATTGTTGTTGCTGTTAGTAGTGGTATTGAAAATGATTGTTACAAGGCCATACAGGACCAATTAGAGGCTCCCAGACACCTTTCCAAGAACCCACTGTGACACATAGGAACTACCTGCTTCATCTCAAGGTGCTTATGCAACCACACTCATGCCTGGTACATACAATACACGTATAGAAAAATAATGAAGACCATTCAGCATGCAGCTTTCTTCTTCTTCTTCCTCTTCTTCTTTTTCAGTAGCATGGCAGTCAAGAGATTGAAATGTTTGAAAACCCTGCTTACACAAAGCAATTGTACCATAAATGTCAACAGACATATCGAAGAAGCAGGAGTTGCAGTTTCCCATTCCTATTTCCTGTGGAAAGATTTGTATTGGCAGTGTGCTGAAGATGGAAGGTCAAAGTTTAATTTAAACTGTAAACAGTTCTTCAGTACAACTATGGAAACCTATCTGCGGAAACAATCATAATATTAGTCTTGGAAGCAAATTTTATGTTCATTACTTGAGAAACTGAGCAATGGCCTCCACAACCCTATGGTGTCTGGTTTTCATGGATGAAATTCAGTAGTGTTCATCAACATTAAAATTGATTAAATAAAATATGAGCAGGCCCCACACAGCACTGTAATGGCACTATGTGAGCCCCAGGATGAGGTGGAGGCTACACATCCCCACATTCATTGAACATTTTTCTCACCAGAAGTGCTTGTAGGACTTTTTCCCACTCAATTACCCTCTGCTATGCCACCGAAATGTGCAGACTTACCCTTTCTTGCTTTTTTTTTCAAGCTGAATAACAATAGATTTGGGGAAGAGAGTTGGACCTCCATAATATCTGCTGATCCAGTAACCATAGTTTCAGTTTCCATGGTGATCAAGTCTCCCTGGAACTTCTCAGAGTCCTGTAACACTCAGGAAATCGCAGAAAATCATGTGAGATTTCCCATCATTCCTGTGAAATCTCATGGGTTTTCACAAGAATCATGGGAAAATGAGTGCATTTCCCTGCATTTCAAATATCTATGGTTTTTTGTTGACGACCTGGAACATATCCCCTGTGGAGACAGAGGTGCAACTGTATGCAAAAATCTGACTATTGTGGCCATTTCCTGGGCCTTCCAAAACAATCCCACCCAATAGTCTCAATTCTAGAATATCCATGCTTTATACCAGAATATCCAAATATTGCAGAATAAGTAACCAACATACAGGACATTTTTCTCTTTGGGAATAGGGGGACAGCATGAAATCTCTAAGTTCTGGAGCATTTGTTTACAAGCACTCCAGCCCTTGAAGCAACATAAACTGCCATGGTTGTAGCCCTTGCTGTAGAATGCCCTTGCTAAGGTGTGCATGGGGCAGCTTTGACTATGCTAGGCTTTGAATTTGCTTTGGATCCTTGCCGCCACCAGTTGCGCCTCTGAATACGTTCCGAATCCATTCCAAATCTGATCTGAACCTGCACCAGATTCCTCCTTGAAGCTTCAAATGAAGGCACAAAAGCTTATGCTTCACATGCAAACATCAGTCTTCAAATACAGCTAATATTTGATTCGAGTATGGAATTTCAAACCTTTGCAATTCATATGAATTGTGAAAGTGATGAACATTTTTTCACCCATCCCTACGCCTTGAACTTCTTCCTCTAATTTGTCTGATTAAGGAAGCTGTCAGAAAGTACAATCTCAATTATTGCACGATGTGAACAAGTAAATCATATGTATGAACGTTATATGTGATAGGACTGATTATTCCAGGTCCTGCATTATTGGTATCTCATGCTTTGACCTTTGGGAGCATATAGAGGACCTACCAACCCAAATCCATTTTCATTTTAAAAAGTGCAGCCTTCCATTCCACACTGAAATAATATCTTCTACGTCTTTATCCCCTGGAAATAAAGTTAAATCCTTTTAACCTACATCAAGACCTGCTTTCATACAGGGGACTTTCATACATCCCTAGCAAATATCAAATAATTCTTTTACACAACTTCTTGGTAGTGTTGGTTATTATTTTTTTAAAAAAATCTGTGATGCCTTCTCTTCTGCCTTGCACTTTGAACCGCTCATTGATTTAAAGCATTCCAGCAGCATCTCACCCATAACCTCAACAGTGCTTGGTTCAAAATGGTTATTATCAGGGGTGCTTAGGGAAACCCTGCCAGACTTACTGATTCTTTGTACTCTGGCCTCATAAGGCACCCCATTCCATTTATAAGTCCTAGTTCTCCATTACAAGACATCTCCAAGAAAAGAAAGAAAGAAATCGCTTCAAAGTCTACAGTTAAGGACTCCTTTGGGTTCTCAGGCTAATTTTCATTCTAGCACAGGTGTTCAGGCTGGCTTCTGTAGGTACTGGCTCTTGGGGAAAATCAAAGGCAGCGTGCTGAAGCTCTTAATTCCTGACTGACATCTTCTCTTCAGGAGGCTTTGATGTTCTGCAGGGTGTGAAAACTTGGTTAGAAGTCTTGCGAATTAGCCTTGCTTAGCAAAGAGTCATTCTGCATTTGTTTGCAGTGGATGACCTGCTTTCTGTGTTGACTGCACCGAGGTATAGAAACAATTGTGCTGATTTATAGCTCCTAAAGAGGCACAGAAATTAACATAAAAGAAAATATTTTCAACACAGAGGACTGATGAAAGCCACCCTTAACAGTCTGCTGAATGTCTGCGGCACTAAAAAGAGAACGGAAGGGAAATCTTGTAGGCAAAGAATATTACAGGTGAAAAGGGGGGACATAAAATATGCATAATGCCAACAATTAAACATTTTGGAATAAGAAACATTTGGACTCTATGATTGTGTCTCCATGTGCAGCACGAGAGACACTGGGGCAAGCATACCTCAGTGGAAGAACGGGATGTATATAATGCTGATGTATCCGCAGACATACGAATGTCCGAATAATTCATACGAACCATTTGAAAAATTCATTTGAATGTTTAAAAACAAATGTATAGACATTCTATTCGAATTCAAATATCTGAATTTGAGCAAATTTGATCAAATTTTGAATGTTTCGAATATTCTTGCACATCCCTAAACTCAACACAGCATTCTGTTAGAAGACCACCATCACTTTCTGTATGTGGAAAGGAGGCTTCTTGTACGCTTGAAGGTCTACTACCACTGGCCAGTGCTGAATTGCTCACATATTCTAGCAACTCTGAGTTTTAAAAGGAATTGTTGCTGCATTAGTGGGGAAAGTCGGGTCACGTCAAAGAACTGGGTTCTCTTTTCTGAGATCTTAATCATGTTTCGTTTACAGAAATAGCTTAGTTCATACGAAATGATTTGCATTAAAGCCACTACCAGCTAATGAAGCAGTTCTGTACTATATCAGATTATCTTTCCTTTGACCTCTCAAAAAAGAGTGTAGATGATGATGGTGATAATAATGACAATGATGATGATGGATGGATGGATGGATGGATGGATGGATGGATGGATGGATGGATGGATGGATGGATGGATGGATGGATGGATGGATGGATGGATGGATGGATGGATGGATGGATGGATGGATAGATAGATAGATAGATAGATATAGATTTTTCAGTTACCAAAGACTGCTTTCACTTGGAAATGAATTTTACATTTATAATGTCACAAATATCTATGTTTCGAGCAACACCCCTGGAGAAATTAAAGACCCTTGTTATTTGGAGGGTTTGCTTGTAAGTCAACAGAGGCCATGTTAATATGAACAAGGCTGGTTCCTCATACAGAACTTTCCTGATTCAACTGTGTAAGCAAAATCAAAGTGCTCATTTCCTTATGAGCACATAAAACTTTAATGGGTGGTGAAAGATTTTCACCTTGTGTTCCAGATGCCCAGATTTTTTAAAAAGAAAATTTAAGAATGTACTTAATTGGATCCCTTCACACTTCTTTTGGCAATCAACCAATGAGATATGATTGAAAAGAGCATTTTGAGTCAGGGAGACTTTAGACAGGAATGGAAATGGTAGTTCTTATTGTTTTAATATATATCATTTTGTTTGATATGTTGGATTTTAAAGGTTGTTACATGCCCTGAGACCTTCGGGTAGGGTGGAATAACAATATAAACAAACAAGCAAAAATATAAATAAATAAATAAATAAATAAATAAATAAATAAATAAATAAATAAATAAATAAATAAATAAATAAATAAATAAATAAATAAATAAATAAATAAATAGGAAATGTTTTTCATAACCACTGCTGGGAAAGTAAATTCAATGAACCTGAAATCAAAACTAAGAGGGAAACACGGCAAAAAAGAAAGAAGGTGACCTACACCAATATCCAAGTACAACATTGTGAGGACAATTAACTGTTTCATTAGCTGACCTGTAACTGTAGGCTGAGAATGCTTGGACATCTTTTTCTTCAACCCCCCCCCCTCCAAATTGATAAGAAATGGGAAACAATTATTTAATATTACATAAAATTAGCATTTTAATTCCCATTCCCCTCTCAAAAAAATTGTAGCTTTAATGTTTTAAACTGTATAGATTTTGTCTGTTCTCTAGCTGCATGATTCCTTCAGAACCTGGGAATCATTGTGAGGTATGAAGCATTTGCTGATCATAATCCAACCCCTGTGCTGAGTCAGCTCTCTCTCCTGCCTCCTACACTAGATCTCAGCATTGCAGATAAAGCCTATCTTTAGTGTCTGAAAAATAACTTTTCTCTTAGAGAAGGTATTTCCATTCTTATACTTAGCACAAGTAACCTGTCTTCATGAGCCTTTCTGCACTTACCTTCAGGACAGTAGACCAACCCTGGAGAGTCCTTGGAAGCAGAGAACAAAAGTTCTCAGCCCCTACAGTTTTTGGCTTGGCTGTTTTCAGGCCAGACCCACTTCCAGTGGTATACTGGGTTACTGGGAGTGCCATGTCCACTCCTCTCTAGTCTGATATACTGGTCCCAGGCTGGTTGTATAGCCTTGATATTGGGCTGTGACTAGCCCAAGGTCACCCAGCTGGCTTCATGTAGGAGTACAGAATCAAACCTGATATTCCCAGATAAGAATCTGACTCCTTAATCACTAGACCAAACTGTCTACAGCTGTACCAGGCCAGGGTGCCATTTTATGTGCTGTAGTCCATTCCACACTTCATCCAATGTTGACAAAGTATGACTGGGCGTGTAACATAAGAACATAAGAACATAAGAGAAGCCTTGCTGGATCAGGCCACAGCCCATCCAGTCCAGCATCCTGTCACACACAGTGGCCCACCAAATGCACAAACCTATTCCTGCTCTAGAATCCCAGCAAATGGCCTTAGAAGCAACCCGGTTCCCCCACCCCACCCCCCAGCCTGAAAGATGCACCTAGGCATTAATTCTAGTAGCCATTGATACATCTGTCGTCCATAAATTTGTCTAACTCTACCTTAAAGCCATCCGAACTGGTAGCTGTCACCACCTGCCATAGCCCGCACTTGGATGTGGACAGTAGGAACTTGTTCCATGATTTATCCCAGAACAAGCCCCAACACAGAAAGGTCCCAAATCAATATATTCTATAATTTTGGGTTTGCCTATTAGCAAAATCCATTGCATAATAATATGTTAACAGTCTTTCAGCTATTTTCTTCCAAATCGAATCAATTTGTTCCTATTATTGTTGATGGAATATAAAAGAAAAGATGCTTCATTGTGCAAGATATCAAATACAAGCAGTAGATATTTTAGGAATACTGGTTCGTCAATACTGGCTAAGTATGAGGTGCTATTCTATTATTGTTCTTTATCTTGATTGTCGTGTTCTCATTTTTGGGTTCTATATGGATTTCCAAAAACATTAGTCATTTTCTTCTACTGTTAATACAGTAGATAACTGATAACAGTAGTTCTGATAGTGTTTAGAAGTCAAAGGATTTTAGCAGAACTTTATAGCATGCTATGCAGCAAAGTTATTGCATGGTGGCAATAGAAGTACTCTGCTGTTCCCTGGTTTTAAGGGCTAAAATTCACTGGGTTCATAACTGGTATGCTTTGCTGAGCCATTTACCAAAAGAAGGATGAAAGGATGAGCAGTCATTACCGAGAATAAGATGGAGATATGTAGGAAGGCCAAGTAATCACACCCTATAATTATTTGTCACAAACTGACAGATATTATATTTATTCCATCTTTCATCAGAAAATTGCATCATCCACCTGGTCAATGGAGATGGAGACATGTTTAGCTTTACTAGGATGGTGGCATTATGCATATAAGACATTATGGATCTCTTCCAGTGAGTTTTCTTACTATATAAATTATCTATGGAAACCAAATTAATGCTTACTTTTGTTCACAAATGTTTTCTTCTGTCATCAGATAGTGTATGCAGCATCCCTTCATCTTGTATGGTGTCCAGAAAGATCACATGCTATGTTTTGTCAATTAAAAGACAAATACACAAGTCATTAAACTAAGAAACTCTATTATTCCTCTGAAAAATCATGGATAGTTGAAATATGACCAACAGCAGTTATGATTTATGGACTCTTTCCTTCCTTCCTTCCTTCCAGTATATATACTGAACATGGTGCTTTATAGATAAAATTGCTACCCCTCTAAACATTAAATACTCTTTCCTCTCCCTATCATTATCTGTAGGCTGGAAGAGTAAAAGTGGATTCCTAGTGCAGAGCTCCTCTATTTTGCAGCAGATGAAAATGTATATGTTCTCCTTGAGAATGGAGTGACAATGTCACTCAGAATAAGTCTATTGTGAAAAAGAAAAGAGGATAATTTTCTAGTCTAATAAGATCCTTCACATGCCCACGCTGCTGATTTTTTAAAAAGAAAATAAAATACACCAAATCATCCTTATTAATGTAAGATCACTTTCTGCGTGGCATGAGACCCAGATGATGACTGAATAATCAAGCGCTGATGAGGCTACAACAATAGGTGTGTGCTTGTCATGAATAAACCCATCCCAGGGGCATTTAAGGCATCATCTGCAGATGTGGTCCTCCAGTCAAGCTGACGTGTGATTGCATCATTTCAATGGCACCCTCTGGACTCCCTGTATTTGCTCTTATGAAATTCCTGTCAGCTTTTTTGCATAAATAATTCAGGTAAATGGCTTTGGTCGTAGTAAGCTGCCAATTATTACAATGCTGCTACTCACCATCACTCATTATGGTTGTGTCAGCCCTTCCATTACATATCCTCCAATTCCAGGCTTAAGAAACCTATTATTCCATTTTAGCTCAAGGGCATTTATTTTCCACCTTGTCTGTCAGCCTTGGCAAAAAGTAGATTTTAATTGCAAAGAAAAAAGAAGAATCACAAAAGTTTTCTTTGCTGTCCTTTTTCAGAGGTTCATATATTAAGATCTTATTGTGGGACCCACAATATATAGAAACTACAGCTATCTACACCATCCACACATTTCATTGAATTTACATTAAGTGATGCAATAGCCCAACTAGCTTAATCTCTCTGCATCCAAAAATCTGAATACCCTGGGCCTTTCTGCACGTAGCACACTGTTAGCCTTGCAGTGCATTCTGGGATGGAGCATCTGTGCTTGAAGGAGCCATTTCTGAATCAGAAATGGTTCCTTCTTTGCAGGAGTGTACTGCAAGGCAACTACATGTGCAGCACAATATAGTGTTCCACATGTGCACTTACCTTCATCTGTCCCAGCCTTCCCTGGCTCTGGTGAGGCCCATCCACACCTCTACGGTGCTGAGTGGGTCAGCTGACACGGATCAGGGGACCTGGAACACAAGTGTGCATGCATGGTACATGATCATTGTCATGACTTCCAAACAGACTGTCTCAAGACTCTGCAGAGAAATGGAAGTTCTTTGTAGGAAAGTCACTAGCCAGGTCTCCAACTTACACGCCAGATGGCTTCTTCCAGGGCATGTGGGTTCAAAAGATGCCTCTGCATATGCATCTGCATTTCCATTTACAAGTGTCGAGATGTCATTTCTAGTGATGTCTGGGAGAACTTTTGTTGCAGGCAGAAAAATCACACCCTGCAAAAATGATGCCACCCCTAATAGCCATCTGCACCCAGAAATGGGGTGGTGCAAATGCTGTGAGGTGCTTTTTGTTGCCACAAGGGAGACTGCAGTAGCAGAAGCCAAAACACAAGGCACCTCACATTGCTGCAGAGCAAAAGAGGCCACTAGACTTCCATGGCTGCACCAACATGATGCTGTTCTGCCCCTTTCCTCTTTTGTTATTTTTGTGGCATAGTAAGTTCCTGCTGGGTTGGAGAAGTGACATTGGCTGTGGTCACACCTAAGGTTTAATCCAGCTTCAGTCCACCTTCAGAGTGAGAGAACACATCAGCCAAATGACCAGTAATTTTATCTATCCCAAAGGTGAATTTTCTGAGTTAATTAACTTTGGGCCAATTCGCACTTCGTCCCATAGTCAGCAGTTACATTCTGGAAAAGTCTCCTGCCTGCCCAGAAGTTGCTTAATTGCTGAGCAGGTGTGGAGCAAATAATTGTGCTCCACAGGCTCACCAATCCTTACCCCAACTTACCTGAAAGCATATAGTGATGACTATTCACACCTCCGCTGGACAGGGAGGTCATCAGAGATGCCATGCAAATGCACTGGCAGCTCTACTGGCCTTCTGACACAACTGTGAATACACAGAGCATTTGCATTGTCATAGCAACAGTGCTGATGCATGTGCAATTGCGGAGGGCACCACACACAAGATGGTGGCACCCAGAAGAGGACTGGCCCTCAAATGGATGTGTGTGTGTGTTAGGCTAATGTTGACTAGTGTTTGCAAGTGTGAGCACTAGTCAACGTTAGTTGATTGCACTCCTTTCCCATCCACGGGATGGGATGGGAAGGGAAGTGTGAAAACACCCACTGAAAGAAAACACCTTGTCACTTTGCTGATGTATTATCTCACTCTGAAAGTGGACTGAAGCTGGGTTAAACCTTAGGTGTGACCACAGCAGTGAAGTAACAGTGGCCCTACAGCAACACTTTAAAAAAAATAGTCAGGAACTTTCACTCAGTTGTTAGCAATCTGACATAGCATTGGATCTGTCCACTAGCCCAGACAGGAAGCCAACATTAGTGTATCTGGCAAGTCCCTCACCTTTTGGAATCCCATACACTTACCATGGGTTGTCCTTCTGTATAGACATATATAGAATTGTACATTTAGTGGTCTGTGAAGCAGATCACTGCAAATGAGGACCTGTATTTTTCTACTTCAATAGCCTGAAGAACTCCATTTTCTGAGAGTTCCTCACTTTCCTCCTTCCTTTGCCCTCTCAAATGTCAAGAACCAAAAAGATCTTACAAGAAGAAAAAATCTCAAAGCATGCCTCCTGAGAATCGTGATTCTGAGAAGCTTGTTTCTAGTAATTCAGCTCTGGCAGCTGAAAATGATGTGCTGAATGGGAAAGAACTCTTATTGTAAAGCATACATGGAAGCTTTTTATTAGTGAAGAATCCAGGCATAGTAAAACAGACATGTTGCAATCTGCTTGGTTCCTCTTTGGGGAGTGTGAGGGCATGGAGGAAGAGGAAGACTGGGGTTTGAATTAGTCATTGACCTTTGTTCCATTGCCTGAATTGCTATTCTGCAACGATTAAATGATGTTTTGCAGGCCACTCAGTCAGTGCTGGTCAATAAGCTATTAGTGCCATCATTGCTAGTGTGTCACACTCAGGCTTCAACAGTGTGATTAGTTCCATTATCAAGACCTTAGAAGGCCTCTTGTCAAAGCCCACTGAATCTCAGAAAGATTTATTTTTTGGACCATGTTCAAAGAATCTGCAGAGTCTAAAGACTGCATGTGTTTAACAACCAAGCAGATTTTCTGTGGTCTTTTGAAAATTCAGATTCTGTTTGTCTGCCAAAATGCTAAATTTCTAAATGCCCAGGAGGTAGATCCTTGAGCTTGCTTTAACTTCTTAGGACCTTTCCGCACTTATCAGCATCCCACTAAAATGGAAGGCCAAGACCGCTTCTAGGCCTCTTTCTCATGCTGGAGTGGAATTGATAGGGCCTGCTCCTTAATAGACCACCTTGTCCACATTTGATGGAGCCAACACACCAAATAGGTGGCTGAAAATAGTTACCTAGTTCAATGGAGCAGTAGATCATTTCAAAAAGCTCTGTTGCAGTCTACTTCATCCAAACAGCATTTACTTATTCCACATTATTTGGATAATCCATGGTAATCCAGAATAAAATATGTCTATATGCACTTTACTCCAGCTGCCAATTCTCACTTTGGCCCATAGTTCACAATAAGTGAATATCTGGGCAAGTGCATCTGAACATGCAGGAGGCACTTACAGCCTACAAGTACCCCCTGCCTTCACATATGTTCACCTATCATGAACTAGCTATGTGTCACAACCTCACCAACCTTTTACCCCAAGTGACTGGAACTTACCTGACAGCATCCAGCTGGCAACCATTTGCACCTCTGCCAGCTGGGGAGATAATGGGAGCTGCTGTACAAGCATGCTGGCAACTCACATGAACCCCTGATGTGACTACAACTGTGCAGAGCATCAGCATTGCCGTAGTGATGGCACTGACACATGCGCAGTTGCATAGAAGAAGAAGAAGAAGAGATGGCTTTTCTACCCCATATTTCTCACCCATTTAAGGGGACTCAAACCGGCTGTTCTCCCCACAACAGAACACCCTGTGAGGTAGGTGGGGCTGTGAGGGCTCAGAAGACAGCTGTGACTAGCCCAAGGCCACCCAGCTGACTTCATGGGGGAGGGTGGAATCGAACCCAGTATTCCCAGATAGGAGTCTGGCTCCCTAACCACTAGACCAAACTGGCTCACAAACTGGCATAGGGTGCCACACTCAAGATGGCAGCACCCTGCAGAGGAGCAGCCTGGCAATGGAACATAGGTAAGTGCTCGATCACGCAAGGGCTGGGCTGTCATTGACTAGCGTCCACAACTGCAACTGCTAATCAACATTGGTTCATCATGCACCTTTCCCATTCATGGGATGGGAAGGGAAGTGCAAAATCCCCCCCAGACTATCCAAATAATCCTAGGCCCTGTCCCCAAAAGACTTATTAGCCCCTCTTGGCTTCCTCTGCCGTCACTCTGTTATAGCTGACTTTAAAAGTTCCCTCCACTTCTGGAATAAGCGACCCCATGGTAGCCGCGATCTAAACGGACTTTCCGTCCCCATGGTAGCCGTCTTCTCTTTCCGGGCATCTTTTCCCCCCCGCCCCCTCTCTTGTTAAAAGGAAAAATAGCCAGATCTCTGTCTCCTGAAACAGCTTCCCGCCCCTAGCAAAGGCAGATGATCGCTCATTCATTCACTTTCAGCACTTACTTTCACTCAGTTCTCTGTTAGAAAAGGCTTTCTGCCCCGGCAAAGTCAGCAGCTGCAGGCATCAGCAGCGCGATCCTTCGCTCATTCTCTTTTAAGGCTTTCACAGATCACTGATAACAATGTTGCAATTCTGAGCAATTCTGGCTCTTTTTACAAAGGAAAGGAAGCGAACCTGCTGCATTTCTCAGATGTGTGAATGCTTTTTGGCTGTGTGTGCAGGCAAGCAATCCCCGCCCCTTTTGCCACGGAGCGTCCTCAAGGCAGATATAGCGAGCAAAACCCGTGAATCGCCGAAAGAGCGCTGGAACTCTTCTTTAAAGTGCACATATTTTATTGCGGGTGTCTCACTTTCCTAAGCTCCCTAAGCGCCTTGTAAAGCCTGGAATGGGGCCGCTCAGAGGCAAAAGAAGAGTTCCAGCAGACTTTCAATTGCATGGGGACAGGGCCCTAGTCACTTTGTTGATGTATTCTCTCACTCTAAAAGTAGACTGAAACTGGATTAACACTTAAGTGTGAATGCAACCCGAGTGCCTTTCCATCCTACTCTGAAGCAATGCCCATAATCAGGGATGTGCACAAATTACCCATGCATTTGGAATCTGGACAAATGCATCTGGATTCCAAGATCTGTGGATGAATCAAACAGGGCTCTTTTCAAAGGGCTGTATCAGTCCATGAATTGGATAATCCAGTATTTCTAAGGATACTGGATTACCCTGGGGCCTCCACCCCTAGGCCAGCCTACCCCAAACCTCCCACCCAGGACCCACTTACCTGCTCTGGTGGCACTCCAGGCCTCTTACAGGACCCTCTGGAAGCAAAAGCAGGCTTCCTGGGAGGTAAATACTGGCCAGGGGAGCCTGCTCCAGAGAAGCCTGCTCACGGTTCCACAGGGCCCTGGTGAGGCCTCTCCGGGGCCCACTTACTTGCCTCTCCGGGGCCCACTTACCTGGGGGCAAGGTCTGGTGGCGGCGTGGCCCTTATCTGGGGCCCACTGGAACCTCAAAAGTTTCCCGAGGGCTAAATACAGGCCTTCTGATTGCAGGCCCTGAAAGAGGCCCGGAGTGGTAGCAGCAGTGTGGAGAAGGCACCGTGGAAGTAAAGTACGTGGGAAGGTGGTGGGTAAGGATGGCTGGGTAGAATATCTATGCCGGGATCTGAATACTCCCACATCCGCGGGCGGGGTATTCGGCCGGAGCCAAATTTTTCCACATTCTATTCAACTCAATTAGAATGTGGAAAAATGGCTCTGTGCACACTCCTACCCATAATACCTATCTACAATGGCCACATCATGTAAGAGAAGTTCACACGAAAAGAGCTGGAAACAAAGAATCTGAAGAAAACATTGTTTAAAATAAGCTTTGCTCTTCTTCCTTATGCTCTTTAGCAGGAGGAGCGCAGACAAGAACCCCTTGTTTTGGTAGAGAGATCCCTCTTGAGGCTTTCTTTGGGGCTATTGTTTCACATCCCACTGTTGGCCTTCTTTTTATGTTTGTTTTGTTTCATTTTTGAATCCTGTAACTAGAGCTGACAGTTTGTCAGGGTAGCTGTCAAAAATGTGTGAGGAGAAGGCATTTGCCTGGAGGATGGTGAGCCCAATGACTAGTTAAATGTAATTTTCCCTGTGGTTGTAAACCTATGGTCAGGCAAGCCTGCTTTAGGATGTGCAAGCATGTGTAACACAGTCTTTCCTCCACACCAAGCAAGTATTTGCACACAGGAGATTAGCATATCAGAGAGAGGTCTAACATACATGTATATCTAGTTTGGATTATGATGGGGTTTTATTTATAGTTTTTTGTAAAGCGGGGGAGCCAGTCTTATAAGCTATTAAATGTATACTGTAGAGGAGACATGATCCACAGGAGGCTAAGGACCTGTTTGGACTTAACTACATGGAATGTGGATTGTGACTTCTGGACTTTCCCTCTTAATATCTAACCTTCTTCCAGTCATATCCCCAACATCTGAGTGCACCTGATACAAATACGGTTCAAGGAACAAAAGGGTCCAGCTATAAGCAATATTCATGAAACATTTTGAGCCAAAAACAAACGGCTTGTTCCCTCTTCAGAAATGTTCTCATTCAACCTCAAGTTCTCCTTTCTCTTTTTCTAGCACAGGCATTGCATATTCTGTTAGTTATTCCCTTTGGTTTTCGTCTTCCCCCACATACATCATGTTCCAGTCTCTGAAAATGAGTTGGAACGACATACTAAAAAAAATTAACTCACTTTAGGAGTGCAAAAAAAGGAATTTTCAGGAAATCCATTTTGGGATTAGATAATGCAGAAAGAAAATTGCTCATTATGTTTTCTGATGTCTTCTCTTCACTCCTGAGTCTGATCAAAGTTGGATTAAAATTTAGATGTACCTGGGTCCTGGGATGGGAAGAGCCATGCATTAAAATCCAGGGGCCAATGTTATCATAGGGTGTGTTCAGAAACAGGGTTTATATGCTCCTGGGGCAATTTTGAAACCCTTAGGACACACAGCAAATATAAAAAACAACTTTACCCTATCCCAAAGTCTCTTGAAGTCTGTTTGAGTGCCCCGTTTGCAGATGTGAAAGAATCACTCTCAGGGTGAGAAGGAGTTAAGGTTGGATGGGATGAGATGACTACAAAGCTCCTGAACCAATACCAGCCTGCTGAACAATTAGATCCATGGAAAATCAGGGGTAGCAGCAAATGGGAACTGAGCTCTTGTTGCTATAGAGAGGTTGTTAGGCTTCAAGGCCAAGGAATGAAATAGGTAGCTTGAGGTGTTCCTTTTAAAAACTTGTGGGCTGTTCCCTTGGAAATAAGTGCCTCCAAAATGCTATATGTGATCACACCCATGGAAGTTGGTGTAAATATAGTTTTGAGGGAGTTCCTACTGCAAAACAAACTTAATGCAGGCCAGTTGAACTGAGCTTGCCTGTCCCCTACCCCTGATGGGTCCCTGATGCCCAATGCTGTCTATTACTAGTATTACTACTACTACTTTTACTACTTGTTGTTGTTTAAGGCATTTCTATAGTGCTTTTCATGTTTAAAAAAATCAAAGTGTAAAAATAATAACAGATAATTAAAAACTGAGTGGGCCAAGAAAGAAATAGATTTTACAGAAAGTCTGAGTAAAAAAAAAAAAAAAGTTCCTATAAGCATATGTATAGTTGTTTCTTGAAGGGCGCGTCTCCATGCCAAAAAAAGTCCAAATTTAAGCTTGTTTTGCCTTGGAGCGTAAAGGGAGAGCGTAAGCACCAGTGAAGATGCGCACCACTCATTGCACCCTATCTGTCCCCTTACCCTCCCCGTGCCAAGAGCGTTCAATGTGGCTGTTGAGCGCTCCATTCCTCTTTCGATTGGGGCTTTGGACATCACACTCCCTCAGCCCGCTGTCTTTGCGAGCACACAGAATCTGGGTGGGCAGAACCCCACTCCAGCCCCCATACCCCCCATGCCAAGTGAGCTCAATGTGGCTGGCGAATGTGCTGTTTGAGCTCAATGAGGCTGGCAAACATGCTGTTCCTTGCCACACTGTCATTGCGAGCACGCAGAATCTGGGAGGAATCCCCCCCCCCAAGCTAAGTGAGCACAAGGTTTCGCTGGTGGAGAAGGGTGACCCGTCCCTGGGTTCTTGGCTTTTCTGTTTGAACCCCACAAGACGCCTCCCCACCCATGAACACCCAGGTGCTGAATTATCTCCCGCTCTCTGGACTGTCATGCGGAGGTGTGCACCACCGCTAAACTCCCTTTTAAAAATAGCTTGAGAAATATTTTAAATCCAATTTTGACATTGGCCCTCAGGTACTGTTTGCCTAGAGGTGCCACCTGGTGGATTTTCATTGAAACCAAGCCGCGATGTGATGCCACCTGCTGCTGTTTCACCAAAATTGCAGTGGTGGGCGGAACAAGGCATGGCAACATCAAGCCGGCCTCCGATCAACAAGAGAGGGGGAGGGGAGAAAAAGATGCGGGCTTACAAAAAAGGCTTCCATGGGGACAGGAAAGTATGTTTTAAATCTGCATTACAACATGCATTTTAAAAATCTGATGCAAGGGAGAAGCAAAAAGAGACCATGGAGACGCGCCTAAACAGTAACATTTTCTGGTAGCTTTTTCACTTATGCTGGGTATACATATTAGAAGAAACACACACTACAACTCAGGAACATGTCAGAGACAATATCATCTAGCCCTTATGTTCTGATTCCCTTTCTAATCCACCTTCTCTAGACTAGAATGTTCTTGGGCAGGGGAGGGGCAGAATGGTGTGTGAACAATTCCACTTACCAGCCCTAAGCAGCTTCCAAGCCATCTCAAGGGTGTCTGGATTTATTTTTTTCTTCCTGTGCGTGATCACAGCTTTAGCCTTATTTTTATTTCATATGTTATATACTTTCAAAAAATGGACTTGGGAATAAGATTGAATACCTATTGTTGACTAAACATTACGACTATAATTTCTGATCATTTCAACTACAATTTAATGGGATCTTTGGGCTGTTTCTGTTCTCTATCATTTTAGCCAGCTATGTTCATAATTAATATTTTTACTGAACAATGTCAGTAAAATTACTCTGTAAATTTAAAGGGAGGTAGTTTATATTAGGAACAGTACGTGAAAAGAACATCCTTTCACAGAATAGCAGATTTTCTTTTCTTTTTAAGCATCTTCATGGGACTGCTTATTTACAATACAGAAAGAGAAAACATTATCTGCATCAGGAAGGGACTTGGAATCGTTTCACACATGACAAGGAGGGCAGAAGAAATGTAGGAAAGGCTTTCCATTTAAATGTAAATAATGAAATGTGTGAATCAAGCCATTGTGAAATGGTATATCCTGCAGTATCTTCTACCTCAGAAGCACAAAAGAGAAGGACATTCAACTCATTCTACGGGGAAGCTAACTCTGGCATGGCATGGCTTTCCTCATAAGACATTTCTATAGTCAGTGCCTAGATTGGCAGGGTAGCACGGGAAAGGTGTGAGAGAGACTAACGTTGACTAGCGCTCGCACTTGTGAGTGCTAGTCAACAATAACCCAGCCCTGCACAATTGATCACTCACCTGTGTTTGATTGCTAGACCAATTCTCCGCAGGGCGCCGACATGTTGAGCGCAGCGCCCTGCACAACTGTACATGCATTAGCACAATTGGGGCAGCGGCAGCCCACGGGACTCCAAGATGGGCCGAAACTGGGCTGCCAGCCAATGGGTCAATATAGCTCAATGGCAGCAGCCTGAGGTGGAGCGTCTGGCCCCCACAGCAGCCTTTTTGGGCTTGTACACACAGTGACAGAACGACCAGACCTTGGCCATTAAGGGTCATGTTGGGAAGGAGTCCCTTACCGGCCAAAGCGAATGGCCATCTCGCTCTGCGTGTACTGTCCGGCTGTAGTGCAAAAAGGCCTTCAGCCTCTGGTCCCTATTCTGGGATAAATTCCACAGCAAGAGCAAGTGCAGAAAAGCCCCTGGTTTCAAACTGTACACAGCCTTTAATTCACTAGGGCCATGTCTTCACGGCAACCTTATCTTGGATTCAAAACGTTTTCAATCCTCGGAGTCCGCAGGGCAGTTTGGTTTAACATGCTTTCTCCGTGTTAAACCACCCCAAAGCGTGGTGAATCTCAATCCTGATTTCAACAGGTCTCACTCTGGATCGTGTACTTGAAACGTTTTACATTTTTTACTGTGGGGACCGTACCATATTAAGGGATGAGAATCCATATTTAGGGTTTCCCTCCCCCAATAGCTTGCTTCCAAAGATAGTGGTTTCATTGAAAAAATCCACCCTCAAAACAGCCACTATAAAAACCCAGTCCTTAAAGCTACACTGTAGCGATCTAGCCTCTTCACACCTTAATAACAAAGTTGCAGTTTTGTGCAATTCTAGCTCTTTGAAAGTTCTGACCTTTAAAAAAGGGAAAGGAAAGCCCTGGAGGTTCTGTTTTAAAGGCTGTGGCTGTGAAGGGGGTTTGAGTTGCTGCTGCTGCTGTGTGCCCTGGGAAATGGGGAGAGGAGGGGAAAGAATCACTGGCTGCCCATGCCTGTTTTTCATCCATCCAGGCAAGCGGCAGCCACCCACCCAGCTAGGCTCCATGAAGGGGTCTGTTGTGGGTGGCACGTCCATGCCAGGAGGAAGAGGGCAGGGCAGCCCTGCAAAGCGGCTTTTAAAAAGTAGCCACTTGAGTCCCCCCTTGAGTCACATGATCCTCAGAATCCGGATCGAAGGTGATTAAGTTAAAAGTAATGGGAACAGGCAAATTCACATTTGCATCCGGTTCTATTATTTCGGTTTAGGGAAAGCAAAATAAGCTTGCTGTGGGGATTCCCCCTAGGTGGTTTTAGACAATCCATTCCCTTCCCGTTCAGGATCTCAAAATTTGAACTGCCATAGAAGAGTGAATTAACTATGACATAACCCTCCAAATTATTCTTTAAGGGGTATGTCTTTCAGAAAAACTATCTGTACCACACACAAAGGGCATGGGAATCAAACTGCTTTACTGATGGCACAAAATCTGTGCTCTATCAGCATTAGCTGCACTTGTTCTTCTATCCTACTTGATCTAAATGCCTCCTCCCCCTGCCACACTCTCTTAGCACTAAAGCAACCACTTCTTTCAAAGGCATTTTGCACAATGCCAGAACTAATCAGTCATCATGCCACATGAACAATAAAAATGATAAAGGTGAAGCTCTCTGGCTTCCTTTTCTGCAATCAAGATTTCTTTCAGCAAATTACAAGACATATTTGGAAGGAGAATAGCTGAGTATAGCTCCTTCATGTGTGTGAACCTTGCTCATGTCAGGTTTAGTGATGGTCAAATAGTTGCCAGATCCACAGGAGATATTCAGTTGCAGAGTTCAGTTTCAAATTGGATGAATTCTTAGGAAGGGCAACCATTCCACAGGGCATCTCTTGTCTAAACTGAAAGACTAAAGGTATTGTTAATCCTACCTGCCTGACCCTGCCTGTATAGCAAACAACCTCCTAAATTTATCATCTGTGAAACCAGAACCTTTCCCACTTTCCTATTCTTTGTAGGGTTTTTTTCAAGATTTTATTAGTCTTGGCATTAGTTTGCCCCCCAAAAGAGGGCTATATTTGAACTCCCCTTTATTTCATACATTGTTTTACCTTTACAACAGGTGCCCATTATAAGTCACTCTAAAGCAGGAATCTGAACTGCACTAGGTTAGCAATGCCGGCCCAAAAGCAAGCATCAGTTTACTTCCCGGCTCAAGATGTATCTCAGGGTGCATCCAGATGGGATGAAAATAGCCCCATTATTAATTTATTATTTTATTTTATTTCTATCCCGCCCTATACTCAAAGGTCTCATATATTTTAAAGACATATATTAAAACAGCAGTATATATTAAAACAGTAAATAGTGCCTGTAAAGTGGGAAGAGACAGTATATTCCCATTTAACCAAAGGCCAAACATATAAGTGAAGGAGCCTGACTTACCTCAAATGGAAGACTATTCCAGAGCCTGGGGTTCATAACTGAGAAGGCCCTCTCCGGGGTGCCCACCCCTGAAGATAGTGGGACAAAGAAGTTTGTCTGATTTTACATCTACTCTTATTCAGCATAAATGTCAGTATGTTTTAAGAGCCACAGCCTTTAACTGCCTAAGCAAAATCACTTTTTAATGACGTTTAGTATCTTACTGCACAGTTCTTACTAAACCTTCGGGTCTGCAAAATCCTGCACGTACAAGATGTATTAGCATTTAAAAGCAAAGATAAAAGAAGCCTGACAGAAGGAATTTGATTGCATTTGTGGTTTTATTTGGGGAGGGAGGAAAAGGAACAGACAGAACAAATCTGGGTCAAACTCAGTTAAGACTCTGCTGTAGATTTTTGTGGTAGTCTTTCTGTTCCTTGCTGTAAACAAAGTACAACTTCTTATGATGTAGTGATTTCTAATATCCTGATGCTTTAAATAAAACTCATGCAAAGGGCTTTGACTCAGTAAACCTCAGGGAGCCAATCAAACATTGCAGGCAAATGCACTTCACCTGCCTTTAGCTGAACCATAAAAATAGCTAGAGAATTAGAACACTTGGGGGAGACAGGGAAGCTGGGAGACAGAACACTAGGGGTGCCTACAGACAACACTCTGTGCTTCGCTGCCTATGTGCAGCTTTTTCCAGCCTGCAGCATGGCAAAGTATTTAGCAAAGCAAAAAGATGATGATTTATCAGCATCTCTTTACTTTGCACTTACCTTTGAATGCTCCATGGGCAACACAGCTTCCTGTCTGGTGGACAGGAGGCTGCTGCGAAGGGACACCGAAACTTCCGATACTCAAAGGAGGAAATCTATTCCCTGAATGCAGGAGCTTATTACACTGCCCAACAGGTAGACAGGTAGACAGGTAGACTTCTGCCCAACAGGTAGACAGTCATGCATATGGCTCTCAGTGCAAAATACTGGCATTCTGTAAAAATCGGCATTTACCTGTGCAAACTTTTAAGTCCCTGCCTGTGAAGCAAACTAAAATCTATATTTCATACCTTCTTTTTTATAGCACTCTAAAGATTGCCGACATCCTAATCATTTAGGCCACAATTAATATCAAAAATGATATTCTTCCAGAGGTCTGTACCAATCGTGTAGCTGGCATTTGGATATAGACATTCGTAAAGCACTATAAACAGTTTAATTTGAAAGCCAGCGTTTCTAAATTATAGTTACACCACAATTAATTAAAGCTTGTCGTGACATTTGTCCATCTTTCTAACTAATCCATAATGACTGTTTGATGATAAATATTTGAACAGCTGGAGGGGGTAAGCAGGAGGATTTGCCTAAGCCCTAAGCTAAAAGAACAAACTTAGGAAGTAATCTTGATGTCTATCTGATTAGAGAATTATCCATATTAAATGAGAGATGAATGATGAACTACAAGGGAGTCATGCCCTAAGTAAAGCAATGGAACCAGCTGTTCTATAAAGTTGGTAAATAACAGATATTCAACAAAAGCAAACCACTGTACACGCAAAACCTGCAGGTTCAATCTCTGGCATCTTCAGACAGAACTGGGAAAGACTCCATATTTCTGGAAAGCCACTGGGTGGGTAGGTGAGAAGCTGGAAGGATAATTTTGATTTCCAGTTTTTCGAATCAGGGGAAATCAGAGTTCAAGGAGACTTCATCTTCAAATGGAAATTCTGATTAAGACACACTGGTTGCCATCCAATGCACTCCCAGACGGAGCATCTGCACTTGGAGGAGCCATTTACGACCACCTTTCCCCATCCACAACGCAAGATGCATTTTGACTGAGGATCCTTGCTGCCACCTGAGGGACATAGAAAGGACATCTTAGGGTAAGATAGCCTGGCCCTTTAATTCGTCTTGCAGTGTTTTATGATTATGCTTCAGGGGCCTTTCTGCATTTGGCTCACTAGTCAATGTGGGGTGAGCTCCTAGAAAGAGCTTCTGCACTTGAAGGAACCATTTCCAAACTGGGAATGGCTCCTTCCATGCAGGAGCTCACCCCACATTGACTATGCATGGGGCAGGTTGACCCTACACCCCACGTGCACCTATCTTTACCTGCACTGGAGCTTGAGCTGGTAAGACTGGCCAGGCCCATTTGCACCTTTTCTGGCACTGAAGGGGCATGTGACACACCATCCAAGCACACTGGTGCATCACATGATTTGCCAAGCAAGCACACAGTGAACAAAATGGCAGCAGGATTACTCATAGAGCTGCTAGTAGGGTGACCTTTCTGATGGCAAAGCAGATGGCCTGCCACGGTGACCAGATTGCACCTGTGAAGCCATCCACACACATACACCCAGGGGACATGGCCTCAGTTTCAGATTGAGTACTTATTTTATTGGAACTTTATTACTACATTCTCCCAAGAGCATATGGAAAGCTGTCATCCTTTACATAATCCATACAATGTTCAGAAATACTAAAGGAGGATTTTAAGATGCTGTTACAGGCTTGCAAATGTTGTGCAAACTCTGAAAAGAGGTATTCCTATTATTAAATTTCATATATTGTAGTCCTGAAAACCTAATTTTCACTTAATTTAACTTGGCTTATCACATCAAACATTTTTCTGCCTTGCCATGCACAAAATATTTATTACCTTTACTGGAAAAACAGAAAGCCTGGGCAGACACTTATAAGACTAGATATCTACTGACATCCAGTAAGAAATCTATTATCTGAAAACTTGTTTCTTTTGCCCAGGATTCTGCTGGACTATAAGGGAGGGTACAATACAGTATTTTAGTATGCCTGCTCTATATACATAATGTTTTTGTTGTAGCCATTAGATACTAATACTAATACTGCCTTGAAAATGAGAGCAGATGAGAGAGCTATTTTGAATTTAACACTGCAACTGAATAATTTATTAACTCCTTAACCTGATGTTCCAATCAGATCTATTGGTGAAGCCAGTCTGTGAATCCCATTACCATCATCTTAAGTTGCCTGAAACTGGAGCCTCATCCAGGGGCCAAGCAAAAGGGCCATCTTTGTGGCAGGAGGCTCTGATCCCATCAGAGAGTGGGAAAGCTCCCACAAGTGGGCCTTTTCTGGCACAATGTTTGCATGGTGCAAGCTCTGTAGGGCATGTTCTCCACCTTAGGGATGTGCACAGATTCCAAAAATTCAAAAATCTGATTCAAATTCGTTCGAATTTGAATCGGATTTTTGAAAATCCAAATTTCTAAATTTGATTGAATTTCTAATTTTTGGAAATCCGATATGGATTTTCAAATTATTCGACTGAATAGATCATTTATATCACACCCGAATATCGAGTCTATTTGCGCATATAACACGGGATGAATACGGGATGCACACAATTCAATTCGAATTAGATTTTCAAAAATACGGATTTGGATAATCCGGATTCGAATTGTATTTTTGAAAATTTGGGTTTTTGAATTTTGAATCGAATCAAATATTTGAATTGACTCGAATTCAAATGCAAAAAAATGCATTCGTACACATCCCTACTCCACCTCTGTTGGTCCGATACCTTCAGAGTCATTTTTCAGCAGTCTGATGAAGGACATGCTGGAGAGTGCTTAAAGTATGGTGTGAGGCACCCCAGCTGTTTGACCGTTGTACTCTGAGGGCCATCTGAGAACACTACGACCATAAGTGGATACAACCCTTGTACTAGTCATCCAAGGACCCATCTACAACTAAGTTTTAATCCATCTCTAGTACCCTTTCAGAGTGAGAGAATCCATCAGCAAAAGGACAAGCTGTTTTCTTTTTGCACTCTCTGGCTGCATTTCCACTCACATTATAAAACCATTTGAAACGATTTGAAACTTATTTGAAACTTATTTGTCCCCATTACAGATTGGGTTCCCATGTTTTCCGAGCAGTAAATCACTAAAAACCACAATAAAAAGACACTTGAAAATACAGGTGTTTCCCCCCCGTTTTTGCTACTAAAATGCTTTATCTTTATTCCTTTGGCAACGGTACTGCAGTATTGGGGGCAGATGTGTCATGAAATAGGTGAGGTTTCATCCTGCAGGACAGCCCCTTGCCAGGTTTAAGGTGCTCAAGACTTTTTCCATCAGCAGACCACTTCACAGTTTCATTTTCAGCCACTTCACACTGGTAACAACTAACAATTCACCCACTCTACTTCACACTGATAACAAAGTTTCATTTCCCACAAGAAGAAGAAGAGTTGACTTTTCTACCCCACTTTTCTCACCCATTTAAGGGGACTCAAAGTGGCTGACAAAGCTTTTCTACATATTCTTCTCCCCACAGCAAACACCCTGTGAGGTAGGTGGGGCTGTGAGAGCTCAGAAGAGAGCTGTGACTAGCCCAAGGTCACCCAGCTGGCTTCATGGGGGAGGGCAGAATCAGACCCACCCCAGATCAGAGTCTGGCTCCCTAACCACTAGGCCAAACTGGCTCATGAAGGTTTGGCTTTGCTATAGAGAAGCAAACAGCAGAAGCCAAAGCAGGAGGGAAAGGGGAGTTGGGATTCCCCACCCTTGGCCACGTCATCGTGAGCTCAAACCCAATCGGAAGAAAGGGGTGGGCACCTCAGCTGGCAAAGGGTCGGGAGGAAAAGATTTGCTTTCCCCAGTGTGTTTTTGAAGCATTTTCTGTGGGAACAGCAGAATTGGGGTTGACTGACATTTAAAGTCAAGGAAGTGGGATAAGCCAGAATGTGCATTTGCATCAGGTTTTGTTGCTGCATTTTTAAAAGTTCAGGTGGGAACATAGCCTATAACTTGGAAATTCCACCTTTGGGTTAAATAATATGGAAAGAAAATAACTAGTCATTTTACTGATGAATTATTTCACTCTGATGGTGAACTGAAGGTGGATTAAAACTTAGGTGTAGATGGGCCTTGAGTTAATATATACTACCCTCATATATTTATATATATTCCAGAAAATATTTGGTCTATCTGCTTTTTGAATTTGCTACTGTTGGCTTTCTTGATTCTTTTTAACCCTGTAAATTGTTCTTTTATGATTTAATTGCTTTGACTGCCTCATTGTTTTATTATTGATGTTCAACATCTTGGCCACTTCTTTGGAGTTAGAAACAAAAGGGTAGAGATTCTTTGATAAATAATGAATAAAAGGCATGGAATGGAGAGAACATTTTTCCTTTCTCGAAATATTTGATTCATGAATTACTAAAGAACACATTTCTTCATACAATGTATAATTGAAGCTGAAATCTTATGACCCAGCCTTTTGCAGCTGATGTACTCCACATGTTGTTAATCTCCAGCTCTCATGATCTCTCACAATTGTCATGTTGGCTAAGAACTGAATCCAACAGTGTGTGGTAACTGCCAGGCCAAACAGGACTTTTATATATCCTTGCTCAGGAATATAGTTCTTTATTCATGTAATTTTAATTGAATATTAGCAAGATGTGCACATACCACACAGTATAACAAAAATAAACTGGATTGGGGGGGGGGGGAGAGACTACTCATTTCTAGTTATTCCAATGAGACCTTAAGGCTAAATAGGTAGGTTTCACAAAGATAGACCGGGGTGGAGTGTCTGAGATAGGGGGGAAAGAAAGGAGTTCAGAGGCAAAAATAAATCAGATTTGACAAACTTTATTAAACAGACACAAAAATGATTAAAAAGTGTACTTTTAGAAGCAAGAATAAGCAGGCGATTGAAGGCAATGGGCTTTTCCAATACAGCAGTATGTAATTGTACTGTGGGGAAAGTGCAAGTGAACAAAGATATTGATTAGATTAAGCAGCTGGATACCCTTCAGGTTGGTAAAAGTGGCTTTCCTGCACTTTGCTTCTTGTCTGCAGGATGGGAAAAGTGCATCTGCACTGGTGTGCACTATCATTCACATTTGGAAACACTAGTGCACACCAACCCAACCCCCAATGCAGCCACCGACCTACCTGGGTCCAGAAGTGGGTCCAGACACCACCACCTTCTGTGCAGAGCCTGGCGTGACTGTGGCGCCAACATCATTTCCCATTGCCTTCTGTGGAGATGTCAGAGTTTGAACTGGCAACCTCCTGCAGGCAAGGAAATGCAGTACCTCTCAACTAAGGTCTATATGAAGGGAACTAAGCAAACTAATGAAAATGACATCAATTAGGGATGTGCACAGATATTGGTAACATTCGATATTTGGATGAATTCAAACATTCGTATACGAATCAAATTTTACGACGTTCATACAGTGACATTTGTATTCCTACAAATGTTTTCGAACATTCATATGAATGGGGAGGTGGGAAAGTGCCTGTGCCTGTCACATCTGCAATGGATCCAGAGTGCATTCAACATGGTTAGAGAGTAGATTCAGAGCAGATTTGATGCTTTCAGAGTGGATATGTTACGGGATATGAATCAGATCAAATGCAAAAAAACCCCAATCACGCACATCCCTAATATCAATGCCTCTTGCCCACAATAGTTAAATTAAAGCTTTATTTTTTGAAGCAACATACTTCCCACTGTTGTGCTCAATCAGTTTGGTCTTGTGGATAAAGTATCAGACTCTTATCCTGTAGTTCCCCGGTTTGATTCCGCACTCCTCCGCAAAGTCAGCTGAGTGACCTTGGGCTAGTCACAACTCTCCTTCTGAGCTCTCACAGGCCCACCCACCTCACAGGGTGTCTGTTGTGGGGAGAAGAACAGAAGGCTTGTCAGCCACTTTAGAGCCCCTTTAAGATAAGAAAAGCAGGGTATAAAAGGCAATTCTTCTTCATACAACCAGTCCAAGTTGCCACTGCTTTGCATGGTACACTTGTCACGCAGATATCATGGTACACAAAAGGTTTTGCAGTCATACATTCAGTGCATAATAACTGCATTGGAGGTGGGGGTTCTATTTCACATGTGTTATTTTGTCTTTTCCTTTTTTATCTCAGCCTTCCCATACTACAAAATGGCTATTATGGGACATTTCAGGCAACTGTGAACAAGGTGTTAATTACATCAGGGAAAACAGTAGAACTTTAGGTGCCCATAAAGAGCACCTAACATGCATTTCACAAGGAATGACACTGTGATAATTTCCTCACTCACTGACAAGCCCCAGTTGCTCCACTGTGGCATGGTGGAAATGGGCCACAGCAGCTCAGAAGCAACTGTGCATGCATGCGAAAGCTAGTGTTGACCAGCAGTATATATAGAAGCTGCACAATATGGCCTCAGACAGTGAAAATGAACCATCTTGTCAGGTAAGTGGAGACACTGCCATAGTCCCCCATGTGTTGAACCTTAAGTTCTGGAAGTTTCTGTAGTCTGACTTTCTGCTAAATTGTTGATGCTGTGTTTGAGAAAAAAGTAACATATGAAGAATTGTCACCATTCACTGACCTTAGGAAGAAAGACTAACTGCATATATGGAAGGTTGGTCTTCTTTGACATATCTCTTTCCATTCTTGCCTCTTGCTGTGTAATGTGCAGTTAAGAACCATCTATATAGCAAAATTAGTCCTGTTTCTATGGTTACAGTATAGCTATCGCCTACTGTTGCTGGCATGAGTTCTTCCTCTCTGAAATCCATTTTATTAATTTGATTTCAGTAGTCTGACATTAATTGGACGGCATCGATTTTAAGAAAAATGACAATGCAGCTCTGGTGGTCTTGCCAGATGATGATGCTGAAAATGTGGATGAGACCTGGAAAGTTAACAGTGATCTGAGGCTCATGAATGTCACAACTGATAAAATGCTAGATGCATTTTACAAGGCCGTACAAAGAGAGGCTGATGAAATGCTGAAGCCCAACAGAATAGTGGTTGTGCAGCACATTAATGCAAAGGAAGAAAAAGTCATGAAGGGCAACAAATAATTATTTAGAAGGTTTGTGGGGAGGGGAGAAAGGGAGGGGACTGAGAGAGAGAGAGAGAGAGATCCTTGCTGAAATTCCACAAACACACCAAAGCCATATTGTACACATACCAAAGCCATATTGTACACATTTGTCTTTTTATTTATTTAGTTTTACTAATAACTCTTTCCTAACAGGCACACATATAAAATAACAAAATAGAAGATCAACATCAAAGGAAAACTATTGAACGAGGACTATTATTTACAACCCTGACTTGTGAATTAAAATACTGAATTGTTAGCCAATGGTTAGGCAAAACCATGTGCCAAAAAACAATTTAACATAGGGACTGGCTTTTAGTAACTGAAAGATATCTTGGGTTGCACCTACATGGAATAAAAAGATGGAACTCAGAAGCAGCATAGGCTGTGGTCACACTTAAGGTTTAATCCAGTTTTAGTCCACTTTCAGCATGAGAGAATACATTCAGCAAAGTGACATGCTGTTTTCTTGCAGGCCGCATTCCCACTAGGGTTTTATTGCACATTAAAAAGGGTTTGAAAATTCTTTGTCTGCATTAGAAATTGGCTTCCCACACTTTCAGAGGAGTAAATCAGAAAAAGAAAACACATTAAAAAAAACTTGTTTAAAGAACTCTTGCTCCTGTTTTTGTTGCTAAAACACTTTATTTTTCCTTTGGGAATGGTACACTCAGAGTATCCTGCCCGCTAGCACGCCCGGCTGCCCCTTCTGCTGCCTCCTCACCTGCCCACCCTGCTGCCTACCCTTTTGGCTGCCACTGCCACCTCACTCAGCCCCCCCTTTCTGCCGCCGCCCTCTTGGTCACGTGCCCTTCCGGTCTCCACCTCCTTGCCCACCCGCCCCGCTGACCACCCTAATGGCCACTGCCACCTTGCCCCTCCACCACTGCCGCAGCGCTCCCAGGGCATTGGGAGGAGGAATACTGGGCAGTGAGCAAGAGAGACCTACCTGCCACCCACCCTCTCCCTTTTGGCTGCCGCCGCCACCGCCACACTCCACTTTAAAGCAGAATTAACAAAAAAAAAAATGGGAATGGGGAGAATGCATGTTCACCTCTGTTTTTTGTTATTTCCACTTTTAAAAAGTCAAGTGGGATCAGAGCCTCAGTGTTAACTCAGGAAATTCATTTTTGGGATAGATAATGTGGAAAGAAAATTATCGGTCACTTTGCTGATGTGTTCTTTTGCTCTGAAGGTAGACTGAAGCTGGATTAAACGTAAGGTGTGACCACAGCCTTAGTGGTGCTATCTGACCACCCTCATCTTGTCCTCTCTAATCCACATTAAAGAACATAATATACTGTGACCTCTATGTTACTTTTGTGCCACTTGTGAATGAATGTGAATGAAGCCTAGAACAGAAGTGCCAAGGGATGTCTTATCACAGGATGGACAGAGGGAGGGAGCAGAACCCATGGCAGGCACTCTTCATAGGAGAGCCAGATCAAGAAAATGTGCGCCTAGACGTTTAGACTTTTTGCATTTCATCTCCCATCCAAGGGAGGCAAAGTTCTGGAAAGCATTCAGAACTTATCTGGCACTTTTCTAGGCACTGGCTAAGTGTGGATCTTTGCAGCAGCAATGTTGCCAAAGCAGTCAGGCAACTCAGTGCATAATCATGCCTGCACCACCAGCCATGTGCTCCGCCTTTACTATATCTCCCTGGAAGAGGTGCAGATGCAGTGAGCAGGGCTACACTGCTGCTGGTATAGGCACAAGGGGAACTCCAGCATGTGTTGAGCCATTTCTAGTAAAAAAAAAAAGTACCTCCACGCAGTTTGCCTGCACCAAGTGGGATTTCCTCCAGGCTTTACTAGTAAGGTAAGTGCAAATTTGCCCTTAGACAGCAGCATACACTGGCCAGTAAAGGGCTGCTTCTGCACTCTGCCTTGCTGTTGAACATTCCCCCTCCACTCATACCCTATTTTGGCCCCAGGGCTCACCCCTACCTCCTTGTTTGGTTTAAAAGTACTGGAATGCTTAAACCCACCACAACCCACCCCAGTACTAGTATGCATGAACCACAGGAATTGTTCACATAAACAATGATCAGCAAAAGGTGGATATTGCCTTTGTTTAGCATAAATGTAATATAACCTGAACATCAACAAAATGTTTACATTCTGTTTATACCAGGTTTACATCCAAACCCTAAAGTATGAATGGTTGAGAAAGGCGTAAGAAAGACAAAGTAGAAAATGGATACTATAGCTGAGATAACAATTTATCAAACTTCATTTTAAAATATATATGCACATTTAGTGGCTCCGCTAGGGGAGATCTGGTGACCTGCTACCAGTCACTTGTGGGGAAAGAACTACCGTTGCCTTTCTTATCAAGCTATATAGTGGGTGCCAAAATTATAAAGGCTCTTTCTAAATTTAGCTTTAATCCAGAATAAGATGCCTCTTAATCCAGATCCTGTGCCTCACTAGATGAAGCCAGATCTGGATTAAAAAGCTATTAACTCAGATGTCTGGTTCACCCATTTAATCAGGTCTACCAGAGGGACTAAGGGCCCTGTTACGGAACAAGCAGGGCATGCAAAGATGTCTCCATGTTCCAGGACTACTGGGGGGAGCTTTTCAGTGATGCACCACCACCACCCCCAGACCCCAAGGCTAGGAACTTTCATTCCTAATCTTTGGAGGCATAAGGATGTGGCTTCACAGCTGTGGGGAACCATAGGCAGGATAAGCACCATCAGTGCCACTATCTGGCTCATGCATCCATGTGATCTACATCTGTATCAAAAATATCCTAACACAGGATGAATACACACTCCTTCCCCCCATGCCAGTATTCTAGAGAAAAGCAGTACACTCCAGTCTGGAATTAGGAATACCTCCCAAACTGGGGCATATTGCTTCTCACCCAGAACAAGGCGATCTCCATTGTTCTAGCTCCAAAGCTCATGCCAGCTTTGAAGCCAAAATAGGGGGAGGGTTTGTGAGGCCAGGAACAAACATTCCTGGCCTTCAAGGCCCCAAGGGGTGGGTTTTGGTGGTATGCCTTGTTGTGCCACCAAATGTGCCCCCCGTGGTATACTGGACCATGAAGGCATGCTGTCCATAGGCCTCCCTAGTCTGGTATACTATCCCCTGCTGCATCCTGTGCAGATGGAGTGTACTAGGAGGGTATGGAGCCTCCCTAGTCCTCTCTAAGGTGAAGACAAAAGAGGTTCAGAAGTGGACTACTTATTGTGGAAAGCCCCCTTGTGTTCTGCCTAGTATCCTGTGCTCAGCAATGTACTACTGTAATGCTGTGGTGATGCTCCTGACAGAGTTGTGTTGTAGTAACACATCAGGTTGATGTTGGCTTCTCTTTAGCTTCAATGAGTACATTTGTGATGCTCGCTTGGGTTTATGTTTTAATTCAAGCTGAATTGTTCATTTCTGAATAGCAAGCCCCACTGCAGGCAAAACTGTCAAATGTTCACAACATGCTCTACTCCTAAAGAGAAAAAAAAAGTGTGATAGGCTAAGAATATTAACTGGCAAACCTGTTATCAGGACTCACTTAAAAGCTTTGAAGAGTATACAGTTTTATCTTCAGATTCCTAATATACGAGACCACTACTTCAACTTGGATTATTCCTGCCACCTTACCAGTAGCACAAGTATTTTTTAAAAAAAAAAAAATCTGTTAAGCCATGATAAGAAATATACATTTGTGTTCTTTCCCCACCTGCGTGACCTTTCCTTTGCAAAGACAAAAACAACAGTTTTTTTAGAAAGGCCCTTGGACTTTAGATAATGTCTGCCCTAGACAGATCTTTCAGGAGCTGCTGATACAGTGGTGCCGCAATGCTCACTTCTCCATGTGCAGGTATGACGTGGAGAACATTCATTGGACCCTGCAAAGATCGAGGTGACAAGAGTGTGAAAGCATTAAATGCCTTTACTTAACACCTTGTTTGTTCATGTCCTGTATGACTGAAAGCCTGATAAGGTGGATAACTTTTATTCTTTCCTGTCATTCATACATAAGAGAATGTAAGAGGAGCCTGGCTGCATCAGGCCAAAGCCCACCTAGTCTCACGCAACTGCTTCTGGGCATTCTCAAGGAGAAGGCAAAAGCAAAACCTTTACCTGCCAATTGGCTTTAGAGGTGCCCTGCCTTTCTCTCCAACCTGGAAGTGGCCTAGGCACTAAACCAAGTTGCTTAGAGCGCTTTAAAAAAAAAGAAAAGCTATATAAAATGGGAGTTATTTGAATTTTATAATAAACTAGCAAAAGAAAAAAGAAAATGGAAGAGTATTCAGCAATCATGGATCAAACATTTAAAATATTCTATAATGGGACCTGGTAGCATATTTTAAGGATATAAAGTCAAAACTAATTTTCATCAATATGCTATTGAATAGAGAGAGACAAATGAAATGCCAGTTAAGTGACAGAACATATAAATACATAATAGGGTGTTTTTTGCCACCATTTTTCTCTGAACATAAAATAAATTCAATAAAACAAGGAAGACATGGTGCAAATCAGGATAAGCCAAGAAGTCACCTTTCAGATTCTGCTGAACTATAACTCCCATTATTCGTCAACATCAACTATACTGAGAGCCCAGATACACCTAAGTTTTAATCCACCTTTGATCAAATGAAAGACTGCATCAGCAAAATGCCCAGTATTTTTCCTTCTTTGTTATCTGAGTCTGGCCTTTCCTAGGATACACACTGGTACGAAGCTGGGATTGGATGCCATTGGAGTGGGAGGATGATAAAGAGCGAGGCTGCAACTGAGGATTCTACTAACCATCATTACTCTGTTGGTTCCAGGGTATGAGCCATCATTGTATCTTGAGGACCACAGATTAATCGCTCCAGTGTACATAAAACTGTCCCATTGCCCCAGTTACTCTTATGCCATGTTCACATGGAAAAAGAAAGAGGAGGAGGTGAGTTGGTTTCTATACCCTACTTTTCTCACACTTAAGGGGACTCAAAGCAGCTGACAAATCTTCTGTTCTTCTCCCCATCCTGTGATGTAGGTGGGACAGTAAGAGCTCATAAAGAGAGCTTTGACTAGCCCAAGATCACCCAGCTGTCATCATGAAGATGTGCAGAATCAAACCAGGAGCAAAACAAGCATCTTAAAAGCATCTTCAAGGTGGTAGCATCTAACACTAGTAACCCACTTCTAATCCAACTCATGTGCTTTGGGCTAATCACAGCTCCCTTTCTTAGCTACCACAGCCCCATCGACCCCACAGGGCATCACTTGTGGGGCAAAGAACAGGAAGTTTTGGCAGCTCCTTTGAGTCTCCTGAAAGGTGAGAAAAGCAGGGAATAAAAGCCGTCTCTTCATCCTTTTCTTTTTCTCCTCCTCCTTTGAAACTGCATTTCCTTACCTTTAATATACATTAGAGTTGGAATGAGCACATGACAGTATCTCCTCTCAAACCATCAAAGTGGTTGTGGCTGTTCTATAGCTGCATATGGACCTGAAGGTGACGTGGTATTTCAAAGTAATGAATATATGATAGCTACGGGAAGTTAATTCTGAGAAAGTTTGAAACACTGAACAATACAGCGGCAAGCTGATTTGGGATTCTAATCAAGCACTTTTTAAAATGCTTGAAAGGAAAGCTAGTGATAGGTACCTGCTCCTCTTCTAGATAAAAAAAATTCCTGGTATCTTTGTGGCTGAATGATTTCTAATCCCCTTTGGGGAAAACATAGAAACTTTTGGGTTTGTTTGTTTTTCCAGCTGACTTTCAAGCTACTGACGGACCTCCGTATCCACAGGGAATATGTTCCAGGTCCTACTGCAGTTTAGGGGTGTGCATGAATGCAATTTTTGGGATTTGATTCACTTCAACATGAATACTGAAAAATTCAATTCAATTCGAATGTTTAAAATTCAAATTCAATTCAAATTTGCCCAAATTCAATTAGAATTAAGCAAATTTGAATTTATTCATTCAAATTTTTTATTTGAATTTGCACTTACAAATGTTGCCAACATTCGTAGATGCCTGTATGCATCTCCTCCGGGTCCGTACACATCTGCTTTCTTCCTGTACAGATCCGTACAAATGGGTATGGATGCGGGAAAGATTCGAATCTTCAAGTACGCATCGTGTGCAAACCCATACACATACAAATGTCTGAATAATTCAAATGAATAGCGATGAAAGTCAAAATTTGAATCAAATCTTTAAATTCAAATTTAATGACATTCAATTCAAATTCAAATGTCAAAATGTCAAAATTCTGTCAATTTGATTGAATTTTGATTTCATTTGAATATTTGTGCACATCCCTACCACAGTTAACAAAAAAAAGTGCACAATTCAAATGCAGGAAAATGCATTCAGTTTCCCATAATTCCTGTGAAATCCTTCCTCTTTATCTAATCCAAAGGTGACTTTTCCCAGTTAGATAATGCTGAAAGAAAACAGCATGATACTTTGCTGATGTATTCTCTCTCTGAAAGTGGACTGAAGCTAGATTAAAACTTAGGTGTGAACACAACCACCAGTGTCTTTTCCATTTGAGAACATAGGATGAAGTTACCTATTTTTCAAAGGATCTATTTGTGCAAAGTAATATTGTTTCCTCGTGTTCCAAGTGTACTGCATTGTGGAAGTTTATTTACTAATGCCACCAGCCGAGAGGCAGCAGCATGTTCTAATCAAATTCTTTCTCCAAGGACATGCTAGTGAAAGCTATACCCATGAAGGTCTTTCTTAAACCTGCTTGCCAAAGGCTTGCCCTAAGTGCTCTGATGACAATCATCAAAACTTTCTCTTGTATATTTTGAAGCTTTAAGAGAAACAAGAAACTCTCAGGTCCACGCAGATGCAGAAAAGAGATACTGATTCTAGACCATCTCCGTACAATATAAATAAAGCTCCACTCTGGATGGCATAAGCATGCTTACAGTACTGTTGTATACACTTGCGTATCTACACTTCCCAATCCTGTAGAATGCAGCTTTGTATTTGCTATTATTTATGTCATTTTGGTTAAAATGAGACCATCTTATAATATCTTTGTAATGGTAGATTAGTTAGGCAGTGTGACCTAGCTGCCTATGCCATAAAGATTAGTTTGAACACCAGCTTACTGGAGCAGCGATTCACCACTAGGTTGAAATGTTAATAAGCAATATTTTGATAATTTGGAAAAAGAGCTTCACTGCCCTAAAACAATAGGTGAATTCTTCCTCACTCCTTCTCTGTGTCTCACCAATCATCAGTTCTCTGTTGAACATCGTCTTCTGTTTAAGGAGATGCCCAGTTCAAAGATGTTTTAGAGAGGAAGAATCTGTGCACAAGTTGCTGATAGGCAGTTTCTAGTTTCTGCATTTAATTTCCCATCCTGCATTGCCTACTAATATGTACTAGTGTTTGCACTTGGGAACACTGGTAAATGCAAACCAAGCCCACACACCCAGTGACTTACTTCTGTCCGGGAATGTGTCTGATTGCCACTATCTTCACACCAGCAACTGCGCATGCACTGACAGTACAGTGACAATGATGCTCCACACACATGCAGTCACCTTTGGAGTCATAGGGTAACATCTGGAAAGGCAAGAGGTGTTTCTGGGTTGAAAATGCCTCCTGCAAGTGCAGGTGCTCTTTACCAGAATATCATACACCATGGGACCAAGTGCAATTTGGCCTCTGATCATTTTTTTTTCCTGATATACTGGGATATGTTTCCATCTCAATTGCATGTTTTGGAAATCTGTATCCTTTTCTTCTTCTTCCTTGCTATTTTATGATGATGCATCTCTTTATTTTTCTTTCTTCTATTTCCAGCAATGTTAAGTGACCACTCCATAGTCAAATGCTTGGAATAAAAAGTCTTTTGCTAAAGCCAAAACACATTAAAGTTTATTTTCCTCCATCAGTGCCCAAGACGTGCCAAAGCTTAATGGAACTTCCAAAGCTGCCAACAGTCCAGGGCCACAAGGGAATGAAGACAAAGAGGATATCATCATTGCAGGCCTCTTTTTGCTCTCCAGTGCTAGAACCACATCATGGCCCAGTGCAGATAGGCAAAAGAGAGAAACTCCCATCAAGATACTGCCCTAATGGTATCCTGACATGGGGACCAGTTCTGGAAAAGTGACTCCTTCCCAAAACCCTTTAGCTTTGTGCCATTCTCAGACTGCTGGACTAATCTGACAGGATTACAGAATAAAATGGGGGAGGGTGGGCAGGGAACAACTGTTGAATTCCTTGAAGAATAGGTAGGATGCAACTTCAAAAAAATGGATTTAAAAATAAGAAGAAAGAAGAAGATGAAAGAAAATATCTTCTAGGGAATATATAATGGTAGAAAGTACATAATCTTAATGGGCCTAATGCATCCTTATAGGCAATTTTTATAGCTTCCAAAAGCCTAAGTGGGGGACAAAGTGGCCACAAAAAGGGGGAGGAAGAATGTTTAAAATATCGGGATCATCTTCACAAAGACAGAGTGGATTCAGCTGGAAGAAATGGTGCTGAATAGGTTATGCTGATCACACACCAAGTGCTCTTTGTTCAATCTGTCACTGATGTATCTTCGCCACACAGCCCCATCTACATGTGAGATGGGGCCACTATAAAGAGGCCATGTCTTCAATTACCTTCCCAAACTGTCTAGGGCATCACACACCCATTTTTGGTGACGTAAGATGCCTTCTGCAGAGCACAACATCCCTCTATGCTGGAAACAAGGTGTGAAATAGCACTCACAAATCAGACATTCTGGTAGCAATATTGTCAGACACCCTCTTGTGCCAAAAATGGAGGCACAGAAGCACCCAGCAACCCCACAGGGAGGTTGCTTCTTTAGAAATGTCTGCCTCAAATACTTTGCATCATGGTTAGAAAGCCATGGGCTGAGACAACAGCTGAACTCCACTCCTAGGAGCCACCACCATGCCCCATTGATTTGCAGTAGGTAGGGATGAGCATGAATCATTTTTCATGTTCACTTTTCATTGAAAGAAAACAAATGTGGAAGAAATTTCATTCGTGTGAATGTAACCACGTCAAATGTGATGAGATCTGCAAACGGTTCGTGTCTGTTGTGGATGTTCAGCAAATGTTTGCCTCCTCATTTGAACCTGTACATTCAAATCTTATCTCAGCATTTGAATCTGTGCGTTTGAAACTTAACTGGAAGTGCTACCACCTGATCGCAGGATTTGAATGTTCTCTGGGAACTGGCCACTTTTGCCAGCAGCACTCAGCCAGATCTGAAACCACTGCAGAAGCGACTGGTGCAAGTGTCCAACCGCCGGGATTCACATCATGCAGTCCGGTGGCAGAGCTTCCAAATAAGATCCAAATGTACAGATCTGAATGCTGAGATAAGATTCAAATGTACAGATTTGAGTCCTGAGGTGGCAGCAGGTCCTCACATTCACACTAATACAACAAAGCATCAAACCAATGTACAAAAGCATTCACTTAACATTCAAATGGCAATCTTCGAATGTAACCAGCATTCAGTTCGAATGCAAATGTGATGATTATTCATGCACATCCCTAGTAGTGGGTCATCTGTAGATAATTAGGTCATTCTGATACATATTAGTGATTGCTGGCAGATGAACAGGGTGAGCACCTGAGTCTATCAGGATACTCAATGCAACATGCGCATAGACCAACAGAGACATCTTTGTCTTCACCAGCAGCCCTCCCTGCACTTTGCTTGGAATGTGTGCCCAGTGTTGAGCCAAGGAGACAGAGGGGGGGTTAGAGATGTGCTGAACTGCAATTTGTCAACCATGAGCTGCTCAAAGAGGGCGAGGGAGCATTTGGATTCCATCCCCACAGCATGGTACCTGTCAGAGAAGTTGGAGGGGGTGGTGGTGGAGTGAAAGTAACCTTCAAGAAATTTAAAGCATAACTTGTAATGCTCACTAGGTGCTCTCTGAGGCTGCCTTCAGTCATCACTATAAAAACATGCATTTTATCAATAGTCCAGAGTGAATGGGTTCTGGAGGGAAAATGGTTCACCTAGACCCACAGTTGATACTCCGCCATTTATCATTGTCATTACTTGCAATGTGGAGATTCTTCCGTTCACGTGCTCAGCTCTTCCCTGCATACTCAGCATGAAGTACATTCTGATCGGTCACGCATTCTCATTAGTTTTTATTACGGATGTGCACAAATATTCATAACATTCATTATTTGTACAAATACATACAAATTTAGACATTCATATACAAATCAAATGTTATGACATTTGTACATTGACATTCGTATGAATACAAATGTTTCAGAACATTTGTATGAAGCTTTGGAACATTTGTGAAATGGGGAAGTGGGAAAACAGTCTCATCTGCAATGGATTCAGAGTGAATTCAACATGGTTTAAGAGGAAATTCAAAGTGGATTCAGGGTGGGTTTGATGCTTTCAGAGAATATGTTACAGGATATGTATTGGATACATATCGGATATCTATGCGTTTGTATTGGATATCCATACAAATACATTCATATTGAACAGAATCTAACCACATTTGAAGGGGATCTATTTGAATGAATACTAATTTTCTTACATTTGATTCGATACAAATCAAACGCAAAAAAAAAATAAACACTTTGTGCACATCCCTAGTTCTTATGCAGTTTGCCTCTGCAGACAAAAAATGCCAAGTAATGTGATATTCTGAGGCGAGACTGGGACCAAGAACATGTAATAATAAGTAAACATGGACTTAGCAGGTATGCAAGGTTCTCAAAGGGCTCCTCTTTACTTCCCACATCCCTGGCAAAAAGGAAGGTTTCCTCAATAGCAGTTATACCCACATGCCTACAGCCCCAGTCTTTACTGTGGAAATTGCTATTATATTCATTTCCTGTATATAAAATTATTATTATTATATATAGAGAGAGATGTGAAATGTCATTTAAAATCTCTCTTTTGGATTTTGTACAAAATGTGCCACCACTTGAATTTTCCATGCTTCCTACACTTTAGCTAATGCTGGAAAAATCTGCCCCTAGTTTTGGGGGTTTTTTTAATTACTTTGCTTTGCAGGAAGAGGAAAGCAGAAAAATTGCCAAAGATTTCTGTATGCTTGCCAGGTTTTTGCCTACTTCTGGTTTAACAAGATTGATGGCTATCAAATATACTCACACATAAATTCAGAGCAAAAGAATTGTTAATATGACTTAATAAAATGCTTTTGTAACACCCATAATGTTTCAACAGTGTCTGATGAGCTTTTATCTAAAGCTAGGTTTGTGAGACTTTCTTTTTTAGGAAGGCCCATGAGAATACACCACATCTGAATGGAATCACATAGCCCTTCCGCCCTTACCTCTTAGGCAGACTCCTGGGGAATTCCTGAATGCAGCAACTGCATTTCATGGACCTGACACTTCCCCACCGGTAGCTCAATGTGTGCAGGAGTTCCCCAGAAGTGTGTAGATGTAAAGCAGTTCTAATGCTGCCAGGTGTAGCCTCCTTCACACCTCTCCCTGCTGGGAGAGGTTTAAAGGGAGTCAGGGGAGGGGCAGCCCAAGCATGGTTAGTGCTGTGTTGCCCCCATCACCATGGCCATGGTGCCATGCAAATATGTTAGCACCACTGGCCCAATCGGTATGGTTCCAGGAATCGCTGCTGCTTGCAGCAATTTGCACCTCACAGGCAATTACAGCAGTGCTGGTGAGGTTAGGGAGAGAGATGGTGTCTTAAGTGTGGATGCTGGAACTATCTCCCCACTTCACTTCACAGAGAGGTTCTCCCCAGGAAGCAAATGTGCAAAAAAGCTCACAGTTATTTTTATCCTTTCCGAAAGGTTACAGCAATAGCTGTGAAAATGTGTTTGTTTGTTGTTATAAAACACTATATGCATCTTATTCTCACATAGGGTGTGTTCCCATAGGCATTTAAATCTGAGTTGAATCTGAATTCAGTATCCAGAGTCCCCATTTACTTACTTAATAAATCTGAATTTGGTATCCAGCATCCCCATTCAATTTCTCAGATTTTATGAGGACTATCCTGCAGAAATCTGGAGGGAAAAAAAGTACTGATGAAAACAGTACTTTTTTGAGCCAAGTCCACTTCCCCCCGAAAAAAATGGGGACGCTACCGAGCTATTTGGGGCGGAGGTCTAGCCTTCTGGCCAGCTGTGGATGGGATTTCACAAATGCAAATGTCCCCCCTCCCTTGCCATGCCTGCAATCATAGATCCCCGAGCAAAAAAGGCAAAAGGGAGGAGAGCTCTCAGGTGCAGTTTTGCCTTTAAAACCTTTTTGCCAGACACATTTGTATCTTCTGATGATTGTTATCAGAAAGATACATTTTATAAGCAAAAAGGCTTTGAAGCAAAAAGCAGCTCACCTCCAATTGTGCTGTGCTTGCTCCTTCGCTGATCTGCTGGACTGCACAGTTCCCGGTAACATCAAAAGGGAGGGTGTGAAAAGGAGAAAGTAAAAGTGGCTGCTTTGAATCGGAGGCAGGGTTTAGGATTTTGTTTAAAAAGTGCCATGTTTTACTTAAGCTCTCTGGCTTCAGCCGAAGAAGTGAGTGAAGGGGAATGTTTGGCTGCTTTGAACAGCGGCAGGGTTTGCACTGGGGTGAAAGTCCCGGGAATGGCTACATTCAGATTTTCTCTTGTGAGTGGGAACAGCTTCATTCGGATTAATCTTCAGGCACTCTATTTGGATTAAAAACAGTCCAAATGGGACTAAAAAAAATTGTCTAAACAGAACTAAAAAGCTAAGTGGGAACGCACCGATATACACTTTTACTCATATCTAACTATTAGATGTTTAAGTGCTCTAGAAGGTTATTTGATTTCCCACTCAATAACCAACGCCATAATATTAATTCTGCAGCACAGTAAAAGAACAAATTCTATCATTTGTTATCTAGTAATTAGCAAGACTCTTGTAAACCTAGAATGGAATAGGAGTCGGGGTGGGGGGGAAATACATGAACAAAATATTGTGACAAAAGCTTTTTCTGCACTGGGCTTTATTCCAGATTGTATTATAATATAGGGACCTGCTGTCAACAAGCCTCAATCTGAAAGAATTTAGACAGTATCTATACCAGTGTTTCGCTACGTACTGGAGCCAGGCTTTATCTTTAGAGATCACAATAAATATCAACCACTTGATCTGGATTGGCTCAATCTGGTGCAGACAGACCTGGCCTAATGGGGGGTGGGGGGCAGGCCCTCCTTTATCCAGTTGAATATGCGGATCAGGAGGCCCTTGATCCAGATCAGAACTACAGAAGTACAAGTCGGTAGTACTGAAAGGACCAGAATGAGAGAGAGAATTCTTTACAGCATTTAAATATTCATCCAAAGGAACTGTTAAGATAGCCCCATTAACACTAAGTTTTCCATTGCTGCACAATAGCTGTTCACTTGTTTTATGAATGTGAAGGGCTGGGAATAAGTTACAGGATAAGTTTGCCTTTGACATTGCAACCAATATGCCAACTTGAAAGACTTGTTCTTTCATGCAGGAACTCTTCCCAGTTTTCAACCCCAAGGGAAAAGTTAACATGCTTTCCGTTCCAAAAAGATTCAGACACTTTTCAGATCATAAAATGTCCCCGTGCTTTAAAATCCCCATTAAGTTAAATTATTCAAAATGGAAAATCTTCAAAGAGACTGTTCTGAATAGTTACCAAGGGGAATTTCAGGAAGACAGGGCACATTCGGTTTTTTCTTTTCCTTCTTCCCCCCTCCCAACCAACCCCAGCAGCATTCTCATTAAAGGATGTCAGACTAATATAGTATATATGACACATCCAAATGGGAAAGTTTAAATTTCCTAAATAATACAATAAGGTGGTGAAGGTTGTATGGCCATGTCAGCAGTAAGATTAGGTTATTCTAAAACAAAAACTATATTTACAGCCTGGTACACCTACATATAATCTGGCTTTGATCTATCTTCACATTCAGTGAACGCATCAGGAAAGTGACAAGTAGTTTTCCTTGAAAATTTTCTAACGCCAAAAATCCACTTTTGGGTTAGATAATGGCTGTGTCTACACACACCATTCAAATGACATTGAGTGGGGGCACCGAAATCTTCCCATTTCCATACCACCACATTTTGAAGGGTCTTGAGGGAACAGTGAGGGAATTTAGTCCCCTCCCAAGGGATAAAATGTTCAGTGTGTGAAAAGCAGCTCTAAAACTGAATCCTGCATTGAGCAGGAAGTTAGACTCCATGGCTCTGGAGGTTCCTTCCAATTCTACAGTTCTATGGTTCTGTGCTTCCCATATGCAGGGTCCGCTCTCATATTGGCATGCAGACTAGCTTAAGAACCACAACCTCACTGATGGTAATGAAGCCATAAAAATCCATGCCAAGGCCATAAGGGTTGTCCCCTCCACCAGAAACATCTCCCCAAGGCTGATCTCACGGGCACACTGAAGACATGCAGAAAGGAAATAACAAGACACTCTGTTGATTTGCTCTGTCATTCTGAAAGTGGTTTAAAGAAGGATTAAAACTTAGGAGTAGCTGGACCCTTAATGTTGATAATATTATCATTATTTTATTATTTATATTTATATCCCGCCCTATACCTGTAGGTCTCAGGGTGGGTTACAAGTTTTAAAACAGTAGGTTAAAACAGTAATATCCATAAAAACACTTAAAAACCAACAAGCAAACAAAGAAATGTCCAAACCTCGCCAGCAAATGATCCATCCACGACAACGGGCTGACAGCCAGCCCTCCTTTCAACGGATCCTCACCAGTCCGCTCTGAGGCAAAAACCGAATCAAGGGTGTAGCCTGCTGTATGAGTCGGGCCAGATACAAACTGAGACAGCCCCATGGAGGCCATGAAAAGCTGAGCTAGTCCACTAAGCATAGCCTCAGCGTGGATACTGAAATCCCCCAACACCACTGTGGCATTAGGGAAGTTTGTTTTATCAGTCAGGTGAGAAAATGTCCGGATGAATAAAAAATGTGCAGCAATTGCATACTTATAGGGACAGTTATGTGTGGGCCTTTTTCATACTTGGCCAGATGGGACACTCTGGCCCTGGTCAGGCAAGTCCAACACAGGATGGCTTCCGCCATCCCCGCCTTGAGCCACGTTGGTCACACATTCCTAGAGATCAGCCTAGGTTTCCACCACGGAGTTTTTGTCTTTCCACCCCTTTTGCTACATCAAATCTATCTCATTTCCTATTGGTTGCCATTCATGTCACTCAAGAGAGGCAAGGGTGTGTGTCCGCAGTTAACTTTTTAAAGCCTGCTTCCCCACCTCCAAGCCCCCTTTCCTTTTTAATGTGCATTTCTTCTCCTTGAAGTTAATCTATTTTTAAATAATAAAAATAAATTTGTGTAAAAACTCTAGGGAGAGGAATCATACACATAAACTGAGGAGAGGGAAAGGTGTCTCAGGAACTCCATGTGTGCCAATTGGCCAAAGGGAAGGTGTCTCATAAACTCCACATGTGCCAATTGGCCAAAAGGAAATACTGAGTGCCACCCACCATAGCACAGTTCTGCCTCCTTTAAGCTGTCCTCCCTGCTCACAAGGGAGGAATTCCAGGCTGGTCTGAGTCCCTGTCAGTCCTGTAAAAACAGGACTACATTTAGGACAGTCTAAATGTAGGCCGGCTTGGAAAATGACTTAACTAAAATTAATATGAGTAACAAGTCCTGGGGACCGACTCAGGTCCATCTAAAACACTTGTGTGACCAGGCCCTCTGAGTCTGCTCCCACAAGGAGCATAAGCACTGTGGAGAGCTGCTTCTGTCATAAAAGCACCTCCATTGCATGCCAAGGCATCCCCCGAATGCATAGCTATAGAGCACAGCTAGGATAGCCCAGCACAGCTCCGTTCACACCTCTTCTGGGACAAATGGATTCTAGGGCAGGGTGGTGCAGCCGCAGTTGAATGCCATATTGCCCAGTCGCCCTGGCAACAGCACTGCACGTGTCCGTTGCCATAGCATACAAGCAATTGCACTTATCCGGCAGTTGGAGAAGCACTGACTAAGTCTGGAATGTATCAGGTGTCACAAGATGCAAATGCCCAATCTATGTTAGAACTTCATTGGCCATTGCACCTCATATAGGTGTGAAAAGGCCCTGTATCTGAAGGCAGCAGGAGCAAATCATGTGGTACCTTTAAAACTACTAGGGCAGGAGGGTGAAAATGCAAGCTGACTTCTCCTTATTCCTATAAAATTGAGTAATTGTGAATGCAGTCAATGTTACAGCAAACTGATGCTACATCAAATAATTATTGTGATTCTTAACTCTTCAGCAACACCTCACAAAACAAAACTTGAGGAGTAGAGGAGTGAAGGCCTAATTGGAGCATGTCCTCTGATCTTCCTGAACTGCATTTTGATCCTCAATAGACCAAACATAATTGAAGCAAGTAAAAACAAATCCTCAATGAGCCCTTCATCCCTTCCTTTTCCTTGACTGGTCTCTTTCATGAGTAACAGCTAAACATGAAAGGGTTTGAGTTTATCTTAACTTATAATTTGACATTGATTTATGTACATATTTGCCACAAAGGACAAAGAGATTATCAGTTCCATAACAATGCCTTTAGATAGGCAGAAGGGACTAACATTTTAAACTATTTTTATCTACCTATTCAAGAACCACTGACCAGTCAGATAAAAAGTTCTCATGATGTTTGTTCCTTGTTGTATTTCTTAATTTATAAGGCAATGTTTAGAAATAGCAACAGACCATACTTAAGAATACCTATATCTTAAATCTAAACCACACACTGTAAATACTGACATTTCAGTGGCTTCTCTGGACTTCCAAAGGGATTTAACCATACTAGCCAAAGAGTTTTTATAATAATTTGGGATTCAACCATGCCAGCTGAATAGCTTTTATAATAATTTGGGATTTAATTACAACTTTTACAAGCAGTCTGTTAGACTGTGATCACACCTAAGGTTTGATTCAGCTTCAGTCCACATCAGCAAAGTGATCAATAATTTTCTTTCCATGTTATCTGTCCCAAAACTGAATTTTCTGAGTTATTTAACACTGAAAGAAAACAGTTTGTCACTTTGCTGATGTGTTCTCTCACTCTGCAAGTGGACTGAAGCCAAGGCCTTTTTGCACTACAGCCAAATGGCCCCATTTCCTCAGGATAATGTGTGCTTGCCTCCTAATTCGGGGCAAGAACAGTTGGAAAGGGGTTTTTTTGCTGCAGATTTTTGCCATTTGTCCCACATGTAGCCCGGATTAGGGGCTTTTCATGGGGACCATCCGAGGCAAACTCAGGTTCACTTTGGAGTATTCTGATCATGGGGACGCACCCATAATGAGTATATTGTGATTTTTCATTTAGCTGCGGACTTGGCAGCTTTAGCCTGGAGACAACCAGTAAGACAAGTGAAAGCAAGACTTACAACTAGGCCATTAGTCCACCTTTTCACACAGCAAAGCCCAATAAGATACCCCTTCCTACTGATGAAACATATTTGACATTTATGGAATTATATCCTGCTGCTGAGGACTTACAACTTCTGGACAGTAGAGACTCATCAGCCTCTAGCTCCTAACTGTAGTAGGATCATTACTTTTTTAAAAGCATATTCAAAAACAAAACAAAATAAAAACTGAAAGAGGCAAGAGAGTGTTCCCTTCCACATAGCCTTCTGCTAAGATCTGCTGAGATCACATGCTGACAGTAAATGATTGGTTGCTTTAAATATATATATCTAGGGAATGCCATCTCATTCTCCTCTGGATTGTCCACATCTATCTTCTAGAAGTCAAGTATTGCTAACAGCAAAGTTCTGGCAGTTCTAGGGCGACTTCGCACTTCTCTTCCCATCCACTGGACAAGACCGGAGGGCGACCAACTTGGAGCACTAGTCAATTTTGACCGTTCCTCCCCACACGTGATTGAATACTTACCTGATTCAATCCTGGTGCTCTTAGTCTGTTCATTTTGGCTGCGGCACCCTCCATCATCAGTGCCACGCATCAGTGCCATCGTCGTGATACTGATTCTCAGCACCCATGCAGTCACGTAGTTGCACGGAACCTCAGATGACTCCAGAGCACCGAAAGAGGTGTGGATGGTCATGCCACTGGATGCTCCAGGTAAGTTCCTGGTAGAGGTTGGTTAAGGTGTAGAGCATAATTTGATGAATGCTCCACGCATAAGATGGATGTTCCACACCTAATTAACAATTAGTGAACTTCTGGTGAAGCAGGGCACGCTTGGAGCCTGTAGCAACCTCCTCGAAGTGCAGATGTTCTTCACCAGGAGTTCACTAATTCTTCATTAGAGGTTGTAGTGTGAATAGCGTCCAGTATTGATTGAAGAACCTCAATCCATCCCCATCAGAGCAGTACCTCACTGCCACACACCAGCCATCCCCATTGGGGCCCTGTGGAGAAGGGCTTTATGCAAAATATTGCTTTATGCAAAATATATTGAAAAGGGTTACATACATGCCAAATATTAAACCCTTAGATGCAGAGTGGTGAGGGAGGAGCCACGTTTTGATCCATAACTGTTCAGGGATGTCAAAGTGAAACATCCAAATGGGAGTCTCCCTCTTTCTCCACCAACCTGTGATCTTGAGCCATGGGCTTCTTCTGCTGACAGGATTATAACAATGCCGGCAGCCGGATAAACCAGCGAGTGAAGCTGTTCTGAAACTCATTTACCAAAATGTGTCAGTTGACCTTTTCAACTATTTTTTGACATCACAGAAATTGCTATGAAATGAGACAGTCTAAAAGCAACATATGCTTTCCCCTCCCCAAAAGCATATTCCTATATATATATAACAGGTGCGTTTATTTTAAAAAGAAAAATTAATAATAACAGGGACTTATTTTGTCTGAGATGTTCCAAGACCAGCATGGAGTTGATAAAGTGGTTGGAATTTTCCAATAACCTTTGTGTTTTGAAGCCAAGAAGTGCTCCATTTTCTTCCTTATCCTGTGCCTAAAAAATTCTGTTCCATTTCAGAGCTTACGTTGTTACAATTACCTGTGTGTGTGTGTGATAGAAACTTTGTGTGCACATATAAATGCATGCCCATGTCCACAGACATACATATTCATCTGCTCCTGTGTGTCCGTGTGGGTGTTCATTTTTCATACAGAAATATAACAAGCTTTTGATTATGCTGAATATTATGAATTATTAATCGATTTCTTTACAACAGCCCACTGTGTTAAGGACTAAAGTGCTGCATACCTGAGCCTGAACAGACACTGATTAGTTTTTTTTAGTGCAAGGTTGCCAAGAACTGCTCATTAAAGGAAGAAAGGAGACAGAAGATGGGGGATCATGGTGTTTCTGTGCTATCATTTCAGAACAATCAGTTTTATTAATAAAACTGTTTTACGTGCCACTTGGCGAGCAAAAAAGAAAAGGTGGGAAAATCTACATATATACAATAAGCAAACCAGAAAAAAAAAGATTTATTAAAAGGTAAAATTGATATTGCAGGGGGAAAAAAGATAGATCACTGGGTGAACCATTCAAAGAGAATTGTTTATGTTGATGTTTTGTACTAGTAATTCTCCAAAGATTGTAAATACGAAAGCATTTGTATAATTCCTATAATAATGGAAGGCTTAAGTCTCCAAAATTCCTGGAACTGAAGCATTTTGCTACTCAGACAAATAACAGATCTGCTGAAAAGCATATGCTTTACTGGATTCTGAAAGCACCAATTTAGCCTGACATAGGATTAGTGTGCTTTGTATACACTGAATTTCACTGTATTTTAACTGAAATTCAAAGAACAGTTGCCTGAGACTATTCTTCTCTATTTTGAATACTAGCAACTAAACGATTGAACTCACTTCATTTGATAACATTGCTCCTAAGATGATCTGGGGACATTATACTTGATGAGATAAACACCAGTGCAGCTCACTACTTCACAATGAAATCCATATGTGCAAAGTATGAAGATCTGAACTCCAAGTGCACTTCCCAGCTTAATCTATGCTGTATCTATGTTATATTCCTCAATTTTCTTATTTCAAAGAAACTGAGGTAGAAAACATTATTTTCTGCTCCTGCATATTTCTTTGTACAGCTCTGTGAAGTAGGGTGGGCTTGGGGCAGTGACTGGACCAAGGTCACCCAAAGAACTTCCATGGCTGAGGAGACTGGAATATTAACCCTCTCTGTGGTAGTTCTCAGGCCATGGAGCTCCACCCTGTAGGAGATCTGCATCCTTTCCACACCTCCATCAGTGGGAAAGTCTAGGCATTCGGCCATCTCAGATGCGGAGATGTGTGCATCATCACTTCCGCACTTATATGGATGCCTGTTTTGGCCTCCATGCATGTGGGATAGATGAGCTATGATGGATTGCTGTGTAAATGGATTGCTGGGTTAGATCCAATGGGACCCTTCTTATGTTCTTACGGTATGCACATGTTTAAAAAAATAATAAATAAATTTGTGGATACAGAAATTCACAAATAGCAATATTCAAAAAGTAAAGATTTCTAAAACCTCTAACCTGAAAAAAATCCTAGAAAATTACCAACTACAAATCTAAAGTGTTGGACATGTAAATATCCACTTTAAAAAAATGCACAACTAATCACAAATGTTTCCTTAACAGATCCATGAAGCATATAACTAAAAATACAGGGGCTACTGTATTGCTTCCTATCTTCCTGTCTTATAACTATAGTACCTATAAATAATCTGAAATGCTTTAAAACAACTCAGTGGTGGATACCTGGGCAATTTGTCATAATCTTAACTAAATAGTTTATCAGCACTCGGGTTTTTTTCATTATTGATTCTCTCTGTATCGGTACTGCAACAGTAAGTTAATAATTACAATTATGAGTTCAGTGATAAAAACAATTTCAACTTAAGGTAAGAAATTCAATTTCAAGGGCCTTCCTACTCCTGACCTTTCCAATTATAAAAAGTTTCTTGAATTTTAAATCATGAAACTTTTCTCAACTTTACATCATTTTGCCATTGGCAACTGCTAAAGACACATATTCTTTTAGTGAAGCTGAAATAAGAAGTTAAGAGTAAGTTTATGCATTTAAATCAACTTACTGTGGATTCTCTGAGGCCCAATTGCTTTGAAATCTAGCTACCTGGAGAAAAAATATAGGTAGGAGAAACCTAGCAATCACTAGAGTAGAGAAATATTCTAAATTGCTAAAATACCTCATATTCATTAAAATATTACTATGGAAAATATCAAATAGCAATCTAAGAGGTTTGAGGGAACATTGAAATGAAACCTAACAATTATTGGCTGCCTGAAAATTATGCTCTTAAAATCAAAATCAAAATCTAATCTAAAGTTTATATCAACTGTTATGTTTAAAAGAAATTAAAACAGTAAAGTGGATCTTGCCAAGAAAGAAAACAAAAGTAGACAATTGATTACAGGTTTTATTGTACACACTGCAAAATTTAGCCTTAAGCTTCAGTGCTGATGTCTCTAAAGCTTTATTCCATACAACCCAAGTATCATTACAAATACTGAAAGGTTCTTCCACAGCTTCGGTGTAATACAAATGCTATTTGCACTTCTGCCACCCATAAGAGGCAACCATGAAGAAGCCGTAAGAGATTTAAAGAGAAGCCTCACTCAAGCTCTTGCTGACTTTATGAATAAATTAGCCATCATTGTCCTTAGTTATCGCTATTCCAGATCTCTCTACATTTTCCAAAACAACTAGCTTTTATAAACATTTTCATGTTTCATTGCTGCTTTGTAAGCAGTTCTTGGAGGTATGGTACAAAACAATTCCCTAGCTATTGAGTATTAGCAATTACGCCCTGATATTGTTTAATGCAACCTTATATAGAAATACTCCTGAGCTTACAAGTTTTTCCTGTTGAAAAGAAAACTAGGCTCCAGCGTCCTTAAGAATTTGCACGGAAGAGGAAATTTGAGAATATTAAGCTTGTAATAAAGGCGACAACTGCTGGAATTTTAGGCTTGTGCCAAACTGAAGCAAACTTCATAGAGAGCTCTGGGACTGTTCGGTGCTTCACCCAGGAAACGCAGCCTCTCTATGATGCCTAGGAATGTGTGAGGAATGCATCTGATCTCTATCTCATGGTCTCTCTGCCATTATTTTTAGCTTCTTAGGGAGAATATGTCATGTTTGCTCACGATATTAACTGCATCATGCACAAGTGTGATGTGGTCTCACCCACAAACCCAGAAATAATGATGGAGGCAATGCGATGGAAAAAAGGTTCATTCTCATGTCATCTTAATGAAGTTTTGCTGATTTATTCTATCCTTCTAAAGCCTTTTCTACCAAAGGTGCTTCATATCTTTCTCTTCTCCACCAAAGTTATTTCTGTTGTTCCCTGTTTACCAACAGGTGGTGGGGAACTACTTGTACAAGACCTACAAAAACTCGCTGACCATCCAGCATCCCATTAGATCTGTTCTGGAGGAGATTGTTCTAGAAGAGAGTCCAAAAATAGCAATTCCAAGTATAATTTAAGCTCCGCAGCCCAAAATGTATTCCTGACCTTAATAGTTGCTTCTCAACATTCTGCATATGGCTTGCCAACATCCCAGGGGTAAAACAAAAAGGAAAGGGCAGGTGCAAGGAGCTCCAGGAGTTCAATCTGATGCTATGTTGAAGGAATCCGTGTCAGGTTTAGTGTCCAATATCATTAAATGACACTGGAAAATCAGTAGGTGAGTTTGGGCCATTTGTTGTTTCTTGGCCTGTGTTCAGACATAAAAAGAGGGCAACTCAGAAGCACCTCAGAGAAACAGTGTGTGCCCCCCTCCCCCAGTCTTCCCAAGTCCCCTGTAATCTACCTTTTCTACCACAGAGTATTCAAGGGAGAGGAGAGGGGCAGACTGATCTGTGAACAATCCCATCTTGAAATCTTCCCTAAGGCTGTGTTCAAACATAACAAAAGGGGCACCTTAGAGAGAATCTCTGCAGCAATTTGCCGCAAACTTCTAAGATTCTCTGGAGCAGCTCTGGAGTTTGGCCCCCCATGCATCCCCTCCCATAAACATGGGGTGACGGATGGGCCCAACACGGGCAGAGTCAGAATCGCCACATCAGTGCTCCAACGTTTCCACTGCAAGCATGCCTAACACCCATTGCTATAGGTGCTAGGCATGCTCGCAGCCATGGAGACGCATCGGGTACCTCCTTAGATCTGGATCTACTAAATCTGGATTAGTTGAAGGACCATTTCTTAGATCTGGATCATCTTAGATTTGGATTAAGGGAGGTAAGTAGAAACACCCCCCCCCTCCCTGTGTCTGCCCCTCATGTTCCCAAGCCTTCTCTAGTCAACCTTCTCTAGCACAGAATATTCAGGTGGCGGGAGGGGCAACCTGGTGTATGGACACATCAAAGCCTTCCCTAAGCTGCCTCAGAGGAACCTCAGAGATGTCTTTTTATTTTATTTTATTTTTGGCTGTGTATGATCATAGTCCTAGCCTACAGCACATTACAGGGATGTTGGAATAAAGGATAAAATAGAAGGGGAAAGAATGTTAACTGCCTTCAGTTCTTTGGATGAAAAACAGGACAGAGATGCAGTATATTAGAAGATAAATAAGACACAGCAGCTCACAGCTCAGATATTTCCCACTAAACCATACTATTCCTCATGTAATTGCTTATTAGTCTATCTGAAAATGTTTTTAATAAATTAAGGACTTAATTTAAGAAAGGGAAGCTGAGATTAAGCACTAATTAGAGGAATTGGCAACAGCAGAGAATTTCTGTGAATATTGCTGAAAAGGGAAATTCAAGTTCAAAATGAATAGGAAATTGCCCAGTAAGTGAGCAAAGAGTTGCCAAAAGCGCCTGTAGAATTTGCTATCTGTTCAAGGTTACTGCTGACACCCATCAATTTAAAAAGTTTAATAGCAATTAAATTATTCTGCCATGGGGGATAGAATAGATGACCCACCAGAAATGTCTTTTGTATCCAATGATATAATGGACTGTTTGAGTTGAAATTAATGAAATGCTAACATTGTTGCATAGGAAGGTATTAATATTCATTGCTTATCTGACATTCACAAACTGGAGGGGAGGAGGGACCTGTCTGTTTGAGCACACTATCAATCTTCCCAGGTGTCTCCAGCATAACAAATGTATGCAGCAGAATGTGGAGAAGAAAAAGAAAGTAAACATGGATGATGTGGAATAGAAGCTGCACAACATGTGCTTCATCTGTCCAGGTCAGTTGTCCTCAAAAAGGTTCTGAGATACTTTATATGACTGAAGCTCTCAAAAAAGATAAAAGAAAATGAGTCCGCTCCAAATGAGTCTGCTCTCAAAAAAAGATAAAAGAAAATGAGTCTGCTGCTTCTACCTTCAGAATTGTAGTAGGTTGGTCTCCATGGAGCTGTGTAACCTCTAACCAAATTCTAAGCCATGTCTCCCTTTCAGCAGGGGAAGCAATGGAGGCAGGTGCTTCTGCTTCTTCTATAGCAGCCTCAACAAACATTGCCACCAGTGAAGCAGCTACACAAAGAAAGCATCTTGACTCTATGGCTGTGATCAGACAGAACAAAACCAAGCGTCTGAGGTGGCTTAGAGAGGGCTTCAAGGTGAGACTGTTCACACACCAGTCTTCCCCTCTCCTAAACATTCCATATTTAAAAAGGTGGATTAGAGAAGGTGTGGGAACATCTCTCTGAGGTGCCTTTTATTATGCCTGAACAAAGTCTTAAGGGTACAGGTACAGCAGTGCCTCACCAGAATGCGGCTTCTTTTGCTGCACTAAGAGCTCATTAGGAACATGAGGCTCATTCCTCACACGGTGAGAGATTTGCACCTTTGAAGGCATCTTAAGTCCCACGCGGTCTCTGTTGCTCCTTCAATTGAGTGAGCAGTGGAAACTGGCATATCTGACTGTCTTTCAAAGGTGAATTGATCATCATGTACATATTAATAATAACAGTGAAAAGCATTAATTGATCTGTATTTTAGGGGATCGGTTGTGAGTTGTCTGCCATTATATGTACCCCAAATGCAAAGGTGCAGGGAATAGTAATTTCAGGTAAAATTAGGTGCTCAGATCAATATCAATAAAGTTCATTGAGGCTTTAACAGATCTGAGGTTCCACTTTGGCAGGTGCCTTGTCACTCTAGCACCCCCTTTGTGTTTCTCTTTATTCACGGCAAAGGCTTCCTGTGTCTGCCAATCACTGGTCTTTGATTACTCTTCCTTACTTTCTTAAAGGAACAGAGCTCCTTAATGAGGACTCTCACCTCTGCTAGTTCATGACACACAAGCACTTTCTTAAGAACAAAAGGAAAAGTTTTATTGATTACAACTTCTTGTTAAGCACACATCCTTTAAGTTTCATTCATATCAGGAAACTAGACTTCAATGAAATAGCTTCTCTAAAGCAATCAGGACTTATCTACCCCTTCCCTTCAGTAAGTATGGAATAAGCCCTGTTCCTTTCTGCCCACCACTGTGAGTTAGCCAGACAAAGAACACTTTGACAGCCATTACTTGACCTTTTATATTCCCTGCTTTGATGTTCCTCGGCTCTCATTGGTTCTTCTGGCAGGCTCACCTACCCTTCCCACTGGGGTTCCGTAAGCCACGGCCCTTTTCACACAATAACATATAACCTACGTTCAAACCTGCACCTTTCTACCTTACCTTGTCCTGCGGACACCACAGCTGCCTGCAACCAACGAGGCCTTAGCAAAGCCCCATTCTCGGCTGCTTTCCTTCCTTTTTGCTCCTTGCTTCTCCCCTCCACTCCTTTCCATGCTTGCCTGCCATCCGATGCCGCCGCATCTGAGGGACGGCCTCCCCTCTCCACACACCCCCTGCTCCCTCACTCACCCCGCCTGCCAGCTCTTCTTCTTTGCTCACCTTCTCCAGCACTAAAATCCGGTCTGGAATGGAGAAGTCCTGTTTCACCAGGGTTTTCTTTCCCCAGATTTCTGCAGGGGTTTCTGCAGAACATCTGGAGAAAAAGAAGTGGCATGGGAACAGGCCTTGCCGGATTTGGACTACTGGCCAATATAATGGAAACCCTGTATCCCAAGTTTGAATCCAGTCCAGATTTTAGCCCCTATGGGAACAAACCCTTAGAGATATCCTGCCTCTTTTCAACCTAGAGGCAGTACCTAGGCATCCATTGTAGGAACCATTGACACACCTGTCCTCCATGAATTCATCTAATCCTTTCTTAAAGCTACCCAGGCTGGTTGTTGTCACCACCTCTTCTGGAAGTATATTCCATAGAAAGATGGCCCTTTGTCAGTCCTAACTCGCCCACCCAACAGCTTCATAAAGTGCCCCCTGGTTCTGTGGTTGTGAAACAGAAATAATTTTCCTCAATCCACCTTTTCCACATCATTCTTGTTTTTATATACTCTAAGCATGTCCCCTCTTAAAAGCTGCCTTTCAAGACTGAAGGGGCTCAGATGCTGCAGGGAGGTGCTTGAACCCTTGGAAAATTATGATCTATCGGCATACTAGGGGTGGTGTACCTGACTATAGGCACATGTGGACAGCACTCCTCAATGGTACAGTATAGTGCAGCACCACTACTCTGGAACAACAAGGCCTACTGGCACAGGCCTTTGGAGCTTTTGAAGACCCCCTATAGCAGCTCTGAAGTGGAGCAAGTTTTGGGGCTGGTGCAGGGGCCACAACAGAAGAGACCATGGCCCAGTTTATTTAGATTGGTCCACTAAAGGTAAGTGCAAAAATGCTCTTTGTTCATATATTTTAATGAGAAGACAATCTTTTTTTTCTTTTTGTTGTCTTTTTAGTAGATTTTTGTATGTTTTATTTAAATAATCTTTTTTTTAAAATTATCACTACATTGTGTTGTTTCCCAGTTTGGCTTGTAAACTACCACATCTCACTTTGGAAAGCTAGTATACAAATAAACTGATATGATATATGATATGATGCTGCATGAAAAAATAGGGGTAGGGAAGGTTAAGGCTTCAACTGGAGTTTTGCCTTTGACTTTCCAAATCATGAACCAAAGCCCATTGGTCCAGTCCTCCTCCATTGACACACTGTTCTGCAATGCATCTCTGGGTGCCTCACAAACACTGTCAAAGCTGATGCTTAAAGCAGGTGAACAGCTGGAAAGGAGGGCAGCATCCAGAAAAATGGCTGTGTCTGGGACAGGAGAATTGGGATGCACCACATGCAGCAGGAGGTCACACTGCCAGCACCTCTTAGCCTCCAAAATCCTTGCAGCTATCGCCTGTGCAACTGAAGCTTCAGCCAGACATCACTTGATTATTCCACATTATTTGGATAATCCAGAGTAAAGCATGCCCAGAAACATTTTATTCTGGTAGCTTCTGAGGAGGAAGCTGTGTTGGCCCACGTGTCACATGGGATGAGGCAGCCAATTGCAGTGGAGCTGCCATACCTGTTCTCGCCCGCAATTCTCGTCATCCTGTCCAGATTGGTGGGAAGCTTTAAATTTACTTGATGCTGTGGAGCAAGTGTTCTCCAACCAGCATTAAGTAAATTTGCAGTAGCATTGCTATAAAGCAACACCACTACGAAGTATCTACCATCGTGTGTGACAGCTCGATCTTGGCTGCGCATTCCAGTATGCAGCATCAAGAAGTCTGGATGTACGCAAGAGTGTCTGCTTGGGGAGAGGCCAGGGCACAGAGGCACATCTTCACCAGGCACTGCTACACATATAACGAAGATACCTGATGCCTCTCAAGGAGAGATGGTTCCATAACTGGGGGCTGTAGCCAAGAATACCCTCGCACAGGTACCCAGCCCAGTACCTACTGAAAGTGGTGGGACTTCTAAGAGGACCTCACTGGCAGATCTTAGGGGATGAGCTGGTTTAAAATGTATTAAAAAAAAAAAAAAGCGAAACAGTTGGATGAATGTGACCATACCATCATCAGGAGCTGATGTTGACTCAAGAGTATTTTCACATTTATCTTCCCCTATATGTGAGACAACTAGGCCTCGTTCTGCACTAGGCCTTATTCTGGATTATATTTCAGAAGAGGGACCTGCCATCCACGTGCTGGTGCACGCTATGGTACGTCCCACCTGGGGCCTATATAAGTCTGCAGCAGCATGCGAACGACAGGTCCTTATTCCAGGATATATAATCCAGAATGAGGCCCAGTGCAAAAAGGGCCATGGTCTTCCGAGAACCATAGTAGGAGGCTGGATACACATTGAATACAATTTCTATATAGGTGAACCTTTTTCAGAAAAGAAAAATCGTCTTGTGCTGACCTTATGCCATAGGTAGCCACAATCCTCTGTCTTATTTTTACTGAGTGCAATATTATATCCCTGCTTAAATTCACTTAGAAATTCTATAAAACTGGAATGTTAGATGAAAAGTTGTCATCAACAGCAGTAGCAGCAGGACCTTTTGCTTGCTCTAAGAGGCTGCTGTGAATAGAGCAGCTCAAAGAAATCTGTTTATTATACCAATGCGAATGCCGTTGTGGATTTTGCTCCCTAGCTTAGACTTTGAAGGATAGCCAAAGAAGATGGACAGCTTTCGCTGCATCTCTCTTCTGCAGCTTTTCCAGTTGCTTCAAACTCAAAGGAAATCCCAGAGGGGATCATTCTTCTGAGTGTCAGGAGGGCTGGAAATCAAACAAAAATCAGACAAGGAGCTGCTGCCAAGTCAAGGTCCCTTGTGTTGATGATGAACTGAAAGGGCCAATTCTGGACTGCATTACAATGTGTTTATTTCATTACTGTGTTTATTTTAATCCTAACAAGCTAAGTACTTAGACATGCTGCCTAATCTTCCTTGAGAGAAAGAGCTATTCTCTCCTCGCTAAAATTCTCTCATTTCCCAGGGAAAAAAAATTAAAAAGCTTAATTCAAGGGACTAAAGAAAGTGGATGGAAGCAGCCTCTCAGGCTGCCTTTCTGGAATTGCTTTGAACTCTTCCTCATCATTATTTCATGTCCAGGATCACTTTTACACTTATGATAGAGGTGGGGGAGGGAAGAACCCTGATAGTTGCCTCTAGGATTTTTAATCAAAGCTACCGCTTTCTCAATTGATGTTGAGTGTTTTCAGTCTCAGTGTGGCAGATTAAAATCTGGGTGCTAATTTTGTAAGAAGAAAGCAACACTGTTCAAACCAGTCTCTATTGGTCACACTTAAGGTTTAATCCAGCTTCTGTCCACTTTCAGACTGAGAGAATACATCCACAAAGTGACAAGCTGTTTTCTTTCAGTGTTAAATAACTTAGAAAATTCACCTTTGGGATAGAGAATGTGGAAAGAAAATTACTGGTCACTTTGTTGGTGTGTTCTCTCACTCTGAAGATAGACTGAAGCTGGATTAAACCATAGGTGTGATCACAGCCCAAGTCTATTGTTACAACTAGTCTATCAGAAGCCGTTTCTGCACCTATTGGTTATCTAGACTAAGGAGCCTTTTAATCTGGATCACAGATCAAGGAGGCCTTGCCCTCACTGATCCATCTGGACTGGATGGGACCAGATACGGATTAAGGAGGCCCTTAATCTGGTTCTGTTTTTTTTTTTCCATTGGATCTACAATTAGGCTAAGGACCTTGATCCAGATCACAGGAGGCATGCAGCCAACATACCATTACCTGGAACTTCAGGGAGTGCTCTTTGGTGGTGACCTGTGGTGGTGACCTGTGGTGGTGACCTGTGGTGTGCTCATAGCCTTTGAAAGTTGGGAGGATCACAAAGTTGCGATCACAAGGAGGCATGGGCCGGACTAGTGCCATCATTGCATATAGTGGTGATCTGGTCCAAGTCTCCAAATAATCCGGATCAGTGAGCCTCTATGGAATTCAAATCAGATGGACCCACCCACTGATCAAGATTAAAAGAAGGTAGTTGTAGAAAAGGCCAAAGACTATTTTCTGGAGATCTAAGAAGATCAAGGAAGGAGCAGGCATATAGAGGGCTATGCACCAGGCAATAATGGATCACCCGAAGTTCTCCAGGGTTTCTAGAACTGCAATTCTTATGGTAATTAACCAATGACTACTCTCACTGGAGCTGCTTTGAGAGATTTAAAAGCAACATCTCAAAGACCACACGTTCCATAACACCTGATTTAAAGGCAGGTAGGACTGACTTTGGGAGAATGCATATCTCATATAATAGTGACTTCAGTAGTAAATGGGTACTTGGTATGCTTTATAGAAAAGATTATTTCCATCCCAATGTAACACTTGGAGTGCAGAAGGGGAGGGGGAAGAAATCAGGTCTAATGTGTCAGAACATCAAAGTGTATGCAAATTCTCTTATCACTGAGGGAAATTTAATGAAACTGACCGGCAGTAGGTTGGGGAAGAAGAAACTACTTCACTGTTCCCCCACTCACTTGATTTATGGAACTGAATGCTGTTTCTTGAGATGCGATGAGACTCATAAGCTTTCTGTGGATCTCTGAAAAGAAATATCTGTCTAAACATCATATCTGAAGCTGAACATGAAACAACAGTATTAATATACTTTTTTTTTCCTGGGAAGGCTGTGCCGCATAGTGGGAGCTGCAGTACCTGTGTAAAAGTCTTCCATAAGGCAATGCATGGAATTGATGATGGCAGTTCCTCAGGAAATAACTTTAGGACTTGAACTGACTCTAGCTGTGTCCCGTGGTGTGAGGGCCAATGTCCATTACTCCCAGTAGAGGCCAGCTGCCCGGTGGGCCTGACTGAGGTGCCTTTACTGCATAATGGAGGCACAGCTTCTATTGAGCTGACTTGACCATAGCCCCCTCCAGACAGGGGGACTATAACACCATTATAGTGCCACTATGGGGGAGGGCACCACAAGTATCTATGGTTAGCCCCACTATATCCCCACTAAAATCTTTTGCTAGAAATTCCAGTACTGGGGTTTTCCAGCAATAGTGCTTTACATATCTTGGGGATGGAGTAGCCATTGCATGGAGGCCGCATTATGACTTCCTAGCAAAACATCCAGCCACCAGACCTGTTCACATTTGGCCATATTTTGGAGTATCTCTCAGAATAGGGAATTGTTGAATGCATGCTGGGGCCTGCTGTAGCCTGCGCTAACCGATGGACAGCAGGCCCCTATTCCAGAATATATTCCACAATATATTCCACAATAAAGCCAGATGTGAACAGGCCCATCATCTGGAGGGAGCCTAGATCCTCCTGGACATAAGGCATAGTTTATGGAGCAGGTCCATGAGGGCAGTGGGAGTGAGGTGAGACAAAAGTAGGGCTTCCAACTACACCCTTCCTGCCTACAGGGTCCAGATCAGCAGACTGCAGTTGGACATTTCCCTGAACAGTATGTTCCCATGGCTAGTTGTGGGACACTATTTAATATTGTTTTTACTATTTTATTTAACCTGTATTTTATTTTTACTTTATGAATTGTCCGGGGATTTCTTAATTCTTTGGTTGCTTTTTGACCCCACCTTCTGATGTCTCCTGTGGTTCAGCTTGATTTCTCCATCTGACATATACACTGGTTCCACAGCTCCTGTTTCTTAGTTGCTTTGTTTTCCAGGCATGAAAATGGATTCTGCTTGGCCTTGGAGAGATAATATGCCTAACCACCAACTGAAATAAAGTGAGGGTCTGGGTGGGCACTTCATTTGAATGCAAATAAAAGTAAGACATTCTTTGCACAGAGACTGTGAGAAGGAGGCGGCTTTGCAGTTTCAGAGTCAGAATAGATTTGGATAAGGCTAGTGGCCTAATTCCCCTGGGAAGCCCATAACTGATTGATATTTAGATCCCACCCTACATCCTAACAGTGCTTAGGATGGCTTACACAACTTTAAACAATGAAAAACATCAAGAACAGTTAAAATGTGCCATTAAAGTATCACAGTGGGGTAGGGTTACCATGTGTCAAAGAGGACAGGGTTCCTGTGCCTTTAATAGTTGCACAGCAAAAAGACTATCTGGAGGTGCAGCCTATCATGCAGCCAGCACCTGCTGAAATTCTCTCTTCTATGCATCTATGAAAGGAGCAGAAATCCCTTTCTTTTTTCATATGGCAACCTAACATTGGCAGGCTGATCAAAAGAAAATACTCAAGCAAGCAGAAAACTTTTCAGTTGCTTCCTAAAATTACATAGACAGAGGGCCTGGTGTAATTGAAATTGGGAGGTTGCTTCATACAGCTGCTGCTGCTGCTGCTGCTGCTAAAGACTATCAGCAAAAATCTGATCCATCAACTGCTCAGGCAAATATCAAGATCTCCAGACTCCAGAAGACTGATTCTAGGTAAGGAGGTCTTTCATGAAACTTTTAGGGCTTTACAGGTAAGAACCAACAGATTGAAGTAGAGTTGGTAGAGAAACTGTAGGTTCAATCACTGGCATCTCCCCAGAAGGATAATGAAGAACTACTACTGTATTTGGCACACACAAAAACCCAAACCATGTGAATGTATTTACTGGGAGTCAATCCTGATCAATGGCACTAAACAAAAACCATCTCTGGACATGATTCCTAGCACCAGGATAATTATAACTGATAGCTTTCAATGGTTTGTTCATAGCCTTGGGCCATGGTCACATCTCACTTTTTAAAAGAATTGGGATTCTGGGGTTTTACATGCTGGGGTAGCTTCTTGGTAGCGTCATCTGCACTTGCAAGAGCTGTTTCCACACCAGAAATGGCTCCCTGACATCCCAGAAGCTACCCAAGTGTTCACTTGTGATGGTATGCAGGCACATGGGGGGAGGGGGAGGGTTAACATGCCAGGAGGAGTTCACTATTCCCATCCCCTAGATGGTATAGGAAGTGTGAACTTTCCCCTTGAGTCTTGACACCAAAGTGGGAGTCTAGTTCTTCCAAGGATTTTCCTGGTCAAAAAGGGACTATCCTGTAACTGAATAATCCTCAGCCAGAAACAGACCCAACACCAGGCAAGGATCTGTCAGTGCCCTCACCTGGAAAATGGTAAGCTTCAGTGTGGCTGTGCCTCTGGCAGTGGTTGGGGGGGGGTGTTCCCTCTCCTCCAACACCCTCTCACCTCCTTCCAACACCCCCTCACCCCTCCCAGCAGCACCACTGCCGCCACCCCTTGCTCTGAAATACTGAATAGTTCTCTTTAAAAAGCAAAACCAGAAAACCCGTAGATTTTATGTCCATAGTAATTACAACTACCCTAGAAGTAAATACAGAAAACTCAGTCTTAGCTTAATGCAGGACAGGAAAGGTAAAGTGTGATATGTGTTTGAACCAATATGGAAACAGTACTAATAGGTCTCTGGGTATCACACATCTGCTAGAGTCTAAAACTGCAAAGATATTGTGCTCAGGTGGAATGCAGCCTTCATTTTTTTATGGCACATTCTTACAGTGCCATTATTGTTGGTATCCCAAATTAGAAAACTTCAATAACCTACAGACGGATCAATTTTTGAACCTGATGTTTCAAGCCTTTGCTCCTAAGTGCTTTTAGAAATGCACAAGCCAAAGAGCGAAATACCATTTCTTCCCTCTCCCCTGCTGGTTTCTCTGCCTAGACTCTCGCCCCTTCATCCCTTTGAACCTTAAATAAGCTGGCGTCCTTGAAAAGGCTAGGGTTCCTCCTCACACATTGACAGTAGCTTTTCCAATTACACCTTTGCTGTATTAGGAGGCAGCAGCACTTTAAAAGGCACAAGACATAAAAATGCCTTTGTGTTCTGGTAGCACTGGAGCAGGTCTTTTCCCATCATGCTGTACAACTGTGCTCTCTTTTAGTGTATCCAGTTTAATAGTTGTAAAAATGATTATATTAAAACCCCTGGTGGCACCAAAAAACCAGAGGGAGGGAGGCTAATTGCCAGACAGACGCCTAAGCTTCATCCAGACAGTACTTACTTATTACACATCATTTGGATAATCCAGAATAAAGCCTGGATAATCAGGAATAAAACGTGTCTGGATGTCCTTTACTCTGGATTATCCAAATAATGCAGATTAAAGTAAGTGCTGTCTGGGTGAAGCTAAATAGGGAGTAAAGTGGATTCTGAACTAACATTCAAACAGGAATATGTTTTAATTTTTGATTCTTGATGAAAATTCTGCTTTGAGATTCCAGTTAGTATAATCTAATAATTTTGGTGGTGGTGGTGGTGGTGGTAGTAATGGTGACCTTTGGGAATCAAACTTCATAGGGTCCTTTTAGATCAAGAATTGGATCCAGGTAGTCTCAGTGAATTTCCCCTCCTAATAGGAAAAATTATATTGGCATCTTTTGGCAGAGGATTGAACTTCTTTCCTACTTTCTATGGTAGTCCATCTAATCCATCTCTGACTTCAGTATGGATGAAGAAACCAGCTGCCTAAAAGTGGTAAAGCATGCTTAGATTTTGGCTGTTCCTTTCCATTGCTTTCTTGCCTCTGGGGCTTGAGGTAGGAAGAGATAGGGGCATGATCAAACGTGGCATTTAATCACTTTCCAGGCATTTTTTATTCTGACTGTACTGACAAAAAAACACCTTTCCAAGGGGGGTTTCTAGACTAAATTGGCCAAGTTTGGACTATTCTGTATTAAGTGAATTCTGAGCACGTTTCAGATCATTAGCCCACTTCATTTCACAAAGTGAGAACATGTAAGTAAATTATTTGGGGTGGCAACTATACTTTTCTATATATGCAGAGGGATGGCTCCCCACTTCTTCCTGTCTAATGACAGATTTTGTTGTGGTCATTGTGCCAGAAGGATGACTACTGAGGTGAGACAAGATCACGTTTATTTCCTGATTTGCACTGCATTGTCCAGTTTCATGCATTCAAACTCTTTGATTTTTTTGATAAAAGAGAAGACAAAGTGGAAGTTACACTTCGCCAGCCTTGGACATCACAGCCGATTCTCCCATCCCTGCAAGGAGAAGGACAATGTATCCTCCATTTTCTTTTGGCAATGCACAGGTTGAAATGTGGGTACATTTCTGCCCAATCTCCACAACATTAAATTATTTGCAGTCTCTATGGAAGCTGATAGGCAGCTCAGTCTTCAGTATCAAGAGACATTTAAAAATATGTTAGGGTGAATAAGAAAATAGGCTATCTAACCCAAAGAATGAAATGGCTCTTTCTGCAACATATTCAAGTCTATACCACTCTCCCACCCAGTTCTCAGGGTTGATTCCATGCCATTGATTTATTTCGGACTCCCCCTTGCCTGCTCTTTTTAACACCCCCCCCCCCACCTTGGTTGTTAAGGGCAAGTTCCTATTCAAGGAATAAAGCACTATATACAAGGCTATTTACATCCAGATTTACATCGATATGTAAAGTGTGTTAAAAGGAAGCAAAGGAGCATCTAGCAATCAGATTCAACCCTGATTTTGTGTCCCCACTCTTAAACATTTAAAATGCTTCCAAAAATGGATTGGGAGGGTCATCTACATTTTCTATGTAAATTATGTATTATAACAGGCTGTTTGACTGACAAACCTTCTGAACTTCCACTGCTATCTATTGGCAAACAGGGAAGAATATCAGTTTAAATGTGATGGCTTTCTGCCTAATTAGAAGACAGCAGGTTTGGGAGAGTAAAACTATGACTCACTCATCACTCCCTCACACGTCCCACTCTTTCTCTGCAGTTACTATCATACACTCCTTACATTTCACAAAGATTATCTACCCCTGTAGAGGTAAGACCTCTTGTGCAAGTGGATTTGCTCTTATTTATGCAAATTTGTTTTCTACACTCACTTTAGATCCAAATTAAGGAGCCCTTTGATCCACCTCATAGGCCACCCATCCTCATGTTAATGAAGATCAAGGAGGCCCCACCCCAGTTAGTCCAGCTCCGCTACCCAAGGTGGAGTGGACCAAGGGCCTTCTTCTGGATCACAGGAGGTATGCAGATGGAATGGATCCATGATCCAGAACTACTGAGGGCTGCTTTGCTGTGCACTGCTGCTGAACTCCCTTGTGGTGTGGCTGAGAAGCTTGAGTGCAGATGCCAACGATCTGGCCTACGCTTCCACAAGATCCAATCAATGGGTCTGGCTATTCCGAATCAAAGGGTGTTTTTCCACTGTCAGTAGAAGTACCCATTAAGTACCCATTAATGGGTACTTCTAGTGAGGTAAGTGCAGAAAAGGCCAAGCATTACAAACTGGAACTGAGGTAGAATGCAGCAGAATGGGTGCTGATATGTTTCTGCCTCGTGCTGACCTGAAATATCTACGGTACTGATTGAATATCACACCCAATTCAAGGAACTGACATTGATCTTCAGGGTCCTAAAAGACCTGGACCACAAGTATCTAAGGAAAGTCTCCTCTCTTAAAACCACCCTGCTGGCATTATCAAGAAGAACAGAACATGATTGGTGGGCTGTGATGGATGGTGATATATGAAAATCAAAGGAAGTCTACTGTGGCTTCCCTCTTCTTCTGACCTTTCTTCTTGTCACCTGTGATAGCTGCAGGGAAGATAGTCTCTTCTCTGAGTGGCATCATATTTTGGTGCTCATTTAGGTTTTGGTTTTTCTTAATATATTTTACTGTATTTTCTTAATATATTTTACTATTTTTTTTTAAAGAAAAAATATGTTCTGAATTTAATCTGTTTTTTATCCAGCTTTTGTTACCAGCAGAAAGGGCCCATCTTTAACACTGCCCAAGATAGAATGTTTCACAGTAGTAAAGTATGAAAGTTATCAGTTAGCCCACCTTTAACAGTGGTGTAACAAAAAGACTGCTTGAGATGCTTCAGTTTGCCAGCATCTCAAGCAGTAGTCAGCGACCTTAGTTAGTTCACCATACATGGGCTTACTGAGCTTCCTCAAAATCAGTCATGCATGATAAAATTCTCTCTGATCCAGATGCTCCAGGGCAAATCAAAGAAACCTTTGCTGCAGATGTGAAACAAGTGCAACCAATCTACATGCAGTGTTCCTACAAGCCCCTTGCTGCTGGTCACTAATATCCGCAAATCAGAATTCTGAGGGTGGGAAGGGAGAACCAATTTTGACTTGAAATCACCCTTTGATCTCCCTGCCCTGGATTTTTGCTCCACAGTAGACCAAAACAATGTTTGGGAAGATCAAAGGAAGCAGCCTTGACTCTCCAGAACCTCTCTAAGTTACCATTGCCTACAATGCAGCTGATCAACATGAGATAAACTCGACAGAAAAAGATTTGGCAACTGCAGATATATTTTGTCACAAATGCCTTAAAGTGCAATTCTGTAAGATAAGCTGGAGACTTTTAACAAACAAGCCACGCAAGTTATAAAGGTGGTGGCGCAAGTGGTTATATAGGGGGAATCATGAACGTTTCACAATAATTAAATACTAGACAGAAAAATGATCGAAGAAAAAAACCCTAGGCATTTGTTAAATTTGGTCGAAAGGGGTAGGAGAAGCTGCCAAAATTCAACACAAGCTTGGGATATCTTACTGTGCTGCCTCCTTTGAGACCGACTGCTGGCTAATGAAAATGTTTCTCTTCGCGTTTTAAGAGGCTGAACAGAACTGGGAAAAAAGAAAAATCTGTGTGAATGGAATTCTGCATGAATGGATGGTGTGTGTGATCCCTGTCTCATCAAGTTGAGGGAGAAGCCAAACTGTGCTGGTCTTTGCCAGACCAGATGGTGAAGTCTCAACGCTGTCTTAGCTTGATCAAAAGGCTGCAACAGATGTTGTGAAAAGCATGTTCACAGCGTCCAAGGCACAAGAGTCCCAGGGGTGGTGCCTTCTAGGGCTGGGGTGCTCAGATGCGGTCTTCCAGATGTTCCTGAACTATGGCTCCCACCAGCCACTTTGGCCAATGACAAGGAATGGCGGAAGATAAATGTTAGGAACATCAGGCCAATTCGCACATAACCTAGTGGGATGATATAGCAATACTATCCCATTGAAGTTAAGAAGAGATGAATGTCTTTGCACTTCAAGTGCTGGGGCAATCCCAAAACTTTCCACTAGCACTTTGTCAGTCCTGGCACCAGAGGAAGGTGTGAATGCTGCATCCAGGAGCTCACTTGCAGAGTCAGAAGCTGCCACCAAGAAGGTACCCTCTGCCATTAAGAAGATTCCAAAAAAGGCAGTGAAGAAGCCCACTACCTCTAGTGCCAAGAAATCCTCCAAGAGCCCTGCTAAGGTGAAAACTGTCAAACCTAAGGTGAAAGTCAAACCCAAGACACCCAAAACCAAGATGGCTAACCCTAAGAAAACAGTGCATAAGAAGAAGGGTTGGCTTTTCTACCCGTCTTTTCTCACCCATTTAAGGGGACTCAAAGTGGCTAACAAAGCTTTCTGTTCTTCTCCCCACAACAGACACCATGTGAGGTAGGTAGGGCTGTGAGAGCTCAGAAAAAGAGTTGTGACTAGCCCAAGGTCACCCACAGTTGGCTTTGCAGAGGAGTGAAGAATAAAACCCTGTGAAGGAGGCACTGAAGTGAAAGAATCAAACCTGATGGAGGAGGCACTGAAGAAGTGAAGGAGGCACCAAAGAGAATGGAGGACATTTCACTTGTTACCCCCAAGTTATCAAGTGAAGGATCAGGAATGCTTGTGGACACTTGCAGATGCTCCAGGACAAAGGTGGCACTGTAGTGTGTAGATGGAGTATCCCGGAGCATCCCTGCGAGGTAAGTTTGAACAGAGCAGTTTGGTACCCCTGCTCTAGAGAACTTTTAGCTTCACAATGACAGAAGATGAAAAGCTGAACTGGAGGAAGGGGGTGGGAGAGATTTATTCCAGCAGAAATGGCAACAAATTGTCACACACACCCCAAGCTGTGTGGAGGGTGTCATGGGGGGTTTTCCTCTCCCACGGCTGACAGCTTTGGGGATGGAAGGCTTGCACATCTGGTGAGCAGCTATTTCCTTGCCCCACCCTGCTCCACTCTGCCCCATCCCACAGCCAACCAGATGCCAACCAGAAATTCTTGTACGCACGCTGCCTTTACGCTTTGCCTTTTTTATGTTTTCAACCACTGCTGACCCCTAGACGGCCTAGAAGAGAGCAGAATACTTGCCCTAACAAGCCAGTTTGGTCTAGTGGTTAAAGAGCCAGACTCTTATCTGAGAGTACCAGGTTTGATTCTGCCCTCCTCCATGAAGACAGCTAGGTGGTCTTGGGCTAGTCACAGCTCTCTTCTCAGCTCTCACAGCCCCACCTTCCTCAAAGGGTGTCTGTTGTGGGGAGAAGAACAGAAAGCTTTGTCACACTTGAGGTTTAATCCAGCTTCAGTAGACTTTCAGAGCAAGAGAACACATCAGCAAAGTGACACGCTGTTGTTGTTTTCAGTGTCAAACAACTCAGAAAATTCCCCTTCGGGATAGGTAATGTGGAAAGAAAATGACTGGACACTTGGCTGATGCGTCCTTTCGCTCTGAAAGTGGACTGAAGCTGGATTAAACCTTAGGTGTGGCCACAGCCATCGAAAGTGTAACTTCTCCCCCTCCCCCAATCCTATATGTAGGATTAGAAGCGGGTCAGGAACAATAGTTGCCATATGTTATGGCATCTAAGCAGCTTTTCGGATGCATTTTAAAAAAAAATGCCCCTGGGCGCTGCTTTTGAAACAGAAACCTGCACCTGGGTCCCGCGCGGCAGCCCTATACCGGCCCCGGGGTCGCTTGCTCCGGGCCAAGATCGGGATCTCAGCTTGTCCTTCGTTCTTTTAGCGAACAGACTCCGCTTCTCTTGCCTCAAGCGCTCGGGGTCTCCTTGGGACGAAGTGAAACACCGTGGTGGCGAACTTGGGCATGGGAGAAGACACTGATGCCCACTGGAAAGCCTCCCTCTTTGCATCGTGCCAGGGGAAGGGGCCAGAAGGGCTCGCCAGCTGCTCTGACAGTCCAGATGTGCAGGCGGCATCCGGGCGGGGGAGGGGGAGTCAACGTCTGGAAGCTTGTACAGCGCCTGAGCGCGCACCTGTCTCTCGCCTTGCCTTCCTCATTTGCTCATGGAAAGAGACCATTGAGGGACCCTCAAACACCCCTCCCTTTGTGTCGGAGAAGCAGCTGCCGTCGGAAGAATAGCCGCTCCTGCTCTTCTTCCTCCTCCTCCTCCTCGTCCCCGGGCTGCCGAGACTTCTGCTCCAGGTATTCATCTTCCTCGGGAAGTTTCACCCCTTTTCCCGAGCGAGGCGGGACCGGCGCTGCGCCTCCAAGCGAGCGCGAAAGCTCTCCGCGATGGCACGGACGGGGCGACGCTCGCGGTGAGTTGCAGCTCCGGCCTCTACACTCTCGTGAACTCCCTCTGCCCACCCCCTTGGCTGGAGAGGAAGCCTCGAGAGGATCGGCCTCTCCCCTCCAGCCCCGCTCCCACGAAACGGAACACCTGGGAAACCGCGCGGGGTGCGCAAATTCGCCCTGGACCGTCCGCACACCTGGAGCTCTCGCTCTGTTGAGAAAGGGCGTGGGGGGAGGAAAATCTGTGGCGAGGGCGGGACAGCTAAGGACAGAAGGTTCAAGAGTCGCGGAGTTCAGGAGGGGAACCGAGGGGGGGGCGACCCCACGGGCCGCAGTGGAGGAAGAACCGGGGGGGGCAGGTGGAGCTGCCCCAAACCCTGAAGCGGGGCGGACAGTGGCACGGTCAAAGATGCCCAGTCCACGGGTCTGCAGCCCCTAAATATCAAGAATGAAACGCCGAGAAAGGTTTCTTCCGGGGGGGGTGGGTGTTGTTGCTGCTTGAAGGCAGACTTGCTAAAATTCGTGGGGGGGTGGAGAAATATCCCTTTCATTGAAGCTTTCCATGCATACTACTGGATAAAATAAAAGGAAAACAGTGATAAATCCGTCAGCTGTCGATAATGCGGGTTAGAGGAAGAACAGTTTATTCCTTAGTCCTTCGTACAGCTTTCCACCGTAGAGGCGCTCTGGACGCGTCGGATGTCGCTCCTGAAGGCAAGATCCGGGCAAAAGCGAACCCTATTATCGGTGGCGCTACTCGTAGCTTCGGGCATCGAGTAGGAAAGCGGGGCAGAAGCATCCTTCTCTCTGTAGTGCAACCCTGGAGCCAGGGGCATTTTGTGAAGCCGATGGCCAGGGGAGTTCGGACCGACAGGAGAAGGAATTTTTCACCCGGACGGTCGTCGCTCTATGGCAATCGCCGCTGGAAGAGCTGGTGACGAGAGCCAGCCTGGACGGCTTTAAGAAAGGGTTGGACAAATTCATGGAGGTCAGGCGTATCAATGGCTACCGGAACGGATGCCCAGGTACCTCCTCCAGGTCGGAGACAGGCAGGAGGCCTCTCGGTGCCGTTTGCAGGGAGCTGAGGGCGAGAGGAGGTTTTGCCTTTTGTCCTCTGTTCGAGATGCCCCAAGGCACTGGGTGGGCCAGGAGGAGGCTGGACTAGATGGGCTCCTCTCTCAGGGCTCGACGGGCCTGCATCGGGAAGCCCAGTGCGACCCTGAACGATGCAGGCCCGTCGAGCGGCCCCCTCCGAGGGTACATTTGCTGGGGAAAGAGGCATCCATCCCGGAAGGCCTCCTGTCGTCGAAAGTCAACGGGCTTGCACGGGAAGGTGATGGGGTCGAGGCATTCGCCACTATATCCGGGAATTGCAAAGCCGGGGAGGCGGAGAGGGGACGGGCCGACGCCGTTCACCCTTTCCCGCCCATGCCAAGGGCCCAATACCTGCTTCCTGAGATTGGTACCCGAAGTTCGACGTACTCGAGGCCTCGGGTTTTAGGGGCGGGAGGAAAGGGGGCTGCTCGATCCCGTCCGACAGTCGGCCCTTTCGTTGTCTTTTGAACGCTCCTGAGGCCCCCCCCCCGAGGGGCTTGGGGCGGCCTTCTCGCCGCTTCTGCCCGACGGGAACCTCGCGGGGAGGCGAGACCGGGAGACAGCTGTCCGCCCGGTCTCCGTAGCTTGCTCCGGTGGGAACCGGGATTCAGACCCCCACCCCCAACACACACACACACACCCATCTTAATCCGATGATCGTCACGCTCCTTTGGGATCCGCCTCAGCGGCAGAGCAGCCCCCGATGGGTGGGGGTGGGGGGGACACCGGGCTGTGAGGGGGCGGAGAGTCGCAACGCGGGGCCGCTGGCAATCCCGGGAGAATCCGTCTGTCAAAGCGAGATCCGTCCATACCGCGTTCCCGGTGGGTTTTGCTTTTCCATTCAAAGTCAGGGAAACCTTGCAGGGACGGGGAGCCCGAAACGTCACCGAGAAGCGTGCGGCGAGCCCCTCCTGCCCGCCGGCTCCGAAGAGGTTAACCGTGCTTCGGAGGGACGAGCGGGCTGGTTTCCTGAGATAAATGAGCAGGAAGCGAATCGCTTCCCCTGCTCTGGCCAGCGGCTCCCCAATGCTTTTTGCACCTGCTACTCTGCATTTTTTCAGAGCCTCGCTGCAACCTCCCCCTCCGCCTCCCCCGCGTTTCCTCCCAGCCAGACGCGCGAGAAATCCGCTTTGCCTCCAGCGTCGCCTCGCCTCGCCTCGCCCCGCTGCGTCTGCCCTCCATCCACTTTTCTCTTCCGCTCTCTTTCCGCTCTCGCTCCGTTCAGGTCCTGAATTCCTCAGCCCGCCCGCTCGGACCATGCGGGTTTGACGGCCTCCGCGATCCCGTCGGCGCCCGAGGGGTTAAAGATGATGTAAGTAGCGAAGTATTTCAAAGCCGATTTATTTCCGAAGCGCTCGGGTGGGGAACGAAGGTGGATGGGTGCGTACAGGCAAAGGAAAGGGGTGTGTGTGGGGGGGGGGCAAAACAACAACAAGAGCTAAACCTGGACGTGAGCTGGACATCAACCTGCTCCCAGCCCGGTTCAGCGATCAACCCACTGGGGAGACGTCGAGGAATATCCATGCCGGCCAAAGTTGTTGCCAACGGAAATCCCATCAACAAGGGAACAGTTCAAAAGCTCCTTACTTACCTTCCGGGGAACAAGAAAAGAAACCACCGCTTATTCCAAACCCACCATTGTTCCTTGCAGATGTTTGACACATGTCCGGCTATTCCGGCATGCCTCCTCCCTCCCTTGATTTTTCTTTGGGGAGGAGGGAGGAAAGGATGTCTCTTTCCCTACCAGCCTAGGCTGCTGGAGTCCAGTTGTTGTCTTAGACAGCGGGAAACTTCATTGTGTTCCTTCAAAGCATCCGGACAAGGGGAAAGTTGACACTTCTGAGCCACATTAAATTGGAAAACTCTACTCTGGAAGAGGGTCAGCCTGCTCCTCAGGAGGGGGAGCCTTACACAGTTTAGTGGGAAACTTGCTTCTAACTAAAAACACTGCAGCCATCTTAATTTGCCAGCATCCCTTCACTGGCTTCAAAGTCAAGTCGCTAAAACCCACGACTTGCATAAAAGAAATGGACTCAGGTTAGTGCGAGGAAGTGAGTAAGGTGTGAGTTCCATGACCTGAGCCTCCTGGGAAAGGTGTGAGGCCAGATTGTGGCTCGATGCTAGGACCTTGTTTCTATGGGTAGGGTTGGGGCAGGATAATGGCTGGCTGGCTGGCTTTTGTCCTGCACCATCAACACACATACTGTACTCGAACTCTTAGCCACCCTGAACTTGAGAGAACTAAAACAATAATGACATTTTCTTCCACACGGTTTGTACGGTGCAAACTTGGACTCTGACACAGTCATACATCGGATGGTCCTCAGACCCCTAAGGAGGTACTGATCCTGGCAAGCATGCTGGGCTCTGCTACAGTGGACAGCCCAGACGAGAATTTAACCTACAGGGAAAGGCATCTTGAAGTAGCAGTCAAACCCTTTCTCCTAGTTTAGGATTGAGTCGACTGTTTTACACAGGGCTCTCAATCCATTTTCATTTGCCAAGTATGCAGTCTCCAGATGTTGTCCCTGCAAATCAACATGTGGATGTTTTTTTTTGGGGGGGGGTGAAGGAAAAGGTACCTATTTTTAGTTCAAAAGGATAATTAACACTGATGTAGCCAATTTTAAAACACAAATTAACATCTTCAGAGTTATGTTTATAGCATTGTAAAAAATCCAAATGGAGGACATCAAACTCAAGTTCTCCAGCCTTTACAACAGAACAATAAAGCCCCTTAGGTGAAATGTAGCTTCTTTTAATGAAAGCTGTAACATTTCATGACCTTAATGTTTACAGTAACTCAAGACCGCCCTCTACAGTGTGAAGACGGTCATGTAATACAATGTGAACACAGCAAACTTCAGGTGCTTCAAAGGGCTCATTGGTGTGAAGAAGCAGGAGTGGTTTACAGTTTATCTTTATGAGTCATCTCTCCCTGGGAAATATGCATTTATATGATGACAGGCTTCTAATATCTCAAAACTTAAATAAATTGGAGCATTTATGCAGTGATTTTCTGAATGAGGGTGATTTTTTTAAGTCCTTGAAATACCTCTTTAATTGCAAACATTACCTACAATTAAAGATGTTCTTTCCCTAGCAGAAAAAATTAACAGGGGCAAGGAAGCTAGTTCATTAATTTAAGAATAAATGATTATTAGACTTACCTGGTTTGGGTGAAGTCTCAGACCAAATGTAGTTGCTTTTATTTAAACTAAACCACACTATAGTTCTATTCCTGTTTTCTTAGAAATCTATCCCACTGAGTTTAAGATCACTTATTTCCAAGCAAGTGTTCATAAATTGCAGCTAGTTCTGTTGTGGTTAGGGTGATGCCTAATAAAACTGATTAAGATCAGAGGTGTACACACAATAAAATTTCACTGCCTCCACACATTGGTTCATGCTTTAAGGACAGTGATTCCAAGTTTGCCCTAATAAATGCAGCTTAAAGATTCTGAGGACATTTATATTTGAGGCAGCAATATCAGTTTCTTCCTGTGAAGGCTCATGCATCCATTGTGCCACTTCTGTGTAAAAGATTGCCAGCTGAGCTGTTATCTTGCTAGATCATCTCCCAATATAGAGGTTATCTCTGAACAGTGGGTCACTCTACATCTAGCAACATTATCAGACATTGTTTGCCCATACTGTGAATATTGAACAGTGTGAGACATGCAATTTCAAAGCATATAAAGCTCTTCCCTGTTGAAGAAATGAGTGATAGGAGAATATTTACCTGCTATACTTAAGGACATTTAAAATGCCATGCTAGATTCGATCACTTTCCCATCTTGTCCAGCTGCCTGCTCTCATGGAGGCCAACCTGATGCTCACAAGCATCACTTCCAATCCTTTCATTGTTCACTGTCCCTCAACAACTGGTCTTCAGGTACGTGTAAAATCCAACAATGTAGGTAGCTATACCTCAGTTTTGGCTAGGAGGTACTGAGGCAATTTTATGGTAGAGAATTCTACCATATCGGCTATACAGTTTGTGAAGAAATACTTCCTTTTGCATTATCTCAGGGTCTGTTCACATTTACCTGAAGAAGCAGTTCTGTCCACTCCCTGGGCAGGTGTGTCCGCACTGTGCTGCTGTTGCAGCTGCCCCAGAGTGGTATATCCTCTCCCCAGAGCAATTCAGCTGTGGACTTCTAAAGAGTACTCCAGACACTTACCCCAGGAGTGTCTGGATTGCTCCTGCATGTTAAGACAGGACCCTCTTCCAGGTGTGGCATGGTGAGTGCATGTGGCTGCATGACTGTAGCTATACAATCACATGCAGCATCCAGATTGCCATGGCACTGTCCAAGCTCCTTGCCCTGGAACAAGCAGCCTGCCCCATGGTTGGGATGGACTGCTACTGGAACGGAATAGGGCTTTCTGGATTAGGATGGCCTGTCCTATCCACACACGGGGTCAAGGCCTCAGAGGCAGTACCAAGGCTCCAAAGGCTAGGAATGAAAAGTTTCTGACAGTCAGAGTTTCCAGCTGAGCTGTTCCCAATGGTGCCTCCTGGAGTATCACCAAAAAGGGGCCCCCACAGCACAATGGACCACAGACACATGCTGTCTGCATTTCTCTGTGGTCTGATACATTGGGCCTGGGCCATTTCTAGATCTTGACGCTGAGATCTACAGCTATACTAGGCTACTGCCTCAGTTGGGGTACCAAAGCCCAGACCATAGTTTGTCCAATGCAGACAAAGAAAGTTGGAGGGCTCTGCTATCCCACTCTAGTATGCAGAAGGCCATGGTCTGGACCAATGCAGAAAGGGCTAATATTGCTACAGTTAAACTCATTAGATGTGTTATCCCAAGATTAACTTAAAAGTAGGGCCCTCAACACTTTCTCCAGCTAAAACCAAAACTAGTTTTGTACATATTAGAGGATTAAACATTCATTGGGAGCACTAGCTCAGTTAATTTAGCTGTCATTCATGACTTTTTCTTGTTTGCTGCCTCAACAAGAAGCTAATCCCATAAACAGCTTTTAGTGACATGGAAGCTTCTTTTTCACCGTTCAGACCTCTCGGTGATAATTAAGACTTCAGTTTTACTTCTACCAGAAAGCGAACAGCTTGGGGTAAAAATAACCTCCACCTCCACCTTCCACCAGACCAGACCAGATCAAGGAGATCTTGTGGTAGAAACTGATGAAAAGCAAAGTCTTTTAGCATTCAAGCAATTTAGATAGATTAGACTCCACTCTTCACTTACTGATAAGGAAACTGGATGCAGCATAACCAGCCCTTTGGTTTTGGGCGCCCACCAGGTCTCTTTCCCTTCCAAAGTTCCCTCAGCCCCACAGATGTGAAAGCTGCAAATGAGGGAGGAATCGTACCAGTGCAATGTTAAAACGCAGACACACCACAGTCCTTAAAACTCCCCAGAGCTTTCAGTCCTTCAGATATTTAAACCAAACATCCTCACTCAGATTTCTGTAAGAATCCCATGGCTTCTTTACACTGTTCTTAGGCCTAGTTCACAATATTTACCTGGGCATGGATTCCTCTTGCACTCAGTGGGAATTCCAACGATCTCACCCGCCTTTATTTACCTGCCACAAAATATGCCCAGACCAGTGGATTACGATTATTCCTGCAATTTACTCAGAGATTTGTCCTTCCTTTCCAATTTTTTTAAACAATATAAAAAACAAATTGTCTCTGAGAGCGACAGTTTCAGGCTAACGAAGAAAGGGGAACTTTAACAGCTTTGGCTGTGGACACACCTAGGGTTTAATCCAGCTTCAGTTCACCTTCAGAGTGAGAGAACATATCAGCCAAGTGGCCAGAACGTTTCTTTCCGCCTTCTCTGTCCCAAAGGTGAATTCTCTGGGTTATTCAGCACTGAAAACAACAACAGCTCGGCACTCAGCTGATGTATTCTCTCGCTCTGAAAAGCGGACTGAAGCTGGATTAAACTTTAAGTGTGCCCACAGCCTTCCCCTTGTCGATACTGATGGGCGCAATGCTAGCCAGCATTACAAATACCTCCATACTACTTTCTTCTGTGATGTCCAAGAAAGCTGTGTGCTTTCCCTCTCCTCCCCTCTAACTCGCAGCAACAGTTTGGCTTCCAGCTGAATCCGAATTCCAAAGAGAATCGTGTGCGCTTCGCATACAACCAGACAGCCCCAGCAGCCCCCGCGCAACGCCCTCGCGGTCTAACCCTCGCCCGCTCCGACTCTGGCCCGGGACGCCTCTCCGCTCGCAGGAGCTTCACCGGCGTTCTAAGAATGCTCGGCCGGCCTGTGCCTGGAACGCGATTGGCTGCTGCCAATAAAAAGATACATACATTGGGAATCACGTGACACAGCCGCCCGCCTTCCCCGTCTCGCCAAGGAATGGCTCGATCGGCAAATGGCCTTCGCATGTTGCGAGGCTCAAATTTGGGGGTGTTTTTTTCGGGGGGGGGGCGAGAGGCGCTTCTTAAGTTCCCTTGTAGCGGGAAGAAGAAGAAGAGTTGGCTTTTCTACCCCACTTTTTTCACCAATTTAAGGGGACTCAAAGCGGCTGACAAGCTTTCCGTTCTTCTCCCCACAACAGACACCCTGTGAGGTGGGTGGGGCTGTGAGAGCTCAGACGAGAGCTGTGACTAGCTCAAGGTCGCCCAGCTGGCTTCATGGGAGAGGGCGGAATCGAACCCTATATTCCCAGATAAGAGTCCGGCTCCCTAACCACTAGCCCAAACTGGAACTAGGGCGGTGGTCACACCTAAGGTTTAATCTAGCTTCAGTCCGCTTTCAGAGCGAGAGAACCCATCAGCTAAGTGACCAGTAATGTTCTTTCCGCGTTATCCATCCCAGAGGTGAATTTTCTGAGTTATTGAACGCTGAAAGGAAACGGCTCGTCGCTTTGCTGGAGTCTTCTCTCGCTCTGAAAGTGGAGCGAAGCTGGATTAAACCTTAAGCGTGGAGATGTCGGCTCGGCGGAGGTTCGCTTTGTGCAAAGACCACACGTTCTCTAGGGAGGAGAGAGGCCCCATCTGCTAAGGAAAAGCGCCGCACTTTCTGGAGTCCGTATTTCAGCTCAGATCTGCGGTCGCCTCTTCAGCGGCGGTTTCGGGCCCCCTCTGGCCCCGTCTGAAGCCGCAGCCGCAGCCGGAGCGCCGAGCCTCGCGAAGTGTAAACACCTAACCGCGTCGCTGTCTGAGGCTCCTTGGGAAATCTTACGGCTCCCGAAATCGTGGAGCGCGATGGGGGCGGCGGGGGCGGCGGCCAGTTCCGGCCTCCTATGAGGGTTGCCTTTGTTTTGTTGGACGGCCTCCTCGAGCCAATGGGAACGTGCCGGGAGGAGTGTCGGGATGGCGGGGGGGGGGAGGAGGAGGAGGAGAGCGAGCGGGGTGTGCGGAGCCGAGATTGCTTGCAGGGAGGACGAGGAGGCTGGAAGGGGATCCGCTCTGCTTGGCTGCAAGGGGTCGCCGCCGCCGCCGCCGCCGCGCCCAGCAAAGCGAGCGAAGCAAGACGTCGAGCGATCGCCGGGATCCTTGTTGTCACCTGCTTCTCTCTCTCTCTCTCTTTCTTCCTTTCTCCTTCTTCCTTTCCCCTGCTCCGCCGCCGCCGCCGCCGCCGCGCCGTCCCTCCTCTCCGCGATGCCGCCCCCGCTCGCCTCGGCTCCCGTGTGGCCTGGCGGCCTCTTCCCACCGTGGCGCTGACTCGAAGGAGGAAGAAGAGGAAGCGCGGAGGCCCGATCGCGGGCTCATGCAGCAGCGCCGTCCCGCCGCCGGAGTGCCGGAGAGCTGCATGGACGGGCATGGGGAGAGCGGCCCCTTTCTGCGCCATTGCCTCCGCGCCGAGGGCTGAGGAGGAGCCGCCGCCGCCGCCCCGAAGTGAGCGCAGCGCCCCGCCGCCGCCCGCCCTTGTCCTCCTGTTCAGCATCGCGCTGCTCCTCCATGCAGGTACCGACCGACGCCGCCCCGGCTCCCTTTCTGCGTGGGTCCCGTCTTGGGGGAGGGCGCTGGGGGGTCTTTTTCGGATCGCTCGCCAAGGGGCCCGGGAGGAGGTCGGACGTGGGAGCGGGGGGAGCCGCAGTCCCCCTCCCCCCTCGACGACTTTGTCTTTAAACCGGGGAGCTTGACGTCCGGGACCTGCGAAATCCGCTTTCTTAAACTGGCCGTGAGGTTGGTGCTTTCGGGTGGGCAGAGGGAGCGGGAAAGCGAGCGGCGGCGGAACACTCGCGGCCGTGTCCGGACGGCGTCGGTGCGCTTCGAAGGTCCGTGCGTGTCTTTGCAGCCCACCTGGCCGTGGGCGTCGCGGACACGTCGCGTGTTTTCCCGACTTTCCTCGAAGTCGCCTCGCTTTGGGCCGCAACAAGGCGCCTTGGCGAAGCGGGGGAAGTCGATACACAGTATCGTGCACGGCCGCTCGCTTCTGCGCCCGCAGTCCCAATCCGGCGTCGCTCCGCTCCCCCCCCCCCCAAGGCTCTCCGATGTGCTGCTGCTGGTTCCCCCCAGCAGGGCAGCCTGGATTAAGGGCGCAGGCAGCAGAGTTGGCCGCGCTGGAGGGAGGGGGGAGCTGGAGCTGCCTCCCTCCCTCCCTCGCTGCATCTGGGCGCGTTTGATTGGCACCGCTCCCCGCCTGCCATGGTGTTTACTAAGGCAGCGCCGAGATCGGGTTTCTTGCTCCTCGCGCCGCCGCCGCCGCCGCCGCCGCCTCAGCCTCCTCGAGCTCGTTGGCGGGGAAGGCGGGGAGCCTGGATTCTCCTTCGTCTGCAGCTGTCGCTGCAGGATCTCGAGCAGGGAGCGAGCCGAGGTGGCGCCCGCTGAGGAAGAGCCGTCGGAGCTGCTTGCCCAGCCGGAATGCCCGCCCGCTCTCTGGGACCCGCGCTCTGGCACGACTTGACGAGGCTTGTCGCTCTCGCAGTGGTTCGTGCGAGGCCTCGCTGCCCTTCCGGCGGAGAGCGATTCGTCCTCTTGGGACGATGTTTCTGCCGGCTGTAGCCGCCTGGCCTTCGCTTCCCCAGGAGACCCGCGCAAAGGGTTTTCGTCCGTCGGACAAAGCTGTGAAGGGAAAGGCCTGGGGCTTTAGGAAGCGAAGAACCAGACGTCGCGGCAAAGGAGGATCCGTCGGAGGGGCCTGTAGTTTCTGCCGAGGCGGAAGGGCGAGGCCGGTAGGGGGCCGACTGGAGGCCGTTGGGAACCCCACCTGTTACAGGTGGATGTGGTTTTATACCCCGCCTTTCCTCCAGGGAAGTCGAGGCAGCAGAGTCTTCCTTCCATCGTCCCCTCACAGTAACCCCAGAAGGTGGATGAGGCCGAAGAGGAGGGCCTGTTGAACCTTTCAAAGTCAAATATCAGTTTGAAACATGGGCCATGTTCACACCTAAGTTTTATTCCACTTTCAGACCACTTTCTTTCTGCATTATCTACCCTGGAGGTGGATTTTCCGAGTTAGATAATGCTGAAAGAAAACAGCTTGTCACTTTGTTGATGGGAAGGGAGGCTTTTGGGAGGATAAAAATTACATCTCAACTCAGTATGCGCCTGATCTGAAGTTGCAAGAATTTGGGCTGAAGTGCAGTTTATCTTAATTATTTTTAGGGCTCCTTTTCTGGAAAAAGTCACCTTAAGGCAGAGAACAATGGCCAGTTGTTCTTTTGCATTCACTTTTACTTTTTGGGTGTTTTTCCACTGTCACTAAAAGTACCCATTAATGGGTACTTAATGGGTACTTCTAGTGACAGTGGAAAAACACCCTTTAAGACATCCAGAAAACATTTGATCAGTAGACACAATGTCAGTTGAAGCTCCTTTGGAGTTTAGCTCCTAAGGAGTCTAGATGCATTTTTGATGATGGTAATGATAGTAGTAATAATAGAATGAATGCCACTTAGTTTTGGAATATTGTAGAGAAAGAACCAGGTGTGGAGGAGACCTCCAAAGGTAGTAGGGATGCTGCATGAAATTGGTGACTTGGAAAAAAACTTTGATTTTCACTTTGACTCAGAAAGGGTCTTTTTAGCATATAATACAGTACCTGTGCCTGTTCGCAGCAATAGGTCCTGCATGTCAACATTGCTTGGATTTTAAAGATGAGGAGCGTCTTGGCGCATCACTTCCTGTCCCAGTTTAAGAACATTCATTAAATTATTACTGAAGGGAGGTGCTGAGTAGTTGAGCTTACAATACACTTCTCTCTTTCCTCCCCCCTTCCTAAACATGCCTTCCCATCTAAAGCAAAGGCCCGCTATTGTGGCTTCTCTGCAAGAGTTTTTGTGTGCAGACAACAGAGTACTAGCAAGTTAGCCTTGGACTAGGGGCCTGTTTGCACTTGGGTTTATTCTGGAGTATACCTCAGGATAGGGGTCTGTTGTCTGCATGCTATTACAGACTTTGGCAAGCCTCACTTGGGACTTGCTGTAACTTGCACTAGCATATGGACAGCAGGCCCCTCTCCTGAGATATATTCCAAAATAAACCCAAGTGTGAACAGGCCCCAGGAACAACAACTTTTTGTGCCTCCTTTCTTCTTTAAGTATTCAAGTATCATTACTGCAGATTTATACTGCCTGGCTTAGAATTTCATTATCCATGCTACAAGCTGACCATCTTTCAATTTAGTATTGAAAAGAACACTATATGATTCAGCAGGCAAACAGTACTGTTTTAAATGCATTTTATAGGTTCATTGTGTTCAGATTTCTGTAAGCTGACATGAGGACCATGGGTTAGGTGCACGCAGCCCAGGTAAGAAACAAGAGTTCAGGATGGTAAAGTTTCCTTAAAGAATTGCATGTGAAATCTCATTGTTCTGAGGCTTGGATTTAGAAGGGTGGACAGAAACAAAAATAGCAAAATACTGTTTTATTTCTGTACAAAAAAAAAAGCAGTGTGTATCCCAGGCATTTTTAGTATAGTAATAGCAATCCAGTGACCTCAACATGTGCCAAAATGTTTGGAGATGGCAAAGTTGCATCTTGATAAATGTCAGATCTCTGTCACTACTAAAACGGATTGTTCAGAAAAGCCTCTCTTGGTTTCTTTCATTAATCGTGACATCTGTGTGTCCTGAAGTGGGTTGTGTGGTGTAGTGTGATGTGATGTGATGTGATGTGATGTGATGCGACTGAGGTTCTGCTTTAGGTCTGTGATGGTTTGGTAGTTGGTTCAAGACAAATGGATTCAGTTCAGTGTTGGAGGCGGGAGAGAGACATTCCTATTCTGAGGCTCACTAATTCCTGGCAGGGCTTCCTGGTAGAACTGAATATACAGTGATTAGCTTACTAAGAAAACATGGAATAGAAAGTGGGAAGAAGATGGGAAAAGAACATGTTGATTGTGGATTTTTGCCCTAAAGATGTAATATGATAAATGGTCTCTTCAATTTCTAAAGGAATGTATTCTTTTGACAGCTTACCACACACTGCTGGCTAACAAATATCTTCATTTGACTAAGGAAGTTCTAGGTCTGTGTTTAAGGAGCAGCATCTTAGCTTAGCTTACATCTGCATTGTTGCTGTTGGGTATCCTCAAGTCATGAGCAATTCCTAGTTACTTGCCTGGATGCCTCCGTGGACACCTCTGTCTAGTGTTCCTGGCAGAAATACTGTACAAAAGTTGCTTGCCATTGCTAACTTGTGGGGAGAGGCAGGAGATCAACCCAGAACCATTTGCTTAGCTATAGCCACTGCCCACTTCTGTGTTAGTTGCTATCACTTTCCTCTGGCTCAGTGAATCTTATATGTCTGTATAACTTGTTTCCTCACCTGGGCTGCTTTGTCACCCCCAGGCCATTCAGTCAAGTCTTCCTAGAAGTTCATAGAAGGCTAGGACACTTAAAGGTTTCATGGCCCCTGGTTGTCATCAAAATAGAAAATAAATTATATCACATGAAAGTCCAAGCACGTTATTAAATTAATTGTAGTGATTTGTCTTACAAATGGTACAGAAGAATCTCTCAAAAGTTATCCAAATCAGTACGTATATTTCATAAGCTAACTAAAAAGCGTTGAAATGAAATTTAGGCTGAGTAGCTTCTGTAGGTGTTTTGAAAAGATACTCATTTGACAGAAATTGCTGTTTTGGGAAAACACTAATTAGAGTCATGAGAAAAACAAAGTACACCCTGTTTGAATTCTATGGTTTTATATATCAGGACATAATGAAAACATCTGGTCATTAGAAGGTCTTAAAATTGGGTAAACACAACCTCAGATGAACAGCGATGCTTGACAAATTGTACTGTGCCATTATTTATTTAACAAACACTAGTCCAAAATGCAGAAGCAGTGTGTGAAAAATTAAGTACACCCTTACTACTTCCATAGGGACAAAGGGGGTAAATAGCAGGTCTTGATTAACTGATCATCAGCAAGTGTGACCACCACTGTAAAAACAGACATTCTGGCACTTTGTTGGTCTGGAGCATTCTGGTGTGTGTTAACACAATGCCAAGGAGGAGAGGCATTAGCAATGATCTTAAAGGAGCAATTGATGCTGCCCATCAATCTGGGAAGGGTTATAAGGCACTTCCAAGCAGTTTGAAGTCCATCATTCAACAATGAAATATTTTTCACAAGTGGAAAACATTCAAGACAGTTGAAAATCTTCCCATGAGTGGATATCCCAGGAAAATCATCCCAAGGTCAGACTGCGTGGTGCTCAGAGAAATTGCAACACCCCCCACCCCTTGAGCTACAGCTAAGACTCTACAGGCATCAGTTAGCATGTGAAATGATAAAGTTCATGACAGTACAATTAGAAAAAGTTTGAAAAAGTATGGCTCATTTTGTATAGTTGCCAGAAAAAAACCTCCCTTTTCTAAAAAGAACAGGGCAGCATGGCTTAGGTTTGCAAAGTTGCATCTGAACATTCGAACAGTGTCCTTTGGACAGACAAGACCAAAGTGGACATGTTTGCCCATAATGCACTGCGCCCACAGCATATCAGCACAAACACCTACCAACAGTCAAGCATTGGTGGTGGTGGATGATTTGTGGTGTTTTGCAGCCACAGGACTCAGGTGCTTTGCAGTCATTGGTTTTCCATTTTGGCTTCATTTTTGTTGAGTAAATATTGAAACAGTGGAATCTTTTGTGTGTTGTTCATTTGAGGTTGTATTTACCAAACTTTAAGACTTTCTAAGGACTAGGTGTTTTTCATTATGTCCTAATATGTAAAACCATAAAATTCAGAGAGGGTGTACTTTGTCAAAGTGTTGCCCACCAGATGTTGATAAACTAAAATTCCCACAATTCCTTGCCGTTGATCAAACTGACTGGAGGTCTGGTGGTTGTGGGTCATAATTTGGCCTTCCTTCTACTTTGAGACTGTTTTGGATTGGAAAACCCAACCCATTAAAAACAAAACAACAAAAGCAAACACTTCTTTAGTCTCTAGTTCTCTATTTTTTGAAGTTACGTCTGTATATGCTACATGCCATGAGATTCCTGATTAGCTTTTTAAATTGGATTTCTGTATACTTTATTTGGAAACAGGTTTCCTGTCTTTTGGGGCTTCTAAAAAAGAAGGTTGCAGTCCAAGGATTTCAGTGTTTCCTTCAAAGGCAGATGGTGCCACAGTCAATATGGAACTATTTTATGTACTTTTCTATGAGTTTTGACTTTGGTCCGTGACCATACAAATATGTTCAAATTCACCATGAACCTAAGAAGATGTTGGTCTTGCCTGTATTTGAACGGGAAGCTTTCTGAGTACTTCATCTGTATCGTCTAGCTTTGTGGCACAACAGAGTTAACCTAGAAAAGTAATACTAAGGGTGTTTTTCCACTAGCACTAGAAGTACCCATTAAGTACCTATTAAGGGTGTTGGGTCCTTAATGGGTATTCTAGTGCTAGTGGAAAAACACCCTAAGTCTTAAGACTGTACTGTATTTATAAAGCAGCTCAAAGGGGGGTAATAAATAATAGCATGTGGATGGTAATGTTCTCATCCCATCTCTAATCCACATTAAGGTCCAGAAAATGCTCCTTGGAAGTACATTTTTGTCGATCAAAGCACAAACCTGTGGATGCTACGAACTCTAAACTTCATGACTCACCTTTTTTGCTGATTGTAGATTCAGCCTTAATCTTTTCTTGACTTCCAGTGAAAATACTAGGGGCCTGTTCACACTTAGGCATATTCTGGGATAACTCGCAGGATAGGGGTTTGTTGTCTGCATGCTAATACAGGCTCTGGCAGGTCTCACCTGATGCCTGCTGTAGCTTGTGCTAGCACATGGATAGCAGGGCTCTATTCCAGAATATATTCCAGAATAAGGCCAAGTGTGAACAGGCTATAGGATTTAATAGGTTTGATCTGTTCTGCTTTCTTGCTCTGCTCCTTGTGAGAAGAGATATGGATTTTAAAATAAATCAGGCCAGTCATTTTGGCCTGATTTCCTTTGTAAAAAATCATGTTTGATATTGTAAACCCTTCCAAAAACAATACTGTTGAGTGAAATAAAAATGTTGTGCCTTTTTTTAAAGCATGAACTTGGAGTACCTGGTTTTCAGGTCTTTTTTTTTTCTCTAGAGCAATCTTCTAGGAGTCAAATAATATTCTCTGAAGCAAAGGTTTATTATTTTATTATTTTTATTTTTGCAGTTGGAGACTAGCCAACCCTGAAGTAATGAAGCAAGCTAGACTATAAATCATATTGCAGCCCACAAAGCTGCTGGTGGTAATGCTCTTTGCTTTTCAGGAACATGGAAAATAACAACAGAACTTCATGTGATATCCTTATTAGGTTTTTATTCCCTTGTGTGCGTTTTTGTACTTAATCTGAGTCTGAAAACAACCCTTCCTTTCCAGTATCTATGGAAACCAGTTAATTAAAAAGGGGAAGTGAATACAGTCAGGAAGGAAGATCAAGAGGCAGGAAAGGAAAAGTAGCGTTCAAAATGGGCATTGTCATTCTAGTTACTTTCTCCCCTTACATCAGACACAGACGTTTGCTTGTTCTCCTGAGTATTTGCACGCTGCTCATCTCCCTTGATGTTTGAACTGGGTTGAAAATTACTTTCTAAAGTAAGCTCAATTGAGTTCTAAAGCTTGAACGTGAATACATACATGAATAGGTGTCCTTAACAATTTCTTGAGGCGTTTGAGAGTAACAGCATCCTAGAAGAAGACTCTATTAACTCGGTTTTAATTCCTTTTTGCTTGCATTGGATTAACTGGAATATAATTCCCTAACTACAAGCAAGTGAATTGGGCACATTATATTGTGCTTCTTGGAGAGCTGCCATTGTAATTTAAGTAAAATCCTGGTATATAGTTTTTAAGGAATCTCTTATTAAAAGAGCAAGTCCTTAATGCAAATGCAGCGTAACTCAAGATGCCCAGGTTTTCACTAAGCAGTGTAATCAGATCTTTTTGAAAAGGGGGAAAACTTTGTATGTGTAATGCTGTCTCAAGCGGAGGTTTATCCTAGGTGGAATGGTGAAGTATGAAGATACAAGCATTCAAGATATTTGAGACAACACCCTGTTTTTGGACACTGGGCATGTACAAAACTGGATATAATTATGTTGTATAGATCTTGTAGAACACATCTCTGCTTTTTCCTTCCCCCTGCAGAAATACTGATAGCCATTCATCTTTTGTGGTAGAGACAAAATGGTGCCATTTTTGTTTCCTTCAGCTGCTGTTAAGTGCATTAACTACCATCATTAATTTTTGCAGGATAAAATTAACATTTTTTAATTGCCATGTCTTCTTCTCCCCCTTAACTCTGGGTATAAGTTTTGTACATTAATGTTGGGTTTTTGAAATGCTGTGTTTTGAGAATTCATCAGGTTGTGACAGAAAGCCTAAACTTCCTGTATGCATGGTTTTTTATAATTTGCATTGCAAATTCTAATATAGAGAAAGGGTAGAGTCCATCTGAACATGAATAGGTTTTAGTTATATCTAAAGTCCTAAAGAAAGATCACAGAAGACCAGTCAGAGGAGAAGTCAATACATTTGACCATCAAGAGTCAGCAGTGATGTAATGACATCAAGAAAGAAGTTTAGAGAGTGTGGCCTGTTTTATTTATTTATTTATTTTACATTTCTATCCCACACTTATACCCTAAGGTCTCAGGGCGGGTAACAGCATTTAAAAACAGATGTGTTAAAATAAAGCCATATAAAACAGTGATGTCTGCAGTAGGGGGAACTATACCATGTTTAGCCAAAGGCCAGAGCAAAGGTCTTCACTGCCTTCCGGAATGTATATAGTGAAGGAGCCTGACACACCTTGAGGGGGAAACTGTTCCACAGCCTGGGGGCTATAAAGTGTCTCCTTGTTCCAGCAGGACATATTTGTTTCCCTGGGCCTGAGATGCGAATGAATCGCGTTACATCCAGAGGTCAATTAATACCAAGTGAAATGTGAAAAAGACATTTTATGCTAAATTGAAAACTTCCATTCGCCAGTCATGAGGGTCAAACGTTTGAGCAGCCATCTAGCTGTTTCTGTGGATTCCAGACTACAGTATTATGTTTCCTTGAAGAAGATGAATTGTTGAAGATATGCAGCTTCAGTTGGGTGCTTTTCCAGAAATGTGTCCATTAAATTGAAAGTCTTTAAGTCAGCAGTTTGCTGAGGGTCTCCAGCCCATCTCATCCAACCAGTGAGCCTAATGGTTGAGAAGGAAGTTAAACCTCTGTCTCCTCAGCACTCTAAACCCTCTTTCTTTCTTAACTGTTCATGGCATTGGAGCTAAGTAAGAACACCAGAAGAGACAGGCAAATGGTGTCCCTGTCTCTTTAAATTAATTAGTAGATTTTTTTAAAAAAAGCACCAAACCAAAGTGTTCTCTCTGACTAGGAGACTGTATGAAATGGCTTCATAACTAATTTATTGGTTCATTTATATCTTTACTACTTGCAGTGATGTGAGCCATAATTCTTGTCTCCTATTTTATTTCAGTTATTTATTATTTATTTATGATCTCCTAACCCATCCTGTCAAGTTGGCTAGGTAGAAAGATAGGGCATTTTCACACTTAACCTCCATGGGATACTGTCTCACAGAAATTAAGACCAGAGTCTGTGGCCCGCGTTTGTGTTGCAAGCACCGGTCCCATCCCAAATTTAACCCAGACTGGGCCCGGGACTATCTGCATCATTGTAGTTACGGCTCAGCACATGGTTGACTTCGCGACATCTGACTGTATGGAGGGCTGTGGCTGTGCAGAAATATAACAGAAGTACTTTAATGTGACTTTGCCTCTGGTAAACCTGTTGCGCAGTAAAAACTAGCAATGTCTGGGCCACTCTGGAACAGAGGCGGCACTGTGGTGTGTGTATGCTCTATCCCGGAGCACGCTGGGCCGCCCTGACCGCCACAGTACAAATAGGCCATAGTCACTGACCTAGGGGGTCCAACTCCTAGCAGAGGGTAGGAGTTCAGACATTGCACAGTCATTAGGCGGGTCTTGCTGGGGTCCAGGATTAGGGAGTGAACTTGGGAAATTAATAATAAAGCATCCTCAGTATCTCAGTTATAAAACTAGGGCAGAGCAGGAACAATATTATTTGACATTTATAGCTAAATGTGGAACAAAGGGATGGGTTGGTTGCTTTTGGGCTCTTCTGTTGACTTCCAGGGTGTGTATTTGTTGAAAACGATTGTTTCACTTACCTGCTTAGGGATGCTGCAGTGAAACAACTGATGACACATATGACAGTGTAAGGAAGCATCACCTGGATGGTTCTGTTCTGCAGTTTGGTGTAGAAAGCTATGGGCCATGAGGGTGACTTCCACACACTTTAAGGGCAGTGGGTCAAGAAGCTGGGCATGGTGGACAGGCCAAGTGCCATAAGGATTAGTTGAGAGCCTTCTTGAAAGCTTTGGCCATGCTTTAGCATTACTGAAGCTTTAATATGTGAAGTAGGCCTAAAGTGCAGCCTGGAATGGCCTATTGTGCTGATTTTACAAGGGCTCTGCAGCAGCACTCTGCTCTGCTTCCAGCTTCGTTTCTTTGAGCACTGTGTACAAAGAGGATTAAGGGTGAAGAAAGCCCTTTACAAGCACTGGTTCAGCAGCTTTCTTTGCAGAATCCAGGCAGTCATGACGTAGTGTGAAGTTAGACAAGTCTGGATTTTTTTTTATGTGAATTGAATTGTAAATTTACCACCTGCATTCCATTGCCCTCTCCTCCTCTCTCTCTCCCACTACCCCCCCCCCCAACTACCAGGTGTAGCTGCAATGTGTGGTTTCTATAGTTAGCAAATATTAACAGCAGTTCTAAATAATTACGGGACTGAGGTAGATGGAGAAAGAAGGGGTGGAGTCCTGGCTTTTGGCAAAGAGAGTAAATACACTGCTTTTAGTCAGGAGCAAAGCAAAAAGAGTTGAGAGCCTGCATTTTTTGTATCCCCCTGGGCTCTTAAGAATAAAGTAATATCCTCATTTCACTTGTATGCATAGAATCTGTGTGTCTTTGTCATGGTATCTGCCCATGAATATCAAATTCCAAAATTTGTTTTACGGAAGGAAATTTATGGATTTCCAAAGAAGACCCCCCCCCCCCCGACACACAATTAGAAGCTTTTGCAGTGAGAAGCCTAAATATTTGGAAATGGGAGTAAAAGGTGCTCAGTTGTGGCTCTCCAGGTGTGTCTGAGCTAGAGTTTCCATTAGCTCCAGTCATTCTGACAAATGGCAAGGGATGGTTGGGATTGTAGCTTAAGGAACATATGGAGGGTTTCACTTGAGCACCCCTCGAGTGCAGATTTCCTGTTCTGTATAACTTTCCTATACTTGCTTCCTTTTTCCATCTTCTCCCCGCATGTATATATCTGCATCTAAGAGCCTTCCTATACTACGGGTGCTTCCGCAGTGGACACTAAATACCCATTAAGTACCCATTAAGGATGGATTTTAAAAACCACTTCCGCACCACAACACCCATTAGAGACTCATGTGTCTGCATTGGCTTGCGCGCGATGGGTCTCTAATGGGTGTTAAGAGGCCATTAATACGTATTAAGGGAAGACTACCTTGGAGGTGGTCTTAATGGGTACTTAATGGGTACTTGTGCAGTAAAGACACATCCATTTAGGATGTGTCTGCACTACAGAAGTGTCCTTAAGTGGGCCCTCAGCATGGCGAGCCAGGGGCCTCCTATCTCGGGGCTCCCCCTTGCCCCAGAAGCCGCAGAGGCTTCGCCTACACCTCCCCTACCCACCCCAGGGTGAGTGTGCGCGATCCCCTCCTTACCTTCAGGCCAATTCTAGCTGCCGGGGCCCAGTACGTGCAGTATGTGCATGCAGTGCGCCTCCCTATTGGCCAGGGCTGCGCCTGGCTTCAGGAGGCCTTCTGCGCACACATGCAGCCCTAGCCAATAGGGAGGCAGCTGCACACACACACAACACCGGGCCCCAGCAGCCAGAATCAGTCTGGCTGCCTGAAGGTACGGAGGGGACTGTGCTCGCTCGCCCCGGGGTGGGTAGGGGAGGTGTAGGTGAAGCCCCCCCTGGCTCCAGAAGCCATGATCCATGGCTTCTGGGGCGAGGGGGAGCCCCAATATAGGAGGCCCTTGGCTCGCCATGCTTGGCTCCGGAGGAGCCAATCAGGGAGGCGAGGGGGAGGGCCTTCGGAGCACGGATTGAGGCGGGTGCTGTGCAACCACCCCTTGCATCTGCACTCACAAGGGAAGGATAGAATTCGATACGGATTTGACGTGGGTGCAGGCTAAGGTGAGGAGAGCTCTCCATATTCTGTAGTAGTTGAAGAAGGGTGAGCCTCCAAGGCTCATTTTGGAAAGAACCTGAGGACTTTTTTGCACTTAGGCGATCAGGGTGTCCCGCATGCTCTGGGGCACTGTAAAAAGTGTTCCACAGCTAACAATGGCCCAACGTGAAGCTGAAGTTCCTGCATCCATCGCTATGGTATACCCAGACTATCCATGATGGGAGGGCGACTGGGCATGTTGGGGCCGGTGTTGGCAATTATGTGAATGCAGGCTACTGTCCCTGAACCTAACTGCAGTAGGTTGTTCTAAGCCCCCAAATGCCCCCAAATGTTTATAGAGTATATTTTATGGAAAACATATTTTAAATATGATTTTTGGTGCCTTTGAAATGTTGATGCAGGCAAGCAACATGATGGACACAAATGAGTTTGTATTTATTTTGAGTTGGCAGGAAATACACTGATTCATGGCTGTGGTCAAATCTTCACTTGAAGCCTTCAGTCTCTCTTCAGGCCTGATTCCTCACATCTTTTCATTTCTATCTGTGGTATTTGTGGATTTTCCACCCTCCCATACGCACTTCCTTGAATGGAAAGTCCACAAATAAAACAAGAAATGAAAAGGTTTGAGCAGTCATAGGTGAAGATGAAATGAAGAAGGTTTAAAGTAAAGGTGTGCTCGTGGCCTAAATTTCTGTGGAATATATATAGTTCTGTACATGGAGTTTTGAAGTTTTAAGAGGAAGTGTATTTGCCGCATTTATGTGCATTCATTTCACTTTTTAAAATCAGCTGATAAAGTGGGTTGTGCTTAGATGTTCCTGTCCTCTGTTCACTACTTTGGGACAAAGTCCCTTAGGACCAGTGGCAGGTTTTTAAAGATAAAACTAGGCTACACAGTTTGAGCAGGTGATTGTCAAATAAATTGCTTTTTAGTGCATAGTGTTTAGTGGGTTCCCTTTCATTTCCCAGAAATATTACGCTAAACATTGTTTCTGTTGCTTGTTCTTTTCTTCTACTTTAGGCGACTGCCAGTTGCAAGGACCATGTCGAATCCAAAAATGCACCACAGACTTTGTATCATTAACTTCTCACCTTAACCCTGCTATTGATGGCTTTGATTTGGAATTTTGCAAAGCCTTGCGTGCCTATTCTGCTTGCACCTACCGCAATTCCAAAGTCTGCCGTGGAAACCTTGTCTATCATTCTGCTGTGTTGGGAATCAGTGATCTTATGAGCCAGAGAAACTGTTCCAAGGATGGTCCAACCTCCTCTACGAATCCTGAAATTACCCATGACCCATGCAATTACATTGGCCGTCAGGGAGCCAGAGAACTCCGTGTAGGGGAACAGACTCCTCCAACCTACTTTTTCTGTGGCTTGTTTGGAGACCCCCATCTACGGACCTTTAAGGATCATTTCCAGACATGCAAAGTGGAAGGGGCCTGGCCTCTCATAGATAACAACTATTTATCTGTGCAAGTGACAAATGTACCTGTAGTCCCAGGATCAAGCGCTACTGCCACAAATAAGGTATGTATAGCTTGTACACAGCTTATTTCTGTTTTTAGAATTGATTATGCAGTCAAAAACCCAAATATTGTAAAAATGGACCCACCTGATAATAAGCCATAAAATGGAATCCACCATAGATGAATTATGCCTCAGTCATTTTATTTCGGGAAGATTTATTAGATGATTAATGAGTCTCAGAGTTTGGGGTTGCTGTTATATATTTCTGCTGCTGCTTTTAAACCTTTTTCATTGAACAGTTTTGTTTCCTAAATGAAAAAGCAGTGCTCTTGCAGTGAAGGGCTTTATGCTCTATGCTGTATTTCAAAAATAGATTTTCTGTGTTAGTACAGAGAGACAATAGACATGTACTGGCCATCATTCTTGGGTGAACTATTACTCATGTAAATGTGGTGAAGTGGGGTGAAGAAGACATAAAGATATATGTGTAAACATATGACTTCGGCAGTGTTAGCAGTTTTGGTCAAAGGATGGAAAATTTCTAGTGCTTGGTCAATTAAAAAAAAGGTATATATCAGGTTTAATCTGAGTTCTTCACAGAAAGGAGGAGAAGATATGAAGGACTGAGAGTTAAAGAAAGTACAAAAGAGAAATGGAAGAAAGTCTTCAAATAAGTGAAAACAATAAAGGGAAACAATCAGTTAAAAGATTTGATTAAATTGCTATCCCAATTATAATTGGAACTTGGAAACTTCAGAATCTATACCCAAACATTGGAGGGAGGGAAGAAGATTGTAATCGTATAGTATTTGGAAAAAAAAAGTGCAAAGGTGTATGGAGTTGTATGTATATAAATAAAGAGTAAAGATATGATAAGGGAAATTTGGGACAAATTTCAGTGCTCATTTTGATAGCTTCCAGTAGTGATGGTATATGGATAATCTCAACTAAACTGCTTGGACAACTTTGATTCTGTGGTAATTGTCAAAGCATATTTTCTAGATCTCTCTTAATTAGAATTTGGGTCTTTGCTCAATGCTAGAGCTGTTTAAGATACCCTGTGAGATGTTCTGTGCTGGAATTGAAACAAGATGGTTCTGTTGGTTCTCTTAGGTTTCTCAGAAATGTTAGACATTATTGACCGTGATCACATTGGAACTGTTGGTACCTTGAGATTTATTTATTTTATTTGCATTTTTATACTGTCTCATACCTGAAGTTTCATTGTGGGTTATAGCAATAAAAACGATATATAAAACGAGCATACTAAAAATAACAACATACTAAAATGATTTGGGCCCTAAATATCTATAGGAATGCCTCCTCCCATATAGACCAGGCCGTGGCCTAAGAAATTATGGTGAGGCCCTCTTGGTTCCACCACCTTCACTAGTTAAGGGGTCAGTAATGTGTGGGAGGACATTCTCAGTTCAAGACCCCAGGTTAGGGAATAATCCCCCCTCCAAAATGCACCAGGCACCCTCATTGAAGAGTTCAGATGAGTGGTGAAGATGCATCTCTTCAGGCTTGTCCTTGTGTGAGGAAAACACCCCCTCCTTGTGCAGATACTCTCACTATCTTAGCTAATCTGTTCTTTCTGCTTTTATAATGATTTTACTGTGACCTGCCCTGAGACCTCAGCATTTTCTTATGGCAGAGTTTCTCTATACCAGTGGTTCTCAACCTGGGGGTCGGGATCCCTTTGGGGGTCGAAGTACCCTTTGAGAGGGGTCGCGACGAGTCTCCCACCGCCCTTCCCTCCCACCTCCCAGCTGCTCTGCCCCCGTGGTTGGGGGTCTCCACAACATGAGGAACTCCATTACGGGGTCGCGGCATTAGGAAGGTTGAGAACCACTGCTCTATACAGTGCTTCATATGAAGAATTCAATCAAGAGAGGACTTTGGGGGGCGATTGCATGTCTAGTGAAACATGTACAGTAATTACTATATATGAAACCCCTTTCTAAGGAAGCATTCCTGGAATTTAAAAAAATTACATTTTTTTCTGGTGTACTTAATTTTCTGGGGTTTTGATTTTGTGATTTTATGTCTTGAGTACTGTCTACAGACATTGGTGCTAGGCAGATCGTCAGTTATTCTATTAACATTATGGAGATGAAGCATGGCCAAGGTTGGTGAAGAAAAATGCTCCAACATGGGTTGTTAGACTGGTTCCTTTAGATTGTTCATTTGCTCTTTTTGCATTGTGGCAGGAAGTGTTGGGTGGAGACCTGATAAGTGTCAAAGATTTGATGACAGGTTGTTTAGAAACCTGCATGCAGCGTAAAACACAGTTTTTAAAAAAGTGTTTGGGAATAACTTGTGAGGAATTGTGCAATGCTTAAAATATGTTCTTCCTTCTTTATCCTTATCTGATTGTTTTGAAAAAATTGACAGTATAACAAAAACTATTATTCCACTCGTGCTAATGGGAGAAATTGGAATTCATTCCAAGGTCCTTCCCAAATGTACCTCAGAATCACCCAAAGTGCCTAATACCCTAAGGAAAAAATAATGTAACATGATAAAATAAAATGAATAACAACAATATCTGGAATAAAATAAAAATGATTTTATTAAAGATTATGAGTTTAAGCTTACAGAGACTAGACAGGGAGTCTTCCACGTTTTGTTATCCTAATAAAAAAAAATCAGTCTTAGCATGGTATATGATCTGTCACCCAGGAAAAGGGGGAAGGAATTCCTTTTTTGAGACTGCAGACTTTATAACTGAAGATTTTGACTTATGTCATGAAATGAGATAAAAATACAGTCAGTATGGATGAAAGGGGATTTGCATACTTATATTTATTTGCCAGTCCCCAGATAAAAGTTGGAATGTAAGCAAGCAATGTTCTGCTGATGGGGTTCTAGTTACTAGCCTTCTGGAAGCTAGAGCATACCATATTTTAGAGACTACTGCATGAGATCAAGTTAGATACGATCATTAATTTTTTAAAAAAAAATGTGCTTAAGCAAAAGTACCTATTTGGGACTTCTGCAACAGATGTTTTAGATTTGAAGTTTGTGGGTTACATTGTAAATTTATAAATGCATGATTGTGATTCTAAGTTTTTTATTTAAAAAAATCCTTAAAAGTACCAACTGCCCTCCCTTAATGAGTTAAATGGCACTTTAGCCATGTGTTGTCTCAAGTTCTGGAAGTACTTGAGGAGGGGAATTGCCAACAGTACCATGCTTATTTGATTCTGTTACCAAGAAATTATTTGCCTTATAGGAAGCAAAATCTTGGAAAAGAGACATATCTTATACAGCACCAGCAAAGATGCTTGGAGCCTCCCTCTCTAACGCATCTGAGGTCTAAGGAAGGTCCTGGGGTAGAGGTCCCTTAGATACCTCCAGCATGCAGAAGGGAAAGTTAGCATGTTCGTTCAGTATACCATCCAGCATGCAACTGTCCCTTGTATCATTCCATTGAACCAACTTTGTCTTGATTTTTGTGTGTGTTCTGATGGGGTGAGTCTGCAACATCTAGCTGTAACCTATATAAAACTCATTTCTATCAGATATGAGAAACCCTGGAGGAATTTAAGGCTTGACTGGATGATTATGAAGCTTCTAAGTGTAAACAGTGATCAGTTGTCTACGAAGCTCTTTATGATCATGAATTCATCAAAGGGATTGTATTGTTAACTCCCTTGGATTTTGTTCTAAAAAATAAGAAAGGAAGGTGATTTGTAGAAGCAAAGATAGCACTAAGGGGAGAATGCTACTTCTGTGGAACAAATGTTGAAAGAGTGCCTTTCTGCAAGATAAGTACTGTATTTTCTGGCGTATAAGACTACTTTTTAACCCAGGAAAATCTTCTTAAAAGTTGGGGGTTGTCTTATTCGCCGGATGTTGACTTCTTATACGATGAGTATATCCCAAACTCTATATTTTAACTGGAAAGTTGGGGGTCGTCTTATACACCCAGTTGTCTTATACGCCATAAAATATGGGTATTTTTGGAAGAACAACAGTGTTTAATCCATTCTTGTACATAATTGTCTCACAGTAATTCTAACCTAGTTCTCAGGATTTCTTTATTTGCCTAGGACTGACTATCTTAAACAAAATCTGGTTTCAAGACCAAGACCGCCTCCAGTCAGTGGCTGGATATCCTGTTGGGAAGCAGTAATGTGTGGTATTGCCTCCTTGGCCATGCCACTGTCTTTGCATGTTTTTGTGACACACACATCAGGGTGGCCATCACTTTTGGCCTCCACAGATGTGCAGTGGATGAAACTACAATGGCCACTCTATCCCCAAGATTGAGGAGGGGATATACTAGGGCTATGTTAGTGTTGCCACAGATATGTGTAGCAATCTGACCATAACAGCTCCATGATGGTGCTATATTCCCTCTGTCTTGATGGGGCCGAATTGTAAAGTTGCCTTTATTCTGGCAATGTGAACATACATTGGGCCTTTCTGCCCTTGGCCATAGTCTGGAACATATCTCAGAATAGGGCCCTGTTATCCACATGCTAGTACAGACTATGGTAGACGCTAGGTGAGGCCTCTCATAGTCTGTATTAGCATATGGGCAACAGATCCCTATCTCAAGATACCGTATATTCTGGAATAAGGTCAAGTGCAGAAAGGGCCATTTTCTCTTAAAAGTGCCAGTTTTAAAGATCTAAGCACATGATTAGAATGAAAAATAAATTCTATACTGAGCAAAGATGGATCTCTGTATTTTCTCAAGTTGTGCCCTGCTCTTTAAAACCCAGGACATTTTCCTCCATGGACAATGCTTGTCAAATATTACAACCTGCATGGCAAAAGAGGTTCGCGGTTTGGTCTTGTTGTCAGGGTTTACTAAGATTATTCTCCTAGAGTTACAACAAAATCATAATTGTGAGAGTTAGCAAAGGTGAAATATTTTGAAAGTGAAATATTTAGGCTTTCTATGGCTGTAATCAGATATAACAAAAAAGGAGACCCAGAGCCTTCTTGGAGACAGTAGTGTGTGGCCTTTGTGTTCCCAGTACTTCTCAAATCCACCTTTTCTAGCACAGACTGTATATGATAGGGGGAGGGGTGGATCAGTGTGTGAACAATCCCACCTCAAAGCCATCTCTTAGCTGCCTCAGAGATGTTTTGGGTTGTTGTTGTTGTTTTTGCTCTGTCTCACAGCCCATAAGCTGTACTTAGCTCTGAGTCACTACAGCTGTAACTCATATTTGTGAAATCTATACTAATTTGTTGGTTTATTTAAAACATTTACATACTGTTTCATCATTTTAAAAATCTGGTGTTGCTCACAATACAAATTTTAAAAATGGTTTAAAACAGTTAAAAAGAGTCAAATATGAAAGTCAGGATTGGCTGTTACATACATATGCACATTATAAAGTTGGCATACTCTTTTTCAGAAGCATCTGTTATCCTGGTGTGCTTTCTTCTAGGACAGTGATGGCGAACCTTTTGAGCTTGGTGTGTCAAAATTCGCAAGAAAACCTAGCTTAACTCGGGTGCTGTGTCACATCTAGAAATATCCATAATTTTGTGATATTTGTAGCTCTAGTAAAAAAGTTATATTTTTGATATATGTATTTTATTAAAAGCAAAAACAAATAATTCTTTACATTTGCTAAATCTTCAATTGAAAGGTGGTATTTTGTACACTTCAAGAACAAGCAAGCACTACACGCCCAGGTGCCAGGGTGACCATGTGTGTCACCCAAAAGGGCTTGGCGTGTCACCTGTGACACGCGTGTCATAGGTTGGCCATCACCGTTCTAGGAGATAGAATCTTCAGGAACTTCCAAATGGGAATGCTGTACTATCATTACTTTTGTAGATTTGCTACCTATAAATAAGTTATTTCCTCCTCTGAGATTCCATGGCATGTTTTATTTCTTATGGCATTTGAGCTTCTGAAAAGCTAGAAGTTTACAGATACATTTGTTGACATTTTTAAAAGATGCTGATAACCTTTCATGACTTTTTAAAAGTGAGTCTGTCACCTGCCGGGCATCAAAGTATTGGCAAGTAACTGGTCTGATACGTTGATGCAGTAATATTCTTGGTGGGAATTAATGTTAAAATAAGCGAGTTTCGGTATGTTGAGATGGATGCCCTTCATAGAGTAGGCTATTTCTCAGTCTGGCCAAAAAGCCAGGAAAAGGTTCAGTTGTCAGCACTTTTAAGAACAAATGTTACAGCTGAAAACAAAGCAAACACAGTTGTGATTCAAGCAATCTTTCAGTATCCGCATTGTGTTTAAAACAGGTAGAAGCAACTGATGGTGGGTGTCTTTGTGTAATATATAAGAAGCTATCACTGTAGGGCATTTGAAAGAGGTTTCTTGGCATCATTGTGTCTGCTGGAAGCTTTGCAGACCTTGAGGTTTTATTTCCCCTACCAAGCAATTAAACTTGTATTGGAACACCTTTGTGGGAATTCATGCACCATTTCTGCTGTCATGAAAGCTGTGCATGACATACATTTGAAAGCCTTAATGCATTCTGTGAAGCCTTGTGTTGTGTACTTAAATTCTCCCTTTATAAGGTGAGAGAGAGATTTTGCTTCCAGAGCTTACATTCTCTCTGTACCATAAAGGTGCCACCATTCAGAGATGTGCAGAGATCCTTAAAACACTTGGAATAGTCCCATATTGTAAGGCACATCAGTGTTCGTGCAAACTGGTATGCATTTATTTATTTTTTATCTTTATTATTTGCATTTCTATCCTGCCCTATACTCAAAGTCTTAGGGTGGGTAACAACATTTAAAATCAAACATATTTAAATATTAACAGTATATATTAAAACAACAGTTTTGGGTTCCTGGGTGTAGGGAAAACCTCCTGTTTGTGATCATGGCTGTGCTCAGCTGTCCCCCCCCCCCCCCAATGGTCTTGAAGTACTGCTACCACCATTCTTTGCCATTCAGGAACATCCAGAGGACCCTGGTTGAGTACCACTTTTCTAGAATCTGCGGGAAAGGGTGAAATTGGAATTACTTCAAAGAGAACCCAGATCATGGCAGAATATTTTTGTTATTAAAACAGACCCAAATAATGTAGGGTTGGAATTTCCTTGGCAACCTGCTTGACTAACCAGATCCTTTCAATAGCAAAGAAAGATGGGCCTTGCATTTCAGCAACATCTGGAGGACCAGTCACTGCAGATATGGCGTATAAAGCCTGTCTGCCTGCCCCCTCCAGAATTTGGCTTTCCTTCTTTATAAAGTACGGTAACTTAGTGCTTGTGAAACTGGGCCTTCCCACTGCCTTCCATCTGGCCCTTCCAAGGTCCCCCGCTATCATGCTCCATCTCTCTTCCCATCTTTCCTCCTCTCTGTTTTGCCTGCCCCAGACTTCAGCAAGGCAGTAAGTTCTTTTGAATTTGGAAGCAGCGGGTGCCCAAGTCTGGATAGCGCCTCAACTAGTATTGTAAGAAAAGATAGTATAAAAGTTAACAAAGAATGCAAAGTTGAAGGCCAAAGCTAAAGCAGAAAAAGAATATGATACACAAACTGTTGCCACTACTGCTGTTGAGGAATCCCAAAATGGTGGACAGATTCTTTCTAGCTGGTAGCATACAGTACCTTTCTGGTTAGCTATCTGTTGAGGTTTTGATTTGTGAGGCTACTATACTTATTTAACCTTATCCATAATAACCGCTCCTGGTTTATTGGATAAGCTGTTCTGCTTATCCACTATCTTGTACCTAACAAGGACAGAAGGCATGCTTGCCAAGGACAGGGAGGATAGGCCAAGTAAAATCAGAGAAGATTATACTATATCACTCAGCAAGGACAAGGGAGAGCTCTACTACCTCAACCAGGGACTCTTTGCCAAGGACAAAGTTGCCAAGGACAAGGGTGAATTTAGTTTAACCTCCATCCTTCAAGGAAAGAACAGATGTGCCTATTCAGGCAGGCACAAAACAGGATGAGTCAGTTTGGTCTCGTGGTTAGAATGCCAGACTCATATCTTGTGCTCACTGGGTGTGATTCCACTATGTAAATAGAATATCCTGGAAGTGTAGTCCCATCACGAGTCATGGCTTTGTTCTTTTGCAGTCTTTTGCTTAATGCCTTGTACTGATAGTTCTTCAAATGTAAGCTTTGAATATTAGAGGAGATTTGGAGTAACGACATTGCATGTGTGCTTATTTTCTTTCATTAGTAGATATTCTCTAGCAAGATTCTGGGATTCAAAATAGAACTTGCATTAGCGTTGGCTCTTTCTGTGTTCTCTTTGAGTGCCTTTTGCTGGCTGGCTTCTGGGTAGTATAAGACGACCCCCAACTTTCCAGTTAAAATTTAGAATTTGAGATATACTTGCCGTATAAGAAGTCAACATCTGGCGTATAAGACGACCCCCGACTTTTGAGAAGATTTTCCTGGGTTAAAAAGTAGTCTTATACGCCAGAAAATACAGTAATACTGTAGCTGCCATTCTCTTCTTACTGTGTTCCCAAGACTGTGTATGTTTGTTGCTTTGTACGTGACAGATAGTTTACAATATTAACGTTTAAGGGCCATTTTGCACTTAAGATCTTGGTTATCTTATGGGACTCTTTTATCTGTACACTAATGTGGACTAGAGAGGCCTTCTTCTCACTGTTATGCTCTGTCTGCACCAGATGGAGGATTATCTGGATCAGGAGGCCTCAAATGGCCTCAGTCTAGTTTCCTGTAGGTGTATTGGACTATGGCTCCAGTTAACCCCAGTGCACATGAACTGTAGTACACACATGATCTTTTTTCAATTTGCTTCCTTCTCAGCTTGTTACAATTAAAATATTCTTGGTTATTTGTTTTTCCACTCTTCTTGGTTATTTATTTATTTTTCTTAACACCCAGTCTTGAACGCAGTGGTTTCCCAAGACAGGAACAAACAAAGCCTAGGAAATGTAGCCTCCCTGGAAACGCAGCTGTACTGAAGATGTGAGATGTATATAATATAAAGCTCTTGATTTGTTCTGATGAACAGTAATTTATGAATTTATGAAGTTTCCTCATACAATGGATCATATTTGTCTGTATAGCCCAATATTTTTAAACTCTGGCAGCAGTTTTCTGAGATCTTTCGCATACAGAGGATAACTTATCCCACAAAGTTGTGTTCCTTCTCTGAGACTGTACGCAGATGGCCTTTAAAACCCAGAAACATCCTAGCATCATACTGAGCTTGCCACATGTCTTTGTGGTAATCCCAAAATAGTCCTGGGATATAGAGACAAACTTCTGGGATATTGCAGTTGTGGGGAGAAGAACTTTGATCCCATGTTTTCCTGCATAGTGATATAACTTACTCTGTCTGGTGCTGAGGTAAATAGCCATTGTGCAAGTGCCTGGGTGAAATGCAGATAAGAGCACTCATTGTGCAGGGGTGGATACTTTCACAGTTTTGGGTATTTTCACCATTGAAAGTGCTAGGGGTCCTGGCTTGCCCTAGGATGTTTCTCTGCCATCTGGCAGGGACAGCAAGGCACATTTGCAAGATTAAACAAGATCCCTCATTTTCCTCTTGATGTGAGGAGGAATTCTGAATTGGACATGGTGGCAGGAGCCCTCTTTTGTCGGTCCAGGTAGGTTGCTGTCCTTGCAAGGTTTTGCTGCATTGATGACCGGTGACGGGGTAGGGGTGACAGCTGTATGCTCCCAGTACGAACCAGTCTGGCGTATTGGCTTTGTTTGAAGCCCTCTGAGGACAGGGAAGTCTCCCTTTGAGCCAACCCATTCTGAATCAGAGGGCACAAATTTCAAAGAATGTTTTCCCTCAAACTGAGATAGTTAAAGAGGTTCTTGAATAGTAAAAACAAACAAGAATTTCTGTTCTGAGACCACCTGAGCAGGTCATATGAGGACAAGCCATCATTACAGGAAGCAGGCTGAAACTGGGAGGCTTTTCGGAATTATTGGTACTCTTGCAGGCAGTCTGGTATTGGAATCATCTTAATTCTTTCTGGATGAGTTTTTATAAAAGCAACCATTTCTTTTTCACATGTAAGACCGACCTTTTTTCCAAAATAGTTTATCCTAAAATCACCCTGCATCCTTTTTTTTTAAACTGATCTTTTCTAAACATTTCTTGGCTAGTTATAAAAGCATCTTATATGGGGCAAAATATGGTGGTTGTGTGTGTGTTTTTTAAAAAAGTAAGGAGGAAAGTACTTAACGGGGCTGCATTCACAGCTAAAGTTTAATCCAGCTTCAGTCCACCTCGCGAGCAAGAGAACACATCAGCAAAGTGAGAAGCTGTTTTCCTTTGGCATTATCTAAAATCCACTTTTGGGATAGACAATGAGGAAGTAAAATGCATGGACACTTTGCTAATGTGTTCTCTTGCTCAGGAGGTGGACTGAAGCTGGATTAAAAGTTAGGTGTGAATGCAAAGCTTTTTGTTTTCTAAGGCTGATACTTTCTAGAAGCAGCAAACAACTTGTATTTCTCTCCTTTCTCAATTCTTTAGAATGGTTTAATGCTTTTTATGGTTAAAAAGGAGGGTGGGGGAAGAAAGGTCTGTTTCTCTAGGGTTGTGTCCAGTACTTTTTGAGAATTATGGATTTCTGTTTAATACTAAATGTTTTTCTTCCGTCTATCCAAAGTGAAAGAGAACAAGGGTTTCCTGGGAATGCCAGTGGCTATGGTCACAGAAGCTTTCGCCAGCTCTGCTCAGTCTAAAACAGTTGGTTGTCCACACAGATTAACAGGTCACAGCCTTGTTTAGATGCCACATCCTTGCTGCCAAGGAGCTGCTCTTCAGGAGACATTGAAGGAAGTACAAAACATGGGGAGAGGCTGGTCTCAGAGCGCTACCAATAGGAAGGGAAACTATAAAAACCCAAAGCAATCTTTAGAAGAGTTTATTTGTTTTAATGTATTTATAATTCAAAATAAAAAGCCTAACACAGTTTGTTATGTCACCTCCTCTGCGGGTTGTGTGAAAATATAACCAAATTATAGTTCAATTACCAATAATTAAAATAACAAGATATAAAGTAGCATCAATATTACCAGAACCTACAGATGTAGACAGAGCTCTCTGAACGAACTGAGTCACAGGCAGACTGTGGCTGGAGTTAAAAATATTATGGCTGCATCCAGAGGGTGGCTGGATATAGTATTAGGAAGCAAGAATGTGGAATATTGCTTCCCCACAATAATTGTTCCTTTTCTAGACAAGTTTTTGTGAGGTAGAATTCAGGCAATTTGGCTGCTGTGGAATTCCCAGATAAGTGCAAAATCACTTCCCCACCTGTGTCGCTGTTTCAGCCTCTCTGCATGTGCACCGGACAGACCAACAATGGGGGCTCCATCCAGAAGTGGCTACCTTAAAAGTGCTATTGCTGGAAAATCCGCAATAATATTTTGCACTTTTTAGGAAGGAAACAGTAGGGTTTGGGTGAGTTTCCTACAGTACATGAAGCAGTCTCACCTTATTAGTGGTGGAATGACACTATATTCGCCTCCTCTGGATGAGGCCTATGTATTTTTGGTCGTCTGAATTATTCTAAAAATTGTTTGAGACTTTAACATTGTCCGCTCCTTTAGATAGCACTCTAAAACCTGTTTCTCTTCCTTTCTTCTTGTGGCCTTTGGGTGCTACTCTGTTTTTGTGTTTCTGTTATAAAAGTACAGCGAACACAAGGGGTCACTGATTGGAAAAAAGTGTGGTAAATCTGTTAGACCTGTATAGGGTGCTCTGTTGTTGCATGAGGTCTCAGGACAGGAGTGAACTGAAAGGCTGCTGTCCAGGTGGCTTGAGTCTGCAGGAGAAATTCTGCAAGCAGTATTTTCAAATAGGATTTTTAAAAAGAATTTTTCAGCAGTAGTCCTTAGCTAGTACTGCTTTGGTTGGATTAAAGAAGAATTTGCTGCACAAAAATCTGATAAATCTCTGACAGGCAGGATACCTCTGAAGGCCATTTGCAGGAGGCTGAGAGCAGCTGAGAGTTTTGCCTGTGTCTTTTGCTTGAGAATGGTCAAAAGCAATTGGTGGGCCACTGTGTGGGACAGGATGTTGGACTAGATGGGCTGTGGCTCAGTCCAGCAGGGCTTCTCTTATGTTCTTGCAATCTGTAGGGCGCTTTGGATATGCCCATAGGCACCTGCCACTACTGGTATTTATTGTATCTTGTTATTCTTGAATCTAGTGGCCATCCAAACAAGATCACAAGGTATTAGTTCTTGTTCCTCTACCTGCCAAATAAGTTGTTGTTCTTGTTCTTGAGGCTAATCAGATACAGTCTTGCAAAGACACAAATGCAACAGCACTTGTGTTCTCCAGCAGCTAGGATTCAGAGTGTCTGCTACTGATCCTATCATGACAGGTAGTCCTTGATTTAATCACTGTAGACTTATTGCATTGACTTAAAAGGTTCTGCTGCACTGGCTCTCAAAGTGGCCTTGATGAAAGCTGCTGGATAAAGGTATTCCTTTTCTGTTTTGTTTTGTTTTGAAGCATAAACAGCAGGAAACAACCTGCTCATGTGTGTAGGTACTTAGGTTATGTAAAAGTAACAGAATGGACAGTTGGGAGTCTTACAGTTCTTCATTCTTATGTATGCGTAGGATAATAAATCCCACTGAGCTCAACTCAGTGGGCCAGGCTTAATGATCCAGTTTGGTTGATTGTGTACTTTGCCAACCATTAAGCAAGCATTGACTTGAACAGTATGAAATCTTTTCCTGTTCTTACCAAGAAGTAAGACTGGTCTTCCCATGTATTTGAGGAACCTTCCCTTGCCCTTCATAATTGCTTGCTTTTCACTATTGCATCTCAGAATGATCAGGGCTTATAAGATAGTGAGCAAAAGTGTGGGATGAATAATTAGTTTCTGTTTGGGGAACCAGCATGAAATGTTAGCACACTATGTTGGTCAACTATGGAATCCAAGTTCTTGTTTCTTTTATTTATCTAAGCATTTTTATCCTTCCTTTTTTCTGAGGAAAAGGGGACAGATATTTTTCTCCTCCTCTCCTCTTTTTTTAATGCTCCCAATAGCTCAATGGAGTGGGGTGGGTGTGAGGTGGCTGAGATGCAGTGCCTTGTTCAAAGGTGCTTGGTGAGCTTTCATGGCCAAGTGGGGGTTTGATTTTGAGGTTGTACTTTGATTCTCTAGCGACTACACTCACCATGCTGAGTTTATATAATGTGTGGTTTTCTGAATTCTGCTGCTTCATAACGGGTTAGGAAGAGTGTAACATGCAAATTCAAGTTCCTTTTTTGCTTATGATGTAGTTTCCTTGGGACTGCATGGACTCATCCGATTGACAGATGAGCATGGGTAATTTTCTCAAGTGATACATTGCAGTAGTGGCTCGGTCTGTACTCAGAGTATTTCTTACTGCATGCACAGAGTGCACTTTTCCAGACTGACAAGGATGCAGATTATGTTGGGTCTTTTTGGCTACTTGATTGGAGCCATTTGGCCACCTTCTGTGAGCACTACCAGAGAATCTCCCTAAAAGATCAAGTTGCTAAGTTCTTTGAGTTGCCTGAACTGAATTGTTAATCAAGGGGGTCTAGCTCAAGGTCTGCATGGTGCATGCAATCCCACACTATGCGAGACAGTCCAGCCTGGCCCAACTTCTCTTAAGTTGCTGACCAGGGTTTGTTTAGCCAGGTGTCCAGAAGCAGAGCAATTCTGGTGCTGCTTCCAGGAGCCTGATGAAACGGCACTGAGCCCCTTGCCTGGTAGATCAATTCAGGTGCTTTCTGCCATCTCCGTGTGAGCAGTGGGCCAGTCTGTCACTGGGGAACGTTTCAGAGATGATTTTCAAGTAGGCTCCACTAAGGAAGGGCTGTTGCACCATTTCTGCAGTGTAGCCTTCTCCAGTGTTGCATCCATGCAGACATTGCATTCTACAAGGAGGCCATGTCTCCTGGTAAATTGGCCTGTAGTACAGCTGCCAGAGTGGCTCAGCATTCCCCATCCTGTTGCAAACTCTTTCTTCTAGATCTCTCTGGGCTTCTTTTTGCCAAAGCTGTGAATGAATTACTGTTGTACTTGGTTCAGATACTTTCTGGCTGTCCCTGCTAAGGTTTTTTTCTTCTTTTTTGTGTTCATTTCCCTCCCTACCTTGGAAATGTCTAGGCCTTTTTGCACCTAGGCCAGTAGAGAATAATTAGGGAACTTCTAGCCTCCAAGTGTCCTCTGCCTGCCCAGAAGTTCCCTAATTATTCACTAGGCATGGAGCACGAAATCATGCTCCACACCTTTACTAGCCATACCCAGGGACTTACCAGAAGTCTCCAGTGGCGAGCATCTGCACCTCTTCTGTTGCTCCGGGGTCGCCTGAGGTGTCGCAAAAGTGCACTGGCATGTGGAAGGCCATAGATGCAACTGTGTGTGCACAGAGCGTTAGTGCCATCATGGTGATAGTGCTGATGCACGCACAGTCACGGAGGACACCACAACCAAAATTCTGCAGGAGAGTGACTGATGGCGCAAGACGTGGGTTGTAGTTACCTTGCACTTGCAAGTACAAGCACTAGTTAACGTTGGGTGAGTATACTCCCTTTCTGTCCAGCAGCTGGGAAGGGAAGTGCGAAATTGCCCTACTTGCAGAGGGTCATTTGAACTGCTGGTTTTGCAGTTCTTCTCACTTGTGCTCAGTAACTTGCTACAGTGTGTCCATAAAATCTTGTTTTTCTTCACACTTACCCTGCTTTTCTCTTCTCAAGGATTTGCTTATTTCTAGTTGTATTAAATCCAGATTACTATGAGTTTTCTCTGTAGCATCAACAGGTTCTGCCCTTTAAAATGCAGTCGGACACAATCGTCTTTTGAAAAGTTCTGTGGCAGAACATGCAAGAAGTTAAATACTGAACAGTATGCCTTTCTGTTGACTCAGATTGCCAGTTCAGCAGCTTCCGCTACTACTGTGCATTGAAAAGATACACAGATATGCCGACTAGACAGACCTGTTCCTAGATTGCATTTTATTCCTATATCAGTTACATTTACAGCGGAGAACTTGCTGTGATAAAATACAGAATTTGTCATCTGTGGCCAAGGTAGAAAAATATCTTTGCATTCCACTCTGTTAAACAAAAAAAGGACTTTGTGTAATGTTTATGCAGTTGTTTCTCCTTTGTTTACTGCTGTTTGTCCTGTTGCAAATATCATAAAGGTGCTGATTTAGGAAATTACAAGCCAGAACACAAGAGAATTGTTTACCTAAGGACTCAAAAAAGTTTAAATGCATTTTGTCGAGTAGAACGTTCTTCATTTGTAGCAGTTTTGGGGCAGCTATGCTATGTTCCAGGTTTCCTCTGAGAACCTAAGTTTTCAGATATTGCTGCATTATCCATCTTCAGAGGATTTGGCTTTTGGAAAAGTCGGATTGGGACTGCAACAGCAGGCATGGCAACGGGACAGGCCATCCTGCGCTCGCACCACCGTCGACAGGGCCTGCCAGGTGTCCAGGGCCTACACCCGGAATGCAGTCAGGCCCCCTTGAGCCAATGCTCTGTCCCTGGGCTTCCCTAATTACATTCCAGAGGCCTAGTGCAAATAGGCCTCAGGTGTTGTACTGCAGGTTTCCTCCAAACAGCTAGAACTTATAGCACGTCTACCTTCCTTGTGAGTTGAGAGGATCAAGTAGAGTGGAGGTATTAAAAATAAATGAGCTGAGCCAAAGTAGTTTTGAAGGAGGTTTGGAAGGCTGGAAGCAGGGAAGATTGGCATTGATATTCTAAATGCACAGCAATATTATCTATTAATAATAAATGGTGTGGTATAGAGCAAATGTGCCAGGGTAAGTTATTGCAGTTTATGGATTAGGTCAGGGAAACAAGTAAGCAATACTGATGGTGTCTGGAAGTTCAGAAGCTGAAAACAACATTTCCATAATCACGTTCAAGGCAAGTTTTGGAGAGGACTTAAAGGTGGTACATTGAGTTGTTCTGTTTTGACTCAGGCTCTGATTTCAACCATACTGGAGAAATTTATTTATTATTTGTATTTCTATCCCACCCTATACCCAAAGGTCTTTGGGCAGGTTACAACATCTAAAATCAGATATATATTAAAACAGTAACAGTGCCTGTAAAGGGGGAAGAGATACTATAGTATATTCCCATTTAACCAAAGGCCAAAGCAAAGAGGTATGACTTCACTGCCTTCTTAATCATATACAGTGAAGGAGCCTGACACACATCAAGGGGGAGATTATTCCATAGCCTGGGGGCCATCACCGAGAAGACCCTCTCCCAGGTGCCCACCCCTTTTACTACTGAGGGTGGTGGAAGGACCAGGAGGGGATCCCCTCCAGATCTTAAGGCATGGGCAGATCGATATGGGAGAAGGTGTTCCTTTAGATATTTAGGGCCCAAGTCATTTTGGGCCTTATAAGTTAAAGTTTAACACCATGAATTGGGTTCAGTAGCGAATCAGCAACCAATGCAACTCTTTTAAGACCAACGTGATGTGCATCAGCAGTCTAGCAGCTGCATTCTGCACTAGTTGCAACTTCCGAACCATCTTCAAGGTCAGTCCATGTAGAGCACGTTACAGTAGTCTAGTCTGGAAGTTACCAGAGCATGAATAACTGTGGCCAAGTCATCTATGTCCAGAAAACGTTTCAGCTGGCACACCGGCCATAGTTGGGAATAGGCACTTCAAGCAACAGCGCAGAGTCAAATTTGCACCTGTCCCTTCCAAGGCATTACAGACCCAACAAGGACAGGGTGTCTCCCAACTACATGGAATTGAGACCTTGTAACATACAGTACCTATGTCTCATCTGGATTTAGCTTCAATTTTTTGGTCCCATGCCCAGCCCATTACTCCCTCCAGGCACCTTTCAAGCACTTCAACCACCTTTCCTGATTCAGATGGCACAGAGAGATAGAACATAAGAACATAAGAGAAGCCTTGCTGGATCAGGCCACAGCCCATCTAGTCCAGCATCCTGTTGCACACAGTGGCCCACCAAATGCTCATGGGCATCTCAAGCAGAGACAAGGACAAACCTTCCCCTGCTCTCGAGTCCGAGCAGATGGCCCCAGAAGCGCCCCAGTTCCTCCCCCTGATGACCTCTCCCAGTGGCTTCATATAGATATTAAAGAGCTTGGGAGATAAGATCAACCCCTGAGGAACCCCACAAGTGAGTTCCCAGGGGGTCAGGTCAGAATCTCCCAATGGCGCACACTGCCTCCAACTCCTAAACTCCATAGCCTTTCAAAAGCTGCTGAGAGGTGCTGGAGAGCCAACAGGGTTGCATCTCCCTCTGTCTTTCTCGCCGAGAAGGTCATCAGCCAGGGTGACCAAGGCAGTTTCCATGCCATAACTGGGCCTGAAGCCAGATTGAAATGCGTCTAGATAATCAGCTTCCAGTGATTTTGTTGTAATATTGCAGCCTGAGTGCAGCTCTAGTTGACTTTCCTTTAACTGACAAATGCACTGCTACACAAAATTTGGACAGTAACAAGTAAGTAATAGGCTCCTTAAAGCAGCAGAGGTTATAACAAAGACCACTGTTGAATATATGTCATCTAGGCTATGACATTGTAGTATTTGGAAAAATGCTTCCATGAGCACAACCAAGGTTTCTCCTTAATGCTTGTAGTTCATAATGTGTTACAACCTCTAGTTCCCATAGACTCTGGCTGAGGTGGGTGGGTGTTGGGATTCAGCAGCAGCCAAGGGTAAGTGCGCATCACCTATCGAAGTCCAACCACAGCTCATCTTTTCCTGTATGTACCAGTATATATCTTTAGATCCAAAGAGCATAACAGAGCTGAAGTATTAGTAACATGTTTCTACCTTCTGAGGGAACAAACATTCAGTACTGAAAAACTTCCCCCAGTCTTGAGGCATTTATAGGCAAATCCAAGGAAATCAGCTTACAAATACAGAGAGAAATTAAAGATGCTTGAAATAAATAGTCCCTGTTCCTCCTGTACAGCAAGCCTCAAAAGGCCCTTAGACAGGACTTGGTTATCATGCATTGTGATTGGAACCTTATTCTTTTGGATATGGCCATGGTATCCATCTTCAAGATATCACAGCCATATCCAGAAGGCTAAATTGAAAGCAAAACTACAGAACACTATAGAACAACGTGAAAACTGTGACGAAGGAGATGAAAACCGGCTGTGGACGCCTCTGTTTTTCCCAAATTCCTCTTGTTTATAGCTTGCCAACAGTGAAGACAACAAACTGGGCTTTGGCAAAATTTAATTTCTTTCAAAATGAAGAGGAGAGAAGGAAGGAAATTTTAACCTTGTCCTTTGCCGTGCATTTGGTTTTTAAAACTTTGCCCACTTAGTACATTCTGTGGAACATTTGCTGCATTTTTAATAGGTGTTCTATGACCTATAGAAGTAAACTGAGGGAGAATAGCTGCATTCATGGCAACAGCAAAGCAAACAAATGCTTGGCACCTTTTCAGGCTCAGTGACATGTTTCAGCTTTTTGTGTGTTTGTGTGTATGGGTAAAGATGGAGAAACAGTGTTCGTTATGACCAGTGTCAAATCTGAGGTACTTGAAGAGTGAAGATGGGGGTGAGCTAAAGTGTGTGTCTGGAGGAGTCCTTTGTCTTGTTAGAACTAATCTATAAGGTTAATCCCCCACTTAGGCTGCCTCCAGGAAATGGGAGGAAAATCTGGGATCTTGCTGAGATCCCATATTTGCTTCTCGCCATCCCTGCCACATGGCAGAGTAAAATCACAGGGCACACTTGGGCCCTTACCTTGTCTGATATTTGCTGCTGTGTTGCTTCAGTGAAACTTAGGAGCAAGCACCAGACAGGGTACGTAATATCACCATGTAGGAGAACTTGGATTTGGTGTTCTTTTTTTCTGTAATAGTGATACTACTATAGTGATATATCACGGGACTGTGATTGAGTTGCTTTACAGTGGCTGCAGAGAGAGTCCACTTTGTGCTGCTCACCGCTTAGGTAGCTGCTAGATAAATCTGTTTTCTAGTCCCACACAAAACAGCTGTTTTCAGAATCTCCTATCTCTTTTTGTCTTCCAACTTCTCTCTCTCTTTTAAAGAGTGTGAAGAAGAGGAGTTGACTACACAACAAATTACCTCAGAGACAATCTCCGGAATATCCTCCCTCAGGGTTTCTGAACGGAGCTGAACATGATTGATGCCAACAAGGAGTTGTGGCTTTGCTCCAGTGGAGTAGAAAAATCTGAATTCTTGCTCAAATCCAGACAACATTCATGTGAAGCCCCTCCCCCAACCATAGAAAGCCCTGAAGTCCCACCTGTGGCCCACGGCTATGCATTTAACAGATTGCTTGACTGCAGCTGGTCTCCAGTTAGAAGTCTAAGTGATTAAACTGAAGAAAAGTTTGAAAAATTCCAGCCAGGCTTTACCAGTGGGAACATGTGAAGCTAAAATAATGAAGAGTGTGTTGAGGGGGAGTGTGGGAGAGAGGAGAGGAATTTGAGGAGCAGGGAGAAGGATGTAAGTTGTAAAAAGGACCAGGAAATGTTAAAACAGTGGTGTATTCAGAGGCGTAGCTAAACTAGTTGAACAAATGTGCATTTTTGGCACGTTGTTCCTTTTTCTTTTGGGTTTATGTCTCTAGCAAATGTCTGAAGATGTTTGACATAATTAATAGATGGCGTAATGACAATATCCTGTGTCTACCGTCTTCCCTCTTGGTGGCACAAGTGTGGCATTTACAAAATAAACTAGAAAATAACTTACCGCAAAGTGTCCCCACCCCCACCCCCACCCCCAAATGTGTGTTTGTGTCTGTGTATGAGGTAGGGAGTTCTTCTTCACCCTTGCTTGGGTTTGCAGAGAAAGAGGTTTCCAAGATGTGCAATTTTCACCTACTATAGGTACATCATAAAAGGTATAATAGAATTGGAAGAGAATAAGGGTGTGATTCAGACAGGGTTTTTTCCAATTGCCCCTTATAGAAAATGTGTCCCTTCTATAGTCAATTGAAAGAAATACATTCAAACAGTAAAAAGAACAATCCTACCTCATATTCTCTAGCTATAGTAATCTTCCTCAAATAACTATACTGATTGTATTTTTCACATATTCTTGTGTCTTGCCACATCTTAGGGCCTGGCTACACCTAAATTTTATTTCACCTTTGATTAGACTGTGAAGAGAACACATCAGCAAAGTGACAACCTGATGTCCTGCCTTACTCTATAACCTAAAGGTTGATTTTCTGAAAAGTGGATAAAATTCTCTTTGAAAGCTTTGCTTTGCTTTTATGTTATATTTTATTGATCTCTAAAGAGAGCTAAAGTTTTTAAGGTGTTGCTTAAATATATTTTGGGAGACCAGACCTTGGGCAACACCAAAATTCCGTGACTGACAAAAAGTGATGGCCAGTTGCATCGAAGCAGGAAGAAATGGGTGGGACTCATAGGAATGAAATGAGGTGGATGAGATTGGAATAACAACTACAAATGTGAACATTCCTGAAGTGGAACAAGCCATGTTTTTTGCTGCTTTTCATCAGCAAATGATGGGGGATCAAAGGAGAGTTGTGGGGGAAGCTGTACCTTTCATGGAGTCATTTCCTTGATCAAGTGAGGATCTCAAGTCAGGGGTGACTGCGCATTCCACTGCACAGTATAAACTAGCCTGGATGCAACCCAGGTTCTTTTGTTACAGTGGTACCTTACCCCAGCAGTTCCTGGTTCTTATGCCTTAGTTGTGCCTGTGCATACTTTCTAATGATGGGGGTTGGAGGGTTGGGAGATATTTCATAACAATGGGATATGATTCATTTTTACTGAGTTGTTATACTTGTTTTGGGATTTGTGTGCTAACATTTTTTCCTGCACTTTAATAGTACTTGTCTGGCTGGTGACAGATTCAATATCTCGAAATAAACATGAGCTATTCAATCAACAATATCATCAACCTTTGAGTGTGTTTAGGAATGGGACAGTACCAAAAAAGAGCTTCTCTATTCTTTTTTTAATAGTTTCTATTCCATTCACCCTTGAACAGAAACCTGTACAGCAAATTTCTAGGAAATAATTGAAATCAATGCCCCATCCCTAGGAGCACACACAAGAGCTGTGATACAAACTCCCCAGCTCTAACTATTTTCTTTTTCCTTTCCACAGATAACTATTATCTTTAAATCTTACCAAGACTGCACAGACCAGAAGGTGTATCAGGCAGTGACGGATGATTTGCCAGCAGCCTTTGTGGATGGCACAACAAGTGGTGGTGATGGTGACACAAAGAGCTTGCGTATTGTGGAGAGAGTGAGTGGCAAATACGTTGAAATGCATGCAAGATACATTGGGACCACAGTGTTTGTACGCCAGCTGGGCCGTTACTTAACCCTAGCTATACGCATGCCTGAAGAGCTTGCTATGGCTTACGAAGAAAGTCAGGACCTACAGCTCTGTGTAAATGGCTGCCCCTCAAGCGAACGCATTGATGACAGTGGACATCTCCCATTGCCAGTTATGGGACAGGTTCTTCCTGCTGGGGTTTCAAGTCACACTCGATCTGTGTACACACTGGAGAGCGCCACCACAAAATGCCATGAGAAGATGCTGTTGAAGGACATCTATTTTTATTCTTGTGTGTTTGATTTGCTCACCACTGGCGATGCTAATTTCACAGCAGCAGCCCATAGTGCCTTACAGGATGTTGAGGCCCTGCACCCCAGGAAGGAACGGTGGCACATTTTCCCCAGCAATGGGGGAGTTGGCCCAGGGAGCGTGTTGCATCTAAGTCTTGGACTTGTGTGCTTGATGCTGGTGTTTTTGTAGGATTTTTGTTGTTGAGAACAAAAGTTTTAAAAAATATATTGTCATAATATATTGAGTAAAGAGTATATATGTATATACCATGTATATGAAGGGATGCTTTTTTTGTCCTGGGACACCTAATAGATTGTAAATATTGTGTTACCAATTTTTTTCATATATGTTGGATGTAATATTCTTTTTGATTGTAATTTTTTTTTTTTGCTTTGCAGTTGGTGAAATATTTTATAATGTCCTTTCATCAGGACCCAATAGAAAGCACTTTATTTTTTATATATTAAATATTTATGTGTATCTAGGTACTATGTAAAACATATACCCACATGTACATATATCCTACTCAGTGCTCCCTCTGAGTATTGCCTAGCTTAACTCATGATTACTTACGATTGCCTGTAATTCCTTCTCCTTACTTTTCTATTCTTCTGGCCAGTTAAGGCAACTCAAGAAACTGGCTTTGAAGATCAGTAATGATCTGAGATGAGTCTGGGCCAGAAACCTTTTGTTCTTTAGGAACAGAAGTGGTTTGCCATTGAACTTCAAGATTAGAGCACTCGTTGCTGCATTTTGCTTTATTCCAGATTTTGATAAGCCTTTGCTTCCTTTTCAGAACTACTTCTGATGTGATGATTTGCTTTGGGGTTCCAATGTGCAAGAGTAAAATGCACATCTTGCATTAATTTCGAAGGGCACCCATGTAGAAGGGTGTGTCTTTTTTCCCCATTCCAAATTGGGATGAGAGGGCTGAAACCCTCCCTGAATTCATTGGGACAGTTGGGGTTTGGGCACAAGGCTCTTAATATATATTGACATATGGATGTCTTCGAGTTGTTTATATTAAATGTGTGCCCTATGGTAGTGGTAGGTCTTAGCTTCTTCAATCATGTGTGATTTATCTCTCCCCCTCAAATTGCTTCCCAGCTAATGTAAAAATTGTCAGCTGATACCTTCAAGTTATTTTTGCAACAGTGATTTATAAAGCCTGTACAGTTTGGAAAGAAATATTTGGTATTATGGGGAGTTCTTCTCTGAAAAGAGAGGCAGAGCTGTATAGTAGCAGTCTAATGCGAACCATACACTGCTGCCTTATACAGAAAAATTCAGGCAGGGTCAGTGTTTGCCATTGTGGTGGCAAGGAACAGAAGCCTTTTGCTTAGGGTGGACTAGAGTTGCCCAGTCATCATTCCATGTCAGCTTTTTAGCACACTGCTTGTCTGTGGCCTTTTCTGGAAGGGGTGACCATGTCACATGACTATAGATTGTACACATGTCTGTATGGTTGCTCTCAGAAAATATTTTGCTATTGGAAAAGCCAAAGGAGACATGGTTACATGGTCTACAACCTGATCCTTCAGCTTCAGCTTGGAGTATTTGTAGCTTTCAAGGCATTGGCCTCTTGTTTTCTTTCATCCTTAACCTATAGTTATGTAGGTTATGGCTAATAGAAACTGGAACCCAAAACATTTGGGTGATGGTGGTTGCAATTGAGATCTTTCTGCTGTTATCCATGTAAACATATGACACAATCATCTGCCAGTTTAGAGTCCTTTGCTTTAATACAATGCAGAAGATACTGGGTGCATTGGAACGGCCAGTGTTTTGGTTTTGGGACTGAGATCCTGTTCCATACTCAGCTTAGGCTGTTTCCTTGGGACATTAAAGAGATGGCACCAAGCTTTTGGGGTCTAGTATTTGCCAGGCTTTGATAAGCGTTTGCCAGCTGAGCTGTATTTTCATCATTAATAATACTTGCAGCAAGGAGAAGGCTTGCATAACGGACCAGAGCTGATACTGGGCTGATACCAGACTGAGCCTGGCTCACGGCAGCTTCTCCGCTGCAGAATTCTTGGCTGTTGGAAGCTCCTGAAATGGAGCTAAAGCAGTGGGAATGGCAGTACTGTCTGCAGCATCAGGCACATGGTTGGTTGTCTTTCTTCTGGCCGTTCACTGCTGCTTGCATGACTCTGCCCAACACTTTTCTGGCATTTCAGTTGAATCTGCACAGCCATCAGTCTTGATTCTGAACCATTTAGGATGACTTGGGCTTACCCCTCCAAGTGACAGCCCAAAATTTGACTGCTAGCTTGGATTTGGCTACTCAAATTCAACAGGCTGATTAAACTAGCCCACCATAATGCAGGGCCTAAGATTTGTTTTCTAAGTCAAATAGTCTGGAATTGACCCAGTTGGAAATTATTTGAAACAGGATATGTTAGGCCAGTGTTGGTGACAGCAAACACTATATGTGAGAAAGATACCAGCTTCTTTCTTGAGATGAAATGTGCATGGAGTAGTGTAGGGTTAAATCAAAATTTTGCAAATACCCATCTACACTAATGTTTATTACAGTAGTCCCTCAGTATTCATGAAGTTTAGGGTCTGACAATATGGTGCAAATATCTAAACTTGCAAATATTAAGGGAACCAGAATTCCCCCCCCCCCCAATTTACCTTTTCTGTTTTCTGGGCCCAAAGTCACAAATATAAATAGTGAAGTTTTCTCTCTCATTTCTTTTTTGGACAAACCTTCAATAGGAAATATGCAACTCTTTTTTAGAAAAAAGAAAAAAGAAGCAGAATGAAAGATTACTTTGCTATATTTAGATATTCCAAGATAAAACATGGATATTCCAGAATATCCAAATATAGTGGGATAAGTAACAAATGTCTGGATGCAAGCTTAGTCTCATAACGCTAGATGAATGAAACAGTGGGAAGAAATAATCAAATTTCATAAACCATTAAATGAATTTAATGGATCAGAGAACAGTACATTCTCCCTTCTTTCCCCTGTGGTATTTATTAGCTTTCCGATTGCCCAAAAATGGGGCTGAGATTTGGTGAGTGGCCCTTTTCATGTAACTGAGGGGACCATCCACCATGCACTATGCCTGGTGAACAGTAGCCATAAAAAAAAGCTCTACATCGTGGTCATTGGATATTGTCCTCTACTGTGTTCCACTGGTTGTCTGTTCAGCTCTTTGCATACTGACCTGCTAACGATTCCGCCAAGTCTCCCAAGTTTTGTCTGGAAATACCAGCTATTGTACCTAGCACTATGGCCATGCAAATCATATGCTTTACTGTATCCTGTGTTAGAAAATATCCTATTTTTATTCTGAGACTGTACCTTTCATCAGAACTGTGGATGAAAGTTATTGTTAGAGGAAGGAAATGGTCATCCAACTAAATAAATAAATAGTCTGTTCATTCTTCTGTTCCAGACAATGAAGTGTGTGGAGGAAGTCCACTTCCACTCTGTGTACACATAAAATCCAGGACCACAACCACCACAACAAAAACCATCAGCAGCCTAAGCTTTTCCACCACCACTGCCACCTTTGCTCTCAACATCTTTAGCCACAGTGATCAGTGATTAACAGTCTTGGGAGTTCTAGTCTTGTTCATGAATCTCTAGTGTTCAGTTTCCGTATGGGTGCTGCCACTTGCCCTCATGTAAGAATTCTTTGGTCTGTAGCGCAGGCTTCAAGGCAAGCAATATGGAATCTGTACTAGTACATCCTGATTATGCATGAATTAGTAAATTGGGTAAAATTCCTGGAAACATCTATTCATTCAGATGTAGTGGAACTTCTAGCTGTCATCAGCTGTGGGCAACAAGTGGAGCCTTGGTTAAGGAACTACCTTTTTGTTTGAGTCGCCCTCAAATACAACCATAACAATTTTAGTCCTCATGAATTTTCAGGACTGTAAAAAATAATATAAAGAGTACCAAACAAAGGCACTGTAGTAATCACATAATGGTTTATTGCTGGAAAAACTCAGAAATACCAAAAAAGAAATAAAATAAAGAACTTCATTGGTTTCAATCATTAAGTCATGTCTGACTCTTCGTGACCCTATGGACCATAGCATGCCAGGCCCTTCTGTCCTCCCCTGTCTCCTAAAGTTCACCCAAATTCATGTTCATTGTTTCCATAACACTCACTCTCCATCTTATCCTCTGCTGTCCCTTCTCCTTTTGCCTTCAGACTTTCCCAGCATCATTGCCTTTTCCAATTAGTGGTCAAAGTTCTTGTGCTTCAGCATCAGTATTAATTCTTCCAATGAACAGTCAGGGTTGATCTCCTATAGTATTGACTGATTTGATCTCCTTTTCAGTTCAAAAGTCTACTCTAGCACCAAAGTCTGAAAGCACTGATTCTTCAGTGCTTGGCTTTCCTTACAGTCCAACTCTCATAGCCGTGCATAATTATTGGGCAAACAATAATTTTGACTATATGCTCCCTGTCAGCAAGGTTGGTGCTTTTTAGTACGCTGTCCAGGTTTGCTGCTGCTTTATTTCTAAGGAGGAAGTGTCCTTTGAGCCCAAGAAATTAAAATCTGGCACTTCTTCCTTTTCTCCTCCTTGTTTGCAGTGACCTTAATTAAAAAATAAAAATAAAATGATAAGGTTCAAGCCAGCCTTTGCGCTCTCCTCTTTTATCCTCATCAAGAGGCTCCTAATTTCTCTTGACTTTCAGCCATCAGAGTGGTATCATCTGCATATCTGAAGTCGCTGGTATTTCTCCTGGCAAGCTTAGTTCCGGCTTCTGATTAGTCTGGTGCTTCACATGATGTACTCTGCTTATTTTTAGTTTCATTTTGTACTGTATTCTTGGTATTTTATTTTATGATCTGGTCAGTGGACTAATCATTAAACTTACTACTACTGTGATGTACTCTGCATATAAGTTAAATAAATAGGGCGACAGTACAGCCTTGTACGCCTTTTCCAATCCCGAACCAAATCAATTGTTCCATGTCTGTTTCTAACTTTTGCTTCTTGATTCATATATAGGTTCCTTAAGAGACTGGTAAGGGAGTCTGGAACTCACATCTCTTTAAGAACTTCCCACAGTTTGTTGTGATCCACATAGACAAAGGCTTTAGTGTAGTTAATGAAGCAGAAATATATATATATTTTTGGAACTCCCTTGCTTTCTCCACAATCCAGCAAATACTGGCAATTTGATCTCTAGTTCCTTTACCTCTTTGAAACAGCTTTCACTTCTGGTAATTCTTAGTTCACTTTTGCTGAAACTTAGCTTGCAGGATCTTGAGCACAATTTTGGTAGTGTGTGAAATGAGCACAATTCTTCAGTAGTTTGAATGTCCATTAGCATTGCTCTTCTTTGGGACTGGAGTGTTAAACTGAACTTTTATTACAATCCAGTAGCAACTGTTGAATTTTCCAGCATCATCTTTTAGGACGTTAAATAGTTCAGCTCAAATTCTTTCACCTCTGCTGGACATGTTAGCAATGCTTCCTAAGGCCCACTTGACAACTCTCCAGGATGTCTCATTCTGTGTCAGTGATCACACCACCATAGTTATCCATCATGCTAAGATCTTTCTTGTATAATTCTATATATTTCTTCTGCCTCTTTTTAATCTCTACTGCTTTAGTTAGGTCCCTACCATTTTTTTGCATGAAATGTTCCCTTTATATCTCATTTTCTTGACAAGATCTCTAGTTTTTCCCATTCTGTAGTTTCCTGCTATTTCTCTATATGGCTCATTTAAGAAGGCCGCCTTATCCCTGATTGCTATTCCCTGGAAATTTGTGTTTAGTTTGGCATATATTTTCCTTTCTCCCTTGCCTTTTGTTTTCCCTTTTCCCTTCAGCTGTTTGTAGCTCCTCATCAGACAGTCATTCCACTTTCTTGCTCTCTTTTTCTTTGGGATGTTTTTCATTATCACCGATTTATGTCCATGGTTCTTCAGGCATTCTTTCTAACCCCTTAAACCTATTCCTCACCCCAGTGCATGTTTATAAGGGATATTATTTGATTATTGACCATCTGGTGATATCCATATAGTTTCCTTGTTCACCATTGGAAAAAAAAGGGTTTGCTATGACCAGTGGGTTATCTTGACAAAATTAAAATAATCTCTGCCCTGCATTTTGTAATCTAAGGCCAAACTTACCAGTGTTTTTTTTTTAATTGTATCTCGAGTACTACTTTTTTTTACTCTTTTATTTACTAAGAAGGCTACTCCATTTCTTCTAAGGGTTTCTTCCCCACAATAGAAGATAAAGTGGTCATCTGAATTTAAAGCATCAGGCTTTCCTTTCATCCCCGGACACACCAACAGCTGAATGTCCTTTCAGTCTTGGCCCAACCATTTTTCCCCAGAGCTGTCTGTACTTGCCTCTATTCTTCCCCAGTAATGTGTTGGACATCTTATGACCTGAAGGGCTCATCTTCTGGTGTCATTTTTAGCCTTTTGATACTGTCCCATGTGGTTTTCTTGGCAAGGATACTGGAGTGGTTTGCCATTTCCTTCCTCGGAACTCTTCACTATATCTATCTTGGGTGGCCCTGCATGGTAGCTTGGAGCTCGTAGCTTCATTGAGCTACGTTTGAGGCCTTCTGCCATGACAAGCAGTGATCCATGAAGTAGAAGGTGAAATTACAGGCCTATGTATAAGGTCAAAGACTGTTGAAAACAATACTGTGTGGAATTTGCTATTTAGTCTTTGTTTTTCTATTATGGGAATTAGCAAACCCTGCAGTCTGCTGGTTTTTATTTGCTTGGGTTTTTTTTCTTAACTGAATTTTGTTGATAGTTGGGATAGCATGGAATTTGAAACAAAACCCCTCCCTTCCCATTTCAATTTTGTGTAGAGAAATACATGATGGTCTTAGAGTAGTTGAATTTTGCCAATTTTGTGTGCCAAGTGGAAAGGTATTTGTGGAAGTCTGGTAGACAAGCCTTAGCATTGTAGCTGTAGTGTGAGTCATCACAAACAACAGCTGTATGCTAGCTAATTTCCTGTGTTCTCAAGCCCTGTGAGTATATATGTACACTATCTAAATCAAGAAGTCCAGAGATTAAGTAATATTTCAGAGTTGTTAGTACCTGAAGTATATTTCCCTCCCCCCCCCCTCAGTTTTCTTGTTCTTGCTGTGGGATTTCTTGAGAAAATGTTATTTGCACATGTGCCTCTTGGAAGTCCACCACAGTCAAGAGCTTTAGTTAATGCCAAACATATGGATAGTTTGAAGCTAGTGAGGAGTCTCTTGGGGTGGGTGGGAGCTTACACTTGGAGGAAACACTGTTTTTCACAGACGCTCCAAATGGTTGTCTCTCCTAGAAGACTTCAAACTTATTTTTACTCCTAAAGAAAAAAAAAAATCCCAGTGTGCCCAGTCCTTTTCAAAGCCCTTTAGATGTGATTCATGGATATGCTAATAGTATATGTTTGTGTAAAAAAGAAAAAGGTGACCGTGCAGTGTATAAATACTTTAAATTATTATGATAGAAGAATAAAGTTACATACCATGCTGTGGAATGTCTGTAATGTGCTTTTACTGTCCCCTGGTGGCTGCTACTATATGACAGTTGGGAAAACAACAACAAAAATCCAACTCGTAACATTTACAAGCTCAAAGTTTCCTTTCAGTCTGGGCTGCGGTTTGCCAAGACACCTGCTGCTTCCTTTGTTAAAAAGATAGCAGAACTTGTCAGAGTTCCGGTGCATCTACTTGAGCGTGAAATTTGACACCATTTCTCTTCCTCGTTTCCTAAGGTTTTACAGTACCAGGGAATACCAGCAATTGGGCTTGGGACCTTTTGCAGGGGTGCTCCGTGGTTTGAATTACAGCTTGCTCTTTCTCCCAGCAGCAACTTCTGATATGTATTTTGTTGTGTTAACTGACCTTTCAAAACCACACAATCGTTTACGGAATTGGTATTTTTATCTAGTTTGTTTTGTGCTACCCTAAAGACAAGAAGTTATGGTTTAAAGCTTAACATGTTTAAGCTTAAAAGCCCTGGATTTAATTCCTATGTGAAAAGTCAATTATTAATAAAATTATACTGGTGTGAATTCCTACCTGAAACGTAGTGTATCAGAGCACTGGTCCATTTTGCTTAGCTTCTTTTACTCTGTGTGTTGCTCTTTCTTAGCCTTCACAGAAATAAGAACTTCTCTGGGTTACAGATGCCTCCTGTTAGTAAACTGTGCTCTCATGGATAGAAGTATCTTCTCCATAATGATTTAGACAGGGTGAGTAAAAGTGAGAACATATGGCTGTACTCAACAAACAGGTGTTCATTGCAAGTTTATACAGTGGCACTGAAAGATCCTCAGAATATGTTGCAATAAAATAATGGTTTGTCTTTGAGTCCTTCAGTGTTTCTTGGAGTGGTCTTGGGGGGGGGGTGGAAATCACAGAAAATTTGCCCATTTGGATAAAGTTGTTCTGTTTGCAAATTAAACACAATGGGCATGTTCAGACATGACATGGAAAATCCACATTGTGAGGGAACAATGTTCCCATTGTTCCCACATTTGCATTATTACATGTTCTCTCACATTTTCCCCATACTTGACACTGAGAGACCATATCTTTTTCTCTCCTTTCAACAAACGTCTCTTCCGGTTCAGTCAGTGACTGGATGCTGTTCTGTCCTTCAAATCATGACTTCATTGCCATGGGAAAGTCAAACTTCCCTGAAGCTGGATCAGAACATGGATTCCCTTGGAGGCATTTATAGTCATTCATAGGGATGTGCACAAATCTTGGTTCTATTCATTATTTGTACAAATTGGTATGAATTCAGACATTAACATTCAAACAAAAGAACATTTCAGGCATTCAAACGAATGGTTTGAACATTCATGTAACAGTACAGATAGGTACACATCCTGTGCGTATCAGTACGGATATGTACGGGAGGAATACAGGATGCGTATCAGATCAAATCTTCAGTCATTTGAAATTGCACATTTGTACAAATGTGAATGTTTGAACATTTGATTTGTTATGAATCGAGTGCCAAAAATTGTATTCATGCACATCCCTATTCGCTGATTGTTCTTTCTCCCCCTCCAGTTTGTATCCACCTAAATACAACTTCAATCCCACATCTACAACACACTATGGGTTACTTCAAAGCTGGTGTCACATGATTTTCCTTTGTACTTGCAGTTTTGTGCAACTGCAATTTCAAAGTAGGGTGCATAGTGAAAGGGGGGAATCCAGGAGGAGATCGTATTCGTGGTAGCAAAGCCAGTGGTCAGAATATTGCTCCCACTTCACCTGTCCCCGCCAATAAATTCATGGAGGCATGGGCAAACAGGCTGGGGGTTGCAGTAATGAAGATCTTCCAAGCCTAGATCAGTGCCTTCTTGAGGACTACCAAGGCCGGGAGCATATGAAGGAGTTCCTGTTGTAAAGCATTTAGAATCAGGATGAAAGGGAGAGAAGGAATGAGGCGAACAGTAATCTCTTCCAAAATCTGATTTCTCCCTTCTTCTTTGTCTTGGTTATTTGTAATCCCCCATACTGCATTATGGCTTGGGAGAAAAACTTGGGTGAAAATCCTTCGGATCTAAGGGATAAGGGTGTTCACAGCACGCACCTCTACACTCCCATTTCAAAGCACTATGCAATGAGGGTGTTGCTTTCGTTCACCATTTGTTCCTTCCTCCCCCTCAACCTGTATCCACCCCAGCACAACTTCAATTCCACACAATAAAGGTTCTTGAAGGCCAGATAGCAATTTTTTTCTTTGAAAATGCAGTTTTGCATAATTTTAAAGTCAGGGGAGCTTAATGAAAAGTGGGGAGGGGATCAGTATTCACTGTAGTGAAGCCAGTGGTCAGCAAATCACCTCCACTTCACCTGCTTCCATCAAGAAATCCAGAGAGGCATGTATCAATTGAAGATGTGTGGTGTCAATGACAAACTCAATGGTAAGATGAGGCACCCTTGGGGTAAGGGGACTGCGCCCCCAAACAGCATGCACCTCCACCTCCAGGCACTCATGAAGAAAAACGATAGGGGAAGAAGGAATAGCTGGTTGCCCTAAAACTGCTGAAGCAGAGTTCTGGCTTTCCACAAAAGTCTCCTTTAATGAAAGGAAATCTTGTTTCCATTGCAACAGGAAAGTGGAGGATACACTGTCCTCCTTCTTGCAAGGATGGGAGTGAAAGGAAATGGAAGATACCCACTGTCTTCCATGCAAGGTTTGGAGAGACAGGAAGAAGCACATAAAGCATAGTTTCCACTGTTGTGTCTTTTGTTCTCTCCACCCCAATAGTGACATCCTTGGCCTCTTGAGTACATGGCCCACATTGAAGTCTGTCATTGGACAGGAGGAAATAGGGAGTATGGCCCCAAAAGTGTGGTTCCCTCCCAAAATAGACTATTTACTCATTCTCACTTTCAAAAATAAAACAGACTAATGCTGTGAACTGGGCTGACAACTCATTAATCCAAATCCAAATACACTTTAGCTCAGGTTTTGGCAAGTTGGCCCACAAAAGCCACAGAGCAATAGAAGCTGAAGATGGTCTCTAAACTTACGATCTGCCCTATCAGAATGTAATCAATAATTTTCTGCAGATAAAACCAAACTGTAATGACAATAGTGCATAGTTCTTGTAATAGAATTTGCCAGTGTGTTGCTCAAAGACCTTTGGGACAAAATAACCAATTTTTTAACTAGGAGGTCCTTTGAGGATTCTACCTGGTTACTTAAATCTTCCACTATACTGTAATGTCTGCCCTCTTGCCAAGACCTCCTGCCATGGGTTAAGAGTTACGGTGGTAGGCCCCAGACACCTTCACTATATTCTTTTAGGAGATTGGTGAACATGAATCTATTTAACTAGCCCTTGGCGGAAGACAGCTTCCCCTCCCCACTTGCAGATGTGGTTATTCTTGTTAGTGGGTTCATTTTAAATTTTGTTTTTACTGTTGTAACTCACCTTGAGACCATCAGGTATAGGGTGTGATGAAAATAACCAGAATAACCATTGTGTGGTTGATTTAGAGGCAAGACCAGTTTGAGTGTGGACTCAAGTGGAAAAGGACAGGTCTCCTAATGATGTATAAATAGTAACAAAGGGATAAAAAATAATGTAAAAATAAAAGAATTTAAATGGTATCAAAAAGTAAAAACTAATTTAAAAAACTAAATAGTAACAAAAACAATTTAAAAGTTCTGAAGGAAGATAGCTAGCAGGGACACTTCCCAGAATTTTGCATTGAGTGTTCCATGTAGACTATCTGCTTACTGTTTCAGAAGAATGAACTCCTGGTTCTCAGGGAATGGGTTTTGTGAAGCCAAGGTAGCTGACCTGGAGAAGCAGAGACAGAAAGAAAGGAGGAGGATGTTTTGAAGGATGCACTAGGAATATCCCAATTCCACACTAGAGAACCCTACAACTTCCCTGAAAAGTGGAGGTCTCAGGCAGGGAAGACATCCAGCTGAGGAAAGAGGATAGGTTCCGTTAACTGAGACCCTTTCCTAAGAAGATATGCTTGTATCCTCTTACACCAGAATATTTTCACACTAATGGCAGGAGGAGGGCTTCTTGTAGTGGGTGATTTATTAGAAATATAGAGAGATGGGCTAGTGATGACCATGGTCACCTCAACCTGACTTGGCTGCCATGTGCAAAGGTATAGTACTGTCTAGATAGGTTGGAAGACAGTGCTGAGAAGGAGTCAGTGATCCTGGTACCTGAGTATACTAATGGCATTGGATAGGTTAAGCTGGAGGTTCTGGAAGCCAAATTTAGGTTGTTAGGTAGAAGATAGAAGTCCAGGACATCCAAGGTTACATTTTCAGAAGTGCTGTTAGGCAGATCTCAAAGTCCTCAATGTATGGATGAGGCGGTGCTGTCAAGAGAAAGGATTTATATTTATTAAGAATTGGAGAACATTTTGGAACACGCCAAACCTATATAAAAGGAATGGATTGCACTTGAACTAAGATAGAATCAGGTTGTTGGTGCTTAATATTAAAAGATTGCATAGCAACTTTTAAACTGATTTCTGGGGGCAAACTGACAGGAGCTGGGTAGTATTGGGTTTGGGAAATTTGAGTTGAGTGGGGAACTAGCCAATAACATACAAGTGGAAAGCTGTAAGGAGCAGTCTAAGAATTCATATGGTCTTACTAGACCAGGTTTGTTCAGAATCTAGTACAAGATATCACTGTAGCTGATGTAGTAGGGAACAGTGACCATAGTGGAATAATATTCAACTTTTTATAAATTTAGTTAAGAATTTATATCCTGACCTTCACCAAGAAGTCCCAGGGTGGATCACAACAGCAAGAAAAGCTTGTTTAGAAAATGAAGGGTTAGTCCTAATGAGAACAGGAAGGAACATTAATTAGATATAAGTGGGGCAGATAGAGTGTTGTTAAGGCAAATTATCTGAACTGCTTAGGCAATGTTGGTATATGGTTGGAAAGATCTGCACAGAAATTGAAAGATGGTACCATTATGTTGCAGAACAATTGAAATTTGAGTTACTCTTGGAATGAAGAACAAAATGGGTGTGTCCAGACTTCTTGATGCTGCACATTGGAATGTGCAGCGAAGACTGAGACGTTACACATGATGCCCGATACTTCATAGTGGTGTTGCGTTATAGCGATGCTATCGCAAATTTACTTAATGCCAGTTGGAGAACACTCGCTCCACAGCATCAAGTAAATTTGAAGCTTCCCGCCAGTCCAGACAAGACAATGAGAATTGTCGGTGAGAATAGGGATGGCAGCTCAGCTGTGAATAGCTGCCTCATCCCATGTGACATGCGCGGCAACACAAACTCCCACAGCTTCCTCTTCTGAAGCTATGAGGGGCTGCTGGAGCCTGGACGCCGGACCTCCACTTCGCATCAGATAAGCTGAACATTTTTTAATAACTGTGGATTTAATCCGCTAGAAGGGGTCAGTACGAGGAGCAGAAAGCAGAAATAAAAATGGAAGGGGTTCGGAGAAAGATGTTGGAATATGGTTATCAGACTAAGGGAAACAGAGTATTTGGAGAGTATTGAGAATATGGTCTCCAATTGAGAAATATCAAGTTTTTGATTAGTGGTTGATTACCCTGGAGGAGAAAATTAGGAAGGGAGGGGAGGGGGAACACGGAATATATAATGATTGAAAGCTTGTAAATTGAAATATAGAGTACTTATAGTATGCTGGAAATGGAAAAAAATAAACGTTAGGTGGAAAAAAAGGAAGGAACATGAATTCTGGGAGAACAAATGCAAGGTGGCAACCAGGAATGCCTAAAAGAATTTTGAGGAGCACATTGCGAGGAGGGCAGGATACAATATCAAAAGAAATAATAACTTAAGTACATCAGAAATAGAAATCCAACCAGGAAAGTAGTTGAACAATTAGATGGCAACAGAAAGAAGACAGAGGGCATATGCCTGTAGCCAAGTTTATCTTTTCAGGGTCAGGAGAATTAAATTGAAGAGAGGTAACCAGGGAAGAGGTCGTTGTGTGTTTTGATAAACTAAATGCCAATAAACCACTGGGACCAAATGTGTAATTGCTGTACTTACAGCCAAAATATATCACCTTTCCCTAAGATCAGGTTCTGTGCCTGAACACTAGTGCGTAGCAAATGTAACAACAGTCTTCAGAAAGGATCTAAGTTTTGTGACAAATTAAGAAAGGGATTCTGGTAGAACTAGAAAAAAAGTGCAGAAAAGGACAATTAGAATGATCGGAGGGCTTGAACTTGGGGTGTCCACAGATATTCTAAGGTTTTCAAAATTTGAGCTAATTTGTCTGAATTTCAACATTTGTATTCAAATCAAAATGTCTGTGAATTCAAAATTTAAAATTCCAACACATTTCAAATTTCAGATCTATTTGTATTCGCAAGTGTACAGGCTTGTACACAATGTGTACTTGTACATATGCAGCTATCCTGCATCCGTATGCATTTGTACGGATCTATGGGACAAAAACGGATACGTACAAGATGTCTAACAACGCGTATGGAAACATGAATGTTGATGACATTCATAAGTGCAAATTCGAATTGAAAATTCAAACAGATATTTGAATTTGCTTAATTTGAAACAAATTTGGTTAAATTCAAATTTTAAAGATTCAAATAAAATCAAATTTTCAGATATTCAATTAGAATCAAATCGAGTCCTGAAAATTTCATTCGTGCACACAGCTAGCTGGAACACCTCCCTCTTCAGCCTAGAAAGAAGATGGCATGTAAGAGATGACCTAATAATGAAGTATATAAAATCATGCAGTGTATGGAAAAGGTGGAAAGAGAAAAATCCTTTTGTCTATCACATGACACTAGAACAGTGATAGCCAACCTATGACACGTGTGTCACAGGTGACACGCCAAGCTCTTTTGGGTGACACACATGGTCACCCTGACACCTGGGCGTGTAGTGCTTGCTTGTTCTTGATGTGTGCAAAATACTTTCAATTGAAAGTTAGCAAATGAAATTCAGCAACAAAAGTCACTAAGGTAAAGAACTATTTGTTTTTGCTTTTAATAAAATACATACAGTATATCAAAAATATAACTTTTTTACTGGAGCTACAAATATCACAAAATTATGGATATTTCTAGAAGTGACACAGCACCCAAATTAAGCTAGGTTTTCTTGCGAATTTTGACACACCGAGCACAAAAGGTTAGCCATCACTGCACTAGAACAAGCTGATGAGCTGTAGAATTAGGACTGACAAGAGGAAGTATTCTATCATCCTGCAGGTCATTGAAGTATGGAATTCACTGTCAGAAGAAGCGATAACAATAACTAGCCAGGTTAGCTTTAAGAAAGGGTTAGATCAAGGATGTCAAAGATACGGCCTGCGGGCCGGATGCGGCCCGCGGGCTGTATGAATACGGCCCGCGGCCACCACCCGCGGCCGCCGCCGCCATCCTCCTTGGGCGCGAAGGAGGCGAGGCGAGGGCGAGCAAGCACGCGGCGGGACCCTCCACTGCCCGAGTGCCGCCATGGACAGCCAGCCCCTCCTCGGTGCCCTAGCCACGCCCCGGCCATGCCCCAGCCCCTCTGTGCCCTGGTCACACCCCCAGCCACACCCCCAGCCATGCCCCCTGGCCCTGACAGTATTTTTTTTTTTAATCCGGCCCTCGGCAAAATTGAGTTTGACACCTCTGGGTTAGATCAATTCATGGAGGACAGTTGTACCAAAGAATCAATGCCTATAGGAACCACCTCTGGGTTGGAGAGACAAGCAGGATGTCTCTTAAAGACAATTGGTGAACAACTCGGGTCACAGTTTCTAAATGGTCACCACAGACTGAAACAAGTGAGAGCTACTTCAGAGCAGACTTACATGTCTAGCCTGTCCTTCCCTCAGGGCAGCTTTGGGGGCCTCAGGCTGTCTGGAAATGTAAATCTCTTGCCCTATGTCTTACTCCACCTAGCTCCGAAGGTGCCCTAAGTGAGTGTCTGAACGCAACCTTTTTGGGCACCCCACGTCTTAAACTCTCACACTGGTATATGGATAGAAGCACAAACCTTCCAGAACCATATTCCGTACTGTTGCTTGGCAGAACACCGTTACTATCCTCCAGAACAAAATGGTTGTTCGCTCAAGCTTTCCTATTTTCAATTATTTAAATTTCTAGATTGCAGTCTTTTACTCATTTGATTATAGGAATGTGATGGATTAAATTGATAGTACTGATCCAACAAATTTATTCCAGCAGAAAGTATGCACTCTCTGCCTTTAGCAGTAATGTCTTCATGACTGTCACAGTGCCAGCCTCTGGGAGAATCTGTCCTCTGGTATTCAAGGGGCATCTCTACTGCTGGCTTTTAGGCAGCTAATCAAGATTTATCTTTTTACTCAGGCTTTCCTTACCTTCATGATTTTAATAAAAAATATTTAATAACAAAATGTTAACAATTAAAAGGAAAACATTCGATATGTTTCTAAAGGGCAGCTGCTGGAAGATTGTGAGCAGAATAAGTTGCTCCAATGTCCTGCTGGTGGCCAAAGGTGAGAATAGGTACAATTCAGTAAAACTTTTTTTTCATTCTTAATGCTTACTATACGAAAGGAACTAATTCAGACCAATTTAGAATCACCACTCCAGTTCACAAATTGATGCTTTGAGATACAATCATTAATCATACATCAGTCATCCTTATACAAAACTCCAGTGTGAACTGCACAGATATATCAATGTCTTTGTTGAGCTAAAACTCTTATCAGTTAACACAGGTGAGTTTTTCTTTTCAAATAATTTATTCTTCATATCAACATAAAATATTGAACATGATTGCAGTTTTAACTGGGGATCTGTACGGAACAGATTTTAAATTTTGTTCTGACTCGGAACAAAACTCAAAATCATTTCAAATAGTTTGAATGTTTTGTTACAACACCATTCTGCTCCATGGAATATTTGGTCTAAATGTTCTGGCCATTAGGAAATAAGGGGAACTGTTCTGAGTTCCTCCCATTTTATAGGGTTGTAATGTATGACCCTTGAAGTGGTGTGGACAGGGGGACAGCATGCTTCAACCAATTCATAAAACATTCCTACAGTTAGGTGCTTTTTGAGGAATGTTTAAGATTGTCCAAAATCCAGATCAGTAATTAGCTAAATTTGCTGGCTGCTTTGTGGTTTATGCAAGAAGAGATTTCTGCCCCATCTACCCCTCTTCAGGAACCCCTGAGGTTTTAAAATGGCTACAATAGGGTCATGTCTAATGACCACTGAGGTAGAAAGGGCAGGATAACAACTACCTGCCAGACAGTCCACAAAAATGCCAGTCAATCTAGGTATTTTCAAAGTTTTAAAGTAGTCCAACATCCCCATTACAAACAAGAGAATCTATGAATCCCTGCACCCCCCCCAAAAAATGTGAAAATTATGTGAGTGGTTGTGGGCACCCTGTCCTGCTACTCAACCCACTTTGGCACCCTGGCTTATTTTTTTTCTCAACATACCCAACAACTTAGTATAAAGGCCTCCTCCACAAAAGAAAGTGCCCTCAAACTGGAGTAGGAGGCAAAAAGAGCACTCCATCTGCCAGCCACCCCCATAGAATAGCAAGCCATTCCAGTGATTTGAAAAAAATAATAATTAAAGTTTAAAAAATTTCAAAACCCTTTAAATGTTACCCAACTTAGTTATTTCATGAGTTGTTTGGTAGGTTAAGGGCCATTCTTTTTTTTCCCCATTGAGACCCCTTTGAGTTCCATATTAAGACTTTTTTTTGCAATTTTTGCATACGGTGGATGGCAGAGGAATAAACCCCCACAAAATAAGCAGCCACTTAAGTGATTTTAAAATATTTTAATATCCCCCTCCCCAATTTCATTTTTTCCTATGGAAATTCTGAAAGGCTTTTAAAAATCATTAAAAATTTAGGACATTTGGCTCCTTTGAAATATTCATCCAGAAATCAGTTCTGGAACAAGTTCTATTTTACTGTTTTGTTTTATTTTTCTAACACTCAGAAAAGCCCCTTTCAAATTTGGAATGTTCCTGTTTCAAATGTTTTCCAAATTCTTAAAGGACCAGTAAACTTATTTATGAGTGGATGAGGTTAGGATTGCACTGCTTGTTTATTTCTGTAAAGACTCTGTTAGTGATAAAGTATCTGTGCTGAACACAAAAGGTCTCAGATTTAACTTGCAGTGCTTCCAGGCAGGGCTAGAACAAACCTGGACACTGGAAGTCTGTGAAGAGCAGATAAGGCAGCTTTCTTCATGAAGAATTGTTGCAAAGTGATGGAGAAGAGTTGCAAAAATCGAATTGAACCTGTAAATTTAAACTATTCATTTCAGGTTTGCTTTGTATGTTTATTTGTGGTGACTGAATGCTGTGTAATATTTTTACTTTTGAGAAGCAGTAAAAATTAACACCCGAAGCAGTTTAGAGAGTATTTTAAACTAAAGCCTGCAGTGATCCACGCTCTGATAACCTCCAGATTAGACTATTGTAATGTGCTCTACATTGGGCAATCCTTGAAAATGATCTGGAACCTGGAACTGATGCAGCAGCTCATCTGCTGAAGGGTGTCTCTGGCCGGACTCACATCATGCCAGTCCTGAAAGATCTGAACTGGCTACTTATTTGCTACTGAGCCCAATTCAAGGTGTTGACACTAGCATCTAAAAAGCTTGATCCCTGAAGAAGCACCTTTTCTGTGGTGGCCCCCACCCAGGAACAGCCTCCCTCTTGAGGTTTGCCAGGCACCTACACTACATAGTTTTTGGTGCTTAGTTAAAACATATTTTCACCCAAGCTTTTCAGGTTTAAATAGCTTCTTCAGGGTGCTGTCCTGTTAGGAAAGGGGTAGGGGGTTTGCATTATTTGATGTGTTTTATTCTTATTGTAACACACCCTCGTGCCTTTTGGTGAACAGCGGGATACAAATTTCTTAAATATTGTACCATCCATGGTACTGCATCTGAGATACATTCCAATGTTGGCTTATAAATACTGATTTAGATATTATTACTGGTGAAATATATACCAACAGACTTGCTAAAATGCAGTCCTCAATAAAGGAACTGGAACTGCAATGACTGCAGTTTTATCCTCAATGAAACTTAACTGGAATTAGAATGCATATTGCAATTTTGAAATCAGTGTTCATTTAGTGAGACCTGTTTATATTCTTGTTATTGAAAAATTACAGCATAACCAAGCAATGCATTCTCACACTAAATTCAGAGAAAAAGAATGTCAATTCTTAAAGTCCAACCAACAATTTATCTAGAAATACCATATTACAAAACAATGGTAAAGCAATTCTTTTTCCTCATGTTTATAATTTGAGAATGAGCCATCAGATACTTTATTTTAGGAATCAGTTTTTCACATCTGATCAAGATTGGCAAATAAGAATGAAATATCTGAGGGGAAGAAGCTCATTTAATTAATTTACAATAATTTACAGCCATTTTGTAAAAAGGCATTAAAATAGATCAAACTGAAGAATGCCTGGCTATTTTACAATTATACGTACAGAATTTAAATATTCAAGCTTGTGATGAAAAGCGGCAAGGTGGTTGAAGTGTACAATGTAAACAAGTTGCTTTGGAAAGTGAACTGCAGTCCTTGAATCTTTATTTAAAAAAAATCCTCTTGATTCATTCCTGAAATATGATTGCTAGTTAACATGTGAATGCTCACCTATAAGCATAATTTTAAATATGTTTATGATAAAACCACTTTGATAAGGAGTTTAGATTAAGATCCAGTCTGAGTGGGGCAGTGTTGAGGTCCCTGTAAAAAGTAAACATTTTTTCTTTAAAAAAAGTGCCACAACATTTGTAGCACAGTGCAGCATTAAAACTTTAAATACAAAAATATTTTCTCTTCTGTTGGGATAACAGAATTAGCAAACGGGAAAGTAGTAACAATACTGCTACTCAGAGCACATCCGGTCCATGTTTTTCAAGTCACGTAAGGCAATTGTTGTGTTAGTTTATTGTGTATGGCTAAAAAGAGGTCCAGGAAATTTGGGTCTTTGCTATGTTTTCCGACTACTCCACATGTGTTCTGGAGTACTTTTGTGATCTGCCGAATGTTCAAAGGGAGATCTGTGTCCCAAGGGAGATCTCGAGCCATAAGGAGATCTCTGATCCAGTGGTGACCTAGGACCACTACTGGAAGCTCTGTGGTCCATTTGCCAGTCTGAGTGATATCTGTAGTCCCTTGAAGATTTATGGTGGCTGTAGTCAGAGCCAGATCGATGATCTAAGTGTATCCGATGATCTGAGTGTGACCAACTGTCTTTTAAACTTCCTTCCAAATTTGATCTGTGATCTCTATTCCTATGGTCATCAAGCTTTCTATGTTTACCATCACTGTAATATCTGAAAAATAATTGAATACTATTAGTGGAAGCAAGTTTTATACAGCAATTCCTACAACACCTTCATCAAGAAGCTCCTATGGCACATTAATCACAAAATACTTTCATCCAGTTCTTCATTTACCAAAAACAAAAGTATGTTTCTAAATGAACAGCATTCCTTGTATTAAAAGTCATCAACCAACATGCATTAATTGTTTTATATGGCTGTGGAATAAAATAACAACATGAAGATTACTAAAATTTAAGAAGTAAAACCAGGACTCATGTATAATGAAGACCCCTGCATGCTTTACACTATCCCAGTCTGATTCATAAAATCCAAAGTTTCAATACAGAATACAATTATTCTATATCTATAAAGTCAACGAGAAGGTATCTTTTCATGCACGTACCAGTAAATCCAGCAGTTAGCCACCATATTCACTGTCTAACCAGTGTCATGGATGAATAAATTTAAATGTAGCAGAGTCATCTCCAACTAGGTTTAAGAAAAAACCTACAGTAATCAAGCTATTCAGTGAAATGAAGCATATTGCCTCAGGGCATTAAATGAGCCCAGTTCTAGACCAAAGTCATGATCTAGGCCAAACACAATAGTTCTATTCTTAAAACTTGGGGTTTTAGGGTATAAGCATCTACAGAAAGACAGATCGTCTGATCCTTCGTTGCCTGCCATAAACTTAATACAGAGACGGGGATGAATGGGAAAGTTGATGTTTCTGTATGAAGTTAATATCAACATCTTATTCAAAAGTATACAGGTAAACAATATAATTTTTTTCCAAAGGGTTACTATGAAATTACACTAAATTGCATTAGTCTATATTTTTACTACTAGTGATCAAGCCCAGTTCCATGTAAAGTGTGTAACTGGAAGGAAGGATTTTTACAGCTTCTCTTTGCAAGAACAGTTATAACTGAGAAAGACACTCTACACCAATGAAGCCAGCTGGGCTGCTAGTGATTATGGAGCATCATGAAACACTTCTAGATTATGCACTTTGCTTTCAGGGCAAGGGTAACCCCATCCAACCTTTAATGGCACTTCTAGTTTGTCCTGTGAATCCATAAGGCAAGGGAGGTGTGAAGAAAATTGCATTCCGTGCCAGCACATATATAATGAAAAACCTTTCTTTGTTCCAAACCTGAAATTTCAATGTTTGAGCTGGTAATAACCATACAGCTTCTTACATATGAATTTTTACAGCACCTAGTATTTTCTGTTATGTAGCTATTTCTCTGATGTAACTGAGGGTTATTATCTGTTTTCAGACCGTAAACTTTCTTTGAAAGATTCCTTTCCAGTGACAGCAGCAAATGGGACTAGGGAAGAGGATTTCACATGAAAAATTACATACAGTGAATCCCCTGATAAACAGCTCTAATCATTTTGATTACCTTTGTTATGACCTTTTCTGTGAACTACATTTTCCAAGACACAAGGCCTTACTGGCTCCCTCATAAGAAATACTGAGCAAGGCTTAAGAAATTTTGGGGAAAGCAAGGGTCAACAGATGCAGTCATGGAATTCACCTGTTTTCTTGTTTATAATGATCCCAATCTCTATGATCTTTCCCATTGCTGAAGGTGGAATAAGGCCTTTTTCTAGAATCACTTTTTTTGAAGGTATCTCCATGGAGTCTATCCTTGTGATGATCATGATACTGTGATAAGTGTCTGTCAGAAGAATAACTGTCTCTGCTGCTATCATCATGATTTGTGTTCTCTTTCAGCTGCTCAACATCTGTTTAAGGGAAATAAAGAGATCTGATTTTAAGCAAAATAAATTATTAGGTGAATGTCTTTAATAAGTTGGGCCAGCAAATCAACCTATAAGCTTTTGTTCCTTATACTTTGATCTTTAATCCCCCAGTCATGCTCTTTAGGACATTTTCAACCCTCATATCCAGGTACAAAACCTACATATTTTGATTCATTATTACAAATAGTTTATCCTCCTCCCTGACTAAAAAAAAGTGCTTGAATGTAAAATTGTACCATGAATTTCAACTGGGATGCAAAACTATTCCAGTGTTGACAATTAAAAACGTAAAATGGGTAAAAAAAATTATTATCCTTAGGTAATGACTTCTTTGAGAACAGAATATCCCTTTGCTGGCACTTCAACCCTTTCTTTTTTTAAAAAAAGTTTGTATAAAAATGAGTAAAAATTAAGAAAGGATTAATGTGCTGTTCTTCGTTTGATAAGAGTGTTATGTCCTTAGCTGTTCAGAGTTAGCTGAAGGATTTAGAGAAAAAAAAGTCATTTTATCCATTCTTAGCCACAGCAGTATAAAAAACACAAATCTCTCTAACCCTCACACCTCAATTTCGCATTAAATTGGCAAATTTGAGATTTGTGTTTTTGGGGAACCCAAGCTCAGTAACTTTAGAAATACTATTGATGGTAGTGTGGGGAATGTTTGATCAAAACTATAAGCACATTTCAGTTTTACATTTCAGAACCTTATTTTATAGTGCAGATACATTTTAAATTGATAGCTATACTTTCAAAAATCTCTACCAATTTTCTTAATGCTGTGAGCATTAAAAGTATTATGGCATAATTGTGTATCTTGTTCTAGTAAAAGAGATCAACATAGTACACTTGCAAATACAAATACAGATATCTTGCCATACAGGTGTTAAAAGCTTGTTATATTACACACATAATCTGGACCCAAAGAAAATACGTGCAGTTATTCTGATAAAATCTGACTTTCTTCCTTGGTATATCTCAAACAGAAGACTGATCTACATTGGAGTGGAACTCAGCTATCATTAGCTCTATCCTATTTGTTACATCTATTTATGTGGAAACTACTTATGATTATTACTCAGTGATGATCTTACCTGCATTTCTAATCAAATGTATATTCATACTACTGCTGATATTCTGATCATTATACTGCTGAAAGAAATACAGAAATTGAATGTTAATAATAGTAATGGTTCAATTACATCTGATTTGATAAAGTAGTAAGTTTTTTTCCAACACATATAAGCTTATTCATCCGTAGTTTTCTGTCTGTTAATATACATTTCAAAGCCTATAGCACACTTTATAATAAAATGTAATACCTGAGTTTCTTGGCGTTTTTTTATTGCATGTTTATACAGTTTATGTAATTTTCTGGCATCAAATTCTGTGAATTTGGAAACAAAAATCCAGAGGTTTCTAGAATTGGGGAGAAAAAGGTTAGAATCTATTAACAAGTCTTGCTCAGCGTTATTCCACTGAAAGCAACAATGTTATTAAATCTATTTACCTGACTTTTTGTGTATAGCCACACAATGTGTATAGCCACTTTAAAGAGAAATTATGAATTCTAAAATTAACTTTGAAATGGATAACTTAGGTAATTTTTTTTAAAAAGGAACTGACACCTAGTGGTCATTGTACACATTGCACAGTAGATTTATCATTCAGCCAACCAATACACAGTTGTATCAAAGGTATACAGAGGGTTGGGCTCTCTCTCCAAATTCTGCTGATCAGCATGCTAAGTCTCATTGAGAGCCCAGCTTATAAGTGCAGGGACCCCCCCCCCCCAATGTCCTAATCTGCGTTGTGAATGAACACAAAAGATTTCTGCATTCTGCGTCTGTTATGTCCCTTTCTTCAAACTAAATCTAGTCATAGAATAAGGATTCTGGATCTTTAACTACAGGAATTACATATAAGGTTATAAACTGAAAGAATGAGTACCTCTTCAGCTTGTATAGGGAAAGGACTTTCAGAAATTTGACAGTAATGCATTATTTACATAATAAAAAGCAAAATGGTGTCTAGGCACGTTTTAACATGGATTACTATGGCAACCAATACTAATAGTAAAAAAGCTATTTAATCTATAACTTATAAGCATTGTGCTTATATATCCAGGTCATATCTGTCCCTTTTTCATTCTGGCCATTCTGGCAAATTCCATCCATTTTCAAATGAAGTATGTTACTCAGCAGAGCAAAAAGCACCTGGCGATTTGGTAGATTCTGAGAAAAAAAAGTGGTTACGCTAATAAGGATCCATTTTCTCAGTCTCTCACCAGGATTCTAGTCTTCCATAGTTATTTTTAAAGGTACCAGTTAGAAAAGAGGATAGGGTTACTATGTAGCAAAATTGTGCAGAAATTAGGAATTTCAGGTAAGACTATTTACACAACAAGAAGTATCTACTGAAATTTCTTCTTCTGCATACCATCATTAAAGCTTTAGGAGCCCTCATCTTTTTGCCATTCATCTATCCAAATGCTTAAGCTTAAAAAAAGAGAGGAAATAAAAACCATAAATAACTTGCAACAGTTATTTGGAAGAGGTTATCTCTAAAGCTCATATTTTGAACCCTTTAAGACTCACTGGCATATGAGACCCACCTATAATTTGCCACGGAAAATTTAGAGAATAAAAATTAATAAAACAAATGAGGGCAATTTTAGGGGGGAAACTGAAAAAACCGTGGGTCTTACATGGCAAAAAATACAGTACTTACTTTCTCCATTGTTTGATTTGTTCTGGATTTGTGTATTCTTTTAGACACTCTGTTATATGATCTCCAATTTTGATAAGACACTGTCTAGTATGCTCCAGTTGTTCCCTTTCTGACAGGCCTTTTTCTGGTCTATCCAGCTGTTTTAGTGCTGCTTTGACAGGCCTCATTCTTTCTTTGCACTATGAAAATAATGAAATATTCAGAGAACAGTTTTGGTTAATAAAAATACAATTTAACCCTCATTAAATTTAATATAGCACATCAGACTTAATATAAAAATATTCTAACACCCACATTTCAAACATTTCTGCAAGATTTATAAGAAACTGATATTAATATAATGTATCTGATAAATAATAAAGCAACAACTACAAAGACAATAGCACTGAGAAGTATAAAAGAACCTGAGACAAAACCTTGCCTGCAGGGTATATAACAAGAATCATTAATTAAACATAGAAACAATCCAACAACTATTGCAGATTTAAGAAGCGTAATAATTTTCCAATACTAAACATCACTCAGTGCTCTAGCTGTTGCATTTTGCACCAGTTCCATTTTCTGGTAGACTGGTCAGTACGTATTATAGTAGGAAAACATTTGGAGGAAATCAGATCACAAACAACTGTAGCAAGATACTATTTCATCATCTTTTCTTTGTTTCATAATCAATCTGGAAGTACAAATTTTAATCCCTAAATGGAGTTCTCCACTCAGTTCTTGGCACCTATTACATTCTGCAAACTTAACATTTCTTAGCTGTGAGTTCAGGCAAAGAAGTACTGATATAAATGCAATCAGATGGAAAGGAAATAAAATAGTGTAAACAAGATTGCAACTTGGCAGTGCTAACTTATTCTTGTTCATAGAGACATTATTCTAATGAATCCAATGGGGTATGCCCTCAAGTAGAGATAATGTATGTAAGATCAGCCAGCTTGGGAATTGCTGCTAAATATTGTGAACTGACCTGAAAACTTTGGGTGAAGGATGAAATACATAAAAATAAAAACAAATAGAATACACGGGACTTCCATAATGGACTCAAAACTCAATTAAAAAATGGAGTAGAATAAATAAAAGCTACCTTACACACAATCACTAGCAACTGTGTCTGTGGATGGCTCAGACCACTACAGAATTAAATTAAATACCAAAGCTACAAATGCTGGAGACCCTCAATAAGCTCTAGCTCCAATAATAAGTGAGAAACAGGAGGATAAAATGTCCCAAACCTACTTAAGATTGAGAAATTCAATCTAGGAAGTTCTGGAGAAAGAATATTCACATTAAGTACCCAACTGAACCTCTTCACTGTGCTCATGTTGGAAGACTCAAGCAAGAAGAGATGCACCCATATGTTAGCAGTGCTTTTGAAGGCCCACTTGACTTCATTATCCAGAAAGATTGCCTCTAGATCAGTCACACCATCATGCTTATCTTTCTTGCACAATTCTTTTGTGTATTTTAGTATTGTGTTCCTAGCCTAGGAAAGCATAGGCTTGTCTTGGAGAAGCCCCTAAGGCCAAACTATAGCTGCTTTAGAAAGTACAGAGACAATAACCACTGCCCCATCTCCAAAACAACTCTTCAGAAGAGGTCTTTATTTGTTCTATGTACTCCTTGGGATGGCATTTTCCATTTTTGAGGGTAAATGAATAAAACATGAAGGAGGACACTGGTCCATCCAGCAGCAGTGTAGCCTGCAGGTTCCTTACAGATTACATGCAAAAGCTTTTGTGAAAGAGGAATTAGCCACTAGCTCTCCTGTGAAGAGTTAATACCACTGAGAAAATAAAATAAACTGAAAGTGCTTTTCCCTTTATCCAAGTGAAAGGAGGCCTGGGTGAACCTGCACATCAACGGGGGGGGGGGGAGGGGGCTTTTGTTTGCTGCTACCAGCCTATTCCCCCCTCAGGCATCCCATTCTTGAACTGCCACCAAAAACCACCAAGATGCATCACTCTTGGCTTGAAAAGAAGGAGTTGTGGGGACAGCAATGTGATTTCCACCCCGCTTAAAATAACTGCTGAAAAAAACAAGTCTGTAAGGACAGAAAGACAGCTGTGAAGAGACTCTGTAATCAGCAGATAAGAAATTGGGCTATCTGAGGACCAGTGTTACTTTTGGCTTTTTACTTCTTTCTCTTCTGCTGCAAAATCCAATAGCTGCCAGAGCTATCTAAGACGAGTCTACTGAGAGTGGTGTCTCAATATGAACTTATTCATGAACTTCCTAATAATATAATGAATTATAAAAAAATGAAGAACTCTTAAATTTTCACTTTTAACAATAAAAGTATCCTACTATACTGAATGTCTTCTGATCCAGTTCTTCAGATTCTTCAGATATGGGAACTGGCTCACTACTTGCAGTTATATGAACAGGTGTGTCTGCAGAAGGAGCTTTTTTTGCTTTGCCGTCAGACTTCACTTCGTTTGTCTACAAATTAAAGAGACCCATTATTTCCTCACAACAGATGGCTGGTTTCAGCATATCATAAAGATGAAGGTTAGACACAAAATAACTGTCTATCAGATTGACATAAATTTTTAATTATAACATTTTTTTAAAAAAATGTTCTAATATTGGGAATTTCAGGTTCACAGAATGTCCCATCTTCCCTCCTATACATTTTCCTTTTCACAAATTAAAGAATAGTGAACAGAAATCCCTACAAACTCTACTCTAGCCCATTTCCTAAATCCAGGTATTAAATAACATGACAATTAAGCAGTATGGACATGGAAGGGGGAAGGAATCTCTTAATCCAGTGGAGAAAAAAGAGGAAACAGGCTTTAAAAAAAAGAATGCTGCTGAACAAGTACTTCAGACTTATAAACTGTAAGTTTTGCCTGTATCTAAATCATGCACTTTCTACCAGGAGGGATTACTGCTATAATGGGAAAAAAGTTTTTAAATCTGCAGAAAAGTAACTAATATATAAGTACACCTATAACAAACAGTGATATAATAAGCCAATATAGCTTTGAGGTATTTACCTTTTCATCTTTTGTTTCTTTTTCTTTCTGTATGTATTCTTTCACTTTGTTTTCCCTCTTTTCTTTCACATCTTTTTCCCGCAAATCTTTTTTGTCTTCTTTTTCTTTTCTCTCTCTCTTTAGCTCCCTCTTGTTTTCCTTTGTCTCTCTTTTTTCTTCACTCTCCTTTTTCACATTGATATCTGTTTCAGGGCTTTCTTCACTTTCTTTTTCTGTTTTTATCTTCTTATTTACATGTTTTACAGAAGACAGTTCATCCTAGACACAGAAACAATCATTCCACAATGCAAAGTTTATGACGTTAACTGCAAACATTATGATATAGGTTTTTTTTAAGAAGGAACTTTTCTCTACTGATTCCACTGGCATAAATCTCTTGTCAGCAACTACTACAGCTGTGGTAATCAAAGAAACAGGATGTGTTGGGAACAGATCACCCAGAGTAGATTATTCCTTCAGGTCCAGTGGTATCACTGGCAAACTTATTTAAAAAACAGGAACAACTAATTCAAAGCTCTGGTGATGCTTAATGAATTTGATAAATGCCACCATCTGTTTTCTCATATTTTCTGAACCCAAGTTTCATTTTGTTGTATCCATAAATTGTAGTTTGCAACAGCTAATTCTTATTAATCTCTACACTACAGCAGAGGTGTGTATAGAAACTGGAAGAAGAAAAAGTATTTATTCCAATTCTAAATTAACATTCTATTTGTATTTACAGAAAATAATACAAGGCATAATAAAGGATCTGGAAATTTAGAAATGTGACTGGAGACTACAATCACTCAAGAAATAAGTTAAAATGGTTCTTTTTCTTCCCTTACCTTTTTCAACTTGCAGGGAAAGCAGACAGAAGCTATGACAAGCATATTTTGCTCACTAGTTCTATGTGATATAAGTGGGGGGGGGGAGGAGATATTTGGGACAATTTCTGCAGTGCCTGAACTATGTTTATTGCTTGAACTAGGTCATTTCAATTCAATTCAAACACCTTCATTGGTATAAAAGAATACACAAATATTGAAATACCTTTATACAGTCAAGGGCGTTAATTGATTAAAAGTGAGGACTAGGTATAGCATGTGGATAGATACAACAACAACTGTAAACTACACACTAGAGCTTGAACTATGTTTGGTTTTATCTCTGCGTAAACTGGTCATATTGACTGCCTTTATGCCAAACCACTAACTTTGGTTTGTTTACATTCCCAATCACAGTGTTTGGAATACCTTTCCCAAAGTAGCTGTTTAGTAGATATTTTGAGTTATTGCTCCCATGAGCAAACAGCAATTTGCTTGAATTCCAAACTGTTGGTTTTAGCAGTGAAGAACAAAAGCACTATACCAGAAGTTAAAAATCTCACCTTAAAAGTTAGCTGTGATTTTATATAAGCCTCAGATCCCCTAACAATTCAGCAAAACAATTCTAAGAAAAACAATTATGACAAAGATGATACTTACCTTACTGTCATCCTCATCTTCTTCATCAGATTTATCTGAAGGCAGTGGTGATGTATCACTTTTTATCTCCTCTTTAATTTTTGATGCTTTTAGGGACTTACTTTTCTTAATTCTCATTTTCCTTCTTTTTGAGCCTCCCTGAAGATTTGAAAAATTACAAAAAAGTAGTAAAAAAAGAATATGTATGTGTGTCTAAATAGACAGATCCACACAACTATATAAACATGATTTTCCATATTTACATAAAAACAATTTAATCATTTAATTTCAAAATGGAGGCTAATACAGAAATACATTAGTGCAAGAAAGACTAATGATCAACAGGTTACTGTTTAGTCTTCCTGTTTACAACAATATTACTTACAGCTCCAGATAGTCTTTGTGCTTCCTTTCGTGCAAGATCCTTATTAAGTAATTTTATGAGGTAGTCTGCACGAGTCTGCAACTGTTTGGCCTGTGGTTTCTTATCTGGATCATCTGGCAAAATCTAAAAAGGCAAGATACAAAGTTTTATTGGACTGACTCACTTTAAGAGATTTGCTAGAGAAGGAAAAGCTGTCTAGATCTAGAAGTCTTTCAGCAAAACCCAATTCTACCTAAGTTAGGAAAAAAAACTTTAAAATCTATTTAGATTTCATTTTGTATATTCTTTTATACAGTCAGTCATAATATTTTAATGTGTAAACTCAGATTACATCTCCACTTGGTTGAGAGGAGGAACTGACTCAGGTGTGGCCTGGGTGCCCCAGCAAGCTATTTGCAGGATTACTGTCCAACCTGGCTAGAAAGACGTTGCTGCCTGATTTAGTTTCCTTGCTAGGTGCAAAGGGGCTAGCAACCACTTTCATTTTGTTTGCAGTATGTCTATAGCTGCTGTGAGGGGTCAGGGTGCCATTGGAGTGTGGAAATCCCACTCAGCCCTGTCTCCCATGTCAGGGCAATAGTGTGGGTCCCCGGACAGATTGAGAAGACAAAATGAGAAATGTATCCCAGGGAAGAGTGCCTCCATGATGCTGTGAAGACATGAGCTAAGTCTGCATAACCCACCCTGGGCTGCATTTCTTGAACAGAAGAGAACTCAATGGGTGCACATGAACACCCATACAAACTTTCTTTTTAAATTTCAAGTTTATTTTGTGTTTTGCTTAAACATTCAATGAATCAATACACAAACCCAACTGAATTCCTCCCACACACACCCCCTATGAAACTCTAATGTGACCAAGCATTGGAAAATGTAATGCTGCAGGGATGCTCCTGTGGCATTAGATATCTTCCAGAAGACCAGGGCAGACAAGAGTATCTGGTACACATTTTCTTTTGTACTTTTTATTGCAACTATCACTAAGTAATCTTGACTTCCCTGACAAAACAAATTTGCAAAGAAGCAGTGTCCATGACATCTGTTTGTAGTAGACATGCACTACAAAAAAGAAGCAAATCTCTGTTGACTGCACAGTGTTAGAACATAAGTTGTTCCAGTCCAAAAGTTTAAGGAGCTTCCAGAATAGCTACCACAGTTAGGAGTATATGTATAATGTTCTATGCAATTTTTGTTGAGTGTAGTAATATATCCTCAATATTATTCTGTAGTGAGGCTTAAAGCACTTCCTTCCCAGGTTTTGAAGAGAAGATTTTCTGGGATTCCATTAACACAAACAGTTTGTCTACGTCCACTGCTGAATCAGTAGAATGTATTTTGTTATTCTGTAAGTACTAATCAATGTTTTTTGGAGTGTGGACTTAAGTTTTCTGAGAATGAATCTGAAGCTTTTATCCCCAATATTCTCTTTTATCTTTGTCAGTAAAGTTTCATTTCTAATCCTATCCTCAGTGACTAAATGGTTATCATGATTTGTGTGTACGTGCATGTTATATCTCAGTACATGTATGCATTCATATTTAATGTCAAAACCTTTTTTTCAGATACAAACTATAAATCACTCTGCAAGGGAATGACACGGGAAAATAAGCAGAGTGATGGAAGAGGACAACATGACAAGTTGGCAAGTTGTAAAAAGAACTCTAAAAGTCTGCAGTATGAACTGAATATTTTTTCAGCTGCTCTAGCCCATTTGTTTACCTCTGGAGTTTACAAAGACATGCCTACTCTTTCTCATCATCATTACCAAAAAACATTTAAGGGCAATTTGCCAGGGAGAAGGGCATTACTAAATTCATTTACATTACCATCCTTCCCTGTGTTATAGAAACCTTTTTAGCAACCACACATAATCTTAGTAGTTACTTTAGCCTACACAACAGTGGTTCTCAACCTGGGGGTCGGGACCCCTTTGGGGGCCGAACTACCCTTTCAGAGGGGTCGTGACAAGTCTTCCGCTGCCCTTCCCTCCCACTTCCCAACTGCTCCACCCCTGTGGTTGGGGGTCCCCACAACATGAGGAACTCCATTAAGGGGTCGTGGCATTAGGAAGGTTGAGAACCGCTGGCCTACAAGTTAAGGCTCTTATGTTGTGGTGTAACTGTAATACTCATCTAAGTGCTATTACTAAAATGTGAACAGTCATATTGGAGTATCAGCTTCAGACAGTATATCCTATGTTTGTGCATTCTGCTCAGACAAGATTTATACAGGGACACAACAGATCATGGTGACCCCATGGAACTCCAGGTCATTTTACTCAGGGGATCATTTTACTGGGGATCATTTTACTCAGAACAAAAATGCACACACACGATATATAAATGCCAATATAAGCCTAAAAATCCCACGGTGTGCTACTGCATAGTAGCAAAAATATAGTCACCAAGTACAAAACCCCTTAACCTCTATATTGTTGCCATGGAGAATTCAGACAGCATGTTCGACAGATGAGGGAAAGAATTTACCTTTTGTGTCAAATTGAGATCCGGATCCATTTTTATCATTTCCCAGCTGCCATATCCATACTCATAGATGCCTATTAGAAGATTGGAGTCATCCTCCTTGCCCCAGTCTATATCAAAATGAGCAGCCTTAGTGTGACAAGGAATAGTGTATCTAAGTAAAAAACAAGAGCGAGTTTGGAATCTATGAGTATCAAAAGATTTTAGGGTAGAAACCACAGTTCTTCATTTTAACTTTGTATCAACTGTCTTGCAATATTTGCATGACTGGTAGCACCTGGGACCGAGATTTCAGTACCTCTTAGTGTAATATTTTACTTGTGATCTTTGGTATCCCTACTTCCCAAATTTAGGTTAGCAATGACCTCAATTGGAAAGGAAAGAGCAGCTAGTTCAGCTATGATAAAAGTGAAGAGCTAAGTCATGGAATAGTGGCAAGTATCTTTATCTCAGATCTGGTGTGCTAGATTGGAGCTCACCATTTGTATCATAAGAATAGAAACTCAACTGCTGAAAAGTGATGTGGCCAGGATCCTCTAACAATATTTTTTAAATCAGAAAGAAACCCCAAAACAAAAGCCTATCAAAACAAAAGCACAGAAAAACAACAAACCTCTTCCTTTCGTCGGGGTCAGAAGGAATGGATTTATGCAACGGTGCTAGTTCTTCCTCATGTGAGATGACTAGTTTTGCATTTACCTGCACTCCCGATATTCGGAATGTTGGGCCTTTAACTTTTCCAAGTCTACCACCTTAAAATAAGATTACAAAATAAATAATATATAAATTCTATGCAAGCATAAGCAAGCTGGAAATTCAACTAGCAATGTACAGGGATTCTGAACAGTGTTTGTAAGTTGTTCCAAGTGTTTTGAAAATAAATGCCTTTTCAAAAAAGGTTTTGTCAAATTCAGAATAATCCTGATTTGTCAAAATGTTCCATGTTCAGATGAAACGGAGCCTTCAGGCACTAAGGGAGAAACAGCTGAGGGGCAGAGGACTTCTCTCCATTCAACACCAACAGCTGCTGTCACCAAAAAGGGATGGAACTGCCTTATGTCTCCCATTTCAGCAGGACCTGGGGTGTGTGCACATGCATATCACCTTTAGCAGCAACTATGCCTACTGAAAGGGAAGAACTCTAACCTGAAAAGGTTGGAAGTAATGTATTTCTTTCAGCTGATTGTTGTATTGCGAGGGAGGATTTTTCCCCTTTCAGCAGTAGCCACTGCTGCTAAAAGAGTAGAGAGAAAATTATCTCCGATTTTGGCAGGAAGTCCCTAAGCCCCTGCCACAGGGAATAGTGGACTGAAAATAAATCTTCCACTGGAAAATATAGAACTTCCAAGTATACTTTGAAAAACTGGCTTCTCCGACAGAACACTTTGGAACATTTTGAGACATCTTAATTTTTGTTTGAACATATAACACAGAACTCAGAAAATATTATATGTCTCTCCCCTATTTTCAATACAAGCATACAAAGATTAATAGACATGTAACATGCTTCAAGAATCTAAACCAAAGACATATTACAGATTGAAATTGGCTACTCCAGTGGAAGGAAACATCATGGAAGCAAACCTTATTGCATTATTACTTGTGTCAGTCATTTATAATATGTAGCATAAGACATTTCACTTGGTGCCTCTGGCATAAGTATAGTCTGCAGCATTGACTCATGGATTATTTACGGCAGGTATAGTTGATCTGTGGCCCACCAAGAGGCTGCTGAATATACAGCCTACAGCCACTAGCCCACCTGACAGGGGCTGATGGGAGGCAGAATTCAGCAACATCTGAAAGGCTGCATTTTAACTACCTTTCATCTATGCTGATAAATTGGAACAAAAGCTTTATCCAAATATCACTCAATCTGCATTATTTCAGATTGGGAAAAAAAGCACACCCAACCCCAATTTATTCTAAATTATCCACACTTGATTCCAGATTGTCCAAATAATGCAGAATAAGTAAGTGATGTTTGGATGAAGTTAAACTTTACGAGTAACAATTTAATTATTTAAAATATTTTCATTTCAACTTCCAACCAAAAACACTTCTAGGCTAATAGAGCAATCTCAGGTTCTTGTACAAAAAATGAGAGATTAGACAAAACTGAAGCACTAACATAATCGTTATTAATTCTCATACAACATGCTGGCTTAGAGACATTTTGAAAGATTTTAATGCAGTGGAGCCAACACTATACTCCCTTCACTCTACAATCTGATGGATCTGCTGCTGATAAGTTACAGTTTAAAAAGATGCTAAATGCAAAGAGAGCTGATCTCTCCATGGAGATGACAGCATGGTAAATGATGTAAATTTATTACATAGATGGATGTTTCAGATAGCATTCCAGAAATATGCAACAATAATATCTAGTATATACCATCTGATGCACTGGAATGGAAATTACTGAGAACATTCTCTTTTCAAATTATAGTTCACACATTTTTTTTAATTATGTCTCCAGGAATGAACTGTCATTAATAAATGAAAACACAACTGCTTTCAAGGACCTTAGTGATAAGCTAAAAGATAAAGCCAGTCAGTGTTGGAAATGGATGTAGCAGAAACAATTCTGACAGTGAATATTGTTCTTTCCACCTTTAGTATGAATTCTACTTTCCCTTTTTCTCAAGCAAACTGTACCTGTTCTTTCTTGTCCACACGAGATGTCCTTTAAAGCCTTGATGCAGCCATTATGTACTAACTCACCCAATCGTCTGAGATCTGTCTCAGATTTATCCACCAGTTCAGCATCTCTAGCTATGGCATCCAATCTGTTGCACAGTACAAGTATTACAGTTGTAGTGTTAATCCATTTCTTATAAGCTGAAAACTGGAACAACATGCATCCTAGAAGTAAGTGCAACCAAACCTTCCTAACTGTCTCTGGTGCTTGAGTCCCTTTCCTGACAATTCACATATCAATAAGGGATTCACCTGCAAAAATATTTGCTTTTTCTTAGTCTTGCCTGACTTCTTAGTTGTGCTGTATCAGTTTGATCTGCTATCTTTTTTAAAATCTTCTGGCAGTGGCTTCCTTCGGTTGAGTATTGTGAACAGAATCACTTTGCACAGCTTTTTCACAAGCTTTTCTAGAACTTAGGCTGGCAACATATGAACTAGATCTAGGACATTAGCCTGGTCTGACATACAATTCAGTGAAGACAATATTGTACTAATTCCTGATACTGATACTTATAGGCTGTGCATGATGTTTTTTACTCCCCCTTTGCTTTCTGAAGTGCCACAATTAATTTAAACATGATATCCAAACTAAGGCGTCTTTTTTTAACTGAAGACTTTGGACTTATCTTTGTGTGCTAAGAAAGGAAGAAGTGGCATGGGAAGATATAAGACTCCTATTAAGGCAAAATGTCTGCACTTGAAGCAGGTTATTCAGTTTGCTAACTTGAAAGAGAAAAAAAACAAATTAGAAGATTAAATAATCTTCCATATGTTTTGGGCTAAATGTAGGATTAATTCCATACATTTCCATGATTTCATGAAATAAAAGCTGATATTTATTATTTTAATTTTAATACTCCAATATTTACATATGTTTTTCTTTTTTAAGTAGAATCATCATCAAACACTAACTACAATATTTTTCTGAAAGGGCAGGTTTTTAATTTGCGACATGACAATGTTAGCACTGTCTTCAGAGTGTGCCTCATCTAACACTGAGTAAGAACGTAACAATGATCAGGTGATGCACCCCAATCCAATCAGTAGACTGCAAACAGAAAAATGGTCTGCCACTGTTATTCACAGATGAAGAGGGGCACTTAAATTATTCATGAAAGCATTGCTGCTGCCATTTAGCTTCTTGACAGCACTGCTGTTCCCCTCAAGCCCCAAAGGGCACAGAGTGAGACTGACAGTTGCCCTATCCCCTGCATTACCAAGGCAGCCCAAAAGACAGTTACTCCTGGAAGAGCTATAAATCTCCTCCTGTAGAAATGCACAACTGACCTTCCATAGCATCTACGTAACACAAATCAGTGTTGAACACAAAATCCCTACTACACTGAGTTCTGCAAATCCTAGCCCTCTTTACTGTCATGTACTAGCTTGAAAGAACTTGGCTCACCCTCCAACCCCCAAAGGGGTCCAGAGTCTTAGGCTACTCTCAATTATGTGTGATGTTCACTGTAGTGTAATCTGAGGGTCACACTGGAAGACAGCACAACTCAAACTGAAACAGAACTAATGTTAAAACAACAAATTCAAATCTGTATACAATCAAGCTATCAGTTGCTCTCTGCAAAGCAGGGACATGCTAAACCTAATATTTTCAGCTAGGCTTGATGATAATGAGATAGAGTAAATGACAACAAATCCAAAGGTTTTATAAGTGTTGTTTTACAACTCACATATAGACACAGTGGTTTCAGAGTAAATGATTAAAATGAAAGTCTGAGGGATTTTGTTAGGTGGCTTGTCTTTCCATCATTCCATCAATTAATTACTATTAAGGAATGGTAATTCCTTAGATGAATGGTAATTCCATCACAAATAATCTGTTTTTTTTGCCATCTCTGGCTGGATGAACAACAAATCCCAGTCACAAAGGCAGTCAAAGATTGACACAACATGAAAACTCATTACACAATCTCATCTAGAAGATTCAGCAACCCTTTAAGTCTCTGTATACACCACCTATAAATCCTAAGTGTCTTTGACATCTCAGCACTATCCACTGGAGATCCTAGGCCAATATGAGAGTCAATTAAAACCGCCAGTTGGTCATCTCAGCTACAAGCCATGCCATTCTATCTCATGGAAGGCAACATACCTCAATTTATCACCTACAAGCCTGGAGCAGCTGCCAGTCATTATGCTGGCACATGGAGGACTAGGATAGAATTTTAAGATCTATGGTCGCACTGTAAAATGTTTCCACAAGTTTGGCCTTATAACATTAAAGCAATTTTTAAGAAAAGGGAATATCAGAATTTTTATCTTCTCCTAGTCCTCACAAGAAGAAGAAGAATTTATTTTTCTACCCCACTTTTCTTACCCATTTAAGGGGACTCAAATGGCTGGCAAAGCTTTCTATTCTTCTCCCCAGAACAGACACCCTGTAAGATGGGTAGGGCTGTGAGAGCGCACAAGAGAGCTGTGACTAGCCCAAGGTCACCAAGCTGGCTTTGTGGGGGAGTGTGGAATCAAATCTGGTATTCCCAGATAAGAGTCCGGCTCCATAACCACTAGGCCAAACTGGCTCACTAATCTAAAAGCATGTGACCCCATTAATTAAGAAACCTAGATTATACATCTGGCAGCTTACCTTTCAAGAGGTCCACCAAATTTCTTATAACTCTTGATAAACCTAAAAAAATCAATTTAACCAAGTTAGAGCAAGGTTCTATAGTACTGCATGCTAAATGACAAAAGACAAAATTCAATCCTGAGACGGGTTTTGCTAAACTCAAGGGAGGTTAGGATCATATGGATTTCAGGCACCTTTCTGTCCCTTGATAATTCTCTCTTCAGTAATTATCTTTCCAATAAAAAGTTGGCAGAAAAAATATATATGCACAAATTAAATTTAGAGAGGCTGCCTATCTGACAACGTAATTTCTGAGGTATGCTATGTACTTAAATACATGCAACTACCTTTTGTAAAAAACTACTTTCCCCTTCTAAATTACATTTCCTTCTTTCTTACCTTCGAATTTCTGCATCACTAAATCCTTTAATGTTTTCTCGTGGAATAGTCCTTGGTCTTCCACGTTTTTTGGGCCGCTTTCGTTCTGAGATAGAATCACTATCTGATCCAGAGTATCTTCGGTTTCTACAACGTCGTCCTTCACTTCCATTAAAACTGATCTATTATTTAAAAAGAAAAGCAAAATATTGCACAAGTTGAATATTCACATTTGATGTTCAATGGTTATTTAGCAATTCAAAAACAATTTCTTATAACACATGCATATACACATATGAAACCTGAAGGGAAAAAAATAAATTTAACCAAAATTGTTTTCTGGGAATTTTTGATGGAATAATAAGATCAAATTTCTATGTTTTCCAGCGCAATTAGTGATTGTAAAAAGAAAAAAAATAGTATGCAGATAATTTAACACTTAAACTTTGCATATTAATCTATCAGGATTTTTTAATACCAATCTTTAAATAAAATAAGATTGTTAGGAATGTACAAGAAAAATAATTTATTAATTCAAGCAAGAGAAAAAAATAAATGAAGAATGTACAGCAATAAGAACTGTAATACAAGCAATAGTTCAACAATTATAATTTAATTTACAATCTGGAATCTCATTTTTGGATAATTTGGATATTGAGTGATGAAGTGAATGACCAGCGCATGGCATAACTGTGATTGTACAAATTCATAATAAATAAATAACTCTTACTTGTTTTGCACAGTTTCTCATTCTTGGAAGCATATAAATTTCTTCCAGTTCCTTTTGTCTTTCCTCCTCTTCTATTCTGCGCCTCTGGATCTCTGGAATTATTTCTTCCCAATTTCTTGAATTCTGTTCAGGGTCCAGTTCAATGTCATCTTCATCCATATTGGAGAAATTGGCAACCTGTTAAAATAATGTTTTTTTCATTTAAAGACAACTGTTTGGTGAAACAGAGTTTGTTCCTGTAACCATTGATAAGGAACAGCACAATAAGAACTGGTGTTGACTTTTATAAGCCAGGGAGTATTTGGAAGACAAAATTCCATTTCGCTGACAATGTCAAGTTTTCTTCATTGCATTATTTTGAACTAAGAAGGATTTTTGATAACATATTTTATAACTAGGAAAGTTTCTTTTTCCTGTTCCATATTGTTGATCCAGCTAGAGTAGGGGTAGGTAGCAGATAGCCTTTGATTTGATTTAGCTGGATTAACACAATAAGCAGGAAATCCAAGAAGAGACAGTAGTCTGAATAGATATATTCTGGTAAACATTCAAGGGTACTAGTAAATTACTGCTCAGTCTGCCCCTCACTGCTAGTTGGTTGACCTTGGTGTGGGGGTCAGATCTATGTCTGGATCCAATACAAAGTACTTGTCATTACCTTTAAAGTGTTATACAGCATGCGTCTTGAGTAAGAGAAGACTGGTACTGTCCATCACACAGTCACAGAAGCAGCCCAACTCTATGTACCATCAGCAAGAGAATCACAACTCACTAGCATGCAGTATAGGATCTTCTTGGTAGCTGCTTTCCAGCTTTGGAGTACACGTCCGTTATCAATATGGACTGCACCATTCCTTATGGCCTTGAAAAACCTATTCCTTCTGAAAAGCCTTTTCCTACCCTTGACTTTCACTTTTTTTATCTATATAGACCTTTATCGGTTTCCCCCCACTAGCACTAAGTACCCATTAAGTACCCATTAGGGACCCATTGAGCCATTAGGCTCAGAGAAGGAAGACCCCGTTTCCACTATAGACCCCATTACAGCCACATTTGTTTCCACCTGTTCTAGGGAAATCTGGATTAAATGGGTCTTTCAGGACCTATAATCCAGATTTCCTGTAGACGCCATAAAAGGGTCTACAATGGGAGGGGCTACGGGGGTGGCACCCATGGGGGGGATGCCCCGAAACCCAAAGCCTGTGCTCTGAAGACAGCTCTGAAGAAAACCAGGCTTTGAAGATGACCCGTCAGAGCAATGGAGCTTTGTCTAAAGCTCCAGAGAATCTCCGGAGCAATTTGCAGCAATCTTCTAAGATTCTCCGGAGCCATTCTGGAAGATCTTTGAAGAATCTCCGTAGTGTCTACGGAGTTTGCACCCCCTGTGTCACCCCCCAAAAACATGGGGTCACAGGCAGGCCCCATGTGGATAGATCCAGATTCGCCACATTGGTGCTCTGTCATTTCCACTGCGAGCACGCTAGCACCCATTGCTATTGGGTGCTACACCGTCCGTTGAGACGCATCGGGTACCTCCGTTGATCTGGATCTACTAACTCCGGATTAGTTGAAGGACCCATTCCTTAGATCTGGATCATCTTAGATCCAGATTAAGGGAGGTAAGTAGATACCCCCCCCATAAATTGTTTTTTATTGTCTTGCTTGGCTATGTAGGCCATCTTGAGGCCTTTGGGCTATGGTATGGTATGTCTGTATATTCACCATGCTATGATTTGACAAACAGAAAACAAAGCTCAATTAACCAAGTGCTCCAAAGTGGATTGTTATTGATACAGCTGAAGACACACACACACATTTTTATTTTGTCCTACACCTGAAGGTCTCAGGGTGGGTTACAGCAATAGAAACAAAATTAAAAATGAACATACTAAAAATAGTATACTAAAATAATAACTGAATTTGAGGAGGAGATATTCCTCAGCTGAAGGCCAGGGTAAATCATATGTAAGATGATACTTCCCCTATGTTTGTTTTATCTGCAGCTTTTAAGTTGTTTTATCTGTTTTTTAAGTTGTGACTTTTAATTTCCTATTCTTTTCATACATGTTATTCACTGCTTATTTAAGGCACCCCTATACTGCTTCCCATCTGAAATCTCTAAGCAGCTTAGAAAAGAGATAAACACAATCAATAAACCATAAAAACATCTTTAAAAACAGGTTTTTTAAAATAACAAGATCTGTATAAATCTTTTTTTTTAAAGGCAGAAGAACAGCATAAATGTTCATACCAGGAAGAAAAAAAGTTTTCAACAGGTACATAAACAATGATGATACACATATATCATGAACCTCAAGGTGTATGCTCATTCTGAGGTGCTGGGGTACTAAAAAGGTGTTCTGAGAACAATCTTCGATTTAGAATAGCAACTATTCGATTTAGAATAGCAACCATTCCTGTCCATACAGGGTTGCAGCTGATATAGCAGCTAAAACTGGTAATAGGATTTTACTCAACATTTTGGACAAAATCTCTTCAATTATCAGTTAGAAACTTTTAAACTATGAATTCAAAAATTCTGCTTTTAGGCTACTATCCCCAAGACATGATGAATTGTATTACATTTCTGACCTACCCTACCATAAGTAACACAGGTTACCTATACCTTAATATACCTGTTTTTCAGCACTGCATGTGTTTCATATTTATTTATTTATTTGTATTTTTATCCCACCCTATACCTGAAGGTCTCAGGGCGGGTTACAATATTATATTAATCTTAGACAGGTCCCTGCCCTCAGGCTGACAATCTAAAGAGACAAGAAACATAAGGAAAATGGTGTGGGAGGGAACAGGGAACAGCAAAAAGCCAGCACTTGAGCTCTTCAGTTCCAATTTTTCTCATATCAGAAGATTTCTATAATTGTTAAGGTATGTAGCCCGAAACACCCTTTGAAGCATTTGATTTAGGAATGCAATTATGAAATGAGATGTCAAAAGAAATTCCAGCAAAGCTGACTATTACATGAATTTGATAAAATCAAAATGTAGAAATAAAATTTCAATATGCATCACATTTCATATGTACTGTACTCATATTTGCTGGAATTCAGTTTGAGACTGAAGTATATATACCAGGATCCAGTTTTTAATGAGCTTCTACATTGTATTTTAATAAATTTCAAAGTTCAAGTATTAGAAAAGCCTGATGGTTATAGGTCCCACAAGTATAGTTTCTCATAAGAACTGTTTCTTGAGGAAAAACAATAAATTGAAGGAATTCAGAAATAGTTATACTTATGTCTGATGTATACTTCCAAATGAAAATTTATTACCTTAAACTGGGAAAGCAGCTCATCTCCCACACTTAATGGACCGCTTTCATTTTCCCGTGTTTCAGCCCTTTTCAATATTTCATCTATGTCCATTTCCTGAAAAATAAAATTGGTCAACAAACAACTGGACTGAAGAGATAAGTAAATTGCATGTAGTATATAGCCTGATATTCTTTTACCTGTGGTTCCTGTTCTTCTCCTTCTGGTTCTTTAAAAAGTTCCTCAGCACCAAATTTTAAAATAGCTGACAACTCTTCTTTGTTAAAAGGAGTAGAGCTGAAAATGAAGAAAACATTTTTTTCTTTACAGTGTAAAGTAATACATAACGAGCTTCCGCTGTTACTAAGACACAAAAGCAAGAGTTTTTCTTTCTCTTCTAAGCTACTACATGGCCATTTGCAATGGATTTATTTACATCCTTCTGTAATGCAGTATTTCTGTTCCCAGAAATCATTGTGTTAAATAAATCATGTTAGGGGAACTGGATATTATTATTAATTTTTCAAAAAAAAAACATGCAACTCATGTGAAGGGTCTTTTCATAAGATAGGAGTAAAATAACTGATATGGAGTGTTGTCTACTGACTCCTGTTACTTTTATATCATGGGTTTGGTCAATAAAACACAGCATTACACAAAGGACATTATACACAGTTGCTTTAAAATGTAATCAAAATTGCAAGACCAAATCTATGTTATAAGGTAGGTCTCTATATTTTTATTTCTAGACTCTGTTTCATCAAAAGATAGGGTTTGTTACAAAAGTATGACAGATAAACTCAGGCCAAATCCATTAAATGAAAGTCAAATACAAACTCAAAGTGAAACACATCAGCATGGAAGGAAAGCCTCTCATTCAAAAAAGACCTGTATAACACTATGCTAAAATCTGTAAAATAATTAAGAGTCTGTTGCATCTTACTGGGTGCTTATTCCACAACCTGAGAGTCACAGGAAAGAAGTGTCATGCTGAATACAAGGGCGAAGGTGTTACCAACAGTGTTACTAACTTGCAGATTTTATATCTAAACAAGCTTAAAGATGGGAAAGGCTCCTTACAAGAATGTGATAGTGAAGTCTTTTAGGGTTTTTTCACTACAAGATTAATGTGAAGTATACATCTTTCAAGATCAACACACTATATGTGGAAGTTGTTGTATTCTGTATTTGAATTCAGAAGTTTTTCCTCAGTTGCCTTTTGGATACTTAGGCTGACTGAGTCACAGTATTACCTAGCAACGGAGAAAAAGAAGCACTTTGACAGAAGAGAATATCGCCTTTTCTTTTCTCTGACTGCTTTTCCTTTCCGTAATTTTTATCTCTGAGGCAAGAAGAAAAATGCTTTCAGGTGCTTTACCTAGCACGTTTGGTCCAGACACCCACAAGGCCTCTTAAATTTCCCAGTCCATGAATGTGTAAACTTGCATTTGCATGGTCCTGCTGTACACATGTCCAGAAGCCATGCAAGTAACAATTCTGTCACTCTTGGATGGTCAAGGAGTGAGAGCACATGTAAAGGTCTTCTCTTCGGTGGTCTCCCTACTGGAGTACGCCAGGTGCCAATGTTACAGTTTTCAGTGCCTGGTTAAAACCTCTGAAGCTTCTTTCCCTCTATATGTTGTTCTGAAGGGGGTTAGTGTGTGGAAAATTGTGTTTTGCTTATTTTCATTGTGCTTTAAATTGATGAAAATGTTTCAGATGATGCATCTTGAAAGCTCCAGAAGAGCATTAATAGGTTCTCCCACTTTATTTTTTTTTTAAATTACACTTTTTTTTGGTAGAGATCAAGACTTGCCCGAGGAACCCACAACCACAGAAAATTATTTGAAAAGACTTTTTAGAATTCTTCTATAAGTATTTAACTCGTCCAAGAATTATACCTAGATGGTGCAGATCCTGTGTGTAGTACAGTTTTTCCTGTAGTGTCCATTCTCTGAATTACTAAGTGATCTAAAACCATCTTCTTCTTGGCTCTTTCTAGAATATCTTCTTCCACTGATCCTTTAGTGACTAGCCGATATATGTTCACCTATGTATTAAGCAAACAGAAAAATATTTTACTACAAAAGCAAATGTGCAGCTTTATTAGAAAATCTGTTTTCTGAAGTAAGTAAAAGTAGTATTCCCTTTAACTGAATATAACTGGTTTCATAACATAACAGCCTTTGGGAAGACACAAATGGATAACCAAGCACTAGGCCTTGCTGCTAACACTTATTTTTCACATATCTTGCCACACAGTTGCTCTGAGATATTTCACCTTTCCATGGCTATCACCAATGCTTGATGCTGGCCTGCAGCAAAGGAATGAACACAACAGCAATTACTCAACATTTCCTCATCAGTGGAAATGGAGAGCATGGTGCCTTCCAGATGTTGCTGGACTAAAACTCACAACAGTCCCAGAGAACATGAAGCTAAGCTAGGGATGAGTAAAATGGTACACAAACTCATCTCAATAGCACCAGATAAGAAGACCTAACAGAGGTCTAAGAAACATTGGGTGCTTCCACATATGCCGCTGAGAAACGGATCAAAGAAGATGTTTCTCGGTGAGCAGTCCTTCGGAGGATCCGTCCCAAATAGGGACGGATCCAAGGAGACCTCCCCGCATCTGCACACGCACAGGGCAGCCAGATCAGGCGGCCAAATCGCCTGGGTGCTGAGTGAAAGCCGCAGAACCCATCCCAAAGGGCATCCGGCCTCCTGCTCCACTGACACCACCCCCGGAGCCGCAGGACTAGAGCATGCAGCTGCCAGTCACCACGTGTTTCCAGCGGTGTGCAGTGCGCGCTGCGCAGGGGAGGGCAGAAGGTGGCAAACTGGCCTGCTTCCGCCCTCCCCAAGATGGCAGCCCCAGGGACATCCGTCCCTTCACCTGGCCATATGCGGAAGTGTCCTGCTTCCGACCAGATCAAGGTGAAGGGACAGATTGAAGACCTAATTTTCGAGGTCTTCATGAAGAACAGATTCTTTGGTGGCAAGACCCGATTACGGTCGGGTCTTGCATGGAAGCGGCCGCCAGGAAGAGTCCCGGATCCGGCTTCCAATGCGGAAGGTAAGTCTTAATGTGTCTCTAAATGTGTTCTAAGGGCCTGTGCAGAAGCACCCATCTATTCGAGTGACTTTCATGCTAAAACATTCAATCCTTCAATTATCCACTAACCGACACATACTTTGCTATCATGAACAGATTTTATTTATTTATTTATTTATATTTATATCCCGCCCCATACCCAAGGGTCTCTGGGCGGCTCACAACATTTTTTTATTCCTAACTATTGATATATACCTGCTTCTTTTGTCCAATCCGGTGAGCTCTTGCCTGTGCTTGCAAATCATTCTGAGGGTTCCAGTCAGAATCAAATATAACTACAGTATCAGCAGATGCCAAGTTGATACCCAGACCTCCAGCTCTGGTAGACAGTAAAAAGCAGAAATCCTGAAATTAAAAGAATGAAATGGAGTAAAATAAAAACCACAAGAGGCCCATAGTTAAGTTGTTTTGGAAGCAACTGTAGCTTAGTGGTAGAAAAATAGTTTGAAAAATAGGTTGCAATAGCCAACCTATTCTACTACCTTTGCCAAAAAAGCTGGATGATGATTCCATGAAGTAACCAGATATTGAGCTACACTCAAGGGTATAATACCTTACCTTGAAAAAAAATGCTTTTATACGGTAGTCAAAGTACTAGGCATATTATACATCCTGTTGTTTACAAACTGGTAACTGTACAGATTTTCAGTAATTACACCTTACATATGTGAACTAATGAGTCCCTCTACAATACTACTTTTTCTACTAGACTACTTTTTCAATACTACTAGACTGGCTTCTGTCATACCTTTCTCGAGATCCTTGTGATAATGTTACTGGTTTTAGATGCTACCTATGCATGGCAACATGCACCCTAAGAAATTTAAACAATCACGAGCATAAAAAAATAAATAAGCTACCTCAGAACCTTCTGCATTAAAATGGTCCAAAGCTTGCTTCCGCAATTCTCCTTTTATTGACCCATCAAGTCTCTAGAGGAAGAACAAAGTCTAATTAAGTATGTGTGAGTATATAAGATACAAGAAATCAATAACTAAATAAAAATTGTAAATTATATAATTTAAATTCTTACTTGAAAAGGAAATTGACGATATTTCAAATATTCAGCAAGGATGTCCAGCATCCGCACCATTTGAGAGAATATAAGCACTCTGCTGCCACGTTCTCGTAACCGAATCAGCAGTTTATCTAAAAGAATTAGTTTTCCACTGCTCCGAATTAAATTCTTTAAAGAGAAAGCAAGATAAAATACTAATTTAAAAAATCTATCAAGCCTGAAACTAAAAAAAACATTTTTAAAAAAATAAAGTTGGAATACTAGATTAACTTTATTCCTGACTTCCAACTGAAAAGGACTATACTATCACAAGTGCACAGGGATGTGCACAAATATTCATAACACTAACATTCATATTCGTACAAATGTTTTGGAACATTTGTAAGAAGGACATTCGTGAGCCTGGGAGGTGGGAAAGCAGCTGTGCCAGTCACATCTGCAATAGATGCAGAGTGCATTCGACATGGATTGAGAGCGGATTCAAAGTAGATTCAGGGCGGATTTGACGCTTTCAGAGCGGATATGTTATGGGATATGTATCCGATACATATTGGTACATATCAGATATGTTCGCATTCATGTTGGATATTCTCACAAATTCATACAAATACATTCGTATGAAATATTTGTACATGCAAAGATACATTAAATTTTACCTGTAAGGCCTCCTGTTTGTTATAGAATTCATTATCATCTGGTGGTTTTATGAGGTAGCAATGATTACAACACTTTTTGAGTTCCATCATGATATTCAGAAAGCCTGAGGTACTCCCCTTTGAACCTTTACTCAGGGCTTTGTAATTTCTTGTCAAAATCCATCTATGATATTAAAATTATATATTATTTACATTTATATATCATTCTATACCCGGATATTTTAGGACAAGTTACAATTAAAATACATAAAAGCAATATGTATCACAAACAATGACACTGGAAAATAGGAAATTAGAAAGGTTCCCAGTCCCATAAAAACATTAAAAACCAACTTTTCAGTTTTCATTCTATAGCTCAGGGCTAGCTACCATGTGCCTCTCCAAATCTGAACTTTAACTCCATCGCAACTATCCAGAACCTGTCATGGAGAGTGAGAGCTGCAGTTTAACAATAAACAAGCTATTTCTGCTAAAGATCCACTTTTATTTAAGAAATAACAGTAAACAACTTACTTGTAGTATTGCTTTTGCAATGCACTCATCTCCACTCTTAAAATTTGTTCAACCTTGGCAGGTAGAGATTTTTCTACATCTTTCTTTACTCTTCTCAACAGAAATGGTTCAAGTTCCTTGTGAAGGCTTGCATAGCCAAATTCCCTTCCCTTTCCATGCTCTTCTTCAAAATCTTCCCAAGAAGAAAACCTTTAATATAAGCACAACCAGCTAAACTGTAACAATTTTTCCACATAGTTTCACTGAAGCATTACAGAAATTATATTCTGTACAAGGCATGGGAGAAAGTGGGACCGTGATAACAGGCCCTTCCTACTTCTGTACATATCTTAAATGAAATGTCATCTGAAGCTTGTTTCTCCTTCAGACAGGGATCATTCAAAGCTGATGAAGAGAAAAAGAATTGGCTTCTCTACCCCACTTTTCTCACCCATTTAAGGGGACTCAAAGCAGCTGAAAAAGCTTTATTTTCTTCTCCCCACACCAGACACCCAGGGGGGGAAGTGGGACTGTGAGAGAAGAGAGCTGTAACTTGCCCAAGGTCACCCAGCTGACTTTGTGGTGGAGTGCATAATCGAACCCGGTACTGCCAGATAAGAGTCCAGCTCAACGAAACTGGCTCACTTTCTATTTCTGTTGCACAGTTAGTGTCCTTGACACTACAGTATGCATTTCTCAGGTTGCAGTAGGAAGCCCTGTCTAAGCCTAGACTCCATTTCAAGAAGACTAGAGGTGTTTTTCCACTAGCACTAAGTACCCATTAAAGCACCCATTAAGGACCATTTGGCTGAGAGGTGGATGACCCCATTTCCACTACAGTTCCTATTAGAGACACATTTGTTTCCACCACAGCTAGGGAAATCCGAATCATATGGGTCCTTCAGGACCTATAATCTGGATTTCGTGTAGACCCCATTAAAAAGGTCTACAATGGAGTCTTCAGTCTTCAAATCCAGATTGTAGGGAGCCTGTTCCCACTACAATTTGGCAACGGGGTCTACAGGAGGCTCAGGGGGTGGGGGGGTGCACTCATGGGGGCGATGCCCCAAACTCAAGACTTCAGACTCCCTCCAAAGCTGGCTCTGAAGTCCCTCTGAAGTTGCCTTCAAAGATTAGCACAGGCTCCGCGGAAAAACCCCTTGTGAGAGCAATGCCGCTGTCAAGCGCTCTGGAGGATCTTTGAAGTTAGCGGCAGATTGTGATCCTCAAAGATAACCCAAGCTTTTTCAGACTTGGCAACTCAGCTCAGCAGACTTTTATGGCTGCAATAGGCCTTCACAGCCTGCCATGGCTATAAAAGTACCGTGAAGTGGCTGGAAAAGGCATGAACCTGCAGAGCTCCAGCCAGCAAACTGCCTCAAACAAGGCTTGGGGATATGGATGCCTGGCTCAATAGAAGCTGAGCCACAGTTACTGGGGTTGTGTTCTCTATTCCAGTTTTACTCAGTGCAAGGTTAAGAACCAAAGCAAAAGACAAAGAAAAATAGACTCCCCACCTCCCATTTCTATTTCAGAAAGAAAATCATGAAAAACAATTCTGTAAATAATTTACTTACTTTTCTGGCATGATGAAGTGCAACAAGGACCAAAGCTCTTTTAGGGAATTTTGCAGAGGCGTTCCAGTGATAAGGAGGCGATGATTGGATTTGAAGTCTATTAACGTTTTGTACAAGAGGGAATCATCATTTTTCAAACGATGGGCTTCATCCACTCCAATAAATGCCCAGTTCAGACCACCAAGGAATGACTTTTTAGAAGAACACAAACATTAAATGACATTCTGCTATACTTAACTTGGCAGCTTAAAATTACATTGTAGAACAGTGTTAACACTTGATTTTGGAGAAACTTTACATTTCACACCATGAAACTGAAACCCACTGTTTTTTCACTAACAAAAATTAATAGGTGATTTTTTTTCCTATTGCAAGTTATAGCTGTGTATAGATTTACATACACTGTCACTACCTTTACTTTTAGTACTGACTGGAGATGAAACTACTTACCTTATCTTTCAGCAAAATTTCATATGTTGTCAGGAGGATATTGAACTTCAACCGTTTGGTCTGTGGATGCATCCATTCATGTGTTCTTATCTACAGATAAAGACAGAGCGATAGTAGGTATACAATTCCAAGATGCTTCTATAAGGTATGGTAATGAGACAGGGGGTGTTTTTCCACTGCGCTCCTATAATCCAGATCTAAGAAGATCCGGATCTAGGGAATGGGTACTTCCCTTAATCTGGATCTACTAGATCCAGATTAAGGGAAGTATCCAACTGTGTTTCCATGGGTGGTCTAGCACCCAATAGCAATGGGTGCTAGTCTCCCTGCCGTGGAAACACCGGAGCACCCATTTGGAAATCCGGATCTACCCACAAGGGGTCTGCCTGTCACCCCAGGTGCTTGGGAGGATGGGGGTGCAATCTCCGAAGTCACTTCGAAGTCATTTCGAAGTCACTTCGAACTCTGTGCAAAATAGCTCTGGAGTGTCTTTGAAGTCTGTGTTGATCTTCAGAGTAAACTTCGAAGTGACTTCAGAATAAAATGTGCTACCAGGGAGAGAAAAAAATATGGTACTTCAGACTGGCAGAACACATACTTGCTACGCATACTTATCAAAGACTGTACAACTTTAGAAATGCCCCTGAAGCTGTAGTTCTCTCTTAACAGACGCTGTTAAGACCTTAAGACATATGCACTAAAACGTACATTGTAACTACTTGTTGCCTGGAGAAATAGAAATAAAAATATTTATTTTGTATTCATTAGTAAAATAAGCTACTCTTGGTTAGATGAACTAGAAAATAAGAGAAAAATGGAAGAATTATTTTGTGGCCGATAATAATGTTGAACTGCTGGTCAGTATCATCACTTCCTCCACCCAGCTTTCTGCTTAGCCTCCAACTCACCTCCTTCAACTCAGCCTGGCTACATTTTGCTCTTACACCTTCTCCATGTGAGCGAGTTGCTTACAGCTACATTGCTGTAGGTATCCAGGTTCTTCCACACAAAAGCTACTCTGAAGAACACTTCAGCTTTCTGTGGGTACTCATATCAGTAGATCATGGAGCAAATCATTCAGCAAGCAGGTCCTGTCATGCTCCAGTTACTCTGATATGACCAATCTCCACAGATCACAGTGAACAAAAATCAGGTGCATGAAACCTGGGCTAAGGTAGAAAAGCTTTTCTGCCATTCAGCAAATATCTATATCTCCTTCAACAAGATCTGGTGATACCAACAGTTGTACCAGGTCACTGTTCTGGAGGACAGGTGTATCAATGGCTAATAGTACTTCTGGGTTAGAAAGGTAGGCAAAATGCCTCTAAAGTCCACCTGCAGGGAGTCACTGTGTGAGATGAGATACTGGAGTAGATGTTCTGTGATCCAATCCAGCAGGGCTTCTCTTATTTATCATGGGTAGGTATTAAATTCTGATTTAGCTTCACACAATGTTTGAAAAATCAGAGCCACTGAAAGGAAAAAGAGTTATTTTTTGGTTTCAGATGAGGCAGTTTAGGTATTTGATTGCTGCCTAAAGGCAGTGATGGGTTTAACAAGAACCAATAAATCCAAACTGAATAAAAAAAAAACAGTGAAACTCTGTATCTTGAGTCCTGGGATTTTCAGATCTATGAGTTTGTTTTGCCCCAGATAATGGGTTTGTGATCTGAAGGTGCTTCTGTACATATCCTTGTTTCTTGGGGCTCAGGTAGCAACAGCAGGTAGGACCGCTTATCTCCATCTTCAACTGGTTTGCCAGCTTTAGCCTCTTCTAGATAGGGAGAACTTGGCCACAGTGATCCACACTCTGGTAACCTCTAGACCAGTCATGTCAAAGATACGGCCCGCGGGCCGCATCTGGCCCCCGGGCCGTATCAATACGGCCCGCGATCGCTTCATGGAGGAGGAGGCGCCATACGCAGACAGCGACCCGAGAAAGAGCAAATTTCTACAGGCGCCGTCTCTGCTCTGCTGCTGCTGCTGAGAAAATTAATGTTGGTTCTCTCGGCGGCGGCAGCAGAGCCGAGCGCCGGCGCCTGTAGAAATTTGCTCTCTCGGGCGGCTTCAGTTCTTCTCCGATCGCGGGGGCAGATCCCTTCCGTGCAGATCGGAGAGCTGAAGCTGCTGCCGCTGCCCCCCTTGGCCTGGCATTTCTTGCAAGGGGCGGAGGGAGCAGCTGCGAGTTAAGTTCTCCGATCTCCACGGAAGGGATCTGCCCCCGCGATCAGAAAAGAAATGAAGCCTGCCTGCCTGCCTCCCTTCCCTCCCTCCCTGCTTCACAAAGCCAGCTGGGGGAACTGTCAGTTCTCCCCACAGGGTGGTAGTTGGACCAGTGAGAGCTCAGAAGAGAACAGAAGCTTTGTCAGCTGCTTTGAGTACATACTATACTATACTATACTATAAAATTAGATAAATAAAATGTTATAATAATTCAGTACTTTTTTTTATTTGAATCCGGCCCGCCTACACATTCTAAATTTAATATATGGCCCTCTGCAAAATTGAGTTTGACACCTCTGCTCTAGACTATACTACTGTAATACCCTCTACATAGGGCTACCCTTGAAGACAGCCTGGAATCTGGAACTAATGCAGAATGCAATAGCTTACCTGCTGATGGGAATCTCTAGCTGGATATGCATCATGTCAGTCTTGAAAGATCTGCTCTAGTTGCTACCAAGATTAGATCTGAAGGAATACCTTCTCTAATATAGATCTACCCAAGTATTAAGATCCCAAGAAGAGGCCCTTCTTGTAGTGCTGTGACCTATAAAGACGGGTGGAAGGACTGTTGGCAGGCAAAAGAGTCTTTTCTATGGTGGCCCCAGGCTTTGGAATACCCTCCCCTTGGTGGTACATTAGGCATCTACCTTATATGGTTTGTGTGGTTAGTTAAAACATTTTTTCACCTAGGTCTTTGATGTTTAGCTCCCTCAGAATGTTGTCCTGCCAGAACGGGTGGGTTTTAGTACATTGGTTTTACTGTTAATGTTGTGTCCCATTCCTGGACCTTCAGATGAATGGCAAGATATAATTAATGAAATAAACATGATAACTAAAATATGGAACTAAGCAAGCAATATCTCAGCTGGACTGACACAAAGTAGGGATTTATTTTAAAACATTTTCCTAAGTAGCGCACAGGTACACTTACCACATTTCTGCTAGTAATATCTCCCAAGTACACTACAGCATTCATCTGAGGAGCCCAAGTCTGGATTTCTCTTTGCCAAGATGTCAAAGTGGAAAGTGGTACTACAAGCAAGAAAGGCCCATACAATTGGTGTTCATGGAACAAATAATTCAAGAAGGAGATAGTTTGTATTGTTTTGCCCAAACCCATTTCATCTGCAAGAATGCAACTATTTCCCCTGTAAAGTGAAATGAAAAACCACATGTTAAATTCCCATAATTAGGAGCAGTGCACATTTAAATATAGAACAATTTAAGAATCATTTCCATTTTTTGCCATACAAGATCCACTTTCCCCCACCCCTCAAATATCATCTGTTTTCAATTTATTTTGCCTAAATATTGTTTGCAAATTACAATAATGCCTTATAAGGTGGAAATACAGTACATATGGTATCTAGATCATTGTTCGCTTTAAAGTTTGCAGCCCTTATATTATAATCAGAATGGAAATAAAAATAGGTTGCAAATGTATGTCCCACAAACATTTTCATTACTGAAATATGTATTTTTTAGAAAGTCTGTAAAACAAATATCTTTTGACACTAAGTGCATTTGTTCAGCTAAAATACAATATACAGTAACATATAGTACTTACTTGCACCAAGAGTGAGCCAGCCAATTTAGTCCATTTAACTGATAATCTCTTAACTCTAAGCTTTCATGCCCTCCAATATAAGATGGTTGCTTTTTTAAGGCCACAAACCTTGGCCTCTGTTTCAAAACCTGAAAAAAGAAAAAAGTGAGCTAAGCACATATAGAAAATCATAATAAAGAACTGATACAAAGCCAATGATTAAATTCCACCTGTAGTACAATGCTTAATAAAACCTTAAATAACTGATATCATGAAGTATATTTACCTAGTACTGTGACATTACAAATAGTAGACCAATTAGTAATAACATATTATGGTTGATTAAGCTACCAAACATATGATCTCAGGGATTATGTTAGATATGAGCCATTATTCTTGATCCACTAAATGCTCAACTCCACTACACACAAGAGATCAAGTTAACTGATTATAAGAAATGGATGATATTAAAAAATACATACCTTGCAGTCCTTAAAAGGAGTAGTCTTGGACTGATTTCTACTAAAGTACTCGTCAATACGTGACTGGAATTTTTTTGCAATGAGAGCTCCATCTTCCCAGCTACATTCTGAGTAAGGAAGGCCCTGCCATTTACAATAATAATCTGGATAACCAGCTGCTGATTTCTGATTTGAATGGGCTGTCAAAAAAGAAGTTTAAAATGAAATTGGAATGTGTTACTTTCTTAGTTGTTTAACAAACATACCTATCCTAGTATCAGTGTGTAAATTTACACACTTCCAAGCTTCAGAATCTAGTCTGCCCTTAACAAGTTTATCTGATCACAGAAAATTAAGCTGAAGTGTAGTTGGTTACTGTTTGGATGAGAGACTGCCTAGGAAGACCAGGTAACATATGCTAGATTAGAATGGTGAAAAACAGCCCAGCAGAAACAAATGGCAAGTCATAGAATCATAGAGTTGGAAGGGGCCTCTAAGGTCATCGAGTCCAACCCCCTGCTCAATGCAGGGTTTCCTAAACCATTCCAGATGTAGGTCCAGCCTCTGTTTGAAGACCTCCAGTGAAGGAGAACCCATTACCTTCCGTGGCAACCTATTCCACTGTCTTCTATTGAACTGAACCAGCTTGCTGACACTTACCTGATCATTTCAACCATGCTAACATAAACAGTGTACATATATTATGCTGTTATGTCATGATAATTTCCAACCTCAAAATCCATTACCTACCAATTATTCTTTCCACTATTTGATACTGTTTATGTAAATCATCTGTGAGTTCCTGCTGACAGTTGTAATATTCCACGTCTTCTGGAGAAGCATTCTTCAACCTGGAACAAAGTGACAAAGAATATTCATACATTATAAACAGCAGTGCATTGTAGCATTAATGACTGACTGGGATTTGGAAAACAAGGGTTCAAATTTCCACTAGGCCATGGATGCTCACTAAGTGATTTTAGGCATAGTGGTGGCTGGGGGTCCTCCTGAAATAGGGACCTATCATTAACATGCTGGTACAGATTATGGTAGGGCCCAGGCAGGCCCTGTCATAGTCTGCCCCCATGTGAATAAGAGGTCCCTATTCTGGGATGTAATCTCAAATAAGGCCCAGTGTAGAAAGGGCCAAGGTCAGTAACATCACCAAGGGAAGAACTGGTGACATCAGAAGGGAAAATGACTGTTTTAAATAATAATTTTTGCTTATTCCTCTATTCCTGCATCAACCACCAATGCCCACAACACAACTAACTGCTGAATAGGATTCTAGACTGTACACAGTCAGAAATCAGCTCTGAACTTGGCTTATTCCTATCACAGAGAAATTTCCTGAAAAGAATCAACTAAATTTCTGAGTGCTGAGTTAAGATTCCAAAATTTCACCTTCTGTCTCAGATAGATTTTTACTCCTTTTAATAATAATAATTCACATGGGAAACATGTGCTGTAAAATATTGCTTCTTAGTGTATATAATTAATGCTTAACTATTAGGTCAATACTTAAGCTGACTTCCATATGGCTCAACAAACGTTATACAGTGAACTAACCAAAGTAACATATGGGCATTTATAAAATATGATTTTCACACGTTCTATTCAGCTCTGTGAAACTTACTCCCTAGTAAATGTGATTATAATCGAAATACTAACTGATTTACAAAGAAAAGTAACTATCCAAGCTGGTGCAGCATAGTGACTGGCAAGTATGACTACGAAAGGATTCATACAACTTTAAAAAGTTGTTTAGGATGACTCCTTACTCTTTTCAATTCAAATGACACAAAACCCAAAAAGTAATACCTTTGAGGCAATTCTTAATTAGCCTGAAGTCATTTTTGCAAACCACATAGACTTGAACTACTGTCTATATGGCAAAGCACGGATGGACCTTTTAATATGGATGGGAAGAAGAGTTGGTTTTTCTACCTCACTTTTCTCATCCACTTAAGAGGACTCAAAGCTACTGAGAAAGCTTCCTATTCTTCTCCCCATAACGGACACCCTGTTAATCAAGTCTGGCTGTGAGAGCTCAGAAAGAGCTGTGACTAGCCCAAGATCACCTAACTTGCTTCATGGAGAAGCGCAGAATCAAACCTTGTGACTACGAGATATGAGTCCAGCACTCTAATCACAAGGTCAGACTGGCTCACCCACACAGAGGAACCCACACATTTCTTAGTGAAGAGGAGGCTTTCCATCAGTGAATGAATCAGCAAAATGGCATTATGCAGTAACATTCAAGGGGGGCTTTTTGTTGTTACTGCTCTAGCACCAAGATTTGGAGAGGCATTATTTCCATTCAGGTGAACTGGAGAACAAACATCCCAGCAAATGCTACAGCACAGAACTAATTTGCTGCTTGGGATGGGGGAGAGAAAGGCAGAGATAAAGAGATGGTAATCTCCTTTGCACCTTATCCCATTGCTTAGTCTAACAGAAACAACAAAAGAAAAACAAAACAAAAGATTAGTCACTCTCTTCAACTATGGCAAACTGGAGATTTAAAGTGAACACTACACAGATGGCAATATCACTACTGTCCTCACTCACTTGACTGCCATGCCAAATGGTCAGCTTCATGTAACTGAGATTTAAATATGGTTCTCAGAAGTTCATACTGTAGCCTTGAAATTCATCCAGTTATTCCATGTCAACCTATCTACTAAGATTTGAGAGCAGGGTTCAAGGTTCTACTCTGTCATGAAGTTCACAGAGGGACCCAAGGCCAAGAACTGTTTCCTCACACAGCTTAACAACTAATAAGCTACCTTACAGAGTTATGGAGATAAAATAGGAAAAAGAAAATTAAGTTCACTTTCTTGAAGTTATTAACCAAGCTATAAATGATAGCAGATTAAAGTCAGTCCAGAACAGCAACTATACTTGAAGTGTTTTACATCACAATACAGTATAGTACTGAATTTCATTCACATAGACATACTCTTAATAGTACACGAGAACCCAAACTCTTTACTTTTGTTTTAACAAGAAGTTTAAGCTGTTAAGTCTATGTTAACAATATATTTAATTCACTCTTCTTATTAACAGTGAGTTGGGATCAACTTCTTTTAATTACATGGACACCATCATGCAGTTTTCTGGGCAGGAACAGAAGTGCTTTGCCATCACCTTCTCAGAGGAGATGCCAGGAACTATATCTGAGACTCTTAGCTTTTCAGACAGACAGATAAATAGTACTCACCATCGCTTTGTTTCTTGATCTTTTTTCTTATAGTTATCTAGCTTCTTCATTCCTCTAACATTCTGTTGTTTTAGGGTTTCTTCAGTTTCCCAAGTGTTATGGATGTGGGACCAACCTTTCCATTTAATCAGATACTGCACATCACCAGGTTCTTTTGATTTATCAAATTCTGCATTTGGATCTCCATCAGCTTCAACTGCATAGATGGTGGTTGTAGCACCAGTGGCTGAAGATCAGAGCCAAACAAACCATAGGACATAAAACAACACACATTACCTAGCAGCCTTCAGAGGATATAAGCATTTGTAAGAATTTTAAAATACAGCATTTCTTCAGTTAGCTACAAACTACAAACTAGAAAAACACAATTAAGCCAACATATTTTAAAAAATCAAATAAATGATAAACATAGGGCAGTACCGTATTTTCCGGCGTATAAGACCCCCAACTTTCCAGTTAAAATAAAGAGTTTGGTATATACTCGCCGTATAAGAAGACAACACCCGGCGTATAAGACGACCCCAGACTTTTGAGAAGATTTTCCTGGGTTAAAAAGTAGTCTTATACGCCAGAAAATACAGTAGTTAAACTGCAAAAGAATGAAGCTTTTTGACCATTAAAGACAGTAAGTTTAAATCAAAGTACCTCCTTTTCGTCCAATGCGGCTATCCATAAATTTTTCGATTGTTTCAAATTCATCCTCTTCAGGTTGTGGAACATCCTCTCCACAGACTTCAAGAAGATCATCTGAATCTGTCTTTGCTTCTTCAGCTTCCTTATAACTAACATTCACAGTTGCTTGACGGCGAGAACCTCTTTTATCATATTCATCGTCATCATCATCATCTTCATCTGATGAGTCAAATTGCCTTTTCTTTTTCTGTCCTGAACTCTTCTTTCCACTTTTTTGTTTTATTCTTAAGCATTTAAAAAAAAAGTCAAATAGCATTTTATTATTATAACTTAAGTAAATGTGATATACGGGTCCACCAATTATCTGTATATGTCTTAAGAGACAATCGGAAAGCATTTTCTTATTTTTCCACCTGTCTCTGGGAGATGAAGTGCCTGAATGCTTCACCCCCTGCAACAGTGTCAGCATGCTGGGGTGACCAAGCAATGCAGTGTGTAAATGTGCCATATTATATTTAAGCATGAATATCAATTTCAATTCCCATTTCTGCTATGCACCAAGGGATTTCTTGATGCAATCTAACCCTACTTAGCACCAAGTGCTCTTTAGTCAGTAGTCTGAATCTATCTGAACTGTTAAACCAGGCACAAAATTCGGACCGATCATGTCAAGCTCTGTAGTTCAGAATGCAGCAGAAAAACCCTAGCCTGAGGCAGTTTGGCTCCAGGCAAATCAAAACAGTGCATATGTCTACTGTATTTTACATGGGGATACTCTTGAAAAGAATTAAGAAGCTAGAACTAGTACAAAATGAAGATGGACAAAACAGAAAAAAAAGTGTTTCATTGTTGTTGTGACTTTAAGAGGAACCTAATGACAAACATAAACTGTCAATGTATATAACAGCACAGCTATTTTACAAAAGAGTTATAATAATGAAAAATACATACGCAAAACAACTTTTAAAAAGCTTATCCAGGATCTTACCCCAAACTGTCAGCAAGGTGTAATTTATTCCAAAATATTTATCACGTACCTGCATGGGGGCTTTCTGCTTTTGACTTTGTTTTTTGGTTCATAATCAGACTCACTCTCATCACCAGTACTTTTATCTCTTTCTTCCAAATCAGAATCTGAAGCAGTTCCAGAGGCAGATCCTGATCCAGACATCTGCCAGTCTTCACTACATAAGTTTGAAAAAATAATACAGAGGAAAGTAAGATTAAGAATAATTTTACTAATATGTAGAAGATATTACAAGAAAAATATGCCTTACAGATTATCTTTTCCCAAAAATTTATACTGAAGTCTACCTATAGAAATCAGTCTGGTTGAAATAAACAGTAATGTTATGAACACAAATTAAACAAATTTAAAGTGTCACCCCCATAGCTTTTATCCACTACAACACATTTCTGCACCCTTGTATCCCCTAGATGTTATGAACTCCAATCTAGATTGGAATGACAGAATTTGCAACTCATAATGCCTGAGGAGCAACAGACTGAGAAATACTGTGCTAGAAACATTACTGCTTAATAATCTATGGTCTTCAACATAAAATACTGCTACAGCAATAACAACTAAAACTAATTTGAAATACAGAACCAAAATCAGAAAACATTATCTACATAAAAAAACAAAATTAAGACAAACTATGTGAGCTCCTATTTTCAAAGAAGTGATAAAACATTTCCCATATGTCGAAACATACTTATACATATTACTCTGAGATAAGGAACCATCAACAGGTCACCATCTTAAATTCTCAGTAAATACTGAGGAAGGCTGTCCCTCAAATATCCAGGCCTATGATCATTTGCTTTATTTACTATAGTGGCACAGCTTGCCCAGTAACTTAAGATTTTCTGGAGACAGAAGTACAAAATAGACTATAAACTGATACATAACAATGTTTAACAGTAAGGTCAGAAACAATAATGTCAAAAATAGATTTAAAAATCCACAATCTGCCTGTGTACTCTTTGAGTACTAGGCAAATATAATGGACTCCACCTTTTACCTAGCATTATGTCACAATGACACCAGGCAGATCTCTCAGGTAGGTGTTCCAGAGCCTGAGCCCTGCCATCCACTGAGAAATCACTGTCCCCTGTGGCCTTTATTTCATTTGGCAGGTACATCTGAGAACATGCTTGAGTGGAATACTGAGTTTTCAAATCTGTCAACACTTAACTGAATAAGTGAGAAAGCTCATCCCACTTCCTAGACAACCAAGAATCCACTTTCTTCCCACCTGCCCAAAGAAACACAACTCACAAGGTGTATCAGTATTTCCTTCTATTGGGATGGATCCATGAGTGAAGTAACAGAGGAATATAACCAAGCCCTACTTACATAGTTGGGAAACTAAGGAGTGCCATAGTTCATTATTTGCTGAACTATTCATCCCCCAAATCTACAGCAGCTTATCTATAAATGTCCAACTTAGAATGTTTGGAAAAGCTGATTGACAGATCTTTTCCATGGAAGCCCATGCTCTGCATGCAGCTGAAGCTGATGCTCTCTGACTGACATTAAATTGCGGACGGAACTGGGAGACTTGGGCATATATAAACTACACTGAAGCCTATCCTGCTATGGCTTTAGACAAGCACTAAGATACGAATGTAAGAGGAGCCCTGCTAAATCAGGCCATGGCCCATCTAATCCAGAGTCCTGTTTCACACAATTGTTTACCATTGCTGCTGGGCATTCTCAAGCAAAAACAAAGGCAATACCTTCACTTATTTTCAGTTCTCTATACACAGCCCTTACTACCACCTTGCCTATCTCAACAGCCTGGAGGTGGCACCTAAGCATCAAAGCTAGTAGCCACCTATACACCTCACAACTATGACTTTGCCTAACCCTTTCTTAAAGCTATCCAGGCTGCACGGCCTCTAATAAGAAGGGAAGTCTGGTCTATTGATTAGGGAGTGGGACTCTTATCTGGGAATACCAGGTTTGATTCCCGACTCCTACATGAAGCCAGCTGGGTGACCTTGGATGAGTCACATCTCCCTTCTGAGCTCTCAAAGCCCCATCACAGGGTGTTCTGTTGTGGGGTCAAGAACAGATAGCTTTGTCAGCTGCTTTGAGTCCCCTTAAATGGGTGAGAAAAGCAGGTTAGAAAAGCCAACTCTTCTTCTTAATGCTCCTGCCCATGAGCTTCATAGAATGCTTACTGGATCTCATGTGTTACAAAAGATAAAATCTATTTTTGGTCTGTCCAACTTTCCCACACCATGCATGATTTTATACAGTTCAATCAGATCCCCAATTAAATGCCATCATTCAAGGCTGAAGAGGTCTAGACATTGCAGCTGATTTCATAGAGGAGGTATACCAGCCCCTTGATCATTGTGGTTCTTCTTTTCCATGTTTTTTTAGTTCCATAGTATTCTTTGAGGTGGTGACCAGAATTGTACACAATATTCCAAATGTGGCATCATCACAGACTCACAAAGAGGTACAACGACATTTGTCAACTGTCTGTTCCCTTTCTCATTGCCTCTAGCATTGAATTTGCTTTTCACTGATGCTGCACACTGAACTCACACTTTCATTCAGCTGTCTACCAAACTCCCAAATTTCCTTTCCTGGTCTGTCACAGAATACTCAGCCATCATCAGTTAATAGGTGTAACTAGTTGTTTGTTTGTTTTTTGCCCCTATGTGAAATACTTTGCACTCACTAAGAGTGAAGCAAATTTACCACTTAGTTCTCCACTCACCCAACATCAATGAGATCACAATCTTTTTAGTTTTTACTAGCCTGAATAATTTAGTATCATTAGCAAACTTTGCTATCTTAATATACTTCCAGATAATTTCTGAATAAAACACAGCTACTCAATCTTGGGGGACCCCACTTTTTACTTCCTTCCACTCTTGAGAAATTCCATGTATTACTACTATGTTTCCTGTTCTTTGGCCAGTTAACAAATCCAGAACAGAAGCTATCCTCTCATTCTATTACTGATGAGTTTACTACTCAGGAGCTTTTGATGAGAGATTTTTTCAAAAGCCTCCTGATACCCCAAAACAGTGTCCACTGGATTGCCTTTATACATGAACTTACTCTCTCAAAAAAATCTAACCAGTTAGTAAGGCATGATTTATCTTTGCAGAAGACATGCTGATTTTGCTTCAACAATGCTTCCACCCCTATGTGTGTACTAATTGGTTTCCATCATTTTACCTGAAACTGATGTTAAGCTGACTGGTCTACAATTTCCTGGATGATTTTCAGATCTATTTGTGAAGATTGGTGTTAAATTTCAGACACACAGACTGATCTTGTGGCAAGATTATATATTTTGGCTTAGAGATCAGTAATTTCACATTAGAATTAAGAACTCTCAAATGAACATCATCTGGTTCTGGAGATTTGTTTGCATTTAATTTAGACTTCCTTTCTGGTTACCTCTATCCAACTGATCTTTTCTGACTCTCTCTCTGCAGTGCCCAGTGGGCAAAACTCTTATATATGCCTGGGTAGGCTTTTTTAAAAATGCTAAATATGTCAGGCCGTGCTCTGAAAACCACACAAACACAAAAGTGATTATATACATCACTTTTGGATAACAAGTCCCTCTGACATTTCTATTGATAAACAACTCTCTCTTCCTGAGTGATAGTCCTATGTTTTCTTACATGCATACTGTCTTCTCATTTTGAACCACTAACAAAGATAGCTGATTTTGGTAGATCTAGACAACAACTGTCATATTTACTTTGCAATCACTATTACAGGACCCAATCCTGCTTCCACAGCACCATTTTTTTGCTCACAAAAACAAAAACATGTATGAATACAGTCCCAGCTTTAGAAATTAGAGTATTAAAAAGCCTGGGGGAACATTTGACTTCTGAAGACACACTATAAATATCCTTTAAGCAGTAGTGGGTGGCTGCATTATGACACTGTTGAACTGCAGTACATCAAGGAGTTCAACACCATCATTCCTACAGCATTCTTACTAGATTATACATGAATCGGCTCAATAGCATTAGGATGTCTGTCATTCCAACACTGTCTTTCTCTGTACTTCATTTTCCTCTGACCTCACTGTCAATGCTTCCCTTACCTAAATTCTAATATACATACTCTGACTGTGCTTTGGATGAAGGGGGCTGAGGGGGAGGGAATAGCACACACAAGCTGCTGCTTTTTTTCAAATCCCAGGTAAGCCCACAGGTCAGGTGATATTATGCGATATACACTTAAAAGATTAAAGTGTATCCTAGGTTATTACTCCCTGGATACTAATCAACTATACCCCACCTCACCATACCTAATCAGAACACATCTTTTAAGTGAAATAAGCAAAACCAATTGGGTTTTTCTTCAAAAAGGCCAACTTTTAGAGGCTATACATAATGGTTAAATTTCCTACTCTTTGTGTTTCTTCCTCTTAATTTCACCCGATGAGTCATCTCCCGAGTCTTCACTGCTTGATGAATCCTGCATAGAAAACAAAATGAAAGGTCCATTAGGATATGAATAACTGGACATACTTTTCAAATTATGGTATCATTTTTAGCTCCAAGTGTATTATCATTTATCTGAATGATTTCTATTATTCAGTAGTTCAGCTTTGATGCTATCTGAAATGTTCAAATTCATTTTTCACAAACATATACATAGAAAAAAACTCCAAAAATATTTCAAAAGATCATTATCCTTTATTAGGTCCTAGGCTCATTTAGAACTTTGAGAATTTTCCATAAGCATTACCCTCTCCAATTTCTTCCTTTTCCCAACAGGCCACTCTCTCCTTGCAACAAAGAAAAATGCATACTCACAAACAGATTTTCTGCTTTTCCAAATCCCCAAATCTTAATGAACTGTGATTCCCATGAGCCCCAACCAGACCAGTCAATGGCAAAGTAATGAACAAATTTTCACTGCATGAACATCTAAAGGCCCTCATGGCAACCTTGACGATGATTAGGTCCATCTCAGTTCCTATAAATGCAGCAAAACACTCTTGAACTGTTTGATTCAGATCGGTTGAATGGTGCCTCACTGACACATGAGCTGTTAGCCCACTATCATGGACAGGTCACTTTCTGGTGAACTTTGGACTTATGGCAAAAGCCCCCACTGGTACAGGCCCTATTTCTCTGGCCTACCCTCAGAGATTTATGGAACCTTATTATGAATTTGCATACATAACTTGTCAATGCTGCACCAGTTGCAGGTACCAGATATCCCAATGGTATCTGTGAGTTAAGCGATTTTTAAAATAAATACATTTCACAATCACTACAGGTGGTGGCTGTACCAGATGGCGACATCACCAGATGGACTTTACAGGAATCAAACTGATTACATCACTGGCAAGGAAGAGTTCCTTTCTGACTGTGAAAATATAATCAGGAGCAGACTGTGAGACAGATCATGAACTACTCATATGTAAAATCTTGATGAAGTTAAAAAATAGTGAAGCAATAGTACTACCAAAATTTAATATAGAAGATATTCCAGCTAGCTTTAAAGATTGTGTTAGGAATCATTTTGACACACTGCATCTAACTGAAGTAGAACCAAGTGAGCTCTGCCTAAAAGCTAAAGAGATAATCAAGGAGAAGTCGGGGAAGCAATAAAAGATTAAATACAAAAGAAAGCTGAAATGGATATTAGCTGTGAGAGGAAATAATGATCAGGAGAAGAACAGCAAAACATCTCACAAGTAGTGAACGTGTGAAGAAATTAAACAGAATTTCAGAGGATAATTAGAAGAGATAAAGAGCAGTACTACAATATTTGCAAAGAAACAAAAGAAGAGACTAGAAGTAGAACTAGATCTATGTTTTAAAATGACACCTGAAGAGAACTGATCTTAAAGGTGCAGTGGAAGAGATGATAAATGATGACAAGATTAGGCAAAAATGGAAAGTATACAAAAATAGAAGAAATAGTAACATTATGGATGATTATGTAGGTGAACAAAATGATTATGGTATCTGAAGTTAGATCTTCACTTCAGGAAAGAGGGATGCAAGAGTTGAAAAAATTGCAAAAGAAGCCTTACAGGCAGTTGAATACAAATCACTTAAGTGCTAACCAGTATTTGCCAGCAAGTCTGGAATGCCACTCAGGAGCTAATGGATTGGGAGTGTTCAAGTACGACTTCCAATTACCATATTGTTCCAATTACCATAATATCCATCTTATCTTACATGCCAATAAGGTTAAATTGAAGATCATTTAAAACAGATTGGTACCTTACACAGAAGAAAATTACTGGATTAAGATTGCTAGGAGAAATATCAAGAACCTCAGATAAACAGATGGTAACACACTGATGGCAGAAAGTGAATTAAGGAAGCTCTTGATGAGGGTGAAAAAGGAGAGTGCAGAAGCTGGCTTGAAGATCAGCATTTTAAAACATGGGAAGATATGGCATCTAGTCTCATAACTTCTTGGCAAATAGAGGAAGAAGAAACAAAAGCAGTATCAGATTCTTTTCTTTGGCTCAAAGGTCACTGCAGAAAGTGACAGCAGCCATGAAATTAAAATAAACTTGCCACTTGGGAGAAAAGCTATGGCAAACCTGAACAACATAGTAAAAAGGACACATCACTTTGCTGATAAACATCCATACAGTCAAAGCTATGTGGCTGTGAGAGCTGAACCATAAGTTTTGACTTGTGATGCTGTAGAAGGTTTTTGTGAGTCCTTTGGACTGCAATGAGATCAAATCAGTCAATACTAAAAGCAATCAACCCTGACTGATCCTTGGAAGGACAAATATTAAAGCTAAAGCCACATAATATGAATGCTCACTGGAAAAGACCTTCATGCTTGGAAAAGGAGAAGGAAACAGCAGAGGATAAGATGGATAGACAGTATCATGGAGGCAGTCAACATTAATTGGGCAAACTTTTTAAGAGATAGTGGAGGACAGAAGAATCTGACCACAAAAAGTCAGAAACAACTGAACAAGTGAACAGCAACAACTGGATACATAGACCCTTTTAGGAGAGGTAGAGAAACTAGATATTGTTGATATAAGATGGATTCTGTAAAAAGCAAAGGAATCTCAGAAGGAAGTGCATATGCATTTCATCAATTACAGGGAAAGCCTTTGACTGTGCTAATCATGTTATACTGTCAAAATTTTTAAGAAAGATGGGTATTCTAGAACACCTAATTGTACACTTATGAGGGACATTTTTACTGCCTAAGAGGTGACAGAACAGAGTACGAAGAGACAGACTGGTTCCAAATTAGTAAGGGAGCAAGACAAGAATGTATACTATCTGTTTAACATATATGCAGAATATATAACAAAACTTGGCCTGGAATACGAAGCACAGCTTTAAGATAGGTTAACTACTTTAGCTATGCAGAAAATACCACTTTGCTAACAGAAAAAGGAGATTTAAACGCCTTACAAATCAGAGTCAAAGAAGTGGCTGAGAAGATGGGTATAAGCCTGAATCTTATGAAGATAAAGATCAGAATGGTTAACATATTGATTTTATTATTGTGCTGTATGAATGCAAAAGTTAGACAATGATAAAGCAACATCGAGAATATTTAGACTCTCCTGAACATTGGTGCAGAGAAAGCATGGATAGCTAAAAAGACCAGTCAATGGATTCTAGATCAAACAACACTTAAATATTCATTAGAAGCACAAATGGCAAGGCTTGAATTGTCATAAGAACATAAGAACATAAGAGAAGCCTTGCTGGATCAGACCACAGCCCATCTAGTCCAGCATCCTGTCGCACACAGCGGCCCACCAAATGCTCATGGGCATCTCAAGCAGAGACAAGGAAAAACCTTCTCCTGCTTTTGAGGCCCAGCAGATGGCCTTAGAAGCGCCCCAGTTCCTCCCCCCCACCTCAGCCTGAAGGATGCACCTAGGCATTCGTTCTAGTAGCCATTGATACATCTGTCATCCATAAATTTGTCTAACCCTACCTTAAAGCCATCCAGACTGGTAGCTGTCACCACCTCTTCCGGCAGCACATTCCATAAGCCGATGACCCTCTGGGTGAAGAAATACTTCCCCCTGTCAGACCATATTCTCCTACCCATCAGCTTCATAGAGTGCCCCCTGGTTCTAGTGTTGTGCGATAGAGAAAATAAATTTTCTCTATCCACCTTTTTCTATACCGTGCATAATTTTATATACTTCAATCAGGTCCCCTCTCCAGACTGAAGAGGCCTAGACGTTGCAGCCTGGTTTCGTAAGGGAGGTGTTCCAGACCCTTAATCATTCTGGTTGCCCTTCTCTGCAACCTTCTCTAGTTCCACAATATCCTTTTTGAGGTGTGGTGACCAGAATTGTACACAATACTCCAAATGTGGCCTCACCATAGATTTATAAAGGGGCAAAATGACACTTGCTGTCTTATTTTCTATTCCCTTCCTAATTATTCCCAGCATTGAATTTGCTTTTTTCGCTGCTGCCGCGCACTGGGTTGACACCTTCATTGAACTGTCCACCAAAACCCCGAGATCCCTTTCCTGGTGTGTTGCAGAAAGCTCAGGCCCCATCAGTTTATAGACGTAATTTGGATTCTTGGCCCCGATGTGCATTACTTTGCACAAAACTTCGGAAACATAATAAAAAGGCCAAATTCCCTGGAAAACGTGGTGATGCTTGGGGAAAAAGGGAGCAAAAGAAGGGGACAACCAGCTAGCAGGTGCATAGGTTCAATTATGACAACAATGAAAACTTTGTTGGTACACCTAAGAAACAGCAAACTGGTCAGTCTGAAGAAAGCAATCTATATGGCCACCAACAGTCAACTACAATTAGATAGCATCAAGTAAGCAATAGATTCCTGTATCTCTGTGGGACTTTCCAGCTGACAGACAGTACTTTCATTGAGTCCACAGCCCTTGATGAGATCACTCCAGAGTTTCTTCAACAGTTTGAGGAGTTTGCAGATCAGCATGGTTTTCAGCTGGTCTGCATGCAATGAAATGGATTAACAGGGACCCCAGTTTTACCACTGTAACTGTTATATCCACTGTTAACCACCCTGAGACCATCAAGCATGGACGTGTATAAAATAAATACATGCCAGGTGGCATAAATCCTGGAAAGCATTTGATCAGACACATTTAAGAACACCATGTGGCAAAATAAATATTTTTGGGTAGTGAAGAAGCTAGGGTTTTTTTTTTCCTATGGATGTGGGGCTTTTTCAGAACACCTATGACGAATTTGCTAGGTGCATGAGGACAAAATCTCTCATACTTGATTTGGTTTTTGCCTCAGAGCAGACTGGTGAGTATCTGTTGATAGGAGGGCTGACTGCCAGCCTGTTGTCATGGACGGATCACTCCCTGGTAAGGTTTGGACTTACAGTGGTAGTCTCCATCTGTGGGGACGTGGGACCTATTGAGATGGTCTGCCCCTGGAGACTTACGGAATCTCAGCAGTTCCTGAATGCCCTGGGAGATTTTCTGGTTGGTATGACTGGCACGCCTGTCGAAGCCCTGGTTTCTCTCTGGAATCGGGAGATGAGCAGGGCTATTGACATGATCTCTCCCAAGTGCCCTCGGCATGTTTGTGGAGCCCGAAAAGCTCCTTGGTACTCCATGGAACTACAGGCTATGAAACAGGAAGGTCGATGGCTAGAGCGCAGGTGGCGTAAATCCGGCTGTGAATCTGACCGAACACAGGTTAGAGCACACTATTGTGCCTACCATGTGGCGGTGACAGCGGCAAAAAATAAAATTTTCTCTGTCACCATTGCGTCCTCGAGTAGCCGTCCAGCAGAGCTTTTCAGAGTAGTAAATGGCCTCATGAAGTCAAGCTCAAAGAAGTGTGAGCCAGGCCCAAGTGATATCTGCTGTGACAAATTTGCAAAGCACTTTGAGGACAAAATTGCCCAGATTTGTAGGGGATTGGATGTCACAATTAGACATAGCCCAAACGAGGCGTCCAGAGAACTGTCTGGTCCAGTTTGCTTGGATCAGTTTTAATTGCTGTGGCCTGAGGATGCGGGCAAGCTACTTGCAGGGGTACGGCCGCCGACGTGCTCTCTGGATCCCTGCCCCTCCTGGCTGTTAAAATCCAGCTCGCAAGGTAATACCAGGTTGATCCAGGAAGTAGTGAATGCCTCTCTGAGGGATGGGGTGGTCCCATTGTCACTGAAACAGGCTGTGGTGCTCTCCCTGCTGAAGACGGCCTCCCTGGATCCGGAAGACCTAAACAACTATCGCCCGGTGGCCAATATAACTTTTCTAGGCAAGGTTCTGGAGAGGGCTGTCACTGTTCAACTGCAAGCACGCTTGGAAGAAGCTGATTATCTAGACCCATTTCAATGTGACTTCAGACCCGGTTATGGCACACAAACTGCCTTGGTCGCCCTGGCTGATGACCTTCTCCAGGAGAGAGGCAGGGGGAATGCTACCCTGTTGGTTCTCCTGGATCTCTCAGCGGCTTTTGATACCACTGACCATGGCATCCTTTTGGAGAGACTTCGGAGCTTAGGAGTGGAAGGCAATGCTTGGCATTGGTTCTGCTCCTATCTCCAGAATAGATCTCAGATAGTGGCTGTGGGAGACACTAATTCAGCACCCTGGGAACTCACTTGTGGGGTTCCTCAGGGATTGATCTTGTATCCTGTGCTATTTAACATCTATATGAAGAGAGGTCATCAGGAGATTTGAAATGAGGTGTCATCAGTATGCAAATGATACCCAGCTCTATCTCTCTGTAGCATCTGAATAAGGAGAGGTGGTTGAAGTACTTGACAGGTGTTTGGAGGCGGTAATGGGCTGGATGAGGGCCAATAAATTAAGCTGAATCCAGACAAGACAGAGGTGCTGTGTGTCACAGTGTCTCGGGTCCGGGTAGTTGGGAGATACCCTGTCCTTGATGGGGTTGCAATGCCCTGGAAGGGACAGGTGTGTAACTTGGAGGTACTCCTGGATTCCACGCTAACACCTGAAGCTCAGGTGGAGGCCATGGTCAGAAGCGCCTACTCCCACCTATGGCTAGTCCATCAATTGAAGCCTCTTCTGGGTACAGATGACTTGGCCACAGTTATCCATGCTCTGGTAACCTCTAGATTGGACTACTGCAATGCACTCTACATGGGGCCGCCCTTGAAGACGGTTCAGAAGTTGCAGCTAGTGCAAAATCCAGCTGCTAGAGTGCTGACCAGAACATCTAGCCAGATGCACATCATGTCGGTCTTAAAAGAATTGCACTGGCTGCCAATTCGCTACTGAACCCAATTCAAGGTTCTGACTCTGACTTATAAGGCCCTAAATGACTCGGGCCCCAAATATCTAAACGAACGCCTTCTCCCATATCGACCTGCCCATGCCTTAAGATCAAGTGGTGAGAGGCCCTCCTGGTTGTCCCACCACCTTCAATAGTGAGGTTGGTGGGGACCCAGAAGAGAGCCTTCTCTGTGATGGCCCCCAGACTGTGGAATAGCCTTCCCCTTCCTTATATATATTTAGGAAGGCGGTGAAGACACACCTCTTTACCCTGGCCTTTGGCTGAACTGCTTCTGTCCCCCCCTCCCCCCCCCCCCCGGTACAGACACTATTATTTTAAACATATTGTGTATCATTTTATATTTTTTGAATTCTTTTAAAAAGTCTTTTAATGTATACTTTTGTTTTAATCTGTTTTAACATTGTTACCCACCCAGAGACCTTCGGGTATGGGGCGGGATAGAAATGTAAACAAACAAACAAACAAACAAACTGGGCACTGCTTTTCAAAAAGAAGTGCTGGAGTTTTCTAGAGAACTATTTGGTTGTGTTGTATAGGATTGCTTCAACGCTTTTGGGTTTGTGATGTGGACAAGCTGCTTACAGGCATTTGCACCTGTACCCTTGACCCTTGCTTGTTAAAACATGCAGTAGAGAACCATTAGGCTGGATCAAGCAAGTGATTAATGCCTCACTGAGCGCAGATGTGGTTACAGCACTTAAAGATCAGTTATTCACTCAAGATCACCCACTCCACCATTCACTTTGTTCTCTGGATCCTACAAAGCTCTAAGAACCACAAATATTTTCCCCACTTATCATTGTGCTTCGCAAGTGATTCCTCTGTCACATGTTTTGTCTCTCTCTCTGTATGTGTGTGCATGCTCACAAATCCAGGAGGCTGAACATAAGGGCTTCTATCTCCACACTTTCTATTCCATTCCGTTCCCCTAAAAGGGCAGCTGGAAGAGAAGCAAGAAAAGAACGGAGAGCAACAGAGACAGGAGAGCTTGGCATTCCATCTCTGCCATGTTTATCTTTCTTTTGCCTTCAAGGAGAGCCAGGTTTGTGAAATAGTAATCCTCATAAACCTCACTCTTTGACAGGCTTTGATACAAACTCAATTCATGTACACCTCTATTAGCATTTGCATATCAACTGGATGGAAAAGCAAAACACAAACAGTTACTTGAAATTTCATGCACATAACAAGCACACTATTCAATCTTAAAGAGACCATTCTGGACCCACAAGAAACATTTGTCATCTACTGAGGTTCACAAGTTTTTTATATGTAGTAAGATTTAACTCTAAATTTTCACTTTTTAATTTACAGCACTGGCCAGAGAAAACATTAACTCATAGTTATTCACCTCTTCTGAGCCACTATTTGAGGATGTTGCTTTTGACTGCTGCTGCTGCTGCTGCTGCTGCTTCCTGAGCATTGCAGATCTCTGAACAGCCAAAATACTTGGGTTTGATTTCCAAAACTGAAAGGGAATTTAAAAAAATAAGCAGCCTACTTAATGAATGCCATAATTAAGTATTCAATCCTAAAATGTACAGAATTTGAATTTCATATTTTATGCACAAATAATCATTTAATTTTAATCCTAAATACTATTATACAGGAATACTATGTTGGAGGGTCTACTCTGGGCTAAACTCTAAACCCAAATCCCTCACCTACCCAAATACACACATCTAAAGCAACTTTTGGAATCTTATTTTAAGCAGCTCACCAGACTTTCACAGATTTAAAACATTCATTTAAAATATGCAAGTGGTCTGCAACTGTTCTAAATAGAATACTACTTGATTATGCAACTGAAACAGTTACATATTTCAACTGAACACATCAAAAAGGTTAAATGGTATTACTGAATACGATTTCATTTTCACATTCCTTCCTAACTAGAAAGTTAGAATCCTTGGCTCAAGAGAAAAAAAGAATGGGTTTGAACTATTTGAACAGATGAACAAAAAGTTCTAAATCCACTACAGAATCTAGTATTTCCACTGTTTATTAGTAAAATATTTTCAAATTTATTCTATTTATGCAGATGCTAATGTAAATAAAAAGACATTTAATTTTACCTCAGCTCCATCGGCTTTTGGAGGTTTAGCCTGGACTTTCTTTCCTTTAGAAACATCTGATTCTGATTCTGATTGACTGCCAGACTCTGAAGCAGAGTCTGAATCACTGCTTCCCGACTGGCTGCTACTTCCATCGCTACTGCTTCCAGAACTTGAACCGGATCCAGTACATGATGCTGAACCAGAATCATCATCTGACTGGCTGCAATTACAAATTAAAAATAATCATCATACTTAAGAAAAAACAATTGTAACTTCATTTATTCCTTAAAATCCCTGTCAGTTTTCAGATAGCAACTTTCTGATTCAAACTCCTATCCAGCTGATAATCTCTGCAATGATGCTTACACTAGCAATCTATAGCTCTGCCACATTTATGTCTCAAAGTATGTCTCAAAGTATGAATAAGGTTTTTGAAGAAATATGCTTGGAACAAAGGATAAGATACAGGATTGGTTGACCTCAGACACGTAGTTGCTAGGCAACTGAGCATTTCATGCTGGACCAAGGAATGTTAATGTTTTGCCATTCCAATGACAATACCTCAAATGTTAATGACTGACTCTGAGCAGCGAAAACCTTATGTGAATTAGAATTATGGGTACACAATAGTATACTTTACACTTTCAGCTGCTGAAGCAGCTCATTGCAGCTCATTGCATTCAACAAACACATTTAGGCATAATTTATGATCAGTGTCATATAGTGGTTAGAGAATCATGTAGGATCTAGGAATCCCTGTGTTTCAGTGTCCATTCAACCCTGAAAGGTCACTATGTGATCTCAAGCCAGGCATGTGCCTTTCAGCCTAACCTACCACATAGGTTTATTGTGAGAAAAGGAAGGGAGAATAGTATCTGCTACCTTGAACTCTTTGAAACGCAAGCAGATTACAAATGCCATAAATAAATAATATAAAATAATGCTGGAAAGTGTGCATAAAGAAAAATAACCATCTGCTCATACATTTTATGGAGCATTTTGTTAGCACAGTCATATCTCAATTTAGGCAGAAGTTTCATTTAGAAAAGTGGTGCCTAAATGGAAACCATGTACATGGGACAACTCACTCGACTGACCCATCTGAAAAATTACATTGGCTCGCAGTGGGTTGACCAACCAACCTAACGACTGTGTTGCCTTGAATGATGAATTAGCCTCTCTGTGAGGAGTCAATGGAGGGAAAGACAATCTCCATTGACATGGATCAGGTTGATGGGTCCACATGAGTTTTCATTGAATGCAATGGGGAACTGGCCTCTATACAAGTCAAAAGAGTAGAGGAACCTGCATTCAAAGGGGCATTGCACAGCAACCCCAGAGAGTACGCATCACATGGGGAATGTCAAAGCATATGATCATACCTAAAACTTTCACTATATGAATATCATTCAAAATGTGTGCAGCAGTGCTCACTCACACTACAGATGAGAGTTTGCTGATGACTGTAATCTGAAACACACAGATGTGACCCATCCTCCAGAAAATGATTTTTCACAGAATGCCATGCTGTAACACAGGTAATATCTCCCCAACACACACATCTCCCCTCCCAAACACATATTTTTCAGACTGCAGTGTGGAAACACATAAATGCGCACAATCCATACCCTTAATGACTGTATAGAAGAGAGCACTACAAGGTGGAGCTATTATCTGTTGAAATTTCTTCATCAACACATTAGAAGTATAAGAACACTGCTCTCCTTTCTATTTAAATCAAAAGGATAATGTGCATAAGGCATATCTCCCCTTATATGAGTTAAAGATTGATTGTGTGGAGCACAGAATCCACTATGAGGCACCTTGTACAAAGAAGAGTCTGAAATCTTTAAAGAGAGCCAGTGAGCTCATAGCATATAGCTTATGAACTATTCCATCTAAAATACTACTTTTAAAAACAGAAGAATCAGTAACTGTAATGTTGTAACTACACCATTCCATCACAGAGGTACATGACCATTGTTATCAGTATGGTTTCACAGAACAGCTTCTCCCTTAACTAAGGTAGTTGTCATTAGCAAGTTATCAATTTAACCTTAGCAACTGGAAATTATCCCTACAAATAAAATGAAAAAACACAGCACTTAGGCACATTCTCCAACATGACTCATAACTTAAAAAAAAACCCAGAGTATGAATTAATTCTTTAAAATTAGATTTAAAAAGAGCAATTGTAGCTCTTCCTCCTTCATTATCTCCAAGTTAAAAATAATAAAAGCTAATTAAAGAACATTAATGTTTGAAGCAACACTTTTAGCTACTAGGCTAGTAGTCTTTTACAAAGACAAGTTAGTCACACCTATGATATTAGCATAAAATCTAGCACTTCAGGAACCAATATCAGGTACGATGGTAAAAGAGATCCGTCTTACTGAACTGCTAGAGTACACACATCGTACACTCAGTAGTGGAATTCCTTGCTCTTAGAAAAATAGATCACTTCTCTTTTTTTGTTCTTCTCTAGTAGTTACAGTGTAGAGCATTTATTCTACAACTTATTAGTTTTGTACAAAGTTACTTTTGCCCCTGTCAACTGTTGCCAAAGCATTAGGTTGTTTTCTAATTGTTTAATGTCGATTAAATTGTTCTACTCACTTTGTTCATGCTTATGAATCACCCTGAAATATATATTATAAGAAATTTGTTTGGAAATAGAATATAATCACTTTTTGCATGACACACTTTTGCTTTTATACCAGCTCATAAAGCATGACTTTTGTATAATGTGACTAATTGTTTAAATAAATCTGGAAACATTCACAAGTGGGATTTGGTGCCTGAAATGCCACTAACTTGCACTGGTAGGCTAAGCTACTCCTCCACAGTGTCGCTAACACATAGATACATACTAAGACTCTCCACTTCAGCACTAATGACTTATTGATAGTACAAACATTCCTACCACCCTCACAGTATCATTGAAGGGGATAAACTAGGGCTCTTTCTGCACTGGGCCTCATTCCAGATTATATCCTACAACAGGGGCCTGCCATCCACCTGTATAGTGCAGACTATGGTAGGTCCAACCCTGGGCTTGCTATAGTCCGTACTAGCATGTGGATGACAGGGCCCTATTGGGGAATACAATCTGAAATAAGAACTAGTGTAGAAAGGGTGTAGATCTTTCCATAACACAGTTTTATATTATATAGTGGTCTGCAGGTTTTAAATCATAGGGCCATATAGGGGATTACACCGGCCAAACTATCAAAATATTTTGGAACTGTTCTAAGCAAAAATCAGGAGTATCACTTCCTGCAACTGTTCCAGGGCAGGTCAGCTTCCTCAATAGTAGTTAATACTTGTGGATGGGGTGGAGAAAGTGACACCACAAATCCTCTATGCAAAACCTCAGATTTCAAATTACCTGGGGGGGAGGGGTATTTGATAGAGAAAAGGGCAACCCATGTTATGAATGATCATAAAAAGCACTATAATAATTCATAGGACCTTTAATTCTGGACTTTCAGAGTTGAACTGTGCATAGTAATATTATTTAACTAAGCAATTAGTGTGCACACACGAAAGCTCTGCAATTTCGTTGGAAAAAAGGAAAGGGAAAGTTTGAGTTTAAAGAATGAAAGAACCCTAATCCTGGGAGCATTGCAAGAAGTGCCATACCTGAAACTTCTACCACATAGATGCCAACCAAGATGTCTGTATCAGTGCTCACTCTCACCCTAGACAAGGGCTTTTCACAGACTGTAATTCTGAACACCACAGATGCCAGCCTCCTGCACAAGGTCAAAACCTCCCACAGACTGCATCCCTGAAACACTGTGGTACCACCTCCCCACCAAATCAAAGCAGAAAACAGTCAAAACCCAATGAACATCCAAATCGACATACAGAACACACAAACTAATGATTCCCTCCATTCGGCCCAACTACCTGCCATGCTCTTAACCACTCAGAGGCACCCAAAAGCAATCACAAGAACGTAAAACTCACCAAAAGCCAGCCAAAATTCACAATCCCACCCCAAATATATACTCAGAAATTACTTCCTCTTCCAAAAGAAACCCCAGTAATGCCAAATACTTTTTGGCAAAAAGACAAGTGGGAAAATAGCTTCTGGACCCCAAAGAAGGTCCCTACATGCTGCTTTTACACTTCAAGTATTAAAATGTGCAAACAGAAAGTCATAGGTATAGTCACAATTTGTAGATATGCAATTGTAAATCCCTATTAAAGAATCTATTATACAATTTCCCTATACATGGCATATTGCATAAAAGGGGGGCAACTGTATTTTGATATTTACAGGACACCATGCAGAGAAAAGACTCAGAAAGGACTCCACATGAACAAAGTGCATCAAGAGCCTGATATTCTGACTCCATTTCAGAAATCAAAAGCCTGATGCTCTGACTCTGTTTCAGTCTCTAAAAGAGCAGGTTACAAGCCGAAAAAGCTACTGCAATGTAGCAAACAAATAAATGTGTATTCCTGCCTTAGCACAGTACTTAATCTGTAATTATTTTCTGGAAGTAGCAATGTTGGACTCGCTATTGTGAGCTATGTTTGTTTGCTGGTTACTAGCCAACAAATATACAGTGATTTGAATTCAGACTCCCAGTAACCTACCTTTATATAAAGAGGTCAGAATCTTCTCTATAAAATCAGCACTGGGGAGACCTAAGGCCTATTCACACGAGGGCCAGAGGAACGTGGTAGGACACCCTGGGATGGAGCATTCGCTCCACTGGGCTGGCGGCTCAGAACCGCCCCAGCCCGTCCCAGGGTTCCCACACGTATTCTGGGCGTAGAGCACAAAATCGTGCTCTGCACCTGTCCCAGGGCATTCGTGGCTATCCCCAGACATCCTGCAGCTGTTCAGGAGGGAGTGTGTATTTTGTTTTAAAAATATGCCCTAAAAAAAAGGGTCTGGTGTTTTATACACCAGTGTGTCTTATAGGCTGGAAAATATGGTAATTTAGCCACACAGGCCCTGGTTACCTCAAAAAAGCACTACTGAAACATATGCCACATTGGACTATTTTATGTTTGATCCAGAAGCTGTAGCCTGATGTGACGGTTCCCTTGTGTTCTTAAACAATGCACTCAGATGGCACGGTGGAGATAATAACACAGATGTTGAATATTCCTGTTATCAAAATCAACGTAAACCCCCATACTTTAGACATACAATAGGGTGAAATTCTGTATAAGCCTCCCAAACCAAAAGGCATTAAATGCTTTTATTTCCAATGCCTCCACCTATTCGCATGGGAATCTAATGACCCCTTGAAGTCCATACCTTTTGTAACATGCCAGACTTTCACCTGCACCCTGCAACTGTTAGAAAGATGCACACTGTCTAAAGACAATGAGCTCAGAGACAGATTTCTTACAGTCCCTTGACATATAAGACTAGACGTTACTACTTTTCTCTGAAGTCCAGTCAACTTCTAAGACTTTAACCATAAGAACCAAATAACTATGCTGATTCTAGGCAAATGGCTTTCCCAGAATCCTCTAGTCTGCCTCCCTGAAACTGAATTCTATAAACATATGATAACTTTGTTCAAAGAACTGCGATTTCTACCAATAGCCTTCCATCTGAGCTTAAGATTTTGTTGTTGTGTTCTTGGAAAAAAGTGAATCACATCTTCATTTGTACTTTAGTCTTTGTGTGAAGTCTTTATAAAAAAAATCTTCTGCCACAATAAGAATGGGCCCTTTTTAGCTTTTGCATTCAGATTATTAAATAGCTACTCTCCTGAAATTACACAAGCGCCAATACTGTTTACATTTCACTGTGTTTTTACAATAATTTTATGAACTCATAAACCTCTAGTTGCTAGAAGTGTATGCATTCATTTGTTTATTCTATATCTGCCCCTTCAGTTAAAGGTCTTAGGGCAGGTATTATAAAGTGAGTTTAATCAGGTATCAAATGGTATGTAACAGTGATGGTCTGGTACATCACTGAGGGGGAATGTTCCAGGGAGTAATCCCCCAAGGTAGGAAATTTTGAATATCTGAAGGCAATGGAACCTAAGAACTGAACGGGTATATAGTTGGGCACCTGTACCTGCTGACCCAGTAGTCAGTTTCACTTAGCTCCCCATGGCTTCCTTGAGTCCTGGAAAAGTTGGAAATACCACAAAATCACATGCATTTTTGCATGATTCCCAGGAAATCTGCATTTCAAATATCCATGGTTTCCTGTAACCGGGAGAGGAACTGGTACCTATCCCCTGAATACAGAAAATGACACTCCATTAGGTTTATATGGGATTCACGTCACTGTAATCCAACCAGACTATATAAAATACCTGTTCAGTATTGTCATGGGTTCTTTAATGGGTGTTTTTACACTGGCAGTAAGTACCCATTTTAGCACTCATTAAGGACCCATTTGGCTGAGAGCCGGTTGACCCCATTAGGGACACATCTGTTTCCACCACAGCTAGGGAAATCCAGATCATATGGGTCCTTCAGGATCTATAATCCAGATTTCACGTAGACCCCCATTAAAGGGGTCTACAATGGGGTCTTCAGCCATAAAATCCAGATTATAGGGAGCCTGTTTCCACTGCAATTGGGCAATGGGGTCTAGAGGAGGCTCAGGGAAGGGGGCACCCATGGGGGTGCCCCAAAATCAAAACTTCAGAATCCCTCTGAAGTCATTCTGAAGTTGCCTTTGGAGATCAGCAAAGGCTCCAAAGGGGATTTTCTGTAGAACCTGTGCTAATCTCCAAAGGCAACTTCGGAATGACTTCAGAATGACTCTGGAGGGACTTCGGAGCCTTTGCTAATCTCCGAAGGCAACTTCAGAGATTGCAACCCCTGTCCCCCAAAACACCTGGGGTGACAGGCAGACCCCTTGTGGGTAGATCAGGATGAGTGCTCCAGTGTTTCCACAGCAGGCAGACCAGCACCCATTGCTATTGGGTGCTAGACCATCCATGGAAACACACTGGGTACTTCCCTTAATGCGGATCTACTAGATCTGGATTAAGGGAAGTACCCATTCCTTAGATCCGGATCTTCTTACAACTGGGTTAAAGAAGCACGGTGGAAAAACACCCAATGTTGCAACTAGGCTGAGAAAAATAGGTCAGGGAAGATTCTCATAACAAGAGATATGCATTTTATTTGCAGTCTATTTTATAGAACTAAAATTTCACTTATGATTCAATCCTACAAACTTATACAGAATACAAACATAATCCATAAGGGGTTCCCTCTCCCAATGCCAAAAAAATTTCACAGTCTATACTTACTTCCCTCCTCAACGTTTCTCGTAACACTCATATGAATTCAGACATTTCACTAGAATGTTGGCACATTCAAAGATTGATATCTGAATTTGAACTGAATGCCCTTCATACATTCATATGAAGCTTTGTTACAGATTTGCATGGAATTCATATGGAATGTTTGTATCGAATTCAAGTTCTACCACATTCGAAGGAATTTCCTCGAACGAATATGATTTTTTTGCATTCAATTTGAAACAAATCAAATATAAGAAAACATTGTAGATCCCTACAAGAGTAAACTTGTCTTTTTTTGGGGGCGACTTTGAATTCCTTCCTGGTGTTCTCTTTCTCTTTCACAACACCACTGTATCAGGATTAGACAAAATCTCTCTGCCTCCACTTGTAAAGTCTGATGTCTCAGTCTTTGGAAATATTTGTTCCCCTTCATCTTCTCTCATTCCTGTGTCCTCTCTCCACCCTCCATCCACTGAACTCCTTCAACTATCTCTTCTCTCTTACTGTCCTTTCTCTCAACACTCTCCTTCAGCCTCACTCCCAATTTCCACAATTCTTTGTCATCTGATACTTAATGTGAGTGGGTGATGTTTCAATTTCATATCAAGATCAATGCCTTAATATTAACTGTTTTGAAAACTGATTTTGCAGGAACCTACAATCAAATCTTTTAGGAGTGAAAAGACCAATTTATCAAAACATACAGTTTTATCTCTCAAATGCCTGAAAGTTATTTGGCAAATTAAGAGATTAATCTCAAGTTAAAACTCTAATGCACAAAAGCAGAGCAAGTGCATATTAAGCAGAATTATCAGAATTTTTTACAAGTTTCAATTTGAGAAATTCACTTCTTACACAGCAGATCTGATTTCTTAAAAAATGAAGTTAAATTCTTAGGGTTAGCAGGAAGGACTATACAACTAATAAGGATTGTTCAGTACATGCAGAAACATGTATACTGACCAAAAAACTCACTCACTAGGGATGTGCATAAATATTCATTACATTCGAAATTTGTCAAATTCGTATGAATTTGGACATTCAAATCTGAATACAATGTTTTCATACATTCGTACAAAGCTTCATTACATTTGTGAACCTGTGGAGGTGGGAAAGCGGCTGCACCAGTCACATGTGCAACAGATCCAGAGTTGATTCAAAGTAGATTCAGAGTGGGTTCAAAATGGATTGAGAGTGGATTTGATGCGTTCAGAGTGGATACGTAGCGGATTCATAGCTGATTCATAGTGGGAATTTGAACTGGATTCACATCAAACATTTGTATCAAATTTGAATCCTAAGACATTTAAAGGTGATCTATTCGAATGAACGTGATTTTTTTTTGCATTCATTTCTATACTAATAAAAAAAATTGTGCACATCCCTAAAACTCACACTTGCAGTAAATTGTAGCTCTAGTTAAGTTTAACATTACTATTGTCAATAAACCTTTTTTTGGGGGGGGATACAATCAAATTCATTGATGGGTAAATAAAAGATAGCAAATTTCATATATTTTATAATATATAATAAGAAGTATTTCCTTTTGCAACGTATAACATGCAGTGTGTTACACAACAATATATGTACTCTTTGAAAGAACCCTACAGCAGATTTCTGCTACTGTCTTCTAATTTAAAATGAGGTGTAAGGCAAAGAGTAGCTTATTCACAAAGAGGACCATGTGAGTTCATGACAGAGAAAATCAGGCACTTCCTGTTCAACAGCACAACCTTGTTATCAGTTGCGCTGTACCACTCAATTCCCACCAAAGAGAGAAAAATCTATTCAGATGAATGGGAGGAAGACCCAGGTCCTCCCTACCTTCCTTACTTCACTACCCTTCCCCAACTACCCAACATCTACAGATCCCTTCTTAAAGAACTGATACCACCAGTTCTTTTGGGTACCTTGGACTATGCTTTAGCTTATCCGATAACTAGTTCCTGAAGCTCCCAAACGTGGCCTCTACTGCGTTTGTTGATTTTTTCCCCTTCAAATACAGTCCATTTTTATAATATTTGGTATCATAAGGATGTAAATTCTGGCTAATAATGCCACAAATATTTTGACAGCAACTTTCAGACTGCCTTTTCCAATAGGGATATACAAGCCACTGACCTGAACAGCTCATAAGACATTTGAGCCAGCCATGTCCCTCTTACATGAGGGCTGATGCTGCCAGGTCTCTCACTTATATATGTGCCTCCCCAGCGTGTTTAGGAACAAAGAAGGAACAGAGGCATATGTTGCCACTTCCTCCCAGCTCAAGGCCAAAAGGGGGATTCTGAAGGTGAGATTATCCCTTTCTCTAGGACCAAATGGTTTATAAGTCATTTGAGTCAGCAGCTTGCACATTCTTAATTCCTGACTGAAGTAAACAGTACCTACGGAAATTTGAGGAAGCTCTCTCTTAGAGATGAAATCTCGAAGAAATCACAAAAGCAAATCATCACATTCGACCTGCAATTTCTAACTGGACCTTTCCAATTTATGCTGGCAAAGCAGCTAAAGAGGGAATAAAAGAGATCACATAGATTCAGTGATATACAAACCTACAGAAAACTTTACTATTGTTCCTCCTGCTGTTGTTTAGTACCACTAAGTCTTGAGGTCTTTTTTGTAATGATCTCTGGTATAGTATGCAAAGGAGCTCAGAGGCTTTTTTTGCACGTTACTGCAGTTTAAGGGACCTCATGCCTCCTTGTTAGCATGGGGTGTTTTTCCACTGCAGCCCTTAGATTCAGATCTAAGGAATGGGTACATTCCTTAATCCGGATCTAGTAGATCCGGATTAAGGGAAGCACTCAATGTGTTTCCACGGGAGGTGTAGCACCCATTAGCAATGGGTGCTAACCCCCCTGCCGTGGAAACACCTTTGCACCCATGTGGGGAATCCGGATCATCGTACGAGGGGGTCTGCCTGTCACCCCAGGTGTTTGGGGGGGGGGACAGGGGTGCAATCTCCAAAGCGGCTCCAAAGTCACTTCGAAGTCTGTGCAAAATAGCTCCGGAGTGTTTTTGAAGTCTGTGCTGATCTTCGGAGTGAACTTCGAAGTGACTGATCACTCCAAAGATCAGCACAGACTTCAAAGATACTCCGGAGCTATTTTGCACAGACTTCAAAATGACTTCGAAGCCTAGGTTTGGGGGGTGGGGGCAATGGGTGCATCCCCTCCTCCTAGCCTCCTCTAGACCCCATTGCCTGTTTCTCGTGGAAACAGGCTCCCTTTAATCTGGATTTTCTGGCAGATGACCCCATTGTAGACCCCATTAATGGGGTCTACAGAAAATCCGGATTAAAGGCCAGAAAGTACCCATTTGATCCAGATTTCCCCAGCAGCAGTTGAAAGAATCGGGTCCCAAATGGGTGCCGTAGTGGAAATGGGGTCATCTGGCTCACACCCAAATGGGTCCTTAATGGGTGCAAAAATGGGTACTTTCTGACAGTGGAAAAACTCCCATGCTCTGTCTGCAGTGGATGGAGCACAGATAGAACTAGGGGGTCCAAAATGGTTGCCTAGACCTGGATACTAGTAGATATTTTTTAAAAGGTCTAGAACTTCATACACCAGTCCATGGAGCAGCGTGGAAGGCACACATCTCCATGTTCTAGTTTATTAGGGGAACTTGTTTCAGTGGCATAACAAAGTGCACTGCTGAAATGGATCTCCTGGGGACTCCAAAGGCAGGAACCTTCATTCCTGGCCATCCAAACTTGCAGAGGCCATCAGGACAGGTGTAGAGGCTGTCCCAGAACAGCCATTCAAATGGGGATGGCCTCGTTATTGAATCTGTGGAGTGCCACAGCTGATCTGGTTTCACTGGAGTGGTGTATGACAAGAAAGTGCGGTCAGCTCCTAATTACTTAATGGACATGTTCATGCAGATTTACTATTATCCTCTTCTGTAGTTTGAACTGCAACTCTCTACGTTCCAAGCACCTATTTTTTCAGAAAGAATTTATAAAAGGTACTGATGACTTGATCAGAAATCAGTGGCAGATAGCTGGTAAGGTCAATGTTTACAGCACCTCACTGGCTTAATAGTTCACAGTTTGAGCCCATTATCCCTTTCTTCTCATTTGTTGCAATTCACAGTTGCCCAACAAATACATAATCTGCCATGTTCATTGAGACAAATTTTCATGTGAGTACATGCAAAATTGTATTATTATACTGTCTTACCTAGCGTTAGCTCTATCTATTCTGATCCTCCTAAACACCCTTTTTAGTTGCACTAGGATTGAGTCACTGCTGTTAGAAAATAAATCTCTGTGAGACAAAGTCTACTTTTTTTGTAAAATTATTCACTGTCAATGCAATTCTAATCTACATTTAAAAAAATAAGGAGAATCTGAACAGACTTGACAGAACCCAGGGAATTGCCAAGAAGTGTGGAATCTTCAAGGGCTGTGCAATAGCATCATCCCAAGTGCCAAATGGTACCCACCACACCTGGCTGCAAGGGCAGCTGAGAGGCAGAACACAGGCTAAGAGAGGCCAGCCTGAGGGAAGGGCACAGAGAGTGCTAGTAAGTGCTTCTTAAAAAACATAAGGCGCCTGCTGGATCAGGCCATAGCCCATCTAGTCTAACATCCTGTCCCACACAGTGGCCCACCAATTGCTTACAGGCATCTCAAGTATAAGACAAGAGCAACCCTTCACCGGCTCTCGTATCCCAGAAAATGTCCTTAAAGGCATCCTGTCTGTCTCCTCAGCCTTGATGATTTATCTAGTAGCCAATGATACATCATTCACTAATTTGCCTAAACCTTTTAACTCTTTTCTTCAACACCAGTCACTCATTTACATCCTCCTCCAAGGTGGGTGGCTGAACGGAACTTCAGCAAAGACCAAGCTTTCTATGCACTCCGTGGAGCAGGGCACAGATAAACTGACCCTAGCCAAATAGGTTCTATTCCAGGTAAAGTCAATATGTACCTCTATTAGGAAATATCTGACTATCAGATCAGCATGTAAAAGATTTCAAGACAACAAAAGTATATAGGGATACACAGGTTAGAACAAATGTGCTGATTCAAGTGTACAGATCCTACTGAGCTCAATGGAGTATCTTTACAGGAAAAAAAAGCGTAAGAATACAGTATTCAAGAGAATACACATATGGATATTTCACAGTTTTATGTATCACTGTTAAATTCCTCAAAGAGAAAAATGCTGAGGTTTGTTCTTAGTAATGACTTTAATGGTCTTTGGAAAAAAGTATGAAAAATGTATCTGCAAAAAAGGCCACATGCCTCTTATAAGAACAGATAAAGAAAGAAAAAATTAGCAACAGTAGTTTTAACAAGTACCATAAATGAACCAACTCATTACATGGAAATCTGGGAATACTTCTTCCAGCTTTCATCTTTTATTATGACTGACACAAGCTACTACTATGTCAGAAAGCAAAGACCAGATCCAAGTGGCTCCATCTAGGACAAGATAGACCCTATGTTGATAACAATTTGATAGATTGGGTTAAATAGTATGAGACACTCTCAAAATATGACCTTCAGACCACAAGTGGACTACATTCTTTGGGAAGAGATCTGTGGAAAACTAAGAAAAATGAAAAAAAAAGTTGTTTTAAAATAAGCATAGTTCTTCAACATGGAGTAGAACACTCTAGGGGTTTCCTCTTACTCATCCTGACAGCTTAGAACTTCCTACTTACTTCCCAGTGCAATAGGACAACAGCAGCAATAATATTAAAAAGCAGGGCACAGAGCATACTACAAGGATAAAAGCACAACATTCTGATCGGGAAGACAAACTTTCCAGGAAACAAGTGAAATATGAAATGGTTGAGGGAAAAAGTAGTCTGTGGATCCTACACATGTACTAATAACTACTGCAGATTCAAAGACATTGAATAATACTTAACTATGTCTTCTTATTTTTTACACTCTTCATAAACAGATTCATCAGAATACAACAAAGTAAAGTCGGTTGGTTTGGATAATCCAGGGCATGCATTGGCCTACAATCTCAAAATCAATTTAGTTTATTTGTAATAATTTAACTCATATACCCAGTGTACCTTACATTCATACCTTGATTCACCACTGCTGTTCTTTGCATTATCTTCATCACTCTGGCCATTCATCGTAAATATTCACGAAGATAAAAATATAAATAAAAGTACTTCCAGTTTGCAGGGTGTCCAATTTGAGTTCTTTTCCTTCACTCTGAATAGTTCACATGTAACTTCTTCAACTGTGTTCACCAGTTAAAAATATTCTCCAAATAACCTTTTAAAAAAGAAACAATGATTTCAGTTTTTTTTACTTAAATGTACACCTTTCAGATTCATTATAGGAACGGGAACCTGGTCTTCTCAAATTAGCTTGAGAAATTGAATTTTCAAAAAGAAGCAAACATACAACTTATGCAACACAATAAAAATCACTGAAAAACCAGGGGAACAACGATTCAACTTCAGCAGGTCTTGCAGCAACCTTCGAACAAGTTTAAAACGAGCTATATTATTCAAAAGTAATTCAGTACCACATAGGAAACTGGACCATTAATACAGCTGTACAGTCTTAAACAATCACAAGGGAAAATAAGGAAACAGTATTGATGTAGGATCTTTTTTCCATAAATCAATGTCTGCATAAGGTAAGAGTAAAATTGCAATCCTAAACCCATTTAACATATCCTATGTCCAATTTCATTCAGTAAGACTTGTCTCTCAGTCACCTTACACTGTACTTTTAAATCACATACACGCATTGACATTTTCTAACTCAAGTAAGTCTCAGGAATTGCTAGAGCAGGATTGTCCCTTTAAAAACAGTTTCATTAAAATCAGCCCGCTTAATAAGAACAGGCACATGTAAGGAAGCTTATTCTTAGCCGCTTAGGGAACCATTAAGGATCGATACGAGCTAATCAAAGGAAGTCATCGTGCCCCCCTATCACCGGAAGCCTTGCTCGTGCGTTGATTTTCATGTAGACAGAAAGTGTTTCTTCCATCTTTTTAGGGAACCCAGGCAAAAGGCGGGGCCACTGTTCAAAGCAGCAGGAAGGCACCGCACTGAGTCCCTGATAGCCAGCTTGTCAGCCAATGAGAAGCAGGCCTCGTGGATTTAGTGGGTGCCAAAACAAATGGGCTTTCTTCCCTGCCTCCCTCCCTCCGGTTCCCCCTCAGCGCGGCGGCACTCGGCGTCTCTCGCTGCCCTCGTTGCGGGACGCCTCTTGCAGCCTTGCGCGCCCCGCCGCTTGTTTTCTTCCCCAGGCCGGCCGGCCGGCGGGCGGCTCGGCTCTTCGCTCCTTCCCCTTGCCGTCTTACGAAAGCCTCGCCGGTCGCTGCTGCTGCGCCTCTCGTAACCGCGTCTCCTCCACCGCCTGGTAAACAAAGGGAGGCGGTGGGGAAAACTGGAGGAGAAGGGAAGGCGGAGAGGCACAGCAGAGGCGGCAAAGGGAAAAGGCAGCTCGGGGAGCGGCGGCGCCCGCTGGTCAGAAGAGCTTCTCCGGGGAGGGGAGAAAGGAAGCCCGGGCGGGAAAGCCAAAGAGCAGGCCGGCGGCGGGCCAGACCATCCCGAGGCGCCGGGGACGGAACAAAAGCGAGCTTTCTTCTCGCCTCCCTTGGGCTTCGCCGCTGCCTCTTCGCCCCACCGGGCCCCTCGCCCGAAAGTCGTACCTGAAGGCGGAGTAGCAGCCGCCACGGCCGGGCCCCTTCCCTCCCTCCCTCCTTCCTTCCTCCCCTCAGCCAGGCCGGAGTCGGCGCTTCGGCTTCCCACTCGCCCCCTTCCTTCCTTCCTTCCCTCCTTTTCTCCCCCCTCTCCGCCCTTACTTTGCCCCACCGCGGCGGCCTGCGCGAGCCCACCGTGGGGCGCTTCGACCCCGCTCCCTCGGGTCCACCGGGTCCCGGCGACGCTGCGTGCGGTCCGCGCTTCCCTCTTTCTCCCTCTCCTTTCCCGTCGGGCCGCCCGCTCGCTCGCTCCTACCTGAGCCGCGCGCCAGGCCCGCCTGGCTGCCTGGGCCTCTCCTGAGGAGCTAACGGCGGGAGCGTGGCCAAGGGCGCCGCTGCAGCCGAGTCCGGAGGAGGAAGAAGCCGCCGCGCACTCCGGGGCCTGCCGGGCTCTTTTCTGTCTCCTCAGACGCTTCTGACCGGCCCTCCCTCTCGGCCTAGCCGAAGAAAGGGAAACGGGGAGTGGGGGTGGAACCGGCCGAGTTACCTCAGGAACAGAGACGGGGAAAGGGAAGAGAACGGGTTAAAAAAAAAGCCCCAGAAAGCCCGAGAGAAGCGGCGGGCGCGAGTCTCCGTTGCTTTAAGTGCTCCCGGCCGCTGCCGCCGCTGCCGCCATCACGCTGCCGCAGCCGCCGCCGCTCTCAGCACTGCCTCCTTCTCTTCCCCCTCCCCTCGTCCGATGGAAACCCCTGGCGTGATGTCAGCCCTGGGACAGAGCGGGAAGGGGAGGGAGGGAGGAGTCAGGCAGCGAGGAAGGAGGGAAGCGGCGAGAGCGAGGAGGCCGCTGGGCGGCCGGTCGGTCGGTCGGGGCGGGCGCGCTCGTGTGCGCTAGTGCAGCAGCAGGGCAGCGCCGCGCCGCGCGACGAGGTGGAGGAAGCGAGGCGGCGGCGGCGAAGTGACGAGCCAGGTGGGCCTATGGCGGGGGGGGGGGGTGCGAGGGGAGCAGGCAGGGGGTGCCGGTGCGGAGGGGGGGGGCAGCAGTTCGGCTTTCCGTGGCCACGAGAGGCCGAGGGGGTTGCAACTTCCGAGGTCCCTCGGGGGAGGAGAACTTGGGGGGGTTGAGAACGAGGTCTCCCTTTGGACACGCGTAAACGTATCGCGTTCACACGCAACAGAAGGGGCGCCTGGGAGAGACAGGAGCGGGTAGTCCTCAGGTTCCTCACCCTTCTCCGATCTACCTTGTCTGCTCCTAGCACAGAGAGTCAGTAGCGATGGGCGAGAGGGGCAGGTAGGTGGGTGTGAGCAATCCCGCCTTGAAGTCGTTTCTGAGGCGACTCTCGTGTGTGGGTTGCGATTGTTGTTGTTTTGCTGTATCTGATGGCGACCTTGACAGAAATCGACTTCAAATGGGAATAAGGAAGGCATTGGGCGTCTTAGGCGGTAGTCACAAGGTTTAACCCAGCTTCAGTTCACTTTCAGAGTAAGAGAGTACATCAGCATACTGATAGCCCTGTTTCCACTGGTGTCTTTTAAAACGGTTTAAAAACGAAACAAAAAAAGTAATTCAAACAGGGATTCTGGCATTCCCCACTTCTGTGGCTTTAAATCACTTTAAATTGCTATCAACCCCTCTCCTGTCCCAACTCAAAACGGTTCAGAAGCGCATTGGGGAAAGGGAATCTTTTCTTCCCACCCCCTGCCTGTTGAATGGATCCCCCAATGACATGGCCAATGGTGGGGAATTGCAGTGCCCCTCCCCCCTCCCCTCATATTTTTGCAAAAGACATCCTGCCAGTCCTATGCATACACACATACAAACACACACCCTTTCCCTTCACTCTTCTCCCCTCCACATTGCCAAAAACACCAGCTAGTATACGCGCACACAGGTAAACTCAGGACTGGTGCTTTTTTATTTTTCCACAAATGCAGAAAAGTGCAAAAGGGGCAGCAGAGAGAGAGCTGCCTGGCTGCACACAAGTGCGCAGTTACCGGTGGGGCATGGCGGGGAAGTGCTTCTTTCCTTCCCAGGGCTCAGCAAGGCAAAAGAGGAGCCTCCAATGTGTGCTTCCTGGCAAGGAGAAAGTGAGGGGAAGTGAAAAATGAAACTTTGTTATTAGTGTGAAGTGTGGAGTGGGTGAATTGCTACATCTTATCAGGCTGAATTGTTCCTTCTCTGCTCAATATGGATCTGACAAGGGGCTGGTCCCTGTGCAGGGTGAAAGCCCACCTGTTTCATGACGTATTTGCCCCAGTACTGCTGTAGCGTTCCCACTGCAATAAGGAAGTAACGTTTTAAAAGCAAAAACAAAAAAGCACCTGAAAAAATGTGTTTATTTATTCTGGTCTTTTTAGCCAAATAATCCTCAAAGTATCCCTGAAACTGATTGGAAACGGGGACAAAGAGGATCCAAACCGTTTTTAAACTCGGCTATAAGCTGTTTTCTTTCAGGGTTAAAGAACTCAGAAAATTCACCTTTGGGGTAAACAATGTGGAAAGAAAATTACTGGTCACTTTGCTGATGTGTTCTCTCGCTCTGAAAGTGGACCGAAGTTGGATTAGGTTGGATTAGGTGTGACCACAGCCCTGGCAGAGGATGGACAGAGCTGAACCACAAGGGAGGTACAATTGGGGGATGTGATGTGGTTTGTGTTTAAGTTGTGCATGTTATAATACTGGATGACTGCCTGACAGCTCATCATTACTGCCAATTTTCCTTCCTTTCTCTTTTATGCAGACAGCAGCCCTGTGAGGTAGTTTCAGCCCTGAGGCTTCCAGTATACTCTCATGGCTGAATGCTCATTGAACCCTATCAGGAGCAATTACATAACCACACAATTGAATAACCCACCTAGATTGCACTTTAGGTAAGGACATTCAGTTAATACACTATTAAGGAAATGAGTTGTTCTTTCTGTAGAGTTTTCAATATGAAAGAAGGGTATCTTTCCACTTGTTTCACTGAGGGTGTGATCCTGAAAATAATTGCAAACTGAACAATCTTTAAGCAGAATCAGTATTATTTTATGTTTTAAACCCACCCTTACCAGAGGGCTTCAGTCTGGACAACAAATAGGCAACTATTTTGTATTATAGTTCATTAGTTCTGTTTTACTGCTTTTCAAAAAAGGGGAAAGGATCTTTTAGTTTTACTATTTCTGAAACATCTGGATATCTGAGAAACTGCTGTACATTTCATTCATCCCATACTGGAGCTGAAAATACACACAAACCACAATCATCTACCATCCCATGCCTTAACTGCATTTGCACACACCATTGAGTTAGGACCTTAGATACAGGACATATTTTACAGACAAAACATTCCAGGGCTAACCAGGATCAGGTGATACTGTGCTCCCATGGCACCAACTCCATGCAGAAGAAGAGGAAAATGTGTTTTTTGAAAGAAAAATCTTAATGGAAGCTTATTATGAGGGATCCAGAAGGAACTCTGAGCTATGAATCCCCCAAAATTATGCTTTGCTGATAGAATTAGACTAGAAAAAGTTTTATGTTCTACTGTATCAGAGTACTTGGATTTCAGAGTCTTTGAACATCCTTTTTCCTTTCCATGATAAATAATAATGTTACCTTAAGTTCTGGCTTGGAAGCAACTCTTGTATAACTCTTCATTTTACAGCTGTTTTTATCCAATAAGCAATCTGCTGCTGCCCATGACTTTTAACCTGAGGCTTCAAACCTGAGGCCAGAAAACTTGTCACATGTTTTACACAGGAGAACTAGCTATTTTTTCTTACTTGCATTTATTTATTGAAATTATTGAAATTATTGTAATGGTATATAACTATGTATGAATTGTATTAATGAAAATAAATAAAAAATGGATGGAAAAAATATTTTTAAATAATTTATGATTATTGAATTATAATTGTTCATTGGATATTACATATTCTAATTGCATAGCATCTCCTGTACTATATAAACCACCTTGAGCATTCTTTTGTTTTGGTGGAGCAGTATTCAAATAAATGAAATAAAATGAATTAAATACAGTAATTTCAGAATGTTATAATAAGCTTGATGGGATTTTGCTGGCATAACTGTAGCAGGGCTGGAGAGCAGAATGTTGTGCCACTTTGGGGGAAGCAACAAGGGTCTGTGTTTCTGTATGTTCTGTGTTGTTGACCCAGCTCCTATTAGAGCTAGCTGTAAAATACTGTATGTTTGCAATAGACCTTCTGCCATTTGAAAACAGTGATCAGTACAGTATGGTTTACTTTTTAAAAATTTAGGAACAAAACTGTACGAATCAATAATATCTAGTTTTAAAGGCTGGATATGATGCTGGTCTATAATCTTAATTGGTTTGGCTTCTTCCACTTATTTTCCAGTGCCAACCTTTTTGCTGGCACAAAGTATGCCACATCTCTGAACAAACCTGTCAGCAGGGTTCAGAAATAAGGTTGCCTTATTATTATAATTGGGCTAGTCTCTCACAGACTTACTCAGGCACTGAGATCTCAAGGAGAAATCCTTCTTGTAGTTCCTTCTCTTTCAGAGGTACCAGGCATAAGGACTTGCAGGATGGCCTTTTCTGTTGTGGCCCTTAGATTCTGGAACAGCCTCAATCTTGAGGTTCACCAGGTGCCTACATTGTATACTTTGCAGTGCCTGGTGAAAACATATCTTTTGCTTTGCCTGAGAAAGTGAAAAAGATCACCATTTTTTTCCATGTTTCCAAAACATTTGTCTGGATGCTGAAGAAGATTTTTGAATGTACCACCCTTCCAGCATTGCTGGCAAAATAAATGGGATTTGACTGGTGTTAATACCCCCATAATTTTGGAAGAGTAGAGGAAGATACATCATTGTCAGATCCACAAAGTTGGAGTTGGTATGTGTTTTTTAAAACAAATTTTATTGAATACCATTATATAATACACACTAGTATTGTAACACAAATGAAAGATCATGAAAAACAACATCAGATACCGAGGAACAAATGTAACATTTACAGAGAGTATGTCTTGGAGCTGGCATGTTAAGCTACTTGGCCTATCTTGTAGCATGAGATTTGAGTCATTCATGTCTCCTGCTTTTGGAGAAAGTTGTGCTTTCTTGAAAATCATGCAGATATTTTTCAAATGTAGGGACTTTGTTTCTTTTGTTTGTATATGTCTATATCTATTTCCTATTCATAGTTATGATGTATTATGTGTGCATATTTCAAATAAATCCTTATGAAGCAACCTGATAACCATTTTTCTATTCCTTTTTATAAGCTTAATCCTATACAAAATAATTCCTGGTGCTAAAACCTGTGTCAGTTTTCTACCACTAACCACTGTTGGACTAGTCTTATTTGAGTATAACAGATCAGCAGTTTGTGGATTCTTTGTAGTTATTTTATAATATCTGTGGTGTCGCATAGTACAACAAGGTTCAGCAGTCAGGATTTGTTGCTTGAGTGGATAGAAATAAGTTTTGTAAATATTTGGACACTTACGTGAATTCCAGTAATGGATTTCATATTTCTGGGTTGACTAGCGTTTTATCTAATTGGGGAGAAATAAGTTATGCAGTGGCAACTCCCAAAGTCTTATAGTCCACCCAATCAGTTGTAATTTGCAGTTTTGCTGCCATTAATAAAAATAAATGAGTTATTCTTTGAATTTAATACTTCTGTTAGGCCCTTCAAATATTAAATAAGCATAATTCCTGAGAAGATATAATTTATATCATTTTTACAAAGACAGTAGAATAGAAACTATATACCGTGGCAGGACCACCACGTATGGGCAAAAAAACCCTATCTTTTTTGCAGCGCCAGCAAGCGGAAGAGAAATTACCAATAAGGTCTGAAAAAAAAAATGTATTAATTTATTTTGAAGTTCTTTTGTATTAGCTGATGAACTATGAACCCCTATCTTTGGCAGCTGGTGGACTTCAGGACTGGGTGTTCACAGGAGATGTGGGGTCATGTAGAGCACTGAGGTCATGGGGCAAGGTCTCGGGTGCAGAAAGATAAAGAAAATAGTTTATGCATGGAACTGAACTCACGGAATGAATAACAATATAAACCTGCTTTTTCTGCATGTATGTCCTCACTCACACATTGGCTTATCTAAGTACCATAGGATTCACAGCAGAAAAATTGCTAGTGAAAGAATCAAAACAGCAATAAGGGGTGTTTTTTCCACTATCAGGAAGTACCCATTTTTGCACCCATTAAGGACCCATTTGGGTGTGAGCCGGATGATCCCATTTCCACCATGGCACCCATTTGGGACCCAATTGTTTCGACTGCCGCGGGGGAAATCTGGATCAAATGGGTACTTTAATCTGGATTTTCTGTAGACCCCATTACTGGGGTCTACAATGGGGTCTTCAGGCAGAAAATCCGGATTAAAGAGAGCCTGTTTCCACATGTGTGTAGCAATGGGGTCTAGAGGAGGCTAGGGGGAGGGGGTACCCATGGGGGAGGAGCCCCAAAACCTAAGCTTCAAAGTCATTTCGGAGTCACTTCGAAGTCTGTGCAAAATAGCTCTGGAGCATCTTTGAAGTCTGTGTTGATCTTCAGAGTGAATTTTGAAGTGACTCCGAAGTGACTCTGAAGATCAACAGACTTCGAAGTGACATTGAAATGACTTCAAAATGACTTCAAAGCCACTTCAGAGATTGCATCCCCTGTCCCCCCAAACTCCTGGGGTGACATGCAGACCCCTCATGGGTAGATCCAGATTTCCAAATGGGTGCTCCGGTGTTTCCACGATGGGGAGGCTAAGCACCCATTGCTATTGGGTGCTAGACCACCTATGGAAACACATTAGGCCTTTCCGCACTTGGCCTTATTTTAGAATATATCTTGGGGCAGGGGCCTGCTGTCCACATGTTAATGTAGATTATGGCAGGGCCCAGGTGAGTCCTGCCATTGTCTGTATTAGCATGTGAACAACTGACTCCTATTCCAAGATATATTCCAGAATAAGGCCAAGTGTGGAAAGGCCCATTGGGTACTTCCCTTAATCCGGATCTACTAGATCCAGATTAAGGAATGTACCCATTCCTTAGATCCAGATCTTCTTAGATCCAGATTAAAGGAGTGTGGTGGAAAAACACCCAAGAACATAAGAGGAGCCCTGCTGGATCAGGCCATAGCCCATCTAGTCCAGCATCCTTCCTCACACATTACTCACTGTGATGGCTAGGACCTGCTTAGATCAGTAGTTAAAGTTGGCAGCAGGAAACACAAAGCAGAAGGGAACGGAAAGCCCAAGTTGGGTTGACTGCAACCACAGATGCTTGAAAATAAGCTGTTAGGCTGTGTTCACACCTGAGTTTTAATCCAGTTTGAGACCACTTTCCAAGTGAGAGAATATATCAGCGAAGTGAATAATCATTTTCTGTCTTTATCTAATCCAAAGATGGCTTTTCCAGGTTAGATAATGAGGAAAAAAAAGCTTGAGACTTTGCTGGCTTATTATTTCACTCTGAAAGTGCACTGAAGCTGGATTAAAACAAGTGTAAACACAGCCCCAGATTCATCTAAGCAAAAAGTAACAAAAATAATTTCTAGAAAGAGCTTCTTAAATATCCAGCAAACCACCCACAAGCAGTACTTTAACCACATATGTTTTGCATTTGGCCTTTGGAATTCTAGTTAACGTACTACCTTATTCCAGCTCTGGCTGATACTGAAAAAGCTTTGTACACCTGCACCACTGATCACAAAAAAGCAAACTTTTAAACTTTAACAATGCAAAATGTATTGCTCTTCAGCACAAACTGTTTACACACACAATGGCACGTAAATTCTTCACTCACATATCAGCCCCAGCAGGCTTCAAAACCAAGAAGAAAGTAATTGCAATACAGTTGCCTTCATAGTACTCCATATTTTATTATTCAGTCACATGTTCTTGGTCATAATGCTGAATGGTTCATTATTTATTACATTTAAACCATTTAAATATGGTTTCTTATATAAAAAAGACCTCAGAACAGTTTGCAGGAAAGATGAAGAACAAGGCTAACTCCCCCCAACACACACAACTAGGTAAAAAGAGGGAACAGAAATTAATGAATTGCCATACATTTAGCTTTGACTAGGAAATAATCCCAACTTTGTCAAATTGATTAGTTAAGAACCATAAGTTTAAAACATCGAATGCGCTAATTTTATACAAGAGAATTTTCAAACAACAATTAGTATATAAGCGGTAAGTGAAAAGGACAAAAAAAATTTCCATGTCATTTCAGACTTATACCATATTATTTCAAGTGCCTGCTCAAGCACTCATTACATGTATGGCTTTATGGCTTGTAGTCCCTCACCATTGCTAAAGTGCACTTCTAGGATTTAGCTGTTCAGATTATGAATATATATTTTTCTTACTTCTTTCCTAACTTGGGCAGGGGCCTTTGAGCTAAGATCATATTTTTTCCTATGCATTTAACATTCCAAATTCTCTAAAGGCAGTATCCAAATAAACATGAGGCAGTGAAGGCTACAGCTGGTCACTTTGGCATGCATTTCAGTGTCTCTATGACCATCTGAAGGTTTCAACAGCAAAAAGGGTTTTTTCCAGTAGATCTAGTAGATCTGGATTAAGAGAAGTACCCAATGTGTTTCCACGGGTGGTCTAGCACCCAATAGCAGTGGGTGCTAGCCAGCCTGCTGTGGAAACACGAGCACCCATGTGACAAATCTGGATTGGACCACAAGGGGTCTGCCTGTCACCTCAGGTATTTTGGGGGATAGGGGGTACAATCTGAAGGCAAATTTGGAGATTAGCACACGCTCGGAATCGCTTACCAGAGAGGTGCATATTAATTAGCTCCTTGCTTGCATCTCTCCTATGAGAACTGATGAGTCACCCTCATTAATATGCACCTCTTTCCATGACTGGAGGCAAGGGGTTTCTCTGTGGAGCCTTTGCTAATCTCTGAAGGCAACTTCGGAGGGATTTCGGAGCTGCCTTCAGAGGGACTCCGAAGTCTTGACTTTGACGCACCCCCCTCCCCCTGAGCCTCCTCTAAACCCCATTGCGGGATTGTAGTGGAAACAGGCTCCCTACAATCTGGATTTTAAGGCTGAAGATCCCATTGTAGACCCCTGAAGGACCCATAATGATCCGGATTTACCCAGCTGTGGTGGAAACAAATGTGTCCCTAATGGGGTCTGTGGTGGAAATGGGGTCATCCAGCTCTCAGCCAAATGGGTCCTTAATGGGTGCTTCAATGGGTACTTACTGACAGTGGAAAAGCACCCTAAGATACCTTTTAAACAAAAAGTAATCTTAAATAAAGGTCAAATTCAGTTGGCTCAGGAAAGGGTACAAATGCAGCTCAGAAAGGTGAGAGGTAGTGAATGTTTTTTGTCCAAACAGGAGTAGCAGCAGTATGGCTATTGCTGTCTTTGCACAAGTGCTTCCCATCCCACCTCTAATCCACAGTAAAAATCACAGAATGCTCTTTAAAGTGGATTTTCTGGCATCTAAGTCATTAATGTGTAGACGCTTTCACCTCTAAGCAGCTTCTGAGTCACTTTGTGTGCGGGCATGGATGCAGCATTACATATCAAAGGAATGAAAAGATTGTTGGAATTGGAGAAATAGATTGCTGAGATTTCCTTCCTTCCTTCCTCCTATCTCCCCCATCCCACCCCTATTGATCTGCCTTTCCTGCAGCACTTGAAACAGTACCAGCACCTGAAACACTTTTAAATGAGAAGTTTTAAAATTCACCCAGTATGAGAAACATCTACTCAGAGTACTTCAAGTGCTGAACTCACTAAAATATGTAACAATGCTAAAATAAGTCTCTTTACCTGAGGACTGAAAAGTAGTTTCGTAAAGTGATCACTCTGGTGGCCAAATTATTAACTTCCCAACATGCTGAATTGTAGTTTCCATCACTCCTTGTCATTGCCAAGACTAACTGGTGCTCATGATGGTTGTTCCTAAATACCTGGATTGTCATAGTTTGTCTACAGTTGGAATTCCAGGGGAAGACAGGAAATTACAGCTCAGTTTTGCCAAGAATCCGTTCAACCATTTTATTTTTAATTGTGTTTTATATTGGTTTCATTGTAACCCATTTCTGAAACCTCTAGTAATAAGGCACAATAGAAATATAAATTCCTGACAAAATGGCAAAAAGCCAGTAATCAAATAAGAATTATTAAACCTGAAGAGGAAAAAACATCTTTCATAAAACGAAGACTTCATAAATTGTCTAGAAAAGTAGCTAGCAAGGGGGAAAGTTATCGATTGTATAGCTTTTATATAGTCTGTATGAAAGTCCCTCCTCATGGATTCCTATGTAAAAGTCAGGGAATAAATATGGATTGTCCTTTTATGGCTCAGTGTACAGCTGAATGCACTGAAAATAAATGGCAATTCTTGTAACAGTGGAAAAGTGGTGCTTCTGAAGATCTCATTAATGAAGATTAATGAACCAGCCATGTTGTCCTACATATCTCTCTTGAGCATTTTAACAAACATGCTTAATATGTTTTAAACAAGATTTTGGTAGCACATTTTTATGTCAATGAGAAAAATAAATGTCTGGCTGGTTTAGTAGGCATGAAAATGGCAAATGGGATTCCAAGGTTAAGAAGTACAAATTAGTTAGGGAGTTTGATGATAAGCATTTTTAAGGAAAATGTTAAAAACAAGATAGTGATTTACCTGAGACTACTCCTGAAGGCATCCTTGGAATACTGTTTGCATTTCTAGTTACACAACATAAAAAGTATTACAGAAACATCAATATAAAAAAGATCTCAGAAAGATCAAATAGTTGTGACACAGTACGTACTGTATGAGGGCAAGGCTAAGGCATTTCAATATTTTAAAATTAAAAATCAAGTAGAACATTTTAGAACCCAGGACAATCCAATGAAGTTAAAAGGTTAAGAAGAAACCAACTGGAATCTTCTGCCGTGTGGTGTGATAAAGGTTGGTTTTCTAAGTTGTTGTTTTTTTTACAGAACACTTATGGATACAATACTTAGTACAATAACTGATATGAATATTTGGTACAACAACTAATATGAAAGGTAAACAGACATAATAAAAAATTTGAAATGGTGTTTGTGTGTGTGTGTGTGAGTGAGTGAGTGAATGGCCAGATAACACCATGCAACCTGCGCTTGCAGAGAATTACCTTAAAAAGAAACTTGTTTTTGAATTTTCTGTTAGCTTCATTCATCAGAATCAGCTAGTATGTATTTCTCAAATGGCGTATCTGAGAGAATTGTGATGAGTTTAATGAATAACTGACATCCATTGATTTTACTTGCTGTTTTGTACATTAAAATTTTTCCCCAAATTCAGTTCCAAGGCTAAAATTTTCATCACAAGCTGCACTGATAAAATCATATTTATTGAGAGATCAACATAATTCCAAAGCATCCCATCTAATGCTGTGAAGTCCTACTGTACCTGATCCTTCCCTTCTGTAATAGGAATCCTTAAACATTTGGCTGAAACTAATACTACTTGACATCTTCCTGTTCAATATGTTAAATAACAAGTCTGATTGCTTCTTATGGGCTCATTCTCCAATTAGATAACACAATGTGGTAAAAACTATGACAATTTCCAGTGTGTGCATTAAGGGATGCAGCTCCCAAACTACCTCAATACTAGTATTGTCCAACCAAATGTGGAAAGGAGGAGCAGCCATCACAGTGGAGATATAGGTAGGATCTGCATACAGCACTGTGCTGGTCTGGTCTTGGCCCAAGAATGGAAGGTGTCCTGCATCCCATGCCAAGATCTGTCAGTATTCAGTACCCATTCCAATCAATTTTCATTCCAGAACCAAAGTTGTCAGTCGGGGCAATTTTAGCTACGCATGCAGAAATGGCATGCTTCCAGGCATAGCCTCCTGCTGGATTGGCCCAATATGTGGATGAGATATTTTTCCTGGGGTATTTGTTGGGCCAGAAGTATGAATACAGCCCTATAAACCCAAAACAGCAACATTAATCAGTGACTTATTTAAATTCATGCCAGGTGCAGATATACACTGAAAAGAAATCAGTAAAGTGAGTTAGAAGGCAGTGTGACTCTGTTGTAAGAAAGGAATGATTGTATCGAAGTTAATAAGATCCCAGATACTTGGTACCTAAAATTCTGCCTTAATCCTTCTAAAGAAAGATTGAAAAAACAAAAACAATAAGTATAATAAATGCTCAGTTTAATGAACCATGTGCTGGGACCCATTCTCTAGTTAAATCTAAAGAAAATTCAAAATATTTGCTGCCCCTAAATATAAAACTTTTATTTGCTAGTCATGAAAAGTAAAGTTTATTAAAACTCCAAGAGCTTCTCTGGGGCTTCAGACATTGTGCTTTCAACAAAAGAGGCCCTTTAAGGGGGTACAAGCTTGAAAAAAATGCCACTCTTCATTTGAGTAGCTTCCCAGAAATCTCTGTTAAAGCATGTAGGGTCCATTTTACAAAGGATTCATTTACTCTTCATGGTGAAATCAAGTCAGGGTAAAGACACAACCTTTTTATGCCCATCTTTTGCAGTTAGGTTTTTGTTCAAGGTCCACTGAATGCTTAGGTAATTTCTTCTCAGACTTTCTAACATCTCAGAAAATACTACTGTAAATTATGTGCTGTTATTATGAATCTGTCGGTGATCTGTAATTAAAATCTGCTTCATTATTTTTCCTGTTCTTGTTCTCAGATGAAGAAAGCTCCTATCTGCATGTGGGAGCTCTTTAAATATGACAAGATGCATGTATTATTGTGGTCTTCTTTCACTCATATTATGCCATACACGGGAGGTGTAAGATCTCCTCTGTGCTCCTAGGTAGAAAATAATAATAAAATGTTGTATAACGTGAAAGGTGTGTTAATATAAAGCTTTTCTGAAGCAAATACCATTTAGATGATTAGCCATTCTTTTTCATTTAGCGGCAGAACACCAAAGCAAAAGCAAGAACTCAAGCATATTGCAATCAGTGTGCTTTTTGAGATGGAGGAATTCTATACAATAGTGTTCTTTATGTGTATAACACAATGCTGTTAAAGATGTGAATTTTGTGAAGAGGATATAATTTGAATGAAGCTTTTGTTGCAAAGGCAAAAAAATGGATGTAAACATAGTACTATAATGAAACTAGGAGAGTACTATCTTGTATCATGCATTTTTTGCATTCTAATTCGAGTCAATTCAAATCTGGATGATCCGGATCTGTATTTTTGAAAATTAAATTCAAACTCGAAGATACAAATGTCGGGAACATTCGTATTGGATATTTGAACTCCTGCATCCCGTTTTTATTGCATTTGCATCCTGTTTGCATCTCATACTATAAGCGCAAATAAACACGATATTTGGATGCAATATACGATGTTCTATTCAGTCGAATTATTCAAAAATCTGTATCGGATTTTTGAGAATCCGAAATCCATTTAAATTTGGAAATTCAGATTTTCGAAAATCCGATTTGGATTTGAATGTCAGTATTCATCGAATTTGAATCGAATTTCTTAATTTTTGAATATCCATGCACATCCCTAATCATGTTAGCTTTTGCAACTACAAAAGCATATAGTTTAGTATTTATATGCACTATTTTATAAGGCTGTAATTTAATATCATTTTTCTTCTGTTTTCATATTATTTAGTTAATTGATTTTCCCAATCATAATTTCCCTTTGTGCTTCCTAATCTTCTGTCATATCTGGATGGGAACCACACTGTGGGAGGAGTGATCTTGGGGTGTCTTCACTGACAGCTATGGGGATGGAGTGCTCTTACCTGAGAATCAGGGATAAATGCCTGAGAAGAAAGCAGCAGAGCATTCTGTGGGTTTGGTAGGTGAAAGACAAGGCTTCACCTGGAAACCATCCTTTGGTTTTCCAGATGCACACTTCGATGCACTGAGGATTGCATGCAATTTGGAAATACCAAAGAAAAGACGCCAACTGAAGCTATGCCCCTCTCAGACCCCTCCAGCAGTCCTGATCCACATGTAACAACTGGAAGAGGATATAAAAAGAGGAAGAATTCATAGCTTCAGAGAACTCATAGTATCTTATGAATTTCCTACCAGAAGAGGTGGTGACAGCAACCAGCCTGAATAGCTTTAAGAAAAGATTAGGCAAATTCATGGAGGATAGATGTATCAGTGGCTACTAGAATGTATGCCTGTGTACTGCTTCTGCAAGAATTTGAGAGCAGGTGAAGGTTTTGCCTCTGTCATCTGCTTGAGAATGCCCAGAAGCAATTGGTGTGAGGCATTGTGTGAGGCAGGATGCTGGAATGGATAGGCTGTGGCCTGATCCAGTATCGTCTTATGTTCTTATGGCGGTTGAAATCACTTTACCTTAGAACTGATGGTGAAATTCTAGCAGAATGGAAGGAAGAAGGCTTTACTCTGTAATCCACAGACCAGTGTTTGTTGGGAAGAAGAGATGAAGAGTAAAGATGAAGAGACCCCATTTGATACAATGGAGGAGAGTGGCTTTCTGGTGAAGGCTGCCTTGGAAGAGACTAACAATAGCCTAAACTTTATAGATGATAAAAGCAAATAGCTCCTGTATTGAATAGTTTAGTGGGGTAGGGACACGCACGAAAGTATTTTTGACATTTGAATCCAAGTAGATTTGAATGTCAAAAAATCTGGTTCGTTTTGGATATTTAAGATCTGAATGTCATAAAATCTGATTTGAATCTGAAACATTCAAATGTTAGATTTGTATTTAAAGATACAAATGTCAACAACATTCGTATCTGTTAAATGTATCTGTACGCATTCTGTAAAAATCTGTAGGCATCCCATATTATCCCATATGCATCCCATTTTAATCCTGTATTTTAAGCACAAGATACGGATAATTTTCCCACAGATTCGTATGTGACAGATATGAATCTACACATTCAAATTATTCAAAAAATCCGTTTCGAGCTCAAATGTCGACATTTGTTGGATTCGAATTGAATATTCAGATTTTTGAATATTCGTGCACATCCCTATAGTGGGGTCCTTTTATTATTTATGCTCAGTTGGATAAACACTTAGAAGTCCAAGGTTAAAATCTACTTATAATGTCAATAAAACACTTTTTCTAGCTCAGAATTTTGTTGTCCTTGCCTGCAGCCCCCACCTTGTGTGTTCACCACTCTAACAGCTGAAGGTTACAGATAAGGATATAGAAGGCTATTTGGTGAGGACAGCCAAATAAATCTACCTGGCAGCAACGTTGATAAATAGTTGGATTGACAGGCAGGTGGTGGTATTCTCTATAATTTTACTTTGTCTCAAAGGAATCACAACAGCAAGGAAAAAAAAACAAAAAGGAAGTTTATAAATTGTCATCTGTCACCTTTTCACAGAATGCAACCACTTTTATTTGCTAATACCACTGCTGGAAAATCACTCAAAACAAGTTTCTGGTCTGGAGGCCATCAAGAGTGCCTGTACCAGAGGAAGTGCTTTTTCAGCTGCTGCTCCCACCCTTATGAAACCCCGTGCCACCCACATTAAAAAACAGCTGAAGATTCTATTTTTTTACCTAGGGTGGTGATTATATTTTTGTATTCAGCATTATCATTTTTAAAGAAACAGTAGGTTTGCTTTGCTTGTTATTACCCGGTTGATCTAGCATTTTCCTTTCGGGGGCTGGTTTTTATGCCCTGTTTATTAGTTGTTAGTGCTTCAAGTCATTTTCAAATATAGTTATACTAAATATAGTTATACTAAATAAGTATATATTTAAATGATATTCTAAAAGCATTTTATATAGATGCTATATGATGTGTATTCCATTTTCACAAAAGTCCTACCATAAAGATCATAAAAGGTCCCATTCTCATCCACCCCAAACCAGAAGCAATGTACACCACAAAGCCTTCAAGAATTTATCATAGCCACTCCTAAAAGAAGCATATAAAAATAATTTGTACAGTTCATCTTAATAAGTAAATATCTATAATTACTGGCATGGATAAAGACTATGGTTACACCTTACCTTTGATCTGAATGGAGGGTTCCTTAAGTCTGAAGAGGTCATATTTGAAAGTCTGCATCCATTTCTTATGCAGACCATTCCTTCCCAAATTGGGATTATCCACTATGGCTGTGTTCCCACCTGAGCTTTTTAAAACACTTTTTAAAATGCTACAACAAAACCCAATGCAAATGGGCACTCTGGCTGATCCCACTTAATTGACTTTAAATAGCTGTCAGGCCTGGTTATGGCACGGAATCCGCCTTGGTCACCCTGGTTGATGACCTTCTCCAGGAGATAGACAAGGGGAATGCAACCCTGTTGGTTCTCCTGGACCTCTCAGCGGCTTTTGATATCATTGACCACAGTATCCTTTTGGAGAGGCTACGGAGCTTAGGAGTCAGAGGTAGTGCTCGACATTGGTTCTGCTCGTATCTCCAGAGCCAATCTCAAATAGTGGTTGTGAGAGGTATTAATTCAACACCCTGGGAACTTATTGTGGAGTTCCCCAGGGGTCAATTTTATCTCCAATGTTAGTTAATATCTACATGAAGCTGCTGGGAGAGGTCATCAGGAGATTTGGAGTGAGGTGTCATCAATATGCAGATGATACTGATGTCCAGAATTTTGAAAAGGAACTTTAGGTTTAATCCAGAATTATTTTTGTTGGGGATTGTAGATAATACATTAGAAAGTGTAAACTCGTTAATTTTTTATATGATGACAGCCGCAAGATTATTGTATGCTCAGAAGTGGAAGGAAGAAGAGATACCATCGGGAGAAGAATGGTTAATTAAGGTGACCGATTTGGCAGAAATGGATAAATTAACAATTTATTAAATGACAGATCAACTGATAAATTTGCGAGAGACTGGTCCCCATTTATTGAATACCTGACAGAGCTCAAATTGACGACAGATGGGTTCGAGTGAGGATAAAGAATAAACAGGAAACCAAGGAGAGACAAAGATGCGGAGCAACAAAGGACGGATACAGAATATAAAAGTCAGACAAGTGGAGGAAGTCAAGGGAATTTCTATTAATATAATGATGGGAAGAGTGTGTAAATGATTTTTCTTTTTTAGTTTGTGGTAAAATTTTAATAAATATAAAATAAAAAAACAATATGCAGATGATACTCAGCTCTATTTCTCTGTGCCATCTGAATCAGGAGAGGCGGTTGAAGTGCTTGACAGGTGCCTGGAGGTGGTAATGGGCTAGATGGGGGCCAATAAATTGAAGCTGAATCCAGACAAGATGGAGGTGCTGTTTGTCACAGGGTCTTGGGGCCATGTAGTTTGGAGATACCCTGTCCTTGATGGGGTTGCAATGCCCTGGAAAGGACAGGTGCATAATCTGGGGGTACTCCTGGGCTCTACACTGACACTTGAAGCTTGGGTGGAAGCTGTGACCAGGAGTGCCTACTCCTAACTATGGCTGGTACGTCAACTGAAGCCTTTTCTGGGTAGAGATGACTTGGCCACAGTTATCCATGCTCTGGTAAGCTCTAGACTGGACTACTGTAATGCACTGTACATGGAGCTGTCCTTGAAGATGGTTTAGAAGTTGCAGCTAGTGCAAAATGCAGCAGCTAGGGTGCTGACTAGGACAGCTAGCCGGATGCACATTACGCTGGTCCTAAAAGAGTTGCACTTGCTGCCAATTCACTACCGAGCCCAATTCAATGTGTTAACTCTGACTTATAAGGCCCTAAATGACTTGGGCCCCAAATATCTAAAAGAATGCCTTCTCCCATATCAACCTGCCTGTGCCTTTAGATCTGGAGGGGAGGACCTCCTGGTTGTCCCACCACCTTCAGCAGTGAGGCATGTGGGCACCTGGGAGAGGGCCTTCTCAGACTTGGCCCCCAGGCTATGGAACAATCTCCTCCTGGAGGTGTGTCATGCTCCTTCTCTGGTTCAGGAAGGCAGTGAAGACGCACCTCTTCGCTGAGGCCTTTGGCTAAATGTTGGTTATATTTGTCCCCCACTGCAAAGGCTACTATTTTAACTAATATTGTGCTTTTTTAGAATATACATATACATATATGCTGGTTTTTAAAAGTTGTTACTTGCCCTAAGACCTTCGAGATAGGGTGTAATATAAATAAATAAATAAATAGTATCCCTGTTCCCTCCCACACCATTTTCCTTTTGTATCTTGCCTCTTGTTACTTGTTATCAGTGTGAAGTGGCTGAAAATGAAACCTGCCAAGGGAAAAAGGCTTGAGCACTTCTTGCAAGGGGCTCTCCTGAAGGGTGGAACCCCACCCGTTTCATGACGCATCTGCCCCAATACTTCTGTACCATTCCCAAAGGAATAAAGATAAAGCATTTTAGCAGCAAAACCAGGAAAAAACACCTGTATTTTCTGTTGAGATTTATTGATAAGATTAGCAGAATGACACTAGGCAGATTGCCTAGCATAACATGGGTTAAACATTGGAATAGCAAGTAGAGTTGTAGAGACATGATTGCATTCCAAACAGAAGACACTTTATTCTTAGTGAGTGTAAGTAAGATCTACATAAATGTGAGAATACAGGTTGCATGCATATAAGAAATAAAATACTGGTATACAGCTTATTTCTAATATCAGTACATGGATACAGCCTGTTATATCTTAGCTAATATAAAAGCAGGTAAATGAAGCATACAGATCCTGGATCATTACAAGCCTTAGCACAACTTGGCCTAACTGGCTACTAGATAAATTGCATACTACTATTCTCTAGAGCTACACACAACTTAATAAGATGGATGCAGAGAAGCAAATTATACCCATGTAAGACTCAAGACAACATAGGAAGAAGGCAGGATAATGTTATGCCCATAATTGGTCAATCCGGTAACTGCAGATAAACCCTGAAGTTTCTCATGGCTCCACTTGTTGTTTCACACAGAAACAGCAATTGTATAGTATTCTGCCATGTTATGCAGGATTATACTATGGTTTTTTGCAGGCCAGTTTGCTAAGCACATTTACCCTGGTATTGGAAAATTACTGGGTCCAACGTTTTTTAATTGCAGTTTTTAGCGATTTACTCCTTGGAAAACATAGGGACCCAATCTGTAATGGGTACAAAGAAAATTCCAATCATTTTCAAATCGTTTTATAATGTGAGTGGAAACATAGCCTATATGGCTTATCCCAGCACTGAGTCCAAATAGACTCAGGTGAAGGGAAATAATGTGGACCCTCACTAGAGTCAGGAGGTCCTCATCTCTGCTCCTACTGCTGCCTAGAAAATGATAAGATTTGGCAAGCCTCTGCTCTGATTCTTGCTCCTCTGCCCTTCCCAGCATTGAGACTCTCTCTGCCCCACCACTACTCTGACTCTTGACCTGCAGCCCCTCCACCACACTGAAACTCCCTCTGCCCTGCTGCCGCTTCAATTCCCTGCCACTCCACCTTGCTGAGACTCCCTCTGTCCTGCTGCTGGCCTGCCCCCCTCCTCTGCTGTACTGGGACTTGCCCTGCCCTGCCATTATCCTGATCCCCCACCCCTCTTCACTGCACTGAGACTCCCACTGCCCTGCTGCCGCACTGATACCCCCATCCCTCTCTGGCACACCAAGACTCCCTCTCCCTCTCCTCCTCTGTTACTGTTCTCCCCAACCCCATCACCTCTCAGCAAGCACACCATTCCCATCCAGCCCCCTGCCCTCCCACAACACCATCAGCTCCTTGACATGTGAAACCACCCACCCTCACCCTCCTGCAACCACGTTGCTCAACTCCCTCATTGGTCACTTTGCCCCCACCTTACTCTGCCACAATACCTCAAGCTGAGCATTTTCCCTGTTCCTTCACCAGCTGAAGATTACCTTTCCCCTTTATTTTAAAATATATTCTTTATTAAAAGATTTTTGACAACTTAAAAACATTACACAAAACATTGGTTCATCTTTTATCATAAAGTCCATTTTCTTGTTGCCTTTAATAACTTCCTGTTTCTCCAGCATCTCTGTCTTCTTGTTTGTTTTCTCTACTCACTGAAAGTTTCTTATTTTATTTTATCAGCTGACCAGTTCCTTTGTCAGAGCTGGCCTTATTTGTTTCGTTCTTCATAATTCATTCAGCCAAGAAATACCAACTTTTTAATGATAAATTATAATGTAAATCTAGGCTACTAATAATGAAAAGGGGAGATCGGATAGGATAAAAATAAAAAATATTCTAATCTACCTATTCAACTTATAACCCAATTATATTTCTGTCATAGCAGTATATGTCCTTCCTTAAACATTTTTCTTTAACATTTTATTACATTTCTAATCTGAACTCTTACACATAATATTGTTTTGTTTTATATTGATTTCCTCCCAGCTTTCTTATTCTAACCTTTTTTAAGCCCAAACTATATATTTTAACTCAAAACTATCTCAACCTTCTTACTTTCTAATATAAAAATATTTTACTCTACCTTATTTCAATAATGCTAACTATATAACTCATTTTCTTACCTTCTTAAGAAAAGAAAAAAAGAAGAAAAAAGAAACAGGAAGAAGGAAGGGGAAAAATATTTCTTCTCATTTTAATATGTACCCTCTTTACCAAGAAATTTTTATTAATATCCTAATTATCTTTCATAAATAAAACCCATCTTCTCAAGAAATTTCTCCAATAGAAGAGGAGTGGTTGAAAACTAAAATACCCTTATTACAGTCATATATACCAATTGCAATTATAATAACTAAAAACCATTTTTCCAAGAAGGCTTAGTGGGAGAAGCCAGTGACAACAGCAATTCAGTGTGGGCAGGCTGTTCTATGGCGAAAATGGCCTGGGTATTACTGTCTTTCCTTGTCAGTCCTGGAGATGGACTAAAACAATATGATGTAACCATGGCCAAACAGTACAGGTGTCTTTGATGTCAAACAAAGTGATTCTGAAACCACATACTGTTCAAATTTTCAGGAGAAAGTTGTTACAAAGTGTTGGAGATTAGTTAAGAAAGTGTGGATGTTCTGAGAAGAAAGGAACAATTTTCTGTAGGAGCAATTGCATTCAATGAAAGGATGGACATTATTTAAAACACATACTAGCCTTATAAACAACTTCAGAACAGTGGAATTACAACAATTGAAGAAAAAGTAGAAGGAACAATGTCAGCAGACCCAAGTAGCAACTCCAGCAACAACTCCATTAGTGACCAGAAATTGGATTAGCTAAGAGATCTTCATCTGTAGTCCTTAGGAGTCATGTCAGTATAGTAGTTGCTTTTCCTTTTATGTCATCTGAGCTCCAAGTTATTTGGTACCTTATGTGTCAAAAGCAAACATTAAGTGTGATCTGGTTACAAACTGACAGTAAATGCAGCATTTTTGTCTTCTGCTCAGTCAGATGCTGCATTCTGCAATATAAGCACTGTTTTCTGCAGAAGCTCACAAAACAACCACAAAAGTAGCTGGATGGAGCTCATAATACATTAAGTTACTGATGTATTTGTCGCTTTGCCCATACTGTCCTTGTCTAGGATCTGTCAAAGCTGACGCGCAGAAAGGAACTGTTAAAACATGCTTCTAGTAATTACAGTAAGGTCTTCTCATGTCTCCCATAAAGGCATCAGTGACTCCAGTTGGACTCCCCCCAAAACATTCTTACTCCCTTAAAAAATATGCATCCCTTCTACAACCAGCAATTTACTCATCTTCTGTACCCGGGAGCCATCCACAGTGACAGCAGACAGCACCACACAGTTCCAGGATGGATGAAAGAGAGATCTGCAGTCCTTAAACAGTGCAGTGGACAGAGGAGAAGCAGTTCCAGGTTCTTTCGGTCTGCCTGTGAGCACCAGCCAACGCTGCCTCACTGACTTATCAATGTGAAGCTTCAAACCTTACATGGCCTCATCTGATTCTTTGTAGCCCAAAATGATGACACTGCACTCCAAAACTAATACTCCTGACAGCTTCGTATAGATATTAAAGAAGAATAAGGAGACTTCATAGTGTAATTTCCAGGGATTGCTCCAAACGGCCATGTAGGTAGGAATGCCTTATATAGCCCAATTGCAAAATTTATTCAATAAGCTATCATGTTCAGTCACTATCTGAAAAGGAATTGTTTTGAAATGCTCTTTCTTCCAGTGCTATAAGCTGCTGCACTTGCTCATTTACAGTTAAAAGTTTACAATCCTGAAATTAATTAGAACCTCATAAATCATACTGAATTTTACAACTAGGTTTATGAGCTCCTAAATAATTACATAATACTGGGTCATGTGAGCTATGTAAACAGGAGAGAAGCATAATTTATTATACCATAGTTTTCAGTGTAGTTATGGGTTCTGGTTCCCTCTAATGGAGAAATTGAATTGAGTTCTCTCCCATATTTCACCCCCCCCCCCCCAAAATAGCTGATGATAGATAACAGAAGGAAATCATTTTAAAAAATGATAGTTTTATATGTAAAAAACAGGAACATTTATCTAGAAAAACTCCTTTGCCAGAGGAGCCCTTTCTTCATTGTATTTTATTCTGGATTGTATCCTTACATAGAGACCTGCCATCTGCATACTAGGTCCCTATTCTGAGATATAATCTGTAATAAAGCCCAGTACAGAGAGGGCCTAAGTTTCTGAGTGAGTGTTACGTAGTTTGCTGAAATCAGGCTTAATGTATGAAATCGCAGTCTTGTGCTGAATTACAATTTGTAAAAAATGAACCACTTAGAGGCCTGGGACTATCTGATGTGTCCCCTGGAAACCCTGGGCTCTTTATGGTACTTGCAGCTTACTTTGGAGCAGGTAATTCTCATGTAAATCATAGTTGCCATATTATTTGTCTCTCCATGATGGGGCGGCTGCATTATGCTTGCACACATGATCACTGTGTAGGCACAGATGATGTCACAAAGGTACACTGAAGGCATGATTTGTGGAGAGGTGAGTTCCCTGCACCTTTTAACACAGGATTGATTTCTAATACAGGACTGATTTGCATCAGCAGGTCTAGGATTGTCAAATGAGGAACCTGACAGTTCTAGGGCTCTCTTAAGTGGTTTGTGTTTTATGAACTGCAGTTTAAAGAATTCTGAAGAGGCCAAGGAACTGGACCAAAGAGAGGTTCTGTAGTAATCACCCTATCCTGGGAATGGCTCTGTAATTAACTAGGAGATCTATTTTGCTGTCCATTTAACGCAATGGCTAATCTAGTCCTTTAAAGTTTTACTTTGTTGCAATATATCTTCCATTACCCATCAAGATGCATTACTGTTTTTTCTGCTCCTGACTTAATTGTCCATGCTTGAAAGCTCTGACGAAAATACTTAACATACAGTGCAGAAGGATTTGTTGTTACAGTAGAACTTCAGTGAATTAACAAGCTATTCTGTCAGTCAGTTCTGTTGATTCTTAAAAAAAACACTGAGCTGTGTCAAAGCAGCATATTGCTTCATGCTGTCAGAGGATTTATCTGTGTGCACCCTTGTACTAGCTTAAGCAGGCAGCTTCACGTGAGCCATAAGATGCAGTATCAATAAAATGTGCCATATCAGATACTAGACGAATTGAATCAGTTTGATCTTGCGGTTAGTGTATGGAAGTCTCTCTGTTCAATTCCACACTCTTCTATAAAGCCAGCTGAGTGACCCTCTGAGTTCTCACAGCCCTACCCAGTAAAAAATAAGATGCAGTTCACATATATATGGTTGTGCATTTATGGTTTGACTAGCTGGAATTTTTACAGAGGATAATTTTTCATGTCCACCTTTTTATTCCAGAACTTTTAATGAAGATTTGTTGGATCCCTGATCTGTTGCTGAGAGTCTGGCATTGGCTGGCCTGTTTCTCCACTTTCGTTTTATCATGTCAAGAACTATCTGTAGGTGTATTGTCTCATTGATCTTCAAGAAACTCAGAAGAAGATTCATCTTGTGAGGGGAGCTCTTCAGAAACTTGGTTTTAATTTGACTTTCATCCTCTTCTGAATTGAAGCAATGCTAATGTACTTCTAAAACTGTGTATTATTTTGTTCTGTTATCACCCATTTGGTTCTCTCATTAGATCTCTGGGTTTAGGGTGGCAGAAATAAATAAATAAAATAAAAACCATTTCTCTCAATTAAAAAGTGATCTGTGTTTCATATCTTGAATGCTGGAGTATCTTGGTTAGGAATTCTGATTTATAATGCTAGGACTAGCTTTATGATTAGGCAATGTAGGATTGGACCTGTCCTTGGCTTATCGTCTCTGTTACAGAACTGAACTGTTTTTGCTGTAAAGCCCAACTTGCCTCATCCTCTACATGTCATTGCCTGAAATGCAACATCATCATCACTGAAATAAAATTCTCCTGTTCATCCCATCAAGTCTTCTACACGGAATAAAAATGAAGGTCTCATCCTGTCTCTCAGTTTAAGTAGCTTATCCTTGTCTCTCCTTTTTTTCAAATTAGAATTATTATTTTTTCTCTTTCTGCCCGCAATAAGTGAAGAAAATATGGATGGATGGAAGATGGGGAGGGCACAGAATAGCTTTGTCTTTCATTTAGCTGGCTGCAAGTTTCAGTTTGGGTTGAACATTTTGTAACTTGATTTTTTTTTTTAAAAAAAAAGTATGAATCAATTGTGTGTGTAAGTTCCATCACAGCACCAGCAACACTTCATAAAACCCTGTACACAGATGGAAAGGCCAAGTTTACATCCTGTAAAGTGGCTAATAACAATAAGTGATTGCAGTAAATTCCTCAAAGACCAGTCAATTCTGAGGAGTATTGCTGACCTGAGGTGAATTCTACTCATTTGGCATTAATTCCCTAGAAGTTCTCCATGCCTTGGTCATTAAGGTTTAATTGCTAGGTTAAGCTTAACTATATCAATATAATTGTGTGTCACTTGTGCTTTTTAAATGAGAGGTTAATGGTCTTGCTCCACTAATTTAAGCCGCGTGGGATTGTGTTTTGCACATAAGATGTAGATTAGCTTGCTAGAGCTGTACCATAACAGCAATATTATAGTAATGAGTCTGTTCTTGCCCTCATGCTGACATTACAGCTCTCTTTGGGGTGGCCTTTAGCAAAATACTCACATAGGGGTCATCCCACAAGATAAGCAACAAAACCAGACTGAGCAATTTTCTTTTACTGAGACACATTTTGGGTGAAATAATTATATTTTTGATGCTCATCTCCCTTCTAAGCATATTCTGATTTTTTCCCATTCTAAGCATTTTCTGATTTCCCCCCTTTCTTTTAATTAACAGTAGCTAATGACTGATGTTGGCTACAGACATTCAACTCTAGCTTTCAGTAAGCTGCATTGGAGAAACTTGATGCCAAACTGGATACCAGTGTAATTTAGGTCTTCATTCATTACAGAAGTAGAAATTAAAGAATGCCTTTGGGCAAAGCATCTTTCTTCAGCTATATTCTAACACATCCCAAGGGGCAACTGAAGGTATTAAATTTCCTGCCCCCACCATTTTTTTTTCAACTATCCTATTTGCTTCACCAGTTTTTATTCACAGTATACCAAGATTTCATTTAACAAGGACTTAGGGATATGCAAAATAATTTACATTCTATACAGCAAGGGTTTAGGGATGTGCAAAGGAGCCATTTCTTCTGCCCACCAAATAGCTGATGTGTAAAGGCTGCGTTCTCACTTTCTTTGATGTAAAAATACAATTCAATATAATCAGCTGTTTGTCCCCAAAAGCTGGTCATAGGTTTTACTTCCTTTTCAGTACCAGCAATTGTCTAGTTTTTTCTGGCATGTAAGACTTCTGCCAAAAAGGAAAAGAAAGGAAATAAAAGGATTGGGTTTTTAGGGTACCATCATAGGAATGGGAGACTTGAAATAAGTCTTCTGTTATTCCCTATGGCTAAAACACTGGCTATTCCAAAGAAATACTCACAGTGTTTGAGGCATTTTGAGTTTTGCCTCAAATTTGAGAAAAGCTTTTCCATGTACACCTCTGCAATAATTAATTTCTTCTACACATGTTGCTTCCTCTAACTTACCAATCTGTTTTTTTTTCTTGAGCTATTTGATGGCCATGGTCATACCTTCAAACCTTCTTCACTCCATCTTCTGATTGCATTGTTAACACCTTTCATTTCTATCAATTTTATTTGTGGACTTTTCACCTGGAAAGTCCAAATAAAGGGTGGAAAGTTCACAAATAAAATAGATATGAAAAGGTGTCAGTGTTGTGATCAGAAGATCGATTGAAGAACATTTAAAGTGAAGATATGACATAACATAAAAGAAGTTGAGGTGTTCTGTGTTCCAGCCTCTTAATAATTCTGGTTGCCCTTTTCTGCACCTTTTCCAGTACCACAATATCCTTTTTGAAGTGTGCTGACCAGAACTGTACACAATATTCCAAATGTGACCTCACCATAGATTTATAAAGAGGCAAAATGACACTTGCTCACTTGTTTTCTTTTCCCTTCCTAATTATTCCTAGCACTGAATTAGCCTTTTTTGTCATTGCTGCATACTTGACCAACATCTTCATTGAAATGTCCACCAGAACCTCAAGATGCTTTTCCTGGTGTGTTGCAGAAAGCTCAGCCTCCACAAATGTATAAACATAATTAGGATTCTTTGCCCCAATGTGCATTACTTTCATTTATTATGATTAAAGCACATTTGCCACTTGGTTGCCCACTCTCCCAATGTCAAGAGATCCCTTTGGAGCTCTTTACAGTTTCTTTGTTTTCCCTATCCTGAATAATTCAATTTAATGTCATCAGCAAACTTTGCTCCATACGCCTTCTTCTAGATTTGCCTGAGAAGATATCATCTGCACGCATGATGGTTGCGGTGCTTCAACAACTATAGGTTGTTCTCTAAATACCCCTGCTCTAGGAAAAAGAATGACCAAAGTATGACTGTCCATATGTTACTGAAGGACAGCTCTCTAGGCAAGGAATACTAGAAGTTGTAGATAGCATCATCTGGAGAGCCATAATGTAGCTACATCTGGTATAGAGATAAGAAAATTTTATTAGAAATATATCTGTTTAACAAATATACCATCATTTTTATCCACTTTTTTGGGGGAAAATTGCACGCTTCTTTTTGTTGTGTGTTCTAAAAACATCTGTCCTTTTCCAGATTTGCCTGAGGCTTTTAAACAGCAAGTAACGGTAGTACTAATGACTTAACACAGTGAAGTTCTTCATTTACATACAAAATGAGCCCCTATGTAAGGCAAATAACTGTGGCAGGTGTAGGATTTTAGGATCAAATAGGAAGGTTTTTTATTTTATAATACCTATAATTAAGCAGTAAGTAGGCAAACCTCTGCATTACTATTGACTCAGGCTCACTGGGGTAAAAATCACATGAACAATCAACTCAAAGTAAATATAAATATTCTAACTGTGGATCTTAACAGGTGCATGGATTCACATATTTCTAGCTCAAATACTTCTGAACAGATGGCGAATTATCAGTTGTTTTCTTAGGACTTGTTAGGATGTCAGTGGTGCCCTAAGAGGTAGAGCTATATGAGTTAGAGGATGTAATATCAAAGTCACAGAGTGCTGGCCTGTTGGAAGAAAATATCTTTTAAAATTATGAGTTTTCTACAAAACTGTTGTACAGCACTACCATAAAAATCAGGAGAGAATAGAAATGGCATGAGAGGTGGAACTTGTATAAGCTTATGCTTAAGAACAAGAGATAATGAAAGGACCATTCTCCCTTAAAGGTCTCCATAAATGCTAGGGGACTTAACAATGTGATTAAAAGAAAAAAAATGGAACATTGCTTCTCTGAAAATAATGGTACACAATATGATTTCAGGAGACACGTCTGACCCTTTCAATCCCTTTGTTTCCTCTGAGCTCTGCTTTTGGCAAAGAATTTTCAACAAAAGGAGCTTCCATATCCCAGATAGTATCTAGGTTTGCACCCCCTTTCAATTAATTACTCAAAAAACAGATATCAGGGGGCAATATATTTTGCGAAAAGGTACCTAGGAAGTTACATGGAACATTCATCTTCAAGCACTTCAATTTGTCACTAGTAAAATAGTTTAAGGATTTCTGTATGTGAAGCTGAAGAAGACATACTTGCCCCCTCTCCTTGGGCCCCTGATGTCAGAAACCTCCTTTCACTAAGTTGTAGCAGGAAAGATATTTATCTTGTATTTAACACACTTTCTGAGGTTTCAGCTTTGCTTGCCATTCCAGAGATTTGTTTTGGAGGTATTGTAAAATAATCATGCTTTATGTCTAATGGTGACATATGGCATTAAACATCAGTTGAGAATAAAAATAAAATAAAACGACTCGTCTGAGAGCTGACAGAATGATAAACAGCTGAGAAAAAGTGACATTTTAAAATAATTTTGGAACGAAGCAAGTCAGTGTGTTCAAAGACGGCACTGCAGAGTTTTTCCTATATTTCTGGTCCCCCATTCAAGTCTCCTTACTCTGCAAACCAATAAATACTTGTTGTTTCTTCTCTCCTAGGACAGAAGGACCCAGTATTTTTAAAGGCAGCCCCCTGTTAGAAGTCTCAATTCCCCACTTGTTAATTTGTCTACTGGGAGTGGTGAAATTTGTAGAGTTTTAGGGACACATGTTAGCCACCCTTGCTTTAGATTGCTTAAGTGACAAGCCAGGACTTTGTCTTTATTTGTTATGAGAGACTGGTATTACTGAGGGCCTGATAAAACACATACATCAGTACAATTGATCACCAAAGGTCTCTGCCCCACCTGGTTCTCTGAAAACCCTTGCTGTTCACTTTTGTTTTATGTTTGGGTACTTAAGTGGAACATGAATGAATGACTACACTGTGGGACAGAAGAGGCTGCCTTAGAATTAGAACATTTGTTCATAAAGCCATCAATTGTCTACATGGACTGAAAACAGTTCTGCAATATTTCTGACAGGATAAATGCTGGATATTCAGATTTTTTGCATGCAGAGATGGAAGGTTCAGTATAAACTTACTCCTTTCTCTTTCATCTTAGGAAGCAGTGAAAGAAGAGTGATGGAAGAATAAGGGAACAGATATTCCTCCCATATGAAACCAGCAGCACTTCTCATTCAGCAATCAATTAAAACACCACTTGAAATCCAAAGAGATTAACTCACATAGTAATTGTTTTCATAATAGCTTTCTGCTTATGACCACCATAAGATGGATGTGTTTCATATACTAAGGAGTGTTTCATAAAGAAATTCTTTATAGAAGGATTTAATTGTATACTAGGGATGTGTATGAATATTTGTAACATTTAATAGTCATACTAATTTGTACGAATTCAGACATTCATATATGAATCAACTGTCATGACATTCGTACACTGACATTCATATGAATACAAATGTTTCTGAACATTCATGCAAAGCTTTCGAACATTCATGAAATGGGGAGGTGGGAAAGCAGCTGCAACGGATCCAGAGTGAATTCAACATGGTTTGAGAACAGATTCAAAGTGGATTCAGGGCGGATTTGATGCTTTCAAAGCAGATATGTTATGTGATACATATTGGATATGTATCGGATACATATCGGATACGTATGTGTTTATATCAGATATTCGTACAAATTCATATGAATATATTTGCATCAAATAGACACCTACCACATTCGAGGGGGATCTATTCAAACGAATATGGATTTTCTTACATTCCATTTGATATGAATTGAATGCAAAAGAACCCCCCATTCATGCACATCCCTACTGTATACTAATAGGCTGCTTACATACTGCATTTCTTGGTGCATATTGTAGAGACTGCTCTTGGCTTAAATCATTCCTACCCATCTGTTCCTAGTCGTGCTGAGTCTTCCATGGGCACTGCTCACACATTGTTACACATACCAGTCCTTACTAGGGCAAACAGAAAAATGTTGTAACTATCTTGGGAAACCTTAGAAATGAGGCTTCACTTAAAAGTGATGTAACTGGTACTCATCATGATCCAGCTCATGCCATGTCTGGGCAAAAAGGTTTACAACATACTGTGATACCAATTCATGACACTGTATTGACTCACCCAAACAGATAGAGCATGCAACACGTCTAAATGACTATAAAAAGAATCCTCATTTGCACTGAATCACAGGTTAACTCCTCCTTTAACTAATAACCTGACCGTAGTTTGTCAGTTGCTTCTGGTAACTTCTACACCATGTTACCAATCAGAACGGGAAATTCTAATACAAAGAAATGTCAGAGGGCTAGGAGACAACCTCTGAAGCAGATATTTCAAAGAGACAGCAAGAAAAAGGTAACCATGACACAAACACACACACACACACACAAAACCCCAAACAAAACAAAACCCAGCCTACACTCTGACACATCAGATAGGATAATAGCTGAATTAGAAGAGGTTCAAAAGAGGGCAGCAAAAATTATCAACAGGCCAGAGGAAACTCCCTCATGTAGAAAGGTAACATTTGGGAGTGTTTAGTATAGATAAGATACAAGTAAGAGTCAACATGACAGAAGTGTATAAAATTGTGCATTGTGTAGAAAATGTGTATTAGGAAAGATTTCTCAAACTACTAGAACCCAAGTGTCACGTAAGGCAGCTGACAGACAGACAAAAGGAAATAAAATTCTTACTTATGGTATTCACTATGACAAAATGAGGTGCTAGCCATCAGCCTTGGGAGGCTTAAAACAATTGAATAAATTCATGGTTCACCAAATGTACAGTAACTAACAGGCTTGATGAATATTTACCTCTGGAGGCAGAATGCCTCTAAAGTGAAGTTTGGTAGGAACATAAAGAGTATTATTTTTCTCATGGGGTGTCTCCAGACATATTCTATGTTTTGCTCTCCATGTGCAGCTTTTTCCAGGCTGCAGCGAAGCATTTAGTGAAGTAAAAAGATAATTAAACATCATTTTTACTTCCCAGTTACTGGAGAACACTCCACCACTACTGTGGCTGACAGAGCTTCCCATCTAGTGGACAAGAAGCTGCTGAAAAGGGATGTCAAAGCTTCTGAACCTCCAGTCTGGCAGACCAGGAGCTTCTACGGAATTCCTCCACAGCTTCTGATCCTCCAGTCTGGTGGACTGGAAGCCGCTACAGTGTCCCTTTGCAGCGCAGAGTGTGTTTGGAGGAACTCATGTTCTGCTCATAGGCTTCCACCCAAATATGCTAGTCATTTTGAAAACAGGCTGCTAGACTAGATGAATCATTGCTATTATCCAGCACAGCAGTTCTTATATTATACACATCTAAAACATTTTGCACTTGGTCTTCTGGGGAGCTCCTGGGCAGCACAGCCTCTTCAAGATCAGGATACCTCCCTACTTCATGAACCCAAGACCCTGTAAAAAACAGTATATCCACCTTGTCTGGATTAAGTTTCAGTTTATTGGCCCCAAACTGATGTTAGATCTTTTAAAATAGAGGGGGAAACTAAATTGGTTGTCCACTGTCCCCTTGCTGCTGCAGCAGACACTTATGTCTATAAATTTCAAATAATTTGACTATAATCTGTGTCTTAGCTGATCAGCTCAGTTAACATTTTTCATTAAAAAACCCTTTAATATATTTCTTTGTAACAACTATTTTCTCATTTAATTTTTTTTACCCTTTTATATTGCTTTGATCCTTGGATTTTAGTTATAATTGAAGGTTATTCTAGTGTAACTAATGGTAAATTAGACCTATTAGTCACCATTTGTTTATGTGCCTTTGCCTGTTCTGGACAGAAAAAGAAAGAGAAGAACAGTATGAATATTTTTCTGCATACACCACTACAAAGGGTTGGGTTGTTTTTTTTTAGTTTTTTTTGTAATACTCCAGTTTATATAATAAAATATGTCTTGAAACTATGCAAATTAGTTTTGTCTTATTTGCTTCTTATGATAACACCCCAAGTGACCCCCTCAGCACCCTTCCCTGAAAAGCACATTGCGTAAAACAAATAAACATGTTAACCATTACACTTGGGCTGTGGTCACATCTAAGGTTTAATCCATCTTCAGTGCATCTTCAGAGTGAGAGAACACCTCAGCAAAGTGACCAGTAATCTATCCCAAAGGGTAATTTTCTGAAAACACTAGAAATCCGCTTCTTACTTTGCTGATGTGTTCTCTTACTCTGGAACCAGAGTGAACAGGTGCATTTTTATTGCTCTCATATCTTTACTGAAAGTGAATGTGCTTGGTGCACCTCACAAGGACATAGGAAACAGAGCCAATTTTTTTGTTTTCTGGTTCCATTTGGTCATTTCCCTTCCTCCAAGAAAACTCTTTTCTGGATTCAAAGTAACAAATACAGGCATTAGTGTGACATTGTTCATCACAAATATCAAGGCAGTATCATAGACCCTCACAAATACATGACTCTTCTGAGTCATTAATTCATGAATATAGAAGAGGAAGACAGCACACCAGTCTGCCCCTTCCCTCTCTCCTAAACATTCTGCATGAGAAAAGGTTTAGAGAATGTTCGGGAACGTGAGAGTCACACAGTGCTGTCTCTGGCCATGATGACACCTATAGTTCAAGTCATCCTCCAGCCATCCTCTCCTTACATTGCTTACACTTTTTCCCCCATGGGTTAGTCTTGGGAGTGGGCTGTGCTTCCTCAGGTTGGCTTCTCCAGAGTCCGCTTTTGCATGGGGCTCAGTCTGCCTTGGGGAGCCAGTCCATTGAGTGGGGAAGTGGGCTAGAGAGGGCTAAACCACGGTGGGAGGGGTGGATCCCTCCTGCCTGCCCAAAGCCTGGCTGTGAGTGGCACACACATGATTTTTCTGCACACCTCCCTCTTTATTGCATCCCTTTGCACTTCTGCTGAACTTCCAGGAGGTACCATATTTGTGGGCGAGGCAAGGCTTGGCAGAAGGGTGTGGTCATGGTGGCAGTTTCTTCTTTTCTTGCCAAGCAGTTTGTACTTTGCTTGTTACCATTCCTAAAATGCTCCCCTCTCCCATTCTGACCCCCATTCCCCTCTGTTCTGATTGCAGGCTGACGGACTCTGGCCGTGTCTTCACGGCAACCTTATTTCGGATTCAAAACTTTTTCAATCCGTGGAGTCCGCAAGGCAGTTTGGCTTAACACGCTTTTCCCGTGTTAAACCACCCGAAAGCGTGGTGAATCTCCATCCTGATTTCAACAGGTCTCACTCCGGATCGTGCACTTGAAACGTTTTACATTTTTTTACTGTGTGGACAGTACCATTTTAAGAGATGAGAATAGATGTTTAGGGTTTCCCTCTCCCAATAGCTTTCTTCCAAAGACAGTGATTTCAGTGTAAAAATCCACTTAACAGGGATTGCTACACTGTAGCGATGGAACCACTTCACACCTTGATGGTTGGAATAACAATGTTGCAATTTTGCGCAATTCTAGCTCTTTGGAGTCCTGACTTTAGAAAGGGAAAGGGAGGAAAGCAGCTGAATGTGAATGTTTAAAGCAAAGGGGCTTTAGTTGCCGCTGCTGCTGTGTGCCCTGAGCAATGGGGAGAGGAGGGGAAAGAATTGCTGGCTGGCTGCCCACTGCCATTTTTCCTCCATCCACAGAAGCAGCAGCCACCCAGCCACTCAGTTAGGCTCGGTGAAGGGGTCCCTTATGGGTGGCGCGTCCATGCCAGGAGGAAGAGGGCAGGGCAGTCCCGAAAAGCGGCTTTTAAAAAGTAGCCACTTGAGTCCCCCCTTGAGTCACGTACGCCACGTACGATCCTCAGAATCCGGATCCAATGCGATTAAGTTAAAAGTAATGGGAACAGGCAAATTTGCGTTTGCATCCAGTTCTATTATTTCGGTTTATGGAAAGCGAAATAAGCTTGCTGTGGGGATTCACCCTCTGTCCATTATTTTTTAAAAATATAAATCTGTTTTGTGCTAGACTGATCAATCAATAGATCTTATTTACTCTCTAGTGCTTTTGCCAAAAATCTGGAAGGATTTTAAAAAATAACGGCCAGAAAAGCACTGTTGGGAGGGGGCATAAGGGAAAAAGTGGAGCAAGAGTATAAATGATACAAATCTAAGGACAATGTATCTTCTATTTTCTTTCAGTAATGTGCAAGGGAAACAATGTTTAATTTCAGTAAAGCACTTTTCTAAAAGTGCTTCAGCAGCTTTAGGGCAACTCGTATTTTTCTACGAAATGGCTGTGGTGGTGGAGGTGCATGCTGGTTGGGATATACCTCAACTGCATTTGTTTGGAGGGACAGTCCCCATACCCCAACAGTATCCTGTGTTACTGTCAAGTTTGCCATAAGCATCACACAACTCCAAATACACCCTATTGCCACTACTGATTGACAGAAAACCATCTTAAAGGTATCTTTGGTTGTGTCTCCATTCCAACAATGGGCCTCCCTCATGGCCTTAGCAAGTAGCTTGATCCTCATGCCCTGTACACAGTTGCTACAAACTCTCACAGGTCTGGGGTGTGTTTTATAACTTGGAGAGTCCCTCAAGTCTCTCTGCAACTCCCAAATCCCTTTATTGAGGACAACAGTGGCTGCCATATTTGACTGTCCTTCAAATGTATATTGAATGTCACGTGGAGATCCAGCCTCAGAGACAGCTGCCTATGGCACTAGCGTTCTCATCCTATTCTCATCCCATACTCAATCCATCTCTAATGTGCTTTGAAAATATATTTTCTGGCCTTGAATCCTATTAGAAATAGGATGGGCATGCCTGTGTGACACTGTCATTTCTGAACCATCTTTTGAGCTGCCTTTGAGGGTTTTATTTTTTTAAAAAAAATTATGTGTGGACACAGCCTGTGTATCAGCAAATGTTGGCTAAGTGCTGATACTTGTTAAGTGGCACATATTATATATTTATGGGTCTGCAGATAATTTTTACTACTTATTTGAAATTCTCAGTGCCTGCATGTATATGTAGATGAGGGACTGGGGGAAAAAGTGAACAAGAATTGTGAATTAATTGTCAGAAGCTGTTTATTTTGAAATATATATATATATTAAATAGAATGATAATAATGGAACATTATCAATCAAGACCTATTTTGGGTTGTCTTCTCCCCCACTTTTCATGCCCTTCATTTTTAACTGAATATATATTCATATTTACATTATGTTCATTTGTATGTTATTTAGCTTGTAATTATTTTTATTACTTTCAAGATTTTATTATCAACTATCCTATCACATAATGAGCTTTAAGTCATTCCCCCACCCCCTTCATGGCCTCATGCTCTCCCACTCTCTGAATCCCATCACAAACATGAAGAGGTCATACTTCGCAGTTCGGGAATCATTGTCTTATACATTACCCATGCATTTTAGTGATTTTCACAGAATGAAGTTGCACAATACAGTATGGGGTAACATCATCAAACTATCTCCAATATGCAGATGTGTTTTCACAATTGTAGCTAATCAATGCAGACATTGCATAGCATTTGTGCAAGCTACTCCATGGGGAATGCATCCACTGCTTTGGTGCAAATCTTGCATAACATCTCACTATGAAGGTATCCAATGACTTCCAAGTATAGCTCCAAGACACGAATGGAGCTCAGTGAACACAGCTGTTCCTACAAGAACACATTTATTTAATTGAGAATGTATATCCTGGCCTCGTGGGTAGGGGGACAGACTCTTATCTGGGAACAGCAGGTTTGATTCCGCACTCCCCCATGAAGCCAGCTGGGCGACCCTGGGTTAGTCATAGCTCTTTTCTGAGTTCTCACAGCCCCACCTACCTCACAGGGTGGTCTGTTGTGGGGAGAAGAATAGAAAGCTTTGCCAGCCACTTTGAGTCCCCTTATATGGGTGAGAATAGCAGGTTAGAAAAGCCAACTGTTCTTCTTCACCAAGATGTTCCAGGGTGGGCAACAACAACAATAATGCATCAAAATATTCTTAAAACACCTTTAAAATATAAACCTCCTGCCCTCTCTCCCAAGCAGGACTACACCCAGAAGAAGCGAAATATGCAGTGCACCTAGGCAAAAATAAAAAAGATGCCGTAAATTTGCAAGGATATTTGCATTTCTTTTCACTGGCACATTGAACTATGGAACTGAAGGCACTGTGCAACTACAATCTTGCATGTTCTGGCAAAGACTACCAGCAACAACATATCAGATGGGCAGGAATGATTGATGAACAACATACATGCAATGCCATCTGGTCCCTTGCTTGTTCATAATGAAACTAAAATAATGTTTTAATAATGTTTGATTTTAGATGTTGTTACCAACCCAGAAATCTCTGGGAATAGGGCAGGATAAAAATGTAAATAAATAAATAAAATTCAAAATCATAAGAGCTCCACTCTTGATCCCCCAAGATATTTATCTATCAGTTATGAATAATTATAATGCTGTCCAAATCCTTTTTACATTGTTCCCACATGGAAACATATAAGACAATAAAAGAAAGGTTATTCTCTATACACTCAGAGAACAAAAGACAATAACAGGTCTAGGAAATTTGTATTTGGAGAAAAGCTTATTAGGGGTTTAAATTAAATAATAAAAACAACACATAATGGCCAGACTGGGAGAAAAGCTTACTTCCCTCCTCAAATAATAATTCTCTAGAGCAGTCAGTAGATGTCCTCAGTTTCATACTTTATTGTCATGTTCACCTACCAATGATATCTTTGTCCTCAAATTACATTTTGCCTGGTTTCTACACAAGGAAGGCGTTAGTTCTTTTGGCCAATCAGTTGTAATTAGTCAGAGTATCTTCAGATTATGCCTTGTTGAGGTTCCTTTCAGATGTCATCAAGGCAAATGGAATTTAATAAGGGACCCACAACAGTACACATACTGAATACTAAAGCAATGCTGTCTGGAACTCTGTACCTGATTGGCACAAATGAAGAAACGGGTAAAACAATTGAAAGAGAAAATATCTCAAGGCTGAGAGAGGAAGGAAAAGGGCACGTCAGCTAGATAGAAATCTGTGGTTGGCTTACTTTTATCTTCTGTTACTATGTTTAGATTCTGCTTTTGAAATTTAGGAAGGGTGGGTCAGGAGAAAGCAATATCTGATGGGAATACCTTTGAGGTGAGAGCAACTCATATGGAGGATTTATATTTGCCAGAGTCAAATACCTCCCATCTAATAATAATTTGGCTTTTTATTAAAAACCAAAACCACTGGCTCTTATCTCTTCTTTTTCATAGTAAGTCTTTCTGCCCTTTCATTGTAGCTACTTCAGAATGACTCAAGTTGAAAGGGTGTGCACACTCTAACCTCTACCACTAGATGGGGAATGGAAGGCACCAGGGAGGTTGCAATTGGTATCCATGCTAAAGATAAAAAAGGAAGACTAATTTGAACATATCTCAGCCAATGATGGAGCAGCTGCAAGGAGTCTGCTGCTTTCTTCTCTACCATTCCCTACTTAGCTCCAAATAACAGTCTTTCTTGGACCAGAGAATTAAGCACATATATATTCTGATACTGTCAGATTCTGAATGTATTTGTCATGTATATTCACTGGATTATTATATATCTCGTATTCACGTGGTTCATATTTTCACTGAATTACCTTGTATTTTATATTCGCTGAATTATCATGTATCTATCACACGTATTCATTGAATTGCTTTTAAATCTCCATGTATGCACTCAATAGTCTGTGCTCTTGTACTACTGTGTATCTACAGTGTAAGTAGATAGCATGTAACCTGTGGATAGATCAAAGGGATGTAGTTTGCATGTGAAGAGAGAGTGGCTATTCCCAGGGAGCCAAATGGTGCACAATTCAAGACCGGGTAATTGTTTGTTACTTTTGTCACAATTAGAGAAAAGAAACATTGACACCAATGGGATGAAAGGAGATGAAGAATATTTCTGTGAAATGTTGGAATCACTTTCTATAATTATCAGATTCCTTGCTATGTCTATGAGCTGAATAAAAGCCATTTCTTTACTATTGAATAATTGCTCGATTCTCGTCAGAATTGAACAAGGTCTCACAGCTTCAGCCAGAGGACACATTTGATCTCTATGCATTATAACCATTTTCTACTGGAGGCTTCAAGACCACATTCATGGGAGTGGAAGGGAAGAGTAATTTTCAACTGAGACCCTTTCTGCACTTCCTTATTAATCCAGATGAAGGACCTACTAAGAATAGTCTGCATGGGAGTAGAGTAGATCTGGATCAGAACTGTGCTAATCTGAGGCCAATTCACACTTGGCCTGGTAGTTTATAATTAGTCAACATCTAAGCTAGTACTTACACCCTACAAGCGCCTCCTGCCTTCCCAGATGTTGCCTAATCATAACCTAGCAATGGTGCACAAAATCGTGCACTACACGCAAACTAACATTACACAAAAGCTTACCTGAGATGTCCAGCAGCACCCATCTACACCTTTTCTGGTGTAATGGAGGCCACTGGAGCTGCCACGCAAGCAGACTAGCAGCTCAGATGGCCCCTGATGCAACTGCACTTGCACTAAGCATCAGTTGCAATAGCAACAGCACTGGCGATGCCAGAACCAAGATGGCAGCACCCAGCAGAAGATCAGATGGGTGATTGATCCCAGGTAAGTGATATATCATGCAGTGATCCCAGGTAAGTGATGTATCATGCAGGGTCTAGGCTATAACTGACTAGCGCTTGCAAGTGCTAGTGCTAGTCAGCATTAGTCTATAACACAATTTTCACGTCCACGGGATGGGAAAGCAAGTGAGAAATCACCCTGGATTAGTGGTAGACCAGATAAATATAGAATGGATCTAGGAAGAAAAGGGGGCTGGTGTTCAGTAACATACACAGTTACAGCACGACTCCAAAAACAACTTCCCCGGACCTCCACAACAGTGACTGCGCTCATGGTAATGGTGTCTTCACAGTGCTTGTGAATGCACCTCACATCTGTGGCAAAGTTTTCTTCACATTGCCTTCAAAGGCACTGCACCTCACCCCCACCTTGTGGACCAGATGTAATTTTCCATTAACAAGGATGTGGTGAATTGCATTGCATGCTGGGGGTGCTGGGGGCAATTGCATCACAGTGCGGTGGTTCGTATAGAGGTAGTTTGCTTCCACTGATGCATCTGTATTGTATTGCTCTTTAGCTTACTGAATGCGGATGCCTCTGCCTGTGGTTAATCCAGATCCAGCTAATATGGATTTAGGTAATACCGATTAACTGAGGTAAGTGCAGAACGGGCCTTAGAGGTGTCCCTTTGATCTCCCTGATCAAGGAATAATTTGGAAAGTTCTTCCCCTTCTTTAGTGTTCTTCTTGTATCACTCTATAGGTGAGTTCCCATTACCATTTTAAAATGGTTTCAAAATGGTTTGGATCCTTGTCATTCCCACCCTCCAATCAATTGAAATGGTTTCAAAACAGTTTGGATTCTCTTTGTCCCAATTCCCAATTGGTTTCAGGGGTATTTTGAGGATTATTTGGCTTAAAAATGGAATAAATAAACACTGGAATTTTCCAGTGTTTTTCCCCGCTTTTGTTTTTAAAACGTTTCTTCCTTAGTGCTGTGGGAACGCAAGAGTATTCCCCTACACAACAGACTGTTTCATTGCAACAACAGGATAACAGTGTTTCCTTTCCCACCCACACAAGCCTAAAGATTGAAAGAGGCAATCCTGTGCAATTCTGGCTCCTTCCTTCCTTGATCTTTAAAAAGGGAAAGGGGTGAAGATGCTGCAGGAACTGGGAGAATTATGTACGTTTAAGTGTATGTGTGTAGGCAGCGGCAGCAGCGCACGTCAGCTAGCCAGCCAGGGTGCTTTTTTAGGGGTGAAGCTGCTGCAGGTACTGGGAGATGTGTGCATGTTTAAGTGTGTGAGTGCAGGTGGCGGCAGCAGCAGAGCGAACCAGCCAGCCAGGGTGCTTTTTTCAGAGGGAACCCCTGCTGGGGATGGTGGATGAATGGGGCTTGAGTTGCTGCTGCTGTTGTGCGCCCTGGGCAATGGGGGAAGAGGGGTGGGAAATGCTGAGGAGGGGAAAGAATCGCTTTCCCCAATCCGTTTTTGGAAGCATTTTAAGTGTTTAAGAGTGGGGACACAAAATCGGGGTTGAATCCAATTGCCAGATGCTCCTTTGCTTCCTTTTAACGCGCTTTAAATATCAATGTAAATCCCGATGTAAATAGCTTTGTATATAGTGCTTTATTCCTTGAACGGGAACTCGCCTTATAGGTCATAATGCATGCGTCCTGTAGGACATGTTGGAAATCATTTGATCTTCACTGTGGGAATTGGCAGCTGCTATGCTACGTTACTAGAGAGACATGCTAATTTGATGTCCATTAATTTATCTGTATCTGGTTACTGAGAAGGAGGAAACTGAGGTATCTTCTGCAGATGTGCTGTAGATGTGCACTGCAGAAAAAACAGTGGGCTCCACAGGGCGTGCTGGAGGCCATCTGCATGATGGCTGGCCCAACTTGGATTAACTTCAAGGCTGGAGAACATTTACCTTTGAAGCCAGAGACATTTTGCCACAGTGCCAGAGATGGCGCCAGCAGTGAGCTGTCTTCTGAAGTGCGGTATATATGGCGGAGCTCTAGAATAGGGTCTGGACTACTCCTGTCACTTCTGCTATCTGCATAGCACAGTGATGGCGAACCTTTTGAGCTCGGTGTGTCAAAATTCGCAAGAAGACCTAGCTTAACTCAGGTGCTGTGTCACATCTAGAAATATCCATAATTTTGTGATATTTGTAGGTCTAGTAAAAAAGTTATATTTTTGATATATGTATTTTATTAAAAGCAAAAACAAATAATTCTTTACATTTGCTAAATCTTCCATTGGAAGTTGGTATTCCGTACACTTCAAGAACAAGCAAGCACTACAAGCCCAGGTGACCAGGGTGACCAGGTGTGTCACCCAAAAGGGCTTGGCGTGTCACCTGTGACACGCGTGTCATAGGTTGGCCATCACCGGCATAGCAGTAACAGGATCCAGCCTGTGCTGTGCTGGAGTGCAATTCACAGAAAAGAACACAGATCGAACATGGTCTGATTCCTTAACACCTATAAGAGTTCCTTCATCTAAATTGTTTTTTCTCTGCATAAAGCACTCACTCATTTTCGCCTTTAGTCTCCCACCAGAATAGATCAAGGAGAGTTCCATAGCAGAGATCTAGCGTAATATTGCTGTTTCTTCTATATTTGTTTGTGTTTCATTTTGTACATTTGCTTCAGTTCTTAGCGACAAATAAATTCGGTCTTGTGATAATTGAATTCTTTACTACATTATGGACACCTGTTATTTTCCCAATAGTAACACTTACATAGAAGTGGCAACATTTGTTGTGCCATTCCCTCTAGCACAGAAATGAAGATACTTAACTGCAAATAGGCAAGTATTTAACTTCTCTCGCCCATACAGCATCACTTGACTACATGGGGGAAGCATCCAGGTACAAACTGTACAATCTACTCAAGTGAATTACTGCAGACTTTTTTCTTGGAGGTTCTGAAGTATAGCATACTGTATAATGTGCTTTGCCCTTCTCTGTGTTGCAACTATTTATTTATTTACACTTGTATGCTGCCCTTCACGTGAATGTCCAAGGCTGTGTCACAACATATGATAGAACACTAAAATATATTTAAAATTAACATCACTCTCCCACCCCAGTAGGATGCCATTTGGCAGCAAAACTGAGTATGTGCTGGGTATCCCAGGATATCCACGCAAGTCCCTGCAATACGTGCTAGGTCAGCCCTTTTATCCACAATTAAGCCATGGATGAATGACAACTTATGCTGAACTGAGCTGGCATTTAACAGCAGCATCACTAAGCCAATGGGGAGACAGATGGGATTCTCCTAATCTTGGACTTGGAGCAAGAGTAGAAGGAGTGATATCCTTAATATGTCTAACACATATTCCAGTGAAAACTGCAATTAACTTTGGACAAAAGTAGCCAAAATATATATTTTTTAAAGATATATCCCTCTAATTATGTGATAATCTGAGAGATTGATGACAAACTACATTTTATTTTCTATATTTATAGAATATCTAAGTTGATTGTCTCAGTTTAACTGAATACTGTAGTAGAAATCTCTGGCACAGACAAAGCAATTCTCTGCTTCAGTCATATGCTTTTGTTTGCATAATAACAAACAATAGAAAAATCTCCTTGTTTTTAGGTAGAAATGTGTATAGATGGCTCCATTTTCTTTCTCTGTGTTTTGAGATCCACTGATTCCCCCAAAATGTGCACATGCTATTTTTGTTTGAAGAGGAAGGTTTCCTCCCTCACCATCTAGGAAATGGTTTCCCTTAGAAGGAGAATTAGGGGTTTGTTGTCATGGCAACAAAGATTTCAGTACTTCTGTTTCCTACAACATATATCTCTCTGGGTTACAGCAATTCTAGCATTTATCAGTGTTTTATTCACTGAGCAAGCTTGGTGGTGCTGACATGTAGAATAAACTTCAAAGCAGTGACCTAGGATATTTCTCTGAGGATCATAGCAGCTGTCACTGTATCCCAATTATATGTTATCACATCGTGCCCAATTGTTTAACAAACTATCAGTGACCTTGTATATGACTTGTTTGGGTGTGGGTCAGGGAGTGGAGGCAGAGTTTAAGGAAAACGGTATCCGCTAATACACTGAAGTATAATATCAAGAAGATTATCCTGATTAGGAAATCCATGTATTATTCAGCTTTTATCTTTTGTCCTTTATCAGAGTTCTGGTGAAAATATGGCAAAGCAAAAGTTAACATAAAATACCAATTGTCAATTATGTCCAGTACCCGAAAGAGCACCAGTTAGACAAATAATGTTGCAAGATGCTACCTAGCCTGGTAGCAAAACATTTGCAACAACAAGATCCAGCTCAGAGAGTTTTCTATAATGCAGCACTCTAACTCTGAGCTACAGGTATTATTTACTATAGCAGTATAAAAATAATGTGTTTTTAGCAACATGTACACACGAGGAAAGGAGTGGCACTGACGTGACGACAGGGTATTTTCTCCAAATGCAATCACGTACATTGTTCCCTGGGGCTTTCCTGGGGATGGTGGTAAGTGGTCTGCTGAAAGGGTGGGATGAATTGCTCTGTGAGTGCATTTACAGCCCAGAGTGTAATAGGGTCACATCTTTCTGAGGACAGAAAAAAATGCTGTAGAAATTTTGAGTTTTAGAATACCTGGTTTCTAAGAAAAAGGAAATGAAAACCTGAAAACCCACACTTGTGAAAGGGAGTGTAGTATTTCTGGATTGATGGGTATAGCATTACTGGATGGACTGGAGTAATGGAACCTTGTGGACAGTCAACCAGTAACTATTCAAAGCCAAAGAAACATGTGTGGCTAAGAGGAGGAAAAGGGAAAATAAAAAGCTGGAAAGAATGTGAATGTCAGTTTCAAAACAAGGAAGTGATGCTTAGGTGCAGCAAGTGGTCCTTGTTGGAAGCCCAAAGACACAGACCCAGGTGAGGAGGGACACGAACAAGACTCAGAAGTGGAGGCAGAGTAGCATGTGGAATGGATGAGGTAATGGGGAGATGCTCTGTCTGGGGGACTTTTTGCAATATGGTTCAAAGGCACATCCAGGAAGGGATGCTGGTACAACAGGAGGCACTTCCATTGGATCTCTGTGTACACTTTAAATATTTCTGTTTCCTGTTAAACCACTAGAAGAGTATGACAGGCTCACCACTAGGGATGTGCACAAATGTTCTAAAAAACATTCAAAATTCAATCAAATTTGATCGAATGTGGACATTCAAATTCAAATAGAATGTCTTCACCTTTGAATTTAAACATCAAACAAATTTTGAATGTTCCAAAACATTTGTTCAAATCATTCAAATGTACAGATATGTACGTATTACATATGTATTTGTACGAATATCATACATATCTGTATGCATTTGTGCTTATAATAATGAACAAAAATGGGATGCATACAAGATAAAACGGGATGCATTCGAAATGTGCACAGATACATATAACAGATACGAATGTTGTCAACATTCGTATCTTCAAATTTATATCTAACACTCAAACGAATAGATTCAAATGTATTAGATTTGAATCGGTTTTTGTTGCTTTCAGATTTTAAACATTCGAATTGAATTAAATGTTTTGACATCCAATTTGACTTGAATTCGAATTCAAAAAACACATTTGTGCATATCTCTACTCACCACCTTTTATACGACACTTGTGCTTGCCACAACTCCAGCGGTGTTTCCTGCATTACCCCAAATGCATAATAGGTAAAAGACAGATGTGTGCAATACTCATGAAAATAAGATATAGGCAATCCTGAATAAGTAAGTTGTACCATCACAGCATGCTTAAGGTCTTGTTAGTTTCTGTCTTTCAGACTTTTAAGAAGATGCCCATAAAACTCTTGTTTAACGTGGCAAATCTAATTGTTGTTTAATGTGTGAAACGGTCCTGCTGAATGAAGTGCCAAAAATTCTCAGGAAAAGCTCAGGCTATGTAGTGAGCTTTTGAATGGTCAGCAGTATTAAAATACTCTGATCCACTACATTAGTTATTGTGCTGCAAGTTAAGAAAGATTGTGTGGGGGAAAAGACAGCTAGGATTCTGATCAGTCAGAAGAATACTAAAGGTAGGTAAAAAGAAGAAGAGTTGGCTTTTCTACCCTGCTTTTCTCACCCATTTCAGGGGACTCAAAGCGGCTGACAAAGCTTTCTATTATTCTTCCCACAACAGAGAGCCTGTGAAGTGGGTGGGGCTGTGAGAGCTCAGAAGAGAGCTGTGACTAGCCCAAGGTCACTCAACTGGCTTTCTGGGGGAGGGCAGAATGAAACCCAGTATTCCCAGGTAAGAGCCCAGCTCCCTAACCACTAGACCAAACTGGCTAGATTATATCTACCACCCCCCACCCCCCAAAAAGTGTCAGGTTGGGGATAAAAGCTACAGTTGTGAGGAAACAGAATCTTGAAGTAAAAGATCTGAGGCTAGCTAAGCAATATACATTAATACACTTTAATACAATGAATTAAGGAGGACGCTGTATAGTGTTCTCAGTGAATAGTTATTTAGTATATAGAGTCATGCTTGATGAAGAAAACCATGGACGAAACTAGTAGAATTTGAAATGGCTTTGGAACAGAAAGGAAAAGGCCCCTGAATCTGCTTGGGGGTTCTCATATATGAGATCCATAATCTGTTTCCTAGGATTCCAAATATGGGGATTTGGCAGCATGAACACATCTGATCTGATAAGGGTGCATGAGAACATTAGAGGAGCCTTTCTGGATCAGCACCCGGAGAGTCTCCAAAGGCAGGGAATGTAAGTTACCTGTGCCACCTATATTTCTGATAATTATAAAATTTGTGTCTAATATTTTTGAATAAGTATGCTGTAATCCTTAACTTATTTCTGAAATTCAACCAGTTAAGCATCTCAGTTGTTATTATGAATCATATCATTCAAAAGATCTTTTCCCCATTAAATAACATCAGTTTGGGATATATTTGTATTGTACCATGTTTGTGTTTTCCAGGTAGCATTTTGGAATAGATCTCTCTCTTATTTGGGTAAATTTTCATTTCAAATAAAAGATGCCTTCCTAACCCATCCCTAAGAAAATAACTATGTTGTGACAATACATATTTTTGTGATCTTGTGCCAAAAAAAAAAAAAAAAAGTCTAAGAAAGAGAAAATGCTAGGCCTTTGCTTTTATTGGTGGTGTTTCAGAACAGATGGGAGGCCAAGTCAATGTGTATTGATAAGAAGCCTCACTTTTACCCTTTCCAAATTGAATCACAGTATGCAAATGATGGAATTTGATGTTGGCATGTCAGACTTTCCACCTTGTGTCCAACATTCTGCCTCTATTGAAATCACATAATTGAAAGCATATGTTATCATTTGAGAATTTATATTTTGCCCCTCAACCAAATGTCCTAGAGTGATCATATCAACAAAAATACAAAATTTACATCCCAGAAACAGCCAAAGCATAATATTTAGGAATGATTCTGGACAGTCTTTACAGCTGCCATTTGCCAATATGTTATACTTTGTGAAAAATCAGTATAAAGTGTGACGATCGTCAACAATTATGTTGCCTAGATCCCATCTGCATTTAATAGTATTTTGGAATAAGAGACTGTAGTCCGCACATCAGTGTGGACAAGGGCAGGCCTCCTCCTCCTACCATGTTTTGTCTATATTAGATGAAGTGTGAACCTGGCTAGGGTGCCCAAAATGAGGTCCTGGCCCAATAAACTTGTAGGCCTCAACAGTGAGCTTTCCAGCTGGCACAGGGCCAGTATACCAGATCACGGAGATGTGTGGATGGCACCCCCCACCCCCATTTCAAGGTGCTCCAGGAAGTGGGTCCTCTCCAAAGACAGCCAGGCTGGAAACTGGAAAGGCCCAGAACTTTTGTTCCCAGACTTGCAGTCTTTGTGCTGCCTCTGAGGGCTCTTCAGTAGCAGTAGAATAGTATTTCTATTTGCAATGATGATCCTATAAAACAGCAATGAGTGACTGTAGTTTTGTACTCATTTTAAAAAATTGTTGTGACCTGCCCTGGGACCTTCTGATGAAGGGCACAATTTGAATTCTTAAATAAATTATGGGCACACATTAAATAATGGTCTTTGTTGGACGTTCTGATGCAAAAATAATGCAGATCTATGAAGATCTGGGCCTTGGATCCCCCAGTTTTTGCATCATGGTGATATCCTAAAGCATTGGGTCTGTAAGAGGCCCAACATTGTCATGGCAATCCAACAGCTGTGCATAACTACCCAGCTGTAGCCAGACACCCATACCATTTTAATGAGTGCTGATGTTTAATGAATGTAAGAGGGAGGTGGGGCCATTGTGCATTCCTTTTATGTTGCTGTGTGAAGTGATAAATAAAAGGATTTCCCCTTTCTCTTTTAACAGTTTGCAGATCTTTGCAAAGCTTCAGCAGATGACTAAGATGTCTTTAATCAGTTGACAGCGCTAGTTCTGTTCTGCTTCTGAGCAGAAATTGTCCATAGATTTTCTTTGTTTGTTGCCAATGGCTATGCTTATAATTAGTTGCCTGTTCTAAGTTTAGAATACCTTTGCCTCATTAACTTGTCCCTGAATGCTTCTTGCTCTTCTAATGGGGCATGAAGAACGTTTTTCCATATAACTGAGATGAGAGCATCTTGGGCTTGTTAGAGGCTGAAGAGCACATCACCTGCTGATGACGCTTCATCTATAATTGTTTTCAGTGGAAGTTGCTCTTTATTTGCTTCACTGAAATAAAGCAGGAGAAAATGATTTCTTTTCAAAGGGTTTTTTTCCCCCGCACACATCTTTTTATCATTATTTATTATTTGCATTTTTATCCTGACCTATACCTGAAGGTCTCAGGGAAGGTTACAACATTTAAAACCCAAATGTATTAAAATAATAAAAGTATCTGAAAAGGGGGAAGAAAAAGCGATATTCCCATTTATACAAAGACCAGGGCAAAAAGGTGTGTTTTCATTGCCTTCCTAAACATGTAAAGTGAGGGTGCCTGACCCATCTCAAGGGGGAGACTATTGCACAACTTGGGCTATCAGTGAGAAGGCCCTGTCCCAGGTGACGACCCCTTTTGCTGCTGAGGGCAGTGGTACAACCAGGAGGGCCTCCCCTACAGATCTTAAGGCATGGGCAGGTCTGTATGGAAGAAAGTGTTCCTTTAGATCATACTTGAGGTGGTTTAACTATTTTTGCCCCAGCTTGTCTCAGACCAAGCACAGCAGGTTCTTACACTTAGGGATGTGCACAAATATTCAAAACATTTGAAACTTGATATGAATAAGCTTCTTCTCGCAGGTTTGTCTCTCATGGATTGAACTTTACCAATGAATCAGTGCATAAGTCCCACTGAAGTGATCAACTGGTTTGATTTGGCCTGGTTCATGATGACCTCATGTCTCCCCTCAGCTGCTGCACCCCTCCCATCCAGCCCATGCTGCTGAGACCTGCTGAAGCAGTTTCTGATGGGCTCATGGGAAAGATTCTTTCTCCATCTGACTTACTAAGGTTGCCCCAGTAAAGGCAGGTGAGATGAGTCAGTTCTTCTCTTTCCCTCAGAGTTCCTATCTTTTGAAATATCCTATGGACAGAAGTGCTCAGACATGGAGAGGATGGGAAAAAAGAGAAGCCCATTTGCCAGACTTCTTTTTTTTTTTTTGCCCTGTCAAGCTTACCCACACAGAGGTAGTGCTCTTGCCCTATCACCAACATATTCTTCGGACCAATAGGTGTCCACCTAGTCATAAGTGAGATCTGCATGGTACCACTGTGGCCCTATGAATGTGTCTTGTGGATGCAGGGTTTGCACACACAATGACTGTGGTGGTAGAGTGCAGGATCCACACAACCCTATGCTCATCTAATTCTTCTCCCACCGTAAGTGCTGTTTTAGGTTGCTTCTGCACCTGCCACCAAGAAATGGATTAAAATAAATCCATTTCTCAGTGATACGTCCTCCTGGGAATCTGTCCCAAATAGGGACGGATTCTCAGAGGTTCCACATGTCTGCACACACATGGAGAAGACAGATTTGGCCGACCAGATCCCCTGGGTGCTGTACAGAGGCCACAGCACCCATTCCAAAGGGGATCTGGCCGCCAATGCCGCCCCCGGAGCCGCAGGACTGGAGCATGCAGCTGCCAGTCACTGTGTGTTTCCGGCAGCATGTGGCACGTGGGGGAGAGTGGAAGGAGGCAAACTGGCTTGTTTCTGCCCTCCCCAAGATGGCGGCTGCAGGGACATCCGTCCCTTTGCCTGTCCATGTGCGGAAGCGTCCTGCTTCCACACGGATCGAGGCGAAGGGATGGATTTTTTAGGTCTTCATTTAGAACTGGTTTTTGGCAGCAAGACCCAATTTAGAGATGGATCTCACGCACCAAAATGCAGAAGCGGCTGCCTGGAAGGGTTCCTAAAGAGGTGTGCAGTGTGAAAGGTAAGTACTCAAGGGTTTAAAATGTGTTCTAAATGGGTTGTTAAACCAGTTTCCATGGCCAGTGCGGAAACACCCTTAGGCCGTGTCTTCACGGCAACCTTGTATCGGATTCAAAACGTTTTCAGTCCTCGGAGTCTGCACGGCAGTTTGGCTTAACACCCCTTCCCCGTGTTAAACCACCCCAAAGCATGGTGAATCTCAATCCTGATTTCAACAGTCCTCGGAATCTGCACGGCAGTTTGGCTTAACACCCTTTCCCCGTGTTAAACCACCCCAAAGCATGGTGAATCTCAATCCTGATTTCAACAGTCCTCGGAATCTGCACGGCAGTTTGGCTTAACACCCTTTCCCCGTGTTAAACCACCCCAAAGCATGGTGAATCTCAATCCTGATTTCAACAGTCCTCAGAATCTGCACGGCAGTTTGGCTTAACACCCTTTCCCCGTGTTAAACCACCCCAAAGCATGGTGAATCTCAATCCTGATTTCAACAGTCCTCAGAATCTGCACGGCAGTTTGGCTTAACACCCTTTCCCCGTGTTAAACCACCCCAAAGCATGGTGAATCTCAATCCTGATTTCAACAGGTCTCACTCCGGATCGTGTGCTTGAAACGTTTTACATTTTTTACTGTGTGGACAGTACCGTTTTAAGGGATGAGAATCCATGTTTAGGGTTTCCCTCTCCCAATAGCTTGCTTCCAAAGACAGTGATTTCAGTGTAAAAATCCACTTAACAGGGATCGCTACACTGTAGCGATGGAACCACTTCACACCTTGATGGTTGGAATAACAATGTTGCAATTTTGTGCAATTCTAGTTCTTTGGAGTCCTGACTTTAGAAAGGGAAAGGGAGGAAAGCAGCTGAATGTGAATGTTTAAAGCAAAGGGACTTTAGTTGCCACTTCTGCTGTGTGCCCTGAGCAATGGGGAGAGGAGGGGAAAGAATTGCTGGCTGACTGCCCGCTGCCATTTTTCCTCCATCCATGCCACCCAGCTAGGCAGCCACCCAGCCACCCAGCTAGGCTCGGTGAAGGGGTCCCTTATGGGTGGCGCTTCCATGCCAGGAGGATGAGGGCAGGGCAGCCCCGAAAATCAGCTTTTAAAAAGTAGCCACTTGAGCCCAACCTTGAGTCACGTACGCCACGTACAATCCTCAGAATCCGGATCCAACGCGATGAAATTAAAAGTAATGGGAACAGGCAAATTTGCATTTGCATCTGGTTCTATTATTTCGGTTTAGGGAAAGCGAAATAAGCTTGCTGTGGGGATTCGCCCTTAGTCTCATTCTTCCACTGCATTGCTATCACCAAAGTGGAGACATTCTTTGTTCTACTTTCGGGGTGGATGATTCTGTTTTCCTCAGCATAGGAAATGGCTCAATTCTGGGGACATTCCTGGTATCAGGAGAACACACCTGGCTGGAAACATCAACACAGGGGAATAAAAGTTGTGATATCTCTCTGACTTGGAGTGGCAGCAAGAGTGCAAACGACACACGCCTCTTAGTTACATATTGTCTTAGGGAGCTTCCAAGAAGGATCTTTTGTCATGACTACACAGACTCCTTGGCATAAAGAGTCCTATTTGTGGAGGAGGCTACAGGTCAACGAACACCTTGACCCAGGATGGGACACTTGTAAGTAGGCATGAGTTTTAAAAACTCATGATAAAATAAAAATTGCTAGCTTGCAATTATGCACAGTTTACACAAAACTCCACTGAGAAATGAGGACAAAGTGCACAGTGTGAACAAACCCATAGTTTGCAATAGTATTTCTAACAGAGTAAACTGAAGGAACTAAACACATGAAATAATTCATTCCCAGCTTCACTTTCTTCAGCACAAATTAAGATACCAGTTATAGTGCAATGATGCTTCTTTACACAGTTCATTGAGCTGACAGAAAGACTAGAGGCCATTAGAAGCTTATAAAATAAGTATTTTAAAGAGTTAGTGGGGTTTTATTGTGTGCGCAAAGCATGTAATTTAACATAATCCTGGAGGCATGTACAATAAGAAAGTGATTGCTTTGTAGAGGGCACTTTAAATTGTGCTTGGCCTGTGTTTCGCTACAGCAAGCTGTTTCTATAGAACAGTTTGCTATAAAATTTAGGACTTTTTGTTGTGTAATATGGGGATCTCTTCCATATACAGAGAAGTGGCAGTTGACTCTCAGTGCTGCCAAGTCTTCTGAAGGTGGATATTGCAATTATATCTGAAAGCTGAGGTTCCAAACTGAACTCAAGAACAGGATAGGACACTCCAGAAATATCAACAAATGAAAGGAGTGAGCATCTTGATTTGGAGTCAAGAGAAATGCTGTGAGAAATGCTTTTCAGGATGTGGGGGATTAGCATTTTATGTGGCAGTAGTTTTACATTGACAGGTTCGGCACTGCAGAATGTGAGGGATCCCTTTTTGAATTAGGACAGAACAAGTACATTCCATGAGGGATTAGAGTGTTTAGCACTGCAGAACGTGAAATAATGTTGTTTGGATATGGGAGGTTGGAATTCCATGGGGCATCAGTCGGTTCAGTATTGAAGACTGTGTAAAATGGCTTTGTCTAGGTGGGAGCATCTTGGCTGGCACTTGTGAGGTCAAGGTTTCAGACATGGCATTTGTGTATTTTTGTATTGTCTCCCTGTGCTGCACCCCTTTGACTGCAGGATCCTTTTCACCGCTGATTTTCATTAGGAATCCCTCTCCTTCCAAGTCAATGTAATTCTAAACAGACTGGTCTACCACAGTGTAAGTTTATGAAGAACTTCCCCTTGGATCATCTAACTCCCAGATTTACACTGAAGTCTAATGCTTCTCTAATGCGTTTTTGCACTGATTTGGCAGAACTGAACCCTCATGTTAGACAGAGCCTTACTGTATTGATAGTTGGTAGTTGACAGACAGATGGATTTTCAGTTTGTACTTGACTTTGTGATGACTGCATTCAATGGCATGTAGCACCCTGCAGCTCATCACCTGTGAATAATATTTGCTACACCTGCCAAAATCAGTCAAATTGATTGGTGATACAAAGCACTTCAGTTCTGATGTTGCATTCTTCTGTGAATATTAGAACCTTGTTTTGTTCTACATTTTATTTCATGAAGACCAGATAGGATGTGTCAATTCTGTTGGAACAAAAATTCATAGAAGGCCTTTACAGTGATATTTGACATTTTCCTTTGCTAACCCAATTTTAGTTGCTTGCTGCTCACCATGAACAATTTTCAGCGGGCTATATTGTGCATTCTGTAGATGGTTTATGACATGTCGAAAGACATATAATAAATCATAAGAGGAATACATTATGTTGGCACAAATGTGGTAAAAGTGGAATATTATTGCATATGCTACAAATATGCATAGCAGTGCATAATTTCTGGAAAGCAATATGCAGGAAGGTATAACTTACTGCAGGTCAAGACTATAAATGAATTCACAATGTATATTAGTAATTCATTTATAAATGAAAATGAAGGTGCTCTGTAAAGAATGGATCATGTTTTCTTTAATATTATTCAGACTGTTAAAGAGCAATAAATTGGAAATTAAAAATCAAACAATTTCAAACTGACTACAAAGGGTTCTAGTATATAGAAGGAAAAGTGACAAAGAAAACAAGCAACTGTAACAACAGGTAATTTTTCAAAAAAATGTACAAATCCACCATGTTTGTATAATTCTTTTTGGAATTGTTTGTTACAAAATACTTTACTACTACTGAGTTATATATTACTGCTACAAGTTATGCATATAGAGCAGAGGTTTAACTTTGGTGTTAATATTAAGACAAACTATTACAATTCTGTGATTATACAATAATATGACTGTAATGTTTATTATTTTAAGGGAACAATAGAGAAGCACAGAACTGGATTCTTCTGAGAAGTTTGGCCTGTGGCAAAGCAAGTCTTGTCAGTGCTCAGACTGGCTTATGGATGAACCTGAAATGACCAGTCAATTCACTGAGCTAGCTTGTTGATTTTGGTTCCAGGTTCCAGTTCATTGACCTCTTCCCTTCTCCATTCACTGCAACTGCAGGCACTTCACAGGGGTCATACTGCACCCTTTTACTCTTCCACTATTTTTACGTTCTTTGTGTAATTTGATCTCAGTTTTACCAGATTCGCTGACTGTGAAATTATTCTTCAGTCAAAACTCAGATGTGAAATCTGGATGGAAAAATGTAGAACTTTAATCCTTTTTGTGGTAAAATTTCATAGCAGGTTTTTAAAAAACTTTATTTTAAGCCAGTTCAATACAGCTGTCTTTTAAACCTTTAATTCCAACAAACCCTTTGACAAGGTCAATTTAATTAACTGGTCACTTGTGTGTAGCTGGTAGCCAAGCAATGAGATGGAATGTTTAGCAACCAATTCCAGCACAGAGGAGTGATGGGAGGGTCCTCTTGGATGAGGTGTTTTTTTAAAAAAAGATCTGTTTTGATAGTAGGTTTTGGCTGGAAGTTGTTTTGATAGCATTTATAAAGCTGAGAGTCAGGGTAAACAGTGAGATAAAGAGAGACATTGATATTAGTGTCCAGCAAAGGGAGTTAAATTCATATCTGAAGAATGAGCATACTTAGGGGCCTGTTCACACTTTGATTTATTCTAGAATATATCCTGGAATAGGGGCCTACTGTCCACCTGCCAGTGCAGGCCTCAGCAAGCCCTAAGGGAAGCCTGCCAGAGTCTGCATTGGTATGGGACAACAGACCACTCTCCTGAGATATATTCCAGAATATGACCAAGTTTATGACCATGCCTTTAGTTTGCTACTGCTGACTCTGCCTAAGATTACTTTGGATTTATATAAGATGGGAAACATGGTACAAAACATATAAAACTAAATGCTGAAGCTTACCTTTACCTTTACCTTTGCTTGCCTTGGCTGAAACGGGCTCAGTACAGGGATTAGTCAGTTACAGGATAGTCCCTTTCCAGCCAGGAGAAGTCCTCAGAAAAGCAGAAACTCACTTGGGTATCTTGTCTCCAAGCACTTAAGACAGCCTTAGTCCTTCTAAAAACCTAAGATGTGACTATGAGGTTTGCACAGTATTATCACTGTGATGTGTGGATACTGTTATGAATTCCACTTCCCTCAGACTTCATCCCAGGACCTAGACACTATTTGATTTTACTTGAGCAGATTTTTCAACAGCTGCATGTAGTAATCGCTAGGCTGCCAAGCCTTTTTCCTAGCTTCCCTTCCAGCCCCCACCTTGACTCTCAAGCCTCCCGCTAGTAAAAGAAGAAAAAATAATCCTGTTCCATTGGCTTGTAGTACACGCTCAGCACCACCAGGGTGCTGAATTCTTTCCACTCTATGCGGTTGCCTTTGGGCATTATGGAGTCTGCAAGCACATGGTCTAGATGCACATGGCTTTAAAAAGGACAGCTCTTCTTTTCCTGTTTGAGGATTTTCCCCACCTTCTATCACAGAATGTGACTTCAGAAGGACCTCTGCCCTGGAAGATAGCAATTTTCCTCCAATCACCTCCCCTGATGTTGCATCAATGTTATTTCCCCCATGACCCTTCGTATTGCTGTATAAAAAGCCCTGCCAGAATAAACTCATGGTCTTTCCCATCGTGACCAGGCTCCAGCGTCTTTATTCCACCATCACAGCCGATACCCAGCGGCTGCTCACACTGCAGTGGCCGCTCAGCTACTGCCCACATTGCAGCAGCTTCCAAGCAGCTGCCCTCATTGCAGTGGCCTGTCAGCTACTGCCCTCATCACAGCAGGCTCTAAGCAGCTGCTCTCATTGCAGGGGTCGTTCAGACTCTGCCCTCATTGGAGCAGCTCCCAGACCTAGCAACAGCTGCATTTAATTTTTTTATTTTTATTTTTATTTTTAGAAAAGTCTCCTGGTTTAATGAATGTTCAGGGTGTTCAGTTCTGGACGAATCTAAAAACCAGCATAAATTTCATAATAGTGTGTTCTGAAATATCCACATCAAAGAGTACAGCTTTTTAGTTAGGTTTTGGATAGTCATCCAAATCAAACTCTCAGCTCTCTTGCGCTTTGCCCATCATTAATATTTACCCAAATTATACGGAAAACTGGAGGCAACCATTAATTCTTTCTTACAGATTTTCAGTTAGGAACATGCCTAGGGACATAATCATAGGCTGTGTCTATTACACAGAGGCAAATCTTTGGTATCTTCTTTGATTCTCTTATTATGGTTCTATAGGACCTTGAATGTGGAAGTACAAATAATTAACATTTTGGTTAGCAAAACAGAATAACAGAATAAACTTTGGCTTTGTCAAGACTGGGGGAATATAGGACCATTATGGTGCTACTAGGGTGAAATTGCCATACATATCTGTGGCACCCCACCTTAGCTCCACTTATCCCCCCTAAAAAGTGTGAAAAACCAGTACTGGAAAAACTAGTGCTGGTGGTGGATTTTCCAGCAACAGCAGGTTGACTAATCTTCTGGATGGATCAGCCGTCATTGCTCCTGACCACGGTGCTGCCAGGCTAGCAAGTGATAATGCTGGAGAGACAATTTTCTGTATTATTCCTCGCTAGTGGTATAGTTGAGCGCTTGTCTCTGTCCAACATTGTATGTTTGGAATTACATACAGTACTAGATGTAATCACAGAATTAACATTTCAAGAATCAAAATGAGGGGGAAATTAGATGCACGCTACTTGGCTGTGGTCACACTTAAGGTTTAATCCAGTTTCAGTCCACCTTTGGAGTGAAAGAATGCATCAGCCAGGTGACAAGCTTTTTTCAGTGTTAAATAATTCAGAAAATTCACCTTTGGGACAGGCAGGGTGTCTGTTGTGGGGAGAAGAACAGATGGTTTGTCAGCTGCTTTGAGTCCCCTTTAAATGGGTGAGAAAAGTGGGGCACTCTGATCAGACACAGCGACAAAAAGCATCTCTGGCAGCGTTCACACCTAAGTTTTAATCCAGCTTCAGGCCACTTTCAGAGTAAGACAACTCATCAACAAAGTATCAAGCTGTTTTCTTTCAGCACTAACTCAGAAAAAAAAAATCTTTGAAATAAAGAGAAAAGAAAACAATTCATCACTTTGCTGGTGTGTTCTTGGTGTGGGAGCCCAGAGCCCAGAGATGCCAGCAAACGCATGATGATGGACTACGTGTGTCTGCTGTCATTCCTTCCCCACTCTGGCCTTCTTTAAAGGTCTCAAGGCTGGCAGGGGGAGGGGGCTGGCTGTCCCGGGGGGGGGGGGCAGGGGGAAGGAAGCTGTGCTTCGTGTCCTGCTAGGGTGGCTTTAAAGAAGAAGAGTTGGCTTTTCTACCCCGCTTTTCTCACCCATTTAAGGGGACTCAAATTGGCTGACAAACCTTTGCCCCATAACCGACACCCATGAGGCAGGTGATGCTGTGAGAGCTCAGAAGAGAGCTGTGACTAGCCCAAGGCTACCCAACTGGCTTTGTGGAGGAAGAAGAAGAGTTGGCTTTTCTGCCTCGCCTTTCTCACCCATTTAAGGGGACTCAAAGCGGCTGAAAGACCTTCTATACTTCTCCCCACAACAGAACGCCCTGTGAGGTATGTTGGACTGTGGGAGCTCAGAAGAGAGCTGTGACTAGCCCAAGGTCCCTCAGCTAGCTTCATGGAGGAGTGCAGAATCTATCCTGGCATTCCCAGATATGAGTCTGGCTCCCTAAACACTAGACCAAAGTTGGCTCACACACTGGCTTAAATATTGGTGTAACACAGTTTTGTGCAAATAAACACTGTGTTATCTTCTACTCCATATACCAATAATTCTGTCAATACACTTTGCTTTTTAAGAAAGAGCTGGCATTATCGGACATGTCCCATTAGCAGCCAAGAAGCTGCTTGCCTGGGCAGTGGAGGGTCTCCCCAGCATGACAATTATTACCTGCTGTGTGCTATGAAGTGAAGCAAAATAAACAGCTGTGGCTGAACTTCTTGCCTCATTTTTGCTTTTTTGGAAGCTGAATGCCTGGATGTTGGAGTCTCCTATGGTCTTAGAGCGCCACCCAGGGGCTGTGGTCGGAAGGTGCCCCCGTCTGCCCGCATTTTGCCTTCACAACCACCCTATGAGGTGGTTCAGGCCGCGAGGCAATTCTCCCCCCCCCTTTTGAACCCACAAGAGCCCTCTAAGGTGGTCGAGGCGAATCCCTCCTTCTATAAACAGGGCTTATGGTTAAGAAGAAGAGTTGGCTTTTCTGCTGGGACTCGAGAGCAGGAGAAGGTTTGTCCTTGTCTCTGCTTGAGATGCCCATGAGCATTTGGTGGGCCACTGTGTGCGACAGGATGCTGGACTAGATGGGCTGTGGCCTGATCCAGCAAGGCTTCTCTTATGTACCCCCTTTTCTCACCCATTTAAGGGGACTCAAAGTGGCTGACAAACTTTCTGTTCTCCTCCCCACCATAGACACCCTATGAGGTAGGTGGGGCTGTGAGAGATCAGAAGAGAGCTGTTTTAGAGTTCCCTGGGTTACTAAAGGAGGGCTTTATTTGGCTTAAACAGTGTAATAATAATGTCATAGGTTTACCTGCCGGTCCATATTTTCTTCTTTTCCTGCAGAGACAGACAAAGATGCTGCAAACAAGATGGTCAAGCTCACCCTAAGGATCAGCCTCATTTTGAATGGTTGCTGCCTTAGCCAACCAGGGCCTAAAGATCTCTGTTTCCCTAGCCTTTGGCAGAGGAAAACAGCTTCCTCTCCTGACTTTCAGGCACTATTTTCAATGGCTACATTTTATATTTTGTTTTTAGGACATCAAGCCGAGGAAGAGGGGCAGGCTTCCTTAGTTGGGACCCCTTCCTCAGTGGATGTGCCGGTATCCTCTTGCACCGAGGATAGTCCTCCACGGGTAGTGGGAGGGGGGCTTCTTGTAGTGGACGATTCGATTATCAGGAATATAGAGAGCCGGGTTTGTGATGGGCGTGTTGACCGCATGGTGACTTGCCTGCCTGGTGCGAAGGTTGTAGACATCACGCGACATCTAGATAGATTAGTAGACAGTGCTGGGGAGGAGCCAGTGGTCATGGTACATGTCGGTACCAATGATGTTGGGAAGGCAAGACGGAGTGTCCTGGAAGCCAAATTTAGGTTGTTAGGTAGAAGACTAAAGTCCAGGACCTCTAGGGTCGCATTCTCAGAAATGCTACCTGTTCCACGTGCAGGACCAGCTAGACAGGCAGAGCTCAGGAGCCTCAATGCGTGGATGAGGCCATGGTGTCAGGAGGAGGGGTTTAGATTTGTTAGGAACTGGGGAACTTTTTGGGACAAGCCAAACCTGTACAAGAGGGACAGGTTACACTTGAACCAAGAGGGAACCAGACTGCTGGCGATTAACATTAAAAAGGTTGCAGAGCAGCTTTTAAACTGATCCCTGGGGGAAAGCCGACAGGAGCTGGGCAGCATCCGGTTCGGGAGAGCGCACCCTCAAGTGAGGAGGGATGGAAATATGCAGAAAATGCAGATCTTAGTGTGGGATTAGTTTCACATGTTCCTCGACGGCAGAATTTGGACAAGAAGAGTGAATATAAATGTGTATATGCAAATACCAGGAACCTTCGAGCCAAAATAGGGGAGCTAGAAAGCTTAGTTATGGAAAATAGGATTGATATTATTGGCATAACTGAAACCTGGTGGACCAGTGAAAACCAATGGGATACAGTCATCCCAGGTTACAGACTGTACAGGAAAGACAGGGAAGGGTGACATGGAGGTGGTGTAGCCTTGTATATTAAAGAAGAGATAGAATCTTATGAACTGGAATGTCCAGGTGAGTCTGACTCTTCCACAGAAGCAGTGTGGGTAAAAATACCAAGCCAAAAAGGAAGTCTAACAATAGGGACATGCTACCGTCCTCCCAACCATACGCCCGAAGGAGATGAACAGTTGGAGAAGGAGGTAAAGGAGGTATCCCATAAAGACAGGGTCGTTATAATGGGGGACTTCAATTATCCTCACATAGACTGGGTGAACTCCTGTTCAACTCAGGATAGAGAGAGAAAATTTCTAGACCTACTTAATGACTGTTCCATGGAACAAATGGTCATGGAACCAACCAGGGGAAATGCAGTCCTGGACTTGATCCTAAGTAATGCTCAAGACCTGGTAAAGGACGTCACTGTAGCTGATCCAATTGGGAACAGTGACCACAATGCAATAACCTTCAACTTAAATACAGGGAGTAAGTTCTTAATAAAGTCTAACACAGAGACCTTAAACTTTCATAAGGGAAACTTCCCCAAAATGAGGAAACTAGTGAAAAGGAAATTGAAAGGGAAAGTCAAAAGAGTTAAATCACTTCAAAATGCATGGAGACTACTTAAAAACACAATAATGGAAGTGCAACTAGAATGCATTCCTAAAAGAAGAAAGGGGACTTCTAGGTCCAAGAAGAAACCAATGTGGCTCACAAATGCAGTAGATGAAGTCATTAAAAACGAGTTCATTTAGGAAATGGAAGGCTTGTCCAAATGAGGAGAACAGGAGGGAACATAGACACTGGCAACACAAATGCAAGATGACCATTAGGAAAGCTAAGAAAGATTTTGAGGAGCACATTGCTAAAAACATCAAAAGAAATAACAAGAACTTCTATAAGTATATCAGAAGTAGGAATCCAACCAGGAGAGCAGTTGGACCACTAGATGGTAAAGGACAGAAAGGGGTAATTAAAGAAGAAATGGAGATTGCAGAGAGACTAAATGAATTTTTGCTTCCGTATTCACGGAGGAAGACAGAAGACACATGCCAGTAGCCGAGCCTGTATTTTCTGAAGAGTTAAACTGTACAGAAATAACCAAGGAAGAGGTCCTGGCATGTCTTAATAAACTAAATGTGAACAAGTCACCGGGACCAGATGGTATTCATCCAAGAGTCCTTAAGGAACTCAAATGCGAAACTGCCGAACTTCTAGCAAAAATATATAATCTTTCCCTAACATCAGGCTCTGTACCTGAGGACTGGAGGGTAGCAAATGTAACACCAATCTTCAAAAAAGGATCCAGGGGTGATCCAGGCAATTACAGACCAGTTAGCTTAACATCAGTTCCATGTAAGGTGATGGAAACCATTATTAAAGACAAAATTAGTGTGCACATGGAGGAGCAAGCATTGCTGAACAAAAGCCAGCATGGCTTCTGCAAAGGTAAATCATGCCTCACAAATTTATTGGAATTCTTTGAGAGTGTCAATAAACACATGGATAAAGGTAAACCAGTAGACATTGTCTATCTGGACTTTCAGAAGGCTTTTGACAAAGTCCCACATCAAAGACTACTGAGTAAACTCATCAGCCATGGAATAAAAGGACAAGTTCTGTCCTGGATTTGTGACTGGCTTAAGGGCAGAAAGCAGAGAGTAGTAATAAACGGCAAATTCTCAGAGTGGAAAGAAGTAAAAAGTGGGGTCCCTCAAGGCTCAGTACTGGGACCAATGCTTTTTAATTTATTCATCAATGATCTAGAAGAAGGGGTACATAGTAAAATAGCAAAGTTTGCTGATGATACTAAATTATTTAGGGTAGTAAAATCTGAAAGAGATTGCCAAGAGCTCCAGAGGGATCTCTTAGCATTGGGTGAGTGGGCAACCAAGTGGCAAATGTGCTTTAATCTTAACAAGTGCAAAGTAATGCACATTGGGGCCAAGAATCCAAATTACGTCTATAAACTGATGGGGTCTGAGCTTTCTGCAACACACCAGGAAAGAGATCTCGGAGTTCTGGTGGACAGTTCCATGAAGGTGTCAACCCAGTGCGTGGCAGCAGCGAAGAAAGCAAATTCAGTGCTGGGAATAATTAGGAAGGGAATAGAAAATAAGACAGCAAGTGTCATTTTGCCCCTTTATAAATCTATGGTGAGGCCACATTTGGAGTATTGTGTACAATTCTGGTCACCACACCTCAAAAACGATATTGTGGAACTAGAGAAGGTGCAGAGAAGGGCAACCAGAATGATTAAGGGTCTGGAACACCTCCCTTACGAAACCAGGCTGCAACGTCTAGGCCTCTTCAGTCTGGAGAGACGGCGTTTGAGAGGGGACCTGATTGAAGTATATAAAATTATGCACGGTATAGAAAGGGTGGATAGAGAAAATTTCTTTATCGCACAACACTAGAACCAGGGGGCACTCTATGAAGCTGATGGGTAGGAGATTAAGGTCTGACAGGGGGAAGTATTTCTTCACCCAGAGGGTCATCGGCTTATGGAATGTGCTGCCGGAAGAGGTGGTGACAGCTACCAGCCTAGATGGCTTTAAGGTAGGGTTAGACAAATTTATGGATGACAGATGTATCAATGGCTACTAGAACGAATGCCTAGATGCATCTTTCAGGCTGAGGGGGGGAGGAACTGGGGCGCTTCAAAGCTGAAACCCTCCCAAATGAGGTTTTTAAAAAGAAAATAAATTTGCTTCACTGCTGAAATATTGATCATTTAATGAACACAGAAAGGTCAGATTTTGGCTAGACAAAAGATTACTAGATTGAGGGTGCACCTATAGAATACGATGTAAATAGTTCTCCTTTGTACCCTAAGAAACTTCATTGGCATCTTCATGGTGCCTGAATTCACCTGAATAATAAAGATTAGTAGATTCAGGGTGCAGCTATAGAATAAGATGTAAATAGATCTCCTTCGTACCCTAAGAAACTGCTTTGACAACTTCACGCTGCTTGAATTCACCTGAATAATAAAAATTCCTAGCTTGAGGGTGCAGCTATAGAATACGAATTTAATAGATCTCTTTATACTCCAGAAGCTTCTTTTGGCATCTTCATGGTGCCTGAATTCAGTGAATAATAAAGATTACTAGATTCAGGGTGCAGCTATAGAATACGATGTAAATAGATCTCCTTTGTACCCTAAGAAACTTCATTTGCCTCTTCACGGTGCCTGAATTCACCTGAATAATAAACATTAGTACATTCAGGATGCAGCTATAGAATACGATGTAAATAGATCTCCTTCGTACCCTAAGAAACTTCATTGGCATCTGCATGGTGCCTGAATTCACTTGAATAATAAAGATTACTAGATTCAGGGTGCAGCTATAGAATACGAATTAAATAGATCTCTTGATACCCTAGAAGCTTCTTTTTGCATCTTCATGGTGCCTGGATTCACCTGAATATTAAAGTTTACTAGATTCAGGATGCAGCTATAGAATACGAATTAAATAGCTCTTCTTCATACCCGAAGAAACTGCACTGGCATCTTCACCGTGCCTGGTTTCACCTCAATAATAAATATTACTAGATTCAGGGTGCAGCTACAGAATTCAAATTAAATAGATCTCCTTCAACCCCGAAGAAGCTGCATTTCGCATCTTCACGTTGCCTGGATTAACCTGAATAATAAAGTTTAATAGACTCAGGGTGCAGCTATAGAATCCGTATTAATTAGATCCCTTGATACCTGAAGAAGCTGCATTTCGCATCTTCATAGTCCCTGAATTCACCAGAATAAGGATTAGGAGATTCAGGATATGCAGGTATAGAATACGAATTATATAGATCTCCTTTAACCCCGAAGATGCTGCATTTGGCATCTTCATGGTGCCTGAATTCATTAGGATAAACATAACTAAACTCAGGTTGCAGCTATAGAATACGAATTAAGTAGATCTCCTTTAACCGCAACTATGCTGCATTTGGCATCTTCATGGTGCCTGAATTTCATTTCGCTTGGCCTGAAGAAATCAATGGGCCCTGCAGAAGCTAAGCTAATGGCTCGGATGCCTCCCCCACACCATGGAAGGCAGTGAAACTGCATCAACTCACCCTCCTTATTCATGGAAGCAGCAATGAATGTGGACGGCATGCCAGTATCATTACGGGTGAGCGCCTGGATTTGTTTTCCTATTGTTTTGCCTTGGTAATTAGGGAATGTGGCTGTCTCCTCCTTGAGAGTGCTGGTATGGAATGAAGGAGCAACGGTGTCCTTGGGTGGGTGTTCTGTGCCAGGTGGGCAGCCTTAGCACCACCTATTCTTTTGTTTGGTTCTGACAGCTAATTGAAGTGTTCCCAAGATAGGACAGTTTCCCGCTGTTACCTCTCCTCTAGTCCCAACTTTCTAATGTTGTAATTTCATCCCCAGGGCTTGAAGTTTGGTTTCAGTGGCTACCATATTGGAGGTTTGCAATCTTTTTAGTAACAGTTCTTTGGAACATTGCAAAAATAAGGCAGAGAGGAAGCAACTGTCTTTCTTCTTCTCTCTAGGGCTGGGGAGTCCAGTTCCAGGAGCCAGGAGAAGCATCTCCAGGCACCTACATGTGTGTCACCCCGTGGACCTCACCACCATTGCTGGACATGGAGGCGGAAGTATATGCCAGTCTGGGCAGCTCAAGATCTTATCTTTATCCTCCTCTTGAAGATCATCTAAAGTAGGAGACTTGTCTCCTTTTGTCTTTGTTATTCACATGGGGCAAATGTGATAGTTGTCTCTGTGCTGACTGGGGGCTTAATCCCCCTGAGAAAGGCACCAGTGGTTTCTTTGGGGAGCTTTGGCAGATAAGGGAGGACAAAGTTGGCGTTGGGTGGGCTACCTGTCTTGGCTGAGTTCTGGTGCTTTTCACACATGGCTCTGGTTTCTCTCCTGAAATCTGGCAGTTCAAGCAAGGGTGACCATAATGGGATGACCTTAGGGGCAAAGGCTACTGCTGCGGGGTTTGTACATCATGGTGGGGATATTACTGGTTTTTGGGATTGTATATGAAAATGTAATTTATACTGCCTTGACCACAATGGTTAAACGTGTGGGTGGGTAGTTGTGTCTGGCCATTTGGGTGCTTTGAGATGGGTTTGCATCTCTCGAAGAACAGCGGGTACCTTTTCATGATTTAAATAACAAAAGGGAGGCTTCTCCCCAATTATTTCCTTGCTGTGCTAAGTGGCAAATCCCTCAAAGTGCAGTTTGCCAGGCTGCTTCCGTTTTCTGGAAGCGTAGGCTTTGTGACTCTCTGGGGACCACTGCCTTAAACTTCCCCCAAATGTCAGTATTGATACTCAGGGGCTGCCATGAGTGAAGGGAGTGGGGGGGCATTCCTTTTCAGGTACCAATCGCACCTGCACACCCAGATGGCAAAGAAGATGGCCTTATAAAACCTGGCTCGATGAAACGTGAGCCTCAGCCATCTAATATCTGCTGTGACAGTTTTGCAAAGCACTTTGAGGACAAAGTTGCTCAGATTCGTAGGGGATTCGATGTCACAGTTGGACTTAGTCCAGGGGAGGCGTCTGGAGCACTGTCTGGTCCAATTATTTTGAATCAGTTTCAATTGCTGCGGCCTGAGGACGTGGACAAGCTGCTTGCAGGGGTGCGGCCGACAACTTGCTCTCTGGATCCCTGCCCTTCCTGGCTGATTAAAGCTAGCCGGCAAGGTATGACCGGGTGGGTCCAGGAAGTGGTAAATGCCTCTCTGAGGGAGGGGGTGGTTCCATTGGCCCTTAAACAGGCTGTGGTACGCCCCCTCCTGAAGAAGGCCTCCCTGGATCCAGAAGATTTAAACAACTATCGCCCGGTGGCCAACATACCTTTTCTAGGCAAGGTTCTAGAGAGGGTTGTCGCTGTCCAGCTGCAGGCATGCTTGGAGGAAGCTGATTATCTAGACCCATTTCAATCTGGCTTCAGGCCCAGTCATGGCACGGAAACCACCTTGGTCGCCCTGGTTGATGATCTCCTCCGGGAGAAAGACAGAGGGAATGCCACCCTGCTGGTTCTTCTGGACCTCTCAGCGGCTTTTGATACTATTGACCACGGTATCCTTCTGGAGAGGCTACGGAGTTTAGGAGTTGGAGGCAGTGCTTGGCATTGGTTCCGCTCCTATCTCCAAAGCCGATCTCAGATAGTGGTGATGGGAGAGACTGAGTCGACACCCTGGGAACTCACTTGTGCGGTTCCCCAGGGGTCAATCTTATCTCCCATGTTTTTAATATCTACATGAAGCCGCTGGGAGAGATCATCAGGAGTTTTGGAGTGAGGTGTCATCAATATGCAGATGATACCCAGCTCTATCTCTCTGTGCCATCTGAATCAGGAGAGGTGGTAGAAGTGCTTGACAGGTGCCTGGAGGCGGTAATAGGCTGGATGAGGGCCAATAAATTGAAACTGAATCCAGACAAGACAGAGGTGCTGTGTGTTACAGGCTCTCGGGTCCAAGTAGTTGGGAGATACCCTGTCCTTGATGGGGTTACAATATCCGGGAAGGGACAGGTGCGAAATTTGGGGGTACTCCTGGACTCTGCGCTAACACTTGAAGCTCAGGTGGAGGCTGTGGCCAGGAGTGCCTACTCCCAACTACGGCTAGTGCGTCAACTGAAACCTTTTTTGGACAGAGATGACCTGGCCACAGTTATCCACGCTCTGGTAACCTCCAGGTTGGATTATTGTAACGCGCTCTACATGGGGCTGCCCTTGAAGACGGTTCAGAAGTTGCAGCTAGTGCAAAATGCAGCTGCCTGAGTGCTGACCGGGACAGCTAACCGGACGCATATCACGCCGGTTCTAAAAGAACTGCACTGGCTGCCAATTTACTACCGAGCCCAATTCAAGGTGCTAACTCTGACTTATAAGGCCCTAAATGACTTGGGCCCCAGATATCTAAAGGAGCGCCTTCTCCCATATCGACCTGCCCGTGCTTTAAGATCTGCAGAAGAGGCCCTCCTGGTTATCCCACCGCCTTCAGCGGTTAGGCGGGTGGGCACCCGGGAGAGGGCCTTCTCAGTGGTGGCCCCCAGGCTGTGGAATGGTCTGCCCTTGGAGGTGCGTCAGGCCCCTTCTCTGTCTGCATTCAGGAAGGCGGTAAAGACGCACCTCTTCACTCAGGCCTTTGGCTAATGCTCTTTATTCTTCCCTCCTTCCAAAGACTACTGTTTTAAACTGTTTTTATATCGTTTTTATTCTTATGCTTATTATGTTGGATTTTAAACCTTACGTTGGTTTTATTATACTTGTGTTACAATTTTAATGTGTTTGTTCTTAAATGTTGTAAGCCGCCCAGAGACCCTCGGGTATGGGGCGGGATATAAATATAAATATAAATATAAATATAAATATAAATATAAATAAATAAATAAATAAGATCTGGTTTGCCTGCGTTTGCGCCTGCATTTGCACCTTGCACCTGTTAAGCTGTATTCTCTAGTTTGCTTGAAAGTTGCAAATAAAGCCGTCGTGGTGGTGGTGTGTCTAATCACTTGTGTCCTTTGATATGGCTATGAATACCCATTCTAAGTTCCAAATCCCTCATCATGCACCTTTTTAACACAGACTGGCCACAGATTCTGGAATAGGCAGGTAGAGATTAGGTATAGGTTATAGTGAGGATATTTCTGCAGGCTGCATTTTTATATTGCATATTGATTCTTCTTGTAAAACTGCTTGAGCTCATTATATACTAATAAAAATATTGTTATGGTGCGGTTTGTCCCGTTATTTTTGTGGTGTGATAATTTATTTGCGCTAAATTTGGTCGCCCGCTGAAGAACTGAGCACCTCCAGCCATCCGGGTTGAAGACTTACAGGTAAGTCCTGTGGGTGTAATGTGTTTTGAGAATTGATGGGGATGTCAGTGGTCCCCTAGCAGAGTTCTGGGTGGGCTATGAGGGTGGGTTTGCACCCCCTTTCCAGATATCTGGCATCACCTTGTGCCCCATTGTGATGGCAACTCAGAGAAAGCTGAAAGGATGAGTTGGCATCCTCAGGCTGCCATTTTCATTGACACCTGAACTCACCTGGCAGCCAAACTGCTTCAGGATGAGGGCTTCCTGAACTGCTTTGAGCTACAGGGTCTTGCTTGGATGGCCGCCATCCTGGTATTTGCTTCCCAGCATTCCAGTGCTGGTCAACCTTGGGTTGGAGCTTTCTCTGGGCTGCCTTAAAATGGTAGCTCAGATGATCTTTGGTATTTAGGGTAAGGGGTGCAACTCTCCTATCCTCCTATGCCAGAATGCAGTTAAGGTTTCCCCCCCCTGAATCTGGCATTTAAGGCAAGGGGCAAAGATGGAGTTCCAGTTTGGTCTAGTGGTTAGGGAGCCGGACTCTTGTCTGGGAATGCCAGGTTTGATTCCGCCCTCCTCCACAAAGCCAGCTGGGTGACCTTGGGCTAGTTGCAGCTCTCTTTGAGATCTGCCTCACAAGGTGTTTGGTTGTGGGGAGAAGAACAGGAGGTTTGTCAGCTGCTTTGAGTCCCATTGAATGGGGGAGAAAATCCAACTCTTCTTCTTCAGGGACCGCTGCTCAGTTTGTACATTATAGTGGGGGTATTTCTGTTGGGTAGAATATGGATGGAAATGAGATTGATTGTATTTAATGCTGCTTATATTTTAAACTGCATGTATGAAAATGCAATTGTATATTATGCAAATAAATGTGTGTTTTGGGATGGTTTTCAATGCCTGTATGAAAATTTGAAGGATTCCCCCCTGTTCTGATAAATTGCACAATTTGCTTATGGTCAGAGGGGCAATCACCTTATTGGCTCTGTTTTCTACAAACACGAGCCTTCTGAACCTCAAGGAACCACTGCCTTAGTGTAGCTAGCAAATGATAATATTGATATTAAGGGGTGTCTTAGTGTAGCCATTGATAGAGTTGCTATCCGTACCAACTACGGCTGGTACGTCAACTGAAACCTTTTTTGGACAGAAATGACCTGGCCACAGTTATCCATGCTCTGGTAACCTCCAGGTTGGACTATTGTAATGCGCTCTACATGGGGCTGCCCTTGAAGACGGTTCGGAAATTGCAGCTGGTGCAAAATGCAGCAGCCAGAGTGCTGACAGGAACATCTAGCCGGACACATATCACGCCGGTTCTAAAAGAACTGCACTGGCTGCCAATCCACTACCGAGCCCAATTCAAGGTGCTAACTCTGACTTATAAGGCCCTAAATGACTTGGGCCCCAGATATCTAAAGGAGCGCCTTCTCCTATATCAACCTGCCCGTGTCTTAAGATCTGGAGGGGAGGCCCTTCTGGTTGTCCCTCCTCCTTCAGTAGCTAGGCGGGTGGGCACCCGGGAGAGGGCCTTCTCTGTGGTGGCCCCCAGATTGTGGAATGGTCTCCCCTTGGAGGTGCGTCAGGCCCCTTCCCTGTTTATATTCAGGAGGGCGGTGAAGACGCACCTCTTCACTCAGGCCTTTGGTTAAAAGCCCCCCTGCCCCCCCCCCCCAGTGCACACTCCACTACTGTTTTTGTATCTCCGTTTTTTAGTATTATTATGTGGGATTTTAAACCTTGTATGGGTTTTAGCATTGTTTTATACAGATTTGATATGTTTGTGTCTTAAAATGTTGTGAGCCGCCCAGAGACCCTCGGGTATGGGGCGGGATATAAATATAAATATAAATAAATAAATAAATAAATAAATAAATAAATAAATAAATAAATAAATAAATAAATAAATATTACTGATGTTTAAGGGGTGCCATGAATGAAGTGGGAGGGGGTGGCCTTTCCTTTTCAGCTCTCTGCCTTCGGACCCGGATGGCCAGTGAGCGCTGACCTGCTGGCGCCTGTGACTCTCACCCTTGGGCCTGCACAGATTTCGTGGGTGATCTGAGGCTGGGCAGAACGGTCAGCCTCACACCTGGGGTTGCTTCCTGCCATTCCGGGTTGAAGACGCCAAAGGTAAGATACGTGGGTATTTTGTCTTCTTGCTGATGGTTAGGAATTGGCAGATAGGGTAGAGGTCTCCTTGATATTGTCAGTTAGCACTGTTGGTGAGTCAACACTACCCTGTGCCTTATTTGGGTGGGGGTGCATAGAATTTCCTTAGCCTGCACTGCAACAAAAATAAATGCATTGAATACTTGAACTGAGATCTGTAGGAAGTTGCAGTTGGCACCTTCATGGGGCCATGAGCTTCTTCTCCTTGGGCCCTTTGCTGGCTTCGTGCTGGCAGCCAAATGCACTGCATGTTTGAACAGGTATGTTGCAAGTGGCACCTTCATGGGGCCACGAACTTGTCCTTGGGCCATGAACTTGTCCTTGGGCCCTTTGCCGGCTTCATGCTGGCAGACAAATTAAACATACTGCATGCTTGAACTGGAACCTGCAGGAAACTCCAGTTGTGAATGCCAAGAGACCCCTGCCTTACCGTTGCCAGTGTTAGTATATGTGTTCAGGGGGTGTGATGAATGGAGGGAGGAGGGTGGCATTCCTTTTCAGGTATCAGCTGTACCCAGATGGCCCCATGTCTCTTTAAATGTTTCCTTTAACTGTTTTCTCTTGCTTGCTTGTAACTGTCTTGAACTCCTTGAATATCAATAAAAAATGGCCATAGTTGCGTTGTTTCTGTCTCATTACTTGTGTGGTGTGATATTTATATGCAATGTTTCTTTGTGACTGAATTCCATTAGTGTTTGCAGCTGGAAATTGCCTACCAACTATCATCTGGCCATCTGGGTTGAAGACTTCCAGAGCAGCAAAGGTTGGTCATGCTGGGTTTATGTCTCTTTATTGTATTTGATATTTGATAGCAGTGACAGTGGTTTCCTTGCAGAGTTCTGGCTGGGCTGTGAGGGTGGCTTTGCATTACTTGCTCTACCATCATAATAGCATCCCAGAGAAAGCCCAAAGAAACCTTAAGCTTGTGGTTTTAAGCCTTCCCTGCTTGCCCTAAGGGAACGTTGCTGTGTTTGCCCATTATGGTGGGGATATTCCTCTTTGGTGGAAATGTAACTGACTGTATTTTATGCTGCCTATGATGTACTGCATATATGAAAATGTAATTTATTGCATTTTATGCTCCAAATCTGTTTTTCTACCTGGGTTTTGTACTTTGAGCACATTGTGGCAAGGCAGTATCCAAATAAACATGGGATGGTGAAGGCTTCAGCAGGTCACTTGGCATGCATTTCAATGTCTCTATGACCATCTGAAGGCTTCAAGAGCAAAAAGGGGGCTTTCCCCCTTTTGTTTTCCTGTTGTTCTAAGTGGTAAATTCTCCAGTTTGCTGTTAATTATCAATTTGCTTTGATTTCTGCATGCTTAACTCTTGGGAACCTCAAAAGACCACTGCCTTACTGTTTCCAAAAAAACATTGATGTATAAGGGGTGCCTTGAATGAAGTGCCTTAGTGTAGCTAGCCAATGATAATATTGATATTAAGGGGTGTCTTAGTGTAGCCATTGATAGAATTGCTATTTTGCTATATTACTGATGTTTAAGGGGTGCCATGAATGAAGTGGGAGGGGGTGGGCTTTCCTTTTCAGCTCTCTGCCTTCGGACCCGGATGGCCAGTGAGCGCTGACCTGCTGGCGCCTGTGACTCTCACCCTTGGGCCTGCACAGATTTCGTGGGTGATCTGAGGCTGGGCAGAGCGGTCAGCCTCACACCTGGGGTTGCTTCCTGCCATTCCGGGTTGAAGACGCCAAAGGTAAGATACGTGGGTATTTTGTCTCCTTGCTGATGTTAGCAATTGTCAGGTAGGGCATCTCTTCTCTCAATGAATGTCTTCAGGCGGTAATGGGCTGGATGAGGAAAAACAGACTGAAACTGAATCCAGACAAGACGGAGGTGCTCATGGTAGCGGCCCCGAAACCAAGAATTGGGTTGCAACCTCCAGTCCTGGATGGGGTCACACTCTCCTCCAGTGACTGTGTTCGCAGTCTGGGGGTGCTCCTTGACTCGTCGCTCCTGATGACAAATCAGGTAAATGCGACGGTCAGGAGTGCCTGTTATCAGCTTCGGCTGATACGCCAGCTGCGCCCTTTTCTGGAAGTAAGGGATCTCGAGACTGTTGTGCACGCGCTGGTAACCTCACGCCTTGACTTCTGTAACGCACTCTACATGGGGCTACCCCTGTGCTTGACTCGGAAATTACAGCTGGTTCAAAACATGGCAGCCAGGCTTGTCTCAGGAACATCTAGGAGGGACCACATCACTCCCGTTTTGAGGTCCCTCCACTGGCTGCCTATCAGCTTCCGGGCCCAGTACAAGGTGTTGGTTATCACCTTTAAAGCCCTAAATGGCTTGGGTCCAAGCTATCTCAGGGACCGCCTCCTCCCGTACAATCCTCCCCGCGCTCTCCGGTCCTCTGGGAGGAACTTACTGCAGCCTCTAAAATCTAGGCTTGCGGCGACCTCCCAGAGGGCGTTCTCTGCTGTCGCCCCCAAACTCTGGAACGACCTGCCGGATGAGATCCGTCAGATAACATCATTAGACAGCTTTAAAAAGGCGGTCAAGACGGATCTCTTCCGGCAGGCCTTTCCAGATTAACCATCCCGGCCCAGATTCCCTGATTCCTCCCGTGGCCCCATCTTAGTGATGGTTGAGGATCAGTAGAGGGACATCAGGGTTTTTAGTTTTTATATGTTTTATGCATTGATATTATGTTTTAATATGTTATACTGTTTAATACCGTCTTAAGGGGGGGAGGGATAAGGTGTTTTTAATTGTTATATTTTACATTTACTGTTAACCGCCCGGATTGGTTTGCCATAGGGCGGTATACAAATAAATATTATTATTATTATTATTATTATTATAAATGTCCTTGGCGGGCTGCAAGTGGCCCATGGGCCATAGTTTGAAGACCTCTGTCTTAAAGTCCAGCAAACCTGAGAAGGACCACCATACGTTTATTAGAGATTAAATCTGAGAAATCAACAGATCAGAAACATAGGCTGTGTTCACACCTAAATTTTAATTCAGCTTCAGTCAATTTTCAGAATGGAAGAACACATCAGCAAAGTGAAGTCGTTTTCTTTCCATATTATCTACCTTAAAGGTAGATCTTCTGAGTTGGATAATGCTGAAAAAAATCAGCTTGTCACTTTGCTGATGTGTTTTCTCATTCTGAAAGTGGCCTGAAACTGATGTGAACAGAGCCATAGTCATAATGTAAAGAAGAGGAAGCAAAGGGCTTGATCTTACTAGCTTTCAAAAGCACAAATGTCAATGGTACTCCTTTTGAAGTATAGAGGAATGGTGTGGAACTGTCTTCACAGGGGAAAGAGACTGATAGTGTTCTTAAACTATCCTTGGATCTACAAGTGATGCCACACCATCCATCATTACTACGCATAATTTGCAAAACATCTCTGAAAAATCCAGTCAGCTTAGGCAGTTTGGAGAAACTCAGAACTTCAGAGACCAAGTGTGAACAAGCCTAATGACCTGATCCAAAAACTAGAAAGAGAGCAGCCAGTAATTTTAACAGAGAAGTTAAACAAGCACTCTGTCTCGATTGTGAATGAATGAATAAATAAACCCACTGGAAAAACAGATTCTCACACAAAGTAATCTGACATATTTTAATATCACTTGATACATCAGCTTTTTATTTTGTGCTACAAAGACAACAAGGTGGTGTTCACATCTAAGTTTTAATCCAGCTTCGGTCCGCTTTCAGAGTGAGAGAAAACATCAGCACAGTGACTAGTCAAGATTTTCCCCACATTATTTAGCCCAAATGTGATTTTTCTGAGCTGGATCATGCTGAAGGAAAATAATTTGACTACAGGCAGCACCAGCACCCAGGAAGCATAGAGACACCTGCCAAGAGATTTGCTGTGAAATACAGACTTGGGGTGGGGTGGGGTAGGGAGACAGAAAGATCATCAGGAGTTTTGCAAAAGGGAAGCAGGATGAATCCCTTCTGGAGATTATCAGTCTGCACTGCAGGGGTGAGGGACATAGGCACACACAGGGTCTCAGCCTGGAAGGGGCAGAGGGAAAACTGGGGGGAGGGGCGGTGGCCAACCCAGTCAGGAAGGGAGGGGACATCCCATTCTTACTGACTCCCACTAGCCCAGGGATAAGACCACCACCACCCAAGAAGAAGAGAAGGCAGAGGAGGATTCCTCTGCTTTGCTTTTTATGCTGCTGCTGCTTCTCAGCAAAAAGGAGAACCCAGAAGGAAGCCAGCTTTCTGGCAAGGAGCCAGACTCTTATTGGGAATACCGGGTTTGATTCCAACCTCCCCCACAAAGCCAACTAGGTGACCTTGGGCTAGTCACAGCTCTTCCTGACCTCTCACAGTCTCACCCACCTCACAGAGCATCTGTAATTTTCCCCAGCCACTTTTGAGTCCCCACTTTTAAGGTGGGAAAAGTGAGGTAGAAAAGCCAATTCTTCCTCCTCCTCCTCCTCCTCCTCCTCCTCCACTTCCCGGCTGTGAAAGGCACGGCGTTGCTGCCGCTGCTTGGCTGGGATTAAAGGCACAGACGCAGCAGCAGCAGCAACACCGGCAGGGCTCAGGGCCAGAGTTGCCTTCCCTCTCTCCTGTCGATTCTTCTCCTGCCTTGAGGCAGAGTCTGGTGGGGAGGCAGGAAAAGGCCTCACTTCGGTTTTTAATTCCAAATTGAAGTAAAGTCTTTTCCTGCCATGGTTTTGAGGGGGGGGGGGGGAGAGGGTGCCGTGGTCTCCTTTCCCAGGGTGGGACTGAGAGCGGCAGAGGCGAAAGGCAGACATGCACCCTGTGCTTCCAAAGGCCCACACCTCTGGCTGGCGATAGAAGGACATGGTGGGGAATGGGTGGAGAAGGCGAGGGAGGTGGAAATGGGGGGCGGGCAGGGGAAGGCAGGGAGTCCTTGTTGTAGGGTTAGGGGCACCAGGGGATACAACAGTAAGCGGACGTACCTCAATTTCAACCTCTGTCTCACCAGTCTCCACTGAAATGGCGGCGACGGGGACCGGGCGCACTCAGCAGAAGGAAGGAGGGTGGAGCGTATTGCTCTCCGCCAATCAGCTTCTGAGAGTGGCGCTGGTAGAGAGCGATCATCCCGTCATGAAAAAAAAAATGCCCCGAAGCAATGGAGAGTGTTTCTGAATGATGCAAGGATCTTAATGCTTTAAAATGCTCTCCGGTCACCCAGGCGCCCCCTAGAGGCAGCCGCCCCTGGGGTTTAATGTGTTCTGAGAATTGATGGGGATGTCAGTGGTCCCCTAACAGAGTTCTGGGTGGGCTGTGAGGGCGGTTTTGCACCCCCTCCCCAGATATCTGGCATCAGCTGGTGCCCCATTGTCATGACAACTCAGAGAAAGCTGAAAGGATGAGTTGGCATCTTTAGGCTGCCATGTTCATTGTCAACTGAACTCACCTGGCAGCCAAACTACTTCAGGATAAGGGCTTCCTGAACTGCTTTGAGCTACAGGGTTTTGCTGGATGGCCGCCATCCTGGAATTTTCTTCCCAGCATTCCAGTGCTGGTCAACTTTGGGTTGGAGCATTCTCTGGCCTGCCTTAAAATGGTAGCTCAGATGATATTTAGGGTAAGGGGTGCAACTCTTCTATCCTCCTATGCCAGAATGCAGTTAAGTTTTTTTCCGCCCTGAATCTGATATTTAAGGCAAGGGGCAAAGATGGAGTTCCAGTTTGGTCTAGTGGTTAGGGAGCCGGACTCTTGCTGGGAATGCCAGGTTTGATTCCGCCCTCCTCCACAAAGCCAGCTGGGTGACCTTGGGCTAGTTGCAGCTCTATTTCTAAGATCTGTCAGCCCCACCTGCCTCACATGGTGTTTGGTTGTGGGGAGAAGAACAGGAGGTTTGTCAGCTGCTTTGAGTCCCCTTGAATGGGGGAGAAAAGTGAGGAGAAAAGCCAACTCTTCTTCTTCAGGGACCACTGCTCAGTTTGTACATTATAGTGGGGGTAATCCTGTTGGGCAGCATATGTATGGAAATGTAATTGATTGTATTTAATGCTGCATATATTTTAAACTGCATGTATGAAAATGCAATTGTATATTATGCAAATAAATGTGTGTTTTGGGATGGTTTTCAATGCCTATATGACAATTTGAAGGTTTTCCCCCTGTTGTTCTGATAAATTGCACAATTTGCTTATGGTCAGAGGGGCAATCATCTTATTGGCTCTGTTTTCTACAAACCCGAGCCTTCTGAACCTCAAGGAACCACTGCCTTAGTGTAGCTAGCCAATGATAATATTGATATTAAGGGGTATCTTAGTGTAGCCATTGATAGAGTTGCTATCTTGCTATATTACTGATGTTTAAGGGGTGCCATGAATGAAGTGGGAGAGGGTGGGCTTTCCTTTTCAGCTCTCTGCCTTTGGATCCGGATGGCCAGTGAGCGCTGACCTGCTGGTACTTGTGACTCTCACCCTTGGGCCTGCACAGATTTCGTGGGTGATCTGAGGCTGGGCAGAGCAGTCAGCCTCACACCTGGGACCACTTCTTCCTGTCCCAGGTTAAACACGCCAAAGGTCAGATACGTGAGTGTTTTGTCTCCTTGCTGATGGTTAGGAATTGGCAAATAGGGAAGAGGTCTCCTTGATATTGTCAGTTAGCACAGTTGGTGGGTCAGCACTACCCTGTGCCTTATTTGGGTGGGGGTGCATAGAATTTCCTTAGCCTGCACTGCAACAAAAATAAATGCTTTGAATAGTTGAACTGAGATCTGCAGGAAGTTGCAGTTGGCCCCCTTATGGGGCCATGAGCTTGTTCTCCTTAGGCCCTTTGCTAGCTTCATGCTGGCAGCCAAATGCATTGCATGCTTGATCTAGAAAGTTGAAAGTGGCACCTTCATGGGGCCATGAGCTTGTTCTCCTTGAGTTCTTTGCTGGCTTCATGCTGGCAGCCAAATGCATTGCATGCTTGAACTGGAAACTTGCAAGTGGCATCTTCATGGCCAATGCTCATATTAGGGTACTGATTCCAGTTCATCATATGGAAAAAACGCTTCATGATGATAATGATTATGATAATGCAATTTAATGAGCTATAAGGCAACATGTTTGCCCTGCAGCATTTTTTTAGCTTAAATTCCATACATCAGCATTTGCATCAGATTGTTTTAACTTTCTGGGGGGTGGGGAGGAAAGATTTCCTGTGAAGAGAAAGGATGATATTAAAGTAAATAACTTTTTTTTACCTAGGGAAAGCCACTTGTTTAGTGCCACAGTTGAAACCTTGGAGAGATCTTTGCCCAGAGCCACTGGTAATGATTTCATTTACATACATTAGCATAATCTGCAAAATATTTGCTTAGGGACATGATTCCCTAATGATGATCAGTACTATTTCTAAAGTAATTCTTAAGTTGTTTTCAAGGTATTAAATAACATGCATTGACTTCATTTAGGCTGCATTCCCACTTAAGTTTTTTAAAATGAAACAAAGCTAAAACCTATGCAAATGTGCATTCTGGCCATTCCCTTTTTTTTTCATTTTAAATTGCAGTCAAACACGATGCTGTTCCCACAGAAAACGCTTCAAAAACGCATTGGGGAGAGCAAATCTTTTCTTCCTCAACCTTTCCAGCTGTTAGCGTGCTGTTAGCTCAAGATGGAGTGTAGACTAGAGATCTGCATGAATATTCAGAACATTCAAAATTTGATCAAATTCGTTGGAATTTTGATATTCGAATTTGAATTGAATGTCTATAAATTTGAATTTAATCATTCAAATAAATTTTGAATTTTTGAATCTATTCAAATTATTCAGACTTTGGTATGTGTACGGATACGTACATGATGCGTACTTGCCTGTACGCATCTTTCCCACATCTGTATGCATTTGTACGAATCCATCCGGGACAAAAATGGGATGCATACAGATTGCATGTGGGATGTGTACCGATGCATACGGGCACATACAAATGTTGTCAACATTCGTAAGTGCAAATTTGAATTGAAAATTCAAATGAATAGATTCAAACTTACTCAATTTGAATTGAATGTGGATAAATTCCAATTTTAAAGATTAGAATCGGATTGAATCCTGAAAATTGTATTCATGCACATCCTTAGTGTAGACTGGGTTAGGGTGCCCAAAATGATGTTCTAGTCTAATTTACTAGTAGGCCTTTAGGGAGTGATATGCCAGTCCACAGAGACATGCAGACAGCACATGTCCAGGGTGTGTACTGTGCCAGTAACAATCTGTCCCAGTGTGGGATATATTGTGTATCCCAATATAGGGCAATCCTCCCTGTACTGGGATTGCACAGCTAAGTGCAAAAAAGGCCTAAGTGGAGAAGGCTGCTCTTTTCCAACAATGGGGCTTAACTTCTCATTGCTTCCTCTTTGATGTCTTATAAGTTCCTCAATGTGAGGGGACTTCTGGGGAGTCTTATGTTTCTAAATCCACCCAAATTATAAACTTAGGCCATGCTCCCATTACCAACTTAAAATGGTTTGGAAACGGTTTCGATCCTCACAGTCCCCACATCAGGTTGCCTTCCCACACTTTCCACGTGTTAAATTGCCCCAAATCGTGTCTCTGACTAGCCTTTCCAGATTAAGAGGATGCTGAAACCAACACTTCTTCTCCCAGTCATAAATCTCTTTACAGAGTGGAAAAGTGGTAGATTCCCTGTTAAATTTACAGTGGTACCTCGACATACAAGTGCCCTGACATACAAGTGTTTTGAGATACAAGCCGCCGAGCGAGTGATATTTTGCTTTGAGATGAGAGCAAGATTTGAGATACGAGTATGTAAATACAGTACAGTACATAACAAAAACAACTGAGGTGGTGTTTTGGGAGCTGGAATGGATTAATGGGAAAATTGCTTTGAGATACGAGCGATTTGACATAAGAGCAAGGTTACGGAACGAATTAAACTCGTATGTCAAGGTACCACTGTATCTGCTTGAGGTACTTGAAAGTTCATAAATACATATCTTTATATGCTTGCAACTCTTTATCTTAGGGTATAATAAGACAGGACTTTTTTGGGTGCTCCTTTACCAAGAATTGCCCCATTTGTAGATGCACAAAAAAATTGGTGATACTGAAGTTTTTAGTGTCTTAAAACCAGAGGGAGCAGAAGCAGGGATGATGGCCACTGATACAAAGCCATGGTATGCTGCAGCAGCAAGAAACGTTTTCTGCCCTGTTGCTGGCAAGCCATCACTGCTGTCGGCCATTAGTAGCTTGCTTAGCCTGCAGCCTCTGTTCTACTCCAGTTCATGCTGCTGGTGCCACTAAGCCACAACTTCCCTGCTCGTTGTCTGTGACGCCCACGGCCGGCGGCCACCAAATATTAAGCCCCAGCCGGGCGTCTAGCTCACTCCAGTCCGGCCACTGAGGCTACGGACTTCAAGTTCACTTTTAAATAGTAGGTTTCTAGGCCTTTTTCTTCTTCTGAGCTGAGCTCCAACACTTAGGTTATACTGTTGCCATTATATTTCCATGACAACACTTCCCCCTCCCTTGAGCGTCTGTGCCAGGAATCAAGCAGAGTGTCTTTGAAACAAAAGTAACTTTAATGGTTTACAACTCTTATGTTAGTTCCAGTTCAACACCAGCCGTTTGTATTAACTTATTTTCCTAACTCAGGACCCTGATCAATCTCTATTCTAGATTCCCCTCAGGACCCGGATCTGCACTGCCTAACTCCTTTCTAAGTCAAGCCCCAGATACAGAACAACAGCTCTGACAGGAAGGCCCTTTTTATAGCCTCTGCCAGGGTTCCATCCCTGCTGCCCCCCCTTTCTTAAATATGCTAATTGAGCTGGGCACAGCCCCTCCTCATCTGTTCTCTAACCTTCCTGGTCAGTGCCTTTTCCTCTTAGTACATTATATAACATAACCACATATGCAATAAAAGATATAACAGGTACATTAATCAGACTTGAGCTCCACATTGTCCCTCTCCTTCGTCTTTCCAGACAATGGCCTCCCTGACAATGAGTGCTTGCCAGTAATTGGCCACTTGTCTTCTGGTTTCTGTGGCCTGGATTGGTCATCCATCCATTGCAGCCATTTCTAGACTGGGATTGGCTATATAAACCTATCCAATCTGCCCCCCCCCCCAAATATGGGTTACTCACAGAGTTATAATTTCTTGTCTGAAAAAGGGGTGTATATTCAAAGGCTTTGGGACATGGTAACACGATTTTAGGTACTTTATGTCCATCCCTAGAGTCTCAGATTCATCCAGACAGCAACCCTTTTAGCATTTCTAATCATACTTTAAGCCGATTGCTGAAGAAGTAGCTTGCAACGAGACTAAAGCTCTTATTGATGCTAATGCAGGCTTCCAAATTTGGAGGCCGTTAGCCAAAATTTAAATCAAGAATGAAAGTCTTCTTTGACTCCCTTGGTATTGCTATTTATGTATTTAGTTGAAATGTAAATCTTGCAAAGGCAGTCTGTGTGATAAATACTGTATCAAGTTTGTTCCTTCCTTGTTCAGAAGTTTCACTTCTATACTGTAGGAAAGAGTTCTGGTAATGGTGAAGATGATGCCTACTATGCTGTTGTTTCTGAGTGCTGACTGAAAAGGCTTGTTAAAGGGTTGTTCTTCTATTCCTTTTCTCCCCTTGGCAGGCTTGAGGTTGAACATGCAACCTTTAGATATTTGTCAAGAGACTGTTGAGTGTGTAAGCAAGTTTTTAATTAGATGCAAGTAAGTGCACATAACGCAACCAAGTTTCAGGTGGTGGAGCAGTTGTCTGCATGCAATCACAGATGATTTTGCTATCTGTAAAGGCTGGCCTGCTTTTATGCTCATCATAACCTCTGGATCATTGGCTACAGTTCCACAATATATTATGCCAAAAAAACTCTTGCTGACTTCAGTTGGATTCATAGGCATATCATTGTGGAGCATGGGCAGTAATGTTTGCTTTAGCTTTAAATGGACTTTATTCATGATGATCACTAGTGATCCTTAAATATCTCATCACTACACTCAACCCTATCAATCAAGACACTTGCTGTAGTAACTACTGCATAGAGATAAATTACTCTCTATTTTATGTTGTCCTTGTGGAGTGGCCCATAAAGATAAAAATGTTTTAAAGGACTGCCATAAATTAGCGTTGCTGTCTTTGGATTAAACAAAAGAAGCACAAGAGGGTCTAAAGTTCTCCATTCACTGGAAATGGCAAGAAGGAGTGGAGCTGTTCATGTAAATTGCCATGAAAACAAAGCTTGCCTTGTTGACGATAAAATGAACATCTGTTGAATTGTAAAACTATAGGCATTGCTTTATGAGAGCACCTTTTACCCCCAGTGCAGCTCAAACTGAAACTCAAGCTGGCTCCTTTATGAAGTTTAAAACCAGAGAAATTAGCACATATTGGCAACACTTCTATTTGCTATTCTAGATCAAGATCCTGTGAAGTAGATACTGAGCCATGTTTTGAGTAGGACGCAGTGAAGGCAAGATGGCTTGTACAGTAAGAGAAAGGGCCAGTTTAAGGAGCTAATTTAAAGCAAGGGTGTTTCTGTACTTGCCTTCCTGTCTGTTGGATGGGGAACGTGCAGAAGAGACTCGTGTGCTAGTATTCGCACTAGGGAACACTAGTACACAATAGCCTAGCCCCCATGCATCTGGAAACTTACCTGGATCTGGTTGCGTGTCTGATTCTCCACAGGGTGCTGCCATTTTGATTGTGGTGTCTTGTGCAACTTATGATGCTTTGCACATCAGGGGTCATCTGAGGTACCAGTGCTTTTGTGCGGTACCTCAGATGACCCCTTACACCAGAAAAGTGTGAGTGCTTGCTGCCTGGACATACCAGGTAAGCTTTGAGTCAGGATTGGGGTTGGTTAGGTTGCTTGTGGTGCAATATTCTGTGTGCCACAGCTAGTTTGCAATTAGTTAACATCTGGGCAGGCAGGGGGAGTTTGTAGGCTGTAAACACCTCCTGCAAATGCAGATGCACCAGCCCAGAAGTTAACCAATTGCAAACTAAAAGGCCAAGTGCAAACTGGCCTCAAATTTCTCACCAATGATTCAGCTTAAAGCTGTGTCCCCATGGGCCTGCCACTGCCTCACGGTGGATTCGGGGCAGCCTTAATGCAAATTAGGATTTGCATTAAGATTTCCCCATGGCAATGGAGGACAGAGTGGGTTCAAGGTGAACTTGCCCGTACCCCTTGCCTGAGCGCTTAATCACCCAGGTAAGGGCTTGAATTACCCCAAACGATCACCTGACAGCTGCCCTGCAGTCAGCTGAGCAACTGTTAGGCGGGTACAGGGGCTGTCAACAGCAGGGCAGAGCTCCAGTAAGATGATTAAAACACGCAAAAGCCGAGTCTGTTTTAATCATTTTAGCGGAGCTCTGCTCGTGCGCATGATAGCCTGACAGCTGCCCAGCTGACTGCAGGGTATTGTTTGAGGGTAAATCAAGCCCTTACCAGGGTGATTAAGTGCTCAGGTAAGGGAAATTTGCAATCGCAGTATTAGCAGCGGGGACAGCAAAGCCCCACCCATTAGTGCTGTGATCATAACCCGCGAGTGTCCCCAGGATAACCCGTTCTTGCCCAATAATTCAGAGTGAGAACAGTTATCAAGGGTGTTTGTTTACTTCGATTTGGAGGATTTTGTCCCTCATGTAGCCTGAATTAGGGCTTTGCATGGGGACTCTCATGAGGCGAACTTGTGTTCGCCTCATAGTATCCTTACCGTGGGGCCACCCAGTTAGTTATTTGTAAATGGTGGTGTCGATTCGGCTACTGTATTAAATGATACTCATTCAAAACTAAATATAGTATTAGTGTTAGGGCATAGGAAAGGATGTTAAATCACATCAACAAATAAAAGTGGCAACCATAGTATTGACATGGTTGATGAGTGTGAAAGAGAAAGTGTGAGAAAGTCAAGCAGTTAGATAAAACTAGGTAGGATGGCTAGGAGCTTGGGCACATAGGTTTCTACCCCCTACCAGTCTTGGAGCCATCACCACCACCCTATGAGCCACTCTTACCTTAATGATGGTTGAACAGTTGTGAAGGCTAAGTGGGACAGCTAAGTCACTTTCCCACTAACATATAGATACATGGAGGGAGAGAGAGATGATTGACCAGCCCGATTTCTGGTCAGGTTGCTTTAGTGAAGGACTGAATGTTGCATCTGCATGAGATGAGGCACTGGAGTGGCTTATGGCATGAAAATGGCACTGTAGCCTGTTCCAATGGGAGGCCACTTTAAAGTGGTCTCCAAAGCATTCCCTTGGTGGCAGATGGCAGTGAGTGGCTGGTTCAGTCTGCCAGGCATGAGGAGCCCTGTCCCATTTTGCCACGTTCCTGGCAGTAGCCCCAGACGCGCCTGGCTAAAACAGCCTTTGTTAGCAACTTCAGGGACTGGGACCTTCCCAAAATGCAGATGGGCCTTGACATAGGTTGCCAGCCGCCTTTTAGTTCTTGAGTGAGATCCTTTGATCTGCCCCAGCACTGGTCCACCCTAGTGCAGGATACTACCTAAATGGCCAACCTTTGAGACCTTTCTGATCCTCCAGAAAACAGCCCAGCAGGAAAGCATTCCTGAGAAGGATAGGAGCTACCAAAAGGCATGAGGTGTTCGCTCACTGTGCTTCTTGTCACTGCAGTGGCTTCCATCTCGCCTCTCACCCCAGATTGTGCGGTTGCAATCTGTTCCTTGTGGATTTTCATTGTTTCAATTGCCTTCTTCCTAAATGTGTTTTTAAGTGAGAAGTCTACAAACTACAGGAAGTGTACATGGAAAGATTTAATCATAGTTATCTCAGCTCTTTTTGTTGCTTGTTATCCTAGTCATCTTTTTTCTCCTTCACAGCATTTTTCAGTCATCCTTTCTCAGGGTTCTGGTTTCAATCCTTCTGTCTCTCCCTGTTTCCATCCATTTAGTTTCTATCAATTCCATTCCCTGCTATATATTATACTAACTGAAACCAATCATTACTTTGTCTGAAACATTTGTAACCATCCATATAGAATGGCTGCTTATGCAGCATCAAAAAAGAGAAAATGCATTATGAAAAATAAAACATAGGTTTGGCTAAAATATACATATGTTCATCTTCATGCAAATGTGCACATTTTATAAATAAGCAACATAACAAGTAGGAAAGGCTGTAATTTGGTTTCTCTGTGTGTCTGTTTACTCTGCTATTAAGGGGATTAGATTGTGAATGTCTGGTTACACGTTTGTTTGTACTCCTCCCTTTACAATTCTTATTTTAGATCAGATGCAGAGCCTGTTCACACTTATCTGTTAGCGTACTTGGGTCCTCTTGCTGCACAGGCCTGTATGTCCCTGGCAACTGCTGCAGCTCACCTAAGTTGCCTGAAGCTTCCCTGGAACCATCCAGCTTTTGGACTGCGAAAATCAGTCCACAGCCACCGCAGAAAGATCGCTCCTGGGGAGGTTGATTTGCATCCCCTTCTGGTGTGGCAAGTGAGCATGGCTTCATGGCTGCAGCTGTTGGATCACTGTGGCAACATCCGCCCTCTCTGGATGTTGCCTTTGCGATGTGGGGAGCCCCAGGCTGGCCATTTAATTCACAAGCTCTGCTGGCCAGGTATAGGGCTAGTCTGGTTCTTGTAAGTGCAAATGGCTATCACAGCACTTGATTCCTATTGGCTTGGTATGGTATTGGTATACCATAACAGGTCAATAGCTGCAAACAGGCCCTTGGATGCCTTCAAATAGAGGCTTCTGTAACAGGCCTTCATATAGAGGACCTTGTTCTATGCAAAGGAAGACACATGGTTCATCTTCCTGCTTACATCATGCTAGTGGGCTTCCTTGTGCAGCTGGTTGGCTACTGTGAGGAAAGACTGCTGAGCAAAATGAACTCCAAATTCAATCAACTGTGACATTTCATAACTTCTTTGCTACAGAGTAGTTTGATTAGTAGATAATTATATTCACTTGAAAGGATAAACATTACAGTGGTACCTCGACATACAAGTGCCCTGACATACAAGTGTTTTGAGATACAAGCCGCCGAGCGAGTGATATTTTGCTTTGAGATGAGAGCAAGATTTGAGATACGAGTATGTAAATACAGTACAGTACATAACAAAAACAACTGAGGTGGTGTTTTGGGAGCTGGAATGGATTAATGGGAAAATTGCTTTGAGATACGAGCGATTTGACATAAGAGCAAGGTTACGGAACGAATTAAACTCGTATGTCAAGGTACCACTGTACTTACCTTGAGTGGTTGGTTACTGCAGGGCTTTAAACTTTAAAAAAGTAAAACAAAGTGTTCTCAATAATTTATTTTATTTTGCCATATTTACCTGATCAAAGCAGAGTTTTTACAATAACTTTGGAAAATGAACTTATGTGATTGTTGTTAATAACAATAACAAGATGAATAACAATAAATCTATCATACTATAAACCAGCTAATCAAAATTATACTATAGTTCTCCAAGAAGTCAAAAAACTATGTGGCTTTAAACTTGCTCTACAACAGTGGTTCTCAACCTGGGGGCCGGGACCCCTTTGGGGGTCGAATTACCCTTTCAGAGGGGTCGCAATGAGTCTCCTGACGTCCTTCCCTCCCACCTCCCAGCTGCTCCACCCCCGTGGTTGGGGGTCTCCACAACACGAGGAACTCCATTAAGGGGTCGCGGCATTAGGAAGGTTGAGAACCGCTGCTCTACAATCACTGATGTGCACACGAAAAGCACAAGCTAAACATGGGTTGCATCTACATGTAGGGTACCATCCCAGGAGATGCAAGAGCAGGGTGGTCAGAACATCTGGATATTCCTAGGAATGTATGTTGATATGCACCTGCCTTCACTTGGCTCCAGGGTCACCCCAGCAGCCCTGGCTATAAATTTACTTGCAAGGCTGAATGAAGGACTTGTGGGCCTCCCCTTCATGGTGTGAGGTGACACAGTAGACGACTTAATAGCCTCGTTTCTGCCCAGTCTGCTTTTGTGTTGGATTAAACATAGCAGTCTTCTAGAGCCGTTTTGGTGCAGAAGTGGCCCAGCTAGAATCCTTGGAGCTGCTTTCCATCACTTCAGTTTGTGCTGCATCTTGCCCCCATGGAGATGCAACCATGATTGCTCAGAAATAAACCCCACTGAATTCTACGGGATTTATCTCTAGGTGAATACTGTTAAGATTACACTGTTGGCTACCACGAATCAGAATCACAGAGCAGAGGTTGTGAGATGAGAGGGTCCTACTGAGAGGGTCCCTTTGATTCCCCTAAATAGATAGATCTACAGTGTTCTTAGTATGGTCTGGGAGAAAAATGGGATTCTCCTAACTTAAGTCTCACCTCTTGTTGTCCGCCCTCTGGACCTGAACTACAGATTGCCTTTGCAATTTGGTACTGTAATCCTAGACATGACTGCTTGGAAACATGTTCCTTTGAAATCAGTGGGATTTACTTCTAAGTAAACACACTTGAGTCGTATGCTTATTCCAGTCCATATTGAATTTGATATGAAATATGTTTTCCTGAGCCTTGAAAAACTTAGTGACTCAGAGTGGGAATGCAATAATACACAATAGCCCTTATGCATTCCGGAACCTTTCCAGCAATGAAATGTTTGACATATTTTGCTAATAAGATGATATCTGTACTTGGTGGACCCTTGTGTTTATTTTATTGCATGTGTTTAACTGTTTGTCAGTAAAGAAGGCTCTTTGGCAACATCTGCTGTACACAGTGGATCAGCTGCAGATGTTCCCCACCCATTGAGAACTGCAAAGAAAAAACACACACATTTGAATAACAGATTAGCTCTCTACCATACAGTAGTAGCCCAGCTGCTTTCTCCCAGAATTGTTTCTAACCATCTGGTTGGCATTATCTGATATTCACTGTGCCAACATATAATCCTGGAAATTCTAGCATCACAGTATAAGGATGTTATGTTACCTATAGGAAATTACACTTTCCTAATGGACATGATCATTAACCTATATATGCTAGAAGCACAAGTACCAGTATTTAATATGGAAATGAGGAGACTCTAGATTAAATAATTGCATTTAATATTCTTTCTTCACTTTAATTCAGTGTATGAGTGGTTTTCCCATATAACCCCTGACTGAGACTGTAATTCCTTCCTTCCTTCTTTCCTTCCTTCCTTCCTTCTATTCTGCCTGGTGCTTTAATTGCTGCTGAATTAATTTAAATATCCTGTGCCATAAAGCCTGCCCACATGCTTCATCAATATGTTTCCTTTAAGCTACCACCTGGTGGTAGGACAACTGCTTATTTGGTAAATATACAGTACACTTCTCATTGACCTTTTTGATGTTGTCTAGCTTCAGGAATTAGATCTAGAGTAGATTAGCTACTTTTCCAAACCCTCTAGCCTCCTTCTTAGTGACAAGTTCTTTTGCTTATCATATGCTTTCCATGTTTAGGGTTGACAGATGTATCTTAACAGCAGTTTGAGTCATCCTACCTTAAGCAAAGTGTTCCTTCAGTTCAAATTATTTCTACATCCCATTCATAAGAGCATCTTGAAACAATGTTGCTTTGAAGTAATAATGAAGCCCACTCTAAACACAACTGCCCCAGAGAGATACCATAAGAGATACTATAAAATCACACTAGGTCCTTAATGTGAAATAGTTTTATCTTGTGCTATGTGGAACCAAAATGAAGCTACAATTTCCTGACACACGACCACGTTTTCTATATCCCTGTTAAGCAGATTAGTTCTCTGGATAGCTAAATCTCCATACTCACCCTCGTCCTACTCACAGCTAATGCTACATGAAAAGAACTCACCTGAAAGATGAGTTAACTCTGCTCATCAACGGCTTCTTTGAATTTCCTTGTTCAGTTCTCCAAGTGGACATTCCCCAAAGGCTGCCCATCCATCTCTCCAAGTGGATTGCAAAGAGGCTGAGAGTGGCAGCAGAAGCTGCCATTTTGGTTTAAATGCTATGTTTCAGTATAGGAACCCATTCACCGCGTTGTCCACATGAGCACCATCAAATTCCATATTTAATAGGGCCTTTGTGCCCTTAAATCTGGATTAGTGGTGGACCCCTTCAATTGTCTCCAACACACTTGCTGGCTTGAATGGGCATTTTATTTCTTTCCTGAGCAACCAGAAGAAAAAGAATATTGCTATTTCAGATCAAGAGGGTGCAGGCATAGTCATAATCTTTATATAAGGACCCCAATAACATTAATTTAAAAAACTCCAACTTCAAGAATACATTTTTTTTAACCTGGGGCTGTGATGAGCAATCTGGATCCAAGAGAAGACTGGATGGAGAGAGGGAAGGAGAAGCAATTGAGCTCATGCATAAAAGGAAGTGCAAGGAGGAGAAAGTGAGGGGGGCAATAAGAGTGAAGCCTCCCTCCCTCCTGTGTCTTCCCCATTCTCCGCTGTCTTCTGCTGCTCAGCTCCCCTTCCCTGGCTTTTCCTGCTAAGATGCAAGAGCAGGTTGAGGAAAGTTGTCTTGGTGAGGAAAGTTGTTCTCTGGAGGGTGAGCTGTGGCCACTCATTTCCACTCCTTTTTATCCCTATGATGTCTGACCTTGCCCTAAGTACAACGGTTGAAAAGACTTATCCCAACCAATTTTTTAATACAGTCTTTATATTTTAATTCTTGGCTAAACTGGACAATAAGGCAAAATCCACAGGGCTCCTTCAGGCCACACCAAAATAGGGCCTGGAGCTGCTGGACTCATTACCTGTCATGACTTGAAGTGCCAAGAATAACCCACTTGTGGGACTATTTCTGGGACTTTGTGTTATGGGTTGGGATAGAAACTTAAAATCCTAGGGAATTTTTTCTCCTTGGCCTCAAACTTTCCATGAGCCAGGATTCACAGTCTGACTGAACGACCTTCCAAAGTGGGTCCAAAGCAGGCATCCCAGTCCAGGAGAAGTTCCTTTGGTGTTTGTTTCTATATCCATGTAGATCTTGCCTAAATAGCAGCAAATCCTAATAGGAAGGGATAATTTCTTAATAGAAACTAATGGACCAGCATCATTCTAGGACAAATGTCATTACTACTCAAGCAAAAAATTAGCAGTTAAAAGTACTATCTTTGTGGCTTTCTATTGCACAGTTGACAGCTGAATTAATGCTTATATAAACAGTGCAAGCAGATAGGTGTTATGTGCATTATGCTTTTGAGATGAGAAATTTAATAAGCCATTAAATAATCTCAACCTCTGTATTCATGGGTGTTTTTCCACTGTCAAGTACCCATTTTTGCACCCATTAAGGACCCATTTGGGTGTGAACCAGATGACCCCATTTCCACCACGACACCCTTTTATTTATTTATTTATATTTATATTTATATCCCGCCCCATACCCGAGGGTCTCTGGGAGGCTTACAACATTTAAAAACAAACATATTAAAACTGTATCACACTATACTAAAACCAGCATAAGTGTTAAAATCCAGCATGATAATAAGAATAGCAATGATAGAAAAACAGTTTTAAAAACAGTGGTGTTTGGAAGGAGGGAAGAATAAAGAGCATTTAGCCAAATGCCTCAGTGAAGAGGTGCGTCTTTACCGCCTTCCTGAATGTAAACAGAGAAATGGCCTGATGCACCTCCAAGGGGAGACCGTTCCACAGCCTGGGGGCCACTACTGAGAAGGCCCTCTCCCGGGTGCCCAATGAGGGCAGTGGGATAACCAGGAGGGCCTCTCCTGGAGTCCCTTCGGAGCGCCTCCGAAGTCAGAGGATCCACTGCAATGAGGGTGTTTTTCTTACTCATCAGGATGCAGTCTTATTTATACATTTCAGAATGTGGTACAGAGGCTTACTGCATCAGAATATATTAGAAAATCTCTAACGCAGTATTTGAACTATCCTAACAGCCTTTTTGGTCCTTACACTACTGTGGTAAATTAACACTTAATTGTACATACGGTATGCTTTCTGCCTCTCAGATCATTGGCATCAATCAAAATCCACAATAAAGTGAGGCAAAGAAAGTTGTTGGCTGTTTGATGAGAATGACCTGATGAAAAATGCACACAACTAAGCATACAACACAGGAGTCAGCCTGTGAAAACTTTGTGCAAATGAATCAGATCAACTGAATTTTGGATAAATTCCATTCCTTGTCCAACATTTGGGGAATCTCCTACTGGATGCTATATCACTATGTATGCCCATTATTTCCAAACGTACACTGTGCGCTCCGTTGCAGTGACCGTCTGCCCAAGGAGAGTAACTCGTAAGCAGTAAATCTGTGCAATAATTTTCAGTCCGCACTCAAGCCTACATCTTTTGTTTTCATACACTGAAAAGAAGAACAAATAATGCTTTTGATATGCAAACTCGTGCATTTGGAAAAATAAAGGACTTTCTAAGTCAGGGAACTGTTTAATAGGCACCCTCTTTACTCCAAAATGCGCCTTTCCAAATTGCTTCCATAAATTTTCACACTCAGGCACTGTGACATTTGATAATTATCCACTGGTGTCATAAGACATAATGACAAAAAGCGATAGCACTTTGGAAGCCTTACGTACTGAGCCAGCAGTTTTAACCATCTGCTGCATAACTGTAGGTTGAGGGTTGTGGACAATGGGCATATAAGATCATTAGCGCTGATGCCATTTTGAGGTGCAACAAAGGTCCTGTTGGCAATTTGCCTAGTTAAAAAGAAAAGGTATGGATTGCTAACAGACTGGTAATAGAGACAAGGCATTGCAATTAAAGCATCATGACAGTGTCCTAGATAACCCAAGTCCCCTTTGGCTCTTTCCCCAGTGTGATTGCTAACAAGGCTAGTTAATTTAAAAATAAAATAAAATAAAATAAAAACTAAAGGAACACGTGGGACATTTTTAGCATAATTATTAGCATAACTTTGATGAAGCCCGAGACAAGCCATATTGCATAAAGTGCTACCCACAAAGGGTCATTTCCCCAGCCCATCAGCTCAGGTAGGTTTAATAAAGAAGAACCTTGTTTGCCTTAGCCTGTCTAATGAGCTCTATATTATTCAATAGAGTATTGGAGTTACATCTCGCATCCCAAAGAACAGCCTAGCAGTGCTCCGATCCTAATGAGACTTTGAAGCTATTAGAAAAGGTGAGTTAAAAGTTACTTAAAAAACGTTTTTGCAAGGCATTTTGAGGATCCACCAGAGCATTCTGTATTTGCTGGCATCATGCTTTATGGGATTGTTATGCAAACATTAATCACTTTTATGTCTGTGCCACCAGCTGCACTACAGAAAAAGTGAAAGGAAAAACTGGGAAGATGACCAAAAATATCTGCCTAATAAAGACCTCTGGGGCAAAGTAATTTCACATTGCTGCCCTCCTCTCTGGGCTGCAGCCAGACATAGGGTGTAGTGCAACAATCATCAGAGGTGTTCTGCCACCAAAATCCAAAAAATAATTTAGAGGGTGCTTGCTAGCATCTTCTGCCACCCTGCTGCCCCTATCTGGGGAGATGGTGGTATCAGGCTTTGCCATTTTCTGCCTGGCACAATTAAGTACTGGACTGAAAATGCTTAGTTTCTGCTGGCATTTCTTGCCTGGAAACTTCAGCTACATCCTGACATTCATTACTTATTCAACTATATTTAGATATTTCAGAATAAAGCATGGATATTGCAGATACCTTGGGTGAGCCACAGCTCTCTTCTGAACTCTCACAGCCCAACCTACCTCACAGGGTATTGTGTTATGGGGAGAAAAACAGAAAGCTTTGTCAGCTGCTTTGAGTCCCCTAAAATGGGTGATAAAAGCGGTGTAGAAAAGCCAACATATTATTATTATTGGATATCCAAATATAGTGGAATAAGTAACTGATCTCTGGCAGCCTTTAAGCTTACAACACGCAATCCATCAGAGGCATCAGCCATTTTCAGGTCATGAAGATGAAGCCTAAATGTATTTAGCATTCTAAACGGGGGGAGGGGGGGGAGGGGACAAAACAGAAATTTGACTCATCTCTGCTAGCTTAGAATATTTTTTCGCTGAAAAGCCTGATCAATTATTCCTCACATCTAGAACTGGCAAGGAAATGGTTTCATGAGATTGGGGAACAAGAACAGGTTGGAAAGATAGAACTTTTAGGGTAACATGAGACGCTGAGGTTCACAGCACATTTATGGTGCTATAAATCTGCCATGAGGGGACAGTGTCCATGTGACCCTGCCAGCCAGGGTGCTTTTTTCGGAGGGAACCCCTGCTGGGGATGGTGGGTGTGGAGGTGGAGCGGGCGAACGGGGCTTGAGTTGCCGCTGCCGCCACGTGCCCTGGGCAATGGGGAGAGAGGGCTGGGGAAAGGCTGAGGAGGGGAAAGAATTGCTTTCCCCAATCTGTTTTTGGAAGTGTTTTAAGTGTGGGGACACAAAATTGGAGGTGAATGTGATTGCCAGATGCTCCTTTGCTTCGTTTTAACGCGTTTTACATAGCTCTGTAAATTGCCTTGTATATTGTGTTTTATTCCTTGAATGGGAATTTACCCTACATGTATTTTCTTCACAGTTATTTCAGGAGAAATAATAATCAATAATCTTTTCTTTCTTCATCTGGGAAATAAAAATGGTGTCATCAGCGTATATTAGCAAGTTAGTTAGCTTAGGGGTGTGAAATTTCAGGTCATCACACACAGCAGTCAGATTATTTAAATAATAATTTAAAAGTTGGAGGGCATGGATGAAGCCTGGTCTGACATCCTTTGTAAGAGTCATAGGGTTTGTTAGACATCCCGTAGGGTTGCATTTCATATAAATGTATTCTGGTGAAGCTTTTTAATCAGATATAGCAACCTTCTATCCACTGATGCTAAAGATAATTTGCACCAAAATGTTGTCTTCTAATATAATAATAAAAAACCCCAGCCTTTAAATCTATAAACTCCATATATCTAAGATAATTGATTGCTGGGAGAAAAACTCCTGCACAATGCAATAGTGGATATACCCTTGCAAAGTCCTGCCTGTGTCTGTATTCAGATTCAAGCTAAACTTATGAACTTTCTATTTAAACCGAAGAGTGGAGTTTGTCTACCATTGAAAGGAGACAGATAGGTCTGAGTGCAGACAGGAGTCTGAATAGTTATATATATTATACATACTAGTGATTATTTCCTAAGCTCAAGAAATAGGGATAACATCTGTACTGTTGACATAAGTAAACTCTGTTGATAGTGGTGGAGACCATCAATGAATATTAGCTTTCAGCAGTTCTTTCTAGGAGAATATTATTCTAAATTGATTTGGTGTTTTTCTTTTGTTTCAGTTTCATTAGAAGTTCCAGTCACACTGTTTCTCACTTTGGGTCCTGCAAAAAGTTCAGATTATTTCCTGTGATGCCTATGCTTGTTGGATGAATTTATTGTGGGTCATGTTGTATAATTATTGTAAATGTTGGCAATACATTTAATTATTTAAGTATTTCAGTGTATAGCAATTAAGATATTTAAGGTAATGTATTTATTGTAGACAAGTGACAATAGGTACACAGTGAGTGGAGCACCCAAATTAGCATAAGAGAGGGAGGAGCCAATCAGAGGCAACCCATGCTAGGCTGCAGCCATATAAAAAGCACAAAACCAGAAGTACAACTGTCCTATGCTTTGGGTTTTCAGGGTGGGAAGGTTCTGAAGTGACCGTTCTTCACCTGAGGGAGGGAAACCCACATATTTCCAGCAGGATCTAGGGCTTGGAAAGAGCCAGGAAGAGACATTTAGGCAGCCTAGATTAGAGTAGTAGTAGAAGAAGAATTGGCTTTTCTACCCCACTTTTCTCACCCATTTAAGGGAACTCAAAGCGGCTGACAAAGCTTTTCCCCACAACAGAACACCCTGTGAGGTAGGTGGGGCTGTGAGAGCTCAGAAGAGAGCTGTGACTAGTCTAAGGTCACCCAGCTGGCTCCATGGGGGAAGGCAGAATCGAACCCAGTATTCCCAGATAGAGTCTGGCTCCCTAACCACTAGACCAAACTGGATGCTACTTGCTGTGTGAATTCTTGAAAGCCACTGATTTAGTTAAATATGAAGATAAATAAGTAAATATCTATTGGTTTGTACTGAGTGTTATTAATAAAGGACATCTTCTTGTAACATAAAGAGAACTGAGTTTGAAGTGCTATTTATTACTAAATGGGGATCGCTAGAAAAGGGGTTCCTGTGACTTTACATTTAGTGAAAGCTAGCAGGAGAAAGCAAACTGTGAGAGGCTGATAGAGATGCTTCTCCACTAAGGTTTTTTTTACTTGCGGAAGCAAGGGACATGGCGAGCTCTTTTGCGCGGGGCAGATAGCGACACCGCCAATGCTAAGTTATATTTATCTAGCCTACTTATTTAACTATTTATTTGAGAAGCCAAGGAAGGTGGGCAGTTAGTGAAGGACAGAGATCCGCCCCGGCTGAAGGGGCATCACCACATTTCCCCTTTACTGTCATATTAAACACTGAATGGAAGTAATGCTCTCAAACCATAAGAGGAATATTGCATTTAATTCCTATTAAATGGTTTGTTGCCCAATGGTTTGTTGCATGGTTTGTTGCCCAATGATCCACACTTGAACCTAAAACAATTTTAAATCTTCATTCAGTGATGTTTGTAACATTCCTCTCCACACACACTCTTGTTAAGCATGAATGTGCACAAATATTCGTCACATTCAAAATTTGTAGGAATTTGTCTGAATTCGGACATTCGGAATGGATTAAATGTGGATTAAGAGTGGATTTGATGCATTCAGAGGGGATATGTAGGGATTTGTAGGTGATTCGTACTGGGGATTTGAATCAGATTTGTGTTGAACATTTGTATTGAATTCAAATCCTACCATATTCAAAAGGGATCTATTTGAACGAATAGGATTTTTTTTTTGCATTTGATTTGATACAAATTGAACACAAAAAAAATATGCACATCCCTACTTGTAAGTATTGATGAGTATCTTCCGTCTCAGTGGTATTATAGATCTATATGTTGTAGATATTGTGATGGCTTCTTTTTAAATATCTTCTATCCACAACTTGAAATGTAGTGGTTGCAGCACTGTAGCACATCTAATATGCAGATTGTGCCATGTGCAAAGTCTGAGCTCCTGCCTGGTACCAAAACTGGATTATCATTCTTGAGCAGGAACGGAGGGAAGCTGGGATATGTTCTTCAAATCTTGCTGAAGCCCAGACCTGCAAGGAGACAACCCCTTTCATTTATCCCATGCAGAGCTCAGTAGAATATATGCATCATTCTTCTTAATGTGCTGGGGAAGCTGAGCTTCAGTTCTAGTTTTCTTCTAGCATCAAGTACTACATGTATCACTTTTGCCACCATTGGGAAGGTATTCCTTTAAAATGATTGTTAGCTCAAATAAATGTTTTTTCTTCTGTACCACCATATTTTCCTCTTTCTTTTTGCTCCCCCATTTAACTCTCCATATATTCTAGTCCTTCCCAGCTCCGCCAATTTTCTTCCCAGTTAATACAGTGTAGATCCAGTTGTTCTCAGAGGACTGCATGTAGCATCTGTACTGCAGCTTTTCTGCCTAAGATTTGATTGAAACCCACAAGAAAAGAAAAGAAATTAATTTGAGATGAGTCCAACCAGTTTCAGGATTTATCAAACTGAACCATCATGTTAGGCTTCATGTGTAGGGAGAGATATGGCTGCATCCAGACATATTTAATACTGCGCATGGAATGTGCTGTCCCTATCTATTGTTGTGGCACCGCATTATATGATCAGGACTGTGCATTTTCTTTAGTGTGGCATGAACGACTCTTGCTGCACAGTATGTGTTAAGATCAAATTATTAACGCACATAGGATAGGATGGTGAGAAACGGTGATGAGATGCCGCCTAACCAGGGAGGGCAGCTCAAAATTTGATTGGCTGTCACAACCTCCATGACAGCATAGCTCCGATAGAGGGAACTACAGAGCTGCTTTCCAGAACCTGTGCAGTGAGTTTACTGCGTTTTTAAAATTAAACTTCGGATTTATATTGCAAGTCTAGAGGCAGCCTGTGCTGCTCTAATTCCTGTTGTCTCTCGAGTTTCTCTTTAACACATAGACAGTTGAAGCAAAAGTTATGCCTGTCATCTATCTTGGAGGAAGACATCAACACCACACCTAACTGAATAGATGGCTATGAAATAGTCAAGACCTCAGATTGTCGCTAGGTCTTCACCAAATTTGAGCCAATTGGGGCTTCTGTGAAATATTTGAAGCTGAGGCTGATTGCATTTTCAGGCAAAGTTCAAGTAAGCATAAAGAAACGTGGCACATCTTTCTTACATTAAGTATTATCCTCATGGAGGCAAAAAGGTGGGCTGGTTATTACTACTGTCAATGATTCTGGCATAAATGTAAAACAACTCCGCTGGATCACTTGAATTCGCTTACATTTCCATTACACTAGTCAAAATGAATTTGGCCTCAAGGTTCCCTGGGTTAATATAATACATGTAGTACTGCCTGAATGTAGAGATGATAAATCCAAGGTTTTCCATGGTATTAGCATATCGCAAGAGAAAACAAACTGATATTTGCTGTAGGGCTGTGTCATGGTGACACTTACCAGCATCCCCTTATTTAACTGAGTAAGCCTGAGCTTAGGATCTGTCTTGCCTTGCTGTAGCTTTAGAGTATAAGACATATGGCAATCCACGCTACAACTGAGAACTCATGAAATGGATTTACAAAGAGTCAACAGTCACCTTTGTCAGGATTAGAGTGCAGAAGTTATTTGTGCTGTTTATACTGTTAAAAGAGCAAGCTCTATTCCATGCACTAAGCAGGAGGATGAAAACCTGGTTATATAGACCTCATTACACAGCAGAAGCCAAACTCTGTCAAAATCCAGCTTTATACAACTCTCAGCTTAGCTGTTGCTACAGGAGAATATAATTTGGGACATCCTGAAACAACAACAGATCTACATTTTGCAAAGAGTCCGTATACCAATTCTTTCTCATTTGTGTGCCACAAATTATTTCACACCAAGCAGCTTTGCCATGTAACATGGACTACAACAATTGAATCCCTATAGCTTCCAATAAATACATTTACTGTTGGGAGAAAAATAATTAATTTGCTGGCATTGTACAAAAAATATTATTAGCTAGCAAACAACCCCCAAAACTATACAGTAATAGCACTGGAATAATGCAACCCGGAAATCTCATCAGCTATAATGCATAGGATTTCCCCCCCAGTTACAGTACCAGACAGACCAGTAAATTCTCCATTTGCTTCCATAGACACTTCGCTTCACCTGGATCAAGCTGAGTCAATCATACCTGCCACCTGCTCAATCAATCAGAGCTACTGAGGGATACTGTGTCTCTCAGAATGAGATCTGAGCAGGCCTAGAAATTTTAGAATGGAGGCTTGAGAAAAGATTAGGTGATTTCTCAAGAGCTGACATCAGCATGACTCACCTGCTTTAGGAAGGCTGAAGCAATTGTGGTGACAATGGGTTTTTTTCCACTGTCACTAGAAGTACCCATTAAGTACCCATTAATGGGTACAAAAATGCCACTACCTACCCATTAATGGGTACTTAATGGGTACTTTTAGGGACAGTGGAAAAACACCCAATGATCCATGTGCAAACAAGTTAAAGGAGAATCCCAGAAATAACTCATTATGGTGAAAAAGGCACACTTGTTCTTGGGGGGCATGATTGCTGACCAAGACAATAGATTTGTTTTTCTTAAGGAAACATTGTATAACCAGTATCTTTATCTATTACATTCATATCTGCTATCCACAGGCTATCCATATACTTGTGCAGATTATGGCAGGCCCCACCCAAGGCCTTCTTTGTCCGGACTAGCATGTAGATAGCAGGCCCCTATTATGAGTTAGAATTCAGATTAAGGGCCAGTGCTCAAAAGGCTAAGGACAACAGCTGCTGAAACTCTTTCCAAGGATGGACATGGGTAAAGAAACCCAAGCTGCTTTCTGGGGAAAGGTTTGTGTTTTTTAATGCAAATGTCCCGCCTCAGGAGGAGTTAAATTTCTCCTCTTCCCCTCCTCCACCTTTAATATTGTCTCTGGAAATGCATCTCTCCTCCTGAATATTTGAGACTACAGAGATGTACAATTCTGGAGATTTGGGGGCATGGGGGAAGGCAAGGGTCCCACTTCCTCTGCCTGCCCACAAAAATGTGGATACTACCTCCAATAGTCCTCTTCAGGAGTGTGCATAAATGCAGATTTGGGATTCAATTTGAATTGAATATCTGAAAATTCGAATCTATTTGAATGTTTAAAATTTGAATATATTCATATTCGATTTGATTTGAATCAATTCAAATGTTTAAAATTTGAATATATTCACATTTGATTTGAATCAATTTGAGCAAATTTTCTATTCGTGTTTGTATGTGCCCATATGCATCCGTAGGCATCCTGTATTTATCCCATATGCATCCCATTTTTGTCCTGTACACATCCATACAAATGCGTATGGATGCGGGAAAGATGCATATGGGCAAGTATGCATCATGTACATATCTGTACACGTATGGATGTCTGAATAATTTGCATGAATAGATTCAAAAATTCAAAAATTCATTAAAATGTTTAAATTCGAATTGATGGACATTCGGTTCAAATTTGAATAAATTTGATTGAATTTTGAATGCTTTGAATATTCATGCACATCCCTAGTCCTCTTGCATGATCCCACTCTGAAGGTATAACCAGACTAAGGAGCAGAAATAGTCTTACAGCTGAGATAATTCAAATACTTGATAGATCAGGTTGAGGGAGGGATAGCTTGGAGAAAAAAAATGGAAGGGCATTTTTGGGTGTGATCCCTGGGAACCATTGACTACTTGAGGCCAACCTAAATGTTCGGTGTGACCACAGTAAAAATAAAGAGGTAAAACATCACATTTATTGGTTGTGATGATATCTTCTCATACGTAAATTAGCATTTCTTAAGCTCTCAATGATTCCTTATTCTGTAATCTTAATGTACTAATGTCAAAAATTTTATACACCAATCTCAAATCTACAGATTAAATATGTTTCACTTAAGCTAGAGCTTAGCAGATCTTATTTGAAAAGCTCAACAGAATCATTTGACAATTGACCATTGCTCAAGGTGTCATTCAAAAATGACCTGGCAAATTATAACGGCTAAAATGTCTTTCTCTTCTGATGTTAGTCGTGGGATTCTACAAGGAATGTTTAAGCAAAATCAGATTGATTACTTTTCTTTAAATGCTGGGAGAGCAACCTGCCTGGAGCAGAAGGCTGCTGGTTTGATCCTCAGCCTCTCCCTGGAAGTAGGCAATGACAAACCACTTCTGTATGTCTGCCAAGAAAACTGCCCATGCAGTCAACCGGGGGGGGGGGGCATCCAGACAGGTTAAAGCTGCCTTTAGGCTTCAAATTCCCTGCATGGCCACTTCCCTTCATCCCATCAGGATGAGAGAAAGCTGTGCAGGGAGTGTGGAGCTCCTGTGGAGCTGTGTCCTGTCATCCAGATGGGACAATCAAAACTTCACAGTATTCTATATCCAGGCAAGGCAAAGTAAGAAATTAAAAGCTGCTGATAAAGCAGTGGCTTTTAACTGTACACTTTCCCTGTTGCTACTGAGCCGCTGCTGCTGATTGATGGTCATGTGACCATTGGATCGGTAGTGGTTGCAAAGTTTTTGCAGATTTCTGGAGGCATCCCAGGAATCACTTTTGATGGAACCCAAGAACAACAAGAAAATCACAATTGCTACCTGTGAAAGAGTAAAATGGTGTTATACTAGGGATGATGGTAATATTAGATTTCAGTAAAAAGCTGACAGCTGCTAAATTTTGCATCCTCTGCCACCTTTGCTTAATCCAGGAAAACCACTCGATAGGTTTAATGGGATTCAGCATGTAGCTACTTTAAGAATTATTAAACACTTTCCTTTTTCTTTATCCTCCTACAGCTGCACTATATATAAATCCCAAATTGATTTCAGAGGCCAGGGAGCTCATGTTTTGGGGGCGGGAAAAAGAAAAAAATTATTGCACTCCACTTTTTTTATATATAAAAAAGTTTAAATTAATCTCTGCAGTGCAGTCAGCAGCCAAACAATCCTCTTAAATTATCCATAGAAAACAGAAACAAATAACACAAATTAGAGAGAGAGGTTACAATTCATTGTAAATTTGCAAGCCACTCAAATCTGTTTAGCCGTTCGTCTGCTTCTACTTCTCTCTCCCTTCCAGGTCAGTAGGATACTTGTTTTAAGTGCAAGCTCACAAATCAAAGGGCCTTTCTGGATATATCTGATAATCTGGATCAAGGAGCTGTTAAGAGCACTTCATACTTTGTCTGCAAAGTGGAGCAGCTTCTTCCAGTCAAGCATGGAGGTGGCACAGAAAATGGCACCTGAGGCATTTCCGCACTGAATCGCGTTCCAGACGGAACGCGTTCAGGCGGAAAGCTTAAGCCAGCTTCGGGCGCTTTCCCCGTTCACACACAGACGCGCCAGAACGCGTGTAAACGCGTTCCGGAGCGTCTGGGTGCGAATGCTCAAAGCGCCCGAAGCTGCCTTAGCCGGCCGCGGAGGCAGATCGACAATCAGCTGTTTGAGAAACAGCTTATTGTCAAAGCCGCGCGGCGTCGGAGGCGCGCCGGCAGCCGTTCGGGAGACAGAAGCGGCGCGAACGCTTCTTCTCCCGAACGGCTGCGGGCGGCTCGTCCGCGTTGGAACGCGTGTAGAGCACTTCGAAGTGCTCTACATTTCGAACGCGGAAAAGACAGCTGCGGACACGTCGGAACGCAAGCCGCGCGCGGCCAATGCGTATGACGTGTCCTCAGCTGTCTTTTCCGCGTTCCGTTCAGCCCCGTGCGAAAACGTCTCTGCTCTGTTTGCAATGAAGGCCACCAGAGAAGGGACTCCCTTTCATTCACACAAAACAGAGTCACCTGTCTCAGAAGTGGGGATGCAGCCTAAGGCCTCAAAACCTGGGAGTGCCCTCATCCATGGCCTTAGTTAGACCTTACCATTTTAATTCTTCTCAGGAAGGCAGCTGAATCCAAGCCATTTTCGGCCTGGAATTGCTTGGTCACAGCTTCCCGTTGGTGAAGCTGGTAATCTTTAGCTGATGAGTGGGTGGAGGAAATGCTCTGCTTGATGTACAGGTGTTCCGGAAGGGTAAGGGGGTGTGTGAGGTGACAGGTGGGGCAGGAGGAGGGAGATCATGATGACAGGGAGGAGGAAGAACTGTCATGGGGAGGGGGGAGGGGGAGATTTTAATGACAGGTGAAGGACTGTCATGGCAGGTGGGGCAGGGGGAGATTGAAATCACGGGCAGAGGACGAACTGTCATGGCAAGGGGAGGTGGCGGGGAGATCACGATGACAGGTGGAGGAAGGACTGCCATGGCAAGGGTGCAGGGTGCGGGGGGAGATTGTGATAATGGGTGAAGGAAGGACTGCTACAGCAAGGGGGAGGGGGATTGCTACAAAGAGTGGAGGAAAGACTGTCATGGCAATGGGGAGGGGCAAGGGGCAAGAATCAGAGCAGAGGCTTGGCAAAGTAGCATTTTCTGGACAGCAGGGGAGAAGAGAAGGTGGCCTTTTGGGAAGGAATTAAAAGTTTAATGCTGTGTTGGCCCAAATAAAGGAAAACCCGAACAGAGGCAGGAAAATCCAGAAAAAAAAAGGTTTAGCGTTTAAAGATGTAACAATGAGGCTGGAATTCGAGCTGAAGAAGGATTAAAGTATGATTACTCCATCATGATTGGAGTAAATGTGAACTCTGGAGACTACTAAGTTTGCACAAATGAGAAATTTATTCACGATGCTGGCCATGTAAGTGTGGCAAAAAAAAAAAAAAAGAGGGTAGGATTGGGAAGATGGACAGAATTTGCTTATTTACATTTGTTCTAACTGCTCACCTGACTGTGTTGTTAAAATTTCTGCCAAGTCTATACGCTGACTGCTGGTGCTATTTCACATTCCAGATGTGTAGTGGATGTGGACCAAATCAAAAGTGCATGGGGATGACCCTTGCCAAACCCAATTTCGATTTGGACCAAAATGTGCATGGGGACACCCCCCCCCAAAGTCACAGGAAAACCTCCTTCCCCAGATAGCAAACTTTACAAGAAATGAGGGTTCCAAAAAGATAGTGGTGGAAAATAGCAGAACCTGCTAATGCTAGAAACATGACAGTATTTTTACGGAGATCACTGTTAACATTCCATTTTCACCTTTAGAAATAACCCAGTTTTGCCTTGATTTGTATTGTGCATGGGGTTCATTTTGTGACATGGAGAGAAGAACAATTACTGGTAGGTTAAAGAACTGTCTGGTATAAGAGCTGCAAAAGAGTCTGTGGATTAGCAGGTGTGTGGGGGACACACACACCACAAATAGGGGGAAATGTTTCTAGTACCATTCCTCCAGTGGGAGCAATTTTTTTTTTGCTTGAGTAGCCACACCAATAAAACCTGTAAAAAAAACAGGCAGGACTGCAGAGTCTCATGAATTTTAGAGCTAGCAGAGAAAGAAAACCTTCTTCGTCTCAACAAACTTATATTGGAAAATACAAAATCAGACATTTTGGATGCTAGCAGCTTTCCTTAAATCAGACATTTGCTGACATTTTATTCTCTTATGGTACATTTTATAGTCCAAATTCAGCATTTCTGACTACTTTTCTTTTCTCACCTTGCATTATTTGTTTGTCTTTGTTTAGTTTGTTGTCAGCAATCACTTTTGGTAGACTTTTAAAGGCAGATTTACTATGTACTTTGTAGAGAAGTGACTGTGTTTGGTGGTTCAGAGCAGGATCTATCCATACATAAATAGCTTTGAAGTGAGAAATTGTGTAGTGCTGCCTCGTAACAAAAATTTTCCAACATGGTCATTTCCAGACAGAACTGAGATTGAAGTCAAGGAATTTGATTCTTCTTTTCCACTTGGGCACAAAGATATAAAAAAATTGAGAGAGGGGGAATTATATTTAATAAAGTGATCAAAAACGTAGTATTATATTATACAGAAGTTATTACCGACAAAGTGCAAAATAACTCCAACAGTAGTAATAAATCAATATCAAAAAGTGGCCAGCATTGAAAATATTGAGCAATTAAAAATGCATTTTAGAATATAAAATTATTATAATTAGCCATTTTTTAAAAGGATATTAGAAGAAAAGCATCAATTGTGGAACAAGATAAGTTTCAATTAAGAACTATGTATCAAATGCAGCTCCATAGCTTCCCATCGGAAGCTGCAAGAGCTGAGTCAGTGCACCCCATCATGCAAGTTGAGGCAGCCAATCACATTTGAGCTGCCCTCCTGCTTTCACCATGTTGCTCTTGCCGTTCTGCCCGGACTGGCGGGAAAATTCAAATTTTCTTTATACTGTACTGCATAGTGAGTGCCCCTAGATCAGCATTACGGTAAGTGTGCAGCAACAATCGGATAATGTGACACCACGACAATGCATCAATTGTCGTGTGTGACACTCTGATCGGGGCTGCGCATTCCGCTGCAAGTATAAACAAGTCTGGACACAGCCCCAATCAAACTGCTATGTACTGTATATAACTTTTGAATTGATATCCCAAAACATTCATGCCATATAGAGGCATTATCCCTGCGCAATTACAGGCTGCATCCAGATGTTACTTCCTTATTCTGCTACATTTGGGCATTCCACAATAAAGCATATGGCCCTTGCCAGTCATTGCCCAGTCATAAGCCAAGAAGTCTAGATGCCCAACATTGCTGAGAGAGGTGCATACTATTATAAACCAAGCCCCAAAATTCTGTTTTATAGGAGTATTATTGAAAAGGCTGGTTCAAAATCTATAAACAGCTGAACTTGGAAAGGCATGAGACAAATCACAGCCTTAAGGGAAAAGCTACAGAAAGCAGCATGACATTCAGATGCCAACCACTGGGAGAAAATTCTGTTCAGTGTGCAGATAAAAGACTTTGCATTCTTATGTAAAGGCTCTAAGACAGTTGCAAAAATTATGCAAGAGACCTATATACTTAAAGAAAATGGACAATTGTAATTCCTCGTTGTGGACTGATATTTTGCAATTAGGATAGTCTTAGCAACATGATTTTTCAGCCCTCCATCCCCAAATACTATTCAGATTTAAATTAGTTTTCTTCCTCAACCAATCCAAATAGGCAGAAAGACATAGGCCATGTCCCCATGCAAGCCATTTGGTGCTGTTTGGGCTCGCATGGACCAGGCACGGGACTGAGAACGAATCTTGGGGGTCCCTGTGACGGTTTCAGGGTGCAGGCTGCAGAGGGCAGTGATACTGCTTTGGCCCTTTGCAAAATGCATTGTTTTCTGCCCTTGCAAACCCTGGTTTGCAAACAGCAGAAAGGGTAGGAAACTCTGCCCAGGCCCTTTTGCAATGATTGGCTGCTGGCAAATTGGAGGGAGAAGCTGCCCAGGGACCTGGTGGCTTGATGGACAGGCAGGAGGAGTTTCCTTCGGTAGCCAGTAGTAACAGCCAATCAGAACGCTAGGGTCAGAAGGGTATAAGAAGCTGAGCTCTCAGCAGACTGCATCTTTCTTTGGGGCAAGGGTTGAAGGAGCTGAAACCAAGAGGGGGTTTTATTCCGAGGGGGCTCTTGCTGAAGACTGAACAGGGGCTGGGACCTGCAGCCAAGCAAGGATGGACTAGGCCTTGATGTTACAAGGAATTAGTTGCTATTCTCTAGCTGGGCTTGGGGCTTAGGCACATCTGGCTAAAGGGGGTGGAGCCTTCTACTGTGTGGCAGAGTTGCAGCAGAGAAGCTTGGGTTTAAAAGAGCAAACTATTTCCCTTTGAGCTAGTACAGCTGTTGTTACAGGAAGCTCACTACTTCAAGAGGCTTTCAGAACTTTATCTACCAATACCTGAACTTATTATTTTTCCTTTTTACCTTTATTTCGTGTGTGTATTTCAATAAACCTGTTTGGGTTTACTGTTACAATGTTTGCTACCGGTTTTTGCTTATAGACTAGTACTCACTCGGCCTATTGCATGAGCCCAGCATCCTACTGGTCCCCAGCTACTTTTCAGAGGGCAGGCACTGACTGGACTGCTGGGAATCATGACAGTCCCCATGTCATTCCTGGCAATGTGGAACTGGTACAGGTTGGGCACGGATGGAGGTATCCCCATGCGAACCATGTCAAACCCTGGCACTGGGGAGCAGCACCACTTCTTCTCCGCCCCCTCTCTCCTCACTGGAAGCTGGACTGACGTCAGCCCACCCCTGTGCCGCACCCCCCCCTCCCTTAGCGGAACTGAAAGCAAGGACTGGGCTGGGAGGCACAGAAAAAAGTTAAAGGTTACTTCATCATAATAATATTAATAAATAATTTTAAAAGACCGAAAGCTGCTATGAGGTTTAGCGGCAGTTAGGCGCTTGAGGAGTTTTGCATACCTCTGCTCCACCGGAAACTGTGAGAATGCTCGTCAGCTTTAAAAGGCAGAAAATCAAGCCTTTATTTATAATTGCCTTGATGATTGGGGAAATGGGGGTTGGAAATGGAACAAAAATCAAGCCATTATACAGCCTGCCTTGGCATTCATGAAATGGGGTTGGAATTACTCCTGTGGAAATGCAGAAAGATTTAAAAATTAAGCCATTATCCAGCCTGCTTTTGGGATAGGTATTTTAAAAAGTCAGTGGCTGCGAGCTTCAAAGCACAGGGCAGCGACAGCAAGCATACCCCACCTCTCAATGACATGAGCGCCAATCCCCTCCCTGTTAGCCCACGATCATCCCCATACATGGTCCTGGCTCGCTAACCAATGCATGCCAGTCCCCCAACCCCTGCCAAGACTTGTTTTTTCAGGCATCAAATTTGGCACCCTTCTGGCACAGTTTGTGGGGATTTGGCACACTTTTTGTGGACAAAGTTCAAAATGCATGGGGATACCCCTTGCTGATCCTGCATGCATAACTGTAGGAAATTTGTGGGGGGGGGGGACACACACAGCCATAGACAACATCTACACTGGAACACACTATCTCTGTGTGGCAGACTGGTCCAGAGAGGTTGCCATGTGAAGCCTGATGCCATTTCACCTGCCTATCAGAAATGGCCCTGGAAATGGGCTGCTTTGGAGGCAGTTAGCGAAATAGCTCCAGAGGCTGAGGGCTTTTGTTTCCAGCCTCTTATGTTAGGCTGTGCTTAGCCATCAGAAAGCTAGGAGGCTACTCACAGCATGGCCACTAGTGGACTGGCACCCACGGGGGAGGTTCTCTTCGTGTTCTGGTTATTGTGGTCTTTTATCTAGACCATAACTGTGGCTTGGAGGTGGCAGAATGTGGCTGCATCTGTACGCAGCTTAGAAGTGGTAGGGTCTGCATGCTAGTGTTTTAATCCACACTGAAAGCCAGAAAACACACTTCCAAAATCCATTCTCAGGCCTTTAATGTAGATTAGAATTAGGATAGGCTGGCCTGGCCTGGCCTGGGAACACTTACATCCACATGCTACAGCCCCTAAGCTACTTTTCAGTGTGTGTTTTTTTTTAAAATGTGTGGGTATAGTCTAGGGCCCCTTCCAGACTAGCGGGATAAATCCACAGTTAAGGGGAAAATTGGAGCTTACCTGCTGCGAAGCAGCAACTGGGCTGCAGGAGACTCCTGTGAGAGCTTGAGTTGGTGAATGCAGTCACATGGGATGAGACAGCCAATCAGAGTTGAGCTGCCCTTCTTGTACTTGTTGGCTCTTCTCGCCATTCCATGGGAAGATTCAAAGTTCCTTAATACTGTGCTGCGAGTTCCATTCAATCGGCGTTAACATAAATGTGAAATAGCTATGGGATAATGTGTTGCCACTATGATCCATCAATCATCGTGTATCATGCCCCCACAGCAATGCACATTCCGTTGCGCACTATTAACGTGTCTGGATGCACCCTAGGTTCCCATCTTTAGTCTCCACTAAAGGATAGCAAGGCACGTCCAAGAGAAATGGCCAGAAAAGAGTGCTTTGGGGCTTTCATGTGGCAGCTACTACCTCAAAGCCACTTTTGAAATATTTTCTAATGCATACAGTTATAGCCTTAGACTGAACTCACACCTTATATTTATGAAGAATAGAGGCCATCTTCAGTTCTTAGAGACTAGATGCCAAAGTTCCTTTCCTTTTTTTTCTGAGGACTTTTATGCCTCAAATGGAACTATTCTGAAATCAGATAATCTTAGCACTGTGTCCTTTTCAGCCAGATCAAAGGACTTCAGTTTGAGAAGGAACTCAGTGGAAGAAGAGCTCTCTCCTAAGACTAAAAAGAAAATAACTGGGATCTTTAAAAAATAGGCAACACAAAAGATCTATCACCAAAAGAAACCATGGTCCTTCTAATGTAAAACAACAGAGTTTAGGGAAAATAAATATACTATATCATAACATAAAATATTAATTTGGAAAAGTTTATCTTTAAGAAAACTTATTTAATACTTTTTAAGTTAATTTTTCAAAAATAACACAAGTCCATTAAAGAAAATGAAAGCAGAATGCCAGCAGCGGAAGGGGGGCTTCTCAGTGCAGAGTGTCATATGTATGACTACTTGCCCATTGGGCAGAAGTGCTGGGTCTGTGCTTGGTGCAATGAGCTCCTTTAGTTGGGACCCCTTACTTAGTGGATGTGCCTGTATCCTCTTGCACCGAGGATACCCCTCCATGGGTAGTGGGGGGGGGGAGCTTCTTGTAGTGGACGATTTGATTATCAGGAAGATAGAGAGTTGGGTTTGTGACGGGCGTGTTGACTGCATGGTGACTTGCCTGCCCCGTGCAGAGGTTGCAGACATCATGCGGCATCTAGATAGGTTAGCAGACCGTGCCGGGGAGGAACCAGTGATCATGGTACATGTTGGTACCAATGATGTTGGGAAGGTGAGATGGAGCGTCCTGGAAGCCAAATTTAGGTTGTTAGGTAGAAGACTAAAGTCCAGGAAATCCAGAGTTGCATTCTCAGAAATGTGACCTGTTCCACATGCAGGACCAGCCAGACTGGCAGAGTTCAGGAGCCTCAATGCGTGTATGAGGCCATCGTGTCAGGAGGAGGGGTTTAGATTTGTTAGGAACTGGGGAACATTTCGGGACAAGCCAAACCTGTACAAGAGGTATGGGTTACACTTGAACCAAGATGGAACCAGATTGCTGGTGATTAACATTAAAAAGGTTGCAGAGCAGCTTTTAAACTGATCCTTGGGAGAAAGCCGACAGGAGCTGGGCAGCATCCGGTTTGGGAGAGTGTACCCTCAAGTGAGCAGGGCTGGAAATATGCACATGATGCTTAGCGTAGTGGGGGATTAGTCAATAGTCAATAGTACGCAAGCAGAATGATGCAAGGGGCAGTATAAGGATTCACATGTTCCTAGACAGCAGAATTTGGACCAGAGGAGTGAATACAAATGTATATATGCAAACACCAGAAGCCTTCGAGCTAAAATAGGGGAGCTAGAAAGCTTAGTTATAGAAAATAGGATTGATATTATTGGTATAACTGAAACCTGGTAGACCAGTGAAAACCAATGGGATAAAGTCATCCCAGGTTACAAACTACAGGAAGGACAGGGAAGGGTGACATGGAAGTAGTGTAGCCTTGTATATTAAGGAAGAGAATTTTTTTTTAATGAACTGGAATATCCAGGTGAGTCTGACTCTTCCACAGAAGCAGTGTGGGTAAAAATACAAAGCCAAAAAGGAAGTCTAGCAATAGGGACATAGTACCGTCCTCCTAACCAAATGCCCGAAGGAGATCAACAATTGGAAAAGGAGGTAAAGGAGGTATTCCAAAAAGATAGGGTACTTATAATGGGGGACTTCAACTATCCTCACATAGACTGGGTGAACTCCTGTTCAACTCAGGAAAGAGAGAGAAAATTCCTAGACCTGCTGAATGACTGTTCCGTGGAGCAAATGGTCATGGAACCAACCAGGGGAAAGGCCATCCTGGACTTGATCCTAAGTAATGCTCAGGACCTGGTAAAGGAAGTCACTGTAGCTGATCCGATTGGGAACAGTGACCACAATGCAATAACCTTCAACTTAAATACAGGGAGTAAGTTCTTAATAAAGTCTAACATGGAGACCTTAAACTTTCATAAGGGAAACTTCCCCAGAATGAAGAAATTAGTAAAAAGGAAATTGAAAGGGAAAGTTAGAAGAGTTCAATCACTTCAAAATGCATGGAGACTACTTAAAAACATAATAATGAAGTGCAACTGGAATGCATACCTAAAAGAAGAAAGGGGACTTCTAGGTCCAAGAAGAAACGAATGTGGCTCACAAGTGCAGTAGATGAAGTCATTAAAAACAAGAAGAGTTCATTTAGAAAATGGAAGGCATGTCCGAATGAGGAGAACAGGAGGGAGCATAGACACTGGCAACACAAATGCAAGACGACCATTAGGAAAGCTAAGAAATATTTTGAGGAGGACATTGCTAAAAACATCAAAGAGAAATAACAAGAACTTGTATAAGTATATCAGAAGTAGGAATCCAGCCAGGAAAGCAGTTGGACCATTAGATGGTAAAGGACAGAAAAGGATAATTAAAGAAGACACGGAGATTGAACAGAGACTAAACGAATTCTTTGCCTCCATATTCACAGAGGAAGATAGAGGATACATGCCAGTAGCTGAGCCTGTATTTTCTGAAGAATTAAACTGAACAGAGGCTGCATCCCCAAGCAACTTATTTGCTTCTCTAGTTTTCCTCTACTGTCCCTCTATTCCAGCGGACTTTAAAAGTGCCGTTCAATTCCGGAATAAGCATCCCCATGAGGTTTGGTAAAACACGCATTTTAAACGCACCTACCGTCCCCAAGGAAGCGTGTTTTGTTTGCCTGCATCTTTTTCTACCTGCCTCTTCTCTGCTTGATAGGGTGCTGGGGAGACAACCCCTGACAAGTCCAAAAATTACAAGTTCTCTGTTTGTCTCCCTTGCCTGCAAAACCCACCAGAGCCATTTATCACTTTGGGATCCAGAGCTTGCTTCCGAAGATAGTGATTTTAATCACTGTAAAAATCCACCCCATACAGCAGCCCTTACACTATAGCAATCCACTCACTTCACACCTGATAACAATGTTGCAGTTCTCTGGAATTGTGGCTCTTTAAAAGTTCTGACCTTTAGAAAGGGAAGGGAAGGGAAGGTGCTGCTGTTCTGGGAGATGTGTGAATGTTTAAGACTGTGTGTGCAGGGGGGCAGCAGAAGCAGAGCCAGGGTGCTTTTTTCTGAGATCTTGGCTGCCAATCCCCACCCCTTTTGCCATGGAGCGTCTCCATGCACAATGTTGCTCGGAGTACCCACGGCTCCCAAAAGGTGCTCTGGTAGGCTGCATCCCAAAATGACTTATTTGCCTCTGTACTTTCCCTCTACTGTCACTCTATTCAAGCAGACTTTAAAGGTGCAGTGCAATTCCGGAATAAGCGTCCACATGAGGCTCCGCAAAATGCGCATTTTAAATGCACCTTCCATCCCCATGGGAGCTGTGTTTCTTTGCTCGCATCTTTTTCTCCCTGCCCCCTCTCTTGTTGATAGGGTGCCGGTGGAAATGGGGAGGGACTGCGCCCTGCACGGCCACAATCAGGAAGAAACCCCCGACAAGTCAAAAGGAAAAATAGCCATCAGTTCTCTGTTTGTCTCCCAGATCTCCGCCCCCCGAAATGTCTTCCAGTGCCGGCAAAGGCAGCGGCTGCAGCCATCGGCCACACAATCATTCGCTCATTCACTCTCAACACTTTCCCTCTGATCACTGTCAAAATCCACCCCGTACAGCAGCATGACTGTAGCAATCCACCCACTTCACACCTGATAACAATGTTATAATCCACCCACTTCACACCTGATAACAACGCTGCAATTCTCCACAACTCTGGCTCTTTGAAAGTTCTGACCTTTAGAAAGGACAGGAGGGGAAGCTGCTGCACTTCTGGGAGATGTGTGAATGTTTTATGGCTGTGTGTGCAGGCAGCAATCCCCGCCCCTTTTGACATGGAGTGTCCCCATGGTAAATGCTGCCAGGAAAACCCGCGACTTCCAAAAAGAGCACTGGAACTCTTCTTTAAAGTGCACTTTTTTTGTCATGGATTTTCCTCCTTTTGTAGCGCTGGAAGCTCGTTGAAAAGCTGGGCATGGGGGCGCTCAGAGGAAAAAGAAGATATTTAGAGGGCTTTAAATTGCTTGGGGACAGGGCTGTAGTCTTCTTTAAAGGGCAGTCTTTTTACTGTGCATTTCCCTCCTTTTGTGGCGCTGGAAGCTCGGAGAAAAGCCGGGCGTGGGGGCGCTCAGAGGCAAAAGAACCGTTTTAACAGACTTTTATTGCTTGGGGACAGGGCCAGAGATAACCAAAGAGGAGGTCCTTTCATGTCTTAATAAACTAAATGTTAACAGGTCACTAGGACCAGATGGCGTTCATCCAAGAGTCCTTAAGTAACTCAAATACGAAATTGCTGACCTTCTAGCAACTACGTGCAACAGGATGCTGGACTAGATGGGCTGTGGCCTGATCCAGCAGGACTTCTCTTATGTTCTTATATAATCTTTCCCTAACATCAGACCCTGTACCTGAGGACTGGAGGGTAACACCAATCTTCAGAAAAGGATCCAGGGGTGATCCAGGCAAGTACAGACAAGTTAGCTTAATGTCAGTTCCATGTAAGGTGATGCAAACCATCATTCAAGACAAAATTAGTGTCCACATGAAGGAGCAAGCATTGCTGACCAAAAGGCAGCATGGCTTCTACAAACTTGTTAGAATTTTTTGAGAGTGTCAATAAACATGCAGATAAAGGCGAACAGTAGACATTGTCTATCTGGACTTCCGGAAGGCTTTTGACAAAGTCCCACATCAAAGGCTATTGAGTACACTCACCAGCCATGGAATTAAAGGGCAGGTTCTGTCCTGGATTTGGAAATTCTGGTCACCACACCTCAAAAAGTCTATTGTGGAACTGGAAAAGGTGCAGAAAAGGGCAACCAAAATGATTAAGGGTCTGGAACACCTCCCTTATGAAACCAGGCTGCAACGTCTAGGCCTTTTTAGTCTGGAGAGATGGCGTTTAAGAGGGGACCTGATTGAAGAATATAAAATTATGCATTGTATAGAAAAGGTGGATAGATAAAATTTCTTTTCTCTATCGCACAACACTAGAACCAGGGGGCACTCTATGAAACTGATGAGCAGGAGAGTTAGGACTGACAAGGGGAATTTCTTCACCCAGAGGGTCACCGGTTTATGGAATTTGCTGCTGGAAGAGGTAGTGACAGCTACCAACCTAGATGGCTTTAAGGTAGGTTTGGACAAATTTATGGATGACAGATGTATCAATGGCTACTAGAGTGAATGCCTAGGTACATCTTTCCGGCTGGTGTGGAAAGCAGGACACTTCTAAGGCCATCTGCTGGGACCCGAGAGCAGGGGAAGGTTTGTCCTTGTCTCTGCTTGAGATGCCCATGAGCATTTGGTGGGCCACTGTGTGCGACAGGATGCTGGACTAGATGGGCTGTGGCCTGATCCAGCAGGGCTTCTCTTATGTTCTTATGTTCTGTCGTGCTGCCAGCATCCGGAAACCCTGCTGCCACAGATGCCATGCTGCTGCTGTCACCACCAACATTCCGGTACCACCACTATTGACATCTCTGTACCCTGTCCCAACCCCACTGCACCTGCTGTCAAATCCCAATACCCACTTGCCCTGCTGACATTCTGGTACTCTGCAGCCATTGTTATCCCAGTGCCACTCTGATATGCCCCACACCCACTGTCAATGAGCCCCAATACCCCCCTGCTACAGACACCTTAGCTTTTGTAAATGGTCCCTCATGGAGGGTGTGACCAAGCTGTTCCAGCTCAGAAACAGCCTAACTTCCCTGTCCATCTCTGAGATGGACTATCACTTTATTGTCTGTGGCCTTAGTTTCTTTGGTAAGCCAGTTTGGTCTAGTGGTTAAGGAGCCGGAGTCTTGCCTAGGAATACTGGGTTTGATTCCACACTCCTCCATGAAGCCAGGTGGGTGGCCTTGGGCTAGTTACAGCTCTCTTCTGAGCTCTCACAGCCCAAGCTACCTCATAGGGTGTTCTGTTATGGGAAAAAGAACAGAAAGCTTTGTCAGCTGCTTTGAGTCCCCTTAAATGGGTAAGAAAAACGGGGTAGAAGATCCAACTCTTCTTCTTTTTGATAAATAATATTAATTTACTATGCATTGATCCCTGAGGCACATCCTTAGGAATCCAGCATGACTCTGCATATCCGGAATCCATCAAATCACAACATGAGCCTAGCTATATCTTATGCCCAGCATCACTAAACCAATCACTGATTTTATTTCTTGCACCAATTTATTTAGTGGTTTCTAATAAAATAAACAATCAGTGGATCACATGAATAAGCTGGACGTGGAATAGAGATGAACCTTGGTCCTCCGCAGTACATCAGCAGTTGGACAAATCTGTGCCTAGGAGACAGCTTCTGAAGGATGCTGGTATTTTAGATTTGTATCTGTTGTGAAAATATAATAGAATTTTTGAAATGTTCCTACCAGGGCTGTCTTTAGATTTATGATGCTAGAAGACTGCCACTATTGGAGCATTCTGGCAATGAATCCATGTCTCTCCTGAGCAGGAATCTCACTGGACTTCATTGAACACCTCTGTCAGTTTTGTTGGGTGATGATGTCAAGCACTTTTGGCATTTTTGCTGTGATTTGATTGTTTCCAGCAGTTTTGTTTTTCAGCCTGCTGATTGCAGGCGATACATCTGACATCTGTATTGAACTGGCATGAAGGTCACACTGCTCTGAACAAGTTTCATCAAAATCCAGTAGTGGTCTGGGGTTGCACCTGTCAAAACTGCTTTGGAAAGGTCCACAAGTGTGTGTGTTATGTGGATCTCTGTGTGTAATTTCACTCCATTTATGAAGGGTGCTTGAGACGTTCTTTAATTTGTAACATCCACACTTTTTTTTGTCACTTTGAAAACATCTCTGGACAATTTTCAGGGAGAGCATCATCCAAATTCTGCAGCAGCAGCAGCAAGTCAACAAAGAGCAGAATTAAGGAATGGGCATCACTAAAATTAAGTGTCCAGACTTTTACAAGTAAAACAATTATATATTTGGAGGACTGAGAGTGAGGACTGAGGACAAAGGAAAAAGAGAATAAAAATGGAAGGGAAGATAAGTTTAAGAACCAAGAAAATATTGGCAGACCAGCAGAAGCTGGAAGACAGATTAATTCTCATTGGTATCATGATAAACAGAAATGTGAATACTGAGCCATGGTGTGTGACTAAGGCTGCCTCCAGATGGCAAGAGGCAATGCAAGATATAAAAAAGATCCTGGCTAGGGATGTGCACAAATGGGTGTTTTTTGTTTGCATTCAAATTGTATTGAATCAAATGTAATAAAATTGGTATTTGTTCAAATAGATGACCTTCAAATGTGGTAGGATTCTATTCGATACGAATGTATTTGTACGAATCTATGAATATCCGATCCAAATGCATATGTATCAGATACATATCCAATACATATCCCATAACATATCAGCTCTAAAAGAGTCAAGTCTGCCCTTTGAACCCACTCTCAATCCATGGCAAATGCACTCTTGGGCTTTTAATCCTGATTGATATGCAGTGATTGGATAAGATCTGAAAATGGGTATGGCTCAGTCCAGCAACTTCAGTGGGAATACATTTAACTTGACTTTAGGGCCCTTTCTGTACTGACTGGTGGTCCAGATTAAGGAACCCCTTAATCTAGATCATAGGGCTCTCATCCCCATGTCAATATGGATGAAGGAGGCCCTGCCCCCCACTGGTCTAGTTTTGTCTGAATAAGAAGGAGCCAGAACTAGATTAAGAGGCCCTTAATCCAACTGTAGACACATTTAATGAGGTCTACAACTGGATCAAGGATCTTATGTAAGTGGCATGCCTCCATGTTCTGCAACAGCCAATGGGGCTTTTCAGCAGAATAGGCTAATTTGGAATATGCTAGACAGAGCTGGATGAGTGGTGGTGGTGGTGGTGGTGGTGGTTTGCATTAATGTGGATACGGAGGCCTATGGCCAAACTACATCAGCCCTTAATCCAGATTAAGGGCCTGTGCAGAAAGGTCAAAGATCGAAGTAGAACCAGCCCACAGTATAAATTCTTGCTAGTGGCAGTAGTAAGTTAGGTTTCAAGGCAGAGATGCTTTAATTTAGAAAAGAAAGGGAAAAAATCCTCCACTTTCATATAACACTTACTCTTTAAGGAACTGAAGAAAGCTCACATTACTCTTTCTGCACCCTCAGCTGATGCTCACAGCAACCCAGTGTACAAAATGCTGGCAGGAGGTGACTGGTTCAGTGTTATCTAGGAAAACAACAACAAATTACTCACTTTTCTGGAAAAATGTGGCACCCCAGAAAGCTTGCCATACACTAAAAATATAAAATAGTTAAAGAGAAAAAAATGCCTTGAGGCAAACTTGGCTTCTAGTGACAGCAGTAAATAATGCACACAGTTGTCTTGGCAAAGACACAGAAATGGTCACCTGTTCTCTTCTTAAAGAGAGATGCTGGAAATCAAACATGTGGCTCTTTGCTTTCTTGGTAGTTGCTCTACCACCACGCTATGCTAACCACGTCTTCACAAGAAGCCTTCAAGATTCAACTTGGATGTAAACCACAATTTCTCACAGCTGGATGCCAAAAGTAAATTGGATAGTAGAAGTGACTCAGTACTCAGCTGGCCCTGTTTTTGCAACTCTCTAGTGCCAGTTAAGCTCACACCAAGTGTTTGCTAAATTAAACCGTGCTCTTGGTAATTGAACCAAGGAGCAAACTCTTGTCTTACCTAACTTTAAGCAGTAGATGGCACTGGACAGATTGTGTCCGTGTGAAACTGGGAGTTTTCTATTACTGTTGGACTGCATTTCTAAAAGAGCATCTTGTTTCCTGTGTATTCTTTATGGCTCCCTTGACATAAGCAAAGCCATGGAAGGTCTTCAGGTTTTGTGTAAAAGAACTGCAATCTTTGGGAACTCTTATGTTCTGCAGCTTGGGACATTTATTAAGTGAATCTCTTTTGGGAATTCTGAGTATATATAAATTGTTTGTAAACGTAGCTTCTGTTTACCAAAAGCTCCAACTGAAACACTGTGGTCACATTTAAAACTTAATCCAGCTCCAGTCTACTTTCAGAATGAGAGAACATGCCAGCAAAGTGACAAGCTGTTTTCCTTCAGCATTAAATAACTCAAAATATTCCCATTTGGGATAGATAATGTGGAAAGAAAATTACTGGTCACTTTGCTGATGTGGTCTCTTGTTCTGAAGGTAGACTGAAGCTGGATTAAACCTTAGGTGTGACCATGGGTGTTTTTCCACTGTCACTAGAAGTACACATTAAGTACCCATTAATGGGTACTTAATGGGCACTTCTAGTGACAGTGGAAAAACACCCCATAACTATTAATTCATAGAACTTGGGTTTGGGTGTCATATAAGGTATAGTTAAGAGATGTTGACATTCCACCCTATAGGGAAAAGAGCATGGTGGTGTTTGGGAACAATGAAGGATAGGCTATTTTTGTGTAGGCAATAAGGAGATATTCTATTATACAACATTTAATTTAAAATTCTTTCATCAGTTAGTTCACTAATACCATAATGCAGTAAATGATTTTGGAATTGTGGCTGTATTTTATCAGAAGACATTTATGTGTTTTTTATTTCCTCCAAGAAGAATTGTGAAATCACATGCCAATTAAAAACAGACTAATTAAATGACAATATTGCATAAATAGCACCGCTTTGAGGCAATGACTTGACCTATTAACTTACTAAGCTTAAAGCCTTTTTTATTCTCTAGTTTGTAACATTCTTACCATAATCAATGTTGTACTAGAATCAGACAGAAGATATTTTGTTTACTAGCAATGAAATCTAGTATGCGTTTAAAATTCCTATTATTCTATTTCAAAATATATCCTTAATACACCTAGGCCGCCACGTTCCTACGTGACTATTTTAAACCAAATTGGATTTTTTAATCCAGATTCAGAACTGGGTGTGCATTCTGGATGTTCCCATTTGCTTGACAATAATGAGGGCTCAATTCGAATGCTGCAGTTCCCATTCAAACTGTCCAAATTCCCAGCATGGAAAAACAGGATCTTTTCATCTTCGCCCTTTGTCCAAACCCTGTAAGCCTGCCCCATTCAGAATCAGCTGAGCGATAGAACAGACAGGGCGATCACTCTCCATTTCAGATAGGATGCTCCCTCCATTCACTATGTTACTGGGAAGGCAGCAGCTTTGTGCAAAATCAGCTGAGCAAAAGAACAGACAGAGCAAAGCGATCTCTCCCTTTCAAATCAGTGAGGGGTGGGAGGAGAATGATTATGGTTCCTGCACAAGTTCAAAGAGAGAAGATGGGATTCCCTTCCTTCTTTGCTTTGAATGAGCTGCCCAAGACAGAGCGGGGCTAAAAAAAGATTTCATCCGCTGATTGCTGTAACAATGTAAGGGGAAATCTATGTTCAAAGATTCAACACTTTTTTTGATCTCTGGGACTCTAGTATTGCAGAGATGGGAAGGACACGCGGGGGGGGGGGGCACACCTTCCCAGATGTGAAATCCCACCCATCTAATGCTGTCTGACAGCAACAGCAGGCTTTGGCCACAAGGATATGGGAGGACAACCCAAAAGGCAGATGTCCTCCCTGAATTGTCTGGTAGTGTTCCCAATTGGGGGGGGGGGAAGCAAGCTAGCCACCAAAATAGGACCAAGAACAGTTTTTCCAAGGACTTTTTTCTTGTTGATTTTAGCAATATAGTCCTTGTAAAGTCTGGGATTAAAAATTTAAATGGGGTCACACAATCCCGAAAACGGACTGAATTCTTGTACTTCTCCTCCTTTATGAACCCTGGTGAATGACTTTCCAGATCCTTCCTTATTGGAGGGTATGCTGCTGTTCATTTGTAAAATGTCTACAGCAAGAAGATAGAATGCATTACGATATAGAGAGATAAATAAATGCATATGAATGTTGTCTCAGTGTATTAAATATTGTGTCTGAATAAAGTTCTGAGACTAGGAGCACCAAACTGGGTTCAGTGGAAACCCTTATTGCTAGGGAAGGTTGAGGGATGAACCCTAATATATCTGGAAGAGTGTAATTAGGGGAGTTATGACAGCTGCTTCTCTCAGTGGAGAACTCACATTCCACAATATCTTTGCATCGCTTGTGATCATCAACATTTTGCACAGCCATGCATCCAAGCCTGATGAGAGCCCCGATTTTTCAGTATGTCAGGTAGAAATAATAGAAAATTTAGTGAACCTTTGCAGGCTTAAATACATGATCAGTGGACTGTGTCTGACATAATGGATTATAGATTATTTGGGTTTTCTGTAAAGCCTTTCATCTTTTTTTTTTTTGCCAAATGCATGTGCTTTCTCCCTAGCCTCTTCATTTCATCAGATTTCAATATCCATTCTGAATTTTCTGATTGGGTTCATATTAGGCAGGATAAACACCAGAAAGGGAAAGGAGCAGTTGGTAGTATAGTGTTGTTAAGAATTATGATAACTCCAATTCACAAAATTTTCCACCTGCTGTGACTTCTAACAATCCTAGATACAATTCCTCTTTAGGGATGTGCACATATATTCGTAACATTCAAAATTTGGCCGAATTCAGACATTCGAACTTGAATTGAATATTATGATATTTGTATACTAATTTTTGAATGAATATGAATGTTTCTGGACATTTGTATGAATAGTTTGGACATTCATTAACCTGGGGAAATGTATCAGGTATGTATCTATTCATATCAGATACGTTCCTATTTGAATCAGATACATATCTGTTCATATCAGATACATATCTATTTGTATTGGATACGTATTAAGTGTTCGTACAAATACATATGAATAGATTCGTATCAAATAGAAATTTACCACATTCAAATGCAATCTATTTGTACAAGTATGGATTTTTGAACATTCAATTCATTTCGAATCGAATGCCAAAAAAAAAAAAAAATCATGCACATCCCTATTCCTCTTTATTATTTGCAGTTGCAGTATTTTGATATGAGTGACCTATGCAACTTGCATGTTTATGAGTTAATGCCAAAGACTGACAGTTGCCTATGGAATTTCCAGGTAAGAGGAGTTGAAACCATTTACTTCTGTCTTTTAAGAGTTATGAACTATGGCACTGATTCTTGTACTCCCGAGAGTGGTTGAGACCCTTGGAAGTCAGTTGCATCTGTTAGGCAGTGACTCCTACACCCTCTGGAGGCGTTTGAAGAAACCTGCATTTTTTTTTATTTTTTTAAAATTTTTGGTTTAGTTCTATGGAGTTTTCAAATATAACTCCCACTAACTCCCATTTCTCTATATGTGCCTTGATTCAGTATTTGTGAATTCTAGGGATCTTGTCTTTGCAGATGATCAGGTACTTCTTTTTCTCAGGCCTTTTTAGCACTGATTTTCTGCTGTGCTGTCTTTTTAGGAACAATGATGGAAATACGTTTTGGGATTGGGTTTTTTTTTTTTTTTTGCATGTTGGAGATTGTATTTTGTTTTTTTGCATGCTGGAGCATGGAACCTTAATGCACAATCCACCGTTCTGCACATTCATTTTGGGCAATAAACCTCCTGGTTCCAGAAGTGTTCTGCTTTCTGGTTGAGTTGATTCCCCTTATTATCATATCATGGCACATTCTGTAACAAAATAAGCAAAGGCTATGTCTGCCACCATGCAGGAATCGCTGTTTTCTATTCATAGAGGAGATTTTGCTTTATAGGAGGCCTGATCCCTTGTAGAATTAAAAAAAAAAACTCTTTGAACAACATATTGGTGCCGTGAATTTTAGTTCTGTGGTACTCTAATTTGTTCTAAATATTTTATAATCCTCTGGAAATGTCGTTCAAATTTTAATGAGTAGGACTAATGATATTCTACTGCAATTTTTTATTCAAATAGATAATCAATATTTTGTTTTCCTTGTTGCTCAGAGTGTATAATTTTATTTAGTTGTCTTTTTCATTAAAGTTTTGCATATTAAAATGCACTAAAGGGATTGGATTTAAAAGTCATATTCTTTCATGATTAAAAGAAGTGCTAGCTTGGATGCCTTCTGGGAACCACAGTGATTTCCCTCCATTTGCAGTCAGTCTTCAATAGAAGAGGGAAGAAGTCATCTTGCTTTAATTTTTGACATTGCCATCTCCCAAGATCTTCCACAAAAACTCTCACTCTTTGAAACATAAAAGGGTGTCTTCAGATGTGGGCTAAAACCCATGATCTTCCTGGAACTATACTGGGGGTGCCCAGATGTATGTGCCATTCCAACTATACTTCTGGGTTAGCTGAGTAATAATCCACAATATTGCTATTACAAGAACTGTGGTTATGATGCCAAGTTTATAGCAATTTTTACCTTTGTGTCTGTTGGCTCATCTACGTTGTTGTTGATTTTTATTTACTGACGAAAAATAGGTATACAGTCATTGGCTGCATCCCCATTTAAGATTTAAAGAGCTCTGAATTCATTTTCAAAGTTGAACGTTCCCAAAGGTTCAGATGAATCCACAGTTTCTGAGGATTAAAGGTCCTTGAACGTGGATTATCTGTATTCGAATCAAAAGAACTCTTGCTGTGGGATTTTCAAATAATCCTCGTTACTTGTTAATGGGGACACAGGTTGTTTGTGGGAGGTGTGGAAGCATGATTTAGGGGTGTTCACTTTCCCCTTAGCCAATGGTAAGCCAGGATTTCCCCTCTGTTTCCCTGGCTGAGATCTGGCTGCATTGTGCCGTTCAGCACTCCATGTCCCCTTTCAGCTGTTGAAGAGTAAAACGAAGGAGGGAAAGAGGATTCCTATTGCCTTTTGGCTCCTATGTGAAGCTCAAATTGGCAGCTTCCTTCCTGGGGGTTGTGAAAGTGTGTCGGTTCTTCAAACGCTGTGATTCCCTCCCCTTTTCTCCCTCTCGCCATTATGTCAGGCTAGGCTGAAAGTGTGAGTGAAATGTATTGAGAGAGATCAGATAATAAAATGTTATGAGCTATTAGACCATAGCCCTGGGAGAGTCTGATTTTGCTTAGACAGGGATTGGAAAGACTTTAAAATGCCCACCACTTGTGGAGTGCTGATGATATGCAAAGCTGGTGCCTACTTCGTCCCTCTGATTGGCAAAGAGGGACTCTTCTGCCAGCGATCCTGATCCTGCTCCCCCCTCCTTTCTTCCACCCATGCCTTTGCCTCTGCCCCTGCCTCTGCTTCCCCATGGCAATCTGAATCAGGCTTATATGGGGGGTGGTTGGGTTTGGATCCCCACCCAGGTTGTTACAGAAAAGAGAGGGGGAGGGCTTTCCCCCACTGCAAGACTGCATAAGCTGCCAGTGGGATCCCTAAAATACAGAGCTCATTGCTGATTTAAAAGACCTGGGCCCCATCCCCATTAGAAGTTTAATCCAGTTTCCCTAAATTGAAATAACATAACCAGATGCAAACAGATCAGGCAAGGTAAGCAAACACGAGTTTGCCTGATCCCATTACTTTCAGCCAGAATCGCGTTCAATCCGGATTCTGAGGACGTACGTGACTCAAGGGGGGGACTCCAGTGGCTACTTTTTAAAAACTGCTTTTCGGGGCTGCCCTGTCCTCTTCCTCCTGGCATGAACGCACCACCCATAACAGACCCCTTCACGGAGCCTGGCTGGGTGGCTGCTGCTTGCCTGGATGGAGGAAAAACGGCAGTGGGCAGACAGCAATTCTTTCCCCTCCTCTCCTCATTGCTCAGGGCACACAGCAGCAGCAGCAACAAACATTCACACATCTCCCCAAACCAGCAGCTCCTTTCCTTTCTTTTGCCTTTTTTTGAAGATCAGAACTTTCAATGGCAAGATTGTTATAAGGTGTGAAGTGGTTCGATCGCTACAGAGTAGCTTTAAGCGGTGGATTTTACAGCTTGCTTTGGAAGCAAGCTATTAGGGGAGGGAAACTCTCATCCCTTAACACGGAAGGGTTCCCACAGTAAAAAATGTAAAACATGTCAAGCGCATGAACTGGAGTGAGACCTGTTGAAATGAGGATTAACATTTACAACGCTTTGGGGCGATTTAACACGTGGAAAGCATGTTAAGCCAAACTGACGTGGGGTCTGCGAGGATTGAAAACGTTTTGAATTCGAAATAAGCTTGCTGTGGGGATTCGCCCCTGGTGTAAAACCTGGAGTAACTGGTGCAGTGGAAACAAGCCCATTGAGAGATTGCACCTTTTCAAACTTAACTTTAGTGGGATAGAATCATTGCCTAGAATCATTGATAATGTGATGTGAAATGTGTTGTGTTATAAGCATGGTTAAAATATACTTCGGGGGTAAAATTTATTTTGCTAATTGACTAGCATTGTCTAAGAAAGAAGAAGAAAAGTTGGCTTCTCTACCCTGCTTTCCTCACCCATTTAAGGTGACTGACAAAGCGGGGACTTACACAGCTTTCTATTCTTCTCCCCACAACAGAATACCCTGTGAGGTAGTTGGGGCTGTGAGAACTCAGAAGAGAGCTGTGATGAGCCCAGTGTCACCCACCTGGCTTCATAGGGGAAGGTGGAATCAAACCCAGTATTCTTGCATCTTGATGGCTACTTTCATCTGGCAAAGAGCTGCAGGAGACAATTGTGGGATCTTTTTTAGAACCTACATTGCCCCTTGCAGAATGCAGACGGGCAAAAAGTGTGCGGGAAGAAGGATAAATCAACAGAAACTGCTCCATCCATTCTGTCCTCAGGATATTTGGATCTAAGGCTACATCCACTTGGGCTTTTGATCCATCTGCAGAGAATCCCTCAAATGGCCTAGCGTAGAACTCCTAGCTATGGCCTCCTCCCAATTGGATGTTTCCAAGGACTGATGTACTTTTTGAGTGTGGTAGAGAAGCAGGAGTAGGAAAAAAAGAACTGAGTCATTTCTCTAAAGAGCAAAGGTCTTCCAAACAGAAACCAGTTTCTTCCAGAGAAAAAGAGGAGAGAAGTTATAATAAAAAAGTGTGAGAGATATTCTTGCTAGTTACTGTTGGGCAGAGGGGAGAACATTCAGGAGGTCAATCAATCACAAGCCACAGAAAAAGGTCCAAAGGAGCAGGGAGTATCAGTTCATTGCCACATGTCAATTGATCTAGTGCATTGTTTTGTCCTTGGTAAAAGAAAAAGAAGAAAGGATTAAAAGCAAAAAAGAAAGAGGTAATTTTGCTAGCATAGTACTGAAGGCATTGGGATTACCAGGTGCTTAGCTAATTGCAAGTCAAAAATAATCCAAAAGAGGAAATGGGAAGGAATAATGGAATCTTTTTTAAAAAAAAATGAGTGGAAGGAAGATTCTTTCTGCATTTATCTGTCATCCACAGGATCTCTCAGGGTCCTCCTCAGGGTATTTTCTAGCAGCATGTTATTTCAGATCAGAGGAGCCCTGCCCGCCACTGATAGGCTTTGTCTGCACAGAATGGAGCATAATCCAGATCAGGAGGCCCCTGATCTCAATTACCAGTAATCCTTGACCTCAGGCCAGAAGTCAGCCTTGAAACTCATGGGTGCTGTTCCAGACTATGGCCCCGTCTTCATGCAATAAAAAGCCCATTAAAAAGCTGCTTTTGCCACAGAGCGTCTGCATGCAGAGCTTTTCTCCAGGCTTCCAGCGCCACATGCTGAGCCTCATGCGGATGCTTAATTCGGAATCGAATGGCATTTTTAAAGTCTGCTGCAACAGAGGGGACAATAAAGAGACAATAGAGAAACAAAAAAGTTCCACGTAGACGGGGCCAAAGCCTTGCCGTGGTCTAGACCAGAGGGATTTGCAAGACCTGCTGAGCCAGTTCGTGGCAAGGTAAGTGTGGGAAGACTTTAAGACTGCGCATGTTTCTAACTTTGTGGGGAAAGCTTTTGAAAACATCTTAAGAAAAGGATGGATTATTGTAAAAAGATGCTCGATGAGGTGTAGGTGTAGCAGCAGCCTAACTCACTTTTCATTTATTTTTAGTTTTCATATCAAAGCATGGTCTGAACTTTACATTTTATCTACCTTAACGTGAATGTATATGAAGAAATCCGTGCAATATATATATATAAGAAAAGCCAGTGTCATTTATCAGTGTCATTGCCAGGAACTTGCGCAAATGGTTCATGATCACATTTTTATTTTAAAAAGAGTGACTTCATTAAAAATACAAATAGAGAAAGAAAGTGATTCAAGCTTCCTCATCTAGGAACAAAAATCAATGAATGTATAATTCAGACATGCTGTTCAAGGGGCAATTAATTTTATTCATTGATATTTGAATCTGTCTTCACCACTTCATAGCGCGCTTAAAAGTTGAACCTTATAAAATAAAGCAAAAGGTCTTTCCACATTGTGCTTACCTTGCCTGATCTGAACCGGTAGGTTTAGACCACTGAGGCTTGCTAGTTTGGATGACGGCAAAGCGTCTGGAACAGTGCCATCTGCACAGTGATGCAGACCAGCCTCCTCACCTACCCTGAAGCTTGCTGCTCACACAAACTTTTAAGAGAGCCTCCGAGGGCTCGAAAGGGCTAGGGAGGAAAACCTGTAGCCTCAGAGCCCCCAGCAAACCTAAAGAAATAGGTCCACTGGTAGTCTGAACAACAAAAGTGTGCCCTCTGCGTGCTTTAGTGCTACAGATGAGGCATGGCATGGCATGGCATGGTGTGGCCTGGCAGCATGACTGTGGCTGTGTAGTTGCATCCAGATTGTCATGGTAACATCTGGGCACATGCTGGATGTTGCCACAGATGTTGCCATGACAATCTGGCCTGCTCTACCCTGCCCAACTGCACTTAGAGTGCTGTTATCCCGGTAGGGGGCTGTTCCAGCATTTGAAGTGGAAATGACTGGCACTGCACTGGGCCTTTACCAGTTCATTATGGTATTGCGATACCATCCTAGACTGGTAAGTGCAAATAAGCCCTAGGATAGCTGTTCTGTGGGAAGCAGCAATATTTTCCTTTACTTCTCTCCCCCACAGCTGTCCACTGGGGACTGTCCCTCTTAGTTACCAAGTTATGTAGAAAACCATTGCTGCAATTCCCTTCTACAGGAATATGGAGTTTGTAACAATTTGGAGGAATGGGTGAGAGTTCACTTTTGGACCAAAAACCAAGCCTTACAAATTTTGAGGGCTTTAATAAGGGGTCAAACTGAAATTATGATTGAGCACATTATTGTTTTGATCATTCTAACTGCTCTGTATTCCTGGATGTATTGTGGCCTATCTGCATTATGTTCCTGACCTCCTCATAGTGTTTTTCTGTGTACCGGATCTACCACGATCCTGTCATGACCTCAACGTATTCCTGGGCTCCTCAAAGTATTTTCCAATGCATCTAACTTCACCCCATTATTTTCATGGCCCCCTTACTCCTTTGGTGGCCCTGGCTGGAACACTGCCACCAACCACATAATTTTTTGCAAATCTCTCAGTTTGCTTTTACAGCCTACTAGGCTGTCTGGAATGGAGAACCATGGTCCTTCCAGCATGCCAAGTGCTGCTCAAAGGCAATTGGCTAAGCTTGCCTATATGATGCTAGATTAGTCAACAATCTTCCCCTTTATAGTTTGGCTAACTTATCACACTCATATTTCTTAAGTTCCTATTTCATCATATATAAGCAGCGTGTCTGACAGAATGACATAACATTCAATACCCACAGCACCTTCAGAACCTGTATGCACTTACTGGTATTATTGCAATTCTCCCTAGAAATCAGTTTATTAAAAAAAGCCAAATATTTCCTGTGATTTATGGAATACGATTTTCAACGCTATATAGAAGGCTGTTATGAGCTAAGAGTAAAATAGCCTTCAGAAGCTATTTTAGAGGGAAAGGAGCTTGTGAAATGTTTTTGCCTATGGGATATTGAGGTTGAAACTTAACAAATAAGAAATATTCTCGTGAATGACTATGGAGTACCTTACAGTATCACAGAATAGTGAGAAAATGAACTTGAGTGTATGCATTATTGAACAGCTGCAGTCATCTTTAAATAAGATACTCATTCTTGTTTCATATTTCATTCCTGTATTTTATTAGAAGGCTACTAATCCTTTATCTTAAATGTCCACTTTTATGGATTGCAACAGTGGCATTTATACAAGGCTTCATTACTGCCATGCAGTCATCTCATAAATAAATCCTGCAGTTTTCATGAAGATGAGAACAAAGTTTGAACACATTGTACGAGTTAGGACCCCCCCCCCAAAAAAAGATCATAAGATGAGTAGAAGAAATAACCCTTATGGCTTCCCATTCTCTTCTTTCACATCAATTAGATTTGTCATCCAAATCATATTGTTTCTGTGACTTGTGATCCAGTTCCATTCATATGTTATTCATCTGGCAGAGATCAGAACAGAAATGTATGTCTGCTATGCTCAGATGTAGCCTTAGGGTGATTCTATGCTGGCTGGTATACTGGACCAGCAAGACCACCAGAAGCCTCCCTTCCTTATGCTGGTTTTCTAAGGGGAGTCCAATCTGGGGCCTTCCTTAGACTGCACCTGTGTGTGGAGGGGAGTCTGTAAAGGCCATTTCATACTTGTATATGGAATTGGTCCACTTTGGGGCCTCTGTGATCTAGAGAGGCCATGTCCTCTGGTAGACCTCTATGTCCTCTATGTCACGGGGTTTGAATCTGCACTCCTCCATAAAGCCAGCTGGGTGACCCTGGGCTAGTCACAGCTCTCTTCTGAGCTCTCCCCCTCCCCCCCAAGGCGTCTGTTGTGGAGAGAAGAACAGAAAGCTTTGTCAGCCACTTTGAGTCCCCTTAAAGGGGTGAGAAAAGTGGGATATAAAGGCCAACTCTTCTTCTCTGTCAATTGGTTTAACAGGGGCACCCATTTTGGTAGTGCACAAAATTGTGCCACTAAAATGGGCCTGCCTAGGGCTTTAAGGCCAGGAATCTTAATCCTTGGTTGTTGAGGCTCTTGCAGCAGGCTCCAGAGCACACACAAACCTTGGAGTGTGGGAGCAGCAAGGGCCCTGCCCTGGAACAGGCTGGGCCAAGTGCGGAAGGCCTTTTTATTTGCCTGTGGGACTGCTTCAGTATGGAACTGCTCCAGTCAGGTGTAGTTGCAGCTGGACTTGTGTCTCCCTTCCCCGGTGCAAGCGTGAAATGGCTCTAGTACACTTGCTGGCTTGGTATACCTGCCAGTGTAGAATCACTCTTAAATTAATAGTTAGCTGCAAAGTAAGTTTTGCAGACTGTTTCAATGTTTCATATGTCTGCAATGAGGTCATGCTGATCTGTATTACTCATATTTTGGGATTCATGCAGCTAATTGTATGATTCCATGCTCCAGTGAGGGAGAGGAATGATCTGCACACAGAAAGTCCAGAAGCTTTTGCTAAGTTGATAAAGTGACTGTGCTATGTCTTAGAAAGGAGCTGCTTATTTAAGAACAGAAGAAGTAGGTGGCTGTCATCAGGAGCAGCTTGTAATTCTAATTTTAAAATGTTGCTTCTGTTTTCAGTACTATTTTAATAAAGACACAGAAAATATTTTAAAATTTTGCTCGACAAAGACCCTTCTTTCACACAACCTGTGAAAGTGCTTTACTGGAAGGGTTGGCAAACCACTATTCAGCACAGTAATAGGTGATGCAGCAACAGCTGGAAGTTGGCAGGTGGCAATTACAGCACTCAGAATGCCTCGCTTACCTTTGGTGTAAACAGGAACCAGAAGTGAAGGTCTTTTTCCATCTTTTCTGTGGGCTTTCCCACACCAACTGGGATCATCCAATATGCAAATTATCCAGCACTGAGTCCATTTCTGCTGCAAGAAACAACCCCAGTGAAGAGTTGTGAGGAAGGAGCCCATGCCTTATGGATGGAGCCCTCTCTGTTTCACAGGACCCACAAAGCTCTTTGGCATGCTGGTGACACTGGCTCTGGTGTGGGTCCTTTGTGTTCCATGGGATCCACAAAGCTCTTTGTTGAGGCAGTGGCAGCAGTGTGAATCCTCCCTACTCCATGGGATCCATGAACCTCTTTGGTGTGTGGTAGTGGCAGTTATGTGGGTACTCCTGAAGGGCTTCCCTCTGTCCTGCGGGCCTCCTAAAACTCATTGGTATGGTGATGGTGGTGCAGTATAGAGGGTCCTCTCTGCTTCACCCCTGGAGGATCCAGGACAAGAAACCTTGCTCCTGCCTTGCTATGCCCTTTGCTCCAGTGGAAAGAGAGGGCCAACCGAGCTGGGCTGCCCCACTCCAAAGGTAGGCGTGACAAGGTTGTTGCAGGCTGAAGACAGCCTGAATTTCCTGTCCATTCAGAGATGGAATATCTTGTCTGGTGTGTGGCTGTGGCCTTTCATTTGTCCAGTTAGTTCAAACAAATTAGGAGAGCATTTCAGAGACAGTAGTGTGTGCCCCTTGTGAAGTCATACCCCACCTATCCCTCAGTTCTGTATTCTGTGACTAAATGCTGCCTTCACACACAGTGAAAAATAAACACCTCTGAGTTGACTTGAGGTGGTTTAGGAATGGTTTGCAGTTGGGATTGTTCAGATCCCAGTCTGCCCCTTTTCTTCTCATGAACATTTTGTAGGCTATAAAAAGTAGATGTGAGATGGGATGAACTTCACTAGAAATTAAATCACTTTCTTTGGCTATATGTGAATGAAGCTTAACATAGCAGTCAAATAATAAAAAATGCAGAGCTCTTTCTGCACCAGGTCTTGATTATATCCTGGAATAGGAACTTGCTGTCCATATGCCATTTAGACTGCAACAGGCTCTGGGTGGGGCTTTTCATAGTCTGCACTAGCATGTGAATGGCAGATCTGTATTCTGGAATATAATCTGGAATGAGTCTCAGTGCAGAAAGAGCTTAGAATTCACGTACATAGATCCCCCCCCCCAGTATATTTGTCATGTTGAAAAGTAATCAATTCTGTGATGGCGTACTTCACTAACTTATGATACCACATCTTAACTGTCAAATTTCCCCTTTTTTCCAGTTCTTAGCAAAATTTGTTTACTAGCAAAAAGCATAAAATGTAACAATATAATTTTGTTTTTGTTTGTTATACAGTCTGGAATAATGTGCAGTATGCAAGTTTCTGGTGTAATAATATTCTGGATGTTGATCAATTTATGTATTTCTATTTCTATGTCTTTCCAGAATCTGTTTATAAATGGGCAATTCCACCACATATGCATGTAAGTTCCTATATTGCCACATTTATGCCAACATCTTTTAGATATTGTAGGAGGTATGTAATTCAACCATATAGGACATGAGTACCATCTGGTAAATAGTTTTAAGAACAGTTCTCTGCAGTATATATAAGTTACACTTGGAAATTTATTTGTCCATATTTTATTCCAGTTGCTAGGGGTAATATTAGTATTTAGATCACTTGCCCAAAGGTCTTGGAAATGCGTTAATTTTTCTCTCTTGACTTCAGTAATAATGTGCTTCACTAAAGCACACTACAACAGTGGGTCACCCAGGTCAGAATCTTCTGTTCCTAGTCCTTGGAGCCCATCCTCAAAGCCTGAAGGAGCTTCAGAACCAGGCCAGGGGTCAGTGCTGTTGTGCAGACAGAGCTGTTCCAGACCATACCTTTGTGTGGTTTGAATTTGCAGCCTTGGCTGATCCAGCCCACTAGTTTGACCCACAGGCCTTTCAGTGCAAGGAAGCTGGGAGAAAAGAAAGGATGCAGGTCAGAGAAGATGCAGGAACAGGCAAAAGTTAACTCTTCATCTGCAGAATCAGTTTGCCTTTTAAGGGCTTCTGTATTCATTTAAGGCAGTTTCTCCCTCTCTGGACAGCAACATCACGCTTGAATAATGAAGGAATAATAATGGTAAAGGAAAAGGTAGAACAAATTTGTAATCTTTCTAATTATTATGTATTCATTCACCTGTTTTAAAACAAATGATGTATGCATTTAGTTTTAGTATGCAGAGATTGTCTGTACATTAATTATAATGGGGTGAATGGGAAACAAAAATTAGATAATGGTGTGAGGTAGGCTAATACAACAACCTATCATTGTTGATTTTAAAGGGTATAAATAAGTTGCCTGTTCTGGAACCCAGCAACAGTTTGCCCAAAGTATCCTAATGAGCCATCAATGAACTTTTGAACACACTCCTTGCATTTTGCTCTGTGGTAAGGATGACTCTGAGGGCATTTTCTATCTCTTGAAAGTATGTTGTATGCCCAGGATTGCTGCCATTGTGTAGACATGCTGTCCCTTAGACCCTCACCCAGTGTGGATGAGCTTCAGTTATTTTGCCAAGAGGAGGTACTTCTCAATCATCATGAGATCCTCGGGTATGGGGCGGGATATAAATATAAATAAATATTTTTACCCAGTAATTAAATTGCCTCCTTAATATCAGGGCTTTTAGTGGGATCATTCCCAGTTCTGCCCTTACTGCAGCTGTCAAGGTTGTTCTAGAGAGGCCCAACAGGATACGGAGATGCTTGGTTTGAAAGGTTTCAATTTTTGTCAGGTTGGTATTGCCCCAGATTTCGGCCCCAAATAAAAGTGAGGGAATTATTTTGGCCTTGAAAACTTTTAGGGCAGGTCTTATAGTACCTGGATATCTATGATGGCATACTTGTTTAGCGCACCTGCAGTGTGGGTTGCTCTGTGGATGCTATAATTAATGTGGTTACCCCAGGTGCCAGAAGTTGAGAACATGATGCCTTAATATTTATAGCTATTAATTTGTTCTAGCTGTACACCATTCAGGGACCACTTGTACTGTTTCCTGTTGTTACCAAAAATCATGATTTTGGATTTATCTTTGTTCACAGTGAGTGAATTTAGCTCGCAGTACATATTAAATCTTTTCAAAGATCTTCTCAGTCCCACTGGAGTTGTAGCCATGATCACCATGTCATCGGCATATAACAGGATGTTAATAGTTTTGGCAGAAACCTTTGGGCCATGTAAATTATCAGCAGTTAATGTTTTTACAATGTCATTGACATAAAAGTTAAAGAGGAAGGGGGCTAATATGCACCCTTGCCTCACACCAGTTGTGGTTTTGATTTCGTGGCTCAGGGCTCCGCTGTTTCCTAGTCGGACTTTCAATACTGTATCTGAGTACAACTTAATGATTAGGGCTAGTAGTCTGGTGTCAATATTTGTGGTGGCCAACTTTTCCCATAAAGTAGAGCGGCAGATAGTGTCAAATGCAGATGAAAGATCTATAAAGGCTGTGAACAGATTCATTCCCCTCGAGTTGTACTTAAGAATTAGGTGCTGGAGTACAAAGCAATTGTCTAAAGTTGATCATCCTTGCCGGAAGCCTGATTGTTCCTCACAGATGATGTTATTTGCATTTGACCAATGCTCTATTTTAATTAGGAGGTATTTTGCATATATTTTTGCTGTGATGTCAATCAGGTTTATGGGCCGATAGTTCTTTGGATTTTTTTTTCTCCATTTTTATAAATAGGGACAATAATACTCATTTGCCAGCCATTCGGAATGGTGCAGGAACTGTTAATATGAGAGAACAGCCCTGCTAAAAGTTCAGCCCACCAGTCAATGTTGGTCTTAAGTAGTTCTGCTGGCAAAAAGTCTTCCCCAGGAGCTTTGTTATTCTGAAGGGCATTAATAATAGGTATAACTTCGTGTGCCTCAACTTGTGGCCAGACTGGGAGGGAGGCAGGATTATAGAATGTTGTTCCTTGCTTTGTAGTCTGGTTGTTATCAGCCTTGTTGAAAAGGTCTCCATAGAAGGATTCCCAATGAGATGCAGGAATTGGAGAATCTATTGCAAACTTGACTTCTTTCAGCTTTGATGTTACTAGGTGCCAGAATACCACAGAGTTCTTAGTGTGTAGTGCTGTGTCCAGTTCACGCCAAATATTTACATTGTATGCAGATTTCTTTTGGAAAATCAATTTTTTATATGTCCTTCTAAGGATAAGCATGTTGTTGTGCAGATCATTATTTGGACTTCGTATGGCTTGTTTCATGCTCTTTCTTAGAGCATTCCTCATTCTCTTGCACTCCTGATCAAACCAAGGATTTGATCTGTCAGTGGGACCTTCTCTCGTATTATTTGGAGTATATGTGAGCAGGCCTTTAAGGTTGGTGCACAGGACAGTAAAAGCTTGAACAGCCTGACCTGGGTTAGATGTAGTTGCTTTTATCTCTTGACTGCATGCGACTGCTGACGGACTGCACAGGTATTCTTCAATTGCAGTTAAGTTGACTTCCTGCCATTTCAGTCTCTTGCATTGTATTATAGACACAGAGTGTGTAAATTTTGTTTCTGTGCGATTTATAGGTCGCAAGTCAGAATAACAATAGATATCTGCCGACAGCGGCTGGTGATCACTATCTGCCCTCGGATTGACTGTGACCTCAGAGAAGAGCTCATTGAATTCTTTTGAAACACATATGTAGTCTAAAGAACTACTGGCTCTGCTCGAATGGAAAGTAAAAGGGTAGTAGTAGTTTGTACTGTCCCCGCCTAGTATATATAGGTTGAATTTATGCAATACTGAAATCAATTCAATCCCTGCTTTGTTTCTAGTTGTATCTCGGGAGTTCCAGCCGGGATTGAAAGGTAGGTCTTCCATAGGGATCCCAGTTAGTTCTGACAATTTGTCCGCTGAGTTCCCTAGTCTCGCATTGAAGTCACCGACTAGGATTAGTAATGCTGTTGGGTGTTCAGTAAGGACTTCTTCTAACGCATTCTCAAGTGATACCCACATGGACCGTTGAGCAGATCTAGATGACATAGGTGGTATGTATACGTTTACAATTACGACCTTAGATGGAGGACAGGAAAGAGCTACAATAATCAGCGTGAGCCTTTTCATTCTGAAAGCTTTGAAGAAAAGAGCACGTTATCTGGAAGATAAATCGGGCAATTAAGACCTTGATTGTAAATAGATGGTCGAATGCTCTCCTTTGCCTTCTTCTGTTTTATTTTATTTGTATAGTATTGTACTCTACTTTGAAATGGTCAGATGACTAGTCAAATAAATAAATATATAAATAAATAAATAAATAAATAAATAAATAAATAAATAATAAACACACACAGTGGCTAAGATCAGGCTTGAAGGCTGAAAGTGCACCTGGATTGTCTGCAGGGGAATGGAATTGGAGTGGGCTGTCACCCAGAATTAAGGCTCTTGGCAGCAATTCGAGCCACATGTTGGAGTTTCTGTAAGTGGTGTTTCACTGTTTGAGTATTCCCACATGGACTTTAAGGAATCTCACAAACACATCATTTCCATCCAGGACCCCACAGATGGGCTTTCCAGGCGGCAGTTCAGATGTCATCTCAGTAAAGATGCAGTCTTCATGGATACAGAAGTAGTTTGTCGTACCTTTTTCTGGTGTGATGCTGGGGATCACATCTCCAGATCTGTGCTTTCTAGACAACTGCTATACTCCTGACAATCAGAAGGCCTAAGAGAAACAAAGGCTGCCCCTAGACAATGGGTGGATAAAGAGGTAGGAAGCAATAATGCTTCTTGTCTAGATAGCCTTTCCATGCTTTTGTGACATCTAATTCAGGGAATTCAGCTGCTGTTGAATTCCTGGATGTGTGTGTGACCATCACCATGTATGTGTGGTCAGTAGGGTTGTGTGCATGAATATTCAAAGGTATTCGAAATTCGATTGAATCTGTCTGAATTTCGACATTTGAATTCAAATGGAATGTCCATAAATTCAAATTTAAAGATTCAAACAAATTTCAAATTTTGGATCTATTTGTTCGAATTATCTGGCCATTTGCTTGTGTACAGGTTCGTACACCATACGTATTTGCAGATATACATCTTTCCCGCATCCATACACATTTGTACAGATCCAAAAGGGATGAAAATGGGTTGCGTATGGGATAACTGCAGGATGCATATGGACATGTACAGCTGTGTACAGGATGTGTAACAATGTGTACAGGCACATACGAATGTTGTTGACATTTGTAAGTGCAAATTTGAATTGAAAATTCAAATGAATAGATTGAATTTGCTTAATCTGAATTGAGGTTAAATGTGAATTTTAAAGATTTGAATCGAATCCCAAAAATTGCATTTGTGCACTCCCCTAGTGGTCAGTTGTTCCAGCCTGTGTGCTGTATGGAGCTACAGTGGTGGCTCTGTCCATAAGTTAAGTGGCTACTATAAGAATGCTATTGCCCGAAACCCATCAACCAGCACTGGGTATTCCAGGAACAATATTTTGGGCTTTTAAGGGAAAAAAAGTGGTGCTGTGGTGGAGTTGCCTCCAATATGTGAGGTGTCCCCATAATAGCTGTGCTTCAATGGCACTATATTCACCCCGTCTGGATAGGACCAAAGAGTAGGTGACTTCAGTATTAGGAAAATGGACAGTAAAGCCACAGTGGGGCTTCTGTTCCCTCGATGGGGGGGAGCCGGCAAAGTTTGTTTTTAAGTAAAATGGGAAGTAGCCAATTTCCATACTTGGCAACTTAGTATGCTGCCCAAAATTGCTCTTTAGGGAATGCAATTTGGCACAACGTATTTAATTCATGCAGGAAAAAGTCAATTTGTAGCAACAGACTTGAGGAACATCAGAGATGTTAAGTATTAGTCTAGAGGTAGCTGAGAAAGCATGCCTCTTCTGTGTACAAATAATGAGCCAATAGCCAAAGTTAGCAGAATTCTTATACTAAACATGGCTTTGCATTTTTTAGTAGACAGCTTTTGTATTACTGAAATCTGTCACTTTCAATGTCATTCTGAACCAGATAGGAAATTTTTAAACGTAACAATTTGAAATATTTAAGCACGTCCCACACTTGATTGTATGTGGCCATGAATGCATTCAAAACAAATCATTTGACTTTTCTTCAACTCAGTAGGTAAAAACTTTGTGTTAGGTAAACAGGTAAAAAGATCTTGTCATCTGTCAATGAACTGTCCCTTGTATAAGAGAACTTTGCATCTTCTTACTGTCAGACACCCTGCTTCATTTGAAATTGTCAGGTAGTTAAGTGGTTAATTTGGTCTGTACGCATCCATACGCATACCATTTTTATCACAGATGCATCCTGTTTTTGTCCCATATATATATATGTACAAATGTGTACAGATACGAATAAGATGCGTATGGATCCATACACATATGAATGTCGGAATAATTTGTATGAATGATCTGAAACATTTGAAACTTGTTCAAATGTTAAAAAATGAATGTATAGACATTCAATCCGAATTCAAATGAATTGCATTGAATTTTGAATTTTTTGAATATTTTTGCACATCCCTACTGTGGTGTTATGAGAATCAAAATGCAGCTGTCTAGAATGACGCAATTCTAAATGTGGGCGTAGACCAGTGCTGAAACCCTTTTCCATATAACCTGTAAATTCGTTTTCTGTTTGTAGTGTTTATTTTTATTCATGCCAATAAAGCTTCCTGCTTTTGCATCTTATGAAATGAAAACACTGTTTGGATTTTCCTGGCTGCAACTCAAATGCTGACAGAGTGGATTTTACTACTGTGCTGTTTCAGTCCCACATTCCGCTACACACCCTGACAGAAACCCAACAGATGGCCAGCAGGGATGTGCATGAATGGTTTTTTGTATTCTGTTCATATCAAATTGAATGCAAGAAGATGCATATTCATTTGAATAAATCCCTTCAAATGTGGTAGAATTTGAATTCGATATGAATGTTCCGTACAAATTCAATACAAATGTTAGATATGAATCCCATACGAATCTGTAACAAAACTTTGTACGAATGTATCAAAACATTCAATTCGAAATTGAATGTCAAATATTGAATGTGCCAACATTTGGTTTGAATTTGAATGTCAGTATTTGGCTGCATTCCTATGAATTTCAAATGTTATGAATATCCGTGCCCATCCCTAATTGCCAGTGCCACTTGGACTTAAGATGAAGCTCACAAACTGGTGTGCCATGGGGGCAGAAGCTTTCATTTGTGCTCATTCATGCTAACCAATCTGGTAGTTTATATAATGTGGTGGTTTCTTCTGACCTCAGTTCCAGTACCTGTATGATTTCAGTGGGATTTTTGCCACTGTGGGCATTTCCTTGCCACTATAGGGTCTGGGTTGTGTGGATAAAGTTTGGTTGCTCCTGTGGAGTTTCCCATACTTCCCAAGCCAAGGTTAGAGGCCCTGTGAATGATCTGTGAAAGTGAATATTGAAAGTGAAATACTTCTGATTATATAACGTCTGAACTAGCTCGCACAAAATCAGATATTCTATTAGACATGATGTTCTCAAGCCATATTGAGAGATTTGGGCTGCCAGTGCAGTCAGCAAGAACTGATGTTACATATTCCTATCAGTTTTTTCAAAGCCCTTATACTATTTAGCTGGTATGCCATCTGGTCCCAGTAATTGTCCAACCTTTACTTTTTTTAATTGGTGCAATAATTTATTCTTTTGTGATAGTTTCTTTGTGAGTGTGTAAATCATTAGATGTAATTTTTCCAAGGAAATTTGTTCTTATCTTTAAAATCCGACTGTGCTTCTTGGTATATTTGTCCTTCACTAATTTAGCAATTTCCTTCTCTTCCGTCATGTGTTGTTCACCATCACAGATCTTGCTTATATTTATATTTCATTACTTATTTATCTAAGTTCTGTTTACTTTCTTCGTTGAAATAGAAAACTAATAAAAATAAAAATAGCTTATAACATACGAAAAGCACTTGAAAGATAAAATACAGGTAACCACCATCTCTGTCTTTGCCATCCCTTTTCATATGTGCATTTTTGAAACAGTAGTCCTTGGTTCCCATTGTACTGATTAGAATTTTTCAGTGACTAGATTTTAAAAGCTCTATGTCTGCATTTGCATGCAGGAAAACACAAGAACATCTTCACAGCTTGGTAACCATTCCTCACCTCACAAATACTATGGAGAACTGCACAAGAAGCAATGTTGGAGTTCACATTCACCTCTGCCAACCCCAACGTATCAAGGAGACAGTGCCATTACTTCTTTAGTGAGCCAAACAAATACTCAGTAGTGTTCTTGTGTGGGTCAAGCAAATTTTTAACTGGAATACTCTTGCATAGAAGAAGAAGAGTAGGCTTTTCTGCTCTGCTTTTCTCACCCATTTAAGGGGACAAAGCTTTCTATTCTTATCCCCACAACAGACACCCTGTGAGGTAGGTGGGGCTGTGATAGCTCAGATGAGAGCTGTGACTAGCTCAAGGTCACCCACCTGGCTTCATGGACGATGCTGGAATCAAACCTGGTATTCCCAGATAAGAGTCTGACTCCTTAACCACTAGACCTGGCATAGGGTCAAGGTGCCCACCAAAGGGCTTAATAAAAACTCAAGAGTTGGATTTTCCAGATAGACAGTGGAAACTTCCAGCAATTGAAAATGGAGGAAGACACAATTGTCATGATTCCATTCAGACTAACAAAAGCATTTGTGATGAAGCCTCTGGAATGGGCTGTAGCTTACAGAACCATCAAGTTCATTCAGTTGGCATTCTTACCTGTTTGTTGGAACATAGATTATCCAGATAGGGCTCATCCAGGGCTCTGACACAGTATGGAAACCTAACCTTCCAAATCTGGTCATTGTCTGAAAAACAAGAAGCAGGGGGAAAATTAAGACTGTGATCACACACAGTGAGAAAAAAAATTAAGCGTCTCAGAAATAACTTAGGGCCTGTTTGCACTTAATTGCCTGGAGTGATGTAATTCTGGCACAGTTAAGTTTAGGAACAGTGGCCCATGTTCACATTGTCAGCCCTGGTGCTGTCTCTACATTTACTACCAGCACTCGCAGTGCAGACGGTCTGCCCCAGACAATCTAAATCACCATGTCAATGGTCATAGCAACTTCTGCTGTGGGCCCAGCTGTTGCCATGGTGATCACTGTTGCCCACCCAGAGCTTGTTGTCCCATACATATCCATACAAATACGTATGGATACAAATGAGATGTGTACGGATATGTATGTAATGCATATTGATATGTACACATATGAATGTCTGAATAATTCAAACACATGATTCAAAACATTCGAATTTGTTTGAATGTTAAAAAACAAGTGTATAGACATTCAATTCGAATGTCTGAATTTGAATGAATTTGATTGAATTTTGAATGTTCTGAATATTCTTGCACATCCCTGCTATACAGTGTAGGTGTCTGGCAAACCCCAGGAGGGAGGCTGTTCTAGAGTCTAGGGGCCACCTAGACTCCTAGTAAGATGAGCATGCCTGGGAAGTGAAAGAAAGAATTGAACACTCAATTAATTGATCATATTAGCAGCCAGGAATTACTGTGTGCCCAATTGATAGAGAAAATGGCAACAGGTAAAAGTTTCCAAGAGCAGGAAGTGGAGGCCAATATCCATTCAGTGTGGAGAAGCAGGGCTGTAAACAGAGACCAGTTAAAACAGCTTCTTTCTGGGTGGCCAAAGTCAATGCCAAATTGAACAAATCTAGGTTTTGAGGAAAACTCAAGGCAAATTGCCTTGCCTGGTATGTCCATTAGAGGCAATAACATGTGACCCTAGTATCCTCATCTCATTCTCATCCCATCTTCAGTGCCCTTCTAATGCACTTTGAAAGTACTTTTCCAAGTTTTAATGAGGATTAGGGATGGTATGAGCACTACCACCTCTGAAGCCTCCCGGAGCTGTTTTTATTGTGCTGTTTCTTGTACGGTGTGTGAATGCAGGTTTGTTCCCCCATGCACCCAAAAAAGAGCTCACAAAAATGAAGGGATTATTTTGATTTTCCCTGGTTACAGTAATAATGGAACTTTCCCCCTCTCTAGCCAGCCTCTTGGTACTCTTTCAGCTGGCAGAAGTCAGCCACTTACTCATTTCTGCTTCTGCAGCAGCCTTTCCCCCTGTGTCCTACACTAGGCAGTCTTTTTCTGGACTGTGTTTGATCAACTTGCAAAAGCTGTCTGTTTGATGCCAACAAGAATTCTTTCCTCCTTTCTTCTCCCTTTGTCACCAGCCAGATGAAGAATAAAAGCCTCAACGGGCTAAAGGAGAAACGGAAGGAAGTAAATGTGAGGGGGAACAGAAACTCCAGGGACTGCTTGTTTTTGTGACCTGAGCTGTTGCAGTAATTACGCGAGTCGACAGGAGACCAGGATGATAAAAAAAGAACTGTCTGCTAGAAATACTGGGTCTTTGGGCTAAGGGTAAAAAATGCCCTAAAGGGAGTACATCAAGTTTCGCAAAGATAGTTGAATCTTGGAATACTAAGTAGTCAACTGTGGACATTTTCCCTCCTCAGAAGCAAGAAAACCTCAATGCAAAGTTTTCCTCACATCATTTGTTCCCAGGTTTCAATCCTGAAAGCAGAATATGACAAGCACAGAAGGCCTTCATGCTGCTATCCCATTTAAGGTTGTTTGTTTGTTTGTTTGTTTGTTTGAAAGGCTCTCCTTTGTAGCCTAACAATTGCAAAACTGTGTCATAATTTTTCTTTCTTTCTTTCCTTCCTTTTCCTCCTCTTTCCCTAAGTTATGATTGGAAGAATGGAGACGAATCTCTGTATCAGTCTTGAACTATTGTTGCCCACCAAAGCAGCCACAGACAAGATATTTTAAGCACAGAGAGGAAATATTGAATGACATGTTCCTATGTACTGAAATGGAAGAAGGTTTGATATTTTGAGACCAAACCAAAGGAAAAGTAGCAGGAGTTTGGCAGAAGAATTTGGTGGAATAACTGCTGCTGGTTTGGCATGTTTGTGGAGTGGATCTTCCGGGTTTTGGAGAGTTTGTTGGGCACTTGGTGCACTGTTGGTTTAGTTGCTAGAAGGAGACTGTTTTTTAAGTTACCCTGAAGTCATTATTTATACATTCAGTTCATGGGCAAATCAGAGCCTACAAATGTACTCCCCTTTTGCTTTGCTCACAAATGTTCAAATTCATATGAATGCAAACCTGACAAATATTTTTCGCTCATTCCTATGCGTAACACAAAGTTATTCACAGTAGTAAAAACTGAAAGAGACCGCAAAAGGTTCCAGAGGGATCTCTTGACATTTGGTGAGTGGGCAGCAAAGTGGCTAAAGTGTTTCAGTCTTAGCAAGTGCAAAGTAATGCACATGGGAGCAAAGAACCCCAGTTACAGCTATAAACTGATGAAAGCTGAGCTTTCTGTGACTGACAAGGAAATGATCTTGAGTTTCTGATGGAAAACTCAACAAAGGTATCAACCCAATGTGCAGCAGCAGTAAAAAACAAAAAAAAAAAAACCAAGCAAATTCAATGCTAGAAATAAACAGGAAGGGAAACATTGTGTCTCTTTATAAATCAATAGTGAAGCCTCATTTAGTACCATTCTGGTCACCACACCTTAGAAATGATATTAGGGAATTGGAAAAAAAGTGCAGAAAAGAGCAATCAGAACAATCAAGGGGATGATACAACTGTCTTGTGAAATCAAGCTGCAACATTTCAGCCTTTTCAGAATTGAAAACGATGACCTGACTGAATTATATGAAATCATACATGGTGTGGATAAGGTGGGTAGTGGAAAAATATTTTTTCTATCATACAACACTAGAGCCAGGGGGCACTCTATGAATCTGATGGGCAGGAGAGTTAGGACAGACAAGGGGAAGTGTTTTTTCACCTGGAGGGTCATCCGTTTATAGAATTTACTATTAGAAGAGCTGGTGACAGCAGCCAGCCTTGGTAGCTTTATAAAAGGGTTAGACAAATTCATGGAAGACAGATGTATCCATAATAGGCTATTAGAACTGAGGCATAGGCACACGGCCTCCAGGTTGTAGAGACAGGCAGGATACTTCTCAAGGCCATTTGCAGCAATTTGAGGGCACATGAAGGTGTTGCCCTTCTCTTCTGTTTGAGAATACCCAGAAGCAGTTGGTGGGACATTATGTGAGATGGGATTTTGGACTGTGGCCTGATCCATCAGGGCTCCTCTCATGTTCTTTTGTTCTTATACATCACATCAAATTGCCTATGAATCACTTTGAGTCCCCATTTATTGTTTTTCAGTGTGATAAACCAAACAAAAAGGCCCCCCAAATCTTGCCAGTTGGACCTTGCTTACCATTTAATTTATTTAATCAAATTTTATCCTCTTCCTACCACCAACAGCAGCCAAAGTGGTGTACTCAAGCTTTGCTTGCTTTTAGGTGTTATGAAAAAGGAGGCAAAACAAATGGTAATTATTTGTTTTTGCTGCATGATTATCTCCAAGGAGGGGGTTGTGCATGTGGGATTTTCTGTCTTAAATATGAAAATAACCTGCCCTTCCTTGGATACTTGACATGCAGATTTGCCTTAGGCAGCAAACTATCTCAGGCCAGGCCTTAATTATCTCCACAGGCATTTTGGTCCCAAACTGCTTTTATTTTTCTTTGATAAGACATGAACTGGTAGATACCCCCAGGTAGCCTGGCTGGAATTCAATTTCAGTGCTACTGTTTCCTAAGATCCAGTGTAGACATTTTTCAGGAGCCTCATTAAAAATCTTAAAGGAATGGGGGTTCTATAAGTTGCCAAGTCAACCTATCAATCAACCAACAAGTTTTAAGAAAATGAGCTGTGCTTTGTATTCCATTTAAATACCCCCCCTCAGTTTATTAAATAAAATGAAAGACAAAAATGCTGAAAAATACTAATTGAAAGTTGCCCCACTGAGCGCAATTAAAGATGATTGCACAATCTTGGTTTTAAAAGGGAATACAAAGAAACAACTTCTTTAATTTAAAAAAGAACCCCCCTTCTCATTGTGATAATTCAACTGCACAACTTAGGAGTCCATAATTTGTGAACATTTTGGTTAGGAACACTCAGCAGTCAAACTGACACAGTTATTAAATAGCTGTAATTAACAATATTAAGCTAAATGGTAACTCTGTATATAATTGTTATTAATTGCTTGCATACAGGGGATTATCACTAACAGCAGCATTACTTCCACACTTTGTATTAAATCCTTAAATAAAGCCTTTTTGAATGTCTTCCCCCCTACACACATTAAACAGACTCAGGGGGCAGCAAATTTGATCAGAGCAATAGTGCTAGGGAGGGAACATTTAACTCTTTCCTCAGTCTACTTATCTTCCCAAAGCTAGTACATCCAAGGTTGCAACCAGACTTCCCTTATTTGGATATTTAAATCCATGTTTGTTCCAGAAATATCCAAGTATAGTGGAATAAATAAGATGTCTGGATGCAGCCCAAAAGCCTTCCAGCTGCCAGATCATTCCTCACAAACAAGCCTTTTCAGAAACTTAGGATTATATCTATGAAATAAAAATGTCAGCTATAAGAATGCTTTCTGGGGTGTTTTCCACCGAGCTCCTTTAATCCGGATTTAAGAAGATTTGGATTAAGGGAAGTACCCAAAGTGTTTCCATGGGTGGTCCAGCACCCAATAGCAATGGGCGCTAGCCTGCCTGCTGTGGAAATGTCGGAGCACCCACAGTTTTGAGTTTGGGACACACACACCCAGGGTACCCCCCCCAAGCCTCCTCTAGACCCCACTGCCCAATTGTAGTGGAAACAGGCTCCCTATAATCCAGATTTGATGGCTGAAGACCCCATTGTAGACCCCTTTAATGGGTCTACAGGAAATCCAGATTACAGGTCCTGAAGGACCCATATGTTCCAGATTTCCCTAGCTGTGGTGGAAACAAATGTGGCTCTAATAGGGTCTGTAGTGGAAATGGGATCATCATCCTCTGAGCCTAATGGGTCCTTAATGGGTCCTTCAATGGGTACTTAGTGTAAGTGGAAAAACACCCCTGAAGAACAAAAAGAAGAGTAAATGGAATATGTTGCCACTGGAGGTAGTGAGTTCTCCTTCGCTGGAGGTCTTCAAAGAGAAACTGGACCTACATTTGTCTGGGATGGTTTAGGAAAACCTGCACTGAGTAGGGGGTTGGACTTGATGACCCTAGAGGTCTCTTCCAACTCTATTATTCTATTATTCTTTTGTATCCTGCTTTTCTCACCCATTCAAGGAGATTCAAAGTGGCTGACAAAGCTTTCTATTCTTCTCCCCACAACAGTCACTCTGTGAGATAGGTGGGGCTGTGAGAGCTCACAAAGAGAGCTGTTACTAGTCCAAGGTCATACAGCTAGCTTCATGGAGGAGTGTGGAATCAAACCCGGTTTCCCAGATAAGAGTCCAGCGATGTTTTTGCACTATGGCAAAAACGCCTTAGAACGCTTCACCCTGAACTTTCCCATCCACATTGGCAGGCAAAGGACGCATTGCAAATGAATCTTTTACCTGCCTACGTGCGGATGGGAAAGTGACTTAGATGCGTTCAGGGCGAATGGCTGTCTAAGTCACTCCCCTGCCTTCCCCCATTGGCTGCCTTGGAGAAGGGATGGGGAGGTCTGTCCAGTGCCTTCCCTGGGCTCCCGCGAGCTGCATGAGCCAGGATCACGCTTATGCAGATGGCGGGACTCCCAGCCAACAACTCCCAACCCATCTCGGGGGCGTGCACATGTGAACAGGATTTACCTGCTCACCGCCAGGTCAACTCTGGCATGAGTAAGCTGGCGACGCTCTGCGCCTGTACGTGCCACGATCCCTCATTGGCCAGGCACCCCGCTTGTGCAGATGACAGGTGCCTGGCCAATGAGGGACCATGGTGTGTGCAGGCGCAGAGCATCCCCAGCTTACTCGTGCCAGAGTCGACCCGGCAGTGAGCAGGTAAGGCCCGTTCACACGCACATGCCCCTGGGGTGGGGTGGGTATCCTGCTGGCCCTAGGAGCCTAATGTGGGCTCCTGGAGCGAGCGGGAGCCGAGGGAAAGGAGGCGCCTGGGCTGCCCATGCCTGGCTCCATAGCAGCCCAGGGGTGGGTCCAGCTATCACAGAGGGAGAGCATGCAAATGGTTTCCCTCCAGTACGGCTGGGAATACGTCGGAATACGTGCTGGGACGGTTTCAGAGCACTTCTTTGTGCTCTGAAACCGTAACACGTGGAGGGTGCTCTGGGATGGGCTGAGGCAGTTCCAAATGGAACCACCAGCCCACAGGAGCAAATGCTCTGTCCTTGCGTGTCCTCCATGCATTCCAAACCCCCTCGTGTGAAAAGGCCTCAGGTTCCTAACCACCAGATCAAACTGGCTCACAGCAAAAAGAAGAAGAAGAGAAGCAGCAGCAGCAGCGAATCTGAGGTGGCTTAAGACTTTGAGGTGGGTGTGTTCACACATCAGACTGCTCCTCCCCACTCTTCTGAACATTCTGTGTTAGAAAATGTAGATTAGGGAAGGCTTGGGAACACAAGGGCTACACACTCCCTCCCTGAGTCTTGGGGACTGTGGTGTGTGTGAGTTTCTGTGCCATGCTATGGCACACCACTGAAAAGCACCTCCCAGTAGTCCTGGAACACATAGGTGTGCCTTCTGCACACCTATCATATTCTGGGTCAGGGGTAGTTGTCCTTTTGGTAGAATTCATTAAACTGAATTAAACCCTTAATCTGGATTGGGCTCTGTCAAATGCAGAGGGAGCCAGACCAGTGTGTGTGTGTGTGTATGTGTGTGTTCTGTGATCTTCATTGGTGTATAGATAAGGAAATGTATACTAGTACATGGACCCTGAATACAGATTAAGGATCTATGTGGAAAGGGCCTTTGTGGCCCATGGAGATCTTATGCCTTTGAAATTCCTTACTAATACTGTCAAGACCATGCATATGGATTTGCACAATCAGTTAAGCATCATTTCTACTCAGATCAAATTGCAGACAAGCTTCAACCATTGAAATGAATGTGTAGGTTTTAGAGTGGTCTTCAGAGAATACCCACACGGGAACTGTTGGGTTGGACGATAGCTCAGAACTTTCCCATGAAGCTCAGCCAAATAGTTCAGTCCATGTCTGGAAGGCTGAACTAAAACTGCAATTTAGTGGTGTTGACAATGCCTCACTGCAGGCCATAAAGTTGTGCTGAGCAGCAGTGATTAAGAAGGTGTCCTCAAAATGTCTCCCTCTTGTCATACAAAATGTTTGTGGGCATTTTGCCACAACATGCCTCCTTATCAGTCGCTGTAAAAATAGTTGACGGATGTCATGTCCCTTGGCTCACTGAAACACACCTTGTAAACAGGAAATAAACAACCTTGAAGAATACATAGTAGATTTCAATCTCCTGTCAGTTCTAATGACTGTGCTTGCTTTATAAGTTGACTCTTTTCTTCAGAAGCAATGTTACAGTCTAATGAGCCTTCCTAGCAGTCAGTCTGGCCTATGCCTCTTGGACATAAATCCCTGATTACCTTCTCAAAAGTGACTAGAATAAGAAAATCTACCAAAGATAAGTTTTTCTTCTTTCAGCTAGAGTTCACAACAACAACACCAGTTATTAATTATTAAAGTTGAACATATTCTGGATGTCTGGTGTCTCTTCTGCTCTTTGCAGGGAGAAGTTACAGAGGCATAATAGTATCCACTGACTCATATCCACATCATTAATGCAAGAGATCTGCATTCTTTAATGGACATTTTAAAAAAATTCTGAACACAGAGAAGTAGCAGAAGGAAGGACTATACCTATCCTGAAAGTCATGAATCCCAACAGCATATGCCCATGTGCTTTCCAGGCAGTGTTAACATGCCAATATCTTCTGCTCCACGTTGACTTGTACAGAAGAATCCCACCATAGTGCCATTCATCCTAGCAATACTCGCAAACCATAGCAGCATCAACAGTAACACATCCTTCCTAGTTCTCAGTTTCCCAAAGTGGTGGCTGGAGCAAACAATCAATTCAGATGGGAGATAATGAGGTGTGCTCACAACACTTTACCGACAGTAGCACCTGGTATCTGCATAGGAGGACTGGAGGGCTACAGATACACCAGGACCTGAGCCTGATCAAATGGCATCTTACTATCTATGGATGATGGGTACATATATGGCTGCCACAATGGGTTCAGTCTGGGCACCATGCTGGCAATGGGAGTCTGAATGGCAGCCAAAAGTTGTACCATAAATGGTTGCTGTGAACCTGTCATTGCTAGTGACACAGGCATTGCAAAGGGCTGACATGCTGTGAACATCCAAATGTGGAGGTAAGTAAAGAGAATCCATTCCCTCTTCTAATGCCACTGGAGGTAGATCTAGCCTGAAACATAGACACATTATTTATTTATTTTTTTATTATTTACATTTATATCCCGCCCCATACCCGAAGGTCTCTGGGCGGGTTACAACTTTAAAACAACAAATTAAAACAGAATACACATTAAAAGACGTTAAAAATTTCCGTACATATAAAACAATTATGAACTGACCTGTATCTGTATTAAGGAGCTTCAGTGTCCATTTTCAACCTCATTTGTCTGCATGCTAGTACAGACCTGTGAGACCCAGCCTCTGCTTGTATGCTCTGCCCGAATAGGAGGGAGTGTAATCCTGATAAGGGAGATTCTGATCAGGATTACCAGTTTAAACAAGTCTACTCAGAGACGTACAGGTCCTGACCCAGAACACAGAGGCATGTAGAAGGCATGTTTTTGAGCCTACTGAGAGACCCATTTCAGTGGCCACAAAGATGGGTCCACTGGTGGCTCTTTTGTTCCTAGACCTTTGGGGATTCAGGCATTCACAGCCCAGTCCCAAAGCTCACACAAACTTTGAGGCATAGTGGGAACATGTTTGAATCAGCACCTCTGCGTTGTTCCAGACCGTACCTTCCCATGGTCTGAATCGGAGGATCTGGCTGGTCTTTCTTTCTGGAATTCTTTCATTTTAAGTGTCCTTCAAACTTATATTTATTGTGCTTAAGTACTATTACACTGGAACACTCATCCTTGTCCTAACCAATCCAATATAGTTCAAACTCATAAACAATTTTTAACAATAAAGGTTGGCTGCTGATTTAATTGGTTTTATCTCAAAACTGAATGCCAGTTTATGTCTTGACATGTCCTGATGTAGCAGCTGTAATAGTTGCCACTGGAAAATCTGATGTATTAGATTCCAAAGACCCAGGTTTTTCTACTCATATATATCATGCTGGTGCTATATGTAGTTAATATTCTGAAAGTCATAACATTTAATCATGGCCCTTATTTAGTATTTTACCTGGCTACTATTATGGTTTTGGAGAAAAGTGTATTGATTTTTAAAAACCACTTCATTTATGATTAACGGCACAAAGGTTTTCCCCTTCTATCCTATAGATATGATTAGGAAAGGTAAATTGTTAACCAGAATATATAAAATATTTTGATAAAGCATAATAAAGAATGTGAAGAAAACAAATTTAAACAACAGAATTTCGAGTTGGGATGTTTGCATTTCTCAACTGAAAATATCAGTGCTCAAATAATTCAGCCTGCGGTCAAATAATGGACTGCTGCAGTTGCATTTTTGTTAATTTCTAATACATTTTTGTTCTGCTTTCCTGTTCTAAGTAAGTTGAAGTAATAAGTCTAAGAAGAAAGTCTCATTAGCTGCCTTGAGTTATTATGTAGATGGAGGAAGACAAGTGCACTCTTGCTAGAAGAGTGGGAAGCTATACTACCTGCTTCCACAAAAATAAGCTCTACCCTGAAAATAAGCCCTAGCATGATTTTTCAGGATTTTTGAGGATGTTTGAAATATAAGCCCTACTCCAAAAATAAGCCCTAGTTAGCAGTTCATACAAAAAGTCAATATAAATAGTGTCCAGGCAGCTATACATATAAAAAAGTAAAATCAATTGGAGCTAAAGTTAATATAAGACCCTGTCTTATTTTTGGAGAAACACGGTGCTTGTATCCTGTGTGAGAGGCAGGGTCACTTGCTCCTGCTATCTGATATCATCTGTGGCTGATGGATCTTTACCTTCTCGGCCTCCAGAGTTGTTAGCATCAGTAAAACTTCTGGGTGAGGGAATTTGGTGGTTCATGGCATGTCTGGACTCAGCGAGGCATCTTTTCAAGTGAGTGAACACCTGGCCCCAGGAATTCAGCTGCCAGGGCTATCTGTGGCCATGGATTGTCCCTTTGAGAGAGAATGAGGGCAAGGGATGCTACCAGGACCTTTGGGGTTTGGAGAGGGGTTTGAGCATTTTAAAAAATTGCTTCAACCTGATTCTTGTTTAACATTGTTCTGGCTGATTTATTTGTACCCAATTCTTGTTTGGGTGGAAGAAATAACCTGTTAAGGCAGATCAGGGAGGGGGAACCATCACAGAGGGCTGCCACTGCTGGGGTGATGGGCAGGAGAAGATATGGTGTTAGAAGCTGAAAAGTTGGATTAGGAGATTGGTAGATGTATTAACACTATCACTAGGTGTGTCCTGGCAGCTTAAAGCTGCCTTAAAGCTTCGAATTCCTTGTGCAGCTGTTTTCCATCATCCCAACAGGATGAGGGAAAGTTGTGCAGTGAGGGAAGAGCTCCTTTGGAGTCACATCCTGTCCTCCAGGTGAAGCCAAATACAAAGTTAAAAGCTGCTGATAAAAACACCAGCTTTGAATAGCCCACTTTCCCTGCTGCTGCTGCTGCTGATAGTGGTCATGTGGCCAATCATGTGACTGCCAGATCAGTAGCTGCTGTGAGGTTTTTATGCTGTCTGGAGGCACCTGCTCTTTCCTGTCTGCCTTCTAACTAGCTGAATTTTGGGATAACATGTTAACTAGCCCTTTCCTCTGGTAGTGCTGCTTTTGAATGTTAGGTCACTCCAGAATAAAGCATCAACTATCCATTATTTGAATATGGATGAAAAGGCTAATTTGGCATGCATTATGGAGAACCAGGTGGATGAACTGTGCAGGACTAGTTACACCCAGCTTCGTCCCTCAGGTTATTTGGTAGAACACTGTTCCATACTGTTGGGAAGGGGAGGGGAGTTCAATCTGTGACTGAGTTTGGGAGGTTCTTGCTGTTGGGCCAGAGAGAGAGAGAGAGTAGGGGTATTGCTGGTGTACTGTCCACTCCACTGCCCAGCAACCCACCTATCTGAGCTGGCTGAGCTGATCTCTGATGTGGTGTTGGAAGTCCTTGACACAGTCGTGTTTGGAGATTTTAACATATGTGCTGAGATGACCTTCAGAAGACTGGCAATCAAAGAGAAAGATTCATAAAACATAAAAAAGGCACCCCCACCTTAAAATAATAATGTAGGCTGCATCCAGAGACTGATAACTTATTCTGCTGTGTTTGTATATCCTGGAATAAAGTATAGATGCTCAATACTTAAGACATTTTCACAGGTCCCTTCCTGTGTGCGATAAACTAACCTTGATGCTAAATGTAAGTCTTTGGTAAAGGTTAGTATGCTTGTGGAGCATGATTTCATGCGCCACAGCTAGTATGCAATTAGGCAACCTCTGGGCAGGCAAGGGGCATTTCTAGGCTGTATAAACGCCTCCTGACAGTGCAGATGCACCTGCCCAGATGTTTCCTAATTGCATACTATGGACTGAAGTGCAAATTCAGCCCTAGTCTTCCTCACTGCCTGGTGCAATGTTACAATTTCAGGATGTAGTTGCATAAGTATTATAAATAATTCTGAATGGCTAGGAATATAACAGTAACAGCACTGCAGAAATGGAAAAGAATCACAATTGGGGCACGTTCTCATAGGCAATTAAAACTGGACTGGATTCGAATTCGGCATCCACCATTCCCATTACTTAGGCAAATAATCCAAATTCAGCAAGCAGCGTTCCCATTCAACTCCTTGTCCTCTGATTTTCTGAGCACTATCCTGCGAAAATCTGGGCAAAAATGATCCTGGGGAAAACAGGACTTTTTCTAAAATTTCCTACCCGAGCCCACTTTTTTTTTCCTAGATGGGAACAGTCCTGGGCTATTTGAGGCAGAGCTGTAGCCTTCTGGCCAATGCCAGCCACATGTGGGTGGGACTTCACAGCTCGCCATGTCCGCCATGCCCGCTGTGCTAGCAGAAAAGGAAAAAAGGCTTGGAACATAGGAATATATCAAGCAAAAAGTTTCCATATAAAAAACCAAAGCTGCTCAACTGCAGCCAAACCTCATAGCGGCTTTGGTTTTTAAAAAAATCATTTTAAAATTTATTAAATTATTATTTTTTCCATGTGGTTCTGGCTTCTATGGCACTAAGGGGAGGGTGGCACAGGGGCATTCGCCACTGGCGGCACAGGGGTGGGCTGACGTCAATCCAGCTTTCAATGAGGAGAGAGGGGGCGAAGAGGAGATGGCACTGCTTCCCTGTGCCAGGGTTTGGCATGGTTTGCATGGGGAAGGCTGCATCCGCACCCAGCCTGCGTTACTGTGGATGGCATGGGAATGGGCAAGATTCGATCTCAGATGCACTCTCAGGCCCATGCATACCCAATTAGACCCAAATGGCTTGGATGGGGACACGGCCTTAATGAGTTTCACTGATTTTGAGAACAGAAAAAACAAACTCTCATATGCAGCAATCTATTAAAATGTATGGACTTTTACTTCTGTATAAATCAGTGATAGCTTGTAGCTTTAAGGGCAGGTGATCACAGGTGTGGCACAGGTGAATGCTGGCTGTGTGTTTTTCCTTGGCACCCTGAAACAAGACCTGCCCAGGGGTGCTGCATGTTTTCATGACCAGCAATCACCCAGCTTCTGCCTGTAATTGCCCACCCTTAAAACCAAGAGCTGCCCCTGGTATATATATCATACACATACTAATTACTACTGATTTTTTCTTCATATGAGCACTTTCCATTACAAATATTTCCATCTGCAACCCAGAATTAATGCACTCCAAAGGGCCTCCATTTATATTAATAGAATTGCAGTGGGATAAATGAGTTATGCATTATAACCAGCTATTTTAACTTATGTTGATTTGATTCATGTACATTAAGGTCCTGAATTTAAGTACTGTTTTATTTGGAAGTACTCTGTGCCACAGATATAAAGCATGGCTATTGCCTCATGTTGGTTACATATTATTTTTTCCTGTCTTTTCAGTACATCAAAAAAAATCTGCTCATTGCCTCACTCCCACCCCATAACTCCTATGGATATAGCAAATGTATCTGAGCATAAAACTTACAAAATCTAATGATATGTGCAGGTTTAAAACTTTATGCTCACCTTAATTATTATACTTTATATTTGACTATTTATGTTCTCCTAATTATTATTCTACCACCACAAGATATTCTTCTCTAATCAGATAATTGCTTCTCATGGGGTTCTTTCTAATTAAATACCCAAAAATGCACATCCAGTAGAATTTGCAGTCTCTCAGCACCAGCATGAATAAATAAGTGCACACTGATGAACATAATAGCTTGAAGAGCAATATTATATATTTCCTTTAGAGAAAATGGATGCGTTCTGGCCTGCAGTCTACATGGCAATGACTTCCTGGCTATCACGAGATGAGACAAATGCAAAACTGCGCAGTTCTTTCCGCACTTACCATGTAGAGCCCTTCCATCTGCTCAGTGGGGCAGCATGTCTGCACCTGGCACCTCCGCAGTTCACCAGGAGTGCCCTCAGCCTTCCCCGGAGCAATCCAGCTGTAGACAGCTAAAAAGCAGTCCACAGCTTGACCAGGAGTGGCTGGATTGCTCCTGGGGAGGTGGTTTCAAACCTTCTTCTGTGTGTAGTGTGGTGAGGATGTGTGGCTGCGTTAGTGTGACTGCACTGTTGTTCACAGCATCCAGATCACCATGGCAACACTGACTTCTCATCTAATGTTGCTACAGATGTTGTCTTGGTGATCTGGGCAGTCCTGTACTGGCAGTTCACACTTACAAGTGCTGCTGGCCAGGCACAGGGCTAGTTTAATGCTTGCGGTGGAAGTGGCCGCCACGATGCTGGATCCTTACCGGTCTGGTCTGGTCTTGTTATACCACACCAGGTCTGTGAATGCCAATCTGCCCTGCTTATACAAGGTTTGTTTCACTTAGTAACATTCTGGTGAACTCAGCATTGCCGTCAGTGCCTTTACTGCTCAACAGCTTTCTCCTTGGCAACACTACTTAGTGTTCCATAAATATGTGAGAAATGCCCAGCTGGATCAGACCAGTGGTCCGCCTAAAACCACAATGGCCATTCAATAGTGTAGGACAGAAGCAGACAGCTTGTCCTACTCACAGTCTCCATAAAAATGAGTTTTATAGGTATGTTGCCACCAATAACTGGAATAGTTACTGCATTAACATACAGTAAGTATATTCATTCATTTCATTTATTAGGTTTTAAGACAACATCAGAATGAAACTACAGGTAAAACTACAAAACATAATATTTAATGGATTCTCCTCACTCTTTTGGCTAAAGATTATGGAAGCTGTAATCTAGAAAGGATTTTTTTTCCAAATGCTGGTTGCTAGTAGCAAGGAATGATAAAATGCTCATAATACGGTCTGCTAATTATTACTATTAGGGTTGTTGATCTGCTTGCAGACTGGTGGTTTAGGTATATCAGAATGTTTGTTGGTTCGCAAATCAGCAGGATGTTTCCATCATTAACAGCTATTTTCCATTCTCTTTAATTTACTGCACATCACTGTGTGTGATAAAATGGAGACTCATGATATTTTTGTGACGCATTTCATTGTTTTGTTATCAATTTGCAGACACATTCTGTTTCATCTCCTTGGTATCATGAGAAAAATCACAGAAGGTAAAACAATAATGTACTGGAATTAAGGCCCTTTCTGCACTTACCATTGCTCTGGTATAAGGAGCCACTCAATCTGTATTAATGTGGATCAAGGACGTCCTGCCCCCTCCTGGTCCAGCTCTATCTGCACTAGATGGAGTCAGATCTGGATTAAGAGGCCCTCAATCTGGATCCGTGGTATATCTGTTCATTTGAGTCAGCCAGAAGGACTAAAGGTCTTGTTCCAGAACAAGGGAGGGATGAAGATGAGACTGTCAGGGAGTGCTTTTCAATGGTGCACCATAGTGGGTCTTCAAAAGGCACACCCTTCAGATCCCAAGGCTGCAAAGCTTGAATAAGCTTCACAACCACAGCCGGATCAGTGCAGATGGCGTTGATCTGGTCCATGTCTTCATGGAATCCAGATCAGTGGGTTTGTTTATTCTGGGCCCACTGATCCAGATTTACTGCAGGTAAGTTCAGAAAGTGCCTAAAACTGAATGAGGCTGGTTTCGATAGCTCTTGAATAAGAATAAATAACCCCCTTAAATACCTTTCATAAGAGATGGAAGGAGTTGCAGAAGAAAACATTCTGTCAAAATCTACATGGTGGAACCGGATATAATTATTTCCAGTTTGAAGACTGATGATCACATATCCTTTTTTTACCATCAGACATAATGAACTAAAGGGCCATTTAAACTACAAAAATCCTCAGTTTGCATCAGTCTGCAGTACCAGGAGTTCACGTATGGAACTGTTTCACCAGCCTTCAGTCTACAAAAAAGAAAAAAGAAAGAAAAAACAAGCTTCTTCTAGTGCCTGTGTTTGACATGGCTTAATAGCACAGTGCAGTTATGTGAGTCAAGGCAGCCAAGGATGAACTCTTGAAAAAAGGCAATTGATTTAGAACTATGCATGTGCACAACCCAGCATCATTCTGCTTTAATTTTTGTAACCCAATGAGCACTCTTTCATAATCTTTCCTTTTCTTGCTCCACAGTTAGGTTGACCAATGGACCTGTTTTTGTGTTGCCAACATAAAATAATTGAAATGGGAAAGTGATTATTTTTTTCTGCCTTAACTGGAGAGTTCAAATCCCACTAATCCATTGCCTTGTATTGCAAATATTCCTTCTCCCGCCAAAAGCAAGTCTAGTGAACCCCCAACACATCTTGGAGCATCAATGCAACTGGATCCCTGAAGATTTCTATCACAGGTTGGGAAAGATGGGAGATGGAAACCTTCTTCTCTGACATTTTGATTAGGATATTTTAAAACTTATTTTTGAAGGAGTTGGTTCTGGTATGATGATCAGGGTAACAAGGGCTGGAAAGGAGGGGAATCTTTCTCCATGTGATCAAAAGCTTTTGATCTTGGGCTATCACTGCAGATGAGACTTTCCACTTCTCCAGGCAAAAGGAGTAGATGGGGAATGGAAAGGGCTGTTCGCACTTGTGCGATGGAGTGCTCCAGGCCACTTGTTAGATTGCTTCATTTTCAGTGGGGAGCCACAGCAATTTATCAGAAGTTACTATGGACTCCCCCCAAGTTGTGGAATACTAAAAAGCACCCCCTACCAGGAGTGGTTGGATCACTCCTGGATACTGTGTCTGCACCCTCTTCTGGGTGTGGTGCAGTAAGTGAATGTGCCTGCACTATTGTGGCTGTGCAGTTGTGTGCAGAATCAAATTGCCATAGCAATGTTCAGATATTGCCTCAGATGTTGTCTTGGCCATCTGGCCAACCCTGGGCTAGCTGTTTGTACCTCAGGCTCTGCTGGCCATGTATAGGGCTAGTTCAACACTTATACAAATGTCTGACACTGTGCTGGATCCTTAACAACCCAAATGCATGTGAACAGGCCCAAGTGTGATTGATTCTTCCTTTTTTAAAGATTCTGACTTGACGAGGAGCCGCAAAAGGGGACAGAGATTCATATTTTCAAATTTGTGGGGTCAGGGAAGTCATTAAAAAATAGCCATTCCCATTGGGAGGAAACCTAACCTAATTAGGTCAGGTTGCTGCCCTTTGTGCCACACACAAAATTGGATTTTACTTTTTAATTTGCATGACTAAGACTGGATCAGCACACACAGTGAGTACAGGATGTGACAGGAGAAACACTTGTGTTAGTCTGGGAAAACTCACATCTTTTTTTTATAGCACATCCTACTGAACTTAGTTTAGATAGCTTCTAATTTTCACAAACCAGGTAGATGGTCTCTTTAATCCTGAAAATATGAGTGGATCTAAAAGTTCTTAGAATGTTTGAACTGAAAATAATTTTTATATAGTCAGAAATATGAGTATTAAAAATCTTGACACACTTGTGAACAAAGTTGAACAATCAAGTTCAAGAATGATTGTCTTATTCCTATGTGTTTAACTTTCCTTCCTTCTGATCACTGTGGGACTTCTGGGTGAGGTGACATGTCACACTGACACCTCAAGAATATTAGTTCTTAGGCAGGATCACTAACTGTTTACTGGAACAAACCATTCATGGATGAGGCACAAAATTATATATCCACATTACTCGGGTGTAGTGAGTCAGCCTTCCTTACTTAGAATATATGCATTAGACTTAACAAAAAAAATCAATTCCCACAAGATCCAATTATATGAAAATGCAGCTAAATAGTTATTTTACATGTAACCTTTGCCATTAGAAAAATATTTCTGAAAAGTATTGTTCAGACTGAAAAATAAATGAAAAGCTTCAAAAGCTATTTAGCTAATTGAAGAATGGTAGAATAATACTTGCCTCTGTATGTGTAACCTAGTGGGAAACAATTCTCAAACTCAGTGGAAATCCAGAATCCGGACATTATATAACTAGCTTTAAAATAAGAGTTATGTAAAAAGTTCTGTGAACTATTAAAAATTGAAATATGAAAATATATATGAAGAATACAGAAACATTAATCTAAAGAAAACAAGTGTTTTTTAAACTATTCAGTTACAGAGCATTATAACAAATAAACAAAACATAAAATAAGACTAAAAAAGGTACAATAAAATAAATAATAGAGCTTCCAATATATATCAAGGTTTAGCAATATATTTACATTTAATTTAATCCAATATTAAATGCAGATATAACGGAGCAGGTTCTTTCTAACCTCAGCTAGCTGGGGAGAGGAGGAAAAGGGAAAGGTCTCTGTCATCAACCATAGGATCCAGGCTGGATTGCACAAGAGGACAACTCTCATTTGGTCTCTTAGTATGCAATTATCAACATCTGGGCAGGTGCATTTGCACTTGCAGGAGGCATTTATAGGCTACAAATGTCCCCTGCCTGCCCAGAGGTTGACTAATTGCATACTAGCTGAGGTGCACAAAATTGTGCAAAACAAGCATACCTAAAGTTTAGTGTTTCTGATCTGAGGGGTCATCTGAGATAATGCACAAGTGTGCTGATTCCTCAGGTAACCCCTGACACTACTGTGCGTGTGCAGAGTGTCATAGTCACCATGAGGATGATGCTGGCACATACATAGCTGCGCAGGGCAACACAACCAAAGTGGCAGTGTCCTGTGGAGGATCGAACACAGAACCAGGCACAGGTAAGTCTCCACTTGCATTAGGGCTAGGCCATTGGATACTAGCATTCCTAAGTGCAAACATTAATTCCCGTTAGTCTCTAATGCACCTTTCCCATCCAACAGACAGGAAAGCAAGCACAGAAACACCTGGGGTTCCAATAGATACAAGTTTTAGTCTGCCTTATTACATTGTTTTTATTTCAGTTGTATCTAATGACTTGCCTTGGGACCTTTTTGGGTGAAGAGTGTGATTCAGAGGTTGTGTCCCTGTGCAAGATGTCTGGCACACTTTGGGTGCTGTTTGGGCATGCATGGGCCAGGCACAGGACCGGGAATGCATTTTGGGCATCCCCATAACATTCCCATCAATGGGGACAAGTATGAGTTGGGCATGGATGGTGGCATCCCCATGCTGAACCATGCCGAGCCCTGGTACAGGGAAGCAGCACCCCTCCTCTCCGCCCCTCCTTTCCGCCCCCCCTCTCCTCATTGGGAACAGGATTGACGTCAGCCCACCCAGGTTTCGCATTTCCCCCCTGCCTTAGCAGCACTGACAGCCAGGACTGGGGTGGGAGGCACAGAAACAAGTAAAAATAAAGTTTCATTCATAAAAATAACTAATTTTTTTTAAAATGCCGAAAGCCGTAATGAGGTTTAGTGGCAGTAGGCGCTTGAGCAGTTTTGTGCACCTCCCCTCCACCGGGGACCGTGAAAATGCCCATAAACTGAAAATCAAGCCTTTATTTATGATTGCCTTGCAGATCGGGGAAACGGGTTTGCAAATGGAACAAAAATGAAGCCATTCAACCTGCCTTGGCATTCTTGAAACAGGGTTGGAATTACCTTCATGGAAATGGCAGAAAATTAAAAAACCAAGCTGTTCTCCAGCCTGCCTTTGCGATTGGCATTTTAAAATGTCAGCGCCAGTGATCTTCAATGGACAGGGCAGGGACAGCAAGCACACCCCACCTCCCAATGACGTGAGTGCAAATCTCCTCCCTGTTAGCCCGCAATCATCCCCCTGTGCGTTCCCAGCTCACTGAGCAATGTGTGCTGAGACTTGTTTTTTCAGGTATCAAATTTGGCACCCTTTTGGCATGGTTTGGGGGGATTTGGTACACTTTTTGCAGACCAAATCCAAAACACATGGGGACAAACTTTACTGATCCCGCTCTTGGAACCATACCAAACTTGCATGGGGACATGACCAGATCAAATCAAATCAATTAATAAAATAGTCCCAGGCCACGTAGTTCTTTAAAACTCATTGTCAGCACTTCTGCAGAAGTCTGGGCAGCAAGAGTTGGATTGATGTTTAAACTCTTGCTGCCTCATACTGCACTAACTTCAGTTTATGAATCACTTTCAAAGGCACTCTCACAACACAGATGATTACAGTAATCTGAATGAGACATTACTGAAGCAGAAATAACTGATGCCAAGCTATCATTGTCCAGGGGTGTTTTTCCACTGTCACTAGAAGTACCCATTAAGTACCCATTAATGGGTACATAATGGCATTTTTGTACCCATTAATGGGTACTTAATGGGTACTTCTAGTGACAGTGGAAAAACACCCCAGATAAAGTTGCTGCTGAATCAACAGCTGAAGGTGGCAAATGGCACTTCATGCTACAGAAGTCACATTGTCCTTCAGTGAAAGCACTGGATTAGAAGACCATGCCAGACTGTAAACAGTGCTATCATGTTCAAAACTGGAAAAACATTTTAGGTTGGAGGACTACCCATCAGAAAAATGGAGATAGGCACCACAGTCATGCCCAGCAAGATGCCTCCTCATCTCCATTTTGGAGTGAGAACATATTTTTTGGAGTGGTGCTCTGAGGTATCTTCACTGAAAGTGGTGAAATCCCACCCTCATAAAATGGCACTTCTGTCAGCAATCAATAATCATGCCTTGAATTGGGACAGTGCAGTCACCACACATGCTTTCTCATGCTGCAAGTGGAGACACGGTGGCAGGTTATGCATTACAAGCTGCCTCAGTCTCTAAATGTAAATGGCCTCTGTGTGCATTGAGCCTTATGTTGTTTGCATGCAGCATATGGAGTCATAGACACTGAATGTCAGATCTTGGGAAATACCCTTAGTTACTACCTTTTCCTCCCTCTTCTGGAGTGGCCCTTGCAGGAATCTGAGTGGCCCCTGCAGAAAATAGAATGTCAGGCTAGATGGAAAATTGGGACATATCATAATGAACTCTAACTCCTTTGAGGCTGTGGAGCTGCTGCTGCCTGATTGCTCTTGTATGTGTTGTACAATGGTTGGAGAGTTTAGACAGACATGATGCACTGATATTGTTTGGCAAGATAATTAGAGCGCCCTATGAGCCACTAAAAGGTCAAGAAATGTGAAATCTTTCTCAGCCTGTTTCAGTTTCATTAGATTTTAGTACATGTGACCCAAATATTTCTGGTGCTTGAGAAGAGAAAAAAGTCCATTTGTGGGCATTTGTATACAAAGCAGATCCTGCTCTCCATCAGCTCAAAAGGACAATAGGTCAGTGAGAAGATCTATGGTACCATCTCCTTGATTTATGCCATTTGCAGGCAGGCATATTCTGAATGTTTTGTAATAAACAAAACAACAACATGAGAAAGGTCTCATGATTTTCTTTGACAAGTTGTACTTACGTGTTATCACTGGAAGGATAAACCAGACTACTGTGGCTGATTTGCTAAAGGTCACGAGAAGACACCTTCTGCCACAACAAAAAGGGAATAAGATGTTACCTCAGACTGACTGATGCTACAGAGAAGAACAGTGTGGGCAAGATGTCCTCTCTCATCAAAATGTCTTACGAGTAGATTGTAAACATATAGAGAAAGTAAAGAAAAAGCAACATTTTAATTTGACTTCCATGTTATTATTATTATGATCTTCAATAAGAATCACTAGATAGCAGGAATGTGAGATGTAATGGGCCTCTCATACCACATCAGTTGGGACCAAAACAATGCATGGGTTGTGGTCACACCTTTACTTTAAAACTGCTTCAGTCCATCTTCAAGTGTGACTGCTCACACCTTTCCATTTATCTCCATTTGTGGACTTTCCACCCTCTATTTGGACTTTCATGATTTGAAAGTCTACAAATAAAATGGATGCAAATGAGAAGGTGTGAGCAGTCACACCCAAAGATGGACTGAATGTTCAATATGAATCTGATTTGAATTCCTGCTATAAATTGCCTATGTACTCCCCATGTATCCACTATGTATCTGCTTTGAATCCATCAAATCCACTCTCAATCCACTCTGAATCTGCTTTGGATCCACTCTGGATCTGTTGCAGATGTGACTGGGCAGCTGCTTTCCCACCTCCCCAGATTCACGAATATGATGGCAGCAGAGACTAGGGATGTGCACAAATGGGATTTTTTTTTTGTATCCAATTTATATTGAATCGAATGCAAGAAAATTCATATTTGTTTGAATAGATCCCCTTCAAATGTGGTAGGATCAAATTCAAGATGAATATTCAATCCCATATGAATCCTGCATAAATCCCATACAATTCTTCATACAAATGTACCAAAACACTCAATTCGAACTTGAATGTCCAAATTTGGCCAAATTCATACAAATTTTGAATATTACGAATATTTGTGCACATCCCCAGCAAAGACCTTGCAGTGATCATGCTACCCTATTTTTGGCATGATTGCCAGCCTGTTTGCAGGACACAATTTCACACCCTGGATGGAGGTGTCCAGATCAGCAATTAGAAATGCCACCTTCACACACCAAAATGGAGATGCAGAGGTGTCTTTTCCAGCAGCGGATCGGGATGCCTCCTCCATCTGCCCCCCATATGCCAGAAGTGGAGAGCCGACCTTTGTTTAAATAACAAAAGTTGTGTAGTTGGTCACCGAAGATTATACTTCCATAAGTTTTACAAATTATAGACTAAATGTTGAAAAGGTAAAATTCCAGGAGCTTATCATACCTGCACTTTCAACACAGCAGATATGCAACTATTATATAATTACTCCTATTTAAGTTTAACATCAGTTGATGGCAGCAAAAAATGCATTCCTTGGCTTCCGTGATACCATTAGATTCTTTCTTCAGTCCATCTTCCAATTTCATTGGTTATGCCTTGAAATACTCATCAATTTTTTTTATCAGGGCCTTCTTTCCTCCATTTGGATCTTCCTCTATTTGCACTAACACACCACTGAAAGTGGTGTAATGTTTTAATCCATTTACAGTTTGAAGAGGTCAAACCTTTCTATGTTGGGTTGGCAATATATTGCTTGGCCCTCCCTTTTATCCAATGCCTGGCCATGTGGGCATTCTGTAGACTGTGCGCATACCACCCCTTCCTCCTCCCGCTTGGTTTCCTTAGGGTGGTATATCTGCTGATTATGAAGGGGTCCCTAGGGTTATGTCAAGCAGTGCAACAGGGGAGACCTTCTCTCCTCACTTGCAGACTTAAATTGTCTACACTGTTACTTTTTTGATACAAGTCATTTTTGCACATTAACAACACAACATTATGTCACAATTTTACAGATTAAGCAGCTCACCGGGAGTTGTGACAAACATACAATCAGTGGCAAGGGAGCTGGACACTCTCTGATTAGGGTTGCCAACCTAGCAGGGATATTGTGAGAATGGGAGGGTTGGGCGAGAGAAGGACATAGGGCAATGGCATGATGTTTGGCAGATTGCTCAGCTTGCCACTAGTTACAGCCCTCACCCCTACACTCCCTTTCCCCCTTTGCCACAGCCTACCTTACTGGGTTGTTGTGAAGATAGCACTGCGGGGTGGGAGAAGAGAACAGGAAGGTGCTTGAGGTTTGAGAGAAGGGGGAAAGGGGGTGGCAGGCAATCCACACTTTATAAGCAATGGTGAGCTGAAATGACTTTTCTTCATGGTGGGTGGCCCACTGCCCCGTGACCACCAGGCTGTTGTGTGAATGGTTGGAGAGAAGCAGATCATAATTGCTGGGTGACATGTTTGGGGGGAGAGATGAGGTGGGGCATAGATAGGTATTTCAAGCACAGCACACCCACAGCTGCACACCATGTTGAGTGACGGGGGTAGATCCTACCAGAGTGTAGGAGGCATGGTGACAGCGCAGAGGGTGGGGAGCTGGAAGAGACTTGTGAAGGAGACTGAGGGTGGAAAGAATTTAGGTGTGAGTGTAGCACCCCGAGGATGAACTGAGGCTGGATTATCAGGTTTTGGGGTGTGATCAGTTAGCACATTTTCAGTCTATCTTACCAATAAGATGGACTAAAAAGCAAAGGTGTAGCTGTGGCCCTTGTGATAAAAAAAGAAGTCTCTCTGTATATTCCAGATATTTGACATTATTCAAAGTCAAGCTAACAAAACTGATGAAGGGAATGTATAGAACATAATAAGTAGTCATAACTGTAGTTATAAATATTTAAAGACTTTTATCAGTATCCTTGTATGGTAATTAGAATAGTTTCTTTCCTGTAATTTCCTGATGGTTCTGCATACCACTGCAATATGATTCAGAATGAAACTAATAAATCGCTAGCACCACACCTGCCCTAAAATATCCCAGATATGGATTTTTCTATTCCACTTTTATTGTTTAGTAATGTAAAATATTTATATACCAACTTCCCGTAATCTAGCATTCAAGGTTCTTTTTTCCTTTTATTTGTTTTAGCTAGAAATGAAATTTAAAAGAGCATACAAGATAGACACTCTAAAAAGCACGTTTCCTGCAATTAAAAAGAAATGCTGTAAGAAAAAAAAGTGTAGAAATTTTTGTCAGTTCTTGGAACAATGACCAGGGTCAAGCAGAAAATGCTAGTCTTACTAGTGGAAGTGGATAATCTGGACTATAGAAGTGGAGGAAGCAGGACATGACTAAAAGCCATATTTTGAAAGACTTGGATCATGACCCAATCTGTTGCTCACATGTTCCTGATTCAAGTTGTTGGGAAATCTGCCTGCAAGTAGGTAACAGAGTGAATCACACATAGATTGAGGATATAGGTGCAACACTGAATTGAATACACAGCACTGTACAAACTACCAGGTTTGCATTTCAATTCTATGCATACAAAATATGAAATTTTTCTAATATTAGGTGTTGCTCCTGTATTTGAGAATGGCTCCCATAAACCTAAAGATCCCTCCTTTGTCCTCTTTCTCCCCTCCAAATCCCACAATCTTTGAACCACTTTGTATGCCCCCATTCTGTCCTCCAAGCCCCACAGCGTGAGACTTCTCTGTTGAGAGGTCTTCTCCATAAGAATCTTTCCAGACTCTTTCTCTCCTCCCTAGCTTCCTTCAGGCTTCAAAGGTATCTTTTACAGCATGTGGATTACAGTTTTCCCACTTCCAGCCTGTAATCTTCTGTTTTCCAATCTGCAAAACCCCACTTTGTAAGCATCCAGCCAACAAACTCTCTGGATCTGTTTGCACTTGCCTCCAAGGAGTGGTTCCAACTGCTCCTGGGAAAGTCTGTCCCCACGCTCACCATCCCAAAGCTCACTAAGGCTGCCTTGGTCTTCATTGTCCACAGCTTGCCCAGAAGCAGCTAGTGAGTTCCTGTTCAGCAGCAATGCTGTGAGTGGGTGTGGCAGTGCAGCTACGCAATCACACACCATATTGCTATGCCAACATCCAGACAAGCATCAGATGTTGTCATAGCTATTGTTAGTGGTCCGGTTCAGGACTGTAGCAGCACTTGAAGTGTGGATAGCTTCCTTTGCACTTTTTCTTCACCTCACGGGAAGGTATTATTATACCATTCCAGTGAGTAAAGTTCAAACAGGCCCTCAGTTTTCAACTATGTCACTTGACTTTCAGTATGTATTTATTTATTGTTTCCTTTGCAGCTTGCAAACCTCAATTTCCTCCTCTTTCTCCTTACCTGGAACATGCAGTCAAATTTAGCAGAAACCATTACAGGGTTTATTTATATAAGTATGCCATTGATTGTATAATTATCACTAGGAATAGTAGTTGTTGCATTAAAATATCCATATAATACAGGATATTTTGCAGGACAGCCTTTAAAAAACAACCAAAAAGGACAACAAATCTGTATTGAAAATAGTAATAAAAAAATTAAAAAGAAACTAGTAATGAACGCTAACAAAATACAAATAAGTGATATTTATTTATATTTGCATTAGGGTGTTTCAAGTGGTAGCTGGTATTCATTAGGGCTGGGTGTGTGTGGAGGGCAAGGCATCTAAAATAAATTGATTCCAAGGCACAGAATAGATATAGATAAAAGTAAGACAGGCACCTATAGTTAATTGTGTACAAACCCATGTGCCTGTTGGTTGACATAGGTCTAAAACTTGTATGAAATAGACAAGCAAAATGCACTAGACAATTTCCTCAGACTATCCTGTGCCACATTGGCCTGATACAGAAACTCAGGCCCCTTGATGGCTGATATGTCAATGGTTTTCCCTAAGGGATGTTTGTAATATGGATGGCCTTCTGGCCCACCTTTGGAGGCTTGGGATTTTTGCTGGGTATCAAGAAGCAGTGAACTTCCAGCACTGCTTTCCAGTTCCTGGCAAAATAGCATTTGGCATCATATACTAGATTATGGCCCAGGAGCTGTCTGCACACAGGCCTCTGGCGCAGTACATCAGAATGTTTCATGGACTACTTGTAATTTACCACCACAGGTTCAGCAATATCATGAGGTAGAACTCCTATAAATAAACTATGCAAGTCCAAATTATGAACTTGGTGTCATTTTTGTCTTCCACTCTCATTTGTCGTCATAAGCCTACATAGCTTAGCAAAATGATTTTTCTTTCCATACTTATGACATATTTTCCCAAATGCAGGACACTTATATGGTCTGTGTGCAATTCCACACCTTCCACATATTATATACCCAGCAGGAGCCTGTTTCTTTTCAAAGGCAAACTTTTTATATCCAATAGTTTGAACTGGTATTTCTTCAGAGTCTTGGTGTATTCCACACGCTTCCTGTTGTTGCTTGCCAGAGCATACCATGGTCTGCAACCGAGCTGTGGTCACTTCAGCCAAACGGCACAATTCCAGTGCCTTCTCTAAAGTAAGATCAGACTGCTTTATTCGTTCATCTGCTCTGGTGCACTGAAGACAATTTTGTCTCTTATCATCTCATTTGTCATAGAAGCAAAATCACAGTTTTTTGCTTTCACCCGCAAGTCTGTGACAAAAACATCAACAAAGTCTTCGCTTTTCCATAAGCAACTCCAAAACAAATAATGCTCAAATATAACACTTGTCCGAGGAGTAAAATAGTCTCTAAATTTCTTGAGCACTTCATCAACATCCTTTGGCTCCGTATCAGAGAAAACAAATGTATTATAAACTTCAACAACATCCTGCCCCACACAACTCAAGAGGATAGATATTTGTCTTGTCCTTGAATATTTATCTGCTCCAACTTCTGTAAGATAATTTTGAAAAGCTTGCTCCCACTGCCTCCAACTCACCGCCAAAATACCCTGCAAAACCAGGGGAGGTGGAAGTCGAAGAAAGTCCATACTTCTGACACCATGTAATAATGCAATGTCTCTTCTGATTTTTAAGCAGAGAAAATGTTTATTAGAAAGTCAATATCTTCTGGATGGCTGGAGCTTCTGAATACCCACACACATAGTCGGTCTATTCCAATGCAACCACACCCGCTCCCAAAATTACATGGAGATATAGAGTAACACAGAACAGGTGAATAGAGAGAGAGGGTGTAAGACTTAAAGAAACATACAACATATATCACAACTCCATAACCTGCTCAATAGTGTGAACGAACCGGTTTACTGGGAGGTGTGGTCTCCCACTGAACTGATTCATAGTGTAAACAACATAATCCAGAGGTCTGGCTGGGTTGATCTACAACCCTGTGTGGATGTGATTAGAGATGGATGAAATAACTTGAACCATCTCTAATCATTCCATTTTGTACATATAAAAGTGAGGCCTTGTTTCACAACTTACATAATCCCATCTCAGTAAATTCCACTGGTTTTCACAGCTCAATGGTAAGGACCCCTTGAAGGTTCAGGTGGAGCTGTCTGAACCCTTGGAGGCCTGTTACCAATTAGCAGAGACCATACTGGCTATTTTAGATGGATAAATAGACTCACAGTATGGTTTCCATTTTACATTTCCATTTCCATTTTTATTTGTATACCGCCTTTCCAAAAACAAAATTTTGCCCAAGGCGGTTTACAACAAACAGAAAAAAAATACAAATAATACAACAAATCAATACAAGTAAAAAAAAATCTCAGTAAATAACATCAGTCTCAGTAAATACAAAGTACAAAGTAAATACAAAGTAATGCATCATATATTCAATGAGTACACTAATACATTAAATAAATAATATATTATAAAATTCTATATAAATGGTATAATATACTATGAAAATTACATAAAACATTGGGGGAGGGGAAAAAGGCAACAATACTGCTTCCTCCTCCTTTCCCCTCTCCGAGCTCATTCTTATTTCTATCTACAGCCACCAACAAGTGCTGGCCGGGATGATCCTCCCTCTTCTAACCAGCCTTAATGCCAAGCAGGGTGGGGCTGCACAAGCACACAGCAGTGGGTCTGGCAGTGATGGTTCTTCCGCATTCTCTCACCAACTTGGAGTTTGGCCTTTTATCTTGGTGGAGGGAGGCCCAGGTAGCAGACACACGCGCAGTCCAGCCCCGGCAGATGTTTCTTCCCTTCACCTCAGCGTTCGGCCTTTTATCTTGGTGGAGGGAGGCCCAGGTAGCAGACCCACTCACAGTCCAGCCCCGGCAGATGTTTCTTCCCTTCACCTCAGTGTTCGGCCTTTTATCTTGGTGGAGGGAGGCCCAGGTAGCAGACCCACTCACAGTCCAGCCCCGGCAGATGTTTCTTCCATTCACCTCAGCGTTCGGCCTTTTATCCTTGTGGAGGGAGGCCCAGGTAGCAGACACACTCACAGTCCAGCCCCAGCAGATGTTTCTTCAGCCCCGGTTGTTTTGAGTTGAATCTGTTAGAAAGTATTTAGAAGTGAACCAGCACTGGAAATTGTTTAGATAAAGCCCTACCCCATTTTGTATATACTAGACTACTGTGTAGAAGGATTTATTGGTGTAATAACATTGTTGACCTGCCCGTGTTCTAAGATCTGGAGGGGAAACCCTTCTGGTTGTCCCGCCGCCTTCAGCAGCTAGGCGGGTGGGCACCCGGGAGAGGGCCTTCTCGGTGGTGGCCCCCAGATTGTGGAATGGTCTCCCCTTGGAGGTACGTCAGGCCCCTTCTCTGTCTATGTTCAGGAAGGCAGTAAAGACGTACCTCTTCACCCAGGCCTTTGGCTAAATGCCCCCTCCGCTTCCTCCCATTGCACACTCTACTGTTTTTTAAATTTTCGCTCTCTCTCTTTTTCAATATTATTATTATGCTGGTTTTTAAAATTTTGTATTGGTTTTAGTACTGTTTTATACAGTCTTGATATGTGTGTGTTTTAAATGTTGTGAGCCGCCCAGAGACCCTTGGGTATGGGGTGGAATATAAATAAATAAATAAAAACATCCCACAAAGATTGTTCTCTCTCTCTTTTTTGCCTTAATGTGAAAACATCAAGATGCCAGGGTTTAAATAGATAAGAGCCAATCTGGTCAGATATTTAATCTCTCATATTTAAGTAAATGACTTATAGTTTGAAATATCTAAATGGACATTTTAATATATTAAAGGTAATTCTATTTCATTGAAATGGCATGCATTTATTTGATCATGATTAGTTGTTGAGTCTGCTCTGATTTTTGTCCAACTAGTATATTTTTAAAGTTAAGCAGTAGCCTTTTGTTGTCCTTTGCACATTATCTAGTGTTTATCCAGTTTATCAGAAAATTAGATGAGAAGAAGTAGAGAATGACATAACTTGCCATTTTGAAATGGTAATGATAGTATCTGAAGTCCTTGTGCAGTATATTCTTGACTGCTTTAGGTTTCAGAAGAGCCATGTCCCTTTATAATGCAAACTAAACAGGCCTGCTAGGCGGTGAATTATTTATTCCACTTTTCCTTCTGGAAGCTGAATAGACTACCCCCTGCAGTGATCAGCTTGTTGCAAATACTGAATCAGGGAAGACAAATGCACTGGGAGTTTCTTTGAAATTTACATGCACGTCTGTCTCTAGTTTCTTTGTTTAGACACAAAGAGTTACCCATACACTCTGAAGCAGAGGTAGGGTTGGGCAAAAGGGGACAAATATTAATTTACAAAAGCCAAAATGAATAACTAACTAAATAACTTTAAAAGATTTAATCTGAACTCATACTTGTAGTCAGCTATGATAGTTTGCATTATAATTCACAACAATGATAAATGATTAATGCTATAGATCTATGGTGCATATAACCAATGAATTTTGAACCCATTGAATCTTTCCACTGCAACTTATCTTCTTCTTGTTTCATATCTTTGACACCAGTAAGAAGCCAGTCTACAGTGCCAGGAGGTTCTGGAGCAGGATGGAGTGAACCATGATGGAACTGCTGCAGCTAGAAGGGGGTGGACAAAAGGAATTTTGCAGGAGCAGATCTGCATTCTTAGCTATATTATAATAACTTGTATCAAAGCTAGTCTTCTCTCAAGATTAATTCAGCAGATATTTATCGAGACCCACCTGCCTAACCAAAACTTGCATGTTAAAACTTGTCTGGTAGGGAGGTGGAGGTGGCTTAGTTAGCAGTAGAACAACGGCATGGAAAGTAGAGAGTCATAGAGTCCAATTCTGAGCATTCCTCCACAGATTATTTCAACGCACCCACCGAGGAAACTGCATGGATGTGTCCATGTAGTCAGCTAACGCTTGGTTACAAAAACAGTTAAAGTTCCTGCTTGGTTGTATCAAACTGAAGCCTTCCCTCTAGGAGTTCCCAAATTTGCACCAATACTGGGTGAATTGCTTTGCTAGCACAGAGAGGGAAAGTTATGATTCTGGCACTATCTGGAAATGCTGGCTCAAAAGAGCTCTTCATGGTCAACATCAGTGACATAGCTGAGGTTCAATGGAATTCTGGTAGAGTAAACAAAAAATGACGCCTTCATACTAATCAGATCCAGACCCCAAAGATGCACAGGCTTATCACAGCCTCTCTTATCAATGATCTTGACTAGGGTTGTGAATGAATATTTGTCATGTTTGAAATTTGTATGAATTTGTGCAAATTTGAATCTAATGTTGGTACATACAAAGATTGACATTTAAATATGAATGAAATGATTCTATCCATTAGTACGAAACTTTGTTACATTCATGAACCTGGGGAGGTGGGAAAGCGGCTGCCCAGTCACATCTGCAATGGATCCAAAGTGGATTCAGAGTAGATTCAGAGTGCATTCAAAGTGGATTGAGAGCAGATTTGACATGTTCAGAGTGGGTACATGGGAGATACTTATGGGGTACATAGGGGATTTGTAGAGAATGAATACAAATTTTCTTGCATATGAATCAAACACAAAAAAATTCATACACATCCCTAATCCTGACTAACCTACTCTGTAGCAACGATCAAGTCAATGTTATCTCCAGCTATTTGTTCTAGACCTTTGAGATACTATAGGCTTTTCTTCAGTAACCTTGCTTAATCCATATTAGTGAATCAGGATTAGCTAGATCTGAATCAACCAAAGGCAAAAGCATCTGCATCAAGTGGGCTTTAGAGCAGCAAATGCATGCTAAGGAGCAATGCAGTGCAGATGTCTAAGCCCTGTTCTATCATATCAAATGGATTCAAGCTACCACCGTAAGAACCACCTAAACTATGATGCAATTGGCACTCAGCCACTCCAACCCCTATGCAATTGGCTCACATCCCTGTTGATCAATGCCAGATCTAGGTCGTGTGGAGTTAGGTGCCTTGGGAGGCAATACGAAAACACCTTTGTTGTGCTTGTGAGGTGTCTTCACAGGTACTGCGAAGATAACCACTGCTTGTCAAGACAGTAGGGATGTGCAGGAATGATTTGTGCATTCAGAATTTGGATGAGATTCATGGACAGATCAAATAGTGCATTATTCAAAGGGCCCTATCCATCCATGAATCGGATAATCCTGTATTCATAGAAGCTTTGGTCAAAGCTTCTAAGGATACTGGATTACCCTGGGGCCTCCCCCTCCCAGGCCAGCCTACCCCAAACCTCCTCCCTGAAGGGACCTTATCTGCTCTGGTGGTGTCCCAGGCCTCTTCCCGGGGCTTCTGGAAAGCCAAACAGGCTTTCTGGAAGCTTCTGGAAAGCCTGGCTGGCATTGGGGGTGCTCCAGCGGTGCTCCGGGCCACTGAAAAGCCAACAGGCTTTCCAGAAGCTGAAGACAGGGCCTTCTGGGATCTGTTTGGCTTTCCAGAAGCCCTGGGAAGAGGCCTGGGACACTGCTGGAGTGCTACAACCCTAGTGCCTCCTTACCTTTTGGGGGTGCTCTGGTGGTGGCCCAGGCTCTGGGTGGCAGTGGCAGTGAGGTGAGGTAAGTGGGGAGGGGCTGGGAGTGGAGGGTGAGAAGGTGGGGTGGGTGGGATTTATCTCTTCCATGCATGTACATTCATAGAATATCTGTGCATGGATATGAATACTCCCACATTCGGGAGGGCGGCGGGGGGGGAGTATTTGGCTAGAGCGGAATATTTCCATATTCTATTCACCTAGAATAGAATGTGAAAATTGGCTCTGTGCACATTCCTACAACACAGCTGCTGTTGTGAAGGTGCTATGAAGATACCTTCACAATTGCATTTTAATTGCACATATCACTCAAAACTATACCCATGTTCTTCCTAGATATGTTCTACATGCATCCCTTCCTTGATCTGGAACAGACAGTGCTAGCATGGATGTAGATTGTATTAATCAGATCTACAACTAATCCAGATTACTGAGCCTTTAAGAAGGGTCTGATTCAGATTAGCATTAGTCACATGCAAACAACACATACTAAGTGATCCAGATTAACAAATAAGTGCAGAAAAGACCCATGACACTCATAGATGCTATGCAAATCTGTGGTGGATCATTGGAGGCCATCGCTGCATGGATGTTGAAAGGCAGAGAAAGCTCAAGCTCTGCATTATTCTAGTAGGATACTGCCCACTTTGAGCTTATTGACAAGTCACCCATACCTTTCTAGAGCCTGGATACCACAACTTTCCCTTGTGGGCATCTACTTTTTTGGCAGAAGCAGACAGAGCAAGGCTTGTTTGACAGATCATAAACTGGTGAGCAGAAGAAAGTATCTCCTAAAGTAAACTGATTTAAAATCATTAAAGTCAAAACCACCTCTTTAAACTGGGCCTGGAAGTGGACCAGGAGCAAATGCAGCTGATAAAATATTGGTATTGTGTGTTCAAAATGCTCAGCCTTTGTTGGCAGACTTGCAGCTCTATTCTAAACCAGCTGTAATTTTTGGAGCATTTTCTGATACAGTGGATTTCAGTTTTTTAAACCAAACGTTATTAGTATTCATTAACGATGGACAGGCTATCCACAGCTCATATAGTAAAGGCCATTCTGAGCCACAGAGACCCCTCAGACATCTAATAAAAAAAACTGGATATATGAGTACCCCTCTGATCCGGATCTTGGGCCTCTGCATCTGCATATTATTCTAGATCATGGAGCACCCCCTTCTGTAAAAGATGAAGGTAGATCATGATCTAGAGGTCCTTGATCTGGATCCATTGTAGACCCCTGCAGTCCATCACCAGAGCCTCAATCTGGCTCACAGAGGTGTGCAGATGACATGCCTCCATGTTCTGGAATATCCAGAAGTGATTTTTGATGCTGTGTGTCATAATGTAGCACCAAAAATCATTTCCCACTCCCCATGGCTAGGTGGGGGGTGGCTGAAAAGCCTATGCTGTGCTGCATGAGCTTCACTGCCATGGGGTGGTGGTGTTCTGGATTGGTGCCATCTGTGCAGACAGCACGGATCTGGCCCTTGGCTTCCTAGAATCCGGATTGGTTAGGAATGTGCATGAATATTTGTAACATTTGAAATTTATATGAACTTGGCCAAATTCGTACATTTGAATTTGAATCAAATGTTGGTACGTTTGAAGATTGACATTCAAATTCGAATTGAATATTTTGATACATTCATGCCAAGGTTTGTTACAGATTCATATAGAATTCATATGCAATTTGTATGTGATTTGTACGTGATTCGTATCTAACGTTCATATCAAATTTGTATGGAACATTTGTATCAAATTTGAATCCTACCATATTCAAAGGGATTTATTCAAATGGATATGAATTTTCTTGCATTTAATTTGATACAAATCAAATTAAAAAATCATGCACATCCCTAGGATTAGTACATCGGGGAAATCTGGATCTATTGATCTGGAATTTCTGCTCCCTCAGTGAAGAAACAGCCACGGTATCTGGGTGTGACCTTAATGTAGGACAGGAATGAATGCCACTCACCTGAGAAGATGAGCTACAAACCAATGTACTCTCTTGTCTGGACAAAGTTTAAATTTATTCTACCATTGCTCAAATAAATTATTGTTCAAGCATTGCTAATTTCACTATCAATCTAAGAAACGTAGATTATGTGCTTCACATAACATGTCTCCACTTGTTGTTCTTCAAGAAAAGAAATCAAGGAAGCAAGTACTAGTCGTGAAGAATGAATCAGGTGGAGGAGGAGGCAGCATTGATCTGATTTCCTAATCTTATTGTGTCATGATCTAACTTTTCCCATCCCTATCATCTTTGTAGAAAAATTGAGGTTAAAGGTCTTGGATTGTAGAATAGTGAATTAATGTAAGCAGCAGGCAGAGTCTATCCTGGGGGAATTCTATAAAAAACATAATTCACTGTAAATGACATTTGTGCGTAATGTTCATATACAAAGTAATATCAGGGAAACAGTAGAAAACTGCAACAATAGAGCACTGTTGAAGATATTGCAGTGCCTAGTTTTTGTTTGTTTGTTTCTCATTTTCACTGATTTGATGAAAAACGGGAACTATAGATACCATAGGGAGAACTGATTGCTTCTGCATGAACTGAATATGAAGTTATGCTTTAGCAGTCTCCTACAGATGTTGTGTCTATTTCTTGCTGTTATCAATCTTGATTTACTTCAAGAGACAGCTATAAAATTGCCATATGGATTCTGCATTTCACGGTTGCAATGGACCAAGTGCAACTATACAGCTGTCATTTATAAGGTATGAAAACTATGATATCTCCCAGTATGGACCATATGTTACTTCATATCTGGGAAATGCTGACTATTGCTGCACAGCTGGAAGTTGCTCTGTGAGCTCAATTATAGGGTGTTTTTGTAAATAAAACAATGCAAAAATGACAGGATACTTTGTTGCCCTTTTGCAGGTTCATTTATTGACAAAGCTCACTCCATTGTTTTGTCATATACATGCCTTAGGACTGTGGTATGCTTAGATGGCCTTGCCAAGTTTATTAATTTTATTCAATACGATTCTGTATATTCTATCTTTCAAAATGAAATTGCTTGCAAGAAATTGCACCTTGAAAGCTAAACAACAAATATTGTCAACATGTCAAATGTTTTCAATATCCATAGGAGGGGGGCAGTTTGGATCAGAGGTTGCTTAAGCTGCTTTCCTTGTTGGCTGGGGGAGGGGAGAGACAAGTGCTGAAGCCTATTCAGCCACCAAGGCCCAATGGGTTGTTGTGAGAGTGACTAAAAGGTAAGTTGGAGTAAAATACTTCAATTGTGATCCTGCAGAGGAAGTCAACCTCTTGCTCCTGTGTGGATGTGCAGGAGGTTGAGGATGGAACTGGAGAGCTGAAAATTTCTGGTGCACTCACTGTGGTGGGACAGAAAATGACTGACTTCCAGTCATATTTCCAGTCCATCACACCAAAAACCTCCAGAAGTCCAGCAACAATGTTTTGAGGACTCAGATGTTTGCTCAAGAATCTCCCATTCCTGTGGTGGATCCCTTGCCTCTCACCCTAAGAAGAAGCCTGAGATGACCTTCAACTTTTTTCCTCTATTCCCTAGAATGCTACCACAGAATAAAAATTATAATTGAGCTCAACACACATGGACGCAGTCATGCAATTTTCCCAGGGTCCAACTATACATATATTTTAATCGACCCTCAATTCATCTTCAGAGTCGGAATACACATCGTCAAAGTGGCAAGCAGTTCCCCTTCCACCTTATTTGATCTAGAAAATCCACATTCAGGTTAGATAATGTAGAAGGAAAATTGCTAGTTACTTTCCTGATGTGTTTGGACTAGTGGTTAGGTAGCTGCTGGACTTTTATCTGGGAATACCAGATGCCTTCCGTGAAGCCAGCTGGGTGACCTTGGGCTAGTCATAGCTCTCTTTCTGAGCTCTCACAGCCCCACCCATCTCATAGGGTGTCTGTTGTGGGGAGAAGAACAGAAAGCTTTGTCACCCATATTGAGTCCTCTTAATTGGGTGAGAAAAACAGGGTAGAAAACCAACTCCTACTCCTCCTTCTACTGTTCCCCTGTGGGCCCCAGAGATCCAGTTCTACCAATGCAAAATCAAAATTGTACCTTTCCATTTCAATGGAAGTAAGAGATTTTGGAGTTCTAGCTGCATACAACCTGCAGCTGGCAAACAGAACTTTTCAGTTCTTAGAGGGGTCAGATTAACTGTCCTGAATGCCAGCCTCCCTTATCTCTGGAGCTTTCCGGACAAGCACTTACTTATTCCACATTATTTGGATAATCCAGAATAAAGCACATCCAGACACATTTTATTCCAGATTATCCATGTTTTATTTCTTATCTATTTGAAAGAAGTAAGTGCTGTCCAGATGGAGCTTTAGTGTTCTCCCACCTAGAGCTTCTTTCATCTATCCCAGTCTCTTTCTTCCTTCAGAATAGAAAGGTGCAATTTTGACAATGCTATTTGAAGCTCTGTATTTCAGATGCCTGAGTTGAGGAAATAATAGTTGTCATCTGGCCACCACATTTTGGGGACCCATAAGGAAAGGGGAACTTGAGTCATAATCCTCCATTATTCTCTATGGGTGAGATATATCCAAGCTAGCTATACAGCTTGATGAACCAGCACTCAACTCAGCAAGACAACCAAGTCAGCTTGGTGATGCTGGGGCTTGGCCTAATATGATCCAAGCACCAGAGAACAAGAACAATATCAGAAGGTGCCAGCAGATGGAGGCAAGAGCCAGGATTGCTTCCTGCCATCTGGCAGGGGTGTTGAGAGGCAATTGCAGGTTCTAAAGAAAATCCTGTAATTTTCTCCTGGGCCATGGCCACATCTTGCTCAAATAATTTGTTTATTATGAATCCGAACTCAAAACACACTAAGAGTGCATTTCCATGGTCTCTTTTTGCTTCCCTCTTTCATCGGATTTTTAAAATGCAGGTTGTAATTTGAAATAAAGTGTCCCCATGTGGTTTGGGGCAACACGGATTTAAAATGTACTTTCCTGTCCCCATGCAAGCCGCTTTTTGTGAGCCCGCATCTTTTTCTCCACACTGCCCACTGCAGCGATGACAGGCAAAAACCTCAATTGAACCTCCACAAAACAACACAGATCATCCCTTTACTTGGCTGCAAAGAGTTAACTGAGAGCAGCTAGCTCTCTCCATAATTAATGCTTGTAACATAGTTACAAGCATAACTGAAGCAACTCACTCCCTGCAGCTGCCTGTGTGCAGAAGCTGTCCAGCGAACTCTCTCTCTCTTTCACATTATTGGGAGGGGAGAGAAATTCTGTGCATGCTATCAGGGGAAGGTGATGCTAATTATCTTAACAATGGAGGGGGACACATCTGTTTTCATACACACACTTTTCCCTGACAGCAAGCACAGAAACTCTGTTTTTGCGCTAAAACAGAATGGAGGGAGGCTGGATGTGACAGGTGGCTGGCTGACAGGCTGAAGGGAGGGATCTGCTTTTAGTTATGCTTGTAACTATGTTACGAGCATTGGTTATTCTTTTAACTCTTGGCAGCCAAGAAAAGGAATGTTTTCACACACACACACAAAGAGGGAGAAAGATTAATGTAGCTGGAAAGATACTTTAAAGAAATCCATGTGCGTCTACATGCTCCCAGGATAATCTGCCATTTCCCCTACCGTCAGATGTAGTACTGTTTGAAAGGGTTTTTTTTCTGCCACAGTTTTTCCTCCTTTGCGCCTGTTGTAGCCCGGAGTAGAGCTGTACATGGAGACGCTCTGAGGCAAAACAAGCTTAAATTCGGAGCATTTTTGGCATGGAGACGTGCCCTAACTCTCCAATCACACCTAATACTTGATAATCCTTCCTCTGATCATCCTCAGTTTGAGTCCCTATGTTCACACCTTTCTGTTCCCATCATGAGATTCCTTCATGATACTCTTTTAGACCTCCACCCCACTCCTCTGCCAGAACACCCCCTGTGGTCTGATAGGTTAAAGGTTCTGTGACTCAACAGCATGTAATCACACACTGGGTGAAAGGGAAGGCAAATTCATGCAGGATCCACCCACTATAGTATGGTTCAGCCCCTTTAGTTCTCTTCCCTTATCACACCCCAAAAAATAGATTAACACTCCATAACAGCTTGAGCCTGCAAAAATGGGAAAGTACAATTGAAGGGAGGAAAGTCCACAAATAAAACAGATAGGACTAAAAAGGTATGAGCAGTGGGATCTAAAGATGGACCAAAGAAGAATTAAAGTGAGGGTGTGACCACGGCTCTGGTGTCTGAAGGGAGCCTAGATTTTTTTAGTACTTTTCTTCTGCACATTATGGAAAACCATTGTAACCTTTGTTTGTGGTTAAAAAACAATACCCAAAACCTAACTGAGTTTGGTAGCTTCTCCTTCTTAGCTGTAAATTCTCCATTTCTCAGTTTTTAAGGCTGCTAATATAACTTATATCAATGCCATATTAAGCACATAACATCCCCCTTGACCTTTTCTCTCATTTGGTAATTCCTTGCAGGCCTCACAAATGGCTGTCACATCTCTCCCCTCATCCTCTCTTAGTCATCCTTTCCCCCCAAGGCTGTTAAAATTCCGTTCTTTTAACCTCTCTATATAGGTCATATTTTAGAAAGTAATTTATATTCAAAATCTTTGTTGATTTTCTCTGGATTCTTTGTAGCTGAGCAGAATCTTAAGATCCAGTGACAGAACTCTATGCTCTCCTTATGTGTCAGATATTTCCTGTCTTGGGAAGAAATTATTTGCTAAGATTTTTATTGATTTGTTGTTGTTTATATGAGACAAACCCATATTTGTTCCGCTAGAAAGCTGCTTCACAATAGGCACTATTCTATTTATTTTGCCCTTTAAAAATCTGGTTTCATATTTTATGATCTACTTCAAACAAGACACTGACTCTAATTTTTACAAGTATTTATTTATTTATTACAAGTGTTAATAGCTAGTGCACCACAGGGATCTGCTGAATTGTTGTTCCTCAGATTTGAACTGTTCAAAGGGGTGATGTAATGAATTCTGTCCCTCAAATCCTTGGCTCTAAGGGAAAGAGGGGAGGGTACACATGAGTGTCAGTTGTGCATGTGAAAGTGCAAAGTCAGTGCTCACCTCTCTCCCTCTATCTTTCACTAAGTTTGGTTTTCCCAGCTGCCTTGCAGCTGAGAGAAGGTGGAGATATGTGGCACCTGTGATGATGTCATCACACATCCTGTGGAATTCCCAGTATGCCTTGGCCTTTCTTTGGGCTCTGCTCGTTCAGGCTAGACCAGTTCCAGGGGAGGCCCTTCTGCACACCATGCTGCTGACATTGCCCTGGAGCACCTGGAGCTAACATCAATAGCTGTGGAAAAGTAAAAAACTGTCCACAGCTTCACCACAGCAGTGGTGAGCTCATGGCTGCTGTGTTTGTACCCTTTCTGGGAGGGAACACTCCAAGTGGTCAGTGTGTTGTCATGGACTGATTGCCATGGCAACTTTCAGGCACAAACCAGATGTTGCCATGGCTGTTGTTGTGGAACCACCTGCACTTTAAGAAGAAGAGGTGGTTTTTCTACCCCTCTTTCCCCACCCATTTAAGGGGACTCAAAGTGGCTGACAAAGCTTTCTCTTTTCTCACCACAACAGAACACACTGTGAGGTAGGTGGGACTGTGGGACTGTGAGTGCTCACAGCTAGCTTCACAGGGGAGGATGGAATCAAACGCGGTATTCCCAGATAAGAGTCCGGCTCCCTAACCACTAGACCAAACTGGCTGGTGGTCCAAATGGGGAATGCACCAGCATTTGAAGTGTGGATGCCTCCCTCTCTCCCTGATCTTTGCTACTCTGGGATAGTATTGTTATACCATCCCACTGAGTTAAATGTGAATAGGCTCTTAATTAATCAAAATATGCTAGATATATATTCCCTCAGTGGACCAGTTTCAATTATTATGACCTAAACATATGGACAAGCTGCTTGCTGGGGTTTGGCGTATTACATTCTCTATGGATCCTTGACCTTCTGGGCTGCTAAAAGCCAGCTGGCAGGGTATGAACACATGGGGACAGGGAGTAGATAATGTCTCTTTGAGTGGTAGTGTGCCCTCTCCTTAAGAGGGCCTCCCAGGATCCAAAAGATGAAAATAACTATTTTTTCCAGCAAGGTATTGGAGACGGTCATGGTTGTTTAACTGCAGGCATGCTTCAAAGAAGCTATTATCTAGACCCTGGTTATGTTTTTAGTGACATTGCAGTAACCTGGAAGGGATAGGTACTGAATTGGAGTATGCTGTTAGACTCTGAGCTGACACTTGAAGCTCAGGTGAATGATGACCACCTCCAGCTGTCTCACCAGCTAAGACCCCTTCTGTATAGAGATGATCTGGCCATGGTAATCCATGCTCTGGTGGCTTCCAGATTGTACTACTGTAATGGGCTGTATACGGGATTGCCCTTGAGGTCAGTTCAGAAGCTGTAGCTGGTGCAGAATGCAGCAGACTTCTAAATGGAATGGCTGTATGGATGCGCATCCCACTGGTCTTCAAAGAGCTGCCCTAGTTTCCAATTCGCTACCACACTCAATTCAACAAAAAAATAAAGGCTCAGCAATGGGGGAAAGCTGCAAAATCCAGTGTTGTTTATGCAGTGGAATGATAACTATAAACAAAGAACCATAACTGATGTCTATTATCCTGAACAAGGGTAGTTGAAGCATGCTAGCTAGAAACATTTCATACCCCAACTTTGATGCGTGTCTGAAGGCAGGGGGAGTGTGTAAACAGCATGCTTCCTGCCCTAAGCAAAGAAGTCCATATGGAGATACTTCTGGGCACCACAGTCACCTAAGCTTCAAGTGGCAGTGATCAATCTAGGAGCACCCTTGACTGCATATCCACTCCTTCCAAGGGAATATGACTCTATCAAGAGCAGCTCATCTTTTTTTTTTTTACATCCTGATGTTTTCTGTTAAACTTCTTTAAAACTAACATAATCTTCAACATTTTCACACTTCCCATTCTACAAAGCAGTTACAGTATGTTCAAATACATTTTAATGTGAAAGAAAGTCTCATTCCATAAAAGGATTTGGTCTCTGTTCAGAAAATGAGGATTCTTATTCTACAATAGCTCTTCCCCCACCCTCTTGGGAGAATATTATGAATCATGGATGAGATGTGCAACATGAATATCAATTTGAAGAATCAAAGCTTGGGGAAAACTGAATCTCACCCTAAGATTTTACAGAGAAGCCCCGTCAGAGACTTCTAGCTGCTTGCATTTGCACATGGCAGAATGGCACTTTTTTTTCTTTATAGGTTCGTGCTTGTGTGACAATCAGAGAAAGTGCAAACCAGTAAAATTGATAAGAGATGATGACAGAAAACCACAAATTCATGGAAGTCAAGTGTATCAGTGGCTACTAGAATGGCTAGAGAGACAGGCAGGATGCTTCTCAAGGCCATTTGCAGGCAGTAGGGATGTACATGAATGTTTTTTGGGGGCTTGACTCGAATTGAATGCAAGAAAATTTTATGCATTCAAATAGATCCCCCTTCAAATGTGGTAGGATCTGAATTCAACATGAATGTTTGATACAAATTGTATGTATATTCCATACAAGTCCCCCACATATCCAATATGTATCCCCTATGTATCCACTCTGAATGCATCAAATCTGCTCTCAATCCACTTTGAATCCACTCTGGATCCATTGCAGATGTAACTGGCACAGCTGCTTTCCCCAGGTTCTCAAAAGTAATGAAGCTTTGTATGAATGTTCCAAAGCATTTGATTCAAATTTGAATGTCAGTCTTTGATTGTGCCAAGATTCAATTCAAATTTGAATATCCGAATTTGAATCCGTATGAATTTCAAATGTTATGAATATTCATGTGCATTCCTAGCAGGGAGTTCATTCATATGAGCAATATCCATGTGTTCATTTCAGCAAAGCTGAATGTGGTGCCAGAGTTAGATAATTTTGCTTTCTGTCCTGCTGCTGCTAGCTGTAAAACTTTATTTAGTCATAAGGTGGTAAGAGTGGTTAGCTTGTTTTCTTGAAAAGACAATATAACTGAAGAAGATGGGTATCGTGTAATTTCAAACGTCCCCCACCACCAGCCTTCTTCAACTGAAATGAAAAATTCACAAGTCCATTTTGATTGTACTGGGTCTGTACATAATGGAAAAGAAAAAAGAAAAGAAAAACAAAACTCCTTTTGTTTATAGATGGCTGTTAGGTTTAGGTCTCCATAAGTCCTACTCAGAATTCCATATTTGCCAACTAACTAATATACTTGGTGACACTTTACCATTTCTCACTTCCTAGTTCTCTCTCCCTGAGTGCCGGTCTGATCAGAAAGATCCACTTCGGAAGAATTAATCATGACGTAATTCCTTAAACTTTATCTGGAGCACTAAAGGCAACCAAAAAAGCTGTATCCTGAGAATTTAGGATTAGACTGCTTGCCTGTTTTTATTTGTCTGTTTGTTTGATATCCTGAGAGTATATCTAAATGCATTATAAAATTAACATTGCAGTGGCAGAAGAATGACATGGTCAAATCTATGCATTCTCCTGCCATGGCCCATCAGATGCAGTGATGGAAAAACACCTCATATGCAAAACTATAGGAAGATCAACTCCCTATGCATTTTCTGTGTTTGTTAGCAGTAGAAGTGGTGTTCACTGAATTACTCCAGAAGCCAGGAGGGTGGGAGTCTTGCCTTTGTCAGTAGACTGCTGTCCTACCCCTTACTTCACATTTGTTTGACTGTTTCAGAAGCTGACCAGAGTGTGCCATACAGCTGATAGGTACCATGAGTCACAGCTGTTTTTTTCTTCTTTTGCCCCCCCCCCCACTTGCTTCCCACTACCTGAAGTGTTATCCTTGGTACTTCACGGTCGGGTGGGGGTGGGGGACAGGGGAGCTTAATTTTTTACACAATAATTCCATGCAGAACTTTTCCTGCTTTCCCCTCAGTTGGGGAGTAGAGAGGTGGGACTAGGGATGTGCATGAATAGTCGTACCATTTGAAATTCATACGAATTTGGCTGACTCTAGACACTAGAATTCAAATCAAATGTTGGCACATTCAAAGACTGACATTCGAATTTGAATTGAATGTTTTAATGCATTCATATGAAGCTTTGTATAAAGCTTTGTATGGGATTATTATGCATTCATATAGGATTAATATGGGATTGAACACTCGTATCAAATACAAATCCTACCACATTTAAAGGGGATCTAATGGAACAAATATGAACTTTCTTGCATTTGATTCAATACAAATCAAATAAAAATAATTGTACAGATCCCTAGGTGGGACTGTACAGACAATGGACTAGGTCCTACATAGCAACAGCAGAGTTGGAAGTGAGATGAGAGAAAAAAAAGTGGGGGGATATGTCAAAAACATGGTAGATCCCAAAGTGTATTCTGATGGCAAATGCTATCATAGGTTCAATCTTTTTCTATTATATTTGGATAGTGCCTCTTTATTCAAAATCAAAGCAGATTGCTTTACTGTAGAGTCAGTTTATAGATGGAACTTCTGGAAGGATTCTTGCTTTCTTTAGATGAGAAAAGAGTTTGCATAACAAACAGAGAATAAACAGCTATCAGGTGCACAGCAGGTCATCACTCAATCTACTTCTATTTATGATGCCAGGGAGGAATTCTGGAGAGTCAAACACTCAGGAGGGTTGCAGAATACCTATCATGGAAAAGATTATTTGTAGACTGAAGATAAAAGATGCTTACAAACATTTCTTGTCCACCTTGAAAGTAAATCTGATGTGACTATTTTTCAGGACACTTTAAGGCTGGCACAGTTGTGAACAGTCTAGAGGAAGAGTCCAGAGAACTGCCTGGTCCAGTTGTTTGGGCTCAGTTTCAGTTACTGTATTGTGGTTGGAGGATATAGACAAACCACTTATTGGAGTTTGGACAAATTGTTGGCTGAATGACCTTTCCCTTACCTTGCTTGTAAAATCTAACCTGCAGATTATGAGCAGGGAGATAAAGAGAGTAGGAAATTTCTCTTTTGAGAGCTGGGGTCATCCCACCAGATCTTAAAGAAGCAGCAGTGGTGCAAGATATTGGAGATGGCTGTGGCCGTTCAACTGCAAGCAAGCTTCAAAGAAGCTGATAATCTAGACCCATTTCAATTTGGCTTCTGATTTGATTATATTCTCGATGGGGCTGTAATACCCTAGAAGAAATAGGTGCTAAACCTGAGCGCAGGCGTGGACTCTGCACTGACACTTGGAGCTCAGATGGAAATGGTGGCCCAGAGGGCCTACTTCTACCTCCATCTGGCTCACCAGCTGGAGCTTTGGCGAAGGCCAGATGGAGCCATAGCCTCCCATCCTCCCCTCCTGTCACCCACTTACCTTCCATTGCACTGCCTCCACTGCCACCACACATTTTTCTCCTATGCTTTCTGGTTTTTCTCATGCAGCTCCCACTGCATTGCACAATCCCCATCTGGGGAGCTGCATGCACAAACCTGGAAGTGCTTTTTGGGTCTCCAAAGAGTGCCAAAATGGGCCTGGAGACACCACCACAACCTCCCATTCCATTCCGACACTCTTCCTTACCTTTGTGGAGGCCATAGTGGCATCTCCAGGCTTGTCCAAATGAGGAGAACAGGAGGGAACATAGACACTGGCAACACGAATGCAAGACGGCCATTAGGAAAGCTAAGAAAGATTTTGAGGAGCACATTGCTAAAAACATCAAAAGAAATAACAAGAACTTCTTTAAGTATATCAGAAGTAGGAATCCAACCAGGAGAGCAGTTGGACCACTAGATAGTAAAGGAGAGAAAGGGGTAATTAAAGAAGACACGGAGATTGCAGAGAGACTAAACGAATTTTTTGCTTCCGTATTCACGGAGGAAGACAGAAGACACATGCCAGTAGCTGAGCCTGTGTTTTCTGAAGAGTTAAACTGTACAGAAATAACCAAGGAAGAGGTCCTGGCATGTCTTAATAAACTAAATGTTAACAAGTCACCGGGACCAGATGGTATTCATCCAAGAGTCCTTAAGGAACTCAAATGCGAAATTGCCGACCTTCTAGCAAAAATATATAATCTTTCCCTAACATCAGGCTCCGTACCTGAGGACTGGAGGGTAGCAAATGTAACACCAATATTCAAAAAAGGATCCATGGGTGATCCAGGCAACTACAGACCAGTTAGCTTAACGTCAGTTCCGTGTAAGGTGATGGAAACCATTATTAAAGACAAAATTAGTGTGCATATGGAGCAGCAGGCATTGCTGAACAAAAGCCAGCATGGCTTCTGCAAAGGTAAATCATGCCTCACAAATTTGTTGGAATTCTTTGAGAGTGTCAATAAACACGTGGATAAAGGTGAACCAGTAGACATTGTCTATCTGGACTTTCAGAAGGCTTTTGACAAAGTCCCACATCAAAGGCTACTGAGTAAACTCACCAGCCATGGAATAAAAGGACAGGTTCTGTCCTGGATTTGTGACTGGCTTAAGGGCAGAAAGCAGAGAGTAGTAGTAAACGGCAATTTCTCAGGGTGGAAAGAAGTAAAAAGTGGGGTCCCTCAAGGCTCAGTACTGGGACCAATGCTTTTTAATTTATTCATCAATGATCTAGAAAAAGGGGGTACATAGTAAAATAGCAAAGTTTGCTGATGATACTAAATTATTTAGGGTAGTAAAATCTGAAAGAGATTGCCAAGAGCTCCAGAGGGATCTCTTAGCATTGGGTGAGTGGGCAACCAAGTGGCAAATGTGCTTTAATCTTAACAAGTGTAAAGTAATGCACATTGGGGCCAAGAATCCAAATTACGTCTATAAACTGATGGGGTCTGAGCTTTCTGCAACACGCCAGGAAAGGGATCTTGGGGTTTTGGTGGACAGTTCAATGAAGGTGTCAACCCAGTGTGCGGCAGCAGCAAAAAAAGCAAATTCAATGCTGGGAATAATTAGGAAGGGAATAGAAAATAAGTCAGCAAGTGTCATTTTGCCCCTTTATAAATCTATAGTGAGGCCACATTTGGAATACTGTGTACAATTCTGGTCACCACACCTCAAAAAGGATATTGTGGAACTAGAGAAGGTGCAGAGAAGGGCAACCAGAATGATTAAGGGTCTGGAACACCTCCCTTACGAAACCAGGCTGCAACGTCTAGGCCTCTTCAGTCTGGAGAGACGGCGTTTGAGAGGGGACCTGATTGAAGTATATAAAATTATGCACGGCATAGAAAAGGTGGATAGAGAAAATTTCTTTTCTCTATCGCACAACACTAGAACCAGGGGGCACTCTATGAAGCTGATGGGTAGGAGTGTAAGGTCTGACAGGGGGAAGTATTTCTTCACACAGAGGGTCATCGGCCTATGGAATGTGCTGCCAGAAGAGGTGGTGACAGCTACCAGTCTGGATGGCTTTAAGGTAGGGTTAGACAAATTTATGGATGACAGATGTATCAATGGCTACTAGAACGAATGCCTAGGTGCATCTTTCAGGCTGAGGGGGGGGGAGGAAATGGGGCGCTTCTAGGGCCATCTGCTGGGACTCAAGAGCAGGAGGTTTGTCCTTGTCTCTGCTTGAGATGCCCATGAGCATTTGGTGGGCCACTGTGTGCGACAGGATGCTGGACTAGATGGGCTGTGGCCTGATCCAGCAAGGCTTCTCTTATGTTCTTATGTTCTTATGTTATTTTAGTGCTCTTTGGAAGCTGAAACAGGCCTTCCGGGTCTGCGTGTGCAGCTCTCAATCCAGAAGGGGAAGGGATGCAATCTGGAGTAGAGCTAGATTAAGTAGCCAGTTTGGTCTTGTTGTTAGAGTGCCAGGCTTTTATCTGGAAGTTTTCCAGTTTGATTCCACACTCCTCAACAAAGCCAGATGGGTAAGCTTGGGCTAGTCACAGCCCTCTCCCTGAGCTCTCACATCACCATCTACGTCACTGGGTGTCTGTTATGGAGAGAAGAATGGGAAGAGCTGCTAGCTGCTTTGAGTCTCCTTAAAAGGGTGAGAAAAGTGAGGTATAAAAGGCAACTCTTCTTCTTCTTTGACTGCTGGTGCTTGAAGTTCAGATGAAGTTATTGGCCAAGAATGCCTACTTCCAGCTTGCGGCAACCACTGCCCAACACTGTCCTGCATAATAGTATTTATCTCAGAATCTCACTATTCTGTCTACTATGGCTCAGTATTGGCAGGCAATCCCCCACATACCTCCTTTCCTGTTTCTCAGAATATAAACAGGAGGCTTTTCTTTCCAGCAGGCTGCTGCCTCAATATATTATTTCAAACCACACTTAAAGGCACAGTACTCCTTCACCAGATTACTCTGTTATTGTTTCAACTCAAAGCCAACAGTCAAGCACACTTTAAAGAGAACAAACAGATATTTGATTTATTTTAACAATCTTCTTGAATGGCAAACAGTCTTGACTTCATACACAGAACTGAAATACTTTTTACCCTTAAACAGAACACATTGTAATCAGGACTCTTTAACCTAACTCCTCTCAGGTAAACTAAGGGCCCAGTTCCCCCCCCCCACTCCCTGTGAGTTACCCCAGACAAAGACCCTCTCTCTCTATGTACAGGTCCTTTTATAGTCTCTGCCTAAGCTTTCATCCAGTCCTGATTAGCTCTAGTACGGAGCTAGCTTCCCTCGCCCTCAGGAACTTGGCAAGCCATGCCCCTCAACCATCAACCATCTGATATCATGGGGTTAAATTTCCTATCCTTAACATACCTTTACAGACGGTCATCACACAGCTCCATCTAGTTTGCCATTGATGGTCCTCTGAAACATATCTACCATCTTCATTGTACATGTATAAATGGGTGATGAGGATGTATGTCTTTACTCAGGCCTTTGTCTGATTAGTCTGTTCTTCGGCCTTGAGTACTGTAATGTTAAATCTTTTTTTTTAAAAAAAATTCATTCTTCTGGGTAAGATATTACAGTTTTATGTGCTAGACGTCTGTTAGTTGCTCTCAGTCACCACAATTTGTGAGCTATACTTCACCAGCAGGAGAGAACCAAAATGACTCATCATCTGTAATATTGATAGTTTTGTATGTTTGTGCCAAATACTTTATGAAAACCCTGTACATGCCCCCACTTGCTTCTGGGATGCTTGGATTAATCCCCCCCCCCTAAAAAACCCCACTTTATTTTCTACTATCATTCTGGCAGGCTCATCAGGTTTGATATATAGCACCTATTTGAAAGGCTTTATTCTACTGTAAACCTTTCCTTGAGGGTTTCTTCCAGTGCGGCCCTGTTGATTGATGTATTCCTCAATCATGTGGCCACTCTTGACAATACAGAAAGCTTTGTGGCCTCTGGGTGGCATCGAGATGTGGATTATTTTCCACCTTTGGGGTTCTCTTGCGTGTGTGCAGCAAAGAACATTACAAGAATAGTTGGGTCTTCTATTTCTTGTAACTCTCCGGAAAGGTATGTCTTTGGAATTCTGTGAAATGATCACAAAACCACTTTCTCTGGACTTCTTTCCATTTATTTTATCACAACAGCTATGATGATGGAGGCTGTCATTCATCACTCAAAGAATCCTTCACTATTTTCCTTACCCATTGAGAGGCAATCATTTCCTATCATGTTTTGTGTTGTAGATTCATTGAAGTTTCATGTACAATACTCAGTATTTTCCTCTTTGCGTTGTCCATGTCATGCTCTGATTCGGCTGCTCCCAAGTTAATACAAATAGCTATTTTCAATCATCGAGGCTGTTTTCTTCTTCTCCTCTCTTGTTTTATCAGCTGACCTTTATTTCCACAAAGCTGTTTGGTTCTTTCAGTTTATTCAGTTCATGTCCTATATAGATTCCCCCCCCCATATCTGTGTCTTGATTTGTTTTTTTAAAAAATGCATAGTGTTGCACTTAGCAACATTTTAATCCTAGTTTGTACAAGCTGATAAGTAGGCCAAAATTTTCTAGGTTTCCTCTGAAAATAAATTTGTGCAGTTCATACGTAAAAATAGACCTACTATTAAAAAATCAATATATCTATAGGTGTGTTTAGTTTTGAAAAAAATACACCAGAATTCTCGATTAGTGTCTCACACAAAAACACACATGATATTGTTTTTTGCAAAAATGGGGAAAGTGTGCCTGTTAAACATTTATTGCACTTTTTGTATTGACTTTCCATATAGTTCTCAGGATACTGTGAAATGGAAAGTAAAATGTCTCTTACAACTTGCAAAAAATCAATATGGTGAATGATACATCATATTACTTCCTTTTGTTGGGCTATGTTATTTCATTCTTAATATTGAACTAAAATTAAGATTAAAAGCAATATTAAAGTAAAATAGACGCCCTATATTTCAGATGAGCAAATGTTGCCTTTTATTCAGAATATATATTTTTAAAAAGTATAATCTGAACAGCAGTATCTCTTTCTATGTAGATGCCAATGTATTCAATAGATTATAGCTAGAATCAAATTGCAGAACAGTATTGTCAAGAGATGATTTTATAATAATAGCATAATTTTCAACTCTTGGAAGTTCAAGAACTGTAAACATCAGTTGTGATTTCTTCCATAGTGTGTGTTCATATATGTGGTAAAGGATGCTCCCAGGGTGAATTTGAGACCCAGGAGGTTGATGGCTGGACACTTACATAGAAAGCAGTACAGGAACTTGACTAAGTAGCAATAAGGCATTAAAGTAGAGATGTGTACAGTTTTTTTGATATTCTATTCAAATCGAATCGAATACCTGAAAATCAAAGTCGATTCAAATCTTTTAATTCAAATTTAACAAGATTTGATTTGAATTTGGTAAATTCAAATCAAATCTTGTTAAATTTGTGCTATTTGTTAAATCTTGTTAAATTTATGCTATTTGTTCGAATTTTGTATTTGAATCTGCACATACAAATGCTGACAACATTCGTATTTGCACACACATTTTCCCCACATTTGTTCACATCCATACGCATCTGTACACTTGCGTATGCATCCCATAGTTATCATGTATGCAACCCATTTTCACCCCCTACGGATCCGTACAAATGCATACTGATGCGGGAAAGATGCAGATCTTCAATATGCATTGTGTACAAACCTGTACATATACGAATGTCTGAATAATTTGAATGAATAGATCCAAAATCTGAAATTCAATTTGAATGTTTACATTTGAATTTTGGGACATTTGATTTGAATTCAAATGTCAAAATTTGGCACATTTGATTGGATTTTGAATGCTTATGAATATTTGTACAAATCCCTACATGAAAGTAAGGTCAAGCAGAGGTCTCTTGATGAGTAAAACAAAATTTTCCAGGGCTGAGCCTATCCATAAACAAGCTTGGAGTTCAAAACCAATAAAATATTATCAGAAATATAGAGTACCCAAATATGGAACAGAAGCAGAAGTCAGGAAACAGTTTGAGAATAAGAACCAGGAAATCTCAAATGATGGCAAATCACCATTGAAGAAATGAGGTTGGAGTAGAGATGTGCTGAATTGGTTCAGGAAGGATCAAACCTCTTTGAATCAAACAGGGTGGTTCCGTTGGTTCAAACTCAGACTGAACCATCCCACTGTTTGATGTGGTCAGTTGGAACTGAACTGAACTAAGGGAATACTTGCTTGAACCAGTGGAACACCCTATTTGATTCAAACAGGTTTGAGTTTGAATCAGCAGTCCTTTAAAGAGGGCTTTTAAAAGTATTTTTCGTGTACATTTTAAAACAGAAAGGCACAAACATGACCAATGTTTGACTCAAACTGGGTTGATTTAAGTGCAAACTGAAGTTAATGTAATTGGGTTTGATTTGAACTGAATCACTGTTTTAAAGTTTAGAGCCAGCATAGTGAGTTCCAAGATTTGGGGGGAAAAGGCAGATGAAAGGCAAATAAATCAAGAAGCACAAAGCAAAATACCAGACAGGATGAACAGGACATGTTTCTAAGGTGCAGGAACATATGGGAATCCTCTGTGCCCAAACTGACTTGATATACAGGTGCTAAGACTGGGATACATGAGGCATTTAGCAATATCTGCTGGGCGGAAAACACATACTTATTATTATTATTTTTTACAAGCTGAACCTTTGAATATGTTATTAGCCTACAAAGGATATCGCAAATGGGCAATAAATGCTACAGTGATTTTACTATCGCTTGGTTTAGCAATCGTAACCTTCTGGATATGGATAACCTGATCACAGGCATTTCTGCACTGCTGTTTGTGATGTGATCCAGTTTGGTCTTGTGGTTAGAGTGCCAGGCTTGATTCTGCACTCCTCCACAAAGCCAGCTGCATGACCTTGGGCATAGTAATCTTTCTGAGCTCTCAGAGCCCCATAACACCTCACAGGGTGACTTTTGCAGAAAGAAGAATAGAAAGCTTTGCCAGGTGCTTTGAGTCCCCATAAATGGGTGAGAAAACAGGATAGAAAAGCCAACTCCTTTCCTTTCTCCCACCCTTAAAGTAGGATGTACCTGTTTATAGAGTAGTTATAAGTGGATCTAGTGGTTCAGGTGCTCAGAGCAGACAAGTTCAGGCCTAGAGGCAGTGGAGATCTTACACCTTTCATCCTGCCCATTCCATTGTCTGTAATGATTTCAAGAGATTGGCTCTTGGGTTGGTCTCTCTGGTGTTACTGAATTGATAAACCTGGATGCCCTGTTTTTGGCACCCAAAGTCAGAGTTGCCATTAAGGGTGGGGATTACAACATCTGTTTCCTTCCAGACTGATAGTTGTGACAACTCAGGCTGATTATGCAATGCGACTCTTAAATAAGGAAGTGGTTTGCTAAGTGTAAATTAAACCTCCTAATTATGTATGACATACCAAATTATTTTGTCTTTGACATCTTAAAGCTGTATCTGATGTGGAGTGCTATGGACAGGAGGAGTTGTAGTCACAGTTAGATTATCACTGTCACCAGTGGTGGAAACTTCTATGTCTATTTGCCACCATTCATAAAGTTTTTCACTACAGCTGACTTCACTTGCAAAACATTCAAAGCCCCTCTAAAATGCAGTGGTGGGTCTGTTCACACTTACCTGGGTGGGACATTTCAAACCACTCCTGAGGAGGTCTATCTGAACACCACTGCTGCTGCTGCCTTGGAGCTCCCTAGTTGTCTTCACTAGTTGGTAGACAACTAAAACACTGTCTGCAGCTTGACCAGAAACAGCTCCAGGTCAGCAATGTTCACATTCTTTTCCAGATGCTATGTTGCAAGTGGGTGTGATGGCACAGTTGAGGTTGTGGCTGCACAGTTGCATACCACATCTTTATTGCCACACAATAAAGGTACGAGTCAGATGTTGACATGGCTGTTGGCATAGTGGTCTGGCCATTTGCACTTCAAGTGCTGATGGTCTGGTTCTGAACTGCACTACCACTTGAACTGTGGATAGCTCCCTCTGCACTTGAGCTTCACTTCACTGGAATGATATTAAACCATCCCAGTGAGGTAAGGGCAAGCAGCCCCACCATTTGTTGTAAACTGCCCTTAGCTCCAAGTTGAAAGATGTGCTGGGCTTTTTGCAAGGGTACAGGACTTCTGTCAAGAGTGTAATAAGTTTATGGATTGGTAAAATCATCAATGGGGGTTCCTGTGGTTCAGCTTTAGAGCAAATGATTGAAAAACAGAGAATAGGTAGTGGTGAACCGCTTCTGTATCTTTGCCAAGGAAACTGAATGGATACATCCATGCAACCACCTGGAGGTGGTCCTAACTTCATGGCCTCTAACAAAAAAAGAAAAGAAAAAAAGAAAAAAAGAAAAAGAAAGAAAAAGAAAGAAAAGAAGAAGACTTGGCTTTTCTACCTTGCTTTTCTCATCTATTTAAGGGGGCTCAAAGTGGCTGACAAAGCTTTTTTATTCTTCTCCCCACAACAGAACACCCTGTGAGGTAGGTGGGGCTGTGAGAGCTCAGAAGAGTGCTGTGACTAGCTTGTATAAGTGAGACCTGGATGGATGAATTGGGTGGGCCAGGCCTGACCCAGATCTGTCCTCCAGGATACTCAGTGCAGCACTGTTCCAGACCAGAGGGGAGGGGGTGTTGCTGTAGTCCATTGAATAGCCATCTCTCTCACCAGACAGCCAATTCGCTCTGTAACGGGGGTTGAGGGCCTGTTTCTGCTGTTGGATTAGGGAGACAGAATAGGGATGCTGCTGGTGTACCATTCAACCCATTGCCCAGCATCCTCCCTATCTGAGCTGGCTGAGGTGGTCTTGAATGTGGTGTTGGAAGCCCCTGCTACAGTGGTGTTGGGGGATTTCAACGTCCACGTCGAGGATATGCTCAGTGAACCAGCCCAATCCTTCATGGCCTCCATGACAACCATGGGGCTGTCCCTGTTTGTAACAGGTCCAGCTCATATAGCAGGTCACACCCTTGATTTGGTTTTTGCCACAGAGCAGACTGGTGAGTACCCATTGATAGGAGGGCTGGCGGTCAGCTCTTTGTCATGGACGGATCATTCTCTGGTGAGATTTGGACTCACCATGGCAGCTCCCCTCTGTGGGGATGTAGGACCTATTGAGATGGTCTGCCCTCGAAGACTTACAGAATCTGAGGAATTCCTGAATGCTTTGGGGGATTTTCCAGGTGGCATGACTGGTGCTCCTGTCGAAGATTTGGTCTCTCTCTGGAATAGGGAGATGAGCAGGGCTATTGACACAATTGCTCCCAAGTGCCCTCAGCATGCTTGTAGAGCCCGAAATGCTAGCTTCATGGGGAAGGGCGGAATTGAACCCAGTATTCCCAGTTAAGAGTCCGGCTCCCTAACCACTGACCAAAAGATCACCAATACTTTTGGGATTATGGTTGTTTCATTTGCAGCACTTACATAGCTTGATATTAATGGGTCTGTGCTGGCATTCAAGCTTGCCTTGAAATTACATCATCCTATATTGAAGGTTTGGTGAAATATGGCCTAAATCAAACAAGGCACTGGCTGTTATGGTCAAGAAAACAGTCTGTATATACAGCAGAAAAAGCTTCTGTAGGCACCCACAAGCAGTAAAGGACTGCACAATCAACTGCAGTGTTAGGAGTGAAGTTGTTACATACTCGGGTAAAGAAATCCCTGCAGGTGGAACAGGCTGCATTTTAGCGTTTGCAAGACACATTATGTCTAAACATTGCTGGGATAAGATGTTTCACATTAAAGTGCCAAAGGGTATGACTTTCAGTTTTAAAATCCTCATTGTAGCATCTATAGGGTAATGTCTCTGTGAAGGTTATAATTAATTTAGTGCTTATGATCTTGAATTTGAGATAAAGTTATGCCTTCACTTTTGTAGGCTCAATTATACTGATCTCAATTTATGCATACAGAAGTATTATTAACTGTTAAAATATTTGTTCAGCTCATACCAATATATTATTACATTCTTCAGTTGATGTGTACATTACACATTAACAAATGGCTGTGTTTAAGATTAGTTCTTATCATTAGTTCTAATTAATTTTTAATACCATTTTGGTAACATCAATGAATCTTAGACAGCATTTTCACCATCTCTGTTATCTTGGATAATTCCTTAAAGTTGAAGCACAGGACAACTTGGAAGCAAGTTTGATGATGCTCAGTGGTATTCAATCTCAGGAAACTGAGGCTGGAATTGCACTGTTAATTTTGTAAATGTGCACATTTAAATGAAGATTCTTAGCCATAGCTCATCATGCTTCTGAAGAACATAATTAGCTGGTCTGCTGGGCCTGCAAGTGGAAATCTGGCTTGTTTTTAATTCCAATATGCACAGCAAATGTTGATTCAAATAACTAAATCATAATGAACATTTAATTCAAATCATGATATAGTATACATTATTTGCTCTTTTTGCTCTACCAATCCATTGGAGATTTGCATCAAGCAGACAAAAACCCTCAGTGCACTCACATCTATGCAGTAAAACATTTGTATAAAGGCCTGCTGTCTGCACACTAGCATAGAATACAGTAGCTCCCAGCCACCCCATTGTGCTTTGCCTGCATTGGATAGAGCTCAAGTTAGGGATAAGATGCCAAAATGGCATTTTATCCAAGTCCTACTGTGGACCTCTTTATAGAGGTCCACAATGGTACCAGGACCTGTATTCTAGGTTAGGAAGGGCATGTAGACAGCATGCTCTTGTATTAGTTAGCTCCTCTCATGCTAATTAGCATATCAGGCAATGAGATTATTCCAGTGACTCCAGTCAGCCAGATTTATGGCTTTGCCCCATTTTACATTAATCTGTTCAAGATCTTTTAGAAATGTTTGACAGCATGTGTTATGTGGCCTTCCTTTTTTCCTACAGCCATCTGGTGGTACTCATGTTATTGCTGTTTTGGGGATTTTCTTTGTCCATCCATAGAACATGACCTGTGAATCATAGTCATCTTTCATCCCAAGCCCGGGTGAAAAAGGAGGAGGGTTGGGCGTCAGGTTAGCAACCTGTCCCCATAAAAACTTAGCCTGCTATGGAAACAACGAGGAATATCCTGCAAAATTATGTTCCTGTATGCTGGAACATAATGAGGAACCTTTTTCAGGGTGCTCCAGGAAATGTTGCTGGAAGTGGCCATATACAAAAAGGGCCCTCCTGGAATCAGCAACCTTGGGGGTATGCACTGCCTCTGAAGGCTCTTGTCTTGAGAGGTAGTGGCTGGGGTTGAAGCTGGCTGGGCCACTCTTGCCTGACCTGGGCTGAATTTGCACTTAGGCCTCTGGTATCTGTACCAGAGCTGTCCTAATTGCATACCAGAGGCCTAAGTGCACATTCAGCCCTGGTGAAATCTCTGATATTGGCCAGGTGTACAGGTTTTCATAGCACAGATATCACAGCAATATCACAGCCTTATACCAACCAGCTATCAACATATGTTGTGAGCATGCACTTGGATATCAAATTTTGAGGATGCATCCAGACAGGATGAAAATAGCACAATTTGGAGCTGTTACGTTGGGGTTGCCTCACATGTTGTAAGCAACCCCGCTATAGTCCCACTTTTTCATCCCTAAAAAGTGCTAAGAACTATTGCTGGAAAACCTAGCTTTGGTAGCAGGATTTTGAGCAATAGTGCTTTTTAGTGACAGAATTACCTTTCTGGACAGAGCAGCAATTGGAGCTTTGTCTAGCACACGTTCATGGAGGATGAAACAGCTGACCATACGAGCAAGGAGGAGGTGATGTGCAGATCTGGGAATTTGATGGCAGCCTAATTACCCAGATTACACATAGCCCAAACATGCAAGGACAGTGCTGGGCCCTGTGCTGTCAGGATAGAATGCAGTGGTAGCAAAAGAGCAGTACCCCCAAATTATTGCTTTCTATTGCTATATTAGCCTGCGGTCTGGAGGCAGCCTGAGTGTTAATTATATCTCATGGCATGAAACTCGGGTTCCAAGGGGGGGAGGTGAATTCAAAATTTTGAGCCACAGTAATATGGGTGTGTAAAAATGCCCATGATTCATACACAGAGTAATGATTTTCATTGTGTCTGTCTTCAAGCATTTAAATGTAGGTGATGCTTAAGGAATGTGCACACTACTTAGTTCAAAGAAGCCAAAGAACCAGTTCCTTTGAATCTCGGTTAAAGCAGTCTGAATTTACTTCTTTCAAAAGAGGTATCCTCAGACCATGGTGTGCTTGGGTGTTGCATGTTGGGGCTAGCTTATGTCCTGTAAATTCTCCAGTTCATTCCTGAAGCTGCTGCTTAATGGGAGTTTTCAAGAAAAGTTGTATATGATTGACTCTTCTCCTACTCTGCCAATTGGAGCCAGCAGGGCAAGGATGAGTTAAAATAGCAACTTTCTTCTCTCACTTTAGAGTTTCACAGTTATCCCATTTGGAGCAGGCAATGAATGCTGGAAGTGGGAGGAAATACTGCAGTACTGTAGCTTTTCATCAGAGAAGATTCAGCCTCAAAGCAGAAGACAGCCACTTTGAAAGCTTCCTTAGATGAATTGATAAATCATGATTTATTCAGAAAATCTGTCAGATTTTTAGTGTAATTATCTGCACTGATATTAACAAGCCTATTATATTATTTATTTAGTAGAAACCTTTGCATTCATGGCCCAAGTTACCTCCAAATGGAAACTCTCGATCTAGTATTTGACTAGAGAGGGCTGGTTCTCAGACTGTTCAGAAAATCCCTGTTCTGTGCATGTATATATTACCATCCTTTTCTAAGATTTTTCATTGACAGAATCAGTCTTGAAATCTTCTGCATTCACTGTATTAGGCTGGAACATGGAAATAACTTGTGGCCTGAAGCAAGTGATTGGGGCCAGGATGTTGTGGACTTCTCCAGCAGCCATCTGCATGATTATTGGCCCTGATCTAGCTTCAGAGGATGAAAACTAAAGTTTCTTGGCCTCTGAAATTGCAGGTTGGAGTTTTCTTTGTGGCATGCTACAAATGGCCTATTTCTGGGTCCATTTTCAGAACCCAGTGAAATGGTGCTCAGCTTTGCGTGTTGCTTGAGCCAACTGTGCAAATGGTGGATGGCAGGATTGGACCACAATCAGAAACACTTAGGAGGCTGTTTTATACTGGTATCGGTGTGTATTTGCACCAGGGATTAGGGATGTGCATGAATATTTGTAACATTCATCATTCGTACAAATTTGTCTGAATTGGGACATTCGTTCACGAATTGAATGTTAGGACATTTGTACACTAATATTTGTACAAATAGTTCGGACATTTGATAAAGTGGGGAGATGAGAAAGCAGTTGCATCAGTCACATCTGCAACAGATCCAGATTGCATTTGACATGAATCTAGAGCGGATTAAAAGTAGATTCGGGTCAGATTTGATGCTTTCAGAGCAGATATGTTAAGGGATACATGTCAGGTACGTATGTGGTCATGTCAGATACATATCAGATATGTATTCATTCATACTGGATGCATATCAGCTATTTGTATGAATTCGTACAAATAGATTCATATCAAATAGAATCCTATCACACTCGAAGGGGATCTATCCAAATGAATATGGATTTTCTAACATTCAATTGGTTACGAATCAAATGCCAAAAAAACTATTTGTGCACATCCCTACCAGGGAGTGCTCCAGAGTTAAGAGCCATGCAGATACGGCATTCCACAGGAGGTGTGGCCTTCTGGTGACTGCGCTGTTGAGCAGATGCCACATTCTTCAGTGGCAGCTACTTCAATCCTTGTGGCTCTTGTGGGAGCTGCCAAAGTGTCTACAATGTAATAGGAAACCATTCGTAATGGAGAACATTCTTATCATTGAGAACAACCAAACTAAAAGGACTGTGTTCAGAATAGACCAAACTTTAAAAAATATTATTTTGTGGTACACCCATTTGTTTAACTGTTGCTTGCAGCAGATGGAGTCTATCATCCACTTTATTGGGACTTGTAGGACAATAAAATAGCCACAACTTAATTGCTTTGTGTTTTAGCAATCAAACCATGTGTGCAGAAGCTCCCAGTGAAATTAGATCCCCAGTAAATTAATTAAAAAGGCTCATGAAATCAGTATTTATTTCTCCAATTAACAATAAATGTCCAACATTATAATTTTGTGGAATGATACTAAAAGACGTATCTAGTGCCTGTACTGTGCAAGAAAGAATGAGAGAGCAAGAGAGAAAATAATGTAGTCAGAAATATCCCTATGTGATTATCTGCAAAACAGCCTGTAGTTATATATTCACTACATAAAATTGTATCTTTCTTACAAGTGGTTATAGGTAATTGTAGCTGAACAGAGGCATTTTTGGCTCTAGCTAGACATTTATGAGTCTAGAATTACAAATTTTGGAGAGTTACTGAAGATTTAAATTAAGCAAGCAATCGCAACGCATATTTTAATCAGGAATTTTGAACATCACGCCCAGAGAATTAATTCTGCAACCTTATTCGCAACACAGGCTGAGTCTGAACAGCAAATTTGCTCAAGAATTTATGGCTTAAACATTATGAACAGAAAGCTTATGAAGCATTTAAAATCCTCCCACTTAACGGTGTACGGTGCATTTCAAGAGGCTTAGCATCCTGTGTTATGACTGCAGGTATACTTCACCCATTTCTTATGTGGGTGTCTGCTGGAGACCTATTAAATTCAACTACAATTTGGCTAGATGATAACTTTTCTTTCTTTAATGGAGCTGTTGTTTACTCATAAATGGCGGTGTCAGACATCCCAAACAGAATATTCAAAATAAAGCTGTCTTCAGCTAAGCTTGCCTGTCAGTTTGAAGAATGCTTCAATTTCACTTTACTGCTGAGTATATCAATATGCCAGATCATTGTCATTCCCTGGGCGTGATCAGAATATCATAAATAAATGTGTTCAATTTAGCTCTGGTAGGGTTTAATTGACTTTACCAAAAGTGGCAAAAATACTGTCAGTCTAATTTAAACAGAGAAAGGCAGCTGTGGAAAATTAGAAGAAAAAAGATTCCAAACTGCAATGCTTCACCCACCATATGTTTGCAAAACCTGAAACAGAGTGAGAGAATAAGAAACAAATTTGCTACGCATGGAGTACTTCTTTCAACATCTCATTGTGAAATGTAAAACGTGCTTCTTTGCTTTCACTCAGTATTTTAGAGATAAATATTGCTCCTATTGCTGTTCGGTATCACAGCCTGACTAAACACCTTTCATTTCTCTAGCAGTTAAATTTCTCATTCTATAATGCTCCAGTACTTTGGGATGTTGTTTTCCCTCCCATTCTACCTGTTAATTCTGACTTGTTTGGACACGTGTCTGGTACCATCATGGAGGTAAACATCCCCAGTCAAAGATGAGGAATTGATGGCCCTGAGGAATGATTTGCAATATGTAGTCTTTGTTATCAATGATTATTGGTTTTGTTGCCTCAATGGGCACTCAGTCCGGATTAAAAAGAGTCCCCAAAAGATTGTCCAAAGGGACTATTTCAGTAATAAATTTCCTGCATGGGGACACAACCACATAGGCCTCGATTTTGCTGGTCAGGAAAACCATTTTAGGAGCTGACCTGTCTCTCTCTGAAGGTCAGTAGGAAAGCTATGAGGAAGATACTTGGTTGCAGTGGGGAGGCTGCCAAGGTGTGAAAAACAAGGTGATCAGCATTTTGGTAACTCTATAAATAATGCCTAAAATCGCTTGTTGTTCAGAAAGTCCCTGCATAACCTAGAAAGCGTGCAGCTAATCTTTGGTAAGAGCCATTCTTACCTTATGAATGAATTTCAAGGAAGATTTTTTCTCCTGCCTGCTTTTATATTAGGAGAAGACTTTTCCACTGAATGTCTAAGAACAGGGAACTTGATTCTGTTCCATCAGCACAAACATACAAAGTGAGTCCGCATAGCTGAAGCCAAAATGCTACTTCTGAAAAGCAAGATTTTTCACAACGTTAGTAGGAAGTCTTGAAGATTGTGGTGTACAGAATTATTTTAGAAATAAAACTTAAGAAGGAAAAGCTATATATATTTAAAAGCATGCAAACAAAAGAACACACACACACAAACCAAAAAACACAGCCAGAATGGTAAGCACTAACAATACACATTATGGAGTGCCAATAGTCAGTTGGCGGGGAGGGGGGTGCTTAGAATGAATGGGTGGAATGACATATTTTAACAGAAGACGTGTCCAACTGGTTGGAACTAAAGGAGCTTCTGCAGTTATAGATAAAACTGATATATGAAACCGTCCAGAGGTCTCCCTTCTGCATCTTGGTACCATCCAGGGCAGATCACGCCCCCTGCTAATATGCTCCACCCACATTATATGGAATGTAGACCAGACTAGGCAGCTCCAAATGGCCACCTAGGACCAATTTGCACTTGCATGCATGGTGCACTTGAGGGATGCTCCCAGATGGATCACACACTACATCACATGTGCACTAGTGCTGGAGCTGGTAAGTCTCTGGATGCTCCATCCACACATTTTCCTGTTTGGAAGACAGTGCACAGGTGCTGATGCGGTACGTCACCCACTTGCCCAGGTGATGGTGCCATATAGGTGCACTTCTTACAAGTGGTTATAGGTAATTGTAGCTGAACAGGTCTTGAAAAGGCTTTTTCAATTGGAAAAAAGATCTTTTTCCTCACAAAAAAATTCAAAAATGATTGGAAAAATCTGTTTTTTCCATTGAGTGATATAACAACAAAATGAATTCTCAGTAAAACAAATGTTATTTATTTATTTATTTATTTATTTATTTATTTATTTATTTATTTATTTATTTATTTATTTATTTTAGTTTTGGTGCACATCTCCATAAAGGAAATGAAAAGTAGCCACAGAATTTGCAGCAAATGAAGTTGTCATCTAGGAAGCTTCTTCATCCCATTCACTGGATAGAATGGCTGTTTCCCCACTTGCTGTACCTTTCTACCCCACAGGAGTGATCACTCACGTCACCTGAAATTACCTGCTCTAAAGTAGACAGGAAATGTAAAGCAGACAATGGTTCTTTTACCCAGATAATCTGGGCAAAGTTGGAGAAATACACACAGCATATGCCTGGAAATTTAGAAAGATTTTTTTTCTCTTCAAAGTTGAAAAGTAAATAAAATACTTTAGTTCTGATTTACTGGCTCTTAGGGATAAACATTATAGTTTGTTATACAGGGAAATTGGCATTTGTTGAATTATAGCATGCTTCCTTTGTAAGCTGAAGCTATGAATATTTTACAGCAGTCTATGCCTTACTAACCTTACTAAGCCTTAGTAACCTCTGACATCTTGCATATATTTATCCTTACTTATAAAGTGGAATGATACTCAAAAACATTTTAAAATATGCATATTTCAAAGCCACATACTAAAGAAACACAATAACCAGATCTAGAGAAGCCCCATATGCTATTTATTGGCTATGATAAGCAAAGGACTTTAGGTTTTCTGCCATCTTGAGGAATTTTTACCTTCAAAATGGAAATGTTGTGGGATCTTTCATGTATATGCATATACCAACTGCTCCGTTATCCCTTGCTGATAAGAGGGGAGGGAGCAGTGCAGCAGGAACTGCTCCAACTGGAGCAATTCTGGTTGGGCTATAGCAGTCTACCTGGCCCAGAAAAATGGTGTCTGCATTTGGACAGTTTGTTCTGGGACAGCTCCTGTGCTACTCTGAAACTTGCACAAAGGTTTTAATATTTTCATGCAATATATCTTTTCAGTACCCAGACCATACATGTCAAACTCAGGCCTGTGGGCCAAATCTGGCCCGTAGTGTAATTATATTTGACTCATGCCTACTAGAGCTGGCCCACGGGTAGACAGCACATGCACTGCTAATACTAGAAATCCCAGAATGCTCTGCTGGTGTGTTGGCATGTCAGTCAGGACCCACAAGCGCCCCTCTTCTGTAGACATTCATTAGCGACCTCATGCTACCAGTCTCATCGGGCCACCCCTCCCAAAAATGGCCAAATGAAAGGTGGAAGACAGAAGCTTTCTAGAAAAGTGACTGCCACAGATGTGTCTTTTATTTGACATTTGATTTCACATGTGTTTGTAGTATTAAGCTTTGCTGGTTCCAGATTCAATGTTTAAGCAAAACTTAAGTTGTTTCCATATGAAAAGCTTCATTATTATATCTGATAAGAAAAACTTCCTCAATTGTAGACATTTTTTCAATAAATATCAAGGTTGGCCTGCAACTTTGTCCAAGTTTGTAATTTTGGCCCACTATGTATTTGAATTTGACACTCCTGACCCAGACCTGTTTATGTCCAAGAATTCCAACTGCAGAGGACTGGATGATAAAATTATAAAACTAATGGAGGTGGCAGAAATGGACCAATTGACAATTACCATGAGATAAAAGAAGGTGTCTACTTTGACTAAAAACTGGCCACCCTTTATTGACTATCAACAGTACATGGAAAAAGACATTTTAATTGCAGGAGAAGGGTCAAGTGATCAGGGAAGAGAATAGCAGAATAGCATATGATGGCTGAGAAAAGGATCAGAAGTTAAAAAAATGTAGCATTTATGTTAAATGTATGCTTGTTTTTAGTGTTGTCATAGTTATTAAATGTTTTACGTTTGTTGGAAAATTTAAAAATTAAGTTTAAAAAATATCTCCTTGCCATGCTTGTTCATGACTGGCCCAGTCTGATTAATTAACCCTCTGGATCACTCCTGGAGCAACAGATCTTCACCCTCTTCCAGATGCTGTGTGGCAAGGGAGTGGGACTGCATGACAGTGTGACTGTGGCTGTGCAGTAATTCACAGCTTCTATATTGCCATGACAATGGCTGACTAGGCATTGGATGCCAGTTTGGAATTCACCATGGTGATCTGTCCGACCATTCACACTGCGTATGCTTGCTGGGGCTAGTTCTGTGCATGCAGTGCAAATGGTCACCGTCACCCTTTAATCTCACCTGCTTGGTATGGTATTATTTTTATTTTATGTATCAGTCAGGTACGTGCAAAAAGACCCTGAGAAGATGTCTACCAGTTTTAGACGGACAAAGGTTATTGGATCGTTTTGCATACCCTAACCCTTCTGACCTTCACAAGTGAAATTCCAGATGGATCCAAAAGAGCCAAGAGGAATGTGTTTAGGAGTTTTCTGCTTTATGATGTATCTTTGGCCATTTAGTCACAGCACAGGCAAAAGTACCAGTAGATCATCTAGTAGTGAGACAGAAGACAGTTTTATGAAAATTTTCTCAGAAGACAGTTTTATGAGAATTTCTGAGGCAGCCACTATTTTTAGTCTTTAATCCCTCAAAATGACACCTGCTTTGGGGCACTGTAGAGAATGCAAAATGGCAGCCAGCTGCCACACAATTACTGAAGTCACTTGAGGCAGCAGCAAAATAGACTGTCAGGAAAAAAAAGAGAAATACTGCACTATTGTAATGCTAATTGTGCTCCTCCTGCTCCCCACAAACTGTTGGAAATATTCTCTTTCCCCTTAGAGACTATGGCTGCATTAGCACACATTTTAAAAAAGTGCCTCAAAAGCAGTTTAGAGATGGTAGTATCTGCATGCTAATGCCTCAAATCCACACTAAAAGCCATAAAATGCACTTTCAAATAATGTTCTCTGGTCTGTAATGTAGATTAGAGGTGTGATGAGAATACTAGGCTAAAGTTAAGGTTTAATCCAGCTTCAGTCCACTTTCAGAATGGGAGAACACATCAGCAAAGTGACAAGCTGTTTTCTTTCAGTGTGAAATAGTTCAGTTTTGGGAATGTGGAAAGAAAATTACTGGTCACTTTCCTGATATATATTTTTAGGGGCCAATTTACACTTTGTCCCATAGTTCATGATAGGTGAACATCTGGACAGGTGCTTCTGCTCTTAGAGGAGACTGTTACAGTTTCCAAGCACCCCCTACCTTCCCAGATGTTCATCTATTGTGAACTAGATGTGGAGCATGAAATCATGCTCCACAAGCTACATAACCTTCCCCAGAAATTTACCTGTTGCATGCAGCTGGTGAGCAACTGGCAGCTCTGCTCGCCTCCTGACATGACTGTGACTATGCAGAGCATCAGCATCATCACAGCAACAGTGGTGATGCATCTGCAGTCATGGAGAATTCCACATTCAAGATGACAACGGATTGGCCTGGGGATCAAACAGAGGTAAGTGTTTGATCGTGCAGGGGATGGGCTCTCATTGACTAGCACTCAAAAGTGTGATTGCTGGTCAACATTAGTTGATTGTACTCCTTTCCTGTCCACAGGATGGCAAGGGAAGTGCAAAAATGCCCTTCCTCTTAAAGTGGACAAGTTGGATTAAACCTTAGGTGTGACCACAGCCCTAGTACGCATATGTTAGCATCTCTAAGGGTAGAAAATTGTGTGTGTGTGTGGCCCTGTCCCCAAGCAATTTAAAGTCTTCTAAAAATCTTCTTTTGCCTCTGAGCACCCCCATGCCAGGGTTTTCAATGAGCTTCCAGCACTACAAAAGCAGGAAAACCCACAACAAAAAAGTGCCCTTTAAAGAAGAGTTTCAGCGCTCTTTTTGGAAGTCACGGGTTTTCCTGGCAGCATTTACCTTGGGGACGCTCTGTGGCAAAAGGGGCAGGGATTGCCGCCTGCACACACAGCAGTAACACATTCACACATCTCCCAGAACTGCAGCAGCTTCCCTTCCCTTCCCTTTCTAAAGCTCAGAACTTTCAAAGAGCCAGAATTGCACAGAATTGCAACATTGTTGCAATTGCTATCAGGTATGAAGTGGGTGGATTATTGCTACAGTGTAATGGCTGCTGTACGGAGTGGATTTTGACAGTCAGAGGGAAAGTGTTGCGAGTGAAGTCTTGAGAGAGATTGCGTGGCCGATGGCTGCAGCTGCTGCCTTTGCCGGGGTGGATTTTGAAGTGTTGAGGGTGAATGAGTGATCGCGTGGCCGATGGCTGCAGCCGCTGCCTTTGCCAGGGTGGGAAGCCATTTCCGGGGGTGGAGATCTGGGAGATGAACAGAGAACCGATGGCTATTTTTCCTTTGGACTTGTCAGGGGTTGTCTTTCTGGTTGTGGCTGCGCAGAGCGCAGTCCCTCCCGTTCCCGCTGGCAGCCTATCAACCAGGGAGGGGGCGGGGAGAAAAAGATGCGCACAAAGAAAACACGCTTCTGTGGGGACAGAAGTTGCATTTAAAATGTGCATTTTGCTGAGCCTCATGCGGACGCTTATTCCGGAAGTGCATGGCACTTTTAAAGCCCGCTTGAATAGAATGACAGCAGAGCGAACCCAGAGAGGCAAATAAGTCTTTTAGGGATGCAGCCTGTGTGTTAAAGGTCTGCACCACCACCACCACCAACAACAAAAAACAGCTCAAAGGCCTGACCATACAGAGAACAGGCCCTTATTCTGGGATATAATCCTGAAGAAGCCCCAAATGCAGAAAAAGCCTAAGTCTCTTTTGAGTTGTTGTTGTTGTTGTTCATTGTTACACACACACACTATTTTCTACCCTAAATAATATGGGCAAAACATCATAATAAATGTGAGAAGAAGGAAACTATCTGTGGTAAAATTTATTTATTCACCTCTTTAATATGATGTCCAAATCTTTACACAGCACCTTAGCACTTAACTCTGAAGTGTGAACTGCCCTGCTAAAGGTCTCCCTACCTCCCTCCCTCCTGTACTATTTAGCTTTCCAGATACTATCAGAAGCAGGATACTGTATAGTATGAAAATGGCTCCAGAGTTAACCAAAACAGGTATGGTCACTCTAGCATGAAATAAGGCTAAAATTGACTGCATTTTAAAAATTGCTGTCAATTTCCAGAAAAGAGTGTGTGATTTCTGTATGTTTCTTGCTTTCATGCATATTATGCTGTCATCATTATTGAACAAAATAAGACAAACTGGGATAATAGGGTAACTCAGAATATCAAAGAATCATTTGTGCCAGGTTTGCTATAAAATAACATTTAATTGGCTTGAACACTTTCCTGATAGAGTGTTATAACGGCAGCTATATTTAATATTTAGACAGTACTGAGCCTGTGCCATTTGTGCTGTGACATATAATCTACTTCAATATAGTACTTATCTCTGTTATGCGTTAGGAGCCCTAATGGTCCTCTTCAGGGCCTCATTAGTCCACAGAGTAGTGTGGATCAGAGAGGCCCTGTCCATTGCAGAAATGCTCTGTCTGCACAGGACAGAGACTAATCCAGATCAGGAGTGCCCTGATCTGGATTATTGGTAGACCTCGACATCAAGAACTACCGGGGTACCAATCTGTGCCAGTCTAAATCACAGAGACATGCAGAAGCTGCGCCTCCATTTTCTGGAGTATCATGAGGCCCATTTTGACAGCACACCAACTGTACTACTGAAATGCTTTCCCAGGAGTTCTGAGGCCAGGAGCATTTGAGGCTTGTGTGGGAACTTGTTTGGATCAATGCTGTCATATAGATAGTGCTGTTCCAGACCATACATTGCCATGGTCCAAACCAATGAGCTTCATTTGTCCAGAACCACTGGTTTGTATCATGGTCAAATAGGAGCAGAAAGGCTCTAGGTAAGGGCAAAGCAATGCATTCTAGGGCAGGGAACCACAGTTACATCTTTAATTGATGAACACTGAGCTTTCAGTGACAGCTCAAAGGGACCTTGGAGTTCTGGTGGACAGTTCAATGCAGCCTATGCAGTGCTGGGGATAATTAGGAAGTTAATAGAAAATAAACTTACTAGTATCAATGTGTCTTTTTATAAAATGTATTTTGCAACCACATTTGAAATATTGTGTACAGTTCTGGTCACCAATTCAGGAAGGACATTGTAGAGCTGGAAAAAGGGACAAACAGAATTATTAAGGGTCTAGAACACCTCTTTTAGTAAATCAGATGGCAACCGTATAAGGCACAATTAAATCTAAATCAAAAGAGCAAAGTTCGTAATAAGATCCCAAAGATAACTACAGGTTTGAAATATCAGGAAAAAAAGAAAAATGAGTCCTAAGAAAGCCTTTTCTTTTAATGCTTATCCTAAAGGATAAAGAGTTAAAAACTGAAGCAGCAGCCTTCATTTTTGCCTTAAGATTTGAGGTCTGGGGAAGTGGCCTCTGAAGAAAAGATGAAATCACAGAGGTTAGAGTGAAGGGCACTCCTGGCCTCTGTTTTCTGAATGGTGTGAAGGCCTTTGGAAAACACAGGGCAGAGAAAGAATTTCATAGCTGACTAACACCTGCCTTTTTCTTCCACCCATCTACTATAGCAACTATTCCCTGGTGACTCATTTATCATATGCTTTTAAGCCTGATGTTTTTATTTCTAATTCATTTTATGTTTCAGTTTTTGTGCTTCTGGTCTATTTGCCTGGTGGGCTGCAATTCTAAGCAGCCAGCTCTCAGAAAGCATTGCCAGACAATCAATATAACAGCAATAAAGCAAATATGTTGCAGTTCAAGAGAATTAATTCACATGGAGTGTGCTGGGGAGTTTCTTAGTACATTACACAAAGTTTATGAAGTCACATTTAAGATTAATTTCCAAAGGAGTAGAAGGACATGTATCCAGGAACGGGAGGGGGATGTTCTGCTCTGTTTTTTTGAGCTGGGTTGGTAGGTGATGTGAGGAATCACCTCAGATTGTGAGTTGCCCTGTGGAGGTAGTATATTTGATCAGACAGACAATTCCAAATACACCATATAAAATAATTGTCTGTGCCTCTGTTCATAACTAGTATATATACACTGCAGCCATTAAATGTATATCTTTGTTGGAGTTTCCCCCACAGAATAATCCCCAGCTGCTTTGTAAATCAGGAAAAAATGAAATATAATAACAAAATATGGTAGTGCCTCATCATTTCTAAGGGTTATATTCCTAGAAAATCACATGATTTCAAATCCACAACTATGAAATCATGGTGTTATGGGGGGAAAGGGAGATGGGGAGTCATATTTGAAGACTTGGAGGAAATAGATTTGGAAAATATGCAGTTTGTTCCTGGTGGCATAAACGTTATGAGCCTGTTCGCACTTAACTTGTGGACTGCAGTTAAGATCATTTGCCAAGGGGTTAAGGATGTGCACAATTTTTTTGTATTTGATTCATATTGAATTGGACGCAAGGTTTATACGAATGTATCAAAACATTCAATTTGAATTCAAATGTCAATCTTCGAATGTGCCAACATTCAACTCAAATTCGAATGTTCAAATTCGGTCAAATTTGCATGAATTTTGAATGTTATGAATATTCAAACCCTGAAAGGGATGCATTCACACCACAAGTGCTGGTGCAGTACCAGCTGGACTGCTAACACTTGCAGTGCAGATGAGATCTAGCCTGGACCATCAGCTACAGCAACATCCATTGTGTACCTGGTGAACTTCCCCACCTTCCCGATGGCTAGAAGCTAAAGTTCCTAGCCTCAGGATTCAAAGGGGTGGTGGTGGTCCTGTGACATGCTATGGCATGCCACTGAATAACAACCCCCAGCAGGTTTGGATCTTCACGATCCAAATTAAGGATCTTGGTCCAGTTGTAGATCCAAGTGATCAGGTCTACAATAGATCCAGATTAAAGACCTCTTAATCAAGTTCTGGCTTCATCTTGTGCAGATGGAGCCAGACTAATAGTGGGTGGGGCCTCCTTGATCAACATTAATATGCAGATGAGGAGGCCCAGGATCCAGACCAGAGACCTTTTGCTTTGGATCAGCAGGTAGGTGCAGAAAGGGTCATGGCCAGAAACATGCTCCATTCCCATTGTGTCCTAAAATGGATTTTTTATTTGTAGTGTGACCATCGCCCCAGTGAACATTCTTCTAAGATATATGAGCATTCTAAATGAAAATTATTGTTCATACTTAATATGACTTTTTAGAGTTCACAAGTACTAGAATCATAATTTCACATAATCCCATAATTGCTGGGCAGAGTGCAATATAATGGAAATAATGAAAATAATTCCTCTTCGGTGACTTAATCTACAGCTGAAGTGTGAACAACTGTTTATATTTACTTGCGCCTACCCATATATTTGCTAAAATGCTGGGACAAATGTGAAAATGCTGTGGAGAATCAGAGAAATAAAAGAAACAGGAGCAATATCAACTGTTCCTGGAGCAAATTCACATACAGATGAAATAATAAGAAATCTGTACAATTATCTGGCTTGGATCAGTAAATGCTATAGTGATCCCTACTTCTTTCAGTTAGAAATCTAGAATTGCTGCTGTTTTATTTTATATACAGTATTTCTTGCTCCGTTTGACTAACGGTGTTTATTTCAGTAAGAGAATCTGGGATTTGATAGGTTTAACTGGAAGGCCTTGGCAACATGGGGTCACTGAGGTTCATGTTTGATAGGAATTTGAACCCTAGCCCCAGACCAGCACTCTAAATACTACATCACACTGTTTTGTTTTTTTCTCAATGCCTGTATTCTTTCAGGTTTTGGCTCATTTCCAAAATGAACTGTATTTTAGACAGGAGAAATCAATTGCATCTGTTCCTTATAAGAACTGTTCAGTCTGTATATTCACACATGGTGCAGAAAATGAAAGGTCTTTTCTTTGGTGCAGCAAAGGATTTGGCAGATCATGCCCATGAGCCCTTCCACTGTGCTCCTCTGCCATGCTGATAATGAGACCCTCTCTGCTCTGCTCCTCCCCTGATCTCTTCCACCACGTCCCTCTGCTGGGCCAATGATGAGACCCTCCCCACTCCTCCCCCTCCAGTACCTGGACCAGGTTTGTTTGCTTTCCTCACTCACTAAGGGGAAGAATGGGGGAGTGGAGTGCAGGACAGTGGTGAGGTGATTGTGTGTATGTCTTTGAATAGAGCCAGGACTGTGGGGAGGTCATAGCAGCCTTGACCTCTAACCACCTAAAAGAATGATATCCCTAATTGTACCATGCCCAGTGAGGTGTTCTAATGCTGTGCAGCTACTTTGAATTTTTAAGCCTGTCTGGACTCACCTTCCATCTTCTCCTTGAGAAAATGCAATTGGTTGGCTACTGTGTGATACAGGAGTGGATTTGGTAGACTGTGGCCTGATCCAGCAGGGCTTATGTTCTTACGTTATTCCTTTTTTCCTTTTCTTTAAGAAAGGAAAAACAGCTATAAGTGAACTCTATGGAGACTTCTTTAATAAACCTTTGTGTTATTAATAACTTTATGAACAAAGAAAGGGCCCTTATGCTAAACCCCACCAAGGGATTTGACCTAGGAATGTTTGCATCCCAAAGGGACATTCTGCTTTCGAGCTACCTCTGCACACTCTGATAAGCACCTCAAATCTAAAATGGTTCATTATCCCACTTTTAAACAAAAATCATTTGCCTTGAAGAGGATGACTTTCCAGCAGATCTGGGGAGATAATCTAGGATAATAATGAAGTTTAAGAAAAATGTATCTATGAACTAAGACCATACACTTTGAGCTTATTCCATGTAGAGTCAAAATTCATCATCAAGGTATAACAGACAGTGCAAGTCCAAGGATGCAAGATTTCCCTGGATGGAAGAATGTGTATGGGAGCAATTGGTTTGGAGGGAGTTGGAACCAGGCCATTTCAAGTCTATTGGGTTGGGGGTGTATGATCACACCACCCCAGAAATCCAGATGTTTGAAATTCAAATGTTTGGGTCAAGTGGGGCCCCTGTTTTCAGGCACTTGATGAAACACTGCTGGCTGGTACACCAGACCACATCTCACATGTTGTCCACATGTGGGCTGTGAGGTGATATTCCTGCTAAAATGCCCCATGGATCACTTGAAATCAGTCTACAGTTGGAGCAGGATACAGCACCATTTTCACATCATATCTTGCTCCAAAGCTTCATTTGGTGAGATGGAGTGCTCTAACGTGTGTGTGTGTGTCCCTTGGGCTGGTCTACTGACCCAATGAATAGTCAGTAAACCTCAATCTATTCCGGCAAAGAATTGATTAAAATACTTTCTTTGTGCTGGTTCTTATCTGCCTAAGAGAATCTCCTGGAATATACTGTGGTTAGGAGAAAATCAGCTTTCTCTAGCATATAATTGGAGTGTTTACACAAGCTCCCTCATGCATTAAATAAACACACTGAAGGTATCAGAAATCTGCTCTGAAATAGTAGAGCTTGGGGTTGGATAAAAGCACAATGAAAACAAGTTAACAAATCTTGTTGATAGTCCAGCAGCAGGCACATGTTGTTCAAGCAAAGTAATCATACCATAGCAGTCAGGCAAAGACCAAATGTGAGAGCCATCACACTTCAAAAGCTAGTAAATCTGTGAACTAGACCACCCACACTTGGAGTACAGGTGGCAAGGCCAGGTCAGGATGGATTGCCATGGCAACATCTGTGAAAACTTCCAGTGTGTGCCTCAACATTGTCATGGTGATCAGGACATGACACATGACTGCCTATCTACTGCCACGCTGCCATGCCCACCTGAAGAAGGTGTGAACCCTGCAGCCTGGGGTCCAACTAACTGCTCCTGGTCAAGCAGTGGACTGTATTTTAGCAGCCAACAGCTAGTTAGGGCTAGGAATGGGTTGGTGAGCTCTGGGACGGTGATGACAGTGGCATGCAGATGCAATTTCCCAGTAAGTGGCCCGTTGCTCACTAGACAATTGGTGTGAACAGGACCTGAGAGGTTCATTGGCTTTGGAGGCCCATGATGACTATTGTCAAAATTTTATCCTTTAGTACATTTGGAGTGAAAATGTTGATGCTTTTTATACACAGAGTTTGAAAAATAAAATTACCTTATTCAATTTCGCATTTATTGAATCACACACACATTATGAAAAGATCCCTGCAGAAATCAGTCCAATGTAATATATGGTTTGGTTGCAGAAATTAAAAACAATCAGGCTTCAAAATAACTGCACTGCTCTCAAATTGCATAATTTTTCACCTGTTGTGGATGAAGATTAAAACATTTTTTCTATTAATCAAGATTTTTTAATGAAAAGTAGTATGTAAAGAGAAACAGGATATGCATAGAGAAGAGAAACAGCAGGGCAGGGAGAGGAAACACAATCCAAGTTTGCAGAAGTAAAAAGAAGCCTTTAGGAAAACCACCATAAAGAATCATACTGTAAAATCCTAGCCAGTTTATACACCAAGTGCCACGGTATGTAATGCAGAGCTTCCTTTAGGCCAAAGAGGCCTGGGACAAAATGAGGAGTTCCATTCGCAAAGTGCTGCTCCAGCTCACTCTACCTTTGGAGCAAAAGAACAAAAGGTTCCTTGGTCTGAAGTTGCAAGCCCAGAGGGATACCTTTGGTATGCCCAAGTGTGGTCCTGAATGTGGGCTATTTCCAGAGCCCAATAAAATGTACTAGATTTCATGTCCTATGTATGGTCAACTGTCTGCTTTGTGGTGTCTGGAACAGATTACAACCCAGGAAACTTAGAGGCAGCACTTTAAAGTGGACAACTTTTGCAGCACTCCTGGGAGAGGCCTTTGCACCTGAAAGTGCCCCAGCTGCTGGGAATATGCTCCCCAGAAAGCTAGACCTCTCAGGGAACATTCTGGGAGATGGACCTCATGGTCCACTGAGGCAGCTGGTCCAAATGGACAGTGCAGAAATTGCCCAAGAATCAAGCTTTTGTGTCACACTGCTTATTCAGATAGTTAGTGGTCTTCTAGGTTTCCTTTTCCTAGGTACCATCCTCAAGCCATTTCCCCTCTAATTCACCATTCACCTCTGATATCTTGAAAAATGAAGAACACTTTGATCTGACGATGGAAGTTCTTCCTTCCTTCCTTCCTTCCTTCCTTCCTTCCTTCCTTCCTTCCTTCCTTCCTTCCTTCCTTCCTTCCTTTCTCTCTCTCTTTCTTTCATGAAGCTTTATTGAATTGCACACAAATACAATGAGTATATAAAAACACACAACAGGTGAGAAACCTGGACAGAAGTGTAAACAAAAAAAGAAAAAAAGAAAAAGCTAACTTACACCAGATAACATCAGGACTAGACATGAATTGAAAGTGTTTTGTTGATGGGGGCGCAGAAAGGGAAACCAAGCGAAAAGCCTCTTGTTTAGAAGGTGAATTTTCTGACTTATTTAACACTGAAAGGAAACAGCTTGTCACTTTGCTGATGTATTCTCTTACTCTGAAAGGGGACTGAAGCTGAGGCTAGTTTGCACTTGGGCTCTTAGGGCCTTTCTGCACATGCCACTGGAAAACGGATCTAAAAGATCTAACCCTAACCCTAGCCCTAGCTCTAACCCGTACCCGTAGCCTAACCCGTACCCTAACCCTAACCCGGGTTAGGATTAGGGTTAGGATACAGGTTAGGGTACGGATTAGGGTTAAGGTTAGGGTTAGGGTTAGGGTATGGGTTAGGGTATGGGTTAGAGTTAGGGTACGGGTTAGGGTTAGGGAACGGGTTAGGGTTAGCGTTAGGGTACGGTTTAGGATACGGGTTCGGGTTAGGGAACGGGTTAGGTTTAGGTTTATCATTAGGGTACGGTTTAGGATATGGGTTTGGGTTTGGGTTTGGGTTCAGGTTAGGGAACGGGTTCGGGTTAGGGTTAGGGTATGGTTTAGGGTTCAGGTTCGGGTTAGGGTATGGTTTAGGGTACGGGTTAGGGTACGGGTATGGGTTAGGGTATGGGTTAGGGTTAGGGTAAGGGTTCAGGTTAGGGTTAGGGTATGGGTTAGGGTACGGGTTAGGGCTAGGGCTTAAAGATCAGTTTTCCGACAAAACGTTTTTAAAAAGAATCTGCCATAAATGGGCTGATTCTTGGAGGCCCCACACATCCACACATGCACGGGGTGGCAGCGGCAGGGCTGGATTGGTGGCTGGCTATTGGCGGCCGCGGCGCATGCATGCGCAGTGGACACCGTTCCTCTTGCTGCCAGAAGCTGCCATGCAGCGACCAGGTAAGGACCGGATCATGAGTGCGCAACCTCCGGTGGGGTGGGAGGTGGCCGCTGCGGCTTCCTTCTCGGGTAAAGGGAACCTGGGGAAGCCGGCTGCCGGCCTCACCATGCCAGCTCCGAAGGAGCCAATGGCGGATGCTGGTTGGCAGGGCCAGCTGTCAAACAGGGAGAGGATGTGCTCTCCCTTTTTGACAGCTGGGCATGCACTGGCAATCTGGCTCTTTCCCCTGCTGTTGTGGAAGCATTTCCTTCTGAAATGGTTTCGGGGGAAAGACAGATGTAAGACCTAATTTTTCAGGTCTTACATCTGGGTAGGATTTCAGTGGCAAAACTGGTTGAAGAAACTGGTTTTGCACGCCAATGTGAGGACGTGGCGTCCTCAGAAGGACCCTAATTCCATTCCCTTTGTGGAAGCCACGTCTTAATCCTTTTCTAAACAGGCTCTAAATCCATTTTTAGAGCCTGTGCGGAAAGGCCCTTAGTCTGCAATTAGTTAACATCTGGGCAGGTGGATCTGCACTTGCAGGATGCATTTACAGCCTACAAATGCTTCCTGCCTGCACAGATGTTAACTAACGGCAAACTAGCTGTGGCAAGCAACTTAACCCTTCCCAATCCCGACACAAAGCTTACCTGGGGTGTTTTTCCACTGTCTCTAAAAGTACCCATTAAGTACCTATTAATGGGTACAAAATGGCATTTTTGTACCCATTAATGGGTACTTAATGGGTACTTCTAGTGACAGTGGAAAAACACTCCTGCTGAGTCCAGGCAGAGAACACTTGTACCTTTTCCAGTGCAAGGGGTGATCTGAGGTACTGCGTAAGCATGCTAGTACCTCAGATGACTCCTGATGCGACTGCACATGTGTAGAGTGTCATTGTTTCCATAGGAGCAGCGCACATGCAGTCATGTAGGGGGTGCCCTCTGGAGGATCGGACACACGGGGTTAGGCTTTCGTGTATTAGCATTCCCTAATGCAACCACTAGTACATGTTAGGGGGAGTTCCCATTACAAGCTTAAAACAGTTTCAAAACGGTTTCAATCCCTGCAGTCCCCATGTCAGGTTGGCTTAACACGCTTTCCGGGTGTTAAATCACCCCAAAGCGTTGTAAATGTTAACACTCATTTCAACAGGTCTCGCTTCAGTTCGTGTGCTTGAAACATTTTACATTTCTTGCTGTGGGAATGGTACAGTTTTAGTGGGATGAGAATGCATGTTTAGGGTTTCCCTCCCCCAATAGCTTGCTTCCAAAGATAGTGATTTCACTGTACAAATCCATCCCCTAAGCAGCCGTTATACTGTAGCAATCCACCCACTTCACACCTGATAACAATGTTGCAATTCTGCGCAATTCTAAAAGTTCTGACCTTTAGAAAGGGAAAAGGGAAGAAAGCAGCTGAAGTTTCGGTGGGATGTGTGAATGTTTAATGTGTGAATGTGTGGCTGTGGAGGTGAGCGGGCGAAGGGGGCTTGAGTTGCTGCTGCTGCTGTGTGCCCTGGGCAATGGGAAGAGGAGGGGAAAGAATCGCTGGTTGCCCGGTGCTGTTTTTCATCCATCCAGGCAAGCGGCAGCCACCCAGCTATTCTCCGTGAAGGGGTCTGTTATGGGTGGCGCATTCACGCCAGGAGGGAGAGGGCAGGGCAGCCCCAAAAAGCGGCTTTTAGAAAGTAGCCACTTGAGTCCCCCCTTGAGTCACGTACGCCATGTACGATCCTCAGAATCTGGATCAAACACAATTAAGTTGAAAGTAATGGGATCAGGCAAATTCGTGTTAGCATCCGGTTCTATTATTTCGGTTTAGGAAAACCGTTTTAAGCTTGTAACGGGAACTGGGCCTTAGTCTTTTCTGCACCTTTCCCATCCAATGGAGTGGAAGACAAGTACCGAAATCCCCCTGGATTAAACCTTAAGTGTGACCACAGTCCCAAATGCAGTTCTCTCAGCAAAATGCTGCATGCTGAATTTGTGATTTATGTTTATTCTCTACAGCTTCCTTGGCAGTGCAGCTCAGCAGCAATTATAGCATACAGTAATCGCTTGTAGTTGTGGGGTTTTGTTCTTGTAAGTAAAAAAAGGTATATATATGGGCAAGCTCGCCATCTCTGATATACCAGTAACAGGCCATTCCAGAAATCATTTTATCATTTAGTACATTCTTCACTGTAAGCAGCATATCGCTTCTTCTTCCCAGCTTGATCACTAAACCACACCAGCTGTTAATTGGGGAGTGCTTTACCGCACCCACCCACTTGATTGCATATTAGGAACTGCAGCTTATAGGACCAGGGAGCCTTAACTGCATTTGGGGGGAAAGTCTGATGTGTTGCTTGGATTAGCCCTATTCCTCTTTCCACCCATTGCTTGTGTCCAGCAAGCCACAAACAATTGGCATTAAGTAGTGTTGATTTGAAAAGACAGCCAGATTGGCTGCATTGATTTTTTTTATTTACTTTGCTTTGTAGCTGTAACTTGGAATGAATAATAAGCATGAGTAAAAGAGGAGGGGGCAAGTGGAGCTGGAAAAATTGGATAAAGCATTATCTGCAGTAATTGTGTGTAACCAAAGTGCTGAAATGAGAAACAGATTGCAAGGGAAGAAGTGCCTTCATTTTCTGCCTAAGTGCAGTTTGTACAGCGAGAGGTCACCTTGGAGTCCCAGCGAGGAACTAAAGTTATTTTCCGTCTTTGTACCTGATAATGAGAGGTTTGTCAAATTGACATGACAAATGGAAAAGTGAAAAGCCATGCAAAATAGCAGAGGGGTTGCTGGCATAATTGATAAAATATGGAACAGTCAAAACTACAGGAAGGTAAATCTGGCTTTAGTGCCTCCTCCCCCCCTTCTCCTCCATAACCCTCCTACTATTACTGAGGTTAGAATGATCAAACTGCCTCTCTCATCCAACATTTTAACTTACTCTGCCATGCTAAGAATCCATTATGCCAGCAGCAAAATCCACAATCCAGTTAATTCAGTTTTTGCACTTACCTTCCTTGAAGTGGTTTAACTAGCCCTCTCCAGCCTGCCCTGGTACAAGCCCAGCTGGTCCCATGCCATCTGCTTTGCAATTGCTGGGACAGGTCCAACCCTGGCAGCATTGCAGATGTACCTTTCCTATTCTGCTCCAGGACAATCGTACCTCTGCTCCAGCATCTGCCTGTCAGGAACTAGAGTGGCCTATGGCATAGGAACACTTAGGATCACACTGGCTACCTATTTGGCTACTGAGCTCAATTCAAGGTACTGAAGTTCATTTACAAGGCCCCAAATGCCTTGGACCCCAGATATCTAAAGGAACCCTTCCTCCCATATAGACCTGCCCATGCTCTAAGATGTGCCGATGAGGCCCTCTTGGTGGTCCCACCACTGCTGTAGTTAAGAGGGTAGGGAACGCATGACAGGGCCTCCAGGTTAAGGAATAATCTCTCCTCTGAGATGTGTCATTCAGGTACTGACAGGTGAAGATGCACTTTTCACACTGGCCTTTGGCTGAGGGAACATCGCCTCCCCATACAGGCACTGTCTTTTTTTTAGTCATACTTTTTACCTGGTTTTATTGTGATATTATTGCACCGACCCTACAACCTTCAGGTATAGGGCAGGTTAGAAATACAATAAACAAAGAAAGAAACAAACAACTAAAATTGCTTTAAGGTGGTCTCCCATTGGCACACTCCCTAGTGCAGTTTTTGCACCAATGAGCATTCCACACCTGAAAGGCCAGCTGTTGATACCACAGCCCAAGGAGGTAGGTAGCACAGTCAACAGGGACAATGCAAGAGCTGTCTAGTCAGCTTCTGACACCTAAGTGTTAATCTATCTTCAGTCCACTTTCAGAGTGAGGGAACACCTCAGCAAAGTGAGACTGTGTTTTCCTTTTGACATTATCTAACTCAGAAAATTGGGATAGATAATGTGGAAAGAAAACCAATGGTCATTTTGTTGATGGGTTCTTTCACTGCAAAAGTGGAGCTGGACTGAAGCTGAATTAAAACTCAGGTGTGGATGCAGCAGAGTCTCTCTGACTCCATAGCAAATCTGTGACTGCCAGACTTTTAAGAAATATTGATTAGCATATGCTTTCAGCAGGAAATAGAATAAAAGAAAAATAAAATATGGTAAAAAAAATGAACAGAATCTATCTTAATGGTAAAAATGCATTTCTCAAAGCTGTTTGTTTTTGCTTTATTAGCCCTCCTAGGGCAATGCACAGTATCAATCCAATAGCTTAGCACAGTGCTGTATTATTTGTGCCTGACATTTTTATAGAAGAGCTGCTAGCTGCACTTCTTAATCTCTTCTTCAACCATCAGCAAAATGGTTTTTGACATTCTCTTCTAATATCACATGATGCTGAATCAGATGTCACAGATGATAGAGGAGGCTCACTGGAAGGTGTAATTTTCCCCCTTTACATTCCGGTGAATGAGATGGCTGGCTTCTAAAGTACTGAGTATGCATGTATGTAAATTGCTGCAAATAGAAATTCTGTTTACTATGAACATTTAATTTATGAGAAATAAGTGACAAACAACTTCAAATCGATTCTTTCCTTTCCTAGATTATTGACAAAAGAGAGGTGAGCCTGGAATTGCTTGGTGTAGCCAAGATAAAGTACAGAAAAGATACAAAAATGTAGCCGTGTTGACTTTGTGAGAGGCATGTAGATTGCTTAATACTAGATGGTGTTGTTCTCTGGTGATAGACTTGAACTAAAGCTTTGCTTGTAACTCAACAAGTTGTTCCCTGGGGGCCCCATTTCATGGGATGTACAGCGGAGTGTGAGATTAATCTTGTTTTTCCTCCTGCATCTGCCTGCTCCTACATCTTCTATTTAAACAAATTCCATTGACCTACCAAGATTAGTGATGCACTGAGAAGTTTCCAAGCTTGATAAGACATTTCATGTGAAGTGTCCATTTCTTATGTGGCCAGAGTGGTCTTCAGCCCATCCCTTCTGCCAGAAGTTTTCTCCAGTAAAGTTGTCCACGTGATCTGCACCCGTGCACCAGCTCCTAATTGTGGCTGCCCTCTAGACTAGTGGAATAAATCCACAGTTAAATTTAATAGTGCAGTATACTTACTCCATAGTGATGACCAGGCTGGAAAGGCAGCTCTTTAGCCTCCCCTAATGGAGCTGCAAGAGCTGAGGAGACGCATGCTGTCATGGAGGCTGAGGCAGCCAATCAAATTTTGAGCCCCCCTTCCTGCTTAGCCAGCATCTCATCTGCTTTTCTTGCCCTTCTGCCTGCATTGGCTTGAAGCTCCAGATTTTCTTTATACTGCACAATGAGTGTCATTGAACCAGCATTAAGGTAAGTGTGCAGTCCCAGTCATATAATGTGACGCCATGACGATCAATTGATCGTTATGTGTGACTGCTGTATCGAGCAGTCTGAAAGGGAACTCCACTTGCCTGCATAAGGTTCTGAAATCCACCTCTGTATTACAGACTGGCACTTTTAGGGGAAATAAACAGAAGACAAAGACTTAAGAAGTAGCAGAAGAAAAATCCCAAGATTTTTAGGTCACTGTTTACATGCCCAGAATGAACACTCCTTATCTGAAGCTACAGTCTCCTAACAAAGCTCAAGGTTCTACTGGTATCCCTTGGTTTTATTGCACAGTCTGGCTATGATTCCTTCTTTTCAGCAAAGGCCTCACAGAGGTTCAATGCTCTGTGCATATGAGCACTGCAAGAATCTTCATCCCTGAACCTCTAAGCCCCATTCCATCTCTTCTCTTCCACTGGAAATGAGGTCTTCAAAATACAGGTTTGTAGGTTGGATACATGGAAGAGGTTTATTTTCCACTGTTTTCCTTCCTCCTTCCTTTCATTATTTTCCATCCAGTGGCCCTTTCTGCCCTGGCCCTTATTCTGGATTATATCCTGGAGCAGGGACCTGCCATCCGTGTGCTGGTGCAGACTATGGCAGGCCGTGCATGGAATAGTCTGCACCAGCAAGATATAATCCGGAATAAGGCCCAGTACAAAAAAGGCCATATTGGGTTTCTTTGGAGTGAAAAGCATCTTGGCTCAACTCTGTTCTGCCCATGTAATTGACACAAGCAATATGCACATGCATATAATTTGTGCTGCCTGTAAGTGGAGATGTGGTGCCCACATACATACCCTGACTCTGAAAAGTTAAATTTTATATGTAAACCCAAAGTGTGGTGAGAACATGTTGTCCAGACAGGTAATGTGTAACCAAACCGCTTCAAGAGAAAATGGTAAGTTAGGGATGGGAGGGGCTATCCTAGCTCTCCAGAAGGGAGGGGGGATGGAACCTTCAGAAGGAGTAGCCAATCAGATTCAAAGCAGCTTGGCAACCCAGCATATAAGGCAGTGTAAAATGACAGTTGGGGTTCTCTGCCTGGGGGTTACCTTCAAGGAGGGAGGTTAACAGGAGGGAAATGGTCTCAAGGCTGTACCTGAGGGAAGCAGGCAGCTGGGTCCTGAGTCTTTACTGATTATATGGTGTTTAGGCAGCATAGGGATTGAAACGGTCAAACGTTGTCCATGCTGTAGACATTGGTCTGAAAGGAATTGAAGTCCCTATCTTAGTGAGAGAAGGAAAAACAGTTCTTGCTGTAGAGCAGATCCAGTGGTGTTGGTCATATTGAACTTACCTATTGTGTGCCAAAAACCCTGTAACCAATAAACTTGTTCCTTATTTGTTAAACGTATAAAAATGTATAAAGTCAAGCCTGCGGCGGGTAAAGTGCAACTGTATCTTTAAGAACATAAGCTGCGAGCTAGTGAGTGGGGGGAGGTGCTTTCCTTTGTAGCTTACAGAAGAAGGCAACAATAATATCCAGCTTAAGAACATGGGAAAGGAAACAGGAGGCATGCCTCTTGGTTGGGAATATATTTCAGTGTTTTAATCCTGAATGTAAGCAAACGCTACCAACCTACAAACAGATTATAAAAATCACCACCCCGACCGAGAGAGCGCCTCACAGGAGACAAGAGCAAATTGTCTCAGAAGACAAGCTGTCGTGCTGTTGCATTGTTTTTCCATAGTAAATATGGTGGAAAGGTGGAGGAAGACTGGGGAGAGGAGGCAATTTATTATCTCTCCATCCAATTTTTCTGCCAGTTGAAGTTGGCAGGTAAGTTGACAAACATTCCTTTTCCCTGGCCATTTCAGGGAGGGAAAAGTAACACTTAAACCTGACAAAACTCTGGTCTGAGGGTGTGTCTTCTGAAAAAAGAGCTGTTTCAGCTACTTTATCCCAAATTCAAAAGAGCTGGACTTTCAGTTCCTTTAAGGTGGGATATACTCACCCTTTCCCTTCATCATTATGGATAAAAAATAAATATAAGGTAGCCCATATACTTTCAAATTTACCTTTGATGTTTTAGCCAATAATCTGATGAAGAACAGCTGAATGTTAGCTATCTTCCTATCAAAACTGGCATTTTTAAAAAATTACATGTCACTTGGACTAATGGTCTGAAAACATATACTAGAAGGTCATCAGCGCCCTTCCGCTCATTTTAGAGATTTCCTGAATGTGTTTTAATTTATGGTATTTTTTGATCTATATGGAATTTCATTCATACAAGTTTTATTTATTTATTATTTACATTTCTATCCTGCCCCATACCCAAAGGTCTCAGGGCGGGTAACAACGTCCAAAACCAAATACATTACACCAGATAAAAGCATATATTAAAACAACAAATGTTTTGGTTTTCTGGTTTTGTTTCAATGTAGGAAATGCATTTGTGCACAGTTTTGTGCTGTCCAAGCTAGCATGGAATGGTGAGAGCACATCTCATGAGTGTCTGGAGGACTGTAGATGCTGCCGTATATTTAATTATTTTCATTCATTGGGGTTAGGTTAAATTTAGCATTTTTTTCTCCTTTAGTGGAAACACAAGTTTTCAAGAAAAATTCTTTAGTGAACAAGAGAATAAGTTCAGACCTTACAACAGGTATTATCCTTCAGTTATCTCTCTATTACAGAGGGAAGCATAGCTAGTTCATCAACTACGAAGGATACTCATCAGGTAATAATGGTAATTTTTATTTTTATTTTTATGATGATGATGATGATGATGATGTAAAAACAGCAGTAACACACAGCAGACGAGATCACTATGCTGGATTTCGTATTATATCACTAGTTGGGCACTTCCCAAGCACCTAGGACTGAGTGATGTATCGGTGAATTATGCAAGCAAACCACAGTAAAGTGGCTTTTTGTAGTTGGCAGATGGATATTTTGTCAATGCCAATGGTTTTTAGAACTTTTGGCACCGCACCCAGTTTGTCGAGGATGACTGGGACCACATTCACTGGTTTTCGCCAGAGTCGCTGAAGTTCAATTCTCAGGTCTTCATATCTGGTGAGCTTCTCCAACTGTTTCTCCTAAATTCTGCTGTCACCTGGAATAGCAACGTTGATGATCCACACCTTCTCTCTCTCAACAATTGTAATATCAGGGGTGTTATGCTCCAATTTTCTGTCGGTCTGAAGCCTGAAGTCCCAAAGTAGCTTTGCCTGTTCGTTTTCAACAACTTTTTCTGGCTTGTGATCCCACCAGTTCTTTGCCACTGGCAGATGATACATTTGGCACAAGTTCCAGTGGATCATTTGTGCTACAGCATTGTGTCTCTGCCTGTAATCAGTTGTGTGATCTTCTTGCAGCAGCTGAGTATATGGTTGATTGTTTCATCCACTTCTTTGCAGAGCCAGCACTTTGGATCTTCTACTGATTTTTCAACTCTGGCTTTGATGGCATTTGTTCTTATTGATTGTTCTTGTGCAGCAAGAATCAGTCCTTCTGTTTCTTTTCTCAACGTTCCACTCGCAAGCCAAGACCAGGTCCTTTCCATGTCCACTTTGCCTTCGATTTTCTCAAAGAACTGTCCCTGCAGTGTTTTATTGCGCCAGCTGTCAGTTCGGCATTGAATTGCAGTTTTCCGGTACTGGTTCTTGGTTTGCTGCACTTTGAGAAGCTTCTGGTTGTTGACTTCAGTCAAAGCTGATTCTTTGCTTTCTGCCACTTAATCTGCTAATGCATGCTTCTCTTCCACTGTTTGCTTCACTTGCAAAAGTCCTCTACCGCCTCCTTTCCTGGGCAAGTACAGCCTGTCGACATCACTACGAGGATGTAGTGCATGGTGGATCGTCATCAGTTTTCTGTTTTTTCTGTCTAAGTCGGTGATGGCCAACCTATGACACGTGTGTCACAGGTGACACGCCAAGCCCTTTTGGGTGACACACCTGGTCACCCTGGCACCTGGACATGTATTGCTTGCTTGTTCTTGAAGTGTATGAAATACCAACTTTCAATTGAAGATTTAGCAACAAAAGTCACTAATGTAAAGAATTATTATTTTTTGCTTTTAATAAAATACATATATCAAAAATATAACTTTTTTACTAGAGCTACAAATATCACAAAATTATGGATATTTCTAGAAGTGACACAGCACGTGAGTTTAGTTAGGTTTTCTTGCGAATTTTGACACACCGAGCTCAAAAGGTTTGCCATCACTGGTCTAAGTTGTCCAACTCCAGCTGAGTCCAGTTCACAATTCCCGCAGTGTATCTAATGACTGGTATGGTCCAGGTGTTTATGGCCTTAATGGTGTTACCACCATTCAATTTACTTTTCAAGATGATGATGATTAATTATCCCCATCCCTAAACAATAGTAACAACAATGTCAGATGCCTGCATTGAACAAGAGAGGCCTTAGGTACATAGTGATATTCTGTAAAGCAACATTGTGAGTATATGATGTTTTTCCATCTCCATCTATTTCTTTTTGCTTGTGCATTCTGTTGGAAAAAATGAGGTAGAAATTCAATATCACAAATTGATTATTTTCTTCTGTGAAGAGTCCAAACTAAAATATAGGATTTCCCCCCCTTGACATTGCTTTTATCAGTAAAAGGCATTTGCCAAACTTTGAAATAGAAATCTTCGGGGGAAAACATTAAACTGGGACAAACAGTAGAGCTGACTTTCAAAAGTGCAAAGTATTCAAAAATGATGTAGGGTGGCAGAAGGCAAAAGAGGAGATCTAAAAATACAATAAGACTTGCCTTGTTGCGGACACTGCATGAAGGAGGGGTGCATGTCTGTAGGCATTGTGTTCCAAAATCTCTGAAGGTCCCCCTATCCTTTCACTTGCACTTTTGAGGATCCATAACATACCTTAAGTATCTGTGCTATCAAATTCAATTTGAGAGAAGATGTTTTTGATGCCAGAGAATGGACACAGCAGGCCTCAGTTAATCTGCATTAACTACATAGATCCATATTAGCTAGATCTGGATTAATTAAATGTGGATAGTCCCAAGCAGAGGCATCTGTGTGCTTCAGAACAGCAAATGTGTGCTAAAGAGTGCAAGCATGGATGTAGACCACATTTCTTATTTGGATCTACTTTACTCCTGTGCAGACCATGTGTTCTAGTTGCTCTTTTGATCTAGATTGCTATGCAAATGACACAGATGACATGTTCTTAGCAGCCCCTTGATCTGGATTAAAAAAGTAAATGTAGAAAGGGCCTAAGTTACAAAATAACAAAAACAAAGAGAGTATCTGTTTATGTTTTCCATAAAACGTTCCCTCACCCAGTCCCCTTTCCAGGGTATATGCCAAATATATACCTTCTGGGCATATACCAAAAAGTATCTCCAGATAGTGAAATGGCAGCAGGGACTCCCATGGGACAATCCTAACATAATGCTAGGAAAATCATGGTTTCCTTTTGAAGTGCAGAGAATACAGAATATGGGCAGTGAAGAAGTCATGCTAAGAAAATGGGCTAAGAATTCTGACCAGTCTCCAAGTCTGTCCTGAACCTGGGGTCTCCAGTATGTTAACTTCAGAGCATCCCTAAGGTTTCACCTGATTCACCTCTGGCCAATGCAAAATCTTTCAAGTTGCACAGAACTTGAAGGTCACATAGGGGGCCATTGATTCTATCTTTACAAGAGATTGCTTTCAGGACAATTCCTTACTCTCCTGTTATTGACCCCTTTCTTTTCACACACCAGTGGTTGTTATCAGACTTCCTTCTCCCTCTCCAGTCATAATTAGGAATTATAGAATTTTGACTACAAACATGAATTGCTTGAAGGGAAAAAAGAAACAGTGTGAATGGATTTTATTTGTTTGAAGTCAGGCAATTTAAATTCATGCCCTATAGTGGACTGTCACAGAGTTTAGACTGGTGGTAGGCAGATGGATGGACGGTGCACACAGTGAATGCAGTTATTTTTCCCTCCAGGAACAAATGAACTATGTGGATATCTTCCCACTGCAAATGAATCTATTAATGCCCTTTCAAAATAGCAATGAACGGGCTATTTTCTCCCTGGGGTTCCTTAGACCTCATAGTTCAATCTTAAGTGCAATTTATATTCAAAAAGTTCAGATCATGAGCTTTGTTTTGCGTTGCTGTAATTTTGTGCTATTATGGCCTCTGAACACTGGAGCTAGCAATGACCAGCTAGATAGGCAATGATTCACTTTTAGGCATCGGTGCTGGCAAACCAGGAACCTTTCTGTGCTTCCTGTCCTGTCCAGAGGATGGGAATAGTGCACTCCCATTGGCACTCCATCTCTCTACCCATGCATTCACACTAGGGAAGTGCACAAATATTCAAAAATTTTAAAATCTGTTTTGAATCTGACAAATATCGACATTTGAATTTGAATTGGATTTAAAACATTAGAATTTAGACATTCGAATGTGTTTCGAATTTCTGAAAATCCAATACGAATAGTCAAATGATTCAAATGTACAGATTCATATGTATCACATATGAATTTGCACAAACATTATACATATCTGCGCTTATAATGCAGGATGAAAACAGGATGCATACAGGATAAAACGGGATTCATACGGAATGCATAGATTCGTATAACTAATACGAATGTTGTCAACATTAGTATCTTTAAATATTAATCTAACATTCAAACTTAACAGATTTGAATAATGTGGATTCGAATTGGATTTTTGGACATTCCTATTTTTAACATTCAAATCAAATCAAATTTTCGGATATTCAATTCGACTCAAATTTGAATGCAAAAAAAAATAATTGTGCACACCCCTAATCCACACACCTACCTTAGGTGTGGATGTGTGTCCAGGTGCTGCCATCTTCTTCCTGGAGGCTGGCACAACTGGGCTGGTGTTGGTGTCATCTACAATGATATGCCATATACAGTATATAGATTTGCTTCTGGGATCATCTGAGGTGCCAGCGTGCACATGCGTGGCACTTCACATGATGCATCCAGCACCAAAGAAGTGCAAATGGGCTTTACCAGGGATGGCAAAAGCTGTTTCTGGTCAAGGTAAGTCTACGCATGGAGCACGAAATTGTGCTCCATAGGTAGCTTGTGTGCAGTACAGTCCTGCATAGAAGGGGCCATTTCTGATCTGGAAATGGCACCTTCAGGTGCAGATGCTCCATCTGGGAGTGTACTGCACACAAGCTATGGGGCCAAGGGTAGAAAAGCCCCAGGTTTTACGTCTGGCAAGCCACAGTTTGATGATATCAATGGCATGTTGCAAATTGCTCTGGAGCAAAAACTGTCTAGTACTGATTTCCAAATTATATAATGAACACATATTGCTGTGAAATTGTGGGCTGAACTATAAAACCCAAGATCTGCCATGGCATATAGACAAAATAAGCTGTTTCTATATCTTTTATTATCCCCCCATTACTTCCCCTTACTAATATTTGATCTATCTTGCTATCTGTTTAGTGTCTTGCTCAGAAATATGTTGGTTCTCCTCTGTGCTTACCTATCTTGTCATAACCTTCCAGTAAATTCCATTTTCCTATTTTTAATTTTCCCCTGTTACTTATGTGGCCAATTAGACTCTTTTATTAATTTTTCCTTGTCTTTCCCTTAGTGGGTTTCCTCTATCGAAGTGATACCAGATCTGCTCCAGTATAATTGTAAGCAGATATGGATGATCTGGATTATTTTGAAACCCAGAAACACCAAATTTAACTTTTTTTAGGGGAATAGGTAGCTAGATCTTTCGCAGGTTTTAATAACGAGGAATAGTCATAAAACAGAGACAAGACCCATTTCAGACTCAAAAGCCAGTTTCTTGTTAAACCAGAGCAAAGAGTTTATTAGAAATACAGAAGAGAAGTTGAAATGAAATATAAAGCCATATCAGAAGCATTTTTAGAACAGAAATAAGCATACAACAACTGCAAAACGACTAAAGAAATGAACATTTCCCACTAAGAAATCTTGGTGAATTTAAATGAATTTATCCCTCTTTTATTGAAACAATTAATTTATAGTTATGCAGCAAAAGCTTCCCAAAAACCCCAAAACAAATTGCTTTTGCGTGAGTAAGGCGCTTAAGAAATGAGAGTAAAATTCTTCATTAGAAAAAAAACACAATTGCAAACGACAGCCAAAAAGGGAACGGAAAACTCCTAATACTAGAAAGATCCCTTAACCCAAAAGTTCTAAAGAAAAACAGGGGAAAGTGACTGGAGGAAACCAATCTTCTGTTGTTCTCACCAATGATGTCTTCTCCATGCGCAGAAGTTTGAAGTTACAGAGATGCATGACCACAGCAAACTGCATCTCTTTCAGGAACCCGAAAATGACTTAAAAATTGGGAAGCCCTTCAGTCTCAGTCAGACTGATCCCCAAATCGAATAAAAATTAAGAGAAATACTTTAAAAATAATACTTCTAAATTGCTCTGGCCAAAAAAACCCTCAGACTGAAAAAGTTGAAATGTAGCTCCAGGAGGAAAACTCCGCTCACCTTCTGTGTAGCAAAAAGAAGGAAAAATGGGGGGGGGGGCAAAGCTCCTTCAGCTCTTTGTCTCATCCTTCCACGGCAGATATGAGGAGGACTCCTCACCTCTTACCTCTCTCCCCCTCTGCCTTTCTTATAGTCAGAAATTGGAATCAAAACAAAAAAACCCTGCTGATTATGGCTCTTCTTTTGTTAAATAAAAAAACTGTAGCATCTTGTAACTTTTCCCCAAAAAGATGCAAATCAGCTTAACATCACCTCCAAAAGTTCTTCCTGAAAAGGCAAAAACTGGTTCTTCAGGTGTCCAAAAGAAGTTAATTTCTTATGCTAACCTGTCTCCCTGAGCAATTCTCATCTTATTGTTTCTCTTAAGTCAAAGTACAATGGAATAGCTTCATGTGTGTGCTTAGCAGATTCTTGCACCCATTAGACTCAAGACCCACTTCCTCAGGAACATCTGAATTATTTTATTAAAACAAAGGATATTCTTCCTCTCCAAACCTCAGCGATCAATCATTAACATCAATAGAGCCAATATTTTAGCATTCTCTGTCCTCTCTGGCATTCCTGATTTACCAACTTAAATGGCCCATTAAGGCTCCCACAGTACCAAGAGGTCAGCAGGAATTGTTGCAACACCAGAGACTTTTCCGCACTGCAACGCGTTCCAAACGGAACGCGTTCAGGCGGAGGCTTAAGACAGCTCCCGGCGCTTTCAGCGTTCACACACAGACGCGCCGGAACGCGTACCGGCGCGTCTGTGTGCGAAAGGTGAAAGCGCCGGGAGCTGTCTTGGCCGGCAAAGGCCGGCCAGGGGCGTGGAGACAGCCGCGGAGGCAGATCGGCAATCAGCTGATTGTCAAACAGCTGATTGCCAAACCTGCGCCGGCGTCGGAGGCAAGCCCGCAGCTGTTAGGGAGGGAGAAGCAGGCGCGAATGCTTCTCCTCCCGAACGCCTGCGGGCGGCTCGTCCGCGTTCGAATGCATGTAGAGCACTTTAAAGTGCTCTACATTTCGAACGCGCCGAAGACAGCTCCGGACACGTCGGAGCGCAAGCCCCGCTCGGGCAATGCGTATGCCGTGTCCGCAGCTGTCTCCCACGCGTACCGTTCAGCCCCGTGCGAAAACGTCTCAGCTCTTGAATGGAGAAACAAACCTGTTTTGTTTCCTTTGTTCTGGCCCCCAGGTATAATCTTGAATGGGCCATCAGAGCCAGGAAGGCAACTGCAATTTGTAATCCAATGGAGAGATCTGCCCTTTTCTTTTGCAAAATGCCATAGATCCTTTCCTTGCTTCTAGAAACATTTTAGATGTCCAAGGCTTTTATTCCAAGTTAATGGTCAAACCTCTTTCTTATTCCAATTGAGGGAGTCCCAAAAGCTCTGATGGAACCACACCCCAATCTTGGCTGGCCCAAGACATTGCTCCTACACCAGAACTTTTATTTAGCCAATTATTTTTATTAATAATCATAGCTGGTATCAGAAGCCAGGTCTGCCTGATTTTCTCTCAGATATTTCAGTTCTATGTATCTTTTCAGTTGGAAGCTGATACCATTAATATGCATTGATGCAATAGTTATTTCCACCATCCTCTTTTTACTTCTTTGTTCTTTTTCAATTATTTTCTTTCTCTCTCTGTCCCTTCTCACCTCCCCCTCCTCCTTATCAGTGCTGGGATTCCTCCTCTCGCTGGAGAGAAACCAGACTCCTACTTGGTCTTCCTTGGCACTGCTCATTAGGACTACATTCCTCCTCCCTCCTCCTTCCCCTGGTATTTCCCTTTTCATTTTTAATGCTCGAATATTTATCCTCTTGTCTTTATATTCCCAATGTTTAACATTTTACTTTTCAGTCCAAAATCATCTGAAAATACCTCTCTCATTCAGTCTCTTTAAACTCTAATTTCATTACCTGTTTGTTACAAATACACTGTTCAAGTTTTTCAGATATATCCTTTCCCCCTCCATCCTTCCTCTTCTTATAGTTTCTTTTTTTATTATTCCCCATATTTCTTGAATAGTTTTTATTCTCCATGTTTTTTAAGCTGCTTCAAGACTGTATTTTAAAGGGAAGTGGTATATAAATCTGAAGAAAGGCCTACTTGACTTGCCTGTATCTTAAGATCTGGAGTGGAGGCCCTCCTGGTTGTCCCACCACCCTTGGCAGCAAAAGGGGTGGGCATCTGGGAGAGGGCCTTTTCAGTGATGGCCCCTATGCTATGGAATAGTCTCCCCGTTGAAGCACATCTATCTCCTTCTTTGTGCACATTTAGGAAGGCAGTGAAGATGCACCTCTTTGTCCTGGCCTTTGGTTAAATGGGGATACACCTTCCCTTCCCTCTTGCATATGATACTGTTTTAATGCATACTGTTGTTATTTTAATGATGTTTGATGTTGTTATCTGCCCAGAGACCTTCGGGTATAGGGCAGTATAAACAAACAAACAAACAAATAATTCCAGGGAGATGCTGGGGACTGAACCAGCAACCCTCTGTTTTCCAGGCAGTTGCTATACTACTGAGTGGCCGCTTACTCCCCAGATTAATCTTAATTTAACATTTTCTTCTTCTTTCTTATTATTCATACTAACATATACTAGCATATACATATTTTATACTAGCATCTAGACATAATAAGTATAAAAAGGGAGTGTAATGAATACTGCACAGTGGGATTGTCTTACAAAAACTTCAGTCATCAAGGTTCCCTGGTCATTTCTTAATTTAACATATTAGCTATTTTTTCAGAATAGTAATATAATGTTACAGATTCAAGTTGTTGAGTGCAAATAGAAGCTCCTCCCACACCATGAGAGGTCAAAATCCATTGGGTATTGACAAAGACATCCGTGTTAGGTCAGATCAAAGCAAGATTTTCACTTGAAGTTTTCTTCAAATGAATCATATGAACCTGTGCTCGACAGAAGAATAGCTTCTATTTGTACCCACTTCCACTGTCTGCTCCTGAACAGATACTGTATTTGACTAATGCAGACTGTACTGTTTTTACAACAAAAAAAGATTCAAGGGTTGAAAACCAACTGAACAGAGCATAGTAACATATTTTTAGCAGCAGTTGAAGCATGTATCAAAGACCTGTGCTTTTCTCTTGTTAAAAAAATAATGCAGCTGCAGGCATCAGAAACGTAGTCCCTGGAATGCAATTAAGCTCAATTGCGTTCTAATGTATTCTATACCCTTTACAACCATTACATTTCCAATGTAATGCATTACTTAAAGTAACAATTATCAAGTGATTTGAATTGTTTCTTTGCAAGATGTTACAATGAGAAGAATACTATTTACATATAAACTAACAAGAAATAGTGTTTTGCAATACAAAGGTAGACAAATGAATTTAATTTTATCATCTGCCAAGAACCAATTATGTGATGCAAATGAGCACATACCTGATCTTTAATAATACATATGACATAAAATCTCTCCCTAAAGAGAGATTATGAATGAGAATCAATGGTAACCCTTTTCATTTGTGTTCTTATGTATTAAAAAGAAAAAATAAATAAATAAATGACTAGCACCCCAAAACTGTGAAGAAATTGGGACACCAAAGTCACAGAGTGTAGCCAAAATTGAAATCCAAAATAATTTATTACTGAATATTTATAAATATCTATAAAAGATAAAAGCCGTGTGTTTGTGTTAAAAACCTCACCTCAAAGTGTTGGAAAGGCTGGCCCTTCTCCAGAAGGAAAATCATATGACTGTGGGTGATTCATTCTTCAAGTCACATTGGGCAGGGAGCTTAGCAGGGAGATTGGGCCAATCCCAACATGGAAACAAATGCTGCTGGCCAGTGACCAATCAGAGCCCCAGAAACCTGAGTTGGTGGTGGCCAATTAATGGTGTGGCATTTAATGTTAGGGTGTCATTGCCAGACTTCAAAGTAAAGGAACAGCAACATCTGGAAATATGAAGTAAGATTACTCTTTGAGCTGTTTGAAGTGTTACTCAAGCCTCTGCACCCCCTGTTCACAATCTCAGCAGGAAAGAGGCTTCAGCGTCTTTCCTGAAGCTTCTTTCCTGTCAGCCGACATGGGAACAGGGGCTTGAGACAGGAAGGCAGTAAGGTTGCTGTCACGATGCCCAGCGTTCCAGTTAGTGCCTGCCCTCTCTGGGAGTAGCTTGGCCCTGTTTGGATGCTGGGTTCGTGCAACGGCCAAGTGAATACTACAGTGTGGACACAAAACACTGGTAGCAAGCGTTTCAACAGTAAACTAAAACAAGTTTATTATTACACACAAGCAATACTAGAAGATAATAAGGTTCAGGTAGTTGTTGGTTTAAATTTGCAAGTCTCTTAAAGCTAGGAGCTAACCCTTTCCTCTACAGGAAAATAGTTCACCTTTTAAAAGACAAGCCTCCACACATTCCTCCTCCCTCTGACTTGCTTTGCCACAGCTCAAGCCAAGGAAGTGTACCAGAACGTGGCCCTAGATGATCACAAGGCCCAGTCCGTCCTTGCTTGTCCGATCATCCAGCCTGGCCAGTTGCTAGTGAAGTCTCCCTCAGAGCCACAATCCACCCGATTGCCTCCTTCAGAAATCACTCAGCCCAAAAGACCAATGGTCAGCTGCTGGTCCAGCTCCCTCAGGATTCAGCTCTTCTTCTGTTCCCTTCAGCTCTTCTCCCAGCATGAAGACCCCTGGTCAACTACTGGTTCCAGCTCCCTCAGGTTCAGCTCTTTTCCTTTCAGCTCTTGTCCCAGCATGAAGACTCTTTCTGCTGTACTCTGTGTTCATTTATACACACCCCCTGATCCTGATTGGCTCTAGCCGCAATAAAATGTTGCTGGAGACTCCTAACAGAGGTTGCTGTCCCTCCAGCCTGATTGGTGGGAACTCCTTCTCTAGCCCCTCCAGCACTCAGATCCCCGGACAGCTTTTCCCTCCAAAACCTTACTGCAGCCAATCACTGCAACAGGGCCCGCACAGGATTTCCCGCTCTTTTTGCAGCCCAAATCCCAGGGTTTGCAACAAATTGTTTGCAACAAGGCTGGCTATTGCAGCTTGCAAGAAGCCTGCAATGCCAGAAAGCAAAGCAGTTTGCAGCCTGTACCCTGAAACCGTCACAGTTGCCCCCCTGGAAAAGGGAGAACACTCAAGCCTCTGCACCCCCTGTTCACGATCTCAGCTGACAGGAAAGAGGCTTTGTTTTAAATCTCAAGCCTCTTTCCTGTCAGCTGAGATCTTGAAGTCTGGGACCAACCCCATGTGCAGGCTCAGCTCAGACCAAATCACCCAAACTGTGCCCAGACTTTTCTGGGTACCAGATTTGGTTCTGGTTTGGCACAGGTTTAGGCAATTTGGTCCACGGGAATCGGGCCAAATCTAAAATGGGCAGGAAAGGCCCTTGCTTAACATGATTTCAGTCCCGGACCAAATGTGCATGGGGACGTGCCCCTAGAGGTAGGATGGGCAAGAATCGTGCATCACCCTGGCCCATCAAGATCTTCCTCTTCCTTCCCATGGCTTAGCTCATAATAACTGCCCTGAAATAGAAAAAAAAGTGATCAAAATGATAAGAAAATTTCTTGTTCACATCACATTGCAGTTAGAGAGGGAAGGACATTTTAATATTCTGCACACACCATTGTAACAAGCAGCTCTTTATTTCAGAATGCCAGTTCTGCTCAATGGCTTGTCTACCTGCTTACCTTTGATTGCTAAATTGGCTGAATGTGAGGCAGCATGTTTTGTTCAGCAAGGCACACCAAAAAGCTGGATTTCCTAACAGAGTTCAGTGCAACACTTTACATTTGCCCTCAGAATAATATATATGAAGGTGTGTCAAGGTGATAAGAGTTTTGGTCCAGTTCGATAAATGTTTGGAGTTCAAATAAATGATAGGTTGTAGTGAGATTTTAGCCTGACGATGCTGAAATCTCATGTACAAGCTGTTCTCAAGACAGCTCTCCCATGAACGTTATATATTTCAAGAGAACAGATGTTTTATGGTGATATCACATATAGATTCAGTTCATCAGTTCATCTGTACTCAGAATTAGGATGGGTGTTTGGGTTTTGATATTGAATCATTTTGCCTGGTCTCAAAACTACTGAACAGAATATCTTCATACAGCAATTTTCCACTCAAACTACCAAGCAACAAATAGAAAATAGGATAATTTAATTCAGGTTCCTAGATTCTTTCTTGGAAGCATCCTAACATAACAAAAAGTATACAAGAAACCAAAGGCAGAACATGCACCAACTTTTCCAGAAGTTACTTTCAGTGCTGGAGGAAGAATTCCTAGTGCTCATCTTTTAAAACTGTTCAGGGCAGAAATTATGGCCTTTTCCCAACCGTAGTTTATAATTCTCTTGGTTTTGACCTTCCATTCCTTACAGACCACATACACCCATAGTTAAATGCTTGAAACTGACTAAATAAATGGTGGCATCCAGACATCAGTTGTTTATTTTCCTATAACTCTGACTTACAAGGCCCTAAATGACTTGGGCCCCAAATATCTAAAGGAACGCCTTCTCCCATACTGACCTGCCCATGCCTTGAGATCGGGAGGAGAGGCCCTCCTGGTTGTCCCACCACCCTCAGTAGTGAGGCGGGTGGGCACCCAGAAAAGGGCCTTTTCAGTAATGGTCCCCAGGTTATGGAAGAGTCTCCCCCTTGAGGTGCATCACGCCCCTTCTCTGTATATGTTTAGGAAGGCAGTGAAGATGCACCTCTTTGCCCTGCCCTTTGGCTAATGTGACCATTTTCCCCCCCACCGTAGATATTAGTATTCTAATATTTAGGCTGCATCCCTAAATGACTTATTTGCCTCTCTGGTTTTCCTCTACTGTCACTCTATTCAAGCGGACTTTAAAAGTGCCGTGCACTTCCGGAATAAGCGTCCGCACGAGGCTCAGCAAAACGCACATTTAAAACTCACCTTCCATCCCCATGGAAGCGTGTTTTGCTTGCCTGCATCTTTTTCTCCCCGCCCCCTCTCTTGTTGATAGGGTGCCGTCAGGAATGGGGAGGGACTGCACTCTGCGCGGCCACAACCAGGAAGAAGCGCCTGACAAGTTCAAAGGAAAAATAGCCATCGGTTCTCTGTTCATCTCCCAGATCTCTGCCCCCTGAAATGGCTTCCCGTGCCAGCAAAGGCAGCGGCTGCAGCCATCATCCACGCGATCGTTCGCTCATTCACTCTCAACACTTTCATAGATCACTGTCAAAATCCACCTGGTAGAGCAGCGGTGACTGTAGCAATCTACCACTTCACACCTGATAACAATTGCAACAATGTTGCAATTCTGCACAATTCTGGCTCTTTGAAAGTTCTGAGCTTTAGAAAGGGAAAGGAAGGGAAGCTGCTGAACTTCTGGGAGATGTGTGAATGTTTTATGGCTGTGTGTGCAGGCAGCAATCCCTGCCCCTTTTGCCACGAAGAGTCCCCATGGTAAATGCTGCCAGGAAAACCCACGACTTCCAAAAAGAGTGCTGGAACTCTTCTTTAAAGTGCACCTTTTTTTGTCACTGATTTTCCTCCTTTTGTAGCGCTGGAAGCTCATTGAAAAGCCGGGCATGGGGGCCCTCAGAGGCAAAAGAAGATTTTTAGAGGGCTTTAAATTGCTTGGGGACAGGGCCTTAGTATATATTTTTAAATATGCTAGGGTTTTTTTAAGAAAGTGTTTTTATGGATATCATGGTTTTAATCTGTTGTTTTAAAACGTGTAACCCGCCCTGAGACCTAGAGATATAGGGAGGGATATAAATATAAATAAATAAATATAATTGGATATTCCAGAATATTGGAAGGTGGCGGAAGCGGGGGAAGCATTGGGATGAAGCTGACAGTCATGATTATCACTCCCCGCCAGATGTCCCACCAAAGCAGCTACCATCAGGATGGGGGGTGGGTCAGAGACCACCATGTTATCCCACCCCCATCCCGATTACAGCTGCTTCAGCAGTGGGGCATCAGGGCGAGGGAAGGGGCAGTGGGAGCTTGTCTCTGCTACTGTCGCTTCCCTGTTGCAGGTGCATGGGAGGGTGAGTAGAAAGCACCACCTCTCCACCTCTGCCACTGCGGGTGGCTGAAGTGGGACAATCAGAGTGGTGGAGGCAGAGGGGGGAGGTGGCGCTTGTCCCTCCTTGTCAACCTGCCATCACCAAGAGTGATGGAGGGGGAGGTGGCACTTGACCATCACCGCTCCCCATCCTCCATGCAGCTGCATCAGGGGAGCTGGGATGGAAGCAGTGGTGGCAACAGTGGAGGCAAGCCCCTGCTCCCCTCCAGTGTGGCTGCTTCAGTGGTGGGGAGGGCAGCAGGGGCCACAGAGGTGCCCATTATGCCTGCTGGCCACCCCCAATCCACCAACACTACCCACCCAGCACAGACTTTGTAGCTGCTATAAGCAGCTATGAAGACATGCCTCTACCCCCCCTGCTCCCCATAGGTGGGAGGACACCATGAGTGGTATTGGCACTGGCCAATTGCACCACACCAACACTGCCCCTTCTGGTTCCAGTTAAATGGAGCACTGGAAAGGGTGCCACAGCATCCCCATGGTGCCCTGCTTAGCACCCATTGCAATTGGGTGTTACCAGGCCCATGGGGACATATGGGGTCCTCCCCAAATTCCAGATCTTGAAGATCAAGATCTCAGGGAAGACTCTATATCAAAGATTCAGATCTTCAAGGTCCAGATTTTTGAGGCCCGTGCAAAAACAGGGAAAGATATCTGAATTTCCCTTCTTGAAGGCATTCAGAATGCAGGCTTCAGAATCAGTAAAGCAGCACTCAAAAACTCATAAAAGATTGGAATGTAATAGTCACCAGTCATTCGATTTGTGAAGATTCCTTCTCTCCAGGAGCTTGATATTCCCTTCCTTCAGGCACAGGATGGCCAGATGGCAGAAAATAGAAGAGAATGAGACTAGCCTGCAATATGGAGCATTTGCTCCCAACAGTAGCTTTCCATCTACCAGTGCCATAAAAGTCAATAGTATTTGTAGTCTGAGTTTACCTGAGAATGTCAAAGTGACATTTGCTATTATTCCACAAAATAAATTTTGAAGCAAATTGATCACCAATAATGACTTTTCATATATTTGGAAATATGCAAAGAGATCCCAGGAATTAGCATGTGTTGGAAGTTGACTACTAAGTTGATCTAGAATCCAAATATGCTAAAGTGAGAGAGATCAAAGTTCCTTAAAGTCACTAACCTGCAGGAGTTTGATCTGGGAGCAGTTGGTACCCTGAGGCCTGTTCGCACTCGGATGTATCCAGGAATATATCTCAGAATGGGGATCTGTTGTCAGCATGCTAATGCAGACTTTGGCAGCCCTCACTTGGGGCCTGCTGTAGTCTGCACTAGCATGTGGACAGCAGGTCCCTGTTCCAGGATATATTCCAGAATAAAGCCAAGTACGAATAGGCCTCTACTTTCAACTGTTATCTCTGCCCTTGTGAGATTGGCAAAATAGAATCAGTTAAGCATATAGTTTTCCATCATAAATTGAGACAAATGAAGCAATCCAAAGAGACCACTGCCTTATTGGTATCTCAATAACATCATGTCATGTAACTTATTTCTTTGATGTTTATATAAGTATTTATCTCCAGGTGGCTATATTTACTGTATTGACAATGCAAATTAGAACAAAATTCATCAAAAATAACTAGCAGTATAATTTTTAATTGTTGATTATTACTTAGACTGCATTTGTGCCATGACCTATTTCAAATATATCTGCTTAGTAATCAAAGTAAATGTGGGATAAACAACACCTGCCTCTTTGTTCTTATCTTCATCATGAAAAGGGTTAGGAGATCTCCTTCCAAACATTTTCTAAAGACTAACAACTTTTCTGAAAGTTCAACTCCAAAGAGAGGTATTTTATTGTGCAACCCTGATTGAACCTGCTCAAAGACTGCATAAGTATCTCTACCTTGCTGCTAAATATTACATTCATAGTGATATCATTATCCACCTGAAGCTTAGATCCAACCAGGAAGTAGAAAGCTGGAGTCCATGGCACATCCACTGTATTGGATGTATCCCAGCAGAGAGCAAGTAGGACTTTCTGCACTTTTTTCCCTTGCTAAAATAATTTCCTCTATATGATGAAGGACTGCCTATCCTTGATCTTAGGTTACTAGGGTAGTCTTTTTAAGATTTCTATATAACTAGTTCCCCCATGGGCTCATGAGCAATGGAAGGCTAATCTCTAGCTTGAAGGCCCAGACATCTGTTGCTTTCCTTTCATAAGAAGAGCCCTGCTGGATCAGGCTGCAGCTCATCTAGTCCTACCAATTGCTTATAGACAACCTCAAGCAGAGGATAAAGGCAAGACCTTTACCTGCTCTTGAATCCCTTGATGCTGTGAAAACAGTTTTGCTGAGTCTGCTCCCTCTATGTTCTGTGTGACAAGACTAGAGGCATTTCCGCACTGCATCGCGTTCGAAACGGAACGCGTTCAGGCGGAAAGCTTAAGACAGCTACGGGCGCTTTCCCCGTTCACACACAGACGCGCCAGAACGCGTGTAAACGCGTTCCGGAGCGTCTGTGTGCGAAAGGGGAAAGCGCCCGGAGCTGTCTTAGCCGGCAAACGCCGGCAAGGGGCGCGGAGACAGCTGCGGAGGCAGATCGACAATCAGCTGTTTGACAAACAGCTGATTGTCAAAGCCGCGCGGCGTCGGAGGCGAGCCCGCAGCTGTTCGGGAGACAGAAGCAGGCGCGAACGCTTCTCCTCCCGAACGGCTGCGGGCGGCTCGTCCGCGTTGGAACGCATGTAGAGCACTTTAAAGTGCTCTACATTTCGAACGCGGAAAAGACAGCTGCGGACACGTCGGAACGCAAGCCGCGCGCGGGCAATGCGGATGACGTGTCCGCAGCTGTCTTTTCCGCGTTCCGTTCAGCCCCGTGCGAAAACGTCTTAGGTGTGGTTCTGCACTGGACCTCTGAAATACAGATCTATTAGATCCATATTTCAGAAATCCGTGCTAAGTAGATCTGAACAACTGTCTGCCTACCATGACCCTCCCTCTTAAACCCATTGTAGAAAACAAAGCTGTGTGAGGAGGTAAAATGCCCTCCCTTCATAGTTGCCAGCCTTTAAAACTAGCTGTTTGTTTTGTTAATAAAGGTAACCCTAGGATATTATGGGAAATGAGTTTTGCTTTGCTTCATTGTCTCTGGTGAAGCATGCTCTGGAAGAAATAGATCCCCAGGCTCGGATACACATGGGAAAGCAAAGCCAGTGTTTGTGTCCCACGCTAGCCTGGTAGGATTATTTAATACACACTTCTAGGCTATCATACTTGGCTCATCAAATCTTTATTTAGAAAATAACAAGAAGGACTGATAGTTTTGTTCTACTTATCTAGGCTTTATTATCCTTTCTGGGAACTCTTCCAAGATAGAGGCCATCTGTGGGTGTTAGCAAACTATAAGTAAAAAAAGGATAATCTCAGGAAGAGTTGATGTGTGAGAAGACCAGCTGAGATTTGGTAGAAGCAGCCCTTGCAGGCTCACTTGGCTACTCATTAAAGTTGTGATTAACCTGAGATTGACAGACTACTGGGTTCCACTAGCACTAAGTAGCCATTAAGTACCCATTAGGGACTCATTAAGTACCCATTAGGTTCAGAGCAGGAAGAACCCATTTCCACTGCAGACCCGATTAGAGTCATATTTATTTGTTTCCACCAGTTCTAGGGAAATCTGGATTACATGGGTCCTCCAGGACCTATAATCTGGATTTCCTGTAGACTCCATTAAAGGGATCTACAATGGGGTCTTCAGGTATCAAATTCAGATTATACGGAACAAGTTTCCCCCGCAATTGTGCAATGGGGCCTGGGGGGGGACACCCATGGGGGGTGCCCCAAAACCCAAAGTTCCAAAGCCCATGCACAATCTCCAAAGCCAGCTCTGAAGCTGGCTCTGAAGAATAGCACACGCTTTGAAGAGGACCCCATGTGAAAATAATGCCATTCCTATGGACCTTTGTCAAAGGCTCTGGAAAATCTTTGGCGTTTATGGCAAAGCCCTGGAGATTCTCCAGATAATCTTTGGAGTTTATGGCAATGCTCTGGAGATTCCCTGGAAAATCTTTGGGATTTATAGCAAATCTCCAGAGAATCTCCAGTGCCACTCCAGAGAATCTTCAAAGAATCTCTGGAGCGACTATGGAGATTGCACCCCCTGTCCCCCCAAAAACCTGGGGTGACAGGCAGGCCCCACATGGGTAGATCCGGATTCACCAAATGGGTGCTCCGATGTTTCCACTGCGGGCAAGCTAGCGCCCATTGCTATTGGGTGCTGCACTGCCTGTGGGGACGCATCGGGTACCTCCCTTAATCCGGATCTACTAGATCCAGATTAGTTGAAGGTCCCATTCCTTAAATCTGGATCAGTTTAGATCCGGATTAAGGGATGTAAGTGGAAACACCCCTCTGGACTCTGTCAACATCTCTAACTGCTCCAAGAGACTTAAATTAATAGAAAGTTACTGTTTTGTGGTTACTCTCTGCTTTCATGTTTGAATTAAACCCACTTAATTTTTTTTCCTCCCAGGCCTTTCATTATTGCTGGATTAGGTCCTAGAATTTTAACCAGACGGGGCTTTGACGACACTCCCATTCAATGACTACTACCTACTACTGAGGAATGAGTATGAAAGTTCTAGCCCATGTTTACCAGCAATGAATATATACTTTGAAGAAACTGAAAGTCACACCAGGGCACGGCCACTGCTGGGCTGAAAATCATATCCTACACCAAACAAAATAATATCCTATAGTAAACAGATAATCAAAATCCTGTCCACTTACAGCTGTAGGTAGGGGAGATACTTTAGGAGAGATGCTGGATACATTTTGAAGGACATTATGAGCTGCTGTTTCCTCAATAATGGCACAGTGGGAAAGAGAAGAATGATTCACACAGCCTTCCTTTTACAAGCTTAATGGTTATCTTGTGGCAGAAAGCCCCCACAAGCAATTACCAGTCATCATTATCAAGTTCTATCATTTCCCTGTTCCATGTGATTCGTATAAATTACTGTTTATGTGGTGGAAACAACTCCATATTGTGAATCTCCTTTAGATTCCTTCCCCCACAGCTTTCTTTTCACTCAGATGACATAGACACAAAGAAGAACTGTAGTCTTGTAATTTAAATCACAATCCAGTAAAAAAGAGTGTTTTTTTAAAAAGTAGTGATATTTAATTCACTTTAGTTTTATGCATTCCATTTCATTGTCTATAGGCTGCATTGCCAACAGGGATTAATTTCACACAGACATTTCTGCCCAGGTTCTCCAGTTATTAAATTGGAGGAATTTGTCTGTTTGTTTCTGACATAATGTTTCCCCCCTCTCCTAAATCAATCAAATGTGTCACTGAACGGTGAAAGTGAACAGGATTCTGTATGGAAAAGAAATTGAGCTAAATCAAGAAGGTAGCTTTGTGAAAAGACTATTTTCCTTGCAAAGAAAAGTTCTTGCCTTTTATAGATTTTCCAGAGGATTCCTTTAATTGAAACATTTTACCATCCTAAGACAATCAGCTTTGACCACAATTTGATATACCACTCATGAGAGTAAAGATATGGCTTTTCCAGATGGTTTTCCAATCGGAATTAGGAAACATTTGGTCTGGTACCAAAATCGGGTTCCCCATGCATTTTTTATTTGGTCCGATTTCCGTGGACAAAATTGCCCCAAACCGTACTAGACCAGGACAAAATTGGGTACCCCCAAAACCCAAGTCTGGGCATGGTTTGGGGGTCTGGCACGCATTGCTTAGTGAGCCGAACCTGTGCATGGGGATGGGCCTGGGCTAATCGAGCAGGAGATTGGTGCTCATGTCATGGGGAGGTGAAGTGTGCTTGCTGTTCCTGCTCTGTGCATTGGAGATCGCAACCACTGAGACTTTTTGGGAGTGAAAAAATCCCGATTGTCAAGGCTGGCGGCATAATGTCTTAATTTTTGTCCCTTTTCCATGGCAAATATTCCACCTTGTTTTCCCTATAACCAAGGCAGGCAGGATAATGGCTTGATCTTGCCCCTCTTCCCAAATATTCTACTCCCATTTCCTGATCACCAAGGCGATCATAAGCTTGCTGGGCGTTCTTGCAGTTCCTGGTGGAGCGGAGGTGCACAAAACTGCTCAACTGCTCAACTACCACCAAACCTCGTAGTGGCTTTGGGTTTTTAAATTTATTTTAAAATTTATTAAACCTTAATTTTAAAATTTTCCATGCCTCCCAGCCCAGTCTTGGTTTCTGTGCTGCTAAGGGAGGGACACTAATGCCTTAGCCAAGGGTGGATTCCACTTTTAGCCTAAATACCCTTCACTTCTTATTTTATTTAGTAACGTTGTTCAAAATGGCCTTTTTAATGCCCCGATTCACCCTCGCTTCAGCTGGTGCCACTTTCTCCTGTTTCTCCCCAAGCAACAATGTTGGAGAAACAGCTCCTTCATTAGCTACAGCATGGCTTGAACACTTTTACTTTTTAAGGGAACAGGCACCTTTTCATCTGTGTTCCCCTTAGTATACTATAATAAATACTTCAGACCAAGCTTCTTTGAAAATAACAAGAACTGTTGCTTTATTGATTACACTACCAAAGAGAAAATAAAACAACCTTTAAAATCATAAGTTTGTATTGCTGTCTGATCACTGCTCTGCTATAATAAAGATTCTTTGGGTATGGGGCAGGATAGAAATGTAAATAATAAAATAAAATAAATAAAAATAACTTCTCCCTGGCTACCCACCCATCCCGGCCTAAAAACCCAGACTTAGTCTCAATATTTCCCTTCACAGGAACAATGCATTCAAACTTGAACTGTTCAAACAACCACATCAAGAACTAGAACAATTTCCCCTCCTTGGCACTGCCTTTTACACCTGGCATTCTGTTCCTAGTCTCTTTCCATTGGCTGAGCTCTTGGGCTATTTCACCCCCTCCTTACTCTATTCTAATAAGCTCCACCCACTGCTTACCTTTCAGTACAGTTACACTGCTATAAAACATACCTACCAATAATGCGCTGTCATAGGTGGAATGCAGCATTTGCAGTTGGCAGCACAGGGGTGGGCTGATGTCAATCTGGCTTCCAATGAGGAGAGAGGGGGCGGAGAGGAGATGGCACTGCTCCCATGTGCCGGGGTTTGGTGCAGTTTGCATGGGAACGGCTGCATCCGCACCCAACCTGTACCCAACCCGTGTTACCGGGAATGGCATGGGGATAGGTAAGATTCAATCTCGGACCCGGTCCTGGTCTCATGCGTGCCCAATCAGAGCCAAATGGTTTGCATGGGGACGCGGCCTTAGATTTGCTTGCCTTCACTGATGACAGCAGGCTCATTGCATACTATAGGAAATTTAAAATTCTTCTCCTGAATGTCTTCAAGTACAGTTCAGCAGGTTCCATGAGGTGACTTTAAAAACCACTGTGAGGAGTCAAGAGCAGGTAAAGGTTTTGCCTTTGTCTTCTTCTTGAGAATGCCCAGAAGCAACTGGTGTGTGTGACAGGATGCTGGACTAGATGGTGTGTGCCCTGATCCAGCCGGGTTCATCTTATGCCCTTATGTGGTCAAGTTAAGACAGAATATCATCTACAGGTCTCAGTGTGCTTGGTCAGATCAGGACTGGTGTGCAATGGACTGCAACTTGATTAAGGTGTGACTGGGGGAAAGATTTTTAATCATTAGCTGCACAACTGGCTATACTTTTCATTTGCTTTACCTGTAAGGCACTTTTTTCTCACTGCTGTTTCTGTCCTTCCCATGTGAACCAGAGCTCAAGTGAACTGGTCTGTACTAGAGGAAGCAGGCAACATTTTAAAGGTTGCATTTTGGCTGAAGCCACATTCTAGGGGGAATGCATGAAGTGTCACACTAAGGTGTTTTTCATGTTTCTAGTACAGAATGGCAAATTTATTTTCCAATAAGCCCTTCCAGCATGACATTTGTTTTTGCACATTGTTTAATAATCTCCTTGTATTTTGCATTTTGTTAATTGCAGGCAAATCACCTTTGACATACTATGGAAAGGTGGTGTACAAATGATGGTGGTGATGATGGTTATCATATAGAGATGTGCCAAACCAAGTGAACCAAGGAGAATCACAGGAAGTTCGCTATAGTTCATTTGGTTCGCTTGGTTCCCTTGGAACCAAATCAACTGAACCACTAAATTTCAGTTTCTGCACACCCCTATGATTGTACAGTTCAAGAGTGTGGTGGTGACACATCTGGGGCAAGGGTTCCAATACTAGAAGGCTTTCACATTTGTAACTCATTGTCAACAATAATTGCTAATACCCTAAATTATCAAAAGGGCATACAGCTAAGAAAGAAGTTTGTCAGCAACAGAAAACACATTTTAGTTTCCTTTTAGCACAACTGACTCCTTTCTGTCTTCCATGCTTCACGTTATGTCCGGTAGATCCTGCTCCTTAATAGGTATGCTAAGATTTTTAAGTTCTTTCAGATTTCATTGCCCTTGAATCCTTATGCTTATATTTGAGTCATGCAAATTAATAATATTTTGTGTCTTGGTTGAAATAGAATTGGTAAGCCATGAATAACATTTCCATTCCAAACACCTAGATGATAGCTTTCAAAAATGCATACAAACTAAAGTGATTGCTCTAGCCATTGACAGTGATTTCTGGTAAGGGAGGACTCATGAATGCAAAGGATGAGCTTCTCATTAATGTTGATAGGGAGCAAAGAGTGGAATTCTTTGAAGCCTTGTTCATACTTATTGTTGTGGAATAAAGATACGAAAGGACTAATGTTGCCAAGTACCTCTTCTTGTTAGCTCATTGATTACCGAAGCTTGCAAAGCCTAGCTAGTTTTCTTTCTGTTGTATCAGAGAGGGCTCATAGGAAGGAGATTTGGTGGTGTGCTTTATCCACACTTCAGCAGAATATTTTGAAACCTTTGGGCTACATATCATGCCACTTATCAGAGAGTTTGCATATAAAGATGCTTTATAAATGCAAACACAGCTGCAACATACACTTTTGAAAGTGTATTTTTTTAAATGACCTATATTGGGGGGGGGTGTCTTTTAGTTTTCTGGAGGTTTTCTTAGGGTGGATGCTTTTTCCTTATAATTCATGGCATAGACCTTCATAAGATTTATACACATTACATAGGTTTTCTGCAGTAAATGGATTATTCAGAACACATATAACGCTATTTCATAGTCACTGATATTTACAAGGCATTTTTGAAAACAAGCAATCATAAGAGACTTTTTTTTCCAAAAAGACCAATAATAAATCTTCCATCCCTTCTTATTTCCAGTATTCAGTCAATGAGTTCTGTCATTTAAGTAGCTAAATAGCTCTAAGAAGGATGTAAATACCAGGGATTTTAAAAGCACTGCATTATCTTCCCCCATTCCTGTTTATAGTTTACCTGCTTGATGTGGGGAAGAGAACCAATGAACCAGGAACAGAATAATAACAAGGAAATAGTGGAGGGAAAGGGAAAGAAGGGTAGTAGACTGTTGAATAGGTATCTGCAGCTTTGAAACTTTTTTTGCACTTATTTGTGGTATTCCAGGATAGGATGGGCCACCGTGTGATGGAACAAGCCCCTGCCCCAAACTAGGATGGGTTGTCAAGGGAGAGAAAAAGGCTCATCCTCATTCAAGCTTCTCATATAATTCTGGTCCTCACCACTGTCTCTGGAGAGCCCTCAGAAACAGCACCAAGGTTACAAAGACTGGGAATGAAAGCTCCCGACACTTGATGTTTCCAGTCTGAAGAGTTTTGCAGCAGCAGACAACATCCACTGATACATTCAGGAGTGCTACCAGAAAGAGTCCCACATATTATATTGGACCATGGGAGTATGCTGTTCCAACACCTTCGTGGATGGATATACCAGCACTGGACCAGTTGAAGACTTCTTCAAAGAGGCCAATAACTATACCATGCTAGGTGCCATTTCTGGCATACTCATGGTCTATGCTTTGTCCAATGTGAACAAAGTGTTACAGGGGAGCCATTAGTGTCCAAACTGCTGCCTCTTATTCTAGATTTTTTTCCCCCAAAATAAGGGACAGTGTGGAAAGAGCCTAAGTATGGCCCCATCCAGATGGAGGGAATATAGCCCTATTATGGTGCCAATGTGGTGGGGTTGGCTCATGTATTTGAGGCAGCCTGACCAAGTGCTAGAAACTATTGCTGGAAAGCCCAGTGCTAGTCATAAATCCACCCACCATGCATGTATGGAGGCCAAAGCAGACATCCACATATGCATGGAGGAGTCAACACACATATTTGGGCTTTCAGCACCAGCCAAATGTTTTGGTGCATGTGTTAGTAAATTATACAAAGATGACTTCCTGTGAACAACAACGGCAAAGTGACACACAAGGAGAACCTCTAACAAGTGAAATACAACATGGAAGACAGAAAGGAGTCAGTGTCCTTCTCTGTCAGACTTTTCTATCTCTCTGGCTGCAGTCACACCTTCAGTCCACTTTCAGAGTGAGATAACGCATCAGCAAAGTGAAAAGCCATTTTCCTTTGCCATTATCTAACTCAGAAAGTTCATATCTGGGATAGATAATGTGGAAAGAACATAACTGGTCACCTTACTGATGTGTTCTCATGCTTGAAGGTGGACTGAAGCTGGATTAAAACTTAAGTGTGAACTTAGCACTTGAGTGACAGGAAGTTCATAGGATTTCTCAGCAGGGTTCCAAGGGAGTCGCCCCCCCTCCCCAAAGCAGGGGCAGCAGAATCAAAGCTTCCACAAATGGATGGGACAGCAGGCCAGAGGAATACCAGCCTCTGAGCACATTTGTAAGCCTGTCTTTGAGGCAAACTAAGTTCAGCTTTGAAAAAATAGCCCTGGGAGCATTTACCAATCATCTGAAATGCTAAATCCAGCATAACTTTTATAACATTTCCAGAGGCTTCAGTTTTAAGGTATCATCTAAAGATTGAATGAAATTTGAAACTTATCACTGTCAGCTAAGACATAAAGTGTAGGAAAGTAATGGAAAAGTAAGTGGAATGACAGTCTAGCAAAGCAAATGACAAAATGGATGTTTGGAAACAGGAAGTAAGGTTATTTTCTACTTGATGAACTACAAAACTACAAAAAAGAAGTTCTTCAAAGTGCTAAACTTTATCATGGAAAGCATTATAGAAATCACAGAACTTATGAATAAAATCAAGCAAACTCTGAGAGCTTATATGGAGAAAAAGAACAAGAGTAATGAATATGAACATAAAATGCCATCAAGGCAGGTGACAGAAGAAACAGATCTCAGTAACAAGGGAAAACCAAAAGAACAAAACAAAGCCAGCAAATTAACTTTTTTTTTTGTTTGAGGAGGATGAAATATTAGCAAGTTTGGAAAAGAAACAGTTTCATGTTCAAAATTTTGATGGTGTACAAATGAAAGGGGCACAAAAGCTTGGTATTTATTGCAAATGGGTGGCTAAGAGACATAAAAAAAATTGAAATGTCCCTGGAAAGGAAGGAAATTCAAGAGACAGATTAAAGATGTGTCTAATAGCTAAAAGATTAATGATATATGATACAAGGTTTTGGCATAAAAGTCTGATGTTACAAGGAAGATAAAATAAAATAAAAATCTGAAATCTTGATTAACCAAAGGGCAACAATTAATCTGAAATATAAAAATATAAATAGGTAGAATGCTTAGAGATAATATTGAAATTTAGGTATATAAATTATGAAGACTATCCAGGCATAACTTATGTAACCTAAATACTTATAATGATACTAAATATATTAAAACTTTTGTTAAATGAAAAGTAATTATTAGGTATAGTTAGTGATTTATCTGTTAATATGACTGGCTTTATATTGGTGGTTAGATTGATAAATTTACTTTGGATTGATTGGTAAAAATTTGGAAACTTTTTAATATGCATACATTTGCTGGAAACTGGAAACCCTTTATTGACTTTTTATAAGAATTAGAAAGTGTCTTTATAATTACTGGATTTGAAAACTGATGATTAACAAAGATGAAGTGGAAGAGGACAGAGATACTATAAGGGCCAAGAATACAGAAATACAAGAGAAGTTTTCGAAGAAGGCTGGAGGTCAACAGTCAACATTCACAAGAGTGACTGATAACATTTGTAGGAGTCCGCATGTGGGAACTAGAAGAAGGTATTATGTATTCTGTAAACAAAAAAAACTTGTATTAAATTGCACAAAGACACTCAGGCTAACAAGAGGTAATGGAGGGGATCAATAGATCACATGATTCCTTGCTAGTGGGTTATTTGGCTACTGTCTGGAGGCAGCCAAAGCCAAAGCAAGCCTAATCCAGACAGCACTTACTGATTCCACATTATCTGGATAATCTGGAGTAAAACACATCTGGGGTGAATTCCCACTTAGCTCCATTAAAGCGGGATTTTAAAAAAAGATGCGAACACACATTATTTGAGTTCCCATTTGCTTTTCTTAATTCCGCTTTAAAGTGGAGCATGGTGGCAGCGCAGCAGCAGAACCCGAAAGGGAGGGGGAGCTTGCTCGCTCTCTGGCCCCTTTCTGTTCCTCCTTCGTACGCCTCAGCAGCACCAGGGCTGCTTGGCGGGAAGTGGAGTGAGCAAGCAGGACAATGGCAGTGGCAGTGCCCTGCAGCAGCCACAATGGCAGGCACGAAGCAGCCGCTGAAATAAAAGGCAAGCAGGCGGACAGGCAAGCAGGCAGCGGCAGACAGGCAGGTGGGTGGGTGGGCAAGCAGGCAGGCAGGTGGGTGGGTGGGCAGTAAAACAGTTTCAAAACACTCTGATCCAAGTGGGAACGCCCCATAAACCATTTCATTAAAAGAAACGGGAGCGAGAGTTGTTTAAAAGGGTGTTTAATTCATTTTATCAATTTTACTCTTTTAATGCGAAAAGCCACTTTTCAATGCGGACAGAGTGTTTTGAAACCATTTTGAACACTCATTTTGAACATTACCCAAAATAATGTGGAATAACTAAGTGTTGACTGGATGAAGCTTTAGAATGAGCAGGGATAACCTGTCACTGTGTAATTCCCTGGCTCAGCTGAACTGATTCAGCCTAAGTCGTTAGTGTCCAGGCTGAATGTTGAACCTAAGACATCCTTCAGCTCGGAGTTCTATTGCAGGTACCACTTGTCATTTTCAAATCCTCTTATTCCCAACAGAAGACAGAAAAGCTCAAGGCCATTCTTCAGTCTCTCCTGGGAAATAATTATGGTTCTAAATGGGATGTGACTTAAAATACATGACCGATAGGGGAAAATGGAATTTATTAAGGAGCAAAAAATGACAGCTTAAGCCAATGACTATGACAGCATAAGCAAAATGAAAAGCCTTCCTGCTTTATATCTGTGGTAATCTGCCATTGTTGCGTACGGCATGTTGGCCATATGCCATTCATTTATCAGGCTTTCACTTACCTTAAATTGAGGAGAAGCAGCAGTACACAGTGGCAGGCATCTGACAAGTTAAATGGTCAGAGAAGTGCATCTGAATATGAAGCAGCAAAAGAAAAATATTCCCTTGCTCTTATCATTTTAAAAGACTAATGGAGCAAGAGCGGCCATGCGGCACCTATTTTTATTCCACAGTGTCTCCTGTGACTGCTAGAGAAATGGATATTCTAAAGGCAATTTGAGATCTATTTTCATAACTTTGACTTACATGGGTATTAAACGTATTTTGCTCTCACAGAGCATGAACTATTTCCATGTAATTGCCACTTCTTCTTGGAAATTTAGGATAAAAACCTTGTCACAATTGCACACAAATATGCTTCTGGTCCAGTTCAAATGATAATATCATCACATATTTTCAGAACAACTAATGGAGTCTGTTAGCAAAACTGCGTATTCTAAAGGAAAGGGAGAACCAGAGTTAAAGAAGGAAGAGCAGAAAATCAATGGCTTAAGTGTATTAGTTCCAAAGCCAACAGAAGCATGTAAAACAATTATGATCTGATTTTTGCTTGTTTAACTTTGTTTTCCTAACAGGGATGGATGGAGATTCCAAAGGATTTCCAATGAGCAAAATGAATGAATGCAGAAAATGTTGTGATTTCCATTCATAGGTTCACCCTGATGAGTTTCAACCAAGAAACAGAAGCAAAAGCAAACATCCAGAACCGACAACACTAAATGGAAGCTAATGGGCCAAATGAAACTCTTCCCAAACCCTTTTCTGTATAACAACTTTTGTAATAATCAGAGACTGTTGGACAGGACTTCCTTCCTAATTTATTGGCTGTTTTGATTTGCTCCAAAACAAATTTCTAAAAGCCAGAAACAATCACCTACAAAAATGATACCCTCTGGCTGAGATGTGAATATATAGCCACTGAAGTTTGTGTTACGCTAAGCTTTCAGAATGAAGTTCTACAACTTTTCCAAGGTGCATAATTCAGCAAGTTTGAGTGTAACTAGTGACCTTAGTCCTTTGAAAAGGCTATAAATCTTGACTTTATTCTGTTTTCATTCCAGCCTTAAACAGTGCCAATTTTGAGCGGTGGAGGCAATTTGTGAGCCTTATGCATTTTAATACTGCTATACCAAAATAGAACAGTGCTTTATTTCTTTCAATGCACAATAATTTACATTTCAGGCAGATTCTAACTAGTTACTATACGAGCACCCAAGGGCAAGGTGTCTTAGCAAGTCATTGCTATTGTACTGGAAGCAGAATTTAGTCATAGTTGTTGCTGAAGAAGAAGTGCCAGATCCATTCCAAACTTAGCCAGCATTTCCTCAAGCACCATCTGATTGTCTCTATTCAAGTAGCAATCAGGTCACAATGGCAGTACATTTTTCACATTTATCAATTATACTTTGGAGAAACCACCCTGAATTTTGGTGATTGCAAATTCTTAATGATTGCAATGGAGCAAAATTGTAACACTATCATCATTATTATAAAGAATTCAAGAAAAGTCCACAATCATATAATACAAATGTTGAATGCAAGCAAATTGTACTGATCATTATTTAATAATGAACATCTGACAGTGCAATCCTGACAGTGTATTCCAGAATGTTTCCCATTTGGGCTATAGAAGGGCGTTGCTGTTTCTGAGAAATGGGGAGGTGATAATTCTTGCAGGCAAAAGTTCACTAGTGGTATTGCTTGTCCAGTTGGTCCTGGATTCAGTTTGCTTTTGCGTAAAGTTGAACCCCATCCTTGGAGCTGTACAAATGTGTACGGATATGAATAAGATGCAGGCAGACACGTATGTAATGCGTACGTATCTGTATACATACGAATGTCTGAATAATTTGTATGAATGATTTGAACCAATCAAATTCATTCAAATGTTAAAAAATGAATGTATAGACATTCAATTCAAATTCAAATGTCTGAATTTGATCAAATTTTGAATGTTTTGAATATTTTTGCACATCCCTACTGCTCATGCCCCCTGAACCCTATCTGTGTTCTTACCTGAAAATACGTTTCTGTTCTTGAGGCTAGGTTTACATTTTAATTAGGCTGGTATCACAGTCAAGGTTACCACATGAAAAATAATACAGGGTTCTTTCTCCTTTAACCATTGCATAGATAAGGGAATTTCAGCAGGTGCTACCTGCATGGCAGCATGCATCTCCTGAGATTCCTTTTTCTATGTCGCTATTAAAAGAGCAGGGTGGTAATCCTAGACACAAGTTTCATGGCAACTGACCGTCTGTACCAAGTCTTGAGTGGCCATTATGCTCCAGTGAAACTTTCTGTGCGGTTTTCACTTTGTAGAGGCAAAAGGTCTAGAACTGGTTTGAGTTTGTATGCATGAGATAATCCTTTCCCTTACCTTGTTACTTATTGTACACAAGATATCTTGGCCTAGCAAATCAGATTGTATACAAACAAATTGGGTGTACAGTGTCAGTTGCCAATCCAGACACTGGTCACAACTGGCATACTAGCTGAAACTGGGCCAAGGCTACTACCTGCTGTTTCAGCAGGAGTCTAGTAGGGCCCCCAAATCACATATCTGCTCTTTCAGGACCAGCATAATCCCATAAATCGACATACTGGGATCCATATCATAGCCAGACTGAGATTTCAAAAGCAACACCTCTGACTTTGAAGGACCAAGCCTGAGTTTGTTCTGTACCTTCCAGAGCCTCACTGCCTCCAGAAGCAGGGTCAGTACTGCCAGGCCATTTAGGGTGGTTTCACACTGGCCCTCCAAAATACGGATCTATTAGGTCTGTATTTTGGAAATCCGTGTCTACTAACGGATCTATTAACACCCTTTCCATCCACACCCGCAAGGGAACTATTGGCCAGGTGTGGGCCTGGCCAATAGGGAGGCACGCTGCACACATGCACAAAGCGTGCCGGGGCCCCAGCAGCCAGAATTGGCTTGGCTGCATTCAGTTAAGGAGGAGAATGCACACGTTCACCCTGATGTGGATAGGGGGGGGTGTAGGCGAAGAGCCCCCTGGCCCGAGCAGCTGCGATCCACAGCTTCTGGGGTGAGGGGGAGCCCCGAGATAGTAGGCCCCTGGCTCGCCATGCTTGGCTCCAGAGGTGCCAATTGGGTGGGCCAGGGGGAGGGCCCACTTTAGTACCCTTGTCCTTGTGGATGTGTCTTTACCATTTACAAGTACCCATTTAGACTATCTCCAAGGTAGTCTTCCCTTAATCTGGATTAAGGGCCTCTTAACACCCATTAGAGATGGATCTCACGTGAGCCAATGCAGACACATGGATCTCCAATGGGTATTGTAGTGCAGACGAGGTTTTACTAATCCGTCCTTAATGGGTGCTTAATGGGAGTTAAGTGGCCAATGCGGAACCACCTTTACAGTAGTGTCTCAAAGCCAAGGAGATCTTGGTCCTGTGATTCTGCCTAGGCCTTTTCCAGACTGAACAGAATCCTGGCGTAATGTGAAACCTGGCCCACCCTTGAGCTTCTGCCCCAGAACAGGCCATCCAAGTGCAGATGGTCTTGTCCTGGGGTTGCTGGTTCCTACTGGACTGTTCCACCCTCACAACTGTGGAAATGCCCTTCCATCAAATCCCTGCATCTAAAGAACACAATCATATTACACCTTCCTGAACATAGTCATACTCCAGGCTTAATGTACAAGTAGCCAAAACACTTCAGTACTACATTTTTTCTTCCTGTATGACAGAGAAGTATGCATGTTTTAATCTGTATATCTTTGTAGGCTCCTGCTTGCATGTTTTAGATTATCTTTTCCCTTGTTTTTTCTGAAATTAAAAAAAAGGCAGTCAGCTATGCCTCTTGTTCTAATTAATGAGAAATGTTGCTTCAAAATAAGTTCTTCAACATAATTAAAATAAAGAAAATAGTCTACTGAACTATTTCCATAAGGTGATAGGAAATGATATAATTTAAATTTATGGTATGAAAAACTATGGCATATTATATAAAAACATAACATGCGGCCATAAGGAGTGCCCCAATGGGTTGGACCCATGGCCCATCTAGTCCAGCAGTCTCTTTCTTGTAGTGGCTGCAGAGGGAAGCAGGCCATGAGTACAGAGCTTGCTCTGCTTGTAGTCTTCCAGGAGGTGGTCTTTGGAGCTACATCATCTCCTGCTGCCATCCAGGTTAATAGCCATTAATGGCCCTAACTTCCATGAACTAGTACAAACCATTTTTGAAACCTCTGAGCTGGCAGTCAACACCACACTTTTTATTTTTATTTTTTCCCATCAAATGTTAGCATTTATTAAGTACAAGAAAAGCCAAACAGTCTTTTAAAAACAGGTGGCAGCTTGTAGTATTATTTCTAAGGGTAAAAGCACTATGATAGAGGGAAGATATGGATATTTTGATATACTTGAGAAGAAAGAACAGTTCTGGGGGAATGGGGACGTTTGTGATAGGATCAAAATCTGGAGCTCAGATGAATTAAAAGAAGAAAAGGCAAATGAACACACACTTGCCATCTGGTCTCACTTGCACAGAAGAAACTCTCCATGTCAACATGACACTTTAGTACACAAAAACTTAAGAGGATCGTGCTGGATCAGGCTGCAGCCCATTTAGTCCAGCATCCTGTCTCATACAGTGGCCCACCAATTGCTTCTGGGCATTCTCAAGCAGAAGACAAAGGCAAAATCTTCACCTGCTCTTGAATTCCCACAAATGGCCTTTAAAGGCATTTTACCCGTCCATGGTAGTGTATCTGAAAGTTGCTTTGCTCTGTCCCAGTTTGTCTAAGACATAACTTTACTTGGTGACCTCTAGTTCTAGTACTTTGGGGAAAAGACAGGTTTTCTCTTCCTCCCATTGTTCACAACTTGTATGACTAGAAAAAAGGGCAAGTTGTGGATTATAAAATAATCTGGAATAAATTGTTAATTTAAATGAATATGTCATTTCATTAACCCTGTGCATCTAAGAATCTGGAATATGTATTTATAAATCTTTTCTTTATATAATACTCCTTTGATTTTTGTACTCATTGTACAAATGTGCTTTGTGTTGTGTGATGTGTGTGCTATCCAACACAACATTTAAGAACAAAAAAAGCAAAGTATTGAATAAATTACATTTTTTCATTATTTTCAGCTTTATCTTTGACAGGTCTGTGTGAAGTAACAGAACATCACAGCCAGTCCCCAAAGCTTTTAAATAAAGGATAAGGCCAAAAGAGAATTGCTTTGACTTTATCTATCTTCATATTGTGGTGCCAAATCCTTATTAAGCTACATGAGTTTCATAATCTTGCTACTTTCATTTATTATTATTTTTACAATCATTAGTGCCTAAAATTTTTATACCAGCTTACTATAAATACTTCTCATATTTAAATAAGGCTGTGAAAGTCCAGAGCAGATAGATAATGATTTTTTCACATAGATCATTGCTCATGTGGGTAATTCATCTATTAACAAGAACAGTTCTGCTAAGAAAAATAATTTTTGCTTTACTTCCTAGCAACAAACAACTACCCTCATTTCTTCAATTGCTCTTTTACTGTTACACTGAAGATCTACCAGCAGCACACAAAGTATATGGGGGTTAATCTTAAAACCTGATTTCTGTTAATCACAGAATCATCCAACTACAAATTATTTTAGCCATAAGATGTATATTGAAGCAGAATTTGCAGTTTGAACATATTTTTAATTCTATTTACCAAACATTTGATTTCTTTCTTTCTCTCTTCTCCTCTTGGGATACAAAGAAGTAATGGGCCCTTTCTGCATTTACATCAGTTGATCTGTATTAACTAGATCTAGAGTAGCTAGATCTGTATTAGCTAAAATGGATACATTCTATGGATGCTTCTAATCTTTCCCTTAAAAAAAAGACATCAAAATTCATGTGAATGTTTTTGAGAGGAAGAAATCTTAATTGCCTTCCAACTGAGCCAATAATCCCCCAAAGAGAAAAATTACGTGTATGGAAGTAATGAGGCGTCCCATAGCAAGTGTGCTACCCCATTAAGGGTGCAGTCACCATTGTAAGTACCTCACAGCGTAAAGCACAATTTCCTGCCCTCACATCATAGGGTGCCGCTGGGCTTCGATATGGAGTCGTGAAGGCACCTGATGAAATGGCAAATAAGACAATTTTGCCAAGACACCACTGTCCGATCTGCTCTGTGCTATAGTGGAGACATGACCAATATCAATGAGTGCCTGATAGCAGTGAAAGAGGAAAAATACTTTGCAGGAAATCTTTTTTCTTTTTATTAATTTTGTAACAAGCATACAAAATCTAAAGGAAAAGAACATGGTTACAATAGGAATAATAAAAAGAACTGTCATAAGCTATTCATTCATCAGTACTACCTAGCCCCAAATGAGCCCAGGAGAGTAGAAAAAAGTATTCTACTACGGATGTGTATGAATGCATTTTTTGCATTCAAATTCAAGTCAATTCAAGTCAATTCAAATATTCAAATATTTGATTCAATATTCGAAAATCCAAATTTTTGAAAGTCTAGTTCGAATCTGTATTATCCGAATCTGTATTTTCAAGAATCCAATTCAAATCGAATGATACAAATGTCAGCAATTTTTGTATCTGATTTTCAAATTTGTGCACATCCTGTTTTTGTCCCATTTGCATCCCATGTTATAAGCGCAATAGACCTGATATTCAGATTTGATATAAATAGATCTATTCAGTCGAATCATTCAAAAATCCATATCAGGTTTTCAGATATTCAAAATTTGATCAAATTCAGAAATTTGGATTTTTGAAAATCTGATTGGAATTTGAATGTCGATATTCGTTGAATTCAAATTGGATTTTTGAATTTTCAAATATCCGTGCACATCCCTATATTTTAGACACATATACTTACACACATATACACACACATATTGCTTAAACACCCATATATGCATACATATATGTATACATACACATGTATAAAAAACTTTTATTACAACTACTGTATATTGAAAAGGGAGGATAAGAGAAAGAATCAAGGTAGAAGAATGTAGACATATCAGGTATTAAGCAAGATAGTTTAGGACACAATGGGTGTTTTTCCACTGTCAAAAGTACCCATTTTTGCACCCATTTAGGACCCATTTGGGTGTGAGCTGGATGACCCCATTTCCACTATGGCTCCCATTTGGAACCCGATTGTTTCCACTGCCATTGGGGAAATCCGGATCAAATGGGTACATTTTGGCCTTTAATCTGGATTTTCTGTAAACCCCATTAAAGGGGTCTACAATGGGGTCTTCTCCCAGAAAATCCGGATTAAATGGAGCCTTTTTCCACTGGAAACAGGCAATGGGGTCCAAAGGAGGCTAGGGGGAGGGGATGCACCTTTGGGACCCCCCCAACATTGGCTTCGAAGTCACTTCGAAGTCACTTCGAAGTTGACTTCACATTCACTTCGAAGTGACTTCAAAGTCAGCTTCGAAGTCACTTCTTTTTTTTAAATTTTTTTATTAGTTTTTTATTACAATTGCTTTAAAAAACCCCTCCCCCCCCAGGTAATACATAATTCCAAATTTTTAATACAATACATTGAAAAGGCTACACAATTCATTAAACTACATTGAGAAAATTAAACGTAACTTCATTTTCTCACTTTCACTCCTAAGCTTATTATCTAAATATATTTTAACTATCATCCATTTTTGTTTACATATTCTAACCCTATCCAAATTACTTATATTATTCATACGACTATTCGATATTTCTACTGCTATCACATTAATTATATAATTATGCCATTTATTAATAGACCATTTCATTCTATCCTTCCATCCACTCACTAAGACTATTTGAGCACATGTTAACAATTGTTCTACTATTTCCTTCCGTTGGATAGTCGGAATATTGTTTAACTCCAAATGTAATACTCCCATTCTCCCTGTTATTGTACATTGTATATTCAGCATATCACTGATTTCTTTCTCTATCTTCTTCCAAAATTCAGATACTATAGGACATTCCCAAATCATATGAAAGAAAATACCTCTTTGGTTACAACCATGCCAGCAATTGCTACCTGTATTTGTAAAGAAGTGTGATAGTTGTGCTGGGGTTCTATACCATTTATGTAATATTTTCCTTCTTACTTCTTTAAGGTTATTATACTTCACCATTTTTATACATTTTATTTCATTTTTAATTTCCTCTCTTTCAATCCTTATATCTGTACTCCAAATATTATATAACTCTTCCACCACTTCATCTTTTACCAAACTTAATTGACTATATAGTCCTCCTGCTATTTTACTTTCCCCTTTGATGCATTTTCTTATCATTTTTTCAAATGCTGTATCTTCTTCGAAGGTTGAGCTCATGCTTCGAAGTCACTTCGAAGCTGACTTCGAAGTCACTTCGAAATCACTTCGAAGTTGCTTCGAAGACTGCACCCCCCTGTCCCCCAAAATACCTTGTGGGTCGATCCAGATTCCCCAGATGGGTGCAAAGCTGTTTCCACAGCAGGGGTGTTAGCACTCATTCCTAATGGGTGCTACACCTCCTGTGGAAACACATTGGGTGCTAAGGGCTGCAGTGGAAAAACACCCAATATTTCCTTCTGAAAAGTAAAGCAATGCTGAAAATTCAGATGAGGTCAGATGGAAGAAGCAACAGTTTTTAAAGAAATGCACAAATATATACACATTCTTAGAAATAGTATCATTCAGGAACAGTGCAGTCATAAAGGACGCATCCAGACAGGGATAAAATTCCAAGTTTAATGTACAGCAGCATTTGATCTGATAGACACGTGGAACAATTTTTCATTGTAGCTGAACATTATACACCTGATACTGGGGGTTTAAAAAAAATTGTAGTTTTAAGCATTTTCACAGTGGGCTATCACATCACTTGGCATTTTTTAGTCTGTTTGGGTGAACTGTGCAAGAACTAACAAGAATTCATCTTTACCTGAGAATGCATGGACCACCCAGCATGAGAACAGAAGACTCTCAACACTTCGGTGTCCCAAAAATTCTAAAACATGGAATATTGACTGTGGGTCTAGTTGAACTGTTTTCCCTCTGGAAACATTTTACTTTGGCCAGTCAGTAAAATGTGGATTTTAAAAGTGATGTCTGAACACAGCCATATTCTATGAGATTTTGGTGAAAGATGGTAGAAAAACTGATAAATAAAAATACAATATTTAATTATTTAATCTATCACTTCATGACACTCAGGGTAGTTTAAAACAAAGTTAGAATCCAATATTAAATATCATAAATTCAGAAATTATAATATAATAAAGTTAAAAACTCAGAGGGAGGAATGGAAGAAGATTATGGGCCAATTCACACCTTTATTCAGTGTGATGGCCAGGTAAGTTCTGAAATAGATCAGGCATCCATGTTTTGTGATGCCCGATCTATTCCAAACTTAGCTGACACTTTAGCATTGGCTAAGTGCAAATCTGGCATCACGGCAATGGCACCAACAAACATGTGCAAACCTGTTGCCATGCTGATCATCAACACAGAAAGCAAGTACACCTATGCCACCTGGTCACACATTCCGTTTGCAACTCTTCCACCAGGAAGAAGTGCAAAGGGAGCATGGAACATTTTAGCCTTCTGTCTTTATAGGCATGCGGGATGCTCGCACATGTGCAGACGTGCTTCTGTTATAGAAGTGTCTCCACATGGTGCACATGCACTATGTGGGAATGTCCCCTATCTTATCATTTTGCCTAGCCTAAAAAGGCCTTATGTGTTCATTATATTTTTCTATTAATGTACTAATAACTAATGGGATAACGTCCAGGTAAATCACATGATATATTCCAGTGATCTGGGAACAAGATCAAGAAAAAAAGGATACTAGCATGGGAGAAAAATGCTCATTTAACTTAATGCTTCTGGACTGTTAATTCACTATATAATCGTGTCTCGATTACAGTGAACTATTCAGTTCAGTGAATTTACATATTTCAATGCTAAATTCATTGTGTGACCCAAGATTTAATGTTATGCCTGAGAGACTGGTCTCAGCACACATTGGCAAAGCAAACATTGTCTTTCTGGTTACAAATCTGTTCACAATTACCTGGAAATAAGCACAGCCAAAAACAATGCAACTCCTGTTAGATTGTGCCATTCAAATACTTTAATGCTTTCATCTGAAAACAGGTGATGCTGAATTAAAAACAGAAAATGAGAGATAGGAATTTTTCCAAATACCATGCTTAGCCTACTCATATCCCTTCAAACTTTTAAGAATAAATGGGAATACTTTAATAGTTTATTTATATATCTTTGGAAATACAACTTCTGTAGTTATTTTTTTTAATAAAGCTTTTGAGCCTTCCATGTTCAGTGTTCTAATTGCAAGATGGGGTAAATACCTGCGATGAAAGAAATCCCCCAGTTTAGCTGTTAAAAATGAAGCTTTATAATTAGAGGTTGCTTTTTACTTTGTCTCCTTGTCATGGTTTTTTGACCATCTCTTTGCTAATTGCATCCTTAATTTATCAGCTCACTAGATGCAAACTAGGGTGGAAATAGCAAGCTAATTGTAGAAGGGAAAGAACATGAAGATTGACAGAGAAATCTCTAAACCTGCCACCTTATTTATTAAATTTCCTGGAAAGCAATGGGATGTGACAAATGTGATAAAGCTGGAGGTACATGTCTTCCAAAGGCTGTGACACTAACATTCTTTCCCCACATTACTATGAAGCTTGAAAGCACCCGTGTGTTTGTTACTAATAATTTAAGTATTTAATTATCAACTTTTTAAATGAGTCTAGCACTATGTGAATTGAAGATTATACTCAATTCATAGTCAAAAGATTTTGCACAACATGAAATTCACAGTAGATGAGAGAGATACGTGCCTTCCACATTATCATCATTATCAATAATAGAAGTATACCCTGCTCACAAAAAAATCAATAAAATACAAGATTAGAACTCTAAGGCCCTTTCCGCACTGGCCCACTGAAAACCGGATTAAGTAAATCCGTTTTTATTAAATGTGTCTCTAGCAAGATCAGTCTGAAATAGATACGGATCTAATAGGACCCCATGCTTCCACACTCACTTGGGAAGGATGGACCGCAAGGAACACATGCCTTCGCAGTGCGGATGCAGTAGCACAGATTTCCAGACAGCCGCCCCAGGATCTGCATGATTGGAGCATTCACCCATCAGTTACTTCTCCTTTCCTGCCATGCGTGGACCAATCAGTGGCGTGTCTGAGATCCAGTGCCTGCCTGGCACCAAATCCTGCTTTTTGTGCATGGAATTGCTATATTCAGACTTGCTGTCCCTCTGCCGCCATAGCTGGGTGCCTGCCCAATGCGAAGCCCGTGTGAGAGGGACTTCATGGCTGGACTGTGCTTCTCCCACCTCTCTCAACATGGCAGCTTCCTGCAGCCGCCTCACTCAACATGGCAACTTCCTGTCCTGCCCACATGTGTTCTCTCTCCGGTCCGTGTGTGGAAGTGTCCTCCATTGATGCAGATTTAGAGCACAAGGACAGATTAAGTACCCATTAAGACTACCTCCAATCAGGTCTTCCAGGAAACTGGTTTAAGGGCCTCTTAGCACACATTAGAGACGGATTGTGCACGAGACAATACGGAAGCAGACTCCCCAATGTGTCTTTAATGAGTGCTGCAGTGCAGACAGGAATTTTGCAAGTGTTTTAAATGTGTGATTAATGGGTATTAAGTGGCCAGTGCGGAGAGGCCTTAAGATTTCAAGTATGCCCCAATATTAGCCAACTATAATCTTCTGGATGATATCGGGAAGCTTCACATATTGCTCAGGGGATCAGACAGGCAGTCCATTTTAATGGTTGCACTTTTTATTCTGAAGGCAATGAAGACCCGAGCTGATTTTACTGGTTTTTAACTTTATGTGCTGTGCACGATACTGTGTGTTACTAAGTCTCTGTATTTTGATATGGTCAAATGGACTAATCAATAAAAGTTATGTGATTTAAAATATTAGTAAGAATGAATAATATTTAAAATAGCAAACAAAAGCATTATTCGGTATAATACCATGTCAGCAAAGAGTTTCCTTACTGAGTAGTAAAGAAGGATGGTATATAACTCCGAATGATAGAAAATCCACATTTGTCCAAATAGAACCCTTTCGAGTCTGGTAGGATTCTATTCAATAGGAAGGAATTCGGACAAATATCCAAGTGCAGATTCTAGATACTATCCTGGAATTGATTCCTCTCTTTCTTCTGTCTTATGCAGTCACACATCTCCCTAACTCTCTTTTCCTGGACTTCCTTCGCTTGCCCTCCTCTCTTAAATGCAAAGCCTGTGTCTTAGTCTGAATCGGAGTCTTCGATTTCCCTCTTTCTTCTGTCTTATGCAGCCACCCATCTCTCCCTAACTCTCCTTCCCTGGACTTCGCTCGAGCCATGCACGCATGTCTGAATTTTTATGAATTTGCATGAATAACAAATGTTACATATATTCATGCACATCCCTAAATACCAGATAATCCAACTGGTGGGCAAATATCAGAACTTGTACATATTCATACGAATTTCAAATAGTACAAATATCCGTGCACATCCCTAGGAAGCATCATTTTAAACTTTGCTGGATTGCATTCTGGAGCACTGAAATAAAAACAAAATTTGTAAGTTCAAAGCAAGGCTTCAAATAACGTTTCACATTATCTCTGTTGCCTTTGGACTTTGATAGCTGAGCTGCAACTGTTGGATAAAAGTCTGACTAAGGCTTTAATCAGATAAAGAAAAATAAGTATCTATAAGATGTCTTTTAAGGTTTCACGGTGGCATTATTCTCACACCAGTCTTTCCCTCCCTCTGCTACTGAACATTCTGTGCTAGAAAAACATGAATTAGGGAAGCCTTGGGAGCACAAGAGGCACACAGTATCTCTCTGAGGCATCTCTGAGCTCTATTTCTTGTTATGTCTACATGAATGAATGGTTTTATTGATTAGCTCAGCAACTGAACGGCTGTAGGAGTGTACTGAATGTGCATTATCAAGGGGGCATGTGAACAACAGCAGAGGTGTTAGGAATAAGGTGGATAGGAAAGTAAAATTGTTCCTAATACACTTCTTTTCGGTGATAGTAACCTGTGTTTGACTGTGTACTTGCAATAATTCAGAGCTTCATTTTTTAAAACTTGACATTGAAAATTTACCCTTTGATAATTCAGCAGCCTGTATCTTTCAGTGCCTTTCTGGTCACAGTCCTGTGAGAGATGCAGAGTTTTTTTCCAGTTCCATAAAGTAAATAGCATCAGCGGGATAACTGCACTACACAGTAAATGAAATATTTGCTGTGATGTCATCATAGTATAGAAATTTAAAAATGAGACTAAAAAAAAAAATCAACCAGGATCTTGTCAGCGAGCAAGTTTTGTTCATTTTGTTCCAAAACTTCAACAAAACTGTAAATGGGAAAATTGTATACCTTTATTGTTAAAATGGAAAATAATAATTTACTCACCTACTGCTAGTAAGAATTTATAGAACTGCCACATATTAGATGTTAGAAAGCAATTGCAAGACATCCTGTTATTGTAATCTAGACCTTTTATGAAAAATACCGAATGCTAAGGGTCCAGTACAGGCTAGTACCAAGAGGTCTAATATTTCTTAGAATAGAACAAAATATATGATGATAATACTGGCACTGAAGACATGCTCAGTCTTTTTCTGCACTGAAAAACACAAAATAGAGGATCACAGGATCCAGACCACCATGGTAATGTCTGACCGTGCATCAGATCCTGGTTCAGACTTCACCATGGTGAACTGGCTGGCCTATTCACACTGCATGTGCTGCTGACCAGGTGCAGAACTAGTCTAGTGCTTGGAGTGTGAATGGCTCCAATGCACTTCAACCTCACCTGCTTCATATGGTATTATAATAACACTATATTAGGGGTGTGCACGAATACAATTTTCAGGATTTGATTTGAATCTTTAAAACCTGAATTTACTCAAATTGAATTTGAATAAAGCCAATTTGAATTTATTTGTTTGGATTTTTTTATTTGAATTTGCACTTATGCATCATTGCACATCCCGTACACATCCATATGCATCCCATAATTACCCCACATGCAACCCATTTTCTTCCCAGACACATCCATACAAATGCATATGGAGGAGGGAGATGCATACATGAAAGTACGCATCATGTAGAAACCTGTACACATATAAATGTCTGAAAAATTCAAATGATTAGATAAAAAATGTGAAACTCATTCAAATTATGGATATGCACAAAAATTCAAAAATTCATTTCAAATCCGTCAAATGTTGACATTCAAACTGAAATCAGATTTCTTAAAATCTGAATTTGCAAATTCGAGCTTGAATTGGATTTTTGAAAATCCGATATGGATTTTCAAATAATTCAAATGTGTAGATACTTAGCTGTCGTATACAAATCTGCATGAAAATTATATACATATCTTGTGCTTAAAATATGGGATTAAAATGGGCTGCATATGGGATAATACAGAATGCATATGGAGTTTTACAAAATTCGTACCAATATGAATGTTGTCAACATTTGTATCTAAATACGAATCTAACATTTGAATGTACGGATTCGAATAATCCAGATTCAAATCAGATTTTATGACATTGGGATCTTAAATATGCATATCAAATAGGATTTTTTTGGTATTCAATTTGTAATGAATTGAATCTGTTCAGGCTCGAATGTCAAAAATACATCCCTAGTTCAAATGTTTAAATTTGTATTTATAGACATTCAATTTGAATTTGATTGTTAAAATTGGGATGAATTTGATAGAATTTCAAATGTCTTTGAATATTCATGCACATCCCTACACCATACCAGTCAGGTAAGTTCAAAAAGCCCCAAAGTGTCTAATTTCAGCCTTAACCTAATTCTTTACCCTAAAGAGACAAGTATATACTATATTGATCTAGTACACAGCTACCAAAATAATATTTCAATTTGATTTGATTTTCTGTGTAGATTCATTAGAAGAGAAGACCTTATAAAAGACTCGTTAAAAATAGCAAGTACTTGTTATCCATGTAAGGCTGCATCCAGACATTGGTAGGCTGTAGTGATTTTCTGGTTCTTGAGGTTGAGAAATGAATGTTCCCAAGGTTTAAAGATGCAGCATAGAGGTATTTTTGACACACCAGAAGTGGCACTGGAAGTCAGCCATTTTCAGTGCAACAAAAATTACTTCAGGGTGGATTGTGTGACCAGAATGTCTCTTGTGCAACCATTATGTATCTACATGGCACAGTGAGAGTGCCTGAGAACACAACCTCCTCTTTGCTCCGGGGCACCACTGGTATGAAGATGTTCTGTCCCTCAGATCTCAGGTTGGCACTTTCTGTTGTCCGTATCGATGCAACCATAGTCATAACAAATCAAACCCAGTTTGATAGCACCTAACAATAAAAACAAAAATGACTTGTCTGAGCAAAACTCTTAAGCATAAGAAATCATTAGAATACAGTGGTACCTTGATATACGAGTTTAATTCGTTCCGTAACCTTGCTCTTATGTCAAATCGCTCATATCTCAAAGCAGTTTTCCCATTAATCCATTCCAGCTCCCAAAACACCACCTCAGTTGTTTTTGTTATGTACTGTACTGTATTTACATACTCATATCTCAAATCTTGCTCTCATCTCAAAGCAAAATATCACTCGCTCGGCGGCTTGTATCTCAAAACACTTGTATGTCAGGGCACTTGTATGTCAAAGTACCACTGTACCTACTCACCACCACTAAATTGCTGACAGGCAGGGAACAACATGGTCTTCTGAATGTTCACAGTTGCTACATGCATTATGGAGCTATAAATAAGCTTTTTTAAAGATCTGACAGTCCTTGATTGGTCCCATTGTGCATCAGGATAACTGGCTCTAATACAAGCTTTTAAAACTCTGTTCAGCCCTTCTGCTACGCCTCTGTCCAACAGCTACTAGCATGGTGAACTTGGTAGGATCCAGATAATTAGTTTAAATTTTCCAAATGGCTTTGAAATGATCAGTGGAATTTTTCACTTGTTTACTCTTCAAATGACTATCATTTACGGATGTGCATGAATATTCATAACATCCATTATTCATACAAATTCATATGAATTTGGACACTCGTACACGAATTGAATTGAAACTCCGCACTCCAGCAGCTAGAGGGTGGAACCGGATTGGCAGAGGCGATTTGCATCGAATCCCACTGCCTTCTGGGAGGAAGGCTGAGAGTCACCGCGAGCAAGAAGCCTACAGGGACCAGCCGCACTCCGCACTCCAGCAGCTAGAGGGTGGAACCGGATTGGCAGAGGCGATTTGCATCGAATCCCACTGCCTTCTGGGAGGAAGGCTGAGAGTCACCGCGAGCAAGAAGCCTACAGGGACCAGCCGCACTCCGCACTCCAGCAGCTAGAGGGTGGAACCGGATTGGCAGAGGCGATTTGCATCGAATCCCACTGCCTTCTGGGAGGAAGGCTGAGAGTCACCGCGAGCAAGAAGCCTACAGGGACCAGCCGCACTCCGCACTCCAGCAGCTAGAGGGTGGAACCGGATTGGCAGAGGCGATTTGCATCGAATCCCACTGCCTTCTGGGAGGAAGGCTGAGAGTCACCGCGAGCAAGAAGCCTACAGGGACCAGCCGCACTCCGCACTCCAGCAGCTAGAGGGTGGAACCGGATTGGCAGAGGCGATTTGCATCGAATCCCACTGCCTTCTGGGAGGAAGGCTGAGAGTCACCGCGAGCAAGAAGCCTACAGGGACCAGCCGCACTCCGCACTCCAGCAGCTAGAGGGTGGAACCGGATTGGCAGAGGCGATTTGCATCGAATCCCACTGCCTTCTGGGAGGAAGGCTGAGAGTCACCGCGAGCAGGACCGCGCGCCGAAATAAATAAATACTATATTATATAAATACTACCTGTTGCCAGCAAGGTATGCTATCAACTACCTTGTCTTTTTATTGTTTTCCTCTTTTCACTGTTATATTTTCTCTTATCTACCATTGGCTTGCTATACATTCTCTCTTTATGGCTCGAAGTACCTCTCCTAATCTGATCACTATTCGACCCCTCCCCATCTCTCAGCTCCCATTCTTTTGCTCCCTTTGGAACTGTCGCTCAATTGCTCCTAAAGCAGTGGTAATTAATGATCTTTTTATTTCTAAATCTCTGAATCTCCTTGCCCTTACTGAAACCTGGCTTCCAGCGCAGGATATGGCCACACCTGCTGCGCTCACTTATGGTGGTCTCCAGTTCACCCACTCTAGCCGCCCAGAAGCCCGGGGAGGTGGGGTCGGGATCCTGCTGGCTAAATCCTGCCATTTTCAAGTCATCTCTTTCCCCCACAGTCATTGTTTCTCTTCATTTGAGTATCACTCTATTCGTCTTTTCTTTCCTGTCCAGCTACGTGTGGCAGTCATTTACCGCCCTCCGGGTTCGTCTACTCAGTTCCTTGCTGATTTTGACTCCTGGTTGACATTATTCTTGGCCGAGACAACACCTACTTTGATCCTTGGTGATTTCAATATTCATTTTGATGACCCTAATGCTTCTTCTACTTCCCGCTTTAGTTCCCTTCTAGCTTCCTTTAGCCTCCAACCTTACTCTACCTCTTCAACTCACTCTCTTGGTCATAGTCTTGATTTAGTTCTCACTTCTAACTGTTCTGTTTCTGACTATCTGGCTGTTGAATTCCCTCTTTCTGACCATCACCTAATTTCTTTTACCCTCACCTATTCCCCACCTCCATCCCTTACTACTCAACGTTGTTATCGCGATCTTCGATCTGTTACTCCTGACCTCTTCTCCCAGAACCTAGATCCTTCTCTATCTTCTGCACCTCTTGGGGACTCCCTTGATTTGGCTGTACTCCGATTCAATTCCATCCTTTCTTCTACTCTTGACAGCCTAGCTCCTGTCTCTATGCGTGTGTCTTCTTCTATAAACCGGCCTCAGCCCTGGCTTACTCCTACTGTTCGTCTTTTACGGTCCTGCTCTCGAGCAGCTGAACGTCTTTGGAGGAGGTCCAGGGAGTGGGCTGATTTTATTCATTACAAATTCATTCTTTTATCTTTTTCACGTGCCTTATCAATGGCGAAACAAAATTACTTCAAGTCATTGATCTCTGCCAATGAAAGGCGCCCCCAGCGTCTATTCTCCTGTTTCAACTCCTTGCTTAAACCCTCCCCCCTTCTGTTTCTTCTTTATTCTCTCCCACTGACTTTGCCAACTTTTTCATTTCTAAGATTACTACCATTCGTTCTGAGATTCCCCTTCCTGACTTGTCTTCTTCCCCTCCCTCCCTAGCTTCCCCGTCCTCTAATCTTTCTGAGTTCTCTCCTGTTTCTCTGGATGAACTCTCCAAGCTGTTAACTTCCTCTAAACCTACTACTTGTTCTCTTGACCCAATCCCTTCTCGCCTCCTAGTTTCCGTTGCCCCCTCTATTCTCTCCTCCCTTCATTCAATTTTTAACCTCTCCCTTTCTACTGGTTCATTCCCTGCCTATTTTAAACATGCCCTTGTTTCTCCAATTCTTAAAAAACCCTCCTTGGATTCTTGCTCTCTTTCTAACTATCGCCCAATTTCTCTCCTTCCCTTTCTTTCCAAGGTGTTGGAACGAGTTGTCTATGTTCGTTGTCTCGAGTTTCTTGAAACAAATTCCATCTTTGACTCTTTTCAGTCCGGTTTTCGCCCCCGACACTCTACTGAGACGGCCCTGACTAAGATCTCTAATGATCTTCTTAGGGCTAAGGCTAATGGCCTTTACTCTGTTCTCATTTTACTGGACTTATCAGCGGCTTTCGACACCGTGGACCACTGTCTATTAATTGATACTCTTTCAGAGCTTGGGTTTTCAAACTCTGTTCTTGACTGGTTCAATCTTACTTGTCAGACAGATCTTTTGCGGTGACCCTGAATGGTCAAATGTCCTCCCCTGTCCCCTTCTCTGTTGGTGTTCCCCAGGGGTCTGTTTTGGGTCCTCTCTTGTTCTCTCTTTATACTCTTTCCCTAGGATCACTCATTAGCTCTTTCGGCTTCTCTTACCATCTATACGCCAATGACACCCAATTGTATCTTTCCACCCCTGATCTCTCTGCAGGGCTTGAGCAGCAAGTCTCATCCTGTCTTACTGCTATATCTCAGTGGATGTCTCATCGGCGCCTGAAACTTAACATGTCAAAAACGGAGCTCCTTGTCTTCCCCCCGAAGCCTTCTCTCCCAAGTTCCTTTTCTATTTCTGTTGGCAATATTTCTATTCAGCCGGTCCAAGAAGCTCGCAGTCTCGGTTTTGTTTTTGATTCTTCTCTATCTTTTATTCCTTACATTCAGTCCTTGGCTAAAACATGCAGATTTTCTCTTTTTAACATTGCTAAAATCCGTCCATTTCTCTCTACCTCTACTGCTAAGACCCTGGTTCATGCCTTGGTTATCTCTCGATTAGATTACTGTAATCTCCTTCTAACAGGACTCCCCCTCTCTCATCTTCGTCCGTTAATTTCTATCCAGTATTCAGCTGCTCGCATCATTATGTCTGCTCGTCGCTTTGATCATGTCTCTCCTTTACTATCCTCCCTTCACTGGCTTCCTTTCCCTCTCCGCATCCGGTATAAACTGTTGCTGTTAACTTTTAAGGCACTTCACAACCTCACTCCTTCTTATCTCTCTGCTCTTCTTTCTCCCTATGCCCCCTCCCGTCCCCTGCGCTCTAGTAACCAAGGTCTTTTGGCTCAGCCTAGAATTTCCACCGCCCCATCTCGGATTCGTCCCTTTTCTCTTGCCTCCCCCTATCTCTGGAACCGCCTTCCCCCTCGATTACGCACTATTACCTCACTCTCTTCTTTCAAATCTGAGCTGAAGACAACCTTGTTCAGGGAAGCATTCCCAGGCTTTATGTGACTTTACTCTCCCCACCCAGGAGAGTCTGCCTATTAATGCTCTGCTGTCTATTTTAATCATTTTCTCTGTTATTGTATGTTATTACTGTTTTTAGATTGTACGCCAATGGCAGGTTTTACTCTTTTTACTTTTTACTCTTTGATTATTTTACTTTGTACAGCGCTGAGTACATGTACAGCGCTTTAGAAATAAACTAATAATAATAATAATAATAATAATGTTATGATATTTGTACATTGACATTCGTACTAATACAAATGTTTCTGGACATTTGTACAAACAGTTCAGACATTCGTTAATCTGAGGAAGTGGGATAGCCACATCTGCAATGGATGTAGAATGCATTTGACATGTATTGAGAGCATATTAAAAGTAGATTCAGGTTGGATTTGCCGCTTTCAGAGCGGATTTGTTACAGGATATGTATTGGATACCTATCTTGGATATTTATTTGTTTGTATCTGATACATATTTGTTTGTGTCAGATATTTTTATGAATTCACATGAATACATTCATATTGAATAGAATTTTGCAACAATCAAAGCATCTATTCATATGAATACTAATTTTCTAAGATTCGATTCATTACGAATTGAATACCAAAAAACACATTCCTACTATCAATTCATGTTATATATAAGTTGTTTACTGAAATCTACCCTCTGACTTTTGCTGATGCCCAGGTGACTTGAGTTCTTTGCAAATTGCTTTCCGTACATTTACAAGAACAACACCGGCAGAAAAGGAATTCATTTATCACTGTTCCTTGGCATGGGATGTGACAACTGCAGAAAACTTACTTCCCTCTCCCTCCAAGGCAAAACACTTGGCATCAACCAGCAGTTGGTCTGGAACTGCAGAAGCAATGGGAAAGATTACTCTGGCCACAGCTATTAGCTAAGAACCAAAGGGTCAAAATTTCAAGCAAGAATACCAGCAGAGAAGGATCAGCTAGTTCTAGCTGGGTAACATCAACGTATGGTTCAGTATTTTGTTCTGTCCTTAAAGAATTGATCTCTCTCCTCTATCTTTTCTTTTCTCTCCCCTTCCCCTGTGTGATTTCATAAGCCTGACAGCAGGACCTGTCTTTTTATATTGACAGATGTGAATTGCTTTGAGAGGCCACAATTGTCTGAAAAGCAGTATAATAATTGAGTAAATAAATGCTATCTTTTTGAAATCCTCTTCATTCCTGAGATCATATGAAGCTGCCTTAACTGGTCTATTTAGTTTAACATTGCCTTTGCTTAGTGATAAGAAGTGTTCTGAAAATTTCAAGTCAAGAACTTTCCTGAACATTCTAATGGAAGCGGTCAGGGATCTCAGGTCCTGCCTGAAAAGTGTTGTTATCAGTTTAATTTTTTAGGAATGTCACCACTTATGCTAGTTGTGTTTTGAGTAGTGGCATGCATGGTGACATTCCTGAAAGATCACATGGACAACAACTGGCAGAATCTTTTTGTCCAGAAGCAAACAATATAGGACACCAAGCTGATTGTTGGCCACAGATATGGACAACTGAACATCTTAGCATCAATGAATATTGACAAATGGTAGAGTTGGACTGTTAGCCACATTACAGGCATGCCCGTATCCATGGGGGAAGGGTTTCAGCTCCTATCATTTATTATCATGGGTAATGTGAACACATTATTTTCCTCTGTGGTAGACTGCGGTTGAGTGGATCAATAAATAGTGAATCAGTGCATATGGGGACATGCCTATGTTTACTTTATAGTTCTACTGGATATTGATAACTTCTTATTTATTTATTTATTTATTTATTTATTTATTTATTTATTTATTTATTTATTTATTTATTTATTTATTTAGTATCCTGCCCTTCTCCCAAGAGTGGCTCACAACACTAAAATTCCACTAAAAACAAAAACAAAAAACCCATAATACAAACATCAAAATAAAATTAAACAGCTGTTACAGTTATAATCAATATAAACATCCAAAAAATACAGCTAACAAAAAAATCATTAGAATTAAATAAAAGTTAATTAAGAGCCTGCCTAAACAGCACTGTCTTAACCTCCCGGTGAAAGGAGAGCAGAGAGGGGGCCAAGTGGACCACCAGTGGAAGGGAGTTCCACACTTGGGAGCAGCTGCAGAGAAGGCCTTCTCCTGAGTTCTCACCAACCGAACCTGAGAAGGTGGTGGATTGATAGAAGGCCAGCAGATCTTAAAGCCCGAACTGAGTTATAGATGGAGATACAATCTTTCAAATAACCTGGACCCAAGTTGTTTAGGGCTTTATAGGTCAAAACCTGCACTATGAATTCTGCCCGGGAATGAAACAGTAGCCAATGCAGCTGTTCTAACAGGGGGGGTCACATGCTCCCTGCAGCCAGCCCCAGCCAAGAGCCTGGCCTGTTTTGGACCCGTTGAAGCTTCCAGGTAGTTTCCTAAGGCTTAGTATTGATAGACTTAGTATTTTTAAATTTGTTTTTGTGTAGTTTAATATTGGTTTTGATTTGTTATATGTTGAACAGGTAGTATAATTACTTTCTAATATATTGTTGATTGTACTTCTATTCTCTAGTGCCATCTGATCCAGAACAAGCAATGAGACATCTACATATAGAATGGAGAAAAACGTGCTGAGGAAAATGTGCTGAGATGGCAAAATTGTGGAGAAGGAACAATAGCCACATTGACAGCAATGGTGTCTTTAGATTGAGTGCAAAGACACCTCATGCCCCTGGTGATGTTATAATGAAAAAATGCCTACAAAGGCTCTTTGCCCAAGCTACCCAGTGCAGCATTTGATGGGGACATCGACCAATTGCATCAGGTGTGGGTGGTGATCTTGCCAGTAGTTCACATCTACTGCCACGGGTCATCCACATTGTGTCTCGCCAGCCTACTTAATGAAGATGCCTCTTGCTGCAGTTGATCTAGATCTAACTAATTCAGATTCACTAATCCAAATTAAGTGCAATAAGCATAGAAAAGACCTTTGGCTGATTTATCTATCAGCAGCAGGTAGCCAGATTTTGCTAAAATCGGCCAGGCTATAAGACACACCTGGCTTTTTGGGTAAGGTTGTATGTAGGAATAATTAGTCTGGCTGATTACCTGGACAGCAGCTGTCCTTGACTGGTGGGCTTCACTAAGGCCCCCAATGCTCTAATTGAAGATGCAGAAACTTTGGAACGTTGATTGAAAAGACTGCAGCTAGAATGCTGAGAAGAGTAAAATAATTTGCTTAGTCATGCAACAGCATATGGTTAACATTTCAGGTTCTACTCAAAGAGCCCATCTTGTCCTTTAGATCCAGGCCCATCCATCTGTAAAAATAGGGCTTTTAAAAAATAAAATAAAAGATGGCTCTGTGAGATAAGTGAAAGGGAAGGGGAGATTGCTATTGGTAATTAATAACTGATGTATGATCCGAGCAGCTAAAATAAAACTGAATGACTTCATAGGGATGATTTGGTAAACAACATACAAGATATACATTTTTTCATTATATATTTTTTAAATAGAGATGACAATAATTTATCATATATTTTCACAGCATCACAGAGTTGCACCAGAGGGAGCAATTATAGCAATGGTTGCTTGTGACATTAATTAACATGGTAGAATATTTAAAAATGTATTATGTAGCTTTCTAGCTTAAATGAGAAAATATGTATTTGTAAGTAATTTCAGTTGTTTCATTTGGCTTCAGGTCACATGTATTTTTTTCACTCACATTTGGATTAGCTATCATTACCCTGAGTTATCAAAACTTCAGTTTCAGCTATAAAGAACAGACAAAGCAATTTTTCTCCATTTTTGCTTCTGTGTTTTTGAACTCATTGGAACAGGGACAATTCATTCTTTCAATTGCTAATATATATGGTAAATGCTCAATAATTTAAGCTCAAATGGATTCTAGGAAAAATAGGTAGAATTTATGGCAACTGTCTCCTATTACACTTGAAAGATTTCCTTTTTGCTTAAACATACTTTCTTATATAGGGTATTTTGGTGTAATGGATTGAAAAATGCCTACAACTACATCAATTCTGGCATTTAATTTACATTGTCCAAATTCTCTTAACAGGAAAAGTTTTAATTTTAAAACATTTCTAGAGTCTGGGAATTCCAGGGCATTTGGCATGGCCTGAAAATGTGTATAATCAAAGAATGACGAACAAAAGAATTGTGTCTGTAGTCTTACCTTTAACTTTGACACATTTAGAAGAAGAGTTGGCTTTTCCACCTTGCTTTTCTCTCCCATTTAAGGGGAGTCAAAGTGCCTGACAAAGCTTCCTATTCTTCTCCCCACAACAGAATGCCCTGTGAGGTAGAGGGGGCTATGAGAGCTCAGAAGAGAGCTGTGACTAGCCCAAGGTCACCCAGCTGGCTTGTGGAGGAGTATGGAATCAAACCCAGAATTCCCTGATAGGAGTCCAGCTATTCTGGTGTGCTTGAAACATTTTTTTTCCAAAAGCACACACACACAAAATATATGTGTAGGCAAAAACAATGTCCCAAAAATGTTGTGTGGAGAAAAAAAGGGAGTACAACAAAGAATAATGTGCACAGAAACAAAAGATCCATGACAAAATAGTTATGAACACAAACAGACTAAGCACAAACATGCACCAATGACCACTCTACACTATTCCATTCCACACCACACATTCTTCACTCAAAACTAATCAAAACTTATTAAACCTATGTAAAGCCACATTCGGAACTCATTTTCACTCACAGACCAGCCACACACACAATGGCTCCTGGAGTAGGGAGAAAGTCACAACATGCTGCCCTCTGATCTCTGGAGTCGGTGGGAAACTGCAACAATGGCCTGTCCATTCTACTGCATGGATTGAGAAGCCTATTCCGCATTTAAGTCAATGTACTTTTTTTAGATGGGTCACTCAGTCCAATGAAAACCAATATATATTCCCATTTGGGTGGTTTTCTTTTCTTAGAATCATAGAATTATGGACTTGGAAGGGACTCTAGGGCAGTGATAGCTAACCTTTTGAGCTCGGTGTGTCAAAATTCACAAGAAAACCTAGCTTAACTCAGGTTCTGTGTCACATCTAGAAATATCCATAATTTTGTGATATTTGTGGCTCTAGTAAAAAAGTTATATTTTAGATGTATGTATTTTATTAAAAGCAAAAACAAATAATTCTTTACATTAGTGACTTTTGTTGCTAAATCTTCAATTGAAAGTTGGTATTTTGTACACTACACGCCCAGGTGCCAGGGTGGCCATGTGTGTCACCCAAAAGGGCTTGGTGTGTCACTTGTGACACACGTGTCATAGGTTGGCCATCACCGCTCTAGGGTCATCAAGTCCAAGCCCCTGCTCAATGCAGGATTTCCTAAAACATCCCAGACAGATGGAGGTCCAGCCTCTGCTTGAAGACTTCCAGCAGAGGAGAGCTCACTACCTCCCATGGCAACCTGTTCCACAGACTGATCGCCCTCACTGTCAGGAAGGTTTTCTAATATCTCATCTATATTGACTTCCTTGAAGTTTCATACCATTGTTTCTAGGCCTTCTATCTTATATGAGTGAATTTGCGTTGAGACACCAATTCCCCATTCAAATCAATGTTACTTTCAGTCAGTTCAGTAGAGATGTTCACAAATATTAAAAAATAAATTCACTTTGAACCAAACCAAACCTAGTGATATTAAGTTCGAATTTTAGAAACATCAGATCTATTCAAGCACATTCAAAATTGCATTTAAAAGCCCTTTTAATGGGCAAAATAGCATCAAACTTGAATCAGTTCAGTTTGAATAAGGATGCTTGACTCATTCGAGTTTGAACTGACCCCCCTGAACCTGAAGGTGTTTTGGTTTGGGTTTGAATTTGAACCAGGTAAATGCTCTGATTCAGGGCAGACTGGTTCATGTTTGGTATTTTTCAGCCTGTTTCACACACCTGCAATGAGTTGGTGAATCTAATGCAAGTAAGTGAAGCTTTTGGCAGAAAACCACACAATAGCAAATAAAGCAGGCATGTAAATAGAGGCAGATAACCATTTATCAATTCTGCAGTAGGAAAACCAGGCTCTTGAATAGGGATGTGCACAAATGTTCTCAACATTCAAAATTCAATTGAATTTGATCGAATGTGAACATTCAAATTTGAATAGAATGTCTATGCATTTTAATTTAAACATTTGAACAAATTTCAAATGTTCTGAAATATTCATTCAAGTGATTCAAAACATTTGAATGTGCAGATTCGTATGTATTACATACGTATCTGTATGAATCTCATACGTATCTGTACACGTTTGTGGTGATAGTATGGGACGAACATGGGATGCATACGGGATAAAATGGGATTCATATGAAATGCATACAGATAAGTATAACACATATAACACATGTTGTTGACATTCATATCTTCAAATACAAATGTTGTCAACCTTTGTATCATCAGATTCAAATCTAATGTTTGAATGTATAGATTTTGAATGTATTCTATTCAGATTGGATTTTGTTGCATTTGGATTCTAAACATTCGACTCAAATTGGAATTTAAAAAACATTCGCGCACGTTCCTACTCTTGAACTGAAATAAAGCATGACTGTGCCCACAGGTGTTGTGGGTCCCTCCAGAGTGCAAGATAATTGCCACCTTTCACTGTTCTGTGGGAATAAACCTGACTTCCTGCCCCTTCATAAGCAAAGCTCCTGCTTCCATGGAAACTTGTGAGTTTAGCTCTTTATATGTGTTGGGTTTCTTCAGCTGGACTTACAAGATATGAATTCCAAAGGGTGTGTCCAAGGTTCCCAGGCAACATGAAGGCAAAATCAACAGAAACATCTCCCTGCTTCCTTCAGTAAGTGGATGCTCTTATGAAAAGGGCTGTTATGAACAGCAGTTCAGGTAGAGCTTGTGTCTTTGAAGTAACCGTTTTCAGCTTTCCCATTGGCAAGCACCGACAGTGTCTCCTTGTTATGTCTGGGACTCCTGTAGTCACGTTAGTGCCCTTCAATTACAGTGCATGGCGAATACAGATGCTAACACACATTGTGAGTAATTGTTCATATACTTGAATGGAAAGTTCTCCTGCAGGGTAAGTTGACAGCAGCGCTGTCAACAGCAACATCACTTTCTAAGGAGCTATTAAGGAGAAGTCTCTACTGACTTCTTGTTCTACTTGCTTCTACTTCATCATATATACAGAGTTATTTTCATTTTAAATCTCAAATCAACAGCAGACTAAATTATAAACCTTTTTGCATTAAATTGCAAAGAAACAGAATGAACTGCATCTCTCTCTCTCTCTGTATGTGTGTGTGTGCACACAAGCTATTCCTTTCTTTAAAAAAAACAGTCAACCAAGGAGAATTTTCACACCTCATTAATAAATATAAATGAGAGGTAAAATGAAGCCTTTAGAATGCAGTAGCATTACTTCAGGCTTTTTGATCACTCATTATACACGGGGGCTTTTATGAGACCACATTAGCGTTACTGTCTTATCACTCAGAATAACTCAAAATTGCTCAAAGCTGCTGCAAATGATACAGAGATTATCTGAAGCATAGTGATTCTACTCTTCTTATGTTATTCAAACCTAATCCAATTTCCTTTTTTTATTCTCAAAGACCCTTTTATGAACATAATAATTTCCTTATGAGGAAAGATGGAACAGCTAAGGATTTACTGTGCAATGGAAGGCTGAGTTTAGAACAAGGATAAGGTTTTTCATATTAATAATATAATGAATGATCCTCTGGACAACAGAGCCTTGCCCAGGACTGGTGGCACTTTATAGGGAGCAGTGCTGCATGTATTTTTGCTCATTTTGCTGTGCATTCATTCAGGAAGAAACAAACTGGGAGTGAGCAGTCAGGGGGTTTCAAGGAATTCACAGGGATTCAAGGAAGGTAAGAATAGCAGCCGATTGCTTAGAAACATGTCACCAGCCTGGATATATTCAGGGATCATTAATGCCTGACTGAAAAAGATGTTCAGTGGACTTAAAAGTCAGCAAAAAGTCATTTTAAATAAAAATAATAGTAAATCCTAGAGGGCTTGGTCCAGAAGCCCAGATGGGATGAAAGCGTAAGCAGCAGCAGGCCAGCTAATCCGTTTTATATTCAGATGCATTTGGAAGAGGGCAAAGTAAGCTGCTTTGGCTGAAAGTTAGGATGGATGGGAATGAAACTCAGAGGAACTGAAAAGGACTGTGAGCTGTGGCCTATCAAAGATGGTGGCTCCCTAAGGGCTGAGGTGATTCTTAAAAGTACACAAAACACTTCCAAGTCAGGATCCTGAGGTCCCCCCCCCCCCAAGTGCTCTGAAATCCTTAAAAGAGAGAGAAATGTTACCAGTTCCTAATGCAGCATGGACTAATGGGAAGAGTATTCTAAATCAGTGTGGCTGGGTTGGCCCAACCATTCCACCCAAGACCGGTGTGGCTTAAACAAGGCCTTTAAAAAAAACTGTGTTTACATAAAGTATAAGATTTATTCAGTTTCAGTCCACTTTCAGAATGTGATAATGCAATGACAAAATGACAAAATGTTTGCTTTTTGCCTTATCTAACTCATAAAATCCACCTTTGGGTTAGATAAAGTGGAAAGAAAATGACAGGCCACTTTGCTGAAGTGTTACCTTACTCTGAAAGTGGGTGGAAGCTGTATTAAAACTTAGGTGTGGATGCAGCCTAAGGCACAATGGTGGACCCAAATTTGTGGTGTCTCAAGAAGACACTTGGGCTTTTTGTTTGTCTGCTTTTATTGAATTGAATACATTTACAAATATATACAAACAAATTACAGTTGAAGAAACAGAAGTACATCTTGTGACTTTTTCACACTCAACTGCTGTGGGATAATATCCCACGGCAGTTAAGATCAGGGACAGTGGGCAGCATCTGCTTTGCAAGTGCCAGCCTGTCTTGAACTTCACCTAGGCCTACCTGGGTCTCACTGAAGTGGAAATAGCAGACCATTCTCTTCTCTATAACAATGGGCATGTGTGCCAGGCTGTTGCTATGGTGATGGGTGACATGGCACATGAGTGTGCAGCTGCAGGCATGCTGCACCACCCCCACGGAGCCTTAGCACAGAAGTAATGCTAGGGCAGCATGCAGGACTTTACTAGGAGTGCCACAGGTGCTCCTAGTATGGTTTTGGAGCAGTGTTTACTGCTCCACAGGTAATAAAGATGAGGACGGCCGTGTATGCTTAGAGCCAGGATGGAAGTGGCCCCATGAAGTTGATTTGCTTCATGCCCGATTGTCCTCAGATGTCCCCATCTTCCAAATGCAGAAAGGCCCATGTTTATACCAATCAGCTATCTATAGGAGTTAAAAAGAAGACAGTACATAACAACATGTATAACACAGTTTGATTGCAAATATAGGAGATGTTAATAAATATTGTTTTCATTTTGTGTGAGCAGATATCCAAATTAGAGTATTTCTGAATGTAACAAAGCTTCAAAGAAAGGCACAAAACCTTTTGCTTCTCTTGAGAATGTCAGTCTTCAAATATAGCCAATATTTGATTCAGATGTGAAGTTTCAAACATGCAAAATGTGAAAGTGAAAAACATTTTCCACCCATCACTATTATGTCCTGCTCCTTCTAGTTAGGTTTTGTGTTGGATTAAGAATTATTATAGAAATAAAATAATACCACCCTATATCTAGGTCCCAGGGCCATGCCCAAGACAAAACATTAGAGTTTAATTGAAAAGATAACAGTTAAAAGTATCATCATCATCAAAGGGATGATGAGTCAGGAATTGGAAAAATATGTTATATTGCAATGTATGGTTACTGCTGCCAGATGAATATATGTGCAACGGTGGAAGATGTTGAATATTCCAACACTAGAGAACTGGATTATGAGATTGGTGGAGTTTGTAGAAATGGACAAACTGACAAATTTAATAATGGATTGACTGATACCAGTTTTTGTTAAGACTTAACAGTGGCAGTCTTTGAAGAATAATGGGAGACAAAGCCATCGAGATGATAAAAGGATTAAGGAAAGAAGTGGAGAGCTATAGTCATACTTTTTGTTGTTTTTAGAGGTATTATTTCATGCCTGAGCATGTTTTATACTTAATAAAAAACTTTTCTAAAAATCAAAGATGAGAAAGCAATATTAATCACCGAATACCTGGGTGAATTAGTGTGTTTTCAACAGGCATTGAAAAGTAATTAATGGCTATGCCTGGCATTTTGTTATAGGGATACAGTCCACACAATGCTGCAGCAGATTCAAGGGCAGCCACCAGATTCCTCTACTATTCAGGCAAATTGCTGAACCAAAGGGATATATGACTGAATAGCTTTTCAGTGCAGACAAGAGTAGGTTCTTTGGAAAGAAAAAAAATCCTGTTCACATCTTTATTGTATAGTCAACGTTTCAAGACAGCTGAAGACCAGCTAGCTCTTTTGTTCTCATCAAAAACCTCAGATGAATGCATGGTGAAACCAACGTTCCTCTATCATTCCCTCAGTTGATGGACACTGAAAGAATAAGGAACATCTTTCTGTGTTCTGGAGGATAAGCAAGGAGACCATTTCAGATTTTCTGTGTTCTGGAGGATAAGCAAGGAGACCATTTCAGATTTTCTTTGTGTAGTTGTTCCACAGCGCCTTGGTGCAACAAGATATGGATGTGCATGAATATTCATAACATTTGATATTCATATGAATTTAGACAAATTTGGACATTCCTGTACAAATTGAATGTTACGACATTTGTACACTGACATTTGTATTTCTACAAATGTTTTAGAACATTCTTACAAATGCTTCAAAACATTCATGAACCTGGGGAGGTGGGAAAGGGGCTGTGCCAATCACATCTGCAGTGGATTGAGAGTGTTTTCAACATGGATTGAGAGTGGATTCAAAGTGGATTCAGGGTAGATTTGATGATTTCTGAGTGGATATGTTACAGGGTATGTATCAGATATATAGGACATATATGGGATACACATGCATTTGTATCATATATTTATATGAATTTGTACGAATGCATTCGTATCAAATAGAATCTTACCACATTTGAAGGGGATCTATTCAAATGAATATGAATTTTCTTACATTTGAGTCAATACAAATTGAATGCAACCCCCCCCCCCCATTTGCACACATCCCTACTTCCAAGATACTTCTGATTCTTGACAATGCTCCCGGACAATCTGCAAATATGATACTTACCCAAATGTTGAAGTTGTCTTCATCCCAACACAGTTTGGTCTAGTGGTTAGGGAGCCAGACTCTTATCTGGAAATACCAGGTTTGATTCCACACTCCTCCACAAAGCCAGCTGGGTGACCTTGGGTTAGTCACAGCTATCTGCTGAGCTTTCACAGCCCCATCTACCTCAGGGTGTTCTGTTTTGGGGAGAAGAACAGAAAGCTTTGTCAGCCGCTTTGAGTCCCCTTAAATGGGTGAGAAAAGTGGGGTATAAAAGCCAACTCTTGTATGTTGCTCTTTAGTATGCTGTTAGATCTGAAAAAAAGAGGATGACTAGCGAGCTGTAGCAGGAGACCATTTGGACATCCTAGTCTATGCTCCATCCTACATACATGAATCATACTAATAGTCTCCTCTTCGTTGTCTGCATTATCGGCAAGTGTGGTTTCTTTCCACCACTGATTTGCATTCAAAGAAGCCAGTTCTCTATTCAGGTCAAGGCAAATGACAGGAGAGTTGGCCAACTCAATTCTCCCAATTCCCAATATTCTATGACTGAGAACTGAAATTTCATGAAATTTCTTTCCTTTTTTTTTTTTAAACCTATTTTTCTAACACAGAAAGAAGACATTTGACTTTGTTTTGCTGAGAGGGGAAAAATGCAAGTAACTTGTCCATCGAAACCCCACAACACCTCTGTTCATATAAATGAAAAAGCTTTATGGCACTACCTTGCCCTAGGTGTTGTCCTTGCTAAAGTCTCCTTTCTGGGAATTTGTTACAATTTCTTCTGCAAAACTTTCTCTAACACTATTCAGTGTTTGTAACTCTTGGGGCTCTTAGCTACTGCTTCCAAATCCCTAAAGACAAGCACATTTTCCAAGCATTTGACAATTCAAACATGTAAACAATGGGTTTCTCAATAAATGTTGAAAGAATTGTGATTATTCGTCAGCTGGATAGTCTGAGCTGCCCCAAAATAATTATCTTTTCTATAGAGAAATAAAATGAAATTGTGCTTTACTGACAAGACATGCCAGATGTAATCAGGGAAGAGCAAGCTATTCTTTATGCACTCATGCTATCCTCCTCCTTCTCCTTATTTTATTAGAAAATATTCAAGGAAATACTTTGACAGTAGTAGGCAGAGTAACAGAAGCTTGTGTAGTATGCCAAAAAGTTTTTATTGATGCTTGGTATGTAAATTCTTGTACATGCTGCAATATTCTGCTCCTAACCCTTGCAGAGAAGGATTTGTTTTGTCCTACCTATTCTCAGATGGTTAAAATTTCCTTGGGGCAAGTTCAGCACATCCACCTCAGTATGCACTGAGGGGCTTGCACCTTTTCCACCTCTCCAGATTCACAAATGTAACAAATATTCATACAAATCTTCTGAAGCATTCAGTTTGAATTTGAATGTCAGTCTTCGAATGTGCCAACATTCAATTCAAATTCAGACATTGAATTCAGCTGAATTAATATGAATTTCAAAAGTTATGAATATTCATGCACATCCCTAATTTCAGCCCCTTTTCGGCAAAAGAAAATAATGTTAACTTGCATTGATTATTTTCAGGAATAAAGCCAAGAAAGTCTTGAGCCTTCAAAGATATTATGCAAATAATATCTTTGTGCACAAATATCTGTAACATTCAAACATTTGAGACATTTGAATTTGAATAGATTGTTTTGATACATTTGTATGAAGCTTCATATAGGATTCATATATGGGATCCGTATGTTATTTGTATGTGTTTGTATGGCATCTGTATGCTATTTGTATGCATTCATATGGGATTTGTATGGGATTGAACATTCATATCAAATACGAATCCTACCACATTCAAAGGGAATCTATTTGAATGAATACAAATTTTCTTGCATTCAATTCAATACAAATCAAATACAAAAAAAAAATAATGCACATCCCTGATTTTCATGCATGTCTGAATACATTTTTCTCAATTCTGTCAGAAATCATTTCCTGACTAATCCCACCATCATCCATAACTCAAAGTGACATGATCCTATATCTAGTGATTCTAGTGTTTTTGGACAATTAGAAGTCTCCTTGCAGTAAAAGAAGAGAAAGCTTAAGGAACAGAAATTCATGTCTTGTGTTCAAATTTAAGAAATAAATCCCATATTAATGCAGTTTGATGCAAATCCTGTGATGCCAGTAGAACTGCATTACTGTATGTGCTAGGTAGGCTCACAGTGAGGTACTGGGCTGCAATTTTAGTTGAAATAAAGCTCTAGTGTAGAAAAATAGCCCAGGAAATGCAACAATATTCAACTGTAGCTGTTAACATACATTTTCCAAATAGCCCAAAATTGAGCATTTTTGGAATTTTTTCATTTTCTCAGCTGATTCATAGAATTGCTTTTGAAGAGCTTTCTCATCACATTGACTTTTTCATCTGGATCAAATAAGTAGGCATATTGGAAGCAGTGAACACCCTGTCAAGTAAGTATATTGGGAATGAAACCTTGTTGAAGAGCCTTCTGAATCGTATTTTATACACCCATTGTAGTGGAATGAACTGGTTTTTGGGGTTGGGGAATTACTGTGATCCAGCTATGCCTATGGAACTTATAGGTAGAAAAGGTAGGTTTCCCAAGCTACCAGAAGCAGAATGAAATTGGTTGAGGTGGGGTGATGAAGCTTTTCACAGTGCACTATAGTGCACTGCCAAAGAGCACCTTCCTGGTTCTGAAAATAGGAACTGTCATCTTAATATTTGAGGTGAGTGTGTGTGTGGGGACAGCTGCAAAGCGCACATGAGCTTCATAGCCATGGGCAGGTGTGAACTGGATCAGTGCTGTGCAGGCAGCACTGATCCAGTGCATGCTGCCATGTAATCTGAATAAGTGTGACACACTGATATGGATAAACCACAAGTTAAGTGCAGAAAAGGCAAGAGATCTGAAGCTTGTTAAAACCAATCAAATTGTAGCAGGCAGAAAAATGGTATGAAGCTTAATAATAGATAATTGGATTATGTGGCTGGGTGATTTTTGTAGACTCCGACTGAAGTTACTTTGTAACAGACAGCTAGAGCATTTTAATTTGAGCTGCGGAGACCCTTCCCTAACATGGCCTGTACAGGAAATCTGTGTTTCTAGCAGTTGTCTACAGATGTTCCTATAACCATTCCAAAGCCCAAACATCTACCCCATTTGACAACATCTGGCTCCTCCCCAAAGCATTCATGACTGAGCTCCAGATCCCAGTTTGAAGCTCCCACCCCATCTCACTATGGAGCATTCTTGGGGGGGGGGAACGCCCTGACCTGCAGTAGTGTGTGGAAGACAGGGCCCTTAGGCTCCTTTCCTGGAATGGACTTAAGACCCATTGTGGAGTGGGCCTAAAACTTTGCGCTATTGTTGATTAACAAAAGTAAATAACTGAAGGGCAAATTACAGTATTTTGGAGCAGACAGTAGGTCACAGATTTGGATTAGGGATGTTCATGAAGCCAACTTCCCACATTCGATTTGATGCAAATTGAATGTGGAGGGTTTGGCTTTGTGCACAAATATTCAGGTGAATATTCATGCACAAAGTGAACCACCCTCCTCCTTCCCAGACCCTCCTCCATTCCTGCCCTCCACACTCACCTGCCACTGCCACCACCGTTGTACCACTCAGAGCCTGACTGAAATAGCCTTTCCGGGTCCATCCTGGATTGCCATGATCTCCAAATGGGAATCTGCACACACAGAACTGGAAGGCCTGTTTTAGCTTCTAAAGATCGCTGAAATGGCTCTGCTGATGCCACCACAGCCTCTGTAAAGTAAGGGAGTGCACTGGAGTGCAATGGGGGGGGTTCAGTTGTGTTGTTCACCCTCATTTCGACACCCTTTGGGAGCCAAAACAGCACTTTCAGGTCTGTGCACACAGCTCCCCATCCAAGGATCATGCGATGGGGTGGGAGCTGCACGCACAGAACCAAAAGGTCAACTTTGGCCTACAAGGAGGTGGGACCAAATGTAAGGGGGAGAATGGGAGGCCACAGTGGGAATCCAGCCTCGGCCAAAGCTTCGACAAAGTTCAATCCGATTCACAGATGAATAAGGGCTACAAATATGGGCCCTTTCAATTAGTCCGTGAGTGTCAGAATTTGTAAAACTTGTATGAATTCCACATGGCATGAGTATTCGTACACACTCCTAATTTGAATTTCAGGACAGGGATCAAGCAACTTTTCAGTAGTTAAGCCATATTATCTCTGTGTTGTCTCAGGATTCCAATTCTGGGTGGGAAATTCATTGAGAATGACTTGATATTGATTGGAGTATTTCCATAAATACATGAAAATTAGTTTGTACAATTTTTGTGTACATTTTTCTGTCCAACTCCCTCTCTTCCCGCTCCCCTCACTTTAATACGTTTGCTAACAGCATAGCTGTCTTGCTTCTCTTTCATCATTTATTATTGTTTATATTTGCACTTTTGAAAGTGATTGGATGAACCAATACCAGCTAGCAATCATTATGAAGTATTAGCCTGAACAAGCTGCTACAAGAAGATAAGTAGCCACACTGAAGATGTATTGCCAATGTGTGTTCTCCACAGTGTTAAGGTTTGTTTGAGTCCAATGAATGTTATAAATTCCCCATTAAAATGAAATTTCATTCATTCCATAGGTGAAAAATATAGTGTGCTAGAGAAATATTAAGGTACCAGGTTTGTGTGGAATATTGCTGTCTGAAAGAAACTTATTTCCCCTATGAGTATTCTGTGGATATTGGACTTTTTTTCTCTTGAGCATGTCACTCAACCATGTTGTTTAAGCTATTGATTTAATGTAGCAGCTTTTGGACATAAAAAATCATAATCCTATTGATTCTGCTTGAGATCCGTGGTATAACAACAATATGAGTGACTATTTTGCTAGATGGTTTTGTGATGAGTCACTCTGATAGGTGACCCTCCCAAACCAGATGTCAGCTTGATTAATTATTCAAGAGTCATAGTCATACCAGGGCAAATATGAATAGCTTGTCCACTTTTCTCTTACTGACCAAGGTTTTGTAGAATAATCTTGTGAATCCAGATCTTTTGAAGGAAATAGATACATTTTTAAATAGGCATATGCTAGATTTATCAGGAAGCCAAAAATGTTTCATTGGTATTGCAAGACAGGATTATTTTTCAGGGTAGCTGCTACAATAATGTTGGGAGTAATGGAAATGTCTGAAGGCTACCAACCACTGTTTCCTTTCTAGCATTTTTACTAAAGAAGTGCAGTGTGTTACAGGCATTAAGCCCAATTTGAATAGAGCAGCTTGATAATTTCCATGGATGCTGGAAAACTTCCAGATTGCAAATGGGTCAGGCAGCAGTTGCCTGGATCCAGAGGCAGAGAATCTCCCCACAGATCCCCTCTAGCTATAGGGCAAGGTAAAGCACTCTGAAGCTGGATTGGTGTCAGGCTCTATCCTCCTCTGCCACATAGAATGATGGCAGAAGGAAAAGGCAAATTGCTGGGGTGATTTCCACCATCCTGGTCTCGTGTCACATCCAAATCTGATGCTAAATTGACACAGACAGAAACCTCACAGTTGCGGAACCATCATGGAACTGTGGGAATATCAGGCTGCGTTCACACCTAACTTTTAATCCAGCTTCAGTCCACCTTCAGAATGAGAAGACACATCACAAAGCAACTTGTCATTTTCATTCCACATTGTCTAATGTGAAGGTGGGCTTTCTGAGATTGATAATGAATGCTAAAATAAAACAGTTCAGTTTGTGTTGTTGCTGATGGGTTCTTCCATTCTGAAAGTGGACTGAAACTGAACTAAATCTTAATTGTGAATGCAGCCACAGAGGCTGAGGCAATAGCTGTATAATTGCCCTAATTTCCACCACTGCAGCAGTTCTTGAGCTGTCTGCACCTCAAATAGCCTGTTTCTCAGCTATCTGGATGCTGCCTTTGACAGAATGACAAAATGCCATGTTTGTTTACTCAGTTGGAAAATGAGCTCTCGTACAGATAGAAACAAAAGGCAAGTCCCACCCACTCCTTTTTGCTTAAAACAGAGTATTCTTTATTCAAACATATGCACTGTCCTCCTTTATTATTATTTTGACTATATTTGTTACTGTGTAATCCAAATCAAAAAGTCCAATAGTACTGGAGATAAAGGATGTGCACAAATATTCGTAACATTTGAAATTGGTATGAATTTGGCCAAATTCAGACTTTCAAATTCATATAGAATGCTTTGATACATTCTTATGAAGCTTTGTTACAGATTCATATGGGATTTGTATGGGATTCATAGTGGGGATTTGAATTGAATTTGTATTGAAGATTCATATCAAATTCAAATCCTACCACATTCAAAGGGTCTATTCAAACAAATATGAATTCTCTTGCATTTGATTCAATACAATCAAATTTTTAAAAAAGCATGCACAACCCTACTGGAGATTGCTAGGTGCTGATGCTGGCTCACTTTTCTGCACTGAGGTTAGTCTGACATCATGACTCTTTCCACGTATTTTCAATTAATTAGTTATTACAAGATTTGATAATATTTTGACCAGTTTTATTTGCAAAGTTGGATGATCAGTTTTGGGATGAAGCCAGGGACCTTTCTGCATTTAACTCTGTTCTGGAACAGGACTTCTCATGGCTCTCTTCATGGCCTCCTCATTCCACACGTTAGTGTAGATCAGTGAAGCCTTGCCCACTGCTGGTACACTCTGGCCTGGATTATCTATAGGTCTAGTGGTGTACCAGTTCAAGCCTGTCCAAGACACAGAGGCATGCAGAGGCATACCTCCATTTTCCAGATGACTGGGCCCTCCATTTTGGAGCCCCTAGAGGCTGGCCCAGAAGTTTGGGATTCATACCTCATACCCATACAGACCTGTGCTTTGCCAGGTGGAAGGCCCTCCTGGTTGTTCCACCACCTTCAGTAGTAAGGCGGGTGGGCACCTGAGAGAGGGCCCCAGGTTATTGAATAGTCTCCCCCTCAAGGTGCATCACACCCCTTCTCTGTATATATTCAGGAAAACGGCAAAGACGCACCTCTTTGCCCTGGCCTTTAGCTGGGGTATTTATTCTTTCCCCCCACTACAGATATTTTAATACGGAGTATATTGTTTTAGATATGCTGAATTTTTAAAGCGTTTTTATGTATATTATTTTTAAAATATATATTCATTTGTAAATTGTTTTAAAGCTTGTTATTCACCCTGAGACCTTCGGGTATAGGGAAGGATAGAAATACAAATGATATATTTTTTAAAAAATTGTTCATACTTTTCTTCAAGTCCAGCAATATCTTCCTTTCATGACAGGTGCTACTTATTGACCAGCTGTATGCCTGGCTTTCTAGGGCCCTGACTGGTTGCTCACTTCTGCAGCTTTTGGATCAATTCAACCAAAATAAGAGTCACCCTCAGTGTTATTATTCCTGATATGAGGAAAAGGAAACATTAAAATATATGGGACATGTGATATTGCAGTCTTCAGTGCAACTATGGCCAAAAATATTAACTTATCTTCAATGAAAATTCAGAACCCAATAATAAAATGTATAATAAACACAATCTCCAACATGGAAAGAAATGGATGATAAAAGACTAACCAGAACTGGCTTATTTAGTGGAGAAGGGAGGGAGGGGAGGGTAGATTGTAAGTAATTGAATAATTATTTAATGTATATGGAAAATAATTTCAATATTTTTTTTAAAAAAAGAAAAGGCAACAACACCCATGCTTTGGGAAAAGATAAGACACATATAAAGACAGAATGCCTGGCATTCATGACTCCAGTTCTCTCAGGGGGCATCCCTTTAAGCAAGTCTGATGGCACCCATGGTCTCACTCTAAAAGCCTAGGCCAAGCTGAAGTGTACCAACTGGTATCTGGAAAAACCACTTGTCTGGCAGCAGTAGCCCACCCCAGGCTCCCAGGTAGGAGACATGAAGGTATGGGAAGAGAAGGGGCAAATGGACTGTTCAGTTCAACCCCATCCCTATTTGTCTGCTATTGGATCCCCAAATTTAAGTGGGGCTCAGTTCAATAAGGAGCATCCTGAACTTGGGATGTTTGTGGTGGCTTTTAAATAGAACTTTAAATCAGAAATCTGTTCCATATCCAGTGAATTCACTTTTTTTCCTGCCAACTTTAATGTTCATTGCTCCTAGTGAATACTGATTTTCACTAAAAGAGGTGTTTTGGAGATAATTCTTTTCACACTGTTCATTGTTTTATTGCCACTTCTGCTTCACTTTTATTTTATTTGTATGTTTCATAGACTGTTAGGTTGCACTGCTTTATAATCAAACTATGCTGATCCCTCTAAATCTCACAGAAGCTTTCATTATGGTTTCCTCCTAGACTCCAGTAGTAGAAGTAGCTTGGGCTTTTTAGTTGCTGTTACATTTTTCCTCTTCTGAAGTGCTAACACCTAATCCCAAGTTTCTCCCATACACATCACTTCCTTTAACTTAAGATAATCAGAACAACAGATGTGACTTGAAGTGCTGTCCCTGTCAAAAGATTATATTTCACTGAAATCAAGGTTTCTTCCTAGAATATCTGTCAGGATTACCCTTTTGACATCTCCAGTTCAGAACGTTTTCATACTTTCAAAAAAAAAATGTTTTTGGTTTTGGTCCTCTGTTTATTTATTTAATGTATTATTTCTATTTCTAGTCTTCCCCTAGCCTAAAGGTTTCAGAGCATATTACAATAAAATCAACCTAAAATAATTAAGATGAATTAGCTAAAATAATAACCAGGCCTGTATTGTGGGAGATGCTGTTCCCTTAACCAAAGACAAGGGTAAGGAGGTATATTTTTATCTGTCATCTGAATACATACAATGAGGTTGCCTGAGCATCTGCAATCTTTAGGGTCACCTGCATTTCTGCATTGTTTCCATGCACTCACCACCACTTCTATGGTGAAAGTGTATGTTTTCCAAGTTGTGCTGTTTTCCAAGATGCATTGTTGCTGTCTCTGTTTTCTTCTGAATCAACTTCTGTAGCTATTGCTCATGTTATCTGAACACTGCTTACCTGCCCAAGTCTCTGCACCTGTGCAAAAGGGCGGTTTCTGCCTCCATTCATGTTTAGAAACACACCATGTCCACGTGGTGTTAGGAAACATGGAAAGTCACTTTGAAATTACAATTTCCCCATCTGAGGTGATCCAGCATTCACAGAGCTTCTGAGCTGTGAGCACCACTTCCGCATGTCACTTGCGCAGACAGTAGAGGAACGCATGGAGTTGAACAGAGTCTCAATACCACATGTCAATGTAGGCTACCACACTCAGAGATGCCTTAGAGGATCAGTGTATGGCCCTTGTGTTCCCAAGACTTCTTAATCCACCTTTTCTAGTATAGAATGTTCATAAGAAGGGAAGGGGCAGTCTGGTGTCCCATTCAAAGCCTTCCCTGACATACCTCAGAGATACCCCCCTCTCTTTTTTCCCTGTGTCTGATCACAGCCACTGCCTCTCTGAGGTGCCGCTTCTGTTATGCCTGACCACAGGCTTGGTGTCATTAGGACGGATGTGTACGAATGGGTTTTTTGACACTTGATTTGTAATAAATCAAATGTTAGAAAATCTGTATTCATTCAAATAGATCCCTTTGAATGTGGTAAGATTCTATTCGATATGAATGTATTCGTATGAATTAGTACCAATATCTAATATGTATCAGATATGAATGAATATGTATAAAATACAAACAAATACATATTTGATGCAAACAAACACATATCCAATATGTATCCCGTAACAATTCCGTGCTCTGGAAGCATGAATCCACTTTTAATCTGCTCTCAATCCATGTCACATGCAATCTGGATCCACTGCAAATGTTTGGCACAGCCACTTTGCCACCTCCCCAGTTTAATGAATGTCAGAACTATTCATCCAAATGTTTGAAACATTCATATTTGTATGAACGTTAATGTACGAATGTCGTAACATTCAATTCGTGTATGAACGTCTGAATTCAAATGAATTTGTACGAATAACAAATATTACAAATATTTGTGCACATCCCTAGTCATTAGCAAACGTTTTTTCCATCCCACCCTATGCCCTAAGCCTTTATTGCAATAAAAGCAATACTACAAACTATGTAATATTCAATTAATTTGACTCATCTTCCCAACCTTAGATCATTTATGCATATGTTAAAAAGTAATAGTCCCAGTATAGAAATCTGGGGAGGCTCTACTCATTACAGTATTCCATGATTAGAAAAGTCAATTTATTTCTACCATCAGTTGCTTATCCAGAAGAGGACTTGTCCATTTATTCCCAAACTCTTAAGTGATCTGTGAAATGCAGCAATCTTCACGTTTCACAGCACAACTATTTTTAGACTCGGTGCACTGAGTGGTGTCCAGATGCAAACCGTGCTGAAATGAGTTTCAATTATTCAGAAAGATGAATTGAATCTTCTGTGTGAAAACACTAAGATGGCTGCACTGATGAACCTGAAAGTTATGCTAATACATTCCAAAATAGTGTTTGGTATGGAGCAAAGAACAAATCTTATTTTGCTTTGCAGGGTTTATTTTAATTAATTAAATCCATGGGTATAAACAAAGCATATCTGGATACGGATGTTTATGAATCCTCAGAAAACCTCTATTTAGGATGAGTCATCTTAACAAAAAATCATGCAAAAGTATGTTTCTTCTAAGACTGCATCCGAGGGTCTTTCTGCACTTGGGCCCTTAGCTTCCCATGATGCTTGCCAGCTTGTCAACTTAGTTTTGATTACTATTTCTTTTTCTTTCAATTATTTTGTCTTGTTGCTACTTATTTAAGTTATTTAATGTTTTAACCATTTTTGCTGTTTGTTACAATTTATTTTACTTTAAAAAAAACCTACATTAGCCTCACCTTCCTCAGACCCATGTGCTTAGGCTAGCTTAAAAAAAAAGTCTAGCTTTAGGGTGGGATAAAATGTAAATGAGCAAACGAACGAACAGATATATATATATACACGTGTCTCATCCCTGCCCAGCTTCAAATACTGGGAGCAAAATTTCCCAACATCCAAATTTGCCAATCTAAGCTATTCCAGCTGGGTGCTTAGCAGTGGCACATTTCTGGCACCACATCCTGGTGTTAGGCAAAATGGTGCCAGGCATGGTATACCATTCAATGGCCCACATACTTTTTGCACAAGGATTGTAAGTCTAGTATACCAGTTAGAAAGCTGCACGGGCTACTTGCATGCAGTCCATGGTGGAGTGGGCTATAGCATCATTTTCACCCCATAAAATCACTGCATCCTGTGTGGATGAACTCATCTACTCAGGAGGGTATGATCTAATAGTGCAGATGAAGCGTTCCAGGGTACCACTTGGGCTAGTCTACCAGTCCAGTGTAGACACAGTCCAGTCTTTCGCAATTGTGGAATAGTCTGCAGTAATGGCCACCAATGTGGGGACATACTATTGAACTTTAGATATGCCTGATGGATCTGTTTGTGACCATTCCAGACATTTCCAGGTGGGTGACCCACAGGTGTGTGGCCTTTGTCAGTTCACTTCCCCAAATTCCTATGGCTGCGCATGTAATCAATCAAATGGTCATGTGGTTAAGTGCTGGACTCATATCTTTTAGTCACCTCTCCATGAAGCCAGCTGGGTGACCTTGGGCTAGCCACAGCTCTCTTTCTAAGCTCTCACAGCTCTACCTACCTCACAGGATGTCTGTTTTGAGGAGAAGAACAGAAGGTGTGTCAGCTGCTTTAAATGGGTAAGAAAAACAGGGTATAAAAGCTAACTCCTCCTCCTCCTCTTCTAAAAGAAAATCCTGCTACCAGGTCTGGCTCTTTCATCCTGGCTCTCTCGTCTTTCACCTTGAGTTTTATTAGGATTTTTTCTCAATGAAGGAGATGATGAAAACATCAACATGACAGGGCCAGAAGTTTGGAAGATTAGAGCAGCATATGGGGCATTTTTTTTTAAAAAAATTTTTTTGCTAACATGTGTCTCATATTCTCATATCATTAACCATTATGGTATTTCCTACTATAGTAGTACATTGATGATGAGGAAGTCTGTGATCATTGCACTTTCCCAGCTATCTCACTACTATTGTTTCCCTGGGATTCTGATGTACTAAACATGACAGGAAATTAGGCTCAGGAATCATCCACAACGAAGACAATCCATTAGTGAATTAACGTGCATCAGAGAAGTGAAAGTATCTAGTCAAGACAAGGGGGGAAAGCTAATCTATTTAGTGGTCCCTTGAAAGCTCAGAGGGAGCATATTTCTCTCTCCACCAGCCCTTCATTTGAATAATCTCTAGTAAGATGTTTTTATCTTTAGAGAAAGCAGATTAAAACTGGCAACCATGGTAAATTTATTAATGCCTGAATGGACTATTTAGAGGGGGCTTTTTTGTGTGCAAACAGTGCCTTGTGACGGTGTGTCAGTATGCCAGTGCCTTTGAGATATGTGGTCTGGAAGCTGTCTGGAAGCCAAACCATATTTAGCAACATACTGCAGCTGCATTGATAGGAACAAGTCAGCAGTCACAGTTCATTAGCTGAATGACAGGCCCTGACAACTCTTCCATTTTATAAAGGCTGGCTGCTATAAGATTAGAGGACAGATCTCTAAAACCATACATCTAGAAAGCCCAGTAACAAGCACATACTAACTTAGAATCCATTACATCAGAATGGTTCATACTCTCTCTGGCTTCAAGTCTGCAGCTAAATGCCCTTCATGAGACTCACAGTCTTTTTGAACAATCACTTCCAAGTCATCTAGGGAAGAACAAAAAACAGCTTGGGAAATGTCATAAATGTATCCTCTAATCTGTGACTGAAAATAGGTAGCTGCCACTACTAAGAACAGTGAGGGTCTCTCAAGATTCTTCTGTCTGTACTGACTGTAGAAGGTTTACAATCCGCCCAGAGACCTTTGGGTATGGGGCAGGATATAAATGTAAATAATAAATAAATAAATGAATAAACTTAGTCTTTCTCAGTCCTGCCTGTAAATATCAGGGCCTGCATTTGGAGGTGCCTCCAAACATGCCCTTTCCTCTGCCTTAAATGTAAAGCTCCTTTTATATATTATATTTATATTTATATCCCGCCCCATACCCAAGGGTCTCTGGGTGGCTCACAACATTTAAAAACATACATAGTAAAACATAGCAAAAACTTTCCCCCCACAGCCATAAACCGATGACCCTCTGGGTGAAGAAATATTTCCCCTTGTCAGATCCGACTCTCCTACCCATCAGCTTCATAAAGTGCCCCCTGGTTCTAGTGTTGTCTATACCATGCATAATTCTATATACTTCAATCAGGTCCCCTCTTAAACGCTGTATCTCCAGACTGAAGAGGCCTAAACATTGCAGCCTGGTTTAATCATTCTGGTTGCCCTTTTCTGCACTTTTCCAGTTCCACAATATCCTTTTTTTAGATGTGGTGAACAGAATTGTACACAATATTCCAAATGTGGTCTCACCATAGATTTATAAAGAGGCAAAATGACACTTGCTGACTTATTTTCTATCCCCTTCCTAATTATTCCTTGAATTGAACTAGCTTTTTTCACTGCTGCTACACACTGGGTTGACGCCTTCATTGAACTGTCCACCAGAACCCTGAGATCCCTTTCCTGAGGCCTTTTCACACTAGGGATTTTTGAATGTGTGTAGAACGCGGTGGGATGGAGCATTCACTCCTCTGGGCCGGCAGCTCCATTCTGAGCCACCCCGGCCCATCCCAACATGTCTACATGTGTTCGGGTTTCAGAGCACAAAATTGTGCTCTGAACCCATCCCAGCACGATAGGCCCATCCCGGGGCATTCCCAGATGTTAGGAAGGGAGAGCGAATGCTCTCCCTCTCTAACAGATGCGGCCCCACCCCCAACCTCCCACCTTTGGCTCCCTTGGAGCCAGGGGTGGGAGGCCTGTCTGGTGCCTTCCCTGCGGTCCTGTGAGCTGCATGGGCCCAGATCAGGCCCATGCAGGTGGCAGGACCCCCACCCAACACCCCCTAACCCACCCTGTGGGGTACGTGTGCATGAATGCTGCTTACCTGCTTGCCGCCGGGTTGCAGCTGGCATGAGGAGGCCGGCGATGCTCTGCGTTTTTGCACAGCATGGCCTCTGATTGGCCAGGCACCCACCTGGCTTCGACAGGCGATCTGTGCAGGCGCGGGTGCCTGGCCAGTCACTAGAACACTAGCACCTGGGGGCACTATTCATCCATGCATTCAAGTATTTATATGCTGTAGGGATCTGCACAACTATTTGTAATAGGCATTATTCGTACAAATTTATACAAATTAGGACTATTTGTACATGAATCAAATGTCACAACATTTGTACATTAACATTCGTATGAATACAAATGATTGATTGATTGATTGATTGATTGATTGATTGATTGATTGGTATTTCTATCCCGCCCTATACCCAAAGGTCTCAGGGCGGGTTACAATATTATATTAATCTTAGACAGGTCCCTAAGATTCAAATGAATAGTTTGGACATTTTTTAAACTGGGGATACGTATGCAGTCATATAAGATATGTATTCAGGATATTTATGCATTCATATAAGATACATATCCAGGATATGTATCCGATACGTATGCAGTCATATCGGATATTTATACATTCGTATCGAATAGAATCCTACCACACTTGAAGGGAATCTATTAGAATGAATATGAATTTTCTAACATTTGACTCATTTCAATTCAAATGGCAGAAACCTCATTTGTGTACATTCATTATATGCTATCTTTCACTCAAAGGTCCTAGAGTAGGTCACAACATAAGCATATTTCTGGACTGCTAAAGATGAAACTAAAATGAGGAAAACACACTGTGATCAAAATTTGTCTTATGTTTCCCATTTATTTGAGCTGCTGCTATTTTAGGCAATTGTAGCTTTTTTCTGGAATCTCCTAAACATGATAAAGAGATGCATTTCCACCAAGTTTTCAAAGCCAACAAATGGCACTTATCTGTCAAAACAATGTCATGTGGATACAGATGCTGTTGGGCAACTCAACTCCAATTATAGACTACTCCGCAGAACTGCTTTTAAATTAAACACATAAAAAACAAATACGGATTCCAAACTGTATGTGTCCTTTGCTGGGTCATGGCCATTCTTTAGGAGTGTGGAGCAAAATACAATGTAATGCTAAGTGTCTTTGTGGCCTGGCAGAGATGGCTAATTTAATTTTATCCTCTTAAGTGAAAATGACTTTAAACCAAGGGAGTCTAATTGTAGATGCCTCAGTACATTATGTAGATAATAACAGCTCCCCTGTGGATAATACAGAACTTACTGAGAGAACAGAAAATTATGCTCTCTCTTTCTATAATGAAAATGAGCCACTATTGCACCAGACTGAATTGGAAATGTCCCATGCCCTTTGTTGTTGTTTTTTACTCATCCCACTCTCCTGATCACATATGAATGAACTTATTTGCATAGACATTTATTATCTCAAAATTAATCTAGATCCATCAGAAAGCCAAAGGCAGAGTGGTAGGAAACACAAAACCACAATCCTGTCATGAAAACAAAAGTCCTCCGTCAACACTATAATCAGCACCCAGATTTGATGGGTGACTGCAACATTATAATGTTGAAACATTTCTCCCCATCCTGACAACATCTAAGGCTGTGATTACACTGAGCAGATTTTAAGTGGTTCTTTCTCAAGGAATGTTCCATTTGCAGACACACTAAAATATATGCCTCACAATATACAAATAAGCCACCTATCTCCCCTTATTGTTTTCTGTTCCTCACGTCATCATCACCAATCTTTCCTCTCCTCCTATTAGCTGCCACTGAGTCACTTTTCTACGGATTTGATTGGCTGGTAGTGGCAGCAGGATGGGATTGGCTCAGGGAGACTTGTAGCTGACCTTAACTGCTTCTTATCCCAAAGTGATTATTTCATGTCTGCAAAAGGGTCACGCAAACAGAGACCTTGAGAGATCTCAGGACAAGGTAAAGTTTTTTATATGTGTTTTCTGTGTGTCCCAAGGATCTTAAAATTGCCCTGGGGGCATCTAAAACTGTGTGTCTGACCATACTCTAAAACTTATTTATGGGAGACATGAGAAAGTTCCAGATTTCTCTTGATTAGAAAATGTACATCTTCCCTTGTATGGAAGATGTACGCTCATCTTCCCTCTAACAACCTTCTTGTAGATAGAAACCTTCCTGGATAGTTAGAACTCTGATTATAAGGTTGAATCTTTCTCTTCTTCTTCTTCTTCTTCTTTTTTTGTCTTAATGCACTACCCATGGTTTTAAAAGTTTTCATCTGAGAGCTTTTCTGATACTAACTCACAGAGATGAAAGCTTGATAATTATGAGTAATATGGAGCCATTGCAAACGTTCCCTTGTGAATGTACTGAACTCATTAATAAACAACTGACAAATAAAGGTTGATAATATGTGATGTTTTATACACAGTGTATGGAAATTCAGAAACAATCTGTAGCCATCATTATCAGACCATTACTATAATATACATAAACGAGAAAAAATCAGAAATGTGTTAACTTCCTCCACAATAAAAAGTGGTGAACTTTTCTTTCTACAAGCTCGGTTAATTGAATCTTGCTTAGTTGGCAGCCAATCAATTTAGGCCACTACTTATAGACAAAGTAAAAGTAAAGTTTTTCTGAAAGTGTAATTGATTCCCCCTCCCCAATTAGTAAAGTATGAAAGAATAATCTTGAATTGTACTATGTGTTTAGTTAGAACAGGCAAAGTTCACAATGCCATGGCAAGAAAAACTGGAATACAGATCAATTTCTCATTCCTTGAATTAGTGCAGAGTTTGCAGGTGGGGAATCACACCAAAATGAAATAATGGTAAAGCTATATGTTCCCTTTGAGATGACCTAGAGACCAAAACTGGCTGTTGCATTATATACCATCTATAGATAGAGATCTGCCAAACTGGTTAAATTTGAACAAAGGTGTTTGAAAGAAGAGTTGGCTTTTCTACCCTGCCTTTCTCACCCATTTAAGGGAACTCAAAGCAGTTAACAAAGCTTTCTATTCTCCCCACAACAGAACACCCTGTGAGGTAGGTGGGGCTGTGAGAACTCAGAAGAGAGCTGTGACTAGCTCAAGGTCACCCAGTTGGCTTCATGGAGGAGTGTGTAATCAATCCCGGTATTCCGAGATAAGAGTCCGGCTCCCTAACCAGTAGACCAAATTGGCTCATATTTGACCTGAACAAGTTGTCTGTTCAAAAAGAGAGTTTGAATTTGAATGAAACAAAGGTGTGTTCTAAGAAAACTAGTGAACACACCCTGAATAGGTGTTCGAATCAAACTGAACACCCGGTTGTCTGAAGAAAAGAAGTTCAAATTTGAACTAAACCAGCCTATTTAGTTTGATTCAAACCAAACATAAAAAAGTTTGTGCACATTACTAGTTACAGCTTCTGAACTGTTTTCCAAGACAGTCTTGTAGAGCCCCATATAGGTTGCCCACATGACAATGGAGTATGCATGGAGCCAATAGGGATATGCACGAGTTGATTGGAATATGGAAAAATTTGGCTCCAGCTGAATACCACCTGTGATAACCCAGGGGAAAGGTAAGTAGAGTTAAGGGATTTATGTTGTCTTAAGTTAGTAGATGAGACAAGCTGAAGGGGGCGTGGCCTTTGGAATCCTAGGAAGGAGGAGTTAGCTAGCCCAGGGGTCAGCCAATCAGGGAGCATTGACAGAGGACCAGGCCCTTTTGAAAAGCTTATGCCATTAGAGCATAACTGTTCTTGATCTTATGACTTACTGGGGAGGGAACAGGATAAGGATCGGGTCTGAAGTTTGCCTGTGAAGAAAGATAGGAGGGGATCCTGAATAGTTCTGTTAACTGAAATGGTCAGAGTTCTGAGACTGTTAAGTTAGCCAAGTTGTAACAATAAAGTGAAGTTCATATTTTGTTCCTGTTGAGGTGTGTGTGTGTGTTGCGGAGGGGATGGATTGTTGACTCAGGAAAGAGGCTGCTGAGTGAATTTTAAAAGGCAGAGCCCAGTAATAAGAGGGACTGAGGTGCCTGGCTAGGCGAGAGGCTAGCCCCAGCCGTGACATCACACCACCACCCACAGATGTGGGGTATTTTGGATCCAGGCATAGATATTCTGTAGAATATCCATGCCCAGAACTAATTGCCCTCACTTGTCCTTTCCTATCCCCTCTCACCCACTCGTCCTTTCCCACCCCCTCCCCACTTACCTTACCTCTGCGGTGCCTTCTCTGTGCTGCCACCATCACTGCTGGAAGGCCTGAATTTAGCCTGTTTTACCGGAAGGTCTTTATTTAGCCGTTGGAACCCTTTCATGGTCGCCACCAAAGCTTGCCCCCCAGGTAAGGCAAGCTCCAATGGCATCGCAGGCCATTTCTGGGCTCTGCTAGAACCACGAAAGGGTTCCAAGGGATAAATACAGGCTTTCTGGTAAAACCAGAAGGCCTGTATTTACCTCTGAAGAAGCCTGCTTGCAGTTCCAGCGGGCCCTGGAAGAGACTCAGAGCACCGCTGGAGCAGGTAAATGGGCCCCAGGGAGGAGGTTTGGTGTAGGGTGGTCTGGATGGGGAGGCCCCAGGGTAATCCACCCTGGTAGAAGCTTCGGTAGAAGCTTCTATGGATACTGGATTATCTAATTCACGGACGGATAGGGCCCTTTGAATAGGGCTCTATTCGATCTGTCCACAAATATTGGAATCTTGACGTATTCATCTGGATTCTGAATGCACGGATAATTCATGCACATCCCTACATGACAAGCTTCAGCTGCTGAAATTCCCTTTTCTATAAAATGGTTAAACATATAGGAACCTGTATGGTTTCTACATGAAAGAATCCTATTCATCTGCTGATTATGTTGCTTAGCAGATTTCCAAGGTAACTGGCAAGGGTACTTTTGAATATGTTGTTGAGACCCTCAGGCTGTTAGTCATCCTGTAACTGATTTTTTGTTCCATTTTGCCTTAATCTTTTTACCCCCACCCAACAGCTGTTTCCATCATCATCTGCCCTTCCTGCTTGACTCTGCTTGTGAAATTAGGTAGCAGATCAAATCATGCTTGGGTGTTGTTTTTCAAAGTGCAACAAGATGAATTTCTATTGTATTTTCAAAAAATCAGTTTAGGCAACTAGCAGTCAAAGGATATTTCAGTCAATTCACATTTGGAGAATTAAGATAAGAAATTTCTTCTGTTACTCTTAGCTGCAAGGATACAGGGACTGTTTATGGTAGATTGTAAAATGAAAAGCTTGCTGACTGGGCTGACAACATTTAATGCAGGAGTAGAATGGATCTCAGGGCCTTTCCGCACTTGGTCTCATTCTGGAATATATTCCAGAAAAGGAGCCTGCTGTGTGCCTGCTATTGCAGACTATGGTATGTGAACAACAGACCCATCTTGAGATATATTCCAGAATAAGGCCAAGTGCAGGAAGGGCCTTACTTGTTAATCCAGATCTAAGAACATATAATGTGCATGGAATTAGTGTAGATCTGGATCCTTCCTGAATTCTTGTCTATTGATTGATTTTTGTCACTTTTTCAAGCCCTTTGCCATGGGTAAAAACGTTCACAGTCAGGTTAAGACTTCCAGTGGTTTCCTTGTGTCTATCAGCAAAAACCACCCCTAGCATTTGGTTGTCTATGCCACTTTGTGATGAACAACCAGTCCGTTGCTTGGTAACTGCAAGAGAAACAAAGGATCTATTATCTGTCAGTGAAAGGCAGCAAGATAACTTCAGCTCCTACATTTCCTCTTGCTTTTTGGGCAGCCAAGTATCTATTTCTGCTCTGAGGTTTCCTCCCACTCATATTCAGCTTCTCCTCATAAGCTTGTCTGTTCCTCTGATGTCAATACCCATCTCTGTTAACGCTAGGATACCTTTATCTAGCTTGTCCCCTAGTTTAAGCCTTCAACTCTTGCCTTCAGTTCACACACTTATCAGGAGTGGCTGGATCACTTGTGGACACTACATCCTTTTCTGGGTGCGGTATGAAAAGTGGGTGTGGCTGCATGACTGCTGCTGTGAGTCATGTGTAACATCCAGATCACCATGACAATGTACAAGTGTGCACCAGACATTGCCTTGGGAGAGCTACTTGCCAGGCATGGGGCTAGTTTTGTGCTCATTGTGCAAATGGCTGCGACCTCACTGGATTCTTACTGATTATACCATACCGGATTGGCAGGTGTGAACAGGCCCAAAGAGTAAGGAAAGCAATTAGGCACAGTATAGTACTCATTAGAGATGTGCACATATGAATTTGGACATTCAAATTCAAATTGAATGTTGGCACATTAGAAGATTGACATTCAAATTCAAATTGAATGTTGGCACATTAGAAGATTGACATTCCCAAATTCAAATTGAATGTTTTGATGCATTTGTATGAAGCTTCATATGGGATTCATATGGGATTCATATGGGATTTGTATGGGATTCATATGGAATTCATATGGGATTGAACATTTGTATCGAATACGAAGCCTACCACACTCAAAGGGGATCTATTCAAAAGCATATAGATTTTCATGCATTTGATTCAATATGAATCAAGTACAAAAATAAATTGTGCACATCCCTAGTACCCATGGGGAAGCGGAGGACAGCCAAAGGTGCAGGTGAGGAGGTATGTCTTCACCAACCACCTGAATATATTGAGTGATGGTGCCTGGCACATTTCAGAAGGGAGATTAATCCACGATCCAAGAGACATTACTGAGAAGGTCTTTCACAGATCCTTGCACTCTTCATTTCTAAAGGAGGAAGCACTATCCATGCCATTTATGGCTTCATTAGTTAAAGTTAAAACTTTGAATTGGGCTCGACAGCAGATTGGCACCCAGGGTGCTATGTTTCTATCTAGATGTGCAAAGCGTCTGCATTCTGTACTACTTGCATCTTCTGAACCATCTTCACAGGCAGCTGTTTGTAGAGGTTATTACAATACTCCGGTCTGGAAGTTAGCAGAGCATGGATTATTCTGTTGAAGCTATAGCTGATGAACCAACTGGAGATGGAAGCATACCTTCTTCAATACCACCACTACTTGAGCTTCAAGTGACAGAGGTTAATGCAGACTTTTACCCTGATTGAGCACTTGTTGTATCAAGAGTAGGATATCTCTCTACTCATGTGGACTAGAGATCCCATGACACACAATGCTTCCATTTTATCTGAATTCAGTTTCAATTTATTTGTTCACATACAGTCCAATATTGCCTCTCATTAATGAGATGAGAGAAAATACTAATGGTACCTCGCATCAGATCTCCTGAAGATGATTCCTAGGGTTTCATGTAGATGTTAAAAAGTATGAGGATAAGATCAATCACTGAAGAACCCTATAAATTAGTTCCCAAGATTTTAACAAAAATCTCGTATAATTAATTTCTACATTCAGGCCTTGGAGTTAGGACTGTTTACAAATTCAGTAGCTTCTCCAGAAAGATTTCATGGCCAACAGTAGAGATTTGCATGAACATAAAATTAGTGGTTTGGCTCAGTTTGAATTGAACCAAACCACGCTAACTTGAGTTTGAACTCGAACAAGGTTAAATAGGCTCAACCCACTTCAGGTTCAAACATAAAACAGGTTGTTTTAAAAATATATATGCTAAAATTGAATTTTAACAGCCCTTTTTGAAGGATCATTGATTTGAACTCCAGCCTGTTCAGATTGAACAGCGGTGTTTGGCTGGTTTGTGCAAACAACCCCACCATTCAGTTCAGTTTGAACCAGCTCTATTGAATGGGGTGGTGGTGGTTCAGGTTGAGTTTGAACCAGTCAAACCACCCTGTTCAGTTTGAACAGGTTTAAACCCAAACCAGTTCAGCACATCATTAGTTGACTGTATCAAGGACAATCAAAAGAATTGTCCTTCTCCTTTTTTTGTTAAATGATTAGATCTTTATGAATTGTTTCTCAACTCCTAAATAAAAGTACTATACTATAGCAATTCTTTTAGCGTAGTAAAGGAGTAAAAAATTATTGAGGCCTGCTGGCATTTATGATGACAATAACATTTGTGCAATTCATATCTCTGCCTCTTATTTCAATAAATTTGAAGCTCAAATGTTGGCAGAGCAGACCACAATGAATAAGTATGAGCTTGGTTTTTTTTAATGGTTTTTAATTCTGGAACATATGAAATGTGCTAAAATGAATTAGATGCATACAAAAGCATCTAAAGGAAATATGGTCCTTATTTTATTTCATCTTTCAGTTAGTTTTTGTTCAGAATCCTCCAGAATCCTTCCAGTAACTTTAGCAGGGGCCATAACTAAATCTGTCTCTTGGGCGTCTGCCAAAGCAGAGCCATGAATTACTGAATGCCAGTCAAAATAATACTCAGTTTGAAAGGATAATCATAAATGCTTGGATAATGAGACTAACAATGCTATAGTAGTCTTGGAAAAGCTTCTGCATGTTTACTTGAGATGGCAGCTACACCACAAATGCATATCTGATGCGGGAAAGATGGAACCAAATGCCAACAAAAGATGCAGATACACCCAGCATGAATGGCCATTTGTTTATTCAATTTATGCTCAATCTTTCATGTAACTAGTCCAAGGATGGACCTCAATAAAACACCATAGGATTTTATACAATCCAGCAAATACAGAAATCTTTCAAACCTCATATAATGCCAAGAAGCACAGTAGATTTTCATGTGTGGTGGAACTGGAGTGTTTTCACTTGGTGCCAAAATTATGCGATGTTCATGCTAACCTGGCAGTCAGGGGAGTATTGTGTATATATTATGCTACCACAAGGAAATTTGTATTTTTAACCTTGTTTAGTGATCACCTGAGCATCCCTGGCAAATATGAACTCTTAGGCACAACAATGTAAGGATGGGCACATACTAAGGGACCAGCTACACCAAAGTTTGTCTCTAGAAAGTGAGGAAAATGTGCAGTCTTGTTTGGATCCAGCAATTGCCTCTCGAAGTTCCTTCCATAAGACAGGGCAAAGTTGCAGGGTGAGTGCCTATGCTTACCTGCCTGGTGCTTGCTCTCAGGATGGCAAAGTTGCTGATTCTGAGTGTTATATAGATGTGAAATACCTGGAAGTGCTCAATCTCATGCATGTGTGGCAGCCATTTCCAGGCAGGTTTGGCCCCACAGATATATAGGGACTATTTTCTTCAAGGCCCAAGATGAAAGCAAGCAACCAGATGAGGAATGTCATTTTGCTATTCTGGGAAAAATCTGAGTGGAGAGCTGGTTTTCCTAGAATATCGATACTGTGTGTAATACCAGTTATGTGTGACAAACCAAACATAGCCCCAAATTAATCTCATGTTTTAGGTCCTGTCCTGTTGCCCATGATCTCCATCCCCCTGCCTCTCCCTCTTGCCTTATTTCTCTGTCCTGTTGCCCACAATCTTCATCTCCACACCCCTCCCTCTTGCCCTGACTTCTGTCCCATCACTGCTGCCCTGTCCCAATCTCCCTCCTCCCTCCCCCACCTGTCAACTTGCCTCCCCTTACTCTCCCATAACATCTTCCCCTCACACAGAGAATTTCTTCCACCCACTCACCAGGTGCAGATTACCAGTGATATCTGCAGGAAGGTGTGATCAAACCATTCCAGGCTGAAAACAGCTTGGTTTCAGCTGCCTTCCTGACACAGATTAAAATGGTAAGGTGTAACCACGGCCTTAATGTGGAAAGAAAACAATGTATCACTTTGCTGACATGTTCTCTCACTCTGAAAGTGAATCAAATTTTGATTAAAATTTAGTGTAGCTGAGTCCTCAGATAGCTAGATCCCAAGCTGAGGGAGCTGAACACACCAGAACCAACTCATTGAAGTCTTCAGGACCAATATAGTCCAATCTTCTGTGGCTAGGGATATGGGGCTTGAATAAATTAAGGTTGCTTTCACATGCACTAAAATGTCTTTGAGGCAGCTTAGAGATGGCTTAGAATTGATAAGCAGGTGGGATTGTTCACACACCAGTCTGCCCTTCACCCTCTTCATGAACATTCTAGGCTAAAAAAGGTGATTTAGAGATGGGATGACAGTAGGAGGGCCACATGGATACTTTTGCAGTGCTTGAGCACAGCAAAATACATCTCAAGCTTAGGATGTATGTCACTGGCATCAGAAAAAGCATCAGTGAAAGGTTTGAAGGTTTTTTTTTAAAGTGTTATGATGTCTCACTGAATATAAAGATCAGAATGGTTAGCATCCTGGTTTTTAGTGCTGTATTATATGGATGTGAAAATCGGACAGTGAAAAGCAAGACATGAAAGGCAGATGCTTTTGAACAGCTAGAGAAGGTCCTCAGGATATCACAGAGAGCTAGAAAGACTGATCAGTGGATTCTAGACCAAATAAAAATAAATAAATATTCACTAGAAGTACAAATGATGAGGCTTAAACTGTCATACTTTGGGCATACAATGAAAAGAAGAAGCTGCCTGGAAAATGTGGCAATGTTTGGGAAAGTAGAAGGGAGGAGGAGGAGGAGGAGGAGGAGGAGGAGGAGGAGGTCAGCTAGTTGGTGGATAGACCTAAGAAAGATTGTAGAAGATCATTTGTTCTGGAGGAAGTCCACTGATAAGATCTCCAAGAATCATCCACAGTTTGATGACATCAAGCAAGCAAGCATGCATTAACAAAAGCGATGCACATTAAAAAGATAGTTTTCTATTCTGATAACTGAACAGTTTTGTGTGCACATTAATTTGTGATCTCAAGGAATCATTTTAGCCAGGAAAGCATTTAATCAATATGACTTTTTAAAGCCCACTAGGAGGCAAATTAAAAGCATCTAAGCACCAGCCTGACTCTGCTGTTAGTGACTGGCATGTCTTTAGAGAGATCCCTTGTAGAAAATAAATTCAAGAAACAGGTATGCTGACTAGTCTCTTGAAACTTACACATAATACACTTGATTGTCAAGCATATCCCTTGAAACATGTCAAATGTATAGTACCAGAACAACGATATATGCTGGTATTGAATCTTTCAGTGGCTGTCAAGTTGATCTATGAAAGTCTTGCAAAACATGATCTGTGGCATGCCTAGGCACTGCAACAGTACATGTTGGCTCAGTCTTGAAGGCTGCAATTTTTACCTTGGGCAATAATAAAACAATATTCAGTCTAACTGGATTTCTCATTATAGCCAGACCTGCTCCTTTGCATCTCCATCACCAACCCAGTTCTAGATGAACTGAGCATGAACTGCAATGATTTGGTGGAAGGTCTGAGGTCGGCTAGAGAGCTGAAACAAGCTTCCCATAATAAAAATCCTGAAATCTGCAGCCCTTTGTGCTTTTGGTATACAGAAGCAGGCAGGCATGTTGACTTTGCTATGAGGAAGCAGGTCCAAATCACTAGGGAAGTAAGAAATTTCAGCTTTGTATTGAACCTGTGAGTCAGAATGGCATGACTGAAAGTTTACCGAAATTGGGACCTGATCTGCAAGGAGCTGCATGTGAACTGAAGCTGGATTAAAACTTAGGTACGAACACAGTCTTGGTGTCCTGTCCTGTCCTGCCAGTTCAGCCTCCTCCTCAGAAGAGGGTGCACCTGCAACAACACAGCAGCTGGGGCAGCAACCAGGATACAGCAGTGCAGACGTTGTGAGTCAGCGGCCAGCAACGGGGGAACTCTCAGGCACCTCTGGAGACAAAAGCTTGGAACTCCTAGAGCGCCCCTCCCTGCTCCTTCTCTGCCAGGAAAAGCAAATCAGGTGTAGATCACAGCATTTTGCCCAGCTGCACCAGCAAGGGGGTGGTGCTGCTTCCCCTACTTAAATGAGGAGCACACACTGAGCCAGTGTTGCAGACAACTCTGGTGCAACTCCCATGAGTGTGTGTCTTGACTCTTGGACCCCCTTGTGACTTTGCCAAGCCTCTGGAAACCTCAACCTTTGGACTGACTGACCGTGCTGATACTCGCTGAATCTCTGGACCTGGCTTTGGACTGAACTGACGCTGAATACTTCTGAGCCCTCAAAGGACTGCCATAAGTGTGCATGTGTGTCTTGCCTCGCTGTCCACACCTGCCTGGGACACGACGCTTACATTCTTGCAGCAAAAGGTGCAGTAAGCTCACAAAACAACTGAATGTTGCAACTCCTCTACAAAGGAAACTATGAATAGAATTATTCTGTTATCAGCAGCTGCTCTGCAGAGCTGTTGCTCTGGGATCTCTTAGTGTAGGTAATTAAATACTGCACATTGGAACAAATGGTAACTCTGAAAGGAATTTCCCATATGTTGCTATAATAAAACAAGGGGGCTCTATATTGAACGAGCGTGCACACATGCACACACACACGTTTTGCAGAATTTATCCAATATCAATAAAAGTAGTACTGTAAGATCTGAACAACATTGTATAAATGTTTTGCAAGGAAAGGAGGCAAAAGCATGGAAAGCAAATATCTTGGGGCATATGGTTTCTAACATGGTAGTAGCCAAATTTTAAAAGTTATACTATGTTCCTAAAAGAAGGGCAGAGCTTCCTCAAAGGAAATATAAAGGAAAGAGGGGAAGGGAGTTAGCAAATTGGCACAGCCAAAAGGAAGCAGGTGAAGGTTTGCCTGTCTGCTTGAGATGCTCATGAGCAACTTGAGGATGTGCGCATGCGGGATGATTAGCTAACGTGCCTGGGATTGCTCCCTGAAAAGAAAGCTTTAAAAAGTGTTTATTGGACTTCTAAAAAGTATGAAAGTGGACTATTGACAGTGGAATAGAAGGACAATTGATCGTTACGGATGACTTCACCCAATAAAACGGTAACAAAAGTTTTATTCCTTACTAAAGCTTCGCAGGAGAAAGTCAGGCTGGTGGCTAAAGCCGAAGGCAATAAGATAGAAGGAAATATGGCGTCGGAACAGAGTGTTGAGGCTAAAATGCAGAGAATCTTAACGATTCTTGAACCAATGTCTCAAAATATGAAAGATGTGCAAAAAGAATTACAAGAGATTAAGCAGGATGTTCAAAAAAATATGACAGAAGTGCAAAAAGATTTGCAGGAGATTAAACAGGAGCTGTCAACTACAGTTACAGAAGGGAAGAAAAATGCGAAAGCTATTACTCACCAGGCAGAGGAATTGCTGAAAACAAAAGATGAGCTTACAAATGTTAAGAAGGTGATTAATGACTGTGCGGCCCGTTTGAATAACTTGGAGGACAGACAAAGAAGAAGGAATTTACGTTTGAGAAATTTCCCCTCTACTCTTAAGGAGGATATGAGAGCCAAATTGGCAAATTGGCTGACAGCGCTTGGAATTCAGATAGATCAAGGGGAAATGGAAAGAGTTCATTGGGTTACAAGAGGTAAAAATGAAAAACGGGACATATTAGTATGTTTTGTATGAGAATCACGAAGGGAGGAAGTTTATCGTGCACTCAGGAAAGTGAAAGATTTGAAATTTGAAGGGGTACCTGTGTGGCCTCTGTATGATCTTTCTCCGGCTACCTTAAGAGAAAGAGGAGAGATGAAGGAGATTGTGAAGTTTCTCCAAGCAAAGGGACAGAGATATACGTGGTCTTTCCCAGTAAAATTGGTGATATTTAAGGATGGGAAATGTTATACGGCTAGAAATAAATTTGAAGGGCAGAAGATGTTACTGGATTTGGGATATTCGGAACAAGATGTTAAAAATGCTACGCAACAAAGTGGCGAAGGAGCAGAAGTGGAAGGAGCGGAAGGAGGGGGAGACCTCCCCCGTCCAGACAGCCAAGCAAGTCAACTTAGCTCCGTTTCGTCTGGCAGAGACAGTTTGGAAGACCTCAGTGTGGATCAATTAACTGACTTGGCAAAACGTGTTAGAGTTCAGAAACAAAAAAAACAACAAAAACTGAAGAAAGAGAAGAACTGAGATAGGGTGATTTTTCCATAAGAAGTCAAAATGGAGTTGAACAAAAGAGAATTAACTTTCGCTTTCATGGAAGGGAGGAGGGCAGCGCACATTCCACAATTATGCCCTGGCTAGGACTTGTTGAGTCTATCTTCGGAGTCCAGCCCCTGTGGGAGATTTGGGAAGGGCCAGGGCTGAGGGAGGGGAAGAGGGGGGGGGGAAGGGGGGATGGGGGGGAAAATAAGAGAATATGGCTAAGGAGGACATGGGGAAAGGGAAGCTTGGGAAATATTGATAATGACTGATATTAATCTTCTGTCTTTAAATGTTAATGGACTCTCAAATCCAGGGAAAAGGTACCGGGTGGGCCAATTAACTAAACAACATAAGGTGGGAATATTGTTTTTACAGGAGACACATACAAAGAAGGGGGGGAAAACCTCCATTCCTGGTTGTTGGAATAAGATTTTCGAATCGAGGGGAGCGAATAACTCTCGAGGAGTTGCAATAATGCTTAGAGATTCTATACAATTTAAATGTTCTGAACAAAGGAGGGATAGTCAAGGTAGATGGATTATGATCAAAGGAATATTAAACGATGAAAGAGTTACTTTAGCTAGTTATTATGGACCAAACACAAATCAAAGAAACTTTCTGAAAGGCTTTTTAAGACAATTGGAGGGATTTGCACAGGGACAAACTATTGTAGCAGGAGATTTTAATATTGAGTTGGTGGATAGAGGACAGAATGATAGGAGAAAATACAATTTGGGAAAAACGGGGTATAGGGATTTACATGGATATGAAGATCCAACCAAAAGATTAACTTGTTATAGCCCCCGTTATAGGACATTTAGTAGAATTGATTACATATTGGGAAAGGTTACAAATACATTAAGAGTCATAGAAGCACAAACATTGCCTATATGGATCTCTGATCATGCTCCCTTGAAGGTTAAGATAAGACTTAGTAATGAAACTAAGCAAAAACAATGGAGATTTAATCCAATGGTATGTAAAGGAGAACAAGAAAGAATACAACTTGGAAGAGAAATACAGGAATATTTTAGATTTAATGATAATGGGCAAAATTATAATTCATATGTGTGGGAGGCAAAAAAAGCATATATCAGAGGGAAACTTATTAGTTTAGAAATTTCCCAAAAAAGGGAATGGAATAGACAGAGAGAAATATTGTTGCAAGATTTACAAAGGAAACAAGGAGAATATAATAGAACAAAAGGGGTAAGACAATTAAGAGAATATAATCAAAAGAAAAAAGAATTGGAAGCGTGGGAAGAACAGAGAATGTGGAATAAATATTTATATATTAAAAGTGAGAGACAAGGTTGGAATATAAATTCAATGAAAAGGCTAACAAGATATTTGAAAAGGAAGAAGGAAAAAAGATGGATAGAAGCATTGAGAGATAAAAATAATCTTTTATGTAAAGAAAAGGAAAAGAAAAAGAAAATAATGAAAGAATTTTATGAAGAATTATATAGTGATAGTGGAGTAGAGGAATTAGCTTTGAATATAAAAAATAAATTGAGTGAGGAGGATAAAAATTTATTAGATGCAAGAATTACTAGGGAGGAAATTGAAGGGGTTATTAATGATCTTAAAAACGCGAGGTCCCCGGGGCCAGATGGCTTCACAGGGGAATATTATAAGATATATAAGGCAATTTTATTGCCACATTTGGAAAAATTATTTAATAGGGTATATATAGAAAAAGATATACCTAAAACATGGAAAGAAGCGGAGATCGTGGTAATTCCAAAACCACAGAGAGATTTGGAACTACCAGGATCATATCGTCCTATAAGTTTGTGTAACCAAGATTATAAAATATTTGCTAAAATATTAGCAAATAGGTTAAGGGAAATCTTACCTAAAATCATTGGAGAGGATCAATACGGATTTGTGAAGGGGAGGAAAATTGGAGATCCAATAAAAACGGTGATAAATGTGGTTGAGACTGCTAGAAGGGAGAGGAGGAAGGCTTGTGTTTTGAAACTCGATGTATATAAAGCCTTTGACAAAGTTTCTCATAAATACCTATTTAGGTTATGTAGAGAATTAAATATGGGTCCAAGATTCTGTGATATGTTGCAGGAAGTATATAAGGAATGTATAGCACATGTAAGGGTGAATGGAGAAAAAACAGAAAGATTATGTATAAAAAATGGAACTAAGCAGGGATGTCCACTCTCTCCTGGGTTATTTGGTTTGGCAATAGAAGTATTGGCAAACAATATTAGAGATAATGTGCAATGGAAAGGATTTAGGATAGGAAGGGAAGAAGTTAAGTTGAATTTGTTTGCAGATGATGCAATGATTATAACTGAAGAACCTCAGAGAATGATTGAAGCGATAATACCGACATTGGAGAACTTCAGGAGGCAATCGGGGCTGTTTGTGAATATACAGAAATCAGAAATATTATTTTGGAACACACCACCAAGAGAGCAATTGGAAATAAGAAAAAGGACTGGATTAAAGCTAGGAGTTAAAAAAATAAAGTATTTAGGGGTATGGATATATAGGGACCCCTGTAAAATAATGGAAGGAAATTATAAAAGAATTTGGAAACAGATTGAAAAATTATTGAAAAAATGGAATGTAAAATTTTTGAGTAGGTTAGATAAAATAAGAGTGTTAAAGATATTTATAATGCCCAAGTTATTTTATTTGTTTCAGACACTCCCTATAGCAGTATCAGAGAAGATGTTAAAAAATTGGGATAGAAGAATTAAAGTATGGGTGGCAGATGAGAAAAGACCGAGATTGAGATATAAGTGGTTGACGACAATAAAGCAGGAAGGTGGATGGGGAATACCTAGTATAGAGGGCTACCATGATGCTTTTCAGATACAAAGATTATTAGAATTACAATATGGAGAGTCTAAATGGGCCAAATTAGAAAAAAAAATAAATAACATAGAAGGGAAGGAATTAATATATAGAAATTGGTTACCAAGAGAACAGAGGAATTGGAGTAAAATTTTTTTGGGCACAATGAAAATATGGAATAAAAGGAAAAGAAAAATTGCACAGGAGGATGGAAAATTAGCTACAATCTGGAAAATAAATGTGGGAGCTGAGGATGGTTTACAATGGGCATTAAATAGATTATATAGGAGAGGAATAAAGGTAATTGAAGATTTATATGATACGGGACATAATCCCAAAAATTTAAGGGAATTAGAACAATTATTGGGAGGAAGCTGGTTGCAAGCGAGGGGAATAAAGACTTATATAGATCAAGTAAGAATTAGAGAGATAGTGAATAAGGAAGATGAAATATTTGATAAAATAATAAGAAAAGTGAGGAAGAGTGAAAAAGGTATTGCAGGAATTATATATAAGGGGTTAATGACAGTGGGAGAGGAAATATATGAAGAAATAAGAGGAATATGGAGTGATGATATAAGAATAAACAGAGAAGAAGTTAAAAAGGAAATACAGAGAATGGAAAAAATAAAATATGGACGAATATGGGAAACAAGAATGAAAATAATACATAAATGGTATAGAACACCAATACAATTGTCACACTTCTTTCCAAATGTAACCGAAGAATGCTGGCACGGATGTCAAGAAAGAGGAATATTTTTACATATGATTTGGCAGTGTCAGAGAGTGCAGGTGTTTTGGAAGGAGGTAGAAAATATGATCAATAATATATATGCACTTAATATTAATTTAAATGAAAGGATAGTAATATTTCAATTGGATCTGGAGAATATAAGGCCAAAAGAGATTAGGGAAGTATTCTGTTCCATACTTAGGTCGGCTCAATTGGTAGTAGTAAATGGATGGAAGGATGCAACTAAATGGGAAATACAGAAACTGTATGAATATATAATAGCCTCGATTGCAGTAGAGGTTCGAGAATGTCGGGAAAATTTTGAAAATGATTTAGCAAAAATAAGAAGGTGTAAAAATAAATGGAGGGAGGTTAAAAATTACCTGGAAGCGAGTGTCAGAAGTGAATTAGTAAAATTACAGCTAAGAATTGTATTCCAAATGTAACCCTTAGCTCATAAATGTTATTGAATATTTACTATTTAGGGGAGGGAGGGGGTGGGGAGGGGGGGGGAAAAAAAGAGGGAAGAATGTATAAGTGCATAACTATGTAATTTTCTAAAAATTAAATAAAAAAAAAAATAATGAGATGCTCATGAGCAACTTGTGGGCCGCTATATGGGACAGGATAATGGACTAGATGGGCTGTGGCCTGATCCAGCTGGCCTCCTCTTATGTGCTTATGTTCTTATAAAATATTGTTTTACACAATGTGGTGTTGGCTATCAGCCTGAAGGTTTGGATCAATTCATAAAACTCAAAGTTTTCAATGGCTATTAGCCCTGAGGCAGGAAGACTACAAGCAGAACAAGCCATGTACTTGTATCCCAATGGTGGGCTTGGTCATGTGACCAGTTCCCAGGGCGCACTCTCTTCCCCAGCATCTGTACATACAGGCATAGACTTCTAGAACCTGGGGTCACCCACACCAGCTGATGTGGAACTGCTGGAGCATTTTTTCACATGGGAAGTGGCTATGAGATTTCCTAGAGATTATCATCAACATGGATAATTTTTGCAAAAACATAGAAGCTAAGGCTTTCAATATTAAGTAATTATTATGGACATATCTGGCTTCAAGAAGCATCATATATCTTGACATCAGTTGTTTGGGAACAGAAGTGAGAGCTTGTCAGATCCTGGCTGTGGATTTTTGAAGACATCAGAGGCGTTTTCGCATTACAGCTGGTACGGCTGTAATGCAGTTAGGCTAAGACAGTTCGGGACACTTCCCCCATTCCCAGGTAGGCAGGAAAGGAACGTGTCTGCAGATGGTGTGGCACTGCCTCAGCTGGCTCACTCGGACCTAGCACAGGCAGCAGGTAGGTGAATGTGTGTGTGTGTCCCCAGGCCAGGGGGTGGGTGCCCAGGGTGGGGGGTGGTGCCATGGGGCGTCTGCTAGGTTCATGTGGGCTACCTTGGTAGACTAGGATGAGCTGAAGTGCTGACAGGCTGGTCCCAGTCTACCAAGGGAGCCCACATCCCCCAGCCCATAGACAGCTGGCAGTCTGACCTCTCCCCACCCTGGAAAGGAGTAAGGGGAGGCCAAACTGGGTGTCTCCCCCTCTGCTTCAGTCCTAATTGGACTGAAGCAGCCGGGAGCGAGCCACCCTCCCCCCAAGCATGAGATGACTCACCTTGCTGGCCCCAGGGTGCGATCTGCTGCAGTCTGCACAGGAGCGTGCACTCCTGGTAGATGGGACCCACTGGATCCCGTCTACCAGAGTGCATGCGGCTGTGCAGACCCATGGCAGATCACACCCTGGGGTTGGGAAGGTGAGTGATTTGTGTGGTCCTACCACCTGTTAGGCCGATTTTGGCTCAATCATGGCAGGGGGCGTGTCCTGCAGGTGTCAGGGAGGGAGGAGTGCAAACTCTTCCCTCCTTGGACGGCCAGGGATAGGCCGGAACACACTGGGCCGGGTGTAGAGCACAATTAAGTGCTCTACACACGGAACACGTGGAGGGCACTCTGGGATGGGCTGAGTTGGTTCCGAATGGAACCACCGGCCCGCAGGAGCGAATGCTCTGTCCCCATGTGTCCATCACGCATTCCAAAAGGCCTAGCACAAAAAGGCCTCAGGTCACAGCAATACAGAGGCTGCAAAACAATGGTGGCCTTGGCTTGTTGCAGGTATCATAGAGGATTCTCCTGGAATCTAAACAACAAACAAAAAAAAATCAATTTTCATTTATGTACATGACATTGAGTTAGAATTGATTTGTGAAAAAAACCCACATCCTGACATGCAGTTGATTTTGCTTTTTTGTTTAAACTACTTCTAATAATGTGCTCCAATTTTATGCCAGACTTTTTTAAAAGCATTATTAATAGTATATTTCAGAATATCATTATTTATACATTTTTTTAAATAAAAGACTTAAAATTAGAGGATAATCAGCCAAAGCCCATTCAATCTTTACATTGTGGAATTTAGTAGGATTTAAGGGTGGATTATATCTAGCTGTTTATGATCTTTCTTTCTTTCTTTCTTTCTTTCTTTCTCTCTTTCTTTCACACACACACACAAATTAACATGTGCATAAACACATATATCCACAAGCATATTCAGAGACTTGATGGATTCATTTAGATACATCTCTGGAACAAGACCCCTTTCTTTGTGACTCTCTGTGAAATGCTGAGCAATTGACAGCTTTATTTTATATAATGGAACAAAGCTGATTCCTTTATTTTACAAAGAGTATCAATTTATATTTTTTATGAATATTTACTGTTTAAGTGACATTTATTTTTTGCTTTTGTGTTTAAAATGCAATTACATGGGATGTTCAGAAATTACTTTCCATTGGAAATGTCAGCTAATGTTGGCAAATCATTAAACAATTTTGGTCAGTATGCTTTTCAATAAACACCCTTTCTAAGGAACTTGTCATCCTTTCTTTTAGTGACTCTCATAAAATTTCTGCTTTTGGTACATTAACAGCACTTAATTACACAGCAGTAATGAAGCACAGTGATCTTCCCTTATCCGTAATTAATTCTGAAAAACAGACCTTATAGCAAAATCTGGATTATACAAAAAACATTATTCAATTAATTTAAATAGGACAAATTATAATTTATTCACTTAAAAATATCCCAAATTCATATTGCAGCCGCAATACCTTGCAAGGCATTATTGAAATATTTTTTTAAGGTACTTAGTTAGGACTTAAGCATTTCAGAAACCAATTACAGAGAAGAATCTAATACGCTTATTTGATGAAAGTGGGAAATCTGAGGCCTTTTTGCACACACGATTTTTGAATGCATGGAAAACATTCAGGAACGCGACATTCGCATTGCCGGGGTTGGGTTTGCGTCCCAGCCCGTTCTGGAGTGTTTTCCACGCGTTCCCCTAGCCCGCCCCCCCCCCCCCGCGATCTGGGCAGGAGAAGGTTTTACTCCACTTCCAAAGTGGAAGCAGGAGTAAAGGGATGCCTTCTCCTGCCCAGATCATGGGGGAGGGGAAAGGGTGGGGGGTGCCCTCCCCCTGCTCCAGGTGGGCACCCCCAGTGCCTCCCAGGAGCAGGTAGGACAGCCCCCCTGTCCCTGCCCCCCCCCCGTGATCTGGGCAGGAGAAGGTGTCCCTTTACTCCTTCTTCCACTTTGGAAGCGGAGTCAAACTTTCTCCTGCCCAGATCGCAGAGGGCGGGTGGGGGGCTGCCCCACCTGCTCCTGGGAGGCACTGGGGGTGACCACCTGGAGCAGGTAGAGGGCAGAAGAAGGCACCCCTTTACTCCTGGCCAGAAGATCTGGCCAGAAGAAGGCACCCCTTTACTCCTGCTTCCACTTTGGAAGCGGAGTAAAACCTTCTCCTGCCCAGATCGAGGGGGGGCAAGGGACAGGGGGCTCTGCGTGGCTTAGGCACCTAGATTGAGGTGACTAAGCCCCACACAGCTTCCTCCCCTGCACCCTCACCCCCCACCCTCGGGCCCAAGGATGTGCAGAACACTTACCTCCTGTCCGGACTCGGAATGAGGGGGGCTGCCGGGAGTGCACACCACATGGGCGCACCCGCCGTGCCTCCTGATTGGACAAGCAGGTCATGTGAGCTGCTTGCCCAATCAGGGGCTGCGGCGCATCCACACGGTGCGTGCTCCCAGCAGCTTTGGCTCATTGCCAGCCAGGGCAGCAAGGAGGTAAGTGTTCTGCGCAGGCGCGCTGTGTCCCAGGGCCCTTGGGTGGGTGGTGGTGGAGGGTTATTTGCATTGCATTGGCACCTTGATCCAGGTGCCTACACCCTGCAGGCGGGCATGATTGGGGGGGAATGGGAAGCCTTCGTAGACTGGAGCCATGCGCTCCGATCTGCCAAGGGGTCCTGCCCCATAGGCAGCTGCCCTGGGCCTCGGGCCTAGGGGTGGGTGGGTGGGTGCCCGGGTGGCTTCATGCCAGCTGTACAGGACTCGATTGAGTCCTGTACAGCCAGCAGGAACCGGGGGAAGCGGCCTGACAAGGCTGCCTGCCCCGGGTGCTCGCACCCAATGGCAGGCAGCCTTGCGAATTGCATCTCCGGTCCTGGCTGGCTTTTCCCGGCTAACTCACTTTGGGACGCTTCAGCCATTTGCACATAGGCAGGCAGGAACGCGTGTAAATGTGTTCTTGCCTGCCTGTGTGTGAATGGGTAAAGCGTCCCAAAGTGAGTTAGCTCACATGCTCTACAGCCATTTCGGCTGTACTGTGAAAAGGCCTCTGATTTGGCAACATAAAAAATAAGGAAAGTACAACATACCAACCAGAGCAGCCAGAAGTGTACCTTTTAATTTTAGGCAGAAGTATTATGGTCTGATTCTCTCCACAAGTATGAGGTTGGATTACATGGCCTCCAATGATGTTTCCATGATACTACTGTGAAGCATGCTATGAATTCACATGAAAGCTACATTCATTCATGATAGAAAGTCCACAATACAGGTTGCCTCCAGATGTTGTTTGTTTATTGCACTGTGTTGCAATATTCCAGAGTAAAGCATCTCCAGAATTATCACATGTTGCCCATGTGGAAGCATTTACCACTGTGGATGATTGCTTCCATGATGGCACAACATAAAGATCTAGAAATTTCATACCTGAAAGTGCATGATCGCCACCCCACATGAATCCACAGCCACCATTTTTGGCTGATTTCAGCCCTGCATATGCATGATAGCCATTCCCAAGATGGTGATCACTTGTGCAAGGGTCCAGGCAGGTTAAGTGGTCTCACTTTTTATGTAAAGCCTAGATTAGGAGTTGATTTTCCCCACAATAACATTACTGGAGAATATCACCCCAATATCCTAGGCCTATGTTGGAATTGCTATGGAAGTGTGTGGCAGTCCCAATGTAGTCCTTGGATAACCCTGGGGTTTACACCCTGCCTGAAAGCAGTGATAGTGTAAGAGATCTAGTAAAATTATGCATGCCTTTTGTTGGAAATACTTTTCTATCAGAAACACAATTTAGGGTGCATTCACACCTAAGTTTCAATCCACCTTCAATCCACATTCAGAATGAGAAGACAACAAAATGACTAGTTATCTTCTTTCCATGCTATTTAACCCAAATGTTGATTTTTTGAGTTAGATAATGCCAAAAGGAAACAACCCAACACTGCTGATGTGTCTTCTGACCCTGGAAGTGGACTGAAGCTGTACATGAAAACCCACCTCTATACTTTTAAACTTACACTAAATTTCTTCTACAAGCTTAACACTTTTAACTCAGCAGTTTTAACTCTGTCCTCACTCTGACAGAAAAAGGAAAGAAGAGGGAGGGGGAGGGAGGGAGAGGGAAAGAAAGAAAGAAAGAAAGAAAGAAAGAACCCTTCAGAATATCTGTGTAGAAGAGAATGTCTCCAGAACAGGTGCATAACAGTTTGCTAGCTATGCTTTTAAATTATAATAATTACTCATACCAAAATACATAACTTACAAGACATACAGTTACCAAGCAAAAACAAAAGAAGTAACAACAAAGCTAGTAAGTAATCAGCTGTATCCACACACATAAAGTAGTCATTCAAAAGCAGCTTAGAGGCAGTAGCATGAGGATGCTAGTGTTCTCATTTCACCTCTATTCCACATTGTCCACATTAAAAGTCTAGAGAATGTAAAAACAGCAAGAAATTGGTGATTTATGAAGATTAGTATATATGTATTTGGTTGTCTGTTGACTGTATATATTTATTGTTGGTCCACCCTTTGATGGAAGGGACATTAAAATAACTTTTATTATTATGATTATGTAAAGACAGCAGTTACACACAGCAAACAAGATCACTATGCTGGATTTCATATTATATCACTAGTTGGGCACTTCCCAAGCACCTAGGACTGCGTGATGTATCAGCAAATTATGCAAGCAGACCCCAGTAAAGTGGCTTTTTGTAGTTGGGAGATGGATATCTTGTCAATGCCAATGGTTTTTAGGTGCCCACTGAAATCATTGGGCACTGTGCCCAGTGTGCTGAGGATGACTGGGACCACTTTCATTGGTTTTCGCCAGAGTCACTGAAGTTCAATTTTCAGGTCTTCGTATCTGGTGACCTTCTCCAACTGTTTCTCCTCAATTCTTCTGTCACCTGGAATAGCAACGTTGATGAGCCACACCTTCTCTTTCTCAACGATTGTAATATCAGGGGTGTTATGCTCCAATTTTCTGTCAGTCTGAAGCTTGAAGTCACAAAGTAGTTTTGCCTGTTCCTTTTCAACAACTTTTTCTGGCTTGTGATCCCACCAGTTCTTTGCCACTGGCAGATGATACGTTTAGCACAAGTTCCAGTGGATCATTTGTGCTACAGCATTGTGTCTCTGCTTGTAATCAGTTTGTGTGATCTTCTTGCAGCAGCTGAGTATATGGTCGATTGTTTCATCCACTTCTTTGCAAAGTCAGCACTTTGGATCTTCTCCTGATTTTTCAATTCTGGCTTTGATGGCATTTGTTCTTATTGATTGTTCTTGTGCAGCAAGAATCAGTCCTTCTGTTTCCTTTTTCAATGTTCCATTCGTAAGCCAAGACCAGGTCTTTTCCATGTCTACTTTGCCTTCAATTTTCTCCAAGGACTGTCCATGCAGTGCATTATTGCGCCAGCTGTCAGTTCGGCATTGAATTGCAGTTTTCCGGTACTGGTTCTTGGTTTGCTGCACTTTGAGAAGCTTCTGGTTGTTGACTTCAATCAAAGCTGATTCTTTGCTTTTTGTCACATAATCTGCTAATGCATGCTTCTCTTCTTCCACTGTTTGCTTCACTTGCAAAAGTCCTCTACCGCCTGCTTTCCTGGGCAAGTACAGCCTGTCAATATCACTATGAAGATGTAGTGCATGGCGGATCGTCATCAGTTTTCTGGTTTTTCTGTCTAAGTTTTCCAACTCCAGCTGAGTTCAGTTCACAATTCCCGTAGTGTATCTAATGACTGGTATGGCCCAGGTGTTTATGGCCTTATGGTGTTACCGCCATTCAATTTACTTCTCAGGATTTTTCTAGTCCTTTGGATGTACTCTTTACTGACCACAGATTTCACATGGCCATGCTTAATGTTATCCAGTTGCAAGATGCCCAGGTATTTGTAGGCTTCTGGCTGGTGGGACCTGATGGCTTGACCATTTGGCATTTCAATGCCTTCACTTTCAGTAATCTTCCCCTTCTTCAGTGCCACTGTGGCACATCTGGCCAGGCCAAACTCCATACTGATGTCACTGCTGAATATTCACACTGTGTTGGTCAATGACTGGATCTCGATTTCATTTATTCCTGTGGTATATTGCATACTTCCAACAGGTGGTGCTGGATAACAAGGCTAACTGGCCACAGCTGAAAAAAATTAATACTGTGGAAGCAACTCTTGCTAGTAAAACCAATCACAAAGGTATAAAATTAGCAGCATAAAGTTCATCAAAGGGCCTTTTCACTCAGCTCTGGTGGGACCATGATCCCACAGTTCCATCCTTCTGTTAAAATGCTATTCATGGACTTTATCTGCACTGGCAGAGAAATATTTAAAATGTTTACAAACCTGGGAAAGTCAGGCTTGGAGACCAGAGGGGACAAAATATATATGAAATATGGTGCCCAAATTGGTTGGAATGGGGAGCAATGAATTTGTTTTCCAGGTCAGCATAACACATTTAAACACAAACCAAGCTTGCCATAAAATCTTTTCTTCAGGAGCAGAAGAAAGAAAGAGAATCAGGAGCTCAGTTATTATTGATTATCTTTCACCTATTAGGAAGTTCCTGAAAAAGCAAAGGGGGGAGGCACTGATAATCGTATCACTGTCAGCAGCAAGAGGATGAAGCACAGAGGGCAGAAGGTAATAACTCGTGCAGACACGATGCAGTGAATGGATTCTTCAAGGGAAAAAAAGGTGAAATTTATGGATTTGTGTGGCTAGACTTACTCTTTTTAGAGGTCTTGGTTGTTGATTGGCATGGTTTGGTTGTTGTGAAGAAGATCCACCCACCAGCTCACTGTGTTGTGTTAAAGAGCCAGCAAAGAATTTGAACCCTCTGGCCTACCAGAGATTGAGTTCACTGTCCCAAAGGTCATGGTCACACCTTTCTGAAATAGCCTGTCTTATTAACAGGACTCAGTACACCCTAACTCAGATGACACCCAATACCTGATAATTTTTCCTCAGTTAAGTTCACTATGCTAACATCTTTCTGTTCCCAGTCTGAGACTCTTTTACAAGACTTTTTTTTTTTTAAGATCTCCACCCCTCTCCACCATCACAACACCTCCTGTGCTCTGACAGGAACATCTGCACTTCAAGGAGCTGTTTATACACCAGAAAGGACTCCTTCTGTGCAGGAGCACACTGCAAGATGACTACAGGTGACGCACTTACCTTTACCTGAGCCAAAGCCATTAAGGCTCCAGGCAGGCTCCCTCACATTGTGCGTCTTGTGATATGTTGCACAAGTGCACTTCCATAGCAAGGGTGACTGGACTATTGTTTTTGTTCCTATGTCACCATTCAATGGCTAAATTGTGTTAGAGATGTGCACGAAGCCATTTTTCCACATTCTATTCAAGATGAATTACATGTGGAAAAATTCGGCTCTGGCCGTATACCACCCCCCATGGATGAGGGGGTATTCGGATCTGGGCACGGATATTCTATAGAATATCTGTGCCCAGAACAAATTCCCCACCCACCCATCCTTCCCCACCCCTTCCCCACTTACCTTACCTCCACGGCACCTTCTCCACCCTATTTGATCCATCTACAAATCTCAGAATCCGAACATATTCGAATGCAAGAATAATTCGTGCACATCCCTAAATTGTGTTTATTATTCATGAATGGCCTGTTCACATCTACCAGCTAGAATGTTTCTATCCGCTTACTGATTAGGTGCATCTGCACTTTTGTCATACTGAAGTAAACAATGAATTACATGCTATTATGGGGCAAAGGGATATTTTAAAAGGTAAAAAAGCAGCAAAGCTAAAAAGAACAACTGCAATAAATATGTGCTCTTAGAGACAGAAATGCAAATAAAGCAAAAGAAGCATAGAAAAGTGGTGGTAGTGGGTACCCCACCCTGCATATAAGTCATGTTGTGGCTCAACTACCCCAGGTTTCTTTTAAATACCATCTGCCAATTCCAGCACCAGGATAACATACTAACTCTGGGTCCTTGCCAGGCACATTTCAGTACTTGAGAGTTAATGTCCCCTCCTTTAAAAACAAGGCAAAAAAAAAAAAAATTAAACAAGGCCCTGGAATGATACCCACGATATCTTTGACTTATTTGTTTGTTTGGCTGCATCCCCATGCAACTTATTTGCCTCTCTAGTTTCCCTCTACCATCCCTCTATTCCAGCAGACTTTAAAAATGCTGTTCAATTCTGGAATAAGCGTCCGCATGATGTTCAGTAAAACGTGCATTTAAAACGCACCTACCATCCCCACGGAAGCGTGTTTTCTTTGCCCGCATTTTTTTCTCCCCACCCCCTCTCTTGTTGATAGGGTGCCAGTGGGAATGGGGAGGGACTGTGCTCTGTGCGGCCACAACCAGGAAGAAACCCCCGACAAGTCCAAAGGAAAAATAGCCAACGGTTCTCTGCTCGTCTCCCAGTTCCACGCCCCCCGAAATGGCTTCCCATGCCAGCAAAGGCAGCGGCTGCAGCCATCGGCCACGCAATTGTTCGCTCATTCACTCTCAACACTTTCCCTCTGATCACTGTCAAACCCGGTAGAGCAGCGGTGACTGTAGCAATCCACCCACTTCACACCTGATAACGATGTTGCAATCTGCCCACTTCACAACTGATAACAATGTTGCAATTCTCTGCAATTCTGGCTCTTTGAAAGTTCAGATCTTTAGAAAGGGAAAGGAAGGGAAGCTGCTGCAGTTCTGGGAGATGTCTGAATGTTTTATGGCTGTGTGTGCAGGCGGCAATCTCCACCCCTTTTGCCACGAAGTGTCCCCATAGTAAATTCTGCCAGGAAAATTCGTGGCTTCCAAAAAGTGTGCTGGTAGTCTTCTTTAAAGTGCACTTTTTCCCCCGTGGATTTTCCTCCTTTTGTGGCACTGGAAGCTCAGAGAAAAGCCGGGCATGGAGGCGCTCAGAGGCAAAAGAAGCTTTTTAGCAGGCTTTTTATTGCTTGGGGAAGCACTCTTTGTTTAGTATTTTATCCCTCCCTATACCCAAGGGTCTCAGGGTGGGTACAACATATAGAATGAACACATTAAAACCATAACATGTTAAACATATTAAAACCATAACAGTGCCTGGATGTGGGAAGGAGAAGCTGTACCCTTACTTAATCAAAGGACAGGGTAAAGAGGTGCATCTTCACAGCTCATCTGAACACACAGAGTGAAGGTGCCTGACGCACCTCAGGGGGGAGACTATTCCACAGTCTGGGAGCCATAACTGAAAGGGCCCTTAGGACACAGGCAGGTCGATATGGGAGAAGGTGAAGTTTGCTTCAGGTAGAAGTATTTGCATATCCTAATACTTGAACTTGAGTGATTTTGCATACAGAACATGTTCACTGGGCTAGATATCACCAACCATTCTTGGATTAACACAAATGTTCTAGAGGAGCAATGCCTTTCATGGTGGCAGAAAACAACTGCATGATATAGTGCAAGGCAAAATTCGAGCCAGAAGCTTATTATGCTTTATGAAAAAAATAAAGCAGCTATGTCAACACAGAATCCTTAGAAGAGAGGTATTGGAGGGGCAAAAAAAAAGGAAAAAAAAGATAATATCAAGGATCCAGGCAGCTCTCATCATGAATGTCAGGAGATATCTAAATCTAAACTTAAGTGTTGGTAATGTTTTCTGAGAAATAGCCCTTGTCCAAACTGTGTCCAACAGCATCCCTGGAACTGGAGTATGAACAGTACTAGCAATGGTTTTTAGCTCTAGACAGCTTCTCTGCTTCCATAGCTGGTGAATGAGTCTCACAACTCCAGCACTGATAACTATGGACAGTAACCGAGAGCATTAACCTAGGCCTTTCTTTTCTTCCCCTTTCCCACCGCCCTGTGTTGTAAGCGAGCATGAAGTGTTGATTCATGAGCTTGCAGAATGCTTACTTTTCTTTCCTTCTTCTTCTTCTTCTTCTTTTTTTACATTTTCCACACTTTCTGAACTATATGGATTTGTAGCTGTGAGCAAGACAGGGATTGAATATTAATAACAATTCATGCAGCACAGAAGCAATATTTGTAAATTGATAATGGATGTACCTAGCGGAGGGCTTTATCAGCAGCTATCTTAATTTGTTTATTTATACAACTGGGTATGTGCCAAAAAAGATTATGAAAGCTTATTTTATTACTAATAAAAGGGAATGAGCTAATGGATCTAAAGGAAGGGTGTTGACTTTTTTCTTTTTCTTTTAACATTCTTTGAGTGTCCACAGAGACATCCTTGGTAGGCTTAAAAGATGAAAAGAGAACGGAAAAACCCTGTAGTACCCAGAATTGTAGGTATGTTATGATGGCTTCCTCAGGCTGACCCTGTATTTATAGCCTTTCTATTTATGGCTCTGACTTTGTTCTTCCTAGGGAGAGCTACACAATAGCTGCTAGCAAGAGAAATACCAAGGATTATATTGTTATATTCAGCTTGCATTAATGAAGAAAAAATATTTCATGGGAAATCTTCTACCATAGATAACTTGTGAATTAGACGACAGGATTCTTCAGTTAAATTTCTATAGTTTCAAAAGTGAAGACAGACATCTAGAGGTGTGATGGAGAGGATTTCAGGTAAGCTTTCTGAGAAACTTCCTTCCCAAGTGAAAGTTTAACGTTAGGCCACTTTTGCAAGTTGGGGGAAGATGGGGGCATTGAATAAACAAATTTTAAAAAACAATAAATACAAGAGAGAGAACACTAAGGTGGATCACATAGGACTTTGGAGTGCATTTTCAACAGATTGCCCAATCTGTGGATGCAGCAAAAAAAAAAAAAAAAAGAAAGAAAGAAAAAGAAAAAAAGTGCAACACATAAGCACCTAAAAACCTCTTACCTCACTTTCCCCCTTGGTTTTTACCTTCCACACTCACCATTCATTGCCCAGCTGTGGCCCAGGCTTTCACAGCTCTGATGAGTCAGCCAGGCATAGTAGCCATTTTATGTTCAATTTGACCCAAAGAGTGAGTTGCCTTGAGAGTGATGAATTCCCAGCTTGGAAAGGAATGCAGAATCAGAGGCTTGGGAAAGTGTTAAATATATTTTTAAAATATATTTATCTCAGGGGTGGCCCTTTTACTGTGTCTGATCATAGCCTAAGCCTATATTCACCCTCATTCCTGAGTACAATGAATAATGACAGCTTTCAGCCCCCCTACACCTACCAAAGAAGAGGATGCTCTTTACTTATCTAGGCAATAACAGCAAGAGTTTGGAATACAGATAGTCAAGGCTATTGGCTAGCAGCTGGCTGTCCCTTTTTGTGTGTGTAACTTAAATAGGAGCTGTACATATATCATCTTTCTGGGAGCAGAGAGATGGTAGCTCCTGGCTAGCTATCATACTATTTGATTTTAATAAAACTACTATGCATTCTCTTGTAGTATTTCAATATGATAATGTTCTCTTGAAATACTGCACACAGCCAGGAGTAATGCTGTGTTTTCCGCAGTTAAATTCACCTGTTATACCTTATCAGATTTGATATGCTTTACAGAACTGAAAATGAAATGCTGTATTTGGCAACTTCCGAGAAATGTTTCATTTACTTCGGAAGCCATATTGACAGGACATTTGGAACACTGTGGCTAGGGATGCTGGAAGCTAAATGGAGGCATTTGTGTCTGGTGTTCAGACAGCATGGAACTTGGCTTATATGGCAAAATATTTGTACAATATTTAATATTGAAGCAGACAATGTTCTGAGGCTATCTGTTTCCAGCTTTATCAGAGACTTCTCAATCCATTTATACATAAAAAAGATGATAGAGAACATGCTTGCATGGTTTACCGACCATTGTCTTCTACAGTATATTTTGCAATTATTCAAAAATTATTTCAGGGTGTTCTGAGACCCTTCTTAAATTATGCATTAAAAAATGCTCCTAAAATGCCTAAAGAATCATAAAAGCCAACTCTTTTCAAGACTTGAAGAAGTAGTTTGAAGACTTTCCCCCTAAAACTGCAGTGGATCTGAGATGTAAAATAAAGCCTCCCTGTGAATCAGGAATCTCCATCCACATTCAGTTTCTCTTGCCAAAGATCCCCAGGATACTTCTTAGACATGGGTCATTGGATGATGATCCCCACCCACCCCCATGCCTGAGAAAAATAGGCAAAATGGGGGAAAGGTGGGGAAGATTGACAGAAGGTCAGAGGAGGAGGAGATTTGTGGCCATTGGCAAATAAAAAATAAAATAAAATCCTAACAGAAGGAAACTAAGCATAGGTGAGGCGTGCAAAGGTGTTAAAAGATCAAATACAAAATAAAGATTTGAAAGTGACTTTGGCTCTTTCACTGGACCTTGTTTCAGATTATATTCCAGAAGAGCATGGAAGGACAATATGGCGGAAACTGACCAAGAACTGTCATGTCTTTGGTTGTTAAGATTCTCATTCTGAAGATAGTTATGAGAGATATTAATCTGGGGACATATAAAAGGAGACTAGTTTGGCAGTCTTCTGAAGAGAAGAAAATGGGAAGAGAGTGGGGATGTACATAGATATTCGTGACATCTGGAATTCATATGAATATGTACAAATTTGTAGACTCATGGCCAAATTGAATAGGGCCTACATTCTGCAACCTGATGAGGTGTGATGGCCAGGTAACTGCTGGAATGGTTCGTGCATCTGCATTTTGCAACACCCAGAGCATTCCACACTTCATCAAACACTAGCTAAGTGCAAACTGCTTCCATTAAGGAGGTGATCACATTGCTGCACCTGGAAGAGGTGTGAACTGAGTGTGCAAGAGTTTCCCAGCTGGCAGCAAGGTAGACTGTGGAGCACAGAGATTGAGAAGTCTCTGATAAAGCTGGAAACAGATAGCCTCAGAACATTGTCTGCTTCAATATTAAATATTGTACAAATATTGTACAAAAAAGTGCTCCACCTCTATCCTGGCTGCGGGAAACTCCAGCATGCACGGAGATACTTCTAAGATAGAAGTATCTCCCCACAATGTGTATTCATGACCAGGAACATAATCCAGAGGAAGAGAGGGACATATCTGGGTGGGGAAGAGGCTGTGATGCACTTGAGGGAGCATTGCAAACTGTTCATTGAACCAGGTTGGCCTTGTGGTTAGGGAGTCAGTTTCCCAGTTTCAATCTGTTCTCTTCCATGAAGCCAGCTGGGTGACCTTGGGCTAGTCACAACTCTCATTCTAGCTCTCACAGCCCCACCTACCTCACAGGGTGTCTGTTGTGAGGAGAAGAAAAGAGTTTAATCATTCTGAGTCCCTTTAGGGGTGAGAAAAGCAGGGTATTAAAAATGACTCTTTTTCCTTTTCTTAGAACTAGCCATCTAGATTCTGGGACAAAAGGTCTGGCCTAATGCTGGTTCTGGTTTGTAATGAACCAAACTGGTATTTTAGGTTCCTGCGCATTACTTAACCCTGAGGCGATGCCAACAGTCAGTTGTAGAGTATTTAATCTGTATTAGGAATGTGCCAGAATGTTTTATTTATTTATATCGAATCAAATGCATGAAAATTTGTATTTGTTTAAAGAAATCACTTTGAATGTTGTAGGATTCAATTAAAAATGTTCCAAATGAATTTGATACAAATGTTAGATACGAGCCACATACGAAGCGTCGTATGAATGTATTGAAACATTTGATTCAAGTTTGAATGCCAATCTTCAAATGTGCCAACACTGGATTCAAATTCGAAAGTCCAAATTTGTCTGAATTTGTACGAATTTCAAATGTTTGAATATTTGTGCACATAGCTAATCTGCATTTTTCTTGTTTTACACTTTTTCAGGTTTGTGAAGAGGTGGGACCGAATTAAGGAGGCAAACAGTTTTGTCTTTTTTAAATATTCAGCATGCTGCTTCAGCTCTGAGAAACACACTTCTAATTTTGTTGCAGTTCCACAGCCATGAACCTGTCCCAAGTGAGGCTAATTGATCCCAAACTTACAGCATGAAGGGTTCAAGGGGATGTTTGTACATTAAAAGACTAAAACACAAGCATTTCATTTTTAAACTACATAGATGGTATTTGGGTTAGTAAGCCACCTGCAGCATCTTGTTGACTGCCACGGAGGTTTTTACTGCACAACAGATGTAATTATCTGCATTTTCCTTTTGACGATATAAATTAAGAAGACAGTGAAAATGGTCTGAAAATGGTTATTGTGCTACTGCTACAGTTCCTATCAGGCAGCCTTACTGTGGCGGCGGCTGTCAGGAGTACATTTGCCCCATCCTCTGTTGTCATAACAACCATCTTTATAGTGCCTGTCTCTATTCTTGCCACCCTCATAGCTTTGAGGGCAGGTTATAGGCACTGGCTGATGCTTCTACATTAGCAGTGGAGTCATGAGTTTTCCCCTGCCATTTCTACCACAGGCATGGGTTCTTTCTGCATGGGCCATTATTTTTCGCAGAGAGGTCCAGGTGTTTGCTTTCCACATATTAGTGTGGAATAGTAGAGCCTTCCCTTTTCAAAGTCTTGTCTGCACTGGATGAAGCAATGTACAGGGATGCAGTATTCCACTGGTAGATCGCAACAAAGTAGTCCACAAGTGGACTACTGTTGGTGGCCCAAAAAGGCTGGCAGAGAGAATAGAGAGCACACAACCCACAGTTTTGCTTTGGTGGATTGTGCCATTTTCTGGGCACCTGGAAGTGGAACTAGAAGTGTTTGGGCACCTGACTGAAAAGGACTCCAGCCTGAAACTTGAAAACCTGGACTAACTGGGTTGAGCTGTTTGAATGTGGACAGTCCTTAGTGTAGGCTACCATTAGCACAGATCAGTGTTGATTGGACAATGCAGTGCAGGGTAGCTCGTGCCTTTCAGAAACATTCACAGTTTCTAACTTAGCAGAGACCCAGGCTGATATCATTCAGAGGACTTCTGTCCTGGCAGTGATACATTTTGCCCATGATCACTTCTTCATCTAGCCATATTTGCCTGATTGTGCAATAACAGCACATGATCAGAACCAAGAGATGTAAGGAAGGCAATGATCTAGACAGAAAAATCCAATTTTACTTCTTCTTCCAAGAAAACAGAGATGCGGTAATACTGAGTATTTTGGTTGTAGGGGCAATTTATAATTTAATTTAACAAACAATTATCTGCTGAGAAATGTTATCTTATTCTCACAGATAAGCATGTGTAAATTTATACTTCCAGTTGTCCTATACTCTTTTGCATTTGATTTGATCTTTAAAAAAATTGAATAAAAAAGGTGAAAAGCAATGAAAGGGATGCTTCCTCACTGAGCTCGGCATGTGGAACACAAAACTGTCTCAAATCTTGCACTTATTTTGTAGGAAATCCTGCTGAATTATTTGATTATTTTGCCAGCTTTGTTTACACCATACAAACAGCAGAGGCAAAATATGCAGATGAGCATATGTTGTTGGGAATCTGAGAACGATAGTGCTTAAATTAGATAGACAGTAAACAGACTGTAGAAGAGCTGAAAATTGCATTTGCCGAGCCTAGCTAGAAGTAGCTGTGATGGTCTGCATTGTTAACACAGCGGTATTAAACTTTTTTAAAAAAATTAAATTCATGCTGCTGTTTGAGAACAGTTGGAAATCTTAGTTTATCACTTAATTAAACCAAAATGCAAAACCAAAAATTTCATATCAAAGCACATCCATAACTTTTTTTTTCACTTCAACATTTGTATTAATGTCTGGACCAGAACTGTATTATAAATTGCAATGATTTCTGTTGTATAATCCATCATTGTTAAAACATGACTTTGTGAAAATATTCCTGCTTTTAATTTCACAAACTTCCTGCCAATCATCAAAAATGAAAAAAATGGACCACAGGTAATTCACAGACCAAAATCAGGCAACTTCTTTTCTTAAAATGAAAGAGAGAGAGAGAAATCAAATGGCGTGACATTGGTAATATAATGGGAATAGAAAAATATATATAAACACTTATATTATGCATTATATTAGTTTCTGAAGGATGTAGTTGAGCCCTAGAAGCTTATTAAATACATATAACAATTCTTTTCAAATGTTCAGCCTCTTGATATCTGAAATTTTATGTTTCATTCATTGGATATGCCACATGAAAAAATAAAAATGTGGCATCATGAACACAATTTTGAAAATGGTGCACCACCATAAGAGAAAACCCAGAGATCTTTCTGGATACCATAATTTACAAAGTTTTCTATTTCGACACTATAGGTAAACCTATAGGTGATTTTAGCCATAGGTCAATCATAAAGAAATTGCCTGGGGGCTGTATTCACCACTAAGTTTTACTCCACTTTCAGTCCTCTTTCAGAATGAGAGAACACAACAGCAAACTGACTAGTCATTTCCTTTCCTTTCTGAGTAAGTTTCTTAGGATTTTCCCTGAGGTGGATTTTCTGAGTAACTTAATGCCAGAAGAAAACAGCTTGCCACTTTATGGATGTGTTCTCCCTTTCTGGAAGTGGACTGAAGCTGGATTAAAACATAGGTGTGAATGCAGCCTGGGAGACAAAAGGCCGCTGACATAATCTCCCTAACAGAAAGTGATCACAAGCCCCTTCTCCATGTTTGCCAAAAAAACCCTGCATGGATTAATACTATTTTGTTGCTTAGTTTACTATATGTCAACAGCACTTTATATGTTAAAAGGATTCTAAACCCACATACTGTGACTTGCAAAATATGAAGGTGACAAATATTTTTCACCTGTCCTTATTGTTTGGTCATAATGTGATCACTAAATATTCTCAGTTAATAAATGCCATACTGATCCTTGACTATCCATACCAATTTAGAAAGTAGTATTTACAGTTTGTTTTAATCTTTCTTTTCTATCTTTAAAGCAGCCTTACAATACTCTTCCACAAATCTGTATCAGGCCATCCCCTGTTCAGCCTATAGGAAGACAGCTCTAGGTCCTTCGAGGCAGAGAAAATTGGCCCCTTCTTCAAAACAAGGCAGACGTTTCCCCTTTAAAATTGGTCTCTGTCTCTGCATGTGTGCTATCCATCCACCACAGCTTTTCTCTTCATGCCAGCTTAAAATGTGAGAGGCTATCAACACCTCAGCTTGTTCAGTTTATTCTTTCACACATTTTCTCTTTTTCTCTGTCTCTCTCTGATGTTTCCCCTCACTGAGTGGCCAAGTGCTCCAGGCTACAAGTCTGTACTGCTTAACCTCAAAAGTGTAAAACCAAATGTGGAAGAATATGATAGAGTGAACTTGCACAACAGTCAATGCAAGGCCCGTTCATGATCGGCTGCTGCTTGGGGCTCTTAATGCATATAGTAGTACATTTATTCATACTTTTAAATGCAAATTTAAGGACACTTTTTGGGTTTTGGTGCTCTTAACTGTCTTCTGTTCTTTTGCTGTGAATCCGATGTTCATGGCAATGATTGCTGGCAATGTGGAAGAATAAACAGACCAAGCAAGGAATAGGGAGGTGTACAAATTATTATTATTATTATTTTGGTATTTGATTCATATACAAAAAAAGAAAGTTATTATTCATTCAAATAGATCCCTTTGAATGTGGTAGGGTTTGTATTCAATATGAATGTTCAGTCCCACAAGAATCCATACGAATGCTGTTGAATAGCATACAAATCTCGTACGAAGCTTCATACAAAAGTATCAAAACATTCTATTCGAATTTGAATGTAAATCTTTGAATGTGCCAACATTAGATTCAAATTTGAATGGCCAAATTTGGCCAAATTTGTATGAACTTTGAATGTTATGAATATATTTGCACATCCTTAGCAAGGCATCCTCCTAGGCTCACTTATCTTTGTCAGGAAAAATCTGAGAAAAAGAAGTGGTTGGCATCAAACACAGGACTAATTTCATTTTGTAGAAAGGTAATGTACAAAATAAAGGGGGGAAGAAAGGAAGAATAATCTTGCCAAATTCTGAGCACCGGTAGTCATGTTTAATTGATACTACTAGTGGCCCTGATTCAGAACACAGAAGGTGCAAGAGGCACACCTCTATGTTCCAAGACTACTGGGAAATGTTACTCAGCAGCATGGCATAGTGCACCACTAAAAAGCACCTCTCACAGGTCCCAAGACTAAGAATTTCCACTCCTAGCCCTCAGAGGCATGGGAGTGCAGTTTTGAAGTTCATGTGGGTGGTCTGGATCAGTGCACTCAGCGCAGACAGTGTGGATCCCACCCATACCGTCCCATGATCCAGATCAATGGTCAGGGCTAATCTGGATCCACTAATCTGGAGCTCCTGTAGGTAAGCGCAGAAAGTGCCGATTCGTTAACCAATGATATACAAATATCATGGCTGGACTGGTTCAAACTTGAAGCTGAGCCATCACCCCAAGTTCATTTCAAGGCAGTTTGCGTTCAGCAGCAATTGGCATTTAAATAGGGCTTTTTAAAGCAAATTTATTATTATTTATTTATTTGTATTTATTTGTAAATATGTTTGAATTCAGCCAAAGTTTAATTTGAACTAAATCAAGTCTGTTGAAACTGGTTTGAATTCAAAACATCATGCAGTTCAGTTTAATTTAAACTGAGCCACTTTTTAAAGGTTTGAGCCTTAAGTATGTACTGTGGTTATTCATTCCCGCAATGGTCTGACATTGGAGAGGTGAGAGCAACTAGGAAAAGTTTGGAAAATAAAGCATGATGTTATAATACAAGCTGGTTGATATTTTTTCTCATCTCCTGCATTACTCAATAATTTGAAAGTGTAACATCCTGATAATATCATCTAATATTGCAGGATAGCAGGTCAAAAATCTGACAATTTGTCAATTAATAAAGTAAGCTTTTTAATATATCTTGTTGCTTCCAACAGATCTCAAACCAGTGTGATGTTCTGTCCCTTCTTGTTATAATAGTATTGTGTAGAAACTATGGAGGAGGCCGTGGTGAAGTTCACATTTCCTGTGAATACCTATAGAATAAGCCAGATCAGCCGATCACTAGAGGCCTTTTCGCATGAGGGGTTTTTGAACCTGTGGAGAACATGTGGGGACACTGCATTCGCATGTCAGGGGTGGCTGGATCTGTTCCAGACTGCCCCAACCATCTCCACACACACTTGTGTTCCATTTTCAGAGCAGAAAAAACTGCTCTGAAAGCATCTCCACATGTACACCACATCCCCAGCTGTTCCAGAGGAAGAGCATTCACACGCTCTCCCTCTCTGACAGCTGGGCCCCTCCCCTGGTCTCCCCTGGTCGACTCTTGCAGCCAGAGGTGGGGAGGCCAGTCAGGCCCCTTCCCTGGGGTCCTGCTGCCTGCATTAGCCAGGATCAGGCCAATGCAAGTGGCAGGACCCCCACCTAACACCCCCACCCACCCCAAGGTCGCACGCATGTGTGAATGGGTCTTATCTTCTGCTGCCAGCCTGATTCTGGTTAGAATAGGCTGAGACATTCTGAGCGTGCTTGTGGGGCGCCCCTCATTGGCCAGGCACCTGCCTGGCCTCAACTGGCCATCTTAGCATGTACGGGTGCCTGACCAATGAGCGGTCGCCCCACAAGCATGCTCAAAACATCCTGGCCTATTCTAGCCAGAATCAGGCTGGCAGGAGAAGGTAAGACCCGTTCATGTGCGCGTGACCCCAGGGTGGGTTGGGGAGTGTTAGGTGGGGGTCCCGCTACTTGCATTGGCCTGATCTTGGATTACTTTTTGATCTTAAAGCTGGGTGAAAGCACTTTTAAAAAATCATAAACAATTTAAACAGCAGATGAGAAAATTATGGTAACAATCTTCAACAACGTGAAGCTCTTTGGCCTGAAAAGGTGCACCTGCTGAGTGATTTCCTTCACACTGTCATTTTATCAGCAGCTTCAGACTTATTTCACAGTGGTCTATCTCCTTCTCATCTTGCTTGAATAATGTTTTTTCTTATTATTTGCAAGCAAAAGTATGGGCAGACTTCAGTCAAAAAATGGTAGTCCCACCACGCACCAGATAAACATTGCCTTTGGGGGGAATTTTGTGTTACAAGAGTTCAGAGGAGGTTCTACAATGTTCGGTTGATTTAACCCGGTTTGATAGACCTAGAATCTTGTTTAAAATAAAGTTGTTGCAGAAAAAAGGATATTTCCCCCAGACAGCTGACCCCAAAATTCTTAGTACTGTTTGTTGTTTTGAGAAAACTATTTCTTATCCATACTGGAGATAAAAAATGTGGTAGACCAAATCCTGCTTGATACCAGTTCCCATTAGCCTCAGTCAGTACAGTCAATGGGCAGAGATTCTGGAAGGTTCCCCATTCTTAGAGTGTTTCCGCACTGGCTGTGGAAACCCCATTAGGAGCACATTAAAGATACATACATAACACATATAAGACTTACCTTATCTTACTCCGGTGCACGAGTCCCATTCTTAATGGGGTTTCGCCGCCGAAAGATCAGACCTCCGTGAAGACCTCGAAAATTAGGTCTTCCATCTGGCCCCTCACCTTGATCTGTTCGGAACCAGGACACTTCTGCATGTGGAGAAATGAGGAGCTGGATGTGCTGGTGGCCGCCATCTTGGGGAGGGCAGAAGCATGCTGGGCTGCCTCTGAACCCCCTCCTCCATGTAGCATGCAGTGGCGGAAATCTGCAGTGACTGGGAGCTGCATGCTTCAATCCCGTGGCTCCGGGGGTGGTGTCAGTGGTATGGGAGGCCAGGTACCCTTTGCAATGGGTGCTGTGGCCTCCGAACAGCACCCAGGGGATCCAACCAGCCAAATTCAACCTCCTCACATGTGTGTGGACGCGGGAGGCCTCCGAGGATCTGCAAGAGGATGGACCACCAGGAAACGGATTTTCTTAAATCTGTTTCTCAGCATCATGTGTGGAACCACCCTTAGGGCGAGTTCCCATTTAAGGAATAAAACGGAATATACATCGAGACTTACATCGGGATTTGCATTGATATGTAAAGCTAGTTAAAAGGAAGCAAAGAGCATCTGGCAATCGGATTCAACCCTGATTTTCTGTCCCCACTGTAACCACTTAAAATGCTTCCAAAAACAGATTGGGGAAAGTGATTCTGTCCCCTCCTTTCTCCATTGCCCAGGGCACACCGCAGCAGCGGCAACTCAAGGCCTGTTCACCCACTCACCTCCACAGCTACCATCCCCAGCAGGGGTTCCTTCCAAAAAAAGCACCCTGCCTCTGCTGCCGCCTGCACACACAGCCTTAAACATTCACACATCTCCCAGATCGTTAAGCAGCTTTCCTTCCTTTACCTTTCTAAAGATCAGAACTTTTAAAGAGCCAGAATTGCACTGTATTGCAACATTGTTATCAGGTGTGAAGTGGGTAGATTGCTATATTGAAACTGCTGCTGTACAGGGTGGATTTTTACAGTGAAACTGGCAGCTGTACCTTTTAACTGAAAGGGCTGTCCTGCAGGTGAAACTCCAATCCATTTCATGACGTATTTGCCCAAATACTGCTCTAGTGTTCCCACTACAGTAAGGAAGAAACATTTTAAAAGTCAAACCCGGAACAAACACCTGAAAAATCAAGTGTTTATTTATTCCGTTTTAAAGCCATGAAACTGATTGCCAATGGGAACAACAAGGATCCAAACCGTTTTTCTTGATTGGGGGTGGGAAAGGCAAGGATCCAAACCATTTTTAAACTGTTTTTAAACAGTTTTAAGTGATAATGGGAACGCAGCCTTACAGTCCCTAGCTGTAACCTTCATGATTGTGAGGGAAAAATGGGAATTCTGATCAATATGGTATTTTATAATTAGGAGCTTTCATTTGCTTTTAAGAGTGTATTTCTCTCTTCTTCTTTTTACCGTTATAGAGTTAGCTTACAGAAAGATTTGTAATCAGGATGTACTGCTTTTGCAACGGGGCAAATAGGGTGAAAACAGGAAACCATGATCTTAGTGCTTGCATTGCTACCTGTGAAGAAAGGAACATCATAGAGGAAGTTTAGGATGCACGTAGCTTATTTAGTAGGTTCCAGTAACTAGCTTGTTTATCAGGGAAATTCCATTATGATAAGTTTTCTTCCAGTAACTTCATGATGCTTTCTTGACGTATTTCATGACTCTTTCTTTACGTATTTCTTGATCTCAGGTCATAACATTATAAAAGGTTTTATTATTGTTCATTCTGGGAAGGAGAAACTTTCTCCTTCCATGCATGCATGTTTGATTTCTGATATATACAAATAAACAATTGATGTGGTATTGTACTATGGTCAGTTTTCTTTGACAGTTTTGGAGGCACCGCTGGGATGGTCTGGAAGTCCAAAGGGACACCAGCACCATATTGACCACAGCTGACCATAGTCCAGCAAAGACAAAAGGATTGAATTACCTAGTAGGTAGGTGGAGGTACCTCAAAAGGTGTTGGGTTTTTGGATCAGGCCTAGGATATATGGTAAAAGTCCCACCGGTAAAAGGAAAATATTGAAAAGGGATTGGTGGAAAGGCCACCAAGTGGGACTAAAACCCCTCGGGGGGGGTCTGCTCGGAGACCAAGGCTGACACGCACACATCATACTTGCACAAGTGGACCGGTTACATAAGGCTGTTTCGACAGAAGAAGTAAATGGCGACAGGTGGAAAGGCCCCTGCGCGTAACCGAGAGAGGATTTGGGGAAAGGCAGGAGAAGGACCTGCGACCGGAAGGTAACACTATTCTTTGGAGTGGTAAGTATGAACCTTGTGAGGTTGAATGGTGAGACTTAGTATGGTATAAAAAGCAAATAATTGTGCACAATGAGTGTGAGCTACGAATGAAATGGTGAGAGAGTGTGTATGAGTGAATATATGCTGTGTGGAGAGTATGGATTATGTTGCCAAGCTCAGGTATGTGGGTGTTGGCTTGGTAGTAGTGAAATGAAAAGAATAAACGGATAGATAGTGGTGGAAAATGGGCAGTGCGACTTCAAAACAGCCTAAGGAACCACCAAGACAGACACCAGCATGGTGTCTGCGGTTGGAAGGTAACATATTTTCTTGGATTGGTGAGTATTAACCTTCTTAGGGTTGAGTGGTGGAACCTTAGAACGGCAGGAATGGTGAGTGAGACACCAAATAAGACCCTTACCCTCCCGTCTGTAAAATCCCTTCTCCTTCTATGTTTCATCTGTGTGGTATGTGTGGACATTGGATAGGAAGGTAGAAATAAATTAGGGTTATGTATGTTGAAGGGAAAATATGATAATGACAGAAGAGGAAGCTTTGTGGTTATTGTGAACATTGTAGATTTTGCTATCTGTTTGGAGCACTGGGTGTTGGTTTGGTGGTTAACAGATTCAATGGAAGTCTTGTCAGGACCTCAAATTACTAAGAGGCAGAAAGTAGTATTGAGCACTACTCCAGTGTTAGATAGGTTAAAAAAGAGACGCCAGATATCTGTGTTGATGGAAAAATTTAAGAGCGTGTGTGGAGAATGAGGACATTTCCTTTAAGTTTTAGTGATGTAAGTTTTAGTGATAAATGTTATAATTGTCTGAGTGGCTTGGTTGTGATTGGGTCGACCAGTATGAAAGCCGGGTTGTGGAGTGTTTGTATGATTGTTTAGGAGCTAGACCCAAGCCTATATGGACAAAGGGTCCAGCCAGCAGAAATTGAGAAAAAAAAAAAAAGTTTCTGACCAAGCTCTAGTCTGATGGAACCACCTCCCAGAGAAGAATGAAAATTTCCCTGGTTGGAGGATTCCACCAAGAGGACCCATGTGGGTAGCTGGAATTTGATTGTGGCTAATTGGTTTTAAAGAGATTGGAGTTCTTTGAACTGAACACTGTAAAGAAAGGAAACCCCAGTTAGAATTTGCTTTGGAGGGAACCTTCAACCCTGAAAGCTTGGAATGTCCCCAGGAAGCAGTTAACTAATACTCTCCAAAGTAGCAAACTATTTAATAAGGTAGCTGGGAAAAAATTGAGGAGAGAACTGCTTAGAACAGATATTAGTAAGGGTTGAAGTGTGCTGCGTTATGTTTTAAGATATCATAGATCCAAATTGCCAGGACTCATCCCTGACTAAATAAGTTTCAGTTAGGATAGGGGGATTCTAAGTATCCAGAGAGAGAAAAGAGTAAGTTATATAGTGCATATAGGCATCAAATCATTTTGTCCATGTGACATTATATAGAAGGCACACAGCATTTGACACTTCCTTCTTTTAAGCTGTATGCAAATTGAGGAACTAAGAAAAAAGTGCAGTTTTATTTGATGACTGTTTTGAATAACGATTGTTTGTCTGTAAGTATTAATTTTCTTTATATCTGAACTGTGAATAGGGGCCCTTGTCTTGTATGTTTTCTGTTTTCTGTTGTGTTAGATTAAGAAATACAGACATTCAGAACTGTTACCATGTCTTATATTGACCAATAATTGTCTTGTTTGTGGATTGTAATGTTCAAGAAATACTGGCATGCCAGGCTTGTGTTAAACTGCTAGCCTCTTGAAATGAAGCTTCAGAATATTTAGGTTTGTGCTGTATATTAATATTTGGGTAAGTTTTTTTAGATCCCAGAGTTTAAACTTTCTGTAGTATGAATTTTGAGGGAGAGACTCATTTCCCTCTAGTAGTCGACTGATTAAACAGCAATGTTGGGTGCAAATGTGAAGAATGTATAATTGGGTTAAATAGCTGGTGGATGAGTGTTTGAAATGATGTTTTAAATATTGTGTGAGTGTTCAGGGAAAGTATGTATGTGTTGAATAATGTTATAAATGAGTAAGCCTGTTTGGCTGAGTGTTGGGGAACAAGACTCTTATCTGGGAATACTGGGTTTAATTCTATCCTTCCCCATTGGGTCAGCTGGGTTACCTTAGGGCTGGTCACAGTTCTCTTCTGAGCTTTCGCAGCACCACCTGCCTTGCAGCTTGTTCTGCTGTGAGGAGAACAGGAGGGTTTGTCAGACGCTTTGAGTTCCCTAAGTCAATGATTGTATGGGTGAGAAAAACAGGATGTAAAAGTCAATCCTTCTTTTTCAAATTGTGTGTTTGAATGAAATTATATATTCATTGCAGAAAGGGGGTGCTAGCCATGAACTTTCTTCCATGGTGTTGATTTTACAAGGTGAAGAACATGCATAGTTTATTATAAGATAATGATTTAAAGTATTCATAAGGTTTATTGCAAACACTGCGTTGAAGGACGCACTATGTTGGGCGTTGTCATTTTAATAGTATAGATGAATTATGAAGGGTTTGAGCCCCAAGTGTCTGTAGGATCCTTTATTTATAAACAAATTGACTTTATACACATGTCACCATGTGCTGGGTACCCTTCCTTTGCGGATCAGGGTAGCCTCTTTATGGGCCAAATCGTTCATAATGTACTAAAAGCTTTTAATATTCATCAACTTTTTCACTATGCATACTTCTCTCAGTCAGCTTGGGCAGGGGAGAGACAAATTTGGATAATGAAGAATTAATCAGCTAAAATTTGTGTGCTGTTACCAATTTAAAATGGGTAGATACTATTCCATTTTTTTGTTGTATGGGACTCCTAGTAGTGTTCTTAGTCTCTCATCATGAGAACTGAACTATGAGGATGGACCCACCAACAATGAAACTTGAACATGGGTTATTAGAAGAAACTTTAATCTTTTACTCCAAGATTTGCTACTCTGATTCTAGAATGAACGAGAGTGGATTAAACATTAGAAATTAGACTGTGGTAATCTTTCTTTTTTTAACCCATTTTTGCCCATGGTTCATTAATGAGCCGATGAGAAGAACTGAATATTATTAAAGTGAAGAACATGAGTTTTTAATGAAAAATATGTTTTTAGATATACATATATCATGGACAAGAATTAAGTGTTGAGTTATTACACTAATGTGTGTCTTTCTTTTGTGATGTTTTACTGGGTATATTGTCTCTTATAAGTAGTTTATTGATGAGATCTCAAATTGTTTGAATGTTATTTGACACAAAACAAACAGTGGATAGTGATAGTGAATAACAGAGATTTGAAGATGTGAAATTTGGTAGGTATTGAGGTCATGACAAGCAAATGGGGGAAGGACAATAACCAAGGTAATTAGTGGATAAGCTGTCCACATGTCTGAAGGTTTAGATACAAGGGAAAATTAGATTGGTGAATGAATACACCCAGTTGCAATAAGGCAGAGACCATAGAGCAAATTAGTTAGGTGGGAGCAATGTTTTGTCAAACGTTTGTTATGGGATAGCTCCATTTGGCTAAATAGTGTTATCTGAGAGGAATGGAGGATTATGAAAGATGATGACAGTTGGAAATACTTGTCTGAACAAGATGAAATGTTGTCCAAGCTTTTGAAGACCTGAGGGAAGGCTCTGAGTGAAAAGGACTGCAGAGGCGTTTGTGGAAAGAGCTGGAGGAGTCCACGGGACATCTACTTAACAGTACAAGATGCAGAGTAGGGCTTTAGGCTGGTGAGTGTGAGTCTATGTATGTTACAACCCAAGGGAGGTTTTAGAAACCAATGGGAGAAAGAAACTAATTTTGGAGTACTTGAGAGCTTAGAGAGTGGCTCTTGCCTCACTGCAACTGCTACTAGGAAATAAGAATAGATCAGTTGTTTGTATGGTATATCTAGAGAGTAGTTACGTGGAAACAAGAAATTGGCTATATTGAGGAATTGCTCTTCCAATTGCTTTGTTTTTTTATGCATGCAACACCTAGTGGTGTACATGATTTCTCTCCACAGGAAATTGTTGTGGGACGACCTATGAGAATGCCCACTGATCCACCTGCCAGGGTATTCGAGCATGGATTATTGATGATGTTTTAATCTCTTACTGTAAAGTTTTGATTTATTCTATTAGGTCCCTACATGCCAAAGTGAAGGAATTCCTGCCTGAGCCTGCTACTGAGCCTATTCGTTCATGGAATCGGGGATTTGGTGCTGGTGAAATCGTTTCATCATAAATCAGCACTTCCACATATCGTATATTATTGATTATCCATGCAGCTGTGAAGTGTGAAGATCTTTCATTTTGGGTTCATGTTTCTCATTGCTGAAGAGTTGGTGATAATAAAACATTGCATGCTGACACTGGTCCAGAAATATCCACTGATCCAGGGGTTGATGTTGCATCACAGTCAGAACATCGCTCTAGTGAGGCGCTACAGGAGTCCTCTATAAGTCATACGTATAATTTGCACATCCCTTTTAAGTACGGACTTGGACTTGGACTTGGGGGAACACATCATGGATTCTTGTCAAGCCCGCATGCAGGATACCAAGAGAGTTCGAAAATATCTGATACCTACCTATGGACTATAGCTGTAATCTTGATGTTATTGGCTTCTCTTGAATATTTATGATACAGTGCTTTTCCACTTTTGGGTGAATGGAAAGGGAGATTCTTATACTAGTGGGTTGGATGGTACGGAGGGAGGTCTGGATAGAGATTTGGGGTATAGCCTGGGTTCAGTGGAAACACAGGAGGGACCCAGTTTTTTTTTTCGAAAGAATCGGGATTTGGTGGAAATGAACCAGGGGAATGCTGGGAAGAAAGAATTGGGAAGGGGAATATGGTAACATCGGTATTTGATGAAACATATCCTTTTACACATGAGAATCTTCTTAAAAATACTTATGTCAAATTGATGCATCAGGTTGGGAAGTCATTAAACCAAAAGGACTGTTGGATATGTATACATGGCCCTAGTCATGCTAGGCAGCCTTTTCCCATGAGATCCATTCCCGATACATCAATTTGGAGATTAGGGTTTTCCATACTGGGTACATGACTAATTGGACAGCTGAATGGAATAGTACATTAGCTACACACAAGATGGGTCAAATTAACAGGTCTATGAGTCAGGAGTCCTTGCATGGGGAACGTTTTGAAGTAATACCATTTGGAAATGCAGCCCTTTGTATACAAATTCCTCACAAAACATTATTGTTTGCACAACATAATCAGGATGTTTGGGTAGGTCACCAAGAGTACTGCAATTACATCTACATAGTATTTCCAAATCGTACTTTCCCTGATGTTCATAATCCGGATCAACAGATGGATTTTCCTAATAGGACGAATTGGGTGGACACGAATGGTCTACCTATTTCCCCTTACCTAATACTGCATTGTAATACTACCTTTAGATCTAGTTATCGTATTATTTGGTTTATTTTAGGTATACATATGTTATATTTTGCTGAGACAGACATACTTCCTGAGATACTTATTCCACAACCAACCTGTGAGGCCATAATGGGTGAAGAAGGGGAAGGTACAACTAGCAACTTGTGGGCTCACCCTCTTCGTTGGGTAGGATTGAATATCTATCGGAGATTGGGATTCTATACTTACCCCCATTTCCTTTTGGGAAGTTTAGTTTTAACTATGAGCCTTCTGCTCTTATTATTAACAACAGTGGAGTTTTCTGGTTATGTGGAAAATTTGCTTGGAAAGTGCTTCCTGCTCTTTGGCAGGGAAGATGTACCCTGAGGAGCATAGGAATAGGAGGAAGTTTATATAAAACCCTTCCTATTTCTCACAAATGGGCCCAAGAGATAACTAAATGGAAGACATTTTGGGAATTAATTTTTCCCCGATATGTGGTGCAGGCTGCATTCTCTGAAATTCGTAACTTTTCTGCCCAAATTGAGTTATTGGCTAAGGAGACATCTGGTGCATTAAAAGCAGCTGCTAAAGGTTTGAAGGAACATACTACCCTTTTGACCCAGCTCATCTTATGTATAGACCATTTACTTGCACAGTCTGGGGCTTTTATAAGGTAGTAGGCAAAGAATGCTGTATCTACCTTAATAATACTTCTACTGATATTCTCATGCAGAACTTATGGAGCATGTATGTGACAATGTCTACTTGGGGCCCCCTGAGACTGGAAATTGGGATGATGGCTGGGAATGGTTAGGGACTGTGTTCCACTTCATTCCGGAATGGCTGAAAAATTCTCCTTGGGGCTGTTGGAATTCCACTGAGAATAATGGTCTTGTACCTCATCATAAGAGCATGTTGTTTCTTGGGACCTGGTTTTTGCAGAAAATCACGTGGCCATGAAACTGTATTGGTTTTGCAGGAAGGATGCCAATCTCCGCGTATAGATAATTCATTTGGTGAATCTAAATTTTTGGATGACCCCTTCGAAGATGTGGAACTTAATGAGGCTTAGAACGCCTCATCAGGAGGGACTGTGAGGGAAAAATGGGAATTCTGATCAATATGGTATTTTATAATTAGGAGCTTTCATTTGCTTTTAAGAGTGTATTTCTCTCTTCTTCTTTTTACCGTTATAGAGTTAGCTTACAGAAAGATTTGTAATCAGGATGTACTGCTTTTGCAACGGGGCAAATAGGGTGAAAACAGGAAACCATGATCTTAGTGCTTGCATTGCTACCTGTGAAGAAAGGAACATCATAGAGGAAGTTTAGGATGCACGTAGCTTATTTAGTAGGTTCCAGTAACTAGCTTGTTTATCAGGGAAATTCCATTATGATAAGTTTTCTTCCAGTAACTTCATGATGCTTTCTTGACGTATTTCATGACTCTTTCTTTACGTATTTCTTGATCTCAGGTCATAACATTATAAAAGGTTTTATTATTGTTCATTCTGGGAAGGAGAAACTTTCTCCTTCCATGCATGCATGTTTGATTTCTGATATATACAAATAAACAATTGATGTGGTATTGTACTATGGTCAGTTTTCTTTGACAATGATGTACACTTCATCCAGATGATGAGTTCTGGATGACCCAGTAGCCATCAGACACAAACTTTTTGAAGAGTTGAACTTCCCACCCTAATACCCCTCTGACAGCTGATCTGACACAGGAGATGATGTTTGGTCCAACGTCCAGCTTAACATCCGGTGCCTGGTCTGTGGTGGTGGCAGTGGAGGTAGTGGTGGTGGTGGAGGAGATGCTGATGGGGCTGTGTTCACAGAAGGCTTTAAGCCTTCTTCAGTCCACCTTTAAGTTTGACTGCTCACACCTTTTCATTTCTCCCCATTTTATTTGGAAGTGTGGAAAGCCCACAAATAAAATGGATAGAATTGAAAAGATGTGAGTAGTCAGACCTGAAGATGGACTGAAAAAGGTTTAAAGTGAAAGTGTGACCACAGCCTATGCTTATTTGTAGTTTTCAAGGCGCTTTAAGTCTGACTACTTAAAATAATTTCTTGAAGCAATGTATTTTTACCAGAACATACTCCACCCCAGATTCATCAGTCACTGCTGTAAAAATCTCCTGCAATGTGTTGCCCAACCAGTGAGGTGTGCTGGTAACCTATGACTGGCAAACCACTCTATGCTAGGCATGTTCAACTCAGGGCAGAAGAATAGCTCTGTTAGGAGATGTACACTTGTTTAACTGTAGCATAAGAAATTGTTTTTCAGCAGACACAGTGGTGAATCTGTCACATAAATTTCACTGAGGCAGCTGCCAGACTTGTTAAAAACACCAACTACCTGTTCATATCAAGCACACCTGGAACCTGCCATATTCTGCACTCACATGCACTGCTGACCGGAATAAGGTCCAGTGCAAAAAGGACCTGTTACGGACAAGAACTCTGTTATTAGCTGGATTTTACACATTAAATTCAATGTCTTGGGTTAGTTTTAGCTTTACATATTAGTATTGACACTATAGAAGTTTTTACAAAAGGAGTATGCATGTGTAATGCAGTCATTTTGTAGAAACAAGCCTCAAATTTGACAAAAGGTACATGTTCTTTGTGTATTTAGAGGGCTGACCCAGGGTGTTTTTCCACTTAGCACTAGAGTACCCATTAAGGGTCCTTAATGGGTCCTTAATGAGTCCTTAATGGGTACTCTAGTGCTAGTGGGGGGAAAAAAAACATTCAAAATGTTTGATTTAAAGCCGTTTATTTCATTCTTCAACCTAGAAGAGTCCCAGAAGGAAGGAAAACTCCAAACTTCAACTCTATTTCATCATTACAGGCACTTTCTGCAGAGATCTTTAATCCATATTAAGGGCCCATGTAGTACACATTCTGGGCTCCATGTCCACATGTTAATGCCGATTATGGAGGCCCCAGATTAAGGAGGTCCTAGAAAAGGAACCAGGGCTCTGATCCAGAACACAGGAGACATGCAGGAGGCCCCTCCTGTATTCAGGATTACTGGAAGAGGGGTATCAGCAGACCACCATAGTGTGTTGTCAAAAACCACTCACACACCCAGGTCCCAGGGCTAGGAATTTTCACTCCTAGCCTTCAGAGGCATAGGGGTGCAGCTGCGAAGCTCATGTGAGGTTTGCAGCTGGCTGTGTTCACACCTAAGTTTTACTCTAGCTAGTCTACTTTCAAAGTGAGAGAAAACATCATCATAATGACTTGTCATGTTCTTTTCACATTATTCAGCCTAAAGGTGTGTTTTTTATTTTTATTTTTATTTTGTTTTTGTTTTTTAGCTAGATCCTGCTAAAAGAAAAAAAGTGTCACTTTGCTGGTGGATAATCTCATTCTGAACGTTGACTGAAGCTGGATTAAAACCGAAGGTGTGAACACAGCCAAAGCTGCCTCGCAACTAGTGGAATAAATCCGCAGTATACTTACTGCTCAGCACCAACTGGGCATCCTGACTGGAAAGGCAAATTTTGAGCTGCCCTTCCTGCATTGGCTTGAAGCTCCGGATTTTCTTTATACTGTGCAGTGATTGTCATTGAATCAGCATTAAGATAAGTGCACAATCCTGATTGTATAATGCAATGCCACGATGATCAATCGATCATCATGTGTGACGGCTCGATTGGGACTAGGCATTCCAATGCGCAGTATAAATGTGTCTGGATGCAGCCCAGGTGTGAGTTAATCCAGATATCTGCCATTAAGTGCAGGTGGTCCTGATCTCACCCACACCTCCCAGAGATCTGGATTAGTGGACCAGACTATTCTGGACCTACTGATCCTGGATTAATAACTGGTAAATGCAGAAAGAGCCTCAGATTTATTCCACAAAGGCAAAACAGTTCAGAGACAGAGAATCCCAGATTTGCTGTGCTATTAACACTTCTCCAGTTTCTCCTACACAGATAATATAGCACTGGTGATGGGAGCTTTGAGAGGAAATTGAGCTTTCAGATCACCAAACATAAGCATGCCCTGGTAAAAATCATATATACATATAAATGTTTTAATGTATAATAGTTGGGGGGAAAAAACCCCAAAATCTCGACAAGAAGATACTTATTTGCTACCGAGAACTTGAAAGCCTTTACTTTCCTTCTGCATGTTTATTTTACAATTCAAGACTAATCATTTAATAGCAGCATACCTGCTCACGGGGAGTTTATTCCCCACTGCCCCCATCTTATCACAGCTCAAATTCTGCTATCTAGAATTAAGTTAAGATGTTTTGCTAATGCATTGAGCTTGCTCAGAATCACATTGTAGATGGATTGAAATGGAGCCATAATGGGTTTTGAAGTTAATGCTTGCTGTGGGAAAATTGTTTTATCTCAGTTGGCTGACCTAGGTTAAAGATACAGCCGGCACTTCAGCATTTTACAATCCACAGCTGCTTCCCAAGTACAAAGATTAAACTGACTGAGGTGCCTTTCAGGAGATTCTTTCAGGCTGTCATTTTGTAAACTCAGCTCTAAAGTTTAGCCGATCACTTTTGTTGCCATAACAAGTAAAAGCATTTTCAGCTAAAAAGACCTTTTAGCCCACTGTGAATTTAGCAGAAGGACGTTTGAGGCCTGCTGATAAGCTAAATTAGGATTCTTCTCTTGTGAAAGCAGAATTGCAGCTATCTTATGGTTTGTGCAGCATCAAGATAAAGCTTAGACTTTATTCTTGGTCTGTAACCCATTAGGGATATGAGGCAAATGCTATGAGGGCAGAAAGTTTCTTTTATGGGTCTGTAAGGTGGTTTACATTCTACTTTTATTTTTTCAAGAGAGAAGCAATTTTCTTTCTATCTTATGAGGTATCACACCTTGCAACCACTGGGGCCCTGCCAGACAGGGCAAATAGAGTGCCATTATGACACCTCACATATCATAGGGAACCCCATCATAGCCCTGTCACCCCCCCCCCAAAAAAAGGGCAAAATATTATTGCCAATTGGTCATGGATTCTCCAAAAGTAGTGTAGAGTAGCCAGTTACCTTCTGGATGAAGCTGCATTCATAGCTTAATCCAGCACATATGTGTGGAGGCTGAAACAGCTGATCATGCATGTACAGTGGTGGTGATGCACAAATCTAGGAATCTGATGGTGTCTAAATTGCCTGGATTGCACATGACAAAAATGCTCAAAGAAAGCGCTGAGGCCCATGTTGTATAGGCAGGAAGTAATGATGGCTGGGCCTTGTTTTTGTGATACTAAGGTCACAAGTTGATCATGTGAACCCGAGCTTGTGAAAAAAATTAATATTTCACTGCCAGTTTGTGGGACCTCAGAGCCCCTGTTGTCCCCCTCTGTGTCATTTGATGAAGGTTTAAAATCAGACAGGGTATTTCTGATCCATTGTAAATACAGATTTAGGTGATCTTAGGCCTTTTCACACTTACCTGAGTGGTATGGTATAACAATGGTGGTGACCATTGGTGCTGCATCCACCAGACTAGTTCCATACTTGGCCAGCAGAGCATGCATTGTGAATGAGCCAGCTGGATCACTATAGGTGGTTGGGGCTGCTGCAATAAAATGCAGACTAGCCTCACCAGCGAGCAGACAGAAGTGCTGCAACAAGTAAATGCAAACGAGACCTTTCACTGCAAGGTGACAATTGGGTCATTCACTTCTAGTTTTTATTTTTTTATCTCCTTGTTCAAAAGATCTGATATTTGTTACAGTTCTCTAGTAGGGCTGTGCAAGATTGTTTTTTGTGTTCGCTTCACATCAAAGCTAATGCAAAGGGAAATTTGCATTTGTGGGAATAGAGCCACTGTCATGTTTTGCCCGCAGCCCACACTCCTAGCAGACTCAGGGGAAGAAACTAGCGCTATGGCTGCGTCTGAAGGGTCTCCTCAGCTTGGGCCTGCACTTTCTCCACAGAGGCCCACAATGAGTCAGAAAAGACAGGAGAAGTCAGACAGGTGCAGGGACAGGAGGCTGCATCAGAAACTAAAAGCCAAGTGTGCACATAGCTATGACTCAGCGGGCGAATCCCCACAGCAAGCTTATTTCGAATTCAAAACGTTTTCAATCCTCGCAGACCCCACATCAGTTTGGCTTAACACGCTTTCCGCGTGTTAAATCACCCCAAAGCGTTGTAAATGTTAATCCTCATTTCAACAGGTCTCACTCTGGTTCGTGCACTTGAAAAGTTTTACGTTTTTACTGTGGGAACCCTTCTGTGTTAAGGGATGAGAGTTTCCCTCCCCCAATAGCTTGCTTTCAAAGCAAGCTGTAAAATCCACCCCTTAAAGCTACACTGTAGCGATTGAACCACTTCACACCTGATAACGATCTTGCGATTGAAAGTGCTGACCTTCTAAAAAGGGAAAAGAAACAAAAGCAGCTGCTGGTTTGGGGAGATGTGTGAATGTTTGTTGCTGCTGCTGCGTGTCCTGAGCAATGAGGAGAGGAGGGGAAAGAATTATTGGCTGTCTGCTGCCGTTTTTCTTCCATCCAGGCAAGCAGCAGCCACCCAGCCAGGCTCCGTGAAGGGGCCCCTTATGGGTGGCGTGTTCACGCCAGGAGGAAGAGGACAAGGCAGCCCCGAAAAGTGGTTTTTAAAAAGTAGCCACTGGAGTCCCCCCTTGAGTCATGTAAGTCCTCAGAATCCGGATTGAACGCGATTCTGGCTGAAAGTAATGGGATCAGGCAAATTCGTGTTTGCATCCGGTTCTGTTATTTCAGTTTAGGGAAACTGGATTAAGCTTCTAATGGGGATGCGGCCAGCAAGTAGCAACTGCAAATAAAAGAAGGGCACCAAATCCAATACGAGGTTGTCAGCAACTGAACTGTAAACCATGATGTCTCCTTGTACCTGTGACCTATTTCTGACTCTGGATTTTGGCTCTTGGACTCTCGCCCTCTCACTGTGTGTGGATTTCAGACTTTGGTAAAGGGCTCTTTGTGCATTCCTCTTTGTGTAATACGGCCCCAGCTTGCTGTCTCAGTGGAAATTCCTGAGTTGCTGCCGGTGAAGCTATAAATGAAAGACTGTTGTTCCTTCTCATGTGCCTGTTATCCTTCTGTGCTGCCAAGTTCCATATGGCAAGGCAGCCACTTGGTAGGATTTGAACCTGCTGCAAACATTATTTGAATGCTATTTGAATCTGCCTTGAATCTACTGTAGATACAACTGAGAAGTGCTTTGTTGCCTCCCCATGGTTGCGAATTTAATAAAGCAAACAAATGCAGAAAAGCATTCACTTTGCATTTGTAGAAATGTTAAATGTGGTAGATATTCACGCACAGCCCTGTTTTCTAGAGCTTCAGAGGCATTTTCTGTAATAGCATCTTGTCTTGAATCTACTTTATACTTTCCTCTGTGTATTGTAGAGTACTTGGGAAGGAAGGGGAAATACAAGTGCAACACACAAACACCCTCACCTTCTTCCCCATCTATTTAAAAGCACAGACGTCTTGCTATTCTCTTCTTGCATTATAATATACATCTTCAGGAGACTTTCATCTCAGACTCAGCTTATTTGTATATGAAAATAAACTATATATACTATACTAGAAAGCCCCACCAGTCCCCAGTTACATTCCTTCTAAAGAAACCAATTCAAAGATACACTCTGAGGGGTCTTGAGGGGTCCTGGGGTTGTCCACCTAAATGGGCTACCTTCCAACCTTTGCAGGCCACTTGTACATAGTGAAGACCCCCCCCCCCTTTCATACTGAATTCCATTCTCTGTGGCAAAATCCTGACTCTAATTGGGCACCAGCAACCACTGGGCAGTTCTGTTCTGCTAAGACTTTATATTGTTTGCTTACTTGCTTGCTCCCATTATACTGCTCCCATTATACTTCAACTCTTAGCAAATATGGACTGACTTTGGTCAGACTGACCAGCCTCCTACACTCTATCTTAGGTTTGCCAGAAATATTTTTTATCACTTGAATTGATTCTGTCCAGAGTATGAGCTTGTTTGGAGGTTCTAGCAGGGATGTGCAGCTATTGTCGAAGAAGAATGGTACACTCCTTCTATCATGGTCATCCTCTTCCACCGAGCATGCAGCTTCAAAAGAGACTCACATGGAGTGATGAGGAAGGGGACACCTGCCTAGCCAGCCAGATCAACCAAATCAACTCTGGCAACCAATGGGGTGGCAGATGTCATAACCAGATCACCCTCACATCCTGATTCTATCAATCTACTAACTGGTTGGCCTCTTCTTCTCTTTGTTTTTTATCATACCCTAATTTGAATACTGCATATAGTCATATATATTTTTCCAGTCTATTCTCTTCAGTGCCGTGATATCAGCCTTCCATAAAATATAGATCCGGCAAGGTTAAGGTCACACCTTCACTGTAATCCTTTTTCAGTCTGTCTTCAGACCCCACTGCATTTTATTTGTGGACTTTCCTCCTTTTAATTGTAGTTTTCTGAATCCTGATTTTTACAGGTTTCAAGCCATTATTGGGTATTAATCTCTTTTCATTTTTTGGGTATGATTAGGGAAAATGACTAAAGGAGGCTGAGCCATACTATAGTGGGAGGATACTGCACATATTTGCCTTCCCGTTCACCCAGTGTCTGCTTACACACTGTTGAATCATAGACCTTTCATCCTATCGGAGTGGAGATCTAAAAAAGTCTCACAAAGGAGTCTCAGGGTGGGAATAGAAAGATGTGAGCATAAAGACTCAAACTAAGGACAAACTGAGGAAGGATTATCAGGTATTGGGTGTGGTCTGAATTAGTGCACGTTGAGTCTGGCTTCTTAATAGGACTATTTCAGCAAGATGTGACCACAGCCCAAATAATTAAAAATTATAATACTGTAGTTACATGCTCTACTGTTATGGTTCTGCTGACCTATCTCAATTTGCTGTTTAAAGCCAGAAGTTCTAAAAGTGAAAACCCTTCAGTGTAGTTTCAAATGTATTAGCCCTGGCTGGGTGGAGCTGGTACATTCCAACTCCCTATACAGAAAGTTTACAGAGAAAGGCTTGTGTTTTTGGAGTAAAATACAGCATTTAGGCCATCCCTATTAATTTTTCCTTTTGTAAGGCAGCAGCAAAGCAGTAGCAAGGCAGTATCAAAGCAATAACAAGACAATAGCAAGAACTATCAAGCAAACACAGAGTCATAAAGGAACCTGCATCTTAGGAAGCAAGAAGAGAGAAAGAGAATCTAAGCTTCAGAGTTTGCAGTCCACATCCATTTTGTTTGCAACTGAATCACATGTAAAGTAACCGTTTAATTGCTTTGAGAAAGAAACTGGCAATTGTTTATGTGTTTTGTTTACTTTAAAATAAATCCTGTTAATTCCTGTTTGAACAAAGACCCAGATAATTTCTATGGGAATTTCTGAAGGAAAAGCCTCAGTGTCCTCTCAAGTAATAAAACACAAACTAATCCCTATAAGACTTCAGCGGCCATCAAACCTACAGTGCTCCATTGCCTAGACTAGAAATCTGCGTTTCACTGTATTTTAACAATGCAAAAACAAATTCCATTTATGCTTCCTATTATTTTTGAATGAAAGAGAAATAATTTTATGATTGAGGCAGCCTTTTGGTTTGCCAGCATTTGCATTGTTTCACAACTACAAAAAAATAGCAATTACTACAACAAATAATTTTTCAGTTCATTGGAAAGCATTTGAAAATGCCATTTGAAAAGAAAATAAGAAAACAATTCATCTTGGCAAATTTGAAAGGTCATATTTTAAGAGCGGCTGTTGTTCAGAAAACAGTCTTACACCGCATGATGCTTTTTTTCTTTCCTTCTCTGCACCTGCTGAAAAGAAGAACATTTAGCTTTGTTCAGCTACGAGTGAAACTGTTTTCTCCCTGATGGACATTTTTTGGCAAGTATTTTTCAACTAGTTTGACCTTATTTCTTCAGAAATCAGGCTTTCTGCAGGGTAGGCTGTGGCTAGTAAATCAACTATAGTGTTAATCAATAAAAGTAATCAACCTCTGAGGCCAGGTCTGTCTACTGCAATATGTTTGCAACTGAAGATTCTGTTCCTCAGTAAAACGCTATTGGAACAGTCAACAAAACAGCCCTTTGCCTTCTCACATAGACATTTGTTGGCTTGCCAGAAAAATATTTTTAAATTGTATTTACTGTTCCAAACATCAGTTAATATTGACTGCTTTAGAGAATGTATCTTCTCTACCTTAATTCAGCTAAGGGTAACCTATCTGAGAATAGCTGGGCTTACCTTCCATTCAAGATACAATGTATGTATGTTCTTATGTATTTATTTATTTGCATATTTATACTGCCCTATATGCGGTGGTCACAGGATGGATAACAGCAGTAGAAGCAAATGTAAAATTATTATACTAAAAATATAACTTTGGCTGTATTCACACATACAGATATATATCACACACACATATTTATAGTCTCAAAAGCACCATATGGACAAACTCACATGGAGTTAACCAGAAAGGAGTGTGCAGTCCCTTAGAATGTGAGGATCCACACAAGTTCATGTTGTCTCCCATGTTATTGATGAATCGATTGATTGATTGGTTGGTTGGTTGGTTGATATCCCGCCTCATATCGTAAGAACTCTGGGTGGCTTACAATAGAAACCCAATCCATATACAGCAAAACATTAAATACATACCCCATTAAATAGTATTAAATAGCACAGTTAGTTAAAAAGTTAAAATTAATATTAAAATAGTGCTTGCATGAATTAGTGCCTAAAGGCTTTCACAAAAAGCCAGGTCTTTACTTGGCATCTAAAAGTTAGAAGAGTTAGCACTAAATGGGCCTCCAAGGTAAGGGCATTCCATAAGTGAGGTGCCACAGCTGAGAAGGCCCTCACCCATGTCCCAGCACAGTGGATTTCTCTAACTGGGACATGGCAGATTGGATTTCTCTACCATCCTATTAGTCCCTGTAGTCTCAGGGAAGTGCACAGAAAAATCAGTTGAACAAAACAAAAGTAAAAACAAAAATAACAATAAACACAAGAGCAGAAATAGAAATCTCTGAATACAAACAAGACTACAGAAACAGTCCAAATACAGGGTCCCCACTACTCTCCAGAAGACCTGAGTGACCAGATATGAGACCTATTCGCACGAGGGCTTTTGGAAAGCACGAAGGATGTCCTGGGATGCATTTGCACCTCTGGGCGGGAGGTTCTGTTCAGAACTGCCCCAGCCCGTCCCAGAGCATCCTTGATGCATTCCGGGTGTAGAGCACTTAATAGTGCTCTACACCTGGCCCAGGGCATTCGGGGCCATTCCACAGCTGTTAGGAAGGGAGCGCATTCGCACGCTCCCTCCCTGAAAGATGCATGCCCTTCCCCAGGCCTGTCTGGATTGGGTCCAGCTGGACCCACGGGTGGGCAGGCCTGTTTGGTCATTTCCCCAGGTTCCTGCAGGTTCTAGGGGACTGGATCAGGTCCCCTAGAGCCCACAGGAACTCCCCTGGGCACCCACCCACCCTCCCGGGCCTGGGCCTAGGTGGGGATGCACGCGAGAGAGGTACTTACTTCATCCTTGCTGGGTTCCAAAATTGCGAGCTGGACCTAATGGCAGATAGGCCTGGGCGTGAGGTCCCACCCCCGTGCCAGCATTTCCAGGCTAGGGGACGTGATGACACTTTCCCCATTCACACACAGGCAGGTAGGAACACATGGAGACACGTTCCTTACCTGCCTGTGTGTGAATGGGGAAAGAGTCCCCACGTGTCTTAGCCTAAGTGCACTACAGCCATTCAGCTGTAATGCGAAAAGGCCTGTGATTTCTGCATGAATTGCAATGAATCAGCCATGGATACCTAGCCAACCTGACTAGGAAGGATGTTCCATAATGGCAGGGGAACATGACATAGAAGGATGGTCCTGGTAGATTTCAACCAATGCATTATCGTTACACAGAAAATGCACAGCATTAATTCTTCTACATTATATTAGATGCAAGAAGAAACAGTGAAATGGCAAACCAATGCATGACAATGGTAACGGACTGGATGAAGGTGAATAAAGTAGAATTAAATTCAAGCAAGACAGCACCGCTGCTAGTAAGTGAACCTGCACTCCAGCAATGTACCTAGATTCTAGATAGACAAGCTCTCCTTGAAGGGCATGGTCCACACTCTTGAGCTACTTTTTGAACCATCATTGTCACTCCACTGTTAACACTGGTTGACTGTTATATGTTGCACTGGCAACTGGCCATAAATTAATTAAGTTGCAGCAACTCAAGAATCATTACAAGCTTTATTAGCTTACTTGTTCTATGAAAGGGTCTCCAAAATCATCTAAGGGGAAAACTAGATCCAGTGTCAGCCAAAAATTAAGTCAGAATCAAAGGAACAAATCAGCACATGGCAAGAACACAGTTTAATGCAACTTGGCTAATGGCACTGAGTAGTGAATATTTATGCTGTTCCACAGCTGGTGGTAGTCCAGACTTGTTCTCATTGTCTGGACATCTTAAAGTGTCCTCTCTCTTTTCAGCCAGCCTCACACTTCTTAGTGTTCTTGCCTCTGGGTGCGCCTACATTCCTCACGCGTCTTCTGAGACAAAATTAGATCACTCTTGTCCCCTGAGTGGGGCTGATCACAGCTAAAGCTCTGGGTGATAATGACATGTGGCACTGGTCCAGGCTGTGGTGCATGGAGGCCAGTGAAGGGGTTGAGGTTGCTGGGACCTGGCAACAGCAGCTCAGCTTCTGCCTAAGTTCCATCCATGTCCTCATCGCTGCTGTCACTGTTTGAGTCATGAAGGAGCATAACACTGTGGGGCCCCCAGGGTGGAGATAGTAATTTTGTAACTTCCTGTTTAGATCACTGAAATTCTCTGGATGTAGGGCTGCCTTTGAAAATGGTTGAGAAAATGGACGTAATGTAGAAGAAGCAAGCAATGCTTTTAACAAGAACACTTAGATGGAGACAGTGTAACACCACTAGAACTTGTCTGCTTACCATGGGTGCTGATAGATTTCCAGATATAATTCAAAGTGCTGGCACTGACCATTAAAGTGACACATGCTTGGGACAACAGTGTTTCATAGAACTTCTGTTCCCATATAATCCGCCCTAGGCTGTATACAGGAGTCTCACTTGCTGAGGCTAGGAAGATAGGGCTGTGCTTTTTTAACAGCGTTTCCAAGACTTGAATTTACTCACCTGGACAGACGTAACATTCTTCCAAACATAAAATGGTTCAATTTAAGAAGTCCAACTCAGACTGTTCTCCAGGTTGTTGTTGTTGTTTTACATAACTGATAATACTGTATCCCATATTCAGAGAGTTTTTTCTCCCCAATGTTCTGAAAATTGATTAGTGTTTTTAAAATTTTATTTTAGTGGTTTTTTAAGGACTTCTAGGACACTTCTCCACTATACTTCTTGATGCATGATGTGAAGGCTAGTCTTGGCTGGATCGTTCAATCTGGGCCAAGACTGGAGCTGCAGCTGGTAACACTTGCCAGAGACCATTTTCTCTGCCACTCCTGGTCAGGATGTTAGCTGTCCACAATTGGATCACAAGTGAGTTGCAGCAGCTCCCAGGTGCCGATGGATTGATCCAGTGAGTGGTCCGAACCTCTTCACTGCCAACGTGTGAACAGGTCTCATGTCTTGTTTGCCACTTTTGAGTTGTCTTATATTAATTGGCCCTATTAATATTTCATTTTTATTTGATACCGTGTACTGTAATTTTGTAGATTACATTGTTTATTAAATTTCTACATATTGTTCATAATGTATATTCAGTGTTCTATCTACTGAACTGGATTTCTTTATTTGCTGTATTCTTCTGGTGTGATGATTGTATACGTTATTTTGTTCTGCTGTTTGGTGAAAGGGTGTTATAGAAAAATGTTGTTCTGTTATGTTGTTAAGATATACAAGGAACTCCTCCCTGGTTACCTTCATTCAATTTAATTCTTCTGACCCTCTCCTTGGAAAGATTGACTCAGCTGCAGGAACATGTCTTCTGTTTACAAACCCATGACTTGTAAACTCTGCCTCTATATTTTTTTAAAAAATGTTTTATTAAATATTATTTTACACTATTTATTGCTTTACTATATTGTAAATATTGTTTTACAATTCTCACAATTATTTTTAAATTTTTATGTGCCCTCTTAATTTTTAAAAAATAATAACAGGAACTGTAGGCAGTCTCACTGTCTGTGCAGCTCAACATGAATGCTGCCTAGTTTTCATGCGCAAATGGCACAGAGTATTTTATTACTAAAACATGCATCAGTAATACTTTTATTAACACATTGGTCAAAGAATAAATAAAAGGTACTCACAAAAGCTAGCTGCTAATCGTCTTATGTCAAAGATAATAATGCAGTACTAAATACTTGCAGATCTTGTAAATTGGATGGTAGAGTGTACATTCCTTTTAAATATGATAAAGCTTCATGTGCATTTATTATTTCAGCACAGAGCCTTTTTGATAGAACTGGTTTTCTGTAGTCAATCTGAAGCATTTATTCCAGAAAAAGATATCCAATCACTTTAAAGGTTCTGCCTTCCCATTTTTTCCTCTTCAGTTGGCAGCTTATCACTGAGATTTTTCAGATGTTCTCTTGAATTTTTCAAGACCTAGCTACCAGTTTATTTGATCCAATGCACAGTTTGCAACAATGGATTCTCTACAGAGCCTCCTTTTTAAATTAAAAAGATCAATTAAAAAGAATTGATTACAAATAATCTATAGCAACAATAATACCAACCAAGCAAACAGTAAGAAAAGATAAACCATTTTTTAAGAAGGACAAATTCATTAATAAAATATGCGACATCTCTTTTTGTAAAATCTGGAGAGCTGCAACACTTTTTGTTATGGCAGCTAGGGGGATGGGACAGGAAGCATCTTGTTGGCCTGGTTTATGGGGGTTCTTTCTGCATTGGACCCAAAATAGCCATTTCCTGGGCCTTTCCAATCTGGTGTGAAAGAGCTGCTCTGGATCTTACAATCTGGAGATGCAAGATTTTCAAGGTTGGGAGGTATGGTGTGTTTGTACATTGTGCTTCTTCATGCTTCTTGCTATGTGATAGCTTGTGTATACCTTGGCAATGCCCGCCAATGTGTATATCTTGCCCGCATGTGTGGCAATGTGTATATCTTGCCCGCATGAGGATGCAGCATTAATTGCTAAGCCTCATGTGTTAATAATCAGTTTACTGATATTTCAAGCCTTTCAGGAAGTGAGAAAAATATTCATGTCATACTTTCACTTCAGGGGTTAATTTTCTGTTTTTTGCACATTATAATTTTTTTTTCAGACTAACCCAAAAACTGTAGCTGGATCAAGTCTGTGAATAATTCAGGTCCAGGTCTGAGTTTGTGAAACAGGATTTGCTCATATAATTTTCATGTGTTTTTGATTTGTTTGATCTGAACGAATGGAAATCACTGGATAGCTTTAGGAGAATCCACTGAGAATATAGCAATCCATCTGTTCTATACAAATCTGGTTAGACTACATACAGTGAAGTAAACTTGTCTCTTTGTCTCAACAAATAACACAATATGAGATTTTAATATTGCAATACCACAATGTGCTATTAAGCCATCTAGCTTTTCTATTGATATTTTTTCTTGGTTTTTTTGCCAGTGCAAATGGAGAGGCAAGCAGCTAATATCAGATCCAATAGTAAATGTCAAACTGAGTACAATACTGAGATTATTATAAGATTCTCTTAAATGGTATTGAAATATCCTTCTCATGGAGGGTGAAACCACTCAGTACAGACACATCCAATTGTTGTTTGTAGAGATGTGCACATTTTTTTCATATTCAGTTTGAATTGAATGTGAGGAAATTCACATTTGTATGAATAGAGCCCCTATTGGTAGGTTTAGAATTTGCTGCGAATGTTCTTCAAATGCTACCAAAATCCAGTTTGAATGCCTGTTGCCAGTCATGCCTATGAATTCCCTAGGAATGCTCTGAACACTTCAAATCCACTCTGGATCCATTCTGGATCCACTCTGGATCCTCTGCAGATGTGACTGGGCAGCCGCTTTGCCGCCTCCCTACAGTACATGAATATAAGGAAGCTTCAAATGAATGCACAACAGCATTCGCTTCACATTCGAATGCCAATCTTTTAATGTAGCCAACATTCAAATTTGAATGTAAGAATTCAAGCTCACTTTGAATGTGATGAATATTTGTGCACATCCCTAGATGTTGGATATGATTGGGTGGGTCACACGCATGTTTTAGCATTCCGACAGTTACCTATTGGATCTATAGCAAAATCCTACAGTTAAAGATAATGATATGTCAGAACGATATGAACAGTGGTATCACGAATCCCACAAAAGTATTCCTTTGTATGTACAAGAGGAGAGGACAAGGTCTACTCTGGAATCAGCAGCTCATCTAGCTGTCTTAACCTTTAATCATCCACTCCTTAATTTTCACCCTCCTGATCCCTTGGCAGCTGCCTGTTGATCTGCTTGCAGTCAAATCTAGTTATGCTTGCTTATAAGTAAGATCTTCCTACAATTGTACCATTACATCTGCCTTTGCTTTGGTCTTGTTTCTTGCTGTAGGATTAGTGATGAATTAGTGATGAAGCTGAGGATTGCAATCCCAGATATGATGAACCGGAAAATTAAGGACTGTCTCTCAAAGCATTGTGTGAATACTGTGAAAATGAAATAGGGGTCACTGAATAAAATAAAACCAGTGTCAGGCTGGGGCCTTTTTATACAGATGTTTTATATTATTGCTTCATCAACCTTTGGATTTGCTTATTCCAAAGATTTTAAATAGGTTGTTGTTAACTGGGAGGTAGGAAAAGGACAGTAACAGTTAGAGGAACTTACAAAAAGATTCCACGAAGTCAAACTCAATTTCCGATGACTACAAGGACAAATGTACACACTGTTCTTTACAGAACAAAAGTACTTTGCCATTTCTTGCTCCTAGCATATTTGTCAGTGTGGAAGCCTAGCCCGGGACACCAGACTGATCAGCATCTTTTTACTTCACACCATTTGATCGGATGCTCCACCGCTGCTGTGGATAGAACAAAGCTACTCTGTTTCCAATCAAGTCTGGACACAGCCAGTGAAAATTGGGACATAGCACTACCTAACATAAAACTAGTAATATAGTATGGTAGTCAGTGTATTAGATTGGAGACCTGAGGAGATGAAGTTACAGATCCTTGCTTGACATGAAACTTACTGGTTATCTTTGGCTGTGATCAGACAGAGTAAAAATAAATAAATAAAATGGCTGTGAGGCAGGTTTCAGAGGTTTCAAGGTGGGATTTTTCACACACCTGTCTGCCCTCCCCTGTCTATGAACACTTTGTGCTAGAAAAAGCAGGTTAGAGAAGTCTTGGGAGCATGAGGTATCTCTGAGGTCCCCCTTTTGTAATGTCTGAACATAGCTTTTATTGTATCACTACTTTCTATCCTAATTTCTGTTGTAGGTTTTTTGTGAGAATAAAGATAGGAGTGTCTTAGAAGAATGGTGGGAAATAAGCATCAACACAGAGAGTGGGCTGAATTATTAGAAATGGGTGAATAAGTTATGTGGGACATTATACTTTCTCTTTTCCTTGAAGAAGATTCAGTAGCAGTTCTGAAGTGGACAGTAAAATAAGGTCCAGCTAACTATAAATTGCAGAGATAGCAAAGAAGACAAATTCTGTAAGGCAAACAGTGCTTTTTCCTGTAATAGCTACAATAAATGGAGCATGATAACATATCCATTTGAAGTTTAAACAAAATCTTGATTTGCATAATACATTGCAGAAGCTGTTCAAAGGCAAGAGCTTTCATCCATGTGGAAAAATTATTCCATAACATTTCCAGAGTAAACGTCTGGGTGGGTTGCAATCATCTGCCTTGTAATTTTGAGTCATGTCTGGCACGTTAGAACTGCTAGGGGACAAACACAAGATCTTCCTTATTATAGCAGCTACATACTCTATTTCACCCCTACAGTTTTGCATGGATTCCTCTTATGCTCCGTTGCTGACTCTTTGCCCCTTCCTCAACCAAATCTTACGTTATTCATCTGATGCTCAGTCCCAGGAATAACCTTCAAAGATTTCATGCTGCTTCATGAATGATCAGGTTTTATGACTACAACTTTTAGGTCAGTTAAGCAGTATCGGAAATAATCATGATGGAAGGTTTTATTCATTGGGGTTGAAACAATAGGAGTACATATGTGTAAGTGGGGAGGGATGGAATAATTCTGTTTGTAGATCTTGAAGCTGTTGATGGAAATTCATTTCCAAGAAATAGCATCAAGAGGAACTCTTTTAATTACATTTTGTCTCTCTGGAAAATGGGGTGCAAGATTGTGGGTTTCTTTTTAGTCTTTTGATTCCCTTCTCCAAAGGTACATTGGTAATGGTGGGGGGACATGCTCTGCTGCACTGATTTTGTAAAACTTTGGTTGTGATCATATTCTCACTTGCTTGGGTGAAAGACAAATTGAACTGAATGGGATATATTCCATCATGATTGTGCATATCATTGGGAAACATCTCTAACTAGAGAAGCATGTCCACTCAGATAAAAAAGAGATATCAGGGAATCAGTCTTTAATGACATCCAGATTAAGTCCCCATTATCTACCACCCAAAATGCACAGGGTTCATGTTGACCTTCATGTTGAATTGTAGCATCTAGGCAGATGAGATTGTTGATGCTTATAAATACCTGCAAAAAAAGTAAAGTGGGCAAGAAACAGAAGTTTCTGAAAGATAAATGAGTCACTAGATTAATTTGCTGGGTAAAGAAAAGGAAAGGCCGAAGAACTGATACCATCAATCAGTTCAATTATCCTTGGAATATTAGGGCAAGGAGAATTCAAATAATTAAAAAAAACTGATAATTCTCTTCTAACCTCTATTTCTCACTAGAGTTTCATTATCATGCTAAGCGTATGAGGTTTTCTGGTATTTTTGCAACTAAAAATGTAACATATGTGATATAATAAGGTCTAGGGTCTTTCCACACTTATCAGTATCTTGGTACAGTATGCCACATGGCCAACTTCCGGATTTCTCTCTTCCACACTCTGGAGCAGACCAGAGAGGCCACACCACTAGTAACATGCTCCATCCACATGGACAGTCTAGGCAGCCCCAAATGGTCTCCTAAACTGGGACAGCAGTACAGCTATATGCTGTCCTATGGGTAAACTAGGCCAGGAGGTGTGCAGGAGGGCACACACTTCCTTAGCACGGGGACCCATTTTAGTGGTGCACCAAACTGTGCTGCTAAAATCAATCCCCCGAGAGCTCTGAGGCCAGAAACATTAATTCCTGACCACTGGAGTCCCCATAGCAGGCTTTGAAACTCGCATGAGCTTCAGAGCAGTGCAGAGGCTGTCCTGTAACAGGTATCCAAGTTACAGATGGCATTGTTCCAAGGCAGCTGGACAGCTCCAGATGGGAATCCTTCCAGTAGTAACAAAACAGCTGGACCAGTCCTAGCCTGGTAAATGCAGAAATTTATTTATTTATTTATTTATATTTCAATTTATATGCCGCCCCATACCCGAGGGTCTCTGGGCGGCTCACAACTTTTAAAACAGATGTATAAAAACAGTATCAAAAATAAAACAAATTTAAAAATACAGTTTTAAAAGTACAAAACAGTTAAAAACATCAGCGGTTTTCAGTGATGGGAAGTGTGAGGAACATTTAACCAAAGGCCTGTGTGAATAGGAACGTTTTCACCGCCTTCCTGAATAAGAACAGAGAAGGGGCCTGACGCACCTCAAGGGGGAGACCATTCCACAGCCTGGGGGCCACCACCGAGAAGGCCCTCTCCCGGGTACCCACCCGCCTAACTAAAGAAGGCGGAGGGATCACCAGAAGGGCCTCCCCTCCAGATCTTAAAACACGGGCAGGTCGATATGGGAGAAGGCGCTTCTTTAGATATCTGGGACCCAAGTCATTTAGGGCTTAGACTTGCCATCCATATCTGCTAAAGGCAAGCCTTTATCCACCACCCAAAGGCTAATTTCATAAATTACATGAAAACTCATTGTCTAATTTCATAAATTACATGAAATTCACTGTCTACTTTCCCACCACTCATGTAGAGTGATCAAGTGCAGAAGGTAGGACTCTTTTTCTTGGGAATTGCTTGTTAAACTTGGGTGGCAGAGAGGAAGGAAGCTGTGACTTAGATTCCATTCACTTTCATGCCCCACTTTCTTGCCATTCAACTGCTATTCACAACACCCAATAGCCACCTTTTCTCACCTATTAGTAATTTGTCAAACAGCTTCAGGTTTAAACTTGTTCAAATCAAACAGGCATGTCTGAAAGGTTAGAGCTCAAACCCAATACCCTGCGTGTTTGGACAAAGGGGTGTTAAAATGAACCCATCAAACACACCCTATTTGATCTGAGTTTGAAGGCATTTGAAAGATGTTTGAAGGTATTTGAATCAAGCTGAATATGCAGCACAGTCCCCTCACCCCAACAGTACCCTGCATTAGTGTCGAGTTTGCCAGCACCACACAACTCCAAACACACCTCATTGCACTATTGATTGACAGAACTTTATCCTATCGGAATGCAAGTGGTGCTGATGTAACCAGTAGGGGTGGAGAACTAAAGACTTGCATACACAAGACGCAGGGTGTAAGCATAGTAGTCCAAGCTGAGGACTCATTATTGGGGATTGGGTGTGAACAGGACTAGGACGGCTTCTGTTCAGTTTCTTAATGTGATGACCTAGATCAGCCAGGTGTGATCACAACCCAGGAATCAAAATCTGGTTCTGGGAGAACATAAGAACATTGGAGCATAAGAGGAACCATGCTGGATCAGGCCACAGCCCACCTAGTCCAGCATCCTGTCTCACACAGTGGCCCACCAATTGCCCATGGGCATCTCAAGCAGAGACAAGGGCAAACCTGCTCTTGAATCCCAGCAGATGGCTTCCAGGTGCTGCCTTGACTATTGCATGTCAGTTGTCCTCCTGCTGCTATCTTACTCTAGTACACAGATACCTGCTTTGCCACTGCCCTTTGATAAATAGTTCATCTTACTGAGGTTTTCCTAAAAAGCAAGCTGGACATCGATCTAGTTATTTGTTTTATTTTCTTAGATTTAAGGGTCTGTTTGCACTTACCTCTGGGGCATGGTATGGGATGCTCCGGGCCGCTGTCTGCACACTGTGCCACCACCTTTGTCTTGGAACATCTGGGAGCATCCCAGAGCCACTCAGATCCTACAAAGTGGACATTGCCATGGTGATTCACATGGTCAAGGGCAGATCGTTCACACCTGAACTTATTAAGTACTTATTAAGGCCTTTTGATTTTTGAGATACTAAAAAGGAGCCTTCTGTCCTTCCACAGCTTCCCTCTCTGGAGATCTGGCACTATTACAAACATTGTTTTAAAGACGGGAGCCACACAACACCTTCAGGCTGCATCAAAGAGGGACCAGAGTTCAGTGACCGTACATCATGGTGCGGCAAAAAAACCAGGAGTGTGATGATGCAGCTGCAAAATGCATTTCTTTCTTTCTTTTTTTTCTGTTTGTTGCTGCATCACATAGCTTAATCATAGTCATTCTGTAAATAACTTAGGAGACCTTTCTGCACTGGGCCTTGTTTTGGTTTATATCTGAGACTAGGGACCTGTCATCCTCATACTAGTGCAGACTATGGCAGAACTTGCCTAGGATCTGCTGTAGTCTGCCCTAACATGTGGATGGCAAATTCCTATTTCAAGATATCCCAGTTGAATTGGTGTGTTTCAGTGGTGGGGAGCACAGGTGAATGAAGCCAGATGCACCTCCCCCTGCAGAAAGCCAGTATGTTTGCTTCCTTTGAAGTTCACATGGTATGGAGTCCCTACTGTATATCTAATAAGCATTCAGTCCATGCTGTTGTCCAAATCTTTGAATAAATAATTCAAGTTAAGTTTACTGTTGTCCAGAGGCCCTTCATAAATAAAGAAATATGTAAAAGAGTGCGGTCCCAAGAATGGAACCTTCTGGTTTCCCATTTTGATGAAAAGCCACTGGTGAGGCTTTCATCTGCTGGAATCTGCACTTCTCTGCAAATATTAAAGGCTCGGGAGCCCTGACCTCTTTTCATCTGGCCATACTATGGGGAAGTCAGCACCACTGAACTCACTAGAGCTTACCTTTGAGATGATGTTATAAAATTAATTGCCCTCTGAGCACATCTTTCCTCCTTGCCTTCTCTCCAAAGACTAGGGTATCTTTTTGTCTTTTAGAAAGAAATGTCCTTGAAAGAAAACTGAACAAACTTCTGAACAGGAAATAGTCTTCACGTATGCAAAAGTTAAACAAGAAAAATAAAACCCTTAAATTTTGTTTTCATTTCTGTTTCTTCTGTTAAAACTGACATGATCTTTTGACATTTTGGCATCATAAAACTACACAAGGAACTGCAGCTGACAATCTTTTCAAAGATTTATAAAAGATGGCAGGGGATTTTTTTTCTCAGTATGTGTGGTCATCCAAAAAGAAACCTGGAAGTCAAAATTTGACAGGGTAAACAAACAAACAAACAAAAACTTAACAGAATCTCTCTAGTATACTTACTGTATATGTGTAAGCATCCAGATTTATATTTCAGCAAGTTTAATGATCATTCAATTGCATTCCGTTGTAATATCTGTGTGAAAGTCTGTAGTAATCTCTAGACTGCACAGTTTTCCCCCTAGCTTCCTTTTCTTGTAGTCCTCCATTTTATAAGCCTTTCAATAAAAAGCACCAGGAATTTTCCTCCTGCCCCTGCATGACCTTGGGCCATCTGTTGATCCATGCTGAATGTTTTAGACAAAATGGTTTTATTTTCTTCCCCCTTCCCCTTCGTGGTTTGGCATTATTAATAGAAAGCAAGGTAAAAAATTGCATTTTTTCTTTCTTTCCCATGCCATTGTTCAAATCCTTGCTTTGACCTTTATGTCTGCCTTCCCTCTCTTCCTATGGAAAGTCTGTTAAATCATAATAATGACTTTTCTCATGTATTGGGCTATCCTTGCTAATTAAAGAACCCACTTTTGGGGGCAGGTTATATTGGAAAATATATCACACCCTTTGTTTGGCTGATCCATCAGCTCCTTCACTTTATTTATTTGGAAAACATATATCCCGCCCTTCACCGAACGACCCCAGGGTGGGTTATAATGAGACTAAAACAAATCAAATAGTAAAACATAATTAAAAATATAACCCACTTCCTCCCACCCTCATCCTCCTTCCCACTCTTATTCTTGAACAAGACAACACCCTGAGGAAGCTATTTAAATTAGGAAAAGCCTGGGTAAAAAGATATGTTTTCATCAGGCTCCAAAAACTTTACAGTATAGGTGCCTGGCGAACCTCAAGAGGAAGGTTGTTCCAGAGTCTAGGGGCCACAGAAAAGGCTCTCCTGCAAGTCCCTATGCCTCATACCTCTGAAAGAGAAGGAACTGCAAGAAGGCCCTCTCCTTGAGATCTCAGTGCCTGGGCAGGTCTATATGGGAGAAGGCACTCCTTCATACATCCAGGGCCCAAGGCGTTTAGGGCTTTATACATTAGTATCAACATCCTGAATTGGGCTCAGTAGCAAATAGGTAACCAGTGCAGTATACTCACTGCCGTGTGACGACTGACCATCCCAACTTGAAAGAAAGCTCTGTCACGCAGGTTGATGCAGCCAATCAGATTTGAGCTCTCCTTCCTGCTCTTGTTCTCTTTTCACGGTTCTGCCCAGACTGAAGAGAAAATTCAAATTCTGATTATACTGTACAGCAAGTGTCATTAGATCAGCATTAAGGTAAGTGTGCAGTCCCAATTGGATAATGCAATGCCACGATGATCCATCGATCATTGTGTGTGATGTCTCAAGAGCAACTACACATTCTGCGGCACAGTATAAACAAGTTTGGATGCAGGCTGTATACAACAACTGCTGTTTGGCTCCCTATTCTCTCCAGTATCCTCCAATGCTGTGTTTTTTAAAACTGCAAATCTGAGGCCAGAGACTTTAAGGTTGCATATTGTAGGCCTCACTGAAAGATTTTCAAAGTGGAAGGGCAGCATATAAATAAACCAGATACATTCATAAATAAGATAAAAAATAAAGTAAAACCAAAAAGCAACAGTGAAACATGAAATATATGAAATGAAATCAAGAGGTAAAAGTGGATTAGAGGCGGATCTCCCTAGCATCTTGCCTTAGGCCAAATTGCATCCCTACCGCATACCAGGAGACTGTTTATTTTTTAATTTCAGCCTTCATTGATATTTAAATGTTCTCTTCCTGGCTCATAAGCAAACAATAACGCTTAATTACCTCCTCTTACTTCTTGCATACAATCAGGCTTGACATTTCGAAAAGAGGCTAGGACTGGCGTACCATTAATTGTTACACAGAAGAGCAACTTAATGTCCTGCTTGCATTACGAACAATGTTTGCCAAAGTTTCTTCTTCCACGTTGCTTTAAGTGATCTAGGGGCACTGTGACATTTTTTGATGAGACAATACTATCTGCCATAGATTTTCAAAGAACAAATTTATTGGTTTAGACTAAGGCCGCATCCCCATTAGAAGCTTAATTCAGTTTCCCTAAATCGAAATAACAGAACCGGATGCAAACGCGAATTTGCCTGATCCCCTTACTTTCAGCCAGAATTGCGTTCAATCCGGATTCTGAGGACGTACATGACTCAAGGGGAAATCCAGTAGCTACTTTTTAAAAACCACTTTTCGGGGCTGCCCTGTCCTCTTCCTCCTGGCGTGAACGCGCCACCCATAACAGACCCCTTCACGGAGCCTAGCTGGGTGGCTGGGTGGCTAGGTGGCTGCTGCTTGCCTGGATGGAGGGAAAACGGCAGCGGGCAGCCAGCAATTCTTTCCCCTCCTCTCCTCATTGCTCAGGGCACGCAGCAGCAGCAGCAGCAACAAACATTCACACATCTCCCCAAACCGGCAGCTGCTTTCCTTTCTTTTGCCTTTTTTAAAGATCAGAACTTTCAATGGCAAGATCATTATCAGGTGTGAAGTGGTTTGATCGCTACAGTGTAGCTTTAAGGGGTGGATTTTACAGCTTGCTTTGGAAGCAAGCTATTGGGGGAGGGAAACTCTCATCCCTTAACACAGAAGGTTTCCACAGTAAAAAATGTAAAACGTTTCAAGTGCACGAACCGGAGTGAGACCTGTTGAAATGAGGATTAACATTTACAACGCTTTGGGGCGATTTAACACGCGGAAAGCGTGTTAAGCCAAACTGATGTGGGGTCTGCCAGGATTGAAAATGTTTTGAATTCAAAATAAGCTTGCTGTGGGGATTCACCCTAAGGGTCTGTTTGCACTTGATCTGGGCTAAGACTCACCTCCATGGTGCACAGCAACATGTATTGAGTGGAAACAACTAAAGAAAACCACTATGGCAGGCTAATAGATAAAGATGGACACATTGTCCCAGTAACTGCTAAAGAAAACAAATAATGACTATTTGTCAATCACACACAAGGAACACAGGAAACTAGAAGACTAGCTGCTGTATAGCCCATCACCAACCAAGAAAGAGCATCTGCATTTGCTTGTACTGAAACATCTGCAGAAAGAAATTCAGCCCAGAGGGGGAAAATGTGGTATTCTACACTGAGCTACAGATATACACCACTATATAGTATAGCTGTAGGAAGGTAAACTGATCCAATTGCACAGGTGGCTGAAAGGCTCCCCCTCCTGGCCATCATTTAATATGCAGGAAAGGGATGTCAAGTGAGCAGGCACACTTTCAAAAAGTATACACTTGCCTGCCAGAAGCTGGCGCTGTTTCATTAAAGGAAGCATAGTCAACTCAAGAACCGTACCTTGAAGAATTTAGGTGGGCAGCAAAGAAGAAGAAGAGTTGGCTTTTCTGCCCTGCTTTTTTCACCCATTTAAGGGGACTCAAAGTGGCTGACAAAGCTTTCTGCTCTTCTTCCCACAACAGAACACCCTGTGAACTAGGTGGGGCTGGGAGAGCTCAGAAGAGAACATGTGACTAGCCCAAGGTCACCCAGCTGGCTTCATGTACAAGGGTAAAATCAAACCTGATATTCCCAGATAAGAGTTTGGTTCTTTAATCACTAGACCAGACCCATCTAGAACTTAATATTCTAGGCTTTTTAGGGCTCTTTTCAACCATAGCCATTTTCTTAAAGGAGGGGGGAAATGAGTCTTTAAAATTCTGTCTGAAACATATAGCGCTATATAGTATCAACAAGCAACATATTCTGCTAGATAATTGCTTTTGGGTCTCCTATAGCATGCATTTGAAGTAGTGCTGAGTATATGCAATCCTATATACTGTCACAGTTAGGCATATTTTTAAGATCCGGTTCTTCATTTAAAAAGGTTAATGTTATATTTCATCTTCTATATTGCATTCAAACAACCCTTCTTACCTTCCTTTCCTTTTCACTTCTTCCATTAGATAAAGCCACCAAGGGAGCCTTGTGTATGAAAAGATATGTACCCCTTATGCCTTTCCTTCCATGTTGACATTTCGTTTGAATTTCTAACAAGGGTTTGCAGTAACTCAGTTTGATCATCTGCTGAAACCAACAAGGCAGAGTTTCTATTAACTCAGTGGAAAGCTTAATGATTTTGAGGCTTGCTAAGAGAAAGTCAGGCTTCCTATTTATCTACCAAAATAACTCAACAAAAGGTCATGTTGAATTTATAATAGCAGATGGGGGTTTAGTAGCCATATATTTTTAAGGTAATAAAATGCAGTTTTTAGAACAATTTTACAGTCTGCAAACGAGGACACTCAGAAAGTTAATTGTAGCAACAATACTAATTGCTGCTTGAAAAACACACAATATGGAATAACAGCCACATACCACAAAGTATTTAAGTACATGCCTAATGTAAGCATGCAAATAGCCCTTAATACTGTCTCTTCTACTAGCATTGATTTTGGCTGGAATTAGAGAAGTGCAAAAACTTTCTGTGTTTGGCTGGAATTGAACCAAATGGGGCTGGTTCATTTTCTTCAAACAGCAGGATGTCCAGGTCAGTTCAAAGACCTTTGAACTCTGATTGAACAGAGGGTGTTTTCTAGGTTCATTAGAACACTCCTTTGCTCGGCTTGAATTCAAACTCTGTTCTAAAACAGGCATGGTGTTTGGTTCAAACTTAATCATTTTGGACATGACACCACTGTTTGATTCAAACCTGTTCCACTCTGAACCAGTTTGGTACATCTCCAGCTGGGATGGGTAAGAACTTGTTCTAAAATATCTAATTAATATGTAGTGAAATTACAGCGGTGGATTCAGAGCATATGGTTTAGCCAGTGGCTTTTCAGATACCTGCCAGATGTGTTTATTTTAAAGGCTTAGGGAACAATATGAAGTGGACTCCCTGAAAATAGTTTAGAAAACATAAACTCTGAGGACCAGAAAGATTGTTCTCAATGGTCAGAGGACATCTGAAAATTGTGAGGCATTCTGATCTGACTGGAGTCTTGCCTGCCTTGCCTGCCCAGCAGTGAAGGCTAAAAACTATATAAGGGGACTTTATGCAGCTTATTTAGCACCCAATAAGCACAATCACTGGGATCATCTCACAGCAGCAACGGGCAAGTGCAGCACCATTGCTGCAGTGACCGCCAGTGTGGGGTGCAACCAGAGCTGCCCTGCCCTGCCCCAGACTCCATTTGCCTGGAAGAGTTGTGAACAGAACTGTACTAAGGTATACAAGCCAGCAGCTAGTATAGCTGTAGAGCACATATGGAAACTGCTCCATGGGGGAGCAGTCTCTGCCTATCCCACCAGAGCAAGTGTGGAAAGGCCCTAAGTGCATGCAGCAAATAGCTGAAGGGTCATCTTCACAACGTGAATATAATGACTAACCAAAAGGAAATCTGGGGCATTTCTGCACTTGCTTTTCTGGCCCTTGGATGGGAAAGGTGCATTACAGACCTTCATTGACTAGTGCTCACTCTTGTGAGTGCTAGTCCATGGTAACCTAGCCCACGCACGATCGGCCACTTATCTGGGATCGGTCCTGCATCAGATCCTGTGCAGGGTGCCAACCGTCTTGGTCCTGGTATTCTGTGCAATGCGTATGCACCAGTGCAGTCGTGTCAGGGGGTCACCTGAGGTCCCAGTGCACCGGATGCTAAAGGTAAGGGATTGGGAAGGGTTGGTATGCTTATGGTGCATGATTTCATACACCACACCTAGTATGCAATTCAGTAACCTCTGGGCAGACAGGGGGCATTTGTAGTCTGCAAGTTTGTAGTCTGTAGTCCTGAAAGTGCAGATGCACCTGCCCAGAGGTTGCCTAATTGCATACTACACATTGAAGTGCAAATTCAATATTATATTCATCTAGTAGTGAGAAAGCCAGGTCTACTGTAGGGTACCTGAATTTTAATCCAGCTTCAGTCCACTTTCAAAGTGAGAACACCATGGGAGAGTGACAAGCTGTTTGCTTTTGTTTTTGTCTAACTCAGAAAAATACACCTTTGGGTTAGAAAACATGAAGGAAAATGACAAGTTACTTTCCTAATGTGTCCTTTCACTCTGAAGGTAGGCTGGAGCTGGAATAAAACTTAAGGTGTGAACACAGCCTAAATATTTATTTGAGGTCATGGCTGAATGTAACTCATTAAGAGGGCAAAATGTTCTGCATCTCAAAAACAGGCTAAGTATATTCAGCTAAACACATTTATATGCTTCCCAGTGACAGAGAATCCTTCACTATCATGGCTGCTGATTATTTATTTATTTCCTTTATTTTCTATCCTCTGTTCAATACCATTTTGGTAAAAAACAAAGTAATAAAAGCTTTCAGATTGTAGCATGATAAAATTCACAGCACAGTTCATGGATCAAGGAAGAGAACTGTAAAGCAATCCAGATTCTTCTGGTTTTCCACTGTTCTTTTTTGTTTTGGCAAGGAAACAGCAGCTACTGTTTTTATCTCTCCCTCTCTCTAGCTATTTTCATCACTAAATTGTATAATTATGTTGCTGTTAGTCACCCTGACTAATGCATATTCATTAGAAAAATAAGATAGCATTTTTTTTTAAAAAAAATGAAATCTCAAGTCTTGAACAAAGCTGTTTTTGTTTATTTGTTTTGTTCTTGAAGGAACTGTTACAATTACATGGGCTACAGAAGGAAAACATCAAAGCTTGTAAATCCTTTAATTTAGATAGAAAATATCTTCATCCGGTGCTCACTAATATTTACCCTAAGGATCAGTATAGTTTGCTAGATCAATATAAACAGATTAAAAATCATTACTTCAATGCATTCTGGGACTGGCATTGTTTAAAAAATGCTTTGATGTAAATGTACAGCTTGGGCTGCAGACATTCACAATGCATTAAGTTATTTTTCCATGTCTGCTGATCCAATATGTTTTCATCCCATCCTTGAGTCTATGGGCCTTTATGCACTTCACTTTCGTGGGACATTGTCCCAGGGAATTTACGATCCAGTACAGAGGCTGGCATTCATATTGCAAACACCGGCCCTGTCCCAAAGCTTCGCAGCACTTAACTAAGTGCTATGGAAGTGGAATCACTCCTGTCTGGGAATGATCGCTTGCTGTAGTTACAGTTACAGCCCTGCGCCCATGCAGCCTTTGAAGACAAGTCCATGTGAAGGCTCCATGCAGGAGTTTACTAGGAGTGCAGTACGTTATCACTCCCTTCCTTTATTGTTTCTTCTCCAAGCTAAACATAAGGCCTTTCCGCACGTGACTTCCTAGTCAAGGCAGGGAGAACCCTGAGTGTCCGGGAGCTTCCCACGAGCAGTGTAAGTGTGGAGCATGCTTACACTAGGGGCAGGGCTGGTAGCTATCAGCATGTTTTCCTGTTGAAGGATGTGAGGAGGAGCATGTGACTGGTGGCACATGTGCAGTGACTTGCTGCATCACCGGGTTGACCTGGTGATGGCACTATGCAGGCACACTGGCACCATTGTGGAGGCTCTGCGATGGCCACTCTCCGGGCAGCCATTCAGACTGAAGGTGAGTTGAGAATGCTCTATTCCTCTGAAAGTACATCACAATTTAATTACTAATTGAGCAGGTAGATTTTAATTTATATTGTATTATTATATTGTTTCACTTTTTGAAATTTGCAAAAAAAACCAAAAACAAACAAAAAAACCAGATGCATCATTGGTCCGATTCTTTATTTTGCTAAGACCTACTTAATTCTTGTTCCTGTCTTCTAAAACAGCAATGACAAATTGAATGGGCATCTTTCTATTCATTTAGCTGTAGAAGATTTATATAAGAGTGGGCACAGTATATTGTTTTGCAGAAGTCATCTTTAAATATTTCTTTAAGCTTGCTTACTTGTTTATTTATTCCAAGTATATATATTGAAATCTTCAAAGAGCTTCACAAATCGTTAAGACAGTTTAAAACATGCAAACCTGTACATCAAGCAGTACTAAAACTGTTGGTGGTGGAGGCAAAAGAGTCCCTGTTTATGAGCACCTAACAACAGGGCCATGAAGCCCAGCTGCCTTGATATTTTTGCTCAAAGGACTGCTGCTGAAATTGAGATACTGTTCATTTTTAACAGTGACTAATGACTGGCGAATATGTGGCCCTCCAGATGGCTGCGGACTATAAGGTATATCAGCTCCTGCAAGCATGACTACTGCTATGGAAAGATACGACATATCATTCAACAAGCCCTGGAGCTACGCTTGTCAGACACCTGTGCAAGACTTAAAAAAAATAGTGGGATAAGTTTTGTCTGGTATAGACTGTGTTTCAAAAAAAAAAAAAAAGTCTGAGCTGACTTTTTTGAAATCAATGCACTTTTGTTCTGTTTTTTAATAAAGCCAGAAGCTGTCTTTCCTCTTCTGGGTGAAGGTACAATGGATGGAGGAGATGCCTTGGAAAGAAGAGGTAAATGAAAACACAGCCAAACTGACTTCTCAAAGGATGTGCTGCAGAGCATTTCTAGATCAAGGCAACTTCTGCACTCCACTCTTCAGCATATGATGCAGAGCAATTTAGGCCAGGAATGTGATGGGATGTAACAGAGCACCCTGGCAACCTACATTATTGCACTGGCCTGATCCAAACCTACCGTTTGGGCAGGACTTTTGTTCCCCAGGTCTGATGTTGCAGGGCGGGAGGAAGTTACCCACAAATAGTGCCAGAGGTGTGCCATTTCTGGAGCCTGGCAAAGTGATGCCTGGCTCTGTGTGCCACATGGGTCACTTTGGCTACTGCCACTTGTCTACATGACAAATCTGGAGCATTAGCAAGACCACTTTAAAGAGATCTGCCTCTGAAACACTCCCAGGTATGGTTTTCAAACTTGGGGGGAGATTTCCAGGTGTTGGGGTATGGCAAACAGTTACAGTGCTCCAAGAAGGCAGCTGGCATGGTACAAATGGAGTGAGTGGAAGCTGCTACTGACCTTAATCTGAATGAGCAGTAGCTGTAAAGAAGATCTTTTTCATTTTTTGTATTGCAGTGTTTGGGACCAGAGGAGCAACATGAATCCTGCTGCATTCCAGGGAGAGGATTTGATTCAAAGTGAAGGATTTTCATTTTGTGAGTCTATAAAAAGAGAGGAAATAAACCTTGTGAGATATAAAAGCAGTGGATAGAGTCAAATGGCATCATGAATATCTGATGAAGGCAGCGTAGGTAAGAGAAGTGATACTAAACAGATGTTTTCAGGAGTCTCTTTGATGCAATGGTTCTTGTTAATGTTTTGTGAAGCTGAAGAAAAGGAAACACATTTTCCAGTCAAAATGTTTTTTATCATAGTTAAATAGGAGTCAGCAGTTTAATACTTTAAAAGAGAACGTAATTGTTATGCTGGAGCAAATAGTGCAGCTAAAGCCAAACGTGAAAAAAATTAAATGAGGCCTAGTTAGGCAGTCTAGAATCTCATGGACAGATTGTTTATGGAATGGAAACCATGGAATGAAAAAATGAAATTGAAAATTGTTCAGCTTATCGCAGATCACAAACTTTTAAGCATGGTACAAAGAACTGGGATGGAGCTCTTTATGACAGTAAGGGGGGATCCCCACGGCATCGCTTAATTCGGTTTAAGGAATCCAAAATAAGTGCTCTCTGATTGGTGTTCCCTCCCAGGATCCCACCCTCCCTTCCCTTTGCGTCATCCATGCTCCGCCGGGGATTCCCTGCCCGATCCACCCTCCCCCTTCCCAGCAGCAGCAGCAGCAGCCGCCATCCATCCATCCATCCATTTATCCTGGCGCTCCTCGTTGCCTGCCGCCGCCGCTGCCGTGGATTCCCTGCCCAATCCACCCTCCCCCTTCCCAGCAGCAGCAGCAGCAGCAGCCATCCATCCATCCATTTATCCTGGCGCTCCTCGTTGCCCGCCGCCGCCGCCGCTGCGGATTCCCTCCCCGATCCACCCTCCCCCTTCCCAGCAGCAGCAGCAGCAGCAGCCAGCCAGCCAGCCAGCCATTTATCCTGGCGCTCCTCGTTGCCCGCCACCGCCGCTGCCGCGGATTCCCTGCCCGATCCACCCTCCCCCTTCCCAGCAGCAGCAGCAGCCATCCATCCATCCATCCATCCATCCATCCATCCATCCATCCATCCATCCATCCATCCATCCATCCATCCATCCATCCATCCTGGTGCTGCGGCACGGGCAGCTTAACCCTGGGCTCCTCGTTGCCCGGTGGCAGAGCCATTCCGCCGCCGCTTTGCCCCACTCCACCGCCACTTTGCCCCGCTCCGCCGCCGCTTTGCCCCGCTCCGCCGCCACTTTGCCCCACCAAGGGGTGGACGAGAGGGCGGGTGGGCTCAGCATGCCCACCGCGGGGAGGGCGAAGGGGGCTCCTCGCTCGCTCTTCCCCCCATGGCCGGTAGGGAACTCGGAGAGCGGGGAGAGTGGGCTGGGAAAGTTCCCCGGGGACTCCCCTTTCCTTTCCTTTTTAAAGTTCAGAACTGCTCAAAACTGCAACATTGTATCTTTGGAGGTAGTGGGTGGATTCTTTCAATGAAATCATTTGAAAGCAAGCTATTGGGGAAGGGAATCCTAAAGATGACGTGCCTACAATATGGAGAGCCCATTGGTTACAGTGCGATTGGGGGCGGGACAGCCTTAATACGGAATCTCATCCCGGAAAACGATACTGTCCACACAGTAAAAAATTAAACACGTATCAAGGGCATGTTCCTGAGTGAGACCTGTTGAAATCAGGATTTACTTTAAAATGGTTTAAGGTAGTTTAACACGGAAGGAGCATGTTAAGCCAAACTGCCGTCTGTACTGGGCGGAGTCAAAACATTTTGAATTCGAGATAACGACGCCGTGAAGACGCGCCCTAAGATGCTTTTAAACAGTTTGCTTCTGAACTCTTATCGTGAGAGATGTTGTAAGATTAACCTAGGCATAGCACATCAGCAAATAACACCTAGACAAGATTGATATCATCTCCCTGTTCAAAGGAGCACTCAAATTTGACTGAAAGAAATGTGAAGCTCGGGAGATTTTTGGTGGAATTTGGCAGGGTCATGCAGGGTTACTGGTTTTGTCTTGCAAGGGCTCATAGCCCATGCTTTGTCTGTCACTGCTTTGCCCCTTGCCTGCTGGTTCTAGATGGGCAGGGGAGAAGCATGTAAACACTCAGTCTCTCTGCCCAGCAGCCCAGTAAATGCCATGTGAGTCTGGCTCACGCCAAACATTAGTTTTTTAGTGACACCGAGGGGTTATTTTAAATGTTTTGGAGCAATAGTTTGCATGCCTCTAGATAGAGTAGTTTCTTATAAAGACCAATAGAAGTGGTATTGCCATTGGTAGAGCATTACAACTGGAATATCACAGAAATAGAAGAAAATAAGGGTGCTTCCTCATTTAACATTGGAAATCTGGATCTCTTACATCCGGATTTACTAAATCCAGTTTAGGATAGATCCGGATTTATTAACTCCAGTTTGCGGTAGATCCGGCTTAACTAAATCCGGTTTAAGGTAGATCCGTATCTATTAGATATGGATCTACCAACATCCCTTCTGTCCGCACACGCGTGGGAAGGACGGATTACGAGGAACAGATTCTGTCCTCGCTGTGCAGACGCAGTAGCACAGATTTCAAAATGGCTACCCCAGGAGCGGCGTGATTGGAGCATTCAGCCCTCAGTCACCGCCACTTTCCAGCCATGCGTGGGCACACCAGGGATGGGCCGCCAACCAATCAGCGGCATGCCCGGGCACCCATGCCCGCTGGGCGGCGAAGCTTGCTTTTTGTGAATAGCATCGCCGCATTTGACAGCCGGGCAAGGGACCGGGAGGGGAGCCATGTGCGCGCCAACGGCTGCAGAGTTCCAGTTGCAGCTCTCTCACCCTCGCATCCCGGGTTCGCCAACACCACGGGGGGCAGGACAGGGCAGGGCAGGGCAGGTTGCAGCAACGATCCCCAGCCGCTAGGATATCCCTTACATGGAAGGGAGAAGCAGGATAGGAGAACCACCTCTCCAGAGACTTCCCCTCAGGAGGCGGGGCCAGCGAAGGGCTCCCTCCTGCACCCCAATGCAGCCTGGGGTCACCATGGCGGCGGGTTCCCGTTCGTCAGCCAGACAGCTGTGGCGATGCTGCTGCCACGGAAGGCTACATGCCATGGCCGAGACGCCATCGCTACCCACCCACGAGTGGGGCCCTTCCCGTGGGGCCAAATGGCCCCTGGGGTTTCCCACCTGGCCCCACGTCCAGTTTGTTGTGCCTCTGCTGCCGTAGCTGGGTGCCTGCCCGATGCAAAGCCCTTGGGGGGGGGGATTCATGGCTGGACTGTGCTTCTCCCTGCCTTCTCAACATGGCTGCTCTGTGCCACGTCGCCACACTCAACATGGCGACTTCCTGTCCCACCCCATGTCTTCTCTCTCCCGTCCGTGTGTGGACACGTCCTGTGTTAATGTGGTTCTAGAGCAGAAATACCCATTAAGACCACCTTCAATGTGGTGTTCTGTTAAACCCCATTAAGCACACATTAGAGATGGATATGTGCTGACGCGCCTCACTGGAAGTGTGCTAAATAGGTACGTGTGTGTGGATGCAGGTTTCCCAATGTGTGCTTAATGGGTGTTAAAGGGCCTGTGCGGAAGCAGCCTCAGAGTTCTTGTTCCTTTCCATACTAGGCCTTATTCCAAGATAAGGGCTCTTATTCCAGGGCCTTATTCTGTACTGGGACAGTGAGCCAATTTGGTCCTGCCAGACTCATATTTCGCAGTCATGAGATTTGATTCTGCACTCCTCCATGAAGCCAGCTGGGTGACCTTGGGCTAGTCAAAGCTCTCTTTCTAAGCATTCACAGCCCACAGGGTGTCTGCTGTGAGGAGAAGAACAAAAGGTTTGTCACTGCTTTGAGTCCCCTTAAATGGGTGAGGTAAGCAGGGTATAAAAGCCATCTCTTCTTATTCTTATTCCAGGAATACGGGCCTGTATATTTCTTTAGTAAAAACACAGTAAAAGCACAGGACTAAAAAAGAAATTTTAACTAGCAGTTAAGAAAGATGGCTTGAACAGCTGATTGTCAAATGTTAGGCAGAAAGGTAATAGAATGTATCTTCTTTAAGTGGGTGCTAATGGGATTATTACTTGAATCTTCTCTTATTAGAGAATGATTGATGGACACTCGGTGTGTCATGGAGCTGGCTCTGTTTCTGAGGGATTTTGGATGGGATCTCTAAGCCTACATGGGATGGCACATTGTAGGAAGCTCCAGTGAGCCTGGTGGAACCCCTCCATTCTCAAGTGTCCCATGTGGTAGATCGGCCAACCATTCACCAGGCAGATGGCTGGTCTGATCTACTTGTAGTGTGAAAGTGGATCTGGATATAGGACAGTTCTGGGTGCCCAGTGAAAAGCTCCAGCCAGCCACTCCAGAGGGTTAGACCCAGCTTCCAAGGTTGGGGTGGGCTGGGCTGGCATTCCTGTCAGCACATAGCACTTTGGAGACTGTGCCAAGATGGATGAATTCAAAGTATCGTTTCCCCCGACACAGGCACCCATTCCATCAGTCGATCAATGCTGTAAAATCTTATAGCAAATTATTGGACGTGGAATTTTGCGCTATGCAATTTTGTTCCCTCCTGTTTGGTACTTCACTCGGGCCATTTCTGCACTCACCATCAGTTAATCCTGATCAGTGGGTCTGAAATAAGGTTCAAAGAGCCTGGAGCATGCAAGGGATGTAGTTCTGGATTACAGAGGCATTCCATCTGTACTTTCCCGTGAGACAGAATAAGGCCCTTGGTCCGGATGTAGATGTGATTAAATGGGTCTAGAACAGATCTGGATTAAAGACCTCCTTAATTCAGATCTTGCTCTGGCTCTTCTAGATAGAACAGACCAGGGAGAGGCATGACCTCATTGATCCATATTACCATGCAGATCTATGTGGCCTACAAATGTTCTACATGGATCCTTAATCCGGATTAAGAGTCCATGCAGAAAAGGCCATAGATCAGTTCCATTACTCCCAAAGGAACAGAAAGAGAAACATATACAAAATATATTGTTTGATTTTCCACAGATCCTTACTTTTCAAAGAGGGCAGTGAGGTGGGAGTAAAAGGAGCTCAGAATCCGTGCAGACATTTACGGCCACCATTGTGCCTTTCACATAAAATTAAGGATTCTGGGATAGGCCCCTTTATAACGTCTAAAGTTAATGATTTCTTTTGACAGTAAATTAATATTCTTAAATGATTCTATCTGTACCTGGGATACCAGAAGTTAAATTTTGCATCTAAAGTGTATGAGACTTCACCAAATACCAATGTGCATTGCCTGTGCTGTCAAATAGACTTTGCACAGGTGAGGTCTGATTGAAAATAGGCTTCTTCTCCGTTTCATTTAGCATGAATAACAGGAATGAAAAAGCTTTTAGACATGGAAGATGAAAGAGAGGAGAAGGAATAATAACTAGAAATAAAGAAAGCAGAGAAATATGTATAAGCCTGTTGCCATTGAGCCAAACAGAATGAAGTGCGTTCACGGAGCCCCATCTAAAGCTGTAGCCATCCGAGCTGAACGGCTGGCTCAGAACTATTTCTGCTCCAAAAAAGAAAGAAAAGCAATAAGAATACAGATAATGCAGCTCTTAGTACAGTGCAAGATTGCTACCTCAACATCTCATTTTACCTGTGTGGTGTGCACAGTTATAGCTAGACTTTCAAAGAAGTTAGGTTTAGTTTCAGACATACTGATTAAATATATATATCTAAAGCTCTCTTTTACATTTTATTTTATTATTATTAGTCAAGGCACCTGGCATGCCACTCCCATTCAGGCACTGACTAGATAAGGGCCTGCTTAACTTCTGAAGATACTTCACAAACTTCTAGCACAGTGTGGGATGTGCTGGTTTTTCATGCTTGTTTGGAGTCAACTGGTGCTCTGTCCGTTGGATGGGAAAAGTGCATCCTTGCTGGTGTGCACTAGCATTTGCACTTGCAAGTGCTAGTGTACACAAAACCAACCTCCAATGAGGCCACAGACCTACCTGGATCTGGATGTGTGTTTGGGCACCAGCACCTTCTGGTACAGAGCCTGGCACAACTGTGCTAGCACCGTCAGCACAACAATGGTGATGTGCCATGCAGTCGTGTTTAGGGTCATCAGAGGTGCCAGTGTGCTTGTGTATCACCTCAGATAATCCCTGTACTGGCAGAAGCGCAAATAGTTGCTCCTTAGGCCAGAAGAGTTAACGGTTAGGCCCTCCTGGTTGTCCCACCATCCTCAGCAGCAAAAGGGGTGGGCACTCGGGGTTTTCTCAGTGATGGTCCCTAGGCTATGGAATAGTCTCCCCCTTGAGATGTGTCAGTCACCTTCAGTATACACCTTTAGGAAGGCAGTGAAGATGCACCTTTTTGCCCTGGCCTTTGGTTAAATGGGAGTACACTTTTCTCTTCCCACTTGCAGGTGCTATTGTTTTAATACATACTGTTACTGTTTTAATAATGTTTGATTTAAAATGTTGTAACCCAACCAGAGACCTCCAAGTATAGGACAGGCTGGCTGGCTGGCTGGCTGGCTGGCTGGCTGGACGGATGGATGGATGGATGGATGGATAGATAGATAGGTAGATAGGTAGATAGATAGGTAGATAGATAGTAGTAGATGCTGGGGTACCATCTGGGAAGGCAGGAGATGTTTCTGATGTGGAAATGCATTCTGCAAGTGCAGATGGTGCTTCCCAGAAGCTACCCCACCATATTCTAGCAGGCTAAGTGTGAATTGTCCTAAGTAAATTTAAGCTGAATCCAGACAAAACAAGGATATGGTGTGTCCCTGTTTCCTGGGACACGGAAAAGATATCCTATTCTTAAGAAAGCACACGTGATGGACAGAACTATGGTAGGTTTTCCAGCAATAGTTTCTAGTGCTTTTTAGGGGGAAAATAGCAGGGCTAAGTTGAGCAACAGCACCATAGGAGTGTCACAATGGTGCTATATTCCCCCTGTCTGGATGGGCCCTCGGTTTTCCAATATGTGAAGAAACAAAACTTGCTCAATCATCTTCTAAGAACATTCTGGGCAAGTCAGCCACAAACAACATTTTACCAAAACATTTAAACGACAAGCTGAAATAGTTTTAGATTAATACAGACATTAATATAAAATAATTGAATTCCAACACAATGATTTGCCATGAAGTCTGCTGACAGCATTAGAAGAGATGTATTCATTTGATTAAACATTTTCTATATCTGCCTATTTATTTGTGAAAACTGGCAAGATTTACTAGTTCAGGCAATGATTCTTGATATTGATTTCTGAAGTCAGCGTCAGTTGAAGTAAATTGACATTTATGTCTCTTGTCTAGAAAGAATAATACGTGAGGGAGTTTATAACCAGGCCCTCCAGAGCAGTCATATCAAACAATACAGAGCTCTTTAACATCATTTGGAAAATGGAAAATGAGGAAGAAAAGTAAAATGGCCTTGGTTGTCTCAAGCCACTAATACAAAGTGAAGGGTGAGCTAAATTCTGTGTAATACCCAAATCCAAAAAGAGAGAAAAAAGTAGTTCAGTAGAATGAATGCAACTGAGTATTTCACTGGATCTTTCTCAGTGATCTAGACTGAAAGTCCAATATCCAGTGTGACTGGGAAGGAAGCCTATTGAATGTAATAAGTTCTTCCACTGATTGCATATGCTAAGCATCTTAGCTATGGAAATAAGTAACATAAATTGAAATGGGTACAGCTTGCCTTTGAATAGGTATTAGAATTATACCCTTGATTTGAAATTTATTTTGACTATAAAACTGAGGACATTTCTGTACTGGGCTTTATTCTGGATTATATCACAGAACAGAGTCCTGCTGTCTGCATGCTAGTGCAGACTATAGCAGGAACTGGGTGGGACATGCAGTAGTCTGTACCAGCATGACAGATACCTATGCTAGGATATAATCCAAAATAAAGCCCTGTGCAGGAGTCCTTTAGATGTTCTTCAAAAGGTACTAGAAATAGCTCAGCACTAGCCTATCCATCATTAGGGTGTGTTCAGATAAGGCTAAAAATTTAGCAGGTGTCCACTTCTGCAATACCATGGTCCAATGCTGGTGGACACGTATTGGCTGTGCTTCATTCCAGGAATGCAGAAAGGCTGAACGGTTCCTATAAGACCATTTGCATTTCAACTCAGAATTTATATACATGTATATACATTTCTGTAAAATGACACATTTGCACTCTACAGTCCCTGTGGTCTACTAAGCAGTGTTCTTCCAATTGTTCATGAGAACAAATAAGAAATAAATAGAAATAAGTCAAAATAGGAAATAAATAGTAATAAGTCAAAATAAACAGGATTATTGGTTTCCATGCAAGCTATGGATTTTACGGGCTCTTATGCATGCAACTCTTATTGAGTTGAATTAATTTGATTAAGTTAATCTTGTTGAATTTATGGGGATTACTGCTATGTAAAATAGGAGTAGAATTACAGCCTTTGTGTTCTAGGAGTTGTAGGAAGCCAACATAAAACACACACACACAATTGCAAAAACAACACCAGTTGTATCAACATTATGACAACAGTTGTAGTTATTGCACAATTTCCATAAAAAGGTTGATGCTCATGTTATTTTAATACATTAATTATGATCTCATTCCTTTAAGAGTGTTGATAAAAACAAATTATTTTAAGTGCCAAGCCACTGAAATAAATATATGAATAGTTCATACAAAGCAAGTGACCAAAAATGGACATAACTTGACTGAAGGACATTGATAAATCACGATCAGCAGCTGCAGCCATTCCTGATAATTTTAGTTCAATAAAACATATTGGCTGTCCAACCTCCTTGTTGTCCCACTGCCTTCATTAGTGAAACAGGTTGGCACCAGGGAAAGGGCCTTTCGATAATGGTCCCCAGGTTATGGAATAGTCTCCCCCTTTATATGTGTCATGACCCTTCTCTGTATATATTCAGGAAGGCGGTAAAGTCGCTTTGCCCTGGCCTTTGGCTAATGTGGTCATACTTTCTCCCTACTGCAGAGACTATTATTGTAATATTTAGGATATTGTTTTAAATATGTTTAATCTCTTAGTGTTTTTATGTATATTACTGTTTTTAAGGTTTGCTGGTTTATAATCTGTTGTTTCAATAGTTGTTACCCACCCTGAGACCTCTGGGTGTAGGGTGGGATAGAAATATAAATAATAAACAAACAAATAACAGATAATTAATTAAGAATAAACAAAATCAGAGGATCTTCATAGACTATGGCCACCCAAGGCTCTCACTATTACCCAAGGATGTACCCAAGGACGCATCTCCATTTGCAGCACCAGCAGGTGACTCACAGGCCGTGCCCCCATGCAAGCCATTTGGGTCTGATTGGGGATGCACTGGACTGGGTGTGGGATTGAGATTGAATCTTGCCTATGCCCATGCCATTCCCGGAAACGCGGGCTGGGTGTGGGCTTGGTACAGATTCAGCTGTCCCCATGCATACCGCGCCAAACCCCCGCACGGGGGAGCAGCACAATCTCCTCTCCACTCCCTCTCTTGTTATTGGAAGCTGGATTGTCATCACCCCACCCCATGCCACCCACTGCACATGTCACATACCCCCCCTTAGCGGCACAGAAGGCAGGACCGAATGGAAAACATAATTTTTAAAAACCAAAGCCGCTATGACGTTTGGTGGCAGTTGAGCAGTTTTGTGTATCTCCACTCCACCCGGGAACTGCAAGAACACCTAGCAAGCTTAAAAATCAAGCGATTATCATGTCCACCTTGGCGGTCGCAAAACGGGGGTGGAATATTTTCCATGTAAAAGGGGAAAAAGTCAAGCCATTGTCTTGCCTGCCTTGGCGATTGGGAAATGGGGGGTGGGTGGAATACTTGTATAAAAGAGTCTCGTGGGGCAATGAAGGTCATTTGACCCTCTCATCATTTTGGCTTTAATACCATTTACTCCCCCAAAATCTCAGTGGTTGCAATCTCCAATGCACAGGGCAGGAATGGTAGCACAGGACAAGAAACCCCACCTCCCACTGACACGAGCACTAATCTTCTCCCCAAATAGCCAAGGACCATCCCCCTGTGCAGGCTTGGCTTGCATTATGTGCTGAATCCCCAAACCGCGCCTGGATCTGCTTTTTCCAGTACCAAATTTGGTCCTGGTTTGGGTGATTTCATCCGCAGAAATCAGACCAAATCAAAAGTGCCTAGGGACAACCCTTGATGAACCTGATTTTGAGTCAGACCAAAATGTGCATGGGGACGTGCCCACAGTGTTCAGACTGCTTTCTGAACAGAGGCACTTTTCAGCCTGCTGACATCTCCTGGCTCAGCAGTTGAGATGGTGGAGGTAACTTTTTCAAAAGTGACAGTGGACACCTCTCCCACAGGTATAGGTAGGTAGAGACCTAGCCAAAATGTACCCAAAAACAAACTTAGCTATTTATAACATATTGAAGATGAGTGTCTATAACTGCTGACAAAAATTGAACATCTTTAAAAGATACTTTGGCCACCTTTAGATGGTGCCCGAATATATCATTGATTAGCAATATTCTGGAATAAACACTTCCAAAATAATCACTTGTTCCCCAGCGTGGAGCAAGCATGGGCATGACGTATACATCTGAGTATTTGGTAGCTCAAAATACCAGGAAGTGGATGATCACCAACCCATGGGCATGTGCTGCTGCTATTTAGGACAAGTTTGGCCCCACACATGTTTGGCTGCCAATCCAAAGATGGTGGATCATACAATCAAGTGTTCAGACCAAGTAGGTCCTTTTGCTATATCTGTAACACTCAGATTGGGAGTTGATTTTTTCTGCAAAAACACTGTGCCGGGATATCACCTCACTATCCCAGGGCTATGCTGGGATTGCCACAGACACATGAGGCAACGTCAACACAACCCTGGGAAATCTTGGATTTTATTCCCTATCTGGATGCAGTAAGATGATAAATATGATAAAGATCTTCAGTATAATGAATCCTATTCCTTCCTGAAATAGGCCAATGACCATGAGCCAAATATATAGTGTTAACCAATGAAAAGGCACTAGCTGAACAGAAGGTGAAAGACATTTCCAAAAACTTTCATTTTTTTCTTAATAAAGAAAAAGGGCACTTTAAAATAATGTAAAATAAAATACAAGTATTCCCTCCACTCTTCCCAGGAGACGTAAAATATTTTTCTTGCACTCTTCTTTAATGAAGCAAGGAGCAGTGCAAACAATCCAAAACTGTAGCAGGCTGAGAGCACAGCTTCTTCTGTTAACTCTTGCAGCTGGAATGAACAAAAACCTGGAGCAGAAATATGCACAAACTGGAATGGAGTGTTTTTTGAACTAGAGGGTGGTACAGTTTACATGCAACTCAAGTGAATCACCCTTGGTTTTCTATGGTTCATAGAACATCTTTTGGTTTGGGTTTGCTTCAAAGCTTTAGGTGCTTTCACACTTGGCTCTGTAGTCAACAATAGATTAACATCTGGGCAGGTGCATCTGCACTTGCAAGAGGTATTTACAACCTAGAAATGCCTCCTGCCTGCCCAGATGTTAACCTGTCATCAACTAGCCACAATAGTAACCTTTGCCTAAAACTTACCTCTCCCATCCAGCAAGTGATCATTTGCACCATTTCCAGTGCAAAGAACCATTTGAAGTGCTGCACAAGCGTGTTGGCACCTCAGATGACCCCAAATGCTCCCAGCAGTGCCCCTCCCTCTTCCAGCTGCCATCACAAGGCTACGAACCATCTTGCCTGAAAGGAGTGGAGAAGAGGCAGCAGGCTGGGCTCTGCCATCTTGCTCCCAGCACTGCACCTCCCTCTTCCAACTGCTCCCATCACAAGATGGCAAAGAGAATATGGCAGCCAGTTGAGGAAACGTCTGGTCCTGAGGCTGAGCAGAGCGGGGCTGAGTAGATGCCAGCTGACCATCTCTACCATCATCCAGTTTGTCATCAATGAAGAGAAAATTGAAAGTAAAGAGAATAGGAACATTCCAGCAATAAGAAACGAACAGAAAAATTGGAACTGAAGACCTCAAGCGCTTGCTTTTTGCTGCTCCCTGTTCCCTCCCACACCATTTTCCTTTTGTATCTTGTCTCTTCAGATTGTCAGGCTGAGGGTAGGGACCTGTCTAAGATTAATATAATATTGTAACCCGCCCTGAAACCTTTGGGTATAGGGCGGGATAGAAATACAAACAAACAAGCAAGCAAACAAATGCGACTGTGCATGCGTAGAGCATTATCACTGTGGTGACAACGGCACCAGCACATGCGCAGTCATGCTGGGCTGTCCAATCAAGATGGTGTCATCCTATCAGTGACTGGATATGTGTCCAGACACATGTAGATCTCTAGGCACATGGGAGTTAGTCTAACATGTACTAATGTTCCCAAGTGTGAACACTAGTGCATGTTAGTTGTTAACACACTTTTCCAGTTCAGCGGATGGGAAGCCAAGTGCAAAAGCAGCCTTTCTTTTGAATTACAGTGGTTCAGTTACCATGGGACCCACCCAGTTCACTGCAAAGCCCAAGCTAACCGAACCAGCTCAACACAGCTCTACTTAAGAAAACAGAAACTGCCAGTTCTAACAGGAACAATTTTGGGGCATTTTTCTCTGTCATTTTTCTTTGCCTGAGTTTTGTACTCTGTGTATGTTATTCAGTTAAGGGTTAATTTTGCAACTTATTCCTGCAGAAAAAGACACTTATGCAGGTTTGTCAATAACACCTGGGAGCAGTACACGAGGTCCCTTATTATGCACATGATTGTGTCTTAAAGGGGGGGGGGATGCCTAAGCCGTGAATGCAAAACTTGTCTGAGCCTTATTCAACAAGCTAAGCCAATGTCAGGAAATTGATTACAGTATAGGCAGCATTTTCCCCTGCAGCTCAGTCCTCACTTTTCAGTAGACATAGCAAACAGAATATCAAGCAAACAGGAACCCATTATCTGGAATCGTCCCCAGGACAGTTGGAGGCATTTTCAAAGTGGGACTTGAACACCACATTAAAGCCTGACATTCCAGATTGTGCAAACTCCTATTACAGGAGTTTAATTATGGAGAAGCAGCTTGCCTTAATTATCATAGCCAGCAGTGACTAGACCTAGGCTAAAATAATGAGGGGAAAATACTCATGGAAATATTAATTGAAAAGGGTTGCTTAGTGACATTTTCATGCTTTGTGACATATGGCTTCATGGGGAGAATCGTGTAAAATGGGCAATAGAGGCTAAAAGGTAAAATTATAGGGTAAAATTATTATGGATATGGTGGTATATTGAGTCACAGAGCAATCTCAGGCAGGACAAACATATGGTGTCAAGAGAGTGTAGATTATGTTCCTTTTTCTCAGTGCTCAAGGAGCAAAACATAGAATAAAAATAAACCTCATCTGTACATGCAGCTACTTAGGGCCTATCTGCACTGGGCCTTATTCCAGATTATATTCTGGAATAGGGACCTGCCATCCACATGCTAGTGCAGACTATAGCAGGCCTCAGGCTGGTCCCTGTTCCACGATATAATCTGGAATGAGGCCTTTTCTGCACTTACTTGTTAATCTGGATCAAGGAGCTGCCAAGAACACATTGTCTATGCAGGAGTAGAGTAGATCCAAATCAGAACTGTGCTAGTGATAGACCAGATAAATGCGGTCTCCATCCGTGCTAGCACCATTTAGCAAACCTCTCCTGTTCTGGAGCCCACTCAGTGCAGAAGCTTTTACCTGTGGTTGGTCCAGACCTAGCTAATGTTGATCTAGCTAATATAGATTAACTGAGGTAAGTGCAGAAAGGCTCAGAGCACCACCAAAAGTGATAGTGTCATGAATGCCTCCATTCTTTTATCCATTTAGAATGTTTCAATACTGTTTCTTATTTTAAAAGCAAACAGTGTGGTTATAATGGGATCCTCACAAATGTCGAAAAATGTGGCAGGATCTACTACTTCATTTTTCCATCACTTTAACCTGGCAAAAGCCAACATGAACTTCTCTTCAATTCAAACACTGCTTAATAAGGTGACTATAAATTCATGCAGAGACTTCCCTTGTACCTTTCACTGCCACCATGTATACCAGATTCCTAAACCTTAGTCACATGGTTTTATTTATTATTTATATTTCTATCACACTCTATACCTGAAGGTCTCAGGGTGGGTAACAATCTTTAAAATCTAACATATCAAACAAAACTACATTAAAACAATAAGAACCACTACAGCATTTAAAATCCGGCATGTTAAATGCTAGCAGCCAGAAATGTTAAACATTATGTTGTCACTGGAGAAATTCACTGGTCTTGCTAGACTGCTGGTCAGAACAGCTGGCCAGATGCACATCACACCAGTCTTAAAAGAGCTGCATTGGCTGCCAGTTCACTACCAAATCCAAATCAAGGTGCTAACTTTAACATTGAAGGCCCTAAATGACTTGGGTCCCAAATATCTTCTAAAGGAACACTTTCTTCCATATTGCCCTGCCTGTGCCCTAAGATCTATAGGGGAATCCCTCCTGGTTGTACCACCACACTCAGTAGCAAAAGGTGTGGGCACCAGGATAGGTCCTTTTCAGTGATGGCCCCCAAATTGTGGAATAATCTCCCTCAAGCACCTTCACTCTGTGTGTTCAAAAATGCTGTGAAGGCGCACCTCTTTGGGGAAGGTTGCCTATATTTGCTTTCCTCCCCACATCCAAGCACTGTTGTGGTTTTAATATGTTTAGTATGCTATGGTTTTACAGAGTTCATTTTATATGTTGTAACCTGCCCTGAAACCTTTAGGTACAGAGCAGGATAAAAATTCAAATAAAATAAATAAAATCCATGTAGCGCAAACATCACCTTCCCCATCTAAGAAAAATGTTAGGCCAGCAAGAGTTGGTGTCAGCACTTATTTCAGCTGATTGACCCCTACCAGTCATGGCCCATGGATTTCTGATCTGGGTGGATGCAGGTGCAGGCCAGGGGATGGCTGGCCAAAGAAGCATTTTTATTTATTTATTTGCATTTTTATCCCACCTATAGCCAAGGGTCTCAGGGCAGGTTACAATATATAAGATGAACACATTAAAGCCAATAACCATTAACATATTAAACATATTAAAACAATGGCAGTGTCTGAATTTGGGGAGGAAAAGGCTGTTCCTTTACTTAGCCAAAGGCCAGGGTAAGGTGTGTCTTCACAGCTCATCTAAACAGACAGAGTGAAGGTGCCTGATGCACCTCAGGAGGGAGCCTATTCCACAGTCTCCACTGAGAAGGCCCTGTCTTGGATGCTCACCCCTTTTGCTGCTGTGAGTCGTGGTACAACCAGAAGGGCCAGCATGTTCCCCCATACACACTTGGCAGGCCTTTCATCAGTGTGCTGGGGAATAAACGGCACATACTAGGGATGTGCATGAATATTTGAAAATTCAAAAATCTGATTCAAATCTGACAAATTTATTCAAATTCGAATCAGATTTAACAACATTCGAATTTAGACATTTGAATGGATTTCAGATTTTCCAAAACATTCATTTGAATATTCAAATGGTTCGAATGTACAGATTCATATGTGTTACGTGTATTATGCGTATTTGTGCTTGAATCAGATTTTCGGACATTTGGATTTTAAACATTTGAATCTAATCTAATTTTTGGATATTCAATTCTATTTGAATTCAAATGAAAAGAAAACCAACATTAGTGTGCACCCCTAGCACATACCTCCGTGGCCACCATTGATGCAGCCTGCATCTGTATCCACTCAGACTGGAAAACCATAGGTCGCAACTGGCCTCTACAGTTAGGTCAATACATCCTTCCCCATCTAGAGTTATTCTGCATAGGCTGGTATACCAGACAAGCAAGGCTACTAGGAGTCTCTGTTCCTCACACTCGTGTGGTCTAAAGGAGGCCTGTCCCAATAAATCCTCCTGAGTTTTTTCTTATACCTCTTCCTTTATTATTTGCAATCATTTCCATTTTTGATAGCTATTAATGTTTGGAAACTAGTTTTCAGAGATTAGGGTCAGAAACATGCAGCCTTCTTAAGCTACTCTAGTTTACTTTTAGGCTGAATGGTTTTAGGAAGTGCAGTCACATCCCAATGCTGATATAAACCCAACTGAGGTTTGCAACATTCTTCTTGAAGGTTGCCTGTATTTGCTTCAATTACATCACAAATAAATTGTGACTGCAAGTTCTATGGACTGGAAGCTGGTTTGCTTGCTTGCCTATCTAAGAAATGACATAATACAACTCCAGCACCCCAGAGAGAGACCAGAATAAACAAGAGTGTTGCTTGAAAAGGAGAAATTAGAAACAACAGCTCATTTGATGCTGCTCCAGATTTGCTGCATCAGAGGGTTGTGGTATGAAACTGAAACTTGAAAGAAGACAAAGCAAAGGGCAGGGAGCATCATTCATTACCCTTACGAAAGCTTGTGCACTTTTTGACACTGCCCTTCTTGATGGAGTAGGAGGCAATTTCTCCTTTACCTGCACTGCCTCCCAGATTGAATGCCAACATCTGTCTAGAAGCTGAATGTCACAATGCAAACTACTTTTCTGAAGAATATATGACATGTTCATCTTCCTATCAAGCTTTCAGAAATACTTGAGATAAAGCAAGTAGCCTCTTTGTGGCAAATGTAAAGAAAAAGTTGGGGTAAATGCAGCAAAATTAAAGTACGGTTTCTAAAGGCTACAATCAGAACCAACCTTGCAATGGTACAATGAGGACAGGGAGCGGATATTAGATGTCATGAAAGGAGGGAAATGGTTAGTTAATGTGCTATTACTGTGCTTTTGCTGCCAGGAAGAAAGAAAGAGATGGCACCTCTGGAATTTACTATATTACTTCCCCAAATACATGGTCATTTCTAGTCCTGAATGCAATGCATCTTGACACTGGAAAAGTGGTTACCATTTACTGCTTACTTGAGGCAGAAAAATATTTTGGGCTAAAATATATTTTTATAACTCCTTTTGACTGTGTATGTGTGCATGTGTGTGTCAGAAAGAGAGAGAGGGCAAGACTGAGAATGGCCTTATTCACAAAAGATACGATTCTAGTAGGCTACACCGCAAAAGAAACATAGATTTGGTTCATTCCGTTCTTTCATCTGATATGTTTTCTGAAAAGTGGTAGAATTAATGTTACATTATTAAATCTAATATGATAGGTTTAGGCCTTGATGATGTGACATGTCCTCATGATAAATCTTCTGTGTTTTCTGTTAAAAGAATGTTTTTTGTGTCTAGCTAAAACATGGACATTCAGTGTCAGGTATTTTAGAATCTATATTCTCTCCTCTATAACATGATTATGGCACGTGGGACCCTTAATACCTGGCTTTCTCCGTTTCCCCCCCCTCCCCGCCCCAGCAAGCACACATGCAGTGTGATAAATGAGGGTCATCTTCTATATGAATGAGGGAACAGAAACATTTCAATATTTCTTTCTGGGGCCAAGATTTATTTATTATTTATGCTCTCAGTTCATTCCCTAATCTTACTGGGTTTTTTTTTTAAATAATATAACATGACACTTCCCTACATTACTCTTTTATACCCCCAGAGTATATGCCCCTCTACACATCAAGTCTTGGAGTACAATCAGCTAGAGCTTTTTTCAAACACTCTTTTTAGAAAATGTGCCCGTTCCAAAGACAAAAATGCAAGTATTCTACCTCATTCCTTGAAGCGTGGCAATGCCTCCCTAGAAACAAACACACACCACTGATTGACTGCCACTGGTGTGATTTTCCAGGGCCCTGATTGGTTGCTGGAAGAGCAGTTGCTCACATACTGAAATTTGCTGGATTGTCCCCTCCTAAAGTAACTGAAAGGAAAAGTTACCATTGGTCTTATGTTTTCCCATCTGTGGAAGGAATGACTTTTCCAAGGCTTCAACACATGGTAAGATGCATGCAAGGGTAAACTGTCCAGCATCCCCAACTCCAATTCTCCCAGGAGGCAACCCTTTAAATGTGTCTGAACAGAGCTTTGGTATTATTTAATAACACAGGCCTTTCCCTAATGTACAGGTTTCCCACCCCCCCACACACACACCATGTTTTTATATAATTATTATGATTTTAGCTTTAGCTTTATTGTTTGCACACTACCTTGAGATTATATTTTAATGAGAAGCGATAAATACATATTTTAAATAAATAGTTCTTATATAATTTTCTATGGTTCTCCTCCTTCATCTTCCAGATTTCATCCTAAAATGTTCATAAAAACAGGATTAAACCAACATAGGGAACTGGAGCAGATATCCAGTACCCCATTCACCAGGACAGTCCCAAGCAAATCTGCCAGGTGTCTGCTTCTGCCAAATTACAGTCAAACGGTTAACAGACACTTCCCAGCAGCAATACATTCTAGGACTTCAGAAGGGCCACAAGAAGCAGTGTGTGGTGGGAGGGGAGACCCTTTAAGGCCATGAATGGGATGAACTAGGCCGGCACAGCAATCAGCTGGCTGTATTTATGGGGGTAAAGCATGTTGTGTGACTATTAAAAGCCATGCAGAACTACTCCAGCAATGGGCCATATGACAGGTCCCTGGGGAGATATGTGCTATCCTTGCAGTGCCAGTTTTGCAGTGTTCTCATGATTCCCCTGAATTCAGCCATGGTATTGCTACCTTACCACATTTTGAAGTAGATGAAGTAAAATGCCGCCTAAAGCAAAACCATAATGGTCAAAGTGTAAAATTACCAACTGTGCTCATAAATTATTGTTCTTTTGGTCTGAATGGGCAAAATAAAAGTAAAGACAATTGGCTAAAGGTTTACAGTGAGACTGCAGACACTAGAGGGATGGGCTTTGACAGAAAGACCATCTGAAGTATGATTGACATTAGAAACTGCCCATTACTCCAGCAATGAGGGCCATTAGCTGAAAAACAAAGGTATTGCCTTCTGCACTTGGGAGGTTTAGATTAGTTTTCACTTATATTCTTTATATTATTACTGTAGTAGAATAGATATCAGAGCATCCAATGGAAGAAATCTCACGCTGTAATTGAGAGAAAAAGAGTAAAATGTCCTGATGGGTGTATGAAAGTAATTTCCTTTTGAAGCAGTCTGTGAAAAGAAGTTTCACTCCTGGGACCATGCTCTATGAATTCTGACTTATTTGGCAGTTCTTAAGAGAGGCTTGTAAAAGATGAAATCTTTTGCAATATTTTCTGTCTATATTCTAGTTTTTCACGAGTATGGGGCTGAGGTCAGAAGCTTAATGTTTTCTGTCTCCTGCCAGGGCACTGATGAATATTAAGAATACGTATTGGATATGTTAGTGATCATGCGTGTGTGCGTGCGTGTGTGCATGCATGCTTCCTAGAGATCATGTGAGATTGGCAAATCTCTGGGACATTTGCACAAAAGAAATCCATAATGCAAATCTTCGTCTGCCACCCACTTCCTTCTTACATATTCCAGATGACAACTCTTATCTTCCTTGGTTTAACTTGCATGCAGTAATGGAAATTGGTGTCCGACACCATTCAGAGAGCTCCAACATGGAGAAAGCTCTTCTAATAATCACCACAGAGAGTTGATATCTTCTAGGCTGGTCTCTATTTCTCAATGACTTGTTCACTTGGGGCTCTAATAAGCCCTCTTCATGATAATGGTCAATTCTGCCTGCAGTAGTGAAGGCACAATAAGGAAGTTACTGAGCACAGTGGGACTTGTGACATCTATCAAGACCCTCCTAGAAAGGGGTGGCAAAATATGCCTCAATACATCTGAGAATGGAAGCCATGTGCTGTCGTGTTCCAGATACATGACCCACTCTTGGCTCAGGGAAGTAGCCTTGGCAGCAGGGGCTTTGCTGCTGTGCTTCTGGTAACACCAGCTTTGTTACGATAGGTTTACCCAGGTCTCACCAGTACAATCCTGGAGATCAGCTAAGGGTATGGCTCACCCGATTAGACTAGAAAATGGGGAGGAGGAAATGAAGAAGCTGGAGGCAGGCATCAGGAGGAAATTAAGAGAGCATTTAATCTTGCCAGGAGTTGAAATACAGCCAAAAAGGGGCCTGGGGGAAATGACCTTGAGGCAACATCTGGGGAGGTGATTGGAGGAAGGCTTGGGTCAGGCAGGTCAGATGTCCTTGTGATGTTACATCCTCTGGTCAGTGGTGGGAACGATATTCAGCCAGAAGAGAAGGACAGCTCTTCTTTTTTTCTCCACGTGGCTGAGAATGCCATTATGCCAATGGCAGGCAGCACAGAGTGAAAAAGAGGGAAGTACCTTGGACAGTACCCAGCATATAATGTAAGTTTATGGGAATGGGAAATACCTAGCATTTTTTATCATGAGGCTTTTCGGAGTCAGCGAAAGACCTATAAAGTAAAGGGCTGGAAAGGGAAGCCAGAGGAGGAAGGCTCTACAGCCTAGCGGTTACTACATTGAGCAAAAAAATTTGAATGCTTGCACAAAATGTGGAGTGAACTTATGCATCCAGATGTGTACCTATGCTGGAGACTGATAATGTTTCACTGATAGCAATTAAGTACTACTGACAAAACTTAAAAATGGTACTGCATGCTCAAATGAGCTTCTTAGAAGTGATTGTCCATTAACCCAAATCCTGTTCCACTGAATTTGCCCAACATCCTTAACAGCTGCATTCCAAAGGAACACATCTATTTGAATAGTTACTCTTGTAATTGGCTCCTATTCCTTTACAGAAAAGGTTAGCAAGATATTTGCTTCTTGCATTATTCTGAAGGTACCAGAGCCTCATAAATCTGATGGCTCAGCCACTTAGTTAATAACTGGTATTTCATTTTTCTTCTGTTTGCAGATCAAAAGGGAGGAGGGAGGAAAGAGCAAAACAATTTAAACTAAAAACTTAGTGCATGGAAATTTCAGGTGAGATACTGGGAGGAGAACAGGCACCTAAAAATGTTCCAAAAAGGCTTCAGGATGATAAAGGATTATAATGGACAGAATGGGGATCTGTTAGCAGAGGAGGATTTTAGGATGATTTGAGGAGCTGGGTCATGGCTATTCCTACCTCCAAAAATAGGAGATAAAATTATTAGTAACAAGAGAAAGAAATTACTTTGAGAATATAAAAAAGAAAAAAGTTGGAATAGCCATAGTAGGCAAAATATATAAGACTATTCTTAGAAAGAAGATAAGTGTGGAAGAATTTATTTAGAATTTGGCAGGATCAATGATGATTAACACAGTGAATATATGAAATGATATAAACTAAATGAAACTATGCCAGCACATCAGAATTAAAGAACTGAAAATTGAGATAATACATGAGTAGTATAGAACGCCATGCCAGTTGACAAAAATAAATAGAGCAAAGTCCCATGTGTTGGCACTGTGATAAAAAGAAGGGAGTATATTACCATTTACGGTGGAAATTTGAGGTTTTCCAAAGTTCTAGAAGGAAATGAAAGAAGTCTGGCAAACTGGGGCAAGAAAAAATGGATTATGGCATGGGTAGAGGGAGGGGAACTGTAGGTTAAAGGTTAATAGAGGTAATGGTCATAGTGGCCCAGTGCATGATTGGATGGGCCTGGAAAGATTCCACTAAATGTGATGTAAATGGATGGTTGCACTATGTAATTGAGTCTACAAAATGGGATGTGTTAGGTCAAAGGGAAAAATTGTTTGAAGGCAAGACAGTAAGGCAGGGAATAAACTGAGCACCAATAATGAACTATATTAAGCAGAAAATGAGGAACTAATAGATATTAAATGAACTATTTGGGCTAATCCCATTGTTATGAAATGATGTATAAATTAAGGAAGTTTGGTTGCAACAGGAGAGGGAGTCAGGGGGAAAGGGAGGGGAAGCATGCGTTGTTCTGATATAAATGTAAAGATTTTGATGTTATATAATAATATATACATTAAAAAAAGATACCAACATGGCTGCCAGGTGCTCTCTAGAAAACCTGGGTTAGGGTTAGGGCAGGTGAATATTTTGCAAGAGCAATGGTCTCTCAAGGACCTATTGGATAAGGTTAGAACCGGAATTGCCTCCTGCCACTTGGCAGGGGCAGTGAGAGGCAATTGTGATATCTGAACAAGAACCTGAAATTTCCTCATGCCATCTGGAGGCACCCTGTTCTCAGATCCAGGATAGTTTCACTTGAGCATCCAAAGATTCTTCCATCTCCCCATTGACTAAATTAAAATAATCTGGACACTCTGTCAGTAAGAAACCAGTAAGAAACAATATAGCTACTATATTAATTGGAACAAATAATTGATCATTAAAATAAATAGTCTCTAATTATCCTTTACATTTAATTAGGCATCACTATCAACTAATTTCAAATGTTCCTATATAAAAATGGTATCACCATATTTTATAATTCTGTATCTATCTCTAATCAAGCGATAATATAATTGAGTCCATCTGTTAGACCAGTCTTCATGATTTCCTATTTAGGAGGCAGGAGACAAAATATTCATTTTTACCACGGTCAAAAAAAAAAAATCTTCACAAGAATTTCCTCTGAAGCATCCTTGTTAAAGGATCTTAGGCCACTGTATGCTGCATTTCACAATTTATTTTCTTTTATGTATATAATCAAAGAAAGTGTAGAACAACAAAGGATATGTACAGTATGTCTGGCTGATACATGGGCTAAAATGGCTGTATGTTAAGTCACTTTTGAACTATATAATGTGAGTGCTTGTTTGTTCTTACTCTTGATGAAAGGCACATTAGTAATCTCACGGACCCTTATGGCCAATTTAAATGTTAAACTTTGAAGGATGGTGATGGGATTGTATTTATTAAGAAATACATGGCTGCATAAAATGCCATAATACCTAAAACTTTACCCACCCATGTTCTATAAGTGAATTTGGGCTGTGTCTTTTATTTCAGCTGCAGTGGGTGGCTGGGAAATTGTGGGTGTACACTCAAGAGTGACTGATTCAATAGGGCAGAGGGCAAGGTTAGGTGGGAATTCACCCTTCACATGTGATCATCCTTAGGCCTGTTCTCACGAGGGGTTCTGGAATGCATGGAGGACACGTGGGGATGGAGCATTTGCTCCTGTGGGCCGGCGGTTCCCTCTGGAACCACCTCAGCCGGTCCCACAGCACCCTCTACGTATTCCGGTTTCAGAGCACAAAGAAGTGCTCTGAAACAGTCCTGGAGCATTCAGCACATCCCGACGCATTCACACGCTCTCCCTCCGTGACAGCTGGGACCCTCCCCTGGGCTGCCCCGATTGGCTCCCTTCAAGCCAGGGGTGGAGAGCCTGGGCGCCGCCTTTCCCTCAGTTCCCACTCATCCAGGAGCCCAGACCAGGCTCCTAGGGCCAACACGACCCACACCCTACACCACCCACACCACCCCGGGGCATGAGTGCACAAACACTCCTTACCTGCTTGCCCTGTGCAGCAATTGAGGTAATCAGGCTGGCTGCTTTTTGCGCATGTGCGCGGGGCAGTCCCTGATTGGTCAGGTACCCACCTGGCTTCAACTGGCCATCTGCACAGATGTGGGTGCCTGACCAGTCAGGGACCACCCCACGGGCATGTGTGAAAACCAACCGGCCCGATCATCTGAGTTGCTGTGCAGCAGCGAGCAGGTAAGGAGCATTTGTGTGTGCACGGCCCCAGGGTTGGTTGAGGGGTGTAGGGTATGGGTCCCACTGGTCCTAGGAGCCTGATCTGGGCCCCTGGAGCAAGTGGGAGCCCAGGGAAGGCACCCAAAAGGCCTCCCCACCCCTGGCTCCACATCAGCCAATGGGCGAGGCTGGGGGAACAGTGTCCTGCCCCCATCCCGGCCTTTCCAAGCTAGAACAGGTGGGAACACTTTCTCCATTCGCACGGAGGGAGGCAAGGAATGCATGTAGATGTGCATGTAAAAGTGTTCCCGCGTGTCCTCACCTTCTTCGACACAGCTGTTCTGGCTGTAACGCGAATTGTGTTTTGATCACAGTTCTGCTTCTCCATCCACCTCATCAGTGCCTCTTATTTAACCCAGATTGCTGAATCAAAGCCTTTTGTGACATAGGTAGGTTTTCAGTAACAAAAAAGTGATGGGAAAGGTGCCCACAAGTAGCCCAAATCCACAAATAATGCAAAGACTTTGATAAACCAATCACAAGTAGACTTTTTTGGATAGTGTTGCACAGCAGAAAAAGTTGGCAGCATTTTAGGTGTCATTGGAACAGGCTTGTGGCCAAAATAGTCCATAGGATATCAACATGGCAACCACTATCTATTACTGGAAATAAACTTCATTTTTCTAAGTCTTTGTATTAGTTTCTGTGTTGTTGGGTTACCTTTCTGATAGAGGTTGGCTGATGTGGAGTTTTGTGAGAACGGTATGATACTCCTCTGCACAACCCTAAATGCAAACCAAGCAGAAAGAGGAATAAGGCACTTGAGAACAACTGATTTTAATGAAAGCTAAACAAAATCTGACTTCACTTCTCTGTTAGCATTCACATTAAACTTTCCTGGTTGAATACACTTGAATTATTTTATTTTTATGTAGGAGTATATAACCTCTTTGCAACTCATTGCCTTTTTTCATTTCATATACACCCTACCCCACAAATAGAACAGGAAGGGGCCTACAGGCCTCCCTTCCATACACTGGTGCAGGGTAAGTGATGCCTCAACCCCTCCTAGTACACTCCATCTGCATAGGATAGACCATACGCAGGGCTAGAAGACCCAAAATGGTGTGCTGATCTGATCTACTGGTAGACTGAGCCATTCCCAGCAGCAATGTAATGGCACTGTAGCTATTCCAGTCCACACAAAAGATCCACCCAAGGCATCAGCCACCCCTGTCAACAATTGCCCTGGGCTTCATCACTCATACACTGCGTGCCTAACTCTGTGTCAGAGCTTCAAAAATGATCTTCAATAGCTTGCATAATCTTTGAAGATGCTACTGTGGAATTTTCCTCGCTCTGCACTAGGTGGAGCACCAAAGACCAAAGGAGAACAACACAGTTTGGGAAAATAAATCTGGAACCGGGACCCCTTGGGAAGGTTCTGGCCTAGAATAGCACTAATCCCATGTGGACAAAGCGTACTAGGCAGCCGCTTGATCCTGTCTACTTACCAAGGGTGGGAATTGCCTTTGATTTCAAGGTCTACTGGAGGATATGGTGTACCATTCTGGCAATGCAACAACATGCCAAAATGGTCCCTGTGAGAAGTCTGAAAATCAGGAGCTTTTGTTCCTGGCCTTTGGGGCATTTGGAGCCACCCTACACTGGCTCTGAAGCTAGTTGGAGCTTCAGAACTGGCACAAAGGCTGCACAGAACAAGCCTTACCAATGCGGATATTTTCATACCAGGAGCAATCTGTCCCATCTTAGAATAGATTGCCTATCCTAGATTTGAGCATTCCTCTCTGTTCTGTGATAATGAGCGGGAGTGTGGAAACAGTGCGGAGACTCTTTAACTACTACTAAAGAGTCAAGGAGAGCTGATTTCTAATTAAATATAAACACTTTTTAAAGTGCAGCTTGATTAGCTCAATTAAGCAGGATCAAAAATTACCCATGATATTTTGTTCAGCAAAGGGAAACATTCTTCACTTATTATTGGTATGCATTCTAAAAGCCATTAGCTCTTTATTTTGGAATACAAATTTGTTCTTGTTGATTAAACTGACATTTTCATGCAAATTGCCATATTTTTTGGTGTGTTGTCTTTTGTTAGTGTTAGAAAATATTTCTGTAATATTTTAGATTAGTTATTTTGAGAATCTTAGGAGTCTCTGATGACAGTATTTGGGTGGTGATGTTTTACAGCATAATACAAAAAGTGGAGCACTCTTTCTAGATGAACTTCTAGGTTCACTTTATTTTATCATCCTTTGTTAAAGCTATTTTGTTTTATTGGAAGTGATTACTACAGCCCCATGGGCTTTTAAGGCATCGCAGGAAATGGTGAATCATTCTATGTTTTGCTAGAGATAATAACAGTCTAAGAACTTCCATTCTAAGCCGTAGAAGATATCAACACTTGGAGAAAAAGTTTCCCGCTACAGCAGTTAAGATTCAAAATATGGAGGGAAATACTCACAGGATATTATTAAAAGATGCTCCTATCCCCCAACATCCAGGAGACTAGCAGCTTGCCTTTCCAATGTGACTGAAGCCAGAAAAGCAATGAGTAAGCACATGTTGGTCCACATCACTCTGTGGATCTGAAGTGACCAAGGCTGTGATCACACTTGTTTAATCCAACTTCAGTCAACTTTCGGAGTGAGAGAATACATCAGCAAAGTGACAAGCTGTTTTCTTTCTTTCAGTGTTAAAGAACCCAGATAATTCCCTTTTAGGGAAGACAATGTAGAAAGAAAATTACTGGTCATTTTGCTGATGTGTTCTCTTGCTCTGAAGCTGGATCAAAACCTGAAGTGTGACCACAGCCCAAAAGCCAGAATCTTGACTTTTTACAGTAGATGAGAGAGATATATCTTTTGGCTCTTTTGTGGGCTTGTGTTGTCTTTTTACTGAGACAGGAGGGATGTTCTACACATAAAAGACTAATGAGCCATCACTTATCTCTGGATTCTAGCTGGAGACAGACTAGACTATTTGAAGATTACTGCTCCACTTCTGGTCCAAATACCTTATTAGTCTGCAAAACAAATCAGTGCACTCATCTCTTTGACAGTTCTTCAGCAGTAGTCCATTTCTCGGTTCAGCAAATATTCTCCAAAACCAACTAATTCTATACCAAATAATAATTATCAAAGAGGACACTAGCTATGTCTTCCATGCTCTGGTTTTCCTTTCCTTATTTTTTGAAATACCAGCCTATAAACCTAGACTGCAGCTGCACCAAGGTTGTTGTTTTTTTTTTAAAGTGGCTCAAAAGCACGTTTTCCTTACTTTTTGAGTTCAAGCACGAAAATAGAAAGGGAAAGACCTAAGAGCAAACAAATGTGAAATCAGCACAGACTGGATACGGAGTGATTTGATCGTTCCAATTTGGACCTGAGTACAAGGGAAGTGTGTAGCACCAAATGTAGCAAAATGTTTATATGTATTGAATTTTTTATGGGCTCACTTTTTGTTCTCTTGCTGAAATACTTTTTTAAAAAATGCCACGTGCTTTCCAGATCAAAAGTCTTTTTATTCCAACTGTCTACAAGTTGATAAGTAAATCCTTAATGCCTGCTGGGGTGGTGCATACCTCTGTGCAAAAGTATTTCATCAGCATGCACTGTCAGTGAAATGGCTTTTGTTGTAATCTTGCATAACGCACTCCAGCAGCACTGCTATAGATAATTGTTTCATTTACATCTTTCAGAGGAAAAAAAAAGGGACAAAACATTATGACTAATGTAGATTGATGGGAATCCTCTGGTAGTCTTTCTCATAAAATCACTTGCATACAAACGTATGATACAGATAGAAATGATAGAAACAGGTGTAACTGGAATGAGAGAACTGTGATAATCATATTACTTCTTCTTCTTCTTTTTTACTATATCCAGGATGATGCTTTTGAAGGCAGTCATTAAAAATCCCCATCTGTTCAGACCATTTGTCAAGTAGGCACTGAAGTGTCTGAGAGCAAAATCAGAAGTGAGCTATGTGGGATAAGTGATTGGGAGACTTGCTGCTGCCGGTTCTTTTTCCATCCTGCGAAATTTACCTGTTTCATTTAGGAAGATGCAAGAGAAGCTTAAAATTGGTAAGATATCTCATTAAATGGTGTAATAGAGTGAGTCAGTCTTGAAGAAGGCAAAAGGAAATTAAATGCCAGGTTGCATTTGTCCGAAATGATTTCCTGACCCACCTGCTTCTTCCTCTGATAAATCTAGGGAGCATCCCTCTCTCCCCTTTTTGGCTTTAATCTAAAGTTAAGGGTCTATTTAAGCACCCTTATGCTCTTGAGCTTCCTACAGGTAATCTGGTTGACCAATGTAAAAAGAAAAGGAAAGATTAGATGGTTGATCGGACGGAATCCTTTTTGTTTGTTTGTTTCTATTTGGATCGTACATCATAATCTGAGCCTTCAATATATTTTATGAACAATAAAGTACATTAAAAACAACTGTTTAAAAACCATTGAAAACTTGGCAAGTAACAGCGTTGTTGTTTAGAGAAGAATGTGTGCTTCCACAGCAGGTTTTCATCTCCCTTGTTGCAGTAAATGTTTTTACAAAACACACTGGAAAAGGTGCCTGTGCACCAGTAGCTGAAAGAAGCAATACATTCCATAGCATGAGTTATCCCTTCACTCATGCCTTCCTCTACTAAACCAGTGAGGATCATGATATTGTCGGTAGATCCTTCCCAGGAGTTCTTGGCTGCCTCCAGACTTGAAGAATAAATCTGCAGTTAGAGGTAAAAGCGCAGCTTACATGATGCAAAGTGACAACCGGCCATCGTGACTAAAAAGCAGCTCTGTAACTTCCTCCTTGGAAGCTGTGAGAGCTGAGTTGGTGCACACAGTCATGCAGGCTGAGGCAGCCAATCAGATTTGAGCTGCCCTCCTGCCTCTCATTCATATTTTCTTGCATTCTGCCCAGGCTGGCAGGAAGATTTGAATCTTCTTTATACTGTGCAGCAAGTGTTGTTAAATCAGCATTAAGGTACGTGCGCAGTAGTGATCCAATAATGCACTGCCACAACAATCCACGGATCGTCATTTGTGACACCTGGATTGTGACAGCGCATTCTGCTGTGCAGTATAAACAGGTCTGGACATAGCCCTTGATATCAAGGCAGGTCAATGTGAGGGTGATGTTCCTTTAATAATCGGGGCTAAAGCTGTTTGGGTAATTACATACCAATGTTAAATATCCTGTGCTGGTTTTGGTGGGAGATCAGCAGCCAGTCCAGATCTTTTAAGAGCAATACAATGTGTATCTGCTGTATCTTGAATGAGTTGCAGTTTTCAAGTGTGGGCTACTGTGGCCGTATGATCAGCTAGTGAGCTATCTGAATCTGGAAGTAGGCATTGCCACCACCTGAATCTCACAGGCTGTGGTCACACTTAAGGTTTAATCCATCTTCAGTCCACTTTCAGAGTGAGAGAATACATCAGCAAAGTGACAAGCTGTTTTCTTTCAGTCTTAAATAACACAGAACATTCCCCTTTGGGATAGATAATGTGGAAAGAAAATTACTGGTCACTTTGCTGATGTAGGTGGACTGGAGCTGGATTGAACCTTAGGTGTGACTACAGCATATAGCATCAGTTGGTTCAGCTGCACACCCTAGAAACACACTTGTCCTATCAATTACAAGATGTCTCCCTAATCCCTGGAATTATTGGTCCTTATATTTATTTGTATTTCTATTCCATCCTATAGTCAGGCAGGTTACAGTAATAACAATATAAAAACCAGTTGACATCCTGGGGAACAAAACATAACTGTCTTATTTGGTTCATTCATTCCAGTTCATTCATTCCAGAGGCATTCTGCTGAACCGCATCTCCTGGTTCAGACTGAATGAGTAAACAGAGCTGGGCAAATGTCAGGAGACGACAGAAGACTCAAGGACTATGGTCCATTAGGTCATGGAGAATTGGACATGGCATGACCGAACAACCACAAAGCACTGGAAAAATCGATGGCATGCACTTTAAATCATCTGATGACAGCTTCCAGTGACTTTATACAGAGAAAAAGTGGGAGACAAGATCACCGCCTGAGAGACCCCAAAAATGAGTTTCTGGGATAACAAGAAGCCCCCATTAATATCATGTGGGCTTGGCCCTGGTCAGTAGAAATAAAACCACAACAAATACTGTGTATCAAGCTTTCAGCTGGAAACTGTTACACCAGGATAACATAGGCTGCATCCACACAATGGTGGATTGTAGCAACTTACTGGTGGGAGTCCTTGCTGCTGCACCCCTTAAATGGGTGAGAGAAGCAGGGTAGAAAAGCCAACTCTCTTCTTCTTCTTCTTCTTCTCCTCCTCCTCCTCCTCCTCCTCCTCCTCCTCCTCCTTCTGCATCTGCTTCTTCTCTTCTGCTTCTTCTGCTTCTGCTTGAGCCCTCAAGTGCCCTTGATAGATCACTGCATGCTTGGGGGCACTGCTGAAAGGCAGAAGCTGAGCCCCTTGAGCCTCCACCAGGCACTTCCTCTCACCTATGTGGCTGCTGACATAGTTGGTGATATCAAAAAGCATTGAAGGTCTAACTGCACCTTGTGAGAGAACACATCAGTAAAGTGACAAGCTGCCTTCTTTCAGCATTTTCTAACCCAGAAAATCTATTTTTGGAATATATAAAGGGTGCGTCCCCAAGCAATTTAAAGTGTGCTAACAATCTTTTTTTGCCTCTGAGCACCCCCATGCCAGGGTTTTGAACGAACTTCCTGCACTACAAAAGCAGGAAAACCCGTGACAAAATACATGCCCTTTAAAGAAGAGTTCCATCGCTTTTGGGAAGTGGCGGGTTTTCCTCGCAGCATTTACCTTGGGGACGCTCTGTGGCAAAAGGGGTGGGGACTGCTGCCTGCACACACAACCATAAAGCATTCACACATCTCCCAGAAATGCTGCAGCTTCCCTTTCCTTGTGGAGAATTGCAACATTGTTATCAGGTGTGAAGTGTTATCAGGTGTGAAGTGGATGGTTTGCAACATTGTTATCAGGCGTGAAGTGGGTGTATTGCTAGTCACCGCTGCTCTGCCGGTGGATTTAGACAATGATCTGTGAAAGTGCTAAGAGTGAATGAGCAAACGATCGCCCGGCTGATGCCTGCAGCCGGACGGAGATCTGGGAGACGAACAGAGAACAAATGGCTATTTTTCCTTTGAACAAGAGAGGGGGCAGGGAGAAAAAGATGCAGGGAAAGAAAACATGCTTCCATAGGGATGGAAGGTGCATTTTAAACATGTGTTTTGCTGAGCCTCATTCGGACTCTTATTCCGGAAGTGCATGGCACTTTTAAAGTACGCTTGAATTGAGTGATAGTACAGGGAGACTAGAGAGGCAAATAAGTCTTTTGGGGATGCAGCCAAAATGGAAAGAAAATGACTAGTCAGTTTGCTGATATGTTTTCTTACTCTGGCAGTGGACCGAAGCTGAATTAAAATTTACGGGTAGATGGACTCTTAAGAGGTTGAAGAAGACCAATAGGATCTCAGCAAAGTGTCATCAGGTGAGCAGCCAAGGTAGTTTTGATGCCATAACCAGGCCTAGAGTCTAGAACCATTATGTCTGTTGACCTGCATTAGCATCAGTTACCGGATATGGGAAAATAAATGTTTCCGGGCCATGCAATTGAAATTCACAGTAAAACAAAGCGAGAAAAAAAGTTCTTTCCTTTCCAAAGTGTTTAGGATTATTATTCTACCGGTGTTTTTGCAAAGTTCAGTTTTGTTCAGTTTTATTTAGTTTTCTGGCACGTCAGATAAAAATTGCAGAAAACAATAGGCAGGTATTGCAGTATGGTTATCGAACATATAATAAATGTTTAAACTATGCCAGTTTTCTCTTAAAAGAAGGCATTAGCATCTGTTACATTTAGTTTACAGAACTATCAAACAGGAATGGATTTTTTTAGCAGGAGCTGCCTTTGGCTTATTTGGCAGGCACTTTGACTATCCATTATGTGATGTATAGCATCATCCTGGAGGCAGCCAGTTCCTCAGTCATCTCTGTCATGATCTAGAGCTTTGGGAATACGGCAGAACAGGAACTGACATCTGATGCCTCCTAGGGATCTTGTGTTGCTGCTGCAATGAAGAACTGAGAGAAGCAGGTTATAGTAGTTAAAATATATATATCAGATTTAGGCAAAGAACTAAACAGGGAGAAACCTGGGGCAAAGTCACACTTCCCGTCCTGTCTTGGCAGCAAGAAAGGTCAATTTGCCCATGCATTTACACACATGAATTCTAGTATACGCCAACCAACCAACCAACCAACCCCCCACACACATACACATGGTCACTTACCTTGGTGCAGATGCTTGTCTGGGTGCCTCCATCTTCCCTCCAGATGCTGGTGTCAGTGCCCATGTGCCTGTGCTATCACTGGGTCAACAGTGATGCACCATGCAAGTGCACTGATGCTGGCAAATTACATGCTTGTGTGGTGTGTCACATGCCCCTCTTTGCACCATAGAGATGCAAATGGGCCTCACCAGAGCCAGAAAAGGATGGGACTAGTCAGGATAAGTAAGTGTATGTGTGGGGCACTTCCGTGCAAATAATCTGCCTGGGTGCACACTAAGGATTGTCTAGTGGGCCAAGTGCGGAAAGGCACCTTGTTAAGCCAGTTCAAGGGAGTCTGTTCCTCAGAACACAGGTGAAAGTTACAATAATGAGAAATACTACAAATGAAATATTATCTGCTTTACATAATACCATTTGCAGGCATCCTGACTGAGTTTAACTGAGTGGCCACCTGAGGTGTAAGACCGAGGGGTGCCAGGTTAGATTTTAATATATGGTAAATAATATTTGGGTAAATAAAGATGTTTTGTAGATCAGTACATTTCCCCCTTATTTTCTGAAATTAAACCTGAAATGGGCAGCAGCAAAGAGAAGGTATAGTTGGGATACTGCTTTTGCTTGGGGAAAAAGAAAATGTTGGCTAAGCCTTATGCTAACAAGTAGTGGCAGATGATCAGACAGAAAGAAAAGTGGCTTCTAACCAACTTACCTCATCTTTACACAAGGTGGTGTCTGCTGTAGGGTTTTAATTAGGACTGGGATGGAGATTTAAGGAGAAACTAGTTTCAGGTTAATTGGTTTGTATTTTAAAATTCTGGATCTGTTCAAACTTTCTGTTTACAAAGTCCATCTATGTCTTTCTCTTCCTAGATGACTGCTTTCAGCTTCATTTAAAATCCATTGTATACAATAATGATCCCTCTGTCTGTCTATCTGTCTGTCTGTCTGTCCGTCCATCCATCCATCCATCCGTCCGTCCGTCCGTCCGTCCGTCCATCCATCCATCCATCCATCCATCCATCCATCCATCCATCCATCCATCCATCCATCCATCCATCCATCCATCCATCCATCCATCCATCCATCCATCCATCCATCCATCATCTGCTCAAATTCCTTCCACATTATATTGATACACCCACTGAAGTTTAACTGAACTGAAAGTAAGTTCAACTCATCCGTCACCTTTTCACCTATCAAATTTTGAATATCTTACGGTCCTTCTTCACTTGCTTGTATTCCTTACCAGCAAGTGCATCAAAAGTCTCACTTCCACACATTAGTGTGGAATATGAGAGGTCCTGCCCATCATTAGCATGTTCCATCCACCATGCAGGCAGTGCAGTTCCAAGCCACATATCACCATGGTCCTAACCAGTGGGCCTCCCTGGTCCAAACCCATGGCCTTTAACTGCAGAAGGGCCCTTAGTGTTTAGAGGCATCTTTGTTGGGATTCTCTACAGTCCCCATTGATACTGGCATTTTCAGCACTGTTTAATTTATTAAATATGTTTCCACCCCAATATTTTTTGGGAAATTTACTTCAGCAGAATTTGCCCTAAGAAAGTTTTGTTGTTGTTGTTGTTTTACAATAACTCTGCCTTTTTCTTAAGTCTATGTGCGTAGTTTTTTTCTTTTGGTTATCCATTTTTTATTTATTTTCATTAACAGATTTCAATACATAATTATATTCCATTACAATACTTTAAAATTTTCCATGTGACTTCCTCCATTGTTCAGACTCTTCTTCTTATGTGTGTACTTTTAAACATTTACACTTGAGTGACTTTTCTAGCCATGGACTAATGGACAGGCGATATTTCATGTCTTTTACAGGAAATCACAACAGCCTTAAAAAGAAAGAATTTAAAAAAATCAGAAGTGTCATGTCCAGAAAGGGCAGATTTAGTAAGCTGTAAGCACCGTGTTGCTTTGGGAGAGCATTAGTGCTTTATATAGCTGCCATTCTGAGCAACACCTCTCCCATTACAAAACAAAGGATGTATGCTTCAGGCAACCTTCTGCCACGGTGCTGTTCTTATCAGATGAAATGCTTTAAGTTTGAACTTGGCAAACAAGAGTAATTGAAAATCGAAGGACTTTGGAGGTGCCAATATATCTGCTTTTCCAGAGTTTTTGTTAGTGTCAGGATTAATCTGTGACCTCCAGTGAAATAAGAGCTTTTCATGGATTGAAATGGAATGGTTGATGTTTACAGCTAGTAGGAGGGGGAATTCTTTTGAAAGAGTGTTCATCTCTGGCATTTGATGTCAAGGTAGTCTGGATTGACTAGATACCCCTGCTATGAATGTGATCAAAACTTGGGACATCACTTACACTGGATGACATGATGGGAAGGATAGTCTGCTTTTAAAATCTGGATTACTGTAGTGTACTTTCCTGTCAGCCGTTACAGAAATGCCAATAGTTGAGAACTTAAGAGGTGACTTGATTGAAGTCCATGAAACCATGTGCGATGTGGAAAAGTTTGATAGAGAAAAATTATGTTCTCTGTTGCACATCATTAGAACCAGGGAGCACTATATGAAGCTCATGGGAAGAAGACTTAGGACCAACAAGGGGATTTTTTTTTTCATGAAGAGGGTCATTGGTCTATGAACTTTACTACCAGGTGGTGATAGCTATCAGCCTAAACAGCCTTAAAAAGGATTAGATGAATTCATGGAGGACAGGTATATCAATGGCTACTAGAATGGGTGCCCAGATACTGCATCTAGGTTGAAGATACAGGCAGGAAGCCCCTCAAGGCCATTTTCATGTCTTACTGTGGGAACGATACCATTTTATTGGGATGAGAATGTGTGTTTACCGTTTCCCTCCCCCAAGGGCAGGAATTCCCTGCCCTTGTCACGTCAAAAATTTTGTGGCTGGAGGAACCCCAGTCAGAGAGAAGGGGTGGGCACCATGATTGGCAATGGGCAGGGAGAAAAATATATGCTTTCCCAAATGAAATTTTCAAGCACTTTCAGAATCGGGATTAAACGCAATTAAAGTTGAAAGTAATGGGATCAGGCAAATTTGTGTTTGCGTCCCGTTCTTTTATTTCGGTTTAGGAAAGCCGTTTTAAGCTTGTAATGGGAATGGGGCCTTAGGGTATTTTTCCAATCTCAGAAAGTACCCATTTTTGCACCCATTAAGGACCCATTTGGGTATGAGCCGGATGACCCCATTTCCACCACAGCACCCATTTGGGACACATTTGTTTCCACCGCCACTGGGGAAATCCAGATCATATGGGTATATCTCAGCCTTTAATCCGGATTTTCTGTAGACCCCATTAATGGGGTCTACAATGGAGTCTTCAGCCAGAAAATCCAGATTAAAGGGAGCCTGTTTCCAAAAGAAACAGGCAATGGGGTCTAGAGGAGGCTAGGGGGAGGGGATGCACCCATGGGGGGAGCCTCAAAATCCCAGCTTTGAAGTGATTTTGGAGTCATTTTGAAATCATTCCAAAATGACTCCGAAGTCACTCCGAAGAGATCGGCAAACACTTCGGAGTGGCTCTGGAGCTGTCAGCGCGGTCCGTTCACTATTAGCACAGACTGCGCAGACTTCTCTTCAAAATCCCTCCAAAGCGATCGGCAAACACTTCGGACTCTCGCCGCCGGTCTCTCCGAAGATCAGCTCAGACTTCGGAAGTGCTCCAGAGCAATTTCCCACTGACATCACAGGCACTCCGGGGCTGTCTTGCGCTGACTTTGGAGAAGTTCTGAAGGGACTCCGGAGCGGCTTCAAAGTCTGTGCCGGTATCTTCAGAGGGACTTTGAAGAGTGCACCCCCCTGTCTCCCAAAACACCTGGGGTGATGGACAGACCCCTTGGGGGTTGATCCAGATTCCCCACATGGGTGAAAAGGTGTTTCCATAGCAGGGAGGTGGAAACACATTGGGTTTCCCATGGAAACACATTGGGTTCTTCCCTTAATCTGGATCTACTAGATCCAGATTGAGGAATGTACCCTTTCCTTAGATCTAGATCTTTTTCGATCCAGATCTAAGGAGCGCAGTGGAAAAACACCCTTATTCTGAGATATATACTGGAATAGAGGCCTGCCATTGACATGCTAGTGCAAGCTCCAATTGGCGAGCTAAGTGCATGTATTCCAATTACTTAAACATCCATTGCTGCTGAATTTCAGTTTTTAATTGAAACAATTTTGCTTTTAAATGTTTTCAGGATTTCTTTTTCCTCAGAAGTTCTTACGACAAACATTAAAGATATAAACTCTTTAACTTATTACTGCAAGTCCCCAACAAGACTGAATAACAGAGTGTTTAGCATAAAGCAAGGGAACCATTTTTACACAATGCTTAGGAAATGAATGAAGATTTCCTCATAAATCTTTTGGCAATTATATCAATCAAATGCATTATTTTTGAGATTGTATCATTAGTACTTAAAGTAGGCTGATTTTATGAAAGCCATTTTTATTGCTATAATTGTTATTGCTATAACTGTTACTGTTTCTATATAATTTCTCCTTTTGAAGACTACTAAATGTGTTTTAAAATATAAAACTACCTTGTACTTTGTCTGTGGATTATTTTAGAAAACACTTTTACCAGTATTTTTCTGATTCATAAATAAAATTGGCTATTTTAAATTAATATCATCAAGACAGTGTTTGGGTCTCACAGGAAATTAAAACCTACTTCTTATCATAGAATGATTTCTTACATAGCTAGGAAATGAGATTTTTATGGACAAACTAAAGGAGTATTGCATTTATAGCTTAGGACTAGCCGTCCTTTCAATGAATGTAAAATACAGACATTTGAATGCCTTAAGAACATCCACATTCTATGTAACTGCTATGCAGCAAGAACTATTTTTCTTATTTGGTGACAGAGAGACATATATTATAGGGTAAAATTACTGAATCTGTGGTTTGAGATTGTTTGGGTCATATTTTTTAATTGAATAGTTCATGATTTGTTGGTGCATGAACTAGTCATTTTGCAAATAAAATAGTCAACGGCTGAGAGAGTTTAGGGGGAGAAATGTCATGAGAGAACATGGAAAATAAAACATTTTTAAAACAATGCAACATTCAAAAGACTGTACCTTGAACTGGGAATGATTAACCAGGATAAAGGTGAAGTCAAAATACTGAGAAAATGTAACATAGTAATGAAAAGATACATTCCAAGCTAGGGACCATTGGGAATGGAATAATTAAAAGAATTAAATTGCTAATGTTACAATCCCATGATACAAATCAAAAGGCTTTGGGAAAATTATGTATACTGTGATATTTGAAGCTCAAAAAGAGAGCTGTAAGAACCGGGAGTGTTCTATTCTACTGTTTATTTGATCCAAACAGTTTTTATTTGGGTTTCCATCTTATGCCATGTGCAAAAAAGCAGAGCACTAAACCTTACAGCCTAGCTACAGTGGAATTATCTAGTAGGTTAATTCCAACATAATTGTGGACAGGTCACATTAATAGATGACATATTGTTTCTATCCTGCAATAATCCCCTTGATATCTGTTATTTCTTGAGACTTTTTTTTTTCAATTCCATAGGTTTTTATTCCATTTGCTCATATGTGCGTTTGCAAATTTCCACCATTTCCTGGTTGTCAGTGGGCACACACAGCAGAGGAAAATCTGAAAGGCATTATTGACAACTCATGTGTCCAGTCTCAGCACAGGCTGCTTTTGAGCTGCAGTATTAAGAGAACAAGTAAACCGGCAGAAAAGGGTTGTGTACAACTATAGTGGGACCAGCATGGGTCATTCAGGCAGGAAACAGGTCACTTTTGCATTTGACAGCTTATTCAAGCACAGCAGAGACAAACTTTGACTGATGATCATAAGTCATTAATTAGTTGCCAGTGCGAAGAGGGGGTACTTCTATGGATAATTGTGGGCATGGCAGCCCATTGAAGAATTGTTGCAATGATCTTTTGTTTGTGTTAAAGGAAAATGCACATTTGCCCTGCTACAACTATCCGTGATTTTCTCTCTCTAGCAAAATGAAAATGGACTACACTAACATTAACAGTTTCTACTACAATAAACAGCATGTGTCATAAGTGCCTTAAGATATTCCCATGTCATAGAACTGAGAATATGGGTCTAACAGATGCACCATGTAGCCATTTTTGGTTTCTTCACCCTTCATTCTCTTAACTTCAGCCATCACATAGCTCCTCGCTCCTTGCAAATTAAGGTGAGCAAATCTAGGAAGGTGACTGGTGCCTAAGACAGTGTAATCCATTTGACTATAGAGTTGGCAACTGGAATTAAGATGATGAGATTTGGACTCCCTTCTTTGGGCCTCCTTTGTACCACAGGCATAGGTGCAGTCCCCAACCAGACCACCAGCTCTTGCAACATGGATGGTCTGGCCTATGCCATCCATATCGCCATGGCAACAGTCATGGCAATATCTGCTGCATGCCCTGCCATTGATATGGTTATCACAACATGGAGCATGACTGCACAGCTGCAATGGTTCCACCCTCTTGCAGCATTTGCACCTGAATGAGAATGCCACTGGGAGCTCATCATCTGCTCCCAGTGAAACTGAACAAGTTCTTTAAAAAAAAAATCATTCTTTTAGTTGTTTTCTATGTTTCTATAATAGATATTTTACATTTATTAAGGCATTATTTTCCTTTTTAGCCACACAGTGCAATTCATATTGGAAACAATGTATGCATGTCTTGTATTAAGTCCAGCTAAGTTCAGTGGGCTTATTCCCAATAGGTGGGCATAGAATTCCACAGCCTTAGGAGTTTTCTTAGGAATAACATTTCCTGTTCTCTTCAACCTGCCTATTTTTCCTCTCTTCAAAAGGTCGCCTGGAAACTAGAATACACACTCATTTTAATCAAAGAAATTATTTCTATTCATGACGGATTGAGTGATAGCTACCTTTTTAAGATTGTTTTAATAAGACTATCTCAAGGTTATTATTAAGCTTAAGTGGCTATGGTGGGTTTGCCATAATTTTGGCTTCGAAATATCTTACTCCTATCACTTTTTATTGCAAGGTCCATATATTTCTAAATTTTAAAATCTAAGCTCCATTTAAAATAAAAATCTCTGTAAGCCTCCTACACAAGATGTTTCTATAAAGATGAAACAGATTTAACATTTTTAAATAAATTGCTGCAAAGACTAGGAAAATGTGTTGGAGTGGGGTTTAGGGTGGGTTGTTGTTTTTTAACTTTCAATTAGTTGCCTGGGCTACCAGGCAGAGCAAATTTTATTAGGGTATTCCAGAAAGTCCTTGACTTAAGCTGCATCCAGATGATGCTTATATATTCTATTATATTTAGTTATTCTAGAATAAAGCATGGATATTCCAGAATATCCTTTCTTATTCCAGAATATCCAAATGTAGCAGAATAAACAAGCAATGTCTAGATACAGCTTTAAACAGGGATTAGAAAGAGTGGTTTGCAGAGCTTTAGTGATCTGTTATTTTCTTGATGCTGGCATCCCTTCACTGTCAGGATCACCACACTTTCCAACCACCATTTCTCCATGAAAATTAGACAGAGGTGAGGGGGCAATTTTTTTCTGGCTGCCACCTGCAGATCTTGCACTGATCTCATGTGAGAAAGATCTGTACAACATTCTGACTATCTGAAGAAGAAGAGGAGGAGGAGAAAGAAGGAGAGTTGGCTTTTCTACCCCACTTTTCTCACCAATTTAAGGGGACTCAAAGTGGCTCACACAGCTTTCTATTCTTCTCACCATAACAGACTCCCTGTGAGGTAGGTGGGGCTGTGAGAGCTCAGAAGAGAACTGTGACTAGCCCAAGTTCAACCAGCTGGTTTCATGTAGGAGTGCAGAATCAAATGTGGTATTCCTAGATAAGAGTCCATCTCCCTAACCACAGGACCCCGCAGTCCAGCTTCTTCCACATATACCAAAACTGTACTTATTCTGATGCATTTTCATTTTGTTAATTGAGACATATTCCTCTGCATTAAAGGATACACCTGAAATCAGGCCATCATGTTTATAACCCAGATGGTACCCATAATAAAAGCAAAGCACCATACCATCATTATGGCTGATAAAATTTTAGTTTCTGTCGTTTAATAAAAGACAGCCATGACTGGCACAACAGGATTAGTTATGGATGGTGTCTTGTAGTAGAGGTGCCCATGGAGGTGCCCATGAGGTCAACCAGGAGTCAACCACAACTTAGTGGTACCCAGCAGCAACAACATCAACAACAATGAATATATGCAGGAAGAAGTTCCTTCCCATGCTGAGGACCGGTCTGAAGGCTTCATTTGAGATAGGTCAGACCAGAAACATGCAGTTGGGAAGCAGAACAGCTTCTGATGGCACTCATCCATGGCAGCTGCTGCTGGCTTCAACCCTTTCCCTTTCCCTGTCCCTGTCCCACAGTCCCATCTCACCAATCACAGCTGCAGGGCTATAAGAGCAAAAAGAGTGGCACCCAACTCCACACATTAGGCACTTCCCCTTAGTCCTTCATGTGTATCTTAAGTCAGCGTTCGTATAGAATTGCACACTTCTGGTGTCTCAGTTACCATTACTTCTGTCTGTTCTGACTCCAGTACCACTTCCTTTAGCTACCTTGTACTCCATCTCACCTGCCACATCTATCCCTAGCTACACAGCTATGAAAGACACCATCAAATTATATATAAATATTTAAAAAATCAATAAATACAGAATGCTTTTTAGTTGTCTACTGAAAGTTTTACCTGTAGCTAGGAAGTTCTAGATGGACCTAAAAACATAAGAACATAAGAGGAACCCTGCTGGATCAGGCCACAGCACATCTAGTCCAGCATTCTGTTGCACACAGTGGGCCACCAAATGCCCATGGGTATCTCAAGCAGAGACAAGGGCAAACCTCCTGCTCTTGAGTCCCAGCAAATGGCCTTAGAAGTATCCTAATTGCCCCCCCCAGCCTGAAAGATGTACTTAAGCGTCCATTCTAGTAGCACATCTGTCGTCCATGAACTTGTCTAACCATTCCTTAAAGCCATCTAGGCTGATAGCTGTTACCACCACTTCCAGCAGCAAATTCCATAGACTGATGACTCTCTGGGTGAAGAAATACTTCCCCTTGTCTGATCTGACTCTCCTACCCATCAACTTTATAGAGTGCCCCCTGGTTCTAGTGTTGTGTGATAGAGAAATTTTCTCTGTCCACCTTTTCTATACCATGCATGATTTTATATACTTCAATCAGGTCCCCTCTTAAACACCATCTGTCCAGACTGAAGAGGCCTAGACGTTGCAGTCTGATTTTGTAAGGGAGGTGTTTTGTAAGGGTATGTTCATTTTATATTTTGTTTTTAATTTTGTAACCTGCCAGGATAAAAATGCAAATAAATCTGCATGGTCCTCTTGGACTGTGCCAGCAGGATGCACATTACCACATGCCAAAAGAGAGCCAAGCCATGTGTGGGCAAACACTGGCCACATGCCACTAACACCACACATGGTCCCAGGAGGCAGAATTTGTTCCTGGGAGCATACTATTTGCAGTGTGGGAGAAAATGTTCTGTAAATATGGCATGGGCCAGGATAATTGCTGCTATCACTATGCAGAAAGATGGTGGTGGCAGCAGTGGTCTATGATCAGTTCTAGAAAGTGACAACATCTCACCAGATTCTAAAGATAGTTCATTATTGGGGCCTTTTCCAGAGCCTGAAGTGTGCAACTTCAGTACCAACAAACTTTAATTACTTGGCCCCAAAGTTAGACCAGGTGAGGGCAGATGTTTCAGAGGATGGCAGGCAGCCTGTTCCTGGAGCAGAGAAAGCAGTCCAATCCAGAAGTTTCATCCACACATGCCAAGTAACATGTTCAGAAGGTTCCTATGAGCCTATTACAGCAAAAACAAAACAAAACAAAACACAAAAAACACAAAAACACAAAAACCCTACCATATGTCTTGAGATAAATTATCAACTTATGCCAAATATATGGTGCCTTAGGCGTCTGTGTGTCAGGACACCGAAACTGAAATATAGTACAGTCAGACTCCTGTATTAAACCTATCTAAAACTCCTCCGAGGCCTGGGACAGTCAGAAAATTGCATGAAATGACACAAGATTTCTCATAATTTTTGTGAAATACCACAAGATTTCACAGGAATTACGGGAAATGGAGTGATTCTTGAGTGAGATTTCTCATGATTTCTGCAAAATCTTATTTATTTTATTTATTTATTATTTATATTTCTATCCCGCCCTATACCTGAAGGTCTTGTGGGATTTCACAGGAATTATGGAAAATGGATTGCATTTCCCAGTGTTTGAATTCTCCGTGGTTTTTCTTTAACCGTGGTACGGCCCGGAACATATCCCCCGCAGATACAAAGCTCCAATTGTACTCCAAATAGATATGCATAATCTATTCCTGGAGTAGCTAATATTTTTTTTTGCCTAATAGTTACACCTAGTTTTTATGTGGTTTTTCTGAGAATATGTACCTGTTGGGGTAAGAATGGCCATCCTAGAGTCTTACAAGAGCAGATATACACAGATAACATGCCCAGAAAATCAGGCACTGTGGGCTCATATTGTTTTTCCTTGCAATGAACAGTCCTTCTGCTGGAAAGAAGCAACTTCTTTTTTGCTCTTTTATACTGAGCGACATTTTGCAGGCTTCATTTCAAAGGCGTCAGTCCACAAACCAGCACTTTGCAGGGGAGGGAGCAAATTCTGCCTGCATTCACTCATGCCACTTACTACTAGTCTTGACCCTTTCCCTATCTCACAGTTCTGTTTCACCAGTCACAGCTGAAAGAGCTGTGACAACAACTCTCAAGAGTGACCCTAGACATAAGATAAATGATTCCATGGATGGATAGGACTCAAATGAATACTGGCAGGTCGATGGTTCTTTATAAAGAAATGAGAAAATGGTTTATTGTTTTACAACTTGTGAAGCAAACAACTAAATAAGTCTTCTCAGAGTCAGTCTACCCAACAACCAATACCCCCACAGGTTGCTGTCAGGACCCCCTTAGGCTGTCACACTAAGCTCTGGAACCCTGTTTCTGTCTTGCTGTTTCCCTCAGGCACAGGACTGTCTCACACACACCAGTCCTCCCTCTTTAGAAACCCAAGCATAAAACCCTGGAACTATCTTGGTGTTTCCCACAGGCACGGGGCAGTTGCACATACATCCTCCCTCCCTGGAATCCCAAGCATAGCACGCTTTGAACTTGTCTGGATGGTACTTTTTATATCCTTGGCCTTGAGCGGGCTCAAGCCTGATTGGCTGTTTGTGGGCAGCTGTTTCCCCCCCTTACCTTACGCTAACTAGGGGTGTCTTGCCCACTCTTTACCCGCTGCTCTGATATTTACATTACAATACAAGGATTACAGCCAGAACAGAACAAATACAGTATACATATGTAAAAGAAACACTTTCAACACACATTAAATACAGTAACACAATGGTGGGCATCACAGGTGCCTAGTTAGGATTTGTAGTACATTTTCCATAGTACTGTATAGAACTGGGTCTCCCTTGCCTCTTTCTGTACAGGCATAAAATATACACATTTTGTATGTACAAAATATACAATGTTGTACATTTTATTGATATTTGACAGCAGTGTTGTTGATATTAATCCAGCCTTTGCTGTTAAAATGATGGATGCATTTCACTGCTTGCAATAGAGCCAAGTTCTCTGCATTGGAGGTCTGATGAATGCTTTTCTTCAGCTTTTAGTCCTGTGCTATAATTAATATATTTGATTGATTTTGTTTGACGTTATGTTTTGTATTGTTACAGATTTGAATTGTATTTCACCTAGAGAACTGTGGTTGGAATGCAACTCAGAAACACAATAAATAAATAAATGATGTGGCAGAGCCTTCAGGCAAAGGAATGCATTGCATCATAGGAATCTGCAGGCTCTCGAATCACACTTTCGGATGCTCAATGCTCACTAGGGACAGCACAAATATTCATAACATTCAAAATTTGGTCAAATTTGGCCAAATTTGACCAAATTCAGGCATTCGAACATGATATTTGTATGCTAACATTCAAACAAATACGAATGTTTCTGGACATTCGTACAAATAGTTCGGACATTCATTAAGCTGGGGAAACATATCGGATACGTATCTATTTGTATCAGATATTTATCTCTTCATATAGATATGTATCTATTCATATCAGATACATATCTGTTCGTGTCAGATACATATCTGTTCACATCAGATATGTATCTATTCATACTAGATACGTATCATATATTCGTATGAATACATACAAATAGATTCTTATCAAATAGAATTTTACCACATTCAAATGTGATATGGATTTTTGAACATTCAATTTATTTGGCATTGAACGCCAAAAACACATCCATGCACATCCCTAGTGCTCACACATGTGACATAAATTCTCTTTAATTAGACATTGGGTTAGCCTATCAAGGAGAGTAGGCTAACCCAATATGAGTCTTTTCTCCCAATATGCACACTGATAAATGTTCTTTTTAGGTGGTAGAACATTCAGTTATCTCTAGCACAACTAAGAAATAGGGCACCAGTTTTACTGCCACATTATATGACATCAGTAGCCCTGGTCTGAAGTGTTATTCCATGCAAAAATCAGACAATGTAAGAATTATCTAAAACTGCTTCAACATAGGCCTCCTCTATCCTGGCCTAGGGTAGGGCCCTTCGGACTTTGGGCAGCCCTTGCCACTCCAAATCCAAGTGCTGGCTGCAAAGGCTGTCCCTAGTTCTTGAAACTTGGTACCCACACTTCAAAAGCTGGGATCAAAAATCCCTTGCCTTTAGAGAGTTTCTGGTCAGGACCTATTTGATATGTGCCAACCTCTGACAGTGCTTGCTTTCTGGTACGCTACCAAAACCCCTCCCCCTTATTCTTACTGGTCAGGTTGGAGACCAGGACGGGGTGCCATTTTGGTATCCTATTCCTGTGGCTAAAGAGTATGAGGAGGGGGAAGGCCCTGCTCTTTCCCAACCTTGCATGTGAAATCCATGCTCTGGTAACCTCTAGATTGGACTAATGTAATGCACTTTACATGGGTCTGCCCTTGAAGACGATCCGGAAGCTGCAGCTAGTGCATAATGAGGCTGCTAGGTTATTGACTGGGACAGCTGGCCAGATGCACATCACGTCAGTCTTAAAAGGATTGCATTGGCTACAAATTTGCTACCAAGCCCAATGCAAGTGTTAACTTTGACTTATAAGGCCCTAAATTACTTGGACTCCAAATATCTGAAGGAATGGCTTCTCCCATATTGACCTGCCCATGCCTTAGGTTCTGGAGGGGAGGCCCTCCTGGTTGTCCCACCACCCTCAGCAGTAAAATGAGTGGGCACCCAGGAGAGGGCCTTCTCAGTAGTGGCCCCTAGGTTTTGGAATAATGTCCTCTTGAGGTGCGTCAGGCTCCCTCACTGTATATGTTCAGAAAGGCAGTGAAGATGCACCTCTTTGCCCTGGCCTTCAGCTAAATGGGGACAGCTTTCCCTTTCCACATGTAGCCACTGGTACTTATTTGCAGATACTATCATTTTAATATAGATTGTTGACTGTTTCAATGTACTGGATTTTAAATGCTGTTACCCTCCCTGAGACCTTCAGGTATAGGGCAGGATAGAAATATAAATAATAATAAATAAATACAGGCCCCTGGGCCCTCCCTAGTCTGCTCTATCCGCAAGTTCAGAAACAGCATAAATGTTTTCAGAACCATGCAAAACACAAAAGAGCATACCATCACATCAACGTTTGCACAGTTACCTACTTGAAAGTACTAAAGCATGCCAGGTAGAAGACCCTATGCTGGCTGTCTTTTGTATTCTTTCAATGCAATATTGTACATACTAAAGATACCTTCCTAATGTTTCTGTGGGCGCATCCCCACGACGTTGTTATCTCGAATTCAAAACGTTTTGATTTCGGGCCGTGCACACGTCACTTCGGCTTAATTCGGTATTTCCGTGATAAACCACGTTATCCCGATTTGAAATAAATCCTGATCTCAACAGGTCTCAGTCCGGAACATGCCCTTGACACGTGTTTAATTTTTTACTGTGTGGACAGTATCGTTCCGGGATGAGATTCAGTGTTAAGGCTGTCCCGCCCCCCCAATCGCACTGTAACCAATGGCTGAACGTATTAGAAGCACGTCATGTTTAGGGTTTCCTTCATTGAAAAAATCCACCCTCAAACACCCACTATAAACCTCCAGTCCTTAAAGCTGAAACACTGTATCAATCTAAGCACTTCACACCTTAAAAACAATGTTGCAGTTTGCGCAATTTCAGACCTTTGAAGGTTCCGAACAGTGGCTTTCAGCCCCCTTAAGGGAGGCTTGTCAGCCACTTAGTCCCCTGAAGGGTGAGAACAGAATGTCAACCGCTTTGAGCCCCCTCTAGGCTACTTTGCCTCTGCCTGTGGTCACACCTAAGGTTTAATCCAGTTTCAGTTCACTTTCAGAGTGAGAGAATACACCAGCAAACTGACAAGCTGGTTTTCTTTCAGGGTTAATAACTCAGAAAATCCACCTTTAGACTAGATAATGTGGAAAGAAAACTACTGGTCACTTTGCTGATGTGTTCTCTCACTCTGAAGGTGGAGTGAAGCTAGATTAAACCTTAGGTGTGACCACAAGCCAAGGTTTTAATCCAGCTTCGGTCCCTGTGAGGTGGGGGGGCGGAGTTCCCTCCCGGCCACGGGGGGAAGAGCAAGCGAGGAGCCCCCTTCGCCCTCTTGTCCACCCCTTGGCTCTCCTCCTCTGCGGGGCAAAGTGGCGGAAAAGCGGGGGAAAAGCGGCGGCGGAGCCCCAGGGAGAAGCCGCTAGCGCCGCAGCGCCGCAGCGCCTGGATGAATGGATGGATGGATGGATGGATGGATGGATGCCACCGCTGCCGCCTCCGCCGCCGGCTGCTCTTCCCTTGGCGCGAGGCTGGAAGGAAGGAAGGAAGGAAGGAAGGATGCACTTGCTGAAGTTCCATGCTTTGCACAACTGTTAAAAAAAGATAGGAACCTTGACTTGGATTTCTATACCTCTTTATAATAATGCTACCCCAGAAGGAGAAGGAGAAGGAATTGGCATTTCTCACCCATTTAAGGTGACTCAAAGAGGCTGACAAAGCTTCCATTCTTCACCCCACAACAGATGCCCTGTAAGAGCTGTGACTAGCCCAAGGCCACTGAGCTGGCTTCACGGAGGAGGAGGAAGAAGAGTTGGCTTTTTTACCCCACTTTTCTCACCTATTTAAGGAGGCTCAAAGCTGCTGACAAACCTTCTGTTCTCCTCCCCACACCCTGTGAGAGCTCAGAAGAGAGCCATGACTAGCCCACAGTCACCCAGCTGGGTTCATGGAGGAGGGTGGAATCAAACCTGATATTCCCAGATAAGAGCCTGGCTCGCTAACCACAACACTTCTGCTTGACTAAATGGCCAAGCACCAGAGCATGAGAGTGTTTTAAAGATCTCATGTGGGCAGCATTTTCATACAGTTAAAAAAAGAAGTGTCTTTTTTTGCCTTCTGCCCCAGATTGGGCATCCTTTGTTTGGGGGTGGCAGTGCCATGCAAGCCCAGGAGGAGTGGGTGGTGATGCAATGGGAGGCCAGGGGCAGCCTGCTTCAGGATGGGAAGTGGAATCTAATCTGGAATTCCCAGATAAGATTCCAGTTGCCAGGATATTAGGGCAAAGCGGACCATGGATAGGTGACCACTAGGAAATCCAATAGGGCAGGATCAATCATGTCCCAAAATCCTGCACCGCACTACCAGGCCTGGCCATGGGTCAATAAAGTTCTGTGCATGGGGAAAGTTCTGATCTCTGTTACTTTCAGAATGAGAGAATATGTGGTCACACCTAAGGTTTAATCCACTTTCATTCCACTTTCAGAGTGAGAGAATATATCAGCAAAGTGGCAAGCTGTTTTCTTTTAGGGTAAAATTCACCTCTGGGAGAGATAATGTGGAAAGAAAATTACTGGTCACTTTGCTCATGTTTTCTGGCTCTGAGGGTGGACTAAAGAAACAGCTTTTTCCTCCCCACGTTCAGGCAAAGTTATGGCTTTAATATGTTTAATATGAACACATTAAAACCAATGTGTTGTGACCCGCACTGAGAGCCTTGTGTATAGAGTGGGATAAAAATATGACACCACAGCCACCCTATGCCTCTTTAATGTTTAAAGCCCCGCTCCTTTGATACAGAGCTGTATTGAAATTGCGGAAATTTGCAACATTGATAATCCGGAGTGTACCAGATACACCGGCTTCGGGAGGGCGGGAGACATGAGATGCTCATGCAATGTCTCCCACCCCCCAGATACCCCCCCTTCCTCTCTCTCTTTGGGAAAGGGGGGGCTTCTTAGGAACCCCTCCCTCTCTCCTCTCTCTTTTTGGGAAAGGGGGGCTTCTCTCACTTTAGAATCCCGTCTGTGCAAGGACGACACCCCCCCTTTGCTAGTCCCCCCCAAGACTCTTTTCCTTGGTGCCTTAGCAATGCCTCCCTTCCCCTCCCCACCCCCACCCAGCTGCTGCTGCCCCCTCTCCCCCCATCCTCATCTTCCTCATGCCGCAGCACCTGGATGGATGGATGGATGGATGGGTGGATGGGTGGGTGGATGGATGGATGGGTGGGTGGATGGATGGATGGCTGCTGCTGCTGCTGCTGCTGCTGGGAAGGGGGAGGGGCAGGGAATTCCCGGCAGAGCATGACGCAAAGAGAAGGGAGGGTGGGATCCTGGCAGGGAAAACCAATCACAGGAGAGAGTGTGGGCAATGGGCAGGAGGACAATGCTGCCATGTGGACTCCGAGTATTGATCCCGCGTTAAGGCTGCCATCGGAACCGGATCAACTTGCAAGTCGTCTGGACAGCTTTGTTCCGTTTCTTTTATTTCGAATTCTTTAAACTGAAATAACACATGCCATGAAGACGCGCCCTGTAATACATTGCAATGCTTTATCTAGAAGTAGGGCCAAGCTATTTTCTACAAAATGTTATAATACTGCACCAGTATTGTGGGGGAAGGTTTGTCAGGGGCACTGCCTGAAAGGAGTTTGGACAGTGTAGGATTTGGCCTCTATCTCTATTGCTTTGCATCCCTATTGCTCTGACTGACTCCAGCAGAAAACGCAGAAGTTAAAGAGAGGAATTGATACTGCTTTCCGCCAAATGGATGGAAAGTCACTGGTATTGCTAGAGCCATGAGCTTCTTTCCTTTCTGACATGGAAAGCAGAATCAGACTTGTTTTCCTCAGTAGGTGCTATTTTTATCATTCTGGTCCTTCAAATGCCTGCAAGAGTGGTTTTTGTTTTTAGACAATCCTGAATTATATAGGAGGAGTGACATGAAGCAATTAACACATGTTGGTGGCAGTGGTTAAGTACCATTAAAGAAGAAGAATGTGAGGCCATTTAATGGCTGTTGCTCTTTGTGTTTTCACTTAATTGATTAGTCACAAGATAGCCCAAAATTATCCCCTTTTGAGGCAAGAGGCAGCTTTAAAACAAAGCCCAACTAATGTGCTTCTCCAACATACTTGTAACTCTTTTATACTGTTTAGATTTTCTGTATAAGCATATTCCCTACTGTACTGAAAACAGATATTTAATCTGTATTTCTAGAATTGTGTTTATCTAAGTCCGACTGAGCTCAATGAGATGAGCAGGACAAACTGATTGTTCCTCACATAGGGTGGCTGCAGCTTGGCCAGCAATACTGGAACAGTCATTTTATTTGTTTATTCATTTAAGGTTTCTGTGCCACTTCCTATTGTAAAATTTTGAGGTGGTTTACAATAGAAACAGGTAAAAGCAATGTGTCTATTTAAAAAAAACTTTTTAAAAAGGTAGGTGGGGGGAAAAAAATGAAAGACCCCAGTTTTCTCACCTTTTATTCTTCTCCCCACAACAGAACACCCAGTGGGGTAGGTGGGGCTGTGAGAGCTCAGCTGGCTTTGTGGAGGAGGGCAGAATCAAACCTGGAATTCCCAAATAAGAGTCTGGCTCCCTAACCACTAGATCAGACTGGCTGTTTGGGCAGCAAGGTGGGTGTTACATTGACAGCATCCCCAATCTGTCTCATTGGCCCATCACAAGGCACAGGACCTTGGATCCCAAAACAGTCAGCAGGGATTTGAAGGTCAGAAGAATGGCGGATCTATAAACAACAGCAACTCTCCCACCTCTACCCTCCTGTCTGGCACAAAGCTGCACACGAGGACCTGGTGGGCACAGCTAAGTCAAGGGTATTCATCCCAACTCCACTGTACAGGTTTCAGTGATACTTGCCAGGTCAGCACCCTCTTTCTCTTAGCATTTCTTATGATAGTTTTATACTTTTAAATCAACAAAAATTGAACAAGAAGGAAGAGGGGAGGGGGAGGAGGGGAAAGGAAGAAAAAGAAGAAGAAATAACTAGAACACAGGTGATGTAACTCCCACCCTAAGTCTAACGAGCATGGGTTAGAGCACATTATTGTACATTCCACATGGTGTTGGCTGTGGTGAAAATGAATTATTTCTCTGCTAACACTGCGGGCATGTCTCCATGGTCTCTTTTTGCTTCTCTCTTGCATCGGATTTTTAAAAATGTGCATTGTAATTTGAAATAAAATGTCCCCATGTGGTTTGGGGCAACACAGATTTAAAATGTACTTTCCTGTCCCCATGCAAACCGCTTTTTGTGAGCACACTTCTTTTTCTCCCCCCCCCCCCGCCCATTGCAGTGATGACAGGCAAAAACCTCAATTGAACCTCTACAGCACAACACAGATCATCCCTTTACTTGGCTGCAAAGAGTTAAAAGCATAACTGAAAGCAGCTCACTCCCTGCAGCTGCCTGCGTGCAGAAGCTGTCCAGCAAACTCTTTCTTTCACATTATTGGGAGGGGGAGATAAATTCTGTGCTTGCTATCAGGGGAAAGTAATGCTAATTATCTTAACAATGGAAGGAAAACATCTATTTTAAGAAGAAAGAGATCGGTGGTCTGTTTGTGTGCTTAAACGGAATGGAGGGAGGCTGGATGTGACAGCTGCCTGGCTGACAGGCTGCAGGGAGATTTGCTTTTAGTTAGACTTGTAACTATGTTATAAGCATTGGTTATGCTTTTAACTCTTGGCAGCCAAGGAAAGGAATGTTTTCACACACATGTGTAAAGAGCGAGAAAGATTAATGTAGCAGGAAAGACACTTTAAAGAGATCTGTGTGTGTCTCCATGTTCCCAGGATAATCCACGGTTTCCCCTAATGTCAGATTCAGTACTGTTTGAAAGGTTTTTTTTTTCTGCTGCGGATTTTCCTCCTTTGCGCCTGATGTAGCCCAGAGTAAAGCTGCACATGGAGATACTCCGAGGCAAAACAAGCTTAAATCTGGAGTATTTTCAACATGTAGACGTGCCCTGCCTCTTCAAGTAGCTTTTTTTAGTACTGAGAATGGCCTTATGCGACTGAACCCAAGGAAGCAATGTCAGTTGCTATCCAATGTCTGATGTGACAAATTTGAAAGGCATGTTGTGAGGGCAAAGTCACTAAGATTTGCAGGGGATTTAATACCACAATTTGCTGGGGTTTGCCCAACTACTCGCCTTTATATCCTTGCCCTTCTTGGCTTGCAAAAGCTGGCAGGGTAGGTCTGAGTGGATTCAGGGAGTTGTGAGTGCCTCTTTCAGAGACAAAATAGTCCTCCCTGGATCCTAAAGAGTTAAACAGCGACAACATAGTAGCCAACACGGCAATACTATCTATTGAATAGCTGGTATAACTTTAGAAATGGTCGTGTAGCCAAACGTGTATTATAAACCTGTAATCTATTGTTTTTTATTTATCAGATTGAAGTAAAAAATACAACATCAGCACACTGTATAAAAGTGACTCTGCTGTTGCTTTCAAAACCAAGAGAAATTATGGCAAGAAATAAAATCATTTAACCTTCACAAAACTTTTTTAAAAATAAAACAGAATAAAATGTTGCTTCCTACATCATCCCAACAGAAACTTATCTATTGAGTTACACACTGTATATATGAATAATTTGTGCTTAGCCTATCTGCTGTGCTTCTCAGACAGTTCCTCCATTTCCATGGATTTTACACAAAAAATCTTTCTGCTGGATTATACTTCACTTTGGCTTTCATTTCCTATTCACTCTACGCTCAAGTTCCTGAAGCGTTAACTGTTATTGTTATTAACAGATCATTATTAAAGAATTACTCTTTCCCTCAGCCTTTCAAATGTGTCAAGCTAGAAATTTAAACGAGTGGATAATTATATCCGTTATAGAATCTATTTTGATGGCTTGAAAAGTTAAACAATGAAAATATTTCCGTATAATTAAGATTGACTGAAGCTGAGGAGATACCTGTTTGAGCTCACTGTTGGAGTTGATCCAGTGTCAGCTGCTGCATCCACAGGGAACCATAGGGAACTCCCCAGATCCAGGAATTGGACATCCAAACATCTAGGTGCCCTTGGAGTGGTTTGTTTATATGCCCTACTACCAGCTGAACTTCTGGGCTGCCTCTACTATTCTGGAGTCAATTTACCTCCTAAGCATTATGAATGGTACTTTGGGTGGTTGTTATTTGAGTACAACTGAGTCATGACTGACTCCTGGTTGATTGCATGGGCACCTCCTTGGGCACCACTATACCGTTTACTTAGCAGACATACAGATGCTACTTCTCAGCAGATGTTGGGGATTGAACCAGTGACCCCCTGTTTTCTAGGCAGATAGTTCTACTACTATGCTACAGCTACTCCCTTGGGGTAGTTATAAGCCCCTAAGCTGCCTCCTCCTCCTCCTCCTCTATGTGGAGTAACTGGCAGAGGTGTTTTCACATCAGACCAAAAATAGCATCCTGAGATGCTTTGCCAAAGGTCTCCTAAATTGTTCCTGGAGATATACCTGCAGTGAATCAGAAAAGCTAACAGCTTGGGTAGCTAGCTTGGGTAAAAAGACGTGGCCAGGCTGGTGCAGGGGTGGAGGTTGGCTTTGGTGGCACTTTAGGGCTCCAACAGCCATGTGAGTAGCAAGCCCTTTCCTTCTCCTTTCTTCTGAAATAAGCTCCTGATGTTCCCAAATAATACCTCTTTAGTTTATACAAACTAATAAATGAACTTGCTAAATACTTCAGCATAGCTCTAGGATCATGCATGGTGCATGTTATCCCATCTCATGCAATCCAGCCCATGACGGGATGGGCTGTCAGTGGCCTTCACCAAGTTCCTGACTTCCACAGTTGTCAGTCATGACTGTCCTGGATTGGCAGCCACAGGTGGTACATGTCTGGCACCACTTCTGGGTGCCTGGTAAAATGATGCCGAGTATCTTGGCCTGGTTACTGGACAAACCTGCCCATGTGCCATCTGTATACATATGGATGATCTGGGATACCTGGAACACTGCGTAGATCATTTACAAGTGGTTGTAAATGTTTTATGTTTTATTTGATATGTTTTATTGTTATTGTAACCCACCCTGGGACCATTTGGTGAAGGGTGGGATATAAATTCATTAAATAAATAATAAGTAGATAAACTCAGTTGCATTTATCTAAGACCTTGAAACTTAATTGAATGAGAAGGATGACCAAATTGTTCAAAGTTAAATACACTACTCTGAACAGTAGGAATATGATTATCCTGGACTGTTACAAATGAATTCATTTGAGATATTAAGTTGTACATTCTTCTGCTACTACTGTTGATTATTTACTTGCTAACAAGATAAGGTATGGACAAAACTGGCATTGGACTTAATTTAGTTTCTAAAATAAACCAATGAGTTGCCTACTATTATTTCCATACATATCAACAACACCTGGACATGTTTTAGCTGCCTAATACTCCTGGGACCACTCAAGGGCAAAATTCTACATATTCATTCAGAAAAATGTCTACTTTAAGGTCCATTTATGTTAATATTACTTATTTCTAATTTTAGGGTAGAGGATTTCAACTTTAAGTGCATGTTTTCTGTACGTCCCTCTCCCTTCCTTTATTAAAGATAGCTATTTGTTTATTTATTTGCATTCATATTGGCATGGTCTCAAGGTGGGTTGCAACTGAATGAACTACCAGAGGGACAACCTGTGGTCTATCTAACTGCCTTATTTATTGATGGTATTAAGGAAAGCACAACTAATGAAAAGAAAGTGCTGCGGTTTTAACAGTTATTGATTCAACATTCGACAGTTGTTTTATCACCCTGAAAATGATCTTGCTGGAATTATTCCAGATACCTGACAATCCATCTCTGATTATTTCCTTCCAGTAAAGAAACCACTGTGAAACACAATAACCATATTAACTTGATTGATGTCTCATAAGGGGATGAATGAACTTTGCAGGAACCCAAAAGCAGTTCTCTTCTAGTGAACCACACTAAAAAAGCTGTGGTTCATCACAACATTCATTGTAGAACAGTCACAGCTCAATAAAAGAGTTGTGCTGTTGAGGATCCATGCACACACAGGTGCCTGCCTTTGCTAATTACAGTGCCATAAATCAAAGATCATATCTGTTTATGACAGTTGGAAATTTGTTGCAACATTTCTCCTCTTTTTAAAAAAGAACATGTGACAAGCTTTTATAATACTTTGATATAAAATTAAATTAAAAAAAAAACACCAAACCTAAAACTGAATATAATTTTTCAGCACTTACAACTATCCCAAATGGAATAATCTAGAATGACTGAGAGTTGTATGATTTGTACAAATCAAGACCAGGAATACATACTATGGCTGCATTCCCATAGGGACTAAAATTTGGACTGGATTCGGACTTGGCATCCAGGGTTCCCATTAAATTGGCCAGTAGTGCAAATCCTGGAAGCCTCATTCTGATGCCACTTCTTTTCCCCCAGATTTTCTACAGAAACCCCTGCAGAAATCCGGGGGGAAATACCCCTGGTGAAACAGGACTTCTCCAGTTCAGTCCAGGTTTTAGTGCTGGAGAAGACGAGCGAAGGAGGAGAGCCAGCGTCTGGGGCAGGCGAGTGAGCGGGGTGTGTGGGGAGGGGAGGCTGCCCCGTCGGACGGCAGGCAGGCATGGAATGGAGTGGGAGGGAGAAGCAAGGAGGGAAAAGGAAGGGAGGCAGCTGAGGATGGGGCTTTGCTAAGGCCTCATTGGTTGTAGGCAGCCAAGGATTGAAGGAGGAGGAGGAGGGTGCCAGTGGCAGCGGCAGCTCCTGCCCTCAAAACCCGCTATGCTGTTCGTTGGTGTGCTTCTGCACAATTGAGGGTCCCATTTGGGAACAGCCCAATGCATGCTCGGTGCCATTCCCAGCCTCCAACTCAAACCTACTACAGAACCCGGATCAGAGTAATCTGGGTTTGCAGTAGGTGGGAACACACTCTATGACATAAATCTAGCTGAGATGATTTTAGCCTTTAGTTACAATTCAATTCAATAGATTTTCATTCAGATTAGAGGAAGGTTGGATTGTGTTATTATATACATCTTAGTTCTTACTATAAATAATTGCTCTATCACCTACGTTATTATTTAAGAGTATCCCTGTAAGCAGAATTACTGCAGCAAAGGGCCTCACATTCTCATTCTGTAGAAGCAATCTAGAGGAATATATTGATTTACAGTAGCAACAGATCCTGAGAAAACAAGCAGGAACAATAGAATCCCATACTATCTGTGTAAGGGTGACATCTGCTCTGTCATCTTACTTGTCACTAGTGAAGAATAAGAAGGGGCATACAGGTCTCCCTTCTATATGCTGGTGTGGTTTAAGGGAGGCCTTGCCCTCTTCTAGTCTGTCTGAACAGGACAGAGCATACATTGGGCTAGGACAGAGTGTAGATTGGGCTAGGACACCCAAAAAGAGTATCCTGGTCCCATCTACCATTAGATCTCTTTTTTGAAGTCTACTTTCATTCTGGGTTCTGTACTACCCCATGTAAATGTGCAGATGACACACTTTCATGATTCATTATACCACAGGGGAACCATTTCAGTGGTGCAACAAGGTATATCACCCAACAAAGTATATCACCAAAATGCCACACCCCTGGGAGGTCTGGAAAGTTCTTGGCCTTCAGAGCATTTGGCAGTTTCCTACCTAAAGCTGGTACAGCTTCAGAGATGGCATGAGAGTTGGTGCAAACAGGTGGTCCCAATGCATATTGCCTTGTTCTATGACAGGAGAAATCCATCCTTGCTTGGGACAGATTGCTTATTCCAGAGCATACCACTGTGATCCAGAGTAGAGCTGGTAAGCATGGAAACAGCCTTATTCTTACTCTTGTAGCAACTTGGACTTCTCAGTTTTCCTCTTCCTTAGACTAATTCTCATATGGCCTCATAGTAGATGATGAGGTAGCTTCTGGTAAAGAGCATCTGTATTTGCAGGAAGCATTTTCAACCCAGAAATGCCTCCTGCCTTGCTAGATTCTACCCCATCAGTAGACATAGTATTTCTTGATTTCAGCAAAGCATTTGACAAAGTGTCTCATGCGATCCTCATTGAAAAATTGATCAAATATGGTTTTGACAAGGCAACTATAAGGTGGGTTCAAAACTGGCTTAGTAATCGTACTCAAAGAGTGGCTTTAAATGGCTGCACATCCAAATGGAAGGGTCAAGTGGAGTACCACAATGTTCTGTCCTGGGCCCAGTTATGTTTAATGTTTTTATAAACGATCTGGACGAGGGAGTTGAAGGGAAACTGATCAAATTTGCTGATGACACAAAGCTAGGGGGGATTGCAAACACCAGAGAAGAGAGAGAGAGGATTCAAAAAGATTTAGAAAAACTCGAACAATGGGCTGCAACTAATAAAATGGTATTTAACAAAGAAAAATGCAAGGTTCTGCACCTGGGCAAGAAAAATGAAAAAAGCACATATACAATGGGAGGAATTCGGCTAAACAGCAGCACATGTGAAAAAGACTTGGGTGTCCTGGTAGATCATCAACTGAACATGAGTCAACAGTGCGAGGCAGCTGCAAAAAAGGCAAACGCAATCCTGGGGTGTATTAGGAGAAGCATAGAGTCCAGATCACGTGAAGTTATTATCCCCCTCTACTCTACCTTGGTCAGACCTCATCTGGAGTACTGTGTCCAGTTCTGGTCACCCCAGTTTAAAAAAGACGCTGACAAGCTGGAGCAGGTTCAAAGGAGAGCTACCAAGATGGTGAACGGTCTGCAAACCATGTCCTATGAGGAACGGCTTAAGGAACTAGGAATGTTTAGTCTACCAAAAAGAAGACTGAGAGGAGACATGATAGCTGTCTACAAATACCTCAAGGGTTGTCACAAGGCAGAGGGATCAGCCCTGTTCTCACTCAAGGAAGGACTAGAAACAATGGGGTGAAACTGCAGGGGAAAAGATTTAGTTTAGATGTTAGGAAAAAATTTCTAACAGTAAGAGTGATCAACCAGTGGAACAGGCTGCCACGGGAGGTGGTTGGTTCCCCTTCGATGGAGGTCTTCAAGCAGAGACTGGACGGCCATCTGTCTGAGATGGTTTAGGAGATCCTGCCTTGAGCAGGGGGTTGGACTCGATGACCCAGGAGGTCCCCTCCAACTCTACCATTCTATGATTCTATGATTCTATGATCTACTTGCAGTGGTGCACGAAAGGTGCTGCATCTTTCTCATCAAGCACCATGACCATTTGCACCATTTCTGATGTTAGGGGTCATCTGAGGTGCCACACAAGTGCACAGCACCTCAGATGATCCCAAATGCAACTGCATATGCACAGCACGGCACAACACTGTCACGGTGGTGACAGTGTCAGTGCATGCTCAGTCACACAAAATGGCACAAAGAAGATGGCGGCGATTGGACATGCTACTGGACATACAGTAGGTGAGTGCCTGGGTGTGTGTGGGGGGGGGTTGGTGTGGCATGTACTAGCATTCACAAGTGTGAACACTAGTGCACATTAGTGGATAATGCACTTTTCCCATCCAGCAGATGGGAAGCCAAGTGCAGAAACGTCTCTTGATTTTAATTAAGGTTTTATACAACTGTTATGATTTTAACTGTTTTTATTCTTTGAATACCACTTTAGGATTATATTTTAATGGAAAGAGGTACTGTATATTCTGGCGTATAGGACTACTTTTTAACCCAGGAAAATCTTCTCAAAAGTCAGGGGTCGTCTTATACGCCGGGTGTCATCTTCTTATACAGCGAGTATATCCCAAACTCTATATTTTAACTGGAAAACTTGGGGGTCGTCTTATACGCCCAGTCGTCTTATACACCAGAATATATGGTATATAAATATTTTAAGTAAAATAAACAGATCCAGCATTTGCTTTGCACCAAGAGATAAGAAATGGCAGTTAGTTTTAACTAGCTGAGAGCTCCTCCCTACATAGCCAAACTGATGGGAAGAGAAGGGAGTACGCTGGAATGTTTATTTCATTTTCATGTCTATATATTTATATCCCGCCTTCACCAAATGTTCCCAGGCCAGGCCACAACAGTCATAAAATCAGAAAACATCAATAAAACCAATAGAACTATTGAACAGTATAAAAACAGCTGAAACCCCCCAACCCAACACCAGAATGGGCACCCAGACCAGGTTATACTCCATACAGTGTGGATGAGCAATCTAGCAGGGGACATGGCCGTCCCGTAAGCCAATTCACTTTGAGGAGGGAAGCCTCTGGACCCTCTCCAGGCCCAGCTTAAGGATAAATAAGCCATTTGTTTGTTTACAGCTTAGTTTCCCTGTAGCCACAGCTCCTTGCTTTTTTAGGCCCAAATCCAAAAGAGAAGGCTGTAATGCCTGCAACCATAAAAAAATCAGCAACACTGACCATCCGCTGGATCAATCCACCTCCTCTGTTTTACTAGAATGGATGCACAGGTACTGCCTCTGTGTTGGAGAGGCAAACGGGATCACCCTCAGGTGAAAGTTTTGTCTTTGTTTTCTGCTTGCGATGCCCAGAAGCTATTGCTGGGCTACTGTGTGATATATGATGCTGGACTAGATGGCCTGTGGCCTGATCCAGCAGTGCTCCTCTTATGTTCACACACAGGAAAATGCTTTTTAAATACCCAAGAGAGTTTTCTTTTTTCTTTCTTTTTAAGTATCAAAAAGTGTTGAGGTTATTCAGTCTACAAAATGAGTCATCAAGTCTAGTAATTTGTGAGGGGGAAAATGTGTCACATACTGAGAGGCAGCTAGAGAGTAATTAATGTTAAAGCTGTAGCCCAGAACACAGAAAAACTAGTTCCCTAGGGTTGTGATCCAGATCCCTGTTAGCAGAAAGGGCTTATATGTATGTTGCTTTATGCTAAGTAGAGTTTTCCATGTGTATATCTGATGACAGATGCCCAATACTGAAACCACTCCTTTTCTCGTGCACAAATTGGGATGGAGGTCTGCATTCAGTTATTCCACAGAATCTGGCAATGTTTATCATCATTAGGAGAGATGGACCAAACAGCCTAACCCTGCTTCTTTTCCTTTTTTGTTAGTAGTGCTAAATGTGTTCCTTTCCCACTGCGTTTTGATATTTTAAATGCCGTCTGCACTTCAGGCCTCTTCACTAAATTACTGTACAGTATTTTATTTCACAAAAATAATTTGTTTGTTTGTATTTCTATCCCTCCCTATACCAGAAGTTCTTAGGGTGGGTAAAAACATTTAAAATCAGGCATTAAAACAATAACAACAGCAGTATATATTTAAACAATAACAGTATCTGTAAAGTGGGAAGTGACAGTATATTCTCTGGTGAAAATAATGATGATGATGAATTTGTTTGTTTTAAAATATTTATAACCTGCCTTTCACCTGACGACCCAGGGCAGCTCACACCTCCCTTGAAGTTAAAAAAAATCAAATAAAAAATAATTGAAATATATTCTCTCTATTTTTTTCACAGGCAATGTTAAAGGCCTGGGTGAGGAAGTCACATTTAACCAGACACCCAAACCTATATAACGATGGTCCCTGAAGCTACTCTCGCTAATTTCCATCCACACTCCCCCCCATGCACTATGATCCTCCCATTCCTGTCGTCTCTCTTTACCCCTGGTCCCCATTGCCTGGTCTCGTTTTCGTTCGTTCGTTATGGAACCGTCTTCCCATCCACATCAGTTCTTTAACCTCCTTGCAAGCTTTTAAATCTCAATTTAAAACTTTTTTATTCTCTATGGCCTTTGGCCCTGATAACTGAACTTCCTTTTCATTTGTTTTGTTCTAATGTGTTTTTGATTATATTATGTATTATTTTAGTTTTACCGTTCTAGTAATTTTAATCTTTCTTTATCTGTATCCTTTTATTGTTCTGTTTTTTAAATGTTTGTAGTTTGTACAGCGCTATGTACATTTATAGCACTCAAGAAATATAATCATCATCATCATCATCATCAGCCGATACATCACGCAGTCCTAGGTGCTTGGGAAGTGCCCGACTAGTGATATAATACGAAATCCAGCATAGTGATCTCGTTTGTTGTGTGTAACTGTTGTTTTACATAATAATATTCAAAAGCCTGTGTACACCACCAAAAAGACTTTCCGTACCTCCAGCCCTTGGTCCTTAATGTGTTAGAGAGAAATAAAGAAGTTACTTTATAACAGGCAGGTCTGTGTGGGAAAAGGTGCCCCTTTAAACCATTCAGTGCTTTATATGTATTGTAAGTTCCAACACCTTGAATTGGGCTCAATAGCAAACAGATAACCAGCATATGTCTTTTCAAGACTGGTGTAGTAAAATTGCTACATTCTGTACTAGTTCCAACTTCTAGACCAATCTCAAACTTAGTTTCATGTAGAGTGCCCTTCATGCACGCTCAACTGGCTGCAAATGGCCTACAGAGGCATCCTGCCTGTCTCTCCAACCTGTAGGAGGTACCTTGACATCAATTCTAGTAGCAATTGATACACCTGTCCTCCATGACATTGGTCCTTTCTGCACTTCACCTTATTCTGGAATATTTCTCAGGATAGAAGTCTGTTGTCTGCATGCTAATACAGACTATGGTAGGCCTTGCCTGGGGCCTTTCAAAATTTGCATTACAATGTGGACAGCAGGCTCCTGTTGCAGGATATATTCCAGAATAAGGCCAAGTGTGGAAAGGACCGTTGTCTAAAGCTTTTCTTAAAGCTAGTGAGGCTGGTTGCTGTCATCTTCTGGTACTAAATGACTCTCTGGATGAAAAAAGTATTTTCTCTTATTGATTCTAACTCTTTTGCCCCTTGTTTCTAATGTTGTATGATAGAGGAAATAATTTTCCTGTATCCAGTTCTTCCACACCATGCATCATTTTATGTACTTCCATCAGGTTACCTGTTAAGCTCCATCTTCTGAGGTGGAAGAGATGTAGAAGTTCCAGCCTGATTTTATAAGGGGAAGTTCCCACTTGACTATTTTAATTTGGATTGGACTATTTTAATTCAGATTCAGAACTGAGTGTATATTCGGGCTCAATTCAAATACCGCAGTTCCCATTCAAACTGCCCAAATCCCCAGCACGGAGAAACAGGATCTTTTCATCTTCGGCCCTTGTCCAAACCCTGTAAGAATCAGCTGAGCAAAAGAACAGACAAGGCAAAGCCATCACTCTCCCTTTCAAATCAGATGCTCCCTCCATTAGAATGGAGGATCATAGTTTTGAATGAGCTGCTCAGGACAGAGTGGAGCTAAAAAAGGATCCCCTCTGCTTGCTGGTACAATTTAATGTATCTCTCATAATTACAGTGGTGATGGTGGTTCCTGCACAGGTTCAAAGAGAGGAGAGGGGATTCTTTTCCTTATCCTTTGCTTTGAATGAGCTGCCCAGGATGGAGCGGTGCTAAAATAAGTTTCCCTCTGTGATTGTTAGCTGCTACAGTGTAATGTATCTCTCGTAATTACAGTGGCATTCACAGAAAGGTGAAATCTGTGTTCAAAGATCCAACACTTTTCCCGATCTCTGGGAGTCTAGCATTGCAGGGATTGGAAGGGCAGGGGTGTGGGCACACCATAGTGCAGCTTTGAAAACTGCCCCTTCAGTTTCCAAGGCCAGGAACTATGATTCCTAGCTGTCAGTGGTGTGTGTGTGGGGGGGGGGGGAGGGTTGCAACTCTCACATGAGCCTCACTGCCATGGGGAGGAATGGGCCAGATCAGTGCTGTCAGTGCAGACAGTGCTGATCCAGCTGACACCTCCAAAGGAAGAGTTGATGCAGTTAAGCCAGATACACTGATCTGGAGCTGTCCCAGGTTAAGTGCAGGAACGTGGTATGATGAAGACCTTCAAGTCTTCTGAAAGTCCAGACAAACAATGTCAATGGAATCACCTTTATTCACATGTTTTTGACACTCTAAAATAATTCAAAGGCATGATTTATCTTTGTAGAAGCCATGCTGGTTTTCCATCAGCAAGGCTTGCTCTTCTTTGATTTCACTATTTTTTCCTATAATGCTGGTTTCCATTACATTACCTGGAACTGATGTTCAGCTGACTGGTCTATAATTTCCTGGATCACACCTGGATCCTTTTTTGAGAATCGGTGTTACATTTGCAGCCCTTCAGCCTTCAGACACGGGATTACTCTCAAGGATCACTATTTCTACCTATCCTACTCCCTGATACTCCCAAGCCTTGCCCCCACCTACCCACCAGTCAAAATGGGCATTGGTTACCATTTTCTATGGGACTTTGTGAATTATTGAAACAATTTATTTCCAGTACAGTAGTGTTCATGGATGCCTCATAGCATGTCATTTTTTCAGATGCAATATTTAAGTACCTTTCAGGTATGTAGTTCAGCACTTTTTCTGAAAGCAAACTATCTCCACTATAAGCTTATTTTAGCACAATTTAGACAGCGTAGAGACTTCTCAAAATTGTTCCAGTGTTTTTGTACTCAGCATCAAATTCTCCACTTCTGTTACTAGGAACTCCATTCATCTTTGACTTCTGCTAAATTGCTTATGTGAAGAGAATACATATAATCACCTGAAGTTAAAACACTTCACACTGTTTTTAGGAAATAAAAGTCTTGTTATCAATGCAATATTTTCTGCAAAGATGTTCTATATGAACTAATAGCTGGACTGTAATGAATGTAGTCAAATCATTTGTATTTACAGTCCAATTTTTTTTAAAAAAAAAATTCTATGAGAACTGTTTGAAATTTCTTTCACACTCAATTGAATGAACAATTGAGCAATTTCCTTTGTTAATAGACTTAATTAATCAGAGAAAGTATGGCTGCCAACTTGACAGCTTGAATGGATTTTGGAGAGGGTAGTTTATTCTTTTGGGAGTATTGGAGACTAATGCAATTTGCTAAGGTTTTCATCAATGAGTGTCATACATATGAATCATATTTCCAAGAACTAGGCTATTTAAAGCATTTCCTTACTGGGATCTTTGGCTTTAATTACAGAAGGGAAACAATATAGAATACAAGTTGGCTATAGTATTATTCAAATGGTTCTGAGGCGGGATCGTTCACACACCAGTCTCCCCCTCCCTCCGCTCCTGAACATTCTATGCTAAAAAAGGTGGATTAGAGAACGCTTGGGAACACAAGGGTCACATATTGTCCCTCTGAGGTATCCCTTTTGTAATGTCTGGATACTGCCAGTGTGGATGGTGCTGCTCTAACCTACATCTTCCAGTTGTCTGGATCAATGGGCTGCGCTTTCTGGACCCACTTGATACAGTTTAAAGGCCAAAAGGGTCATCACTAGTCGTGGATCTAAGTGGCTGTCAAGTTATGAAAACAACCATACAGTAGGCTTCATTCTGTGCCCAGAGAGGGACACCAGTCTGTTCTTCTGCATTCCATTAAAAAAAAAATAGTGCCAGATGATTAGTGTGAACATCTATAAATTTAAGTTTCCCATCCACATATGGTTACAGTAGCTTAAATTAACAGGAATGTGTGGCTGAGCTTGTTCTCTCCCACAGACCATGCATTAAATTCTTATCAGTTTGTTTAAAATAAGTTATTGTTGCAAACTCTGAAAGTTCTCAAAGCAAGTATATCTTGATGTTAGGATATTTTAGTTATATTCATCTTATTCTTTTATATCAAGGAGAGTTTATATAGGGTATTAGTCACAAAGGCACTTAAAGCACCCTCCTGGTTGCCCAGAGACAAGACATCCAAACATCTAGGCACCAAGGGAAATGGGCTTTCACCTGCTCCTGCCTCCACAGCTCAGATAAAATGACCTATCATATGTCATGTAAATGCATGCTTTTCCCATTCCATTTCTTTGAACTAACGTGTCTTATGAGCCCATTCATACTGGACAATGTTTGTTTTAGGATGACTGCACAAATCTCTCACTTTTTTGCCCTTGATGTGCTCGTTCTCTCCAGGAGTATTTATACAATATTTGTGCCTATAGCAGCTCACCAGTTATAATTGTAAGGCAATAATGAAGAGCAAAGCTTTGACTAAATGGCTTGCTTTTGCACCTGGGAAAAAAGAAAGTAACTAGTTTTGAATGCTATTTATTTTAAGTACTGTACTGGAGCACTTTCAACTCTAAGCTGTAATAACCTCACCAAAACAGACTAGGGCCCTTTCTGCACTTACCTTGCTTAATCCATATTAGTGAATCCGGATTAGCTATATCTCAACCACAGGGAAAGTCATCTGCATTGAGTGGTCTTGAAAGCAGCAAATGTGTGCCTAACCCTGTTCCGCATCACTGGATCAGACTACCACTGTAAGAACTGCTGCATCTGGGTAATGGGAGCAAGTTGTTTTCAAAGGCAATGCAAAGTGAGGTCTTTGCAGGCACAGATAAGGCGGCTTGTCATCTCGGCAGGCCTTGTGGCCCAGTGGCTCTTTCTGGTCAAAGATACTGCTGTCTGAACATTAGAGCAGACCTGTGGAAGCTCCCAATGATGGTATGATTTGTCCCCACCAAAGCTATGGACTGGGAAAGCGCACCTGTGGCAGTATTCTGGCCTATTAAGAGCATGCAGACAGCGTATCCACATAAGCCAAAAATTTAACAGGCGGTCACACACCAAGAAGTCACATCGAAGTGCCACGGGGCATTGATGCACTGCAGATACGTGCAAGGCCAGGAACATTTGTTCCCTTCCTTCAAAGGCTGAGCCAGGATTCAAGGCCTGGTCCTGGCAGCTGGGAATTGGGCCAAGAGTGGGAGGGGTTGTTCAAATATGATTGCCCTTATCCCAGCTCACTGCCAACCTGTCCTAGGGTGGAATGAGTTGCCTGTTCTGACCAGAGTAACTCAGGTAAGTACAAAAACAGCCAGAGTGAATTTAACACAAATAGGTCTTTTTACATATACAAAGCATTGTTGCACCATCAATACAGTGACTGTGGGGTGCTGCGCTTGAATAGGAGGTGATGATGCTTTGATTGTCAGACATCCAGTTCAAATCTAGAAGTGGTGTCATATTCTCATGTATAAGAGGCAGGTTATATATATATATAATTCCCTCTGCTATACTTTTCTTTGTCAAGGAATTAAATCTTCAGGATACTAATACCACAAGAAACTACAGAGCTTCTTGGTAAACATTTGTGTTATTCAAAACCTACTTTTAATAGGACTTCAACTGAATGCAATTAATTTATTAATAATTCCCCCCGCCCCCAATCCTTAAAACCACCATTAAAATAAGCACCCAGGAAAGATTAGGTTAGGAAAACAACTGGGCACAGCCTTCTCAAAAGCTACTGCTCATGGATTTAGTACGAACTCTAAAAGACAATATCTCGCCTGGTATGACAAGATATGGGAACTTGGAGCTAATTAGTATGGTTGTGGCTTGCAACTCTGTAGAGAATGAGGAACTGAAGCAAAAGTCATTGTGCTTTTCTAATCCTTGACGGATTGCTGTTCTTCTTACCCACATGTTGTTTTTACCTGATAGCAGGAAAAGGCACCGGCACAGCTCTGTTTCATAATTGGAGGAGTGATTATGAAGCTATGCAGTCCTAGAATAACAATACATCTAAAGGAGGTTAAAAGTTCCATCTCCATTACTAAGAAAAGTGTTAGATTTGATCCACTGAAGTAGCTCTCTTGCATACAAAAATAGATACCCTTAATCTAAAATGGTTTTCAGCACATCATTATGGTGCTATTTTCCTTTTTGGAAAATTAACTGTTTCTGTCCTCCTGATCAGTGCTATGACTGTCAAAACTCTGTTAAGTCTAACCCTGATGTGATGGGAAAGCAAATGCATAAAGCATTCACATTGCCGTAGTATTCATATGCTAGTCTGACAGGCTTTATTTGCCTGAAGCAAAAGATAAAATGTCCCAACCATTCCTGGCTCAAAAACTTACTAGTCAGGAATTTGAATCTTTTTTCCACATTGAAATACTCTAAACACACCTAACTCACTGCAGTGAACCATTTCCAGGATGACATGGCAGGATATGTAGCAACTTTGTTTTCTACGCTCGGGCTGATGTACAGCTCCTAAATTCAGTTACTTTAAACAGTCACTTTAATCTTCCTAGAGGTACAGGGGCTCTCCCTCTTATTTTTATAGTGGAATACAGACTTGAGGAAGATTTCTGTCCTTTTATTATTATTACATCAAATTTGGAATCTCATCTTCAGTTGACGATTGACAAAATACAGAAACATTATTTAACATGATACAACTTAAGAAGAGTTGGCTTTTTTACCTGCCTTTTCTCACCCATTTAAGGGGACTCAAAGCAGCTGACAAACCTTCTTTTCTTCTCCCCACAACAAGAAGGTGGGGGGCTGTGAGAGCTCAGACAGAAAGCTGTGACTAGCCCAAGGTCACCCAGCTGGCTTTGTAGAGGAGTGCGGAATTAAACCCGTTGACTACCATATATAAATCCGGTACTCTAACCACAAGACCAAGGTAAGTAATCATATATTAATAAGTAACATTGCATAAAATACACTGAAAAATAAACAATGAGCAGAAAAACTTCTCAGACACTTACACAGCAGACAGAGTTGCCATCACTTGCAGGGCAAATGGCAGTTTTCAGGCCCAAACTTAGGCAGTGTTTTTTGAGCTTTTTTCAGGGGCCTTTACCTGTAGAAGGACAGGGTTAGGACCAGAAATAAAATTGGGCAGGGCCAACAAACAGCCCCCAGCTGGAGCATGAAGCAGCTTCCAGCAGTCTGCTCAGAAACTTCTTTTATGCAGATGCCTTTACTTGCAAAAGGACAAAGCAAGGATAGAATCCAGGAATGGAGTCAGGCAGGAAAATCAGGCCACCCCCAGTTGGATCCACCACTGAGAAGTTCCCAGCTCAACACCCTTAGCCCAGGCAGCTCTTTTATGCAGAGGGAGAAGGGAGAAGTCAAGGAAAGGCTCAGGGCCAACAAAAATTCCCCAGCTATTTCCCCAACCCAGTAGCACCTTTGCCCCAGGCAGTTCTTCCATGCAGAGGGCTTTAGTAGCAAGGATTAAGGTAAAGGTGTAACTGCGGTCAGTGTCAAGTAATAAATGGGTTACAGGACTTGGGTTCTTCAGCTGAGCGATCAGGGCTAAAATACTGCAGGGGCATACATGGCTACAGAAATTCAAGACATTATGGCCCATTTCTTCAAGGGAAAATGTGGATAACAAAAAAGAAGCCAACAAATACCTGGTGATGCGATGGGGAAGCAGTGAAGAAGCAATGGCAGCAGCAGCAGTGGGGTGACATAAAGAGGCCCACTGTGAGAGGGTGGGATGTGGCAAGGGCACTCCCCCCCCCACTGCTGCCTCCACCACACTGAAGCTTACCTATTACCACATGAGGAGAACAGTGTGATGGCAACAACAGCAGGTCTTTGCCTGGCCCTTGGGCCCATTTCTGCCTAAAACTGAATTAGTAGTGGGATTATGCACTTAACATGATAGTCCCTTTCTGGCCAGGAAAGTCCTTGGAAAAACTGGATGCCAACCTGGATGTCTCATGTCAGAGGACCAAAGACAATTTCAGTCCTTAAAAGTAAGGTGTATCCACAGCCTTCAGGTGCAGCACAGATAACTTAATAGACAGAAGACAGATTAACAAAATAATTTATCAGAATCATATTCTACCAAGCTAGCTGTGGAAACTGCAGGTGCCTGTTAAAGGTGAAGAAAAACGTTGGCAATTATTAGCCACACACAAGGATTACACAGATCTTGCTTCCAGCAAAAGCCTAACAGAATTTGGAATAAACATTTTTAAAGTCACAAAATATTCAAAATATTCATCACTTTTTAATAAAAAAAATAGTAATTACAATTAGCATTGAAGTGTGGGATTGGAATTCAATACACTATTCAAAGAAGCACACTTCAGAGAGAACAATATTTGAACTTGTTCTTGGTCAAAAGGAGGTTCTTGGTTGCTGATGCTAAACTTTACCTCCCACCACAGTGGCGAAATCAGCATGTGCCCACAAAGGTAGAGGTCTTCTTTTCAAAATCTGTTAATATTAGAAAACTTTACTTAGGGGTGGATATAAAGGGGACAAGTACTGTTGTGCTATAGGAATGTGCACAAATGGGGTTTTTTTGCATTCAATTTGTATCGAATCGCATGTAAGAAAATTTGTATTTGTTTGAGTAGACCCCCGTTGAATGGAGTAGGACTCTATTCGATGTGAATTCATACAAATACGTATCCCATAACATATCTGCTCTGAAAGTGTCAAATCCGTCCTGAATCCACTTTGAATGCGTCAGGATTCTGAGATCTGTGGACGGATCAAATAGGATCCTCTTCAAAGGTCCCTATCTGTCCACCAATCAGATAATCCAGTATCTGGATGCCCCGGGGCCTCCCTCCCCTTGCCACCCTCCTCCCAAACCTCCCCCCTGCAGCCTACCTGGGGCCTCCTTACCTGCTCCAGTGGCAGCATGGGCCTCTTCCACGGCCCTCTGGAACTGCAAACAGGCTTTATGAAAGCTAAATACAGGAACCTTTCGTGTTTTCAGAGGGCCCTGGAAGAGGCCTGCACACCACTGGAGTGTTCCTGCCCACCTCCCCAGGACCCACTTACCGGGGGGGGGGCGGGCGACTGCTCCAGTGGCAGTGCAAAAGGCTTCTCAGAAGCTAAATACAGTTTTACTTGGTTTAGTTTAGCTGGTTTGTTTGGTTTTCTTTGCTACAGCTGATTTCTTCCACAACACACAGGTCCAACTTCACACAGATGTTGTCGTTTTTTTAAAATAAGTGTGTGGGTTTTTCTAATTCTAATTTTGTTTAGTCCTTGTAAGTTTGATATGGTCAATGGACTAATCAATAAATTTATTCACATTCACACAGAAGCAAATGGGGGAAGAAGTAGAACTGGCCACAAGTTCATCTTCCTGCCAGGCATCAATAGCTGTTAATACAAAATGAGGTTTCAAGTGTGATGTGACATTATCATTACAGGATTCATTTGCAGCTCCATATCTTTGGTATTTCAGTCTTGGTTTAGAAGCCTGGATCACCGTGCTGAGTAATAATAGGAGACAACTGATAAGGCATTATTTTGAGACCAGGCACGGAGCAGCGTTAGCAACTACATATTTTTCTGCCTTTAATTATACTTCCAGCGGCTCTGTTGATTGGTACTATTTTAGCTAATTATTTCTGCCATTTCATGTGTCACATTCTTACCTTTCATCATGGGACAGCCAAAATATATTGTCTACTTGTTAGCAAAGTACAAAGCAGATTCTCCAAAGAAGAAAGGCTTTTGGAATCTCTTCCTAAAAAAAGAAGTTTACATTGTGGATATTTTTTTTTCAGCCTTTAAGTCAACAGCATAATATTTCTATTCACATTTCATGGGCATAGCACTCTTATCAATCAAATGTTTCCTTTTCCTTGAGAAATTCGGGTTTTCATATTCAGGCAAACCTTGCAGAGTTAATATATTTGCATACACAGATTGCTTTTCTCTATCTTCATCTATGTGTGCACATGGTTGATATGGAATTACACTCTCCATGTCAAACACAGTGTGTAATGCCTTTGCTTCATATGCACTTCGGTGAACAAGCTACCAGTCAAACAACCCTGATAAAAAGAGGTCACTTTGTTTTGGAAAAAGGGCAAAGGCACTTGAGTACAGCACAAGGCATGAAATCTTGTTCGGCTATGCAGGACGTGTTCTCTTGTAGTTCTCTGCCTCCCTGTTCTTAGGGAGGGTCAAAACTCAGAACTTGCCCAGTTTTGAGTGCATTTTTGAGCAGCCAGGAGCCATACTAATAAGACTTGTGCTTATATAGAATTCCATTCATGCAGAATTCTGTTGATATACAGTGGCGATTCAGTCATACTGCTATGGATCAAAGAACAGTTTAGAGAAATTAAAGGTAAAATTTCAGTAGCAATCTTTTTTCTCTCTTACTTCCACCCACAATGGATATCCATGAATGCATATAGACATATTTCCACAAGTTCATATAAAGATACTCAAATGTTTGTCTTTGTTTACGTATATATTAAGGATGTGCCCAAACATTGATAATATTCATTATTCATACAAAAAAATTATAGGTGAGTTTTCACTCGCTTTAAGCAGCGAGTAAAGGACATCAGTGCCCAAAATGATATTGCAAACCTCCGCAACATAAAATCATTAAAATGGTTGGCACGTACGAAATCTATTTTCCGAACTGAAAAATACCTGGTTTATAAGATGCCCTATCCGTTGAGACAGCAATTCACTTATGCACGATTTGAATTGACTGACTGCATGATGAAGTATGGTAGATACCTTCAGATACCTTATCAAGATAGACTGTGCATCTGTGGGGCAACAGAGGTTGAAAACCTCTTACACATTTTGTTTACTTGCCCCTTGTACTCTCAATTAAGAACAGCATGCCTGGATCCCCTTTTGCAAAATATGACATTTTGGAATGCAGAGCAAAAAGTGAACTACCTTTTGCAGGGAGAGAATGCTCAGGCAACATATAAGGTAGCTTTGTACTTGCTTAAGACAGCCCGGCTCAGGAAACTTTTTATGGAGACTAATGGAGTGCCTTGTAAGGGTGACGAGGATTTGTAACTATAGCATATGTACAGACCTGATTTTACTCTTGTTTATACTGATTTTATTTTTCTATGGTTTTATCTTTGTATACTTGATACTTGATATGGTCAAGCAACTAATCAATAAAGTTTATTCATTCATTCACCTCCTGAATCAATGTCTGGGGATCACACAGATCCAAATATCCTGAATTTGACTCTTCCCAGCTAGGTCACCTCATAATCCTTTAGTCAGACTTCCCAGGATGTCATCTTTGAGGAAGTTTGGGCTAAGTTAGGAGCTCAATGAGAGTCTTGGTCACCCAGTTGACAGGAAGACAGCCAGAAACAGCTACCTGGATGATGCCTTAGAAAGTCACAACTTGTTTCCTTCTCACATCAAAGTTACTGCAATTCCACACAATTTCCTCACAATTTCCTTTCACTCTTTCACATTTACGACAGAGTAGAGATGTGCAAAGTTTGTGTTGCATTTGAAAATTTGATTAAACAGTTTCTATAAATTCTGTCAAACCAAAACAGTCTTCAGTGCATAAACACTTTAATGATTTCATCTAAAAATGTCATGTTTGCTATGCTTTTGCCTGTGAAAAGGGCTTATCTCAATGGCAAAATGTTATATCTGTTTTTGAATGAGTTCGGTATGGAACATGAACAACTATTTGTTCCATTAAATGGTTTGCTGTCAAACTAAACAAATGGTTATTCAGTTTGATGATGAACCAAACATGCAATTGTTGTTCATGCACATCCTTACTACAGAGTGGTATTTGTGTTGATGTCAATAAGAATAAAAAGAGGTCCAGAAAAAATGGATAGAAGAAAGTCACTCCATGATCAGATGAAATTTCCATGCTTTATTCTGGAACATCTAAATAGTGTCAAATATGTCTGGATTCAGCTTAACACTGGGGAGCACGAATGTTTCTTTTTGTTTTCTAGTCTCATTGTTCAAATTCCAAAGGGGTGCAGGTGGTAGACAAATATTATTCACTAGTTGTGCCAGTTACATAATAATTACCTTATTTTATATTCAACTTACTTCTTTCAAGCAAACAAACAACCTTAATATTCTGAGATGAAGCATAGCAAATATATTGACAAGAGCCATTGCTTTAGAAGCATTGGCACTGAAATTTGCAGTGATTTCTGGCTTGGCTGAGGCATACATTTGGAAAGCAAACAATGGGCCTGTCTGCATGCTAAAAATAATCCAAAAGGATTCCGTGTCCGACTCGGGAACGTCTGCATACAAAGCCCTAATATGTGGCACACGGGAGTCAATATGTGTTAAAAAACACACACACACACTTCAGAAGTGTTCTCCATGCGAAATAAGGGGCTAACACGTATTGTCCTGGTGCCATGCAGACGCTCCCGGAGGGGAGGAATGGGAAAATAACCTTGCTTGCTCGCTCTGCCGGTAACATTACTTCCATTTACATTGCTGGGAAGGGAACAAATTTGCGCTGAATCAGATGAACTGTCAAGCAATTGTGCGCACTCATTTCAATGATAAGGTAAGATAAATGTGCACACTCATTTCAGTTCAGTGGTAAGGTCTTCTTTCTTTCATTGGCTCTTTTTGCACATACTTATGATCTGGACTAACCTCTTAGTCTGGGTTCTGGGCTGCCTCATTTGCACAGTAATGTGGACCAAGGAAGACCTGGTGCTGCTCCATCTGACAGCCCTTTAATCTGGATCCCTGTAGTATTGTTTCATCAGTACTACGAGGGGATAGCGGGCCTTGTTCTGGAACGTGGAAGGTGTGCAGATAGCATGCCTCCATATTCTGGAAATACCAGGGAGTGCTTTCAGTAGTGTGCCATAGTGTACCAGAAAAAAACCACTGTCCCCTAAACCCCAAGGCACACTCCCCTTTGGAGGTATGGGAGCATGGCTGCAAAGCTCACACAAGCTTCACAGCTTCAGGGAGGTGTGGGCCAGATCAGTGCTGTCAGTGCAGACAATGCTGCTCCAGCCCACACCTCCACATGATCCACTGGTTAGTCTGGATCCACTGATCCAGATTTAATGGAGGTAAGTGCAGAAAGGACCATTGTCTGTTCCTCATTTAGCAGAAAGAATTAGAATGCATTATTATTCCATAGACTTCATTTATTAACACAGTAAACTCTGTGAATTTGATTATTTAAAGCAAACAATTATGAAATGTGCTTGTGTGCATCCTCATTTCTGAAAGATTGTGTGATGGATTGTGAATAAGTAAAGTTGAAGCTTTAAACTTTGCTCTGCTTTGTTGTTTCCTTTCTGCCATGATGATTTTCTTGCAAAGTTTCAGGCGTGTCAATCTCTTCCCTTCCTTACAGAGATCACATTTCTGTTGTTAATCCCGTAATCTCACGTGTAACATTTGAGGGCCCGTTAAATAAGTTTGAAATCAAATTGCGTGTGCATTTCACAGCTCTTGAAGATGACCCTGACAGCACACAGTGTTATAAAAGGATTTACATTTACAGCTACCAATCAAACAAAGTGACTTGTTGGCTTATTTTCTGTAGATGGACAACACATAGCAACACTTTGGCAACGTTCCCAGGTTGTGAAAACAAGCTGAAGCATTTAGAATAATAGGAACAATATTGAATTATGTTATCTTCATAGACATGCACAGGGATTTTTTGGGGGTGAGGGATGGCAAAGTTAATATTGTGAACAAGTACAAATTATTTGTGTCAGTGAACTGGGCTTTCATTTCTGGTGTATCTTTTTTTTTCTGATAACGCAAAATTTGTACTCCAGGTGTCTCTGGGAACTTCCATGCAGAGGTCTATGGCGTGTGAATGAAGATTGTTCCTGGTCTGATTTGTATGTTAGGAACACTTCAAATCAACTAGCTCTGGAAATGGTCCTGGAAATCAGCCATTTTTGGAGTTCAGCAAATTGTCACCAAGCTCCTTAGGCTGTTCCTGATGCTGATGCCTATTTTATTTATTTATTTATTTATTTATTTATTTATTTATTTATTTATTTATTTATTTATTTACATTTATATCCCGCCCCATACCCGAAGGTCTCTGGGCGGGTTACAACCTTCAAACAACAGATTAAAACAGAATGTACATTAAAAGACTTTAAAAATTCAACAACTTTAAAACAATACACATTATATTTAAAATGATAGTGTGTTTAAAATGATAGTATTTGCATGGTGTCAGTAGCCTAGTCCAAGATTCTGTGTCCAGGAGTGGGCCAGGCATAGATACCAGGCAAATTTATACTTCGGCCTGTAGTTCACAATAGGTGAACATCTTGGCAAGCGCATCTGCACTTGTAGGAGGCACTTACAGCCTGCAAGTGCCCCCTGCCTTCCCAGATACTCACCTATTCACCACTTTGGTCTGGTGGTTAGGGAGCCAGACTCTTATCTGGGAGTAATGTGTTTGATTCCGCACTCCCACCCTGAAGCCAGCTGGGTGACCTTAGACTAGTCACAGCTCTCTTTCTGAGCTCTCACAGCCTGACTTACCTCACAGGGTGTCCATTGTGGGGAGAAGAATAGAAAACTTTGTCAGCCACTTTGATCCCCTTAAATTGGTAAGTGGAGTAGAAAAGCCAACTCTTCTTCTTCTTCTTCTTCTTCTTCTTCTTCTTCTTCTTCTTCTTCTTCTTCTTCTACTACTACTACTACTACTACTACTACTACTACTACTACTACTACTACCACCGCCACCGCTGCCGCCACCACCACTACCACTACCACTACCACTATCATGAACTAGCTGTGGTGCATGAAATCATGCACACCACAAGCTCACCAACCCTTGCCCAAAACAACCAGAACTTACCTGACAGTGTCCAGACAGTGACCATTCACACCTCTGTTGGCTGGGGAGCTCTGCACAATTGCAGTCACATCAATATCGTCATAGCAACAGTGCTGATGAACGTGCAGCCACAAAGGGCACCACACTCAAGATGGTGGTGCCCTGAGGAGCAGCAGCCCAGTGATTGAACACAGGTAAGTGATGTTAGCTGTGAGAAAGAGAGAAGGAAACACAGCTCGGATGTACGGAAAGATTTTTTCAAAACATACTGATAGTGTGTCTGCCTCTCTCCTGGGAACGGACTACAAGCAGATATGCTGCAAGGTCGTGAAGTGTTCACGAGCACGTAGCCACTTGGGAGGGGGGTCAGAGCCTCGGAAGTTGTCATAATACAACGTCCGGGTGCTAGTATGTAAAAAGACTTCTGTAATCTCTGCTTGTACTACTTCCTGACTGTCTTCTGCCTGCCTTTTATTCCGTTTTGCTATTATGCTGATGTAGCTTGCTTACCGCTTGCCAAGAATGTAAGCTGATAATGGAATGGATTGGAGATCCGCCAGGCTAACGCCTGAACTTGCTTTTTATATGCCTGTGTAATCTTACTTGCAATAAACGTAGAGTTAGTTATAACTCTGGGACTGCCGTCGTGTTAATGAGCTTGGAATGCTGTAACTGGGAGCTGAGCCAAGGACTTCTGCCGGTGCAACGAAAAGCCCCAGGAGACAATATAGCAATCAGGTAACCACTCTGCATACACTTCTTATCAACAGATCTTATCTTATCAAGATGAAGATCCAACAAGTGATCAATTCCCTTTTTCATTGCACACCATTCCTATCCATGCAGCTTTCCAATTGCACATTGCAGGAACAGTCCCAAAGAGCTGTGGTGATCTTGTGTTTAATGATGGTGAGATATCTTTTCATTCAGTTCTAAGACCTTCTCTCCTTTCCTTTGCTTCTTTCACCCATTCACTCATCAACCCCAGTCTTAGGTACCTACCTAGCACAATCACGGCTCCTTAACATACTGTGTTTCACCATAGCCAAACAGAAAGTCCTCAGCACAATAAAGACGTGCCAAACTGGTTTGGTCAGTTTGCAGTTTGCAGCAAACTGGGTGGCTTGCATCTTGTAGTTTAAAAAATAATCTTGAAGATCATCTTGTACTTAAAAAAAAAAAAAAGTTCAGTTGCATGGACAACAAACCCCAACCAGGGGGTGTTCTAATGAACCAAGTGAACTGAACCATCCTGTAGTTCAAAAAAGGATTCAAAGCAAACCCAAATTAAGGATAGTCAGTTTGTTCTGAATTGAACCAGTATATTTCAGTTCATGAACATCTCTACAGCACATCCATCCTTCATATAACGCTCTGATTTAGTTCCCACAAACCATTATGTAACACAAAACCATATTATTGTCAGGACATTTCCCCCTTGAAATATGATGACAGGATCAGGGCTTACATAGCTAGGCCACAAGACCACCTTGAGCTGAATAATAACGGGTGCTCTGTAATCTTGTATCCTCTTCCCAGTAGTGTGTAGACACAATAGTATTGTAATGTTGTGAGAGATGTAGATTGTTAGATTGTTAGACTGTAGAAATGTAGATAAGCAGGTCAATGTGACACCGTAAAACAGTCCCCTGCTAGCATTGGTCTAAAGTATTCACATGGAATGAAATGTTTTCTATAACCATATGTTGATTCATTTCTCAGGAACTCTTAGTAATGATATAGTGTTATAGCCTGTATTTATGTGAAAGCAGTTAAGTTGTACAGTATACCTTTTATTCTTTTCATACATCTATATATAGTCTTACAAGCATATGAGACTCTGTTTTGGTTGTGAGTTCTATACTCACGCTGTTTGCTGGCACTTGCCAGAACCAAGCTTTGCTAAGCTGAATACTTCAACAATTATGCAAGTAATTGCCTCCTATGAAAATCTGGATGTTAGAAGACCTGCATATTCTCCATTTATTAACACAAATCAGTGGCGACATGAAGGGGATACACAGTATACAGAGACGTAAGCAGAGACGTTATTGTAAATTCCTAGAATTTTATTAGATCAAGAAAGTTATATTTGATTGCTTATTTGGGAGCAAAACCATGTTCTCCAAAATTGTTATTCAAGAGAAGTTGCCAGCTTTAGTGAAGCCAGTGCTGTGGTGCAAGGAAAGTAGAAAGAACTCATGGAAGCTGGAAAGAAGGCAGAACTGTTAAGTCCTTGTGGGGTCATTTTTCTCTCAGAAAAGCAAGATATGACATCTTATCAATAATTTTACTATGGGAGAAATAGAGAAATCAGAGCTTAAAACAGGTAAAAGTATAGACAACGATCCCCTAGTCTCACCAAGCTATAGGAGTTGGCACATAATCAAGATGCAAAATTATCCCAGCATGCAGACTTCAACATTAGGCAAAAACCATCTACACAGCCATTCGAGGCAAACTCAGGGTCTCAGGAGCAGGTGGGGCAAGAAAATGGCTGCATTCCAGATGTAGCCAACTTCCACACCATGGCTGTTCCGGGCAGCTTCTTGTAAGAGTGCAAACCATACGATCCTACTCTCAGGATAACCTGAACAACCAGTTTGATGTAGGAGCTCCCATGCTCAATGAAGCCCTGAAATTTCAGGCACTGGATGCTGTCCAAATTCCAGATCGAGTTTTGGTTGCTGTTTGGTGATCCTGATCTAATTATAGATTTTTACAAAATAGCACAATAACCTACCTTCTGGGTGGGGACATGATCCTGCTCATGGCCACTGGGCATTTGGTGTCAAAAAAGATGGCCACGCAGGCATGGCAATGGTGATTGCACACTTCTAGGTATTTAGCTATATTGTGCACTGACAGTGCCAGCCCCTGCACTGTCTAATCAACATGTAATGTTATCCCAGAGGAGCGTTTCTCCAGAATATCACTTGTTAGCATAGGATCTGTGTGTGTCTGGATCTGGCCCATGACTGTTAAACTATCAGAAAGGTAATACTGCATACACAAACTTGAATTTTAGGCTGAATTAAGCATTTTGCTGACTGGCAGAGATGATAAATTAGCTCTTTTCTTTCTGAGGTAAAGGATTAAAAGTGCCAACCAGAACATTTTTTTGTCCATTGAGGCATTTATACATATCTCCTCTGAGCATATCAGCACATAGATTTATCTTGCATAGTGCAGTTAGTAGCTGGTAATGTGTTGCCAATGTTTATAAGCAATTTTCACTATGCATTTTAAAGATTTTATATACACTGTACAAATTTTGCACTGATAGACTTAGGCTGTGTCCCCATGCAAGCCAGTTGCTTCACTTGTGATGCATGTCATAAAAATCCGCGTAGTAACTCACAATAAAGCATCCCCATGTGGTTTGGGGCAATGCGAATTCAAATTGTACGTGCCTGTACACATGCAAGCCGCATTTTGTGAACCGGCATCTTTTTCTACCCACCCTCTCCCCTGATAGGAAGCCAGGTTGATGTCACCGTAACTCATTCCGCCCACTGCAGCAATGGTACTAGTGTTCTTAAACATTTTGATAAATTATCTGAAGAGTGTGGAATAGCTCAGTTTGCTGATGACATAAAACTGTTCATAAGAATTTTAAAAAGAAGAAAACGTGAAATGCTCCCAAAACATTGAGGGAATGGGCACCACAATGGCAAATGCTGTTCTGTGTGAACCAGTATAAAATAATCTGCATTGAAGCTAAAATTCCTAACTGCTCATAAACCTTAATGGGATCAGAACTGACAGTGACTGATCAGGAAAGAGAACTTGAAGCAATAGCAAACAGTGCAGTGGAAATGGCAACACACCATCCTTCCTTTGCAAAGGCTGCCAATAACATATTATACATTCAGAGTGTTGAAACAGAGATGCTTGCATTAGGGATGAGCAAGAATGCTCTAAACATTCAAAATTCTATTGAATTCAATTGAATGTGGACATTTGAATTCAAATAGAATGTCTTCACATTCAAATTTAAACATTTGAACAAATTTCGAATATTCCAAAACATTAGTTTGAATGATTTGAACCATTCGAATGTATAGATATGTATGTATTACATACGTATCTGAATGAGTATCATATGTATCATATGTATCTGTCCACATTTGTGCCTATAATATGGAACAAAAACGGATACATATGAAATGCAGACAGATACTTATAACACATACAAATGTTGTCAACATTTGTATCTTTAAATATGAATGTTGTCAACATTCATATCTTCAAATTTGTATCTAACATATGAACGAATAGATTCTAATGTATCATATTTGAATCATTTTTGTTGCATTCGGATTTTAAACACTCGAACTGAACACTTTGACATTTGATTCAACTCAAATTCGAACGCAAAAAAAAAATTTGTGCACGTCTCTAGTTTGCATAAATAGATGGTGTGACTGCATTTGTAATATAGGGTGTTTTTCCACTGTCACTAGAAGTACCCATTAAGTACCTATTAATGGGTACAAAAATGCCATGACATTGATAATGGGTATTAATGGGCATTACGTTGATAATAGCATTAATGGGTACTTAATGGGTACTTCTAGTGACAGTGGGAAAATACACATAGTGTGCAGTTTTAGTCATTGAATCTATGAAAGGCTATAACAGAAATATCTACTCAAGCCAATGTTTTTTATTGATTCTGAAATTTAAATTCTAAATGTAAATTAGGTCCCTAAATTTGAATTTTTCAAATGTTGAATGCTGTAGTGGCACCTTAAGGACCACAGGTTTCCTGTCCTTTACATGAAGAGACCATTATTTATTTATTTATTTATTTATTTATTTATTATCCTGATAAGGCAGTACTCAGAGGTGACAATGCTCTTTGGGGGGAAAAATCAAAAGGAGGTTTTCTATCACAGCTTGATTCCCTCCTTATCACTCTTGTGCATAAGTGATCTACTCATTTTTACTCCAAATAGTAAAAGGCTTAGATTACATTACTGGGTAGTGCCACCTAAATGTTTGCACAGTGAGACTTCAATCAGATTAAAACAAATGTGGATAGCAGCCTTTGCTTAGTGGGATGTAGATGCTAATTAGTCCAATCAAGCAAATCTTTTTAGCCCAAAGAAATGGTGCCAGCACTAGCAACAAATGAATGAATGAATGAATGAAAAAGCTGGAATGGTTTAAATCTCACTAAATAGGTATTCACCCACAACCACTTTTTGCTTTTTCCAGCATCAACACGTAACCCATCAAGAACTTACGAAACTGAGCATGCCTTTTTCCACAAAGTTAAATCAATCCTGGAATAGAAGCAAAGAAATCCTTCCTTATTATTATTGCTGTTATTATTATAGTTTATTTCTAAAGCGCTGTACATGTACTCAGCACTGTACAGGAAAAAATACATTAATAAAACATAGTATAAAACCTGCCAGTGGTGTACAATCCTTCCTTCCTTCCTTCCTTCCTTCCTTCCTTCCTTCCTTCCTTCCTTCCTTCCTTCCTTCCTTCCTTCCCTCCTTCCTTCCTTCCTTCCTTCCTTCCTTCCTTCCTCTAGATTTTGCATTTTGGATTACAACTCTCATTGTCTTTTCCCATTGGACACTTTGGCTAAGTGACACAGGAGCTCAAAAAAGGGATTCTCCTGACCTGCCCCACAATTCAATGTACCGTATTAGATAACAGCTTGGGTGGTTTTCTTTCTTGACCAGTAGCTTTGGACCTTTGGATCTTTAAATAAGACCAAGTTTACAAGAAACTTTGTGCACAAGACTTTACAATTGTTTTGGCTTTGATAAGTTTCATATTATCACAAGAGCACTTTTCCCAGGGCTTATTTAATATTTCAGTACTTTGGCTTGTAGCCTTGGGCCAAAGGAGAAAGTGCTGAGATACATAAAAAATTAATAATACATACATAAACTGCAAGCACAGTGAATTATAAACATTTTGGAACCTCCAAAATTGTTCTGAGTAATGTATACTACAGTCAAGTGAATAAGGTCTCCTGCAATTTTCCTTCCTATATGTCAGTGCTCAACTACATTTTTCAACAGATAACTGCAATCCCAGAGTAGGTCAGATAGAGCTTGAAAAGAAACAGTTTCAAAGATTTGTTAGAAATCTCTTTTCTGTGAAACTTTGCCCCACTGAACACTGGTTGACCTTAATATGATGTTTTAGAAAGTGAAGGGAACAATATGCTAAGAGAAGGCTGGAATGAGGAGAAGTTACTCTTTATAGCAACTGTAAAATAACATTGGGATGTCTGCAGACAAGTGATTTAAATAGATCCACTGAAATTATATGACTACCAACAAGAACTTCACGTGAATCTCACCCATGATTTCTCAGGAAAGCTGATACTTACTTTCATTTGTCAACAGTGGGATCTAGTTTGTAGCATAATGTACTTTGGTTTGAATGAAACTTTAAACTGCACTGTTTCTTTCGACCCAAAATCTCCAGCACCACCACTTTTAGTGTACTTTTCAAGGGTGGAGGCGGGAGGAAGAGAGATGGTGGGAGATGCAGGAAGGCTGCAGAGATGAGAGAGAGCATAGCAGAAGGAGTTTCTGTTTATTAAAGATATTCCTTTGCATTATTTTATTTTATTTTATTTGTGGGGAGAGGGCAGCAGCAGCAGGATTTGCTCTGCTTCCCATCTGCCTGGGGTTCCCCACCCTCTGCCACATCATTGCAGGCTCCAATGGGGAGAGAGAGATGGGCACCCCAGCTGGCAAAGGGGGGGGGGAGAAAAGATTCACTTTTCCTGATGCAATTCTGAAGCATTTTCTATGGGGACAACAGAATCAAGATTGACAGCGATTTAAAGCCACTGAGGTGGGGTCAGCCAGAATGCGCATTTGCATTGGGTTTTTCCTGTTTCGTTTTAAAAGCATTTTAACAAGCTCAGGTGGGAACACAGCCTAAGAAACCAAAATAAGATTGATTGGAGCATATCGAGTGACTGGATCACAGAGGGAGGTTTAGAATAAGAGGGGGGAAGGAAAAGGGATTGAGGAAGCCAATCAAATTTTGAGTTTCCCTTCCTGCTTAGCCGTCATCTTGTGGCCTGTTCTTTCCCTCCTGCCCGCATTGGCTTGAAGCTTCAAATTCTCAAAATACTGGGCAGTGAGTGTCCTAGGGGCTTTCTGCATTCTTATAGATCTGTTTTCCGGCAAAACATTTTAACCTTTTAAAAACATTTTAAAAAAGAATCTGACAGCTGGCCCTGCCCACCGGCCTTTGCCATTGGCTCCTTTGAACCAACATGACGAGACTAGCAGCTGGCTTCCCCAGCTTCCCCCCTCACAAAAGAAGGGGCAGCCGGGTATGTGCCAGCAATCCGGCTTTTTCCCCTGCTGCTTCGGAAGCGTTTGCTTCCGAAACGGTTTAAGGGGAAAGGCCAGATGTAAGACCTAATTTTTCAGTCTTACATCTGGGTCGGATTTCAGCAGCAAAACTGGTTTAAGAAACGAGTTTTGTGCACTGACGTGCAGACATGGCGTCCTCAAAGGGACCCTAATTCCGTTCCCTTTGTGGAAGCCATGTCCAAATCCCTCCCCAAACAGGCTCTAAATGCATTTTTAGAGCCTGTGTGGAAAGGCCCATTGATCCAGCATTAAGATAAGTGTCCGGTACCAATTGTGTAATACGTGTGTGACAGCTTGATCAGGACTGCTCATTCCAATGCACGGTATAAACATGTCTGGATCCAGATCAGATGGAGATGTAGCATTTGCTGCAAGTTTTCATATTTGGAAAGTAGAGGGCTACTTATTCTTTTCTTCCAAGAGCTACATTTCCCAGGAAAAGGCATGTGCATAGCCTGAAGAGGCTACAGGATTGAGTCATTCTTGCCACCTGAAGTTACCTAGCTGTTAGTGTTTTACTATAATGTTCTCTGCTTGGTAATCATTTTGGAAGTTAGCCCTGGATAACTGCCACGAGCCTTTCTCAATAATTGATCTCAGATGTTATAACTGTTATACAGTGGGCACATGCCCCCACAGCCAATGGCTGTCCAGTCCGGATCTGCAATCCTCTGACCTTAAAACTATGAGTTGCCACATATGAAACTCAGTAGTAGAGGTTCTCATGTTGAGTACTTGGGAATTGGCATGTTCTAAATTGAAAATCTTCAACTTGTTCTATAGGAACAAATGGGAGTTTTCCGGAAGAAAAACGTTCTAAAAAATTAAGGGAGCATTTGAGCATCATTCACATGCTGTGAATAGAGGGCTGGCAGGAAGGCCCATACCCACCCCTGGAGCATCTGTCAAGTTTTTCTTCTTTCAGAACTTTCCCACTGCTGAAGTTTCTGTTTTTGCTATGGAAAGAATGTACCGGGGGGGGGGGGGGAATCAGTGTGCCTGCATGCAACAAAGAACACAAAAACACATGACAAGACCTAAAAGGCCTTGTCAAAAATTTATATTTTCCTTTAACCACTTTGGCTGTGCTGTCTTTGCATTGACATGAGCTCTTAAGAATGAATAGGTACAAGGAACAGATAACAGGTTATATTCAGGCAATATATTCCATTACAGAGCATTAGAACTTAAGATGTGACATACAAACCCTAATAATGATTATTCTTGCATCCAGCTGACTCTGATTCATCACTGGAGGCACAGATAATCACAGGATTCTTATAGTTCAAGGGCATTGGTAGGTGACATTTCCAAGTGCCGTATCTTTCAAAAGCAGCAGTCAGATATTATTTGAACAGTAGCTGAAGCTGGTCAAAACACAGGGAGTTCTGCTTGTCCAGAAGACAAATCCCAAAACTGAGCAATAAATGGCTCAGTGCCAGCCAGAATATCCCAAATAAGTGAGCAAACGTTCATATCCTAGGCCCTTTCTGCACTGGGCCTTATTCCAGATTATATCCCAGAATAGGGACCTGCCATCCATATGCCGGCAGACACTACAGTAGGCCCCAGGAAGGATTTGATGTGGTCTGCATCAGAATGCAGATGGCAGGTTTCTGTTCCTGGATATAATCCAAAATAAGACCAAGTGCAGAATGGGTCCTAGGGAATTCCTTCTCAGTCTGGGTGTTAAATAGAGCACGGCAATATAAATCCCACGTCAACGTCTGCAGTAACAGTTCTTATTAATGCTAATAAACATTTTGATTTCCAGGTGGACAACCGTTTGAGGCAAGGGAGAAAACAAAACTAAAAAAAAAAAAGAAACCCACCATGTATATGTTACATACTCAGGTAGCGATTTATCTTCTACTTCGAACAACTTTTAAAACTTCGAAAAAGGCAGATGCCATAATCTATGAATTATTTTGGAAATGCTCCTCAGGGATATTGGGTGGCAGCTATTGAAGGTTTGTCTGATTGCTGATTAGCATGCTAACTGTGCAATTTATTTTACACAAGGTTCTCTTTCTGTCAGTATCTTTCATTCAAAAGAGAAATGTGCCCCAGGCTGAGACCACAGTCTTTAATTGAGGAAAATAATTGCAGACTGTATATATATTCTTTTTTTCCCTACCATGTTTGCATTTCTTTATACAAATTAAAAAGAGCATTGAAGTATAATTCCTTACAATAAATTGGTAAGGGTATTCTTTTTAAAAAACCAGAGTACAACATGCGTGCATTTTTTTGGTTATAATTAATCTATTTCAGTGATTAACATTGTAAAATGATCTCTAATTACATAGTGTGTATAGATTAACAACTACTCTAGCTGGTTCTCTTGCCCTCAGGTTGCCTCTTCTGGTCACTGTGGCCATAAACACAATGGCATCCTGATGTCACTTATTCCACTATGTATGGATAGTCAGGAGTAAAGCGTGGATGTTCAGAGGTACCTCAGAGATCCTTTTTTCTTCTACTTTCCTCCTTGCTTTGCCTGATTATAGCCCAATCAGATACCTAATGTGCATCATCTGCAAGTTCACATGATCACTATAATGTGAAATCTATTCTGATGTTCATTATAATGTGATCCAGGCTCTCACGCCCATTCTGGAATTTTTCACTTGTTCCTAGAAAACATTCACAGGAATATATACTACATTACCAAAGATAAAGCCCATATTTTGTGCATTGTAAAATGCATTGGTAACTGTGCAAGAAAAAACACTTTAAAAGATTGGGCACAGGGTGGTTTTTGAATTTTTTTATTTTATTTTTGGGCATTGAGAAAGTGTGCCCTATAGGGCAAAAAATATGGTGATCACAAATTTCAGTATACATAGCCTCTTACATAGTAGATTGTGGCTGTTTATGCATGTACCTCTGTTAATCCGGATATAGAGGATCAGGATCTCTCTTTGGCTGCATTCCCATGCACTCCATTTAGTCCAAATTGGACTATATTTAGTCCGAATATGGAGCCGAGTCTGAATTGACCCATCCCCATGTGACTGATGAAAGTGCAGGCTAAATTCGAATACGCCTGTCCCCATGCAAACTGCGCTAACCCCCTCCTTGGGAAACAGCATCATTTTCTCTCTGCCCCTCTCTCCTGATAGGAGCCAGGTTGATGCTACCAACCCCTGTGCCACCCTCTGTAGTGACAGCAGTGAAATACCACCCAACACCCCTTCCCCAATCACAACTGCTGGCTATTTTTAAACAGTGATCAAACAGAAACAAGCCTCTTCTCTCTGCAATGCAATCGCTGGGCAAACGTAAAAGAACGGATCCCCCCAGTTTGACAGGTAAAGATGCAACAATGAGGGGTGTTATCTGACCCTTGCTGTCCCATGAGCCTCTTTCCGCAACCCTTATTCCACCCCCGCTCCCTGATTGCTAGCAAGCAGCTTCTGAAATTAGAAGCAATTTAGCAGAGAAGCATTGTTGCAGCTTTGGTTAGGTTTTTAGCTGGCAAGCAGCTTCTGATGTTTGCTGGCAGTTTAACTTTTGTTAGTTTGATCCAGATTATGTTGACGTATGGGTTAGTCTCCCCATGGCTGCAAAGCACAGGTGGACTTCTCAGCTGCCTCTCTACCACACATCTCTGAAAACAAGCAAAGACATTTCCTAGCCTCAGAGACTGAGGGGATGCTTTTTGGTGGCATGCTATGGTGTACTGCTGAGAAGCACAGCCCAGTACTTCCAGAACATGGGTACATGCTATCTGCAACTCCCCTGGGATCTGGAACAAGGTCCTTGGTCCACTTGTAGACCCAATTAAATGAGTGTGCAACAGAAATGGATTAAGGGCTTCTTAATCCAGATTTGGCCTCATCTAGTGCAGATGGAATCAGACCAGCAGGGGATGGGGCATCCTTGATCTGCATTAACATGTGGATGGGAGGGCACTAACCCAGATTAAGGGGCTCCTTAATCCAGATCACCAGTCAGGGCAGAAAGGGCCTTTGTTTGCACAATTTTCCATTATTTTGTAGTGCTCTATTAAAACACATGTTTCCTCACTTACCCCAGAAGTTCTTCTTCAAGCAGAGGCCAGATAGCCATTTGTGAATCACACACTGAGCAATGTGTTGGACTTGAAGACTATGGATTCTGTGAGTTTTGATCCATTGTAAATTTGAATCCTAAACACAATTTAAATTTCAATGACATTTTTTCTCTTCGAATGTCATTCAAATCTTTCTTAAATTGCTCTGGAATTACTCCTAAGTGCCTGTATCTAATTAAATGAGGGCCTTTTTGCACTTGGAAGATCAGAACGACCTCAAAGGCCACCCTTATACTATAATAAAGAATCTGTTTCAAGCTGGAATGGATTAATCCTAGTATTGAACAAGGCCACCCACACTGGGACAGCCTGGACCATGCGAGCAGCTGTGCTGGCTCTGAAATTCATGCTCCTGGACTTCAGAGCTCCCTGGGGGCTTTTTGGATTGTGCCTTGGATTTCAGTTTTGTCACTGAAGTGAATTCATGATATACTGGACCACAAAGGTATACCATCCCTGATGTTGAGGTCTACTGGTAGACTGGGCACTCTGGCCTAGTTTATGCTTCATTCTGCATGGACAGAGTATACTAGAATGGGGAGGGGCCTCCTTTAAACCACACTGGCATGCAGAAAGTAGACCCATAGACCTTCTCTTGTTCTGCACCAATGGCAAGTGTGGAAAGACCCTAGCATACCTTCAACCAATATCTGAGAAAATTTGGATGATGGTGGATCATGAATGAAAAGTCAGCTAAGGATGAATTCTAGGGTTTTGATTTACTTTTAAAAAATGCTTGATAGTAGAATCTTCGCTAGCTAAGTTATTTGTTTAGACTTGAGTTTTCCTTGTACAAATTATGATAAAACATCTTGTGAGCCATGCACTCTAACAAAATATATTTCACTTCAACAGGGGGAAAAGGGGGAAAAGCTGTTAGTTTTGGGGGGGGGAGTTGTTAGCTCAGAAATGCTTCCAATTTGGGTGTGCTTTTAAATGTTCTCATTAGTCTTCTCACCTGACAAATCCCACATTAGGAGAGCACTATATTCAGTGAAGAGAGAGGAAAAGTCAAACAATTATTGATAGTTCAAAATTAAATAAAAAGTCATTCAGCATATAAACAAGAAAATGCTTGAAAACAAGGACTGACTATAGGGAAATAGGATCAAATAAGCCTAGATAAGCATGTGTCCACTGAAAGTACAAAATATTTTTAATGGAAATTTTGGTAACTTGCTTTTTGAAAACCAATCAACTCAGAATTATAAAAAAAATTAAAACCCATCTACAAATTAGCTCAAACTGTGAGCCAATTTTGCTTCAGACCAGACCTCAGCCAAGCCAGGTTCTTGAGACTCAGTCATCTAAAAGAGCTTACATGATCTCCTGACTTTTAAAAAAAGAAAATCTCCCATTTAATTTTACACCAATTAGTAGAAGTTCTAAAACCACCAAATGAAACAAATGAAAACTCATTCACAGATCATTTTTCAAATATTGGCAGAGCATTAAAGATGCCAGCGCTACACACCCATCTTGGCAAGGAAGTTGCAGCTAAATGCCAAAGCTCTCGCTAACAGTTCAAAACATGCTGCTAACACACTGAGTATGTTTCCAACAATGAATCGCTTCCAATGAATTTAAAGCATCAGACATCTGCACACCAAGCAAACAGAAACAGAAGCTTGCTTTGTATTAAGGCAGAGATGCTGTTCTCACTCCGCAAGGCTAGAGAGCAGCATTATTTCAAACTCAAATCAGCTTTTGCTTCCTTTTTTCTTATTCAGTTCTGCAAGGGGAACATTGCTTATTGAATTTTAAGAATGAAACAAAGCAAAGCAGTTGAATCTAACTTGTATTTAAAGGTTTTTAATCCATTTCTCTTCTTGTAACTATGATGATGCTATAACTGGTGCTGCATTTTCTTCATTTTTCTAGAAGCAACATTGTGTATTTCTTTTTTCTGTCTGTGCTATTTCATGAACATTGATAAAGCCCAAATTGCTAGGATATCAGTTGATATGACTGGAATTTTTGTAAGCCATGGAATCTCCAAAGAAAAATTGTATTGGGCTGTAAATGAAGCCATTCGACATTCAGTTTCTGCATTTATGATAGTGTCACTGGATTTTAACAGGAGAATGCTGTCAGGGAAAAAAAAAGTTACTTAGCAAGCATCTATTTTTGCATCCTGTTTCAAAGTCAGATTTTGTTAGTCCTACATCAAAATATACCCTTGATCCACTTGATGCTTAATTTGTCTACCACTCCAGGGGAGTACACATTTTTAAGAGCACAGAATGGATAAATTGCAGCTTGCTTCTTAATTAATGAATCTCTCATGCTATATAGTTTGAGGCCATATTCAGTAATAGCCACACAGAGATTGGGTACATAGTGAAAAGCCATCTGTTTCATCCTCAATGATCCCCCCTCCCACCTTTGCTGGTGGGCATATGCAATAGTACCTAATCATTGAGACTCTGGCACAATCAATCACCATTCTTAGGATCTCATTTTGTTGTCTTTACCTCAAGGATTTTAAAAATAAACTTTCAAATTGGATAAATTCAATAAAGCAGTCACTGCAAGAAAAGGGAATGAAGAAGGGAGCCCCAGGCAAGTTACAACAAAATATACAAAGTAGACAGTGCAATTTCCCAACGCTCCAGCTAACATTAGAAGCATTAAATGCTAGGAAGTAGGAAACAGTTAAAAAGACAACTTGCAGGAAATGTTATTCAGTGTGTCCGTCTCTAACAGGGTTCAATTCCAGCAGCAAGACGTTTCAAAAGAATTAGCATTAGAACAGCAGTATAAACTTTGATGTCAATTGGGGAGTTAGGGGAACCCTGGAAGAAACTCCATTTGTTTTCAGTGTACTTGCTCTGTTCAAAATTTCATTGATTTGAGTGGGGATGGGATCCCAGTGCAATGAAGAGAAGGAACATTCATAGAAACTGGGACTGCATGGCTACCATGGGCCAATGCCAGAGCACATAATGCCACACCTGAAACCTCTACCACCCCGATGTCAATCCAGATGCCCCTGCCTAAAAACATTTCTACAGACAGCAGTGCATAATAGGGATGGGCGTGAATATTCAAAACATTTTAAATTCGATCAAATTCGTTCAAATTTGGACATTCGAATTTGAATAGAATGTCTATGAATTCAAATTTAAACATTCAAACAAATTTTGAATTTTTGAATCTACTCATTTGAATTATTTGGACATTTGTATGTGTACGGATACGGACAAAATGCGTACTTACCCATACACATCTTTCCCACTTTCGTACACATTTGTACGGATCTGTACAGGATGAAAATGGGGTGCATACGGGATAAATACGGGATGTGTACGGAGGCGTATGGGCACATACAAATGTTGACATTCTTGTGTGCAAATTTGAATTGAAAATTCAAACAAATAGATTCAAATGTATTCAATTTGAATCAAATGTGAATACATTCAAATTTTAAAGATTTGAATCAATTCTAATTTTCGGATATTCAATTTGAATTGAATTGAATCCCGAAAACTGCATCTGTGCACACCTCGATGCATAATATCTTAGCGATGTGCACGAATATTCCTAGGCATTCAAATTCTGATCGAATGTGCCGAATGTTGACATTTGAACTTGAATAGAATGTCCAGAAATTCAAATGTAAACATTTGAATTGAATTTCAAATTTTGGATCTATTTGTTCGAATCATCCGGACATTTGTATGTGTATGGGTTCATATACGATGTGTACTTGAAGTTCCGCGTCTTTCCTGCATCTGTATGCATTTTTATGGATCCGTTTGGGAAGAAAACGCGTTGCATATGGGATAACTGTGGGATGCATATGGACGTGTACAGATGTGGGAAAGATGTTGTCGACATTCGTATGTGCAGATTCAAATAAAAAATTTGAATGAGTAAATTCAAATTTGGTAAATATGAATTGAATCTTGTTAAATTCAAATTTAAAGGTTCAAATCTAATAGGATTTTTGGGTATTTGATTTGATTTGAATAGAATGTCAAAAAAACAAAAACAATCGTGCACATCTCTATAATATATAGCCATATGCCATACACCCCATCCGGACAAGGATTTTTACTCAGGCTGTAATGCTGAACACACTGATGCCTCACAAAGTGTTACAGATTCTGCAGTGCAAGGCACAGTGATGCCACATGGAATGCTAAATTCCTGCATTCAAACAAGGGTTTTACACATCGTGTTGGGCTGAAAAACACAGATGCCACATGGAATACCAACTTTCAACATCCAAAGAAAGGACTTTCCCCTTCCTGTGGTTTTGTATACACTGGTTCTAATTTTACCGCACTGGCACAGTTTTTTTTCACAGGCAGCAATGCTGAAATAATGGAGAGCCCTGAGACCTCAATAAATGAGATTCCATATGAAACTGTAAGAAAGCTTTTCAGCAGCAGAGATGGACACTCCCACTTCAACTCCAGTTTGGTTTAGTTTGGCTTGCAACTAGGGACAGCACACAAATGGAGGAAGAAATACTAGAGACTTGGCAGCAAAACTGGAACCTTAAAATTTATCTGGCTGCTGGAGATAGAAAGGGGTTTTGCAGTCTTGGGTTGTGTTCACACTTAAGTTTTAATCCAGCTTCAGTCCACTTTCAAGGGTGAGAGAACACATCAGCAAAGTGACAAGCCCCAGGGCATCCAGTATCCCTAGAAGCTTCAAATGAAGCTTCTACGGATACTGGATTATTCAATTTGTGAATGGATAGGGCTTTTCAAATAGGGCCCTATGCAGTCTGTCTATGAATCTCAGAATCCGGATGTATTCATCTGGATTCTGAATGCATGGATAATCTGTGCACATCCCTAATCTGGGTTGTCATCTCTGCGGTTCCGACAGGCCCAGCACAATGACCTAATGCTAGAGCTTGTGAAGCCCACATATAATTATTTCCACTCAGTTACACATATCAAAAACAAGCGTGTCAACAACAATATTGAAACTGTGGGTGCAGAGGGTCAACATCTCAGAGCCTGGTCACTTCCTGCTTCTGAATACTCCTCCTGCTGCTGAGATGGTCTGTTTGCCATTGGCTTGGATAATAATAATAATAATAATAATAATAATAATAATAATAATAATAATAATAATAATAATAATAATAATAATAATAATAATAATAATAATAATAATAATAATAATAATAATAATATTTATTTGTATACCGCCCTGTGGCGAACCAATCCGGGCGGTTGACAACAATAAATATAAAAACATCATATAAGAATAAAACATTATGGTCCCTCCCCCCCTTAAAAAGTATTAAACAATATGACAAATTAAAATACAGTATCAAAAATATAAAACAAAATATAAAACATAATTAAATGGGCTAACAGCCCTAATATCCCTCCGGAGCTCCTCAACCAACATTTATTATGGGTCCACGAGGGGAATGAGGGGGTCAGGAAGCCCGAGCCGGGATGGTTGATCTGGGGAAAATTAATCTGGAAAGGCCTGCCGGAAGAGAGCCGTCTTTTTAAAGCTGTCTAGTGATGTCAACTGACGGATCTCATCCGGCAGGTCGTTCCAGAGTTTGGGGGCGACAGCAGAGAACGCCCTCTGGGAGGTCGCCGCAAGCCTGGATTTTAAAGGCTGCAGTAAGTTCCTCCCAGAGGAGCGGAGAGCGCGGGGAGGATTGTACGGGAAGAGGCGGTCCCTAAGATAGCTTGGACCCAAGCCATTTAGGGCTTTAAAGGTAATAACCAGCACCTTGTACCGGGTCCGGAAGCTAATAGGCAGCCAGTGTAAGGACCTAAGAACCGGAGTAATGTGGTCCCTCCTAGTACCGGAAACAAGCCTGGCTGCCATATTTTGTACCAGCTGAAGCTTCCGAACCAAGTACAGGGGTAGCCCCAGGTAGAGCGCGTTACAGAAGTCCAGGCGTGAGGTTACCAGTGCGTGCACAACAGTTTCGAGGTCCTTTACTTCCAGGAAAGGGCGCAGTTGGCATATCAGCCGAAGCTGATAGCAGGCGCTCCTGACCGTCGCATTTACCTGATTTATCATCAGGAGCGACGAGTCAAGGAGTACCCCCAGACTGCGAACACAGTCACTGGAGGTACTAGTGGTCGTCACCACCTTTTCGTTTAATAAATTCAATAAACAATGACTCAGTGCATGAAAAAAAATTTCCCCCGACAAGTTCTAACTTTATTTATTTTGTGTCAAAAGCCAAATAAGCCATAAAAGGAACAAACATAATGTATAAATGAGTTTAAAAGCAACATTCAGAACATTAAAAATTGGAAAAAATAGTGCCAATACAATAAGAAGCACAAATAAACATAAAATTGAATAATTTTTGACCAGAAATGAGCAAGTGGCATTGAGCAGTTCCTCTATCATACATGAGACAGGACATTTTGGACAGCAATATAGATGTTTGGTTGTCTGTTCAGCACCACATTCACATAAAATGGAAGAGTCTTCTAAATAATTCCATTTAGCAAGATTATCTTTTGTTCTACCAACGACACTTCTAAGCCTATTTAGGGATTTCCATATTAGCCGTTCTTGGTCTACACCAGAGGGAAGAGCCTCATGGGGAGTCATCCAGTTTGAGCTACTGGATTTTGCTTCCCACAGAGATGCTCTGGTTATTGCTGGTTGTATATTAAGGGTCATAGGGTGTTTTTCCACTGAGCTCCTTTGATCCGGATCTAAGAAGATCTGGATCTAAGGAATGGGTACTTCCCTTAATCCAGATCTAGTAGATCCAGATTAAGGGAAGTACCCAATGTGTTTCCATGGGTGGTCTAGCACCCAATAGCATTGGGTGGTACCCTGCCTACTGTAGAAACACCAGAGCACCTATCTGCAAATCCGGATCTATCCACAAGGGGTCTGCTTGTCACTTCAGGTGTTTTAGGGGACAGGGGGTACAATCTCTGTTTGTGAGAGCCGGCTCCGAAGTCCCTCCAAAGGCTCTAGAGGATCTTCCGGAGTCTTTGACAACTGCATTGCTCTTGCAAGGGGTTTTTCTGTGGAGTCTTTGCTAATCTCTGAAGGCAACTTCGGAGGGATTTTGGAGGGACTTTGAAGCTTTGATTTTGGGGCTCCCCCCCATGGGCGCCCCCTCCCCCTAGCGTCCTCTAGACCCCATTGCCAGATTGTAGTGGAAACAGGCTCCCTACAATCCGGATTTTCAGGCTGAAGGCCCCATTGTAGACCCTTGTAATGGAGTCTACACGAAATCCGGATTATAGGCCCTGAAGGACCCATACGATCCAGATTTCCCGAAACCTATCCATACAGTCATTTATCATACAGCATTTTAAAACATCCTGAAACTATGTTAAGTTTAATTTTAGCTTCCCATTTCAATGCTAAAGGGCAAGTAAATGGGGAAAAGCTAAGATAAATGAGTCAGAAAAACGAGACTCTTTAAATATACTTTATATCATGGGTTTATCAAACCTAAATGTTAATGAAATTCTCCTTTTCAAATACATCTGAAAGGCTAGCATTGATAAGAAACTTTGTTATCAACAGTAAATGTGATTGAATTGCTTGTTTTACACTGGATAATTCATACTGAACATTATAGGTCAAGAAAATTGATAGCACTGCCTTGAAATGTTGCTGCTGCATCCTTAAAATGGCACTTGCTCCAAAGGAAAGAATACCTTGGCAGTTGATTCCTAGGTGACCATTTTAAAAGTTCATAACTGTGAAGGGTAATGTTGCACCCTTCCTTCCATTAATTAAAAATAGAAGGTTAGGGGTGTGTGTGTTGAAGAACATTGCTTTTCGTGTGTATTGACTCAATATGTGCATAGTCCATGTACCCAGTGCAGATTCAGCTTATAACACCTGCTAGGACTTTGATGCAGAGTATTAATTATAAAGATCAACATGAAATAAATTCATAAATGAAACAATACTATCAGAGAACTTCTATTGAGGTACAGTAATTCTTTCTTTGGTCTTGGATAGAATTGAAGAAGAAGAAGAAGAAGAAGAAGAAGAAGAAGAAGAAGAAGAAGAAGAAGAAGAAGAAGAAGAAGAAGAAGAAGAAAGATGAGAGTTGGCTTTTCTACCCTGCTTTTCTCTAACATTTAAGGAGACTCAAAGCGGCTGACAAAGCTTTCTATTCTCTCCACAACAGAATACCCTGTGAAGTAGGTGGGGCTGTGAGAGCTCAGAAGACAGCTGTGACTAGCCCAAGGTCACCCAGTTGGCTTCATAGAAGAGGGCAGAATCAAACTCGGTATTCTCAGATAAAAGTCTGGCTCCTTAATCACTAGACCAAACCCTCCAGAATGTTCACATAAACCTGACTGAAAACACAATGGGTAATATCTTTTCCCTTTACAATACATTAGAATGTTGAGGTCATCAGAATCTAGAATGGCCTTATCATTTTTGGAGTTCCAGTCATTTATTTTTATTTATTTATTATTTACATTTCTATCCCACCCCATACCCGAAGGTCTCTTGGCAGGTAACAACCTTAAAACAACAGATTAGAAACAGAATATACATTTAAAAACTTTTAAAATTCAAGAAATCTAAAATGATACACAATATGTTTAAAATAATGGTGTCTGTACTTGGGGGTGGGGTGGGGTATAATCAGCTCATCCAAAGGCCAGGGCAAAAGGTGCATCTTCACCACCTTCCTAAATATATATAACGAAGGGGTATGATGCACTTCAAGGGGGAGGCTATTCTAGAGCCTGGGGGCCATCACAGAAAAGGCTCTCTCCCGGGTACCCACCAACCTCACTATTGAAGGTGATGGGAAAACCAGGAGGGCATCACAGCTTGATCTTAAGGCACAGGCAGGTTGATATGGGAGAAGGTGTTCCTTTAGATATTTGGGGCCCAAGTCATTTAGGGCCTTATAAGTCAGAGTCAGAATTGGGCTCAGTAGTAAATTGGCAGCCAATGCAACCCTTTTAAAACTGGTGTGATGTGCATCCGGCTAGATGTCCCGGACAGCACTCTAGCAGCTGCATTTTGCACTAGCTGCAACTTCCGAACCGTCTTCAAGGGCAGCCCCATGGAGAGTGCATTACAGTTGTCCAATCTAGAGGTTACCAGAGCATGGATGACTGTGGCCAAGTTGCCTCTATCCAGAAAAAGCATCAGTTTATGGACCAGCTGTAGTTGGGAGAAGGCACTCCTGGCCACAGCCTCCACCTGAGCTACAAGTGTCAGTGCGGAATCCAGGAGTGACCCCAAGTTATGCACCTGTGCCTTCCAGGGCATTGCAACCCCATCAAGGACGGGATATCTCCCAACAACACAGCACATCTATCTTGTCTGGATTCAGCTTCAATTTATTGGCCCTCATCCAGCCCATTACTGCCTCCAGATACCTGGCAAGCGCTTCAACTGGTACAGAGAGATAGAGCTGGGTATCATCTGCATACAGATGACACCTCACTCCAAATCTCCTGATGACCTCTCCGAATGGCTTCATATAGATGTTAGACAGCATGGGAGATAAGTTCAACCCCTGAGGAACCCCACAAGTGAGTTCCCAGGGTGTCAAATCAGTGTCTCCCACAGCCACTATCTGGGATCTATTCTGGAGATAGGAGCAGAACCAGTGCCAAGCATTGCCTCCTACTCCTAAACCCTGTAGTTTCTCCAAAAGGATACCATGGTCAATGGTATCAAAAACCCCTGAGAGGTCCAGGAAAACCAACAGGGTAGCATTTCCCTTGCCTTTCTCCTGGAGAAGGTCATCCAGCAGGGTGACCAAGGCAGTTTCTGTGCCATAAATGGGCCTGAAGCCATTGCCAAACTATCACAGTCCTTTGTTACTGGTCATGCTGGACCTCAAGAGGTCTGGGTTTGGGAAAGTCTGGTCTAAAGCAGCATTCATAATAAAAGACCTGGTTTTAATTTTTGGATGTTCTCTGCAGAGCCTAATGCATTGAACATTTGATGAAACTTTTTGATGAAAACATTTGATGAAACATTTGCCAAACTTTTTCTGTTACCATGCCTGAATCAATGCTGGGGAAAGAGTTTTTTCCTTCACATGCTGGAAACAGACACAGCAGCCTTGCCAAACAACCACTGCCATCTGGTATTGGGTTCTTTTTCCAGCAAAATAATATTCAACAGCAGCCTACAATAATAAAAATATAGGACCACTGCTAAGTGCTAAATACCTTAAAAAAAACAAAACACTACAATATGCCTGTCTTTGGTCCTTTCTGCACTGGGCCTTATTCTGGATTATATTGTGGAATAAGGACCTGCCATCCAAATGTTGGTTCAGACAACAGCAGTCCCCACCTGGGATTGCTGTAGTTCACCCTAGCATGAAGACAGCAGACACCTCTTCCAGGATATAATCTTCCAGAGTAAGGCCTTTCTGCACTGGGCCTTATTCTGGATTATATCCTGGAAGAGTGAACGGCCACCTGCATCCAAGTGCAAACTGCTGCAGGCTCTGAGCAGGGCCTGCCATAGTCTGTACCAGCCATGAACATGGCAGATCCCTATTCCAGGATATAATCCAGAATAAGGCCCAGCACAAAAAAGGCCTAAGATCCAATGCAGAAAAAAACTTTACTTTTCTTCCCATACATCAATAATGACCCACAAATGAGGACTTGCAGGGAAATGGGTAGACATGAAAAGTCGCAACTAGAAGGTTGCCTTTTATCTCAAAACAAATAAAAATGCAGTATAAGAGATCAAAGAGAAACTTCCCTTTAGCACTTTTCCTCACCAGTGGTCTGGAGACTATTTGCTCCCACATACATTTACATACATAAAAATAACTAAGGGTGTGTTCCCATACAAGATAAAATGTGAATACAGTCTGTTTTTGGGATCATTTGATCCCATTTAAATTTTTATTCCTGGACTTTATGAGGACAATACTACTAAAATCTGCGGGAAAAAAGTCCTTGGAAAAACTGTTCTCTGTCACGTTTTGGTGGCTACCTTGCTTTTTTTTTTTCCCAATGGGAACACTACCAGACTATTTGGGTAGGAAATCTGCCTTTCGGGCTGTTCCCCCCATATCCTTCTGGCCAATGCCTGCTGCTGATCGGTGGGATTTCAAATCTTGGAAGGTCTGCCCCCCTGTCCATTCCACCCTGCAATGCCAGAGTCCCAGAGATTAAAAAAGTGTTGAATCTTTGAACATAGATTTCCCCTTTCTGTGCGTGCTACTGTAATTACGAGAGATCCATTACACTGTAGCAGCTAACAATCACAGAGGGAAACTTTTTTTAGCTCCGCATGGGCCTGAGAAGCTCATCCCAAGCAAAGGAGAAGGAAGGGAATCCACTATTCTCTCTTTGAGACTGTGCAGGAACCTTTCCTTCTTTCCCTCCTTCCTCTCCTTCCTTCCTTCTCCCCCCTCCCTTCTCCCTCCCTCCAGGTTTATGATAGCAGAAAGTGGCAGGATTTTATCTTCCACACTGCCATGGTGCTTTTGGACATCTTGCTGGCAGGTAACCTTGTCAAGGCTAAAAAGGCCAGTAGGAAGAAAATGCATAGATGTGAATTGGGAAATAGTTCCACACAGGAAGTAGGAGAGATAACCAGGAGTTAACTTAGTATCTAGTCAGGAGACTCCTTGAATTGCATCATAAGGTGATGTGTGCAAACACTCACCAGTTCTTCAAGGCTGTCGACAGCATCATAAAGCATTGCAACATAAGAGATTGTCCTGGCTTGGGCAACAAAAAGTCAGGAGTTAGACGTGTCATTCGAGTCAGAATGACCTTGTGGAAAAGTATAAAACTAGGCACATACGGCTGTCTTGCCTTGCCTTGCACTTGCTTAGCTGATGGAGACTGACAGGAATGCTAAAATGTAAGGACTGCAACCGCTACGCAATAAACCTCTTCGGAGAAGTTACGGCGTCCCTGGCTCCTTTGTTTACACTGGAGAGGGGGAGAAGGAGGGGCCAAGCCGCAGCAGAATCGGAGATCGGAGAAGCGAGGCCTTCAGCACCTTGGACAGCTACGCTGGAAGCAAACCTGACAGGCTGGAGCTGAGGCACACAGGGCGCGTCTTCATGGCATGTGTTATTTCAGTTTAAAGAATTCGAAATAAAAGAAACGGAACAAAGCTGTCCAGACGACTTGCAAGTTGATCCGGTTCCGATGGCAGCCTTAACGCGGGATCAATACTCGGAGTCCACATGGCAGCATTGTCCTCCTGCCCATTGCCCACACTCTCTCCTGTGATTGGTTTTCCCTGCCAGGATCCCACCCTCCCTTCTCTTTGCGTCATGCTCGCGGGTGATTCCCTGCCCAATCCACCCTCCCCCTTCCCAGCAGCAGCAGCAGCAGCAGCAGCCATCCATCCATCCATCCACCCATCCATCCATCCATCCTGGCGCTGGGGCGCGGGCGGCTTCACCCTGGGGCTCCTCGTTGCCCAGTGGCAGAGCCGCTCCGCCGCCGCTGCCGCGTTCTCGACGCCTTTTGCCCGGCCTGCCAGAGCGCGCTCGCAGCCCGGGCCACCCCTGCCTCCCCCCCCGGCAGCTCTGGCGCCCGCCGCGCCATCCATCCATCCATCCATCCATCCATCCATCCATCCATCCAGGCGCTGCGGCGCGGGCGGCTTCGCCCTGGGGCTCCTCGTTGCCCAGTGGCAGAGCCGCTCCGCCGCCGCTGCCGCGTTCTCGGCGCCTTTTGCCCGGCCTGCCAGAGCACGCTCACAGCCCGGGCCACCCCTGCCTCCCCCCCCCCGGCAGCTCCGGCGCCCACCACGCCATCCATCCATCCATCCATCCATCCATTCATCCAGGCGCTGCGGCGCTGCGGCGCTAGCGGCTTCTCCCTGGGGCTCCGCCGCCGCTTTTCCCCCGCTTTGCCGCCACTTTGCCCCGCAGAGGAGGAGAGCCAAGGGGTGGGCAAGCGGGCGAAGGGGGCTCCTCGCTTGCTCTTCCCCCTGTGGCCGGGAGGGAACTCTGCCCCCCCCACCTCACAGGGACCGAAGCTGGATTAAAACCTTGGCTTGTGGTCACACCTAAGGTTTAATCTAGCTTCACTCCACCTTCAGAGTGAGAGAACACATCAGCAAAGTGACCAGTAGTTTTCTTTCCACATTATCTAGTCTAAAGGTGGATTTTCTGAGTTATTAACCCTGAAAGAAAACCAGCTTGTCAGTTTGCTGGTGTATTCTCTCACTCTGAAAGTGAACTGAAACTGGATTAAACCTTAGGTGTGACCACAGGCAGAGGCAAAGTAGCCTAGAGGGGGCTCAAAGCGGTTGACATTCTGTTTTCACCCTTCAAGGGACTAAGTGGCTGACAAGCCTTCTCACCCTTAAGGGGGCTGAAAGCGACTGTTCCGAACCTTCAAAGGTCTGAAATTGCGCAAAATTGCAACATTGTTTTTAAGGTGTGAAGTGCTTAGATTGATACAGTGTTTCAGCTTTAAGGACTGGAGGTTTATAGTGGGTGTTTGAGGGTGGATTTTTTCAATGAAGGAAACCCTAAACATGACGTGCTTCTAATACGTTCAGCCATTGGTTACAGTGCGATTGGGGGGGCGGGACAGCCTTAACACTGAATCTCATCCCGGAACGATACTGTCCACACAGTTAAAAAGGAAACACGTATCGACGCACGATCCGGAGTGAGACCTGTTGAGATCAGGATTTATTTCTAATCGGGATAACGTCCTTTAACACGGAAATACCGTGTTAATCCGAAGTGCCGTCTGAACTGCGCAAACTCAAAACGTTTTGAATTCGAGATAACTATGCCCACAGAGACGGAAGAATTGAATTCTAGCCAGCACGAACCAAGTGTGACTCTGCGGGTGGAGATTTATCACCACAGGGGGGTAGCTGACACCCCACTACCCCCTGATAAACCTCACCCTTTCTTCACCCTGCCCAGGTCTGCTCCCCCCTCATCCTCCACTGAGAGGAATTCTTCTGAGGTTCACCACCACAACCCCGCTGCCTCCCTTGTTGCAGAAATGTAGCTTAATGTAAACCTAGCTCTGAGGCAGCTTTGACTCATTTTAAAAATATTTTGTATCAATTGCTGGCCTAACGTTTGTTTTCTTTGAATTTGGGTTGGGAAACTGCTTTACATTTCTCAGGATATCTTGGCAAAACCTGCCTGTCCCTGTCAGGGAGAGGAGTGGGCAGATCAAAGGTCAAGGGGCAGGGATGAAAAGATCCTGCTTCTCTGTACTGGGGATTTGGGTGGTTTGAATGGGAACTGAGGTATTCAAATTGAGCCCGTGTTATCACGAAGCAAATTGGAACAGCCAGAATGCACACTCAGTTCTGAATCCGGATTGAGATAGTCCAATCTGGATTAAAATAATCAAGTGGGAACTCCCCCTAAATGGTTTTATTATTCACCAAGACAAGGCTGGTGTAGGGTTTTATTTGTTTTATTTTAATGTAACAACAACATTGTCCTTTCTAAACTTTTATTTCACAGCATCCTTTATCTTTAAAACATCGGAGATAGAGCAATTTTTTAAAAAAAAAAACCTTTTGGCCAGCATTCAAAAATGTGTGTAATTAGCTTCAGTGTAATTATCCAGATACCAGATTGTGCATGAATTGTTATGAGGTCTCAGATTTCTATTTTATCAAGTACAGCTGTACTAATCAAGTGAGCATCAAATGGCCTCCTGGTTTCTATTGCCTCTCTGTAGCTCTTTGCACCAAATCTGAGAATGCCAGAATAAAAAGGAAATGCACAGCTAAACTTGAAAATAATCCTGTGTCCCCTCCCCCTGTATATTTAGAGAATACTGAGTTAACTAATTTTTCTTTCAACAGGGCGCAAGAAAGAATTACCATTATTAACACAAGCCTTTTCATTAGGCAAGTCCCTATACTTGAGTCAAGTGCATGAACAGTTAATTTAATTTCATAATGTCAGAGAGCTGAACAAAGTAGGTGCCATAATATCCAGTATGGTTAATTGTTCAGCCAAAAGTCTGATTCAGCAGATAAAATGCTGTGCTTGGAAAAGAAAATCCATCCCCCATTTTATCTCATTTGAGGATGAGTGGACCTCATAAGTAATTATTGCTTCCCTGAGTGGTGGTGATGACTGACAGCTACTGATGCTTTGGGTAGTGAAGTCACACCTGTAAAAGCTTTATTTGGATTCAACAATTCTCAACAGCTACCGGCTGTTCAAAAAACTTCCCTGTTTCTGTAGGTGATTGTAGAAAGTATTAGTTATTTTTATGTAATCCAAACCAGTCAAGTGGGATGTTCTGGTCCAGGATAAGCATTCCACCCAAACCTGGGATGGATTGCTTTTGGTGTGGAACATGGCCGTCAAAACTGGGATGGCCTTTTCTGTGCCAGCTCCTAGGATTGCTTCAAAGCTGCGTACCTCTGTGGTCCAATAGGCCATGCCGTAGTACACTGGTAGACCTTAAAAAGGAAGGTATGTCCGTAGACAGGACCAGGACACCATTGCGGGGGGGGGGGCTTAGTGCAATCTATGCTCTGCCTGTGTGGGTGGAGCATACTAGGAGGGGCAGGGCTTTTCTTTAAACACATCCATGAGCAGAAAGGAAGTCCATAGACCATTTTTTGTTCCCATCATTGGGTGCTTCCAAACTTGCCCAATACTGCACCGTCCCACTCTTGACACTTGCCGCTTGACAGATGCGATGGTTGGAAACCGTACAGGAAACAGGTGCAGCTGTTTCCAGTCCTCCTGGCAGGCCAATCAGAAGCTGCGCTGTCCCTTCAACATGGCTTCCTGTCTCTCAGAAGGGATGCACCACTGCCCGCAGCAGGGGTGCAGCATATCATGGATATGCATCTTTTTACTTTGATCTAATGTTGTGTCTCTGCTGCAGGCTGAAGAAAGCTGCATGGCTTTGAATCAAGTCTGGATGCAGCCATTATCAGCCACTTTGTAAGAGCTCCATTCCTGCTCTCTCAAGACTGGCCCTCTCCCTAGGAATGTATGTCTAAATATGCAGTGGAAACTGCAACCAATCAAAAGTTAGATGCCTGCCTTAGTGCCTTGGATTGGGTAATGCACTGCAATTTAACTGCTTTGTTTGCCAAAATGGCAACCAATCACACTGCATGTGGCCCCCTGGTTTGCTTCCTTCCCAACAAGCCAGCCATGGTCTCAGGTAGGGATGTGCATGAATGCATTTCTGTTATTCGAATCCGAGTAGATTCGAATCTCATGAAATCCAATTCGATTTGGATATTTAGGATTTTAATTCTTAAAATCAGATTTGAATCTGTAACATTCGAATCTGTACATTCAAATGTTAGATTCGTATTTAAAGATATGAATGTCTCATATCTGTTATAGGTATCTGTGTGCATTCCATAAAAATCCGTATTCATCCTGTAATATCCCTTATGCATCCCCTATTTTAAGCGCAAGATACGTATAATTTTCGTGCAGATTCGTATATGACAGACACAAATCTACACATTCGAATCATTTGAAAATCCATATCAGATATATGGATTTTCGAAAACCCAATTTGAGTTTGAATGTCAACATTTGTCAGATTCAAATCAAATATTCCAGCTTTCAAATATTAGTGCATATCCCTAATCTCAGGACAGCAGCCATTATCTTGCCATAGCCAGGCTGTGTATAGATTCAGGTCATTTGGGCTGTGGTCACATGTATAGTTTAATGCAGCTTCAGTCCACTTTCAGAGTGAGAGAATATATCAGCAAAGTGACAAGCTGTTTTAGTGTTAAATAACTCTGAAAATTCACCTTTGGGATAGATAATATGGAAAGAAAATTGGCACTTTGCTGATGTGTTCTCTCGCTCTGAAGGTGGACTGAAGCTGGATTAAACCTTAGGTGTGACCGCAGTCCTTGTGAGTTATTTACTTAAAGAGCTCAAAGGAGATGCAAAATCCTGTTAGGCTGGGAGCATTTTACCTAGACGAGTAGGTCAGAATTATTTTTGCAAAAGCATATGGCTTGTTATAATGGTGGAAAAAATAAGAGCTCTATCTACCCAGAATGTTTTTTAGTCTGAAATTTCAAAGCCAAATACTGAAGAGTTCCTTAGGGTTTTGTTTTGTTTTGTTTTGTAAAAGAGGTTTAAAATTTGTGAAACCTCAAACTGGATACTGTGAAATAACCATGTGCCATATTTCTTTAAACTTGGCAGGGTTTCAAAAGAATATCCTACCTGTTGTATTCTTTTATGTAAGTTAGGTCTCTATTGCTTTAGGGTGCGGGTCTCAAAGCTTTTCACTTAGGACAACTGGAATAATTTCTGAGGAAACATGATTTTCACTGCACGGCTGTTTTAAAATTGTGCCAGTTTAGTCTTTTCATGTATTTTTTAAATCAGAGAGAGCTAATGTTTTGATGAATATTACAGTTATCTTTTTAAAGTAAGACATTTGTTTAATAGGACTTGTTTCTGGGCGAGTTTCCATAGTATTGCTTTCAGTTTCAGATTAAATCTGTTTCCCACAGTTTCTGATATTTAAAACTAGTTGTGTCTGAAAGAATATAAAATAAATGATCTGCTGCATTTGTTTCTTAAAGTTATCTAAGCCATACAATATATATATATATATATGAATATATATATGAATACAAGAATTCCAAATTGTATATATATATATATATATTGTATATATATATATATACTGTCATGGGTTGGCTTACTAGCTATTAATAATATGAGGACTGGTAACTTTGTTGACTTATTTGAAATTCAGTTAAATTGCATTTAACACCCACAAAGCAGACACAACATGCCCATGGAGTTTTCCTGGCAATGCTATGCATGCAGTTTGTCTGCCTTCTTGTGGAAGGACACGCTGAATTGAACCAGGACCGTCTGCATTCACAACAGATGCTACAGCTACAAATTTAATCAGGATACCATATTGAATAGAATGCAGGAAAATTTGTATTCATTCAAATAGATCCCCTTCGAATGTGGTAGAATGCCCAATCCCATACAAACGCATACAGATAGCATAAGAATCCCATACAAAGCTTCATACAAATGTATCAAAACGTTTGATTTGAATTTGAATGCCTGAGGCCCATCTGTTTTATAATACAGTCTTCCAATAACCATGTTATTTATCAATTCCCAGTGAGAAAATTTCCAGTTTAAAATGTATTTGTATCTTTAACATTTTTTTGCATTTCAGTATGCATCTGTGGCCAAAAGTTTTTTTGCTTTTGGGCATATACACCACAAATGAGAATATGTGCCATCCTTTCCCCCACACTTCCAGACTTTATTTGACTTATTCCTATGTATTTTAGATTATTTGTATGGGGTAAGTGACCATCTATACATCATCTTGTAAAAATTTTCCTTTAAATTATAACACAATGTAAATTTCAAATCTTTCAACCCCATTTTCTCCCACTGTTCCGTTTGTATACTTTATCGCAAATTCAGTGCCCATTTATGTTTCAAATTTCAGCAATATCTTACACAGTATAGAGATCAAGCCTCTTTCTCCCTTTCTCTGTTCTTCTTCCCGTCTCTGTTTTTCTTCTTGAAATTTTACATTCTTTTTATCTAATTTAAAACAATCCATAATTTGTGCATACATAAAAACCATTGTACCTCAAAACCCGTTTTGTAATTGATCTCTTGGTTTTAAAATATAATCTCATGTTTACCTGATCTGATGAAATAAGATGTTAAGCCAATAAATTAACCAGTGGAGCAAGGACTGTGACACATATACTGGTAACACAGTATCTGAAGCAAAGAAATAGCTGTGGAATAAAAAATATATCCAGCTGTGAAGTTTTTAAACCCAATGGTAAGGCAAGAGGATTCTTTTAGGTTCCAGGACAAACATTATTTTAAAGTGGAAAGATAATAATCTCTGTACTGCCTTAGTCTTGTAGATCAATTACAATGTAGCAAGGAAGGAAAGGGGGTCATAGAAGGTTAGGAGAAGAAGTAGAAAACCTGTCGAGCAAAGTAAAGGATCTTCTTTCACACAGACATGTCTAAAGTGAGGGCAGTTGCAGGCTTTCACCTGTGTCTTTCTGCCATTTCTGTAATTGTTCAGGTGTGATCACCCTGGACTTTCTTCAAATGTCCTTTTGCAAAATGTGTCCCATGCATAACTGACTGAATAAAATAACAATCATGCATATAAGAAAAAGAAAATCCTAACTCGTTGCTGTTCCTTCACCTCAAAGATTGGCAAGAAGTGCTCATCATTCATTGGCTGCTGCTAGTAAGATTTCGGATTCCCCAGTTGGTCAGCCTCAAGCTGCCATTTGCTTTGGCTTCAGGAGCCTTGTAGCTTCTCTCTGGCTGTGGAAGGGGTAGATAACCAGAGGCAAGGGCAGTGATGGTGAATCTTTTGAGCTCAGTGTGTCAAAATTCACAAGAAAACCTAGCTTAACTCAGGTGCTGTGTCACATCTAGAAATATCCATAATTTTGTGATATTTGTAGCTCTAGTAAAAAAGTTATATTTTTGATATATGTATTTTATTAAAAGCAAAAACAAATAATTCTTTACATTTGCTAAATCTTCAATTGAAAGTTGGTATTTTCTGCACTTCAAGAACAAGCAAGCACTACGCACCCAGGTGCCAGAGTGACCATGTGCGACACCCAAAAGGACCTGGCGTGTCACCTGTGACACGCGTGTCATAGGTTGGCCATCACTGGGCAGGGGGAAAGACTAAGTATTCTTTTTTAAAACATTCTGTCTGTCCCTTGGGTCTCAAATTCACTCCAGGGGCATCACTAGCCACATGTATGAACACACCCTTCCTCTTGAAAATACCAATATGCTAGCCAAGCAACCAATCACTTCCCTTTATTTTTTTCCTCACACACTTGATTGGCATGTGGCTATTTTCGAGAGGAACAATCATGGAAGTAGCAGATAAAAAAAAGTAAGTGTTAGTTATTATGTGAAACCCAGCAATGTTGCCAGATTTCCATAATAGTGAAGTTTGGGGGTATCTCTGCTATATCCCTAGACTATATTGGGAATGACAGGGATATGTGTGGCATTCCCAACATAGTCTTGAGAGAATTGTGGATTTTAAACCATGTCTGGCGGCATCCTGACCGACTTCAGCAACTGAACTGCAGGGTTGTAGCTATGAATGCCCACTGCTTTATTGTTCATTTCCTGAGCCTACTACCTCCTGTGCTAATGAACTGAGGTATCCTTTTATTCCTCCATCTGAGTGATCATGAATATCAGTTGACTTCAATATGAATGAATTTGGCCCTGATTAGGGTCATCACTGACATTTTTTAATCCAAAAATTTAAGACCTTTTTATTTTATGCCTATTAAATGGCTGAAGAAGCTGAAAAATGGATTTCTTAATAATTGTACTGAAGGCTTCAGTGTTGGGTGCTTGCTACTGTTTGTGCTCAGGGATCCAAGGGATCCTTCTGAAATATTGGTACCCTTAAATGTGGCTCAGGAAACCTTTGGCCTGGGATAACATTTGGAATATTTACTGGTTTGACAAGGGTCCCAAGGTTTGAATATATTTACTGATTCATGTAGCAGAAGGGGACCCAGGGACTAGAATCCGTTCCAAATCCCTTCTGCAATTACTCAGCCTCCAGTTCACCTAGGAGCCCATGCCCTGAGTGATCTCCTCACCTAGACGCCCCTGAACTCTGTCCCTGCTAGTGATTTATTCTTCTTCCAAAGCAACTCTTTAGGCTTTGGACAGCAGCTGGGTTGCAGTCATTTGCTTGACTGATTCTATCCAGACCTGTCCGGACCCGGCATTTCAGTGGGTCTCTTCAGTTTTCCAAGGGAAGCTGTGACTTCAGCACATGTCATTCTTTGATGATGGCAAGCAAACTTTGGTGGCAATGAAACACACAGGAACACGCAGCACAAATACATGAACTTGGACCATTTTAGTTTTACTGTGTCACTATTGCTTTCTGTGGGGAAGGCATGAGTTGAGGCGGGTAAGACATGTTAACAGAGTCACTTACTTGACGTGGCTTTGACTCATCTTATATACCTTTCAGTCCCATTATATGGCTGACTGGCTTGATTAAATTTACTTGGTGGCTTCAATGGCTTTGCAAAGCAAGATAACAGCTTGCATTGACTGTATCAATTCACCCATTAGGCAGTGAACAGTGGAGAAGATGTAAAAATATTCAACAGTTTGCTTTCCTGCCTCCATCCTTCTGCTACTGATAGTTTAGTACCAGCTGTAACCTTTCTGCCCTGTTAGTTATCCTGGTGTCCAACTATCATAAACAGTTGTACATTTCTGAAGGGGCATAACACGGACAATATGAAGGTTCAACATTGCAGTTGGCTAATATCAGATTGCTGGTCTGCTTGGTTGCCCTGCTGCCACTCCCTACACACTCTGCTGATGGGGCAACTATGCAGCTGTGATTGTTATTTGGAGATTTAATAGCTGTTATAGAAGAGTTCAATGTCCTATGCATATAACACTGTGCAATGCAAAACTTCCAAATGCATAAAACTCTCAACTAAAATCTATGTAATTCCTATTGCTTGCACAGAGTACAGTGGTTCAGAACAGCGCTGTAAAATGGCACTTTGTTTCTGATATAGTTTTTATAGCTAACCGATTTGTTTTATATGGTTGTTTTATGATGCAGGTTTACATATTTGCTTTGTTTTATAGTTGCATGCTGCCTTGATTACTTCGGGAAATAAATCCCAGGAAATAAGAATGAATAAATGAATCAATAAACTTAACATAGAGGGTGACCTGCACAGTTTACAGCCTCTGGACTCGGCCAAAGAAGTGTGTCGGGGTATATGAACACAATGCCAAGCATTTAAAGTTGTTTAATTAGAGTAATCATTATTGATAGTTAAAGCACAATTAAATAATTTGAATGGGGAATCAGTGGTTTCATGTGATGGAGTTTGGTATTCCTTTAAAGAGGAGAAAGTCTAAAAAGATCAGGTCTCTATCACAGTAGGTTGTGCCACCTGTGCTGGCTGCCTATACGCTTCCGATCTGAATTTAAAGCCCTAAATGGCTTGGAACCTCAATACTTGAGGGAACATCTCCTTTTATAGAGACCTACCTGAGGCTTAAGATCTGCTGGAGAGGGGCTCCTCCGTGTCCCACCGGTTGGAGAAATCCGCAGTGTTGGGACATGGGGGAGGGCCTTCTCAGCCATGGCACCTCATTTATGGAATGTCCTTCCTTTGGAGGCCCAATTAGCACCAACCCTTCTAACTTATAGGTGCCAAGTAAAGTCCTGGCTCTTTGCTAAAGCCTTTGGGCACCAACTCACTCAAGCATTATCTTGACTTTTAACCTTTTTAACTAATTATGCTGTTTAATGCTGTTTTAACGGGGTATGTATTTAATGTTTTGTTTGTATATTGATTTTTTACTGTAAGCCGCCCAGAGATCTGAGGATATGGGGTGGGATATAAGTATTTTAAATAAATAAATAATACTGTGGAAGTGCTCTTCACCCATCCTGGGATGGCATGCTTCCATGGCACCACATGACGATTTGCGGGGGATTCTAACTGCGGGAAAGCATCTTAGCCGCCCAGAGATCCTTGGGTATGGGGCGGGATATAAATATAAATAAATAAATAAATAAAATAGATGTAGGTGGGAATTTTCAACACCAAGGATGCTCCAATGGCTCAGTTTGGCTTGCAGCATTCTAAAGCAGCTGTGGAAATGCCGAGCATTGAATTAAGGGGAAGTCAGTAGGGATTCATATTATTCGTTATTCATACAGATTCATATGAATTTGCACATTCGTATGCGAATCAAATGTCCAGACATTTGTACTTTAGTATTCATACAAATACAAATATTTTGAGTTATTTGTATGAATAGTTAAGACATTATTATGGGTACGGATAAGTATGCATCTTGTGCGTATCTGTACACATCTGTACCGGTATATACAGGATGAAAATGGAATGCATATGGGATGAAAATGGGATGCTTACGGATGCATACAAGATTTGTATCATTGTAGCCATGTATTCAATATGGTGTAAATTACAAGGTTTATTTCACTTCTTCCTATTACATGGTAGTTCTACTTCATCTTTCAACGAATCTGCCCCCATTGAAACACAGTGTAAAACCTAGGATTATCTCAGAGCCACATTGGAATTGTCACTCGTCTCTGTGGCAGTCCTAACACAGACCCTAGATACTAAGGTGATATCCCATAATAACATTATTGTGGGAAAAATCAACTCCTAACCATGGTTTTATGTAAAAAAGTGAAAGGAATTACCTGTCTGGATGCTTGGGAATGCTCCCCGCACACACATGGCACTGAAATCAACCAGAAAATGGCAGCTGGGCAATGCAGGATCATGCAGTTCCGGGTCATCAGTATATCTGGATCATGTAAAATGCCATTGTGGGAGTACTGCCAAACAAGGTAAGTGCCTGCACTAGCCTTGCGGTGTTGCTATATCATATGGTAGGCATGGCAAGATACAATGTATGCTCACCATTTTTATTCCTCCTTCATCTGCAGATCTTCAGACAGGCAAAATCTAATTTAAGACAGATTGAAAACTTAATGAATCCAGTTGATATTGTTGCCTGATACTAGCTCAGTTCCAGGAGACTGTGGGTCATTATGTGCATCATTATGACCTGTAAATTGGTGTCAAAAAACTGTAAACTCAAGACATCAAAAGAAATGGTCATCAAGTAAATGTAAATTACTTAATTATGTAATTATAGGTTCCTTGGTTGGCTGAATTCATATATTATAGTCCTTGAGAATGGGTGGTGGTGGTATCACACTCATTTATACTTTAGAATAGTTGTTGTATGCTGGTTCTGAAAGTCTTTCAGAATGTTTCAGTGTAAGGAGTTCTTAAAGTTCACATAATAATGGAATGAGATTGAAACACTTTGTTTTTAAGAAGCAAAACTGCTGTTACTTCCTTCAAGAAATTGGAAAAAAGGAGAGTAATTCAACAACTTTATTGACATTATATAAATTTCAAGTAACAAGAAATCGAAGAAAACACTTTAAAAAGGAGAAAAGATTCAAAACAATTGAGTAAGAACTTACAGTAATATCATTGGAAACAATTACAAGGATTTTAAACTATGCAAACAAAAGATTTGCCAGCAAAGATCTAACAGAAGGAAGAGCTAAAGAAAAAGAAAATAGAAAAAAATAATAGCAATAATGAAAATCTATCCACATAGTAAAGCTTCATACAGCATAATTTCACTTAGTATAGTTTTGATATTTGGTTTACTACTGTAACTGCAGGCACACTTTATATTAGGTGATTTTTTTGCCTTGTTGTTTTTTGTTTTGATACCAAAAAACAAAATCAACCTGGCAATGTTCTGAGACCTGAAATCTTCTGCCTAGTGTATAAGCCATTTCCCCACTTGTCTTTATGAAAGAAGAAAAAGAAGAGCTGGCTTTTCTACCCTGCTTATCTTGCCCATTGAAGGGGACTGAAAGCATGTGACAAAGCTTTCTGTTCTCCACAACAGAACATCCAATGAGGTAGGTGTGGCTATGAGAGCTCAGAAGAGAACTGTGACTAGCCCAAGATCACTCAGCTGGCCTCATGGGGCAGGGGGGAATCAAACCCGCTATTCCCAGATAAGATTCCAGCTTCTAAACCACTAGACCAAACTGGCTCACCAGGGCTTGATTTTTTTTTTCTTAAACAGAAAAAAGTTCTGAGTGTAGATTTGTGTATTTTGATGGCTTTTTGGTGAATTTTGGTCGAAGATGTTATTATGATTATTCCTACTGTGCTTTATCTGGGGTGTGAAAATGTGGAGTGGATTGGCATCTTGTCTGGCATCTGTTTACTGGAATCTGAAAATCTCTTGGCTGCGTTTGTGTAATATGTTGGTATCTTGTCTGGCATCTATGTATTTGTGTAGCAGAACATGAAAAACCATTCTCTGGTGTGCAGGTGAGCATTGGTACAGGCATCACAACTGGTTTGTTCTGATATTACTCTCATGGTAAATTCTGTCAAGGGGAGGATGAGCTCAGCCCTCTTCAAAGCAGTTTTCTCTCCTCCATTGAATAGCATTGGGAGACCTTACCTTTTTAAGTCAAAGTGATTTTGAAAAAGGACAGTCAACCACAATGGCAGACGGTGCACCTCTCCTCTACAGTCTATTCCTTGCATAACACATTTTCACATCAAGCAGTATCTTCCCAGAATGGAACCCTATCATTATACAAGCTTCTGCTGTAAACAGAAAACTTACTGTAGTTCTAATGAAGGACAAACCTATAATTATTATTAATAATAACAGCAACAATAACAATAATTGTAAAGTTGTTTATAATGGAATGAATAATAAATAACACAATATTAGTACATAAAATAAAAACAAAGGGAGGAAAGGGGGAAACCATTTAAATTCTGAGCAAAAATGAGTGCTAAGAATAACCATTTTAGGTTATGCTGGGGAAAGATGTCTGTAAAAACTGTTCTTTCATCCAAAGTTCTTTGTAAGAAAATTCCCTAGTAACTTGATGTTGTATTCCACAACACAGATTAACAATAAGTATGAACCTTATTTCAGAGCTGTAGCATGTGCTTAGACCATTCCCATGAATTAATTCTGATTGATCAAACTTTGCTCAGAGATCTCTGGACTCTCTCTAAACATCTGGTTTACCACTGCCAATCTGCGTGTTAACAGATGGATGAATGGAACAAGCCAGATGCTGCTCTCCCAGCACAACCAGAAACTTCCCAGCCTTGCCCAGACAAACTCTTTTTCTGCTACAAAGCATTTCAACAATCAATTTCCCCACACCATGAATGTGAACGGCCACGGCCTCACTAAGCCACTTTTTTGTCCTTGCCATGAACCAATTTAGTATTGACTCATTCAAAAACAGTTTAGCACTTTTTTATTTTGTACACAGTTGCAGAGTATTGGCACTGCACTTACATGGGATAGATCTGGATCAGTGGATGTGGATTAACTGGGCCAGATCAGTGATATCTGTACGGATAGCACTAATCCCCCCCATGTCTCCCAACGGCTGCAAAGCTCACATGAGTGTTACAGCTGTCCCTCCCACAACCTCTGAAGGTTAGGAATGACAGTGGCATGCTATATAGTGCTGCTGAATAGTAGTTCCAGATCATGGAGGTTGCAGTCTGCATGCCTCTGTGATCTGGCACAAGGCTCTTAGTCCAGTTGTAGATTAATCAGGTCTACAATATATCCAGATTTAGGGCTTCTTTAGTTTGGATTTAACTCCATCTGGTACAGGTGAAGCAGACTAAGGGGGCATGGCTCCCTAGATCTGTATTAACAGGCAGATCTATGGCGTCTAGAAGTACTTTACATGGACCGTTAGTCCGGATTAAGAGTCTGTTCAGAAAGACCCAAAGTTAAATACTTTGTTTGGATTGCATGGAACATCTCTGTGAACTGACCAAGAATGTACTCACTTCAAAAACTGCTAGAGTTTTGGGACACCTTGCTGAACATGTAAGGCACAGTCCTGTAGACTGGCCAGAAGAAGAAGAAGAAGAAGAAGAAGAAGAAGAAGAAGAAGAAGAAGAAGAAGAAGAAGAAGAAGAAGAAGAAGAAGAAGAAGAAGAAGAAGAAGAAGAAGAAGAAGAAGAAGAAGAAGAAGAAGAAGAAGAAGAAGAAGAAGAAGAAGAAGAAGAAGAAGAAGAAGAAGAAGAAGAAGAAGAAGAAGAAGAAGAAGAAGAAGAAGAAGAAGAAGAAGAAGAAGAAGAAGAAGAAGAGTTGGCTTTTCTATCCCGCTTTTCTCACCCATTTAAGGAGACTCAAAGAGGTTGACAAAGCTTTCTATTCTTCTCCCCACAACAGAATACCCTGTGAGGTAGGTGGGGCTGTGAGAGCTCACAAGAGAGCTGTGACTAGCCCAAGGTCACCCAGCTGGTTTCACAGGGGAGGGTGGAATCAAACCCAGTATTCCCACATAAGTGTCCAGCTCCTTAACTGCCAGACCAAACTAGCTGGAGAAGTGTTTTTGGACTTGTGAGTACTTTTTTTTGGAGTAACAACAGCATGTTCAGGAAAAGCACATAGTCTGTGTTTATAGAGTATAAGCCTGTTAGAATTCCTGTCCCTTTTCACATGGCACATAGTCCTGTGATAAGAAAGAGTTTAGAGGTCTCCTTCTGCATGCTTCTGCAGATTATGCCCTGTTCCCTCCTAGGATGTTTCCAGCACAGGGGATGGTGCAGGACAGGCTGTCTCAAAGTGGATGCCCTTGTCCTACTCCAGAAGCAACATGACCCAGTGAGAGATCAGTTTTTAATCCTGGGATAGGATGGCCCACCTTGTCCCAGGAGGACAGCCATCAGTGCAAATAGAGCCTCTATAATTTATCTGTTCACCAGTTTTCAAAGAAATCTTAGTCCAGGAGTGTTCTCAAGCTGGCAGTAAATGCTGGGAGTTATAGTTCAGAAACAAGAACCTCAAGTTGAGTAGCCTTGCTTTTGTCTGTCCAACTGAGAACCAATGGACCACTACATCAAATTGATTGAGGAGGTTTACTTGGTCAGACAGATTTAATATTTTTTAATTCCACCCCTAGTTCACACCTTCTTGTTTGGGGACACTGGCCTAATTTCACAACGTCTTTATACAACCACTATTTGGTTATGGTCTGGTTCCAGACTTCATTAGCACTTGAAGTGCAGATGGGTGTCTGTGCTTCCTCTTCACCTCATTGAAATGATATTGTTATACCATTCCAGTGAGTGGAGTGCCAACAGCCCCCCAGTCTGTAAAACACTGTGGTCGTGCCTCCATTTGGTCCAAGAGACACCATGAGGAGGCAACTCTGCCATACATATAGAGTAAATTACTGTTAGAAGCTAATGCCTTTCCTTCTTATTAAATACCCCAAGAGTGATCTGGCGTTCGCCATTATTGTTTCTCTAAGGAGAACAGTGGTGGGAGTGGCTACTAACAGTCACACACAGATACTGCATAAGGATGCATGCACACATGCACATATGGATTGTCTATACTTGTATTTAAGTGACTGATTAGTAGAAAGAGGTGTATGCATGTTTATATGCGTACATGGTGATTTGCTGAGTATTTAAACCTTATAGGGAACCCAAAGAGCACCTTCATGTACAAATCCCCTAAACTATGTTAGATAAATTAATGTAGTAATTAGTATAGGACACATCTGTACTTAGCAATGGAAACACCTGCAGAAAGAGTCTTTGCCACTGCTTTTCCACATGCAGTGGCAGTAGGCATCTCATGGCAAGTGTGCTGCCCCATTTGTGGGCATGATCACTATCTGAGATGCCTGATTTCAGGGTGCCATTTGACACCCTCACCACAGGTGACTTAGATCACCACCTGAAACAATGCTTCCACACCCTGAAATCAAGATGTGGGGGCATCTTTTAGAACTGTAATCACAAAATATCCATCCGCTGCCCTGTGCCTGTGCAGAAGCCATCTTTTTTGGTAAGTGCACAACCAGGCATAATCGGCTGGGCATGCTGTTTCTTATATTTTTGTTGTCTGTAACTGTATTGTGAACTACTGTGTAGTTGGAACAATATAGAGATCAATGTAGTCCTCGTGCAGAAATGACATCCAAGTTTTCACAGATTCTTATGAATGAACACACACAAACACACATATATATAGCTTTCTAAACCGTTTCACAAATCTTACAAAATGATCACCAGAGCATGAAAGCTTATGGTACAATAAACATGTTAAAATGCCTTGGGATGTGTTGCTTTTTTATTAGCAGATTTGGGAGCAGTTACTCTTATAGAATACATTGAGGTGTTTCCTTGATGAAAGATGTAAGGATAATGAAAGGTGTGAAGATTGCTTGAGATCATCAGGGCAATATTATTTTGCAATGCGTTGCTGAGCCCTGTTTGACTTGCAAAATAGTGAATGGGTTAGTGTTTGTTTGGTATATATTCTACTCCCTAGACAATTTTTCTTTATGCTTTCATAATTATCTGTTGACCTTTCCTATGAAAAACGGATGTGATTGTAAATAAAAAACAGATTTTAAGTGTAAGCAATCTTTTGGGCATCACTTATTTAAGGACACAGCAGACATCTTTTGATTGATTTGATGGGGTTTGTTAGTGTTTGCTAGACAGGCATTCTGTAAGTGTTTTTGGACTGAAGCTCCCATCAGTATTAGCCAGCACAAGCTGTTGAAGACTGTTGTGTATTCTTGAGGCAACCACCTGTATCTCAGTAAGAGAGCAAAAGCTTTATTTTAAGATAATCTTAGATAGCAGGTGGAGGCATATTAAGGTAATTGGAAAGCCCTTTGCCTGCAACTCTAGAGAGCTGTTGTATTCAATGCACACAATACTGGGCTAGAGAATAGAGCAGACATAGCTTGATCTCAGGATATGAGCTACAAAGAGATAAGCAATTCTGAGTCTGATCAGTCTTCAGGTGCAGGAGTCATGTGTACATCACTGAATCCCAAGATGGAAGCAAGTGGAATAAAAGCAAGGCTGCCCTATGGAAAGTGGAGCCTTAGGGAGAATTACATTGCACCTAGCACTATCTCTCAATCTAACCTGCCCCACAGAATTATTATATAGGTAAAGTGAAGAGGAACAAGATAAAGTGTGTTGTCTTACAGCCTTCAGCAGGAAGCTAGGATATAACTATCTTCATAAATCAATAATTACAGCTTTAAATGTATATAATCTGAACAGTAAATGTCCAAAGAGTGAAACCCAGGCCCAGTTCCCATTGGCATTTTAAAAACAGTTTAGAAATGGTTTGGATTCTCTGTGTCCCCATTACCAATCCATTTCAGGGGTATTTTGAGGATTATTGGCTAAAAAACAGAATAAATAAACACCTGTTTTTTCAGGGTTTTTTTTTTAACTTTTAAAATGCTTCTTCGTTATTGCTGTGGGAATGCTACAGCAGTATTGGGGCAAATACATCATGAAATGGGTGGGCTTTCACCCTGCGCAGGGACCAGCCCCTTGCCAGATTTGTTAAAGTGCCAGATCCATATTCAGCAGAGAAGTAACAATTCAGCCTGACAAGTTGTAGCAATTCACCCACTCCACACTTCACACAGATAACAAAGTTTCATTTCTCACTTCCCGTCACTTTCTCCTTGCCGGGAAGCACACACTGGAAGTGACTCTTTTGCCTTGCTGAACCCTAGGAAGGAGAGAAGCACCTCCTCCCCATGCCCTGCCAGTGACTGAGCGCGCGCGTGTGCAGCCAGCAGGGTGAGCGGGCATGCAGCTCTCTCTCTGCTGCCTCTTTTTCACTTTTCTGCATTTGTGAAGAAGTGACAAAGCACCAGTCCTGAGTTTATGGATGTGTGCGTTTGTGTACCAGCTGGTGCTGCTGGTGATGGGGAGGGGAGGAGAGCGAAGGGGAGGAAGGTATGTGTGTGTTTGTGTATGCGCAGGACTGGCAGGATGTCTTTTGCAAAAGCATGAGAGGATGGAGGGGAGAGGAGAGAAGAGGTGGGAACTGCAATTCCCCACCCTCCACCATGTCATTGTGGGATCCAATCAGCAGGCAGGTGGTGGGGCCCCGGCTGGCAAGAGGGGGAAAGAAAAGATTCCCTTTCCCTTATGCGATTCTGAACCATTTTGAGTGGGGACAGCAGAGGGGTTGATAGCGATTTAAAGCGATTTAAAGCCACTGAAGCGGGGACTGCCAGAATCTGTGTTTGAATTGCTTTGTTTGTTTGTTTCATTTTAAAACCATTTTAAGAGGCATGAGTGGAAACAAGCCCCCAGGGAATTACCTCTAGGTCTAACTGAAAAGGAAAGGGTTGCCAGTTTGAACACCAGCCTCTCTCTGGAAGTAGGCAATGGCAAGCCATTTTTGTACACTTTCCCTTCCCACTTGCAGATGCTACTGTCTTAATACATAGTGTTGTTGTTTTAATGATGTTTGATTTTAGATGTTGTTGTTACCCGCCTGGAGACATTCAGGTATAGGGCAGTGGTATGGATTTTAATTAACACTGAAACCTGGTTAGTTGCCTCCCACCCTGCTTTAGCCTAAACATGGGGTACATTGGAGCCATTCAGGTGTCTGTTAACTCTCTTGCTGATCCCCCACTTGCGATGAAATAACAGCTTGTGCAGCTAAACTAATGAGACAGTTATGGAGGAGGTGGGCTCCTTAAACCATGATTTGGTTTCGTCCACTGCATACGTTCCCTTTGGAACTGATTAGCATAAATCATTAGATTAAAAATAAACAATTAAGATGGTGGTAAAGACTATAGATAGATTGATGATGATGATGAGAGAGATGATGATGATAGACAGACAGACAGACAGAATTATAATCCATGGCCTCCTGCAATTAAGTGTTCTTGGAAACAGACCCATTTTTTCAGCAAATTCACACTAATTCAAAACAAGTTGTAAGAAGAACAATTCCTTTTTAAAAAATGTATTAATTTTCCTTAAACAAGCTTAAAATAGATCTCTCGTTATTTCATTATTGCCTGTATCCTGTAAATAAGTAATATGACAAACAAAATAAGAGTTTGTTTTAAATATTCAAATTTAACAGTAAGCATGACTCTGTAATGATGTGACCAAAGCCATACAATCAATAAAAACTGCTTTCTTATATAAAAAATGATGATGATGATGATGATGATGATATAGGTAGGTAGGTTGGTAGGTAGGTAGGTAGATGATGGATGGATGGATGGATGGATGGATGGATGGATGGATAAATGGGTAGGCAGACAGAGAGAAAGAGAGAGAGAGACTGTATTTACTTTACTAGCATAATTCACACATTTTCTGCTAACTTTTGCCTTCAGGAACTTTCTAGCAGGATCTCAAGTGCTACTGAATTGCTTGACACAAATGACTCCTTAATGAGATTTGCTATAAATAGGCAAAATCTATCAGGCCACTTTCCTTTCCTCTCCCTACCTCCCTGAAAGGAGGTGAAAGAGATTGGCAAATCACCCCTCCCAACACTGTAAAATAATTGTCATTAAAACGTCATACTAGGCATTCAGAGTCTTAAAGAAGAATTGAGTCTACCCAAAGACAATGTTGGATGCTAGAGTATGTGCATAAGCATTTTGACAGTTCAAACTGACCCTATGGAATGATATGAACTCCTATATGTAGGGTTGGGATGGAGATTGGAATGCCAGTTTAATGTATCTTTCTATCCTGCCCTGTACCCAAAGATCACTAAAATAAAAGATAACAGTGCCTGACATCTAAATGCTTTCAGTGAAGGTATCTGAAACACCTCAGAGGGCAGATTGTTCCATAATCTGGGTTCTATCCCTGAAATGGCCTTCCATTCCTATAAATAATTCAAGGTATACGATTGCTGGTCATGGGAGATTGTTGCATATTGTGTTTTGATGGACCTCAGAGTTTGATCTATAGTTGAATTAACTTAGAATATTGCATTTTGTAGTAAATTAATATAGTACAGTAGCTTCGTTCATCAAATGTAATAAGTCTCTAATTTTTTCTGTTCTCTTTTACATTAGTGTGTTCTTACAAGTCAAAGTTAGTTTTAATATTGTTACTGACAAATGTAAGTGAACCTTCCAAGGCCCATTAATTCAACCAAGCAGTGTATAAAAAAGAACCCTTGAGGCCCTTTTGCACCTTTACTTCCCTGGGATAGCATCCCAGGGAAGTGAAGACGGGTGGTGGTGGTGATCTGGTGTCTGCACTTAGGAACAATAGATCCATACCAAACCTTGCCAGCCCTTCTCTAATCACTTTATGATAATTTTCTTAATTTCCAGCCATACTTAAACATAGATGTTTTGAGATAACATGCAATTTGTTAGGTAATACTCAAATATCTAACTTTTTTCAATACCCATTCTTTTTCACAGTTGTTTGGTTTCCGTTGACATATTTTTAGTTAGTATTTTTTTGTTTACTATTAACCTTGAAACTAGCTAGAGAGCTACATTTTTCCAATTAACTTACTAAATTGTCAGTCCTGTCTAGCAGATCAAAGACAGTAATCTTCAGATTATCTGTGATGGCTCTTAATGAATATTCCTTTTTTTTTTGTCCTTTATTCTCGTTTTCTTCTTATCTAATGTTTCTCAGCAGCACTTTCAAAACCAATATGAACAATAATGGTAACAATGGACAACCTTGCCTTGATTTTTTCTGTATTTAACAAAATTCTGTTGGCTTTCCATTTACTATGACATGAGCTCATTGTGAAGAATAAAGTTTTTATCCACTTGGTACAGCTTTCTCCAAGCTCCATATTGTCCATATTTTAAAATAGCCTTTAATAATATTAATTGGTATTTTCTTTCTCTATATCCAAAAAGGTTAATGCTGCTTTTTCATTGTGATACTCCAAGTATTCTATGATATCCAAAACATTTCTCGTGTTATCACACAATTATTATTATTATTTATTTATTTTTGGCAGATGTCCACTCTGATCTTTATGAAACTGTCAAAAGTTCTCAAGTTGGCCATAAAAAGCAACTGCCCACACTTTTTTGAAATTCTATTCCTGGTGTTCTCATGTGATTCTCCGAACAACATATTACAAAATTATGGCTGAACCATCTGCTGGGACCATCTGTATTCATTCATTCAGTCAGTCAGTCATCCCTTCTTGTACCCAAAGATCTCAAGGTGGGTTACAACATACAAAATGAATGCATTAAAACCATAAGATATTAAACTTATTAAAACCATAACAGTGCCTGGATGTGAGGAGGAAAAGCACTGATGGGGTATGCCCATGTTTTGTTCTGTTTTTTTTTTTTTTAATTCTCATGCTGCTATGGTGACTTTGAATACACTTCTGACAGTCAATTGGATGGATTTTATTTTGTTATTATTTGGTGCATTTCACAATGAGGAGGATTTCAGCTCAGTGCCCAAAGCAATGACACACTCAAGTAGCTTTTTTATTTTTTAAAAAGTATAAATTGTGTTATTACAATACTCTATTTTGCAAAGAAAGGCCTTATGAGCTGTGCCTGATACCAAATTCTGTGTGAAGCCTGACTAATTTTAACTTGAGATGATTAGCCAAGCAAAACATTTTGAATACATTTTAGAAGCAGCATAATCTGAAACAACTAACATGAATATGATCATAAACTGAATCAGAATTTCCTGAATGATTGTGTTGTGAATATCAAATACTAAGAGTACAACACTTTAATAGTTATCTGTCATTATGCATTACTTCAGGCCTCCGTTGTAAATGAGATGTTTGCCTAAATGAGCTTATTCCCTCCTGGTAAAATTAAAACAGATAAATAAAGCAGATGCTTTGAATTCATTAAGATCACTGAGTGCACTGAAATCATGTTTCAAACCTTATTTTTGGCAATATGTAATAAAGATTCCATATCGGTGAGCAAGAGCTTATACCTGAATGACAGTCATGGAAAGCTGTTCTCCTTATAGCTAGAATGTTTACATATGTTAATTTGGGAGCTCTGATGTATGAGGTTATTTAAATACATAGTTCTGAGTGGGGATCCATTCATCCAGCTTCACCCAGACAGCACTTCCTTATTCTGCATTATTTGGATAGTCTGGAATAAAATATTTTTTATTTATTTATTTTTATTTATTTTTTATTTATATACCGCCTTTCCAAAAGAGACTTTTGCTCAAGGCTGTTCACAACAAATGGAAACAAAATACAAAGCAAAAATACAAACATTACATCAAAAATACAGCAAATATAATCAATAACTTAAATCAAAGACAATTTTTCCCCAAGGCAGTTTACATGTCAAAAATATATGGCATATTATAATAAAACATTATATAGCAGTTTAAAAAAAAGCTAGCTGAAGGCTAGCTAGTCACACATGCAGCCACACATGCACACACACCCAAGGTTTGAAACAACATTAAACAGTGAGAAGAATTTAAAAACAGTATTATTTTTAAAAAGACACACGTACTGTCATGCACACCACCTTTCAATACTAAGGAGGGGAGAGCCCTGTCAGGCAGAGCACTCTCCTTGTCGCCTGCTGCTCCTAGGTAGTTGCAGGGAGGGAGGAGCCCAACAGGCAGCTCCCAGATGGTGTTCAGCATCTTCCCTCTCCCTGCTTTTATGCAACTGCTCCAGAGAAGGAAGGGTCCTGTCGGGCAAGCCAGGTGTTACTCAGCATCTTCCCTCTCCATGCTTTTATGCAATTGCTCCAGAGAAGGAAGGGTCCCGTCGGGCAAGCCAGGTGTTACTCAGCATCTTCCCTCTCCCTGCTTTTATGCAACTGCTCCAGAGAAGGAAGGGTCCCGTCGGGCAAGCCAGGTGTTGCTCAGCATCTTCCCTCTCCCTGCTTTTATGCAGTTGCTCCAGAGAAGGAAGGGTCCCGTCGGGCAAGCCAGGTGTTGCTCAGCATCTTCCCTCTCCCTGCTTTTATGCAGTTGCTCCAGAGAAGGAAGGGTCCCGTCGGGCAAGCCAGGTGTTACTCAGCATCTTCCCTCTCCATGCTTTTATGCAATTGCTCCAGAGAAGGAAGGGTCCCGTCGGGCAAGCCAGGTGTTGCTCAGCATCTTCCCTCTCCATGCTTTTATGCAATTGCTCCAGAGAAGGAAGGGTCCCGTCGGGCAAGCCAGGTGTTACTCAGCATCTTCCCTCTCCATGCTTTTATGCAACTGCTCCAGAGAAGGAAGGGTCCCGTCGGGCAAGCCAGGTGTTACTCAGCATCTTCCCTCTCCCTGCTTTTATGCAACTGCTCCAGAGAAGGAAGGGTGTTTGGATGTACTTTACTCTGGATTATCCAAATAATGCAGAATAAGGGAGTGTTGCCTAGATGAAGCTTTAGTCATATATGGACATGAGGGAATTTGTGGATTTTTTTTATATATATATACAAATGGGAATAATTTTAAAGCAGAACTCAGTCCAGCTAGTTGTTCTGGTCAGCACTCTAGTGGCTGCATTTTGCATTAGATGCAACTTCCAAACCATCTTCAAGGGCAGTCCCATGTGCATTACAGTAGTCCAATCTAGAGGTTACCAGAGCATGGATGACTGTGGCCAAGTTGCCTCTATCCAGAAAAAGCATCAGTTGATGGACCAGCTGTAGTTGGGAGAAGGTGCTCCTGGCCACAGCCTCCACCTGAGCTACAAGTGTCAGTGCGGAGACCAGGAGTGCTGTGCCTTCCAGAGCATTGCAACCCCATCAAGGATGGGGTATCTCCCGACAACACAGCACATCTATCTTGTCTGGATTCAGCTTCAATTTATTGGCCCTCATCCAGCCCATTACTGCCTCCAGATACCTGGCAAGCACTTCAACTGCCTCTCCTGATTCAGATGGTACAGAGAGATAGAGCTGGGTATCATCTGCATACAAATGACACCTCAGTCCACATCTCCTGATAACCTTTCCCAATGGCTACATATAGATGTTAAATAGCATAGGAGATAAGATCGACCCCTGAGGGATCCCACAAGTGAGTTCCCAGGGTGTCGAATAAGTGTCTTCCACAGGCACTATCTGGGTTCTGTTCTGGAGATAGGAGTGGAACCAGTGCCAAGCATTGCATCCCACTCCTAAACTCCCTGGTCTCTCCAAGAGGGATACTGTGGTCAATGGTATCAAAAGCCACTGAGAGGTCCAGGAGAACCAGCAGGGTAGCATTTCCCCTGTCTCTCTCCTGGATGAGGTCATCAACCGGGGTGACCAAGGCAGTTTCTGTGCCATAACTGGCCTGAAGCCAGATTGAAATGGGTCTAGATAATCAGCTTCTACCAGGCATGCTTGCAGTTGAACAGCAACAGCTCTCTCCAGAAATATCAAATCCACAGCTCACACAATGTGACTCTGTCAAAATTGAACAGAGTCACATTCTGTGAGCTATGGATTTGATATTTTATAAATATTTTGAATACTTACATGCCACTGAAGAAGACTGTAGTCGAAACGTGTTTGGCCTTGAGTTTTGAAATTTTTACTATTACTATATTACTTGTTTTTTATTTTCAGTATTTATAAACTTTTCAGTGGGGTATTGCCACCCTTTTAGAAATTACACTGGTTTTTCTTCTCCAGAGTGCATTTATTTCTTTATTTCCTCATATATTTGCCTTTCTACACTTGGTAGTGGGACATATTTTATCCTGTTTATTGATATATTTTGGCAGAACCCCTTTGTTTGGTTTTTTGGTTATATTACTTGGGTTTTTTGGCTTTAGGGACTTGTGTTGGTTTGCTGTGACAAATAAAAGGTGCTAGTTAAAATCTGATAGGTCCAGAGATGCATCTTTGCATCTGAATATTGCATCTTCTCATCCAGGGGTGAAATATTTAATTATTTACATGGAGTCTTCTTGCCTGAGACTGACATGATTATGCTGATTTGAGGCACAACCAGCAGAATAAGTTAAACTTTTGGGAAAAGGCTAGAGACAAACACAGATTGGGAGAGGGAGTTAACGGTTTCAGCATTCTGGTCAATTTTGTCCTGATATACAGCAGCAAACTGGCAGTGTTAAAAATCAGCAGGGAAGAGGACTCATAAAACCTGTGGGATAAACATGCCCCCAGATAAGCCAAGCAGGATGTTATAATTAGTCAATCAACATACCTGGAATCCTGCTAGCTGCACCTAGTTTTAAGGTTGGGATCCTCCAAGTCTCTGCAGCAATGTGGAAGTAGTAGTAGCAGCAGTAGTAGCAGCAGCAGCAGCAGCAGCAGTAGTAGTTAGCTTTTATACTCCACTTTTCCCACCCATTGAAGGAGACTCAAAGTGGCTGACAAAGCTTCCCATTCTTCTCCTCACAATAGTGGCAGGTGAGGCTGTGAGGTAGGTGAGGCTGTGAGAGCTCAGAAGGAGAGATGTGACTAACCCAGGGTTACTCAGCTGGCTTCGTGGAGGAGAGTGGAATCAATTCCCTAACCACTTGCATTTCTTTGCCATTTTGATAATCAGCACTGATACTTTGTGTCCTTATGAATAAGGTGATTCATTAATTTTTCTTTTACACTTCAATTAAATAACACCGTATCACAGTTGGCCTGTTTATGCCCTATTCTCTGTGGATTGGCTGTCATTTGAGCACCTATAAAACAAAATATTGAGTTCTAAAGGATCTGCTCTCAGAACATACGTCTTGGGTGGCTCTTGTTACTTTATGGAACATTCACTCCACAGCTTCAAAGTCATGGGAGCCAGGAGGTAAGCAACAGACCTCTCCTATTGTTGAAGTGGTCTTCTTTTATGTCTTTCTGGATAGTTTCCATTCCAGAAACGATCAAAACCTTGAAAGTTAGTAACTGACAAAAAGAGAGAGAGAGAAGGAAGGATCTGATACATTACATGTTAATCCAGTCCACGTTTTGTCTCTGCTACCTGTAAGATCATATGTTGCTTTGTTTACTACCTGGACAAGGACCAACGCTTGGAGTGTGCACAAATGCAATTTTCAACATTCGATTGATAACAAATCAAATATTAAAAAAATCCCAGTGGGTACTGATAAGGAAAAACGGATGTCTGGACATTCAATTCAATATGAATACATTTGCATGTATTTGTACAAATAATTCAGACATTCGTATCTCTACAGGTACATATGCATCTCATATGTACCCGTACGCAACATGTATGCATCCATACGCATCACACTTTCATCCCGTATGGATGCGTACGAGATGCATATGTACCCCTACAGATAAGAATGTCTAAATTATTCATACAAATAACTTACGATATTTGTGTTCATTCAAATTCAGACATCCAGATATCCGGACATTCGATTCATATACAAATGTCCGAATTTATACAAATTCGTATAAATAATGAATATTTTGAATACTCGTGCACATCCCTACAGCACAGTACTTGAGCTGGCCATGATAGAGTCTTGTATGTCTTCCTCCATACAAGTGATAAGCTCAAGATATGAACAACACTGTGAATGGCATCTTTCCAAGGTATTTTCCCATATTTGAGATGTCTGGCATAAAAAAAATCAAAGGGAAATTCCTGGAAGTAGTTTGCATTGTATCAAAATGAAAGGAGTGGGAAACTGCTTGCCATATTCTTACATATAAGACAACAGATGCATATAAAAGGCAATATAATTGCATTGTATTGCAGTAAACAAATTGGCAAAGTATAACACAAGAATGCTATACAAAACTGCCAGAGAATAGTGCATAAGCAGGAGCATGTGGTTGGAATAATAAGTTATCCATGCGAGGGGATTTTATTTGACCCCAACAAATATATTTTGTGTTAAAATAATGAGAGAAATTATTTTGTTATAACATGTACTGTACAAAATAGTTTGTCAAGTCATACACAATAATCTAATTTTTGGCAAGAGATTTTCAGAGTTAGTTATTATAAGAAGATTATATAACTGCGGAACATACAATCTAAAATGGGCAAAATTATACAAGCACACAAGGATCTAATTTTCTTAGAAAGGTGAGAGAAATTAAGCTTGCGTTCTCCAGGGGAAATAAAGGTATATGAGAGGCAAAGTGAACTTTATGCAATCAGGCATTGCAATTCTCTGTAAGAACAAAAAATAATTTAAAAACATGGAAAAAAATCTTAATATTAGTCTTCATCCATTTCACACAAATTAGATTATGAGTTAGAAAGTCTTCCAAGTAATATTTCTTTGAGGCTTTGCTAAGCATTCATTATTTAGAAATGTGCATTGTGTCTTTAAGTGCTGAATCAATACAGTGGTGTGAAAAAGTATTTGCCACTTCATGATTCTAATATTTTTGCATATTTGTAACCCTTAATCATTTCAGATCTTCAAATAGAATTCACTATGACACAAAGATAACATGACTAAACACAAACTACAGTTTTGAAATGACTATAGTAGTAAAAATAGTAAGGATATATAAGAAGGCCTTCTTGTTGATAACACCCATACTATGGGTAGCCATCCTTCTGAAGACCATAATCTCTTCACTGTATATGTCTAGATATCTGTTGAAGATGCTCCTCCATAGCCTATGTGGTTTTGAGAAAGGGTTATACAAATTCATAGTTGACACAGGTGTATCAATGGCTACTAGAATGGATGCCGAGGTATGTTCTCCAGGCTGGGGAGACAGGCAGGATACCTCCAAAGGCCATTTGCTGGGATTTGAGAGCAGGTGATAAAATAATCTGGAAAAATTGCTGCTGTGCTGTGGTAAGTTTGGGAGGTATGTCCTCTGGGTTTTGGACAGAGTTTGGGGGACTTGCTGTGGTAGCCAATTCAAGTAAATTCCAGGGCAGTTTGGGGAACTTGCTGTGGTAGCTAATTCAAGTAAAACCTAGGTCAGTTTGGGGAACTTGCTGTGGTAGCTAGTTCAGGTTACTCCAGGTCAGGTTACTCTAGGTCAATTTCTGAGAGATCACATTTCTCTGTTTATATTATTTATTGCTTGCTGCTCAGGCAAGGAATAACAAAAGGACAAAGAAACCATTAGCATAGGCCATTATAGGATTAGCCATTCCTGAGCTAGAAGGAGGGCCTAGAGGTCAGTTTGAGAAAGATCTCAGAGGAAGAAGGTGGAAAAGTTTATCTTTAAGAAAAATTATTTAATACTTTAAAAGTTAATTTTTCATAAATAAAATGGAGGTAGAATGCCAGCTGGGGGAGCGGTGCTTCCCAGTGTTTTGCACTGAGTGTCATATGTATGACTACCTGCCCACTGGGTAGAAGTCCTGGGTCTGTGCTCGGTGCAATGAGCTCTGGGCTCTCAGGGAATGTGTCTGTTCCCTTGAAGCCAAGGTAGCAGACCTGAAGAAGGAAATAGAGAGCAATAGGGCTGAGGGTGAGGCCTTCAGGGATGCAGTAGGAACATCCCACTCCATGACAAGCAGCATTCCAGCTGCCTCGGAGAGTGGAAGCCTCAGGCAAGGAGGACATCAGGCCAAGGAAGAGGGACAGGCTCCCTTAGTTGGGACCTCTTCCTTAGAGGATGTGCCTGTATCCTCTTGCACAGAAGATACTCCTCCATGGATAGTGGGAGGAGGGCTTCTTGTAGTGGGTGATTCGATTATCAGGAATATAGAGAGCTGGATTTGTGATGGGCATGCTGTCTGCATGGTGACTTGCCTGCCGGGTGCAAAGATTGCAGACACCACGTGGCATATACATAAGTTAGGAGACAGTGCTGGGGAGGAGCCAGTGGTCATGGTACAACCAATGAGGTTGGAAGGTGAGACGGAGCATCCTGGAAGCCAAATTTAGGTTGTTAGGTAGAAGACTAAAGTCCAGGACATCCAGGGTTGCATTCTCAGAAATGCTACCTGTTCCACATGCAGGACCAGCCAGACAGGAAGAGCTCAGGAGCCTCAATGCATGGATGAGGCAGTGGTGTCAGGAGGAGGGGTTTAGATTTCTTAGGAATTGGGGAACATTTTGGGACAAGCCAAACATGTACAAGAGGGATGGGCTACATTTGAACCAAGACAGAACCAGAATGCTGGTGCTTAACATTAAAAAGGTTGCAGAACAGCTTTTAAACTGATCCTTGGGGGAAAGCCGACAGGAGCTGGGCAGCGTCCTGTTTGGGAGAGTGCACACTTGAGTGAGGAGAGCTGTAAATATGCACATAATGCTAAACAAAGTGAGGAATTGGTCACTAGTATGCAAGCTGAATGATGCAAGGACAGTATAAGGATTCACATGTTCTTCAACGGCAGAATTTGGACCAGAGGAGTGAATACAAAATATATATGCGAACACCAGAAGCCTTCGAGCTAATATTATGGGAGCTAGAAAGCTTAGTGATGGATACTAGGATTGATATTATTGGTATAACTGAAACCTGGTGGACCAGTGAAAATCAATGGGATACAGTCATCCCGGGTTACAAACTGTACAGGAAGGACAGGGAAGGGTGACATGGAGGTGGTGTAGCCTTGTATATTAAGGAAGAGATAGATTCTTATGAACTGGAATGTTTAGGTGAGACTGACTCTTCCACCGAAGCAGTGTGGGTAAAAATACCAGGCCAAAAAGGAAGCCTAACAATAGGGACATGCTATCATCTTCCTATCCAAATGCCCGATGGAGATCAACAATTGGAAAATGAGGTAAAGAAGGTATCCCAAAAAGATAGGGTAGTTATAATGGGGGACTTCAATTATCCTCACATAGACTGAGTGAACTCCTGTTCAAGTAAGGAACTCAAATGTGAAATTGCCAGCCTTTTTTTCTTTCTTTTTTTTTCTGAGAATCCACCCCTATTTGGGAAGGATCCTCGGAAGGACGGTTCACCAAAAAACGGATCTTCTTAGATCCGTTTTTTGGCAGCCAATGTGGAAAGACCCACAGATTAGTTAGCTTAACGTCGGTTCCATGTAATGTGATGGAAACCATCATTAAAGACAAAATTAGTGTGCACATTGCTGAAGAAAAGCCAGCATGGCTTCTGCAAAGGTAAATCATGCCTTACAAACTTGTTGGAATTCTTTGAGAGTGTCAACAGACACGTGGATAAAGGCAAACCAGTAGACATTGTCAGAAGGCTTTTGACAAAGTCTCACATCAGAGGTTACTGAGTAAACTCATCTGCCATGGAATAAAAGGACAGGTTCTGTCCTGGATTTGTGACAGGCTTAAGGGCAGAAAGCAGAGAGTAGTAATAAATGGCCAATTCTCAGAATGGAAAGAGGTAAAAAGTGGGGTCCCCCAAGGTTCAGTGTTGGGACCAGTGCTTTTTAATTTATTCATCAATGATCTAGAAGAAGGGGCACAAAGTAAAATAGCAAAGTTTGCTGATGATACTAAATTATTTAGGGTAGTAAAAACCAAAAGAGATTGCCATGAGCTCCAGAGGGATCTCTTAGCATTGGGTAACTGGGCAACCAAGTGGCAAATGTGCTTTAATCTTAACAAGTGCAAAGTAATGCTCATCAGGGCCAAAAATCCAAATTATGTCTATAAACTGATGGGGTCTGGGCTTTCTGCAACACAACAGAAAAGGGATCTCGGAGTTCTGATGGACGGTTCAATGAAGGTGTCAACCCAGTGCGCTGCAGCAGCAAAAAAAAAGCTGATTCAATGCTGGGAATAATTAGGAAGGGAATAGAAAATAAGTAAGGAAGTGTCATTTTGCCTCTTTATAAATCTATGGTGATGCCACATTTGGAATATTGTGTACAGTTCTGGTTACCACACCACAAAAAGGATATTGTGGAACTGGAAAAGTGACAGAAAAGGGCAACCAGAATGATTAGGACCACCAGGACCAGGGGGCACTCTCTGAAGCTGATGGGTAGGAGAGTCAGATCTGACAAGGTGAAGTATTTCTTCACCCAGATGGTCATTGGTTTATGGAATTTGCTGCCGAAAGAGGTGGTAACAGTTACCAGCCTAGATGGCTTTAAGGTAGGGTTAGACAAATTTATGGACGACAGATGTATCAATGGCTACTAGAATGAATGCCTAGGTACATCTTTCAGGCTGGCGTGGAAAGCAGGATGCTTCTAATGCCATTTTCTGGGATTCAAGAGCAGGAAAAGATTTGTACTTGGTTCTACTTGAGATGCCCATTTGGTGGGCCACTGTGTGTGATGGGATGCTGGACTAGATGTGTTGTAGCCTGATACAGCAGGGCTTGTCTTATGTTCTTAGTGTCACCTGTGGCTGAAGAAACTGCTTCTTTGTCCTCTCCATTTAACATTATCTGTTGTAGGTAGGTAGGTAGATGATGGATGGATGGATGGATGGATGGATGGATGGATGGATGGAATGTAGGTAGGGGGAATGAGAGACATGAGATGAGAAGATATGAGATAAGATGATGTTAAAAGCACATGTTCTTCCCTGGCATAGTTGTAAACTGTTTCACAAAGGAAATAAATAGATTCTGTGTCTCAAAATCAAGATCTCTGTGTTTGTAAGTAGGGACAAACTGCCACATTTGGATCTGAGAGCATTTTATTTTACTAGATTAAATTTTTGGGAGGAGCAGTTCTTGCTCAGCCTGAATATAGTCCATCTTTCATCCCCCCCACCCCGCCCTGCACAAATGAATATTACTAACAGAGTTATATTTTAAGTGTTTCCCAGAGGGCTGTTTGAGGAGGAAATGGGTCTCACTGCCTGAAATTTTTTACTGCCTTTGAGCTCGTTCTCACATGATGATTTCTCCTAAGTTATAAAGTAATAGAAGCAGCATTTTACAACAGAATATCTAACACATCCCTTGCAAACTGTGACACCACAATGTATGCATTATGCTACCAACAGCAATAAAAAAGAGCCAGTCATATAAATTGTTTTAAAACTGGAGAAGAGCAAGTATTTGGAGAAAAGAAATATTATGAGGGCATGCCTGCTAAATCAAAGGCAGCCCTGCACTGTAAATGCCAAACCACAGAGCCTAACGGAGATTTACTGCAAAATTTCAAGGTAGCTCAGTTTTTCTCTTTGAGGAAAATGAAATTATGACATGACACCATGCCAGACCTCATGAAGTGCTGGGATAAAGATGTGATAAATTGACATTTATGGTGAGAAGCCAATGAATCTGTGCTCCTGGTATCTTTCAGGGTTGAAATGGATTTATCTTTATGTTAAAACCATATCTGAAGAACAATACAGCTGAAAGGTTTCTGCTAAATGGTATCTCTGAAACGTAAGCCAGTTCCGAAGACTAAATTCATTTTTCAACATAGATTTTAAGGATGTATCTTTCTAATATTTTGATTATTAGTGAAAACCACAACATGCCATAACATGTAGAAACACCTCTTCTTCCCTTACAAGAAGTCATTTTTGTTCATTTTGATTCCTTGCTATTTTTAGAATTTGGTTCAAACCTTTCTTGATGTGCAGACAGAGCATAATTAAAGGGAAGTAGATTTCCATCCCCATGACCAAAATATGTCCACTATACTTGGCTATGTCAGCCCATGGGAAATCAGTTGACACTGGAGCTCACTCACGCCATTTCCTATAACTGAAATATTATTTTGTTCTATGGCATGCTGGCATCTGAGATCATTGGAACAGACTAGCTGACAATTCCATCCACCCATGATTTTTTGAGGTATATGGTCAGCATATAGCCTTTTCTGTAGTGCCACAAACCTTGTAAAAGAAGCTTTCATCTTCTATAAGAGAAGTCTTCTCCCTAACTAGATTTAGAAGACAATTGGGAATGTTTTGTTCACCCTACAATTCTCTTCTTAAGTATTTAATTCATGTATGTTAGTTTTTACATATGGTGAGTTTTAATATTGCATTTTAATCTTTGTCTGTATTTTAATATTGTAAGCTGTCCTCTGCTATGAAAGGGTTGGATACAGAAATGAATAGTATAAAATAAATATCCCCCTGAGTCTCCAAGAATGCATCCTTTGTGTGGGGTGGGATAAAGATATTGGAGGGCATCTGTATGGCATTAAGCACAATGGAGACAGTCCAGTCGGATCCCCATATCTGTGGAGTTCCAGGTCTTACCCCTGTTATTGAAAACCACAGATATTTCAAACAGCATTTTTTTTGCACACGATTTCCATTGATTCTTCAGGAACCCCACAAGATTTCACAGGAATCATGGGAAATCTCACATGATTTTGTGCTGTATTTCTCACTGCCCCACACTTCCACTAAGCCTCAGGTAGGGCCAATGGCAGTGGTGGGGGAGGAGGCTGGTCCACTCACTGCAGATAATTGAAACCACGGTTACCAGATCTGTCGATATAGGAGCTCAACCATATGTACCATCATTAGGTGCTTCTTCCTGATAGTAGGATTGTTTGTTTATCTCATACTACACCCAGAGCAAGTTGCAATAAAATCACCATAAATCCATGAGCCGCTTTACCATAGGGACCCAATTCAGTGGCACATCATATTGCACTGCTGAAATGGGTCGCCTTAGGGATCCAAGGCAAGGAACCTTTTATGCTTGACTATTAGACCCCTTGCAGGAGGCTCTGAGGTTCACACGAGCTTCAGAGTGGCACCTGGTCTGTCTTGGAACAGGCCATCCAAGTGCAGACAGCCTTGCAGTCTTGTTCCAAGTCAGCTGGGTATCGCTCCAGCCCTAGCAAGTATGAAAAATAAAGAACAGTCATCTACAAACTAGGCTATAGGAGTGGCGGTGGGATAAAAAAGCTTCAATTTAGAAGCCTCCCTTTGATTATCCTGGACTACTTGGATTTCTTTTATCCTTCCTGGCCTTTGCTTTGAGTTGTTCCTGTTGCCATCCTGTGATTGAAATGTAGTGTATGTAGTACTTTCTCTATAAGCCAAATAACGGAATTTAGTTTCCTAAGTAAATTAAAGGCCTGTAATCAATTGCTAACTTGCCAACTAAAACAAGCATTTGAATCTGATCAAGGAGCATCATACTAGTTACATAACAGCTTTTCCTGCTTTTCTTCTGCAGCCATCTGTTAGATATACATTAAAAATGTTAAGCTAAGCTGGTTTAGGATGTTCATGTATGATTGGAAAGGGGAGGGGTGAAAGTTGATGCCAGGATAGAGATTTGCAAATCAGCAGTTGTGAATTGTACTTTGGAAGTCTGCAGATAGATAAAAGCATATACTTCAATCTGAAAGCACAACTTAAATGTAACTGCACCATACATAGTTGGTGTCTGATAGGATCTTGATTGTTTTTGTACAATGTTCAATCATGTTGAAAGTCTGAATCACCTGAAGGAAAACAAAAACACTTCAGACCTCCTTCAAAGGCTGGGATAAAAAATGTGCGTATTAAGGTTTAGATTCCCAAGGTCAAAATACATTTCTGACAGCAAACTGGCTTCCCTGTGTATGCACTCTATACCCCAAAAACCCTCATAATAAGAAAAATATCAAATATCTCTTAAACATATTTTTAAAATGAGTAAAAGTGAAAATATGTATCATTGGAATATGAGGTACATATTCTACAAATAAAAACAAATTTGTAAATAATAACATTGAAAATCTTTCAAAGCATTTATGTGATTCTCCTAATTTTTATGGCCGGTTCAAGCATCAGCACATTTCTTCTACAAATGCATTCAGATTATTTAGTCAACCACAGTGTAATAAAGTGACAATACTCATTTCCCCAGAGGCAGCCAATTGGAGAAGGTGAGAGAGAACTGGTGTTAAGAACTGATAATATTGCAGAGCTTATAAACACATTAGAAAATTCAGATTTTAACAGTTTTCATTAATGAAGTCATTAAAAAAAAACCCTCCAATCTTATCAAATGCTTCTCACATTTGCAGAATTTTCTACTATGCTAAACCTGGCTGCTTTCTCTCTCCATAACAATTTCTAGTTTGAGCTACTATTATCTGTGTATTATGATTGTAAGTTCTTTGATTATAGTACCTCTTCCCTAAAGATATATTTCATCATTCTCTCCAAACTGTTTCCAGGTTTTGTTTTTTTCTGAAACAGAGATGGTTGAAAGAAGTGTCATTCCTTTAGACGAGTCTCTTTCCTCAACCCTTCCCATATATACTGTACCTGCAAAACTGGCAAATTCAGGGAGCTTGGTGGATATGCATATTTTTTCTTTAAGTCTTGATTCATTGTTATCAAATGCTTTCCAAAATAAGTAATTTAGTTTCCCCGGTTACAGGAACGATTCTTTATTTGCATGATTGAAGTTTGGAACATATGGTGGTCCCAAGATTAGGGAAGAACTCTTTGGTTTGGTTTGAATTCAAACTGACAGTTTGTTTTGATTTTAAAATAGTCAAAACACCCAATTCAATTTGAACTGGATCAGCGATCTCTGCCTAGGATATGAAAGCCAGAAAAGACTAAGATCAGTAGAGAGTAAAGCTCAGTGGTGTCCAGCTGTCATGCCTTGTGCCATCAGCCACACCTCCCCTGACAAAGAGCTATCTGTTGCATGGGACAACCTGTCAAACAGTTTAGAATGTTGTTATTCAGGAACTGAAGAGTCACAAGAGAAGTTTGTATGAGAAAGGATTCTGAAATAAAGCTGCTGTACCTTACAGTGAGGAAAGAAATACTTTGTCTCTGGATTTATTTGTCTGAATGACTGTCCAGCTATTCTCTGAGATTGACAAGTGATCTGACTCCAGTCCAAATCTGCTACACAGCCTCACACAACTGAGGTGAGCCAAGCTTCCCTGACAGTCAGGACAAGGGAGGCATAGCTCAGGGGCTGACAGCTCAGATGAAGATGCTGGGCAACATCCTTTGCTGAGTGTTCTGGGGCAAAAGTGACAACAGCACATCTACAGGTCCAGGACCTGCACTGAAGGGGGTATGATTCTTCCTTGCTTCCTTAAGCACACCCCACACCTGCAGGACTTGTTGCAGACATCTCTTTATCCTGCAACCCTGGTTCATGTGCTCTTTGTACTTCTGATCCTTGAACTGATATCTGATACTGCAGACCCTCTGGCATCATGGAACTCAGAATGTTTCACCACACTTTACTCTTGCTCCTTAAAAGAACTTTGAAACTTTACCTATTTGCTACTACCGCTAGCCCTGCATGTGTGCTCATGTGTTTGCTCCCTAGACCTGGATGCCTTAAGACATGAAACCAGCAGACAAGGGCAGCAGAAGTCCCAACTGGCAGGCCATTTTGCTCTTTCTAAACCATGCCTTGATTCACAGATCAAAACCTTTTCACAGATGGTGAGAAGACAAAGATGTGGGGAATTCCCGGATGCACATCATGGAGCCGGGTCTTTAGCACATACAGAGGAAGAACAGTTGTAACTGCTCTAATTCTGTCCTAGCTGCTGGGCTGGGATAGTCCAGGAAACTTCCATTCAATATTTAAATGGAGCATATGACCGGGTGGCACCAGTGCTTTGTATTGTACAGTTGCTGTGGCAACAGTGCCATGTGGTAACAATTACCATGTGGTAACAATTACGAGCCTAGATGGCTTCAAGAAATAGTTAGACAAATTTATGGATGACAGATGTATCAATGGCTGATGCCTAAATACATCTTTCAGGCTGGGGGGACAAGCAAGATGCTTTTAAGGTCATTTGCTGGGATTTGAGAGCAGGAAAAGGTTTGCCCTTGTCTTTGCTTGAGATGCCCATGGCAATTGGTGGGCCACTGCGTGCGACAGAATGCTAGACTAGATGGGCTGTGGCCTGATCTGGCAGGGCTTCTCTTACATTCTTATTTTCTTATATGTGCATTGGCACTGTTGCCAGGGCTCCACAACCACCTCAATGGAGATGATTCAAATATTGCTAGCTGTTCCCTACATACTGGCTAGGTTTGGGATAGATTTGGTGTCCCAAAAGTGCAGATTGTCCGGGAAAGCTGCCGGCATGCTCCTATAGACACAGAGCTGATAAGAACGACTCACTTGTCAAGGCCGTTTATTCAGCAGCAGAGCAACGCAGTCCAGAGAGCCAAGGTCAATAAGCGGTCCGAGTCTAGGGTCTCAGAGGGCAACGCCATGGTCCATTCCGGAGTCACAATAGCCAGGTATTCCAGGTCAGATAGAGCAGCTTTCCAAAAGAAGAACCAATAGCTTCTGACAAAGGGCTTGGGCGTCTGCCCTGTGTTTTAACTTTGCAGATTCAGCTCACAAGTGTAGGTGATCAGCCTGTCTCTGGGCGAGCCTTTTGGATCTTCTTAACCCTTGCTTCTCTGCTCTCCTTTGCTTAAAGCTGGGGATCTCTAGGCTCTGTTGTTCCATGTCTCCCCCATCCTGTGCTTCTGCTGTGGCCAGGCTGGGCTGTTGAACTCCAGGCTCCAATGGGGCTGGGGGGTCAGAGCTGGGTCCTGGCATTACCTCAGGTTCCTCTGGTACCTGAGGAAGTGAGTCCTCCTCTTCCTCCGAGTCCTCTACCTGGCTGACCATGACATCATTCCCCCTCCCATAATGTCCCCCCTCCATTTCCGGAGAGCGAGGACGGTCAGGGAAGCGGCGATTGAAGGCCTGCACCAACTGTGGAGCATGGACATCAGAAGCATCCTCCCAGGAGCGCTCCTCTGGCCCATAGCCAACCCAGTCGATGAGGTACTGGAGGCGACCACGATGGCGACGGGAGTCCAAGATCTGGGCCACCTCGAACTCCTGCTCCCCATCCACCTGGACCGGATTGGGTGGGGTGCGGAACCAGCATCAGGTCGAACTCCAGTGGCAGGAAGCAGCAGGGAGCGGTGGAAGACCGGATGGATCCACCAGGTCCGTGGAAGTTGGAGCTGAAATGCCACGGGATTCACCTGGGCCACGATCTTGTAGGGTCCCACAAATTGTGCATCCAACTTCCGACAGGGCCGCTGCAGAGGCAGATGGCGTGTGGAGAGCCAGACAGCATCCCCCACCTGCAAAGGAGGTCCTTCCTGACAACGCCGATCCGCCCCCCGCTTGTACGCCTCCTTGGCCACCTCAAGCTGCTCTTTTAACAAGGACTGAGCAGCCTGGAGCTCCTGTAGCCACTGATCTGCCGCAGGAACTGAGGAGGCCGGAGCCACAGTCGGGAACCCTCGTGGATGGAAACCCCCTGTGGCAAAGAAGGGCGTCTGCTGGGTTGAGGCGTGGACTGAGTTATTATAAGCAAACTCGGCCAATGGGAGCAGATCCACCCAGTTGTCCTGGCGGTAGCTGGCGTAGCAGCGGAGGTACTGCTCCAGGGTCCCGTTGGTCCTCTCTGTCTGGCCGTCGGATTCGGGGTGGTGGGTTGAAGACAGATGGGGCCCAACATCCAGGAGTTGGAGCACGCTGGTCCAGAAGCGGGCAGTAAACTGTGCACCGCGATCTGAGATCACCCCCTCGGGAAGGCCATGGAGCCGGAAAATGTGCTGCACAAACATCCGGGCCGTCTCCTTCGCTGTGGGAAGACCAGCGCAGGGCACAAAATGGGCCATCTTAGAAAACAGGTCCACCACCACCCAAATGGAGGTGCAGCCAGCCGAGAGGAGCAGGTCCGTGATGAAATCCATGGACACGACCTTCCAAGGCCCTGACGGCATGGGCAATGGCAGCAACAATCCCGCGGGCCGACCCGGATGGTCCTTAGACCAGTGACACACCGGGCATGTGTCCACATACTTGGCCACCTCTGCCCAGACGCGAGGCCACCAAAACTCACGGGTGAGGAGGTGCAAGGTCTTACAGAAGCCAAAGTGCCCCGCTGGCTTGGAGTCATGGCACAGTCGTAATACCGCCTCCCGACAAGGACCTGCTGGTACATACAGGCGGCCCCGGTGGTAGAGCAGGCCATCCCGAATAGCAAAGGGTGAGGCGTCGTCGTCCCCCCACCGAACGCTGCACCACAAACGGGTCCCGGCCCTGGAGTTCTCGAATCTGGTCCACCAGCGTGGCTTCCTGTGGAGCAGCGGCAAAATTTTCCAGACACAGAATGGTGGAGCGACAATCTCCCTCTGGGTCCGTGGCATACTCCAGCTTCCATGAGAGAGCGTCAGCCTGTCGATTCCGGGCCTTAGGAATGTAGTGGAGCTGGAAATGGAAGCGGGCAAAGAAGGAGGCCCAACGCTGTTGCCTCTGGGACAGCTTCCTGGCTGTCTGAAGGTGTTCCAGATTCCTGTGGTCCATGTGGACTCTGACTTGGTGAGCTGCCCCCTCCAGGAGTTGCCTCCAGGTCTCGAAAGCCACCTTAATGGCCAACAGCTCCTTCTCCCAGATGGTATAGTTCAGTTCCAGAGGGGAGAGTTGCCGGGAGTAAAAGGCGCAGGGCAACAGACGTGCCTGAGGGCCTGTAGGCTGGAGTAGCACAGCTCCTATGGCTACATCGGAGGCATCAGCCTCCACGACGAAGGGTGTGCGGGGGTCTGGGTGCTGGAGTATCGGGGCTGATGTGAATTGTACCTTCAGGGCCTCAAAGGCCGCTTGGGCCGCCGCTGTCCACTGGAACCGGCCCGTCCCCCACAACAGCTGAGAGATGGGGCTTGCTAGGGTTGCATAGTCCTTAATAAACTTCCTATAGAAGTTTGCAAACCCCAGGAAGCGCTGGACCTCCTTCCTGTTGCGAGGGGGCTGCCAGGACAGCACCGCCTCTACCTTGGACTGGTCCATGGCCACACCTTGAGCGGAGATTCGGTAGCCCAGGAAGTCCACCTCCTGGAGATCAAAGGCACACTTCTCTAGCTTGGCGTACAGACGATACTCCCGAAGGCGCTGAAGGACGGCACGGACATGGGCGTCATGGGCTTCCTGGCTGGGAGAATAGATCAAAAAATCATCCAGGTAGATAATCATGAATTGATCCAAATAGTCCCGGAACACATTGTTGACAAAGTGCTGGAAGACCGCCGGGGCGTTGCAGAGGCCGAAGGGCATGACCATATACTCATAATGCCCATACTGGGTCTGGAACGCCGTCTTCCATTCGTCCCCGGCCCGGATCCTCACCAAGTTGTACACCCCCCTCAGGTCCAACTTCATGAACACCTTGGCATGGCGAAGCCGCTCCAGCAACTACGGAATCAGGGGCAGGGGGTACGGGTTCCGGATTGTGATCTTATTCAAGGCCCAGTAGTCATTGCAGAGGCGCAACTCCCCGCACTTCTTACGAACGAATAGTACTGGGGCGCCCGCAGGAGACTTGGATGGACGGATGAAGCCTCGCTGAAGATTCTTTTCAAGAAACTCTCTCAGAGCTGCCAGCTCAGGCTCTGAGAGGGAGTACAGACGCCCCGCCGGAATAGGGGCCCCCGGTACTAGGTCGATGGCACAGTCATAGGGTCGATGTGGGGGAAGCCAATCCGCATCCTTCTTGTCAAACACATCCGCGAAGTCCTGGTACTTTGCGGGTAGCGACACCAAGCCATTCTGGGCCTCTGCAGTCACTGCAGCCGAGGCCCTCTCCGGCCAGCAGTGCTCCTGGCAATACTCTGACCCAAACAGGAGTTCCCGTCGGGACCAGGAAATATGCGGATCATGCTGGGAGAGCCAAGACATGCCCAACACCAATGGGAAATGAGGGACTGCCGCCAGCAAAAACTGCATCTCCTCCACGTGGCCCTGTATCTCCAGGTGGAGCACTCGTGTCCGGTGTGTCACTGGGCCTGACCGAAGGAGCCGGCCATTAATAGTCTCCACCGGCCTGGGCTCGGGCAGAGCCTCCAGTGGGATGCCATGGCGTTGTGCAAAGGCTAAGTCCATAAAGCTGCTGGAGGCTCCCGAATCGATCATAGCTCCCACCGGTAGGAGCTCCGTGGAAGGGAGCCGCAAGTTGGCTGCCATGAGCAAAGGGTCCCTCCGAGCAGCCAAAGTAAGAAAGGCAGGTTCCCAAGATGCTCCCAGGTGGTGGACCTGCTCTACACTGGGGAGGAGCCGTTTTCCCTGCGGTGCCGACCGACATCCCTTGGCAGGGCACACCCTGGCCAAATGCCCCAAGAGTCCACAGTACAGACATAGGCCCTCCCTCCTCCGCCGTTCCTTCTCAGAGCCAGTGAGCCGTGGCCTCGCTCCTTCCAGATGCATTGGCTCCTTGGCAGGCTTGGGCGAAGCAGCCTTGAGGGACGTTGCAGGAGGTGGTGGCACAGGCAACGTAGGAAGGGGAGGGGCAGGCTGCCGGGCCTGCCTGCGAGCAGCAAGGTGGCAGTCAATTCGAATAGTCTGTCTTATCAAAGCCGACAAAGTCTCTGGAGGCTCAGACCGGGCCAGCTCATCTAGAATCCCAGGAGCTAGTCCGAAGCGAAAGTGAGCCTGCAAAGCAGACTCATTCCAGGTGACATCCTGGGCCAGAAGGCGGAACGCCACAGAATAGTCCGCCACGGAGTCCTCCCCTTGCTGCAAAGTCAAAAGCCGGTGCTCTGCAGTTTCCACGCTGACCGGGTCTCCCCAGGTATCCTTGAACTCCTTTACAAAGGCCTGCCAGTCATTGAGCATAGGGCTTTCTGCAGTGAGGTAAGGAGTCGCCCATTTGCTTGCAGGTCCAGCCAGCAGGCTAATCATGAAGGCCACCCTGTGGGAGTCATCAAGGAAATCTGCTGCCCGGACCTGAAAATGCAAATTGCAGCTTGCCAAGAAACTGTCTAGCAGGGACCGGTCACCAGCAAACTTTTCAGGCAAGGCTGTGAGGCATTTGGTCCTGGGTGTGGGCTGGGGAGGCTGAGAAGCTGAGACTTGGTTCTGCAATCCTGCCACAGTCTGAGTTAGCACAGCTACTTGCGCTGCCAGGTGTTGATTCTGCTCCAGGAGTTCCTTAATTAAAGCAGCTTCAGCCATTTCTTATCAGCAAGATTTATGGGTCAGAAGCTATTCTGTCCAGGAAAGCTGCCGGCACGCTCCTACAGACACAGAGCTGATAAGAACGACTCACTTGTCAAGGCCGTTTATTCAGCAGCAGAGCAACGCAGTCCAGAGAGCCAAGGTCAATAAGCGGTCCAAGTCTAGGGTTTCAGAGGGCAACGCCACGGTCCATTCCGGAGTCACAATAGCCAGGTATTCCAGGTCAGATAGAGCAGCTTTCCAAAAGAAGAACCAATAGCTTCTGACAAAGGGCTTGGCCGTCTGCCCTGTGTTTTAACTTTGCAGATTCAGCTCACAGGTGTAGGTGATCAGCCTGTCTCTGGGCGAGTCTTTTGGATCTTCTTAACCCTTGCTTCTCTGCTCTCCTTTGCTTAAAGCTGGGGATCTCTAGGCTCTGTTGTTCCATGTCTTCCCCATCCTGTGCTTCTGCTGTGGCCAGGCTGGGCTGTTGAACTCCAGGCTCCAATGGGGCTGGGGGGTCAGAGCTGGGTCCTGGCATTACCTCAGGTTCCTCCGGTACCTGAGGAAGTGAGTCCTCCTCTTCCTCTGAGTCCTCTACCTGGCTGACCATGACACAGATGCCAGATCTATCCCCCATCTCTACCTCCCCAGGAGGTTTTCCCGGGAAACTGAAGGTGTTCAGTTTAGGTGCCAAGAGTAAGGTGGTGGTGCTTGATTCGTCCCAAAGTTGGGGCAGGATTAGGCCTTGAGGTGGCAAGTCAGTCATTCACTTTTCTGCTTCTTTGGGTGATGGCATGGCATGGCATGGCATGGCACGGCACGGCATGGCATTGTGTGGCAGAGCCAAGCCACTCTCCACATCCCTGAACACTGCAACCCGTGCAACCACACTGTTCGCACCACCCTAAAGCCAACATTGCTCCTATGGTTTAGTCATGTGAATAAAGCCCAAATAAATGAATTAAGACAAAAAGATGTAATCCAGACCATCACCCTAAAGTGAATTATCAGTAAGAATTAACATTTGATGTGACCATTCAGGATGTCAGTATCCATCATCTTAGTACAAGTACAAGTTCTTTAATCTTGTAAGCCTAGTGCAGTTGGAATTAAGGCAATTCTGTGGTACAGAGCTGTCTTGGATGGGTATGTTCCCCCACCAGAGTTCAGCCTAAGGCTGTCTAGAAATGAAAATCAGCACAAAGATTTGTCATTTTCTCTTTCTGGTGATATTGCAAGTCCTGGCTTACAGAAAGCAGTGCAAGCTTTCAGTCATATTTTCTCCCATTCCCTTCAGCACCTGGCCCTAAAAGAATGAAGTTGTGAGCTATATGAACATTGGTATTACCAACGTATCAATAAAACATGTTTGTAATTAGTGTACAAGCAGGTGCATAAATCGTTGCGTCAAGCACACTGACAACAGTTCATCTTCTCCTTTCTGCTCATCAGTCTAAATTCAGCTGCTAATGTGGCAAAGCTGTGCTAGCAACAGGGAACACAATGGAACCTGGAATATCATGCAAGAACTCTAGACATGGGAGTTCCTAGAGACAGAAACTCCATAATTCATAGCTACCTGGGAAATGATATGCATAAAATTAGGATTAAAAGAAAATAAGCCTTCCATGACCCATGAATGAACTATCTTCTCTGTCCCAATCAACTAAGTAGTGAAACTTAGTGATGAGGGCGGCAGAGAAATAGGGCTATGTGCTTCACAGATTACTGTTATATGCCACAGGGGTACTATTAAAAGATAACTCTGATGAGACTGTAATGATTTCCTAGAAAAGATTTTCAAGCCTATGAAATGTGTCAGCAACATCACAGTAGGCATTTAGATACCTGGGAAGCAAAGGGTGAACTTGCCCATCCGTGGACTAAGCGTTCACTCTGGTGAAGGCTATTTCACATGAACTTTCCCCCCTATGGTTCGGACCGTCACTTGAAGTGAAGATGGTGTCTGGGTGCCACCATCTTTATTTGCTAGTGTTGGCACCAGTGTGTGTGCACTGGTGTCATCACCAGGGCAATCGTAAAGCATTTTATTGATTAGTCCATATGATCATATCAAAAACAGAAATATAATACAGTATATAAAAACTTAAAATCTGATAAAATCTGCACGGATCTTCATTGCCCTCAAGGTAAAAAGAGCAACCTTTGTAACAGACTGCCTGTCCAGGCCCCTGAGCAGAATGTGGAGTTTCCCAGTATCATCAATAAAGTTATAGTTATCAAAAAGAGGGTCTATATAGTAGCTCCTTATTTTCTCATATAGCCGACAATTCAGAAATAGATGTACTAGGTCCTCAACAGTGTTTTCACCACATACATAGATTCTCCTGTCTTAGGGTAACCCCTGATAGCGGCCACGTTTGGACATAATGTCCAGTTGATCAAATCTTCCTCTGGTAAATATCCTACGAAGATGGAATGATATTGGAAATTTATGATAATCCTCTATGTTGACCTGGCATTTGTGCGTGGCTAAATAAAGCATAGCTGTGGCCTGAGCTATGGCAGCGATGTCCATTTGTGCTGCAATGTCCAAGGCCCGTTGGTAAATAACTGAGGTGGCTTTAGGGCCTGGGGCACTCAGCACTTCAAGAGAGAGGCCAACACAGGCAGAATAATTTCCTAAGCTTGCAAGCCAGGTGGTCTTCTCCCTTGATTGAGCCTGCTCTACCAAGCAAAGGTGAGGTAGTCTGCCAGTAATTGACTTGTCTTTTTAGGATTTGACAATTTAAGGGTAGCATTCTGAGTTCTACACGAACAGGGGCAATCGTGACATGTCAGCACACTAGCATGGTGCATCATGTGATGCAGAAGCAGCTAGCACAGTGTGAGTGGGTCTGCTCAGGTCCTTATTTGCACAGGCAAAGGTAAGTGCGCCACACATAGTGGCCTCGTGGTGTGCTCCTACACAGAAGGAACCATTTCTGGTTTTGAAATGGTTCCTTGAAGTTCAGATGCTCTATCTTGAAGGACACCATGAGGGGACTACGATGCCAAGTACAAAAAGACCTTGGTGAAGACACAAATATTTACTCTTGCCTTCAACTAAAGAAATGGTCTCCCCTCCCTTTTCACACATTTTTATTGTTGTGTCATTTTAATTAAACTAATTTCACTGTATAGGGCTGGACAACAACCTTAATCCCCTCTGAAGATTAGCTTGTTATGCTTGGAGAGGTTTGCATTAGTCCTAGGAAGCTGAAAGTCGTACTGTGGCAATAATAGTACTAGGAGGGTCACCTGAGCAAAACAGCTCTTAGGACCCAGAAACATCCCAGTTTTAATCCATCTTCCATACCTCTTCAGAATAACACATCAGCAAAGTAATGAGCCATCTTTCCAAAGACAGGTTTCTTAGTACATATAATATGGAAAGAAAGCTGCTTGTCACTTTGTTGGTGTGCTCTCTCATGAAAGTGAGCTGTTAGATGAGACTCCAAGGCCGCGTCTACATGCAAAGAAATATCCGGAAAAAAAGCTTCTTTTGCATCAGAGCATCTCCATGCAGAGCTTTACTCCAGGCTTCCAGAGCCACAAAGGAGGAAAATCCGCAGCAGAAACCCCCATGGGGTATTGTCATGGCAATGTCAAGCTGGCACCCTATCAACCAGAGAGGGGCCAGGGAGAAAAAGATGCAGGCAAAGAAAAAATGGCTTCCATGGGGACTGAAGGTACGTTTTAAATGTGTGTTTTACCGTACCTCATGGGAACGCTTATTGCGGAATAGAACGTGCGTTTTAAAAGTCTGTTGCAATAGAGAGACAACAGAGAGACAAAAAGAGACCACCGAGACACGCCCTATAACTGTATTTTTAATGGGAGGGGAATATTGTTTGAATTAGAGTGGTCATTGCCTGAACTATGTCAGATGCAACAGAGTGGGTTACAGGGCAGTGGTCTAAGGAACCGAAATGATACTATAAATCAAAACTGTAGACTATATCAAAAATGCATACACCAAATATGGAGGGGAAAATCTGCACTCAGCTATTATGGAACAGCAACTAATGGGCTGGGATATATTCATAGAGAGAAACAAAATATTACAGTTATTAAACTAAAAGATTTGGCATATGAAGTTGATAAAAGGGTTGAACTAGAGGAACCAGCACAAAGACAGGCAGAATTCTTGAAATAAATGAAGATAGGGTTTTCAAGACTAATTAACATCTAAGTGACAAACGAGTAGAAATGATCCTACTACAACAAGAAGGGGGGAAATTGAAGGAATCAAGACTGAAACACAGTCAAAGAAAAAGTGTGCCAAAATGAAATACTTCATGATTCAAATATAACAATAAAGACAACGCTTACAATCTCAAATGCTAGCCAATTAATATATATTACTCCTTATGTTGTTTCAAGAGAACTGAGATATGAAGTAAGGAAACCCACATAAATTTTAAAAGGACACACAAATGCAGTGAGGATTAATAAACTTCACCCTGGGAGTAACAGTATTAAAAATCTGGAAAAAAACAAAAAACAAAACGCCACAATTCAGAATCATCATAGCAAATGATACAGCTCTGCTCCAAAAACACAATTGCAGAAGTTTCTGAATAGCTACAGCACAGAGTTATTGCAAAATCCTATTCAGTTCATATTAAACAATATGAAGCCTGAGTCAACAAATATTAAAAACAACAATGGCTTTCAATTCATACCAAATCAACATCAGTTCTACAGACATATTGAATTCAATTCACCCAGATCTTTGAGGCATAGTTTCCTCTGAATGTAGTATTGCCAGGGTGGGATATATATGCATACGTTTTAGTACTTGTATTTTTATCATCTGTTGTGACTAATGTTGGGCCCTTTGGATGAAGGGCAAGATACAAATGCAATCAATCAATTAATAAGCAAACCATTCAAAGCACTGAAACTATGGCTAGCTGTAAAAAGATGAAGCATTAACACTGTATGTATGTATGTATTTGCATTTTTGTCTCACTGTTACCAGTTCTGCTCCAGTAATAAACTGTAAGCAACTGTGGAGGGGGTAAAATTTGGATAATTTTGATAATTTTGAAACCCAGAAGCACCAAATTTAAACTTCTCCAGGGGAATAGGTAGCTAGATCATTTTCAAAGGTTTTAATAACGAGGAAGATCACAAAACAGAGACAAAAGCCAATGTTTCTTGTTAAACCAGTGCAAGGAATTTATTAGAAAATACAGAAAAGAAGCTGAAATGAAATGTAAAGCCATATCAGAACCATATTAGACATTAGAAGAGCTGAGATAGACATGCCCCAAAGCCCAAACATGACTAAATTCCCTTAACACATCTCTATGTATTAAATCAAGTTTACCCCAATTTCCTGAGACCAAAATAATGAACTTATGCAGCAAAGAAAATTCCCCAAAACATCATAAATTTGCCCTTCATGGGTAAAGAACCCCAATACTGAGGATGAGGTCCCCATAAGACCAATTTCAGATCTTAAAGAAACATATAAAAGCCCAAAAAGAAAATTAAAATTAGCCCTAATTCTAGAAAGAGTTCCCTGACCCTAAACCTTTAATAAGAATATGGGAGAAAAGTGAATAGAAAGCAATCTTCATTGTTCTCACCAACGATCCCATCTTCTTCACGCCCAGAAGTTCAAAACTGAAGATGCGTGGGATTTCAGCAAACTGCATCATTTTCAGGAACCAAAAATGACTAAAATTAGGAAAGCCTTCAGTCTTAGTTAGACTGGTCCCCAAAATGAACAAAAATTAAAGAAATAATTTAAAAATAGTCTTTGTAACTGCTTGTACAAAAAACCAAACTCAAAAACTGCAAAAAATTTAAAATGCAGCTCCTGAAGTAAAACTCCGCCCACATTCTGTGTAGCAAAAAAGAAGGAAAAAGGGGGGGGGAAGCAAAGCTCCTTCAGCTCTTTTTCTTATCCTTCCATGGCAGATATAAGGAGAAGACTCCTAGACTCCTCAAAACCATCTCTTCTCTGCCCTTTTTTATAGCCAGAAATTGGAATCTAAAAACCCCCCTGCTGATTATGGTTCTTCCTTTGTTAATAAATGAAACTGTAACTTCTCCCCAAAAGATGCAAAATTACCCTAACAGCATTTCCAAAGCTCTTCCTGAAAAGGTGATCTCCAAAAGTAGTTCATTTTATGCTAACATGTTTCCTTGGGCAATCTTGTTGTCTCTTTTAATGGAATAGCTTATGTGTGTACTCAGCAGATTCTTACAACCAAAATACTCAGGATACCTTCATAAGATTCACCCCCTCAGGAGCATCTGAATTATTTTCTTGAGGCAAAAGATATTATTCTCCTCCAAACCTCAGCAATCAATCATTACTGTCAATAGAGCCAATATTTTACCATTCTTTGTCCTCTCTAGTAGTCTTGATTTACCAACTTAAGTGGCCCATTAGATCCAGGAAACCAACAGCAATTTGTAACTCAATGGAGAGATCTGCCTTTTCTTTGGCAAAATACCACAGATCCTTTCTTTGCTTTTGGAAACATTTTAAAAGTCCAAGACTTTTATTCCAAGTTAATGTTCCAACCTCTTCTTATTCCAATTGAGGCCAAATCCCAAAACTCTGATGGAACCACACCTCAATCTTAGAAGACACTGCTTTACACCAGAATATTTCCCAATCATATTTAGCCAATTATTTTTATTAATAATCATAACTGGTATCATCACCATATACCATAATGTCTCAGGAAGCATGTTGGAGTAATTGGAAAAATATATGGAAGGACTCAAAGGATCATAACAAAAGTCAGAATGGTTCAGTAGCACTGGGGAAAGATCTAAAGGATAACATAAGAGAATATAACTGAAAGGGTTCAAAGACATGCAGAAAAGATCAAGAACTAGAGTATACCTGATAAAGATGAAATACACAGACTCGGGCACAAAACTCTGATCTCTCTCCATGCTCAGTTAGCCAACCCATCCATAGACTTATTAGAGAAGGCTGGTCAGCATGAGCATACTGTTTTTGCTAGTGAAAGTCAAAGGAGCAATCTCTGATAGCTGTAAACCCATAACTTGTATACCTACAATACTACATTGGTTACAGGAAAACTACCCAATTCATTTATACATGTTTGAGGGGAAGTTCTTTTTGCATGACCTTAAAAAAGATGACAAAATGATACTGAAAAATGCAAGAAATGAAACTGATTGATTAGACTTATATACCACATATTTCAAATGAGTTGGCACAAACAGAAATTTTCTGGGCTCCAATGTTGCAGACTATGGATGTGCATGAATATTCATAACACTTAAAATTTGTGCAAATTTGGCCAAATTCAGACATTTGAATTAAAGTGAAATGTTGGCACATTCAAAGATTGACATTTGAATTCAAATTGAATGTTTTGATACATTCGTATGAAGCTTCACATGGGATTCTTATACATTCATAAGGGATTTGTATGGGATTGAACATTCGCACTGAATACATATCCCATACAAATGCATTTGAAGGGGATTTATTTGAATGAATATGAATTTTCTTGCAATTGATTTAAAATGAATTGAATACCAGGAAAAATATTTGTGCACATCTCTATTTCAGACTGGGGGAAAATTTGTCGCAAATGGTCCATTTGAGGGGCTGTTTCTGGATCTCAGAGAAGTGGCATTAAACTCCATGTCTAACTGGCAGGTGGCTGGGGTAGCCCAGAATCCAGAGATGGTTGGGAGACCACGACTTGTGGATCACTATAGCATACAGATGATGCATTTCCCAGCAGCTAGCCTGGTCCTCTAAAACTGTGCAGAAGCTGCTTTTATAACCCTTACTTGTTTCAACGATGAACTATTTAGCCAACAAATTAAGCAAGAGCCATCATGGATAACAGTTTTCAACACAGAGTAGAAAACCAGTACATTTATTTAATGTGGACCATTTAAAAATATATGGAAATTCAGAATCTGCCAAGGGGAAAAAAGGATGAGAATTACTGCAAGTAAAACTAATAGCTGAAGAAGAGAAGGGTGCGTATATATTAAATGACTGCATTATGACAATTAAGGAAGAAATGCTGGTTTAAATACTATATTAGAAGGCTGTAAAAGAATGCAGGTACGTATTGGAAAGATTAAAAATGAAAGAATTAGAACAATTATTGGGAGGAAACTGGCTGCAAGTGAGGGGAATAAAGACTTATATAGATCAAGTAAGAATTAGAGAGATAGTTAATAAGGAAGATGAAGCATTTGATAAAATAATAAGAAAAGTGAGGAAGAGTGAAAAAGGTATTGCAGGAATTATATATAAGGGGTTAATGACAGTGGGAGAGGAAATATATGAAGAAATAAGAGGAATATGGAACGATGATATAAGAATAAACAGAGAAGAAGTCAAAAAGGAAATACAGAGAATGGAAAAAATAAAATATGGACGAATATGGGAAACAAGAATGAAAATAATACATAAATGGTACAGAACACCAATACAACTGTCGCACTTCTTTCCAAATGTAACCGAAGAATGCTGGCATGGATGTCAAGAAAGAGGAATATTTATACATATGATTTGGCATTGTCAGAGAGTTCAGGTGTTTTGGAAGGAAGTAGAAAACATGATCAATAATATATACGCACTTAATATTAATTTAAATGAAAGGATAGTAATATTTCAATTGGATTTGGAGAATATAAGGCCAAAAGAGACTAGGGAAGTAGTTTGTTCCGTACTTAGGACGGCTCAATTGGTAGTAGTAAATGGATGGAAGGATGCATCTAAATGGGAAATACAGAAACTGTATGAATATATAATAGCCTCGATTGCAGTAGAGGTTCGAGAATGTCAGGCAAATTTTGAAAATGATTTAGTAAAAATAAGAAGGTGTAAAAACAAATGGATGGAGGTTAAGAATTACCTGGAAGCGAGTGTCAGAAGTGAATTAGTTAAATTACAGTTAAGAATTGTATTCCAAATGTAACCCTTAGCTCATAAATGTTATTGAATATTCATTATTTAGGGGTGGGAGGGGGTGGGGAGCGGGGGGGGAAAATAAAATAAGGGAAGAATGTATAAGTGCATAATTATGTAAAATTTATAAAAATAAAAATAAAAATAAAAGATTAAAAATGAAAAAAGTGAGTAAAATAGAATGATTTTCTCTATAGGACAAACTTTTCAGTCAAATGCCATAAAAGCAGTAATAGAAAGGGCAGTGAAGTCTTGAGAAGAGCACAGATGCTAAGTGAAACAAAGAACAAAATAACTAGCCATAGGACTTTTCCACACTGGGCTGTAAACTGGATCATGGTCCATTCTAGGTCTCTGTCCTCTGCACACTAGTGCACGATCTTCGAATGTGCCAACATTTGATTTGAATTTGAATGTCCAAATTCAGCCAAATTTGTACAAATTTCAAATGTTACAAATATTTGTGCGCACCCCCAGTATGAACTGTAATCAAAGCTCTAAGCATGTAAAATACTTAGAATCTGGGGGATGGGGGATGCCTAATTGCTTATAGAAAATTTCCATTACCCGGGAGCATTTCTGAGTTCTTAGTTAGAACAGTAACAGCTATGATGCCAGTTCCTACCCTTTTCTCAGCATAAGTAACCAATCAACATACCATAAAATGCCCTAGCAGCCAACATACTTCTCACTAAAGAATCTCAATCAAAGGTTCTGGATCAACAGGATCAAAAATTAATGTCAGCACATGGAAGTGACTGACGGCTAACTTGTGACTGATTCGAAAGATATTTTTAGTATCCCATAACTGCCTAATCTTGGAAAATCTACAATTGTAACTATTCAATGGAAGAAATAGAAGGTTGAAATCAGCAATTCAAATAAAAATGATTTTTTTCCACCAGTCAAAATAGAAGTGAAATTGCTCATGAGTAAAATGATTGCTTACCTGTGATTTCTGGCCAGCAGTTTCTGTAACCATCCTGTTAGATGAAATGTAACAAGTTCATGAGAAATGCAATTACCAGGTTATAGATTAGCTTGGTTACCCAGAAGAATTTATAAATGCATTGCTGAGATAAAGGGACTAAGATCGTCCATGAACGAAGTATTTAACATCTATTTTTTTTTTAATGGCCATTGCCCTGGTTGGCTTGGGGATTGGGATAGATAATGTGGAAAAAATTACTGATCACTTTGCTGATGTGTTCTCTCACTCTAAAGGTGGACTGAAACTGGATTAAACCTTAGACGTTTTCGCACGGGGGAAAACGGAACGCGAAAAAGGCAGCTGCGGACACGTCATCCGCATTGGCCGCGCGCGGCTTGCGTCCCGACGTGTCCGCAGCTGCCTTTTCCGCGTTCGAAATGTAGAGCACTTCGAAGTGCTCTACACGCGTTCCAACGCGGACGAGCCGCCCGCAGGCGTTCGGGAGAAGAAGCGTTCGCGCCGCTTCTGTCTCCCGATCGCCTGCCGGCTCGCCTCCGACGCCGCGCGGCTTTGACAATCAGCTGTTTTTCAAACAGCTGATTGTCGATCTGCCTCCGCGGCTGCTGGCGCGCCCCTGGCCGGCGTTTGCCGGCTAAGCCAGCTTCGGGCGCTTTGACCATTCGCACCCAGACGCTCCGGAACGCGTTTACACGCGTTCTGGCGCGTCTGTGTGTGAACGGGGAAAGCGCCTGAAGCTGGCTTAAGCTTTCCGCCTGAACGCGTTCGGTTTCGAACGCGATTCAGTGCGGAAATGCCTCTTAGGTGTGACCGCAGCCAAGGAGAACCAAAAGTTGAAAAGCATTTGCATGAATTTTCCATTGTTCCATACAAAAAAATCCATTTCTGAGCAGCTTCTGTAGGTTTTACCTGATTATTTAATTTAATCCCTATGTTTATGTAGATTTTGAATAAAAACACTGACAAAAACATAACAAAAGTCACCACATCCATAAATTGATTGTAAGGTAATTGTACTACTGTGCATTTCATTTATAGATTTTTTTGTTTTATCAAAAAACATAAATACATGAGTATATTAGTAAAGTCTTTACCCTATGATATATAAGATCACATTCCTTTTGGAATTGTTTTCTCAATGCATTATTGCCATATACATTGTGAGAAAGGGCAGGAAAACAACTGCAGTAAAACTTTGAACTTTTGTTTATCTCAAAATTGCAACTACTTTACCTTTTGCTACCTCTCGCAAGGTCAATAACATTGGAGGGAGCAGAAGAAAATGCTCAAAAACCTTCATCACAAACTCTGGATGAAAGAAGTTTGAGAAGAACACCTGCTTGAGATCCTAACTTGCACATTATTGCAATGAATCTTTTTGTGCCAAGATAACAATTTGTGAAATGGACCTGTCTTTATAATTCCAACACACCAAATAGTCTGAGATAATTAGTTCCCTCAAAGGAAAAAAATTATTGAGAAGATTGATGTTGAAAACCATGGCCCAAAGCTGAGTAGATCATTGGAAAAGTGACTTTATCTTCTCTAAAATTAAGAATGACTTCAATCAAATAACCTTCATAAAACGTTTAACAGTTAGTAGAATAAATATTTTAACAACATTCTTTATGGGGTTGAATTAATTTTTATTTGGTGTTCCTATAAACCATATCTTAACTCCATGCCCAAAACATAATGAAGTAAAATATCAATAAGATGCAATATAAATGAATAGCCAATTATGTTTTAATGACCTTTTAAAAGCATAACAGCTCTAATATTCTTTTATAGGCCTTTGGGAACTGTGGACACAAATACTAGTAGATATAATTCCTCGTGTTGTTTAAAAATCAGGTTATATATTTCCTCATCTCTTTGTCCATCTGGAAAAGAAGAAGTACAAATCCACCAGGAAAGCATCAACTACAAGTGGCCTGTTTAGATTGACTTTGCTGAGGCATAAGAGGCAAGTGTCATCTCAGAAGCAGGAACCATGCTGAGCACATAGATTTTCCTCTCTGTAGCACCGAGAACATTGCTCTGAGAAGAACCCCTTTCACAGCTACACTCTTTCCATGCCAGCAAGACCTACAGTGAACCAAAAATGCTAACCAAATATAAATCTAGTCCATCAGGGTCACATTTGGTGAAAATGGCATCTGAATCTCATCTCTTTCTCCTTCCACAACAGTGAGGAGGAACAGACTCAATCGCTGCAGCCTACTTGGCTTACAAATAAGTCACTCTACCATAAGTTCAGGATAGTTGATAAGGACCAAGAAAATAAACAGTATATGTACAAAATGAGAAAGAATGTTCCATGGCCAGAAATCAGCTCTCCTAAATATCCTATATAAATCATTCAAATGAGTATACACATAAGCAATGTAATAGTATGTCAATGTGTATAAGCTGGTGCAAGATATATCATACCTAACTTATAATTTCACTATGCATGCATGGCTTATTAATAATTGGATATTCCCCATCTCAACTGTGAAAAATTTGAAGAAGTAAAGTTCAATACATTCTCAAAAGCGACCTGAAACTAGAAAGCCCTCATTCACCATTCAAGTTAAGTACTGACTTCAGTTGGTATATTTTGAACCAAAATTGTGTCTGAGTTAACACAGGTAACATCAAACTCCACATACTAGTTTTAATCTGGCCGTGTAGTTCTGTATGTGTTCTCAGCTGAAGCGGAAAAGGCATCTTATCATTCATATTGCCTAAACTTTCAGTTCTTGCAGGAAAGTGATTTGCCATTTTTAGTGATCAATAAGGTACACAGAGATTCTATATATTTTATCTTTAAGGTGAAGCAATGCCATTTCCATCATTTCTATAGGCAATATTAATACAAATGTTGCACTCAGTGATTTTGATTTAAGAAATATATGAACCAAATAAATCAATGTATAAAAACCAAAAAGGATCTATTAATTAAACACTTGCAAACAAAATTTGAGAGAAAACTTCCAGGTTGCAGAGACAGACAGGATGCCTCTGGAGGCCATTTGCAGGGATCTGAGAACAGATGAAGGTTTTCCTTTGTCTTCTATTTGAGAAGCCCAGAAGCAATTGGTGGGCCACTGTGTGAGACAGAATGCTGGACTAGATGGGCTGTAGCCTGATCCAGCAGGGATCCCCTTACACTCTTATGTTCTTGCTAATAATGTAAGTACTTCTATATTAATTCTGTTAAAATGTTGACATAAAACTTCAAATATCACATTAAACAAAATAACAACTTCAAAGGTATAGTAAAATATTATGCTTGTGCAAAACCAATTAGTGCAAGAAATAAACAGGGACACATACAGTTCATAAGACAAATGGTCTCTATAAGGAGCTAGCAAAAGCATTCCAGTACAGAAAAACAGTGAGAAAAAGTGTGACTGAAGCTGGATGTGTTTCAATTACAAATGGCTTTCATTTTGACTTTTTTACAGATTGATGTTGAGAATCTTGTGCTGGTCTTCTGGAATCTCACAACTTAACAGCTCCACCAAACAGTACAAATTAAAACAGTGCCAATCTTTTATCTGTGGCTGTTGCCATTATAGCCTCCTTTGTGCATGGAGCTGCATCCACATTTCTGGAAGCATTAAGTTCTCCTCACCACTGGAGCTCCTCAGGCACCATGGGTTGTCAGGTCAAGTACTTGATAGATTCTTTGCTGTTGCTTGAGGCAGAGGTGATGGCAGTAGCCAGAAATGCCTACCTCAGTCTCTGACTAATTCACCAGCTTTGGCCTTCCCTTTTACAACTTGGCCATGTTGATCCAAAACTCTTCCTCACCACTGTAATTGATTGGTCAGCACAATTTGTAGATTGCAGGAAGCTCTCCGCCACTATTTTCTATTTTACTCTTCCTGAGCACATCTTTTTTATTATTATGGTGAATTTCATGCATAGGAAGTTTTCCACTTGTTTACTGAAATTCATAACATGAACTCCCTCCTATTTCAGTTTTTTTTAATTCCCAATGTACTACCCTCATTTTATCCCTGCCACTACTGGAAGTAGTCTGGATTAAGCTTACACCTACTCTTTTCCTTTTTCTCTTGCTTTGTTGCTGTGGATCTCTTCCAGGCTTGCTTGCATTTCTTTATGCAGTGAAAGAAGAGTTGATAACTGGAATATTTTGCTGCTGAAGATCTCAAGTACCTTTTCACATAACCCTGCAAGCTGAAGAGCTATATTTACCATGGTGACATAACTGATTGGTTTTTTCTGAGGTGATACCTCTCACCCTCCTTTGGAACACCCACATCAAGTATTTATAAATATGAAACATGTAAACACCTTTAAGGAACACACTTTCTATATGGAAAAAGGCACCCTGGTGAAAATGCAGAATTAGAAGGAAAATACTGCCCATCTGACTTGTGATCTCACAACTTGGTGTGATCCCCCCCCCAACCACTGATTCTGATTTAATTTGAGGGAAATGTAATGTGCAGCTACCACCCAATACTTTCCAAGCAGACTGTATATGGAAGATTTTATTATTGTTGAATCAGCAACTATAGAAAATAAGACAGGAATATGAGCAGAAGAAGGAGAACTGGATTCTTTTGCTTCTGTTCATTTTAGTGGAAGATGGAACATATTGTAAACTATGGGAAAGGACCACTCAATAAGCTTTTAGTTAGGCTACGGCACCAGTTTTAAATTCTCAGTAGTTTTATGAATCATTCTGAAAGTGTTCATCAGGTGAATTATATGGCTGTTCTCTGGAATTCATCTGATTGCTGCTGATTAGTATGCTAATTATTCTGTTTATACAAAGACAACAAGATTGAGTAAAATGTAATAGGCTATTTTTCTTAGTTCCAACCATAGAATAATTATCTTCTCTAATTAAGCATATGAGAGTAGGATGAGTGTCTGCCTCCCAGATCAACCCCTAGAGACACCTGAGCTGGTGAGCTTCAGTTCTCCAGAGAAGATATGCCAGTTATTAAAATACCCACTATACCTTGAAGAATGAGTACCTCAATATCTTTGTCAGGAAATATTTCCCCCCCATGATTGCACTGAGCTTAAAAACTTAGAAGTGGTAGCATGTGGCAGGTGGTGTTCTCTTCCCCCTCCAAGTGCACTTTCAGAGTGCTTTTTTTTTTTTGGCCTTTGGTGTGCATTAAAGGTAGGATAGGGCAGGTACCATCTCTGAGGTGTTTTTTCTACTCTGTGCACAAGACAGTTGAATGACCAGATGGAAGAGGGGAATATAGCAGCAGATTGTAGCTTGCTGTGCTAATAATATCTGCTGATATTCCTTTTTTAAAGAAGCAGAAGCGTCAACGTCCTCTCCACCTGAACATTTTACCAGACAAGATACATAACAAGAAAAGCTAGCTAAGCTTTTCGATAGTGGAAGCCAAAAATTCCATAATTCCCTCTTTCCCTTTCCTGGCCATAAGAATAAATGAAATTGTTTCTAAATAATGAAGCTGAACCAACATTTTTGACAGGAAGTGAGGGAAGGAATGAATCACATATTAGATAAAAGGATAACATGAACCAAAGAGATGTGTGTAACTCAATTGTGTTCAGATATAGAGTTAAGGAAAGACACCAGGTTAAACAAATGATTAGGGCAGCCTAGACTGTGGTAACCTGTCCCAAAGTGGGAAACACATGCAAGTTGACTGGATTCAACTTTTAGGCCATGTCTTCACGGCAACCTTATCTCGGATTCAAAACGTTTTCAATCCTCGGAGTCCGCACGGCAGTTTGGCTTAACACACTTTCTCCGTGTTAAACCACCCCAAAGCGTGGTGAATCTCAATCCTGATTTCAACAGGTCTCACTCCAGATCGTGTGCTTGAAACCTTTTACATTTTTTACTGTGGGGACCGTACCTTGTTAAGGGATGAGAATCCATGTTTAGGGTTTCCCTTCCCCAATAGCTTGCTTCCAAAGATAATGATTTCATTGAAAAAAATCCACCCTCAAAACAGCCACTATAAAAATCCAGTCCTTAAAGCTACACTGTAGCGATCTAGCCACTTCACACCTTAATAACAATGTTGCAGTTTTGCACAATTCTAGCTCTTTGAAAGTTCTGACCTTTAAAAACGGGAAAGGAAAGGAAAGCCCTGGAGGTTCTGTTTTAAAGGCTGTGGCTGTGAAGGGGGTTTGAGTTGCTGCTGCTGCTGTGTGCCCTGGGAAATGGGGAGAGGAGGGGAAAGAATCGCTGGTTGCCGGTGCCTGTTTTTCATCCATCCAGGCAAGCGGCAGCCACCCAGCCACCCAGCTAGGCTCTGTGAAGGGGTCTGTTATGGGTGGCACGTCCATGCCAGGAGGAAGAGGGCAGGGCAGCCCTGCAAAGCGGCTTTTAAAAAGTAGCCACTTGAGTCCCCCCTTGAGTCACATACACCACATACGATCCTCAGAATCCGGATCGAATGCGATTAAGTTAAAAGTAATGGGAACAGGCAAATTCGTGTTTGCATCCGGTTCTATTATTTCGATTTAGGGAAAGCGAAATAAGCTTGCTGTGGGGATTCGCCCTTACTGTACTTTTATGCTACCCAGAATTAGAGGTCTGAGAAGACTGGTTCACTTTGCCTACTAATATGACTGACTCTGTAGCTGTCTTCATATCCTAAGAGGCCCTTGAGTTCCCAGCCCTTCTGTAATCCACAGAATATTGAGAAGAGGGGGAGGAGCAGACTGGTGTGTGAACAATCCCACATTGAAGCCTTCCTTAGGCTTCCTCAGAGGCGCTTCAGAGACTTTTTTTCACTGTGTCTGATCACAGCCCATGTCTCTTCCTTTCTCTCCACGGATGCTCAGCAACTGATACATGTTGCCCATATATAAGGATACATGGAAATCATCTGGTATGCAATATGTTGCTCCTTTATCTTTATCTATGATTCTGGCTGGCTTATTTTCACAGTACTCTGCAGCCTTGCTTAAGCTGAATTTCACTTCTATGCTGCCATGTGGCTTAGCTGGGCTAAATCAGTAAGAAAGAGGGATCCCCCTTTTTTGGCTTCAGGGCACCCTTGGGTGGACACCTGATATAGATCCTAAGATCTCTTATCTGTGTCTGTTTGGCATCATCAATCCTGAGGCTTGTCCTGCAAATATATCCAAAGGCCTGTGGTGGTGACTTCCTTGGCTCTGCCCCTTGAGCCCCGCACCCCAGCCTCCATTCTCTCTGTGACCTAGCAGAGGGCTGTGCGTTTGGGAAGTGAGCATTGTGGAGCGTTCCACTTTCCCATTCCCTCCATTTGGCTGTTGAGCCCCTGATATCTACTTCCCAGACTCTGCACATGCAGAAACTTTTGAGAACAAGAACCTTCCTCCTCTCACCACCTTTCCTTTCTAGCCTGGTAAAGACTTTCCCAGAAGTAACTGAGAAAGGCTTTCTGTTGCCCAAGTTTGTTCATTATTTTTGTTACTGAGGATTGTGTTTTTTGGGTAGAACGTACATAGGGCCAAGTTGGGTGGTAGGCACTTTTATCAGGAGCTGAACCTGAGATAGCAAATGGGTAGAGTTATTTATCCGTCAAGTTGGAACAAGGACTTTGGACAACTGGGAAAACTGGGAGATGGCCATTTACAACTATCAACCTTTATTAGACTGTAGCACATGTACACCCAGGGAGATGAAGAAACTTGTTGCTTTCATTTAGCTCACCAGCTGGCTTTAAATTTTCCTTAACAGTCTCTTTACCAATGTGTTGCTCCATTGTAACTTGCTTTTTGTGACTTTTTGAACCTGCCTGATTATTGCCAAAGATTGTTGTCTCGTTGCTGGCTGTTGCAGCTGCTCAGTAAACTGTCTCTCCTCCTTCTTATTGTTTTTAACAAATATTGGTGTTTTTGCTTTACTTTTGGTTCAGAACTCCTTCCTTTCCCCCCTCCCTTGGGTAACATACCAGCCAATTACAGTCTCCTTTTGAGCATTTCATTACACCAACCTGTTGACCTTGCATCCTGCTGGAGTAACCAGAAATGAGTAATTCCCCACAAGACCGGTTTATTGCTTTGATTTTCATCTTTGTGTATATCTCCACCTTTATAGAAAATAACTGGAAGGGGTGTCATGTTTGGAACAGCTCAGCTGATATGGCTTCCAAGAGAAACTTTTAGTGCTAGTGTGTCAGACAAAATGAAAGGCAAACTCTTTGCTTGGAATCATCTTTGCAAAAAAATTACTTTTTTCCTGGGGCTATGGCAGTTTACTTGACTGCATATCAAAGCATTAAGTACTTCTGAAAACCACTTTGGGATTCTTTAGTGTGAAGCAGTATAGAAATGTATCAGATTAAATATAAATTTCTTGATCAGAAATGCTAAATGAAATAATTTTGCATCATCCCTTAGGGTGTTTTTCCACTTGCACTAAGTACCCACTGAAGTACCCATTAAGGACCCATTTGGCGGAGAGCCGGATGACCCCATTTCCACTACAGACCCCATTAGAGACACATCTGTTTCCACCACAGCTACGGAAATCCGGATCATATGGGTCCTTAAGGACATATAATCCAGATTTTCTGTAGACCCCATTAATGTGATCTACAATGGGGTCTTCAGTGATCAAATCTGGATTATAGGAAGCCTGTTTCCACTAGAATTTGACAATGGGGTCTAGAGGAGGCTCAGGAGGGGAGGCACCCATTGGGGGGAGTGCCCCTAACTCAAGACTTCAAAGTTCCTCTGAAGCCGAAATCCCTCCGAAGCCTTTGACAGCTGCATTGCTCTTGCAAGGGGTTTTTCTGCAGAGCCTGTACTAATCTCCAAAGGCAATTTCAGAGATTGTACCCCCTGTCCCCCAAAACACCTGGGGTGACAGGCAGACCCGTTGTGGGTAGATCTGGATTTGGAAATGGGTGCTCTAGTGTTTCCACAGCAACCAGACTAGCACCCATTGCTATTGGGTGCTAGACCACCCATGGAAACACATTGGGTACTTCCCTTAATCCAGGTCTACTAGATCTGGATTAAGGGAAGTATCCATTCCTTAGATCCATATCTTCTTAGATCCAGATTAAAGGAGCTCAGTGGAAAAACACCGTTAGAGTACATTTTTTATTGCTGTTTTCTATTGGACTGTTTAAAATTAAAAATTATTTTATTTTGTTCCAAATTATATTTTTAATTTTTAAAAACTATTTTATTTGTAGATTAAAATAATAATCCTCTTAAATTACTTAATTTCTTTGGCTCGGCAGCAAACCAAAAAGACAAGCTAGTGAAACAACAGCTTCTGATTTTTTATCATTTGTCTACTTTGTCAGTATCTCATCCAGTAACATGCAATAGTTTAATATCAGGAGAACAATGATATCAAAAGACTTTTCAATAGAGGTCTTTCTTTGAACCTAGCAAACCACATTTTGACCTATGTTGCACCAGAATATGTTGTCCTCACACTGCCAGAAACGTTCCATGAGCTAGTTCTGCCATGGCTAATCTGCAATGTTTTGGGCTTTTTACTTGAAAAAAAGGAGATGTCAAAAAGGGAATATATAGCCATTATAAAGGTGCACATCATTTAACCAGAGTTGATAATAAGACTTCTCTGTTTTCCAAAATACTAGTAACAGGTGTGAGGCAATGAAGCTAATTTCTGGGGGCATCAGGACAGAACAACGGAAAACTTTCTTTCCATAATATATGTAATCAAACTTTATGTATCACCATTTCAACCTCCAAAACACACCAAAATAGCCCTGCATCACTACTGGAGGCTTTGTGCACGCAGACCCAGAATTGCCTTAATGGTGTAATGGTTGTGATGAAGAGGACAGGTAAGTGGGGTGGCAGGAATGGAGGGGTGGAGGAGTCCGCGTTCATTTTGTGGACAAATACGAAGCCCCCCATATTTGTGGGGGTGGGATTCAGATGAAGCCAAATTTCCCCACATTTGATTTGTACCAAATTGAATGTGGGAAATGGGCTTCGTGGACACCCCTAATAAAGGGTTTATGAGTGTATGTTTTTGATTTTTTAAAGTGGCTTCAAAATATATCTGCAATAAATTGAAGAGTGTCTATTATCAGCCAAGCATTAGGGGCTAAAAGTATTAACTTATGTTTAACTTACATTTCTCTGCATCTGCAGACTGAGGCTGTGATCAGCAGTAACAGGTATGCCTCAGAGGTGCCTCAGAGATAGAGTGTGTGGCCCTCAAGTTCTCAGCCCTTCTCTAATCAACATTTTAAAGCACAGAATGTTCATTGGGGAGAGGGGCAGACTAGTGCATGAACAATCCCACCTTGAAGCTTTTTCCAACCCATGTCAAAGATGCTTCCCCCCCCTCCGCCCCATGTCTGATCACAACCTGAGTTATGTAATCTGCATAACTATGGATGCTTTCGCACTTCCCTTCCCATCCTGTGGACCAGAAAGGTGCATTGGAGACTAACGTTGACTAGCACTTGCACTTGTGAGCGCTAGTCAATGATAGCTTACTCCCTCTATGATCGATCATTTACCTGTGTTTGGTCGCAAAACCAATCCTCCAAAGTGCTGCCATCTTTGATCCAGTGCCCTGTGTGACTTTGCGTGCACCAGCACCATTGCTACGGCAATGCTGACACTCTGCACAAGCGCAGTCGCATCTAGAGTCTTCTGAGGTGCCAGTGGCACCTCAGAGGACCCTCATAGCACCTGGAAAGGTGTAGATGGTCACCACTGGATGCTTGAGGTAAGGCTTCGATAAAGGTTAATGTGCTTGTGGTGCACAATTTCATGCACCGCAGCTAATTCATTATTAGGCAGCGTCTGGAAAGGCAGGGGGTGCTTGTAGGCTGTAAACACTGTCTGCAAGTGCAGATGCACTTGACCAGATGTTGCCTAATCGTGAACTACAGGCCATAGTGTGAACTGGCCTTATATCTTAATTGTTCTTGTCTTGAACATGTGTTTTGTTTTCCAGTAGAATAAATATTGTTGAAACATGCACTACAGTGGTGTAAAGCTACTTGGTTATGTTTAATTCTTCGGATGCAGGTTACAGAACTGCTTTGCTGCTTCCTTTAATGAGAAAGAAAACTTTCCTCCTGTGTTAGGACAATGGGGGAGCTATTAAATGTGAAAGGAACTACAATTCCTGTGGCATGATTTTAATAATTAAAAAATTAATGCCGTTCTTATAACTCAGCTAATTTACTCTGGTTTACAGTTCCACAGAAAATTTTCTAAGAGTAAATAATTAACTAAAAAGTAAGATTACATTGTCCCAATAATTGCATATGCAGAGAAACTGCTTATGCTGCAGGCATAGTAATATTACTTTTCTTCTTTTTTTAAAGCATTCCAAAGATACAATCTGGAAATGGACTCATATTTCCAATGTGTGTAAGGAGCTGTATCATATTTTATTGTATATGTAAAAATATATACATCCACTTTCACATAAACTCCACTACGTGACTGCTACTTAATTTTTGCAGCTTTGTTCACAAAGCAAAAAACAAAAAACAAAAAAAACCACATTCCCAGCCTCACACTTTTAAACATTTTATTGTTCAGCAGATATCAACTTGCTACATTATGCTGAACAAAAGATTTTTTTCAAGGTAAAGACTATTTTTATTAGAATTTTGAAATACAAACTGAAACAGACAGCAGTGGTATTACCTAAGGACTTCTGGGCCAAGGACATCTGAGGCCCTGAACCATATGAAGGCATTAATGTTTTTGGACTACTAGAAGTTCCCAAATAACGAGGCAGATCTTGGACCTTTCTGCACTCGTTTTACATCCAGATTAAAGAGACTCTTAGATCATGGGCCTCCCATCTGCATGTTTTTCCCCACACTTTATTATCATCTTTACTACTTTATAATATGTCAAAACAAAACATGCAAATCATACAAGTAACACCCCAAAATTTAAATCCCTCCCACTGTTACATGGGCTCTAATTTTTGCTAGTCCGTCTTTCATCCTATCTTGCAGGGAGTCTTGATTGCTAGCCTCATACAGTCTCTTCCACAAATCCTGTGGGCTCTTCTTCGGTCTCTCCCCCAAGTAAAGAAGTCTTTGGTGCCTAAGGGCATCAAATTTAAATATTTCAAGCACATAGTCTTGCCATTTGTCCCATGTCCACCATGATTTATCCCTCCACCCCCCTGCAATAACCATCAAAGCTGCCCCCATCGGCCTGTCCAACATGTACTTTTCATCTTTGTGCCAACCATGTACCACGATATATCTGCAATAAACATCTTTCAGGTTGCAGCCCCACATTTACCGCAAACACCAACTGTATATGATCCACCACCTCTCCTCAACACCTCCAGACATTCCCACCACATATGGAAATATGTTCCCCATCCTCCGCATCCGTGCCAGCATGTAGGAGTGAGTGTAGGGCTCATATGTGAAAGTTGTGCAGGAGTGTGATACCAATACTCCTTCCATTTTACATTTTTCACTTTCATAATACTTCTAACCTTCCTTTCAACCTCTTCCTGCTCCACCCGTAAATCCATCCCCCATATATCAGTCAATGACTGTATTATATTTCTCTCTGTGATCAAAAGCGTATAAATCATCTTATTGACCCTTTTACAGGTCTGCAATCTCAATTGTATAATAGCTTCAGATTCTTTTAATGGGATTATAATCACCCTTTGTATATTGTTCACACTTACAAAGTCTCTGATAGCAGCTACCTGTAGCCATTGTCCCCTTCCCAATAGACCTCCCACAAAGTCATCTGACCACAACTCATGACTATCCCCAAATAAGTCCTGCAAGTATTGTAATGTACACTCATTCAACACTTCTGCTCAATAACTTCTTTCTCCATCTACTCCATACCAACATAGTGGTCTTCAAAGGACCATACCACCTATCCATCATCCTATGTGTAGATTTCATAACCATCAATGTTCTATCTCTCCTGTCCAACATTTCTCTTTCCAATTCCACTCATTTCCTCCCATCTGCATGTTGATGTGGATCAAGAAGGTTCCACCCCACATTAGTTCTGCTCCATCCCCCAAGACCCCCCCCCCAAGAAGAAAGCTAGGAATTTTTGTTCCTAGCCATCAGTGGTTGTGAATGTATGTAAGCTTTGCAGCTGCAGGGAGGCACAGGCTGTAGCAGCACCATCACTGCAAATGAAGCTGATCCAGCCATGAGTCCACATTATCCAGGCATCCACATTATCCAGATAAGTAGGTTCAGTTATTCCAGACCCACTTATCTGGATCAAACTGAGATAAGTGTTGAAATGGCCCTTCTTTCCATATAAGTGTCAGAATTAGGGATATGCATGAATATTTGTATTATTCGTCATTCATGTGAATTTGGATGAATTCGGTCATTTGGATTCAGATAGTATGTTGGCACATTCAAAGGCTGACATTCAAATTCAAATCCAATGCTTAGAAACATTTATATGAAGCTTTGTTACATTCGGGAACCTGGGAGGTGGGAAAGCAGTTGTCCCAGTCACATCTGCCATGGAACCAGAGTGGATTCAAAGTGGTTTGAGAGGCGATTCAAAGTGGATTCAGGGCAGATTTGACTTGTTCTGAGCAGATACGTACAGGATACATAGCAGAAATGTATGGGATTTAGGGGTATTCATGAGTGCAATTTTAGGGATTCGATTTGAATATCCGAAAATTCAATTCAATTTGAATCTTTAAAATTCAAATTTACCCAAACTTGATTCAAATTAAGCAAATTTGAATCTGTTTGAATTTGCAATTTGAATTTGCACTTACGAATGTCGACATTCATATGTGCCCATACGCATCGTTATGCATCCCGTATGCATCTGTACATGTTCGTATGCATCTTGTAGTTATCCTGTATGCAACCCATTTTCATCCTACATCTTGCATTCGATTCTATACAAATCGATGCAAAATAATAATAATAATAAATAAATGTGCATATCCCTAGTCAGAATGAAATTTTAAGAATCAAATGGTGGAGGACATCAAACATCAAATTTTGAAGCTTTGTAGAACTGTGATAATTCATTTGCTGTCTATGGGATGTTTTCTGTCCACCTTTTTATAAGAACAATTTTGGGCAGTAAAATATTCAAAAGATAAATGAGTAGAACAAATGCAATGAGAGTGAGCATAAAAAGAGAACTAAAAGATCAACAGATTAGAGTTTTATATTCTCTTTTATAGTTAACAGAAACTTCTAAACTGAAGTTACTTAAATGGAGGTTTTATGGATTTGAAGGCACATTTTCATTTCACTTTTGGCTAAGTTGAAAATCTCTATAGATGCATATTTCTTATATATAAAATATATCAAAGCATCACAGTACATAGCAGACAAATTGAATCTACACATACTGTATATACATATATTACTAAGTGAAATAATGTTAGCTCCAAGGTCTCCCAGCTGGCTTTGTGGAGGAGGGTGAAATCAAACTCAGTATTTCCAGATATGAGTCCAGTTCCCTAACCACTAGACTGTTTCAACAATATTTTTATTTGACAGAAAACCAGATTGTTCCCTTGCTGTTACAGTATTTATAATCTTTAACCTGTTTTGGTAAAATTATAGTGAAAATTCTCTAATCTTGGTTTGTTAAAACAATTGGTCTATATGAATCTATGTTTTCTGGACATCTCCCAGGTTTTGAACAAGCAACAATGATTATTGTCTCCTGGAATTAAGAAGCAGTCCTCCTTCTATGATATTATTAAAGAAATTTTCCAACTATGGGTTTAAAATATCCTTAAATATTTTATAGAAATTTGATGGGGAAATCCATAATTCTTTTTCAGATTTATAATGGGGCAATAAGACTAATATTATGAAATCTGACATCTTACCTGAGGTGACGCAAAAATAAGATAATTATTTAAATACACTCCATGTCTAATATGTAAAAATGGACTGTAAAAATCTTTAAAAATCAGAATTGTATAAAAAAATTATTCAAATTTTGATATGAATCTGTTTATGATCAATGATATAATTCTTTTTGTGCTTCTTTAAACAGGAGGCTAACATTTTAGATTCCAAGTTTATTTTTACTGCAATGAATAATACAACATTACTGGATAAATCTTATTGTGGTAAAATTTTACCACAAACCAAAAGAGGAAAAAGTTATGAAAATGAATAGATATATGCATCACTACATGATGCTATTGGCAACACACCAACCAATAATAATAGACTGGGCATTTGCTGCCATCTCTGGTCATGTGAACAACCCAGGCAGGGAACTTTCCTTTTCCACCTGCAGTGTTCTCAGCTGGATATGATTCTTTCACTAGAGGAAATGGTCCCAGAAATGAGCAATTCTCTGTGTTTAACCAGGGCCAGACACACTGCTTTGTAGACAGCAGATCAGGTGGATCTACATGAGGAGCAAAGGAATGTAAGCATTGGTGCTTATTTGCCCTCTCCCTTTACAGTGCTCTAAAAAGCACTTACAACAAGATAGCATCTGGCTGATTGTGGATACCATATGGATCGTGCACACTCATGCATTTATGGCAATGTAATGACTCTGAGCAGATATAATTCAGAGGTTAACAATTCCAAGAAAAATTGACTTACACTCCAGGAGTTAAATGAACGGCAACACTCTGAGAAGCTTTTGGAAGATGCTTTTATGTTCCAGAAAGGGTTCATCTCAGAAATGTATAATATATTGATAGATTGCAATACTGGATTGATGACTTTTAGAAAACTTTTAGAAAAAAATAATGACCACCATGGCCCTTTCTGCGCTTGGCATTCTGCTGGCCACAAGCTAATGCAGACTATGGCAGGCCTCACTTTGGACCTTCCATGGTCTGCACTAGCATGCAGATAACAGGTTTCTATTCTGGGATATATTCCAGAATAAATCCAAGTGCAGAAAGGTCCCAACTCTCTGAATGTATGGCTAATTAGGAATGTGCTTATGTGGGAACTGTTTCATACCTCCTGTCTGTTTTGCTTTGCATTATCAACAGTGATTACTGATGCATATGTTCTGTGTTACTAGCATCATCTGAACGTCAAAGATTTGCCTGTTGGGTGGATTTTGAGTGGCAATTGTAACCATATGCTAGTGTTCCTTAACCCTAACTTCTAATCCACATTAAAGACAAGAAAATGAACTTCTGTCTTTTGATGTATTAAAGTTGGAATGGAAACACTAGTTGCTCCATCTCCCTCCAGTCCAGCTTCTGCCTCCCTGCCTACGTTTTGGCTCAGGTCTCCATCCGCTAGTCTTGACTGTCAAACTTCCAGATTTCTGACCCTGTCAAAATATATTTGCACTTGAATCTTCATAAGTAGACCAAGCTCATCATAAGCAGGAATTGCTCCATTCAGATCTGAAGAATGGTGTGCATCTTTCACTTCTTATTAAATAAGAATTTAAATAAAAAGTGATACAAAGTCAATTTAAATACAATGAAAATTCTGGCTCAACAATGAGATTACAATGAAAAATACATATATTTATCTATCTTTATATATTGTAAGTGTTGCTTTGGTGTTGCTCTGCCAGGAAATACAAGAAAAAGGAAACATGACCCAATATTAAACTCTGTCACCAGGGTTGTCATTTTATGTTTTGTGAAAGTCTCTCAGTTTGAATAAATTAGGGAAATGAATTGATGTGAAAACTACTTTATCTTCACAATGTATTATAATAATCTTTACCATCCCTATGTGACCCAAATATTTTAAAACACTTATTAAACATCATTCTAAGTTAACAAAGCTGAAATAAAATTTGTGGATGCTTTTTTTTTTATTACTGGACGACTAAAGAGGGAATCAAAGGCTATTTCTCAAACTAGGAAGAACAAATTCTTCCAAAAAACTGAAACTGATTAATAGAAAGGCTGATGATTGATATTTATAGTTTAATAATCCTGAATATGAAAAAAGATGGATGCATTAAGGGTAAAAAGCATATTTGAAGACTGTTACAAAGTTGATTGTTTCTAATAGAATTTAAATGCAATATATTAATACAATTCTCAATTAAAATGGCATTTACTTTAAATTCAGGCATTTTTAAAAAAAATTTTGAATGGTTTTTTAAATCAACCATATTAGGAGTTACAGCAAAAATGAATAATTTTTGTTTCACTTTTTGCTGGTTAAAACAATAAGCTAGCAACAACTGGAAAAACATTTTTCATCTGCTTCCAAACAGGGTTTTGTTTTGTTTTTAACAATAGTAATTTCATTGATCAAGCTGAAACCCAAGAAAAGAGACAGAGTAAGGAGAGGCCACAATTGTTTATTTCTAACCAAGCTTCATTGCAGCAAAACAAAGGTTACAACAACCACAATCAAAGATAGCAAGAAAGCTCACAATGACAACCAAATAATGAAGTGAAAAAGTCACAAGGCATTGTTTTACCAGTATTTTAGTTGTTATAACCTCAGATTATAGGACAGAATATAAATGTAAAAAGCAAGCAAACAAACAAAAAGGTTCCAAAACAACAACAATAACAATAATAATTTTAGCCACCCAAGAACAGGCTATCAGGACCAATGCGATAAAAGTAAAAAAAGAAAAATCAGCTGTAGATACCAAGTGCCAGTTATGCAAAGAAGCTAAGAAACAATCTACCATGTACTCAGCTGCTGCAAAAAGATTGTGCAGACTGATTAGAAACAGCGAAACAACACCACTGCCAAAATGATCCATTGGAATCTATGTCACAATTATCATCTGCCAGCAGCACAGAACTAGTGGGGTCATAAACCCGAAAAAGTGGTTGAAAATGAACAGGCCAAAATATAATGGGACTTCAGAATACAAACTGATAAAGCTTTGGAACACAACACCCCTGACATCACCATTGTTGAAAGAAGATGGTGTGGCTCTTGATGTCACTATAGCAGGAGACAGCAGGACTGACGTGAAACAAACAGAAAATTAAGTCCTTGTATCGAAGTTCAAAGAGTCTGGCACAGGCCAGTAGTGGAGGTCGGCACACTGGGTGCCATTCCAGAAGAACTTGGATGGTGCTTAAAACAGCTTAACATTGACAAGGCTATCATCTGTCAATTGTAAAAGACCGCCATGCAATGTTCTGCTCACATTATCCACTGATACATAATGTCATCTTAGGATCCTGGGAAGATCCCGATGTGTTATCTGACATGTTTAGTGTCATGTTATATTGTTGTGTTTCTGTATATACTACTACAGTGGTACCTTGACATACGAGTTTAATTCGTTCCGTAACCTTGCTCTTATGTCAAATCGCTCGTATCTCAAAGCAATTTTCCCATTAATCCATTCCAGCTCCCAAAACACCACCTCAGATGTTTTTGTTATGTACTGTACTGTATTTACATACTCGTATCTCAAATCTTGCTCTCATCTCAAAGCAAAATATCACTCGCTCGGCGGCTTGTATCTCAAAACACTTGTATGTCAGGGCACTTGTATGTCGAGGTACCACTGTACTACTAATATTATTTGAGGATCCAAGTCAATTATGGAATTGTTTTCAGTGTACTATAAAGAGAAATTACCTACAATACATTTGCTGTTTTTACATGATTTACAAACTGAGATAATTATTCCTCTAATAGATTTCTGGAATTTGTATAAAGCATTTTGCTGCCAAAATCTGTGTCCATGTGCCAGGTTGCTTCCTGGCAGTTAGGAATGTGTTTGACATGGCTGCTTTTTGGGAAATGACTTCTGATTGAGGATTTGTGTCTTTTGGAGACTTTTGACTCAGACATTGGTAAATATTGAGTGCTGGTAATTGCTTTTGAGTATCTTTGTGTTTGGAATGTGTGATTTGTAGAGTGGAGTGGCTTGGTGTGTATGTTTGGCTATTTTGATGGGTCTTGAATGCTTTTACGTGCCTTTGTGTGTTTCTGAGTACTTGTGTGCTTACTTGCTGTACTGTATCTGTGCTAAGGTTCGCAACTGAATGATTGGGTTCCTCTGTGAGTGCAGAGTGCTTTTGATGTGTGTTTATAGAGTCTTTCTGAGCATACCGTTTCTATTATGTGCAAAAATATTTTGTGCACAATTGTTGCTGTTTGAAGCTTTCTCTCTTAAAGACAGCTTTTGGGTGCAGATGCTCATCGGGGACTGAAAAGGATGGCTTCAAAGCATACTGGTGGCAAGACAGGACTTACTTTCTCTGCTTCCTAGAGGCTTCTTTCGCATCTCCTTGGAAAACCTTTTTTTTTGTGCCCCAAGGCTCTTACACCACTGGCACCTGTGTGGTAGAAGTTTCATGTGGACTGGAATCTGTGCAGTGGGAGGTTCAGATATGTCTTTTGTGTGCTCTGGCATTGCTCCCATAGTAGAAGAACTTTTGGGGGTCTGTGCTATGCTACTTTGAATGCAGGCCAAAGTAATTTTGGATAGGCCAGACCACCACATATAATCTAAAGGAAGTTTTTGCCACAGTTCTCTATTACTCAAACTTACATTGAAGTGCATTGCTCCTCTAACATAATTTCCTACAAAGTCATGATTTGACAGAACAGAAGCTTAGCATTATAGGAGAATTCATTATACTAAGCTGAACATGACACACCCTTACGTTTCCAAGGTTTGCTGCATATTCACTATGCCAAATTTAATTCACAACTCCACATATTTTTATAAGCACATAACGAAAGGCACTTTCCTTAAAACAGAAGTACAAACTGTATAGAAGAGTAAGCATGGAGTCCAACTCAAGCTCAGAGTCCTTTGTTCATCCAGGTCTTGTATTTCCAACCAGGTGTGTTTCAGGCTGTGTTGAGACATAACAAAAGGGGGTCCTCAGAGAGACGGTCTGTGTAGACCTTCTCAATCTACTTTTTCTAACACAGGATGACTGGTGTGTGAACAATCCTATCTAGAAGCCTTCTCTAAGATGTCTCAGACATCACAGCCTGCGTTTCTGACAAGTCTTTTTCATGTGAAGAGCAAAATTTGCTAGGTGGAAAGCAAACTTTGCTGCATTCTTTGCTGTTTCCTCTTTGCCCATCCTAGCCATCTTGGAGCCTGGATGTGTAGGACCCAGTGAGTTGCAATACACACTTTGGAATCTGCCAGGCTTCTCCTGACTCACACCATCCCTCTAAAAGTCAAATGAGCACAGGCTCCAAAATGGTATATGTGTCCAAGCAAAGATGTCATTTGGCTCTATCACTGGCTCAATGACCAGCAGTTGGGTGCTCCTAGGTGAAGGATCTAGAGTGATATCAGCTGTAACAGCAGAGTATGTTAAGATGGAGAGGGAAAAGTTTGCCCAGAGAGACTGATCTATTACATCCTGATCATTTAAACCAAAATCTAGACTGGAAAAATTGAGCCTACTGTAAAGCTGTAACAAGTAACATCAAAGCAACTTCTCTTATTTTTCTCCAATTCACAGCATATAGCCAAGGTTATGAACTTCTTAACTGCCATTCCTGGCTTTTCAGGACAGCCCTCTTGGTTGAATGGGAAAAATGCTGCGTGCTGAAGAATAGAGATTATAAGCATCAGCAAAATTAAAAGAGAGCTAGTGAAGGTTTTTGCTTGGATGGCCTAATGGGCAAAGTATTTACACTGATACAAGAAAAATAAATAAATAGCAATTTCATCTATAACACAAAACTGTCTCTGTCAAGGGATATTGGGAAGGGATTTTGTGTATAAATATTTGTGTAATTAAAATAGCAGTGTTTTAGCAACCATTTGTTATTCATTTGATAATGAACATGATGTTTGAATTCCTCTTTTTATATTTTTCCTTAGAGTAATTATTGCTATTTTTAAAAAGAAGAGTTAACATGTATGGCATACATTCTGTGAAAAATTGCAACAATAAGAAGCTCTGGAAGCAAAATCAAGAGATTATCAGCTTGGCCTGTACATTCCAGATTGCTTTTATATTAGGGGTAAATTATGCCTTTGCATATTCTGATAACGTTGCTCTATGTATTTCTTTTCATTAAATGAACTCTGCAAAGAAAAAAAAATCTAAGTTCAAGCTACAAGATTTTTGACTCAAGGATTACATCATAGCAGACTGTATTTGGGGTTACTTGACTGATAAAGATTCAAAAGCATCATAATCAAGAAAACATTTTTAAAACTGTAGGATTTTCTCTTCTCTGTGATTCTCTTCACTCAGCCACTTCTTACCAGCCCCAGGTTTGTCATGCTTTCTGTTCAGACCTGCATTTATGCTAGGTAAAATGCCAGCAGCTGCCATAAATCAGGATCACATAAGGAAAAAATTCAAATGGAAGCTTATTTCTGGCCCTGTCCCCAAGCAATTTAAAGTCTGCTAAAAATCTTATTTTGCCTCTGAGTGCCCCCAAGCCAAGGTTTTCAACGAGCTTCCAGCACTACAAAAGCAGGGAAACCCACAACAAAAAAAGTGCCCTTTAAAGAAGAGTTTCAGCACTCATTTTGGAACTCATGGGTTTTCCTCACAGCATTTACCTTGGGGACGTTCCGTGGCAAAAGGGGTGGGGATTGCCACCTGCACACACAGCAGTAACACATTCACACATCTCCCAGAACTGCAGCAGCTTCCCTTCCCTTCCCTTTCTAAAGCTCAGAACTTTCAAAGAGCCAAATTAGCACAGAACTGCAACATTGTTGCAATTGCTATCAGGTATGAAGTCGGTGGATTATTGCTACAGTGTAACGGCTGCTGTACGGAGTGAATTTTGACAGTCAGTAGGAAAGTGTTGAGAGTGAAGTCTTGAGAGTGATTGTGTGGCTGATGGCTGCAGCCGCTGCCTTTGCCGGGGTGGATTTTGAAGTGCTGAGAGTGAATGAGCAAGCGATCACTGCCTTTGCCGGGGTGGGAAGCCATTTCGGAGGGTGGAGATCTGGGAGACGAACAGAGAACCAATGGCTATTTTTCCTTGTCGGGGGTTTCTTTCTGGTTGTGGGCATGCAAAGCGCAGTCCCTCCCATTCCCGCTGGCAGCCTATCAACCAGGGAGGGGGCGGGGAGAAAAAGATGCGCACAAAGAAAACACGCTTCCGTGGGGACGGAAGTTGCGTTTAAAATGCGCGTTTTGCTGAGCCTCATGCGGACGGTTATTCCGGAAGTGCACAGCACTTTTAAAGTCCACTTGAATAGAGTGACAGCAGAGGGAACCCAGAGAGGCAGATAAGTCTTTTGGGGATGCAGGCTCAGTCCCTTCAAACTGCACTTTCATCCACACTGGATAAAAGTCTAACCTAGCCTCAGCATGGGAGCAGTGAAGCTGTCCCAGTGGTGGGAGATGTGCTGTTTGCAGCTCCCCCTCCAATGCTCAGCCTCACAATCTTTGAAGTTTCTGGCTAGGGCCATTACATAACTGTGGCGCCCTTTCAGCTCTAGCATGGATGAAAATAAATAAACACTTCCTGGGCTTCCCTTCACCCTGTGTCCTCTTTCATTTATTGGCAGCATAGAAATAGGTTATACCAGCTGCCTAACGGCTCCCCCCACACACACCGAAAAGGCACGCCACTTTCTCTTCCTCTGCTTAATAAGGTGTCTAATGCTTCTTTCTGCAGACAACTGTAGAGCTGGGCCCGTCCCCCTTCACTCTCCTCTTTCAGCCTTAAAGCTACTGAAGCCCAAAGCCCTGCTGGCTTCCCTTTAAAAGCTTTGAGTGAATGATCAACAGGCTCTGATCTCTTTTTATAACAAACAGATGATAAGTTTATTGTTTACAGGCTTGCAACAAGACATCAGGAAAGTTCAATATATAGTTTCAACGAATAACTCAATCTTCCCCGCCTACCCTTTCTTCCTAAAGAATAGCTTTGCCTATTAAACCTAAGCTTTAATCCCTGGAACTACACTGGACTCTTTCCTTCAGGGTGTTGCACATCTCACCGTGTATCTCCCACCCCCGAAAACCCAGCATAGAACAACCAACAGTTCCAGGGTACTGACTTTTTATACCCCCTGGCACGGCTGGTGCTTTGTCTGATTGGTCAGTTCTCAGTGGGGGATTCTATCCCCCCTCCCTTCTAGTGAGCCAGGGCAAACCCCTCCCTTTACTTACCTATCTTCTCAATTAAAACACTTTGATCACACTTTTAAATGTGTAGACGCCTACCACTTTAAATCACATTCACTTTTAGTATACCTTACTCTTCTAAACTGTAGCATTCATGTGGGCAGCACAATAACACACAGTAAATGGTTGCAGAAATTGGCTATTTTTGCATGCCTGTTAACGGCCCAGGTGTATGGTAATCCAGGTATTTCACCTGCATTGCCACTGTCAACTCATATGGTGCTGGTAGGAACAACTGAGGGAAGGAAACACTTTATTGTGCATATTATCCTGATCTGCAGAAGGGTCACTTCCAAGGTTGGATTTCACCCCTGAAGGGAGTTACTAGCCCCAGGGACATGCTGGCCTATAGATGCTCTCGCTGAGCATCTAATTTTTCTGTGTGGATCCTGCCTAAGTTGGGGAGATCAAAGGGATGTTTCCAATTAGATCCTCCTCCCTTCCTCCCTTACTGTAACTCTTATCTGGGAATTTACATTATGAGAAGTTATAGTATCATTACCTTTTAGTATAGTTTCTCAATCATCCTGCCATATCAGCATGACTTCCTTGTCCCAGCTGACAAGCACTTCAATGTCAGCTGATTTCTAGCAGCATCTCCACTGAAGATGTAATGATGGGCAGCAGCAAGCATGCTAAGACATACAGGCTATGCATAATGCAAATTAAATTATCAAAATAACCAACTTGAATTGAATTGAATTTTATTTCTACGATCATATACCAGAATCAAAATGTATAAAAAGTATATTAAAATATTTAAAATCACAATGTGCAAATAAAATAAGTGAAATGAAAACCAGTCTACAGACTCAAAAGATAACACGTAAAAACAGATAAAAACATTGTACAATGAGACACACTAAAAGCAACTTAAAATATATATGACCAAGAACATTTATCAGTAAAGCAGGGTCTCTTTAATCAAGGTTGCTCAATTGCAAGTTTTCATTTCCCAGCTTCTCCCTCATTTTCATAACTACAGCCAAGAATTATGCAACTGCTAGGGTTGTGTCATGATTGGTATCAGTTACCACAATCTGATGCATTCTGTATTAGATCAATAACCAACTTAACAAATGCAGATATTTTCTCCTTCAGCATCTCCAGCACACACATGATGGTCTCAAGATCCTGTGCAGATCTTGCATTCCTTCCTTTCTCTGAATCACACACAACCAAAAAAGAAGTGGCCTAAAAGTAGCTTAGGAGTGAGAGTGTCCTCGCATTAGTCCAGAAAATGCACTTCTAGTGTGCATTAGAGGTGGAATGGGAGCACCAGTGTCTGCATGCTACCACCTCTGGCTGCTTTTAAAACGTTTGTAGCTTCACCCCCCCCCCTTATCTTCTATGTTAAAGAATTTCTCTGAACTATTTAGCTGTTGGCTGTTGCAAATCTCTTTCCAAGCTTTGCTGACAGTCATGAGATGATCGGGATTTAGCTACTCATGCAGAGTCACTGATGAATGCAAGTAGCTAAAAGGCTGAGTGCAAAAAAAAAGAAAGAAAGCAAAGTGTTAATAATTTCATCCAGGAGTTTTGCATGCATTCTAAAGCTTTGCAAACAGAAATGAAACTGCTGAGTTGAAAGTTGACTGCTAAAGCTTAAGTCTTTGAAAAACAAGCCTGGATGTTGGAATAAATTGTTTTCCAGTTGCAAGGGATACCTTGTTTTCTTTCCTCTTTCTCCCCTTTTTTCAGAATATTAAGTTGGGTGATCATTCTTGCACAACTTGGTTAAAGAAATATTTCTAGTGAGATTAAAAATCAAGTATATTTAGAAAGCACAAAGGATTTCAAAGTATTTTATGCACAGTACATACATTTATCATTTGAAAAATATATTTGAAAATTCTCTGTCCGTGGTAGTAACACAAGATTCCTAATTAAAAGAAGCAAGTTTTTATAAAAAATTTAAAAAGAGGCAACATTTCCCTTCTTGAGCATTGTGGCAAGAAACAGGATTTTTTTTAGTTCAGAAAGATTTATTTAATACACAGTTGTCATTTTTTGAAAAAGGAAATCCACATCTAAGTCAATTTATGTTTCTATTACCAGTGAGAATCCCAAGCATTCAATAAGCTTTCACATTTTCTTCGCTTCTCTTATTTCTTCTGCCTTTCATGGTGTGTTCATTTCCAAGTCCTGCTGCTCTTTTGCCTGCCATCAGAGCATAGGATGCTGCCTTAACCAGTGTTCCCAAGTAGCTCGGCATTCTGACTTTACAGTAATTCTTCATCACCTGAGGCCTTTTCCACACTTACTGCTATTCCAGTTTAGGCAAAGGGCTAAGGGCATCCCTTTCACACCACTGGTGCAGTCTAAAGAAGGTGTTGCACCCTCCTAGTACACTCTATCTGCGTAGGATGGATCATAGACCAGAACAAAATGCCCTAGACTATCTAACCTGGGCCCAGTTCACACTTTGGCCCATAATCAGCAATTAGGCAACATCTGGGCAGGTGCATCTGCATTTGCAGGAGGCTTTTAAATGCTAGAAATGCCTCCTGTCTGCCAAGAACTTGCCTAATTGCTGACTAGGTGTGGAGCATGAAATTGTGCTCTACAAACTTACCACCCCTTACCCCAACTTACCTGACACTGTCCAGCCAGTGACCATTTGCACTTCTGTCAGCATGGGAGGCATTTCTAGCATTCATGCTGGCAGCCCCACTGGCCTCCTGACATGACTGTGCAGAGTATCTGCATCATCATAACAACATTGCTGGCACACGTGCAGTCACGGAGGGTTCCACACAACATGGTGACACACAGAAGAAGATTGGTCAGCAATCGAAGATTAGTTGATTGCACTCCTTTCCCACCCACAGGACAGGAAGGGTAGTGTAAAGAGGTCTATCAGCTTACTAGGTGGTGATAAACCAGAGAGTGAAGTGTGTGGATGGTGGATGGCTCCGTGGCCCTGTTTACTGCACAGAATGGATTTTGGTGGTGCACCTTGTTGCAACATCAAAAGTGGGTCCCTGGGGCTCTGTAGGCCGGAAGCTTTCATTCCTGGCCATTGGAGCTCTTAGAGTCACCTTTGAGGCTAGCATGAGCTACAGAGCTGGCACAGGGACTTTTCTGGAATAGCCGCCCCAATGGCTATCATATATTGAATTATGTGCTGCATTTCCTGTGTCATTCTCTACAGTCAGTCCAAACTGGCTTTGCTAAAAACCAAACCAAAGCTTTCTCTCTTATTGTTATAGTAATCTGTAACCTTTGTTGAAGCTTTCTTGTTCTCCTTCATCATTCTTATAAACCTTTACTTGGCTGTTCCCCAACAGCGACTGCTGACCATTCCACAGCATATCTCCACATAGGCCACTGCTGCAAACACATCCTTTTTCAGTCTTCTTTAGTAAGTATCCTAGGTAGCCAGGACACATCGTATCTAATGCTGCTGTTTAAACCTGTGGTTTGAAAATCTTAAACCTGGAACTATGCACATGCCCAGAGGCTACCCTTAATGCTTGCAAAATATTTTAAAACTAAAAATTCCAAACTGCTTCCAACATTGAAGATCTAAACCCAGGGAAAAGGAGTGGTTAACTATAATTATAAAAATATAACAATATAGAAGAGTGGGTAAAGGCTTAACTAGCACTGAGCCAGGTAGCACAGCCATAAAAGCAAAAACATCTTTAAGTAATTTGTTCTAATACCATTCCAAAAAATACAAAACGTGGAAGGAAAGATGCAAAATACCTTTATTAGTAATCGTAAATCATGTAAAGGATTAAAGAGCTCAGATCCAACCACAATTTCCCAAACTTTAAAGAAACTAACTGGCTAATGTTTCTATTTCAACCATTATCAGCAATAAAACTACAGTTCCCAACATTAATATGCTGTACCTACAGCTTCCACCACCAACTGAGACTGGGATAGAATCAAATGCTCATCTCTCTGCAAGGACCAAGTGTTGGGTGCTATTAGCTGGGCACAAGGCTTCCAAAAGTTCTCATTGCACAGACATATATGTCTTCATATAGGGAAGATATTAATGCTCCAAAGGAATCTTAGACTCTCTCTGCACTGGGCCTTATTCTGGATTTTATTCCAGAATAGGGACCTGCCATTTGCATTCTGGTGCAAACTATGGCAGGCCTAGGGCCTGCTGTTTTCTGTACCAGAATGCAGACAGCAGGTCCCTGTTCTAGGATATAATCCAGAATAAGACCCAGTACAAAAAGGACCTTGCTCTACTCCTAAGTCTCTCAAATACTACAGTATAGCAAGGAAAGAGAAGCAATTGAATAGGCAGCTGCCATCTGCTAATTTTTCATCATGGCCTGATCGATGCCAAGCCTATTACCCCAACTGAAACTTAGAATATCTGTACTTTGGAAAGTATTAGTGGATCAAAAAGGGAGGGGGAAGAGGAAAAAGAGTAAAACAGAGAGATTGGGAGAGTCATATATTTTTGGTATGCTTTAACAGCAGAAGATTGTGTCCTCTATAACTGTCAACAGAATATTTAGCAATCAGAATGGGAATAGGGTGGTGCTTTAGGATTACTAATTTCAAAGGACTACAAAAATAGTATGTTCCAATGTAACAGAGCAATGAGCGCTACCATCTGAAGCCTAGAGCTTTTGTCCTGCAATCATATGGACCCAAATAACTCCAGCTGTGCCAAAGAATACATCTCTCTAGAGACTCTCTCTCTAGAGGTGGAAAAGGTCAAACACCACAGACCTCCTTCATTTTCCAATTTCATCAGTGAAGCAAGCAGCACTAGAGCAACAGGCAAAGGCTCAGAGATGGAGTGTGAGCAAACATTTAGCCTGCCTCCAAGGCACAGTTGCACACAACTATATACATAGCTTTGAGGATAGATCAGCAGGCATGTACTGCTTTGTTGGTACTTGGTAGAAAAACCCCAAACTAGTAGTTTATGGAGCTTACAGGTAGGCAGCCCAGAGCCTCTGACAAAGTTTTTCAGGAGAGGAAGTATGTCAGAATAGAACCAGAACACAGGGACCTTACATGGTAAATCCCAGACATTGGGCTGTCCTTCCCACTTTTCCAGAAGGAAGAGAGAAGTTAATGCTAGATCCATAGGCCTCAAGTCTTGCTAAGAAGCTAAGAAACAACCTGGACATCCATAAGAAACCAAACTCTTGTGCAGACAACATGTATGTGGGGTCCTGTTCCAGTGCAATGCATGCATCATTAGTGTGCAGGGTCTATATGTCCCTGGATATTCATGACACAATGGGTGGACTAGAAGAGTGCAGAGTGCACATGGTCCTGAACTCATAAGAACATAAGAGGAGCCCTGCTGGATCTGGCCACAACCCATCTAGTCCAGCATCCTCTTGTACACAGTGGCCCATCAATTGTCCATGGGCATCTCAAGCAGAGATAAGGGCAAAGCTTCTCCTACTCTTGAATCCCAGCAAATGGCCTTAGAAATATTCTGCTTGTCTCCACTCATCCAGTTGATATCCTGCTGTAAGCATACATTCTAGCATTGTAATTACAAGTATGATGAATACTGACAGCTGCCATCATTAGTGTAGACTTGTCCATGCTCTTCACTGCAAATTCACATTATGTCCAGGAGCTATGGCAAGCATGTGAACAGGACATCACTGCTTTGAGAAGAGTTATGCTGTCCTCAGAGTGCTTCACAAAGAGCTCTTATCTTTGACCCACTATTTTCACTACAAAACTTCCACATTATCAGAATGTGGGGATGCTCTCAGTTTTCCTACTGGCTTGGTGATGATATTGTTAAGTACCTGGTCAGGCCAAAATAAATTTTCATTCATTCATGATTTGTTCATGGACAAAAGAGCTGACCTTGATGTGTATCACAGAGACCTGTTTGGATGAACTGGGACATCCAGTGTTTACTCAGATTTGCCCCAGAGAATATCTGGTACAGCATGTGTCTTGGTAAGTGATTTTGGGTGGGTGAGACATCACAGCCAATCCACTCTGTGACTGGATTTGAGGGGTTGCTGGTTTGGGGCCAGAGAGTTGCAATGGGTTTGCATTTTCCCCCAGTGCCCAACAGCTTCTCTGACTGAATTGGTGGAGTAAATCTCAGATGTGATTTTGGATGCCTCCTGCACTATCATGTTCAGAGACTTAGGTTTTCCATGCTGGAAGACCTTTCTAGCAGGCTTCCATGCCAATCATATGTCTATCTCAACAAATCATGGATCCATAACATGTCATAGGATGTACTCTTAACTTAGTCTTTGCTACAGAGCAGTAAGGTGGGAATCCATTGATAGGTGAACTTGTAGCGAGACCATTGTCATGGACAGACCATTTTCTGAAGAAATTTTAGTTTATGGTGTCTGTTCCTCAGAGGAGGGAAGGGAGAGGTTATTAAAATTATCCATGCTCAAGGACTTATAGGAACTGATGGATTCCTGATGGCTCTGGAGGAATTTTCAACAGACATGGCTAGTGTCCCTGACAATGTACTAGTCTCACAATGGAAACATGAGGTAAATAAGGCTACTAGCACAATCAATCTGAAGTGCCCTGGGCACCTTGCATAGCTCATAAAGCAGTCTGTTTTGGCAAAGAACTATATGCAGTGAATCAGGAGGGGCAATGGCTAGAGCACAAGTGGCATAAATCTTAATGTGAATCTGACTGAATACAGGAAAGGGTATATTATATGCCACCTATCATGTAGTGGCAGCAAAGGATAAGCTTCCCCCTTATAGAATTGTTTCCAAATCACAGGGGAGAGGCCTGCCCTCAGAAGTTTGTGGAATGGTAGCAGGCTTTTTCTGTGCTGCCCATCAAGATTTGGAATACCCTCTCAGAAGAAGTAAACCAGGCAGTTCTGCCATATGGCTTTTGACACTTGGTTAAAAACTTATCTCTTTACTCAGCCCTTGATATTTAGCTCATTCCTAATGTTGTCCTGCCATGGGGGTGCCTTTTAACTTTGTTTTTATTTGATAATCTGACTAATTTTTCCATGTTTTATTGAATGAGATGACATGCCCTGGGACTTTCTGGTAAAGGGCAGGTTAGAAATCATTATTTGTAAAGAAATAAATAGCTAAATCCTTCCTTCCTTCCTTCCTTCCTTCCTTCCTTCCTTCCTTCCTTCCTTCCTTCCTTCCTTCCTTCCTTCCTTCCTTCCTTCCTTCCTTCCTTCCTTCAGCCCAAGAGGAGCTGAGTGTGGGTCAAACTAGCAGGATCCTTATTTCATCATTACAGTATTTTTACCCTCTATGATCCAGTTTGCCTTGTCTTAGGTAGTCAGAGGAGCCAGACTCCATACTCTCCTTTTTTGTCTCATGTCTTTCAGATTAGTTTTATGTCCTGGTTGCTCCTTTCTGAAGCTTCCTAGCTTGTAAACATCCATCTCATCCTTTTAAATGTATTTTCAAGGAAATTAAGTTTTAAAATGATAAAATGACCATACTACAAGTATGATGAGGCTTAAAAAGCTTCATCAGCCAATGGGAGACACATGATTTTAATAACAAATTCATAAGTCATGCTGCATATGCATCCTTTAAAGAGGAACTGAAATCAGCCTGTGAACAAATGAGTCAAATGACAAGTGGCAGGTGCTGATACCTGAATCTAGCCAAAAGCCCCAAGAGGCAAGCTCCTCATTTTAACTGAAAATCTATGTGAGGTAGAATGGGGGAAAATTAATTTTTAAAAGCTTCCAAGGACTTTGCAGGCTGAACCAAGATCAAAGAAAGTGCTATAAGCTGCTATTGCTCCTTGGATAGTGATGAAAAATCTTAGCATTCAAGATCCTCATGACAAAGCAAGTCCCTTGTGAAGAAATTGTTCACCCACAGGAGGAGGACAAGAGAGATTGACCTTTCACCTTTTGGAGTGCATCTTTTTCACGGGCATTGCAAACACTTAACTACATGATTTGGATAGACAGCATCTGCAGTCAAGGCTTTATCCACAAAGCTGCAACCCAAGAAATCTTCCGAAAAAGAATGGGCCATCTGATAGTGCAGTGCTTAAGGGCACTAGACTAGACCCTAGAGAAACATCCACTGTGTCCATATAGCAGACAACTTCACTAGGGGGGCATGCCTCCTCCATATTGGCCTGTCTGCATGATGGTGACAGCTGGTGTGAAAAATGAACTAGAGAGTGGGCCAACAGGATAACATTTGCTTATCATACAGAGCCAATGGGAGACTGCCCATCTATTACAAAGAGCTTGGTAGCATTTCTGGATTACAGGCAAAACCAGCCCCAAGCAGCAATTTTTTGGAGTCCACCTTTTGTTTCTGGCTTCTGAAAGTGGGTTGGACTGGGCTGGGCTGCACCAAAGTGGATAGGCTTTGGCATAGACTGCCAGTTGCCACAACAGTTTGATTTGGATCACATGATCCAGGCCAAGACCAGCCTGAACAGCAGCTCCAGGATGCATCATGTGGAAATCTGGTATGAGTACTCTGGTTCAAATCCTTGCTTCATCATGAAAGCTCACTGTTTCTTCCCAGCTATAGGTAAAATAGTCTCATTGCACTATGAGTGTCATGGGAAGGGCAAAATCCGAGGAAGTAAACTATCTGGAGAGGAGAACCTAAGGATGAACAGAGGTAGGGATGTGCAAGTATTATTGTTGTTGTTGTTGTATTTGATCCATATTGAATTGAATGAGTCCCCTTCAAATGTGCTAGGATTCGTATTTGATATTCGTACGTTCAATCCCATACAAATCCCATACAAATGCATAAGAATAGCATACAAATCCCATGCAAATCCCATACAATGTTTGATACAAAGCTTTAAGCAAATGTGTCAAAACATTTTATAAGAATTTGAATGCCAATCTTGAAATATGCCAACATTTGATAAGAATTCAAATGTCCGAATTCGACTGAGTTCGTACAAATTTTGAATTTATGAATATTCATGCACATTCCTAGACACTAGGGATGTGCATGAATATTCATAATATTCATTATTCATATGAATTCATACGAGTACACAAATCAAGTGTTAGACATTCGTACACTAACATTTGTACAAATACAAATGTTTTGGAACATTCATATGAATAGTTTGTACTTTCATTAAACTGGGGATACATATCGAATACGTATTGATACATGTGTGTTCATATAGCATATGTATCCGATATGTATCTGATACAGATGTGTTGGTATAGGATATGTATCTGATATGTATGCGTTCGTATAGGATCCGTATCCAGGTTATATATCTAGGATACTTACCCAGGATACGTATGCATTCGTATCGGATATTTGTATGAATTTCTATGAATACATTCGTATTCCTACCACATAGAATCCTACCACATTTGAAGGGGATCCATTCGAATGCATAAGAATTTTCTAACATTTGATTCATTATTAATCAAATGCCCAAAAACCCATTCTTGCACATCCCTACTAGACATAGGTAATCTTGCTGGGTGTTCCTGCAGCAATACAGTGCTGTTGCATTCATACTTCTTTTGATCATATTGGTGACATGGAGAGGGAAAATTCTGATGTTCAGGCACTCATAGTCCAGATTCCTTCATACCCTCTTTTCATACCCTCATGTCCAGATTCTTTCCATAGTGATTCAGAAACTACCATTTTAGGAGAAGTAATATTACAGAAAGTTGTGAAAGCTTTAATTAGAGGTTCATCTATAGCACTGGCATCTAAAATGAAAAAATAAATTGAACGGAAAAAAAGGAGCTACTCTTTGAACTAAAAAAATAATACCAAGAACAAATACACAAAACAGATATACACAAAATAGATATAAATAAAATGGAGGAAATTATCACTTCAACCTCTTTTAAAAGATTTTCAGAGGGAAATAAAGTTTACTTAAATGCTCCTATTACACCTAGGTAAGACAACAACCAACCAAACTAAAAAAAAATTAAAAAGCTCCAGGTCTTGGTGGATTTTCTTCCTCATTTTGTAAAGTCTTTGGAGAAATACAATGATGCAACTTACCCCAAATTATCATCAGGAGGACAAAATACTGCCAAGCAAGTATATGTATTTAATGTGGTATGTACTTGAAGCTGTCACTGATGTTCAGACCATAGCTGTTCTGGAAGAATCTCTTAAGACTTAATTGCCATCAGATGCTCTGTCAAAAAGAAAAAGAAATGACAGCATGAAAAAGTGGTCATAAATTAAAATTTTCTATAAAAGTATGATATTGAGAACTAGAGTGATTAGGATGCACTTGTTCTTTAATGAGGAAAGTCTGCCGTTCAGTAACAGAGTACATGCTCTGCATGCCAAACATCATATGTTTTGTCCTTCATGGCTTAAAACAAAGCTGGGGGACTCCCACCTGAAACCTTGGACAACCTCCTTCAATCAATTAGACAATACTGAGCAGCTGGCTCTGTTTGTGCAAAGGTTTCTGGGTCAATGCAAATATTGACGAGCTCATGTGGTTTGAGGAAGACCCATTTACTGATAATTTAATGTTACTTTTGAGAAATATACTGGCTCAAACTGATGTTCTATCAGCTTATCAAGGGATGTAGACTTGTAATCCGATTCACAGCTAGTTATTCAAACCAAGAAGATAGTTATTGGAAATAGTTGTGTCCAAATTCAGTTTTAACTATAGCCCACAAAGAGACATATATTTAAAAAGCAGCTCAAAAGTGGCTAAAAGATAGTGGTCCATGGATGCTAGTGTTTCAATCTCACATTTAATTTTGGAAGTACATTTTCTGGTCTTTATAATGAATTAAGGAACTAGCATGAAGGAGGCACTATCCCCTCAGGGTTGCTTTTGACCCATTTATTCTGACTATATGTAGGTACAGCCTACTGAAAGTCAGATTTCTTTCATTCTTGACTTTCCCATGCAACCTTATCAGCTTCATACCTATTTTTATCAACTGAGGTTAGCAGATTTTACAACACAAGTTATTACCATTGGGAATGGATTACTTGTGGGCCAACAGATTTTGGCAGAGCAGGGCATTTCATTGATCTAGCAATGCAAGGAGAGGGTTAATTGAATATTATATTCTGCCTTGGTTACTGGAAGACAGCTGTCTCAGCTGAGATTTACTTGGAAGTGCTCAGAGTTCAAAGAGAATTACATTAGCGTGAATGGAAGTCAAGATAATGTGGAAGTAGGTACCATACCATTAATACCAATTATACCATTATTACCCTAGATTTAGGAAGCGTTTGAAAAGAACCAAAGAGTCAGTAAGACTGGGAAATGAATTATTTAGAAGAATGCAATTTAAATGGCAGTCAATACTTTTTCTTTTGCTACACAAAAAGTAATGTGGGCTGGTTCTTTTGTAACATCAAAGGCCAAGAGAACTTAAATATAATTTATTTAGTTATTAAAATCTGAAGCAACTCCACTCATGACATAAGAAAAGGGAAATACTGTTTTGAAAAGTAGTTGACCTTACAAATGTGCCAAGATGAATTTAACCTCAGCGTAGGTGTAATACTTCTAGTGCTTTGTCAAGATGCTCTTGATCACCCCAAGTATTTGTGAAAGTTGGAAAAAGTTATCACAGTCAGATAATTAAGAGATTTGGGTGTGGGAGGGAAAGTTATCACAATCAGCTAATTAATTTTCACCTTGAACCAAAAGTTCAGTTGCTCACAAAAATGCATTTTATTCTTTAATAAAAAATGCAGTACAAGCTATTCCATGCTCTGTTAACCTGGGCTAGGTGGTCCTAGCACAGACTAAGGGCTGCCTACAGGTCAGATGGCCCATGCCAGACCAGTCACAGCAGCTTGCTCCAAATACTGGGCCAGTGCTGGGAATTGGCACCGAGGCTTTGAAGGTCAGGAAGTTTCATTCCCAACCTTCAAATGCGGCCTTTTTGCCAGTGTACCATTTCCAGAGCCACTTACGCTGGCCCTTTATAGAGCACTGCTGAAACGGGGTACTGGTTCTGGCCCACTAGCAGACTGGGGGGTGCCTCCATACACGTAGTATTGCTCGTAGTATTGCCTGCAATGCTCTCCATGCCCTGAAGTAAAAAGCTGCTGATTAAACATCAGCTTTTAAATTCCTGGATTCCAGGGATGGTGCAGGGATACTGTGGGTGATCAAAGCTGACTGGCAGGAAGCAGCTGTGAAGGGAATTTGCAGCTTCCAGGTTTCCTGTCAGCCCTTCACAGTTTCCCATCATCAAATCTGTCAGACAGGAAGTGGCTGAGAAGAAAATTCATAGCTTTTGTCCCATCCAGAGGCATTCCTTGTTATTGAAGCTTACCACCTAATGAGGCAAACTTACCATTTTGGGTGCTCTGGCCTTGTCTATGTTCCATACTATGTGGTCAGTGCATACAAACAGGGGGCTGGGCCCCCTTGAGGGAGAGTGGCCCTTTGTTTCCTTTGCTGGCATGGGACAACATCCAGTGCAGAAACAATCTCAGGCTAGTTTGTTTGTAGTTGTACAACCGGGCACCCTTTTTGCTAGTTACTGGCTTTGTTCCCCCCCCTTTTTTTCCTTGTTGTACCTAAAGAGGGTCAGCCTCTCCTGCTTTAAAGGTTTATAAAAGCATGTATTCTGACTGGATTTTATCCCCTTTTCAGAAAGATGATTTATCACTTTGCTCATGTGTTCTTTTCACTTCAGGAGCTAATTAAAGGTCAGGTTCCCACCTACAAAGCAAGGCATCTCTGTTGGTGGGTGGATGGGGGAGGCACCCTGATGTTCTGCTTGAAAAAGACAACTCTGGCCACATTCCCATTACAAGCTTAATATGGTTTCCCTAAACCAAAATAATAGAACCAGATGCAAACGTGAATTTGCCTGATCCCATTACTTTCAACTTAATCGTGTTCGATCCGGATTCTGAGGATCGTACGCAGTGTACGTGACTCAAGGGGGGGACTCAAGTGGCTACTTTCTAAAAGCTGCGAGGCTGCCCTGCCCTCTTCCTCCTGGCGTGAGCACACCACCCATAACGGACCCCTTCATGGAGCCTGACTGAGTGGCTGGGTGGCTGCTGCTTGCCTGGATGAAGGAAAAACAGCACCGGGCAGCCAGCAATTCTTTCCCCTCCTCTCCCCATTGCCCAGAGCACACAGCAGCAGCGGCAACTCAAGCCCCCTTTGCCCGCTCACTGCCACAGCCTTAAAAAGATTCACACATCTCCCTGAACCTGCAGCTGCTTTCCTTTTTTTCTCTCTTTCTAAAGGTCAGAACTTTCAGAATTGCACAGAATTGCAACACTGTTATCAGGTGTGAAGTGGGTAGATTGCTATAGTTTAGTGGCTGCTGTAAAGGGTGGATTTTTACAGTAAAATCACTATCTTTGGAAGCAAGCTATTGAGGGAGGAAAACCCTAAACATGCATTCTCATCCCACTAAAATCGTACAGTTCCCACAGCAAGAAATGTAAAACGTTTCAAATGCACGAACCGGAGTGAGACCTGTTGAAATGAGTGTTAACATTTACAATGCTTTGGGGCAATTTAACACGTGGAAAGCGTGTCAAACCAACCTGATGTGGGGACTGTGAGGATCAAAACCGTTTCAAAACTGTTTTAAGCTTGTAATGGGAATTCACCCTCTGTGTCTTCATTTTAGAGAGCAGAGGTGCCATTTCTGGCAGCCAATCACAGTGCCTCAGGCTCAAGAGGCAAAATTGCACTCAGCAAGCATGGTGTCTCCACTAGCATTCACACCTGGAATTAGAGTGTCATTACTTGTCAAAAGAGGCCTGTTGCTGTTGCAAATGGAGCCACAGCAACATCAGGCATCTTCTAAAGCAGCAGCTTGTGGCTCAGGGTGTGGCTAAGGGTGCACTGAAACACAGGCGTAGTTGGGCCTTATTGCCCATCCAGACAGGGCTAATAGAGTGCCATTACAGCACTGCTATGGTGGGTTGCCTCAGGTATCATAGGCAATCCCACCATAGCACCACATCCTCCTGCTAAAAAGCACTACATACAATTGCTAGAAAACCCAGCACTGGTTACAGGTTTTTCCAGAAATAGCACTTCTGCTCACCATTGAGACGGAGCATCAATTGTTCCGTCCAGTTGCTGGCTTTGGAGGGATGCATGGAAGCTGAAATAGCCAAATACGCATGTGTGGTGGCAGCAATGCACACATCCAGGAATTCTACACTGGGTGAATATTCAAACTGTGGATAATAAAAATGTGCAAAGACAGTGCAAGCCATTGCTGTCTAGGTAAGATACAATAATGGTGAGAGAGCAATAATGCAGAATAATGCTCCCTCGCCATTATTGTTCTTACCTACTGCAATATCCAGCTGCTGTCTGGAAGCAGGTTTAAGGTCACAACTGTAATTATGTAAAACTGAGAAGGGCCCTTTATACATTTACTTCATAAAAAAGAATCACTGGCCTTTTCAGCTTTTACCGGTATCGTGATATAGTACGAGGCTTAACCCTCTTCTTGGCCCTGTTTAGGCTGCTCCATCCACACTGAATGGATCATAGCCCAATCTAGGGTGTTTCTGCACTGGCCGCGGAAACTGGTTCTACTTAAGGCACATAGAAAACCCCTTGGTACTTACCTTCCGTGCTGGAGACCTCTTTAGGAACCCTTCCTGGCAGCTGCTTCCACATTTTGGCGTGCGAGATCCATCTGTAAATTGGGTCTCACCACCAAAAAATGGATCTAAACGAAGACCTCAAAAATGAGGTCTTCAATCCGTCCCTTCACCTAGATCCATGTGGAAGCAGAACACTTCTGCACATGGACAGGTGAAGGGACGGATGTTCGTGGGGCCGCCATCTTGGGGAGGATGGTAGCAGGATGGGTTGCCTCCTTCTTCTCTCCCCCACATGCCGCACACTGTCAGAAATGCATGGTGACTGGCAACTGACTGCTCCAGTCCTGCAGCTCTGGGGATGGCGTTAGCGGTGCAGGAATCTGGCTGACTTTTGGAATGGGTATTGTGGCTTCCGCACAGCACCCAGACCATCCGTCCTGCCAGATCCGGCCTCCCCACATGTGTGTGACCGCATGAGGGCCCTTTGGATCCGTCCCTATTTGGGACGGATCCTTGGGAGGTCAGATCGCCGAAAAACGGATCTTCTTTGATCCGTTTTCTGGTAGCAAATGCAGACACACTCCTAGGCAACCAAAATGGCTGCCTAAACCTGGATACTGGTAGGCTTGTTACTGGCCCAGGGAGGCATGCAGAAGGATGCATGTCTTCATGGGCCAGTTTAACATGGGGACAAAAATACACTGCTAAAATTGGTCTTCCTAGGGCTCCGAGCCTAGGAACTTTAGGACTACAGGCATCAGAGAATCTGGACACTGGTGCCAGCATGAGGACTGTCACAGAACAGCTAACCAACTATAGAAGACTTGTTCTGGAACAGAAGCAGGGGTCCAGTGATTGGAACTGCTGCAGCCTGGCCCTGTCTTTCGGGACTGTTCCAGCAAAATAAGCATGGAAGCAGCCACTCTTAAGGTGGAACTGTGTATGTGACTCTGAAATTGAAGATCTCTAATGGAAAACCTACTTACATGGTCCTTTGTGGCCAGACGACTTTTCTTGATTCTAGAATTATGAGTGGGAAAAACCCCCTTCTCTAGCACATAGTTATCAGAAAGAGAGTCACAGCTTCTCATAGGTAAGGAACACTTTCTAGAATAAATACAGGCTTTCCTATGTTCTTATTTGTGCTATTCGGTGTTGTCACAACTATTTGATTCAGCTAAGATGATAGGGAAAGCCTTATTTGGTTCAAAGGAACAGGCAGCAAATACTGAGAATCATTTCATGTGCTCTGGTTAACAAAAAGCAGCAGCAAAGACTAGAAGGCACATCCTTTGATCCTCTGCAGATTTTTCATTCCATTTGATTATTTTGCTGCATAGGCATGTTTCTAAATCTGTCATAGACACACAGTAGGATTAAACTCGCATAGTAAGGTCTGGCTTCAGGCTGAAAGAAAATATCCACAAGCACCGCTTTACGTCTGTCTCCAAATGTTTATGGTAGTTTATTATAGGTTCCATCCTGGACCATCTTGTGAACTAGGACCCCAAGGTTGGTGAAGAAGGGAGTTAATCCCCCTGAGCTGTGGATCAAAAGGGGGCTTGGGAAGATCAAAGGGGCCTTCAGATTAAAGCTGCAGTCATTGCTCTTTACTCTTGCAGAAGTAGTCTTTACTCTTGAGCCGCTCCTAGGAGTAAGTTCTGTAACAGTTTGCATCTTCCCACTACTATAAGATGTTGCATACTGCACAAGATGAGAGCAAAGAACTTCACTTTCCTGCTTCTCACACATGACTCTAGGATGAGAGGTAAAAAAAGAACTTTGGAATACTCTATGAGCTGCCTTGTATATGTGGATGTGAGCAACTTATCGATCTTGAGATATGGAGAAAGAACAGAGGTGATATCTAACATAGGACCGCATCTTTACTGGTATTGGAGCTGTTTGACTTAATTATACTGTAAAATAAACATTTTAGTAAACTTAAAATCTTTTTTAGAGAGCCAAAATACTGAAAGGATGGGAAGATCTCGTCTGCTATCTATTTCACCATTTCTCAGCACCAAGAAAGCCTTGCCAAATTTTGAAACACGTAGTATTCCAGCTAACATTCAGGGGCTTTCCACATTTATTGCTGAAGCAGTACAGCCAGGGGTCCAGGAGCCTCCCTTGATACAGCTGAAGGGATGCCTTGACCCCTTTTAGCACACTCCACCAATCGGTCAGTTGTATACTGGATTAAGCAGCCCAAAATGGGAAAGCCTCCACACAGCACCCAGAAGATCCAGCCCTCAGGATCCATCCTCTCCGCACGTGTGCGGATGCAGGAGACCTCTTTGGATCCACTCCTGTTTTAGACAAAACCTCTGGAGGATGGATCACCAGGAAATGGATTTTCTTTAATCCGTTTCTTGGCAGCCAGTGCAGAAGCACCCTGGCAGTCACCATGCCTGTCACCCTGCCTGCTTCCAGCATTCACATCCAGAAAAGGGTGCAAATCCTACAAGTTTTTATGTGTCCACAAGTACCAAAGATTGGGACAGCTGGAGGGAGCTTCCAGATGCTCCAGGATGGCAGCAACATGGTGTGCTGACAGACCTACCCAAAACTAGCTGGAGCCACTCCAGGATGGTAAGTGTGAACAGGCAAGAGGAAGAAATCAAAAGGAGCATGACCTTTTCATTCCTTTTCTTTAAATTCCGTGTTGATTGCTTATAAATAAATGGTACAGATTTTTGTGATAAACTTCCACTTAGGCAAATTATAAATGGCATAGGTAAGTACCTACTTCTGTTGTATATATCATTGATATGTGTGCTAACTATATTTCACAAAGGAAAAAAACCCTCATTTTATGCATGGAGTGGTTTGATATTGAAGCATAAATCCCACTAGTAGAACCGTGGAATACATTTACTACTGATTCCCTTTTCTGCCTGTATCTTTCATTGTGGCAGCTCCAGAGGACCCCAAACTCTTCAGGCAAGCTCTTTGTTCAGGCACAAAAGGCTGCACAGCAAATGTGGGATCAGTGAAAATCAGTTTTCCTTTCTTCATTCTTGAGAGTGCTCCACAAATGGAATTGAGCGTTCTCACAATGGAAGGCTAAACTGTGTTTGTATTTAGCAAAAAAAAAAAAAAAAATCAGGGCAGCAGTGACTTAGAGATGGTAGCGTGTGGCCTTTAAAGCTGCATTCCATCTCTAACCCACTTTTTCCTAGCCTAGCATGTTCATAGAAGGGGGAGGGGCAGATGGACCTGTGAACAATCCCAACTGCATATCACCCATAAGTATCTGAGCACAGTCCATGAATTTTCACACTGGTAGTGTGGCAGATCTATAGTCCAGTACCTTTGATATCCTAAATGTATTGGATTTTTTTTATTATTATTGTTATCTATCTATCCTGATACATATCCTGGATTTTGGTTCACTTGTTAACCTATAAATAATGAGAGCAATATAAAGCAAGCCTTGTGATTCATGGTGTTTTATGCCCAGGACTCCTCCTGGTCATAGAGTAAATGGCATTCTGTGTGCAAGAGGATTTATTAGCATAGCCTAACAAACTGTGCACACCCCTTTGATGCAGGCATGCTGTGGGTGAAGAGAAGTAGAGGAGACAACAAGGCACAGTCCATAGAAGTTATCACAAGGAGTGCTGTGAGTCATTCTGATTAAGGTACAGGGTAGGGAGGTTGTGGGCTGCACACAGCTGCATGTACTTTACTGAGTGCAAATCCTCAGTAAAGAAGTGTGAAATGCAGGTGCTATAGTGGTTCACACAACAGAAAAGATTTGAAAACATCTGGTTGTTCAAGCCCAGTCAAAACAGAGGAGCCAAACGGTTATTAAAAAGACTGATCCTGAAGTGGGAGGCTCTGATCCAGCCACAGAAGTAGGAGGCATACTGTTTACACAGCCAGTACCTCTTGTCCTTGGAGACACTGAAATTTCCACCTGGCATGCTTTAGTACTGGACTGGAAATGACCCAGAAGTTGGACATGTCAGGCAGAAATTACCCTCAATGATTTATTTCTCTCTTAAACGTATAAGAGGGGGACCATTTCAAGTTCTTGAGATGAAAACTGAGTTTGTCTTCATTGCTCCAATGGGACTGGATTAGCTGGAGTACTCCACCAGCTTGACTGTTTCATCTTTCCCAAATGCAGCCGGGCCCCCATACTGCTGACGCTGCCCCCAGAGCCGCAGGACTGGAGCATTCAGCTGCCAGTCACTGTGCATTTTGGCCAGCACATGGCATGTGGGGGAGGGGCTCTGGAGGCAGACTGCCCTGCTTCCACCTTTCCCAAGATGGCGACCGCTGGCACATCCGTCCCCTCGCCTCTCCATGTGCGGCAGCGTCCTGCTTCCAAATGGACTGAGGTGAGGGGACAGACTGAAGACCTAATTTTCCAGGTCTTCACGGAAAATGGATTTTTCAGCGGCAAGACCCCATTAGGGTCATGCACCACTGTGCAGAAGGGGATGCCTGGAAGGGTCCTGGATCTGTCCTCCAGTGCGGAAGGTAATTTTTCTATGTGTCCTGTATGTGTATTTAATGGGGTTTCCGTGGCCAGTGTGGAAACAACCCCAGATGTCACCACGGCAATCCTACCAGGCTGGGATGGACTATCTGCACTCCAAGTGCTGGTGGTCTGGTTGAGGAGTGCACCAGAACTTAAAGTGCAGGTGCCTCCCTCTGCACCTGATTGTTGCCTCACTGGGATAGTATTATTATGTCATCCCACTGAGTTAAGCGTGAACAGGCCTGATCTTGGAACAGGTATGAAGATGAACGCAAGTTCTTACATTTAACTACAAAATAGATTTCTAAAGGTATCTTAGTTAGAATAATCATGCAAAAAAGTAAGGACTGTATTCTTCTGAACTTTGAAAGCTTCAACAAACTGTTTTCACTCAGAACTGAAACCTGGGTGAATTACCATTACCAGTGAAAATGCCACAGAAGAATTATGAAGAGTTGCAGTTCCATGACTATGCAGAATGAAAGCCTGAGTGCATTTTAGCAGAGTGCAGTGATTTTTCCCCTCTCATACATCCTTCACCTTGGCCTGTCTTTAATTTGCAAGCAGAATGCTAATTTTCAAACCAAGTTCTATGCCAAAGTGTGTGGAATAATGTATAAGTTTTTTAAAAATTATCTAATCGTTATACACACACACACAGTTCATTCCAAGGTATAAATTCACAAAAATAAAACCAAGGAAAGTTTAAAGGCACAAAACTTCATGAAAAAAATATTGGTGATTTTTTTTTAAAGGACCATACTAGTTCCTAGGCAAGATTTATATCTGTGCATCACTATGTCAAAGCAGAACATGTGGAAGTGGAGTGAGTGACACCTGCTTTTGTATTCACAGTCTTTGCACACCAATCCACAACATTTTATTTGGCCTCTTTGGCATCCATTCCAGACTCCATCTTGAAAGTGGGTTTTCCGACCACCATCATGACTGCTGGAAAAAAACCCACAAAGTGATGTGAAACCTGTTAGAGAAGTAATTATTTATCTTTACTCCACCTTGGTCAGACCTCATCTAGAGTACTGGGTCCAGTTCTGGGCACCCCAGTTTTAAAAAAGGCACTGACAAACTAGTGGTCTGAAAACCATGCCCTACGGGGAATGGTTAAAGGATCTAGGAATATTTAGCCTGCAGAAGAGAAGATTGAAGAGAGACATGAGAGTGGCTGCCAAGTATCTGAAGGGCTGTCACAGTGCAGAGGTTTCATCCTTGTTCTCACACGAGATGGGAGGATTAGAAACAATGGTATGAAACTTCAAGGGAGTCAATACAGATTAGATATTAGAAAAGATTTCCTGACTGTATGGGCAATCATTCAGTGGAATAGATTGCCACAGGAGCTAGTGAGCTATCCTCCACTGGAGGTTTTCAAACAGAGGCTGGACAGACATCTGTCTGGGATGGTTTAGGAAACCCTACATTGGGCAGGGGGTTGGATTCGATGACTGTAGAAGTCCTTTCCAGTTCTATGAAGACATTCCACCTTGGCTCAGAATAATGGAGGGAGGACTGCAGAAATGGTTTTAGTCTGTTGCTGTGACATATTTAATAATGAATAAGGCTTCCTAAATAGTGAGAATTTGAGGTATATCTCCCACTGGCTTCAAAAGCTTCTTAGGAACAACCAAAAATCCCAAAAGAAACCCAAACAAACACACCAAAAGTGACCAAACAAATCCCCTAAAGGTTTGAATGAAAATGTTAATTGGTTTACTTAATGTCCTTCTGTTTTACGCCCTTATTCATCCCTGATGCCTGTTTGAGTCTTTGCAGGATTTTCCCCTTTTAGAATTAGACTATATAAGAGGCTCTCTGGCAGCACCAGTTCATTACTGATATTGAGTTCGAGAGAGACACTCACACACAGCTATTCGTATATATATTTTAATATTGGCCACTGAAGAAGACTTTTCTAGTTGAAACGCGTTCGGCCTATTTTTATCTATATTTTATCTATTTTTTTTATTGCTTTGATTTTAATATACCTTTTGGCTGTGGCTTGTGGTTTACTTTTTATTCCACAATTGTTTTTCTTACAGTGAGTTTTTTAATTTTGGTGCTTTATATTATATTATTTGATTTAGTTCATTTATTATTTGCATTATCAGTGCAATTATTATTTGCATTATCAGTGGGGTCATTGTAACCCTTTTAGTAAATATTACAAATTTTTTTTTTGTGGTATAGAACCCAATTGTTTGTTTGGTCACTTCAAAAGCTTCTTAAACATTTTGGTAAACATGGCCTATTAGGTGACTGACTTAGTCATTACTTTAAACCCTAGAATGTGGTTTTCTTTTAAAAGACAAGATACATCTTGATGTCTGTAAAATAATAGAAGAGGCAAATGTCAATAGTTTGTTAAATGGAACATAGTGTATTTGTCTTTATTGGAAATGACAGCTTCAAGGCACACATTAAGCATCCTAGCAGATCTTGTATTGACTTTTGTAGGGGGGAAAATTACCACCCTCACAACAACGACAAAACATTCAGTTTTATAGAAAACTTTCCAAATTGTCTTTGTTAAATTTTGGATAAATCAATATTTCTCATTTTGCTGAGCTTCAAAGTATCGTCTATATAAATCACACATGAAGAGTATAAAGACTGAGCCTTACTGATACTCACAGTTACTGTATGCTGTCCTTAAATAAAAGAGGCAAAGGCAGAGAGCTTGTACCTATAAAGGAAGACTTTTTTCTTTATGCATAAAGGGAGAAACACCAGAGCTGTTTCACTCTATGGTGAATCTCAAAAGTGTGAGGGATGCAGCCCTCTTTAAATCCTAAATTCCCGGCCACAAAATCCCTTCTTCATTTCCCCATTGGCTGAGGGTACTATGAATTCACAATCTAAGCATCTGCCTACTACACGCCCTCCTTGGTATGACCTCTTCCCTCTAACATACATCGCATGATCATTAATTCCTACTTTATGCCTCCCAGGGATGTGAAAAGTAATATTCATGACCTTATTAAAGGACATATGCCTGATGACCTTTCACCCAAACAACTTTAATTTACCCATTTTCCTCCTAGGTCTGTTATTACATTCATCTTAACTTATTAACTGTCACCCTCTCCAATGGCAATATGTGATATATTGCTATGGAGGGGCCTATTCAGGCTAGAGGTCACCTACCACAGCTATTTTGAGATGCCATTTTTAGAGGACCACTGCCCATTATTTCCTTGCCCAAAAATCAAAAAGGCACTTACATCCAAACCAGAGGGCATTTGGATCTTTGCTTAAACATTTCTTCTTCGAGGGTTATCACTGCCTGACCCAGAGGTCAGGAAGGCATTGAAACCAAGCCAGAAGACATCTGGCTCTGTGGTTAAACATTCCTTCTTTAGGGTTATTACCACCTGACCTAGAGGTCAGGAAGACACTACAACCAAGCCAGAAGCCAGGGCCTCAACAGTCTCCTAACCTAACTTTTTTGTTTAGAGTCCTAATTCTACTTCCTGATTCTGACTTTATAAAAGGTATTTAGGACCATATAGACATCTAAAAACATTATTTTATAAAGACACAAACTCTTCCTCTCATGAGAGAAGGAAATTTTCAAATCATTTCTGAATATGATTTTGGCAAGTATACAAAGATTGTGAGGTTGCTGGAGTTTGTCTTAATGCTTTAAGGCTAGGAGACGCGTATGTCCTCCTATTGTGTATGATTCCCTCAAATAAGGTCTATGGCTGCTTCCAAATGAAACCTTGATCAAGACTAAATGGAGCCAACAGCTATGGAAGTGGTCACAGGGTAGGAGAAGCTCTGTCAATGATCAAAGCTTAGTTCCTTCTCTTCATGGTTTCCAGAATGTCTCTCTATGTGGAACACAATTTGCAGTCATAAATTCCCTAGCTGACTCTCAGACATTACCCAAACTGAAATTTCAGGATTGGCATGAGGGAGAAGTGGTGATCCACACAAACACTCATCCCAAATCCTCTGAAAAGGATAATCACAGAATACTGTTTCCTGGCTTACCAAAAGGTCACCCCTTTCCAATAATGAGGTGGGAGGTGTCCACATCTGGTATGGGGATTTGAAGATGTCTCAACCTCTGGCTGATCCTATGTTGACTCTTCAGTTATAGGAGAAAAAGTAGTTCAAATGCATCTTAGAAATAGTAGTGTGTGTGGCACTTGTGGTCTCATCCCATTTCTAAGTCACCTTTTCTATCTTCTACCTTTAAATCATGACAACCCTTAGGTTCTCCTTTCTTAATCAAAGAAAGCAAAGCATTTTAATCATGAACATGTCTGCAGTGCCTAATCCCATCAGAATACCCCTTGTCAGAACAAAGATCAAGTTGTTGTATATGCTTAGTCTGCGTAAAATCCCAGGTAGCTTCTGCACTGTGCACCTTGGTGTGTGATGCTCCTAGCTCAAATCAGGGGATTCAAATGAGGAATGGATGAAATTAGGAAAAGCAGAGCATATGGCCTTACCATGGCCTCCTGCCAGAGCAGGAGAACAAATGTCCCCCAAGGCTGAAGTTGAAGGCCTGGGCAAATTTATTAGAATATCCAAAAACAGCCCCGGTGCCCAGCAAAATGGCTCTGTGCTCCATGCACGGGATGGAACATTTCAACCACCACCACCTGTCTACATGATGGTGACTGAAAGAAGATGCAAGCTGGAAGCACATTTCCCATTGGCATGTTCCCTTGTGCACATTTCACCTCAAGGAATGCTCTAGCTGGGAGGTCCATACAAGTGCTATCATTCCATGTAAGCTGTTCTTCCCATGGAGTGTGCTAACCAGTACTTCCCAGTCCCAGCTAGCATGGTCCAAAAGACTATGCAGAAGCTGCTCTTCATTCTAACATGCTATATAAGGTCTACATGATTTTAGTGTCACTGAATATTTATTCCAGTTCAACCTAGTTTGCCAGCTTTAATGCAGCTATCTGGATCTTAATGGGTTTGACTTATCATGATTATGGAGAATTAATTCAAGAAAAGGTATGATTCAACTTACTAGTATGCCCTACAAAACCCTTTTGTGGCTCAGAGCCACAGTTGGTGAACAGGACTTAATGATACTTGATCAGTGTCTAAAGAAACTGGAAGAAGATACTTTCAGTAAAAGTAGCCTAGTTACAAAGTATTGTTTTCCTCCTGATTAAAATGTCACTGCCATTTTTGGTGTCAGCTCAAAATGTTTATATTATGTCTACTTAATTGTTTGTGCTTTTATATTTTTACTCTTGATTTTGATCAGTGCTAACTATCCTGAGCTTCTTGTTGAAATGTCAAATTGGAGGAAAAGGAGGAGGAGCATTGACCTTCCAGAATTTTCTAGACTACAGTTTATGACATTACCAAGCACATGTTGCTTGAGGTTCACAGAAGTTGAAGCCTAATAGGATCTACAGGGCAATATAGCAGGCCTTCAGTTTTATGTAGGTGAGATCAACATTCAATGCCAGTCCCAGCCAGCCTGTACTTCAAAAAGGTCTAGATGGCTGCGACTGAAACCCTTGATCTTATACATGTTGGTTGTTCCTCGGTCCTGCTGTCAGCAATTATTCTGCACATAGGAAATGCAGATGGTGCAGAGAAATGCCTCAGTACCTCTATTTGCCATATTAGCCAAAGTACATACTAATGTTATTGGATCAATATAATTATCAGTTCAATAGTATCACTACTGAACATTCTTAATCCCTTAGGATTAATGGAGAATTACTAAAATTGCACTTGCTAAGTGCAACAATGCTAGCTCCCTAGTAAGTTTTCTGAAGAATGGGGGTAAGGGGGCGGGTGTTTTTTCAACTACATGAGAGTGCAGAAAGGGAGTGTTCTTGTTTAAAGGTAAACTACATGAGCAGCTCTAAAATAGCTGTGTTTAACCAAAAACAGTGGCATGGTAAAAGGATAACTTTTCTGTATTGTACAGCCTTTTTACTATAGAAAGATACAGAAACAGGTTTGGCACTTGTCTTGCCAGCATAAAGCAGACCCATCATAACTGTTTAAAAGCTGCACTAGGATGCTTTAAATGGTATTAAACATGAATATACCTGTGAGGTATTTATGGGAATATTTTATAAGTACTTTTAAAAGGCTTTTTGACACAATCCTTTAGAGTTATAGGGTTTCTGATAACCTTTGTCCAATAAATATAAATATCATACTAGATATGACATTTTCATTGGTGTAAACTTCTAATACACGTGCCTTAGCTGAAGGGAATACCTAATTTTAACAAAAGAGACAAAGTAATGGAATAAATCCATAAAATGTATTTTTCCACACCAGTATTCCTTGATGCTATCTTGTCATAGCTAACCGTTGATGACCATATGCATTGACTTTCTCCAGACAGACCAGTCTTCTATGATCTTTCTTAGGTCTGCCAAAAAGGTTTTCATTGCTGAAGTAATTGTAGTGTCCATCTGCCTGCTAGCTGGCCATTTCCTTCTTTTACCTTCTACTTTCTTATGCACAAAAATATTTTCTAGGAAATATGGTTTTCTTATCACGTGGGCAATGTATCTCATTTTAAGCATCATTTGTGCTTCTGTTAAATAAATACATATTATTTAGTTTAGAATCAATTGATTGGTCTCTTAAGCTCTCCGTGGTACAACTCTTTTCTAGCACCAAAGTTCAAAAGTATATAGTTCCCAGATGCCTCCAGCAGAATACAGTGGGTTATCCTCTTTGGCTGCATAGCCACCAACAACTGATAGGTGGCGCAAGTCCAAACTATAAATACCAGTGACCAACTGTCCCATCTATCAGTCATTCCTCAGTCGCTGTTTTTAGCCACACCTTTTTTTCTGGAGAGAGCTTGGTGATGTCTAAAGGTAAAAATTCTTCCTCTTTTGGAGACTCAATGATTACGAATCAGGGTGTGATTTAAAATTACAATGGCATTGGCTTAGTGACTGTCAGATTGGACAGATGAGAGGTCTGGCAGTCTTGGGCGGGGGGGGGGGGGGGACTAGCCTGATCCCTTACTTTAAAGAGAAGTGCCCTTTTTATTTCCCTAGCCTGGCCTTTCGAGGTACCAGTTTAGAATGTATTATTAGAGGGCAGATCCCTTTTACTGATATATTGTTACTTAAAAGAGTAAGGGACTGTAATGGCATTTCTAACGACCATTAGAATGCAGAGAGATGTCAATCTGATTCTGCAAATATTGATCCTAATGAATTCTCTCCCTCAAGAGAATCCTTAAGGGAAGATATCGAAGAACATATTCAGAACGAAACTTCACGTATGTGAAGACATCTTCCTGGTCTCTTGCTGTGTCATTCTCCTTGTTTTCCATCTACACACACATATTTCTAAACAAGGTAGCAAACTGTTGTGCACTATGTTGTGCATATATTTCTGCATACAAATAAACTAAATTCAGCATTAAAAGCCGACCTGTTAACCATTCTGAACTTTGTGTTCAGGAAGGCAACACTAAAAAAGTAGTCTCTAAATCTTTTATTGTTGCTCTTCCCAGACCTAGACTTTATACTATTAACCATGGATCATAGGAGACAAAGTTTGATGTGGATTTTAAAGGTTGTTACCCGCCCTGAGACCTTCGGGTATAGGGTGGGATAGAAATATAAATAATAAAATACATAGATAAATAAATAAAATTATCAAGGGTTTCCAGAGATTCATCATCAAGCTAGGAATTTATAATTGGTCCTGTTGACATGATCTTCATCTTCTTAAGATTTAAGCTCTTTTTGTATTTACCTTTAGTGCAGTCCATGAAGGGGGTCTAAGGAGCTTTCCAAGACATGCTATTCTAAGACATTGTATCTCCTTCCTCTCCAGAGCACTCCATCCAGTAGAGCAAATAGACCACCCAAAATAAAATCCTCTCACGTTCTACGAGGTCTTTGAGGGACACATTTTTTGTCTCACTTCAGGAAGTGCCACTGGAAGTTTCACCAGAATTCAGTACTCTACCAAAATGATCCCATAAAGTTTCATTCCTGACTTTCAAAGGCTCTGTGTTGGCTTTGAGGGCTGAGCATTGCCTTTGGGGTCAGAGCTGGAGCCTAAGCTGGCCTGGGAATTAGGTGCAAAAACACCTTAGGCTTAAATCATATTTTCACTGTCTTCTTCGACTCCGGCTAGTAAAGCTTTTAAATCTTCGCCCTTTTCTCTTAGCAGAGTGATATCATCTGCAATTCTGCCTATTTGAGGATGTTAATATTCCCTCATAAACCTTAAAACTGTGTTGATCTTCTTCCAGGCCAGCTTTACGCATTTTGTATTCTGCATGCAAGTTAAACAGATATGGTGAGAGTATACACTCTTGTCTTATTCCTTACTAATTGGAACCAATCTTGTCTGTTTTGCTGTATTGTGACTGCTCTCTTAGCCAGTTCCTTTCGACTTTCCACAATTTAATGTGATGAGCACAGTCAAAAGCTTTCCTATAATCAATGAAACACATAAGTGCTTCCCTTCTGAAATTCCTTAGCTTTTTCTAGAACTCATCAGTGATATCTCTAATTTAGCTGTCTCTTTTAAAACCACCTTGGCCGTGTCTTCACAGCAACATTATATCGGATTCAAAACGTTTTCAATTTTCGGAGTCCGCACAGCAATTTGGCTTAACACGCTTTTCCCGTGTTAAACCACGCCAAACCGTTCTGAATCACAATCCTGATTTCAACAGGTCTCACTCCAGATCGTGTGCTTGAAACGTTTTACATTTTTTACTATGTGGACAGTACCATTTTCAGGGATGAGATTCCGTGGTCAGGGTTTCCCTCCCCCAATCGCACTGTACCCAATGGCTGTCCATATTCTGGGCACTTCATTGGTGGGTGTGTTTAGGGTTTCCCTCCCACAAAAGCTTGCGATTTCAAAAATCCAGTCTTCACACAGCAGCACTACACTGTAGCAAGGAAACCACTTCATTCCTGATTAACAATGTTGCGAATTTGCACAATTCTGCCTAGAAAGAAGACTGCATGACTAAGTTGCAGGGATTTCCTCCCCCCCCCATCTTTTTTGGTCTATAGATGTGGCCAAAAGAACAGCCAATTGTGAGAAGAGAAACAGCGAAAGCCCAGAGCCAAGTCTGTAAAAAGGGACATTGGGCAGGCAAGCAAAGGTGCTCCGAGCCTTGAGTCAGAAAGTCTCATGGACTTTAAGATGTTAATCCTCAAGCTAATCCTTCCTTTGGCATGTAGGAATAGTGCAGCCACAAGAGTTGTTTTGTTATTTATATTGGCATTTAATAAAAAGGAGGGGAAGCAGCTTGGCCAGGGGTGGGGAGAGTGCCACTTGTCCGGCTCTTTCCGAGAAGCCAGGGGCGGCAGCAAGAACAGCCCTTTCTGAGCTGCCAGGGGCTGGCTGGCTGGGCATGTGACTGCACGCTCTGACGACTGCGGGGCAGGGCGGACGGGAGGCAGAGGCGGCTTTGATGGATTGAACTGCAGTTGCTTGGCTGGAGGCTGCCGAGCCGGCGGAGCCCTTGGGAGAAGGCGTGACCGACAGACCAGCCGGCTGGTGGGGCTTCCCTGCTCGCAAGGCGCCGGTGGCCTTAGGCGAAGGGCAGCCACAGCTGTTCTCCTCGCCCCGAGCGGGGGAAGCAGGGCAAGGGCAAGGTGGAGAGAGCGCCTCCGAGCCACCATGGCTGCCACCGCGCCTGCTTCCATCCTGCGTGAAGAATGCACGAGCCCGCCAGGAGAGGGGAGGAGATGAGATGTGCTCCAGCTCCGGGAGAGGCTGCCTGACCCCGGAGGAGGATCCCGCCCCGCCTCACTCCCCAGCCGCCCAGGAGCGCAGAGTACCTTATGTTCTCAAGGTGTTTACAATTAAAATGGATATTTCTGCAGAACACCTAGGCTTCTTTGGGCATTAGAGAAGCATCAGGAATGTGAGGGCCATACACTATCTCTCTGAAGCACCTCTGAGGCCCCTCTGAAGCATCTTTTTTGTTGTCTGAATATAGCCTTTGACAGAACTCCTCCAGTGATTGCAGGTGCAGCTCAGCGTCTAGACCTACCTGGTTTGCAAGAGCACAATAAAATGGTCACTTTTGCAGCCGCTTCCTGTGCCTTCAGGTGAAAACACTGAACCAATCAACAGAATTTCTCTTTTTGGTGTTCCTTTCATTCACAGCAGTGGCAAGAATGAGCAAGGAATGAGCTGTGAGCAAGAAGGAGACAAAAAGATAGCCCTAAAGCAACCTTCATTTGCAGTGCTGTCTCTGGCCTTGTGTGGATCCAACCTTAGTTCGGTTGTAAAATATGAGTGTTTTATCAAACAGTGTTTCAGTAAATAGGTAGAAGAACTACAGTACAGTTTATACAGAGCATTGATATTTTATGGCCTTAATACAGTATGCAATCTTTTCTGAGGCCCTGGCTTTTGACATACCAGGTGATTGCATTATTTTGCTTTCTCAGGGCTTCAAGTAAACTCAGAGTGAGATTAAAAAACAGAAGCAGAGAGAAAAATCATTTCTTATCTTCTTATGAGTACAAAAATGAGCTTCTTCTCTGTATATTTTTCTAGGTATGTTTAAAATTGAATCCTTGTGGGGTTATTGGTCATTTAATCATAATGCCACTGAATAATAAAGTGTTTCATTTATGTCATTTCCTTTACTCTTATATTACTCTGTTCAGCTCGCACTGTACAGTTGCATTTCACCACAAAAGCAGACTGTAGTTTTTGCAAGTCATAAGATCCTAAACAAGATTAAAGTATGGATTCAGATTCATTCAGGCTGAACAAAAATGGATCTATGGTTGCATAGTTGTTGTTGTTTTTTAAGATGCTGAAAAGCATTATAGGGCCTTTCTGTAGTTGCTGGTGTTCCGCATCAGCAAATATACTAAGAACCTCCCTTCTGCACACGAGTGTAGGTTAGACACACGCACACCTGACTTTGATATTGAAGTCTGCTGGCATAATAGTGGAGCAGGCAGAAGGTTCCCGGGGAACTCATTTCAGCAGCTTGCCTTCTTGCTCTACCAAAATGTGTCCCCAGGACGTCCAAGACTAAGAACTTTTATTCCTGGTTGTCAGAGCTCTCAGACGCCGGCTCCAGAGCTTTCACAAGCTTCAGGGCTGAGCAGAGTCTTAATCCACTTATTCTAGCTTAGACTGTATCCAGACAGGGTCTAAAATGCAGGATTATCTTGGGATATAGAGTGAAATCCTGGAATAGAAAAAAAAAGAAAAGAAGAACTCTGATCCTGTTTATTCTGAAATAGCAATATTATTTATCTTGTCTGGCACTAGCTTCTGAGTTTTTTCTTCCAGATGGATATACCTACTGCGCAAGTGGTGGGGGTGAAACCCAGATGAAAATACTTGGAATGGCGGGAGGGCAGGGCGAGTGCTTGTGAAGTTCTGGGTGTTTTGCTATCAAATGCAGGACAGGAGCAAGCACTAGAAGGGTAAGGGCCCAGACATGTCCCACGATTTCAGCCTGCCATCTTGCAGAGACTGTGAGAGGCAATTGTGGGATCTAAACAAGATCCTGCCTTTTCCTCTTGCCATCTGGAGGCAGCCCTGGAATGTTCAGAGAGGGGGGAGGAGCAGACAAACCTGCAAATGATCCCATTTGCAAACCACCTCGAAGGTTGCATTCACACCTAAACTTTAATCCAGTTCCAAACTACTTTCAGAGTGAGGGGCACATTAGCAAAGTGACTAGTCATTTCCGTTCCACATTATCGAACTCAAAGGTGGATTTTCTATGTTAGATAATACTGAAAGTGAACAGCTTGACACTTTGCTGTTGTGCCTTCTCACTTTGGAAGTGAACTGAAGGTGGATTAAAACTTAACTGTGAAGCCATCCCTAAACCAGCTGAAAGTGCTCTTCTTTCTTTCTTTCTTTCTTTCTTTCTTTCTTTCTTTCTTTCTTTCTTTCTTTCTTTCTTTCTTTCTTTCTTTCGTGAATGGGAATGCAGCCTGTGAATTGCCATTCCTTCAGTATGGAGCACTGTAGAAAATTTAAACGGCTAGTCCTATCCATCAACTGATTACCAGGTATCTATTTCTGCCACTGCTATGCTAGCCTAAAATAGTACTACATGCTATAGTACACCAACCAGAAAATATATGCCAAGGGCTCTCAGAGGTAAAGCTTGCTCTACTAAATAATTATGGAAAGAGTGCCTAATAGATGGTCCTCTGGATTTTGCAGAACTACAGCTTTCATCTGCCCTCAGATGAGCATAGACAACAGGAAATAACAATGGCAGTGATCTTTAGCACAATCTGCAAATGTTATGCTGCATTTAGACATTAGTTACTTATTTTGCTAAATGTGAATATTCCAGAATATCCAAATATAGCAGAAAAAGTAACTGATATTAAAATACAGCTTTAGCCTCTTGGGCAATGCAGTACACCATATGAGATCTTCACTATATGTCATATTGGGCAGAAAAGTTTCCTTCTACAGATATAATCAGATCATAACTGTGCCCAGACATCACTTACTTATTCTGCTATATTTGGATATTCTGGAAAATAAAGCATGGATATTCATATTTATAGCAAGTCGAAGCTTACATGTCTTTCATGTCATCACTACAGTCCAAAAGTAGCAATAAACATGCAAATTGTATTACCCTGCACATAAAAGAGTCTCTGGCCATACGCAAATGGACCAAGCAGTCATGGTGAATCACAACCTGGTAGAAAGAAGTCATAAATTACAGGTACAAACCTAAGTGTGCATACAACACATCCAGAAGAAAGGCAGAAGATGATGAAATTGTGTTGCAAGTGTACCTGCTTCTCACAATAACTAAATGAAGCAGAGATCAAACAGAGTTCAGATACAGAAGCATAATACTAGGTTTAACTTCATTAATTAGAAGCCACCAAGTGCTATGTGAAGTGCATGTGACATAAACAGCTTTCTTCCTGCAGGGCCCAATAAAGAAATAATTCAGCAGGGCTGTGCTGGTGGGGAAGCTCTGTTCACTGTTTATTGCTTTGACAAAACTTAGGTAGTGGAAGTTTCCTTAAAATACACATTGCAGTGTTGGATGGCATGAATTTGTGGCTGCTTAGAAACAGTTGTCAAGTGGAATGATTCACGTACCAGTCCGCCCTTCTCATGAACACTTCAAGCTAGAAAAGGTGGGTTAGAGATGCGAGAAAAACACTAGGGTCACATACTACTCATTTTCAGGTGCTTTTTTGTGTATGTGTGAACACAGTCTATGATGTGCGATATCTTGAGTTATAAGATGAAGAATCCTAGAATTACATCACCATTGTCACTCTTTACAATATATTTTGGGTGTTTTTTTGCATTCAGAGACCATGGTCTGGACCTGTTCAATTAGATCCACTGCCAATCCAGATCAAGGGACCCTTGATCTGGATTACACCCTATCCTATGCATACAGAGCACACCAACAAAGGGAGGGGTCTCCCTTGGACTGCTTTAGGATATAAAAGGGATGAGTAGTCTACATCATGGATCGGCCCAAAGATAAGCACAGAAAGTAGGGGTGTGCACAAATGCAGTTTTTGAATTTGATTCATAACGAATCAAATATTTGAAAATCCAAATGTATCTGAATAATGAAAAACAAATGTCTGTCGATTTGTATACAAATGTCTGAATTCATATGAATTTGTAGGAATAACAAATGTTTTGAATATTTGTGCACATCCCTAGCAGAAAGTCTTTTAGATAGTTTCAGGTAATCTTAACTACCTGGCCAGAAGCCATTAAAACTGTAATAAAAGAAGCTATAAAATACAGGTTAGACAAGATTGTTCTACAAGATTGCTCAATTGTGAACTAAACGGTGGATGGATTCTGCATGTTAAATGCTCCCAAGAAAGTCTCCGCTAAGACAACTTTTTGAGATTTTTTTTTAAAAAAACACCCTACTGGGTAAAAATATTTAAAATATAATAAAGATGAATGTTTTTACCCTGTTCTTCCTTCCCATTCAGGCATAGTTACTGTTTTTTGTCTAATTTTTGTATTTGTTTTATAGTGACTTTTCATGACTCATTCTGAGACCTTTGGGTATAAGGTTGGATATAAATAAACATGGTCAGAAGGTGTGAACCAGAGATTTAGGAAATCATTTATATGTCTGGAAGCTACAATACTTTTTATCATTACAGAAATAAGAAAAGTCAAACTGGCTTTCTATCATTTCCTCCCTAGGAATGCCTACATTGTCAACATTGCAGATGTCCTCATATTTGCTAACACATCATGATTTTCCTTTCATCCAAAAATCAAATCAACAAAAAATCACTTCCAGACGGTTGAAGACCATTCTGCTCATTTTCATTTATAGACTTTTGAACCATCTCAACTAACATTAATAACATTTACATTTAATAAACATTAGACATCAACTTCCAAACTTTTAAAAATATCATTTTAAATTAACTTCATACCCTGGTGCTAATAAAATTTAATTAGTCCAAAGCATTGCTAGCCCTTGAAGTGCATTGCAAATTAAAATTTCATCAAGATCCTGTTTATATGCTTGAAGCTGCTAGAAATAGGAATTTTAGTAATTACATTAAGATCCATATGTCAAATGCTGATATTGGTGTTTCACCACTTGCATATTTACCTGAGGCAGCTTTTCGATATGCTAATCTTACAAAAGCTCAGAATAATTATGGTAGATTTTTTTTTAACTGCTTCTCTGTCAGTGCAAATATTCCTGAAGTAGAATGATCTATTCCTGTTTTATGTATATTCAGGACTAGAGTTCTTCAGGTTATCATAAAATCATAGCGTGTTTCTGCATTGGACCCTGAACGCACCTTAAGTACCCATTAAGCATGGATTTCTAAAACCCTGTCCGCACCACAACACACATTAGAGACACATGCGTCTGCACTGGCTCGCACGTGATGTGTCTCTAATGTGTATTAAGTGGCCCTTAAACCGGTTTCCCAGAAGACTACCTTGAAGGTAGTCTTAATGGTTACTTAATGTGTCGCTCTGCAGTTAAGACACATCTGTTTTGGATGTGTCCACACTGCGAAAGTGTCCCTAACTAGGCCCTCCCCTGGCCTGCCATAATTGGCCCCTCTGGAGCCGAGCATGGCGAGCCGGGGGTCTCCTATCTCGGAGCTCGCCCTCACCCAAGAAGCCACAGATCATGGCTTCTGGAGCCAGGGGGAGCTTCACCTACCCCCCCCCCCAGCCGACGCTGAGAAGAACGTGAGCAATCCCCCCCTTACCTTAACACAGCCAGGCCGATTCTGGCTCCTGGGTCCCAGTTCATTTTGCGCGTGTGTCCAGTGCACCTCCCGATTGGCCAGGGCTGTGCCTGGCTTCAGGAGGCCCTCTGCATAGGCAGCAGCCCTGGCTCCGTCGGAGCCAATCATGGCAGGCCGGGGGAGGGCTTCCGGAGATCTGGATTGAGGTGGGTGCTGTGCTTCCGCACTGCACCCATCTCAAATCCGGATCTAAATCCCTCCTTCTGTCATGTGTGCAGATGGAAGGGGTGGTAGTAGATCTGTATCTACTGGATACGAATCTACTTACCATGGATTTCAGAGGACAGTGCGGAAGCACCCATAGAGTTGGAAGTGGCTTCTAGGGTCATCAAGTCCAACTCCTTGCTCAATGCAGGATTTCCTAAACCATCCCAGACATCTTAAGGTATTTTATTTCATTGTTCTTAATGTAGTTTATTCTATGATATGGTCAGAGGACTAATCAAATAAACACTTTTTCATACTATATATCAGTTTAAACACTGCTTATGGGGCATCCAGGTCTGTGGAGTTTTCCATAGGAATAAAAGACAGTGCTTTGAGTTCTTTCCACTAGTGTCCTACTCACGCCGTATCAAGTATTCCTTGATGAACCTCCTATCATCTGTAGAATGGAAAATACTTCCTTCTCACCTGTAAAAAGTATTATGCCTTTGTAGTTACAGTATAGCATTACCATCAACAGTGGTAGTATAGTTAACAATAAAGGGTGAGTGGCTTGAGGCTAGCAAGCCCCAGAAAATTAGAGGCCAAAAGATACATTTCCAAGGCCCTGTCCCCAAGCAATTTAAAGTCTGCTAAAAATCTTCTTTTGCCTCTGAGCGCCCCCATGCCAGGGTTTTTAAAGAGCTTCCAGCGCTACAAAACGAGGAAAACCCACAACAAAAAAAGTGCCCTTGAAATAAGACTTTCAGTGCTATTTTTGGAAGTTGCGGGTTTTCCTCACAACATTTACCTTGGGGATGCTCTGTGGCAAAAGGGGCGGGGATTGCCACCTACACACACAGCAATAACACAAGCAGCTTCCCTTTCTAAAGCTCAGAACTAAAGAGCCAGAATTGCACAGAATTGCAACATTGTTGCAGTCGCTATCAGGTGTGAAGAGGGTGGATTATTGCTAATGTACGGGGTGGATTTTGACAGCAATAACAGGGAAAGTGGTGAGAGTGAATGAGCGATTGTGCGGCCACTAGCTGCAGCCACTGCCTTTGCCAGCACGAGAAGCTATTTCGGGGGGCGGAAGATCTGGGAGACGAACAGAGAACCGATGGCTATTTTTCCTTTGGACTTGTCAGGGGTTGTCTTCCTGGTTGTAGCCACGCCGAGCGCAGTCCCTCCCCATTCCCGCTAGCACCCTATCAACAAGAGCAGGGGCATGGAGAAAAAGATGCGCGCAAAGAAAACACAGCTCCCATGGGGACAGAAGGTGCATTAAAAATGCGTATTTTGCTGAGCCTCATGTGGACGCTTATTCCTGATTTGCATGGCACTTTTAAAGTCCACTTCAATAGAGGGACAGTAGAGAGGCAAATAAGTCTTTTGGGGACGCAGCCCAAAATGCATTCTCTAGCCCTTAATGTAGATTAGAGATGGGATGGTAACCCCAAGGATGGGATCAAACAGAGGGTTTGGGAGCAGCCCTTTCCTGGGATCATTCCATCTGTGGACAAGGAGAAAATAAACCCAGTCATACAATAACAAACAAGCAGCTTACTGTCTCTTTCTTCACTCAACATTACCTTCCTTGCTTTCTTCCCTTAGGCCATCTCTGGGCAATTTTCTGTGGATCTGACTGGTCAGCAGTAGGAGTAGACTGGCATTGACTAGAATTCTCTGTAGTTTCTCGCCCTATCTTAAGCCCTTCTCACCCTGAATGTGATGTTTCTGGGTCTAAGGAAAGGACACAGAAACAGAGGCTTAGGGACAGAGTAAGCATTTCTTATTTAGTTTCTGCCTGTGCCAAAAGCCTAAAAATTGCCTCAGAAGCACCTGTGTGTGTGTTAACACTCAAAGTTTGCCATGCTACAATCTCTAAGCTGCTTTTGAGCTTCTTTTTTATTGTGTATGGATGGAGCCTAAATTAATCCGTTCTTAGAAAATCAAAATAGCAGGACTGAAAATAATCATTTGTATTTTATATCCTGTTGCCACATGTCTTTGTGTTCAAGAAACAATCAGACAAAGCTCAAAATGGTTCTGTTCTCTGATCAGTTGCCTGGAACAAGTAGTTCTTCTGTAGCCAAGATTATGCCCAAAGGTGCTATTTATATTTTCAAATTTTCTTTATTTTTGGCATTAAAAATTAGCAGTGGCTGTGACAACGATGTTGATTATATTGTACTATCACTTTGACTGAAATCCTTCTGGCTATTGAAATAAAACTTCTATATAAGAAGAGACATCTACTGTATAAACTGCATTTTGACCTGATGATCCAACCTCTCTTGCTTACTCCATTCCAGATTGCAATGTCTGAAGTCTTAAATCAAAATAGACATCCAGAGCTCTCTTTGTGCATTTCATAATTCTTTGGTCATATATGAAAAATCAATAACAAAAGCACAAACTGAGTAGCTTTTTTGAAAGGAGATGGGTTATCTCCCATTGGCACAGGGTCCTCTCCTATCAGAATGAGCGTATTCATTTATTTGGTATATGGCAAATTCACATTATTATACATTAATAAAATATCTAAACACAAGATAGAAAAGAGGAAAAATCCATAAAGACCACATGGCAAGATCACAAACTTATATCTAAATCACAGACATAGTCTATTGCACCTTTTGTCGTCATGAAATCATGACAGGGATGATGACTGCTCACGTCCATGACGCTCCTTAAGTCACATGTGTTCCCTGAGTGCTGCTAAAATGGTACCAGACTTGAAGGGTTTTTTATTAAGAGTGTGTTTGCATGACCACACCAAGAGATACCTGGAGGTGGATGCTTCTGCAGAAGTGTCACCCTCTTAACATTACCAGGCATGAATTTACCTTCCCTTTCACCCAGTGAGTGATTACGTGCTGTTGAGTCACAGAACTTTTATCCTATCAGAGGATGTTTCTGCAGAAGTGTCACCCTCTTAACATTGGAGTGGAGAGGAGGAGGATCTAAAAAAAGTCTCCTAAAAGAGTCTCAGCATGGAAATAGAAAGGTGTAGCATAGCAACCCAAACTGAGTAAGGATTATCAGGTATTGGGTGTGGTCAGAGTTAGTGCATTTTGAGTATCATTTCTTGATAAGACCAGTGGTTCTCAACCTTCCTAATGCCAGGACCCCTTAATGGAGTTCCTCATGTTGTGGAGACCCCCAACCACTGGGGCGGAGCAGCTTGGAGGTGGGAGGGAAGGGTGGTAGGAGACTCGTCGCGACCCCTCTGAAAGGGTAGTTTTACCCCCAAAAGGGTCCCGACCCCCAGGTTGAGAACCACTGTAATAAGACTAACCATTTCAGCAAGGTATGGCCATGGTATAAGTAAAATTATGAGAATGCCAGAACTGAATATAACTTTCCCAATGAAAATCCCTGTAACAAGAAAGTTCTTGATAACCATGGAGAGACTATCATGAATTTCAAAAAGGGAACTCCAATTTAACCCCACGTTGAAAAGAACTTTTTATCATTCCTACAGTTTAATTGTCTTTTCTAATCCTCATTTTGATTCTCTGTTACCAGCCTGCAGATGTGTCCACATAAGAGTACGATCTTCTATGCTTTCTAGACTGACAAAGAAGTAATAAATGTTGTCTGCTCTAACAGCGACTTCAGCTTGTTAAGAACAAAATCCAGTGGTTCAGATCATCTGTCCAATACAGAAATGTACTCAGTTCTCATGCACCATATCCCGATTTCTATGACAATGTTCGATGGTGCACAGATATTGCCCTAGTCATTGCCATGACAATCTGGCCTCCCAAGGCTTGGCCATCCACACTTCAAATGCTAAAAACAATCATTGTCTTTTGCACAGACTATTGATGGCTTAGCTTTAATTATAAAAAACTATATCATATTTTTCTGTCTCTTATCTCTCTCTCTTGAGGCTTTTCAAATGCTGGTGGTGTGTTCGGGACTTCACTAGCCCTGGAACTCTGGCTGGCTCCCTCTGCAATTCATCTTCACCTCACTGGAATGATATGGTTATGCCATTCCACTTAGGGAAGTGTGAACAGGCCTACTGTTTCTGCAGGATACAAACCTATATAATCAAATTGTTGGAAATCTTTCAGTGCATTTCAAAATGCAAAATAAGCATGCTTCCTCTGAATTAGGGTTGGAGCAAAGGCTTAGAAGCTCATGACACTTGGTTCCTGACTTCTTTCTTTTTTTCCTTTTCCAGCGTGACACACTAATTTTTGCTTGAAAGCTATCCAAACTGTCATGCACAATCTTTGACAGATTTATTTTCTTCTTGTAAGAAATGAAATTGAGAACACTGGTTTTTTTCACCTTCTGTTGTCAAGATGCAAATGGCATTCAATGCCATAGTAATATTGCCTGGCATAAGGACACACAGAACAGTTCAATGCAACATGACTTCACAACCCAAATACTAAAAATAATGGCCCCCTTTTCCACACTTGATGTCACAGATGTCTAGGAGCCTGGTGGGTGCTCAAGTTCGTTATTACATAAATTGACTCAAATAGTGGAACTAATTCAGAAGCCTATGACAGCTCAGCTTTCCTCTGCCAAGTGTGTATAGGATATGCTTTATTAGCACTCAGGATATTCAGGCAAAGATTGAGTGCATTGTAGAATTCAAATCTTTCAGATTTATCATCAAAAAAAAGTTTCATGGTGCATCAGTTAAGTATTTTTCTCAAATGCCACTTTGCTTCCAAGTGATGGTAGGCAAAGTACAAATTTGTCATCTTTCTCTTTGCGCATTCAGATGCGCATAGTTCCTAATATCTGTGATGTCTTACCTCCTCTACAGATGTGTGCTTTTTTTCTTTAGAACTTCTATTATCCTCTCTACATCTAATTTGTAGGCTGCAGGCTTGGAAAAGAAAAGACCAAAAATTAAAACATATTGCCAAGTCCATCATGCATTTAACCATAGGGGCCTCATGTGATTTCTTCCTCAATTTGCTAGCCTCAATTTGGTGTCCTCTCAAGAGCTTACAGATGTCTGCCAAACGGGAGCTGAGATAGTCCAAAGATTGCTTTAACCATTTTTCATTTGTTTCAAATACTTTTGTCTAATGTATGAAACGTCTACAAAGAACAGAGCCTGGTGAATGGGTAAAATGCTATTAGCATTTTGGACTCCTGCTTAGTAGTGGTCTTACTGAAGCTGGCCAAGGTGCCTCCCCTCCGCCAGGCCAAGCAAACATGGATGCAACTTTGGCATCTGCGTTCATGCACAGCAGCTCCTTGAGTCACTAGAGTCTAAAGAATGGTGGCAAAGCCCCAATCCATGTGAGGTTGAAACCTGAGAGCTGTTCCTTACACACTGACATTAAGATATTGTTAGTGTGAACAAAAAGGGCTTAACTCCCAGCCTCCATCTCACCAGTGTGTGAGGCAGTGTGTGAACCAAAAAGGGCTTAACTCTCAGCCTCCTTCTTATCACTGTGTGAGGGCTCACAAAAGCATCTGGAAGAGTCTTCTGATTGGCTCACATTCCTGTCTGCTTCATGCAAGACAGTAGGAACACAGTAGGTGGGCTAAAAAAGGCTGCTAGATAAGGTGCACCACCAAAAGTGAGTTTGCAAAGGTTGCTGGGTAAATCTCCAGATTAATTCAGACATCTACCTGACTTCTACAAACAGTTGGAAAGGTAGAAGGCAGGCTGAGCTAGGGGTGTGGGAGAGACGAAGGAAAGAGGAAGAGTGAAGTTGGGATCATGCAGATAAAGCATGCAGCTGCTCTGGGTAAGTGCTAGCTGAGGAAACCAGGTGGACAGACATTTGCATCAAATGAAAAATCCAGTTTTTTTTATAAAATTGATTGAAATGAACCAGTGACCTTCTTGAGAAAACTAACAATTAAATTGCTATGTTTTGATCTTGAGAGACTTTTCGATGGGGGGGGGGGTAGGTCTTTTTCTTTGCTAAATAGTTTGAATGAAAAAAACTCTGGTTTTTCGATTTAATGCTTAGACAACAAAATGACTTATCGAATTTTTGATTTGGCAGTGAAATGAATGTAAAATTCCTTTTCTGCACATCCCTAGGCTGTTCCTATGTACCAATATGTGTAACTACAGATTTTTTATTTTTCTTATTAGTCTATCATGGGAGGAAATAGTTGTCTTCATTGCTTTAGAGAGGAAACCATCTGTTTCCCCCCTAAATATTCAGTAGATTCAGCACATACCTTTCTCCTCACCTTCTGGTTGATCTGCTGGAGCAGAGGTGTAGGTCTAAAGAGTGGACAGGGACAGGTGTCATAGGACTACCCAGCTAAGGGGTCCCCTATCATTTCCTCCAAGGTGTGTCTCACACTGAAGCACAGAAAGTCCATCCTGATGCTACTACACTCAAATTGCTATACCCAAACCCAAGCCAACACCTTAGTATACTGTAGAAATGCTGCTTATCTTCACTGCTGCTGGTCTTAGAAGTCCCTCACTTCCCTCACCCATTGGCTCCAAGTTTTCTATCCCTCTGTGGTAAATGGAAGAGCCTTTGTGAGGAGATGACATGGAAATAGTCAAGGAGAAAATATACTAAATTATAAAGAAAACAAAGGTGATGTAATAATGTTCACAGCTGTTTGAAAATGGTATTTCTAACTAGTTTTTCTCTTCTAACAATGCGACTCTGAAAGCCTCAGTAATCCTGTTTTCTGCCTTTTCCTATACCAGCTTACTCATGTAAAACCAATATATATCAAAAAATTTCTGCTTGCTCCTGCCAAATATAAAGGCAGTAAATCGATAGAAATCAAATATTTTTTCAGGAAGGCAAGTACAGAGAAAAAGTTGGTTATTTTGAAGCAAACTTTGAAGTAAGACTGCCTTCTGAGAGTCATTAAATTAGAATTCAGACAAAAACAAAAGGATTTGATTAACTCCAAATTTTTTGCCTGCTCAACTACATTTAGCAGTATATTCACATAGACTAGGTCAAACAATATAAAGAAATGTAGCAGTGCGCATTTTCAGAAGTCACTCTTATGTAAAGAAATTTGACTTGCTGTATCTCCATCTGATTTTTGCAGGTGAAATCAAAATGTATGCACGTGGCCTGGAGAAATGATAAATATTTCCCTTAGCAAGAGTTATAAATGTCTGGTAATAATACAATTTCTATTTAAAATAAATAATAATTAATCTCTTTGACTTTGACAACTCAGTCTCAATGATCATCAATCCTTTTTGTGGTGAGGAAACAATGAGGGCAGGGGAAATCCAGACTTAATGGGTCCTTCGGGGCCTTAAATTTTGTGGATTTCGTGTGGACCTGATTAAAGGAGTCCACAATGGGGTCTTCAGGCATTTTCAAGATCCAGATCTCCAGGAAGACCCTATCTCAAAGATCTGGATCTTGAAGATCCAGATCTTTGACTGTGTGGAAAAAGGGGGAAAGTGATGCATTAGGTTCCTTTTGGCAATGGAGGCTGGCTTTTCCAAGCTTCAACTTGTATATCAGCTATGAACCTTCTTGACAAAACTAGATCTTGCTGGAACCATTCAGGCTCTAGAGAACTCTGGTCTCATATACTGCAATCTATTGTACAGTATAGGGAAATGGCCTTAAAATGTGTTTCAAAGCTGCAGTTAGTACAAATACTGCGTGCAAATGGTCCATGTTGCCAAATAACATGTAAATGGTCCATGTTGCCAAATAAAATTTGTTGATTCAGTCACACAAATTATACTACTTGTTAGTTTAAAGACTGGCTGAGTTGCACGTAGCAAAACGATAGCTTAAAAGTACCTTGGCAATGGCAACATGTGGCACACGTGTTCTAATCACAACTCTACTCCACATTTTCTAGCCTAAGCTGCATTCACATGTACTTGAAAAAAAAGTAACTTGAAAGGATCTTAGAGCATTTTTACACTTGTCTGCATACAGACCAGCAAATGTACTAGAAAGCTTCCTTGAATACCTTGGTGTGATCTAAGGGATGTTCCACCCCCTGCTATATGCTCTGTCCACACAGGATAGAGTATAGATCACAATGGTCAGGTCTACTGTTAGACCTGATCAGGGAATAAGCAGACCAAGGAGGCATGTGCACAGGGTATTCCTCTGTGGTCTGATATACCATGGGGGAGCATCTCAGTGGTGCAACAAGGTGCATCACTGAAATAACTCCTGCAGGAACCTTGATGCCAGACATTTTTATTCTTGGCCATTACAGCTGACACAGGAGCTGAAGCTGAACATGTCTTAACATGGACAATATGCTCCAGGCTATGTGGAACATTCTGGCAATTGACTGCTCCAGTAGGACTTCTTCAGTACTGGTTATTGTAGAAATGGCCTGAGATATAGGCCCCGTCTTCACGGCATCGTTATCTCGAATTCAAAATGTTTTGAGTTCTCCCAGTTCAGACAGCAGTTCGGCTTAACACACTATTTCCGTGTTAAACCACGTTAAAACGTTTTGAAATAAATCCTGATTTCAACAGGTCTCACTCCGAATCGTGCGTCGATACATGTTTCCTTTTTAACTGTGTGGACAGTACCGTGTTAAGGGATGAGATTCCGTATTCAGGGTGTCCCTCCCCCATTCGCACTGTATCCAGTGGCTGTCCGTATGCTGGGCACGTCATTGGGGGTGGTGGTGTTTCCCTGCCTGATCTGCCTGATCTGAAGCAAAACAGCAGCAGCAGCAGCAGCAAGTAAAGCCTCATTCCTTTAAACATTAATACAGAATCTCAGCTGCTGCTCCTCCTTTTTCTTGCAAGCCTGAACTTCTTGGAGCAGCCTTCACAGAGGAGCGCTACAGTGTAGCAAGAAAGCCCCTTCACTCCCGATTAACAATGTTGCAAATTTGCACAATTTCAGAAGTTCAGACCTTTGAAAGTGAAAGGAGGGGAAGCAGCTGAGATTCTGTATTAATGTTTAAAGGAATGGGGCTTTACTTGCTGCTGCTGCTGTGTGCTCTGAGCAATGAAAAAGCCCCTCACTCCCCTCCAGCCCAGTGCGAGGGAAGCACGGGTGGGAAAGGGGGATCCAGACTTCTTCGATGGGGGTGATGAGGGAAGAGCACAAAGCTGGAAGGGGGAGGGAAAGATGGTGCAGAGGAAAGGAGGCGGAGAGCTGCACAGCCATGAGGGAGAGGTCTGATCTCTGTTACTTTGAACTAAGTGAGAGGGGCTGATCCTGGGAGGGAACAGCAATGGGGTGGGCACAATCCTGACTGGCAATGGGCAGGGAGGATTTGCCGTGGGGCCTCCGAAGATTGAATCCGAGATAAGGTTGTCGGCGGGATGCCCTTGACATGGATCAAGTTGAAAGTCGGTGGAGACAGTTTCGTTCCGGTTCAGTTATTTCGGTTTCGTTAAACCGAATTAAGGCATGCCGTGCGTATGCAGCCATAGAAACATGTGCCACTAGTATTCTTAACCCATTCTTGTCCCACCTCCAGTGAATTCCAGAAGGGCATTTTCTGACTTCTGGTGAGTATTAAAGGTGGAATGAGCACATGTACTGTGTGACATTGCCACCTACCACCACCACTGGATCACTCTTGAGCTGCTCTTGAGTGTTTTAAGCTGCCTGTGAATAGAGCTGTACATTGTCAATGAAAAGAGGATGGGCAGATTGATATGTGAATGCTTCCAACTACAAATCATCTGTCTCTAACCCACTCAAAGGTGGGTTACTTTTTTTACTGTGTGTGAACACAGCCAAAATTCAAGACATCTCTGTTAAAGGCCTAAACGAATTAGAAGAGGCATATTTTACAGGCAGAGGCTGCATCCAGACATCAGTTACTTATTCTGCTATATTTAAATATTCCACAATAAAGCTATTTGATCTCATTAATTTACCTTCACTGCATCTTCCTTTGGTTTGTGACTACCATTAAGTTACATGTCTCCCCAATTTGGCATTGTTTCTCGTTGCCTTGCATTAAAGTGATTTTGTGCACTTCATGCTTTATTCTGGATTATCGAAATAATGTGGATTAATTAAGTGGTATCTGGATGAAGCTTTGGGGTGTTTCCGCATTGGCTGTGGAAACCAGATTAACAACACATTTAAGGCCCATTTAAGACCCCTTGGTACTTACCTTCCACACTGGAGACCTCTTCAGCGACCCTTCCAGGTGGCCACTACCGCATTTTGGCACGCGAGATCCATTTCTAAAACGGCTCTGGCTGCCAATAAATGGAGGACTTCAATCCATCCCTTTACCTGGATCCATGTGGAAGCACATGGCCAGGCGAAGGGATGGGTGTCCCTGTGGCTACCATCTTGGGGAGGGCAGAAGCAGGCCAGTTTGCCTCCTTCCGCCTTCCTCCTGCGCCGCATGCTGGCAGAAATGCATGCTCCAGTCCTACAGCTCCAGGGGCGGCGTTGGCGGCGTGGGAGGCCGGATGCCCTTTGGAATGGGTGCTGCAGCTTCTGCGCAGCACCCAGGTGATCCGGCCACTTGATCCGGCCTCCCCATGCATGTGCGGATGCACGGGGCCTTAGAGGATCCATCTGAAATAGAGATGGATTCTCGGGAGGTCGGATCACTGAGAAACGGTTCTTCTTTGAGCCGTTTCTCAGCGGCAAATGTGGAAACACCCCTGGTCTGTTATTCTTTAATTTCCAGAATTGTGCTGCATTAGTCACTAGCTATTTTTCTCTTTGTCACATTCCAAACTGACTTGAAAGGGAATGAGTAGCTACAAAATTCCATAGTTTTGGAGACTTGGGTTGTATCCAGACAGGGTGAAAAATATGAGGTTAATATATAGCAGCAATTTGACAGACACATCTAACATTCCTTCACTGAAGCTGTAAATTATATACCCAGTACTCTGGGTTTATAAAATAGTTGTTTTAAGTCCTCTCACTGTTACTTCTTGTTTTTCCACCCGTGTGAGAAATAACCAGAACAAGCCTTCACCTGAAAATGTGCTGATCTATCAGGACTAAGCATGTAGGGAGGTTCTCATCACATGAATGGAATAATCTCACCACTACGACGTGAGGAAAATGCTAAAACATGGAGCATCAACTGTAGGAAGTGGGAACCATTTTCCCTCCAGAACCATTTTACTTTGAACTATAGGTAAAACATGGGTTTTTACAGTGATGTCTGGCTGCACTAAATCAAGGATGGTAGAACTATTAATAATAATAATAATAATAATAATAATAATAATAATAATAATAAAACGTTTATTTATAGTGCCCCTTTCACCAAAGGGCATAACAACAAAACAAATATAAACTAAAATAAACAATACATAACAGACAATACAACCAACACTACCCCCCGTAAAAGTACAAAATAGGATAAGATAAATAACTCCAACTGAAATTCAAAGAGAGCAAAACCATCAGCCGGCAGTTAGCTTATGAAACTGAACATATGCCATAACACCATCTGCCATCAGCTAATGGACTGGCTTCAGACTGAAGAATCGAAAAGATAAGTTTTCAGTGCTTTTCGAAAACGAAGCAAATCCTCCTCTAGACGAAGAGCAAGAGGAAGACTATTCCACAAACGCGGAGCAAGATCTTGAAAAGCTCTCAATCTGGATGGTGCTACTTTTGTAGATGGAACAAGTAACCGCCCCGTAGCAGCTGAACGCAGCGTCCTAACAGGGACATACCATGACACTCTGGCTGCCAAATAACTAGGAATCTTCAAGCGTAGAGACTTAAAGGTCAGGACTAGTAATTTAAAAGAAGCTCTAGCTCGAATTGGCAGCCAGTGGAGAGATCTACGTGGTATTGTAACATGAGAATATTTAGGTAAATTAAGAACCACACGCACTGCAGTATTCTGTACTAAGGTCAAGGGAAGAAGAGAACATGAAGGGAGACCCGCCAATAAACTATTACAATAATCCAAGCGAGAAATCACCAAAGCTTGGACCAGAGACTTAGCAGTCTCTACTGATAGAAATTTACGAATCCTCCTAATATTTAAGAGATGAAAATTACATGCCTTCGCTGTTGCAGCGATAAAAGGACGCAAGGACAAGCGATCATCTAACCAGACCCCCAGGTTGCGAGCAGTTGCCACCGGAACCACAGGACGATCCTGGAGGATGACAGATGAAGTAGACAAAGAAGCCACGGGGCGCTCAGGCTGGAACACTAAAATTTCTGTTTTGTCCATGTTAAGCTTCAATCGGTGTTCTGTCATCCAATAAGACACACTAGACAGACAATCTGTAATAGCACTCCATGACGATGAATCCAACACATTAAAACTTTGAAAAATTTGAACATCATCAGCATAAATATGACGCTGAAAACCTTTATTGGATATAAGAAAACCAAGAGGAAGAGTATACAGTGAAAAAAGAAGAGGACCCAACACCGAGCCTTGAGGGACACCAGCCAATAAGGGAACCGTGTGTGAGGAAATTCCTTGAAAAGCAACAGAAAAAGAACGGTCAGATAGGAATGATTGAAACCAACTGAGAGCCTTGCCCTGTATGCCCAATGATGCCAAACGTGAACACATAATTTGATGATCCAAAGTGTCGAAAGCAGCAGACAAATCAAGCAGAATTAAAACTGAAGTCTGACGCCGCGACTTTGCCAACAAGATCTCATTCAGTACATGGTTTAAGGCCGTTTCAGTAGAGTGACCTTTCCGAAATCCGGATTGAAATGGGTCAAAGAAATTACACGAGTTCAAGTAGGGCAGTAATTGGGATAGAGCCACTCTCTCTAGAACCTTAGAAAGAAAAGGAAGACGAGAAACAGGACGATAATGGGCACAAATAGATGAATCCAACCCAGGTTTCTTTAACAAAGGACAGAGCACTGCATGTTTAAAACATGCTGGGAAGATCCCCATTAAGAAAGAACGATTCACCAAGTGTGTAATAAACGTCACAAACAAAGGCAAAAGAGATGCATACAGAAATGAGGGGAACGGATCCATAGAGCAGGATGTAGGAGAGGATGATAATACAATCTGTGTTATATCTGATTCTGTAACTGGCAGAAAATCGAACTGAGAATCAACAGAAGGAAGCGGCAGGTCAGCCGAAGGCAACGGAGGTCTGAGACCATTCACCGAGAAGGAATCAACAATCGAATTCACCTTCTGCTGGAAGAAAACGGCTAAGTCACCAGCAGAGGGATATTGAGAGCCTCCGTCAGAGATTGTAGTTGGAGATAGTAGTGCCTTGAATGTGGAAAATAACTGGCGGGGCATCTTGGCTTGAGCGATAATTTTCATTTGCAAATATGATTGTCGAGAAGCATCGAGATGAGTGTAGTATAGACTACACGCTGTCTTCCAGGTTTGGAGTGAAGCAGCTGAAGGATTCCTTTTCCACTGTCTTTCAAGACGACGAACTGCTGCACGTTCCAGCCGCAAGTCCGCATGAAGCCAAGGCCGAGGTTGACGCTGTGTCACTAAGCGCATTCTAGAGGGGGCAACAGCTTCTACGGCTGCCCTAGTAGAGTTATTAAAGTAATCCGCCAGCAACATTCCCATGATGTTGTTGAACTACCCTAACTACTCTTGCCTATGGCAAGAAAGGATTTAAACTCAATTCACCAACATTTGGAGAACCATAGTTTAGTTACCTCTGCACTTTTTCTTCAGTTATTTAAATGTTCATATGCTGCTAAGTATAAAATCTCAGATCAATTTACAATAAAAGCAGATCAAATAATGAAATACATAAAAGCATAATTAAGAACAGTGGGTGGGAAAGTGGATCTTTGCCTTTATGACAACGTACTTTCATGAACAAGAGCTTTTAAGGAGCTTTTATACCTCCAAGTTTCTTAAAGATAAAGTCTATAGTCTTTTGTATGAGTTAGTCAGGTGTTTTATACTTGAATCTGATAAAATAAAAAATTATCTGAGAAGAACCACATGCATAGGTCTTTGGAAAACAGCAAGGAGCTATGAATAGTTATTGCCCATTAGAACTAGAGCTACAAAGAATGTATGAATTTTGTCCCTAAAATAACTTATTTTTCAAACAAACTGTCATCATGATCCTTCATCTTTGTAACCTCTATGCTCTACCAGACAAAACCCTTCTTTAAATGGAAGTAATCAATTTTCATAAGTACGCTTCCTGCCATTATGCAATACACTGCTGTTAATCATTTTGATACATAAATAAGAATTTTCAAGAATTATATGCATCCATATAAAATAACTTCAGCAGTTTATGATAGCCTGCAATTCTTAAAAACACAGTTGCTTTTTTCTTTGATTGAAATAATATCCTCAAGCTTGACTTCTATTATTCAAAGATGCCTTTTTTTTAAGTCATTATTGTTAGAATAATAAATTGTATGGAAGTGTAAAGATTCATCTAACACATGGCATTTTAACCACATTGGGATAAATACTGTAGCTTATTTAAGTAAAAAAAAATACATGAGTAAATAAGAAGATAATTTGTCCCAGAATACTTGATAATGATCACAGATGGCTTTCTTGAAAAACAAACAAAAACATGGGCAGTTCTTGCAGGTCCCTGATGACAACTTTCCCATTGAGGCTTCCATCTGCAGAATCAGGTTTGTGAAAGCTGCCATTTCCCAGCTGGGCTGCCACTCTGAGATAAAGCAGCAGTTCCCACACAGAGAGAATCTTTGCAAAAGACAGTGAATTGAGCGCTTAAATCTGCCCCATACAAAGTCATAGCACTAACTGATCTAATGCAGTATGCCTGCTAGTGGAACAATGAGAGACTTTAGATCTTGAATGGATCCCACCAAGAATATGCTGTGTATCTTTTTTTCTTCATGGGCTTCCTTTGCTTTTAGTCTTCTCAGATAATAGCAGCCATGAAGGTAATTAAAGTAATAAAAATCAACAGTAAAAATTTGAGTGGGAAATAAATATATAACTTAGAAAAGAATTCTCTTGTTACTAAGAAACAAGCTTTGACTACTCTTTGTGCTTGCTCTTCCAGCAATCAAGAGCCTTTTCTGTACCTTTATGGCCCACACATGTGGACCAAAGGATGATATGCAACCAGAAGTAATGTGTTCACTATTTTCTCCATCCCCATCTTTCTCTGGGACTGATGAAGGAGCAGGAGAAGTGGTACTGCACTCCCACTTTGCAATGGGGGTTGCAATTCCCAGTTGGAAAACAGACATGGAAGGAAGCAGTGCTGATCTTTCTGGTCCATTCAGAAGATGTCCCATCTACTGGACAGCTCTGGTTGATGTAGGCATACATCTGGGAAACTAGCACTCACACCTAAATTTTAATCTGGTTTCAGTTCACCTTTAGAGTGAGATAAGACATTGGCAAAGTGATAAGCTGTTTTCTTTTGGCAAGATCTAATTCATAAAATTCACCTTTGGGTTAGATAATGTGGAAGGAAAACAACAGGTCACTTTGTTTTGTTTTGTTTTGCATTTTATTTGAATACTGCCTTTCCAAAAGAAAATTTGCCCAAGGCGGTTTACAGTACAGCAAATAGAAAATATACAATGCAAAGTAATAATAAAAACATTATAATAAAATACATTGTAAAAATTATATGCAATACAAAATATTGGAAAATAAGCCAAAACATAGGCACACACACACAAAAAAATTGAGGCATCTGAGGCCAAGTAGAGTCTAAAGCAGTTGACACAATCTCCCAGTTCCACAAAGAATGATATCCAGTGCCCATCCAGGCTGGAGAGTCATCCAGAGTGCAGAGTGGTCTAGGCTGCCACCAATAGACCACCCCCAGGAGGGATGGCATAAGCAGCTGTCCTTTGTGGTCTCTAGTGTAGCTGAGACCATGTGGAGTCCAGAGCAGCTGACAAGAGGGACCCAGTCCTGCAAGGAAGCAGCTCCAAATTATCAGGGCCCATCCAGGCTGGAGAGTCATCCAGAGGGCAGAGTGGTCTAGGCTGCCACCAATAGACCACCACCCCTAGAGGGATGGCAAGGTCCTCCTCCTCTCTGATGTACTGTGTTACTCCAAAGGTGGAATGAAGCTGTCTACAGTGACAGAGAAGAGTTGCAGGCTTCAGACTTCGTGGATTTAAGCTGGTTTTGGTCTCTTTGCTCCATCATGGCCATACTTTCATAATTAACATCATCATCATTGTTGTCAATAACAGTAGTAGTAGTAGCAGTGGTGGCGGTCATAGGTGTAACGAAAACAGCACAACAACAATAATTACATTGTATACTACTCTTCACCTTCAAATTTACATAACAAACCATCTAAAACTACCATACATAAAAGCACTTTCACTTTGCATGAGATCAGCTACCACTTGAATGGAGGATCTTCCCAGCTTGCTCTTTCTCCTCCCCTCCCCTCAGGAATTCATTACAAGGGCACATGGCTGTGTGTGTGTGTGTGGGGGGGGTAATCCCCATCATCAATAGCTGTGGAACAGCTATAGTAGGGGCTCCTATGGCACTCCTACTGTGGCCCTAGACACAGCTTTCACACTTAATTCCATGCAGAGTTCCATGCTGCATCAAATGATGGCCATACCAACGACCATCCCATTCTTCTTCTTCTTCTTCTTCTTCTTCTTCTTCTTCTTCTTCTTCTTCTTCTTCTTCTTCTTCTTCTTCTTCTTCTTCTTCTTCTTCTTCTTCTTCTTCTTCTTCTTCTTCTTCTTCTTCTTCTTCTTCTTCTTCTTCTTCAGCATATGCAGTCCTATTGGGCTGCAGCGGGAGATTCCCATGTCCTTACATTTCACCCACAAAACTCAGGAATATTTTGATGTCAAGGGATACCGTAGCCTTTTTCTGCCAGCTTCTCTCCTGACTCAGGACAGTGTAGAGCAGTGGTTCTCAACCTGGGGGTCGGGACCCCTTTGGGGGTCGAATTACCCTTTCAGAGGGGTTGCGACGAGTCTCCCAGTGCCCTTCCCTCCCACCTCCCAGCTGCTCCACCCCTGTGGCTGGGGGTCTCCACAACATGAGGAACTCCATTAAGGGGTCACGGCATTAGGAAGGTTGAGAACTAATAAGAGATCTAGAAGACTAAACTACAGGGCAGTCAATAACAATGTTCCTCTCATGAAAACATTATTTTCCAGCCAGCCCCAAGTAAATCAAATGCACAACCCCTACCAATGTGCATTCTGTGAAAAGGAACTGTGGAAATTTCTAAATTATCTGCATTGTTCCCAGTGGTTCTGTTAAGTGGATTTTTCTTTTGTTAACTATTGGCCAAGATCCCGATAACTTTAAACACAACTGACTGATGAAGATACATAGAATCTTTGATGAACTATATGGATAAAGTGGTATAGTGTGTATAGCCTATGCAAAGAACTTGGCATGCACCTACAAAGGAGTATTTTTGAATATCTCTTGATCCCAGCCACTGGAAGTAGTGGCTTGAAATATACTGTTGACTACTTTTTCAAGATTTTTCACTGTGAAAAAGAACTCTCTTGGGCTGTCCACATTGTAGCTTGGTTGACCTAACTTTCTCCCTTGGTGCGTGACAAATTTTATGAACGAGTCTCTAGTGTTTGAATAATTTTTTTTTTAACCTTTAATTTGCATGATTTGGAGCAACAAGAAATTCCAGCCAGGGCACTTATATGGAAATCTACAATGCCAGCAATAAAAGAAACAAGTTAGTAAATAACCAAGGCAAGAGAATATCATCTCCTGTTCTAAATATACCAGCAATCCAAAAAAGGACATGGGAATAGCTGAGAAAGAATCCATTCTGAAACTCATTTTCTAGTCTATAGTGAATTAACTTTTCACAGCCAATTAGAAATCCCTCTCCTCAGTCAATATCTAATTTTCTTTCTGTTATGTCCTCATAAGCAGTTCTTTGTTTCACTGCAGTGACAGAATGCATTTCCATTACATCGGTGGTAAGCAAGATGAATAAAATCTGAGTGAAACTAAAGAGAAATTCATGGCTAGCATGAAGAATAAGAGATTACATCACACTTGGAGAAGATGAGTGCAGTGAGATGGCTAGTCTGATTTGATTGTCTTCCCTCTTGTCCTATTATGATGATGATGGCCTAAACAGGCATGGCAAAATCATATTAACAGAAAGGATATCATAACAACAGCAAACGAAATAGAAGCAAATGTGACAGCCCTGACAAATGCTGTAATAGTATGGGCGCGTTCCTACCCACAGGCCAACCTGGCACGAACCCGGATTACTCTGATTCAGAGTAATCTGGGTTCTGCTGTGGGTTAGGGGTGGAGGCCGGGAACAGCACCAACCATGCATTACGCTGCTCCCAAACAGAACCCGCAGGTGTACACAAGCACACCTGCGAGTAGCCGCCAGCCTCCTCCTCTTTGGCTGCCTTATTCACACTTCTTGGCTGTCCTCCTTTGCTCAGCTTTAAACCGAGCCTGCCTTTTCTTTCCCCCTGTTGAAACAGGGGGAGGGAAAAGGAAGGAAGTCAGCCGAGGAGGCTGGCAGCCGCTCACAGGTGTGCTTGTGTGCACCTTCGGGTTCTGTTTGGAAGGAAGGCAGCCAAGGACGTTAGGAGGAGGAGGCTGTGAGCGGCTGCCTTCCTTCCTTTCCCCTCCCCCCCACCTGCTGCCCAATGCCACTGCATCCGAGAAGAGGGCAGCCAGTGGCTGGGTAAGTGAGCAAGGGGTGCGCGGAGGGGAGGCCACCCCTCAGATGCGGCAGCATCAGGTGGCAGGCAGGGGGAGGGAAAAGGAAGGAAGGCAGCCACTGACAGCTTCCTCCTCCTAATGTCCTCAGCTGCCTTCCTTCAAGAAAGAAAAGGCTGGCTCTAAGGGCTTGAAGACAACACTAGAAATGGAATCTGGAGGTGCTTGTGTGGATGACGTGTTCCTCATGAGGTCATCATGGGGTCTTCCATGCAGAAGGTAAGTGGAGTTTCTGTTCCTAATGGGGTCTTCAGGGCCCGTGCAGAAACAGCCTTGGTGATCATTCCCATACTTTTGAGATGATCACTTTTTGTGGACCCGATTTGAAGCAGTTTCCTGAGAGCAAATGAAAGGAAAGGTAGCAGGAGTCTGGCATGGAAATTTGGAGGAAGACTACTGAGGCATGTTTTGGAGGGTGATTTTGGCACTTGCTGTGTGGTTGCTTTGACTGCTGGATGGTAGCAGCTATATGGATGGATACTGCAGCTGTATCCAAAAGCTTAGGTTCTCAGAAGAAACCTGGAACACGGCATAAAAGCCCCCAAACGGCTATGAATGAGATTGAATCCAGCCATGAAAGCCTACATATGACCATAACTACTATGCACCACAACTTCTGAGCACTGCCTGTCTGCCACACTCACCTTTAATCAGGAACAAGGGCCCACAAAGTCCTCTTCTGGGCCTTATTGCACATTAGTTCCAAATTGTGAGGCCTCACCCTCTGCTGGAATGTTGTTTGCTTTAGACAAGAGTGTAATCCCAAACAGGGAGGCCTTGTTGACTAGGCAGGTGTGATGTGGCACATATTCAGTCTCCACAGAACAAAGCATGCTTGAAAATGTAACCTCATCCTCACAGGATTGCATTGGAAGCCTAGATGAAGAGACACAACGGCCCATAAAATCTTGGTGCATTTTACTTCCACTTAGTATAACTACTTAGGGTAACAAATGATGTTTGATTTTTTTAAAAAAAAATTTTAGGGAACCAGTGAAGGTTCAGTGATGGATAACTGGGAAAGTGTGTTAAATGTTATGAAACAAAGAAAGGAGGTGTGACTCCCATGGCCTGTGGCCACCAGTTGCAAGGCTCCAGCCGGGCATCCAACTCTCTCCTGTCTGGCTACTATAACCACGGACTTTTTAAGTAGGCCTCTGAGCCTTTTTTCTCTTCAGCACTGAGCTTCTAACTCTTGTTACACATTGCTGTTACGTTACTATGGCAACACTTCCCCCCTCCCTTGAGTGTCTGAGCCAGTATTGGGCCTCAAGCAGAGTGTCTTTTGAAACAAATGTAACTTTGTTTACAACTCTTATGTTAGTCAACTTCAACACAAGCAGTTCACATTAACTTATTTTCTTAACTCAGGACCCTGACTAATCCCTATATAGATTCTCCTCAGGACCTGGATCTGTACTGTCTAACTTCTTCCTAAGTCTAGCCCCAATTACAGAAGAACGGCTCTAACAGGAAGGCCCTTTTTATAGTCTCTGCCAGGGCTCCACCCCTTCTGATTGGCTAGTTTCTCTCTGGGCTGCACCCCTTTCTTAAATATGCTAATTGACCTGGGCTTAGCCCCTCCTTCTCTGTTTACCAGTCCTCCTGGTCAGTACCTTTTCCTCTTACTACACTTTATAACACTTAGGCCGCATCCCCATTAGAAGCTTTATCCAGTTTCCCTAAACCGAAATAACAGAACCGGATGCAAACGCGAATTTGCCTGATCCCATTACTTTCAGCCAGAATCACGTTCAATCCGGATTCTGAGGACGTACGTGACTCAAGGGGGGACTCCCGTGGCTACTTTTTTAAAACTGCTTTTCGGGACTGCCCTGTCCTCTTCCTCCTGCCGTGAATACGCCACCCATAAGGCACCCCTTCACGGAGTCTAGCTGGGTGGCTGCTGCTTGCCTGGATGAAAGAAAAACGGCAGCAGACAGCCAGCAATTCTTTCCCCTCCTCTCCTCATTGCTTAGGGCATGCAGCAGCAGCAGCAGCAGCTCAATCCCCCTTCGCCCGTCACCATCACAGCCTTTAAAACACATCTCACCCAAACTTCAGCTGCTTTCCTCCCTTTTCCCTTTTTTAAAGGTCAGAACTTTCAATGGCAAGATTGTTATCAGGTGTGAAGTGCTTGGATTGCTACTAGGGCTGCTGGTTTAAGGGGTGGATTTTACAGCTTGCTTTGGAAGCAACCTTTTGGGGGAGGAAAACTCTCATCCCTTAACACGGAATGGTTCCCACAGTAAAAAATGTAAAATGTTTCAAGCACACGAACCGGAGTGAAACCTGTTGAAATGAGGATTAACATTTACAACGCTTTGGGGCGATTTAACACGCGGAAAGCGTGTTAAGCCAAACTGATGTGGGAACTGCGAGGACTGAAAATGGTTTGAAACCAAAATAAGGTTGTAATGGGGATGCGGCCTTACACATATGCAATAAAAAATACTACAAGTGTATTAATCAAGCTTGGGCTCCACAGGAGGATACATCCAGCAAGGGATTGTGGAAATAATCTCCAAATTAACTGCAGTTGTTATCTGATGAAAAGGTCGATCTAGCTCCTGGGGCGAGGAGAGTGAGAGAGAGAGGGAGTATGTGATTATTTATTCTTACTGTATGGAAAAATGATATGGATATGATGTACGGAGATGTATGTTAAACTCCATTTTTAAAAATGGGGGGGGGAGAACTTCCACTGGGAAGCTGTTTTGAAACCTAAAGTCTGTCACAGAAAAGGTCCTTTCATGTATCACCCCCATACCTCTGAGTGGTAAAACTACATGAGTTAGTGAAGCTGGCAGCTCTCTGTCCACCCCAACCCCCTCTCAGAACTGGTTTGTGAGCTTTCTCTGAAATCCATATTCACTAGCAAACCCTTCTTTGATTTGACCAGGAGGAAATGCTGATACTGTGTGGCCTCAAAGGAAGCTCACAGACCTGCTCTCAGTTGGAGAAGGTGCTTCCAGCTGTGTTCACTTACACTGACCATTATTGGATCAAAGCAATAATGGACTGCATTTGGATGAGTTATTGGAAACTCAAGTAAGACATCCATAAATGGAGGTACTGTTGGGACTTGACTGGGTTTTTTTTGTTGTTGTTGTATTGAAGTTCCTTGGAGGTCTTATGCCAGTTCCTCAAATAGATTCTCCCCATAATCAGTATCACCCAGAATTTTTGTATGAAAGGAAAGATATGCAGCCCCTTGCCCTGAGGCATATAGTAGAAATTCACCCTACTTATTATCACTTCTCTAAAACTCAGATACCTACAGAAAGCTAATGTAGGATTGAAAATAAGGACTTAGGTTAAATGAAGAATGAAAAAAAATGGAATGGAAACTCATCTTCCACCTCAAGATACACTTCAAAGAACTCTTCCTGCTTTGCTGTAGAATCAATTAAATGTTCCAGAGTATAATAATATGAAGAAACAAGGGAGAATACACCTTCCTCAAAAGTCAAGGAAAATTCAACAGCATCTACTGCAACCAAACATAGTTATTGAATTGTATACCATTAAAGAGGAAAAATAAATGGTTCTCCATGTGGTGCCATACTATACTGTTATGAATAATGCTTTTTAAAAGCAAGGACAACTTGGATAGAATAGATACATTCTTTAACATTCAGCAAAAGCAAAGGTTAAGTAGCCTTATGGCTAAGTCTTGCTTTACAGCAGCAGCCTGCTCTGTCCTTTCCAGAAGTACACTTTGTCCTTCCTATAGTGACTCCACTGTGTAAAATTAGGACAAGGAAGATCCTATGAGAGCGTATAATGAATCAGTGTTACTACATCCAAGAAGGAGAAGGAGAAAAACAGTATTTCTTTTCCTGGGACTCCTCCGGTGAACATTCCATTTTCAATCCTTCCCATTCTTGTCAGAAAATTTTAATACTGCATATTGTAAAAACTTACTACTAGATCATTTATAGATGCAAAACAGCATCTGTTGCTGCAGTGATAGGACAATGTGTAGCTGGCTAGCTGGGCTTAGAAGACTTTGATTTTATTGTGAAGGTGCATCCTTTAAAGACTGGAAGATGATCAAACCAGGACATTGTATTTGGCCACAATGCTGCATTTTCTTTGGACTTAGCTTGAGTCTTTATAGAAAAAAGAGAACACACAAACAAAACACACTGTCAGGATTCCTAAAACACCAAAGAGAATTAAAAGAATGTAGAAAAGCGTCCAACTCAGGCCCCCAAATATTGTATGTTTTCCGTGGCATTAGAACACATCTCTCTAGTTTTGCATTTCCAAACCATAAAGCTAATCTGTATGTACATTCATAGAACAGTAGCACAGGAAAAGCAAACAAGTAAACCGTATAGTCACCATCAGAGGCCAAAGCAGTAATAGTATGAGATGGCGCGTGTGCCTGTGTGCATGCGCGTGTAAGCACACATGTGTGTGGTAAGTGAACAACCAAGTAATATCATTGTTATGATGTATGTATTAAGAACCATTCATTTATAGGTGCTGAACATGGAACCTGAGTTGAAAGAAGTGAATGACCTTTAAAGTAGGGGACTCATCCTCAGATCAGAATCCATCTTGGCTACTTGACGATGTAGCCATCATGGCAGTCCCACCACCACCTTGATTTGTTGACTGTATTTAAGGCTGTAAGGCAGTCCACACTGGCCTGCCGCCTGAATGCTAGTGCAGATTATGACAGGCTCTACCCAGGCTCTGCCATAGTCTGCACTAGCTTCTATTCTGGAATACATCCTGGAATAAAGCCAAGTGCAGAAAATGCCCTTAGACACTCTTGGGCCCCATTCCCATTACAAGCTTAAAACGGTTTTCCTAAATTACAGAGTTCTCTGAATTGAGGTGCTCTGCAAAACTGAGCTCTCTTAACCTTCACCTTGTATTCTGGTGTCCTCTTTCTAGCAATAAACCCTTGTAGGCTGTAAGTTTCCCCTGCTTCCCCAATCTCTCCAGCTTCTCTGCTCCATGACCACTGATTCAGCTATTACAGCAGAAGCCTCTATTCTAAGCTGTTCTTCTTGAGTTACTTTTGCCACGGTTACTGTTAAAAACTCTCCACTTGATATCTTGTCTGCCTCTTGCTCTGAATCATGATTACCATGATTGTCTTGTAATAAGGTTATTTTGTGCACTTCCTACTTCTCAGCAAATGGATATTTTGCATTAAGATCAACCTAGTCATCTCCTTCTCCTTCAGGACTGGCTGCCAGCTGCATATGTCAAACCAGGTCTAGTCTTTTAAAGATCCTGCTTAGGAAAACACTACTAGACACAGGTCTAGAACATTTCTCACAGCTTCATTCAACATGATCCTGAAACTAGAGCACAATCACTTTAGCTCACCTGTCTCCTCATGATGACAAGATAAGTGGAGGTGAATGAAAGTGCAAGCCAGGACTGTGAACTCAGATTCTTTCTGCACTCACTTGCCTTAATTCTGGATCAATAGGTCCAGAATAGCCAGGCCCACTGATCCAGTCCAGGAGAAGGACTGGATCAGCCCACGTCATGGCCATGAATCTTAAGCAAGTTTTGCAGTCACACCCCTGTGCCTTGAAGGATTAGGAACAGCCTCACAGCTGTGGAACTCCTATGTCAGAAATTGGTCATGTTTGGTTTATCACCAGGCCAGGGAGTTGATTCCTGTCTCCACCATCTGTCTTTGGGAGGGGGACACATGTGGGGAAATTGTCACCTCCAAGCGTAAATGAAACTATCCTGATGGAAAGGCAGATTTCAGGGCAAGTTGGGCAAGGGACCAGATGGGAACAAGTGCATGTAAACACACCACCTCAAGAGTGACCAGATGTTTGGGCTAGCTGGGGAACACCTTACAGCAGTCCTACAGATGCAGTCAATGCCTGCTTCTTCTTCCAAAGAAATTGTGTAAGCATACACATACTGGGAATACTAAGGAAGGAAAAGGGTCATGGAAAGTGAAGAAAGATATTGGGAGAAGAATGGCTGCAGGATGCTCTACCATCTACCATCTGCTGCCATCTCTTCATACAAACTGAAGCCCCTCCCAGTGTGATTTTCTCCATTAAAAACACTTTACAGTATAGTGTATCTTTGGCCACTGCTACACATTCTCAAGTACCACTACCACACAGCCCACTGATTACTTATTGGTTGCTGGCAAGTGTTTAATAGATTAAATCCTGTAAGCTAAAGAAACTTCCTTCAATTGCTTCCTGACTATGGAATCAATAAACACCAGAAGACCCACATTATGATAGAAATTACCCTGTAGAACAAGACCCCAGCTGGCTATTACTTCTTTGGGTTGACTTTTGCACTACTGGTCATCTAATTACAGCTATGAATGTGTAGATTGATTTGCCCTTTACATTAACATTTTTATCTTGCACTCCCTTGCTTCAGGATAAAAGGTTACCACTGCATATTTCTCATTAATTTTGGATTTGAATCTTTGATCTTTATCTCTGTAGCCTGCAGTTGTCAAATAAAAATAAAACATTCTTGCATAGAGGCAACTCAAAGAAATATGATTCATGATACCACTCTTGCTCTTGCTCTTGCTTGGTGTGTGTGTGTGAGAGAGAAAAAGAGAGGTGATCCCCAAGACCGAAGACAGGCTTATGACTTAATTCCTGCCTCTGCAATATATTTGTTTCTTGGCAAGGAGCTACTTGAGTTTATGCTCATAGTTAAATCAGGGGCTGACCCAAGATGTTTTACTGCTTATGCAAAAAGACAAGGCACACACCCGGGGACTTTTTGCATTTTCACTTCCCTGGGGGATAGATCCAGTATCTGCACAATCTATCCCAAACCTCACCAGCGCTTCCCATTAAGGAGGCAATCACAGAGCCCTGGCAGTGGTGCCACATCTGGTTTCATGCTCGGTTTGCACATCTTCCACTCAGAAGACATGCAAATGGGAGCTTGCTGGACTATCCCCCCCAACACAGACATTATTGTTTTATACTCTTTTATATTGGCTTTATATGACTTTATCTGTTGTTAAATGCTGTTACCTACCCTGAGACCTTAGGGTATAGGGCGGGATAGAAATGTAAGCAAGTAAGCAAGCAAGCAAGCAAGTAAGTAAGTAAGTACCCTAGCCCAGCAGCTGGTTGTAACTGCTGTACCCTCTCTATGAATGGGGGGAACACCTGCACACACAGAGCAATGCAATGCAATCTGCGGATGCAACCTCTGGGAGTTCCTCCCATCGTCACTTTTTGCCAAGTGGGAAAGGCCTCCACACAAGAAAACTGTCACTCATTTCACATGCAGATGAGGATGTGATTGACAGGAATGACATTCCCAACAGTAGTGGTGAGCAAGAATCCGCCAACTGATTTAAGAATTTCAGGCTTGTTTAGTGGATATAGGGCAATCAATGTGATGCATTTATTGCAACCAGAGGTAGCCAGGTAAGTCTCTTCTTTATTCACTGCTCACTGGTCATCTATGGCTTCATCCACATGATCCTTGTCCTTGGGACAGGGTGCTCATGAGCTGCCTCAGGGGTGTCTGAGCTGCAGCAAGCAGAATGCTTCTATGAATGGAGATATGGGACACTTTCACACTTCCTTTCCTGTTCTGTGGATTTGCAAGCACCAGTCAGCAATAGCCTACCCCAGGCATGATCGATCACTTACCTGTGTTTGATAGCATGGCTGATCCTCAGCAGAGTGTCACTCTGGGACAGAGGTGGGGCCACAGTATGTGGCTGCACTATCCCTGAGTGTGCAGGATACTTTTTCCAAGCGCAAAAAGGCCCAAAGATTCTGTACTATATTTTCCTGGAATGAAAAGAGATTGTGTGGAAGTTGTACCAAGCCAAGCCACACCGATATAGTTAATAATCTCTGAGTAATTGTCAGGTCTCTCCTTCCAGGCAACCATTGATCACAATTGAAAACCCAATCTCTTACTTCCTAAAATCAATACAAAAGTTTGCCTTCAAGCCAATTTTATTGTACCTTAATCCCACTAGGTGACATGAAACCATTAGCATTCTGCATCGTCTCCATGGAAAATAATTTTTATACATAAAGCCCATGGGGCACATCTGAAGCATTTTGATAATCAGGAGTTTAGCAAAGGGCAACCATATGAATAAGCTTAAATTGCAGAATAAATCTAATGAACCATGGAATTTCTTAACAAGGCAAATTCCAATGAGTATTCAACTAATAAGATGCATACATAGTCAGGAGGGAGGATTATATTTCAGATATGTTTTAGGAATACTTTAAATATCTTTTTCGTCAATATGATCCACCCTGGAACCTTATTAGTGGGGAGGGGATATAAATTCTTAAATAATTAAAAAATATACGAAAGAGACTTACAAGTTAATTAAGGGTGGTGAATCCAATCATTTCCCAGTCATACTGAATATCCTTTCCTTTTGCAGTAACTTTGAGTTCTACGACTCACCATTCATTTATACGGAAGAAGCCAAAATTAATTCAATAATTGTGAGGGTTTTTTTTGTTTGTTTGTTTTAATTTGGGTTATTTTGTCTTTTTCTCCACGGTGTGAAAACTGGAAGCAACGTGAACCACCCAATCTGCCAAGCAGCAAAGTCAGCAACTTGCCAGCATTGTACTCATTGCCTGAATGAAATAAAACACATGAGGCTCAATTCAGAATGTGAGCTGAAAAATCTTTTCGCAATTGCCCAGCCTTCCCTGCAACCAGTACCCTTGGTTTTGCAGGGAGTGACATTCTGTCATTCACTGCCAATTCTGGGGGGGGGGGGCTTCTGTATGGCTTACGTAAGGCTACACTAAATCTAGAGCATCAGCTGTAGCGAGGGACTACAGGGAAGCCATAGGTGGGACAATAACCTGTACGAGTGGTGGCAGGTGCTCTCATGGAAGAGGGTTAAAACAAGCTCCTGATACAGCTTGCAGTCCAGAAGAAGGGAAAAAAGTAGAGATTGCCCTTTGAAAAATGGTGGGAGAGTGCACATTTGGAAAGTGCACATTTCTTGGAATACTTGCAATTTGTTTATATTTCTATCTTTCCTAATACCCTAAGCTCCCAGGGCAGGTTTCAGTAGAGAAAGACAGAATTAAAATTCAATTCATGAATGTTGGCGCTACCAAGTGACCTTCTTACACAGATCTGAATTGATGGGCAGGTCTACATGGAAGGAGGTGCTCATTTAGATAGTTGGGGCACAAGGTGTTTTGGGCTTTATAAATCAATGTCAGTTTCATTCAGGCATGATGTGCATCCAAACATGAGTACTTTTGAGCCAGTTTGGTCTAGTGGTTAGGGAGCTGGCCTCTTTTCTTGGAATACTGAGTTCGATGCCACCTCCCCCATGAAGCCAGCTGTATGACCTTGGGCTGGTCACAGTTTTCTGAGCTTTCACAACCCTGCCTACCTCACTGGGTGTCCTGTTGTGGGGAGAAAAATAGAAAACTTTGTCAGCTGCTTTGAGTCCCCTTAAATGGTGCGAAAAGTGGGGTAGAAAAGCCAACTCTTCTTCTTCGTCGCCTACTTGACATGAGTACTTGCCCTTGCTGCTGAATTCTGTGCTATCTTCAAGCGTAGCCTCACAGACTTATCTTTAAATTTATTTATGAAGGGGTCCAGGAGATATGTCCCGCCCCTAATAGTATGCTCCGTCTCATCAGATGAAACATAAATCAAATCAGGAGGAAAAAAAATGCTGATGGACCTGTTTAAACAGACACACTAGTATACTCACAAGTGGTAAACCAGGTCAAATAGACATGCAGAAGCACACCCCCATGGTCCAGTTAAGTATAGACGACCCATTTAAGCTGTGCAACAAAGCGGATCAGTGAAATGCCCCCACCCACAAGCCATCAGAGCTTTCCAAGCCTGGATCTGAAGCTCATTTATTTATTTCACTATGTTTGGATAATCTGGAATATAGCATGGATATCAGTAAGTGACAGAATAAGGAAGGGGCTCTGGATGCAGCCCTTGTCATAAAATATTATGAGCATTCAAGATAATAGTAAATCCCACATAACTTCCACTACCTTTGGAATAATCTTAAGCCCACTATGAGTTTTGGACATTCAAGGACAACACAATAAGTAATTAACAAAGAAAGTTTTCCCCAATCATCCTACTAGGATATATAAGCTGTTGTCCAATAAAAATTGCTGTTTTCCTATGGTGGCAAAATCCTGCTGTAAAATAAATAAATAAATTTTAGCAATCTAGAAATACTATGGATGAGCACAAATGTATTTTTTGTATTCGATTTGTATCAAATTGAATGCAATAAAATTTATATTTGTTTGAATAGATCTCCTTCGAATGCAGTAGGATTCAAATTTGATGCTAATGTTCAATATGAATTCACATATGAATCCCATACGGACCCCATGCAAATCCCATGCAAATCCATAACAAAGCTTCATATGAATGTATCAAAACTTTCAATTCGAATTCAAATGTCCAAATTTGGCCAAATTCGTACAAATTTCAAATGTTACAAATATTCATGCCCATCCCTAAGAAATGCATCCTTATTTGGGGGAGTTGCATAACATTTTATATTTTATTATAGTAAGCCTTTTATGTATTCCTAATTATCATTTGAAATTCTTTACTCTTCATTTTGGTTCACTTGAGGGGAAAAAAATTATTTTGGATGATTGACAACAAATTTATAAAGCTAAAAGGATTCAGGAACAAAATTGTAACTTCTGAGGTCCATTACGAGAATTCAGAGTCTACATGGCTTTTGTCCTGATGCTGATCATAAAGACCTAAGAAATCCTGTACTAAGGGACTTTTAGTACATTGTTACTAGAAATGCAATTATTAATTTAGGTTCTATCTGCATATAGTAAAAAGTGGCTCAAAAGCAACTTAGAAGTGACAGCATCTATATGCTAATGCCTTAATCCACATAGAAAGCTAGAAAATGTAAAGAGTATATTCTCTAGCGTTTAATGTGGATTAGAGGTGAGATGTGAATTCTAGTGTCTGCATGCTACCATCTCTAAGTTGCTTTTGAGCTGTTTTTTTATTTTGTGTGGATAGAGAATTATACATGCATTTATGTATTGATGGGACTTAACACCAATCAAGTTTTGAATATATGCTCACTATATGTTGATGTTGCAGTAAGGTGCAATTGATATTAGCAACACATATAAATGACTTTCTACTCCACATTATGTATAGTGAAGAACATTTTTTTTCTAGTTATTGATAGCTTTAAACTACAACATAGGGCTTGTCCCCAAGGAATAAAAAGTCTGCCAAGACTCTCCTTTTGCCTCTGAGCGTCCCCAAGCCAGGGTTTTTAGCGAGGTTCCAGCGCTACAAAACGTGGAAATCGCGCGACAAAATACATGCACTTTAAACAACTCTTCCAGCGCTCTTTCTGTAAGTCGCGGGTTTTCCTCGCTACATTTACCTTGAGGACGCTCCGTGGCAAAAGGGGGGGGGGATTGCTTGCTTGCACACACAGCCAAAAAGCATTCACACATCTGAGAAATGCAGCAGGTTCACTTCCTTTCCTTTGTAAAAAGAGCCAGAATTGCTCAGAATGGCAACATTGTTTTCAAGGGAAGCCTTAAAAGAGAATGAGCGAAGGATCGCGCTCCCGATCCTGCAGCCGCTGACTTTACCGGGGCAGAAAATCCTTTTCTAACAGAGAACAAAGTGAAAGTAACTGCTGAAAGTGAATGAAAGTGACTAAGAATGAGCGCTCATATGCTTTGCTAGAGGCAGGAAGCAGTTTCAAGAGACGGAGATCCGGCGATTTTTCCTTTTAACAAGAGAGGGGGCGGGGGGGGATGCCTGGAAAGAGAAAACTGCTACCACGGGGACGGAAAGTCCGTTTAGATCGCGGCTGCCAGGGGGACGCTTATTCTGGAAGTGGAGGGGACTTTTAAAGTCAGCTATAACAGAGTGACTGCAGAGGAATCCGAGAGGGGCTAGTAAGTCTTTTGGGGATTCAGCCGTAATCTATATTCTATGCACTTTCTTGACAAGCAATTTTTGATGTGGGGCTTATTTCTAAATAATTGTTTATACCTTGATTGATTCAGAAAGCTGATACATCCAAGAAAGTATAATTTGTGGACATGCAAGTATTATAAATATATTGCAATTTGATTTTTCATTCACAAAACAGATATTTATTTAGGCCATTTGTATAACAATCTTCAAACTTCAAGTTTGTTAGTGAGAATGAGTGAGAGAAACACAAGCAATACAAAGCCAGATTTAAACAACCCACAAAAAGTTCTTATTGAATATAAATATAGATATATTGCCAACTGTGCCAGCAGGCAGCACTGCTACAGACAGCTTTTTGGAGCTGGGTCACTATAGCCACTGTTTTTCATGCTACCATCTGTCTCAGAAATACAAGGAAGAAAGAGGCTTGATGAGTGAGTCTGTAGGATCTCTGACAAAAATATTAATAGCTGGGTTGGGTCACATCCATGTGCAATAAGGTAGCCTGATATATGGTGGTAGTATAAATAAGATCATGCCCAAAAAATAAAATAAATCGCTCAAACATTTATGATATGCATTTTTAAAATCAGACAGATGTAGCTGTTTTACTAGTAATCTGGATCAGAAGAGGCAAGTGACCATCAAAAACATGGGACTTACACCTGAACTAAACTCTGTCTTGTCCACTTGAGGACATGGTGAGAACTTTTAACCTACTGACTATATGCAGAACTCTTCAACTTTATCTGCTGTTTTGGCCAGGCACCCAGAAGAGCGCATTTGTAGTGCCACTTCAGGGTGCCCAGGGAAATGGCGTTGCTGGACCAGCTAAAATGCTGTGGGTGGACCACTTGCAAGCAAGCCATGATTGGATCAGGCTACAGTGCCATTTTCATACCATAACTCACTCCAAAGCACTATCCTGTGTGAATGGAATTTTCTAGTGTAAGATGTGGCCTCTTAGTAGACTACTCTGTAAGGTAGGTGGAATGTTCAAGTTGGTCTCCTAGGTCAGTCTGGTGATTCAGTGTGGACACAGCTAAAGTGGGCAGATCTGATTCAGACTATAATTTACACATAAAATCCATAAATACAGTTCCCAACCTTCAGATTCTAGGCATGGTCTTCAAAGGCTTGCTTAGGCTTAGGTTTTTATTTCACATCACTATTTAGTTATTGCATAGTTACTATTTCTATATCCTACCAATGATTTCTGTCGATAGCATTTACACAGTTTCTTTACTTTTTAGAAAACACAGTCCATATGAAATTGTTTTTAGAGTTGCTTACAATTACTGTCTCATCAACAACTATCATTTTTGTATAACAGAATTCAAGGTCTCAGCCATTTAGTTGGGTTCATACTGTAAATCTTCAGTCTGATGCTCTTGGAAACTCCTTGTTTACTTGCACTTTTGGTCTTGCTCTTCATTATCTTGACACATTCTCTCTACAGCTTATTATTATTATACTTGAGTCTGCATATTTTTATGCCAACAAACTGTGTGTGCAAACGCAGCAGCTTCAATTCCTTGACCTTCATTGATTATGTTAACTTGCATTGCTCCTGGAAACCTTCCCAGTTTGCAAATTGGACAAGGTTAGCCAGATGCTCCTACCCTGTTCCCATATCTTAATATTTGCATAGTTCTGGCTATTGAAAAGGAGAGAGTATTGGTTTGTAACACAGAACGTGGATTTCCAGAAAGGATGAGGTGACCCAAACGTTGAAAGGTGATATTCTCACCAAATAGGAAAGATGTTGGATTTAGAATACAATACTGACAAAAATAGGTAAAAATAGAGAGGGAAATTAATGATTGACATGTGAGACCAATAATTTATGGTAATCTAGAAAAAGAAAAATTAGATGAAAGTTATGGCCCAGGACAAGCAATTTGGAATAAATGGGAAACGAAATGTGTAGGAGAAAACTTGAAAATGCCACCTATCTGTTAGTTGAACACAAAACATATGCAGGCCCAAAAATATTCCCAAAAGACTGTAGGACAGTGGTTCTCAACCTGGGGGTCGGGACCCCTTTGGGGGTTGAATTAGCCTTCCAGAGGGGTCGCGATGAGCCTCCCACCACCCTTCCCTCCCACCTCCCAGCTGCTCCGCCCCCATGTTTGGGGGTCCCCACAACATGAGGAACGCCATTAAGGGGTCGCGACATTAGGAAGGTTGAGAACTGCTGCTGTAGGATAATAAAGGATTATTTTGGATACAATGGGGACCTGGTAGCAGAGGAGGATGTGAGGAGAATTTTGGGCGACAGGTCATGGCTTCTAATATGGGTTATTTTTGAACCATTTGAACCATTTATTTATATATATTTATTATATATTTATTTATATAATTGTTTAAGATAAAACAAAAAACATAGTAAAACATGCCAGTGGCTTACAATCTAATAAAAAAGATAAGGATAAGTTACATGAGAAGTGGAATAGAAGTGGACCTACATTAGAAGTGGAATTATCCAAGCCTACTTCCAAATGCAGGTGATAAAACAATTATTAAGAACAAATTTGCACTTTGCTCCCACCGCTGGGAGGCAAAGCACTAGCATGTTCTAGCTATCCACACTTGCAGATGACTAGAGCATTCAAGCCTTACCTGAGGTGAGAATGGCTGCCCTTATGGTGGCCACTGCAGAGCTCTGGTGATGGCACCAGCACAGCTGTGTGGTACCGTCTTCAGCGCAACCTGGAATGCAACGTGTCATTGTGTGTGCACTGCCAGTCATGTGTTCTTCCTGCATCTCTTCCAACAGGAAAACATGCGAATGGAGCATCCACGGCTTAACCAGCCCTACTGTTCTATGCTTATACTGCTTCTGGGAAACTCCCAGACATGTGGAGCTGTTTATGGTTAAGAAACAACTCTGTGAGTGCGGATGGACATTCCAGGAGTTCCCCCTGCCTTGACTGCAAAGTCAAGCACGTAAAGCCCCTTAGGGAAAGAACAACTCTGAGTGCGCGTCCCCATGGAAGCAGGTTGTGACGCGTGTCATAAAAATCGGCATTGTAACTTGCAATAAAGCATCCCCATGTGGTTTGGGGCAACATGGATTGAAATCGTACATGCCTGTCCCCATGGAAGCCGCAGCATGAACCCGCACTTTTTACTCCCCACCCACCGAGTTGACGTCACCATAATCTGTCCAGCCCGCTGCAGCGATGACACACAAACAGCTGCAGCAATGACAGGCAACATCTTCAGTTGCACCTCCATGAACACAAAGATCATTCCTTTCCTTGGCCGCCACAGTTAAAAGCATAACTAAAAGCAGATCATTCCCCTCCTTGGCCACCACAGATTAGCGGATGTGTGCACATGGGCATGACAGTGGGCACCCCCCCCCCACTCGCCACCGGCTCAAAATTTTCTCCCAATTCAGGTGGACTTGTCTCAATCACTTTCAGATCAACCAATCCTGAAGGAGGGAAAAGCCTTTAAATTTCACTACTATTATGTGGCTTAACAGTCAACAGATTGCCAGGGTCTGACCGCTGCGCGCAAGGCAGGAACAGGGAGCAGAGGCGAAACCATGCCCGCTAATACTGTTGCCACCAAGCTCCACACCAAATAACCCAGGAGTGTCCGCATGGCCCCAGGACAATACGTGCTAGCCCCTTATTTCAGATGTAGTACACTTGTTAAGTAGGGTTTTTTTAACACGTATTGTCTCGCATGTAGCCCATATTAGGGCTTTGCATGGAGACGCTTCTGAGGTGGACTCAGAATAATTTCGGAATATTTTCAGCATGGAGATGAGCCCTGAGAATATTATAAAAGGAAAGTTTGAAGCTAGAAAAGGTATAGTGGGTAAATATGTATGAGATGATTCTTTGAAAGAAGATAAATGTGGAAGAACGTTTACTTAGGATTTGGCAGGCAGAATTTAGGATTGACATAGTGAATACAAGAAATTATATAAACAACTGAAAGGATGCTAACACAACAGTGTTAAAGAAATGAAAATAAAGATGTGTGGTGTTGCCAATTCCAACCCCTCAAGTTAGCGCAGAGCTACAGGAATAAATTCAAAATCTCACAGAAAATAAAATGAGCACACACATGCTTGCTTTTGACAAAAAGAACCAGCACCTCTCTTTGGGGTTGGCATGATTTTTACTGATAAAAGTGTAGCACCTTTGACCTTTTCTGCACTAGGACCTGTTTTGTATTATATCCTGGGATAGGGGCCTGTTGTCTGCGTGCTAGTGCAGGTTCAGCAGGCCCTGGGACCAATGTGCAGATGGCAAGTCCCTATCCCAAGATATACTCTAGAATAAGACTTAGTTCTCAGAAGGCCTTTTCTACACTCTGCTCTCCATCCAGTCAAAAGGAGAATTCCAAAAATCCAGGGAAAAAAATCCTTCTCGCCTTTAATAATCCATAATGCATAACTGACTAACTAACAAGGTAAAATAATAATAATAATAAAATTCAAGTATTTATAATGGTAAGGCCCTGCAGACTGCAGAAGAATGGGACTGTATCTGGCACTGTTTTTTATCTCCTAGCAAAATAAAACTGCATGCAGCTTTTGTTGTTACTGAAGCAGGCACAATATAGCATAGAAACATATTCCTTTATATTAAAATAATCACATTTCTTCATTACATTTCTTAATCAAAGTTTGATGGCCATGGCCGTACAGAACACCATGCTAGTTGACGTATAGAAATAAAGCAATGAGTCCCATGAAATCGGAGTCCCCTGGCTCGCCATGCTCGGCTCCGGTGGAGCCAATCATGGCGGCCTGGGGGAGGGCCCTGTTAGGGACCCTTTTCACTGTGCGGACATGTCCTAAACAGATGCGTCTTAACAGTGAAAACACCCATTAAGGCCACCTTTTTGTGGTCTTCCGGGAAACCAGTTTTAGCGCCCGTTAACACCCATTAGAGGACAGGTAAATGCGGAAGTGGATTCCCCAATCTGTCTCTAATGGGTTCCGCTGTGCGGACGCAGTTTTCCCATTCTGGGCTTAATGGGTGTTAAAGGGCAAGTGCGGAAGCACCCTTGATATTTTCTCATGGACTAAATATAATTACACTGCGGGCCAGATTTGTCCCACAGGCCTGAGTTTGACATCTATGGAGCAGGCTATGCAACACCTCATAGAAGGATAAGATTGGAGAAAATTTACACTCCATTTGTAACAGAAAACCATAGCAGTAAGTTATGGCCATCCCAGTATGTTTCTTTATAACACTACTGGTCCATCAAACGTGAACTCCACCCTATTCCTTTTAGATGGGAATTATTTCTTACAACTAGGGGTTTATTAGATCTTTTTGCTCCAACAGCAAAAAATAGACTACCGTTTTACTAACAGATTCTACTGATTTGAAGATACCTGTATATTCCGGCGTATAGGACGACTGGCCATATAAGACAACCCCCAACTTTCCCAGTTAAAATATAGAGTTTGGGATATACTCGCTGTATAAGAAGACGGCACCCAACGTATAAGACGACTCCCGACTTTTGAGAAGATTTTCCTGGGTTAAAAAGTAGTCTTATACCCCAGAATATACCGTAAATGCCCAGTGTCTGCAGTGAATGATCTATTCATCTGGGACTTCCAGTAGATGTTTTTGCTTTAAAAATATCTGACGGCCTATCCATTTAGATTGGGATGTTTGGGATAAGGTAATATGATCCTGAACATAAGAGCATAAGAGAAGCACTTTTGGACTGGGTTACAGTCCATGAAGCCCAGCATCTTGTCTCACACAGTGGCCCACCAATTGCTTCTGGACATCTCAAGCAGAAGATATGATATGGGCAAAATCTTCACCTGCTCTCCAAATCCCTGCAAATGGCCTTTAGGGGGATCTTAACCTGTCTATCCAACCTGGAGGCAGCACATAGGCACCCATTCTAGTAGCAATAAGGAGGAAGCAGGAAATTGTTTCTTGAAGATAATAAATGTAATAAAAGTTATATCAAACATGGAGAACCTCCAGTATTCTTGGTGTCTGGTTCTGCAGTTAGTTTGGTTGATGGTTAAGAATTATGGAAGTTGGAGTCAGTAGCTAGAGGTACAAAGATTCTTCCCCTCTTCTTTGTGTGATCAAGGGAGAGACTGAATATATGGAAGACTTGCAAAAAGCTTAATGACCATGTGAATGATGGAGGACATGGCATCTGAAGGTAAGTGCCACATGCTTTGGTATGCCTACAGACAAGCAGTTATACTTCATATATAAATACATGCATAAATCTCGCTAGTAGCAGATAGGAGGGTGTTTAAACTGACATGCTAAATGTAAACTTCCAGAAGGCATTTGGCAGGTGTGACTAGAATGTTAACCCGGGCAAAGTCAAGGTATATTAAAATGCAAATATCAAATAGGTGTTGTTGTCCAGCATTGATTAAAGTGGGGGGGGAGGAAAATACACAATAAGCATGTATTTATTTTTATTTATTTATTTATTATTTACATTTATATCCCGCCCCATACCCGAAGGTCTCTGGGCGGGTTACAACTTTAAAACAACAAATTAAAACAGAATACACATTAAAAGACGTTAAAAATTTCCATACATATAAAACAATATACAACATGTTTAAAATAATGTCTGTACTGAGGGAGGGAACATTAACAACTTAGCCAAAGGCCAGGGCAAAGAGGTGCGTCTTTACTGCCCTCCTAAATATATATAAGGAAGGGGCCTGACGCACCTCAAGGGGGAGGCTATTCCACAGTCTGGGGGCCATCACAGAAAAGGCTCTCTCCCGGGTGCCCACCAACCTCACTGTTGAAGGTGGTGGGACAACCAGGAGGGCCTCGCCACTTGATCTTAAGGCACGGGCAGGTCGATATGGGAGAAGGCGTTCCTTTAGATATTTGGGGCCCAAGTCATTTAAGGCCTTATAAGTCAAAGTCAAAACCTTGAATTGGGCTCGGTAGTGAATTGGCAGCCAGTGCAATTCTTTTAAGACCGGCGTGATGTGCATCCGGCTAGATGTTCCGGTCAGCACTCTCGCGGCTGCGTTTTGCACTAGCTGCAACTTCCGAACCGTCTTCAAGGGCAGCCCCATGTAGAGCGCATTACAGTAGTCCAATCTAGAGGTTACCAGAGCATGGATAACTGTGGCCAAGTCGTCTCTATCCAGGAGTGGCTTCAGTTGACGGACTAGCCGTAGTTGGGAGTAGGCACTCCTGGCCACGGCCTCCACCTGAGCTTCAAGTGTTAGCGCAGAGTCCAGGAGTACCCCCAAGTTACGCACCTGTCCCTTCCAGGGCATTGCAGCCCCATCAAGGACAGGGTATCTCCCAACTACCCGGACCCGAGACCCTGTGACACACAGCACCTCTGTCTTGTCTGGATTCAGTTTCAATTTATTCACCCTCATCCAGCCCATTACTGCCTCCAGACACCTGTCAAGCACTTCAACTGCCTCTCCTGATTCAGATGGTACAGAGAGATAGAGCTGGGTATCATCTGCATACTGATGACACCTCACTCCAAATCTCCGGATGACCTCTCCCAACGGCTTCATATAGATGTTAAATAGCATGGGAGATAAGATCGACCCCTGAGGAACCCCACAAGTGAGTTCCCAGGGTGTCGAAACAGTGTCTCCCACAGTCACTATCTGAGATCTATCCCGGAGATAGGAGCAGAACCAGTGCCACGCATTGCCTCTCACTCCTAAACTCCGTAGTCTCTCCAAAAGGATACCATGGTCAATGGTATCAAAAGCCGCTGAGAGGTCCAGGAGAACCAACAGGGTAGCGTTCCCCCTGTCTCTCTCCCGGATAAGGTCATCAACCAGGGCGACCAAGGCGGTTTCCGTGCCATAACCGGGCCTGAAGCCAGATTGAAATGGGTCTAGATAATCAGCTTCTTCCAAGCATGCTTGCAGTTGAACAGCGACAGCCCTCTCCAGAACCTTGCCTAAGAAAGGTATGTTAGCTACCGGGCGATAGTTGTTTAGATCTTCTGGATCCAGGGAGGCTCTCTTCAGGAGGGGGTGCACCACAGCCTGTTTCAGGGCCAGTGGAACCACCCCATCCCTCAGAGAGGCGTTCACTACCTCCTGGATCCACCCGGTCATACCTTGTCGGCTAGTCTTTATCAGCCATGAGGGGCAGGGATCTAGAGAGCACGTCGTCGGCCGTACCCCCGCAAGTAGCTTGTCCACGTCCTCAGGCTGCAACAATTGAAACTGATCCAACCAAACAGGACCAGACAGTTCTCGGGACGCCTCATCTGGACTCTGTCCAATTGTGACATCCAATCCCCTACGAATCTGGGCGACTTTGTCCTCGAAGTGCTTTGCAAATTTGTCACAGCAGATATTGCTTGGCCCTGGCTCATACTTCTTTGAGCTTGGTTTTATGAGGCCATTCACTACTCTGAAAAGCTCTGCTGGACGGCTACTCGAGGACGCAATGGTGGCGGAGAAAAAATTCTTTTTCGCCGCCGTCACCGCCACATGGTAGGCACAATAGTGTGCTCTAACCTGTGTTCGGTCAGATTCACAGCCGGATTTACGCCACCTGCGCTCTAGCCGTCGACCTTCCTGTTTCATAGCCCGCAGCTCCATGGAGTACCAAGGAGCTTTTCGGGCTCCACAAGCATGCCGAGGGCACTTGGGAGCGATCGTGTCAATAGCCCTGCTCATCTCCTGATTCCAGAGAGAAACCAGGGCTTCGACAGGAGCGCCAGTCATGCCAACCGGAAAATCCCCCAGAGCATTCAGGAATCGCTCAGATTCCATAAGTCTCCGGGGGCGGACCATTTCAATAGGTCCCACCCCACAGATGGGAGCTGCCATTTTAAGTCCAAAACTCACCAGCGAGTGATCCGTCCATGACAACGGGTTGACAGTCAGCCCTCCTATCAACGGATACTCACCAGTCCGCTCTGAGGCAAAAACCAAATCAAGGGTGTGACCTGCTATATGAGTCGGACCAGATACAAGTTGAGACAGCCCCATGGTTGTCATGGAGGACATGAAGAGCTGAGCTGGTCCACTGAGCGTAGCCTCGGCGTGGACGTTGAAATCCCCCAACACCACCGTGGCAGAGGCTTCCAAAACCACATCCGAGACCACCTCAGCCAGCTCAGATAGGGAGGATGCTGGGCAGTGGGGTGAACGGTACACCAGCAGCATCCCTATCCTGTCTCTCTGGCCCAACAGCATAAACAGGCCTTCAACCCCTGTTACAGTGCGAATTGGTCGTCTGGTGAGGGGAATGGACGTCCGGTGGACTACAGCAACACCCCCTCCCCTACCCTCTGGTCTGGAACAGTGCTGCACTGAGTATCCTGGGGGACAAAGCTGGGCAAGACTAGGCCCACCCAATTCATCCACCCAGGTCTCAGTAACGCATGCCAGATCGGCCCCTTGATCCAAAATCAAGTCATGTATGACAGATGTTTTATTCCGGACCGACCTGGCATTCAGGAGCAGCACGGCCAGAGCAGCAGGGTGGTTGGTAGACTTCCCCAAACTCTGTTGGCTGGGAAACAGAACAGAAGGAGTGATGGCTTCAATGCATCTATCACCCCTTCTCCTAATCTGTCTCTTCTGCTTCCCAACGCCATATCTCCCTCTGCCCATTACCACTGTGATACCACTGCCCCCCTGACCCACTCCTCCCCCTCCTGCCTGGCCTTGGCACATGTCTCCCTACCCAAAGCACAACACACACACACACACACACACACACACACACACACAGCTAAGAAAGTATTAAACACTAAACGATTAAAACAACAATTCTAAAAACAGCCGCCCCACAATTTAAAAACTCGCCCTGCAAAGGTGGGGTCAAGAAAAATGCCTGAAAAACCACAGCTTATCAGTTGCAGCTCCAGGAGGAGATAGAGTCCACCCCCGAAGACTTATTCAGCTTGTTCTGTATAGCTTGAAGAATAAGTGGGGTGGGGCAAAGTAAGTACCCAGCCCAGCAGCTGCAGGTCCTCCTCCTTCTCCTTCCAGCTTGTTCTTTATAGCTTGTGGAGTGGATGGGGTGGGGCAAGGTAAGTACTCAGCCCAGCAGCTGCAGGTCCTCCTCCTTCTCCTTCCAGCTTGTTCTTTATAGCTTATGGAGTGGATGGGGTGGGGCAAGGTAAGTACTCAGCCCAGCAGCTGCAGGTCTTCCTCCTTCTCCTTTCAGCTTGTTCTTTATAGCTTGTGGAGTGGATGGGGTGGGGCAAGGTAAGTACTCAGCCCAGCAGCTGCAGGTCCTCCTCCTTCTCCTTCCAGCTTGTTCTTTATAGCTTGTGGAGTGGATGGGGTGGGGCAAGGTAAGTACTCAGCCCAGCAGCTGCAGGTCTTCCTCCTTCTCCTTTCAGCTTGTTCTTTATAGCTTGTGGAGTGGCTGGGGTGGGGCAAGGTAAGTACTCAGCCCAGCAGCTGAGTACCTAGTCAAATTATACCTAGTCAAACTATATAAAATGGTGTGGAGGTGTAAATTTTTTTTCAAAAAACCAAACACAGAAGGGTCTGCTTTGTAATACTGAAACATTTCTAACTTTCTCTCTTCTTCCTGGTAAATCATTTCTCCCAAGATTCATTGAACTGTGGAGGGAGAAACAGTAAAGGAAGGCACATATTTGTAAGTTATTTGGCCTCATATTTGATCTGGCCAGATTCGATTGCATAGAGGTTGGGGCCAGCAGACATTGGGCCTTTCCACATAGGATGGGTTATTCTGCACAGCACTGGCCTGGATCAAGTAATTCAGGCCATGATAGACAAGGCCATGGAACATCTGAATTGCAGGTAGCCCATCCTGACCCAACTAGAGATTTTCATTCCCAGCCTCTGTAGCTGTTAGCCAGAGCTGCATTAGCCAGGTGCCTGGAAGTGGTACATTTCTGAAGCTGTTTCAGGATGCCTGGTGGTGAAAAGACACAAGGCATCTCAGCAATGCTATACTGACCAACCCATTTATGTGCTATCTGTACATGAGCATCTGGCTCATTTTACCAGCTGGAACACTGTGTGATCTGCTTGGAAGTGACCCATGGTTGGGCTGGACTGTGGCATCATCTTTGCACTGTAACCTATTCCAACACATCTTCCAATATAGGTGCAGCATTTTAACAAGAACCGTGGCCTCCCAGTGATTCCTAACTGGCCAGTATACAGAACTAGCAAATATACTAGGAACCTCAGTGAGATCTCCCTTAGACCATAAAGTACCTTAGAACAATGTATAGAAGAGAGGCTTCTAGTATGTTTGCCAGTCTGATATCCTGTCGAAGCCAGTCTGATATACCAGGTACACAATCACTGTTATTGTCAGGACTCTGCCAGCATGCAATTCCAAAAAGACCAGATCTAGGAAAGTTTAGGAAGCTGCTTTGCTGTTCAGGCACAGGCTAGCACAGGACAAGATCATTCTTTTGGAAATTGCTGTGGATCCTTCCTTCCTTCCCGCCCACCTGCCTGCCCAGTTCCTCATATGTACAGTGCACCCACACAAATAGCAGCACAGAACCAAGCTAGGTCAAGAAAGAAGAGCTGCTCTAGTCAAGGGACATAGTTTGGCTTCCATATTGCTCAATGTACAGCTGAATTCAATTGCAAGGCAAGAATAGATTCTGCTTAATTTCCCATAGATCTTTTTGTCTGTTTGTTCCTACCTGTGTGGTAAGCAACATCCCAGAGGAATGGATATGTACTTGAAGGCAGGGTGGGTGTTATGAATTCAATAAATGTGTGTGTAAAGGAGGCTGGGTGTCATGAAAGAACCAGTGTAGAACTGATGATCAGAAAGAAGAAGAAGAAAAGGCCATTTAAAGTCAGCGAACAGACAATGTCAATATTCTGGCTGAAGCAGGGTGATTTTTGCAGTTTTATGAGAATCTTCAGCACCCAGTTTCATCACTTTGACATTCTGATTTAGTTTTTGATTATACATCTCTGACATACATTATGGAGGATTCTCTGTTGCTGACAGTTAATATCAGGACTTTTATTTAGGACAGAATATTAATACCATCACTGGGGAGTAAACTGACAAGGCAGAGATGGATACCAGTGATGCCACTGGATTTAAGACTGCTACTTTCTCATGCCCCATGTTGAAAATATAACTTCCTTTGCTGTCAGTTCTATGGGGCTCTTGATGCAGAGCAGAATCTTCTCTGTGTACAAGCAGCTGGAAGGATGTGAAATTAGTATAAATCATGAACAGTAAACCAGGCAGGGAGTTAAACCTTTATAACAGGTGCAAGTGCTGCATCCAAGCTGAAAAAGAATCAAGTTATATCAAACAAACATTAAAAAGACACATGCCAAAAAGAGATTATAATAAAACATGGGTAGATTTAGTTCTACCTAATACCTGATTTAAATAAAAGTAGCATACAGAGACCAATATTAACTAAAAGAAGATTATTGTTCAAATGATTGTAATTTTGATTAGCCAAATGAACACATAAATCCAGTAAAAAGAAGTGCATATGAAATATGTTGAAAAGAAAAAAAAAGGGTTCAATTTAAATTTAGTGTCAGGAACAATGATACTATAGAGAAAACTAGTAGATTTACATAAAGTATTGACATTTGTTAAAAGTGCAACATGTTTTATCTGGTTATATACTGATTTTATTGTAATCCTCCATCACACCCTAGTGAGACAGAAATACAAATGATTGTATAAATATATTTATAATTCTAAGCATTGAGAACTGCTGGAATACTGGTGGCAGGAAGGCATCTCATTCTCCAAGATTCTCCATCCCAGCACGTTGTAGGCTGGTACAGATCAGATTTGCCTTAGAAATCAGCCCCCCTCCCACACACACACACATTTTAGATCACCCTGGTCATTCCTGGTCATATGTGATGTTCATGTGTGATACAATGTACGGTAATTAATAGATATAGATGTCACATTTTTTTGTTTAGTATACTTTATGGGTTGTATGCTTTTAAAGATATATATATACACACACACATATATATAGTATATTTAATTATATATATATATATACACACACATAAATATACACACACACATATATATACACACACACATAAACTAAAATGTTTATTTTGATTTTATTTTTTTTAAAAAACTTTCAATTACAGAATGCTAGCACTTTTGGAGCCAGCATGAGGCCTGGGAAAGCTCTGAGAGAGCCAAAGATGAGCATCACATTGTGGCCACATAATCATCATGCAGTGAGATATCACAGATCCTGATCTATCAGCCAGGGTCTGGAAGGCATTGAGGTGTCCCCCATGTAGATGATGAAAGGTAAGGACTCCTTCCTCATGCCAGGGGCTTGGCAAATGAGCACCAGAATGCCTAATCTTAGGCTCTTGTTCAGATTTGAATTTCCATAAGTTGCTGAACTGCAGCTTCCATCATTCCTTTTCACTGTACGACTGGCCAGGGCACATGCAAGATACCAAAGGCTGCATCCAGATGTCGCTTACTCATTCCACTATTTTATTCCAGAATAAAGCATGGATACCCAAACAGAGCAGAATAAATAAGGGATGTCTGGATGCAGTCATAGCCCAACACCATTGGGGAACCAGAGTTTGGACACTTCTGTTCTCATGTATCAAGCAAAGGTGTTTCCTATAGCTTAAAGTGAATAAAGTGCTCCTTGCCAGCGGTTATTTGAGTCCAACATGCATTATTACTGTTTGCTATTCTACCTGGGTTTAATGAAAAAATTATTTATTTATTTGCATCTTTATCCTGCCCTATACCCAAAGACCTCAGGGTGAGTTGTAATATTAAAAACCTAATGTAAAATGACAGTGCCTCAAGTTAGGGAAGAAAACCTATTTCCTTATTTATTTATTTATTTATTTATTTATTTGTTTGTTTGTTTGTTTGTTTGTTTGTTTGTTTGTTTTTCTATCCCGCCCTATACCCGAAGGTCTCAGGGCGGGTTACAATATTATATTAATCTTAGACAGGTCCCTGCCCTCAAGCTTACAATTTAGCCAAAGGCTGGAGCAAAGAGGTCTTCACTGCTCCCTTGAACATGTGAAGTGAAGGTGCCTGACACACCTTGGTATGTGTGTGTGTGTGTGTGGGGGATCATTCCACAATCAGGAAGCCATCATGAGAATGCCCTATTCTGAGTTGCCACCCCTTTTGCTACTGAGAGTGGTGGTGCATCTAAAGAGCCACAGGTTTCCTATTCCTGATTTTTGAACTGGTAATGAAGTCTGGGACCTTTCAGGTACAATACATATATCTACATAACTCATTCAAGTCTAGCTTTCACAAGAGATAATTCAAACTCATAGACCATCACCAGTCATACTGCATCAGGTCTTAGACCATGTCGGCATTCTATAGCTCTTTTCCTTGGACTTTTCTCAAATCAAGTCTTTGTGGTGGTTAAGATTTTTTCCTTTTTGCTGTAACGGGATAGAGAAACCACTTCTATCATTAAAAGACACCTAGAACTGGGTATGAGTTCCAAAACAGGTTCTATTTATAACACAAGCTCCTTTGATTGGGAATCAGACTTCTAGGTAATTAGCTACCAGGGTTTTAAATTAGTTAGATCAATAAGAGTGATGGATATTTTGCATATCTGAACACTAAGAGACTGTTCAGACACTTATATGGGTAATTTTGTGCATAGTTATCCATGTGTTATTGCCACTGAAATCAGCATGATTTAATTGAGCATGAGACTTCTGCTGACAGGTGCAACCCAAAGAAAGTTAAGTTGATTTAAGAACTGAGGTTCTGATGATTTTCATGTGATTTCAAAAGCCTTGACTTGGTTTGGCTTTTATTTATTATATTTAAGCCAAGCTTCCACTTCTAAAGTGTTTCTCACATGATTTGATGGATGCAGATGAAGCATTTTTTAGCTGCCTGATCAGATTTTGTTTTTGGCAATTGCAGTCACTCTCTATTTAATCTCTTTGTTATTTCTTGGAAGTTTCAGTGTACCATATTTTATAAAATGCTTTTTGTGTGTGAACACCAGAGACAGCAGTTTCAGATTAAGGACTACAGATGTGCCCAATCTCTAAACATGTGATTAAGTTTAAATCAAATCTAACAAGGAAATCCTAGTACAGGTGTACTTGGGCATAGAACTTCTTTTAACTTCCCTGGAGATGGGTGGAGCTTTACTTTAAAAAGCTTTCAAAAGCCAGTTCACTGGCTTCAGTTGGGCAAGAGTGAAATAGTCATAGGGAAACATACAATACGTATCCTTGATTGCAGTACTGCCAGTATTTGATAGCACTATGTATACATCGAAATGTCTGCTTATGTACTGATATTGTGTTGACTGTACAAATAAAGTGTTTTCTAAATTTAATTGGTAAGTATAGTGATGCACTATAGTGATATACTACCTCTTAGACATTATCCAGTTTGGAGGCAATGTCTAAATGTAAGAGGGCTTTGGCAGACTTTACTCTGATGGACATGTGGTACCAGCAATCAGAGGGAAAAGGGCCCAGGAAACCTGGGATAATCAAGCAGAAATACCCCATCAGGCAAGCCAAGTGAAATATTATGACTGGTTAATTGATAAAGTCTAGCAGACTGTACGCTGGGTTTGAGGCTGGAATGTCTCAAACCTTAGCAGTGTTCAAAAGTTCAAGAGCCACAGAGATGGAGAGATCTCTCCTCAGCTCAGGATAATGAATTCAGCAGTAGAGAATGGCTATGCACATAGACACAGAGTTCAGCCTTTGGTGTGCCTCAAACAACACACATAGCTGCTAACCCTTCTCCTATGATGAAGAAAAATACATCTAGCTGTGATCTTGCAGGACTTTGGCCAGGGTCACACCTTCACTTTAAACATTCTTCAGTCCATCTTCAGGTCTGACTTCTCACAGCTTTTCATTTCTATCCATTTTATTTGTGGATTTTCCAACCCCCGTTTGAACTTTCCTGAATGGAAAGTCCACAAATAAAACAACCTTTTATTTGAGTTTGCACTTAAGCACTCAGGATGGTCTCACACACTCTGGGATGCTCCATAAGCACATCACAGTGCTACCTCCACTCCATAGAGCCCATAGCATGCAAGGCTGCCCTAGTCTTCCAAATGTGTGGTACAGTAAAAATAGCTCCACCATGTGACTGGGAATATTTAGTAGGGTCTTGGTTGTCTCCTGGGTAAAAACCCTGCATGAGGTCAGAGTGAGGTGGGGCATACACTGCATTGTGATTGCCATAGCAACAGCCAGGCGCACAGTGGAAATTGTCATGGCTTTTGCTATGGCTACTTGGATGATCTGGGACAGACTTTGCGTACCTCAAGCCACCTTGGGTAAGCTGGGGACAGCACTGGCACTTACGTTGTGAACACTGGCCACAGTCCCTGAACTGGGTGTGTGCAAGGAGCCATTTTTTCACAATCTATTTGAGTTGAATAGAATGTGGAAAAATTCAGCTCCGGCCAAATACCCCCCCCCCCCCAGATGTGGGGGTATTCGTATCCGAGCACGGATATTCTATAAAATATCCATGCCCGGAATGGTTCTCCCTCACCTCTCCTTTCCCTCACCCCTCCTTTCCCACCCCCTCTCCACTTACCTTACCTTCTTGCGGTTGCCATGTGCGGCACCTTCTATGTGCCGCTGCCACTGCTGCCGCCATCCTGGGCCTTTTCCAGGGCCCTCTGGAACCACAAGAAGGCTCCCAGGAGGTAAATATAGGCCTTCTGGTAAAACCAGAAGGCCTGTATTTACCTCCGTGGAGCCTGCTCACCGTTGCAGAGGGCCCTAGAAGATGCCCACGCTGCCACCAGACTACGCCCGCCCCCAGGTAAGTAGGGCCTAGGGAGGTGGGCATGCACACTCCAGTGGCAGTGTGGGCTTCTTCTAGGGCCCTCGGAACCCTTTCACACCACCATTGGAGCAGGAAAAGGCCTGCGCTGCCATTGAAACTTCTATGGATACTGGATTATCTGATTCATGGACAGATCGAATAGGGCCCTACTCAATCCATGCACAAATCTTGGAATCTGGGTATATTTGTCCGGATTCCAAATGCACGGATAATCCATGCACATCCCTACCCTGGACTAACTTCAGTAGGATACATCCCACTAAAGTTAAGTGTGAAAAGGTGCATGTTCCTTCTATGATGCAGTGCTTAAATACTCAAATGTTCTTATGCTGATCTTGTTGCTCAATTAGTAATTTTACACCTTTCAGCTGAGGCTGAAGAAAAACACCAATTTTCAAGAACTGAAGGGAAAGGAGGGGGGGGGGTACAGCCAAGCATAACAATTGCCTGCCTTATGAAGCTTTTAGGTTAAACAAGAGGATATGATGTCTAGGTTTCTGGTTTTACTTCTGAAGTGAAATAATGGCTTTTCCAGCCCAGATCGTGAAGGGGGGGGCAGAGATGGGCATGTGTTCCATTTTCTGGGGGGGGGACAATAAGGTTGCCCCCCTGGAAAACGGAGACCACTGAAGGCTCTGAAAGCGGCTGAAGCCGCCGCTGTTTTTTCCCCTTATTTTACCGGAGATGCACTCTTTGCTTGACAGCTGGCTTGATATATCGGGAGATAAGGCAATCCAGCTTCCAATGAGGGTGGAGGGGGTGGAGAGGAGGTGGCGCTGCTCCCCCATACCAGGGTTCGGCACACTTCTCATGGGGATGCCTGCATCCGTGCCAAACTCGTACCTGTCCTGTGTTGCCGGGAATGCCATGGGGATGCCCCAGGTGTGTTCCCGGTCCCATGCCTGGCCCATGTGTGCCCAAACAGTGCCCAAAGGGTGCCAAACAGCTTGCATGGGGATGGGACCAGAGAGGAACTGAGAAGCAGAAGGTCACAGATTTATTCCCTAGTAACTGACCAGTAACTGAGAAGCTGGGAGTTACCATCCAGAAGAGGTTTTAATAAGCTATAAAGGGAAGTTGTAGGTTGGGGAGTCAGTGACTTCTGTCCACAAACAGAAGTGCCTTCTGCATGTGTGAATGGAATCTGGGTCCAAGCTACACTAAGCACTATTGTTACTCAAAGAACATATTTAAGAAATTGAGCAGAACTTTGAGGAGTCCATATTTTACAGGAAGGGGGAAGAAGAAAAATAAGATGTTTTGAAAAGCAATCATATGGAAGATTTAATCTTAAAAGTTTATATGGCATCTTTTAAAATAAATCAAATACACAGAGCTGCAAAGAGAGAGATTTGCAATTTAATGAAAAAAGATTACAAGGATAAATGGCTTCATGCAACTAGATGCTTTATGTCTTATCTAGCAAAGAAAATTCAAGCTAAATCTGTTACTGCTATTAAAAGAAAAAAATCCTGAAGAACTTTATGATACATGCCAGACAGACATTCTGCATTTGCATACACAATCTTATGAGCTTTCTCATTCTAGCAAATAAGTAAATGAACTTAAATATGCTCACTTTTGGCAATATGTCTTTGGATGTTTCCTTTTGCATTTGAAAATAAGATGGTTTGTGCATATTATTTTAAAAGGACACTTTTTTTCTTCAAATTTTGCTTCCTAGCTTGCTCAATTTGTTCCTTTTTATGACTTTAGAAGACTCCATGGACTGCTTCTGCACTGGCCCTTATTCCACATTATATCCCAAAAGAGAAACCTGCCATCCACATGCTAGTGCAAACTGTGGCAGACCCCAAGCAGAGCCTGCCATAGTCTGCACCAATATGTGAATGACAAGTCCCTATTCCAAGATATAATTTAGAATACTTAGTGAACCTGAAGAAGAAGAAGAAGAGTTGGCTTTTCTACCCCACTTTTATCATCCGTTTAAGGCGATTCAAAGCGGCTGACAAAGCTTTTCTATTCTTCTCCCCACACCAGACACCCTGTGAAGTAGGTGGGGCTGTGAGAGCTCAGAAGAGAGCTGTGATGAGCCCAAGGTCACCCAGCTGGCTTCGTGGGGGAGGGCAGACTTGGTATTCCCAGATAAGAGTCTTGCTCCCTAACCACTAGACCAAACACCAGAATGGCTCACAGCTTAGTAAAAGTTGTAGTCTGAATTAGCTGGAGTGGTACAATTAAGACAATATACATTTAGGTAAGACACAGGAAACAGGTCAGAAAAACTCAGAGCAGAAGATAGTTTAAATAGGCATCTATACACTTGAAAATCTATACACTTGGCAGATCAGATCTACACAAGTCAGCTTTCAGAAAAAATGAAGTTCTGGACACCTGTTAAAATTTCTCTGGACTGATGAAATGTACAGATATAGTTCAAATGGACTGATGCAAGTGATGAACAAACAAAGACAATGGACAAATGCGTGGTTGAATAGAGGCATGGTGCCATTCATCTACCACTGCCTATTATGGAATTTGAACACAGCTGTCAGCACCTGTATATGGATGGACAGCTACATGAACATGTGAGCACACAACAGCATTAATGCATGGCTGTCTTCAGTGAACTTCACATGGAGTCAGACAGAAACAAAGTTTGAACCGATTTGGAATTTAAATGGATCCTAAATTCATATGAAATGAAAATTTAATTTCTATAAAATCATTATTAATCGTTATCTTTTCTTTTTTCTTTAAAAACACTATATATAAAGTATTCTAACTTTCCATTCAAAGTTAGATGTATCCCAAATTTATTTATTTACTTATTTTAATATTAATGTCCTGCCCTTCTACCTTATGGTGCTCAGGGTAGCTTACAAAAAAATACAATTAAAATAATGTATATGAATTTTTTTAAAAAATCAAATTAAAATACACAGATGTAAATCCATTCAAAAAATAAAACAATGCATTAATTAGGAGATAAAAGGGAATTTCCAGATGAGCTAACCAGGATGAGAAAAAGCATCTGTAGGATCTATCTATAGGTGTACAGTCTGGAGACTTGTCTTGCATCATGTAGGGTTCACCACCACCACCACCACATTAATGGCTCTGGAGAAGGCCCACTGAAAACCATGGGCTCCCAAGATGGTTGATGTGGAGTGAGACTATTTTTCAAACACTAAGGTTCAAGGCTATTTGGCATTTTGTGGGTGGAAATCTTGAACTGGAACGTGGCACACAGTTGGTAGACAATGCAGTGTTTGTAGCACTGGGCTAATGTGTGACCATCTTCCAAACTTATATATTGTTTTGGCTTCATCATTCTGCACCAGGACGTTTTCAAGGACTGCAGTGTAGCATATGAGCACATTCAGAGGACATTGCCATAATTGGGCCAAGAGATATTGGTGCACAAGTTGCTAAAGTCAAGCAATCTCTAGCCAAGAACCTGACCCCTGGTTCTTACTTACTTCTGCTTGGCATCTGAAAATTCTGGTGAAGAGGATGTTTGGGGAGAATAAGCCAGAATACAGTGGGATAAAGAGAAGTCCTTTTATTTTTCCTCAGATAGTTGGGAGATTATTGGTGAGTTGATCAAGTAGGCACTGCTATGTATTTTTACTGCACACTGTCAGTTTCAGCTGTGATGAAATTAACTGAAATGTCACTTTGTCAGATGTAGAGTATATGAAATGAATTTGCATTTTTGCTAAGTGCATATTCCAGCATTCCAATTCTGCTCCTTCTTTCAATAAATGTTTTTTTTAAAAAAAGGTATGCCCATATCACAAAGTTACATAGGGGAGGGCAAGAAGGTGTTTTGACCTCAATTTTTCCCCTAAGAGAAGGAACTGATCATGTAGAACAACATGGATGTTCCAGTCCTTTAGAGGTCCATGCACAGAAGTTTTGGGCTGCAAGAACTGGCATTGAAAGAAGAGGAGGAGTAAGAGGGGAAGAGGAGGGTAGGAGGAGTTGGAGGGGGAGTAGGGCCAGTGTGCCTTCTAGAGTTCTGCAACCTGCTTAAAAAAAAAAAAATCACAGGTCAGCTGCTGAAAGGAATTGGTTTGGGTAGCCAGCCATCAGCTGCCAGCATTGCGAAGCTCTTGCCAAGGGATCCAGATTGAAAAAAGTTTCCTGGTCTATCTTTGTTGTTGTTGCACTATTTTCAATGTTATAAAGAAGTGCACTTCTGCATTCATTTTAGTCTTGTCCCTTTCCAGTTTTATACTAGAATGCACTTGGAGAAGAGCAGGTATCGTCAGGCCAGTCTCCAATCTATTACAGTAACAGGAATTCTAGACAGGATGTGGTAAGGGCAGAGCTCTTGCCCCAAGAACAAGTGCATGTGCCACTAGATGTGCTTAAACTATTCAGGTCTGACCTCTTCTTAACCCAAAACACATGCAATTTCATCTGAATTTCATTTGAAGAACAAGGTAGAGCTTGTGTGTAGCTAGAAATTTTTGAACAAGAAAAAAATATTGAAAGAAGAAAGTATTCTTTATAGGATTTGTACAGCCTAAATTATATGTAGATGTTCAACTATATATATCCTTAGTAGAATTTAAAACTGAAATACAGGTTACCACTGTGTGCGATATTATGACCAAGTAATCTGTGTATCTGCTGAAACTCCTGTTTGAATACTAAATACCGCAGCCCAGTGCAATCTCTCCTTATGAATCTTTATCACTGGAGAGAAAACATATGTAAGGCAAGCTACCATTCTCAACTTGAGGCCATTAAGAAAATGCAAAGCTACAAGAATTCCTTCCCCTGCACACAAATGAAATATAGAAAATACTAGATGAAAAATTACAAAATGAAACAAAATTAAATATAACCCAACATTTAGAACTAACCAGCCTGTTCATAGTTCCTAAGTACCAGTGAAAGCCTTCAAAACCAAATAAACATCCTCCTACAGCAGCAGCAGCAACAACAAAAAGGAGTAGTCATCTCGTAACACATTCCACAGCATGAGCATTTCTAGCAGAAAATCACCAAGTCTCTGCAATTCTCTCTCTCTCTCTTTTTTTTTTTTTTTGCAAATGACTGGAGGGAATCAGAAGAGTGATGTGGGTTTAATAGGCTCCCTGTAGGCTGCTGCAGAAGTGGACTACAGAATTTGGTAGTGACTCATGCTTCTGAATTATTCCTGGGGTTGTGTCACATTTAATTTGGGCTTATTAAAGATTGCTTGGGGTGAACTTAAATGAGAAAAATGAAATTGGGGCTTGTGTGGGGGAGGGGGAAGGGTTATATTTGTTTTGTCACCCAGTTCTTCGTCCTTGTCTGTAGTATACTTTTTCTAGGGCCCCGTTCCCATGCAGCTTTTTTCAGAGCTGAACTTTTCCAAAGGATCAGAGGAATCTGCAGTTTCTCAAGATTAAAGGTCCCAGAACGTGGACTATATGTATTCTGATAAAAAGTCTCACTGAAGGATGTAGAAATAATCCTCGCTATTTAGCAATGGGAACGCATTCGTTTTTCTGGGGTGGGGAACCATGTGTTGGGGGCATTCTCTTCAGTTTCCTCTGAGCCAATGATAAGTAGGGATGTGCACGAATATTCGTAGGCATTCAAAATCCGAACAAATGTGCGAATTTCGACATTCAAACTTGAATAGAATGTCCTGAAATTTGAATGTAAACATTCAAATCAAATTTTGAATTTCAGATCTATTTGTTCTAATTATCCGGACATTCATTTGTGTACTGGTTCGTATGCAATGTGTACTTGAAGATCCGCATCTTTCCCACATCCGTATGCACTTGTATGGATCTGTATGGGACAAAACAGGTTGCATACGAGATAACTGTGGGATGCATATGGACGTGTACGGATGTGTGGAAGATGCATATATGCACATACAAATGTTGTCAACATTTGTTTGTGTACATTCAAATAAAAAATTTGAACGAATGGATTCGAATTTGGTAAAGTCGAATTGAGTCTTGTTAAAGTCGAATTTAAAAGATTTGAATCGAATTAGATTTTGGGGTATTCGATTCAATTTGAACAGAATGTCAAAAAAACATTTGTGCACATCTCAAATGATAAGTGTGATTTCCCCTCTCTTCCCCTGGCTGCCACCATGAGATTGGAGCCAGGGGAGAGTTGTAACATTTGTAACTAGATCAGTGTAACAATCATCACTCCCTCCTTCCATTCATGCTGCTTGCCTTTATCTCCAGGATTTTGCACTGCCATGATCTTCTGATGCAGCACAATTGTTGGCTCGTAAGCCTCCATTTCCCTCTGTCCTTCCTCTCACACCTGAACAAAGCAAAAGACTCCATGCTGTCAGGTGGTGCTTTGTTTTGCTTTCCTTCATTCTCTAACCCTCCACCTCACTCTCATCTCTCCTCTTCATTCCTGTTTGTGTTAATAAAGCAGTTGGTTAATGTTAAAATGTTAATAAAAACTCATTGATGGTGTTAGGGAGGTGAGAGACTGAGCAAAGGTGTAAAGGAGGAAGGCTCTGCTCTGCAAGGGAATACCTGCCCTGATGACATCAGGGTATGAGGAGGAGGAGGAGGGGAGGAAGGAGGGGTGACAGTTTCTCCCCTGTGAGTCTGCATTAAAAGCTAGGAGTGGGAATACCAAAAAACTGGCCTTGCTGCTGATTGTAAAAAAAAGATTAAAACTGAGATTATATTGTTCAGTGGGAACATGGCCTAGGATACAAAAATGTGCCAGAATCAATAATGAACAGCAAAACCTAGATACACACACTTGATTGCAGCAGTGTTGTCTGGATTTCAATTCCAATGGCCCCCCTCTCAACCCGGTGGAAAGTTTGAGCCACACAAGGCCCAACTGGCTGCATAAAGTGTATTCCTCCCATTGTCTGTGGCCATGAACTAATGGTTGAGTATGGGTCCCAGCTCATCCAACCTATCACCTGATGGTCCATGGCTCACACAGATGGTGCTTGACTCTTCCAGCTATGGCAGCCAAAGAGGAAGTTGGAGCACCAGCACCAGGACCAGTGTTGGCTGTCATATCACCCTTTCTCTCCTTCCTCCACCAGTGCACAGTGAGAGGAAGGAAAGAACTGTGCATTCCACTGCTGCTGAGCCACAGAATGACAGTGAAGTGCACAATAGCCCAGGACTGAATGACAGTACATGACATCCATTTCTGCACTGCCTCCCTGCATGCATTGTACAGGGAGGGCACCACACTCCTGCTTGACATAGGGTTTGGTAGTATCTTGTAATTCAAGGCAAATAGGTAGAACAGTTATCAGAAGCTGATATTCTCCACCACAGAAAACTGCTTATCATCAAGGGTGATCAACTCAGCAATGGTCTTTTCAAGGAAATGTCTACCATGGCAATCATACCAGCTGTCCCCAAACTGGTACAACCATTACTCTGGGCAGCAAACACATCACCAGTGGTGCTAGTCACAGGCACACTGGGCCAAGTACAATCAAGCAAGGAAAAGGCTGCCAGGTTAGCACTTCCACAGATGTTTCACCAATACCACTGTGCCAAGATGCTTCAGGTCCTTCCCTCTGCTGATCTGTCTCATACAGTGATTGAGGCAGCATAGTTTTTCATCATTATTATTCCTAAATATTTCATTTTTTGAATATCCTAACTTTAAACCACATTTGCTCAAATTATAATCTGATCCCTTGGATGGGGTATTTATAATTTCTGAGTTTGGAATGTTTATTTCTAGCCCATATGTTCGAATTTTTCCACTTCTTTTTGAACCTGAAATATTTCTTTAGGTGGGTCTGATATTATTAAAGCCTCATTGTCAGGTAAATCTACTTTCATTTCTTCCTGTCTGATACTATAACTTTTCCATTTAGTATTTGTATGTAATTCATTAGCTAATGGGTCAAATAATTAAAAGGGGTAATGGACATCCTTGTTTTGTTCCACTACAGAGTTTTATATCCCTAGAATATATATAATATATTCTTAATTTACCCTCATTTCCTTCATATACCTTTATCAATATTTCACAGGAATTTTACCCCAAATTATATTGGGTTCATATATTAAATAAATAATCACAATTAATATACCTACTTGAGTTTAATTCTCCTTTGCTTGTTCAGTTCTCAGGATAGGGGGTCTGTTGTCTGCATGCTAATAAAAACTGTGGCAGGCATCACCTGGGGCCTGCTATAGCCTGCACTAGCATGTGGACAGCAGGCCCCTATTTCAGGATATATTCCAGCATAGGCCCTTAGTCTCTAATATTCCTGCCTTTAACAAAACCATATCATTCATCCTCTATTAATTTTGCTAATAATTTTTCTAATTCATTAGCAATAATTTTAGTAAATATCTTGCAGTCTTTTAAGCCTCAAAGTCAGTCATTTTCTGAGCTTTGCAGATTACTACAAGCAACACCCATCTTCATGACAGTAGTGGTGGAGAATGGTGTGAGACACCATTAGAGGACTTTTTCACAATTTCAGAAAAAGCACCTCAGATGGCACTTTCTGGCCATGCAATGGGATGGTGGTCCAAATACGTGAGGGATACTACAATCCCCTTGTCCTTTGGGTTCCTCTACAATGCCATAAATGCACTATGTGGATTCTGCCCTTTATTTGTGTGACGGTGTGGTTTTCCCCTCCCAGTGAGTTCTTGGATCAAGCAAACATCTTTTTATTTTGAGATTTTGTGTATTTCTCTATTTTGTATTTAATTTAGTGATGTATTACTATATTTTTATTGCTTATCTTCTGCTTTAGTTGTTGTTAACTGCCTTGACCAGTTTGCTTGGAAAGGCAGTATTCAAACAATTCATAAGATAAGATAAAATAAGATAATACAAGACATTGACCAATGGACAACAAAATCACAATTCTGTCCCACAATTCCCAACGATTAAATGAGAAGCATGGTGCTACTTGCAACTATTAGAGATCCTTACAGACAAGTCGCAGTTTCCTTATCTGTTTTGGTTCAAAGCTAAAGGACCAGCATGCAAGATGTGGTATGAACAGATGGCTGGCTTAAGCTAATTGCTTTAAATACCATTAGCAGAAAGGTCTCCTTAACCTAACCCTTCCTCTGAGCTGGCACAGCTACCAGCTTCTTAAAGGATAAAGTCACAAGCAGTCACTGGAGAATTTCTAGATCTCTGTAAAGCTTCAGTTTAAGTTGGTCTGCAACATGGTGATACAATTGCAAGGTATTTTCTTTTACAATAAAAAAGCAGAGCTTGTGTTGAATGTGATTGAGGAAAATGTCCCATATTCAACATGTTGCTCTAAAAGAATTTGGACGTTGAAGCATGAGAATGAATGGAATCTCGAGCAGTCCTTTGTTGGGAAGCTTAAAGGTTGTGGATAATTTTCATGCATTCTTTGGGTGTGTCCAGACTGGGGGATACTGCATTACATCTGACACCCTATACTTTGTAGTTACTGTGGATTTACTTGCTGAGGAACAATCAACACTCACTCCGCAATATCAGGTAAATTTGAAGTTTTCCACCATCCCAACAGGACGGCGAGAAACAGCAAAACTCAGCTCCCATTGGCTGTCCCATCCCATGTGTCATGCGCCTCACTGCATGCACCATGGAAATGTCACAGCTGCCAAAGAGGAAGCTGCGGACCTCCACTTGGAGTGGGACATTGCGTTCACAGCCAGGTAAGCTGCAAATGTTTATATAACTGCAGATTTTTATCAGCTAGTCTGGAAGGGACCTTTATCTTCTTTTAATGCTGGATGAAAAAAAATCTGTAATGTCTCATGGGACTTCGAACTCAACAACGTGGCAACCCTCCCTCCGAGTTCTTCGTGCTGTTCCCCATAAAGCTAGACCTTAATGACCAGAGTGGACAGCAGGCCCCTATTTCAGGATATATTCCAGAATAAAGCCAAGTGTGAGTAGGCTTCTGCAAAGCTAGGCCCCTATTTCAGGATATATTCCAGAATAAAGCCAAGTGTGAGTAGGCTTCTGCAAAGCTAAATCATGCCTTGCAAACTTGTTGGAATTATTTGAGAGTGTCAATAAACATGTGGATAAAGCTGAACTAGTAGACATGTCTATCTGGACTTCCAGAAGGCTTTTGACAAAGTCCCACATCAAAGGCTACTGAGTAAACTCATCAGCCATGGAATAAAAGGACAGGTTCTGGGTTTGTGCTTGGCTTAAGGGAAGCAGAGAGTAATAATAAATGGCCAATTCTCAGGGTGGAAAGAGGTAAAAAGTGGGGTCCCCCAAGGTTCAGTGTTAGGACCAATGCTTTTTAATTTATTCATCACTGATCTATAAGAAGAGGTACATAGTAAAGTTTGCAGATGGTGCTATATTATTCAGGGTCGTAAAAAGAGATCTCTTAGCACTGGGTGAGTGGGCATACAGTATGTGCTTTAATCTTAATAAGTGCAAAGTAATGCACATCAGGGCCAAAAATCCAAATTATGTCTATAAACTGATGGGGTCTGAGCTTTCTGTAACACACCAGGAAAGGGATATCGGGGTTCTGGTGGACAGTTCAATGAAGGTGTCAGCTCAGTGTGCAGCAGCAGCAAAAAAAAAGCTAATTCAGTGCTTGGAGTAATTAGGAAAGGAACAGAAAACAAGTCAGCAAGTGTCATTTTGCTGCTTTATAAATCTATGGTGAGGCCACATTTGGAATACTGTGTACAATTCTGGTCACCACACCTCAAAAACGATATTGTAGAACTGGAAAATGTGCAGAAAAGGGCAACCAGAATGATTAAGGGGCTGGAACACCTCCCTTATGAAATCAGACTGCAACGTCTAGGCCTCTTCAGCCTGGAAAGACAGCATTTAAGAGGGGACCTGATTGAAGAATATAAAATCATGCACAGTATAGAAAAGGTGGATAAAGAAAATTTATTTTCTCTGTCACACAACACTAGAACCAGGGGGCACTCTATGAAGCTGATGGGTAGGAGAATCAGATCAAACATGGGGCAGTATTTCTTCACTCAGAGGGTCATTGGTCTATGAAATTTGTTGCCAAAAGAGGTGGTAGCAGCTACCAGCCTAGATGGCTTTAAGGAAGAGTTAGACAAATTTATGGATGACAGATGTATCAATGGCTACTAGAATGGATGCCTAAGTACATCTTTCAGGCCATGGGGACAAGCAGGATATTTTTAAGGCCATTTGCTGGGATTCGAGAACAGAAGGTTTGCCCTTGTCTCTTCTTGAGATGCCCATGGGCAATTGGTGGGCCACTGTGCGCGACAGGATGCTGGACTAGATGGGCTGTGGCCTGATCCAGCAGGGCTCCTCTTATGTTCTTATTGTATCCACCTCAGTTCAAAAGAAAACCTTCAGAGTCTCCTTAGTATTATTATCTCACTGTGGAATTAAAGGGGACTCTAGTCACACATGAATGGAACAGGGAAATAACAGCTGGGTGTAATAGTTGGTGTGCCAGCAGGAACTATATGCCACTGGTGATAAATGTTACAGTTTGCATAATATTTACAACATTTTCTGTTTGAAGAAATAGCATGACATTACTACAGTATGCTGTATTGATCAATGCTGTATATCAAAGTTAAACTGAATGTTACTAATACTGTTTCAAACTAGCATCATAAATAATTATGTGTCAAACACACACCTCCATCTTTTCTCTGAATTAATCTCATGTCTTTCTCTCTTCATGCTTTTATTTACAGATCAGATATGGCTAACTTGTGAGCCTTTCATAGGTTGTTGAATTACTTTTCCTGCCAGTAGCAGTCATCTTGGAAAGTAACAAAGGAAGATGAGTGGGGTATGGACTTGCCAACCTTGCTGTAGAAATATGGACAGTTATAATAAACATTGGAAGGTAAGAAGAGACAGTTTCTTAAGCCCTTTTCCTTGTCTGAGTTGCTTTCTTCAGGATCCTAGGGACTATTTATTATTTAAATCTATATACCATTCTTCACCCTCAGGTCCCAGAGTGGTCTACACACAAAAACAAAACAAAAATTATTACAGATAGAAACCATAAAAACCATATGTGTTCAGACCACTGCTAGTAGCTGCTGGAAGATCTCCCCAGATTGGTGTTTCTAGGAGATGTCCTAGACGTGTGTTAAAAATGGGGACAGGAGCTTCGCCAGGACACTACTTGTGTTGGGAGTCTTTTAGTGTGAAGGTTTGAATAATGATAAATTGGCTATAATGCTCTGCCAATGCAGACAGCAGGCAGAAGAGAATGCAAAATGCAGTTTCTTTGTGAGAACAGTTTTATTAATAATTAGTATGAAAACAATAAAATAAATGGCAAAAATGGAGAGGCACTGTGCACAATGCTTCAAAAGAGGCCAAAACATAAGCAAAAATAGATTCCCAGCAGGGCAGGCACAAGACTTTGACCAGACAAGAGGCAGTAGCTTGGTAAAGAAAAAAAAGTATCAATTTAAAAGCACATGTTTTGGTAATTTAGAGATATAGAAGAGATACATTTACATTTCTATCCTGCCCCATACCCGAAGGTCTCTGGGCGGGGTAACAACAGATTAAAATAGAATATACATTAAAAGACATTAAAAAATCAGCACATATAAAACAAAATACAATATGCTTTAAATGATAGTGTCTGTACTGGGGGAGGGAACATTAACAGCTCAGCCAAAGGCCAGGGCAAAGAGGTGTATCTTCACTGCCTTCCTAAATATATATAAGGAAGGGGCCTGACACACCTCGAGGGGGAGGCTATTCCATAGTCTGGGGGCCATCAAAGAAAAGGCTTTCTCCCAGGTGCCCACCAACCTCACTGTTGAAGGTGGTGGGACAACCAGGAGGGCCTCACCACTTGACCTTAAGGCACAGGCAGGTCGATATGGGAGGAGGCGTTCCTTTAGATATTTGGGGCCCAAGTCATTTAGGGCCTTATAAGTCAGAGTCAAAACCTTGAATTGGGCTCGGTAGCGAACTGGCAGCCAGTGCAATTCTTTTAAGACTGGCACGATGTGCATCCGGCTAGATGTTCCGGTCAGCATTCTAGCAGTTGCATTTTGCACTAGCTTCCGAACCGTCTTCAAGGGCAGCTCCATGTAGAGTGCATTACAGTAGTCCAATCTAGAGGTTACCAGAGCATGGATAACTGTGGCCAAGTCATCTCTATCCAGAAAAGGCTTCAGTTGACGTACTAGTCCTAGTTGGGAATAGGCGCTCCTGGCCACGGACTCCACCTGAGCTTCAAGTGTTAGCGTGGAGTCCAGGAGAACCCCCAAGTTACTCACCTGTCCCTTCCAGGGCATTGCAACCCCCTCAAGGACAGGATGTCTCCCAACTACATGGACCCGAGATCCTGTGACACACAGCATCTCTGTCTTGTCTGGATTTAGCCTCAATTTATTCACCCTCATCCAGCTGTTGCTGTTATGTTATAGGATCTGGCTGCCCTTTATTCCAGATAAATAATGCTTTGTACTAAGTCATTAATGTTCATTTTATCTTCCTTGGGAAGGCATAGAGTAATTTTACTGATTCATTTACAGTGCTCCAGACATAAATTTAAAAAATGCAAACTTAGTTTTATTCCAAAGTTAACAAGTTTGCAGGGAGAACAGATCATCCCCATGTTCCCCCAATCCTCCAAAGCAGCAGGCAGGACTCTTCTGACTGTGTGGTCAGCCCCTTCCTCTCTGAGAGACCTACTGTTTCCTGGTGAAGGTGAACTCTCGTGAACTCTCATGAGATCTTGCCCAAACACCCAGGAAAAGGGAAAATCCACAGCCAATGTTCAGGTAAGTCATAGTTTTGTTTTGTTTTTGCTGTGCAGCATTGGGCTTTACTTCACAGGGACTGGAAAACGTTCTTAAAAGCTGGTCTAAAAACTGTAAAAGCTGCTCCACAGCCATTGTCTTGATGCAGCCTCAGTCAGTGGAAATAAATGGCAAAGCTCGGCAACGGTACTACTTTCTGCCTTCCCAAATATATAAGAAGTTAGTAATATGATATGAACTGGTTATACTGAGTATTATCAAGGACTTATTCTCAATTGCTGATATGACCAAAAACTTAAAATATAGCTGGTAGATTGAAACTGTTCAGTTTGTAGCTCATTGCTTGGTCCTTAAAAAATACTATGGCCTGCAAGAAATACTGTTAAATTTAATGAAAAACCTTTCAAATCTCATTCTTATTTCCCCTGTGATTCCAGTCCAAATAGCCAACAGGGGAACTGACTTGTTATTTATAATCAGATCATCAATGTGTTATTCTGGTATAGTTTCAGTTGACTAGGAAGTGTAAAGTTATATTTCAGTGGCAACATTAGATAAAATTCCCCAGCATCACCTGTTGTGGTACATATTCACTCCATACTTTATTATTTTTTTCCAATATTTATCTTCATTCTGATATTATTGCACACTGGAGAAATCAATGGAACATACTGCTTCACCGCTGTGAGCAGTGGGTGTGCAACTGTATGTATGTTAGTCTTTGCTGTTGTTCATTCAAAATTTTCCTATTCATTAAAGCCTTATTCCTTTCAGAGATGTGTTTTGCAATATAACAAAACACAAACCATTTGATGGGGCATAAATCAGCCATTCGCCATCTGCATTCACCCTTTCCCATTTTTCAGTATGAGACATACTTTGATGAATGGCTGCTCATGTCCTTAAACCAACACATTGATACTGAAAAAAGCACCATTATTTTGGTTAACTGAATTTGCAGTTAATGGCTGCATCTTCATGCTAAATTTACCATGAGATGCATACATATATAGGTCTGGCCAGGCACATGGTGCATACCTATTTTCTCTTACAGACCAGGCTCAACTGGCTTTTATCCTGTTTTGCTTAAGCTCAACAGATAACTTTGAAGCCCAGCCTAGTTCGGGTATCTTGGGCTCTCAGTTCTGAAGCTTGCAGGTTTCCCCTGACTGGTGCCAAAAGGTGTGCTCATCACAACAACCATGTGAGTAAATGTAGCTCCACTGCCATGGTTTACTGCTTCCTCCACAATTTTGGTAGTTGAGTGTCGGAGTCTATGTTCAGACTTAACGAAATGGGTGCCTCAGAGAAGATGAAGAAAAGTAGAAGAGTTGACTTTTCCACCCCACTTCTCACACCCATTTAAGGGGACTCAAAACAGCTGACAAGGCTTTCTATTCTTCTCCCCACAACAAAACACCCTGTGAGGTAGGTGGGGCTGTGAGAGCTCAGAAGAGAACTGTGACTAGCCCAAGGCCACCCAGATGGCTTTGTGGAGGAGTGCGGAATCAGACTGTGTATTCCCAGGTATGAGTCCGGCTCCCTAACCACTAGACCAAACTGGCTCATGTGTATAATCTTCACATTCCCAACCTGTCCTTAATCCACCCTTTCTAGCACAGAGTGTTTAGGAGATGGTAGAGGGAAAGACTGGCATGTGAACCATCTCACCACAAAGTCTTCTCTAAGCCACCTCAGAGATTTTTATTTTTGTTTATATTTATTTACTTTTTGCTGTGTCTTATCATAGCCAGGGTTGCTGCAATGGTTGACACCCCTCCAAAGTCAAAGAGAACGAGAAGACCATCTTCTCACTATTCTCTTTTGCTGGACTGACTGAGAGCTGAGGAAAATTGTCCCAGTAATGGCAGACAGCTTAGGGCAGAGGATTGGGTGCCTCTCTGCCCTGCCTCACCTTACCCTGAGAAGGGCAACCCATTGCAGCACCCAGAACATGGAGGACAGCCAGTGGATTCTGGGACTTGTAGTCGGGAAGGGACCTGAGCTGGCTTCCCCACTGTGCTCTCGCCCACCTACTACTGACAGCACTGTGGCTGCACTGTTTCTGGATCCACCTCACCTCTACCCCAAGGTGTGTACAAACAAGTTAAAATTATTTGAGTCACCAGTCCGTCCCGAAACAGACTATCAGGTGTAAACACATCCTCAGAGGCTGCATCCCCATGGGCTCCGTTTACCGTGGGGCTGAATTGGGGCAGCCCCAATGCGCATTCTAGTGTGAATTAAGAGGTCTCCTTGTGACTGGGGACAGCGTGGGTTCAAGGCGAATCCGCCTGTCCCCATGAAAGCCAGAGATCACGCAGAGAAGCAGGAGGAGGAGAAGCGGCTGAGTGCGCCAAGCCGTCGCTGGCCATCCTGGCTGCAACGGCTGCACCCAGCAGCAGTGCTGAGAGCAGCACCGGCAACAGAGCAAACCCTCCTTGCCCCGGAGATGGTTCCATGGTGCCTGGCCCAGCCTGCTGCCTTCTGCACATGGGGTAAGACGGAGGCTGCAGCAGGGCTCACTCTGTGCTTCCGGCTGCCTGTTCTCTCTCAGGTGGGGGAGGTGATAGGAGGCAGATCGTTCTTGCCAAACTGGCTCTGCCTGCCAAGGGTGAATTATTCTGAGCAATTCTGAACAATTGGCTAGATTTGCAAATTGCAAATGCTGCAATCAGAGTGTCCCCATGCCTCAGAATAATATGTGCTTGGCTGCTAACTCACAGCGAGAACAGTTGCAAAGGGGTTTTTTTTGATGCGGATTTGTGCCTTTTGTCCCACATTAGCCGCAGATCAGAGGCTCTTCATGGGGACCCTCGAGGCAAACTCATGTTCGCCTCTGAGTATCTTGATCATGGGGACGCCCCCAGACCAAGAAAGGGCATCACAAAAGATGGCTATCGGCCTTCCAGCACCCTTCTCCAAGTGCTCTATGGTGGCAGGTACCCCAGGTATTTGACTGCTGCACCCCAGGGCCCTCCTAGGAACCCCCACCACTATAGGTGTGGATACTTCCTGAAAGTAAAATTTGATGAGTCTTGAATGGACCTGGGGTAGCTCTCCTGAATGTTCACCCAGATATTTCCAATAGTATTTCTTCTTCCTCTCACTGTCACATTGATTTGCTAAACTTGCAGTTAAAAATGCATTTAGTCGCTACCAAGCATTAAACGACCATAAGAAGCAGTAAATAGTTGACTTTGTATTAAAAAAAATTCATATAGTAAAGTTTTAGCACATTTCTAATTGGAATCAGGGAAGGGGGTGGATTCCTTAGGCAGCAATTGAAAAAAACTACTGCTTCCTTTCATAAGCAAATGAAAATAATCAATTTTATAGTGCACTCCTACCCATTTCTACTTGGCAGAAAGAACACTGAGCTCTATTAGACTTACTTGCATTTAAGGTGGCAGAGTCCAGAATTATTTCAAAATGTCAATGAAATTAAACTTCAGTCCTTGGACTGGGGAGGACAAACAATTCTTTTTCCATTCAAGTGGATTGTGACTGCCTTCAGTGGAGGAAAAAAGTGCCATAAGGAGCAATATTAGCAGCAATTTTACTAATGATTTTTTAAAATGTTCTTTATAAACATGAGGATATGTTTGTATCCAAATCCACAGCTTTTATAATAGCACTTAAATGCACAAAATGTGCTTAGAAAGTGTTGGCAATTAGTGTGCGTCATAGAAGAATGGCCTATACTAATCCACTGATTTAGAAAGAAAATAGAGCAATAAACCTTTTTACATAGCTACTAACTCCAAAGTGTTTGCCTCACCATCTGGACTTGGTATTTGTCACCTGCCCAGCAATGCATTTATTCAGCTTTTAAAATTTGTGGGGATATAGTTAATTTATTATATTCTCAAATGTTTGCTTTTATTTCTGTTTGATTATGGAGATGTGCAATGATCTTTGCCATCAGATTACACACATTAAATAGGAAATATCAAATCTCTCTGCCAGTCCTCTCTTTGTATTTGGTCTTTCACACCATTAGCCAAATATGACCTATGTATTGAATTACTGCAGAATCATTTTCCTAATATAGTTGTAGCAGCATAAGGATGTATTCCCCAACTGCTGACATTAAAAAGGGTCAATTTGCCCCATTTCTCTCCTTAATTGGAATTGCTATGTTTCAACATGTGTTCTACAGCCACAAAGGAAATTACTAAAGTTTTTTTTAAAGACACTTAAAACTGCTCCACCCACCCACGCAATGTGTATACACAATTCTGCTGGTGTCATATTAATCTTACGTTTGCTGCTGCTTCCAAAATCACTAGGATATTCATAAGCCAGAAAACTGGGAGAGCTTACTGGATCTCCCTCCCTCCCCCCCCCCCAAAAAAAAGGTTGTCTATCTCAGATTAAAATGAAAGGATATATAAAAAACACAGCTATTTCTTGTTTGATTCACAAAATTGCCTGATTATGTCTGTCATCAGATAATGATGGCCATTTTGTGAATACGTGCATGTGCATACTGATACATATATTAGTATGTTCTGTTGTATTTTATTTTTCTAATACTGTATTAGTTTTAAAGGCTTTTCTTCTGCTTTTTTGACTACATCTTCACACAGGGAAAGAAGTGTCCCTGGGACAGCCAGAGGGCATTCCTACCATTCACAGTCAGTCACATTGCGGGTGAATTGGCACTTTGCCTCCTGTCATTGGGAGGCAAAGCGCTAGAATACTTTAGGCGTCTGTACCTGCAGACACCCAAAGCATTCAAAACTTATCTGGCACTTAATTGATGGCTAACTGTGAATGGCTGCTGTTGCAGTGGCCATCAGAGAACCCCCGTGATGGCACTCGTACACCTGCAATGCAGTGCATAATCACCAGAAGAGCAGCGTGCAGAGCTAATAGGTGTGTGGTACTTTTGAGTGCTTCATGTCTATATGGCATGGGGGATGCTCCAGCAAGCACAGAGCCATTTTTGGTAAAGAAACAGCTCCATGCAGTGCAGTTGCTCCATGCTGGAGGGTCTGTCGTGCTTAACTGTCATATACGTGAAAAAAGCTCTGTGTCCTTAAATCATAAGAACATAAGAGAAGCCTTGCCAGATCAGGCCACAGTCCATCTAGTCCAGCATCCTTGTTTCACACAGTGGCCCACCAACTGCTTCTGGGTATCACAAGGAGAAGACAAAGGCAAAGCCTTCATCTGATCTGGAATACCTGCAAATGGTCCTGAGAGGCCTCCTGCCTATCTCTCCAACCTGAAGGCAGTACTAGGCATTGATATGCCTGTCCTCCATGAATTTGTTTAACCCTTTCTTAAAGCTATCCAGGCTGGTTGCTGTTACCAATACTTCTGGTAGTAAATTTCACCCAATAAATATCTGAGTGAAAAACTACTTTCCTTTGTTTGTTCTAACATCCTTGCCTCTTGTGAACAATCCCATCTAGAAGCCATCTCTAAGCCACCTCAGAGATTTTAATTTTTTTTTTCTGTGTCTGATTAGCCTGTGTGGTTCCACTGCAGTGGGTGGCTTTGCTCATCTCAGCCAATCTAGACCCTGCCTCAAACCTCTCTCCCTCCCCCTAGAACCCACCCTTGCCTAGAGAATAGGTGTTGTTTCTTGGCTCTAAAGCGTGAACCACTAGGGCTGGCCCTCTTTGAGAGTGGCTTTCCCAAGTGGGCATTTGTTCAATTTAGCACCTTCCCTGGATGCCAATCATTTTGTTTGTTTGTTTTTGCTGTTGCTGTTTGTTCCTCTTTGACAGAACAAGGCAGTATAACTCCCACTTCCATTCTGAGCACCATTCAGATTGTATACTGTAGACGACATGCTGTTTTGTTTTGCTTTGTTAGGCGATAACAAAAATTTACTTACCCATCCTTACTGTGTCATCGACCTTCTCTGTCAGGTGATTTGAATTCACAGCAGCATAAATCAAGTAAGATGTAGAATAGCACAGTAACCTGGCACAGTCATAGAAAGTGGGATCTAGCATTCTGTCATTTTGGGGTTGTCAGGTTTTTGTATCATTCCTAAATCAGCCTAGGCTTACACTACTGTATAATAAGTCAGGGTGTAATAAAGCACCTTGCATTAACTTGTGTTGATGTATGTGATAATCAGACATCAGCTGGCCTTTCAAGGAATTTATTATGCTCTAAACATGCTAACATGAACAGCAATTTAATAATGGCAGTACGACCACAGTGCAGAGGCATCACAGTCCAGGGAAAGAACATCAACAAGCCTGTGAGCCACTTTGGTCTAGTGGTTAGGGAGCCGGACTCTTATCTGGGAATACCGGGTTCGATTCTGCCCTCCCCCATGAAGCCAGCTGGATGACCTTGGGCTAGTCACAGCTCTCCTCTGAGCTATCACAGCTCCACCTAACTCACAGGGTGTCTGTTGTGGGGAGAAGAACAGAAGGTCTGTCAGCCGCTTTGAGTCCCCTGAAATGGGTGAGAAAAGTGGGGTAGAAAAGCCTCCTCCTCCTTCTTCACACCTTGTAAGTGGAAAAAAAGGCAAAATATAAATGTGATATTCTGGGCAAAGTACACCCTATCCTTTCCCCTCCTGTTTGCTTTGATTATGGTAGTGTGTTCTTTCTCTTAAGTATCTGCCAAGCTACCTGGAGCTGACAAATGTTTCTCCAATTGCACAAAGCAGTTTCCTTCTGCTTATTATACCACACTACATTCTATTCTCTCTATGAGTGTATTTTTTACTTCCCCATCATAAATGTTGCCATTTAACAATAGATATGTGTTTTCTTTTCTATTCCAGTGTTCCCTAGGTTCAGCATAACCAGCAAAGTGGCCATTTTTCAAAACCTATACTTAAAGACCAATGCAGATGTCGGGGCACTCTGACATGGATGCAAACACTTACACTATGACACTGACACTAATTCTAAGAACATTCTACAGACAATAAATTTCTTGTATGAGTGTCACTCCTTATGTTGCTAAGATAACACCATCCACTTCAAAACAAGAAATGCCAGAAAGTTGAACAAATATAAGCTCTTACTGAAAATCATGTTCAATAAAATAGCCTTAAGACAGACTCTAAAACAGTTCAATGAAGAGTATACTCTAAGGAAAATAAGTAGGAGGTAGAAACGGTAATGGCTGGCTGATGTATGAACAGAAAGAAGGATTCCGCAACGCAAATCAACACTCTTAAGGTCTGCTGGGACTGGTTTCAAACTAACACTAGACCCTAAAATCAAAAGTGAAATACCACAGGGCTTGTTGTTATGATCAATTGTTACAATTTGAATCTCCTTGAGATGTGTTTGGCTGTGCCCAGACAGGTGTTACAATGTGTGATTATGTCATGGCTATGTTGGGATTGCAACACAGGGTAAAATATTGCTTTATCTTATTCCAGGAAAACCCAATTCAGGTTCTTCCAGAATAATGAGAAAATACTTATCTGGAAGTTCAGCGGCATGATTCTTACTGAAGAAAGTAGCCCTTGGAACATGTGCACAGCTGAATCTGGGGCAAAATGTCCAGTATGTATGTGTGGAGTCTGGTGCATGGACACTTCTGGACATTTTGTGCAGTCAGAATAGCCAGATGTGTGTCACATGCCAGTACAGAAATAGGCACTTGCTCCACACTGTTGCCTAGCTGGCTGGGCAACAAGCAATTACTCCAGAATACCACTAAAAAGGCATGATTTACTACCTACATTTTGAGGTAACCTTTGTTAGGAAATGAGCAGGAAAAGCTCAGGCTGCATTTACACATAAGTTTTCATCCAGCTTCAGGCCATTTTGGCCAGGTTTGCACTGGGCAATTTAATCTGGATTTAAACTAGTTTCTTTTTTTAAATCAGTAGTGAGGTCTTGGGGGGGGGGTTGTTCCCACTCTTAGCTTATAATGTGGACTTGCAGGAGAGAAACCCTCTCCCCTCTCTCCTCCGTCATACCCTGATTTCATCAGAGCAAGCAATTCAAACCCTATAAGCCTGTTCCCAATTCAGATCATGGAGCAGCAGTTTTTGTTCACTGCTTCTCCCCCCATGGTAGCACAGCTTCTCATGTTAACAAGACAGTAGAAGATTTAAAAGATCACTTTCCCTTCTGTTCTTTTGTGCTAGATTGATGGATCAAAGCAGTGTGAAATGGCAGGGAGGAGGAAAGGAGGAAGAGAGAGAAGCAGGCAGTTAGGCTTTTACAAAAGAGCCAACAATTGTGGTGGATCATGACAGCGGATCAGCGCAAAATGGCAGGGAAAGAGGAAGTAGGCTTTTACACAGAAGCTAACACAAACACTTTTGCAATCCCAGGAGAAAAGCTGCCTATTTGTTACATTCATCTTGTTACAATTTTAGGTACTGCAGTTGATTCCTCCACCTCCCACCTCCCTTTCAGGCAGCCCAATCTAGCACATAATGGCAGAGAGCAAGGAAAGACAGGAACTAGGGTACAGGAAATCACAGCTTATCATTGGATCAGGAAACTGAAGAGAACGCCCCTAAAACATGATTCAGTCCCCTAAAAAACACTTGCATTCCCATTGCTAAATAGTGAGGATTATTTCTAAATCTAGCAGCAAGACCTCTTTTTATGTGAACAGAGAGATTTTCTGTGTTTTTGGACCTTTAACCTGCAGAAACAGGAGATCCCTTGAAAACTGTCAGGGTGGGGAGAACTCGAGCTGACTTCATGCCTGACTATGAGGCCTTTCAGAATAAGAGAAGACCTCAGCAAAGCAACAAGATGATTTCTTTCAGCATTATCTAACTCAGAAAGAAAATGACTTTTCACTTTGCTGATGTGTTCTTCCATTTTGAAAGTGGACTGAAGCTGAATTAAAATTTAGGTGTGAATTTTTGGCAGATCTCTAAAAATAATAAATACTCAGTTTAAAAAGGAGTAGATAAAATTGCAAAGTCTTGCCACCTATATTTCCCTGCATGCAAACTTTCCCACCTGGCAAGAAGAGCTACCACCGTGCTTTTGACCACCAGCACTTTGTAAAATAATATACAGAAGGTCATTGACAATCCAACTTGGAAAGTCCATTCCACCACAAGGAGTGAGACACTTCTTAGCTCAGAAACAGTGCTACACCTGAGATCCACATCCGTAGCCATTCTTCCTCCTGCCAAGATTTGCTTTGATCCAGTGGTTCATGCTACAGGTTTATCTTCCTGCTGGTTCATTCTCATTGCTGCTGCCTCATCCTGCCACCCACTTACCCGCTCCCTCATGCACTTTCTTTCAGAATTGTTCTGCATCAAAGGAGTGAGCAAGTGTCTTCAAGGATTTGCTGGCTGAACAAGCTGCTGGCTTAGACACTGCAGAGCAGATAGAGTTGTGAGCATTCAAGGGTATCCCCAGGACAGGGAAGGAGGGGATGAAGCACTTCCTAGTTTGGAACCCTTGAAAGTATAGCAGGTTTGCATGTGGAGTTTCTATCTATATATCTAAATCTATAAATTGTTCAGCCATAAATTGTAGCCAATCAGAAAGTCTTGGGAGGGGCAGGGAGAGAACTGTAAACATCCATAACTGTCAGGTCATCAGAGTAAGAATTGGCAGTGTCTCCACTTCTGGAACTAGGTGGCTCTTTTGCAACTGAATGGGAAGGAAGGTGCTCCAATTGGCAGCTGAAGATGCCTCTGCATCTCCATTTTGAAGCACCGGGGTACCACTTACCCATGGAAAACACAAAATCAAGGCAAAGTCTGGTAACCACCCTCTGCGACCATTTGTGGCACGCAACATCAAGCAGTTCGGTGCAAATGAAGATTGTAACAACATGCTGAGGGAAAAGAGATCCTTCCTCCTGGAGAGACTCACCGCCTCTCTGACAGAGGTGTGCACAAATGCAATTTTTGGGATTCAATTTGATTCAAATCAAATATCTGAAGATTCAGATTGATTCAAATGTTTAAAATTTGAATGTATTCACATTTGATTCAAATAGAATACATTTGTATCTATTCATACGAATATTCAATTCGTATCTGAAGATACAAATGTCGACACATCCATACGCATCCCGTTTTTATCCTATACGCATCCTGTTTTTGTCCTGTAGGTATCTGTACAAATATATTTGAATAAAAATAGGATGCATACAGATATGTATATGTACACATACGAATGTCTGAATCATTCATACAAATGATTTGAAAGTTTCAAAAAATCATTTGAATATTTAATTTGAATGTACAGCATAGACATTTGATTTGAATTTGAATGTCTGAATTCAATTGAATTTTGAACGTTTCAAATATTCATGCACATCCCTACTCTCTGAAGAGTCACCTTAAATTAGAATTAGATCAACAAAAACTTACTGCCTCTGCCCCGGAATCACCTGAAACCCACCTCTCCTGCAACTGTATTCAGCTGTACTATTTCCTTTTATCGGGAGTTACATAACTCAGCCAAAAATGGTCACAGCATAGTGCAACAGTTACCAGGGTCAATCACTCTTCAGACATGGAATTTACCTCTCCTGCAACCCCAGATGCGGGACCCACACCACAGGGGTCCACCCTGGAACCTGCTTCTTTCCTCTCAGACACGCAAAGTTTGCAATCAGACACAGCCATGTTTGCTCCAGCATTAGAAAGTCCAGCTGTGATCCACCCGTCTTCATGACAAACAGCTGCACAGGAGGGGGAGGAACAGCCCTCATAAGCACTCCTAGCCCATTCCCTCCCCTTGCAAACAAAACGGTCTTTCCAGGCAATCCCTCAGCTCATGCTTCTATCCAGATTTCTCACCCTTGGACTGGCTCACAGTGGACCCCTTGTTCTGACTTGACTCTCTGGCTCCCTGACTAACTCTTCGGACTGACTCTGCTTCTCGCTGCCAGTAGGCGTGTGTGTTCATGTGCATGGGCTTTGTTGCTGCTGCGTGCTTCGGACACGACACCTTGTTTGCAGGGTGTGAAATTGCACCCTCCAAAGAAGGCACCTCCAGTTGCGATCTGCAAAGGGGGTGGGCCTTATTCTGGATTATATCCAGCTATTGTCTGCACTACCATGTGGATGACAGGTCTTTATTCCAGGATATCATCTGGAATAAGGCCCAATGCAGGAAGGGACCATGGCTACCTCAACTAAATGATATGTACTAACATCGTTTAAAAACTACAAACAAACTGATTGTAGACAAGAATACTGAGGGCTTCTTCTGTTTCTTTCCAGTTTGTTATGCTGAACACATTTCTAACAGGCTTTGAGGGAGGGTTGTGAAAATGATCTTATACAAGACCCATTTTTACTTTCTTGCTATTCTGGCAATTAGGGATGTTCTGCAAATTCTCATCATACATCTACATTCACTATTTTTAGAAGTGGGATATATCCCCAAGTTTTACTCTGCTGCTACAGCACAGTCAAATCCATTTTTAATTTTTCGTACATAATTTAAATTCCTTTTATTGTAACCCAAGACCTGCCACTCTTCTGTTATGCAAAACACTTGAAATGGAGCACAGCTGCCACTGAAAATGAACGATAGCTGAAATAACAATGCTACACATTTTTAATAAATAGTGGCTGCAAAAAAGACGGCAATTGTGTGTATTCCATTTGCTTCTTCAGCTTCAGAGTAAATCACTTTTTAACAAGGCAAAGAGCAAAATCTCTACCTCTTTTTTTTAGAAAAGAACATTTCACACACACTGCACTCACACAGCATTCATAAGAGTATCATCCTGAAAACTGAGGAACTCAGTGAAACAGGATGCTTCTGCCCACACGGCATGGCAAAACAGAAAAGTGAGATCATGGGGCAAATGCGCCAAAAAGAGGCTTGTTAAAAAAACTTGACATTTGAACATTGGAAGCAATTCTTCTGGGAAAAGGCCTCTCCGGGGTTTGAAAGGAACCAGGTGCCTGCTTGTGGAACATGGAGCTGTTCTTTGAGAAAGGAATCTTTAAGAGCAGTTTTACTCCCAAGAGATCAGCAGGGTGGGCATTACTTCCATCCAACAGTATGGTTTTCAACAGGTGAAGAACCTCTCACTTACTGGGTGGAGAGAAGTGACACCAACTCTCCCACGTAATCACCATCCCTTTCTCTGTCCTATTTGCATCTCATGTGTGTCACATGCAGACTGACAAGTCAGCAGTAGCAGAATTAACATGTCTTTTTGAAGAAACAGAAAGAATAGTCAGGGTAAAGGGATATCATGAACTGGCTACCAGAAAGGCCATTGAAATAAAACATCATTACCACAATTTTAACAGGCACCAAGGCCTGTTTCTCAGCAGCATCTAGAAACCCTTATACAGATACAAGCAAAGCAAAGATTCACACCCTAGCTTAGCAACCACTCATCCAACCGATCCCTTACCCTCAGGGATTATGTTCATACCTAATAAGGAAAGCCTCAACAACCTGCCATTAACACTTCCACCCAATGAAATGACAACAAATTCCAACCAGGAAAAGACCAATGCCTCATTAACAGCAGCAGCAGCAACAACAACAACAAAACCCCTGCCAAAAAACAGCAGTCATCTATAAAAAGAGAAACAAGATCTAGGAAGACAACAATTGCTTTTGACTCTTCCAAGAGCAAAATCATCTGAAAATGGATATCACAACTATATGTGAAAGCTTATATTCTCAGAAGAAACCTGGAATACATCAGAACAGCCAAAACTGCTCCAAATTAGATTGAATCCAGCTGTGAAAGCCTACATATAGCCATGAGTAATCTACTACACTTGTCACATCAAAAATACCACTCTCTTGTGCTTTTTAACCTATCTTTTTTTTCTCAAGCTTTAATGATAGCAAGGATGGGAGGCATGCATTGTAAGGACACTTCATGCCCCATCTCTAGGGTGAGAGCAAGCACTCTTGCCAATAAGACCTTCAGTCCCCCATTGCTAGGATGCCATAATGGAGGGACAAATTGCTCTTCCTAAAATTTTGGGACAAATGTGGTAACATAAAATGCCACTCTAATGTGGAAAAGCATATGATGTGGAAGACCATATGGAACTTGACTGGCAAGATGATGTCTCAGTTTTTCCCAAAGAGCCCAAGAAAATAAAATCTGACACTGCTTCTGTTTCTTCAACCTCTAATTGCTAGGAAGTAATGGAACCAGATGCCACGATCTTAATTTTTTGCACTCTCCTCTTCCACACTAATCAAGAGGCTCCTTAACTCTTCTTCAATTTCTACCATCAGAGTTGTATTGTCCACTTATCTAACATTGTTGATCCTTCTCCTGGCAATCTTAATTGTGGTTTTTGATTAATCCAGCCTGGCATTTTCCATGGTGTACTCTGCATATGAGGTGTTTTTGTTTCTTTTTTAATCAGCCTTTTTGTTCTCCTTTCCTAAATCAGTTGTTCTACGTTAGATTTTAACTGTTGCTTCTTAAACCGCATACGGGTTCCTCAGAAGACAGGTGAGACGGTGTGCTCTTTTAAGAATTTGCCACAATTTGTTGTGATCCAAAGGCAATGAAACAAAACTAGGTGTTTCTTCCAGAATCCGACAATTACCTCTAGTTTTTCTGCCTCTTTGGGCTCGTCCGCATGGCAAGGTGATTGAGAGACAAAAGCTATTTCACCTCGCAAGCGTCCGCATGCAAAGCCCTAAATTGGGTCTGCAGCAGAATAAAATCCTCTAATTCGGAATAAAAAAAAAAACCTTTATAACTGTACTCACCCCGAATTAGGGGGCAAGAGCGGGTTATAAAGGGGGTATGGGGACACTCACAGGTTATGATCGCAGCATTAGCGGGTGGGGCTTCACTGTCCCCACCGCTAAGGCTGTGATGGCAACTGTCCCCCCTTTCACTAAAATCCTTGCTGAAATCCTGTCCTTTGCCTTGCATGCTTCCTGGCTACAAGGCAAACTTGTAGCCAGCAAGAATGCAGAGCAAACAACAGGATTTGAGCGTGGTGAAAGTTCCATGTCTGCCTCCTTTTCCATAGACCCCCAACTGACAGGGGGAAAGGGGGGAGACATGAAAGTTTCTCCAGGGGCTGGAGGAGGGATTCCCCTGTCTGTCTGTCCCTGCATGCATGCATGCATGCATGAGTGTCTCTGTAGGAGGGCTCAGGGTCAGGAAGGGAAGAGGAAGACGTTCCTTAGGAGGGATTCATGGGGACAGACAGGTTCACCTGGAACCTGCATTGTCCTCCCTTATCATGCGGACAGCTTAACGCAAATAAAGATTCGCTTTAAACTGTCTCACTTCCACCCCGCTTCTTTTTTTCAACTCCATGCAGACGCACCCTTTAAAAACCATCTTACCCTTCTGGTAGTTTGCATATTGCTCAAGTCTAGCTTGGAGAATAATCTTGAGCATGACCTTGCTAGTGTGTGACAAGAGCACCATTTTTAACAAGCAGGCAGAGGAACGTTGCAGGATCCCAAAGGGCTGAGGGGGGAAGGTGCCCTCCTTTCTAGCCACCCCATTATGCTAACTCAGTCGTATTTGTGGCCTCTCCAGGTGTGTGTTTAATCTCGCTTCTCTCACCTGTGTTCAGACACAGTCGTCGACATTTTTATATTTATATTTTGTATTTAGGGTTTGGGATTGGGATTATATTTTGTCCTTACAATTCTTAAACCATCACCAGAAATTCTTTATAGGTATTTATGTACACACACTACAAATTCCACAGGGATCTGTCAAAGATTAATATAATATTGTAACCCGCCCTCAGGCCTCCGGGTATAGGGCGGGATAGAAATACAAACAAACACCACCCGAGCCGCAACAGCACTAGTAGTAGACAACGTAGAACTACTGCGCATGCGCGCGCAGCACACCAGCAGCAGCACTGTCATACAACGTGATACCGGCCACAGGAGGGGGCGTGGCCCGGCGTGTCGGGGCTGTCTGACACGGCAGTTCCGTCATGTGCTCGCTCCCTCCTTGTCGGCGTCCCTAGCAGCAGCGGCGGCGGCGGCGGCGGCGGCGCCGGAACAATGAGGAGAACTTCCGCTTATTTGTCTTCCTTCGCCGCCGAGGGCCTTAGTGGCGCTTAGGCCGCCCGCGCCCAGAGCGGCGGCGGCGGCGTCCCTGGTCAGGCGGGGGCGGGGGGAGCGGACGGGTGGCGGCATGCGAAGGTTGTGGCGGCTCCGCTGGCTGTTGGTGACGCTGCCGCCGCCGCCGGGACTCCTGCGGCTCTTGCCGGCGCTGCTCCTCCTGCTGGCCGCCCTGTGCGGAGGAGGAGAAGGAGGCGGCGAACCCGCCCGTTCCCCGCATGGCACCGGGCTACACGCGGCCTCCCCGCCGCCCGCTTCCGCGCAGGCCCCGCGCCAGGGCGACGTCTTCGCGAGCACGGTCAGCGGGGGCGGCCCAGAGGCGGCGCGGGGCGGCGGCGCGAATAGCAGCAGCAGCGGCGGCGGCGGCATCAGCAACCAGGGGGGGCGGCCGCGTCCTCGGGACAACGAGCCCAAGACCCAGCGCGCCCTCTCGGTCCTCGTCCTGGCCAGCGCCGCCCTCATCGTCTACTTCGTCATCCGGACCGTGCGGTGAGCAGCAGCGGCGGGGCGACCCGGTAGAGGTTTCGCGGCCCTTTTTTCTCCGGAAGGTCTCCGAAGAGCTTCGGCCTGTGCGGGATCCGGAGGAGGCGGCGTCGGCGTCGCCTGGCCCGGCTTCCTCCTTCCCAGCCCTTTCTACAAGAGGGACGAGTGCGATGCGACCCCTGCACTAAAGTTGTCCATTCCCCTCCCAGTCAGTCATTCACAAGCCCCCGCACTGTCCCTGTCATTCAGGCAAACCCGAGATCCAGACTGCCGTCACACCTGAGGTTTAATCCAGCCTCAGTCCACCTTCCGAGCGGGAGAAGTTACACTTTAGCAAAGTGATCGGTAATTTCCTTTCCACATTATCCCAAAGGTGAATTTTCTGAGTTCTTTAACACTGAAAAAAAAAAAGCAGCTCTTTCACTCTGGAAGTGGACCGAAGCCAGATCAAACCTTTTAAGTGTGACCACAGCCCTGGAGGAGTCAAAATACCAAAAGGGGGAAATATGTGTCAGTCCTGATTTTGAAATAATTGTGGGAGAAAATGAAGCTGAATGATCTCTGAGAGCCTGTTCCATAGGTACACACCTTGACTGGACAAATGTAGGGCTCCTCTTGCTCTCCCAATCTTTGTGCAAGATCTTTTATCACTAAACTGCTCTTGGAGTGTGAAAATAGTTCTGTAATTAATCTTAATTCTTGGTGACAGCATAATCAAATCCATGCAGGTTTCTTTATCCTGCTGTGTGGAATATTTTGGACTTTTGAGACCTGGCCATGGCTTTTCCAGAGAGCCTTCTATTTATGTACTAGCCAAGGCTGCCACTCCTCGACTTATGCAATCAGACGAGATTACTTGGAGGCAGCCTAAATGTTTGAATAACCATCAGTTAGGGGAGACCATTTAATAGGATCAGTAAAAGAGTGCTTTTGGACCTTCCATTCTTTGGAACAGAGAGGCAGAAGTCACAAATAGGATTCTCTTGTTAAGTTACAATGTCTCCCGATGCTACTCAAGTCCAAAGTCTGATATCTTTGGCCAATATAGTGGTTAGGATGCCATATAGGATGATGATAGGTGTAATCTAACCACAGCTAGAGTGTCATTTATTTCCATCTCTGGCATATACTTAAAAAAGAGACACCTTGGACGATACCTTGTCTTAAAAGGCTCAACATGTGATAAGATACATATGGTTGTGTCTAGAAGAAATGTATTAGAAAGCCACAAAGTGCTTTTTTCCCATTCTGTGCTATTTTGCTTTGTTTCTCATATGATCGTAAATGACAAAATAGAGTTGTAATGGATGAGAGACAGAGAATGTATCCATTAACAACTAAAAATGCAGTGTGCTACCTTTTTCAGTTTTTCACTTGGAATATTTGATAAACTGGGTATTACTTGTGAGCAGTATGATACACTTACTTTGTTATTCCTTCACAAAAACTTGATAGGGCCCAATCTGACTATTAATGTACAGAGAACTCCTGAGGGTAGATAAGTTTGTAGACACAATTCACTGTGGAGTAACAGTGAGAAATAAAAATATCATTTGGGTTACTAAGGCTATAAATTTAACATTTTTGTGAATAGAAATAGAATACTTATTTGTGTTACAGACATTATTTGTAGGGATGTATAGTGGATTTGGATTTTTTATCCTAACTGCTATGTGTGGGGTTTGCTTATTTGGTTGGTTAGTTTCCCCTCCAATTTGAATGCTTCATAGGAGAATGGAGGAAGGCTTGTGCCATTGGCAAGTTGCTGTTTCCCCACCACAATGAACCCTGACAGCATCTGGTAATAGGGATGCTCAGTTGTGGCCCTAAACATGTTTCTGAACTACATCTCCCAGGCAGGGGTGGCACAGAATGTTGGAAATTGAGCACCACTTGCCTGGTAGGCCGCAGCCTCTTCAGTCAGTGTTGAAATCACTGTTTTCTTTCAGTTTACTAAGGAGTCTTCTCTCCTTTGAATCCCCATCTGAATGTCTGAAATTGAAGCACACAGAGATAGGTTTAATTATTTTAATAAGATTTGTGCTTTTAAGGATGGTGTAGTAATGCACCGTACAGTTTGAGGCTTCCAGGTGGAAATTGTGTTCTTCAGTTTTTCTTGAATCTAGTCGTAACCTTATCATTAAAAAGTAGAATAGAAATGCTTGATCTGTAGTTATTCAGAACATGTTTGAGTATGCTCATCCACATTGCCTAAGGCTGATGAAAATCAGAGTGACATTTGGAAGGCCGTATAGTTGGCAATCCCTGATGTCTAATTAATTCGTTGAATATTGCCATGCAGTATGGTGTTAGATGCTGGATTTGATTGCTTTAAACAAGATTAGATAAGTTTAAGAGAGAGAGAAATCAATAGGTATTAGACGTAATTGTTAGGGGGGACCTCTACATTCAGAGGCAGTGGGTGTAGAACATGCTGAAAACATACAGATCATGTGTTGTTCCCCTGCTTCTCAGCAAATCATCTATTCAATAAAATGTATATTAAAGGCATTGATATATTCTCCAATTTTCAGAACAGAAAATGGGGGAAACATATAGCCAGATCACAGAAGAAGTTAAACAAATAGAAGTGGAAAGCAGAAGACTACTAAATAGAATATTGGATTATAAGTTACGCAAAGATGGTATAGTTTGATAGGAAGATGATTTGAAAATAGTTAAGGGGTCAATAAATATCAAATGTTGATTGCATCTTAACATATATTAACTGAAAGCTACAGGTTTTTCTTTAAAAAAATTGAAAATATTATAAAATCATGCAGATTGAGTAGAAATTAAATTCCACTTCTGAGTAATAATAAGATTGGTTTGAAGATTGGCTGGCCTTCCTCAGTGTGAAATTTCTTTCTTGTAAACTTGTGGTAGGGTGTCATCTTCCAAGAGCTTCACCAGTCATGAATAATAAGAGATTCTGAGAGTTATAGTTCAGCTACATTTAGAGAATTAAAATCTGGTTACATATTCTACCTTTTTGCAAACCTTTTAGCTTGATTCTTGTTCATCCACCTTTCACATTTATTCAGACTTAGACGAAGAAACAGAAAGACCCGGAGATACGGAGTTCTGGATACAAACATAGAAAATACTGAGCTGACACCATTGGAACAAGAGGATGAGGACGACGACGATACAACTTTATTTGATGCCAATCATCCTCGAAGGTTAGTAGCCAGAATTCAGGATTTTCTTCTTGTGGTGAGAGGGAAGGAATTCTAGGTAGAAGTATGGAAACAAGGTACTGTAAAAAAAAATCATTAGTAAATGAAGTGAGCATGCTTCATCATTTTGTTGATGTTTGGTGCCACCATGTTGTGGTCAGCTTCTAGTAAGTATATGGAAGCTTGGTGATGGAAGTTCTGGAATCATTGCAGGTAGTTGTTCCCCTGTTAAGCTGTGGCCCATTTCGTGCTGCATCATACCTTTGAGTATTCCGCCAGTATGGCGTTGCCCTTTATCTTTACTTCACAAAGAAGATATTCAGTGTTCAGTATTAAAAATTATCTAAGTGCTTATAATAAAGAATTTTAAATTTGTGATTTTTAAAGTTAAGTGCCACTCCCTGGTACTTTTTGTTCTTCACAAATAGCAAACTGAAAAAAAGTCAGTGTACTTCATTTGCTGCTAATCAGTGTTGTGGGTGTTTGGCCTTTTCTGCTCTGGGCCTCATTCTAGGTTGTATAATAAGTAAATAGGGCCCTGCCATCCGAAGGATAGTGCGGACTTTGGCAGGCTTGCCTGAGGCCTGTTGTAGTGTCCACTGTCATGCAAATGTTAGGCCATTATTTCAGAATATTATGCAGGCCCAGTGCAGACAGGACCTTTGTATTTGTAACCTATAAGCTTCAGATACAAAAATAAAGTCAACTTAATTGAGGATGCTAGTTCTACATTATGCACTTGATTGTAATGGTTTTTCTAAGTAGTAGCAATATTATTGTTCCAAGTAACCCAGATCATCTTGGTGTGTATAAACTAAATTTATTGTGACACGGTACTTTGTTTGCAACCACCTGGTTGTAAAAGACATTTCGATCTCCTGTTTCTTTTGTAAAATTCAATAGATAAGTAACAATTGTTTTCTGTTTTTTTAAAAAATTGCCTTAAAGCTTAAATAGTAGCTAATTTTAAAATGTGAGGTAGTTCTGCTCAAACAGGCTGAGAATCACATGCCTTTCAAAACAGTCAGACATTTAAACATTACTAAATGTTCCCTATAGCAGGCAGTCTGTACTTAGCTGTAAATCCGATACTTATCAGTCTGAATATGACTGTTAACACCACTTTTACCACTGAAACAAAGTATCACTTACATATGTTCTAAAGTGGAGAATTCTGTGGATAACTCTATATTAAATAGAGTTTGCTTCTCTTTAAGTCAAATTCTCCATCTGCTTTGTCACTGCCATTTGACAGACAAGGGAAGCCCCCCCCCCTCTTTGCTGGATTCAGTGTCATTTTATATCCAATCCTGTGGAGAGGGGAATAAGAAAAAAAGAGTTGGTTTTTAAAGCCCACTTTTGTCATCCTTTAAGAGGACTCAAAGCAGCTGACAAACCTCCTGTTTTTTCCCCCCACAACAATCTCTTGGGTAGGTGGGGCTGTGGGAGCTCAGAAGGAGCTGTGACTAGCTCAAGGTCACTCCGCTGACTTTATGGAGGAGTGCGGAATCGAACTGGGAGACTACCAGATAAGAGTCTGACACTCTAACCACCAGACCAAACCGGCTCCTCTCTGTGCATGAGTGCCTGTATGCATCTGATGGGGGGAGGGCGGGACAAGAAGAAGAGTTGGCTTTTCTATCCCGCTTTTCTCACCCATTTAAGAGGCTGACAAAGCTTTCTATTCTTCTCCCCACAACAGAACACTGTGAGGTGGGTGGGGCTGTGAGAGCTCAGAAGAGAGCTGTGACTAGCCCAAGGTCACCCAGCTGGCTTCATGGAGGAGTATGGAATCAAACCTGGTATTCCCAGATAAGAATCTGGCTCCCTGACCACAAGACCAAACTGGCTCACAGAAACTGGCAGTACTTGTAGAGGGAGGAAAAACATGGCGTCTGAACAAACACTGTGCCTTCTGTTTTGAGAGCACAAGAGGAACCATCTTATTGAGCAAAGCGTGGTCTAAGGAGAAAAACAGCCATCAAATAAAATGGAAAGCATATAGGTTTATCTGCATTTCTCCGTCTTCCATGCATACTTTGCCGCAGAGAAGTAGCTACCAGAGTAACTTTTATCACATTTTTATTAGAGATTTTTAAAGGTATGTCCCTTTCCCTTGAAATATACCATGAAGCTTTTGGATTCCGTATGTCCAAGTTTACAAGATAATCAAGGCTAATGGCAAGTGTTAATTATTAAGAATTAATCTCTGTTCTAGACTGCAAAAGTAATGGGCCTTTGCTTACATTCGAGTGTTCACAAAGACAGTACTAATTTCTTGACATAATATTTAATATCTTAATTTTCACTGTATCAAGTAGCCTCCATCTATGTTACCCACCTCCAAATTCCCATGCTTTTTGTTTCTCCTTTGATGGAGAAGTAGGCCCTTTGTCATGCTTATCTAAAAACACTTCTGAATTTAAAAAAGGAGTTCAGGACACGTTTTACAGTGAGGATAATCGCACAAAATGTGTTGTTTGCATAAACAGCACCCAATGAAAGGCAAGTGTTAGCCATTCATTACACAGATTGCACTTGACGCAATATTTCTACTTCACATGAAGTGTGAATGAAAGAGTAGAAGGTTTTACGCTCTTCTCCTTGTTTTTTAATTACTTTTGGCTGAAGGAGCATTTTCATGGGAAGTTCTGTTTGCCAATTGAATTGATATAATGACTGGGCATATAAGACCACCCCAACTTTTCCAGTTAAAATATAATTTGGGATATACTCGCCGTATAAGAAGACGACACCTGGTGTATAAGACGACCCCCGACTTTTGAGAAGATTTTCCTGGGTTAAAAAGTAGTCTTATATGCCAGAATATACTGTAGTTTATTACTTCAAATTGAAGGTCCTGTTTTCCAAAGTAGTACCTCTAAGTAGTATTGGAAATGGTAGTCATAAATTAGTAATGTCAAGTTTGTTAGGAAGCTTAAAAATATATTCAATTTTTCACCAGTGTTTAACAATATACTGTACATTTGCAAAATGTTTTGTGTTGTGACACACCCAGGTACCCTCAGGTGAAAGATAGGCTATAAATATGTGAGTGAATGAATAAGTAAATAAAATGTATGAGAAGATTCAAAATGACAGATATTGTAAGTAGTATAGGCAAAGTTACTGACATCAGCTGCTTGATCATATATTTTAGTACCCATCAGTGCAGGCATGTGAACAGGTGATTAATAATGCATTGCACTATAGATTTTTAGTTGCACAAGCATGATAAAGTAATCTCCAATGCTGAAAAAAACTAAAAATACAAAACTAAGTGGTCCCTTATGCTTGTCATGTCCAGATCTGACTTTTTATACATTGCTGTGGAATAAAATGGTTAGTGTTACTTTGAGATTTGACAAGAACAGAAAATTATCATTCAGCATAGATTATTCTGTTTGCTATATGCAGCAAGAAAAATAAAAGTCTGCTGTAAAACCAGAAATGGTATAAGTTTTGAATAAACGAAATACTTGAATTTTCCTCTTGAGTACCATTACACAATAACTGTAAAAGATCCTTAAACAGTAGCTAAAGACCTTTTGATAAACTACAAGTAAGCTTTTGTTGAACTACAAGTATCCTGTAGGTAATAGCTAGCTATAGGTAAGGTAGATGAAGTATGCTCAAAACTACATTGTGCACCAGAAGAAACTGACAAGAGGTCTGAATTCTGCTGTGGCAGATCTGATTTCATTAAAGGATGGAACAACTTGGATAGTAAATATAATATTTTAAAGGGCAGTAATTTAACAGCAAAGGGAAAAGGGGGGGATGGGAATCTATAGGCTAATAAAATTATGTTACTTCAAATTATATTACTTGAAAGAAACAGTTGGAACAAGTCTTTTGCCTCTTTCTCCAGCAAGACATTATAGTATACAATTAAAGTCAATTAAGATTAGCTGAAATAGTTGGAGGTTTGTTGTCCAAACATTTTTGGGTCACTGTGTCAGTCTGGATCAAAACCAGCATGACACTTGCTTTAGCACCATCTAGTCATGGCAAGAAACGCTTCCTACTTCTGAATTTTTTTTCTGTCCTTCCATATTGCTTTTGATTTTAATAAGTTTCAGTGATGATAGAATCTGAAGAGTGTTGCCGTTTTGGGAGGTGAGTTAAATCAGCTACCCCCTTTATGACTCATTAATATTTGAGATAAGGAATATTAGCAATCAGGAGTTTTTGTTCCCTTAATGTGTTTTCAAATCTGTGAACACTGAATTTATGGGTTGCATGGAAACCAAGTTTGTTAACTAGTTCATATATTTTATGATATGTGAAACACTATTTTGTCATTACTTGGCTTCCCACAACCTACCATGAACATAAAGTGCAGAACAATGTTATACAGCTACCTGTCACCTATAGCCTTATGGAAAACCTGTTGACTCAGTCTATAGGTGAAAGTCAGTGGCACCACAGCTGAATTGCAGAGGATAGGCCTGAACTATTAGTAAATCAGCTGCTGAGGTGACAACCAGTGTACGAGTGTAGATCATTAGCAACCCAGAAGCCACATCACATTACAGAAAGTTTCCTAGATGCTTTAAAGAAGGAAAGTCACATTTTGCTGATTATATGACAGTTATATTTGCTTTTACATAAGTAAAATAACTTGCTCCGGAATGTTTAGCTACATTGAAGATTTTTAGCTGAATGGAGTATAATTAAAGTCAATTCTGTTTCTTTTATAGATAAGCTATGTGCCTTTCAGGAAAATATTCTGGTTGCAAAGCAACAAGAGAAGGCTGTGTGAGAAGTCAACATCAGAGTGGGTTTCTATAAATGATACTGTATTATGGGATCTTTAGTTTGTTGCAATAAACACTGTAACATTTTATTGTACCTTTTGTATATACAGAAATATTTTTAAGTTTGACCTTTATGGAAATAGTGCACTAAACTTGAATTCTATTTTGAACAGGGTATTTTTCTGATTATTTTAATTCTCTGTGGTGATTTCCTCTGCTGGAATACTGATTCAAATGCATTGTGGGTTACCCTGCTGGACTTGAGTTTTTTTATAAAAAAATGTTAAGCATGGTAGCTCATTTGTATGACCTCTGTAGGCTAGCTTTTAAGAAAGATGTTGCCAAATCTAAGGGTTTTTTTTTTGTTGTTGTTGTTTATCTGGATGTACCCTGTGTCAGCAATTCTAATAAATGTTTACAGTATTCCTAAACACATAAGTTGTATTCTGTATCCAATGATCTGGTATGACTTCCACGGCTGTTAACTTAAACATCCAAAGGTTTTTTGTCAGTCTATTTTCTTCAGTCATTTGAAACCACAGCTTATGTGGTACTGACTATATTAGCACTGTGTTGTTGTTATGCCAACTGGAATGCCTCACCAGCATCTAGCTGTCTTTGCCAAATCAGTTCGTCCAACAGTTCTGCCCCGAAACCTGATTCAGCTAGCTTGGCTTTCCAGCTGGCCCTTTCCTCTCACTGGAAGATCTGCTGTGCACTGTGAGTCTAGATATGAGAGGGTAACTGCAGACGTAAAAAGGTAAATTACGCAGTAAGATGCATGTAAAATGTGTCATTGTTCTAAGTCAAGTAAATAATTTTCTGTCTAATTCTGACATTGCAAGAATACCACATTATGATAGGATGCCTTCGCAAGAATGGCAGTGGGAAGAGGCTTATTGATAGTCTTCAGTTATTAAGAGCAAACCCAGCAGCTTAACATTGGCTGTATTTTAACTGTGTTTTTAGGAAGGAAAATCAGTTATTAGTGACAAAGATTCCTGATTAATAGGACAGTTGACAATAATCAAAGTGACCCAATGTGGGGGTGCAATTTGCCCATCTCAGCTAAAGCACAGTTGCTAGGCTGATATTATTATAAGAAAGCAACTCTTGCTAAGAAAGCAAGTAGGACAAAGGACACATTCCTGGGTCACTGTAACTTTCTTAATATCTCTCTGAAACAAGGTCTCAGAAAAGGCATAACACCTCTTATCATTTGTAAAACATCCACTGTGTATGATAAATAATGTACAGCATTCAAGGATGGTAACATCTTATCCGGTGATGCCAAATATAGGCACCCTGGGAGGAAATTTCCATTGAGAAATGTATTTTGTAACTGGGCATAAAAAGCCTGTAAATCTTCAGTAAAACACGGACTCTTTCACCTGGCAACCATTCTGCGTGTGAGCCTCAATTCATTGCAACAAGTGACGCCCAACGTGAGAGCCTCTGCAGCCTACGGAAGATGACTGGCCTAAAAGAGAATGCATGAAGATTCGTCCCAAGCTGTTCGTCCGGCAAGGATCAAAGGTGCACCACATTTCGGCCTGAGGAATGCGTGAGTATAAACAGGCTTCAGGCAGCTATGGGAGCGAGTGCCTCAAGAGAGAAGAGACACTCAGAGGAAATAGAAATACTTTTAAAAAGAAATGGTTACTTTCCTTCTAAAGGGCAAGTCCCTAGGCTGGTCAGAGAGATATTTGAAAAATGCCCATGGTATCCAAAAAATGGCTCTCTGCGTCTACAAGACTGGGAGAGAATTGGCATTGATCTGCATGCAGAACCTAGATCTCAGATTCCTGTATTGCAAACCTGGCATCAAGTTCGCTATACCATAGAAAAATGTACCGAGAAACTGCCTCCTCCCCCTCTGCAAACCTCATGTGCTGGATTAGTGAAACAAAAGTCTGATCAGCTTTTGCCAATCACTGAAACAGCTACTGAGTCTCTTCAGTCCCTTAATGCGGCTCATGAAAATGTCCCTAAGACAATTCAAGCACCTTCCTTTCAAAGGAATTTCACTCCCACCGTCGTTAGCTCAGAGCTGGCGGAGCAGGAGATAGTGTTACATTCCAGGGAAGAACAACAAAAAAACACTTTCCCTAGGAGAAACATTTCTCCAATCCAGGAGACAGCATGTAAATCAGACCTGTCTCTTCACTAGTAGCAAGCAAAATTCGGCAAAACCTGCAAACTCAATGGAAGGAGAATTCTGTCCAATCACAACGCTTCAAGCAGTTTTGGCTACTGCCTCCTTACAAACAGTGGGAGAATGCAAAATCTGTGACCATCCTGGAGCCGAGAAAGAGCTGCCTTTCAAACTGGTTGTATCTTTGGGAACTGAACCGTTCCAACCCCCTTGAATGAGAAAGTTCAAATTGTCTCTTACCGTTTATCAGCAATTTAATCTGTTTGAATTTGGCACTTAATCTGTTCTGAGTTTGTTTTCTTTCATCTATGTCATGAAGTTATTTAGAGTTTTCCTGTCCTTTCCTTACTCTGTTTTGAGTGGTCTAACTGTCTTTAAGTTTCATTGCAAAGTTAGCAGCTGAGCAATGATTTTAACTTTCTCTTTTCTAGTAGTACTGAAAGATGAAAGTTAAGGTTTTTGTTTACTCCTCTCTCTCTGTGTGTGTTCTGAGTTTAACTCTGTTCTGAAAAGTAAAAGTTAGTTCCTCCTTTGGCTTGACGTGAAAATGCCTCTCTAGGGGTCCCGGTTTTGAAAACTCTATGATTGTCATTGTCTCTTGGTTTCTGAACGCTGCAATGTGATTCTTGCTGAAAGCTTTTGTTTATCATTCCTGAAATTGTTCTGTCTTAACCCTAATTGTTCTGAAAAATGTAAAAAGCTGTGTTGTAATTTTGAGAACTCTTCATATGCCTTAGAGCTAGCAGGCACACAATTGCCTGACTGGGTATAACTCGAAAGGTTTTAACCATTTATGTTCTGGAAAGTTAAGGGCTAAAAGACTACATGTCAGAGCCTTAAAGCAAAACATTTTTCCTTCCCTTCTCATTTCTGTGGAAGTCTACTAAGTTGTCTTTCTCTCTTTTCTGCAACTGTGCAGTTCAAAGCCTTACATTCCTTTCCCTCTCAAATTTTTAACAGTATTTGCTTTAACTAAGTTTTGCTTTACAGGTCTTGCTTGAAGAAAGCAAGGAAATTAATGCTTTTGCCTTCCACAACTTAGCCTTTTTCAGGGTAGTTCCTGGCCAGAGCTACGCTGAGAAATGAATTTCAATTTGATTTGAGATTGGCTTTTGGCCACAGCCGGTCTTGGAAAGAATTGAGATTTACCTTGTTTTATATTTCACTGTCTTCAGAAATTGAAGTTCTTTGTTTCATTTGTTATAATTTATGATCTTTTTTTCAGCAGTTTTGATGTTTAATAGTCCACTTTTTGTAAGAGAAAAAATTAAAATCCTACAGGTCCAGAGAAAGTGCAATGTTTATTCTCCCATGGAATTTCAAAGGGCCCAGAGGTTTCATTGGTGAATGAACAAACTGTATTTTCTTTGACAACATAATTTTATTTTTCTTTCAGCAATTTTGAAGTTTGTTTTGATAGTTTAAGTTTAAAAAGTTTTGGACTGTGGGTTTTTAAGTATTGATTGGAATTTATAAATATTGCCTCTCTCTACAGGAACATTCATTTCTAACATTTTCCTTTTTTAAGCAGCATCATAGCAAGTTCATTCATTTATTGGCAGTCATGAACTTAAAATCTTGGGATTTTTTCCTCAGCTCAGCAAACAGCAAAAACAACTGGGTTTAAATCTCAATTGCAGATTTCTTATTGTGACTTTAAGAATGCAAGATTCTTATTTCAGTATATAGACTTGTTATTTTAATTTTAATAATTCTTGGTTTGTAGAAGTTTTGGTTTTTTTTCCCTTTATTATAGGAAGATTTTAAATTAGGTCCCTAACAAATTCCAGAGAAAATGGAGTCCAGAAAAAGTCTGAGAAGAATTGGAATCATACATCAGTATTGATTTTGTTTTGCAAATAACTCATTGCTTATGTCACAATCTCATGGTCTTTTATAATTATTGGTTTTATATTTTGGATTTGAGTTAATGGCTGTAATTCTAACTTTGGCATTAATTTTAGGTTTATTTTCAGAAATTTAGCTTTATTGTTTTGAAACATGCATTATTGCAAGATGCTAACAAATGGAGGTTTTTTTCCTTTCAAAGACAAATGTTTAAGTTGTAATAGTATATTTTTTGGTTAACAACAAAAAATTTAATTTCAGGTTTCTTAACATTTGGCTAAAAGTTTAAGATTTCTTTTCATTTTCAGTAACCCTGCATTTTCATGCAAAAGTTGCTTCCTAAAGCTTTGGGAAAAACCTGTGAAGTTAAATTGCTCCCCTGAATTTAATGTGCATTAATTATGCTTATATTCCATTACCAACAAGATGGTTCTTTAAAAACCTGAACCAGGTGCTTTCTGAACAAACTCATTGCAAATTTATCAATGGAACATTCTTATTATATACCCAAGCAGTGAGAAAGTTATATGAATGACAGTTGCCAATCTGACATGCACCTCATGAGGAAATAAAAAACATTTCCTTAGGCAGCATTCTTAAATGGGGCTGCTTAACCTTCCTGTGCAAAGGAAAAATTAAATCAGCTTGCCTTGCAATCAAAAGGCATTAATGAAATCTCCAAATTGGTCCTGTTCTGGAATTTTCTAAAGATATTGATAACTAATCTGTTTAGTTGTATTTTGTCAGTTCTCCTTTTTTCCTGAGCAAAGCCACAGATGTGCCTGAAACACCTGGACGAGGTGCGACAGACATCATGGAAGAAAAGATCCAAGACCTAAGAATTGTACCTGGGTTTCCAGTCATACAAGGATTCACCTGTGCCTGTGTCAAGATTCTGCATCAGGCTACGGTCAACATGGAAGCAGCAGTTGCCTCATCCTTTTGGAGATCAAAGGACTTTTGCACCTGAGCTGAAACTTTAACCTGCCTTCTTCCTGAAAAGAAGATCTGTGACAAGATTCCAGCGCCTGGCTACAGACATCATGAAGGCCAAGATCTAAGAAATGTACCTGTGAACCAGCACCTGTGATGAACTTTCATCATCTGTGATCACATGAACTTTTAAGCTTTGAGCCTGTGACTAAAAAATCCATCATTTGGTCACTGAAAAAACTTTGGAAGTTTAATTCTTAGCAAGCATTGCTTGTGCCATCTTTACTAATGCAAATTGTGGTTTTACAATGGTTGTCTTATTCCTTTTCTGCATAATTGTGATATTGTTAATTTGGTTCACATTGTAATTTGGTTTTGGGTGTTATATTTTTCATTCAAAATGTTTGTATGCTTCGCATATTGGTCCCATATTGATAAGTCATTGCAAACACCATAAGTCCTCAAAAAAATGGGCTTTAGCAAATTCATGCCATTGAAGCACACACATCTATCCCATGTTCCACTTTAACATGTCAATTGTGGCATCACACGTTCATTTAGGCCTACAAAACACAAGTTTGAACACCTATCCTATATATACAACAGCATATCACTCCTTATTAAGAAACTAAGGCCTGGATTGTTGAACATAATGCCATTTCTCCAGCATAAAGCTGATTGCTGTTCAATTTAGTTAAGAAAGATCCTCAATGGCTTCTGAACTTTGAAATCTTGCTGAAGCAAGCTAAAACAATGTCCATAAGTGTCTATGCTTGATATAAGAAGCCTAAGAGCTTATGCATATGTGTCACAAAGTCACACACACTGAATTTGATTCTGCTTCATAATTTGGTCATTTCAAAAGCTTCCCAAAAGGGAACACACATACATACACATAGATGTTGTTGCAACAAGTTTTCACTCATGTTATTCATAAATTTGGTCTACCAAGGAAGCAAAGTAATTTTGGCCAGTAAAAGGGACAGACACTGGGTGTTATAAAGCTGGGGCTTGGTGCCTTCCATGAACATATGTAGGGGTATTGGAAAAAAGAAAAAAAGAAAACCATACACCATAATTAGACCACAAAATTGATTAGATGGAATTATGACAAATTAGGGCTCACATAGCTTTAGGGTTACATTTATTGGGGAGAGCGGGGGAAGGGAGCACGCAAAACATCCTCACGACCTACCAGCGGAACACCGCAAAGGAGGGGGGGTTGTGCGTGCCCTTTTGACCCAGTTTTCCTTAAACTTAAACATGCATCACAGTAGACTCAAAAATTTGGTTGCTTGTAAAGTTGATTCATGGAGACTTTTGCTCTAAGCTAAATGACATCTCAGCCTTCCCTGGCCACAAGAGCTTCCTCAAATTGACCCCCCTTCATAAAGTAAGAAAAGAGAGAGGAATTGTGGGGGTGCAATTTGCCCATCTCAGCTAAAGCACAGTTGCTAGGCTGATATTATTATAAGAAAGCAACTCTTGCTAAGAAAGCAAGTAGGACAAAGGACACATTCCTGGGTCACTGTAACTTTCTTAATATCTCTCTGAAACAAGGTCTCAGAAAAGGCATAACACCTCTTATCATTTGTAAAACATCCACTGTGTATGATAAATAATGTACAGCATTCAAGGATGGTAACATCTTATCCGGTGATGCCAAATATGGGCACCCTGGGAGGAAATTTCCATTGAGAAATGTATTTTGTAACTGGGCATAAAAAGCCTGTAAATCTTCAGTAAAACACGGACTCTTTCACCTGGCAACCATTCTGCGTGTGAGCCTCGATTCATTGCAACAACCCAAGTGTGTAATCTTTGTTTGGCCTGACCCATTTTATTTGATTATAAGAATAAAATGGAAGAGACAGCTATACGCTTACCACTCTAGGATTCACAGAAGAAGAGGTAAGATGTGTTAAAGCTCATTGAAGTTAGCTACTGCCTGACTGTGGCATCCGATTTGCCAAACCAACTTGAACACAAACTTGTTTGATTGGTGTTCTATGGGTTTGTAGGGTTCATACCAAACCAGGGAATCATTTAGAACTAGTTTCAAATCAAACTGGTTTGTGTTCACTGTTATTTTGCCCTTTAAAAGGGCTTTTTAGAAAGGAAAAACTGACTTCGATTCCAGTCACTTCAGTTCATTTGTGCACATCTTTATAGGAAGTACTTATAGCTTTTATTTGTTTTCATAATATTAATGTTTTAAAAATGTTTGACCTGTCAACTGACCATTATTCTATTAACAGTATGTTTAAATTCTTAATGTGTTGCTGATAAATAGTATCAAAGATATTCAACACTGCAGTCTTGTCTATTATGTTAACAACTCATTAATTGGCTTCTGTTTGCTAGAAGAAAAAAATGATGGCTTCAAATAAATTTCTATGAGAGTTTTTGTTTGAGTTTTGAACTGAAAAAGTAATGCAGATCAAGACAGAAGGAGAGCTAGCATATATAATTAAGCTTCTGGTCCATTTTTCATCTTCATGTTATCTTGTGGCTCCTTGTTCTTCCTAGTCCTGTTTTCTATCCCTATAGAATATGGTTTGTTTATTTTTTTAACCACATTTTTTTATTTAAAGGGAACAACTAATCACTCTGGTATGAATTTTGGAGTAATCTTATATAGAGACCATCTCAGGGTTGCATAAGTAAGAAAATCCAAATTGCACTTTTTCTACTGAATACTAATACTTAGTATAGCACAAGTGTAATATAATAATAATTGACACCCTAACCTACATATAGTTTATATATGACCAGTGATTCAAGTACTACAGTGGTACCTTGACATACAAGTGCCCTGACATACAAGTGTTTTGAGATACAAGCTGCCGAGCGCGTGATATTTTGCTTTGAGATGAGAGCAAGATTTGAGATACGAGTATGTAAATACAGTACAGTACGTAACAAAAACAACTGAGGTGGTGTTTTGGGAGCTGGAATGGATTAATGGGAAAATTGCTTTGAGATACGAGCAATTTGACATAAGAGCAAGGTTACGGAACGAATTAAACTCGTATGTCAAGGTACCACTGTACTTAAATAATATTTGTTTGTCTTTTGTTTTTTGCTTACATTTTTATCCCATCTTATACCTGAACGTCTCAGGGGTGGCTGCAGCAACAGAAACAAAATATTAAAGAACATATTAAAAATCGTACCATACTAAAATATTGTTTGAATTTAGTATTTTTATATCTGCTTGCCCCCCCCCCTTGGTAAACCAAAGCAGTTGTAGCTGTAAATAATTAGAAGGATGGTATACATATTCACAAATGTTGATCATTTAAGAGTAATTTCCTCTGTTATCCTTCTTTCAGGTGTGTCATTCTGCCATGTTGGTAGAATTATGTGGGACATCGTAATGATGAATAAAAAGGTTATGTAGAACATGAAAGCTAAAGACGTACCATCGTTCTTGATTTTTATTGTTTTGAGGAGTTTCAGGCAGTGCATCCCTGCCTAGGATTGCTGAAAGCCATAATACTGTACTAAGTTACTCAGTACTCTACAATGCGTACAATCTGATATTCCGCACTTCAGTTGTCTTAAGAGATATCTCTCCCAGCACCATTTCTCTTCCAAAATGAGTCAAAGGAATATAGTACTGTTCATAGACTCTAAAACTGCAACCATTGTTCTCAGGGCCTGTTGAATTACACCTTTAAGGTTAGCTACCATTTATAGGTAGTACACAGGTTTCAGGGTTTGGACTGGAAAGACACAATGGTAAATTTTTTATTGTTAAAAATGCAAAAATTAGCCATTAAAGTTGGTTTATTACTTTTTGTCTTCTGTTGTTGTTTTCAGATGTAGAGACTTTAAAAATAGAAACCTTGTATATATAAAATTTACTTCAAAGTACTTTAATCTGATTTACAGTATGGACAGTGTTGTAATCACATGTGATGATAGCTACACTGGCATTTATTAGTGCCAACTTGTTACTGTGGATAGTTGAGAGATCAGTAAACCACTGCCTGCTGAGTTACTTGAAGTATGCATGTTTATAAATCTCAGTCATTGTGAAGAGTATCCAGATGTTGCCAGCAGCTGGAATACTGGAAAGCACACCTGTGCAACTGACCATATGTATGTTTGTGCACGTGCAGATTTCTTAGGTTTGGGGCACAAAATGATTGCACAGACCCTCTGAGCACATCCAGAGAGGATTGCTTTTCTTCCTGGGAGTAAACAGGTAGAGTTGAATTATAGCTTGTGTAAAGGGGACCTTGAAGGGGCTGGAAATAGAGCTGCTCTGCCAGCAAACTGAGTTCTGAATTCTGATTTCAAATGGGAGATGACATCTTTGGCTGCGTTACTCACTTCTAATTCCTAGCCCACCCTCCCTCTCTGTACTTCACCTCCAGACATCTACTTCTGATAAAGCAGGTTCATTAAAGGGATTGTGCTCTTGGATCTGGATGCTCTTGGACTGAGAAAATGCTATACCGTCTTGTTACTCATAGATAAAGAAGATCAGAATTAAAGCTATCCTCACTACCTGCCGATCCTTGTGAAGGAAGGGAGGATGTCCAATAAAAAGAGTGATAGTCATATTTAAAGTTTTCAGAGTCCAAAGAATGAACAAGAAATACGCTATAGATTCCGAGGCCCTCTGTATTCTCGCTCTTCTCAGGCACATAGGTGCTTGTGGAGACCAGGTTGGGGGAAGTTTCACATATTTATAGAAAAGCAAACAAGCAAATTCCAAGCCTTCTATTTTCCTTAGGGACTGAGGCTGGAATTTGGTTCTTTGCTGTTTGCAAAGACTGGTAGGGCAAATGTGGGAGAAAGACTGTGGAGGTGTGGTTTACACAACCAGGGAGGCTGTTTCATACACAAAGATAAATTGAGAAAATGCAATCAGCAGATCAGAATCAGTTGGAGAAACACAAATATATATTGCTAAACCAAGGGAGTTTTCTCTCTTACAAACCTTCAAGGTGATTCACCTTAAATATGGGCCATAATCAGGGACAAAATTAAAAGACCATAGCTGTTCCTCCACAGGACGGTATGTAGGATCAAATTAGCCAATAGCAATATTAGCAGACTGGAGTATGGGACACGCCAGTGTGCATTTATCTACACTGCAAATAAGTAGCAGGAACATAAGGTAAGTTAGCTTAAATGCTAAACAGCCAAATGTTTATTTATTATTTGCATTTTTCTCCTGCCCGATACCCAAAGGTCTCAGGGTGTTTTACAAAATATAAACAAATTAAAACAAGTGTCCGAAAAGTGGGGAAAGCTATATCCCCATTTAGCCAAAGCCCAGGGCAAAGAGGTGTGTCTTCACTGCCCACCTAACATGTAAAGTTAGATGTCTGACATATCTCTAGGGGAAGATTATTCCATAGCCTGGGGGCCATCACTGAGAAGGCACTTTCCCAGGCGCCACCCATTTTGTTACTGAGGGCAGTGGCACAACCAGGAGGGCCTCTGCTACAGATCTGAAGGCATAGGCAGGTCAGTATGGAAGAAGGTGTTCCTTTAGATATTTGGGGCCAAAGTCATTTAGGGCCTTTTAGATTAAAGTCAATACCTTGAATTGGGCTCAGTAGCGAATCAGCAGCCAGTGCAGCTCTTTTAAGACCGGCATGATGTGGGCCTGGCCAGTTGTCCCAGTCAGCAGTCTAGCAGCTGCATTCTGTACCAGCTACAGCTTCTGAACCATCTTCAGGGGCAGCCCATCTAGAGTGCATTACAGTAATCCAGTCTGGAATTTACTAGAGTGTGGGTAACAGACCTCACATGTCCAATCACCACTGACAGTATCTAGTAAAAAGGTAATATCATGTCTTCCCTACTTCTGTGTATCCCAGACCAAGTAGACTGTATGAGCCTGACTTGATGCCAAGTGCAATGGTGTTTTATCAGGTATTGCAGCTTCCATCAGTTTATTTCTATACTGCCTTTCCATAATTCTCAAGGCAGTTTACAAGCAATTAATAACCCTGTACAGATCAAGGTTAGCCATCATCAGTTTATTTCTATACCACCTTTTCATAAAATGCTCAAGGAGGTTTACAAGCAATGAAGAAAATTATTGAGCAGAATACAAAGCAAGATAGCCATCACATATCAATAAATAATGGAATATAAAATGCATTTAAATATAAAATCCATACAAAAAGAATAATCACCTGAACCAATATTACTTGCTGGGATCACAGGAAGTTCTCAAGATCTTTTTTTGAAACCTGCAAACTTTAACTGCAGGCGCTTTGCGTTTGAAGCACACACTATTGAGTCATTCTGTTTCTTTCTGAAGGAATATTTCTAAGTTCTTATTTCCACATTGTTTCTTCCCTTGATTTAAGGCATTGGAGGAAACACCTGTATGGATAAGATTGATTTAGGGAAGCAGATACATGATTTCCTTGATTGGCACATTTCCTGTGATCACAGAAACTGTTTGGCACATAGTTTTGTTCACTGGTAAACCATTCCTAAGCACATTAGCATGGAAAAGCCTCCAATTGATTTAAAGGAAATGTGCTTCTAACAAAATGTTCTTCAAGCTGAAGTGTTTGTCAGACATTTAATTATGTTACCACAAATGACAACAATTCAAGCAAATAAAAGCCATCTGTATGTCTGTGTTTATATTGGCGGGTTGCTGCAGGGATATTCTTCTGTTTACTTGATCGCACTGGAGCGGATGCAAGGTTAAAGCTGGAGAATTAGAAAACAAAGGAAAAACCCACCTGTATAACCCAGGAAAAGGATAGAGGGGACACAGAACAGTAGGGGTTTAAAGTCTTTGGAAGCATTTAGTGCAATTCATTGCAAGCCTACATCTGCCTTTTGTTTTGCAAACACCATGTATTGTTTTTGTTTGGCTAGGAAGAATAGGGGAAAGATATTACAATAAGCTGTGTAAAAGTACAAACCTTCAATGGCACAAGTCAAATTTTATAACCTAGCTTATTAGAAGGCCATCAAAGTCTGCATTATAATGCACAATGTAGAAGCTGCTAAATTATCCCAGCTGGAAGCAACGATACTGTGTCAGGAAATCTGCCAGGTTTTATGGACATCAATGTATTTCTTTTCTCTGATAAAGTTTCCTTACTGTGATAGTTGCAACTTCCAACAGATTGGAAAAACAACAAAAAAGCTTGAGTACAAATTTCACCCAGTGCTGACTTAGGCCATCTGGAAATTTGAGTTTCAGCCTCGTAGTCTCCTAAACACTGACATCTCTCTTTTTTCTTTTTGCCATTGTTGAAGTCTTCTATTCTTTTAAAAGAATTATTTAAAGAGATAACAAAACAGAGAATATACATATCAATTATCTTGATAAAGAGGAAAGAAGATGCATTTATCATTATTCCAGAGAATTTATTTTCCCATAAAAGCCTGTAATATGACTGCAAGAGAAACTCTAATATACATCCAGAACTTTGCTTGCATAATAAATGTCCAGAACTGGCTGAAGGATGAACTTCTTTTTGGGGAGACACATATTGGCGTGCTTGTGTTCTAAATGCAGGGTTCCTCCTGCACTGGTGTATATTTATAGATCAGAAGCTCTGGAATGGGCAGTATACTGGGGTCTATATTAATTGAACTAAGATTAGTTTTTTCTCCAGATCCAGTTTTTCTCACTGAAGCAGGATCCCAACTGAAATTCAAATGTAGCTTAAATGGTATGGTGTTAGCCAGACTGCACCATTTGAAAGTATCACATTTGCTCCCCTTGGAGTCTCTGGTTTGGATAAGAAAAGGACCTTGGAGGTGATATTCTGTTTTCAGCTTCTACTTGGGCCTTGGGCTCTCCTAGGGCTAGAGTGGCCAGGAGAGCAAGCACAAGATCAGGAGAGCTTCATGCAAAAGAGGCAGAGATGATTTCCTTGCTAAGGAGCATGTTCCAATAGAAATTGTCCCATATATCTCCATGAAGCCCACACCTCTGGGTATCCTGTCAGTACTGGGTGTGTGAAACATGACTGTCATATGTGATGCTTCTCCTCATGATGACTTGGCTGTAGGGACAACTTGGCAATGGAAAACCCTGCACTCATTTTGAGTTGCACTGAAGAGCTGCTGGGGTGGAAAGGAGCTGCATCTTTCTCATGGCAAAACTATGTTTTTTGGTACTGGAGTGAGCAATATCTGTTTCAGGAGAAACCTTCAGTGACTACTTCTGAGTTGTTATAGGTTCCCCCAACTAGACAGTCATGAATAGCATCTCCATTTTCAGTTTAATAGCTATCATTACCATCAGTGATGCAGCTTCCTAGACGTTCTACCTCAGCCTACATGATACATTATAACACCGAGGGAGGAAATGCATAATTAAGCTGTGACAAGCTTGAAGATATTGATGAGCAACAAGACACAAGTGAGAGTCACTCAGCTAAAGAACTGTATTGGCTATTAACCATTTCGTTATTTTAGCATCACATATGTTTATACTTATGTATTGTATCTTCTGCTTTGTTTGCTGTTGTCAACTTGTCATTTGTATTTGTGTCTTTTTCAATGGGATGTTATTTAAAAAGTGTTTTTTATAGTTTATACATTTATATTTTACATACTTAAGATTTTTTTAGTGATTGTCTGATATATTATTGAATCTGGTATTACAGAACTTGTTGGATATGAGACTGCTGAAATGCAGACATAAAGTGTATGATATACATATAATAGAAAACCATATTTCCCAGTTATTTTTAACAAGTAAAAAGGGATCTTCAAATGTTCAAACCTATGATATCTATAGCTAGAAATTATTTTAACCTAGAATTTCATGTTGGAAATGACAAGTTATGCATTTTGAGGGATTAGCCCTAGAATGGCATCTGGTGGTCAGTACAAGTGTTTATGTTCGGGTCAACCATCTTATAAAAGCAACAGCTTTCTTCTTATAGGGTTTTTCAGACTTTATTTGTGCCTTTCTGAAAATATTTAATGATTTCCTTTCTCTCTGTCTGTCTCTCTCTCTCTCCCCCCCCCCCTCAATTTAAGACGCTAGTTGAGAAGTTCTGGTTCATACACCAGATATAGCCAATCACCAGATTTCATCTGGTCCTCTGGGATCCCTTCCATTTCATCTGAGACAGAAAAGGGCTTTGATGTCCTCCAAGGAGATATGCTGCAAAAAGATCAAAGCAGAGGGGGAAATGTCTTAGCAAAGAAGGAGGCTTGCACTTCTTACCAATACTGAAAAGTCTTCCATGTATATTCCTTCTGCATTTTGAATTTTTTAGCTTCAAATAGTAATAAAATAGGGTTTACAATTCCATGTCATGCACATAGTTTTTCATTCACTTTGGGAGGGTGGGGTGGAGTTAAAGAGCAAGTTCTATTTTTGGTATGACATAAAGACTGTTAGAACCATATTTTTGTTGAAAAGAAAAAAAAGGAACATGAAACTAAATAGATTAGAACAATTTTGTTATCATTGGAAAATATCAATCCATTCTCCCCATTCTTCAGTCTTGACTGAGGTAATAGGGAAGTGAAATTAGGTGTAATAGGAATACATTTTTTAAAATAGTATTTTTATGGTAGTATTTTTAAATATCAAACTCAATATTTTAATAGGACCAATTGTAATTCTTCACAAGTACAGTATTTGAGTTACTGTTCCCTGTGGGAAACTGGGATGGGGCGAAGAGGTAGAAGAATTGTGCCACTAATAAAGAAGAACACATAATGTGAAAAATTAAAATTTATAAAAAATTTGCTTTAGATATTATTTTATCATCATACAGCCCACGCAGTTTGGGTCACTAATGCTCTAATGCACTAATGCTCACACACCATTCTGTTCCTGTCCTGAGACTCCTTTACAAGACTTTTTTAGATCTCCAGACCTCTCCACCTTCGTAACATCCCCTGAGCTTTGATGGTATAAAGGTTATGTGACTCAGCAGCATTGGGTGAAAGGGAATGCAAATTCATCCAGTATCCACCCATTATAGCGGGGGTCCCCAACCTTTTTTGCACCAGGGACTGGCTTCAAGTAAGGCCATTTTTCCATGGCCTGGCGGGGTGGGGTGGGGCAGGACAGGACAGGGCTTTGGTCCTATGGAGGTAGGGTTATGGAGGGGGTTAGGTGACTGACCTCCCGGCGTGCCTTGCAGGAGGGACACCTGAGGGACTTGGGGAGGGAGGCGCTGAGTAGAGCTGCTCCTCCAGCTTGATGCTGGCGCCTCCTCCTCCTCCCTCAGCCGCGCCCGGCAGCTTGAGTTGCTTCTTGGGCAGCATGTCAGAGTCCTGGGCTCTGCCGGGCTCAGGCTGCCCCTGCCGACCGCTGCCCCCCCTCCTGTGCCCATGCCTGGTAGCCACAACACCACCGCTGGGCTCCCATTCATCTGGCCCCGACATGCTTGGGTTGCTGGCTGGCTCAGCTCAATGCGGCTTCAGCCGGCAACGGTATCCAAGGCTGGGCCGGTCACCTCAGACGCTGCCGGTATCTTCGCCCCTTTCCTTCCCTTCTTCGCCTCAGCTGCTTGCCTCATTTTCGCACACCCCACCCACCAGCCAATCCAGCACTGCGGACTGGCAAAAAATCCCCAATGGCCCGGTACTGGTCCATGGACCGGTGATTGGGGACCCCTGCATTATAGTACAGTTCAGCCCCCTTTAGACCCAATCACACCCAAAAAAATGAAGACAGGGTTAACACTCTATAACAGCTTGAAACCTGTAAAAATCAGGACTCAGGAAAGTACGATTGAGGGGAGGAAAGTTCATAAATAAAACAGATAGGACAAAAAATGTGAATGGTGTGGCGTGAAGAAGGATTAAAGTGAAAGTGCGACAATGGTGGCCCTTGAGGAGAGCAGGAGGGCAGCTCAAATGTGATTGGCTGCCTCAATCTGCATGATGGCATGCACCAACTCAGTTCTCGCAGCTTCTGATGGGAAGCTTTGCAGCTGCTTTTCAAGTCGGGATGGCTGGTCATCGCTGCACAGCAGGTAAGCTGTGCTTTTAACTTTAATTACCAGTTTATTCTGCAAGTCTGAAGGCAGCCCTGGACAGTGCACCATTAGCACAGCACTGGAGAATGATGTCAGAGCAATCCACGGCAGTTTGCCATTCTAGTTCCTGTAGTATGTGCTAAAAAATATAGTGAAAATTATCTAGCTTCAGGATTGTACATATCCTGTGTCCTAGAGTCACTCTTTTGGTACATAGATGTACAGTCCTTGCACCTCACAGTGAATCCATGGCACCATAGGAAAAAAAAAAACACACTAAAAGTCAGGCATAGATGATAGAAAACTTGGTAGGGTTAGCATCCATTTCAAAAGCTGTATCTCTGGGCCTCTTAAAACTAGGGGTACGTAGTAAAATAGCAAAGTTTGCTGATGATACTAAATTATATATGGTAGTAAAAACTGAAAAAGTTTGCCATGAGCACCAGAGGAATCTCTTAGCATTGGGTGAGTGGGCAACCAAGTGGCAAATGTGCTTTAATCTTAACAAGTGCAAAGTAATGCATATCGGGGCAAGAATCCAAATTATGTCAATAAACTGATGGGGTCTGAGCTTTCTGCAACACACCAGGACAGGGATCTCAGGGTTTTGGTGGACAGTTGAATGAAGGTGTCAACTCAGTGTGCAGCAGCAGCAAAAAAAAAAGCAATTTCAATGCTGGGAATAATTAGGAAGGGAATAGAAAACAAGTCAGCAAGTGTCATTTTGCCTCTTTATAAATTATGGTGATGCCACATTTGGAATATTGTGTACCATCCCAAACTTAACTACTGCAGCCACCCAGACCCCATGCAGTGTTCACTCAAAGAAACAGTGCAAATGCTGGATCTAGGACTTTACCAGGAGAACCTTAGGTGCCCCCATTAAAGCTGTGGAGCAGAGGATCAGGATGGCTGTCCACAAACTGGGCTACTCTGGGACAGAGGTGGTGCTGTGGTGTGCAAACAGGGTGTTTTTCCACCGCGCTCCTTAGATCCGGATTAAGGGAAGCACCCAATGTGTTTCCACAGGAGGTGTAGCACCCATTAGCAATGGGTGCTAACCCCCCTGGCATGGAAACACCTTTGCACCCATGTGGGGAATCCGGATTGTTCCCCAAGGGTCCGCCAGTCACCCCAGGTGTTCGGGGGACAGGGAGGTGTAATCGACTTCGAAGCCGCTCCGGAATCACTTCGGAATGCCTCCGAAGCCTGTGCAAAAGAGCGGGAAAGAGCTCCGAGATCCATCCAAAGTCTGCACTGATCTTTGGAGAGACTGGCGGCAAGACTCCAGAGCTGATCGCTTTGGAGGGATTTCGGAGGGAAGTCCACAGGGTCTGCACTAATAGCAAACGGACTGCGCTGACAGCTCTGGAGCCTCTCCGAAATGTTTGCCAGTCTCTTCAAAGTGACTTTGGAGTCATTTTGAAATGACTTCGAAATCACTTTGAAGCTGGGATTTCAGGGCTCCCCCTCCATGGGTGCATCCCCTCCCCCTAGCCTCCTCTAGACCCCATTGCCTGTCAATAGTTGAAACATGCTCCCGTTAATCTGGATTTTCTGGCTGAAGACCCCATTAATGGGGCCTACAGAAAATCCGGATTAAAGGCCAAAAATCACCCATATGATCTGGATTTCCCCAGCGGCAGTGGAAACAGTCAGGTCCCAAATGGGTGCCATGGTGGAAATGGGTTTATCTGGCTCACACCCAAATGGGTCTTTAATGGGTGCAAAAATGGGTACTTTCTGATAATGAAAAAACACCCAGAAAGTCCCAGAGCACAAATGGATGTCTTGTGATCTAAGTGCAAAGAGGCCCCATGACAGCCAACCAAGCTTGATTATTTGTAAACAGTAGACACAGATTGAGATGTACATGCCTGCAAATTTAATGATCTGGTATTCGTCAAAGCTTTGGTTGAAGCTTCAGTGAAGGCCAGATGCCCCCATGGCCTCCCCTCCCACCCATGGCTTCTAGTTCCACCCCATGGCTTCCCATTATCCACTTACCTTCCACTATGCCACCACAGCTGCCTTCTTCCTAAGCCTTCCAGTTCTGCGCATGTAGCTCTCACTGCATCTCATGACCCCTGGATGGGGAGCTGCACACATAGAACCAGAAGTGGAGCTCCACAGTGTTGTCACTGGGCCTATTTCGGTGCTTGTCAGCACTTCCAGTTCTGCGCATGCTACTCTCCATCCATGGAGACCTGTGTACACAGACCTGGTATTAATGTCAGGGGCAAAATCATTGCATAAGGTACCTGCATAGCTTGTACTGTCACTTATTCACTTCTTAATTCTTGCTTTCAATGGATCCTGCAGCTGATAATATATCCACCTTTCAGCTTCACATCAGGTTGCAGACACAAATGTTTGCAAAGCATGTGCTATTCTTCTGAGATCCTGCAGCCCCAAAGAAAAGATTCTGTTTCCCAGACTCTTGGCCAACTGTCCTTTCTTATAATTCCAGTTGGCAGTTTCTTCTTGCTAAGGCCTTCATGCAATCAAATGCTTGTTGTGCAAGGTGATTATATTAGAAAAAGAAAATAGCAGTTGAGCAATTACATCTCAATTACACATGTTTGTTGAGCACCCAGGGAATCATTGCTAGGCACTTCCTGCTCCGTTAGCTCAGTTATTAGTAGTAAGTATCACAGAAGGGATTTCAAGTGTTCACCAAATAATAGATCCATTTTCCTGAATATGTCAGTCCGGAGTTCCATAATGATTCTCCACTGATGAAGTCCGTATCAGAAATGCAGCCAAATAACAAAAACAAATTTTCTGTTCCGGCTGTGCAGTGATTCCTGCTTCCCTTTCCCGTTTGTTGATCAGATGCAGAAAAAAGAAATCAACATTTCAGCTGGCAATTGCCTACGGCAGAACAAGATGCTGTTGTAGTTCTGCGGTTATTTCTTTTTGCTGGTTGTAAGGACAACATTGGAACATAACAGTCAGATTCCCTGCCTTTGTGTGTGCTTTCAACAGGGGAGATCCAGGGAAGAGAAGGGAAGGACGGGTGTGTTACTTATTATTGATTAAAAACATGTCTGAAGAATTCACTGAACCACAAAAAGCTGAGGGAGGAAACAAAAGCGTTCCTATTAGGCCCTTCTTAGGGTCAGTACTAATAAGTCAACAGAGAAACATGGGGAAAAGGAAAGCCGTCATTTGCCCTTTACAAAACGATACACCGAGCCTGTTTTTTTGCAAACAACAAGAAGAGTTGGCTTTCCTACCTCACTTTTCTCACCCATTTAAGGGGACTTAAAGCATGTGATAAAGCTTCCTATTCTTTCCCCAGAACAGAACCCCCTGTGAGGTAGGTGGGGCTGTGAGAGCTCAGAAAGATCTGTAATTAGCCCAAGGTCACTCAGCTAGCTTCATGGAGGAGTGCACAATCAAACCTGGTATTCCTAGATAAGAGTCCGGCTCCTTCAGCACTAGGCCAAACTGGCTCACAAACAAAGCAAGCAAGGGCAGGCGAAGAGCTTTTGGCAGTAGCACAAAGCGCCCCAGGAGACACACCCAGAAGTGCAACACAGAGATTCATATCTAAAAAGGGAAAGGTGCTACAAATCCCTTTTTGATACAGTGAACTTGCTTGCTCTTCCAATCAAAGAATATAAAAAGGAATGTTCTAGACTTCAAACAGCCTACTGGATTAATGTGACATGCTTCTGGGTGCCTTGCATGTTACCTTGGTTGTAAGCCACTACTGGGTTTGAAGCATTTGGCTGGTTGCTAAGCTTATTACTGCAGTCTTAGCTGTGTGCCACGTGCCTTGCCAACTTTGGACATTCTCTCCCCTGGGTAGAACTAAATAGTACCAGCAGGTTCCACAGCTGTGATCTAAAACGATAAACATGGGAGGCAATCAGGCACACTTAAAGGGGTGCCCCCTGGGACAACAGAGTCAGGGAAACCAGACATGTGCCTTACTCCATTTTGAAGCCTGGGAATGGTCACCTTTTCCTCATATCAGGAATAATGACCCAAAGGGCGACTCTTAGTTTGGTTGAATTGGGCGGGAAGTTATGGAGACACATGTAGCCAATCACAGCTTGGAAACTGTTACTACAGGCAACCAAACAGTAGAGGAGATTGAGGAGATTCTGAAGAAAGACTATTTAGTTCCTAAAAGACATTTACTTGACACTAAGAACTTTTACTCGGTTATACATGATTATTTACTTTAAAGACTGAAGAATTCATAACTGATTCAAACATACATTTTGGGTGCTTTTCCACTGTCACTAGAAGTACCCATTAAGTACCCATTAACATCTAGAAGGGACTAGCAACCAGAGGGCCAGTGAAGATCCAATTGTGCTGAGGTTCTAGGAGGATCTGGCAGGGTAAAAGGGCACCCGGGCTATCTGTTAACCTGCCAGGCTATACCAAAAGGGGACAGGTGGTACCAGAGCTGCTCAGGTCATCACAACGCACTTTACATATCAATGCAAATCCTGATGTGAATAGCCTTGTATATAGTGCTTTATTCCTTGAATGGGAACTCGCCCTTGCTGACTTATTTTCTATTCCCTTCCTAATTATTCCCATCATTGAATTAGCATTTTTCGCTGCTGCCGCACACTGAAGGTGTTTTTTCCACTGTCACTAGAAGTACCCATTAAGTACCCATTAATGGATACAAAAATGCCATTTAGTACCCATTAATGGGTACTTAATGAGTACTTCTAGTGCGGTGATGGCCAACCTATGACACGCGTGTCACAGGTGACACACCAAGCCCTTTTGGGTGACATACATGGTCACCCTGGCACCTGGGTGTGTAGTGCTTGCTTGTTCTTGAAGTGTACGAAATACCAACTTTCAATTGAAGATTCAGTGACAAAAGTCACTAAAGTAAAGAATATTTGTTTTTGCTTTTAATAAAATACATATATCAAAAATATAACTTTTTTAGAGCTACAAATATCACAAAGTTATGGATGTTTCTAGATGTGACACAGCACCCGAGTTAAGCTAGGTTTTCTTGCGAATTTTGACACACCGAGCTCAAAAGGTTCACCATCACTGTTCTAGTGACAGTGGAAAAACACCCTGAGTTGACACCTTCATTCAACTTTCTATCAAAACCCCGAGATCCCTGTCCTGGTGTGTTGGAGAAAGCTTAGACTCCATCAGTTTATAGACATAATTTGGATTTTTGGCCTTGATGTGCATTACTTTGCACTTGTTAAGATTAAAGCACATTTGCCACTTGGTTACCCAGTCACCCAGTGCTAAGAGATCCCTCTGGAGATCTGGACATTATCCTGTCACAGAGGAGCATAATGTGCTGTCCGAGTCATTTTTTTGCTCAGAGACCAAAAATGCACTCTAAGAACACTTTTCATCATCCTGCCACACACTAATGCCATGTGAATGGACAGTAGTGGCTGTAGTGACCTAGCTTTTCCTTTTCTTTACCAATGATCATTTAATGACATGTAGAAAATGGCTGACTGTCAAGACCATTTCCTGAAATTCACAAAATGGTCCTGGTCAGAAATTTCAACATTTTGACTTTAGTGTGGCCAGGAATGTGTGGTTGAGGGTGGGGCACAAATAGCACAGACCAGTCTGCCCCTCCGTCTCTCATGAAGATTCTGTGCCAGAATATTCATGAAAGGCCACATACTACTGCTTTGAGGTGCCTCTGGAACACCCCTTTTTCTTATGTCTAAATACAGCCTTAAACTCAGTGTAATCAAATCATAATTTCCTACACATTTTGTTCAACAACAAGATCACCCCACCCAACTTTTTGCCAATTATATTCTGATACTCTTTTAAGACTGGTGCCATTTAGCAGTTATGCATCATTAATCCTCCTTTAATAAGTAACCCTAACACTGTATCTGTTTCTGTGCCAATTCCTAGAGCTGTTAGTGAAGCAAGGAGAGATTCTTCACGAGAACACTTTTTTTAATCTAGATATTGCAGGATGACTTTTTATATCAAAAATAAGTCAAGTTTCTAATCACATAATATGCAATCACTCCAGGCTATTTTTCATAGTTCTTTCATACTGGATAGAGCGAGTCTCCTTCTAATTGAAGTAAAATAGTAAAATACTGGTATTGATGATTCTTAGAGGTTATAGGTTTCTGTTTATAATGCATTCTGCAGTTTTCTCTAAGGTGCTTCTGAGGCACCCTTTTTGTTATGTCTTAATATAGCCTTTGGGTGCCTCCAGAAAGGATGTTAAAAATGCGGAGCTTACCTCTACTTTGCAGTAAGAAGAAGAGTTGGCTTTTCTACCTCGCTTTTCTCACCCATTTGAGAGGACTCAAAGTGGCTGACAAAACTTTCTATGCTTCTCTTTCTCCCCACTACAGAACACCCTGTGAGGTAGGTGGGGCTGTAAGAGCTCAGAAGAGAGCTGTGACTAGCCCAAGGTCACCCAGCTGGCTTTGTGGGGGAGTGCAAAATCAAAGCTGGTATTTCCAGATAATAGTCCGGCTCCTTAGCCACTAGACCAAACTGGCTCAGTAAAGGCCCTCTGCAGGGAAAACAGAACATCACAACATTCTATGATACTCTTAAGCCGAAGGGAGGATTCTTCCATCCTGATGCTCAGCCTTTTCCTCTGTCTTAGTTCTGCTGCTTAAATTTCTCAGTTTCTCAAATACCCTGGGAAATGCATAAGGATAGAATACTCTGCAGCATATGCCCACATAAGGTTTTTGTTGTTGTTGTTTTTACTTTGGAGAATCACTTGATAATGCATAAGTACTCCAGAGCACGATAAAACCTTTCTGGCAGGTTGAAAGCTGCTCTGCAGTCCCTGTGAAATTTTCAGCTTGTCTGTATGCCACCTTTGGTAGCTTATGTCTCCACATGGAGTCCTGTTCTGTCTCTGCCAATGCTATCTAAAAATCTGTCTCCCAATATCATATTACATATGCTAAAAATATTTCAAAAGCAGTTAAAAACCATAACATCATAGGCTCCTTGATTCATTTTAAGTTATGTACAGATGCAGATACCAGTCGGTCCATTACCAAGTTACCAGTCTTTGAAATAATCTGTAAGAAAGGGTCCTTCCAGGTGTTTCTTATTAGCTATTGATATTGTGGAAATGGCTTTGACCTTCAGTCACTCTATACAGTTTTTGTGACAATGAAATCTATACATATTCAGGTACCATCATAGAAAATAAACACACAGACATACAAATCAGCTATAGAAGGGAATTATTACATCTCCCTGCACATGAAAAGCTTGATTCATAACTGGGAAGTAGTGATTCACATTGCTATCCAGGTACACAGTTTGGAAGCTTTCTATTTCTCTGTGCTGTCCACGATACTTTCTTTAGTTTTTGCCACGACATCCAAATTTGTTGAGATTTTTTAAGGCTGTGGAAGGCTCATCAGTCTAGCCATTCCAATTCACAAATCACCATTGAAACTCAGCAGTGCTTTTGAGGCTTAGCTTCAGTTAGGCCACCTCCAAACTTCTCCACTATATCACACAGGTGATATTCCAGAGCATCCAAATCTTGGAATCATCACATCTTGCCCCAGTGGCAGAGCAAGACTTCAGGGAAAACTGGAGGCAGTTACCAGTATGGCAGTTAGTGTAAGATGTACATCTGAGACTTTCATAATGTGACAGTTTTGGATAGATTTGGCCCCACACATATGTGGTGGCTATTCTCCAGACAGGTAAGTGGTGTCTCTTTTTAGGTAAAACCTGGGTTGGGAGCTGATTATCCCGCATTATTGTGAGATATTACCCCAATATCCTGGGGCGATGTTGGGTACCAGTCCTAACATACCCCTGTAATAATCCCAGGTTTACATCCCAGGCAACCTTAATCCCTACAGGCTCCTTGTTCATCCTTCTTTGCCTTGACCCTTTGATTCACTAAGGATTATTATAGATATTGAGTCTCTGTCCATCTGTCTTTGGTCAATCAGTGATTCAAATATTATAAAAGAAGTACAGGAAATTATGAATTACAGTATTTTGTAATAAATCTGTGATAAATGGAGTACAACAAATATCCATTATAGATTAAATGTGATTTTTACATATTCTTTCATTTTATGAGTAACAGAACACAAAGCACACCTCCAAGTTGGCAGCTGTGAAATTTAAAGCAATTGAAAGCACTTTTGGATTACAACCTGTAATTCACAATTGCCTATACAATTTAGGGTAATAAGAAAAAAAGTACATGGAATGGAATTGAGTAACAGTAAGTGGAAGAGCTGGCAATCTACAAGAATAATGCAGATCACAATTACTATGGGAATGTGTGCTTAACATGTTATTGTGGGGAAAAAAAGGTCTAGGGGGTTCAGAGCACCATTATTATTGAGAAAAGTATGATTCATCAGCATAGTTTTTTAAAAAAATAGAAAGAATTGCAAGCAATAAGATACAGGTCGTGCAGATCCTTGCTGTGCTGTATTTGGTACTGGATTAAATACCTGAGTTCTTCAGATGATGTTCACAGACTAGCAGCCTGGGTTACCCAACTGTCCTAAACCGGATGGCTTCACCATGTGATCCAGATGGCTTTTATGGATCCCTGAGATGACCAGTCTCCATGCTGCCCTGATAAGGTATCTGGGGGAAGTGGCAGCATTCTAGGAATCCATCAAAGGTCAACTTGGAAGTGCAGTGGATGAGGAAGAAGAAGAAGAAGAGTTGGCTTTTCTACCCTGCTTTTCTCACCCATTTAAGGGGACTCAAAGCGGTTGACAAAGCTTTTCTATTCTTCTCCCCACAACAGAACACCCTGTGAGGTAGGTGAAGAGAGCTGTGACTAGCCCAAGGTCACCCAGCTGGCTTCATGGGGGAGGGCAGTATTCCCAGATAAGAGTCCGACTCCCTAACCACTAGACCAAACTGGCTCGCATGATAATGTGTTGTTTCCACATGCAGAGATCCAGTCACCACCAATACCTGTTGGAAAATTCCCTGGTAACTCAGAAGTGACTGCACTTTTATGTGGAGTCCACTATTGGCCTATTGTGCTCATGTACAGAGACTGCCCAATGTGAAACCAGAAGAGATTAAGTGCCCTGTGCAACTTCAGTGGGTCCACGGGATAGACAGTGTGGCAGAGGCACCTGTTTCAGGCCTCCCCAATGGGTAAAATGGAGACATGCCCTCTAAATGCCTCTGTCAGTTCCCTTTGGCAGTATTCAGTTCTGGATCATGAATGCCGTTATCTGCATAGGATGAAAAGATCTGGGGGATAACTTGAAGAACAATTGACAATGCAAATGAATAAATAAATGTTATTTTACTCCAGAATTTTCTCACATCCCATGTATTTTGATAATCTGTTTTATATTCTTTCCAGATTCTAGCATTCCAATGCATGGATGAAGATGACAATTTTTGGTCACTGCTGGTACTGAGAATGATTTAAACTGTCTCTCAAGGTGCCTAATTAATCCTTGGGAATCTGGAGTTTTGTTTCCATCTTTGGAACTTCATAGGAGAAAAAAAATCCCTATGAAAACAATAGTTGGGGAAAGAATAAAGTTTAAAAGTCTTATCCAGTCTGGCTCATTCCAAAATAGAAGCACAATATGAATGCTCAGCTGCCAGACAAACAGTTGTAAATATTTGCACATGAACATATCCATCCATCTAGCCAACACCTGTTCACTTTGGATTTCTTCAAATATCTGTGTCTTATGTACCCAGGATTAGAAATCTATCTCTCTGAGGCAATTCTTAAATTACTTCCACAAAACTACCTCTAATAGCTGATTAGTATGAAATGAGAATCCTTTGTGTGACTAGTTTGGCCAATGTATATAATTCTCATTCTGTTCATTCTAATTGCTGCCAGCTCATCAGAACAGCCATGTAAACAGAATTAAGCACTTTCAATTACTCAAGCTAAATGTACTAGGAAACTATTTTTGCTTTTATTCCTAATTTTCTTCTGCCCTTAAGTTCACACCTGATAGGATTATGCATGTTTAAAGATTGCTCTTTTGTCACCAGTAATGTCTATTGTTTATGAGAGTGGTCGTAACTCAGTGTCAAAGCAATCACTTGGAAAGAAGGAGGCCACAAGTTCAGTCTCTAAAAGTCTCCTAGAAGAAAGTAGTGCTGAACCACTTTTGAATCTGTCAAGAAAATGGCATGGATCCATCTATTTTGTCACCAGGACTCAGCCCAGATTTGATGGTATCTAACAACAAACAAACAATGTTCAAACAAACAAGGCATCCTGGTAAAGTTGGGTTATAAAAAAGATAAAGTGATTAAATTAAACTTAAATGCAGAAGCCTTTTCACACTTACCTTGGTAGTGCATAGTGCACTAAGGCTGGTACACTCCAGGGACAGGAGGACCATTTGTATTTGCCAGGAGGAAAGCTTCCCCAAAGCATCCATTACCAGCCTGAAATGCAAATGGTCCTCCCATTTACCAGCCTGTGCCAGTGCATCCGGAGCTGGAAGTTCCACTTCCTTGCTGCCACAATTGGCCACCCTGACGCTGTTGTGAGAGGGGCGTGTTCGATTCTTTGAGAGCTCACTACAGCCTGGGTTCTCTTTCAGGTAAACACGAAAAAAAAGTTTTTCTTCAAAACTGTTCTGGTATCTCATAGGAAGGAATGGGTACTCCTCAGCATTAACCCTTTTCTTCTACTCATCCCCTCCCTAGATTATGAGGATATTATGATTATGAATCCCTCTCTACGCTATCCTGCTTCTATTCAGTTATAACATGTATAAGCAGACAAAATGTATTTGTTATCCATAAAAAACATGTAAACCAAACAATAATAGAAATGGGGTTGTTTGAGATATAGAACGTGAAGCATGTCACAATAGCACATGCATGTGAACAAATGCCAAAAGATGGAAACTCTAACTCATGCTTCTCTTTCAGCAAGACCATTGTTTGAATAAAATATAGACTTTGAAATGAAGATTTTCTACTCTGGAACTACACACACACCACGACCACCACCACCAATCTAAAACATCTTCCTTCCTTCCTTCCTTCCTTCCTTCCTTCCTTCCTTCCATTTTAAAGGAAAATCAAGTATTTCTAAAAGTACTCAGAGTTGTATGGAAATAAATTGAAGGAACTTATGCATAATGGATTGTCACTTTCTGCTGTCCAGCTAAAGCTTAATTCCTCAAGGTAAACAGATCTTTTCCCCTGATCTGCTTACCAGAGAATGACAAAAATCAATATGTGTAAGTGGACTGCTTTCCTCCAGAGAATAGTGTCATTATCTTTGTGATGCAAAGTTTATTCCCTAAAGTGAGCTTCCTCAATCCTAGGCAGATTTCATGTCCCAGGAAGAAAAAGTAAATCATAAAATATGTAATTCCATACTGTATTTATGTGGCCACAAAGCATTTTCAAACTCACATTTTCAATGTCGTGCAAGGCAGTATCCGTGACCTATTGTTTTCCTTGACATTTTGAAATCTGGCATAAAAAAAGTTCTGAATTGATCTAGAAGATACATTTTTAAGCAGCAAGGGAGATTCTTGTTCATGAAGGACATATTTTAGCACAGTTTGCCAAAAACATTCCCATGAGTATGCTGAGATTATCAACCTATATATAAAAAAAATCCACTTACAATTTGCAGAAGCCCTACTCAGTCCATGCTGAGTTAAATCTTACCAACCTAAGGTTTGACAGAGACTAGGGACTGCAAAGTAGACGACAAATACAGGCTAGAAATTGCAGTGATTTTTCTCCCATATGCTTGTCCTTCACTCAAGAGGGAGGAATGGGAACCAAAGTGTCCAGCACAAGTGGAGAAAGAGGAGAAAAAGAAAAAGGAGCAGTAGGAGAAGAAGAGCTGTAGCTGCTTTTGTGCTACTTTCCCCCGCATCCAAGGTCTCTCTCACATTCCCCTGCTTTCAATTTTTATAATAATTTTTAACAATAATTTATATGTAGATTTGGTGGTGACCACACACATTATCTCACCCTTGCAGCTCTTGTGAAGATTTTAACAATGACTTTTTTGGCTGAGAGAAAGGTTTTCATGCCTTGGATAATAACATACACTTAGGTGTTATTTCTCTCCATGACCATATCTCCTTCAACAGATTCAGCTGTAAAGGACAACTTGAAAAGGTTCCTTCTGATCACACTTTAACCCTCCCAAATGGCAAGGGACTGCAAATAAGTAAAAACAATTAAATAAAACTGTACTGCTCAGAAAAAAAATAAGCAGCCAAGCAAACATGTGCATTCATATGTTTAAGGGTCTATCTTAATATTTTTTTTTCATTTTTAAGGATTCTATCTCCCTCTTGCACGTTATTTAAGTAGAGCTATTCTTGAGGCAGTGGTGTGTAGCCTGCATGCTGCTGCTACCCTACTTGTTAAGATCAAAACTAGGGTTGCCCCAGCTTTGATTGAGGGCCTTTTTGCACTTAGACAATGGGACAGCCCAGGGTCACTCTGGCTCAGAGCATACACTTTGAATTTAAAGCTCTGTAGGGCCTTCGTCACACAAGTAGTTTAGGACCTCAGGTTGTTTTCAGGTCAGATTACTCACATTATTTTAATTTAATTCATTCCCCAAGCCACCCCTCCCCAGATCGTCTTAACGGTAGTCCTCATTTTTACAGGACTGAGGAGGACTCAGCCCATCCTGGCATTTCAGGACATCTTCGCTTCCTCAAGGGTGAGCGGGGAGATGGGCTAAAGGAGGCTGAACTGTGCTGTGATGGGTGGGGTCCAGTCTTTCCTTCAGCCAATTGGCACACACGGAGTTCATGAGGCACCTCCCCTTCTCTCCTCAGTTTATGTGTATGATTCCTCTATCTAGCATTTTCACACAAATTTATTATTATTATTTTTAAAATAATTAATGTCACGGAGAGGAAAAGCACATAAAAAAAAGAAGGGGGCATGTTGGTGGGGGGCAGACTTAAAAAAGAACAGCAAACACAAACCCTCACCTCCCTTGAGTGACAGAATAGCATCCAATCAGAAAGGAGATAGATTTGATGCAGGAAAAGGGGTGGAGAGCCAAGAGGAAGGTCAGGCTGAGCTCAGAGAAAGGTGTGACTGATGTGTCCCATGGTGGGGACGGCCTGAGGATGACCTATAATGATCTAGGTGTAACCAACACTAGTATGACCTCAGACTGAATTAATGAATAGGCTGTCCAATCTTAGACTTGTGTGACAAGGGCCTAGATGTGCTTGAATTGACTTGATGGGGGAAGCGCACATTGTTCGCACGTGCACACACTACACTCTTGTATCTCAAATGCAAACAAGGAGCCAACGTCATGAAGATACTGTTCCGCATTGTCAAAGCCTCACAAATTTGCTGTGCCAGTCCTGCCTTTTCACATATATATAGGGTAGACAGAATTCATTAATTTAGTTTTGATAGCTTTCTTCCCCGGAAACTGAGGTTCAAGCATTTTTGTTGCTTGCTGCCATACTTCTCTTCAATTTCCCTGTTTCCCAGCCTCAGTTCTATATCTGTCATGTCAAGAAAATTAATGAGTACCTTGCTGGCCTGAAGATGAATGAGCAGCATTGTAAAGCAATTTATGTACTATAAGCATTACAGGATGATTAACCATGATTATCATTACTAGAGAATTCTTCCCTAATGTGAATTTGATTGAAACAGTTGCTTGTTATCATACAATCTGTGTGGAACTTTTGTTCTTTTATTATGCCTACGCCCCTTGAACTTAAGGTCTTTCTTACCATGCATTGACTTTTGGCCTTGGTCAGAGTTTGAAAAGCCTAATCCTTAGTGAGCTTTCCTTATGGTACTTCACAAAAAAAAAAATCTCCCCCACCTCAAAGTCCATTTTTTCCCCTTTCCCTCAATATATTTGGAAAATCTTCCTCCCTATGGCCTTTCTTTTTATTTTAAAGCCTAATGCAGCTGTTTGCTTTTATTTCATTTGGAGTAGCCTCTTGGTTTGAGTTCCAGTAATCATTTGGCTGCATAATTTTAGTCCAGGCATTTCACAGAGAAACTGTAGCTGTATATCTTGTTGCAATCTTCTATTTTACAGAGAGCCTTTGCTTGAGTGGTGTGTTTTTCATCTGCAAATTCAGCAGCTTGCAAAATAGTCTTCTTCATAATCACAGTGATTGACCCTGTGATTATGATCCGGGGAAAAAAAAACCTTGGTGAAACAGGACTTTCATCTCAGTCCGGATTTTAGTGCATGTGATTGGATTGGCCTTCGACTTCTCTGAGGTGGGTGGGTGAAGAGAAGGAGGAAAGGGGCGCTGGGCTCACTGCCATACGTGATTGGATTGGCCTTCGGCTTCTCTGAAGTGGGTGGGCAAAGAGGAGTAGGAAGAAAGGGGTGGTGCGGCAATTCCAAGTTATGGGCCCCTGGTCTGCTTGTCCATGTGCAGATCAAATTTGATCTGGCAACTCCCCTCCCCTGCACAATCGCTGTGCCGTCTCCAACCACCAGGTCCAAAATGGGAACACCAAAATGAGCACTCGGCAACCCACACCAGAGCCCAGACCAGAATAATCAGGGAACACACTAAGTGGGAACGCGCCCTAAATGTTTTATATATGTTTTTAGATGTGACTGTGAAAAAGTTTTTGGACTTTCATATTGACGTATTTTTATATATAACATTCCCTCTTTTTAAAGGACAAACCCTGCCCAATAGGATGTGAGTATTTGTGTGCCCAAATTTACTTTAAGGGTTTTTGCCCACCTTCTCAGAAGAAATGGAAAGATTGTGGGCCTTTATCCACATGTCATGTCCAATATGAGCTGCTGGAAAAATATGGTTTTGGAATGCCTCAAAGCACTCTTTTGGTGGCACACATTATCCTGCATAAAATCTAGGACAGCTGTAGCAGTGTGTTAGACGATTCTTTCAGCATTGTTTATCTAAAGCTCTAGGAGCTCATACATAAACGCCTGTAGAACAGACAGTGATTGCAGAATCAGTGTTATTCTACTGTTACTTCATTATGAAATAGCCAAGAGGGTCAAATGCCCCAAAGGTCAACAGGCCTCTCCCTATTACCTTCCACTTAGGCATCTTTTAAACAGTGGTAGAGAAGCCCCGAGAGAATAGTATTCAGTGTGCCAAATGAAAAGAGCAGCTGTCAGCTACTATGAAAACACAGTTCTTAACAAAACCTGAAGAGAAATTATTTTCCTTGCTCCTTCCCTTTATTGTTCCTTGCTTGCACTCTCTCCAGTTTCACTCCCCCTGAATTCTGCCTTGTGGCACCCCCCCCCCCCAGCCAAGGTGGATCTCTTTCCTCTCTCTGGGTCTGGCAATCGTTTGAAATAAATCAAATGCCCATTTATTATAATCCTCAGTGCTGGCCAAGCCTTTCTCCAGCCTTGCGCCAAAGAGTGCACCATTTCTCCTGCCTTCCATTTAAAGATAAAAGCGGAGAGCATCTCTAACGCCACACATGGCACCCTCTGACTCTTTCTCTCTCTCTTTCCCTGTTCTTAAAGCTACAGGCTCTCTTTACCCTGGTGAACCTCAAAACTTAATAATAAATACTGCAGGCAAATGTTCTTGAAATTACAAAGAATAATCGTTATTGTTGTTACAACAGTTGCTTTAGTTAGAATAAACAAATAAATAATAAGAGAACAAGGCTTGTATGAACAATCAAGTTCAAATAAATGAATTTGTTTCAGGCTCTATGTGACCTTGCTCTCCCTATCCAGGAGAGACTGCCTGTTGACGCTTTGCTGTCTATTTTAATCATTGTTCCTGTTATTGTCTTGCTATTATTGCCTTTTAAATTGTACGCTATTGGCAGGTTTTTACTTTTTTAAAAAAAATCTTTTTACTCCTTGGTTATTTTATTTTGTACAGCGCTGAGTACATGTACAGCACTTTAGAAATTAACTAATACCATGTTGATGAGAAGATTTCTTTCCTCCATTTCATTCCTCCCTATTTTCTTTAAAGTTTTTGGGCTAGGGAATTTTTCTAGTATTAGGGTTAATTTTCTATATCTTTCTGGCTTTTCTATTTTTTTTCTTTAAGGTTTGAAATTGTTCTTGTGGGAACTTTACTTTCATTTTCATATTTTCACTCATAAAAGGGCACAGCTCCACACTAGTTGTCTCAATAAAATGGGATGGACTCAATTTAATGTATAAAAATAACTCAATATAAAATGCTCATTTATTTAGCCATGTTTGGGATTTTGCATGTTTCTCTTTGTTCTTTTGAATGTTTAAATGAGATATGTCTCTGAGATGGCTTTACATTTCATGTTAACTTTTTTTTCTGTATTTCTAATAAATTCTTCCCAATGATATAACAAGAAATACTGATTTTTGAGTTTGAAATGAGTTTTGTCTCTGTTTGTGGTATTTTTCATTATGTAAAAACCTGTGTAAACGATCCAGCTACACATTCCCTAGGAGTTTAAATTTGGGGTATTTTTGGGCTTCAAATTAATCCAAATTATCCAAAATTCTACTCCACATTTGGTAACAGCATCACCACATACTCCAAGGAGTTTGGTCTTCTCATTATTTGCCTGAAGTCTGCCAGTTTAAGCCTTGTCTTTTGTGCTTCTAATGGATATTTATGACTCATTTCTGTTCAGTCGCCATTTATTGCACAAACTGCCCAAACAGATGCAATCCCCAATGCACAGGACAGGAATGGCGAGCACAGGACATGAAACCCCGCCCGCTAATGATGCAAGCGTCAATCTCCTCTCCAGATAGCCCGGGAGCATCCCCATGCACAGACTCAGCCTCCAAAATGATGTGGACTCAGCTCCCAGCCTTGCCGAGAACAGTTTTCTAGAGGACTAAATTTGAACAATGGGAAGGCTAGGTAATTGGGAAGGGACCTATCCTTAATCTGAAATGTATCAACTAGATATCCTTAAGAATTAATCATAGTGCAAGGCATAGAGTGAGGCAGTGTTCAGACGTAACAAAAGGGGTGCCTGAAAAAAGACAGTGTGTGGCTGTTGTGTTCCCAAAATATCTGTTCAACCATTTCTGGCACCATTTTTGCTGAATCTGATCACAGTCTAAAGGGGTGTAACTACAGCTGTTAAGGACTGTCATACAGCCCTTAAGATGCACAAGGTTTGGGCTCTTAAAATGTATCACACTAGGAGCAGCCTCTGTTGTCTTTTTGTTGCATTAAACTATTTTATCTAAAATATATGACAATATAAAGCAGTTCAATCAAGCAAAATGCCCAGCTGAGGCTAATCTAAATTACCTTTTAATAGTGTCATTTATACTCCTCTCTAAATGTTATTTAATCGTGACTTGAAATGCTCATTTTTCATGCAGATATACAAATTTTAGGAGAGGCTCTGGGAACCTTCCCTTAGAATAATTTTACTTTATGTACTGTTAATGAGTCTCTTTAATGTTTAATTTATAACATATGGACTTTAAAATGAACACATCAGAGGCAATTTCACATTTCCCTTCCCGTCCACTGGACAGGAAAGGTATGTGGTGAACTAATGTTTACCAGTGCTTGGGCTTGGGACTGCTAGTCAACTTTAGGCTCCCCCCCCCCCCCGGCGATCAGTCACTCACCTGTGATTGGTCCTTTTCAGGGTGCCTGCATCTTGAGTGTGTTGCCCTCTGTGATTGTGCATGTGTCAGCACTGTTGCCATGACAACACTGATTCTCTGAGCAGTCTTGGTCACATCAGGATGTCACAAGAGCTGCCAGCATGCTTATGCAGCAACTCTGTTGACCTCCCCATCCAGCAGAGGTGTGAATGCTCTCCAGCTGGATGCTTCAGATAAGTGATTGGGGAAGGGTAGGGAGCTTGTGGAGCATGATTTCATGCTCCACAGCTAGTTGATCATTAGGGAACTTCTGGGCAGGAAGTGTTTCTACCATGTAAATGGCTCCTGCAAGTGCAGATCCACTCTCCCAGATGTTGCCTAATTATCAAAAATGGGCTGAAGTTTGAATGAGCCCCAGATCAAGGAGCTGCTAAGAACACATTGTCTGCACAGGAGTAGAGTAAATCCAGATTAGATCAATGCAGAAAGCCAACCAGGAAGGCTGGTGGTCACTTGCATAATGAGGATGTCTAAGGTATGCAGAAAAAGCGTGACTGAATGAGTTCTTTGCCCCTTTCTTTATGGAAGAGAATTTGAGGCAGATTCCAGAACCTGAGTCCCTATTCTCAGAAAGAGAGTTCAGATTAACAGAGGCATATAATGGTGATCAGAGAAGGCCTTGCTGACATTTTTTTAAAAATCAACAGGCCCTGATGGTATCTGTCCAAGAATTATTAAAGAGCAAAAAACTGATATTGTGGACCTCCTATCAAAAATATAAAATTTGTCATCATACTCTGTTTCTGCAGTTGAGGACTGGATGGAGGCTAATTTAACTCCAATTTTTAAAAAGGGCTTAAGGAGAGACCCAGGAAATTATAGGATTGTCAGCTTAACACCCACAGATAGTAGAAACTGTTATTAAATGTAAAATTGCCAAACATTTGGAGGCAGTCTTCACTCAAAAATAGCCACCAGAACTTCTGTAAGCAAAGCCTCATCTAACTAATCTTCAGGAGGTTTTTTTTTAGTTTATTAAAAAAAACATGTGGATAAGGGTGAGCCTATAGGTATAATCTTCTTAGATTTCCAAAAAGCTTTTGATAAAGTCCCTCATCAAAGACTTTTCCACAAGCTTGGGATAAAAGACAGGTCTCATTATGGATAAGCAATTGGCTAAGGTATAGAAACCAGAGAGTAGAAGATAGTAAGTAATAATGTTTATTACAGCCATTGGCCAGGCAACAAAAAAAGAACAAAACAAAATAATGGATTGAAACAAAACAAGATCAGCAAAAACACTAGCAAAAAGAATTAAAAAGTAGGATACAGATCAAAACATTTTATATTTTCTTAAACTAAGCCCTTAGGTTTATAGCGATATAAAAGGGCAGGAGAGTTTGGGGAAATTTGCAGAATGCTCTAGCCATCCACACAGCACAGCAGCTATCACAGACCATGGTGACGGTGCCAGCATGCCTGCTTGGTGCTGTTGCTGGGAGGACCCGGCAACACAGCATGTAATTGCAGCTGCACAACTGATCACATGCTTCGCCTGGATTAGGGATGTGCACAAATGGTGTTTGTTTGTTGCATTCAATTCATATAGAATGAAATGTAAGAAAAATCATATTCATCTTCATGGTCATTGCTATGGTAATTTGGATTATCTGGGATGGACTATCTGCATTGCAAGTGCCTGGAGTTAAGTTGGGGATAGTTCCAGCACTCCCAGTGCAAACACTAGCCACGTTCCTGAATTTAATTTCACTTGGATACCATTTCACTGAAGTTAAAAGGAGAACAGCCCCCAAATTGTTCAGAGTGGCAAAAACAGAAAGAGACTGTGAAGTGCTCCAAAGAGGTCTCTGCACACTGGGGCACTGGGCCTAAAAATAAGCACCTACCCCTCTTCCTTTTGTTGTTCAGTTGTTAAGTCATCATTGGGCACATTCCCATAGGGGCTAAAATCCAGAATGGATTTGTATTAGCCATCGAGGATTTCCATTAAATTCCCCAGTAATCTGAATCCATTCCAGATTTTAGTGGGGAAAGAAAATCCCTGTTCCAACAGGGGTTTTCTGGATGACGTGCATTAAAACTGAGGGAAAGAGGGTGGCTGGCAGAAGTGGCTTTGTTATCGGGCTGGGCCGCTGCCCCTGACCTGTCCCTTGCTCAGAAGCAGGCAGGCAGGCAAGTGTGGGGGTGGGCTGGTGTGGTGCTGCATGGCTGTTGGCTAGCTGGGCAGCTGCCGGGGCTGGAGGTGAGTGACTCACTGACCAGACCAGAAACCTGCTCGGCCTGAGGAGACAGATAGGGAGGCAGCCTCCCAGTCAGGAGGGAGGAGAAGCACGTTGGCAGCCATAGGGTGAAAACAGGGGAGGTGGCGAGGCGAGGCAAGGTGAGACGAGGCAAGGTGAAGTGAGGCTGGGCCGGGCCAGGCCAGGCCAGGCCATGCCGGCCGGGCTGAGTGGCGGCAGTGGTGGTGAAGGATGCACTTGGCTGGCGGCAGCGGCAGCAACTGTCAGGCAGACAGGCACTGAGGACTGGAGCAAGCAATTGGGCCAGCCAGGCAGGCAGTGGGTGAGCGAGCGAGTGGGCAAGCGAGTGAGCGGCAGCAGTGGGTCCTGCAACAACCCCTGAAAGTCAGTCCTCCTCATTCTCTGCCATTCTGCCACCGCCACTGTCGTTCCCCTTCTCCCCTCCCTTAGCCTCGTGCCACACAGGTGAGGTTTGGGAACAGCCTGATGCATGTTCAGTGCTGTTCCTGGCCTCCAGCTAAACCTGCAGCAGAACCTGGATTACTGTCATGGTCAGCCGGATAGAGGACGAGGAGGACGAGGAGGACTCACTTCCTCAGGTACAGGAGGAACCTGAGGTGATGCCAGGACCCAGCTCTGACCCCTCAGCCCCATTGGAGCCTGGGGTTCAACAGCCCAGCCTTGCCACAGCAGAAGTGCAGGATGGGGGAGACATGGAACAACAGAGCCTAGAGATCCCCAGCTTTAAGCAAAGGAGAGCAGAGAAGCAAGGGTTAAGAAGATCGAAAAGGCTTGCCCAGAGACAGGCTGATCACCTGCACCTGTGAACTGAGTCTGCAAAGTTAAAAGCACAGGGCAGACACCCAAGCCCTTTGTCAGAAGTTATTGGTTTCCTTTTTGAGAAAGCTGCACTATCTGACCTGGATTACCTGGCTATCTTGACTCCGGACTGGACCGTGGTATTGCTCTCTGAAACCCTGAACTCGGACTGTTTATTGACCTTTGCTCTCTGGACTACATTGCTCTGCTGCTGAATAAACTGCCTGGACAAGTGAGTCGTTCTTATCAGCGCTGTGTTTTTGTGAGTGTGCTGGCAGCTTTCCCGGACAATTACTCCGGGCCAGAGTAATCCAGGTTCATGGCGTTTTTGTAGTAGGTGGGAACACGGCCTCTCTCTCTATGACTCAGCAATAAGTGCAAAAACAAGAGGATGCAAATGTTTCCCATCCTCATTTAAAGTCTTCTATCCCCAAAGGAGGAAATGTTGAGCTGAATTTACATGTTTTATTTCTATGTACTTCCCTGTAGTTTCATCCCATTAATTCTAGTCCTTTGCTCTGGGGCAAATAAGAATCCCTCTACAGTGTAACAGCTCTTCCGATATCTGAAGACTCCACTCAGCCTTCTCTTCTGTAACTGAACATACCAAGGACTATTAAGTGTTCCCCATAGGACTTGGTTTCCAGTCTTTTTACCATCTTGGTAGCAGTCTTTTGAATGTGCTCCAGTTTGTCAATATCTTTTTAAGATTGCAGTGCCCAGGACTCAGTATTCCATGTGGGGCCTGACCAAGATAGAGTAGTTAGGGATAATTATCTCTTGTGAACTACAATCTGTGCTCTTCTTAATATTTCCCAGGATGGCATTTGCACTCTTCTTGGCTGTGCCACACTACTGGGTTTTTCACAAGTGCTGTTGCTAAGCCAGATTTCCCCATTCTGTCCAAGGATGGGAACACTGACCAGCGAGGATAAAAACACATGCACTAATATATACATTTGCTTTTGTGTGAACTACCAAGTTGCAGACTAAACAACCAAGATGTAAGCAGGTCCTGAAATTGACAGATGAAGGTTGTTCCACACAAGTTGTATTTGATGGAGCTGCCTTGCTGTTGTCAGTATCATAGCTGGGGATTCTCTGGCTTTGATCTCAATGGCAGGTGAGAGGACTGGTCCTGCCTGTCAAGAGCACATATGCAGCTGCGATCTTGATGCATGGGGCAACCCACTCTGCCACCATTAAGGCTTGAAGCTGGGGAAGCCCCAAATGTTTTCTTGGTTCAGGATTGGGAAGCCTGCTCCTGTCCTTAATATGCAGGGAGAGGAGGCCTCACGATTATAGCACGCCTCTTCCTGTTGCGTGGAGATTGTTTAAGACACCTCAGTTTTGGCCAGTAGGGTTCTGTAGTAGATTGGCCTTAGTTTTTAGTTGGAATAAAGTTTTTTAGAAGTGTTCTACTGATATTAAAGGAGAAGAGTTGGCTTTTCTACCCTGCTTTTCTCACCCACTTAAGGGGACTCAAAGTGGCTGACAAAGCTTTCTATTCTTCTCCCCACAAGAGAAGGGGAGGTAGGTGGGACTGTGAGAGCTCAGAAGAAAGCTATGACTAGCCCAAGGTCACCCAGGTGGCTTCATGGAAGAGTGCAGAATCAAACCAGTATTCCCAGATAAGAGTCCAGCTCCTTAACCACTAGGCCAAACCGGCTCACGATCTATCTCCACATATCATGATGTTATGTGTGTGCAATTTAAACTGAGGGTGCAAGTTAAGGAGAAGTAGGAATGCAAAGCAATTAAATAATGGAGCTTCATCCTGTAAATCACATTTGAATTGGCTCTGGCACTTGGAACAGAGTGCCTTAATACGTTCACAGTTAATTCCTACAAAAGATGGACAACTTTTATAGGCCTGTACTTCCCAATCAGCTTCCTTGTCTTTTCTTTTGAAATGTCTGTATATAAAGGAAAAAGAACAATAAATCCAAATGTGTCCTTTCTCTTAAGAGAAACCTGACCTTCATTTCTGAGGGGGTGGGGTGGGGAGTGCTACCCCAGGAAGCATCTTTAGACAGCCTAAGTAACCAACATAGACTCCCTGGGGAGTTAAATGGTCCTTTTATGTCTCTTGTCTCAACAGTGACTCTGCTCAAGAATCCTTCCTTCTGTTTGTGAGTGATAATGGAAGTCTCATACAGATACTAGAGTTCCAAATGCTGGCACATATATTCATTTATGCAAAATTCTGTACTAAGAATTTAATTTAGACCCCCATTATTTCTAGTTCAGTGATTTCCATCGTGTTGGCTAGTAGTAGCTGGTTTGCTACACAGATTTGCCTTCTTGGCTCTTTAGACTGCACTGGTGAGCGTGTTTCAAGCATTTGTCTGACCTACTTAATTAGCATATGTTATTTAAAGATAAAACTAGACCAATGCCTCTAAAACAGATGTTATTTTTACTGTCAGACATTTGTGAAGGAGGCTGGAATGCCTGCGCCTCAGCTCAGATTCCTACTGTCGGAACTGGCTTTAGCAAGCAGAAGGATGGAATAACCTACTTTAGGGGCATGATGATGAAAGAGGAGATGAGGAGAATTTTAGTCAGAATCTCAGAGAAAAATAAGTGGAACTATTAACATTAGAAGGGATAGTTTGAGTAGGGAGTAGAATGTCAGATCAGAGGCCTATTCGCACCAGGCCTCTCGAATACAGTTAGGAGAGCCCTGGGACAGAACATTTGCTCTGCTGGGCTGGTGGTTCCGTTTGGAACCATCCCCGCCTGTCCCCGGGCGGCCTAACTGCATTCCGGGTGTAGATCACAAAATTGTAGTGTAGAGACCTTCTGGTCTGATGAGGTGGTTGCATGCCCAGCTGGGGTGATGCGCTGCTCTGGGTGGTAGACGGACCCCACGCTGTCAGCGCATCGGAATGGAGGCACGCGTGATGGCTGTAGTGAGAAAAGGCCTATGAACTCATAAGTCCAAGATTTAAATCCTCACTTGGCCATGAAAGCTCTCAGAAAGTTACTGTGAAGTTAAGATGGAAGGGTGAAGAATAATTTTGCCAGCTTGAGCACTTTGGAAAAAATATGGGATATTTGCAGCCAGTGTGTGAAAGAAGAGACAGATATGTAGCTTGGGTTGCACTAGGACTGTATTTATGTAAAATGATATCCAATGCAAAAGCAAGTTTTTGTAAACTTGAGGGAGGGTTGGAATGCACTAAGTACCAAGATTGGCAAAAGTACGGAAGAAATGGAACAAAACACAAGGGTGAAAGTCCCTACTGTTCCCTGAAAAGTATCCAATAGAGGACTCAGCACGTTAACAGACTATGGGCCAATTTGCACTTGGACCGGTAGTCAATGAGGTGTGAGCTCCCAGGAGGAGTGATTGCACTTGAAGCAGACATTTCTTAACTGGAAATGGCTCCTTCTGTGCAGGACCTCACCCCATATCAACCATGTGTGGTGCAGTTGAACATGCACCATGCATGCATCTAGCTTTCCCAAACACTGGAGGGTCTGGCAAGCCCAACTGCACCTCTGCCAGTGCTGGAGGGGGAAGTGGCACATTGCTGATGTGCCACGTGGTGCAATGTGATGTGCACAAATGCTGATGCATCATGTGATGTTCCATGCACCCATGTGATGTGATGTGTCACATCATGTGGTTTCCCTGGTGATGATGCCAAACATGTGTGTTGGTACCAACACCAGAATCCAAAGATGGGGGCATCCAGACACCCTTAGTTAAGTTTGGGGGAGGGTTAGAACGCACTAAGAAATTGAAAGTGCAGATGCTTAGTGCATTCTGGGCCTTTTTGCCCAAAGCACTCCCAGTGCCATTTCTTCTATTTGATTACACCATCCTGGCTGGAGTATGAAGAATTCCCCTACAACAATGTTTGTGAAGCCAGAAGTAGTAGCAGCATGCAAAAAGAAGCAGACTACTGCTTTCAGAAGCAGACTGCACTTGTAGCATTTTTCTTAGGGGGTTGTGCACCGCTGCTCTTGTTATGGTGCTGCTAGCAGCCATTGTCTGGATCCTGTTTTTTGTAAGACAGGAGGAGGGAAAAAAGATGGCGTCTGAGAGGGAGGTCTGAGAAAGCGTCTCCAGCATCTTACTTGAAAAAATGCAGGAAAATAACTATTTTCCTCCCACTAACCAAGCTATCTGTGGAGCACTGAAGCCCAGCAATATCTATAAAGTCTGAAAAGTTTTTATAAGGACTTCTCTCTCTGGCAAATATGGGTAAGAAGAAGCATGTGCGGTCATCCCTGGGGATCTCAAATAGCAAACCTGGAAAACAGCTTAAAACAGAGGCAAAAAGCCTCTTATCTAGTTTTCCTACTGCAAATAAATTTGCTTGTTTATCAGATGTCCTTGACATTTCAAACTCAAAAGAGCTTTGTCAAGAAGTTTTCCTGTCATGCAATGCCTTAAGACCCATTTTTGAGAAATTAAATACCATCACCGAGGACATCACAGTAATTAGGCAAGATTTAAAGCAATTACTAAAGAAGGAACAGCATGCTGTGAGTTCCGAATCCCAAAAGCCAGACCAGCAAGAAAAGATATGGCTAAAAACAACTGAACAAAAGAGAGGGCGTGAAAATTTATTGCCACCACGCATTCTTTACAACTTGATCCAAGCCAGCTGGTTATCTGTGTTGAATACAGAGATATAAACAGTAATCGCTGGAAAAGTAAAAGTAAATCCCGAAAACTTTAAAGCAAAATAATGGGAAGGCATATCAGAAACACAGATGTAAAACAACTATACTGGCTGCCAAGTAACAACTTTTACAAAAGAATAATAATTTCATTTACCAGCATTGAGATTCCATCAAAAATTTAAGACTACATAATTTCTTAAGGAACAATTTTGGAATTATTATAAACAGAACTTTCAAGGATTACAATCGACACCCCCTTATGGTACCAGCAAAATACAGCAGGCAGCAGAGGTACAACCCTACTGAAACAGCTAAAGGACAGAATATGGGGTATAAGGTGCCAAATATCACATGGCAGGAGGAAGAAATGCAGGATACTGGTAAAGATCTTTCCCAATCAGAAACCCTTCAGGAGATGATTGGCAACCCAGAGCACATGGAAATTATTCAAAAAATAACCATAAATGAACACAGTTTAAATATACAAGACCTCATGAAGAAATGCTCTTTTAAAAATAAACCTTCTAAAAAGCCATTGCTAAGGAAAATTGACAGCTTCTTTCAAACGAAGATGCATGGCTCAATTTTAAATCCTGACGTAACCCAAAAGGAAAAGGACTTTGATATTATGAGGGACTTTAACCCACTTAATAGACTCATGGGAACCAAGAGAAGAACCATCTATATTATCTCAGCAAATGTCAGCTTCTCTAATTTCCCAAACTGCAGCAAAATCTACAACACAGCTTACTACAGCAAAAAATTAAAACCTATTCAAAACAAGAACGGCTGGTCTTCCAATACCTTCACCCGGGAGAACTAGGAGAAAACAAACCTGCCACGTCACCAAAACTACAATGGCCCATGAAACCACACTGCAAGTAGGACCCAAGTAGGACCCAGGTTTCATCAACAACTATCAAAAGACCACAGGGCAAGATTCCAGGTCTGCCCCGACAGGAACCTGGACTCTAAATCCCTTGCCCCCGAGCCAACATACAAAGGCCCAAAAACTATTCAGATAACTGCAGAGGTGCATCATCAGATGAATGGAGACCCTGATCGTACATCCTTCAATGTAGGCAGCCCTTCTTCTTGTATATTCCAAACAGAACAAAGGGCTTCAAAATATAGTTCTGCTCTCGACGCTGAGAGAGCTTCACTTACAGCTCCCAGACCTACCCCCATACCTCCATATGACTATGAGCTGGATGTCACCACACCTCAAAAAGGATATTGTGGAACTAGAGAAGGTGCAGAGAAGGGCAACCAGAATGATTAAGGGTCTGGAACACCTCCTTTATGAAACCAGGCTGCAACGTCTAGGCCTCTTCAGTCTGGAGAGACAGCGTTTAAGAGGGGACCTGATTGAAGTATATAAAATTATGCACGGTATAGAAAAGGTGGATAGAGAAAATTTCTTTTCTCTATCGCACAACACTAGAACCAGGGGGCACTCTATGAAGCTGATGGGTAGGAGAATAACGTCTGACAGGGAGAAGTATTTCTTCACCCAGAGGGTCATCGGCTTATGGTATGTGCTGCCAGAAGAGGTGGTGACAGCTACCAGTCTAGATGGCTTTAAGGCAGGGTTAGACAAATTTATGGATGACAGATGTATCAATGGCTACTAGAACAAATGCCTAGGTGCATCTTTCAGGCTGGGGGGGGGGAGGAACTGGGGCGCTTCTAAGGCCATCTGCTGGGACTCGAGAGCAGGAGAAGGTTTGTCCTTGTCTCTGCTTGAGATGCCCATGAGCATTTGGTGGGCCACTGTGTGTGACAGGATGCTGGACTAGATGGGCTGTGGAATGATCCAGCAAGGCTTCTCTTATGTTCTTATGTTCTCTACATTCATTTTACGCCCAAGATCTTTATAACACCTCAGGTAAATCCTTGGCTTAAGAGCTAATAGAAGCTCAGATGCCACTTAACACCCCTGGCCTTATCCCGTCTTCTTAAAGATTTCCAGCCTCACTGCCCAGAACAACACATTTACCCATCATAAACAAATGTATGAATCTCAACACCTCCAAATATTTTGGATTTATTACTTTGGATAATTGACCTTTTTACCATATGTTTCTCTACAGGACAACGTTTCATATCCTGACCATCTCTAAGCCCTGCTAACTTAATCTGTAAGATTGCTAACATCAACCCAGATTTTGTCACCTGAAGGATTGGATTATCATGGACTAGGCATTGACTTTTTAGAGTCTTTCTTATTATTGATACCTTTCCCTTCAGTTCTGTAGGCCAGCTCTGATTAATAATTGTGTTTATGCAGCTTATATTTTAAATACAACAAAAAACTTAGGATTTTTTGTCTTTTTTGCCAGTCGGCCTTTTATTAGATTTTATGTATAATTGATGTGTATTACCCCTTTGTATTTTGGTACAGTGGTACCTTGACATACGAGTTTAATTCGTTCCGTAACCTTGCTCTTATGTCAAATCGCTCGTATCTCAAAGCAGTTTTCCCATTAATCCATTCCAGCTCCCAAAACACCACCTCAGTTGTTTTTGTTATGTACTGTACTGTATTTACATACTCGTATCTCAAATCTTGCTCTCATCTCAAAGCAAAATATCACTCGCTCGGCGGCTTGTATCTCAAAACACTTGTATGTCAGGGCACTTGTATGTCGAGGTACCACTGTATATGTATACTTTACTTTTGATATGGGCTAATTGGACTAATCAATAAGCGTATCTATCTAAGACAGCAGCTCTTCATAACACATTTGTACATTTGCTTGAGTGGCTCCAACTGGAAGCCATTCTCTGATCTCCGCAAACTGTCTTTTTTTAAATCTGCCATGAATTAAAATGTAGTTGAGGGAGAAGTAGGGAGACTTTCAGTCCAGCCTATTCCACATGGTGTGGGCTATGCTGCATCACATTGACCCAGTCCTCACAACCTAGCTTGATGAGTTGGGCTGCTGCTGGCCTACACCACCAGCTATCTGAATTGATGACAGAATACCCTGACTCCAACTTTGGAGGCCAGGAACATAGGTTCTTGGCACTTGAATTTGCTTGACAGGTCTGTTTGGCTGGATGCCTAGAAGCAGTGCACTTACAGCACTATTTCTAGGTGCCTGATGAAATTGGCATTAGGCATGGTATACTCACATGGGTCATTGATCTGGTATACCAGCTAGTATGCTTTGTAGACTGCACACAAGTGATTTACAATTGGAACAAGTTATGGTATTATTTTCACACTAGCATCTCATTCGATGCAGGTGAATGGGGCTACTGGAAGATGTGGCCTTCCAAGAAACTGATCCATAGTGTGGATGCTGCGTTCTATGGATCCTGCTGGCTCACTTTCCCAACCCTGTGCAAATAACCCCTCAGCGCCTCTCTTCCCTCTCACATCATTTTCACCGTTCCAAATCATGGACTGCTCAACGTTACATTTTGGAGCAAATCCTCCCGTATCCTTCCTTATTCATGATCTTACGGCCTTTCCTATCATATCAAGGATATGCTTCCTAGAAAACCCAAACACTACAGGAGGTGGGGAAACAATGAAACTGAGCATATTTATGCAAAACAAGCATGATTTGCATAACTTATTTGGCATGTATAATTGGTTTTCAACTAATTTCCGTGCAATCTCTACATCATGTTGGTTTTAATAAACTGGGTCCTGTCTAAGAGCTGACTGTGGTAAACAGAAGGAATGCTGGGACCGTGTGCTCATTTTTCTCAATTAATTTGAATTGTGACCCACTGTGGTACAATTGCCCCCTGGTATATATTGTTTAATGTTGCTTTATTACTGCTGTGGCAATCTCTTGCAATATTTATTACTTTACAACTATACTATTCCTGTAATAAAGCTTTAAAACTAAGCTTCCTCCTTTATGTTTTTATTTGTTACTGCTACTAAATCCTGTAGTCTTCCTCATTTAAGCAAAATGCCTAACATTTCTCCACCATATTTTTTATTACTGGTGAAGTGATCTTTGGGTTATCTGGCCACAGTTCTGTGAATTAATCTGTGATGGAAACTACATCATTGACAAACTGGACTGCTGTGGGGATACGAAGATAAATTATTTTAGTTTTGTTTTATGCAGCACTTTTCTCTGTTGAATAAACATTATACATAATTTCTGTGGAAGTTATGACATTCCTTCTATATAGGAAGATGAAATTGAATATCAGTCCACAACTGTTATTTTTCACCACTGATTCTCAAATTCAGAAGTTTGTAACAACAGGTATGAAAGTTCCTGTGGAGCAAGAAACATTCTATCTATTATGAGAAGGTGAATAATGGAGGGAGTGTGATAAGGAATATAAAGATTGTTGGGGAAAGAAATCAGAATAGTTTGTTTGTTTCAGGTTTCTCATTCTGCCTACAACTTTCCCTCAATTTGTCTAAGTTTTTGCTCGAAACAGAGAAGAAGGAATAAAGAAATCGGGCACTAAAAAGCCAGGGAACAGCTCCATGACTCGACCATGAAGCGTACCCAAGATAAAGGCAGTGTTTGCTGTAAAATTGTTTAGTGGGTGGAAACTGCTTGGATTTGCCTTCCCTTTTACCCAATGTATGACTGCATGCTGTTGAGTGACAGAACCTTTACCATATCATAGTGCAGGAGTTGTTTTGATGGTGGAGAAGGGTAGAGATCTAAAAAAAGTCTCATAAAGGAATCTCAGGATGGGAACAGAAAGGTGTGAGCATAGAGACCCAAACTGTGGTTGAACTGAGGAAGGATGATCAGGTATTGGGTGTGGTTGGAGTTAATGCATTTTGAGTCCTAATAAGATGGACTGTTTCAGCAAGGTGTGACCATGACCTGTATGAGACAGGATGCTGAACTAGATGGACTGTGACCTGATCCAGCAGGGCTTCTCTTACATTCTTACAGTGACCTTTAGGCTCTTTTCACCCTCAGCATCAAAGATTTGATTTTCTGTAGATCAAGCATGATTTTGCATCAGTTGGCAAAATCACAACAGGCTGTATGATGATGTAATCATATAGCTCCGCCCCTCCCATGTAGCTGGATGTGTACTTCTTAGCACTACCTAGCTGCAAAAAGGATGGAAGCAGAAAGCAAAGAACAGAAGACCTTAGATAACTATTTTCATCATCTCACTTCTTTCAACTAACAAAGGGTGTTTTTCCACTGTCTCTAGAAGTACCCATTAAGTACTTAATGGCATTAATGTACCCATTAATGGGTACTTCTAGTGACAGTGGAAAAACACCCAAATATGGCTGTCACATAAAAGAGCATTTAAGACCCTTTCTGCACTGGGCCTTATTCTGGATTATATCCTGGAATAGGGACCTGCCATCTGAATGCTGGTGCAGACTATTGCAAGCTCTGCCTGGGGCCTATTGGAGGATTTAAAAGTGGAATAAGGCTCAGTGGAATCAAACCATAGAATTGTGCAAGAGATCACTGCATTTTATGGAAGAAATGACTCTCTAAATCTGGATCTTTTATCCAGAATTTTTCTGAAGTATAGAGGCAGTCACACTTACATGGGACTTAGTGAAGCAATGGGTAAATTTGGGGTGAATTGGGTGTTGCAAAGTGTGGATGCCAAACCATTCCAGATGTTCATTGAAGATTGCCCCTAATAAAGGTGTGAATTGGGTTTTATTTTAACCTTTCAGGTTGGTCAAATTCTCATCATCACAGGGAAATAACATATGTATAGTGGAAAGTTAAAGAAAGATGCTACAATCAAGAAGCATTATGTAGAATCCTTCAGATTCTTCTTCTCCCTCCCCCCCCCGACTGTATTTTCCATGACAACCTATAAAGGTATAGTGAAATCATTTAAATATATGTTGTGTTTCAGTGTGGTTTTATATTACTTTACCTTATCTTACTTTTCCTTACATTATTGCTTTGTTTTAACCAACTCCACTTGCCACACACAATAGGCTAATCACTTGTTTAAGTTGTGGTCCATAAAGTGACAAAGTATCACTATATTATTATATCCCAAGGTCATTAAAAAGCATGTATTTATCCCATTTGAAAAGATGAGAGGGTGGATTGCTTCTGCCAAGCCTTATTCTGGTCTTTAATCCTACCATCCCTGCAAAAAATAGAAATAAAAGTAATCATCTTTTTAGGATACAGGATTTGGCCTTCTGGGGGGGGGGGAGTCATTGGGGTGGAAATCAACACCCAGCGTTCTTTCTCCTATGTTTTAATTCTTCTTTGATACCTCTTTGCAAGCTACCTATTTTCATATCTCTCTCCATTTAAAAGTCAGTTTGACTCATTAGCTTGACTTATAATCTTTTTTTTAAGAAGCCTCCACCAATCAGGAAGTTAAAAAACTTCATGCCTTATTAACTCTTTCAGGCTATGTTAACTCTTTCCTGGGTCTTTTAGTTTTTTCCCCACAGAATTAATGTACCTTTGCATCTAAATTAAATTAAAGGCATGAAGTTAATAAAGAGTTATGGATTCTGCCAGGATTAGGTGCACACTATTAACAAAAAAGCATGCACTTTCTGTTAATTTGTTCTTTTAATATTTTATTTTGGAGCAGAAATAAATAAAAATAGTTGCATTGTGGAGTTGTCACTACAAAGGTTAAGTAATATGAATCAGGAAAGAAGCCTTTAAATGAGCAAGGGCAGCATGAACATAAAGGGAAGGAGCTAATTTTAAATTTAATGGAATATATAAATAAGCTGAAATTGGTGACTGACAGACTAATAATGCAGTTATTAAGGTAAGGATTGTATGGTATAGTAAAAGGATGCTATGTTACTAGGAAACTATAAAGTGAGTTTAATGGGGGATATATTTTATTTAATTAAGAAATGCAAATAAATCAGTCTGTCTAATGGACATTGAACAAAGGGATTAAATGCACTGCGACTTATAGAGAAGAGTTGAGTACTTTCTTTAATTCATTTGTTGAACATCCAGTGTGAAAAAGGATGTTTCAAAGAGAAGAGGAGCAAAGTGGGCCATAAGAATTAAGTGCCCTGTGGACTGTTAAGCATTTGATTAGAATTATACAGCTCAGAAATTCACAGAAGTGATATTTATAATATCAATCAAAGAAAAATAAATAAGGATAGTACTATATAGAGATAAAACAGCTAGAAGCTCATACAGCTGTTTTATCTTGCGGGCCTTAAATCAGACTATCTGTTGAACAGTGAATACCTCAAGTACTTTTCTACTGCACAAATTCTTCACAGTAGTTTTGTAAAATACCTGAATAGCATGCATATTGCTGACTGCTCGATTTATGCAAAGTGCATGAATTTTTCCACAGCTTTCCCCCCAGGAACCAGGGAAGGAATGCAACAGACCTGCCCAATGGAGGCAGCCAGAGGGGGGTCTGCAGCAGACTGCTGGGAACACCCTGGGCCGGGTGTAGAGCACGATTTGGTGCTCTACACCTGGAACCTGAGTGGATGCTCTGGGACAGGCTGGGACAGTTCCAAATGGAACTGCCAGCCCAACGGAGCGAATGCTCCATCCCAGGGCATCCTACACACTTTCAATAGGCCCTCTTGCGAAAAGGCCTCTGGGCTGCAAATAATCCAGAATCCTTTAGCACGGTTCTTATCTGGATCTACTCTGCTCCTGCATGTGTTCTTAGTAGCTTCTTGATTTGGATTAACAAGTGAGGGCAGAAAAGGCCTGTGAGATCTTGTTATTTTGTAAAGTATTATTTTGTATGATGTGTGTTTTAAGGTGTGATATTATTTTGCATTGTGGAGATAATGGGCCTTTTGCCACTAGGGCTTAGAACCCTTCTAAGACCCCATTAGGAACCTGATTAGTACATGATTGGTACCAATCAGGAAGGCCCTATCCCGACCTGGACCCCATTGAAGGCCACATTTGCAAGTTCCTGTTCCCACAAGGGCAGGGGAAATCTGAATTTAATAGGTCCTTCAGGCCCTTAAATCTGGATTTCATGTGGACCTGATTAAAGGTGTCCACAATGGGGTCTTCAGGCATCTTCAAGATCTGGATCTCCAGGAGGACCCCATCTCAAAGTTCTGGATCTTGAAGATCCAGATCTTTGACTGTGCATGGAAAAAGGGGGTCTATATAAATAAAAAGTCCATGGCCCCATCTCAATGAGGCAAATATAGTGCCATTATGGTTCTGCTATGGTGTAGTCACCCCATGTGTGATAGGCAACCCTACCATAGCTCTTATTCTTCCACCCCTCCCCCAAAAAATAGCTGAAAAACCCAGCACTGGTTGTGGGTCTTCCAGCAATGGCACTTTCTAGGGGAGCCACTTGCCTTCTGGACAGAGTAGTCATTATAGCTCCATCCGTCATGCATGCATGGAGGCTGAAACAGCCAACCAACGTGTGCGGTGGCACTGATGTGCACACCTGGGAAGCCAATAGTGGATGAATTGCCCTATTTGTGTGTCACAAAAATGTACAAAGACAGCACTGGTCATAGAGCCGTCTAGACAGGAAGCGATAATGGTGGGGGAGAAATACCCCACATTATCCAGCTACCATCTGCAGGATAACTACCCATATTTTCAGCATAGTAATTACCCAAGGGAAAAGCTCACCTTATTCTATAGGACTTAGAGCTTCTTTCATGATAGGTTTTAGATTGCAACCTGACAAGGATTTTATCTCACGGGCATCCTCTTATAGATTGTTTAACAAAAGGGATTGGGAAGAGCCATTAATTTTAATTTGAAGATCTTTTATGTTGTAAATTGCAGACAAGAATCATAAACTCCCATTGATGTACTCCAATATTGACATATGTACATACAGTCATTGTGACAGAAGGTTCTATAAACTCCTGTTAATTGCATAGATTAAACTGTTTGTCTCATAGGGAAAAAGTTATTGTACCATGTTAAAAGAAGAGATATAGTTTGTCAAGCGGGAATTGGGTCTTGAAAGCTAACTAGTCAGCAGCACAAAGCAACATGCAGAACGCAAAGGGGCTACAAGCTAGTGAGCTCACCCGAGAGAATATAGAAATAATGATTCGGAAGAGCTGTTAATTAGTTAATGTATTGGAAATGTGAAACACATAAGAAGCTAATTAAGTGGAATTGATGTACATAATCTTTGACTCTACTGACCTTCATTTTGAAAACAGTTGTCCTTTTGTTGTTCCTTTTGTTGTTTCAGCCTTTGTCAAAAAAGCATCAAATGTGGGCTTGGCACTAATATTTTTCTGAGTATATTTTAAGTGTGTGCATGCATGCATGTGTGAACATGTGCAAGAGAGTCAATTCAGGTATCAGAGGCCCTACTAATTATTATTGATAGTATATGTCATACACTGTGTATTGTACTGTATAGTTGTTTGTAGCCACAGTAGAGTATGGCCCTTACTTTCTTTCTTTGGGCCTTTCTGCACTTACTCTTAATCTGGAATTAATATGTGAGCCCCCCCCACTACTTTGCTCTGTACTCGAAGGATGGAGTGTGACCAGTAGGCCGTGGTTTAGAACACAGAGGTGCCTCCAGACACATTTAAAAAATTGAATTTCCTTCACAGCAGCAGAACATGTCAGCCGTCACGTCACAATTAGGGGAGTCAAGGATGATATGACCTCCTCACAAACCTGGCTCTATTTAAATGCAACCCCCTAGTCACCCCACAGCTGCCGTGCACCCCAACTCTACCCCCTTTGCCTTACTTATTGGGGTGAGGCAAACCAACAAACCCTTTCCAGGCTGGGGGGGGGGGAGCAGTTAGTCAGAAAGAAGTCTCAAACCAGATCTAGGCTTCTACAGGACTTTTTCCTTCTGGGCTTTGCTCAGACGCAAGCAGCATGCAGCCAGCCTCTCCCACCCTTTCCTTCCTGATTGCAAGGGAACAAACTCTCTCTCTGCCCACATTGCCTCGCTCCTGAGCCCCCACAGTCCACGCTCCTTTGCCATGGCGAACTCTCCTCCCACCCATCTGAACTTGGATGGGGTGGGGAAAACCTTCCCAGGAAATGGAATAGTTCTTGCATCCACACATTGGGGCACTGGATTTATTCCCAAGTGTCTCCCCAGAAAATAGTAATGGGAAACCAATTCTATATTGTTGGCAGAAAACTGCATGGACTTTTCTATGATCTCACATGGAGTCAAGTTCTCTCAAGGTCATAATACCTTACCTTATATTGGAGCTTAAGTACATATAGGCCAACCTTCAACATTTGGGTGCCTTCCAGATGTTTGGACTACAAGTCCTATCCAGTTTAGCAGAAACAGCCACCAAAAGAACACTCAGCCGTGGAAGATGGCCTCCGATGCACAGCGACAGGGATTAGGGTATGATTCGGGAAAATGTATGGACTATTTCTACTATTTCATGTAGAAATAGTGATTCCTGCCATATTTCTGATAATAATTATAGGCACTTCATAGAGCTTCCTTCTTCTAAATTTCTAAGAAGTAATAGGCTTGTTTCATTTGGTATTTAGTTACTGACAATGGTAATTTCAATGTCATGATGACACTCCTTCCCACAACCCTTCTAACATTTGATTCCTAGCCAGCCAATTCATCAATGCCTTTTTACAAGGAGATAATAAGGTGCTTTTAATGGACCTGGCATTGTCCACTTAAAAAGATTTACAAGAACGTCTGCAGGAGAATGAAGAGCAGAACACAGAATTAGTGAGTCTGCCAGGTTCCACCATGTACCGGTCTTTGAAACTGCAGTCAGGCCAAATCATGCCAGATGCAGTGCTAAAAGGAGAGAATCCTGTTCTCTTCTTCTGCATCCCACTGCTACTGTCATTAATAAGATGTAGGGGGGCACACGAGAGTCATAATTGCTGCTTCAGTTCACGCCATCACACTGAGGAGCCAATTTTCAGGAGGCGTTTTCATAGAGTGCTCTGAAATGTTAAGTTTTGCGAGCTATTTCCAGCTTTGTTCCAGGCTGGGATTAGCAAAGCATAAGAATGGTGCACTTTTTAAAAACTCAACACTTAAAGTAAATCTCACGATACATCAGGTTAATGGTGAAAATGTTCGTTGTAGTGCAGATTTTTTTTTAACCATTCAGCATTTAAAAAGAACAATAAAGTACCATGCACATTTCATATCCTATTAGATATGGTTCACTCAGTCCTAGCCAATAATTTTATATAATATAGCCATTTCCCATATCATACTGGTTGTATAGTATGCTCTTGTCTTACATGGCCAGTAAAATACAAAGTGTCTAGTTTAATGCTGTAAAACTTTATACAAGTTTAATGCTATAAGAAACTTTAATATATAATTTTTTTATGGTTAAAGACCCAAAGTTTTTGAAACAACAACTTTAATGTAATTTAGTCTCTGTGACACCCGTGACTTATATTGGCAACAACAGAAGATTTCACAAAGTCAGTACTTTCCAAGATGGATTCTGGTTGAATAAAGATGGGTTCTGTTTTAATAGAGAGATTACGGCCCTTTCTGCACTGGGTCTTACTTTGAGTTATATCCCAGAATATGGACCTGTGTCCACCAGCTGGTGCAGACTGCCACAGCTGCTACCCAGAAAGGATGTTATACCTGGGGATACAAGAACAGCTGCAGAAAGTCAACAAAGACCTGCAAACTGAAGGTGAGCATCCATGCCAAAGTGAGGTCATTGACAGCCTGTTCCCATTACAAACTTAAAACGGTTTGGAAACGGTTTTGATACTCACAGTCCCCACGTCAGGTTGGCTTAACATGCTTTCTGCGTGTTAAATCACCCCAAAGCATTGTAAATAAAACACTCATTTCAACAGGTCTCACTCCTGTTCTTGCATTTTAAATGATTTACATTTCTTACTGTGGGAATAGTACCATTGTAGTGGGATGAGAATCCGTGTTTAGGGTTTCCCTCCCCAAATAGCACTTTACCCAAGTTTTCAAGCGCTTTTGGGGTACTCAGAATCAGGATTGAACATGATTAAAGTTGAAAGCAATGGGATCAGGCAAATTCGTGTTTGCATCCAGTTCTTCTATTTTGGTTTAGGAAAACCATTTTAAACTTGTAATGGGAACGGGGCCTGAATGTGCCAAATGTTATCAGTGCCCTTGGTGCAATTCCAAAAGAATTGGGGGAAGTTCACACTTCCATCCCATCTGGAGGATGGGAATAGTGAACTTTCCCTGGCGTGTACTAGCATTCATGTTTGCTAGTACACATCAGCACACACACACTGCTCCCAGTCACTCACCTGAATCTGGACACATGTCTGGGCACCACTATCTTCTCTTCAGGTGCCAGCACCAGTGTGCCTGCACTATCAGTGGGATAATGGTGATGTGCTGTGCACACGCATTAGCTTCCCAGGTCACCTGATGTGCCAGCATGCTTATCTGGCACCTCAGATGACACCCAGCACCCATAGGAGATGTAAATGGCTGGGAAAGGTAAGGGTTTGCACACATATGGTGCAAGATTTCCTGCACCACCACTACTGAACTCCAGGGTAGCTTTTGGGATGGCAGGAGCCATTTCTGGTGTGGAAACAGCTTCTGCAAGCATAGATGGTGCCACCCAGAAGCTATCCCAACGTTCACTACCAGGCCAAGTGTGCAAAATGCCCCTGGAGCTGAAGCTTAGACATTGATAGAAGTACCATCCAAATGGGTAGGTGGGGGTATAGTACCATGTATCCATGGCAACCCTACCATAGCCCCACTTTTTCCCTCCTAAAAAATGCTAAAAACTTGATGGAAGATCCAGCACTGGTTGCATTTTTTCCAGAAACAGTGCTTTTTCTTACCTTGGAGGTGGGGTGGCCATCATAGCTCTGTCCTCCATATATGCATGAAGCCCAAAACAGATGGCTGGCTGAATATGTGGATGTGTCACAAACTGTACAAAGACAGTGCTGTAGCAGGTACTGTCTAGCTAGCAAAAGTGATAATTCTAGGGATGCAATACCCTGCATTATTGCTTCCTAGTGGGCAATCCAGCCACCATTTGGAAGCAGCCAGAGTTACTGCCCATCAGCCACAAAAGGCAGACTATTGGGAATAGTCTCTGTGCTCTCTTTGATTATTCTATGCCCCTGGAAAAGATCTGTTGCCAGTGTACCAAACTAGTCATAAACACCAAATAAACTAAGTGCAAATCACAATAAAAACAGTAATTTTAAAAGCTTCTTTTGATTTTTTTTTAACCCTAACAGACTCCCTAAACTAATAACTTTAATGGTGAATTGCAGTTAAGCTTCTCTTGCGAAGGAAGGAGGACGCTTTGAAAGGAGAAAAAAGGAGCAAAGGGGAATATAACTTTCTAAAATGGCATGCTCCTTCCAAAATGCTGCTGGTGGTACTAAATGTTTTATGCAGTGGTAATCATCAACCGTCGTTCTTGCTGTGATGTGAAGATGTAAAGATGTCCTGGGATCAAAATTAAATTGTTTATGGCCAAGTGCAGACAGATGCTGGGTGCTTACAACTCTTATTAAAGTCAATCTCAGCTGAAAGCATTCAGCAGGTGCTCATTTTGTCCATTGTATTTTCTTTTTTCTTTAAATAAAAAAAACACACAAATTTTGTAGAGTGGAAGAAAAGCACAGTAGTTGTCTCACTTGGACTCAAAAGACAGCCCATTTTATCCTTTGATGATTGTTCTAATTGCTGTCATTTAAGTACTTCAACTACCTTAAATTGCCCCCTCTCAAATCTTACACTCATTTGGTGTTTCCAGTCCCTCTTGCCTCCTATTTAACCACTTATCCATAGAAATAAAAGAATAGCTGTCTGGATCTTTCTGATGAGCGTTAATGCCGAGATAAGTATGTGCATGGAAGAACATTTAAAAAAAAAACTGAGATAAGAGGGGTGCTGGAATCACATGAAGCGTCAGGGTTTCTACAGGTCCTTGGCATTCTCTAAAAATTCCGTTAAGAAACAGTGATACAATGAAGTGATGGTAGCGATGTGTTTCTGACCCTCTCAAGGCTAAATGTTATTCAGACGAAACACCCACAAAGAACTAGAACTGCATTTGCTGTGGAAAAGTGAACAGCAGCCTTTATTATTTTTTGCATTGCAGACTGGTGTCCTGTGTGGTTGTTGGGGTGGAGGAACCAACAGAATGAGATCTTGTGGCAGGGACAGCAACACTTTAAGGCTGCAGTTCTAGTTGGAACCACACTGAAATTTACTGCTTCAACATAGTAGATTTTGTTACATGGTAACTAAACCTGAATTGAAACATCTGATGGAGAGAGGGAAAGGGACTTGGCTTCCAAATACTGAGGCTGTGTTCAGACATAACAAAAGGGGGCTCTCAGAGGCATCTCAGAGACAACAGTCTGTGGTCTTCATGTTCCCAAGCCTTCTCTAATCCATCTTTTCCAACAAAGAATGTTTTTCTATAGCACATTTTTATTATTATTTATTTTAAATTATATTACATAATATGAAATACTACAAATATACAGAGGCTTAGTTCATACACATTGTAAATAACTATACATACATCTAAAATATAAACAGCACAAGGATGTGTTAGCTAAAAGTAACTTTCCGTAAAATAGAAAGCAGGGAAGGCATCTTTTATTCAGTCAACAATTTAATAATTCTAGATTATATTATGTAATCATTTGAGAGGGTAACTAACATATCAGTCTATGAGGATCAAATATCAGGACATGATGTTTTCAGCAATTGTTCAGCTGCGTGTGGAAATATTGTGGCTTCAGTTTTCCTACAAGTTGGTTCTTTAATTTCAGAAGGCAGCAGAGGGCAATACAGGAGATTACATTATGTAATCTCTGGGCATGTCCAGGCAGTCAGTCTACACCAGAGACCTATTCATACAAGGGCTGATGGAACACATGAAGGACACCCTTGGATGGAGCATTCGCTCCTCTGGGTGGCGGTTCTGTTCAGAACTACCTCAGCTGGTCCTAAGGCGTTCTATACATGTTCCGGGTGTAGAGCACTTAATTGTGCTCTACACCCGGCCCAGGGCATTTGGGCCATCCTGAAGCTGTTCAGGGGAGATAACATTTGCACACTCCCTCCCTGAAAGCTGCAGGCCCCACCCCAGACCTGTCCGTATCAGGTCCGGTTAGACCCAGGGGCAGGCAGGCCTGTCTGATCCCTTCTCCAGGTTCCTGCGGGTTCTAGGGGACTGGATTGGGTCCCCTAGGGGTTGCAGGAATGCCCCTGGGCACCCACCCTTCCGGGCCTGGGCCTATGCAGGGACGCGCACACATGTGAGGTACTTACTTCATGCTCGCTGGGTCCCAAAATGGCGAGCCGTGTGCGCTTGTGCGTGTTGGCCACTCTGATTAGCTAGCTACAGCTAGCCAATCAGAACTAGCAAAGAACCCGGGAGAGTGGGTGCCTGGGGGTGGTGGTCCTGAAGCCCTAGGGGACCTAATCCTGTCCCCTAGAACCTGCAGGGGCCTGAGAGTGGGTTTCTGCCCCCGTACTGGCCTTTTCAGGCTAGGACACGTGGGGACGCTTTCCCCATTTGCATGTAGGCAGGTAGGAACGCATGGAGATCCGTTCCTTACCTGCCTGTGTGCGAATGGAGAAAGTTTCCCCACGTGTCCTAGCCTCTGTTCTGATGACAGTTGAAGATTCATCTCCTTGGTGCAGGAATTTCCTCAGCTGGTGTTCTTTCTTGAACAGTTACTCTCTTGCCCCTTTGGCAAATAAGCACCATGTTTATTCCTTTTTCTTCTTTTTTCACATTTCCTTCTACCATATCAAAACCAAGTTCCCACTAATGTCAGCTCTGGCTTCACACTACCTCAAACTGGCTATATTTTCTAAACTATTTTCTGTCCCTTGACATGCCTACTGTAATTAACCTTAAGAAGTCCTTGGCAACATTGAACAGGTAGGAATCTTTCACTTATTATGATTGTTCCTCTGATAGCAACAACACATCCTATGTCAGTGCAGGCTGAATTTCCTACAGCCAGGTTATCTATTCCAAAAGGAATTATCTCCATCCTCCTTGCTGCTTGAAATGATAAAATACCAACCATTTGACTGGAATACAAAATGCTCTAATGACGCCACATATTATTCTAAGTACTCTGAGACTTGCTGAAATCCCTCTGCTCCCTACCCCATGCTTTTTTATGTCCTCTTTCATTCTACTGCTGATCTCACCATGTATTTTTGCTAAGCCCATGTTCTTGTCACATTTAAAAACCTGTTGTCAGTACCACATCATCTCATTCTCTAGTGGAAATTGAAGGTACATCAAATGGTAGGTTCTTAGGAAGGATCTTAGGCTACGCAGGAGGGCTAGACAAGGGGGGAAATGGCACATTTGCTTGGACCTGTGCTGAGCATCCCCCATGGTTTTGGGGGTTTTTTTTGCAATGTGTATTAGTATTGCATCTTGAAGGTCAAGGTCACATCACAATGGAGTATTCCACCTTTAGGGGTAGATGTGGACTGAGAACATTTTTTGTTTGATCACACATATCCACTTAAATGTTGACTCAGTTCAGCTTTCTGTTTTCTGATGAAAAGGTTCCTTATTCCTCTACACACACACACACACACACACACCACATCCTTCCCCTTTTTGTTAGGAATGTACACAAATATTCACAACAGTTGATATTTGTATAAATTCATACGAATTCATACAATTCATATATGAATTGAATGCTATGATATTCGTATATTGACATTCGTATTTGTACAAATGTTTTGTAACATATGTATGAACGTTTCAGAACGTTTGTGAACCTGGGAAGGTGGGAAAGTGGCTGTGCCAGTCACATCTGCAATGGATCCAGAGTGAATTCAACATGGTTTGAGAGCAGATTCAAAGTGGATTCAGGGCAGAATTGATGCTTTCAGAGTGGATATGTTACGGGATACATATTGGATATGTATCAGATACTTATGGATATGTATCAGATACATATCGGATACATATGGGATATGTATGCGTTCATATTGGATATTTGTACAAACTCATACAAATACATTGGTATCAAATAGAATCCTACCACATTTGAAGGGGACTATTCAAGCAAATATGAATTTTCTTACATTCAATTAAATACAAATCGGAAAAAAAATCTGTGTATGTCCCTGCTTTTTTTACCCTCTCTGATTAGATGCTAGCACTGAAAATTTTAGCCTATCAACTGGGGATGTGCACTGAAGCAATTGGGACTGAAATTTGCAATAGTATGAATGGAGCCACCTTGAATTAGGGATGTGTGCAAATATTTGTAACATTAGTTATTCGGACAAATTTGAACAAATTCGGACATTTGCACATGATTTGAATGTTATGATATTCGTACATTGACATTCATACGAATACAACTGTTTCCAGATATTCATACAAATAGTTCGGACATCCGTTAAACTGGGGAAAAACTGAGGGGGAAGCTGGATCGCCGCTCAGGTCTTTAATAAGTTAGGCCTATGTTTGGTATCTGAGGGGACATCATGGGTCTATTTTCACTTTAGAACTCTGGCTTTAAACAGCAAAATTAGAGCAGTGCAGCAGAACCATAACACCCAGGAACAGTGATAGGTGTGCAAAACAGCACAATACCACTGCAGTGCTCAGCAGAGGGTTGCAAAGCGGATTACCTAAGGGCCTTTTCACCCTTGCTATTAGTGTAGAATAAGAAGGAGTTTACTAGCCTCCCTTCTGCATGCTGGTGTGGTTTATGCCCTCTCCTAGTATGCTCCATCTGCACAGGACAAGCGTGGACTAGCTAGGATGCCCAGATGGTGTCTATTCTTCTTGTAGATCTCATTTCTAAGGTGTACCAGGAGGTGATATACTATATTATGGAGACACTTGGACAACATGCCTCCATAGTCATACCATAGGCACACATTTCTGCAATGGACAAAGGCATATCACCAAAATCACACACACACACCCTGGGAGTAGGGATGTGCACAAATATTTGAAACTCCAATTCGAATCCAACAAATATTGACAGTCTAATTCGAATCGGGTTTAATAAAATTTGAATCTAAACATTCGAATGGATTTTGGATTTTCTGAAACATTTGTTTGAATATTCGAAAATCTGAATGTACAGATCCACATAGATTGCATGCATATCTGTGCAAATATTATATGTATTTGCGCTTATAATGCAGGATGAAAACGAGATGCATATAGGATAAGTGGGATGCATATGGAATGCGAACAGATACGAATGTTGTCGACATTCATATCTTTAAGTGTGAATCTAACATTCAAATGCGTGGATTCGAATGTTGTGTGTTCAAATCGGATTTTTGGACATTTGGATTTTAAACATTCAAATCAAATTGAATTTTCGGATATTTGATTCAACTTGAATTTGAATGCAAAAAAAGAAGAAAAAGAAGAATTCATGCACACCCCTACCTGGGAGCGCCTAAGATGAAGACCTTCATTTTTTATTCCAGAAACAGCCTAAAACTTGCAAATAATAATGGGTCTGCTGTGTATGTTTGTGCACTTCCTCAAAAAACATTGTGAGTTGGAGATGAGTTCAAATATGCTAAATTAATCATGAGGTAAACTGTGCTATGTTTGATTAGTGTTGTCAGTTGGAATCCTTCCCATACATCTAGGGGACGGGAAAGGTGAGCCTGCCCATGTGTGTGCTAGCATTTCCATGCTAACATGCCCCCCCCCCCGAGTCTAGATACCTACCTTGGTGCAGCTGCGCACATACACCAGCACCAGAACAATGGTGATGCATTGCCTGAGCACATCATGTTGCACATCAGCACACTTGCACAGTTTGTCACATGCCCCTCCTTGCAATGTAGAAGTGTGAATGGGTCTCGCCAGAGCTGAGAAACGATGAGACTGGGCAATGTAAGTATCAGAAATGGCTCCTTGCAGTGCAAATGCTTCATCTGGGAGTGCACTGTGGGTTGACTAGTGGGCCAAGTGCAGAAAGGTCCTAGGTCACAGTTCCTTTAACTTTAACAGCTGCATAGAATCGGGAGTCTTAGCAGGTGCTATTTGCACTGTTAGCAATGTTTTATTCATGGAGGTTATGCCCCCAGTTCCCCCACTATTGCTACAATACCAGGAAGGAAGAAAATCTAATTGCTCCTGAGGCTCAAGGAACTAGTGTTGACTAAATCTTGTGTGCATTTTTATTAAATATTTTATTAAGAATGCAGGCAGATGTTGAAACTTGCCTTACTTATCAGGAAGAAAAACATTTTTAATCACATCCTTGTGAATGGGATCAAAATAAGGGTTTCAAGAGGCATAAAAGCAGCTGGAGAAAACTTTGTTGAAAATATATGTACAGATGATGTTTCTTCCTCTTCTGCACAAATTGATCATGAGGGTGTCGCAGTAAATAATAACTTTTGCTGAGAAAGAGAGATTACGGTTTGTCATTACACTGCATTTAAAAAGCAATTTGGAAAGGGAAAACAAGAAATTACTAAGCCAGTTGATGAATTCTGTAAAAACCGTTGGTGGAGCTAAGCAGAAGATTAGGAAAGTGATATCATGGGTCTGTAGAAATGAAAAAATGAGTCATGTGGAAGACAGAGTGAATAAATTGGCATTTCTGAATAGCAAATGTTTAACTGAAATAACACAAAACCAAAACCAAAAAAAAGCAGGAGATGGGTTGAATTCTCTTGAAAAGAAGGGCGAAAGAGAGAAGAAATCAAAATATCAAAATAGTGCCTACATCATATAGATTGAAAAAATGTTTGACTAGAAAGCCAGTGTTGTTTTGTTGCTATTAATTGGTATGATATTGTGTAGGAGGTGCTCATGCTATCTTTGCCCACACAAGGGAAAGGCTGGAAAAGACTGTAAGTGCTCCACTTTTAAAAGACATGTCTTCCTTTTTCATTCAGGACTCATTGGCCATTTCTGTGCAGACCCTTAATGTAGATTAAAGTCCATGTAGTAGGTCTCCAGACCTACATGCTAATATAGATCTAGGAGGCACTGCCCCAATGGTACAGCTCTATCAGCATTAGACAGAGTCTGGTCCTGATTCAGATTCAGATTAAGAGCTCCATCTGCTTTAAATGGGCCCTGATTCAGGTTAGGGAGGCCTTTAATCAGGTCTGCTAATGAACCAGCAGCCCTAATCCAGAACGATGGTGGTGTGCACCCCCCCTTTAGTCTCAAAGCTATAAACCTGGCCACCAATGGTCCACTAATTGCATGGGGGTCTGCCCTGGTAAGACAGGCCCCATGCAGATAGCACCTTGATTCATGTATTCTCACCGACGATTCCTGTAATTCCTCTAGCAACATCTGAGTATACAGCCACCACGGTGGGTCATTGTAAAATATATTTTCTAAGAAGTCATTGGATGGATTCACAGGAATCAAAGAGGTATTCTCTAGTCTTAGTTCCACTGCCAAGGTCATGTCATCCACTTGTCTTCCTATCTGCACCGTTTTCCATCTTGGAATTCCATTCTTCAATCACCAATAGTACATCCTGCCTCCAGGTTCAATCTCTTTCATGTTGGACTTGACCATAGAACTTATCAATTTTATCTTCTACTGTTGTTGGGACATAAATCTGAATTGATATATTTAAATTGATATAATTAAAAGGTTGCCTCCAAAGCAAGACGAAATTACTTGGTCACCCATGTTGTAATCAATTACAGTTCTGGCAGCTTCGCTCTTTAAGAACATAAGAGAAGCCTTGCTGGATCAGGCCACAGCCCATCTAGTCCAGCATCCTGTCGCACACAGTGGCCCGCCAAATGCTCAAGGGGATCTCAAGCAGAGACAAGGACAAACCTTCTCCTGCTCTCGAGTCCCAGCAGATGGCCTTAGAAGCGCCCCAGTTCCTCCGCCCCTCAGCCTGAAGGATGCACCTAGGCATTCGTTCTAGTAGCCATTGACTAAAAATGGCTGATTAAAAATGTGATTAAAAATGTTTTACTATCAAGGCAATGCCATTTCTTGGCAACTTTTCATTTCATAGTCCTTTTTGCACTGGGCCTTATTCCAGATTATATCCAGAATAGGGCCTTGGTGAGGACTATGGTAATTGCAGGCAGGGCCTGCTGTAGTCTGCACTAGCAGGCAGATGATAGGCCCCTATTCTGTGATATAATCTGGAAAAAGGCCCAGTGCAGAAAGGGCCCAGGGAATAGTATACTGTATGTCGTTCTATCTGGAAATATCCAAAGCCTGTCCCCTTCAATTTGCTCACACTCAACATTTCCAAATTCAGATAATTTATTTATGATTTCTAACTTCCCTCCATTCATACTTTGTGCATTCTGTGTTTCTATGATGAGTTTTTCCTTACAGCTTATATTTCCTTTCCCATTTAGCAACAGCCATTACTGGACATCTGGTCCAGCGGTCTCATAAACATCAGTGGTACTTGGAATAATGCCAACTTTTCCTCAGGAGCTAAATGCAAGTCAAGGCCATCTCAACTTTTCCTCAGTAGCATTGTAAGTGCCTTTTTACTTAAGGGCTTTTTTTTTCTGGCACCATCTGATTCAGTGTGATTTCCATGGCTTTCTTAGTAAGAAAATACAGGAGCAGTTTACCAATTTTTTCTCTTGCACCAGTATAAGACCTTTCCACCTTGGGTGCCAAAGTATTATTGGTGTACACAAACAAGGCACCAGAACATCATCATCTGGAGCAGCTGAGAATTCCAGCCAGCCAAGATGTGCTTGCAGGTGCTCATCACAGAGCCTTAGGGATGAGCACAAATATTCATAACATTCAAAATGCATATGAATTCATCCAAAATTGGACATTCAAATTCAAAATTTGAAGATTGACATTCAAATTTTAATTGAGTGCTTCAGAACATTCGTGCAAAGCTTCGTTGCATTTGTGAACCTGGGGAGGTAGCAAAGCAGCTGTGTCAGTCACATCTGCAACAGATCCAGAGTGGGTTCTAAGTGGATTGAGAGCAGATTCAAAGTGGATTCGGGGCAGATTTGACACATTCAGAGCTGATACATAGGGGATATATATCAGATATGTAGGGGAGTCATATGCCATTTGTATCGAACATTTCGTATCAAACATTCATATTGAATTTGAATCCAACCACATTCGAAGGGGATCTATTTGAATGAATACAAATTGTCCTGCATTCAATTCATATGAATCAACCCCCCCCCCGAAAAAAAATTGTGCCCATCCATACAGAGCCTTCTCCATAGTGGTACCAGCCCTGTAGAATAAGCTTTGATGTTAGGCAAGCCTCCTCCCTAGCTAGTTGTACAAGAAAACCGTAAATGCTTTTGTTTATTACCCCCTCCCCCAACCACTTTCAGTTCTTATTTAATGTTGCAAGCTCATACTTTTGTACCCAGCCATAGGTTCCTTAAACTGAGTAGACCATTCAACTTCTGTTTAGCTATAGATGAATTTCCCAACAACATACTAACAAGCACGAGATAGCTTGTGAAACGAAACACTTCTCATTTTAAGGCTGCATGCATGCATAATGAAAATAGGAACTCAAAAATGTCTTGGAGACGGTAGCATGTGGCACTACTAATTTCATTCCATTCTCATCTTGTCACTAATCCATCTCTAATGCACTTTGGCAGCATTTTTGCTGGCTTTTAATGAGCATTAGAGGCAGCATGGTCAAGCTTCTATGTGACCATGCTATCTCTGAGCTGCCTTGTTGTGTCCTTTCTTTTTTTAACTGTCTGTGAAGGCAGCCTAGTCAGGGATTTTCAGTGTAACCCAGTTTTGAAAGGATAAGTTGGGTGATTTTGCTAGGGAATGTAATACTGGCTCAGGTTCAGCCAGTGATTAATTGGTACTGACAATATTTAGATGATGCTGATGATGGTGTTATTGGTATTAGTATTATTATATTATATACAGAAGCATAACAATATAACACACACTAAACATGTCAGCTTTGATATTTCATAATGCATCGGGATCTTCTCAGGATCCTAAGATGATGTTAAGATGTTGTGCACCAGCAGATAATGTGAGCAGAGCCCAGCAAGGTGGCCTTGTGCAATTGACGGATCATAACCTTGTCAATGTTAAGCTGTTTTAAGTGCCACCCAAAGTCTTTTGGAATGGCACCCAGTGTGCGGATCACTACTGGGACCACCACTGTGGGCTTGGGCCAGGTCTTTGAACTTTGATCTCTAAGTCCTTGCGATTCCTAATTTTCTCTGCTTGTTTCACATCAATCCTGCTGTCTCCTGGTATAGCAACATCAACGAGCCAACCCTCCTTTTCGACAATGGTAATTTCAGGGGTGTTATGTTCCAAAACTTTATCAGTTTGTATTTTGAAGTCCCATAATACCTTGGCCTCTTCATTTTCAACCACTTTTTCAGGTTTATGATCTCACCAGTTCTTTGCTGCTGGCAGATGGTAATTGTGGCATAGATTCCAATGGATCATTTTGGCAACAGTGTTGTGCCACTGTTTATAATCAATCTGCATAATATTTTGCATAATACATGGCCGATTGTTTCTTCAGCTTCTTTGTATAATCTGCACTTGATGTCTGCAACTGATTTTTCTATTTTGGCTTTCATCACATGAGCATGAGGATGATGCTGAGATTGCAAGTAAAACTGTTGAATTGCTTCGATCAATAAAATTTTATACAACTTAACAATCAGAATTAAATATAGAAAAATCTGTTCTGTTTCTAAAAGAAAATAAAACGGAATTAAAACAATCATGGTGGTCGACAGGCAAGATAGACTTTTACAGATCTAAGACTATCTAAGACCCTGGACATCAGTTTTCAATTAGTAGACAATCTTGGGCTAGAGGGACAAATAGTCTGACATAAGAAAGTGTCCTATGTTTCTGTAACCACTGCTGTTTCTATCTATGCTTTCCCCAGACAGTTAAACCTTGACATTCCCTTTGTAGCTCTTGCTTTCACTTTGTCTTGCCTGCATTTCTGAAAAAGAGAGCAGCAAACTGTAACAATCTGTATCTCACTAGCCTTATTCTCATAAGCTTCTCTTTCTAATAATGGCAAGAAGCAGGCACTCAGTATCTTCCCCCTTTATATTTTTGATAGCCACCACCCAATGGAAGTAGGGATATGCCAAATGGTCATTTGCCCTTTGGTGCAGGGCTGTAGAGGCAGAGGACTGTGAGAGCCTGTATCCCACAGGCCCGGCCATCTCTGATGTCATCATGCAAGTGCATAGTTGCACATGAAGTCACACACACCAATGTGCACTGCAGACACATCCATGGAGGGGGATAAAATTGCCGCCGTTCAATGCTATATGAAAGAGGTGAGTTCCACTCATCCTGAACACAGCTTCCTACTCAGAAGATACAGAAGGAAAATAAGAAGAAGAAGAAGAAGAAGAAGAAGAAGAAGAAGAAGAAGAAGAAGAAGAAGAAGAAGAAGAAGAAGAAGAGCTGAAGGGAGCTGAACTCTTACCTTCAAAGAATGGGTTTGATTTCACTCTTCTCTATGAAGCCAACTGGCAAGTGCAAAAATGTCCCTGATATGGTGACCTACCATCTATACATTAATACAGACTTTGGCAGGTTTCTTCTGTGACCTGCTAGTCTGCACTGGGATGCAGATGGTCAATCCATATTCCCAGATATAATCTGAAATAAGTACCAGCGCAGAAAGGGCCTAAGTAGAATGCTTCTAGGAATTTCTATAAAGCAGAGTGTAATGATTTTAGCACACTATTTACAGTGATGTTCTGCTTGCACACTTGCCATTTGCTCCTTGTGATGTGAAAATTGTAACTGAGGTAGTTTCATTTCCTGGCTGCAATACTGCCGTAAGGTATAGCACAGATCCTGCCATAATCTTTTGTATCATAATGTGTGTGTGCTGTCAAAAAGCTTACAGTATCTCTAGTGTAGTTCTAATGTAGTTTTCAACAGCACACCACTTAAGATATGCATTTCTGAACCTCTGACAGAAAAGTTAAACACAAATTATCATGATTTGCAACTCGAAGGACTCTGAAGAAAGGCATTAGACACACATCAGCTGTTGTTAATGGAATACTTAAAAAGCGCCACCGGTTCCTTTGTGTTTCTGTTTAATAAACTCTTATAATAGTTTTATAATATTGAAATTAAATTCCCTTCTCTGCCTTTCCTGTAAGAAAAGTAACCCACAGTAGGCAGCTGAAATATTTTGTAGAATGGATTAAATTGTGTGTGCTTTCCTGCATTTCACTGTCTTTAGATCACATAAGCAAGCAGTGAGCCACAACTTCCCTTATACCTAAACCACTCCTTGGTGTTTTCTGAGTGACAAAACCACACAGTGACACAAATGAACTGAAATATGCTCCACACCTTCAACTTCTCCATAGTGTGAGTCTCTCAGTCTTGGATGGTGATAGCCTCACTTACCAGACTCGGGGATCTCAGATTTGCAATTTTTCAATTGCAATTTTTCAATGTACAATGTCTGAGACAAGAAAGCATGATTGGGGGATTGTATGAATGCTGGGTGCTGTTTGTGCAAACCTGAGATAACCAGTGTGTCATGTGAACGGTCGTATGCTTCTTTCCTTTCTTGCACTCACTTTGCGCATCTGAGAAGAAAGAATGAATGACTGAATTTGTGTTTTGCCTTGTTTTCCTGGGAGGCAAAGTGCTAGAATGCTCTAGCCACCTGCACTTGTGGATGACTAGAGCACTCTAAACTTACCCGTAGTGTGAATGGCACGCTGATGGCATGCATTGTGGAGCCCCAGCAACGGTGTGAGTGTGCTGCCATTGCTGGGGCAACCAGGCAACACAGTGCATCATCACACATGTGCTTCTGGTCACATGGTCCCCCTTCACCTCTTCCACCCGGAAAACGTGTGAATGGGAGCTCGCTGAGCTGTTATGCCCCGACAGCTAGTGTAAGTTTAGAGCTCTGGGGATGCTCTGGATGTGTGGAGCCATTTCTGGGCCCTTTCTGCACTGGGCCTTATTCCAGATGATATCCCAGAATAGGACCCTGCCATAGTCATACTGGTGCAGGCTATAGCAGGCCTTGGGCAGGTCCTGTCATTGTCTGCACTAGCATGCACATGGCATGTCCCTATTCCAAGATATAATCCATTATAAGGCTCAGTGCAGAAAGGGCTCTGGTTAAGAAACAGCTCTATATGGTGTGGATGCACTGGCTGGGAGTTTCCTCTGCCTTGACTAGTCAGTCAGGTGCGGAAAGAACTAATGACACCACCAACTGATCAGCTTTTTGAGTTCATTTGCCTAATGTACATTTGCGCACGTATGTATCTCTGTTCCTGTGCTCATTTCTAGCAGTCTCTTCTCTGTAGAATGTGATCTACATCACCAGGCACTGCAAGTTTTCCTGATATCTTTCTGCAATGCATCTTTGATATGGGTAATTAAGAATTATAGTAAGGGACATCTTACTTGCGCTAAAGCAGTCCCTGCAACTTCAAGGGCTCGAGGACTTAAAATCAAGCACTTTGCCTTTTAGGGCCAGTTTGGTCTAGTGGTTAAGGAGCCAAACCCTTGTCTGGGAATACCGGGTTTGATTCCGCTCTCCTCCATGAAGTCAGCTGGGTGACCTTGGGTGAGTCACAGCTCTTTTCTGAGCTCTCACAGCCCCACCTACCATACAGGGTATTGTGTGGTGGGGAGAAGAACAGAAAACTTTGTCAGCCACTTTGAGTCCCCTTAAATGGGTGAGAAAAGCAGGGTAGAAAAGCCAACTCTTCTTCTTCTTCTTCTTCTTCTTCTTCTTCTTCTTCTTCTTCTTCTTCTTCTTCTTCTTCTTCTTCACATTTAACTACCTGGAATGAGTATTCTAATGCAGTTAAGTACAAGGATGGTGACCCATGTTTGCACTGCAAACCCCAACTTAACTACTTATCACCAACTTAACTACCGGTGCTCGCAGTGAAGACTGCCCTAGACTTTCCAAATGTCCGTAAATAAATCAGCAACTCTGTGTTGCTTCTCCCTCTCTGCCTGCTTGTCTTTCTTTGGCCCGCTGCTCCCCCTTCGTCCTGGCTTCGGGAGCTGTCCTTTCAGCACCATCTCTCACCTCTGTCGCAGTTTAGAAAGAATTCCACGTCACAGTCTCCGAAGGGGTTTTTATTGCTCCCATCAATATATACAAAGTCTCCCCCGCTCTCTCCAGCGCTCCGTCGGATTGTAAACAATACATTGGCTACACACCTACTTATATAGTTTTTCTAGCAAGGTCGCAATGACTCAAATGACACCCAAACTCCTGATCTTGAGTCATTTGCCTCTGTCTTACGCAAGCTGTTGCAATAGCTATGATGCTGTCTCAGTCTGGTGATGTTTGCACACCTCACCTATCTTCACCTTGAAAGAGTCTCCTTACTAGATACTAAGCTACTAAGTTAACTAGACTATCTCCTGTACTTCCTGTGTGGAATTTGTTTTCCCTATTCACATCTACACATTTTTTCTCCTCTATCTCTTGACAATCCCCTCCAAAACTGTTTAGATGTGAATTCTTTAAGCTATCTACACTTTATCTCTTTCAACCTATGCCACACAGAATTCCAATTCTTGTCCACTGCTCTGGATTACTAACTCTCCCTCCTTGGTCCTCTCCAGGCATCTCAGGATCATTCACCTCTCTGCTGTCTCCATCTCTGTGTTTCTGGGTTTCATCTGGCATTCCCTGCCTCTTGAATACCCACTTGCCTCCTGCTATCACTATGCAAGTGTTTGCAGTTTGTATCACAAACCAATCTGGGGGCCTTCTGACTCTCTGAGCTCTCCTTGGTGGGACCACCTGTATCTTTCCTTTGCCATTCCCACTATCTGACCTAGGCTGTGTTTGTGTTTGTTCATTTGCAGAAGTGTTAGTCTCACTATCTGTAGGACCTTCTTTCTTTAGTGACTTTAGTGCCCCTCCATTTCCAGCATCTGTGGAACCTTCTTGCTTTCGTGCCCCTCCATTCCCACTATCTGTGGCACTCTGCCCTAGCTTGAGAAAAACCTCCTTGTTAACGTGGAGCCTTTCCCTGCTGGGATATCTCTCAAAGTTGGCACTCCTGGACAGTAAGATTTCTCCATGACTTGAACAAAATCTATAGCTGTTTCCAGAATACTCCACAAACATTAACCTTTTCCAGAAATTTGCAGGTACATATACATCATATACATTTGCATATTGCCAACAATCTCTTATACATTCAAGGTTTGATGGTCTACCATACAGCATATGATAAAGCATTTCCTTTACAAAAGAATTCCAAGCATGGCTAGCAACATGATTAACAGTCAACATTGCCTCCCCCCACATTTGCTTTAAGACTCCTTCATGCTTTTCACCTATGTTTACCCAGTCTCTAAAGTGTTCAGCTACTTCATTTTTCCCTGTCATAGGGATCACATACGAATACTGTGTTGGACAATTTTCAATGCCCATGAAGTGCTGATTCCTGCCCACAGGCTTGGTTACAGGGTCAGCCAAATTTGCCTGCACAGTCCGAAACAATCTTTCTGTCGTGCATTCGCTAACTTTGGCTACAGGAGGGGCTTCAGGCTTCTCCTTGCTACAAACTGAATCATCCCAATCACTTGAACAAATTTCCATCTGAAATTTTGGACACACTTCCCCTAGTTTTTCCACACTTGTGAAGTCCACATGCCCTCTGGCTTCTTGGCAATAATGGGCGCAGTTCAAGTGCCTAGGCACATTAACAGCTAACGCGCATTCTGCCCTGCCAGTCATCACATACACTTTGTTTCGCTTGACTGCCCTAGCACAAATCTCATCATTTATGCTAATAGTACAATCATTTCCCTTGAAACACAAAGTATAATTACTGTTTGTTAATTCAGAAACACTGATTAAACAGTCTTGCAATTCAGGAACATACAATACATTTGAAAAAATCTTTTCAAAATATGGCATTCGTACCGTCCCCATTGCCCATACCTGTTTCGATTCGCCATTCGCCAACATGACTGAATGTACGTTCGAAGGCATTTTATTTTTCAAGAGCTTTTCACAATTGACCATGTGAGAACTTGCCCCCGAGTCCAACACCCAGCTAGGGCTTGCAGCCACACAGGCTACCGACTCACAGCTTCTCACGGCTTTCACAACCTCTTTCTTGCTTGCAGCAAACTTGGATTGTTTCCTGGCTCTTTCCTCAGCCAATCTTTTACAATCTTTAATGAAATGATCCTTTCCACCACAGTGGAAGCATTTTCTCCTTCCGGACATAAATGCTTTTTCAGGCTCAACATCATTGAAAGCCTCGATTGACTGGGTTTGACTCACTCCTTTTTCCTGTCTTTGGAGTTTCGCCTCGTAGTCCCTACGCTGGCATTCCTCCAAGACTCGTGATGCCACCATCTCTGGAGTTAGCTGCCTCTGGTCAACACACTGCAGACTCCACAGGATATTTTCAAACTCCTCAGTTAAACTTCCTAACAGGATAAATGCTCTCTGGGTTGGACTGATTTCGATCCCTCTGGTTGCAACTTGCTGGAACAAGTCTGCCATGATTTCCAGGTGCTTCTCAGGAGCTTGCGCCTTCTGCATCTTGCAAGCATACAATCTCCTACACCAAATCATTCTTGACAGTGCTGTTTGCGATTGGTGGATCCCTTTCAGCGTATCCCAGACTTCCTTCGAAGTTACCTTTCCACGGATGTGGTTGATTTGCGGCGGCGTGATCGTGAGCAAAATGGTTGCCCTTGCCCTCTGATCCTCTGCAACCGTACCAGCTGCCACGCCTGCGTCAACAACATCCCAGAGCCTTTCCCTTGTGAGCAGCGCTTCCGCGTAAACAGCCCAAGCGGAAAAGTTCGTCTCATCCAGTTTTGGAAAACGTGCAGCTTCCATCTCTCAGGCAGTGCAGTTTCCTCTCTCCTTCTTCTGTCAAACGTGACAAAAAACAGACACACAACACTAGATAATCAGACAGCCGTCCGATTCTCTTTTCACTTAGCCTTTCGGCACTCACAGTCAGTTGAACTGTCCAGCACGCGCAGGGTTAACGCTCTGGGCAACATAACCCTTGTCCGTAAATAAATCAGCAACTCTGTGTTGCTTCTCCCTCTCTGCCTGCTTGTCTTTCTTTGGCCCGCTGCTCCCCCTTCGTCCTGGCTTCGGGAGCTGTCCTTTCAGCACCATCTCTCACCTCTGTCGCAGTTTAGAAAGAATTCCACGTCACAGTCTCCGAAGGGGTTTTTATTGCTCCCATCAATATATACAAAGTCTCCCCCGCTCTCTCCAGCGCTCCGTCGGATTGTAAACAATACATTGGCTACACACCTACTTATATAGTTTTTCTAGCAAGGTCGCAATGACTCAAATGACACCCAAACTCCTGATCTTGAGTCATTTGCCTCTGTCTTACGCAAGCTGTTGCAATAGCTATGATGCTGTCTCAGTCTGGTGATGTTTGCACACCTCACCTATCTTCACCTTGAAAGAGTCTCCTTACTAGATACTAAGCTACTAAGTTAACTAGACTATCTCCTGTACTTCCTGTGTGGAATTTGTTTTCCCTATTCACATCTACACATTTTTTCTCCTCTATCTCTTGACACCAAATTGCCATGGCAATGGCTGTGGCAGTTTCTGCTGCACACCAAATTGTTGCCATGGTGCTTGTGATATGGTACACACTTGTGCTGCTCCAGCTGCCCCACCAACACACACAAAAAAGGAAGAGGGCATATAATGTAGGTGGGGGAACAAGCTTACAAAAACAACGGCAAACACACGTCCTCACCTCCCTTGAGTGACACAATGAGAAAGGAGATAGATTTGATGCAGCAAAAGGGGTGGAGAGCCAAGGGTTCTGTGGAGGCTCAGATCAATCACACAGAAGTGTGTGTGCGTGATCCAATCCAAAGCGAGGATGGTCTGAGGATGACTGAGAATGATCTATGTGTGAACAGAGCTGGTACAACCTTGGTTCAAATGAATAGGTGTGACCTGGGCCAAAATGGATTTAATTATTATTAAAATATTGAAACCCACTGTGGAACTTTAGGGTGAAGAGTGGGATATAAATATTTGAAATAAAATCAATTATACAAATAAGCATGCATATAACACACATTACCACTCCCAGCCATGGAAGTGTCAAAGCTGGGATACTTTCATTCCCTGGCTTTGACGTTTTGAACTGTTCAGGGAGGTATAGGAAATGGCTCAGAAGTTGCTCAGTCTTTGTGGTTCCCCAAATTGAGCTATGTTACTTGGCATAAAGAATGTGAACAAGTTAAGTCTGCATATCTTGGTAGTATGGAAGCAAAGCAGAAGAAAACACTATGGGAATGTTTTCTCAAGTATTGCCATTAAAACGCTATTACAATTCCTTATGCTGGGAGGTTTGTTCAATGGACATGCAGTCCTCACACACTTCAAATACACAGTGAGATCATGATCAGCTTATTTTGCTATTCATGATCTAAAGAGAAACTGGGTCTCCTTGCATATATTGTCCAAATGTGGTTTTACAAATTATGCTCGAGCCTATAAGTGAGAGATTCTGCACTTCAATCAAAATGAGAGGGCAAAAACTTGACATTAACCAATAAATAAAACTATAGTTGAAGGAGGAAGCAAGTCAGTATAGATCAATCCAGGCCAGATGCCAGAAACTGGAAATAACCAATTGCCCAGAAAGAATTCAATGATAGCATCATAAAATGCTTAATAACAATAATATATTTTAATGGACAGGTGGACCCATGGCCATATCTCAATTTACAGCTCCTGAAACTGCTCTATGATTTTTCTCCATCAGTGTCTTTTGCTTCTCCCTGTCCATTTAATTCCTATTTTTGCTGGCTTTCAGAACATTATCATTCTCCTCCTCCTCCTCCTCCAGAACGGAGAATGGAATTTAACTTACTAAACATTCATAGGAAAGATATTTAATTTAATATTAATATTACATTTATTTCCTGCCTTCTGCACTGTTACAAAGAGACATACAAAAATAGTATTAAAATATAGGAGAAAATCTAAAATTAAAAACAACAAATCAACACTTATTATAAACAAAGCCCCTAATCCAGCAGCAAGATGGTAATATCAATAAATATGTGAAACAGAGTTTCTAATTTTAGTCTCCAAAAGGCAGGATGAAGAAATAGATCTTGAAATGCTTCTTAAATGAGGCTAATGATGAGGAAAAGCATCTCTGTCAGAAGCTAGTTCAACTGCTGTTGATTCCTACATGGAAATCCTTTTAGTCATGACCACTGGCTGGGTCTTTCCCTCTAATCTAGGCATGTACACATCCCCCGCCCCCATTTGCTTCGGATCTTCACATTTGTGCAAATGGAGCCATTTCAAATGTGATTGGGTTCGTATTCACTCTGAATCCCTGCCATCACCAGTTGTGCCTCCAAATCCACCCTGAATTTGCCCGAAATCCACTCCGAACGTATTCCAAAGCACCAATGAAGGCATAACAAAAGCTTTGGCTTCACATGGAATGGCCAGTCTTCGAATACAGTTTCAGTTTTAATATGTTCATTTCATATTTGGCTGTTAGTGTTGTTACCCTCAGGTGTAGGGCAGGATAAAAATCCTAAATAAATAAATAACTTTACTATTGCAGCAGGCTACAGTGAGAACGGCAGAGAAGGAACAAGGGTCAAAGAGCTTCACTATGTGTGGGTACATCCTTAGGTGGGTACTATGCAGAGGTGGCAGAAGGCACCTAATGTGCCAGAGACCTTGCTCTGGACTGGAGGCAGCAAGGCTCACATGCCAAGTTCCTTGACTTTAAAGTTATCACCAGGACACACTAAGACATGCATATAAAATAGGCCTGGTAGTGGGCCATTTTCTATGCGTTGTTCAATGGTCCCAGATGGAGGCCAATCCAGGTAAACTGACCCTGTCATCAGTGCAGCACAGGCTTCTGGTGGCAGCAAAAGCCTTGGAGAATGGGTAACTCTGATCTGCAGAAAGGACATTTCTGAGTTATGGGTCTGAAGTGCATGTCCAACATGCTGATGCTGTATCTCTGTTTGTTTTTTCTTCAGACATTTAGTTTGCACCATGAGGATCCTGCTGTAATCTCTAACATACCTAGCTAGATCTGAAAGGTAAATGGGCCAAAATATATGGCAAAGATGAAAAGGAATGCAAGTAATTTTTAGTGCTGTTGCTTTGAAAATAGTAATCCAATGTGTCCTATAGAGGGCATTTTATATAGAGAATGGCATTATGCCAGCATATGAGAGTAAAAGCAGCCTTTATGTTATGTTAGCTTCAATTTGGACTCTGCGTAATTGGTGCAACAAAGGGCAATATTATTTTACAGTCCTAATCAATATTTCATACAATGTCACCATTTTCCTTCAATATAGGCAGTTATCTAGGTCATCTCAGATGCTGTCAACCTTTGTGCAACTGATGTCTCTACTGTGGATCAAGGGGGTTCCATTGACGCCAAGATCGGATCAGAACGGAGTGTTTATGCCTCCTAATTTCCCATCAATCTTTTTCCTGCAGGGAAGAAAAAAACAGCAAACTGTGAGATAAAACCAAGAGGTGAGTCTGAAAGAGTGTTTGTGTACAATGCAGCCTCCAGGCTTTCTGTATCTGTACTGTATATTGTTTAATTTGGGTTTCTGATCTTCCATTTCAGAATGCACATACGCTAGCTATTTTTAGTACATAGCAACCAAACTGTATGTACCAAAAAGTGGGGAGAATTAAAAAAAATCACAAGGAATGACAAACTCCAACAACTGAACAAATTGATACATGCAAAATGCCCTGCTCTGCCTGGCCACAGGACTTTTAAAACAGAGAGACATTGACTGTCTACAGTTCGGAGTGTAACAGACCAATGGGATTCTGGAACCTAAATCCAGAATGAAGGTGAAGGTAAATAACACAAAGCCCTCATTGACAACTCAGAACTTTAGATTCTTTCTGCACTTACCTTTGATCTGGAATAAGGCCAAATCAAGAAGGCTCTGCCGAACTGGTCCTGATGGAGCAAAATCTGGATTAAGAGGTCATGGGGAGGAATGGGCTGGATCACCACCACCAGAGCAGGTAGTGTTGATCTGGCCTATACCTCTCCACAATCTGGATCCAATCCGGAGGCTTGTAAGTGTAGAAAGGGCCTTCAGATTCATTAAACCAGTACAAGCAAGAGAGCTATTGCTAAAAATTATATACAGGTGGTATTATTCTCTAATTCTCAAGAATGATACCTAACTACCTCCTTTATGTTGGTCTGGATGTAAAACAATAGGATCATACATTCATATGTGGTGGAGATACAACCTTTTTGGGACATTATTCTACAAGACATAAGAAACATAACAAAGAAAATTGTTTTTTAAAAAAACAGATTAATCTCTTTTACATAATAAAAATAATATTTCCCTTTCAATTGAACTTATTATTAGGAGTCGAGAAGGAAATTACTAATTTTGGAAGAATAAATATTTTTATCAATTGCTGATTGGTATAAAACAAGTGTGGGATTTAAATATAATGAAACGCCTAAAATTAAAAAAAAATGCAAGGTATAAAGACAAAATATATGTGCACGGATATTCGGAACCCATGAATAAACAATGCAAGTGATATAGCTAAAGGTTTGTTGCCTTTCTTATTCTTAACTATTCTAGTAAAATAACAATCATCACTGATTTACCATTGTTATATGATGTATGCTTTGTGATTTGTATATATAATCTGTAAACTATTTTATTTGGTACAGCTTAATGAGCAGAGATGTATTTAGTTTGGAAGATGTTATTTTGAATAATTGTAATTTTTAGTTTCTATAATGATGATGATAAATAATAACAAGCCAAACTACTGTGGGACTTCGACTTCAGACTGATCGAACACTGGAGCATAACATGCCAGACATAACAATCATGGAGAAAGACAAAGTGTTTATCATTGACATTGCTATTCCAGGCGACAGCAGAATCGATGAAAAACAGAAAAACTTACCAGTTATGAAGATTTGAAAATAGAACTGCAGCAACTCTGGCATAAAACAGCAAAGGTGATCCCAGTGCTTCTCAGCACACTGGGGGCAGTGCCAAAAGATCTTAGAGGGCACTTGAAAAGCATTGGCATCAACAAAATATCCATCTGCCAGCTACAGAAAGCCACTTTGCTGGGATCTGCTCGTATCATTTGCTGATCAGTCTCTGGGTGCATGGGGGTTAGTCTAAAGTGTACTAGCATTCTCAAGTCTGAACATTACTACGTGTTAGTCTGTTATGCACTTTTCCCATCCAATGGACCAGAAGCTTAGTGCAGAAATGCCCCATACTAGCAAGCATTCTAGGAGCTTCCCTTCTCCATACTCTGCCCAGCGTATATGCAAGGGAGCTCCCAGTATGCTTGCTGGTCTGACATACTGACCAGTGCAAGATTGTCCAGCGAAATTGTTTTTAGTGGTGGAACTGAAAAGGCAAGAAGGGAAGAGCAGCAGCAACATATGTGCCTATCCACACACTTGTCTGCACAAATGTCTATATACCTATCCATGTCTCTCACTCTACAAGGTGAACAGAACAATTGAGAATGACAGTCTATTTCTTAATTATCATGGATTGCAGCTGATCATTAGACAGAATGGTGACACCTTCTCCAGAGATGACCTATAGTCAGGGTTATGAACTCAGATATGGTACTTCCATCATTTTAATTTTTTTTTTACTACTTCGAAAAGGTAAATTCTGCTCAACAATTGAACAATAAACACATGGAGACAGATAACCAGCAGTTTCTGAGTAGCTGAAACTGGAAGATTTTTGTGTACCTTACTCAGTTATAATGGCCATATACTTGTTATTTGCACAGTTCCTGAGTTTAGATGGAAGTATAATAAAATAAGCAAAATGTCTAAGGTATAAGGAAAAATCAGAGCCTATGAACTTTGGCTTCATCCAAACACATTAAAAACCAGCACAATAGCACTGGTAGTAACATGTAGCAACTAGCATTCCTACTCCACCTCTAATCTATGCTAAAGGCCAGTGCCTTTTTCTGGCTTTTAATTTTGATTAGAGGCAGGATATGAAGACAATCGTATGTCAACTATGCCTCCTAAGCCACTTTTGAGCTGCATCTTTTAAAAATGTACACAGATGCAGTCCTCATTACTTAGTGCCTTTTCACATTCACCTGATCGGGATGGCCTTGCACGCTTTGGTATGGTCTAGATGCATGCCATGAACCCACTTCCAGGTGCTTTTACATTTCCCTTCCCATCCTCTGGACAGGAAAGGACCACAATTAACCAACATTGACTAGAGCTTACACTTGGAGCGCTAGTCAGCTTCGGCCATTCCCTCCCTCCGGGAAGGAATACTTACCTTATTTGATCCAGAGCCTGTTTCTCCTCTGGGCCCCACCATTTTGGTTTCAGTGCCCTCCACAACTGCACATGCATCAGCACTCTTCCCTTGATGATCTGGATGCTCTGCGCTTGTGCAGTCGCAGTTGCATCAATGGCCATCCAAGGTCCCAGCATGCTTGTATGGCACCTCAAATGACCCCAGAGCACCAGAAAAAGAGAAAATGGTCACTGCCTGGACATTTAAGGTAAGTCTCTGGTTAATGTTGGTTAACATGTGGAGCATAATTTCATGCTCCACACCTAATCAATGATTAGTGAATTTCTGGTCAGGGCAGGCATGCTTGGAGGCTGTAATAGCCTATTCCATGTGTGCATGCTGTTCACCAGATGTTCATTAATCATGCACCAGAGGCCATAGTGCAAATAGGCCTTCCATCCCAGATTGGCCCAAAGCATGTGAAGCTGTACTGATCCTCCACAGCTACTGGCAGCATCCAGTATGCTCCTGGTAAGCTCTCAGATGCAGTGTTTGTACTATTTTCTGGTGCAAGTGCTGTGTGGGCATGGTGCAGCACAGCCATGGCTGCACAAATATATGCTATATCATGATTTCTATAGCAATGGCCAGATGTGCAGTGGAGGTTGCTGTAGCCAATGCTATGATGATGCAGATAGCCCAGGATGGACCATCTGCACTGCAATGACCCATGGGTAATTTGGGGATGGTGCCAATGTCAGCTGCTAGCCCTGACCTTAACTTTAGTGGGTTACTATCCCATTGTGGTTAAGTATGAAATGGCCCTTAGAAAAGCTGACACATGTACTGAATTAAAGTTCTAACTTCTCTTGTGGCATATATTCTTGGCAGCTTCTTTATGGACACATTTGATTATTTTAAAGGATTTATAAGCTACCACTCCAAGCAAAAGCTTTTTGATACTTAATTCAATAAGTATAAAAATATTTTAAATAATAAATCATGGAGGAACAATCACTAATCTAAACCAATAAAAGAATGCTACAAATCATAGTGGAATAAGAGTTTAAAACTTTAGTCCATCATTTTAAGGAAGGCAAACTGCATTTTTTGGAGAAGAGTTTTCTACTTTGAAACAATCAGGAAGCAAAGCCAAATCTATCTTCCTTGTAAGGGATATTTATATATATGGAACCATTCCAAAAAGTACCTGTCTTCTATACGCAGAACCCTGGTTGACCTTGAAAAGAATATTACCTGAATATTTCTGAGATTGCCCTTGTGATATCTTAGTGTGATTAAAGGAAGCTCATAAATTGATAGATATACCCTATTTTTTGAGATCAATTTTATTGATCCTTTAGCACTATCTACCTCTCTTTTGTAACTCTTTTTTCTCTTGAACTTTGGGCCATGTCATTGGAATAAAATTCACTGTCCTGCATATAAAATTCAAAAAGTCCTGCATTAATGTAGTAGGAAAAAAATCAGAGAAAAGAAGTATAGCACAGAGAAGACCTCTGTTTGTGTGGCAGTAGATATAAAAAGGGTCTAGCTGAACACGAACCAATAATGTGGTGCACTGGATAAAAAGAGTGCAAATGTGATATTCTGCATAGCATCCAGATCTAAGGTTACAGATCCAGGGACCATGTTTTTAAAAAAAGATATTGAGCAGGTGGAGCAGGTGCATCAGAGAGCTACCCATAGATGGTAAAACACCTGGAGACCAAGGGTGCATCTGTACCTACAGAATTGCATACCCCAGGAAGCCCCAGAGGCATGGAAGTCAAATGCCCAGAGTGCCCACTGCCATAGATTGCTCCAAGAAGAATGCATTCTTCATCAAAGCCCTGAAAAACGACACTGACAGTGCCTTTGCCATTCCATGTGCTCTCTAATGGCAGAGAAAGTACTCTACAGAACCTGCTCTGTTCAGGCATTGGCAGAGGAAAAGGCTCACTTCCTGGGCCTCATCCAGCACAAGGCCTCAGAGACTGAGCTGTAAGTTCTGAAAACAGAGACAGATGAGGTGTAGGCCATTTGGTTGGTATGCACCCTACTTGGGGCTGGGAGTAAAAATCCTCACCTCACCATGCACAGTTGTATTGAGGTGTGGATGCTCTCCAAGTCTTATAAACACAAGTGGCTCTACATTTAGGTCCTAAGTCATATATATGAAGCCTGCCTCCTCATTCTGCTGGGCTGAAGAGCATAGTCTGGCCAAAGAAGTGGGAGGTGTGCTGCCCACCCATGTAGGGTGTGAGGCAGGTGCAATTAAAAGGCTGGGTAGGAAATGTCTGCAGAAGGTATCCCCAGACCTTAATCATGGCAGAAAAGGGGAAGATGAGTTTATGTTGCCTTCCTCCATACAGCAGCCTGGAGCACACGAGAACAGATTTGTTCTCTATGGCCCTGAGAAAGGGCAGGTTCTGGTCTGATGGGATGAAATGGAAAGTAAAGAGATTCAGGTTTGGAGTTTCCTTTTCTATGTTGAACAGTGGAGCAGACTGTAGTGGAAAGGCAGGCTCATACTGCGATGGCTTTTTATAAGTCTGCCTTTGGAAGTTAGTTTAATAGATTCCTACACTGTGTTGGAGCTTGTTCTAGACAATGCGAGTATCACCCAATTCATACAGCCCACGATTCTAAGAGTGCACTGGTTTGAGGTTACTGCGTAAACAAACCACTAAAAAAATGGAACAAATGGTTTATCATTGATCTCGGGTCAGAGATAAAGCCAAAACTGATGAGCTGTCCTCCTGTTCCTACATTACGATCAGTTAGTAAAAGCAAACTGGGAAGGGGAAGCAAACTGAAAGCCCTTTGAAATGAATTTCAAAGGAACTGATAAAAAGGAACAGCACAGGATCTGAATAAAGGAGACCCATGGATTCTTTAGCGTAGCGGGTATGATTGTCCGCTGCATAGCACATTCGCTCTGTTTCTGGAAATTATGGTCTGATGTGAGATCCACAGTGTGGTAGGTTATGGCACTTTGCGTGGGTTTCCCCTTCTAATTTGCTCTAGCACTGATGTATTTGCCTGGGCTTGTTTGAAGGGCAGAGGAATTGGCCTCAGAGCTCTGGGAAGAATTTGGCACAGGGAAATCTCCCCTATGCCATTGGGGCAGAAAAAAGCGCAGTCACTGTGCGTTCTCTCCCACGGTGTGAAAGGTAACTCTGGTGGTGACATCCAGTCTTTTAGGGCAGAATGGTAGCCCAGTGAGTGTTGGATAATGCCATAAAGGCAGAAATCACATCCCTTAACTGCTGTACTGTGTGTGGTTCTCCATGATGCAGTTTTCCGTTACATAAAGGAAACCACATTTAGATGACTGTGCAAAAGTGTGCTATGTAGTGATTGTGTTATGCAAGGAGTAACTGTATTCTCAGTCTAAATTCTAGTCACGTGAATATTTGCATATAGATATAGAACATTTTTACACTTCACCTCCCATCTCTGGAATGCTTTAGGTTTCTGCACTTGCAGATGTCTGAAGCATTTGTAACCATTAAAGTAATGATTACAGAGCCCCCATCAATGCTGTTGCCATGATGACCAGGTGATGCAGTGCACAGTCATGTCGGCACCACTGGTCACATGTATCCCTTGCACCTCCTCCACCCAGAATAGGTGCATATGCAGCATGCAGTGCTCCACTCATAGACACGTAAGGGTTGCTCCAGCTATGCAGATGCACAGTGCAAAGGTGTCCCCTGCATGCACCTAAAAAGTAGGTATCTAGATATAGATATCGGATGAGCATATAAAATGCAAAATATTATCTCCTTTTTTCTCTTTTTTAAAATATTAGGAAGAAGAGTATTGGTTGCCTAATTCTGTTGGCCCAAAATTCATAAAAGCCTATGAATCTTGTTGGAGTTAATTTTAATAAGGTGAAATACAAAGAATTTTTATAAACCTTATGGAAATCAAATTAATAAAACTGAAATCATAATCATAGTTTTTATCCTGAAATGAAGTCACCTTTATGATGAGCAAACCAAGAGCAATTATGGCTTCTCTGAATGGGTCATCGTTTAAACAAAAAGCAATGGACAGGAAAGTAATTTTTCTTTATCCAGCACAACTTATGTTGTTAATTTACGGCACAGTCTGAGCAGTACAATGGAAGCAATTTCAGCTTTCACAAGATTTTAAAAGCTGTCATTTTAGGTTTAAAAAAAATAAAAATAAATTTTGTTGTTTAAAAATGTTCTGGTCTCCAATTAGTTCTCAAGCAGAAAATGTTCAGTACTAGAACTGATTGCTTGATATATGCAGCAACAACTAAAGCAGCTTTAGCCAAATAAGGGGCCTTCCTGCACTTGGCTTTATTCTGGAATATATCCCAGAGCAGGGACCTGCTATCTGTATGCTAGTGTGTCCTATGGAAGGCCCCAGGTGAAGCCTTCCATGGTCTGCATTAGCTTGTGGCCAGCAGACCACTATGGCGAGATATGTTCCAGAAAAAGGCCAAGTGCAGAAAGGGCCAAGGTTTCTTAGGAAGTGTTCCCATACAAGTTTAAATCTGAATCAAATCTGTTTTCAGGACTGGGAGATCCCCCCCTTTTATTTTATTCCCAGACTTTATGAGGAGTCTCCTGCAAAAATCCACAGAAAAAAATTCCTCAGAGGCCATGATCCCACTTGACTTTTTAAAAGCAGAATTAATAATAAAAAAAACCACTGCAAATGCTCATTCTGCCCATTTTTTTTGTTAATTCCACTTTAAAGTCAAGCCCGTTCCCACTTTTTTTTAAAATTCTTTAAAGAACAGTGCGGTGGCGGCACCCAAAAGGGCGGGGTGTGGGCAATCTCCTTCCCATGCCCCAGGGGTGCGGCGGCGGCTGGAAGGGCAGACAGCTGGGTGGGTGAGTGAGCCAGTGGCGGCGATACAGCAAGCCGGCAGCATTGGTGCATCCTGAAAGGGCAGCTGGGCAGGCAGGCGTGGTGGCGGGGGCAGCCAAAACGGCAGCCCGGTGGGCTAGCGGAGAGGATACCTTTCCCAAAGGAAAAAACAAAGCATTTTAGGAACAAAAACAGGAGCAAGAGTGGTTTAAACTAGTTTTTTTAATGCTTTACCCCCCAATTTACTCCTCTGAAAGTGTGGGTGCCAATTTCTAATGTGGACAAAGAATTTTCAAACTGTTTTCAATGGGAACGCAGCCACCAAAAAAAACAAAAACAAAACACCTGTTCTCAGTCCCCTTTTGGAGTCCAGCCCACATTATTTTTTGGCCTTTGGGAATGCTACCAAATTATTTCGGGTGGGGTTGGCCAATGCCTGCCAGATGTGGGTAGAGTTTCACAGCAGCAAAGGACTCCGCCCTCCCCTTGCCATGCCTGCTCTGAACACGATTGCAAGAGATAAAAGATTTTTGTTTAAGCACCACCCAGCCTCAAAAGATACAATTGTAGCAAGGAAATTTTTGTGATTAGGAGAAATACATGAGCAGAAAATGGTTTCTAAGGCCCTTTCTGCACTGGGCCTTATTCGGGATTATATCTCAGGATAGGGACCAGCCATCTTCATGCTGGTCCAATCTGTGGTAGGCCATACCAGGGCCTACCATAGTCTGCACCAGCATGCAGATGGTTGGTCCCCATCCTGAAATATAATCTGAAATAAGGCCTAGTGCGGAAAGGGCCTAAAACTCAAGCCTCTAGCGATACATTGTTGCAAGGCTCCTCTCACAGCCAAGAGCCTGTATTTTACAGAGGGAAACTGAAAGGGTTTCTCTCCCCGACTCTGTGTGAGCTGTCAGCCTCAGTTTTGAAAGGGAATTTGTGCTGTCACTTCTCCTGTTTAAGTGCAAACAGAGTGAACTGGCAGGGAGGGAGTTGATACTGTGGGGCAGGGGAGGAGTGGAGATTAAAAGGTCCTTCTTCTCCATGCTGGGTTTTGTTCTTTGTTTTGCAGTTTTAGTGGGAATGCCAGTATTCACATTCAACCCATGTTATCCTGAAGGAAATGGGAACACCCAGAATGTGAACTTGGTCCTGAATCCGGATTTAAAGAGTCCAACCCAGATTGAAATACCTCAAGTGGGAATGCAGCCTTAGAATTCATAATAATTTTCACAGAACTTTTTGCAATAAGTCACAAACTGTAAGAGATCAAGATTTCAGTTTATCAAGTTTATTTAATCAGTAATTAATGTAAAAAGTACTTTAACACAGAGAACTGTGGTGGCTTCTAGATAATAACAATATCCTCAGATGGGTCAGGGACATAATCATGTCCACTATGAGTCCTCCTCCTCCTCCTCCTCCTTTTATATCCTGCTTTTATCACCTTTTAAGAGGACTCAAATAGCTTACAAAGCTTGCCATTCTTCTCTCAACATCAGTCACCCTATGAGGTAGGTGGGGCTGTGAGAACTCAGAAGAAAGCTGTGACTAGCCTAAGGTCACCCAACTGGTTTTGTGGAGGAGCACGGAGACAATAGGTAAGAGTCCGACACTCTAACCACAGGACCAAACTGGCATGACAGAAATGAATTTATATACTGAATCTAAAACTGGTCAGACTTGCCTCTTTATTGTACAATGTGTGAGTTGGAAGGGGTAGAGCACCTGGTGTCCACACCCCATTGCAAAATGCTTCCCATCTCTACATGCAAACAGCCTATGACAACCATCACTAGCTTTGTGTGTGTGTGTGTGTTGTTTTTTTGTGTTCTATGCATGTCATGCCCAAGGCCATGACCTTATTTCTTGGCTGAGGGCTTGTTTTATGCCGAAGCTGTGTGACTTTTCATACTGCCTGTTTGGTCCAAGATGTATTGCTGCCAGAAGCATGATAGCATATACCATTCCCCTCCACCAATAAAGATGTACAGAAGCCAATGCCAGTCAAGGCATATTGGCATTTCAGAACGAAAACACCAAATAAAGTCTTCTTCTGTGCGGCAGTGCAGTGACAAGTAATGACTTTTCATGAAGTCTGGTGCTTGAGATACTTTCCTCGGGCTGTTAAATGATATGGGCAGTTCTGGCTACCTATTAAGCGCATGGGACAGGAGTAATTATCATTGGCTGTGCCTAATGTTGCATAAGGCATAACTATCATCATCCATTTATTTGTATCGTGCCTTTCCAAAGAGGGGGGAAATGCACCAGCCAGGTTTCAAAAAAAATAATTATTATTATAATTATAAATCACTATAAGCAATACAAAGTGCATTCCTGAGAATAAGCATATATTTGAATTAAAAACTGGGATCTTTAGAATGTAGTCGTCTCCTAACCTGCTGTGTTTTGGATTGCTTCTGAGAGACTTTCAGAGTAGGAACCTGCACTCCATGCATCTGTCTGAGCTCTGGGACTTCAGCAGGCTATTATATGGCGACAGCTGAAAACCCATCTCCCTCATCAAACTACATTTCAGGGTCACTCCATACTAAGCTAAGATTGTAATCAGCGCTCTTATTGTTGCTTTAGCTGGAGTACACATATGTCTCCCTGAGATGCCACGTCTTTTTCACAGTCCCCTATGTTACAACTTGCTGCCGACAGTGCAATTATAGACTGAGAGCAAGAAATGCAATCATATGTTCGAGCTGCTGATTAAAAAGTGGATATTGTTTTCTTAGAAAGGCATCAGCTGCAGAATTTCAGACTGGATATGGCTGCTTGCCTTTGAAAGGGTCTGATTCAGTTAAATGCAGAAATCTATCCAGAATACTAACTAAGGAATCGAGACAGAACAGTTTAACTGGTGATGTAGTCTCCCAGCCAGCAACATGAACTGTGGGACAGTAAAAATGAATGAAAATAGGATCTCATTTTAAGGTTTTGTTTAAGCTGAGATCCTATACTATTGGGACTGTGCAGATAATTGAATCATGCACCAGACATGTTGAGATGAAAGGGGTTCTTTTTTTCCTGCCTGCATCTGATTTTTGGATTGCTGATGAGCTTTATTTCATGCCTGTACGTTTTTTCACAGCAGTGCTGACCTAAGATACTATGCTTCTAAAGCATAGCTCTCCACCCCCCAGTTGGAGTCAAATACTTTGAAACTGTTTTATTGCTCCATGCAGGCACTAGTATCTGTCTCATCTTTGCCCTGCCAGAGTGCTAGTTGAATCAGGCTACTTCATCTGGTTGTGTGAGGAGGACAGCTCTGCCCAACAAAGGCTGCATTCATACAAAGTAAGAGCCTTTCTGCACTAAACACTTTTCCATATGTTGGTTCTCTTGTGGGCTTCTTCTGTTTGCATGCTGGTGCAGACTGGAGAGGCCCAGCCCCCACTAACCACCACTGGTATACTCTGCATGAGACAGAGTGTGTTCCGGATCAAAGTGTTGTTTTAGATCTCAGGCCAATTTGCACTTGGCCTCTTAGTACATGCTGGGGTAGCTTCTCATAAGGAGCATCTGCACTTGCAGGAGCCATTTTCAACCCAGAATCGTCTCCTGCCTTCCCAGAAGCTATCCCAGGGTCAACTAGTGGTGGTGAATGAAATTGTGCAACACACGCATCCCAAAGGTGATCCAAAGCTTACCTTTGCTGGCCAGCTGCGGGGTCACCTGCATCTCTTCTGGGTGATGGGAGCTAGCTGACATACTAAGCAAGGACGATGGCATGCTAGGTGACCCCAAATGTGACTGTGTGTGCATGATGCATCACTGTTGTCTCAGTGACACTGCCAGTGCATGTGCAGTTGCACCAGCTGATGCAAAGTAGATGGTGGTACCCAGATACACAACCAAATGCAGGTGAGTGTTGGGATGGTGTGGGTGTGTGGGTTGGTTTGACATGCACTAACCTTCAATCAGAGCATGCTAGAGCGTGCTAATGGGGATACACTTTTCCCATCCTGTGGATGGAGAACCAAAGAAAGGCCCCTGGAATGCCAGTTGACCTCTACAGTGTCCTATGGCCATGGAGGACCCATTTTGGTAGAATGCCATATTGCACTGCAAAAATGGGTCTCTTGGTGGGTCTCAGACCAAGAATATTCATTCATAGCTGTTGGGGTTGGCTTTGAAGCTGGTATAGGGACTTGTCCAGAAGAGATCAGGAGTTGCCCCAGCCATGCATAGGTAAGTGCAGAAAGACCCTAAAATAAATAACAAGGAACTTTTCCTCTCTACACTCAGGCATTGTTATGGTTTAACAAATTCATTTTATATGTTCACTGGTTTTTAATGTTGTAACCCACCTAGAGACTTTTGGGTATCGGGCATGATAAAACAAACAAACAAATGCATGCATGCACGCACGCACACACTTACCTACAGCAAATCACCTCTGTGATCCAGTTTGGTTTAGTGGTTAGGAAGCCAGACTCTTATCTGGGAATACTGGGTTTGATTCTGCCCTCCCCCACAAAGCCAGCTGGGTGATCTTGGGCTAGTCACAGCTCTCTTCTGAGCTCTCACAGTCCCACCTACTTCACAGGGTGTTCTGTTGTGGGGAGAAGAATAGGAAGCTATGTCAGCTACTTTGGCTGCATCCCCATGGAGGCCAGTTGGCACCCTTTAGGTGCTGTATTGGCATGCAGGGGCTGGGCATGGGGCCAGACATGCATTTCGGGCATCCCCATGGGACACCCGGCAACGCATGTTGGGTTTGTAGGTTTGGCACGGATGGAGGCATGCCCAAGCAAACTGCACCAAGCCCTGGCACAGGGGAGCAGCTCCACCTCCTCTCGGCTCCCTCTCTCCTCAGCCCACCTCTAAGGCACGGACAGCCAGGGTTGGGGTGTGCTTTTTGCTTCTTTTGTACCCCCAATCTGCTAGGTGATATAAGGCAGACTTGATTTTAAGTTTACGGCGTTCCCTGTGATTTTTCATTGGAGCAGAGGTGCTGCTAAATTGCGGCTTTTGCCGTTAATTTTTTTTTTTTTTTAAAAATAGACCTCTGCTCCACTGAAAAATCATGGGGAATGCCATAAACTTAAAATCAAGCCTGCCTTATATCACCTAGCAGATTGGGGGTGCAATTGAAGCAAAAAATTGCACCCCAAACCATGATGTGAGCTAGAAACTCCTCCCTGTGAGCCCACAAGCGTCCCCATGTGGGTTCCTGGCTCACTAAGCAAGCGCGCCGAGCTCCTCCGTCAGTGCTGAGACTCGTTTTCCAGGGTGTCAAATTTGGCACTCTGTTGGTGCTATACGGGGGGATTTGGCACCCTTTTGTGTGCCAAATCAAAACCCCATGGGGACGCACAGCGCTGATCCCCCTCTCAGCACCGTACCAAAGTGGCATGGGGATTCAATTTAGATTACATTCTGGCAAGGAAGGCATGAGTCATTCACAGGCCTAAAGATCTTAAACTTATTAATAGGTTTATGTTGTTACGTAGTAGTTGCTGCCTGTTGGCTTACTTTTTTCTTTTTTATATACAGTATATTTCATTCCTTCTCTCCTCAGGTCTAGAATTTATATATACTGTATATATATTTGCCACAGCAACATGGCGGAAGGCAGTATTTTCATTCTTACAAGCAAAACTATCTGAGATATGTTTTCAAACAGAACTGATTGAAATTCCCTTCTGGGGAATATATATCCAGGTTCCTGTCAAGAACAAGGAAAAATGAACATGGCTGGCAGCCTCCTGTGGAGAGATGACAATAGCTATGCAAAGGTAGCCGCTTTTACTCTAGACTTTTCTGGCAGAGAGATGAGATTTGAAATGTTTCCACACTTCAGAATTATAAGGGCTCTTGAATGGCTCAGGTAACATCTCACGAATTCTAACACTGAACAGTCAAAATATGGTTGTTTTCTAATTTCCAATTCACGTGCTTGCCAGAGTTATGGGCATATATGCACTTTGTGTCTTTGGTAGTGTTGACGGTATCTTTCCCCACCATGCTTCATAAAACTACAGTTTTTAAATTTGATTCCACTTCTGATGTCTTTTCATTTTCACTGACATGCAGTGGTATTGTACTAAACTTCAATCCTAGATTGTATTTTTCCCTCTCTCCCTTTGTATGTTCCTGTTTGCTTCTCTTGGCTGATGGCTTTCTGATCTGCATTTCAATTCCAACTTACATATTCACCGCTATATTTCTATGCCATTACCCTTTTTTCCTAGATGTTTTGCCACAGATTTTTAATATGACGATGGAGAGAACTAGAGAACTTCAGATATTTCCTTAAGAAGTTAGTTATTCAAAGCACACATTTCTTTCACTGTTGCTGATACTCGTGCTGCCACTTCACACATCACAGGGAATAAACTGAGGGTTACACCGAAGAACCTTTCTTCTTATCTCTGATACTCTCCTCAACTGTGATATCTTAATTCAAGTTACGCCATGGCTAGTAAAAATATTATCTACCTTTTAATTCTCAATTCTTCTCACTTTCTTTTCTTCAAACCAGTGATATCTGAAATTACCGTAGAATACATTCTAGGGCCTTTATCCTGGTGGGCCACCCTGTCCCAGGATTAGCAACCTGTTCCATTTCAGTGGCTACCCTCGCGTTCCACCAAAAAGGGTCCTCTGTGGTCTACCAGAGCCCTTTCTGCACTTGATCTTATTTTGGGATATATCCTGGAATAGGGACCTGCTGTCTGCATGCTAGTTCAGACTATAGCAAGCTCCAATTGAGGCCTGCCATAGTCTGCATTAGCATTCAGACAGCAGGCCCCTATACCAGGATACATTACAGAATAAGGCCAAGTGCAGAAACATCCCAGATCACAGAGGTATACTGTCTGCATGCCTCCATACTACCCTTTGCATGCCAGTAAACCTCAATGTTGAAGTCTACTGTAAATTGGACTAGAGCGGTGATGGCCAACCTATGACACGCGTATCACAGGTGACACACCAAGCCCTTTTGGGTGACACACATGGTCACCCTGGCACCTGGACGTGTAGTGCTTGCCTGTTCTTGAAGTGTATGAAATACCAACTTTCAATTGAAGATTTAGCAACAAAAGTCACTAATGTTAAGAATTATTTGTTTTTGCTTTTAATAAAATACATATACTGGTATCAAAACTATAACTTTTTTACTAGAGCTACAAATATCACAAAATTATGGATATTTCTAGATGTGACACAGCACCCGAGTTAAGCTAGGTTTTCTTGCGAATTTTGACACACTGAGCTCAAAAGGTTCGCCATCACTGGACTAGAGTGTCATTTTGGGTGACTTAATCCAGTTTATATTCTGTCCTGTTATGCTCTGGAACGTGCTAGGACAGGAGAGCCTCTCATAATCTGTATGAACATGTGGAAGGGAAGCATCTTAGACCTCTTGCTATCAAAGGACAATGCCCATGCAGAAAGGGTCCAGGGGCGATTTTGCACTTCCCTTCCCATCCAATGGACTGAAAAGGTGTACAATAAACTAACCTTACTAGCACTTTCAAGCACTAGTCACTGACAGCCCACCCCATGCATGATCTAACACTTACCTGTGTTCAGTTGCCAGGCTGCTCCTCTTCTGGGTGCCACCATCTTGAGTGCAGCATGCTCTGCAACTGTGCATGTGTGTCAGCGTCATCGCTATGACATTGGCACTCTGTGCAGTCATAGTCACGTCAGGGGGTCATCGGAGCTGCCACCACACTTGTGTGGCAGCTCCAATGACATCCCCAGCCAGCAGAGGTGGAAATGGTCACCACTGGACATGAGAGGTAAGGTTGCAGCCACATTCATGCTCCACCATTAGTTCATGACTTGCAGGTTGTAAGAGCCTCCTGCAGGCACAAATACACCCTCCCAGATGTTCACCAATTATTAACTACAAGCCCAAGGGTGCTTCCGCATTTGCTGCCAAAAAACAGACCAAAGAAGATCCATTTTTCGGCAACCTATCCTCCAGATGAGGAGGCCTCCCCATGTCTGCACACCTCTCTGTGTCCGGATCGCCTGGGTGCTGCGTGGAAGCCACAGCACCCTTTCCAAAGGGCATGCAGCCTCCTATGCCACCGATGCCACCCCCAGAGCTGCAGGACTGGAGCAGGCAGCTGCCAGTCACCATGCGTTCCTGGTGGTGTTCAGCGTGCAGCACGTGGGGGAGGGTGGAAGGAGGCAAACTGGCCTGCTTCTGCCCTCCTGAAGATTGTGGCCGCAGGGACATCCATCCCTTCACCTGTCCATGTGCAGAAGCGTCCTGCTTCTGACTGGATCAAGGTGAAGGGATGGATTGAAGACCTCATTTTTGAGGTCTTCGTTTAGATCCGTTTATCGGTGGTGAAAGCCAATTTAGAGACGGATCTCATGTGCCGAAATGTGGAAGCAGCCACCACAAAGAGTCCTGAGTGAGGTCTCCAGTGCAGAAGGTAAGTCTGTATGGGTTCTGTATGTGTCTTTAGTGTGTTTTTATGGGTGCATCTCCATGCAAAAAGTACTCTGAATTTAAGCTTGTTTTGCCTCAGAGTGTCTCCATGCACAGCTTTACTCTGGGCCACATCAGGCGAAAAGGAGGAAAATCCGCAGCAGAACCCACCCATCCCCTTCAAACAGTACTACATCTGACTTAGGGGGAAACCACGAATTATCCTGGGAGCATGGAGATACACACGGATTTCTTTGAAGTGACTTTCTGGCTACATTAATCTTTCTCACTCTTTACATGTGTGTGTGAAAACATTCCTTTCTTTGGCTGCCAAGAGTTAAAAGCATAACCAATGCTTGTAGTTACATAGTTACAAGCATAACTAAAAGCAAATCGCTCCCTGCAGCCTGTCAGCCAGCCAGCTGTCACATCCAGCCTCCCTCCATTCCATTTAAGTGCACAAACAGACCACCAATCTCTTTCTTCTTAAAATAGATGTTTCCCCCTCCACTGTTAAGATAATTAGCATCACTTTCCCCTGATAGCAAGCACAGAATTTATCTCCCCTTCTCAATAATGTGACAGAAAGAGAGAGTTTGCTGGACAGCTTCTGCACACAGGCAGCTGCAGGGAGTGAGCTGCTTTCAGTTATGCTTGTAACTATGTTACAAGCATTAGTTATGGAGAGAGCTAGCTGCTTTCAGTTATGCTTTTAACTCTCTGTAGCCAAGTAAAGGGTTGATCTGTGTTGCATTGTGGAGGTTCAGTTGAAATTTTTGCCTGTCATTGCTGCAGTGGGCGGGGTGGGTGTGGGTGGGGAGAAAAAGATGCAGGCTCACAAAAAGCGGCTTGCATGGGGACAGGAAAGTACATTTTAAATCCGCATTGCTCCAAACCACATGGGGATGCTTTATTTCCAAATACAACGTACATTTTAAAAATTTGGTGTAAGAGAGAAGCAAAAAGAGACCATGGAGGCGCGCCCTATATGTGTTTTTACACCCAGTGCAGAAGCACCCCAAGTGTGAATTGGCCCCAGGTTATACATTATCATGTTTGAGCAACCAAAAGGACAGTGCATTGGCTAGACAGTTCCATAGAATTAACTTTTAAAGTAATTTCCTCCTGGGTCCGAGGCATCTTCCACAATTAATAGTATTCCTGAAAAAAAAAAATCAGAATAAGGGCCTGTCATCTGCACACTAGGACAGACCATACCCCCTCTGCCATGCTTTACCTACATTAGATGATGCATGGACCAGACTAGAATACCCAAAATGATGCCTCAGCACAGTATAGCTGTTCTTTACAGTGCTTGCACTGCCTCTGAGGTCCCTTCTCAGTAGGCAGATGGGCCTGGAGAAGAACAGGCTCTCTGACTATGGTTTGCTTGTTCTAGAAGAGGGCATCCTGCCCTGTCCTGGAACAAAGAAGATCAGGGTGGTAAGGTCCTAACACAATAGCGCTATCATCAAGAACTGGTATATTATTGGAGAAAGGATAATTTGCTTCCCCGCAGATACTTAAACTTTCCGACTCACTCAAGCACTTCATCTTCTTTCCTGTAATTTCTGTGCTGAGGTCTCTGAGGGCAGGGGGAGAAAAATACCTGAAAGGTTATATCAAGAACTCATTCAGAGACTTTATTACCTTTGAGCTATTATCTGATGGGTGTTATTATGTTTTTGTTATGCCCTCTTTTTGCAATATTTCACTTTGTCCACTACCTGAATAAAAAAAGGATCCGAGCTTAAGATGGTGCACTGTGCAACCCAGCTATACAATAACCCAGCTATACAAAAGCTTCCATCATGGATATATTTTAATGAGAGAAAAGAGATCTGCCATTACCTTTCCATTAGTAATAAATTTATGAACTTATAGACTGAGAGAGAGGAAAAATACAGAATGCTAAGACTTAATGTTAAAATAATTGTAATTTTATACCTGAATGGAGACAAACAAGTTTCACATTATATACTGTTATCTCATTTTTAGGCAGTGATGGATTGCTTTGTAATTTTTTCTTTCTCTAAACTAACCAGCTATGCTGAGATAATTTCTTTGGAAGACAGGATATCTATCTTTGTGGCTTTGATTAAATCATATTATTTTAGAGAAAACGACTATATTAATTCTTTAATTTAGTAAAATTATAATAGTAGAGGCAAGCTATACTTTTCGGGCATTCGGCAACCTAATGGATAGTTAAAACATTTTCCTTAAATCTTTCTTGAAAACAAATAATGTTTACAGCCTCAGGTCCACAAAGCTACCTATCTGAGGCTGTGATCAGGGTTGTCTTTGAGGTGAATTTGAGACATGAGGGACAAACTGCAAAAAAAAAAATAAATAAATAAATAAAACAAACCCTCCTCCTCCCCATCTCCAAGCCTTTAATTATGAGACCTTTCCACAGATGTGAGGTAGCAACTCTAAGGTCCATTGGCCTCTTGGGTCAGGTTGGGAGTGGCCAATGGAAACTGCTGCTATGGATATCAGACCAGTCAGGTCACAGGCAGGAAAATTCCCAGGAGTTGCTTGCAATAGCTGATTGGCTGTTCTCCATTAGGAAAATTCTCCCCAGGCTTTCCATTGAGGTAGCATCTAACAGGCTATCTGGGGTCCCAGGTTTGTAAAAACAGTCAAAATACTGTCCTTACTTTGAAGTTTGTTTTTTTTCTTTTTCTTTAGGAAAGGGAATGAACTAAAGCATCTACACTTCCTGCTATCTCCTGCCCCCCAGCTGCACCATGTATGCCTGGCCTGAATAATAAGGATGACTTCAGTGTGGAAAAATTCCTATGCAGAATTTCACTTGCTCACTTCCCTTCCTCTTTTCGTTTTACATTAATACTTTGGCCATGTCCTCATGGCAACCTTATCTCGGATTCAAAACGTTTTCAATCCTTGGAGTCCACACGGCAGTTTGGCTTAACACGCTTTTCCCGTGTTAAACCACCCCAAAGCGTGGGGAATCTCAATCCTGATTTCAACAGGCCTCACTGCGGATCATGAGCTTGAAACGTTTTACATTTTTTTACTGTGTGGACAGTACCATTTTAAGGGATGAGAATCCATGTTTAGGGTTTCCCTCTCCCAATAGCTTGCTTCCAAAGACAGTGATTTCAGTGTTAAAAATCCACCCTTAACAGCAGCGCTACACTGTAGCAATGGAACCACTTCAACCTGATAACAATGTTGCATTTTTGCACAATTCCAAAAGTTCAGACTTTAGAAAGGGAAAGAAAGGGAGGAAAGCAGCTGAATGTGAATGTTTAAAGCAAAGGGGCTTTAGTTGCCGCCGCTGCTGTGTGCCCTGAGCAATGGGGAGAGGAGGGGAAAGAATCACTGGCTGGCTGCCCGCTGCCATTTTTCCTCCATCCATGGAAGTGGCAGCCACCCAGCCACCCAGTTAGGCTCAGTGAAAGGGTCCCTTATGGGTGGCGCGTCCATGCCAGGAGGAAGAGGGCATGGCAGCCCCGAAAAGCAGCTTTTAAAAAGTAGCCACTTGAGTCCCCCCTTGTGTCACGTACCCCACGTACAATCCTCAGAATCCGGATCCAACGCAATTAAGTTAAAAGTAATGGGAACAGGCAAATTCACGTTTGCATCTGGTTCTATTATTTTGGTTTAGGGAAAGCGAAATAAGCTTGCTGTGGGGATTCGCCCTTTAAGTTCTTTATAGAATTTGAGTTAAGGAGTTAAGCAAGAAACTATATGAGCAAAGAGGATAGGGTAACAATACCCAGTGATCAGTTGGTGGGCAGCACCCCTTGAAGTCATGGTAGGACATTGAATGTGTGACTAGGCTGTACTTGAGGTAAGCATGGGGATGGACCAAACAGGGCATTCTTCATCTGCCCCTTTTAGAAAACATTCTGTTGCTGAAGTTGGGCAACTTCTACCTCATTCCTTAATTTTGAATTCTATGCTTCAATAGGCTAGCAGCAAATGCTCAGCATGGATTGCCTGTTGCCTGCCTGATCTTCCTAGCCTCTGATTGGCTGCCGGCTGGCAGAATTGTTCCCTTGATTTATTTACTTTAAACATAAACCTTTTCTTGCTCTCTTATTACTGTATCATACTATTAATAGTATACTTTGCACAAAACTTGTTTATTTGGAGAAATACCATAAAATTAATGTACTCTAGACTCAGAGTGCCTCCAAGTGCACAAATCACAGCATACCTAAGGTTGGTCTTCCTGATGTTGAGAAGGTTATAAGTAAATTGTTGCATATCAGAGTGCTAGTTATAAAAGAATTCTTCACATCCATTTCTCAGTTGATTTAGGTACTAAGGAATAGCCCTTATATATCTGACTTTCCTTAGCTAAACTATATTCCAAAGGGCATCCTGGTTGTATTTCTTGCCATTTTTTGGCAGCTGCAAGTTCTGTCTTTGTACAACGCTGCCTGCAAAACCCACCAGAAACATTTATCACTTTGGGATCCAGAGCTTGCTTCCATAGATAGTGATTTCACTGTAAAAATCCACCCTGTACAGCAGCGGTTTCAAAGTAGCAATCCACCCACTTCACACCTCATAACAATGTTGCAATTCTGTGCAATTCTGGCTCTTTAAAAGTTCTGACCTTTAGAAAGGGAAAGGAAGGGAAGGTGCTGCAGTTCTGGGAGATATGTGAATGTTTAAGGCTGTGTGTGCAGGCGGCAGTGGCGGTAGAGCCAGGGTGCTTTTTTCTGAGATCTTGTGAGTAACATAATGAATTGCTCCATCCGCCTACTGTTTTCTTGCATTCAGTATAGATCTTGAATACTGGCTGTGGATGAGAGGCAAAAAGAGAGAGAGAGAGATTATTTTATCTGAAGAGAAAATGAGGGAGAAGGCTGAAAAAAAGAGAAAAGATGGGGCCGTGGCTGGCAATTCCCGCCCCCAAATACCTCTTTTGCCACAGAGCATCTCCATGCACAATGTTGCTAGGAATACCCGCGGCTTCCAAAAAGTGCATTGGTAGTCTTGTTTAAAGGGAGGGGGGGCGTCTTTCTTCCATGCATTTTCCTCCTTTGGGGCACTGGAAGCCCAGAGAAAAGCCGTGCATAGAGATGCTCCATGGCAAAAGAAGCTTTTTAACAGGCTTTTTATTGCATGAAGACGGGGCCACAGTTGGACAATTTCCACATGGAATATTTAGTGCAAGTCAGAAGACACCAAATTTCTGGTGTCATTTCCTCTTCAGCTCTAACTCATACTGGTTGGAAAGCTCAGAGAGAGGGAACTTTTATTCTGCAGCTTCAAAAGCTATATCCACACACAGTAAATATAAAAGTGGGTTAAAAATAGAAGTGTAAGAACACTAATGCCTCTAATTCATATTAAAGGCCAGATAATGCATTTTAAGGGCATTCCCTTGCTGGGTTTAAAAACAAATATGTCTTGTGACCTCAATATTAGATTACTGCAGTCCTCTCTTTATGGGGCTGCATTTGAAGATAGTTCAGAGGCTGCAGCTAAGTCTAAATGTTGCAGCTTAACTATCCATATTGCTCCGGTTCACTTCTGCATCCAATTCAATGTTCTCACATTCCTTAAATGACTTGAGTCCCAGACATCTGATAAATTGCCTTCTCAACCATAGTCCTGCCCTGCACTTTAAGATTTTCTGGTGAAGCCCTCCTGATGAAATCCATGGAGCTGCCACCAGAGAGGTGCTTTTTGATGGAAGCCCCAAGGCTTTAGAATAACTTTCTCTGAAAGGTATGCCAGGCCTGCAACATAGATGTTTTCTGGCAACTTCTTTTAAAAAATACCTATACAATTTGGTCTCTGCCAATTCTGTCCATATTTATATTTTTAATTAAATTGGTTTTTAATGTATTTTGTCCTTTTATTTTTCTTCTGTTTAATCTTCTTCACTGCCCTGAGACATATGTAATATGGCAGTCCAGAAATCTTAATAAACATAAGCATAATGGCAATGTAGCTGAGGCCCATGTGGAAAGTTAACACACCAAAACAAGTTTGGGTTAAGTCACAGTATTATTTTCTGCAGAGAAGAGTTACAATGGACTAATGACTTCAGGAACACAAAATAACAATACTTAGCTTAAATGTGAAAGATATTAATATGTTATGACCAGTTTCTACAGAGACTGAAAGAAACAATTTAAAACCAAGATATACCTTAAAACCAAGATATATCAATATGTGTTTGCAGATGATAAAAGAGATAGAGGTGGGAGACACAGGGTTTATTTTGAGAGGAGAGGGCTCCCAAATTGGCAAGAGGATAATTTTCAGGAACAGGGCAATCACAGCACTAAACATAATAATGAATGACATTTCACTTTGGGGGCTGGATGTTTACTCAGTCCTCCATGTGGACATGGTCAAAGGCTGAAATTTACCTGCTACTGGTTAGATCTATTTTAGAACCATTTGTAGAGTCATTGATATTGCTGTCCATCTACCGCTTACAATTTCCACTTACTACTCAGTAGTCAAGGGGCCTATTCACACTTGGCCTCTTAGTTTGCAATTAGTTAACATTTGGGCATGTGCATCTGCACTTGCAAGAGGCATTTACAGCTTACAAACACCCCCGTGCCTGCCCAGATGTTAACCAACTGCAAACTAGTTGTGGTGCACAAAATCCTGCACCACAAGCAACCCAACCCTTACTAAATGCAACTTACCTGTTGTGTCCACATGAGAACCATCTGCACCATTTCCAGTGCACGGGGTCATCTGAGGTACTGTGCAAGCACGCTGGTACCTCAGATGATCCCTGGTGTGACAGCACACGTGCAGAGTGTCATTGTCGCCATAGCCCTGATGCACATGCAGGGCACCACAACTGAAATGGCAGTAACCTGCAGAGGATCAGATGTGCAACTTGATCCAAGTAAGTTTCTGGATGCGCAGGGGTTAGCCTATAGTGTACTAGAGTTCCTTAGTGCAAACACTAATATACGTTAGTTTGTTGTGTACCTTTCCTGTCCAATGGACGGAAAGGCAAGTGCAGAAGCACCCAAGCATTTACCCTTAAGTTTCTTTGCAGTGCATGAGGACAGAGCAGGTATCCTGTGAGCATTCTGGCTAGGAGTTATGGGAGGACAGGATCAGGGAAGACACCAGTTACTTTTCAGCATCATCTTCCACCCCAAAGTGTTGCTAGGACTGAACAGAAAGTCACAACACCCTGATCACCCAAGGAAAGCATATTTCCCTTTAAGGAAATCCAGTATGGAGACTGATCAACATCCCATTAAAACTATGGCCCAGTTCCTGTTGGCATTTTAAAACAGTTTAGAAACAGTCTGGATACTCTGTGTCCCCATTACCAATCTGTTTCAGGGGTATTTTGAGGATTATTTGGCTTAAAAATGGAATAAATAAACACCTGTTTTTTCAGGTGGTTTTTTCCATTTATGCTTTTAAAACACTTCTACCTTATTGCTGTGGGAACGCTACAGCAGTATTGGGGCAAATACGTCATGAAATGGGTGGGCTTTCACCTTGCATAGGGACCAGCCTCTTGCAAGATTTGTTAAAGCGCCAGATCCATATTCAGCAGAGAAGTAACAATTCAGCCTGATAAGGAAGAGCAGTTCACCCACTCCACACTGATAAGATAACAAAGTTTCATTTTCCATTTCCCCTCACTTTCTCCTTGCTGGGAAGCACACACAGGAGGTGCCTCTTTTGCCTTGCTGAGCCCTGGGAAGGAGAGAAGCACCTCCCCCCATGTTCCGCCAGTGACTGAGCGTGTGTGTGTGCAGCCAGCCAGCCGGGCGAGCGGGCATGCAGCTCTCTCTGCTGCCACTTTTTTACTTCTCTGCAACACTGCATTTGCAAACAAGTGAAAAAGCACCAGTCCTGAGTTTACGTGTGTGTGTCTATGTATATACCAGCCAGAGCTGCTGAAGATGGGGAGGAGAGCAAAGAGGAGGAAGGGGTGTGTGTGATTGTGTGTGTGTGTGTGTATGTGCAGGACTGGCAGGACGTCTTTTGCAAAAGCCTGAGGGGAGGGGAGAGGAGAGGAGAGGGGGGAGCTGCAATTCCCCACCCTCCGCCACATCATTGTGGGATCTAATCGGCCAGCAGGGGTTGGGGCCCCAGGTGGCAAGAGGGAGGGAAAAAGATTCCCTTTCCCTAATGCAATTCAGAACCGTTTTTGGTGGGGACAGCAGAGGGGTTGATAGCAATTTAAAGCGATTTAAAGCCACTGAAGTGGGGACTGCCAGAATCCGTGTTCGAATTGCTTTTTTTTTTTTTTAAACCGATTTAAGAGGCATGAGTGGAAACAAGCCCCTAGTGTTCTATGTGAAGACTTGTGAATATCTTTCACATAGCTTAACAAAATAATAAGCTCTGGAATAGCTTTCCTAGAATTGTTCACATGGCACTACCATTATAAACATTCAGTTTAGGTCTTCCTTTGTATTAGGTCTTTGCACTGGCCTTTGGCTAAATAAGGAAACAGCTTTTCCTCCCACATTCAGGCACTGTTATGGTTCTAATATGTTCATTTAATATGTTCATGGTTTTTAATATTGTAACTTGACCTGAGACCTTTGGGTTTAGAGTGGATTAAACAAACAAACAAACAAATAAATAAATGTGCTTTTTGTTTCACAACACACAAAATTTTAAAAAGATTACTGGAAATTTTTTTTATTTTACAGGGTGTACAAATATTAAAGAAACATCAAATCCTGCACACAAAATAAAAGACAGTATCAGACAAAATGATCCTTACATAATACATCTCAACAGTGCACACACATGAGACCTGGGTGTGTTTGAGACCAACAGTATGTTTCAGAATGGCATATTTCTACGAAGTTGCTTCCTCCAGTACATATGGTTACACTTGTGCTTTTGTCTATCCATGAAAATAGTGCTCTTTCAAAAGGAAGGAAGGAAGGAAGGAAGGAAGGAAGGAAGGAAGGAAGGAGAGATTGCACATTGTAGTCTAGAAACAGGTGGGCAAAAGAAGGAACAATCTGCATGTATCTCTGGACTAAGTCTGATCAAGAGGCATTTCCGCACTGCAACGCGTTCCAAACGGAACGCGTTCAGGCGGAAAGCTTAAGACAGCTCCGGGCGCTTTCCCCGTTCACACACAGACGCGCCAGAACGCGTGTAAACGCGTTCCGGAGCGTCTGTGTGCGAATGCTCAAAGCGCCGGGAGCTGTCTTAGCCGGCAAATGCCGGCCAGGGGCGCGGAGACAGCCGCGGAGGCAGATCGACAATCAGCTGATTGTCAAACAGCTGATTGTCGAAGCCGCGCCGGCGTCGGAGGCGAGCCCGCAGCTGTTCGGGAGACAGAAGCAGGCGCGAACGCTTCTCCTCCCGAACGCCTGCGGGCGGCTCGTCCGCGTTGGAACGCATGTAGAGCACTTTAAAGTGCTCTACATTTCGAACGCGGAAAAGACAGCTGCGGACACGTCGGAGCGCAAGCCGCGCTCGGGCAATGCGGATGACGTGTCCGCAGCTGTCTTTTTCGCGTTCCGTTCAGCCCCGTGCGAAAACGTCTAAGGTTTACCTCTTCCCCCCACCCCTAGGAAGCAACCATGGAACACTGTCACTGCCCTTTCCACTTGACTGGAACAGTTCTTCAACTATAATGGGTGTGTTTGTTTACATTTCCAAGCCAATATGCCCATTTCATTTCTCCAGAATCTCATTTATGAAGGCAAAGTAAAGGTCACAGCATAAATTAAAAGGAGAACTCTGGTCCGTATGGGCTATTGCACTTCTGGATGGAATTTACCTCCCTGGATTTTTTGTGCTTGGTAAATGGATTTTATAACCCCAATCATACAGGTGAGCTAGTCTGTCACTTATGGTCAAAGTGCACCAAATTAAGCTTCTCCCATCCCCTTCCAGTATTCTAGGGAACAACTGCAGGGCATCAAGTAAAAAAGAAGTTTGTAAGTCAAGAAACACATTTTGATAGTGAAAATAAGACCTGAGGCCAATTCGCACTTGGTTCTGTCGTTCATGATAGGGTAACATCTGGGCAGGTGCATCTGCACTTGCTGAAAATGTTTCCAACCCAGAAATGCTTGCTGCCTTACCAGATGTTACCCTATCACTGACTAGTGGTGGTGCATGAAATCGTACACCACATGCATCACAACCCTTACCATTTCTGCCCCATTCCTTACCTGTGTCATCCAGTGCCGCCACCATTCACACTGTTTCTGGTGCAAGGGGTCATCTGAGGCACCACGCAAGCACACTGACACCTCAAAGAACCCCAAACGCACCTGCGTGTGGCGGCGGTGTATGCACAGTCATGCTGGGTTCTGGATGCAAGATGGCAGCTGCCTGCTGGTGATCAGACACACGCCTGGACACAGGTAAGTCTCTGGGTGCATGGGGCCTAGGGTAATGTGTACTAGTGTTCCTGAGTGCAAATGCTAGTACGCGTCAGTCTGTCACACACTTTTCCCATCCAGTGGACAGGAAGCCAAGTGCAAAAGCAGCCACGTTTAGAAAAATTTGTGGCAAAGCTTCAGTTAGTTTTTGTGGCACATAAAAACTTGATTTCGTCTAGAGAGAAAAAACACTAAAGAACTTTGGGCTATGCCTGTTTACAACCTAATGAGGACTTAAAAGTGCCCACGATCCACAATAATTGGAATCTTTGACTTGATGGATTTCAAAAAGATACTGAATAAGTGTGTACTTTTTAATTTGCAAACTGAGAACAAGCTGGCAAATGCAATTGTTTCACAGCATAATTAGCTCCATTTCATTTTATTTTTTGAGATATTTTGTAAAAGAGACATCTATCTAAACGAGAATCAAAACTCAATTAAAATATCCCCAAAGAGAAAAGAAAAATATATATTATACATTTTATTTTTATTTATCTAAGGAACTCCAGAGCTCTTAACAAGAAAGAAAAACATGACACTGGTTTATGAATTACAAATAATCACACACAAGAAAATGAACGCAAATTCCATCTCTTTCTTTTCATTTTTAAAGAAAATGTTCTTACAGTGTTCCCTTGAGGGATCATTCTGCATACTAGGTGTGTGTTGGAAATTGGGCTGGGCAACAAGGAAATAAAAAAAGCAATTGCAGCAGCTGTTTTTGGCTACAAGAAGGCATGAAAACAAGAAAGAAAGAAAGAAAGAAAGAAAGAAAGAAAGAAAGAAAGAAAGAAAGAAAGAAAGAAAGAAAGAAAGAAAACCTGATATAACTTACTACAACATGATTATCAATAAATCCTACTGTCCACAACTGCATCACGCAGTTTTTCTGCTCTACATTTTTCTTGCTTTCAAGAACAGAAATAAATTCCAAATGGAACTTATGTGTTCACTACGGAAAACATGTTGAAACTGACAACGCAGACACAATACAAGATCTGAGATTAGGTTTCCATCACAGTCCCAATGGTAAAATATGGAAGTACTGCCAGGCAGAGGCATACACTTGAATCCATTCCCTTATAAATGAAAATATGTAAGGGGACCCAATTCTGACACTTAACAGGAAACATGACTTCTATATTTATATATTGGGTTCTACATGACATGTACAAAACGGAATGGTGGTATTAGGGCACAAACAGCAGCACCTATAACAACACAGCTGTAACATCTGTATATGATGATTCCTCTAATCCCACCCCCAGTGCAAAATCATGTTATATAGCTCCTCTACAGAAAAACAGGGCATAAGAAAACCCAGGAGGTGCCACCCACTGAAAGATGTTAATGGCAAAAAAGCAGAGACCACCATCTCTCTTTTCTCTCCCCTTCTTTCTGTAGGATGAATCCCTGGCCAGTGCTCAGCTGGTCTTGTAGCTAAGGAGCACAGCAGGTAGCAGCTGCCTCATTTCTGTCTTGCTGAATGGATATTGATTTCTTCTCTGTGCTCAATGGTTTTGAAAGGTGCTCTAGGGATGTACATAGATACACGCAGCCTTGCTTCTTTTCTGGAAGGAAAGCTACCTGGGAAGGAATGTCCTCAGGCTTTGAAAGAGGCTCCACACACACACAAACACACACACACAGCTAGGAGCAGGAGGGAAAAGGCTGGCTTCGTTTATGCTCAGATTAAGCTCCAAACATTCTTTTGCTCCCTGCCCAGAAAGGAGGCTTCAGTCTGAAAGCAGACTGCTTGCAGAGGGCAAGGAGAAGGCCATAAAGCTAATTGGGGGAAACCACATTTTACTATATAAGATCAAAACCGTGCTTTAGGAACTGTGCACTATGGCAGATCTGCACTTACCTGGTGCAGATCCGGAATAGTGGGTCTGGGACAGATTGCTCTGGACTGGAACAATGCCATCTGTACAGCAACAACATGTTCCAGCCCAGCCCCAAAGCTTGCCAGTCTGTATAAGCTCATAGCTCTTTGGATCCTACAGGGACTCATTTTGATGGTACAATAAGCTGAAATGGGTCCCCCTGTAACCAGCATATGTAGATGTGAACCTTCTGCACACTTGCGTCTTCCAGACTAGGTTGACTTGGTATGCCAGTAGACCTCAATATCGAGGTCTACTGATGATCCAGATCAAGGATTCCTTGATACGCATGAAGCTCTGTCTTCCACAGATGGAGTGTACCAGCAGTGGACAAGAGACGTTTTCGCACGGGCGAAAACGGAACGCGAAAAAGGCAGCTGCGGACACGTCATCCGCATTGGCCGCGCGCGGCTTGCGTCCCGACGTGTCCGCAGCTGCCTCTTTCGCGTTCGAAATGTAGAGCACTTCGAAGTGCTCTACACGCGTTCCAACGCGGACGAGCCGTCCGCAGGCGTTCGGGAGAAGAAGCGTTCGCGCCGCTTCTTTCTCCCAATCGCCTGCCGGCTCGCCTCCGACGCCGCGCGGCTTTGACAATCAGCTGTTTTTCAAACAGCTGATTGTCGATCTGCCTCCGCGGCCGCCGGCGCGCCCCTGGCCGGCGTTTGCCGGCTAAGCCAGCTTCGGGCGCTTTGACCATTCGCACCCAGACGCTCCGGAACGCGTTTACACGCGTTCCGGAGCGTCTGTGTGTGAACGGGGAAAGCGCCCGAAGCTGGCTTAAGCTTTCCGCCTGAACGCGTTCGGTTTCGAACGCGATTCAGTGCGGAAATGCCTAAGGCCTCATGTTTTGGAAGAGAGGCCCAAGGATATCTGTATAGAGAAAGAGGGCAAGACAATGAGAGCTAATGTAAGATGTTTTTGGATTAAAGCTCTTATCACTCTTACAATTCTGCTAACTGAAGTGTCCAATATCTGAAAGCTATTTTTTAAAATTGAAAACTCAATTAATGCTACCTGAACTGCACAGAACACTAGTGGTACATGGCTGCATCCCTTCTTTTAATACCATCAAATTGATTGTTGAAGTATGGTGTTGCGTTATCCAATAGTGGACATTCCTTTACTGAAATGTTCTCCAATATCTAAACATGATTTTGACTATGTTCAGGAAGTTCCCTAAACAGCCACCTGTACGTAAGACTGATACCTTCTATTACAATATTGTGCAATTTTGTTTTCCTCAGAAACAAGTTTTATTTAGCTCACTGAGTCTTATGCTGCACCTACAGAGGCACCCCCAGCTGACCTGGGATCTGGACAATCACACATCTGTATGCCCTGGGGCTGTTCATTCAAACTCACCAGATCCCTACTGGCCCCTGAGCCCCTGCAATTCCTAGAAAAGCTGACTTACTTTTCATCCTCTCGAAACTACTCTTGAGGTTGGTTAACAGCAGTTGGGTTGCTTCTTCCCTGATGGATGTACAGAGCAGGGAGGAGGCAATTGTCCAGGCTTACTTTCCACTCGGCCACATTCCAAAGCACCATAAATAGATGGCTTCTAAACTTCTGATGCTTCAAGGAGTTACCTGTGTGGCAATCTTGCTGCTTCAAGGAGAGTTTCCTTCCTCTCAGCAGCTTTCCTCCCAAGAGTGACAAAGGATGTGGGTCTGCTGTGACTCCTGCCCATGAGCTGACTCAACTGCAACCAGCTTCCATGGGAATGCAGATTCGTTTTTGGGTAGCTGTATATAGAATTTAGTCTTATTTTCTTACAGCTGTGCTTCCTGTGTGTAATGTAAAAGCAGGTGTGTATCTTTCACACTGACATCCCTCAGATATTGTAGTACAATATGGTATTTTAGCCCTTTGTGGACTATGGACATGTAAGAATAATCCAGAAGAGGAACAAAGACCACAAATTCACTTTAAAGTAGTGGCTGTGTCTGGAGACTGTGGGTGAAGCAATATGGCTGCTGTCTGACGAGGCGCTTCCTTATCTCCATTTTGGAGCAAATAAGCATTCTCTGTAGTGACAAACCTGCATTTTATTAGTTGATGTTGCTGATATCAGTCATGTCTAGAAATAAGATGGCATGGTCACCATGAGTTACTTCTGCCATTGTGAGTGGAGACATGGCAGCAAAATGTTGCTTTTCTGGGAGCCTCCATGGTTAAATGGACATATGGTAAAAGAAGGGATGAGAATTTAATATCAAGATGAAGGTTAAGCAAGATAATTTCAGCTTACTTAAGAGGTCTGAGTGGAAATTTACATATTTAGGGGAAATCAACTGATTAGATTGATGTAAAATTATTCTTTCAAAAAAAAGTATAGCTACATAATTACTGTCTATGCGTATTTCAAGATTTATTTGATTTTTCTTTAATTTATGGACTGATAAAACTAGCTATCAACAATTTTTATTTACTTGTTTAAATTAATTAGTACACTAGACCACATAAAAAGACCTTAACAAAATACTGTATCATTTAAAAAAAATTATGAGACTAACTAAATACCATATATTATTTTTGTTCATTTATTTAGATTTTTATACTGCCCAGTACTGCAGTCTCAGTATACAGTAAAAAGAAAAAAAAATTCCAAACACACAACCATATAAAACAAAAATATAAGATAAAAATAGAGTACAAATAAAACTGTAAATATAAAAATAAAATTAAGGAGATGAGTAAAGGCACAAAACAAATTGAATTATTTGTGATCAATCATATCTAGTAAGAGGAATGGAAAGCTCATTTTGTAGTCCCTCACAACAAATAGAAGCTTGTTCAGAATTGATGGCTATTTTGCTAAAGACAATCAGTGGGGAACAGAATAATCTATATAATTCTTACACTGTTATATTTATTTTCTAGTTAAATCCTTGATTTTTTCAGATTCAAAATTATTCCTTACAGTTAGCTGACAAGCTCTTCCTTTCCTTCTGAATGTTCTTTAGTTGAGGATGTTGGGCTGAAATAAATAACAGTAGTTGTGGCAGGTGTCACTATTTCTGCCATTAAATTATCCATAGTTTTAGGGTTGGATGTCACATTTGGGTCTGTTATTTTCAATCTATGTATGAACACATGTGGATTAGGATATGCAGCAATGCTGAGGAGCAGAAATGGCTAGGAAATCACATGCAACGGGGCAGGTGGAAAGGGCTTCTGACCACTGCAAACTGGGGTTCAGTCTGAAGTGGACTGGGACTGCATAGGTGAGGGGGGATGAGAACATGGGCAGAAGGACTCTCCTCAGAAGTTTGTGATGGGAGAATTAAGGGGTCTTCTGGCTATGTTTACTAGCATGGTGAATGTTTGAAAGTTGGGATGAGAAAATATGAAAACACAAGAAAATAGAATAGTTTTGATGAGAGGTAAGATAAGGACCTATTCCATGGCGTTTTTTTGCACTTCCTGCATTAGATCCAAATCAGGGGATGAGAAAAAACAGACCCACTGATCTGGATCTTGTGGAAGTGTTGCTGGATCAGCACTGCACTGATGGCATTGATCCAGCCCATGCCTCCATGTGATCGGGAAGTTCATGTGAGCTTCCCACCCAACCCACCCACACCTCCAAAAGCTGGGAATGACAGCTCCTAGCCTTGGAATCTGGGAGTGGAGGTGATTTTTGGTGGTGTGCTATGCCGCACTAATGAAAAGCAGCTTCTCTTAGTTCCAGATCACAGAGATGTGCCATCTGTACACCTCTTCTAATCCAGAACAAGATCCTTAGACAGGTCCACCATAGGTCCAGATTAAGGTCTCTTAATATAGATCTGGTTCCATCTTGTGCCAACAGAGCTGTATTAACTGGTGTGGGGGGTGTCCTTCATCTCCATTCACATGCCGATGAGGAGGTCCAGGATTCAGACCTAAAGTTTCTAGATGTGGATCAAAAGGAAAGCGCAGAATGGGCCCGTGTTTTCTTCTCTGTCAAGACTACTGTCCACCATTTTACACAGTGTGAACTGAGCTTTTGCTCTTTCGTTGTCAGCAAAATGAAGTTTCCCTTATATAACATGGTGGTGTACACTGCCATTTTGTGTAAAATTATATGAGTAATAACTGCTGCTATGAAAAGTCTGTGGTTAGGAAAACCAATCAAAATTACTTGTACAATGTGATTTTTCACAAAGTAGCAGCTCATTGGAACCAAATTACTGTGTTATCTAAAGAACAGCTATATTTTTTTGTTTGCTTTGAAAGACAAATTAGTGAAGAGAAATACCACCATAATTTCTCATGTTACAATTTTAAAAATAGCTTAATTGTGCTTTGAAATTCACTACACTGTTTCAGTTACGCAGTCATATACAACTCTCCTGCAAGCAGGAGTTAATCATTTTCATTTTCCACTCTCTCAGAACAAAAATATAGCAAGAAAACCTGTCTTAAATAATAAAAGAAACTTGATTTTGGAAGAACAGAAAAAGCTAGAGAACTCTACAGGGCTGTTTTCACTTTCTGCTTTCTTTAAAATATTTCAGACAACAACAACACTATATAAAAAAACCCCAGAACTTAAAAGAAAATTCATCATTTATAAAATTTTTCGGTATGGCAAATTGTGCTACATAGATTTTGACATCATTTCAGGATCATTATTTCCATTATTACCAATTAACCATTACTGATTTTAAAAGATTATGGTTGGTTTTTATTTTTATTTTTTAAAGAAACTTTTACTTAAAAATAAATTCAATGTACTATAATATAAAAAGAGCAAAGTAAAATTAAGGATTTTGTCCTTCAAACAAAGTCTAGACACCAAGTTAACAGTAAACAATAATGACATAAAACCATTTCTTCAGCAGCACAGAAAGGCAATACTAAATGTATACTTTTTCAACATTAAAAGGAAAAGAAATCTACATCAATTACAAAACCAGCAATATCTTTGGTACCAAATGTAAGGGCACCTGCTTGCTAACAGTAGTATGTTCATTTGCCAAATGTGAGCACAATCTTGCCTTTAAAAGAGATTTAAAAACAGGTATTTTCTGAGTATTCTGCTTGTAACTCAACAGACAGCGATCTCAACATCAGCCCGATTAACTACAATATCCTTAGTTCAATGGGCCCATTTACACTTACTGGGAACCAATGCAAAATAAGATTCCTCCACATGATCTTCAGCCATAACAGTCTGGGAATCATGTCAAGCAAGGTTTTCAGAAGGGACTGTAGGTAACTGAGAAACACGGAGACCACAGATCACACAAATAGTGGCTGATGACATGTGAATACAGTGTGCACATGGTATGTAAACTTTCAGCACAGTTTGAACAATTTTACACAGCCAGTATGAACTGCAAACAGGGCTGTGGTTAAGATTCTACTGCTATGAACAAGCTACTCATTCTTAGCTCCCACTTAAGCTTGTACCTTAGGCTAAACCACACATTACAATCAATATGCCTTTTACAAAGTACAGTATACTGTATATTAAATAACCGTTTTTCAAGTGGGGACAGCTACATGTCCCTGATCTGTTTTATGCACCTCCACAGCTATATCTTTTGGAAAATGTCTCTCTCCTGCTGCCATTTACTTCCCCCAAAATAAACAGAAACAACTTTGGGGAACGAACAGCAGATGAAGGGAGGAGGCCACCAACAGGAAACTGCACCATGACCCTGATCCAGAAGGCTTTTCTCATGCTGAATTGGGTCCCTTAGGCTGCTTTTTCTTAGAGGTTGGGGTGGCCAGTTTAAACACACTGAAAAAGATGTGTTTATTGCAACGTACAGCTCTGTCCTAACAGATGCTTCTAAAGCAATCAAGAGATTCTAAACTATTGTCTACACATAACACTGCTCAAAACGGCCTCTGTGATATGACTCTCATTGTACTATTTAGTGTGTGCAGAGTGACTATTTCAACATCATCTTTGCTAGCCACACACAACCTGGAAGGAACTCTTGCTACCTGGTAACACATCCTTATAGGTCACAGAAGCAAGCCCTGCTGATTGGCTCTAAACACTATAGCAGGCACGAGTTATCACATGGAGGCTGTTTCAGCCATAATGCAAACACCTAGGATATGCCGAACGATAAGATACAATGCAGATTTTAAGTTATCTGGACTTCTTTTGTGTAAAAAATAAGGTATTTCTCTAAGACCACTTTTTCAAGATTACTCAAAATGTTCACATTATCTTGTCAAAATCCCTTAAGGGGTTTCAATATCCAAACACCATAGAAAATGAATTACAATTTTTTAAAAAAGGAAGGAAGAAGAGTTATAATACAAAGCCAGGCGTTTCCGACTGATGGTATTTTATTTCACTTGATCTCTGTGATATTATTAGCCACTCTATCAATTCCACCTTGATTATGCTGTCAGTTGTATTTCCTTAAAGGCAGATTCTACCTCCTGGGTATTTTTTCTGCTTGCTGCCCAACTCTGAGGCGGTAAATAAGCAGTAAATAAACTATTTGCTTTTTGAACAGATGATGAATGCATCGTTGGATCTTGTAAACACTACTGATTTTATACATTCAAGCTTTGTTCTTAGTGAAAGTGGCACTTACTCGAACCATTGCACTCAAAAATTAGCACTTCAACAGGTAAAACATTAGCTGGTAATGGGGTTCTGATGCACTTCTTCACTCCCCCATGGCTTGCTGCAGTGCACTGGGATATATCCACTGTCTGGTTCCCATTGCTGTTCCATATAATCTGAATGGCAAAGCCCATGTTCGAGACTTCTCCTAGTATTTGACTTTATTGCTGTACACATTTTCCCGTTGTCAATTTAAGCGCTCCTCTGTTATGTAGCATACTTAAGGTTTTAAACTCTAATGGCATCCTGTGTGGGCTGGCATTAGAAAAAAAACGATACTTTAGGTCATCATAATAATGATATTTGACTGCTTTTCCATTTATATCCTTTGGGAAGGGCCAGAATCCGTACAGATGAATTTCATCACAAAACCTTGTAGCCAGTGTGTACATAAGAAGTCCTGTGCTGGGTCTCTTGATGAACACCTTGTTTGTCAGCCAGTAACTGCAACACAAGTTAAAAAGAAACAGATACACATGTTATTATTCAGAACTTTGGTTTCAAATTCACCAGCAGTTCTTAGAACATATGAAGAGCAGTGCTGGATCAGACCACAGCCCAGCCAGTCCAGTATCCCATCCTACACGGTGGCCCACCAATTGCTTCTGGACATTCTTAAGTGCTAAAACCACTGCAGGAAACATTAATTCATTTTCAGTCTGCACTGATTATTTTCAGTTCATGCCACCAATTTGCAACACCATTTCACCTTATTTCCACTTTAATGTTGCATAAAAACAAGCAAGCAAAGAGTCATCATTAAATGTATTTCTCTGTACATATGTTTGTCACAAACAAGCACACATTTCATAAAACTTTGGTGAGAAGAAGACCACAGGAACAATTGCAAAGTCAGTGGATCAGGCAAGTTAATACTGGAATAGAGAAAAACTAAATATTTCACCTAAAGCTGAATAATGGTAGTTTAGTGGGGATGATATTCTTGGCTTGGTTTGCATGAAAAAGATTTCTTTAATCACTGTCTCAACCTCTATCACTTCTCTCTCTATGAGATGATATTGCCCTATCCCTACCTGTACTGGATATTGGCAGGTAGTTTCCCACCCAGTAGATTGCTTCCTACCTAACAGGCAGCTTCCATCATTTGTGGTTTTTTAGTACAGCTACTGATGGTCCAGAAGCCCTAGCCTTTTTATTTTTGTTTTAGTCCCGATTCCTCATTGCTCCTTTCAAGTACAACTCTTATTTGCATTTCAATGCCCCAGATGTTTCCTGTTCTTGTCATCAAGTGCCATAGACTTGGGCTTGTTTTATACCCTGTACATTAATAACATTATTTAACTTTAAGATGGGAAACTCTCTTTCAGTGTTGTGCCAAGCAGATGTTCCCCAGGCTTGGAAGCCTGCATGATATCAAACAGGTTCAAGCAAACGGAAACCAATTTTTTGGCAGCCTCCAATCCATAAACTGGAACGACAGTGGCATGAAGTGAAGTCAGGAGATACCATACTGAGCTTTGAATGCAGTTTTCCTGCCCTTTGGACAAAGCAGAGTGATTTGGATGGTCCAGTGCCAAATCACTGGGCATGCCTACTATCTCTGTATCTTAGCCTAGCCTAGATCAAACAAAGTTGACATTTCATAAAACTATATTGGTTGTGCGTTTTAAAACTGATTCTAAGCATCTCGAGGATGTGGCTGTAGTTCAGTGGTAGAGCAACTGTCTAGAAGACAAAGACACAGGTTGACTCCAGAGCACCTCTCTGGAAGAAAGAAATGGCAAAACAACTTCCATATCTGCAAGAAAAACTTCACAAAATATCTGCATAGTCACAGAAAATCTACCATATTCCAATCAAGTTCTAAAAATATAATACACATGTCAAGAAAGATAGATGAATAATTCACTTCTTCACAAAGGCTACCAATTACTACCTCATGTTCTGCTTGCTCTAATAGTGGGGGTGCACTGTTCCTGTCCTGCGGATGGGGAACCAAGTGGAGAAAGGCCATAAACCTCAAATCATTTTGCACATATAATTCCATATCCAAGAAGTCTGAGGAAGGTGGAACTATATTTGTGGGAAATCTATATATCAATCAAGAGGATCATCTATTTCAGCAATTTCCTGCAAAGCTGAACCACCTGCCATTTCCTCCCTTCGCACACCCACAAAATTCCTAATGTGTCCTCAGGTCCCAAAGGCTGGTTATCCCTAATGCAATCATTTCTACAATCTTTCACCAGATTTAACTAACAATAAGCACATATGTTTGATTATATAACTAAAAAGAGAGCACCAGAATTACCTAAGGCTGTTATTATCCACACATTAGGCAAGTTTTTTTTTTCAAATAATATTTTAGTTGTGACTTGAGGCTTCTTAAAAGCAAATGTAGAAGTAATGATGCCAGACTAGGAGTGGAGGTAAAGAAAGTATGTGAAACATTTGCTAATTTAAGACTTTTTTTTTCTCCTAATAGAAGAACTCTAACAGCAAATTCCTTCAGGTGAAAACAGGGACAGTTTCCCATTGTACGCTTTGCAAGTAAGACATCCAAGCCAAAATACTTATTCCACAGAACTGGGATTCTTTAGGTTGTAATCAAGCTACTCCTGTTTCACTAGCTGCAGTTAGAATTTTTGTTGTCCAGACTGCAAAATACATAGAGAACCTTTCTTATATTTATGTGGTCTAATCTGGCATAGAGGGAGTCCCCATGGTGAGGATATTGCAAGGTGTACGTGAGTCCACCTCACAATTGGGCTACATGGTGGACAAAATCCTCCAAATCAAAATAAAAAAAAACCCACTTGATAACTGTTCTCGCCCTGAATTATGGGGCAAGAACGGGTTATCCTGGGGGCATGGGGACACTCCCAGGTTACGACTGCAGCATTAGCGGGTGGGGTTTCGCTGTCCCTGCCGCTAATGCTGCGATCGCAACTGTCCCCCCTTACTTGAGCGCGTAATCGCCCAGGTAAACCTGACAGCTGCCCTGCAATCAGCTGAGCAACTGTCAGGGTTATAGCAGCTCTCATGCACACAAGCAGAGCTCCACTAATGATTAAGAGAGACTCCCATCCAATTAGCAAGGAGCTAATTAATATGCACCTCTTTCCATGGCTGGGAGGTAACAGGCAGCTAATTTGCTTCCCAACCTGTGAGCTCTGATGAGTCAGCCTCCTGGCAAGGAGCTAATTAATATGCACCTCTTTCCAAGGCTGGAGGAAAGCTCTGAGCCTTGGAAACAGGTGCATATTAATTAGCTCCTTGCTTGTGTCTCTCTTTTAATCATTAGTGGAGCTGCTATAACCCCCTGACAGCTGCTCAGCTGATTGCAGGGCAGCTGGCAGGAGAGTGTTTGCAGTAAATCAACCCCTTACCTGGGCAATTAAGCACTTAGGTAAGGGGTGGTGGAGAAAACAGCGGCATCCCGATGTAGGAATTTGCTGCGGTTTTCATGGGGACTGTCCTCCATTGCCATGGGGACTCCTTAATGCGAATTAAGATTTGCATTAAGGCTGCCCTGAAGCCACAGCACATCGGCGCAGCCCCATGGGGATGCGCCCATAGTGAGTTAAAAATAGAGCGATCAGTTCTAAAGCCAGGATAGATTACTCTGGGCTAGGACAGCACTATCTGCACAACTGGTCCAGACTAGTCCCCGCACCAACCTTGAAGCTCACACAACTTTTGGAGCCAGAATGCATGAACTCTGAAGTCCCTGGGGACCATTTTGGTGGCATGCTTTGGTATGCTAATAAAATGGTGTCTCCAATAGTCCTGAACATGTGAAGGCAACACTTTTGCACACCTTTCACTTGCTTGCCTCTGTTTTCTGGACTAGGCCCAGCTAATCTACCAATTGACCCTGATGTCTACTAGTGATCCAAACCAAGACCCTTTTGTGGATATAGCATGCCTGCGGTGGGAGATCCTCTCTGTGCTCTGCCTTAATAAGCAGAAGGGAAGTCTGTTGTTCCCTTTCTGATACTGTCTAAGTAGCAGTGCAGAAAGGCCCAGACTAATACATGCTTTAAGTCCCAGAATAAGGCTCAGAATTCTAAACATCTAGAAGAAATCAGATATCTGTACAACAGCTAAACTTAAAATCAATGCATAAAAGAACAAACCCGTAAATTATTAGTTGCACTAAGATGTAGCTGCACATATTGGGTGCATTGCCAAAATGAATTAAAATACTGTGACTACAGAAAGATGTTATAGATCTCAACAATGTGCATCAGCTGCACAGAGCTACTGTGCTCCTTTCCTGGATGAACTAGACAGGATAATGGTTGCTATCGGAACAAGAGTTATATAGTACAAAACAGTGTCATGCTAACATTGATTTCATACTGTGCTGAAACTGTATCTGACCTTAAGTGACAATGGAGGAAGTTTTTTAACACCAGGATATAAAGAACCCAGCCATGTGAGAATTTGGACTCCAAGCTCTGTCTCAAAATCCCAGGCAGAGGTGGCATTGGAAAAGGTCATTTTTGCCCTGCAGAAGCTGGACACTTTGAGTAGCTCTAGCTGTAATTTTTGCAACATGAAAATGGCTTCACTTGCCAAGAATGAAGCAAAAGTTGTTTTCATGGCTCAAAAATCTGGCATTTATTTCACACAGAAAGAAGAAACAACCTTAATTCATCCTGAATCCAAATACTTTCAAAACTGTGCACCTTACTTGATAATATGAGTTGAAAATGGCACCCTTCTCAAATGCAGATGGTTTCAATGAAGGGATTTATTAACAGTTGGCTTCAACTCCCTTCTAGATGAAGGCTAATCCCCATAGTAAGAGGGATTTGCCAAATATACAGATTTGCCTAGAGCCGGTCGCCTTCACAGAACTGATGCCATCCAAAGCAGACAATGTGAATTGCTTGGTCCAGATTTTTGTGGTTGGACTCCTGCCTGGAGGGAACATTTGATGGTGTTTTTGTTCTTTAGTTTTACTTTGGGCAATCAGTGCCTACTGCTGATTCAGATATGCAGTGCTGAGGTGTGCTTAGCACAGCCAATTCTCGGTTTTAGAGAATGTTTAGGAAGGAAAAGCCTTATTGCTAGTCTCTCCTAATTAGCTTTTTACAATAGGCATAGCAATACCAAAAACCTTTCCCCTTGGCCATTTCTGCAGTGGGCCTTATTCTGGATTATATGGCGGAATAGGAACCTGCCACCACAAAGCAGTGCAGACTATGACAAATCTTAGGAAAGGCTTGCGTCTGTACCAGCATGCAGATGGCAGGTTCCTATTCCAGAATACAATCTGAAATAAGGTCCAGTGCAGAAAGGGCTCAGCAAAGGAGAAATGTGCTTCTAGAGAAAAGGCTGGCATTATTTCAATGGGCAAATTTGTACTTCCCATGACAGGAAAGGTGACATGGGCCCTGTCCCCATGCAATTGAAAGTCTGCTGGAACTCTTCTTTTGCCTCTGAGCGGCCCCATTTCAGGCTTTACAAGGCGCTTAGGGAGCTTAGGAAAGTGAGTCACCCACGATAAAATACGTGCACTTTAAAGAAGAGTTCCAGCACTCTTTCGGCGATTCGCGGGTTTTGCTCGCTATATCTGCCTTGAGGACGCTCCGTGGCAAAAGGGGCGGGGATTGCTTGCCTGCACACACAGCCAAAAAGCATTCACACATCTGAGAAATGCAGCAGGTTCGCTTCCTTTCCTTTGTAAAAAGAGCCAGAATTGCTCAGAATTGCAACATTGTTATCCCACGAGATTTCACAGGAATTATGGGAAATTGAGTGCATCTGGAGAGAGATTTGCCATATTCCTGTGAAATCTCATGGGATTTCACAGGAATTATGGGAAATTGAGTGCATGCCCTTATGTTCCAAATATCCACAGTATTTTGTTAACCACGGTAGGGCCTGGAACGTATCTCCCGTGGATATGGACGTCCGAGTGTACATGCACTAGCAGCCCATGTAAAAGGGCCGTACAATGGAAGAGGAGACCTGATTGGAAACCATACAATGTGATATCACCCACAATGGTTCCAGTTGTTGGCCCTTTCTGCAGTGGCCATATTCTGGATTATATCTCATAACAGGGACCCGCCATCCATATGCTATTGCAGACAATGGCAGGCCCCATTCAGGGCTTGTCACAGTTTGCAGCAACATGTGGATGGCAGGTTCTTATTTCACAATTTAATCTGTATATATGTAGCTTCCCTTTTGATCTTCCCTTTTTATTAATGTCTATAGTTACATAACATAGTTATGTAACCATTTGATGAAAAGCAGCCTAGAAACACATGCTGTGCTCACACATAACAAAAAAAGCAACTCATATCTCAACTGAAATACTGACATAGGCCAGGTTTTTTTTTTTACTTTTTTCATACTCGATCTTACTGTATATAAATTATCTTTAAAGTGGATTGCATTTTGAAACATTGCTCTAGTCAGAGTAAATCTAGTCAATAAGAGCAAAGCAGGCAATAATTGTTTTCCATCACAAGCATATATCTATAGTACTTTAAACCCACATAGGTCATTTAGCACTTTACAATGAAATCCTTTCAAAAGATCTGAGACCTGTAATGTTTTTTCCTCTTAATCTTGGAATTTGTATTTTCTTTCTTTCCTAATTGCATAATTTATAATCATTGCACAATCTTTTCCATTAGCCCTTTTCTTTTTAAGTACATTGTTTGGGAATGAAACCTACATTTAAAGCAGCTTATTTGTGTTATATTCTCTGTTTCCTCCCCATAATACTCACTGTGGTTTTTTTTATGTGTCTCCCAGCAACCATCAGTGATATATGTCATAAAACTCAAAATATTTCAAAACGTTACAAGGTAGGGATAAAGATCTCAAGAAAGGACTAGAGTTTTCAACAGTGTCTTAATGGCTAATATGTCCTAAATTATGTCCTTAAGCAATGGATTAATAACATCAGTAATGCAAATTTAAAAGTGTAATGAAAACAAAGCAGGTTCCATTAGAGGCAAATCTAAACTGAAGCACATTGGAGAATCTTAAGCTGTGTGTAGTGGTTAAAAAAACTATATAGTGTTGTTCTACTGCATTTATAGAGCACACAGAGTGAATTTAATTCAGAAGATTACTGAAAATAGCAAAAGCTTATTGGTTTCCGTTCTTACTCTTTTTTTAAAAAATAATAATATATTACTTGTATGACTTGCCAAATGTTTTCTGCTTCCAGACATAGCATTAACTTTCTTGTATATTCACTTTAGTGTCAGAGCAACATACTTTCAACCTTTGTGTTCAGGATAAATCCGCTACTAATGTCTAAGAATAAGAGAGTGCAAGTGATAAACAGTCTAGTCTGAATATTTAACCTTGCCTTTTTAACAGCCTAATCTTGTGCATAATGTACTGTTCACCTCAATGAGAGGTGCCCCAAGTAAGTAAGCATCAAATTCCTTTCGCACTACGGAGTACATCCATGGTAAATCATTTGTCTTTGCTACTTTTGCATATATGTATATGACTTAGATGGGAAGATAATTAGTCCTCTGTACCAATCACATGTTCTTTATGTGCAAAAATAACTCTAAATTCTATTCACTGAGGGCTTGTACAGTAGAACCAATGAAAGGATTTGTTAATATGATAGCCAGGTAGAGAAGGCACCTTTATAAGTTTCATCCCCTCCCCACAATTGTTAAAGGTGCAAGAACAATATTATCTGTGCTATTTAGTCCTTGGATTTCTTGCACTTTATCGTAACAGGATGCTGAATGATATAGGCACCTGTAGGCATCAGTGGTGGCAGCTTTCCACTCAACAACTGAGCATTTTCATAATGGGATATTGGTTTCTTTACTGCCTCTTCCCAGACAGTAAAGGTGGGGAAAGAAGATCAAGCACATTCAGATGAACCTAACCCACCTTTTGGTGTTCAAAGAAAAGGTTTAGAGCTCATTATTTCAGCCAGGACAACAGCACAAAACTGGAGAAAACCCAGTTGTTTTGCCTCAATCTCAATTTTAAACCAAAGCAAAGGTAACAGATCCCCAAAAATACTTGACACAAACATTAGCTAAAGCAGACTCAGCCTTCCTTTGGATATTAATATTCATGTATGATTCTTAGATCCCAGCTGTGCCAAATCTCTAAAATCTTAAAAGTGTGTCTTGTCACACTCAATATCTGTGCTTGCTATGCATCCTAGCCAAAGGGAAGAGAAGCGAGAAACTAAAGTTGTTATTGTCCTGCACCAAAGAAGAAGTTCTCAGGTTCTCTTAGGCCTTTCTGCACTTATCACAGTTAATCTGTATTACCTAGATCCATACTAGCTAGATCTGGATCAACCACAGACAGAGGGATCTGCATTGAATAAGCTTTAGAACAGAAAATATGTGCTAAAGAATGCTAGCATGGATATGGACCAGGTTTATCTGTTCTACCTCTAAAATCTGGATTAGTGAGCCCTTAGTTCTGATCCAAACCTACTCTACTGCCATGCAGACTCCTTGATCTAGTGAAGTCTTCAAAAACTGAAGAATATGCTATTTATGGAAGCCATTCTGGCCTTTTAACATCCCATAGAGAGAAAGCTGTAAAAGCCCATGTACTGTATATCCATAAAAGAGCTGCTGCAGCCCTCAGGGAGGCTTCATCAGGTCAGGTCACTGAGCCTGGCAGATTCGGCTCACATTAAAGGTTAACTAAAAACAGAATGCCTGATGTGGTCCAGGGATGAGTTGGGAAGTCAGGAGGCTCATGATGAGCCAGCTCAAAACATCTCTATTCTGCATTCATTCCTCGTTACTTACAAGTTTTGCGTGTTTTGATGGTGTTTGAAGTCACAATACAGAAATGATCATATCGTGCTGAAAAACAGATGTGCCCCCTCCCCCCCGGTTTTCCGCATTATTTGTAATTTACAAATTTTCATACTGGTGCAATTTAGGTGAAGCCACACAGCCAAAAGTAGTGATGGATAACTGCTTTGTTTCCATTCATATGCATGGTTACTTTTAGCCAGGCCTACTCCTGGGTCAGGATAGTATAGTGGCTTGAGGACTGATTTATAATCAAGATCAGTTTCCAATTGGCAGAATGATACCAGGCTCCTCATTCCCGGTAGCCGAAACCAACCACTTGTCTGCACATAAGCAACTGGCTTGGTCCATCACTCTACATCATAGGCAGCTCTAGCAGCTTTCTATGGGAGCACATCCGCCTGGTGGGTCAGGCTACTGTGTGAACAAGGGGTTGCTTAGGGACTTCTGTGGATATGCATCCAAGGAAACCTGGGGTTTGAATCTTCATTCAACCAAGACAGCTCTGTGGTTGGCTTGGTCTTTCAGCCTAGCCTATTTTATGGGGTCACATGGTAATATGGAAAGAAGAAAAACTGTGCATGTCATCTTGGAGGATAGAAGAGATAAAAATGCCATAAATAAAGTCTTAGCATTATAATCAAGCGAGTCTTCCAAAGTCAATTCTTTTTCAGCTATCAGCTATGTCCTCTGCAAGCAGTCACTTCACAATCCAAACACACTCCAGCAACAGCACTGCTGAGCAAAATAATGCATTAAGAGCATGACTTTCCCCAGAGAAAAATGAGATTAGAGACATGATGAGTCTTCTACAATGATAGATGTCAATTATGTTACTTAATTCACTACTTGAGGTCAATTAGATACATTAACAAATTCTGACAAAACGACAAGTGCATTATCCAGTGATTGATGAACACATGTTTTCTCAGGATCTTTATTCAGCTAACAAGCCCCCAAAAAGTAGCAGTTATATTAGATCTTCAGCTTTACCACATGGGCAGAAAGGATGGGGTGAGATTGCATTTTGAAGTCTAATTTCTGAGTCACAGATTTGATTCACAGTGTTCTGCCATTCACCAGTTTCAAATCTCCTTAAGCCTTGAGATTTATTTCCCAGATCATGTCTAAAGGTTCTGCAGGTATTCAGGCATTATAAAGGACAACTTTCTTTACTGAACTGTTTAGATGTCTATCATGTTACACAGGAGAATAAAATTGGCAGCCCCTTCACTGAGCACCCCATGGAACCTCATCATGGCCGTCTTCAAAGATGGATGTTAAAAATGAGTAAAGCTGTAGATGATTCAGGTAGGCTAACAAGTTCTTGCTGGTAAATTTCAAGTCAACAATCTCAACCTCACATTGCTGCACAGATTACTATAGTGTCCCAGACACATGAGTTTTGATCAGTTCAAGTTTGTTCTTATATGTGGTCTCAAACAAACAAACAAACAAACAACAAACAAGTAATCAAAATGTGGTGAGTCAGATAAAGTCACCAGACCATACACCTACCTTGTCTCTCCTACCCAGTAATTAATAAGGCTATAATCAAGAGAATCATAACCATATTACCAAACATCATGTTTTAGCAGATGGCTGCCATTTTCAGTTTTGAGTAGTTCGTATGATTTGCAAGTTGAGAACTTTTCTTTATATAAGCAATTTTCATACAGCAAGTGATTTACTGATAACATGATCATAAAATCATAACAGGGACATAGGAGGGTTTCCCTACAATAAGAGTGGTGTTACTCTCCAAGAAAGGTATGAGATTGAAATGAATGAGCTCTGCACAAAAGCACAGCCACATTCTTGTGATCTCCTGTTAGCTTACAGAAGAATTTTCAAGTGGACTACTCCCTAAGTGGATTTATAATGAACAAGAAGACTCATATATATATTGTTTAAAAATCTCAGGTTTCATGTTATTTTTTTTAGAAGGTCTGTGCCTGATTTAGTAGAAACCTTATAAACAGAAGAAAGACAATGATTTTTTCCCTCCCTTCCTTCCACAGCTGTCCATGCCAACCTTCCTGGCTTTTGGGGACATTCCAGTTGTATAAAGAATGTTTGTAAAAGCATTGGGAATTGCAAGGGAAAAGAGGGATTCTGCCCAAACTGTGGTCCTCACTGTTCCATTAGCAGACACTTTCACAAATTAATAGTAGTTCAACAGCTGATGAAGCTCATAGAATATTTATCTTATATTCATATCCCAAAGTATACCCTAGGGTCTTACAATAAATTGCAATAAGTTAAAACATACAAAATGGAATGAGGGGAACCAATTACAAAGTGAAAAAAAATCCATTAAAAGGTCTATTTACACTGTACAATCTCATTGTTTCCAGTTTTCATTAGTTATGCTGCCAGAAAAACATTCCAGAAAAATGTGAGTGGATGGATTTGCAGATGAGTTATTTATCTGCCTGCCTTCTGATCTCCTTTGCCAAAATTGGCAGAGAAAATATTATTTAAAACGAAGAGCCAGGGAAATGTGAGAAACCTTTCAAGGAACCTGTTAAGTTTTCACCTCATCTTTCAAAGGGAAAGTTCACTTCTTTCCTTTGATTTAGGAAGTAATTTCTTGCCTATGAAGCATCAACTGTTAAAGAAGAACATATCCTCTTTCACAGTCTATCAGTTTTACCTCAAAAGAAGAGGAATACTGTATCAAGCATTTATAAGGTGAACAACAATTAGCACTCATACTGTATATATACACATAGAAAATATAAATTATTTAGTCTCAGTGTGCTGGTTTTATTAGAATTACAGTATATTGTTGTAAACTGTTCCTATATTATTGATGAAAAGCAGTACCAAAGAATTTTAGAAGTTTTAGAATTACATAAATATCGATTGATTGATTGATTATTTACATTTCTATCCTGGCCCATACCAGAAGGTCTTTGGGTGGGTAACAACCAATAAAACAACAGATTAAAAACAGAATAGACATTAAAAGAACTTTAAAAATTCAACAAATCTAAAACAATACACTCTGTGTTTTAAATGAGTGTCTGTACTGGGGGTAAATATAATAAAGGCCAGGGCAAAAAGGTGCATCCATCGCTTTTCTAAATATATATAAGGAAGGGGCATGACACAACTCAATGGGGAGGCTATTCCATAGTCTGGGGCCATCACCTAAAAGGCTCTATCCCAGGTGCCCACCAACCTCACTACTGAAGGCAGTGGGACAACCAGGAGGGCCTCACCGCTCAAGGCATGGGAAGGTCAGTATGGGAGAAGTTGTTCCTTTAGATATTTGGGGCCCAAGTCATTTAGGACCTTGTAAGTCAGAGTCAAAATCTTGGAATTGGGCTCAGTAGTAAATTGGCAGCCAATGCAACCCTTTTAAAACCAGTGTGATGTGCATCTAGCTAGCTGTTCCAGTCAGCACTCTAGTGGCTGCATTGTGCACTAGCTGCAACTTGCAGACTGCCTTCAAGGGCAGCCCCATGTAGAGTGGTGGGGTGCAGTGGTGGTGGCACAGTATTGTTCTTGGGTAAAAAAAAATAGCAAAGAAGGAAGCCTGGTCTCCATTGTTTTTTTTGCTGGAGGTTTTGCAAGCAGGACATAATGGCAGAGAGCATGATGAAAAGCGTGGAACATCAGAGGAAATCAACATTTACATGCACTCCATTTAGTATGGATTGGACTATTTTTAGTCCAGATGCAGGGCCGAATTCAAATTGAGCTGTCCCCATGCGTTTGCTGATAATGTGGGCTCAATGCAAATACGGGTGTCCCCATGCAAACCATGCTAAACCCCTGTACGGGGGAACAGCATCTTTTCCTCTCTGTTCCCTCTCTCCTGATAGGAAGCCAGGCTGTCCCACCAACCCCTGTGTCACCAACCCCTGTGCCGCCTGCTTTGATGGCAGGGATAATTATATAATAATAAAAATATTAAAAAGCCAGATCATTCTGCAAAGCCACTACGGGTTTGGCAGCAGTTTACCAGAGGTGCGCACCTCCACTCCCCCTAGTATGGCAGTTTAGCACTTGTGCACAATTTATATTAAATTATCATGCCTGGCTTGGCTATTGGGAAAGGGGGGTGGAATAATGGTCACAGAAAGAGTCTCGTGGGACAGTGATTGCATCTTTTGCTGTAAAACTGGGGCACTCCATTATTGTATACACTTTTCAGAAGCTGCTCTTTGTCTTGCACATTTGCTTGATTTGGTAATTGAGGAAGGGGGGTGGAATAATGGTCACGGAAAGAGACTCGTTTCTGTTCAGTCACCATTTATTACCAAAAATGCCCAAACAGTTGCAATCTCCAGTGCACGGGACAGGAATGGTGAGCTTAGGACGTGAAACCCACCCACTAATGACACAAGGGTCAATCTCCTTCCCAAACAGCCTGGGAGCATCCCCATGCGCAGACTCAGCCTTCAAAATAATGTGGATTTTGCTCCCAAACCTCAGCAAGAACAGTTTTCAAGAGGATTAAATTTAGCGTGGATTTGGGCAATTTGGTCTGCATGTAGCCCGGTTTGGGAGCTTTGCATGGGGATGCTCCTTGCCAAATTCAGATTCAATTTGGACTTTATAGTGTATGGGGACATGACCTAAACGTACTGTGTCCTTCCCCCAAAAATCCACTTTTCCATTCTCATTGTGGAAAATAAAATGGATCTGATCCTCAGAACAGCACTGAGACCCTTTTAATCCACATACAGATAGTCTGCTTTTCAAGAGCTTTAATCCACAAAAAGTACTGATTCTTTAAAAAACTGTGGGAATTGTGAGGTCTCAAAATGGTCTCTACACCAGTGGTTCCCAAAGTTGTTTGGGCTACGACCCATCTAATATAAGTTTACCAACTCGGGACCCACCTCTAGGAAATTTAACCATTACTAATATGAATAAAGGCTCGGTCGGTTGGTGTGTCATTCTACAGGCAGGGCCCACTCAATATTCGCTCGCGACCCACCAGTGGGTCGCGACCCATAGTTTGGAAAACCCTGCTCTACACTGATTATATACTGTTTGGGAATGGGGCCAAAGGGTCCTTTGCCTTTGGAGCTGATAACTTGGCTCTGAAGCTAAGACGTCTGCTTTAAAGATGGTAAAGTACAAGGTATGGTACATCAGACATCCTTTACCCCACCTAAGGAGTGGGAGCAAGTGTCTGGACCTTGGCACATCCTATGCTGCTGAGGTATGGACACAGCCAAAGCTATTACTTGTGTGTGAACTTATTTTTTTATTTTTGTGTGTGAATAAACTTGTTATATTCCTATTTCAGGGACACCTTTCAATCAAGTCATAAGTTCAGGGGAAGCTTCATGAGAACTTGATCAGAGTTTTTGGGATAAATAGTGGAAATCTGCCAAAACCCAGATTACCAAAATTTATTGTTCATAGGTTGCTAAACTACAATTCCCATAAACATCAGTCACTCTCACCAGTGGCAGAGAATGGTATGAGTTCGAGCATATCTGGAGAATCAGAGTCTGGAGTTCATAGATGAAGCTGGGTTAAATAGCTTGATTCTGTATAAAGTAGCATCTTATGTTGTTAGCTATTCACTGAGAATACATTTGCACATATGGAAAAAGGAGCTCAAAAATCATCTTAAGAGGTGGTATCAGGTAGATAATATTGTTCCTAATCTACCTCTAATGCCCATTAAAAGCCCCTGACAGTGCTTTTTCTGGCCTTTAATGTGAATTAGAAACCTCAGTGAGCAAATGCTGCCACCTCTAAGCTGCTTCCAAGTCATTTATTTTTACTGTACGTAGATCTAAACCTAAATTACTTAACAAGTAAGTTTTCCTGCAGAAGCAGCTGCGAAATTCTTCTATTTAGGTGGGAATGGAGCCAACTGGGAGCATACTGGCTGTTCCTGGTAAAGCTGTGGAGGTCCTTTTACTTCTCCATAGCAATGGAGAATTAGGGCAGCTCTGGGATACTCCAGGACACTCGAGGGTGGCGGCGGCAGTGTGATGTGTGGACAGACTGTCCTGGAAACATCCTGATCTGTGCTGCATGGGTAAGTGTGAACAGGCCCAGAGTCATACATGTCTTTGCTTTTTTCAAGTATTAATACTTCAAACAGATATGGAAATCCAAACCGTCAGCATATATAATATTATCAGAAAATGGGCATCCCCATATGGGTGTGTCTCTTTTGAAAAGATATGCAGACCCCGTACTTCAGGCTTTTAAAATGTACTATTAATTAGGACAGCTATATGACTGGAAAACAGGTTTTCAAGTGTGGCTTTGGAGTTTTTAAGCCCAGTGAAGGCCTGCAAGGTGGACCAGAATGCTTTCTACGCCTAGAATTTTGTCTTTCCTCATTATCTTCTTACCCAACCAAGCCTCCAGTATTCCCTGCTGTACTGAAATGCTTTGATAAATTGCTTATGACAATTCCTCCGAGAAAAGTAGGATTGCTGTTATTGGAAAGACTTTGATGGCAGTAGACATGGCGATAAGCTAAGAAATCAGTTTGTACTAATATTATATCGGAGAAAATGCCTGTGTGTGTGTTTGTGTGTAAGAATTTTTTTTTAAAAAAAATTATCCATCAGCTTATTCTTACTTCATGCATACCAACAAATACCATTCTTCTTAAACTAAATGTGTTGTGCCTTCTGGGTAGCATGGCAGCCAAAACCACTTATCTTCACTTTGCAGCTCTCCTCACAAGAACAATGAAAGGAAGGTTCCTACCAATGCACCATAAGCATTTCCTCATTACAATGGGCTTGCTCTTTGTACCTAAATATACTCCTGCCAAGTTTTTTTTAAAGCACACACACAAATCGTGAAAGTAAAACTTTAGGTTAATAAAGAATTTTCACTGGCTTGTAAGAATGAGAACAAAAGCAAAGTATCTGGCTCTAAGGAGCCTGATTTTAGTAGTTCAGAATAAGTTGCCTTCTGTGAAAAGGAAGGTTTGATATCAGTTGCTGTAAGAACATCCATAAAAAAAAGAGATATTTCCATCAGCTCCTATCATAGAAGCTGCTGTTTGTGTCAGCGCCAAATACTATTGTACTGTACAGCCAATGATTAAAATGTAGGTGTGCCGCAATTCCACCAGGAATAAACTAAGCACAGAGATTATTTTTGAAAAGCAATCCAAGATCATCAACCTATCTCTTCAAAAGGACTTTGTTATAGGCTTTTGTTTAGACATAACAAAAGCCAGTCCTCAGGTGTGCCTCAGAAAGACGGTGTGTGATCCTTGTGTTTCCAACCATTCTCTAATCCACCTTTTCTAGCACTAAACATTTATGAGAGGGGGGAAAGTATATGAACAATACCACCTTGAAGCCATTTCTAAGCTTTCTCGAAAGGGCACCTCACAGATGCTTTTTTTTTTTTTGCTGTGTCTGATCACAGCCATACAAACCTTTCAACACACTCCCAAACAAGCTTATGTGATTAAATAAATTATTACCACACACTTGTAATTCCCCCTTCCTTTTCTGAGGGCATTTTTACCTCAGTAAAACACCTGCCTTTTTAAAGACCAATATTTTGACAGTTTCTTGCTAGCTATTATTAAAGGAATTACAAAGAAATCTATTAATGATCGTTTAAATATTTCTACCAAGCATAGCATTTCCCCACTGAAGTAAAGAGAAAGGTCTCTTTCATTTAAAATGAAGTATAGTTTGGTTTTTATTTAAACTGCACAAGCAGGAGCCCACTTTCAAAATCAGAATCCTTAAACTAATAAAAGTATGTACTAACATATCTGAGCATAAATAAACAAATAGTTGCAGGATCCCTATCTGATGGCATCACTGCTAATGGAAAAGGAAAATAAATTTGGTCAATTTCATGCCTTGTTATTCTTGTCTATTTTTTGTTTTTCACAAAGGTAGGTTATATGTACTGGCTGAAACCCTGCTGCAAAAAAGTCCCGTCTGTGAGCAATCTTTGCTGGTTCTGACATTGCTTCCAGCAGCCACAACGTGCTGTTTCCTTGCCTGCACAGGCTGAGGTAAAAGGGAACAATGAAGAGGGGGATTTCGGTCCCCCATTTCAGTGTTTCTGACCAGGGTTTTCTCAGAAAACATCGGGGTAGCCACAGAAGTCAGCCATTTTTCTGTGCTAGATCTAGATAGCAGGTCTGTATCCTGCAATAGGGATGTGCATGCATATTTGAAAATCCAATTCAAATCCGTTGAATATCAACATTCAAATTAGAAACGGATTTTCAAAAATCCAACTTTAAACATTCTAACGAAGTTTGGATAATTTGACTGAATAGATCCGTATATATCACATCTGAATGTCATGTTTATTTGCACTTATACTGCGGGATGAAAATGGGATACATACGGGATAAAAACGCAAATTCAAAAATCAGATACAAGTGCTGTTGATATTCCGAGTGTATGGATTCAGATAATCCAGATTCGAATCGTATTTTCAAAAATCTGGATTTTTGAAATTCAAATTGAATCAAATATTCATATCGACACAAATTCATATACAAAAGATGTGTTTGTGCACACCCCTATCCTGCGTCCTAGGAGTACTCTTGTGGTACATCAGGGTCACACAGTTTTGTCTGTATCCTGCACCCTAGAGGCCAGTTTGGTGTAGTGGTTAGGGAGCAGGACTCTTATCTGGGACTACTGCACTTGATTCCAGACTTCATGAAGCCAGCTGGGTAACCCTGGGGAACTCACAGCTATCTTCTGCGCTCTCACTTCTCCACCCTTCTCTCAGGGTGTTCTGTTGTGGGGAGAAGAATAGAAAGCTTTGTCAGCCGCTTTGAGTCCCCTTAAATGGGTGAGAAAATCAGGGTAGAAAAACCAACTGCTTTTTTTGATGCATCAGGGCCATACAGTTGTGCAGTTAGTGCACCTTCACTGCGAGTCTATGGTGTCCTTAAGAACCTGTGTGGAACTTGTTAAACAGTTGCAATAAATTACTGTCAGAATCTCATTAGTGTGCTTTTTATCAGCAAGTCTTCAGAACATGAAGAGTGGTGAACAGAACTTAACTTTTTCTTTTCCTTTCACAGGCTAGGCAAAAATCTCCTTGATGCTATTTGAAATTCCAGAGAAGTTTCTGTTAATTTTAAAGCAAGTTGTAAACACACTGACCTATTGGTTTAAAGCCAGACTTCTCCAAAGTGTGAACTAGTATGATTTGGAAGATTCAGCTGAGTAGATTATTTGTATTATTTTATTTGTATTATTCCTCTCTCTAGCATTTATTTTCGCCTCTTCCAGGAATTATTGACTGACAATTGCACAGAGCACAGTAATCAATTATAGAATACTAAAACAACTTTTGTTTGAATGAGTGAACAAATTCCATTAAAAATATGGCACTGACTGTGGTCACTCTCTTCCATGTATAACTCATTACTTAATGTGGTAATAATAAATGCATGAACTTGTTCTTAGCTGGGCCAAGAACAATACATGTACTTTCCCAAAAAAATGGGTTTTATGGACAAATGCATGAACAGCTCAATATGCAGTCCTTATCTTCTACAGCACATTATTCTTAGGCTGTTGCAACATACTCAGTAATGGTCAACACCTGATCAGTCATGGTGCAGAGTAGCTGCATTGTTATACAAACTGCTCTGGCATTCTGTACATGCACAAAAGCTTGAGATTGTTTTGGCAATAGACTTGGTTCTTACAGTCAAGCAACTGACAAGCATTCCTTAAAAGAGGGAGAAGTGACCAGGTAGGTTTTTAAACAATGTTAATTTTATTTAAAACAACTTTAAATGGTATAAGGAAGCAGTACAAGCTAAGTCAATTAGCAAACACTGAGGCATAAAAACTAGAAGTGTCTAAATCTATCAGAAAAGTTAAACAAGCCATCTAATTAGAAGTACAGGTAATGGGAGGAGAGGCATTTCCGCACTGCATCGCGTTCGAAATGGAACGCGTTCAGGCGGAAAGCTTAAGCCAGCTCCGGGCGCTTTCCCCGTTCACACACAGACGCGCCAGAACGCGTGTAAACGCGTTCCGGAGCGTCTGGGTGCGAATGCTCAAAGCGCCCGAAGCTGGCTTAGCCGGCAAACGCCGGCAAGGGGCGCGCAGACAGCCGCGGAGGCAGATCGACAATCAGCTGTTTGACAAACAGCTGATTGTCAAAGCCGCGCGGCGTCGGAGGCGCGCCCGCAGCCGTTCGGGAGATAGAAGCAGGCGCGAATGCTTCTCCTCCCGAACGGCTGCGGGCGGCTCGTCCGCGTTGGAACGCGTGTAGAGCAGTTTAAAGTGCTCTACATTTCGAACGCGGAAAAGACAGCTGCGGACACGTCGGAACGCAAGCCGCGCGCGGCCAATGCGGATGACGTGTCCACAGCTGTCTTTTCCGCGTTCCGTTCAGCCCCGTGCGAAAACGTCTGAGATTAGGGCCCTGATCACACTCACTTTAAACCTTCTTCAGTCCATCTTGAGGCCTGACTGCTTACATCATTTCATTTCTATCCATTTTATTTGTGGACTTTCCATTCAAGAAAATCCAAATGGAGGATGGGAAGTTCACAAATAAAACAGATAAAAATGGTGTGGGAAGTCAGACCTGAAGAAGGACTGAAGAAGGTTTAAAGTGAAGGTGTGACCATGGTCTAAGGCTCTTTTCACATTGGGATAAATCTAGGGACAAGGACTTGCCACTGGCATGTTAGTGTGGACTGCAGAAGGGCCTATCCCATCACACTTTGTCCAGGGTGGACAAAGCATGGACCACACTAGAGGCCTTTTCGCACACGCGAATTTCAAATGCGTGGAAGACAGCTTCGGACGCAGCATACGCATTGCTGCGACCGGGTTTCCGTTCCGGCATGTCCGGAGCTGTCTTCCACGCGTTCCAGATGCAGAGCACTTTAAAGTGCTCTGCATCCGTTCCGACGCGGACGAGCCACCCCGGCGCGTTCCGGGAGAGAAGCGTTCGCGCACGCTTCTCTCCCTGACAGCCGTCGGCATGCCCCCAGGGCCAGACTTGCTGGGCCGGCGATCGCGCCGGCGCGGCAAGGCCGGTAGACGGGACCCACCGAATTGGGGTTCCCCTTTCCCATCTGCCAGGGTCAGTGAGCCCGATTCGGTGGGTCCCGTCTGTCATCTCCGACGGCCGCCGGGACGTGGCTCCTTCCTGGGTCCGGCAGCCCCAATGGGGCTGCCGAAGCCGGAGAACCACCAGCATCGGCTTCCTGTAACTCCTTTTCGGGGTGGCAGGAGGCCGATGTCGGACTGGCTGGGGCCGAGGAACGCCTTGGTCGACCGGAGCGCATCGCTCCGGTCCCCCAAGGGTCCCCCCCCGCCCCCATTGTGGCCGTCTGCGGGGCGCGGGCACCCCGCAGATTAATCCCCCCCCAGTCCCCGAATCCGCCACCCCCAACCACCCTCCAAGCCCGATCGGGCCGATCTCCGCTGTGTAGGTGCCTACTCCGAGGCACCTTCACCGCGAAGATGTTTCCCCCCCCCCCCCAGGGCCCTGGGAGGACACGCACGCGCACGCGCGCGACGGAGGACTTACCTCATCGCCATCCGGCCTCCGAATGAGGGGGGCATGCTGGGAGCACGCAGCATGCAGCCCACCTAGGCCCCCTATTGGACAAGCTCGGGCTCAGAGGTTGGTTGGGGGTGGCGGATTCGGGGACTAGGGGAGGGGACTGATCTGCAGGGCGCCCGCGCCTAGATCCAGGCGCTCGCACCCCACAGATGGGCGAGATCGGGGCGCGGGGCGAGGCCTTTGGAGATCAGAGCCAGGGGCTCTGATCTCCAAAGGGGTCCTGCCCCATAGGGACCTTGCCCCGGACCCTCCGATGAGCACCCGGGTGCCCGGGCATCTTCGTGCCAGCTCCACAGGGCCCGATCCGGTCCCGTACAGCTGGCACGAAGCGGGGCAGGTGGCTTGACAGTGCTGCCCACCCCTTGGGCGCTCTCACCCAATGGCAGGCAGCGCTGCCGGCCTTATCCCCACCTCTGGCCGGCCTTTGCCGGTCAAGACACTTCCGGATGCTTTTAGGAACTGTCTTAAGCTTCCCGCCTACACGCGTTCCAAATGGAACGCGTGTAATGCGAAAATGCCTCAGGGTACTCTAGCTCAGTAAGGTAGATTTGCCATTGAGATCTACAACTGTCTCAGCATTGGTATAACGAACCAAAAAGACATGTGGATGGGACACCTGCAAGGTCTGGTATACCATGGGGGAGACATTTTGGCAGGTCTCCAGGAAATACAGCTGTAAGTCAGTCTGCCCCCCAAACAGTCAGGTCCAATGTGTTCCAAATCTTGCCGCTACTTCTGATGGCTCTGTAGAGGAAGTGGCCCAAGCTGGAATGGAACAATCAAGCAGCAACCCCTCTCAACTTGGAAAATTTGCCTGCCCTGTAACAAAGAGTGCAAATGCTGAAGGCCTAACATTTCTAGGTTGTCCCATGGAAAGGGAGAAAGAAATTTTAAAGAAGCTACAGTATAGCTAGCTTGAATGAGAGAAAAATTCTGCTTTTCATCTAATTAAAGCCCCTTCGGCACTTATCTGAAATCCAGATTAAGACCCCATTTGGGCCAAATTCTACACCTTCCATTTGCATGTTAATGCAGACTGGGGAGACCCTGCACCTTACTGGTCCTGCTCCAGATGGGTGCAGGATCCAAATTTAGAGGTCCTTTATCTGGATTCCTGGTAGTACTTTTTAATTGGGTCCAAGGGCCTTGATACAGAACACAGAAGGCACACAGATAGCAAACCTCTGTGTTCACGGACGACTAAGGGTTGCTTTTCAGAAGCACAGAGAACAGCTGCAAAGCTTGTCCGAGCTTCTTGGATGCACAGAGGCGTAGACTGGATCAGCACCATCAGTGCAGACATTGTTGATCCAGCCCATGCCTCCACACAATCTGGAAAGGGCCTAAATCGGGCTTCACTTAATCAATCCTAATTAGTTGAGGTTTCCACCACAACCACCCTCTTCCCCCAAAATGCATATTTCCCTATCCTAGGGCCCAGTCACATGATTGTTCTAGGCTGACTTGAGTCGTCCCCAGGACTTGTTGCTCACATAAATTTTAGTAAGTCATTTTCCAAGCCGGCCTAAACCCATTAGACTGTCCTAAAATATGGTCTTGTTTTTACAGAACTGACAGGGACTCAGGCCGAACAGGAATTCCAGTCCATCTTCCGCTTCCTCACATGTGAGCAGGGAGACAGCCTAAAGGAGGCAGAACGGTGCAGTGGTTTGTGGTGCCCAGTATTTCCTTTTGGCCAATTGGCACATGTGGAGTTTGTGAGGAACCTCCCCATCTCTTCAGTTTATTTGTATTATTCCTCTCTCTAGCGTTTTTACACAAATTTATTTTTAAATAATTAATTGCAAGGAAAAGCACATAAAAAAGGAAGGGGGTGTGGAGATGTGGAGGTGGGGGAGCAGGCTTTAAAAAGAACTGCAAACACACATTCTCGCCTCCTTTCAGTGACATCAGTGAAATCCAATAGTAAACGAGATAGATTTCATGAAGCAAAAGGGATGGAGAGCCAAGAGCTCTGTGGAGGAAACCCAGGCTGATCTCTGCAGAAATGTGTGACCAACATCACTCAAGGCGGGGATGGCCCCAGGGCGGCCGATATCAATCCACATCTGACCAGCACTGGTACGATCTGAATTCAAACTCATGAATAGGCCGTCTGACCAGGGCCCTAAAGACTTCACATATACTTCAAATCTTTGCCAAGGTCAAAGAAGAGATCATTTAGGAAATAAAAAAAGATTCAGGGTTCATTCTTCCAAAGTTCAAAAGCACAAAGCAAGATAAAATCCAGTTTTGCTTCATTTCTAATTTTTAAGCCAAAGCAAAGGCAAGAGACTCAAAAGGTCCCTTGAATACATTCCAATCTCAGCCTTGCATTTAGATGTAAATGTTTCAGTATGATTCTTGGATCTCTGCTTCCTATCTGCGTAGCTACAGCCACATTACCACCCCACTTGCAGCTTCATACCTGCTGGCCAAGCTGTGTTCCTGGCTAAGCTGTGATCTGCATTTTAGATGTCCACAGCTAATCAGGACAAGGGAGAGACTGGTGAGTTCCAGGACAGTTGAGGTGTGCAGAGGCACCTACCCAATGAGCGGGTGAACACTCACTAAAGGGTAAGTGCAAACAGGGCCTCTGATTTTCAATTCAAATCTCACTCTTTTATGCTCTAAAATGTGCCTCATGTACATGGTGTTTTCAATAAGCTGTTAAGCATTGGCTTCATTTATTCCAGAAAAGTCAAATAAAAGTATTAAAAAGGACAATATATCTAATAATGCTTAGTTTACATCTGCATATCTTAACCATGGTGAATATTAACACAGAGTCTCCCTGCTGAAACTTGGCAAGCTTCTGTTCAAGCAGTCTGACTTGGAGAAAATGGGCTACCAAGTCTTCAGCAGGAAAGGGGTGAAAGGGAGGCTGTAATGGGTAACTCCAGATGCTTCAGATCATATTTGCTTATTTACTTCAGACAGCTCATCAGTTACTCTGTGGGCTCCAACGTCAAAACAATTTGCTTCACAATGGTCCCTTATCTCTTCTGGGACCCGTTAGATATTAACTGTTTACGTATGCTTTTAATATAGAAATATTGGAGTATTTCTATAACAGCACATTACTAATCCAATGAGGCCACCACCCATCCCAGTCACTGAAAGGGATGACCTTTCTGCAGGTGAAATTTCACAAGAGAAACAACACGTGTCTGTTGCATTGGTCTGAATTCTGGGCTGTACATACTCTGTGGCATCCAACTTCTGTTTCACCTGCCAGTCCATAGTTGGCATCACTAGCTAGGGAATTCCACCTCTTCTGGTGGCATTGTGCTTGCAGGAAAGTTCCAGATAGCATGGAGGATGGATTAGAGCTTCAGGAAGGGTGAGCCAGTGATTCAAAACCTGCCTTCATTTCAGGAAACAGGCTGTGGATCAAATGCAGATGACAACTCTGTTTGCTAAAAGGAAAACATTTTTTTCCAGTCACCGTCTCACTATTTTTTGTGCAGGACATTGCTCACCTCCATTTGCCTGGAGTTAAAGGGACCACACACTTTTGCAATGATGGCCTTATCTTCCATGAACATTTAACTGTCATATAAAGCCAGCCAATTTCATGGCTGACATGACATCCTGTGACACACCACCCAAGCACTTTTTCTAACTGCTGTCAGTATTTTCTAAATCAATGTATGGTAATATGTGTCTAACACTGGCTTGTTACAGGCCAAAGGACAGCATGGAGAAATTTCCAAAGTAACCACTGCATTCCAAACTCCTGTGTGAAGTGTGTGAACCTGCTATTGCTTCCAATGCAATAGGATTTGCCAGTTCAAGGCTAAACACAAAACTGACAAAGGAATTGTTGCTGAATGGAATTATTCCGGTCTATGATGTTAGCTCTGGGTCTATATTTGTGTCTGCCGACAGAGAACGTTATCACAAGGAATAAGGCAAACAAGCAGCAAACCTTTGCACTACATTATAGTTCTTCAATCAACATGTACTGCCACTGTTGCAGATCTGAGGTCAGCACCTGCAAATGGCATTGCCTTCTGATCTTGAAGCAGAAAAAATACACTTTAGGGACCTGAAGATTTGTTGGAGCTACCAATAAATGCTAAAAGGAGAGAGCTCTACTTTGACTCAGGGCATCACTGCCATTAGGGCATTCCATTTGGTCTCTGTTGAGCTAGCTGTGAAACCTGCAAGTATGATATTGATCATGTTGGAAATATAAACAGTGTCAAAACAAGTATACAGGTCATGGATTGCATTCACATGTAGCTTTAAAAAGTATCTCAAAAATGTGTTAGAGATAGTAGCATGTGGCTCTTGTGTTCTCATGCTATCTCTAATCCACATTTCCTAGCCTAGAATGATCGTAAGGGGAGGGAAGGGGGCAGATGGACACGTGAACCATTCCTAAGAAGTCCAGCTGTGTGTTCCCATAGACATTTAAATCCAAATTGAATCTGAATTCGGTATCGAGTTCCCATTCAATTTTTTATTCTCGGATTTTATGAGGACTATCAAGAGAAAATCCAGAGAAAAAAGTTCTGAGGAAAACTGGACTCCCGCACCCCCTGCACAAATGGGAACACTCCTGTAGTATTTGCGGCAGAGATCTCCTTCTGGCCAATGGCTGCCCCAGATGTGGGTGGAATTTCACAGCTGCAAAGTTCTCACCCCTCGCCTTGCCATGTGTGCAATGCTAGACCCCTGATCAAGAAAGGCAAAGGCTTGATTTCCCCTACGAGAGATACATTTAAGTAGCTTCTAACAAGAGACACATTTCTATCAAGTTGGAAAAGAGTGGAAAAGCCAAGCCTCTAGCTTAGCCTCTCTCTCCTGCCCCTCCATGAGAGCTGAAAGGGAGAAATCACTTGTGCTCTATTCTTCCACTCTCCTGCTTCAGAGCACATTCACTGTTTTACCAGGAACCTCTGATCTGAAAGGGAAGGAGTGAAAGGGAAAGTGTGATCGCTTTCTTCTGCTCAGCTGCTTGACCAGGGTGGGCTTACAGGGCTTGCCCTGGGGGGTGGGGGGGATTAAAAGGTCCTGTTCTCTGTACTGGGGATTTGTGCAGAGAGTGGGAATGGCAATATTCAGGTTCAGTCCAGTTAATCGTCAGGCAAATGGGAACAGCCCAGAATGCACACTCAGCCCTGTATCCAGATTAAAACAGTCTAACAGGGGGCCTTTCTGCACAGGCTCTAAAAACGGATTTAGAGCCAGATGCGGGAAGGATTAGGACCTGGCATCCGCACAGGGACCGGAATTAGGGTCCCTTTGAGGACACCATGTCTGCACGTTGGCACACAAAACTGGTTGCTTAAACCAGTTTTGCAGCTGAAATCTGACCCAGATGTAAGACCTGAAAAATCAGGTCTTACATCTGGCTTTTCCCCTTAAACTGGTTTGGAAACGAAAGCTTCAGCACCGGCAGGGAAAAAGCCGGATTGCCGTCCCATGCCCAGCTGTCACAGAGGCAGGGCTGCTGGAAAATATAGTCCATGGCACACGCATGCGCAATCGGCGCTGGCCCTGCTGGTCCCAGAATCGGGTCGGTGGTGACAAGGTAAGGTGGCGGGCACGCACGCAGGACCCTCATTAGGGTGGAGGTGGGGGTAGGACTCAGCTTCCCCTGGCCAGAGAAGGGCTGATCGCCCCTTCTCTTGCCAGGGGAAGCCAGGGAAGCTGGCCGCCAGACTAGCCCACCAGTCAGAGAGGCAGAGCACGCACTCTGCCTCTGTGACAGCTGGGCATGCACCAGCAGGGCCAGTTTGGGATGAGTGCTGGTGCATCCGCACAACACCCACCCTAATCTGTTTCCCTATCCAGTCCTGCCGCCGCAGCCCTGCACGTGTGTGGACATGCGGGGCCTTGGAGAATCTGTCTCTGTTTGAGACAGATTCTTTTTTTAAAACATGCCCCTGGAAAATTGATCTTATAGATCCGTTTTTGGCAGCACATGCAGGAAGGCTCAGGGACTAAAATAGTCCAATCAGGACTAAAATAGTCAAGTGGGAATGCACCCCTAGTTACACAAATATTCCACAATCACAGCTCACCTAGTAATGGGTCTTAACCTTTATTTCAATGTGGACCCCTTGTACATAACTTTTGTTGCCATGGACCCCCACGCTCCACCTCTCACCCCCAGCTGCCCCCCTACACAATACCACTGCTGACCTACACTGGAGTCCCTGTGAGATCCTTTGCAGGGTCTCTGGAACCCAGGGGGTCCCTGGAACCCAGGTTAAGAACTGCTGATCTAGTACACTAAACATCCTTTATCCATGCTCATGCTATATAGATTTTCACTTATAAGATCTGTATCTTTTATTATCTCTTTTCATTATACAAGCCTAACTTTTCAGTTATAAAGTCTTTGGCCTAGGAAAAAAGATTCCATTCTCCCCTTTTCCTGTATTTCAGTAGTTAAAAAATTGAAAAATTGGGTAACATGTGGAAACCAATCAGTCCCCAGTGTTCACATGGCACAGCCCCAGGGTGCACTGTGACTCATCAAAATGGGCTGAGGTGACTCAAAGGGCTGCTGTGCATTTGCACGGATGCCAAGATTGAGCTTAAATCTTTAATTTAACCTTTAATTAGGTCATTAACTTCCAATTTTAGTGTAGATTTAATGGTGTTATTAAAGGTTATTCTATTTTATCGTGTTAGGTAACATTTTCCTTATTTAGAGTTATTTTAGATTGAGTTTGGAACATATTAGAATATTTAAATTAATATAATAACTGTTTTCATTATACAGTTTTTCACTGTAAATTCAATTTTCATGAACCAATTAGATACAGATAAAGGGGCAAGACTATAATGGAAGAGGGAACGTTAGATTAATTGTCTATAAAAATAGCTACTATATGCAGGTAAGAGACTGTCCCACTGAAAGCTACACCCAGCAATGTTTTACAGAAGCTGTACTCCCACACAGCAAAAAGAGGAGCTCAAACATTATGTTACACTCGTTTTCTTATTTCACCTCAAATCCACTTTCTATTATCTATATAATGATCATGGGAAGAGGGTCTGTGAATGATCTAACAAGAGTATGTGTTTCAACTTTCCTAGCACCTGTATATATGCCACAATACTCTTGTGACATACAAACCAGATCAAACAAATGTACACCACTGAAATGTGTTTCCTGATGGCTACAAATGCTTACTCCTAGCCCTCTGGAACTCTTATGAGTCCAATCTTGAAGCCTGTGCAAACTTCAGGGCCAGTACAGGTGCTGGTTTGGATTAGCACTGCCATGCAGATAGGACTGTTCCAGAACATACCTGTCCATAGTCCAAAGCAATGGGCCTCAACTGGTCCAGAAAGACCTTTGGTTTTTAGAAACCTCTGAAATACACTGGTTTATTATGATTATAACTTATTAACGCTTTGAACATTCCAGCTCATCTTGGGAAATTAAAAAAAATGAAAACTGTACCATTTATTTACCTGCTTCCTCAAAAGTAGAGTAGATGGGGTCATGTGGGACAGCTGGGAGAGGGGAAAGATAGTAATGGGAAAGGTGATGTGCCCTGCAGCAAATAGACTATGTCACCTGAATCTGCCTGCACTTGAGGAAGCTAATGAGTTAGATACAGGGTTTCTTAACCTTGATTATGTTGGAAGGAGTAATTAAACTCTATGAAATATTTCCCACTCATTAAGTCTTCCAGATTAAAATATAAAACAATGTATATAAAAAAAGGTACAGTATATTCTGGTGTATAAGACTACTTTTTAACCCAGGAAAATCTTCTCAAAAGTCAGGGGTCGTCTTATACGCTGGGTGTTGTCTTCTTATATGGCGAGTATATCCCAGACTCTATATTTTAACTGGAAAAGTTGGGGTCGTCTTATACACCCAGTCGTCTTATATGCCAAAAGATACAGGTAAGTATCAATACCTGTATTTTTTTTTTCATGCCTACTCAAATTTTGTGCATGCCGAAAGACTCATAGATCATTCATGGAGTTGCTTTTTGGCCTAATATTTTTATTATGATTACACTTTTAATGAAGATAATTAAAACAGTAGTCCAAAATACAACTACATCAATGACTGACAAATCCCAGGGCATGCAAACACTTCGACAAAACATTTAAAAATCAATTGACTTGATACCCACACCATTTACAATGCCAAAGCAATAATAATCGAGCCCTGATTTCTCTTCCCTGAACATTCTGCAGTCAACCAGCTGCGGCCAGTATTCCTGAGGTGACCAATAAAATATTAATTTATACCCGTGCTGCATTTTGACTCCTTCTCCTTTTCCCATTGTAATGCAGGACATGTTTTTTAAAGGCCTATTATATCAAATATCTATTACAGGTGCTTAGATTTTAAACAGGCTAGATTAATCAGATACAAAAGTTATTGATTTTTCTCCTGCATATCCCACAGGTGTCTGGGCACATTTGCCAGCCCTAAGAACCACAGTGCATTACAATTAAAGATAAGTCTTTACACAAATAAGGGGAACATCAATTGCTAGGAAGCAGAGAAGCAAAATGGCATGGTCAGACAAAACTCATTTATAAAACTGGAATGATCTGCATCAGTTGTTGTTGAGCAAGAGGCAGCATATACAAACTGTAGACAGAATTCAATCCACCTTCTTTTAATTTAGAATAGATTGTAGTACAGCACAAACACCTAATGCTAGTTCCTGAAATAGGCTCTGCTAGAAGCCCATGATGTGCTTTCTAGCCTTACATACAGCTGAAGAAATAATTCTGTATGTTTAGTTCCATCTGGATGACAACTCTCTTCTATCAAAAGCCCTTTCTGCACCGGGCTTTATTCTGGAATACATTCTGGAATAGTGGCCTGCTATCCACATGCTGGTGCAGACTATGGTATAGAAAGGCCCCTATCCCAGGATATGATCTGGTTAGGCTCAGTGCAGGAACTCAAAAACTCTTTGATCACAACTAACTAATACATGTGGTTTTGCAGAACCCTAAAAATTCACTACTTCATGCCCTTTGTGTGCCTAAGCTCAAATGGAAAGACCTTTTCAATATGTGGGTAGCATCTGCCATTTTGTTTGGCAGAGAAAATAAGCAGGAAGTTTATCTTGGCTTTGCTGACTAGAGAAAGACTTTTGACTTCAAAGGTCACATCAGAACATGGAAAATAGTAAAGAAGTGGATTCTGATGGACATTTACAATAAATAAGCTACTGTAAAAAATCATTCAGTCGCTGAGAATAGAGAAAGAAATAAGACACAGGCAAATACTGTTTAATCCGTATTCAGTGCGTATTGCAGAAACATGGTGGGAATGGAAGAATTGACAACCTAGGATGAATTTGCATTTTGCCTCCTGTCCTAGGGAGGTGAATGCTTGGAATGCTTCTGGAATGCTTGGAGTGTCCGCACTTGCAGATGCCCAAAGCACTGAAACTTAGCTGGCGCTTAACTGAGCACCGTCTAAGTGCAAATTGCCGACATTATGGTGATAATCGCAGAGCCCAAGCAACAGTGCCAGTGCACTGCCATTGCTTGGGCAATGCAGCACACAATCTGTTGGAACTTCTTAGCTTAGGAGAGCTTGCTTCTAGCAAGTGCACAGCAAACAGCGTGAGTGCATGGAGTTCATATCCAAGAACAGTCTCTTCTGCATTCCAAGTGGAAGGTTTATTGCTTAGTAGCTGCAGACTATATGCTTGTATATGGTAAACAAATGCATGGATATATGTAAAGAATACAATACAGTATATACAAATTAACCATTATCATATGAATATATGCAATAACACTACATGATTACTGAGAAACTGAGATACACACAGATGAATCAACATGTGATTATAGGAAACATCTATTCAATGTGAGCTGTGACCAATCCTAGCAAGGGACTGTTCTTTGGTGTCACATCGAATTTCTCACAGCTAAAACAGGGTACAAGATTACATAGCACCTGTTATTATTCAGCTCAGGACGGCCTTCCGGCTTAGCCATATAAGCTCTGGTACTGTTGTCACATTTCACTGGGGAAATGTCCTGACACAATCATGCCTGCATAATTGGTCAAATACTGCAAATGCAGTGTGCAGGGCCATTATAGATGTGGACTACTTTTAACTACTCCACACCTATACATGCAGGGGGAACTCTGGCATGTGCAGAGCACTTCAAGTAAAGAAATGGCTCTGCGACATGTGGAGGCAGCATATGAGAGTTCCTCCCATCTTTACCATTCACGTTAAGTCCTCTCTTCTACGGATGTGCACGAATGGTTTTTCTTAGCATTCAGTTTGTAACAAATCAAATGTTAGAAAATCTGTATTTGTTTGAATAGATCCCCTTCGACTGTAGCAGGATTCTATTTGATATGAATGTATTCATATGAACTTGTATGAACGTTCAATACAAACGATTTCCTATCCAATACAAACAATTACATATCCGATACAAATGAATATGTACCCGATACGAACGAATATGTATCCGATACGTATGCTGTAACATATCTGTACTCTGAAAGCATCAAATCTGACCTGAATCCACTTTTAATCCACTCTCGATCCATGTCAAATGCAATCTGGAACTGTTACAGATGTGACTTGCAACTGATTTCCCACTTCCCCAGTTTAAGGAACGTCCAAACTATTTGTACAAATGTTAATGTACAAATGTCATAACATTCAATTTGTGTACGAATGTCTGAATTCGAATGAATATTCGTGCACTTCTCTACTCTTTTCCCTTCAGACAGTCCCTGAGCTCCTTCATCCTAAAATCCAAAACAGCAAATAGGAGACATGTTCCCCTGGTACCAAGACATAAATATCAATAAACAAAGCACCTAATAAGCTGTACAAGCTACCACTCAGATTTCAGCCACCAATTTCAGAAGGGAACACAGGAACCAATAAGAAATTGGGAAACAATTGCTAAAAATCTACAGTCGCAGGCTGCCAGTACAGCCCTACTGGATCAGGCTGCAGACCACCTTAGGCCAATTTGCACCTGGCCTTCTAGTATATGCTGGGATAGCTTCTGGGAAGCACTACCTGCACTTGCAGGAGCTGTTTCTACATCAGAAACTTCTCCTGCCATTCCAGAAGCTACCCCAGTGGCTACTAGAGAGGGTACATGAAATTGTACACCACTTGTGTCTGCAACCTTACCTGTTCTGGCTAAAAGAATGACTGTTCACACCTCTGCCCATACCGGGGGTCATCTGAGGTGCCACACAAGCACACTGGGACCTAAGGTGACCCCAAGTGCAACTGCACATGCATGTCACATTAGTGCTGTTGTGGTGACAGTGCTTGTGCATTTGTGCTGGGCTCTGCAGAGAAGATGGCAGAGACTGGACATGCGTCTGGACCTAGGTAGGGCTGCGGACATGTTGGGGGTTGGTTTGGCATACACTAATGTTCACAAGTGTGAATGCTAGTGCACACCAGTGGGTGCAGAATGCCTCTAGTCTCACACAGCGGCCTACCAATTGTTTCTGGACATTCTCAAATAAAAGGCAAAGGCAAAGCCTTCCCTTCTCACTGAAGCCAATTTCCAGTTACAGCAATTTAGTACTGGAGATAAAATGGCTGACTCTGGGTTCATCTCCTGTCCATCACTAAACTGTGCAGGCCAGAAATGTCAGAGCTGTGGAAACTTTGTTCCACTGCTTCAAACACTCCAAAGGCTGAGGGGCATCAGGCCAAAGAACCACCCACAAAGATGATAGTTTGATGCTGCCTTAGAAAAGTTCATCATGAAAGTTAAAGATGAAAGTACAATTTATGGGCTAATGCTAAATAGTAAGAAGATAAACGTAATGCCAACCTGCATGCTGTATGAATTTAGAATAGATGAGAAAAAAGTGGAGGAAGTAGACTATTTTATTCCTTTGCGTGCAAGTATAGTCACAGATGGACAGATGCTAGAGAATTAAGGGTAAGAATAATCCTAGCCTGTTTTGGCCTATGGGCTGTAATAAACCTGACTGATTGATAGATGATCTTAAGGAAGACATTGATGACATAGCTAGAGGGCATCATGAAGGACCTGACATTTCTTTGATAACAAAGAGCAGAATCATAAACTAATGGTTTCCCTTGTGATAATACACAGAGAGTAGATTTCTTTGGAATCAGGAGATTGTTACTAAGAAAACCATAGTCAGCAAAAGGAAGAAAGGAGCTATAAGAGCTGAAGACTATCGGCATGTCCCCATGGAATCCAGTTGCTTTGCTTGTGAGGTGTGTCATAAAAGTCCACATTGTAACTTGCAATAAAGCATCCCCATGTGGTTTGGGGCAATGCAGATTCAAATTATACGTTCCTGTCCCCATGCAAGCCGCAGCGTGAACCTCCGTCTTTTTCTCCCCACCCACCCACCTACCCTCTCCTCTGATAGGAAGCCGGGTAGACGTCACCATAATCTATCCCACCTGCTGCAGTGATAACAGGCAAACAGCTGCAGCAGTGACAGGCAAACACCTCAGTTGCACCTCCACGAACAGAAAGATCATTCCTTTCCTTGGCCACCACAGTTAAAAGCATAATCAAAAGCTAGTTAAAAGCATAACTAAAAGTAGATCATTCCTTTTCCTTGGCCGCCACAGGTTAGCGGAGGTGCGCACATCTGCATGACAGAGGGCGATAGTGCCCCCCCCACTTGCAACCAGCTCAAAATTTTCTCCCAATTCAGGTCCCAGACTTGCTGTCAGGGAAGGAGGGGGCGTAATAACTGTAGTGATTTATTTAAAGAAATCCCCAAGTGGCTGCTGATTGCAGTGTGCACAGCAGGAACAGGGAGCAGAGGCAAAATCTGCCCACTAATACTGCAGCCGCCAAGCTCCACCCCAAATAACCCAGGAGCATCCGCATGACCCCAGGACAATACGTGTTAGCCCCCTATTTCGGAAGGAGTACACTTGCTAAGTGGGTTTTTTTAAAAATATGTATTGTCTCACATGTAGCCCATATTAGGGCTTTGCATGGAGATGCTCCCGCGGTGACCTCAGAATAATTTTGGAATATTTTCAGCATGGGGACAAGCCCATTGCATCTTTTTGCACTAAGTGAAAAGCTCCAGATGGGCGGAACTCCTGGAAGCTGCATCTATACATGCAGGCGTTCCCTATGTGCTTATAGCAGTAGACTAGTTTAACACTTCTTCCAAGTGGAAGAGGTGCAAATGAAGCTTGCAACGCTGGGCACAGGTGTGGTTGTGTGCTGTGTCACCTGGTCACCATGTGGTTGCTGTGTGGCAACTGAACTGTGCATGCATTACCTCAATGGAGGTGATTCACATTAACCCAGAGCAAAGTTAAGCATCGGTTAGGTTTGAATGGTTTGGGCATCCTGAAGTGTGGATGCCCAAACCATTCCATAACTTCACTTCCCTGGGACATTCCCCAGGGATGTCGAAGTTTGAAGGGCTGGCTAACCTTTGGTCCACTAGATATTATTTGAACTCCAACTTACATTTCTTTCCGCACTTTCCTCTTCTGGACTGCTTCAGCTCGTCCATTTCACCTAGGGTGATCTACTTGCAGAACTGGTCCCAGGGGTCTGAAACAAGGCTCGCAGCAAGCTCCCAGGGATCCAAGGCCTGGGGGACCCATTTCTGCATCACTTTGTGGTCCAGTTTACCAGGTGCTAGTATGTTGTAGAAATTTTTAAACAGGACTACCAATAAACCAGACTAGGTTACACCTAGTCTAATAGCAGGGTGTGTGGTCTCCTTTATATTGCACTGTTGTGCAGAAGGGAGGCCTCTCAGCTTGTTCATAAACCAGATTAATAGTAAGTGCAGAAACAACCTTAATCTAATTAAAACTGGTGTCCAATAGCATGTAGAAAAGCTTGCACTATCCACCCTTGCTCTAAGACATGTGCTTAGAAAATATGGTTCCAAATATTGGGCCAATTCACACTTCGGCCCATAGTTGATAATTAGGCAACATCTGGGCAAGTGCATCTGTCTTTGCAGGAGGTGTTTACAGCACAGAACTGTTCCCTGCCTGCCCAGAAGTTGCCTAATTATCAACTAGCTGAGGAGCACAAACTGTGCTCCACAAGCTTACCAACCCTTACCCCAACTAATCACATCTGGCTGGTGACCACCCACACCTCTGCTGGCCAGAGAGGCCAACGGAGCTGCCGCAGAAACGCACTGGCAACTCTGCTAACCTCCTGACATGACTGCAAAGAGCACCAGCATCGTCATGGCAATGGTGTGGATGCACATGCCATCGCAGTGAGCGCTACACACAAGATGGTGGCGCCCAGCAGAAGACCAGTTGAAAAGTGAACAGAAGGTAAGTGTTCGATCACGGGGGGGGGGGGTTAGACTATTGTTTAATAGTGTTTGCAAGTGTGAATGCTAGTAAATGTTAGTTGATTGCACTCCTTTCCTGTCCAGTGGATGGGAAGTGCAAAAATGGCTCTTGTGTCAGCATCAAATTATAATAAACAATCCCTAAATCAGATGTTGCTGAACTTTAACTTCCTCTGGCTGGGGCTCATGAAAGATATAGTTCAGCAATGTACTGAGAACTTTGATCTGAACATGCCTGATCATACAGTTAGTAACCCGATAAATGTGAAAAATGTACTGTATCTCGACTGGTTTGACAGCAGTGTTGACAAATCCATCCTGATGTCTTCAGTAATCTGAAATGCACACAGCAGTAAATCTATGGATCGCTGCGCCTTGTGATAGTTTTGCTTTTTTTTGTCAAGAGTCAGTGGCTTTTTCTGACTGTCTCTGTAATTACTGTGGCAGCTAATGCTAATACTATTAATACCAAATGTGGTGGTTGAAGTTCCGATGCCCTGTTAACTTGAATGTTTTCATAAGAAGTAATGTGAGATGAGATAATGTGATATGAGAATATTCTCCAGAGAATATTATTCAAGAAGGAGCCTATTCTATGACAAAAGACTATTATCTGAGTACATTTGAAAATTTTCTAATTTTTCACCTCGATTTTAAAAATTATAAAAGAAGGAATATTATAGAATAATAAAGAGTAATTCCTTATTTGCAATAAAAAAATCCTCTTTTTATATTGTATTATATTGTATTCTCTGACCTGAAAATACAAAAAAATGTAATGCTCTATAATTATGTACCAGTAGATATTAGTATATTAAAAGCTTCTTATTTTCTAGAAAATTCTCCAAGCAAAGAATCTGAATCCAACAGCTTGTTGTTTTAAGCTGCATTTAGACAGGGCCTAAAATATGGGATTATCCAGGACTACACTGGGGTTGCCACACATATCCATGACGAGGGATGTGCACGAATATTCAAATCCATCTAATGTTGACATTTGAACTAGAATCAGATTTTTGGATAATTCAAATGTGTAGATTCGTATCTGTCATATATGAATCTGTGCAAAAATTATACGTATCTTGCGTTTTAAATACAGGACTAAAATGGTATGCATACGGAATAATATGGGATGGATACAGATTTTTTATAGAATGTGTACAGATACTTATAACAGATATGAATGTTGTCAACGTTTGTATCTTTAAATACAAATCTAACATTACAGATTCAAATGTTACGGATTCAAATAGGATTTTATGACATTCAAATCTACTTGGATTTGAACGTCCAAAATACATTCATGCACATCCCTATCCATGACAAATACCAGCAGAGCCCCAGGATATAGGGGTAAAATCCTGCATTATTGTTATTTCAGGAAAATTAACTCCCAACTTGGGTTTCCTGGAATAGCAATATATTGGGTTACCTGTGGGATGCTCACTTCCACGATCCATCAGAGAAAATGGCTACCACGCAAGTGTACATCCGGCAACTGCACTCTTCTGGATGTTTCACGCAATAAAAATACCTGGAAGTACACACTACACTATTGCAGGAGAAAATGCGGGACAGGCTAGGGCCACACTTGCCCTGTTCTGCCATTTGACAAGGATGGCAAGAAGCAACTGCAGGATCTAAACAAGATTCTACATTTTCCTTTTGCGCTCTGGAGACAGCCTTAGCCTACTCTTTTTATACTTTGGTTTTTTTATACTACTTTTTTTATACTACTCTTTTTGTACACCACCATATTCACTTTGGGTGCCTCCAGATGGCAAGCGGAAACTGTGGGCTCTTTTGATCCCACAGTTGTCTGTCACTGCCACTGCCAGACAGCAGAACCCCGATTGCTTACCTCATCTGTCATCTCTTGCATTACTGTTCCTGTTGCAAAATAATTGTACGCTAGCAGGCACTCACCCACTTCCACGCTTTTTTCCTCTGCACTTGTTAACATATGGTTATTTTGAAAGAGCAACAATAGCGAGAAGAGCAGGCATATGGAAGTAAAGCATAGCTACTCTGGGAAATCCAGTATCACTATTGGATTTTCCATAATAGTGATATATCAGATTTTAGATGGACTAACTAGACTATACTGAGATTTCCACAGACATGTGCAGCAATTCCATTACAGTCCTGGAAAAAATGCAAGTCTAGAGGCATTTTTCATGTTCATTATTAAATTATTAGTAAATAATTCTTAGTAGTTATAAATAAATGTTATTTATGAGCTTTCTTTCAAAATTCAAGGAGTTTTACAAGATCGTTTCAGTTTCCTTCCCACTGGAAAATGAGACACTATTCTTACTGAAGCTGAACTATTTAGAAAGCAATCTTTTAAGGTCATTTTTAAAAACCATTAGTACATTGCCAACTGCACTACAGGGCATCAAGTGCAACCATTCTACTTAATCAGACTCACAGCCTGATCCTCAGCAAAATCAATGGCAAAACACTTGAGAACGGGAGGCACAGAGGCAATACTGAAGGGTATTTATTTTGTAACCAACACCAGACATTGACAGTCTCCTAAGGTATGTTCAAAAGTGAAGGAGAAATAGCAGAAATTGGATCATTTTTCAGCATTTGCCATGGAAAACTATCATATGCCATCCAGCCACTTGGGGAAAAACTGACTAGTCACTATGCTGATGTTTTCTCTCACTCTGAAAGCGGACTGAAGCTGCATTAAAATTTAGGCGTGAAGCCAGCCAATGTTATACATTGTAATTCTCTCAGATTTGGGAGCATGCTGTTCACATTTACTAGTCTATTTGTGGCTGTGTTTAGATGTTGAAAAATTCAGCAGGCATCTGTTCCCACGACAATGTGAACAGAGGATGGAGGATGCCTGCCAGCTATCCCACAACACAGGGGATAATGGTGGTGGACGTCTGCCAACCATGCTTGATTCCAAGAACACAGAAAAGTGGAGGGCAGGAGAGTGCAGAGTAAAGCACTTTGTGCACTGTGCCCAAATGAGGCATTCACAGGATGGCCTTTTACAGTATATTGATAGAGATATAAGCCATATTCATAGCTGTAAAGCATGTTGTGCAGGCATAGAAGGGCATGTGCTACTGGCCCACTGACAGGCTGCGTAACAGACACCACCGAAGAACTTTGACACTTCAGTGCCAGTTTAGCAGTATTTCCACCACTTGCTTGAACATAGCATTCAACATCTAATAAGAAAAAGGGAAAGGAGAGCTAGCCAAACCTAAATTATTTCACTGCTCACTGAATGTTCGAAGGAGAATAAAAAAGGAGTAGAGCTAACAGTTTTGAAACTCAAAATGAAAATAACAGTTAAAATAATTATTAAGGAAATAATTTAGTGCTTTAGTCTGTTTGAAATAAATATAGTATTTTAGGAATTATGAACATCTTCAATGCTTTTATTCTAGTTAAGATGCCCAAATTTTTTTGTTCACATTCTTTCAGTTGTTTATTTGTTTCCATACCATTTTAAAATTGAAGTCACCAATTTTTTGCACATTTTTCATTAGGAAAACTCCCAAATATTTCATCCTTTTACATCCTCTATTTAGGCCAGTCAACCTTCTCACCTCTGTTCCTCTAGGGGTATAGTAAGAAACATAATTTCAGAGTTGTCTATATTGATATGTAGAGCAGATATCTTTTCAAATTGCTTGACCTTTTCCGCCACTCCTTTAACAATTTCAGTTGGCTTAGATGATACTACAATTGCATCATCTGCAAAGAGGTTAACTCTCAATTCCTCTTGGCCTATCTGGTAACCCCGCCAATTTGGGTCTTCTCTCAGCATATTGGCAAGTGGCTCAATCGCCATCGTAAACAATATTGGTGATAGTGGGCACACGTTTTACACCTTGCCCCAAAATTATACTCCTAGATTGTACACCATTCACCTGTATTCTTGCAGTATTTCCCTGGTACATTTCATTCAGCATTCTATTGAACCCTTCTAATAACTTGTTTAAATTACTATGACTAATACTGTCAAATGCTTTGTAAACATCAAGCTTCAGAAGAGCTAATTTAGAGGAGTGCTTCTTAGCATGATAAATCACATTCAAAACATTCCTAATTGGGTCTGCAATGGTACATCCCTGAATAAAACCATATTGGTCTTCATTTATCACATGGGTCATAATTCCCCTCATACACATCATTATGATCTTCATAAATAACTTATAATCGTAATTAGACAATGTGATTGGACGGTAAAAGCCTGATAACTGTGGATCTTTCTGGGCCTTAGAGATTGTAATTATTGTTGAGGATTTCCAAGTCTCTGGTATCACCTGGTGTTGTAATACAGCGTTAAACACCTTCTTCAAATAAGGCAGTAGATCTGCCTTAAATAGTTTATAAAAAGATGGTGTATATCCATCTGGGCCTGGTGATTTTCTTGGTTTCATTTCAGCAATAGCTTGAATTAACTCCTCATCTTGTATTTCTCCATTTAACATTTCCTGCTGTTCCTGAGTAAATTTGTCATTTATTATTACATCTCCCTCTTCCACTTTTTTCCTCTTATAAAGCTGTTCATAAAATTCTGCCATAGCTTCAGCTATTTGATCATTACTTATGACTTCTTGTCCTGCCAAGTTTCTTAATCGAGTTATATACCTTTTACCTTCTCTTTTTTTCAGACATCTCACCAGTCTCTTTGTTCCTACTGAATCATATGTTTGAAATTGATTCTTAACATTTAAAATCAGTTTTTGAATCCTATATTCCTCTATAGCCTCCAACTATTTCTTCTTCTTTCTCCATTCTCTCCTTATCCTATTTGAGTTGGTACGCATATATTCCCTTTGCAGGTCATCCACCACTCTACATAGATGTTTATATTCTTCCCTTCTCTTCTTCTTAACATTGATTTCAGCTGTTATACAGTGCCCCCTTATTGTTGCCTTGAAACCATACCATAGTATATTCAAAGGTACCTCTCCCATATCATTAAGTAAAAAATATTCCCTTATTGACCTTACCATTCTTTCTCTATCTCTTTCCATTTTTATTATCTCCGGATTGAATCTCCATATCTGCCTACTTCTTGTCCTATCTACTTCTAGCCTGACCACCAATGGTGCATGGTCTGAAATCCATACTGACTTAGTTCCAACACCTCTTATTCTAAAAGGAAATATCTTGCTCAATAAGACATGGTCTATTCTAAAGAAGGTTTTGTGCCTTGCTGAATAAAAGGTAAATGGTTTTAACGTTAGGCCCGCTTTGTTATAACAGTCAACCAAATTCCTTTTGTGTATTTCCAACTTATTATCCCTTCTTCTTCTATTCCTTTGTAGTTGTTGTTCTGTTTCTATTTCTATATTCAGATCTCCCCCTATAAACACAGGGCTCTCCGCAAATCTTTGCAGCATATCTAATACGTTTGTTAAATACTGTTTCTGTGCATTGTTTGGTGCATAAATGCTTGCCAAAGAAATTTTCTGTCCCATTAACATCACTTTAGCAAAGACATATCGTCCCTCAGTATCTTTCTTACAGTCCAATAATTGGATATTTACATCATTTCTTATCAATATTGCTACCCCTCTGGATTTGCTCTTACCCCTAGACTCTATTTGAATTGACCATTGGTCCTCGTTAAGTAGTTTCATCTTATTCCGTTTTAAATGTGTTTCATGAAGAAAAACAATTTGAATCCGTTCTGACTTCAATAGCCTGGAAAGCTTATATCTCTTTACCACAGTTCCTAACCCATTTATATTTAGAGACATTATCTTAAGTTCCTCCATTCTTCCTGTGACCTTTTCTTATTGCCAAAAGGTTTGTTAGTCTTACCTATTCAGTCCTAATCACAGCCCAGCTGCAGCTCCATGTTGCCTGGTTTGCTCTTCCCCAGAGAGCGCATTGTCCCCTCTCCTCCTTTACTTAAACCACGTTCAATATCAAATTATATTCCCATACTTCCCCTTTCTCACTTCCCTCCTGCACAAATAATACCTTCAATCAAGCCCTTTCTCTACCCCCTCTGTGTAGTGCTTTCTTAATATCCCTTTCTTGCAATTTTCTGTAATCTCTTTTTCCCTGTTCTTTCTTCTTGTGCTTCTCTTTAGTTTCTGGCAGACCCTCTCCATTTGAATCTTGTTCTTGGTCTCCATGGTCCGGGCTGTCATCAGTCTCCTGCTCCTGAATCAATAGCTCTGCCTCCTGTTCCATTGTAGCTCTGAAGAGCTTACCATTCAAAAACACTAGAATGGCCACCGGGCCAAACCCCCAAGAGAAACAGAACCCTAAATCCATGATTCTTGTAGCAAATGGGCGTAACTTTGCCCTGTTTCTTAATGTCTCAGATGAAAGATCCAGAAAAACTCTGACTATATTATTTTCACATCTCAGTTCAGGTTTAGCTCTGAGGGTTTTGAAAATATTATCCCACATTGACTCACGCACAAAGGCTACCACCACATCTCTCTCTTGATGGGGCCTGGAAGCTCTAGCCGATCTACTTCTATGAGCTCTTTCTACATCTGAAGTTGCAATTTGTATTCCCTGTGAAACCAATCAGCCAGTTAAGTGTTCAGTCAGTTCGTGGGGGGCCAGTTGAGTGGTAAATTAGCAAATCTTAATTTCTTTCTTCTTAAACAATCCAAGACTTCACCAGGTCTCTCCGTCAAAGTCTTGGTAAGCTTATTTAAATTTTTAAGCTCAGTTTCGTTCTGCTTAACTTTTTCCTTTGTTTGTACAGATGACGCTTTCACCTCTTTAATTTCATTATTCAAGTCTTTCATTCCGCTACACAGCTCCACTACCGTCTCTCCTATTTTCTTGAAAGCTGTAATTCGGTCGTCAAGTTTCTTAATAAAAGAGGCCAAGTCCTGAAAAGTCCCTAAGATTTTGTTCATTTTCTGGTTAAGAGTTCCCATATCTTTCTTCACTAACGCCGCACCTCCGTTGCTTGAAGCCATCTTCTCCTCTCCCTCCTCCGCACTTGCCTATCGTCCAAAATTCTTAGCCACCAAACACTCAAAAATATCTGTCCCTGAGACTTACTTAAGGCACGTTTTGCTCACTGCTTTCCTCTTGGAAGGTCCCCTTCTCCTTTTTCTTAACAACTTTCTCAAGAGGAGTAACTGGACACGTCTTCACTCCTCGAGCATAAGTGCTCCCTCACCCCTAGCGCTCCCTCGCCCCTTGTCTCATCTTTGATGAAATCGCAGAACACACACATCAGATTAAATTAATTTAAAGATTTACTATGATTCCCTCTCTTCCAGATTTCCACCTCTCTTATTACTGATCAGTAAGAGCCCTGTGCAAAATCATGACCTCTTAATGAAAAGAGGAACTTTGCATCTTTTGATTTCTCCTTCTTAAATCTGCTTTTCAATCTTGGTATATGAAAGAAGGGAAGTCAGTCAGTGACACTTATTTTGAAATTGTGGAGGAAGAGAAATAGGATGTGTCTGCCTGGCCTGATTCTACTATTTGTGGATATTTTCTCTGGTGATACCCACATGCCCATCAAACTGATGTTCATCCTAGTGCAGTGATGGCCAACCTATGACATGTGTGTCACAGGTGACACACCAAGCCCTTTTAGGTGACACACATGGTCACCCTGGCACCTGGGCATGTAGTGCTTGCTTATTCTTGAAGTGTAAGAAATACTAACTTTAAATTGAAGATTTAGCAAATGAAATTCAGCAACAAAAGTCACTAATGTAAAGAATTATTTGTTTTTGCTTTTAATAAAATAAATATATCAAAAATATAACTTTTTTACTAGAGCTACAAATATCACAAAATTATGGATATTTCTAGATGTGACACAGCACTCAAGTTAAGCTAGGTTTTCTTGCGAATTCTGACACACCGAGCTCAAAAGGTTTGCCATCACTGTCCTAGTGTATTTCAGTATTCACTGGGAATATGCTGGTATTAGGATTTGAGCCAGAAGGTACAATCCAGCTCCTTCATCAGCAGACAAATAAAAAAGCAAAAGGCAATTATGCTGCCTCCCATTTCCTTTGAAACCAAACCCACTTGACAGCCACTTAACATGGAACCTCCCCATACTAGAAGACATAACAAACATCTAGTGTGATTGTCCTTATGACATATCAAAATGAGGTCAACTGCTCTCTGCTCTCACCCCTTCCTGACTGAAGTTCCTCCCTGGGACTCTAAATGATTGCTCCTACTGTGTTGTAGCTCCTCCCCCTCTCTCCTAAGGAATTCCAGCACAAAACAGTAAAAAGGAAAAAAGGCTGGTAATGCAGCACAAAAACAGTATATTTATATAGGTGCTTGTGTTCCTATAAGCATTCCAGCTCAAAGTATGAAATAGAACAACAAAAAATGTAATGGCAGAAATCTTGACCACTAGATATGATTGGCTGGTGTGATTAGGGATGGAAAGAGTAGAGAATGCTTTCTCTCCCTCCCATGAAACTTGTATGCCTAGTCTCTACAGCTCCCACAAATGCTTTCTGTGTAAAAAGCAATAAATTGCAGATGCACTAGATTGAAAGGTCAGATCGCCTCTTACAATAGTTAAACTGAAACTCAAGAGTAGTGTAAGGTACCTAAACAAAGCATTCATTCTTTTTTCGATAGGAAAATTTGCAAAATCGAACAAAAACTATTATGTGCAGTCACACAGTCTTTGTGTTAAGGCCTAAGTACTAGAAGTTCATCTATTAACAGCCTAGTTATATAGGATCTTTCTGCACTGAAAGCCCATGATCTGAACCAGGGGGCTTTGTCAATCCTGCTAGTTTGGACCACGGTTAGATCCAGACCAGCCCCTGCACCAGAGCCCCTGGAAAACCTGTTTCGAGGGGGTGAGCTTTGGTGCATCACTGAAAAGGGTTCCCTGGTGGTCTCAAACACAAAACATGGGTTCACCAGTAAACTTGATATTGAGATCTACTGGTAATTCAGATCAAGAGCTCTTGATCTGGATCATGCTCTGTCCTATGCAAGGCAGCAAATCAGGTATAGCATAGCCTCATGTATTCCAAATTAATATGGAGAACGGATGCCTGTAGTCCCTTTGCTGATCCTGCTTGACACTATAGAATGGCCCACAGTTAAGGTACATTACACTTTCTAAAACATCTGAATGTAATATAAGAACTCTTAGCCATTCCAGTGATTTCTAAGAAGTATTTCCTTCCAGTTCTTTAAATAACATTTATTTACTTTTATTTAAAAAAAAATATTATAGACCCATATATATAATAGGGCTAGGCTACTTTTATTCTACCCCTCCCACCCTTTTTTTGGAAGCAACAATGCTGCTTCATACTTTTAAACAGCAGAAGATCATGAAATAATTTACCACACTGCAAGATGACTTTTCTTGATAGACATATTAATATTTGTCAGTCTACCCAAAGTCACTATCTTCCTGGAGCAAACAACACAAACAGAATTGGTAGTATAGTTGAGATGTACGTCAAGAAAAATGTGGATTTTATAGTCAGATCTTGTGAAAATCTTTGTACAAATTCTCTCGAGTGTGTGATTTGTGGCATGGATATTAAGAAAATAAAAAGTGATTTATGTGAACAACTGATCGTAAATACCTTCATATAACCAGATCCTGCCTAATTATTCATGTTATGGTAAGCAAACATAAAAGTCTTGTTTTTCACACAAAAACGTTGAAAACATACACTATTAGAGAACACCCCCCACAAGATATGCTTTATGAATTTCCAAGTCAACAGCAATAAATAAGATATTAAAGTGTCCTCCTATTCTGCTGATGGAGCAAATATCATCAATATCTCTGTTAAACATCACAAATCTTTTTTGTTAAAGTGAGATACTCAAGGATATTTTAACCCTTAGCAGTAAAGCCAAACCAACAGGGAGTTTAGACATTTTTTTGCGCACAATTAAAAAAATATGATTATGTAATACAATTTTAGGTCATTCCATGGAGAAATCAAGCACTACTGTACATGGTTTGGCTGCAGAGATAAAAACAACTGGAATACAGAAAAATTACTACTGTCTAAAAATTGCATAAATTTTCACTTGTATTGAGTTTTAAAAGTTTAGAAGAAGTAAGAGAAAAAAGAAACTAAAACCGGGGTTTGTTGTTTTTTAACCAAACAAACTATTGTCATTCTTTGTACAAATTTCTGGTTCTCTTATGGGAAACTATTATGATAAGCAATCAGTGTTGAGAAAAATGGCAATCCAGTTACAAAGTCTGCAATAAATCTGGGAAGCTCCATTTTATGAATTACATATAAGCAAAAACAAAACAAAACAGAAAATGGCGAGAGATCATGGGCCTATTCGCACTACAGCCCATAGTGCATGATTAGGGAACTTCTGCATCCAGACAGAGTGTAAAACTTGGGAGTATCCCAGGGCTATGTTTGAATTGCCAGTCTTGTCTGTGGTAATCCCAACATAGCCCCAGGATATAGGGGCTATATTTTGCAGCATTGCTGTAAGTGGAAGAAAGAGCTCTCAACTTGTATTTTTCTGATATGGCAATATTGACTCACCTGTATAGATCCTGCTGCCAGAAGCCACAATCTTGAAAATCACCACCAAGAATGTGCAGGGCCTGGAAATATTGGCCATGAATACACAGGGGCGGCAATCAGTCTCTTCTGGCTATTTTGCACCATCAAAATACTTTGATGTACATGATGTGCCATTGCAGACGCAAGTGGCAGATGAGGTAAGTACCTTCTGTCTGGGCAATAAGCGATTATTTTGGAGGAGTTTTACTCTGGAATTGTAGGATCTTCAGGGAACAGGCAACCTTACAAACACCAAACATAGCTTGAAAATAACAACTAACGTGTTGTCTATTGTGTCATAATATTTTACTTCCAGCAATACAATCATGGCAAATCTTTGTTTCTGAGGATTAGAAGACAAAGGATGGCTGGACAGAGAACATCTTTACTATATGCCTTGTGCCACTTAGCAGAGGCAGGTATGCCTTTTAGTACTTATCCATTCGTGTTACTTTTTTTCCACAAGAAATAACAGTATTGAATGCAATCATGTCAGACCACTACAAATGTAAATCATAATCTGAGGAAGAACTTCGCCAATTTGCTAAAAATGACTTTTCCCCTGCCTTTCCTAATGAAAGTATTACAATGGGGCCATATAGTTTGTTAGAAGCTTTGGTGTTACCATGTTATAAATAATAAACAATTCAATTGTGCATGTACAAGCAGTTTTCAAAGACAGAACTCTTATAATAAAACGTAGCATAATGGGAAGCTGCAAGATAATTTTATTCTCTTCAGTATTTCTGGGGAGGAGTTGAGTTCCTCAGAAGGTAAAACAGAGTTTGTTGAAAAGGCACAAAGGGATACTTTAGTATCCGAGATAAATATTCCTTTCCTTCAAAACAGTTTAATGGGCTCGCTTAGGCTATCAAATATAAAATTGTGCTGTTTATTTGTTCCCTAGCCTTGGATTATATTGATTTCAGCTCAGGTTGCTACTTGAGGAGATGTTGTTAATGATGTGCCTTTAGTATGGCTTCAAAATTTCTCCTTTAGTTTTTTTTTTTAACACAGTAGAATAATTTCTATGCTGTTGGAAGCAACATAACAGTCTCATAATTATAATCCAATTTTATTTTTTAAAAACCCTGAAAATAGACATTCTATGTAAATGTACCTTTTAAAATAAATTGCAAAACACTATATGTTAACACAGTCCTGACTGAGAAAAAATGTTCATAAATGTTGAATGGAAAGAATTTTTCCCTGTCTTGTGCATAAAATGCATTAATTTCTGGCTCAATTTTTAGCACAGAGATAACTTTAAAAAAATATGGATGAAGGGATGCACAGACCCTTTCCACACTGGGATGTATTCCAGATTATATTCCATAATAGGGGCCTGCTAGTGCAGACTAGTGCAGACTATGGGTGTTTTTCCACTGTCACTAAAAGTACCCATTAAGTACCCATTAATGGGTACGTAATGGCATTTTTGTACCCATTAATGGGTACTTCTAGTGACAGTGGAAAAACACTCTATGACAGGTCCCAGGCATAACCAATTGCTACAAAGACCAGCTTTATTGTGCTAAAATACATTGCAGTTAAAAACTAGTAAATGTTTCAGTGTGATGCGTCATCAATGGTACTTGTTTAAATGCTGAAACATGACAAATTTATGTATAGGTTTCCAGCTGTTTCTAATTAAACACTAGGGTCACTTCATTCACATCCTCTTATAGGTTTACATAATGTCAGCCTTCCAAGTTCTCCTCTTTGTTTAAATTTGTGTATGCAGGATATCCTCCAAAACATTTCTCCATGCTGTTTGTCTTTCTCTGGCTAAGTATACACATTTTGGTATGTCTTTTACAAGTACAACCCAGGGTTTTGTTGTTCTTTTTTGTCCAATGTTGGATATCACTAATATATCCTTTATGTACTGGTTTTTAAATCTCTTGGTCTTTGTAACAATTAGGCTATCACCAAGATTACCAAAATCACAAGACTACCTTTCTCTTCTTTAACACTGGCCTTTTCTGTAGGGAGCCAGCAGAGTGGTTCAAGGGATCTGCTATGAAGCAGTAATATCCAACAGGTCTGATGTAAAGGAGGACAACTGAAAATAATTTTATACTGAGGTAAATACATACTGATCTCTTTTGCCAACCTGAAAAGGGCTTCATCCTATTGACCAGGATGAATAGTTTGTCTGCTCAGTTCCCCAGACACCTTGCAGATTCCAAAATCTGGCCAAGTGGTTGCAGCCTGAAAATCTAATCTGAGACATTTTTGCACATAGGATAATTGCTGTGCCTCTGAGTTCCAGCCTTCCTTGTACTACACAAGCATCCCTCAACCTACTGCATACAGTGCTATTTACAAATGAAGTGTTGTGATGGGTGATATAAAACTAGAAACAAATGGTTTTTCTCACATTTTACTCTCTCAAATCAACTTCATTCCGATTTCATTAATAATGCACACTTGATCACATCTTGCTGTTTGATTAAGATGGTGAATCTAATGGAGAACATCACCAGATGCTTTAATCATAGCTTCCTTCATTTCAAAGGCAATATAGCAGTGGTCACATTGTTATTTCCTACGTGTTTTTCTGAATGGTTATCTGCAATTTTCAGTTTCCTTTTGTACTCTTTCTTTTGCATCTGCTAAATCTGAAGCACTTCTTAATTTGCCATAATTTGCTTATTAGACAATAACGTAAGGGTCGTGTTTTCAGGCTCCTGCTGTGCTCAACAGCAGCTACAGCTGAGACTGGTATCAGTCCCTTTTGTAAGAAAAGCCAGATTGCTACTTCAGTATGTTGCTATTGAGAACACAAATAATCTTCAATTCATATTGAGCTTGGCTCATAATAGTTCAGAACATAACACTGGGCTTGTTCAGTATATCCCAGGATATTCTCTTCCCCCTTCTTCCACCCCTGCCTTCTCTCAGGAGACTGCTAAAATTGGACTAGGCTGTAGATCTATTTAACTGTGAGATTTACCTGGCTATATAACTTAAAATTATATGGATGACAAGCCACATGGCCAGAATGACATTAAACTGAACTAAAATAGATTGATTCCAGTGTTATTCTGCCCACAAATAGAGAGTCCAAGGTTCATATAAGATAAAGAGTTCTTCCAGAACACATGACACCACAGGCTCTACATTCAGCACAGCTAAATATTCTTTGGATCTAGAATCGCTCCATCTATTTCGCATTTCCAGTTAAACTCATTAAAAGCACTACAGTCGATTTACAAAGCAGTTCTCATGACAATCTTTTAATGCCATGTTTCACAGAATAAAGATATTAAAAGAGAAATAATGATTATTATTGCTACTGCTGGGGCAACTTGTATTCAAAGCATAGTCTCATAAATTTTAAACACCACTTAAACTCTTATAAAGTAAGAAAGTATCAGATCCAATTTACTAATGTTAAACATAAGCTCATAAAATGAAGCAAGCAGAAGGCAATCAAAATAGTTCTAGGACAAGTGATTCCCCCCCCCACACACACACCCCTTATACTTGATCGAAAGGCTATTTATCTTTGTCATGGATTTTCTGCTATTACAGCCACTGATTTCTCCCAGTTTGATATGCACCAAAGAAGTTGTGCCCTCCCCTTCTGAAAAGGTGTTCCCTGGATCCAGAGGTGTAAAACAACTATCTCCTAGTATCTAACATATCCTTTTGGGGCAAGGAATTGGAGAGAGTGGTGAATACCCAGCTACAGGCATGCTAGGCAGAGACAGATTATCTTGACCCGCATCAATCTGGCTTCAGACAGGGCCTTGATTACTCTCATAAATGACCTCTATTGGGAGATGGGAATGGACAACATGACCCACTTGATTCTCCTTAATTTCCCAGTAGCTTTTGATACCATTAACCATGGTATCTTGCTGGAGTGTCTTTGGGGATCGGGAACTGGAAACTCTGTCCTACAGTGCTTTTCTTCCTATCTATCCCTAAGGGAGACTCTAAAAAATACTAGTAGGGAACTTTTGTTCAACTCCTCAGGGAATGATTTTGTCCCCTATGACATGTGACATCTCTATGATGTCACTGGGAGAGGTCATCATATTTGGAGGATATTGATGATAACACAACTTTATTTCTCTGTGTCTTCTAGGTCAGTAAGGTAGTTGAGGTGTTTGATTGCTGCCAAGAATTCATGAGTGATCCCTCTGGAGTCACCATAACCCTTAAACATGTTCCTAAGTGGCCTGCTTGCACACCACGTCTTTTTCTCAAAGGAAGGCAGTAATGAGGAGGCTGAGGCTTCATTTTCTGATCCAACATTTTGTGTTTTCTTTTCTATGTTCCATGGGAAGCATTTTGTTAGAGGCTCTCACTATTTTTCCCCCCTCTGATTCCCATTTTTGACTGCAGGCTGTATAAGTTGATGGTTCTTATTCCATGAAATAGCAAATCTGATTACTTTTTCTTTCTTGAAAGAATCTCAAAAAGTTCCCAGTCTCCTTAAAACTGAAGAACTTTAAGATTCCCACTCTACTCTGAATTGTAAAAAATCATGACAACAATTTTAACCTAATTTCGTTCACCTATTTGGAGGTGTGGTCATAGTTCAGTAATAGATGATCCCAGATTCAATTGTAGCAGCCATCTCTTTGGAAAAAAAGCAATAGCAAACCATTCTCACATTGTTGCCACAGAAACCACATGTCCACGTAGTCACCCAGAGTCAAGCTCTACTTAATAGTGTTTTTATTTTATATTCTATTTTCACACAGCTGTTATCAAAATACAATCAATCTTCTCTACATGTCTCCCATTTGTCTTTGAGTGGGGGTGCACTAACAATGAAAATGCCAAATGTGCCTAAAAGCCTCCTAACGTTGGCAGTCCCAGCCTAGAGGGTAAAAAAAATATGCAAGTTGCTGTTTGCCTATTGGAATATATAAAAATATTGTAGATTGATGTTATATGAGATTATAATAACCTTAAACAGGGGACAATTTGATTTTTAAGGGGGGCAATTTGAGAACGAGCAATTAAGAGTGAGGGGCCTCATTTACAGTATATAAATATATATTGTGACATACACATTTTTAAAAGTAAAATCAGAATGTACATGGGAGAGGAGTCACTGGCATTTTAGAGAAGCTTAGGTGGGGGCATGGCCCAAAAAAGGTTCATAACCACTGCCTTAAACTTTCAGGAATTACAGCTCAGAAGAACTCCCAAACTTTTTTAGAGCAGATCCCTGAATACTTCCAGTTCTTTCATCTGCAGTGACAGCAGAGCATCAAAGGGTATGAGCATTTAAGTCAGAAAGGAAACAATTGGGAAAGGAGTTCTTTTTTAAAAAAGTTCTTTTCTCTGCTTTGGAGCACAGCATGCCCTCGGATATAAATCTAATGCCAGCTAGTCAGCATGGATGTGAGAGTGGGGGGAGGTGAGTGAATTGCTATCAGTACTTTAAAGGAAAAAATAGAAGGCATTTTTGAAATAGTAAGTGGGGAGTGAGCATGAAAAGCTGAGGGGAAGATCTTCAGTAATGTATAAAAGTACTCTGATTTGTAAAATACATTTTTTTCTTATTAGGTTAAAACAATTGTTGACAAACATTAACATGACAGGTAATTTTTACATCAGAGTGTATATATGACTTTATATGAGTAAATATACTCCAAATTCTGAAGTGATAAGAATGATATAAAATTGTGGATATCTTTAATTCCATTACAAGAACACTAGGAGCACAAAACCCAGGCTTTTTGGCATGTCACTGTGTTCTAAAAATTAACAGTGAAGAGTGCATACATCAAGACAACATTTCAAGTATGATTATAAAAGGCACCTATACACTTGTCTCTTGCTACGGTGGTGAGTATCTGTAGCTCAAGGCTGGTGTGCTAGAATTCTCTGAGATGAATTTTCTATCTGCAGACATTTTGCTATCTGACTATGTAAAACTGCCAGTGTACTAAAGCACAAATGGAAAAGTACAGTTGTCTCTTGTATACCTCAGTTTTCTACCCTATACTTTTGCCACTATGTTGGTAAAACATAACTTCCCTTATTTAATGCATTTCTAAAAACTTTCAGTTATTTGGTTCCTGATGCAAAATTGAGCTACACTGCTAGACTTGGCCTCTTATCCACAACATAGTTGCCATCCTTCTTGTACAAAATCACTGTCTAACTGATAGTCTGGGCCTCCCTATTGTCTTCACAGATTCTGCTTTTGGGGTGAGGGTTACGTTTAAACCAGTTACTCTACAGTTTCCAGGTAGTTGATCTCCACTGAGCTACAACCACTCCCAAATATTTAGTACTATAGTGTAATTGTTACAAGATTTAGTATAGCCTTGTTTATCAAAGATGATTTATAAAATTGCTTTAGTTTCTCACTAAACACTCTTGTACCAATGAAAAATTAACCATAAACATTTTAGTTGATTGGATCCAGATACTATTTGCATGATGAGGTCTAGTGGAAGCGATTTACCCTGCTATTCCTCTCCAGGCAACCCCTTAAGATTTGTGGAATCTATTGACTGGGCTGGGTTGAGGGCTTAGAGGAGATCCCCTAACTTTGACATTGCTTCAGGAATTTCCAAAGGAAGAGGAAAACTACCTGTTTCTGTGTAAGAAAACCAGTGTTTTTTTCATTGTTATTATTAATAACAGTCTAAAGTAGTAATATATTGTTTAACATTGTGGTTTGGTTTCCACAAATGACCATGTAATCCTTGCAGTTGCTGTCTTTGGAAAATTGAGGCTTAGTTTTCCTATCCCAAAACTAGGGAACAGTAAACCACAAGCCTATTCGCACTTGGCTTTATTCTGGAATGTATCCTGGAATAGGGACTTGTTGTCGATATGCCGGTGCAGGCTTCAGCAGGACCAAAGTGAGGTCTGCCAGAGTCTGAATTAGCATGAGGACCACAGACCCCTATCCTGAGATATACTCCAGAAAAAGGCCAAGTGCGAATACGCTCCACATCTGTATCAAGAAAACTGCATGAAGGCAACCATTTAGTCAACCAGGGATCAGATCAATTCAGCGGAATCCAGAAATAACTATTAGATATTTAAGAGAGACAAAGAGAGGAAGGAAGGAAGGAAGGAACATACAGCAAAATAATGCAATTACAGAACATATCCTAGAGTGTTTCCCAGAGGACTTAGTATATTTCAAAAGACAGGAGTTTGATACATGTGACTCATGTGATTATTGATGCATAAACAGAGGAACTAGGGCAAAAGGAGCTAGACATGGTTTTACACTTGGGAAAAGCAGTGAGGCACACCAATATTAGAACAGAAAGTACTGTGCATTTTCCAAATTGATATGGGAAGATTGGGAGAACTCAAAAAAATAGGCACAAGAACCACAACTGCTATTCAGTAAGATTTTTTTTTTTAAAAAAAATGAGTTTTCTCTGCTACCTAACCAAAAAACGTATACAGTATATTAAACACATGCTGCATCATAAACAGAAAGACGTTAAAAGACACATACCTCACAGACAGAGCAAAATCTACAAAATCAGAGCTAGCCAGAATATTTAATACTGGTGCTAGTCGATTGTTCCAGAAATTAACTGTTTTTTCAAAAATTCTTCATAAATATTTGAATCCCTTTATAGAATCAGAAAGGAAAGAAAGCTCACCAATTTAATCACTCCCAAGGTTTGCCTCTGAATAGACTAAATGAGGGGGAAACATTTTTTTCTAAACAACTGTGGCTTTATCAGAAGTATAATCCATTATGACTAGAATGGAATTATTATAGACCTTTTAGAGCCATTCTTTCTATCTAGTGGAAATTTTAGTTATGAGTTCCATTGTGCCAAGGACAGACCAGTCTTTTCCAGACACTTACCCTCTGACAGCATGAATAAGTCTCAGTGATGGATAGGCAGTTCGCACTTTCAATTTATTCTTAAGGATTAATGCATTAACCCACTCCACATGCTTCTCTCCGCCTTTGACCATGAAAGCAGGGATCCAAAGGACACTGTCATTCAGCATGGATAGTCTATGTACAAATTTTTCTCTGTCACTCTCATTCCGAAAGCCTCCAAATGCTCTTTGTACAACTGATGGGTTCATGGTAATAAAATCTGATTTAGTTCCCACATCTGCAGCAAACTCCACCACGGGAGCTAGATTGCACCTGAAGAGGAAGAGATTAATGGAAAAATAAAAATAAATATGAAACATTAACTCAGATAAAAAGGTGTGCATGAAAAAAGGGTTGAAAATGAACATGCAAAGCTGTTTCAAAGTTGCTGTTCCACAGTTTAATAGAGCATTCTCTTGCATGTGCTCTTACATATCTAAAAAAAATACTGGGTATAATCTAAGACTTTCTTGAGAAGCTACTAAAGTAAATGAATGCCTAAAAAAATGTGCCTTCTAGGCATGCAAAAGTCAGCTCACTTAGACAGCAAACAAGACCACTTTCTACCAAATACTACTTGGAAGAAAAGTGCCAGTTATAAATGGAACAGACTTTCAAAGAATATTATGTAATAATCAGGACAAGTTTCTAAACAATGCTCTGAACTTATCACAGTTCTATGAACTCCAAGTGAAATGAAAAGAGATAAAACTCTCGGGAAAATGTACAAACTGGAATGAACTATCTTTAGAAATTCAGACTTCTCTGAATTTTGTGATACAGTTCTTCGCTTAAAAATTGATTTTGACAGTCTCTCAAAAATACAGATTTTACCATTTTGCATTTCCTTTTTAACATTCACAATATGAAAATGGGACAAAGAGTTATGAGTGAATTCATGGAAAATTAACATGGAGAGGAAGTAAAACTAATTTGTGTACCTTAATGGCAACATATGTTCTAGATATCAGAATCAACATATACGTACTCAGCTATGAGATCATTTTAGAACTGATATTTCAAACTATTACAAAGCACTGCTTACATATTTATTTAGAGAAAAAATTGATTTCAGTGCCAATCTGTTACCATTATTATGGGCAAAAATGCAGGAAGCCTAAAATGCCACTGCTGGCATGGCATATCACTCTTCAGTTATGTCCAATTTATCATTTCTTAGCAGGGCAGATTGACTTCTCAGGGCAGAGGCCAAAAACCAAAGCAAAGATTTTACTGTAACTGTAGACTCCTGTATAGGAAACAAAGTTGTACTTAGAGTCAAAGATCCTGCTCATACTGGACAAACCTTTGGGGAGATCAGGCAGATGATCATCCTGGAAAAGTTCACAAAATCCTAATATTATATTACAAGAACGCCCATCCAGGTTTTGTGTAAAGTTACACAAAGTTCATGCAAAAGTCAGTAACTTTTACAGGATGTCAATGCAACAAACAATGAACACTATACATACATTCTGCAACTTTTAAATCAAATATTAGAAGAACATGGTTCAGCAAAATTTGGTCAAAAAGAACAGGGCCAAAGAGAAATGTTTGGGAGCCAATAAACTGAAGCTAAATCCAGGCAAGATGGAGGTGATGCGTGTCACAGGCAGTGGTGGACCTTTATTAGGCTCACATTATTTGGTGCCCCTACATTGCGTTGGCCTCCCTAGGACTGCAAATCAAATGTATGCAGCAATATATGTTTAATTGTGAGCCAATTGGAAATTATTTTAGGTAAGTGGTTGGCTATCATTGGCTTAAAGTGCAAAAAATTAACACTCCTTCTGTTCACAGTTATTCACTAATGTTAACCAATCATCTGAGTTTTTCACTGTATCTTCCTCTCCTCCCTGAAAAAACTTGTAATAAGTCCTTTATCAGAAGTAGGAGTCCAACCAGGAAAGCTGTTGTACCATTAGATGAGAATGGAAAGGAAGGGATAATTAAAGAAGATAAGGAAATTGTAGAGGGACTAAATGAACTTTTGCCTCTGCTTTCACTGAGAACAAGAGAGATGATGGAGTATGTCTGCAGCTGAAGAATTAAATTTGATAGAGGTAACCAGGGAGGAGGTTCTCACATGCCTTAATAAAGTAAATGCTAACAAATAACTGAGATAAGATGGTCCTCATCTGAGAGTTCTTAAAGAACTCAAATGTGAAAATGCAGATCTTCCAGCAAAAAAAATAATAATAATTTCCTAAGATCAGGCTCACTACGAATGGAGTGCAGCAAATGTAACATCCATCTTCAAAAAAACAAAAAACAAAAAAAGGATCCAGGGGTGATACTGGAAATTACAGACCGGTTAGCTTGACATCAGTTCTAAGTAAAGTGATGGAATGAGTATGCACATAGAGGAACAAGCATTGGAAAAGGAAAATCAGCATGGCTTCTGCAAAGGTAAATTGCGCTTTGCTAACTAACTAGATTTTTTCTGATACTGTTAATGATCCAGTTGTCTGTCTGGATATTCAAAATGGTTTTGACAAAGTCCCTCATCAAAGGCTCCTGAATAAACTCACCAGTAATGGAATATGAGGACAAGTTCTGTCCTGGATCAGTAACTGGTTAAATGACAGGAAGTGCAGAGTAGTTGTACGATAATTCTTAGGGGGAGGAATATAAGAATATAAGGAATATAAGGGGTCCTTCAAGCTTCAGCATTTGAACCTGTACTTTTAGATTCATTAATAAATGACCTAGAAGTAGGGCTAAGCAGTGAGATAACAGTTAAAAACTAAAAGAAACTGTGAAGAGTTCCAGAGAGATCTATTGACATTGGGTGACTGGGCAACAAAGTATCAAATGCACCAAAATTGTTTTGATGCAGTACTGAGCCAAAATTTATGTTTTCATGTATTCATATTCTTTTGAACTACATGCCCCTATTTCTGAAACACAGAAATGGTCAAGGGAATGGGGTTTGCTGTACTCTTCTGATGGCTTAAAGAGTTGATCTTTTCCACATGGTGTGGGCTATCCCATGCTGCAATCTGGCTAATGGTGGGTTAGACTGCTGCTAGCCCTCACCAACAATCATCTACTTTGGGAGTGGCCCATCCTGGCTCATCTATGAAGGCCAGGAATGAAAGTTTCCAGGGTCTGTTTTTGTTGGGTGCTACTTCCAGGTACCAAACAAAATCACACTTAGTTCTTGGTTGTGGTATAGTGAACCAGCACCTTGTGCGCCATTGGTTACACTAGCTACTAGTCTGATATATCAGCCTGGATCTCTGCTTTGACTGCTCAAAAGCAGTTCAAACTTCGAGCAGACTGTGGTGCTATTTTTGCATCATTGTCTACTCTGTCAGCTCATACAGTATGGATGGGGTAGTCTACCTGGAAACATGGGGCCTTTCTGCCTTTGTCCTTGCTATCTATATGCTAGTGCAGACTATGGAAGGCCTCAGGTGAGACTTACCATAGTCCACATTAGCTTGTGACCAGCAGACCACTATCCTGAGACATATTGCAGAATAAGGCCATGTGAAGAAAGTGCCCTGGCCTTCTGACAGACTTGTCTGCAGTGCCTACAAGACATTCCAGGAGGCCTCCTTGGCCAGTCTGTCAGCCCAGTGCAGAAACGTCCTTATTCTCCAGAACTGGAAGGATAAAAATGTAGGCTTACTGACACAATGAACTCAGGACCTAGTTTACCTTTTTTAATCCAGATGCATATCTTATTGAAGGCACCTTCATGTGTGTTTTGCCATGTGGTCATCAGTTGAGAAAGGTTATGGATAACATAATATGAATTTCTGGGCTTGTCCCCATGCACTATATACTCTGAAGCGAACCTAAATCCAACTTGGAGCATCCTCAAGCAAAAGTTCTAATCCGGGCTACACATGGAACAAATCGCTCAAATCTGCGGTAAAAAAACAAATCGCTCAAATCTGCGGTAAAAAAAACCTCCCTTACAAACTGTTTTTGCTACGAATTAGGAGGCAAGCACGGGTTATCTTGGAGGCATGGGAACGCTCCCAAGTTATTGGGGGAGGAGATTGCTGATCACATCATTAACGGGCGGGGTTTCACCTGTGCTCACTGTTCCTCACTGCGATCGCAACTGTTTGGGGATTTCTTTAAATGAATTTGATGAAAGAGAAATGATGATAGCTCTCATTTGTCCCATGAGTGTCTTTCCAGCTACAATTATTACACCCCCCTCCGCCGTGATCACTAGATTGGCAAGCTACGCGTGGGTAATGGCTTGATTTTGGGCACGAGCGCTGCTTCGCCTTAATGGGCGACGTGCCCATGGCTTCCTGGACCAGATGCAGCATGAGAAGATGAAGCACAGAATATCTTGAACCTGTTGTGCACCTGTGGCTTCCCTGCACCAGATGCAACATAAGAAGACAAAGCGCAGAACTCCTTGAACCTGTTGTGAGTCAGGGTGTGCCTGCTGTCATGCAAAAGTATGCACCTCCGCTAAACTGTGGCGGCTTCAAGCACTGAACTGCTTTTCATCATTATGCCCCTTATTATCATTGTTTATCTTTTTGTGTGTTGTGTTTGTGGAGGTGCAACTGAGGTGTTTCCCTGTCATCACTGAAGTGGGTGGGACAGGGTATGGTGACGTCAACCCGGCTTCCTATCACGGGATAGGGGGTGGAGAGAAAAAGATGCGGTTACCCGATGCAGGGTTTTACCGAGGTTATCATGTGGACAGGTACAATCGGCTTGAACCCGCGCTTTCCCGGATCACATGGGGACGGGTTAATTCAAACTACAAACCACATTGGGAATGACCTGATTCAAACCCAAATTAAACGGAGTTCATGGGGATGAGCCCTCTCACTCCTTTTTTTGTAAAAATCATTTTTTCTAAGTATATGTAAAAATTATACAGAGAGAGAGAGAGATTCTTTTGGCCGTGGTTTTCATACTACAGTGCTGGATTTGATAGTTATACCAGTAAATCCTAGGATGAGAGAAAATCACTTGGTTAAATGGTCTACTGAATCAGCACTAATTTCCAAATGAACCAATGGCTGTAAGTCAGTGAAAAAAAAGTGCCTGGAAAGCACAGGACCAAAGTTTTGATCCCTGGTATCTCTCTGGAAGGTATGACAAATCCCTTTTGTATCATTGAAGTGTTTTTGAGGACAGCTGAAGCTTCCTTTTTCCTTTCCTTCCATAGGGAGAATGCTGACCAAAAAAAGACAGTTTTCAATTAGGTGAGAATTAGGTTTGTATAACTTATTGCATTAGTTTATTCACAAAATTCATTCTACAATTCAACATCTATACACTTCTGTGTAGCTTGCAATAATGTAAAATCACCATGCCAGTTAATTAAATTAACAATTACAGTACACCCCAAAGCAAGATACTACTGATAATTTACAATCTTCGAATACAACATCAGATACTTAGCAGGGGAACGTCTTCAACAGCTGGCAAAGAGCACCCGAAATTGAACTCCACTCTGCTTTCCACAGCAAGATATTCCACAAAACTGGCTTAGCTACTGAAAAGCTCCAGTCTCTTGTCATTAATAGCTAAGACCATGTCTTAGGTGGGGCAGGAGAGCAGCCTCTTCTTTTTACCATAATGACCAAGTGCAGAGCATATAAGGAATGGACCGCCCAGGTATCTACTATCCTTATTATCACTTCTATATATATTATTTCTCCCAGCCAATCTTCATTTAGGCTCAGTAAATACTAAAACGACTTGTGCAGACACTTCTCTTGTACTCTACTTTTTCACTCACTATCAAACCAACACAGCCTAATAGAGACAACACTTCATATTACCAGTAAAAAGAAAAAAGAAAGAAGAAATAAGCTGAAAGCACCGGACTCTCTCCCAATCTTTAAGTATGAACATTTTATTCACACACTCACTCATCCCATCTAATTCTAGCCAAATGTTATTCAAGAAATTAAGGGAGGGCCAAAAACTAATTTGAAGAGACATTTTCCATCTACTCAAACTATCTTTTTACAGTTGTACCACTTTAAACTTCCATAGCTATATTTAATCAGCCTGCAACCTTCTTTTCAATTCCAAAAACTAACACACTCATCTTTCAAACATTCCCGCAACTACTGTAGCTATTTTGCAGCATAGTCCATTCAGCTGACAAATATAAACAAATATCTGAAATCAGTGTAATTCTCCGGGCTGCTTACTGACTTAAGGAAACAGATGGACGTCTATAAATACAATCAACAAAAACCCATTATTCAACACTTCCTATCAATGACTGAAATAATGCATTAATATTTTAATGGAAGGATTTGAAATGTAATCAGTGGGTGCCCAGGAAACAAAGACAGCAAAAGAAGTTTAGAAAGGCTTTGCTATTTTAGCCTCAAAGTTTCACAATAAGAAGTCAATGCATTCCCATTACTGTATGAAGAAGTCTGGAAACAACTGTTGGTTCCCACTACAGAGCGCTGATCCTGGAATTCAGGATAGTACAAAATTAGCAACAACCTATCTGCGCTAGTGGGGTGAAATAAATCTTCATGTAAAAAGTCACAGGAAAATGAGTTGTTCGGAAGTTTCAGAACTTCACCCCTTGGATTTAGGTCACACTTCTGTAATAGAAATATGTCCATTAAGAAGAAGAGTTGGCTTTTCTGCCCGGATTTTTTCACCCATTTAAGGGGACTCAAAGTGGCTGACAAAGCTTTCTGTTCTTCTCCCCACAACAGACAACCTGTGCGGTAGATGGGGCTGGGAGAGCTCAGAAAAAGAGCTATCACTAGCCCAAGGTTACCCAGCTGCCTTCGTGGAAGAGTGCGGAATCAAACTTGGTATTCCCAGATAAGAGACCGGCTCCCTAACCATTAGACCAAACTGGAGTTATAGGATTCATCGGTAGCTCCCTTCCCTATGCATCTGGGATACAACTCATTCATTCATTCATTCATTCATTCATTCATTCATTCATTCATTCATTCATTCATTCATTCCTTTCACCAGAAGTTTCCAGCTATCAGAAACACACCAAAATAATGGTACTTCTGAAGATTGCCTATGATATCTTCATGTGGATATATAAGACATTTTATGTACTTATCTATTCACAATCAGAATCAGTAGGTCTGAACAGTCCAGGCTGGCTGATTCCAACCACAGAAAGGCATGGGTTGGATCAGCTCTGTAAGCACTGGTTCAGACTAACCAACCATAGCCCAAAGCCTCTGAGATACATCTTCCAGTCTTCCCAAGTATGGCAGCATGCCATCTGCACAGCACACTCATTTGGGATCAGGGCCTGCTGGTCTGCCAGTAGGCTTGTTTAATTGTGTTTACTGCTAACTCTGTTCAGTCCTGACTGTCCGTGCCACTAAGGGAGGGGGTGAGGTGGCACAGGGGTGAGCTGACAACAGTCTGGCTGCGGCTGACGAGAATCTAGCTGCCAATGAGGAGAGAGGGGGTGGAGAGGAGATGGCACGGCTCCCTCTTACCAGGGTTCAGCACACTTTGCATGAGGATGCCACATTTGTGCCAAACCAGTGCCTGACCCGCATTGCCGGGAATGACATACGGACACACAAAACCCGTGCTCGGTACCACGCCCGGTGCTTTCATGCCCAAACAGGACCCAAAGAGTGCCAAATGGCTTGCTTGGGGATGGGGCCTGTGTGTGTTTCAACCCCCTATATAACTGTTTGGAATAGTTAGTTCCTAAGCTTCCCTTAACAAGAAGGGGGAGGGGGGCAAAGAGTGCAGCCTGAGGTGAATTTAAAGAGGTGAAAGAAAAGCAGAGGAAGAAGGCAAGCTTGAAAACGATTTAGTCCAATCTTCTGTGTGTGAATGTGAGAGTGAGTGAATGTCAGAGAGACAGAGAAAAAATACCTCTCATCTGCACCACTACAACATATTAAATATCCAAAGGCAGCAGGAACTCAATGAGTCTCTCAAAAAAGAGGAATTTACACTGAGTAGGGCAAAGAGAGGTTGAGAAAGAAAAAGAAATCTGAGTGACCCCTTGCAAAATTAACACACTATAATGGCTTGATGCCTGTAAAACTCAGGAAAGTAGAACTGAAAGGAGGAAAGACTACAAATAAAAGGGACAGGATTAAGAAGAAGAAGAAGGAGTTGGCTTTTCTCAACCATTTAAGGGAACCCAAAACAGCTGACAAAGCTTTCTATTCTTCTTCCCACAACAGACACCCTGTGGGGTAGGTGAGAGAGCTGTAGCAAGCCCAAGGCCACCCTAAACACTAAATCAGTGTTTCCCAAACTTTTGATATATATATACCCCTTCTATAATTTTCGTAACGCTGAGTACCCCTCATAAAAACATATGCTTTAATAAAAATCAAAATATATTTATTTTTTCTTTTTGTGGTACATACACGCGTACCCCAACCAAACTCTTCCTGTACCCCTAGGGGTACACGTACCACACTTTGGGAAACACTGCACTAAATCAAACTGGCTCACATGAACGGGGAGGGCAGGGGACTTAAGATAGACTGAAAAAGGACAGAAGTGAAGGTGTAACCACTTTCCCCCCCAAGAAAACTGCATAGAGTTGTCTGTAGAAGCATCAATGCAGTCAACCAGAGTCACATCCAGGGGTTGGTTACTTATTCCATGCTTTATTCTGGAATATCCAAATGTAGTGGATTAAGTAACTGATGTCTGGATGCAGCCCAAGTCAGCCATGACTCAGTACCTAACAACAATAACAATAAAAGCAACAACGTTGTTAAGAATAAGAATTCCTGGGAAAGACACTGCCTACATTCTGTAAGTGCAAACTAAAAAGTTCCCAGCATGCTGAAGGTACTACTGGTGGTTTGGTTTTTTATTTCTGTGACAATAGGCCTATTTGGGCCTATTTGCACTTAGATTTATTCTGGAATATATCCTGGAATAAATAGGGCGCTGTGGTCCACATGCTAGTGCAGGCTACAGCAGACCCCAAGTGAAGCTTGCCAGAGTTTATATTAACATGCAGATAACAAATTTTTTTATCATGAGATATATTCAAGTGTGAATAGGCCTTTACAAGCTTAAATTAGTTTCTGTACAAAATGAACAGCAGCATATACCCCATCTTAAGTAGTTTATGAAATCTTCAAATAAGAGAGAAATACAATAATTTTTTCTGGATTTTTAAATTATTTAAATATTTAATTTGGTTCTACATCAGCAGAACAATCTGTTCTCTGAATTCATACAACCTTACTGCTGAGGATCTCTGAATCCACACAACCTTACTACCATTTGGCTGACACTTTCAAAAACTAATCTGGAAGCAAAATAATTACAGCAGTGGCATGCATAGAATAGGTAACGTATCCTGAACATGGTGTATGGACCCCTCTTCTCTGTTAGCTATAGTTTCTGAAAAATTTAATATGATTTTTAAAGGATGGCTAGTTTTAAGGTTTTCCACTATTGATGCATGGAATGTTACATGAAGTGTCCATTTGCAATCCAACTTTACATTTTTAAAAACTACTTGGTTATTTAAGCACTAACAGTACTTCAGAAAAGGACAAGAGCCTTGATGAAAATTGTGTTTTTTTTCTGTGAAAATGAGCTAATCATTTTTTTAAATAGTGAACAGCCTTTTTCTTTTTAAAGTAAAAGTTTACTGTACTTCCTACAAAAAAGATCTCAAACATTTGCTTGCTTATGTGCTTTCAGGGTTACAGCATAAAGAAATTGTAGAGTTACACGTAAATCTATACATTTATTTATATCTGGACCCCACTCTACCACTACACAGCACTCAGGAAAGCTTGGAAAAACCTATAGCATTAAATATTATATTGGATTTTAACAAAAATTAAAACTAATTCAGGGGAAAATAGCAGAGTGAACAGAAATGTTTAGCTGTTTCCCGAAGATGAATAAATGAGGGCTCACAGAATATCCAATGGGTGAAGAAAACTGTCTACCCCTATAAAGCACTCCAGGTCCAGGCAATCTTTCACACACTGCCACCAAATCTGTCACGACTCCTCACAGCCCCTTCTATTCCCACCGCTCCTCAAAGGGGCACAGAATAAAAGCAAGCTGTGGGATCGCCAGACCCTGCCAATGTCTCCCAGGTTGCTTTCTTATATAGCACCTAAGCTGGCATCCCACCTTGCTAGTCTGTCCTTGGACAGGTTTACCACAAAGCAGCAGACATTTGAGTAAAGTAAACTCTTAACTTTTATTAAGACTGTAATGAAATAAAATAAAGAAATAAGCTTAGGTTCAGCTTTGAGTCCTTTAGTCCATGAGAAAGGAACTAAAATGGTAAGAAAACAGAGTAAAGTCCTTTGCTTATTCACCCAGCAAAAGTTGATGTAATACAGTGTTTTACTGACTGAAAAGGGCTTTCCCTCTTAGTCTGAAGCAAACTTCATACACTCACAGCCTCTTAATAGCTTCTACCCTTTCAAAGCCCTTTCCCTCTGTTTTATTAAAGCTTAGTTTTCTCTGCTTTTTTCTCTCAGTGTTCTGTCCCAAACTTTCTCAAATCTCTCTCTCTATATATTCTCTCCTGTCAGTTCTTTCTCCCCCTCAAAACTTCTGTGGCCTCCTCTCTTAAAATCCCTCCAGCGTCTCTCTGGCCCTGTCCCCAAGCAATTTAAAGTCTGCTAAAAATCTTCTTTTGTCTATGAGCACCCCATGCCAGGCTTTTCAACGAGCTTCCAGTGCTATAAAAGGAGGAATACCCATGACAAAAAAAGTGCACTTTAAAGAAGAGTTTCAGCGCTCTTTTTGGAAGTCATGGGTTTTCCTCGCAACATTTACCTTGGGGACGCTCCGTATCATAAGGGGCGAGGATTGCCGCCAGCACACACAGCAGTAACACATTCACACATCTCCCAGAACTGCAGCAGCTTCCCTTCCCTTCCCTTTCTAAAGCTCAGAACTTTCAAAGAGCCATAATAGCACAGAATTGCAACATTGTTGCAAATGCTATCAGGTGTGAAGTGGGTGGATTATTGCTACAGTGTAACGGCTGCTGTACGGAGTGGATTTTGACAGTCAGAGAGAAAGTGTTGAGAGTGAAGTCTTGAGAGAGATTGTGTGGCCGATGGCTGCAGCTGCTGCCTTTGCCAGGGTAGGAAGCCATTTTGGGGGGCGGAGATCTGGGAGACTAACAGCGAACCGATGGCTATTTTTCCTTGTCGGGGGTTTCTTTCTGGTTGTGGCCACGCAGAGCGCAGTCCCTCCCCGTTCCCGCCGGCACCCTATCAACAAGAGAAGGGGCGGGGAGAAAAAGACGCAGACAAAGAAAACACGCTTCCGTGGGGATGGAAGTTGCATTTAAAATGCGCGTTTTGCTGAGCCTCATGCGGACGCTTATTCCGGAAGTGCACAGCACTTTTAAAGTCTACCCTTCGGGGGGGGGGGAGGTAATTCTGAAGTATAATACATCCTGAGAAATGCAAATTCTGTTAATGAGTTTACTGTAGAAACTCAGGTCCCTCTTATGCCAAACTCATCCCTTGTTTCTGAGTTTCCCATAAGTATCTGACTATAGAGTGTAGGTGCAGAATCCTGAGGCCTTTTTGCACTTACCTTGGTAGTGCATCATGCACTAAGGCCGGGACACTCCAGAGACAAGAGGACCATTTGCATTTGCTGGGAGGAAAGTTCCCCCAAAACATCCATTACTGGCCTGAAATGGGAATGGTCCTCCCATTTACCAGCTTGTGCTGATGCATCTGGAGCCAGAAGTTCCGCCTCCTCATTGCCACGATTGGCAGCTTGGACACCGTTGCAAGAGGGGCATGTTTGATCACAGGCTAACCCATGACCAAATGCCCCTCTTGCAATTCTACGATCAATTGCCGGGCATGAGTATGTGATTGATCACAGCATGGGTATCTGGTTGATCACAGAATGGTATGCAATTGATCAGCACCAGCAATGCCACTGTGCCTGCACAATCACTGTGTACCCCGCCCACTGAATGTAGTGAACCAGAAACAGAGTGAATGGGTGCACCACTGGACACTTGTGGTAAGCCTGGGATGTAGGCTGGGATAGGTGTGGAGCACAATTTCATGCTCCACACCTCATCCCCAATTAGTACAGCTCTGATGAGGGTGGGGACACTTCTAAGCTGTAGCAGCCTAGTGACAGTGTGTATGCTCTTCACCAGAGGTATATTAATTGCATGCCAGTGGCCTAAGTGCAAATAGGCTGCTGATCTAACAGACTTCTTGATCCAAACCAGCAGCTCGCTTCAAAAGTCTCTTAGATATTCACAATATCATACCTGAATGGGATTACCATAAAACATTCTTTTCCTGATTAGTACAGTAAAAAACAAACAAACAAACAAACAAAAAAGAAAGAAAACAACAGGTGTAAAAATGTGGATTTCTTATTTTATTTAGTAGCGTTGTTCAAAATGGTCTTTTTAATACCCTGATTCACCCTCGCTTTGGCTGGTGCCACTTCTCCTGTTTCTCCCCAAGCAACAATGGCAGAGAAACGCCTCCTTCCATTGGCTACGACACAGCTTGAACACTTTTAGTTTTTAAAGGAACAGGCACCTTTTCATCTGTGTTCCCCTTATAGTATACTATAATAAATACTTCAGACCAAGCTTCTTTGAAAATAACAAGAACTGTTGCTTTAGTGATTACACTACTGAAGAGAAAATAAAACAACCTTTAAAATCACCGCTCTGCTGTAATAAGGATTCTCCCTGGCTAACACCCCCCTTCCCCAAAGCCTAAGGACCTGGATCTAGTCCCAATATTTCCCTTAACAGGAACAATACATTCAAACTTGAACTGCTCAAACAACCACATCAAGAACTAGAAAAATTTTCCCTCATTGGCACTGCCTTTTATACCTGGCATTCTGTGCCTAGTCTCTTTCCATTGGCTGAGCTCTAGGGCTATTTCATCCCCATCCTTATACTATTCTGATGAGCTCCGACCATTGCTTACCTTTCAGTATAGTTACACTGCTATAAAACATACCTACCGATAATGCGCTGTCACAAGCTCTACTAAGTTTTCCTAATAAATATGTTTAGGAATGTAGACAGCAGAAACAGATAAAGTTCTGCAAATACTATTTTAGTAAATGAAAGTTAGATGCTTAACTTTGCAGCATCATATCCGTTCTATGCCTTAATGTAGATTGGCATGGAGACATTCTGCTTATAGAAGCACACTGGGCATAGGCAATGCAGTATTCTATTGAAAAGACTGGCAAAAATATGACTGATGTTAATGGTTCTGGGTTGGACTCAGTGCCCCATATTTTCAACAAAACTCGTTTTACATTCATGCAGTGTCAGTCTATTAAATACTGTCTGCAGCTCCTTTAATTTCTTGCTGACCTTTGACAATGTATGCTTTTGCTTTGGACAAGAAAACTAATTACTCAAACAAAAATATGTGAATATATTTGCTCATGCAGTCAGAATACATCTTTGGTGCAGCATGTAAGGGTTTAGATGTGAGAGCTCCAATTCCCTTAATGGGAAATATCTGGCTAATCCCCAATGCATTTCACATAAATTGTACCCCATACAGTGCATTTATAATAAGCAAGGTAGTAATTTTCTGCTATGACTTCTGGAAAAATGGAGGAAATAAACATTTCAATTTATAAAGCCAGCTCTCTTGGATAGTGATTTCTGCTTGCATAAAAATGTATAACCAGAACCTACAAACAACTTATTACATCTCCAGCAGTGTAAATTCTTATTCAAAATATGTACGACGGTCTTGCTTTTATTATACTAAAATATATTTAACCCTGGGCACCATGCAGTGAAAGATATTGCTCTGCAGTTCCAAATCACTGTTGCAGGTTAAAACATTTGTGTTCACTATGGCTGGAGTAACAGACTGCCTGTCAAAAAAAAAAAAAGAAGAAGAAGAAGAAGAAGAAGAAAAAGACGAATGCTCACCTTATAACAAACTCATGGCTGTCAATCTCTTTTCCACATCCACTATCAAGAAGAATTCCAGAATTCCCTACAACAGCGCATGACTTAAATCGGCGGTTCTTCATCGGTGAAACTTCAGGAAGCAGACTGTGCAAATCCTGAGAAATATTCAGCGTACGGCGTCTGTCTAACACATAGTGGATTACATCTCCTGGCTTGAAACTGCTTTTGACTACTGAGACGTCTCTTTCTGCATCCAAGAAGCGAAGAATGTTCTTCCTGTAGTTAAACAAGAACACTTACTTACAGCATTTCTATCAGCTGTATTCCCAAAGACTAGCTTGCAGCAAAATTGTGACATAAGCTTGCACAGACCCTGGCAGAAAGTTCACATGCAATATGATTTTGATTTCTATGCTCAAATCATAATTTGACAGTTCAGATGAAATGAAACGGCATGTATCAAACAAAAGGAAGGGACAACATGAAAGTCTAAGGCCCTTTCTGCACTGGGCCTTATTCTGGATTATATCCCTGAATAGGGACCTGCCATCCAGGTGCTAAATGCAGACTATGGCAGGCCCTGAGCATAGCTTGTCATAATTCACAGCAATATGTGGACAGCAGGTCTCAGTTTCAGAATATAATCCAGAATAAGGCCCAGTGCAGAAAGGGCCTAAAATGAAATTCTTCCAATGGTGGAATCCAGTAACAGCTTTAGTTCTAACTTCATCAATGAGTTGCAGGAAATTCTCATCTGTAATACTTCCACCTTTTTTAAAAAAATCAATTTCTACTTAACATATGAAGTCTTCTCAAATTCCCCAAGCATAATGTTCTATGTGGAAGACATATTAAAACCCCCAAATAGAAGGCTGCATTCCCATACATGTTTAAATATGAACAAAATCTGAATTTGATATCCAACGTTCCCATTTAATTTTCTATAAATCTGAATTGAATCCAAATTTGGTATCAAACATTCCCATCCTACACTGGATGTTTTGGACTATCCTGTGAAAATCTGCAGAAAAAATGTCCTGAGAAAACCTGTTCTTGGTCCCCTTTTGGAGCCAAGTCCACTTTCTTCCCCCTCACGAATGGGAATGCTCCCAGAATATTCAGGGTGTAGATCTATCCTTCTGGCCAGTTCCTGCCAGATGTGGGTGGGATTTCACAGCTGCGAATGTCTTCCCCCTCCACTTGCCATGCCTGTTCTGAATAAGATTGCAAAAGGAGAATTTTTTTTTAAGCACCAGCCAGCCTCAAAATTGTGGCAAGGAAATTCTTTTAAAGTCACCAGCCTCAAGAGATTAATTTGTAGCAAGACAAGGGTGGCAGAGCAGAGGGGGAGTAGCCTCTCTTTCTCCCCCACTCCATATGAGATGCCTTCGATTGCTTTCTGCTCTCTGCTCCTTCACTCATCTGCTTGAGCACAAATTTGCTAACTTCCCGGTAACATAAACGGAGGTAACATGAATGGAGGTAATGTTACTGGGAATGCCCAATCTGAAATGGAGGGTGTGATTGCCTTGTGTGTGTCTGTTCTTCTGCTCAGCTGATTGACCAGGGCAGGCTTACAGAGTTTGCACTAGGGGGTGCAGAGATTAAAAGGTCCTGTTTCTCTGTGCTGGGGGATTTGGGTGGTGAGTGGGAACAGCAATATTTGGAGTCAGCCCAGTTTATCATTAGGCAAACGGGAACAGCCCAGAATGCAACACACCAGGAAATGGATCTCGGGGTTTTGGTGGACAGTTCAATGAAGGTGTCAACCCAGTGTGCAGCAGCAGCAAAAAAAAGCAAATTCAGTGCTGGGAATAATTAGGAAGGGAAGAGTAAATAAGTCAGCAAGTGTCATTTTGCCTCTTTATAAATCTATGGTGAGGCTCCATTTGGAATATTGTGTACAATTCTGGTCACCACACCTCAAAAAGCATATTGTGGAACTAGAGAAGGTGCAGAAAGGGGCAAGCAGAATGATTAAGGGTCTGGATCACCTCCCGTACGAAATCAGGCTCCAACGTTTAGGCCTCTTCAGTCTGGAGAGACAGCATTTAAGAGGGGACCTGATTGAAGTATATAAAATTATGCATGATACAGAAAAGGTGGATAGAGAAAATTTCTTTTCTCTATAGCACGACACTAGAACCAGGGGGCACTCTATGAAGCTGATGGGTAGGAGAATCTGATCCGACAAGGGGATGTATTTATTCACCCAAAGGGTCATCGATTTATGGAATGTACTGCCGGAAGAGGTGGTGTCTAGATGGCTTTAAGGTAGGGTTAGAGAAATTTATGGGTGACAGATGTATCAATGGCTACTAGAATGAATGCCTAGGGTACATCTTTCAGGCTGGGGGGGGGAGGAACTGGGGCGCTTCTAAGGCCATCTGCTGGGACTCGAGAGCAGGAGAAGGTTTGTCCTTGTCTCTGTTTGAGATGCCACGAGCATTTAGCAGGCCACTGTTTGCGACAGGATGCTGGACTAGATGGACTGTGGCCTGATCCAGCAGGGCCTCTCTTATGTTCTTATGCCTTGTATTCGGATTAAAATAGTCCAACCAGGACAAAAAAAGTCAAGCGGGAACACAGCCTTAGTGTGTCTCTTGCCTATCACCACTACATATACCAGCCATTGTTTCATTAACTGATGCAGAATAAAATAATATTTATAACAGCTTCATAACTACTACACTTACTGATACAAAGAAGAAAATGGAGTGATGAACTGGAATAGTTATTCTCAAGCATGGGACTCAAAGACGTGTTCTTGTATTACACCTATGTAATTCAACCAAGGTCATATATAGCCCAGCTTCTTGTTTCTCATAGCTTCCAACACTTTAGGCGTTTTCACATCACAGGGAAGACGCCTCAGAACGCTTCGGCACAAATGCGTTGAGAGCAGTTCCCCATCTGCACTGGCAGGTAAATGACGCGTTCCAAATGCATCCTTTACCTGCCTACGTGCGGACAGTGAACTGTTCTCAGCCCGTTCACGTGAAGACCCTTCCTAAGGCTGCTCTAATTGGCTCCTCTGGAGCCAGTGGTGTGCAGCCCAGTGGCCCCCTTTTGCTCAGCTCCCGCTGTCTCCAGGAGCAGAGATCGTGGCTCCTAAAGCCAGGGGGATCCCCACCTAACACACACCCAACCCGCAATGGGTCACGCGTGCGCGTTTGTGGCCTTACCTGCAGGCTGCCGGGTCAATTCTGCATGCAAGATGCCCAGCATGCTGTGTGCATGCTCGTGGGGTGGTCTCTCATTGGTCAGCCACCCGCACCTGCCCAGATGGCCTGGTGAAGACAGGAGGGTGTCTGGCCAATGAGGGGGTGCCCCACGAGCATGTGTACAGCACGCCGGGCCTCCTGCACACAGAATCGACCCAGCAGCCTGCAGGTAAGGCTGTGAATGCATGCACGTGACCCGGGGTCAGTTGGGGGGTGTTAGGTGCGGGTCCCCCTGGCTCTAGGAGCCGAGGGAAAGGGGGGCCCTGGGCTGCCCACCACTGGCTCCAGAGGAGCCAATTGAAGCAGCCCAGGGGAGGGGCCTAGCTGTCACAGAGGGAGAGCATGTGAATGCTCTCCCTCTGGAACAACTGGGGATGCGCTGGAGACACTTTCAGGGCAGGGTTTTCTGCTCTGAAAATGGAACGCATGGAGAGCACGTTGGGATTCTTGGGGCAGTCCAGAATGGATCCGTCTGCCCCTGAGGTGCGAATGCAGCATCCTCGCGTGTTCTCTATGCATTCAAAAACCCCTCGCGCGAAAAGGCCTCTTACCTCTAACTGCACAGATAACTCTCTTGCTGTATTTTCCAGCAGAAATGACTGCCACAGCCGGAGACTGAAGCCCCAACGTACCCTATCTTACCTTAGTTTCTGGAGCAGCTGATTTGGACTGGTGACACCAAGTCTGTATTCAGACATAACAAAAGTGGTGCCTCAGAGAGACAGTATGTGGCCCTTGTATTCCCAAGCCTTCTCTAATAATCATTTTCTAGCACAGAATATTCAGGAGAAGGGAGAGAAGCAGACTGGTGTTTGAATAATTCCACCTCAAAGCCTTGTGTAAAGCACCCCGAAGGTGCTTTTTAAAAAAAACTGTGTGTGATTGCAGTCAAGTCAGGATCCGAATGATAGCATATCCTGCTATATATAGGGCCAGAGTTCTTGTTTTGACCCTAGCAGCTAGTAATATGCTGTTTTCATGCTGACTCCTGGCAACACTAATGTCAAAGTTGGAGAATATTAGTTCCTAGGCACCAAATCTTCTGCCTGCCTATTTTTGGAAACACCACTGGAGATACTCCTAGAAGCTGGCTATTTTTATGTCTCTGAAACCAGGGCCATGCAGAGTGACAGCAAGAAAGTGCCACAATTAAGTCCACAGTGGTAGTAATAAAGGAAGACAGCCCAATGGGTGCACAATCGTGTAGAACACATGTCCTTTGTGCCATCCTATGTGGGAACTGCACCATCTTATGGGTTCTGCCAGAGGTTTACCAAGCACTCTGATTATCTGCCACAGCCTTCAATGAGCATGATGTTCAGAAGCATACTGCCCTCTGAATTTAAAGCTAGCACACACAAAAACATTGTCTAGTTATATTCCTGTTCTCTGTGAATTTGTCCAGTATGTTTTAAATGCCATCTGAAATTAGCACATCTTGTAACCAGGAATTTGATTATGTTTACCATAGCCTGTGTGAAGAAGCATTTTGTACTTTTCTATCCCACCATTTTGCTTCACCAGATTACCTCAGTCTAGTATTACATGAGAGAGGCCAAAAATTATCTATGCACTTTTTCCATTTGATGTATATGGCTTCTGGTGACAGCACAGTAACTACTGTAATACCTGAAGGATGAATTTTTAGTCAAAATGTGCAAAACCTTGATAAGACGGGGATGGTAAAACTCCCTCAAGCTGCTCCTGGTATAAGACAAAGGATTAGCTATTCATTATGTTACTAATGAATTTCCTAAAACAAGACATTTTTAGAAATGGAAGCATTTCTTAACAAAATATTATAGCTGAGTATCCCCCACAACAGAACATTAAATGTAATGCTTGATCTTTCATATCTCAACATGCTAAGAAAATAACTCCAATAAGGAACAGATATGGGTGGCATGAAGCCAATGAATCCCAGTACATTGCACAGAACATTACAGGAACAATGATCAGCTTGACAGGCAGACGCTGTGGATAGGTGGATTGGTGTTTACTGCAACATAATTCTGTCTCTTTGGAAAAAAAAAATATTGGTGGCATCCACATTCACTTCTAATCCACATTAAAGACCATAAAATGCACTTCCAAATTCTGTTACATAAGCATAGGAGTGAATTAAAATTTAAATCTGTCCACGTTGCTAATTTTTATTTTTTTAAAAACAGTAATCAGGAGAAACTCTAGAGTATCAAGCACAGTATGGATCATCCCTGCTACAAAAGGGTATTTCCCCCCCAATGATTCCACTGGCAAATATGGAGCTGCAAGGTACCCTAGGTGGGGAAAAAAGTCATGTGAGAACACATATGTCCTAGGTCCTTTCCTGACTGATAATAATCCTGGGATCCAGCAGGAACTTTATCATGCTTTGTCCAAAATGGGTGAAAAGATACATCAAATTACAGTGTCAAAATAGCACTGTATTCCAGTCCGGGCATGGACCATTTTAAAGATAGCACTGCTGGAAGTCAGAAGCCTTTGTTTCTTGCCTTCAAAGTCTTCACATAGGCTTCAGATCTGGCAACTAGAGCTGGGCCATGACGGGCTGTCCAAACACAAACAATCTATGAAGTGGACAACTAGTGCTCTGCTCCCACTGGGATCATTCTAGTAGCCCAAGTACAAAGATGGAAGAAGTTTAATTTTAAAAGTAAAATATATCAGGTAAACAAACAAATCAGAGGAAGTCATTAGGTATACAAATGTATAGCTAGGACAGACACCTATCTAAATAAGTGATGTCTCTTCCTATACAGTGGTACCTTGACATACGAGTTTAATTTGTTCCGTAACCTTGCTCTTATGTCAAATCGCTCCTATCTCAAAGCAATTTTCCCATTAATCCATTCCAGCTCCCAAAACACCACCTCAGTTGTTTTTGTTATGTACTGTATTTACATACTCATATCTCAAATCTTGCTCTCATCTCAAAGCAAAATATCACTCGCTCGGCAGCTTGTATCTCAAAACACTTGTATGTCAGGACACTTGTATATCGAGGTACCACTGTATTAAGAGTTAAATGAACTAGCAATGTCAAAAGGATAGCCTCCACAGGTAAGTACAATATGTGCTCAGTAATAAATTATCAAAAGTAATTTACTAATGAGAACTTATGATCACGGTAGCCTGGAGGGCTCAAGAAAGAGAATTAAAACAGTGAGGTATCCAGAGTACAATGTGTCTTAGTAACTTCAGATTCTTTACTTAAACTGTATAAAGGCATGCACGTTTATGATGAAAAGGTAAAAGTTATTGGAAGTCTTGAAACTGTGCCTTGAAAAGACACTCTAGATTTAATCTAAAGCGTTGTCCTGATTCTGGAGTGAAATACAAGTTTTACTGGAGTGCCTGGAAACAGTGAACACATCAATGTTGTCAACTTCTGAATTAAAAAAATAAATAAATTTCTCAGAACTGAGGACTCAAGAAAAGGCAACTGGAAGGAAACAGGAAGTTTCTGATCTCTCAAAAATAGCCAGTGATTACTCAGACTCAAAGCCACATTACCAGAACCTCAGCAAAAATGTAAGCACAACTGTGGTGGCCAAAATCATACTATCAGAGGAGGTGGAAGGTAATGTGCAGGGGAAAACATGATAACTAATATTAAAAATGCCTCTTTAAATATACAAAACAGGAAGCCGAGGAGATAGAGGAAGCAAGAGACAAAAAGGAAGTTACAGATGCATAAAATGAAAGTGTAGAATAGAGGGAAATAATTGTAACAAGAGAGAAAGTCACAATTGAAAATTAACAACCTAAGAATTAAGGAATGTTTTTCACATGAAAGTCCCCCAAGAATGTATAGGAACACCCTTATTTCTGGTTTCTAGGCATCAATTGAAGATCTATCTTTTTACCCATGTCTTTCCAGAGTGAATGTCTATTTCCCTCATCTTTGATTTTAATTAGGTTTTTATATAACTATTGAGACTTTAGCTTTTTTATTCTTTGTACACTCCTTCAATATATATATTATTGGGAATACAATGAATGAATGAATGAATGAATGAATGAATGAATGAATGAATGGTCTTTTGAAAACTGGAAGTAACTTGGTTCTAAAAAAGAGAACTAGAAATCAGCCAATGTAACACATGCACACCACAACAACTTGGCTCAGGATCACTTCATGAAACTTCAAAGGGAACTGATTTGTGGTTGTATGAATATTTCAAATAAAAACTTACCAACAAATGTAGCATAGGGAAAGGCTTTTTTTTTTAACCTCCCCCTTCACCAGTTGCTGCTGACTCCAAAATTAATTGGAGGAAAGTATAATTAAAGCCAGTGGTTGCTAGTGCAGACAATTTGCTGTTTGACACCAATAAAGCCCAGGGAACAAGGCTTTTATCAAAGAACCAAGCATTTCCATGTTGGAACAAAGCGCTTGTTCACCACAGTTTAAAGAAATCAACAGCAAATGCCAAATTGCCATTCATCCCTGCCACTGCATTCTGCACCACCCACTGCCAGTGATCAAAGATTAAATTACCATGCATAGGCAAGATCAAGCTTTCAAAAGAAGAATTGTGGCTTCAGAAAAAGTAAGTCACACCTGGTATGTCAGAAATCTACCTTTGGGCCCAGAGTGCCTTTGAAATAAGGGTGACTCACAAAGCTTTTTTCAAAAATGTTTTTCATGAAGACGCTTGCCAAAGAGTAGACTTAACAATAACGAAACTGCAGAGTGGATCTTCTCATATATTGCCAGGATTAAATGAACATTCTTGTAATGGAGATATATATGAAAAGGGGACTATTCTGAGGAGAACAAGATCATATATGTTCTGGACTTTGGTGTCCAAATTTTCCACAAATTGGAGAGAACAGTAAAATTAGGAGGAAAAAGTCTCTCAAGAGTCCCACGGAATTTTCTCAGAATATATTTTCTAACTGAAAGAATGTGTATTAAACAAGGAAATGCAGCTCAATGTAAATAAATTAGCACAGAGAAAAGTCCAACTGCTATGCATATATGCAATGACAGTTGCAGAATACACATTAGGAATACTGGGCACTATTAAAGTGGTGTCAAGCTGCCTACACAGAACTGTGATTCTGCTTGTCCAGATCAAAGCTGAAGATACCTTATCTTCATCTAGACAAGCAAGGAGGCCCCTGCCTCCCTCACCTCACCATCACAATCACAGACAGAGTATTCCTAGCTTTCGTTGTGAAAGGTGAGAGTGGAGGCTTTATTCTAGAATATCCAAGCATAGCAGAATATGGTTTTCCTAAACCGAAATAAAAGAACCGGATGCAAACATGAATTTGCCGGATCCCATTACTTTCAACTTTAATCGTGTTCGATCCCGATTCTGAAAGCTCTTGAAAACTTCATTTGGGAAAGTGCATCCTTTTCTCCCTGTCTACCCCCTATCTCTGATTGGGATTCCTCCTGCCGCAAAATTTTTGACATGACAAGGGCGGGGGGTTCCTAGAGTGCTATTGGGGGAGGGAAACCCTAAACACGCATTCTCAACCCACTAAAACGGTACCGTTCCCACAGTAAGAAATGTAAACCATTTAAAATGCAACAACGGGAACGAGACCTGTTGAAATGAGTGTTTTATTTACAACGCTTTGGGGCAATTTAATATGCAGAAAGCGTGTTAAGCCAACCTGGCGTCGTGACTATGAAGATCGAAACTGTTTCCAAACCGTTTTAAGTTTGTAATGGGAACAGGCTGTAAGTAATGCATGGGTGAATGCAGCATGAATTAAATAATAGTTGAGGACTAATACTGGGAAAAGGGGTCATGCAAATAATTTTTGCAATCCACATGGCACCACTATGGTACCTTGATTGCACAATAGAGTGTACAATGTTTCCACAAAACATACTCTCATTGTGCATGCAATTGGAACAGCATGACATCTGCACAAATGCCACTCTTCCATGCCAATGCTGCTACCACTTAGGGAACTTACTCATCCCTTCCATATCTCCAGAATCAAAATCAGGAACTTCAGTTTGATTCTGAGGATGGGGGAAGCCCTCTTCCTAGCACGTCAGAATGCAACAAGGGAATCCCCAGCCACCATTTGAGTGGCATGTGCTAGGTGTTCCATTATGGCCCCATGTAGAGAGGCAAGTAAAACATTCTAAAAAGTATTTTGCACATCCCTATTATGTACACATTCTGGTACTGAAGTACAGTCAGACACTTGAAGCTTAGGTAGATGCCATGGCCAGGAGTGCCTATTCCCAACTATGATTGGTGTGTCAACTTAAACCTTTTTTGGACAGAGATGACTTGGCCACAGTCACCCATGCTCTGGTGACCTCTAGAATGGACTACTGCAATGCACTCTACATGAGGCTGCCCTTGAAGATCTTTCGGAAGCTGCAGCTAGTGCAGAATGCAGCTGCGAGATTGCTAACTGGGACACCTGTCTGGATGCAAATCACACCAATCTTAAAAGAACTGCACTGGCTGCAAATTTGCTACTGAAGAAGAAGAAGAAGAAGAAGAAGAAGAAGAAGAAGAAGAAGAAGAAGAAGAAGAAGAAGAAGAAGAAGAAGAAGAAGAAGAGTTGGTTTTCTACCCTGCTTTTCTTACCCATTTAAGGGGACTCAAAGCGGCTGACAAAGCTTTCTATTCTTCTCCCCACAACAGAACACCCTGTGAGGTAAGTGGAGCTGGGAGAGCTCAGAAGAGAGCTGTGACTAGCCCAAGGTCACCCAGCTGGCTTTGTGGGGGAGAGCGGAATTGAACGAGGTATTCCCAGATAAGAATCCGGCTCCCTAACGACTAGACCAAACTGACTGACCAAGCCCAATTCAAGGTGTTAACTTTAACGCATAAGGTTCCAAATGACTTCGGCCCCAAATATCTGAAGGAATACCTTCTCCCATACCGACCCGCCTGTGCCTTAAGATCTGGAGGGGAAGCCCTTCTTGTTGTCCTACCACCCTCAATAGTAAGACGGGTGGGCACTGTCAAACAGTTCTGAATTCTAATTGTTAGTCAGGAATTTAACAAGTCACAATGAGTCAGCAACTCATGACTCAGAGTCTTGTGATTCAGTCTCACGCTGTTGCAGTAATTAGATGAAATCATCCTAAAACCTCATGATGATCACTTGCAGTTTGTGGGCTATATAACTATCTCTGTGTTGTAAAAGTTTTTGTCTTTAGTTTCTGCTGTTTGAAGAGAAGTTTGTATAAGAAAGGATTCTGAAATAAAGCTGCTGAACCTTCCACTGAGGAAAGAAATACTTTGTCTCTGGATTTATTTGTCTGAATGACTGTCCAGCTCTCCTCTGAGATTGACCAGTGATCTGACTCCAGTCCAAATCCGCTACACCACCTGATAGGCACTTGCGAGAGGACCTTCTCAGTAACGGCTCTCAGGCTGTGGAACAGTCTCCCCCTCGAGGTGCATCAGGCTCCTTGCCACATTTCATGGACATGCAAGGAGGCACCTGAAGAGGCTGACTTTTCCTTCACAATGCAACTAACGTGAGAGGCCCCAGCAGAAATCATTACTCACAGCTATAGAACAGTTCAGTCACATTAGCCAAGGCATGTTGATGAAATGATTCCCCACCCCCACCCCAAATAGCCATCTTATGAAGATAAGTGGAGCTGTGACCTTAGTCTTTCCTTTGTAAGTGTATAACAACAATGCTAATCCAAAAAGGATTTATGGGTTGATGCATCTGGAGCATTCTCAAAATTTGCATTGTAAAGCACAAATGCTGAGTATCACTTATTTTAGTTAATCTCATTCAGCCTGTCCTCCCTTGAGACTTCATTCTGTGTGGCTTTTAGTTTAAACTATCTCTTTGGAATAATCCTTTATTTTGCCTTCTGCCTTTGTCCTTGATATTAGCTGATTCAGTTTATTGTGCCTGTAAATAAAACTAATGTGTGAGTAGGACCTTGCAGAAGAGGACCCCACACAATGTTCTACATGAATGAATAACTACATCATCTGAAACTCTGGATGCCAAACTTCTCCTTGCAGATGTTTGCACTTCACATGCAGTTTTCAGATGTAGCCTGGGTGGAGGCCATGGAAGAGGAATCAGGGGCACAAAAGGAAGTCTCAACTCATTCTGGAGGCAGTTCCTAGGCATCAGTTCTAGTAGCCATTCATACACCTGTCCCCCATGAACTTATCTAACCCTTTCTTAAAGATATCCAGGCTAATTGCTGTCACTACATCTTCTGGTAATAAATTCCACAGACCAGTGACCTGCTGGGTGAAAAATTATTTTCCCTGGTCAGATGTTTGCATCTTGGAAGAAGAAACCTCTGACCAGCACTGTCACAGGATCACAATATTGTCAGAGATTCTGACAAACCAATTCAATTTTAACAGCCCAGGGACCACTGGCAACAGATGGTTATCCAACTTGAACATTTCCAACAATGTATGTTTCATATCCAGTGTCAAGTTATTCTTATTCTAAGGACTTTTCTCTTGACTGAGGACTAAAATCTGTCTTGCTGCAATTTACCATTATTCCATGTGTTTATTCTGGAATGGAAGGCAACAAGTCATGATCCTTTTCTGTGTAAAATCTCTTCAGCTATTTGAAGCATACTAACATATTCTCATTTTTCTCTTCTTAAGATTAAACATATCTCTTTTTTCCTCACAGGTCTTCATTTCTAGTTTTTTAAAAATCTTGTCTGTTATCATCTAAATCTATATAAACGGTATACACACACACACACACATCAGTCTTATACATAATTTTCTTAGAAATCCTATTGAGTTCTTTTCTCTGGAAAATGTGAATAGGATTTTAACCTGCATTATATTTGTTACTAAGTATAAAGAGTTACATAAGCATTATTGGAAGAAGAAAATATTTTGTTCTGCTAACTCTTAGAAATTCTAGGAAAGAACAAACAAATGCCCAGCCTCTCATATCCAGGCAATGGCTATCAAGTGTTTTTCTATATTTATCTGCTACAAAATAATAGAAACAGACTCAATGTAACAGACCATAGTAAGATTCAACTTGCCTCAATTTTCAATTACAGAAAATAAATAAATAGAAAAAAATCACAAAATCATGTGTCTATACAGAGTTCAGTTTCCCCAGGGACAGAGTGTGCATTCTTATCTTTCCCATACTCCAGGACTCCTACTGAAACACTTTCAGTGACTTCATTTTCTGATTCTGACTGACCGGAATTTTTACAGGTTCCGTTGGTTTGTGGTTTTCACTGAACCAGCTAGTATGTGAATGCTTGTATTGAACCAAACATTCAGTTGATCAAATATCCAAAAATCTGATCAAACTAGATCAATCCTCCACTTGTAAACACAAACTGTTTAATTGAACAGTTTCATGGTTTCTGTATTTTCTTCCTTGAAAAGTGCTTTTTAAACTGAAAACAATGGTTTCTTGTTTTTGAACCAGTTAGAAATGTATGCAAACAACTGCTTGTTTGAGTAACCAATTCTCCATAAAACTTAGATTCTAGAGCAAATAAAAACCTGAATATCCATTAGAAGCAGAAATGAGATGCATTAAACTGTCATGCTTTGGGCATGTAATAGGAGGACCAAAATCCCTGGAAAATATGGTGATGTTTGGGAAAGTAGAACAGATATGAAGAAGAGGACATCCAAATAGTAGGTGGATATGTTCAACTCCAACAGTAATGAAAACTTCACTGACAGATCTCTGAAAGATCACTGAGGACTGCTCAGGCTGGAGAAGGTCAATAAATATGTGTACAAGAGTCAGCTTTGACTAGGGGTGTTTTTCCACTGTCACTAGAAGTACCCATTAAGTACCCATTAATGGGTACAAAAATGCCATTACATACCCATTAATGGGTACTTAATGGGTACTTTTAGTGACAGTGGAAAAACTCCCTAGATGCATCAAGCATATGAACAGGCTGTATTTAAAAACATCACTATGAAAAATACTTTCCACTTTTTCTTATTAGTTAACATCTAAAGCATACTAAAGAAATTCATTTGAATAAGCAAATGGTGCCCAAAAGACAACTTTAAGACACCTTTCCCTAATTTAGAAGGTGTCTACAATATAAATCAATCTAAGCACAGATCCCTAGCACTGTCAAGAAGAGAAACAGCCTTGAAAACTGCTGTATGGAGTACACTTTTAGAAAAAACACGCATATTCTGCAGTTGCAGTTAATTTATTGTGAGGAATTAAAACAGAAGATTTATGTTTAGATTTTCCGAGGAGCTATTGGTTACTCAGACAAATAGCCACTATCACAACTAACTCCCTGTTATTTTCTTTATCCTATGAGGCATCTTTGTAAATACAGGCTTCATTTTTTAAAAATACTTCATTGATCATTATTCTAACAAGTAAAATACTTGATCTGGACAGAATTAATAAATTTGTGAACTCTTGTTTTAACCCAATTTGCTATAGATCCTAGAAGCCGGCCATTCAGCCCACTAGGAGCAATTCAAGTTAAATCCGGACAAGAAGTAGCACTGTGGAAGAGTGGGAAAAAGCCCAATTATAGTGCTTTCTCCTGCTCTACCATTAAGATACTGCTGACAGCACTGATGGTAGGATGTGTCCTTGATGGGCATGGTAACATGTAGTCCCCACACCCTTAGACTCCCACAGCACCATTAAGGTGTCATATGGATATTACTTTGAAAGATGCCTGCTGTCTGCAATCATGACTTGGCAGCTGCATTGCCAGAATATTTTTTTTCCTTTAAATCAACAGTTCTTTCTAAGTTACTGACATGCTAAAACAATTCTATCTGCCTTCACAAATAAGTATTTAAACAAGCAAGCTTAAAAAATAAATAAATAATTAAATAAAAAAGTATTGCTCCTGTTCAGGCTTCGCACTAGCTAGTCATAATCTCTTCCAGGCTACCAATTTGTTCTATTCTCCCCCAGACTGCCTTCACACAGGCCCTTTCCTCGCTGATCCAGGATGGCCCTTAGCCCAGACGGTTCACACTCTGGACCAATATATTGAAGACACACCCCAGTAGACCAGTCTGTCATGATCAGACTAGTTCCACCAAAATTGCACCATATCCCACTCTACTAGACTACCAGAAAACGTGAACTCTGTGGTCCAATATGCCACTTTTCAGCTGAACATGCAGATGTGGTGCTGGAAATGTGCCACTCCTGGATGCCTGGCCAAAAATGTCAAAGGTCAAGAATATTTTATTCCTGGTCATAAGCTGGTCTTCTACATCCCTGAAGTGACATGTAGCCTGCTCCAGACCACAGGGGACCTACCTAGTGAGGGACAACCTAGTCCCATCCAGAAAGAGTGTCAGATTCCATTACAAACTTTCCCCTGTTTGTATTCTTATAATTACAAAGAATACTCAGTACTTTTTCAGTTCTTTGTTGGGTGGCAAGGGGAATGTCCCCGTATAATTTTTTAAAACCATTTCTTCTCTTCCTTTCTACTTATGCAAAACTTGAGGTTTCCTCAGTCCTTGCAACATATGTGTATTATGCGTGAACACTTGTCTGCTTGACACAAGATTTTGCTTTCAAATTCTATGGGGAAAACCACTTAGCTCAAAAGAACAAATGTTAATGTTATGGGTTTTTTAAAACTGTTTTTGTATCATTTTTATTATTATTATTATTATTATTATTATTATTATTATTATTATTATTATTATTATTATTATTATTATTATTATTATTATTATTATTATTATTATTATTATTATTATTATTATTATTATGCTGGATTTTAAACCTTGTACTGGTTTTAGTATAGTCTGATACAGTTTTAATATGTTTGTTTTTAAATGTTGTGAGCCGCCCAGAGACCCTTGGGTATGGGGTGGGATATAAATATAAATAAATAAAATTTGTAAGAAACCTGAGTCCATGCCTCTTTTAAAACAGTTACACACAGCTACCAGTGTTCAAACCCTTAAATTTACCACAAAAATATTGCACAGAATCATGCAGCCCCCATTCTTCAGCAGAATGCCTTGTATGCACTGTACAAAGTAACAGACCAGACTCATTTCTGCACTTGGCCTTATTGTGGAATATATCTCGTGATAGCAGTCTGCAGGCCACAAACTAATACAGACTGTGGCAGGCTTTACCTGGGGCCTTCCATAGTCTGCACTAGCAAGCAGACAGCAAGTTCCTATTTATTTCAGAATGAAATGAAATGAACTTTATTGATTAGTGATTTGACCATATCAAGTTTACAGAAGATAAAATCATATAAACATACAAAGATAAAATTAAGAAACAAAATAAAACATTATTCGTCCCTATCACCCTTACAAGACACCACATTCAATTCAATGAATGATTTCCAAAGTCGGTCAGCCTTAACAAAAAACCAAAACTACAGAATATGTCACCTGTATTCCAGAATAAGGTCACGTGCAGAAAAGCCCCAGGACAGGACTCAATTATGATACCATATACTGTAGACCTTAACAATGTGGTCTGCAAACAGACCACTGTCAGCATACCAAAGCACACCCTTTGGTACAGTATATCACTCAGGGCTCTTTTGGCAGTGTACAGAGACACACTTCCAGAAGTTGGTATGCTACCAAAAAGGGCCTGGTTGGAAAGTACCAAAGGGCGTGAATACCTCTAAAGCTATCTGAATGCAGGCAGCAAATTTTGGCCCAGGATATTCCACCTTGGTCCAGGAAAACAAAGCCAATGGAGAAAGTCATTAGTCTAAGACGGTGATGGCCAACCTATGACACGTGTGTCACAGGTGACACGCCAAGCCCTTTTAGGTGACACACCTGGTCACCCTGGCACCTGGGCATGTAGTGCTTGCTTGTTCTTGAAGTGTACAAAATACCAACTTTCAATTGAAGATTTAGCAAATGTAAAGAATTATTCATTTTTGCTTTTAATAAAATACATATATCAAAAATATAACTTTCTTACTAGAGCTACAAATATCACAAAATTATAGATATTAATGGAAGTGACACAGCACCTGAGTTAAGCTAGGTTTTCTTGTGAATTTTGACACACCAAGCTCAAAAGGTTCGCCATCACTAAGAAGCACCAAAGGAGAACCTAAGAAAGTTTAATAGACATTTCACAATATTAGTTTAGAAACTATTCTACTGGCCTGCCCCCATATCTGTGGGGGATAGGTTCCCAAGCCCACTGTGGAAAAGGAAAACTGCAGATATTTGGAATGCGGGGAAATCTCACGAGATTTCCCATGATTTCCAGGAAATCAAGTGAGATTTCTCATGATTCTCAGAAAATCACATGAGATTTCTCACGATTCTTGGGAAATCTTGCATGATTTCCAATGATTCCCAACTGGGAGCAGTCATTTTTGCTGCTCGCGCACCTTCAGGATTCCTGTATTAAGTCTCTGAGAATAGCGTGATAGCACCAACAGGGTAGAGAGCCTGGTCTGATAATTGCATATGATAGATGCAAAGATCCCACTTCACTACATCTTGGGGTCTTTGTGATGAACAAATGAGGAGAATACATTTTCTATACATATCTGCTGCTCTATATTTTTCTAAAATTAACATGAAGTTAATTGTCCATGAACTCTAAATATTCTTCTCACATGCTTAAACAAGTATCAGAACACCGGGCAGATACATAAAGACTTGGAAGTGAGAGACAAGGTTCAGTACTTCTCATTTTGAAACTATCATGTTTCATTTTCACAGAAAACGGAAACCCCCTATGCCCCAACATTTGGTATTATTATTAGCTTTGAGGTTTCAGACTAATCAACTGAAATAAACAATATGACTCAAAGAGCCAAAATCTTGGGAAGGGAGGCACAGAACTAAAACATTTCCATTTTAACAAAAATAATGTTTCAATCTTCTCTGTAGCAAATAAGCAAAAGGAAATTAATTTTGTTCAGAACACACTCAATTTTGAGTCATCAGAACCACAACAGGTTGTTTCCTCTGAGAGCAATGAAGTACTGGGATCATTTATTTAAAAAGTTGCCAAGTAAGAAGACTTCTCTTGAATTCTTTTTAACACAGATTTGTGCATGTTAACAAACCCAATACAATTAACATTTTCTGTACTTTCTGTACTAAGCTGCAGCCATGTCCAGATCACCATGGCATTGCTTGAGCTCATGCCAGATGTTGCAGCAGACGCTGCCATGGGAATACGGCCTGTCCTGCCCTGATCATCGACATTTTGAGTGCTGTTGGCCTGATATGGGGCTTATCTAGCATTCAAAGTGTGGATGGCCGCCACTGTGCTGGATCTTTACTTGACTGGTATGGTATTATGCAAGTTTCATGCTTCCGTTCCCATGCCGTGGATCGGAAAAGTGTGCAATAAACTAACATTGACTAGTGCTCACACTTGCAAATGCTAGTCAATGACAGCCCACCCACCCCACAAGATTGATCACTCACCTGTGTTTGATCGCTAGGATGCTACTCTTTTGGGTGCCACCATCTTGAGTGCAGTGCCCACCACGACTGCGTGTGCATCAACACTGTCACTATGATAACACTGACACTCTGTGCAGCAGCTCTGATAACCTCCCCAGCTAGCAGAGGTGAGAATGGTCACCAGCTGGATGCTTGCAGGTAAGTTCAGGTTGCGTGGGTTAAGAGTTGGTGAGCCTGTGGTGCACAATGTCATGCATAACAACTAGTGTGCGATAGATGAACATCTGGAAAGGCAGGGCACGCTTGTAGGCCATAAACACTTCCTGCAAGTGCAGATGAACTATGAGCCAAAGTGTGAGTCAGCCCCAGATTTTGATGTGGATGTATGCCTAGTATCTCTTCAACAGGACTGTTATAGGTAGTGATATTTTGGTTTGATCTCAGTTTGTGTGGCCTGTCTATAAAATTTTACTGCACTTGAAATCTGTTTTGGTTTTGTTTCAATATACTGCAGCTAGTTCCACATCTGAAGATTTTAAAGAATGATTACTATTATTTTACCATTTAGTGCCCCAGTCACACATTGTCTTTATACTTGTGTTTCAAGTTCTAATTAAGGACTAATTAATTAGCATTATCATCATGTTTGCTGTTATGTTACTGCAGTCGAGAGCCACAGTCATGTACAGGCTTTGGTTCTGTGAACTGAGACCTAACCAAGGACCAAGGAATCATCAACGCAAGACTGCTAATTATCACTGTTACTACTCACAAATGGTATACTGCAGCAATGTATCCTTCTTTTCTCCTTGAGTAAAGGGAACATCTGATAATGTATGAGATGTTCGACTGTGTTGTTTCTGGCAGTTGGGCTGCTGTGTAATTTCAGCTTTAGCCCAACCAAATTCCTTCTAAGGCCTTGTGATATCGCAATCACACCCAGTACTTCTGAAACTATTGGTGCCACTGCTGACTATTTTTCCAAATGTCTGTGATTCCTATTTACAGTCTCCATTGCTCTGTACCCTTCTACAGTTCTTTTTCTTCAACATTACAGCCTCTTGCAATAGTTAAGTAGTAGCAGTAGTGGAGGAGAAGTTATTGATCTTTGCTGCACTGGGCCTTATTCTGTATTATATCTTGGACTTGGGGCCTGCAATCCTCAGGCTGGTGCAAACTAACCCAGAGGCTGCCACAGTCTGCACTTACAGGTAGATGGTACATCTCTATTCTGAGATATACTGTAATCTGGAATAAGTGCAGAAAGGGACAATATTTCTTTCAATGACAAAGTTTGATTTGATACATTCTAGACATTGGTTAGTTTCATGCCGCATCCACGTGCATTTCTAAAAAAGTGGCTGCCAAGTGGCTCAGAGGTAGTAGCTGCCACACAAAATGTTCCCGTCCCATATCTAATCCACATTAAAGGCCAGAAACGTGCATTTTCTTGCCTTTAATTAGGATTAGAAGGTTGGGAACACTTAACATCCACATGCATTTCTAAAGCACTTTTGAGGTTTTAAAAAGATACATATGAAGCAAACTCAACTCTGACTCCCATAAGATTACCACATTGTTATTTTTAGTTCAGTATACAAATGGACATTCTGTATTGTTTAAGACACTCACCTTATTTCCAGCACCAAGGAAGAATTGATTTTCCATCTTTCTACAGAGCGCTGGAACATTGAAGAGCCACTTTTTTGGTTTATTTTGTCAGAGCTGTTGACCATTGATCTACTTAAACTAAGTTCACCATCTCTGAAACACAATGTAAAAGGAAAGAAAGCTGAAATTAGTTTTGTACTGTTTGCTGCATTTTTATGTTCCACTTCTACACAACCATGTTCTCCTTATTTATGTCCTGGATCAGCTGCACTCTGGTAGAAGTGCCCTCAGGTGTCCTCTTTGTATTCCTGAGCTGCCTACAAACCACCATTTCATCAGTCTAATTTCCATTAGAAATAGAAGTGGTTATTTACAGATCCCACTGACTAGTATGAGGCAACTCTTTTGATGGGTTCCAAAACTTGAGCTGTACCTAAATATTACAGCTGGGCAACCCTTAGTCACCCAGAAGCTGGAGTGGACAAATGGTTGCTCTCTGATCATGATTGGTTGCTGACCTCAGCATTTGGAAAAGATGCATCAAGTAAAGAGCATTTTACATGTGGCACTGGCCAGAGGATGCCCCAAAAGGGTGGAGGTTGCCCACCATTCTAGGCCTGAAGCCAAAGAAGACTGCTGCAGGAGCGCACAGGAAAAACACCAGCTTTCCACAAAGGGTGCCCCATCAGTGGTAACCATGGAAGAAGCCTAACATCAGCAGGTTTACCAGAGATCTGGATTAGGGCCTCCCTTAATCTATACCTTGCTTTGTCTTGTGTGGGCAGAGCTGGATCAGTAGGGATGGGACCTCCATGATCTGCATTAATATGTTGATAAGGAGGCCCAGATATGTATTAGCACTAATGCTTAATAGTATTAAGGTCAGTGCAGAAAGGGCCTATATCCCTGCTCTACAAGAATAGGATTATCTCTGAGTATTTGAAGAAAAGCTAAAGCAACCTTTGCCTCATTTTCCCAGGGAGCATGATCCACCTATTAGGACACTGCTGCTCTACTGCCAGATTATAATGGCATGGTGGCAGCCCAGTAATATTTGGAGTAGTAAAAGTCTTTTGCCCCCAGATCACTTTGTATCAGAGAAGTGGCCAAAGTATATGGTAACATAGACTGAGGGCAGGGGAGGATATGTCAAAGAAAATACCTACCTACTTCTGTGAATAAACAGATCTATCCTTCACATCATATGTCCACTCACCAAAAAGAGAAAAACCAGCAAATGGAATGCAGTATTCCTATCTACATATTGTGATATCTACATATGGCTACAAATGTTTAGCTGTTGCTTTGCCAGAAAATATACACTGGCACAGAAATGTCCTGTCCTTTTCACCTCTTTCTTTCTTTCCTTCACACAAGAATTTGTGGCACACAAAAGGGGATATTCCATCACACAACACAGTCAAACTGTAAGTGCTCCAAATATTTTTGGCCTTCTGAGTTTCTGGCACAGACAGTTTGGGGACAGACCCATTCAGTAGCACTTTTGGAATGCTGTTAAAAAGAATCCCCTATAGTATACCAGACTGCAGATTCCACTTCTGATGCTTTTATTGTCATATAGCTATTGATCTCAAAAATCTGAATGGGTAAGAGGCAGATAAGAGTGTATCTTTTCCATTGTAATTAGGCATGCTTCTTCTTGTAGAACAGACTACAAACTTGACCAAGATCCATCTTTCACAGAAGTTTCAAACCACTTATATGTGCTTATCAATGGAAACTGTTTAGTAAAAAGACAACACATAACCTTTTCCACTGCTGCAATAATCCTCTTGCCTGAGCATGAACTAAGTTCACTACTATATGGCATTACTTCCACACTAAGTTGGAAATCACCTATATACTTTTCTGACAGTAAAGTCTACTGAACATAGATGGTCACATCTGAACATAAGATGGTCACATCAATTGCCACACTCTGTGGTAATCCCAACATAGTCAAGACCTAAGCTTTTTATTCCCTGTTTCAACTCTCAGTATGCAATCTCTGTTTCAAAGATATTTTGTCCAGAAAACAAGGTGAAAATACAGTCCAATTAATAGATTGACAGCAAGACTAACAAACAAATAATTAAGTAACATGGCCATGAAATTTCATCAAATATATTCAGCATATTCCTTAATCACACATTTAGTAAAGCATCCTACTTCTCTCCTCTGACGCACAGTGACTTACAATGTGTGCTGACATGGTGCTTTATACTGGAGACTGACTTTTCTGTTAAGTGATTGACTGTACCTTTTGACTAGCATCTGCCTGCCTGCTTTCAACAAGTAAGCTGAACCCACAGTTGACACGAACACAACCGCAATGCGAAGTGCAAAGGGATTTCTGTCAAAAGCCATCAAGTTCTAATTATGACTTTCTACTTTAGCTAAAACACGCTTGCTTGATCAGAAACTTCACAACTGTCATCAAAGGGCAAATCTGCACTTTCGTTTCCTGGGGAGGGCCTCCAGGGGAAACGAACACTGGGGGAGATTCAGACATCTACATTTCAGACAACAGCTCCCTCCATAACTCACCAGTGCTTCTCTCAGCACTGGCAAGATGTGAGTCTCCACCATTACGGCAGCCATGCTTGTGTGGCCCCGCCCCTCTCCTGGCTCCATTTGTAATTCTCCCAGCACTGTCTGGCGGCAGAGAGTGTAAATATAGAGTAGATAGAACTGCTTTACATCTACACACTTCTGGGGAACTCCTACACACATGGAGCTGCATGTGGGGGTGTAGCAGTTTTGCAAAATGCTGTGTGCTGAACAGGTAAGTGTGGAAAGGCTCAAAGTATAAGAAGAGCCTTGGTGTTCCAACTTAAAGGCACATCTTATTCATCCTAAAGCTGTAGAGCTGACCAAAATAGGACACTGCGGTCCAAGATAAGCAGCCAATCCCAAGCTGGGACAGACTGCTGCAGGACAAGGCTATCCTTACTGGTATGGGCTATAGCCCTTGGAATTCTTGGAGGGGGAAGGTATTTGGACAATCCACCATGCTATACTGTCAAAAGGGGTCTCCTGTGCCAACTGCACACAACCCCCTCATATGCCAACAGACCTTGAAAAAGAGGTATGTGGATAGACGAGACCAGGAGGCCATTTTGGGCACCCTAGTCCAGTCTTTATCCATGCTTTACTAGGGAATATCCAAATACAGTGGAATAAGCAACTTATGTTTAGAAGTAGCCCAATGGCTCGGTAAAGTGCTTATTCCCACTGTTTCAGAGGTCCTACTACCACTGAGCCAGTATTGTGAAAGCAGATCTATCCAGTTGACTGTTTTCACTGCTAGAGTCCCATGTCTTCAAAGCCAATAAATAGCCCACTGGCTTATTTCTTGTGCCTGAAGGACATTGACCAGCATCATAGCAGTCCCTTGGCCCTGATGTCCATGCAGCTGGTAGCAGCCACAGCATACAAATGGCACCAGTTTGAAGGGCTCTTCTGAAAGACCTCTCCCATGCATGTTTTGACTTGCAGGGCAGCTTCTGCCTTCCTTGTATGTGCATCCTGACTAATGACTGACAGCATTATTCTCAACAGATTTGTCCAATCCTCTTTTTTTTAAATGCTAAGTTAGCAGCCATCACGACATGTCACAGTGGACAACTCCAGTATTGAGCCAGGCACGTTAAGAGAGGTTCTACTGTCATAAGAAAGTGAATGTCTCTCTTCATTGTCTATTCTCTATGTCACACATAATTTTACAAAATCATACAGTGATAGATATGTCTTCTTTGGCTTTTTCCCCCCTAAACTAAAGAGCTCCAACCACTTCAACCTTCAGACATGAGAAAACTGCTTCAGCTTCCTTACCCCTACAGTTGAGTTTGTATACATTTTTCTCAGGCCTACAGTGCTCTTTTTGAAATGCAGTATACAAAATTTCCACTCTCAAGAGCGGAAAGAGAAGATAAGGGACTCTTCTTCAGTAAGGTAAAAAGAAAAAGAAATCTCTAGTCCAGCTGACTAGATGTTAGAGCTGTAAAATGGCAAAAGTAAAATGGCAAAATCTTCAAGACCTCAACCTGTTACCAACAGACAGCTAGTCTAAGAATACCTTTCAGTTCTGAAGGGGTTAAGTCTCCTAGTCTCCTGCTGAATAGGGATGTGCATGAATATTCAAAGGTATTCAAAATTCGATTGGATTTGCCCAAATTTCAACATCTGAATTCAAATTGAATGTCCATAATTTTGAATTTCGGATCTTTTCATTCAAATTATCTGGACATTCGCATGTGTACAGGTTCATATACAATGCGTACTTGCAGATACGAATCTTTCCTGCATCTGTGCACATTTGGATGGATCCATATGGGATGAAAATGGGTTGCATATGGAATAACTATGGGATGCATACGGGCATGAACAAATGTGTACAGGATGCTTAACAATGCGTATAGACACATATGAATGTTTTCAACATTTGTAAGTGCAAATTTGAATTGAAAATTCAAACAAATTCAATTTGAATCTTCAAAATTCAAATTTAACCAAATTCGATTTGAATTAAGCCAATTCAAATCGAATTTGGTTAAATTTGAATTTTGAAGATTCAAATTGAATTTTTGGGTATTTGATTCAAATTGAATCCTGAAAATTGCATTCGTGCACACCCCTATTGCTGAATGGTCCGAATTAGGCATGTGTGGTAGACCAGGGGCCTTTCTACACTTAGCCTCATAGTTGGCATGCAGTACACTTCAAGAGGGAGCATCAGCAGCTCAAGGGGCCATTTCCAGCTCAGCAAGGACCCTTCTGTGCAGGAACATACTGTACACAAACTATGTGTGGAGTACAATTTTGTACTTTACATGCAGACTTCCTTCAACCAGAGATGGCCATTCACACTTCTATGGTGCTGGGTGTTATTTGAGGTGCTGGGCAAGCATGTTGGCACCTCAGATAACCCCCCAAACACAAGTGTGCTGGTTTGGCACGTCACCATCATCCCAGTGATGGTGCTGACACATGTGCATTCACACCAGCCACCAGATAAGCACATGCACCTAAAGTAGGTCTGCAGACATGTGGGGGGAGGGATGGCACTAGCATTCACTAGTCTTGTCCCCCAGATGGGACAGGAAGTGCAGAGACACCTCCGGACCACTAATTGCAAACTGAACTGCCAAAAAACAAAATGTCCAATCAGAATTTCTCTACATCTTCTGGAGAACGTAGATAACTTGCAGGGAACTAGAAAAATGTACACATTACTCCTATCTTCCAGAAGAGCAAAAAAGGAATATCTGAGAAATAACACCATTCCAATATCCATACATGGGAAGATCTTGCAATAAATGGTAAAACAGATACCCTACCAGTAATTGACCGCAATGCAGAGATTACAGAAGACAACATGGATTTCTCAAGAAAAACTCCCATCAAATGAAATCTTTTTTGGGGGGTGGGGGGGGAGAGGAATTGATTGTGGAAATTCAATAGATGTTTACCTGAGACATTAATAAAATATTTGCTGAAATGTACAAGAGTATTTTAGTGAGGAAGCTGATTTCAAATGCAGACTTCATGGCACCATTAATAGGTAGATTCACAGGGAACTGGAGAGCCATTCCTAAAGAACAGTTATCAGGATGTCTTCATAAAACTTCAGGGAAGGATTAAGCTGTGGCTGCACGAAGTCCTACTCTTCAATGTAGTTGTCACTGACTAAGACCCTTTCTGCACTAAGTCTTATTCTAATCCTGGAATAAGGACCTACTATTCACAAGGTAATACAGACTATGGAAGGCTCCAGGTAAGGTCTGTAACAGCCTGCGCCAGCATATGGATAACAGATCTCTATTCTGAGATATAATTCACAATGCAGAAGGGCTTGTTTAAGGCTTCATTCAAACTGCCTACTGCCTCTGGTTTGGAGGCACACCAACCATTATAAAGTGACCTAGCAGTTAGGACCTGCAGCAGCAGAACTGCCACCTGCAGCAAGAATCAAACATATGGAAAAGAACTGTAGCCGAAGGTGTAGAGATGTGCACGAATATTCATAACATTCGTTATCTGTATGAATTTGTTTAAATTCAGACATTCATACTTGAATCAAATGTTATGACATTTGTACATTAACTTTCGTATGCATACAAATGTTTTGGACATTTATATGAATAGTTCGGACATTTGTTAAATTTGGGAGGTAGGAAAGCGATTGCCAGTCACATCTGTGATATATCCAGATTTTATTTGACATGGGTTGAGAGAGAATTAAAAGTGGATTCTGGTCAGATTTGATGCCTTCAGAGTATGGATATATTACAGGATATGTACTGGGTAATACTTGTTTGCATTGGATACGTATTCATTCATATTGGATAGGGGTGTGCACGAATGAAATTTTTGGATTGGATTCGAATAAAATATACAAATGTTCGAATTTGAACATTCATATCTATTCATACAAATATTTGATTCGTATTTGTCGACAACATTCGTATATGTCCGTACACACCCGTCCGCATTCATACACATCCCATTTTTATCCTATATGCATGCCGTTTTCGTCCCATACGTATCTGTACAAATGCATACGGATACAAATAAGATGTGTAAAGATACTTATGCATTGCATACATATCCAGATACATATGTAATGCATACGTATCCGTTCACATACAAATATCCGAATAATTTGTACAAATGATTTGAAACATTTGAATTCATTTGAATGTTAAAAAACAAATGTATAGACATTTGGTTTGAATTCAGATATCTGAATTTGAATGAATTCAATAGAATTTCAAATGTTTAGAATATTCGTATTAAATAGAATCCTACCACATTATGAATCTAATATCAAAAAAACCATTCGAGCACATCCCTGCCAAGGTGTGCCACAATTCTGGATGCTCTGGATCCTAAGGGAGAAGCAAACCCCACCCCCAGTGAAAGTGACTTCAAAGTAGTTTAAACAGGTTTAAGTTAATGGCAGATTGGGGAGAGTCAGAAGCATTTATCTGCCCTGCTCCGCATACGTGTGGGAATGGTGCCAATGGTAGTGAGGTGAATTCCCCTTAAAATGGTAGAGAATAGCAAATATCTTAGAAGATAATCTTGCCAAGTTAGAGAGCTGTGCTGAAAACAACGGGAATTCAACATAAACAAATGTGAGGTGCTTTCTTAGTATTGAAGATTCAAATGAACAGATCAGACATGAGAGATACTTGGCTCAGTGATAGGATATGCAAATAGGACCTTGGAATTTTTGTTACTCCAAAATATGATGTGACTGTCAAAAAGAAAAATGCAACTAGGGATGTTTTTCCACTGTCACTAAAAGTACCCATTAAGTACCCATTAATGGGTACAAAATGGCATTTTTATACCCATTAATGGGTACTTAATGGGTACTTCTAGTAACAGTGGAAAAACACCCTAGGATTGCATTTATAGCTGCTATATTATAGGGTGCAAGAGTTCCACTTTATTCAACATCAGTTAGAGCTGACCTTGAGTACTGAGTCAAGTTCTGCACACGTCACTTTAGAAAGGGTTTGGACAAGTTTGAGAGATTCAAAGAAGGACAACCAAGACAAAAAGAGGACCAATAACTGAACCCAATGAGAAGAGAGTAAGGAAAGGTTGATGCTTTTAATATATATTGGTTTGTAATTTGTTGTTTTAAAGGTTGTTATCTGCCCTGAGACCTTTGGGTATAGGGCAGGATAGAAATATAAATAATAAATAAATAAATATTGTTACAGAAAGGCTGCAGAAAGCATGCCACCAGATAAATCACTTTCAGAATGAAAGAGAAAACATTCACATAACAGCACAGCTCTGGAAATCAGGTAAAACACCACTAATATCTGCATTCTATTCATGAATATATAACCAAAGTTTTCTCTCTTCCCTTATATAATTTTCAAGTGCATGTTCTTTTCTTCCTAAATTGGTGGGGAAAAATGCAGAAGAAAGGTTTGGTACACCACTAATACCTCCACTGGAACATGCATAATACTGCAGCATAAGATCTTAGAACATGCTCCTTTTTGCTGCAGTGAACGAATAATGACTTTAATTCTAATGTGAACTACCATGAAATTTTAGACTTGTACCATTTGAATAGTCATTTGTTCACCCAATGCCATATGATTTTTTTTTCATTTATTTTCACATATTAACTACAAGGAGGCTTAGGCATTAGGGCACACAACTCTTTCTCTATTTTCACAGTAGCACTTTGTAAATCAATGATTCTCTCTTGTATGAGAGAAAATCGAACTCCTTCTAGAAACCTAGGAAGTTCAGCTGTGGTGAATTGGGTCAGTTCATGATTCACAGAGAATCGGGTGGTTTGCACAAACCAAACCAACCCGTTGTTCGAAAAACCCAGTTCTAAGCAAATCCAAACCAAGGGATGTTCTGATGAATGAAGTGAACCACAGCAAACCAAACCAACCTGGTTTAAAGCAATCCCAAGCCAAAAGTAGTTGATTTGATTCAAACCAAACCACTAAATTTCAGTTCACTGATATCCCTACTAGGAAGCTGACATGACACAAAGACAATAAATCCATCTACTGTAAGATTGTTTATTCTGTCCAGGAATCACTGTCATGGTTTTCAGTGTTTCCAATTACCAATCCCCCTGGTCCTTTTCTACTGGATACTTTAAGTGGGTTTTATCATATAGCTTTGTTTAGAGATTGCCTTAAAGTACTATGAAATTAAAATATGGGGCATCTTCATGGAATTCCCGATCAACAGAATGCAGGTCATTTTAAAAGTAAAAACAACACAATTTGCCATCTAGAAATATCACCCTAAGATGTTTGAATGCATAAAGACTTTGGTTTTCTTAAAAACATATTGTTACCCTGAAATCTGGCTGTGTGTGTGTGTGGGGGGGGGGAATCCTAGGATCAATTATTAAGTGCATGTTAGATTTGCACCTATTTCAATATTCAGTATTGATTTTCAGCTAAGAGTGCCACCTACTGAAATTCTAAACAAGTTTTACCTCTGATATAGAATTATTTTGTGGCAGAGGGAAGAACTGTCAGTTTAAGAGCTACAATCTTGATAAAACTATGCCTTAAAAATGATGATTTCATCCTTATCAAACAGTGTATGTATGTGTGTATAATGAAAACACGACACCTATATTCAATAATTTGTTGTCTTTAAAAAAAACCATACCATTACTCATTTTACTTCTTCAATGTACTGCAGGATATACTTCAAAAGAATAATGAACAAAATGCATTACGGCAAGGACAAAATTGCAGTGAAAAGGATTCTCACTGGTGTTGAAATAACTGTAGTCCATTAGGAACGTCTAAGAAATGGCATGGGGAGCCAATGTTAGCTTTTCACAGTGTTTTTGTCCTTAAAAGTGCTAATGCTTGAAATAATGAAATCCCAAGAGCTCCATGTTATGGTACTCAATGCCGTGTGATATATTAAAGAAACTTAAAACTCTTTGGATGGAACTACACCTGTCCTGGATTCATGAAATTTCTGGAAATCCAAGCTAAAGAAGATATTTTTCACATGTCTGGCATCAGCAGCAAGCTTGTTTCACCTTGACTTGCTTAGAAAAGTTTGCAGCTAGGACAGCTGTGAAACTGTATTTAATATCTTAGAGGCATCCTTCTCTGATTTCAGAAAGCTCATTGAAAACCCATCTCAGATACACGGGGCATCAAAATGCTAACCATTTTCATTTGTATTATTAAACATATTTTCTAGTGTCACTGGCAAAATATTTCATGCTTTCCCGATTGCTTATGCCATGAAGGGACAGATCAGGATGAACATGAAACACAGAGGCAAATTTATGACGGCCATCTGCCTAAGGTCTTAACATCCTTTATACTGGTGCTTTACATTCCACACAGTCGACGATAGAAACAGGAAATGCCTCTTTGTTATTCTAGATAACTGAGCAGCTATGATGAAAGAGCAAAACTGAAATGAAAGTTATAGAAAATCCCTTTGAGCAACTCTGGGGACCTTATAGTTTGAAAAAAGAACCTGACAGAGGTATATAAAATCATGCACTATATGAACAAAAATGTCTAAGGACAAAACTATTCTTCTTCACCCCAAATGCCAAAATCAAGGTGCTGCACACTAAAGCTCAAGTTTGGATGAATCCAAAGGGACCAAATAAAACATTCTTGGTACAATTTCCAGTTAAGCTACAGCACTCCCTATCACAAGTTGTTCTGCTGGATGCATCTGGGTGGTTTCAAAAATGTTTCAATAACTTCATGAAAAGGAAGGTTATGAATAGCTACTAGCCCTCACAGCTGTGTCACCAGTTTCCGGAAAAGTGTGAAAAGGGCAAACTTTTGTAATGTTCTGCTCATTAGCCATTGTAGGAATAGGCTCCTGGATTAGATACAGTAGATCCAGCAAGGAAGTTCTTATGTTGATAAAAGAGTTGTATGAATGTTAATAAAAAAAAAATGTGCTGATATCTCAGCGGTCCAGTACATCTGAGATATAATGATCATATCTACCAGTTGTGCGGATGTAGGAGGTGCAACAGGATATACTTCCCATACAAGTGATGCTGGCTAACCTTCCAGGAGCCTTGCTCTTTCTGGAACAAGTTTAAAGTCCTTTGATTTTATAGCCAATCTATTTAAGTACTACCAACTTAAGCTGATTCTTATTCCCAAAAAAGCATAGCCTATGCTCACAGCACAGGGAGGCATTGACATTAAGTTACCCGAGTAGAAATGGGACTAAAACGGAAGCAGTCCTGCTTCTAGAAAATGGCATCACAAAACTTTAAGGGGTACATCATGGCTTAAACACTATTACTAGTCTACTTAAGTTTGGATTTGTCTGATCTAAATAGTTCAAAATTAACCTTTTCTATAGAGCAGTGAGTTTAAAGTGAGTTATCCCACAAGGGTGCCGAAAATAGGAGCTTCAGCAGAACTTTGCAGACACCATATGTGAATTATAGCTTCCTTTTTTATTAATCAACTTTCCTGTTATTGAGCTTCTGTTTGTTGCGTTAGTTTTGCACATGCAGTAGTCCCAATAAAGATATCCTAAGCAACCCAAATTTTGGAGTAGGATACAATGGGAACAATACAAGGCCCTCTCTGAAATAGTTATTGCATTAAGAGGAAACGACAATATATAAACTAAAACAGTTAGAGAAAAATAAATATATTTCATCCTCTTTAAAAATGATTTGCCATAAAGATAATTTTCTAAAAGGCCTTGCCCCGTGCAACTGATATAGGAAGTACACATGTAAAGATTGATAGCAGACAACCACACTTAATTTACCTAGATGAACACATGGAAAGGTGCAAATGTCCATCAACACTAACATTTTGCAAGAAAGTTTCATCTAAGCTAAGGGCATTTTTCAAGCTGCTTGCAGTAAGATCAGTTGCGACACCAGTAAACCAGGCATAAAGAAACAGGTATTTTTGTCTCCTCGTTTCATGGACAAGCAATATGAATCCCTCTGATTTTTTAGAAACTTAACACAGGGAGTCAAATGCAGAATGAAGGCTCCCACAGGGCGGTGTCTGAATGCATGTGTTTCACAACCTGATTTCCCAGGCAGATGGGAGCAAAAGGAACTCCAACTGCACTTGAAAGTTCTATCTAGCAAGTCCTCGCATATATATAATAGTCATTAAATAATGGCGTCATTAAGAAGACGGTTCCATATATACCATTAGTAAAGCTGACCCAGCCTGTCCTACCGCTTGCACAGGTAGGCGCTCAGAGGACCTCCGCTGCTACCTGACTGTTTAGGAAGTCCTGAATCAAAGGCCTAAATGCTGTGAGGAATAGTTGCACATTTTAAACGTGCACCACATTAACATTCTCACGCCTCCGGTCGACCCTTTGAAGCACGTCGCACAGAATCAAGAGGCAGCAGTGTTGCTTTTGCTGCTGGTGGGATGCCAAAGTGATTGGGACCAAAGCCGTCAGGGCATCAAGGAAGATGCGGGTCTCAAGGCCATAACTAACAGACCCTAACCGGAACGGCCAACGGCCTGGGTAGGTGACCGTGGGAGTTTACTCCAGTTCCTTCTCTACAGCCATCAGAGAAGGTCACACCACAGAGCGCCACTAAATTAAGAGCTTCCCTTCCATTTCATAAACAAATGAGAAACACGGAAAGGGTGGGGACTTAAAAGGAGGAAGTCGGATCGGAACGATACGCTTCTTCCCACCCAACCCCCCGCCCGAGTCGCTCATTTTAACAACCGTCAAAAAAGGGGAGGCGTCCCGCAAGCTCTTTCGGAGCAAAGGAAAGTAGGAACCTCGCTGGTTGGCGCGGCGATAACAAAGGACTTTGCCTTTTGTCTCTCTCCCCTTCGCGCAGCCTCACCCGATCGAAAGCAGGCGAGGCAGGCGCCTTTTCCTGTCTGTGCTAGCCTCGCTGAAGCGCCATGCGGTTTTGCAGAGACATCAGCCCAAGAGAGGAGGTGCCTTCATGCCACCACCGCCACCCTCGCTGTCCCCCGTCCGGCCCAAGGCGGCAGCTTGCTTCCACCCCGGCGCCTCTCCCCTGGGACCCTGGGCTGTGACTTGGCATGTAGCCTGGGCCGGCCACCGGCCACAGCCCCGGGATGTTAAGGCAAGCAACGGAGGGCAGAGAGTGGACGGCGGGAAAGACTTCTAGCAGGGCTGCACGCTCTATGCGTCGCGCCACATCTCCTCCAGGCACGGCTAGCCTGCGAAGGAGAGCTCAGCCGGGCGAGGAGGGCGGCGTCGGCGAATGGCTCGAGCTAGGAGGAGAGAGGCAGCGAGTGAGGTTCTTCCACGGGCTCGAGCAGAGCGAAGCCGCCGTTCACGGATCGGGAAACTAGGCGCGGTGGGCTGGCAGTCTTGCCCAGTGGGTGTGCCAAGGTGTAAGGAGCCTGCGATGCCCTGTGAGAACCGGCACAGATCCAGTAGCAGCTTGTTCCCCGAGAACCTGCCTTGGTTGTGGGTGTCTAAAGAGATGTTTTCTTCTCCACCACTGGCCTCCCCGCACCCTGGTAGCTCCCGAAACCTCCTCTTTAGCTGTCCCACCACTTGGCTGGAAGGACGGTGGGGCGGGAATCGTCCAGGCCACCCACTGACGGTCTGTCAGACGACGCTGATAGGACACGGGTCAAGCAACTGCCTGCACACGATCACCGGATCTCACCCTGCAGGCAGAGCACCGCCGCCAAGTATCCTGCGGTGTAGTTACGCTTTCGTTCACACGCCGTAGGTTGGTCCGGCCGGGATCTTCCCTCGCTGCTAAAGAATGTCTCCTTGTCCCTGCTCGGCCTCATCCTGTCCCCAAATGCACGCGTTGCTAAGTGCAATGCACACAAAGCGCACACCCCCAAGCAGCTGCCTTTGGCTTTAGCTATTAGCCACGCTTGAAAAACGTGAAAGCGCCAAGAATGCAGCGACAGCCGCTCGTCGCCACAGATGTGTCCTTTTATCGCTTTGGGCGACACATGTAATGCCAGCAATGGCACCAGACCCAACCCAAGGTCCGAGACGCAACGCCACTTGCAATACTGAGGCAGAGTCCCGCATGTTCTCCCCTCCAAAGACATCAACCACCTTTTTTAAAAAAATTCCCCACTTGTTTAGTGACTTAAGTTTTCACAGGCTGCTTTTAAGGGGAGGGAAGAATCCCACTTAACATTTTTTTAAAAAAAAGTCCCAAGAAGGAGAGCAGGAAGCTTTGGACTTTGTGACAATGGAAAGAACCTGACACAACTGAATCTCTGCTCCCCCCCCCCAAGACAAAAAAAAAAAAAGAGAGAGAGATGGGTGCTGGGTGTTGACTTTTGCAATTTTGCAAGAAAAAGAGTCCCGTTTCTACAGCAACAAGGAGGGAAATGTGTGTTAAGGGTCTTCACAGGGAACTTATTCTGCATGCCACCGTAACGAGCTAGAACTATCCAAAGAAACTTACAAGGCGATGAAACCTCAGAAGCTCGAAAGGGCTCCGGAGTCGCTGCGTTTTGGGAACGGGACTCCTCCGGACTTATTTATTCATTGTGTCTTTTGTCGACAAGGTGTGGAGGCGTCCTACAGAGAGCAGCCCGCCCCGATGATGAATTGCCTCCTATAGAACAGCAGTGCTTGCTAGATGGAGTAAATGCCCAAGTCCCTAATGGTGATGCTAAACCAGTTCCTGGGGGGGGGGGGAATGAGACGCCTGCGCCACCTGAACTTCGGCAAGGGCTGATGCCACTCCCCCCTAGCTATCGCTATCTGCGCGAAAACATAACAGAACCGGCGTGACACCAATTTATGCTCCGCAACGCCGCTCGTCGCTGCTTTCCAGCCAATCGCTTCCCGTCCATCTAATCGATTTCCCCGATGAAGTGAGTATCGAAAAACACCCGATCAATTGGCCATCACACGTTTCCCCCTCTTCTTTGACTCCTTTCTCTTTCTTTCTTTCTTTCTTTCTCCCTGCCTCCTTCCCTCCCCTTTCCCAACACACTCCAGACACCCTGCGGTTATTTCAGACCTCGAGGCACCGATCTCTTCGAATCCGATCGCACCGCCTCGTTAGAGGTAAGGGGGGGGGGTCGCAGGGTACCGCACAATATCTCCATTCAGGGAGGGGGAAAAGCCTATCTGACGGCTAAGGGATGCGAGGAAGGCAACAGCCCAAAGCGGCACCACCTCCTGCATCGCCCTGCCAGACGCGCGTCGCCACACACCGTCCTTTTCCTCCCCCTTTGTCAGGGGGAAAAAAAGAAAGAAAGAAAGAAAGAAAGAAGGGGGTAAAGGAGGGATGCGCGTCAAGAAGGCACAGCCAGGCGCGCAAACAGCAAAGCGCAAAGGGCGAGCGAAGGCTTCGCGCTTACCCGGCGGGTTGGGTCTCCTGGTGGCCCTCGGGTCTTGCGATCTCTTTTGTCTTGTAAAAGATGAGCAGGATGCTGATGGTGCAGACGGTCCACCGCTTCCTGATCGCACGCATCGCTCTCCTCCTGCCTGGAAAGAGAGAATAAAGATGCCGGCGGATTTCCTTTGTTTGGCAGGAGGGATTTCAAAATAATAATAATAATAATAATAATTGAGAACAAGAAAGAGGAGGAAAAGAACGAGAGAATTTTAAAAAAATAGCTGGAGGGAGGCAGGGAGGCAGGAGGGAAGCCGGCTCGACGCTACGGGATCGCACGCCGCCGCTCCCGTTTTCCTGCGGGCCAAATGCCCTCGGCGCAAAGTGCGGGCGCTCCGAAGAGCTCTCGGGGGCTCAGCGCGCCGCCGACCTCGCACGCTGCCTTCCACTTAGGTAACGGCAGAGGCGGCTCGGCTGCCGCCCGCCGCCAGTCCGGCCCGTCACGTAGCGCCGCCTCTTTCCCTGGCGGTGAGATGATGAGCGGAGCGCGGCCAATGCGCGGCCGGAGGAGGCGGAGACCGCCGCGTCCCCAACTTTAAAAACCTTCTCCGGGAGGCGACGGACCGACGGACGGGCGGAGGGCGGCGCGGCGGCGCGCGGGCCTTTCGGATCGGCGCGCGAGAGGAGCGGAGCGGAACGGAGCGGAACGGGAGAAACGGTGCCGCTGCGGCAGCCGGCGACAAGCGCTATTTCTGCTCTTCGGGGGCATCGGGAGCAAAGTCCCACACAGACCGCTTTGGGCTTGTGTCAGGGAAGGACGTCTGAGGACGCGCGATCGGATAATGGAATGGCCGGCCAGGCGGCTCCACAGATCGGGACGATCCTCGCCTGTGTGGCCTCGGGTGGCGATCGGAGCCCGGATTCTTTGGAAATCACAGGTCGCCTTCATTCACGGGACTGGAGCTCTCCAAGGGACACGGGGAGGGCTGTGGCTCTGGAAGGCGGCTCTGTTGGGCTGTGTGGTGACCGTTTGGGAGTGATGCAGATCTGGGAGGTCGCCTCGTTTTGGTTCTGCTTGATTTTATTTTTGCCACGCAGCTATTCCGTCTTCCCCGACACAGTCCTTCACCGGATTACTTCTGCTGTACAGACTGTCCCAAAATTGAATAAATAAGTAAAGCAATCATAGTTCTGCTACTTCTTTTCTTTTTTACGTCTGTCATCACAGTACGTCTCGGCTCCATATGTTTTTTTTTAATCGGGTGTTCCCACAGGGTATCAATACCCATAGACCATGCAAAATAAAAAATAAGCGATATTGCTATGGTGCACAACCTTGAATCTGGACCACAGATTTTTTAGAGTTTTGCAGGGGATCTAAAAAAAAAAATCATTAAATCGAACTTTGTGAGTGTGCATTAACTGAAACATAAAAAGCTGAATCTAGGCCTTGACAACTCTGACAAAGCACCAAACTATAGGTCCTACAGTTTGGTCTAGTGGTTAGGGAGCTGGACTCTTACCTGGAAATATTGGGTTTTATTCCTCTCTCCCCCACGAAGCCAGCTGGATCACCCTGGGCTAGTCACAGCTCTCTTTTTGAGCTCTCACAGCCCCACCTACTTCACAGGGTGTCCGTTGTGAGGAGAAGAATAGAAAGCTTTGTCAGCTGCTTTGAGTCCCCTTAAAGGGTAAGATAAGCAGGGTAGAAAGGCCAACTCTTCTTCTGCAGATGTATGTCTCCACCCCTGGCCCCTGCACTGTCAGGCACCACCAAATCAGAAAATATCAGCTTCTCTTTATGTAACCAGGAATAAAAACGACCACACAATTACAGTTAAATCTATACAGTTAAATTCTTGCACTTAGACTAAATCATGAAAATCATGGATCTTGTATTTCATGGTTCCATTGTAATACTAAATCATGAATCCAGATCACACCTATGCTCATACTTAAATTTTAAGCCAATTTCAATTCACCTTCAGAGCGCCAGAACATATCAGCAAAGTGACTAGTGATTTTCTTCCACATTGTCTAACCCAAAAGTATATTTTCTGAGGCTACATTCACACCTAAGTCTTAATTCAGCTTCAATTCACTTGCAAAGTGAAGCAAGGCATTGGCAAAGTAACAAGCTGTTGCTTTCAGGGTTATCTACTTATCTAACCCAAAGTTGAACTTTCTGAAAGTGGAAACTTCTGGTCACTTTGCTGATGTGTTGATTCATTCTGGCCCTTTCTACACATAGTTTTTGACCCTGATCAAAGGGCCTCTGATCTGGATCTTGGGCCTTCTGATCCACATGTTAATCTGGATCAAGGAGGCCCTGCACCCATTACTTTGGCTCTATCTGCATAAAACTGAACCAGATCTGGATTAAGAGGCCCTCATTCTGGAATTGTTGTAGAGATATGCCAGGTCTACAAACTGGAGTAAGGGCTCTGTTCTGGATCACAGAGGTGTGCAGATGGCACACCTTCATGATTTGGAATTAATGAGAAGTGTCGTTCAGCAGTGTGCCATAGTGCACCACCAAAAAGTCATCTCCCTGAACCCCGAGGCTAGGAATTTTTGCTTCAGGGAGATTTGAACTGGATTAGCACCGTCTACTGTTCTGGATCTCCAGCTTCCGAGTGCAGAAAGGACCTCTGAAAGTGGATTGAAATTTAGATGTGAATACAGCCTGAGTTAGGCTGAATCCCCATGTACTTTGTTTACTTTGGTATGGATTTGGGTTATTCCCAATATGGAATGAGTTTGAATTGACCCGTCCCCATGCAATTGACAAAAGAACACACCTGTCCCCATGCAAACCGTGCTAAACCCCTGCATCGGGAAACCACATCTTTTTCTCTCCACCCCCTCTCTCCTTATAGAAGCGAGGGCAGGGAGATCCAACCCAACACCCCTCCCCCAATTGCAACTGCTGGGCATTAAACAGTGATCAAACAGAAACGAGCCTCTTCTCTCTGTGATCTGATCGACAGACAAATGTAAAAGAACTGATTGCCCCAGTAAGATGCAGCACTGAGGGGGTCATCTGGCCCTTGCTGTCCCACAAGCCTCTTCCTGCAACCCTTATTCCACCCCCACTCCCTGATTGCTGGCAAGCAGCTCTAAAGTTAGAGGCAGTATAGTAGAGAAGCATAGAAGCGCTTCTCTGCTAAACTGCCTCTAAACACTGTAAGGGCTTTGGTTAGCTTTTTAGCTGGCAGGCAAGCAGCTTCTGAAGTTTACCAAAGTTAAACTGCCTCTAAGCATTGTAGTGGCTTTTGTTAGCTTTTTAGCTGGCAAACTTCTGAAGCTGCTTGTCGGGGAGCAGGGGTGGAATAAGTTAACCAAAGTTGCTACAAAGTTAACTGAAGTACTTCTCTGCTAAACTGCCTCTAACTTCAGAAGCTGCTTGCCGGCAATCAGGGTGCGGGGGTGGAATAAGGGTTGCAGGAAGAGGCTCGTGGGACAAGGGCCAGATGACCCCCCTCATTGCTGCATCTTTACCTGTCAAACTGGAGCAATCAGTTCTTTTATGCTGTGTGATATTTAAAAACGGCCAGCAGTTGCACAGGACAGGAATGGCGAGCACAGGACATGAAACCCACCTGCTAATGATGTGAACATCAATCTCCTCCCCTAATGACCCTGGAACATCCCCAACCCTCCAAAATAATCCAGGTTTGCCTCCCGAACCTCAGTGAGAACAGTTTGCAAGGGGAGTTTATTTACTACGGATTTGGGTGATTTGTTCCGCATGTAGCCCAGTTTGTGGGTTTTGCATGGGGATACTCTGAGTCGAATTCAGATTCAATTTGGAGTTTAGAGTGCATGGGGATGCCTCCTTAAAGAATGTCCAAAGAAAACAGCTTGTCGCTTTACTGATGTGTTATCTCACAACTGAAATGGACCAAACTTGGATTGAAACTTAGGTGTGAATGCAACCTAAAGTATTTTCCTGACTTTACAGGAAATCATCCTAAAAGCAACCAAAGATCTATTTCACTATTATAACTGACACCATTTCACACTACAGAGATGAAGATGCATGGATCTGTGGCAGAGTTTCATGATTTTTATATGAAGTTGCATGCTGGATATATAGTTTTGAATCACAGCAGCACAAAAAATAGCTGAACTTGCTTTTGTTCAGTTTTTACTACTGTCTATAGAAAAGATATTATCTGTGATGTGATATTAAAATGCATGTTTTTTGGTGTCACGATGAAAATGTAAAGCCGGGATCTATGATATTTATGTTATACTCCATGTTTCTTGATATGACCTGTGATTTAGTAATAGTTTTATCAGGATTCCTTGCAATAGCCAAGGGATTCATGAAAATGTATTGCTGAAATCGTATTTTTGTGCAACTCGGCAGTGCTTTATGCAAGAGGTTTGTGATTTTTATAGTTCAATAAGCATGCTTGAAAATGGAATACAGTCTGTTGCTGTTTTTAAACAAGTCTCATCTAATAATGAGAATCTATACTTTTTCACCCAAGATGACTTGTGTTTTTTATGTTTCATCTATGCACACAAGTTTTCGATATCCAGAGTGCTGCAGCAAGGTTCTGCACACCTGATACACATTACAGTTTATATATTATTCAGTAATAAGGGCAATTTATTAATTCATGCACCACTAGATCAGCTCCACAAGGAACTCAAACTATACTTGTACACAAATAAAAATTATTTGAAACTCCTGTTACTTCCTGGCTAATACAGGGGGAAGAAATGGAAGCAGTGTCAAATTTTATTTTCTTGGGTTCAGAGGTCACTGTGGATGGTAACTGTAGCCATGTAGTTAAAGGGCACTTGCTCCTTGAGAGAAAGGCCATCCCAAATCTGGCCAGCATACTAAAAAGCATAGATGTCACCTTTCCAACAAAGTTCATTATAGTCAAAACTATGGTTTTCCCAATCTGGTTGAGAGAGTTGGACCATAAGGAATGCTGAAGAATCAATGCTTTTGAACTGTGGTGCTGGAGAAGACTTTTCGGAGCCGCTTGGACTACAGGGAAATCAAACCAGCCAACAGTAAAGGAAATCAACCCTGACTGTTCAATGGAAGGACAAATACTGAAGCTGAAGCTCACATACTTTGGCCACGTAATGAGAAGATGGGACTCATTGGAAAAGACTCTTGTGCTTGGAAAGGGACAGGAGAGAATGATATGGATAGAGTATAGCTGTGGTCACACTCCTGAAATAGTCTGTCTTATTAAGAAACAGGACTCAAAATGTACTAATGCTGACCACACCCAATGCTGATCTTCCTTCCTCAGTTCATCCTCAGTTGGGGTCACTAGGCTCATACCTTTCTGTTTCTGTCCTGAAACTCCTTTACGATAGGAAGGAAGGTAGAAAGGAAGGAAGGTGGCACCAAGAAGCAACTATTTGAGACTCTCATTGAAACCATGCCATAAAGTCACAAACAAAGGTGATAATTCATCTGAATTTGAAATTTTTTAGAACTCTGCTCCTCTCCACTGTCCCAGCAGCTCCTGTGTTTTGATAGGATAAAATTTCTGGGATCCAATTTCTGTAATGACACTTTGGGTGAAAGGGAGGGCAAATTCATGCAGTTTCTATAGTATGGTTCAGCCCTCTTTGGTCCTTTTCTGCAATCACACCCAAAAAATGAAAACGGATTAACACTCCATAATGGCTTGAGATCTGTAAAAACTAGGGCTCAGGGAAGTATGATTGAAGGGAGGAAAGTCCACAAATAAAACAAATTGTAGTAAAAAGGCCTGAGCAGTGGCGTCTGAAAATGGACTGAAGAAGGATTAAAGTGAAGGTGTGACCACAGCCAGTGAAGCGAATGAAGCAAACGTAAGCAAACTTTGGGGGACAGTAGAAAACAAAATGTCCTGACATGTTATGCTCCACGGAGTCACAAAGAATCAGATGTGACTTAGCAGCTGGAAAATAGGGATGTGCACAAATATTTGTAATATTCAATATTTGTACAAATTCATATGAATTTTAGACATTTGTATACAAATCAAATGTTACCTCATTCATACATTGACATTCGTATTCGTACGGATGTTTTGCAACATTCGTGTACCTGGGAAAGTTGGAAAGTAGCTGTGCCAGTCACATCTGCAATGGATCCAGAGTGTGTTTAACATGGATTGAGAGTGGATTCATAGTGGATTCAGGGCAGATTTGATGCTTTCAGAGCAGATATGTTATGGGATACATATGAAATACGTATCGGATATGTGTGCATTTGTATCAAATATTCATACAAATTCATTTGTATGAAATAGAATCCTATCACATTGAACACATACAAATTTCATACAAATTGAATGCAAAACAAAACAAAACAAAACCATTTGTACGCATCCCTACTGGACAATGATGATTTAAGTTGCAGCACTGTGCATAGTGAGAGTGGGCTGATAGCTGGTAGCTGGATACTGCTTATTGGCCTTGCCTGAGTCTTTCCCTTGGTTTCTGTGTCCAACCTTCTGCAGGTAGAAGTCTTTGCAGAAAAGAACTGCCTGGGGCTGGACCTAAAGGCTGCCAGATGTCGTGGAGGAAAGAATAGCTATGATTGATATGTGTGCATATGTGTGCATGAGTTTTGTTTGTTTTTTTGCTAGTCTGGATTTTATATCTAAATATTTTATAGTGTTTTGTACAGTATTACAATTTGATATATGATTATTGAATTTTACTTTTGTGTTTTGTGGCATATAAAATGAAAAGCACTGACTTTTTTTACTGCTTTCCACTTTTTTTTAAAAAAAGTAATTGAATGTTATATTTTCAAATGGAATACATCTGACTATGCAAATGCAAATGTAAACAAAAGACATAAAGAAAAAGGAAGCAGAAGAAAGAACACATTGTGAATTATGCAAGACCACAGGCCGACAGTTATTATTGTATGAAGCACGGTACAAAATTTAAGTGGAATCGTTATAACTGTGGCTGTTGGGATCTTGTTCTTTATAAAATGCCATGAAAGTTGAAATATTTCAAAATTGGTCTATTGCCTAGTATTTTAATTCTGTAGATAGTTTCATAAGATAAGCATATTCCAAAAGGTTTGAAATTGGATTTCAAGGAGTGGATTTTGGTGGACAGCTCAACTGCACTGAGGCTGCGTTTCCACTTGACATTTTTAGTCATGGTTGGACTATTTTTAGGCCCTTTTGGACCATTTTAATACAAATACAGGGACGAGTGTGGGTAAATGCTTGTTTGGTCCAATAGATAACATCTACCCTTGGTCTTAAAGAGCCATTCCAACATCACATGTTCCTTGAAACCAGATGGTCATACGTAGTACTGTTCCCAAAATGTATGTTTGTTCACTTGCACACTAAACTGTGTAACTAAGGCTGTGGCACTTTATGCGCATACTTTAGATCTAGTTTAAGAAGCCTCTTAATCCAGATCATAGGCATCTGATCCACACATTGATGTGGATTAAGGAGGTCACCACCCCATTAGTCCTGCTTTGTCTGATACAGCATAGCTACAGGGGACACGTATGTGAGGGGTGGCTATGTAGGTCATGTGAACTTCACAGCTGAAGGGAAACATGGACTAGATCAGTGTAATAATTGCAGATGATACTGATCTGGCCCATATCTCTACACAATCAGGATCCGTGGGTCCCTTTCTTCCAGATCCACTGATCTGGATTAACTGAAGATAAAGCAAATTTAGCAAAATTGGAAGGAAGGAAGAGAAAAACTACCTTTCCACTCATTGCAAGTACAGTATATATTTATACCATATGGATCAGGACTCTTTCTCCAGTGGACCTTATTCTGGATTAAATCTCAGAATCAGGACTTGCCATCTGCCTGGTAAGAGTAGATTATGGCAGGATCCACCCAGCAGGTCCCTATTCTGGGATTTAATCCAAAATAGGGCCCAGTGCAGACAGGACATAAATCTCCAAAGACTGAAAATTCTAGCTGTTAGATACAAATGATTTTGTTCAATATTCTGATATGTACAATTAGTATAGTTGGGATGGGAAAGTCCTCAACAAAGAAATGAGATAGGACTGCATGGCGTTCTGACTGGGAACCCAACCATGTACAGAGTACAATATTAAATGCCATCCCAAACCCACAACTACTTCCTTAACCCAAGCAAAATGGCTCAAAAAGGCTCAAATAACAGTAGTTATACCCAATCAAGTAGAACAGATTAAATTGAATATAGTATTTTGACAGCCAGGACTTTCCTACAAAACTGAACTAACCAGAAAGGCAGCCTATGACTAAAAAAAAAATTTCAATCAAATCTTAATCTTATTATTTTCAATCTCCCTCAGTGAAATGGAGACTGCATTTTAAAATATCCTGTTAACGTAAAGCATGAAAATGTTTAAACTGGCCACAGTGATAAAAGAGGTATCAAAGTCCTTTAGAAGCTTTTCAATAGTGTGGTAAAATAATTTTCCATTGAAAAATAAGTACTATTCTGTCTTCAGAAGAGTTAAAAAAATACTTTTCAAATAACCCTTTAACAAATAAGACTAGGAAGTTCTTCCTTCCTTTATAAAGAGTATTTTAACATTTCATAATATCTACTTGGTGCTTATTTCTTAAAGCACAATTAGATCAGTCACATACAAATACTTCCTTTGATGGAAGAAAGTAGACTACTGGCTTCAGTTATAAATGAAGAAATTCTTTGTAACACAAGTATGACTTACCCAACCGACAAAGTAATGTTAACTTGCCATTAAAATTTAAAATTATAGCCCTTGAAAAATGCATATGGCCTGTGAGAAGAAGAAATAATGAGATGTCTTTGGCTAACCCTTCAAATTCCAAATGCCTTAAAGGATTGATGCCTGTATGCCACATTGTAGTAACAGACATATCAATCATGGATTTAATACTTGTATATCTGCTATTACAAATAAGAAGGTATCCATGACCATCTCTTAGTTCATGTCACAATTCAGTTTCTGTTTATTTATTTACTTACATTTATTTATTAATTTACTTACATTTATATCCCACCATGAAACCCAAAGCGTTTGTATTTTTCACATCTGTGTAGTACCTTGGTATATATTTAAACACCTGGGTTTTTCCCCAGTTATGGCTGCATTCAGACACTGTAGAAGGCTCACTTTCTGCCTGATCTACTTTCCTGGTAAAGAGTAATCATGACTATTCAGCTTACCTCAAAATTCAGAAGGTCTGCATGAAATTCAGGGCAGGATTTCTAACACCAGAGTCAATCTTTTTCTGAAAGTTATATTAGCAGCCCAATTGGCATAAGCATCAGGCAGAGTTTTGGTGGTACAATTTGTTGCAAAAAATAAATAAATCCCTGGCTGAACTGGTGCATGGATGTGTTGCCACATTTGTACATTCCTGCAGTCTGATTTATAATCAAGAGACAGCTGGTAGACAACAACTCTATCTGTAGCCATCTGTATTGACCAAATGGTGTAGACAATGAAGTTGACTCCTCATTTAATTTAATGTGCTAAAATCCATTATTGTCATCACACATAATGAATAACTAGGCTTTTGACAATTTGGTCAAAATATAACTGGTGGTTGGCACAAGGTGGTGGTGGGGGGAGAAAGCGGATGGCTCTTTATTTAGAACTAGCAATGCTGCCTACTAGAGATGTTCTGGATTCCTCTGTTTCAATTATAGCCTTTTCATTTCTGCATACACCATGCCCCATAATGCCACTGGAAGCCTCCTAGATGGCAAGCAGGCAGCATTCACCAATGAATCTGTCTCTAATTTTAATTCTCTTTCAAAGCAACCATCTCCTCTGAAAACATCTCATATAGCTGCAATATATATTTTGTGGCCCAACCTTCCTGAGTTTTTTTATGGTACATATAATATTCTGGTGCTGTACCCTTACTAAGTCCACTGCTTGTTTAGCAATATTTCCCAAGTTTTAGGATTTACTGCTATCAGTATACACTTCTTTGCAGTTTTCACCACAGATTTATTATACATGTTGAGAGAATGGCCACTGATTCACAAATATGTTGGGATCCAAGTCATTTTGAGAAAACATGTTGCATAAGGCATCTGTATCCAGCTGAACCCTCACTAAGTGTTAATTAATATTACAGTAAACAGTCCTTTTTGTGGATACGTTCCCAATTCTTGAAGCTGATGAGACTTCAGGCCATGATAAAGCAGCAACACTTCTACGTGACTTTCCTCCTGTATTCATTCCTTTACTTCTTCTTATTTTTTTCTGCAAGACCTTGAAAATTGTTCATTTTTCTGCACTTTTGTCCAATGCAGCACATTGTCCTCTCCTTTTTGCATGTTTTCTGTCACAATGTCATGCCTCGTGTCGCCTCCTTGGAGGAAGGCCCTGCTCCTGCCAGCCAAAGTGTGGGAGGCACACATCAGAGGCCAAATCTGGAAACTGCTTCTGTCCCTCCAAATGGGGATAGTTCGGACTCAGACAATACGCAATGCCCAGAGCAGACTTCTCTACGGAGAGAAAGGCAACAGCTGCAACACTCGGCTTGCATCCATGCAAAACACCATGCAAAATCTGAAAAGAGGTGTCTCCCATTTGGTGATTTAATTATACTTCAGGTGAACTGATCTCTTTTGGCACTGAAGAAGAGAGAGAAGTAAGAGAGCCTATTTGAAGAAGAAGAAGAAGAAGAAGAAGAGTTGGCTTTTCTACCTTGCTTTTCTCACTCATTTAAGAGGACTCAAAGTGGCTGACAAAGCTTTTCTATTGTTCTCCCCACAACAGAACACCCTGTGAGGTAGGTGGTGCTTTGAGAACTCAGAAGAGAGCTGTGACTAGCCCAAGGTCACCCAGCTGGCTTCATGGGGGAGGGCAGAATCAAACCTGGTATTCCCAGATAAGAGTCTGGCTCCCTAACTACTAGACCAAACTGGCTCACAGTTTGAAAGGTTGTATTGTAATTTAACTGTATAAAGTTTAACAAGAGTTGATGTAACAAAGTTAAAAGTGGATAAGGGTGACTATGGAACTCTTTTTCTAACTAAAAAGGAGAAGGTTTAGTATTTCATTTGTGATTAATCTGCATAGGGGGTAATGGAATTGCCTGAGCACAGACACTAAGATGGTGAAAAAATGTTTTCTTTATTTTAAGAAGTGTTTGATTGGAACAACAAAAAAGACAATATTCTATATTGCATCTATAGAAAAAGGAACTGGGACTAAATTTTGGTTCTTGCATAAAAGCAAAGTATGGGGGGGGGAACTGTCCTTTAATTTGGAAGAGTTGGCTTCTCTTTCGTCTATGAAAAGTCAACGAGAGAAAAATGCCTATGAATGCAGAATAAGAGGTTTATCAGAATAATCTTCAGTAGGGTCAGTCTTTCAGGAAATTTTACAGAAAATATTCATAACTTTGAGAAATGACATAATGTTATGAGAATTGAAATGTCAAGATTAAAGGCAAATCTAAAGGAGAATCTTAAAAATGAGATTCAAGAAACTGAAGAAACAGTAGACCAATGTGCTGGGGGTGGAAGAAGATTTCTATAATCTGATATTACTACAGCAGAGGGGGAAAGAATTCTGTTTCAGGTCTAAGGGAAATTTGGAGGAACCTGAAGAGGGTCCATCCCCAAGCAATAAAAAGTCTGTTAAAAAGCTTCTTTTGCCTCTGAGCGCCCCCATGCCTGGCTTTTCTCTGAGGTTCCAGCGGCACAAAAGGAGGAAAATCCGTGGGGAAAAGACTGCCCTTTAAAGAAGACTACCAGAGCACTTTTTGGAAGCCGTGGGTTTTCCTGGCAGCATTTACCATGGGGATGCTCCATGGCAAAAGGGGCGAGTGGATTGCTACAGTCACCACAGCCATAAAACATTCACACATCTCCCAGAACTGCAGCAGCTTCCTTCCTTTCCCTTTCTAAAGGTCAGAACTCTCAAAGAGCCAGAATTGCGGAGAATTGCAACATTGTTATAAGGTGTGAAGTGGGAGGATTGCTACAGTGGGAGGATTTTGACAGTGATCAGAGTGAAAGTGTTGAAGTGAATGAGCGCACAATTGTGTGGTCGATGGCTGCAGCTGCTGCCTTTGCCGGCATGGGAAGCCATTTCGGCAGCAGGAGATCTTGTAAATAACGTAATGAATTGCTTCCGCCCGGTTGCCTTTGCAGGTAGGGAGACAGATGGAGAACTTGTGAATATGGATGGATATTTTTCCTTTGGACTTGTCGGGGGTTGTCTTGTTGGTTGTGGCCACGCAGATCGCAGTCCCTCCTCATTCCTGCTGGCACCCTATCAGCAAGGGAGGGGGCAGGAAGAAAAAGATGCAGGCCAAGAAAACACGCTTCCTTGCGGACGGTAGATGCGTTTAAAATGTGTGTTTTACCGAACCTCATGGGGACACTTATTCTGGAATTGAACGGCACTTTTAAAGTCCGCTGGAATAGAGGGACAGTAGAGGAAATCTAGAGAGGCAAATAAGTTGCTTGGGGATGCAGCCAGATAAAAGATTACTAAGTCTTCAGTGGATTTTCCTATTAGGATATTGTGTAAGACAATGCTGAACCTTGGAGGAGCCCACTTTTACTTCCCTCCACTCTGAGAATTCCCCAGTTGTTACTATTCTCTGTTTTCTGTCCTTTTGTTCTCTTGTTCAACATCTGATGATCTTGTTCAACAACTGATGAGTTTATTCAAGAGCCTTTGATGAGTGACTTTGTCTATTTTGACAATGTCAACTGAATCATCTTTATCCATGTGCTTATTGACACTTTCAAAGCATTATATCAGATTAGTAAGGCATGATTTACTTCTGTGGAAACTATGCTGATTTTCCTTCTGCAAGGCTTGCTTCTCTGTGTGTGCACTAATTTTATCTTTAATGATTGCTTCCATCACCTTATCTAGAACTGATGTTAAACTGACTGATATGTAATTTCTTAGATTACTCCTGGATCTTTTTTTTGTCATTAGACACAGCATGAATAAGTTAGTTTAAATGGAGATTATAAAGCTGAAGAATTATGAATATACAGTAGTTGATATCTGGATGGTCATGTATTTATCATACAGGCATACACATAAAACTGCAGAAATGGCAATGGTTGATTTCCCCATGTTTTTCCAGCCATGTTAAAGTTTTTTTGTTTTGTTTTTTAAGTCAAGTTAGAAGTATTGAGAAGATATTTGAATGGTATATTTTCTGCAATGTTATGTGTTCAACGACCAGAAATTCTAGAGATATGTAAAACATTAATTTCAGAGTGTGAAAGATATTATAAATGGATCAAGGCATGCTGAGTTTCCAAAATACTGTGATCTGTGACAGACATGGTAAAGCTAAGTCATATGAACAGTCTATCAAATTAATTACAGACCTGATGATGTGCAGCTTAGGAGTTGAAAGCAAGATTATTGTGAAAAATGAACTTGACTTTTCAAAGAACAGTGAATATTTCTAGCTTAATGAAAACTGCACTTCTCAAGTAAAAGTGTGAATGACCAAAAGCAAAGATAATATTCAGCTAATTTAAAATTGGAGATAGTCCCAGTGTGACAATGTGTATTAAAAAAAAATCAGGATCAGTCCAAAATATTTTGTTGCTTGAGATGTAAGCAGTGTCCACCTATCCTAGTCAAGCATGACATTTACCAAAGCCTCGTTGTCTTTTTGCCAAGCCCGCCCACCTGCCCTATCACCTCCTCCCTGTCTTGTTCTCAAAGATGCAGAGTTAACTGATAATCCATGACACTTCAAGGCAGTGGACTTAGTAAGGGGATAGCACCAGAATATAATATGTAATGTAAAAAAACTTCAGGAAGGATGGAGCATGAAAGATGGTTCACTGGGATGTTTAAATGGAGCCACTCCTGGTGGCAGGGGTCACAGATGTAGAGCAGATAGAAGTACACACCAGGGGAAGTCCCGCCCATGTGGAGCTGCGTCTGGGGATGAAGCAGCTCCATGCACGTCTTCCCTGGAGTTCCCCTCACAGACAAGTTTAGAAAGGTCCATGTAGTGTCTTTAATCAGCACTTGTAAACTCAATACTGGGAAAGGAATAAGTCAGATCTGTACATTGTCACCCTACATGCAGAGTAGATTATATGAAATTCTGGGCTGGATGTATCAAAAAGTAAGGATTAAGACTCCTGGGATATGCAGATGATGATACCACCCTGGTGGCAGAAATTGAAGAAAAATTAAGAAGTTTCTTGATGGTGGTGGTTGAGGAGAGTGCAAAGGTTGGCTTGAACCACAACATTTAAAAAACTAAGATCACAGCGTCGTCTTGGCAAAGACAGGGGGAAGAAATGGAAGTAGTGTCAGATTTAATTTTCTTGGGCTCATAGATCACTGCAGACAATTGACTGCAACCATGAAATTGAAAGACACTTGCACATTGGGAAGGAAGCTATTGAAAGCCTGTACAGCGTACCAAAAGGCAAAGACATTACCTTGTTGACAAAGCTTCTGAACTGTAGTGCTGGAGAGGATTTCTAAGAGTCCCTTGGACTGCAAGTCATTCAAAACAGTCAGTACTAAAGGAAATCAGCTCCGAATACTGAAGCTGCAGCTTAAATACTTTGGCCACACAATGAGAAGACTGAACTGATTGGAAAAGACGCTGATGCTGGGAAAGACTGAAGGCAAAAGGATAAGGACATGGTTGTGTCATAGAAGCGATGAATATGAGATTGAGCAGACTGCAGGAGAAAGAAGAGGACAGAAAGGCCTGGCATACTATGGTCCATGAGGTCTTGAAGAATCGGACACAAATGAATGACCAACTACAAGAAAAATTAAGGTAAAGCTCAACTCCTGTTGATTATGGACATGCTTGTGTGTTTTTCTTGGCAAAAGATACCACAGCGGTTTGCTGGTGTCTCCTTCTGAAGAGATGCCAGACTGGGTTTCAGGCCTTCTGCGTGGAGAGCAGATGCTCTACTATTTACTGTTATGCCAACCAATAGATTCAAGGGAGAATGATAATGCTTGATTGAATTCCTGAAAGGAAGCTGTAAAAACAAGATTTCCTAATGCTTCAACCAACTTTGAAGGGGACTTTAAAGAGAGGTAAACAGAAGAATGCATTTTTAAAAAAGTAGTTTTCTTTCCTAGCTGTCATACAAAATCCAGCAAAATGTTCAAACGTGTCCAAACCTGATCCTTAAGAAGTTGATGGTTTTTCCCCACTTGCCTTTGTAACCAGGAGATAAAATTAGAGTGGTTCTGTCCACTACCTGTTCAGGTCCATCCACATGCTGGTGCCACCACAACTGCCCCAGAGTGGGATAACCCTTCCCTAGGGCATCCAACTGTGGACAACTAAAAGGTCCACTGTAGCTCCTGGGAAGGTGGTTTCCCACCTTCTTCCAGGTGCAGCATAGCAAGTGGGCATGGCAGCACAAATGTGGCCGTGCAGTCACAAGCAGCATCCAGATTGCCATGTCAATGTCTAAGAATGTGCTGGGTGTTGCCTTGGATATTGCCATGGTGACCTGCCCTGCTCTGTCCATTCACACTTCAAGTGCTGCTTGCATAGTCTGGGGCTTTTGCAGCACTTGGAGTGTGAAATGCTCCAACTACTCTAGGTCTTTACCAGCCTACTATGGCATTGTTATACCATAATAAGCAGGTAAGTGTGAATCCACTTTTTGTCATTGTATAATTCTTTGCTGTTCTGTTTACCTCTATTTTCTTTCTTGGCGTGAAATTTACATAGCACCTATAAGGCTACTAATAATCCCTTTTGTTTGTAGCTCATATTATTTTGCTTAATGAAACACTTTTTCTTTTTTAAATACAGTTTTAAAAACACATAAAGAAGTAAATCTAATTGTTTTAACTAAACATCTTTTTTTCCTGCTAGCTGATTATGGTGTTACTAGGGGAGTTCTGAGAACTATAGTAAGAACATATTTTAATTTAGATGTAACACCATATGGGGAATTTTGGGGTGGGGTGTGACTCCAGCCTAAGTGCAGTACAGTTATACAATATGTACCTCATTACTCGAGCTTAATCCAATCTGTGAAAAGTGTTGGTGCAGTGACAAATTGTACAACAAATTCTCATACCCATTGATAATCTTGATAATCTACTCTCTTAGGAGAAAATGGTAGGAACAGGGAAGCATTCTCTTTTAAGTTAATTGTTCAGTGAAGGGACTGCATGACTGCATCTAAGCCAAGTAGATACTGGAGCAAAATTTTTCACCCATTTAAAAAACAAATATGTGAACTTGAACTTACTGTACTGTTGATGCTTCTCTTATCTGGTTTCAGACGTCTTCCAGATCATTTCAGAGTGGTGATCCTTTTATTATAGGCATTCTTCAGTCTGTGATCCTTTGGATTGTATTGCCACACCAAGCTAGGTGACTCTTTGTCTCTCTCTGTCTCCTCTCTCTCTCTCTCTCTGTTTATTTCAAAAAGAAAGCTAATAGAAAGTAAAGTTATCTGAAATTGTCTTTGGACAGTACACAGAAGTAATAACAGCAGACGGAGTTTAGCAGAAGTGTTTAAGGAGTCAATCTTAAACCTTTAGACCTTTAGACCATTTCAGCTGCAACTCTTGGATTTTCTTGTCTAATCAGGACTTGTGCCGGTTTTGACACAATTTTGTTATTTAGAACAGGGGCGCCAGAATTTTTGCATCTATAGATAGGTGTTGGGGTTTGTTCACACACCTGGTTAGGAATGCCCCCAAGGTGAATTTGAGACCCAAAGGGCAGGCAGAAATTTAAAACAACAACAACACTTATTGCATCCCCAAGGCTCTGATTGACCCAATCATGGTCAGGAAATAATAATTATCAAGGCTAGTCCTGTTTGGGACAGATGGGATGGGAAGCTGCAGAGGATCCTGCAATGGGATGACTAGAGGTGTGCATGAATGCAATTTTTGGGATTTGATATAATTCAAATTAAATATCCAAAAATTCAATTTGATTTGAATTTTTAAAATTCAAAGTTAACCAAACTCTATTCGAATTAAGCAAATTTGACTGTATTTGTCCCAATATTCTATTCGAATTTGCACTTATGAATGTCAACATTTGTATGTGCCCATATGCACTGTTATGCATCCTGTACACATCTGTATGCATCCCGTAGTTATCCTGTATGCAACTCATTTCTGTCCCATACGGATCCATTCAAATGCATACAGATGTGGGGAAGATGCGTATATGCAAGTATGCGCCGTGTGCAAACCCATAAACATGCAAATGTCTGGATAATTCAAATGAATAGAAGGTCAAGGACACATGTGGCGCTTCTTGAAAAAGTGGCATTTGAAAAAAGATCAGTGTGATCACATCCTTGGAGTCTTGAAAAACTATGTTAGGCACCACCTACCTTATTAAATGAAATTTGTGAATACATTATTTTCTACTGTCGGTCACTCAGAAATAACCAAGGAGATGTACAGAACAAAGACAAGCTTGCAAAGCATAATTAGAAAAATTACAAAATGTAATGGAACCATGGGTGTTTTTCCACTTAGCACTTAATGGGCCCTTAATGGGTACTCTAGTGCTAGTGGGAAAAAACCCTTACTCTCCAACAGTTCTTGGGGGGTTTCCAGTAGCACTAGAGTACCCATTAATGGGTTCTCTAGTGCTAAGTGGAAAAACACGGCATATACACATGGTGTGCATATCTGCACACAAATAGCATAGAGGAATGGCCGACAAACTCCCATTACATGCTGCAGCTCTACAGCCTAAATTAAAATACAAACCCTAAGATCATATGGCTTCATTAAAGTACACCCACACCTCCCATTGCAGACATACACCCCAAGGTTTCATGCATACCAACATCCAAAAATATATCGTGTTTGCATTTCACAGCTGCCTATGTGAAGTGCAGAAGGTTTTTGTTTTATTTTATTTTCAATAAGGAGTATCTCAGATAAAGAAGAGAAGTACTGTGGTCTCTTCCTGTGCCTTCCCCCCTTCACTAGGTTCCCCCCTCCATTACTTATCCTGCTGCAATCTGAGGTTTGAAAAAAGCTGTTCAAATGAATACAAATTTTCTTGCATTGATGCAGATCCCTAGTACATAAGCATTTAAACTAAATAAAGCAGAAATCATAAGGTATGCACTTGGCTCTCCAGTTTGTTGAAATAAATGCATATTGTGTTTTTAGGGCTATCTGCAGTCCATCTTTAAAATCTACAGGATCCATAAGGATTTATCCCTCATATTTGTGGTTTTTGCAGCAAACATAAACTTTGGATTTTAGAAAGTTAATTTATGTATAGGTAGGTGATCAAGATTTGATGGTTTTTGTGGGAATCCTGTTTAATAAACCTCAAGACCCACATTAACAGTTGCGATTTCATGGTGATGGCATAAAAAGTTTGGCTTATGATATTTAGGGTTTAGTTGATGCAAACAAATGTGGAAAATGTTTTAGCAGTTGTGTCAGAAACATCCATTTCCCATACTATAGAACCATATTTGGGGTTTCTGTTAGACCTTTGATTTCTTCAGGTAATTTGATGTAGACAAAGAGGATCTTTGGTTTGATCTTCCCTTGGAAAATTATTCTGGACCCAAATGTCTGCACCACAGCAAAACAGTAAAGCCCTAGAAATCTAAGCAGATAGTTAAGTATGATATAAACATCAAGTGAAAGTTATTTTTGGTAAAAAATGAATTCGGGTGTTTTTTTCTTTCTTTCCATTTTGCTGCTTCTAGTGTTAAAAAACAGCAACAACTTTCATATTTTAAGCCAAAATTCTTCAAACGAACTTCAGTCTGTATGCTCTAAAGCTTCTCTCTAAAAGTTCAGAAACTGGGCATCTCTATGAGGTCTAGAGAACACATTTCATTTTTTACTTCAAAAAAAAGTGGAGATAGTTTAACACTTGGGTTAAAGTGGTGAGTTTATCAGTGTTATGCACAATCCAGCCAAACGTGCAGAGTTTGAAGTGTTAAACATAAATCAAGTTTGAGTTATCTCTGCTGAAAAACACCCAGAAAAGGCTTTTCTAGTTAAGTTGCTTACATTTTATTTTTGCAGTATTTTAAAAGGAAAGCAGTCATTAGCCTAGATATGCAGAGTGGGGCGTTTTCTGTCATATTCTTATCTCCAAAGTGGCTAAACAGAAAAAAAAACCCCACCTTTAAAAAACAAATCTTTCTGTTTAGTACTGAACATTATACGAAAAATAAAATTATTTCCAAGATGCTTGTTTTACATTTAAACAGAATTTTAACCAAATGGAGAAAGACCTACGTTTTACTCTCCAAAGTAGGGATGTGCTCAATGGGTTTTTGGCATTCAATTTGTAACAAATCAATTGTTAGAAAATTCATATTCATTTGAATAGATCCCCTTTGAAGGTAGTAGGATTCTATTCAATATAAATGTATTTGTACAAATTCATACGAATATCCAATACAAAGGAATACATATCCAATATGTATCTAACACAAATGCGTTCATATCCGATATGTATCCAATAGGTATCTGATATGTATCCCATAACATATCCACTCTAAAAGCATCAAATCAGATCTGAATCCATGTTTAACCTGCTCTCTGTCCATGTAAAATGCACTCTGGATTCATTGTAGATGTGACTGGTGCAGCCACTTTCTCACCTCCCCAGTTTGTACAAGTATTCGATGAATACTCATACGAATGTCAATGTATGAGTATCGTAACATTTGATTCGTGTACAAATATCTGAATTCATACGAATAATGAATATTTGTGCACATCCCTTGTGAAAATGCCCAAATATTATAGTTAACATTTGCTAACAGTTGATTAAATTGCTCACCACTGAAGAAGAATGAAGGTCTACTTTGTAGTGATAAGGACCACATTGCTTTTGTCTGAAAGGCTTGACTTTTAAGATGATTCTGCATAGGCCATTATATTTCCTGCAACTACTCTTAGACTGTGCCAGCGTGTGAAAGGGAGGCTCCTAGTATGTTTACGGGTCTGGTTTACCACCCAGTGTGGAACTGCACTTCTATGAGTATGGGAAGGTAAAAGTGAGTACAGTTATGCATATTTGATTCCTTCTTTGAGGAAATGCACTCAAATAAAGCTTTGCCTGCAACTGAAGCAGTACATGTGTCATCTGATACTGTACAACAAGCACTGAATTTCATTTTCCAGTAACTTTCATAGTGAATTTCAAATCTGAAAACAGCTTAATGTAGGTAGCGTGCATCACACCTGGAGATGTCTTGCTAACAGGCACTGCCTGTGGGAAGAGACCAATAGCAATATCCTCTCCTCTTTTATTTATTTCAAGTATTTCAAAAGAAGGAGGTACATGCACTTATGCTCTTCATGACCACCTAGAAGGAAGAAAAATGTAATGGAAAAAAAAACACAGATTGCCCACACACCTGTCCATACTTCAAAACAGCAGGTTTGCTTGTGCTTTCTTGACATAAATAATGAAAAATATCACAGCTAAACATAAACTGAACCCAGTTATTTGCCTGAGAGTTTTTCCATGCAGCAGTTGTGAGAAAAATAGTAGAAAATTATGTGACCAAATGGGTGTGCCAAATTAATTCTTGTTGAACTGAGTGTCTATGCTGCCCACTGGAAACACGGTGGCACTATAGTGTATATTGGCGCATCTGTCTCAGAGCGAAAAACCTTTAGTGCATGGACACACAGGTGCAGGTGTAACAAGGGAAAGGAGCACTTCTTTCAAAAAACCAATGCTCTCATTCCCATCCAAATGCAGCCTCAGGCCACATCTTCACTTACCATCAGGGTGCCTCCAGATTAAGCATCTCAGCTATGAGGAGCACCTCACAGTGAACATGCTGCTCCATTGTGGCTGTGGATGCTGTCCAAGGTTCCCGTTATCTGTCCTCACCATAGCTATCTTGGATCACTGCTCCTGCTCCCTCAAATGGATGCAGCAATATTTTCTGAAGCAGTATCATGGCATCTTTCCCTGGGCACTTGTCAAGATCATTTCCTAGGTCTCAGACCAAGAACGCAACAGATACAGCTTCACTAGCATTTCCCACCCAATTCTGACAGGCACTCCCAAGTCCCATGATCTTGAGCCCACACAACATTTCAGTAGTTCTCAGCACGGGCTTATCAACAAGCAAGGAATTCAACAACAATACAAGGGAAAAAAACACCATTTGTTATATAGGCTGAAAGAGAAGGCTGAATGTGTGAAAGTGACCAAGGTGGCAGCACACACTCAAAAGCTGGTTCAGTCCTCAAGTGGAGATCTGAAATCAATCCACAAGATACTTAAATATAATGTTTTTATAAAACATCTTTTCTCTTGTGGAATAGGGCTGCATAAATTGATGTCTATCTTTTATTTGATAAAGAACAAGAAGAATATGGGAATGGAGCAGGCTGACTGTGATGCCCACGGGCTTGGTGTAACACACAACCACAATTTTTCAGTCTGGTAGTGGTTCGTCAAGAAGCGCAGAGTTTAAACAACTATTCTCAATGATGTTGTACTGAATATTTGTATAGGGCTGAATTTTTAAAGTTCATGTGAACCTTACAAGCTTTTCATTAAATACAAAAAGCTTCAGAACGAGAAGACTTTCAAAGACAGCTATGTTGTAAATCCAAGAAAAAAAGTATCTGAGAACAAGGGCTCTGTCAATTTTTAGCTAACTGTTCAGAAACCGAGGACAGTAATAATTTATGACATTTTATGACATTTCACATGACATTTAACAAAAAATGAAAGTGCCATTTTGTGCATTCTGTAGTTTCATATATGTAAATGTAGGTTTCTCAGTTATGCCTCATACTTCACAAAATTTCTTGTGGAATGATTACCAGCTGTTGAAGCTTTCTACTTCTGAAAGTTCAAAATGTATGTCTTATTAATTCTGAATGAGATGGTAGACCTCTTTTTGGGCTTTCTACCACTAATGAGTGCATGTCTCTGTTATAAAACACGAAAGGGATCTTGGGGTTCTGGTGGACAGGTCAATGAAGGTGCTTAACCCAGTGTGCAACAGCAATGAAAAAAAAAGCAAATTTAATGCTAGTGGAATTGAACTGTATTTTATTTGTACAGTCACTGACCAGAATCACTAGTGTAATTAGAAAGGGAACAGAGAGCAAGTTGGCAAGTGTCATTTTGCCTCTTTATAAATCTGCGGTGAGACCACATTTGGAATTCTGGCCACCACAGAAAGGGTTTTGTGGTACTGGAAGAGGTGCAGAAAGGGCAAGCAAACTGAGAAGGGAGCTGGAACACGGTCCTTATGAAACCAGAGTGCAACATTTGGGCCTCTTTAGCCTTGAAAGGCAATGATTAAAAGGCAACCTGATGGAGGCTATTATGGAAATAGCCATTTCACCTATTCTCACCACTTTTTCTTCTACGACTGGCTTAGTTGCACAGTTGGTGTGCAGCAGTAGCAACTTTACAATTCCTCTGTAAGCTTATTCCTTAAGGGAGATTGCTTGCTGTTGGTTTCACAGCCTGGTTGCATTTATGCTTCACTTTACTAATGAACAATTCTGTCAAATAGGTCACTGAACTGGTTGGCAGAAGATTGGAATTCATCTGAACTTAAACAAAAGATCCAAACTTTTCAGTGCTCTACATCTGGAACGCATGGAAAACATTCCGGAATGGGCTGGGACGCAAACCCAACCCCGACAATGCGAATGCTGCATTCCCAAGTGTTTTCCACGCGTTCAAAAACCGTGTGTGCAAAAAGGCCTCAGGTCAGAGTGTTGGAAAGTAACCCAGGTTCATATTAGAAACACACTATGTCTCCTCTACCCCCTTTGCTCTCTTTCATTGTTCCCCATGAACAGTTCATCAAACCTCTAAACTGTGCGGTTCAGTTCAAATTAAAATGAATCAGAAAAAAAAAATGTCTGTGCACATCTCTAGTATTAACAGCCAGTGCAGTTCTTTTAGTATTGGTGTGATATGCCCTACACTTTCCATGAATATTACATATGTGCATATATATGATTAGCAGCTATTTAAAAGTTAAAATGAATGAATCTTGCCTCTTCCAGGTACCTGAGCTCTAATTTAATCTCACCTTCTGTGACCACCTTTTACTTCTTTTTTTCTTTGGAATGAATACCAGCAAGGTAGCTTTTAGTTAAGAATGTCATTGATACTGTACTGATCGTATTACAAAATATTACAATAGCTTCATGCTTGCCAGGATAATTGAGACAGAAGAGCATTGGCTGCCTTTACCTCACTTGTCTACTTGAGAGCAGACAGGTGAAATTGAATGGCAGGTTATGTCAGGAGAGGGAAGCCCATGAAAACTGTCTCCTTTTGGTGATCTGTTTGCTGATTCAATGCCAGCTTTGCTGAAAGGAAGGCAAATTTGCTTCAGTCGCCAGCCTGTGCACGCTCTTTGCAAGATGCTATTTCCAACCACCAGTCAGCTCTCAAGGAATGTCAGAGCATGTGTTTTTTTCATTCTACCTGATCCTACAGATAAACTATCCGACTAAGGGCAACACTGTAATGTAAGGCATTACATTAGCAGAATTTAAATCCTTGAAAAGCTCTGTTTTATCAGATTGTCAACACTGCAGTTTGATTAAAGCATAGAATTGCTTTGTTCTTTTAGTGAATGTACTATGGTGCAAGCATTTATTTGTTTTACTTTCAGGCTGCATCCCTAAGGGCTTGTCCCCAAGGAATAAAAAGTCTGCCAAGACTCTCCTTTTGCCTCTGAGCGTCCCCAAGCCAGGGTTTTTAGCGAGGTTCCAGCGCTACAAAACGTGGAAATCGCGCGACAAAATACATGCACTTTAAACAACTCTTCCAGCGCTCTTTCTGTAAGTCGCGGGTTTTCCTCGCTACATTTACCTTGAGGACGCTCCGTGGCAAAAGGGGGGGGGATTGCTTGCTTGCACACGCAGCCAAAAAGCATTCACACATCTGAGAAATGCAGCAGGTTCACTTCCTTTCCTTTGTAAAAAGAGCCAGAATTGCTCAGAATGGCAACATTGTTTTCAAGGGAAGCCTTAAAAGAGAATGAGCGAAGGATCGCGCTCCCGATCCTGCAGCCTTTTCTAACAGAGAACAAAGTGAAAGTAACTGCTGAAAGTGAATGAAAGTGACTAAGAATGAGCGGTCATATGCTTTGCTAGAGGCAGGAAGCAGTTTCAAGAGACGGAGATCCGGCGATTTTTCCTTTTAACAAGAGAGGGGGCGGGGGGGGGGAATGCCTGGAAAGAGAAAACTGCTACCACGGGGACGGAAAGTCCGTTTAGATCGCGGCTGCCAGGGGGACACTTATTCTGGAAGTGGAGGGGACTTTTAAAGTCAGCTATAACAGAGTGACTGCAGAGGAATCCGAGAGGGGCTAATAAGTCTTTTGGGGATTCAGCCTAAATAACTTATTTGCCTCTCTAGTTTCCCTCTACCATCACTCTATTCAAGCGGACTTTACAAGTGCCGTGCAATTCCGGAATAAGCGTCTGCATGAGGCTCAGCAAAACACGCATTTAAAATGCACCTTCCATTCCCACAGAAGCATGTTTTGCTTGCCTGCATCTTTTTCTCCCCGCCCCCTCTCTTGTTGATAGGATGCCAGCAGGAATGGGGAAGGACTGCACTCTGTGTGGCCACAACCAGGAAGAAACCCCTGACAAGTTCAAAGGAAAAATAGCCATTGGTTCTCTGTTTGTCTCCCAGATCTCCACCCCCTGAAATGGCTTCCCGTGCTGGCAAAGGCAGCGGCTGCAGCCATCGGCCACACGATCATTCGCTCATTCACTCTCAACACTTTCACAGATCACTGTCAAAATCCACCCGGTAGAACAGCGGTGACTGTAGCAATCCACCACTTCACACCTGATAACAATTGCAACAATGTTGCAATTCTGCACTATTCTGGCTCTTTGAAAGTTCTGAGCTTTAGAAAGGGAAAGGAAGGGAAGTAGCTGCACTGGGAGATGCGTGAATGTTTTATGGCTGAGTATGCAGGTGTTCAGAGGCAAAATAAGATTTTTAGAGGGCTTTAAATTGCTTGGGGACAGGACCTCAGTGTTTTGCCTTGCTTAGAGTACAGAAAGAAAGATATACAAGTATCTCACACCCAGGGATTCATTTTACTTGGAAAATCTAAAAGGGCTTCTCTGTGACTTTAACATTCAGTGTCATCAACAAAATGAAGCTGAAGAAAAGAAAAAGGTGACATGCCCTTTAATTCAGCAATGATGTCCTCAGTTCTCAGTGTGGTATGTAGGGAGCTAAAAGTCACAGGACCAAAGTGAATCTGCTCCAAACATAAGGAAGGTTTTAAAAAGTAGCCTGGAAGCCTTCATGACATCTTGAAATTACTGCACAAGAAAGAAGTTAAATTGATATTATAAGTTCATATATGAAAGGATACTGACAGGAATCATTAGAAAGGTTCCTTTTATCACTCACATCACAGGTATTGAACCAATCTAGGAGACAGGTTTGTACATGCCTACCAAAATCCATCCATCCATCTGTGTTTCTGAAAATTACTTGAGACTGTGTGTGAAACTAAATAGACCTGGGAAGGAAGCATCTAATGAGGGGACCTTTGCACTCCAAGATAAGCCATAGGCACATCACAGAGCCATTCCTGCTTCAGGAATGGTTCTGTACATTCCAGAGCATCCCAGAGCTGACTATGTGCAGTGTAAGCGTGGAGCACTAAAATGTGCTCCAAACTTTCACTAATGTAGGGCTAGTTAAGCTATGGTAAGGTCCTTCTCTACTTCTTATGTATGGGAGAGGTGCAGGGGGAGCACATGATCTAACCAGGTGACTTTCTGAACTCCCCGTCCCATCTGGGGGACAGGAATAGTGCACTGTCACTGGTGTACACTAGCATTCACATTTGGGAGTGCTAGTACATGCCAACCCACCCTGAACATGTCTGGATACTTACCCTAAGTGCAGATGATTGTCTGGGCACTGCCACCTTGGGTCTGGGTGCTGGCGTTATTGTGTGTGTGTGTACACCATCACCAGGACAACAGTAACATGGCACACATGTACACTCACATTTTCAGTCATCTGAGGTTCCAGTGCACATGTGCAGCAGCTCAGATGACCCGCCCAACGCCAGGGAGGTGTGAATGGGCTGCACCAGGGATGCAAAGGCTGTCTCTGGTCAAGACAAGTCTATGTGTGGCCCACGAAACTGTGCTCCACACGTAATGAGGCTGAGTATGTTCCTGCACAGAAAGAGCCATTTCTGGTTTGGAAATGGCTCCTTGCAGTGCAGACATTCCGTCTGTGAATGCTCTGCAGCTTCACTATGGGGCCAAGTGCAAAAAGGCCTCTGTATCCAAAAATGGTTGCTGTCCAGGCAGCCATCCACATTCAAGGGACATTTTGGGAAGGGTTTTGGGGAGAGTTGGAATGCACTAAGCATTTGCATTCTGGGCCATTTTACCCAAAGCTTTTCACAGGTGGGAAACCAAGTATGAAAAGGCTTGGAGATACAGGTGGAATACACAGTTACAAAACTCCCACAGCACTTTGGGGGCATGTTGAACCAGCCTATTGCTGGAGCAGCACGGAACATTTTTATAATAATCCTTTATGCTTTATGGTCATGAATATGACCAGCCACTCCATTCTTGTGCCAACATAGGTTGTCCCATAGAAGGCCTGAACTGGCAGTGAAGGAAAATGCTGATAAACACTTGGAGAGGGCTTTTCTCTGCCTTTTCATCCCCCCCTTTTTTTTGCATCTTCAGGACAAAGCGTAGCCTGCAGGCATCTGACAGCATTTTTGCCACTAGCAGTGTTGCAGGAGCAGATGCCTGCTAGACTTTTCCTTCCTTGTGAATGCCTCCTTGGTCTGCTACAGATGGAACCACCGTCAGAGATAATGGTAGGGGAGATATTTGATGCAATCTGGCTCTTTGCTAGGCTAATGGAGTGGTCCTGCTTTCTCCTCTGTCCTGTTACTGAAGCCAGCAGGTATGAATAGCTGAAGAGGAGGAACTTGATGATATCAGTCTATTTGTGAGGCTGATGGAATTGCCCTGCTTCCTCTCTGTCTACCTACTGTAGCAACTGGCCTGGCTGGTGGTGGTCGGATTTGATGGAGGAGAATTAATTCAGTCTTACACAAGTTCATTTTTATATGGGAACATAGTATCTTCTCTTAGAAAGGAGCACACTGCCCCTTCCTGGAATGAGGTCAGAAACTTAAATGATTATGATGATACCTACCATTACTATGATTTTGAAAGAGAAGTTACAATAATAAATGTGTCTGTCCCAATGTACAGAGGAACTGAGGAGAATTGCTGAAACCTCTGTAGGTGCCTCTGGAGAAAAAAGACATTTGGTTTCATTAGTTATTGATGCATTAGGCACAACTCACAAAATTTTGAAAACATTAGAACAGACAAATGAATAATTCTACAACTGCAACAAGCAAGACCATTTGGACCAAAATACAGATTTTGGAGTCATCTTGATGAATCCTAAACCATTGGTTAAAATTTGACTTAATGATGAGCCAAACCTACAGTCATTTTGCAGCCATTGCAGAATAACAGTAACGATTACCTGTGAGGCCTCGGTGGCTAGTGTGGGAGAAATTGGGGAATTAAGAGTCATAGAGGAACTTCAAGTTAGCACCAGGGTTATCACTTAGGATCTGAAAAGCTGGTCAATGAAGCAAAAGAATAATGCACCAAAGGGCATGTCTCATAGAATTATAGAATCACAGAATCATACAGTTGGAAGGGTCATGAAGTAGGCACCCATTGAGCAGGCATTGCAGAATTTACTAGACCAACCCAGACAGATGTTTATTCATCCTCTGCTCAAACACTGCCATCCAAAAACAATGACTTTGATCCTTTTTATCGAGAGAGGGGCTATTAAATTCATAAGAGAGAAAGAAAAGAATACCAAAGCTAGCTATGTGTATATATTTTATTTTAACAAATAGCATAAGCATCTTTCATGTCCGCCCACCCACCCACCCGATCCAGAATAACTCTGCATTCTCATTAATGCAGAGGGAGGACGAATCTGCAGCTTTTGACCCACACCTTGGGTCTCCATGTGCGTGCTTTTAAAGAGTTTATGCTGCTGGTAGGTTAAGAACTTTCCCATCATTGCAAAACCAGGGCTCATCATCATAATGAAAATAATGGTAAACATATATTTTGCAATTTGGTCAGTACACTCGAAAACAGTAGCTCAATGACACATGCCCCAAAAGTATCATCAAGGGCAGCCAAAATCAAGAAATGTGTGACCCAGGTCAGAGCGTTGGAAAGTAACCCAGGCTCATATCAGAAACACAAGTTCATTCCAGTTCGCCATCCAACAGAGTCCAATATCCATCCTCATTCTTCCAGCAGAAACACTGAAGTCATTTTAAACTATCTGTGTAGTTATCAACCATTTTCCTTCAGCCAATTCGGGTGAATTTGGAGCACAAGATGCTGAAATTAAAGTAATGTTTTATTCATAACCAGTAAAAGAGGAGGTTATACATATGATTATGAAATAGATCTCCAACAAAAAAGAAGAGCTCACCACTTCCTGTGGCAATGTATTCCACTTTCTGATTGTCAGAAAGATTTTCATAATATCTATTCCGTATCTACTCCCTTGAAGATTCATGGCACTGTTTCTAGTCCTTCTTTCTTCTGAAAATAAGAATAGGGCTGATCCTCTCCACTTGAGGACTGCTATCATGCTTCCTCTTAAAGGGTTTTTCCACTAGCACTAAGTACCCATTAAGTACCCTTTAGGGACCCATTAATGACCCATTAGGCTTAGAGCAGGAAGACCCCATTTCTACTGCAAACTGCATTACAGCCACATTTGTTTCCACCTCTTCTAGGGAAATCTGGATTAAATGGGTCCTTCAGGACCTATAATCCAAATTTCCTGAATGGGGTCTACAATGGGATCTTCAGGCATCAAATCTGGATTATACGGAGCGTGTTTCCACTACCATCAGGCAATGGGGTCTAGGGGTGGGCTCCAGAGGTAGGACATAGGCAAGCTCTAAAGCCTGTGAATAATCTCCAAAGGTGGCTCTGAAGACAGCTCTTAAGGAAACTCTAGAGAATGACACAGGCTTCAAAGATGACCCGTTAGAGCAATGCCATTTCTACAAAGCTTTGTCTAAAGCTCCAGAGAATCTCTGGAGTGATTTGCCGCAATCTTTGAAGATTCTCTGGAGTATCTTCGAAGAATCTCTGGAGCGTCTATGGAGTTTGCACACACCCTGTGGCACCCCCCAAAAAGCATGTGGTGACGGGTGGGTCCCACATGGGTAGATTTGGATTCTCCACATGGGTTCTCCAGCGTTTCCACTGCGAGCATGCCTAACACCCATTGCTATTGGGTGACGCATCGGGTACCTCATTAGATCCGGAACTACTAAATCTGGATTGGTCAAAGGACCCATTCCTTAGATCTGGATCATCTTAGATCTGGATTAAGAGAAGTGAGTGAAACCCCCCCTCTGGGGGGGGGGCTCTTCTCTTCTCTAGGCTAAACATTCCTAGATCCTTTAACTGTGCCTTGTTAGCAGACCAGTCACCATTTTGGTATCTCTCCTTTGAACTTGATCCAGTTTGTCAGTAAGCCTTTTTTGTGTTATGGCCTAAAGGGAACTCTGGGGGAAGTGCTGCATGCCCCACATGCATTTTGTGGAGTTGCGTCTTCCTCAGGAACAGCTCTGTGCATGTAACACTTCCTTCAGAGCATGTAGATGTACAACCTTTTTAAATTAGGGATGTGCACATTTTTATTTTTATTTTGCATTTGAATTCGAGTTGAATAGAATGTCAAAACATTCTATTCGATTTGAATGTTTAAAATCCAAATGCAACAAAAACCAATTCGAATCCGATATCGAATCTATTCGTTCGAATGTTAGATATGAATTTGAAAATACAAATGTTGACACCATTTGTATTTGTTATACATATCTGTACGTATTTCATATGCATCCTGTTTTATCCTGTATGCATCCTGTTTTCGTTCCGTATTATAAGCGCAAATGCGTACAGATACATAAGATATTCATACAAATCATTCAAACGAATGTTTTGGAACATTCAAAATCCGTTCAAATGTTTAATGTGGAGACATTCTATTCGAATCCAAATGTCCATATTCGAATTTTATCGAATTTTGAGTGTTTATAACATTCGTGCACATTCCTAGTTTTAACTGCTCTATACCTATGCTCCCTGTTACCAGCCAGGGCCTCTTCCACATTTCTCTCTGGAAAAGGTTCAGCTGGAGCTGAGGGAGAGGTGGGGAGCTTGGGGAGAAGCAGCACAGTTGTGTTCAGCTCTGTGTTGCCCTGTTGGCATGACAAGCATGCCACAGAAGTGCGTTGGCAGCATTCCTGTGGTGTTCTGATCACCACATGGTGATTTGGACCTCACCAGCGCACAGGGAAGCACTGGCGAGCTTAGTGGGAGAGGGAGAGTCTGTAAATGCAGATGTCAGAACTCTTCCCCATATTTCCTTTGCAGGGAAGTTTGGACTGCGAAGTCTTTTTTCTTAATGGAACTTTTTAGTCTCCTTTACTAATTTGATGTTTGTCACCGATGAGCCCAAATAATGCACAACAGGACTACTTGTCCAATGAGAAGATAATTGCTGCTTAGGTAGGCAGTTGTGCCTTGAACAATAGATGGTTCTGTTACATATGGTCCAGTTACACAAACAGTTCAAAAGACAGAGAGAAATCCAGCAGGTGAAATATCTTTGCACTCAATTGATATTTGCTGCCACCTAGTGGTTGTTTGGATTTTTTGTAACTCAGCTATGGTGGCCCCCTATAGACAAAAGGGTTGTCTTCTCTTAATATGTATCTAGTGAAAACCATGTAAGCCTTTTCCCCCATTTCACTTTCCACTAGGGCCTCCTTTATGGAATGTTATCAGACATCCACAGAGCCTGAAAAAAGTTAGAAATATGTGTGACATTCCCACTTACAAAACATTACTTGTTCATACTCAGGGCCAGTGCTGCTTCTGATTCATCCCACCTGGTGTTTGTGATAACTAGTACATAGTTATATGGAAGGGTGTATTTTCATTTTTCTGAGCTCCATGCTGCTGTAACAGAAACCTGTGGATGATAAACCTGGCTAGATAAAAACTGTTTCAATAAAAAATATATTTGTTTTTACAAATGATCTACCATCTGGTTTTGTTCAAAGTTATATAGAGTTTCAATCATAAGTGAGTGTAATTGTTTTGTTCTAAATTAAAATCCGTTAGCTTTATTTTGGAGTTTTGGTTTTGTGAAGATTGAAATTATTTTGTAGGCAAAATAACTGAGTGCCTTTCATGAAGCTATTTCAAGGAACTGTCTATAAAGTTCCATAAAATCTTGCATAGTGAATTGAAATACTTCACATGGTAAAACCTAGTCAAATAAAATTGCTAACAGTGCTGCTGTGTTCCATAGCATTTCTGAGTTTGGAAGTTAAGGGGAAAAATGTTCAGGAAATGATTTGGTAACACACAATGCAGACTTGACCTTAGCCACCCATACACAGATAATAGAAAATAACATAAAATACATTTCTCAGTGGCTAAATGCTGCAGTACAAAAGTAAAATAACTGCCTAAAATGCAAAAGGTCACCAGTTTAATTCTTTGGATCTCCCCAATAGAAAGTATGGCAAACAATTTACGGACTATGTCTAAGGAACATTGTGTCCGCATTGCAAAATGATAAACCTGAAGGCACGGCCTCCCGGTAGAATGGCATGTCTGTATGGAGATGGTATTGGGTCAGGCTGTGGTGTGAAGATGACGCTGAACTTCACTCTAACAGGAGGTCACTTGAAAGTAGTCTCTGAAGCATGCCTAAGCAGTAGATAGGTCCAGTGCTTGTGAGCAGATGCCAGCAAGTGCTTGGGCTGATCTATCCTATGTCATTTTGCTGGGCGCCTGGAAGTGATGCCAGACTCATCCTGCTTCTGGGTGCCCACTTTTCTTCCCATCCCCTTACGATGGACCAGGTTGAGCCATCCGTATGTAGGCAACACTTGTCACAGGTGTTAGGCACTCCTCGATCTTCGGCCAGATCATTCACTCTGTCCCAAGATCAGATCTGCACTGCGTAGGACATCTTGCACCATGCAGATCTTGCCATGGATTCTTGACGAATCAGCCAACTTTCGTTCCAAGATGGCTGAAGTTTTTTTCTTTTGAATATTCTGTTTATATAGCGAACAATAGGGATGTGCACAATTTTTTTTTTTTGCTTTTGATTCATTATCCAGAAGGACCATGATGATGTTGCCTTTGATTTTGGAGAATAGTTTAGTAAATGTTTAGCATGAAGAGCTGGCTATTGGAGAGGAACATATTAAGAAATATATGAAAGAACTGGCTATGCCTAAAAAACTGATGGTTAAGGATTTTTACACAAATGGCTTAGAACTCCATTCCAGCTAACTTACAGTACATGGTATCAAATTAGAGTTTAGAGTGATGAAGTAAATGCAGCAATAAGGGCACATATTTACATCTTCGGTGCAGTTGTCCAGAGGTTCAAATGTTTTGGTCCTGAATCAGAGGGGAAATTAACAAGATCTTGTGTGCAGTAATATAGTTTGGTCCAAGGAGCTTTGTTTATTTCAGAAAATGAACATACAGATTGTAAATATGCAGGATCAATATGTTTTACAACAGATGTTATTGGCGGCACAAACGGAAATGGTTATAAATTGGAAATTACCGAAAGAAAGAACATTGCAACAATGGTATAATTACTTAGGAGACCAATTACCATTTGACTTTACTATAGAATCTAGAATGTGTTATTTTTTTACTATTACAAAAATTTTCTATGAGAGATAAATGGAAAAAAGGTGTATAATATGATGAAAATCAGAAACGGATGCAGTCCAACAAGGAATAGATAATGTGATATTCAAGCTAATCTCAATGGGAAGGTAAATTGCAGGCCAAACTAAGATTGGAGGGGGGGAGGGTAAGGCAGGGAAAGAAATACTGTACATTTAGCAATGGATATGTATAAGTGAAGGATATACCCTTTGTTAATAAAGATGTTTGAAACCTTCAATAGAGTGCCATTTGCTGGCAGATGGAGTGATTGGCCATAAAGAGTGACACATGATTGTGAAATGCTGTGTGGCATCCTCCAGCGTGCCAGGCCCTAGGAACAGCCTGTTTCTTTAGAGGCAGTTACTGGCACTTCCACCAGGCTATGTGATCACAAACTAAGTCTCAAGCGTACTGAAAAAGGCAACTCAGATGCTACTCAGAGACTGTAGCGTGTGGTCCACAGGTTCCCATCCTGACTCTAATCCACCTCTTCCAGCCTAGAAAGTTTATGGGGGGGGGGGGAACTGCCTTGTGAACAATCCTACCTGCCAACTACCCCTAAGGTGTCTCTAAAGTGCCTGAGAGGTGCTTTTCTTTTACTACCCATGAATGCAGCCCTATTCTCTTGTGCTGAATCAGAGATGTTACTTGCCTTGTTCTGGAACAGAATCAAAAGCATCATGAGACAGACATTGAGAATTCCTGCCTACACGGTACACAGAATGCAAACAGTAATCATAACCTGTCACTGGAAACAGAACACCCTGTCCAAGTGAATTCTATAGCCGAATCTGCTACTGCACAATTATAGCCATTGTAATATCAAGAACAAAAACAGACGTTTCAGTTTCAGACTTCCGGGTGTCAAGCAGAAAAGAAGAAAACTGCCTCTCTTTAAATGCATGGGTCCCTCTATGGAGGGTGCTGAACCAGGAAATGTGATAATGAAGAAAGAAGGCTATAGCGTTTCTAGTCTCTTCAGTTGCTTCAAGGTCTGGAAACAGATAGGAAACTTTTGTTCCACCTCACAAAGGATAGGGTGGTGATTTCTTTCCTTTTGAAAATGCTTCTTATTCATGATCTTTCCATCAGTTTAGTAAGCACTCAAGATACACTGGGATTGGGTGCAAATTAACAAAAAAAGTGTTTTAATTTTATCAGGTCAAATGGAACTAGAAAGTGAAGACTTATCTAACCAAATCTAATCCATAAAGCAAGTCCTTGGTTTTATTAATTATAACAATAAATATAATTATTTTATATTTAACAGCAATCAATAGCTATACTAGGAAGAAAATTACATTACTACTTAGGAATATTTACCAATCTTAAAAATAACCATATAAAACAAATAGTTTTATTTGTTCACTGAAAGGTCAATGAAAAAGAGTACTTAAAGACTAGTATAGAAGGGGTATATTTTTCATCCCTTGATAGCAAATAGTGCAAAAGTGGATTCCAAATATTAAGAAATGAAATGGGATTGACAGACACCAAGCAAAACTCATAAGAAAAACATCCTCATGGAATATTTTCCAAACTCTAGTGTACCAGGGCTCCATTGTAATCTGTGCTACATCTTTCCACCTTTTTACAATAGTGCACTTTACTGTTATAAGCAGAAAGTCTAAGAAAGACCTTTGTTTATTGTTCATTATATACTTACCATTAATGTGTAATAAGCAAATTTCAGCAGTAAACAAATTGTTTAATTCCAGTACATTATTAATTTCTTCTGTCTCCTTGGCACTCCCACTAAAGATGAATATATGCATCCTGAATCCTAAGGCCATGCCAATGTTTATTTATCCTTGCCAATGAGGCTGAGGTATGATACTAGAAGTTACTTTGAGAAAGATCCCAGGAGACAAGGGGGAGGACATACACCTCCATGGGATGGTTTATTAGGCAGAACAATTTTGGCCTTTGGAGATCATGGAGGCTGCCTCCAAAGATTAGATGATGTTTGGGCCGGTGTGGCCCCTGTCTCAGAACAGTTGCCTAAATGCAGACAACTTGTTTCAGAACAGTAGGAACGATCCACCTGGTGCTCCAGCCTGACCAAGTCCTTGGAAGATTTGTGTGGAAAGCACCCATGCATCCACACTGCTTTCTAAGTTTTGTATGCCTGTTTCCTCATACTATTATTATTATTATTGTTATTGTTATTATTTTCTCTAAGGTATTTTTCTATGGTCCATGGATTAATAGATAAAATTTTACTTACTTATCAAAAGAATGAAAGTACTAATTCAATATGTTCTGGACACTTCTCGCTATGCATTGGTGAGTCACAGCTTAGCTCCGGTTAACGCTTTGTTTGTACCAAGAATGATTTTGGTAGAATTAACTTTACTATAAATCCACATAGGCATGTCTATTTCATTTACAATGTATGTGCCTGACAATGCTAATGCACCTTGTGTTTCAAAGAACACTTTAAAAGAAGCCAAATGGAGCTAACATTTTCACTCATATATCCCCTGGGTAGAACTGGAAATTGAAGTGTCATTTTTCATCTGTGTGAAAATGACAAAGTATCTGAAAACAAGTTATATATATATATATTATGTGTGTGGGGGGGAGGGGGCAGCTTAAAATTATTTTTATTTCATGAGGTAAGTATTTCTGAAAATTGTCTGTCAGCCCCCAAGAATGAAATTTGTTGTCCCAGAGTAAATGTACAACTGTGGTAGAGAGAGAGAAATAAGCTGTGTATTGCCCTTCTAGCTTATTCATTGATGGTCTCGATATAGGGTATAATATAGGGTGCATTCACACCTTGGTAGCAGTGAGTGTGCTGAAGTGTAGACACTTGCTCCTTCTCCTGGGGTTGGGTAGGGGACATTGAAACATTCCATTCCTCAGCCCTCACCATCTTCAAAACTGATAACTCAAAACTGATAACTCAGACTTCAGTGCAGGATATCCTTCCTTCCTTCTAGTTAGGGAGCTGGACTCTTATCTGGGAATACCAAGTTTAGTTCTGCCCTCTCCCATGGGCTAGTCCCAGCTCTCATCTGAGCTCTCACAGCCCCACCTACTTCACAGGGTCTTCTGTTGTGGGGAGAAGAATAGAAAGCTTTGTCAGCCACTTGGAGTCCCCTTAAATGGGTGAGAAAAGCAGAGTAGAAAAGCCAACTCTCTTCCTCCTCCTCCCTCCCTCCTTCCTTTTTTTTTAAAGCCCACATCTCTGTATCTCCATTTGTGAGTGTGTACATGCCATTCCCAGTGGTGGATGGGAGTGTCTTTCTTCAGGGCACAAAACTGCACTCTGAAAACATGCTGCCTCTGAATATCAATTGCACCAGGAAATGTGGTGGCACAATTGCAGCAAGGCTTTCCCCAGCATTGTAGCAGGAGTAGGTGCTTCATCAGGTACCTCAGTGGGTAAGTAGAGACATGACCTGTGTAGTAGCTATAATGATTAAAACCAAATCCGTACTGGTTCTTTATGCTGTATTAAACATTCTTCAATTATTATAATCTTTTGCTATAATATAAATCTATGTTTGCTATCTTGGGAATAAGCCTCATTAAAATCTGTGAACCTTATTTCTTACATGGCAGGCATAAGGTGGCGCACTTAAAGCTCTAGATCAGGAATGGTTTACATATGGTCTTCCAGATGTTCTTGACACAACAATTACCATCACTCGTCATTGGCCATGCTGGTTGAAGCTGATAAGAGTTGTTTATCAGCAATATTTGAGCAGCCAGAAAATAGGCCTCCCTTGTTCTAGGTGGCTGAAAAGCAAACTATAAATTGAATCATGAACTCAATCAGAAATAAAGTCACATTAGAAGAGGGTACTGCATAATAGGTTTTAAAAAAGGCAGAATATTCAGCAGGCATTGGACAGCCTTTGATAATGCATAATATTCATAATATTGGAGGTTTTGGGTCCATTTCCATGTCAAAACACACCAAGGGAGGGGTAGTTTTTTAATAGTCAATATATCATCTTTTGTTTTATTTTAAGAATAGGAACATCTGTGTAGGTGTGCACTGTCAGTCCTAAGTTAAAGAAAAAATATATATTTATTATTTTAAATGTGCTGTCCTAGGCATGACAGCTCATAATCCGCACTGGAACTCAGATTCCCAGGCAAATCTGCATAGCAGTTGCACCTAAAAAACTAAGTAGAATTTGAATGAGGAGAGATTCATTGTCATTCTCTAGGACCTTCCATCGTAACTTTGCCATTTTGGATGATAACAACTCTCTACAAAGAAAAAAAAATCTCTTGCTCTAGAATCAACCAGATTTTGTGAGCAGCCTGGAACGTGGAAGAGACTGGGGGCTTCCCACGTCTTTGGGCCTCTCAGCCCTTGGTCATTAGGGAAGGCTGGGAAGGCTCCAGCATGGAGCATCTGCACACTGTGGAGCTGCTTCTATCTTGAATTGGCTCTGATAATGCACAGCAATCCCCAATAACCCCACATCATGTGATTACCATAGCAATGGACAGATCCCTACAGAGGAATCTTGCCTCTCTTTCCAATCTGGAGGCAGTAGCTAGACATCAATTCGAGTCGCCATTGATACATCTGTCCTCCATGAATTTGACTTATCCTTTCTTGAAGCTATCCAGGCTGTCTGCTGTCTGTGAGGAATGGAATATGTTGTTTCTACAAAGTTTCTTTTAAGGTATGAAAAATTCACATAGTTTAAACAATGTGATAGAACCAGGAGATCCTTTAAGATTGCCTGGTTGCTGCACCTTTGAGGTTTTAGATGGTAGCCTTGAAGTGTCTGCTCTTTAGCATGACCCAGGGAATATGTGTGACTTAAGGAGTGTCACGGATGGGAGCAGACATTGTCCCCCAAAGTAAATGGAATAGACTAAAGGTAAATATAAGGCCATGCTTGAAGGAGAATGTGTAAATAAAAAGGCTTAATTATTGATAATTTATAGGTTTGCTCATGGGTTACAAGTTAGATTCTCTCATACATTTGTTCAATAATGGTTCTTTGTTCTCCAAGGATAGTAAGAATAGATTCCCGCTCGTTATAGTAGGCTGTCTAGATGATAAACTGTACTTTATCTAAGGTTGAAGTTAGATCTCAGTTTCACTTTCGACCACTTAATGAAGTTCATGATTATGTACTGTCATGCCCAGGGGAGGCATACAGTGGGAATAGATTAACATGTAATGTATGGCCAGGTGGGGGTAACATATTAAGGAGTTTACTTGTGAGAGGCAGAGCAGTGAGAATGACTCAAAGTATCTTATCCAATGGGAGAAATGAGGATGAGTTTGTGTCAGGGAAAGGAATAAAAGTAATGTAGTTTGGCTAATGAGGTGTGCCTTTTGTTTAGGGCACCCATTCTTGCAAGAATGTATAAAATAAAACTTTCTGCTATTTCACCAAGTTTGTTCACTTTACTATTGGGGTAATTTACTCTCTATTTCTAACACTGTCACTAGTTCTTCTGGCAAGAAAGTATATAGACTGATGATCATCTGGATGAAAAAATATTTCTCCTTCTCAGTCCTAGCTAGGGGTGTGCACGAATGCAATTTTTGACATTCGATTTGTAATGAATCAAATATTTGAAAATCTAAATTAGCCTGAATAACGAAAAACGAATATCTGGACATTCGATTTGATACAAATACATTCGTTTGAATATTCAATATGTATCCAAAGATACGCATCCCATCATATCCATATACATCCTGTTTTCATCCTGTACATATCCGTACGGATGTGTAAGGATATGCATGAGATGCGTATGGGTACGTACCTATACAGATACAAATGTCTTAATAATTTGTACGAATAACTCAAGATATTCGTATTCATTCAAATTTGGAAATTCTAATGTCCGGACATTCAGTTCATACAAATAACGAATATTCCAAATATTAATCCACATCCCTTGTCCTAACTCTCCTGCGCAGCTGCTTCATAGAGTGAGCCCTGGTTCTAGTGCTAAGCAATACAGAAAAAGATTTTTCTTTCTATCTACCTTTTCCACACAATGCATGATTTTATATACTTCAATCAGGCCACTTTTTAAGAAACAGCATCTCATGATATTTCTTGCATAAAAATTGGCTAGCTTTTTCTTCAGAGTTCTGACACTGAGATTCAGATCTGAATAAGTAAAATGCTTTTTTAAAATGGTAACACTCCCCTAACTCTGCAAATTTAAAAATAAAGAGTATCTGCAAGAAACATTCAGATCAAGAATAGCACAATGTTAGCAGGACTGCAATGGGAAAAGCTCTTTTGAGAAAGAGACATGTGCCATTACGAGGTTAGCCTCAAAGATTAATCCATTTGGCAGAGGTTAATGAGAATGTCACTAATATCAAAAATCACACTGTAAAAAAAAAAGAGAGAGAGAGAAGCAGAGAAACACCATGTCCCACATTTCAGTTCTTGATACTTAATGAAAGGGTTGTTCCATCTGAAGCTTGTCACCAAATATAGATGTTGATTCTACAGGACAAAGTTGCCTTCCCACTATTATTAGCATGTCAGCAAATGTGCTTCTGTTCTGGCTTACGTTAAGCAAGAAAGCTGTATATTTAGATATAGTATTTTGATACACAAAGCCTAACTGAAGGGAAGGCAAGCTTTATATAGATTCACTTATAATAAGAGCTTATCACACACACAAGCACAAAAAACACATAAAGAATGAAGAAAAAGCTGTAAACGGAGACATGTATTTTCTAATTGTTCCCAGTTTTTATCAAATATTATTTTAGTCTAAAGGTCATCTATAAATTATCTTGCAACATTTAGTATGTATTATTTGCCACTACAAATGCATGACAGAAAGATTTTCCAGATAATGAAGGCTTTGGAGAAAATAGATGTCAGAAGAATTAATTTGGTATCTTTTTGTTTTTAAAAGCACCGGTCTGGCATCACAAACTAATTTGAGCTTGATTTATTCACCTATCAAATGCTAATTCAGAATATGGCTGAGCGATGTGATTGATTCTGGTAAGAAGTTGCTACAGACAGCCAAACAATTAGATGTCTCAGTTATCAATAATTCTAATCTGTCACCATGAGAGGAAAATCCTCTCGGCACAAAGCAAGAACAGGAAAGGCAATGAAGTTAATAGAGAAGCAAAGAAACTGTTCTACCATATGGGGCAATTGTGGCCCTTTCTGCACTTATATGTTAATCCAGAGGGACTAACATGTAAACTGCCCGCCAAGAACACATAATCTGCACAGCAATCCAGATCAAGAAGATTCTTAGTATGCATTGACTGCTTGTGACTACCTTAGATCCGGATAAGAACTGTACTAAGGGCTCACTAATCCAGATTAGTGGTAGACCAGATAAATGTGGCCCACATCCATGCTAGCACTTGCTGATATAGATCAAGGAAGGGACATCTGTATGCAGAATAAAGAAGCGAGTGGGTGTGGTCTTCAGTGACATGCTCAGTTCCAATGTGGCTGTGAAGACATCTTCACAGCTCCTCCACAACAGCAGTGTCATTGACAGCAATGGTGTTTTCATAGCACCTGTGAAGACTGCTGGCATCCCCAGCAAAGGTGTCCTTGCATTGCCTTCAAAGACACCGCACCCCCCTGCTACCTGGATGTAATGTTCAGTTGACAGGGACATGGCCAATTGCTTTGGGTGTTGGAGGTACTTTGACCTAGGGATGTGCATGAATATTTGACACATTCAGAATTCGTATGAATAAGTATGAATTCAGAGATTCACATCTATTTGTCCTCAAATCAGATTATCTGGTATTTGTTGAACATTCAGTCGAAGCTTCAGTGGATATTGGATGACCCTCGGGCCTTCCCCCTTGGGGCCTCCCATTGCCCCACTTACCTTGCAACACCACCACTGTGCCTTCGTACTAGGCCTTCTGGTTCTGTGTGTGCAGCTCCTCTCCAGACCTTAAGACACAGGCAGGTCCTGGAGCATCCTGGAATTCTCTCTCATTTTCTCTGAAAGGATGCGATAGGATGTGTCAAGATGACTTGATTGGCATCTCATATTAAGAGCCTGTTAACACTTAGGTGATCAGGATAGCCCAGCACACTCTGGGATGGTGCCACCTCCAGCCAAGAGTGGCCCATAAGTGTCTGTGGCCACCCCAATCATTGTTATCTGTGAAACAGTAAATATTACTCCACAATGTTATTGAGACCACTAAGGATGCTCTCTGTAAACTCTCAGGCCCTTTCCGCACTTGGCCTTTTTCTGAACTATATCTACGAATAGGGGTCTCCTGTCTGCATACTAATACAGACCATGGCAGGCCCCAGACAAGTCCTGCCATAGTCTGCACTAGCATACAGACATCAGGGCCCTATTCTGAGATAGCTTCCAGAAAAGGGACAAGGGTGGAAAGGCCCCCTAGACACAGCATTTGCCCTACTTCTGTGTGTAAATGCTGCATCTTGTCTGCTTGAAAGGAGTGGCTATCCTGTTTCTCCCTTATCACCGTTCATTCTACCCAAAATACATGTCTGAAAAGTTCTTATTATCAAATCTAATGGATAGGAAAAGTCTTCTGGGGTAATGCTTATTTTGCCAAACATATTGGAAATCAGCATATTATCTCTGACATAACTACAGCACTGGCTGAATAATGTTGAAATGTTTCAGAGAAAAAATAAAGTTGTGAGACCAAAAAGAACTAATAAGGGCTGATGACTATAGTACCTTTCTTCCCCAGGGAGCATAAAATATATTGAAACAGGTGGCATCAACACGGTCCATCTTGTATAGGATGCCTATTGTGGGGAAAGATTTCCATGATGGCATTCAATAGCAAAGACTTGATGCATTCAGGGAATCCAGCTCTTTCTCTGATGGGAATAGGCAGGGGGTCTAACACAATCATTTCTACTCCACAATAATTTAGAAGCCTTGGAAGAAATTTGTTTTCCTTCTTTCTTCAGTGCTTCACACAGAGGGGATTCGCCTGCACTAGATAACATTAATTCTGCAGTTCATAATCTTAAGCAATGAGTGGTGCAAGGCATAATGTTGCTGGTTTCAGTAGCAATTTCTTTCCTCCTGAATTTCACTTTGTAACCACAGGAAGGGAAGTGTTCAAATTAATTGCAAATCAGGTGTAGCACAAGGCTGCTTTCACCTAGATCCTCATTGTTCAATTAGGTTTATGTTTGATCATTCTTTGAGACTGGTTATAATAACAACTTAAAATTGGTTATTTCCTTCCACACACACGTTTTTCACTATAAACCATCACACTCAATAGGGCTACATTTTCAGATTTCATATGCTCTGACAGCGGCGGTCCAGGCTGACAACGGTACTCAGATTTTCTATCTCCAGGGAAACATTTTATGTACTGCTTGTCTTCTGAGTCATCTGTTTGTGCTATTGAGGATTCTGGTCTGCACTCTTAGTTAAGGACATTGGCTTCAACCCTACACAAACATCCATTTGCTGTAGGAAATGTCTTTGGAAGAGATCTACACAAGATTCTGCTGTCTGTAGTTACATTACATGCACAATAATTGCTGGCCTAGCTGACCAGAGTGCTCTAATCTACAGTGATGGTAAAGTGAGTAGACAACAAGATGTCTGGATGGCCTGTCATGATATTAGAAGTCAGAAGTAAACACTTAAAAAAGCTCCATAGCTTCTTTAAGTTCTATAGTCAAACACCCAATGGTTCTATACGCATGAATATTTGTATAATTCTTTATCCATCCAAATTCATCTGAATTCAGATATTTGTAAACAAATCGAATGTTACATCGGTACATTAACATTTGTAGGAATACAAGTGTTTCAGACATTCATACAAATAGTTCGGACATTCATTAAACTGGGGAGGTGGGAAAGCTGCTGCACCAGTCACATCTGCAATGGATCCAGATTGCATTTGGCATGTATTGAGAGCAGATTAAAAGTGGATTCAGGACAGATTTGATGCTTTTAGAGTGGATATGTGCAGTGGAATAGCCTATTCTGAAATAGCTAAACTTGTAATACACAGAATGTAAAGAATAAGACTGACTGGATCACGCCTAATCAACAGTTAGTGAACTTCTGGGAACGCAGGGCACACTTGGAGGCTGTAACAGCCTACTTAGAGTGTGGATACTCTCCACCAGAAGTTTAATAATTGTTGACTACAGACTGAAGTGCAAATAGTTTGCACCAGCAGGGGCCCGGGCAATCACCACAAGGCACTTGCTGTGATCAGGAGTGGTAGGAGCAGCACCTTTCTCAGATACAGTAGACATCTCCATAGGATAAGTAGAGATGATTAAATTTTGATTAAATATGGTCTAGGAGCCATATACAGCATCACCAACTTTTTGAGGAGCACATTCCAGTCTTACTTTAAGAAAAAAATTGTTAGCACCTCTCAAGCATCCATGTGATGTCCAGAGAGAAGGCAACTTGCATTTTCCTCAGCATGCTGCGCGTTGAGATGATTGGGGATCTGTAAGCCTCATAAATACAGGAGCAAGTTGTAGTCCATGGAATTGTTTCGCATTCCATTTGTTCTCAAATTCAGCAGCCCAACTATGTGTAGTATTGACCTGATTTCTGCAGGGATTTTTTTCTCAGTGGGGTATCCTAAAATTGTACTCCACAATCGTGGTTTTCAAAAGGCATACAAAACATACATCTACTCTTTTACTTGGATAGGGTATAAAAGCTAAACCTCTTGGCTGCTGTAATTTTTGCTTTCTTTTTCTGCCACTGTCAAACCTGGAAACAAAGCAAAAAGCTGGATTTGTGTTTTGGTGTGTGCTTTCCATGCAGTATCTTTACATAAACATTTGTGAGCCAGGGCAAGCTTTTATTATGGGAAGAGAACAGGAGGCTCCAAAGGAGCATTGATGTGACAGACCAGCAAAGGGATCTTGGGAGGGCAAATTTCTTATTCAATATTGGTCTCAAGTCAATACTAGTCAGAACAGAGTTCTGGATTAGATCCTGCATTGAGTGAGTGAGTGAGTGAGTGAGTATGTGTAATGTGCATCTGGTCAGGTGTTCTGGTTATCAGTCTAGCTGCTGCACTCGGCACCAGCTGCAACTTCCAAACTGTCTTCACGGGCAGCCACACCATGGCCAGAGTCTCTCTGTTCAGAGGGAGCCACAGCTGGTAAACCAGCTGGAGCTGGAAATAAGCACTTTTGACCACTACCTCCACCTGAGCTTCAAGTACCAGCACACAATCAGGACCACCTCCAGATTTCACCTGACCCTTTCAGACAATACAACTTAATTAAGGACATGGTACTTCCCTACTTCATGGACTCAAGACCTTGTGACACATAGCTCCTCTCTCTATTCTGCAGTCAGTTCAATTTATTGTCCCCCATCCATCCCATTACTACCTCCAGATACCACCTCTTCTGATTCTGATGGCAAAGAGAGATAGAGCTGGGTGTCATCTGCATATTGATAGCAAATATCTCTTTAGTTTCATTGCACATTCTTGTGGATTCTATTTGTAATTATTTAGAGAGTCATTTCCAACAAGAAATCTAGCAACAAATAAGTAAAACCTCATTGGTGAAGACATATATATATACGGCATATGACCATCAGTCTGTTGCTGGTTTATTTAAAAACTGCATTTTCCACAAATGTACTGTGCTCAAATGTATTCTTATAGACTAAATAGTATATTGTACGATATATAAAATCATTTGAAACTGAATGTGAAATGAACATTATCATATTGTGAGAAAATGATGCTAATTCAAAAAATTAACGATCTATTTAATATATATATATATATATATATATATATATATAAACAGAAGCTTGTCTATTGGAGCAGATGGAAGCTTCCATCTTTACAATTGGAAGGGCCAATAGCACATACTGATGCTGCTTTGTTGTCAGTAACTCTGTGGTGCAGGATGAGCTGTTAACAGAATAAATAAAATCTGGGGGTCTACCAGACAGCTATCTCAAGCAAAATGTTTATCAATAGATTAATTCACATCCTTGAGTTATCTTGAAGTAGATGGGTTTATGAGCTTAGTAAGTCCACATCCTGGACTAACATGTGATTTGGCACTCCTACATATACTTGAGCACATATATATGACATGACAAGTGCTCTGCTTCAGCATCATCTTCACAACAGGGCTTGTTTCATTTCTGGTAGCCTCCAGACAGTGAGAGGAAAATGTAGAATCTTGTTTGAACCCCTAATTGATTCTTGCTGTCCCTGCAAGATGGCAGGTCACAACTGTTGGGCGTGCACGGACACTTATCTGACTTGACACTTGTTCCTGTAATGTTTAAATACCTGAAATTGCACAATTGCCACCCCCCTCGCATGTGCAGTGACCATTTCCAGCCAGGCTTCAACTGCCCACATGGGTGGTGGCCATTCTCAGAATGGCAGTTCCTAGAAGCATTGTCCAGACAGGAAAGCCCATATCACCATTCTGGGGAAATGTGGACTGGGAGTTGTTTTTCCCATAATAGTGGTACCATAAGATTTCACCCCAAATCCCAGAGCTATCTTGAGACTGCCATGGCTACATATGGCAATCCCAACATAGCTGTAGGAAAATTCCATGGTGTAGGCCCCAATTTTGGCACTCCTGCATATTGTCATCCTAAGCTAGTGGTCTCATCAGCTTTTCCCTGAAGTTGACCCTGTTGTTTAAATACTTAAAACCACAAAACCTTACATTATTCAAAACCCAAACCTTACATTATTTTTCCAAACTATTTTCTAATGAATCTTACGGTAGGCAAATATGAATAATTTATTAACAGATTTTGTCAAGAATAAACAAGCTTTTAAATTTCCTTCCCTTTTTTAAAAGAGCTTCTAGCATATACAACATAGTCAATGGTCCTATCTATATATTTTGACCCACATTAAAATTGATTAAAAGTGAACTACGTCCTTCATGGCCCATTTAGGATATTACTGGAGGTCATTCAATGAATTTTTAATATTCATTTTTGAGGCAGGAAAAGTCATCTCTATGTATCTAAGGATGGAGTTTTCTGCTTTACCTCCCTTCAGTAAATTATGTCAGAATTCTTTTTCCTTGATCAATGATAAAAGCCAGTCATGGGTGAGAATGAGAAAAGGCCACGTATTCCATGCACAAGAAAGTAAAGTCTCTTTCAGCAATTCAATTTTCAAACCTCCTTCCTACCGAGTATTTTAACCAGGCAATAAACAATTCATTCCCAACTAAGCGTATCTATGAGGCCTAAAGCTTGAAGCAAATCTTTTTAAGTTTAATTTCCAAAGAAGCCATTAGGTTGTTTCTGTTTAGCAAGAGTTATTTATTTATTTATTCCAGAATGGCTTGAGGTGCTTTGTCTGCTTTCATATTACCACACAAAAAAATTTATGTATTTACAGTAAAATATTATAGACTTATCCCCTCACTTTTAATAGAAAATGCACCGTTGTGTCAAGGAAACAATAGATTATCTATGCCTTTTAGGCAGCAAATGGTCAGAAATGGAAAACCGCACTGTGATAATATCCATGGAACCCATAACATATATGCATTCTAGTCATGGGTTTTCATGATTTATTAAAATTACTTGAAAATCAGAACATAACCCTATTAGAATGTAGAAGCAAAGAGTGTGCCTGTGTGTGTGACAGAGAGAGTGCCAGTAGTGAGATAACTTCCTAGCTACTTTCTGATATTATCTTTGAGGCTTAAGAGCCACTTGAAGTGCTTGAAAGCCTAGTAGCACTCCAGGCTTCCACATCTCAGAGGCTGTGAGAAGAGGTTTCGAAGCATTTCTTGGTCTAGACATCAATTAATAAAGAAAGGATGATACAGTGATGCAGCATTTCAAGCACATTTTTCTGCGCACCTTCCAAAATGAATAAATAAATAAAGTTATATTTTGATAGCAGAAGCTTCAAAAGGTAGAAACTGAATAGGCACAATGCTGAAGGTACAAATTGACTCCACCTTGGGCAACAGGGCAGCCATTTTATTGGTTTCTAGGAACAATGATCATGGTTTAATGAGCTACTCTCCCCATACTCTCCCCCACCCCCACCCCATACATGTGAAAATATGGAATAGCCCCAGTCAGTCCAGTTGCCTGCTGGAGGATGAATCCCAGGATTTAGAAAGGTCAGCTACTCCTGCCTTGGAACTTGAAGAAGATTCATCAAAGCTGGCTATATTGGAGTTCAATAAACATCTAAAGGAAATGGAGGACCGAAAGTTGCTGAACCAGCATTCAAAGGTGGCCGGCATTCTGAATGCATGCTACAGATAAATATCTGAATATAGGTCATAATCTTTCCTCTGTTATAGATTTCCTTACATAGCTGGGTCAGAACAGCAGAGTGATAATGATTTTTTTTTTTACCCCAAAGATCTGTCCTTGGTGCTGAAAAAAAGTGTGACTTAATCAATCTTCTTCCATTTCTGTGATGGCAAATCCATTGCCATTTACAAGGGAGGAAGTCATCAGAAGGAGAAAAAGAGAAAAGAGATGGTGGCTGAAATCCAACACAAATTTAAGCACAGTGAAGCACATTGAAATTAATGGATTTAAAACATGTCTAACTATCTGATAGACTGGACACAGTAAACAACTAACTGGATCTCCTTTAGGGTCACACAGCACTGGGGAGATAAAGAAATAATCAGTACAGGGTTTTGGTTTTTAAAGGAGACAAAACTCCACTTATTAATATTAAACAATACACTTTAAGAAGGGTGCCTCCAGACATAAATAAAAAAATATGAAGCTTACCTTTACTCCAGAGTAAAGAAGTGCAGGGAGAATGGATTGTCAACATGTTCTCCCAATGCTCCAAAGCATCTTCTGACCATGTGAGCCCCTCCCTCTTTGAGAGGCATGCTGTTTCCTGGCTGAGAGTGAACTCTCGTGCAGTCTCATGAGATCTTGGGCAAACATCCAGGAAAAAGGAAAATACAGAGCTGATGCTGAAGTTTTTTGTTCTATAGCTTTCGACTTTGCTTTGTAGGGACTATGAAACAGTTTTAAAGCTGTTCGGTGCTGTGACAGCTGCTCCACAGCCCCTGCAATGTACATACATCCTGCCTTGATGAACGCAAAGAAAAAAAACATAGTCAATTTTAAATCCTGGAAAATATCAGTTCAAATTTGGAAGACATACAAGATCCAAACTGAATCTGTTTTTGGGATCTGTTTTTTTATTCCCAGACTTTATGAGGGCCATCCTGCAAAAATCTGCAGAAAAAAAGTCCTCACAAAAACTGTTCTCAGTCCCCTTTTGGAGCCCAGCCCACATTACTTTTTGCCTTTGGGAAAGCTACGGGACTATTTGGGATGGGATCTATCCTTTTGGCCAATGACTGCAAAGGTCTCCCCACTCCCTTCTCTATGCCTGTTCTGAAAACGCTGCGATTAGGAGAGATACAGCTGCAGGAAAAGTTTTTAAAAACACAAGCCTCAAGAGAAAGATATGTTGTAGCAAGGCTGCCACAGCAGGGGAAAGCTAAGTCATGAGCCCATGCCTGCATTTTACAGAGGGAAACTGAAAGGGAGAGTAATAGCCTCTCTCCCCATCCCTCTGTGCAACCTATCAGCCTCCGTTTTGAAAGGGAATTTGTGCTGTTGGTTCTCCTGTTTAAGAGTAAACAGGGAGAACTGGCAGGGAGGGAGCTTCCGATTTGAAAAGGAGAAAGTGAAAGGGATAATTGCTTTGATCTTTCACTCAGCTGATTGTGCGGGGCAGGCTTAACGGAAGTCAGACAGGAGCAAAGATTAAAAGGTCCTGTTTCTTTGTGCTGGGGTTTGGGTTTTTTTCTTCTTTTTTTTGCCATCTGAGTGGGAATGCCAGTATTCACATTCAACCTGTGTTATCCTCAAGAAAATTGGAACAGCCAGAATGTGCACTCGGTCCTGAATCTAGATTTTAAAGTCCAACTCGGTTTAATAAGTCAAGTGGGAATGCAGCCCTAGTGATATTTAACACACACACATGTGCACATTGAAAAACTTACTGGGGTACTCATTAAGCCTGCCTACCTGGTACAAACTTTGTGTCATGCACACACATATACTTCATTGTTTCAAACATTTCTATACTGCTTATTTATTTTAAAAATCTGAAGTAGTTTACAAGTAAAAAAAATTAAAGCCCAATATAGCAAGACAATACTGAAAACTGTAAGAAAAACTGAGAGGTTTTTCACTTCTTTTCAAACCCTGGGCTTTTTGCATTTGGGAGATTGGGACAGTTGCATGCACTCTGACATGATGCATTTGCACACTGTCCCAGAGGGACTCCAACTATTCACAGTTGTTCAGAAGCTATAGAGCAGTAAAAAATGCACACATTACTTCAGTGCAAAGGCTGTATGAGGGCAGGATGATGTGGCTATGGCTGTGGTTACACAGCGACACACCATGTCACCTGATGACTATAGCAGACAGGAGTGTTCACCAGATAGGTCTGGTGAAGTTTGGGAATGGCTAGCGCTTGCAGTGTGAATGCCAGCCACTGTCCCTGATCTTAACTGTTGTGGGACAGTATCCCAAGGCAATTAAGTGCAAAAATTCCCCTAATTACAACAATCCCACTATCTTTTGGGAATCTTTGGAGGAAAAGGTAACCACTCTAAGGGCATTTCTATGAAGCTGATGGACAGGAGCATTAGGACCAATGCAATGAGGTCACGTGAAATATGTGTGCAAACTGGCCAATGGCATATGTAATCGGCACTATCGTGAAGTGACACCCAGTATACAAAGTTCAAGTGAGTGAATATTGTCTAGTACAGGTACCCAGTTCAGGTGGATGAAGAGGGGCTTAAGGTTGTTTTATTGATATTCCTGCCATGTCCTTGGCCAGTTCATGCAAGTGCTGCTTTTGGCCCTATACAACATGCAGTCTGTCCTTATTAATTTGTGCTTTGCCTGCACACCACACCATTATAGTCATAGAGGGTAGGGTTGAATTTGGTAATCACTGTCTGCTTCTGCTGACATTGAATAATGGTTACCCTCTTCTCTCAAAGACAAGACACCCTTTTTTGATCCATTGTAGTAAAACATCAATAGGAATCCACCAGTTGAGGCTCCATTCCACCTCTCTGCTGCATCTGTTGTGTTTTTGCAAGTGGAATGCTGCATGCATAGGCAAATTCCTCAGACAGGGACACAGCCCAGGTACAAGCTGTTACCTGGAAGATGCAGCTTGGAACTCTAGGGATTCATTTAGCATGGGTGATACAATGGACACACATCACCAACCCCATGCCAAATCAGCTGTCTAGGATAGGCTCCAAGTTGTTTTTTCAGGTCTCACGGGATATTGCAATGGGGGCAGGAGGTGGCCATATGTACAGCACACAGTTTGCTACCCCCATGGTGGCCATATGTCGATTGGAAGTACCATGTGGGTAGTTCCTATGTGACTTAATAGTAAAGCAGTAACAAATTCACGCTTCCTGTCCAATCTGGAGGATGGGAAAGGTGAACTTGCTCACACTTATACTAGCATTCATACATCCAAATGCTAGTACATACCAAACCACCCACCCATGTGTCTGGACACTTACCTTGATGTGGAAGCATGTCCGGGCACTGCCATGTTCCCTCTGGATGCTGGTTCCAGTGCACCAGTGCCATCATCAGCACAAGAGTGCCATGATGTTCATGCACACTGGTGCTGGCACATCATGTGACTTGACAAATCAGCACACTTCCATAGTATGTCATGCGCCCTCCTTTCACTATAATGGTATGAATGGGCCTCACCAGAGCTGGGAAAGGATAGGACTGGTCAAAGTAAATGTACATGTGGAACACTTTATTGTGTTCCACGCATAGTTGACCTGCAGTGCACTCTGTAATGGAAAGAGCCATTTCTGAGTTGGAAAGAGCTCCTTGCAGTACAGATGGTCTGTCTGGGAACACAGTGTGGATTAACTAGTTGGCCAGGTGAGGAAGGGCCCCAGATCTTTCAGATATAACATTTTTTTCCAATTATTTAAGCTTCAGTTACACAGACAACATTATTTACATTTCTGTATAAACTCAAGGCCTATATGAAGGCACACAATCTCCTTGGTTTTGCTCTCATTTTATGCAAATAAAATGCAAGGGTTCAGTGTTCCAAGAGCAGACTTGCTAAGAAGGGTGGGGGTGGGGGGAGAAGCTACATTCTTGACAAGGAAATAAGTGATGTGTTAAGTTTAGGCGCCATTGCATAAACTGTGTGAATGAGCTATAGAAGAGAGTTATTGTAAGTGCCTCCTGTAGCACCTTGAAAGCTTGCTTGAGATATTTATTTTATAGATGGTGTACCACTTATTTTTAACATGGTTTGTTGCTCAAGAAAGGGGAAGAGACACATCTTGACGCTTCCATTCTATTTTGATCCTTCTACATTGACTTTCATAATTCTTCATTTTTAATGAAGGTCTCTCAGAAGCAAAGAAGAAGAATAGCTCAGCAGGTTCCACGAGCCTTTTATTGGCACATTCACTCCAATAGCTATAAGGCAGCATTCACATGACTCTCACCCTCACATGCATGATAAAACATTAGGTTATCAAGGGAAAAAACAGAAACTACCAAATAAATAATGCACTCATGATTCTATTAATAATCAAATGCACTAGGTTTCAGTGGTGACCTGACTTCAAATCACAGTTATATAATCATTTTAATAGTGTTGCTACTACTGAGCAAGTGTCCAGGACCAACAGCTTTTTATCAGTCCAGTGGTGGATGGCTTCTGGGAAGGCTGCAGCCACTCCTGGATGACTGGCTGTGGACACAATACCTCCCCATTAAGTGGACCAGAGCTCACCAAGAGCTCTTCCTGGGACCATTCTACTGAGTGGGTTCCACATTACCCAATAACTACACAGTCCATAAGGACCAAACAGTTTCCTGTCATGCTAGATTTACCTTCTCAAGGGATGAGACTGAAGATCATTCCCAGTGGTGATTTTAGCAGGCAGAGGGGTTCTGCTAGATCTGTTGTGTTCCATTTTATGTGCTTATCCTCCCCCACCATCTGCACTGAATTTTTTTCTGGGGGACTCCAGCACTACAGGACAAAAGGGCAGGAAGAAGCAAGAGTTTAGAGCAAAAGGGAAGACATGGAAAAGGTCTTTGGGCTGCTTTGGACTGCTGGGAAGGCTGACTTGCTAGAGGAGTTTATTTTGAAAACATATATATGCAGCCTCATGACCTTTTGGAAATACAGAGCTCTGGTTCACTTAATTATGAAAGTGCTTTTGTTGGTACATCCAATGAGAACTCAATAAGGGATGAATGGAGCCAGCTCACCTTTTAATCAGTGTGGTGACAAATGCTCAGATATACTTCCAAGGTTCATCCTATTCCTCTGCACTTTCCAGATCACCTGTGTTTGGAAATTTCTTAAACTATACAAGTAACTCAACACAAGTTTGTCTTCTTCCATCCTTTCTGCACCGAAAGGCTATAACCTGAAACAGTGTATCTGGCTCAGCAAGGCCTGCTGGCGGCAGGGTTCCGGAGGCTCTGAAGGACTAGGAATGATATTTCCCAGCTTTGGAGCCTCTGAGAAATCCATTTTGGCCATGTGCTTTGGTGCATCACTGAAATCTGTAGTCCCAGATATGGAAGCACCTCCATCTTTCTAACTATGCCATGCTCATTTACTAATACATCTCAGTACTGTGATGTACCAGTAATTCTGACTAAGGGCTCCTTGATCTGGATCACACTCTGTCCTATGTAGACAGGGCATACCAACAGTGGGCAGTGCCTCCCATTTTCCATATTAATGTGCAGAATATAAACCCATAGACCCCTTTCTGATCCTGCCTAAGCAGCAATGTTGAAAGGCCCTTTGATTCACTTGTCTCTTTCATGGACCAAGATGTCTGGCTTCTGGCAATTTTGATATTTAAAGAATCTGTTTATGATTTACATAAGAACCATGGATGCTGGTATAAAATAAACCCTCATTAACTATTAAACAGCAATGTAGCAAACTGTTTTAGTCAGGACTTTGCTCCATGTAGCCTTTAAAATATGAACTTCCGACAACACAGGAGAAAGAGAAGGCCAGGGAAAAGTGCATTAAATCAAGGCTTCGTTTGCAATCAGAAGTTGATTCAGATTGCACTAGAAGATGTTACATGAAAACTGGACTGTTATATTGTTAGTTGGTTGGTTCTCATCATCGCTTACTGCAGGCACTTGGAAGATGAGAGGGAAAACAATAATTTGTTTTTTGACAGAATAATTTGTTCTCATACATTTGTCTTTGTTTAATATGCATACTCACATTCACAGAAGCAAGAAAATACACAATAGTGATAGCCTTATTTGGCTGATTAAAAGAATGTTCTAAAAATGAGAACTAAAATGTCATTGCCACCACAAATCAGTTCTTGTAAAAATGAAAAATGCCTTGCTGGTCACCTACATGAGTTATGATCAGGGACCGCAAAAGGCGTCTTATAAATAGGGTGTGATCAGACACTGTTAAAGAGTCACTTTCTGGGCAACATTAAGTTTTACCCCACAGACATCAACTCACAGCATGCAACATCTTTGGACTTCAACCCTCAGAAAGATTGGCTCATTGATGGGTGAGATTTCTGAGCACCAGAAATCATCTCTTTTTTCAAACCTGAGGCCAATTTGCACTTGGCCTCTTAGTTTACAATGGGTGAACATCTGGGCAGGCGCACCTGCACCTGCAGGAGGTGTTTATAACCTAGAAACACCCTCTGCATGCCTATATCTTCACCTATGACAAACTAGTGGTGGTGCATGGAATCATGACTGAATTCTATCTACATGCAACCAAAACCTTACCTTCTATGTCCAGTGCTGAGTATTTGCACCACTTCTGGTGTAAGGGGACATCTGCGGTATAGGACAGGATAAAAATGCAATTTAATTATATTAATTTAGTAAACATATTAATCATAGTCCTTCCATATATGCCTTATACACCAGTTCTATCAGATTATTGGAAACATTGGCATTTACTTAAGGACATTCTTGGCTGTGAAGCTTCTCTAATGTTTATTTATAAATGTTGCTCAAACATTGGTTAGTACATGTTAAGATAAAATTGCAGCTGCTGACTGCTGTTGTTATTGACTCCTAGTTGACTACATCCTTCATAGTCAACCTCTATGCAGTTTCTTTGGCTAAGATACAGAAGTGGTTTGCCATTGCTTACTTCTCAGGAGAGGCTGGGGATCAAACCAGCAACCATCTGCTTCCCAGGCCGCTTGCCTTGTCTTTGTGCTATGGCCCCTGCACAGGCTGCTTTGAGGACAACTGTAGGTGATAGACCACAGAGGCACATTTCCTTAGATGTGAGATTAATGGCCATTCTTATAAGTTGAAACATTGCTCCATTTGTTGCTTGAAAGGAGTCAGTTGTGTTATTTTATGACCCTGCAACACACTGTATGTGGGCATGACTACCAGATATATCTGCATTAGAATTCATGAATACAAGTTCTGCATTAGCAGGAACCAGTTGCACACTGCCCTCATGCAAAATGCTTTCAGGAATATTAACATTCAACTGATGATCTCAAATGTCTTTGCTTGAAAGAACTTGTAGCTCCCAGAACATGCTAGTTTAGAAGGATTCACTATGAGAAATTATTTTGGATCTGTACATTGTTGGAAATACAGCATTTCATGTGTGTGTGTGTGAGAGAGAGAGAAGTCAACCTAACCTGCTATAGGGGGGAGGCAGAGCTTGGACTTCAGTTAGTTTGTTTAGTTCTTCCTATTAAGATGGCTGAGAACAGATCAGTCTGTACCATGTTATTCCAGTTATGTTTTAAGAAAAGTTAACTTTTATTTCACTAGTCTTTTGAGTGGTGCTTTTTTGGGATCACTGCAAAGTCTTACACTGCAAACTCTGGGAAAATCACGCAAGCCTTATTTCCAACATACATTACAATCTAAAACTCCAGTATGACTAAATGAAGATAAGATATAGATGGTCTATGGTTTTATGACTATGGGTATTTCTATCAAGGGTCCACACCTTGGTAGAGTCCTAGGGAGACCATGCCGCTTGATAGAACACAAGCAACCCAATCCTGACCAAAAGCTTACCTATAGCATCCACACAGTGACCATCTGCACTATTTCTGATGTGAGGGGCATCTGAGGTGCTGCGCAAGTGCGCTGGCACCCCGAATTAGCCCTGACACACCTGGACATGCACAGAGCATCATTGCCACGATGATGATGGTGCCGGCATACGCACAGTCACGCAGGGTGCCACAACCAAAATGGCAATGCCCTGCATGACTGGACCCAGTTTGAGTGTCTGGGCATGCAGGGGTTAGGTTATCATGCACTAGCATTTCCTAATGCAAATGCAAATGCCAAAATGTCCCCAGATGGAAGTGGCTCTGTGCTGTTTGGATGGTCCACAAATTATTAAAAGACTCTTTAAAAAACAGACTCTTACTGGCCAATGACTTTGCTAAATTCGTTTTTTGGAACTGAACTTATGAATTGAGCTTGTGCATATCTCTAAACAGAACTCCCACTGGACTTCAACTTTGGAGACTGGGGAATTTTCGTTCCCTTGCTCTGAAGCGAGGCTGGGAGAGACAGCTGTCTAGATGGCTGCTATTGCACCCTGGTTCCTGGCCCAAATGGGTTTTTTTGGGGGAGGGGGAGAAACATTATCTGCATCATGTGCTGCAGCTGCAGTCTTGGACAAGCTGACTCAAAAACTTTGACTGCTGGGTAGGTTTGCATCTATTCCTCAACAGCTTTATTCAGTTTTTAAGTTAGAATGGACACATCTGAAGCCTTCGAAAGGCAACAGTGTTTTTCTTGTTTGGTATGATAGACAACTCATCTGTGAATTGCAATTGCTTTTTCAAAAAACTGTTAGAAAAACAAAACACTATTATAATATTTGCTATAATAATATATATATCATCATATACATAAATACCAATGTTAATACAATACAGAACATTCTACTTATCATGTGACAATTCATTTTTTTTAAAGTTCTCATTATAATCATATACCCCAGTATTCCAACTTTCCTTAGAAATAAATATGATAAATACATTTTAAAAAGAATACTTGAGGGCAAAGTAATAATTTCCTTCTCTCTCTCTCTTTGAGTCACTGCCATCCTAGTTTTTTTTAATTTTTTTGCTGGCTTTTCCTCTCTGCTATGGTGCTATTTAATCTAAAGAGAAATTCTGAATAATAGTTTGTTCTAATTGCCTTGTGATACTTAGAAGCACAGTTCCAAACATGGTTCCCATCAACAGTGTGTTGAGAGCTCTATTATCGTTAATATTGCCTTCACAATCACAGATGTGTAAAGGCTGCATCCTAAACATAGAGGAACACATTTATGAGCTACACACATCTGAGGAACAACTTTAAACCTTAAATGGTGTTAAACTTATTAAATTAGTCTCCACAACCAATGTATAGTGCATGATCAGTGCAAAGTAACTCAATCACATCCCTAATTTTTCCTGTCTTGAAGCTGATTTGTGTAGTTTTGGAAACTGGTTTGTGGACGTCTTCAGAACAGTTCCTGTGGAAATGACCAGGTATACACCCTCATACATGTCCTGCTTCCACCCCTCCCAACACTGCAGTCACCAGGACATCTGCCCCTTCGCCTGGCCATGTGTGGAAGTGTCCTGCTTCCACACAAATCCAGGTGAAGGGACGGATTGAAGGCCTAATTTTTGAGGTCTTCATTTTAAACTGGTTTTCGATGGTGAGACCCATTTTAGAAATGGATCTCGCTCACCAAAATGCGGAAGCGGTCACCGTGAAGGATCCCTGAAGAGGTCTGCAGTGTGGAAGCTAACAAGGTAAGTGTTTTAAATCTGTTTTAGGGGGGTGGTTAATCCAATTTCCACACCCAGTGCGGAAACACCCTTGCAGTACAACTGTAAAGGCCTTGATAAGGGAGAGAGAGCCTAATTTCTCTGAAAACCTAGTGAAATACTTTAGCCTTACTCCTGATTCCTGCCTTCTGCTATTAACCATGATAAATGGAAGAACCCACTAAGAGCAGTTCTGTGTCATGGTCTTGTCTACAATCTGGACTCCTGGGTGGTAATTCTGGCAATAATCTAGATCACAGTCCTCCTAATCTGGATTACCTTTGTCTAATGCAGGTGGAAAATACCAGCGGTGGGTGGGATCTCCAGATTTTCAGTAACATGTAAACTGATAAGGCCCTGATGCTGACTATGAACTAAACTAAAACCAGAATGCTCCCCCCCCCCAAATGAATGAAATAAAAGGGGCAAGGAACTGTGGCAAGGGACTCATGGTTTCACTGGATGATGTGTGGGGATATGCATGAATATTTATAACATTCGTTATTCGAACAAATTCAGATGAACTTGGACATTGGTACACAAATCTAATGTTACAGCATTTATACATTAACATTCGTATGAGAACAAATGTTTTGGACATTTGTATGAATAGTTTGGACATCCCTTAAACTGGGGAGGTGGGAAAGTGGCTGCTCCACACATCTACAATAAATTCAGATTGCATTCGACATGGATTGAGAGCAGATTAAAAGTGGATTCAGGTTGGATTTGATGATTTCAGAGCGTGGATTTGTTACAAGATACTAACTGGATAATCATTTGTTCATATTGGATATGTATTTGATTGTATCTGATCTGTATTGGATATTCATATGAATTTGTACAAATACATTCACATCAAATAGAATCCTACCACACTCGAAGGGGATCTATTCGAATGAATTTCAAGTTTCAAATATTCAATTTGTTACCACTTGAATGTAAAAAAACCCAAAACCCCATTTGTGCACATCCCTAATGTGGGGATATGCTGGCTTTAAAAAAGAGCCAGTGTTTTCCCCATACTCACACCAAAGAGCCCAGCTGATCAGCCCAAGAAAAGAGAAAGGCTTTGTACATTTCTCAAGGCTCATGGCAATCTAGACTGATTGATCTGGTGCTGGGCTAGCACAGGCCAACCAAACATATCTTATGCTGGCACAGCAGTGCATCTGCTGGACTTTTAAAGAAACTGAGAGAATTCTCTCACTTTCTGAAATCTGGTCTTTTAAGGGGAAAGGGCAGCCAAATGTTAGGCAGCCCTGCCAGCCCTGTCACCATAACAAGCTGGATGCTGTGTGGTGCTTTTTGTGTGTGTGCAAATTCATCTATAGCTCTTTTATTGTGTGGCTGCCCTGATGCCTGAAAGCACTAGAACATTTTAAAAGTAGTTTCCTACTCTAAACTGAATGCCACAGTAACATATAGCACTTCATTCTCCATGCAACCTTGGTATATTAGATTTAACCTTTCGGTCTAACTCTTTAATGCCACATCTAAGAACATTATCTACTACGAAATTATCATTTCACTTCTTATTCCCAGGTTTATGCACACAAAGAATTGAGGGTTCTCTGAAAGAGGACGGTGTCTTGAAAGCCCTGTTTTGCAATTTTATCCAGTTAGTTAACCCTGGAGAAACCCTACTTTATCTTATAGCAAACCAATCCTTTAATGACTCAGCAGCAAACGGCAAGACTAAGTATGGTCAAGGGCATCCACCTTAGCATACAGTAAGCTGGGATAAGTAGAAAGAGAATGGGCTTGGGATTTTCTAGGACTAGGAATGTGCACAAATGGGGCTTTTTTTACATATAATTCGTATCAAATTGAATGTAAGAAAAATTCATATTTGTTTCAATAGATCCCTTTTGTATGCGGTAGGATTCTATTTGATATGCGTACATATCCGATACGTATCCCATAACATATCTGCTCTTAAAGTGTCAAATCTGCCTTGAATCCACTCTCAATCCACTTTCAATCCATGTCGAATGCACTCTGGATCCACTGCAGATGTGACTGACGCAGCTGCTTTCCCACCTGTATACAAATGTCCAAATTCACCCAAATTCATACAAATATCAAATATTATGAATATCTGTGCACATCTATCCGTGCACTACACTATTTCTCACTACACAATTAGGAATCTGGTGGATGCTTCCTGCATTGCAAGGCCCCTGCTGCACCACTGCTGAAGGTCAGATCCTCCTTTTAGCAGCAGGTTAATAAGAAGCACATCACTTAACATGGAATAATAAGAACATGAAAAGATGCAACGCTCATGCACGTAGCCTGCCAGAAATGTTATAATTGCTACTTAGTAACAGTAAGTGGGGAAAGCCTGGAAAATAAAGGCAATGGAGGAAGTTCTCTAGAATTTGCTCTTTTTGTGTGTGCTGAATGAATTAGATCAATCTGTAATATTCCAAATATTTTCCAGTCCTTTTTCTGTGCATATATTTATGAATCTTTGAGAGAAAATTGGACTGCCTTATTGTATTCTAAAGTTTGCTTTATGAGGTAGGTGCTGGCAAGGCACAATAGCAGTGAAATGTTACTGCAAATACTACTTTCAGCGTTTTCGTGAGTTCTCATACACATAATTACCAATGAAAGTTTAAGATAATTGTGCATGCAATCCCAGTTGAATGACTGTCTTCCACACTGACATGAGCCCTAGGAGGAATGCCCAGGCACTTGGGTAATCAGAAGAGCTGATCGAGCAGACATTCTTATTATTGTGTGAAGTGTATTTGGCAGTAGGCACAAGCACGCTGTACAAGAGTAACTATAGTGTTTTCATGCATCTCCTGAACACCTCCTGAACAAGTAGATTCTGTGAAATGAGGCAGAAAGGAACACAAAGAACTAACATTGACTAGCTCTTGCAATTGGAGTATTAGTCAAATTTAGCAGTCCCTCCCCTGTGATCAAATTCTTACCTGATTCGACTGTACAGTATGGCTGGTTCTCTTCTGGGCACTGCCATTTTTGCTGCTGTGCCCTCTGCAATGGTGTGTGTGTCAGTGCTGTCACCATGATGATGCTAACACTCTGCACATGTGCAGTCCCATGTATGATCATTTGAGATGCCAGCACATTTGTGTGGCACCTCAGATGACCCCGGAACACCAGAAGTGAATGACTGCTGCCCAGATGCTCCAGGTAACCTTTCAGGTAAGGTTGGTTAGCAATTAGTGAACTTCTGAGGAGGCAGGGCAAGCTTGAGGCTGTAGCAGCCTCCTCGAAGTGCAGATGCTCTTCCCCAGAAGTTCTCCAATTGTTGACTAGAGGCCTAAGTGCATAAGCACAATGGCAGTAACACTTTCTCACAGCTCCCTCCTGAATTCAAAGCATCTCTCAAAAATGTGGTTTCCTACAGTGAAGGCATAGTGAACTATTTGTTGCTGTGTCTATGTTGGCAACCAAGGAAAAGCTGAATCCATGAGAAAAGCAGACAGGCAGACACATACATGGTTTTTGTTTTAGCAAGAACACAAGCTGGACACACTTTGGCCATTACAGTGGGTCATCTAAGATGAAACATCTCCACTTTCAGCTGAACTGGCCACCCTCTGTAGCATCTGATATTTGCCCAGGGTGGCAGGTGGTTGCAAAAGAAGGACGTGGAGGGCAGGATCCCTGGCTGTGACAACTTCAAATACCCTTGTATACTGAAAATGGAAAAACGGAAGCATCCTGCAGCACTGTGAGGAGGACACCTTTTGCTGAGGTGGTGTACTCATGGTTTGAGACATTTCAGTAAAGGAGAGGTAGACTACACTCAGGCCCTGGACACACATATATAAGACAGGACATCCTATTAATACTTTGAACTTAGGTCATACCAGCTCTGTTCACACCTAGATTGTTATAGGTCATCCTCAGGCCATCCTTCCTTTGGGCTGCATGGCTCACACCTTCCTCAATGAGTGGACCCTCCCCTTGGCTCTCCACCCTTTTGCTGCATCAAATTGATCTTTCTGATTGGATGCCGTTGTCTCACTCACTTGCAGTTCTTTTTTAAGTCTGTGTCCCCACCTCCATGCCCCCCTTCCTTTTTCATATCCTTTTCTTCTCTGTGTGATTTTTTTAAAAAATAGTAATAATAAATTTGCAGAAAAACACTAGATAGAGGGATCATATACATAAACTGAGGAGAGAAGGGGCAAGTGCCTCACAAACTCTGTACATGCATATTGGCTGAAAGGAAAGACTGACCCCCCCACACACACACCACAGCATGGTTCAGCCTCGTTCAGCCCATCACCCCACTCACATTGAGGAAATGAAGACAGACTGGGATGCCAGGATGGGCCAAGTCCTCTGGAAAAGACGACTCTGCTTAGAACACTCTAATGGGAGGCAGGCCAGCTTGAAAAATGAATTGAATCAAAATAATGTGGGTAATGTGACCTGAAGACGACCTGAAATCATCCTAAACTAAAGGTGTGACCAGGGCTTCAGTTTTTAGCATGTTGTTCATTGGTGGCAGCTCATGGATTGTGGCCAAGGGGAAGGACATGACAAAGTATGGCAGTCATTTGAAGGTTTCACTTTTAGGCTGCCAAACTACCCTGCAGTCTTTGAGGCACCAACATTCAGACTGTCAAGAAGAAAAAGGAAGCCAGCAATCACCATTTTGCCCTGCCTCCTTGTCCTGTGGTTCTGGGGCACATGATGTACCTTGGCTCAAGGCAACATGAGAACACAATGGGCTCCATGGCACTATCTGGGTGCACAACACTCTTATATATCCCCATGAAACAAAAGGACTCGGTAGCTTTCTAAAGTGTTATTTTTTACAAAGTCTTACGGAAAATGTACTGCATTGTGCTACCAAGGTTATTTCCAGACAATTTCTGCAGTGCTATTGTAAAGCTACAATGTAGTTATGGCTCGTTACTTTTAGAGCTTTCCACCAGTAATCCAGGTTGGCTTTTTATACTTAAGGCAAAAAAGACATTTTTTTTCTTTTCTTTTAATTGAACTCAGTTTTTATAATAACGCTGCTCTGTTCACACAGAAAGAAAGAGAAGCATTTTTGTTTGTTTGTTTCATATGTGCGTACTTGTTTATCTGCTAGGTACTTGAGATAAGGTAGACTACATCAACATTCACTCTTGAAGTATTTTATTTCCAGGTGCCTGTTGTGGCTCGTGGTGGGTGCAGAACAAGGCAGTTGAAAGAGAAGTGGAATAAGCAGAGCAACTAGCAAGATGTGAGACACCGTTAAAGCTGCAATTCTAGTCATCTCCCACCAAGAAGTTGACCCCAGTGAACACAGTGGATTATATACACATTGTTATTAAAATGTATGAAGAAGAAAGGGAGAGCTAGAGGATGTTGGAGGGGCAGCTGCCCATAGTTAATTGGATTTCTTGCATCTGTTTTCAACATTCAAAGTAAACAGTAAAGTCTATTTATTTAAGTAAAGTGGAACCTCCTATAATGTGAGGGTTCCATTCTGGGAAACAGTGCTTTTTTTTCTTTTTTTTTTAAGAAAAAGATAGGGGAGTAGTTGACATCAGTGTAAATGAGCCAGTTTGGCCTAATGGTTAGGGAACTGGACTCTTATCTAGGAATACCAGCTTTGATTCCATTCTCCTCCATGAAGCCAGCTGGGTGACCTTGGGCTAGTCACACCTCTCTTCTGAGTTCTCACACCTACCTCACAGGGTGTTCTGTTGTGGGGAGAAGAACAGAAAGTTTGTCAGCTGCTTTGAGTCCCCTTAAATGGGTGAGAAAAGCAAGGTAGAAAAACCAACTCTCCTCCTTCTCCTCCTTCAGTACATGCCAATGGAAGAAAAGGAACTGCACTGAAAAGGGCACAGCACAGCCCCTGCCCCAGACAACATGTAATGTAGGGGCAAAGCCTGAACACATTAATGACATGACTGAAACCTCCATAACACATATGCCAGTAATGCTTACTCAGATGCCAAACAAGAGTTTCACAATCTGTAATGCTGAACACCACACAGATGTCACACCAGATGCTAACTCCTATCCCCCACATCTATGCAAGGGTTTCTCACAGACTGCAATGCTGAACACCAAAGATGTCACACAAGATACAACCCCCACATCCAGGCAAAGTTTCTTCACAGCTTGCAGTGCTGAACAGCAAAGTTGTTGCATAAGATACAATCCCTATGACAATTCCCGCCCCCCTCGGGTGCAAACACACACTGATGCCAGTTTCCCCCCATTATTGTACTACTGAAACATTCTCATAGTTTCTACTCACCCTTATCAAAGCATGGATTTCCCACAGGTTGCAGTGATGAAGCACCATCTCCTATCTTTGATGTCTTTTTTCATGCAATACAATGAGATGTTAAGGGAGCCTTGGGACGACAAGAAATGGGACTCTTGGCCAAAGAAAAGGAGTCTCCCATTTTTTGTAAGAATGAGTACCAGACACTTCACAGAACCTTGAAGGAAGGAACCTGGTCGCTTTTTGGCTTTGAGTTGGAGCCAGGGCACAGAAGAAAGACCACCACTGTTGAGTTAGCCAGACTGCATTTTCTCACTCTTGATTGAGCATTTCCAGCATCAATCTGACTTGAGGTCGCACAAGATCCAGGGATTTGAAAGCAGAGCCTTTCTTCAACCAGGGAGGAGAAGAGACATTCCTTGGAGCCAGAAGCAGCACATGAAGCTGGAACTGACAGGACAGCCTTTCTTTAGCCTTGTTGGTGGAGAGGACACACACGAGCTTGCCTTTGTAAACAGAGGCAGCAAACAGAGTTGTTTGGGATATTGCACCAGATTCAGGATGATTGAATAAAATAAGGTTTTTTAAACCCCCCTTTCCTTTCTCCTTCTCTTTGGAATGTGACTTTGCTCCACCATCCTTTCTCTTTCTCACTCCACATTCTTACCTTGGCATGACCAACGGAAGATGAAGTGGGTATCTACATGTGTTTTGCTGAATGTGTCAAACTCTTCTGCCAAATCTTTACTGAACATACAGATCAAGAGAGTAGAGAGCCAAAATAATGGTAGTGATTACACATACTTTTTTTCATCTTCGCCTTCATGAAAGAGTGTAAAGGAATTGACAATGTATTCAGTGCTGCCTTCTATGCTTTTAGTATGCACCAGGTTCCAACTTGCCAAATGATCATGTTCAAATTGCACTTTGACTTTCTTGAATTGCTAGTTGGTGCTTGGTGGTTTGTGCTCAGTGTCATTTTCAGGAACATAAGAACATAAGAGGATCTGGTGTTGGATCAGGCCACAGCCCATCTAGTCCAGCATCCTGTCTCACACAGCAACCCACCAATTGCTTCTGGGCATTCTCAAGAAGAAGACAAAGGTAAAATCATCACCTGCTCTCTAATCCCTGCAAATGGCCTTGAGGAGGAGGAAGAGGAGAGTTAGCTTTTCTACCCAACTTTTCTTACCAATTTAATGGGACTCAGTGCAGCTGACAAAGCTTTCTGTTCTCCCCACAACAGAACACCCTGTAAGGTAGGTTGGGCTGTGAGAGCTCAGAAGAGAGTTGTGACTAGCCAAGGTCACCCAGCTGGCTTCATGGAGGAGAGCAGAATCAAAGCTGGTATTCCTAGATAAGATTCTGGCTGCCTAACAGTAGACCAAACTAGAGGCATCCTGCCTCTCTCTCCAACCTGGAGATGGTACCTAGGCATCCATTGTTGTCATTGATACAGGAAGAATCATTTCCCCATAATGTCAGATCCACTCTGGAAAACTGCTTGGCTGGTAGAACCAGGAGGTTTGTGGTTAAATATGTAAGTACTCTCATATAACAATATATATATAAAAAACCATGAAAACTTAAAATATACATAAATACAATAACAAAAAGCAAGGAGCAGAATAATACTATAATCCTCTGTACATAACGCCACATTCTGACGCTCTAGCTCTGATGGGTGAATGCTGCAGGCATCAGCTATTAGTGTAAAGAATAGTATCAAATCATAATAACATTCCACATCTGTCTCTAGCACAAGGTGATAAGAAAGACATACATTCCCGCTCTTACTTCTCAATAAGCAAAAACCTTAAAAACTATAAATCAAGACAAAAGAAGGTGCAAGCATATGAAGGCACAACTCTTTTATTTTTGGTATCATTTATTCAGGCAACACAATGACTCACTGGATCAGCAGTGAAGGGTTATTTTTTAAGTTTGCAACCTAAGCAAAATAGATATGGCATAATACAACACAATGGGGCGTAGCCATATAGAAATGATTAGGTTTATATAGCAACAAGTGATGGAGAAGACATTAATTTGTACATGTGTATTTACAAAATTAGTATGTTACAGGTGTTCTCAATGTGCAAAATCCAGGTATCTTTAAAAATAGACCCTCTTCTCAATTTCCTAGCAATAAAATTATAATAAAATACATTGCATAAGGGAAACAACTCACACAATGCATGTACTAGTAGATATTATGTACAAAATGTGCACATGTAAGCAGATCTCTTTTTTCCCACCCCTACTTCCCAAATCCAGTAACTTAAAAAAAAAGCAAATGAATGAAACCATTGGAAGAACAGAATTTTAATTAGCAATATGAGAAACCTAGGAGGGAAAAATTAACAAATATATCCGTCTCTAAAAGGATAAGAAAGCTTTGTTCTCCACCAAGGGCCAGCTAGCACATAGGAGGATGGTTCCTGCCACATCCACACTATGAACTTGGCTTGGGTTAATGAGCTTTTAAGTAGTGCTTGTTTTGAAAGCAAATACAATATCCATCTCTTGGGCAATGAACGTTTGCGCTATTAAGCAAAGCCATTTAAGAGGAATTACCACAGCTTGGGATTTCACCCACTCAGTTTTTAATTGAATTGCCAGCAAACCTTATGGGGCATTCATGTCTATCTTTGTATGTGTCATGTAGAGTACTAGAACTTAATTTGTACAGGGACCAACTGAGGCTCGTTTGGATTTGGTGTATATGTAGCCACACAGAACTATGTAGCGTGCTTTCACTATGGTAACACTTTTCTCAGCTGTAGCAGAAACCAAAAGAGGATCATGCAGCATTTTAGACATCGGCAAACACACGAAGACATCATCTTTTGTGCTCCATGGTCTCTTCCAACAAATTGATTTACCCTAGTGCATATGTAGTTCTGAATGGGCTTATTTGCTAAATTTATATCCCAAACCAAGGCCATCGAAAGCCAAAGAGGTTACCGCGGAGCAGACCTTGCTCTTTGCATATGCTAAAATCATAATACAGAATACATATTAAAGGATCGTGTTTATTAGTAATCAATAAGGGGTCTAATGAACAGTTCCTAACTCTTCATTACAGGCATAACCAATGGAGAGAAATTACAAGGATGATCCTTTGATCCTTCTAGTAGGCAACATTGCCCTGGTTCTGATCAGTAAACTAGTCTGATGTATTTAAAAGCATGTTAAAAAGTCTCATCAGTCCCATTCTTTCCCTGTTCACAACATTTGAAAGAAAGGACTCCAGGGGCCAATGCCCTTCAGAGAGGGATCACAGATCAGGTCTTCTAGGGGGTGGACTCAGAGCAAAGAGACAGAACCTTCTGAAGTTCTGCTCCTGCCAGGTGCACATTTGCACATGGTTCAGTGGGTGAAAATGAGTCTTCTAATCAATTCCTTTTGATGTGTAGCACAAGCTGGTCTCCAAGCTGTCTCAGGGTTCTTCCTGTTGAATTCAGATGAGCTGTCAGTGAAAGGCTGGTCAGGAAGAGAGTATTCACAAGTGCCAAGCTATCCACCTTCTCTGCTTGCATGCTTTTCAAAAGAACAATATTTGCCTGACTCGCTCCACAAATGTTTTTCTATTCACTAAAACCAACATTAGAAACCATCTCTGGGCCCCTGAGGCATCTCAGACAAGTCTTCAGGGTGGGATTTTTCATGCCCTAGCCTACCCCTACCCCTACCCCTCTCCTGAACATTCTGTGACAGAAAATGTAGATTAGAAAAGGGTTGGGAACATGAGGGCCACACACTGTTTTTTTGAGGTGGTTTTAAGCCTCAGTTTTATTATGACTGAACACAGTCATGGATGGCCTAAAAATAAGTCTGACTGAATTACTCTTGGGCTGCCCTCATTGCTGGATTCGATTCACAACTTTCATGTAATGTGTATGGGGAGAGAAGATGACTCATGGCTGGACACACAGCCACAATCTTGCCAAGGGATCAAAAATATGATGGAGGTCTGAAGGCACTTCTGCTTCTAGGCAGAGATTCTGGGACATTTTTGGTGTGTGTCTAGCGGCATTCTGTGCAGAAGCACTCCCTCAGAGCTTTGGAGGGTCTATTTTGATGTATGGTGTGGACTCTGTATGCCCACAGCCCTGATGTTGAAGATTCATGCCCTGTCTCAGATCTCACCCTGGTCTGGGTGGGGTTGAGGGCTACGCCCAGACTTACCTCAAAGGAGCACAATTTTCTTCTGCCCACAGCAGCGGCACAGCATCTGACTAAAGGGTGTGAAGTAAAAAGATGCATCTTTTTACTTCACTACTTTGGGGACATGCTGCACCCCCACTGCAGGCAATGGCACATCCTGTCTGACCGATGGGAAACTGCTTTGGAAGGACAGCATAGCTTCCAATTGCCCTGTCAGGTGTACCTGAAGCGACTGTGCTGTTCCTGTGTGGTTTCTGATCATTGGGTTTGAACAATGGGAAGTGGCTTCAGAGGGACAGTGAAGTATAGAATGAGTCTGGGCGCAGCCTAGGACTTTTAATCAAGTTTGAATGATCTGTTCTGGTGTGTTTATACTTCTTTCAATAATTCTGTTAGTTTGATATGCTTTATACTTGATTTGCACACTAAGTCAGGGGGAAGGATGAGGCGGTGATTTGCATCTTACCTTTTGATTGTATCAAACCAATGCCCGTGGTTACCTGTCCCTCCCTTTGTTCCTTTGTATAAGACAATATAAGACAACCTTGCCTTATTCTTCTTTCCTATTTCCAACATTTTAAATTTAAATATAGAATGAAATTGTATTGAGAATTGCCACATGGTATTTAATATGGGCTCTTATGCTATCATGTATTGGAAATAAAATATTTGTAAAGATCTGTCAAAATCCATTGTGGAAGTGGCCTGTAGCAAGCACAGTTATTTATTAATTAACGCTGGTTTCTCTGCTGCAGACAAAGTGGTGTCTCCCTCTGGACACAGGTGTCGACTGTTTAGTTTTCAGATAAAGGAAATTGCTCAGTCTAATTAGTCCCTTTGTGCTGCGTGATACAAACAAGCAAGCATCCTCCTCACCCTAATGCATCACTCCAGCAGCCCTAACTTCCTGGCCTTGTGTTTACTACTTCTAGAGAGCTCTACTGTAATTCTCCTCCCTTGAAATAAGTTGTTTCTTTGATGGATATCTATGGAGACCTGTTCTAGCGACAAAAATAGAGTCCCCGTGTAGCCGAGTGGACTTCAGTAGTCAGTGATACAAGTACGCATTTATAGCTATCTTTTTAATCACTAGAAATGTCTCCTTCCTGGATTTTAATATGCAAGAATGAATTAGATCACTGATTTTCAATCCTTTCTTTTGCAAAAATTGATTTATAGCTTTAGATTGATTTAACAGAAAAAAGAGGCCCATGATTAGTATTTGTCTCATGATAATTATTTGTGTTGGTAAAGGGCTTCTGATTGTTGACAAGTGGTGCTTCCATATTGTAAAATGCTTTTTTAAAATAAAATAAAATAAAATAAGGAACTAGTTCCTTTTCTTGTTCTTTAGGTTCCATTCCCCCTTCCAAATAATATGTTCAATTCCTTGAAAGGTTGTGCTAAAAAGTTTCTTCCAGGCATTTGCAGATACACGTTATCTATATAAGCTGCACACTTGCAATAATTGATTTGGCTTTCTGGAAACAATAGCAAGAACTGTAAACAGGGCCTTTTCTGCACTTGGACTTATTCTGGAATATATCTTGGGATAGGGATCTGTAGGCCTCACTTGGTGCTCTCCATAACCTGTATAATCATGTGGAAAGCAGGCCCCTATTCTGGGATATAATCCAGAATAAGGCTAAGTGCAGAAAGGCCTTAGGTCTGAACTGGTGTAATTTGAAATGTAACTAAAAAAAAGTCAAAAGCTATCTGTCATCCATTTAATTCAGTCTATTTATCTTTGCGAAATCCATGCAATGTGTAAACTTCTTCAGGAAGCCCATTTTGAATGTGTTAGCCTTAGCCTGAAGTGGCTGGAATCTGGTGGAGGGGCAGATAAAATTAAGCTATTGGAAGATTTCTCAATCCTGTGTCCTTTTACACTGTAGGAACTTTTCCAATCTGAGTTCCAGTGTTTCAGAATGGGTTCTGTCTTTGGCATAAGACCCAGACCAATTTGGTCGAACTTTAATGCCCCATAACAATTCAATGAGCAGCTCCCTGCTTTATGCAGCACCATGCATTTTAGTAAATCATGCCTAATTTACTAAATTAGGTGGTGGCCCCCAGGCTGTGGAATGGTCTCCCCCTCGAGGTGCGTCAGGCCCCTTCTTTGTCCCTATTCAGGAAGGCGGTGAAAACGTTCCTCTTTACGCAGGCCTTTGGTTAAGTGTTCCACACACTTCCACACACTTCCCCCCACTGTAAATCACTGTTGTTTTTAACTTTCCTTGTATTTTTAAAACTGCATTTTTAAATTTGTTTTGTTTTGATACTGTTTTTATACATCTGTTTTTAAATGCTGTGAGCCGCCCAGAGACCCTCGGGTATGGGGCGGCATTTAAATTTAAATTTAAATATAAATAAATAATACTGCCCTTGACAAAAATGTCTGGATTAGAAATGAGAAGAAAATGGAAACTTGTGGCTTGGTTCAAATTCAAACCAGCCTGAAACAGATCGAACAGGTTCAGTTTGAACCTTGAATCTGTTTGACTTGGTACTATACACAAAAATACATGTTTAAAAGGGCAAACTATTAACAAACTGGTTTAATCCGAATGGGTTGGTTTGACTTGCCTTGAACTGTCTCCCCTACCTGGTGGTGGATCAGTTTGAATTCAAACTGATTTAACCCTTGGTTTATTTAAACTGGTTTTAGTTTATTTTGGCACAATTCTAGTCAGCTGCATCTAGCTTAGCACATCTCTAATTACAATTTTAAAGTGATGAAAGTTTTGTTTGATATCTAGTCCCTAAACAGCCAGTGGATGAATCAATCAGATAGCATGAAACAAGTCATTAAGTGGACATAAGATGCTAATCAAGTTCTTTAATTAAACTAGAAAATTATACCTACTGTGTGTAATATTAACTGCTATATGATGCAGTTAAACCGCTGAAACTTTTTAAAAGAATTAATGCTTTATTTTGCAAAATAAAGAGTACTCGCTCTTTATTAAGCTTTTAGAGTGAAGATGAATATTAACCAAGGTGGTCTTATGTTAACACCGACTTGGAACTGTATGAAATGGTCAATATTTTTCTAACAAAGTACCTTGGAAGCATAAATGTCAGGCATTTGAAACAATAATTATAAGTTCATCAACATAAATCACTGGTAAAAATATTATGTGTCTTGAATTAGTAGTTATCTGTCGTAGGCTCAATCCTTGGATCAGTTCTTCAAGAATCCAAAAGAATATTCTGTGAACAGAATTTCTCTAGCTGTAAGAAACTTGTTATATCATTAGGTGAATGGATTCCCTAAATCTTTTTTAATGTGTTAAAAATAAACCCTTGTTTCTGTTGACCTTGAAAACTTATTAAACATAACCGTATGAGGAAATTACAATAGCCATCTCTTTGAATTATTGGCATTTTTAACTCAGCTTGCTATGATAACATTGAATTTACAGCTAATTTCCTTAACCAACTAAATAGGCCTACTGAATAGTACAGTGTGCATAGGCACATTCACCCCCCTCTTTTGGGGCCTTCCTGCACATACCTTGCTGTGACCTGACCCAGTGAGGCTTTCTGGTCCACATAATGGAAAGACATAACAGCACCATCTGCATGGCAATGATGTTTCAGACTAGTCTCTGCACTGGCCCTGAAGCTCACACAAACTTTGGGCCCAGACTCTGAGGGTTCTGGTGATTAGTAACAAATGTTCCTAGCCTTGGAGCCCCTGGGAAACCCGTTTCAGTGGTGTAATAAGACATGCTACTGAAATGGGTCACCTTGTAATCTTTTGTAGACCTCCACATTCCAGATTAAGTCATGTTAGTATGCCTGTAGACCTTGAGTTCTACTAGTAATTCAAATGAGGGGCCTCTGAATCATGCTCCATCCTGTACTGGTGAAGCATACCAGCAGTTGGTGGGGCCTCTCTCATCTGCAAATAATGTAAGGACAGAAGAGACCGTAAAGCTGACTTCTCAGCACTGTGTTGGAGATAAAAGGTAAGTGAGAAAATGGAACTAGCATTGTCTATATGGTCACTATTCACTATCTCTTATTTATTTATTTGTATTCTGCCTGTTTCAAAATGACTTAAGCATAGACACTAAAACCACCAAAATAAATAGTCCTTGTGTGACATCTTATTAATCTATTGTGTGATTCATTTTAAAATTATATTTCTGATGTCTTGCCTATGAAGTGCCTATGATACTTTCAAAATAACGACAAACAGATGGAATATACCTTGCTAATTAAACTTTGTTTGGCAAGATACTTAAATATGTCGTGTATTTCAAATCAATGCTGGGCATTTACTCTTACTTATTAAATGCCTTACCTTCAGCATTACTGCATAGCAAATACAATATGATTCCATACGCCTTTCATTTATACTTATGCATGTAGGGACAATGATTCAATATAACCTCAACTGAGCCATGAAAGTAACAAATGAGAAGTATAAAACACTAGAAAAGAGTTTGCGGGAAACTAAGGAGACTGCTTCATTGACACTTGACCATGTGACAAATGATAAAACTTAAATTGCAGAGCTAGGATCCAAATTAATCTCAGTAAGGAATCAGCTGTTGAACCTGTTGAATGAGAAATTGAGCACCAGAATGAGATGTCCAAGTATAAGACCTGAGGTATGGAACAAGCTAACATCAAAAACTTTTTACTTACTTGGAGGAGATAATTCCACTAATCTCTGTAACTCCAAGCTCAACATTCACTTCCAACTTCAGAGACTTGAAATGAATGAGTGAAGTCACACTTTCACTTCCTGAAGAAAGCAGACACCCATGTGATCAGAGACCTACCTGGATCTGGTTGCACATCCAATCTTTTTCTGGGTGCCACCATTTCTGTTCTGGAGCCCTGCATGATGGTGCAATTTCATGCACCACAGCTAGTATGCAATCAGTCAACCTCTGGCCAGGCTGGGAACGTTTATAGGCTGAAAACACCTCCTGGAAGCGTAGGTGCACCTGCTCAGAAGTTGATTAACTACATACTATGGGATCAAGTGCAGAAATGCCTAAGGTCTAGTATGACACTGTCCATCCTTATCTCTGTTTGCCAAACCAGTTCTTTGCTATCTATGAAATTCTAGATACTATGTTGCTTAATTGCACTGTTTGTGAGCAACTTGTAGCAATTAAGCAAGGCACATTAGAGCAGGCTTTTAGTCAGCCCATGGAGCCAGATCTTACTCCATTTATTATCATCACATGTACTGAATATCAGCTGGAAACTTCAGCATTACTACAAAGTGTTCAGATGTAGCAAAAAATGCACCTGATATGTAAGAGATTCTTCAACAGTACAGATGGAAGGAAGGCAAGGCCCAGAATTCTTTGAATATAAGTATATGACTACCAATTAGTGTTTTAAAGTCAGAAAAGAGCCTTAGTGAGGGTGAGAGATGTTGTCATAATGTGCAGAAGTAGGCTTTTAACACTTGGGGAAGAAGAATAAAAGCTATCTCAGCATTTCTACATAATCTGAAGGGTACTTAGCTTTTACAGTAACACCTGTAATAAGGAAATGACTGAACCTTTATAGGCAAAAGATTTCTGTGGAGGAGGAGGAGGAGAAATATCTCCAGGTGCCTGTATAAGCTGACATCAACAACTCGAGATAACATTTTGAGTCTATCAGTGTATCATTCTCTAAGTTCTTGGTCACACCCTCCTGATGCTGTAGCTGGTGATTTTCAGCTGGTGAGCGAGTAGAGGAAATGCTGTGCTTCATGGGCAGGCATTCTGGGAGGCTAAGGAAGGAGGTATTTCAGGAGCATTACAAACACAGATTCTCTCCCTGCATGGAAATGTTAAAATATTCATTTTTAGGAGCAAGAGGGAATGTAGTAGTGACAGGGGTAGCATTTCTGTTGCATGGAAATGATTTGCTTTATTTATTCAGGAATGTCAAGAGATATGTGTTTTTTTTAAAAAAAAATTATTCTTTTTTCTCAGTCACTAATTATTACAATAATTACAACATAAACCATATACTATCATGTACAATAATCATTGTATGTATGTATGTATATATATATATGTATATGTATGTATATATATATATATGTATATATATATATACATACATACATACATACATACATACATACATATATATATTCCCCCTCCTACTCCCACAGCCCCCTAGCAGCAGAAACAATAACATATTTTAATTGGATAAACTATTATTCATCTTTCTCACTTCCTCTTTCAGGGTTCAATTGATTGAAAAAATGTGTTTTTAGAAAGGGCAGGAGGTGGTGGTGAATTCCAGCTGTTCACTGAGAAGGCAGGGAGCCTATGAATGTTGAGAATCAAGATCCAATAAGGTATAGCTCAGGATAACCTTTTCACCATTATTATTCTACTTTCCATAATTTTGAAGAAGACAAAGAAGGATATCAGCCTTCTAAGGCAACTTCTGTACTGCATGCCATAATGTACTATGCAAAACCCATTTAAGGCCAATCAGGGCTGGAATTGGGTGAGGTGGTGTGGAACACTCAGTAGCTGTCCAGGGGTGCTTCTGCATTTACTGCTGGAAATCTGGATCTACTATATCCAGATTTAGTAAATCCATTTTAGAGTAGATCCGGATTTACTAAATCTGGATGCAGTGTAGATCTGGATCTCAGAAGGTACATCCGTATCTATTAGATGTGGATCTACCGCCACCCCTTCTGTCCGCACATGGGATGGAAGGGTGATTTAGATCTGGATTTGAGGAGAGCGCTGTGCGGACACACAGTACCCACCTCAAATCTGTGCTCTGGAGGCCCTCCTCTGGCCCACCATGATTGGCTCTTCGGATCCGAGCATGGCGAGCCGGGGAACTGTGATTTCACAGCTCGCCCTCACCCCAGAAGTGGCAGATCACTGCTTCTGGAGCCAGGGGGAGCTTCACCGAAACCCCCCACCAGCCCACCCCGTGGAGAGAGAGCGTGATCCCCTCCTTACCTGCATGCAGTCAGCCCAATTCTGGCTGCGAGGTCCCAGGAGGCTCCGTGCCTGCATCCGCCATGCCTCCTAGTTGGCCAGGGCTGCGCGCCTGCACAGAGAGCCTCCTGGCGCGGGGCCTCCTGGGACCTTGCAGCCAGAATTGGGGTGACTGCATGCAGGTAAGGAGGGGATTGCTTGCGCTCTCCTCAGGGTGGGCTGGGGGGGTGAAGCTCCACCTGGCTCCAGAAGTGGCGATCTGCTGCTTCTGGGGTGAGGGGGAGCCATGAAATTGGAGTCCCCTGGCTCACCATGCTTGACTCTAGTGGAGCCAAACATGGTGGGCCGGGGGAGGGTCCAGGTTAGGCATCTTTTCGCTGTGAGGACACATCCTAACGAATGTGTCCTAACAGTGAAAAACACCCATTAAGACTACATTGTATGTAGTCTTCCAGAAAACCCCATTAAGCACACACTAGAGACAGATAGGTGCGTAAATGGTTTCCCCGATCTGTCTCTAATGGATGCTGCTGTGCAGACGCGGTTTTCTGGAAGTGTCCTTAATGGATGCTGCTGTGCGGATGCGGTTTTCCCATTGTGTTCTTAATGGGTGCCGCTGTGCTGATGTGTTTTCCCAGATGTGTTCTTAATGGCTATTAAAGGGCCTGTGTGGAAGCACCCCAGAGGATGACAGGCAAATCCTATTTCCCTTGGTCTAAAGTTGCAAGCTGAGGGGAATTCTGTGATGCACCCAGAAATATCCTCAGAAGTAGGATATTTTCTGAGGTCACAAAATGATCCCAGCCTCTAACTACAGTCCATTTTACAGATCATTTCTATGACCATTTTAAAGTGAAATCTCTCTAGAGTAATGATATGCACAAATATTCACAGAAAGTATTCAGGTTCAGCTGAATATTCCCCCATTTGACTTGTATCAAATCAAATGGGGGACTCTGACTTCATGTGCATCCCTACTCTAGAAACCCGGACACTGTTTTTACACCAAGGAGAGTGTAAGGTGCAAGTATACCAAGGTACTCCTGGCCCCCTTTGCCATGTGGTGCTGAGCAGGCACTGAGCATCAAGACCTCAGTTTATGCCCTCTGGTAGGTCTGTGTACAACATTGTTTCCACCTCTTCTTTATGTGGATGATGCGAAGTCACTATCTGAGGGTAGACTCACTGCTCAAAAGAGTTTGAGTATACAAAAAATGATAGTTTGGAACAGATAAATACACAACAGATGCTGAATGAAATGTTTCTCATTGGAAATGGAATAATTATAAGTATTTGATTATACTCCCATGCAAATAACATCTATCATTATCAAGTCAAAGGCAGGCACTAGGTGGAATGCACTTGAAAGATTTTAAATGCCATAAAAGTCAAGGTCAACATGTAGTCTGTTCTCATTTATTGGCCTGGTATGGTGTAACAGTGCTATAGGAGACTGTAAAGGATCCAGCACAGCGATTGCCATTTGAACTTAAAGCCCCAAACTAACTCCATGCCTGGCCATCATTTTAAACATGTTGTGTATTGTTTTAGATTTGTTGAATTTTTAGAGGGCTTTTAAAGTATATTCTGTTTTTAATCTGTTTTAATGGTTGTTACCTGCCCAGGGACCTTTGGGTATGGGGCAGGATAGAAATGCAAATAATAAATAAATATGAATGGCCAGCCTAGATCCAATATTATACTGTTTCAAATTTGTTACTGAAGTCAATTGCTATTTCTGTATTGCTGTTAATTACCTCTTCTTCCACCTTCCTTGTTTAATGTTTCACTGTTATTGTTATAATTGAATTTTAAGCAAAGTTTTATTTTTTAAAAGAATCCCTTATCATATTCTAGCCCAGTGATGGCCAACCTATGGCACGCGTTGTCACAGGTGACATGCCAAAGCCCTTTTGGGTGACACACATGGTCACCCTGGCACCCTGGCACCTGGGCATGTAGTGCTTGTTTGTTTTTGAAGTGTACGAAATACCAGCTTTCAATTGAAATTCAGCAACAAAAGTCACTAATGTAAAGAATTATTTGTTTTTGCTTTTAATAAAATACATATATCAAAAATATAACTTTTTTACTAGAGCTACAAATATCACAAAATTATGGATATTTCTAGCTAGGTTTTCTTGCAAATTTTGACAGACCGAGCTCAAAAGTTTCGCCATCACTGTTCTAGCCAATGGGAGCACACTGTCTATATGGGCTCTATTTGCCTCCCCTCTCAAGACCCGCAGAGCAGTGACAACTCTGACCCAACGGAAAATCCAATTTGATTACTCTCAGGCCACCATCAGCACTGGACTTTACTCCTGGCTGTCATGTAAATGGGCACTGTGGCTGGGAGTTAGCATTGCATTTTGATTGCGCTCTATAAAGAATTCTGTGTGGCATTAATTTCCCTTGATTTTTCCACAGCTGTCATTGTCACAGAAAACAAGCACAAGTGTAGTAGTGGCCATTTATTACTAATGAAATGCCAAAAGAGTGGAGGAAAAGCTGACACCTTGTGCACAAGCTGATGGAAGAGAAAATAATTGCTGAAAAAATTCCAACAACAACAAATATTGCAAAACCTATGGGGGTTGGGTTTTGTTTTTTGTTTTTTTTGTATGGACTTTTGATGACTTTTAGTCAAGATGGAGCTTATTTACTTCTTCAGGATGTTTTTACAGGGATGCAGTGCCAAACTCTGCTTCAAATGTGTAGTCTGTATTCTCAGCACATATTTGGTAGCCTGTATCCTATCAAACTCATCACTCCTTGCTCCTCTTCGTAGAAGCATCTGCGTGACATTTGTTAACTTTTCCCCCATATATCTTCATAAGCATACCATCTGTATGGTGTCCAGGTAGGTTTTTAATCACATTTCATGAGAAAGTGGGTTTTTTTCTTTCTTTCTCCCCTCCCCCCCCTTTTGCATAGATGAGATTCACCAGAGCCTCTCTTACAGATTCATAACAAAGGACTCTGGCAGTAAATAGAAATTCAATTTTCCATACATTTTTGTAAGAACAGCAAAGAACAGGGCTTGGTCCTTATCAGTTTTCTTTGCATGATACTTGTTAACTTACTCTGATTCTCATTTTGAGAGCCATATCCAGGAGGTATTATTCATCACCTTGCTCCTGTCACCTTTTTAGTCTGTGTTTATCAACACATATGGAATGCCATCTGGTACCTGAAGTAAAGCTGTATAAGTTGGAATAAATAATTTTGCTATATGATGCTAATATACATTGCTTACAGTGTAATTGTAACCATGTCTTCTTTGAAACAAATTCCATTGTGTGAGATGGTGCTTATTCACAGAAAACTGAAGCTAAGGCCCTTTCTGTACTGGGCCTGAGAGTCTGGGTTTTAGACTCAGTCTGTATTCTAGTCTGTATTCTTAGAATACTTAGTCTGTATTCTAGAATAGGGACCAACCATCCACATGCTAGTGCAAACTATGGCTGACCCTTGGCATGCAGATCACAGGTCACTATTTGTGAACGAGTGCAGAATGGGCCTGAGGAAAAGGTTGGGAACAACTGAGAATTTTTTAAATCTTATGAGGTACCTGAGCCTATTGGAATATTTAAGATAAGAAGTACAGACTAAAAAAAATGGCAGTCAGTCTCCATTAACTCAAGAGAACCAACCATCAAGTTCCATGAAATCTTCAGGGCTTAAGAAATTCGAGAACATGCATGATGATTTCACAGTTCAGTAATTGTGATAGCATAGCATGGTATTCCAATCTTCTTTTACTGTAACTAATAGAATCTAAAAACTTACAATAATGTTCTGAAAACGATCCAGTGGCAGGATTTATTTTAATTCATTTTATTTTTAAAATCATATTTCCTCCCCTTTTGTTCCTTCTTTAACTTACTTTTTGAAATAATGTTTATTTTCTAAAAAGAATATAAAACATACAATGTAAAAATGAATTGAAAAATTATATAATTATTTTCTTCATTATATTAATCACACCCAGTTCTTTCTTTTATTTCTTTACAATGTAATACAATATGAATATTGCTCTTAAATATTTGGTCTGCCTTTTAATCTTTTTCTTTTTTGTGATATCATTATTTTTAATGAAATTTACTTCTTTTTTATCATCTATATGCTGCTGGCCTCTTGCTTGCTTCAGTGCAAAGCTCAAATAGATATCCTTGTGGAAATCTTTTATTTCATTCTAGAGATAACTGAAAGACTGTTTTCCAAGACTGACTGCATAAGTCAAAGGCATAATTATTCTTTGAATTGTGGATTCTTCTGAGTTTTGTGAGCAGTTCTAAATAAAAATATTGTATGTAAAACATTTATGTGTATATGCTCAGTTTAAATATGTTTAGAAATGGGTGCCTTGAAAATTAATTTATACATGAATTCAAATATATGGAGCTTTTAAAAAGTCACTGAATAATGAGATAATAGGACGAAATGGACTTTTGTATGGGTACATATAAAATGGACACATCCTAGCAATTATCTGATCCATCACTACTTCATTGGCTGTGGCTTCTCCCTGTATTTAGCACATTTTTTTCTCGAGCTGTGAGTCTGTGGCATTTTGAAATAGATTAATTAATTGCCAATATTTAGGCTTTTAGATGTAGGATTAACTTCACAGGAATAGTGCTGTTGCAAAAAAAAAAAAAAAAAAAAAAGAGTGTGGCTGTCCCAGAGTTGAAGAAAAATCTTGCGGGCTATTAATGTACACTTATTGTATACTGAACATTTCTGGTGTGCAATTAGTGTATGAAAAATGACTTTTGTATAGAAATCAAGGGTGTTTCCAGCAAAAGCCAGAAACCTGCAGAACTTTAGGAATCCAACAGTTTTCATTTATATTCTAACAGGACCCATTAAACCACTTTCCCAGGTAAGTATGCTACACTTTAATGCAAACATTATTTGTGTCAGAGTACCTAATATGTGAGTTGTCAGAACTGTCACTTAAATGCAGCTATAATGCATCAACAGGAAGATGGTTGTGTAGGGTGCCCCTCCTGGAAAAAAAAATCAGTGTAGAACACAGATATAAAAAGCAACATTTATATCCTTCTCCTTCCCTCTATCTCTATTTTTCTCTCTCAAGACTTTTCCAATTATCTCAGGGCGGTGGCTGGGATTACACTGACGTAAAAGAGGCTAAGGCTGCAGAATCAGTTCAACTGAATGAACAGATTGGGGCATCTATCTATCTATCTATCTATCTATCTATCTATCTATCTATCTATCTATCTATCTATCTATCTATCATCACCTAATTTGGTTTGTCTGCAGTTCATAGAGCAAGAAGTCTCTGAATGTTCATGACTGAGTTGAAGAGGCCCAATTTTCAGAATGTTATTCATTCTTCTACTCTCATTCACTTACCACAGTCACTATTCTTTTGACATACCTATTGCCTTTCAAGTTCCTAACATTGTTTTTGCAAAGGCTGTTGCCTACCTTGGTTTGTTTATGTTTCAGTGCCAGGGAAACTGGTGTACCATGGGCTGCTTTGGGAATCAGGAGAGAGGGTGGAATTCAAGGGATAGAATGAAAGAATATAAGAGGACAGAGTCTCTTATTTCATTTCACTTCACACAATAATTTTTGGCATCAGAGCCATTGTGCAGTTTGCGAGTTTCCCACCTCAAAGAAGTTAGTTGCTGCCTGTGTTATCTGCTTTAGTCTAAGGGCCTTTCTGCACTTGGCCTTATTCTGTAACATATCTCAGAACAGGGGCCTGCTATCTACATGCTAGTGCAGACTATGACCCCAGATGAGGCCTGCCATATTCTGCATTAGCATGTGGACAACAGACTCCTATCCCAAGATATATTCTGGAATAAGGCAAAAAAGGGCCTAAGGTTCTCTCTGCAGTTTCTGCCACAGAATGGCTTTGTGCCAGCACTGCTAGCTTTCTCCCTGATCTTCATTTTTTGGGGGTGGGGGGGCATTGTTCTCTCTGGCTTGCTTTTGCTATCTGTTTATTTCATTTGCTGTAGTCTTATTTCATTTTCTTGTTTGGTTTAGGGATGAGGATTGGGAATAGGCAGCAGCAAGATATCTGTGTTCTTTGATTATATTAATTTTTTAAAATGTTTATATCCTGTCCCATATCCCTAGATCTCTGGGCAACTTACAATAACTGTTAGTTAGGCTTTCAAACCAACCATCAAATGTCTTTTGGACCATTTCACGCTCGAAACAAACATGCTTGCAGCTCACATGGGGCTTTTCACACTTTGGTGACAGGGGAAGCCCAGGGATACTGTGGCATCCACACAGCCCAGAGCCACTTCCATCTCAGAGTAGCTTCTAGTGTGTGGGGAGGGGGGGCATCCCCTGCCACCCTAAGCTATGGTGCAGCTATACTAGTGTGCCTATGGTGCTCCCAGTACAGCCTCAGATGGAGCCTTCACAAAGACTGCATGGTGGCATGGCAGCACAGCTGAGGCTGTGCAGTCATGTGCCACAGTGCACAATCACCATAGCAATGGCCCTGCATGCACAGATAAGATTGATCATACTCTGCTGATGGGTAAGTTTCAGGTAACTTTGGGATGGACTGCCATTTGCAATGTGAATACAGGTCTCTGTCCTTGATCTTAACTTCCCAGGGACAGTGTCCCAAGGAAGGTAAGTGCAGAAAGGCCCATGGTTCAATTCTAGTTGAATTGACCCAGTAAAAGGGTCTACCTGGAATGCCTTATTCACACTGTGGACTGTTACACTGGAAAGCCATGCTTCTTGGTGAAATGCTGCATCTGCATCAGACAAGGTGCTGAAAAGGGCCACAGAACAAAAATGATACCCTATCCTCCTCCAGATATGAACCACTTGCAACATGTCACACAGAGTTTCAGCTGGTATAACATATCAGCCACTGGTATGACTATTTTAAGGTAACTGAATATTACTTTCCATAAATTCAGATGCTTAACACCATTGCCTGGTTGTAACTAGCCAATGTTAAGAACATCCAATCTTAATAATTCAAGTGTAAATGATTTATAGTTTATATTCATATACGTTTATTTTCACTTAAAAGAAAGGGCAATTTTGTACAGAACTTTCTGGAAATTATTAGGATAAAATGTGTTCACTTTCAGTTTAATCATACTTGAAATATGCAGCTGAAATTTATGAAAGTTCAGCAATGTTCATAAGCAATGTGACCTCATAGAACATTGTAAAGTATTTCATATTAATATCTGACATGCTTAGCAAATTGACCCTGTATTATTTCTGCTTCTCATAAATATGCCTCAGCTTCATCATGCTGACATGTGATTGTCTTTTAAATAGTTTGATTGGTACAATGCCAAAGGAAATTGGTGGAGTAAATTTGTTTGAACAAATTATTATTTCTATACCATGAAACCCTTCTCAGCTCATTGAACATGAAAATGGGAAATCTTTCTTTAAAATAGCCGCAAAGAGCAGTGGAGGATAAACTGGTATCTGTTCTGCCACTTGAGAAGGTTCTTTCTACTTTGTCTATCATCTCAACTTTGTAGAATAATTTGATTTAATTATACCATCTTCTGATATGCTATCACAAAGGTCATCCCGTTTAGCAAAACCTTTCCACCAAGATGAAATTAGAGGTGTGTAACAAGCCTGAAAATTCATTAACCCATTATGTGTGTGTGAGTTTAAAATATTTCATTCATGAAGTTCATTAAGAACAGAGTTGGCTATGGATTTCACCCAGCTTAAAGGAGAATGAAGGGAAGGGAAAAAAGAAACAAAGAGGAAAATAAACTGCCATAGTAACTTTTGCTCTTTCCCATGAGATGAGAAGAATCTGACTATAGTGGAATCAATATGTCACCTGGTTCAATTCAAGGTCCTTTCTGTAATTGGTTAGTAGACTGGACCAAATGGTTTCCAAGAATGCTTAGTCTGTTTTGGACCAGCACTATCCTGGCTCAGTATTGTCCCAACTGGTCCCTATCCTGAGTCCAATTCACACTTGGCCTCTTAGTATGCAATTAGTTAACATTTGGGCAGGTGCACCTGCACTTGCAGGAGGCATTTACCACCTACAAACACGTCCTGCCTACTCAGATGGTAACTAATTGCACACTAGCTGTGGTGCACAAAATCGTGCATCACAAGCAACCCAACTCTCCCCAATCCTGACCAATTCCTTACCTTTTTGGTCCACGCAGTGATCAGCTGAACTATTTCATGTGTAAGAGGTAATCTGAGGTGCCAAGCAAGCACACTGACACCTCCGATTACTCCTGACGTGACTATGGGCAGCAGAACATCATCATCACCATGACCATGGTGCTGATGCATGCACAGTCACGCAGGGTGCCACAACCAAAATGGCAATGCCCCGCGAAGGATTAGACACACGACCAGACCAAGGTGACTGTCCAATTGTGCGGGGCTTAGGCTAACATGTACTAGTGTTCCCTAGTGCAAATGCTAATACACGTTAATCTGTATTGTGCTCTTCCCATCCAGCAGATGGGAAGGCAAGTGCAGAAATAACCCTGGTTTACCAGTAGTTCTGAAGAAGTCTCCCATCATCCCATAATGTCTGTTCCATTCCAGTCATTGGTGGTTCAACATCTGATCTGGAACAAGGATCTTTGAAGCCTAAGCACCGCCTTGAAAGATTATTATTGGAACCTCAGCATGGTGGGGGCCATAATTCTTTTGGAAACTGTTTTGTTCAGCCAATCCCTTGGGCACTGGGCACAACATAGAAGTGATGGGGGTTATGCTGGTAAGGATGGGTGTTGCCTGTGATGGAGAAAGAATTAGCCACATCCACATTCTGTGACAGACAGTATCCTTCTCCCCATCTCCCAGCATGCAAAACAGTGGAATACACCTTTTCCTGGAACATAGTGGACTGGGATGGTTGTAACACTCCAGGCAAAGTAAGTATGGAAGCTTGGCCTTCAGAGGTGTGGGCTGCTAAGCTTTGTGAGCTTCACAGCCGTATGGAGGCATGGGTCGGATCACTGACACCAGTGAAGAGGGCTCTGATCTGGCCCATGCTTCCACATGATCCGGCTGAGTTGGTCTAATTATTTCAGATCCACTGATCCAGACCTAACTGAGTCGAGGCTCAACTACACTTGTCAGCTCTAGAGAAAGCAGGCAAAATTAAAAATATGCTAACAGGAGAAAACTTTGGACACTTTCTGCACTTGGTCCTATATTCCCACCATGATTTGTACCACTATGCAGATGGCAGGCCCCTATTCTGGGACATAATCTGGAATATGGCCCCCTGCAGGAAGGGCTCAAGGGGATTCAGTATGTATCTGCAAGAATCTCATGATGTGGAGTCTGAAATTCTTGCTAAATGGATGGCAGATTTTAAATGCCAACCCATCCACTTTCAGATCTTCATAGCAGTGTCATTTCAAACCTACATCTCATTCTTCATTTCTACAATCCAGCTGCTCATTTTTCTATTTTTGTAACAGGCAATGATTATCATCACACAAATCATAGTTGCTGAGGAAGCTTGCACTTGTGTGATTTGTGGGTAAACATTTGATAAATAGTCAGTACAGCAGCCTCCTGTCTTGGTGTAATAGATTTTTGTCAGTTAATTTGCTAAAGCCGTCTCTTTTTCTCACTCCAATTATTCTTCTGTGTAAAAATCAGAATGACTTTAGAATTAGCATTGATGCTGAAGCTGAGTGTCTTATAGCTCCGTTTTGCTAACAAAAAGTAAGAGAGAAAGAAACAATATTATATAAAGGAACTCTTCATAATTCAGTCTGACATCATTTTGCATTTCTCCTCCTGGACTTCTTCAGTGTCAAAAGGAATTCAGAGGAAATGAACAACAGCCTACTGGATTGGATCAATGACCCATCTAGTCCAGCAGCTTACTGTCAGTTAGATGTCTGTGGAAAGTTGCTGGACGCATGCACAAGTCACTTTTGCAATCTGTGATTCTAGAAGATGATCTGCAGAGCCCTTCATGCATTATGGGGCATCCCATTTATCATTGTCAGAAAACTAAGAACAGTTGATAGTTACTGACGCAAGGGATGGCTTCCTGTAGATCTGGATATCACCATTTGAACTTCCATGCACATGTAGGAAGAGGAAGTAAGAACAATTGCTTTCGTCTACTAGGTCTTCATAATGTCCCCAGGAGGCTTCACTATAGGAGTCAATAGTCAGTGCCAGAAGAGTTCTGGAAGCAGGTAAAGTGAATACCAACCAATCCATAAGCAGTGAGCCTTTTTACACTTTCCTTTCCATCCTTGGGAAGCGAAGGTCAAAATGACCCAAGTATGCACTAAGCATCTTCACCTACAGTGCATGTTCAACCCTTCCCAACCCTCCCCAACTCTTACCTTATGTGTGGATGGCTGCCCAAGATTCTTCAAATCCTGGTGCCAGCACCAGTGATTGTGCACAGTGCTATCTCCAGGACAACTGGGAGATGCATCACATCAATGTGCATGTGCAGTGCAACATGGGACCCTTCAGCATGTCTTCCAAACTGGGTAAGTCCGTAATTCGACCTAGACCACACAGTAGCACCTCCTACTTTTGGATGCAGCTGTGGTTCAGGCTCTATCTTGAGCTTCCACTGCCATCACACACTCCTCTGAGACCCAACTAGACTTTCTGGAGATGTGTGTGGATACCTCTGGAAAGCCTACTTGGGCCCCAGAGGATCATGCAAATGTTGGTGGATGTCCCCACCTCCTGCCTCTCTCCCGTGCCCCTTACCTTCAGATGTGGATGCTCCTGCAGTCTCCATGGCCTCTGCTGCCATTTACATGCTCCCCCAAGGTCCAACTAGGCCTTCTGGAGGTGCACCCACATACCTCCATCCAGAAATAGTGCTGCAACGGCAATGGTGACAGGTGAGGGGGGCGAGGCGAGGCGAGACAGGGAGAAGTGGGGCTGTGGGGGTTTCCCTTTGTGTGCAAACATTCATCAGATGTTAATGAGTGAAGCCAAAGCCCCCACATTTGTAGGAGGGGTCTTTGCATGAAGCCAAATATTCCCCCTTCCAATCACATTTGCTATTTGTGGTTTTATTAACTGAATTTTAACTCTGCCTATTTTATTGGTTTTATTGTAGCCTGCCTTGAGACCTCAGAGTATAAAGTGGGATAGAAAAGCAAATAAGCAAATAATATGGGTATGCTGTTCTTATATATCTCAGAAGAGCCAGCTGAAGAGTGCTGAGTTCTCTCCCACTTTCTTCAATTTAATGAACAGCCCTACCTAGTAAAGGAGCATCTTGATAGCTAGAAGCAATGCTACACACATCAGTAAATCCAAACTGAAGATACTCCAAGTGCTGAATATTACCCTGGCAAAAAAACTGTGGAGCTTAACTCAAGTTTCTCAGTTTTGACTTTGAAACAGCCACATTATCATAATTCAATTCATGTTTCAATATTTATTTCTTAATTTGAGTAAATACATCTCTAATAAAACTGTGTGTGTAAATACAGCACTCAATTTTAAATCTTGCTTCTTGGTTGACTTTGTAAATGTTCAGCCAGTCATGTATTCAACAATTTCTGGCTCGCTGATCTGTAAGCTTGCAACTCTGGAGATGTTATTCAGGAAAATCTCAATTTCTTGCTCAAAATGGCATAGTTAATTAATAGTCTTAAATTTATTAGTGGTTTAATCGGATTTATAATTTCATTTCAAAATACATTTCTGCCAGTCTTTATCACATTTGCAAACCTTCCCTCTTTGCCTTTTCTTATTATAGATTTCCAGGATTTTTTTTTTTAATATAACATAAACCTTAGGGGTTATTCACCAAAATATAACTGATCACAAGAACTTTTTTGTTATTTTTAGATGCTACAACCTGAATTTCCTCAGCCTTGGTATGCTGATATTTAATCGTAACTAGTATGAAAATGACAAGCCTTGCAGCTTTCATGGATCTTAATCCGTGTCCCTAGATGGATGCGGAGTGTAATCCTGAATTGCCCAACAATGAGTTCAGAGGAAAATTAAACAGAAAGTAGGAAAGAAAATGATTACTTGAAAACAAAGGTGTTATTGTGAGCAATTAACAAGGAGGCACTGAATGGTAGCATATTTGGTTTGTGGTTGGTATGTCAATTAACACATGTACAGATTGTTTTTTAAAAAAACAGTCTTAATTAATTATATTACAGCAATTTTCTACTAGTGTTTGCTTTCAGATTTCACTGTTGTTCCCTTGTCATTGGTAATAAAGGCTGCATATATACCAACAATTTTGATCTTTCCTAAAGCATTCTGGGACCATGCATTCAAACACTGCCACCCCCACTGGCAGCCCCCAAGGTAGGAATCTGCCCTTGGAGGTACCCTTCAAGCAGTCTGAGAGTAGATTCCATCCTCATTCACCCCTTACTACCACCAGGTACTGCAATCAAGCTACACACAAGAGATGATTTCCACCCAGCCCAATATAACACCAGGTCATAAATGACCAACTTCCAGGGACACTTCTGGTTCAGCACTCAGTCAGGCTGGGTAAAAGCTGCAGAATTTTTTTCCCACTGCTTCAGAGGAGGCTGGAAAGTTCCAGTCATGTCAACATCTAGGTGAGGCCAGAAATTTCTGCTGTTTTTCCAACCTTCTGGGTACTGCCAGAGTGTCATTATGGTTTCCTCCAGACACCATGTTCAAAATCCACGTTTTACCTATACTCTGCAATAAAGTGCTTTTGGTAAAATGGTTTGCCCCCACATGCTTTTAAATGTCACAGCAGGGAGGATTTTTCTGTTCATGTACTCAGCATGTCCCTGCTTAGATGAAGGCGGGCTCATACCAGTTCTCATGCAGTTCACACAAATACTTGGGAAAATGCAGAGTAATAGAATATTCTGCAGTGAATGCCCTTAAAAATATAATTTTTAAAACCCGGACTATCGGGTTATAATGTGGAGCTACTGTGGACAATTGTAAAACCTGTCTGGCAAATTTAAAGCTACTGTACATTCCACACACATTTTTAACCCTGTCTGAATATATAAAGTATATATTCTAAAGTGAAATATATATATATGAAGGTGTTGCTTGCTTGTTTTGCAGATGGAGACAAAGGGAGAAGGGCAAGAAGAATTCCAGCTTCCCTACATCTTCCTCTAATGTTTCATCTAATGTGTCATTTGCTTCCTTTCAAATTGTTCTTGCTTGCCTTTCTTTAGTAAATCAGGATTTGTGAACGTCACTAATGAATATGCTTCCTTCTCGTACCTCAAATACCAAAAACAATCAGAACACGAGTAGCAGCTAGTGGTTAGGGAGCCGGACTCTAATCTGGGAATACCGGGTTTGATTCTGCTCTCTTCCATGAAGTCAGCTGGGTGACCTTGGGGTAGTCACAGCTCTCTTCTGAGCTCTCACAAACCCACACATCTCACAAGGTGTTTTGTTATGGGGAGAAGAACAGAAAGTTTATCAGCTGCTTTGAGTCCCCTTAAATGGGTGAGAAAAGTGAGATAGAAAAGCCAACTCTTCTCACAAAAATGCTGAGCTTGGAACCTGTATATCTTTCTTTTCTTTTTCTCACTTACCCATTCCTTGGGAGAGCCAAGAGTGGGAGGATAAAAGGAGAGGGAGTTTTCCCATCCTCTGAGAAAGAATAGGCCTAATGGCTGAAGTGCACTAAGGCTGGTACAGGTGGGGGACAGCTTGACCATCATTTACTTTGGCCGGTAAGGGACTTGTTCCTGGGCCAAGGTGCGAATGGTCAATTTATCCCCCACCTCTACCAGCTCAAAAAGGCTGGCGTGGGGGGCAGGCACAACGCCCCAGGCTACCGTCATTGGGCTGTAATGGCCCGCACTCTTGTTAGCCCTTTCGGGAGTGGGGTGAGACCGTGTCAGGGTTGTCATGGGTTTCACTGGCTGCTGCCGCCCTGATTGGGCTGGTAGCAGCCAGCGAGGGCCTCCTTGGTGCCCACCTCCACCCAGGGGTACACACCACCTCCCAGCTTGCCACAACCCACTTACCTCATCACTATTAGCAGTCCACAGCTGGATTGCTCCGGGGAAGCCTCAGACAACTCCAGGTTAGCTGTGGCGGTGGGCCTGTGTGCTCAGGCCTGACCAGTGAGCCGATCAGAGAGCCAGTTTGGTCTTGTGGTTAAGGAGCCAGACTCATATTTTGCAGTCACAGGGTTTAATTCTGCACTCCTCCACGAAGCCAGCTGGGTGACCTTAGACCAGTCACAGCTTTCTTTCTGAGTTCTCATACCCCACCTACCTCACGGGGTGTCTGTTATGGAGAGAAGATCAGAAGGTTTGTCAGCCACTTTGAGCCCTCTTAAATTGGTGAAAAAAGCACGATAGAAAAGCCAGTTCTTCTTCTACCAGGTAAGTGCAAACAGGCCGTTAAGTGATCAATGAATGTTCCACAACCCAAGGAGAGGGAAATACCCTATGCTCTGTGATGGGCATGCCAGGAAAAAGAACAGAGATACAATGTCTTGAAACGTATCTAAACAGATCCCTAAAGTCACCCTGCCCATATTTGTCAGGTCTGTGCTGGAATGTTTTCTTAATCAATGTGGATTGCTGCTGTGGATTCTCTCTACTAGTGGCAAATTTGGTCCCCCATGCATGCACTTAATGATGACTGCAGGCACTGAATTTATATTCTATCTCACAATAGAGCATCTGGTGTGACTATAGAGAAAGCTATGCCTTCCTATACATATCTGTGTAAATAGTTTCTCAGTTTAACATTTCGTTTGCAAAGCCTCACACATATAAGAATAAAGCAACAGAAAGAAAGGAGGTAGGAGGAAGCTGAATTCTCTTCTCTTTCTCTCCCCTGCCCCCTGCTGTCAATTTTATCACCATCCTATTACAGACTAGCAATTTAAATAGTAAAAATGTCATTGCAAGATTGTTCGCATTTTCTAATTAAAATCTAAAGGTAGTGTTTCAGCTGATGAGTCTTTTTATAATCAAATGCTCAGTGTGGCTTCCAAACTGAACCTAACAAATGTTACACAGAGGTAAGCAACACCAGGGATCCTTCATGGATTGGGGCAATGGAGTAGAGAATGTGACACAATAGCACAAGGGAAAGCTTTGTTCTGTCCACATCTGTCAGTCAGTGGAGTGATGGATACTGATAAGTGGCTCAGATGAGAGGAACAAAGGTTTCCTACTGAGCTGCTGGCTTCCCTCCCTCCAACATTCTATTCCATGGATTGTGCCTGAACACCCATTAATTCAGTGGAATGTTTTCTCAAAAGTTTGGTGGTACAAATTCTGCTTTCAGCCATAGCACTCCATTTAGCCCACTTACCCATACTACGGATGTGCATGGATATCGTGACATCCAGAATCGGATTATCCAGTATTCGTAGAAGCTTTGGTTCTTGAGGTGTGGACAGTCTGTCCTGGCCTGCCTGAATTGCCATAGAAATGGCTGCAGCAACTTCTGCCTTGAATCTGGCTGTTGCCATGACTATCACGATGCAGCACAATTTGCACACTGCAGCCACACTGCCTGGCATCCTTGCAGCTTTGCACCCAGAGGTGGGTGTGAATACTGCAGACTGCAAGTGTATTCGATGCTCCCAATCAAGCTGTGGACTGTTCTCCATTGCTCCATAGCACTGGAGGATTGCGGAAATTTCTTGCATTTCTGGGCTGCTCTGAGACAGAGGTGGCGCTGTGGCATGTAGATGGAGAATACTTAGCCCTACAGGAGCATCCCAGATACTTAAGTGCAAAAAAGCCCTGGATATTCATCTGCCAGAATATCCAAATGTTGTGAAATAAGTAAGTGGTGTCTGGATGCAGTCTTAGTAGCTGAGACATCTTTTTGAATGAGTAGGCTGTTTCAGGACATGATCTGGACATGTGTGTACTGTGTTGGGAAATTAGCCTAGTCCAGCCACAAACCACAAAAGGAGCTTCAGAACATCCTGGTTTTAAAAATGATAAACTAGCACTTGGTTCTGTTAAAATCATGAAGGCAGCAAGCAAAATATACTTCAGAGACTTTTTTTCTGAATAAGTAACAAAACAGCAAAGAAAAATAGTGATTTCAGACAGGGCACTGCACAGAGCTGTCAAATGTATCAAAAACACAAGCAGAAGGTAAATGTAGGCGAAAGGCTTGACCAAATAAGAAGTGGCAGCTTGGCACAGGAATTATTAAATTAATCATAGAGACCATTTGAGGCAATCTTTGGCAATCAAAGTGAAAGGACAGAAAGAAAGTAAAAGGACCTTATCCTAGCAACACCCTATGCTAATAACCAGCCAGGAGTAGCAGGTTCTCATCAACATGGAGCCACAGAAAAGGAGTTTTATGCAAAAAACAAACTTCACTGCTGTGCTAGAGTGGGAGAGCAGGGTGTCTTTAGGTTCGAGTCTTTAGGAAGTGACATGTGGCTTCAGACTAAAAGGCAATGCATGCTAGTCCCTGGAGTGGAATGCTTCCTTAGCAGCAACGGGACACCAGGTAGAAGTGATGAGCCCATGGATATCTTGGAGAGGTGATAAAGATGTTGGGAACCGGAAGAATAAGTGAAGTAATGATGGAGGACCATATAGTTGACATAGGACCATTGTAGTGACAGAGAACCATAGTACTGACAAAGATAGAGCTGTTGAGATGAAAGGGAACTGTACCATACTGCTCCTGGTTATTCTTCTTATACATTCCTACTCCTGGGGGCAAAGACCCTGTCCTAAAGGAGCAGGGGTCAAGAACCAGCCACAAATCTGGGTAGTAAAGTTAAACAAAGATAGGGTGCAACCCAGAGGTGAGGGCTGAAGGTTCCATTCAGGTGAATGGAGAAAGGAGGTGCTTGGTGAATCGTGTGAAGAAAACGAAAGGAATACCTGGCTAGAGGGGATTCCAGTTACATCATACACAAATTCATGATATGGCTTTACTGTGAACAACAATCTAATTAAGTAGCAAAAAAGATTTAATCAGAACTTGTTTAATCATACTCACCATTCCTGAGAGGAGTTTTCCAGGTATTTACTGCATATAAAAAGTTGGTCTCTGTTGTGAAATAACTCATTTTCTCTATTTTGTTTTGGTATAGAACTTTCAGTGACCAAACTGAGCTGGTGGGATTTCCTTCTACCTTGGCCAGTCTTTGTAAATGCAGATGTAGTCAGCTGCTTGCTTCCTGAAACAAACTATTTTGTAACTTTACAGCCAAAACAGAACTTTGACTTTTAAAAGTATATTTTATATCTTTTAATAGGAACTGGTACAAAATATCGTATTTCATGATCATGATTCTGTACATCCAGCCCAGATACCAATAACAGTGTGCCAATCATAACTTCACAGTCCAGAGGTGTCTGTGCCTTGGCAGGGACCCATGGTGCCTTGGCACAGCACTCAAAGTGGACGATTCTGGGACCACTTAGCTACAAGGCATCTTCATTTATATATATATATAAATGCTTATTAGAATTTAACAACTTTAAAACTTCTGTCTTTTGAAACAATAACATCATAGATTATTATTACATCTTTCAGTTGTTCCTATTGATGACTTCCTCTGTTTTTTCAGATCTCGTTATGGTATCTCTTCTTCTTTTCTTTCCTCAATGTTGCCTTTTTCTCATCTGCCAACCTTGTGATTAGCAGTCAAATCCAGCCGTGATTAGCTACAAGGCATCTTCTGAATGGCAAATGGAAATGTGCAAAATTGCTCCCTGCAACAGTGGTACTTCTGTCTATGATGGCACCTGAAATGTGGTGGCGCAATTGTGGTGAGGTGAATGCTGCTGCCACAAGTGGAGGCTGGATCCAGGCACTGGCCGAATATCATGCTAACGGACAATATTGAGAAAAGCTTCCCTTAAATAATCACCTGTTAAACAGACTGCACATGTCTGTCCATTAGTGACGCACACATTTCAATGGCACAAAATATCCAGAAATACGCTATCACCACCACCATGCATGCCCAGCCCATATATGCATGGTGGCCACCATGAAGATGGCAGCTCTGTCCACAAGGTAAATAATACTATTATTTTGAGTAAACTCATGACCAGAGGGGAGTTCCCGAAATATGTTATAGGGGGATTTAGTGGGACTATAGCAGGACTGTGGTGGGGTTGCCATAGATAGATGTGGCATTCCACCATAGCACAGACATCATTGTGCTTTATATCCCCAGTCTGGATCGGGCCAGAAATACAGCAGCCACAGGTACCTTCTCAAGCAGTGGCAGGTGCCACAGATGTTGAGTGGAGACACACTTGTTTCTGAGGGTCTGATACAACCCCCCATGTTTACAAGCCATGAAACAGGCTTCACCTTTGCTCACAACACCACTGTTTTCAATATCTCCCAGCCTCTTCCAGATCAGTGATTTTTGTTTCAGTAGTGTGGTTTTGCAAAAACAGCAGAGGAGGACAGGAAGCTTTCTGTTCACAAATGTCCTCTGGATAACTTAGCTGCAATTCTATGCCTTTATCCCTTTCCATTACTGTAGTGAAGATGTCCTACCTTTTCTTCTCCTGAGATAGCAATTGGCCAAACTCCACCATTCCTGCCATAAAGTTTATAGAATTCAAGGACCTGAAACTACAACTATAATCAAAAGCTTCATCTACTCTAACATTCTATACCTCTCAGAGAGTATTTCTCCTCACTGTAGCACTTCCCTTGCTGGTTTGCTTTCTGCCACTGCTTAACAAGAGTTATGCGAATAAAACCCTGTACATGAAAAACTAGGAGAATGGCTGCTTCTTTCCCTTGAGCAAGAAAAGAATAATCAATCCTCTATTTGTGCTACAGTGGTCTCTCATTTGCCACTGTCAGTTGCTAAGCCCTAGAGTCATTCTAAAACATCAATTACCCTTTAACCATAATATCTATAAGACTTTTCACATCTGCTTTGCAGCTCATACATTCCAGGTTTTTTATCCATTGTTAGTTTTATCTCTCATTCTTATTAGCATGAAATTGGAAACTGTGGTTTGTTCATTGTCACCGCTGCACCTGTTACACAAATCAAATAACAATCCAGAATAGTGAACATCACCATCTTAATTGCACTGCATCAATTATCACATTATCTATGAAATACAATTATCAAGCCGTGGACTAGTGATCATTTTTAGGTGCTGGGAATGGATAATACTGTTCAGGGATATAGTTTAACACCCTAATTAGCAAAAAGATAAAACATGAATCCCAACAGAATAATTAAATTTAGCACTACTGAGGTTATAAATAGACTATTACTATATTTTCTAGCAATTTCTATTTGTCACGTATGCCTTGATCTCAAAAACTGATGGAAAAACTTGTTCATTCCTAATACAGAGCTACCAAATCTAAACTAAGACTCCAAATTCAATTTTTAGGTCCTTAAGAATTCACATTTCTCCACACTCTGCAAAAATAAGCTTGCAGAATAGCGTATATTATGAAAACATGTTTTCATATACATACCCACCCAACCCACACAGACATAAACACTGCTCCAAGCATACATTCTCTCAGGAAAAAATATATAATAAAATAGAAATTTTACAAAGGTGATTCCCCACTTCCAATTTTTCTTTTAAAAAATAAATGAGATATGTGAGAAAGTTTGGTTGCTATAGCCAAACTTTGATAGACATAAGTCAACTTGAATAAAGCACTCATTCTGCTGTTAAACATTTTTGGATTATAGGTCCTGGATATTTTTACAAGATTATTTTGTCCAAGGAGGACAGTTTAGCAACAAATTGTTTGTTAAATTACCAGTGAATAACTTCTTTTAATCACTTTATATCAGTTTCTATTTCTGAGAAGGAAGCTTTTAATTATTAGTTTCTTTGCATGATTCCTCCCCGCTTTTTTTCATGTAGTGGGTTAGAAAATAAACCAATATTTAGGGAAGATGTCTCCACAGTTTTTGTTAGCACTGCAACAAATTTTATCTGAAAATTAGTCTTTCTAATCAGCTTTATCATGGCAGGAGGAATATATCACCATTATGGCACTGCTATGATGAGGTTGCATCATTTATCTTACACAACCCCACCGTAGCTTGGCTTTACCCACCCCACCCCCAAAATGTGCTAAAAACTGTTCCTAGAAAACCTAGCACTGGTCATGGATTTTCCAACAATAGTGTGTTGGATGGAGCTGCCATGGTTGGTCCATCCATCCAGCATGCGTGGAGACCGAAAGAAGCATTGTCAGAAGCATTGTGGCCATAGCTCCTTGGCCACAAATATCCATTATAGTAATTTCATAGAGATTAGAAGATGTATACATCAAAAATTACTGGAAACATTCTGAAGAAATCAATCAGAAGCCAGAGAAGGGAGCCTGGAAAATCTATAGGCAAAAACCTATAGCGTCTCTCCCTAATAAACAGTAATGATTATTTTTAAGAAAAATCAGAACAATTGTTTTGGAATTGAGGAAGTGCTTAAATTCTGTTCCCCTCTGATTGTCTTCTCCTGATTCCTGTTCCCACTAGAACAACTCAGTACCTTCTGATCCAACCTGTTATTCACTTTAGCCAAGTATTAAGATAACCAACCACTAGTTTCACTGCTTCTATTAACCTTTCCTCAGTCCAGTATTCTCCACACGAATCTCTGTGAAGTCAGGCCATTCCTTATCACGTCACTCATAATCTCACTCTCAAGAGATGCACCAAGAAGAAAAGCTGCAGCCGACAGTATAATTCCTCCGCACCCATGCAAAATTAAATACTATTCTTATTTTAGATTTCTCCACTTTTAGTTTTTCCAGAAGAACAGTGAGATTTCTTTATTACATTAATTTAATACATCAGATGTTAAATGTGTGTGATTTTACACAAAAACAGCATATTTCATACTAACATCATTGTTTGAATAAGTCCTTGCTGGAAGGTGCTGCATTCAGTAGGGAAGACAATATTACTGAGGAAGGATCAAGACTAAAATCCATGAATTTGACCAAATGGTGGGAGATATACAAATCTCATTTTGAATTTCCAATCAGTAATATAGTACTGATAGCAGAACTCATATAATTTTACTGTGTTCAAAAATATAAAAACAGGAATATCTTTCTATATTTCTGAGATGGTGGCCTAGTTACAGTACCACGAAAAAGCTATTTGCCCCTTCATAGTTTCATTTATTTTTGCACATTTGTCAGGCTTAGTTGTTTCAGAATTTCAAACAAAATTTGATATGACACTGACGGCCTTTCTTGTGTGTGATCCAGATTAGTGGATCCAGATCACACATTCTGCTGCTGCTGTGTGATCTGTGATCTTGTCTGCAGCATCACCCTGAAGCTTGCACAAAGCATGGGTCTCCACTTGCCGACAATCACAGCCACTTCCATTTCAGAGCATGGAATTATAAATTTTAGCAGTGATCAAGACCACCTTCATTTATGGACAAAAATTGTACCCTGAAAAAATGTTTTTTTAAAAAAAAATCACACCTCTGTTGGTACCAGATAATCAAGTGGCATAAGAATGTAAGAGGAGCCCAGCTGGATTAGGCCACAACCCATCTAGTCCAGCATGTCATCTCACACACTGGCCCCACCAATTTATTGTGGACATTCTCAAGCAGAAAACAAAGGGAAAACCTTCACCAGAGGCCTTTTTGCACTACAACCGGAACAGCTATAGTGCACTTAGGCTAGGACACTCTGGGACGCTTACCCCATTCACACGGATGCCTACATGTGCACGGGGAAAGCACCCTGAAGTGTCCTAGCCTGAAAAGGCCAGAGGGGGCAGGGGCACCCCTCCCAGGCCTGTCCACCATTAAGTGAGGGAAGACCCAGTAGCGGGCAGACCTGGCAGGGCCCTTCCCTGGGCTCCTGCACATTGTAGGGAACCGGATCGGATCCCCTACAGCTGGCAGAGGCCAACAATCTCCCCAATGGGCCAGGGGATGTGGGGCCCCTTGGTAGACCAGCCCTGGGGCAGGTCTACCAAGGGACCACCATCACCCAGACCATAGACAGCTGCAGTCCGACCTCTCTTCACCCTGGAAAGGGATGAGGGGAGGCCAAACTGGGTGTCTCCCTACTTCTGCAGTCACGACAGGACTGCAGGAGCCAGGAGTGAGCTACCTTCCCCCACACATGCATGTGATCACTCATCTTGCCGGGCCAGGGTGTGATCTGCCACAGTCTGCGCAGGCACATGCTCCCAGTAGATGGGACTCACTGGGTCCCGTCTACCAGAGTGCACGTGACTGTGCAGACCACAGCAGATCGCACCCCGGGCCTGGCAAGGTGAGTGATTTGTGTGGGCCTGCCAGCTGTTGGGCCAATTTCAGCCTAAGCATGGCAGGGGGGCATGTCCTGCAGCTGTCAGGGAGGGAGGTGTGCAAATGCTTCCCTCCTTGGATGGCCAGGGACAGCCAGAATGCACTGGGCCGCATGTAGAGCACAACTAAGTGCTCTACATGCAGAACGTGTGGAGGGTACTCTGGTACAGGCTGAGGTGGTTCCAAACAGAACCACTGGCCCAGAGGGGCGAATGCTTCATCCTGGCGTGTCCTCCACACTTTCCAAAAGGCCTAATGCGAAAATGCCTCTGCTCTTCAATCTCCACAAATGGCTTTTAGAAGCATCCTGCTTGTTTCTCTAATCTGGAGGCAGTACTTAGGCATGAATTTTCCCTACCATATCACTTTTTTCTACACATTAGTCAATGCAAAATACTTGAAAGGAGACAATTTACATTTCAAAAATCATGTCGGCAATGCCTGTGCAAGTCCTATGCTTCTAAATGCTTGATCATTTTATCTAATAATTTTGCTAATCAGGAAGGCCATTCATCTCCTGGATAGTGAGGGAGCCAAATTTGATACTGAAACGAAATAAAAAAATTATGGTGAACTGAATGGATTATTTGCTTCTATCTACACATAAAATTATTAAGCTGACAGGCCTATAATTTCCTGGATTCCCACTTGAGCTCTTTTTAAAAATTGGAATTATATTGGCCGTTTTCCAGCTGAACTTAGTAGTAACAAATTACACATTTTTATTAAAAGGTCTGAAAGCTCACCTTCAGAAACTCCTAAAGATCATTCCAGTATCTGAACCCCAATTTTGCTCCATCTTCCACAAGAGGGTAGAGACAGAAGCCAGGGAAGAAGCTCAGGCAGGGCCAGCAAATTGTCCCCCACTGTATCTGCTGATCAACTCCCAGAGTAGCAAAATTAAGGCCAGAATAAATATAGGCCATGGTCACACCTGTATTTTAAACCTTCTTCAGTCCATCTTCAGGTCTGATTGCTCACACCTTTGCATTGTTATTTGTTTTATTTGTGGACTTCCCACCTTCCATTCAGGAAAGTCCACAAATAAAATGGATAGAAATGAAAAGGTGTGAGCAGTCAGAGGTGAAGATGTGATCTAATCTGATGTGATTTGAAGAAAGTTTAAAGTGAAGGTGTGACCACAGCCATAGTCTAGCTTTAATAAACTTGAAAAACATCTCTTCAGCAATTTTATTAAGTTGATATACACACACTTAACAAACATACATTTTGTATACTGCACATGCTAATTTACTTCATTTAGCAAAAGATTCATGAATGCAGAACAAGCAGCAGCATTTTAAATTCAACCATTAAAATAACTGCAAGAAGATGATATAAATATTGGTTCTTCAAGTTTTTCACATCCAAGCTCAGTACTCAAATGATACTATCAGCAGAAGAAATGTGTTTACCTACAATAAATTTTTTATAACTCAGCATATAGTTAAAAATGTAAACTCTATTGGGAGATGTATAAAAATGTATTTTGTTTTTATTCTGGATAAAAATGCATGCATTTACAAATCTGGTAATATAACAAATTAACCCCCTCCCCCCCCAAAAAAAAGTTATTAAATGTGTGATTTATTTTTTCAGAACCAGTAACCTCAAATGAAACACAATCTGATGAATAGTCACTACACTTTTCATCACTTGCTACAGAAATGGCTCAACATGTCTCTTAAAGGTCAAAAAGAAGTTTTTTTAAAAAAAAAAGTGGTACAAACAATCTTTTCTACTGAGAACTGGGGTGTTTTTCCACCGTTCTCCTTTAATCCAGATCTAAGAAGATCTGGATCTAAGGAATGGGTACATTCCTTAATCCGGATCTAGTACTGTAGATCCAGATTAAGGGAAGTACCCAATGTGTTTCCATGGGTGGTCTAGCACCCAATAGCAATGGGTGCTAGCCTCCCTGCCGTGGAAACACCAGAGCACCCATTTGGAAATTCAAATCTACCCATGAGGGGTCTGCCTGTCACCCCAGGTGTTTGGGGGGACAGGGGATGCAATCTCCAAAGTGGCTTCGAAGTCTGTGCAAAATAGCTCCATTGAAGTCTGTGCTGATCTTCGGAGTGAACTTCGAAGTGACTTCAGAGTCACCTCAGAGTCACTTTGATGTTCACTCTGAAGATCAGCACAGACTTCAAAGTGACTTCAAAATGACTTTGAAGCTTAGGTTTTGGGGCTCTCCAACATGGGTGCCCCCTCCCCCTAGCCTCCTCTAGACCCCATTACCACACAAGTGTGGAAACAGGCTCTCTTTAATCTGGATTTTCTGGCTGAAGACCCCATTGTAGACCCAATTAATGGGGTCTACAGAAAATCCGGATTAAAGGCTGAGATGTACCCATATGATCCGGATTTCCCCAGCGGCAGTGGAAACAAATGTGTCCCAAATGGGTGCTGTGGTGAAAATGGGGTCATCCGGCTCACACTCAAATGTGTCCTTAATGGGTGCAAAAATGGGTACTTTCTGACAGTGGAAAAACACCCTGATTACACACCAGAAACCAAAATAATAGATAAGACAAAGATTGATCTTTCCTTATCAGAATCCCTGGCTAGAGGTGTTTTTTTTAATTGGTTTATTTGATGCTTTATCTACATATTGATGTATTTGCATAGAAGTTCCCGAAAGATATTAAGTTTTAAACAAGGGTGCTTCTAATTTTAGAATGTGCACATTAAAATAATAGTTAAAAGAATACTGGAGTCAAAAAAAGTTGGCTTGTTGTTGGAAGTTTGTTGGCTGTAACCAGCAATGTACATTATCAAAAGAGAAACAAATGTTTGATTATAAGAACAGCAAAAGTATACTGATATCTACAAACTGAAATTCAATATTTTTGAGAAATATTTGGAAGAAATCAGAATCAGCTGCAATTTCTGGTCCATTAGGAGGTAGAGTGGGCAAAGCCACTGCTCTACAAACACTGGCTTCCCACTCCAAGAGAGTAAGGCTACTCTGAAATATCCCTGGCAGTGAAATCAGTGTGAAGAACACCAGTTTCCCTGACCCAGTACCAGGTGAAAATCTGGAAGAATGGGCCATGAATCCGTTTGCATCCTGTTTTTATTGTGTTTGCATTTCATTTGCATCCTGTTTGTATCCTGTATTATACGCGCAAATAGACCCCCTATTCGGATGCGATATATGATGACGAATTCAGTCAAATTATTCAAAAACCCATATCAGATTTTCAAAAATCCGATTTGATCTAGATTAAAAAATTCAGATTTTTGAAAATCTGATTTGAATTTGAATGTCGATATTCATTGAATTCAAACTGGATTTTTGAATTTTCAGATATCCGTGCACATCCCTACTCTGGGCACCTCTGAGGCAGCTTAGGGAAGACTTGGAAACAAGAAGGCTGCACACTCCTCTGAATCACTCTTTGCTGTGTGGATGGTTCGGATGAGAGTAGGGATGTGCACAAATATTCAAAGCATTCAAAATTCAATCGAATTCGATCGAATTCGGACATTCAAATTCAAATCCAATGTCCATACATTCGTTTTTAACATCTGAATGAATTTGAAAGTTTCAAATCATTTGGACAAATCATTCAGACATTTGTATGTGTACAGATACGTATGCATTACATACGTATTTGTACGCATTTGTATGGTTATGTACAGCACAAAAACAGGATGCATATGGCATAAAAATGGGATGTATACGGATGTGTACTGACAAATACAAATGTTGACATTCGTATCTTCAAATACAAATTGAACATTCGTACAAATAGATTTGAATGTATTCGATTCAAATAGAATGTGAATATATTTGAATTTTAAACATTCAAATCAATTTGAGTCTTCGGATATTAGAATCAAATCAAACTGAATCCCAAAAATTGCATTTGTGCACACCCCTAGAGGAGAGCAACAGAGTGACTCTGCAGGCTCAATTCCTACCCTGACCACTTTTTACTGTACCAATCTTAGCCAATCCCAGCCATGTTTCTGGTTCAGTGAAAAGCATCCTGGGTAGGACTCACACTGCCATGAGAGCAAAAAATCATGAAACTGATAGCAGAAGCTGCCATAGTTGCACAGTCCTAAATTAAGCTAAATTAAAGAAGCACAGCTAATTAGAATGGATATATAGAAAGCTATATAAAGCTATATAGAAGATATCTACAGTAGTATTTTAGTAAGGAGGTTGAATTTGCTATAGTTAAGGAGGTTTTGTTTTCCATTTATATTCTTTCATCCTAGGTTAAGTCTATAATTCTGTACTTAAAATAGCTATGTATTTGGGGCATAAACCATGACTGATTATTTCAGGTTCTGTCTAAGAAGATTAGAAGGAAATGTTACTAGCTGAATATAGCCAAAGACCTGCATATAGTATACTGCATGCTAAAGAGAGTGAAAAGTGGGCATAGGGAAGGCACATAGAATATTTCCCCTAAATTAGGGTAGTGTGGGGTGGAAGTGGGAAGAAGAATTGGGAAGCCTATGCACAAATGCCATTATGGGGGTGTGAATGGAGAGTAGTTACCTGAGTTGCAGTCTACAAAAGTGCTGGTTCTGGCTGGAATTTATCACATTCCATTCACCGCTGTAGCCTGACAATTACTAGAACATACAGTTTAATAATACCATGGCTGGATTTGAGGATGCCTTGTGCAAACTGAACATTTGTAGGTGGAAAATGTAGCCTCACTGGGTCTTTTTGACTTACTATTTTCTCACAGAAGTCTCCATTGACATTGCATTCAAATATCTGTAGCATTATTGAGCAAGGATCAACAAAGAGAAATAGCAACAACAAAAAACAGGACCACTTCCAAAGGCCAGCCTGCTAGGCTCTGCATGCATTATTCACTGATACATAACGTCATCTCAGGAACATGGGAAGATCCTGATGCATTAAGAAATATCAAACCAACATATGGGATGTTTCTGCACTTGGCTGCCCATCCACTGGATGGGAAAAGTGCATTACCCACTAATTTGTACTAGTGTTTGCACTTGCACTAGTACATGCCACACCAAAACCCTACACACCCGGACACTCAACTGTGTTTGGTTGCATGTCCAATTGCTGCCATCTGTTTGTGCCACTGGTGTGACTGCAGATACACATGCACTGGCACCACAGTGACAGTGACATGAACACACAGTTGTGTTTGGAGTCATCTGAGGTTCCAGCACGCTTGCGCAGCACCTCAGATGACCTTTAGCACCATTTTGTGCACCACCACTAGTAGACGCTGGGTTAGATTTCTGGATTGAAAATGCTTCCCGCAAGTGCAGATGTTCCTTACCAGAAGCTACCTGAGGTGTCATCAATATGCAGATGACACCCAGCTCTATCTCTCCATGCCATCTGAATCAGGAGAGGTGGTTGAAGTGCTTGACAGGTGCTTAGAGGGACAGGTGCTTAATGGGCTGGATGAGGGCCAATAAATTGAAACTGAATCCAGACAAGACAGAGGTGCTGTGGGTCACAGGCTCTTGGGTCCAAGTAGTTGGGAGATACCATGTCCTTGATGGGGTTACAATATCCGAGAAGGGACAGGTGCGAAATTTGGGGGTACTCCTGGACTCTGCGCTAACACTTGAAACTCAGGTGGAAGCCATGGCCAGGAGTGCCTACTCCCAACTATGGCTGGTGCACCAATTGAAACCTTTTTTGGGCAGAGATGACCTGGCCACAGTTATCCACGCTCTGGTAACAAACAGGTTGGACTACTGTAATGCACTCTACATGGGGCTTCCCTTGAAGACGGTTCAGAAGTTGCAGCTAGTGCAAAATGCAGCAGCCAGAGTGCTTACAGGAACATCTAGCCAGACGCATATTACGCCGGTTCTAAAACAACTGCACTGGCTGCCAATTCACTACCGAGCCCAATTCAAGGTGCTAACTCTGACTTATAAGGCCCTAAATGACTTGGGTCCCAGATAGCTAAAGGAGCGCCTTCGCCCATATCGACCTGCCCGTGTTTTAAGATCTTGAGGGGAGGCCCTTCTGGTGATCCCTCCCTCTTCAGTAGTTAGGCGGGTGGGTACCCGGGAGTGGGCCTTCTCGATATTGGCCCCCAGGCTGTGGAATGGTCTCCCCCTGGAGGTGCGTTAGGCCCCTTCTTTGTTCTTATTCAGGAAGGCACTGAAAATCATTGCTGTTTTTAACTATTCTTATACTTTTGAAACTGCATTTTTAAAACTTGTTTTGTCTTTAAACTTGATATTGCATTTTTAAACTTGATATTGTTTTTATACGTCTGTTCTTAAATGCTGTGAGCTGCCCAGAGACCCTTGGGTATGGGGCGGCATAAAAATGTAAATATAAATAAATGTAAATGTAAATATAAATAAATACTCCATTTTTATTATGCAGCCAAGTATGAATTCGCCTGTGATCTGGTGTCATGTTGTATTGTTCTGTTTTGTAAAACAACAACAATGATGCATTGAGCAGGTTATTGGACTTGATGACCCTAAAGTTCCCTTCCAACTCTATGATTCTATGAAAAAGCAAAGGCTAAGGGGTTGGGGTAGAGATACACAGCATAGGAAGGAGAAGCACATAACAGTAGAAGTGTCTAGGCCCCTATTTGCATGCAAAATGAATGTATATGGCCTTTGCAGAAACTTTGTCAAAGCTTCAACATGGCAAGATCTTCCCCCAACTTGTGTCCCCCATGGCCATGACGCCTTACTTTTAAATCTGGTGGCCACCCCTGCCCTCCTTAGAGCTTCAACTAGGCCTCATATAAGTGCACATACAGATGAAAAAAGGCTGTCCCATTCAGGAATCATGGGAAATCTTATGTGATTCCCTCAGAATTGTGGAGAATTGCAGAAGATTCCCCAGGAATTGTGGAGAGACATGCAAGACTTCCTGCAGTTCTTAGGGAATCTAGTGAGATTTCCCACAAATTGTGAATGTGGATGACGGCCTCTCTAGCTGTGTGTGCATCTCCAGGAAGCCTAGTTGAGCCACTGAGGACAGTTTGATGGCAGCAGCAGCGTAAGGTGAAGCGGGGTGAGGCAGGACACAAAGGAAGGGATGAGGATTCCCTTCACATGTGAACATTCAACAAATGTTTGTGCACAAAGGCAAAGCCCTCTACATTTGCTGGGGGAGTTTGCACGATGATGGGCATTGCCTCCTGTTGATTCAAATCAAATTGAAGGGGGGAATGTGCTTTGTGCATATCCTTACACAGCAGGTCAAGGAAGCAAGAAGAGACCAGATTCTCAAAAGTCACAGTCAACCAATCTTTCCTTCTGGGTTAGACTAGGAGGGAGAAATGTTAGGGATTGGTCCTTGGACTTGGTAAAGAGGATGTTGGGAATGGAAATGCTGGTGCATGCCAGTGGGAGTGCACTATTCCCATCCCCTGGACGAGATGGGAAGTGCAGAAAGGGCCCAGATCAATATGGTCTACCTCCATGCTCACACTCTTTAGCGCACATTTGCTGTTCAATGCAGATGCCTTTGCTTGTGGTTGATCCAGATCTAGCTAATCCAGATCTAGCTAAATATGGATCTAGCTAATATGGATCTAACTAATTAACCAATGTAAGTGCAGAAAGTGGCCATTTGATGCTGCCTTGCTTCCATCTCATGTATTGACTGTCTTAGTAGTGGCACATGGAACACTTTTGCAACTAGGGAATAGAAGATGAATGAACTGTTTGGAAGCCTCTATTTGATCTTCTAGGACTGTATTTAAATCTGCTGCAGATTTCCCCATAGTCCACCACAGCTAGGTCTGCCTGAAAAAGCCTTGTCTGGTTTAGCATCCCATTTTGTGATGCTTCTGAAAGCTCAAAGACAAATGGATGTTCCCTGTTGTTTTCCCTTATCGCATGGAATATTTGAAAGATTTTTTGCTATCTTATATTATATTGAAAGTTACCCTTCACTCTTCACCCTATACCCTGAATTTGAATACCACAGGGGGGAATTATTGTGGATTGTTTTCCCCTTACCAATTCTTTCTTCCTTTACAAGGGACAGTCTGGCAAACAGCAAGTCATACATATTCATAAACGTAGAAATTATGTATTCAAACAGGAAAACACATGAGTGCATGGTAATTTGCATAATTAATTAACTAAGGGTGTTAGAATAATTCTATCTACACTTCTCCACTGATGGATGTTGGAAACAAAACACTCAGAACTCCTCAGAGGGTGGGGAGAGACTTCATTCCAATTGCAGCAAAGGGATTTACCCATTAGCCTAGTTTTATAGTAACCACTGGGATTTAAAATATTAATGAGCTACTTGACTCCAAATTATCAGTGTCTTTAAAAACACTCTATTAATAGGGATTAATTCAGTAAATTAATGTGGCATTTTCCCAGAGTTCTTTATATTTTGGCATGACCCACTGTAGTTTCTAATTTTATAACAACTTAATCATCGCAACATCTCATATTAATGGACTCTGAACACACAACTGCAAAAGTATAAATTGCCAGTGAACAACAGTAGTAAGAGCATATTTACAAGCAGGTCTTGAATTGATATTGCTATACCTTTACAATTTTATATGATGAGGTTTATAAAGGCTGTTCTAACATTTATTTTGGTCCTAAATCCTAGTAACAGGGTACATTTAGGGAACAGACAGGACCATCGGCCTCTTGAGATAGTATATAAGTACCAATAGTATTTTTTTTTTGCTGTAAACTTCAACAGAATGTTAAAGATTCTGCATTTATAACAAAGTAAGCCTAATTTTAGGGACTTCCTATTGCACCGCAAACTTCCAAGGAGATCAGCATTTCAAAAACTAGTTCAAGGAGGCATCAAAAAAGAAAGGATAAAATAATGGGGAACTTCAGCTACTTTTGTTCAACTCATGGGAAAGCTAAAATTAGTTATAGACATGCTAAATGTTTGTTCCTTAGTGAAGACAGTTGTGGAACAAACCAGATGGAAAAGGATCCTGGATTTGATCCTAAGTAATGCTCAAGATCAGATATATAAGATGTCATGTGGAAGCTCCAATAGGGAACGGTGATCACTATATGATAATATTCAACTTAAATCTAGACAGTAAGTTAATAAACTGTAAAGCAGAAGTATTAATTTTTAATAAAGAAAACTTTCTGAAAATGAGGAAATAAAAAAAGGGAAATTAGAGGAGTCCAATCCCTCCCAAATGCAGGAAATGTTTTACAAATGCATACTTAAATGAAGAAAGGGCACTGCCAAGTCCAAGAGGAAACTGGTGTGCTATATGTGTGCAGTATCAGTAATCATTAAAAGCAAGGAAAACTCATTTAGAAAATGGAACACGTGTCCTATTGTTGAGACCTGAGGCATTTTCGCACTACATCCATTCCATTTGGAACGGGTGTAGGACGGGAAGCCTAAGACACTTCAGGACGCTTTGACCATTCACACATAGGAGCGCAGGAACGCGTGTAAATGCGTTCCGGCGTGCCTGTGTGCGAATGCTCAAAGCATTCTGAAGTGCCTTAGCCGGCAAGGGGCGGGGAGACGGCTGCCCAGGCTCCCGCAGCCAGCAAGGCAGGCAATCAGCTGATTGTCAGCCAGCGCCGGCGGGGGAGGCGAGCCCGCGGCTGTCAGGGAGAGAGAAACATGAGCGAATGCTTCTCTCCCAGAACGGCTGCAGGCACTTCGTCCGCGCCGGAACGGATGTAGAGTACTTTAAAGTGCTCTACATCTTGAACGCGTGCAAGACAGCTCCAGACACGTCGGAGCGCAAGCCCCGCTGCGTCAATGCGTATGCCGCGTTCGAGGCTGTCTTGCACGCGTTCGAAAACCCCGTGTGCGAAAACGCCTCAGGACAGAACATAAATTCTGGCAGGACAAATTTGGAAAACAGGAATTCTAATGACCTTTCTGCATTGGGCCTTATTTCAGATTATACCCTGGAATAGGGACCTGTCATCTGCATGCTAGTACAGACTTTGGTTGGCCCCCACCAATGGCTTGCTGTAGTTTGTACAAGCATGTGGATGGCAGAACCCTATTCTGAGATATAAGACCCTATTGTGAAATTAGGCCCAGTGGAGAAAGGGCCCAAGGATTTTATGGAGCACATTACTAAAAACATCAAATGAAATTAAAAGAATTTCTTCAAATGACAAACCAGGAAAGGAACCTTGGGGTTCTAGTAGACAGCTCAATAAAGATGCTGACGCAGTGTGCAGTAGCAATGAAAAAAGCAACACACACACACACACACACAAATTCAATGGGTAATTTAGGAGCAGAACAGAAAATAAGTCCTCAAACACTATTGTACTTTATAAATCTATTCTGAGGCTACATTCAGCATGCCGCTTTGGTCACCTCATCTCAGACAGGATATCGTGAAACTGAATAAAGTGCAGAAAAGGGCAAACAGACAAATCAGGAGATGGAATCGCCTCCCTTATTAGGTCAGATTGTAACATCTAGGCCTCTTCAGCCTTGAAAAATAATGTTTAAAATGTGACTTCCCCGAAGTATATATAATGATGCATGGTGTGGATCCCCCCCCCCCATCACAGAACGTTAAACCATGGGAGTATGGTACCCCAAGAAACTAACGGGCAGAAAGCTTGGGAATGGAGATGTGACCAGTTGGTCCCATACAAGCCCAGATTGTATTGAACAAGAGAGTGTGGAGTGTTCATTTTCAAATTAAAACTTCCCATGGGCATGTTTGATGAGCTGTTCTAAGAATAGTTTTGTGCTGTCAGTCAACTATACAGACCCACCCTCATATTTGCAGGAGTTAGGTTCTAAGAACTAATGTGGTTGCAGGAAACTGCAGATATTACGAATGCTGGGAAATCATTCAAGATTTCCCATGATTCATGAGAAATTGCTTGAGATTTTCCCTGATTCACAGGAAATTATGCGAGATTTTCCATGAATCTTGATGGGTTGGTTACTGAGGAGGGCACGATAGTGCCGGCGGAGGTGGGGAGGCTGATCTGGGTGACTGAGGATTAATAGATCAGTGGTTACTAGATCAGAGATAAGGGATCAGGCCTGTATTTATAAATTTTGTTACTGTGTTGCCTTTTGCAAATGGGTGATTCAAGTTCCACTGGTTGTTGGATACTCTGCTTTGTTTGTGTTTTGCTGCCAGGGAAACAGGTCTATCCTTGGCTGTACTGGGAACCAGGTGGGAGGGGAGAGCCCCCAGGAAGAGAATTTATGAATATAAAAAGACTCAAATCAGAGTTTCCTTCCCTTGAAATGTTTTGGAGAGCTGCTGAATTTATTGTGTCTTGCCTCAAAGTGATGGTTTGTTTCACTAGTCTGCTCTTCTGCTCTGTGACTTCTGGTTTTGGCTTTGACTGCTGCTCTTATATTTGCTCTGGTGCATGTGCCAGTGTGACTGTGTGCTTTCTTTCTCTAATATTTATCTTATCGGGTGTTTTGTTTAAGGATTTGGTTAAGGGGTAGGTACACATACACACATATACACACACTTCTCTTAAGAAAATTGCTTTCTTGTTTACTTTTTCTTACTTAAAGAAGTCAATTTCCTCTACTGCCATACATTAGCTAATTGATTCAGTGCTAGCAGCAGCCTTTGGACAACAGCTCAAACTAGAGTGGACAGAGGGTCTTGTTGGAAACTTTGGTTTGAACCTACCAATCCTGTAGGGAGCAGAAACACCAATGAATAAAAATTTGATTTCTAAATACTGCCACAGCTTTTCACTGTGGTTTCCATTGTGATCTTGGACCAACTTTGTTGATTACCTTACCAACCTGGAATTTATTAGATGCCTTGATAAATGAGGTGGGAGAGGGCATTTAGATGGCAGCAAGTTCAAGAATCTGAAGATGTAACTTCAAGGTTGTGTCCACATCTTTGTGGCATAGGGTGGTTTGAGCAGGAGAAGCTTGCTTCTGACCTCATGGTAAGGTGCAGGCAATCTGTACATCCTGGAATTTGTCCTTCACCATATTCAGAGCTGATAACTCAAGCAGGCATGATGGTCTCTCTTGCCTCCAGTGTGTACAGTACAGCAGTAATAAGAGTGGTGGAAGGTAGTAGACACCCTCAGAGTAGTTTCTACCTCTAGTGACCTTTCCAGAGTGCTTCTTGAGGGTGCATACCACTATACACTCTAAATGTCAAGGACAAGTAGGAATTTTAGTCAGAATGAACCCAGATCTAGTTAAAAAGTTAAATGTTTCATTCAGGGCATAACTGTGGAAAAATTAAGATACTATATTAAATCACTAGAATGTATTCTTGGCAGAGGTTTGGAATTAGTATTTCTCTAAGATGTCAGTGTCCATCTTAAAATAAGAATAAGAATTTTCATCCCTTTTCTCCATAATAAAGTGCAAATTCTTTTCCAATGCAGGCATATGCTACCAGTTTATGGAAGCAGCATTTAAAAACTATGGTAATTAGTTAATAATTATATCTTGATTATGTGTATTGTTGCTTTTGTGTCTCAGAAAAAAATTCTGAATTGATTCATTATACACATGCATGTGATGTTCTTATGCATGTGCAGAGAGCTTCAGGGTGCATCTATGCATGCACAATGAAGTTAATGCATGCACATTGGAAGATACCACAGCCTTGTCCAGGAAAATGTGAAGTACAAATCTGGAAAGCAGATCAATTTTCTGCATTGTGCAGTCTCCTTAGGAGTAAGGGAGTGGTGCTGAAGAAAGGTAAACCACTTACAGTCTGTAGACTCTTCTGCTATCTGTTGAACCATGAATGGTAGTTTGGCAGATCCCTATACTTAATCTGTTTTAAGAAACTGCTATCAATAGGCTGTGGTAATTAAATCGCCTAATTTTTGGTGTTCTGTTGTCAGCAATGACATATAGAATATGTGCTTGCAGGTGGTTTGTATAGTTGCATTATACAAAGAATGGCACATTTTGCTGACCAGAGGTGGCTTTAGACCTGTTCCACCAATGTTATCCAGTAGAGCCACATAATCACAGAGATACCATACTAATGGCATGAGCCAGCTTTTGAAGTGTCATGGCACTCCTAAGACAAGGTGACTGGCTTGAGTATTTGCCTTCTGGTGTAGCATATGGATGCAAAATGCCATAAAACTGCTTTAATGTGTCACGATAGCCCAGTCCCCAACTAATCTTAAATCATACATGTCCAGCCTCAAATTGGGCCCTGCATCTGCTAAGCATGGCCCTGTGGCTGACTGTGGAACAGGAAAAGTGTGCTCAGAAGTATCATGGAAAGGATAACTTTATTAACATAAAACTCACAAGAAATGTGCAAATGCACTTTCTTGGAGAAACTGTAAAATGCTACAAGGTTGCTTGCTTCCAGGTAAATAGGATTGCAGTCTTAGTGCGTGATTGAAAGGAAAGTAGCCAAACACCTCTTACTCTGAATTTGAATGTGGTGGACATGGCCTGGAGATAACCTCTGTAATCCTTTGGAGCTCATCTATGATGCGGAAACTATTTGAGGGAGCAAAATTCCATTGTATTCTCTCTTAGATATAATTTTGAATTATTTTGAAGCGGAAAGGAAGCACACTTCATACAGCGTGGCATTTTACAGGGTGAGGAATTAAGATTTGTTTTGAGAATTTGAAGAGAAAATGAGCTTGTGTATTGCAGGCTGTCTACTTCTTGGAGATTAAAACATGAATATTGCATGAAGGTAGTGCAAGCTAATAGAACCCAAAGACTGGGAAACCATTATTGGAAAATAGTTTTGAATGTTCTTAATATAAAGTTTAAAGATGCTCACTAAGGCTTAATCAGGAAGGGTAAGTTTTGTGCAAGTCACTTCTTACACTTCTAAAAATTAAAATTCAGTTTCTTAACGGTCATTGCTGTTTTGGCTTTTTTTCTCCTTATTGAAGATTAAAAGAATAAAGAATACAATATTTTCTGCTTGTCGGTGCTTGATTTAATTTCAATATGTATTTGATTTTGGTGCACATCTCTGCAGGTCAAGGGTACTAAAATTAATAAAGTTATTCACTTTTATAGTAAGATCAGAAAAACTCTATTTAAGGGAGTTGGAACATTAGAATCTCATTTTCTCCTCAGTACATATTTGCAATTTGCCTAAATCACACACAAATTGCTATATGGAACTGTTTCTACACAGCTTTACTTCTGCAGTGCTTTGTTTTGCACAAATGGCAGTGAGTTTTGTATTGCTCTTCTAAGGCTGTGATCAGAAGCAGGAAAAAAGCATCTCTTAGGTGGCTCAGAAAAGGTGGGACTGTTCACATAATAGTCTGCCCCACCCTCCTCTCAATATCCTTCTGTGGTAGAAAAAGTCAATCAGAGAAGACTTGGGGACATGAAAGCCATATACTGTCTGTCTGAGTTGCCACTTTTGTTATGTCTGAACACAGCCTAGGACAAACTTATTTATATTTCATTGACTATCTCCATTGTTCTTTAGAGTCCCAATGGAACCTGGTTGTGTACTAACAAATCCAGCATTATCTTCTCTGATGGAAAGCTGTTTCCATACAGCACAGGCCATCCCATGTCATACTGGACTGATTCAGGCATCCCACTTCACCAGGCTGCTGCTAGCTTGCTCCAGGGCCCATCCACATTCCCTAAGGGCGATCTTAGCCCAACACTGGGGGCCTGGAACAAAAATTCCTTACCTTTAAAGTTTCCAGCCAGGATTGTTTTGCCTAGGCATCCAGAAATAGGGCACATCAGGCACTGCCTCTGGGTGCTGGGCAAAATGGTGCCAGGGATGGTATAAACATAACTTTAATCAAATAGGCCACTCTAATGCCTCATTTTGTGTCAATGAAAGAGTGTACCAAAGTATGTGGCCTCCAGTAGACCATTCTATAGTGCAAACAAGGCATTCCAAAGGATAGCTTGGGCCAATGCAAGCTGAAGTCTCTAGGCTCATGAACACTTCATAGTCCTGATAACAGGCAACTTTTTAAAAATAAAACAATGATGAAAGTATTTCCTTTGTAATCGGTGGTCATATATGACCACTCTACTGGACCAGAATTTAGTGACTGTGAAAAGAAACAAACCATGCACATTTCCTAAACCGGTTCAGGATAGATGAATAAACCCCACAGGATTAGGCCAAAGCCTGTTCACAGGTACTAAACAGTAAGAGGAAGAAGAGGTGTTTTCTGCATTAAACTTGTCTTCCTTTCCAGTTATGACAGGCAAGGCAAATATCAGTTTATGTACCTTCACTATAAGAACAATTACAAAAAGTATATTAGCTATGAAGCCTTTAAGTGGGATTTATGCAAATAGCTTGATCATTCCCAATTCCTTTTTTTGGTTTAAGAGGCTTTTAGGATAGGAAAGAGGATGCTTTGTATATAATGAGGGCTACAAAGGAGAAGATCATAATCATAATGCAGTAGAATTAAATGCTCTTTCTTAAAATAACACAACAGGCACATAAAGTGACAGCTTGGGAAATAAGGGTGCTTCCACACAGCACCTCCGAAATCTGGATCTAATAGATCTGGATTTCGGAGATGTGTGTTAACATTAGATCCAGATCTATTAATCCAGGTTAAGGTAGATCCGGATCTAATAGATACAGATCCACCGCCGGTGCTTCTGTCCGCACATGCAGTGGAGGGACAGATTTAGATCTGGATTTGAGATCCAGATCTATGGAGGCCCACCCAGATCTATGAGGTCCAGATCTATGGAGGCCCAGATCTATGGAGGCCCACCCCCGGCCTGCGATGATTGGCTCCTCTGGAGCCAAGCATGGCGGGCTGGGGGACTCCAATTTCGGGGCTTCCCCTCACCCCTAACCCACCCTGGGGTGACTGGCCGAAAACCCCTCCTTACCTTAACGCAGCCAGCAGGATTCTAGCTGCAAGGTCCCAGTTTCCTTCGCGCCTGCGTCCTGCACACCTCCTGAATGGCCAGGGCAGTGCCTGGGTTCAGGAGGCTCTCTGCACAGGCACCGACCCTGGCCAATTGGGAGGCGTGCTTTGGACAGGGCTGCGTGCCTGAGCAGAGAGCCTCCTGAAGCCAGGAGCTGCCCTGGCCAGTCAAAAGGCACGCAGGACGCAGGCATGGAGGCTACTGGAACCTCACAGCCAGAATTGGGCTGGCTGCATTTAGGTAAGGAGGAGTTTTCATTCGGTCACCCCAGGGTGGGTCACCCCAGGGTGGCGATCCACCACTTCTGGGGCAAGGGGGAGTCTGAAATCGGAGTCCCCTGGCTCACCATGCTCAGCTCCAGTGGAGCCAATCGTGGCGGGCTGGGGGAGGGCCTAGTTAGGGACCCTTTTCACTGTGCGGACACGTCCGTTTTGGATATGTCCTAACAGTGAAAACACCCATTAAGACCTACTTTTATGTGGTCTTCCGGAAAGCCGGTTTAAGCACCCATTAGAGACAGATAAATGCGGAAGCGGCTTTTCCAATCTGTCTCTAATGGGTGCTGCTGTGCAAACGTGGTTTTCCGGAAGTGTCCTTAATGGGTGCCGCTGTGCGGACACAGTTTTCCCATTCTGTTGTTAATGGGTGCCGCTGTGTGGACGCGGCTTTCCCATTCTATGCTTAATGGGTATTAAAGGTTCAATGCGGAAGCCCCCTAACTGTTTGCTTAAAACATTTCTGTACCATTTCTAAATTACAAAATTTCAAAGCTATATACAATCAGACTTAAAAACAAAAGTAAAATTGGTTTAAAACATCAAAATATTGAAACAATGGCAGTTTCCATACAGGAAGAGGGCCTTTCCAAATTAAGATAAACAATCAACTCACTCAAAGCTGCAGCTTTCATGCTGTCTCTATTCTGCTGGATGCTCCTGCCTATCAAAGTCTCAGCTAGGGAATTCCCAGCAATGATTTTCCAATGACATTTGATTTAAGAGCAATGTATAAAGTATTGCACACTGGATATAATGACTTTTGATGTATTCTCCCAGATTTTTAAGAGCCTTTATATTGATTAATGTTGTCTTAGAACACTTTCTGTACTGAAAAGGAGCTTTGATGAAGGAGCTTGGGTATCCATGTTTTAGAATTAGGGCCAAAACAATGATGTTACAAATTTGAGATCCCCCACTGCCTTTTCTTCTGTGAAAAATGCCCCCTATAACATGAAAATAATTACATTATTTCAAAGTAGCCCATTGCACTGCACCAAGTACCTATGGGATTTTTGATTGATTGATTGACCAATTTATTTATTTAAAGAATTCATATCCCACCCTTTACCGAAAGATCCCAGGGTGGGTCACAACAATAAAATAATAAATATTTAGAATGATCTAAAATATATTTAAAATACAACTAATCTTCCCTCCTTCCCATTCTGCTACTAAAAGGGCCTCAAATAACACTGATGAATCCAGGAGCATCCCTAAATCATGCACCTACTCTTTTTGGAGCAAAATAACCATATCCAGAATTGCATGCCCCTTATCTTCCTGGACTCAGGACCCTAGGACATACAGTACCTCTGTCTTGTCTGGATTCAGTTTAAATTTATTGGACCACATCCAACCCATTACTTTCTCCAGACAGTGATAGAGCAGAAGGAGCAGAGAGATAACATTGGGTGCCATCAGCGTATGGATGGCACCTCACTCCAAAACTCCTGATGACATATCCTAGTTGCTTCATATAGATGTTAAAGAGCATAGAAGGCAGAACTGACTTCTGGTAAACTGCACAAAAGTCCCCCAAAGTCCTCCTTTGATGCTTTCTACGGCGTACCCTGGAGAAGCAAATCTATATAAAATATTGCTTCCAAGTCCCACTCCCAAAGCCACTCTGACAGGGTACCATTGTCAATAGTTTTGAAAGTCATTGAGAAGAATGCCAACATGGCCTTATTGCCCTGTTCCTATCCAGATAAAAGTCATCCATTAGGGCAGTGATGGCGAACCTTTTGAGTTCGGTGTGTCAAAATTTGCAAGAAAACCTAGCTTAACTCGGGTGCTGTGTCACATCTAGAAATATCCATAATTTTGTGATATTTGTAGCTCTAGTAAAAAAGTTTTATTTTTGATATATGTATTTTATTAAAAGCAAAAACAAATAATTCTTTACATTAGTCACTTTTGTTGCTAAATCTTCAATTGAAAGTTGGTATTTCATACACTTCAAGAACAAGCAAGCACTACACGCCCAGGTGCCAGGGTGACCATGTGTGTCACCAAAAAGGGCTTGGCGTGTCACCTGTGACACGCGTGTCATAGGTTGGCCATCACCGCATTAGGGTGACCAAGACATTCTCCATGTCAAACTCCTGCCTGAAACCAGACTGGAATGTGCTTAGAAATCTGTTTCCCACAAGCAGGTCTGCAGTTGGGTAGCCACCACTTTCTCATACATCTTGCCCAAAAAGGGGATATTAGCCAGCAGATGGTACTCATTTAATACTAGGGAAGTGCACAAATGTTTTTACTGTATTCGATTTGAATTGAATAGAAAGCAGGAAAATTCATATTTGTTTGAATAGATCCCCTTCAAATGTGGTAGGATTCGTATTCGATACGAATATTCAAGCCCATACGAAGCCCATAAGGAGCTTCATATGAATGTATCAAAACAATAGATTAGAATTTGAATGTCACTATCTGAATGTGCTAACATTCGGTTCAAACTGTCAATCTTCAAATGTGCCAAAATTCAGTTTGAATTCAAATGTCCGAATTTGGCCAAATTCATATGAGTTTTGAATGTTACAAATATTTGTGCACATCCCTATTTAATACTGCTAAATTAAGGGAGCTTCTTGTTGCATAATGACACCTCTTCATCCTGCAAAGAACCATTTATCATTCTCTGGACAGGAATCAAGGAAGCAAATAGCTGGCCAAAACCCTGTAAGCTGCTTGCCCACTTCCTCTGTCCACAATTTATCAGCCTCCTTTGGGGTGGCTCTAAACCACTTTCAGTCAAACCTATCCAGCAGTCCTTAAAAATCCTGCATGAAGGAAACACTATTAAAACATATGTCTAGGGAAGTTCCCATATCGGCAGGCTTCAGGATTAGAGTATATAGTTACAGCAGGGACTCTGCAGGATGAATTACATAACAGTTCTTCCTTGTCTCTCAAGACAGAGGATGCCAATAACACAATGCCAAGTATAAAATCTGGAATCTGGTCCACTAGCTGATTTTCAGCCTGATTTAGAGGCAGCCTGAATAAGCAAATGTAAGTTGAGGAGTATTCTGTATGGACTAAAGGTGGAGGTTTTGTTGTCAATAGCAACCTGAAGTTCATGAACAACAGGCTAATGGAAGCGTCTCTTTGATCTTAATTGTGTGCACATTGATATTTAGTTCCATGAGTCATTGCTACATTTTTTAAAAAAAAGTGGAATCCTTGTCCCAGTTAACCTGAAAGCTAAAATACTAAATGCAACCCAGAGAGTTTGAACATTTTTTTTCCCGTTATATAAGGTAGATATCAATGCCCTAAATCAGGAGAAAAAGATGAGGGAAATGAAAAAGAAATTAGCTATGAGAGCACTCTCGGGAATGATTGAAGTACAAGGTTCCTTCTAATTATGAAAAAGGTAGAAATGTTTAAAATGTACAATAATTTGATATATTCATTGGATAGTGAATGCAGTAATACTATATTAAATCTCTGTTGTTTTTTTAATTTGTGGGCTGCAGAAGGGTGGGGATAAATATCAGTCAAAATTCTTAAGTCCTAGTTGGAGAGGTATTTTTGAAAAGAGAGACTGACTTCAGGCTGCAGAAGAAGTGTTGGTGCCAATTGGACCATGTAGTCCAATCCTCTAATTTGTACAATAATCCAAATCAAAGCAACTTCAACAAGACGGCTGTTCACTTTGTACACAAACATATCCAGAGGGAGCAGTCACTAGTTTTTTAAGGCCATGCCTCCATATCCTTGTGCAGATGCCGTGGTAAAGCATCTGAGGTTTGGAATATCCACAGTCAGTGTCATGAAATGTTCACCAAAGAACATGTAGTCCATCCAAAATGCCTGGGAACGAGGGCACAAAACTGTGCTCTCCTGGCAAGTACTTCATCTGCTGCTTCCTCAGACATGGAGACAAGAACGTTCCCAGCAATGTGGGGAGACTATTTTGTATCTTTAGCCCATTATTATTTTGTGCTTTGCCTTCTGCTATAATTGAGAATGTATCATTGTTATCTTCTGTGTGACAATCCTTTGAGAAGAAGGTTACTAAATTTCCCAGCCCCAAAGTCAATGATATTAAATTCTCTGAATATCTTCTGGTAGGACTTAATTTCTATTCTCCTAAAACCCTCCTTGCACTCTCTCAATCTGCTAATTTTTTCTTGAATCATTCTTAGACTGAGGAGTGCACAGGACTATATGCAGTAGATAAAGTGTTAATAAAGCACTATATAGCTGACTTAAGGTCCAGTTTGTGGTTCATTGAAGCTGCATCTGTATAAGGATGAAAGGCAATCAGTATGGTGTCAACATGCTTGAGGGGGTTGGCCTTTTCGTACCTAGGTGATTGGGGGAGGCCTGGGAATGCTCCTGCCTCCCCCACAAAGCATGGAGGCTCTTCCATCTGGAAACAGTTCAAAGTATGTGGGCCATCCCAGATCACACTCCAGAATTATACTAGGAACACCTGTGGTGCTACTAATAAACTCCTAGATGCATGTATTTGCATATGGAGGCTGCCTATGGGTAGGGCAGTTAACCTATAGCAGTGTGGTTGTGTGCTGCGTTGCCCAGTCACTGCAGCAACAGCCACCATGCATGGCCATTGTTGTGGTGAGTGGGATGTTCCAGGACGGCAGCATCTGCATCCTGGGCATGTCCCAGGGAGCTTTGGAATGGAACCAACATTCTAAATGCAAACACTTGCATCCATCCCTGATCTTCACTTCCCTGGGACAGAAGTGAAGTACAAAAATGCCCTAGAGTATGAAAATGTAAACACCTTCAGAAAAGTCTTGCAAAGTGAGATAAAGAACTGAGAACACCCCACTGGTCTCAAACACCTACACCCCTTTCATATGTAGTTGCACCAGCAACCTAGCCAACCAACTCAGGGCAATGAAAGTTCTTCAGCTTCAAGAGGCACAAGGAATGAGGCTCACAGCATGTAGATGCCATTCACCATGCCTCTGTAAAGGGAGCAAATGTTCCTGGCCTTTAGGTGCTTCCCACTGCTGTGCTTTGGATCCGGCAATGAATTCCTAGATCTATTTTGTCCTTGTATATCTGACTTTGATTGATACTTTACATTATCTTAAATTATATAGACTCTATTAAATATTTATATTAATTTCTATGTGGTACTAAGTGTAACGCTTTGCATTTGCTTCTGCTGAATTCCACCAGATTTCATTGTGTTTGGAAGAGTTCAGGATTCTTTTGCATTGCTTTTGATAAGAAATGATTTTTTTATAGAATCTCTAGAATTCCCTAGGTACGAAGGGAAAGCAAAGAATACTAAATCTAGGTTTTGTTTCTCATGCATCTATTTTTTCATGCTGTTTTGTTCTCAAAATTTTCTTTTGAGACTTCAGTGAGAGAGTCTCCATGATTTTACAAAGCATGTGATTGCAAATGAAAAGAATTAGATAATATTTCATCAATTAACTATTACAAATAGCTTAACTGAAGGAATTCACTTTTTCCAAGACAACAATATTCTTTGCTGATAGATTTGGACCTATTGCTATTTTACCTTAGCCTTCAATCCACCAGAAATTATAGTGTCTGATTGGGTAGATGTCAGTATGACAGACCTAAAGTTAAGAACACCAGAATCAAGATAAGATTACGGTTAGTTATCTTTGTAATTTTATCAGATTTTCTTGAGCTTACGTATTGCAGAGTCCAGTGGTTAAAAATTATATCATCATGTCTCTTTCTTTCTTTATTCATGTAGCTTTGGAAACATAAAAGACAAACAAAAACGGAAGTAAGGCACCTTGAAATTTTCTTGTTGCTGTTTTGAGCTTCAGTAAAATGTAAACTAATACACCAACCTTCACAGCTGGAGGAAAAATTATTCTAGTAGTTTTAATTAGAAGCCATTCATTACAACTGAGTATAAGTAAGCAAGGTGAATATTGATGCTGTTCTATAGTAAATATTTTTTTAAAAAATCCAGCTCAGAAACAGCCCCTTCTGCACAGGAGCGTACTGCATGCAAACTGTGTGTGGAGCGTGTGTGCTTACCTTCTCCAGCAATGTCCCCATCTGCACCTCTATGGTGCACGGAGGGGCATGTGACACACCACACAAGCGTGCTGGTGTGTCACATGATGTGCTGGCATCACTGCATTTGTGTGGCATGTCACTGTTGTCACAGCAATGGTGCCACCACATGCAAATGTCCCCCTGCTTTAGTATTAAGATGTACTGGAGAAGCCCTTTTGACAGTGCTTCTACCTGCGGAGCTGTGAGATAGCTGCCTTTGCGATAGCTTCCAGACAATGAAATGACAACTTTTATGAAGGGTGTCAACACCATCACTTTATACATTTGGATGGTAGACAAAGATGGAGCTCTATACTGTGCAATTGACTAAAGAGGCAGTTCTCTTTCTATGCTCTATACTATATTGCTTATAACTGCTTTCAATTTCTATATTTTTGTCTTTAATTGTTGTAAATCTGAGACCTTAAGATTTAATGCAGGATCTAAATGTAAAAAATAAATAAACTCAAAGATCTTCCTACAGTCAAAAAGAAAAAAACAATATAAAATATTCAGTTTTTAAAAATCCTTTTAAAGGAGTGGGAAATCTGGAAGACTAAGGGAAAAGGAAATTTATCCAGAGTTATATTCCACTTTTCTATAATCATTCAAGAATGAGAGTTGAACTTAGGCACATGGAGAGTTAAAAGGAACCAAGAATCAAGTGTTGAAACACTGCAAGGCAGGAGAACATTATAAACACTGGGGAGAAACTGAAACATTGTGGACATAAAATGTCACATCTGGAGCAGTGAAAAACAGAAGGAAATGAGAGAGGGCTGCAGGTGAGAGTGAAACTTCAAGTCTCAGAATAATGGAATTGATAAGCAATATGTTGGTTCTAAATTAAAATTTTGGGGTTGATAAGGAGTTAATAGGGTTTACTTGCATTAGTTCTTTCCTATTTTGTTGAACAATTGAGCTCTAACAATCAAGGAAAGAAAAAGGTATACACTTAGTTTCCAACAATTTTTTTTTTTGTTCCCACATGTCTAACTCTGGAGTGGAAATCTATCCTGTAATGTAACCTTTTTTCCCCTATGACCGAGGTTTAAAGATTTCAAATCAAAATATTGCAATATTGGGACAAAGTCAAAATGTGCAGTTTTTCTGAAACTCAAATTATAACAGATTCTATGAGTGTGAAATCATCTTTTGCTAAATGATCTGTGATATTAAAAAAGTCTAGCATAAAGATTTCTGGTAAATCAGCCTCATACATTTGAGCAACTCCATTTTTTAAATGCAATCAAAATAAAAATGTAATAGAGGAAGATATATGCTTCACTCCAGAACTTGTGTTAGTTCACCATTATAGAAACTCCAATAAAAACATCAAAGATAAGATTCCTCTCAGTTATCTGTTACTAGCAGTGAAATACACCATAAGAAAAGCATGGAAGATCACAGATGCTTAAACAATCAGTTCCTGGAGCCAAGTAATCTGGGATATTTTCTCATATGAATGAATTACCTATGAAGTAAAATTATTCCAGGGCCCAAAATTCAAGATTTCATTTATGGATATATGGGGTCCTTATTTGATATATGGGTTCGTTATGCAACCACTATCAAATCTCTAGAAGTTTTAACTAAATTGAAAATAAGCTGTATAATTATCCAGTATTATATGTTCTGTGATTATTATTAAATTTCAATTTTAGGTAAATTAGTTAAATTTTAAACTGTTTTTAAATGTTATTATTTTATTTTATATACTTTCTATATATGTTTGTTTATATTTGCTTATGTTTCTATTACTAATAATAAAATTAAAAAATCAGTATGCTTAGAGAGAGCTGTATATGTAAATGTCTATGCTGATGAAGCTAACACACACAAAAACCATTTAGGAAAATTAAAAAATGTCAAGTGAAATTATTTTTAAAATGCACCTACATGAACAATTTTTATGAAAAAAAATAAAGTGTTTTTATTATCATCTTCAGAAAACTTTAATTATCCCACTGGCTGTTTAATGTGCTTGGAACTTCCCCAGAAGTTTTGATTTGGGCAATTCTAGAAGCATTGCAATGTAAGATGCAGAGATGTGCCTAACTGGTTCTGACAGAGCCCAGTTTATATCAAACAGGCAGTGTTTGAGATTTTCAAACAAAAATTCTAGTTCACAATTTTTTGCTCTTTTTAAATGCCTTTCCCTATGTATTTTTAAGGGATTGATCCAACTTGAACAGGTTGTCTGTTCAAAAAGGAAGCTTGAACTGAACCAACCCAAGCACTCTTTGGGCCTTTCTGCACTGGCCGTCGAAAACCTGATCTAAAAAGTTCCATTTTTCAGCAAACCATTCTTTCCCAGGATCTGTACCAAATAGGGACAGATCCTCACAGGCCCCATGCATCCGCACATGTGTGGGGTGGCTGTGGCAAGGCCGGATCGGGCAGCCAGATCACCCAGGTGCTGTGCGGAAGCCACAGCACCCAGGGCAGTCAGATTCCTGCACCACTGATGCCGCCCTGGAGCCACAGGAGTGGAGCGGGTAGCTGCCAGTCACCAAGTATTTCCGGTGGCACGCGGCATGCAGGGGAGGGCAGAAGGAGGCAAACAAGCCTGCTTCTGCCCTCCCCAAGATGGAGGCCACTGGGACATCTGGCCTTCGCCTCTCTGTTTGCAGAAGCTGTGGCTTCCCTCTCACTTGAGAAGATGCCATCATGTCTTCTCGGGTGAAGGGGAACCCGGCAAAGCCGGCTGCCGGCCTTCCCATGCTGGCTCTGAAGGAGCCAGTGGTGGAGGCTGGTTCCTTACAGCTGGGCATGCGCCAGCAATCGGGCTTTTCCCCTGCCATTGCAGAAGTGTTTGCTTCCGAATGGTTTCAGGGGAAAAGCCAGATGTAAGACCTAATTTCTTAGGTATTACACCTGGGTAGGATTTTGGCAGCAAAACCAGTTTAAGAAACCGGTCTTGCACACCAAAATGCGGACGTGGAGTCCTCAAAGGGGCTCCAATGTGGCCTTCACTGCGGAAGCCATGTCTTAATCCCTCCCCGAACAGGCTCTAATTCTGTTTTTAGAGCCTGTGCGGAAAGGCCCTATATCCATTTTTAGGGCCAGTGCAGAATGGCCCATTGTTCTATTTGAAAAGAAGCACAATTTTAGGTTTGTGCATATTTTTAGTGAGAAGGAATTTGGTGGGTCAAATTAATGACTATCATGATGAATAGCCACTTATAATCCTGTTCTCCTTGAGCTTGTCTAATTTCCTTTCAGAGCCACTCGAACTAGTGATTATTATTATATAGTAGCAAATCCATATTTGGCGTCTCAGTGCTGATTATATTTTCAGCTGGAGAAGTTTCATCAAAAGCATTAACTATTTCTGTTCTACTTGACCACTAGAACCACACAATGTGATTCCTTCTTCTCCTCTCCTTTGGGTGTGATCAGATAGCAGCTTGCTGCTAGAATTTTGGCCCAAATGTTTCCCTCATCATAAATGGACTGGGAATTTGTAAACAGAGATGAAAATCATACACAGCAAAAAAATAAATGATCTTACATCATCACAGCTGTTAGGGAATGGTACAAGGATGAGCACATTTGACTATGCTGGTCCTGTTTCACTGCTACGACAGGATTTACAGAAAATTTCAACACAAAGGTTGATTTTGATCATTCTTACTTCCTTAACAGTCTCACTTTCAGGGCCTTTTCACACCTTTGTTTGGACCAAAGGCCAGCAAACCTCTGGGATACCTTGGATATTTGCACTTTGGGATGCTGGATGCATCCCAACCTTGCCTGGCACTTCCCTACATGTCAGGTAAGTGCAATCAACCAGCAATTGCATTGCCACAGCAATGATGGCAATGGAAATGCATAGCACCCCTTGCCACAATGATTGGGTGATGAGGTATGCAACTTTTGCTGTGCTGTGCCGTGCAACTCCACACACCATTCGCCTAGTAGAGGTGTGAAAGAATATATGCCAGTGTGTCCGGTCTGGAAGGTGTGGAGCTATTTCTGTGATGGAAGCATTTCCAAGAAGTGCATACTTATACCTTACAGAAACATAAAGGTACTTGGACTTACTCTCATTTAATCTACATTGGGTAGCCTTTTCCTATCCAAAATGTAAGCGTCTATCTCCAAACACCCTTTATCTAGTTGTACAAAACATTCTCTTGCTATGTGTCTAAGACAATACAAAACAGCCCATATAAAGGAACAAGTTCCCAAATTCAGGGAAGTAGTACTTGTCTATTGCTAATACATATTCCTTAGAACTTGACCCAGAAATATTTTCTGAAACAAGAAGGCTGTAAGAAAGATCAATGCAGAACAAATCCTGACATAAATAAAACTGAGAACCAGAGATCAGCAAACAGGGCACTGCAAAATATTTTGCAATTACTGTGTTCCACCTCCACCTTTGCCTTGACTTGCAAATATGTCTAGGGTATCACAATATTTAATTTGGCTTTTGCTTTGGGTTAGGATAAAACTGAATGTGAAGTGCTGTATTTAAAAGCTATGAAGAATTTGGGGAAAGAAAGCATCCATAGAAGATTTGCACCACTCTAATCGAAATGACAGATGGAACAATGAAAAAGCAAAACTCAACAGTTTGCAGTATGAAGCCTAAGCTGCACTGACAGATAGAAACACTTTCTGCAAATTAATGAAGTTCAGAAGAGATGTCAGAGGTGACAATCATAATAAAAAGCTGGCTTTTAAACTCTACGTTCAATCATATTGAGGAAGAATTAAATTGAGTAAGAACAAAGGCATTGGAGATCTTAGAAGGATAAAAAAAGTTAGGTCAGTCCCTGAAAGCTGTTGCAGGAGGATCAAGGAGATGAAAGATAAAAATTGACCAAGCTTTGGTTCTAAAGCACTTGCATGAGAAGATGAAAAATAGCTGCATGCCTCAAGATTTGTTTTCTTCAGATATGGCAAAGATGCTTAGACAAGAAGTCAAGGCCACTGACCCACATTTACAAAAATCTGGAATGGAATTTAAGTTCCAAGTAAAAATGACAGAATAAAGAAGTCTGATCAGATTTATATATTTAAAGTTTAATGAAAAGAACCAGTAGCCTGAACAAGGATTTAAGGAAATGACATACTCTATATTGGATTTGAAAATTAATTATTACAAAACATAGGCAGAAACATGTTACAATCATAGCCACAGATTTTGCTCTTTTGAGTTATTAACTTCTTTCCCACATGTCTTCCAGGGACAAATCTTTGAATCTATCCTCCTTCTTGTTGTTGAAATACTTTTCCTTTTGCATTATTGAATCTGGTACTCTAGGAAGAAGACACTTCCTTCCCTATCCAAAATGCTTATTTGTAGCCTGATGCATATAAATCATTTTAGGGAGGTTCGCGCATCTTCTTCTAATGCTACATCCTGCAATACATCTTGAAGTTTCCAAAGTTTACAGAAAAATGCTATAATGTCTCCCAAAAAATATCTCATTGTTATTTTGGATTGCTAGGGATCCAAATAGTGTGACCCACTTTTATTCCCCCCCCTTTTTTGCCCTTGCTGTGGAACCTTTTGTGTGTCACATCCTTCAGAACCCAAATATCTAAGGCTATATATTAGAAGATCCCCAGGTTACATGTAACCTGTATGCAGATGATTGTCTGGTATTCTCAAGTAATCCTGATCAAGAAATCACACATTTTTATAAGATATCTGACCCGAAATAAACATCACAAATTCCTCTGCTTTATAAAAAAAAAAATTCACCCCAGTATAATAGAATTTACTGGAACATGGGAATCAATACAGCACATAGAGGGGTTGAAGTATCTAGGTATTTTGATTAAATGCACTCCTCAAGTTGAATTATACAGTAGTGTGGAAGAAAATAAAACAGGGAGATTAACAATGGAAAAACTAATCAACTTATTTGACTAGATAGCAGAATTGAAAATAAGTGTTCCCAAGATATATCTATTCCAAACTTCACAGATCTGTGTAGCTCCTTATATAGTGAATAATTGGAACAAATTCCTGTTAAAGTCATTCTGCCAAGGGAAAATGCCTGATTAGAATTTATTATTTATAAAAACTAAAGAGGATGGGGGTCCCAGATTTATCCAATTATTACCATACTTTTCATTTAAAGAGTTTTTCTCTTCCGAGATCCAGCAATACATTAGTGTGTGAAATATGAGTTAAAGAAAATAAAAGGCAGTGATAATAATATGAATATACTATTCTTACCACTAAGAATCAAATGTGACAATATAACAACGCCGTTTTTTAATCTATTATTAGAATCTTGAATAGGATAATAGGATAAAATATCTTCCAAGTCTCAGTATTAGTCTTATGGAGAAAGACTTATTGGAAGAACAAGAATTTTATAAAATCAAAGACTTTTGTAATATGGAAGGTGTTCTATTGCCTATCAATCAATGGAAGGAAATATTACAACCTCCATCAAAATATTGGCTTATTAGATATACTGTAGTATATTAGATACCTTGAAATTTATTGATTTAATTGAAGGAATACACAGAATATGAACAGAATTCATCATGGGAGCCAATGTCCACACTGGTATGTTCTTCCACTTGCCCCATGCAGTTGTGATAATTCCGGAGGAGCTATACTGGAATTAAGCTAACAGTAACATCTGGAGACGGCCATGGCCGTGTTTCATGAATCTCAAAAAAAAGAGAGAGAGAGAGAGAGAGAAAAGAAAAGAAAATACTTCTAGTTCACTTTCATTCTATAAAAAAAGAACAATGATTTAAGACAGGAACAGCTACAAGTTCTCTTTCTAGAAGCTACTGAAATTATATATGTGACTAAATAAGTATTCCCTGCCCCTTGGACATCATAAGAATCATGATATAGATTTTCAGAGACATCAAAATGTTCAGCACAGGAATCTCTCTATTTAATTTGAAGTCTTTAAGTACTGTGTTCTGTATCTCAAATCCACTCCTGGTGTAGGGCTGGCCACCCTATACTGAATAAGCAATCAGTTCCAAGCTGAAGATGGATTAGTCCTGGGGTGATACAGGGCTGTTCTATGCCAGCTCCCATGAAGTCCATACTGGGGGCCTTCAGAGCTCCCAGGGGTCTCCTTCAGCAGCATGTCTTCTTGTGCCAGCAAAATGGTATACTGGACCTTGTAGGCATGCTACCTACAAACCTCTGTGGTCTGTTATACCACCCCCTAGTATGCCAGTAGACTAAGAATATGCACAGTTTTTTTTCTTGTTTGCTTTGCATCAAAGCAAATGGGGTGGAACTTCACATTTGTGTGAATGGTTCCACTTTTGAATGTGCTAGGCATCAAATTTGCTCCAAGGTCACTTTGAACCCCTGACATCACCAGTTGCACCTCCAAATCCATTTCAAGTCTATTCCAAATCCGTTCTGAATCTGCTCCAAATCCACTCTGAAGCTTCAAATGAAAGCACACAAGTTTTCACCTTGCATGTGAAGGTCAGTCTTTGAAAATTGCCAATGTGAAAATTCAAATGTGAAAATTCAAACCTTCACAATTCTTACAAATTGCAAAGGTAATGAACTTTTGGCCCATCCCTACCGAAAAGCAGTCTTCTGGTAGACTAGACCAGGGGTGTTTTTCCACTGTCACTAAAAGTACCCATTAATTACCCATTAATGGGTATGTAATGGCATTTTTGTACCCATTAATGGGTACTTAATTGGTACTTCTAGTGACAGTGGAAAAACACCCCAGATTGTCATTTTAGGGGGTTTTCCCCCAAGCACTAAGTACCCATTAAGTGTCCATTAGGCTCAGACCAGGAAGACCCATTTCCACTGCAAACCCCATTAGAACCTGATTTGTTCACACCTGTACTAGGGGAATCCAGATTAAATGGATCCTTCAGGGTCTATAATGCATATTTCCTGTGGACCCCATTAAAAGGGTCTACAATCTGATCTTCAGGTATCAAATCCAGATTAGATGGTGCACATTCACACTGTGATCAGGTTGCTGGGGTCTGGGGGGGAGCTACAGGGGGCACATTGTTGGGGGTGGGTGCCCAAAGCCCTAAAGCTTTGAAGCTGGTGCCTATTCTCCAAAGGTGGCTCCAGAGACAGCTCAAGAAACAACTCCGGAGAATGGCACAGGCTTTGAAGCTGTCTGCTGGAGAACTCCGAAGAAAAAGAGGGAGAAGAAGAAAAGAGATGGCTATTCAACCCTGCTCTCCTCATCCACACAAAGGGACTCACATCAGGACTGGGCTCCAAAACCGCTCTATAGCTTAACTTCAGAGCTTTGGCCCTGTTTATAGAGTTGTTCTACAGAGCTTTGGCCAGGCTCTAGAGAATCTCCAGAATGGCTTGCCACAATCTCCGAAGAATCTCCAGAATGGCTCCGAACTTTGCTCCCCCTATGCATGTCATCCCCCCACCCCTGAAAACATGGCATGATGGACATCTCCCACTTGGGTACAGATGTATGCTCCACATGGGTGCTCCAGTGTTGCCCCTGTAAGCTTGCCTAGCACCCACTGCTATTGGGTGCTACACTGCCTGTCGAGATGCATCGGGTATTCCTTAGATCTGGATCTTCTAAATCCAGATTAGTTGAAGGACCCATTTCCTAGATCCGGATCATCTTAGATCTGGATTAAGGGAAGTAAGTGGAAAAACGCCCTTAGGTGCCCTTGCCTGATCTATACTATGGCCTGTGCAGATGGAGCATTCTAGCATAGGGCAGGGCTAGAGATGTGCATGAATATTTGAAACATTCTATATTTGTACAAATTCGTACGAATTCAGACATTTGTATATGAACTGAATGTTCCAAAATTCATACATTGACATCTGTACGGATATGAATGTTTTGGAACATTCATACGAAGCTTTGGAACATTTGTGAAATGGGGAGGTGGGAAAGCAGGTGCACCAGTCACATCTGCAACAGATCCAGAGTGAATTCAACATGGTTTGAGAGTGGGTTCAAAGTGGATTCAGGGTGGATTTGATGCTTTCAAAGTGGTTATGTTACGGGATACGTATCAGATACATATTGGATACATATGGATACCTATTGGATATTTGTACAATTACATATGAATACATTCGTATTAAATAGAATCCTACCACATTCGAAGGGGATCTATTTTAATAAATAAATACAAATTTTCTTACATTTGATTCAATATGAATCAAATACAAAAAACCATTTGTGCACACCCCTAGGCAGAGCCTCTGCTATTCCGCACTAGTGTGCTGTAGATAGCAGAAGCCTAAACTGGAAAGGCACTTAGACTTCTACTGTGAGCTTAATGCCAACTAAAGATTCATCACATTCATCTGCGGTTGGTGTGGGGTGTTTGCATCTTGTTGCTTTAGTGTTATCAAGTACCATTGACAGAATATAAATGAATACTGAATCAAAAGCATTGCCTTTATTTCCTGGTCTTCTTGAAGCTAGGCAGAAGAGTTTATTATTTCTCAAGAGTCATTTTCAGCTTGGACTGCCTGTAGCTTTGTTGGGTTCTAACTCAATCTGCTTCTTATTTCTGCTACCGCTTTTAAAAAGGAAGTTGTTTACTTTTATTACATATTGTTGATTTGGCGGGGTGGGGTGGGGTGGGGTAGTTAGGCTTTGGCTGCCCCTGGCAAGGGAAGGGGCCATGCAAGGGGAAGGCCAGGGAAGGCGGCAGCTGGCCGCGTCATGGCGCAGGCCAGTGGGCAGGGCCAGCTGTCAAACAGGGAGCATGCGCTCTCCCTGTGTGACAGCTGGGCACGCGCCGGCAATCCGGCTTTCCCACCTCCGCTCTGGGAGCATTCTCTTCCGAAACGGTTTAAGGGGAAAAGCCAGATGTGAGACCTCAGTAGACACTAGCATTGCGTCATCCGCAAACAAATTTATCTGCAATTCCTGTCTTTCTATCTTATATACTTGCGAATTTACATCGTTCCTCACCCAGTTTGCCAAAGGTTCCAAAACTAGAATAAATAGTACTCAGAATTCAGAAAGTATGACAGCAATTTCAAGTACAATCCATATAAGAGGCCAATATTTTGGGGTTATGGGTTGGCTTTTAGTACAAGCCTCTTTTCCTGGTCTGAGCAGATAACATTGGAAGTTCTAATTATATCAGTGACCATGATCATGATACGAGTGCTATTTCCTAGTCTTAATGACTTACAGCAACAACAAAAATTGTTTGTGCAGCAATCTTTATTCATCCATTCATTTTAAAACAAAAGGTGTTTCAAAGTAGGTAAAGATGAATTTCTACTTCATTCAGTCTAAGAAAAACCTTTGGGAATACTATGATTTCAGTACCCTGAATTATGTGTTGTTTATGACATATATGTTTTGTTCCCTTAACATTCCTTTAATTTTCATCTGCTGCACTATTAAAGATACACATAAAATTCAGGCGTACTTCAGAATTATTCCTCTTACTGAAACATGTTTATTATAGCAGTATTTATAGAAAATGACAGGCACAATAATTAACTGCATTTGGCATTCAAGTATTACTTACATACATTTACATACAGTTATTAAATTATGTGTACACATTATGACTATGCTAATTATAGATATTGTGTAGGGATGGATGAACACCATTCCTCCAAAATATACATAGTCCACAATAAAAGTAATTTGAAGAACTCAGGTAATTTTGCTTATCGTAAAGACATTATGCAAAACACTTTGGAACTAAAACAGGTACAAATGCAGATCGAGTAAAGAATCTCCATTTTCTGTTTCCATTAATATAATAAGGGGAAAGCTCAGGCCTGCCTGAGACCTTCTTTGATGAGAATTGAGACCAGACATTTTGTCTTTTAGACAGGGAGAACAATGCATAAGAAATACAGCTGTATATTTGCACCCTTTCTACCCACTGTTTTCAGATATAGTGGAAATATTATCCCATTCCCAATGGGCGATAAAGCACAATCTGCATAGAAGCATATTATAGTATTTAGAGTAGGGATGTGCATGAATATTCATAACATTCATTATTCGTTCAAATTCCTACGAATTTGGGCATTCATTTACAAATTGAATTTTAAGACATTCATACACTGACATTCGTAGGAATATGAATGTTTTGGAACATTCATATGAAGCTTTGGAACATTTGCGAAATGGGGAGGTGGGAAAGTGGCTGTGCCAGTTACATCTGCAATGGATCCAGAATGAATTCAACATGGTTTGAGAGCAGATTCAAAGTAGATTCAGGGTGGATTTGATGCTTTCAGAGCAGATATGTTAGGAAATACGCATCAGATACATATGGATATGTATCCGATACATATAGAATATGTATGTGTTCATATTGGATATTTGTATGAATCTGTACGAATACATTCATATTGAATAGAATCCTACGACATTTGAAGGGGCCCTATTCTAACAAATACAAATTTTCTTACTTTGGATTATAATACAGGACAAAAATGGGATGCATATGGGGTAAAATGGGGGGGGTGTAAGGCGATTGGCCCTTCTCTTGCGAGGGGGAAGCCAGGGAAGCATGCGTTCTACCTCTTTGACATCTGGGCATTGTGTGCTTACCTGGTCACCGGCGGCCTGATTCTGAGAGCAGCAGGGCTGGCATCAATCGCACATGTGCGTGTTGCGGCCTACATTTCCCAGCAGCCCCCACGAGGGTGGCTGGCCCCTTCCCATTGGCCAGCCACCCTCGTGATGGCGGCTAACCAATGGTGACCACGACGCACGCATGCATGATCGACGCTGGTCCTGCTGGTACCAGAAGCTGCCGCATCGCGACAAGGTAAGCACCCAAGCATGACCGCACGGCCCCAGGCGGGGTGGGGGAGGTAGGTCTCATCTTCCCCTGGCAAGAGAAGGGCAAATCAGCCTTCTCTTGTGAGGGGGAAGCCAGGGAAGCCGGATGCTGGTCTCACCAGGGTGGCTGTGATGGAGCCAATGGCAAAGGCTGGTGGGCAGCCCCAGCTGTCAAAAAGAGAGCATGCACTCTCCGTCTTTGACAGTTGGGCAGGGCCTCTGGAGGCCGGATTGGGGTGGGTGCTGATGCGTCCTCATCAGCACCCTCTTGAATCCGGCCCTGCTGCCACCACCCTGCACGTGTGCGGACGCGCAGGGACTCCGAGAATCTCTCTCCTTTTGAGACAAATTCTTTTTAAAAAACATTCAACCGGAAAACGGATCTTTTAGATCTTTTAGATCCGTTTTCGGCAGCACGTGTGGAAAGTCCCTTAGATTCATATTTAAAGATACAAATGTCGACAACATTCATATGTGTTATAGATATCTGTACACATTTCGTATGCATCCTGTTTTACCCCATATGCATCCCATTTTCATCCTGTATTATAAGCGCAAATGTGTACAGATACATATAATATTCGTAATTTCTTGTTTTAAAGGTTGTTATCTGCCCGGAGACCTTTAGATATAGAGCTGGATAGATTAATTAATAAATAAATATTTGATTTGTGGACTTTCTATTCAGAGAAGTCTAGATAGAATGTGGAAAGTCCACAAGTCAAATGGATAGTAATTAAAAGGTATATGCAATCAGATCTGAAGAGGGACTGAAGAAGGTTTAATGTGACAATGTGACCATGACCTTAGAGGAAAAAAGTGTGAAGAGGAAAGAACCAGTTCTTGTGGCCTATTTTACCTCCTCAAGGAAGGTCCACTTTTCCCCCCACCCTGGTTGATGTGGCCGACCACAAAGTGCTCCTTCTACACTCAGACCCTTTCTGCACTGGCCCTTATTCTGGATTATATCTTGGAATGGGAACTAGTCATCTGTATGCTGGTGCAGACTACTGCAGGCTCAGGGTGGGACCCATCATAGTCTGCACCAGCATGTGGATGGAAGGTCTCTGTTCTGAGATATGATCTGGAATAAGGCCCAGTGCAAATAGGGCCTTGCGCTCAAAATATTTTCAGTCTTTCTCATTTGGTTCCACCACTACTTCCATCTTCTCACTATAATCATTTCCCTTTTATAACAAAGATATTTTACTGTTTGCTGAAGAACTGCTCAAATGTAAATTCTATTTTTCCCTCATACCATTTTATAATTAATTCCACATTTTATAATATACAGACTGTGCACCGGAGAACAGGAAAAAACATTAAATGATTTTGGCAGTAATTTTGTACAAATAGGGATACGCCAAACTGTAGTTTATGTTCAAAAAGGGTGAGGGAGGGCTTGAATTCCACCCTAGAGCTCTGTACCTCTCAGTTGTTTCAAGAAGGAGTGGAATGAAAGGTGCACCCAAGAAATTAAAGCAGAATTTACAGCACTTGATTAGTCCTCTACAGTAGGAGCCTGAGTTGCCTTTCTAGTTCAGATGACAGCCCAGGGGGCAGGGCCATGTTTTGCTGTTAACGACATCATCACATGGGCTACAGGCATTCCGCTCTTCCCTTCCCTGGGCTCTGCTAAGTTCAAATGTAGTAAAACAATCCCACCCCTTCTGAGCCTGGAGAAGAGCAGGAAGAATGCCACCTCTATGGACCAGGCAATGATGTGATTGCAAGCAAAGCATGGTCCTTCCCCCTTTGGGACAGAGATCTTAGCCACACACTCTTGCTCATTTACTGGTGATCTGGATTAAGGAGCCTCTTAATCTGAATCATAGGCCTCATCATTCACATGTTAATGAGGATCATGGTGCCTCCCACACCAGATTTGGATTAAGGAGGCTCTAAATCTGGATATCTTGTGGGCCCATTTAATTGCCATGCTTCCTTGTTCTGGAACTACTGGGGGGGGGTACTTTCAGCAGCGTGCCATAGTGCACTGGAATGTGGGAAACATGGCTGTGAAGCTCACGCAGGCTTCACAACTACAAGGAAGGCAGAGGCTGGACCAGTACTGTCAGTGCAGACAATGCTGATCTGTATATTATGGGACCCCCAGTGGCCAATGCAGGACACTGCCAGTTTTCTTATTATTATGACTTATCAGGTGCCTATAGCCTGGGTTCTTATTACAGAAAAAGAGGAAGGAAAATATCTGAAAGCCTACCTAATGTCTAAAATACTGATCTGACCCACATCACCATGTGGCCCATACCTGTGGGCAGTTATTCTAGACCTGCTGATCCAGATTAACTGGAAGTAAGTGTAGAAAGGCCATCTGAGACAACCCAATGGGCTCTGCTCTGTTTTTAAATTTCTTAGATGCATCCTTCTTCTATCAGGAATGAAACTATATGATGGAATTTGCTCCCACACCTTCTTTGAGCAGTTTCTGTTTGACAAAGTGTGGTTCCTATATCTCTTTGTGTGAAGTTTTTTGTTGTTCTTGTTAATTGTACAGCCATAACAAAAATCTTTTTCATGAAAAATTAATCTGTGCCCATGCTCAATAGATCAGATTGTGACAATTCACTGAGGCCACATCCCCATGAAGAAGGTGATCAGTGCCATCCTGTTTCCACTTTTGACAGCAACAGGTGCCTCCTCTGCTACCCCTTTGCCAGTGCTCTTTTTGGTGGAGGCCACTTATGCCCAGGATGTTTTTTCATACCCTGCATAAAATGGCACCTCCTTGTTCCAAAATGGAGACAGGAAAGGGACCTTTTTTGTGTGATTCCTACTCTGACTGACTGCTGAGGAGTTGCTTCCACCTGGAAATGGAGGCCCAACCCGAGAATACATTTTTATATATATATATAAAGAGGACCATTCATGTGCTTCTGACACATCAAAAGTTTTGTATATTTATCTCGAAGCATAAATTGTTAACAACTTCTAATATTCTTACAGTAGCTTGAGATCATGTTGTGGTTTCCATAGGACAAGACTCTTCAGATTCCATTGCAGATACCAGTTTAGAGTTTGAGCATCCTGATGCAGTACAATTTAGCACTTCCAGTATTACAAAGATAGTATTTTTTTCCCAACTACCAAATTGACAGTATGTTGCTCAAATTAGATTTCCTGAATGCAAACTCAGAGTTTTTCCAACCTAAATTTAATGAGAAGTGATTTTTTTTTCCACCTGACAAATTCTCAGTATGGAATTTAGAGAGATAAAAAGACTGCTCAGTGTGCAGTTTTATCCTGCCTGTCCCCCAGTTTAATCATTTAAGAACCAGCGATAAAACTCTAAAGGTTATTTTTTTAATATAAAAAATCAAGCACACAAGCTTCCATGAATGTACAGAAAGATGATGGCGAAAACCTATTTTTTAAAGAGTAGTAAACATTTTAACTGACGATTCCAGACAAAAACACAGAGTAATTAGCTAACTTTACTATCAAGATCTGCTTTATATTTTGGGTGAAAACTGATCTTTACCTTCTATAAGTATGAAGTAGGGGAGTAGAGTTCTGACAATGACCTTATAGAAGTGGCCCAGATCGGTTACAATTTTCTGCTAATTCAGATCTGATCTGTCCAATTACTGAAATGCTTCTTCCCCTCAAAGGTTCTGATTTTTTTTCCTGACTATTCCCCTAAAAAAGGAACAATATATATGACAACCAGGAATAGGCACTTCAACTGAGTTTCCCAAGAAAATTTTTAAATAAGTTTCTATGAAACTTCATCTTTGCTTTCAGAAAGAGTGGAGGATTTCTCTGTCTTCTTGATGGTGGCAAACATTCCAGCCCAAAAGAAGGGGAATTCAACTTTTGTCCCCTTTCTTTTGGCAGTGGTTAAATACTGCTGAAAAGGAAAAATTTAGTTCTCCTTTCAAGAATCATTGTGAGGAACTTGACTGAGCAGCTGTTTAAGGACAGTGGAAGATTAACGAGGCTTGTGCCACCTCTCCTGTCCCTCACAAAACAGCTGATTGTCTGATTTTTCTCCATTATCAGCTAAAAAGGAACAAGAAGATAACCCAACTAAATAGATTTCTGGAAATAATGTTTTTCTACCACAATGGGATTGTCAAATACTTTGGCCGCACGAGAAGACAAGACTCTCTGGAAAGGTATCTGACTGAAGGCAAAAGGAGAAGTTGGGTGGCAGAGGATGAAATGGATCTGGGCAAATTTTGGGAGCCTGTGGAGGACAGAAAGGCCTAGAAAGGTAGGGTCCATTAAGTCATGAAGAGTTAGACATGCCTTAGCATCTGAATGACAACAAAAATATATATAATATTATTTAGGGTATCATGACAAAAGCCAAAATTATGTGCCTGCTGGGTAAGAATAAAGGGAGAGAGGAAATGTAGAAATGGTCAAGAAAAGGGTGGGATGTCTCTTCTCAATATTTTACAGCATTCAGTTCAAGGATGCTGGTTATGTATTATTGTTATGTTAAGAAATAAGAACATAAGAGGAGCCCACCAATTGCCCATAGCCATCTGAAGAAGAAACAAGAGCAAACCTCCTCCTGCTCTCAAATCCCAGTAAATGGCCCTAGAGGCATCCTGCTTGTCCCCCAAGCCTGAAAGATGTACCTAGGCATCCATTCCAGTAGCCATGGATACATCTGTCATACAGTAAGTACAGTACCTGGTGCTGTGTAAGGAGTGGGGGGGGGAAGGAACAAAAAAGGTATGTATTCTTACAGTGCACACCAACATAAGCTGTACAGACTTTGAGAAAGCTGTAAAACAACATAAAGAAACAATAACAAAATGCACAAGAATAACAACTACTAAACAAAATACAGACTTGTTAAGGTAAAAATCATGTAACCTAAATCCTGTAGCTTATTTACAGTGTGAAATTTGCCTTTTTCAGAGGTAGAACGATAATCCTGTTAGCACATAACAAGCAAACAAAGGGACAAAAGAAAGGGATATCGAGCTAACAGAAAGTAACTTAACAACAATTGAAGAGGTGGTGAAAATCCACTTAGACAATTTCACGTATCTTGATTGTATTTTTCCCCATCTGGATAGGATAGGAAAAAGCACCAGAAAAAAAAATCAGTTTTTCATAATAGTACACATCCCATTATTTGATATATCATTTCATAGGGAAACTATAAACTTTTTAAATATTAATATATGTGTTTATCAGGATTTATTTATTATTATTTTTCAGAAAACCTAAAGACTTTATGTGATTTACAATTATGCAAAAAATAATTATAATTAATCTTGGTTATCAATCATTACTGAAGGCACATGAAAAAATGTATATTTTAAAATAATGTTTAAATATATATATATTTTTAATGTTCACAGTAAGAAAGCTGCCCAGATTTCATCTTGAAGCAAGTTCCAGACCTCATATAGTCCAGGAAGGAAGTGTAAATGGAACTATAGCTCTGGAGACAAATTTAGGGTACCTCCAAACATAAACTAAAAATGAGAAACAGGGAGAACAGATTGTCTCCATGTTCTCCTAATACCTCAAAGCAGTAGGAAGGGCTCCTCCAACCACATGGAAGTAGAATTTGATATGGGAGATATCCAAAACATCTTTATTTACATGGCTTTTCAAATTAGGTACTAGATTCTGACTTGGGTTAGGAAAGGACCTTAACTTGTTGGTGTTCTTTTAAGTCTATTGTGGAACTGAGTGGACTTTACCATCCATAATTCTTTTCCATGTGTGGGCATCAGGCCACCACCACAAACTTACAGACTTTCCCTTGTCAGTCCACTTTCCCTCTACTCCTCTCTACTGTGCTCAGCAGAGCAGCAGTTTCCATGGCAAGAAGAAGGCCTTTGTACCCATGAGTTCCAACACAGAAATTTGGAGGTCTAAAGCACTGTCATGGGCTGTTTTTCCATGGTCACTTAGTACCCATTTTAGCACCCATTAAGGACCTATTTGGGTGAGGGCCGGATGACCCCATTGCCACCACAGCACCCATTAGGGCCACATTTGTTTCCGCCGTGACTCTGGAAATCTGGGTCATATGGGTACTTTTTGGACTTTAATCCAGATTTTCTGTAGACCCCATTAATGGGGTCTACAATGGGGTCTTCAGCCAGAAAATCTGGATTAAAGGGAGCCTGTTTCCACGTTAGTTTGGCAATGGGATCTAGAGGAGGCTAGGGGGAGGGGGCACCCTGGGGGGGGGGCAAAACCTAAGCTTTGAAGTCATTTCAAAGTCATTTCGAAGTCACTTCGGAGTATGTGCAAAATAGCTCCGGAGCATCTTTCAAGTCTGTGCTGATCTTTGGAGTGAACTTCGAAGTGACTCTGAAGTCACTTCAAAGTTTACTCAGAAGATCAGCACAGACTTCAAAGATGCTCCAGAGCTATTTTACACAGATTTTGAAGTGACTTCAAAATGACTTTGAAGTGACTTCGGAGCCACTTCGGAGATTGCACCCCCTGTCCCCGCAAACACCTGGGGTGACAGGCAGATCCCTTGTGGGTAGATCCAGATTTCCAAATGGGTGCTCTGGTGTTTCCATGGCAGGGAGGCTAGCACCCATTGCTATTGGGTGCTAGGCCACCCATGGAAACACATTGGGTACTTCCCTTAATCTGGATCTACTCGATCCAAATTAAGGGAAGTACCTATTCCCTAGATCCGGATCTTCTTAGATCTGGATTAAAGGAGCGTGGTGGAAAAACACCCATGGTTTGGGCTGTACAGTGGCATTCTGCCACTGGGGGAAAAAAAGGCATAGCAAGGAGGAAAGGGGGAGATCCAGAGGCTTGTGGCTATGTCTCCTGCCATCTTCCTTTCTCCCACCACACCATCAAACACACCTCATCCTTCTCCTGCTGTTTCTGGAAAAAGGAGGAATGATTCTGAAGTTTGCAGCAGCTTTGCGACTTTTCAGAGCAGCAGGATGGCTGCCTCTCCTTCTCCACAGTTTGGTCTCAAGGGGACCAAACAAGCAGTACAAGACAGCTGAGAAGACCAACAAGAACCCAAACCACTACTTTAGTACAAGGGAAATTGGGATGTATTTTTGTACCAGCAGCCAGAACATTCAGAATGGGAACAAGCGCGTGGTTTTAAGTAAGTGAATTGGGTTCTTAGCCAAGGTTGCCGTCAACCCCAGTTTTACACTGCACTATATTGCTAGATTTACACCTACTCAGTTAACTCAAAGTACAAAGCATTTTTTTCTAACTCCCTTCTTTTTTGTTGGTTCTGCTAATTTATATGTATGCAGGGCTCAGAGTTGTTCTTTTAATGTACCACTTCTATTATACTTTAAAACATTTACATTGGCTGCATCCAGAGACAAGATAGGTGTGGGCAAAACAAGAAGCCTCCACAGCACCACTGGAGTCCCTTCCTGAGTTTCTAGGCACATTGGTAGCGACGTTACCTGGGTCACTGCATACCCAGCACAGTGGCAGGTTCCAGAATAGGGATGTGCACAAATATTTGTAACATTCAAAATGTGTATGAATTTGGCCATATTCGGAGATTTGAATTCAAATCGAATGTCGGCACATTGAAAGACTGACATTTGAATTTGAATCAAATGTTTTGATACATTCGTATGAAGCTTTGTATGGGATTTGTATGGGTAATGGGATTCCTCTTTGTGGACTAGAGTGCCAACAGCTGTGCCTTAAATCTGCCACAATAATGTGGACACAGCTATTATTTTTATAAAGTATTTTATGATCTATGTCTTCAGATTTATATCTTGCAATCTACTCTGAAACTGTTTGATAATACTGTAATCTATAAATATAATGAATAAGCAAGCATTTAAGCAGTTTAAATGGGCTGTAGCTGGCTGCATTTTAGAATTCCAAATGGAAAATTATATTAACTTTGTGATCATTTCTTGTTTATTAGCCTGTGCAGGTTAATTACCTGATTAATCCAAACAGTTGGAATTTCTGTTGTTCTGTCACTGCTAACCTGTGAGGATTTATTAGACAAGGAAAACATGATGCCTTCTCAACTATAAAATCCCAGTTCCCCCTCTCAAAAGGATCCTGAATACCTATTTATAGTGTCTGTGTATATTTAGAATTTTATCCATCCAAATTGCATATTGCATATGGTTCATAATGCACTTTTAAATACTTCAGAGACCATTTCTAAGCCAGTGACCATAGTGCAACTTGGTAATTGATCAAACCTTTTTTCCCCCCAAGAAACAATGCACTTTATGTTATAATAGAATGTCAAACTAATAACCTAAGGAAGATTATTCATTCCCAACAAACCATTATATAGCAAAGGATGTATATAGTTTCTGTTCTGTCACAACCCATTTATTTTCAGAATACAGACAAGAAGGGGAGAAAACATCTTCTAAAGACTTTATTCTACAGATTTGTGACTGACATCTGCACAGATTAATTTCTACCCATGACAGACAAAATTAATCTTAGCAGACACTGCATTTTTTGTAACCTGTAGCCATAATTTTAGAATATGTTGGTATTTCTTACTCCTCAACACTTGCATCAAGCAGCTTGCCATAATTTCCCATCTTCAGAAGATGGAGAGTTTCTTTTTCTTTGGTTGATTTGTTTTGTGGGAAAAACACCTTTCCTTTTTCAATTTGTTTAAGTCACAATATGTTCCCTGTTATAGATGAAAAATTCTGAGCTCACAAAACTTGTTTCCTTGTTTTGACTAGTGAATTGTACAATTCTTCTACATGTGTCCAGTCTTCTCGCCAAATACTTTATTGAGGAGGCTTCTGTAACTAAGCCAGTGTTCAGACTAGTGGTGGGTGAAAAATATTTGTCATGCCTGAAATTTGTATGAATTCATAGGCTCCCCTTAATCCACAAATCTAATATATCTGGCCTTCATCAAAGCTTTGTAGAAGCTTCAATGAGGGCTAGATCTGCCCATCCTTGTCCTCTCATCCTCCCAGGCCATGCCCCTTTATCTGGAAGTCCAGTTTCCACTGCCTCCACCATGATCACATCCTCCTCTGAGACTCAACTAGGCTTTCAGAGGTGTGCATGTAGGTTTAGAGGCTGCCCCATCTGGGATTTCCCATGATTCCCAGATGGAGGTGAATCAATTTCAAAACATGATGCTGGAGTAAAATGGCATCTTCTACCACCTTTATTATAATGGTTCATTTATTTAACCAGACAAAATGACAGAGAACACCTGAAGAGGCTTTCTGACATTAATGGGCATAATATATATATAAATCCCTTGCTATATCCCAAAGAGACCTATATTTCACATGGAGATGTTTTCTTGATTGTGTGATACATTTATTATTATTATTATTATTATTATTATTATTATTATTATTATTATTATTATTATTATTATTATTATTATTATTATTATTATTATTATTATTATTATTATTTCTAAAGTGCTGTATGTGTACTCAGTGCTGTACAAAATAAAATAACCAAGGAGTAAATAGATTAAAAAAGAGTAAAAACCTGCCAATGGCGTACAATCTAAAAGGCAATAATAGCAAGACAATAACAGAAAAAATTAAAATAGACAGCAAAGCATCAACAGGCAGTCTCTCCTGGATAGGGAGAGTCACATAGAGCCTCGGAATGCTTCCCTGAACAAGGTTGTCTTCAGCTCAGATTTAAAAGAAGAGAGTGAGGTAATAGCGTGCAAACGAGGGGGAAGGCGGTTCCCAGAGATAGGGGGAGACAAAAGGGACAAATTTGAGATGGGGTAGTGGAAATTCTACGCTGAGCCAACAAAGCTTGGTTACTAGAATGCAGGGACCTGAGGGAGTATAGGGAGAAAGGAGAGCAGAGAGATAAGGAGGAGCGAGATAAGGAGTGCCTTAAAAGTTAACAGCAGCAGTTTATACCTGATACAGAGAGGGAAAGGAAGCCTATGAAGGGATGATAATAGAGGAGAGACATGGGGTGTTTTTCCACTGTCACTAAAAGTACCCATTAAGTACCCATAAATGGGTATGTAATGGCATTTTTGTACCCATTAATGGGTACTTAATGGGTACTTCTAGTAACAGTGGAAAAACACCCATGGTCGAAGTGACGAGCAAGCATAATGATGCAAGCAGCTGAATACTGGATAGAAATTAACGGACGGAGATGAGAGAGGGGGAGTCCTGTTGGAAGGAGATTACAGTGATCTAATCGAGAAATGACCAAGGCATGAACCAGGGTCTTAGCAGTAGAGGTAGAGAGAAATGGACGGATTTTAGCAATCTTGTAAAGAGAGAATCTGCATGTTTTAGCCAAGGACTGAATGTGGGGAATAAAGGATAGAGAAGAATCAAAAACAAAACTGAGGCTGCGAGCTTCCTGGACTGGCCGAATAGAAATATCACCAACAGAAATAGAAAAGGAACATGGGAGAGAAGGCTTCGGGGGATAAACAAGGAGCTCCGTTTTTGACATGTTAAGCTTCAGGCGCCAATGGGACATCCACTGTGATACAGTAAGACAGGACAAGACTTGCTGCTCAAGCCCTGCAGAGAGATCAGGGGTGGAAAAATACAGTTGAGTGTCATCAGCGTACAGGTGGTAAGAGAAGCCAAAGGAGCTAATGAGCGATCCTAAAGAGAAAGTATAAAGAAAGAACTGGAGAGGACCCAAAACAGACCCCTGGGGAACACCAACAGAGAAGGGGACAGAGGAGGATGTTTGAGCATTCAGGGTCACTGCAAAAGATCTGTCTGACAAGTAGGATCTAAACCAGACAAGGACAGAGTTTGAAAACCCAAGCTCTGAAAGAGTTTCAATTAACAGACAGTGGTCCACGGTGTTGAAAGCCGCCAATAAGTCAAGTAAAATAAGAACAGAGTAAAGGCCGTTAGCCTTAGCCCAAAGAAGATCATTGGAGATCTTAGTCAGGGCCGTCTCAGAGTGTCAGGGTCGAAAACCAGACTGAAAAGAGTCAAAGATGGAATTAGCTTCTAGAAACTCGAGACAGCGGGCATAAACAACTCGTTCCAACACCTTGGAAAGAAAGGGAAGGAGAGTGATTGGGCGATAGTTAGAAAGAGAGCAAGAATCCAATGAGGATTTTTTAAGAATTGGAGAGACAAGGGTGTGTTTAAAGTACACAGGGAGTGGGAGTCTTTCATGACTGCATGAAACACCATTCATGCACACTATAACGTGTAAAGGAAGAAACAAATCATTTATATATTGTCATGAGCCAGACCCTTAAGCAAAATCCTTTACCTAAAATGAAAAAGAGAATGATTGTCGTACAGGATCCCTACGAACGTGGAAACAGGAACTACCCATTCACTTCATAGCTGACCCAAGCTGACTGAAAACTTCTCCAGTTATACTGGTGAAATTCTAATAGCAAATCCTTTGTGCAGTATAATAATAAATTATGGTATTAATGAATAAAACCAAGATAATTGCACTGTTCACTAGAACTGTGATATACTAGCAAGGCAAAATAGGTTCACATGGGAACATTCCAAATTACAAACGTAGAGCATAAGGTTGCTGTGCAGCCTCTTGATAAATTTTAAAACCTTATACATGGCAATTAATAATGGAAGTGCTGGATTGCACGGAGCCATTAGATATAAATTGGAGGAAATTATTCCAGCACCACATACAGGATTAGTGAGGGTAAGTTAGAATAATGTATGACATTCTAGTCACCTTATTAAAAAAAAGAGCACACAGCATATTCTGTGACATTAGGAATTCAAAAAGGCTGGGGGGAAAATGTACATACCTTTTTGAAAAACATCAAGCAAAGATTGTCACTGAGAAGTTCTTTCCTCCTTTTCTTCCCCCTTTCAAAGTGAACTTAGATGGTTAGAAGATGTTAATCTTAAAGGGAATGAATCATTAAGGCTATCAGGCCATATTGTCAACAGATATTTCCTGTAAGGTACAATATTTTTATCACAGGAATTGGAGTATCCTTCCACAGAGCTGAATAAGAAAAATATGCTCATAAAATTAATCTTGTAATGTTAGTTCTAGATTTTGGGCAGTGGGATTTTTTTTTTTTAATATAGCACCTTGAATGACTTTCAAAGCACATCGGTAGCATGTATCTTGTGATGAAAAGGAAACTATTTTGCCTCCAATAGGCAAGAGCATCTCACAATAGATCAGTGACATTATAAGGTTAGTAGCTGCAGGTGCTGCTGCTCTTCATGGTTTCAGATGAGGTTCATTCCCATCCTGGAGGCTTAATTTGCTAATTTCTGCTTTCTTCCTCATCCACAATGTGGTGGAAGGGGCAAAAAAAAGATACAGGAGGGTGACAGAATGATCAACTGTCACTAAAAGGACTTCAAAGTCAGGATGACAAGATATGCATTGCCTTTAAAAAAAAAGATAAAAGGGGATGGGGGGAAATTTATTGTGCACATAATACAGTATTTAAAATATGATGTGTGTTCGTGTCTGAGAGAGGGACTGCCTATTGCCAAGGCTGCCCAGGGTGGATGATGCTTGCAGAGCTGGGGTGAAGTACCCGAGGCACCAGGCTCCCACTTAACTTTGGCAACACATTTTCCACCATAGCATGGGGAAGATTTGGAGCTCAGGAAGCTACAGTAGAGGGACTGCAAAGCCTTGATAAGCCTGCACTTTTCATTACCAGAAGCATCCCCATGCATTCTGGTGTGTGGAGTAACTTTTCGTGCTCCACAACCTACCTAGCCATTGGCCAGGAACCTCCTACATGCTCCATTAGCAGTTCTCAGTGAAGAAGGCTCAAATGGAGCACCTGAATGGGTGCGTAGGCTTGGTTGCATGCTGCTGCATCACCCTGTTGGCATGGAAATGGCACTGCACGGGTATATTGGCATAATTGTGGCTCCATGATAATCTCCTAAATGGAGGCAATTCGCACTTAGCCAGTCTGCACTTAAGTGCCAGTTAAATTTTGAATAGTTTAGGTGTCCCAGGGAAGTTGAAGTGCAAAAAGGTGCATAAAAGATTAGGGGCGAATCCCCACAGCAAGCTTATTTCACTTTCCCTAAACCGAAATAATAGAACCGGATGCAAACGCGAATTTGCCTGTTCCCATTACTTTTAACTTAATCGCGTTCGATCCGGATTCTGAGAATCGTATGTGGTGTACGTGACTCAAGGGGGGACTCAAGTGGCTACTTTTTAAAAGCCACTTTGCAGGGCTGCCCTGCCCTCTTCCTCCTGGCATGGACGTGCCACCCATAACAAACCCCTTCACAGAGCCTAGGTGGGTGGCTGGGTGGTTGCCGCTTGCATGGATGGATGAAAAACAGGCATCAGCAGCCAGCAATTCTTTCCCCTCCTCTCCCCATTTCCCAGGGCACACAGCAGCAGCAGCAGCAGCAACTCAAACTCCCTTCACAGCCACAGCCTTTAAAACAGAGCCTCCAGGGCTTTCCTTTCCTTTCAAAGAGCTAGAATTGCGCAAAACTGCAACATTGTTATTAAGGTGTGAAGTGGCTAGATTGCTACAGTGTAGCTTTAAGGACTGGATTTTTATAGTGGCTGTTTTGAGGGTGGATTTTTTCAATGAAATCACTATCTTTGGAAGCAAGCTATTGGAGGAGGGAAACCCTAAACATGGGTTCTCATCCCTTAACACGGTACGGTCCCCAAAGTAAAAAATGTAAAACGTTTCGAGCACACAAACTGGAGTGAGACCTGTTGAAATCAGGATTGAGATTCACCACACTTTGGGGTGGTTTAACATGGGGAAAGTGTGTTAAGCCAAACTGCCGTGCGGACTCCGAGGATTGAAAACGTTTTGAATCCGATATAAGGTTGCCGTGAAAACACGGCCTAAGACTGTCTAAGAAATGCCGCTGGAAGTAGGATGGCATGGAAAAGGACCCTTCTGGAAATTCTAAAAACTGAGAACTTTCATTCCTAGTTTTTGAAATCTGGACATCTGCTCTGAGGGCTGGACTCAGCCTTTGGAGTTGGCAGCCAGGCTTGGGACAAGATGGATTGTCCAAAATGCAGATGGTCCTGTCCTGCTCCTGCCTCCTGTCCTGGCTTGGAAAACTAATGATGAGTGAGGAAACAGCCAGGGTTCAAATGGTCGGAGCTGGTTAAACAAGAGGAGCCAACAGACATGCTGTGAGCCAAGACTTGGCTGTGATGTGATGGCACCCATTGTGTGATTGAAGCGGACAGAGAATTTTGTTTTCTCCCAGTGCTGACATATTAGAACCAGGATTTGCTGAAGCCATATCTCCATTTTGACTGTCTCCAGGGTAGAAGGGTGATGAACGGAGATGAGGAATTGTCCTGTTGGGCAGTAATAGCAGCACCTCCCTTATGCCCCCCAGAGGTAGCCACCTTATAGTCTTAACCACAGTGGGCTATGGATTTGATTTATTTTATCTACAGTTGAAGTGTCACTAGGCTGATGAGCAGCCAATCAGTGATGAGCACTCATCATCACAGAAGGCAAAGACAAAGGAACTGTCTGATCACACTATAAGCCTCTTCTGAGCTGTCCCCAGAGACACTTTTTTTTAACTGAGAGTAATCACAGTCTGAGTAACCTATCACAGGGCTGATATGAGAATAAAGTTATGAAGGAAAACATAAATGGATAAATGGGTTTACTTCCTTGATTTGTGTTTGTTTTTAAACAAGCTGTCATAATAGCAAACTCTTGATTCGTTCCTTCCTCCCTACACTTCCTTTCTTCCTTTCTTCTCTCACCCTCTGTCCCTCCCTCCCTATTAAAAAGTACATCTATTTCTTAAAAGGAAAATGTTATAATAATACAGATTTATATGAATATATCAATGCCCTTGAGTAGCTATATCCCCATATTATTTGCAGAGCTGACTTTGAATTTTCTGCACAAGATTCCTTAATTTCAGGATGTACATAAATCAGGTATAGCTACTGCTATTATTTTTAAAAACCTTGCATTTTCTTCCCATTTCTTTCTTTGTAATGCTTTTGTTGATTCACTATGCTGTTACTCAGTGTGGCAGACTAAAATGCCAGAGAACACTCATTCATCTTTTGTTTGCTTTGCAAAGAGCTATGCAGCTTATTTGAAACCAGTATTTCTGAGAAAAATAATCTATTGAATTATTTTATTCTGGTGCTGTAACTGTTCAGTAGGCAGTCCTAAAAAACCATCTAATAACAATCCTCAAAGAAAGCACACTAAAGATTTTGGATTGTTTCTGATCTCTCTCCAGCTCCTCATTATCAGGATTCCTTTTGTTATTTATAAAGTATTTTAGAAATACACCCCAGTTCTGTCATGTATTTAATCCAGTTTCTTTTATCTTTGCCCCTATAAGTTTTCCTTTGTATGTTTCTTCTGTCATGTAGTAAACAATGGCTTTATATAATAGCCACAAGAAGTAAAGACATTAGCTTAAATCAATCTTATTTTATAGTATCATTAAGCCTTTCCCAGTTACTTACAGAACTGTATAGCTCAAATATCTGGGCTACTGCATTCTTAAAAACAAAGCCACCATGGTTTTGTAAAAGGTGCAAATAAGGACAGGCACCTGGATTCAGAAGGACAAAAGTTGCTTCTAAAAAAATGACCAAGACTTTGGTTTGCACCATAGCAGAGCAAGTATTATTAGGAGAAACAGATGTATCTGGAAATATTTTTGTTGTCCTACATCTAGGTAGCTTCCACACAGACTGCTTAGAAGATGGGGGGGGGGGTTTGCCACGATGCCCAGCGTTCCAGTAAGTGCCTGCCCTCACTAGGAGTGGTTTGGCCCTGTTAGGACGCTGGGTTCGTGCAATGGCCAAGTGAATACTACAGTGTGGACACAAAACACTGGTAGCAAGCGTTTCAACAGTAAACTAAAACAAGTTTATTATTATACACAAGCAATACTAAAAAGATTATAAGGTTCAGGTAGTTGTTGGTTTAAATTTGCAAGTCTCTTAAGGCTAGGAGCTACCCCTTTCCCTAAAGGAAAATAGTTCCCCCTTTTAAAAGACAAACCTCTCCACGTTCCTCTCCCTCTGGCTTGCTTCTGCCACAGCTCAAGCCAAGCCAGTGTACCAGAACGTGGCCCTAGATGATCACAAGGCCCAGTCCGTCCTTGCTTGTCCGATCATCCAGCCTGGTCAGTTGCTAGTGAAGTCTCCCTCAGAGCCACAATCCACCCGATTGCCTCCTTCAGAAATCACTCAGCCCAAAAGACCAATAGTCAGCTGCTGGTCCAGCTCCCTCAGGATTCAGCTCTTCTTCTGTTCCCTTCAGCTCTTCTCCCAGCATGAAGACCCCTGGTCAGCTTCTGGTTCCAGCTCCCTCAGGTTCAGCTCTTTTCCTTTCAGCTCTTGTCTCAGCATGAAGACTCCTTCTGCTGTACTCTGTGTTCATTTATACACACACCCCTGATCCTGATTGGCTCTAGCCGCAATAAAACGCTGCTGGAGACTCCTAACAGAGGTTGCTGTCCCTCCAGCCTGATTGGTGGGAACTCCTTCTCTAGCCCCTCCAGCACTCAGATCCCCGGACAGCTTTTCCCTCCAAAACCTTACTCCAGCCAATCACTGCAACAGGGTCCGCACAGGATTTCCCGCTCTTTTTGCAGCCCAAATCCCAGGGTTTGCAACAAACTGTTAGCAACAAGGCTGGCTATTGCAGCTAGCTAGAAGCCTGCAAAGCCAGAAAGCAAAACAGTTTGCAGCCTGTACCCAGAAACCGTCACAGGGGTGTTTTCTCAGCCCAGGATTGGGGTGGGTGGCTATCCACTGTGATGTGTCTCCTGACTGAGTCTCACTGGCATCCAAAGCCATAGTCGCAACCTCACTTTAAACCTTCTGCAGTCCAACTTCGGGTCTGACTGCTCACACCTTTTCATTTCTATCCATTTTATTTGTGGGCTTTCCATACAGGAAATTCCAAATGGAGGGTAGAAAGTCCACAGATAGGAATGAAAAGGTGTGAGCAGTCAGGCCTGAACATGGGCTGAAGAAGGTTTAAAGTAAAGGTGTGACCACAGCCCAAGTTGCCCTGGTGAGCATTTCACCAGGCTCCTGAAATGGCTTCAAAAGTGGGACATTTTTGGAGGATAGCAAGATGTCACCAAACTCAAGAGTGGACTGTATGCCAGTCCTGATGCTGTCATCTTTCTGCGTGGTGGCACCTGGAACAATCCTTGCTTTCATCCTTGTCATAGAGAACATTTTCCTATGGGTGCATACCCATGGGGCTGCCCCTGATGTGCTGTGGCTTTGGGACAGCCTTAATGTGAATTAAGATTCACATTAAGGAATCCCCATGGCAATGGAGGACAGGGCAGGTTCAAGGCGAACCCACCCATCCCCATGAAAACCATGGCAAATCCCTGCATCAAGATGCTGTTTTCTCCACACAAACCCTTACCTGAGTGCTTAATCGCCCTGGTAAGGGGTTGATTTACTGCAAACACTCACCTGACAGCTGCCCTGCAATCAGCTGAGCAACTGTCAAGGGGTTATAGCAGCTCTCATGTGCACAAGCAAAGCTCCGCTAATGCTTAAAAGAGAGAAGCAAGCAAAGAGCGCTAATTAATATGTACCTCCTTCCAAGGCTCAGGGCTGCCTGTTACCTCCAACCTTGAAAAGAGGTGCATATTAATTAACTTCTTGCTAGCTTCTCTCTTTTAATCATTAGCAGAGCTCTGCTTGTGTCCATGAGAGCTGCTATAACCCCCTGACAGTTGCTGTCAGGCTTACCTGGCCGATTAAGTGCTCAGGTAAGGGGGGCAGTTGCAATCACAGCATTAGTGGCAGGGACAGTGAAACCCCGCCTGCTAATGCTGCAGTCGTAACCTGGGAGTGTCCCCATGCTCCCAGCATAACCCGTTCTTGCCCCATAACTCGGGGTGAGAACAGTTATCAAGTGGGTTTTTTTTACTTCAATTTGGAAGATTTTGTCCCTCATGTAGCCCGAATTAGGGCTTTGCATGGGGACTCTTGCAAAGTGGATTCATGTTCGCCTCACAGTATCCTCACCATGGGGGCGTCCACTATATCTCCAGAAGAATCTGCTCCCAGAAGCAGACTGGGAACTGGTGACAGGTGTCTTGAGAGCATGGTCCAGTGGTATCATGTCAGCCAGTTTGGTCTAGTGGTTAGAGAGCCAGACTCTTATCTCAGAATACCAGGTTTGATTTTTGCCCTCTCTCACGAAGCCAGCTGAGTGACCTTGAGTTAGTCACAGCTCTCTTCTGAGCATTCAGCCCCATCTATCTCACAGGGTGTCTGTTGTGGAGAAAATAGGAAAAAGCTTTGTCAGTAGATTGAGTCCCCTTAAATGGGTGAGAAAAGCAGGATAGAAAAACGAACTCCTCCTCCCCCTCTTCTTCTATATGAAACGCATTTTTCAGAGCCTTTTACCAGAATTATACTCAAGAAGAACCTGGCAGAGATCAGGCTAGTGTTTCATAAAGGAAGCTAAAACACTGCCCTTTCCCCTTTCTCCCCTTCCAAGCAATTCCCTTATTTCTTTCTTTCCTTGCCTTTCCCTCTTGCAGTGAGATGTGTGATCAGAATTGTTCCATTTCTTTTAGTCCCCTGCCTTACTAGACTCTTGTTGGAGCATAAGCAGAACACAATCCTTGCTAGTGTTTCTCAATAATAAATATGCAGAATCTTGTAAAACACTGGAAAGCAAGAAAATATACCAGAGAGCCTCAAATTTTGCCTCCTAAACTGTCAGAATCTCTTTGCAAAGATGATTTTAAGAATAAACACACAATTAGGACATTGTCTTGTGGATGAGTAAACAAATTGACAAGTTGCAAGATAAATCCTGCACAAGTGTTCCTTCCAGGTGTGGAGATGAAATAATCCTAGAGGCCACAATGAGAAGAAAACTAGAATTATAGCCCCTTACAAAATCGTGGATATTGCTCTTGGGATGGATTCGGCTGTGAGGTCCATTGGCGCCAAAGTAATTTCTCTTTGCTGTGCAGATTCATGTTGTCTGTTCTTACTGAATCACCTTTAAATACCATTCAGCCTCTTCACCTGTAAAAAACACTCTTTTATTTGCCAAATTTCTTCCCTTTCCCCATTACCTTTCAAGCCACAAGATTTGAGCTCCCAGTGTGCATGCATGTATGCGTGCTTGCGTGTGTGTGTGTGTGTGAAAGACGAGAGAATGAGTGAGAGGACCATTTCAGTGTGGATCATTGTTTCAAAAGGAAGTCTACCATCTAGGTTGCTTCGCCATGCCACTCAGAATTTAAAAGGTAATTGTTAAAGAGGTCTGCCAGCAAATCATTTGAGATCCTAATTAATATTGGATGGAGGGACTCAGTAAGGGGAAAGAAGTCAATTTGTTTTCTGGAAAAGCTCGACAAACTGCTGGATAAATTGATAGCCTGAACAGACATCACTGGAGCTGCAGAATTCATTGTAGGAAGAACAAGGGTATGACCCTGCAAAATATAGCATAATCTTCTCAGCCGATTTATGAAGCTCTCACCCTTCAAATCTCTTTGGTTATTGTAACTGAGGGATAACCTTGGCCAGGTATCATGGGACAGAATTGTTTTGCCCAAAGAAACAAACAAAAGGACCACTCCATTGGTTTACTTATGCAGCCCTTTGTTTGAGATGCACAACAGGGGAAACAGATACAGATCAGGTGACCAGGCAGCCATTGGGACCCTTTAGAAATTTGGCTCTGCTTATGCCCAGGTTTGAATCTCCCACCACAAAAGCCGATTGGCTGAGCTCTGCTTAAATACAGAGCCACCTGAACTCAGAGACAAGGCAGTCCTATTCCAGAGGCTTGTCCATGCTGCCAGGCAGTCCTTTTCCTGAGGTCTGTCACTCCAACTCTGCTGCCATGCTGAATCACCCCTATCTGACATCACTAAAGCTGAAACCACTGTGCCTGCCAGCCATTTATCTGCTTTGACCTCTGATCCTGCACAAAGCCAGCATCCTGCCTGCCATTTCTCCAGACAGCAAAAGCCAGCTTCCTTGCGATCCTGTACCAGTTTCTTCTGCCTTGGAGAGAGAGAGAGAGAGAGAGAGAGATTGCTCCTGTTCTTCCTGTACCTTCTCTGCATTCTGAAGAAAACCTGCATTTCATGTGTCTCCTGAAAATCTGCATGGATGAGAGCCAGTCGACCTATAGCATAGAGTCTTAGGATAGGCTTTTCTCCTCTTTCTTTTCTATATATTCCTGGATTACCAAAAAGTGTGCCTTTTAAACTGATATCTTCCCTCCTGCACTGATTAAACTATGGTTTCTTTTTAAACAGACTCTAGGGCTTTTTTTTATGTTTAAGCACCAAATAACTGTTCTTTCATTATTTCAATCCATTACGTTAAAAGATCACAACACTGGTAGATGTCCTGGTGAGCTATTTCCCCCCAGATCATAGCAGGACAACTCCTAACACTACAAGCTAAGTAAAACCGCCCTTTACTTGGTGTCCCTTCCCTCAGAGACTCTCTAGCTCTAGACTAATTAGAACCAGTGATTTAATCCTGTATACATTATTCTGATTGTATTTTATTACCTGTTTGAGTCTGCTGTTGCATTTTCCCTGCAACAAACCTTGGATTAGGAATAAACACATACAAGCTTCATACCAAAGTAAAATGCTGGGGTGGGGGCTCCTGATGGGTCAGAGTGCTGGCTACCTACTTCTTTACAAACTCAAAGCTAGTAAACTCAAGATCTTCAGCTTCAGATACCTCCAGCCAGCCCTATAAAGGGAAATGTAGGACTGGTCATTTTCTGCATTTCCAAAATAAGGAGTTGCTGAGCAATAAAGGTAAGTCATTTGTGCCACCACTGTCCATATGCGCATTGGTGGTGTGGGTGCCCAAATGTGGTAAATGCCCTCCAAATCTTCCCAACCTCCACAGTTCAGGAAGAATGCAGGTCCAAAGGTGGGTGGAGATGGATGCCTGCCCCTTGAGCCCTCACTGGAAATCTTTCTTCACCCAGCTAAAGCATTTCCAAACCTCGAATCTTTCCTTGTCCCTTTCTGCATTTACCTATGGTTTGGAATATAGTCGGCTTCTGAAACTCATTCATCCACATCTTAGCATGGACCTGTGAGGCTCCTCCCCTTCACAAACTGCTTCATGGTGGGCCAGGATGTAGTGCCAAAATGGTGCCATATCCCAGTTTTGCTGCAGATCTCTTTTAAGAGATGCACAAGCAGACCAGGGTCTGCATTTCATATTACAAAGGATATGAAGACAGCACACCTCCGCAGGCCAGAATGTTCTGGGGATCTTACTTTGGCAGGTCTCCAGGAAGCAGTTCCAGAAGTTGATGCACCTTCAGAATGGCCCTCCTGGCAACAGCAAAGCCTTCAAAAGTTCCACACTAGTTTCAAAGCCAGTAGCCAGAACTGGGCCCAAAACAAGGTGTCTGAATGCAAACAGTCTTTGAAACAGGCTACTGATAGCCCATTCTAGCATGGCCCACACCTACTGCTATGTGGCCTGGAATAGCCCACATAGTGCTGAAAGGGCCCTAGTGTGTACCACAGAATGTCCAATGTCAAAAACATAACTTATGTCCTGCCCAAACCCGGGTTTCTGGGCAAATATGCAATAATCTAAGGATATTCTTAATTAGTATATAAGAACAACCTTGCACAGACATGTTCTTTTATGTTTTTGCAGGTCTACAGGATCTTTATTATATTACAACATAAAAAATGAAGCTAACAGAAGTGTTCTTCCCCATCTGCCTCCTTTCTTTTAGATTCCTTGTGTGTGTTTAGAAAAATGTCCATTCAGTATTTCTCAAAGAAGCATGCCTTATTATACTCCACTTTCAAAAGTGACCTCAGCTTAACAGGGGGTCCCAAAGGACACCGTAAAACAGCAGGTCCTGCAGCAATATCGCTACCTTGCTGATTCATCACTATTTGCCTTCAGCTAGTGACTACCCTGCAAATTTGTCCAACTGCATTTGTCAGCTTCTGTGTTGCTATTTAGTATCAGAAGAAAACTATTGCTGGGCTGGAGGGAAAAAATTGTTTGCTTCAATGTACAAACTCCTGTCAATGTCCCTAATGCATGCTTATACAATATATTGATTAAAGATGCATCACACAGAGCTATTCATAGATTTTAAACCTGAATCTGGCCTTTCATCGGAAAAGTTTCTAAACAAGCTAATGGAAATATCTTTTTTTTCTCTTTTGTAATAATTGATTTGGTTTCACAAGCCAGTTATAAAACTACCTGGATATTAAGTCATCTAAAAATGATATGTTGTGTAAATTAAGGGTGTTTTTCCACTGTCACTAGAAGTACCCATTAAATACCCATTAATTGGTGCATTAATGCCATTAAGTACCCATTAATGGGTACTTAATGGGTACTTCTAGTGACAGTGGAAAAACACCCTAAGGGCGCGTCTTCACGGGATGCCTTATATCGCTTCCCCGAAACTGAAATAATTGAACCGGGTCAAAACTGTCTCCACGGCTTTGAACTTGATCCGTTTCCGTGGCATCCCGAGGGCATTCCGATTGCAGTCTTATCTCGGAATCAATCCTTGGAGTCCCCACAGCAGCCCATTGCCAGTCAATTGTGCCCATCCCCTCTGATTGGTGTTCCCTCCCTCCCAGGATCAGCCCCTCTCACATAGTTCAAAGTAACAGAAATCAGACCTTTCCCTGGCTGATGAGGCTGGTTGAAACGGGCGGGGAAGGAGGGAGATTTAACAAGAGATGGGGGGGAATGTAGCAAAAGTGTCTGATTTTATAGCTGTCATGAAAGCCTGCCTGCTCCAGGTCCTTTAAACAGTAATACAGAATCTCAGCTGCTTCCCTTCCTTTCGCTTTCTAAAGGTCTGAAGTTTAGAAATTGCGCAAATTTGCAACATTGTTAAGAGAGTGAGCTGGTTCCCTTGCTACACTGGAGTGCTGCCACAGAAGGGACCGGCCAGCTGGCCTGTAAGCCACCCAAGCATTTGGGGGATGATGTTTTCATGGAGGTGGATTTCCCTGGGAAGGAAGAAGGGAAGGAGGGAGGGAGGGAAGGAGGGAGGGAGGGAAGGAAGAAGGAAGGAAAAGAGGGAAGGAAAGAAAGGGAGAGGGAAGGAGGAAAAGGAAAAAAGTACACGGAAGGAGGGGGCGGCGAGGCAAGAGCACCTTTGAAGCTGAGCCCTCCTTTCCTTTCCTTTCCTTTGGCTTGGGCCCCTGTGCTCCCTCCATGCCTGCACACCCTTGTGCCCTCTGCCCCCAGCGAGCCTCGGCCGGCGAAGGTGGATGAAGGCGAGGCGTCTCTTTCTTCACCATCTTGGAGCTCCGCGCGTGACTTGAAAGGCTCCGCCAGCAGCCAGAGTGGTGAAGAGAAGCGATCCAAAAAAAGTTTGCTTCAGATCAGGCAGGGAAACACCACCACCCCGCAATGACGTGCCCAGAATACGGACAGCCATTGGATACAGTGCGATTGGGGAAGGGACACCCTGAACACGGAATCTCATCCCTTAACACGGTACTGTCCACACAGTAAAAAATGAAACACGTATCGAACGCACAATTCGGAGTGAGACCTGTTGAAATCAGGTTTGAGATTCAAAACGGTTTGGTGTGGTTTAACACGGAAAAAGCATGTTAAGCCTAACTGCCGTCTGGACTGGGAGGACTCAAAACATTTTGAATTCAAAATATCGTTGCCGTGAAGACGCAGCCTAAATGTGATTGAATTAAATCCTATAAAGAAGATACTTGATATACTATTGGTGAACATCATAAAACACATGGTGATATAATGTAACCATAGCTAACATACACATGAACTAACACCCATAATTAGCAAAGAATAAATCATGTGCAAACAACATTAACCTTTCATTCTTCACCAAACTGGAATGATATGAGGGAAGAGACAGATTTTATAGTCTTTCTGCAACTTCACCAACTCCATCTCAAAGTCTTTACAAAACTGATTGATTGCACACTCCATTTGTCATAAAAGTTTGTAAAACTCCATTTTTATGCAATAAATTCATGTTATATGATGAAATAAATATTCGTTCTAAAGAAAAGGCTCAGAAATGTGAAAATCCACTATCTTACTTCCCTTTTAAATAGTAGAGGGAAGGGTTTTCATCCAGAACTATGGCAGTGAGGGCCAGGGAAATGGATATAGGAATCAAAAAGATTGTATACATATTTATATCCCTATATTTTTCCTCTCACTCTTTGTTGTTGTTGATTATAATAAAGGTATGCACAAATGCAATTTTTGGCATTCGATTAGAATAGAATATCTGAAGATTTGAATCAATTCAAATGTTTAAAATTCGAATGTATTGACATTCAATTCTAATTGAATACATTCAAAGCTATTTATACAAATGTTCAATTCTTATTTGACGATATGAATGTCAACATTCATATGCATCCGTATGCATCCGTATGCATTCATGCGCATCCCATTTTTGTTCCGAACATAACTATACAAATGCATACAGATATGAATAAGATGCATACAGATAAGTATGTAATCCGTATGTATCTGTACACATACAAACGACCTAATAATTTGAATGAATGATTCACCCTTTAATGGGTCACCCTTTAATCTGTAAATTCATTTGAATGTTTAAATTCAAATGTATAGACATTTGATTTAAATTCAAATGCCCGAATTAAAATGAATTTGATTGAATTTTGAACGTTTTTAATATTTGTGCACATCACTAGATTACAACAATTCCACTCCATTTCTATAAATGCGTAGATGATTCTCAAATCATATCCATGAAAGCACATATTGAAATTTATAACAGCAATGGCTCAAACTGGAGGCTTGCATTTTAGAATTCTCTGAATTGTGTTTTAGTCCACTTTTGCGTCACCAGCATGGGCAAGGCAATGCGTGGGGAGAACAAATATCCAAAGAGAGACTCTTTGGTCTAGTTTGCTCTAGTAGTTAAGGACCTGGACTCTTCAGTGGGAATACCAGGTTTGATTCCAATCTCCCCCATGAAGCCAGCTGGGTGACCCTGGGCTAGTCTCAGCTCTCTTCTTAGCTCTCACAGCCCCACCTACCTCACAGGGTGTTGTGGGGAGAAGAACAGAAAGTGCTGTAAGCCACTTTGAGTTCCTTTAAATGGGTGAGAAAAGCAAGGTAGAAAAGCAAACTCTTCTTCCATCCCTCTTGGTCTTCCAACTTCACAATGTGAACACTTGCTGTTACAGAACCTGGGAATTTAAAATCAGCCATGAACTCATGTTGCTAACTAATTACAAACTGTGGAACATTATATCTTCAAATCCTCCTAAGAGATATGACTATCTGCTCCAAAACAGAGACCTTGCAGAATACTCCTTGTTTAGCTGACGGTGATAGTGCTGAGGATTGAACTGGAACTCACAGGGGTGGGGAAGCTAAGGAAGGAGTTCTGAGGCAAGAGTCATACAAACTTGGCCATCTTTATCAGACAGTAACAAAAAGAGGGGAAAGGGGAATAGCAGCAAAAGACATAGGCCTTAACAAACTTTCCTCAATAGCAAGCATTTTAGTATATAAACCAAAGATTTCTGAGGCTAAGGGCCTTTCCTCATTTGATCAATTAGTCAAGGCATGGGGAGCTCTGAGAAGGTACATCCACACCTCAGAACCATCCCCTCATCATCAATGGCTCTGTGTGGTTCAGAACTCCTCACAGCCTAGATAGGGATGTTAATGTGTTCCGCATCTATACTACTGCTAGAGCTGGTAAGACTGCAGACACACCATTTGTACCTCTTCCTGTCTGGAAGAAGCACAAGAGGAGCATGTGACACACTGCCCAATTGCCCCAGTGATGGCACCACACAGATGTTCCAGTGCCATCACCGGGGCTTTGCAATGGCCACCATCTAAGCAGCCACTCAAACTAGCTTTAGAACGCACTATCCATCTGCAAGTGTAGATAGCTAGAGAATTCTAACACTATTTTTCCCATTACTGGGAGACACAAATGCAAATTAACCCTAAATTACAATATAACATCAGCATAAAAAAGTAATTTTTTTCTACTATCCTGAACAATTTAGTATCCCCAGCAAACTTTGTTATTTTACTATGTACTCCTTCTTCTAGTTCATTCATGAATAAATTAAAAAGCACTGGTCCCAATACTGAACCTTGGGGGACTCCACTTTCTACCTCTTTCCACCCTGAGATTTGGCCATTTATTACTACTCTCTGCTTCCTATCCTTAAGCCAGTCACTAATCCAGGACAGAACCTATTTTTGATTCCATGGCTGATAGTTTTATTCAGTAGCCTTTGATGTGGGACTTTGTCAAAAGCCTTCTGAAAGTCCACATAGGCAATGTCAGCTGGTTCGCCTTTATCCACTTGATCTGCATTAAGGGCCTTCTCTTTCTAAAGGGATGTCCAAGGAATAATGAATAGTAGCTAAACCTATTCTGGCTTTAGGGTAGAGAAATAAATCTTAATAATTTGATATTTCAAAGCTATTTTATAGTGAGAGTACTTATTTTCACCTGTTTATCACAGCTTGCTATTTTCCATTTTATAAGCCATTTTTTTTAATGAGTAGCACCTGTCTGGGTTTAGCTAATGAACATTTCACACAAAATAATCTTCATCCACCAAACAGCTGTGCAGCTTTTACACTCACACTGGTATGTAGAGTTCTTTTTCTTTCTTTCTTTCTTTCTTTCTTTCTTTCTTTCTTTCTTTCTTTCTTTCTTTCTTTCTTTCTTTCTTTTGCTTTACAACATTATGACTTCTGAAGAATAAAGCATGGAAGGACATTGCTATTTGTGACATGAACTATAAGCTGTTCATTAAGCAGAATTCCAGCAAAGTCCATGTGCTTTTCACAATACAAGCACCAGGAAATCTTTCTGCCTTAACACATTTTTGTATAGAGTCACATTATCAGAATATTCTCATATATTCATGACGTTTCTACAAAAAAGACCATAGCCTTAATAGAGTATAATACATTTCTATCTTAAATAATAGAACCCTCAACATCTTCTGGTAATAAGCCAGTATAATGTGCACGATATATCATGCACATTTTAGCTGTGTCTTCAGGTCCTATGTTTGGTAAGTGCTGCCCCTTTATAGTTCCAAATGAGGTAGTACTAGACTTATTGAGTAGCCATCTGTTACCCACATATCCGAGAGAATGAGCACAGATTTCAGAATGCAGAACCCCAAACAGGGACAAGGGTCAAATAAGGAAGATTCTGGAGTAGTATCGGCTGGTATGGTGGTGGTGCAGGAGCAGTGGTGGTAGGGGAGTTCCTGCAGTAAGGCCAGCACAACAGTGAGTGGAACTGATTGTCTAAAGAGGTAGAAGCTTTACTGTAGCTGTTCAGACAGAGCTTGGAGATGTCTTTACTTGGATTCCTACATGAAGCCAAAAAGTAGGCTCTAGTCTCTTTCTAACTCTGTGATTATATTTTTAAAATATCTGGGAAACAATGGGCCAGACCCCAAAATCTGAAACTAAAAAGCCCTACTTCTTTCTAAAGATTAACATTCCATAATTTAATCAGGCTTTGGTGGACCAGTGAAAATAGTTTGAATGGAGTTTGGGTTGACAAATACGTTGCAAAATGTAGACACATGGGCAGAAGATATTCATGCATACTTGCCTAAAAATAATATTAAATGTATTAGTAAGATGAATTTACTGCAACATTCATGCACACCAGGCCAAGCAAATTTGGTGGAATGGAGATTAAAATTGATTAAAAACAAAACAGAACAGAACTAGATGTCTCTTGAGATTTTACCCCATACATATATGTGTGTGCATTGAATTAATTAAGAACACCTTCAGGTTAGGGATGCGCACAATTTATTATTATTATTATTATTTTGGCATTCGATTTGTAACAAATCAAATATTATAAAATTTGTATTCGTTTGAATAGACCCCATTGGAATGTGGTAGGATTCGTACAAATTCATACATATATTCGATATGAACAGATACGTCTCTAATAAAACACATACATACCTGATACAAATGCATACGTATCTGAAAAGTATCCAATACATATCCGATACATACCCCCAGTTTAATGAATGTCCAAACTATTTATATGAATGTTCCAAAATATTTATATTTGAAAAAATGTTAATATATGATGTTGTAACATTTGATTCATGTATGAATGTCCGAATTCATACAAATCTGTACAAATAATGAATGTTACAAATATTTGTGCACATACCTACTTCAGGTAGTTGCCTACAATGTGAGTACTTGTTCCATAGGCAGCACGTTCCAATTTGTGATTAAAATGCATGAAGTGGCTGTTTACAGGTATCAGATACTCTGGCTTCACTTACATGAATGGGGTGGCTCATGTGCAGTAGTAAGTTGCTTCCACATTGTGAGTTGTAGAAGACCGCTCATTCCTCCAGAGTTCCAAAGTGGCTCCTCAAAGCCAATGGAATGCCACCCTCAAGAGTCAAGAAAATCATCCAGAATTCCAACCATAGACAAGAAATGTGTCTGGAACTTCTGCCCTTTGGTTGACATTGAACCAGTGTGCCATGCTAAATGCCACCCATAGTTGACCAGCTAGGAAATTTTCCTCTCTCACGTTTGGCCATTTGCCCATCTCATGTTTGGGCAATCAAGGATCACCCTTTAATCTGTAAATGAAGTGTGTTTTTTTTCTATAAGGTATGTAGGTCTGATGGATCCTGTGAAGGCAGGTAGATGGTGCATAGAACATAAAGTTTTCATTACCTTTGTGGAACACCACCACATAAAGCAATTATTCAGTGAATATTGGGAGGTTCCTGGAAGGCAAAACATCCATACAATTTTGAAAAAGGAAAAAGAGGGGGAGTGGCAGTAGTTGGCTTTTGTACCTCTCTTTTCTCACTTTTAAAGTGGCTCAAAGCAGCTGATAAACTTTCTATTCTTTTCCCCACAACAGACATCCTTTGAAGTAGGTGGGGTTGTGAAAGCTCAGAAAGACAGCTGTGACTCACCCAAGGTCACCCAGCTGGCTTCATGGAGGAGTGCAGAATCAAATCTGAAGGTAACCAGATAAGACTCTGACCCTAACCACAAAACCAAGAAAACAAATTAAAGCAAAATTCAAAAAGTATGGGATTAAAGGGCTTCACACTTCATTAAGATGACATTTAGTTAAGAAGAAGGAAGTGAAAAGGAATAGGAATGCATTTAGGATTTCTTGTTCATTTTGCACAAACTTTGCACAAGCAGGCATGAGGATGGGTAAAAATTCATAAGATCTGTTATCTAAAGCAGACTAATTTATTTAACAGCCCGAATATGTAAGCTAGAGTAAGTTTTGATGGAAAGTTTTAGGTAGAGGAGACTTAAACTTCCAGGTAGGAAAAAGTGAAATTTGCAGCATAATACACACTAGGCTTTCCCAATTCCTGTCAAAAATAGGCAAAAGAGTGATGGGTTGTTCCAGCTCTTGTCATAGGAGGAGAATACCACAGTGGGGGTTAATGCTTAGAAGGCCATTATTGAAATTCACAGCACTCTGCCATGAATTATAGAAACCTCCAGAAGCATAGTAAATTACTGTGAGCATTATTTGTGCAATCTAGGCTTTGTGCAAAACTCAGTATTCATTGACAGACAGTTCTACAGTAATGAGAAGCAATAAAATACAGCACAGTTGCTGTTTCTTCCACATAGCTACCTCAGCCCACTTTCACATCTGCTTACTCACCCCCCACTTCTTCTTTTTTTTGCAAGCAGGAAAGACATCTGGTAAAAAGCCACCAACAAACCTCTGGATAGAATACTATGAATTGTGTGTTTCCGAAAGGGGAAACAGGTTTGAAATCTATTTTGAAATTTCTTTCCGACAGCCATTGAATAAGTTTGTCTTAATACACTTACTGGAATACCAGATTGTATTCCATTTACATTAAAAAAAAAGAAAGAAAAAAAGCCTTATAAAAACTTATTTCACTATATTCATACTGTATTTTCACCAAATGTCTGATAAGTATCTGTATGAATGAATGAATGAATAAACTTTATTGATTAGTCGCTTGACCATATCAAGTATCAAGTATACAAAGATAAAACCATAGAAAAATAAAATCAGTATAAACAAGAGTAAAATCAGGTCTGTACATATGTTATAGTTACAAATCCTCGTCACCCTTACAAGGCACTCCATTAGTCTCCATAAAAAGTTTCCTGAGCCGGGCTGCCTTAAGCAAGTACAAAGCTACCTTATATGTTGCCTGAGCATTCTCTCCCTGCAAAAGGTAGTTCACTTTTTGCTCTGCATTCCAAAATGTCATATTTTGCAAAAGGGGATCCAGGCATGCTGTTCTTAATTGAGAGTACAAGGGGCAAGTAAACAAAATGTGTAAGAGGTTTTCAACCTCTGTTGCCCCACAGATGCACAGTCTATCTTGATAAGGTATCTGAAGGTATCTACCATACTTCATCATGCAGTCAGTCAATTCAAATCGTGCATAAGTGAATTGCTGTCTCAACGGATAGGGCATCTTATAAACCAGGTATTTTTCAGTTCGGAAAATAGATTTCGTACGTGCCAACCATTTTAATGATTTTATGTTGCGGAGGTTTGCAATATCATTTTGGGCACTGATGTCCTTTACTCGCTGCTTAAAGCGTTCTTTTGCTATCAAACTGGTATGCCCTAGTGTATCTGTATGAATATATGCGGTTATACTGTATAAATATATGTTATACTGTATAAATTATCCAGTGAGCTTTGCTAGTCCAGACCTACTGGTTCAGATCACAGTGAGGGAGTGCAGAAAAGCCCTAAGTGATATACCAGGAAAAATAATTTCTTATGAAATAGAACTGTTGGGAGTAGAACATACCAAAATATCTCATCTGAATGTGAGCTCGGGGGGGGGGGGCAAAGGGAGGGAAAAGCATTATTTTAAGTCAGCAGTAGGGATGGGCATGAATATTCAAATGCATTCAAAATTCGATTGAAACAACCAAATTTTGATATTCAGATTCAAACAGAATGTCCTTAAATTTGAATTTTAAAGATTCGATTCGAATGTTGAATTTTGGATCTATTCATTTGAATTATCCAGACATTTGTATGTGTACAGGTTTTTATATGATGTGTACTTGAAGATCTGCATTTTTCCCAGATCCGTACAGGATGAAAACAGGTTGCATACAAGATAACTATGGAATGCATATGGAGGTGTATGGATGCATACAGAGGTGTACAGACCTGGGGAAGATGCATACGGGCATCTATGAATGTTGTCGACATTCGTAAGTGGAAATTCAAATGAAAAAATCAGACAAATAGATTTGAATTTGCTTAATTTGAATCAAATTTGGTTAAATTCGAATTTAAAGGATTTGAATCAAATCAAATTTTTGAGTATTCGATTCAAGTCAAATCAGATGCCAAAAATTGCATTCGGGCACACCCCTAGTCAGCAGGCCTCATATCAAGGGCAAACTCCATGTTTTCTGGCAGCTAAAATGGGACTCAGACATTAGTGCAAGCTCCATTGCTGAAAATGGTCCTTATCATTGTCCATCACCCTGTATTTTTGTTTCATAGGTCCAGCTGGGGAAAAAAAAAGAAGTACATTGTATAACATCATGACATACATCCCTGGTCCCCACATCTTCTACCAGTTTTTGCAAAGGCATTTGAGGGCTTTGCAGGGACTAGGAGGCATGTATGTCCACACTTGCTAGGCATTCTGGGAGAACTTGCAGTCCTCCATTCCAGAAGGCTTAGAAGGCCTAGTAGAAAGAGGACACTGGCCATCACTGTCTTCCGTAGACTGTATGGCCAATGAAAATGGATCAGTACCAAAGTGCAAACAGGACCTCAGGGCTTTTTCACATTTTTGGGAGAGTGTCCGACAGAAACTAAGGATAAGGACAGTTACTCCCAAACTTACTCGACACTTTCCTTAGTGCAGTTTAAGTGTGGACGCTCCCATTTGGAAGTGCCCACTTTACTGCCGCAATGGCCATGTGCTCCAGGCCATTGTTATGGAATTCAGGCAGCACAGCACCACACCACCCATATGCAGCCTTCCCAGGGAAAGAGGTTCAAAGCTTGTCTCTGGGGCTGTATTAGGCGTGCCGTTGATGCTTCTAGTATAGCTGTGGAGCAGTTTTTATTGCTCTGCAGCTATCAAAGATGAAGATGGACAAGCGTGCTGGGAGCCACTATGAGACAGAAGGGGCTCAGCACTGTGTGGATGCTCCATGCCAGAAAGCCCCCAGGCCATTCCCATCTTTGAACTGCAAAAAAATAGAAAGTCATTGGAATAGTCTCCCTCTCGAGGTGCATCAAGCTCCTTCTTTGTACATGTTCAGGAAGGCAGTAAAGGCGCATCTCTTTGCCCTGGCCCTTGGCTAAATGTGGTTACATTCCCCCCACCATTTTTAAGTATTACTGTTTTTAATATATATATGGTTTGTTTTAACATTCTTGATTTTAAATGTTGTTGTCGATATTACTGTTTGAATATATATTGTTGTTTTAATGTGCAGAATTTTTAAGCACTGTTACCCACCCTGAGACCTCCAGGTATAGGGCAGGATAGAAATACAAATATAAATAAATAAATAAATAAATAAATAAATAAATAAATAAATAAATAAATAAATAAATAAATAAAAGGTGCTTAGCCTCGCTCAGATATCTTACCAAAGGTAGTCTGAGGCTGCATCTTTTTTATAATGATTTTTTTTATCATTGTCAAGGGATAACTGCCTTATTATTTCTGTGTAGAGCTGCTTTAAAAATAGAGACAATCAATTTGCTACTTAAAGTGTTCTGTTTAGTTTCAGCTAGAACTAATGAGCTGTTGTAGAAGTTTGTGAATTATGTAACTTGTGTTAGTTCTTTTCATGCTACAAATGGGCAATTAGACTATGAAAACAATGTAAAAGTAAGAAAGGTCTTCAAGCACGGGCAAGTAGTATGGCATATTCATCAGGAATCTACTATATACCCAGAATTTATCAGAGGATCAAAGTAATCAATTTAATATTTATAAAGCTCAGATGTTTTTTCACACTTTACAACTTTTTATCCTATGTGCTTTAATGAAGATTTAAAAAGCAATTTGGAGGTTAGGAGAATATGGGTTTCTACTGTTTAAAAGGTTCATTTACAGTAAAAGTTATCAAAAGCAAAGGAACATTTCATTGTAAATTTGAAGTTTCCCTCATTATAATAGATACAATTAGAACACAGAAGCACATGAAATGCCATGCTTGATCAAACCAGTAACCCAACTAGACAAGCAGCTTATAACTGAAAAACAATCACAGGATTTTTGGATGAAGCGAGAAATAAAGCTGGAGCTAAATTTAGATTCCTTCACCTTTGTTCAAAGATTGTAATGAGCAAAAAGATCATTAGGATTTTTAAAAAATTCCAGTAGTAACTGCAAGACTTAGAGCCTGTCTGCATTTTTCTCTAATATAGATTACAGTTCCCCCATAGACTGGTGCAGACTAGAAAGGCCCCACTCACTGTCAAACAGAGCATGATCCAAATTAGTAAGCTTTTGATCGTGATTACCAGTGTGGAGCTAATTTACTAGCTTGGGCCTGTCAGGATCCTGGACTTCATTTTCTGGATATCAGACACACCTATCATCCATCCCTCCTCATCCTCATCCTCCTCATCCTCTCATTTGCCTCTTGCATGGATTCTACTATGAAATTCTTGTGAAAACTACTATGGTAATCAGTGTTTGATTGCTTGATTTTCCCTGTGCCATTTGGTGGCCAGCAAGGTGACATACAGGTGAAGTCCATCCTGTCCTTATTTGGGGAGAATGATGTGATGCCTTGTGCAGTCTTCATTTTTTAAAATTCATTATTGAATTTGAATCCTACCTTTCTTCTAAATACCTTGAGAGGTAAACATATATCCATATCATAATCTAAGTTTCCTTGGCCAATTAGGATTTGAATACATCTCTCTCAGGATCTTGTCCAGTATGTGAGCTATTACATTCAGACTGTTGTCCAGATTCTCACTTTGGGTAGATGAGTGTAAAAACTTCTTCTTCTTCTTCTTCTTCTTCTTCTTCTTCTTCTTCTTCTTCTTCTTCTTCTTCTTCTTCTTCTTCTTCTTCTTCTTCTTCTTCTTCTTCTTCTTCTTCTTCTTCTTCTTCTTCTTCTTCTTCTTCTTCTTCTTCCTCCTCCTCCTCCTCCTCCTCCTCCTCCTCCTCCTCCTCCTCCTCCTCCCTTTCTTCTTGTATAATGGCCTGGGCCTGGGACTGGACTTGAATGATATACTCTTTTCATAGCCCTTCAAATAAATGCAGGCTCTCCTTGCGCAGTGGCAAATCTCTTGCTTCCCACTCTTTTTTTTTCTAACCTGATTATCCACCTGAGAGAATGAAATTGAAGTCATTCATTTTTGTCCCCAAGAAAAATGCTTGTATGTTTTGTCAATCAATCTGCACCTGTGCTTTAATTCCAGCCTATTAGACAGGAGAGGATTACTTCCAGAATCAAAAGCAAACAACCTAGCAGCTTCCAGCAGCTCATTCTAAAAGCTGGTCTTAGCTCTGAATCATTTGCAGTGGTTCATTAGACTGCACCTTAGCTCATTTTAAAAACACTGAGAAAGTTGACCTCATCGCCTTAATTAGATAGCGTGCCATTATGGTATCATCCTGTTTAACCTTGTGTGATTGGTTCTTGTACATGAGCAAACACCACATTCCACCATGCTATGCCATCTGCATGATTCTCAAAGTTGCATTTATAGCAGGTCCAGTCATCCTCCGGCATAATTAACATATTCAATGCAATTCTTATTTAATAGGCACTTTGAAAACTTCCCTTCAGAAATGACTTATACGTCATTCTACAAATTTTTGACTTTATAAAATAGTTATTGAATTGATCTTCTCAAAGGACCTTTTTGTAACTTCACTTCCTGGGAAAGCATCCCAGGGAAATGAAGATGGGGGATGGAACTGGCATCTGCACGTTGAGTCATAGAATCCATTCCAAAGTTACTCAGCGCTTCCTTTAGCTGTGAGTAAGTGCAATCACCAGCAACAAGCTGCAGCAACAGGCATGTGTGGCACCATTAGCATGCTGTGCCAGCCAGTCCTATGCTATGTCTGCCCTGAAGAGGTGCAAACAGAGTGTGCCAGGCTGTCCTGGAAGCACCTCCATGTAGTGTGTATGCCCCATGTTGAGGCATATCAGAAGTTTCCCACAGAGTATGCTATGGGAAGGCTCATAGTCAGGAAAACTTGCAGAATAAACTATGGAACTTTCTGTGTGTAGCAGCTTTAGATTTATCTGGATTTTCCAAGATCTACTGGTCTAGATCCTGGGAAGGTGAGGACCAGATCACACAAACATTGCAGCTGCTCCCCCCTCCCCCCACAGCTTGAAGTGAATGTTCAACAGCTTCCAGTAATTCCAGATCACAGAAGTGTTTGCTCCCATGATCCAGAATATAGCCCTTAGTCTGATTTGTAGACCTGATATATTAGGTCTACAACAGATCCAGATTAAGGGTTTTTTAATCCAGATCTGGCCCTGTCTCATGAAGACGGAGTTGGACTATGATATGAATTAACAGGAGAAACAGGAGCCCCAGCATCTGGATTAGAGGCCCTTTGATCTGGATGAAGAGGTTACTGCTGAGAGGGCCTAAGTAGGACAACCTTATATGTTGCAAATATAAATGCCTTTAACCTGACTGGATCATCCTAATTTCAATTTAAAAAATGCTAGGTTAATGGGTGCAAGATGACATTAGTTTAATGAAAATGTCACCTTGACCCTTTATTAATGATGTTTGACATTTGAATGTTTTTGGAAATCAAGTATTCGGAGATGTTGTAGAAAAAAATATGAGCTGTTTGTGCTCTATAAAAGTAGCATGCACCATATAATCACAAACTCTGCAACATAAAAATTCCTCTGAAGAAGCACAGCAGAATCTAGCAAGCTTTCTTCATGAATTGAATGAACACATAACACATATCATGGCAGGATGTGTGTGCATGCAGTGGGCATCAGACTTTTACTTGCCTGATGACTGTTGCAAGTTGGAATGTTCCTGAGATGACTTTTGCTCATATACCTTAAGTAATTCTCAGTACAGACAAAGGTGTCTAAACGGGCAATAGAAAGTTTTCTATGCCATCATAAATTTGGGAGGCATTATCAACTCATATGCCACCTGCCATTAAAGTGTAAGCATAATACTTGGAAGGTGAGTTGACAATGTCTCCTAAATACATGAAAGCAGAGAAACCTGCCTGATACCAAGCCAGAATCTTTGCCTCATAAAATATAACCTGAAGGTCTCCTCTGCAGAGTTTGCATTATCCTTCTCCCTGTTAATATCATCCAAAGCCTCTCCCTCATTTTGTCCAAAGGTGAAACTGCACTAGGGATGTGCAAGAATATTCAAAACATTCAAAATTTATAAAATTTGTTTGAATTCAGCCATTTGAATTGAAATTGAATGTATATACATTTGTTTTTAAACATTTGGATGAATTTGTACGTTTCTAATCATTCATACGAATTATTCAGACATTCGTCTGTGTACGCATTTTATTCATATCGGTATGCATTTGTATGGATACATACAGGACGAAAATGGGATGTATATGGGATAAAAGCAGGATGCATATGGGATGTGTACAGACACATACAAACATTGTTGACATTTGTATTTTCAAATACAAATTGAATATTCATACAAATAGATACGAATGTATTCAAATCAATTTGAATTTGAATACATTTGTTTTTTCTCTATCCATTTGAATTTGAACATTCAAATATTCAATTTTAATCTAACTGAACACGAAAATTGCATTTGTGCACACCCCTACATTGCACTGATTTACTGGGATGGACTACAAAATGGTATGAAGTGAATGAATGCGCTACTCTCTGCCAACCTTTGACCATTCTTTGCCCCTTGAACAAGTTCCTGGAAATTTCTGAGAACTTACTGAACATGATCTAATGAGTTAGCAAGGAACAGTAAGAGTATATTGCCCTTTATACTTTGTTAAACACTCCCAAAGTTTTTAGTAAAGGCACGATGAGACAACATTCTTATCTCAGCAGATGACCCAAGGGTCGCACATATTTCTCTTGTCTGTGCTGTGCGTTGGAGAGTTCAAGATTCCACTTTCAAAGTACTTGGCAGTACTCCTTACCAGCTGTGCTGGCTCAGGCTTCGTAAGATGCCCATCACCAGCATAGCTGGCAAGCAACCATACAAAATGGCCAACTGCTTGAAATGACACTTGGCCATCCTTGCAACCATAAAATGGTATATGATGCAGACTGGGGGTAAAGCCATGTTAGGCTGGTCAGTTTAGGAGCAAGAAGCTCACTGGCTCTGGTGACCATGTGCTCACAACCTGTTGCTATTTTTAAGGGTGATAACAACATCATGGGTTACTTACAGATACTTATTTTCCATAAAATTATTGTTAATTAAATCTTTAAACTTCCTTTAAACTTTCACAATATTCTGCTAATTTTCTGAAACCCAGAAACAGAAAATATCTATTAAGCACCATCTGTGGTTTGAGGGGCATGAAGCTAAACAGTTAAACCGGTTGAGGTCATATATACATATATATATAGAGAGAGACCTTTAATTCTCTCCCTGAACAAATGCAAACTAATTAAAACTGAATATAATTTTATCCTACAGGATTTAAACAGATTTTAAAATACACAGCTATTTATTATGATACAATTGGCTGTGCTTCTAATCACCTTAACCAGATGCCTTCTTTATGATTTAATGGATTTCAATAGAGTAACTACTGGTTATTTCCTGAGGGAAAAATACACACACGTTGTTTTAAATGTAATGGGGCAAATCCCATTAGATGTGAGAGTGGAATACCATAAAACCTAAGGATGCAAAAATGATGCAGAATGCATCCATACCTCAGTGGCATAGGGTGGGTCAAGACAATGGTTGCTAACCAAATGTCCCATGCAAATCTCTCCCTGGATTTGGAAGTGAATTGTTTGCACCTAATTTGAGGTGCCTCCTTACACTGGGAAAGGTCCCAGAAGTGGGTCTTTTCTGATATAACAGCTGCATAGTCCATCCTCTTTCTGCTGCCATTTGTCCAAAGAATTACTGGTGGGAACACTGTCAGATTAATATTTCAGTGATCTAATGAAAGCCCTCCATCACCCTTCCAGAGTGAACTACAGTGGCAGTGTTACGACTCCCAGCAGCTCTGCCAGTGCCTGCCCTCCTAAGAGTAGCCGGGTACCAGTAGGCTGCTGGGAACATACAATGACCTAGTGAGTACTACAGCCTAAGTTCCCCTCCAATTTCTGCCTGTAGCCAATGAATGCAAAGGCCCTGGGAACTATTTCCCACCCTTTTTGCTCCTTGCAGAAAAAGCTTGCAAAGCAGTTTGCAAAGGGCCCAAGAAAAACTTCTGCCCTCTGCAGACTGCAGCCTGAATCAGCCACAACCAGGTACCCTGATTGTTTGATTGCCATATTCCTGGGGCTTTCTGGGAGTGCCCATCACTGTAATTGTGAATGCACCCACATTGTGTTCATTTACCTAGCTTCATATTAGATATTTCTCATGATAATTTTCAAAAAAGAAAAACTACCAAAAATTAACAAAGGCAGCCCATAAACTGAGTCTGTAAAGATTTATCTTTCCAACTAAATTTGGGGAAACTGAAAGTTAAATATACACTGCATCCAGAGAACCAAAAGGACCACCAATTAAAGTCCCATCAGGGTAGTGCCACCCTTATCTGAGCCACATTCAACCTTAGGGCTATTAAAAACCATCCAGATACTGTATCTCTTACTTAAGCCACTATATCCAATATGTCTATTCTAGTATATAACTTTATACAGAGCTTTATTCTGGAATATCCAAATAGAGGAATAAGTAAGCAATGTCTGGATGCAGTCTTAGATACATCCTGCCCATAAGTCTTAGCAAATAACTCTTGTAGGGAGGCAAAGTTCTGGAATGGTTTGAGTGTCCACACTATGGACAACCAAAGTATTTGAAACTTAGCCAGTGCTTTAGAGACAGTTTTCAAGTAGTTTCCCATTGGAGCAGGATATGGTGTCATTTACATGCCAAAAGCTACTCCAGTATCTGATCACACATGAGTGTATTATTCCATTAGAGGCATGGTCTCCTGGTAGACCCATCCATAATGTGGACAGGGCATTCTACCAGGGCTGCTTGGCTAGTTTAGTAGCCCAGAGCAAATGAAGGCCAAATGTTTCTCCATGCTTTCTCTTTTGCTTCAGTCTTCTTCCACCCTTTTCCTTCCCCCCATTCTTTAACAAAAAGAATATCTAGAGTCCAAATGTTTGAAAAAGATCCCTGATTTATCCAGGGGCACAGGTAGAGAAACTGTGTTTAGTCAGTTTTAGCATTGAAAGATCTATTGTTTGTTTTGGATGTTTATTGTTTTATATAGGTGTGCCCCTGTATCTGTTGATTTACTGTCTGCTGATCCATTCAACCATGGTGGACCGCAGGGGAAAATACAACACAGTAAATCAATTTTCCACAGTTGAAGCTGGAATGTATGCCCTGTGAATATGGGGGCATACCTGTATTCTGGTAAAGAAATAAATGAAAAGATAGGTGGAGATGTAAGATTCCATTAAGCTATGGAATCATTGAAGTATAGCCTGCCTGCATCCCCCAAGACCCTCTTTCCTCTCAGAGTCATGGTAAAACCATGATACACTGACAGGCAAAGCTGCCTTTACGGCAAATGTGATAGCTGACATTTATTAGTTAAATATCATAATTCTAAGCTAGGCTTATCAAAATCCATAAAACTAGATGCAAGGAGTTATGAGTAGAAATAATGCCTCTAAAGCAGGGTTTCCCAAACTATGGGTCGCGACCCACTGGTGGGTCGCGAGCGAATATTGAGTGGGCCCTGCATGTAGAATGACACACCAACCGACCGAGCCTTTATTCGCATTGGTAATGGTTAAATTTCCTAGAGGTGGGTCCCGAGTTGGTAAACTTATATTAGATGGATCGTAACCCAGACAACTTTGGGAACCACTGCTCTAAAGTATGCTTTCAAGGCAAAGCTTCCTGGAAATGCTGAGCAGACAGCCTAAAAGACCACTTCTTTGGCTGACCTATGAAGATCTGATCAGTACACCTCAATGGGACATCATCAACACCTGAGCATGTTCATTTGCCAAAGTTAAAGCCTTTTGTTTAAGATGCACAGCTGGAAGCAGATGCTTATGTTAAGGTGCTTGAGAAAGTTCTGACTCATCAAGCATCCAACCAAGTCGGGTGTTTAGCTGTTGGGACTCATTGGCTGCATCCTCATGCTAGCTATCTGGCACACTTTGGGCACTGTTTGGGCATGCATGGACTGGGCATGGGACCGGGAACGCATTTCAGGTATCCCCATGAGATTCCTGGCAATGCAGGACAGTTATAGGTTGGGCAAGGATGGAGGCATCCCCGTGAGAACTGTGCTGAACCCTGGTATGGCAGAGCAGTGTCCCCTCCTCTCTGCCCCCTCTTTCCTCATTGGCAGCCTGATTGTTGTAACCCCACCCCTGTGCCACATCTCCCCCTCCCTTAGCAGCATGGATAGCCAGGACTGGAGTGGGAGGCCCAGAAACGAGTTAAAATAAAGCTTCATTCATAAAAATAACTTTAAATTAAAAAAAAAATGTTGAAAGCCACTACAAGGTTTAGTGGCAGTAGGTGCTTGAGCAGCTGTGTGCATCTTCGCTCCACCGGGAACCATGAGAACGGCCATAAACTGAAAGTCAGGCCTTTATTTATGATCCCCTTACATCACCCCTCCCTTTATTTATTTATTTATTTATTTATTTATTTATTTATTTATTTATTTATTTATTTATTTATTTATTTATTTATTTATTTACATTTCTATCCCGCTGCATACTCGAAGGTCTCTGGGTGAGTAACAACCTTAAAACAGATTAAAACAAAGTATATATTAAAAGGTTTTTTAAAAAAATTCAACAAATATAAAATGATACACAGTACGTTTAAAATATTAGTGTCTGTACTGAGGGGAAACATAAGCAGCTCAGCCAAAGGCCACGGTAAAGAGGTGCATCTTCACCACCTTCCTAAATATATATAAGGAAGAGGCATGACGGACTTCAAGGGGGAGGGTATTCCATAGCAGCATGGACAGCCAGGACTGGGGTGGGAAGCACAGAAACAAGTTAAAATAAAACTTCATTCATAAAAATAACTTTAAAAAATTTTAAAATGTCAAAAGCCGCTACAAGGTTTAGTGGCAGTAGGTGCTTGAGCAGTTGTGCGCACCTCCACTCCACCGGGGCCCGCAAGAATGGCCATAAACTGAAAATCAAACCTTTATTGATGATCGCCTTGCAGATCGGGGAAACGGGTTGCAAATGGAACTGAAATCAAGCCATTATTCAGCCTGCCTTGGCATTCTTGAAACGGGGTTGGAATTACCTCTGTGGAAATGGCAGACAATTTAAAAAGCAAGCTGTTCTCCAGCCTGCCCTTGCATTTTAAAAAGTCAGCGGCCATGATCTTCAATGGACAGGGCAGTGACAGGAAGCACAACCTACCTCCCAATGATGTGAGCACAAATCTCCTCCCCGTTAGCCCACTAGTGTTCCCATATGCATTCCCGGCTAACTGAGCAATGCATACCGGTCCCCCAAAGCATGCCGAGCCTTCTTTTTTCAGGTATCAAATTTGGCACCCTTCTGGCACAGTTTGGGAGGGGGTGGCACGTTTTTCGCGGACCAAATCCAAAACCCATGGGGATGGACAGTGCCGAATCCACACTCGGAACTATACCAAACTTGCCTGGGGACAGGGCCATTGCAACAATTTTGCCCTGCTTCTGCCAAGATTCAAACGCCCCACTTTGAATTGGATTGGTTCCTTAAGAATATAAAGGTAGCTCTCTGGGCCCATAGATTTTACGGTCTTTTCTGTCACTTCCACTGCTGCCATGATGAATCACTAGTTGAAACCTCCTTGCTGAAAATCACTCTGAAATCACAAACTGAGACCACCTGGCAGCTCTGCCAGGCTCAGGAGCTGACAATTTCTCCAGCAAACTACAGCTGGCTTCTTGCTAGCCTTCTGCACCTCCTGCCTCTGCACAAGTCTCTTCTGCCTGGACTGAGAGAGAGAGAGAGAGAGAGAGAAGGCTCCCCTGTTTCTCCCAGCCCCATCTGGACCTCTGTTGCATTCTGAAGAAAACCTGCATGGTCAAGTACCTGCTGCCATGTGCCTTTTGAGAATCTGCATGGGTGAGAAAACAGCTGCATTACAGTGTAGGGTAGCTTTAGGATAGGCTATTTTCTTAGTTCTTTTTATCTCCACATTACCAAAGAGTGTGCTTTTTAAACTGGTATCTTTTTTCCTGTACCGAGTTACTGTCCCCTGACTGGGTAAGCATTGTGCTACCCCACTGGAAATCTGCTTTTGCTTATGTTTTGGCACTCTGCCTAGTGTCCCCTTCATTTTCAGTTCTTTTTAATACTGATTATTAATTATACCATTTTTCCTATTAAGGAAAATAGACTCTGAGTCTCTCTCTTTGCTGTTAAGCACCAAACTGCTCTTGTGTTTTATTCAAACCTCTACATAAAAAAATCCCAAGGGCGTCCTGAGCGAGCTGTTCCCCTAACATGTACCAGAATGCCTGCTAACAGAAGATGAGAAGTTCTCTTTCAAATAACAGTTTCCGAGTATAGTTTTAGAACAGTTTTTGTGACTCCAGTAAAATCATTTCCACCACCATTCTCACCCTGTACAATGAAGTGGCTGCTTTCAATATGATTGACAGATTTGTTAATTGGCTTTTAGAATTTTTACCAGAACCCTGTACTATTTTTAATTTACATATCACCTACATATTGCCTACTGTCATAATTTTATTTCAGTGTCTCCATAGGTCACAGGAAGAGCACCTGGGTATGCAGTAGGAGCAATTTTCGTTTCACAAGTGTTATTTTGGATGCTTAAAGCAAAGGGGCAGAGGTACAGATTCTTTCTAATAACTGCAAAATTCCAGTACAGCACAATTCCTTTGTCTTATTTTCAGATGGCCGACAATTGAGTCAAGGGCAGTGGTAAACAGTTAAGCTGTATAAACACCAACAGATGTGGACAGATGTACTTAATGTGTTTGCTCTGAACAAAGCATTCATTAGAACATAAGAGAAGCCCTGCTGGATCAGGCCACAGCCCATCTAGTCCAGTGTCTCGTTGCACACAGTGGCCCACCAAATGCTCATGGGCATCTCAAGAAGAGACAAGGACAAACCTTTTCCTGCTCTCAAATCCTAGCAAATGGCCTTAGAAGTGTCCTGAAGTGTCCTGCTTTCCCCTCCAGCCTAAAAGCTGTACCTAGGCATTCATTCTAGTAGCCATTGACACATCTGTTCTCCATAAATTTGTCTAACCCTACCTTAAAGCCATCTAGACAGGTAGCTACCTCTTCCGGCAGCAAATTCCATAAACTGATGACCCTCTGGGTGAAGAAATACTTCTCCTTGTCGGATCTGACTCTCTTACCTATCAGCTTCATAGAGTGCCCCCTGGTTCTAGTGTTGTGCGATAGAGAAAAGAAATGTTCTCTATCCACCTTTTCTATACCATGCATAATTTTATATACTTCAATCAGGTCCCCTCTTAAACGCCGTCTCTCCAGACTGAAGAGGCCTAAACGTTGCAGCCTGGTTTCGTAAGGGAGGTGTTCCAGACCCTTAATCATTCTGGTTGCCCTTTTCTGCACCTTTTCCAGTTCCTCAATATCCTTTTTGAGGTGTGGTGACCAGAATTGTACACAATATTCCAAATGTGTCCTCACCATAGATTTATAAAGGGGCAAAATGACACTTGCTGATTTATTTTCTATTCCCTTCCTAATTATTCCCAGCTTTTAAATACAAGCAGTGATTATCTATCTCCACTTCTTATTGGCTTTTAAATACAAGTAGTGATTATCTATTTCCAAGTCTAATTCTCCTGACCTGGTAGGATTATATTAAACTCACACTTTTCCTATTTTTCCTTGGGTTTCAAGTCACAAAACACACCAAATGCATGGGAAGTCTTGGTTGAGACACATGGAAGACTACTGAGGTTATGGAAAGTATCAGCAGCCCGTGTTGCAAATATTTTTATTTTAACAGCCAGAGTATATAGTGTACTGGTATATAGCTATCACCTGGATAAGGCTATGGCTTGTTTCCCACAAGCCACCATCTAGTCCAGAACTGTGCTGAGTTAGAACAAAAGGACATAAGAGGATCCCTGCTGGATCAGGCCACAGTCTATCTAGTCCAGCATCCCATCCCAGACAGTGGGCATTCTAAAGCAGAAGATGAAGGTGGGGAGGTCTCATCTTCATTTTCTCTCGATCACCTAGAAATAGCTTTTAGAGCCATATTTCCTGTCTCTCCAACCTGAAGGTGGTAGCTAGGTATCAACTCTACCCTGTTTCGCCAAAAATAAGACCTACCCTGAAAATAAACCCTAGCATGATTTTTCAGGATGCTCAAAATATAAGCCCTATATACTGTAAATGTTATATAAAACATCCCCTGAAAATAAGCCCTAGTGCAGTGATGGCGAACCTTTTGAGCTTGGTGTGTCAAAATTCGCAAGAAAACCTAGCTTAACTCAGGTGCTGTGTCACATCTAGAAATATCCACAATTTTGTGAATTTTGTAGCTCTAGTAATATTCTATTAAAAGCAAAAACAAATAATTCTTTACATTAGTGACTTTTGTTGCTGAACTTCGTTTGCTAATATTCAATTGAAAGTTGGTATTTCGTACCCTTCAACAACAAGCAAGCACTACACGCCCAAGTGCCAGGGTGACCATGTGTGTCACCCAAAAGGGCTTGGGTGTCACTTGTGACATGCGTGTCATAGGTTGGCCATCACCGCCCTAGTGCATCTTTAGGAGCAAAAATTAATAAAAAACCCTGTCTTATTTTTGGGGAAACACTGTAGTAGCCAGTGATATACCTGCGCTCTATGATTTGTCTAACCTTTTCTCAAGGTTTTTGAGGATGGTATTGTCACCTAAGGAAAATCTAGGGGTAGGACAATTATGGAGACTTTACATGCCAATGCAAGCCAGTGATACACTAGAGCAAACTCAGCTTACTCATACAAGTGGTGCTATGGGAGGGTGGTACAATCTGCAGGATAGTACAGTATCATTTTAGGCCAACTTTGTTCAACTTGGCAATCCAGAGCCATTGAACAACTTCCAATTTTGTGGATCACAAGCATCTAGAAGATCGAAGACTGGTGAGGATTTTTTAAAAAAAGACATTATGGTTTAACATTTAGCTAACTGAAAATATTATTTGGTACAGTTGTTCCTGTAGTTGCAGAATGTTTCATGAATTGCTTATAGCAGTGGTTCTCAACCTGGGGGTCGGGACCCCTTTGGGGGTCAAATTACCCTTTCAGAGGGGTCAGCTGCTTCGCCCCCGTGGTTGGGGGTCTCCACAACATGAGGAACTCCATTAAGGGGTCACAGCATTAGGAAGGTTGAGAACTGCTGACTTATAGCTTACCTTATTGCCATGTGTGTGTGTGTGCGTGCGTGAGAGAGAGAGAGAGAGAAGCTCCAGGTGGTTATCTTTACAGAGCCAAATAAGACGCTTTCAATTTTTCTTCATCATTACACTTATAAGCAAAAAGAGGTATATTGAAATACTTACACCTGCTCTTCCTGATGAAATTAAATATGGATTTATGCCAGGTATAAAGTATGGTGTTTTGTGATCAATTTGGTTCAGCTAAGCAACTGAATAAAAGGGGAAATAACTAAGACTGATAAAAGAATACAGAAAATCTGACAGTTGTACACTGTAGTATTTAAGAAAGCCATCTAATGTCAACCAGAATTCCCTTACACATTTTCAGTCCCTCCTTCTCATTATCAGAGGCAGAGATACCAGATGTCTTTACTCATCACACTGAAGGTAGACAATGATTAAAAATTGACTTGCATTTAATAATACGGACTAGAATTACAATAATGATAGCACTAAATCAGTATGTTGTTTCCTTTTCTTAAGAAATTAACTTTTCAGCAAGTAGGTTTTTTAGTGGTTTTCCCAAGCAATCTTATTTTTGATAACTAGTGTATTAAAGTTACCAATGGAGTTGACTGATCAATTGCATTAATATTCCACCAAGTAGCAAAAAACAGTGACAGCATTCACCCAGCCTGCATTGTGAAGTAGATTAGGTTGAGACAATGGGCATTTCTGCATTTAGCAGGGCTAGGACCACTCTTACTGGAACAATTGAGTCTTAGTGGGGTGGTCCAGCTGTCCTGGAACAAGGCTACTCATACTCAGGCATCTGTTCTGGGACAGCCCCAATTTCACCCCAAATCTCACATGAGCTTCAGAGCTTGCTATGGTGACTCTGACCCTTTCTATGCTTACTTTATGTAATCTAGATTATTTATATTAAGGTTAGCAAGGTCCATGCTAGCTAGATCTGGATTATCTAGATCCAAATCAGCCACATGTAGAAGCATTTGTACTGAAGGGGCTTCAGAAAAGGAAATATGTGCTAAAGAGCAATGGAGTTCCTAAGCCCTGTTTTGCACCAGTGGATGTGAACCACCTCCTTATGAGCCACCTACACTGAGATGTGATTGGCCCACAGCACCATTGCCAACACTGTGGTAGCTGTTGTGGAGGTAACTGTGCATGCCACTCCCGCATTCTTCCTAGATCTGTATTATGTATAGATGTCCCTTCCTTGATCTGGATCAGAGGCTGCTTCTGCACTTACCTATTTAAATCCAGATCTACCTCATCCAAATTTAGTAAATCTGGTTTAGAATACATCTAGATTTACTAAATCCAGATGCAGGGTAGATCCGGATCTACCCACCCCCATCCTTCTGCACACGCAGCGGAAGGACGCCTCACATCCATGTCCCGGGGGCCCTACCACAGCCCGCCATGATTGGCTCCACTGGAGCCAAGCATGGCAAACTGGGGGACTCTGCTGTCAGGGCTCGCCCTCACCCCAGAAGCTGCGGATTGATGCTTCTGGAGCCAAGGGGAGCTTCCAGGAGGCCCTCCCTAGCCCCCCCAGAGGAGAGCCTGAGCGATCCCCTCCTTACCTCTTCGGCGTCTCCACGATTGTGGTCACGGGGACCAAGGAGGCTGTGTGCCTGTGTGCTGCGCATCTCCTGATTGGCCAGGGCTGCTTCTGGCAGTGCCAGCCGTCAGGAGGCTTTCTGCGACGCCGAAGAGGTAAGGAGGGGATCGCTCGGGCTTTCCCCGGGGGGGGGCTAGGGAGGGCCTCGTAGAAGCTCCCCCTGGCTCCAGAAGCGGTGATCCGCTGCTTCTGGGGCAAGGGTGAGCCCCGACAGCACAGTCCCCCAGCTCGCCATGCTTGGCTCCAGGCAGCCAGTCATGGTGGGCTGGGGGAGGGCCCTGGGTAGGCACAGTTTCACTGTGCGGATGCATCCTAAAAGGATGCATTTTCACAGTGAAACACCCATTAAGACTACCTTGTATGTAGTCTTTTTTTAACACCCATTAAGCACACATTAGAGACAGATAGGTGCGGACGTGGCTGCCCCTATCTGTCTCTAATCGGTACCGCTGTGCGGATGCAGTCCACTCATTCCATTCTTAATGGGTGCCGCTGTGCGGACGCGGTTTTCCACATGTGTGCTTAATGGGTTTTACTGTGCGAATGCTTCGTACTAAAAGCAGCTTTAAAAGGTGCCACTGTGCGGTTGCGTGCTTCCACATGTGTCCTTAATGGGTGTTTAAGGGCATGTGCGGAAGAACCCAGAGTATACATTAAAAACCCTTTAAAAATTGTGTCTGTTTTGTGACACAGTTGCTTGTACAGCCAGCTCCAAAGTAGGAAGTTTCTTCCTTCCCTGCACAGTGGTGCTGCAGGAAATGGTGCTTCCCCAATCACCTAAAAAGAACGGTTTCTTCCAGATGTGGGCACATGGCCTAAGGTGTAAACAAAACCTGTGAATTGCTCTAGAAAATTAGGGGACCTCTCTTTTTCTAGTTTTATGGTTTAGAACTTCACAGGTACGTCACTGTTTTAAAACCGAGCAAGTGATTGCATGCACAAATCACTGCATTATTTTATAGCAGCAGCAGTGCAATTAATAATCTCAGTTTAATGGAGTGTTTGACTAAAGTGATATGAAACAGAAGCAATAACATTCACTTTGTAAATATAGTCTGAAATTGCAATGGCAAGTCATAACAGTAAATGAAAGCTAATGCTATGGAACATTTATTTATCATCACAAATCAATGTGTTTAGATTGAAAGAAAAGTCACTTGTATTTATATATGAGAAGGATAATGAAACAATCAAAGCTTATCTTGATAGCTTTATTACTACCCTGAATCACCTTTTTCTGATATCCTATCAGCTTTCCACCTATCGAAAAACCAAGCCTTAGGTTATTCCAGTGTTCATGTTTACACCATCTTCATGGAATGTAACAGTGAGAAGAGTAGGAGGACCTAAATGGGTTAGGTGGTAACCCATATAAGAGTTGCTCTTATGTTTCCAGGCCTGTCTACATCTTACAACAACTAATATAACAGAGAAAGACATGCCCCTCATTTACATTTAATATTGCCAATGAAAGAGGCTTTTCTATCAGTGAACTTAGTGCATATGGTCAAATGTTGGTTACATGCGATCAAGTATCCACAAACATACTATGTTGTCAACATTACTTCTTGATAACTTTTTCATATTCAATTTTCTGTGTATGAATATTATTTTTAATGTTAATATTAATGTTATTGTTACCTTATTAAGAAGTAGGTGGTAGGCAGAAAGTTTGGGAGAAATGAAGTTCATAGAGAGGTTGAGGATCGTTACGTGCTTCATCCAACAAGCCTGAGCTGTGTTTGGACATAAGAAAAGGGGTGCCTCAGAAAGATAGGCTCTTTCTATACTTACTTCAGTTAAGCCATTTTAGTTAAATCCATATTAGCTAGCGCTGTATTAGCTCAATCCAGATCAACCACAAACAGAGGCCTCTGCACTGACTGGGCTTAAGAACAGCAAATGTGTGCTAAAGAGTGCTAATATGGCATGGATGTAGATCACATTTACCTGGGCTACCATTAATCTGGATTAGTGAGCCTTTAACACAGTTCTGCTCTGGATGTACTCTACTCCCATGCAGACAGTGTGGAAAGGGCCATTGAGCATGGCCTCATGTTCCAAACCCTTCACTAATCCACCTTTTCCAGCACAGTATGCTCATGATAGGGGAGAGGGCCAGACTGGTGTGTGAACAATTCCACCTTAACATCTCCTCTAAGGTATTTGATTTTTTTTTCTTTTGCTAAGACTAATCACAGCTTTGCTGGTCTTTCTATGGTTCCTAAGTATGAGTTGGGAGCAGGTGATCAGCTCTGCAGAATGCCACCTCCATCATTATTTCCAGGTTCATGTGTGGGGCTGGGTCATGCATGTATACAAGGCTTTCATGAAGGTCCAATGCACCTGTGTAGCAATGTCATAAATGCAACATGTTTACTGGAAGCAACTTTCTTCATATTATTCCAATCAAAGTTACAAAACATGACCGATTTCTCTTCAGCTCTAACTTTTATTGATAGAATCATAAAATTCTCCTTGACATGGTATACACTGTGAATGAGATGAACCTGTTTTATTGTTTTATATTTTGTTGATATTTTAAAATGTTATCAGTGAAACAAATTTCCAAATGCCATTTTGAGGTGTATTTTGAGTGCAAGATATCAATATATAGTTGTTAGCTGTTTTCTTGTTTCTATAGTTTTGAATGGCCTTGAGTTCAATAATGTACAAAAACTGGTACATAGACTGAAAGTAAAATTAAAATGAAATGAAATAGTACAAAAGGGCTCTAAGCTTGTACAAGCTCAATTTCAGGCTGTGGTTGTGTTCAAACATAAGAAAAGGGGCATTGCAGGCTGTGTCCAGATTAGAATAATAAAATCCACTGTTAAGAGAAAAAAGCACAGCACTACTAGGACAAGCAGAGCACTACCTTAGAATACAAATGGAAAGAACACAAGATGGTGGATTTCTACTGAACCAGAAGCACAAAATAATTGACTTTGTTGAATCAGTAGGCATGATAAATGCCAGAGGTGGAAGCATACCACTAGATCCTTCATATCTGAATCTACTTGATGGAAAACCACTAGAGAACAATCATTAATACAGGGAAGCAATTGGAAAACTCTTGTATTTGAGCATAGTCACAAGACCCGACATAGCAGTGTCAGTCGGGATTCTGAGCAGAAAGACAAGCTCACCCAACCAACATGATTGGAATGCAATCAGAGGAATAGCCAGATACCTGATCAAGACAATAGACTTAAAACTCAGAGTCTCACCCTGCAACAATCCACATCTAGTGGGGTATATGGACGCTGACTGGGATGAGGATAAAGTGGACTACAAATCTACAAGTGGATATCTATTCTTTTATGGAGACAACTTAATCAACTAGACAAGTCAAGAGCAGACTATTGTTGCCAGATCAACTGCAGAGTCTGAATGTATATCAACCAGTGAAGCATGGAAAGAACTGGAGTGGATTGTTTGTCTACTGAAAGACTTTGGTATAGATGAACCTACACCAGTGACTCTATACAAGGACAATTCGGCTTGTATCTCACTAGTGAAAAGTGAGAGCATTAAAAGAGGAAGCAAGCATATAGCCATTAAAATTGCATCAGTAAGAGAAATGCAATGAAAGTGATTAATTGGTGTTAAGTACTGTGAATCAAGAAATATCGCGGCAGACATTCTTACGAAGCCACTGACAAAGATGAAATTTGAATATCTACGTGAAGATTATGCTTATATGATACCTATGACTAATCACTTGATAAGGGGTTTGTTGTGTCTTTTGCAAGTGCTAGTCACAGAACAGCAGAAAATAGTTAATTGGGTAAATGTAACCTTGTTTGCTCCTGCCCTTTTTCTGTAGGAACTGAGATCTGTTTCAGTTTTGCATTTGTAGTTGGTTGCTGTTCAACAGAAGAGGAAGAAAAAACCATGTAGTGTAACAGGACAGAATAGGCAAACTGAGATGTTATTATTTTATATCCAAGTAACCCTACCTTGTTAGACTTAGTAAACTACGGTATAAGTTTTTGAAGCTAACAAAACTTGTGGACTTTGTTCTTTGTAACTGTTCTTTCTACAGTCACCACAGAATTATTAATCATTCCCAATATCTTCATTAAAATAGATTTAAATTCTTTATGTCAAAAAAAAGGAATGTTTAAAATAAGGAACATGGAAAAAGGCAACTCACCATGGAAATACAAATACAAGAAGAAAAAATAAGATGGGATAGGGACAGCTGTGTTTTGGTTTGATGTGGGGAGTACCTTTCTTCCTGCCACCTGTGTGCCCACCATTTGCCCACCTCAGGATTCATCACCAAGCATGCCAAACCTGCAGCTGTCACTGCTGTCACCTTGGCCAGGTGTGCTCCAATCCAGAGACTTGCCATAGGAGATAGGTGAACAAGGGACAGAAGCATTGTGAAGTCACCCAGGAATGTGAGCACAGGCAGGAGCCACCCAGGAGGCCAAGGTAGGGCAAGGGATGTGCTGGCCATGGGGTGGGCAGGGCAGAGCAGGGCAGGGTGATCAGCCCCTCCTCTGGAGTTCTGTGGCAGCCAGAGGAGCACTGGGACTCCCATTTGGTCACAGGGCTCTACTTCGTCAAAGCAAATAGTGAACTGAAATGATCTCAGCACTGAGACAATGTAAATAAAATCAGACTTGTGGTGGAACAGTCTTCATATGGCACAGAAAAGAAGTTTAGAGTGTGATTCCTCGAGGTAAAAAACACCCTCCAAACTGATTAAACTATGGTGTGACCAGCAGTACGGAAATGTATTTGAAAGAAACATGAACTGTTCCTTGAGGCTGCAACTTTTGTCACATGTCTGCAGAGTGCCTATTAGTGCAAAAATCTCTGATAAAAACTTACAGCTTTGGACAGAATTTACAATGCTTTATATACATGATCAAATAGCTTAGCTTGGTTTAAAAAAAATAATAATTTTTTTAAAATAGCTTAGCTTGCCTTTTGTTATGGGCTAACAAAGATTTCTTCACACTGATTTGGCTTCTCTAATTTTCAGAGCTGTTAGTCTATGCGCTAGTTTGTATGACTGACTCTCATAGGACAGTGAAATTTGAAGGAGTGGATTGGGGGAATTGATTCTGAATCTTTCTAGTGACCCAGATTTGAGTTATGTATAGCAATTCTTAATGCTAGGCAAGAATCCTCCTGATTGTGATTGTGCACATGAAAACAGAGAGGCACATTTGTAGAAATGACACACATATTCTTTAATTAAAATGTCTATAGACAGTAGGTATGCAAAGTAGGTATGCAAAGTTAAAGAGCATTTATATATCAAAACAATAAAGCTTTATTTACAAGCAATGTAAGACATATAATAATCACCTCAGTGCTATTTTGAAGTAATAGAAAATGGTGCATACTTAAACCTGTCCATGCCTTAAGTTCTACAGAGGAGGCCCTCCTGGTTGTACCACCACATTCAGTAGCAAAAGGGATAGGCACTAGGAATAGGGACTTGTCAGAGGTGGCTCCCAGACTATGGAATAGTTTGCCCTCTGATGTGCATGAGGTACCTTCACGCTACCTTGATCTGGAGAACAATAAAGATGCATCTATTTACTGTGGCTTTTGGCTAAAGAAACAGCGGCCCCTCCCCACTTTCAGTCACTTATTGTTTTTAGTGTGTTCATTTTGCTTATTGGTGTAATCTTCCTAAGATCTTCAGGAATAGGTTAGGATCAAAGTGCAAAGAAACAAACAAAACAAATCCTCATGCTAATGCCTTAATCCACATTAAAAGCTGGAAAAGCACGTCCAAAATGCATTGCCTGGCCCTAAATATGAATTGAAGGTAGTAGGGGAACACTAGCTGTCACATGCTATCGCCTCTTTGGAGACTTTAAAATGTGCACATATGGCAAAAGGTATGCACAAATATCTTGGGGGAAGTGGCGTGCTTAAAAAAAAAAAAACCTCAGCCGAAGAAATAAATTGCAATACTTAAAACACTGATGGGCAAAGATGGTTTTGATGTACTTCCAGTGAGGCAGGTATTCTTCTGAAAACATCAGCAGTAAGAAAACATGTATAATTGTTTTGTCTTGTTTTGCTTTTGGGTAAGTTCACGGAGAATTAAATTAAGTACTGTTTATAACAGCTACAAAGCAATAAACTTGGAGGCTGGTGTTTTAACTTTTTTTGAGCAGTTGTCCTCACTGATTCACTTCTTTCAGTGAAAACAGAGGAGGGGAGATATGCATAATAGGAGGACTATTAATTCAAATGCCATATTAAAAGTTATGACCCAGCTCTGTCCAGGTAATTAGCTTCCTAAGATTGTAATTTTATGTACCTTATGCTTATACTGCTGATTTAGCTTTAAATGATAATTTAATGAACTGAATAACCTGGATTCAAATTTGATAGTGAAGACCTAGAATAATTTTAACTGTCTGAGGCAATCATTATGAAGGCACATTTTTTGACCTTCTTTTATTGTCTGGTGAATGGACCCAATGAAAAATCGCAAACAAGTTAATAAAAAAATAGAGATTTCTCTTAGTAATGTTGAGTGGACACCTAATAATGCCATTTATGAGTGAGACACAAATTTGTATGAGCAAATGCCAAGGGCACTATTTTCAACTGCATGCATTTATAAACATGTAAACCTGCATAAATACAAGGCCAGGCCTTACTCAGTGCTCAAGTTAATTTAATCTTTGTGGTCACAATTTTCACCTGTCAGTTATAAAACCTAATGATATCAGAAGCTTGCATTGATTCGTATGCCTTAATAAACACTTGGCTGGCATCCACCACCTTTGATTCAACCATTAGAAATAGAAAGGTGGTGAGACAGTGGCAAGAGGTCACATTGGGCCCCCACATTGATCTCTCCCCGTACTCCCCTTCATGAGTAGCTGCTCTAATAGCTTCTTTACTTTCTTCTTGGTAACTAGGAATTGATAGGTAAGTTTTACCCCCGCTTCCAGTCACCAAAGCAAAAGAGTAATGAAACAGGAGGGGGAAAGAGGCCTTCTTGGAGCTATAAAGATGATCTGAGATAACCTCCCAACCCTATAATTCTATGGGGGTGTACATCAAATAAATTTTTACTCAGGAACAACTCACACAGGAAGGAGAAGGTTAGGGATGTACACAAATATTAATAACATTTGAAATTTGGCTGAACTTGGCCGAGTTTGGACATCCGAAGATTGACATTCAAATTTGAGTTGAATTTTTTGATACATTTGTATGAAGCTTTGTTACGGATTTGTATGGGATTCATATGGAATTCACATGGGACTTGTATGCAGTTCATATGTTATTTGTATCTTACATTCATATTGAATTAGTATGGAACATTCATATCAAATTCGAATCCTACCACATTCAAAGGGATTTATTCAAACAAATGCAAATTTTCTTGAATCTGGTAGTCCATATATCTTATATCCTGCCTTCAGACTTCTGGCAGTGAGCTTAAAAGCAGCTGAATAATTCACGAAGGCAGTTTGCATGCAGACTGGCTGTTTTTTTCCCAAAGCAAAGCTGGTTAGGCTCCGGTTAGCACAATAGTGCTTCCACATTGCTCAGGTGGTAATGCTATGTGGTTACATAATAACATCATGCTGTTACAAAATGATAGGTTTTTTTCAGAGCTTTCTACCATGTGATTTGATTATTCTGCAAGAGATTTAATCTGGGAAAAGGAACAGAGTTTGCAGCCAAACACTTGTGATTCCATAAGCAACTGAAGAAGAAAGCAAGAATAAGGAAAGAAGACCTCAAGCCTTTTTAAGGAGGATTAATTGATCCACATAGGGGATAACCCAGTTGAGATGCTAAACCAAAGACATACTGCAAAATCAGCTTCTCTCATACTGTAAAGTCTCAGTTATAATAACATAAGGGAAATATTTCTAGGGTGGGATTGTGTTCATATCCATTGTCCAAGGTCACATAATGAAGAAATAAAAAATTTCAAGTTCAATATGTTGATTAATATTTTCTGTTCTTAATAAATAATTCTGTCTTGAGGTATTCCTCTCAAATGACACGTTTGTTCTCTCCATTTTACGTTCAAACTTTTCTGCATCATATTGGCAGTGGGTTATCGCTTTAGGCAGAGCTAATGCAGCGGCACAAAACCAGCACTGATTGACTAGAGTCTTTTTCTTAGAAATAGGCAAATAGCTTTTTTAATGGTCTACATTCTTCCTTTGGAGCTTAGGAAAGGAATTCTTGCTGTTTTGAGCTGGGCTGTATTTGCACTTACCCTCAGTATTGCAGATAAGGGTGGAATGCCCTGGGCTGGGATATGTAACCTGTCCATGCTGGGATAGATTGCCCTTAAAAATGTCTGCACTGGGAGGGACCATCCCACCCCGGTCCCTACAGCCATCTTTGAAGGCTGAGAAAATATGGAGCCAGCACGGGAGCCTTCAGTGTTCCTAGGACCACATTTTAGTGGTACTCTGTGACGGTTTCAGGGATACAGGCTGCAAACCGTTTTGCTTTCTGGCCTTGCAGGCTTCTAGCAAGCTGCAATAACCAGCCTTGTTGCAAACAGCTTGTTGCAAGACCTGAGCAGAGGCTGCAAAAAGGGTGGGAAATCCTGTGTGGGCCCTGCTGTAATGATTGGTTGCAGCTGTTATTTGGAGGGAAAAGCTGTCCGGGGATCTGAGTGCTGAAGGGGCTAGAACAGGAGTTCCCACCAATCAGAGGTGAGGGACAGGAGTTTCTATCAGGAGTTTCCAGCAGCATTTTATTGCAGCAGTTTTCCCTAGGAGGTGACAGCCAATCAGGGCCACAGAAAAAAGGTTTAAAGGAACACAGATTACAGCAGACTATGTCTTCATGCTGGGACAAGAGCTGAAAGGAACAGAAGAGCTGAATCCTGAAGGAGCCAGACCAGTAGTTGACCAGAGGTCTTCGTGCTGGGACAAGTGCTGAAGGGAACAGAAGAGAGCTGAACCTGAGGGAGCTGGACCAGTAGCTGACCATTGGTCTTTCGGCTGAGTGATTTCTGAAGGAGACAATCGTGAGGATTGGGGCTCTGAGGGAGACTTCACTAGCAACTGACCAGGCTGGATGATCGGTCAAGCAAGGACGGGACGGGCCTTGTGATCATCTAGAGCCACGTTCTGGTGGACTGGCTTGGCTTGAGCTGTGGCAGAGCAAGTCAGAGGGGGCAGGAACGTGGAGAGGTTTGTCTTTTAAAAAGGAACTATTTTCCTTTAGGGAAAGGGGTAGCTCCTAACCTTAAGAGACTTACTGAGTTAAACCAACAAATACCTGAACCTTATTTTCCTTCTAGTATTGCTTGTGTATAATAATAAACTTGTTTTAGTTTACTGTTGAAACGCTTGCTACCAGTGTTTTGTGTCCACACTGTAGTGTTCACTTGGCCGTTGCACGAACCCAGCATCCTAACAGGGCCAAGCTACTCCTAGAGAGGGCAGGTACTTACTGGAATGCTGGGCATTGTGACATACTCCCTGTTACTTCATTGAACTGGGCCCTCATATCCTGGAATAGGGAGCTATGTGCCTTCCACACAAAGTTCCCTGTGCCAAGCCAATGTCCCTGGCACACTGGGAGACCTGGTGTGATGGCTAAGCTGAAGCAGTAAGTAAGTTAGGTAGGTATTGTATAGCTGAGAATGCAAGCCTGCAAGGGGCAGAGCTTACAGGCCCTAAGAAAGGAGGGAGGTGAGTGAGCTCCTGTGGCTTGACCAATGAGAGACTAACAACAGTGGGAGAGAAGGCTTAAATAGAGGGTGCAGAAGTGACAGTTTTGTTCGTTATCAACTAAAGGGAGCTGAATGGATAATGGCCAAGTCCCCAGACAAGCCCTTAAAGAGTAAAATAAGGATGGGATCCTGCAAGGGAAACAGAGACACTGAATGAAGGGTTTTAGCCTTGAAGAGGAAAGTTCATAAATTGAAACTTGTTACCTGTTTTAAAGTGTGTTAATAAAAGAAATTCTCGCATTTGCCACCGAAAAGTGGATCTAAAAAGATCAGCTTTTTGGTAATCTGTCCTCCCCCAGATCCATTACAAATAGCGACGGATTTGAGGGACCCCCATGCATCCGCACACGTGTGGGGAGGATGGATTTGGGAAGATGGATGGAGTGGTAAAAACTGGTCTTGTGTGCTGAAATGCAGAAGCGGCCCCTGCAAAGGGTCGCAGAAGAGGACTCCAATGTGGAAACCGTTTAAGGTAAGTATCTTTAATGTGTTTTAAGGGGGGGGGGTTAAACCGGTTTCCGCAGCTAGTGCGGAAACACCCCTTGTGTACAAGTTACAGTCTGCCTTAGAGAGTGGTTTTCTTGGTAACGGGGCTGGATATAAAGTATCTTAGTTGAACAGGCAGAGAGTGTGGTCTATGTTAACACCTGAAGACAGTTAAAGAAGCCTTTTTATTTTGTTAGCTTAAAGGCTGGCAATAAATAAATAAAACCCACAGAGGCTAACGAAGCTGGGGAAGAGAGGTTATCACCTCAGAAAAGAAGAGACGTGGCACCTGGTCATTGAGATCTACTAGCAGAGTGAGAGAGGGTGCCACTGTGGATGCCTTACTGCTCTCTAGCCACATCCCCATGCAAGCCGTTTGGGTCTGATTGGCATGCATGGGGCCAGGAGTGGGTCCAAAATTGAATCTTGCCTGTCCCCATGCTATTCCCGGTAAGGCAGGCTGGATGCGGGTTGGGTGCAGATGCAGCCGTCCCCATGCAAACCATGCCAAACCATCTCCTCTCCACCCCCTCTCCCCTCATTGGAAGCTAGATTGATGTCACCCCAACCCTGTGCTGCCAGCTGCAAATCCTCCTGTGCCACTAGCTGCAAATGCCGCATCCCCCCCTTAGTGGCACAGAAGCCAGGACGACACAGAAAAGATAATTTAAGTTTAATATATTTTTAAATAACTAAAAAAAAAAAAAAACCAAAGCCACTATGAGATTTGGCAGCAGTTGAGCAGTTGAGTAGTTTTGTGCACCTCCTCTCCACCCGGGAACCGCAAGAACACCCGGCAAGCTTAAAAAGGAGAAAAATCAAGCATTCTCATGCCAGCCTTGGTGACTGGAAAAGAGGTGGTGGAATACTTGGGAAAAGGGACAGCAATCAAGCCATTATCCTGCCTGCCTTGGTGATTGGGAAACAAGGGTGGAATATTTGCCATGGAAAAGGGCAAAAATCAAGCCATTATCGGGCCTGCCTTGGTGATTGGGATATTTTTACTCCACATAAATCTCAGCAGTTGCGATCTCTAGGAACTAGGAATGGCAAGCACACCCCACCTCCCACTGACGCGAGCGCCAATTTCCTCCCCAAATAGCCCAGGACCATCCCCATGTGCAGGCTCGACTTACAAAACGATGCGTGCAAGACACCCAAACCGTGCCCCGACTTGTTTTTTTCCAATACCAAATTTGGTCCTGGTCTGGCATGGGTTTGGGTGATTTGGTCCGCAGAAATCGGATTTAAAAAAAAATACATGGGGAAACCCCTTGCCAAACCCAATTTCAGTACCAGACCAAACGTGCATGGGGACGTGCCCTCTATGACCACACACTGTCTCCCTGAGGCATCTCTGGCATCTCTGAGAAACCCCAGGGCCATAAATAACCCTTTCCATGATTTTGTTTTACAGTTCCCATTTTGGTTTAGAAAATTCCTATTTTCTAAAACAGACAGAAGTAATATTCTTTCTTTATTTATGTGTACATATGTATGCATTTGTGCAACAACTGCAGAATCTTCTTGGCAATTAGAAAACTGTAATATTAGTACTCTAATGAATGGCACAATAAGCTCTTTATGTCACTGTAGAGTTGGCAAAGATAACATCAATACCTTAATCCTTCTAATTTTGGCATTTCAAAGAACTTTTCTTAAGGGTAAAAATATAGAATGGGCATGCTTAATTAGGCTAAAGTTCTCTTTCACAACATATTTGGCTTTTATTATCAGCTCCCCCCTCCAACCCACTTGTGAAGAGTACAGCAGCAAAGAGCCATCCTTTTGCTCAATCTGGCTCAGTTTGGAGAAAGGCTATAAACCTGAAAATATCTCTTTATTTGAGTGATTACAGCAATACTGTGAGCAGGTGTCTCCACCATCTTGTGATTCCCTCATGTCAGATCAAAGACGGGGGGGGGGGAGCAAAACAGCTTGAAAATTATTACAGAATAATCCTAAAGCCTTCCAAAAAGTGGATCAAGAGTAAGAAGATATATTCAATTACGTTCCCAATAATTTTATTATGGTTATATATTTTTTTCTTCCTCACACAGAGAAAACTGGGTACTATCTTGATCAATGACTGTAATATAGCCAAGCTACTGTGAACATATATAGTTTTATACAAATATACAGACACAAAAATGCCAGGCAAAATAGTTGTGATAGACCCTGATGACAAATAAACACGGCTATCTCACAGAACAGCCACTGGGAATGTACATAGAAAATATAGATCAGGTAATAATTGAAATCATTTTATTTTCCATAACCTAGCTAACTGATCATGCAGTTTAGCAAAGCCGAACAGTCAGTACAATACAGCATAAAGGTAGGAAACAGCACATACCAAGTTGTGGATATCAGGGGCAATTTGATTCTGCAAATGCAGGGTAAGCATAAAAGGTCTCAGCCACTCACCCTCTGGCCTTCCTGTGGGTTTTTCTTTTCCACAGCAGTCTTAGGATTCTGTAAGGCAACAGTGACCCATGGTTGGGAACATCAATGCTCCAGTTGGAAGTCTCATTTTTATCTCACTATACAAGGGAGTTGGGAAACCCATGTTCAGTCAGACTTGTACCAAGATTTACATCACCAGCACCCTAGCCCTCTAGCCACTGATGCTATTGTCTCTAAGGTTTTTTGAGACACTTTTTTTTGCTATGTAAATACAGTTATATATATTTAAAGTATGATCTGCAAGAATTGTGGACTCCTATGCTTGCGATCCATTTCTAAGATGGGCGGGCTTTGGAACTATAAGTACAATACTGTAATAAGATTAAAAATATGGAATAGTTTCATGATCATTTTACAGAGTTTTTTTTACAAAGAATTTTGCTCAGTTGTAATGAACATCAAAGGTATTCATTTTTCAAAGTGATTTTTTCTAAAGTAGAAATGCCTCCCAATATATTACGCTTCTGGTGCTGTTTAGCTTGAGCTCTTCATTTTCTGCATTGCAGTACGAAGGGTCAAGGATCTTCCATCACAGCCTTCCAGTTCTGACTGAGGTGCCCTGAAGCAGTGGCCAAGGAGAGCAATGTGGGGAAGGACTCATGTTGGAAACTCTTCCCTTTGGTTAGCTGAACTATCTTTTGTAGACTATCCATTGTGGACTGTGGCTGTATTCATATATATGGTTCCACTGCTAACTCTGAGGCCTATGCCAGAGAGTAGCTGTGGGAGATTTGTTTGATGTCCTGAGAACTCACTTTCCGGGATCAGTCTTATCTCTTATGTTCTTTAACATCTATATGAAGCCTCTGGAAAGGTCATCAGACTTTTTGGGGCGAGGTGCCATCAATATACAGATGATATCAGCTCTATCTCTCCATGCATTCTAAATGAAGAAAGATGGTTGAAGTGCTCAACAGGTATGTTGAGGCAGTAAATAGTTGAATGGGGGCAATAAATAGAATTGAATCCAGACAAGACAGAGGTGCTATGTATTTCAGAGTCTCATGTCCATGAAGAAGGGAAGTATTCTGTTCATGATGACATTTCTTTGTCCTGGAAAGGAACAGTACATAATTTAGGTGTGATCGTGGACTTTGTGCTGACACTTGAAGTTCAGATGGAGGCAGTGATCAGGAATGCCTATTTCCAGCTATGACAGCTCTTTTTAGACAAAGATAGATTGGTTACAACAATCCATGTTCTGGTAACTTCTAGATTGGATTATTGTAGTGCACTCTATTTGGGGTTGCCCTTAAAGATGGTTCAAATCCTCTAGCTGTTGTAGAATTCAGCAGTTAGACTTCTAACTGACACTGCTGACCAAACACACACCATGCCAGTCCTAGAAGAACTGCACTGGCTAACTATTAGCTACCAAACTCAGTTCAAGGTAATAACATTAACTTAAAATACCTTAAATGGCTTTTGCTTTAAATATCTAATAGAATTTCTGCTCCCATACAGTCCTACTTGTATAGTCCACCTTGACCATGCTCCACCTTCAGCATTCAAAGGGGTGGAGACATGTGGAAGGGTATTCTTGATGATAAGCCCCAAGCTACTGAATAATCCCATCAGAGTAAAATGTTTCTCTTTACACTGGCATTTGGCTAATGGAACAGTATGTCCTCTCCATGTAGGCACTGTCACTGTCGTAGCTATTTAGCTATAGATGGACGCACGGACGGACAGAATTTATACCCTGTCCTTCAGTTGAGGGACATTGAGAGTGGTAAGATATTTTCAATAATAACCAAACAGGTGAACCTTATTGTATTGAACATTTTTTTATATACATATCTTTCCTTTTTTTCATTGTCATTTGTTTCTAAAATCATCACATTTTATACTTGAGATAGGAAAATGAGATTTTGTATTACTATTGTTACAACTCCAGAGATTTATTAGTGCAAGATTTATAACTGTATGAATTGCTCATCCAATGGTCCCTCTGTTTGTTTGTTTTTTCTGACTGGATGCCTACTTACAACTTGCTTAAAGAACTTATTTTTAATGCCTTATGCTTTTTTTAGCACTGTGCTCCTCAAAATCCTTCTTAACATTCCAGATTGCTGTTTTGCACTTGTTCTGCCAAAATAAATATTCCCTCCTATTCTTCTCATTAGGGCAAGCCTTCCAATTTATAACTGAGCTCTTCTTGCTTTTAATTAACTAATTAATGACTTCCTGAACTATACTTGTAAGCCACACTGGTGGTGTCCTCTTAGACTTGGCAGTCCCCGTTTTTTTTTACATGTGTATTCTGGGTGAGCCGGTTTTATTATATCTGTAAATAGCTTCCTATATTAGAGTCTTCTAAATTTCTCTTTCAATTTCCTTTTTACTATTTTTCTAATTTTGGGAAAAGTTAGATTTTATTGACAACTAACTGTTTATATTTAGGTTGAATGTTATTACACGGTGGTCACTGTTCCGTATTGGATCAGCCACACTGATGTCTTGTTCAGATCCTTTCCCTTGGTTGATTTCACAGCTGTCTGTTCCAAAACAAACATTTAACCTGTCTAAGAATCTTATATCTCTCTCATACGTTGAACAAAGGTTCATCCTGTCTACATGAAGGTAATTGAAGTCCCCCATTATAACTACCTTTTCCTTTCCGAATGCCTCTTTGAACTTTTTTTTCCTATGTGCTCAGGACTCAGTTTAGAAACCAGCCATGAGGGCTAAATCAGCTACACACCAATTACCAAATGCTCCAAAACTCGCCAGAGCACCAATAATTGTCCCTCAACACTCCCTTGCCAAACTTGTATTAGTTTTCCTTTGCTCAGTCTCTCAGAAGCAGCCTTCTTCAAATGAAGTATTAACTATTTAAGAATACAAGAGGAGCCCTGCTGGATCAGGCCCCAGCCCATCTAGTGCAGCATCCTGTCCCAAATAGTGTCCAACCAATTGCCAGTGGGCATCTTAAGCAGAGACAAAGGCAAACCTTCTCCTGCTCTTAAATCCCAGCTAATAGCCTTAAAAGCATCCTGTTTGAACCCACAGCCTGAAAGACGTACTTAGGCATCCATTCTAGTAGCCATTGATACAGATAGATGATTTGACCCAATTTACACTTTTTTTCAGCCATTTCATGGCTTATTTGCCTATCACCATGAGCAGAGGAGAAGAATTAGTGCTACCTTTCTTGTTCGTTTAAAGGTATTCAATGAAAGACTTATTTTGAGGTCTGGTCTAAGACTTCTAGGTTGCTTTGCACACACATGGCAATATTTTAAATCATAAAGCCACAAATAATTCCAGCAGCCTCCACTTAACCTGTGTAAACATCACTTCTGGCAGACAGTATTATATTGTGGCTTAGAATTCAAGAAATCAATACAATCTCCTATTATTACCCATTGCTGCTATTTTCTCTAGTAACAATCAACCTTCTGATTAGGTGACTTTAAATATAGCTACAAAACACTATAATTTCATACAGCTTACTCTCTCTGTGTAAGTTACTTAAAATGTTATATCTATAGTTTGTCTAAAATTATGCTTAAATTATCATTTTATTTAAATGACCTTATCTATTTTGACAGGCAATGCAAAGGTCATCTGGTCTAAATCTAATTAGTTTCTTGCACATCTACAGAAAATGTTCTCCTGTCTTCTTCTCTTTCTTTTTTCCCTGCTATAATGCTAAATCTGCCTGTCTGCATGCTTCTCTTCAGTGGGTAGTTACCTTCTCTCCTTGGTATATACATAACTAAAAAGCCAATAAACACTATGCACAGATGTCTGTGACAGATGGTATGGCAGCTATTGAGAAATCATTTTTGCTATAAAATTAGCAATATTGACAATTATGGAATACACTCCATCATAATAGACTGCAGAAAAATTTTAAAGCTTTGACTAAGAGAAAACAACCCATATTAATGTGAATGGCAGATGACACTGAAATGGCCGGAGGCCAGAAAGCCTATTAACGCAAGAGGAAATAATTATGGCCAGTCTGAAAACACAATGGTAGTCATATATCTCCAAATCTGGAAGAACAGGCAGGATACTTAGAAATCAGTACAACTTTTAGAATGTTTTGAACAGATATCTTAGTTAGCTGCACTATAGGTCCCCAAATTGCTTCAAAGTAAAGAAGATGAGCAGACTTCAGCCCTTTCTGCACTGGGCCTCTGTCACAACTGGGGCTCGTGAAACACCCTGTCCAGTCTTGGACCGATCTTCAGCCTTTTAACGGACCGAAAGGCAAGATCTTTGTGTTATCAGGCAACCCTCAGCCCACAACATTCACCCTTTTCCATTCATTATCTCTGCAGCAGAAGGACTTTCACCCACCAGCCAGCTGCAGCATTTTTCAGGCTTTTTCCTTTTCCTTTTTAAAGTCACAGTACTAGTTTTCTCTTCACAATATTACTGGCTTTTCAGATAGATTACAGTCCAACTCTCTTCAACTGTCATTAATGAAACTTTTATTAGTTACAGCTTCTTTTATGTGTACAAGGTTTGAATTACACTCTTCTTAAAACACTTTCTCTACCTACAACAACATTCCCAGCTTCACCCACAGGCAAGCCTAGAGCCCAGTTCCTTTCCTACCCCACAGCCCGTGAGTTTACCCAAGCAAAGAATCCTTTTACATTTCTTACATGATCTTTTATAGAGTCTCGAATCATGACATCCAACTCTGATTGGTTCAGCCTCTGGTTCAGCTTACCCCCTCCCTTCGGAATACAGTAAGCCACGCCCCTATACTTTGAACAACAACTATCCTATGGCTAAAATTCCTTCTAACCTACTTACCTTAACAGACTTATTTCAGATTATATCCCAAAACAGGAACCTGCCATCCACATGTTGGTGCAGACTACAGTAGGGATGTGCACAAATATTCAAAAATCTCATTTGAATTTGATGCATATCAACATTTAAATTCGAATCAGATTTAACGATATTAAAATTTTGACATTCAAATTTTTTTTTGAAAATCCAATACGAATATTTGAATTATTTGAATGACTAGATTAGTATCTATCCCGCATTCGAATATGTGTGAAAATAATGCATATTTGCACTTATAATGCGGGATGAAAATGGGATGATTTTCAAATACGGATTGGATTTCTGGATTTGAATAATCCGGATTTGAGTTGGATTTTTGAAAATCTGGATTTTTAACATTCAAATAGAATCGAATTTTCAAATATTCAATTTGACTCAAATTTGAATGCCACAAATACATTCCTGCACACCCCTAGACTACAGTAGGCTTTGGTCAGAAGAGCAGGAAATCAAGAGCAAGCTCTGTCAGGGTGCTTTCTGCTGCTCTACTAACAGGTTGCTTGGTCAATGATTCTGGGATGCTGCTCCATTGGCATCACATGAATCTTGTGTATGTCAAATCAGTGTTTGGCCTTAGCATGATTTCTTGTGGGTCTCTAGATTGACATTCATTCACCACTTTCACATGAGCACCAAAAATTGTTTCCCCTGAATTCATACAAGAAAATCAGGTTGCATTGAGATAAGGATTACATCAAGGAACATACTGGAAGTACTTTACTGAATTTCTATTCAAAATAATAGAGTTAGGCCTTCTCTTCTCACCTCTTTGATATCTGTAGGCACCTACATTTGTGGTTTTTAGGCACCAATTGAAGACCTTTGTCTTACCCTCCCTTTTCAGAATGAATGAATGTTTGTTTGTTTGAGCCATTCTTTATTTTAATTTTTAAAAATAACCATTAGGAATTCAGCTGTTTTTATTCTTTGCACATTGCTTTGAAATTATATTATAATTGGAACTAGCATAGACATATTTTAAACAAACAAACATTTGAGATCACAAGATCTCAAGTACCCTAGTCTAAGGGCCTTTTCACACATAATGAAACAGTACCATACTAGGGAGATAAAATGGTAGTGTGGTGGCAGCAATTTGCACTGCAAGTGCTGGTAAAGCCCTGTATTGTGCCAGTAGCACTTGAAGTGGAAACGGCCAGGAAAAGGCAGGCTAGATCATGTGCTGGGACATTGCTATGGTGATCTAGATGCTGTAGGTGATATAGTGCTGTCATACTACACCTGGAAAAGGGAGCAAATGATGCCATCTGGGAAACAGCAAGTTTGGTCTAGTGGTTAAGGAGCTGGACTCTTATCTGGGAATACCGGGTTTGATTCCACCCTCCTCCACAAAACCAGCTGGGTGACCCTGGGCTAGTAACAGCTCTCCCTTGAGCTCTCACAGCCCCACCTACCTCACAGGGTGCTGTGTTGTGGGGAGAAGAACAGAAGCTTTGTCAGCCACTTTGAGTCTCCTTAATTGGGTGAGAAAAGCGGGGTAGAAAAGCCAACTCTTCTTCTTCTCCCAGTGAAGTCTCCTCTTTAGCAGTCTGCAGCTAGATTTCTCTAGAGAGGTCTTAGACAACTCTGGAGTGGTGGCAGAGTGTGGACAGAGTTGTCTGTGGTTTTCTAGGAATAGACCCTAAATACCCCATGAAAAGCACAGAGACACAGTTTCTCAGTAAGCCTGATGTAAGAGGGTACAAAGCTCTTCCAGCTGATTGGGGTGGGAAGTATGTTTTGCCAGTTATTAGCCATTCACTGATGTTTCCTGCTTGCAGCATTTCATTGAACAGTTCGACCATTTTTGCATGCAGACTTGTCAGGTATTTGAGCCAGAAGCCATGCAACTGATCAATGCCAGGGTATGTCCAATTCTTCACTTTCTTCACTCTTTTCGTGACCATTTCAGGTGTTATTTCCAGCTGCTGCATTTTGTTCATGGATAATTTCTTCTCGAAATCCTTTATCCATCCAGCAGTTTTGTTGTATTCTTTTTCAGCCTCCCAGAGATCTTTCCAGAAGTTGGTTGTTGCTTCTTTCTCTGGCTTTTCAATTTCCTTGTCTACTTGCTCATGCAGGCTCTTTTAGAACTGCCTCTGATTAGACTGGAACATTTGGTTCTGCCTGTATTGGATGATTCTTGCTTCATATCTTTCGATTTTCCTGGCTGTAGCTGTTATCTGCTGTTTCACGATTTCCAAAGCTTCGTCAGTTTTCCTTGTATTCAGACAGTATTTTTTGATCAGATGTTCTTTAGTCTTCTCGTTGTTCAGTTTCTTCTCCTTCATGTTTTTTAGGTTGCTGGCATCTGATCTCAGGCTTTTCATTTTTAGTTCCAGTCGGACTTTCCACTTCGGTTTTCCAGTTGATTTTCCAATTGGTTTTGGCTGCAGTAACCCTAGGTCTTCTGTTACTATCACAGCTGTACTGTAGGCGAGCTGGTTCAGTTCTTCGATTGTTGCTACCTGAACAGTTACAAGGGCAGAGTTGATGTCATTCATCAGTGGGACAAGTCGTTTTCTTCCTATAGTTTTTAGGGTTGGCAGTCGCTTTCGCTCTGTACTTGATGCTATATGAGCCATTATTCTGTCCTTCAGTTCCTGCTGTCTTTGAGACAATGTGCCAGGTGTTTCATCCATGACTTCATGCTGCTGTTCTTCCTCTTCTTGCAGAATTTCCAGATTTTCATCAGGTTCTAGTTCGGTGATGGCCAACCTATGACACGCGTGTCACAGGTGACACGCCAAGCACTTTTGGGTGACACACCTGGTCACCCTGGCACCTGGGAGTGTACTGCTTGTTTGTTCTTGAAGTGTGCGAAATACCAACTTTCAAATGAAGAGTTAGCAAATGAAATTCAAAAACAAAAGTCACTAATGTAACAAATTATTTGGTTTTGCTCTTAAAAAATACATGTATCAAAAATTTAACTTTTTTACTAGAGCTAAAAATATCACAAAATTATTGATATTTCTAGATGTGACACAGTACCAGAGTAAAGCTAGTTTTTCTTGCGAATTTTGACACACCAAGCTCAAAAGGTTGGCCATCACTGTTCTAGTTGATCAGTGACTCCTGGTCTTGTTGGAGCTTCTATTGCTGCCACAATAGGCTGCGGTGCTTCAGTTTCATTAGTTTTTTGTATTTCTTCGAGTTCAGCTTCACTGAACACTTTAGTTGTGCTTATGAATCTTCTCTGATCAGCTAGCTGCAGTTCTGTTATCTTCGAGTCTGGGTATTCTTGTTTCCATAGCTGGTGCATCCATTTTTGATAGCCTCGTTTTCCAGGTTCTGATTTGTAGTAGCACTTCATGACTATACGATTCTCTGGTCTTGAGAATTTCTGCCGCTTCCTTGTTTGTGAATTTTGTTCCTGTAGCCCATTTGTCGATGGTTGCCCAGGTTCCTCAGCAACCACCATGGTCCTTTTTATCCTGGGTGACGACCGAGCCAGTATAGACTTCTTTTTTGTTTGTGTCTCCATTGTGATAAATGGGTTGGGTGCACTTAGTCTGGCTCCTCTGCTTCGACCTCTCTGGCATGGTTGAACCTTCCAGTAGTTTGCACTACTGCCAGCCCAGCTCTCAGCTTCATTGGAGCACTCAAGCCCCACCGCCATGACAAGGCGACACCCATCGGGGGGATGATGATTGTTGTTTGTTGTTGCTGTTGCTGTTGTTATTGTTGTTGTTATTATTGTTATTATTGTTATTATTATTATTAGTTTATTTCTAAAGCACTGTACATGTACTCAGCACTTTAATGGTGGCACCCAGAGGAGGACTGGCCCAATGACCAAATCAGGTAAGTATTCAATGGTTGACTAGCGCTCCAAGTGCAAACGCTAGTCAGCATTGGTTAATCACGCTTCTTTCCCATGCAGCAGACTGGAAGGGAAGTGCAAAAACTTCCTGGAATGAAAGTTTCAGCTGGGACCACTTAGGCAGTGCACCAACTTCCAACACCACTTCCAGCAACCCTTCCTGGTGCACTGTTAAAATGTCACCTCACTGTATCCTGGACTATGGGGCATATTCTCCACCCGCCCTCCATAGTCTGAAATACAGTCAGAAGTCTGATTGTGGACTTCTTTAAAGAAGTCCTGGCTTAGATCAGAATATGGTTCTATAAGGGAAAAAAATCAGTTGTTTCTCCAACCAGATTGTCAAATATATAAATACAGGATGAAGGTGGGGTAAAGCAAATAATGTAAAGAAATAAAGATGGAACAGTGTAATACTTGGAATTCCAGTTAACCCCACTCCCCTAAAAAGATATTAGAACTAAGATGGACATCAGCAGAGATGTACTACTTTGTTAGAAAATGCAGAGAGTGATGATAGCAACATCTAACTGGAAAAGATATGCAGTTATGAGAAAAAAGTTTATGAACCCTTTGGAATCATGCATGAATGGCTCCTTATATGTGAACTAGTCATCATCCAAGTCAAAAATACAATTATGACAATTTAATTAGCAAGTACATACAACATTTTACAGTACCTCTTCATTACTGAGCAAATGGTTTCGAAAGAATTCACAAACTTTTTCTCACAATTGTAATATAATTTTTATGTGGCACACAAATGAATCCATGTCATTGATAATAACAACCCAATGTTTCTTTTTTGTATTTTATTTCACTGAAGTAGAAAGAAATAAAAGAATTAGGAAAGAAAAGCAAGAAAGAAGGTGAAAAACATTACAATCTGAATAGGAGCTGATATTTTAATACCCACAGCTAATCATAAAGTAGGAAAGGAATCTGTGGGTATTTTAAAAAAGTTTACGGGTTTTTTTAAAATAAAAATAAAAAAGCTTCAGAAGTAGGATGTGTACATTCTGATTCTCCAAAAACAAAGCTTAAATCAGTGTTAACACACCATGATTCACTATGACAGTTTCCTCCCCATTGGAAATACCTTCTAGGGCTGCAATTCTATAAACACAATGTGACATAAAATCCATAACTCTCTGAGGGTGATTTTCACAGCCTTACCTGAAAACAGCCAAAATGCATCTTCTGTGTTTGTCTATTTAAAAGAGTTTACACCAGTCTTCAGCTAAAAGGCATTTAGAGGCTTACATTATCAATTTAAAAAGACAATCTCTGCTAGACTAGTTTGCTACTGCAGAGGGGTTGGGGTGTGATTTGGAGAGGCCAGGTGTTCAGGTGGGAGGTGTGGGAGACTGGTATAGTGCCATGAGGGTGTGATGTGATACAACAGTGGGAGGCCAGGAAACAATAGGGGGGGAGGTGCAATTGGTTATGGGGTCAGGGACGTGACAGTGGTAGATTGGAGTTAGGGCCTAGAGAAGGATAGCCAGGTGAGGGTATGGCTATTCTGTGGTATGTGTGGCTTTGTCCTATGTGACCCATGGCAATATGCAGGTCTTGTCCTATGTCTGGTGTGGCTCTCATTCATCATGTGGATGTTGCCTAACAGTCCTTATATTCAAATTCCCAGCCAGCCATGAAAACTCAGCAGGATGACCTTGGCCTACTCACTGGCTGCAGTCATACACAGCACTATGTAGGAGGTAGTAGTGCTGGGCACTAGTGTTATCATCCCATTGTCCTCCCATCTTTAGTGCCCTTGCATGCTTTTGGAAGTGCATTTTCTGAGGACACATTAGTTTGTAACTGTGCCACCTCTGATAATATCTAAGCAACATGAGGTATTTGGAATTTTGTTTGTTTGTTTTAACTACATCTGAACACAGTGACTGTGCCTTGGCCTTATCATCTTCACAGGACTATCGTGAGAATTATACAACAGTTGCATAAATAATACGAAAGACGATATTACACACTGCCTTTATATCCCTTCATTTCCAAAAATCTCAAGAATGTTTTAAAAAACAAAAAGAATAAAGTACACAGAATGAAAAGGAATTCTGTTAGCTTTGTTGAAATGTGTTGAAAGCTCACTGCAGAAAAAAAATCACGTAGACTCCTTCGTTTCATACAGTGGAGAAGGTGATACAGCACAGCATGCAGCTGGTAAAGGTCACATTTACAGCATTTGGTTGGCAAGTTAAAATCAAGTCATATTCATGTCTGTGCCTGAAAGTTCATCAAGAGGCAAAAGGCATCTCTAACTTCCATGCTATAACAATTACAGAACACTGTACCAGGAGTTCATTGCAAGTGCACAGAAAAGCAACCTGTACTGACACGCATAGATTATTAAATTATGGTCATGTATTGTGTTCTTTATTTTGAGAACGTCTTGTGGAAAGACTAATCCAAGCACTCAAGCTTTAATCTTTAAAACGAAAAAGGAAGACATACTTGGATAAGAAAGAGAGAGAGAGAAAAAGGGAAGGGGGGGGAGGGAAAACACCTATTTGACTTATGAAGCCCCAGTCCTTCTCTAAAAGGCAAAAGTAGGTTGAAAGAACTCCTGATTAAGCAAAATACGCACATCTATTCACAAATAACTGCTGATCTCCCCTGCACTTGCAATGCAGTATTACAGGAATGCCAAAGTTAATGTCAAACAAATTGCTTTTTTTTTTTTTTTTTGGTCAAGAAAATGGCTTGGATGCATCTTGAATGCATCTGTACAGCTCAATTTTGGGATAGAGCCAGTTTGGTCTAGTGGTTAGGGAGCTGGACTCTTATCTGATGATACTGGGTTTGATTGTGCACTCATCCATGAAGCCAGCTGGGTGACCTTGGGCTAATCACAACTCTCTTCTGAGCTCCCACAGCCCTACTTACCTCACAGGGTGCTCCACTGTAGGGAGAAGAACAGAAAGCCTTATCAGCTATTTTGAGTTCCTTTAAATAAGTGAGAAAGGCAGGGTAGAAAAGCCAACTCTGATGATGATGATGATGATGATGATGATGGAGACTGCAGGATGGATGTTTTGCTTATAGACAAGATCTGATAGACGAAAACAGACATGACAGTCCACTTACTCAAGTGCTGCTTTTATTTCTCCATATCTTCTCTGCCTGCAAGTTATTTTATTTTTTTAAGTAAAACTTCTACAATTGTGTGTTGATTGGGAAGCACAGGAGCTACACAGCCTGGTTGGCAAAAAGTAATAAATTTCTCAGCAGAACACCATTTTAACGAGGAAGTGTTTAGAACAATTCCATATAGCAGCAGGGAAGGTGTCCAGTTGTGATTAACAACTTTCTTGTGCAGAATCTTTGCTCGAGTGAGGAAATTGTGCCATTTCTTCTTGCCCTGTTACAATGATGTTTATTACATTCGATGAACCCTTTCTTCCCAAGCAGCCACTGTGTTATTGCTCCTTTCATCTTAAATTTATTTTTTGTAGCTGCTGTGTTAATCTTCTTGTTAGTCACTGTTTCAGATTTCTCATCGTGATTCCTTTTTTTTTTTTACTATTATTTCTCATAGGCATTAGATTTAGAACAGTTGGTCCTTCAGGCCAGTGCCGCCTGCCTACCGTGCGATGATAATCCCTAGATGTAAATAATTAGTTCTCCATATATTTATAGTTATTCGAGGAGCCTCAAGTGGAAACTGAATAGCGTACATTATGCTTTCTTTCTGTGATGGCGTTGGGGAAAGAATATAATCTTCTAGGCTGCTTGTACTGCTTTCCTTGTCATTCAGGCACCAAGATGGACAAGCACTTCTTAATGCCATTTGGCTCCCAAAGTTGTCCAGGCTGCCATGAACGCCTTAAAAGTAAGTTGGGGTGAACACTGGAGTTGTCTCGGACTGCCATTGTAACATCGAAACTGCCCCAAGGTCAGATGGATTGCAAGACCCTCCCCACTGCATGGCTGTGACTCTACAAGATGACAGGAAAGGGGGATATAGGTGAATGACAGGTTCCTGAGGGAAGGTTGCAAGCACCACTCACTGGCTCTTCTTCCTTCTGAGTTCTGTCTCCCAGCTGCCCTTGCAGTTGGTAGGGGACAGGACTATGCAGGGCCTGTGATGATAAAAACATTTTTTTGTGCTCCATTCAGACTTGGCAGATCCCAGGGAAACCTCAGAATACAGGTATCTTTGTGGGCTGTTCAGTTGTACCATTGCACCCCTCTCATGGTCTCACCCTTTTCCAGCTGCAGGAACAGCTGGGAGGCGGAACCCAGAGTAAAGGAGAGCAACTGAGTGATGCTTTAAAACTTTTCCATCACACACCTGTCACTGACCTGCCATTCCACTTCTCTCTTCTTCTTGTAGAGACAAAGTATACTGGGAAAGCCTTTGGGCAGTTTGAATAATATGGACTATACTTTGACTTATCTCTAGTGAGCTACTCTGTTAGTACTCCCACAAAATCACTCATGTGTGTATGAGCACCTAGCTGAGGAGGCAGCTGAGGAGGGTGTGAAGATCCTGGTGGGACTGTGATAAACTGACACATGGTTAACTTCCACAGATGTCCCACCAGTATGTTCACTGCTGCAAGGAAATGTATATTTTCAGCAGCATTCTGGTCCCTGCCCCAAGGTCTTGGATGTTTGTTCAAGGATTCCTTGTTCCTGCAGTGATTCCCTTGCCTCACGTCACAAACTCTATCCCTAATTACGGCTGTGTGGTTGAAGACAGAAGCCATATTCACAATGAATGTTAGTATCATGGGCCAGGGCAGGCCACCAAAATGCATAATTCACCCCAGACTGGTACAGGTTGTTGCTGGTGCAGGACAGGGTCATCAACAGTGGGATATTCCATCTCATGCCAGCCCCCACTGCAGGCTCCAAAGGCAGTGCCAGCTTTGGAGCCACCTCTGGAGTTTCCAAAGGGCAGGAACAAAAGTTTCTGACCTTTGGAGTTTCTGGGGTGGATGGGTGATCCAGCAGTGCATCCTCTTGCACCACTAAAATGTCCCCCACATACCAGAACAGGGTGATATGTGCCTTCTGCACATGGCCCATAGTTCCAGGTCTGTGCCCTAGTATGCTCTCAGACCTTGACGTATGAAGCCTGGGAGGATGGGAGGCCCTGATCCTTTCCTAGCACAAGATAACATCCCATGTGGAAAGGGCCATAAATGGGGGAAACTTTAATAAAAAGCCTAAGAATGAAGTGGCAATCTCAGAAACTGAATGGAAAGAACTACTGCTTTTGGAAAATGTGTTTGAAGTCAAGACATTATCCTGCTCATCCTTGGTATATTATTTCTTTTTTATAATTCTGTTTTGCATAAAGGATGGGGGGAGCATCATTGTGCTTCTGAAACAGTCATTTTCCTGTCCATATTTTTCATTTAATGGAATGACCTATTTTCAACCTATTCATGTATTGTTTCCTAAGGGGAAAGAAAGGAACAGAGTGAAGATCAAGAGAGTTGAAAATGCTACTAACATTACCCACATCCCAACTACTTTGGACCAGTTATTTTCTCACAGGGCTTTTCTCAAGTGCATCACTCCGGCAAAATGATACAAAGCTTAGTGTTAAAAGGAAAAAAATATATGTAGCCCTGGTAAAACAGTGGATTGAGAACTTACTTTGCCTTTCTATACATAAGCATGTCACCAGTTTACCTTGACTTCACATGGTCTTCATGAAAGATCCTAGTGTGCACTTGAAAAGCATTGGCATCAACAAAATATCCATCTGCCTCTTTGCTGGGATCTGCTCGTATCATTCGCCAATACATCACTCAGTCCTAGGTGCTAGGGAAGGGCCCAACTGGTGATAACAATTACCCAAACCAGCATAAATATCTTGTTTGCTGTGTGTTACTGTTGTGTTATGTATAACAACAACAAACAATAAGAACAAATGCCATCAAAGCCAGAATTGAAAAATCAGTAGAAGATCCAAAATGCCGACTCTGCAAAGAAGTTGATGAAACAATCAACCATATACTCAGCTGCTGCAAGAAGACTGCACAAACTGATTACAGGCAGAGATATAATGCTGTAGCACAAATGATCCACTGGAACTTGTGCCAAAAGTATCATCTGCCAGTGGCAATGGTGGGATCACAAGCCAGAAAAAGTTGTTGAAAATGAACAGGCAAAACTACTTTGGGACTTCAGTCTTCAGACTTACAGAAAATTGGAGCATAACACCCCTGATAATACAATCGTTGAGAAAGAGAAGGTGTAGATCATTGACATTGCTATTCCAGGTGACGGCAGAATTGAGGAGAAAGAGTTGGAGAAGCTCACCAGATATGAAGACCTGAGAACTGAACTTCAGCGACTCTGGCGAAAACCAGTGAAAGTGGTCCCAGTCATCCTCGGCACACTGGGCGCGGTGCCAAAAGATCTCAGCAGGCACCTAAAAACCATTGGCATTGAGAAGATATCCATCTGCCAACTACAAAAAGCCACTTTACTGGAGTCTGCTCGCATAATTCGCTGATACATCACACAGTCCTAGGTGCTTGAGAAGTGCCTGACTAGTGATATAATATGAAATCCAGCATAGTCATCTTGTTTGCTGTGTGTAACTGCTGCTTTTACATCATCATCATCATCATCATCATCATCATCATCATCATCATCATCATCATCATCATCATCATCATCTATTTCAGGTATGAATATCCAATTACTTGCTTATTCATTTTACTGTATTTTCGTCCCACTGTGTACTTGGTACACAAAGTAAATCATTAACCAGCAGAAGCTGCCCCCCCTCAAAAAAGCCGCTACTTCCATTAACAACCAAAAACTAAGAGATTAAGAATCTTAAGGGTGACATCAGACATGGTTAAAGGGTTAAAGGGGTAAATTTGAGACTCAAGGGACAGACATAAAATGCCAAAGGTTTACTTATGTGCCCCTTTTTCCCAGACAGGAAATAATCACTAAGAGGATGACTCATTTTCGGGGTGGAAAGCTATGGGGACTCCTTTAGCCAGTCTTAGCCTAGAAATTGCTGCTATGGACAGAGTGACCAATCAGGACCATGAAAACCCAAGAGATGACCAATTAATCACTTGTTCTCATAAAAGGCAAAGATGAGGAAAAAACTGAGGTTCTTTTAGCTGCTTATTTTCAAAACAGTGTGATAGTGATAAGTTTCTTTTATTCATCTGCAGATGGGATGATCCTCAGTAAAGAAGCAATGGAAAAAACCATGTCTTATTGCACTTTAAACTAAAACCAGTACTGTACAGGTTTTGCTCTCATATGAATGGCAAATGCTACTTCCCTTCTATAATACCATCCCAGAAATCTGGAATAATGTGATTTTGCCTCTACAATGCTGTAGACTTACACTGAAAGACTGGGTCTCCACAAGCAGCAACTATTTGCAAAAATATAACTTTGCACTAGAGCAATGGTTCTCAACCTGGGGGTCGAATTATCCTTTCAGAGGGGTCGCGACGAGTCTCCCGCCGCTCTTCCCTCCCACCTCCCAGCTGCTCCACCCCTGTGGTTGGGGGTCTCCACAACACGAAGAACTCCATTAAGGGGTTGCGGCATTAGGAAGGTTGAGAACCGCTGCACTAGAGGGATCTTTGCAGGAACCAACACTAAAGTATTGTACAAGGAACAACTTTAACGCTGCTTGCATGTTCATGGCTGAAAAAGGAAAGATCCAAGGTGTGCAATGACTGCATATTTTGACCAGAAGATGACAAACTTCCTCAGAAACTGCCTTTTATGGAATGGGGAAGCCCATTTCAAGTGCACTGCTGTGCTGAGGGAGGATAATGGCAACAATGACTTACATATTTAGTTTTCTGACTAGCACTATTTAGGGTGACCAGAGGTAGATCATCTCCCATCTGTACTTTAAGAGGACGAGCAGGAAACTTCAAAGCCAGGGAACTGCCTTGCATAAGCAAGAACCATTGCTTTCTCACCAAGAATGCTAATGTTATTAGGTTGCAGTCTATTGGGTCCTTCCTAATGCCTGGGTTTGAATTTTACAGATTATTCCCTTCATCTGTGATAGGAGGACAGGCTTCACTTAAGAGATATTTTTTCTTCCTAAAGCTTAATGACCAACTAATGGACTGAAATAGTTTTTCATTTCTCTTCACTTGATTAGCCTCCTTTATTTATAAATGACTTTTATTGCCCTCCTACAGCAATTTGACATCCTGGTTCCATTAGAAGATATAGTTATGATTATACATGTCAAAGGAAAGGAATGGAAATAATTGATAATTTAATATTCTTATTTAAAAAGCCACTGATGTTTAAAGGTCCAATACACCACAAGTTTTCCCAAAAGTATTTAGTCTGTGGATGAATCTCCTCTTACAAATGGAGGTGGCTGATTTCTGGGTGTGTGGGGGTGGAATCACAATTGCCAGTGAAAATTATGTCTTGATTTTCAAGTGTAGAGGTGTCATTTTCAAAAGGAGGTGAAAGTGCTATCTAAGTGAGGGTGGAGAATTCCACCCTCTGTAAATAGTGCCTCAGTCAGTGATTACACCCAGTAATGGAATGGTGCAATGGCTGTGAGATGCCTACTGTCACTGCAGATAGAGATGCAGTAGAAGAAGGCATGTTATTGGCTACCTCATCTTTTAAATAGAGAGATGACCTATCACTACCAAAATCATTGCTGAAAGGTAATCTAACAATTTAAGAGTAACAGTATGGATAACTCTATTAAGGAATTGGCAGGGTTGTAGGTGAGAAATGGATAATTTAAAAGCTCACCCATCTTGGGGTCTGTCCCAACTTTCTGCTTCAGCTGGGCCCCAGGTCAGTTGCTATCCTGCTTAAGGCTGTGTTCATACATAAAAAAAGAAGTGCTCAGAAGTGCCTCAGAGATAATAGTGTGTGGCTCTCATGTTTCCAAGCCTTTTCTAACCCACCTTTTTTAGCACAGAATATTTATGAAAGGGTGGAGAAGCAGAGTGGTTTGTGAACAAATCCCAACGTGAAAATGCCTTAGAAATGCTCTCTCTTTTTTCCTGTATATGATCACTGCCTAAGCATATTAAGGCCCTTTCTGCACTGGGCCTTATTCCAGATTATATCCAGGAATAGGGACCTGCTATTTGCATGCTGGTGCAAAATACGGCAAGCCACACCTAGGATCTGTTGTAGTCTGCACTAGCATGTGGATGGCAGGTTCTTATTCTGGGATATAATCCAGAATAAGGCCCAGTGCAGAAGGGACCCAGGAGATAATACAGCTCAAGAGTAAATGAGCAAAACCTTAGCCCTCTTCTCATCTGTGATCTTTGGTCTTTTTATTTCAGATGCCTTATTTTTAAAAAAACGTCAACAAATTCAGAATCACCTTTACAAAAACTGTTTTGCAGAACAAAATGCTGGAGGAAAGATTTGATGGACTTCCCTGAGACTCTGCCTCTGTAATAATGGGGACACTGAATCACTGAACATGTCCTCTAGATTTGTAACTTTTATGCTGAAGCCTGTAGAGTTCCTCCATGCCATATTATGTCAATGACCTGGCTGTTCTAACAGCACTTGGAAGGCCTTCTACTTCAGGACACATCTGCCAGCATCACAGCTAGATTTTTGACCTTGACCTTCAAAATACATCATTTCTAATTCTAGCTCTGAATTCTTTTTAGATTTTTGCCTTTCTCCCTTGGTCTCTATGTTTGTATATAGTTTATATGCCTTGTTCTATATTTTTATATCAATTGGTGTACTATTTTGTCTGTTTATGTAGCCTCTAGCTTTTATGGATCTATGACCATAATAAATATTTTGATTTTATTTGATTTGACATTAAATACACTAAGGAAGGAGGAAGTCTGGTGTGTATTTATAAAGAGAGCACTGTTCGACTATTTTAAAGCATTGATTATGATGTATATATCAAAATGTCTGCTGTTGTATTAAAAATTGTAATTTAATGCACAAATAAAAAAAGGTTTAAATACACTACACATTTCTACAGAATAAAGAGATTTTTATTTGATCACCAATACAAAACTTTACTATTCTAGTTCACACATATTCTCAAATTTGGGTTGTATTGCATATTTCGTTTTCACCAGAGCCATAACATGCAACCTATTCCACAACAGTCCGTCCTTTCGTAGTTGGTGATTATGGGTGAAAATAAATCAACAAAAGTAATTCAAGGTCTCATAAAGACATTTCTATTGCTAGGACACATCCTCCACTTTTTGTTCCAATGATGAGAGAGCAGGTATCTTACAGGAAGATACTGGAGCTATTGTCTCAAACACACACACACACACACACACACAAAACCCACCCTTTTATGTCTGGCTACTAAAGAGTCACTACATCATTGGCATTTAAGGGAAATGTGCTTCATTTGCATGATAATTGCTGCTGTTACCATTGGGGTGCCTGAATAAGTGAAATTGCCATCATTAGTAATCACAGATCATTCTCACTTATCACAGAAGCAATTATTACTCAAGGGTGGGAGCCAAGTTTTGCCATAATAAGACCGCCACAGAGTTGTGGTCATGTTTGAGGGAACTCAGAAATTAAACATTGGTCAGATATTGCTATCATTAAGTAGTACAGGTCTGCCTCTTAATGAACTTGCTGCATTTAGAATGCAAGACAAGAAAGAACAAGAGGAAATAGGTTTCAAAATCCAAAAAGAAGGCAAACATTCTATACTAGAAGGCAGTTTGATTTGTATTGCTAGAAAAGCTGTATAATGTCCTCTCTTGAAGTCTGTCAGAAAGAAATTTTGATAAACATATTGTAGAAGATATTTTAACAACTGTAAACCTTTCAGAGCAGAAACTCTGTACTGAGATAATGTTGGCTGCTGTCTATGAATAACTGATAAAGCTATTTCTAGTTATGCAATTTGCTATTTTAGAATGGTCCATACTGCCCCAGCCCAGGCTGCCATTACTAAAGGCTAAGTGCAAGCTTTGAGGCCACTGCTCAATCACTGAAGGCCAGGGAATTTTGTTCCCAGCTTTTGGAGTTTCCACTTGGGCCCTTTCCAGGAGCATGTCTATTCCTGGCAGCACATCCTGTTGTGTTGCCAAAATGGCTTCCCCTTCTATGGGGAACAAGGGGTGTGTACTTTCCAAACTTGGCCCTCTGTTCCAGACCAACTTCATTAGTACACTGGTAGATGCTGCCATTGAAGTCTACCATTAGAGTGGGACAGGAAATAATGTTGATTTTCCTACTTCACTTTAGTGTTTCATTCATACTGATGAAACATTCTAGCAGCAGCAGCAGCAGAAGAAGAAGAAGAAGAAGAAGAGTTGGCTTTTCTACCCGGCTTTTCTCACCTATTTAAGGGGACTCAGAATGGCTGACGAAGCTTTCTATTCTTTTCCCTACAACAGACACCCTGTAAGGAAGGTTGGAGAGCTCAGAAAGGTAAGTAGAGCTCAGAAAGAGAGCTGTGACTAGCCCAAGACCACCCAGCTGGCTTCATGGAGGAGGGCAGAATCAAACCTGGTATTCCTAGATCAGAGACTGGCTCCTTAACCACTAGACCAAACTGGAGGTGAGGCTTCCCCAATCTTACACAAGCATACAGAGGGGAAGCACCTGGACCCTTTCCTAAACTTCATTAAGGGTATTTTTCTACTGACGTCCCTTAATCCAGATCTAAGATGATCCAGATCTAAGGAATGGGTACCCAATGCATTTTCACGGGTGATCTAGCAACCATTAGCAATGGGTGCTAACTTGCTCACAGTGGAAATGCTGGAGCACCCATGTGCAAATCTGTCACCCCCTAGGTGTTTTGGGGGATAGGGGGTGCATTCCCTGTAGATGCTCCAGAGATTCTTCGAAGATCCTCCAGAGTGGCTCTGGAGAATCTCTGGAGCGATCTGCTGCAAACTTCAAAGATTCTTCGGAGCCTTTGACAAAGCCATTGCTCTCGCATGAGGTCCTCTTCGGAGCCTGTGGTAATCTCTGAAGGCAACTTTGGAGGGACTTTGGAGGAACTTCAGAGCAAGCTTCAGAGGGACTTTGGAGAATGTGCACAGGCTTCAAAGCTTTGAGTCTTGGGGCATCCCCCCATGGGTGCCCCCCCAAGCCTCCTCTAGACCCCATTGCCCAATTGTGGTGGAAACAGGCTCCATATAATCCAGATTTGATGGCTGAAGACCCCATTGTAGACCCCTTTAATGGGGTCTACAGGAAATCCAGATTATAGATCCTGAAGGACCCATATGATCCGGATTTCCCTAGAACTGATGGAAACAAATGTGGCTATAATGGGGTCTGTAGTGGAAATGGGGTCTTCCTGCTCTGAGCCAAATGGGTCCTTAATGGGTCCTTAGTGCTAGTGGAAAAACACCCTAAGACCACATGCAGAAAGGGCCCAAGTATAACCACTAGGATTTGAGATTAAAATTAGGGTTTTACTGTGACATCCAACAGGGATTGTAATTACATCCCATTTCCTTCCAGCTTAGTAGTCCTACAGGGGATTTTGCAAGATAACCAATGAAGTCAAAACCAATTCAATGCATGTTTGACCATATTTTTGTAGACATGGAGGGAAATTCTGAAGCTGGAAAGATGTGATAGTGTTCTAGAGTTCAGCCAGTTCTCTCTCTGTTTAATGAATCATTTATGTTCTGAAGAATCCACACTTTAAAAAAAAGTTTCATGGAAATTGATGACACCTTTTCCTCACTGTAAGAAGTTAGGCAGCTTTGGAAAAGGTTCTGAAGATAAATAAAAAAACTGAATTCCTAGTGAAAGGTTCAAAACTTCATTTAATTGCCCTAGAAGTTTAAATATTCTGAAAAGCATTTTCAGTAGAGCCCCATCACCAATCAATAAAGAAGGACTAAGAATCATCCTATGTGTAACAAGGAGAACATTCAAAGAAGCAATTTGCTCTTTAATAAGGCATAGGCAATAACATAAAACTTTACTGGACTTTTCTAAGTCTTCAAGTACATGGATTGCAAAGTAAATGTATCTTTCATCTAGTCAAAAATGTGCTTATAATGACTGTTTTCAAGCTCTTGTACCGAGGGATGTTCACAGATTTTCAAAAATCCGAATATTCAGTTCAAATCCAAAGAATGCCAACATTTGAACTTGAATCAGATTTTCGAAAATCTGAATTTGACATTCAAGCTTGAATACGGATTTTCAAAAATCTGATACGGATTTTTTAATAATTCAAATGTGCAGATTCGTATCTATCGCATACGCATCTGTGCAAAAAATATATTTATTGTGCATTATCGTACTTAATGCAGGATGAAAACGGGTTGCATACGGATTAAATATGCGATAAATACATATTTGCACAGATTCATATTTTGGATGCAAATCTTATCAATATTTGTATATTTGGATTTGAATCGAATATACAAATGTGCAGATCTAGATAATCTGGATCCAAATTGGATTTTTGAAAATCCAGATTTTCAAAATTCAATTCAAATTGGATTTTTGGATATTCGTCACAGATCGGATTTGAATGTAAAAAATACATTAGTGCACATCCCTACTTGTACCATTCTCATTTGTAGCAGTTTCTGGGCTGTTATACCATGTTCCAGGTTTCTTCTTCTGTGAACCTAAGCTTTTTGATATGGCTACGATATCCATCTTCAGAGGATTTTGCTCTTGGATGAGTCAAAGGCAACTGGTGTCTTAATAGAGCTTGTTTCCCTTCTTGTAGACTTCTGCTGTTTGTCAGTTCTTCCTTTGTTTGAGTTGCTGGTGAGTCATTTGTCTTTTCTTGGCTGTACTTGTTGGCATTGTTTCCTTGGGTGGACGTGTTAATGGTGGATTGCTGAGGCTTACTTGTTTATTATGTATTGGTGTAATCTCTGGGGGTGAGTGTCCAGTGGCTTGTATATTTGCAGAACTCAGATTCAAATCTCTGTTTTGCTTGTTTCTATACAGAGGTTTCCAGATGTTGGTGAGAAACAGGGCTTGGTCCCTGTTACAGTTTTGGGGATGTTGTTGTATTTCAGTGGCCTCTCTGGTAGCCAATTCTTGTAATCTTTTTATTCATGGATCATCGTATGTCCACTCTGCAGTATCTATTTGCCAATAGTGCTTCCTTTATGTTTTGTTTTGGCTGCTGGGTACTCCAGTTCTGCAATTTTCATTGCTCTTTCCATTAGGATCTTATTGTCCTCTTCTGTGCAGGTGATGGTTAGATTTGGTATCCAGTGTGGGTTTTCTGTAAACTGTATGTCCTAGTTTTCCAAAGTGTCTTCTTCCTACCAGGACATCTAGGAAAGGCAGCTTGCCTTCTTCCTTTTCCATGGTGAATCTGATGTTGTTTTGAATGCTATTCAGGTAACTGAGGAACTCTTCTAGTTTGTTTATGCTGTGTAGCCATACAGCAAATGTGTCATCCACATATCTCTACCATAAAGTGGGTTTAAATATGGCATTCTGCAGGGCACTGTTCTCAAAATGTTCATGTAGAAGTTGGCTATGGCTGAACTGAGTGGGCTCCCCATGGCTATACTCTCCTTTCGTTCATAGTAGTCACCATTCCAAAGGAAGTAACTTGTTTTGAGGCAATATCTGAAAATATTTATTTCTTCAAGTTTGAAATGTGGTCCCAACAGCTTGAGCGTATCCTTCAGGGGTACACTAGTGAATAGTGACTCAACATCAAAACGTACCATTATGACTGTGTCCTTTAGTTTGATGTTGTCAATTTTCTGAATAAAATGGTATGAGATTTGCATGTTATGTGCAGATCTTCCTATTAATGGTTTCAACAAGAAGGCCAGATGTTTCACTAGCTTGTAGGTAGGTGCTCCTATAGAACTGACTATGGGTTGGAGCGGTGTGCCTGGTTTGTGTATCTTTGGTGGGCAGAAGATCCTAGGCTGGTAGGTATTTGCTGGTTTTAGTTTCTTTATGAGTGTGTTGTCCCAGTTTATTTTATATAACAGAGAGATGGTGGTTATTTCGATGCTGTTTGTTGGGTCACATTTCTTTTTGTTTTATGGGTGTTTTTCCACTTAGCAGTAGAGTACCCTTTAAGGACCCATTAAGGACCCTCAATGAGTCTTTAATGGGTCCTTAATGGGTACTCTAGTGCTAAGGGGTTTTTTCACTAGCACTAGAGTACCCTTTAAGAACCCATTAAGGACCCATTAAGGACCTTGGGCGGGTTAATGACTCTTCTACTTAGTGAGCAAAGTCACCTTGCTTCAGTGTTGCAGACAACTTCATGCAACTCCGTGCCTGTGCTCTGGCTTTGGACTCCTTGTGACTTGCTGACTTTCTGGACTCCTTGACCCTGGATTGGAACTGACCTCAAGTACGCCTGAGCCCTCTGGAACTGAATAAACTGTGCGAATGTTTGCCTGTTTGCCTTGTCTGCTTGAGACGTGACAGTGTGCCATTTGCATGCCTCTGTGATCTGAATTAAGCCTAGTCCTGTTGTCCCAATTTATCTGGCCTACAACTGATCCAAATTAAGGGCCTATTAATTCAGATCTGCTCCCATTTTGGGCAGACAAAGCCAGATTAATGGGTGCTAGGGATTTCTTATTCAGCCATTAATGTGCAGATGAGGAGGAGGCCCAGGATCCAGACTAGAGGTCCTTTGGCCCAGATCTGTAGGTAAGTGCAGAAAGGGCCTAAGCCTCACTGGCAAATCTGTTAAAAATCCATCCTGTATTGCATACTGTGTTTTAAATTATGAGTTAATAATACAGTATATGTGATTTAGAACAACATTCACATAGTAATTTTATATTTAGTTGTCTATTTTAAACATTTATAATCCATTTTCAGTTAAATTTTCCTAAGTGCCTTGCAATTTTTTGTTTTACATATTCAAAAGCTACAGCAGCAAATACAACGAACCTACCACTTATAGCACAAAGGAAGACATTATATAACACCATAAAATGCCAAATCTTATTTCCTAAATAGTCATGGCAAAAGTGTCCATGAGATTTTTACTTTTCTGTTAATATAAGCCATAATCGATTCCAGGAACAAGAGCATTCAGAGCTTGTTTGATTTTCAGATGTGGAGAGTGAACCATCTAAGTAATGCATGTGTTTTAACAATAATGTGCACTAGGGATAAAACTGACTCTGTTCCTCAGACATTCCTGGTAACACAAGATTTTGCTGAGAATGATTTAAATAAAAATACAAACTAGGAAAGGCCAATAATGAATAAATCTAAGAGCATGACAAGGGTTCCTTGCTTACCTGATAACATCTGGGCAGAGACAAATTTTGGTGAATTGACATCCCCCAGATGGACCACTCTTCAATGATCTTTCTTAGGTCTGCCAATGACTGTCATAACTGTCATAACTGAGCCTGACCATCTACTAACTGCGCAGTCTCTTCTTCATTTCCTGACAAGGCAGTAATGAATGTGGTTAAAGTTCAAAAGAAATGGCATTGCAATCCCAGGCGAAGGATGGAAGAACAACATGCTGCACTTTAAACCACAGTAAACACACTGAAAGCTGATATTCACTGTTGAAGCTGCCTCTTGTGAGCTTCAATGTCTTCTTGCTATTGCACATGTTTTAGAGCTTTGTCTTTTGGCATGCCATCTCCTTTGCAGGGGTTTGAAGTGGAAAATTCAGCCAAAAGGTACAGGAATTGGACTGATGGGTATGTGACTGTTTTGGTTTTGCTGATGATACCTTGTACTAAGTCCCAGAGCCCACACTTAACACATAAATTTGTCTTGATTTCTTTCCAATGTTCTGATCTTATCCCATTTATGGCCAGTTGCTGTGCAGGAAGTTTTTCATTAAACTTGTCTCTTCCTTACACTCTTACATCACCATGCTACACCAGACCCTGAATTCCATACAGGTGGTTCTAGGTGGTTTAGGCCATGTTTCCACTTACTACTGTGTCCCCATTCTTAGTAGCAGTGAGCACCTCACAGGGAAAATTTTGTAGTACAATTGTTCTCTGAGGCACCTTGTTTACGGGGTGCTATTTTGTACCTGGTATGGAGGTGCCACTGAAAATGGCAATTCTGGGCCCCAAAAAGAGACACAGAGAACACAGGTACCAACTCACCTCCTTATTCTGCCCAGAATAGCAGCCTAAGCTGATTTTGCTGGAGAAGGAGAATTTGAATTTGTGCTCCATGAGGTACAAGAAGATGGTAAAATGGACATCTCTTTAATATAGATATTTACATTCCTATTAACCTCTGCATGGAGTTATTTTGTATCCCACTTGTTGTCATTCCTAAAACTAAGCTATAATGGGAATGGTCTGACTTTTGCTGGGTCTGCCCCTAGCGTAGGTTTCTAAAAAACATCTTAAATGCTCTGATTTTCAGGCCACAGAGTTTTAGTGAGTCTTCTGAAGTGAATGTGGGAGAAGCTGGATGGACACAACCAAACCATTTCCATCTTTTTTCTTAACAGGAATATTGTCTGTGTAATAAAAGTACAGCTAAACATAAAAAATAATTAAAATCATAAAACAAAAGCAGGCTGCCGAGCATATTTATCCCTGTGGCTTTTAGACTAATTTTAAAATGCCAGTCTAACAAGAAGAACCAGTTACTCTCCATCCTGAATTCATTATTTTTTGCAGCAATCTGTATTACATCAGGATTATCTTCTTGGTGAAATGTATTCATTGTTTATGGCCAAAAAGAAAAAAGAAAAAGCAAGACAGTTTGTATGATAAATAAATACATTGATTGTTTTCTTTCTCCTCACTTCCCATAATGCTTTTAGCCTGATTATTTACTAAGCATTTTTATTTTCTGTCTTTATGCGTAATTCTGACTTTCGGTGTATAGCTTGCTTTCTTAAAAATATGGAACAGATGCAGGTGCTTTAAATATTTCCTTTGTAATTTTGCTAGTAATAACAGGTGGCAGACACCCCAGTTTCCAAAAACAACAACACCCCAAACCCTTTTCCTAACTTGTGAATAGTTTCCTTCTCCCTAATAAATTTATTCCTCCTGAGAGGCAGCTAATTAATTCACTTTCCCACAGACTTACAGCAAAGAGCCTTGTATTGTCAGACTAAAGTCATTACAGGATTCTTTTTCTCTGCCAGTGTACATGTTACTCTAATTTACTTCTTAGAATTGGCTGCAAATTAGCTTAGTCCTACTTTTGCTTTAGCAATGGGTAAATTGGACATAATTATGATTTGTGTAGTTTTGGCATGTGTACATCAGCACATATGTTTTGCCTTGTTCCCTTGTGGACTTTTTAAAGGAAATTATTTATTTCAGAGGAGAAATACAATGGAATCAAAATTCAGATTTTTTTGAAAATGAAATTCTTAAGAGATGATCCAAATAGTACCTATTACCTCTTTCTCCTTCTAATGCTACTTATTTGGAACACGTAGCCCACATAATTCTTGCTGAACAGCTAAGCATGTGGTTTTGGAACATTTCCATTTTTATTTGTATACCACCTTTCCAAAAGAAAATTTTGCCCAAGGCAGTTTACAACAAACAGAAAAAATACAATGCAAATACAATAATCACATCAGAGAAATACAGCAAGTAAAGAAATCAGTTTCAATAACTAAAACATCAAATATATATCATAAGCAATGTACAAAATTCTAATAATAAGTTATGTAATCTAAACAACAAGAGTACACAGTATCAAATAAAAAATAAACCATAAGACCAATTAATACAAGACAACTAAAAAATGTCTAAGGAGAAACTGAACCGAAATTCCAGCAAAGCAGCAACAAACAACCCAGGTGGTCCCTCCATTCCTCCATCTTCAGCTGGAACCCATACCTACAGGATACTGTGGCAAAGGCTCCAGTCTTGGTTGTTTCTCCTCTCACCCCAGCCAAATGCCACCCCGGTTTTTAGTATCCTGCTGGAGCCATCTGGAAACCTAAAGATAATATTACTAGCAAAGTGGAAAGAAGCTTCTTGGTAATGCTAAACAAATCCATAATATTTAAGAAGAGCTTCATTTATTAACGGACCAAGTCACCAACCTTCCTGTCTCTCTCTTCAACCTAGAGGAAGCACCTAGGCATCCATTCTAGTTGCCATTGATATACCTGTCCTCCATGAACTTGTCTAACCCTTTCTTAAAGCTAATAAGAACCATGTACCTTGTCTGTGGCACATGATTCCTGCCAGCATGATGCTGGAATACCCGGCCATGGCAATGCAGCCCTTGGTTCCCAGATAACTCACCACCACTACCACCGCTACACTATTTTGTATTCACAAATCCTCAAGAAATATACATGTAAAGTCTTCTCTGGTACTTCTGCTAATCATAAAAGTCATTGCCATTATTATCTCTTTCAAGGACAGATTCAAAGTCATCTCCATCTTTGTCAGCTTTGTTGCCACAGCATTGTACTTGGCTCAGTGCCACATACTTCAAATCATTCTCCATGCTGGTTCCACAGTTTAACTATGCACTGTGTGCAGTCAACCCTTTTAATACTTAGTCTGATAGGTTTTAATCTATTATTGTATATGACTGAGATTGTTGAAAAGAAAAGCAAGCCTTCAGGCAAGGTGATATGTCTGTAAAACTTTTAAAGATCTCTGTTCCCTGGTGTAAACATCAGATACTATGTTGACCGTGGTAAAATTGATAATGCTTCAGCCAAAGATGTAAGCAGTAATGGAACACAAAAATGCAAAGGCAATGTTAAAACTTATTACACCCTGCTATTTTTTAAAGGGTACAAACGTTCAGAGCCTGTCATTGCTGCATGAGGCACAGAGACAGTGAACTCCTTTGTAAAATAATTGGTAAGTTGAAAACAATGAAGACTTTGATCCTGTTTTTAGACTAACTGTACAATATTTTCACGAAAACAAATGCTAAATTCCACTGTTTGTCAGCTCTGTTAAATAATGAAAATAGATTCAGTACCAGCCCACAAACTGTGACCAATAAGCAGAAAAGATCAGGCAGTTTCATGACTGAAAGCCTGCGTTATATGCCTGCCTAAACTGAGGACATTTCTTCCCTTGCCCTGGTGAACTGACTGAGAAAAGTAATGCTTTCCTAGCAATTTTGACAAAACACTCCACATTACAAGGGTGGAAGAGTGAAGGCTATCCACTCCTGGACATTTATTAAATCTTGGTTGTCCAGATCAAGTCAAGCAGGGTTCAAGGCCTGGTTTGGGGAAGAATCAGCTTTGCATGAACCATTACTCTTCCACCACACATTCAGCCCAAAGTGCTCAGTAAACAGTACCAGCGCTGACAATGCTCAGACAACTTAGCTATGTCACATTCCTTGAGCTAGAAACTGCAGCCTTAGCTTTGCAAACACAGGAAAGGCCTCACTTCTGGAGCTATTTTCTGTGCTTGCTAAAACTTCCCTGGCTGGAAACAAAGTGTGTTTTTCCACTGTCACTAGAAGTACCCATTAAGTACCCATTAATGGGTACAAAAATGCCATTTCGTACCCATTAATGGGTACTTAATGGGTACTTTTAGTGACAGTAGAAAAACACCCGAAGAATACAGCCAAGAAACAAAAGTTCCAGGGCTGTGAAGGTTGTGTGACCTGGACCTGCAGAATATGTTAGAAAATTGTTATTGGATCGAGGTAAGTAAATTGCTCCGAGTGCAATAGTTGAAAGCAAAATTTACATTTTAATCAGACAAACTCAACTTACCTTCCTTCAGTTGCAGTAGAAAACATAGATGAAACAAACCCTGCTCCAAAGAGTAAATTTCCCTATACAAATGTGCACCTGGTGTGCCATCACATTTGTGCAAGAAAGGAGAGAACACTCAGAAACAAACAGCAGCTTCATAGTTCAGCTTAGCTCTTGTGTTCTCTAGCAGCAAGATGGAGGAGTTAAGTGAAGCAGTTAGTGGGGAAAGAGAGAAGAAAACAACTTAAAGAAACATAACATCCCTCTCCTAATGACCAGGCATACTGAGTTGCTCATTCCAGAGCTGCTACTTTGAAATGATACATTCACAACACTCTATTCAATACACTGCCTGCAACTCTCACATGGATCCTAGAGACTCTATTGGTAGGAAGTATCAAAGTTTAAGAATTGGAGATTTTGCCTGTTCTAGATGGGGATTCACTCCTTGAGGAAGAACTGGTGCACTGACTGGGGGCGTGATTGGAGCTATCACTGACAATGGAGGCTTAGGCAGCCTCTGTGGCTAAGAGTGCCTGTCATCAACTTACCTGAACAGGGATAATCTGGCAACTGTGATTCCACATACTCTGATGTGCTCTACATGGGACTACCACTGTATCTGCTCTGGTAGCTGCAATTAATGCTAAATGTGACAGTCAGGTGGGATGTCTCTTTGTGCACTCATGACAGCTGTGCTTAAGTAACTGTACTAGTTGTCACTTAGCTACTGAGATAGATTCAAGCCCCATTTTTGCACGTACCTTGAGATGGGGTCCTTCCTGAGATCTGGATCTTGAAGACCTGGATCCCTTAGACAACCCTGTATGTCTGCACAGACCTGCTACCACCCAACTGGAATAGGTGTTAAGCCGGGTGTAGTGTTGATGCCGCAGGATGCCTCCTGAGGTTCCAATGCTCCCTCCTCCTCCTCCTTCCCAGCACTGAAGCAGCCTCCTGGGGGAGCTGGTGGCAATGGTGGCAGTGGCATTCACATTGACAGATGTGGCTGCAGTCACCTCCTTTGCCACCTTGACCATGCACCCTGATGACTCTGCCACCTCCGTCACCAGCTGAAGCCCAAGTTGGTGGCCAAGTATCCAATATTCTATTATGGTACAAAATGATGATGTACCTCAATAGAAACATCAACAGATATTACTGAATGCTATAAATCATTTGGATATTTTCAATATGCCTCTCCAATATGTTTGTGTTGGTGGCAGAAATAGACTTTACCAAATGTTGGACTCTTCGACTTCACATGAGAGCATGTGTTGAATGTTCACGTGTAAAAGAACCTTCCCCCATCTCCTGCCTCAGCCCCCCTCCCCTTTTGCTACCATCACCATCATCATCACCTTCACCACCACAACATCCTCCTCAGAGGCTCAACTAGGCCTCCCAGAGGTGTGTGCTCACAGCTTTTCATTTCTCTTTTATCTGTGGACTTTCCATTCAGGTAAGTCCAAATGGAAGGTGGAAAGCCCACAGATAAAATGAATAGTAATGAAAAGGTGTTAGTAGTCAGACCTGAAGATGGACTAAAGAAAGTTTAAAGTGAAGGTGTGACCATGGCCTATAAAAAAGAGTAAATGTATATAGTATGGAAGTGAATGTGTTTATTATATTTGTATTTTATGGCATCTGCATGTATATGAATGGAGCGTGAGGTTTGCCTTCTGCCCTCTGTGGCCCCACTCACTTAATTTTGCCCAAACTCTGCTAGCATACCATGTGTCCTATCTAAAGGTACGTCACCAGGGATGTGCGTGAATATTCGTAACATTTGTTACTCATCAGAATTTGGAATTTTTACACAAATTGAATGTTACAACATTCATGCCTTAAGATTCATAAGAATGTTTCGGACATTCATAGAATCATAGAATCATAGAATCATAGAATGGTAGAGTTGGAGGGGACCTCCTGGGTCATCGAGTCCAACCCCCTGCTCAAGGCAGGATCTCCTAAACCATCTCAGACAGATGGCTGTCCAGTCTCTGCTTGAAGACCTCCATCGAAGGGGAACCAACCACCTCCCGTGGCAGCCTGTTCCACTGGTTGATCACTCTTACTGTTAGAAATTTTTTCCTAACATTCGTATCAATGTTTCAGATATTTGTTAAACTGGGGAGGTGGGAAAGCATCTGCACCACACATCTGCCACAGATCCTGATTCCATCTGACATGGATCAAGAGCAGATTAAGAGTGGAATCAGCTCAGATTTTGCACTTTTGGAATGTGAATTTGTTATGGGGTACATATCTGATATGTATTTGTTCATATCGGATACATATTTGTTCGTATCTGATGCGGATTCATCCTTATCCAATACATATTGGATATCTGAATTCTCACAAATACATTTGTATCAAATTCACACACATATATTTGTATCAAATAGAATCCTACCACATTCGAAGGGGATCTATTCAAACAAATACAAATTTTCTAAGATTTGATTTGTTACTGAGTGCCAAAAAACCCATTCATACACATCCCTAAACATCACCCTTAATGTGCTATCCATTTTCATCAAACTGGCATAGGACCTGTTTGTACTTAACTGCATAGGGACAGAGGGCTGCATTCATACCATGCGAACACCAACTATACTACCAGTGTTCTCAATTATCATGGCAATGGCTGCTACAATTCTGCTGTGTGCCTGAGGCTGAGTCCCCAAAAGACTTATTTGCCACTCTAGTCTCCCTCTACTGTCACTGTATTGAAGCAGACTTTAAAAGTGCCCTGCACTTCCGGAATAAGCGTCCGCATGAGGCTCAGCAAAACGCACGTTTAAAAATGCACCTTCCATCTCCACAGAAGCGTGTTTTCTTTCCCCACATCTTTTTCTCCCTGCCCCTCTCTTGTTCAAAGGAAAAATAGCCAGATCTCCATCCCCTGAAATGGCTTCCCATGCTGGGAAAGGGAGTGATTGCTCGCTCATTCACTCTCAGCACTTACTTTCACTCTGTTCTCTGTTCAAAATGGCTTGCCTGCAGCCATCGGTCACGCGATTGTGCACTCATTTACTCTTAACACTTTCACAGATCACCCACTTCACACCTGATAACAATGTTGCAATTCTGAGCAATTCTGGCTCTTTGAAAGTTCTGACCTTTACAAAGGAAAGGAAGGGAAGCTGCAGCATTTCTGGGAGATGTGTGAATGCTTTATTGGCTGTGTGTGCAGGCAGCAACCCCCGCCTCTTTTGTCATGGAGCGTCCCCAAGGTAAATGTTGTGAGCAAAACCCACGACTTCCAGAAAGAGCACTGAAACACTTCTTTAAAGGGCACACATTTTGTCATGGGTTTTCCTGCTTTTGTAGTGCTGGAAGCTTGTTCAAAACCCTGGCATGGGGGCACTCAGAGGCAAAAGAAGACTTTTAGCAGACTTTAAATTGCTTGGGGACAGGCCCTGACTGTTGCCATGTTGATTGTGATGCAGCACACATTTGCACACCTGCAACATTCACACAGGAAGAAAGTCCAGTTGCTCACTGGAATCTCCTAATAAAGGTGTGGAGAAGTAAAAACATCTCCCCGTCTTCAGAGGATTAGAGACACTCCAGGACACTCTGGGATGCCAAGGACAGAGGAAATGCTGTGGTGTGCAGACAGAGTGTGAGGGGCATCCTGCAATGTCCTCAACAGGTAAGTGCAAACAGGCCCATAGTTTACATCAAATATTACATATATCAGAGTACTATGTGGCTGCATCTGGAGCAACCCCATGGTTTCAGGAAGGCACTCAGTAATACCTCATGTCCATTTTTTGACAGCAGCAGGTGCCTCACAATTATTATGCCAGTTTCTCCTGTTCTGCATTAAAAGGCACTATTCTGCAGTGTCTCCTCACTCCAAAACAGATGGAGGAATTGTGGCGTCTCCCCCTGCCCACGTCATCTCCCTCAGCAAGTGGAGACCCCGCCTACATCCAAGCAAGGTAAAATCTGCCAGTCTCTATCATATCATTCTCTCCAATACTGACTTCATTAGATTCAAGTATTTTCACTTGTTTATTTGTATAGTATGTTTTGTTTTTACTCTAGCCTTCAGTTTCCTCTAAAATGTTCGCTCCTATATTTTGGCACTCAGGTCTTTCCATGAGGTGCAGTGCATTGCTCTGCAATAAGAAGAGAACAGATTAACAACATTAATTGCATTTCAGCATACTCCCTAATAGGAAGGTGATAAAAATGAAATTGTACAAATACGGTTCTTCTTCACTCTCAGCTGAATCTCTGAAATATACACTGAGGACATCCAAGGACATAGATGATTGCTTCAGTGGAGCACAATTTCTTAACCAGTACCCACATCTAAAAATCTTTCACTAAAGAATTCCTCACTTAACAGCACATCTGTATTCCCATCAATGCACTTGCATGGAGAGAGGATGACAGTTATCTAGAATGATACTGAGGTGAATTACTTTCTAAATCACTCACTTGAGGTTATGGCTGAGAATTCAAAATCTCCTCATGCTGGTGTTTTTGGGATTCGTTGGGAGATAACTGACTTTGTATCTAATGATAATAACTCCCTTCTTTTCTGGCAGTGTATACAAAATGAGGCATCTTGCTATGCAAAAACAAGGTGATTCTATCTACTTTAAGACTGCATCTCCTGCCAAGGTTCAGTATCGTGCTTTCTGACACTCTGTCTCCATTTGCAATGACATAGACACCTCATGGAGATTGTACCTCCCCATCACTGAGCATGATCACTGCATGAGCTACCATTTTATGAGGGATAGTTTTGCTGCTCTCAGTGGTGGCACTATGATTACCACCAAAACTGACACCTCTGCGTTCACAGAGATAAGGAAAGGTAATCAGTGGAAATCATGACAACTTCCCCACACACCCAAGAATGGGCTGCCTCTATTTTAAAGTTGAAAAATGGCCTTAACAACAAGAACATTTTTAAAAATACCACGAGATGGCAGGATTGCCAAGAAACAAAGAGAAAATTACAAAATGCGAGGGCTTAAAGATCAATATCCAAAGACTCTGGCACAATCCAGCAGTGGTGGTCCCAGTGGTGATCACACACAGTGTGCCATGGCAAAAGACCTTAGACCTAAAACATCTGTCAACTACAAAAGGCTATCCTGCTGGTCTCTAAACATTATCCACTGATACATAACGGCATCTTAGGAACTTGGGAAGGTACTAATGAGTTATGAAATATGAAAGCCAACATATGATCTGATGTCGTGTTGTATTGCTGTGCTTCTGTCAATAAGAAGATGATGAAGAAGAGTTGGCTTTTCTACCCCGCTTTTCTCACTCATTTAAGGGGACTCAAAGTGGCTGACAAAGCTTTTCCATTCTTCTACCCACAACAGAACACCCTGTGAGTAGGTGGGGCTGTGAGTCCTCAGAAAGAGAACTTCTATCAGCCCAAGGTCACTCAACTGGCTTCATGTAGGAGTGTAGAAACCAACCAGGAGACTACCAGCTAGGAACTGTTGTTGTTGTTGTTGTTGAAAAGCCTTTAATTTAGTTCTCCTGTAATTTGGTTGTACTTAAATTACTGTTAGAGGGCACTCCATTGCAAATTACATTAGTGATGCAGAGGAGTTAATTAAAAGTGAATCTATCAGCTTATTCAATAAATAATAGGGGAAGGTGAAGATTGGGCAGTGGGTCATCAGTGGCTGAACTTCATTCTATGCAACTATGAGAAACAAGATGGACAAATTCAGGCATCATGTCCCTCTCACTGATCACTAGACTCAAGTTTATTTTTGTTTTCAGACAGAAGATAAAATCCAAAATCATGCTATAAAAGGACAGATCTTATGCATAAGCAACTGGCTAAGAAATGGGAAACAAAAATTAGGAATAAATGGCCATTTCTCACAGTGGAGAAGTGTAAGAAGTGGAGGTCTCCAAGGCTGTCCTGCAACCAGTGCTTTTTAACATCGGCATAAATATCCTGGAGTTTATTTATTTATTTATTTTATTTATTTATATATTTCTATCCCGCCCTATACCCGAAGGTCTCAGGGCGGGTTACAATATTATGTAATGTTAGACAGGTCCCTGCCCTCAGGCTTACAATCTAAAGAGACAAGATACAAAAGGAAAATGGTGTGGGAGGGAACAGGGGTGCTCTGGTGGCAGCAGAGTCCTTGCAAAGGTAAAAACTTTTATTTTATTTTACTCCTCCATTCCCTACAGGCAAGATTGTTCCTTCATGGCCCTTCTGGTGGCAGTTGGGAGGGAGGGGCCAATGCTGGGAGCTTGATGGAAGGTGCTCATCCAGCTTCCTTCTCTCTTCCTCTCCCAAGGCAAGGTGGTTTCTTCATGGCCCTTCTGGTGGCAGTTGGGAGGGAGGGGCCAATGCTGGGAGCTTGATGGAAGGTGCTCACCCGGCTTCCTTCTCTCTTCCTCTCCCAAGGCAAGATGGTTCCTTCATGGCCCGTCTGGAGGCAGTTGGGAGGGAGGGGCCAATGCTGGAAGCTTGATGGAAAGCTTGATGGAGTTAGCTGTGACCAGTAAAACAGCCACATTTGCTGATGACACCAAGGCCGTGATCACACCATCTTCAGTTCTGACGCTCACACTTCTTCATTTCTAATCATTATATTGTGGACTTTTCACTCAGGAATGTCCAAATGGAAGGTGGAGAGTCCACATATAAACTGAACAGAAATGAAATGGTGTGAATAGAGATGTGCATGAATATTTGAAACATTCGATATTTGTCTGAATTCGGTCGAATTCGGACATTCGTATATGAATCAAATATTACAACATTTATAGACGTTCATATTTATATGAATGTTTCAGAACATTTATACAAAACTTTGGAACATTTTTGAAATGGGAGATGGGAAATCAGCTCTGCCAGTCACATCTGGGCAGATTGTGGGCGGATTTGATGCTTTCAAAGCAGATATTTTACGGGATATGTATTCGATACATATCGGATACATATGGATATGTATTGGATACATATCAGATATTCATACAGTTTCATATGAATACATTCATGTAGAATAGAATCCTACCATATTTGAAGGGGATCTATTTAAATGAATACAAATTTTCTTACATTCTATTTGATAGAAATCTAATGCAAAAAACAAAACAAAAACCCCACCATTTTTGCACTTCCCTAGGTGTGACCAGTCAGACCTTAAGATGAACCGAAGGAGATTTAAAGTAAAGCAAAACTTAAAATGACTTAAAATGAACAACTTTCTCCCCTTGTGTCTTTGCGGGTGAATCCCCACAGCAAGCTTATTTCAAATTCAAAACGTTTTCAATCCTGGCAGACCCCACGTCATTTTGGCGTAACATGCTTTCCGCGTGTTAAATCGCCCCAAAGCATTGTAAATGTTAATTCTCATTTAAACAGGTCTCACTCCATATCCTGCGCTTGATATGTGTTACATTTTTTACTGTGGGGACCCTACCATTTTAAGGGATGAAAATCCATGTTTAGGGTTTCCCTCTCCCAATAGCTTGCTTCCAAAGACATTGATTTCAGTGTAAAAATCCACCCTTAACAGCAGCGCTACACTGTAGCGATGGAACCACTTCACACCTGATTAACAATGTTGCAATTTTGTGCAATTCTAAAAGTTCTGACCTTTAGAAAGGGAAAGGGAGGGGGGAAGCAGCTGAGGTTCTGTGTGAATGTTTAAAGCAAAGGTGCTTTAGTTGCCGCTGCTGTGTGCCCTGAGCAATGGGGAGAGGAGGGGAAAGAATCACTGGCTGGCTGCCCACTGCCATTTTTCCTCCATCCATGGAAGTGGCAGCCACCAAGCCACCCAGCTAGGCTCTGTGAAGGGGTCCCTTATGGGTGGCACGTCCATGCCAGGAGGAAGAGGGCAGGGCAGCCCCGAAAAGCAGCTTTTAAAAAGTAGCCACTTGAGTCCCCCCTTGAGTTACGTACACCATGTACAATCCTCAGAATCTGGATCGAACGTGATTAAGTTAAAAGTAATGGGAACAGGCAAATTCACGTTTGCATCTGGTTCTATTGTTTCGGTTTAGGGAAAGCGAAATAAGCTTGTAATGTCGATGCGGCCTGCCTGTTAGCAAAACAATGCTTGGGGAAATAAAAAGAAATCCCACAAGAAAGAAAGAATGAAAAGAAACAGCACAGACCCAGAACAAGAGGAAGTTTCCAAAAAGTTCCAAACTTTTAAAGGCATCCACTTTTGGGGCTGGACTTTAACAGGAAAACCCTCTCATTGGTCTTCCTGACCAGACTGAAACAGCCTTTTTGTGGGGAAGATGACTACATGCACAAGGATTTGCAGGAAGAAGAAAGATGAAACTAAGCAATGGATTCCCAGAGCACATGGTCTTCCTTTTTTTACTCAAAAGCCGAGGGATGGGGGAGGAAGAGTTGAAATTATCTACTAGCAAAGGTAGCCCCTCATTAAAATAACTATGCAAGCTGAACCTGGTAGTTTCATTAGCTATGTAGCCAGAACAGACTTCCTCCTTGTGTGTACTTAACAACAGAAACACGTAACTACGTTGTTCCTCTGCCTTAAAACACTGCAGTTTCTTACCACATTTTAAACAAGAAAAATATATATTCTAGTATTTTTACAAGAATATAGCATCTCTGTAGTCATTTCCCTTATCTTAAAAGACAGCAGGAAAGAAAAAGATGGAGGAAGGAAAACCTTCAGCTCTCAAGGAAAAATTTCACAATCACTTTGAGCTCTTTTAAACTGAAGCATTTCAGTTCCAAAGACAACCCTCCCAATGGATTTGTTTGGCAGAGAAATGGGCACAATATAGACCCACTAAGCCAAACTTCTTGGGATTCTCAGCATCCTGATCAAAGATATCCCATTTACTTTTCATTCCCAAAGACACAACACAGTTAACTTTAAAATGCGGAGAATCAGATCCTAAACCATATATATTTGGACTTCATCCTTTTCATAAGTCAAAAATTTTATTCAAATCCAGAGTCTCCACGCTTTATGGTCAAAACTCTATTTTAAAATTAGCATTTTAACTTAAACGTCCTTCTGTTTAAGGTCATTGCATGTTCTTATCTGGAAAGCCAGCATCTCAAGCTTCCTTATTATTGGAACAAAAGACCTTAAATTTCCTGTCGTTCATTTTCCTTGTAAACCATTTTCCAGGATGACAGTCACACCCTTTTCCTATTTTGCTGAAACTTAGCTGACACCCAGTAACTTTCCAGAACAACTCAATCTGGATCAAGCCTCCCAAGACTGTGAAGTTCATGTAAGCTTCACAGTCACTCCACCCCCTGATGGCTAAGAGTGAGAGAACCTAGCCTTGGGGGAGGTGTAGCGTGATTTTCAGCAGTGCTCTATGGTGTGCCACTGACTTACAATTCTTGGTACTTCCATATCTGTGATCCTGATTACAGCCATAACTGAATATGAATATTCAATCAAAATATTCATTTTTGAATGTTTAAAAAAATGGATTTTCGATTCGATATGGATTTCCACAAAGGTGAAAAGCTCTATCAGATTTGCAAGTTTGAATGTAATTTTGCACATTCCTAATAATTTCCCCTGTTGAATAAAGATAAAGTGTATTTCTGGCACAAGCACCACTAACCCTTACCTGTGATTGGCCCAGATTATTGTTCCAGTGTCACAGCCAGCACGCAAGAGTGAAGCTGAACTAATTCCATCTTGGGAATTCAAATATTGTCTTTGAAGTTAGCATAAGGAAGAATAGTAAATGCCATAGCCCCATCATCAAAGTTTATGCAAGCTTCAAAGATGAAGCTGCAATGTTTCTTAGTTTTGGACCAAGTGTGGAAGCACCGATGCTTGGTCCAGAACAAGCAATGTTTAAGCTTGAGATCTTTTCAAATAGGTCCACCAGCAAACCAGAACAGGTAGCCCTTAGAATGATTCTAAACCAGAATAGAGCTAATCCTATGCACCCATAAGGAAGAAGCTTACTAGTGAGCAGCTTATATACCACAGAACAGTCTTTTAATTTATGCCCACACCTATAATTTAGGATCCTAATTACAGCACTTAGATCTGGATCTCAGGCAGATGAAGGTGCCCTAACTGGGGACAGGGCCTCCTTGATAAGGGTTAACTTGCAGATCTGGATGTCCCAGACCTAGATCAGAGGTTCTGTGATCCAGATCAATGCATTAGCGCAGAAAGGGCCCTAGTCTCCAAAATTAAGGTCTCAAATACTTTACTATATTCTAACCTTTATCAGTAATTGGATGACTTTGGACTGAAGCCAAGTGAAAATGCAGTTTTGTATGCAGACTTTTTTTGGGGTGGGAATGCTTATGTAGTACAATTTTTCAGTTTTAAAACACAGACCCTAAAGAAGAGTCTCTATAGATATCAGTCCAGTACAATATGTGTATTGACTGTAGAGATTAAAAACAAGTGAGATAAGATTCCACCATCCACAAACTGCAGAATTTTTTGTCTAGTCCATCCAAGATTAAAGGGAGACCCAGTCCTTCAAATTCCATTTGTGCCATTGTCTCATCATATAGATTATATACTGTATATAAATACTCTACCATATGACTTTACAGAGAAGAAATAATACAAATGACTAGAGAATGTAGCATACTAATGAGCAAGCTTCTTCTCTGGACACTATCTCCATGGTTCCTTATTATTTTTTTATTGTTTCATAGAAATTGCATGGTCTTTTTTACTTCATTCTGATTTTTATGCATTCTCATTTTTAATCTCTTGTGACCTGTTCAGCGACCTAACATTTTCATCTCTGCAATATCATTTTCCTCTTGACTCAACTAAATATGAAAATGTAGTTAAAATTTACTGCAAATGACATCAGCATGCATGCATGTAGAAACAATCCATCCCCAAGATCCCTCCAACTATTAAGAATACATTAGGTTTTTAAAGATTCCTCTCGATTTCTATTAATGCGTCACTTTTATGCTCAGCATCATCGATAACAGCTTCAGCTGGAGAAAGTAAAAATGAAAGCTGGATTCTGTGAAGACAATGCTATCATCCCTGGCATTTCATAATGAATTCATATTTAATACATGCACAGGAACAAATGAAGCCCAGAAAAGGCATTATAGGTTGTTCATCTAGTAACAGATGTGTACAGCTTTAACAGAAAATAGCAAAAAATAGAATTTTCCAGAAGTTTTAAAACAAGTCTCCTGACTTTGTTACTAGGGAAATGGAAATTTCTACATCTCTTTTACTGCCCAGTTTCAGGCCATGTCCCCATGTATGAACCACATGCCTCTACAGACTGTCTGAGGAGTTGAGCATACATCTTTAGCAGCATGTATGGATAAAAATATTTCTGGACATTCATACAAATAGTTCAGGCATTCATTAAACTAGAAAGGTGGGAAAGTGGCTGTGCCAGTCACATGTGCAACGGATCCAGATTGCTTTTGATATGGATCAAGAATGGATTAAAAGTTGACTCAGGTTGAATTTGACGCTTTCAGATCAGATTTGGAAACCACCTTGGTCGCTCTGGTTGATGATCTCCTCTGGGAGAAAGACAGGGGAATGCTACCCTGCTGGTTCTCCTGGACCTCTCAGTGGCTTTTGATACCATTGACCACGGTATCCTTCTGGAGAGGCTACGGAGTTTAGGAGTTGGAGGCAGTGCTTGGCATTGGTTCCGCTCCTATGTCCAGAGCTGATCTCAGATAGTGGTGATGGGAGAGATTGATTTGACACCCTTGGAACTCACTTGTGGTGTTCCCCAGGGGTCAATCTTATCTCCCATGTTATTTAACATCTACATGAAGCCACCGGGAGAGATCATCAGGAGATTTGGAGTCGGGTGTCATCAATATGCAGATGATACCTAGCTCTATCTCTCTGTGCCATCTGAATCAGGAGAGATGGTTGAAGTGCTTGACAGGTGCTTGGAGACAGTAATGGGCTGGATGAGGGCCAATAAATTGAAACTGAATCTAGACAAGACAGAAGTGCTGTGTGTTACAGGCTCTTGGGTCCAAGTAGTTGGGAAATACCCTGTCCTCGATGGGGTTACAATATCCTGGAAGGGACAGGTACGTAACTTAGGGGTACTCCTGGACTCTGCGCTAACACTTGAGGCTCAGGTGAAGGCCGTGGCCAGGAGTGCCTACTCCCAACTACAGCTGGTACGTCAACTGAAACCTTTTCTGGGCAGAGATGACCTGGCCACAGTTATCCACGCTCTGGTAACCTCCAGGTTGGACTATTGTAATGCACTCTACATGGGGATTCCCTTGAAGATGGTTCGGAAGTTGCAGCTGGTGCAAAATGCAGCCGCTAGAGTGCTGACCGGAACAGCTAGCCAGACACATATCATGCTGGTTCTAAAAGAATTGCACTGGCTGCCAATTCACTACCGAGCCCAATTCAAGGTGCTAACTCTGACTTATAAGGCCCTAAATGACTTAGGCCCTAGATATCTAAAGGAGCGCCTTCTCCCATATTGACCTGCCCGTGTCTTAAGATCTGGTGGGGAGGCCCTCCTGGTTATTCCACCACCTTCAGCAGCTAGGCGGGTGGGCACCTGGGAGAGGGCCTTCTCAGTAGTGGCCCCCAGGCTGTGGAATGGTCTCCCCCTGGAGGTGCATCAGGCCCCTTCTCTGTTCATCTTCAGGAAGGCGGTGAAGACATACCTCTTCACTCAGGCCTTTTTTTAACTCCTCCCTACGCTTCCCCCACTGCAAACACTACTGTTTTTAACTGTTTTGTATCATTCTATTTTAAAAAATATCATTATGCTGGATTTTTAAAAACTTGTTCTACTTTTAGTATTGTTTGATACAGTTTTAATATGTTTGTTTTTAAATGTTGTGAGCCACCCAGAGACCTTTGGGTATGGGGCAGGATATGAATATAAATAAAAAAATAAAAATTTGTTACAGGATACATATCAGATACATATTTGTTCATATCGGATATTTGTATGAATATGTACAAATATATTTGTATCAAATAGAATCCTACTACATTTGAAGGGGATTTGTTCATACAAATCTGGATTTTCTAACATTCAATTCATTATGAATTGAATGTCAAAAAAACCATTTGTGCACATCCCTACTCTGGAGTCAAAGAGAGAGGGTCATCGGATTATGGAATGTGCTGCCAGAAGAGGTAGTGACTGTTGGGGGGTATTGGAGTGTCAGGTACCCCCCATTGGTAATAAATCTTCATTTGCAGAGTTGCACGTCCGTGCTGGAAGAATAAAACTTCTCTGTCTCTCTGCTTGCTGGCTTGCTGGCTGTCAGCATTCTTCAGCATTCTTCAGCTGCGCTGTCCAGCATTTCAGGAGCTCCGTTCTTGCTTCTGCTCGCAGTGTAAACAAACAGACAGAGAGCCGTAAATTCTCCGTAGAGGCTTTTATTCCGTAGCAGTCACATCTCTCCTTCTCCAGTCTCAGCTCTCGAACAATCAACAACACACAGCCGTGTGTGCTCACCTTTATACACTCCTGTTATCACAAGAAGGTGACTCACATCCTTTGTATTACACAGACTTGAGCAATTCTTGCACAATCCTTACTTCATTCAGCCTTCAAAAGTCTGGTGATAGTCTGGTGATACTTGTGACATTTAGTTACCTCTCTGCACACATCTCTACATTTTCCTTATATGGGCTTTCCAGCCTAACAGTGACAGCTACCAGTCTAGATGGCTTTAAGGAAGGGTTAGACAAATTCATGGATGACAGATGTATCAATGGCTACTAGAATGAATGCCTGGGTACATCTTTCAGGCACTTCTAAGGCCATTTGCTGGGATTCTAGAACAGGAATAGGTTTGTCCTTGTCTCCGCTTGAGATGCCAGTGAGCATTTGGTAGGCCACTGTATGTGACGGGATGCTGGACTAGATGGGCTGTGGCCTGATCCAGCAGGGCTTCTCTTATGTTCTTATAAAGAGTTTTCATCTGAGGAGTCATCAGATGCCCTCATGTGCTGGAAGTCAAAACAAAGAAAAGCCCAGCAGCACAGCACACAAAGGTGCTCAGACCCAGGCATCTCTCACCATGGGTATTGGTGCACAGCCTTAAACACCTTTGAAACCCTTGACTGTCTCTCTTAAGCTAATCTCTACAATGCCATCAAGTATGGAAAGACTCCAGTGTAGACTTACAATGTACTTCCAGGTCATCATGGTACAATCCAGGGTGTTTCTATACTTCTCCTGCAAGTGCAGATGTTCCTTACAAGATGTTACCCTATTGTATGCTACAGGGTCAAGTGCAAATTGCCTTCAGGTCCTAAAGTTCTGGTGTAGGTTCACATATATCAGCATCACTGTTCTGGAGCACACAAGTCCCATTTCTAGCTTCTAAAAACACATCTCTGATAGTGATTGTGCCAACAAAGGGGGCAGGATGATCACTGTAAAGCATCTGCTGCCACATGTGGCAACAGCAAACACCTTCAGGGGTCATAAGCACCCTGTAGAGGTAAATGGCAATGTAGTCATGCTCCTTTAGTGAGAGAGAGTAACTTTCTGGACAGACAATCAAAATTTTGTGAAATTCCAGCAGTTGTCTCAGGTTGCTTCCTGAGGAGGTGTTCTTTATATTACCTTGGTCGCAGGTTGCTTCGGGCTTTGTTTACTCAAAATTAAAACTTGGATATGGCCCAGTAGCTGTCAGCCAGTCTAGTTGCTTAAGCACAGGTGTGATGCACACAGAAATCGGCACCCCATTTTGCACCACTTACAGCTTCTACACCTAACTTTCTCTGGTAGGGCAAAGCAATAGGTCCCAGCATTTCACGCTCCACACCTAATCAACAATCAATGAACGTCTGGGGAAGGCGGGCATGCTTGGAGGCTGTGACAGCCTACTCGGCATGTGTATGCTCTTTCCCCCAGAGGTTCACTAATTGTTCACTGGAGGTCATGGTGTGAAAAGGTCTCAGGACAGAGACAACAATAACCAGGCTATGCTTAGCCAGGTAAAGGAATCGCCGGCCAAAGAGGTCACCTGAGCTTTCAGTGACAGTGATGACTTCAAGAGTACCTCTAGACTATGTAAGGCAGTATCCAGACAGGGTATAAAACCCAGGATTATCCTGGCACTATATTGGGATTGTCACATATAGCCAAGGCAGTCCAAGCATCGTCCCAGATATAGGGTGAAATCCTGCAATATTGCTATTCTGGGGAAAAGAATACCTAACCTGGCTTTTCCTGAAATTGCAGTATTGTTTACCTTGTCTGACAGATGCTTCTAGGATTTTCCTTGAGAAAAATGCCCTCTATGCAAGCATGTTGGCAAAACCAGGCCAAAAATACTTCACAAGTGCAGGGGAAGTGTTTGCACGCTTCAGGTATTTTTGTCATTGAGAGAAAACACCAGACAAGGGCCAAGGCTTGCCCCACAATTTCACCCTACCATTTGGCAGGGATGGCAAGAGGAAATTGCAGATGCTAAACTAAGGCCCTGTCCCCAAAAGACTTATTAGCCCCTCTTGGCTTCCTCTGCCGTCACTCTGTTATAGCTGACTTTAAAAGTCCCCTCCACTTCCGGAATAAGCGTCCCCATGGTAGCCGCGATCTAAACAGACTTTCCATCCCCATGGTAGCCGTCTTCTCTTTCCGGACATCTTTTTCCCCCCACCCCCTCTCTTGTTAAAAGGAAAAATAGCCAGATCTCCGTCTCCTGAAATGGCTTCCCGCCCCTAGCAAAGGCAGATGATCGCTCATTCATTCACTTTCAGCACTTACTTTCACTCAGTTCTCTGTTAGAAAAGGCTTTCTGCCCCAGCAAAGTCAGCGGCTGCAGGCATCGGCAGCGCGTTCCTTCACTCATTCTCTTTTAAGGCTTTCACAGATCACTTGATAACAATGTTGCAATTCTGAGCAATTCTGGCTCTTTTTACAAAGGAAAGGAAGCGAACCTGCTGCATTTCTCAGATGTGTGAATGCTTTTTGGCTGTGTGTGCAGGCAAGCAATCCCTGCCCCTTTTGCCACGGAGGGTCCTCAAGGCAGATATAGCGAGCAAAACCCGCAAATTGCCGAAAGAGCGCTGGAACTCTTCTTTAAAGTGCACGTATTTTATCGCGGGTGTCTCACTTTCCTAAGCTCCCTAAGTGCCTTATAAAGCCTGTAATGGGGCCGCTCAGAGGCAAAAGAAGAGTTCCAGCAGACTTTCAATGGCATGGGGACAGGGCCCAAGTAGGTGTTTTTCTCTTGGTGTCTGAGGTGGCACCAGCCTCTCCCCTCTTACTCATAGTCCCATGGTTTATTTCTCTGCAAAATAATGCAGTAGCTTCCATTTTCCTGACGCTGAAATCCAACACACACACAGAGCATACAGTCAATTTCTCAGGATGTACCTAAGAAAATTTATTTTTTCCATTGAACTCCATTTTTTTCTGTATTCAAGGGAAATCACTAAAGCTTAAAAACTTTGAAAAGCTCATTTCAATAACTGGTCAAAAGTTGTTTTCCTGAAATGTCTTACTTTTTCCTTTGTACTGTCAGTTCTCTGATTGCTCCAATTTTCTTTCTTTCTTTCTTTCTTTCTTTCTTTCTTTCTTTCTTTGGGTTCCAAATAGATTCTCACTGTAAAGCAGGCAAATATAAGCCATGTCTCCAATTATCTTTTCAGCCAGTTCTGTAGGCCGAGACAGCTCCATGTTCATAAACGTCAGATAGCCACAGAGTGCCCAACACACCCTTCTCAGATGGGTAGAGACAAGGGTAAGAAAAATGGCATGGAGAGTAGCCCAGATTATTTATATTTGTTTATTATTTGCATTTTCATCCTGCCCTATACCCAAAGATCTCAGGGTGGGCAACAACATTTAAAATCAAATACATATATATTAAAGCAATAACAGTATATATTAAAACAATAGGTGGGTCTGAAAGTGGGAAGAGAAAGTGTATCCCCAAAGAACATTTTAGCTTATGTAAAATTTATTTAACCAAAGGACATTTTAGCTCAGGGTTTCCCATACTGTGGGTCGGGACCCACCTCTAGGAAATTTAACCGTATTTGAAATAACTTTTTTGATGTAATTATTTAATTAAGTAATAAAAAAATGTATTAAAACTTTGTTATTTGAAAAGTCCTTTATTCATATTGGTAATGGTTAAATTTCCTAGAGGTGGGTCCCAAGTTGGTAAACTTATATTAAATGGGTCGTAGCCCAGACAACTTTGGGAACCACTGTTTTAGCTTATGAAAAATGTAGATATGGAAATGCCCAGCAACACCCAAGGAGGGTTCTTCAGCAAAGTTTTCTGCCTCTGTGTAGCTCCTCCCATTATGGTTTTGTGAAGCCATTTTTGTAGCTTAATCAGTAAAGAGAGCTCTCCCCCCTCCAAAATCACACCCAAATTAATTTCAATCACACACAATATTTTTGTTTTACTGAGCAGATCACTTCACTCAGGTTCAGGAACTCATTGGGCATTGCCAGTGACTCCCAGCTAAAGGCACCTTCCACATGGCACATTCAGCTATGCTAGCTGGATCTGGGGAGCAGGTGCTTTGCATGCCAGAGTGTTCTCTACAGACAGGGATACACAGAGAATGAGCTGGCCACAAGGGCTTTTCCTGCAGAGTGTTCCCAAGCTTTTCTGGGCCATAAATTGGTCTAGCCATTACTATGCAGAAACTGAAGGAGGCCACAGCATGCAGAACCCAGCATAATTTTTCTGGAATCTCGAAACAGACCACTTCTAAGGGTGTTTCTAGATGCACCACCAAATTCCACCTGGTCAATACTGTCCACAAATTCCATCTGGCCTACATTGTACACTGCTACCATCATGGTCAGCACACTATATCATGCACCAAGGTACATGATGTGGAAGTTACTAGAAAGTCTGCAACAATTTGTCAATAAAGTTGTGGGGGACAACATTTAATGGCAGTACAAGTAATATATAATGCACTACTATTGCAAGAGAACTTCACTTAATAGTGGCATAAAAATACTGAACAGAGCATGCAGCTGGGAACTCTGTGTGATTAGATGGGATTGTTCTTGATCAGGTATGTTATTTAGGGTTCACTGATCACAAACCACACCTTATGTGCTTGAGGACAGTTTGGCCAACCTAGATCATGGAAGAAAACAGAAAATGTTACACCCCCACTGCAAAAAATCATTTTTAACACATGCTGAATTGAACTAACCTTCTGAAATCCTCTGCCCATACATCATGTGATAAGTTACATGTTTAGGTGCATTTCTAGTATGCCTTAAATCATATTTATATGTGTTTGATCTTTGCATCTGTTTTTATCATAATTTGTTTTGAGATTTTATAACAGGCATATATAAACATTGTAAAAATATATCAATATAAAAACTGCATTTGTCTTGAGAACGGGGAAAAAGTCATGCTTTTTAAAAGAAGATTTTGGTGTTTAAAAACAGTAACACAACTTCAACAGGGGTGACCATTGCTTTTAAAACTATTTAGCTATTTAAGTATTATTTTCAGATCATTGATTGTGCTTACACAGCTTTATTGCTTGTTTTATTGACTTCAAACCCTCTGATCATTTTTATAGAATGCAGGCTATAAATTTGATATGCAAATGAATAATAAAACTAGAATTGCATATCACAATGGAATTGTGTGCCATCGATTCTATTTTCAGGATTGTTATTACATAATATCCTTCAGCTGTGTTTTCATTTATAATCTGTTACTTTGAAAAGTAATTTGGAGATGTGTTGTGCAGAAATACAGCTTGTTCTTCATTATATTAACATTAGATAGCACTTGTAGACTGAACATGTTCAAAAGCAACCTCACAAAAGAGTTTATCTTTCCAACAGCTCCTCACTTCAGGAGGATACATTCAAATTGTCAGAAATCAGAGTGGGAGACTAATTTTAGAAAATACTCTAGATAAAGTGTAATATATATGTATTGAACCTTTGCACAGTGCCCCAGGGAACCTAAGATCAGGGGTGGGGACCAGGAGTTGCACTGTGAATGCTGTCCCTGCCCAAACCTACCTGGAACTTACTCTGCAGCAGGCTAAGTGTGAATGCTTCCAATTAGCAGTGTCCACTTCAATGCAGCAATGGCCATTCATGCTGGGCCATTCGCTACAGCAATCAGCTGACACGGCATGTGACTGAGCAGCTGCAACCATGCAGTATTTGCATGGAGGTGCGGACGCTGCGTCTCAGGCTGTACTAGGAGCACCCTTGGTTTTTAGTGCTCCACAGCTATTGAACATGGGGAAGTTTGGGCATAATATAAGAAAACCAGAGAAGCCCTACTGGATCTGGGACAGCCCATCTTGTCCTGAATCCCATCTTGAAGCAGCCCACTAGTTGCTACTTGATGTTCTCTAGCAGAAGATGAGGGCAAAACATTCACTTGCTCAAAACACCCTGCAAGTGGCCTTTAGAAACAAACTGCCCACCCAGAGCCAATACCTAGGCATCATTCTAATAACTATTGCCTGGGAACTCCAAGTCAGGGCCAGCTACATCATACAGACAGCACTGTTCCAGAATAAGCTATGCTGTGACCTGCAGCCTTGCTGGTCCAGATCCACTGGGCTATATCATAGCATGGGAAGAGCAAAAAGACCCTGAATGCAGACATAGGACCTTTTTTGCAATGAAACATACACACCCCACACCACCCTCAGAAATGTGAACATAGTCTAGTGGTATGCCTCTAAAGATCAGGGTGCTAGCAGGCAGTAAACAAGTGTGACTATAATCTGCTTATAGGCTTCAATAAGCAACTGGATTTTGAATGAACAGGTTGCTAGAATAGACAGACCTGGAAGTCACTGCTTATTTTCCTTTTTCAGTATTCTGAGCCCCTGTGCATAAATTCCTTGAATCATGTGCTTTGTGCATTTTTTCATTTTTTGATTTCTTTGTTTCTTTTTCCTTTTCAATAGCAAACATAAAATAAATTTAAATGGGCAAATTCCTTCTCATTTCAGTAAATCAATAAGTATACAGCTTATGTATGTAATTGATGGATTTTATGGAAAAGAGGGCGCTGAGATATGCAGTCAGCTATTTTTAAGTGAAAACAGAAAAGCACTTAATTTGGTGATATTAAAGTCATTTTTTTCCCCTGAGGGAAACACTTCAGTAAACATTTTGGTTCATGCTGGACAAGTTTACTTGACATATGCCTTCATATAAGGCTCATGCTCAGTTTGATTGCGCCATGACTTCTATTCCTCCACTCACCAAGCTGCCTTTTATGGGGAGAAATAAATAATAATAATTCAGATAGGAATATGTTACCCACATGCCTCTGCCTTGAGAAACTCCAATCCTGCTCCTTTCAGAGAGGCAAAAAAATCCCCCCCCCCCAAACAAGTGGGGATTCCAATGACAAAGGCCGTGTTCAGTCATAACAAATGGGGCAGCTTGAAGCTGACTCAAAGAGACAGCGTGTGGTCTTTGTGTTCCCAAGCTTTGGGCATTTCTGCTTTCCCATCCATTGGATGGGAAAGGTGCATTAGTGTTAGTGTGCATTAGGGCTACTATAGCTGTGCCTGATCAGAGTCAGTGTGTGGCCCTTGTGTTCCTAAGCTTTCTCTAATAAACTTTTTCTAACACAGAACATTTAGGAAGGGGGAGGAGCAGACCATCTCAAAGCTATCTCTGAGCTGCCTCAGAGATGCTTTTACTGCGGAGTCTGATCATAGCCAGAAGAGGGGACTTTGGATTCATATGATAGAAGAATTGTACTTTTCACACTTCTCTGTCAAAACACTTCTGTGGAGTTTTGTACTCAGGGAATGAAATAGATCCCAGTGTAATGTTATAATCGCTGCCCTATTTTTGCTGAAATCCCCCCCTACTTTTCAGCAGGATAAGAATTCGGTGGGATCATTTCTTTCAGCCAACTGTTTGAAGGAAGGAAGGAGGCAGCCAAGAGAACTAAGGCCCATGCTTTTTCCTGCTTCCCTTCCAGTTCCTATGTGGAGTATAAAAGGGTGTTTCTGCACTGGCCGCTGAGAAACGGATTAAAGAAAATCTGTTTCCCAGCGATCCATCCTCCGAAGGATCCATCCGAAATAGGGATGGATCGGAAGAGGCCTCCTGCGTCCACCCATGTGCGGGCAAAATGGATCCTGAGGGACGGATCTTCTGGGAAGAGGCTGCAACACCCATTCCCAAATACAGCCGGCCTCCTGCACTGCCAACGCTGCCCCGGGACTGGAGCATTCAGCTGCCAGTCACTGTGTGTTTCCGTCGGTGCGTGATGTGGGGGGTGGGGGCTCTGGAGGCAGACCAGCTTGCTTCCACTCTTCCCAAGATGGTGGCCATCGGCACATCTGTCCCCTCGCCTCTCCATGTACAGAAGTGTCCTGCTTCCAAACGGATCAAGGCGAGGGGACGGATTGAAGATCTAATTTTCCAGGTCTTCACGGAGAATGGATTATTTGGCAGCGAGACCCCATTAGGGTCAGATCTCATGTGCCACTGTGCAGAAGCGGCCACCTGGAAGGGTCCAGGATCTCTCCTCCAGTGTGGAAGGTAAGTTTTCTATGTGTCCTGTATGTGCCTTGCATGTGTCCTTAATGGGGTTTCCACAGCGGAAACACCCAAAGCTGCCTTGAGAAGACAGCTTTAAGTTGTAAAGGGCACCTGGAAAGCATCCTTATGTGGCTGCAGCTGGGGATCAGAAGAACAAAGCTATCTGGCTTCTAAAGCTGAAGTGAGTAATAAGCATCATTAATTATTTAAGTAACATTTCTGAATTGCTGGAGTAGCATTGTCAGTTGCTAGCAACAGGTCGCATTAGCTCCTTCCCCAATGTTACAAAAATTGCATAACTAACATTTTCAGTAATGTTATTTGCACAGGTGATGTTGCATTTCATCTTAGATGCTCAGTGAAGGCAACAACAATCACATACAGGGCTCATCCCCATGGGCTCCATTTATTGCAGTGCTGAATTGGGTCATTCCCAATGCGCATTGTAGTTTGAATTACCACGTCCCCATGGGTTTGAGGAGAGCATGGGTTCAAGCCAAATCCGCTTGTCCCCATGAAAACTGCAGTAAGCCCCTGCATCGGGGAACTGCATCCTTTTTTTCTCCACCCCCTTTGCCCTGATAGGAAGCTCAGCAGGTGTCATCATGCCCTGTCCCTCCTGCTGCAGTGATGACAGCGGAAACCTCTCCTGGTTGCACCTCCACACACAGTTTAGATAAGATAGAAAATAATAAAAGGAGGGCATAATAGGAAGGGAAAGCGGCTCATTGCTTGAAGCCATAGCTCAGTGCTTCAATCAGTTTAGCAAAGGTGCCCACCTCCACTTAACAGCGGGCATACCTCTGCCTGACAGCAGCTTCTCCTGATCTTTTCAGCTGAGTGCAGGGAAACTACAGACACTTCACCCATAAAGGCAAAGCAGTGCTCGTGTGCTAAATCAAGCCCTTTACCCATGCGTGCCTTGCTAATCGGGAGATCAGAGAAGGGGGGGTGTCATGCTTGTAGCTGGTGAGACACTTGGAGAGCCATTTCACACCCTCATCCATTCTCTTTCAGCTAAATTTCTTTGAAGAAATACCCCAAGCAGTTGTGATTGAAGCGCATGTGGCAGGGACAGCGAGCACAGGCAAACCCCCACCTGTTAATACTGCGATCACCAATCTCCACCCCCAATAACCTGGGATCGTCCCCATGCCCCCAAGATAATGGGCAATTGCCTCCTAATTTGCAGTGAGAACAGTTGAAAAGGGGGGGGCTGCCACGAATTTGTGTGACTTGTCCTACATGTAGCCTGGATTAGAGGCTTTGCTTGGGGACGCTCTGTGGCAAAGTCATGTTTGCTACAGAGTATATTCAGCATGGGGACAAGGCCACAGACTGAGAGAACTCTAAAAATTAAAATACAAATATTATTAATTTGAACTGTGGTCATGCAAATGCTGGTCACACCTGGATCGTTATAAGTCATCCTTAGGCCGTCCCTGCCTTGGGCTGCATTGCTCATACCTTTCTGCATGATGAACCTGAGCCTCCTCCATGAAACTCTTGGCTCTCCACCCCTTTTGTTGAGTCAAATCTATCTCCTTTCTTATTGGATGCCATTCTTTCACTCAAGGGAAGTGGGGTGTATCTTTGCTGTTCTTTTTAAAGCCTGCTTCCCCACCTCCCCACCCCTTCCTTTTTTATGTGTTTTTCTTCTCTGTGTGACTCTTTTTTAAAAATAATAATAAATTTTCATAAAAGCACTAGATAGAGGAATCATACACATAAACTAAGGAGACAAGGGGAGGTGCCTCACAAACTCTGTGCGTGCGGATTGGCCAAAGAAAAGACTGGACCCCGTCCACCACAGGAAGGTTCAGCCTCCTTTATCAGGGCAGGCTGAGTCCTGTAAAAATGAGGATTCCACTTAGAAAGATCTAATGGGAGTAGGCCAGCTTGGAAAATGAATTGAATTAAAATAATTTGAGTAACATGACCTCGAGACAACCTGCAGCCATCCTAAACTACTTGTGTGATCAGGGCCTTATGCACTCTGGGGCCATCCTGCACACACGCAGCTGTCCTGAAATAGTAACTATTGCAGGAAATGTGGATGATGTTTGCAAAAGTTCCCCTGGAGATGGCTAGAAAGGTAAGTGCAGAGAGGTTCTCAGTTTTTTATTTTCTTCTGTTTCTCCTTCTGTTTGTTGGTCAATTATTAGTTTTAAGGTCCAAAAACTACTTCAATTAATTTATATAGGAAAACTAATTCCTCCCTCTTGCAGGATCAATGATATCCCTGTCCACCTCAGCTTCTTCCTTCTGCACATTCACAGTGAGATCAGCAGGAGTACTTTGAATCCAGGAAAAAAGGTTATTGGTTAATCCTTGGCTCATGATTAATGTTGCTGTAAGTTATAACTTCTGAGGGGTATTCTAAGTTGTCAAAGGTCACATGAAAGCACCTGACTGTTTGAATCAATGAAAACCACTTTTGCCTTACCTCAGAGGGTCTCACAGTGCTCATCAGAGAAACTATTCCTCCCAACTCTTAAAAGAAAGGTTATTTTTAAGGCAAGCATCAAGTATTTAAATGAGGAGTCAGAGGAACAGTTTAAGAGCCTGGGAGCCTGTAATGAAAGGAAAAACTGTGGATCTCTCTAAGGCAGTGATGGCGAACCTTTTGAGCTTGGTGTGTCAAAATTTGCAAGAAAACCTAGTTTAACTCGGGTGCTGTGTCACATCTAGAAATATCCATAATTTTGTGATATTTGTGGCTCTAGTAAAAAAGTTATATTTTTGATATATGTATTTTATTAAAAGCCAAAACAATTCTTTACATTTGCTAAATCTTCAATTTAAAGTTGGTATTTCATACACTTCAAGAACAAGCAAGCACTACACACCCAGGTGCCAGGGTAACCATGTGTGTCACCCAAAAGGGCTTGGCATGTCACATGTGACACGCATGTCATAGGTTGGCCATCACTGCTCTAAGGTATATGTCATGCCTCTGTAACAAGCTTATGTTAATTAGAGCCTGAGTTGTAAGCCTCATTAGGAGAGAATGTTAGCCTGTCTCTTTAGGAAGTGGGTTTGTGGATAAGGAGGGTAAACCATTTGAGCTTACAGGGAAGTGTTACTTCCAGTTTTCAGTCTGCAGTCATAGGCCTGAAGAAAGTAGAGGCTCTTCATAGGCCAGATGGTGCCAAGAGAAAAGCAGGAACTCTTCATAGGCCAGCTAGTGCCAACAGCAAGCGAACAATAGAAATTCCTTCTTACAGGCCAGCCAGTGCCACAACAAAGAAAGGAAAGTAACTGGAGAAGCCACAAAGACTGAGACCTAAAGATCTAAGAAGCTGCAAGGAAACTGTAAACTCTTATTTACTAGGAAAGTTGTTATAATCGTTTTACTCTTCCAATAAATAGTATAATTCATTTATATCAAGGAAGACTAGTGGATTCTTCAAAGTGTGAGGAGTTTCTCATGTTGAAGACCTCTGTCCAAGGTCATAGTACAGACTGAACTCAGAAGCTTAAGTATACCTGGGGCAGAACAGTATAACCCTTGAATACATCATTATATGATAGGGTGGGCTTAATGAGAAGAGACAATGAGTAAATGAAGGATAGATAAGACTCCAGAAAAAGGAAAACTAGCTAAGGGCTGTTTTGCACTTACCTGTATTAGATCTGTATCAATGGTTCCAAATTAAGCAGATCCACTGATCCAGATCTTGTGGAGGCAAGGGAGGGTCAGCACTGTTTCCACTGCAGCAGTCCCTACCCCCTGATAGCTAAGGAACTTTCACTCCTAGTCATCAGGGTTTGGGGGCGCTTTTTCTTTTTTGGGGGGAACTTATGAGGGGAGGGAGGTGGGCAGGTGGGGTGGGAGGGAGGGTTGGATAGCTCTTAGGAGAAAGGCACAAGCACGACAGCGTCCAGCAGAACATGCGGATGGAATAGACACAGCACAGAAAAAGAGCTTGAGGATGCTTTTCAACAGTGTTCTAAGGCATGCCACTGAACACCAGACACTGGTAGTTGTGGATCATGGAAGCTTGCCATCTGACTGTCTCCAGAACAGGGCCCATAGTCCAGTTGTAGATCAAATTTAACAGGTCTGCAACAGATTCAGATTAAGGTTCTTGCTGGTTTCAAAGGTGTGATTTAGTGCTAGCAAGAAAGGACTTCAGATATTGTCCATTTTCAGCCTGATCCGTAAGTTGCTCTGAGTGAAAAATGGCCAAGGTGACCTTTGCCACCAACATTTCTCCAAATGGTGACAACAGGAGCACACAGGAGCAAAATCTTCCCTCAGATTGCTTTGCCAGGATTTAGCAAAAGAACACATCCTAGGGTGGATTTACCACTTCAGAGGCTGGCTGTAGGCTGTATAGGGGGAGCAAGATGCCATCACTCTAAGGGCCCTTACTGAGCACATTCTACAGGGTCTACAACAGGCTGTTACATTGTCAAAAAAATAGCTGCTGGAGCAAGGTTGTCAGGTTAAAAAGAAAACAGAGCTCCTACAATCTTTTAAATGCTATGCAAAAAAGTGGGTTTCAGCAGATGTTCACTGTATTACAAGGTAAACCTGCTGAAATACCCTAGTCTGTACTATTATTGAAGAGAAAACATTCCCATTTTATTTTCCACGTGGTAAACTTATTGTAGAATGCCTATAATCTATAGGGACCAAATGGTCTCTGTAGGTGAACAAAGCCTTTTCTCATTTATTTTATTTATTCCATGATTTATATCCTACCCTTCAGCTGAGGATCTCAGAGTAGAGGGATTTTCGCATTAACGGGAGTAGGATGGGAAGCCTAAGACAGCTCACGACGCTTTGAGCATTCACACAGAGGGGCACAGGGATGCGTGTAAACGCATTCCGGAGCGCCCGTGTGCGAATGCTCAAAGCATCGTGAGCTGTCTTAGCCGGCAAATGACGGCAAGGGGCGGGGAGACAGCTGAGGAGGCTCAGTTCGTGCGGGCAGTTCGTGCGCACCCGAACGCATGTAGAGCAGTTTAAAGTGCTCTACATTTGGAACGCGCGGAAGACAGCTCCGGACATGCCGGGACGCAAACTTGGCTGCAGCAAAGCGAATGCTGCGCCCGGAGCTGTCTCCCGCGCGTTCCAAACCCGAGTGTGCGAAAACGTCTTAGGCCTCAACGTTAATAGAGCCAATATACTAAAAACATACTTAAAATATAGGTCATCTATCCTAGCAGGACAACATTCAGAGGGAGCTAAACATCAGCAATCTGGGTTAAGAAGTACATTTTAATGAAGCAGTTTGGTCAATATAAGGTTGATTTAGGGATGTGCATGAATATTTGTGCCAAATTTTGACATTCGAACTAGAATAGAATGTCCCGAAATTGGAATGTAAACATTTGAATTGAATTTCTAATCTATTTATTTGAATTATGTGGACATTCATATTATTTATTTATTTATTTATTTATTTATTTATTTATTTATTTATTTATTTATATTTCTATCCTGCCCTGTACCCAAAGGTCTCAGGGCGGGTTACATATTAATCTTAGACAGGTCCCTGCCCTCAGGCTTACAATCTAAAGAGACAAGAAACAAAAGAAAAATGGTGTGGGAGGGAACAGGGCTGCTCATTTCTTATTGCTGGAATTTTCCTATTCTCTTTATTATGGATTTTCTCTTCAGTGATGACAGACCGGATGATGGTAGAGATGGTCAGCCGGCATCTACTCAACCCCACCCTGCTTGGCCTCAGGACTAGATGATTTCTCAACTGGTGGATCAGCTGTCATAGTCTCTTTGCAGTCTTGTGATGGGAGCAGTTTGAAGAGGGAGGAAGCACTTTTGTGAGCAAGGTGGCAGACCTCCTCAACCTTCGTATGTGTGTGGGTTTGTACACAATGTGTACTTGAAGATCCGCATCTTTCCCGCATCCGTACACATTTGTATAGATCCGTACAGGACGAAAAAGAGTTGCATACAGGATTACTATGTACATGTACAGATTCATACGGATGTGTACAGATGTGGGGGACATGTGTACATGCATACAGTATATGAATGTCGTCTACATTTCTATGTGCAGATTTGAATAAAAAAATTGAATTTAAAAGATTGAAATCTAATTGGATTTTTGGTTATTCGATTTGATTCAAATAGAATGTCCAAAAATAAAAGTGCACATCTCTAGGTTGATTACTGTACCTGGCACATCTCTAGGTTGATTACTGTACCTGGGAGGCTACCTGGCATAATTCTACCATTCCAAACCTGGGGGCCACCACAGAAAAGCCCATTTCATGTTCCATCACCCCATGCACTTTGAAGGTGGCAAAACTACAAGAGGTTTCCTTTGGGTTCTTAATAACTGGGCAGATTTATCTAAAAGAAGGCTCTCTTTCAGATATTCAGTGACCATAGAAACCTACCATTTAGGACTGCTTCTATCCATACCAGTTGCAACACTGAAATATAGGCATATAATGAAAATAATTTTTCTATTATCATTAAAGAGCTGCCTTCAGCAGCCCTGAAATAGATGAGAGGTTATGGTTGTATAAAAAGGGAAGTGGTATAATCTAATAAATCACAGTTTCAAAGCTTGATTATTTTAAGAAGCAGCAAAACCCAGATGCAGTTACTTATAAAATATATGTGCCAGTTTGTAAATTCTCCTTGTACTTTTGCTTATCTAGTATTGCCTATATAATTTACTGTCTGTTTAATTTATAATTTAATTCTTGAATCTTTGGTAATTTGCCTTTGGTAAATTTACAACCTGAACCAAAAGGTATTCATTCAGCAGTGCACTTGTAATCTTTCCTCCAAAAATAACTTTTTCTAGTCTCAATAGGCATGTTACAAGATGCAGAATGGAATCATAATCCGTTACAGGAAAGGTTGTTTTTCTGATTATAAGAATTAAGTGGAAGATGTGGTAAGAAAGTATAAACATTATCTCTGTGCTTAGGTTATATGTACATAAATGATGGGCACATATAGCATTCACCTTTTCACATATAAAATTATTCATTTTGTTGAAAAATTATTTTCCCCACAGTTTTTGTGGAGGGGTTAAATATAGATTATTGCTAGGTCAGGGTTTGTTTTGTTTTTGTTTTGTTTTGTGTTTTTTTGGCATATTACGGCAAGAAAGTGGCTGTAACTTAGTGGTAGAGCAAATGCGCTGGAGAGCAGAGGGTTGCCACTTCGATCCCTAGCTTCTCCCATTCTATATCTCTGCCAAGAAAATTGCATCAAGTTCCCATATAGTCAACTAGGGGTTGGCCATGGCTCAGTGGTACTGAACAACAGCAATAATGGGCTTACTTGCACTTCAACTTTCCTGGGAAAACATCCCAGGGAAGCAACGTTCTGGAATGGTTTGGCTTGTGGTTAGAGTGCCGGACACATACCTTTTTGTTACCGGGTTTCATTCCACACTCCTCCACAAAGCCATCTGGGTGACCTTGTGCTAGTCACAGCTCTCCTCCTGAGCTCTCACAGCCTCACTTACCTCACTGGGTATCTGTTGTGGGGAGGAGAACAGAGGGTTTGTCAGCTGCTTTGAGTTCTCTTAAATGGGTGAGAAAAGTGGGTATAAAAGCCTCTCCTCCTCCTCCTCCTCCTCCTCCTCTTCCTCCTCCTCCTCCTCCAACTTTGTACTTAGGATGCCCAAACAATTCAAAACTTATCTGGCACTTAGGTAGGCATCAAGTGTGATTCACCTTCATAAAGGAGGTGATTGCATTACCGCCACAGCAGCATCAGCGCACATGTACTGCACCATTGTCGTGATGACCTAGCAATGCAGCACACAACCACAATCACACTGCTGGTTGCACACTCCATAACAACCTCTTCCATTCAGAAGAGGAGTGGACAGAGTGTGCAGGACTGGCCCAGCCCTCCTAGTGGTATAGTTGTCAAGTAGTTAAAACTGCTCTGCTGCTATATGTGTTGTGGGGGGGGGGGGGACTCCATCTCCAATATAAAAGCAGCTCTCCATAGTGCATATGCTCCATCTGGGAGTATAGCTAGAGTTCCCAGCAAGATAAGCACAAATTCACCCCATTACAGCAAAAAACAAGAGAGAGAGAGATCCAGATACTGAGAAGAACAACTGCCGTAGATATTTATATATTCATCCTTTTAGAAAAGAGGGAAGAATGTGACAAATAATACATCAAAGATATTTCTCACAATTGTTCTTTTGTAAAATTATGTGTGTTTAACAATCCTTTCTCCTGAAATTCAAATATAATTGGCTATTTTGCTCCAATATATTGCTAGGAAAAAAAACTATTTGGATTTTTTTTAAAAAAAAAACCCACAAAACTGTCCTTCTTAGGAATCTCTCTGCTTATCTGCGCGATGGGGTTGGTTTCAAAGAGAACATTCCACGTGAGCCCTGAATACATCCAGACAGTAGTAGGTACAGTCCAAATTATACAGCAATAGTGATCGTCCCCATGGCAAGCATATTGCGAGGCAAAAGTCAGTTCACCTCGCAAGAGTCCCCATGCAAAGCCCTAATTTGGGCTACATGAGGGACAAATGCCACAAATTTCCGGCAAAATAACCCCCCTTTATAACTGTTCTTGCCCTGAATTATGGGGCAAGAACGGATTATAAAGGGGGCATGGGGACACTCCTGGGTTACAACTGCATCATTAGCAGGCAGGGCTTTGCTGTCCCCACCACTAACGCAATTGCAACTGTTCCCCCCTTACCTGGACACTTAATCACCCAGGTAAGGGCTTAATTTACCCCCAAACAACCACCTGACAACTGCCCTGCATTGCTGTGGTGAGGTGGACACTGCCAGACAACACTGTCCACATTTACCCTATTATAGGATAAGTTCAAGGCTACGAAACACCCTAATCCCATTGCCCATGCTTCTTTTCACTGATCCACAGCTGTTATAGATGGATGCTAGCTTCAGTCTTCTGCCTGTGGTCACCATAACTACTGTACCAGCCTTCTTTGACTTGGAATTGCAGAAAAAGGAGAAAGAGGCCATGGACCAGTGTTGGTGCTTTTTTGCACTTACCAGATGGAGTGCTCTGATCCACTTGCTGGTCAGACTCGTTCACATGCAAACACCACCACAGCTCACCAGGACATTCCTATGCCTCCCCCAATCCAGTAGTCCACACCTCTTCCCACACCTGGGAAGATGGGTCCATACTTCTTCTGGGTGTTGTGTGGTGAGAAGGCACTGGCTGCATGTCAGCAACTGTGCAGCCATTTGCAGATCCAGATCACCTCACTCCAGATACCAATTCTGACATTGTCTTGGTGGTCTAGGCTGGCCATTTGCACTGCAATTCCAGAGGTCTTAGTACAAATGGCTCCCACCACACTTCAACCTCACCAGCCTTGTTTGGTATTGTTATACTATACTAGCCTGGTCAGTGCAAATCTACCTTTGGTGTGCTTCATTCTAACATTCAGTTGTAGGACCAGCTGGCCCATGCCAAGGATTGGATGATCTCTTAAGGAAAAGAGTACAGCACCACACTACACACAACAGCCCAGACTTAGCCTTCTGCTGTCTTTCCCTTCTGTTATAATCCAGATGTTGCTAACCTGTGCATGTGTCTTTGCGTTTTGTGGATATCTTAGTCTTAGTGAAAGGCTAGGCCCAGGGATGCTCCTGTTCAGAGTATCTGCACTGCACAGATCTCTTCAGTTCCAGAAGCAGCTCCTAGTATGAGGGGTCATCCCACAGCTAGGCAAGCACCTTTCACACTGCTTCCATGCAAAAGATGCAAGGGGCCAAGCCAGCATAGTCACATTCATGTGCCACATCACCCAGTCACTGCGACAATGGCCTACGCGCATAGCTATTGCTGTGGCAGGTCCATCATCACTAGTACAGCAGCATCCACAATTACCTGGCACTTAGTGAAGTGCCAGGTAACCTTGGGATGGGACAGGTGTTCAAAAGACAACCCCCTGGTCAATCACTCATCATCTTCCCTTCTCTGGGACAGTGCCCCAGGGAAGTAAAGGTGTGAAAAAGCCCGTATCCAACAGAGCTCACCTCTTGTTAACTACCTACACTCTGGTTTCTATTAGCTCTTCTGCCTCCTGCCCCATAAGCCCTAATTGGCACCAGTCATCACTGTTCTGTCAAAAGTCCGGACAGTGAAGCATTATTGTTCAACCATCCAGCTCAAATGGTTGTGTAGCTGTTTCACAAGGTGGTTATTTTTCACAGAGGACAAGACCAAATGCCAATATTGAAAAATGACTTTGAACTTTGTATATAGCTAAGGTAGATAATGCAATGCTAGATATGCTCTTTTTGTTGAGATATTGGCAGGAATGACTGCTGCTCCCAAAATGTTGTCTAGAAAAAAAGAAAAGAGGTGGCTAGGATCCCCACCCACCCCCATCCTGAATGTCAGATTATAAAGGTAGCGATGTGGCAGGAAACACTCTGCTTCTAGCTGTCTGATAACTGACTACAAAGATTTTGTTTCAATACGCTAAGAAAAGAATAATCAAGGACATATTTGAATACTCCCGCTGAGGCACGGCAAAGGCTGTTTCTTGCAGTAATGCTGGAAATCAAAAGAAACATTTTTAAAGTGCTTGCCAGCTGCAAAGGTCAAGGATGATGTTCTATTTGAAATTATTCTGAAGCATCTTTTATTTTCTAAAATGTTGTCTAGTCTCCAATTCAATTCTATGAAAGTTTATGATTCTTTGTTCCTGCAGACATGGGGAGTATACATGTAAGGGACCCAATCTGCTCTGATGTTGCTAAAACAGGAATTAAATATAGCCTTGGGGAAACAGAAATATCATCTAGTGAGCAGGTGAAATAAAATAAGCATTCCCCAAGGCCATTTCTATTTTTGTTTTTATTATTTTGTAACCTCATTAATTTCACCTTTGATTTATTCCTGGCTTTCCTGAAATGCTGTCTTTGCTGCAGTTCCAAAAACAGACCATATGTCTTTTGTGGCTCTTTTCTGCTTTGCATTGAACAACATGTCTTTTGCCTTTCGACTGCTGTGCTTCTGTTAGCTGCTTGTTGTCCTCAGTGGTCTCAATTGTGCATTCTGCATTGTGTGGTGTTTGTGAAGACTGGAGGATTAGGGCTGTTTCTGCTGTTGATGGTATCCTGGAACAGTGGCTTAGTATCAGTATGCTGGTGTAGACTACAGCAGCCCCTGGTCCAGGCCTGCCACACTCTGCACAAGCATGTGGATGGCAGGTCCCTATTCCAGGGTCCAATATATAATAAATAAGGTCCAGTGCAGAAAGGGACATGGTTTTGCATTTCTTTCCTATGATTATTGTGTAATGCAACATGTCCTTTTCCGAAACCTCCCAGGCTGTTTGAAAGATCCCAATCAAAGTTCAGCCCATACAGACAACCTTTCCAATAAAGGAGGCAGAACCACTAAGCAGAATGTGAATCATTTGTAGAAAGGTGAATTAAAGATAAAAGTCTCCCCTCAGAACCTCCTTCTTTATCTGCCCTTTTCCATCTTGGCTAACAGAAAGCTCTTCAAATCTCACTGCTTTTAAATTCCCCCTTGATTATTTCTCTGAGAGCCACGTCACAGAAGATGCCAGCCGGAAAGAAAATGCATTTTTGTGATAAAGCTCCCTTTTTTGTCTTTGTGATGTGCCTTATCTGAGGCCAGGAAGCCCCCTGCAGAGACAAGGCTGAGTGCACTGATTTGGCTGCATTACCCCCCACAGCAAATGAGCTGCCAGAGCCAGACAAGAAGACTGAAGTGTGTGCATTACAAAACAAGCATGCCTAATCATTTGCATCTGCCCTTTCGCATTTAGGGGTTTCTGGTTAGAAAACAGAAACTTAATGTAGGAGTTAGGACTCCATCTTCTCCAGGCAATTATGGCCAGTGACACATTACACAGAAGATCTGCAAGGAGATTGCACAATGGATTAATTTAATGGGAACACAGGGCTACCAAATGACTTGTAGTTGATGTTTGACAAGTTATGGATTCCTCTTCCTATCCATAGCAAACAGCAACGGGAGATGGTCGCTGTAGGTGGGGAGGGGGAGCAGCAAAGGCTTGGGAGTGGGGATGTGTTAAGTTCAGTTTCAGAAATGTTTGCAGTGACCCAAACATGCAGTGGTTTGCGTGTTCAGAAAATTTGATTGAGCCAAACTAGTCTCCAACACACAAACCACAAATTATTCAATCAAACACTTCATGTCCCTTGTGTTTTTGCCCTTGAAAAGGGCTTTTATGAATGGGAAAATTGGTACTTTTGTTTTTGAACAAGTTCAGAATCAACGTGTGAAGAATCCATTTGCTTGATTCTGTGGTTCTCTATGAAACCAAACAAATGGGTATTTGGTTCAATGGTGAATCAAGCACATAATTTTTGTTCTTGCACATCCCAGCTTGGGAGCAGAATAGTCAAAATAGTTTTTTATTGCTAGAGGTGCCTCCAGTTGTGGGCTAAACCACACAATATTCAGACAGTATTGAATATTGGGGGGAGGAGGAAATGGGGCACTTCTAGGGCCATCTGCTGGGACTCGAGAGCAGGAGAAGGTTTGTCCTTGTCTCTGCTTGAGATGCCCATGAGCATTTGGTGGGCCACTGTGTGCAACAGGATGCTGGACTAGATGGGCTGTGGCCTGATCCAGCAAGGCTTCTCTTATGTTCTTATGTTCTTAATATTATGGGAAATCCAGTAATCATGCCAGGTTTTTCATAACTGTGATGGATATCAATGTGTCTGCTGGACCATTTTTATTATTATTATTTCACTTGGGGCCACCTGCCTATTGCATAAGTACTCAATGTGGCTAACAAGAATTCCAAAGCAGTGTTTAAAATATCACCCACACTATGGCCTCACCTATGAGGTGAAGTGCCTAGTAACACATCTTCTGCCTACATGGCTCCACTTGCAACAACAGAAGGCACCTTGTGGTGATCACACGGCCCCATTTCCAGCTGCAGTTGCTAATGAAGATGCCGTTTTCTGGGAGTACAGTTTTGCAGCCCTCAAGAAAGGCCCTGAGAACACTGCACAAAATAACATCTTGTTCTGGAGATGAGAGAAAAGGAAGAACCATGTAGTCTGCTGCCACTGGTTCACAGATCAGAGGTGCATAGTTGCACAGGGCTGGATGGCACTCTGTGATATCCACTCCTACATGGCCTCCCTGTGCTATGCTCCTGCAAAACAGGATGCATGGTGGTATCCTAGAGCTGGGGGCAATCAGGTCAAGCAGTGAGTAGTAACTGGCATCCCCCGTAAGGACAGTGACCGATCATCAAGGGTGGTCATTTCAGCAGTGGCTTGGGCAATGAAATGTTTACTTTGGTAGTCATCCCAACTGCCCCTCTGCTGGTGCAACCACTGCTTCTGTAACTGAACCTGCCAGGCAACAGACACAGCATCAGGTCTAGTGCTATCAACTCTAAATATACCAGGGTGATGCATTCACAGATGTCTCGTCAGTGATGTTGTGCCAACACACAATGTTTTTCTTCCTGCTGATCCATGCCTTCCAGTGGCTGCCGGGAGTATTAGTTTGGAGCGTCAGAGCAGAGCTCTAAAAGCCTCCACACCACACTACTCATGGGACCTCCCCCTTAGGTGCTTATGATCATACTGCTGCTAATGACTCCTTCTTGCAAGGTGAACCATCACCTACCACAACCTGAGGCTGTGAAGTAACAGGGCAAGATTCCTGTTCCTTCTCAGCACTGGAACCTGGAATGGGAAAAGCTGTTGAAACCCGACCTCCTCCTCCCATGTTCATCTATCAGCTTCAGAAAGGCTCGGCTGCCTAAATTCTAAGACCCAGAGAAGGATGCACCTTAGATTCCCCTCCCTGGGTAGGAAAGGTAAGACTGTGTATAATATGTTCCCCAAATTCCCTGGTGGCAGGAACTTAGGGAGTAGAGACCTCAGGTGTTTGCCTGCCATGGCCAGCATTACCTGTCCCTTTCCACCTACCTAACACTCTAGTCTAGCCCAGGAGTTTAAATCCCCATAAGGGATAGAACTCAGAACACAGGCTGCAGGTACCTGATCAGCTGCAAATGCAGTGAAACCAGTCATTTCCAGTGGTGGTCATGTAATGTACTTTAGTCTTTCCTTTGACCCTACCCGTTTTGACAGTAAAAGTTTTGAAGTAATCTGAGTGCTCGGGTTTTCCTAACCAAGGGTGGCAAATGACCTGTGTGTTGCACCACCAATACAGTGCTGTGACTCTACTGTGAACTTATGCATACTAAGGGCAAAGTCAACCACTCCCAAAAGTGGTAGGGTAAATTTGGGAGAACCTAACATCTAGGATTTGGGAAAGGAAATATTTAAAAATCAAAAGGAGGGGGAAGGGGTTTAGGATTACCTATACTGCTATCCCTGCCCTAAAAGTATGTGGCCTAACCCAACGCTAGCCAGGAAAAACCACACTAAAGAGGGGAGAAAGAAAAACCACTGCACACCAGGGCAAAAAAGCTAAAGGGAAAAGAAAACTCTTTTCAGACCTGCAAGTAAACCAAACTGTAGTACACCAAGAGTACACTTAAAGAAAAACACCCCTTAACCACTGGAAACCAAAATAAAAAGCTAAAGGGTGAAAGGCCCTTTTCAGGCCCTCAGCAAACTAAATTTTACACCAGGTCAAACTACATTTTAAAAAAAGGAAAATAAAAAACCTTAAAGGCTGCAGCTAAACTAACCTACCTACAAAAATCCCTGCTTGCTTGCAATCTTCAAAAAGTGCAAAAGAAGAGAAGCCTCAGCAGAGAGATGTTTCTCTGTGGCTAGGAAAACTCAAAAAGGGAAGAGGAGTAATATAACCCTAAATGTTACCCTACTGTCCAAATCACCACCCAGGGCCCAGAACTCAATTACAAAGCACAAGGATGCTCATAGCAAGTTCTTCTTGCTATGTCAATAGCAGAAGACAAAGTGTAGGTTACAGGCCAGGGTATTCATTCATGTTCTCAGCTATACATTCCCACAGCCCTCATCATCAGTCAAGGCCGTTCTCTCTCACACACTATCTTTTGCTGTGACTATGCTGGAATCAAAGGGAAGAGTGGGTTCATGAAAATGCAGTCATACCTTTTGCAAGTTCACAAAATGGATGGGCAATTGCCCTTACATCTACCCAACAAGAACTACAGACACGCACACCCCTCTGCCTAAACCAAAGACAAGGTAAGTGATAGTAAAAGTGAGAAAATAAAGAATACATGCAAACCCACATTCAAACACAAAAGCAACCAAACCAGAATCAAACCATCCACTTTGAGAGGAAGAGCTCATAAACTGCGGCAGCTCTCTCAATCTTTTTCAAAATTGAAAAGAAGTTCTGAATATTTATCCTTTTATACTCACTAATTGCCTCTCTTGTTCTCTTCCCAGTATAGCCAATGGTTGACCAGTTTCCCTGGCAGCAGGACATAAAATAGCTAACAATCTTAAACCATAAACTGTTAGAATTTGAATCACCCAACTGCAAAAGGCAACACACTAATCAACTATCATACTGTATCAGTATTGGTGAAAAAGACCACAAAAGTGTGTTCTTCTTTAACTTCAAATTCTTCTTAGAACATCAAACATAACCTTGTTTGATTCTAGATTGAATCTTTGCTTGAAGAGAAAGGGAGTTCTGTTAGGAAACAAACATTTCAGTACCCTCCCATTTGATATGAGATAGGCTCTAATAAAACTAGCTCATCACATCATTAATATACATGTTTTATACATAAAACACAAATAAAATACTAGTGTTTAGCAGATACCACCTCAAAGATGCTTTTGAGTCAGTTTATTTTCTTCCTATCTGTTCATCTTCATGCTTGGTTCAGCTTTTCATCTCCTACCTCCAAGAAGCCATAATAATCTGTCATGTAAAAAGACAGGGCACATTTTTAAGAGAAGACCTGTAATTACTCAAAGTAATATTTTATATTTAGAAGGCCTTATATTTAATATTCACCATCTTTTAAAAAAAATTGTAGAGAAGAGAGATACAATAAGAAAACAATTTTGTAAAAATTTGCAAAGAAGAATATATAGTACCTCCTTTACTTAACATAATATAGTGAACATCTCCAGCCATAAAAATCCACAAGTCTCTCCACCTTTCCTAGGAGAGGGATCATCCCTTTACTCAATACTAAAATAATACATTTTTGCCCATTACCTGCAGGGTTATTTTTTTTGCCAAGAGATTACAGCCACCACAACAGCTGGACAATTCCTAAACTGCAAAAATCAATGGAAATTCTAAGCATACACTGTGACACTTGTATAGTGATTCTGTTTGCTTAGGGCCCTGGACTAAGCTGTTTTGGAACAGAAGCTGCATCCACACAGGAAGAAGTGAAATACCAAGAGCCAGAAGCACCTGCAGGCATGCAGTATGCCTCCAGGAGGCAGCAAGCATCCTTGATGATGTTCTTGTTGCAGAACAAATAATTGCTCTCAGGGCACTGGCCACTCCCAGGCAATCACACTGCTGCCATTAAGATGGATAGCAGCCATATGAGTGACCTACCTTTGGTGCTTTCCACATGGCTCTTTTTTAAGATGTGTGACTCCAAGCACATGGTAAACAGAGCCATGCTGTCATTTCAAAACTGGGAAACTTTCATTCTCTGGCTTCAGAGTTTGCAAAGGGTGTAGTGCATCATATGAAGATATTGTACATCTCATATCTGGAACCAGATCAAGCACTGAGGACCAACAGGTACTGAAATAGGGGTGTGTGCGAATGTTCTAAACATTCAAAATTCAATCAAATTTGATCGAATATGGACATTAGAATTCAAATAGAATGCCTTCACATCCTAATTTAGACATTTGAACAAATGTTGAATGTTCCAAAACATTCATTCGAATGATTCGAATCATTCAAACATATAGGTATCTAAATGCATTTGTGCTTGTAATATGGAATGAAAATGGGATGCATACGGAATAAATGGGATGCATACAAAATGCATACAGATACATATAACACATACGAAAGTTGTCGACATTCATATCTTTAAATACCAATGTTGTCGACATTCGTATCTTCAAATTCGTATGTAACATTCAAATGAACAGATTCAAATGTATCGGACTTGAAATGTTTTTTGTTGTATTGGGATTTTGAACATTCAAATTGACTTGAATTTGAATGCAAAAAATAAAATAAAAAATTGTGCACATCCCTACACTGAAATCCCTCACCATGGGGTTACAGACAGCTATTCTACATTTCAGCTGCTTTGCTATACCACATATTGAGGCTATTCTACCTGATGCAGTTTCATTCTCAACTCTGCGATAGAAATGGTTAAAATGTGGTTCGTGGGTGTGGGCTAGAGATGTACAAATTTGGTTTGATTTAGAACAGTTTGAATCAAACCACTAGTAGTCCCTATTCAAAAGGGCCTGGTTCATTTTTACTGTTTTATATGTATGGCTCTATTTTAATGTGTCTGTTTTTAAATGCTGTTACCCACCCTGAGACCTTAGGATATAGGGCAGGATAGAAATGTAAATGTAAATAAATGAATAAATAAAAATTCAAACCAAACTAGGGGCAGGGACATTTGTTTGAACCGGCCCTTTAATTGGGGCTTTTGTCAATGTACTTCAGTGTTTCTTTAATGTTCCTGAACAGCTGTGAATGCTGTGAGATTTGGGCCAGAACCAAGCTTACATTTGGCCCTGGTTCTGGTTTGCATCAAACTCGCTATGGTTTGGTTTCATTTGGTTCAACCCAAATCATGTTAACTCTGGATTCGTGCACAGCTCCAGTGTGTGCATACGGACAAGGGGAGTCAAGAGCAGAAGAGGATTATTTTGTTTCTAGTTCCGTCAGACTTAAGCATTTCCTCTTCCTTTAAATAAGCTCTTGTTGGATTTTCTACTTACCCCTAATGGTTTTGAAAAAAAGGAATCTGATTTATGCTGAGGATTTACTGCTGTGTTATTTGGAGGACGGTTTGTGGATGCAGCTCAATAATTCTGCCTTAACAAACCTTGCAGAGCCTTTTGTGTGGAAGAGGCAGCAGTGGAAAATATCAAGCAAAAGCACTTAAATCTTTTCTCCTTCTCTAATACATTTTTTGTCTCCTAGGTTCTCAGACACCACAATGCAGAACCCATTAAATGCCACCCATAAACATCTCTGTTTTCCAAATGCTATCAAATGAATGGCAGATGTTTACAAATTGTTTTTAAATGGATGTGTCTCTTATATTGTCCTTTTGCAGTTGGTGTTGTATCTTTGGTCTGCAATGTTAATAGGGTTTGTAGTTAAAATAGTACAAGGCACGTACATCCATCAAGATTAAAAGCACTCAAGTACTTCCTTACTTAATGATTTATTGCTTCTTTTTTTCAAAGATGTCTTTGATAGCCATATGGTGTTTCTGTTAAGGAGCTATTACAAGATTTAATGTGCACACATAAAGTTAATATGATCATGTGACCCACAACAACACTCTTAATAGTGCTTTATGTAAATAGCAGGGATCATAAATCGTGTAACAAAACATTTAAAAATGAAATGACAATTTTTAACCTTGAAGAAAGCAAAGGGGGATCAAAGGAAAGTTACATTAAGCAAAATTATTCTATCAATCTTCTTTGAAAGTATTGAACACATTGCCCAACACGAACATAGAACATACGACATAAACCTCTTAGATAATAGTGTGTCTGGGTGTTTTCTTTCCATTCATTTATTTATTAGTTTGAGAAAAACAATTGCAATACTTAGAAAACATAGAATAATACATTTCAACAATTAGCATGTACAGCATAAACATCTGCTCATAAAATATTAAAAGTAATTACATAACTGGTGAATAAATAATAAACTATAATATGTAACAAATACACAGTTCAAAATACATTAAAAGTATATAAATTAAATATAAATTATATGTTTCGCAAGTTGTCTCCCTAAATAAATTACTAGATCTTTTATATTTATTAGTGTAGATATTTTTATTACTAGATAAGTGAAGTTGTTAGGGGCCGTTTTTATACTGGATTGGGAATGGTTAGAAGTCAGATAGTTTTTGTCTGATATGAAAAGGAGTCCTTGTTACATAGTCCTGTAAGGAGTTTCCTGTTAAGAAAGAGCCTAACTGACAAGAGTCAAGAGAACACACCTAAAAATAGGGCTAAGAGTCAAGAGTACACACATGAAAATAGGGCTGTATCCATCACTTACTTATTCTACTATATGTGGATATTCTAAATAAACATGGATATTCTGGAATATCCAAATACAAGGAAAAGTAAATAACATGTGGATTCAGCTTTTGTTAACTCTTGAGGTGGATGGAAAAGTCCAGGAAATGGCTGGGGGTGGTTACATGTAAATTCACTACCCCCAATGCATCCAGATATTTGGATGTCCCACTTTGGGGTCAGCTGTGGGGCACCTTGCGGTGTCCATGTGGATGGAGCCATAGAAGGTACAAGAAACAGGAACATGTAGGCACATTGTCTGTGCAACATGATCTGCACGCAAACATGACTCTGCACCACCCATGAATGTAGAACTAATGGCAGCATCCACATAGTTGGATCCACATGGTGAGCTCCCAAGCACTTTTTTGTGGCACTTGCCTGCTCCCCAGTGACTCTTAGGGGTCAAGGAGAGCCTGGGCTTGCTGGGTGAAGCATTGATTTGCATGAGCTTAGAATAGAATAAAATGAAAATGAAAATATGAATATGAATATTCTCTTAAGCAGCAGCAGCCTTTTCTGGCTTTGATCCCACATGTATTATTTCAGAGGAAGAGAAACATTCTTCTGAACTAATCTAAAACAAACCAAATTTGCACATCTCTAATATTTACCTTTTATTCTAGCTTCAGCTCTAACTTAGGCAGGATCTGCCCAGCACTGCCCAGCATAAGCACTATCATACCGCTTAAACCACTGAATGGCTTGAAGAGCTTCTAGAACTCTTTGGTCCACTCTCTCCTCTTGCAACACAACCCTGTTGCCACTGCTGCTGTTGTTCAAGAGGACTCGTTGCTTCTCTCAGTAATGCTGTGAGGGCCTATTCCCTGCATTCAAAACCAGGGATTCCCTCACTTCAGTTCTGTTGGTGGGGGTAAGGGCTGCCCTCATAACTGAGATCAAGGCTGGGAATATTCTGACCGTGATCACAACACGAGGAAAGCAGTCCTCTACCCTCTCTGGCATGATGAAAGCCAGTTTGATCACCACAAGCAGGCCTGTAGTGCTGTGTAGGCAGCATACCACCACATCAAAACAGTACAATTTATATAGTGCTATTCTTAATGCAGAAGAAAGAAGTAGAACATTTAAAGTGCTTCGTTCTCTCCCAGGGTAGGTCTTGTGTTACTGTGACATTTAAGGGTTCCCTCTTCCATTCCAATTGCAAATGGCCATGTGAAATGCACAGAAAGTGTGCGTCAAAGTTGAGCTTGCCCTCAGAACTAGAACACCATTACAGGTATTTCCTTTGCTTGAGTCTGGGAAACGTCTCTGGTTTTGTAGGTTAACTTCTACTTGTTTTAACTAGTTAGATGGCACTATTGTTATGGGTCCTATATAGGCTGGGTCTACATCTGCTCCATAAGCTGCAGCAATCTTCCTATGCACACATCACTCTGGTGCTTAAGGAATTACACTGGTTGCCAGTTAGCTGCCAGGCTAGAATCAAGGTTTTATCTTTGGCATACAATGCCCCTAAACAACTTGAGAACAACTTACTTGGCAAATTGCTTCTGTCGGCATAGCTTTGAAAGATTATTAAATTCTTCAAGCAAGATCTTGCTGCTGTTATCATGAATTATTGAATATCATCTTTTGACTACCTGCAGTCAGGCTGGACATTCTCTGTGGTGGTGGTGGTCTCCCCTGATTTTGGTGGTGGACCTCCACTCCTGGCTTTCAAGTGCCTCTTTTATACCCAACTGTTCCCAACGTGAATGTTTTCTTTAACTAGATTTTAATAGTTTTTAAATATATATATTAGTTTATTATATTATATATATATTAGTTTTTTAGTGATGTTTTGTGAACCAGTTTGAGACTATATTTTTAATAGGAGGCAGTATAGAAATATTATAAATAAATAAACATGCTCAAATTGGTTCGTCACTACATATTTCTAAAATTCTAGACTATTTCCCCTGAATTAGTATGGAAAGGAAAGCAACAGATGTTACCATTATAGTCAAGAATGAGATCATTCTTAAGGAAAGAGCTTGACAGAAGACCAAAGTGTCTTGCTAGACTTTAATTTGCTGATTTGTTCCTGTAGTACGGTGACATTTGAAGGAATTTGTGGCTAATAAGCAGTACTGTACACTCAGCTATTCAAAGTTGCTATTGGGCTGAAAGCAGAAGTATTTGAATAAAGCTGTGTGGCATTTTTAACGACATTACTGACTCTGTTTATGTCAATAAAGTTTACTGAATGATGGCATGAAAGCTTTTGGTGAGAGAGCATGGTATAAAATTGCCTGAAATTGGTTTTGATAACTGCATCTTAAGGACAAGATACAATGCAATATAAACAGAAAAGTGACTCAAATCAGTCTACCAAAGAAAATTGCATTCTGCCCCCTTGAAGCTAAGCAATCAACATGGGAATCTGTTTCATAAAACGATAGAGCTCTCCAGTACGGAAAGAGATAAAGCCCATCCAGTCCAACAAAGAGCAGTGAATCAGGTTCTCTAGTTTATATTGTATATTCATAATTAGAAATGTTTGTATTTGAACCTTGGCTTCTTTAGAAACACAGAAAGCTAACAACATATTCAAAAGTCGGGATCAGTGGGAAAACTGTACAATATCTGAGGTTGTTAGATAGATAGATAATAGATTATCTACCTACCTACCTACCTACCTACCATCTATCTATCATACACAGAGAGAGAGAGAGAGAAAGGGAGAAAGGGAGAGTTTCATGATGCCTTCTGGTGAAGCATTAGCATCTGAGGCAGTACAACATGATTTTGAAAATAAAACAGGAAAGCAGTTTCAAGATAATAAAGTACAACTATGAAATATATCATCAGTTCAAACAACCAACTCCAGTCACCTTCATCCAGTACACCATACTTGCCTGAAAAATCACACACAAAACATTTGTTGAAGTGCTAAAGAAACATTCACAGCATGCACCACTTCTGGTCAGGGGTCAATGCAGGGGTAACTTGGAGAATTTTCACACTTGGTGACAGGGAGCACTCCTGCATAGTCCACTCGCATTGTGGAGAGCTGCATCTTAAACCAGAGGTCTTTTCACACTACAGCCAGATTGCTGTAGTGCACTAAGCCTGGTACATGTGGGGGACAGGTGTACCATTTGCATTGGCCAGTAAGAGACACATTCTCCATGTGCCCCTTACCATCCAAGATGCAAATGGTACAGCTGTCCCCTACATGTATCAGCCACTGCCAGCCCCACAGGAGCCGGACGGCTCACCCTGGGGTGCAGCCATTGGGCACTATTGGCCTGCTTGCTGGCAGCCCCATTCTGGGGGTGAGACTGGACAGGCCCAGAGGTGTTTTGGGGTCCCGATTGGGCCAGTGGCAGTCAGCGGGGTTGTCCAAGTGCCCACTCTCATGCAGGGGCGCATGCGGCCACCCAACCACATGCACCCCACTTACCTGACCAGACCGCTGGCCCAATCCAGATGGGCCTGGCTGCTTGCTAGGAGCAATCTTCCACATTCTGTGCAGGCACCCTTAGAATTGGACTGCTAGCCAGTGGGCCAATAGTACCCTAAGGTGGCAGCCCCAGGATGGGCCTTCTGTGCTGCCTGTCAGGGAGAATGCAAATGCTTTCTCTGCTGGAATGATCAAGTATGCCTGGGGATGGCTTGAGATTTTGATCCACACCCTGGCCGCAATTAGGACAGCTCTGGGACAGGCCAGGATGCTTCTTATTGGAAACGTCCTCCTGCAAGAGTGAATGGCCACTCCCAGAGCTAATTATGTACCAGAGGCCTAAGTGCGAATAGGCCTATGATGCAGGAGTTCCCCACATACATTTAGATGTAGAGCAGTTAAAACTGCTCCACATCTATCCTATTTGTCTCCCAGCACAGCTCCATTCACACTTCTTCCTGGTGGAGGAGGTTCAAATGGAGCCTGAGGAGGCACAGTGCAGGAGTGGTTAATGCTGCATTGCCCTGTCACTGCACCAAAGGCACATTGGTGCCACTGCTGTGGATAGAAATGAGAATGTCTGAGCAGTCAGACTTGAATACGGATCGAAGAAGGTTTAAAGTGCCTTCACATTATCATAGCCCAAGATAACGCAGACCAAATCTTTGATCATCATTGATTATACTTTAAATAAGAGGGCAACTCTCAGACCTCGGCTGCTTCCGCACAGGGGCAAATAAAACCTGATCTCCGGCACCCGGATTTATTAAAACCGGCTCCCAGGGGAACAGGTTTTAATAGCTCCGGGTGCCCGGTAGATCCGGTTTAACGTGGTGAAGATCCGGATTGGAGGCAGGTGCTGTGCAGACGCACGGCACCCATCTCCAATCCGGGATGGAGGGCCGTCCCCCGGCCCACCACAATTGGCTCACTGTGCTCCCCCCAGGGTAGGCTAGGGTGGGCTTTTGGGAAGCTCGCCCTGGCTCCAGAAGCGGCAATCCACCACTTCTGGGGTGAGGGTGAGCTGCGGCGGCAAGGTCCCCCGGCTCGCCATGCTTGGCTCCGGCGAGCCAATCGGGGCAGGCCGGAGGAGGGCCATGGGTGAGCACACTTGTGCTGTGTGGCCGCATCCGAAATGGATGCAGATTCACAGCGCAAAACCACTTGAAATGAGGTGTGCAAGATACACCCATTAAGCACACATTAAGTCCAGATATATGCGGATGCACCCACCGGAAGTGTGTTTTTTTGCCCCCTCTAATGCGGATGCTCCGGCAGCAAACCGGTTTTGCCTCCGAAATCCGCATTAAAAATGGGGTCGCTGTGCGGACACCCCTCACCGGTGGATTGCCGCTTTTGGAGCCAGGGCGAGCTTCCCAAAAGCCCACCCTAGCCCACCCTGGGGGGAGCACAGTGAATCCCCTCCTTACCTTGTCAGCGTCGGCCTGTTTCTGAGGTTCGGTGCCCAGGATGCAGTGCACCTGCATCCTGCACATCTCCTGAGTGGCCAGGGCTGCTACTGGCCGCGCTTCACCCAGGGTGAGCTAGGGTGGGCTTTTGGGAAGCTTGCCCTGGCTCTAGAAGTGGCGATCCGCCACTTCTGGGACGAGGGCGAGCCATGGTGGGAAGGTCCCCCAGCTCACCAGGCTCGGCTCCAGCGAGCCAGTGAGATCAGAGAGATACGTCCAACCATTTCACCATGCCATGCTTGTTTGCAGTTTGTGGGTTGTACTACCTATTAGGTACAGAAAACAGCTATTCGTTTGCTTTTAAGAATAGAAAGCTTAGCACGTTATGGAGCTTTTCAAGAGAGACATTTATCTGAGCATCAAACCACTTAACCCTGGGGAATTTCTTTGAAAAAAAAGAAAAAAGGATCTTCACAGGTATTCTTGGCCACTATCAAAGTGCAACAAATCCCTTAAAATCCTTTTCTGAGTTTCCCTTAAAAAAAAAACAAAGAAAAAGAAATAGATATTTGGAGAGCACATTGCAAATTGCAACAGCATGCAACTACACAAAGGTTTTGATTATATTTTGTGAAGCTTTCTATCAGTCTATTATATTTAGCTGATTGTGTTCTTTTCTATTCTTTTTCTATGGCAGAATACTAGAGTTGTGAGAGTTCATAAATGCCAAAATACAGTTCAGCTATAATTCTCTAAAATTTAATTAGGTAAGGATTGTGAAAAGCTACCATCAGCAGACTCATTAAAGGCTGGTTTTATTGCATCACAAGCAATTGAAAGGATAACCATGTTTCTGTGCAACAACATATTTGTAATTTTAATACTGCTGAAGGTAGAATCACTTCTCTCATTTTGTACAGAGATTTACTGTTTGTATTCCAATAAGGACTTTCATATAAAAATCAGAAGGAAAGTAAAGTTCAAAACCTCTCTGCCTGGTCCACAGAGAAAATAGCTAAATGCCAGTTTTAACGTATGTTTCCTTCGTGATATTAGCTGGATACTTCACAAACATTTAATGCAGCGTTCCTTTGTGCTTGGAGGATTACGGCCATTTAATGCATCTGCAGTGAGTCCAATGATTTAAGGAGCACTGAAGTACTAAATGTATTTCTAAGGATAATCCCAGCACTGAGTTTGTTTCAACTGCAGGAAATGGGCCCAAGTGAACGGCTGCTCATTTCTGCCCATCTCAGCAGCACAGTGGAGGCCAGAAAGGGAGTTCTGGCACCCAGAGCCAGAGGGGGCAGAAATTCAATTAGTATTTCAGGAGAGAATGTACCTACTTCAACAGGTCCTTTTTTGATCAAGCTGTGTAAGCAGTTAGGGACTGTGTTTCTATTTACCTGTGGAGGTGCCTTGATGAAATGTGTTTGCCCCTGTATCTCCATATGTGGTGGTCATGGACACCATGCCATTCCGTTTGCAGGTTGTGGAGAGGACCATGAAGTTACTTGCAGGTAGGAATCTCCCTTGATTTGTCCAAGCAACCAGTCTCTTTTCAGATGCAGTAGCAAGCAGTAGTACATACAAAATTCCACATTCTGTGTTTGCATGAAGACGTTTTGGGGAGAACTACAGTGTAGGCTGAGGTTGAGTCTCCACTTACCTGGCAAAGCAGCTTCATTGCTGGAGCATACAATAGGGATGTGCAAAAATGTTGTTATTGTTTGTATTTGATTTGTATTGAATTGAATGCAAGAAAATCCGTATTCATTCCAATAGATCGCCTTTGAATGTAGTAGGATTCAAATTCAATATGAATGTTCAGTCCCATATGAATGCATATGAATCCCATATGAAGCTTCATATGAATGTATTGAAACATTAAATTTGATTTTAAATGTCAATCTTCGAATGTGCCAACATTCAATTTGAATACAAATGTCTGAATTTGGCCAAATTTGTATGCATTTTGAATGTTACAAATATTCATGCCCACATCACTAGCATAGAGGAGGCACCATGATCTGCCATTGAAAAAAATGCCTCCACATCCCCATTCCTGAGTATGGAGCCATCATTTCTAGTGGCTTTCATTCAGAAAGAGGAATCACGCCCTGCAAGGGTGGAGTGAAGCAATGGCCACAAAGCACCTGTTCCTCTGCAAATAAAGACAAAGTACCAGCAGGCATCTTCTTGGGTGGTGGCAGGCACCTTCTTTTCTAAATAGAGATGTGGCCCAATTTGCCACATACTGAAAAAAGCATCACTATTCGGAGAGTTGCAAGAGATTTGTGAGGAAGGAGAAATCCGAATTGGAAGCAAGGACAGGAAGAGGGTGGTAGAAGAAGTTACATGCTGATTCCATTCAAAGAGGGAACTCAGTTCAGAGGTCTAAAGCCTCATCCACACAGTCCCTGGAGGTCATGCCAGATATATTCTGGGGCCCACATTCCAAAGCACCTTATGGGAGGCATACACTCTCATGGAAAGTGGTAGCTGCACAGACTCCATGCTTGGCTCACTGCTGGACACAAAACTGTATCTGAGAGCACTCCTTGATGAAATCACTTTACAGTGGTCTCCATCATGTTCCAGCCTGGGTCCTGTTCATGCTACTATCAGACTGATAGGTGGGTGTGGCAGAGCGTAGCAAGATATTGCCCAGCTCCAGAAAATGACCCATTCTTGAGACCATTTCTTAGACTTTGGGGGAATGACAGCCTTTGAGCTAGGCCAGAACACAGTGGCTATCATGTGGTCAGTCCCTATTATAGTTATTTTCCTCCTGTTTTTAATTTATTTGCAGCCCATATTAATTCAGTGTTGCAAGCAACTGGATGTAGAAAAATTTTACTCTATAATATCAAATTAGCTTTTCAAAGAATAAATTGGCTACTTAGCAAATTGATTGCTGGCTTCACTGTGGCCTCATTGACCCAAAGGCATTGAGATCATGATTAATTGCAACCCACATTCCATAACTGATGTATATGTCTCAGTAGGTTTATGGTTTTAGTTCCCTCCTGATGATGTTGTCACTCTGTGGCAGAGATGAATTGCATTCATTTTATTGCTCATTACTTTGAACCCTACAGGAAAGGACCACTGTTTAATCAGAGGTTTTATTTGTTTTCATTAATTAGTATATCCTAAGTCAGTTTCACCTTGAAATATATATTTGGATTTTACAGATATAATCTTCTCCATTTTGTCAAGTGGATCAAATCCATCTGAATTGGCACTGCTATTATCAGAAGCTGTCATTCATTTGTTGCTCCAAAGTCAATATGCTATAAGCCTTTTGTTTTAAAGAAAAAAAATAATACATGTGTGATTTGTCAGCTAATGAAATTAGTTCAGATCTGTAGTTTCTAAGGCAAATTGCAAATTCAGATGAGGTACTGCAGTAGAATAATCTAGTTTATCCCATATTTTCACACTGCCTGTTATTGCAGTTATCTTTGGATTTCTTGCTTTAGCATTCCAATAAGATTGAGGATGATGAAATATTCCTGAGCTCTAAGAACAAGCAGGGATGACCTTATCCATCTGGATCCTCAGAGGTTCTTTCTGAATGTGTAAAACATAAACCAGTTGGGTCTTCTTTGGTTAGATTGTTGGACCGGGCTTGTAGCCAGCTCCACATATATGGGGAGGGGGAAGTGTCACAAATTTGAGGGGTGTCATATTTGGTGAATTAAATTTTTGAGTGGGGGAGAAATTGGAAGTGGGCTGCCCCCCACCTACACCCCCCCCCACTCCAGCTACAGGCCTGTGCTGAACTCTTATCTGCAAGTTTCCCAGTCAGATTCCGCACTCCTTCACAAAGCCAGCTGAGTGACCTTGGAATAGTCACAGCTCTGTTTCTGAGCTCTCACAGCCCCATCTACTAATCCAGCTTCAGTCCACCTTCAGAGCATGTCTGTTCTGGGGAGAACAGAAAGCTTTGTTGGCCACTTTGAGTTTAAAGGGCGAAAAAAGCAGGATATAAAAGCCAACTTTTCCCCTTCCAGTCACTTATGAAAGTTTGCTGACTCACTAGTCTCTTGAAGAAGAAATGACAATGCACTTTGGACTGGTGAGATGGAGAGCGAAGCAACTTAAAAGAAGTGGTGTCATGGATCAGGAATACTATATTCTTTTTTCAAGAGAGCAGAAGAGGACAGAAAATATATTACTCAATTTCTTACATAAGGTTATTTCATTTTGAAAAAGACAGACAGGGCTCCTGTGCACAGAGTGTAATAAATTTGCTTGTCTGACTGCTGTATTAATAATCTTAGAAGTGCAGGTTCCTCTATTTCTCTTAATGCTCATTTCATTTTCATGGCCATTAATTTGTGAATTCAAATGTAAAGATTCTCATGAAAAGGCTCCATTTAATGTTTTATATTGTATATAGATTTGATTTATGAGGCTGTGCAGTATGAATATTGTTTCCTAAGCCTTGCCTGTGTTGAAAGCAGCTTGGATTTTATTTGTGTGCAAGGTAACCATGCCTGTCTGGGATGATGGCCATAGTTCAGAACGTTGTAGAAACCTGGGGTGATTTCGCACTTCCCTTCCTGTCGACTGGATGGAAAAGCAGGTCAATCACTCAGTGTTGACTAGCACTCGCACTTGTGAGCTCTAGTCACTTACAGCCTAAGCACCACATGATCACTCACTTGTGACCAATCCCGGGGCTGGTCCTAGGGTGCTGCCCTCTTGAGCTCAGATTCCTCCATGACTGTGCATGTGTCAGTGTCAGCACCATCACCACGACAATGCTGATGCTCTGCTCAGTCATAGTTGTGTCTGGAGGGCAGCAGATCTGCCAGCACACTTGTGCAGCAGCTCTGTTGACCTCCTTGTCCAGCAAAACAGTGAAGGCTCTGTGGGTGAATGTGCCAGGTAAGCTTTTGGGGAAGGTTGGGAAGGTTGTGGAGCAAAATTTTGTGTTCCAAACCTAATCAACAATTAGGCAAATTCTGGGAAGGCAGGGGATGCCTGGAGGCTGTAACAGCTTCCTCTGTTGACTATGGGCCAAAGTGTGAATCGGCCCCTAGATATTGTCAGTGACCTAGAGGTAGTTCACATTAGTGGAGTGATCCCTAATTTGAGGAGATGTCTCCTGAACTACTGGATGACCCCCAGAACCAGATAGGAAGGGCAGAAATGGTTTTTTAATGATGATAAGTGTGACAACTGTCATGCATTACTGATTCATCTAGAAGATAAAGGGGAACAGATGAGAAGAAGCAATGGAGAAGACACAGCAGGGACTGAAATCAGTCACATCTACACAAGCCTAGAGTTTGTGCAGTTTTGTCATTGTTGTACTGCGTGACATGCTGAAAAACCCACAAAAATAAAGAAAATATTTGTTTCCCATATTATTTAGTTACTTAATAAATAAATTAGTTTTAAAAGCTCTATCAGTATCCTAACCATTATAATGAAACTGTAAGTAAAAATTAAAGCTTCAGGGGATCATTCATGGCAAAATAAGTAAAATAAGGTAATTATTTTTAATCAAGCATTTGTTCAGCACATAAATTAATCCTATAATTCAACACATGAAGAATCTTGACTTTCATCTTCCAGAAAGCTTCCTATTTTACTTTGCACCAATGATATGGCAATTTTATTACAGTCACAGGTTGGGTTGTGAAGAGACTTTTGAATCTGGAATCAGTACTTCATTAATCTTATTTTTTTTTAAAAAGTGTTTCTTGTCTAATAGTGTTAAGCACCATAAATGGAAAACGGACTGTTTTGATATACAAGTAATAGTCTTTATATATTTGAGAATCATATTCTAGGCCTCTAGAAGCAAACAGGCAAATGTGAAATATATTATCTCCACTGCACAAAAACATCTAGTAGTCATTTTAAGATTTCACTAGACCCATATTGATAATCTTATTCCAGCTGCAATCAAATTATGTTCTGCTAAGCCAGCAGTCTACCTGGGACCTTATTATGATTTTGGCCCTCTAGAAAGAATATATTTATGACCCCTATGACCCCTATACGTATTCCAAATGCAGCCCTGAGACTGAAACAAAAATCTGAAAGGCAATACCAGTGTGTGTGTTTTTATTTGCTTGTTCGTTTTGCTAAAGATCACTTTGATATCCTCAAGTCTTATCTCATTAACTCTGGTAGATGGATTTGACCCATCTGATGGAAGGCCATATCTCATAGATAATCAACCTGTGCAGTTTCCCAAGAATGTTTGGCAGCCATGGGATATAAGAAGATCAGTTTTGCACTTACCTTGGTTTATCCATATCAGTGAATCTGGATCATTAGCGAGATCTGGATCAACAGCAGGTAGCACCATCTACACTGAGCCATCTAAAGAGCGAAGCAATGTGAATGTCAATACATGTGTACTGCCACTGAAAGAACCACTCAGACTGTGGCACATTTCATCCAGTGTGCGGTTGCTCAAATGCTGAACACTTGCAGTGGGGGTGTGGCAGAACATTGTCAGATGCAAAGGCATCCCGATGACCTTTGCTGCTGACACAAAGTGCCTTCAAAGCAATGTGGAGTTGACTTCTCCCTGATCACTGGTACATCTTTGATACCAACACATATTTTGTTGCAGAGGTTCTGCAAAGGCAACTTCACAGTTTAATCTTAGCCACGCAAGTCATTCAAATCCACACCTACATTTGTCTTTCTTGCATTCGGTATGCAGATGCCCCTTCCTTGATCTGGATTAGATGATGCTAGCACAGATAAGGATGCTAGCACAGATAAGGGCCCTTTCCACACTAGGCCTTATTTCAGATTATATCTCAGGATGGGGACCAACCATCTGCATGCCGGTGCAGACTATGGTAGGCCCTGGTATGGCCAACCATAGATTGGACCAGCAGGAAGATGGCTGGTCCCTATCCTGAGATATAATCCGGAATAAGGCCCAGTGCAGAAAGGGCCAAGGACTGGATTTGTCAGGTCTACTACTAATCCAGAGTAGTGCATCCTTAGCATGAATCTGACCTGGATTAACACTAATCTTGTGCAGATGACACACACCGAGTGGTTCTTTGATTCCAATTAACAAGTAAGTGCAGAAAGGACCTGTGTATCTGAGATCTGGGTCATTTCTTCATGGCATAAGCTACCCAAGTCCAGCCCAGGAATGTTAAGGACTTTTGTGCAGCAGATTTTGAATATATTTTTAGATGATCAATCCATTTAATTTTGATTTAACATCATTATAATACCCATTTCTAATAAATGGAAAAACTGCCTTTTATATGATCTTTTTTTGCAGCAAGGATCAGTTACACAGAAAAGGAATGCATCACTTATCCTTTAAACTCAAGATTAGTTTTTAAAGTTATAGAAATTTTGCAGCCAAAGTTAACTCTGCTACTCCCTTAGTATTCCTACATTATCAATAGAGCTCTGGCAAACATTTCTCTAAATTTGGGAGGAAGGACAGATGGTTTCAGCTCAAATCCTTATATCATTGATATATGAAACTAGAGCAAATAAGTGTCCTCTTGTTCAACAAGATGAACAGTGAAGCTTTTGTGAATGCTCAGCTGCACCATTTGTAAAAGACTAGCTTTTAAGGGCTCCAAATGCTCACAAATCTTCAAAGATGCCAATCTCTAGCTTGAATCGATGTGTCCAACGTAAGTTTTACTATTTGGTGAGCAGTACTTTTGGAGAGATTCTGAGGACACATTCATAGTAGTTTTCTCTGATAATCAAAGAAATATCACACAGAATTCCCAGGAGGTCTTCATTTCTTTTCTGCAGATAAATCTGCATGTGGCATGCATGTGAAGTTCTCATTGCCTCACCAGCAATTTGAATAGACATCACAATGGCTCCACAAATGCAGAAAGAATTAATAGGCTTTTACTGAACGAGTTTCAGCCAGCACCCTCACATGATAGGTGGTATATTGCAAGTGTATATCCCTTCACTCCCAAAAGGGTTAATTTTCTTGGGTATGTTAGTTGCACTGTGGGAGCAACTGAGTGATTAACTCTGCTGTAATAATTTGTGTATCGATCACATGCTCTCATCTCTGTTCTCTCCCTTCAAGTAGAAAGATGGACTGTAGACACATCTAGACATGTATAGCAATTGTAAATAAGCTGTAAACCTCATATGTTGGATAAGTAAAGTTATGTCGAACAAAACAACAAGGTGTGTTCTTCAAGACTGTTTCTTCAGCCTAAACTCTGCTACTAGAATTGTTTTCTAAGTGTAAAAGAAAACAACAGTAAACCTGTATAGCCTACTCTTTTGCTACTCACTCTTGAGAACACTAAGAAAAGGGCTGCTTTTTTTTTTTTTTTTTACATAGGTTGTGTCTCCTTATGGCATTCAAAATGCCTTGGAGGGCCATCAAATTCTTCCCCTTGCCACAACACCCCAAACTGAAGGGGTGAGACAGCATAAGGAGGGATTTCAATGCCCCTCCAAGGTGTATATAGTTCAGTGCATGGGAAGCAGGTATGAAGTTGCTCCTTGTACACTGAGCTAGGCCCCCATCACAGCAAAATGTGCCATGTTCATGCGGAAGCCTGCTGCACTTCAGCACCGACAATGGTAATGTCAAACTCCTTGACAAGGCTGCAAGGCCAAGCTGATCTCACAGAGACACCTCACAGAGCCATGTCTAGCTGGCAGAGCAGAGACATCATTACATCATCTGTCTATGAAATTTACTACCAGAAGAGGTGATGACATCAAATGGTGGGCCACTGTATGAGACAGGATGCTGGACTAGATGGGCTTCAGCCTAATCCAGCAGGGCTCTTTGTATACTCTTATGTCCTCAGGCTTGGCCTGCCACCTTCCATGACACAGTAGATGTATTTATGTCTGTCCTGATAAGCACATATCGAATGTATACCTGTTTTCTGGCTTGGGTAACTGTTTCACTTTATTGTTTCGCTTTTCAAAAGAAAACCCCAGAATTTATTTTGACGTTGCCACCTATTTTGGCATAGGCAGTGTTTGTTTAAAAGGACGGAACCTGAAGAGAGGATAACAGCAGCTTCTGGCTGACATCTATGACAGGAGGTTTTATTCAAATCTGGAAAATGAAAATCTGTTATTTCCAGATACAAAGAAGAGGCAGTCAACAGGATAAGGGCCAGTGCAGTTTCAATACCATCCACCTGTACGTAATTGTATGCCTGAAAATAATTCTTCAGAGAACAGAAAACAGCTACCCACCCATTGCATCTGCAATACAATGGAACAACACCACAGCCAGAATATCAGGATAGAGGGAAGCCATATCAGAAAATGGTTTATTGACTTGGTAACTCCTCCTGACCTCCAAAGTCAGACATTTTATTACAATATCCAGATACATTTACAGTTAAATGCTCAGTGCCAAAGAAAATGGCACCAGTTCTTAGCAAGATGGCCGGGAGCACTTTTATGAAAGTCTGGATCATAATTTGTTAAGTCTCTCCTTCTCCTCTCTCCCTTCTCTATGAAAGACATTGATCCAGGAGTCAAGTCCACATTGTGTCTGACAGTTTATGATAATTCCTGAGGAATATAATCCAAGAGGAAATAAGAATATCACATGTTTAGAATTTTGTTAACTTACCATGGAAATCAGCCCTAGGACTATTGAACCCAATGCTGATCCAGCTCACTGTTCCCTATGGCTGCAGAGCTCACATGAGTTTCACAGCTGCCCCCCTACAGCCTGGCCAAGAATGAATGTGATCTGGAACAAGGCCCTTGTTCTTCTTGAGAACCTGATTAAATGGGTCAACAAGAGATCCAGATTAACAGCCTCTTAATCTGGATCTAACAGGTCTTTGATCCTCACCAAAGTGTGGCTGCTGTGGAGGCCAGTGATCCAGATTAAGAGGCTCCTTATATACAGCCTGATAGTACCATTATCAGGCAGCTTTACACATGGAGGTATCCTTCAACTTGGCAAAGGGTGTACCTCTGCTGAGGCACTTCTCCCAGGCCTGCTCCCACACTTGAATGGAAACAAAGCCTTAGATTTTCCCTCCTGCCCATAAGTCTGTACTCCTGGTTTCAATCCCTTTTAAGATCCATGCAGTTCCACTACTACCTTACTTTTGTACTCCTTCTGATCCCAATGTTTATCTCAGGCCCTGTCCAAAAAGATGGGGCATATGCAGTGCGATTGTGTTTACAATATTGTGGCATCACCATATGTGTGGCAGCCCCCCCCCCCCCAATATACTTGCTATACTCCTGCTAAATCCTTCTGCAACCTGTATCAGGAAAACATGGTTGTAGATTTTCTGGAAATACTATGCACAAAGATGTGGGAGGCAGAAAAAGCTGTGCCTGTCATTATATCACTCATAGGGCGTGTCAGCCCCAGGATGAGTCAGCTTCATTAATATGTACATCTTTCCATGCCTGAAGGTAACAGTCCACTTTGTTCTCCCTTTGTTCTCTGAGGTTGTCTTCGGAGCCTTTGCTAATCTCCGAATGCAACTTTGAAGTAACTTCAAAATGACTTTGAAATGACTTTGAAATGATTTCAAAGCCTAGGTTTTGGGGCTCCCCCCCCATGGGTGCCCCCTCCCCCTAGCCTCCTCTAGACTCCATTGCCAAACTAACGTGGAAACAGACTCCCTTTAATCTGGATTTTATGGCTGAAGACCCCATTGTAGACCCCATTAATGGGGTCTACAGAAAATCCAGATTAAAGGCTGAGATGTACCCATATGATCCGGATTTCCCCAGCGGTGGTGGAAACAAATGTGTCCCAAATGAGTGCCGTGGTGGAAATGGGGTCATCCGGCTCACACCCAAATGGGTCCTTAATGGGTACAAAAATGGGTAATTTCTGCCAGTGGAAAAACACCAATTTACTCAGTTTCTTGGAAGTTAACTTTGGTCCTCTCTCAGCCATTTTATCTCTCTCCCTTAAATTGTTCATTAAACTTTATTTTGTCTTTATTCTGCTAAGCCACTCAGGGACATTCGTGTAGGGTGCTATAAAACTCAAATGAATAAATGAATAAAATATTGTGTACCAAACAGCACACATAAATTCCACTGTGAGCAGAAAACAAATTGAAAATTAAAATATATGACTGGAAACTGCAGTTGGAGTGCTGACCAGATTTCCTATCCATGGTTACAGTTTGGGTCACTTTTTTTGCTTCACCTTCAATCTGGTTCTAGTGGCCAGAAAAGCTTGCTTCTGAACTTCAGTAGGGTGAGCAAGCTGCTTTTGCCCACAAAGTTATGACTCCTTGCCAACAATGTATCACTATGTTTTTGTTTTGGCCTTGACAATATGGTAAAGTTTTTGTACCCTGGTATTCTGGTATATCCATGCTTTATTTTGGAATATCCTACAGTGGAATAATTAAGTAGCATCTGGATGCAGCCTGTACTCTCAACCTTGAAATGTCTGGCATTCAGACATAGGCTGTAGGAGATAAACACCAAAATTCAAAATTCCTTCGTTTCTATAATGAAGAATCAATATTTTTCCATTGGCATCTTTCTACTGGCTTGGGGGATACCCAGAGTGAATTGATATGTCGAGGTAACTAAGAAGTACTTTTTACTTTCACTCTTTTCCATTCTATTCTGTTTCTGTTTCTGTTTCATGCTTTCTCCCTCTTTAATCTACGTCATGCTTTTTTTTTTGCTTTGAAATCCCTGGGTAAGTAGAAATGGTCAAACCATTTTTTAAAGCCTAATTAGAGGGGAAAGAAAACAATGAAGGATTATCTGAAGTAATAAATTTTGGACTGCCAAGCTTTTGGACTTAATAATAATAATAATAAATTGTTAACCCAGGAGGAAAGAAGATATTGCTGATATCAGTGTTTTTCGCCTCTCTTCTTTTTTCCACAGTTGTTTTTTGTCTGAATGTGACATAAAGATAATTTTATAAGATCATCACAGGTTTTGATATCCCCTCCCCTTCTATTCTTCCCTTCTGATTTTCTCCTTATCAGACTGTTTTGGAAATCAAGGACTAATGTCTTGGCACTGTGATGCAATTTTAAATTTGCCATCTAAACCTGAATCCCATTTAAGAAAAAGGCACTTTCCTTCTCCCTTCTCTTTCTTAGAGCTGTTTTTACTTTGGCTTTGTTAACCCTGACGTTATCTTAGCAAAAATGATTTGATTTCATAGGGGGGGGGGAGTCATTGTGATGTAATTTGAAATGCTGTGTTGAAGATGATTAACATGCTACTGCAGAATTCATATGTATTTGATTTGTAGTAGAACTAATAGGCATGTTTGTACTGCTGATAGAATTTTTGAAGGAGAGGGTGCATCATCTCATCCACGGCCGGTCACACATACCTTCCTGGAATGATATATCAAATTAGGGATCTGCATGAAAATTTGTAACATTAATTATTCATATGAATTCGTACAAATTTGGACATTTGTATATGAATTGAATGTTATGACATTTCTACATTGACATTCATACGAATATGAATGTTTCAGTACATTTGTATGAAGCTTCAGAACATTCATGGAATGAGGAAGTGGGAAAGTGGCTGCACCAGTCACATCTGCAACGGATCCAGAGTGTATTTGACATGGTTTGAGAGTGGATTCATAGTGGATTCAGGGTAGATTTAATGTTTTCAGAGAGGATATGTTATGGGATTCGTATCAGATATGTGTTGGATATGTATGCATTCATATCAGATATTCGTATAAATTTGTACAAATACATTTGTATCGAATAGAATGCTACCACATTCAAAGGGGATCTATACAAATGAATACGAATTTTCTTATGTTCTATTCAATATGAATTGAATGCACACACACACACACACAAATCAAGTGCAGTTAAGTTCAGGGCCAATAGCTGGCATTCACACTGCGAGCACTGACACTGTCTCCAACTTGACGAAATAGAAGAAAAGAATATGTGCTTTGGAATTATAATGAAGAAGAGAAGAAGGTAAAGACTGAAAAAGGACAGAAAAGAAAGACTTATCTGAATTTGAGACAGGAACTTGGAAAAGGTGGGAGAGTGAAGAACAGATGGGAGGGAGACAGTAAGCGATGGGGGAATAGGAAATGTCCAAAATAATATTTTTTAGGTGGTGATATTAGCGATAGAGATAAAGCTGCTGCTACACTTGCAGGGACTGGACCACTCCATCTGGAATGGCACCATTTGGAATGGATTCCTGCTGGAGCAGTTCTGCTGTCCTGGAACAAGGCCATCCACAATTTGGTGGCCTGTTCTGGGACAGGTCCCACTAAACTCCAAAGCTCACGCAAGCTTCAGAGCCCGCTGCATGGTCTCCAATGGCCAGGAACTGGAGCAGGGAGGCACGTACCTCCCAGAAACCCCTGTTAAACCAAGTCTATCAATATCCTGGTCTAGGCATCCACTTGGGGACATCTAGGCCAGGACTTCACTGAGTGAAGAAGTGGCCTGCGATTCTCTGAAGATATACTAGTAACTTTCATTTTTATTTTATTTCTCCTGGTCAATTGGTCACTGTTTGAAAAGGATTCATACTGTTATGATGCTACCTGTTTTCCAGTCAGCTGGCAATCTGCAACATGAAGAATCTCTATGAAAAGCAGAAAAGCAAAGAGATGACTTTTTAGTTTCTAGGTGGACAGAAAATCACACAACCAAGACTATCTGGAAGAAAGTTATGCAGTTTGCAACTGTAAGGTGTCAAGATTTCTCAGAAACTTGAGCAACTCGAGCCTCGTGGGACATAATTGAATGTGAAGACAGAAGGTGAAAAAAAGCATGGTTTCAATTGGTTTGCCATCTCCTTGGGCCATCAATGAACTTATTTTGAGGAACTATACATGAGTGTCATGCTAAATTCCTTGGCAGAGTTACAATGCAAAATAGTAGAGTTATTTTACAAAACCTTGAATCATGTAACTTCTACTGTCCTGGTATACCACATAACATAACTGGTTAAGTTTTGGAACCCAAACTAATGGAAATATTTGTGAAGAAGATTTCAATCCAAGAGCCACTTGTCAACAGCATTCCAAGATCATCTGGAAGAGAGAGTGGTGTTTTTGTTTCCCATGAATGCAGTTCACTGATCTGGAGGCCTTTTCATGTCCCTTACCTGCCTAGGTACAAATGGGGAATCTGTCCCCGTGTGTCCTAGCCTGAAAAGGCTGGCACGGGGATGGGATGCCCCTCCCAGGCCTGCTGCCATTGGGTCATTTTGGGCCACTAGCTGGCAGGCTGTTCCTGGCCCATCCTCAGGTCCTGTGGGGTTTAGCCGACACCATCAGGTTAGCTGGAGCCCACAGGTATCCCCTGGGCCCTCACCCACCCAGTGGCCCACACTGGCCCCACATCCTCATGTGCACGACGCACCTGGTTGGTGCCCAACACTGAGCTGGCAAGCCGTGGGTGGGGCTTGTTGAGTTCAATACATGGCATTCTACAAAGGCATGCATCCTGGCCTGCAATTCGTCTGTGGCGTGCACATGTGGAGAATGCCTGGTTCGATTTCAGTCTCAGAATGCACCTGTGCAGAATGCAGCATATCAAACTCCATAAGCCGTGCCCATGGGGCTTGCCAGTTTGATGTTGGCATTGACCAGGTAAGTCACATGCCTTCATCTGAGAGGCAGCACAGGCCCCTGGGTGAGTGGTTGGCTAAAGCCTGTGGGACCCCAGGACAGCCTGGGCCGGCCTGGCCCTTCCCCCCAAAAAAGGCTGTTGGGCAGAGGGCCTGAAAGGGTCCAATGGCCATGAGGCAGGGCAGGGCTTAGAGCTGTCTGGCAAGGAGAGTGTGAATTCTCTCTTTGCCACACCTCTACCCTCTGGCCCCAATTAGGCTACCCTGGGATGGGACGGGATGGTTCCAGATGGAACCGCCCACCTGGCAGAGTGAATGCTCTGTCCCAGGGCTGGCCTAATTATGCTACAGAGGCCCTCATGCAAATAGGCCTTATCTCACTAAACACCACATTGAACAATAAAGTGTCCTTTCAGGTATCAGTTAGGAACAAGAACCAAGATGACTCCTAACACTAGGGATGTGCACAAATATTCATCATATTTGAAATTTGTACAAATTTGTCAAAATTCAGAAATTTGATGAATGTCGGTAGATTTGAATATTGACATTTGTGTATGATACAAATGTTTCTATACATTCGTATGCAGTGTCATTACAATCTTGAACCTAGGGAGGTGGGAAAGCAACTGCCCAGTCACAACTGCAATGGATCCTGAGTGGATCCTGAGTGGGTTCAAAGTGGATTGAGACCAGATTTGATCTGTTAGTAGTGGATACGTAGGAGATTTGTAGGAGATTCATATCAATGATTGGAATCAGATTTGTATCAAACAGTCACATCAAATTCAAATCCTACCATATTTGAAGGAGATATATTCAAATGAATACGGATTTTCATACATTCAATTGAATAGGAATCGAATAGGAACAATAATCCTTTGCGCACGTCTCAACCTAATACCACTGGTATTGCTTCTAGTGTTTCCTTCAGTTATTGCTGAACACATGCCAAATAGTGGCACAGGGTGAGCTTTTTTCTCCCTCAAACTGAAAAAGGCTTTAAGTCTTATATATAATGTGAATAATACATTATGTGTCTCATTAATAGTTGATCTTTCCTGTCAACTGCAAAAAAAAAAACCCTTCCCATGTCTTCACAGATATCAGCCTTCACAACCATCCTTCTTTATCAGCAAGTAGAGAAACAAACTTGGCCATAAAGACAATGCATTACTTATTCAAAGGGTGACTCAAGTCACGGCTTTGTTTATCACGAGGAAGGATTGTATACCTCTAAAAATTGAGCAAGTTTGAGTTTGCAAATCTTTTCTTATTTTTAGCTCCCCCTGCCCTCCCAGTGCTTATCAACCAAAGGCTGCAGGGAAAGGACCTAATTAAAACATGATGATTAAGATATGTTTGGTGGGAGTACTAAAAATGTTATGATTTGATTACAAAGCACAGTTCCTTTTCCACCTTTCTCCTGGAAAGCTGTTTGCAATTGGATGCATTTTAATTTTTTTAAAAAAATATATTCTTAAAACACTCTCACTGGTTCAGAAAATATCCGAAAGCCAAGTAATTCCAATCTCCCCAATGGTCTCGAACAGGGATGTGCATGAATTTTTTTTTGGGGGGGGGGCATTTGACTCATAGCGAATCAAATGTTACAAAATCCATATTCATTTGAATAGATCCCTTTCAAATGTGGTAGGATTCTGTTCAATACAAATGTATACGAATTTGTATGAATATCCAATGCATATCCAATATGAATGAATACAAATCTGATACAGATGAATATGTATCCGAGATATGTCTCCTGTAACATACCTGCTCTGAAAGCATCAAATCTGACCTGAATCCACTTTTAGTCCGCTCTTGATCCATGTGGAATGCAGTCTGGATCTGTTTCAGATGTGACTGGTGCAGCCACTTTCACATCTCCCCAGTTTAACGAATGCCCCGACTATTTTGTGCGAATGTCCGAACAATTCATACAAATGCCTGGAACACTCATATTCTTATGAATGATGATGTATAAATGTCCTAGTCTCAAGCCTTTTACCTTCTCAAAAGAATAGAAGGCAGATAAAACAGAAGTTAATTCCTGCTCTACTGCCCAGCTGTTTCCACTAGTGCAGACATTACTTTTTACACAGATATCAGCATCACAAATCAACATTGCATAATCTGGACAACAACAGTGTAACATGCATACATGAACTGGGCACAAAAGATGAATGTCAGATTCCTTATTCTGTTTGTGCTAAATTGTTCCAGGGAAAAATGGCAAGTTCACCAAAAAGTTCTAGGCACATGCTCATGGGCACACAGAGAAATATAAACTGCACTGAAACAAAAATTACAATATTTATTATTGTTATTATTTTAAAAATCAGTTTGTAAATTTCCTCCAAACAAAACACCTCTATGCAGTTTTCTTAGCAGAGACACAGAAGTGGTTTGCCATTGCCAAATTTTATGATATATATCAAGCATGAGGTTGATAGATAGTAGAGGCCAGGAAAAGATGGAGAAAAGGTAAAAGACAAGGCTTTATTAATGGTTAGGAAGACAGGAAATTTACTTCCAGGACATCAAACACTGAGGGAATTAGTATCAAACAGAGTGATTCTTTTAACATGTTCAGTGAAATACACCAGTGAAAAACTATAAACATTCACTCTAAGCTACTCATTCTGTAGGTATATAGAAGAGGGAAGAAAAGCCACAAGGTGTTTAACTCAGATGGAATTGACTAGATATGTTTCATGCAGGGAAGACGGAGAGTCACAATAGTATATCTTCCTTCATAAATGTTCCTGTTGTCCTTTCATACTTTACCTTAATCAAGGAAAGCAGAAAAAAAAGTAGACCAAGACAAGATGACATTCATCCAAGAGTTCTTAGCTCAAATAAGAAATTGTTGATCTTCAATCCAAAATATATCATCTTTCCTTGAGATCAGGCTCTGAGCTGATGTAGCACCAATTTTAAAAAAGCAGATCCCAGATGATCTAGAAAATTACAGACCAATCAACTTAACATCAGTTCCTGGTAAAGTGATCTAAAACATCATTAAAGATTAAATTAGTGTGCACATAGAAGAGAAAGCATTGCTCAAGGAAAATCAGCATGGCTTCTGCAAAGGTAAATCATGCCTTATTAACTTGCTAGAATTCTTGGAGACTTTCAACAAACATGTGAATAAAGGTAATTCAGTTAAAAGGCTTTTGACCAAAGTCCAACATCAAAGGCTCCTGCAAAATTTAATCAGTTATAGAATAAGATAAATCCTGTTCTGTATTGGTAACAGGCTAAAGGGCAGGAAATAGAGAGCAGTAATAAATGGACAATTCTCAGGCTGTGGTTACACATAAGGTTTATTCCAGCTTCAGGCCACCTTCAGAGTGAAGAACACATCAGCAAAGTAACCAGTAATTTTTTTCTACATTATCTACCTGAAAGATGAATTTTCTGAGTTAACACTGAAAGAAAACATCTTGTCACTTTGCTAATGTATTCTCTCACTCTGAAAGTGGACTGAAGCAGCCTCAGTATGACAGAGTTCTCCAAGGTTCAGTATTGGGACCTGTGCTTTTTAATTTAATCATAAATGATCTAGAAATAGGATTAGGCAACAAGACAAAGTTTGATGATGACACTAAATTATTCAGAGTACTAAAAATTGAAAGAGATTGCAAAGAGCTCCAATAGGATCTCTTGACATTGAGTGAGTGGGCAACTGAGTGACAAATGTGCTTCAATCTTAGAAAGGGCAAAATGGTGTCAACTACACCTATAAATAAAAGGGAGCTCATCTTTCTGTGACTGACTGGAAAAGGGATATTGGGGTTCTAGTGGACTGCTGAATGCAGGTGTCGATGCAGTGGGCGGCAGCAGTGAAAAAGGCAAAATCAGTGGGTAATTAGGAAGAGAATGAGAAAAGGAGGCAAATTCGTACATTCACTTCCCTGGGAAATTGTCCCAGGGAAGTGAAGATGGAGGATGGATTGGGTACTTGCTATGCTCGGCTTGCTGCTCAGTTTGCTGGATGACTGGCACCCCACCTTCGTCCTCAGAGGAGGAGGCTGGGCTGACAGGACAGGCCGTGACATTTTTGGGGTTTGATTCATAACTAATCCAATGTTAGAAAATTCATATTCGTTTGAATCGATCCCCATCAAATGTGGTAGGATTCTATTTGATTTGAATGTATTCATACAAATTTGCACAAATATCTGATACATATGTATGTGTATCCTAGATACGTACCCTGTACGAACACATACATATCCTATACCAATGCATACTTATCGGATACATATCCTATACGGACGCATACATATCCGTTACATATCCCCAGTTTAACGAGTGTTCCAAAAGATTCATATTTGTATGAATGTTAATGTATGAATGTTGTAGCATTTGTGTACAAATTTGTATGAATTCATATGAATAATGAATATAATGAATATTCATGCCCATCCCTACTTAAAAGCATCCTGCCCGTCTCCCCAGCCTGGCAGATGTACCTGGGCATCTATTCTAGTAGTCATTGGTACACCTGTCATCTGTGTATTTGTCTAATCCTTTCTTAAAGCCATTTAGGCTGGTTGCTGTAACCACCTCTTCTGGCAGCGAATTCCATAGACTGATGACCCTATGGGTAAAGAAATACTTCCCCTTGTCTGACCTGACTCTCCTACCCATTAGCTTCACAGTATCTCCTGGTTCTAGGGTTGTGCAATAGAAAAAAGAACTTACTACCAGAAGAGGTGCTAACAGCCATCAGCCTAAATAGCTTTAAAAGGGGATTAGACAACTCCATTGAGGTCAAGTGTTTCAATGGCTACCAGGAGTGATGTCTTGGTGTTTATCTCCAGGTTGGAGAGATAAGCATCTCTAAAGGACATCTCCAGGAAGCCAAGAGAAGGTAGAAGTTTTGCCTTTGTTGTTTTTATTTTTATTTATTTTATTTTATTTATTATTTTTTTGCTTGAGATGCCCAGAAGCAATTGGTGAGTCACTGTGTGAGACAAGATACTGGACTAGATGGGCTGTGGTCTTATCTAGCAGCTACTCATATGGTACTATGTTCTTATAAGGAAATCAGCAAAGGAAAGGTGTATTGGCTAGGCTGTGGAAGTCAGTAGAAGGCTGCCACTGTTCTGCATTGTGTTGCAAATCATGCATTGATCAAATTGGCTTCCAGTTGCTGGCTGGGCATACTTTCAATATAACCTGGGAGAAAGACCAAATTAGGTCCTTCCACTTCCCAAGAGCAATCTCTTCCAACATCAGATGGGAGGATTAATTTCCCATTTTTTCCCTTGAATAATCAGTTCAGGAAACTCCTAATGGGTGGTAAATTGCTCACTTGATGCACTTGGTTAGCTTCAGCTGGCTTATTTTCCAAATCAAAAAACAAAACAACAGAGTGGGGAGATAGGCAAACAAAAACTAAAAATGAAAAATAAAGGCGGGGGGGGGGGTTAAAGTGTTCTCTGTATTAACTGACCAGTCTGAAACTGTAACAAGGCTAAAGCTTCGAATATGGACCCTCTACTTGGGAAGTTCGCACATAGACTTGGAGTACAAGGAGAAGAGGCATTACAGGTAATTGAGGCTTCTGGTTTCAGAATTTTTAATACCGTTACATCAGGGTGTTTCAATCTTTCATAGAGACAGCAGGTTTCAAGCAAGGGAAAACCTCTTGATCAGAAAGATGCTTCTAGACAATGCTAATCCAATGGCTTGTGCAGGAATTAGCAGGCTGAGCTGCTGCAGGCATTGGTCCCAAGTGTAGGGACAACAAAGATTGTCCCTCTCTTTAGCTATGCATTCATACTATCTTCTGCCATTTTCCAAACAGTCTTTGCTATCTAGCTGTGTCTGTTTTTGCTCCATCCTATGAACCCACCTATTTTAGGAGTCTGCTGAGTTTTTGATCTGCTCCTCCTCCTACCATAATCATCCTGCTACCATGTTACATCTCATCTCTCCGTACATACTTCCTAATTAGGTTGCCTTACCTGTTCTTTCACAATACTGCTCTGACCTCCATGAGATATTTCCTGTAACCTACCTTGCTTTCCTAGGTTAGCAAATATTTGGGTCATGGTCACACTTTCATTTTCCAGTAGTTGTGAGTAGCAATACTGAAGATGAACTGAAGAAGGTTTAAAGTGAAGGTGTGACTACAGCCCTGGTGTGTTCTGTAAGCAGGAAATTACACTGGAAAATTGCAGTCTGTCTAGTTCTGTGGAAGGGGAACAGAGTGCTTAGATAATTGGTTGTGAGGATCTTTGTGGAGCCTGGGATGTGTGCGTTGAAGTTTGTAGGCCCTGGTACCATTAACTCCTAAATAGAGAGACAATGCATTTCACAAAATGTAAGAAAATCTTCTGTGTCCATCCCTCTACTGAAACTACATTAATGTTACTCTTTTAAAATGAAAACAAGGCTGTTTGCAGATCTGGGCTGTATACACGCATAGCAGGGGGAAAACAGTGGCTCAAAAAGATCTTAAAGAGAAGAATGTGTGATCCTCATGTTCTCAGCCCAACTCTGTTCCTCCTTTTTCAGCTGAGGTTGTGTTCAGACATAACAAGAGGGTAGCCCTTGTGTTTCCAAGCTTTCTCTAATCCACATTTTCTAACACAGAATGTTTAGGAGAGGGTGTGTGAACAATTCCATCTTGGAGCCTACTCTGAGGTGCCTCAGAGATATATTCTTTCTTTCTTTCTTTTCTTTCTTTCTTTCTTTCTTTCTTTCTTTCTTTCTTTTTGGTGTGTCTGATCACAACCAGTGTGTGGCCTTCATGTTCCAAGCCTTCTTTAATTCACCTTTTCTAGCACAGAAAGAAGGGGAAGGGTGAGGGCCAGGCTGATGTGTGAACAATCCTACCTGGGAATCACCTATAAGCTGCCCCTAAGTCAATTCACAATTTATTGCACAAGAATACTACCTAAAGTTCACATATAGCAAAAAAGGCAGGAGGGCTCAAAAACAAATTAGAGTCAGTGGTGTGTGTCACCCATGTTCTCATGCCATCTCTAATCCACCTTTTCCAGCCTAGAATCTTCATGAAACTGTATGATCCCACCTACAAGCCATTTCTTTGCCATTTCTAAGTCTGCATCCAGATATTTGTTACTTATTCTGCTATATTTGGATATTCTTCAATAGATATCCTTAAATATCGAATACAGCAGAATAGAAGCATATAGCAGAATAAATAACCAATGTCTGGATGCAGTCCACAATCCGGTCTGCTCTTCCTTTTATGAACTTTCTAGGTAAGAAAGGATGAATCAGAGATGAGGACACAAGGGCCACTGTTTTTAAGGAGGTTGTAAGCTACTTTTTTTTTTTTTTACTATGTGTGAACACAAAGCTAAGTTGCCTCAGAGGTGCTTTTAAAACAAAAAAGCTGTGTGGGTCAAGAATGCAGTCATAGTTTCATTTTTAAACCTTTTAGTTTTAGACCCCCAGAGCAAAGGATCCTATTTGCTTTTACTGAGCTGTTAATACTTCTAGATGAGGTGAAAAATAAATGCAAGTCAAGGCAATTTCTGCAGAGACAAATGGAGTTCGAAAGATAAACAAGAAAAGCAAAAATAAGGTTGTTTTAAAAAGAGCTGATATTTTCTGATGCCAAGCAGTTTCAGTGAAATAGAGCAGATGTACTCCTTCCATTATTTGGTTTCCAAATTCCCCATATAATTTTTCATACCTCTCAAATGCATTCTCAATTATCATTGTATATTAGACAACTTGTTTTCTTCCATCTGTAAAAAAAAAAAAAGAAAGAAGGCATAGAAGATTTAAATTTCTAGTAAAATAAAGTTCTTTCTTTCTTGTGGGTGGAAAGCATCACAGTATGATTCTTCTTTATTTTATGAAAAAGAATGGCATCTGTAAACCAGTTGCCAGTGAAATAGTTTTTCAGCTCAAAATTCATTTTCTCTGATTGGAATATACGAGCAAATGTATAATAAACTTACTAATGCCTCAGTATGTAATGTACATCTGTCCATTTTAGGTAGATATCTTGCAGAGTTTTCTTCAGCAGCCACATTTGAAATATGCACAAACTAACCCAAATCTCAGTTTGTAGTATTAATATGGAATTGATTTGCATATTATTTATTTATTTATTTATTTATACCTCACTGTGCAATCTGGAATCTTTAGACGAAGGATGCAATGAATCTTTTTTTTTTTTCATTACAGATACATTTCCATTCAACAACAAAGGTGCCTAAACCATGCCTCATAATGGCTAATTTCCATTAATCCCCCAAAACTACCACTGGAGAGAGTCAGGCCCATCCAGATGGATGGGTGGGGGGGATATAGTGCCAATACTGCAACACTTTGGTGGAGTTGCTTCACATATCTGAGGCAACCACACCATAGCCCTAGTCCCCACCTCATCCTAAAAAGGCTCTAAAAACTATTGCTGGAAAACCCAGTGCTGATTGTGAGTTTCCCAACAATAGCACATTTACTTACCTTTTGGACAGCACTGTCATGATTGCTGGATCCAGCATCCATGCGTGGATGGTGAAATAGATGTCAACGCATGTGTGGAGATGACAGGAAGCACATCTAGGTATTCCAAACACCCACGGTATAGCCAGGTTATACCTCTGGAGGTGCCCGCAATAGAATCTTTGGAGCTGGCTTAAGGCATTTTACCATAAGTGTCCAAGGAATGGATTTCAGGTCATTACCTTGCATACAGATGTAGACCTGTGGCTTCAATGCAGCTTTGAGAAAGTGGCCACTTCTGTGTGTGTGCATGGAGGTTGACATTTTTTCCTGTACTTCAGCACAGATTATGACAAATCAAATTGAGCTGGTGACAGGGGAGCTGGGTAGGTGATGTGGCCAGCTGTGGCAAGGCAGCTATGACAGAGACACCTGTTCCCAGGCTAAATTTTGTTTAAAGTTATAGTTGAACTTGGATGTTCAGTTGGACAGGTAATTTCTTGTTAGACTTGGGACCCATCCAAATGAAGGACCTCATGGGGCTGGATGGAGCTGCTCCAAGCAGGAATCAGTATTTTGGTGAGTAGAGCTCCAACAAAATGACAGAGGCCCACAGTGGTTCCCCTTGACCTCCAGATTATCTTTGTGAAAGGAACACCATTCACTGAGATGAAATTCCTGCATAGCATCACTGGTGAGGAACAGGTATTCTCGGCAAAGTGTTGGCATGTTCTCATCCCACATCAAACCCTTCAGAAGTGGTGGCCTGAGAGTAATCCTTCCTAGGGATGTGCACAAATGTTTTGGGGGGCATTCAATCTGAAATGAATTGCATGTCCAAAAATCTGTATTCGTATGAATAGATTGCATTTGAATGTGATAAAATTCTATTCAATATGAATCTATTCATGCGTATTCGTGCAAACATTGTAGATGTACTGGTCATGAATGAATACGTACCTGACACATATCTGATATGAAGAAATATATGTATGATACAAATACATATCTGATATGAATAATACATATCTGATACATTTCCCCAGCTTAACAAATGTCCTTACTATTCATATGAACATACGGAAACATTGGTATTCATTCAAATGTTAGCATACAAATATTGTAACATTCTATTTGAGTCCAAATGCCTAAATTCAGCCGAATTTCAAATGTTACGAATATTCATGCACATCCCGAGTCCTGTCTGTTTTATTCAGAAGTTGTCATTTAAGACAGCGGAGCAACTGTATTTTAGCCTTTAGGTATTATGTAAATAGTGCTTACATTTAAGAAATGAAAAAGCTGCATCTAATACAGACATATCCTCTTCTACATTTCCATATAAACACAGTACTAATTAGTATCAGCCACAAAGATATTTCCCCCATGCTTTTTCCAACAGATATTTAGGCACAGTTGCGAATGCATCAACACTCAGCCCTCCCTGGGTTTTATTTTTCCTCCGTGCTGATTTCAGTTATTTGACACATGAATACTCATTGCACAAGGTGAGATAACAGAAGGATTTTCAAAGCCATATAGAAAGAGTTGCAGATGCCTTTTATTATGTTAATGCAATATGTGCATAAGAATCCATGAGCTATGCTACACTGCTTCCCCTTGTGTCTGATACAGTGAAATCTACAGAAGAGCTTCCAAAAGCTTCTTCTCTCCTCCCCCATGGTCATGCTAGGCCAGATTCTGTTTGTGGTATACAGCACAAATGAAAAAACTGGGTCACATTTCCCTACACAAATCAAATACTCATTTTCTGATCAGGATGGAAGAGCCAGCAAATGCATTCTAGACCTAGGTACTTCTGTCTATAAAACTGGTCCCTGTTCCTCCAAGCTGAACGCACCACATTAGTCATATATGACAGCTCAGAAGCTGCTTCAAAAGCTGTTTTTTGCTGCCTATGAAAACAAAACAAAAAAATGCTAAACAGCTGGAAAACCATAACATATGATTGGTATGCACCATTGGATTTGTGGGCTGCAAACTGTGAAATCCCGTATGAACATATATTATACTGCTATTATGAACTTGCAAAGTCTGCTTTCTCTTGTAATGTAGTAAGTGAAAGCAGCTCAATGCATCACTGCAGAATTCAAGTTTAGATTCATGATTCTCAATGGAACCTATGACCTCTTCCACACTCAGCCCTAGTGCATTCCAGGAAGGGGTCTACGGGGCCTGGATTCCATAGCTCCACCACCTGAATGCTCTATTCACACAGGAAGGATGGAACACAGAGCTGATCTCATGGTTAGAGCGCCAGACTCATACCTTGCAGTCACAGGATTTGATTCCGCAATCCATGAAGCCAGTTGGGAGACCTTGGGCTAGTCACAGGTCTCTTTCTGAGGCCTCACAGCCCCAGCTACCTCACAGGGTGTCTGTTGTGGGGAACAGAAGGTTTGTCAGCTGCTTTGGGTCCCCTTAAATGGGTGAGAAAAGTGGGGTATAAAAGCCAACTATTCTTCTTCTTGAGCGAACTTGAAAGTACTTGAGCAAACTGATTAGGTACTGGAATTGCTGGGGTAATAACATAGATCCTTAAGTCTTTCTTGAAACACACAAAACACAGAAAATTAATAAAGTCCTAGAAATTCCTTGTCTTTCTGTACCCCAGCCTCAGACCCACAGAGTTTCTTCAGTTTCTGATAGCTTTCCCAAACTCTTGATTCTGCATTTAAAAAAACTGAATTTAACTCTTCTTTTTTTTCAGTAAAGCAACTGAAGATCTCTAAAAGCTCTGCTTCTGCTTTTGTACTTGAATACACAATATATAGTTAAACCATGGAGCTTGCTACCACAAGATGAAGTTATGACCAGACCTATTGTGAGAAATGTACATTCAGGGCAAGTTCCCATTCAAGGAATAAAGTGCTATATACAAGGCTATTTACATCGGGATTTACCTCAATATGTAAAGTGTGTTAAAAGGAAGCAGAGCATCTGGCAATCGGATTCAACCTTGATTTTGTGTCCCCACTCTTAAACACTTAAAACACTTCCAAAAACAGATTGGGGAAAGTGATTCTTTCCCCTCCTCAGCCTTTCCCCACCCCTCTCTCCCCATTGCCCAGTGCACATGGCAGCAGCAGCAACTCAAGCCCCATTCGCCCGCTTCACCTCCACAGCCACAATCCCCAGCAGGGGCTCTGTTGCTGCCGCCTACGCACACACACTTAAACATCTCCCAGTTCCTGCAGCAGCTTCACCCCTTTGCCTTTTTAAAGATCAAGAAAGGAGGGAAACAGCCTGAATTGCACATGATTGCCTCTTTCAGTCTTTAGACTTGCGTGGGTGGGAAAGGAAACACTATCAGGTGTGAAGTGGCTGAATTGTTAACAATTAAATAGTCTGTTGTATAGGGGAATACTCTAGTATTCCCACAGCACTAAGGAAGAAATGTTTTAAAAGCAAAAGCGGGGAAAAAACTGGAAAATTCCAGTGTTCATTTATTCCATTTTTAAGTCAAATAATCCTCAAAATACCCCTGAAACTGATTGGGAATGGGGACAAAGAGGATCCAAACCATTCTGAAACAGCTTTAATTGATGGGGGGGGGATGACAAGGGTCCCAACCGTTTTGAAACCATTTTAAAGTGGTAATGGGAACTCGCCTTCACTCTTTTTCTTTGTTTTCCATTCCTTAGCTCAGTTGCTTATTCATAATTGGACTTGTCCCTTTATTCCATGCCTGTCAAGCTTACTGAAATGTTTTAAATGAGGGATTTTACCAATAGCTTTTTCAAAATTGAAATAGATGTCTGTTGGATCACCCTAGTCCATATGTGGAGCTTGACTTAGATGTGAACCATGGATCTTTATCCTCTGAATTTCTAAAGAAATCCTGACAATAATTTTTCAAATTATTAAAAAATATTTACGGTATGTACTGAGACTAAACTTTTAAAATCAAGTTCTTTAGGCCTTAGTTCTTGCCATAATATCAAGGATCCAGTGCATAGATCCTTGAACTTCTAAATTCTAAATGAGCACTCCAAATGTAATTTCAGATCTTTGTTCCTGTCTGCATGAAATGAAAAAAAAAATCACAGATATAAGTTTCATCCCTTGTGACTAAAAATGTGCATATCCATTACTGCTACAGTTTTGTGTGAAGCAGAGTATCCTGGAAATTTCTGAAACCACCCTCAGAACACATTTCACATGTATGGTCTGAACCATAAAGAACATGGGGCATGAACTGCCATGACTCAAATACATAGATCTGTGTCATAGACACTCCTGGGTTTTCACACAGGATCTCCACAAACCTTCCGTCAAACTATACATATTAGTAATATTATTCACAAACAATCCTTAAAAATTACAAACCTGATGCTTTTGGAAAATGCATGAATATGGAACACAGATCCTTTGTGATCCTATAGATTTAAAAAAGATTGTTCATCTGGGGACAAATTGCATCTGCTTGCATACAGAGAAGAAGCAAACACAAACCTTTTGGTTTTTATACAGGGACTCGCCCCACCCTAAATAAATGGGAATGTGGCAACTCTGCAAATTCAGAATGCTTCTCTTCTGCTACTGCTGGCGTGAAACACTTTTGTTGCCTCACCTATGTTATAGAATCTGATGTTGCTCTGCCTGAGCTAAGAGGTCTGCTTCCAGGTATGGAGCTAGGAATGAAACCCTCAAGATCCAACATATACAGGCTGCTTGGAATCCTGTGAATGGCTTTAAATCCATCAACCTATGCTCTGAAGTCCCTGACAAGTCAAAGCCATAATCCTTGATGTGCTACAGAGGAATTTACGATAACCATATTCAGGATCTTGTTAACTTGCTATCAGAATAAAAAAGAAATACAACATCAAATTAACTCCTTAACTAGAACTCTATTTCAGAAGGAAAAGCTGAAATATTCAACAGAAACAACAGTTACTCTTGCATCAAAAAACCTATCTTTTCTTTCTCTGCTTAAAGTAAATTCCAAGGCTTGTCTCCCTGTTCAAAACAATGACACATAACCCCTCCAAAGTGCAGGCAGGCTGTATGCAGAACTGTGTTTGTCACCCCAGTCTCTGATAAGTGCATGCAAAGTTAGGAATGGCAAAACATTACAATAAGGTGAAATAAATATTCCAGTTTAATGGGGTTGCAAGCATAGTTTGTACAGAATTTATTTCATACTGAAAGATCTGAAGAAGAAAAAAAGCTATCTGTCAAAGAAACCCAAGAACAAGGCTTCAATGGAGAAATGTAAAAATCAGAAAATCTATTGTAAGAACAGATGGTGTTTATGTTAGCATATCTCATCTTGCAGCTGAATGAAAGTACTTGAGCAAACTGATTAGATACTGGAATCGTTGGGGTAAGAACATAGATCCTTAAGCCTTTCTTGAAACACACAAAACACAGACGATCAATGAAGTCCTAGAAATTCCTTGTCTTTCCATGCCCCAGCCACAGAGTTTCTTCAGTCTTTGATAGCTTTCTGAAAGTCTTGAGTCTGCATTTCAAAAAATTGAATTTAACCTCCTGTGGTTTTTTTTTTTTTAGTAAAGCAACTGAAAATCTGTAAAAGCTCTGCTTCTGCTTTTGTACCCTTCATTATTGTGGTAATAAGCAATATTCAAGCATTTTGGAGTGATTGGACACTTCTAATTTTTTTCCCAATTTCGTTTTTACTGGTTTCTTCATTTTCAGGAAGTTTCCTTCATGAAAGTGTAAGGTCTCTATGTGAGACTTTATTGGCAACTTACTGCCTAAATTTATGTTGAATGTCATCATAGTATGGTCTCTGTTCCCTAGTGGATCAACCACAGTGACATCTTGTCCTAGATCTTGAACATTACTTAAGATCAAGACCAACCATTTGCTCTAAAGAAGTATCATTTATATCAGGAAATATATCAGGAAATTACAACGGTTCACCCAGGCTACCTTCATACACCATCACTTTATCTTGCCATTTAGCAATATTCCACACTATCTTACTCATAGAATTACTACTTGCTGCCCAGACAGAAGGGCAACAGCACAAGAAAAACAGAGGTGCATACTGGTCTGGCAATGTTGCTTCCTTGATTGTGCAATAGTACATCTGGATATTTCATGATGTGAAATACCTGGAAGTACATGATTGCTGCCCCACATGCATGGACAGCTGCCATTTTTGGTTGCACATGGGCAGTAAGCATTCCAAAGATGGCTGTTTGTGCAAACAGACAGACATCCAGACAGGTAAGTACTCTTGATTTTTCTGTAAAACCCAGGTTGGGATTGATTATCCTACAATCATGTTATTGCAGAATATCACACAAATTATCTTGGGGCTATGTTGGGATTGCTACGGACACATGTGGTGATCCCAACATAGGACAAGGATAATCCCAGGTTTTATACCAGTCTAAGTAAGAGCTGCTGAAGTCCCTCATTATAACTATCCTTGACTTTGTGCATAATTTCTGACCTCATTTTCCAAATGCCAATCTCCCTCATTAGTTCAATTAAAAGGGCAATAGCTTTCTGGCCTACCCACAATGCTCATGTAGATGATTCTATATTCTTTTCTAAAAATCAGTCATTTGAGTTCACCCATTCTGGCATGCAGATCCCTGGCATTTGCATATAAGCACATTTCTCCCTGTGAGTCTTTTGATTAGTGTCATTTTCCCCAGTTTGTTTGGGTCTCCTTGAGTACTCATCGTATCTGATTACATCCTCATAATAAAGCTGCTTAGAAAGAAACCAATTATAAAGAAGGCCATGTTGAAGTGGCATCTATAATCCATGGGAACGTCAGCAACAAGCATAATTTAACAGCTATCAAAGGTCGATCAAACTACAAAATCAAATAATAGAAACTTAACAGACCAAAATATTGCAGGATTTCCGACCTGCAAACAGAGAAGCATTGTGCACATAATACTCCTGTCACAACTGTGGTTAAGGAAAGCCATGTATGGATTCTCAGTGTGGCAGGACTTGGCAATTGTGGAGTAAAAGAAAAATAGCCAGAAAAAGTCACCAGGTATAAAGACCTGCAAATTGAAATAAACGGTCTTTGGCAAAGGAAAGCTATGGTTGTGCTAATGATTATTGGTGAAGTGCTGAAAGGTAGCAAAAATACCTATACCAGGGCCTCAAGGAATCCAGTCTCCGTTGCAATAACAGAGATTGGATGTCCCAAATAGTTGTAACATTTGAAATTCGTATAAATTCATCAGAGTTCGAACATTTGAATTTGCATCAAATGTTGGCACATTCCAAGATTGACATTTGGATTCAAATTGAATGCTTTGGAACATTCATATGAAGCTTCATTACATTCATGAACCTGGGGAGGTAGGAAAGTGGCTGCGGCAGTCACATCTGCAATGGATCTAGAATGGATTCAAAGTGGACTGAGAGTGGATTCAAAGTGGATTCAAGGTGGATTTGATGCATCCAGAGTGGATACATAGGGGATACGTATCAGATATGTAGGGAATTCACATGTAATTCATAGTGGGGATTCAAATAAAATTCATATTGATTGTTCATATCAAATTTGAATCTTACCACATTTGAAGGGGATCTATTCAAACAAATAAGAATTTTCTCGCATTCAATTTGATGTGAATCAAACCCCAAACAAAGCATTCATGTACCTCCCCAGTCCTAAGCTTCTGGTTAAGTTATCTTTATATGGAGACTCAGACAGAGTCACTTTCCATCAATTACAAAACACAGCACTACTGGGAACAGCGTCCATTCTGCAATATGTCTGATTATGCTAGGTATGGGGGTGCAGCTGCAAAGCTCTCAGGCACAGCATGGGCTAATCCAGGTCAGTGCTGTCAGTGCAGATGACATTAATTCCACCCACACCTCCTGTGACTTTTTCCTGTCTCCCCATTTCCCAGGACTAGATATTCAAAAATTAATATTTTTAATGACATTTTTTTCAATACACATTTTTGCCATGATTTTTCTCCATCGCCTTCATTACACGCACTGAGGCAGGCAAATTCACCTTCAGAAAGAGGTGCCTGAGACTTGCAGCACATTGCACTCATGCTCTAAGTGCACCCAGAGCAGGTCGAGAGCAGTGAGCCAATTAATAGGCATCCCTGAACTCTGCTGGTTGGAAGGCAGACAAGAAGGAGTGATAGATTTAATGCAGGTAACACTCTTTCTCCTAGACCAAATCTTCTGCCTCCCAGTGATGTACTTCCTCTCTCCTTCCTTCCCTTGGCACGTTATTCTCACATCCCCCCAGTACAGACACTAAGATCATTTCTACCCTTGGAAGAAGTCTGGTTTAAGAAGTATACCTCCCACATTGCAGTCTAAGGAGCACCCCTGACTAGAGGTTTTTTTTCCACTGACCTCCCTTTATACAGATCTAAGATGATTCGGATTTAAGGATGGGCACTTCCCTTAATCCAGATCAAGTAGATCTGGATTAAGGGAAGTACCCAATGCGTTTCCACGGGTGGTCTAGCACCCAATAGCAATGGGTGCTAGCTTGCCCACAGTGGAAACGCAGGAGCGTTTCCCACATGGGGCCCACCTGTCACCCCAGGTGTTTTGGGGGACAGGGAGTGCAATCTATGTAAACGCTCCTGAGATTCTTTGAAGATCCTCCAGAGCGGCTCCATAGAATCTCCGGAGTGATCTGCCACAAACTTCAAAGTTTCTCCGGAGCCTTTGACAAAGGCATTGCTCTCACATGGGGTCCTCTTTAGAGCCAGTGCTATTCTTCGAAGGCAACTTCTGAGGAACTTCGGAGGAACTTCAGAGCCGGCTTTGGAGAATGTGCACAGGCTTTGAAGCTTTGAAGCCACCCATAGACTCCATTGCCCAATTGTGTTGGAAACAGGCTCTGTATAATCCGGATTTGGTGCCTGAAGCTCCCATTGTAGACCCCTTTAATGGGGTCTACAGGGAAGCTGGATTACAGGTCCTGAAGGACCCATATGATCCAGATTTTCCTAGAACAGGTGTAAACAAATGTGGCTCTAATGGGGTCTGTAGTGGAAATGGGGTCTTCCTGCTCTGAGCCAAATGGGTCATTAATGGGTACTTAGTGCTAGTGGAAAAACACCCTAGGACCCAAAAATATCTGCCTAGTCTGGTATACTGGTAGGCCTCTTTACAGAAGTCTACTGCCATAGTAGCAGTGGTAAACCAGAACACAGGTGTGTGGACAGTACATACCCCATGATCAAGTAGGTCATGGAGAACCCATTTTAGAAGTGCATCAGACCAGAATGCCACCAGAATGGGTCCCCCAGTTGGTTTAAGACCTGAAACTTTCACTCTTGATTGTCAGAGCCTCCAGAGGTGAGCCCAGTGTTGATGTGAGCTTTGGCTGGATCAGGTGGGCTTGGCTGGAACAGCTGTCCCAATGCGGACAGCCTTGTTCTGATGCAGGGATGCTCCCAATGCTTCCAGAATGGCTCGCTCATTCCAAAAAAGCAAGGTAAGTGTGAAGACGACCTATAACAAAGGGTGCATTCAGACATTGGTTACTTATTCTGCTATATTTAGATTTTCTAAAATAAAGCATTAATATTCTGGAATATGCATGCTTTATTGAAGAATATCCACCTATAGTAGAATAAATAACTGACATCTGGATGCAGTAAGCTAAAAGAATATTGATCAAGGAAATGAATTAAAATAAGTAAAACTCTACTCCCTGCAGATCATTAAGGTCCTGGGTCATAGGAAGAGGCCCAGGCCTGCCAGTTGTAACTGACTGCCACTAGCAGTGCCAGGCAAGTGATTTTAGTGGCTCTGAGCTTGCTTGGACCCAAATATGGCTGCTGCACCTGTTGAAGCCTTTTCTGCCAGCACTTTCTGAGCAGCAAATGACTGGACAAAGATGACTTAGCCACAGTTATCCATGTTCTGGTAACCTCTAGACTATACTATTGTTAATATGCTGTACATGGGGCTGTCCTTGAAGAAAGTTCAGAAGCTGCAGCTAGTGCAGAGAGCATCTACTAGATTGCTGGCTGGGACAGCTGGTCGGATGCACATCATGCCAGTCTAAAAAGAGATGCATTGGCTGCACATTCACTACTGAGCCCAATTCAAGGTGTTAACTTTAAATTATAAAGCCCTAAATGACTTGGAGCTCAAATATCTGAAGGAACACCTACTCCCATATCAACCTGCTGATGCCCTAAGATCTGGAGGGGAGGATCTCCTGGTTGTTCCACCACCTTCAGCAGCCAAAGAGGGTGGGCACCCAGGAGAGGGCCTTCTCAGTGATGGCCCCTAGGGTATGGAATAGTCTCTCCCTCGAGGTGCGTCTATCACCTTCATTGTACATGTTTAGGAAGGCAGTGAAGACACACCTCTCTGTCCTGGCCTTCGGTTAACGGGGATACATTTTCCCACTTTCAGATGTTGTTTTAATATATACTGTTATTGTTTTAATATATTTGATTTTAAATGTTGTTACCTGCCCTGAGACCTCCAGGTATAGGGCAGGATAAAAATGCAAATAAATAAATAGATAATAAATTTGCAGTCACTCCTCTCTGCCAGCACTTTCTGAGCAGCAACAGTTCCACTGGTGAACTGTTCCAAGAACTGCAGCAGCCACAGAAGTCAAGAAAACATCTGACAGGTCCCCAGTCTCTCGCTCTGGATGAGATGAGGCATAGATTGTCCTTCTTAAGCAGTGGGGGCTCTGGCAAAGTGAACGCCATCATCAGTAAGCCTATACAGGCCTGTAGAGCCAGGTAGATATTTTTAATGGACATGGGTTGGTTTGGAGCCAGTCCTGCAATCACTTCCCACTGTCTTTAGCAGCTGCAGCTTGAGAATAGAAATCTCCATGGAAATAAAGCAACAAGTTGTCACTTCTTTGTGACCTTCAAGCAGGTGTAGTCATGAAAAAGTTGCTGAGATACACGGCACACATTTGTTTTCTTTCAAGCTGTTCTAGGCATATGTAAAATCAGTCTGGACTGGAGCCTTGGCATACAATGATAAAGGTATGCATTCTTTTTGCAGCCTACATTCCCAGCCCAGGGGCTTTTCTGCACTTTGCTTCCTGTCCACAGAACATGAAAAGTGAGCACTAGCATTCATACTTGTGAATGCTAGTTCATAGCACACACAACCTATATGCCCAGACACTCACCTACATCTGGTCACATGTCCAGGTGCTACCATCTTCTTTGCACTGGCTGTTGTGACTGTGCAAGTGCCAGCACTATCACTGGGATGACAGTGATGCATCACACACACACAGTCACATTTGGGGTCACCTGATGTGCCAGTGTGCTTGCATAGTATGTAAGCTGATCCCCAGCACCCCGAAGTGGTGCAGATAGTCCCACAGCTGGCTGGGTCAGCTTTAGGGTGCATGTGGTGCATGATTTTGTGCACCACCACTAGTAGACTTCTGGGAAGGCAGGAGATGTTTCTGGGTTGAAAACATCTCCTGCAGGTGCAGATCCTTCTGACCAGATGTTATCCAATCGTGAACTATGGGGCCAGGTATGAACTGGCCTCAGATCTGACCCTGCATTCTACACCTGCTTGTTCATTGGGAGTCATCTTCTCATTTACACCAATAAAAGCTTTCCCAATTCATGCAAACAGCAGGTACAGGGGATCTGATGCAAAGTGAGCCTTCAGAATGGGAACACAATTTAATATTTACGTGGCGGTGGCGAGAGGTAGGGGTGATCTGCCCCCATTGGCCCAACAGTAAAAAGACAATGGTGCCAGTAATACCAGTCCATAAAGAAAAATGATTTGGAGGCCACTACAGGTGGCTTGTTCCAAAACAATTAGTGTTTGATATGAGAAATGCTTACCTAGGTTCCCCTTCATATTAGACAATTTAAAATGCTGTGAAAGTTCTGAGTGTTCTTGCCAGTTTATTATAATAAATGTATTCCGGTAACTTTTTGCTTGCTCTGAAGCATCTGGCTGCCTAAGAAGCTGCTATTACCCAAAATAACAATGAGAATTGCCAGCCAACAAAGTAGTAGAACAAAGAAATCATGGAAGAGCTGGGACCTGTAAAATTAAAATTGATCAGTTTCTGCAATGCAAACAGTGGCATGGAACGATGTACTTGTTTAATGCATTGTTGACATGAATATACACGAAAAAAGCTCTTTAGGAAATTATAGCTCTTCTATCAATCTTTATCTAGATAAAAACATGAACACATCTATCAAAATGATACCTATACACACTAGAGAGAGTTTAATTTTCCACTTTACTTACTGATTTTGCACGTATTATTACTAGAAACTACATTTCCAAAGAAAAATCAATCCAGTTCAGCTGCCATATTACTGCTGCTTAGTAATTTCTGATCATTACCTAGCGCACTGTGTGCATTTCCTGCCATCGGTATGGCTCGGTAGGTTATAATCTTTGCTCATCATACTGGACACATTGCTCTTTAATTTGGAACAGCAAATGCATCACAGCACAGTGTTTGTGGTGCTTTTGCACTTCATCTGGCAGATGCCATTTCACTCTGCCCCATAACCTATTCAAATCTGAGAATACATGAGTAATGAGCAGAATGAGTAATGACTGGGAACAAGAGTAGGGGTGGTTAAAACTCCTATGACTGCCATGTGCCTATTTCATAACAGCATGGGGAAGCCAGCAACAGCAAGTGCATCTCAACAGCACTGGCGGAAGCTGTGCCACTACAAACAGGTGCTTAAATACACTTGAAGGCAATTTTTTCCAGCCTTTCCCCCATTCATCAAGCGTCAGCTTGTTCTACCGTCTTGTCTTCTGTAATGATAGTACTGCTGTTTAGCTGTGTTTTTGCTTCCAGACACATTCTATATGTGGAGGAATGTGAAGTCCCAATTGTCCTGTAACAGACAGGAAGATCGACCTTCAGTCGTAGTAACACTATATACAACTGTGTGGGAGAAAGAACTATCGCTGGGTAGTGTCTAGTTCAGTGATGGCGAACCTTTTGAGTTCAGTGTGTCAAAATTTGCAAGAAAACCTAGCTTGACTCAGGTGCTGTGTCACATCTAGAAATATCCATAATTTTGTGATATTTGTAGCTCTAGTAAAAAAGTTATTTTTTTATATATGTATTTTCTTAAAAGCAAAAATGAATAATTCTTTACATTAGTGACTTTTGTTGCTGAATTTCGTTTGCTAAATCTTCAGTTGTAAGTTCATATTTCGTACACTTCAAGAACAAGCAAGCACTACACACCCAGGTGCCAGGGTGACCATGTGTGTCACCCGAAAGGTCTTGGCATGTCACCTGTGACACGCGTGTCATAGGTTGGCCATCACTGGTCTAGTTAAATCAGAATAGGATGAGAAGCACCAATGAGACACCACCTAACAAGGAAGTGCAGCTCAAAACCTGATTGGCTGCCTCAACCCATGTGACAGTGCGTGCCTCCTAAACTCTCGTCATTCTGACAGAGGAAACTATGGAGCTGACTTTTAGTGGGGACTATCAGTTTTCCCTGTGCAGTGAGTATACCGTGATTTTTTCATTTCGACAGCGGGTTTCGACAGCTTAGTCTGGAGGTAACCAAAGTCAGGATCTGCAGTGTGGCAGTTCTTTTAGAACTGAAGCACTTAGGCCCTTTCTGCACAGGCGCTTATTATGGATCATATCCTGGAATAGCCTGCCATAATCTGCACCAACATGCAGGCAACAGGTCCCTATTCTGGGATTTAATCAAGAATAAGGCCCAGGGCAGAAAAGCCCTAAAAGTGGGAAGTGTGCCACATGCACTGCACACATACCCCCTGCCCACCCCCCAGCAGTGCAAACAGAAAAGCCAAGGAAAATCAGTACAGTCTCCAGCTTTGCCTTTCCTGTCCAGGGCTATTTTCAAAAGGCAGAGGAAGTGGCTGTGGAAGCTGGCAATTTTCTGTGCAGTCAAAAATAGGGCTCTGCTTTTTGGCACAAAGTGAGCACTTTAGGTAAGCCCAGACTTCAGTGGTGAGCCAGAAGAGAAAATAAAGGTCCTGTCAGAGTGCTCCCCCCCCCCAATTCTTCCTGTAAAGCAGTTCTAAGACTTTTTTTGCACTGGGCCTTATTTTGATTTATATCTCCGGCTAGGAGCCTGGCATCTTCATGCTGGTGCAGACCATGTCAGACTCTACCCAGGGTCTGCATAGTCTGCATTAGTATGTATACAGCTGGTCCCTTTTCTGAGATAAATAATCTGGCATAAGGCCCAGTGCAGAAAGGTCCTGAGAGTTCTGGTAGTGGGATTTTTTTCCTGACACACTTCAGTGTTATGCAAATCTGGCTGTGTATGGTGGCAACATCTCACTGGCTATTTCCTTCCACTGGATTTGTTATAAAGCTCTGTGGCAATCTATGGATAGTGGAGTAAAGTTTCAACTAGAATCCTAGCAAACTATATTTTGGTCCACTGCATATCAAAATAGAGATCTGGAGGTTCAAAGAGGCTTCCACTCTGGCCCTCAACTCTTCTGCACCACACTTATGGAAGTGTTCCATACGCGATCACTGCTACAGCATGTCCTTGCCACACAATTAAGCTTACATGTGATAGAGAATGCTGTCTCCACCCCCACCCCACCCCCATAATGACTCAGGGGCATTTTTGCACTTTCCTTCCTGACTGTGCTAGGTAATGGCAGTCTTAAGTCCCACATAATCAGTCACTTGCTAGAGACTAATCCTCGCATCCCAGACAACCCCGGAGCACTGGAAGAGGTTGCTGCCCAGAAACTCCAGGTACAGTGAGGGCTAACGTTGCTAAAGGTGTGGAGCATGATTTCATGCTACACACCTAATCAACAATTAGTGAACTTCTGGGAAGGCAAGGAAGGCTTGGAGGCTATAGCAGCCTCCTCCAAGTGCAGATGCCCTTCCCCAGAGGTTCACTAATTGTTGACTCCCAGCCTAAGTGCAAAAAGGCTTCAGGTTCCAAAAGGCAGCTCTGAAGGTGGAAAGAAGGGAGTTTCATTTCAGGTAGCAAAACATTTAATTCTGACTCAGTATGCCATGTACTGACAAAGACGAAAGAAATAATCCATGAGTTTCACTAACTGATCATAATCTCCTATTGTTAATGTCTGAAATCCAGCATTAGAAGGTTAAAAAAAGAAGACTCACTATTGACTATTGCAGGTAAGCACTGGCAGTCAACAGTTTATAGATCCCTTCATGACATTACATCCTCCATATATCCTTTCTGTAGTAATAGCTATCATGAATTGATTGCAAGCTTGGTCAATGAGTACATCTCTTGCTTGTCAAAAAGCGACAATATAGTCGACCAACTCAAGTTGTATCTGGCAGGTCCTTAATCAGCACTAAACATCCCCTACAAGAATACCTCTGTTGTACACTGCATCCACAAATCGGAGAATGATGCCCTGTTACTGCAAAGGATGCCGTGGAAATGTTTAATAACTGAACTTTCAATGTTTTCTTCTTTATGCACATGAAGTCATGGATAAGGACTAAGGGGATGTTTTGGAGTCTTTTGCTCTGTCCCCAGCTGTGTTTTTTAAGTGCCTGCTTTTGAAAATAGGCACTTTACACACAGCATGACAGCTGGCCAAGAAGGGATTTAATAATCCAAATTGGTCTAACGTTTGCTGAGATTGTATGCTTTGAATATTTGAAACAATGACTTTTTCCACATAGGCTGGGCAGTGTTAAAACCACATCCACCAGATAGCAGAGCACTTAATGAATGACCAATTTTCTTTCAATCAGAAGGCGAGCAAATTACGAGTAGGATTCCTGAACACCATTTATCCAGCTCTTTCTAGGCACTGTGTCCTCATTATCACAAGGTCAAGTTTGCATTTCGCTGTAACTCTTAGCAGCCTTCACATATTTGTTTCTCTTCCTCTCTAGGAATTTGCTTCACAAAAAATTCATAAAGTGTATTATTTGTACAGATTATTCTTTCATTTCTGTGGTATGGTAGAGCAAGGCCCCAAATTTGACATAAGTTCAGATTTGGAAGAAATTTACAAAACTGGAAGCTTAGCTTTTCAAAATCTGCCTGGAGCTTACAAGAAACCTCATTCCCATCTGTCTCAAATTGTTGATTCTTGTGCTATGCCAGGATTAATGCTAAATGTTTGCAACAGTACATTTGCAAAATTCACCAAGGCATGCTTCTGAGTTCAAAAGGTTGTCTTCTTGGCACAATCTGATAAATTTCTTTGCTGAAATTTTCCTGAGTTGATATGACATGTTCATTTCTTGATTCATTATTTAGCTTTATCTAAAAAAAAAAATTAAGCTTGTAACCAGTAGATTACTTACAGAATACAATACATGGGTACCATGACACCTTCTTTCATCCAGGTGGCATTCACACCCCAGCATAAATGAATGCTTCAAAACAAAAGTATTTACTTCTTCTCCACATACGGGGCACATGAGATCCACGCATGACACACTTTGCCTCTTCTTCCTCCCAGAGCCAAGCACCTTCTCAGAGCATCAAAGGTAAAATCTGCCTTTAGAACAAAAGAACATAAGAGGAAAGCCCTACTGGATCATGCCACAGCCCATCTAGTTCAGCATCCTGTCTCGTACAATGGCCCACAAGTTGCTTATTGAGCAGAAGACGAAGACAAAATCTTCACTTGTTCTCATTTCCCTGCAAGTGGCCTTGAGGGGCATCCTGGCTGTCTCTCCAACCAGGAAGCAGTATCTAGGCATCAGTTCTTATAACCATTGATACACCTGTCTTCCATGAATTTATCTAATCCTTTTTTAAAGCATCTTGGGCTAGATTAATGGACAGCCCAGCTCAACTTTCCAGTCTGGGAATGAAAATTCCCAACCTCTGCGATTGCTGACTGGAGATTTACTAGCTGTGTGTCCAGAATGTATAATGGCACTGGGTCCCTTGTACTGAGTAGACCAAGCCAGGTGCTAACTGCCATCTGCATGCTGACTAATGCTCCAGAGAACACTTTTGAGCAGTCTTCTCTTGGAGTGAGCTACAGTGCTACATTCACGGCATAGTTCCAGCCAACATTGGCCTAATTCCAACTTGGCTTTTATAGTCTTGTTTGGACTATTTTATAGTCATATTTGAACTATGTTTTTAGCCCTGCTTTAGTCCTGATGACTAAACCACATTTGCATTCTTTATGACACACCACCCGAGTTATGCTCGTTTTTTTGGCGAATTTTGACACACCAAGCTCAAAAGGTTGCCCATCACTGCTATATGGTGTGCTTCCTCAAGGTCATAGTCAAATATATTTGGGGAGGGGGCTCTTTAATGCAGTAAAAATAGGGCAAGACAAATCAGGAAGTCAACAGGTGGTCTGGACGCAAGCATTTTTCAAGGATGCCAGGGAAAGTGTACTTTTGATTACTTAGGCTCATTTTTTTCTAAATCTAGAACATTGATCTATACATGCAACTTCAGAATCCTAGTACGTACGTAATTTCTGATAAATATCCAGCTGTTAGACTCAAAGGAAATTGAAAAAAAGGCTATGTATTTTAACTCAGGAATTCACCAAAGAACACCACACTAAAATGGAACTGAAAATCTAAAATTAAAACAAAATTGTCAAGTGGGTGCAGTAACAAAACAATAGCTGCACACAGTTTGTTCACAGAAATGCTCCCCTAAGACATATGTCTGATATCAGAAACTTTAAATACCTTCTAACTTATTTCTTTAGATCACTTAATTCTGTTACTTTTCACGTTCAGGGATTTGTCTCCTAGATCACAAAACTCTGTATAGTTTCTTTCCTTTCCTTGGCAAAGCCAATGCCATTTGAATGGCAAGTTAAAATTACAGTTATTATTTGCTTTCCTTATAGAAAGCACAGGTCTAAAGCTCTACTAGGGTCTGCATTCTGCACAAAGAGAACTCCTGTGTATTGGCATTAATCTTTCTGGGGGCACAGCAAAAAAATTCAGCATGGTTTGCAATCCATACAAATTTAAACATTCACAGGTGAACTGAACAAGGCCTACCCCATTTGTCCATGAACTGAATATATCCAGCCTTCTTCAGACCTTCACAGAAACTCCAATTTATGTATATTCTAACCAATTATGTATATTCTAACTCCAATATTTATGTATATTATGTATATTCTAATTTATGTATATTCTAATATCTTATGTATATTAGAATATATATAAATATCCAATATTTATGTATATTCTAATATTTATGTATATTCAATCATTGAATATATTTTTGTATATTCAATCACTGAATATATTTTTGTATATTCAATGATTCCTAATCATTCACACTCAAAAATGATTTTTTTAAAAAAAAATCCTGTAATCACACAAACTTTATTCTCAATTTACAAATGAGTTCACATTCTAACTGCATTAACATATTATTCTATTTTGTTACAGAACTCCCTTCAGACAAATAGGTGTCCCTCCCTCACTAGAAAAAAACATATCAAAGGTAAGAAAAATCTTTGAAGACTGTGAGTTTACTATAGGGAATGACTTCTGAAAAAGAGCACATGAAACGTTTAAGAAAACTGTTCTTCATAAATTAAACTTCTACAGTATTATTGCTATACTCATTCAGATTTTTCAGAACTGCAAATGGCTTAGCCATATATAAATATATTGTCTAAAATTTCTTTAATAGAGACAGTATAGATTTGGATAAGAACATCTACATATTTTAAATAATCTTGGGCTACAATGCATGATGGTCCAACATGCAGATGATGATACCAGCATTCAAGTCCATTCACTTTTAAAGACAGGTTTTCAAGCCACTTTGCCATTATCTTAGGATGTGGTAATACTTAAGGTTTAATCCAGCTTCAGTCCACTTTCAGAGTGAGAGAATACATCAGCAAAGTGACAAGCTGTTTCCTTTCAGTGTTAAATAGGGATGTCCACGCATGGTTTTTTGACATTTGATTAAATCAAAATGATTAAATCAAATGTTAGAAAATCCTTATCCGTATGAATAGTTCCCCTTCAAATGTAGTAGTATTCTATTCAATACAAATGTATTTGTATGTATTCATACAAATATCCAATATGAATAAACAGGTATCGGATACGTATCGGATACGTATCAGATACTATCCGACATGAACGCATACGTATTTGATATGTATCCCATACAAATCTGCTCTAAAAGCATTATATTCGACCTGAATCCACTTTTAATCTACTCTTGATCCATGTCAAATGTAAGCTGAATCCATTGCAGATGTGACTGGAGCCGCCACTTTCCTACCTCCCAAGTTTAACGAATGTCTGAACTATTCATATAAATGTCAGGAAACATTGGTATTTGTATGAATGTCAATGTACGAATATCGTAACATTCAATTCATGTACGAATGTCCGAATTGTCTGAATTCATCCAAATAATGAATGTTAAGAATTTTCATGCAACTCAGTAAATTGCAAGAAAGAAAATTGGGATAGATAATGTGGAAAGAAAATTACTGGTCACTTTGCAGGTGGACGAGAGCTGAATTAAACCTTAGATGTGAATGCAGCCCTTAAACCATATGAATTCAAAGTGCAGTGACTGTATGAATAGCTTCAGATGAAATATGTGAAGGTTAGAAGTGAAGCCTTACCACTGACTATCTTCAAGTCTTTCACAGCTGTTTGTTTCTCAGGTGAACAGAGATGTGGTGAATTTGGTGCTTAGCGCTACTTTCTATCATCTGAAATATTTCTGACCAGTATCAGTGGGTTCCACATCAAATGTTTTGTGGCTATTTAATATTTTCCTGAGATAAATTACAGCAAAACCACATTTGTGAGATTTTGAGGGACTTTTGTAATGTAGTTGTTTCAAAGATTTATCTGAAAAGAGTTATTTGGGTGCAGCTTCCTAGCAAAATCAAAAGTTATTTTCAAAGTTAATAGTTTTCTAAAGCTGGATTATCAAAATGTATTATTAGCACAGGGAGGAGGGCATTAAATGTAGAAGCATTTAAATTAAAAGCAGAGTGGTAAGAGCTTAAGCAATCAAGTCAGAGTAACATTTTCCCTAATCCAACTGTTAACACTGACACCACAACATACCGGAGTTCTGTATCTCCACCTGTGCTGCCTTTGTTCAAAATTCTCAGTGCCCAAAATGTAAAACTATTAGCTTTTTTAGTCTCAAAGTATATTTGTTGACTAATTGCATCCTGTTCCTTCTTAGTGAAGCCAGTAAAGTCTTTAAGGTTAAGCTATATGTGTTCTACTAAGAATATCAAGATCTTTTATATTACAGATTGGTATTAGATAACTACCTGTGGATATTCAGTCTGTGCCTCCATTCACCTTAATGGGGTGCTTCCCTGCATCCAAAAAGGCACTTGCTGCCTCCCTATCTCTATTTCTGGCAGCAGCAGGTGCCTTCAAACAGATTGTACATGCTGTTTTTTTAGCACAGTAGCTCACCGAGGCACTTCCAAAGCAGAGCGGTTTCTTCTCACCCTGCATGAGGGTGCTTTGGAAAATGGTGTCTTCTCACTTCAAAATGGAGTTCACGAGGGCACCATGGATAGTGTTCCTCCCCCGCAACACAGAGACACATCAAAATAGATGCAGCCTCAGTTTATCTTTGTTAATTATTAGAATGAATGTTTACAGTGATCCCTACCTTCATAAAGCAGAACACTTACCTGTCTGAAAAATTATGCTTTTTTCAAAGTCTTCTGCATGTCTAGTTTATTTAAATCAGTTGTAGCAGACTGATGGACTACAGCTTCTATCAACCATGGTCACTGGTCATACTATGGCTGGTGATAGATGCTTTGGTGAAGCCCGTAATGAGTGTCATTCTACTTAGTAAGCTCAACATTGAAATAAACATTAACTTGCTCCACTTTAAAAGCAACTTTAATGGACTTTCTGCACTGCTTCACCATGATCCAAACCAAGTCTGAACCAGCAAGGCCTGCTAGTTTGAACCACAGTAAGATTTGGGGCCTTTTGCACTTTGCCTGGTAGTTGTCTTCCACACTGTGCTCACAGTTGTACCATCCACACTGGAAGGAGCCATTTCCAGCTCAGAAACAGCCCCTTCCATGCAGGAGCACATTGAAAGCCAGCAACTGTGCTGACATGTCAGGTGACCCAGAATGTGAGCACATATGTGAGGTGTCACGGTTATCCTGGCGATGCCGCAGGTGCGTGTGGACTGGTGCCAATATCGAGGCAGAAGATGGCAGTGCTTGGATACACATCTGCACCTAAGGTAAGTCTGTGGATGTATGGGTGAAGGGAACATGTGTACTAGCATTCACAGGGCAAGTTCACCTTTCCCGTTCCCCAGACAGGATGGAAAACACGAATTTGTCCATGGTGTGGAATATTGTGGCCTGCATGATCCATACCAACTCAGCAGTGTCCCAGACTTTCTTTGCAAATTTGAGCACATATAACCATCACAATGTATCTTCCAGCCTCTTATTAGACATTCGTGAATTTCCAAGCAGTGATTCTGGCCACATTTCTTCTTTAGTTCAGAGAAAGTCACAGAGGAAATGCTGGGTGAAAATGCCCTGTTTGGGTGTCTTCACAACCCTATTTCAGAACAAAGCGGCACCTGATCGTATAGTGAGCAATGTATTTTAATCATAGAATCATAGAGTTGGAAGGGACCTCTAGGGTGATCGAGTCCACCCCCCTGCTCAATGCAGGATTTCCTAAACCATCCCAGACAGAAGTAGGTCCAACCTCTGCTTGAAGACCTCAGCAAAGTAGAACCCACTACCACCCGCAGTAACCTATTTCACTGACTGATTTCCCTCACTGTCAGGCACTTTTTCCTAACATCTAATGCAGTGGTTCTCAACCTGTGGGTCAGGACCCCTTTAGGGGTTGAACTACCCTTTCAGAGGGGTCATGACGAGTCTCCCACCAACCTTCCTTCCCCCCTCCCAGCTGCCCCACCTCCGTGGTTGGGGGTCTCCACAACATGAGGAACTGCATTAAGGGGTCACGGGCATTAGGAAGGTTGAGAACTGCTGATCTAATGTGTACTGACTCCCTTGTAGTTTCATACCATTGTTTTTAGTCTCCCTGTCTTGTGCAAGTGAGAATAGGGACAATCCCTCTGCGCTGTGACTGCTCTTCAGATACTTGAAGACTGCTTTCATGTCTCTTCTCTGTCTTCTCCTCTGAAGGCTAAACATTCTTAGATCCCCCAAGGGCAGGAAACTGTAATGGAAGGCACCTCACATGGCAAACACATACTTCACAGGAGAGGCAAGTCTGACACCAGAAGGCATCCCTCTAGGTAAGTGGAGAAGCAATCTCTGTTAAGGTCATGCCATATTCCTTCACCTTACTGGATATAAGTATTCTTCAAAATAATTTTCAGGGAGAAATCCTTCAGAACACCTGTGTACTTTTATGCTTCCTTACTTAAATGAAATATAAATCTAACAGATACTAAAAATTCATAGTAAAATATAAATGATCATTACCAAATTAATATTATCTTAAAGCCAGTTGGTAAAGCATCATAAGTCAGCAAGACTTGTAAAATTCAAGGAGCATCTTCTTCACATTTCTCCCAATAAAGCAATCTATAGAATCAACATTTCTTTAAGCCTACGCTACAATGCTGGCCACAGATGTCAAGAAATTTCCATTAGAAAGGTCTTTTTTGGAATCTTCAAAAATCCTTCTGATACCTTACAAAGTGAAGTACCAGTAATTCAGCATTGCAAAACTTTCAGCATTTTTCTTTATAAGCATTTTGGGCTTCTAAAGCTGTTCATCATGTTATGCCTGGATGATTCTGACTGATGTCCCCAAAGATGTCATATTTACTTCTATATTATGAACTGCACATAAGCAATACATGAGCAAGAATTCAACGGCACCTTGTATTCAATGGCCTTAGTATATGATGCTTGGATTTGAATGAGTGGAAAAGATCCAGGTTAGTCTAACAAGTATTTGAAACAATGGAACACTATTATATTTCTTTTCTCAAACAACTGTTTCCTATTTATTAAATTGAACTAGGTAGATTTGGCTGTAATCAACTCATAAGAAGTCAAAGAAAAACTTTGTTTGTGCCAAATGGTTAATAGTCTTGAAGACACTCTGATAACTTAGGTCAGAAAAACCTGCCAGAAGCCTGACAACAAAATCAGACAGAAGCCTGATATCTGGAAAGCAACATGTTTCCCATCCCTTTTCTATGCAATAATACTGCACTACAGATCAGGAAAAAGGGTATATTATAATTCTAACATTATAATTCTCTTTATTTCTTTACTTGTTAAGTAAGGTACAGGGTAAATGTTTGAACTCCTAATGGAGTTCACTACAGATCGCTCCCTGCGTCTCACCCTTGATTCCCACAAATATGGTATTGGTGCTGTATTGGAAAGCATTGGCTCAATTGATTTGCCCTTGGCAGATACTTCACTTAGACAACGCTGCCCTCCCCAGTGAGTAGATGTGTGTGCATGGAGCAAACATCTAAAGTTTACTGGAAGAGAATGGGATACCAAAATTGCTCTCTATTTGGCTAGCAGCTCAGTGAATGCAGAAAAAATATACAAAAATGGCAGTGGATTCCTCAAGTAGAAACCTGAGAAAGGTAATGGACAGTGCAACTGGATTGAGCTGTGTGCAGACAGATCTAGATGAGATGGAATTTGGGATTCCAAATAGAAAAAAACACTTCACCATTATCTCCTCCCCTTATAGAATTAATACAGTATGACCTTGACAGGGCAATAAAGTCAACAAATGAAAAGCATGTGGTGCTAGAAACTGCAATCCCAGCAACTGAGGACATCGCTCCTTTAGCACATGATATGACTGCAACTAGTCCAGTACCTGAACTCACTGCAGAGCTAGATATTCTTAAAAATCAGCTTGTAGATATCTGACCCAGAATGTGTTGCCGAACATATATCTTAGAGGCTTGAGGGAGGGAAAGGAGTCCATAAGTTCACAAAGAGGTAACAGAAATCCAATAAATACAATGCACACACAGTGCACTCTATCTTCACCTGGATACTACAAAAATACAAAAAAAACCAAACCCTCCTTGAGATGTTGTTTTGGCGTTTGAATCATATAACAAGAAGGTAGAAATAGCAGTTGTAAAAATGAATGTTATTACTAAAAATTTATTTTTGTTCCAGCCACTGTGAGTACACCCAACAACCCAGCTGATGAACAAGATGCAACAAATTGTAATAGAGTATATATAAAATGTTAACAATTTTGCTTACCAAGAAATCCAGCAACAAAAACTAAAAGAAAGAATGATGGGAATATCAAACTTCACACTTTATTTCTAAGCATTTAGAATTACACATTTGTTACATGGTTTCTAGGACCCAGTACCAACATGAAGCAAAATCAAGGTAAGAGGCGCCACCAATAATGGAAGCTACCCGTAGTTGAACACTGTGCCTAAAAACAATGTTAAAACTCTATTATACAAGACCAAACCCATGCATGGATCTCCAGGAAAAGCATGTTCATGCCGACATTATCTCCATTAATGAAATTAAAAATATATCCAAAGATGACTCAAGCATTAAAATTAGAGCAGTGCAATAGGCTCAAACAAAAAGGCTACAATAATGCATTTTTTCAACAATGCCAAACAAATAAAAGAGGAGGAAATAAGAGACATATTTCACCCTCTGACATATAAATGGCTACCTTGGTTATCTCTAACAAGTCTGCTAAAATCTACAGAAAAAAGGGCTGCCATCATTAGAACCCAGACACCATTTGAGGGAGTTATTAAAAATGCTATGAAATGAATGAAAGGAATAACTCTGAAAATATATAAAGTTCTAACAAATTCACAAAGTATATCACTGGAAAACTTTGAAGAATAATTGGGAGACAGAAAGTGGAGTTTCTATCACACAACAAGCTGGGCAAAAATTGTCAAATACTAAGCTAGAGTGCCAATTATCTACTCAAATTAAAAGACAAAGTTGCTTTACAGATGGTACAGAATCATAGTTTATATGGCCAGACTAATGGGAATTAGAACACCTACATGTTAGAGAGGATGTCAAGATCTTCCAATCTACTTCCCCTTTGGTAGAAATGTCAAAAAAATTGATATATTCTGGAAGACAGTACAGGAAGACCTTGCAACTATTTTTAATGTTCTGTTCTGCCAACATCCCAGATATACAAAGCTAAGAAAATATTTTACCTCTTGTTCAACACATCAAAACAAGAAATAATCAGGCAATGGGGATGTTAAGATCACCTGAGGAGACAGAAATGGCAAGATGAATTTAGGACCTTATGGTGAATGTATACATCACCTCCCCCAAAACAGAATGAAAGGAGGGGAATCATTGACAAATAATTTAAAAGATAAATTTATGAAGACATGGCAAATATATATATATATATACACCAGACTTGATTATTCTGGATAAAGTATGAATCCTAAACAATCCCTTATTGTAACATAAAAGGTTCTCCAGACACCATTAGAATAAACATAATATACTGAAAAAAGCAATGTGATTCCACTACTTTGATGTCAAATAGGGATAGGGTAGGGAAGATTAGATGAGAGGAGAGGAAATAATGTTAGTAAATAATATGCAACAATTCTAATAATAAATATTAAGAAAAGAATAGACAATGGCCCATAAAACACAGATCTTCAAAGGTATAATGGATGAGATATTTGCTTGTCCTCTTCTCAAACTGACTTCCCCAGAGTAGTAGAAAAAGCATTCTCAACACTGGACATCATCATTCTTTTCTTTTGTTCTAATTCTACTTTTATTTCTGTAAAATACATCCAGGAACTTAAAAAACAGGGGCCACGTCACACTTCAGGCTGTAGTCAACAATTAGGCAACATCTGGGCAGTTACATCTGCACTTGCAGGAGGAGTTTACATGGTAGAAATACCCCCTGCCTGCTCAGAAGTTGCCTAATTGCTGACCAGGTGCAGAGCATGAAATCATGCTGCACAACCTTACCAACTCTTACTCCAACTTACCTGTAAGCATCCAGCCAGTGGCCATTCGCACCTTTGCCGGACAGGCCCTGTTTTGAATGAAGAAGGTCATCCTGGTATAGTTACTTGTATTTCGGATACCACTAGCAGGGTTTAAAGAAACACATTACAAATCAGTTGCTGAAAATCACTGCAGACTCATGTAGATGGTCCTCTGGTTTGATAATATATAGCTTTTATAGCTTTTTAAGTCTTGTGACACTGACTTTGAGGTGGATAGATCCTTGACAACTTGCTTTCAGTTGTCCATTCTTGACTTTCTCTGCCCTATTTGCCTGAAGGCACAAGGGCAATAAAGCAGATGTGTCTTTTGAGAATTACTGTCTCAATATAATTATGGATTTTCGGGGGCGGGAGGACCACATCATGCTACTTAAAAAGCTGTGAAGGTCTAAGGAGGCATATAGTTTCAGCTGAATGGCTAGGCAGTATTGGAGAATAACCAGTGTCAGAAAGAGGTAGCAGGAGTCTATTACTGCAAGTTGTGAGTAATGTGAGATGTTCTAGGTAATGCTGGACTTGAATTTCTATCATTTATTCACTTGGCTGTGCTGGCCGGGGCTGGTGAGGGTTGGGGCTGGCTGGGGGTGATGAGAGTAGACACATAGTCACTCATGTTCTACAAGCTTCATTAAGTTTGAAAATGGGAAAATATAAATCTACTACTGTAGTAACTACAAGGAGATATAAGCAATATGTCTGTGACATTATCTCTTGTGAATGTAGCTGTGGCAAACAGGTGCATTATTTTGGAAGAGGGGGAGGAGATAGGTGCCATATCTGCTTCCTCCTATCTATACAGTACTGGTATATCTCAACTTAACCATCTGTTAATTTGTTATTTCAGTATACCACCTGCTAGACAAGAACTGTATAATATTAATATGATACCTGTGGAAGCAAGAATAAGGAAATCTAGATTCAATAAAAGGTTTAAATGTATCTTCTAGTTCACACTGCTAGTTTTGAATTTGAATGGAATAGGGAGAGGAAGCTTTAAAAATGTCTAAAGGAGACATATTCATCATGTTGTACTAGCACAAGTAGGTCAGCTGGGTTGCTCAATAAAAATTCCTAGCAAATGCACAAGGATGAAATAACATGCTGGCTAAAACCCAAAATCATCACTAAATTGGAGAAAACTGCCCTCTCAGGACAGAAGTCAAAATTAAACATCCTATTTTGTAAAGAATAATATTGCCCCCTTCTGGCTAGTGATGTCCAGGTACATATGTTCAAATAGGTAGCCTGTATAATATCTGTCAGTGTGATGTTCACAATTTGCACTGGTATGCTAGACAATCACATGTGCTGATTTAAGGAGGAAATGCTATGAAAATACTCGAATATACCATAATTTGGATTTCTTTGTACAGAATGATAAATGACAGAAACACCACATCAAAGAAATTTAGCAGATGGTGCCCCAGTAGTCTACATGTGCGGTTTCCAAGGGTATAGACAACAGTGGCCAGGCTATCCCTATCCAGATAGAAACCTACATTGTATATCATCCAAAACTGGCAACAGGTACTCCTGGATACAGAGATCACTTCCATGGAAAGAGATGATTCCATATTCTGTCTTCAGCTGAGCAGTCAGTACTGAAATTCAATTACAAAAGTATGTGGTTAAAGAAAAGCAAGAAATTCTATTTTTACCGACCACTAGGAGGCAGTGCATGGCAGTTTTTGTGTACATAAATTTAACCATAATTTTGGAGGGTGTAGCTCAAAGTTTACTACCGTGACAAAATCATCCTGTCAGGTAGGCCATCAGCGCCAAATCTGTGCAAGTTTTACTGGAGATCCCCAAATTGGCATTGGGGTCCTGGAGGATAGCACCAAGGCCCACACCCATCCCCTAGGCAACTAGTCTCACCCCTCAGACTTTTTCTTCTTTCACAATTTAATTTTCATCATTTGAGTTTGTTCTTTTTGCTAGGGAAAGAAGAAAAAAAATCTTGAAAAAATAACTGTGCTTGCCTTGATCAAACAACTGAAAACATAAAGAACACAGATGTCACACATGAGCTTGAGAAGTTCACACTTTGCTTCCCATCAATGGGAAGCAAAGGGCAAACTTGCCCATGCATAGACTAAGCTTTTGCACTGGCAAGTGCTTAGTTTACACAAACCCTTCCCCCAAGTGTCCGAACGCTAATCCAAGTGCAGATGGTGTCCAGGAACTGCCATCTTCTTTCCCCCAGTGCTGATGCCACCATGTGACTCACTGTGGCAACAGTGACACGTCAGCATGCTTGTCTGTTGCATCACATGACCATCCGGCGCATCTTCCAAACCCAAAAGACATGTGAATGGCTGGCACAGAACCTTACCGGCTCTGTCCATAGTGCAGGGCAAGTGCACATGTTGAGCACATAATCCGACACAAAGGGAGCAGCTCCTGTATGTGCCAGTGCTTCGCCTCAGAGCTCCCTGTGAAGCGGCTTCCAGACAAGTATGGAAAAGCTCCCTAAAGTACATTTCAAACAAACCTACCTGTTCCTTTAACCTTACCTGAGCTGAATTTGATAAGACATTGGTCCCAGAAGCTCTGTCATTCTTTCACCTTTTGGAGAAGGAGGTAGTATTGCTTAATGTGGAATGGATCTTCTCTGGGTTCAAAAACTCCACTGCCTGCTTCCTGCTTGGTGATTTGGAGTAATCATTCTCTGAAGAAGTAAATTGTTTTAAAACAGAATAACCTCTGTTTTGGAGCACCTTTCTGGGTTTGGAGGACTCCACTCCTGCACTTTTTGGTCATGTGAGAGTGACTCATGGAGAGCAAGGCTGAAGACAACAGTTTATTTAGCCACCAGCTATAACAACAGCTGATGCTGTGAGACAGACAGACAGACATAAATAGTGGCACTCAGAACCAAAATATTAGGTTCAACTATTTCAGTGTACCCCAAATTGCCATTAAAAGCAAAGTTGTATCTGTAAGGCACAGGAACACAAACTCTCACAGAATGCTCACAGTTCAACATTTTATTTGATTCATCGGGTGTTTCCGCACAGGGGCAAATAAAACAGGATCTCCGGCAACCAGATTTATTAAAACCAGCTCTGAGGGAAACCGGTTTTAATAGCTCCAGGTGCCCGGTAGATCCGGTTTTATGGGGTAGATCTGCATCTAAGAGATGTGGATCTACCCCGCGCCCATGCCTCCGCACACATGGCACTGATCCAGATTGGAGGCGGGTGCTGTGCGGACACATGGCGCCTGGCAGCCCCTGCCCTTAGGAGCCGTTCCGCGCAGGCATGCTGCCCTGACTTGCATGCCGGCTAATCAGGCGGCATGCAGGACGCAGGCGCACTGCATCCTGGGCGCCTGCTTTCAGTTTCGGGGCGATGCCGGAGAAGTTAGCAGGGGAACCGCCGCGCTCCCCCCAGGGTGGGCTAGGGCGGGCTTTAGGGAAGGTCGCCCTGGCTCCAGAAGCAGCAATCCGCCGCTTCTGGGGCAAGGGCGAGCCACGGCAGTGAGGTCCCCCAGCTCACCATGCTTGGCTCCAGCGAGCCAATCGTGGCGGGCCGGGGGCGGGCCCTCTGTCCCGGATTGGAGATGGGTGCCATGTGTCCACAGAGGGCCCTGGTTTAGCACACTTGCGCTGTGCGGCCGCATCTGAAACGGATGCGGATTCAAAGCGCAAAACCACTGTCAGGGGGTAATGGGGTGTCCCTTACGCCCGTTTATGGTGCATAGCAGAGTCGCGTCTTGGTTCGTGCTTGGAAAGGAATCAATTCTTCTCTCTGCCTCTGTAGAACTTAGGCTGTCAGCATTCCTCCAGCGTAGCTCTCCAGGGTGCTGAACTCCTGCCGTCCCAGGAAAGCTTGCCGGGCTTCTGCGGCTTGCCCCTCCTTCTCCCCCTCTCCAGTGTAAACAAAGAGACAGGGACGCCGTAAATTCTCCGAAGAGGTTTATTGCGTAGCGGTTGCAGTCCTTACATCTTAGCATTCCTCTCAGTCTCCATCAGCTAAGTAAGGCAACGCACAGTCGTATGTGCCCAGTTTTTATACTTTTCCACAAGGTCATTCTGACTCAAATGACACGTCTCACTCCTGACTTTTTGTTGCCCAAGCCAGGACAATCTCTTATGTTGCAATGCTTTATGATGCTGTCATCAGCCTTGAAGAACTGATGATTGTTTGCACACATCACCTATTTTGCCTTCAAGGAGACTCCTGACTAGATACTAAGTTAACTCCTGGTTACCTCTCCTGCTTCCTGTGTGGAACTATTTCCCAATTCACATCTATGCATTTTCCTTTATACCTGACAACCACTTGATATGTGCTGTGCTAAAAACACCCTTTAAGCACACATTAAGTCCAGATAGGTGCAGACACACCCTCCGGAAGTGTGCTTATTTGCCCCTGGTAATGCGGACGCTCCGGCAGCAAACCAGTTTTGCCACCGAAATCCGCATTAAAAACTGGCTCGCTGTGCGGACACCCCTCACCGGAAGTGTCCTACATAGTGACCTCTGTGCGGAGGAGCACATTGGAATGCATGCTTAATGGGTGCTAAAGGGCCTGTGCGGAAGCACCCATCATCAGCAGTTTACATAGGTTAGCACTTTTCCAGCATACATGTAGGAGACATCTGAAAAAGCAAATCAAGTTATTCTAGGTATTGTGGCTATAGATGTGACTTTTTGGATAGAGATGCATCAAGAGTGATCAGACAAGTTATTAAACTCTCTTAATTCTTAAAAATTAGCAGTAAACTCCCTGGAAAAAAAAGAATATCATACCCTTTGCCCATTTCCCCCTAGCAATAGGGAAGGAAACCACTACTGTATCCCTGCCCCCAAACCAAACCTGCATAGAGATTCTCATGGAGGTACCTGTCCTGATTTGAGTGCCTCTTAACATGCTTGGGGGACCTTCCTGCCCCCCTATGCTCTCTTAAGAGCTCAGTTCACGTTGCGCCTCCTATCTGCCCCCCTTAAAACACTGAGGACACGTTGGAAATATTTGGTTGGTTTATTGAAAAACAAGATACACAAAACAAAAAATAGCACAGCTTAAAATAAAAGTTGTCTAGCAGAAGCACCTATCAGTTAGAATAACACTTAACAGGCAACAAAGCCTGAAAAACATACACCATAGAAACAAAGTGTGTTCTACTGAATAGTAATGTTAAAACAAGGAACTTAACAGCAAGTGAAAATAAGAAAGTACAGTGCAAGTAAAGCAAACAAAATCCTACTCTACCCACTCTGACCTCTCTGGACGGACAGAGTAATGCTACTCATTTATCATGCTAGCCTAGAGCAAGAAAAGGAAGATCTCTCTATCTCAGTGAAAAGATAAAGAATCTCCTCCATCTCTTTGGAGTTTCTTTTATTCTAACTTTGTCTCCTTTCCACCAATCTTCTTGAGGTGTACTCAGGCACTTTGGTGATCAGATTGTTCCAGCTGGGATCTTTCTAGGATTGCCTTAAAGTTATAATCATCTTCCTATTTCACTGGAAGAACTCATCCCTGTACAGTTACAAAATTAGAGTTGTTAATTTCATTACCAGATTCTTTACTTAAAACCAGTCCAATACCTTACATACCCATATAATCAACCAGGAATCGGATTTGACTCTGTGGAACTCAATAGCAGAAGCAACATCAAGAAACTCACCTGGATAACTCTCTAGCACTTCTAATCAGATGGTCAAGTGCTGGACAACAAAAAGGTTTCTGGGAAGTTGCTGCTAGAACTAAACTTCCAAAGTTGTTGCATCTGCAGTTTCTAAGCAGCCAATAGGTTTGTGCATGCGTAGTGAGGCTCTATCATCCAGTCTATATTTCTGGTAAAGAGTTCTCATCACTTCCAATAGGAATGTCTCATATTACAAAAACAGTGTGTTCTGAGGGACCTTCTAGCTGCACTGTTATGTTTCTACACTTCAAGTCTTTGGGATAATCATGGGTCATTAGCTTGGGAGGACGAATCCAAAGCTATTAAAGTCCAGATAGGGTTAAGCATGTCCTATTGATTCTGTTGCCTTTGGGAAAAGGGGTATTTTGAACGTCTGAGGAATCCTATAATTGTAGAATATGCTAAGTATGGTAGCATATCTTACTGTGAAAAAAAGTATGATTTGAGTTTTGAAGATTATTTCAAGCTATTCTTCAAATGTTATGTTGCATCTGAGAATTGTGGCCAGTTTCCTCACACTTTCTTAATACAGCACCCTGCAGCAGCACAAACAACAATTAGACTGGCTATTATTGTATTGCAATTAGACTGGCATATTGTATTGCCTTCTGCTTCTCATTGAATTTTCACATTTTCTGTCTTCTGAAAGTGTGGTTCTTCAGATGCTCTTGAACAACAACTCATAGCATTCCATGCCAACCTCAATGGTTTGTACTGTGAGTTATAGTCCAGGAACATCTGGAAGACCAAATTTGAGAACCACTGTGATGCCCACGGGTTTGGTGGGACTTAGCGGGAGTGAGATGTTTAGAATTAATGAATGTGTAGTGAACACAAAACTGTCTACACCAGTTAATGTGGGGTCAAAGTGTTATAAACTGAGTGGTATAGAGGTAAGTGGAGAGAGATTTCTCCCCAGCAACAGTGGGAGGGGGGAATGGAACTCTTGGGAGGAGCCGACCAATCAGGTGGAGGCTAGCGGAGACAGAGCGTATATAAACAAGAGCAGAAAAACCGTTGGTTGTTCTGTATCTGGAGCTTGACTTAGAAAGGAGTTAGGCAGTGCAGATCCGGGTCCTGAGGGGAGTCTAGAATAGAGATTGATCAGGGTCCTGAGCTAGGAAAATAAGTAATATGAACGGCTGGTGTTGAACTGGAACTAACATAAGAGTTGTAAACCATTAAAGTTACTTTTGTTTCAAAGACACTCTGCTTGATTCCTGGCACAGACGCTCAAGGGAGGGGGAAGTGTTGGCATGGAAATATAATGGCAACAGTGTAACCTAAGTGTTGGAGCTCAGCTCAGAAGAAGAAAAAGGCCTAGAAACCTACTATTTAAAAGAGGATTTGAAGTCTGTGGCCTTAGTGGCCAGACTGAAGTGAGCTAGACGCCCGGCTGGGGCTTAATATTTAGTGGCCGCCGGCCGTGGGCGTCACAACCACTGTCAATTGTACCTGAGGCCATTGAAGAAGAAATGCCCTCCCTCATCTAATTATGAACTGAATGTTCTCAGCCATTATGACACCAGTGTGACAAACAAGACAGTCTCTAATTTGCTATTCTTCTCTCATTGTCCAAGTATGTAACATACTCCCTCTCATGCTCATTGTATTTAAAATGGGATTGTGACAATATTTAAGTTTTTAAAGATGTCAATTGATGTTCAAGTGTAGCCTGGGAATACTTGAAAATGGTGCCTCAGTGTTTCCACAGTCCCACTAATTCCCAGTGGAGTTAAGAGTAAGTGCTGCAGGAAACCATTAGATTATTAAGTTCCATCTTCCTACCTTATGTCATAGTAGCAAAAGTCACCATCTAATGGGGAAAACATCGCATTTTCTTGGTAAATTGCACAGCAACCAGACTTGTCACAGAGGGCCACCTATCAAAATCATATGATCTCATGTTTTTATACTCATGATCTTATTACACATGCAATCCAATTTACTTTGGAAAACAAAAGATAACTGTCTGTCGGGGCTCTTTTCATTTGACAATGGAATTTATTATTTGAGCATTCATTTCCTAGAGGGAGAAACAATGTTAAGAAAACTTTAGTTGAGTAACAATAGCCAGAAGGTGACAGTAAAATGGATGTGAAAGCTGTATTGTTAAAGAGATTGAAATATTCATTATTCACAATCTACTTCCTCTTAAAGTTAAATATAAATTTGAAACTTTCTCAGAGACTTAGTCTGTAGAGTGAATGAATGATTGAACAGAAGACATGATGGCATACATAAAATCAAACCTTCAGATCAGGTGTGGGAACATCTGCTTTCATTCCCCAAAGAGAAAGAATTTAATAAAGATAAAATTCCCTCATCCATTATTCTTGTTCCCAGTAAGCAAGCATTATAATTCATAATTTCACTCCGTAGAACATTCTCCCTTTTTGTTTGATAAAAAAATCAGATTGGGACCAAGTAGATATTTGAAACTCACCAGTATGCCATTGCTACAAAATAAAACCAGAATGGTTTACAGTTCCAGAAAGAACAACCACTATAGTAAGAACCATTACACACCTCCACAACATCTGCATCTTTCCTATACTCAAATGTCCATATGTCATAGCCAACTTGTAACAATGAGCAACTAATAGGGGGAAAGAGCATTTTAACATCTTAATGATCTGGGAATGTCCAAGTCAAATGCCTTAGTCTGTAGTAACTCTATGATAATATAACTAGTGTCAGCTCAATTGTTGGCACTGGCAGGAAACAGAAGAAAGGTGAAGTTCTAAATAGGCTGTATTCAGACATCACAAAAAAATGCCTGAGAGGTATCTCAGAAAACAGAGTGGGGCTCTAGTCTTCTCAAGTCTCCTCTAATCCACCTTTTCTAGCTCAGAATGTTCATGGGAAGGGGAAGGGGAAAACTGGTGTGTGAACAATCCCACCTTGAAGCCTTCTCTAAGCTGTCTGACAGCCACCTCAGAGGTGCTTTTTTGGTCATGTCTGATCACAGCGTTAAACAGCCCCTTTTGAACCACATTTTGGTCCACTATATATTTGGGAAATTGGGGGGTATCTCCTTCTGTCCTCTGTGTCTTGATCATCGGCATCTCTGAGGCCAATTCACACTTGGCCCGTAGTTTGCAATAGGTTAACATCTGGGCAGGTGCATCTGCACTTGCAGGAGGTGTTTAGAACCTAGAAACGCCTCCTCCCAGCCCAGATGTTAACCTGTTGTCAACTAGCACTGGTGCACAAAATCATGCACCACACGCATACTGACCTTTACCTAAAACTTGCCTGTCCTGTCTAGCATGTGATCTTTTGCACCATTTCCGGTGTGAGGGGTCATCTGAGATGCCATGCAAGTGTGTTGGCACCTCACATGACCCCAAATATTACTGCTCATGCACAGAGTGTCTTCGTTGCCATGATGATGGAGCCAGCACACACACAGTCACACCAGGCTGCACAATCAAGATGGCGGCACCCTGACAGCAATGGGACATTCACCCAGACACAGGTAAGTCTCTGGGTGTGTTGGGGTTAGTCTACTGTGTATTGCGGTTCCCATCTGTGAACACTAGTAGATGTTAGTCGCCTGTGCACTTTTCCCATTCAGCGGACTGGAAGCCAAGTGCAAAAGCTGCCCTGATCTGGCAAGCACCAAATTGTCTATATCTGCTCTGTGCCTTCAGATTGTAACCCCAAATCCTGATATAGTGCAGTAAGTACCTCTTTAAAATGGCAAGCCAGGGGATGCATATGGAATGTCCACTGTAGAATTGCTTTAATGAAGGTATTGTAATAGGAGACCTATATTCTGGGAGTGACAAGAGCTGGAAAGATAAGACAAAATGGACTATACAGACCTGGTTAAAATATCTAGTGGAACAATTCACATTTGATTATTACAGACAAGTAAGATTAAGACAGCTAGGAATGAAAACGAGAAGAACAATGGAAGATTTATGGAGTCTCCTAATAAGTTACACTGACAGCAATGAAGCAGATATGGATTTAAAAGAAGAAATAAGGAAGATAATTGGGAACAGCTAAGAAAGAAGATGAATTGGCTACCGATGGGGGTTGGGATTAGCAAATGGATGGAGTGGTATTGCAATGACAATATAAAAATAAATATGACGTGTATTATTGGTTATTTTGGGATTTTATGTTATATGTGTGTTGTATTTTTTTAAAGCATAAATAATTAATTAAAAAAGAGTTACTGTCCTTCTTTAAACTTATATATGTAAAAAGTAAAATATAGTTGCTGTAGAAGCAGTGATAGTTCAAGCTTATCACATAAATGCAACACTGGGTGCTGGGGGAATATGTGACATTTGTCCAAAATAGGGTCAACAACAATAAAATTCTCCCCTTTTCTAGGCACTAAAAATCTGACAGCATCCTTCCAAATAGTCAGTTTAGCTTGCAGATCTCTTTTTGATAGCTTTTGTCAAAAAAAAGGGGAGACTAATTTACAATAAATTAATAAAGTAAATCAGAGGCAGACAGCAAAGAGAAGGCTGCCACAGTTCATGGTATAGAAATAGGAAAGGAGGAGGCAACCGTTTCTGAGGGAAAGAGATGAATATGCTGTCATGGTGCCAAGCAGAAGTTAAGAGCAGAGTGCCCTGATGCTGCATGGGTGACAATCAAGCAGTTAGTAGTATTATGAACTGGTTTATCCCATTTTACCAAAGCTTTCACTGCCTCTCAGGCTTAATGCCAATTGGCAAAGTGCTGGATTAAGCAAATGAAGAAGTGGAAAGAGATAGACCCAGCAAAGCACACTGCACTGGGATTTTCTTAGCCAGCCAGAATTTGGTTGCTAAGTGCAGGTGAGCAGAATTCAATGGGAACATAAGTCTGGAAAACCAGACTCAAAGGCCGTGTCTTCACGGCAACCTTATTTTGGATTCAAAACGTTTTCAATCCTTGGAGTCCGCACGGCAGTTTGGCTTAACATGCTTTTCCTGTGTTAAACCACCCCAAAGCGTGGTGAATCTCAATCCCGATTTCAACAGGTCTCACTCCGGATCGTGCGCTTGAAGCGTTTTACATGTTTTACTGTGTGGACAGTACCATTTTAAGAGATGAGAATCCATGTTTAGGGTTTCCCTCTCCCAATAGCTTGCTTCCAAAAACAGTGATTTCAGTGTAAAAATCCACTTAACAGGGATCGCTACACTGTAGTGATGGAACTACTTCACACCTTGATGGTTGGAATAACAATGTTGCAATTTTGCACAATTCTAGCTCTTTGGAGTTCTGACTTTAGAAAGGGAAAGGGAGGAAAGCAGCTGAATGTGAATGTTTAAAGCAAAGGGGCTTTAGTTGCCGCTGCTGCTGTGTGCCCTGAGCAATGGGGAGAGGAGGGGAAAGAATCGCTGGCTGGCTGCCTGCTGCCATTTTTCCTCCATCCGTGGAAGCGGCAGCCACTCAGCCACCCAGCTAGGCTCCGTGAAGGGGTCCCTTATGGGTGTCGCGTCCATGCCAGGAGGAAGAGGGCAGGGCAGCCCCGAAAAGCAGCTTTTAGAAAGTAGCCACTTGAGTCCCCCCTTGAGTCACGTACGCCACGTACGATCCTCAGAATCCGGCTCCAACGCGATTAAGTTAAAAGTAATGGGAACAGGCAAATTCGTGTTTGCATCCAGTTCTATTATTTCGGTTTAGGGAAAGCGAAATAAGTTTGCTGTGGGGATTTGCCCAAAATGGACTAACTTTGATCACACTCAATACCTGATAATCCTTAGTTTGTCCTCAGTTTGGTCCACTATGCTCATATCTTTCTGTTCCCATCCTAAGATTTCTTTACCAGACTTTTTTAGATCTCCACCCCTCTCCACCATCACAACACTCTCTGCGTGTAATCACATTCTGACCAAAAGGGAAGGGAAATTTATGCAGTACCCACCCATTATACTACAATTCAGCCCCCTTTAGTCCTCTTCCCTAATTACACCCAAAAAATGAAAATGGATTAACACTTCATAACGGCTTGAGACCTGTTAAAATCAGGACTCAAGAAACTATGGGCTTGTCCCCATGCTGAAAATATTCCGAAATTATTCTGAGTCTGTCTCAGAAATGTCTCCATGCAAAGCCCTAATATGGGCTACATGCAAGACAATACGTGTCAAAAAAAACCCACTTAGCAAGTGTACTACATCCGAAATAAGGGGCTAGCACATATTGTCCTGGGGTCATGCGGACGCTCCTGGGTTATTTGGGGTGGAGCTTGGCGGCCGCAGTATTAGCGGGCAGGGTTTTGCCTCTGCTCCCTGTTCCTGCCATTTGTTGTTTTCCTTTAAAGCCTCACTTCCATAGCTAGTGAAGCTATAATCTTTAAAAAAATAAAAAACTTGAATACTGGTTTGGGGAAGTAGAAATTCGTCTGCTCAAGATTCTATTTAGAATTTCAGAACCAGAGTTGCAGGGCAATAAAAACATGCAGATGTGTGCACCTCCACTAACCTGTGGCGGCCAAGGAAGAGAATGATCTGCTTTTAGTTATGCTTTTAACTGTGGTGGCCAAGGATAGGAATGATCTTTGTGTTCATGGAGGTGTTTGCTTGTCATTGCTGCAGCTGTTTGCCTGTCATCACTGCAGTGGGTGGGACAGGTTATGGTGACGTCAACCTGGCTTCCTATCGGGAGAGGGTGGGTTGGGAGAAAAAGATGCAGGTTCATGCTGCGGCTTCCATGGGAACAGACACGTGTGATTTGAATCCGCGTTGCCCCAAACCACATGGGGACACTTTATGGCGAGTTACAATGCAGATTTTTATGACACTCATAACAAGCAAAGCAACCGGCTTCCATGGGGATGCACCCTATGATTGAAGGGAGGAAAGTCCACAGATAAGACTAAAAAGGTGTAAGCAGTGGGGTCCAAAGATGGACTGAAGAAGGATTAAATTGAAGGTGTGACCATGGCCATTGCTGCAAATGCACCATCTGTCCAGATCCTAAGTTTCTGGTATAAGCAGTAAAATCAATATAGAATATAAGGCAAGAATCAATGCCAATGCCAATATGAATTGTGTCTCTGTGTGTATCAAAGTCTAGGACCATTTGTATCATTAAAACATCACACTGCAGAGTCACTATCAATGATCCACTAGTGAGCACCAAATGGCTGAATAAAAGTATGTTTTGGAAAAACGCTATACACTTTTTAGAGTCAGCACCAAGATTTTACAAGCTAAACAACACCAGCGAAAATAGATTTCCACAGGCAATGACATAACCCTCCAAAGATCTGTGTAATTGGATAGGTCAGAAAGCCTAGCCATAAACCATTTGCCGCTTCATATGCCTTAAAGTAAACTGGCGGTTCTTTAAATATAATTATCATATGCTTGCAGCAAACAAATGGCAACATCCTAGTTGCACCATTCTGTTCAACTTGTAGATTCTGAATCAAAGTGTGGAAGTTGGCATAATGAGAAAGCTATGGATGATTAGGCGTTCGTTAGAATTATGAGAGCTCAGCCAAATCAAAGTAAAATGCCGCCTTGCAGAAACAGCAAGAAAGATAATACTGATTAGCAAACTTTTTGTTTGCTAGCTTGATGTTTCAGATTGGAATGTGCGATGGCATACCTTTTGAGTTACACATGTAGCCAAACTCCAGTCATCAGATAGACACTGATTTGACTCTAAAATCCTGTAATGTTTATTATTGCTTAGGGATGTGCATGATTTCGCCCCCCCCCCTGTTCAAATGCAGCTTTGCATTTGTGTGAATGGAACCACTTTGAATGAACTAGGCTTCAAATTTGCTTTGAATCTCTGCTGCCACCTGTCTTGCCTCGAAATCCACTCTGAATTGGAACTGAATCAGATCTGAAGCTTCGACCAAAGGCACAAAAGCTTAGAGTTAGGGTCAGGCTTTGAGTATAGCCAATATTTGATTCAAATGCAAAGTTTCAAACCTTTGCAACTTGTACGAATTGCAGAGGTGACAAACATTTTTTGCCCATCCCTGTGTGAATGTAATCTTTTCTATAGGGTATAAAATCTCTGAGCCCCAATGTATTGATGTGACTTTGATCCCAGAAGGAGCACCCCAATGCGCTGGAAATAAACTGCAGTAGCCTTGCTTATCTGCTTTGCCCTGCTTTGATTATTCTTGCTACAACAGTTTGGTGACAAGGATGTGATGGCTGGGTTTAGGAATACTGTCCAGAGGCTAATAGTGAAGGAGGCCCCTCTAAGAAGAGTGTATATAGGAATTGATGAGCACTTGCTAAGCTATGCATGGTCCCTGCTAAATTTCCAAATAAAATAATTCCCACATGTTCCCGAGCTGCAGATGTTTTACTGTCCTTTTGCTTTTGTGAGACCACCAGCTGTGATTGAAGGGGTCTAGAAGGCACAGGGGACTGAAAGGCACTATGCTTTGATGGTATATAGCCTGTATGCGCAAGGTAAAAATAAACACTTGGCAACCAGAGGTGATCCTCACTGTGCAATCCACAAAGGACCAATGGCCAACATGGTCTAACAGGCCTAAACTTTTGTGGTGAGCAGTCAGAGGAAATCATCTTTTCACTGGAACACCAGCAGAAATCAGATAAGTATACTGTGAAGTCTTGGGTCTGCCATTTCCTCTCCTCTGATTTAGTTCCCCCTGTTTATAGGTTTCCCCGGTAGTGCAGATGTCTTCCTTTGTATTAGTTCTGGGTGGAGCTCGGAAAACCCCCTAGAGGCCAGCTTCAGTTCCATTTGCCTGTATATATAGAGTGCTTCCTGCTGCATTCTTTCTCTTTCTGCAACAGAGCCAAAGAGCAGAGGCTTTGGCTTTGTCTGGTAAACCCTAGGCCCAAGCAATCCAAACAGGCATCCTTAACACGTATTTGTGCTTATACCACCAAAGCATCCTTTGTAATGTATTGTTTTAAGTTGTTTCAAGTTAGTCCCAGGTGGAATTAACACTTTATTTGTTTTCAGTAAACTCATTTTGGTTACCTTTCAGCCTGCCAAAGGTGTTTCTGTGTTTTAAGGGTCTTAATCTTAACAGAAACTATACAGATAGCCCCCGAGTCAAGTACCAGATGCTATAGTTTCCTCATAGGCTCAGGTGTGCCATCACGTATATTTTAATATATACTTGCCCTGCACTTTTATTCCCTAGGAGCAACCACAGCTATGACATCTTGTGGCACCGAGAAGACATTTTGAGCCTTTCTGCATATCAACATTGCCATCCTACCCAAATGCATCCCTTCCACAGAAGTCGTGCATAGGCTGTTTGAGGGGTTGTACTAGGAGTGTTCTACTGCTCCACAGCTTCTGAAGACTGGGGATGGCCACGCACACTGGCAGCCATGCCAAGATGGAAGTGCTTTATGTGATTCACACTGGAGCATGTTTCACAACCCAAGGGTAAAATTGGTCTTCATCACAGAGCTGGTTTGACAGTGATCCAAAGAAGATTATAGAAGTCTTGGAATGCTGGGGAGAACATGAATACAGTTGAAGTACCCTGACATAAATAATAGGCCAATGCTAAACAAATTTGCTCAGCTACAAGCCCCACTGAGTTTTTGGGTAAATACATCTAGGATTGCGGTTCATAATATTTTAGCTAAAAACCCATGGTACTGAAGCACGACAAATCTCCTGGCACAAAGTGACTTGTAAAATATCAAGCTAGATCACCATTTCAGCTTTTATGTGTATTCCCATTTCACTGAAGCACAATCATCCAAAATTGAAATGAAAATGTTGTTAAAAGATCCTCCTGCTTTGTGAACTCATTCCTGCTTTTGGGTCCCACAGCAAGAATGAATTTCCATGCTACTTCTCAGTATGTACTGATTACTCTTCTGTCTCTCTTCATGCTATGTAGATCTCTAACTACCCTCTTCTCTTTTCCCTCCGTTTCACCCATCTAATGTGTGGCTTTCCTGCCAAGCCTGTTAAATGAAACTAAAGTCAGCACCAGAGCACAGAGATTGCCTTGTAGTCACAGTTGATTGCTGTAATATTCTGCTCAAAACCAGATGGAAAATCTCAAACAACAGAAGGCTGTTTTCTTTTTAACTATTCACAAATCAAGTTGAGTTTAGTAGCTCAAAATAAATGCACTCTCCTTATCTTCTGTTTACATACTTAAATAGAAGTTTCTTAAGATTCTGTTCTAGACATCACTATTGTTCAAGTCCTTTGTCAAGCAGAGAAGCTTTTCATCCTGAGAAGTTCATTTCAGGAAACTTTGTCCAAGAACTTTGCGTGTGCTATGCTCAAACTGGTGCATGTGTGTAAGAGAGTATAAGATTCTATCAGCTGGCCTTGCTATAAATGACTGCTTCCTGCTTGCCATTCTACTCATGTGTATGAGTTCAGTAAAAAGTTGGAAGACCGTAGGTGTGTAGCTGTCAAACACATATCAGGTCCAAAAAGTGCTACTTTGAGCACCTGAGAGAAATGCCATTAAAATGAGAGGAACTGTCTCTGTAGACCCATCTGTCAACACCTAATAATGTACACTCTGTTCATATCACAGTATCATGCAGCTTCCCAAAGGTAATCAGTACCTTTTGCGGGGAGGGATGGGTAAATTTACTAGTACTGGTTCTAGCTGGCATAAAAAGACTGTATGTGTTATCCCATGCCAACCTCCTTTGAGGAGATATAAGATAGGAAGTCACAAGGAGACCTAGCCCAGGTGAAGATTTGCAGCAATCCTTCTCTGCATTTATCTACATTCTGGTAAACTCCCTCTACAGATCCACTAGTTCTGGGAAGATGCCTCCAATAGACTGGCAGAGTTCCCCACTACTTTCTGGAACAGATCTCCTATCAGACATCACTATTCCATACAATCCAGCTCTGAATAACAGAGGCCCCATCCACACAAATTCTTGAAGTTAACCCTAGGGTGAGAAGAAAATGAGGCAGGGAAGCATCCTCAGCCTCTCAGCTGCCCTAAACCATACTTTCAGCACCCTTTACGAAAACCATTATCAAGTCCCTTTACAGCACTTTAGGCAGAGGCATTCACTTTCCCCTTCATGTGGATGAACACAGGAAGGAGGAAGTGACCATGAGGCTGAAATTGTGTCCTTGATCACCCTGGAACAGTAAGGCACTTTACAGCCACATGTCTTGGTTCACTGCTTGAATCTTAAGGGTCTCTGGAAGGGGGGAGGGGTAGAAGTTGCACCTGTGGCATCATTTCCCTTGCCACCATGTGGATTCAGGCCCTTTCTGCATATACCATTAGTCAAGAACAAGAACTCACCTATGGAGTCTTCTCGTACTCATTCACCATTAACATGCTCCCCTCTATTAGTATGCTCTCCACTTTCTGTTAGTACACAGAAGATGGAGCATGATCAAGGAGGCACAGATTTCTATTACCCATAGACTCATTTAATCAAGTGTCATGCCTCCAGAGCATCTTTGATGCTCTGAGACATATATTTAGTTGAGATTATAATAGGCTTTTCTATGTATTAGTTTAGAAGGGGAAAAAGATGTTTATAGCTTTAAGAAAGAAAAGGATTGTGGGAAATTCTAGGGTCTTATACTGCCTCTCCAGTTAGTTTCAGTTTTGTGTGTGTAATGAGTTTGCACCCAAATCAGACCTGGAGAGAGCATTTTCCTTTGACAAAGACAAAGTCCACAGAAGAAGAAAGATAAAGTCCACAGAAGAGAGATAATGTCCACAGAAGAAGAAAGATAAAACACACAAAGAAGAGAGAACAAGGTATTTAACCAAGACTGTTGAGAGAAAAGAAATTATTTCATGTGATGTGTGTTTGTAACCAGTAAAGCCTTTAAAAATCTAAGAAGTTTGTGGACAAGTCTTATGTTCAGGCTGTGTTTCCTAGAGCCAGAGATATTTCACTACATGCCAGTTCATAGCATTGCTCTGGGGACAAAACATCAAGTCTCCCAGAGGATTTGCAGGTTGTGATTCAGAACACAGGAGATGGGCAGAAGACACATTTCCTGTGTTCTGGACTAGTGAGGAACAAATTTCAGCAGCATGCCAAAGCCTACTGCCTGATGCGTATCCAGCAGAGGTTCTTGCTCCTAGCCCTCAGAGTGTTCAGAGCCCAGTCTCAAAGTCCACATGCGCTTCAAGGCTGGGGCAGGGGCTGATCTGAACCAGTGCCATTGTGGACACAGCACTGTTCCAGTTTCCATGGTTGGAACCAGCAGGCCTGGCTGTTTCAGACCCAGTGATTCTGACCATGAAGAGGCAAACACTTAAACAGCTTCAGACAAGTGTCCAAGGTTTAGTCATACCTGCAATGTCCCCCACACCTTCCACCCCAAGGTAGGAAATGGCATGGATGAGAAACTGGAGTGTTCTTAGCAATTCAGAGAGCTCTGAAACTCATTTTACCTAACAACGTCTTACATAGGCTTATAGTATGTTGGCATAAACAGCTAAATTACAGTTTTCTGAAGAAGTCAACAAAAACTTCTTCCCATTGGTACTATCCCACTATTTGTGCCCAAAGCTGAAAGTAAGTGCACCAACCTTTTCATGTGCATGGAAAAGTTCATGAATCTAGAAAATGAATATTACACATACTGGCATCATTCTAACTGATCAGAGGGAATAACTGAGCCATAAGTTTCTATGGGGGTTTCGGAGTGGCTAATCCATGGAACAGTTGGCAGAATAGCACTTTTAGGGTGCATCCTCATACAAGTTTAAATCTGAATCAAATCTGTTTTCAGGATCGGGAGATCCTTTTTTAAAAAAAAAAAAATTCCCAGACTTTGTGAGGACTATTCTGCAAAAATCCACAGAAAAAACATCCTCATTAAAACTGTTCTCAGTCCCCTTTTGGAGCCCAGCCTGCATTATTTTTTTGCCTTTGGGAACTCTACGGAACTATTTGGGGTGGGAATCTATCCTTCTGGCCAATGCTTGCAAAATGTGGGTGGGATTTCACAGCTGCGAAGGTCTCCCCCTTCCCCTCACCATGCCTGCTCTGAACACACTGTGATTAGGAGAGATACCGCTGCAGGAAGAGTTTTTAAAAACATAAGTCTCAAGAGACAGATACATTATAGCAAGGCTGCCTCAGAAGGGGAAAGTGAAGCCATGAGCCCGAGCCTCTGTTTTACAAAGGGAAACTGAGGGAAACTGAAATGGAGAGTAATAGCCTTCCCCCCCCCCCCCCTCATGTGAGCTGTCAGCATCCGTTTTGAAAGGGAATTTGTGCTATCGGTTCTCCTGTTTAAGCACAACCAGGGAGAACCGGCAGGGAAGGAGCTTCCTATTTGAAAAGGAGAATGTGAAAGGGATCATTGCTTTTTTCTTTCACTCAGCTGATTCTGTGGAGCAGGCTTAAAAGGGGTTGGACAGGGGTGGAGATTAAAAGGTCCTGTTTCTCCATGTTGGTGTTTTTTTTATTCAGTTTGAGTGGGAACAGCCTGTGTTATCCTCAAGGAAATGGGAACACCCAGAATGCGCACTCAGTCTTGAATCCAGATTTTAAAAGTCCAATCTGGATTTAAAAAGTCAAGTGGGAATGCAGCTTTAGAGTTTTTAACAGCCTAGAATAAGCATTTGTTTGCCAGTGAGAATGGCTTTGATGAAGCTGTTTCTTTGTTAAGATGATTGGTTGAGAGGCAGTGGAATAAAAACTGAAGAAATATTTATAGAATATATACATATGGGCTTTATGCACCAGAATGCAGTGCAGATGGGAGAAATTGAGGTTTCCACCTTGTCTTCACATTTCCATCCTAAAAGTCCCAATCCACAAACTATCGGTTATGTTGTTCAGGCAACCACTGCTTCAGGGCAGCCATAAATTAATTAGGAGACTTGAAAGCTGAGCCAAGCAACTGCTTTCTTAGCAAGAACTTGCAGAGGGACTGAGCAGAGCACAGCAAAGCCAAAAACCAGATTGGGAAGTTTTTGCCATGGTGAACAGTCCATCTGACTGAGCATATCAGCAGCTGAGAATGTCAAGTCAGGAGTCAGAGTTGCAGGAAAGTTCACATTGATCTGTGTCAGACAATCAGAATACAACTCCTCCCTGCTTAATATCTTGAGTCAGTTAAGAGCTTTCATGAGAAGTATGACCTCTGTAGACTCTCTGGCTTGTCTCAGCCAGTGAAACACTCCTGTGGATTCTTGTCCTCTGAGTAGGTACATGCTACCCATGGTGCTAATGGAGTGAGAGCAGATCAGTTTCTTCAGCCGATTAGGGCTACTCCAGGCTGGGTCCCTTCTTGGGATCTGGACTCCTTGAAAATGGCAACAACAGCTAATGGGCTAGTTTTGCTTACTTGTCCTCATCTCCAGAGCTATCACTCTGTCAGGGAGAGGCAGCATGACACCATTGTTGGTAGCATTTCAGGGTATGATCAGATAATGTATTAATCCAGCTTCTTGCACTTGTATGATCAGATAATGTATTAATCCAGCTTCTTGTATGATCAGATAATGTATTAATCCAGCTTCTTCTTTACCTATTCAAGGTGTTAACTCTGACTTATAAGGCCCTAAATGATTTGGGCCCCAAATATCTAAGGAACACCTTCTCCCATGCCAACCTGCCCGTGCCTTAAGATCTAGTGGTGAGGCCCTTTTGGTTGTCCCACAACCTTCAACAGTGAGGCTGGTGGGCACCCGGGAGAGGGCCTTTTCGGCGATGGCCCACAGATTATGGAATGGTCTCCCCCTCAAGGTGTGTCATGCCCCTTCCTTATTTATATTTAGGAAGGCAGTAAAGACGCACCTCTTTGCCCTGGCCTTTGACTGAGAAGCTGCCAACTCTGTTCGCCCATGCATTTTGGATTTGGTCTGCGGGAAGCAGACCAATTCCCCCCACACTGTGCCAGACCAGGGCCAAATTTGGTACCTGAAATTTGGCACGGTTTGGGGGTCCAGCATGCATTGATAGTGAACCGATCCCACACATGAGGACGATCACAGGCTATCTGTGAAGGAGATTGGTGCTCACGTCATTAGGAGGTGAAGTGTGCTTGCTGTTCCTGCCCTGTGCACTGGAGATCGCAGCTGCTGACATTTTAAAATCCTGATTGCCAAGGCAGGCAGGATACTGGCTTAATTTTTGTGCATTTTCCACAGAAATATTTCCATCCCCATTTCCCAAATTCCAAGGCAGGTAGGATAATGGCTTGATTTTTGTTCCAATTCCAAAAATTTTCAACCCTCGTTGCCCAATCGCCCAGGCGATCATGAAATAAAGGCTTGATTTTCTCCCTTTTAAACTTGGCAGGCATTCTCACAGTTCCCAGTGGAATGGAGGTGCGCAAAACTGCTCAAGCGCCTAACTGCCGCTAAACCTCATAGTGGGTTTCGGTCTTTGAAAATTATCTATAAATTAATTATTATGAAGTAAGCTTTATTTTAACTTTTTTTTCCTGTGCCTCCCAGTCCAGTCCTGGCTTTCACTGCTGCAAAGGGAGGGGGGATGTGGCACAAGGGTGAGCTGAAGTCAATCCAGCTTCCAATGGGGAGAGAGGGGGAGGAGAGGAGGGGGCATTGCTCCCCCATGCTAGGGTTTGGCACGGTTTGCATGGGGACGTTTCCATCTGTGCCCAACCCACACCTAACCTGAATTGTTAGAAGTGGCATGGGGATGCCCGAGATTCCATCTTGGTCCCATACCCAGTCCTATGCGAGCCCAATTAGGGCCCAAATAGCGCCAAACAGTTTGCATGGGGACACGGCCAATGTCTTCAGTGGGATCTAGTTGGCCTAACTATATAATCAAAAAAGCAAAAACAAAAAAGGCTTAAACAACAGGGCAATATGCTACTTTGTGGCCTTTGCCTTTAAATATCTTCAGGCTATCTAAGAAGCAGTGAGTTAAAATAATGAGAGAGAGAGCAGAAAATTCTTAAAGAGAGCACGTGAACAACCATTTAATGCTTAATGTAATTTTAACACTAATGTGTTGCTCTTTGTAGGAACTCATTGCCATTCTTCTCATACAGCTGCTATGACGGAATGAGAAGCAGCACATTAGGGAGATGAAACTGCATGTACTAAAGAGAGTGTTTCCATCTCTGCGCGATCACTTGCCATCTATGTACGAGCATCCCTCTGCCTTGCACTCATCTCGTTCAGATGACAGCACGACCCTGGAGAAAACATTATAGAGGAATGGAAATCAGTCTCATCTTGAATCAATTAAAAGTGGAAAGAGGGGGGGGCTCTCCCACACTTAGAACTACAAATGTGCATTGGGCAAACAGAGTTGGCAGCTTCTTGTGGGAGGGCATTCATCTGCTGTGCTAAATAATGAAAAACTGTGGAATTGGAAACTACAACTTGACCCACTCTCTTTCCTTTGCCTTTCTCTGTCACACAGCACTAGAACCAGGGTCCAGGTGGGAGGAAAAGAGAAAGAGCTAGGTAGCCAAACAGGTTTTATCCTGCTGCAACTCTGTGATCAAGGACTCCTCCCACAGGAGGCCCAATTCAGGTTAATGGAGCAGGAAGGGGGTCTGGGTCTGAGAGGAAGGGGACAAAAAGATGGAAAATTCTGACTTCCTCTGCAGGTACTGATCTTAATCAAAATAGGAATAATAGTTCCTGTTTTCAATACATTAATCCTTAGAGCATCCTAGGTAAAGATCTTCCCAGATAGTTACTGTGAACAATAGCATGGTCTCCTTCTTTGTTTTGCATAAAATTCTGACAGTAATCAAACTTAAGTGAGAGGATTTTCCCTCCTTGCCTGGCCAGCCTTCTCAAATATAAATTTGTAATACTGGCTGTGGCTAAGAAATATCCTGTTTTTAAGATTTTTATATCTATATATAATGTAAAATACATTTTGTTGACCTGGCACAGTATTGATAATATATACATATTTTATCAGATCTGCCCGTTAATTGTGATAAATGCTAATTATCACATTTGCCAAAAAACTATAAGGCGACCTTTGCCTGGCAATGTCAGAGAGAGAGAGAGAAGAGGGTCTTTGGGGCGTCCATAGGCTTACATCTGAATGTCTTTAAGAAAGGATTAGAATTTATGGAGGACAAGTGTATCAGTGGCTACTAGAATGGATGCCTCTGGGCTGTAGAGACAGTCAGGATGTCCCTCAGGACCATTTGCAGGAAATTGACAGGAATAAAGGCTTTGCCATTAGAACATAAGAACATAAGAGTGGCCCTGCTGGATCAGGCCACAGCCCATCTAGTCCAGCATCCTGTCGCACACAGTGGCCTGCCAAATGCTCATGACATCTCAAACAGAGACAAGGACAAACCTTTTTCTGCTCTAGAATTCCAGCAAATGGCATTAGAAACATCCTGCCTCTGCACCCCCCCCCCCCAGAAGGAGGGGGCGACGTTGCTGTTCAATCGCACTTGTTACCTGCTACCTGCTAGTGTGATTGAATGGCAATGTCACCAACTCGCCATTTTGAAAAAGGCGGCTATCAAAGACATAAAATAACTAATTTCAAATTTAATATGTTTGCGGATCCATGCCGCTGGATCCAGCACAGTATGCTGAAACCAGTATGTCAAAAAAAAAAAAAAAAATGCAGGATCCAGCTGGATTGCTGGATGCTGGATCCAGCAATTGCAATCTCTAAATATAACACAACAGAAAAACATGCGAGCTTTGATATTTCACAGTGCATCAGGATCATCCCAAGATCCTAAGAAGTACTAGTGGATAATGTGAGCAGAACCCAGCAGGGTGGCCTTTTGCAATTGACAGATGGTAACCTTGTCAATGTTAAGTTTCATGGAAGGTGTTTTCTGCATTATGTCACCATACCTGGTCCAGGGATAGTTCTAGACACATGCTTTTAAAGCACTGTTGGTTTGGTTTAACAGATTGGAGTCCTTCTCAAGAGAGGGGGAGACACTTTGCTGATTTCAATACAAAGTTTATTTGTTAAAGTATAAAAGGCACACAAAAATAACTTTATTACACATCAAGAGGCAACAGTATTCGAAGTTTCAAAGTTGGAAAAATTAGTCAAACAATGAACAAAATCAAAGAACAAGATTTCCAAATTAAACATTAATTTGTGGCAAGCAAAGACATTTTAATAGTGGTGGAAAAGAAGGGTGCAAAAAAGACTTAGAACAATGTCACCAGCCCCATTAGTTGATGCAGGGCAGTGGGAACAGAGAAAAAGATACCAGCAAGGCTAGGGCAGGACCAGTTGCTAGGTAAAGGGAGGCAGGCTACAGGGAAAGCTGTGATGTAAAAAATGAAGGTGTGGATGAGAGAAGACAGAAACGGGCTTAGGAAAGAGGACAGAGGGAGTATACCTATCCCAGGATCTTCTCTTGATTGTGGATGGGTTTTGCAGTACAAAAAATGGGATTGTGCTGCTAGGACACTCACAAAGCACACTCATACAACAATTAGGATGGAAGATGTAGCACACTCATCTATCTCCAGTTCAATAATGCTTCAGCAATGATTTCACCAAAAGCCTTCATGAAGCCGCAACCTATTCATACAGTGAAACCATGAGGTTGAGCTTATAGCACAAATGAACCAAAGTTCAGTTCTTGTTGCAGGAAGGAGATAGTGGACTATAAATGAATTGAGGACCTTGATTTAAGCTCTTAAAATGCAGACTGAACCCCCAGCACAAGCCAAAGATGTAGCAGTGGATCCAGAGAAAGCCAGAAGCCCTTTCTGTACCTACTTTTGATCTGGATTAATGAGCCTTTTAATCCAGATCCTGGATCTCCTCATCCACACATTAATGTGGATCAAGGAAGTCTGCATCCTGCTGGTCTGGCTCCATCTGCTAGCACAAAGTCCAATGGAAAGGAGTGAAGGTTCCTAGGCTCAGAGCCCTGGGGAATCCATTTCATGGGGCAAAAAAATTGGGTCCCCTGCTAAACCAGGAGATATCTACATGCCTGTGGCCTGACTGAGATTTTAGAAGGTCCACCTTCCAAACTAGGTGGTCATTTGGGATCTCCTAGAAATTCTGCATTCTATCCATTGTATACTAGTGCTGGCATGGCCTCCCTTGGACTGTTCTTGTCACCTTCAGGAACAGATCCACAAGTACATGCAAGAAAGACAAATTGTCTTACATTGATAGGAAATCATCTAAAAAGATCTATGGGCAGAAAACATTCACAAAATAAATGTTCACAAATATCTCAGAAGTCTGGGTTTTAAAATGCACCAAAGCAATACTTATTAAAGGAGTGTTCTTTTTACTTTAATATTGATTTATAACCATGCAGTGTCATTCAGGATTAAATAGTGACGTTTGAATTTATTTAGCAAGAATGCAATTTCTTAGGATCTGTATAAAAATGAAATACATTGTTGAGTCCAGGGGCAAAATGGGCTTCAAAAATCGATAAAAAAAATATTATTTTATCATGAGTCCCACCTGCTTATACCAGCCCTGTTTGTTGATCATTGTCCCATAGATTATAAAAGAAAACAGCTTAGCCGTATGCCTAGGAGTCAATCGATTGTTGTTTCCTACACATACAAACTCAAATTATCACAAGTGAAAAGGTTGCTTGTGAGAGTACTTAGGGCCATAGATCTTAAATCTCAGGATCTAAGGCACCAGATGATCAGACAACATCATGTTTTTAAAATCTTTTCAATCTGAGGATCTCCTGAGCATTACCAAGCATGAAGAAGGTCCTTGGTTCTGACAGCTGGCAAAGATATTTTTAGAAAACTACTTTTGGGGAGTAGAGCAAGGGCAGACTCTGGAGAATTTATATAAACAGCCATTTATTGTAAAATTACAATGGCCACTTGTCCAAGTCAGCATACAGTAGATAGCAGTGGAAGGGGTTGATAGAGTCACCAGGGATATAACATCTACATATTTGAGGTGCTTATGGACAAATGGTTTTTTGCATTTGATTCATATCAAATATAAGAAAATTTATACTCATTCGAATAGATCCCCTTGGAATGTGGTAGGATTCTGTTCAATACAAATGTATTCCTACGAATGTGTATGAATTTCCAATACGAACGCATACATATCCCATATGTATCCAATATGTATCCCATAACATATCCACTCTGAAAGCATTGAATCTGCCCTGAATCCACTTTGAATCCACTCTCAATCCATGTCAAATGCACTCTGGATCCATTGCAGATGTGACTGGCACAGCCACTTTTCCACTTGCCCAGTTCACAAATGTTCCAAAGCATTCATACGAATACAGATGTAATAAGTCACTGCAATCACTTATGCAGCTTAAAAATGATAATAGTCTTAGTTCATATGAATTACAGAAGCTGATAGTGCTGGAGTTGATAGATTGAAGGTTTGACCCTTTCTGTACTCACTGGGGATCCAGATTAAGGAGCCTCAGAATCCAGATCACTGGTTTCCTGTTCCACAAGTTCATGTGTATGGAGGAGGTCATGCCCTCACTAGTCTGGCTCTATCTACACTAGATGGAGCCAGATCCAAATTAAGAAGGTCCTTAATCCAGATCTGCTGTGGACCCATTTAATCAGATTGGCAAAGGGCTTTGTTCTGGAGTACAGAAAGCTTGTAGACTCTATGTTCTAAAACTACCAAGGGGTACAAAAGAAGTTCTAAAGTGCATTTTTTTCCTTCCATGCCACTTTTGTGATGGACCAGAAATGACCTCAAAAGTTGATGATTTTCATTGTGACACAAAATTGATACAGGCAAAAATTGGAAAAGGGAGCACGCCAGAATCATTTATTCTAGTCTACAGCTAGACAAGGTAGTTTCCATGCCTGCAGGCCTTTTTGCTCACCAGTCTTGAACTGTGGTCACAGCTTCATTTCAAACCTTCTACAGTCCATCTTCACTCAGGTCTGACTGCTCTCGTCTTTTCATTTCTATCCATTTTATTTGTGGACTTTCCACCTTCCATTTGGCTTTCTTCAGAGGAAAGTCCACAAATAAAAAGGACAGAAAAGATGGGATCGGTCAGACCTGAAGATGGATTGAAGAAGGTTTATAATGAAGATGTGACCATGGCCCTAGAGTTTTTGAGGGATGGCCTTATGACTTCTGGATGCATCCTTAGTTACAGCTCAAGATAACTAAATCTGAAGCCAACAGGGGCCCTTTCCGCACTGGCTCTAAAAACGCATTTAGAGTCAGATGTGGGAAGGATTAAGACACAGCTTCCACATAGGGAACCTAATTAGGGATCCTTTGAGGAAGCCACGTCTGCATTTTGGCATGCAAGACCAGTTTCTTAAACCGATTTTGCCAATGAAACCCGGCCCTGATGTAAGACCTAAAAAATTAGGTTTGAGGGGGAAAGCCGGATGTAAGACCTAAAAAATTAGGTCTTACATCCAGCTTTTCCCCTCAAACCATTTCGGAAGCAGGACACTTCCACAACAGCCGGAAAAGAGCTGGATTCCCAGTGCCCACCATCTTGGGGAGGGCAGAAGCAGGCTAGTTTGCCTGCTTCTGCCCTCCCTGGTGTGCCATTGTGGCTCGATGACAGGCAGGGGTGGAGGTTGCCTCTGCGCCACCTGTCGCCGAAGCCATGGGCATCCCTGACAGGCGAAGGCAAACTTCTCCCTTCACCTGGCAGGGATCCCCAATCGCTGAAGAGGAGGGGAGGTGGATGGCAGCTGCCTCTGTTCCCCCTCCCTGCTGTCACCACGGCTGCCTCCAGGGGCAGGGGATTGTGTGGCGGCAAAGTCACCTCTGCTGCTGCTAGATTTCCCCTGCCCTTGGAGGTGGTGGCGGTGACGCATTCCCAGCTGTCAGAGAGGGAAAGCCAGGCTTTCCCTCTCTGACAGCTCAGCCCCTCCCCCTGGCCTCCCAGATTGGCTCGCTTGGAGCCAGGCATCGGGAGGCCAAGGGGTGCCTTCCTCGGAGTCCCTCTCACCCAAGAAGCAGCGATCGCTGCTTCTCAGGCAAGGGGACCCTGCAGCCTAACCCACCCCACCTCACCTGCAGTTGTGCGCACGTGATCCTCATCTTACCTTGTCACTGATGGGCCGATTCTAGCAGCAGGAGGCCCGGCGTGCACTGCGCATGTGTCTGCCATGGCCTCCCATTGGCCAGGTGCCCTCAGGAGGGTGGCTGGCCCCTTCCCTATGGGAAATTGGCCTGGCAGTGACAAGGTAAGATGTGGATCACACGTGCGTGACCCTGGGTGAGGTGGGGGGTTTAGGCCACGGGGTACCCTTGCCTGAAAAGCAGTGATTGCTGCTTCTTGGGTGAGAGGGACCCCAAGGCACCCCACGGCCTCCCAATGCCTGGCTCCAAGTGAGCCAATCTAGGAGGCTGGGGGATGGGCCTTCGGAGGCCAGATTGGAATGGGTACTGGTGCGTCTGTACCAGCACCCTCTACAGTCCAGCCTTGCCACCACCACCCCACATGTGTGCAGACGGATGGGGCTTCTGAGGATCTCTTTGGGACTGGTGGCATGTGCAGAAAGGCCCAGGATCTCTTTCAGCCTGGTATGTTTCAGAAAAATATTGACCATGTCTTCACTTCCAGGTGGACTCCACAGACTGGGAACATACTGCAGAAAGAAGAGCTATGTCATCCTATTTTGGAGAAACCACCCTGCAATTTGCTAACAATATCACTGGGAAAGAGGCCATGAAGCAACCAGTTCTGCCGAGAATGCATACAGAGCCGCAGTGGAAGCCTCCTTTGCCCACCAAGGTGCTTCAAAATCAGAAGCGGAGACACGGCTATTCAGTACATTCTTTGAAAATGATTTCAAAGTACAATTCATAGCAGGCATATCATGCAATGTCATACCCGACAATATGTTTGGTTGCTCAGTCAGATGGCTTTTATTTACAAAGCTATGGTTTTGCTCAACCTGTCTAGACGTCCAGCACTGTGCAGAAGGAGATATGGTATACTGCTGCTGCCATCTTCAGATTCCCAAAGGTGGCACCTTCATCCTAACTGGCATCCAGCAGCAAGCTTCAGAAGCATCTTACCCAGAGTAGAGAAGTCCACACGTGCTTCACCTAGGTTTAGCTAGTAAAACATCATTTGACCTTAGGATATAGGGCGGTGATGGCCAACCTATGACACGCGTGTCACAGGTGACACGCCAAGCCCTTTTGGGTGACACACCTGGTCACCCTGGCACCTGGACATGTAGTGCTTGCTTGTTCTTGAAGTGTATGAAATACCAACTTTCAATTGAAGATTTAGCAACAAAAGTCACTGATGTAAAGAATTATTTGTTTTTGCTTTTAATAACATACATATATCAAAAATATAACTTTTTTACTAGAGCTAGAAATATCACAAAATTATGGATATTTCCAGAAGTGACACAGCACCCGAGTTAAGCTAGGTTTTCTTGCGAATTTTGACACACCGAGCTCAAAAGGTTCGCCATCACTGATATAGGGTGAGAGAAAAATGCAAATAAATTAATAGATAAGTATACCTACCTGCCTGGATTCGCAACCAATATTCATTGAAAGAACTATTAAATTTTCCACCTCTGTTTTCATTTCCACAGTTGCCCAATTATAAGAATGATATTCTTATGTTGAATTACAGTCTATTTCCTAGAAGTTTCAATTCTCAAGTACCCAGGAAGATTACACAACAACATTATGCTGTGGAGCAAAAAAGCTGGGAAAATCTTTAGTCTTCCATATAATCTGAGGCCATGTAAGTCAACAACATGTGTTTAGTGGAAACATCTAATTCAGTTTTAACCAAGCTGAAGAAGTGACTTGAGTTGTCTGCACACATTCATGATGCCTATTGGCAAATTTGCAGGGGGTCCTTTGCTCAGTCTCAGTAACTTTCTCTACATGAAGTGAGTTTGAAAATTATGCATCATAACATTATTCAAAAGCAGCTACATTAAGCATGCCTTAGTATTACACCCCTACTTCAGCGGTCCTAATGAGAAGAAAATGTGCAGCCGTTCACCATTATTCGTGCGAACAAATTGGTTGCCTAGAGGCCATGGTATTACAAAACACAAAATGAAGCATTAACACAGATTTATTGTCATTCCTATAACCTTTAACTCAGTATTTTATTACTAGAAGCTCAGTGGGAAGTGCTTATGGAATACACAAAGAACATTTAAGGTACTTTTTACAGCTGAAACCCTTGCATATTGCTTAGATATAAACAATAGCCAAGCAACTCAAATTTACATGGAAGTGTGTCTGTGAATAGCACTGAAGTAGCACCATCTCATAAAACCATAAATATAAAGCGATGTGAGTTATTTTATATATAATTTCCTGTTCCTCTATGTTCATTATTTCCATAAATCATTGTCATTTCCTAGCCCAAATACTGTCCATCAATTTGTTTACTGTTTTTGATTATCTGAGTTAGGAAGAAAATGCCAGAATTCCTTCAGACTTTAAAAAAAGTAAATACAAGAATAAGGGGTGGGTTGCTTGTCAAGGACATAGGGTATGTTCAGATTTATTAGTCAGGGGTATCCCTGGGTTAATTAGGGTCCAAAAGAAAAACATTTAAAAAATCATTTACTTTGCTCCAAGTCTCAGTCTTTTGGGGCTGCAAAGGTCGGATGGAATGGGATGTCTGTGAAGCTCTTGAACCATTCCAGCCTGCTATTGCTGTTGATAATCAAGGCCCAAGAAAATCACCTATTGACAGCAAATCAGTGAGGAGCATTTGTTGCTATGGAGGGTTGCTAAGCTTTTGTAGTGATCTCTAAGCTGCTCCCTGGGGAACACCTTGCCTTGCTTTGGCATGCAACCCTCTGCACCATCCCAGCTGCAGGTGGTGGTGGCAGCTTCACACACCACCCGCGGGGCTGCTGCTGCTGCTCTGAGTGTGAAGCAATGGGGCAGGCAGGGAGAGCGGCAGTGCTGCGGAGGCAAAGGGGCCATGGCATGGAGTGGTGGTGACAGCTGTCGAGGAGGAGGAGGAGGTAGCAATGGGACCAAACCGGCGAGGCACGGGACAAGGACTGCTATTGCTGATGTGGTGGCTGGCTTCTTTCTCCTCTGGCCGTGGCAGGGAAAGCTCAGTGAGGCGTCAAAGCACTGTGAGAGCAGGAGATGCCCGTGGACCTTGCAGAGAGGACCTGGCAGCAGTGGGGACCTGGCTTCCATTCAAGGCCCTCCATGGAGCTGCCCTTAGGCAGTAATGGAGTCCTCAGCAACGTGGGAACACAGGGACAGCTGTCCTCTTCCAGTTGGCTTCCAACGACCGCAGGATGTGATGCACACCACTTTCCCTTGCCTGAGCAAATAAACCCCCTAGCAGAGAAGCATTCTTATTGGCCTCCCTCGGCTCGCTTTTTCCCTCTCACTTTCACTAGTTTTGAAATCACAGAGACCCTTTTCCTAGGAATCCCCTGTATAAGAAATAATAGCACTTCTGGCTCAAGTCTTCTCAAACAAAAGTACTTGTTCTTTATTGGTAACAATTGTGTGAATAAATAAGTTAGTGAAATAAATAAACAAAATGTCCATCAGGCACTTCAAAGAGAAATGTTAAATTGTTTCACAGATAACACACACTACCTCAAACAACCTACTTTAACCTAGGCTATCTGTATGTCTCTCCTTGGCTCTTCCTAGCCTAAGACCTTACGGAACTATATGGAACTTTCTTGGCAATTTTTCCCTAAGGATGCAAAGTGGTTAGACCTCCCACCCAGAAAAATCCCAAGCATAGAACAAACTCCCTTCTTAGAAGGTGCCTTCTATACCTCCCGCCTGGCATGAGCCAACCCTGGATTGGCTGAGCTTGTGGGCTTTCTCTCCCCCCCTTTAATATGCTAATTAAGGAAGTTAAACCCTCTGCTTACCTGTTCTTACCATAGTTTAACAGTATAAACATTAAATACAATAAATACTTTTAAACACATTTGCAAACATTCCACTATTTAAATACATTAAATAGACACGAGGCATCACACCCCTCCCTGCATTTACAAATGGGGCTGTCCTTTGGAAATATACACACACACACGAATAATCTGTGTGATCATACCGTTGGGTCACTTTTTTGCATCTCAGGTGTGAATATCTGAAGTGTCATCAATCAGTGCTGTTGTGTATTCCATGGAGAATGCACCTGTATGGAACTAATGTTTCAATCTTTTGAACAATTACTTCCCAAAGGTCTAGCAAGACAAGGGGAAATTCTTAATATGCTGTTTGAGAGTTTGCATTTTTTATAGGAAGACCAACACAATGTTATATTTTTCAAGCACATGTATGTACTCATATGCATTTATGCACAATTATATACAGGATGGCCTTCCTATGCAAGTAACACTGTCTCAAATGAACCGATGTTCATCTTTGGCTTTGTGTACTTCAGTATTCATCAATGGCTTTGAGTATCTCAAAACCCACATTCTATTAAACAATATTATATTTTGTTTCCGTGCATGTTTGTTAGGTCAGAATATTAAATCCAGAATTTTATCCTTCCTCTTAAAAACACCTGTTGTTGAATATTTAAGGTATATTGTCTAAAATTAAAAAGATGTAGCTAAGTAGTATTAGTAAAATAATCATGGTGAATCAGACATTTAAATTATGTTTTTTAAATGTATTGAGTAGAAAAAAGTGGAGAAGCCATGGCAGAACATGAGGGGACAACCCAGACCATCCTGATCGCCTAAGTGTGATCAGGCCCTCAAGTTGCATAAATGAAGGTATGGCAGCAACCACCATCTTCATTCCCCAGCTACAGTCTTTGCTTTTAAGGCAACAGATAATATTCACCACCACTGAAAATTTCTGGTTTACCTGTGAAATACCCAGTACTGCTTGAAAAGGAACGTTGAGAAGTTACGCATATTAAATAAATGTTTGTTACTGTCTTAATTTTCTTTCCTTCACCCTCTGTAATTTGTCATAATCACGCATATATGCAGTGACAAGTCAACTCTGAAAGGAAAACATTTCTGATAGATTTTATGTTGCAGAATGTAACAACAAAGATATGATCTAGACCTTAGCTTTTATGCTGTTACAATAATATATTGTCATATTATTTTCTTAATTCCTTGACTGTTAAGTCAATTGTTTGCTCAATAGCATTACAGTAAGGGCTACTTGTATCTATTATAAGTATAATGTGCTTCAGAATAAGAAATTTATCATTTTACTTCCTATTTTCTACTTCTTACTTACCTTAAACGTTAAGGCCATTTAGAAATTAACTATTTAGAAATTAACTATTGATGAGATTATATGTGATGTTGCCTTTGAAGACAGTCTAGAAACTTGAGGTAGGTATAAAAGTTCTATAATTAGCATGTTAACTGGGAATTCTAGTCATGCCCATATCAATCAGACCTTTGATGTTTAGCTGCCTCTGGGTGTTGTCCTGCCAGGGAGAGAGAGAGGGTTATATTTCAATTTTTTAATAATATTGTATATATATTTTTTACCTTAAAAAAAATCATAGTGATGCTTCCTGGGACCTTTCAGTGAAGGGTAGAATGTAAATTGTTAAATAAAATATCTGACTACCAGTGAAAAAACTCTGTTACCATTGCCTTATGAAATCCTTGGAACTGCCATTAGAAAGAGGGCTTTGGGGGTTTATGGGCAGCTAGGATTTTAAACAACCTTTTCCAGAGGTTCACCAGGTACACATTTTTCCAATATACTTGATCAATTTGGTCTTTGCACAGATTTTTTTTTGTATTTGATTCATATCAAATTGAATGCAAGAAAATTTGTATTTGTTTGAAGAGACCACTTTGAATGTGGTAAGATTCGTATTCAATATGAATGTTGAATCCCATACACATCCCATATGATTGCATACCAATAGCATACAAATTCCATACAAACTGCATATGAAGCTTCATACGAATGTATCAAAATATTTTCTTCAGATCTGAATGTCCGAATTCATCCGAATTTGTACAAATTTCAAATGTTACAAATATTTGGGCACATCCCTAGTTCCCATTAATACATTGTTGGTATTTTTATGCTGCATGCTTACGGTGTGTGATGTGTGTTGATTTGTCTGTTTTGCTTTTGCTTTTTTGTTCACCATTCTAAAGCTGTGATCAGACACAGAAAAATAATCTGGGTATGTTCAGACTAGTGTTTAGGGTCAACCCTGTGATGAATTTGAGGCTGGGGGAGAGACTGGGGAAAAAAATTCCCTCCACTCCAAGCCTGCAGTTATGCACCTCTTCAACAGATGGGAATGTCTGCTGTGTCTGAACACAGCTTGAGACTTACAGAATAGGATGGCACTGAAATCTTAATAAATCCAAATAAACATAAATAAACATATGCTAGTCAACATTCTAATATATTTTATAGAGCACACATATAGGTCATTCATAAATTAATTAATTAATTGAACACAGATACATAGAAACCATCTGGAAGACAAATTTGTGTACTAAGTAAATTATATAAGAGATATAAATAAGAATTATAGAAAGGAATCAACTGGGGGTTTTAGACAACATTGGGCAACTAGTCTGCATGGTAAGCCTGATGGTGATTTTCCTGTTTGCACTCACATTTAGGTAGGAGTTGTGGATGTTCTGTGAGATGTTCTGCACTCTGTGCCATCACTGCTGTCTGAGTTGCAATGTTCACACTCTTTCAGAAATGAATGCTGTGAGTGAGCAGGATGGGAGTGGCTACAGCTACTCAATCACGTGCCATGCCACAATTACCATGGCAGTGGCTAGGCATGTGGCAATCTGGATGGTCCAGGCCAGACCATCTATGCTGCAGGTGCTGGTGGTCTGGTTGGGGACTGCACAAGCACTTGTGGTGCAAATATGTTCTTCTGCACCTAGTCTTAACTGCAGTGGAATGGTACAGTTATACCATTCCATGCAGTTAAGTGCATACAGGCCTTAGGGCATTTCTACATGTTGTGGGCTATCCCTTTGAATTTCCACTCAGGCCCTTTTCAGCACACGTTGACTGCTGACACCATGTCTTGTGACACTTCCTGATGCACTACCAAAAAAGAGGCCTGTGTTCAAGAATCTGGGGATATATGTTATACACTTTTGTAGTTCAGGATACATACAGTAGTAAAGCACTAGGCCCCAATGTCAAGGCCTACTGCAGCACTGGGATTGGATGCTATTGTGGCATTCTATCACAGTTTAACCCTTTGTCCCATGTGGACAAAGTGTAATAGGAGGGGCAGGGCCTGTTCTGTACCACAGAAGCAGGCATAAGGCAGATTCCTAGACTGCTGCTTATTCCAGAATAAAGTAAGTCTTACTTAGACTGCAACCACAGGCATTTTTTAAAAGTGTCAAAAATGTCTTAGAAGTGGCAGCTATCACATGCTAGAGTTCCAATCCCACCTCTATTCCACATTAAAGGACAAAATTGTACTTCTAGAGCAGTCATGTCAAAGATACGGCCCGCGATCGCAATGTGTCTCCCGCAGGCCCCCCCCCGCGCCCCTCCCCGCCTCCTCCTCCTCCCCAGCATGGTTTCGCCTTGCTGTCCCTTACGCGGCCGCGTGTGAGGAGAGAGAGATTCCTGTCACCGCCCCCTCCCCCTGCCCATTCCGTCCTCGTGCACACGCGCGCTTCCCTCACAGCGGCTCCTGGCGGTGCTGAGTGGAAGCGGCGTCAGCGAAGGCAGCAACAAGCGCGGTAAATCCGCCCACTCGCCTGGCCGGCCGCTGTTATCTCTCTTCCTTTGCCAGTGGTTCCTCACTCGCAGCAGGTGAGCGAAGGAGACCGCCAGCGGGCAGGCGAGCGAGTGAGCAAGCAGGCGGGCAGGCGGGCAACCCAGCGGGACCCGGAGTGAGTGGCCGGGCGGGCGGGCGGGTGACCCAGCGGGGCCCGGAGCCCTCTCTTCAGCATCTCTTCAGTGTCTGTGGCTAGGTGGGAGCCCCCAAACCTCCCCTCCTGCCATGCTTCCCTCCCCACCACCACCACGGGCTCTAGCTGCCAGCATTCTGTTGTGGGGAGAAGAATAGAAGGCTTTGTCAGCAGCCTTGAGCCCCCTTAGATGGGTGAGAAAAGCAGAATAGAAAAGCCAATTCTTCTTTTTCTTCCTCCATGAAGCCAGCCGGGGACCTGGGCGAGTCACAGCTCTCTTTCTGAGCTTTCACAGCCCCACCTGCCTCACAAGGTGCCTGTTGTGAGGAGAAGAACAACCGTATATTATATACTATATAATTAATTAAATAAATAAAATGTTATAATAATTCAGTACTTTTTTTTTTATTTGAATCCGGCCCGCCTACACATTCTAAATTTAATATATGGCCCTCTGCAAAATTGAGTTTGACACCTCTGTTCTAGAGAGTGGATGGCAATTGGGATGGGAGCACTAGCTGCCACCTGCTAAGCAGCTTTAGAGCTTATGTCTATAGCACTAAGCAGTTTTCTTTCCCCCACCACCACCACCACCGCTGTCTTCCTCTCACCAAACCTCCAAATCTGTAACTGCTTTCATTTCTTCCTGCAAGGAGTGATGGGATTGAAGGTCATAATCTTTTATTTTTAATTGAGCTTTATACCAGCTTTTGTGCTCTCTTCTTTCATCCTCCTCAATCTCAAGACTCTGCTTAGTTCTTCTTCAGTTTCTGCCTCCGTTTCTCCTCCTCCTCCTTCACTATAGCACCACTGTCACTGGAATCTCTTACTACATATTACATAGAAGGAGAAAGTGAAGGGAGTAGGAATATGCAAAATATTTTAAGCACTAAGCATATTGACTCAAAATGTTGCCATTTCACATATTTCAAGCATGAAAAGGAACAGCCCTGAAAACATAGGTGCTAATTTCAGCTTTAACAGCCACAAAACTGAATAGATGTGTATTTGTATATGTGTGTAAATGGGTGTGTTTTGCTCTGGTGTTTTGGAGTGCCATTTTGTAAACATGCACTTCCAGGAACTAAATTTATGCAGCAAAAATCCACACATGCTGGTTCTGGGCACTGTGGCCCATGACACCAGCCACTTTGCCAAAAAGTTGCCATCATCCATCACTACAAACAAATCAACATATTTAGGCAGATTTAGGAGCTACTCAGTGGGATATTTTGCGTTTCTGTATGGTTTCCTGCGATCAGAACACATGAAATGCTTCAGGTTTTCTCCATTTGAATAATTGGGTCATCTGCTTATTCCAATGGAATGTTTCAAGTTTTTGGTGTTCCAATCTCAAAATAATGCAGAAAAAAAATTGATGTACACGGAGCAGAAGTTACACTAAGTGGAAAGGGAAGGTGACAGAAGCAAACAAGATTGCATGGTGGAACTTTCTAAACCAACCAGCTTGATGGTTCCCTATGTCCATCAAGCAAAGAGAAGGAAAAACCCAACAACGATCAAGGGAGCATCCCATCATTTGACTTTACCCCAAGGGCAACTCACAGCTAATATCTGTGGAATTAAAGTGGAGCAATGAGGCACTTAATCCAAAACCTCATTCCACTTTGGTTTGTGTGGATAAAAGCAAGACTTAAAATCATGCCACTGGCCCATCCACACCAAATCCTGATCTGTGGGCTGCCAATGTTCTACCACTAAATGTGAGGGAAATTCATCATGCTGAAATTAAACAGGATTTGTGGAGCGAGTGACTGCCAAAAAGCTGCAGCCCAGTGAATTTGTTTGGTGGATTTACCCTGCTGTCATATATGGTGGCTTCACATGTTGGCAGGCTTAGGCTGATTAGGCAGTAGGCAGGGAGGAGAAAATTCTCAATTTTAAAAAATTAAAATCTGGGTTACATCTGAAGAGAAGCTGATTAATGAAGCAGCAGGATACCAAGACCTCCTGCTAGTATCAATAAATCTCAGCTTCTGTAACTATCCTCATCTAAAGAGACATACTGATCATAACTTGTCTCGTGAACACTTTAATATCAACTCTAGATTCATTAGTTTTTTATGGAAATTTAGAACAGCCCTGAATGGAGACCTTCTTCAATAATACAGCATGAAAATGCAAATGAGCTTTGATTATGACTAGATGTTAGAGGAACAGAAGGGGACAGATTAGTAATAACAGGGTTGTGGGTTAATATTGGAATCTTTCAACAACCACGGCCTGGTAAATACTCAGAAAACAACTATTGGTGGTCTGTTACGTGGGAGAAAAGGAGGCAATTTACCAACTCATTAGAAGCATTTATTTACATCCTATTTGCAATTCATTTCTTATGCATTAGGTCCCAAAGGTTCCATAAGAACAGGATTAAGAAATTAATTTTGACTAGCAGCCCGTTGTCAATGTATCTGTACAAGTGTAAATAAGAAAAGCAGTGTCATCTGATTCCATCAGCTAGCTCTTGAAACCTGCAATGAACCTCAATCACTATTCAAGGATCTCTGAATTTATTACCATCTGATTAGGCGATCTCCTGTGAGGATTGCAGGATAAACTATAAATGAGAAAGCTCATGTAATAAAGAAGAAAGTGCAGATCAAACCAATTAATGTAATGTGAGACTGAAGCAAAAGCTCCACTGTGCTCTTCTCACCTTCCATAGCACTGAGCCTAACCTCTGAAACACAACAGAATTATTAGCTAGCTATAGCATTTGCAGAGGTATTCAGAAAACAACATGGATTTAGAATCTCTAGAAGGCATATTTCTGTTTATGCCTGGTTTAATTTCAGTATCTAAAACACAGTAAAGATCTGCATGAGTGAAGGAGGACATGGAAATTGACTTCCCCCCAGGCCAGAGCATTTGCTTTAACCCAAGAAATGGAAGTAGGGCTGTTTGCTCAGCCCTTGCAATCCCAGCCTGTGTGTACTTTAAGGGCAGGAAATTTAATTTTCCCAGCATCAAAATTTCTAACTTGGATTTTAACACAGTGCACTAGAAATGAACCCTGATGTCAGCCATTTTCAGCATTCCACATAATGGTACTGATCAACAGGAGTGGAGAAGGAGCAAAAAGTGAACTACCTTCTGCAGGGAGAGAATGCTCAGGCAACATATAAGGTAGCTTTGTACTTGCTTAAGGCAGCCCGGCTCAGGAAACTTTTCATTGAGTCTAATGGAGTGCCTTGTAAGGGATTCGTAACTATAACATACGTACAGACCTGATTTTACTCTTGTTTATACTGATTTTATTCTTCTATGGTTTTATCTTTGTATACTTGATACTTGATATGGTCAAGCGACTAATCAATAAAGTTTATTCATTCATTCAAAAAAAGAGTGGAGAAGGTAGGTTGTTCCAGAAGTTACCAGTTCTTCACATGGGACTACTTGGCAGCCACAGGAGTATACCAGGCCCTTACTTTCTTTTACATGAGGCAAAGGGGGTGTCCCAGGAGCAGATTTCACCCTTGGGAATGGGCAGGCACTAAATGGGGGTAGTGTCGTGCAGTCAATGAACTACACTCATGCAATGATGCATGGTTACTGTGGCCCCGGCATTCTTTTGATGATGTCTCATGGGTCCAGCAGAAGACCACTTTAAAGTTCTGTGAAGGCCAGGCTGGGCCACCTAGTAACCTAGTTCTATTTTGGTCCACTTTTTCTTCTTATTCTTAGTTTCAAAGTTAGGACAGAACAGGACAGCTGTCATTCAGTTGGCCACCAGCATATTCCACACTACTCATTGTATTCTTGACTCAGAATGTTTTTTTTTTCAAGGCCACTTGCATTCATTGAGATGGATGCCTGCCCAACTGTCCCTCATGAACTAACATTTGAAAAAGATTAAGAATTTTAAAATGCCTAAAGAAGCATTGTTCATTCAAATGACAGAGGATTCCAAAGATACGTCACCACTGCAGAAAAATGCCCTGCTGTCACACACCCTTACCTGTGTCATCAATCAATGCAGCAGACATGCGGGAAATGCCCTTTCAGGTTAGAGACAGGCAGGATATCTCTAAAGGCCATTTTGAGGGACTGAAGAGCAGACGAACTACTTATATCTTCTGCTTGAGATATTCAGAAACAATTGGTGGGCAACTGTGGAAGATAGTAGGTTGGACTACATGGGTTGTGGCCTGATCCATCATGGCTGTCTTATGTTCTTACTTGTTACAGCTTTATTTTTTTCTAAAATGATAAAGAGCATACTGGTAAATAATAGCTTGTGAGAAACACAACCATGAGACATCTGCTGGAAAAAGAGATTTTTTTAAAAAAAAATAGAACTGCATGCTTTTGATTTTTTTCCCCTCCCTCAAAAGAACAAGTAGGGTTTGTCCTCCCATAAGAACTTATTTCGGTGGTGGTGGTAGTGGTGGTGTTTATAATTTGGTTTCACATTTACTTATCAGCAGCTTCCCCATAATTCAGGAATTCAGATTCTATAGATTGACTGTCAACCCTCTGTAAATGGGCATGCCAGAGGTTAAACCTATTACATTACATATGCAGAATATGTTCTTTAATACTGAACTATGCTCCCTGGTCTTGACATATTTTACCCTATGACACTGAGCTGTTTTGACAAGATTTCTGCCTCCCAGGCATATATTAAAACATCTCCTTAATTTAGGAAACAGAAAATTTCAACAGAGTAGTTGCTGCCCTATAGAATTTAATTCATAGCTATTAGGCTTTGCTGTTTACTCCTAAATAATTACTGCTTATTAGAAAAGAAAATGGAGAGTTAAAGAATAGATACAATGCCTTTCTTCATTATATGGTACAAACAAGTAAGATCTGAACTAAATTTTATGTTTTATTTTGGTATTATAACTTCTGTCAACATGTCTTGTTTTTATCAAGTGTGGGCTTTAAAATGTTCTAACCAAATTAGGCTTATTCAGCAGGGTCCAAATTATGTCAGTAATTGTTGTTCCTGATGTCATTTGCATTATTATATCGCATACAACAACCTTTCCATTTCTGTATTTTCCCCCCTGAGAAATGAATCTGCAAGCATTACTAGAAACCTTGGAAGGTGCATTTGAAAGTTCCAGATAAAGCTCCAGTTGGCAATTGTGTTGGCAGTGGTTTCGCTAATGTATTGTACTTCATAGGTGATTCTGCCTAGGATGATTATGATGCGTTTCTGGTCAAATCCATAGCAGTCTTTGGGTGTTTTTCCACAGTCACTTAATACACATTTCAGCACCCATTAAGGACCCATTTGGGTGAGAGCTGGGTGGCCCCATTTCCTCCACAGCACCCATTAGGGACACATTTGTTTCTACCATGCCTCGGGAAATCCGGATCATATGGGTACTTTTTGGGCTTTAATCTGGATTTTCTGTAGACCCCATTAATGGGGTCTACAATGGGGTCTTCAGCCAGAAAATCCTGATTCAAGGGAGCCTGTTTCCATGTTAGTTTGGCAATGGGGTCCAGAGGAGGCTAGGGGGAGGGGGCACCCTTGGGGGGGGCAAAACCTAAGCTTCAAAGTCATTTTGAAGTCATTTCGAAGTCTGTGCAAAATAGATCTGGAGTGACTTTGAAGTCTGTGCTGATCTTCAGAGTGAACTTCGAAGTGACTCTGAAGTGACTCCAAAGTGACTCCAGTGTTTCCATGGCAGGGAGGCTAGCACCCATTGCTATTGGGTGCTAGACCACCCATGGAAACACATTGGGTACTTCCCTTAATCCGGATCTACTCGATCCGAATTAAGGGAAGTACCTATTCCCTAGATCCGGATCTTCTTAGATCCGGATTAAAGGAGTGTGGTGGAAAATCACCCTTTGAGTGCTTTCACACAGGCCCATTAAAACACATTAACAACACATACAGGACACATACAGAACACATATAAGACTCACCAGCATACAAAGCCAGATCCGGGGACTCTTTGCGGTGGCCGCTTCCACACTCAAGCAGGTAAGACCCATTCTTAATTGGGTCTCGCTGCCAAAAGATCCGGCCTCCGAGAAGACCTCGAAAATTAGGTCTTCCATCTGGTCCTTCATCTCGATCCGTTCAGAAGCAGGACGCTTCCACACATGGAGAGGCGAGGGACTGGATGGGCTGGCAGCTGCCATCTTGGGGAGGGTGGAAGCAGGCTGGTTTGCCTCCTTCCACCCTCCCCCCGTGCTGCACGCTGATGGAAAGGGGCGGTGACTGGCAGCTACGTGCTTCAGTCCCGTGGCTCCGGGGGTGGTGTCAGCAGCACAGGAGGCTGGATGCCCTTTGGAATGGGTGCTGTGGCCTCTGCACAGCACCCAGGGGATCTGGCTGGCCGAATCCATCCTCTGTGCACATGTGCAGATGCGGGAGGTCTCTGAAGATCTGTCCCTATTTTGGACGGATAACCAGGGGGACAGATTGCTGGGAAACATATTTTCTTAAATCCGTTTCTTGGCAGCAGGTGTGGAAGCACCCTTTGGGTGCCTCACTGAACTCCATGAGAGATATTGGCTGGGGTGGTTGTGATATGACACTTTGAAGACAGATAGTTGTCTTCCTCTGACTTGCATTGGAAACAACCAATTCTCCACTTAAGCCGATACTTCCATTTGATTTCCATTTGATTTAATGGACTCTTATATTTAATGGTCAAGGCACCCTCCATATATAAACCATTCAATGAAAGATTTACTCATTAGTTCTCTCACAGTGCTAGAGGAGAGATCTTTAATACTGTAGCTTTAGTAAGCTCCTTTTTTTTGTCCAGAAAGGCAAATTAGCACCACAAAATAGCTATGGTTCCTTAGTTTCAGGATTTATTCTTGCTAGCTATGCAAAAGTGCATTAGTGTTTCAGAAGATGAAAATGCCTCCTTCTTTGGTATGCATTGACTTTGTCAGCCTTGTGCTGCATTGATGCTACAGGCTCTGGCTATTGCCAGCCCTTAGTCACTGGCCATGTAAATGAGTGAGAAGTGGTGGCCGGGGTATAGGTGGGGAGGTGATGGAAGTTATTGTTCAAAATTTCTAGATGGCACCTTCTGGACAAAGGTTACCCTAACTCAGTTTTGTTAAATGTGTTCACCATTCAACTTTTTCAGACACACTGATGAAGAATAGTCTATGCCTGAAGCACATCATAGATGTTCTGAATAAGGTTGGCATCCTAACTGTAGGTGCTCTAGGATGGTCTGATTGTGGTCCTCCAAATGGCACTGAACCACAGTTACCATCACACCAGTCAACAAAAAATCAAGGAAGCTGTATTTCATATCACTGCCAAAGTCAGACTGCCATAGTCCAGGGCACAGTCAGATATGATAGGGATAATCCATGTGGGGGGGGGGGACGACAAAAAATTGAGTATTTTGTACATATTGCACTTTAATACATCATGAAATGCATGTGGTACCTTTAAATCAGAGCTGGTCTATCCATATTGGTCAAGTGGGAATGTCCCACCCTAAGCAGGAGTCCAGATTCTGGAATATCATCTTACAATCTATGGGTGGTTATTTTACATGTTGTGTGTAATGACATGTCCATTAGGGATGTGCACAGATATTCAAAAATCTGATTTGAATTCATCGAATACCGACATTCAAATTCAAATTGAATGTTCAAAAATCCAAATTTGACCATTCAAATGAATTTCAGATTTTCAAACAATTCATATGAACAGATATGCATATATCACATACAAATATCATGCACATTTCCACTTATAATATGGGATGAAAGTGGGATGAAAGTGGGATGAAAGTGGGATGAAAGTGGGATGAAAGTGGGATTCGTGCAAATTCGAAAATTGGATACTAATGTTGCCGACATCCGTATTTTTAAATTTGAATCGGATTTTCGAATGTATGGATTTGAATAATCCGGATTCAAATCGGATTTTTTTAAATCCAGATTTTTAACATTTGAATTGAATTTTCAAATATTCTATTCAACTCGAATTCAAATGCAAAAAATGCATTCGTGCACACCCCTAATTTACATAAGACTATAGTAGAGATGTGCACAAATACTCAAAACATTTGAAATTCAATTGAATGTCTCTAAATTCAAATTTAACATTCAAATGAATTTTTGAATCTTTCGAATCATTTGTACCAATTATTTGGACATTCATATGTGTTTGGATACATACACATTACATAGGTATCCGTGCGCATCTTATTCATATCCATACGCATTTGTACAGATACGTATGGAATGAAAACAGGATGCATACGGGATAAAAATGGAATGTGTACGGATGTGTGCAGATGTGTATGGATGTATACTGACACATTCTAACATTATCGACATTCGTATCTTCAAATACGAATTGAAAATTCGCATAAATAGATTCAAATGTATTTGATTCAAATCAAATGTGAATACATTTGAACTTTAAACATTTGAATCAATTTGAATCTTCAGATATTCAATTCAAATCAAATCCCCAAAATTGCATTTGTGCACATCCCAAGACTGTAACCTTGTAATGTTCTGCCCAACATTGATTCTGACTGGGTCTCCACTTTGTGAGCAAGGCAGCCCTATAACAGGAAAATGGGGGAGACACCACAATTGTTGCTCAGAAAGATGCATGGAGGCATCATCTCCAGGGACAGACGGAAGTGTCTTCATTTAAGGCAGCAAATTGCAGTCTATGCAAATGGCAATTCTGATATCAATCACACCTGGAAATGGGATGGTGCAGTCGTGATGAGGTGCTTTCTGCCACTGCATGTGGAGATGCAGTGGCAGAGGGCACAACAGTGAACCTCAGCACATAACTGGAGACACAGCCTATTTTTCCACTGTTCACTAACATTCTTCTCCTGCCATTACTCCAGAAGCTGACCAAACTAGAGGCAGATGTTAAGAAAGTAGGACAACAGCCTGGGGTATAGCACACAAATGTATACGGCAGGTGACAATTTCAACCTTTATTCTTAATTCACATTTGTAATACATAACAAAGTTTTCTGCTGTACTGCAGTTCTGATCAGATTGATTTTTGTAGTGTAATTTAGGAAGAAGAGCTGCATTGGGTATGCAAGCTTGTTTCCAGTTGCTCTGACTGGAATGGGTTTCAGGCTGGAGCAGTCCAGCTGTCCCAGAAGGCCATCTGCATTTACAGCTTTTCCTGGCCATTGGAGCCTGCTGGAAGGGCTCCAATGGCCAGGAAAAGCAGTGTATCTAGTACACTACCAGTAAACTCCTACTCCAGCAAAGCATGTAGTATACTCCCAGTAAGCTCCCAGATGCAGCATTTGTAACACATCCTGGTGCAAATTCTGTTTGGAAGCATTTTTGTGCAGCTGCGCGCAATCATGTAGTGCTTTGCAATCACCATAGCAATGCTTTGACATGCACTGGAAGTTGCCATGGCCATTGCTGTGGTAATGTGGACAGTCAGGGACATGCCGTCTATACCTCAAGGGTCTCTAGGTTGCTTGGGTACTGTACTGGCACTTGTGGTGCAAGTGTTGGTCACGTTGCTGGTATCTCACTGAAGTAAAGTGTGAAGAGACCCCAATTTTTTGTTGTTGGAACAAAAAACATTTGTGTTTCTCTAGATCAAATAATTTTCATTGTTTCATGGATGGAGGCTCATCCATACCTCTTCAAATTCTGCACTCACAATGTCTTTCATATGTAGCCATTCATTTTTTTTTTCATAATCAAGCCAGCTAGGGTTGAAATGCTCTTGCAAAAATTGGTTTCAGCATTAAAAAATGTGTCAATAATATAGTCAATAAAAAGCATTTAACTGATTTTTAGGTTGAATTAATGGTTAATCTGGATACTAAGCATACTTTTTCTACTGTGTCTTCTTTCTCTTTACTTAGATTAATTGTTCTTTTCCTGCCTTTGATTTTTCTTGTTCTTTTTCTACCATCCCTACAGAAAAGAAAAGAGCGAAAAGCAGTGCTGGACAAAACGACTGTGAAATCCAAAAATTCATTTGCAAACCATCTTAGGAAGAATAATATATTTCTGTCTTTGATAGCAGTCTTTGAACTTTACCTCTTCTGTGCAGTAACAATGGCATCCAACGGTCAATGGGATTATTGGCCAGTGTATAAATTCTGTAAAAAAAATTTCCTATAGCTGTATGATAAATCAGAAGCTTCTCTCACCTCTTGACATAGAGCAGCAATCATTTACAAAACCTGAAGCATTTACTATAACTTTGGGATTAGCTTATGTGACCTGTATGGGCCATTTATATTTCAGACGTACAACCTCTGAAGTTGCATAATTAAGGTGTCAAGTAAAAAAAAATCTGCATTTCATAGTTCAATAATGCTAACCTGCTTTATGTGGACAATTATTACTGAGTTCATCTCCTGGGATTAGGAACAACATCTCTAGCAAGAAGAAAAAGAACCCGGGTGTAGAAGGTGTAAGATTGGAGGGTCTTTTACCACCACTAAATGAAGAACATCTGGGTAGCAGACGAATATGAACAATGTAGGGATGTGCATTAATATTAGTTCCATTCAAAATTTAGATAAATTTGTAAGAACATCAACATTTATGGGCGAATCAGAAAATTGAATGGATCCAGTCTTTGTCAAAGCCGTTCACATGCTCCCCCAAGGCCAAACTAGGCCCTCTCAAGGTAAGTGCACACATCTCCAGTCTAGAAATCATGGGAAATCTCACAAGATTCCCCACTATTCCTAGATGGGAGAGGTGCAAGTGCACCTCTGGAAGGCCTAGTTTGGCCTCAGAGGAACGTGCAATAGTGGGGTCAGGGAGGCGAAGCAAAGTGGGACAGAAAGACAGGGAGGGTTTCCTTCATTTGTTGGATGTCCACGTGCAAAACCAAACCCCCACACACACATGCACAGTGGGGGAAGTGAATATTCCCCGTTTGATTCAGACTGAATCAAAGAGGGGAAATTGGCTTTGTGCACATCCCTAAAAAAATGTGGGTTTTCCTTTTCATGAATGCCATTAGCTCTCTTACTTCTTTAAGGCAAAGTGAGGGTTTATTTAAGAAAGCAAAGGAGTTTGAAGATTCGGAACAGATCTCAGATTTCAAATTGAAGTGGGATACTTCAGTTTTTAGTAAGACTTAGGCTGCATTCACTTGAAGCAATAACAAAAAACAGCTCACAAGTGCCTGGCAGAGGCCCTTGCGTGTCCCTTGTGTTCTCACCCCAAGGATGTCCAATGAAGAGGGAGTTTGCCCCTTTCTGGCTTAGCAGAAGCCAGAAAATGGCAGGGACAGCAGCATCTCTGTGAGATGTGCAATGATGTCATTACTGGTGCAGCATAGTCCCACCCTCTCCTGACTACAGTGCAAGCTGGGGAAAAGACTCCAGCCCAGCATGCTAGTTTAAATTTTTTGAGATGCATCTTTAACTTGCCTCTCCCTCCTCCCATATTTGACAAATTCTCCCTCACTGTCTTTGAGCAATCCGTGTTTAATGAATTATAATTTGGCACAGTCCAAGAATATTCATGACCAGAGGAGGAGCAGACTGGCATGTGAACAACCCCACTTATGACCCATCTCTAAAATTTAAAAATTAGAATTAGGAACACCCAGTGGGGCACACAAAGGATACAGCAGTTTCAATAAAGTGTGTATTTAGAGGCTAACATGAAATTAAGTAAGCAAAGCTGAATATTTTGGCAACAGTCCTTCAACCCAGTGGGTATCCCACTGACTAGTGCTACATTTGGATTTGTATAAAAACGATGCAGATAAAAGACATAAATATAAGCAAAGCTGAGCACCTGGCTTCAGCATAATACGAAATCCATGCTGATGATGAAAAATAAAATAATAATATTCACATAAACAGTACCGGAATCTCAAGCAATAGTTCTGACACCAACACAAAGCAGCACAAAACTAAAGCAGGAAATTAAAGTTCCAATTGACACAGTAATTGTTTTATTAACAGCACACAGTGCAATCTTCACTATTTGTTCCACCCAACAACTGATTCACCCTATGCCACCCAGCAGCATGGCTGTATCAAAGGGCATCTGATAGGCATCAATCTGATGGTTTTGCTCAGGAGACCTCCCAGTTATATAGTACCATCAAAATTGGACTTAAGAACCCAGAGCATCCATAAGAACATAAGAGCATAATAGAAGCCCTGCTGGATCAGGCCACAGCCCATCCAGTCCAGCATCCCATCACACACGGTGGCCCACCAAATGCTCATGGGCCTCTCAAGTAGAGACAAGGACAAGCCCTTGCCTACAATAGGCACACACAGACAAAATGGAAAGTCATGCAAAATTTGTGGATAAATATGGGGTATGACAATTTATAATTGGGAATCTGTCTTGGGTGAAGAAGAAAAAGAGCCATAGGGCCTTTCCTCATTTAATGTTTTCCTTAACAGCAATTGCACTATAGGCCTCCCTTCTGCATAGTCTGGAATATGAAAGACCATAACTACCACTGGTACATTCCATTCAGAGTGGGATCCAGATCAACAGAACTTTGATCAAGCGGAATGCAGATCATGAGGACCTTAATCTGGATCTTCAATACTCTTCAACACTGAAGACATGCATCAGTTTTCCAGACTACAGGTGGACCCATTTCAGTGGTGCATCAAAGCACACCACCAGAATGGGTTCTTCAGGATTTCTGAGGCTAGGAATTTTCATTCCTAGCCCCTCAGAAGCTGGTCCAAAACCTCATGTAAGCTTCAGAGCTGATATAGGAGTTGGTGTGAATGGCATTGTAACATCTTGACCATGACATGGTAATGCAAACAAAGAGACAAGCCATAGACTAATGTCAGAGGTAGGATACTGAAAAATCAAGAAGAATAAAAATACTAAGAGCAAAAGGCAAAGCAAGGAATGAGGGTGACAGCTGAAAAAATCCTGGTATTAGTGTGAGTATGCTTACTGGTCCAGTATGCCAGCCAGTGCGAAATTGTGCCAACATCACTCAGCAAGACAAGCAGTTAAAAAGAACAGCCTTCTCTGGTAGTGTGACCTAAGCCATGGCTTCTGATGATGGCATCCGATGAAAGTCAGAAAGGACAAGTTTACTTTTAAATCTAATGAGCTGTGCTACCAAAAGGTTAATGAGGGATTTCAAAAACTCTGAAGTGTGACACAGTTTAATACAATATTCCAGCTAGTGGTATTGCTGATTTATGCACTAATATGATGTATTAGACATAAGCGAGCAAAGTGAGTCAGAAAATTACTGGCATTCATAAGTCTTACAAAGACCAGGGCAGATATTCGTACCAAATTATGGGAAAAGATTATGATTTTATATTTTATTGCCTTTATGAGACAATAGACTTATGAGCACAGTGTCAGGATGTGGTGTTTTCCAAAACCATGCTTTATTAAATGGTTGTTTCTTGAAGGCATGTGCTCTCTCTCCCTTCTCTCCTCTCTTTTTCTCTAAAAATACATCTGTAAACCCTGATTTGCACAATGTACTGGCAATATTAGTCTTGTTGGAAGACAATCCTCATCATCCCACACTATTGTCTATGTTGATCAAAAGAAACAAATTGGAGGGCTATTCACACTAGCCCCTCTGTTGCATGATTAGGCCAGCCCTGGGACAGAGCATTCGCTCTGCCAGGAGGGCGGTTCCGTACGGAACTGTTAGGGCAGCCTAATCGTGTTTCAGGTGTAAAGCATGAAATTGGGCTCTACACCTGGCCCAGGCTGTCCCAGGCCGTCCTACAGCTGTCTGGCAGGGACAGCATTTGCACTCTCCCTGCCAAACAGCTGTGAGGCCTGCCCCATGGCCATTGGGCCCTTTGGGGGGAGGGCCGAGACCAGGATGGCCCATCCTCGGGTTCCCCGAGCTGTAGCAGACCCTATCAGGTTGGCTACAATTTGCAGGAAGCCCCTGGGCAACCCCCACCCAGGGGCCCCCACTACCCACCAGCCCCACACACAATCACTTACCTTTTTAGACCCTCTGCTTCAATGTGGTGCTTGTGTGGCCGGCCAGAGTAATCTGCTTCTCCGTGTGCAAGTGCGCACGATGAGAGACTGCCCCCATGCTGTCCTGATGCTGTGACATCAAGTCAGCACGGAGGTGGTCTACCATCATGCACACCTGCATGCAGAGTGGCACATTGCCCTGGCCGGCTGCACGAGCACCACATCGAACCAGAGGGTCTGAAAAGGTAAGGGATTGTGTGGCTGGGGGGAGGGCTTGAACCGCGTGCATGCCAGTGGGTACCTAGGGGTCAGTGACAATCGAGGCCACGCCAGCTGCCAGCCCAGTTAAGGCCATGCCAGCTGCCAGCACACTGGGGCGAGACCAGGCTGGCCAGTTTTCAGCCTCTGCAGAGTGCAGTCACCTTGATCAATGCAGCTGCGCCCTGTGGAGGCCCCCTGGGCCTACCCCCTACCCAAGGCCGCATGCCTCCCCCTAGACACATTCCCACACGTGTCCTTACCTGCCTAGGTATGAATGGGGAATCCATCACCTCGTATCCTAGCCTTACAGCTGTTTGGCTGTAGTGCAAAAAGGCCTCGGATTTCAGCAATCTCTTAAGAGCCATAATTTGTTTATCTTGGATGTCATGTCAAGTCTATTGTTTGCACCTAAAACACTTCTGATTTAAGTGCCAAAGGCTGTTCTACAAACTGGCTACTCAAATTACAAATCTCAATTCTCTTGGTAGTAAAGACCAGATATTCCTTGGGCCTGTTCACACTTAACACCCTACTATGGCATTCCAGTACCACACTAAGCAGGTAAGGTTGAGGTGCATTTGTATTTCAAGGGCTGGTAAAGCTTGAACCGGGCCACCAGCACTTAGTGCGGATGGCCAGGCCAGGCCAGGCCAGATTGTTATGGTAACAGTCACGGCAATATCCAGTGGATGCCTGGACATTGCCAAGGTGGTTAGGATGCAGTGTGTGACTGAAGAGCCACAGCTGCAGCATCACACCCATTCACACTTGGAAGAGGGTGTGAACACTGCTGCCTGGGAGCCACCTAACCACTCCCAGACAAGCTGTGAACTGCAATTTAGCTGTCTGCAGCTCATCTTGAGAGGGTGTGGTGAGCTCTGGGATGGCATTAGCATGCAGACACACTTACCCAGCAAGTGGGCTATTGCTCAGTTTAGGGTAAGTATGAGCAGGGCCCTTGAGAAACAATTTTGTACTACTACCTTTGTAACTTCTTCAAGATCTTGACCTTCCTATTTCTTCATACAAATAGGTAAACATGTTGCCAAATCAAAGGTGAACATGAAACAGATAGCTATAGCCTCCACAGACTAGAGGCTAGGTATCATTAACGCCTATGTGAGCAGGCAATGTTATTTGACCTCCACACTTCTTACAGCATGTCATGCTTCCCAGACTTCATCGACACCTGCAGGCCTAACACTACCACACAGACATCAGATCACTTACCTATGAGAAGTCATACAACCGAGTTTTGTTCATCCAAATTTGCATCAAGAATGTTCCTTCTCCCTACTGGGAGATGACCATAATCACAGACCGTGCTTTCTGTGTTTGCTTTGTGAAGGTTTCTATCATTGTTTTAGGAAATTATAGTAGGCTGGACTTTACTGGCTAAAAGATCAAGGCACCTAATAAGGTGTTATATTCACTGGGGTATGCTGGTAGACAAAGACATTTCTTACCACCTTCCAAGAGACCTTAGGCCTTTTCACACAGGTTTTTTTTTTAATGTGTGGAGAGCATTCGGAGATGCAGCATATGCACTGCCAGGACAGCTAAGCCGCCCCAGCGCACCTCCAACTGCTCTCCGTGCGTTCGAGATGTAGAGCACTTAAAAGTGCTCTACATCTGTCCACGCATGTTGGAAGCATCCCCGCCCACCCGTGGAGGGAAGCATTCGCACATGCTTCCCTCCCTGACAGCTGTGGGCATGCCCCCCCCCCCGCCACCAATGGCTGAAAATCAGCCAAACAGGTGACAGGGTCCTGCGTTGATCACTCACCTTGCCGGGCCGGGGTTCCCATTGTGTAGGTGTGCTGACTTTGGTAGACAGCAGAGGTGACCCACAGGCCCCGTCTACCGGGAGTGTGTGTGCCTGCACGATGGGAACCCCAGTCCGACAAGGTGAGTGACGGCTCCATGCAGGAGGAGGTGGGTCCCTCCCAGCTCTGCAGTCCCATCGGGGATGCAAAAGTAGGGGAGTCCCCGAGATCAGCTTCCCCTTGCCCCTTTCCGGTGTGGGAGGAGGCCGATCTCCGGCTGGCTATGGGCAAGGGGCTGTGGGACCCCTTGGTAGACCGGACCACGTGGTTCCAGTCAATCAAGGCTCTCCCCACACACACCCAATCGTGATTGTCTGTGGGGTGTAGCCACCTGGATCGAGGCATCTACACAGCGCAGATGACCCCCCACCCCTCCATGGCGTGGCTCCTCATTGGACAAGCAGCTCACATGGTGCATGCTCCCGGTGGCCTCGGCTCATTCCAAGCCAAGACAGTGATGAGGTAAGGCTTGCACATGTGGCACAACCCCGGGCCCTGGGGTGGGGGGTAATCTGCGTGGTGTAGGCACCTCGATCCAGGTGCCTACACCCTGCAGACGGTCATGATTGGGTGGAGGGGGGAGCCTTGATTGACTGGAACCACGCGGTCTGGTGTACCAAGGGGTCCCACAGCCCCTGCTCCATAGGGAGCTCGCCCCGGGGTGGGTGGGTGGGTGCCCGGGTGGCTTTGTGCTAGCTGTACAGGACTTGATTGGGTCCTGTACAACTGGCAGGAACCGGGGGAAGAGGCCTGACAGGGCTGCCCGCCCCTGGGTGCTCCCACCCAATGGCAGGCTGGCTTGTGGGAGGCGTCCCCGCCCCTGGCCGGCCTTTCCTGGCTAAGTCACTTCGGGACGCTTTCCCCATTCACACACAGGCAGGCAGGAACACGTGTAAACGCGTTCCTGCCTGCCTGTGTGTGAAAGGGTGAAGCATCCCGAAATGACTTAGCCCATGTGCATTACAGCCATTCCGGCTGTAGTGCGAAAAGGCCTCTTCCACCAATCAGGAGGAAGGGAAAGGAGTCTTGTTCCTAGGTTCTCCATCTGCATATATTAACCTAGACCTTTGCAATGCTTTCATTACTTCAGTTTAATAACTGCAGCAAGAGGGCCCTTTGCTTTTTTCAAGGTTCTTTCTTCTTTTTAATTAAACCTCCAATTTACAGCTTCTGTTGTGCATTTTATAGCATTTTATTTTATTATGCGTTTTATTTTATTTCACTGCTGTAATTTTAGTTGATTAATTGAAAAGGCAGGAGTGAGGCAGAGAAATGAATGTATTTTTGTTGCTACATTTGGTAGAGATGTGTGCACAAACTCTAAAATTGTGGTTTGGCTCAGTTTGTTTGGTTTGAACTTGAACCAGTTCAAATAGACTTGAACTAGTTCAATTTTGAACCTTAAACAAGTTCAAACCTATTCATGTGTTTGAAACATCTACAGGAAATGGAGAAAAGGTTTTTTTAAGGGCAAACCTAAACTGGTTTGAATCCAACTGGATAGTTCAACACCACTTGGTTTAGTTTGAACTCGACCCTGTCATATAGCGGGTGGGTGGTTTGTTTTCAATTTTATTTTATTTAAACCCGGTGACACCCAAACTGGTTTGGCACATCTCTAACATTTGTCTTGAGTGTTATTTTCATAATAATAAAATACAAAATTAAATTTGGGCTTCTGCTCTAACTGTACTGTTCTAAAATGATCATAATATTTTCATTCTCCCTCACTTTCTGTATCCTGAAATTACATAATTGAGTAATATGCAAATATACTGAAATGTAATTAAATGATTCATTAATGGATCAAATGGTTGGTGATTAATCAATTAAAGTTAGCTAATCACTTGGCAGCCCCTATGAAATACTATGTTCTCATATTACCACCTGATTCTATCATGAGAGCATATATTTAAGCTAAAAATATATTTGTACAATAGTTTAATAAAATATTAAATCATTACTTTATATCAGAAATTGGCATAAATGAACATATTAGGTGAGGGATAGTAGCAGTCATCTTGTTTTTCTACTGCTGTCTTTTGGTCAGAATCACCTTCCTAGGCCCAAAACCAGGAACAAGGCAGAAAGTAGCCCAAAGCATGCTCTTCACTTTATTTCAACAACTGAATACAAAATATTGCTAGCAAGCACCCCATAACTCAGTCCAAAGCCTTTCAGTTTAACTAGTGTGCTACTGACATATACTCCAGCGTATAAGACAACTGGGCATATAAGACGACCCCCAACCTTTCCAGTTAAAAGATACTCACCTTATAAGAAGACGACACCCAGAGTATAAGATGATCCCTGAATTTTGAGAAGATTTTCCTGGGTTAAAAAGTAGTCTTATATGCCAGAATATACTGTAATCTTTTCCCAGACCCTTATCTAAGCAGGAACAAGGATGAACACTGGATTTGTGAAAAATGCAAGTAGACAAGTCTGTGAGCAGGAAACAGGGAAAGATGGCAATGCAGTAGCCACTCTCGCTCTTAACTGTTATGACATATCTGTTCTGTTGCAGCTAGGATAAATTGATTTGTATTGACCATGATGTTTAAGATTTGGTCAACATGCCACAAACAGCTTTCAGTTTAAAAAAAATCAATTTAGCTACTTTCATACAAGTTCCTAGAGGAATCTACCTGTGTGCTTAGTGTTCTGTCTCCATAACCGAACTGAGCTATAGCTCAGTGCTGGAGCGCTGGTTTTCATATATAAAGATTAGGTTCAGTCCTCAATGCCTAAGTTGAGCAACAAGGGATGTGTGCCTGGGGACCTGGAGAGCCACTGCAAGCAGTGATTCATGCAGAATAAGTAGTGAGCAGCAAGAGGGTTCAGTACCAGCTCATGAATCAACACTAGTGTGTACAGGGAGTACTGAACTAGATAGAGCTGCAGGCAGCAGCTTCCACAGTGCATGTGTTGTGCTGTGAAGAACATGGTCCAGATCAATCATACCTGGAATATGAGGTGCTGCAGATTGTGCCAGAATTTGCCCACAAGACAACCATACTTCTCCCTCTAGCTTTGAACCAGAGGTGGGGAATTTATGCCCCCGTCTGAAGTTGCAAGTGCAGGGGTAATTCCACAGCACAGACAGAAATGGTCCCAGAAACAGGCTATTTCCAAAGCTTAGCAAGATGTTAGCAGCCTTTGTGCTCCACTGCCACCTGTCCATCTGGCAATGGCTGAAGAGAATAGCAACCTGGGAACACCGTGGAGACTACTTTAAAATGTTCTCCTAAAAGTTGTTTTTGCTCTCAAGAGTATTCCAACTGGTGGAGTCATGCAGGCACCTCATCCTCCAGGAGACCAGGCCTTGCATGCTCTAGCATGCAGATCTTGTGGTCCAGTGAGGTAGCTGGTGTGGTCCTGAAGCTGCCAGAGTCTCTCTCTCTCTCTCTCTCTCTTACTGGTTACATCTTCACTTACTATATGAAAGCACCTTGGTGCATCCAAGAGGGTATCAGCTGCCACCCTGTCTTCATTTTAAGCAGCAGGGGGTTCCTCTGAAGCAATCATGCACACCATATTGCAGCATAGTCACTCACAAGGAGCAACTCTGAGGCAGGGTAATTTTCCCCACCCTGTGTCTTCTCACTCAAATTGAGCTGAAGAGGGTCTTGCAGATGGTGGTGCATCTCCTATCCACTTGAAACCAATCGCTCTCTCTCTCACACAATGGGAATCAAGGCTGGATTCTGCTTAGTCTGCTTTTAGAAGAGTAATAACAGCAACTAAGGATTTAGAGGAGACTTCATGAGAGAAATAATAAGAATAAGTATGTATGTAGTTTAGTTTCAGAAAATCCTTGCTTGGCGCTATCTACACAAACAATTAATGCAGCCCTAGTTGACAAGAAGGTGAGGCAGGCAAACCCCTCTGGCTCTGACCATCTCAACTGGCAACCAGAGTACCTTTACCCCCGCCCAAAAAAAAATTCCAACTACTTTGAAGGGGAGAAGAAGCGATTCAGTGCATATGGATGCACCCAGAATCATCTTGAAGGATCACAACTTATCTTGATGGCATGATGGATACATTGCTACCCAAATTGTATCCTATTTCCTCAAGTAAAGGGGGCAGATGTGCCAGTGTGTCTGTTTTGTCTCTTAGCCCCTTCTATTGGCTAGTCCTCAAAAGATTCTTTCCCTCCTGGAATAGTCTTGAATCTTTCCCCCAAAGACGACACTGAGCGATCTGTTAGGACATCCATGCAGGGAGTCTTCCATTGGCCACTTTCCAGTTCCTTATGTGGGCTGCCACAACATGGTGATAATGAGCTGTGTAAGGGATTTAAATCCAAATCATTGAGATGCCCAGGAATGACCGGTGGCAGGAGTTTTACAGTTGTGCAACCGGGATAATTGGAGTAGAGTCACCTTGCATGTTTGTGCATGCAAGTATGTGGTAAATGGTGAGTTTAGTGGCTCAGACGATGAGCAGTTTGATTCTATTTTTCTTTCTTTCGGGGACCAACACAGACTGGGGGAAGCCCCAGATAGAGCCAGAACTGTGCAGTATTCTGTAATGACATCATTGTGTGCCATGATGGGATGACTGTGGTCCTTCCCACACTGGGTCTTATTCCAAAATATATTTGGATTAGGGACACACTTACTGGGTGGGGCCTGATGTAGTATGAACAAGCATGCAGATGGCAGGTCCCTATTCTGGGAGACAACCTGAAATAAGCCCCAGTGCACATAGAACTATCAGAATGTATTTCACACTGAGCAGGCAGGGAGGGGCTGAGCATGTGAACAGAAGAATCTCCCCACTGCAACATCACAAAAATGCTAAAACCCAGAGTATCTTCTGTGGGTCTAGGCAAACTGTTTCCCCTCTGGAACCACTTTACTCCAGAGTATCTGTAAAATGTGGGCTTTTAAAGTGATGTCTGGAGGCGGCCTTTGAAGTGTGACAAAGAAAGAAATGCATCAACTTGAAAACAAAAATAGTTGTATCAGAGGATACTGCAACTAAAGAATTTTGTTTCAGATCATTTTCTCTTTGAAATCCCATTGCTCCATGGGAAGGCATTCCAAGTACCATAGCAGACAAAGGAGCAGATGGGGTGACGTGGCAGATCCAAACATAAAAGGGAATGTTTGTCAAACTATTCTTGTACATTTCCCTTTAAATCTCCCTGCCTGCATAACCCATGATCATACAGACAAATATAAACATTTTAAAAGAAGTTGCATCTTAATACAGACTCTTTTTTAAAAGAAGAATGTCACACTCCAAGAAACTCAACTTCAGAAGATAAAACCCCAAAGTGTTACACATGGATAACTGCTTTATAAACAAGTCACAATAAGTTCTTCATTTGACTGTTTTTTTTTAATTTGGCCCCATCACATATTGCTTTGGGAGACTAAGATTTTTGTTTTTAATTTATTCATTACAATAAAACTATTTGCCAAATAATCTCTGCAACACTGCGGGCATGAAAATTATGCTTAAGCCATTTTATCTTGGAGCGCATATACATTTGTTTGATTGCACACTTAGTCGGATCATATGAGTCTGTTCCCCAAGGGTAATTTATATAGGAAAGGTTCCTGTGTAAATAATTGCAAATCTAAATCCATGTTCTTTGCAGATAGCTTGGCTTTAGAATTCTTTGTTTCAGACAAACTTGTTCAAGTTTACTTAGAGAAAAGGGGAAAAAAAGAGAAATGATTGAACTGAAAAACATTTTTTCCTCAGTTATAAAGAGTATGAAGAAAAGCTTTGGAAGAAATAAACCAAAGGAATGGCTCCTGGGTACCAAATACTATGAACTAGAACTGGATTCAATACACAATGAACATCTTCGTTCAGCACACCTTTATATGGATCATTTCTCCTAAATTGGAAGTCAGTTGTATGAATGTGTGAGAATCTGTATCCACACAGGGGAAATCAGCACCCAGAGAGGACCCAAGAGATGCAGCATCTGTACACCCATGTTGCCTTCGAGCCCATTTTTGAAAGCTGGTAAGTTCACTCAAATGCCGCCTTCCTGGAGTGCAGCAAAAATGACCCTGGGGGTCATTTTTTACCTTTGCTTGCCCAGGAAAACCTCCCAAGGAAGTGAAGATGGGGGGTAGTTCTGACAACCACACATTGAAATGTCGGATTTATCCCTAAACTTGCCAGGGCTTTCCAAAGCGCTGGTGAGGTGTGAATCACCACCATTATGGTGGCAATCACAGAGCGGGCAAACATTGTTTTCAATTTGAGTTGTTGATTATTCTTATTCACTGTATTTCTTTGATGTAATTGATTGAATCTGTATTGTACCTTGTTTTTCCATTTGTTGTGAACCGCCTTGAGCAAATTTTACATTTGGAAAGGCGGTATATAAATAAAAATGGAAATGGAAATTGGAAATGGAAACTGTGGCAAAAGACTTGGTTATGTTTGAACCTCCCCCAAGGACTGATTGTCTGAATTATTCGTACAAATAACTCAAAATATTCATACAAATACTAAAGTACAAATGTCTGGATGGTCAATTCGTATACAGATGTCCGAATTCATCAGAATTCATCAGAATAATGAATAGTTTGAATATTTGTGCACATCCCTTCACCATAGAGATGTGGGAAGCATAGAGAGGCTAGAGTGCATGATTCAGTGTTCCAACCAGGACTGCTTTATCAGACATAGGACATGGCTCTGGAAATGTTAAAAGAAACAGAACTTTTGAATCCACACTGAAGAATGTTACAGGTGTATCAATGGCTACTAGAATGAGTGCCTAGGGCCCCCACTGGGTTCTAGAGACAGTCAGGATGCCCCTCAAGGCCATTTACAGAGAACTGAGAGCAAGTGAAGGCTCTGCTTGAAGTCCAAAAGCAATTGGTGTGCCACTGTGTGAGGAAGGATGCTGGACTAGATGGGTGTAGTCCAATCCAGAAGGGCTCCTCGTATGTTCTTATGACTTGAGGTTAGTGCGCCTAGTGGTAGTGCAACCAGAAGAGCAGGAACAATCCCTGTCAGACGGACAAGCACTGAGGTGGGGTGAGACCTAAGGCATCCAATGGCCACCTCTGCCCACTGATCTGGAAGTTAAAATGCTGCAGTTTATTTTGGTGGCTGTGCCACAAGTCTCCTTTTTTGTATACAATTTTGCAAATTGATTTTAAAAGGAGGAGAACTTTTTATTACATTTCTTTTAGCTGATATTAACTGTTTTGTTATCTCTGAAGAAAAGCAGGATGTAGGATTTAATAGGTTCTAAGAGACTCTAATGGAAAAATTCACATTGCAAGAAACAACCGAATCAAAAGTAGATAGTGAATACTTGGCAATGAATAATGAAGGTGCTCTGAACATTTCTTCTTGATGAATGAACAGCTGGGAGGAGTTGATAGCCTTTGACTGGACTTTAGGCCATTACTTTCGGAAAAGTACCCCCTTCCGTAATTGCTGTGAGAAGAGATCAATTGTGCTTAGCAAAAGCTGTACAATGATTTATGGAATGACTATCTTCTATACTAACTTCCTTTCCCAGTGGAGCTTGTGAACACATCAATGTACTGTTCATTGGTGACCTTGAGATGTTTGTACCTGTTATGACATCACAACACCATTCAGGACTTGATGGGAATGTGGAGATTGCCAGAATCAGCCCCCATAATGCCCCATAGTACATGACTCAACTATAGCTCCTCTGACATGGGTTGAAGATCTCCACTTGGCATACTTTCAATGCTCAAATGCAAGGACAAAAGGCCTTTGCCACTTAACTGCTCATGCCTACAACTACTTCTTGAAAACTAAACAAGAGGCAGGAGGCCAATTTGGATTTCAATGTTATTATGAACCTTGAAAACACATCAGATGTAGTTTCTACCTAACGTGCAGCTTTTGCATATTCTTGTACAATGTAAACAATATGCACAAATGTGAGGGGTTTTTTGTTTTGTTTTGTGGTTCTGCTCACAAACAGTGTCTATGGATGAACCACTGGACTGCATAGCTCAAACAATATTGTCCTAGTTTGTCCTCATGCTAACACAGTTGACCTTCTGGGAGAACCTAGTAGGCCTGGAAAGCCTGCTTAAGAATCATGTGACTGACAGTAGTGATCCAGCCTGGGTCACTTGGAAGATGGAGAACCAAAAGTATCATGTGACTGTGGATGTGCCTGGGCAAGCCACAGGTGTGAATGAGTAGATTATTTTGTTCTGAGGAAGGTAAAGGTAAAGGCACTTTGGACCATGGATGCGATTTGGGAGGTCAGCAGAGGTTGGGAATGCAGTGGGGGTGGTGGGATTAAACCATCAAACTTTGGAGTTAAAAATCCTCCCAGTTTAGCCTGATAGCAAAATGAAACCTCAAACATTTGGTGAGATGATGTGGTTTGATCTCAGATGCCTCAATCTCCCAATTCATTATAAACAGAAGTGGTATAATGGGCAAATGCATCTATTAAAACAGAACATCTTCTCACCAAAAATGAAGGTTTGCTGAGGTAATGCCCATAAATACAAAGATAGGATCTGCAGTGAAGTAGTGGAGCTGTGTGAACACTCAAAGGGCAAGAGGACCATATATCTCTGCACTCACCTAGGAAACATCCTATTAGTGCCTCAACAGAGGACAGGAAGAAAGCATTCCCATAGCACTTGACATTGTCTATTTCACACTTTTCATGTTGAATAACATGGGCCTTGTGAGGCCCACAAAATGGTCAAATTCTGTGGCCATTTCCTGTGCCTACCCTGAGACTTTGGGTATAGGGCAGGATAAAGATCCATCCATCCATCCATCCATCCATCCATCCATCCATCCATCCATCCATCCATCCATCCATCCATCCATCAGTCAATCAGTCAATCAATCTTCTTAACTCATTCTTTGCCCAAAAGTCTCAGAGCAGGCCAGATAAAATGATAAAATACAATCAATCAGTTAAAAACACTTTTTAAAGATACCTAGTCACACCAATCATATTCGAAAAATAAAACCTCTGATCTTTTATAGCTTTTCCTTGAAAATAAATTCTCTTTCTTCACTAATATAAATTATTTTTATGAATGTGGTTAAGATCATTCTTAAATCAAATAATGTGTTTGATGTAACTCAAGTATAAAAGCACACAGAGGAGTAGTGTTTAAATTTTATATTAAGAAACATGGCTTTTCTATGCATTTTTATCATCTCTAACATTCACTTGTACTATATGACTGAAGTACTGTATAAGGTGGCTTTAAATCACCTGTGAAAATGTCCACCCTGTGACAGAACATGAGGCTGTGTTCACACATAGCAAAAAGTGCACTAAAAGCATCTTAGGGACTATAGTATGTGACCTTCATGTTCTCATTGCTAATGTCCCTTTTTTTAGCCTAGAATGTTTGTGAGAGGGGGAAGGAGTAGACTGGCATATGAATAATCCCACTTACAAACCATCCGTAAAGCAGAACACTTGTTCCTGCTGCCCCAGGTGCAGGTAATGTGGCCTTTGCATGGCTCTCTTCCACTCTCTACAAATCTGAGATCCTTCAAAGTTTTGAAAGTCCTCAGCATTGAAGGGAGGGTTTGCCATTGTGTCAGAAACGGTCTCAGAAGTAGGGATATCATTGGGTTTTTCGTATTCGATTCATATTGAATCAAATGCAAGAAAATTTGTATTCATTTGAATAGATCCCCTTCAAATTCAATGTGATTCGAATATGAATGTTCAATCCCATATGAATCCCATACAAAGCTTCATATGAATTTATTGAAACATTCAATTCAAATTTGAATGTCAATCTTTGAATGTGCCAACATTAGATTCGAAGACGAATGTCCGAATTCGGCCAAATTTGTATGTTTCAAATATTCATGCATATCCCTATTGAGAAGTAGCCCATTTTCAGTGTGATACTGAGCACAGTGGGCAAACAGGCTGCTCACATAGCCATTGTGTGAAGTCCTAAGGGTGTACCAGTTCTCACTGCACCTTCTCTCTGCAGCCCTACACCTACATATGTAAACCTAGCCATATATAGGTTAGAAAAAGTTTTAAATGTACATGCATATTTTGATGTAATATTTTTGTAATCATAATGTTTATTGTTCTCTGCTTCTAATTTACCTTTGTCATTCACATGATTGGCACTTTTATTTCATGTATTATTTAATTGTTCTGTACTACGTATATTTTGTGAACAGTGTATTTAAAATATTGTTTCCTTGATATAAGATCGATGACACAATTTTGCCACAAGTTACAACAGGATAGGATATTTATTCAAACAGCAGTTGCTATATGTATTTTAAACTGATCGAATGGTATTGGTTCCAGAGAAAAGCAGCATGAGAAGAGAAAATATGGAAAAGAGTAATTATATGTTGCTTTGAGAAAAAAAAAAGCAGAACTTCGTGTCTTTATCTCAGTACATTTTAAAGTGTATCCTTTCTCAATGAGAAATACATAAATAACTTTAGCAGCTGAATTAATATTTCCTTTAGCTGTTGAATTTACAGAATGGCCATATGTTGATGCTCCCCAAATTCTATAATCAGCCAGCGGTAAAAGGTCTTCAGAAATATAGTATTATCTGGCATAATGAAAGATAAGCAAATATAGCAGATAGAAGGTAGAAATTATAACAAGATGAAGATCATAGGAGTGTGAAACTATTGTACTGAATCTTTGATGAACCATTCAAAACAACCACACCTGCTTTACATGGAGGTCCAGCATTCAAACATGGAGAGCTACCTAGCCATAGGCAACTATTCCTGGCTTTTTTGGAGCTGGGATGGGGCAAGGCCTTCCATTGTTGCACTGGGCCAGCAAGGCTGTCATCACTCACCCAGTTCAGTTTAGATCCTCTAAAGTATTTACCAGTCATCTAAAGCACAGGTTTTTATAATCATTCAAAGAGGAAACCCTGACAAGCCTCAAATAATGGGAGGCTATGTGATGATGTCATTGATGGCGACACAAGAAATCTGCTTTAAAAAAACCAAAATTCTGAAAAGAAGAGATATGAAGGCCTTGCATCTGAAACATTAAAGGTTTTTTATTACAGACAGTGAAAGGGTCAGAAGCCATGTACCCAAGCTTCTGCAAATTTACCAACACATAAACACTCTCTTTTATGCCAATTTATGCTCTTTCCTTACACCTTCTGGTGCCTGATAAGGTGATTTAATTTTCCCTCTTTGCTTACCTCTTCCATGAGCTTTTGAGCATGTGTGCATATAAATTCCAAAAGGAGGCATGTAAGAGGTGTGTTTTCAGCCTTTCGTCATCACAAAGATTAATTTCACTTTTTCCTCTCACTGTGCATGCGTAAGGGACTGCCCCTCCACACACAATTACCTTCACACCTTCCTTGCAGTTAGTTCTTCTGTGTTTGTAAGGGACTATTCTCCCCTTCTTATGCCCTTCGTGGCTAACATTTAGAGTATAGGTGGTGGGCTTGGTCTCCCAGCTAGGGAGACTCTCTTGTGTGACGGCTTCTCTTCTGAGACTGAGAAGCAAGAGAGGCTTTTTGCTCTTTAAAATGGCTCCCCTTATGTCAAGCTAAAATGACTGTCTCCTTTTAGCCCATGTCCTAAGAGCAAGTGTGAACACAAAAGCAAGATAGAGGTAATTATAATAGCACAAGCCCTCAATGGCAGGAGTCTGAGGCACAATGTGGGAGGCCAGGGCACAACTGAGGGGAGATTGGGATGCTATTGAGAGCAAACAACATATATAAAGGAGTAGTTCTTGAACTGTTTGACAAACTGACCAGCTGGCTCTTGGTTCAGCTGATTCCCAGAGTGGGTTCAGTACTAGAAACTGAGCTGGGAATTTGCATCCATGCACAACTCTGTTAAGAAGTGTTAGGGAATAGTTCTTTCTCCCTCCCTTCTATCTAATCTTCTCGAAGGCTGTGATCATGCAAAGCATCTGGATGTCAGTTACCTGTTCCAGTTGAAAGCTTCACTTTGATCTTTCTGCAGTTCACTTTGATCCACCTTAGATCACAACAGTGTAGGAAGGTGAAAGCAGTGCTTACTTTACCCTCCTCTGTGTTTCTAGTTTCCTGGTACCACTAACAAATAGCAATTGTTTCAATGGAAACCTTGAGAGCATTCTCCCCTTTAGTGCTTACTAGAAGCCAGTGAGACAACATAATGTTATGGAAATTGTGAGTCCTTAATGTGCCATCAGTCATGAATCTCAACAGGCCATGTTTGGCATACAAGCAGACAAATCCAGGAAGTAAAGTCTCCATTTTGTTTCTTCCCAATGAATCACAACAGCCATTTTGTGACTGGTACCCACAGCACCTGTGTTCAGCCCAGCGGCCCCAAAGTTTCAGGAATCCTTGCTTTAGACTACTGGTTACTTTCTTAAACTCCAGCAAAGACTACCTCTTCAAGATGCCATTCAGGGCTGATTGAAATAACAGAGGAACCAAATTACTGAAAAAGTTATCCATTGCTGCATAACAACCTTCTGTACTTTCTGTTAATGCCTCTTTCTTTATAGCTAATGACAAAGCCAAATCTCGGGAGAAACTCTATGCACCGCTGACAGTTTCGACTATGTTGGTTTTGCAATTAGGACTCACACTTGATAACAGAACATATACAGCCCATCAAATGGAAGAGAGATTTCATTAGGTGAGCCTTGTCAGTCTTACCTTTGGGCTTTCTACTCTTTAAACTGGGGGAGGGGGAATCTTGCCCATATGAAGTGTAATGTTGCAGTGCTTGTATAAAAGGAAATTGCATACAGAAGCAGTTTCATTACTGAGTGCAACCATGCCATAAGGTAATGAATAAAATGTTACATTCTGTCGAATACTGCAGCAAAAGGATAAAGTGTTAAGTTTCATAATTGCACCACTTCTGCATATAACCAGCAAGGTATTGTGCAGTGTATAGACAATTCATGTCACTGTAAATCATAAATTCCTCAGATTGGTTCTCATTTCTCTAGAATTTGAGAGCAATTCTAAAAGGGAATAGGAGGCAAAGGAGCAAAATAAATAAATAAATAAATCATAGCCCTGCTGGCTTTTGCTCATCAAGACAGGAAATAGGGGGGAGATGTACATATATATATTCATTCATTTTGGCTGTGGAGTGTTAGCTTTTTGGGGAAGAGTGTTGACAAGGCCATGCATTCTGCTGAGATGGGTCTGATTAGTAGAGGCAGATAAAGCAAACTACACAAAAAGAAAATCAAGGTAGAACTGCACTTTTATTAAACTAGTGCATAATGAAGTAAAGTAAAAACAAAATGGAGTCACACCTTATGATTCTCAAAACAGGCTTATATAGATGTATGCAAAATGAGCAGATTATGATGGCTGTGGTTTTGGCTGTGATTGACCAATTATATTCAGGAATACAAGGAAAGCATAACATCACTAACTGGATCTATACATACTAAGGATGTGCAGAAATACTTGTCACATTTGAAATTTGTCTGAATTTGTCCAAATTCGGACATTCATTTTCAAATCAAATGTTGGGACATTCAAAGATTGACGTTCAAATTCAAATCAAATGTTTTGAAATACGTGTACGAAGTTTTGTTACATTCATGAACCCGGGGAGGTGGGAAAGTGGCTGTCCCACTCATATCTGCAACAAATCCAGAGTGGATTCAAAGCGGATTCAGAGTGTGTTCAAATTGAACTGAGAGCATATTTGATGTGTTCAGAGGGGATTCATAGGCTATTCAGAGCAGAGATTCAAATCAGATTCATACTGAACATTCATATCAAATTTGAATCTTACTACATTTGAAGGGGACTATTCAAATGAATTCCATTTTTTTATTTTTGGATTTGATTTGATACAAATTGAAAACACACACACACACAAAAAAAAAAAACCATCCGTGCACATCCCTAATCCCTACAGCAGGGCCTCAAAGCAAGTTGCTAACAGCATGGGCTAGAAACAAGAGTGCTTTTAACTTTCAAAGCTTTTTTTTCACTTTTATCTTTTGTTCACAATTTTCATGCTTATCTGTGCACATTCCACTAACTGCTTTCTCTCGCTTAAACTGTGTGCCGTATTTAACAAGTTCCCATAATCCATCTAACAGAACCCTATTTTGGCTTCGTGGCCTCTACAGAAGTGGCACCAAATTCCAGTTATTCTGGTTACTCCTGATAAGTAAGCCTAAGAACCTAGGGGTGTGAGACTACAATTGCTGTTCCATTAGGATGTGTCATAGCATTCCATTTTATCAGGTTTGGGGGAGGAAGCCTCACCATGAAACTACCACAGTTGATAATTCCTTATAAATGGTGTATTAGGAACTAATACGAACTACGTAGAAATCATTTAAACAAAAACTTAATAATAACATTTAGGAAAATTAATATGAAAGTGCAACCCATATTATCAAACATTCCAAACAGCAATATTTTAATTTTAAATAGAAAAACACTGTTCAATAACTTTCCATACATGGAGCAATAACAGTTAGTGCCATCTTGCCATTCACCTCAGACAGGAAAATGTCTCAAGCTGGCTCCATTCAGGCAGAGTGTAAATTACACAGTGGGGTAAATTACACTATGCCTAATGGGCAAGCTCAGGACAGGGACTTGGGTGAGATTACAAAAAGGGAAACAAGATTTATTGACCAACACATTAAATTAAATGCATTAAAGATTTTAAAAGTGAGCAATGCATCAAAGCCATATTTGCAGTCACAGAGGTCTATTTTAGTTCACACTGAGAGAAAAAACAAAATGGTGGCTGCTGACAAACAATTTAGCAAAGTAGGCCTCATTCATCTTTAAACACCTTGATCACATAGATATTTAGGCTGTGTTGAGACATAACAAAACGGATGCCTCAGAGGTGCCTCAGAGAGACTGTGTGTGACCCTCATGTTCCCAACCCTTCTCTAATTTAGGGGTGTGCACAAATGCATTTTTTTCATTCAAATTCAAGTCAAATCAAATATTCAAATATTCAATTTGATTTGAATTTTAAAAATCCAGATTGTTGAAAATCTGATTCGAATACAGATTATCCAAATCCGTCCATTCAAAAATCCAATTCAGATTTGAAAATACAAATGTTGGCAACATTCGTATTCATTTTTTGAATTTGCGCGCATCCCGTTTTTATCCCGTATGCATCCTGTTGTCATCCTGCATTATAAGTGCAAATGTGCATGATATTCGGATGTTATATACACAGATCTGTTCATTTGAATTATTCAAAAATCTGTATCAGATTTTCAAAATCCAAAATTTGTTTGAATGTGTAAATTTGGATTATTGAAAATCCAATTTGAATTTGAATGTCGGTATTCGACGTATTCGAATTTTATCTGTGCACATCCCTATTCTAATTCACTCTTCCTAGTGCAGAATGTTCATGATTTTTTTTTCTGTTTCTAATCACGACCATTGAATTTAACCTCATACATCATTTTCCACTAGTTCCAGTAATTTAATCTAGGGAAGCAAACTATAGATGCCTATGACATTTTCTAGATTGTATTCCCTATCAGAAAGCACTGGAAGCTTCTGTGCTGTCCTTTTGGACCACCACAGCCAAGGCCTGGGACCCTAGAATGACATGCCAGCATGTTCCTCAGGAGGCATCACCTGAGGAATGTGTTGATCACACAAGCCCCAAGCCTGGCCAGTTCCTGGATGCATTCCCAGCTAACATTCTACTCTTTGCTATTGCCATGCTGAGCAAACTGAAGAAGACAGATAGGCCAGGATGGGGAAGTCTTTTTGTGGATGCTGGTACGTTCCTGACCCAGTCAGGTAGCAGTGAATTACCACTAATTCCACCATGTCCAAATATTGAGTGAAAATATCTGCAGATTTCAGCAGGGTAGAGGTATCATATGTTTGCGGAGGGAAGCAACTTTAGTTTATTATTAACATCTCTCCTAGAGTAGTAAGGAAATGTTGCCTACAAGCTATAATAAATTTAATGCTTTTCCTCATTTCTTAGTATATCAGACCATGGAGCAGCTTTGAATGGGCCAGGGGCCTGCCATCCACACAGTAGTGTGAACCAGTGAAGGCCTACCCCTCCCTGATACAGCCTGAGATAGTATGCCAAAATGTTGCCCTGCCCCAGTCCCACAGTAGACCTTTCCAAAGATTGTCTACAAGTGAACCTCTTCTGTATACCAGACCACAAGGGCATGCTTCTACGATCCAGTGCACCACAGGAGACACTTCCAGGTGGCACCATGAAAAACGGTACTCCTGGTTGAAGTCTGAAAGCAATTGTTGGGCCACTGTGTAAAACAGGATACTGGGCAAGGTGGGCTGTGGCTTGATCCACCAGGGCTACTCTGGGAACAAAAAAGCCAGGAATGAAGGTTCCCAGCTTGGAAGGTCACTTCTGCCTCTGAGGGCTCTTTGGAAGTGGCAGCAGAGTCTGGAGTGGCACAGGCTGGCCAAGTCTAGATCATCATATTCCACCCCAACAACAACACAGTCCAGTGTGAGACAGGCTGCTTGTTCTGTTCCCTTGTGCACTGTGAACCCATGGTGTTCGCTGATTTCTGAATCAGTGCTCTCTTAGACTGCCAAGCATTTTTGAGACAGCCAGAACCTGTATTATTAAGTGTGTCATTCTTTAAAGAACTCTCATGTCCAGGTGGAGGGGATCGGGGGTGCAGTATCTGCAATGGATCCACCATGGTGTCCCATGTGTACATACTGATGTGGCCACTTTGGCAGATAGGATGTCATGGCATCAAGCCCACATGAGACTGCAGCCTTAGTATCAGTTAATAAGTTGAATTAGTTCGGATAAGTCAAATATACTATTGGTAAGTTGCATTGAAAATCTTTCACATAACCTATCTTTGGCATCTAAATTATGTGTTTAATCTCCCAATGCTAGTGGATGGTGCCAGTACATTTGCCAGCTTCAGATGGTATGGCAGCCAATCTTTTCCTGGGAAATGTTGCCTCCATACTCAGTAGTGGGTGGGATCACAATCAGAAAGACTGATAAGCAATTTGTCACTACCACCCCTTGTTATTTCTCATACATAGCAAATCATAGTTTGATCCAATGCAGAACTAAACATTTATGCATCAGATCCACACATTATGAGCATCAAAGGCAAGTGACAAATCATTGTGCAGCCCTTTTGCTTTGCCTCCAAGTACCAGTCAATAAGCTGAGAAAGGCAACTAATAAATTTTAACAATATTCACAACAGTCTGCAGATAAGGTTATTTTTGAAAATCTGAAGTCATATGAAACTGAGTGTTATAATTGTCCAGAAAATTCAGCTGGTAGTAAATGCTGCCACCAAGCCACAGTTTTGAGTACAGCAGCTAAATGTTTAATTTGATCTGAACTGGTTGGCAATTAATTTTCTACATTTGATATGTTAAGCTTATTTTAAAACAGGTTGGGACAGAAGTTCCCTAACTATCTAATTCTTCAAACCTATTTCTCATGATGGTTTGCTTGACATTATAATCTGAAGCCAAAATGTGTATAGGTTTCCTTATGAGTTATAATCCCATGGATTGAAAGATGCAGTTTTGGTGTGGATACTCCAACAGTTTGGGATTTTCAATTGCCTTCAGAGATTACTTCTACTATTCAAGCAGGAAAGTTACTGGGGTGGGTAGTATAATAACAAACTGCCTCCTTGTGTAGTCATTCTGGCCTATCGCTAAATACAGGCTCTTGACACAGAAGTCTTGGGGGTAAAAGAGGTGGAAATTTTATAAGGAACCATAACACCATGCTCCAGAATTATTTTTAAAGGTTACTAGAACGGATGCCCCCTGGGTACTGCCTCCATGTTGGAAAGACAAGCAGGAGGACTCTAGAGGCCATTGGAGTCCAGAGCAGATTAAGGTTTTGCTTTTGACTTCTGCTCGGGATGCCCATAAGCGGTGGGCCACAGTGTGAGACAGGATGCTGGACTGGAGGGCATGTGGTTGACATAGCAGGGCTCCTCTTACATTCTTAAGGGTTACGTTTTGCATTCCCTCTCAACTTCCTCTCAACTCTTCACCCTGTGCCCTCCATCTGTTCCTCTAATATCAGTGAGAACTAGAGCTTACTGACCATGCTACCAGCTCTGTATACAGGTTTATAACATAGTGTGTCCATCTTAGAAGCCTTTTAGACATCTTAACTGGGAACTGCTTTTGGTTTTCCTTACGTAATCCTTACAATGACATAAGAGAGGCTTCTTGCCTGGTTGTTAGGGTTTATTTTTTTATTGAATGGGTTTTTATGTTGACATTCTTTTGGGAAAGTATTGCTTATTCTTTTCATTATTGGTACTACACAATTTGATTTTTGTTCTTTGGACTGTGTCTTTTTAAAAAAAAAATAGTGGGGGAGAAGCAAGCAAACAGTGCATTAATCCTTAAAACTTATATTGTTAAAACACCCCTGCAGGATTTTATTCCATGGAGTAATGCATTTTTAAGGCTGTGGCCCTCTGGTATTGCAATGTACATATGTATGTCTCCTCTTCCAATTCAGAACTGATCTTCCAGCCATTTGTAATTTTTGCCGTACTCTGGTATCAACGAAATGTTGCATGATAGCTTCAAGGGCTTCAGTAGGCACATCAAATCATCCTTGTATATGATGCACCATTTGTAGCCCAGCGGTGGCATTGCCAGAAATATTTCACACTGTGAGCACACAGTGGTGTTTGTTCTAATAATATGAAACAGGCATTAGATTCAGCATAAGGGTGCTGTGCTTCCTGGAACAGACCAAGATCTAATTAAGAGCAACATTCCCTTCCTCTGGCTTGAGCAGAGAGTTTCCACAGGCAGAGAGCTCAGCAGAACCACTGCTTCAAAAGGAAAACAAGTGGGGGGGGGGGAGGAGAAAATCCATAGTTCATTTAGAAGACACAATCATTTGATGCTCTATGGTGTTCCATAATCGTGAAATGCTTAGGTAAGGATGTTGGTAAAATGCTTAGGTAAAAATGCTAAACAAATTGCTTACCACTGCATACCCAATAACAGAAGACAGAACACAAATATCATCCAACATCAAATATGTAGCTTCTTGCTCTTATACTAGACATATTTTTGCAGGTTTGTTTTGCCCCGATACCAGCACAAGACATGGATACCTGAGTAAGCCCAGGTGTTTGCCCTTTGTGTCCCTTAATAAGGAGCCCATCTGGCTTTCTTCGTCAATAGACTACTCCATCCCATTAACACATCAGACAATGGAGCTGCTTTAGTTATTTAAGATGAACTCTTAGGGGTGATGCCAGGGGCCTGTTCACACTTGGCCTTTTTATGGAGCATACCTCAGGATAGGGGTCTGTGGTCCACATTCTAATGCAGACTCTGGCAGGCCTCACCTGGGGCCTGCTGTAACCTGCACTAGCATGTGGACAGCAGGCCCTTATTCCAGCATATATTCCAGAACAAAACCAAGTGCAAATGGGCCCCAGAATAGAGACTTAAAACATATAATAAACAGATACTTAAAACATTAAAATGCTAAAAACATTAAAATGATGTGCCTCCACACAAATCTGGGGACACAGCTTGCAGATATCTCTGTGTTGTAAAGACTTTTCAAAATCTGTGAAATAAATCAGTATGAGAATGTATTCCATATTGGACGAAGCATTTGATTCCTATCCAAGCAGGATCTAAACAGCTGCTTCAAGTGCGAAAAGCACCTTGTGGGCTCAGAGTTTCCATCTGGCCCACCTAAGCACTGGACTAATGCCAGGTGGAAAACATGCCCAGTAACTTACCCTCACTGACACTATCAGTCTATGGCGGTGTCCCCATGCTGAAAAAACTGTGAGGCCTCCTCGGGAGCATCTGCATGAAAAGCCCTAATCCGTGGCACACGAGGCAATAAGCATAAAAAAACCAAAAACCTTCACAAGTGTTTTCCATGTGAAATAGGGAGCTAACACGTATTGCCCAGGAGTCATGGGGACACTTTTGGTTATTTGGGATGGAGCTTGACAGCCGCAGGGTTTCACCTCCGCCCCCTGTTCCTACAGTGCACACTGCTTTATTTAGCCGCTGCAATGATGACAAGCAAACACCTCAGTTGCACCTTCACAAACACAACACAGAGATCATCCCTTTCCTTGGCCGCCACATGACAGCGGGAATGACAGTGGGCACCCCCACTCGCAACGGGCTACAGTGATGCATGAGAAGCACAAGCAGGCACAGACAGGGGAGCTCTGACAGGGAATGCGAGTTGGGGGTCATGTTAGGTAACCCAACCCTTACCTAACATGACTGAAAGCTTACCTTTTCTGTCCAGGAGATGACCATCTGCTGTGCAAGTGTGCTGGCAACTCAGATGACCCCCTGACGCAAATGTGTGTGCACAGAGCATCATCATCACCATGACGATGGTGCCAAGACCCAAATGGCAGAGCCTTGAAGAAGATCAGACACATTCACACAGGTAAGTCTCCGGTTGCATTAGGGCTAGGCTATTGTGTACTAGTGTTCCTAAGTTCCTAACTAGTGTTCCTAGTACACATTAGTCTCTAATGCACATTTCCCATCCAATGGATGGAAAGCAAGTGCAGAAATATCCCATCTAAGATCTAAGCTGTTGTTTTTTATTGAATGTGAGTATAACTTTACTGTATATTTCTCCAGTCACTTCAGGCTGCATTAACTATTATTATTGGTTGCATTTTGCCAAGCTAATGTAAAATATTTAACTGTCTGGCCAATCCTCATGTTCCCAAGCCTTCTCTAATCCTCCTTTTCTAACACATAATGTTTAAGAGAAGGCAAAGGGCACTGACACTTTCACCTCAAGTCTGTTTTAGAGGGACCTTAGAAATGCCCCCCCCTTTTTTTTTTGCTTTGTCTGTTATGGTAGATATAAGCTGAACTATTCTCTAACATTAACTGCCATCACAAGGCTAGGAACCATCTTGCCTGAGAGGAGTGGAGAAGAGGCAGCAGGCTGGGCTCTGCCATCTTGCTCCCAGCAGTGCCCCTCCCTCCTCCAACTGCCATCACAAGGCGATGAACCATCTTGCCTGAGAGGAGTGGAGAAGAGGCAGCAGGCTGGGCTCTGCCATCTTGCTCCCAGCAGTGCCCCCCCTTCCTCCAACTGCTCCCATCACAAGGTGGCAAAGAGACTATGGCAGCCAATCCACCAGTTGAGGAAACGTCTGGTCCTGAGGCCGAGCAAGGTGGGGCTGAGTAGATGCCGGCTGACCATCTCTACCATCTTCCGGTTTGTCATCGATGAAGAGAAAATTCAAAGTAAAGAGAATAAGAAAATTCCAGCAATAAGAAATGAACAGAAGGATTGGAACTGAAGACCTCAAGCGCTTGCTTTTTGCTGTTCCCGGTACCCTCCCACACCATTTTCCTTTTGTTTCTTGTCTCTTTAGATTGTAAGCCTGAGGGCAGGGACCTGTCTAAGATTAATATAATATTGTAACCCGCCCTGAGACCTTCGGGTATAGGGCGGGATAGAAATAGAAATAGAAATAGAAATAGAAATAGAAATAGAAATAAAAATAAATAAATAAATAAATAAATAAATAAATAAATAAATAAATAAATAAATAAATAAATAAACATGTCCTACCTAACCAAACTTCCTATTCCAAATGTCTTCCCATTTAGCAGTTAAAACTGTTGGATGGATGGATGGATGGATGGATGGATGGATGGATGGATGGATGGATGGATGGATGGATGGATGGATGGATGGATGGATGGATGGATGGATGGATTTAATTAATTAATTAATTAATTAGTATATCCTGCCCTTCACCGAATGGTCCCAGGGTGGTTTATAATAAGATTAACACATTTCAAATGGGAAAACATAATTTAAAATATAATGTCCTTCCTCCCACCCCCATACTCTCTCCCTAACAGGACAGCACCCTGAGGAAGCTATTTGAACAGATACCTAATCTTTGCATTTTTTTCTTCATCCTTCCAAATACAAGCCTGAGAGATAGCACTAATACTGGAAACCTGTATCGGATGAGTCTAAATATGCACCCAAGGGTCCTTGTGAAATGCTATTTTAAAAGGTGTTGGAGACAGAGGGAAATAAGATGAACCCACTTCAAACGATGTATGAAAATGATACTAAAAAGAAAAAAAACACTGCCAAATTGAATGTTAGGTGGGAAAATGTGATATGAAACGTGGTGGTATGATTAGGAAGTCCTATCTTCCATCTTCTAGATACTTCCTTGGGTAAGTGCTAAATCTGTGTGCAAGCAGCTCTGGGGTTACGAACAGACTTATAACACATTTCAGATGAAGGCCAAGGTCACCCACTTTGATTACATTGAAACACGTTGTGCTGTCATTCTCTTAATCCTCAGTTTCACCCCTCATATCTTTTCTCTCATTTCAGGTCTCTCCTTATGGCTGTTTTAATATGCTTATTCACCAATATCTCACTTGAACAGCTTCAATTCACTTCCTCTAGGTAATTAGCTCAGTGTGTCTTGAGTCCATGGCATCTGCAGTGCTGGCTGTTCAGATTCATAGAGATCTTTTTTCCCTTTATTCTTTCACTTGAAAAAAAAAATCCTACAGAGGCAAATTACATAGTTACAAACTTTTTGAGAAAAAAAAAAGAAACAAAGAAAAAAGAAAGATCCATTCAGCAGTTCCCAAGCTTTATAAGACTATAAAGAGTTTTGCAATTTAACTAGCATAGAATGTGATACGTATTCTAGCAGCAAACCTTCTCTTTATAGTAAATTAGTTGAGTTGGGTGTCCTTATTTATTTATTTATATTATATGTTTATTTATTTATCTAAACTTGTGTCCTGCTTTACTGAAAACAGAGGCCTTTTTGCACTACAAGTCGATGGCTGTAGTGCACTAAGGCTGATACACGCAGGGACGGAACGATCATTCACTTTGGTCGGTAAGAGTGTGAATGTTCGTTCCATCCACACAGTTTGTTCCATCCACGCATGTACCAGCCCAAAAAGGCTGCCATGAGGGGCAGACACCCTGCCCTGGGCTGATGCCATTGGGCCATATCAGCCCACTGGCTGGCAGCCCTGTTCTGGCCTGTCTTGGGGCTCTGCGGCACCCTGCAGGCTCGGTCCAATGGGTCCCTGGTGCTTACTGGAGTGGTCTGCCAAGTTCTGCACAAGTGCACATAGTGGCAAACCACCCCCACGCTGACCTGATGTCAGACATTCAGGTCAGCATGAGGGCGGTCTGCCATGGCCCACACCTGCGCAGACCATGACAGACCACTCCAGCAAGCACCAGGTATCCATCAGACTGAGCCTGTGGTCTGATCAGTTAAGTGAAGCACAGGGGGCTGGAGGGTGGCGTGCACCCCTGGTGGGGGTGGGCACCCAGGAGGCCCCCACAGGCTGCCACCAGCCTGATCAGGGTTGCGGCAGCCAGCAGGACCCAAGACAGCTCCAGCCCAGTCTAGTCCCACCCCCAAAAGAGGCTGCCAGCCAGCGGGGCTGTTGGGGCCCAATTGCAGCAGGCAGGGGCAGGACTCCTGAACTGACTGGCAGGGAGAGTGTGAATGCTAAGGTTGGGCTGGGTGTGGGTCACAGTTTCATGCTCCACGCCCTGGCTGTAATTAGGCTAGCTCTGGGGCAGGCTGGGCCGGTTCTGAGTGGAACCAGCCTCCTGTAAATGCATATGCTCTGTCCCACAGCTGTCCGAATCATTCACCAGAGGCCTAAGTGCAAATAGGCCTCTTGTTTCTTAATAAGCAGAAAGGTCAGAGGGAAAATATTTCCTTTAATTTTTATACTGCAGCACAGGAAACCTGCCTTCCAGAAACCCCATCAAGACAAATTTTAAAATTTTTCACATTCCAGCCTGACTTTTAGATGCCTTCCAAGGTTAATTTGCATCTAATTTATTCATAGTAAGAAGGAGCATTACATATCAGATTTCTCTGAATGCATAGTAAAGGCAAAATAAGAACAGTTCAATATAATTCAAATTGGCCAGTTCAGGCTGGTTACTCCTTTGAAACATCCTTATCAGTCTTTTCTGTTTTTGCAACCACACTGACCTCATTCATTCCTTAAAACACCTATCCCAACCTATACCCTGGGTTTACCACAAGTGCCCAGTGGTGCAACCATTCGCTCTCTTTCCAATTCACTGCATTTGGTGGGTAGGGAATGTAGCATCTGCGCAGGTGCAGTGGTGCTGCTGGTGCTGATCGATTGCACACCATGCTGTGATCGATCACACACCCTTGCCTGGGAACGGCAATTGATCATAAAATCACGAGAGGGGCGTTTGATCACTTGTTAGCCTGTGATCGAACATGCCCTGCTCACAACAGTGTCAGAGTGCCCAATTGTGAGGAGGCGGAACTTCCATCTCCGGATGCATCAGTTTGGCCTGGTAAATGAGAGGACCATTCACATTTCAGTCCGGTAATGGACACTTTGGGGAAGCTTTCCTCCTAGCAAATGTGAATAGTCCTCCTGTCCCTGGAGTGTATCGGCCTTAGTGCATGATGCACTTACTAAGGTAAAAGCGAAAAGGCCTCTGGATCTAGCTAATACAAATCTAGCTAATACAGATATAGCTAATATGGATTAACCAAGATAAGTGAAGAAAAATCCCAAAGCAAATGAAATTTGCAACCCTTGTACCTTATTACATTTCAGTTTTGTATTGTGCCTGTACTGTGCTTGGGTAGTCACTCCAGGGAAAGGGTAGTCATTCCAGGGCGAGTGCACTGTTGCATCAAACAATCATCTGGCAAATACACAGCCTAAAGCTCAGGGAAACTGGTACAGCAGTCGATGGCCAAAGCAATCTGCCAAATCTCACAGCTGGCTGGGGCTGGGGCTGGGGCAGTGCAGGTGGGAAGGTTCTTGCCAAGGTGCACCAAAATTCCACCACAAGGACAGAAAAACACCCACTGGAAGTTGGAGTTGTTGCACAGATGGGAAACAAAAATAGCTGCCAAATATGCCTAAGCCCCAAAAGGGCGGCCCCCAACTCCTCCAAGTCTCATTCTGTGTGCTTTTTTTTTTTACCTTAGCAAGAGAAGAGTGAAAGAGCACTAATCCTCCTTTTGTTTTATAAGTCACTGGAAGCCAGCCAGCTTCCCTCCCTCCCACTAAATAAAAGAGACAGCAGAGGACTTATCCTCCTTTTGTTTTAAAACTTCAGTAGCACCTGCCTTTTTGGGGATGACACAGGAACAAAACAGGAAAATAGATAGGATGCACAAACCAACTATTAACAGTTTCAGGAGGAGTTTAAGTAGGCTGGGGTGAGGGCAGAGGACACACCTGACATGTGTTAAGTGTGTTCAGTGTGTTCTTCCCTGAAGTGAATTTGATCTTCATTACAGATTATTTCATTTTAAAGTGCGATGCAAGACTTCACTGTAGCAAGGCCCTGGGGATAACATTTCAAACACAGTTACAAACTGGGATCACCGTATTTGGCCTCAGTTGGGTGTGCCTCCACCCATCCCATTTCCTACGGCAAAATTTACAATAAAAGGGGGCATAATTCACATACCAGATTGTCCCAAAACAGGAAGTGCTTTCAGGAATGATTTTAGAATTTTCCCTGTTTGGAGGAATGTCTACAAATCTTTATAAGGCAGTTACATGTCTTATGATAGTAGATTCCAGCTGTTGCCCTTTCTTTGTTGCAATCTTTCAAAGCTTCACTACCACCTGTTAAAACAGCACCACCTGTTGGCCAAATTTTGTTTTCTGAGTCTTGTTATTGTAAACAGTACTTTCTTTGTCCTCATTAAAATTTACTTCCCGATCCACCTTATTTAAATATATTTGAATTCATCCAAAGGTTCCTGTTTACTTGCGGAAAAGCTTCATCCATATGTGTTCCCTAAGGTCTATATCTTCTAAAGCTATAATCCCTTATGTGTATTTGTAAAAGCGGGTCCCAATGAACTTAAAGATTCTCACTTTCAGGTATATAATATTGCTTGAGGACTGGCTCAGCCTGAGAACAGATTTAAACTTCCCCCAATTAAAAGCTTTGTGAAATTTGGAAATTACAATATTCTGCTTAGTAAGAGAAAGTACAGCCTACCCTTTTCCGAGTAATGATTACATTGATATTAATGACACAGCAGTCTGCTGTCTCCAGATGGGGCTAGGGGAACAAATTCAGTGGTTGGTCAACTTTGAAAGCATTTTTAATTATCTATGTCTAAGTGAATTTTGTTTAAATAGATTTCCATTTTTAAGAAAAGAGAGTTAAGCTGTGATGCTGTATACAGTAGCTCTAATTTTCTACTTTTAATCTAATATAAATATGATTTGCATCTCAAGGCCTATAATTGGAATGCTATCTGGGGCCTCAGTTACTTAGTAGCTTAGATTTCCAGAAAAGACCACCTACTTTCCTGAGAGAGTACCAGTGATTCTGTAGCTACTACTGGTTTTTTCGTGCCCATTTACCAGAATAAACTCCATGAAATAAACTTTTCTCCCCTTCATTATATATTACATGCTCATCTGATTTCATAATGTATATTTTATATTGTACTTATTGTATTTTCTGTTTTGTTATTACTGTAAACTACCTTGAGTATTTTTATTTAAAGTGGTAGCATATACAAATATGTAAATTAACAATATTACAAATTAAAATGAATAAACAATTTTTCAACAACTTGTGAAACTTATGAAACAATATACTCATTAAGAGAGATATTCAAATATATGTGAAGTCAACTGATTTCAATCTGCAAAACTGATCTGAATCCCACTACATTCAAAGGGGATCTATTCAAACAAATACAATTTTTATTGCATTCAAATCAAATTTAAAAAAAATTGTACACATCCTATATGTATGTATGTATGTATGTATGTATGTATGTATGTATGTATGTATGTATGTATGTATGTATTTTTCATACTTACATACTGCTTTGCATTCAAAAATAAATCTCAAAGCCATTCACATATGCATTTTCTAAAGAAAGGATAAAAACAATTTTAAAAATACAAACCAAGGTACTTCCACAATATCAGAGAGGAAGGTGCATTAGGAAATGAAATATCAACTTTAGACACAAAGTGTGTCGAAGCCTTACACACAAACAGTGCAACAATTACACACATGGTTTCTTGAAAATGTGGCATAAATAACTGCATGCTGTTTGCTCATACTGTGAAATTTGGTACCAAGTAATCTGAGGCCTCAGTGAGACAATTCCAAGAGATAACAAAAGCCTTAATAAAGACTATAATTGTAAATATTAAGACAAGGTTTATTTTAGTTCAAACATTTTAAAATAATCTCTTTAAACAAAATAAAACTAGTAATTCATTTACATCTTGTGGTTTTTTTAAAAATTTATCCTATGTAAACTATGAAACATAAGAAGGTATTCTCTTCAAGATATTTGCATAGAATTATGTACTTAAAAAACATTAATTCAAGAAATAGAGCAACAGTCCCCTTGCAAATAGCAAAATCACAATGGCCGTACAGATCATAGCTCTGTGTTGAATGGCTTGCACTGGATGACACTCAATACTGTACGCTTAAGCACACTAAAGACCAAACACTAAACACATTTTGCCCACGTTTCCATTGTAGAGATGCCACACTTCTTCCTCCCTCAAGCTGAAACATTTCCACAGCTTCCTGCTGGGGGCCCTTGCTGTAGTCCCAGGGACAGTGAATGAGGATCTTAACCATAGAGAATGATATTCTGAGGATATTAACTCGATTAACTCATTAATTGGGTCCATGGCATTTCAAACCAGCCATGGAAATGCTGTGTACCCACATTATGGGGACCAAGATATTACCAAATATCCCAAGTCTATATTGGGATTGCTATGGGAATGTGTGGCAATCCCAACATAGCCCTGAGATAATCATGGGTTTTAGGACCCATCTGAAGGCAGCCTTATCTGTATGTGCCTGCTCCTTCCACAATTGTCCTTGAAAATAATTGAATGGTATCTAAGTGCCTACTTCCCTTCGTTTTTCCCTCCCACTTGACTAGCATCCAGATATTTTCAAGAGGAACAATGAGGGTAGCAGCAGGTAGGCACAGTAAGCATTTGCTACTATGAGAAATCAGTATGGCTGCCAGATTTTCTGTCATAGTGATATTTCAGGATATCACCTTGATACCCTGGGGGGCTATCTTGAAAATGTCACAGATAAGTGTGGCACTTCTATGAGTACATGTGGCATTCCGAATACAGTCCCAGGGAAATCACAGCTGTTAACCTGCATCTGGAAGTACCCTAAAAGAAATACAGAGTTTCTTGCATCAGTTTTCTATGGTCCTCGTAAACTACTTTTTTTTAATATTGCTAATCTTCAACATTTAGATTAACTAATATGCCGTGAAACATTTTTGTAATGATTTACTAAAAGTGGCAAGTTTTTAACCCCTTCTGTTTCTAAAATAATCAGTATATTAATTACATTAATATATTTAATTTAATGATCCAGAAGACACATAAAATCAAGGTCATTAGGAGCAACATACTCTAGCCTTCCTGATGCATTTGAAGTAATAACACATACAGTGGTGTTGATTGGTTTGCAAAGAGCACTGCAAGAAGAGATTATAATCCATTTATGAACTGCTTGATTTTAAGTAAACAAAATCCTGAGACAGAACAGAAAATTTGTACGAATTTTGCTACATTCAGTCCTCAGAGTCAAGGCTTCTCCATATCCTTATAAGAACACAAAACATCAAGCATTCCCACAGTAACATTATAGCAGCACCATTTATTATGCTGTAAACTGGAGTGCCAATCTCTTTTCATGAATGACTTAGGTGAAAGCATTAGGTGCTTTCCAGATACCTTGAATTGTCCCCTTTGAAAACTTTTGAAGAAAAAAAAAACTAAAGGAACAGAGTGAGAACTCCATATCTTGGAGCACACCAGCTGTTCCTGGTGAAGCCATGGACAGATTTTTACTTGTCCACAGATAATGACAATAAGAGTAGTTGAAGGGAGCTCTCAGATGCTCCAAGATACTCCAGGCCAGCCATCGTGAGATAGTGTGAGGATGAACACCAGTAAAGATGGAGAAGGTACAGTTGTGAATGCTAAGATCCATAGGTCTTTTCTACACAGGTCCTTATTCTGCTCTACATCTTTGGGTGTTTTTCCACTGTCACTAGAAGTACCCATTAATGGGTACAAAAATGCCATTAAGTACCCATTAATGGGTACTTAATGGGTATTTCTAGTAACAATGGAAAAACATGGAATGGTGATTGAAAATCTGCTGGTGTAGTCCAAAGTAGGCTCCACTCAGCTTCTGCTGTAGTCCCTATTCCAGATACTATTGATACACAGATACCTTATTTCTTCACTTCTCAGACATGCCCTTCTAAATGTTGTTTATTTTTGAGTTTTTAGATAATATCAAACTAATCTGAGATTAAATTGATTAAAAATGCAAATATTTATTTAAAATTAGTGTGATTTTTTAAAAATAACAAGTGTTGATTGATCACTAAAGTTGAGGCTTAAATAGCTGATATACAAACTGATCTCCTCATCAATGCTCATTTGTTTCTAAATAAGCACATCAGAAAGCTTCATGTAGCAAATGAGTCTGAAAACATAGCAGCATACATTCTTGCAACACAATATATTTGCATTTTCTAGCAAAACATTTCTGAAAAAATATTCTGATGGTTACCAAAGCTTCTTGAAGCATATATTATGTTGCACAACAAAAGCATTGCCAGAGCAATTCACAATGCACATACTGAAACCGAAAATTGAAAAGAAAATGGCTTTCACATATAAAGCCCACAGGACTTATTTCAATTGTGTAATTTTATTATTTCTACCTACCAAAGTGGTGAAATTTTAATAAACCCTGAAAACAAGGACTCAGTTTTGTCAACCTCTGTAAACATTAATCCACATTTGTCCTTTGAGAACCAAGGGTGTGAACAAAATGTCTGCATTTTGATCCCATGGCGTTTTCATTGCACGCTATGAGGGGTTTAGGGAAAATATTACAAGAATTTTAAACAACTAAAATTAGCATTTAAATAGGTAATGCCCTCAATGGACAGAGTAAATTATGTGCTCAAAAGCACATGAGCAGCTGGTGATGTTGCACAGGCACAAACTGCACACAAAAAATCCATAAATGTTATCTGTGCATGCAGCTACCATGATTTGCAAAAAGCAGAAGTTATGTATATTGAGCTGTTCATACAATAACAGCCAGTGTTATGAATTTGCTGGTAATCTGCACACTCTTACAAACAATTGCACAATCACTGTCTTGCTGAACAAGACTGATTATAAAGACATTAAAATCTCCTAAATTTTGATTCATCCATCAAAACTTGCATAATTTTTTTTTAAAGTACGGTATATTCTGGCGTACAAGACTACTTTTTAACCCAAGAAAATCTTCTCAAAAGTCAGGGATCGTCTGGGTGTCGTCTTCTTATACAGCGAGTATATCCCAAACTCTATATTTTAACTGGAAAAGTTGGGGTCATCTTATACTGTACACCCAGTCATCTTATATTCCAGAATATATGGGTACTTTTATGTTGGAGTTCTTAACAGCATGAATCAGATTTGCCCTTCTCTTTCTCAAAAAATATTTCAATCTGACAGAAGATCTCTTGAAGGAAGCAGGGAAGTAAATGTGTATATTTCGTTTTACTCCAGAGCACATTTTCAAACTTTTCAGAGAACTTCCTCAAACCCTTGGAACAGATTTCGAGAAAACTGCATTGGAGAGTGAAATGGAAACTGGTTGAAACTGGCTTCTGCTATCCCAGCAATGGAAACATCTGCTAATATAGTTCCGCTGTTGCACTTGACCCCAGGTTATTTTACCTGAATGAAAACTTGTTCCACATGACTGAAGTCAGCCTGACAGGATATATTTATTTTAAGAATGCAAAACAGTTGTTCCATCAGTGTTCAAGTCCTCAGATGATGATGATGCAGAAGGTCTGGCTCTTGTATGATTTCCCTACAAAGCTGTCACTTCCAGACAGGTTTTGTGTGTGAGAAAAAGTTTTTTTTACAAAAGTTTTGGTTGTTTCTCATGTCAAAGTCGTATAGAATTATCTAATTCATTTTTACTTGGTGAAGCAGAAGTCTGGTCAGGTGGTGGGTTATACAAAAAATATGCCACACTACTAAAAATTATAGAAAGTGTTTTGGCAATGATACCTATAAAAGGGAAATACATTCTGTTATTTATTTTATTTATTTCAAACAAAAATAATAATACGTTCAACAATTAACATATTGTGGAATTACTTTAAAAAAAATAAAATTCAGCAGTGTCCATGCACTAGATCATTCCCTGGGGTGTTGTGCCTCCTGGGAAACACTACGGCCAGATAATATGAGTGACTGAGCTGCTTCCTGACATGAATATGGCCCTAAGGAGGGCCACAACAGAGACGTTTTCGCACGGGGCTGAACGGAACGCGGAAAAGACAGCTGCGGACACGTCATCCACATTGCCCGTGCGCGGCTTGCGTTCCGACGTGTCCGCAGCTGTCTTTTCCGCGTTCGAAATGTAGAGCACTTTAAAGTGCTCTACATGCGTTCCAACGCGGACGAGCCGCCCGCAGCCGTTCGGGAGGAGAAGCGTTCGCGCCTGCTTCTGTCTCCCGAACAGCTGCGGGCTCGCCTCCGACGCCGCGCGGCTTTGACAATCAGCTGTTTGTCAAACAGCTGATTGTCGATCTGCCTCCGCGGCTGTCTCCGCGCCCCTTGCCGGTGTTTGCCGGCTAAGACAGCTCCCGGCGCTTTCCCCTTTCGCACACAGACGCTCCGGAACGCGTTTACACGCGTTCTGGCGCGTCTGTGTGTGAACGGAGAAAGCGCCCGGAGCTGTCTTAAGCTTTCCGCCTGAACGCGTTCCGTTTGGAACGCGATGCAGTGCGGAAATGCCTTAGGATTCCACTTTAAAGCAGGCTCATGAGCATTCCTGGTTTTCAACTGGGCTAAGTGGCACATGGAGCCTGGTGCTATTTTGCTAAGCTCCTGGAAATGGGCTGCTTCTGGCATGTCTCACACACGCATAGCAAAAACAAACAAACAAACAAAAAACCCAGCCAGCAAATTTGGAGGGTGGGGAACTAATTCCAAGATCCAGAGTTAGATCAGGACCAGCAGCTGTTATACAGACAGCTGCCACCAAATTCCTCACCAGCTCTACCTTTCTGATTAATTCAGACAAGAGGCCTAAGTGCAAACAGGCCTCAGGAAAGGTGCTCTATGTACCACGTTAGTGCACAGACTGTGGAAACAGCTTTAATGTATGCCCCTAAGTTCACAGATCTTTGCCTTCCTTAAGATTGATATAATTATCACTGGGTGCAAAGGAGTTTTCTTCCACTGTACAAAGGAGTGCAGCCTCTAGTGTTTATACAACTAATGCATCTATTTCCTTTTCTTATATATATATATGTGCCATGAGAAAGACAGACAGACAGATTATATATGTAGATTCTTTTTGCATATTCCTTGTTCATATTCCTCAACCATGTGAACTAAGCTGTGTCAATTAATTTATCATATTTTATATTGCTTTATTGCCTTCATTATGTTTTAAAGATTTTCCCTAAAAAGAAAATGATCTGTCCCTTAGGTATTCAGATGAAGGACGGAATATAAATAGTAATAAATGAACAAGTAAATAAATGCTGGCATTTCCTACTTGATTTTCATCTTGCCTTTTGGAGTGAGAAGTTCTGACAGGGGATGAGATATATACAATTAGCCTATTCTGCTGTTGCAAATCCTGCAACATTGTTGGCCCTTATATGAATAACTAACATGTACTAGCATTTGCACTTGGGAACACTAGTACACATCAGCCTAAGCCCCACATGTCCAGAAACTTACCTCAGTCCAGGTGCATGTCTGATTGCTGACAGGGCGCTGCTATCTTGATCACAATGCTCGGTGTGAGTGTGCATGCACCGGTGCCATTACTATGGCAACACTGACGCTCTGTGCACGCTTGGGCAGCACCTCAGATGGCCCTTTGCACTGGAAATGGTGCAAATTATCATGGTGCTGGATGCTCCAGGTAAGCTTTCAGTAAGAGTTAGTTTGCATGTGGTGCACAATTTCATGCACCACTGCTAATTTGCAAGAGGTTCACATCTAGGCAGGAAGGAGGCATTTCTAGGCTATAAATGCCTCCTGCAAGTGCAGATACAACTACCCTTATGTTAACCTATTGTAAACTACAGGGCCAAGTGCGAAAGTACCTCCAGTTTACTTGTAGCCTTCAGCTCAGAGCCTCAGCAGTTCAGAAACAAGAGCAGCCTTCAAACATGGGGGCTGGTGGGAGACCCACTATCCCAAGGCTGACAGCACTGTCCCATGTCACTGGCGACCTGTCCCAGTCTGGGAGAGGTTGCATGTCCCAGGCCAGGGTAGCCCATCATGGGTATAGGACAGGATAGAAATGCAAATAAACAAACAAATCCTGGCCCAGGATTCCACAGGTAAGTGCAAATCCACACAATGAACTTAGAAGCTAGCCCAACCCACCCAACCCATACTTTTTATAGACTAGGCTGAATGTTAGTTTAAGCCCTCTGAAACCAAGCATCTGTTACCAATTTCTATTTCTAACATTGTCAGTAAGGTTACCTAATGTAAATTAGTAATATCACTGGAAAAAAAAACCCTAAGTCAGTTGGAAAACTGTTCAGACTTTTTCAATGTTTAACAGCATAAGAGATTTTCTGTTGTTATTAGAGGGAGAATGGGAAGCAGAGTGTGTTTGGAGAGATTTAATCTCCTGACTGTGCTGGGGGATACCCAAGAAGTGCATGCCGCTTTGCTATTCCACTAAACCCACTGTCCACTCTAGTTAAACTCACTGCCTTCCTACATACTGTAGTGAATCTGCATCAGTACAAATAGAGTGCCACCTCCCTTTGGAGCTAGATTGCTCCTTCCAAGCAGCAAAAATCCAAACATATTGAACCTCTAAATATGCATTCACCTTGGAATATAGGTCAAATAAGGACAAAATGCTTAATTCTAAGAATTAAATGTTTACCCATTTTTCTCTCTTTGAAGAGTTTTCAATGAAATTATGTAGAACCATGTTGCAAAGCTTAAGCCTTTTAGGAGATACCTACTTATGCCCACTAACATGTAGGCCATTTTCGGGTTATTATAGGTCCAGCATGATCCTTTAACTCCACACGAATCGATATCCCACAGAGTACAGGCACTATCTATTGCGACACCAAAGACAATTGGCCCAGGAATAGTACCTATAAAAGACAGAATGGAACAAAATTAATTCTGCAAAATACACATAAAGGCAGATGAAAATGTTATATAAATGTATCCAAGCTAAGAGCCTTTTCACACTGCAAAAAAAGGGGAAGTCCATGGAGATATTATGCTTATTTCACCTCAGACCTTAGACTGAAGAGCTCTTTTGAAGTTGGGACTAGTAGGATACAAAGGGAGCCATGTCATGAGCAGCAACTTGAGGGCAAGACTCCAAGGCCTTTTCTGCATAGATTATCCTGTACTAGGAAAAAGTCCAAGGGGCTCCCTTCTGCACACTAGTGCAGAATAAGGGGGAACCCACCCCTTTTTAGCATTCTCCACCCACACAGAATAAAGCATAGAGCAACAGAGGGCATGCAAAATGGTGCCTTATTCCCCTCTACTGACAGACCTCAACGACAAGGTCTGCCAAGGTGCTACCTTGGCACAAAGGGCCATACACAGAAGGCACACAGGCCCCCTCCTCCAGGACAAGGAATGCCATCTGAATGGGGCCTCAGGAACACTGAAGGTCCCAAACTCCCATTCTAGGCCTTTGGAGGCCCCAGTGTTAGCCCTGAAGCTGGCCAGACTTCAGAGCCAGCAGAGGGTGCTGGGGTGGAACAAGTTGCCCCAGTGCAGATCACTGTCTCTCAGGCATCCTGCCCTATAAATGCAAATGCAGCTAAAGACAAGGATGTTGGGATTTGGCATCTGCACCTTCTAATGTCACATAAGTGCCAGACTTGTATAGTAAACTCTAACTGTTCATGAAATTTAGATTCTGTAACATCTTTTTAAATAAATAGATAAATAACCACAATTTTCAAGCAAAAGAAACCCTTTGAAAGATAAAGTTTAGGGGGATAAATTTTTTTTAAAAACTATCCTATTTTCTCTTTCAGGTTCATCATTTCAGGGTTTCTTCTTGCCACTTTCAATGGTTGCCATTTCTAGTGTAGTATGATAGCAAGGGAAAAGAAGGAAGCAGAAAGACTGCTGTGCTTCCAAACCACAAAAGAAATGAGCAATCAAGTGATTTTAATTTAATAATAATTTTTTAAACCCCACCCCAAATATTCATAGTATTCATGTGACAGAAATGGAAATTACAATAGAAGAAAAATGACTGAGTGGTAGTAACTGGATGCTTTCTAATTTCCACACTTCCATTTTTGAAGGCAACAAAATGATAATATAGGAATGTTAATGAGGAAGCCCAATTAAAAATAGTGGCTTTTATGCTGAAGTAGCAAAATACTCAGGACTTTTAGACTCTTACAATGGCACTGGTCCAGACCACCACCACCTCCCCAAAGACCTGAAGCTTACACAAGCTTCAAAGAAAGCTCTGAGGGTTCTAAAGGGCAAGGAGTGAACGTTTTAGGCCCTTCTGCACTGGGACTTATTCCAGATTATATTCCAGAATAGGAATCAGATATCTGCATGCTGGTGCACACTATTTCAGGACAGAATCCAGAATAAGATCCACTGCAGAAACGGCCCAAAGGCTTTTTTGTACTGTGCCTCAGTCACTTAGGAGGCATAGTGCTAGTATACTCTAAGAATCTACACTTGCACCCAAACCAATGTGAATGGTTACCCAGACAGCAACCATGTTTGATTCCTGGTGTTGGTACCACAGCACATGCATGGCACCATCACCAGGGCAACCGGGCAGCACGGCACATCATCACATGTTCATCATCTATCACGTAATCCTCCTGCATGTCGTCCAAATTGGAAAATGTGCAGATGGATTGTTTGGAACTAGCGCACACATGGTACAATTAAACCTGCACCGCTCATAATGCACACATGTTAAGCACCTGCAAGGAAGAGGCCATTTCTACTTCACATGCAGACGCCCCATCTGGGAGATTACCATGCATGCACTACAGGGCCAAATGCAAATTGGTCCCAAGTCTCAGAGACTCCATTTCAGCAGCACACTTCCATGCATAGCCAAAGTGGGTCACCAGTAGTCTAGAAACGAGAGGTATGCCTATTGTGCGCTCAGAACAGACCCTGAAGCTGACTACAAGGGGTCCACATATTTATTAGTGGTAAGTGCAGAAAGAGATCTGACACTGCATCCTCACATAGAAAATGGTAAGACTGATGACTTTTGACACATTAGATTTTCACTTAGCCATTCTTTCAAACAAACCTATAATTCGAAGAAACAGCATTTGAACGCCCAAAGCAAATGATCGATGTCTGTTTGGTACACACCTGTAAATCAAAATTCAGTTAATCATTCAGTAAACAATAAAAAACATTTTTGTTGGTTAAAAAAGAAAGAACTGTAACAACATCTCTTAAATCAGTGGGATGAGACGAAGTAGCACAAAACAGAATACCAAGTGCAGAAAGTCTTTTCAGATTATAAAAGGTGTCAACAATATTAATTTTGAATACAGTACTTATTCACTATGTTCACATTCTGAATTTAAATTTCAAGCTGTTCCCCAGAAACATTCAGAACTGTGATAACCTGATTTTGATTCTCAAACTCGTTTGGGGGAAATAATAATAAATCTTTTTTTTTTTTTAATTTCAGAAACTCATTTTAAGAAATGCCATACTTATTTCATGAAAGTTCCAATAAGCAACCCACATATGTCTAGGGATAACAGCTAGGGTACAGACCAAGGTACTGAGAAAAGCAAAAATAAGGTGATGCAACAAAGGCCTTTTCTGCACTGAGCCTTATTAAGAGGCCTTTTCGCACACACAGTTTTTGAACGCATGGAAAACACCCGGGAACACAGCATTCGCATTGCCAGAGCTGGGTTTGCGTCCCAGCCCATTCCAGAGTGTTTTCCATGCGTTCCTGATGTAGAGCACTTAAAACTGCTCTACATCTATTCCCGCGCATACAAAGCGTCCCCGGCCGTTCGGGGAGGGAAGCATTCGCACAACCTTCCCTCCCTGGCAGCCGCGGGCTCACCCCACCCACCACCACTGGCCGAAAATCAGCCAAACAGCTCACGAGGGCCATGCTAATTACTTACCTTGCTGGGCTGGGGTGGCGATCTCGCAGGCATGCCAACCCTGGTACATGTCAAAGGGACCCACTGACTCGCAGACCCCGTCTACCGGGAGCGCGAACCACACGCGCTCCCAGTAGACAGGGTCTGTGAGTCGGTAGGTCCCTCTGCTATCTACCAGGGTCAGCACACCTGCACAATCGCCACCCCAGCCCGGCAAGGTAGGTGATGGCCTCGCGCATGGGGTAGGTGGGTCTCTCCCGGCCCCTGCAGCCCCATTGGGGCTGCAAGAGTCGGGGAGTCACCAAGATCGGCTTCCTCTCGCCCCTTTCCGGGGTGGGAGGAGGCCGATCTCTGGCTGGCTATGGGGAAGGGGCTGTGGGTCCCCTTGGTTGACTGGACCACGTGGTTCCGGTCAATCAAGGCTCCCCCCCCCCGAATCGTAACCCTCTGTGGGGTGTAGGCACCTGGATCAAGGCGCCTAGGCCCCACAGAGGGTCGTGATCTGGTGGCTGACTGGAACGACATGGTCCGGTCTACCAAGGGGTCCCTCAGCCCCTGCCCCATAGGCAGCTGGCCCCGGGCCCCAGGGTGGGTGGGTGGGTGCCCGGGTGGCTTTGTGCTAGCTGTACAGGGCTCGATCGGGCCCTGTACAGCCAGCAGGAAGTGGGGGAAGCGGCCTGACAGGGCTGCCCACCCCTGGGTGCTCACACCCAAAGGCAGGCACCCTTGCAGGACACGTCCCTGCCCCTGGCTGGCCTTTCCCGACTAAGTCACTTCGGAACGCTTCACCCATTCGCACACAGGCATGCAGGAACGCATTTACACGTGCACTATATCTGTTTTGGGTGTAGTGCGAAAAGGCCTCTGGTTTATATCTCAGACCCTACTCAGGATCTGATGTAGTCTGCACCAACATGTGGATGGCAGGTCCCTATTCTGAGATATTATCTGGAATAATGCCCAGTGCAGAAGGGACCATTTACAAAATATTTCAGCTAGTTAAACTATCAGAATGAAATAGGATATTCTTAACTGGGGAGCAACTGATCATCATAACTATGGGGGGGAGGGTGTTTCCACTAGCAGGAAGCACCCATTCAGAACCCATTAGGCACCCGATCGGTACCAATCAGTAAGATGCTGTTCCCACAGAAGACCCCATTAGAACCCTATCCATTCACACCAGCATAAGCGAAGTCCGGATTGAATGGTGTCCTCAGGCCCTTAAATCCAGACTTCCTGTGGACTCCTTTAAATGTGTCTTCAATCTGGTCTTCAGCCTTGAAGACCAGATCCATGGGTACTTGCCTGCACTGCGATTGGGGCAATGGGGTTCAGGGGCAGGCTTAGCAGCTGCCATCTGCAACAGGGCAACTCTGGCCCCGCCTTGCCACTCACATCTACACAGCCGTGCAGATCCTACAAAGTCGAGCACAGGCTGCGTAGTTGCGATGCAACTGTCTACGTAGATGGATCTATCTGTGTAGCCACTAAATGGTCATCACTATGCTTCCAACAGCATCTTCGTAGATGAACTATGCAATTCGGCTATGGAGTGTGTGCCAGACTTTGCAGCTGCTATGTAACCGGCTTCAAAACTTTTCTTGTCTGCCACACCCACTGTCAATGAAAGTGGGCCTTGAGTGATGTCCACACCAGCCAATCATGCTGTGCCAGTGGAGAAGCATTGGGTCCTTGCAAAGATCTGGATCTTCAAGGACCGGATTCACTGAGCACCCCATTTCAAAGGTCCAGATCTTCTAATATCCCAATTAAGAATGGTAAGTGGAGAAACAGCCTATCTGATCTGATTAATACCAGTTCCGATGCCAGCCTCCAGCATTCCTAGGTAGGTGCCAGGTCTATAGCAGCCAATAGGCTCCACTGCTGCTGCCTACCCCAAACTGCGGATCAAGTAATATTTGTAAAGCAAAGAAATAAGAAAACAAAGCCACCTGAGAATTGCAACTGTCGTTGGTGTAACTGCCATAAAAGTAAAGGCAACTGCAAAGAAAAAGGAGCCGAGGAACAGAGGCAGGGTTGTACACTTTGATTCACATTTCCCACTGGTAGCTCCATTGATTATACCGTTAATGGTGATTTTGGGATTCACAATGCAGGAGCAGTTGCTGTAGATCTATAAACATTGCAAATAAAAATATTAGTGCAATATTAGCCATTCATTACCAGCATCAGCGAGTATATAACCAATTACACAACTGGAGGGAGGAGGATTTCATACTACACGTTTGCTGTACCATACTTTTTTGTGTGCACTATTTTTTTTACAACATTCACTCTGTGCTTAAATGTTTTGTGTAACCCACTCTGAGATTCTTGGGTAAAGGGCAAGGTGGATGGATGGATGGATGGATGGATGGATGGATGGATGGATGGATGGATGGATGGATGGATGGATGGATGGATGGATGGATGGATGGATGGATGGAGAAAAGTGAGTGAGTGAGTGAGTGAGTGAGTGAGTGAGTGAGTGAGTGAGTGAGTGAGTGAGTGAGTGAGTGAGTGAGTGAGTGAGTGAGTGAGTATCCAGACCCAGGGCTTTTTATGCATCTGCTACAACAGCTGACTTTACAATCACATTTTTTATTTTACTCACGTCAGAAATATACATCCAGTCCAGGGATCTCTAGATGACTAAGTATACACATTTCTTTATCAGTCATAGGCCTAGAAACTGTTTTTGCTTTTCAATCTCCATCTCTGAATTGGGATGAGTACTTAGATATGAGGAATAATTATTATTTCTTTAAAATTGCCACTGCTCTTCCCTTAAGAACATAAGAGGAGCCATGCTGGATAGCCCATCTAGTCCTGCATCCTGCCTCCAACAGTGCCCACCAACTCAAGTAGAAGACATTCTCAGGCAGAAGACAAAGTCAAAACCTTCACCTGCTCCCACTTCCCTTCCAAATGGCCTGTCCCACCGAACTGGAGACAACACTTAGACATCCATTCTAGTAGCCACTTATACACCTGTCCTCCATGAATGTATCTATTTTTTTCTTAAAGCCATTAAGACTAGCTTCTGTCGCCACCTTCTTCACCAATACTTGCATGTTATTTCCCACCTGAAAGTCACAGGGTTTTGTTTTTAAAAAAACTTTATTGTATAAGTTATGGCAGGCTTGTTTTCAAAAGTCCACACCATGGGTCTTACTCTGAAAATTGTTACTGAGTGACCAGGACAAAAGAGATGGGTGAGATTATGGGTGTTTTTCCACTGTCACTAGAAGTACCCATTAAGTACCCATTAATGGGTACTTAATGGGTACTTCTAGTGACAGTGGGAAAACACCCTATGAAAGGGATGGTCGATGAAAGCCAGCAACTCACCCCTATTCAAACTTTATTTGAACTGTAGGATGCCAGTAATGTTGCCAGCACACCTGTACTTGCACTATAGCAGATGGAAGTAAAATTTAAAATAGTTTTCATTGGAACTTGGAGGATGTAACATTTCTAAATTACAAAAATGCCATCATGGTTGATCATAGAGCGAAACTGTTAATACATATTTTAAAAGCATACATTACTCTCGAAACATCTTTAACACAACAAATTGAGAATTAAGATAAATTGGGCAAATTCAGCCCATGGCATAAAATAATAATATACCTTTGAACCATTTGTAACAGTAGCAGAAACACAGCCTGCAAAACACGGAGAAAAATACTGTATTTCATCTGTGCCACAAACTGGTAAATATTCTGAACGCTTGCATTTGCAATGAGCATTGCAGGGTGCAGTGAGGTTTGACAGCGTGCCTGTCCTGAAGCAGAGAGGAGAAAATGAAATTAGTTGTAGGTATGTACTATCAGTACCTTTTCATAATAAATCTCAACATTTCCAGAACATTTTAGCAATTCCAATAAATAAGAACAGAAGAGCAGCTTTGCTGAATCAGATCAAAATCCACACACAGGACAGTACTAACCTAACCTTAGAAGCTTACTCCATTCTGAGCAGCGCTTGGACAGTTGCAAACACCATGCCTGTATAAGATCCACAATATACCCATATATTCCAGGGTATAAGATGCCTGGGCATATAAGACAACCCCCAACTTTTCCAGTTAAAATACAGAGTTTGGGATATACTCGCCATATAAGAAGACGACACCCGGTGTATAAGACGACCCCTGACTTTTGAGAAGATTTTCCTGGGTTAAAAAGTACTCTTATACACCAGAATATACTGTACGTAGACAACAGTTTTGGTCCATATATATGTATATCTAATAAATTATTGATTATTTATTTACTCCTAACTATATTCCAGGTCTTCCATTACAGAACCTTAGGTGGCATACATTTAGCTTCTAGGAGCATTTGCCTCAGCCTGCTTAGGTTGTTTCTCCACAGCTGGAGGTGGCACCATGGAAAAAGGTGCTCCTCAACTCTATTTTTGCAGCGCAAGAAGGCATGCTACCAAAATGAGTTCCACCATGGGCCTAGTATCAAGGACTACCTGTGTCCTGCATTTAAACCAGACCCGGAGGCCATCTGGGGCCTCCCAGTTCAGATTACACTCCATTTTGTGCAGACTAAGCATACTGATGGAGACAGGGCTTCTCTAATCTGCACAAGCATTTGGACAAAAGAGGCCCTGCAGAGGACTATGCTGTAGTCCAATCCAGAATAGAAGTTAGGTGGGAAAACGTCCTAAGAAATAATGAGACTTATCAAGTATGATAAAAATATGATACAATTACACTGATGAGCTACCAAATAATATGTATAAGCAGCAATATGTTTGTAGGTTATATAAAATAAAATATGGGTAAAGTAAGGCATTTTATTGGCATTTCTTAAAAAAAAAGAATTTGACTACTTAAAATCTACTTACCCATTATATGTTTCAGAGATACCAGCAAATGGCTCACTCCCACATATTGCAATTAAAAACACCATATTCAATACTAGTGCCACTGAGCAAGTAAAGATAATAAATTTGATTATGGTTTTGCAAGACATCTTGAGTTTGGAAACTAGGACACCACTGATGATCTGACCTATTGCTGCTCCTGGAACTAATACAAGCCCTGTGGAAGAAAAAAATAATAATAAGACTTTGACTATTACATTACAATCTGAAGAAAGGGAAAGGGAAAATTGCTTTACTATTTATAGAAACAGTATAGACCGGTATTTATTTTTATGCTTATGTAGTTTGGATGTGTTAACATATTTTTTAATATTTGATTTTATTGGCTAACATGCTTTGAGTCCATTTAGAATGGGATAGGAAACACACATAGAGAGTGGTCACACCTTCACTTTAAAACTTCTTCAGTCCATCTTTTGATCACCCACACCTTTTCACTTCTATCCATTTTATCTGTGGACTTACCAGAGTTGAAAGTCCACAAATGAAATGATAGAAATGAAAAGATGTGAGCATTGTGATCAGAAGATGAACTGAAGAAGGTTTAAAGTGAAGGTGTGACCGTGGCCAATTACCCATATACTGTGGAAAAAGTACTTAAAGGTATTTCATTAAAATCCACCCTAAACAATTGTTAAATCTTCCGTTTAGTTAACATATCTGGCTCAAATTATTCCTTCCCCCCCTTTTTTTTACAGACCATGAGCTGGGCATATCAGCTTGGCTTGCACATCTCAGGCCTGGGATATACAACCTGTCACAGGCTGGGACAGGTTGCTGCTGGTGCAAGACAGGACTCTCTATATTGGGGCAGGACATGTCACTGAAGCCCCACTGCCATCCTTGAAGGCTGTGCCAATGCTGGAGCCAGTACTAGAGCTTCCAAAGTCCAGGAATATTATTCCTGGTCTTTAGAGTTTCCAGGAGGGGCATTTTGGTCACAACCTCACTTTAAGCCTTCTTCAGTCCATCTTCAGATCTGACTGCTCACATCTTTCAATTTCTATCCATTTTATTTATGGACTTTCCATTCAGGATATAAATAAATAAATAAAACAGACAGAAATGAAGAGGTGTGGGAAGTCAGGCCAGAAGATGGACTGAAGAAGGCTTAAAGTGAAGGTATAACCACAGCCAGAAAAGTGAGACATGCTCCTTCTGCACATGGCCCACTGTCACCAGTAGGCCTCAAATGACCTTGAATTACTGCAGAGGCATCTTCCCACTCCTTACCTCTACCCTATCCATCAATATAGCACATGATTACTATACATGTAGGATTACACTGTAACAAGACTAAGCCAAAAACATGGCTAGACCGTAATAACACTGAATATGAATGAACGTGAGAAGATAGACTGAATATGATTAAACCATAATATTGATTATACCATAACAATGAATAACTAGATAAATCAAATAAATGTTTTCGTGGTCAAGGAAGGGATGACAGTACAGAAAAAAAAAAACCTACTTGGAAGCCACCAGAGCTGACAACTACTTTGGTATTTTTTAAATGATGAAGTGCTACATAATATATTAAATGAATGAATGTTGTTTTGCCTATGTCCCAAAATAATAAGACATTTGTTTTGCTGCTTGTATAAAGGTACAGGTCAATTGGGAAGAGTATTTTAGCTTATTGCAATAGCAGCTGGTATCTGCTAGTTTACCAGAAATAACCAAAGTGCCTCACATGGATTTGAAGTCCATACATAATGCATGGCAAACCACTCTCATACAACACATTGCACGTTGTATAAAAGAGAAATTTCTTGTGTATTTCAGGCTTCAAAGAAGTGCAACAAATCCATCTCAAGCTCTTTGGATGCTTCCTGGGACAACCTCAGGAATCAGACTCAGGTTTATGAAGACTGAATCTTGATAAGGCAGGTACACTGTGAAAGTTGACTTTTCCAGGAATGGCCTGGAGACTATTAAAGCCAGGAAAGAATTTACAGTAAACTTGTTCCTTTAATTCTTCAAGCTTGGTGTGCTCAGTAGTGAGTAGGAGCAGCCCGGCATCTCTTCCATCCCTAGTCAAGTCTGATGCATTCACTGAAGAAAACATATTTATTCCTAAACAGGTCCCTAGAGTTATTCCCCGGTAAACTAAACCAAATTTATAGCTTTTGTATCCTTGATCCTTAACCTCGGTCTTTTGCGTACAAGAACAAGAACAGCTAAATTCATTTTCTATTAAATAATTAATAAACATATATTACCCCCTATTGTAGCCGAATAGCTAGATGTATATCCAAACTGACTTTCTATAAATTTGGGTAAGAAAGTTGCAAAACCAGTGGCAATCATTGCTTCTAAAGCAGAAGCTGTAACGAGAAACATCAGCACAGGATTCCTCAACAGCAGCTAGGAGAAACAGAAAGGAAATGTTACTTTCTTCTAGCGTTCTGCCTTTGGCTCCTATAATTAACACATTTGATAATAAAAATAGCACAGCTACTGTATCGTATTTTTTTATAGATCATTGATAGACTCAGATTTGAGCTTGCGGCATGCTCTGAATTTTTCCATACCTTGGTGGTATAGGACATACTGAGGCAAGGATACTTGATTGCTCCCCTCTTTGTTTTCAGAACTGACAAAGCGCTGAAGGTGAAGAACCTTCACACACCAGAAAAGGCCTCAAAATGGGCCTCTGATGGCACCCACACAGTGCAGGATCTGACAGGAAGAAATCAGGCTGAAAGATGTGCTGAAGGTCACACAAAGGCCCTTCTCAGAGTGATCTATAGTGGCAGATGGCCTGACCACTTGACTGCCATGCCTCTGGAGCTTCCTAGGGGCACCTGCTACCCCAGGCTCTGTTTTACATAAGTTTGAAACCTCACCCGCATTTATTTGTCATTTCCCTCCAAAGAAGTCAATGTGAAATTCTTATCCACAAAAAATGATGTTGCTCTGAAACAAGTCTTTTATATTTTATTTTCCTCTCATTTTAAAGCAATCAATAGCTGCTCCAGGAAGCTATAAAAGATAGCTACTACAGCTACACTTGCTGGCAATAAAGCTGCAAATGCTCTCAAGACCGAGTGGACTGTGGATGAGATTAAGAGAGTTTTGTATGTGCGGCTTTGAGACAGGGGACATCCTCACCTTCCCCAATTTTACTGGGATAGGACTGGATAGGATAGGAGAGTTCAACAGAGAAGTGGATGCCAAAAATGTTGAGAAAGGATGCAATCATAGAGGCTTAGGCTGTGATTGAGACAGTTAAAAAAGCATTTCTGAGGCGAGGTAGGCTTTGAGGTAGGATTCTTCACAGGCCAGCCTGCCCCTGCCCCTTCTCATGAATATTCTGTATTGGAAAAGGTAGATTTTAGAGAATGTTTGGGAACTCGAGGGCCACACACTACTGTCTCTGAGGTGCCTCTGAGGTTATGTCTGAACATAGTCCTAAATTAGAATACATTTATTATTTTGACTGCAGGTCATAACAAAAAATTAAAAACCAGGATGAAGTACAATATCAACTGCTGATTACCTGGGCATTTTTGGACCTTGCTTTGGCATGAAAACTAGTGAAGAACTGTAATGGATCTGGTGTCCACATTTTGGAATGCCTGATCTATTCCACACTTACCCAGCATATTGTGCAGTACCAGGAAAGTGTGATTGCCACTGTAGGAGCAGCAATCACCTTGCCGTGGCAATGATTATGCCATGAGCGTCAGCCGTTGCTGTGGTAACTGGGCAGTGGAGTGCACAGCTGTGGCTGTGCTGCCCCAGCCCACATGCTTTTTGCTTAGAAGAAGTGCAAAGGGTGTGTGCTGGAGCATGCTAGCCATATCCTAGATGTGGCAAGGACAGCTGTGGAGCACTTTTTAGTCTTCCTCAGCTATCTGGCAAGGAGACAGTCTGGCACATATGGAGCATATGCTCCATGTAGCAGCATACCCAGACCAGCCTTTTCACCCATATGGGAAAATGCTCTGAGTTAAAGATCTTCTAGAATAGCCCTCTCAATGGTATCCTGTCCTATAATTTCATGCTAAAATCGTACTTTCATCAATTAATGAAAACTTTCATAAATTATTTTCTTGGGACCTGAGGGAGTAGGACTACATGTTCTCCCATGACTTCCCTTAGGCAATTGCTTGTTCTCTAAAGCCTAAATAACCATTATGGGTCACTTCAAAGGAAGATTTGCCAATACCACATGAACTTCAAAGCAAGAACTGCAATCCAGCACTTAGCATGCTAAGAGTTTCTAACTGCACATAGTCTGCTTAATACCACAGCAAATATTTAAACAAAATTACCCAGAGGGTAAGAAGAAAATCTTGAAAACTCCTCCCGCCATATTCAGTTTGTGCAACATTTGTATTGTGATGTGCTTCAGAAATCTTTTCTGCTTGTATTTTCTCAGTACCTAAAAAAACAACAACAAAAGATAGACAGACATGCTGGAACAAGGTTTACTTCTAGTATTTTAAGGTATCCAACTTTATCAAGTTCTATATTTGGGATTAATGGACCTTTCTGCACTTACTTGTTGATCCAGATCTAGGAGCTGCTAAGAACAAGTCATCTGCACAGGACTAGTGTAGATCTAGATCAGAACCATCCTAAAAGCTCAGTAATCCAAATCAGTGGTAGACCAGATACATGTGGTCTACATCCATTTTAGAATTCTCTGATCCTGATCAAGGAAGGGGCATCCTCATATAATACAGATGTAGAAAGAATGTGTCTCTGGTGTTGAGTAAACATGTGTAGTTACAAGTGACTATGAAATGCCTTCACATTATCTCCACAATAGTGGCAATGGTGTCTTCACGGTGCCTGTGAAGATGTCTCTCATCCATGGCAAAGGTGTCTTTGCATTGTCTTTGAAGGCACCTCACTCCCCTTGCTACCCAGATGTAACATTTGACTGACATGGGCATGGCCAATGGCATTGGGTGTTGGAAGTGCCATTGTCCAATTGCTTCGCAGTGTGAACAGTTCATGTGGCAGTAGTTCAGATCCACTTATGTGGGACAGGACTTAGGTGTCTGCACTTTAGCACACATTTCCTGTTCTAATATCCACTAAGTGCAGATGCCTCTGCCTGTGTTTGATCTGGATCTAGCTAGTACAGATTCACTAATAAGGATTAACCTAGGTAAGTGCCGAAAAGCCATATATGTCATCTGTAATCAGTCTTAGTGCTTAAATATGAACACAAAGAGCCAATTTGATCTAGTGGTTAGGGAGATGGACCCCTATCTGGGAATATCAGGTTTGGTTACACCCTCCTCGATGAAGCCAGCTGGGTGACCTTGCGCTAGTCAAAGCTCTCTTCTGAGCTCTCACAGCCCCACCTACCTCACAGTGTGTTCTGTTGTGGAAAAAGAATAGAAAGCTTTGTCAGCTGCTTTGAGTCCCCTTAAATGGGTGAGAAAAGTGGTGTAGAAAAGCCAACTCTTCTTCTTCATCATCCCTCTACATACATCTTTAAAGATTTTCCCCAAACCTACCCATATTCCACCCTGTTACAATACATAAACACTTACAAGACGTCTGACAATCTAACTGCCTCAGCATATTTACTTTTTGTTTTTCCTGTAGACCAAAAGTCAGCAAGGCATCAGCATCTCTGTCTTAGAGAAGAATTTTGTTCTGCCATTTTGGCTCAAGAGTCTGGTTTATTCTTTAAGAAAGTTTCTAAGGTAAGGAAAGTTTCTCACTGGGCCCCTAAATTTTAAATTTGCCTCTATGCACTTTGAGACCTTAGAATATAGGACAGGATGGGAATGCAAATTAATTAAAAAATAAATATTTACAGCAAGCAAAACATGCTTTCCCTCACATAACCATTCTGTACAAGACTGCATTGTTCAAGTCACTGCTAGCAATGACAAAGCAGGCAGTAAGGGAGTGCACAGTTTATTTCTCTTCTCCTGACGTGATTTACTAATGTAGTGGTTTCCTTGAATGAAGTCACTGTCTCATGTTAGGAAAGGGGCCTAACTTCCAAATGCTGATGTGGGATAATGGAGGTTCCACCCACTCCTAGCATGGTCCATCTGTAAAGAATAAAAACTGAGCTGGGGTGTCCAAACTGGTGACTATCCTAGTTTACTGGTAGACCTCAACATCTATAGGTGTGCTATTTATCTTATCCAATAACAGCAGGCCATTGTGGGGGCCATTTTGGCAGCACAACAGCATGCACTGAAAAAATGGGTGATCATCTGAACACCATAAATCAATATGTGCATCATAACACCTCAGGCTTAACTGGTTCTATCACCTCAGACAACTGACCCTCATTGGCAACAATTCTTCTACTGGCCCATATCTAGAATCCTTGACAATCTTTAGTCCCTTTTAAGACAATCCACAAGATTTCTATCCAGATTCTGTTACCTGAAAGACTATGGACTGCAATAGCACTGCCCTTGGCATTAACTTCCCAGAGTTTCCCCTACTATCTGTACCTTCTCCTTAGTTTTGAATCGATATTTACGATCATTGTTCCTTTGTTTAATTGTTTTTTTCACTTTATATTTGTTTTGTTCACCCATTGTGATTTTAAATATTTTTATGTACTTTTTATACATTTTAATTCTGGTCTGCGATCATGCAAATAAATTCAGTTCAATTCAATGGGGGACCCAGGAACTGCAAAGCTGGAGCAGCCTTCAGAGACAGCAGTGGAGGTTGCCATGGGATGGGCCATCCCAATGCAGATGACCTGTCTCATGGCAGCAGTAACCAGTCCTAGCCTAGAACAGATGGCATATCCTTGAGATTTAGGTGTTTGAATAGGGGGATGAATGTACATTCTAACTCAACGCTTAACCACTCAAAATGTCACTGCTCTCTTTTTATTTAACTTGCTTACCTGGCAATTGCCTTGGGAAGTATGAAAACGGTGCTACCAAAAGGCAGGTAGAGAAACTACATACAATAAATGCTACCCACCAAGCTCCAACCCAACGTTGATCTTCTGGAGTGATGTCTACACTAAAAAGAAATTCATTTAGAAAGATTATTAGAGTTAGCATAGGCATTACCTTTCTATTTTTCTAGTTTTCTCTCCAGAATTTCATAATTGCAACATAAAGCTTATTCACACTAAAAAACAACATAAATTGGAACATAAGAGAAGCCTTGCTGGATCAGGCCACAGCCCATCTAGTCCAGCATCCTGTTGCACACAGTGGCCCACCAAATGCTCATGGGCATCTCAAGCAGAGACAAGGACAAACCTTCTCCTGCTCTCGAGTCCCAGCAGATGGCCCTAGAAGCGCCCCATTTCCTCCCCCCCCCTCAGCCTGAAAGATGCACCTAGGCATCCGTTCTAGTAGCCATTGATACATCTGTCATCCATAAATTTGTCCAACCCTACCTTAAAGCCATCCAGACTGGTAGCTGTCACCACCTCTTCTGGCAGCACATTCCATAGGCCGATGACCCTCTGTGTGAAGAAATACTTCCCCCTGTCAGACCTTACGCTCCTACCCATCAGCTTCATAGAGTGCCCCCTGGTTCTAGTGTTGTGCGATAGAGAAAAGAAATTTTCTCTATCCACCTTTTCTATGCCGTGCATAATTTTATATACTTCGATCAGGTCCCCTCTCAAACGCCGTCTCTCCAGACTGAAGAGGCCTAGACGTTGCAGCCTGGTTTCGTAAGGGAGGTGTTCCAGACCCTTAATCATTCTGGTTGCCCTTCTCTGCACCTTCTCTAGTTCCACAATATCCTTTTTGAGGTGTGGTGACCAGAATTGTACACAGTATTCCAAATGTGGCCTCACTATAGATTTATAAAGGGGCAAAATGACACTTGCTGACTTATTTTCTATTCCCTTCCTAATTATTCCCAGCATTGAATTTGCTTTTTTTGCTGCTGCCGCACACTGGGTTGACACCTTCATTGAACTGTCCACCAAAACCCCGAGATCCCTTTCCTGGCGTGTTGCAGAAAGCTCAGACCCCATCAGTTTATAGACGTAATTTGGATTCTTGGCCCCAATGTGCATTACTTTACACTTGTTAAGATTAAAGCACATTTGCCACTTGGTTGCCCACTCACCCAATGCTAAGAGATCCCTCTGGAGCTCTTGGCAATCTCTTTCAGATTTTACTACCCTAAATAATTTAGTATCATCAGCAAACTTTGCTATTTTACTATGTACCCCTTTTTCTAGATCATTGATGAATAAATTAAAAAGCATTGGTCCCAGTACTGAGCCTTGAGGGACCCCACTTTTTACTTCTTTCCACCCTGAGAAATTGCCGTTTACTACTACTCTCTGCTTTCTGCCCTTAAGCCAGTCACAAATCCAGGACAGAACCTGTCCTTTTATTCCATGGCTGGTGAGTTTACTCAGTAGCCTTTGATGTGGGACTTTGTCAAAAGCCTTCTGAAAGTCCAGATAGACAATGTCTACTGGTTCACCTTTATCCACGTGTTTATTGACACTCTCAAAGAATTCCAACAAATTTGTGAGGCATGATTTACCTTTGCAGAAGCCATGCTGGCTTTTGTTCAGCAATGCCTGCTGCTCCATATGCACACTAATTTTGTCTTTAATAATGGTTTCCATCACCTTACACGGAACTGACGTTAAGCTAACTGGTCTGTAGTTGCCTGGATCACCCCTGGATCCTTTTTTGAATATTGGTGTTACATTTGCTACCCTCCAGTCCTCAGGTACGGAGCCTGATGTTAGGGAAAGATTATATATTTTTGCTAGAAGGTCGGCAATTTCGCATTTGAGTTCCTTAAGGACTCTTGGATGAATACCATCTGGTCCCGGTGACTTGTTAACATTTAGTTTATTAAGACATGCCAGGACCTCTTCCTTGGTTATTTCTGTACAGTTTAACTCTTCAGAAAACACAGGCTCAGCTACTGGCATGTGTCTTCTGTCTTCCTCCGTGAATACGGAAGCAAAAAATTCGTTTAGTCTCTCTGCAATCTCCGTGTCTTCTTTAATTACCCCTTTCTCTCCTTTACTATCTAGTGGTCCAACTGCTCTCCTGGTTGGATTCCTACTTCTGATATACTTAAAGAAGTTCTTGTTATTTCTTTTGATGTTTTTAGCAATGTGCTCCTCAAAATCTTTCTTAGCTTTCCTAATGGCCGTCTTGCATTCGTGTTGCCAGTGTCTATGTTCCCTCCTGTTCTCCTCATTTGGACAAGCCTTCCATTTCCTAAATGAACTCTTCTTGTTTTTAATGACTTCATCTACTGCATTTGTGAGCCACATTGGTTTCTTCTTGGACCTAGAAGTCCCCTTTCTTCTTTTAGGAATGCATTCTAGTTGCACTTCCGTTATTGTGTTTTTAAGTAGTCTCCATGCATTTTGAAGTGATTTAACTCTTTTGACTTTCCCTTTCAATTTCCTTTTCACTAATTTCCTCATTTTGGGGAAGTTTCCCTTGTGAAAGTTTAAGGTCTCTGTGTTAGACTTTATTAAGAACTTACTCCCTGTATTTAAGTTGAAGGTTATTGCATTGTGGTCACTGTTCCCAATTGGATCAGCTACAGTGACGTCCTTTACCAGGTCCTGAGCATTACTTAGGATCAAGTCCAGGACTGCATTTTCCCTGGTTGGTTCCATGACCATTTGTTCCATGGAACAGTCATTTAGCAGGTCTAGGAATTTTCTCTCTCTTTCCTGAGTTGAACAGGAGTTCACCCAGTCTATGTGAGGATAATTGAAGTCCCCCATTATAACTACCCTATCTTTATGGGCTACCTCCTTTACCTCCTTCTCCAATTGTTCATCTGGACCAATTGTTCATCTGGAACAGATGGACCATAAGGACAAAGTGGTGCCCCATCACAGTTAGTCCACTCATTTGTGCCCAAATCCATGATATTCAGTTAGGCCAATTGTCATGTGGCTATGCAAACAATAACAAACTTAACAGTATCTCATCTACTTACATTTAAATACAGCAAGAAATATTTATGTACTTTTATATACTTTGATTCTGGTCCGTGACAATATAAATAAAATTCATTCATTCATTCATCTACTTTTACCTCTACCTATCTTGACCTCTGGTTCTGGTACTTTCCACTTCATCAGCCAAAAATAGATACTAAGAATTAATATCAAAATAACTGGACAATAACATAGAATAAAGACGTTTTCGCACACGGGGGTTTGGAACGCGCGGGAGACAGCTTCGGGCGCAGCATTCGCTTTGCTGCGGCCGAGTTTGCGTCCCGGCATGTCCAGAGCTGTCTTCCGCGCGTTCCAAATGTAGAGCACTTTAAATTGCTCTACATGCGTTCGGGCGCGCACGAACTGCCCGCAGGCGTTCGGGAGGAGAAGCATTCGCGCATGCTTCTCTCTCCCTAACAGCTGCGGGCTTGCCTCCCCCGCCGGCGCAGCTTTGACAATCAGCTGTTTTCAGCCAGCACCGGCTGCGGGAGCCTCCTCAGCTGTCTCCCCGCCCCTTGCCGTCGTTTGCCGGCTAAGACAGCTCACGACGCTTTGAGCATTCACACACGGGCGCTCCGGAATGCGTTTACACACATCCCTGCGCCCCTCTGTGTGAATGCTCAAAGCGTCATGAGCTGTCTTAGGCTTCCCGTCCTACTCCCGTTCCAAACGGAACGGGAGTAATGCGAAAATCCCTTAAATCAGTGCAATGGACAGTGATGATTATGTAGTGGAGCTAGTCGAACACTAACACAGTGGTTCATTCAAACAGCATTTTGATCTGCTTCGGGTCAAAGTACAGCTAAGGTAACTCAAAATCCTGGGAGCATGTCTTGGGGTTTGGAGGATGGTGTTTTCCTTCTGACTGATTGTGGCTGAATATTTCACCAAGTCATTCTGACAAATAAATAATAGAGTAAAACTTATTTATAGGACTGTGGACATCTTACGGCTCAGAGATACTCCTGTGTAATTGCTAAGGCAATTGTTTCATTCTAAAGTTTGAGGCCTTTTCTGCACTTACCTGTAGACCAAAGAGACTATGGTTTGGATCCTGGTCCTCCTCATCCACACATTAATGTAGATCAAGGAGGCCTGCTCCCTATTAGTCTGGCTCAATCTACACAAGACAGAGCTGAATCTGGATTAAGATCTATTGTAGACTCAATAAATTTGGTTGGGGGGCACCATTCTGTGGCAGGTCTTCTCTGTGATCGAGATTAAGGTTCGTAACCCAATTCATTGGGTCTACAATCGATGCAGTTTAAGGGCCTCTTAATCCGGCTCTGGCTCCATCTTGTGCAAATGGTGCCTGACTAATAGGGGTGAGGCATCCCTCATCTGCATTAATGTGCAGGTGAGGCAGCTCAGGATCCAAACCAGAGGTTTTTCAGTCCTGATCTACAGGTAAGTGCAGAAAGGGCCTAAAAGAAAAAGAAAAATATTGGCGAAGAAATATTTAACTAAGACCAGCCATCAAATTTCGCAATATCAAAATAAAAAACTATTGTATGGTGGTGAAAAAATCTGTTATATATCCATGTCAGTGGTGAGTGTACACAAGCTAAGCAAAAATATTCTTTAGGAATATGGAATTCTATGAACATCAAAAGGAAAAGGAAAAAGGAAATCTGCTTGCCTTACTTGACGATTAAAATCAACGTAGATATTCAGTAATTGTCCTCCTAATACGTATCCAATAGCAGGGCCCATCAGTGACATGGCATAACCAATTCCTGCAATGTAAGAGAATATTTGCTTTCTTATTTTATTTTAATCCTGCCCTTCATCCAAGAACCCCAAAGACAGATAACAAAACAGTAAACACAAAAACATTCCGGCACACGTGGAGTTGCATCTAAGATAGAAGTGACTCCATGCAGTCCACATGCTCCATGTGGGAGCAGCCTCCAGTGAGGTTTATAGCCTGAGGGATTTTCGCACTGCAATGCGTTCCGTGTGGAACGCGTGCAGGCGGGAAGCTTAAGACACTTCCAGGTGCTTTTACCATTCACACACAGGCGCGCCAATAGGGGGCCTAGGTGGGCTGCGTCCTGCGCGATCCCACAATGCCACCCTCAGTCGGACGCTGGACGGCCACGAGGTAGGTGATCCATCGCGCGCGCGTCCTCCCAGGGCCCTGGGGGAGGGGGGGAAACATCTTCGCTCTGTGGGTGCCTTGATGTAGGCACCCACAGAGCGAAGATCGGCCCGATCCGGGCCGGAGGGTGGTTGGGGTGGGGGTTTTGGGGACCGGGGAGGGGGGCGGCTGATCTGCGGGGCGCTCGCGCCCCGCAGATGGCCGCGATGGGGTCGAGAGGGACCCTTGGGGGACCGGAGCGATGCGCTCCGGTCGACCAAGGCGTTCCTCGCCTCCAGCCAGCCCAACATTGGCCTCCTGCCACCCCGGAATGGGGCTGCAGGAAGCCGATGCTGGTGGCTCCCCGGCTTCGGCAGCCCGATTCGGGCTGCCAGACCCGGGAAGGAGCCACGTCCCGGCAGCCGTCGGAGGCGACAGACGGGATGCACCGAATCAGGGTTCCCCTGTCCCATCTGCCAGGGTCACTGACCCAGGCAGATGGGAAAGGGGAACCCCAATTCGGTGGGTCCCGTCTACCGGCTTCGCCGCGCCAGCGCAATCGCCAGCCCAGCAAGTCGGGCCCTGGGGGCGTGCCGACGGCTGTCAGGGAGAGAAGCGTGCAAACGCTTCTCTCCCGGAACGCGCCGGGGCGGCTCGTACGCGTTGGAACGGATGCAGAGCACTTTAAAGTGCTCTGCATCTGGAACGCGTGGAAGACAGCTCCGGACACGAGGCGGCGCAAGCCCCACTCGGGCAATGCAAATGCCTCGTCCAGAGCTGTCTTCCACGCGTACCGGAAAGGCCTGTGTGAAAAGGCCTCTGGTTGGGACTGAGCCTGGCTCTCCCAAGTCAGAATCCATTGTGCTCTAAACATTACATCATTGGAGAGAAACAGAGAATAGTTTATCTGAGGTTAATCCAGAGTGCTGAGCTACAGAAAACTATAAAGCCAACTTGGTCTTGTGGTTAGAGTGCCAGAATCATATCTCTGTAGTCACGGGGTTTGATTCTGCACTCCTCTGTGAAGCCAGCTGGGTAACCTTGAGCAAACCACAGCTCACTCGCTCTGAGCTTTCACAGCCCCAACCACCTCATATGGTATTTGCTGCGGGGAGAAGAATAGAAAGTTTTCCCAGCCGCTTCAAGTCCCCTTAAATGGGTGAGAAAGGCAGGGTACAAAAGCCAACTCCTACTCCTCCTCTTCTTCTGTGACCCATACCATAAACACGTGGGAATAAAAGTGATGCATATCTGTGTAGCCTGCACACACAAGGAAACATTTTATCATTAAGCTATCAACTTATTTATATATTATTGATATGCTTTTTAATGGCAATTATGCTGCTCGCATCTTGCATAGAACACGAGCCACTTCAGATAAATATTTTCAAAAGACCACCTACAAATAAGCAAAGATGATGATGATACAAATAATTAACCTCCCAAAACTTACTACCTGAGGTAGGCTATCAAATAAGAGCCTCTTAGCTCCCAGGAAGTCAAGCTATATAATAACAAAAATAGTCAAGTGGTTTGACATCAAGGTTAAGGTCACATAAGTGTTCTTTTGCCTTCCCGCAGTAAAAAATGCAATTGAAATAAATGAAATAACAATTATCTGCCTTTTATATTAACCATCAAAATTAACTGCTTCAGGAGTTCTTCACATTTTGCTAGTTCAGTATCGGATTCCTTTTGTACACACACACCCTCCTCTACTAACTGAGTATCTCTTCCATCTACATACAGCAGATGGTATTTTCTCAGGCTCTTTGCACATGTGATCTTCACATACTGGGAAGGAAAAGCCATCCATCCTAGAATACATAGCCTATCTCAAACCGGCTGAAGACAGGGCACTGGAATGGCCTATCTCAGTGGTCTGATATACCATCCTTGGGTTGGTTGTAGACCTCAATCTACATTTGGGACACCCTAGCCAAGTCAATGCTTTGTCCAATGCAGAAAAAGCAAGAATGAGGGGGGATCTGCCATCTTGTAAAAGGCAAAGTGTGACCAGCCCAAGGTCACCCAAATGGGTTCATGTAGGAGATCAGACACGAACTGGGAGGCTACCAGATAAGAGTCTGACACTAACCACAAGACCAAACTGGCTCACCTGCAAATGGAGATGCAATGGCAAAAAGGGCTTTACCCAGTGCCTCCACAAAGTAAGTGAAGACATGACCCCCACATTTCCAAACAAACTTAGTACATCTCTATGTAAACATATGTTTACCTGAGTACCAATGAAAGCAAATGAGCATACTTCTGAGTCATTCTCCTGTCGAGGCATTAAGGGTGAAGCCATGCAACACACTGACCTTGGTCACACCTTCACTTTAAACCTTCTTCAGTCCATTTTCAGGTATGACTACTCACACCTTTTCATTTCTATCCATTTTATTTGTGGACTATTCACCCAGAAACGAAAAGGTGTGAGCAGTGACACCTGAAGACGGACTGAAGAAGTTTCAAAGTGAAGGTGTGACCACAGCCACTATGAACAAATTTCAAAATCCAATAGATAATTATGAGAAATGATTTAGCAAAACTTACCTATATACACAGAAGCCTTGTGCTTTGGGACACTGTCATCAATGAAAGCTGTTCCTAGTGTGTAAAGGGGAGTTCCACCTGCCCCCAAGAGTAGCTGTCCCAGCAGGAAGACATAAAAATATTTGGAGAGTTTGGATGCACCTGATCCAGCAGCACATGTGCCATTATGAACTACAGCACTATTTGTCACACAGATTTCTAGAAACACAATGAAATCTGTGTTTAATTCAGATGACATATCATACATTCATATTCATCCACACAGAGACAGCTAGATGATCATTTATAGAAGGAAGGGTGGTTATAGTCACAATTGGTTTGAATTTGGTTTGAAGAAGCAAGTCACCCCCATATAAAATCAGTATTCCTCCTTGCCATATTGCCCTTCTATAATTCTTTCCCTCCTCCAGGGAAAAGAAATATTCTGATTAGTTCTGACACTTTAGTAAGAGATCTTTAGCATCTTGTCTTATAAATCTGCCCTTCACTTCTACCTCCTTATGTTTTAAGGACCCATCTCATCAAAGCTCCAAACACTTGCCTTTGTTCTCAGGTGATTTATTCACCATCTTTATGCTCACCAGAATACTTAAAATAACATTTTCTTTACCTTATTATTCATATTATGCCCCATATAAGAAATATAAGACATCACCTATAATTTGCCAAGGAATATTTAGGCAAGATAATTTTTTAAAAAAAATAAGATACAGGGTGAGTTTCGGAGAAAATGTTTAGGGAAAAATGTGGATCCTTCACGGCAAAAGATACAGCATTTACTTCTTATTGACTGGTTCATTTTCTGTATTTACTCAGAGGAACTGACAGACATGGAAGCAACTTCAACACTGCATGACTTTGACTATGATATGGAGCCTGGGATGGGCTGGGGCAGTTCTGAATGGAACTGCCAGCCCAGCAGAGTGAATGCTCCATCCCAGGGCCTCCTACACGCGTTCCAGAGGCACTCATGCAAATAGGCCTTTAGATTAAGGCACCATATAGTAAGCCTGGTAGATCTGCACTCATGTGGATCTTTGTGGCCATGGCGCCTGCTGGTTCACTCCATCTGCATCAAAGGAGAATGGTCCAGACTAGGGATGCCTACTTGGCCTGTTCAATCCCATCTACAGGTGTACTGGAGGACCCTGACCCTTCACACAGGAGGTGCACAAAGCCATTGATTCTGATCACAGTCAGGTAAATCCAGAAACAGCCTCAGTTCATACCTACCTGGTTCTATTTGTTATGTCTGTGTTATTAATACATTCAATTTATGGTTAACTGTTACATTATGTTGAGAGTTTAAGGGTACAGCATCTTGTATTGAACCCCAAGAAAAGGCAGGGAATAGAAAATGTATGAGCTTAATAGGGCATTTATGTACAAAGTTATAAAATAATGCATAAAAATACTTGGAGAAATAGCCATAAACTGAAAACATGAATCTAAAATGTAGAGGAGTTAGACACTAAAAGCAAAGAATCACTTTCTGCATGAACATAATTCAGTTCGCACTTACTTATGCATACCTACTCATCCTAAGCTGGCCATACTAAAACAAAGAGGTTCAAGAAAGACATGAGTATCTTTTATCGGATTTTCAAGTATGCAACGATTCAAAAGCTACACCTGGACTGCAGTTCTATAGACTACAGGTACAGACTTTATTCCTGCCCTTGACAACTCCAAGGTTATTGACTGTTTTATGAAGTTTTGTTAAAATCTTTCTGCTGATATGTTTACTTTATTGGCAGGCCAATGGCAGTAATAAAATTTATATCTCTACATAGTGACTGTTCAGTGCCTAACAGCAAGGCAGACTCACGAACCGTACTGTGCGTGTATCACTTGGTTGCTAGGAAGGCTACAACCTTTTGCCCCTAAACTTTCATGACTACAACTCATTAAAAACTACTGTCCCGTAAACCACTGAGAAACAATATCTACTGTGAATATCTTCTTGGCAGACCTACTGTTTGTTCATGCTTGGATTCCTTCCTTCTCAGAACTGTCATTTTCTTGAAAAGGACTATGGTTCACTCTTTCAAAAACTAAAGATGAGGATAGAAATGGGGACCACTGCCTGTGTTCAAACATAAGGGAAAACTCAAGAGGTTCTCAGAGAGGCGATGTGTGACCCTCCTGTTCCCAAGCCTTCTCTAATCCACTTTTTCTATCACAGAATATTCAGGAGAGAGGGGAGGGGCAGACTGGTGTGTGAACAATCCACCTCAAAGCAGTCTCTGGGCGTGTCCCCATGCATGTTTGGTTCGGTACCAAAATCAGGTTCGGCAAGGGGTGTCCTCATGCATTTTTGATTTGGTCCAATTACTTGACCAGGACCAAACTTGGTACCTGAAAAATCAAGTCTGGACCGGCATGCATTGCCTAGCGATCTGAGCCTGTGCAAGGGGACAGTTGTGGGCTATTAGGGGAGGAGATTGGTGCTCATGTCGTTGGGAGGTGGGGTGTGCTTGCTGTTCCTGCCCTGTGCATTGGAGATCACAACTGCTGAGATTTTTGAGGAGTGAAAAAATCCTAATCGCCAAGGCAGGCAGGATACTGACATAATTTTTGCCCCTTTTCCATGGCAAATATTCCACCGCCGTTTCCCGATCACCAAGGCAGACAGGATAATGGCAGTTTTGTCCCTTTTCCCAAATATTCCATCCCTGTTTCCCAATCACCAAGGTGATCATAATAATGGCTTTTCTCCCTTTTAAGCTTGCCGGGAGTTCTCACGGTTCCCAGTGGAGCAGAGATGTGCAAAACTGCTCAACTATCCAACTGCCACTAAACCTTGTAGCAGCTTTGGGTTTTTAAAAAACATTTTAAAATTTAGTAAACTTGATTTAATTTTTTTCCCGTGCCTCCCAGCCCAGTCCTGGCTTTCTGTGCCACTAAGGGAGAGGAGGATATGGCATTTGCAGCTGGCAGCACAGGAGTGGGCAGACATGAATCCAGCTTCCAATGAGGAGAGAGGGGGCAGAGAAGAGGTGGTGCTGCTCCTCCATGCCAGGGTTTGGCAAAGTTTGCATGGGAACGGCTGCATCCGCACCCAGCCCGTGTCACCAGGAATGGCATGGGGATGGGCAAGATTCGATCTTGGACCTGCTCCCGGTCCCATGCGTGCCCATTCTGAGCCAAATGGCTTGTATGGGGATGCAGCCTCTGAGACACCCCAGACATGTTTTGGGAGGTTTTGCTGAGTCTGATCACAGCCACTGAGGCCACCTCTATCTCCTTCCCTTAGATCAGTTGGAGCCTGAATGCTTGTGGCTCTTGCCTTTAAGCTTCTCCACCATGCCTCCAAACACTTCCTTATGAAACTCTTTTGCCAGCACCTGGCTGAATGACTTTAAGGGGTGCCCAATCTTTTGGTGTCCCTGGGCCCCCCTGGTAGAAAAAGTGTTGTCTTGGGCTGCACATTAAATACACAGATTCTAACAAAAATTGATGAGCATAAAAAAGGTCCATGGATAATTTCACAATGTATAAGTAAACTTATGATTTTGTTATTTTTTTTTCAGAGCCATCCTGGGCCACATGTGGCCCATGGGCTGCACGTTGGACACCCTTGCTTTTCCACGCTCTCTGAACAGTCATCTGACTAAAAACGTTTACATTCCTCCTCAGAGAAGGAGTCAGACAAGGCTATCTGTGATACCCAGGAGAAATACTGGGCAATGGCGGTAGTGTTGATCACCCTGCCCCTCCTTTATTGCTCTGGTAAATAACATCTGATGCCACTTAGCAAAAAAGACAGAACTGTGTGGCATAACTTATGTTCAGCACTGATTGGCAGTGTTGTCATTCACTGGTATCTGAGTAGCCACTGTCTTTGGGCTGGAAGAGACATTTGATGTGCTTGCCATTCTGCTTGCCAGCCTTTTTTTTTTTTTTTTACTACAGCTTTGTCACCAGATCTATCCTCTTCTGTGGGCTCCATGGGTGTTTGCTTCTTGTGATCAGATTGTTGTCAATGTGTCTTTCCAGCTAGCTGCAGAATAATGAGGCCACTGTCAGAGCAGCAGCAGATAATATGTTTAACAAAGCTCTTGCTTAAAATAAAACTCAGGAACACCAACATCGGTGCTGCTTGCTGAATGAAGGCTGCAAAATGCAATCAAAAAGCAAAAACATCACCCTCAGCCTATCCTTAGGAAAATTTCAGTATACTGGTAGCAGCTGTCAGAAAAAAAGAAAGAAATAAACAAAATACAAAAATGACATAAACAAGAAAATGAGAAAGACGTGGGTGGTCTAGCTGAAACAAGAAATTAAGCCCTCCTAGGCAAATAGCTGCTTCTCCTTGAAGAGGGCAGAGAGACAGCAGCCCAAAATGGAGCTCATGAAACCCTGAGCTGCACAGAGTAGTCTGTGTTTTCTGTCATAAAGACAAGAGATCGTTGGCCACAAAAAAATTACTTAAGCTAATTAAAGGGTATTTTAACAACTTCATGGGTTCTCTACCAGCAGAGAACTGGCTGCTAATTGTCACCAGATTAGGACTGCATCCAAATATAGGGTACTTATTCCGCTATACCTGGATGTTCCAGAATAAATTATGGATATTCCAGAGTATCCCTGTTTATTCCAGAATATCCAAATATAGGGGGATAACTAACCAACATCTGGATACAGCTTAAGTTTCAGTTGAGTGCACACGAGGTTCCGTGTGAAGAAAACTCACAGTGGCTTGATATATCTCGGGATAGGGGTCTGCATCTGTATGCTAATGCAGACTATGGGAGGTCTCGTCTAGGGCTTATCATAGTCTACACTAGCAGGCAGATAGCCCTATTCTAGGCTATATGCCAGAATAAGGCCAAGAGCAAAAAGCTCCCAGGTCTGTTGAGAATTACATATTGTCTCCTTACCTCTGTAGAAAAGAGGAAGTGGGAGAGGAGTAGAGGTAAAAGAAAAAGCCTCGGGAAGTAAATACCTTTCCTGTGGAATTAAGGCCATATTCACATGGTGTGGGCTATCCTGTGTCATACTATTCCACACTAGGAAGTCTGACTCACACTGTGCAGTGCTGGACCAGCCCTAACATGGGCTAAAGGCCACCCACATTTCAGGGGATCCATGCTGATCCAGCTCTCAAAGCCTCTGAAGGCAAGGAACTTTTCATTCCCAGCCTTTAGCATTTCCAGGAGGGCCTTTTAGGTGGCATACCACTTCTGACACTATTTCAGTGGTGCTTCCTGGAGCGCCACCCAAAAGGAACCCCCCTGGACCCACTAGTGAGATAGGACACTCTCGCTTCATCCAATATGAACAAAGTGATGTAGGAAGGGATGGGGTATAGGGTGGGATAGAAATATAAATAATAAATCCATGGGGTTCCCTAGACCCCTTCCTACGTTTGGATACTGGCAGGTGCAGAAATGACATAAGATTCTAAAACCAAAGTACTCTGAACTTTTGTCAGAAGCTTTCTCTGCAACAAAATTAAAGGAAGAGATTTCAGGGTTGGGGTTCAAAGGTAGCCATCAAGGAAGTCCCATGGTATAAGCTGAGCCCTTCAGCATCCTGTCTGCTGAGAAAATGGATTTCTCAAAAGCCCGCACATTTGGAGGGTCACAACAGGACTCAGGAAACCACAGTTCATTACCCCCAGCCATCAGTTCTCAACAGGTGGTCTCAGGTCAGCCATTCGCTTTAAAATCAGAATAAAATTTAGATCAGAATATTATTTTTCTGCAGGATGATGGTGCTTTTATCTTCTTACACTGCATTAATAATACTATGCTACTTAAGACATTTCTGTGGTAAATTCTGGAATTAAAAGTTCTACTTCACAGTTAAATGAAGAATTAGGTTTTCTTTCTGTCTTTTAAGGATTAGTTTATTCTCATATTTTGAGCTTTTCGTAATTCTACTCCTTCTTAAGTGCAGGAATTTAGATGTAAAATTAGCTTCTCTTGCATATATTACACTGTTGATTATTTGTTCTGGAGCTCCATTTTCTCTTGTAAGCTATGCTCTTTTTACTGGAGTAAATAATATTCTTTACATTGCTTTTTCTTAGTTGCAATTATTTTATTGTAATCTTATACAGCCTCCAATGAAAGCATTGGGCTTCTGGGCTGAATTCACTCCCATTCTTTCAGTTCCCTGGGACTTCAGTCCCTCCTTTTTCACTGTATTGCAGGAACTTCATGTTTTCTACACTGTTACAGCAGGCTCTGAAAACCTCTCACCATTACTGCACTCCACATGCTCACTGAGAAACAGAGCCTCAGTTGTTAGAGATTTGATTTTCACACTGCTGTTTTCCTGGCAAGTTAAAGGATCCCACAAATGTGGGAAGATATTCCTTTCTATTGCAAGTTCCCACATTGGGGCTACAATCTCAATGGTCCAAAGTACAGCATTTGAATTCACTAATAGAAGGAACCACCAGAGGGTGCTCTCATTTAATCAATCTAAGAATCCTTTTCCAATGAAAAGATCATCTCATGAAATATGGATTTGAGATCATCTGAAACACTGGTAGGGGGGGTGTTCACACTGATGTTTAAATCTGAATCGAATCTGAATTCGGTATCCAGAGTTCCCATTTAATTTTTTATTCCTGGACTTTATGTGGACTATCCTGCAAAAATCCTCAGAAAAATAGTCCTGAGAAAAACTGTTCTTGGACCCCTTTTGGAGCAAAGTTTGCTTTTTTCTCTCCCCAAATGGGAACACTTCTGGACTATCTGGGCCGGAGATCTAGCCTTCTGGACAATGCCTGCCAGATGTTGGTGGAATTTCACAACTGTGAAGGTCTCCTCCTTCCTTTGCCATGCCTGCAATGCTACAGCCCCAATCAAGAAAAGACAAAGGCTTGGATTTCCCCTGAATGGGAAAGTGGGGGCAGAGACGGACGCTAACCTGTGGCTTTGCCTTTAAAACTTTTGGCTTTTCTCCAAACCTTCATACAAATATATCCCTCTGATTGTTAGCAGCTACTAGAAACAAATGAATCTGAGAGATACAAATGAATCTGTTAAGAGCTACTAGAAATGTATCAAGGTCTGGAAAGCAGTGAAAGTTTTAAAAGCAAAACTGCAGCCTATCCTCTCTCCCCCCCCCCACGCCTTGCACGAGCTATCAGCCTCCAATTTCAAAGAAATTGCTTGCACGCTGCTCCTTCGCTCATCTGCTTGAACGCAAACTTGCTGTCTTCCCTGTAACATGGATGGAGGTAATGTTACTGGGAATCTCCAATCTGAAAGGGTGTGAGTGAAAGGGAAAGTGTGATTGTTTTATGATCACTGATTGACCAGGGCAGGCTTATTTACAGGTTTTGCACTGGGGGGGGGGGCTGAAATTAAAAGGTCTTATTCTCCATGAGTGGGAACAGCAATATTCGGGTTCAGCCTGGTTTGTTGCCAGGCAAATTGGAACAACCCAGAATTTGCACCTGCCCTGTGTCCAGGTTAAAAGAGTCCAACCAGGACTAAAGGTTTCTCAAGTTTACCGGCATGGTGACATCTTTTGTGCAGCTGTCTGTCTAAAACATTTTGTGCAGCTGCCTGTCTAAAACCAATTGCAGAGTCCCTTATATAATGCTATGATCTGAGTCCTACAATCCATTACGTGAGGCATGGATGGTGTGTGGCATGGATTGGTGCTGCCTCTGTTCTGGAGTGTCCTTGTGACTGGCTCCAATCCATTATCAATTAAATCAAACTAACAGTCCTTAAAAATCCTGTGTGTCTCTAGAGTAGTGCCCATAATGGCTGTATCCTTCTCAAATTTTTAGGCCACATCTTCACTTCTGAGGGAGCAGCTCCAATCTAAGTAAATAGGGGAGGCACCCTGATCCACAGTGCCCTCCACAACTCAGTTCTAGAGCATGGATGCACCTCCTTCACCTTCTTTTTTGTTGCTGAACCAGTTTAGAGGACTGTTTGCTTTACCTTAAGAGTAGCTTTTAGCCAAAGACTACCAGAAACTGTTCTTCATATTCTCTTTACCAGAAACTGTCACTTCACCACTGGTACCAAAGTTATCTTGCAGGAGTTTTTGTAACAACTGCCCTGGGTGTTTTACTGAAAGTTGCAGAGAAAATCTGAAGAAGGCACAGGATAGATGAGGTGTGTGATCTTGCATCTCATAGTTCCAGTGTATGGGATTGACTTTGCCACATGAAATGTGTTTACCTTGCCCTGTATAATGGAAGAAAGTAATTCCTAAAAGCTAGAGCAGGAAGGAGAGAGATGGTTTCAACTTTAATATTCTAGGAGGAGGAGCAGAGGGAATGGGGAAAGTAAGTCTATCAAGCAGGGAGAGACAGAGGTATAATTTTTATTTTATTTTTTTTACTCATATCCAGCAAAGAGATATCCTCAGGCACTGTTCTATCATAGTTCATAGACTTTGCTTGCAGTGCTGGATAGCAGAAGTTTCCTAAAAGCTAAAACTCATGTACGAATCTGATGCCCACAATGCTTTTGTGTCTACTGAAATCTAGCTAAGGAGCTAAAATAAATGTAGACCAGAATTCCTTCGCATGATATTTCAGAAAGTAGATAGTGCTAAGTTCAGTTACAGTTTAATTATTTCTACCTCAGTCTTGAGCCAAGAAGAGTTTTCAGAGTACAATCTGTCATAAAATGCAGTAGCATTTTTCCAAGGAGAAGGCCGATTGCAGTGGTATTTAATAAGTCTCTCTGTCAGGTACCTATTCAAATAAGTTGGATCCTTACCCACTATGTGACCTTTCCCAGCACTCATTAACTCCACTTATGATAAACAGTAACTGGATTATATTTCCTTTTGCCAGAATCTCATGAAATAAGAAGATTACACAATTCATGCCAATCTACTTGAAATAAGAACCAACAATAAAAAAAAACAGAGTTGGAAACCTTATAGGGCCCTCTTTTCTCACAAACAGGATTTCATTGTAGCTGAAAACAGATTAACTTTCAATTTACACTGTGGCTCTGATTTTCTTGGTAGCCAGCCAGAAGCATGTTACATTTATGGTCTGTAAATTGCCAGAATCTAGATATATAGGCTATTCTTACATTTACCTCAGATGGAACAGTCTAACTAGTTCACTACAGCCTGTCCCAGTCCAGGCCCAGCAAATGTTGTCAACATCAGCAGGGTATGGCACTGTTTGTTTCAGCCCAACACCAGCAACATTGTGGAGGTTTTGCAGCTGTTCCCACACAACTGCCGCACTGTCCAAGGCACCACCCACCCCAGCCAGTGATTGGCCCAGACCTTGTCATTCATATGTCATGTTTGGAGTGCATGCCAGAGCTGAACAGGGTTGCCTCCACAGTCTTGCCAATGTCCACCTGCCATCTTTGAAGGCATCATCTGAACACTTATAAATCAACCTCCATCTGGCCCTTTTTAAAAGTGTATTTTGCCTTCACTTTTCCCTTCCTTTAAAGAAAAGGTTCTGTGCAACTCTGAAAATCTGCAGTTTCACAAATTCTTAGGGGTGCAACAGGAATGTGGAAAGCTGCAGATTAGTGCAATTGCGTAAAACTTGCTTTAAAAAAACAACAACCCTCTCTCTATCCAAAAGTGGGCTTCAGAGGAGGTGTGTAGGCTGCAAAAACAAGACAGCAGCAGAGATGCATAGACATCACGATGTTTCACCAAGTAAAATATCCCTGTCCTCCATGTTTTGGATCGGGTGCAGAAACAGTGACATCTGCCAGACCAGGTGGTGTTAGGAGGGTTGCAGGCCTATTTAAAAATGTCTACAGATGCATCAGGATAGAGAGCCCTTAAGATGGTTCTGGCATGGGACAGCAAGTAAATGTGGGCATGCCTTTAGACATTAGTGATCAGATTCAAGCACACATGTTCACTTCAGTTTCTCACAGTTCTATGAACAAAGGTTATGCCAATTATTACATTAAGAATTACATGAGAGCAACAGTGTTACCTAACACAGGTTGCATCTAAACACAGCTCAAAAAGCTGACTTTTATACCCAAACCCAGATGCGTCTGCCCCAGGTGCACCAAAGGGAACCAATGAAGCCCACACGGACACCACAGCATCTCCAGGTGTCACAATGATGTTGACCCTGGATGTAAATAAATGCACGAAGAGAAATGGGGCATGCTGCCAAAACTCATCCTATCAGCCGTTGCAGCTGGCCTCCAGGGGAGCACAGAACTGCCACACACAGTTCTTTAATCTTCTTTCAAGTCCAGAACGCACTGTAAATTACTCCGTGATCCAGTGTACTGTCGGGTCGGATAAAAGAAGAATTTGCAGTAGATGTCAGACTTCAAGTAGAATTAATCATTCTGTGTATGGCAGTTCTGTGTGTGCCAGTAGCCACTGGCTGCTACTGTCTGCTAGGGATATTATTTCTTCACAATTATATGGTACAGATTTGAGACAGAGAGTATCCTTTCCTAACACAGTGTTTTTTTTAAAAAAAAATTTATTTAAGAGATTTGAGATTGCATCTACAATTTCAATTAGCAATATTTTCTTAGACAATGTAAATGTGTTTATGCACAGATGTATATCAACTGCAATCTCTTTGCCTACATCGATTGTGTTTCTCTACTTGATTAGATGCCCCATCTAGTAAATAACAAATACTTGAAGATGAAAGGAAGAATCACAGTGAACAAGAATTCAGAACGCAAGCATTGGTTGGTCGCCTACACAATACATACTAATAAATGGCAGTTATTCAGATGATTAATGATTGTGCCAAGCATGGTATCATTCATCATGACAGTTAACACAATAGGACTAAACAACATTTGAAAGAAATAAAACTAAGGATCTCTTATACAGCCATCTAAGAATTATGCAGCACTGTATAATCAATTATGCCAAGATCCAGTGATTGTACTAAGGCCCAATTGCTTCTTCAATCTTAATCACTTTTTGTATAACTGCAGAGTGGAATGGTGAAGCAGGAATGGTTAAAGAGCAAATCTCTTTGTACAGGTACTTTTATTATTGTTATTGTTGTTTTTTTATTTTTATTTTTATTTTTATTTTTATTTTTATTTTTATTTTTATTTTTATTTTTTTATTATTATTATTATTATTATTATTATTATTATTATTATTATTATTATTATTATTATTATTATTATTATTATTATTATTATTATTATTATTATTGCAGGGTAACCCTCCTGCTCAGAGTAAATAACCAGATCTCAGATATAGCATTAATGAACAACAAAGTGATATAACTTCTATAGTGTTATAATATCCTCTGTAAAGACTTAACTAGGTTGCTGATTTAACTAGGTTGCAGAAATCCAAATATTGTTATTTTAGGTAAACATAAAATGTTGATTAAAAAAATATTGTACAACAATAAATATGGATTATACAGGGCTCCACTAATTATTAAATCAACGTAGTTGAGGGAGCATCTATTGTACAGCTGTCCAGTTTAGGTTAGGGTACCTCCAGACACCCCCTTTGCTTTACCACCCATGCACGACTTTTTCAAGCCCACGGTGGCAGTGGCAAAGCATTATGTGCAGTACAAAGATGCCAATTCATTAGCATCTCTTTACTGCTAATCTCTTTGCTTACCATTGAATGCTCCGCCACCACTCTTAGTGATGGAGAGTCCATCTGGCAGATGGGAAACCGCTCTGCACAGACACCAAAGTTTCTGATCAACCAATCTAGTTGACCAGAAGCCAATATGGCATCCCTGTGAAACTTCTGTTCTGCCAGTCTGGCAGAGAAGAAGCCTGTGCAAGGACGCTGAAGCTGCTGCACAGGGAAAATGAAGTCTGGAGATATTCTGAGTCTTACCAATAATCTGTGTGTTGTCTTCTCAGTCCTTTCTTACTAACTGGGTTAATTCGTAACAAAGAGCAGTCCATTTGACAACCCCCTATCTCTAGATAGACAACAAATGAGTTATCTCAGTGATACATGGCAACACCTCTTGGCTTCCAAAAACTTTGTAACGGCAGAATAAAGTTATGCACCTGTGCCATTTTCACCACTGCGGTTTAGCATCATACTGTGAAAGGTCTCTGTATACAGGCACCTGTGAGGGTGGATTTCAGCAGCAGAGCTTATCTTCTATATAACTGCGTATATCCTAAGAGCTAGTCAGTTGCAAGGACTGACAAATTCTAAATGTCGCTTCCCAGGTGCATAGGTAATAGGATCATTTAAAAAATATTTTAAATGCCCACAAAACCCAAAACAGGATCTACAGCAGTTGGAGATACTGAAAATATCTTCATATATTATTTTGTCATCTATAATCTTATTGACTTGCCTATGCCTTAAGAGCTGCAGCACTTTCAGTAGCCAGAAAGGGAATATGCTGGAGTTGGGCTTTTTCGGTGGTAGTTCCTGGGTGGCAAAGTGCTAGAATACTTTAGGTGTGGATGCCCAAATACCGTATTTTCCGGCGTATAAGACTGGGTGTATAAGACGACCCCCAACTTTCCAGTTAAAATATAGAGTTTGGGATATACTCGCCGTATAAGAAGACGACCCCTGACTTTTGGGAAGATTTTCCTGGGTTAAAAAGTAGTCTTATACGCCAGAAAATACAGTACTTCAAAATTTAGCCAGCACTTAACCTGCGCTGCCAGTAACGTCCTCTTCCTTCATGTCTTCAAATAGGAAGATGGGCAGAAGGTATCTACCAGAGCAAGCAGAGCTGTCCCAGCTCTGCTGCTGGTATAAACATGGTGCAGTCTTCACTGCATCATGCTTACATGACTCTGGGGGATGCTCTGAGCCACAAGGAGCCATTTCTGGTAAAGAAACATCTCTGGGCAGTGCAGACTCTCCTTGTCAGAGTGTCTCCCGCACTGAGGTAAGCACAAAAAAGCTCTCTTTTGCTTCGCACACTTAACATTTTCAATTTCTGAGAGTTAATAAGTATCTCAAAAATCATCTATTTAACCTAATAACATTGCAATGAAGAAAGAAATTCTAGAAAAATCACCATTCAACTGAACACCACTGATATTAGCAAACATTTCAGTGCCAATCAACATAAACATGAGCAATGGCCTTGCTTCTCTGCAGGGAGCAGTCACAGACTGAAGACTTACTAAACAAGACATTAAAAGTTAATTTCTTAAGTGTCAAAATTTGCTATCCACTTGCACGGCTCCTATGACATGATTAATGGGTAAAAAATATTTTCTGCAGTATTAAATGACTAGGCATGTTATTATTCAATGGAAGCCAAACATCATTAAAACCAAAATATTTCCATATGGAAAGTCTTTCTGAATAATGACTATTATAATTTCTCCAAATGCTTTTAAAGCACGCAAGGGAAAGTTTCACCTTATTTCAGTATGCTCAGATGATTTTTAAACTATCACTGCTTAATACTATCAAGTATTTCTGTACAATTTAGGAGGGTCTTTAGCAGGAGATTACATGAAATATTACACACTTTCATATTGTACTCAGACATAGTTGACTGCACACTACATATTTTAGAAATCAATTATCCTGCTGAAATCACCATCACTTCTTTGAAGCTACTCCTACAACAATAAGGAAACATTTAATTTCCTTTTCCCAGAAGCTTTCATTTACCATACAATACAATTTAGGAGTGACTTGATTCATATACTGATTAGTACAATATCTATTTAGCTACCTACTCATGATTCATGTTTTAATTAAATGAACTATCTTCAGAACAGTTTATTTAAAATGTTTATATCCCGCCCCATTTAACCACCACAAGACATAATGTGGATGTTGATGCTTCTAACACAGGGCTACAGAGGGCAGAAATAGATTTCTGCCACAACCACTGTTAGTAGGACAAACTGGGTTAACCTCTTTAGTCTGGAGAGATGAGGATCTACTGGGAAACGGATGTAGCAAAACCGGATCCACAGAAACTGGGTTTAGTAGATCCACATCTATTCTAAACCAGATTTAGGAAATCTCCCTCTATTCTAAACCGGTTTTAGTAAATCCTTATGTACCAGATCTGGATTTAAAATAGCAAGTGTGGAAGCACCCTAACTCAGAAAATTCCCCTCTGAGTTAGATAACATGGAAAGAAAATGGCAAGTCACTTTGCTGCTGTGTTCTTCCAGTCTGAAAGTAGACTGAAGCTGGATTAACACTAACTGTGGCTGCCTCCAGATGGCATCTAGATATCCCAGTAGCAAAAAATAACGCAGGTTGTTGTCCTTCCACCATTATTGCTTCCTAGCCTGACAGTGCTAGGGCAACTGCTGGCTTTTTGCATGGTTTTCCAGCAATAGTTCTTAGTACATATGGTGGAACTATGGTCAGGTTGCCACAGATACATAGGGCAACCTTACCATAGCAACACCATAATGGCATTATATTCCCCAATCTGGCTGGCATCTATGGGCATTTCTGTATTTGCTTTCCCATCCATTGGATGAGAAAGGTGCAGAAGAGATTAACATGTACTAGTATTCACACCAGGGAACACGGGTACACGATAGCCTAGCCCCCATGGGTCTGGAAACTTACCTGGATCCAGTCACCCATCCGATCCTAAGCAGGGTACCACCATTTTTTATTATGGTTCCCTGCGCAACTGTGCGTGCACTGGTGCTATGGCAGCGATGATGCTCTGCACATGTGCAGCCACTTCAGGGATCATCTGAGTACCAGCGTGCTTGCGCAATACCTCAGATGACTCCTTGTACCGGAAAAGATGCAAGTGCCCACCACCTGGATATGCCAGCTAAGCTTCAGGTCAGGATTGGAGAGGGTTAGGTTGCTTGTGGTGCATAATTTTGTGCACCAGAGCTAGTGTGCAATTAGTTAGCATCTGGGCAGGCACAGGACGTTTGTAGGCTTGTAAACCCCACCTACAAGTGCAGATGCACCTGCCCAGATGTTAACTAATTGCAAACTAAGAGGCCAGATGCTAATTGACCTTATATTAATTACAAATAATTTGCTAGTATGAGAGGTACAATTCATGGAAACAGTCTACCAAGGAGCCCACAAGTGAAAAAAGACTGGCATATAAATTGACCAATGTTTCTCAAACTGCAACACATTTATTCCTTTACTTAGTGATTCAATGAAGCCATCAGTCAGCACAAATCTTCACAGCTCCACTCCCTTATCTACCCTTACTCACTCTATCTAGATATGGTTTAAAACCATGATAAAGTCCACTGAGTGATGATAGCACAACAGAGCAAACAAATAATCCACCAATGAGCAGTCAGTAAATAAAATCCATCCGTGTTTCATGTATACCCTGGAACCAGAGACGTTTTCGCACGGGGCTGAACGGTGCGCGTGGGAGACAGCTGCGGACACAGCATACGCATTGCCCGAGCGGGGCTTGCGCTCCGACGTGTCCGCAGCTGTCTTTCTCGCGTTCGAAATGTAGAGCACTTTAAAGTGCTCTACATGCGTTCGAACGCGGACGAGCCGCCCGCAGGCGTTCGGGAGGAGAAGCATTCGCGCCTGCTTCTGTCTCCCGAACAGCTGCGGGCTCGCCTCCGACGCCGGCGCGGCTTCGACAATCAGCTGTTTGACAATCAGCTGATTGCCGATCTGCCTCTGCGGCTGTCTCCGCGCCCCTGGCTGGCCTTTGCCGGCTAAGACAGCTCCCGGCGCTTTGAGCATTCGCACACAGACGCGCCGGAACGCGTTTACACGCGTTCTGGCGCGTCTGTGTGTGAAAGGTGAAAGCGCCGGGAGCTGTCTTAAGCTTCCCGTCCTACTCCCGTTCCAAATGGAACGGGAGTAATGCGAAAACGTCTCAGGCTTCCAACACAATAAATAAACCAATGTTAAAATTTAAAAAACAATCTTACCTTCATGTTTTTCCCCATAGGTATATATTCCAGCAGTAAAATGTGGCAAAGAGAAGACGAGTGATCCTAATGCTATCAAGAACGATGCTAGGGCCAGCCATCTTGGTTTGTGCCCTCTTTCACCGTAAAAGGATATAAAAAGGCATAACATACAAAAAGAAATATCGTAGCCAGCAGAGATGACCCCAGTGAGGGAACTGTTCAGGTCATAACGCTTTTCAATCGTGGAAATGCTCACATTTACCAGTCCATTTACTATAATGCCTAGAAGAAAAGAAACATATACAGAGTTATATTTATTTATGTATTTATTTATATTTCTATCCCACTCTGTACCCAAAGATCTCCTGTACCATATAGGCTTCATCTAGGTCAGTGATGGCCAACCTACGACATGCATGTCACAGGTGACACGCCAAGCCCTTTTAGGTGACACACATGGTCACCCTGGCACCTGGGCATGTAGTGCTTGCTTGTTCTTGAAGTGTACGAAATACCAACTTTCAATTGAAGATTGAGCAAACGAAATTCAGCAGCAAAGAATTATTTGTTTTTGCTTTTAATAAAATACATATATCAAAAATATAATGTTTTTACTAGAGCTACAAATATCGCAAAATTATGGATATTTCTAGATGTGACACAGCATCCGAGTTAAGCTAGGTCTTCTTGCGAATTTTGACACACCGAGCTCAAAAGGTTCGCCATCACTGATCTAGGTTAATGATATCATCTTCCCCTATCTGCTAGTTAACTTTTAAATCTTCTGGTAAGCCTTTCACAAAGGCATTTAGTAACTGCAGAGCAGTAAACTTCTTTGACTTAAAATATACACAGTGTAGAATCTGGAATCTGACAGGAAAAAAAGGTTTTTTTAAAAAATACATCCAAAGGAGTTAAACTTATCTTAAGGGTGTCTTTACATTTATCCAGGACAAACAGCTGTAGGTTATTGTTAGATTCCTTTTGCATTTTAAATTCCTGCTATCCACTCTGGGATAATGTTATACTTAATGACCCCAGGGGTGTGTGCCCATGGGCACTTTAATTTGAATTCAGTTCGAAAAGGACCATTCCCATTAGGAATGTGTACAAATGATTTTTTATTTTTATTTTTTGCATTCGAATTCGAGTCAAATCAAATGTCAAGGGCAGAAACTTTGAGCCATTGGAGATGGAAAAGGTGCCAGAGCCCATCCCTCACCTCTGGGGCAGAAACACAAAGTCCTGCCCCCAGAGTACCATTTTGCCAGCTGTCTAGATCCTGCCATAGTACCTATAAGGAAAAAAAAATCAGCAGAAAATCTCAGGATCTGAGGTAATAATGGCTAAAGACCAGAAAACAGCAGGAGAGATAACTCAGGCCACGGTCATACCTTCACCTGAAACCTTCTTCAGTCCATCTTCTGACTGTAATGCTCACACCTTTTCATTTCTGTTATATTTAGGGACTTTCCACCTCCAGGATAGATAGAAATGAAAAGGTTTGAGTGTTGTGGTCAGAAATTGGACTGAAGAAGGTTCCAATGAAGGTGTGACCACCGCCTCAGATTATCTCTCTTTAGAAAGTTCTGATATAACTCTTGAGCAACCAATCCAGTTTCATGCACAATATTAATTGTCAGCTGTCATCACAGTCAAACAGGTTTTATTAAGTTGCCAAACTCAGAATCTCACGTGTAGCTGGATTAGAAGGCCAAGGTACAAATGAATCAGAATTGCACATGCTGGTTCTGAATTTGCCTAAGCAACTTAATAAAATTTATCTTTCACTTTTACCATTCCCTGGAACGTCACAAGACCGATATGAAGTTGCTAGGCATGATTTCAGCCTGAGCTGTATACACTTTCAAGTAAACTTGAACAATTTGACTTAAAAAATTAATATATTATTATTAAAAGGCAGCATGTGAATTGCCTTTGTAACTATGCAAATCAGAAAGGTGTATATGCATATTTGATCAAAGTGTGGCAATTAGGCATCTGGAAGAGAAAAGGTCCACAGCTGCTGCCATTATTTCTTCTTCCCTCAAGAATATCAATAAGAACATCTGCACAGAGCTTAAGAGACTGAAACCAATAAGACATACACAACTTATTAACCTGACAGCATTCCTTTCCTTTCCATTTTTTAAGTCCTATAAAACTACCTCAGCTGTCTTTTCTAATCCTTTAACACCGATACCACAACTGTTTTTTAACCAAGGACTTGTTTACACCACAACCATTAAACAAGTCTTTCCACAACAAAAGACGACAAAATTCAATCAGAGTAAGGAGAGAGAGGCCGCATCCTGACATCGCTTACTCCAAAATATCCAAATACAGAAGAACAATTAGGTGACATCTGAATGCACCCTGAAGAGGAGAAGAACTAACTTGAAAAAAATACTATGAGCAAACAATGGCTGTGATCAGACACAGCAAAAAACAAAAGTATCTTTGAGGTGCTTCTGGGATGACTTACAGAAAGCTTTGAGGTGGGATTGCTCACATAGCAGTCCATCACTCCCCCTTCTCATTAACATTCTGTGCTAAAAAGGTGGGTTAGAAGACAGGATGAGAAAATGAGGTCCACACACTACTGTCTCTGAGGCATCCTTTTTCTTATGTCTGAACACAGCCAAAGTTCAGTTTCACTCTTACCTCAAGAAACAGAAGTTGCCTAGCACCTTGAGAAATGAATAGGAAATATAAACCCAGAATACCATTGCACATAAGAACATAAGAGGAGCCTTGCTGGATCAGGCCACAGCCCATCCAGTCCAGTATCCTGTCTCACACAGTGGCCCATCAGTTGCTCATGGACATCTCAAGCAGAGACAAGGGGAAAACCTTCTCCCACTCTTAAATCCCAGCAAATGACCCCAGAGGCACCCTGCCTATCCCTCCAGCCAGAAAGATGCACCTAGGCATCCATTCCAGTAGCCATTGATACATCCTTCATCCATAAATGCGTCTAACCAATCTGGGACATGATTCTCACATTATTTCCATCATCACATGGGACAATTCAGTGGGTAGTGGAATTACTTACATGTGCAGATCTTCTGGGATGCCTCAGGCATCTGCACCATGCAATGCCTGATGCATCTGGAACTTATCCAGTGCTTCCCCAAGCGCTGGGTAAGTGTGATCGCTGGGCTTACCTCACTCCAGCAACAGGGATGCACAGCACCATTGCCACTGTGTCCAGGTGACATGGAAGAGGCACAAACAGAGCCATTCCAGGCTCTATTAGTCTGGACAAGTATGGAAAGGCCCTGTCTTTCCATGCAGTTCTCTGCATAGAGATGTTACCTATGGAATATGGAATGATGCCACAAGGAAGTGCAACCAACCTCTACAGCAATATGAGAAGTAGTAGTGAAATTCAATCTCTGAAATAAGAAACAATGGGATGAGAATGTACAGTCCAGATCAGTTTACATCTATCCTAACAGATTATTCAAGGTAGGCACAAGTATGTAGAAACCCTGGTGTTCCTTGCTCTCTTTAATCTGTGTTTCAAAGTAAAGTGGGAATTCTAATCAACTGTGACTAGTTAAAATCAGAAAGTGGGCATATGCACTGTGGGACAAGATCTGAGGCATTTCCGCACTGAATCGTGTTCGAAACGGAACGCGTTCAGGCGGAAAGCTTAAGCCAGCTTCGGGCGCTTTCCCCGTTCACACACAGACGCGCCAGAACGCGTGTAAACGCGTTCCGGAGCGTCTGGGTGCGAATGTTCAAAGCGCCCGAAGCTGGCTTAGCCGGCAAACGCCGGCAAGGGGCGCGATGACAGCCGCGGAGGCAGATCGACAATCAGCTGTTTGACAAACAGCTGATTGTCAAAGCCGCGCGGCGTCGGAGGCGCGCCGGCAGCCGTTCGGGAGACAGAAGAAGCGCGAACGCTTCTTCTCCCGAACGGCTGCGGGCGGCTCGTCCGCGTTGGAACGCGTGTAGAGCACTTCGAAGTGCTCTACATTTCGAACGCGGAAAAGACAGCTGCGGACACGTCGGAACGCAAGCCGCGCGCGGCCAATGCGGATGACGTGTCCTCAGCTGTCTTTTCCGCGTTCCGTTCAGCCCCGTGCGAAAACGTCTCTGGTGTGCTAAGGAAGTATGTTGGCATTTCCAGTTGTGGGATGCTGCACTGTTTTTTACACAAGTTAAGGTATGGTCAGACCTTCACTTTAAACCTTCTTCAGTCCATCTTCAGGTCTGACTGCTCACACCTTTTCCTTTCTATTTTATTTGTGTACTTTCCACCCTCCATTTGGACATTCCTGAATGGAAAGTCCACAAATAAAATAGAAAGGAAAAGGTGTGAGCAGTGAGGCTTGAAGATGGATTAGGTTTAAAGTGAAGATGTGACCATGGCCTTCTTCACATGAAAACACTTTATGGGCAGTAAACCAGGGCCTATAGCGTGATGGTAGCAGCTGACAGTATTCACCTGGCAAACCCTTCTGCTCACAGGGTCCAAATTGGGTCTCGGTAGAGAATTGCTCCAAAAACAGACATACCCAGGTGAGCAGGAGGTTCTGTGGATGAATTCTATTAGCTGTCCCTGATCATCTAGTTATTTCTTCACAAAACCCAAGATGATTCATCAAAGGGAACTGCTACTGCTTCTAGAAAACACACTGGCAACAAAACCTGAGTAACTATTGCTAGGAAGAAGCAGGATGGTCGCCCGGGGTGTGGGTGGGGGGAGAAATAGATACGCTTTCCCAAATGAAGTTTTCAAGCACTTTCAGAATCGGGATCGAACACGATTAAAGTTGAAAGTAATGGGATCAGGCAAATTCGGGTTTGCATCGGGTTCTTTTATTTCGGTTTAGGAAAACCGTTTTAAGCTTGTAACGGGAACGGGGCCTCTGTGCGCGGCCCTAGGCAAGCAGAAGTAATCCCAGTTCCTTCAGTCACTGAAGACAGCAACAACTTTTCATTCAGCCACTGCCGGAAATGACTTCCCCAATCAGGAGAACCAGAAGACTAATGCAGACTGTAACAAACAGCTATTGAAATTTTCTGTTACTCTTACAGCAATGCTCTGACAATTTTGGAAAGGAGGCAAATTGTGCAATTTCAAGAAAAATAAGATCTCTATCTGCATCTTCCTTTCAGCTCTGTGTACTTTGTAAAGAGAAAAGGCAACTTTATCTTTACCAGCTAGAGGCTGGTATCAAAAACTCTGCAAGCAGCAGAAATATCTGTAAGGTCTGACAGGGGGAAGTATTTCTTCACACAGAGGGTCATCGGCCTATGGAATGTGCTGCCAGAAGAGGTGGTGACAGCTACCAGTCTGGATGGCTTTAAGGTAGGGTTAGACAAATTTATGGATGACAGATGTATCAATGGCTACTAGAACGAATGCCTAGGTGCATCTTTCAGGCTGAGGGGGGGGAGGAAATGGGGCGTTTCTAGGCCATCTGCTGGGACTCGAGAGCAGGAGAAGGTTTGTCCTTGTCTCTGCTTGAGATGCCCATGAGCATTTGGTGGGCCACTGTGTGCGACAGGATGCTGGACTAGATGGGCTGTGGCCTGATCCAGCAAGGCTTCTCTTATGTTCTTATGTTCTTATGTTCTTATATTGCTGAGGGTACCACTTCCCCACACCTACCTGATTGGTGACCACTGCCCCAAGACTTGGGGTCTTTTCACACTTTGCCTCCATTTATTAGGGGGCAAAGCACTAGAACACTCTATCCATCTGCACTCATTGATGGCTACGGCATTCCAAAGCAACCTTAAGGCAAGTGGCTGCCATTATGGTAGCCATCACAGAGCCCCAGCAATGGCACCAGTCCATCTGTACAGTACCGTTGCTGGGGCACCTAGGCATCCAGCACATCATCATGCATGCACTGGTGGTCACAGGCTTCCCCCTGCATCTCTTCCTTCCACTCAGAAGAGATGCAAATGGGAGCTTATCAGGCTATTGCAGCCCCACCACTAATATAAGTCTGGAGTACTTTTAAGTGCTCCACACTTATAAGGCCTGGGAAATACTGTGGGACACACAGAGCCTTTCCTGCTTAAGAAATGGTAGTGTGAGGTAGAGATGCACCAACCAGGAGGTCCCTCCACCTTGTCTACCAAGGGTCAATTTGCACTTGGACTCTGTGCATAAATAGTGAACATCTGGGAAGGTGCATCCGTACCTAAAGGAGGAGCAAGCATCCCCTGCCACCCCAGATATGCCCTAATCATGAACTAGTGGTGGAGCACTAAATTGTGCTCTCCACACACATGTCCAAACATGTCTGGAAACTTACCTGTCACAGCCAGTCAGCAAACATTCGCACCTCTGCTGGCTGAGAAGATTGGAGCTTCCTCACAAGCACACTGGCAGCTCCAACAACCTCCGGACATGACTGTGCAGAGCATCAGCATTGGCATAGCGATGGTGCTGAATGTATGTGCAGTCGCGGAGGGTGCCGCACTCAAGATGGCGCCACCCAGAAGAGGAGCAGCCCCGCGACTGAACACAGGTGAGTGTTCAATCATGTGGAGGAGGGGGGTTGTTAGCGACTAGCCCTCGCAAGTGTGAGCGCTAGTCAAAATTAGTTCATTGGACACCGCGATTGGGACGGGAAAGGAAGTGTGAAAATGCCCCACGTCAAGTGCAAAAAGGCCCTCAGTGTAGACTTACAGAAGGCCATTCCTCCCTCCCAGCACTCATGCCCACGCATACAAACATCAGGTGTGACCCACAGTGAGGAACGGCAGGCGTTTCCATGGATCACCTGTAGCCTAATACCATCATTTCTAAGCTGGGTCACCACAGGCTCACGGAGATCAGAAACGGCTGTGATTTTAAGACGCGGGCATTGAGGTGTATGTCAGGCATGCTCAGCGCACACTCTGGATAACCCTTGCCAAGTTGGCTGGGTTGAGCTGGTAACTCTTGTCGTCCAGGACACTCAGAGGACACCAAACCTGGCAAAGGTGGATTTCCAGAATCCCGCCAGGTACATTTTCCACCAGGAGTCCACCGAAGTGCAGGGATGTGGTGGAGAAGTGCCAGGCCCAAGGGGGACCGAGGGTCCTTTCGGAACGCATCCCGCTTCTGTTCCTTACCTTGGGAGACGGAGAGGAGGCTATAAAACAGCAGGTAGCCTTTGGCGTTGTTGCAGATCTGCAGGGCGGAGGGCGCGAAGGCACCAAACCCGCAGGTTCCCTCGGTGGAACTCAGACGCGGCGTCGAGGAGCCCCTCGGGGGCGCGCGGGAAACTTCAGGGCCACTCGGGCTGGGAGGCTCGAAAGCCGGGTTGTCCACGCCGTGTTTCTTCATAGCCGCCGAACCTGGAAGACAAGGGGAGCGAGGGAGCGACAAGGAGAGGCGTCCTGCCTCGTCTAGTCGCGCAGGACCCGGACGGCTGCAGGCGCGAGCGAAGAAGCGCCGCACCGGCGACTCGGCTGCGTCTCTCCGTCTGCGCGGCGAGAGGCAGAAGCCCAGAGAAAGAGGGACGAAACCGGCGGACGGTTTCGGGGAGCGGGAGCGGGCGGCCCATTAGCGGGACGCGACGACGCCCATTGGCGGGAACCCTCTGGAGAAGGACTCGCCACCTGTGGTGGCGCCGAAGAAGTTGCGCTTCCCGGAACGACCGGTTTTGCTCACCTGCGGTGGAGGCAGGCGAGAGCGAAGGCCGCCGGTTGCTCCTCGAGGGATCCCTGCCCGCTCTTTCCCTCTCGCCCCGTTCCCAGCGCCTCTTCTGTCCCGGCCTTCACAGGGTTTCGACTCATGGAGAGACGGAACCAGCAGGTGTCAGCAGTGCCCAGGCCAATAAGCGCCGCCTAACCCAGCAGCCTTCCCTCTTTCTCGCTGCCCTCCTCCCGTTCCTTACAATCCGATGTTGAGTTCGGTCTCGCCCCCCGCACTGATTTATTAGCTGAGGCGCCGTTTACAGTCACGAAGAGCTTCGTGTCCTGAGGATTTCTCAGTAAACAACGAAAAGCGATTCGGCTTTTAACCGGAGAGAACGATACGCCTTTCCACCTTTTCTTTCGCTAAAGAAGCAGATTTTCATGTCCGAGCGGTTGCCGTGCCTTTTCCTCCCCACATTCAGGCACTGCCATGGTTTTAATATGTTTAATACGTTATTGTTTTTAATGTGTTCCATTTTATGCGTTGTAACCCGCCCTGAGACCCTTGGGTCTAGGGCGGGATAAAAATACAAATAAATAAATAAAAGTGATGGCGACCACACTGTGGCCCTCTGTAAATGCCCATTTATTGAAATAGATCAACTTGACGACAGGAACAAAATATGTATATTTCTTGTACTTCTATCCCACTACCGTCCAGACTGCCCCCATAGAAGTAGGCTGTGGTCACACCTAAGATTTGATACAGTTTCAGACCACTTTCAGAGTGAGAGAACACATCAGCAAAGGGACCGGTAATTTTCTTTCCACATTATCTGTCTCAAAGGTGAATTTTCTGAGTTATTTACACTGAAAGAAAACTGCTTGTCATTTTGCTAATGTATTCTCTCACTCTGAAAGTGGACTGAAACTGGATTAAACCTTAAGTGTGACCACAGCCGTATATAATGGACAGCAAACATAGCTGATTTTTTTTTAAAAAAAGTTAATTATCATAGGATGCAATGCATATAAAAATAATCTGGAATGTTGCAAACTGTTTTCTGACAGTTAAGAATGGCAGTTGGTCAAGACACCATGGTAACCGTCTTGCTAACTTGGACATAGCATGATATTCTAGAATTCTGGTTCTTGCAAAGTTGATCCTGAGACCACTACCACTGGTTTCAAATTCAAATCAGTGGCAAAATCAATAAAGTGGAGGACAAGAGAAGGTCTAAGGTCTTTGGAGGAAAGGTGGCTTATGAATGCTTTAAATACACATATTTAGAATGATACGTTTTTCATACTTGCAGCAAGATAAGTTATTACACTAATGTCATGCTGAACTCTTTAAAACTATTTTCATCTGATCACTCAGTCACAACTAAAGAGGTCTTCAACAGATTCAGATTAATGACCTCTTAATCCAGATCTGGACTAATTGGGGGAGGAGGCCTCTTTGATCCACATTAACTTGCCGATAAAAAGGCCAGAATCTAGACCAGAGGCTCCTAAATCTAGATCTAAAGGTAAGATGTTCCCTAACCACTTTCAGGATGGGCAGTTCACTCTCATCCATGCCACTGGAGTGGCTTACCAAATATTTACATATTCTGGCAGCTACCAATACCAGACCCACATTTTGAGCTTGTGTGTAATATGTGGCACCTTCAGGTTACACTGGCAAAGTTATGCAACTCTCCCATTTCTGGAGTACCTAGTACCACCCACGCTATTGCTCTCCCCACAGAAATCCTAGAAACAGGCATGACTCAGTGGGGCAGGCAAAGAAGGCAACTATTTGCTAAACACCTTAGTCTCCTAGGTAAACATTGTGTTTTTAACTTGCCTGCTAGGATAGTTTAGACTGGGGGGTGGGCATGCATGTTTTCTGCTTTTGTATACATCCCACACCCCTTCATAGTGCTGGACAATATTTGCTTTATTATCTTTTGTTTTTAATCCGATCAAACCATAGGTGAAGCGTAAAAGATTTTCCTACAGTTCATCTTCAGGTCAGCAAGCAACATGTACAGAGGCTCAGTATCTATCTGACAGCTAATGCCAAGGTGTATTGCATGAAGGCACGGTGCAGAAATATGTTGATAGCAGTGCCATCTATAAAACCAACACCAGTACATTTTTTTGTTTTTTAAAAGTCTTTTGTTGTCTTAGGGCAAGTTCCCATTCAAGGAATAAAGCGCAATATACATCGAGATTTACATCAGTATGTAAAGTGTGTTAAAAGGAAGGAAACAGCATCTGGCAATTGGATTCAACCCCAATTTTGTGTCCCCACTCAAAACATTTAAAACGCTTCCAAAAACGGATTGGGGAAGCAGCAATTCAATCCCCGTTCACCCGCTCCACCTCCAGAGCCACCATCCCCAGCAGAGGTTCCCTCCAAAAAAAGCACCCTGGCTGGCTTGCTTGCTCTGCTGCCGCCACTGCCTGCACACACACACACTTCAACATGATCGCCCAGTTCCTGCAGCAGCTTCACCCCGAAAAAAGCACCCTGGTTGGCTGGCTTGCTCTGCTGCCGCCACCACCTGCATGAACACACACACTTCAACATACACACATTTCCCAGTTCCTACAGCAGCTTTCACTTTTTAAACAGCCAGAATTGCACAGGATTGCTCTTTCCTTAATCTTTAGGCTTGCGTGGGTGGTAAAGGAAACATTGTTATCAGGTGGGAAGTGGCTGAATTGTTACAATGAAACAGTCTGTTGTATAGGAGAATACTCCAGCATTCCCACAGCACTAAGGAAGAAACGTTTTAAAAGCAAAAATGGGAAAAAAAAACACTGGAAAATTCTGGGAGGCAAAGTGCTGGAATGTGTTAGACATATACACTTTTGCCACCTAAATGCAAATTACCACCATTATGGTGGTCAGCGCAGAACCTCTGCAATAGCGGCAGTGTGACCAGTCAACGCAGCATGTAATCACACCTGGCTTGCCAGTCACATACTCCCCCAGTACTTCTTCTACCCAGAAGAGGTGCAGAAAGAGCATGCCGGGCTGCAATAGCCCCACCGCTAGTATAGACATGAAACAGTTTTAACTGCTCAACACCTATATGCATGGGGGATCCTCTGACACATGTGAAGTCGTTTCTAGTGAAGAAACGGCTCCACATGGTGCAGATGCACCATGTGGAAGTGTCCCCCACATGCACCTATAAGGCAAGTGCAAAAAGGTCCACAGTTCCTAGTCCCAGAACCTGTGTGTGTGTTTTGTTAGTTTTCCATGGCGCTACCCTTCCTGGTAGTTTCAGAACATGGAGGCATGCCAGGTACATGCCCCCTGTGGTCTGGGGCAAGGCCCTTGATCTGCTTATAAGTCCAATGAAATAGGTCCACAAGAGTACTGGATTAAGGACCTCCTTAATCAATCTGGCTCTGTTCAGTGCAGATAGAGCAGGACCATCAGGGGTATGGTCTCTTTGATGCACATTAATGTGTGGATCAGGATACTAACAACACACAACAGCTCTTGGAAATAGCTTATTGGGGAGGGAGAGAGAAATACATTGAACAGCCAATTTAATGGAAAATCACAAGATGCATAAGACACAAGAGAAAGAAAAAATCTATACAGTACTGATACACAGAATGAGAAAGAGCACCACAAAACATTTATGAAGCATATCATAAAAATATACCTTAAAACACACACATCCATGAGCACACACATCTGCACATACCCACATTTTACTTATGAATAAATGTGCCTGTTTGATTCTAAGTCACACTTTTTGTTCCATGATATTTAATGGCACATATACCTCAATTTTACACATAATATGAAGGAACCACTAGGCTATGCTAGTTTCGTTCACTCTTTGCAAGGGAAGCATGCACACAGTCTCCTACTATAAATTATGCAATTGTTTTTCCTTTCTTTGGGGGAATCACAAGGGTCAGCAACACAACCAATGTGCAATGGCTGACAGTCTCACACTGGGAAAACTTGTAAACTTTTGGTCACAACAAACCAGCAGATTGCAATGAAATCTCTTGTGAAGTCAAGTGTATTCCTTCCTTCCTCCCTCTCTACCACCCCCTCCTTTTAAGGTATTATTTAACCATTTTAAAATGTACATTCCCCATTCTCCCAGGTTTACCTCCAAATCTTTTGCAAATGTGTTTTAGCCTTCAGAATTTATCCACACCTGCAACTGATGTTTTGTGAGATGTGTCTTATACCGTGCTCAGCAGCAAAGCTAGGCAACACTTAGGGTGCTTTAGGGGAATTTCCCAAGTAGTAATGATTGGAATAAAGTTCTTCAGATTTGGCTTTCCCATTTTTTGTGGGCAGAAGAAGTTATTTGTGATTTCTGCAGAAAAGCTTGAATCACTATGAGTCATAGCAATGATGAAAGACTACTTTAACACATTGCCAAGTGCCCTTCTAACTACTTCAAGTTGCCTTGGCTCTGTATCTGGCTAGAACCTGAACAACCTGCAATGCAAACATTGCCTCAGTGACTGTCACTGGCTTGGAAAGGCTATTTAGCTACATTCACAAACAAGTATTTTTATTTTTATTTTAAATGGCTCAAAAGCAGCTGAGAGGTGGTAATGACTGGGTGCCAGTGCTCTCATTCACTTTGAAGGCGAGGAAATGCACTTCCAAAATGTCCTTGATTGCCCATTAGAAGTGGGAAGCACCTCACTATAGTCTATTAGAAGTAGGCTGTCATCACACCTGAGAACTGAAGTCATCTTAAGCCCTCAGAGACCAGATGCCCAAGTGGCTATCCATTTTTTCTGAGGACTTTCCTGGCCAGAAAGAGACTGCCCAGAAATCGGGTAATCCCAACACTGGGTCAATTTCAGCCAGAAATGGACCCAGGGCCAAGCAAAGACCTGTCATTGCTGCTGTCACATTGATCCCCTCACCTGGTAAAAGGTAAGCTTTGGCATGGTCACGATGGTGGCGCTGGTGGTAGGGCTTCTCCAGCACTGCCACTGCCTCACTCTTCACGTTGTCCTGCCACTGCTGCCGCTGCCACTACCACCTCTGTACTGCAATCTCGCCCTCCTGCAGCACCCCCATTGTGTCACTCCTCCTGCTGCTGCTGTCACCCTTGATCTTCCCTCCATGTTCACGCATCCCTGCCATCCCTGGCACTGCCCCACTCTCCTGCAACACCCTCCCATCACATCACCCACCACAGGCACTGTCAGTGACTCACCCTCCTACAACATCATCCTATGGCATCATTCCACCACTGCTGCTGACAACACCTCCAGCCCCCATTACATCTCCCCCTAAGCACATAAGGTTGCCCCCTTGCCCTCCTAAAATGCCCCCATCACATCAGCCCCTCAGTGTGTGAAACCACCCCAGCACCCTCCCACAAAACTTCCCCATCATGCAGAGTAGCCCCCTTGCCCTTCACCATCTCGAACTTACCTAGGTACAGCTGCTTTCTTTCATCTACCCCTGAGACAGTCTAAAAGGCCATGGTGTGACCACAGCATAAGACTCTCTCCACACTTGCCTTCAGTGGGCCAGATCAAAATGTCCCATGCTAAGCTGGTTCAAGGAATCCATTTCAGGTCCATATGGATCTATCCTTGGACTGGAACAATGCTGTCTGCATTTGGGCAGATGTTCCAGCTCAGCCCCCTGTACTGTCTCCAAAGTTTATGCCAGCTTTGAACCTAATTCTAAAGGCTCCCATGTCCTAAGGATGTGCACAAATGTTCTAAACATTTAAAATTTGATCAAATTTGATTGAATGTGGACATTCAAATTTGAATAGAATGTCTACACATTCAAATTTAAACATTCAAGCGAATTTCAAATGTTCTGAAACATTTGTTCAAATGATTTGAAACATTTGAGTGTACAGAATAGTATGTATTACATACATATCTGTACAAATATCATACGTATCTGTACGCATTTGCACTGATAGTACGGGATGAAAACAGGATGTGTACTGAATGAAGCGGGAAGTGTACGAAATGCGTACAGATACAGATAACACATATAAATATTTTCAACATTCATATCTTCAGATTCAAATCTAACATTTGAACAAATAGATTCAAATGTAATCGATTCATATTAGATTCTGTTGCATTCGGATTCTAAACATTTGAATCAAATCGAATCAAATGTTTGGATATTCAATTCGACTTGAATTTGAATGCAAAAAATACATTCCTGCACATCCCTACCACATCCAGGAACAAGAGTCCCTGTCCTATGGAAGTCTAAGGGATATATTTCAGCAGTGCAACAAGATGTACTGCTGAAAGGGATGCCCTGTTGTGCTAGACCACAGAAGCATGTGCACTTCTCGGGGGTCCTGTATATCAGCACTTAGAACATCAGTATACTGACCAGGCTGCCATTTCAGGCCTCCCAGTCTGGTTTGAACTGGTCTGTGCTCCATCCTGTGCAGATGGAGTATATTAGAAGTGGGAGGGGTCTCTTTTAAACCACACCAGAACTACAGGAGGGAGCCCCCTGGACCCTTTCCTGAACCACTATAATGGTAAGGATGGAAACAGCCTAAATCTCTTTTAGTGTGCACGCATAACATGCACAGCCATGTTATGTCCTCAAAATTCCAAGTGAGACCTTTGGTTATAGAGTGGGATAAAAATGTAAATAAAGAAATACAGCTACACCCTCAAAATAGAGTTTCCCTAACTTCAATTTGCAGTTTGGAGAGCCCACATTTAACGGAGACCTAAGTATATTCTTCTGAACTTGCAGCCATGAGGAAAGAAAGTAAAGGTTTGTATAAAGCTAAGGGAGAGGAATATAGTGCTAAACCACATATTAGGATTATGTGTGGGCTAGATCAGGAAGTGACACTGTTATGAATGATTTTCTCCTTTTTTTAATTACTGCAACAACAACAAAACTAAAGGGAAGATTGCTGAGCAGTCTTAATCTTAGTGTTAGACTGCCAGTAACAGCAAGGGATTTGGGGGTCTTCCCTTGAGGGGGGAAAAAAATCAAATTACTTCCTTTCAGTATTTGAAGTGACAGAAATTGCTAGCAAATTCTCCAAAGGCAAAATTAAATTTAGTCGTTATTGAAGTTGACAAATTTCACAGTAAATTTAAGATGACGTAAAAAGTGTTTGGTATGTGCTTGACATGCATCATTGGGTCATACTGTTTTTGTAACAGATACATTTTTCTCACGGTATACTTAACCTTACATTTTGAATTCACTAGATAAAATAAATTCCAGAGAATAAACCAGATTTGCATATTCGAGAAGCTGCATTCATTGCAGAAAAAAGCCAGTAACCCAGAGCAGCCAGGTAGTTTCCATTATAATAAATGAAGACCAGCTGCCATGAAACATAATTGTGGTACTTTTGCTGGGAAATGGACACACACATTGAAAAGGCTCTCTAGAGAGGTTGCCAGTAGGGGTGTGCATGAATGCAATTTTTGGGATTTTACTAGATTCAAATCTTTAAAATTTGAATAGATTCAAATCTAGTCCAAATTTTCAATTTGAATTTGCACATATGAATGGCAACAACATTTGTATGTGGCCGTATGCATCATTACACATCCTGTATGTATCTGTACGTATCCATACCCATCCGAACGCATTCTGTATTTATCCTGTATGCATCCTGTTTCTGTCTTGTACAGATCTGTACAAATGTGTATGGATGTGGGAAAGATGCGTACGTGCAAGTACTGTCAGGATATTCCAACATACAGAATTCATAGCAGTCAAGGAGACAAGCAGAAGATGTTCCCTTTTATTGAGTTGTTAATCAAAGACACAGCTTACAGTACAGTACACAGTCTAGAGGAAACAGTCACCAGTAACGTTCAAGGGTGAGGGCAGAGCTGAGCTGTAGTTGCTAAGGATACCATTACCAGAAATGTGAGGATGCAAAGCTATTCTCACAAGTGAGCATTGTGTACATAACTACACATATGAATGTCCAAATAACTCAAAATAGATTTGAAAATCCAAAATTAATTCAAATGTTTTAATTCAAATTTATAGACATTTGATTCAAATTTGAATGTCCACATTCAAATGAATTTGATTGAATTTCAAATGTGTTGAATATTTGTGCACATCCCTAATTGCTAGTACCAGGGAGCAGGATGCTGGACTTCATGGGCAATGGTCTGATCCATATTCTTATGTTCATGTTCGCTCTACATAATTCTTCAAAAGTTGACTGTCATTTATTGCTATTCCATGTGTATCAGTGAAAATTATGTGTGAACATTGTATATTAAAAAATAGAAGAGCAGTATTAGGCAATAAGGATGTATACGTACCAAAAATCCACATTAGTTTCACAATTGAAACTTGAATGTCGCAAAAATTGTTTCTTTGTCAAATCATTCATTTGAATGTTCAAATATTTGCATTCACAGCCCAACATTTTCATGACTTTTTAAGAAACTTATTTTTGCCTGTAAAATACCACAAAAGTGTGAACATTTAATCAAATTTTCACATTCACGTGTCAGAAGTCTTGTCTGTTTTGTTCAGAAGTCTGGAAGTTCAAATGTCTGCACTTTTGCCTCAATACAAAAATTTGTGAATTTGAACATTCAACTGAATTTTCTTTCTTTTCTTTTAGTTTTAAAAATAAATTTTATTAAAAAAACATACAGATTGAATAATATCTATAGGGTAATACAAATAGCATATAAACAAAAGCATATATACATATAGTTCAGTCATTAATCCTATTACATAAAATGGATAAGGGAATCAACGAGGTCGGACGAGTAGAGGCATTCACCCAAAAAGGTTGCCAAACCGTGAGATAATTTAAGCCCTGTGAATAACCTTGCATTTTTTTATACATACTCCATTCAATTTAATTTTCAAATGTGAATTCATTCATGCACGTCCCTAGTAGGGAAGATAAAAAGATCCAGACATCTAATAGAAGACAGAAATGAGAATGGCCGCCCTATTACACATAGTTGTGAATTTATGGGTTCTAAGCAGCCAGGTGGTGACAAACAAACTTCTGTCAACTGTGTCTTTGAAGAACTGATGATAAATAGTGATGGGAGCCATGATGCTGCATAAATTCACACCTATAATCTCCCCGCAACTCCCTTCTCCTTTTTAGGAGAGCCAACCAGTCGTCAACCATGCTACTGGTTTTGATGTAACCTATTTGAGGTTTTGTAAATTCTGCTATGCAATCCCTGCTCTATCTTCAGTTGACCTATTTGCTTATCTCCCCTGAACCTTCAACTGCTATGCCTTTTTTATCAGCTCAGCACGGAATTTCACAAGCCCTTTACTTCTCCTTCTCTCCTTGCCTAACTGTTCTGTTGCAGTGCCCTAACAGTATTCTCATGTTTGTTTATTTCTCTAGGAATTGTATAGAACTCAGTGCCAAAGTTAAGAATTGAATCATGCTCCTAGGCAGTCTAGAGTATACTCCCTCCAATGCTAACAAATTTATTACTCAAAAATTACAATTTCACTTGATTTTGCCTAGTTCATTCCTCTCTAATAACATAATATTCTTAGCTAGAATTTTTATTTGGAATCATTTCCAGGTTTTGTGGTCAATTAAGCAATGGCAGTTTGCACAGGAGGGACAAGGTGCCTTGCTTTCAACTGTGACAAACTGCACTTTATTGTTCTGTGGCTTGAATAGCAAGATCGCAAGGAAGCAAAGGACACAGACATCAACCATCCCACAGTTCTGTCCTGTTTAAAGTTCCATTTTGTTAATGAACGCAAGTAGTTGAAGGGGAACAGAACTTTAGGCAAAATGAGAAATTTAAATATTGGACAATGGTGAAGGTTTGCGCTTGTCTTCTGCTTGAGATGCCCATGAACAACTGGTGGACAACTGTGTGGGACAGGATGCTAGACTAGACGGGCTGTGGCCTGATCCTGCAGGGCTCCTCTTAGGTTCTTATGACAATCATTTTGGGGGGGGGAGGGGGGTTCATGAAAAACAGAGAAAAGACTCTCCTTATCAGTATTCACTTTGGGGTTTCATTTCCAGTGCATCTTTCTAAGGACATGCCAGACTGACCTTTGCATGTAAAGTGAAAGCTTTTGTGCTTTTGTTTGAAGCTTTGGAGCAGATTTGGAGACACAACTGGTGGCAGCATGGATCTGAAGCAAATTTGAAGCCTAGCACATTCGAAGTTGCTCCATTCACACAAATGCAAAGTTCCATCCTTTTTGCTGGAATTGGGGGCGGGGGAATCATGCATATCCCGAGCACTCAGTTGATTTTTTATGGTGTGACAGCAGCATGTCAGCTGAATGAGTTCAGGTCAATGCAGACACCATCATTGGGGAACAGAGTTGTGGTGCATTCATGATGCCCTAAAAGTGCAGTGCAGATCCTGGACCCTATCCAGGGCACACGTGAGCAAAGATGGCAAAAATAACAGACTGAATGAGATTTATTTTTAAAATTACATAGATACGATTTATTCCCAGAAATGTACTATGAGGCAATTTATGATCTCATAGGTTAGTGAAAGGCATTTTAGTTGGTTCCCAAAAGATGCAATTATAAAAGCTCTTAGCCAAGCCTGAGACATGCAAGCATTTTTTTTCAAATATAACTTAGCTTTCCCCTGTAGATAAAAAGATCTCCTTCTCCCCTTCATTGGATTGAACTAACCTGTGGCACTAGAAATATTGCTGATTTGTCGTTATTCCTAACCTTTGACCACACCAGTGGGTAAGAAGGGAGATGGAGTTTAGTGACATCCAAAATGTTTAAACCAAGTACAGAGAGTAAAAAGTTGATCAGAGAAAGAGACAGGTCTGATAATGTTGATATCATTTGAATTTTTGGCGTTTTAAAAGCCCCAAACACCTTTACAAGAAGAAAATCTCAAAAGCAATAAATTAGGGATTTGATTCAATGTGAATCAAGTGAGGAAATATTTGTGTTCATTTGAATCCCCCCCCTTGAATGTGGGTAGCTTTGGCTTTGTGCACAAACATCTAACAAATGTTCACATGCAAAGAGAACCCCCAGCCTGCCTTCCTACCCCACCTTGCTCCCTCCTACTCACCTGTTTCTCCTGCCGCCACCCCCACCATTGCTCACTGTTCTGAGGCCCAAGTAGGCCCCCTGGAGGTGCACATCCACTTCCCCCTTCTAGGAATTGCATGAAAACTCATGAGTAACATTGTAAGCACCAAGTAGCACCAGCTAGGGGTGTGGACGAATGCATTTTTTGCATTTGAATTCAAGTTGATTCGTATATTTGAATATTCAATTTGATTCGAAATTCAAAGATCCAGATTTTTGAAAATCCAGTTTGAATCCGGATTACCTGAATCCATATTTTCAAAAATTCGATTCAAACTCAAAAATACGAATGTCAGGAACATTTGGATCTGGTTTTTGAATTTGTGCGCATCCAGTTTTTATTGTGTTTGCATTGTGTTTGCATCCGGTATTATAATAGTAAATAAATGTGTTATTCGGATATAATGTACGATGTTCTATTCAGGCGAATTATTCAAAAATCTGTATGGGATTTTCAAAAATCCAAAATCTTTTCGAACTCGAAAATTCAGATTTTTGAAAATTGGATTCAAATTTGAATGTCAATATTCTTCAAATTCAAATCGGATTTTTGAATATACATGCACATCCCTAGCACCAGCGCCATTTGGTGGAGTAAAGGCACTGCCTCAGACAGGGAATGCTAAAGAGTTAGGAATACTGCAAGGTTTGGGGGTACATTTAAATATATGTCTACCCAGCCCTTGTTAAATTAATCGCTGCCTTCACATGATGTGGAGATTGTTATCAGAAAGAGCCAATCTGCACTTAGCCCAGTAGTTCATGTGGGGGATGCTCTGAGACAAAGCATCTACACTTGAAGTTGTTCTTTACCTGAAATGGCTCCTTCCATGAGGGAGTATTCTCCGCACGAACTACGCATGGTGCTTGTTGAACTTACCTTGCAATCATGCAGGAGCAAGTAAGCCCCTGGATGAAGTATATGCACCTCTGCCAGGTGCTGGAGGGGCACATGATGCACAGATCACATGGCTGCTCCAGTGATGACACCACACATGCTTACTGGCACCGGAACCAGCAAGCAAAAATGGCAGTGCCTGGGACACCCATCTGCACTTGAGGTAGGCATACAAAAAGGTTGTGAGAGGGTTAGCAAAATGTGAAAAAGCCCAAAGATTCAGCCACCCATCTGGTGAACCTCTGTTACCTGTGATATGCAATGGTGCTTAGATAGACAAAAACATCTTGGGTCAGCTATGATCAGAAACGGAAAGTCATAAGTGCTGGTCAACTCTAATTTCAGTCATTCTAGATCTTTGGCCATGATGGCTGAAGTTGAGGGGAGTTGGAAGGTTTTGCAAAGTCATATGGAAATGTAGAAGCCACTTCTGTGCTGAAATAAAAATAAATGTTATAATCTCCTAATATTTATAAGGAATCATTAGATAAGTTTGAATCTCCAGCTGTAAGTGATATATTTATGCAGATACTGAGCTGCAACTCCATGAAATGGAAATCAATCACACAGCTAAATCATCATGCTAAAATAGCTTACACTGCAAGAAAGGAATCTCAGCAAGCAACACAGGTCACCTTTTATAAGCCTGTTTATCTGTCAATAAATGTGATCTATATCACTGTATATGCAAATCGCACTTTCCTACAAGAGCTTACTCAAAACCCAGAAAAGCTGTGTTCAAAATCCTCTGTGCAAAATTCTAGTATCCTTAGAAGGGAATGGGAAACGATTTCAATAGGATTGCTGAAAACAGCACAGACATCCAGCTCAAAACTCAGGATATCTTTATCCTATTATCCTCAGACAAGATCTGCATGGGACCTTACTCACCATGGGATATCTCTGGTGGCCCATTAGCTGCACACCTGTGCAACATAAGAGCACTCCCAGAGTTCAGGATACACACAGTGGTGCACCTTGGCAGCAGTCACTGCAACCTGAATGCTTGGTTAGAGGGCTATAGTGGTAGACTGCTGGAGAGAGAACTCTGATGGTGATTCCTCGCCATTTACATGAGCTGGTCCATGTGGACCTACCTGACTCAGCATTCTTCTTCAGCATGGGAAAGTGGTTGGCTTTGGCCACTTCCTATGTTCTCAAAAGAAGACCGCATCAATGGGTTCAAGGTCCTGCTCAACACAGATCTCTCAAGGAGGGATCTTGGTTTACTGCACAGATTCTGCTATGATGTAGGACCTGTCACAATGTAATATGCAACTAAGTGCAAATGCCATAAATGGAGACTTGATACTTATAATGGGACTTGTCATTAGATACAGATGTGTGTGTGTGTGTGTGCATGTGTGTACACAAATAACAAAGCTACTTATCTGTTTATGGGAATAGTCTTAATACACTGTATTTTGTCTGTATACTATTAATCCTGACTTTGGTTCTATTAGACACATGTTTCTATCATCTGCTCAGCTGGCCAAGAATTGTTTACGTGATGCTTGAGAATGCAGCGCAAGGATGATGAACACGCAACATCACTAGACTGCATTCTTCATCACGCATCCCTGGAAAAAGTACAAGGACCTGAAAGGAGGAAGTTTGAAGGCTTCAAGTTCCCAGAAAATTGCACATTTTTAATGCCTACCATCCAACCACTGAACTGAGTCATATGCTGTCAGGAATTTTGTTCTTATTTTTTATATAAGGTAACTGGAATTCAGGCTGAAGAAGAATTAAAGTAAGGGCCCAAGAGGCAGAAGTTTCCAGAGACACAGAAACAACCAGAGCAGAAAATGCTCACAGTAGTGTTTGCAAGCCTCACTGTCCTTTCATATAATCAATATGAGAATCTTATTCCTTATTTCAATAAGGGCCCTTTCTGCACCTATCAATAGATCCAGACAAAGGGGCTCTGATCCAGAGCATCCTCATCTGCATATTAATGTGGATCAAGGTGGCCCTGCCCCCTGTTAGTCTGGCTCCACTGCACAAGATGGAACCAGGTCTGAATTAAGAGATCCTTAATCCAGATCTGCTGAAGTCCCAATAAATGAGGTCTACAAGTGGACTAGGGGCCTTAATTCAGATCATAGTGGCATCTGAATGCTGTTGAAATCCCCCCCCCCAATGGCTCAGAGCAAAGGTTCCTAGCCTCAGAATTTGGGGAGGATATTTTTCTGAACAGCAGCCCCTTCCAATGTCCCAATAGCTCCTAGCTCCTAGCTGTCAGTGGTGTGGGGGAATAGCCCTTCAGTGCAGACAGTGCTGATCCAGCCCACACCTCCCCATGATCCAGATCAGTAGGTCGGGTGAAACTAGAAAAGTAAGTGCAGAAAGGACCAAGGTATCCGTATGAAGAGTAGCCCTTGGAAGTCACAGCTTCGTATCCAACCAATTAATAAATCTGTTCAGCAAAACCTTACTGGTAGCACAACGTGATAGAAAGCTATTTTGCAAATACTCATAGCTCCCTTTAGTTAAGTTAAATATACTTTCTCATTTGTGAAAACTGTGTTACCTTTTCTGCTCCATAACTTGGCAGCAGAAAACTGAAGTCTGTGGCTCTAGATTTTGCTAGGTAACATTGCTTACATGCTAACAAAAGATTACTGTTCTCTTAACTTTTTCTTATCTTTAATCCATTCTCCCCATCTGACAGTGAGGTCCAATCCAGTAATTAATAGCACGAATGAGGAATTTCTTACGTAAACAAAGTTATTATTTATATTATTATTTCCCTAAGAGCACAGAGCATTCTATTCCAAATGCCCTGGGCAAAACCACACTGTATTTTTAACCCTACCTGCTTCCTTAAAAGGCCTGGATAAGCGAGGCCTCATAAAAAGAGGAAGGAGGGAGGTGAGGAAATAGAAAATATCCTTTTTCCTAAGCAAACCAGGTGCAAGACTGCTGAGAAGTAAAGCCATATTTTCTGTAAAGAAGAGCAACTTTCCTCATTGCAACCTTTTCTGCACAAATTGCCACTTGTGTAGATGTGACGAATCTCAAAAAGGAAGTGAGCTTCAAAAAGGAAGCGAGCTAAAAGCACAGGACTTTTTTCTTCCTGATTTTTTATAATCACATTAGAAGGCCTAAGACTGGATTTACACAGAGAGCACATGGAGTACTTTAAGCATTCTGTTCCCTCTCTACGATGTCCGCATTGCACTGTTCTTAATGCACACCCCTGCTGCTTGACCTGACAACATCAAAGCTTTGATCATGACAGTTGGAGAAGAGGAATATTTCCCTTGGCTGTCACTATTGTGTGTGATGCATCCAATGTTGACACAGAAGGGCCGTGGTCACACCTAAGGTTTTATCCAGCTTCAGTCCACTCTCCGAGCAAGAGAACACACCAGCAAAGTGAACGGTAATTTTCTTTCCACATTATTTATTCCAAAGGTGACCAATCAGGAGTGTGTGGAGGCATGGGATGGATCAACCACATCTGCACTGACAGTGCTGATCTGGCCCATACATCCCCATGGTTGTGAAGCTTACATGAGCTTCACAGCCACCTTCCCACACTCCCAATGGCTAGGAACAAAAGATTCTTCCCTTGGGGGTTGGAGGGACATTTTTTGGTGGCACACTGTAGCATGTTGCTAAAAACATCTCCCCTATAGTTCCAGATCACAGAGGTGCACCATCTGCATGCCTCTTGTGTTCCAGAACAAGGCCCTCAGACCTCTTGTGGACACAATTAAACAGGTCCACAGGAGATTCTGATTGAAAGCCTCTTAATCTGAATCTAGTTCCATCTTGTGCAGATGGAGCAAGAGTAATGGGGAGTTGGGTGTCCTTGATCAGCATTAACATGATGGGGGGTGGGCATCATCTGGATTATGAGGCTTCTTGATCTGGATCTAAAATGAGTGCAGAAAGAGCCGCTGTCCCATCCTACCTCCCAATCCAAATTAAAGGCCATAAAAAAAATTTTGGAAGTCCATTTTATGACATTTGATGTGGATTAACACACCAGCATGCCAACTCTACAACCAGTAAGCCGCTTTGAGCCACTTTTCTTACTACGTGTGGATGCAGCCGTATATTGTTTTCTTTACTACAGGCTCAGATTCTGCTAGGATTTTCTGAACTACTGAGCCCTGAAATCTGTACTTGTTTTTAATTCCAGCAACAAAACCATGTTTTATTTGATTTCTTCAAGTTTTCTCCCCTCTATGGGAGGTGCCCTGAATCCCCACTTGTTTTTAGTCCTAGCAGCAAAAACCATATATTGTATGCACCGGCCTGATTTCTTCAGTTTTTTTTCCCCTCTGGAAGTTGCTCTATGTCATCTGTTCATAGTTTTGAACTGCATACCTGAAATATATCTGCACTTTCACTTGGCTAAGGTACAAAGTTACTCCACCCATACAAATGAGGGTTAAAATACAGCGTTATGCAGTGTTGAATCCAAACATATTCCAAGGGTATTCTCATAGCCTGTCATTAATGTTCCCAAAACATCTCTTGAAATAAATTAAGACATTTCCATGGGGAATCCCCCATGTTCAGACCTGCCTCTGGATTCAGCACTGCTGGTGTGTAATGGTGATTGCTAAACTGTGGAGAGATGTCATAACTCTGGAGTTTTCCATTCACCAGTCCAACTGCATGAATGCAGAAGGAAGATTCAGCAGCAGGCACAAAAATGTGTCCAAAGAAAATTTGCAGAACTTCCTTCTTTTTGCCAAATATGTCTACCAAAGTGTTTCATTAAAATGAAGAGCCAGTAAGAGGTCTTTTCCTGAGATTTTATTGACTGTTTATTCTTTGAAGAATAGAGTTCGAGACAGAGGATCATTCAAGGACATTGGCATGTCACTGACAGCTAGCAAATCAGAATTTACAACATCTTGTACTGTTATGCAATTGGAGATGAAGCCCTGCATTCTCTCTCCAAGTGGTTGCACAAAGTTTTAATAATATCAAAATAGTTCCCAGTATTCATCATTCTGTGTAGATTCTGCAACCTTCTACTCTTCGTTGAAATTACTTTTAAATCAACATTTCAGTCTCATTTCAGTTGCTACTGACAGCAGCCATGCCTTTTCATATTTGCAACAAATGGATTTGCACAAAGAAGAAAACAATCCCAATCAGAGACAAAAATCTCCAAAAGACAACATGAGTAGATCTCGCCACTGTATACTAAACCAGGCAAAGCCTTAATGACAAGAAATTGTTGGTCACAAGCAGAAGTCTAAAGCAATTTCCCCAAACCTTTTATTGTCCTAATGGTGGAGGAACCTCTTGACCAGTTTCTCATATTGCTTCTCCACCTGCATGCCAGCCGAGGGAGAAAAATATCCAGCTGAATCAAGGGGCATTTCTGCACTTGCCTTCCTAGCCAATGGATGGGAAAGGTGCACAGGAGACTAACGTGTACTAGCATTTGCACTAGGAAACACTAGTGCACAGTAACCTAGCCCCTGTGGTCCTGGGCACTCATCTGGGTCCAGCTGCATGTCTGATCCTCTGCAAGGCAGTGCACTCACTAGCACTGTTGTCATGGCAACGATTACACTCTGTGTATGCACAGTCACCTCAGGGGTCATCTGAGGTGCCAGTGCAGATGAAAATAATGGAGATTTCCCTCATTGCCCCTGAGGAGGCCATCACCTCAGACAACAGCTATATAGACCAAGAAACCACAGGTGATGGTAAGCAAGTGGCTCTGGCAGCCTAGGACTCAGTCCTGGAGCTACTCCCTACTGCAGTCCCTGATCAGCTCCATCAACTGTCCCCCAGAGTTCTTGAGTCAGGAACAGCCGCAGCAACAGCAGCAGGCAGGGCTTCACCAGGTTGAACCCCAGACTCTCACTCTGGGTTACCTGAGAGCAGGTGGTCTCCTCACAGTAGGGGCTTCTGAGCAGTGGAATAAGTAACCAACATTTGGGTGCAGCCATAGTTTTCCATTCTCATTTCAAGCACTGTTATTACCTTTTAGTTGGTTTTTTAAAAGTTTGTTTTATATTGTTTGTATTATAACCCACTCTGAGACCCTTGGGTATAGGGTGGGGTAGAAGGAAGGAAGGAAGGAAGGAAGGAAGGATTTCCTTTCCATAATTCTTTTGTGATGCTGAGTGCATGCCAAGCCAGCTACAAAATATTAGTTCTATTGGTGGTGGAAGGAGAGCATTCAGTCTTGAAGACCCACTTCTTAAAGTTTCAGGCAACTGGATAGGAATAGCAGAAGGAGAAAGAGAAAGAGATTGAATATCTGTGGCATCCACTGAAACAACCAAGGCTGTGTCTTCACGGCAACCTTATTTCGGATTCAAAATGTTTTCAATCCTCGGAGTCCACACAGCAGTTTGGCTTAACAAGCTTTCCCCATGTTAAACAACCCCAAAGCGTGGTGAATCTCAATCCTGATTTCAACAGGTCTCACTCCGGATCGTGCGCTTGATACGTGTTTCATTTGTTACTGTGTGGACAGTACCGTGTTAAGGGATGAGAATCCGGGTTTAGGGTTTCCCTCCCCCAATAGCTTGCTTCCAAAGATAGTGATTTCATTGGAAAAATCCACCCCTCAAAACAGGCACTATAAAAATCCACTCATTAAAGCTACACTGTAACAATCTAGCCACTTCACGCCTTATAACAATGTTGCAAATTTCTGCAATTCTGAAAGTGCTGACCTTTAGAAAGGGAGAGGAAAAGAAAGCCCTGGAGGTTCTGTTTTAAAGGCTGTGGCTGTGAAGGGGGCTTGAGTTGCTGCTGCTGCTGTGTGCCCTGGAAAATGGGGAGAGGAGGGGAAAGAATCGCTGGCTGCCATTTTTTATCCATCCAGGCAAGCGGCAGCTACGCAGCCACCCAGCCAGGGTCCCTGAAGGGGTCCCTTATGGGTGGCGCCTTCATGCCAGGAGAAAGGGGGCAGGGCAGCCCCTAAAAGTGGCTTTTAAAAAGTAGCCACTTGAATCCCCCCTTGAGTCACGTATGCCATGTAGGATCCTCAGAATCCGGATCGAACGCAATTAAGCTGAAAGTAATGGGAACAGGCAAAATTGCGTTTGCATCTGGTTCTGTTATTTCGGTTTAAGGAAACTGGATTAAGCTTCTAATGGGGATGTGGCCCAAGTGCTGTAAGAGGCTTTTGTTTTTATTTTTGTGTAACCACCTCTGCAAATGTTGGAGTATTTAATTAAATCATTATCAAGGAAACCAATAGCAGCAGGAAGGAGTACTGCCAGGCTTTGTACCAACAGGTACACAATGTGAAAGAACCTGCTTGCTTGCTTCTACCACACCTCAGCGCTGTGCTGCAAGCCAATCATTTTGTTTGTGATTTCTCCTTTCTTCCTTGCTTTGTCAAAAAGGAAAGGCAGGCATTTTCAAAAAAAGGTAGATGCATTATGTGGATGTGATTAGGGATGTGCACGAATATTCGCAGGCATTCAAAATCTGATCGAATGTGCCAAATTTTGACATTCGAAGTCGAATAGAATGTCCCAAAATTCAAATGTAAACATTCAAATGAATTTTTGAATTTTGGATCTATTTGTTTGAAATATCTGGACATTCACATGTGTTTGGGTTCGTATAAGATGCGTACTTGAAGATCCGCATCTTTCCTGCATCTGTACACATTTGTACGGATCCGTGTGGGACGAAAACGGTTTGCATACAGGATAACTATGGGATGCATACAGACGTGTACGGATGTGGGGAAGACATTTGTATGTGCAGATTCGAATAAAAAATTCAAACAGATTTGAATTTGGAAAATACAAATTGAATCTTGTTCAATTCAAATTTAAAAGATTCAAATCAAATCAGATTTTTGGGTATTCGATTTGAATAGAATTGCCCCAAAACATTCATATACATCTTTAGATGTGATGTAATGCATCTCCCCAACCAACCAAGATGATGGAAACAAAAAAAAGCAGTCGTGCACAGCCGGAGTCCTCTTCTGGACTTTTCTGTTCACATTAGATGCAGCATAGCGCAGTCTAGGTGGCCAAAATGACCACCTGGACTGGGGTTCTGGTATACCATTTTTAAAAAGTGGTTTGTTGGTGGTCCAGGGGCTGTTGGAATGGAACAAGGAGGTGTACAGAAGGGAGCATGCCTCCTTGTTCCAGTTTAGCAGAGGGACCCATTCTTCCACAACTGCAAGGTCACACAACTAGTGCTCATAAGGCTTCCTTGAAAGCAAAGGGCTATTAAAGGCATTCTTCCCTTTTCCAGTTACTAGATCTGACTCTAGTACCCTCCTACCCTCCTTTCTAGTCAAGCTGCCACTATGAAGTACCTGAAGTGCCTCCTAATGCAGCAGCTCCTCTCAACATCAGGCACCAAATGATTAGCCCACCTGGGGGGTCCAGATGTCTTGGTCCAGCCCAGCATGTGGCCTCTCCATTGCACACCTGGGCAATCCCTTTCCATTGCTCCTGAACTTTTGATATCTAGTTCTCCTGGTTCTCAAACTACTAGTCAATTTTACTGATGTTTTTACAAGCTTCTTATCTCCTGCCTGTATTTTTACTTGCTGCTGCTGCTACGTTCAAACCTATTGCTTGCCACTGTAAAGGCTTTTGCTGGTTTAAACTGCTGTTTTATTTTGTGCTTGGAAAAAAAATGTCAAATTTGCATTTTATTAGTGCTTCCTTGGCCCCTGTCCTTCTGAATCAACCTCAGCCAACTGACTTCTGCCTCTGGCAGTTTATGAAACTGACATTTTATGGCTAAAACTTCCATACGAATAACTGCAATAGAGTAATTTCCCCCCTCCCAAACCAATTGAAAACCAGTTCATTCCATTATATTAACATCCATTTTCTGACCGGTTGGAGCTTTCCCAGGTCCATACCAGGCCACATCAGTCAATCAATGCTTCATCTTAGAATTATTTAACCTCTGGGGAAGTCCCCAAACATGATGAGACACAATACTGTTGCCCTTAAGTCAGTGAAAAGTATCACTGGTGCCCAGGTAAGGTTTTACCTTGCTTCCAGGGATCAATAGGAAATGCACACAAGTACCTTCAGACATGAGCACAGATGTGACTGTTGCAAGTCTTTTGGAACAGTTTTGCACATTGCAACCTGACATCCAATGGAGTGCCCTCTAGATATTGTACTCCACCAGTCAGTAATTTCTAGTAAACCAGAAATAGTAGGGCAGTGAGCAAGAGATGGCCCGAACCTTTACATCTCACCAGACAGCATTATGAACAATTGGGCACCAATGTACTTGCCTGGGCTATCAGAAGTGATCACCGATCGGTTTGCCATTACCCAGGCACCTCAGTTTTTCCTACTGTGATTAGTATTTTAACAGATACTGCTAGAAAAATCTGTCAGTGAAGCTAGTCTTCAACTCTCAATGACTGCCATCGCCATTCCATCCCCCCAAAATATGAACAAGAGTATAAACAGAAATTCAAGGCCATAGCTAGGGTGGAACAGGCACTCTCTCACACTATACAGATTGAGGTTACCTCCAGGCAGCTCTGAAAGCATCAAATCCACCTGAGTCCGCTTTGGATCCATTTCGGATGTACTGTGGACCTGTTGCAGATGTGACTAGCGCAGCTGCTTTCCCACCTCCCCAGGTTCATGAATGTTCCAAAACATTAGTATAAATGCTAGCGTCAATGTACGAATGTTGTAACATTTGATTCGTATACGAATGTCTGAATTCATATGAATATCAAATGTTACAAATATTCATGTACTAGTCCACACAAGTAAGTTGAATTGCTATTTCAAGAAATTCTGGGTTAGATGTTAATTTTAGCAATATGCCAGGATTTCAACTCTGTATCCTGGGGTTGTGTTGGAATTGTCACAAATAAGTGTGGCAATCCCAATATACTGTTGGGATAATTTCAGGTCTGGACCCAACCAGAGATTCAAATCCTGTTCAGAGTACAATGATTAAAAAAAATCAACAAGCCAGACTCATATCTTGCAGTCACAGGGTTTGATTCTGCACTCCTCCATGAACCCAGCTGGGTGACCTTGAGCTGGTTACAGTTCTCTTTTTGAAGTCTCACAGCCCCACCCACCTCACAGGGTGTCTGTTGTGGGGAGAAGAACAGAAGGTTTATCAGCTGCTTTGAGTCTCCTTCAATGGATGAGAAAAGCAGGGTAGAAAAGCCAACTCTTCCTCTAAACAAACAGTCAAATGTTCCAGAAGACTCCCCATTGGAATCCTCCCTCAGTGACAGTTACATCCCGCAGAAACAGAGCGGGCTAGGTTTTTAACTGAATAGTAACTGTAATATATGGACATATGTTTACATTGCCTTATATAATAACATGTCTCCAAACTTTCCCATTTAATTACAATTTTAGGTTAATGTCCTTTTCTGGTTATTTTGGGGCGACAAAATGCTTGATTCTTGGCATAACTTTTATTTATCAGAATTATTATGAACAACATAAATATGACATTTTGAGCACAGGCATGTCCTGGTGCGTGCGTTTAAAAATCAGTGCCAGCACAGCAAGGCAATATTTGGACAGAAAGAGGGTTGCGATGATAAAGTTTCAGGAAATATTTTCTACTGAAAAGATCATAGATCACCATTCCCAAGTGAATGGAGTGCCTGGTTTTCCGCAGTCACATTGTCAGCAGTAATGGAACAAATGTCATCCCTTCAGCTATTGGAAAACTATCTTTGGTCTCTCAGGATTTGCAATAATGCCATCCTAGTAGCATCCCCTGAATTATATCTGCAGTTCAGTGCATTACTCTGTCACTGGGTACGCAAATTGCCAGTACATTTAAGGAGCCAAATAGAGAAGCTATTTGCTAATTACTAATGCAAGGGAGAAAGGCATAGGATTATATGTCCCTTGAATATATTACAGTATCTCTATTAGTGAAATGCAAGTGGAATCTGCAATAAATTATTCCAACGTATTGTGTTCCTGTGGAGTGTTTACATTCTGTTCCATTCCTCTGCTCCCTGTCTGCTTTTCTATTGCTTTTCCCCAACAGAGAGACAGGCCCAGGTAAGAGACCTCTTACTGTCAACCCAGACAACATGACAATTCCATAGGGATGAGGGGCAGCATGCAGCAATTACATCGTTTCCCTGAAGCTTTTGCAAACTGTGTAGAGGGATCAATAGTAGCCACATGCTGCTTGCATATATGCCACCTAGCTTGTGCATAAGACCTATCTTAAATGAAAACTGTGGCTGCATTTGCATTATGCAATCAAGGCACATTCCTAAGCAGTCCCTTAGGATAGATGAGCAATGGGAGTCACGGAAACTGGCCTCACTCTGGTGCCTTTGCTGTGTAATGGAGGTCCAGCCTGTGAAACTTTTTCAGATTGCCAGTTTCACAGCTTGGAAAACAGGACTGAAGAATTTGAGTGACTGTTATGTTTCTGTTGTGGCTGTGGGCACACTTAATCCAGCCTCAGTACACTTTCAGAGGGAGAGAATACATTGGCAAAGTGACAAGCAGTTTTCTTTTGGTATTAAATAACTCATAGGGTGTTTTTCCACTGTCACAAAAAGTACCCATTAAGTACCGATTAATGGGTATGAAATGGCATTTTTGTACCCATTAATGGGTACTTAATGGGTACTTCTAGTGACAGTGGGAAAACACCCATAAATTCACCTTTGGGATAATGTGGGAAGAAAATTACTGGTCACTTGGCTAATGTGTTCTCTCGCTCTAAAGGTGGACTGAAGCTGGATTAAACCTTAGGTGTGACCACAGCCTATAAATCTGTCAAGGCCACTAAGTGTCCCAGGACTATTAAGCATGCCTAGCATTCAATAAAAGGCGTGTCCCACAGTTTAAAGTTTCTTTCACTTAAGTATTTCTCTGACACCTCAGAAGTGCCTCAATGGGAAGTGTGTGACCCTCATGTTCCCAAGCCTTCCCTAATCCACCTTTTCTAGAACAGAATGTCCTCCTGGATTTTATTGTTTTTACCTACTGTTTTAAAACTTGTAACCCAGCCTGAGACCTACAGGTATAGGATGGGATATAAATAAATAAATAAATAAATAAATAAATAAATAAATAAATAAATAAATAAATAAATAAATAAATAAATAAATAAATAAATAAATAAATAATGTTCATGGGAGGGGAAGGGGCAGACTGGTGTGTGAACAATCCCACCTCAGAGCCTTCTCTAAGCCACCAAGTCTGATCACAGCTTCTGTCTCTGCAGGCATTCAGGTTCCTTCAAGAAGTGGCTTGAGCAGGACAGGACTAGGTGGTCTAGTGGTTAGGGAGCCAGACTCTTATCTGGGAACACCGAGTTCGATTCCACTCTCACCCATGAAGCCAGCTGGGTGGCCTTGGGCTAGTCACAGCTCTCTTCTGAGCTCTCACAGCCCCACCTACCTCACAGGGTGTCTGTTGTGGGGCGAATAGAAAGCTTTGAGCCCTGCTGGATCGGGCCACAACCCATCTAGTCCAGCATCCTGTCTCACACAGTGGCCCACCAATTGCTTATGGGATCTCAAGCAGAAGACAAGGGCAAAATCTTCACCTGGTCTCAAATCCCAGCAAATAATCTTTAAAGGCATCCTGCCTGTCTTCTCACCCTGGAGGATGTATCTGGGCATCCATTCTAGTAGACACTGATACCCCAGTCATCCATGAATTTGTCTAACCCTCTCTTAAAGCTATATAGGTTGCTTGCTGTCACCACCTCTTCAGGCAGTAAATTCCATAGACTGATGAAGAAATACTTCTCCTTGTCTGTTTTGACTCTCCTACCCATCAGCTTCATAGTCTGTTCCCTAGTTCCACTGTTGTGTGGTAGAGAAAATATTTTTTCTCTGTCCACCTTTTCTATACCATGCATGATTTTATATACTTCAATCAGGTCCCCTCTTAAACACCATCAACGTAAAAGAGGCATAGTCTGATTTAGTAAGGGAGGTGTTCCAGCCCCTTAATCGTTCTGGTTGCCCTTTTTGACACCTTTTCCAGTTCTACAATAGGACATTTTCTTTCCACGTTATATAACTCAAAGATGATTTTTTGGATTTAGATAATGCTGAAAGAAAAGAGATTGTCACTTTGCTGATATGTTCTCTCATTCCAAAGTGGACTGAAGCTGAATTAAAACTTAGTTGGGGATGCTGCCAAAGCAAAGGAAATGTATTTATCAGAGGACACATCAGGCACTGTATTGTCGTACTGCCCTCTACTGGCAACACCCAGAAAGTAAGCAGCATTATTCTTAGCAAGGAAGGCTTTAACAAACCTCCGGATGCTGTTGGGCATTCATTGCCCTTTGATATGGTGACTGGACTGGAGCTGGGGGTGTTGTAGATCAGTAACATTTGGAACTCTAGAACAAGTAATCATGGTTTTCCATTGTTTTAGAAATAAGGAACTTTGGGTCTTCCAGTATACAAACAAGAGGAAGTTACACCACTTGTATTCTTCTCTCGGGGCAGGAAACAGCAAGCGGTTGCTTACACAGGTTTTCCACCAAACCCTCATTGAAATAAGAGACAACTCCAATGATCAGAAATCCCACCCATCAATCAACCAACCTCTCCAAGTTTTTGCGACCAAAGAAGATGAATGCTGCAAATTGATGTCTATCAGGAAAGACTGAGGGTCAGACACACTTAATGAGGTATGGGCAAATCTGAGATTGTAATGACAAACATATTCTCCCTGCAATTTCCTTACCCCAGCTCAAAGTCTGTGAATGAGCACCTCTTCCTCATTTGGGGTTTTATAACACCAAAGGTGTCTCTTATTTTGGGTTCGATTTAGCAAGAAGCTACATAAGCACAAAGGCAGGGAATGTATCCAATTCCAGCATGGGAAAGTTACAATCAGGGCCACAGAAATTCAAGAGGCCAATTATCAAGCAGTACCCATTGTCAAAGAAGACATTGCCAGACATGGAGGCAACTAAAGCCTACAATGTGGAAAAATGAGATAGGCTTTTAGCAGCTCATCTGATTAACAATTTAAATGGCATTTTTGTGCATCTTCAGAAGGGATGCTTTATCTTGAAGGGGTGACCAAAAAAGCTCTGTCTGTTTATACCCTGAAAGTCATTCAGAAGGTGATTCTTTAACAGTGTCTGATTGCATCCTAAGTTCTGAACATTTTTAACATGGCATATTTGAGAACAACTTTTCTTTTTTTCTTTTCCTTTCCTTTCCTTTCCTTTTTTTTTTTTTTTTTTTTTGCTTTCCTCCTACAAAAGCTTAACCATCATAAATTTAATGGTGTTTTGTTGTACCAAAGAACCACAGTTATCTCTCTGGAAATGAAACTGAGGCAAGTGTCATGCAGAAAGATAACTAGAGACTGGATACTGAAAACACAATAATAACTAAAGTCATAAAAGAAAGGAAAGCTCCAAAGGAACTGTTATTGCCTCAACTTTTAAAAATGTTAAATTAGAATACTATAAAGTAGCCACATAAAATGCAATGGAGAAGAACAGTCCAGTGGATCTATTAGTTTTAAAGAGAAAGTGCCTTTTTGCATAGTTCAAGAACTAGAACACTTCTGGGCCTCTTTCATCTTCACTTTCTTCTGCATCCCCCTGCTGGCATGCTCCATCCACATTGGATGGAGCATATACTCCTCTAGGCAGCCCAAAATGACCCCCTAGAAAGGAATATCAGTAGACCATCCTACTCAGGAGCAAAGTGGCCCAGGAAGCATGCAGAAGCATGCACAACTCTATGGGCCCATTTAGCAAGAGGACCTAGTTTAGCAGCACACAAAATTGCACACCAATAGGGGTTTCCCTCAGCTCTTCAATATCATCATAGTCATCTCAATCGGTGGGGGAAGCCCTCCCCCTTCTGTCAAGTGTGAAACTGGGGAACCCAAGCTGTGAATCAGATGGTGGGGGAGAAATTCATTGAACACAAGGCATTTCCTATATCCAGGGACATTTTGACTGATGCTGTGGTAGGACAAAGAATTCTTTTATTATGCCAAAAATCTGCTGTATTTGTCACTGGTAGTGCTTCATATAGATCACATCTGGTGGCATTCTAAGGAGAAACTTTAGGTACACAGTGAACCATGGATGTAATATTTTGTTAAAAGAGAACTGATCCAAATATCTACTAGATCACACCATACCATGTGACAAGATACTTCTACAGTGAACATCTAGAATGCAAAAAAGAAGTATGTCATTAAAATGATGGCATTTGCTACCACAAAATGTAGTTACTGACACTAACCTGGGATACTTCAAAGGCCAATTAAATGGTGAATGGGCTATCAGTGGCTGCCAATCATAATGACAGTTCAGTACTTCAAAAACCAAAAGTGGCATGTTCGTTGAATACATGATTAAGGGTTATTCTGTACGTATCTATGGAAGCATGATGCTATGGGAACAGAATACTAGATTAGGGTCTTTGGCCTTTTCTGCACTTTCCTGTGTTTATTCTAGATTATTTGAACTGGATTAACCAGACCCAGTGATCCGGATAGTGTAGAGGTGTGGGATGGATCAGTACCATCTGCATTGATGGAAGCTCTCACAAGTTTCACAGTTCCCCCCCCCCAAAAAAAAGCTAGGAATGAATGTATGTAGTTTTGAGGTTTGAGGGGGGGGTGTTTTTGGCAGTGTGCTTTGGTGCAATGCTAAAAAGCAGCTTCCCTGTAGTTCTGGATCACAAAGGCGTGCCACCTGCATGCCTCCTGTGATCTGGAACAAAGCCCTTAGTCCTTTTGTGGACCCAATTAAATGGCTCCACAAGAGATCTGGATTAAGGGCCTCTTAATCCAGATCTAGCTCCATCTTATACAGACATGGCAGGACTAAAAAGAAGCAAAACCTCCTTGATCTGCATCAAAGTGTGGAGGAGGAGGCCTAGGATCCAGCCTAAGAGTCTCCTTAGACCAGAGGTGTTTTTGCACTACCCTTCCCATTAGCTGCGATGATGTGACATTGACTAGCGCTCGCACTTGAGCACCAGTCAACTCTATCCACTCCCTGCCTTTGGGATCAGATACTCACCTTAATTGATCCCAGGGCCTGGTCCTCCTCTGGGCACCACCATTTTCGCAGTGGCACCTTCACAACTGCGCGTGCCTTGATGCTCTGCACACACACATTCACATCCATGGTTCTTCCGATATCCCAGCATGCTTGCGTGGGACCTCAAACAACCCCAGAATGCTGGCAAGAGCAAATGGTCACACTGCTGGACACTTCAGGTAAGTAATTAGGTAATGTTGGTTAAGATGTGGAGCACAATTTTGTGCTCCACAGCTAATCAACGGTTAGCACACTTCTGGGGAGGGTGGGCAAGCTTGTAGGCTGTAACAGTCTACTTGACATGTATATGCTCTTCCCAGAGGTGCACTAATTACTGACTAGAGGCCATAGTGTGAATAGGCCTGAGATCAAAGGTGAGTGCAGTAAGGGCCATTGATGTGGTTGTATAGTTCTATATTTACACTTGTGGGGGTAGACAAATCATAGATTTGGGGGAGAGGAGGCAACAGCTTTATTTGCCAAAATGAAGTAAAAACCTTTGAAATTCTGTGCCCAGGGACTGTTAATTTAATTTCTTTTTAACTTCATGAAGGTCATTGATGTCACCTTCTCTACTTCATATCAGAAAGACGTGGGTATAAAAGAAATGGCAGACTGATGATTCATAGAGCTACTGTGTGGGTCGGCATTAGCGTGGGAAGAGGAACTGGAGAATAGCAGAGCTTAGAATGTCTGCAGGCAATAACCGAACACCGTTCATGCAGGGCATTTTAGAACAGAAACATAAGTCAACATATTCCTTTTCTGACATTTTCAAGCTGCAATATGAAATTACCAGATACTTTAGTGTTGATGAAAACAACACCTTGGAAATGCATTCAAAGCATAAGAAATTAAACAAAACCCCATTTCTATCAAATGTAGTTAAAATCAGGGCAAATCACTGGGTGCAAAAGAAAGCCTCTGTAGAATCACAAAGAGGCATAGTTATCTTGCCATGTGAAAAAGAAAGATTCTTCAGCAGATAATAGTCAGATGAAAGGTAACAAGAGCGCATGGCATCAAACATGTCAAAACAAGTCTAACGTGATCTGAGGTTTGCCACAGGGAAAACCATGACACCCAGTATGAGTTTCTGTCTCAAAAGCTGAATGTGTTGTAAGTCTGATCTGGGGCAGGAGAAATAAATATCTCTGGACTAAGAAGCTGTAACTACTGAGAAACTAAAAAGCAATATTTGGTGGATACTGAGCATGAGGTGTGACGGGCACACCCTTCTCTAAGCTCTCTTTCACAGTATGGCTAATGGAGCCATGAACCATTAAACTGGCCACCTGGAGCTATAGACTAAAAACCTGCTCACACCTAACAGAGTGGTTGTAGATGGTCGGGGGGATCCATCCACACGCTGCACTGCCGCCACCATCCTAGAGTATTCAGGAGCTCCCTCTAGCTGTCCTGATCTTCTGAAGCTGTGGATAAATAAAAACATGTCCACAGCTGACTGGAAGCAACTGATCTCAGCATTCATACTCTCTTCTGGGTGCAAATGCTGCAAGTAGGCAGTGTGGTGCAGCTGCGCAGTTGTGCTCCATGGGCTGATCGCTATGGCAATGTCCTGGCACATACCAGATGTAGCTGTGGCTGTTGAAATGGCCATTGGCCAAGCTGAGCCATCCACAATCCAAGTGCCGGTGGTCCAAAAGGGAACTGCACCAACACTTGAAGTGTGGGTGCCTCACTCTGCACCTGATCTGTGCCTCAGTAGGATGGTATAGACCAGGAGTGTCCAGCCTTTTGGCGTCTCTGGGCTACACTAAAGAAGAAAAGTGGGGTGTTTCCGCACAGGCCCTTTAACACACATTAAGCACGGATTGGGAAACGCGTGTCCGCATTTATGTGCCTATTTGGCACACTTCCGGCCACGCGTGTCCGCATTGCACGTCCCTTTCTAATACGGATTTCGGCGGCAAAACTGCTTTGGCGCCGCCGCATCCGCATTAGAGGGGGCAATTAAGCACACTTCCGGTAGGTGCGTCCGCACCTATCCATGCTTAATGTGTGACTAAATGGTGTTAGTTACACACCACATTTCAAGTGGTTTTGCGCCGTGAAAACACATCCATTTAGGATGCATCCACACGGCACAAGTGTAACTAACGGGGGCCCTCCCCCCGCCCACCATGATTGGCTCGCTGGAGCCAAGCATAGCGAGCCGGGGGACCTCGCTGCCACGCCTCGCCCTGGCAGATCGCCGCTTCTGGGACCAGGGCGAGCTTGCCAAAAGCCCACCCTAGCCCACCCTGCTGGGATCGTGGACGATCCCTTCCTTACCTCATCAGCATGGTCATCTTTCTGAGGGTCTTCGCCCAGGATGCAGCACGCCTGCGTCCTGCGCAGCTCCTGAGCGGCTGGGGCTGCTACTGGCAGCGCTTGCCCTCAGGAGCGTTCTGAGCAGGTGCACTGCATCCTGGGCGAAGACCCTCAGAAAGACGACCACGCTGACGAGGTAAGGAGGGGTTTTGCCACGCTCCCAGCGGGTTGGGCTAGGGTGGGCTTTTGGCAAGCTTGCCCTGGTCCCAGAAGTGGCGATCTGCCGCTTCTGGGGCCAGGGCGAGGCGCGGCAGCGAGGTCCCCTGGCTCGCTATGCTTGGCTCCGGCGAGCCAATCATGGCGGGCGGGGGGAGGGCCCTCCGTCCCAGATCGGAGCTGTTTGCTGTGTGTCTGCACAGCACCCGCCTCCAATCCGGATCTACAACGCGTGTGTGGCGACAGGGGTGCAGGGTCGATCAGGATCTCTTAGATCTGGATCTACCCCGTTAAACCGGATCTATCTGTGATCCGGAGTTATTAAAACCGGGTGCCAGAGATCTGGTTTTATTAGCCCCTGTGCGGAACCAGCCCTTGACTTGGTCCACACATTAAATACACAAATGCTAACAAAAACTGATGGACAAAAAAAAAAAAAGAGTCAGTGCATCATTTCATAATGCTTAAGTAAATGTATTATTTTGTGTTAGGCCGCATTTATAGCCATCCTGGATTCCATGCGGCCACACGTTAGACATCACTGGTACAGACATTAGTACTCCAAAAACAGACTGGTATGCCATTCCATGGAGAATGTGTGGGCAGCCCCCACCATGAGTCACTTTAGCAACCCTGGCCCAATTATGACATCTACAACTGGCCAGTATACAGTACCATGGAGGTGTACAGACAGCATCCTCCCATGGTCCAGCGTAGCACAGGAGACCATTTTTGGCAGTGCCCTAGAAAGAACTACTAGAAGTGAATCTGCCCCCAAAAGAGCCTGACCATGAATGATCCTGACCTTCAGAGCCTCAGCACTGCCTCAGAAAGGGCTCTTTCAAGGCAGGGGCTGTGTGTGAAGCAGGACATGTCCCTCTTCAGCAACAGCCTGTACCAGGGTTGCTTCTTCCATGATGGGGTGTCCCACTCTATCACAATATGGAGGGGGAGTGCAGAAAAGGCCTCTGATCAATAGAAAGACATGGTGGATTGGGACCTTTTTTTTTTTTTTTTGCTACACTGGATCAGGCAACCAACCAAATTAATAGATATAAATGCAGATGATCCATGGTCATCTACCCCTCCCTGTCTGTGCATGGTTTTCAGATGGTGCTATGTCAGTGAGATTGTGCAAGTCTCTCAGACTCCTGGTCCTAGACTTTATACTGTGCTTGTAAAGGTCTCAATCTATCCTTATATATGTTAAGTTCTCAATGAAACATGGCATTACCTATCTCCTAGCAGAAATTGGTCTATCAAGTTAGATTTGTTATTGAAGTGATTTGGAAATAGCTGCTGTCTTGGGATGGTGCAAAACACCTACACTGGATAATCTTATAATTACTCTGCTGTTACCAAAGAATCCAAGGTTTTTTTGTGTTCAGTCCCAGGCCATAATAATGGGTTGATGGTGATACTGGAATCTCTTAAAATTATTTTTGCAGAACAGATTTAATTTTTATACTTTCCAGTACAGTATAAGCTTATAAATAACAAAACAAAAAAATGTGGTTTGTTTTTTCTTGGAAAGAAAATAACCAAATAAAAATTCTTCCCATTGCTGTGTCTTATTGAACATATTGAAAACAGTGTTACAGTAACTGCTGATATACCATGTGTTAAGTATTGTCCCTATGCACTCATAGGATCTTTAGAAATATGACTTTGGTTTCACTGATGCCAAAGTAGTGCCGATCCCAAAGAAAAAGAAACTCTCAGCTGATCTGGGAAATTTCTGCACTTGGCTTCCCATCTACTGGACAGGAAAAGCGCATTACCTCTTAATGTGTACTAGTGTTCACATTTGGGAACGCTAGTAAAGGCCGAACCAAGCCCCACCTGCCTTGGAAACTTACCTGTGTCCAGGTGCATGTCTGGTTGCCAGTGACACTCCACACAAGCACAGTTGCATGCATGGCACCTCAGATGATGACCCCAAGCACAGGAAATGGTGCGAGTGGTTGCGGTGCTGGATGACAAAGGTAAACTTCTGGTAAGGGTTGGGATGTGTGTGTGGACCACCGCTAGTAGTCAATAGGGTACCATCTGGTAAGGCAAGGCTGAAAACGCCTCCTGCAAGTGTAGATGCTCCTTACTAGATGTTACGTTATCATGTATCACAGGGCCAGTCCTAAGGTTCTCAACAGGGTCTACATATATCAGCAGTCACATATGTATTTGTGTTTATTTCTCTCTGCTTTATGTTAAGTTTTTATTGGCACATGAAACCCTTCTACCCCTCAAAATTGTTGGAATTCTATTAAAGTAACTGTATTCCTGTAGGCTTCTCTGCACTGATCTTTAGTTAATCTGGAACAGGCAATCTAGATCAGGCAACCAACCCCAAGGCTAGCACTAATTGCCCATAGAGAGGAACAGCACCATCTTCAAGCAGTGGCTCTTCCTCTCTAGCGTTCAGAGCTGCCTCTGGGCTCTGACAGCTAGGAACACCAATGAAATGGAGGCCCAGAAGTTTAGAGAACAAAGACAAAGCCTTCTGCACACTTCTGTGATCAGGCTGGCTCAAACTAGTACATCAATAGAACTGAAAAATCAGGTCCACCAGCAATCTAGATCAAGGGCTTTCTCTTTCGGATCATCTGGTGCAGGCAGCATTGAACATACTAGTGGTCAATGGGGCCTTTTGGCCACACCAGCATGTAGACAGAAGAGTCCCTGAAGAGGACTATGGGGAACCATAATCCGCATTACAGGAACATGTAGAAAAGCCCTATCTTTCTCCTATGTACTGATATTATGGATTGGCTTTTCAACTGGATATGTTTCTCGTTTGTGTCTCCAGATATATTACTTTATTTAATAGATGATGTTAATTTGGTTTCCAAGCTACCAAAGTCAGACGTCTGCACTTCAAGACCTAATTAGTTTTGCCAGTTCAGTGATGCAATTGCATCAGAAACTCAATCTTCTGTGCTTCGTGTTGCAGCTATAAATGAAGCTTTGCTAAGCTTTACAAACCACGCAAAGGCACAGTTGCATCTGATCCATGCAGCTCCCTGAGACTTTCTTCTTTATTATTTCTCTTCCTTGTTCTGTATTTTCTTTTCTTTTCTCACATGCTTCCTGTCAAATAGTGGCATATAACACATGTGGGGAAGTTTCAATTGAAATACAAATCTTATAGATAAGTGGGGCTCTGACAGACAAATGTTTCCAGCCCCTTTTAGCTCCAAGCAGAGATGAGGGTGTCTTTCAGTAAGCCTAAGTAAAGTACACTCAGGCTGCCCTCATTGTAAGAGTTAACTCTGGGTTGCCACGTAAACTTGCCCAACAGCCAGAGCCCCAGAATCTACAGCTGGAAAGGCAGCTGCAATAGCTAGAAGGGAACAAGGAACTCTGGCCGATTTCTGACCATAGTTCCAGTCCCTGGAAGTGGTTTTGGCTGCATTTGGGGGCTGCTGATGGTTATGTTCCCTCACAGCTTTGGCTGGTGTGCCCTGTGGGCCATATATCTGTAAGACCATAAGCTCTCCTGCTCTTAAAGTTGTGCCAACCACTGCTAACATATCCATATATCTAAAGGCATCCAGAATTACTGCTTGGGACTGGAACTGGAACCCCTTGCTACAGCCTTCCTCAAAAGAAAGAAACGAGCTTCTGTGCAGGAGAAAGGAAATATTTTAGAATGTCTTTGCTTAGCATACAGCTTCATTATGACATTTTCCTCTCTAATCAAATTGCTTCAAGCAAGGGCTATATTGGTCTTTGCCAATCTGGAGTATCTCCTGCTCTCCTGGCTGGTGCTGAGGGCAATTTTAGTCCAAAATTTGTAAAACGCCAAAGTGGGAAAAAGCTAGGCTAGGCTCTCTTGAATATCAAAGGATGAACTTATAACATCTGCCACATGGTGGCATCATATTATTATGTCTCAACAAGACCTCGGGTGAAACTATGGTAGACACAATTAATGAATTAATGAACCTTGCCTCCTTTGGAGTGGGCAGATTGCCCCCCCCCCATTCCAAATTTCACAAGGGGATCTAAATTTTGAAATTCATGTTGGGACTTCTGGGAGCTAAAACTATCTGTGATAAGTGATAAGTGTTTTCTAAGTTCAATCTAATACAAATGAAGGTCTATATATGCAGCAGGATGAAAGTGTCGAGTCCTGAGGTAAAAGAATACACTATTCCAAGCTATGAGGTGAATCGCATTTTTATGCCACAAAGAAAATTTTATTGAAAGACAGACAGACAGACAGATAGATCATGGTTCATTTTCTTGCTGTCCAGTTAATATACTATTTTATAGGAAATGTAAAAGGGGGTTTTCTGTGCATGTGTGTTTTAAGAGGTATAAACTGTATGAAATGATGTGCAATATCATACCACCTCACCTCGTTCTATTCTATTCCAACTTTTTCTACACTTCTATTCCAAAGAATGCATAAACAAATGCATATTTGTATGCATTATTATTTATATTTTATGTTTATCCCACCCAAGCATCTTACGATATTCAGGGCAGCTTTTTTTTAAAAAAAAAAAATCTACGTTGTATACCACCTTTACAAAAGAAAATTTTGCCCAAGACGGTTTACAACAAACAGAAAACATAAAATGCAAAACAACAATCAAAACATAAATAATTATAAAAATTGTACATCATACAATACATTGCAAAATAAGCCAAAACACACACACCAATTTAGGCAGCTAAGGCTGAATGGAGTCCAGAGCAGCTGACCAAAGGTCCCAGTCCATTTCCATATCAATTAGCGTATCATAAATATAAGTACAAAATATTCAATTAAAAATTCTTGCAAAGATTAATTAGGCACCTTCCAGAGTCTAAAAAATATATTAAATATTTTAGAGATACAGAAGTAGCCATTAAATCTTCCTTCAGCAGTATCTCCATATGAAATATTAAAAGCTTTGAAAGTCAGCAAAATAAAGCCCAGAGGAAGAACATTTCCTCTGCAGCTCAAAGGTCTAACTCATGTTCAGTCCCCAGAAGAACACAGCAATGAACTCCTTTGATATTGTTGCCAAGAAAACTGCACAGATTTTGTCCAAGTAAACACCAGGATTTAAGACCAAGGGAAGAGCATCTCTGCCCTTACTACCTACTACCAAAATTACCAAATGCACCTCCCATGTACAAACAAAGGCCTTTTCTGCACTGTATTAGTGAATCCGGATTAGCTAGTTTCAGATCAATCACAGCAGGGGTGCATCCCCATGGCATGCCATAATTCGGTGTAAGGAAACCGAAATAAGTGAACCAGGTTAATCCTGTTTACACAAATTCCAAGTTAACCCGGTTCAGTGGCATGCCGAGGGCAGCCTTAAATCGTAATCAATCCTGGGAGTCCAGACGGCAGCCCTGTCCTCCTGCCCATTGCCCATCCCCTCTCTCTGATTGGTCCTCAGTCCCAGGATCCCACCCTCCCTTCCCTTTGCGTCATCCATGCTCCGCCGGGGATCCCCTGCCTGCTTTGCCCCGCTCCGCTGCTGGCTGCTCTTCCCTCGGTGCGAGGCTAGAAGAGGAGGAGAGCCGAGAGAGACGGGCGGCAGTGGGTGTGTTAGGCGGTCCCCACACGGCAGAGGGGAAAATTAGTCCCTAAAGAGAGAGAGGGGAGGGGGAGAGGGCAGCTGGGGATGGGGTGGGGGACTGACTGACTGGCTGCTTGGGGGGGAGCTGGAAGGAAAAAGAGAAGGGGGGAAGAACGGAGCCGCCGCCAATCAGGAACGGGGAGGAACGGAGGAAGCCAAATCGGGGGGGCATGAGGAAGATGAGGATGGGGGGAGAGGGGGCAGCAGCAGCTGGGTGGGGGTGGGGAGGGGAAGGGAGGCGTTGCTAAGGCACCAAGGAAAAGAGTCTTGGGGGGGACTAGCAAAGGGGGTGGTGTCGTCCTCGCACAGATGGGATTTTAAAGTGAGAGAAGCCCCCCTTTCCCAAAAAGAGAGAGGGAGGAAGGAAGGAAGGAGGGGTATCTGAGAAGCCCCCCTTTCCCAAAAAGAGAGAGGAGAGGGGGAGGGGTTCCTAAGAAGCCCCCACCTTTCCCAAAGAGAGAGAGGAAGGAGGGGTACCTGGGGGGGAGACATTGCATGAGCATCTCACGTCTCCCGCCCTCCCAAAGCCAGTGTATATGGTACATCAAAAAAGGAAAGCTGCACTGAGCATACGCAGAGTGCCTTACTGCCAAAAGAAGCAATCATAACCAAGCATTCCTATAAAAATAAGCACATGTGCACACACACACACACACACAGAGGTATTCTCGCAGGTGCCAGCCCCAGAACCTCTGCTACGTTCCCAAGTTCCCATCCCGCACGTCTGAACGGGCTCTGGACCTTTAGTTTGTGGGGCAGGAGAAATGCATAAGGACTTTAAAACTGTCGCCTTTAAAAGAGTTTTTATTTTTATTTGTCCGTGCTGAAGAATGCTATACCAAGCCCCTTTACTCAGAAGGGAATGTCAGGGCTTGTCCCCAAGGAATAAAAAGTCTGCCAAGACTCTCCTTTTGCCTCTGAGCGTCCCCAAGCCAGGGTTTTTAGCGAGGTTCCAGCGCTACAAAACGTGGAAATCGCGCGACAAAATACATGCACTTTAAACAACTCTTCCAGCGCTCTTTCTGTAAGTCGCGGGTTTTCCTCGCTACATTTACCTTGAGGACGCTCCGTGGCAAAAGGGGGGGGGATTGCTTGCTTGCACACACAGCCAAAAAGCATTCACACATCTGAGAAATGCAGCAGGTTCACTTCCTTTCCTTTGTAAAAAGAGCCAGAATTGCTCAGAATGGCAACATTGTTTTCAAGGGAAGCCTTAAAAGAGAATGAGCGAAGGATCGCGCTCCCGATCCTGCAGCCTTTTCTAACAGAGAACAAAGTGAAAGTAACTGCTGAAAGCCCTAAGAATGAGCGCTCATATGCTTTGCTAGAGGCAAGAAGCAGTTTCAAGAGACGGAGATCCGGCGATTTTTCCTTTTAACAAGAGAGGGGGCGGGGGGGGGATGCCTGGAAAGAGAAAACTGCTACCACGGGGACGGAAAGTCCGTTTAGATCGCGGCTGCCAGGGGGACGCTTATTCTGGAAGTGGAGGGGACTTTTAAAGTCAGCTATAACAGAGTGACTGCAGAGGAATCCGAGAGGGGCTAATAAGTCTTTTGGGGATTCAGCCTCATACATTCTGTGGGGCTTCTTACTCCAGAGTAAATGAGCCCTTAGCATGGAATTGTAAGCGGATCTCGCGGAGGGGGCTAAGTCATCTCTCAGTGCCTCATTTTGAAAGATTTCTTTACTGCTGCCTTCGAAAAGGAAGGAGAGAGGGAAGAAGAAAGCGAGAAGCCAGGCTGCATCCACCCACCCACCCACCCATCCTGGCGCTGCGGCATGGGCAGCTTTGCCCCACTCCACTGCTGCTGGATGGGACAAAAAAGAAAAGAGGAGAAGGAGAAGTCTCGATCCACTTCGGCTAAAGGGAGCCCAGCCGGAGAAAGCCTAGCTAGCCTTCCCCTCCTGGTGAGGGAGCGAGCCCGTACAAACACACACAGGCAGGCTTTCATGACAGCTAGAAAATCAGACACTTTTGCTACAGCCTTCACACAGCAGCTACAGTGTATCAGGGAACCCCTTCACTCCTGATTAACAATGTTGCAAATTTGCGCAATTTCAAACTTCAGACCTTTAAAGTGAAAGGCAGGGAAGCAGCTATTTTTAAAGGCACGGAGTTTTACTTGCTGCTGTGTGAAGGCTGCTGGAATCCCTCTTCGGTACCAGAGAAGCCTGTCTGGTTTCCTTAGGGCGGTGCTGGCTGCCCTTCTCTAACACTTGGTGAGGGGGGGGGAGAGCCAGAACGCAGCCCATGTGACCTGCCGCTCCAACAAGTCCCCCTCGCCCGGCGACAAGGCGAAGGCGCCCTTCGCACTCACCTCGCCTCTCTTCTCTCGCCTCGCCTCCCCGCCTGGATCCCTGAGGGAGGGGGCAGGGAGGCGATCAGGCAGGAAAACACACACACCCCAATGACGTCCCCAGAATACATTGGATACAGTGCAATTGGGGGCGGGACAGCCACAACACGAAATCTCATCCCGGAAAACGATACTGTCCACAAAGTAAAAAATGAAACACGTATCAAGCGCAGGATCCGGAGTGAGACCTCTTGAAATCAGGATTTACTTTATAACGGTTTAAGGTGGTTTAACACGCAAGGATCGTGTTAAGCCGAATGGCCGTCTGAACTGGGCGGAGTCAAAACATTTTGAATTCGAGATAACGGCGCCATGCGGATGCGCCCCAGGAGTCATCTGCATTAAACAGGATGGCAGCTAATGTGGTGTACAGAGAGATGCAACAAGAGGCCAATTTGTACTTGGCTCACCTTGCCTCAGTTGCTGCAGACAATGTCTTTGCAGTCTCATGTTACCCTGAGCTTGAAATCCTGGACTCCTTGTGACCTGCTGACCCTTTGGACTGCCTGACCCTTGCTGACTTTCTGGACTCCTAGACCCTGGACTGGAACTGACCTTGAGAACGCCTGGGGACTGAGTAAGCTGTGCAAGTGTTTGCCTGACCGGCCTGCGATGTCACAACATTGTATCCAGGCTAGAAGAGACCAGCTGGAACACATCTTGGGATGATGCTCCTTGAGCCTCTCCGCCCAATTCTAAACACCTGTGAATTAAGTCCCTAATTGGTGCAATGCTGGAGTTTGGGGGATAAAAGAATCTTTGGGGGAGAAGCTCAGGTATGCTTTATCTGAGTGAAGATAGCGAGATCAAAACTCGGCTGAACGAAATGCCATAGAGTAAGGAATAGAACTTTGTTTTATGTTCACTTGCTTGCTTTGTTCAAGTCTTTTTATGTTTTGTAACTGCATTCTAAGATTCACCAGCTTATCTCTAAGAAGTTGCTCACTTTTTTTGTCTTCTTTTGTATCTGCTAGCACATAGCCTGAAGAGCATAGTTCCTGCCAGTTGATGTCAGTTGAATGCTTGTTACTCTTTGTTTTGTCTTTTAATAAATGAACATAACTTTCCAATGACTTGTGACTTCACTCCTGTGGACAGCCAGCAGGAGTTCAAAGGGATTCAGGGGCTCTTAGGAGGGCGTGGGGGGGGGGGTTAAGGGGCCCCAAGCGTGTTAAGAGTCACAGGTGCAAATGGAGTCATGCTGAGCTATGCTAGCCAGCATCTACTATACTGTAGCTGTAGAGCACATTTTTTTGCTCTATAGCTATACACACATGGGATGTTCTAGCACATGTAGAGCCACTTCGAGGATAGAAGAAACTTTGCACAGCGGATTTGCTCCATATGGGAGAGACTCCAGCTGTGCCATCAGAGCAAATGGAGCCCTAAGTTTGAGAAACAGACTACCTTTGGTCATTACCAATGCGAAACCATACATTTCCTTCCCATAATTGACTGAAACATGAGACAATCAGGTATTAATGGTCTTAAATCTACCCTTTCATATATTGAAATCAAATGAAAATAGGTTTGGGTTTAAGTTATCATTAAATGCTGTCTTTTAAAAGCAGCTTTGATCTTGATGAAGGTATATAGAAATGTGGAATAGTCAGAAATAAACAAAAGACATATACAAAATAAAGTACAGTGTCATCCTATAGTAAATTAACGTAAAATAATATGAATGACATTGCATTTAAATTGTCAGCTGGGCTCACGGACACTTGTCAAGCCATAATAACAAAAATGACTTCTAAAAAATTTCTAAACTAGGTATGAGGAGGCTGTGATCCCCCAGATGGTTCTTAAAAGCAAATCATGCATTTTCTGCATCTGCTTCTGTGCATCATCATGTTTTCAGTTAAAAAATCACAGGCAAACAACAAATAGCACGTTGAGGAATCCTCAATTTTGGTTCCCCTCAATTTGAGCCCAGCTTGTGCCCCACAGAGCTTCACCTACCAGACATTCAAAAATCAGAAGAGTAACATTGGTGACAGTGGACAACATCTTGTTGTCTTTGAAGATTCTCCAGAGTGGCTCCGTAGAATCTCTGGAGTGATCTGCCACTAACTTCAAAGATCCTCCGGAGCCTTTGACAGTGGCATTGCACTCACAAGGGGTTCTCTTGGGAGCCTCTCTGAAGGCAATTACAGAGTTGTTCGAAGTTTTGAGTTTGGGGCACCCCCCCCCCATGGGTGCCACCCCCAAGCCTCCTCTAGACCCCATTGCCCAATTGTAGTAGAAACAGGCTACCTATAATTTGGATTTGATGGCTGGAGACCCCATTGTAGACCCCTTTAATGGGGTCTACAGGAAATCTGGATTATAGGTCCTGAAGGACCCATATGATCCAGATTTCCCTAGCTGTGGTGGAAACAAGTGTGGCTCTAATGGGGTCTGTAGTGGAAATGGGGTCATCCTGCTGTGAGCCTAATGGGTCCTTAATGGGTCCTTCAACAGCTACTTAGTGCTGGTGGAAAAACACCCAAGGCTTCCATTGAAGCTCCATTTCTCCTTGCCATTTCCACAGCACAAGTTACTATTGGGTGAATGAGCACAAGGACCATAACATGCCTCTCAGTGCACATTATCATTTTCTTCCATTGTTTCAAAACATGCTCAGTGTGGCATTCCAATATTCTTCTTGACTCTTCCCCTTTCTGTCTCTAATTTCACTTATGTGTGTATCTGGAAGATTGCCAGCAGGAATCTGTTCACACATTACTTGAGTGTTGTATGAATGTATTATTGTACTCTAGTATGCTGCTCTGGGCAAATGACCAATAATGGCTTGTAATGACGAGATAAAAGCTTGCATTTATTTCCGATATTGCCTATAAAATGGTGCCACATTCCACATGTAATCTCTGAGTCTCTCTTTTCCCACCCCAACTTCTACACATACCTTAGCTGCCGTCAGAATCTGGGATGCACAAAATTTGATTCACACTCACAAATTTAATAGAATATTTTGCATTTGCAGGCATTTGCAATGAAATGAAATTTTGGTTTTCTGCATATTCAAACTTTTGATGAAAATGAACCAGTCCCCCCACTTGAGAAAATGACAGTTCAGTCGGACATTCATGTTTTATTGTGCTTTTAGTCAGTCGTGTTTTGTTGTGCTTTTATGCAATGGAAAAAATGGGATTTTTCTTTGCAAAAAGGTTCAACAATGAATAAGAAAAAAATGGTTTTTCAATTAAACAATGGAACAATGGAATTAATTCATCGATTTTCATTTGAACAGCGAAACAAACTTGCAAATGTTTTCATGCACATCCTATTCAGAATAAAACTTTGACTCCATTTCAAAGTCCAACACAGTGACAAAATTTCAGTCAGGTCACGGGTTTTTACTGAGTAAATAGTTATGTTTAAAATGTGACCGGGCAAAATGATTCTTTTTTTAATCTAAACCCCATCAGTCAAGCCAGAAGAAACAATAAAGTCATTTCAAGCAACAAATGTTTTAAATAAATCTCCCCCTTGTCACTGACTGTGCAGTAAATATTGTGTCACTTGATTTGCTTAGCATAAAAGCAATATAATTCTCAGTGTTTGAAGTCCCAGAAGGAATACACATGAAACCACACTCCTAATTGCAATTCTTATAATGAAAGAGCTGCCAAGGTGCAACGTTTTTGCTCTGTCCAGATAAAGAAGATCAATTGACTGATTATTATCACTGTCTCAGACCACTATACATTATTCAGCTTTAGTAATAAAATTAAATGCAAACTAACCTATTAAATACATTGCAGTGAGTTGTGGCTTATTCATATTGGGCTTGACCACAATTCAGCTGCTATCGACATTAACTGGAGCAGCAAAATCCCTCTGTGTCAGTTCACCTGGTAAAGCTGAGCTGAACTGTAAACGTCTTCCACTATGGGCATTTTTGCACTTACCTTTCCATTAGAACAGTTGCATCCATCTGCACATGGAATCACAGAACTGTTCTGAAAGCATGCAGATGTGAGCAGAAGTGCAAATGGGCCCATGCCAATTGTACTACACATGGGAGGCCACCCACCAGAAGTCCTACCCACAGCACACTGTGAGTGGGAGTCTGCACATCCGTGCAAAGTCACAACACTGTGCAGGGGGAGCGCAAATCAGTGGTGTGCTTGTCCAAACAACTCTGTGCATCTGCCTCTGGTGTCCAGACACTGTCTGCCATGTTTTGCCTCTGTTCCTGCCATGCATGCTGTGATCACCAGCCGCTTGGGGATTTCTTTAAATAAAGTGTCCTTCTGGCTACATTTATTATACCCCCCTTCCCTGATAGCAAGCTATGCGTGGGTAATTTTGAGCCAGTTGCGAGTGGGGGTGCCCACTGTCATGTGGATGTGTGCGCCTCTGCAAACCTATGCGGCCAAGGAAAGGAATGATCTGCTTTTAGTTATGCTTTTAACTATATGTTATAACTTTTGGTTATGCTTTTAACTGTGGCAGCCAAGGAAAGGAATGATCTTAGTGTATTGTGCTTCTGGAGGTCCAACTGAGGTGTTTGCCTGTCGTCGCTGCAGCGGGCAGGATGGGTTATGGTGACACTAACCCAGCTTCCTATCAGGGGAGAGGGTGGGTGGAGAGAAAAAGATGTGGGTTCATGCTGTGGCTTGCATGGGGACAGGCACGTATCATTTGAATCTGTGTTACTCCAAAGCACATGGGGACACTTTATTGTGAGTTACAATGTGGATTTTTATGACACGCATCACAAGCGAAGCAACCAGCTTGCATGGGGATGTGGCCTAAGGCACTAGAAATGCTAGTTCTGAATGCTAGAACTTCCCTACCATAATTACCTAGTCAGCAGCTTTTCCTCCCCACGTTCAGGCATAGTTATGGTTTTAATATGCTCATTTTATATGTTAATTGGTTTTTAATGTTGCAACCTGCCCTGAGACCTTTGGGTATAGCATAGTGCAGAATAAATATTCAAATATTCAAATAAATAAATATCTTAACACAGAGAGAGAGAGAGAAATGTATTCTGGTAAATTGTTTACCAAAAATATTTAGGAACACTTTTTTAAAAAATGGGCAAGCCTTTCTTATTTTCATTTTAAAATGAAGTAAAATTGCAGGTAGCCAAACCTAAGACTGGAAACACAGTATGAGAAATGTGTAAGAAGAGGTGAAAATGGCTGCTGCCTGTATGTGCCAGGTAAGTTTCCAGTTAAGGTTGGTAAAGGTGTGGGGCATGATTTTGTGCAAACCCCTGTGACTGTGAGATATGAGTCCAGCACTCTAACCACAAAGATGGATTAGAGATGGAAAGAGAACCCAAGTGTCGCACATTACCATCTCTGATGTGCTTTCCAAAGCTTTTTTCGCTATGTGTTACTGCAGCCTATGATCAGATTGCCCAGGAGCCATCTCCTTTAAACAGGATTTGGGCCAGAACAACCTTCAGACTGGAGATTAGGTTTGATCAAACAGGTTTAAAAGAAATGCACCCTTTCTGAAGATGAAAGCAAAAAAACAGGCATTAAACTTGAATCTCATGCTTTCACCTTGCTCTGGAAACACATTCCTAGCAACCAATGCTCATTAGTGATAGGCTGCTGCAGGCTCAGTTTTCCAAGGTCCTGATTGGTTTCCATGTTGCAGTTGGCTAGATTTTGCTCCTTTGTCTACTCCTAATGTAACTTGAAGAAACAAGTCACCATTATTCTTCAGGTTTTCCATCTGAGGAAGGGATGTTGCTTCCAAGATTCTGAAGCACAATATGGCCCATTCAGGGATAAATTATTTGTCATCCCCCTCCAAATTAGACCAGAAGGCATCCTTTTCAGCATGTCTCATCACAGCTTGATGTTGTTGCTAGACAACTACTAACATGTTTCCTGATCCCTGACTGGAGCCATGAGAGCTAGAAATATAACAGCATCGGAAATGTTACAGTTTTCCTATACCTGGCCTGGCTTCTGTTTTGTTTTTAGCAGCTGCGCACAGTAATAACAGGTTAAATCTCCCCCCTTCCCCACAACCCTGCTCATATTGTGGGCTTCACAAGAAATCAGATAATATTTTCTTATTTGCTTGGTTTGCAGTAGCAACCATTTAAACACTGCCAGCATTTCCCAAGTAAAGCTAAGGTCTTCCTTAATCTTTCACCTGCCTCATGGTGATGGTGGCTTCACAGCTGGTAGAAAGAGAAAGTAATAAGCTTCCAAATACTCTGTCTTGAGGTGCCTTATACCCTCTGTTTGTCGTTCACACTGAGCCTTTCATGTGCATCTATTCTGCAATAGAAAGAAAAATACACAGAACCAAAAGCAGATGTTATATGTGATCCCTGTGCCATTGTATCTGTATGTTTCATAAATAGCATTCCTGTTCGATCATTTGATGTTGTCAGACACTCAAGTCAAGAACAAAGTTCTTAGTGAGGAGACTAGTAACCATGGGCACATCTGAGTAACTGCTGCTTCATATTTATCCGTGATGGCCGAACTATATTCTCTCCAGGCGTTGCAAAACTACAGCTCTTTCACCTATCTAGCCCGAGATCACACTGTCACACCAGAGTTCTGGTAGGAAACTATTACGCTAGACAGAGCCCTTCCTGTTAAGCACTGTCTTAAAACAGTGAGGTGCCACCAAACTACTAATATTCCCTTGGTGTTGTTTGCCTGCCCAGATCTTCATACCAATTCCCACCAGTCAACCTAACAACATTACTCCATGCTCCAAGATACCAGGGGCCTTTCTGCATTTTCTGTCCCATCCCCATGCCTGGACACTCACCTGAATCCAGACACATGTCCAGGCATTGTCATCTTCTCTTCTGGTGCTGGTGCCAGTGCTGCCCAGGTCACCTGCCAGCACTAGTACCCCAGGTCCCCTGATGTGCCAGTGCACCTGTGTCAGATGACCCCCGAATGATCTCTCCAGTGGCTGAGAAATATAAGAATTTGTACACTACTAGTGAAAGTTGGGGGAGCTTCTGAGATGGCAAGAACCATTTCTGGTGTGGAAACCACTCCTGCAAGTGCAGATGCTCCTCTTCAAAAGTTCCCCCAATGTGCACTACAGAGCCAAGTGCAGAATGGCCTCAGATGTTTCACTCTTTGTGGTCTTGAAGCAGCAGGGAGAGCATTTAAAACATACATTGCTATAACAGATCAGTAGTTATTCTATGAAGAAAGATCTAACACAGCCATGCTAAAAATGTTCTCAAAAAAGTTCCCATAAGTCCCAGCCAGCCAATCTGGTCAACAGCAAGCTATAGTTCATACACATCCCAAAATATGTAGCTGTATCCACACTAATTGTAGCCAGACAGGCTTTTCTTAACAATTTGATTCCTACTTGGATCAAGATGTTCTTTGTTTCCCTAGCAGTTAGGAGAAATGGATTCCAGTTGGAGACTTGCCCCTCCCATCATCATCACAGAAGTGTTAGGGGAGCCATTGCAAGGCAAACTCACATTCAATAGGTTTTGTGTGGGTTATACATTGGTCTTAATTATATGGTACAGTACATTCCAGTGGCAGTCAACTAGGGATGTGCACAAATATTCATAACATTCAAAATTTGTATGAATTTGTATGAATTTGGACATTTGAATTTGAATCGAATATTGGCACATTTGAAGACTGATGTTCAAATTTGAATCAAATGTTTTGATATATCTATATGAAGCTTTGTATGAAGTTTCGTATGGAATTCATATACTACCCATATGCATTTGAATGTATTTGCACAGAATTCGTATGGGATTGAACATTCGTATCAAATATGAATCCTACCACATTAGAAAAGGATTTATTCTAATGTACACATCTCTAGAGTCAATTGCTGGTTCACCAATATAATTTCTACAAGTGTTTTGAAATATTTATAGTGGAATCAGCAGAACAACATCCTAAGTTTTCTCTTTTTTAATTCTTGATTTACTTTTTCTGCAGAGGATTCCATCTACATATTTTTCACCACATACCAGATTGTCTCAGGTTACCCAAAGAAACCTAAGCAAGAGAATATGTATAGGACCTACCACAAACACCCCTCACATAGACAAAAGTTAGTCTTTAGCTTGTCTAGAAGGAAGGTTATGAAACAATGTATGTAGGGACCAACCTAATTGATTTGGGTGGAGGGAACTGATTTGGGGGGAATTAGGTTGAGTAGTAGCACAAGTGAAAAGGATCTGGGCGTACTGATTGATCACAGGATGAACATGAGTCAGCAATGTGATGCAGCTGCAAAAAAAGGCGAACACCATCCTAGGATGTTTCAAGAGAAGTATAGAGTCTGTATCATGAGAAGTAATTATTCCTCTTTACTCTAATTTGGTCAGACCTCATCTGGTTCTGTGTCCAGTTCTGGGCACCCCAGTTTTAAAAAGACATCGACAAACTACAGCAAGTCCAAAGGAGGGCTACCAAAATGGTCAGTGGTCTGGAAAGCATGTCCTACAAGGAAAGTTGAAGGATCTAGCAATGTTTAGCCTGCAGAAGAGAAGACAGAGGAGACATGATCATGGACTTCAAGTATCTGAAGAGCTGTCACAGATACTTGGGGGATTGTCCCTATTCTCACTAGCACAAGATAGGAGGACTAGAAACAATGGTATGAAGTGTCAAGGGAGTAAATACAGATTAGATATTAGGAAAAACTTTCTGACAGTGAAGGCTGTGGAATAGGTTGCCACAGGAGGTAGTGAGCTCTCCTTCAGTGGGTGTCTTCAAGCAGAGGCTGGACATACATCTGTCTGGGATGGTTCAGGGAATCCTGCATTGAGCAGGGGGTTGGACTTGATGACCCTGGAGATCCCTTCAAACTCTATGATTCTATGAATGGCTTCCTCTAACATTTCATTAGTTTTTACCTCATAAGTGAAGTGACTACATTTCACTTAAATGCTTCTTTTCCTCTTGGTGAATAATTTTTGTTGGATATTTGTTGGTCTGGATATGATTTTAGTATTTTATTAAATGTTATGTGTATTTTAAGTTATACTAGCCTGAAAGAAAGAAAGAAAGAAAGATTTGACAATTGCTGGAGATAACTTTGGTAAGAACTTCCATAGTTCACTTATAAGCTGGCTTGAATGATGTGTTTGTATCACAAATGACCAGGTTCTATTCACGTGTTTTAATGAGTTGAGAAGTAAAAGCCTCTCTTAGTCTACTACACGTAAGTGCTCCAGGAAAACAAAGGTGTCTTAAAGGAATTAGTTAATGACTTAGTGATTTGCACATAATTAGGAGAAATTCTGTGCCCTCGGAAATTAACAAGTTAAACTCACACATGTCACAGAGATGGTAGGAATTTGCTGGAAATGTGAGAATATCATCAGGATAAATTATTAAAATTTGATCCAGAAGCTGCTGAAATACACTATTCATTAAATGTTTGAAGATTGCAAAGGCAATAATTAATTGAACAAGCATCACCAGAAATGCATAGGATGCACATATTATCTTATTTTATTTATTTATTTATATTTACATTTATTTATATTTACATTTATATGCCGCCCCATACCCAAGGGTCTCTGGGCAGCTCACAGCATTTCAAACAAACATAAAAACTATATCAAAACAGGTTAAAATATAACTTTAAAAATACAAGAATCTTGAAAGCTGTTTCCAGCTTCTGGTCCAGTTTTACGTTCTGCTAAGATCTACTGTGATGAAATTCTTTCTTCAGTTTAGGTGCTCTACAGATTTTGAGAATTACTGTGTAGTAATGGTTTTACACAGTGACAAAGTTAAACACATGTGGACCACTGCATAGCCATAGTCCACTTAATTTATTTTTAAGAGAGGAAGAGGAAGAATAGATTAGGGCTGGGTCTCCACTTACCATCAGAGATGGCTCCATTTTTGGAATTAGGACCACAATCTGCCATGGCAAAAGGCATACTTCCATTTTGAAGTACAAAAGTGCAGGATGTGGAATTATATCCTGCAGATAAGGTTCCTTAAAAGATGATCATGTTGGCAAAAGTGGCACTGTGATTGCCATGAGGCACCCACTGCTGACCATAAATGGAGATGAAGCAGCAGCAGCAGCAGCAGCAGTCACCTTCTTTGGATTATGCAGATCATTTCTGACAATAAAGCTACATCCAGTCATCACTTACTTACTCTGCTATATTTATTGTGGAATAACACATGGATCCACTTTTTATTCCAGAATATTCAAATATAACAGAATAAATAAGCAATATCTGGAGGGAGCCTAAATGGAAACATCTGAATAGGACATCTGATTATAGTTCTGACAATAGGTGTGTCCAGACTTTTAAGAACTTCTATGCCCAGAAGCAGATCTATAATACCGTGTTGCCAGTGGGCAGTTGCTGGGCAGTCTCCTGCAGAGTTTCCATGACTGCATGGGTGGTGAGTTCACTGTGCAAATTTCATGCAAAGGTATGTTCTCATTTGTGAAGTGGACAGTCAATTGTTATACGAAGTACAGAGACCAGAAAATCATTTTGATATCACTGCCAGTGACCAATTTAATAAGCCCCAAATCATTTCCCCTTCAGGATCCTTGGATCAGTGCCAGCAGATTCAATTGCTTCACATTCAAATGGTACATCTCTTTGCCTATTTATTTCAGAATTCCTAAATTGCTTTGAATCAGAGGATGCAAGTCCTTGAAACTAGGAAATTTGGCATTCTGTGAGTAGCTGATAGTGACTCAAACCACAGAACTGAATAAAAGGAGAATCTTCTTAGTAGGAAAGAGCTTTCATGCCTTATCTAACTCTATGAATCCAAACTGTTCATTTCTGAACAGTAAGGATTACAGAACTCCTTTTATAGCATTTCCAGTTTAGACAGTGACCTCGGCTGACAAGTTCTTCTGGGCTTGCTGTGCTCAGATGGTGTTTTAAAAGGCAGCAGGTGTTTGCTCTGGTGACACAAGGGTCTAACAGTTGCAAACACCCATTTCCCACACTGTGGTAAGGAGACACAGAAAACAAAGGAGTGGGAAAGTGTAGGAGAAAGGATTCCCCAGTGCTTCGGCAGCATTTTCTCCCAATTTACCAGTTTAGGTATTCACGGGATGTTTTATACCTTATGCTTGCCCAACAGTGGAGCAGTTGGTTATACTTAATGTCATAAAACATACTACATGACTATAAAATAGCTCTCATGGCCTCACTCCAGAGGCACAGCAGAACTGGGTTGGAATGAAAGGTCCCAGGAGGATCTGTCACTTCAGCATTATGTTACTCCACTTCCATTGGCTTGTCTGATCAGGGCTTCTATTGTAGCTACTATGATTTCTTCCCATCAAGCTTAGTCCTGGAAATATCACCAGCTTCAGCATCTAGATATCTTCCTGGTTCTGATGACTGCTTTTTTTCTTGGTTCTTGTTTTATGGCCTATGTTAGCTCTAGGCCACGTTCCCATTACAAGCTTAAAACGGTTTCAAAACGGTTTTGATCCTCGCAGTCCCCACGTCAGGTTGGCTTAACACGCTTTCCACATGTTAAATCGCCCCAAAGCATTGTAAATATTAACACTCATTTCAACAGGTCTCGCTCCAGTTCGTGCATTTGAAACGTTTTACATTTCTCACTGTGGGAACGGTACCATTTTAAGGGATGAGAATGCGTGTTTAAGGTTTCCCTCCCCCAATAGCTTGCTTCCAAAGATAGTGATTTCACTGTAAAAATCCCCCCCCCCCCATACAGCAGTGGTGACTGTAGCAACCCACCCACTTCACACCTGATAACAATGTTGCAATTTGTGCAATTCTGGCTCTTTAAAAGTTCTGACCTTTAGAAAGGGAAAAGGAAGGAAAGCTGCTGCAGGTTCTGGGAGATGTGTGAATGTTTAAGGCTGTGTGTGCAGGCGGCAGCAGCAGCAGAGTGAGCCAGCCAGCTAAGGTGCTTTTTGCCGGAGGGAACCCCTGCTGGGATGGTGGCTGTGGAGGTGAGCGGGCGGCTTGAGTTGCCGCTGCTGCTGTGTGCCCTGGGCAATGAGGAGAGGAGGGGAAAGAATCGCTGTTTTTCATCCATCCATGCAAGCAGCAGCCACCCAGCTAGACTCCGTGAAGGGGTCAGTTATGGGTGGTGTGTTCACGCCAGGAGGAAGAGGGCAGGGCAGCCCCAAAAAGCGGCTTTTAAAAAGTAGCCAGTTGGGTCCCCCCTTGAGTCATGTACGCCACGTATGATCCTCAGAATCCAGATCAAATGCGATTAAGTTGAAAGTAATGGGATCAGGCAAATCCATGTTAGCATCTGGTTCTATTATTTTGGTTTAGGAAAACCGTTTTAAGCTTGTAATTGGAACCGGGCCCTAGTGTTTCAGATCTAGAATCACTCCTATTGCTGTCAGGGGCTGTGATAAGACACAGGGGAAAAAAGGCATCTCTGAGGCACCTCAGAGAAGGTTTGGTGGTAAGATTGTTCACACACCAGTCTGCCCCTCCCCTGAACATTCTGTGAGCATGAGAACCATGTCTCCCTGAGGCATGTCTGTCTGAACATAGCCATGGTACAGATCAATCCTACCACAGTTCAGCTGATATGCAGATGCCAACAACACCTACAGCAGAAGATAAGTAGGATGTCCTCTTGTTTGTCCTTGGACATGAAATAGCACCACAATGTAAAATAGCAATACTGTTGGGCACTATATAACAACATTGTTATGGATGAAAAATAATGCTTTTGCATCTGAAGAGAAACAATGAGGGACTTTAAAGAATCACCCATATCAGTATTTAGACAGTTTAGTTGACAGCTGACATGGAAACTGTTAATAAATGTTCACTATTCAGTGAAACTGAGCAAATAGAACAATGAACAACTTATCTGTGATTTGATATTTTAACAAAGGTGTGACATAAAAAAATCATAGTCATAGAACGAGATTGAAAAAAGCTGGACAAATCCCTTATTTCTAGCACCCATTTCCAGGGTGCAATCAACCCAGAAATCTTGGCTGCTGAGAACTGTTCAAGTAAAACAGGAAGGGAATAGAAAATAAGTCAGCAAGTGTCATTTTGCCCCTTTATAAATCTATAGTGAGGCCACATTTGGAATACTGTGTACAATTCTGGTCACCACACCTCAAAAAGGATATTGTGGAACTAGAGAAGGTGCAGAGAAGGGCAACCAGAATGATTAAGGGTCTGGAACACCTCCCTTACGAAACCAGGCTGCAACGTCTAGGCCTCTTCAGTCTGGAGAGACGGCGTTTGAGAGGGGACCTGATTGAAGTATATAAAATTATGCACGGCATAGAAAAGGTGGATAGAGAAAATTTCTTTTCTCTATCGCACAACACTAGAACCAGAGGGCACTCTATGAAGCTGATGGGTAGGAGCGTAAGGTCTGACAGGGGGAAGTATTTCTTCACACAGAGGGTCATCGGCCTATGGAATGTGCTGCCAGAAGAGGTGGTGACAGCTACCAGTCTGGATGGCTTTAAGGTAGGGTTAGACAAATTTATGGATGACAGATGTATCAATGGCTACTAGAACGAATGCCTAGGTGCATCTTTCAGGCTGAGGGGGGGGGAGGAAATGGGGCGCTTCTAGGGCCATCTGCTGGAACTCGAGAGCAGGAGAAGGTTTGTCCTTGTCTCTGCTTGAGATGCCCATGAGCATTTGGTGGGCCACTGTGTGCGACAGGATGCTGGACTAGATGGGCTGTGGCCTGATCCAGCAAGGCTTCTCTTATGTTCTTATGTTCTTATGTTAAAAGTAGAAGGAGACCAAACAAGAACATAAGAAGAGCCCTGCTGGATCAGGGGACAGCCCATCTAGTCCAGCATCCTGTCCCACACAGTGGCCCACAAATTGCTCATGGGCATCTCAAACAGAAGACAAGGGCAAACCTTCACCTACTTTCAAATCCCAGCAAATAGCCTTAGAGGCATCCTCCATGTCCCCCCAGCCTGGAAGATGAGTTTCTACATAGGCTCCTATTGTGCCCAATATTATGCCATCCCACAGTTCCTGCATGGCCCAGACTAAGGAAGCAAGGTGAGTACTAATCTCCATTTCAAACCCTACAGACACACGTAGTTGTGCTAATATGGGATCACGTCCATTTATTACCATGTTTCCCTGAAAATAAGACAGAGTCTTATAGTAATTTTTGCTCCTAAAGACGCACTAGGGCTTATTTTCAGGGGATGTTTTATATAACACTTATATAGGGCTTATATTTTGAGCATCCTGAAAAATCATGCTAGGGCTTATTGTCAGGGTAGGTCTTATTTTCAGGGAAACAGGATATGTATGTGCCCTCCAATGTTAAGTAGTGCTAAATAATACCTTGAGCCTTCACTTGTATATTTCTCCAATTTTGTTTCTGCTCAGATAATGAGTCTCCAGTCTGGAAGTAGCTCCAATTTTCCAATTTCAAGTATATTAAACCTACAAAGAAGTAAGCCAATAGCCCAGTTTGAAAATAAACACGAACGTCATTGCTTTTTTTAAAAAATAGTCAAGTGCCTTTTTGTTGCCTTCAGAAAATCCTCTGGAAAAAAAAGACTACAAAGGAAGCATCAGAACAGAATGAGAAATGTGAATACTCAAAGTATGCAGCTATCAAAAAAGTTAAACATGTATGGTGTGTCTTGGAACTGACCACCCCTGCTCTGCCAAGGTAAGTGCAAAAGGCCCCATAACCAGAAAGTGAACTAAAGTGAATAATGTCGAACTGATATATTTTACTCAAAAGACTGTTTTAATCAAACTTTTGGTGATCTGGATTACAAAGCCCCTTAATCTGGACCATGGGTCTCCTGAGCCGCATTTTAATGTGGATCAAGGAAGCCCTGCACCCCTGGTCTAGCTCTGTCTGCACTGGGCAGAACCAAATCCAGGGGGCCTTAATCTGGACCTGTTGTAGACCTGTTTAATTTGGTCTGCAAGCAGGCCAAGGGCCTTGTTCCACATCATTGGATATAGGCTGATGTTCCTGAGTGCTCCAGAACTATCAGGGAGTGTTTTCAGGAAAGCACCATAGTACACTGCCAAAAAGCACCTCCGGGCTCTGAGGCATGGGAGGTACCTGCAAAGCTCACATGAGCTTTTAGCCACAGGGATGGATGGGCCAGATCAGCATGCAATTCCACTTTGGGGTTAGAAAGAAACTTACTTTGCTGATGTATTCTCTCACTGTGAAAGTAGGACTGCCTCCAGACTGCAAGAAGAAATGTAGGATCTAAACAAGATCCCACGATGGTCAGATGCAAGGGACTTTCCTGGACTTACTTCAACAACTGGAGAGCTCCTTTTGTGATCACATTGCTTGAGATATACTTTCACAATCACATCATTTGGGGCTATCAGAAGAAGAGGAGTGGGCTTTTATATCCTGTTTTTCTCCCCCTTAAGGGGTCTCAGCTTTCTATTCTTCTCCCCACAACAGACACCCTGTGAGGTAGGTGGGGCTGTGACAGCTCAGAAAGAGAACTGTGTCTAGCCCAAGGTCACCCAGCTGGCTTCGTGGAGGAGTGTGGAACTGATAACCGTCTGCAGTCTAACCACAAGACCAAAGTGGCTCAAGTGCCCCAAACAATGCAATCATGGAAGGAACTTGCAAGAATTGCTAGAAAACCCAGCAGAATACCGATACTGTGGGCTTTTGAGCACCCAGGACTATATGTGCGAATGCTGTACTGATGTATGACATTCCCAATAGAGTGCCAAGAAAACTGTGGGTTTTATCCCCTGTCTGCAAGTACCCTAGACTGAAGATGGATTAAAACTTAAGTGTAGACTGCATGGGTTTTTCAAACTTTTCAAGAGAAAGGGGTTTGAGATGGAAGATGGTATTGATACCAGATCTGTTCCAGTATAATTGTAAGCAGATATGGATCTGGGTTATTTTGAAACCCAGAAACACCAAATTTAACTTTTTTTTAGGGGAATCAGTAGCTAGATCATTCACAGGTTTTAATAACAAGGAATAACCAGAAAACAGAGACAAAACCCATTTCAGACTCAAAAACCAGTTTCTTGTTAAACCAGAGCAAAGAGTTTATTAGAAATACAGAAGAGAAGTTGAAATGAAATATAAAGCCATATCAGAAGCGTTTCCAGAACAGAAATAAGCATGCAACAACTAAAGAAATTAACATTTCCCACTAAGAGATCTTTGTGCTTTTAACTGAATTTATCCCTCTTTTATTAAAACAATTAATTTAAAGTTATGCAGCAAAAGCTTCCCAAAAACCCCAAAACAAATTGCTGTTCATAAGTATATTTCAAGTTCCGGTTTTGCAGTCAAGATTTCTTATGATGCCTGCACATCCAAAGTTGATCTGGTAACAGTATGCCTCTTCTTTTCCACTGAGATGTTTTGTTCACTAAAAACAGCAAATTTCAAAAGGCAGAGCAAATAGCTCTGCAGAGCAATTAAAGATAAAATGCTATCATTGATTACAAATGCAGTGAAGATTTTTTTTGGAAAAAAAATCTCAGTAACCTACAGCTATAATGTCAAGATTTGACATAAGGGTTTCTGGGCTGTTCTTGGGCTAGGATACGTGATGTAAATGTCTCAATGAAAACTGCAATGTGTTTGTTGCTTTGCGCAAACCTCAACCTACAGATTGAGTGATGGTTTGATGAAACATCAGATTTATGAAGACTGGGCTTTTTTTTTCTTTTTCTTTTAGTTTCTTCTGTACTTGGGAAAAGGCTTAGTAGCAAAAAAGAAGGTTCAGCTAAAGAGTGAAATCTTCATTTAAATAGAGTGAACAGCCAGGAATGAGAAGCTTCCTGAGTTGTGAGCCTTACTGAGCTGGAAAGCCAAAGAGGTTGAACTGCTGTAATGAATTTTCCTATATCTCAATTATAGATGCTTTCTTTTCAGTCCATATGATCAACAGTGCATTTAGCACTCGTTCTTGTGCAGCAAAGGTGGCATTTCTAGGCCCACAGGATACTCTGTTCATAACTCAAGGAAATTATTGAGAATATTTTTTTGTGAGAATCATTAGCTGCACTAAAGGTATAAGTACTGCGCATACAAAAACTAGATCATCATTTTGCAAACATCTTGCAAAATGCCCTACACTTATGACAAGAAATCACACAGTAGGGATTGCTTCTTTAGAACCATATGGCTTGCCTTTGCAAGTAAACAATGCGTTTTTGTCTTAATTTGTATAGTTTTTTCCCCCCATTCAGTGCCAAAGCCAAGCAATCTCATAGTAGAACTGATGATTACGCCAGGAAGGATATAAAGCTGTTTGTGTTGTCAGAAATTATCTCTGAGAATTTAAAAGTGATAATGTAGATGATGTCTGAATGACGCTGGTGCTGTTTATCCTTTCTTTTTTTAAAAAAGAAAAAAATCTGCCCCCCACATGTCGCTCTGTTGTGCTTTGTGTCTTCATAAAGCATGTACATAAAGGAGTTCCTTGTAAGTACCTCAGCTGAGGAGACTTGGGCTGAAGCACTTCTGCATACAAGGCTGAGTCTCCAGAGGGTAACCAGATATCCTGCTAGGAAGCGATAATGTGGGATATTGCCTCCCCAGCATTATCGCTTCCTAGCTAAACCGCAGCAGTCATGGCACTGTCTTTGCATGTTTTTGTGATGCATACATCAGGGTACTTAACTGGTGCTGAATACCTGGGAGCATGCATCCCTACCATCATGCATGCACAGCCATCTGTTTCAGCCTCTACGCATGCATGGTGGATGGAACGACAATGGCCATTCTGTCCCCAAATTAAGAAAAAAAATACTATTACAACCAGCTCTGTTTTTCCTAGCAATGGTTTGAAGTGCTTTTTAGGAAGTATCTAGGGGACTATGGTGAGATTGCCACAGATGTATGTGGTCCACCCTAGTGGCATAATGGTGCTATATTCCCCCATACGGACAGGGCCTAAGAATAGGAACCTTATGACAATAATACACTGGCTGACATACCAGACCAGTGGAAGGGAGACTCCTCATATGCTTTCTGGCCAGTATACTGGCCAGTGCAGAATGGAAAATCCATCTAATTTCACCTTCTGGGTGTAGGTTCTTATTATCAAATTTACGGAAGACAAATGTATCAATGGTTACTAGAATGGATGCCTAAGTACATCTTCCAGGACAGGCAGGATGCCTCTAAAGCCATTTGCTGGGATTTGAGAGCAGATGAAGGTTTTGCTGTTGTCTTCTGCTTGAGATGCCCATGAGCAACTGGTGGGCCACTGTGTGGGAGAGGATGCTGGACTAGATGGGCTGCCCCCTGATCCAGCAGGGTTCTTCTTATGTTCTAGGTTGTCCAGTATAGGCTATAGGCTACAGGCAACATATTTATATGAAGCTCTCCACCATTATCCATGTAACCGCCCCTCTAGCCCCAAAGAGATGAGGCAAAGCAAGAAAAGGATGCTGATCCTTTTTGTTGATCTTTCTTCTGCTCATTCATGAAGAAAGAACAGTCAAACCATCAGTGACAACAAAAGGAGAAATAGTCTCTACTGAGTGCTAACAGCTGCCTCTCTCTTACCTTACTCCTACAGAAGTAAAAATCTGATGAACCTAACCTCTTGTGCTGTTTCTTCACCTAACTGCAACCGGAACCAACCCATTTTCTAAGGGTCATACCTGCAAGAAATCAACTTTTTTTGCTAGGAATTTAGTATCTCTCTCTCCCTCCCACTTCCTCTGTGTCTTTTAACAGAAGAGCCTTCTGCAGCAAACTGTGGACTTACAATTATGAGTCTCCCTTAAGATGAAGAGTAAATTGCAGATGCTAGTCCAGAGGCAACCTGAGACAATATCCTTACAAAAACCGGGTAGCTTATTACTGTACTGGTGGCTCCTCTTCACATAATTCTTGCATTTCTTGTACTGTAAAACTTTGAATTTGCCTTTTAGGAGTTCAACCTATCATAATGAGAACATTGAGGGAAATAATTGTGTGTGTGATTAGAACTAACTTATTGAAGAGTGCATAGAGACAGCTGGTTAGGTTTCAACTTTGACAAGAATCGCAAGGCAAGGGAGGAAATGTTCCAAGCATAATGTTCCCCCTCAGTACATTAAGACAAGCACTATGTAAGTGGCTCTCGATTTAATCACTACACAGTGGCATGCTATTTGCATGCCCCCTCTTGTTCCTAACTGTCAACATCATAGCTAAGGAACATTTGTTCCCTGGCTGTGATGTTACTGACCATGGGAGGAGTGGGAATTTACTGAACACAGGAGATGGCCCCAGCCACCCTGTATAGTTTGAAGGCTCTACAGGCTGATGGTGATGTGGAATACTTAGTTCTACTCTGTCTTTCGAGCATGGGTTATAGTAGCTGAATGGACAGAGCTCCTTGCAGATGCTGCACTTATCCAGTACTGATTCAATATGTCATGAGGGACCAGGGGGAAAATACATTATTTGGGAGAAATATTCATTTGGATATCTGTTCTAAATTCTCTGGCTACATCTTGCAAAGATGAAGATGGCTTACCAGTCTGTGGCGTGTCAAGAAAAAGGCACCACCTTCCTCAGTGCCTATCCTGCTGTTGCCCCCAATAGGGAGGCATTGTATGGATTTGAGAAACATGTGGCAGGGATCTACTTGACAATCTGGCCTGCTGTAGCCTCACCATTTCTGTTTCGCTGGCTGAAATAATCAGCCACTTGAATGACAATAGGTTCCTGTGGAATTGTCTCCAACAGCAGCAGAAATGGACAATAGAGAAAGAGGTGTGCTTGCAAGGGAGGGCCCAAGACCTTGTGCTACCGAAGACAGAACAATGACCAGGAACCTATCCCATCTTTAAATCAAGATGCATAGTATTCAGGTTAAGCTGGAGCCTTGGATAGGCCATGTGTCCACTTGCATTATAAAGTGGTTTCAAGGCCCATCTGAGTGGCAAGTCTCCATTTTCAGTGGAATTTCCTACCCTCTGGAGTGTCCAACACTCTTGCCAGATAGCAGGAGGTAGAAGCAAGGAAAAGAGCAAGGAGAGAGGATGCCCTGGCCATCATTTGGTACAAATGGAGACATGGAAATGCCCAGTGGCATCCAGGGAAGGCGATCCACCAAGGAGCGACTACAGGAAGTTGTGGAAGTACCTCCTAATGAAGTCAAAATATAATAACAATGAATTAATATTAACTGGATTATGATCTTCACCAGCTTGCATAGCAGGGTACAAGGAAGCAGTGCAAGGATTTGATGCCAACAAATTTACTGCTCAATGCATTGTGGAAGAAAATGTCATTCACCAATATCAAGCCTGGTGGCAAATCATCACCCGGGTCTTCCCCTGTGCCTCAATATGCCAGCCATTGTGACACAAAAATGAACTACCTGAGGTATTAGTCCCAGTCTGCTTAAAAGAGTCCTGCCGGCTCCTTGGGCAGGAACCTGTGAGTTTGTTCTTCATGATCTACCCATCCTAGAGCCCTTATGGTACACAGGAACCCCACCAGTGAACCACCTCTCCTTCCTTTTTGTTGTTTTGTCTCCCAAAGGAGAAGGAAGAAAACACCAGTGACAGGGATGTCACTGCCACCTTTGCAAAGGAGCAGAATTTTTCAATGCATCTGATTCATGGTGCATGATTTGTGGTGTATTTTTGGTGGTCAATATGATTGTGTTCTTATTAAACTTTCGTATCAAGTCTTTAGCAGAGACTCCAAGGCTGGTTTCCCATTCAAGAAAAAACTTGTATTCAGTCTATTCTGGGAATCATCCATTTCCGTTCAAATTTTTATTCCCAAACTTTATGAGGACTAAATCACCAAAATCCATAGGAAAAAAAACCCTCATAAAAACAGGTATCGGTCCCGTTTTGCAGGCTAGCCTGCTTTTTTCTTTTCCTTTGGCAATGGTACAGGACTATTCCGGGAGGAGATCATGTCTTTCAGGCTGTTTCCCCCCATATCCTTCTGGCCAATGCCTGCAGCCATTGTGGGGGCGCCATTAAATGGGTGGAGATTCAGGCTCGGGAAGGTTTGCCCCCAGTCCTTGCCATCCATGCCATGCTAGAGTTTCTCTCATCTTTTCTGTATGGAGATCAAAAAAAGTGTTGGATCTTTGGACATAGATTTCCCCTTTTGTGAATGCCACTGTAATTACAAGAGATATGTTACATTTTAACAGCAGGCAGAATCTGACAATCATCAGAGGGAATCTTTTTTAGTCCCGCTCGGTTCTCTTCTCTCTTCGAACCTGTGCAGGAACCATGATCCCCCCTCCTCCCCCCACCCCCCTCCCCTCGTTCCTTTAGTGAATGCAGGGAGCATCTGATCTGAAAGAGAGAGGGATCAGTTGGCCCTGGATATCTGTTCTTTCACTCAGCTGACTCTGCGCAAAGCTGCTGCCTTTCCTATAACATTGTCTCCTTGGAGGACCTGCCATTTATCCTGGCAGGATGCATAAATGACCATTTCCATTTCCGTTTGCTCCCTTCCCCATAGGTATGGCTATTAATCAGGGGCAGGCTTACAGGGTTTGGATCCCCGCTTTATGAAGTCAGGGTATGAAGCAAAAGAGAGGGGAGGGGTTTCCCCTTGTCAATTCACATAAAAAAAACTATAAATGGGAACAGGAAAAATGGAACTCAATGCTGATTAAATTAATCTGGATTTAAAACCAGATTTTTTTCTTGAATGGGGACACAGCCCAAGAGCTGTGGTAGTAGCAGGTAGGGGTGTGCACGGAGCCATTTTCCCACTTTCTATTTGAGGCAACTAGAAAGTGGGAAAATTCAGCTCTAGCCAAATACTACACCCCACGGATGTGGGGGTATTCGGATCCAGGCACGGACATTCTATAGAATATCCATGCCCAGAACGAATCCCCCCCCCCAAGTCCCAACGCACACTTGTCCCCTTCAACTTCAGCTGCTTTGTTCAAGCTGTCAGTTACTTCACTCGCCGCTGCTTGCTATCGTGTTCTCTGGCTACGGCTTCACGTTTAAAGGGACAGCAAGCACTGCCACTTGTATCTCTTGGCAGAAGTAACCGCAAGCAGGCAATAGGCAGTATCAAACAAAAGTCAATCTTTATTGAACAACAGTTGAAAAAACAAACTTAACCAGCTCTTTCTCTCTTAATAAACTCTAGCTCTCAGGACCCTGTCTTTCCTTCCCCTCAGGACTCCACAGAATCTGATTCCTAAATCTATCCCACTTGTTCCTGAGTAACGGTCAGATTAAGAACCCCACTTTCACCAGCTCTGTTCTTTTATCTCTCTCCCCAAGGTACGTCTATTCCCTTATTGACTGTCTCTCAGGCTGGCTTCCCCCTCCCAACTGGATTGAGCAAGCCACGCCCCCTCTATCCTAACATCTTTCCCTATCTGTCATCTATTTTCTTTCCCATTTAGTTTCCTTACCAGGGGGCATTACAGTGGGCCACTGTGTGAGACAGGATGTTGGACTAGATAGACTGTCCTGATCCAGCAGGGCTCCTCTTATGTTCTTCCGTAGTCAATGGTCTCCTTCTTAATTTGGTATGTTAACATCCTGTGATTCCCTCATTGCCAACTTTGCTCTTTCAGTACCTCAATGACATCCATTTGTAATGTGCAGCCATCTTCTTTGACATGTTTGGACTGCCCTCCAAGGATACTAATCTCAAACCACTGAGCCTGTTTAGTATTATTTCTTAGAATGTATATTTTATTTCTATATTTTCTGTTTATTTGTTGTGCTTTCTGTTTAATTTTGTCGTGTATTATCATGTAAACCACTTTTCCAGTTTTTGGAAATAAAACAGACAGACAGACCCTGAGTAACTAATAAGTAATATATTAACTAGTTTGAAGAAATTGTTCCATTATCTTCTTTAAGAATTCCTTGGCATCCTAGGTCTGCCTAGATATTCCATAAATATTTACTTACTGATAGTTTAAGAATTGATTGTTTCCCTTCTCAGGGGATGTCATTTAAGGCAATATATGAGAACACAAATGTAAATACAATAGAGCACTGTAAGCATGTTAAAATCAATAAAACTTCAAAGCATTCAATAAAAAGCACCATAGCAGCCTACATTTGCACTTCAAAAATTCATTTTTAAAAATCAGGATTTCATCCATTTTAGTCCTGCTAATTCTATTTTGGATAGATTCCCAGAGAGATGGCAAAATGGCAGACAAAATATGACCCTTTTGTCCTCCATCAAAGCCTCACAGACAATGTTACAAAGAACCAATCATCCCCACTAAATTTGAAAAAAAAATACACTGTGTTTAGTTGATAGGGATGGAACTGCCCCATGCCTACTTCATATCATAAGTTCCATACACAAATGATTTCATTTCACTGAAAAATCAGCCAATGACTTCACTTTGTGTTTGAAGACAGTTTTGGTTGAACCCACCCTAAAAAATATTGAATAGCAGTAGAGAGGACGTGATACTTGGCTCATTGTATGGCCTTCTGCCATTATGATTTAATAATGGATAACATAGTCTGAAATCAATTCATTTATTTCAGAGTCAACTATCTGCCTTCTGAAATGAGCTTTAAAACAAATAAAGTGGAATATTGATGCAGTTAACCCAAGCATGACTTTGTTCACTGATGTGAATCCTACTCAGTCTATTTATGTAAGCGCCCCTTCCTTCATGGAGTATCTTTTCTGAGATTTTTTTTTTTGGCATTTTTCACTGAACTGTGGGGCAAAAGCAGAAAAAGAAAACCATTCCTCTCCCTCACCACCTTGTCAGTACTACGCAGCTTTTATTTGATTTTTCTACTCTCAGTGAGCAGTTCTTAAAAGAAGACATTCTGGGAGTCTGGGGTTGTTTTGTCTGCTAATATTGAAGTGTCTAGCATCTCTAAAGCTTGTTAAAGAAGATTTAACATAATGAATGGCAGCATGCTCATTAAAATGTGGGGAGGGGGATATGGGGGATTTCAAGCAAATGAGCACAAAGTTTTCAACCATTCAAGCTGCACCAGAAAATGACGAACAACAAATCCCCACAGGAGCCCTATGAGTTGGCTGCGTTATTAATGAGAATGTGTGATTTGGTGCAAATGAGTCATACCGAGCTGCGGCTCATTCCTGTATTCTTAAATGTCTCATTACAGCATATGTCAATATGGCAAGGTTATAACTACCAGACACACAGAGACAATGACAGCGACAGTATAGATGCCGGTAACAGCAGTATGTTGCCAAGCTAAATATTTAATATACAGTGTGTGTGTGTGTGTGTGTGTGTGTGTGTGTGTGTGTTTTAACTCTTTGGATGAAATGTTCTCAGAGCAATATTTTCCTGTGTTTTAACAATCTGTTCCTTGGCATGCTGCTCCATACAGAGCGAGATGATTATCCAATTCATTTTAAATTGCTACTGTATTTGAAGGTTTACAGAACAAACAGAGACATCACATCAAAATGCTGTTGACTTGCAGAACCCTCCTTTTCATCTTTTGATAAATCCTCTGCTGCTTCTCCCACACACACACCTCCTTACTTGTTTTCAGTTTTTCTAAAAAGAATATTTAGCTGCCCACAAATTAAAATCAAGCTAAAAGAAAATGAAAGGTAAGCTACTGGAAGACACACTCCAAAGCAGTTATTACAATAGTCTACTGTATTGTCATTTAAAAAAAAAAAAACCTTTGATTTCTATAATACATAGGATTTTGCAGGCACAGAGTTGTTATACGATAATCAGAACTCTAGCAGTATTGACCTCGTTTTATCACCTACATAAAATAAAAAGCTCTCCTGAGCTCTGCTCTTCTGCAGATCTATGTGAGCTAAACAGAAAACAATTAGTCTAGGAAATTAACTTCAGTCTAGGAAATTAACTAATACAACATTTGTGAATGTTATTCAGATAATCTGATAACATTAGATCCATTAAACTCACCACTTCTTCAGCTCTTACATTCATTATCTGTACTGTAATTCGCTTTGTAAGTCTGGAAACCCCATGAGATGATGCCTATGAAAAATTTAAGTTCTCCTGATTAGCATCTTAAATTTTAAAATAATTTCTCCCTTTATTTCCCTCATAATATCTAATGGAATAAACATGATAACTAAGTTGCGACTTTAGTGATTCTATTACTTTCATAAAATGTTCGTAGTACAGCAAAAGAGCAAATAAATCTGAGCAAAATATAGATACTATCATTTCATTTATTAAATTTCATGGAGTAATACACATTTTGAAGGAAGAGTAAGAACAAAACTGAGAAGTCATTTAGATATTCTGTTTATATATTAATTTGGTGCTTTAATTCCAAAAGAAATCTAGGAACCACTTTCTTTACATACATTATTCATTGTCTTCAAAGTGTGGAATCCTGCCAATAAAACTAATAATTATCCCAGGATAAATGTACTTTAATGATATTTCAAATATAGCTACTTCAACTTCGCATAAATTAGAGCAGCTTTAGGATTTTTGGTGATGAATAAAATCTTTCAGATGCTATGACTTTAAATTAATTTATGTTGAACACAGTGGGTACCAGATTCAGTTCTGGTTGCCATGGCAACAGACACTGAAAATTTAAACATCGAGTAGCAGGCTGAATTCTCCACAAAGAGAGCTCTTTCGCATTAAAATTATATACTACTGAACATTAAACATATCTACATCCAAACTACTTTGAAAAAGAACATACCATTCAATCATTGCTTCTAAAGAGTGATCATTCAGATAGCATGCTCATTTCCGCTTCAATTTCTCTGAGATTTAAAGAGTAAAGAAAGCATCTTATAAAACGATCAAACAGCTAATTATCAAAAGGCAATGGAGAGGAGAATCAAAATGCATAAAAAGATGCTGCATTCTAATAATAGTTTGATCATTGATCTAGTTTGTTGAATAAAAAAGATGCTGAGCTATATATTTCTCTGGCAAAACAAAACCAACACACTTATAAGACGTAAGTTAAATGAACACAGCTAATCTCTGAATTCTGAAGCTCAGTGATGCATACTGATTTCTATGATGGTTCTTTAACAAGCTATAAAATTACTGGATTTGTGAGTATGTTTTGAATTTATCCATGCAATAATCTATGTATCCATGCCTTATCTGTTCTGTCAAATAGACATCTACATGAGAAGTAATGAAGCCAAATGGTAGATCTTGTCAGTAATTGCTGTTCAAGCAATTATCAACAGATTGTGATGTCATGCCTGCACTATTTCTGAGTTCTAGGATTCTTTCTTTCTCTCTCCCCCACCATCAACCATTACAGGACATCCCACATTGATTTGTGTGGTTGGTCTGCAAGTAGCATGGAAAATCTGATCAAGATTTGTTTATTTTGACATACTTGTTGGAATTTACTCGGACATGGCTACAGACTCCTCTCTCAGGCCACATCCCCATACACTCCATTTAGTCCAAACTGGATAAAATTTAGTCCAAATATGGAACCGAGACCAAACTGACCTGTCCCCATGCGACTGACGAAAGCGCGGCCTCAATTTGAATATGCCTGTCCCCATGCAAACTGTGCTAAAAACCCTGCTCAGGGAAACAGCATCATTTTCTCTCCACCCCCTCTCTCCTGAAAGGAGCCGGGCTGACATCACCAACCCCTATGCAACCCACTGTAGCAAGGGCAGGGAAATACCACCCAATGCCCCTTCCCCAATCGCAACTGCTGGCCATTTTTAAACAGTGATCAAACAGAAATGAGCCTCTTCTCTCTGTAATCTAATCGTCAGGTAAACATAAAAGAAGTGATTGCCAGTTTGACAGGTAAAGATGCAGTGATGAGGGGGAGTCATCTGGCCCTTGCTGTCCCACGAATCTCTTCCTGCAACCCTTATTCCACACCTGCTCTTTGATCACCGGCAAGCAGCTTCTGAAGTTTGCCAGCTAAAAAGCTAACCAAAGCCACTACAATGTTTAGAGGCAGTTTAGCAGAGAAGCACTTCTCTGCTAAACTGCCTCTAAACATTGTAGCAGCAAACTACGATCTTGGAGCTGTATAGCTGCAGCTACTGGCCAGAGTGCTTGCTTGGGCTTAGGAGTTGGGAGGAAGACTGTCTGCCTGGCCCATATGTCCTAACCTGTGCAGATTTCAAGACCCAGGAACGAAATCCTCAGTACTGAAGTTTACAGTGAGGGTGAAAACTGACTTAACTGCACATCTTGGATTATGCAAACATTAGCCGATCCTGAATGGAAGCATGCACAATAAAGAAAGGAAGAGTAGATTTGGGCTCTGAGCTACTAGATGTGAGGAAAACACTATCCACTTTGCCATTATGGACTGGCCAACCCTAACATGATCCATCTGAATTAAAAAAAAAAAACATCTTTGCTTTCTGCTTTCATTATTCTTCCTGTGGGTCAATGGGAACTAAGGAATGCAGCTGGAACAGATTCAAATACCCTCTTTAAATGCATCCTTGACTGACCTGATTATTGTAGACTTGGATTGTTGCATCTAGAAACCAAACAATGAATAGTTAGTCTACAATAACAAAACATTATTGTGCATGTTGAAGCAGAAAGTATCAATTTACAAAATGAAATAAAAAGAAAAGAAACACAATGAAGGGAATCTGTTCCTCCAAGATTCAGCTTCAAGGAAGGGTTAGACAAACTTATGGATGACAGATGTATCAATGGCTACTAGAATGGATGCCTAAGTACATCTTTCGGGCTGGCGGGACAAGCAGGATCCTTTTAAGGCCTTTTGCTGGGATTTGAGAGCAGGAAAAGGTTTGCCCTTGTCTCTGCTTGAGATGCCTGTGGACAATTGGTGGCCCACTGTGTGCGACAGAATGCTGGACTGGATGGGCTGTGGCCTGATCCAGCAGGGCTCCTCATATGTTCTTACGTACTTATATCTTTTAGTATTATATCATCAGCACTCACCAGAGCCATTTTTGGCCATGTCTGCACTGGGCCAGTTGGATCCCACTGGGATGCTTCATCCACACTATGGAGCAATTTACACAGAGACCACATCTCTCTGTGGACTGCTCTTTCTGCATTAGAAGAGACATTGGAATGGACTATGATACACAAAAAAAGAGTTGTCCATGCTGTATTCCACCTGGACTACTAGATCAGTCACCTGTGTGTGGACAGCATACCAGCACTGGACCAGTATATTACAGCTGAAATACCAGCACCTGGGAACAGCGCAAGAAGCGTATTGCTTCTGGACACTCAGCCAAAAGAGACTTGGCCAGCAACTTTGAAAGCTGGGAACAAACCAAAGTAAGCCCATGATATCCACACAGAATTTGGACAGCTCTTGGTGCACACTTATAGCAGCCCAGCTCATCATAGACAAGGCTGCATGTTTTAGGCCAATGCAACACTCTGCACCATGTGGAATAGGAATATGCATGATTTTTTTTCATTCATTTTGCATCGAAACAAATAGAGTACTTTGCATTTGTGTGAATGGAGCCCCCACAAACGTGGGTGGATTCAATTTTCACATTGAACATTCAATGAATTTTTCACCCAAGGGAATAGTCAGACGAGCTGTTAAATCACTGTAAATCTGACTGTGACTGGGTCTATCTTTTCTCTGTGACTGATGTGAATGAAAGAAAGATCTGTGAGACTAAACTGTTGGACTAAACTGTGCAACTACAACAAAGAAAGAAGAAAAGAATCTGCCCAACACCAAATCCCAAGAACAAGTCAAGATATAATTTCTCCAATATATATAAATTTAATCATCAACCAGTACCACCATAAAGAAATAAGAGAATCTGCAGTGCCATGAGCAAGGTGCAAAAACGGAGCACTTGCGACTTCAATGGCCAGAGCTAGTTCCTCAGCCCTAAAGGCAGCAGAATCTATCATCATTCAGATCCTGCTGATAACAATTCCTTAACCAGCATATCTTCATAACTGTAGAACTTGCAACAACTTGAGATGCTGCTAGCTTTGTATTCCCCATAGATTTTTTTTCCATGTTGATGATTCACTCAGCTTTTTGAAATAATTTTTTTTTCTAAAACAAGTTACTCAAAGACAATGACATTCAACAGTGTCGACCTGGAAGAGTATGTTTGTTGAACGTGTTTTTATTTATGTATTGCATAGAACAAAATCACTTGAATTAGTCAGTATACTAATGTTCTTTAGAGCATTGGAAATAACTTTCCTGACACCTGTCAGGGAAAAACATGATGAGTCATCCACTTATGAAAATACAGCCATTTTGAGAATAATAGTACCAGCCTCCACACATTGTCTTGCTATTGAAAAGGCAAAATGGTCAGCACTACAATATACTGAAAGATAATTAGGACATTTCCTACAGAAAAATGAATACTATCTGCTACTGTTTCCTTACACAGGCTAAAGATTAGGAAAGCTTCAAACAATCTGAGAAAAATGGATCAGGGAGACATGGAACACCACAGAACTTTCTTCTAAATTTGGAGAATTTCTCTTTCACAGTTCTTCCTCTCCTCTATTTGTGTGCCTATTTTTATGCTCTTTTATGTGTTGCTAACATGTATCTTTGAATATTTATATATGTCTACATCTATATCTCTAGAAATACCCTCCAGTCAGGCTCACAAAGAGACCCTTCCCCAGCGCTCTCTTAAATCAAAATACGACCTTTTGCCTAGTTCAGTGAAAAAGAGTGTATGGTGGGCAGCTTTTCCCCTAGCCTGTAAGGAGTGTGCGTGGACTGTAAGAGAAAAGGTGAAAAGAGAACTTGGATCTGCTAGAATATTACTAAAACGGCAAACCCAATGAGAGGGTTTATAGGAAACAGATGAAGGAACTATAAATGTTCATCATCCACACTCAATGAGAAACACAAAGCTCAAATATCATGAAGAGAAATCAAGAGGAAACTGTTAACACAACTGGAGATTGACAGGCTACACGGAACATGTCTAAACCACAATAATACTGATGAAATCTTGGAAATACTGAGTCTTTCCGTACTTGACTTGTAGTACAGATGGTACAGTCATACCTCATGTAGCCGTATCTTAACCAGAAACTGCTTCATGTGTCCCAGAGCATCCCACAAACAGAATAAGCATGGTGCAGTTCATCATTATCAGTTTATTGATTAGTCAAAAATAGGGATGTGCGCGAATATTCATAGCATCCAAAATTTGTACAAATTCGTACGAATCCAGACATTTGAATTTGAATCAAATATTGGCACATTAGAAGACTGACATTTGAATTCGAATTGAATGATTTGGAACATTCATATGAAGCTTTGTTATGTTCATGAACCTGGGGAGATGGGAAAGCATCTTCACCAGTCACATCTGCAATGGATCCAGATTGGATTCAAAGTGGATTGAGAGTGGGGTCAAAGTGGATTCAGGGAGGATTTGACACATTCAGAATAGATATGTAGGAGATTCAAATTGGATACGTCAGGGATTCATATGCAAATCTTATCAAACATTCGTGTTGAATTCATATCAATTGTATTGAATTCAAATCCTACCACATTTGAAGAGAATCTATTCAAATACAATTATTTTTTGCATTTGATTTGATATATTGTGCGCATCCCTAGTCAAAATTGACCAAACAGACAAAGATTACTTAAAACCAAATAAAAAATGAAAACCAACTGAACATTAGAATCAATAATCATGAATATGGGAGCTGAGCTGCAGACTCAGCTTTAGTTCGCTGTTGTCGACGTCCTGTCCGGACAGGCAGGAACATTCAAATTTACCTGATACTGCAGACTGAGTGCTCATCGTTCTGCAGTAGGTAAATTCAAAGTAGCAGTGGCATAATGCATCACCGCTATGCAGTATAAGGGGTCAGGTGTGACACCCATGCCCGTAAGTCTGGACACATCCCATCTTCTGAGGTACCTTTTTGTGTTATGTCTGAATACAGCCCAAATATGGGTTTTGAGGGCTTCAAATTTATATCAGAGTTCTCTATTTCAATCCTCCACCTAGCATCCTTGAAATGTTTTCTTGGTGGGTTGTGCTGTCTTACCACAAACTTTTTTATTTCATTGTGACCAATGTGAAGTATCATTTGTCAATTTTTATAGCCTCTGCCAAAGCTTTTAGGGTTTCTCCTTTTCAGCTGTTATCATGGGCAAGGCTGCTAAAATGACCAGAGGTGTGTGCTGGAAGACCAATAAGCAAGCAAAAGGTCAAGAACTAATTCCAAAAGAGCCACAGGAACCTGGATTCTTTTAAAGATTATTTTGGTCAGAATGTAGAAACAAGTTCCAAGTTGCAATGCTCTCCAGGTGGGTTGTATTGCTTCTGCTTGCAGAAGATAAAATTCCAATATGTCATGTTGAATTTAGCCATTTGTTGAAATCGAAAATAAAGAGTTCAAGGAACATAGCCTTCAGCCATGAAAAATATCTTTCCTTGCCTCCTCCCCAACCCTCCCCTTTCAAATATGCACACATCATATTCTGTGCATCAGGCACCCTCACTTTACATGTTTAGGAGGGCAGTGACAATGCACTTTGTTGCCTTGGCCTTTGGCTAAATGAGGATATAGTTTTTTCTCCCCATTTCAGACACTTTTATTGCTTTAATATTTGGCTTTAAATGTTGTAACCCAGACGCCTTTGGGCATCGGCAGGGATAAAAATGAAATTAATTAATTAATTAATTAATTAAATGATTTTACTCATTTGATACTGTATGTGCATGAACCCCTTGGTGCACCAGAGTCACTCCGTAAACATATGTCCAACTCCAGCTATATCATCCTCTGCTCAAGATTTGCAAACACAGTTTAGCACAAGGGGGTCCCTGATAAATTATTGCATCTCTATAGGTTATGCTCCCAAACAACAGGAAAATATGTATGAGCAAATGGGAAACTATGTATGAGTTTGTGGTAGACATGAGAAAAGCTGTGGTAGACATGAGAAAAGTGCCACACTGTTATTCAAACTGTCTGAATAGTGCCCCAACAAAAGACCACCTGTTTGATCAGAATAAAGGCATTCCCACCTTGTTCATTCAAAGCTGAATGCCTGATAAGTAATATGCAGCATTCTATGAAATTCAAGCCTTCCTGGCAATCCTGCACTGAGCAGGGTGTTGGATTGTATACCTTAGGGGTCCCTTCCCACTCTATGGTCCTTGTGATCTAGATCAGTCCAGGGGCCTGCTGTTTGCACACTAGGCCCCACTTTTTCTTGGATTGGCATGTCTGCTCTAGACTCAAGCAGCTCTTGTCCTGAGTGGCTAGAGAGCTGTGGCCATGACTGAGGGTGCCTCCAGACAGTAGCAAAAACTTTGCAGATGGTGCTGATCTGGCAGTCATGTGATTGGTCACATGACCATCAATCAGCAGCAGCAGCACAGCAGCAGCAGAGAAGTATGCTGTTAAAGGCTGCTGTTTTATCGGCAGCTTTTAACTTTGCCCTTTCCTCACCTAGGGGGAAAATGCAGCGAAGATCCAGTCATCCTGTCTGGATGATGGAACGCAGCCATGCAGAAGCTCCACTCTCCCTGTGCAGCTTTCCCTCATCACCTCGGGACAACAGGAAGCAGACGTGCAAGGAATTCAGAGCTTTAAGACAGCTTTAAGCTGTCTGGACACACCCTGAGTGGCCATGTGGCTGCAGCTGCTCAAGTTGGGAATCGACTGGCTTCCATCCTGAGTGGCTGTAGCCATCTGAATCAGGACTTGGCTGGTTCCTAGCCCAAGGGGCTGCAGCTGTGCAGCCCCAAGTAAGCAACCCTTTTTCCTAGAGCTGCCACAGCCCTAAGAAAAAGGGCTGCTTGCAACTCAGGACAGGAGCTGGCTGAATCCCAACTCAAGTGGCTGCAGAAGTGGACAGGCAGGTGTCTGATTTGCTTGGTGGTGGTGTGGCTGCTGACCAAACTGAGTCACCGCTTGCCAATGATTTAAGCCGTTCCTCTGGAGCCTCTCAAGATGGGACATTGCAGCTTCTCCACAGGCTGTCCACAAAGGTAACAAAACTTCAGCTGTTCTTTTTACACCTGAAGGCTGGCCTATGAACATAGACCTGCTCATGCCCAAAGGCTCAAACCTTCCCTATTCAGACAACTAGCAAAGTTGAGGAATACCTTCGGCTCACCCTTACTGCTAGCATATCCGCAAGACTGAGCCCTGGTACAATGTCATCATGCTTCCAGCATATCACTCCCAAAATTTGAATTTAAGATAAAATCCTGCACTACTATGTTTACAACGCTGCCAAGCCACTGGAGGATCAGGACGAATGACTTCAACACCACACCGGATTGAATTTCCAGGCCCTCACCACATGCACAGAAATAACAAGAGATGTAGTGCTGTGTTGAAGGAGGCTGCCATAGTACGGCAACTGACATTGCAAGGAAATGCTGAGGGGAGCTAAGAGCCGGCATTTCCCTGTGCTGTCTGGAAACAGCCTCAGAGCATTTGGTACAACTCTCAGGAAGTACAACACACTATATAAATTTTGAATTCACCACACAGCACTCTTGGATGAGAAATATGCCTTCCTCATAACTCCAGAAGCAGAACTGGGAGTGAAAGCCTTCTAGAATAATTGTGTAATCCTTTTGACTGTGTCAAATACAAATTTTATCATTTGGCCTTTTTAATTTCACTTGTCAGAATGAAAGAAAACAGTACCTGAAGTGATCCCCAGCATGTCAGGAGAAATGGGAAATTTGGGACCACATGTTAACTGCTCAAAAGGAAAAAGAAGAAGAAAAGGAAGAAATGATGTGGCTGGAATGCAAATCTGCCTTCATTTATTCTCCTTCCGCAGTGCTGGAGAGGGGAAGGCATTTCAGGCTATTTTCATGGAGGAAAATAAAACATATTTTACATGAGGAAAGGGATGGGGGTTAATCAAGGTTAAGAAAAAATGTCACCACGGTGGCAACCCCTACTGAAAACCACTTGCATTAACAATAGCATGGGAGGAATTTTAACCTCAACAGAGAAGGAGAAATTTTGCCAGTAAAGAGCTTTTCAAGTTGGCACTTCGTCACTCTCTGTGTGTTTTGTGTGTGACAGAGACAGTGTGTATGGCAAACTTCTTAGGTAGCCCTCAACCAAACTGATGCCTTATGGATGTTTTAGGAGAAAATCACCATTATATGTTTTGGTTTTTATTCATTTTTTTTAATCCAGTAGTTTCTGTTCTACTTTTGGTTCTCCCAACCAGAATGGCTTGTTTTGTTTTTTCTGAATCCACATATTAGTATGAATTGGTTTATGGTATAGGAAATTAGTATATGAAAACATTTCTGCACATTAATGATCAAATTTGATATATAAATGTATGCATTTGAGTGTATGGATGCTTTTCCACTGTCACCAGAAGTACCCATTAAGTACCCATTAATGGGTACAAAAATGCCATTACGTACCCATTAACGGGTACTTAATGGGTACTTTCAGTGACAGTGGAAAAACACGCTATGTGCAATGTACAACTCATCCCAGGGAAGCGAAGGTGGAAAAACATCCATACTAGGCGTGTGCATGAATGTATTTTTTGCATTTGAATCTGAGTCAATTCAAATATTTGAAAATTCAATTCGTTTCAAATTTTAAAAATCTGGATTTTTGAAAATCTGATTCAAATATGGATTATTCAAATCCGCACATTCGGAAATTCAATCCGTATTCAAAAATGCAAACGTCGATAACATTTGTATCCATTTTTCAAATTTGTATGCATCCGTATGCATCCTGTTTTCATCCTGTATGCATCCCATTTTCATGCCACATTATGAGCACATATACGGATAATTTTTGTGCATATTAGTATATGATAAATACGGATCTATTCATTTGAATTATTTGAATATCCGTGTCAGATTTTCAGAAATCCGAATGTCAAAATTTGAATGTTTTTAAATCCGATTCGAATTCGAATATCGATATTTGTCGGATTTGAATAAAATTTTTAAATTTTTGAATATTCGTGCATGTCCATAGCCCTTACTATGAGCAGGGGTGGCTAAATCAGGATTCTTCATGTGTTGTTGAACAACAAATCCCATAATGCCCTGAGATCAGCCATATTGGATGAGTCTCATGGGGCCTGTGGGGGTCTTATAGTTTACTTAAATTTGTGGAACTATATTTTCACCATTCCTTCTCTACATGCAGCTCAGATTTTTAATGCCCTCTCTGTGTTCGAGTGAAATATTGACCACAATAAAATACAATCCTTTTTGGTACTCCTACTTTTCATCACCACATTTTGTAAGACCTATAAATAGCACACAATTAAATAGTAATTTACTCAAGAGTGCCAAGTGTAAGTACAGCTGGGATTATTTATAGAATGCTTCACAAACAACCCCAAACTGAAAGAATGCAGACAGCTCTAGATGCACGTTCTGCCTGCCAGACTTGCCACAGCTGATGTCATTTCCAAAATACTGTGATTTATCCCCAAAGCTGTATACAGTTTATAATAACGATTCACATTTTCCCCTCCAGCAACAGAGTGATAAATCTCAACTTGGTGAGATAATGTGGAATGTTTTGAGAATGAAGTGGAATTCCTATGGCAATGACTTCTCCCAGTTCTGCCTGTCTGTGATTCATCACAGGTTTTGATGGAACTTCATTCTATCCTGCCCTATAGCATAAGGTCATCATAAAGGAGATAGTTACCAAAACTATATATAGATGGTACAGGACGCCAATCAAACCACACTATATAAATAAATCCCTTCATCAAACCTGTTGGAGATGGTGGCCCAAAATATGGTGCCAAGCATTGCCTCTAGGTTGGAGAGACAGGCAAGATGCCTCTAAAGGCCATTTGCAGGGAGTCAAATTTCAGAAAATTGACTCTCAGCTTTGAGATTATTCAAGGTCAATTAACTGTGAGTGGACTTTGGGTTATACCCGTAAACAAGGATATTGTCTACTTTGCTGCTGGCTGGTCTAGACAAAGTAATGCAAAAGGCTAATTTTTTATTTTTGAAACAGTTTCAGCTGCTCCTGGAGAGGGCTGTCTGCACACTGCCACCACCATTCTAGTGCTCATTAAGGCTGCCCCAGTCTTCACTGTGTCCACAGTTTGACCAGAAGTAGCTAGTGAGCTCCCAATCAGCAGCATTTGCACCCGCTTCCCAGTGTAACACTGTAAGTGGACATGGTGCTGCAGCTGTGTAGTTGCATGATGTGTCCCAATCGTAATAGCAATCCAGCTTGGCCAGGCCAAGCCATCTGCACTTCAGGACTGCATTAGTAATTGAAGTGCAAATGGGTCCCTCTGTGTCTGATCTTTGCCTCACTGGATCTTAATGTTAAACCACTTTGGGGAGCTTGACAGCATTCCACAGCAATATATCAGATTGCTTTGTCCGGACTTATCTGTTTCAGTGTGGTCTTTGTCAGTGAGCTTTAAAAAAAATTGTGAGTTTATTTACACTTACCTAGAGGGCACAGATTAAAGTATTTTTGGGATGGCCATCTCCACCCTGGAACATCTGAGAGCATCCCAGAGCATCCCCATCCTCCTTAGTTGTGCAGCAGTAAAAACTGTTCCACAGCTTGACTGGGGTCATGTTCCCACTTGATTTTTTAAAATCCATATTCAGGACCAAGTGCACATTCTGGGTGTCCCCATTTGCTTGAGGATAACATGGGGTGAATTTGAATAGTGTAGTTCTCACTCAACACAAATCCCCAGGATGGAGAAACAGGACATTTTAATCTCCGCCACTTGTCCAACCCTTGCTAAGCCTGCCCAGCTCAGAATCAGCTAAGCGAAAGAACAGACACAGGGCAAAGCATTAACTCGCACTTTCAAATTGGACGCTCCCTCCATTCATATTAATGGAAAGGCAGCACCTTTGTGCACAAGCAGGAGAGCAAGCAAAAGAACAGACAGACAACACAAAATAATCTCTCCCTTTCAAATTGGAGGTTCGTGGCTCCTGCACAGCTTCAAAGAGAGAAGAGGGGATTCCCTAACTTCTCTGCTTTGAATCAGCTGCTGGGCCTCAGCCTCAGCCTTCCCCTCCTCCCCCTCTCTCTCCTTCTCCCCTCGCCTTACTGTTGCATTATCAGGGGTTGGCTGGCTGATGGGCTACAGCTCATACCAGCCCCCTTAAAGGAAGCTGCTGCAAGGAAAGGACTTCAAACTTGCTTTTAAAATGGAGGGAGAGGGTGGAGGGGGAGGCAATAACTTGACAATGGAACTTTCTCCTGAGGAAAATCAGGAGGGGATGCTTTAACATAGCTACGTGGTTGTTGCTTTTTAATGGGAGTGATTTCCCTCAGTGATTGTTAGCTGCTATAATTTAATGTATCTCTCATAGTTACAGTGGCATTCAGGGGAAATCCAAACCTTCTTTTGATTGGGGCTCTAGCATTGCAGGGATGGCAAGGGGAAAGGGCAGACCTTCCCAGATGTAAAATCCCACCCATCCATGGCAGGCATTGGCCAGAAGCATACGGGAGGCGGGGGTAGTCCAAAAGGCTGATTTCCTGCTCAGATAGTCCAGTAGCATTCGCAAAGGAGAGAAAAAAGCAGGCTGGGATCCAAAACAGGACTGAGAACAGTTTTTGTGAGGACTTTTTTTTCTGCAGATTTTAGCAGGATAGTCCTCATGAAGTCTGGGAATAAAAAAATAAATGGGATTGGATGATCGCGAAAACGGACTGAATTCACATTTAATTTTGTATGGGAACGCACCCTGGGTGTATCTAGTATGCTTCTGGTCAGCTCCTACATGCAGTATTCACACTCCCAGGGTGCATTCCCATACAAGATTAAATGCAAATTCAGTCCGTTTTCGGGATCATCCAATCTCATTTTTTTTTTTTATTCCCGGACTTACTGGTGCAAATGCTGCGTGAGGTTGGTGCAGCTGTGGGTGCACAGTTCCACACCACAACATGATTGCCATTGCCATGGGCCTTGCTATGATGATTCAGACAGTCAAGAATGGACTGTTCGCCCCATAAGCGCTTAGGGGTAGGATGGAAACTGTGTCAGTGCTCACAGTACAAATGCTGGCCCCACCATCCCTAAATATAACTTCAGTGGAATAGCATCCTACTACAGTTACTAGTGAAAAGGCCCTTATTTCCTGGGACAACAAGACAAATGCATTTGTACTTGTTTCCAGTGCTTAGGAAAAAATATTTTTTTGAACTATATCTCCCATGATTTTTATCCATAGTTTCAGATTATCAGGAGTTGTCTGCAATCCAAAATAGAGCAGGAGAGAAAACAAGAGACTTTTTCCAAGATATTAACACCTGCCCTGAATCGGTGCCTAGAAAAGCCAAATGATGAAAATTAGCCAGGCCTGTGCTTCAATTTCCATCATAGCTAGTATTGCCATATAGGTCTTATTTTATTTGGAAATGGCCATTCCAGAAGATGAAATGGACAAAACAAAAGGATCCTTTTTGTCTTTTCCAAATGCTAAAAATGAAATGCTATTTTAGGATGTCATAATTTCAACAGTTTTTAATTTATTTTAACAAGTAAAATACAGTTATATGAAAAGAAAGCTTAAAGGGGGCACAAGAGCAAAAGGAACTGGGCTGATTAAGAAGTGGGCAATTTAATTTCTTCAGGTGTATAAAACTCCAGCATGAATTAATTTACTTCCCGCAGGGTCCTGCTGTTCGCTCTTCTTTCCTCAATCACTGTTTACTTCATAAAATCACCACTCACCTATCTTTTTTTATTATTTAATTTCAGCAGGATTTTCCTATCACAAGGTTGTTGGTACAGTTAAGCCTCTCATTCTACGCTTAATATAGAAACATGTTATTTGAGATTGCTGTAGAAAGCACTGTGAATATTTTAACTTTCGGAATGCTGTTGTTTTAATAGTCTCCCTTCTACCCAAGCAAAGTGTCGCCCTGACTCCTAATAAGGTACTCTGACATCTTGTGAACCTGGTTTCTTTCTCTGTCTCGCATTGGAACTCCCACTGTCTTTTCTTGGATTGTAGTGGTGCTTCCCCCAGGTATTTGTACTGTTTTATCACTAGCAAAGTTCTTGCTAACAGCTGCAACTTCTGGCTCTGCAATCTGGTTTATTTTCCTAAACTGACAGACCATGGAAGGAGTCTGTATTTCTCTTTAATTCTAGTTTGCCCCATTGAATTGGCAACTCCTAGGCATGGAGCACAAAACTGAATTTGTACTGTTCCCCCATCAGGAATGGAGTGGTTCATGGGCAGCTGGGATGTAGATAGGAAGAGCTTCTTTGGGGGTGAGCAGGGGTAATGGCCACTGTTTTTGGCTCTCAAAGAAAATAAAATAGTAAACCTTCTCTGTTCAGGCTGTTAAATTATTGTTGGAGGCCTGCTTTCAGTTCCGACCGTACCAGCTGGGCAACTATAACATACAGAAGGAAGTGTGCTGGTAGGAGGGATGAGTGGGAATATAACATGGTGCTTCTGGTTCCCAAAATGTCTCCCATTTCAGCTGGCCTGAGTAGCCTAGATGACAGCCCACTGGCTGGAACTTCTGCTCCTGGATAAAGTGAATGAATGGGGAAACAGTTGTCATCCAGTACTCTATCCTTCCTTGATCAATGAGCCAACCTGGTTTCATTACAAAAATCCCAAATAGCAGAAACTGGTGCTCACATGTAAACCTCTTCTAGCTTTGCGTGTGTGGATTTTCTGTTCAGCAATAAGCATGATCTGCGGTGGGGAATCAAGGTTGCAAATATCTATCATTCCTGTTTTCCCTGCAGTAACTTTCCAAGTCTGAGTGTAATCTGCTGAAGATGAGAACCTAAGATAGAGTAGGGATTGTCTTGATGCACCAGGTGGCCCACTGCCCACTATCTTCCTTGCTGAACCTTTTGAGGCCATTTAATGGATTATGCTGGAATCACCAAAGCTTGTGAAATAGCATTCAGGCAGGGCTTCCTATGTCCAAAACAATCACAGACCTCTCCAATTGATACCCTGCACTTTGCCTTATTCTGAAATATATTCCAGACTAGGAACCCACTATCTGCATGCTAGTGCAAACTATGGAAGGCCTCAGGTAAGGCCTGCCATGGTCTGCATTAGCTTGTAGCCAGCAAACCGCTGTCCTGAGATATATTCCAGAATAAGGCTGTGCAGAAAGGGCCCTGATCCCAGCTATTTAGCAGGACACATTCTGTCTTCAGCTTTTTTTTATCCCCTGTTAGGTGAGACAATAGTTTTCTGGGGATGGAAGACCTCTCTTTAACTTCATTAACAAATGTCCACCTGGGTAGACTAGTTGCTGAAACTGAAACTCTCTAAGGGCAAGTCAAGTGATTAATATAAACTACCCCTAGGATCCAAGGGTGGTTCCACACTGGCTGGTTAACCAACCTTTTAGGACAGATTTTAAAAACCCAGACACTTACCTTCCACACTGGATATCTCCTTTGTGACTCTTTGCAGTGTCCACTTCCACATTTCCATGCATGAGATCCATTTCTAAAATGGGTCTCACCACCGAAAACTGGATTAAAATGAGAACCTAAAAAATAAGGTCTTCAATCCGTCCCTTCGCCTGGATACATGTGGAAGCAGGATGTTTCTGCACATGGCCAGGCGAAGGGACGGATGTCCTGGTGGCTGCCATGTCGGGAGAGGCGGAAGCAGGATGGCCTGCTTCTGAAGCCCCTCCCTCGTGCACCGCGTGCTGCCAGAAACACGTGGTAACTGGGGGCTGCCTGCTCCACTTCTGCAGCTCTGGGGGCGGTGTCAGAGGTACAGGAATCCAGCAGACTTTTGAATGGGCTCTGTGCCTTTTGCACAGCACCCAGACCATCCGTCCTGCTGGATCCAGCCTCCCCACACATGTGCAGACACATGAGGGCCCTTCAGATCCATCCAAAATAGGGACAGATCCTCAGGAGGTCACATCGCCAAAAAATGGATCTTCTTTGATCCGTTTTCCAGCGGCAAATGTGGAAACACCCTAAATGACTTCTCAAGAGCTCTTGAGAAATTTCCTGTAATCTTCACTGCTACCTAAACTAGGGAAATGTAGCACTGTGTAGTACAAAACATGGGGGAGTGCAATCTGTTTGCAATAAAATGAGACGGAAAGCCTCAAAAGTGACATCAGCAGAAAACTTGAAGTGAACCTAACCAATTTACTTCATGGAAGTGATGTTAGTGAAGAAAAAGTTCTTCTCTGCCACCATCACATCTGCACACTGTAATCCAAGTGAGTGGTTTTGAGCAGTCAATGGTCTCTTGAACTCTGATGCTATTGGAGATATATTAGACCTCTCAGGGGTTTTTCCTACATGGCTTTTATTGCAGCTTGAAAACAATTTGAATTTTCTTTGGCCCCATTACAGATTGGGTTTCCACATTTTCTGAGGAGTAAATCACTAAAATCCGCAATAAAAAACACCTGAAAAAACAACTCACTCCCCTTTTTGCTGCCATCCCTCCTTTGCAGAGGAGTTTAAAGTGTTCAAGTCTCCACCACCACCCCTCTTTCCTCAGCAGACCACTTCACGGTGGATAAAAACTTTCATTTTCACCAACTTCACACTGATAACAACTAACAAGTTTCACTTTCACCCAGTCCACTTCACACTGATGACAAGTTTCATTTCATGCCCACATTTCCTCTCACTTTCTCCTGTTTCACCTGGGGAAAGACAGCTTGGCTGGCTCCTTCCTGCATGAACCAACCATGGTGGGTGGGTGGGAGAAAGGTGTGATAAAGGAGAAAGTGAGGGGAAGTCATAGGCAAGGAGGCTTAGGGAGGTGATTTTGCACAACACTGGAGCATTGAGGAAGTGATTCCTGTAGTTGTGGGGGAATCACTAGTTTGAAATTACACAGTTGTGCAAAAGAGGCTGGGTATAGGATCAAATGATGGAGCTGAAATTCCACACCCTTGGCCATGTCTTTGTGGGATTCAGCCCAATTGGGAGAGAGGGGTGGGCACCCCAGCTGACAAAGTGCAGGGAGGAAAACATTCACTTTCCCCAATACATTTTTGAAGCGTTTTCTATGAGAACAGAACTGGGGTTGACTGTAATTTAAAATGAAAAAGAATGGGAACAGCCAGAGTGTGTGTTTGCATCAGGTTTAGCTTTGTTTCATTTTAAAAAACTCAAGTGAGAATGCAGCCTGTGTTAATATGAGCAATGCTCAGAAAATTAAAACTCTTGCATCTGGGCTGAACTGGCTGCCACGTTGATACAGATCCAGTGGATGTAACCTTGGACTACCTTGTGTCCAGTTAAATTGGATGCCTTTCCATTCATATTGTCTGAGGATTTGGATAGGATCCTTGGCAAATGAGATTCCCTCTCCTGTATGCCCTGCCCTTGTTGTTCCTGGCTTGCAAATGTAGCTAGGGATGTACGAAGGACAGTAGGTGAATGACTTCTTTAGGTACAAGATAAATTCATGTAGACATATTTAAAACACCAGTTGCTGGATTTAGCAAGACTTACATACAAGTGTCTGTTGATAGAAGTTGCACAGCATGATTTGTATTTACCTGAAATGAAACAGATTTATAAATTAAAAAGTATATACAAATGTTATGATGATTTGTAATTGTGAAGCATTCCAAGTAATAATCTTTACTAATCAAACTTTTATCAAAATTATAAACACACATATATGAGATTTTATAGAGGAGAAAATGTTCATAATTTATCTGCTTTGTCTATTGGCAGTTCTCTATGAGAATTTTTTTTTCTTGAACTTTAGGGATGATTTTTCCAGCAAACAGCTAGAGCAATTATGATGGATGCATCTGCTTCTCACAGAAGATGAGACTTATGAATCAAACGCCCACTCTCAATCATGACACCTTCACAGGAGTATGGTTATTTGCTGGTCATTTCCCTTGGCTTACTTTGTAAAAGGTGCAGGTGAGAAAAATAATTTGCTTACATATTTGTGCATCCTCAAGGATGCAAATAATATTTGTGTTGAAACAAATATCCACATAACAACAACATAAGATGTCAGATGCTGGTCCCAAAGACTCACTCAATATCTTTTTCTTGCCATCTGTTAACTACTCAGGAAAGTCCTTGAAGAAGTTGCTAGAAAAAAATAATAATGAGATACTGGATAAATAATTATACAGATTAAACACAGACTTCTGGGGAGAAAGCAAAATATAGTTTTATTGGGTTTTCCTGTCTGATAGCATTATTATATGAGGCCTTTCCTGGACTTATTTTCTAATCCAGATCAATGACCTGCTTAGTACATGTCATCTGCATAGGACTAGTGTTAATCCAGTTCAGATATGTGCTAAGGGCTTGTTAGTTGTAAACCTGATCAATGTGGTCTACATTCATGCTAGTACAGTCTGATCAGGATCAAGGAAGGGCCATCCACACATAGACTGGGTCTAGGAAGAACATGGGTGTGGTTTTGAGTATTATGCGTGTGATGGTTTCAGGGTCAGGCTGCAATAGGCAGTAATATTCCTTTACTCCCTTGCAAGCCTCTTTGCAAACTGCATTTGCAAGCCCTGGCTATAAGCTGCAAAAAGGCGGGAAACCTTGCCCGGGCCCTTCTGCATTGATTGGCTGCTGGCAATTTGGAGGGAAAACCTGCCCAGGGACCTGGAGGTTTGATTGATAAGCAGGAGGAGTTTCCCTTGGTTGCCAGTGGTTACAGCCAATTGGAGCACTAGAGGCTGAAGGGTATAATAAGCTGAGAAAGCAGCAGACTGGGTCTTTTGGCTGGGCAATTTCTGAAGGAGACTGATAGCGGAGATCTGTCTCTGAGGGAGACTTTGTCAGCAACTGATCAAGGGTCTTTTCTCTGAAGGGGAATTGAGCAGACTGGTCCTGTTCTTTGGGAAGGGGAGCTGAAGGAAGCAACCAGGGCTGGTTGTTTCTCTGAAGGAGCTCAGATAAGAACTGACCAGAGGCTGGAACCCAGAGCCTAGCAAGGAGGGCTAAGCCTTGCTGAAGCCGGGACTGAATTGCTATTCTTTGGGGAGGCTTGGGTTAAGCAGAGCAAACCAAAGAGGGAAGTGGATAGGACTATCTGCTTAGAAGCAACTGGTTACCTGTTAGCTAAGAAAGCTGTTTGCTTGAAGCTAGCTACAGTATATTGAGAGACTTTTGATCTTTCTCCTGCTTTATCTGAACTTTCTATTTTCTCCCTTACCTTTCTAATCGTTATTCCTAATAAACTTGTTTTGGTTACTATTACAACACTTGCTACCAGTTTCTTGCTTTAGACCTGTAGTACTCACTCAGCCTAGTGCACACTTCCAGCAACCTAAAAGTGCCCAGCTACTTTTTGGAGGGCAGGCACAGAACAGTCTGCTAGAAGTCATGACAATGAGCTGCTTTCCCTTTCTATTATGCTCCCCTGTTATGCAGTGTGCGGCTTTTGGAGGTGCAGAAGGGAACCTGGCTCATTCATTAAAACCGTGGCTGTTTCAATTGTGATTGCAGCACACATGGCGGGGACAGTGAAACCCTGCCCGCTAATGCTGCGATCAGCAATAACCTGGGAACGTCCCCAAGCCCCCAGGATAACCAGTTCTTGCCTCCTAATTGGGGATGAGAACAGTTAGAAAGGGGGGTTTTGCTCCGGATTTTTGGCTTTTGTGGTGCATGTAGCCCGGATTAAGAGGTGTTCATGGGGACCCTCAGAGGCTAACTAAGACTCGCCTCAGAGTATTCTGGCCATGGGGATGCACCTTTAGTTGCAAGATGCACATTCTTTCCTAACACACATTCTTCACTGTTGTTGTTTCTGTTTCAAAGGACTCTTGGTTTTAAGTGTATTTAAAGGAATCTAATCACAAATGTAAAAGTGGTGTTTGTATGAATACCAGTCACTTTGGGCTTTTTCACACTTGCCATGGAAAAGTGTCCACAGCAATTAAGATCAGGGATGGTGGGTGGCTTTCACATTGCAGGCATCATCCCAGGCTTCACCCAGTCCTACATGGACTTCAGTGAAGTGTGAAAGCTCCCATCCAGGATTGTTGGCCTTGCCCTAGCAATGATCATGTCTGTCGGGATATTGGTACAACAATTGATCACACACTAGCGTGCAGCAGAAGGGAGAGTCTTGAGGCCTATTCGCACTACAACCTCTGTTGAATGATTAGGACAGCCCTGGGACAGAGCATTCGCTATAGCTGAGAGGAGTGGAGAAGAGGCAGCAGGCTGGGCTCTGCCATCGTGCTCCCAGCAGTGCCCCTCCCTTCTCCAAATGCCATCAGAAGGCTGAGATCCATCTTGCCTGAGAGGAGTGGAGAAGAGGCAGCAGGCTGGGCTCTGCCATCGTGCTCCCAGAAGTGCCCCTCCCTCCTCCAACTGCTCCCTTTACAAGATGGCAAAGAGACTACGGCAGCCGATCCACAAGTGGAGAAATCATCTGGTCCTGAGGCCAAGCAGGGCAGGGCTGAGTAGATGCCGTCTCGCCATCTCTACCATCATCCAGTTTGTCATCAATGAAGAGAAAATTCAAAGTAAAGAGAATAGGAAAATTCCAGCAACAAGAAACAAACAGAAAAAATGGAACTGAAGACCTCAAGTGCTTGCTCTTTGCTGTTCCCTGTTCCCTCCCACACCATTTTCCTTTTGTTTCTTGTCTCTTTAGATTGTAAGCCTGAGGGCAGGAACTTGTCTAAGATTAATATAATATTGTAACCTGCCCTGAGACCTTCGGGTATAGGGCGGGATAGAAATACAAATAAATAAATAATAAATAAATAAATTGTCAATGCTCACAGCTTAGCAGCTGTGCAGTGTCAGTGCTGTGTCAGGGGCTGTAGAGAGACTACCCTAGGTGCTCTCAGTTGAGCTGTAGAGCAGTTTTTACTACTCCACAACTCGTGACAATCAGGCTGCTCTTGGCCGCTGTGGGACAGAGATGGACTGCAGGATGTACATCCTCCATTACAGAGTGCACCAGGCCATCCTGATCACATTAGTGTGAAGAGGCTCTTCATTTCTCTTCCCTTATGTTCTCTCTATAAAGCAGAAGAAGAAGAAGAAGAAGAAGAAGAAGAAGAAGAAGAAGAAGAAGAAGAAGAAGAAGAGTTGGCTTTCTACCCCACTTTTCTCACCCATTTAAGGTCACTCAAAGCGGCTGACAAAGCTTTATATTCTTCTCCCCACAACAGAACACCCTGTGAGGTGGGTGAGGCTGTGATTGCTCTGAAGGAGCTGCGACTAGCCCAAGGTAACCCAGCTGCCTTCATGTAGCAGTGTGGAGTCAAACCAGGTATTCCCAGATAAGAGTCTGGCTCCTTAATCACTAGACCAAACTGGCTCGTGTACCATGTTTGGAATACCCAGAAGCAATTGATGGGCCACTAGATTAGATGGGCTGTGGCCCGATCCGGCAGAGCTCCTCTTATGTTTGTGATGCCATGCAAGCAATCTCTTTCACTGAATTTGTAATACAGAGAAAACCCAGTTGGGGGAACAGCAGGTGGTTCTCTTATTCTGACTAATGTGAACGATGGCTAAAACATCCGCCATCTGCATCCTTGTCTAGAGTGAATCAGTGTTGTGAACAATTGCTTAACCTATGAAGCTACAGGATAAAAAAATCAGATCTGTTTTTCTGCAGCTCAGAGGTGACAGATTTTTTTTAGCCTAATTAGTAGGCAATCCACAAGCAGCTTTGAAATGTAATCAGTGCAGTACTGAAAAATATATCTTACTCCATCACCCTCTTTTATATTCTTCAGGAGCCATGAATTTGTAATAGGAAGGAATATTGGCTAAGAGAAACATGTTCAGACCAGGTAAGGCAGCAATGAATCCAGGGCAGCGAGATCCTTGATAAAAAGGTAGGTTTTGAGCTGTTCTATAGGGTTTTTTTGCCAGTGACATTAGACATGACAACATGAATAGATAGTCAAATATAGTGGTGCCCCACAAACTAGGACAGGGGTGGGACAATAGACAAATGTCTACAGCAGACCAAAACATAGTTCGGCAAAATCAAAGATATCACCCACTACAAGAAAGTCTGGAAGGATAATGCAATTGATTTGTGTTTTAAAAAATGCAAAGATAATTCCAGACAATTCTCCCTGGGGAGAACTTTCCATAGCTAGCATAAGATACCTACTTTATCCCAAATATCTGCAGTGTCCTTGAGCCGGCTCACACTTAACATAGTAGGATGAACCAGCAATCAATTCCACTGAAGTTAAGATAGGGTAAAGCAGAACAAAGCAGGATGTCTCCACACTTCAAGTTTTGGGGCAATCCCAAAACTGACCACCAGCACTTGAAATGTTGATGGGTCAGTCCCAGCCCAAATGAATTACCATGGCAACACGGGAGACATAAGAGCAGAATACGCACATTGCTAGATACAAAAAAAACCTGTCCTTATTTCTGAGTACCATCAAATTGTGACTTGACTCCTGGTTGACTGCAAGAGCACCTCCATGGGCATCTCTCCCAATAGTCTCTGCTGTGACCTCTGTATATCTGACACAGAGAACTTGGTGAGAAAGAGGAGAAAAAGAGAACTGATCTGAACAGTTTTACCTGGTTTGAATCTAAGGGTGGTTCCACACTGGGTGGTTAAACTAGTTAAGACCCATTTTAGATCCTTCCCTACTTACCTTCTGCACTAGAGACCTCTTTTGGCACCCTCTCAGGTGGCCATTTCCGCATTTCGGCAGGCTGCCGAAAACTGGTTTAAATTGAAGACCTAAAAAATTAGGTCTTCAATCCGTCCCTTCGTCTGGATCCATGTAGAAGCAGGACACTTCTGCATATCGCCAGGCGAAGGACGGATGTCCTGGTGGCCACCATGTTGGGAGGAATGGAAACAGGACGGCCTGCCTCAGAAGCCCCTCCCTAGTGCGCTGTGCACCACCAGAAACACACGGTGACTGGCAGCTGTTTGCTCCAGTCCCGCGGCTCTGAGGGTGACATCAGTGGCGCGGGAATCTAGTGGACTTTTTGAATGAGTGCTGTGCCTTCCATGCAGCACCCAAGTGATCCGGCCTCCCCACGTCCACACATGTGCAGGGAGGCCAGATCCTCTGGAGGATTGCTCACCAAAAAACGGATCTTCTTAGATCCGTTTTTCAGCGGCAGATGCAGAAGCAATTGTTCAAAAGGGCTGGTTTGATTTGAACAGAACTGGTGGATTGAACAGCACTGTTTGATTTGAACAGTTTAAAATTGACTCTTTCTAGATCTTTAAATAGCTTTCTGCAATGAATTTTTAACTTTTTTAAAACTATAAAACAGTTTGCAATTTGTTCAAGATTTAATCTAGAACCAATCAAGCCTGTTCAACTTGGATCTATATCAAACCAAAACAGTGACCAGTAGTTTATAAACCTCTCTGATATATTGCTTTACTATCTCTATGTTGTTAGGATATTATTGTGCCCAGTAAACATCATATGTTTCACTGCCATTTGCAATCTAAAATGGAACTGATTATCAATCTGTAGACTTGGTTAGAAGCCAAAAAAGCATATTTTGGTTCCTGTTCAATTTATCTTTTCCAGTTGACTGACTACATTTTAATTATTTTGCTAATGCTTTCAGGAAAGACATTTATAGGAATGCATATGTTTCTTATTTGTCCTGCTTAAACCAATTATCAATGGTGGATATTCCTCGTACAAGAGGAAGTATGTTGTTTCAATTTATGTTATTTTAAATGGAATTATATTCTCTGTGTTACATTTAACTGAAAAGTCAATATACTGGGATGAAACCAGCATTAGTAGGATTTCCATGTGGAATCTAGGGCAGGGTTCCTATTTGTTTAACAGTAGCACTGTTCAGGGAATTTCAATAGCTGTTGACCACAGCACTTTTGTGGTGCCATGAATGCCACATAAGGAAGCAGGACCCAGACAACTCTGCAAATCCATATGGACACAGCACACACATCCTGTCACACCTGAGCACTGCAAAAGGCAGAGAGACTTACTCTTGAAGTTAAGAAGCAAGCAACAGTTTTTATTAAGAGTTCCAGAAATTTAGCAACATTTCAAGCCAATTAAAATTTAAGAGTAAAGGGAGAATTGAGTTACCGATGACCCATACATCAAGGTCTTTCAAGACAGAGTGTTAAAAGACATGCAGGATATCTTTACCTCCCAATCCAATAGCTGGCACAATTGATCTAAATTACATAAAGATACTTTGGAGAACTTGCAAAAAAGACAAGATATAATAATTAAACCAGCGGATAAAGGAGGTGCTATAGTCATATGGAGGAGGAAAGATTATGAAATAGAGGCATGTAGCCAATTATCAAATACAAAACACTATAAGGAATGTATGAAAGACCCTACAGAAGATATTTTAAAATCCATTAAAATCACTCTGGAAGAGGCATTAAATATGGGGTATATAAAAAGTAACATTTATGAATATTCACTGGACTCCCCAGGAAGGATTCCTCTATTCTATTTATTACCTAAGATACATAAGGATAAAGTTCCAGTTCCGGGTAGACCTATCGTGTCAGGCTGTGGCTCTATCCTGGAACCATTGGCTACATACATTTCATCTTTCCTGAAACCTTTAATTCCGGATATACCTTCATATATAAAATATACCAAGGAGTTTATTAAATACATGGAACAACTTACACCACCTGTAGAAGATTTTTTCTTGGTGACATTGGACATCATATCACTTTACACCAACATTCCCCAGGATGAGGCCTTGGAGATCTATTCATTTTCTGTTACATCTTATAGAAATCACTTTGACTAAAAATTATTTTAAATTCGCAAACCAATTCTATTGGCAAACCTCTGGGGTGGCAATGGGTTGTAAGTTTGCCCCTGAGCTGGCAAACTTATACATGGATCACTTTGAACGTTCCTATATATTAAGCAATGAGTTGTTTTCCCTCCATATAAATACATGGAAAAGATTCCTAGATGACATTTTTTGTATATGGGTGGGATCTGAGTCTTCTCTTAAGGAGTTTCTGGCTTTTCTCAATGGTATCCATGAGAGCATCAAATTTAATATGGTATATAATTCCTGTGTAGTGAATTTTCTAGATATAAATATCCAAACAAAAAGGGGCTCATTTGAAATGAACTTATATAGAAAACCAAAAGATGTTAATTCATTTTTAAGATATGACAGCTATCATCCAACACTTCTTAAAAACAACATTCCATATTCACAGTTCTTACGTATTAGACGAAATTGCAAAATGCTGGAAGGGTATGAAAGGGAATCGAATATTATGTGCCTCCAGTTCTTGGAGAAAGGATATCCCTTAAAGGTTATAAAAGAGGCACAAGACAAAGTTCATAAGTTAGATCGAAAGAAACTTCTGTTTGATTCCAGATCCCAGAAAAGAACCCGATAGAGTGGTTATACAACTGACGTTTAATACACATTCACAGAGGGTTAAAGAAAGCATTATGAAACATTAGTATCTCCTGGAAAATATACCCGGATATAAAAACAAACTGATGTTTCTCTATAAACGTACTCAAAACATCAAGAATATATTAGTACGGGCAGACTTTGGTTTTCCAGCTATACAAAACAGTACGACTGTCAAGGGACATTATATCTGTGGACATTGTTCAGTATGTAGAAACAGCAGCAATTTGAAACATTTTGTGAATACTGCTGATGGTAGAAGTTATGAAATATACAAACTTTTCACATGTGCAAGTAAAAATGTCATATACATAATTGAATGCCCTTGCAAATTAATCTATGTGGGTATGACAAGCAGAGTGATAAGAACTCGAATTATTGAACACAGAAGTATCAAAAACCATAAAATAGAAGCCCCATTGGTCAAACATTTTCTAGATGAACATCATTCTTTTGATTCATTCAAATTCTGGTGCATAGATGGGATATCCAATATTAAGGACATAAAACCATTACAAATATTGGAACTCAAATGGATTCATCATTTGAAATCTGAATCCCCGGTGGGCTTAAATGAAAATGTGAACTGGTTAGTTTGAGTTTTTTATTGTCCTTCCACACCCTTTTCTTGAGTCTTGGCAGGATCATTCCCATTACCGGTTCAGCTGGTTATATAAGAGACTCTGTGAGCAGAAGAAGAACTTTATTACCTTTGAATTGAACAGAGTCACATTGTGTGAGCTGTGGATTTGATATTTTATATATATTTTGAATGCTTACAGGCCACTGAAGAAGACTGTAGTCAAAACGCATTTGGCCTTGAGATTTGAAATTTTTACTATTATTATTTTATTTGTCTTTGATTATTTTCAGTATTTATAAACTGTTCAGTGGGGTATTGCTACCCTTTTAGTAATTATACTGGTTTTTCTGCTCCAGAGTTCATTTATTTCTTTATTTCCTCATATATTTGCCTTTTTATATTTGGTAGTGAGACATATTTTATCCTGTTTATTTACATTTTTTTGGGAGAACCCTTTTGTTTGGTCTCTTGGGTCTGAGCCTGACTGGCTTCTCCTGTCTGTGCTGAGTCACGAACAGCTTAGGCTGAATAGGACTGACAAATGAAGGACCATTTGTGCAGGGGGTTCCCTGTCTGTTTCACCTTCAGAAAGATCAGACCCATCCTCAGACTCATTCAGCTGAGCTGGTGAGCCTACTATGCTGCCACAAGCACTCATACAGTGCTTCAACAGCAGAGTTGAAAAAAAGGCTCTTAGATCTCTTTCTCCCATATTTCTACCCACTGCCACCATACTACACCACAACTGACTGAGAAGACTTACCTCAAGAAACACAGGAAATGGCCCATGGCCTGTTAAGATTACAGCTGAGGATTTCCTAGCTGTGATCTTAATGGTCAGGGACAGCAGCCATGTGCAGACAGCGTTAAAAGTGTAATACTGTTTGTAATGCACAGAGAAAGGAGCACTACACATATAGTACTCTCCTCTCTTACATGCCGATCTTGTCTGTATTGCAAGTTGACAAGAGACGTTTTCGCACGGGGCTGAACGGAACGCGGAAAAGACAGCTGTGGACACGTCATCTGCATTGCCCGCGCGCGGCTTGCGTTCCGACGTGTCCGCAGCTGTCTTTTCCGCGTTCGAAATGTAGAGCACTTTAAACTGCTCTACACGCGTTCCAACGCGGACGAGCCGCCCGCAGCCGTTCGGGAGGAGAAGCATTCGCGCCTGCTTCTGTCTCCCGAACGGCTGCGGGCACGCCTCCGACGCCGCGCGGCTTTGACAATCAGCTGTTTGTCAAACAGCTGATTGTCGATCTGCCTCCGCGGCTGTCTGCGCGCCCCTGGCCGGCGTTTGCCGGCTAAGGCAGCTTCGGGCGCTTTGAGCATTCGCACCCAGACGCTCCGGAACGCGTTTACACGCGTTCTGGCGCGTCTGTGTGTGAAAGGGGAAAGCGCCCGGAGCTGCCTTAAGCTTTCCGCCTGAACGCGTTCCGTTTGGAACGCGATGCAGTGCGGAAATGCTTAAGGTGTTTTCCACACAACGATTCAGCAGTGACTGATACTTGTTGACTCTGTTGTGATGAAAAGCTGGGCAGTTTGTGTACTACAAAGCTGTAATATCTCTCACACACCCATCTGATTCAATGTCAGTGAATACACATTAACTGTCTTTGGATTTTAACATGGTGAAAGAGGAGTTGGTATGGTGATACTCTCTTGTAGGAAACTACCCATGAGTATTGATCTGAATTCCTTCTATGATCTGAAATGCCTGATTTAGGCTCAGTTCCCACTCATGCCTCTTAAAACAGTTTAAAAACTACAACAACAACAACAAAAAAGCAATTCAAACATGGATTCTGGCAGTCCCCCACTTCAGTGGCTTTAAATCGCTTTAAATTGCTATCAATCCTTCTGCTGTCCCCACCCAAAATGGTTCAGAATAAAAGACATCCTACCAGTCCTATGCATACACACGCACACACAAACACACACAACCCTTCCTCCCCTTTGCTCTCCTCCCCTCCCCATTGCCAGCATCACCACTGGTATACACACACACGTAAACTCAGGACTGGTGCTTTTTCACTTCTCTACAAATACAGAGTTGCAGAGAAGTGAAAAAGCAATAGCAGAGAGAGAGCTGCGTGCCCGCTTGCCCAGCTGGCTGCACACACATGCGCTCAGTCACCAGAACAGCATGGGGGGGAGCGCTTCTTTCCTTCCCAGGGCTCAGCAAGGCAAAAGAGGCACCTCCAGTGTGTGCTTCCTGGCAAGGAGAAAGCGAGGGGAAGTGTAAAATGAAACTTTGTGATCTTATCAGTGTGAAGTGTGGAATGGGTGAATTGCTACATTTTATCAGGCTGAATTGTTACTTCTCTGCTGAATATGGATCTGGCACTTTAACAAATCTGGCAAGCGGCTGGTCCCTGCGCAGGGTGAAAGTCCAATATTGCCCCAATACTGCTGTAGCATTCTCACAGCAGTAAGGAAGAAGCATTGTAAAAAGCACAAATGGAAAAAAACACCTGAAAAAACAGGTGTTTATTTATTCCATTTTTTAGCCAAATAATCCTCAAAATACCCCTGAAATGGATTGGCAATGGGGACACCATTTCTAAACCATTTTAAAATGCCAGTGGGAACTGGGCCTTAGAATTGCATGAAATTCCTGCCTACAAGTTCTCCACCAGACTGTAGGAATGCTGCTATAGAACCTGCTTCTCATTCAGAGAACAATTCCCACAGGAACTTGAGTTTAAAAATGTAAGAACTTAAAACAAGAGAAGCCCTGCTGGATTAGGACAGAGCCCATCTAGTCCAGCATCCTGTCTCACACAGTGGTCTAATTGCTTCTTGGTTATTCTCAAGCAGAAAACAAAGTCCAAACCCTTACCTGCTTTTTAAGACAAATTTTTGAGGCATCCTGCCTTTCCCTCCAGTCTAGGGATGGTATCTATACATTCATTCTAGGAGCTATTAATATATCTGTCCTTTGTGGATTTGTCTAACCCTTTCTTACAGTTAACCTCCTGTGGTAGTAAATTCCCACTGGGTGAAAAGAAATGCTTCCCCTTGTCAATCCTAATATTCCTGCCCATCAGCTTCCCAGAGTGACCTTTGCTTGTTGTGTGGTAAGGTAGGGAAAATATTTTTTTTCTCTATCCACCTTTTCAGACCATACATGATTTTATAAACTTTGATCAGGTCCCTTTTAAATGCTGTCTTTCAAGGATGAAGAGGCCTAGGCATTGCAGCCTGAACCCATCAGGGAGGTGTTCCATCTTCTAGTTATTCTGGTTGCTCTTTCCTGAACTTTTTCCAGTTTCACAATATTATTTGTGAAGTGTGGTCACACCATAGATTTATAAACAACCATGCTTGAAGACTTAGATCATTTTCATACTTACCTCTACTGGACCACTCCAATGGGACTTGATCACCTGGATCATTTTGATGTTCAGAGTTCCCAGATAATCCATTTCAGTTGTGCAACAAGGCATGCCACTTAAATGGGTTCTCTGTGGGAAAATGGACTACAGAGGAATCCCATGCTCACTGTTTGGCCGCTGCTAGTCCACCAGTAGACATTTTTAGGATAATTTACCAGTATCCCAGACCAGGTGGCCATTTTGGGTCTTCTAGTCTGGGATACTAGGGCCACCTAGCATGGGGCACAGCTGTGAGGGCTAACCCAACCTTCAGAAAATTGAGATATCATTCAAGTAGGTATAAACAAAATATTGATATCTGGATAGCATTTTATCTAACTTTTATTCTTATTGTATTTAGGTACCATTGAGTCATTTTTGGGGGGGGGACGACTCCTGGTGATTAAATGAAGGCATCCATGCCACTTTCTTCTCAGATAAGGAAAGGTTGTACCATTACCCTCTCCTGGGCAGATGCTAGATGCTGGATCTTCGGGTACTGAACCTGTGACCTGTTGCTTTCTACTACTACTCTGGCCAATCCCTAACACTTATATTACTTTGTTCCATATTGAAACTTTTTGGCTGGATCTGGTCATCTTTCAAAAACCATAACTGATGATCCACTATAGGTTTTTTTTTCAGATGTTGTCGTGATACCATTTATGATTATTAATAAAGAATTGGCTAAATACGATTGGGAAAAATTCTGGTGCAAAGGCATTATCTTGGGCCATGAGTCCTAAAATGGAATGTGATTCTATCAGAGCTTTAAGATTTGGCCTTAACTGGAATAATAGAGGCTAGACCATTTTTAACTTGGAATTAATAACAGCTTTGGACTTATCAAATATTTCTAAAAAGCAAAGGAAGTCTCTGTAGCATTTTACAAAAAAGACAGATTTTTTCAATTCAATTTGAAACTGCTGATGCAAGAATTACTGTTGGCCCTTTCAGTAAAGGAAGTAGAGATCTGGTGAGACTGGAACTTAATAGACTTAAGATGACACCTGGATACCAGAGAGGACAATAATGGTAGAATAAATAGGGTTTGTTTACATGGGTTAACGAATGATCACTGAGTTCCCAAGAGAGAAGGATATCTTTTGTTTTAAGAATATAATTGAGAATGCTTCCTTGGGAAGTGGATCTGATGAAAATGTGCTGAGTTTCAAGTTTGTAAGGATCTGCTGAGGTCATATAAGCTATTCCATTAATATTTTAACTTAAAGAAATAAGATAAGAGTTCCTCTCAAAGAGACATAAGGGATTCACTTATTTTGGGTTACAACCTGGAGAACCAGTTTTTACCCCTTAGGAAGGGTCAAAGTACAGGATTTTGGAGATGCTGGTAGGTTAATTTGTATCTTTTGGGGAGAAGCTACACATACACATTTCATTCATTAACAAAGGAAAAACCAATAGCCAGCATTTTTAGGTTCAATTTTTGGCTATAAGAAAGGCAACAGAACAAGAGATGGTGTCTTTCTCTTTCTTTTTGTCATGTGAGGCTAGAGAGAGAACTGAAGAAACTTCTCTATTCTCCATTCCCCCCCCCTTTTACTGCACGAGCTACATTTTTAAATTTTGAGTTTGAGTTTTGGCTTGTTTGGTCAAAACAATTAAAAAGGCCATTTTTAAAGTATTTCTTTTTAATTTTTGTTAATTTGGGGATCAGTCTGACTGGGACAGGAGACCTTCCCAATTTTGAGTCATTTTTGGTTCTTGAAAGAGATGCAGTTTGCGGTAATCATACATCTCTGTAATTTTGAACTTCTGTGCATGAAGAAGATGAGATTGTTGGTGAGAACAACAGAAGATTGCTTTCTATTCACTTTCCCCATATTTTTATAAAGGTTAAGGGTTAGGGAACTCTTTCTAGAATTAGGACTAATTTTATTTTTCTTTTTGGGCTTTTATATGTTTCTTTGAGGTTTGAAATTGTTCTTATGGGAACCTCATTCCTATTTTTGGGGTTCTTACCCATAAAAGGCAATTTTATGGTGTTTTGGGGATTTTCTTTGCTGCATAATTTCATTTTGGGTCTCAGGAAAATGGGGTAAACTTAGTTCAATGCATAGAGATGTGTTAATGGGATTTAGTAATGTTTGGGGCTTTGGGGCATGTCTATCTCTGTTCTTTTAAATGTCTAATGGAATATGATTCTGATATGGCTTCATGTTTCATTTTAACTTCTCTTCTGCATTTCTAATAAATTCTTGGCAATGATTTAACAAGAAATACTGGCTTTTGAGTCTGAAATGGATTTTGCCTCTGCATTTATGGTAATCCTCATTATTTTAAAGCCTATGTAAATGGTCCAACTACCTTTCCCCTGGGGAAGTTTAAATTTGGTGCTTTGGGGCTTCAAAGTAATCCAAATTATCCAAACTTTTACTCCCTCCACATTTGCTTACAGTTTAATACTGGAGCAGTGTTGGTAACAGTCGGACTCAATGCTGTTCAACTCCAGCAGGTGTGGCCTATATTTGATGATGTCAGTAATCATCTAAAATCTTGTTGACAATGATGTGTACTGCAGTGAAACTCTGGTTCTTTAATTCTTTCTCTTCTTATCCTTCTGCTTTCACTTTCAATTACCAACAATTTAGCATAATCACCCAAATCCTAAATTTCAACAAACCAGTTAAAATATTTAAGAAAGCACTACACTAAAGTTTATTGCCCATACTTTTCATAAAGAAATATCATCTGTTGCATAAAGAGATATCCTTTTCTATGAGACTGTTATCAACAGTATTCACAACAGAAGAGGAACAGATAAGTAATTATTACTTTATAGTACTTAATAATAAGCTGTAATACAGAAAGGCCAGTCAGGTTTATTTTCCAAAGGCTCCTTACAGAGGGCAAAGTCCGACAAATCCAGAAAGATTCATTATTTAGCCATTTGAAATGTAAATATCTAATGCAGACTTACAAACATCCCTCCTATGTTCTTCTGTATTGGAAATGATTGGTGCCTGTTATTAGTTAGGTAACAAAAGAATGTGCTTACAGACAGGCTTTACAATTTGCAGCTGCTCACCATATCCCAGAATACCCTCCGCCTTGAAAAGCCAATGAAGTAGCATTCATCATTTATTAAGGCCAAGGGAAGGGAACCAACAATAAACAATTTATAAATGAGGATTGCTGCAATCAGCAAAATTACTTTTTCTTCAAAGACAACTGAGTGCCAGTTCCACAGCAAATCTTAGGTAGCATAGGAATAATCTGCCTCATGAGATCGTGAATTATTGATGCTCAAATGGTGGAGAGACTGTGGCTTTCTTATTCTGCAGTGTTGTTTTTTAAGGCTTAAATGTTGGGTAGCCCTAGCTTTCCCTCCATTCACATATCTATCAGAACAACTGTGTGTTAAGATGCAGTATATGTTTCATGGATAGCAGAGAAAAGAAGGAAAATAATTCAGTGAATAAGCTAGCAGTCAATACAGTTAGAAGATTACAGTTGGGTACCATTGCTTCATCTTGTTACATAACTTGCTCCCTATACGGCTGTTCTCTGATATGACTTCCCTTATGCAATCTGACAGCACTGATAGGCTTGTGGTAGTAAATACATGCTGCTGTTGCTTAAGGAAATTTTATTCTTATTATCATCATGTTTATTAGAGTAAACGTGATGCCAGATATGTTCTCTTTTCCAAGCTGATGGGTATTAGAGCAGCGGCACAAATGTTATTCCTTCTGCCTCAAGGGACTATCCTGTAGCACACATTTGGCATCTTCACAAATTTGTTTCACATGGCTGAATGAATCCAGGCACATTTTATAATGTGAAGCAGCAACTGGGATAACCGTTTCATTATCACAAGTCACATACAAAGTGGTGCTGCTCTGTGCTCTGATATTCCGCACATATGGAATCGGGAGATAAAATAGAATTTGATGCCATTTCTCTGGTCAAGAAAACAGACCATTGCAACTGCTGAGTCTAAGTGACTGCAGAGCAAGGAACAACCTATACATACTGAATACATGACCTGTAGAATAAGAGTGCGTAGGTTATAAGCCAGTGCATAGGTTATAAGCCAGTGTCTTAAAGTTCAGATCTTGGTTTGAGCCTGAACTCACTGAAAACTCCTGAACAGAGGTGTGTGGAATGCTGTTTTGAGTAATTCAGAGTAGCCACACCAACTTTTAAATGATGGGATGGTGTGTATAGGGATGCTAGCATGTCTTGACCATCCCCCTAGAAGTTAAGTACAGTTCCATCCTAAACTCAGCAGCTGCATCTTCAGCCCACTAACTTTTTCTAATCCTGGGGGGGGGGGCTACAATGAATTGTCACATGTGTTGACATCATCATGTAGCAATACACATTTTTTAGGGCTGCAGGACTTCCTTTGGTCCATGCCGTCGCTCCAGAAGGGCTAACATAGGCCAAGGAGTGTCCCTGCAGGCCTCAAAATGCATCTTGGACATGGCTCCACCTACTTCAGGCCTAGAGAAGACTAGGGGGGCTGAAGATGCAGCAGACGTGCCTAGGCTGCTTCTAGCAGGTCAATAAAGATGCGTTAGCCTGCCTATATACTGGCTCCAACCCAAGAGAATATGCAGATCAGCATTCCTCTACACATTTCTGATGAGATGCTCATTCATCCTATCTTACTATTAAATATTTGTATACTGATTTAATGTTCTACCCATTTCACCATAAAAATCTGTTTTTGAGCAAGTATACCAACTGAAAATACTTAAGGCATCTAATTACCCAATAAATACTTGACAGAAAATGCAATAACATTTAAGCATTTGGAAATAAAATTGTACAGAGAGACTTAATAAATGTTCTCCATTTCGAGGTGTGCAAAACACTATTCTAAGCAATTTGGAGCAGCTGTGGACCTTCTTTAAAAAACTACAGACATGTTAGGCTGTGTCTCTGCTTACTAGGAGAGGCAATTTCCCACTCATGGTGGAGAGACTTGGATCACCACTTTAAAAAGTGCCGCCATGCTCCAAAATGGAACAGCAAAGACTCTTCCCAGACTAGCACCCTCCAAAAAATACCTTCTCTGTTGGCGTCTGCATCCAATAATGGGGCAGCAAAATCTCTGAGGCAAATGCAAATGCAGTAGCAGAGGACTCGCTACTGAGCATCTGGAACTGTAAGTGGAGAAATGGCAAAATGTTATTAGCTAGCAAATGCCCATAGGCTACTAATTGGAGAAGTGATAATTCTCAGAGGCAAGAACTGTTCTTAAAGATCAGCCGATTCAAAGACAAAGGTTTGCCTCAGGAGAAAGAATAGTTTAAGATGCAGCTTCCACACAGGTTGCTTAAAACAGCACCCAGCCGGTGGCCAAATGGTCCTTACATCATTTTCTCTGCCTTTGGAACTAGCAGCACAGCCTTGAAGCAAGAGCTTTCACCTCCACCAAAGGCAAGGGACTCCTTGTGCCAGGAAAATTCCCAGAGGGGTGCCTTTGCTGGCATTACATCTCTGTAGTGCAGGCTCTGTAGGGTACACGCTCCACAGTTGTTTGTACAAATGGGAGCAAAGAACTTGGTAAAAGATAGTGGCATCACCAGAGTGCTTTGTTAATGCTCGGATGGAGAATGTGGTAAATGGGCAAAAAATATTTGTCGAATATTTGAAATTTCACATTCAAATTGAAATTTGGCTACATTTGAAGACTGACTTTTGCATGCAAAGCAAAGTGTTTGTGCCATCCTTCAAAGTATCAGTACATTTGCAGAGGTGAATTTTGTGGATTTAGGGCAGGTTCAGAGTGGCTTCAGAGCAGATTTGGAGACTTGATTGGTGGCGGCAGGGATTGGCCAGGGGTGTTGAACATTTGACAAACATTTGAAGCAAATTCAAAGCCCAGCACATTCAAAGTGGCTCCATTTGAACAAATGCACATTTCCTTCCCATTCAATTCAATGCAAAGCAAGTGAGCGGGTGGGGGAATTCATGCCCATCCCTAGCTGGAAGGCTTCCAAAGACCCTCCAATGCCTTTCTCAGAGTGATCTAGAGGAGGGGTACCTTTCTACAAGTCCAACATAGTGTGATCCTTTAACACTCAGGTGGCCCAACTCGCTGCCCTTGGCCCAATAGTGATAGTGCCAGAAAATAGTGTCTTTTTTGCTGCTTTTCCCTTGTTGTCATTGCCTACCAATCAGAGGGAGATTACAGGTATGACAACACCTATTTTATGTAGTCCTCACCTGTAATCACACTACGCGCATGGGAAATTTAAAAGTATTTTCTACATTTGGATCCAAATGCATGTAAGGAGATATTTCAAAATACATTTGCTGCTTAAGTTGACATTTTTGGTAAATGGGGCAATGGTAATACCAATACAAAAAACCTATAGCTGTATAAGATGACTAAACTCTTCCCCAAAATAATAGCTACTAGGTATCCGCAACAAGCTCAAGACATTTAACAAGATCTGTCCTGACTTCCTCTACACTTTGCAGGTGTGGAGACGATCAGACACTGGAAGCCAAAATTCTGCCTTACCAGATACCATGTCCTCATCTTTTTCTCCTTCCTAATCCACTGAATCTGATCTTAAAAAGATAAAGTGCATTTTCAGACATGAGGCTGAAAATGTATTTGTGCCTTAGGCATTTTGTTATGTGCCTATAAAACCTAATCACAGGTAAAACACCAGGGAACAATGATTTAATGATGTCAAGTGGATGCCCCGTAAAAAGCAAGTGAACAAATCATGGCTATTTCAGAGAGTCAATGCCTTGTGTGAAATCACCCCTACCATGTGCACATGTCTCTCTTCTTCTCTGTGGCGAAGTCCCAACTTGGCAATTTAATCCGGTTTTAAACCAGGTTTTTTTGGGGGGGGGGGGTTATCAGTAGTGAGGTCTAGTGCATAGGGTTGTGTTGTTGTTGTTGTTTTTGCATTTCCACTGTTAGCTTAAAATGCAGACTCACTCTGCCTTCTTCAGTGCCTGACAGGGGTGCAACCCCCTCCCCATGCAGTCAGTAATTGGACACTATCATACCCTGACTTCATTGGGATGGGCAATTCAAACCCCATGCTGCATCAGATCATGGAATCTTTGGCAGCAGCTTTTGTTCACTGCTTGTCTCCCCATCTTGTATCCACCATAGCACAATTTGTTAACAAGTTGTTAACGTAGCATCATAGCACTGCCTGTTAACAAGGCAGTAGAACATTAAATAACACTTTCTCTTTTGTCTTATAATGGAGCTTTGCACTGAATCAGATCAGCACAAAATCGCAGGGATTGAGGCAAAAGGTGCAGATGGCAGAGGTGATCTGGAAGGAAGGAAATAGAAGAGGGCAGATCAGTGGGAAATCATAGGCAGGGAGGCAAAAGGCATGGATTATTGCGAAGGAAGCCAGGAGGGGGCAGATCAGTGCAGAATGGCAGGAAGGGAGGCAAAAGGCTTGGATGGCAGAGATGATCTGGAAGGAAGGAAATAGGAGAGGGCTGATCAGTGGGAAATGGTAGGCAGGGAGGCAAAAGACATGGATGGCAGAGATTATCAGGAAGAAAGGAAGCTAGGAGGGGGCAGATCAGCACAAAATGACAGACAGGGAGGCAAAAGGCATGGATGGCAGATGGAAAGGAATAAGGGAGGGAGGGAGCAGGCTTTTACACAAGAACCAACACTTCACAAGCCCAGGATGGAAGCTGCCATCACTGTCATAGAGTCCTTTTTAGTAAAATCAGGCACTTTCACTCACTCCCTGCTACATGGTCTGATCTCTTGTTACATTGAAGCTACTGCAGGCTCTGTTCATTCTTCACTTACTTCCCTCCATTCCCCTTTCAGCCAGCCTGATCCCCTCACCACGTAACAGCAGAGAGCCCAGGGAAGAGGGAACTAGGACAGAGGCTTATCATTGGATGAGGGGAAACTAAGGAGAACACCCCTAAAGCTTGGTTCCCTCCCCCCCCAAAAAATGCTTGCATTCCCATTTTGTAAAATAAAGTGGAGTATTTCAAAATCCAGCAGCAAGACCTCTTTTGTTCAGAATATAGATAATCCATGTTTCAGGTCCTTTAATCCTCAGAAACTGTGGATTCTTTTAAAAGTTGGGGAATGGTGAGCACTCAAAACAGTCTCAAAGCTCATTGTAACTTGTTTGGGAAGGCACCCTGTGTACCTCATTAACACTATGGGAAATGTTTTCATACTCAACATTTAAATTCACAGGGTATTGGGTTTGACTAAAGTGTGTTTGCTGATATCTTTCCCCCTGTTTGCTGAAAGGCAGGGCAAAGAGGTGGTCCCCCAAAGCACAATTCACTTCTTTCCTGTTCATGGATGCTTCCGTTCAGAATTGGCCTATGTGTGCATGAGCTCCTGTGTTCGATGCATCATTTTTGTAAGAGATTATATAGAATCACAGGGATGTGCATGTTTTTTATTCAATTGTATCTAATTGAATACAAGAAAATTCATATTTGTTTGAATAAATCCCTTCAAATGAGATAGAATTTGAATTCAGTATGAATGTTCCATACAAATTTGATACAAATGTTGTTGTTATTTACATTTCTATCCCGCCCCATACCCGAAGGTCTCTGGGTGGTTAACAACCTTAAAACAACAGATTAAAAACAGAATATACATTAAAATACTTTAAGAATTCAAGAAATGTAAAACAAGACACAGCATGTTTAAAATGATAGTGTCTCCTGGGGGTAAAAGAGGTGCGTCTTCACCGCCTTCCTAAATATATATAAGGAAGGGGCATGGCACACCTCAAGGGGGAGGCTATTCCATAGTCTGGGAGCCATCACAGAAAAGGCTCTCTCCCGGATGCCCACCAGCCTCACTATTGAAGGTGATGGGACAACCAGGAGGATCTTAAGGCACGGGCAGGTTGATATGGGAGAAGGCGTTCCTTTAGATATTTGGGGCCCAAGTCATTTAGGGCCTTATAAGTCAAAGTCAAAACTTTGAATTGGGCTCAGTAGTAAATTGGCAGCCAATGTTAGATACGAATCCCATATGAATCCATAACAAAGTTTCATCTCAAATGTATCAAAACATTTGATTCAAATTTGAATGTCAATCTTCAAATGTGCCAACATTCAACTCGAATTCAAATGTCCAGATTCTGCCGAATTCATACAAATTTTGAATGTCACGAATCTGTGCGCACACACCTAGGTCTCACCAATCATTGGCTCTACCTAGTATGACCCGTTACCACTTCCTTTTAGCTGCCTTGTCAGCTACCCCAGAAATCACAATGGACCGCAAGTTTGTACAGAGATAAGGATTGAAAGCATTTTGCTAGATAATATAGTCTAATGTATGCTTGCTTGCTTCCACCCTGAAATCTCTCCTTTTATGATCGTAACTTTGCAGTGGCCTTGGCCAACTTTCTCTTCATGGTCCAGATGCAATTCTCAAAGCCAAGCTTCTGAGCTGGAAAGAATTCAGCAATTTAAGCAGTTTTTCAGTGAAAAATCTTCATCTATCAATGAATCTCTAAACGGGCCATAACAATGTCTTTGTACTGTATGCCATGCATGCCTACCTACAACCTGTACATGAGAATGTTGGGCATAAGCTTTTCCTAGGCCCACCAGAGTCTGGGAAGCATAATTACAGTCCTTTGGCCTAAAGAGATTATTTACACTGATCCACAATCTTCTGGAAGCTTCACTGGCTTTACTAATATTCTTGTATTTGTTCCCAATCAGCATGTCCTCTGTGACTGCAGTATTTCTACGTTTTAACAATATTGGAGAGGGGTAGCGATCCTGGAACAAGTGCTCACACAATAACTGCTTTTAATTTTGCATTTATTCATGTTAACATGAGCAGCATGAAAGCAATTCAGTGGAGGCACCAGTGCAACTCCTAGCTAGACTTGGCCCTGTGATTAGAGTGTCAGATTCTTATCTGGTAGTCTCCTGGTTCGAGTCCTCATTCCTACAAAAAGCCAGCTGGGTGACCTTGGGCTAGTCACAGCTCTCTTTCTGAGGGTGCCCCTTGTGGGGAGAAGAACAAAAGGTTTGACAGATGCTTGGAGCCCCCTTTAAAAAAAGGGTGAGAAAAGTGGGGTATAAAAGCCAAGTCTTTTTTTGCTTGTCCAGACAGAGACATATTTGCCTTCTTGTTCTATTGTCCCTTTGCATGCTATACAGATTACACTCACCACTCATTCCTAATCTGAAAATTGTTCTGAGAATTTCCTTCTTCATTCACTTGTCATAATTCAACAGACTGGCTTTTGTCAACTGTTGAGATACTACATCCTTAGATCATTTTTTCTCAGCAGTGATGAACCTTGATTGGCTACTTCTAGATGCAAAAGATTTCAGAGCACCTGAAACCACTTTTCTTTTTGATAAATACATGCTGATTTGTATGGAAAGGCTGACAGCTGGGATATGTGGTGCAGATTGTGGGTGAGGAGACAGGAGATTTGCATCTCCTATTAAATAAATGAGGAATGAGATAAGGGGTGTTCTTCCACTGTCACCAGAAGTACCCAGTAAGTACCCATTAATGGGTACTTAATGGGTACTTCTAGTGACAGTGGGAAAACACCCAAGGATAATTTAAAGCTCAGAGAGAAGAGGAAAAGTAATGAACTGGAGTTAAGTTCAACCTAGAAAAATACACTTGTAAAAACAGACAGGAATCTACACAATGGTTGTCTCCCTGGAAGCTATTTGAAAGCCTTATTTATTTTGATGGAATAAATTTTCATAAATTGTAGATTAGTTAGGATTCTAACTCAGGGATACAAAAATAAAACTGTTGTTATGAATCATGTTATACTTTAACTGAATACATCTTCTCTGTTGATATGTATAGGAAACTAGCAATGAATGCTAAATTATACATAATCAGGGCAACAGATTGCTTTGGTCTTTTGGAAGATCAGCTTACAAACTATTGCAAATAAAAATTGTTCTACGTAAAATTCATTTGCAGCCCCTATCTGTGAGTTTACACCCTCCTATTTTGTATATCACAGAACACTTCAACTAAGGGCCTTTCTGCACTGTCTGGTATAGCAGTCTAGCACAAGACCTAGCCCACTTCTGGGCCTTTCTGTTCCCCACTCTGGTGCAGACTAGAGTGGCTGTGCCCCCTGCTTACTGGAAATCCACTTTATCAGGGCAATAGATATAAGTGTAAATCACCAGGCTAGGGAAAACATGACCAAGAGCTTAATTGACTTACACTGTATTTAACTGATGCTGTGCAAAATTATATTGACTTCAATCCCAATGCAAGTCAATGGAGAAAGGAACCTGAGAGAGACACAGCACAACCCCCTCAGGATGTTTCTAGCAGAACATACAGATGATATTCGTGAAATTTCCCCCACATAAACATCAGACAAGATGCCTACAGTAATGCTCACCTGCACAGAACACACAGATGTCAGGCGAGATGACATCCTCCCATATTCTGGCAAGGCTTTGTCACAGACCACATTGCTGAACACACAGGTGCCAGCTTCTGCCCCCCACATCAAAAACTTGGATGCCAAACAAGATACTTACCCACTCCCCAAAGATCCCAGGAGTGCAGTGTCAAAACCCAGTAGGAAAAATACAATCTTCACTTCTGAGGTCTTTTACATACCTCAGAGATTCAGCAGCAAAATACACACCAGGAAGTCATGGAATCACTTAACGAGAAGCATAACTCCAGTTCGGGAGACATGTAATAGTGAATCATCATTGACAGAACTCGCTTCAGAAGAGGATCTATTATATTTAGTTACTTAAATTGCACTACATGGGTGCATCTGTAATTCAAGCCCCTACTACTTCTGGCGCTGTGAGGTTAGGGGCTCCTTTCAGGAGATCTCCATGCAACCTCTCTGGAGGCATTTCAGAATTGTTCCTCTACAGGCATGTGTTGCATCAATGGAGGAGCAGATTAGAAAACTTTGAATGCACTCGTCTCATGGAGGCACATCCAAAGGTCCATGTGTTTAAGGAAGGAAACATCACTCCCTCCCCTTTTCATTCACTGGATAGGCTCCAAGGGGGTGGATCAAATCAGGGAAAGGTGATATTATCTGGACCTGGGGGGGGGGGTTACCCTCAAACTTGCCTTTCCAGATTGTGACAAGGAAGCAGAGATCACACTTCTTTGGCCCACCGTACTTGAGAAGAAAGGGTTAAAAAGGAGTGTGAAATGCACTTTCTGCTTTTCTCTTTCCTCTACTCCCAAGCTTTCTACATTCACTCTCAGTAGAAAGCAATGTAAAAGCCTTAAGCCACAAGATGCAGGTGGCTTGAAGATTGTTTTGCCCAGGGTGTCTAGATGCTGTCTCCATCTAGAAGAGCCTTCGGTGGTAGAACAACTGCCTGGGAAGCAGAGAGCCCCAGGTTTGATCTTCAGCATCTCCCCAGCAAAAGATCATGTCAAGCCATTTCAGCATCTGCAAAAAATATCCCTCCATGGATGTGTCCGAGTAGTACCAGGAGTCCATCCTGCATCAGTGGTACCAACAACAACACAATTACAACACAGGAAAGAATACCGAGATATGAATTGACAGCTATGCAACACTAGTTAAAGTTAGGAGTTTTTTTCTCAATAAGGGATTATGGGGAGATCTTATGCAGAGAACAGATGTTGTTTAATAATGTCAAGCTTAACTAAATGCTACATGAAATTCCATTTTCAGCTAATGGTTGAAAAGCAACACCCTGTCAGTGTTAAATGATCCTACTTTGGAAGCACCAATTACCAGTCTTTAATACAAAATAGCATTGGTCAGCAGAAAAGCTTATACAACCGTGACAGCAGCTTAGAGGTGGAGAGACAAGTAGGATGCCTCCATCAGCCATTTTCAGGGACTCAAGAGCAAGTAAAACTTTTGTATTTGTCTTCTTCCTGAGAATGCCCAGAAGCTATTGGAGGGTCTCTATGTGTGACAGGATGCTGGACTAGATGGACTGTGGCCTGATCCTGTGTTCTTATGTTCACATTAAAGGCCAATGAATGCACTTTAGAAGTGCATATTCTGGCCTTTAAAATTGTTTGTTTGCTTACATTTCTCTTACACCCTATTACCCAGATGTCTCAGGGTGGGTGTGATGCTTCGTGTCTATTTAATGTATTTAAAGTAAAACATTTGCATATGTGTTTAAAAGTATTTATTGTATTTAATGTTTATACTGTGAAACTATGGTAAGAACAGGTAAGCAGAGGGGTTAGACTTCCCTAATTAGCATATTAAAGGCGGGAGAGAAAGCCCACAGGCTCAGCCAATCCAGGGTTGGCTCGTGCCAGGTGGGAGGTATATAAGGCACCTTCTAAGAAGGGAGTTTGTTCTATGCTTGGGATTTTTCTGGGTGGGAGGTCTGGGTAAAACTGCTCTGCATCCTGAGGGGAAAATTGCCAAGATAGTTCCATATAGTTCCATAGGGTCTTAGGATGAGAAGACAAAAGGAGAGACCTATAGATAGCCTAGGGGTGTTTTTTCACTAGCATTAAGTACCCATTGAAGCACCCATTAAAGACCCATTAGGCTCAGAGCAGGATGACCCCATTTTCACTACAGACCCCATTAGAGCCACATTTGTTTCCACCACAGCTAGGGAAATCCAGATCATATGGGTCCTTCAGGACCTATAATCTGGATTTCCTGTAGACTCCTTTAGGGTCTACAATGGGGTCTTCAGGCATCAAATCCAGATTATAGGGAGCCTGTTTCCACTACAATCAATGGGGTCTAGAGGAGGCTCGGGGGGGCACCCAAAGGGGGGTGTCCCAAAACCAAAACTTCGAAGTCCCTTCAAAGCCAACTCTGAAGTCCCTCCAAAGTTGCCTTCAGAGATTAGTAAAGGCTCCAAAGAGAACCCCTTGCAAGAGCAATGCCGCTGTCAAAGGTTCCAGAGGATCTTCGAAGTTAGCAGCAGAATGCTCCAGAGATTCTACGGAGCCGCTCCAGAGGATCTTCGAAGAGTTTACGGAGCGTCTACAGAGATTGCACCCCCTGTCCTCCAAAACACCCAGGGTGACAGGCAGATCCCTCAGGGTAGATCTGGATTTGCACATGGGTACAGTGTTTCCACAGCAGGCAGGCTAGCACCCATTGCTATTGGATGCTAGACCACTCATGGAAATGCATTGGGTACTTCCCTTAATCCAGATCTACTAGATCTGGATTAAGGGAAGTACCCATTCCTTAAATCCGGATCATCGTAGATCCGGATTAAAGGAGCTCAGTGGGAAAACACCCTAGGTTAGAGTAGGTTGTCTGAGGCAGTGTGTGTCATCTCACAAAACCATTTATCATTTCTCTTTCAAGTGCCTGCTGGACATTTTATTTATTTATTTCACTGACTTATTTATTCATAGAATTGTTACCAATAATGAACAAGTACTTTTGTTTGAGAAGACTTGAGCCTGAAGTGCTATTATTTCTTATGTGGGGGATTCCTGGAAAAGGAACTCTGATTTCAACACTAGTAAAAGCTAGCAGGAGAAAGCGAGCCCAGGGAGGCCAGCAAGGACACTTCTCCACTAGGGGGTTTACTTGCTGAGGCAAGGGAAAGTGGTGTGCTCTTTGGCGCAGGGCTGAAGACTGGCCCAGCCAATGCAATTTTAAAGGGAAGCCTTTATTTACAAAAGTATATTTTTAAAAGCACTGAGCAGTGCAATAAAGCAAGAGAGAGATATCCGCTTAGGCGGAAGGGCACGTCACAGTGGGTCACAATAAAACCATAATAAAAGCAGGTTAAAAAAGAATGACTAAAACTGTGACAGTGCCTGCATAGGGAGGGGGTGTTGTTCTCTTAACCAAAATCCAGCATGAAGGGGATCTAGCATTCAAACACTCCTACCACCAAGTTGCTTTTGACTCACTTAAAAAAAAAACTGTGGGAGCATGAAGCTTATCTTTGGTCTTGTGAGCCAGTTGGTCTTGTGGTTAGAGTCCTGGGTTCATATCTCATACTCAGTGAGTTTGATTCCACACTCCTCCACAAAGCCAACTGGGTGACCTTGGGTTAGTCACAGCTCTCTTTCTGAGATCCCATAGCCCCATCTACCTCACTGGCGTTTTGTTGTGAAGAGAAGAACAGAAAGCTTTGTCAGCCACTTTGATTCCCTTTAAGGGTGAGAAAAATGGGATAGAAAAAACAACTCTTCTTTCTTTCTTTCTTTCTTTCTTTCTTTCTTTCTTTCTTTCTTTCTTTCTTTCTTTCTTTCTTTCTTTCTTTCTTTCTTTCTTTCTTTCTTGAAGTGGTTCCATGCTTGTTTACTACATCAGCATTACATATAAAACAGTAATTAACAATTGTTTTTTACCAAAATACTCTGTTCTGCAAATGATATTTATAAAACCAATTTGTGGCTGCAACTCTAAGAAGCAATGTGCTGGTGCTCTGTTAAGCCAGCTGTTCTGGTTTACTTTCAATAGCTACCTGTCAGAAGAAATTGATGCTGAATTCTCATGAGGAAAAAAAGGGGGGAATTGAAAGTGCATTAGTGATTATAGCATCCTCACACTCGTACATTAAGCAACATTAAAAAGGCAGAAAGTTTACTTCCAAAATGCATTCTCTGGCCTTTCATCTGGATTAGAACTAGGACAGGCACACTAGCATCTACTGGGTGCTTCTAACACAAGCCAGTTTTAAGGCGCCTTTTTTAAAATGTGTGGATGCAACCATTCCAATTCCTCCTCCTTCATTTTTGGAAAAAATTACATTTCTGACCATGCAGAAGTCTGTTATCATAATACTGAATGTCAAACATTGGTGGATGTGTGGACTCCATCATCTTCCATACAAGGATATTCTAAGAAAAACCTGATGACTGAAGTCATGTTTCAGTATAACCTACTTGCAGGGCTGTTCGGAAGATAAAATGTGCCAACTTTGAAGGAGCTGTGAAACAATAACATGTAATAAACAATAAAGTCATTAAAGATTAAATAAATAGAAATGAGCCACCCAATGGCTGTGTCAAAGCACATAGCAACCCTCTGTCCTTTGTTTCTATTGTTACAGCAAAAGGCACCTGGACAGTTAAATAGCAAACTATTTGAGAAAGAAAACCAGACAAAGCCTTAGGAACAGAGCATGAAACATCATGTGTGTGGCTGCTATTGAGGTCTGAGAGAAAGAAGGAACAAGAGCAAGCAAGCAATTCAGGCAGAGGAAAAGAAGTTCTTCCTGCCTATGCTTTCTTATGCCCCTTTCACCTCAGTCGTCCCTGAAGAACTATTCAAACACATCAGCTCTGCGCCACACACTGGAGCTTGACTGATTCAGGCTATTTGAGACCAAGGAGAAAATTAATTCTGGTACTGAGGGCCTCTGAACGTCATCCTGCTTTAATTTAACAGTGTTCCATAGAAACTAATTAACAAAGCCTCCAAACTCTCGGCCGGTCTGAAAGCCTTAGGTATGTCCTATTGTTTAACCTTTCTCTGAAAGCAGACTATAAGCCCCAGAAACTCTGAGCTGCCTTGCTTCCTGACATAAAATAAGTCTTTTTCACTCTGGGTCTCTCTGGTCTCCTTTGAAGCATGAAGAGCTATAGCAGAATCTCAGGTCCAGTCCTGAAAGCCCTTAAAGCCTTTCTGCACTTACACTGATTAATCCATATCAGTGAATCCAGATTAGCTAGATTAGGATCAACATAGATAACACCACCTGCACTGAGTGAGTTGGACAGTGGCAAATGTGTACTAAGGAGCAACACCACAGCACAGATAAGCATCAGTGGTTGTGTACTAACACCAAAAGACCTGCCCAAACCATGGTGCAATTTGTCCTGCATGGCATAATTCAAATGCTGAATCCTGGCAATGAGGGCCATGGCAAAACCCTGTCAGATGAGAAGGCATCCTGATAAACTTTGTGTCAGATATGGAGACAAACAGTAAAGGGATGTGAAGGTGCTGTTGATACTAGATCTGCTCCAGTATAATTGTAAGCAGATATGGGTGATCTGGATTATTTTGAAACCCAGAAACACCAAATTTAACTTTTTTTTTAGGGGAATCAGTAGCTAGATCTTTCACAGGTTTTAATAACGAGGAATAACCAGAAAACAGAGACAAAACCCATTTCAGACTCAAAAACCAGTTTCTTATTAAATCAGTGCAAAGAATTTATTAGAAATACAGAAAAGAAGTTGAAATGAAATATAAAGCCATATCAGAAACATTTCAGAACAGAAATAAGCGTGCAATAGCTGCAAAATGACTGAGGAAATGATAATCTCCCATTAAGAAATCTTTGTGCATTTGACTGGATCTATCCCTCTTTTATTAAAACAATTAATTTAAAGTTATGCAGCAAAAGCTTCCCAAAAACCCCAAAACAAATTGCTTTGCGTGAGTAAGACGCTTAAGAAATGAGAGTAAAATTCTTCATTAGGAAAAAAAAACCAATTGCAAATGACAGCCAAAAAGGGAATGGAAAACTCCTAATACTAGAAAGAACCCCTAACCCCCCCAAAAAAAAGTTCTAAAGAAAAATAAGGGAAAGTGAATGGAGGATACCAATCTTCTGTCTCACCACCATGTTGTATTCTTCATGCCCAAGAAGTCCAAAGCTGAAGATGTGTAGGATTTCAGCAAACTATCTCCGCTTCCAGAACAAAAATATTTTCAAAATTGGTAAAATGTGCTTCAGTCTCAGCCAGACTGGTCTCCAAAATGGACAAAAATCCAAAAGAAATACATTAAAAATAATCTTTATAATTGCCTTTACAAAACCAGCCAAATTCAGAATGCAAAAGTTTTAAATTGCAGTTCTTGCAGCTAAACTCTGCCCACGTTTTGTGTAGCAGAAAGAAGAAAGGGGGGGGAGAGAAAAATTTCTCCAGGTCTCTTTAGCCTCCCATGATGACCAGAAGAAGAAGACCTCCCTCCTCTGATGACCAGAAGGAGAAGACCTCAAAACCATCTCTTCTCTACCATTTTTATAGCAAAAATTGGAACCAAAAACTGCTGATGTTCTTCCCTTGTTAATGAATAAAACTCCAGTCTTCTCATAGCCTCTCCCAAAGAAATGCAAATCAGTCTAACAACATTTCCAATCAGTGCATCTCCTGACCTCTCCTTGACACCCTCAGACAAAAGGTGTGAATGGCGAGTCAGCCCAATAATACTATTGTATCCGTTTGATTTGCAAAAGTTTACCTTAAATTAACATTTTAGCACCTCTACTGACTCACTTAATCCCTTCAACTGGACTCACTCAGTGTATGCAGATACTAGCGACCTTTTACCCAATTCTGTTAAGATGTAAACAACGGTGTAAACAGTGAGTCACCTCCAACATCCTGACATTCTAATACTGGTGAATGGGCCATTTCCAATTTAGATAGTAATTCCAAATTCTGGTATACTTATTTTACCCAGATCGCGTCCAAAAATCCATTCCATTTTATTCTTTATTATCTTATTAAAATTAGACAAACCAATCTCTGTCCCAGATTCCATGGTTTTATTTCTCCTACATTATTTAAAAATCTGTCACTCCAAAAGGAAATAAAACAATGACTTTTCAGGTGCTAGGACACTGTCTTGACTCAATCAAGATTAAATCTCAGGCTGTGTTTCTTGCATACAGACTTTTATCTTTTGCAAACAGCCAGCTTGTGACTTGAGAGAGGAAAACTATGTCCTTTTTTTTTTTTTAACTCCAGGCTTGTCTTTTTCCCAATATGGCTTCAGTCTTGCTATTTTAAGGCCTTTCCACGTTTCATGGTCTGCCTTTAGCTTTTAATTATGCCAATCATAAAACCAAATTCAAATGTCAAAACCCTGTATATTTCAAATTCCGGTTTTGTAGTTAACATTTCTGGTGATCCTTTTACATCCAAAGTTGATCTGGTAACACTGTCACCTCCAATGGAACAGCAACTGCTGATGGAAAGCAACACCATCTTTCCTGCCGATGCTGTGTCTTCAAAGGCAAGACTTTGCAACCACAGGTATATCTCTCTGATATTTACTCATTGCTGCTCTCAGCATCAATGTATATGTTGTTGTGAAGGCAACTTCTCAGTCATGTCTTAACCATGCATGTCAGTCAAATCCCTGCCTACATTCTTCCTTGTTCCATTCTATGTGTCAATGCCCTTTCTTTCATCTGAATTGGACCATGCTAGCACAGAGGTGGAGCAGAGTTATTGGGTCTATGACTAATCCAGATTATTCCTCCCTTTGCAAGAATCTGATCCAGATTAACACTAATCTTGTACAGATGATATGCACTAAGAATCTCCTTGATCTAGATTAACAAGTAAATGCAGAAAAAGCCAAACACAGCCTAATGTTTAGCAGGGTCTTTTGGTTGCCATGTACAACACAACACATTCAAGCTTCTTGATCTTCCCTGAGAACTCTAACCAGTTTATTTGTGTAACGCCTTTCCAAAGAAAACTCCTCAATACAGTTTACAACAACAGCAAAAAAACACAGCATAATATAAGCAATACAACCTAATACATTATTAAATTAAACAGAAAATGCAGAAATGCACGTAAGATATGGGGTTGTCTCCCCAGCACCCTATCAAGCAGAGAGGGGGCGGGGGAAAAAGATGCGGGCAAACAAAACACGCTTCCTTGGGGACGGTAGGTGTGTTTAAAATGCATGTTTTACCAAACTTCATTGGGACGCTTATTCCAAAATTGAATGGCACTTTTAAAGTCCGCTTGAATAGAGGGACAGTAGAGGAAAACTAGAGAGGCAAATAAGTTGCTTGGGGACAAAGCCTTCATCTGTGATACAAATGTGCTCCAAGTCCCATAGTGAGTGCAGTGGTCCCTTCCCATCTTGTCACCTCTACTTTGTGCACAAGTATAAATCCACATCCATTCAGCAGATTGAGGAAGTTGTTATGATCACAACTAGGAAGATTAGCATGGTTGCCATGTATATCCTGGGGACTGCTCTCTGTGGGGGAAAAGAGGCTGAGCACTGCTGAAACAGATGGAAAATGCAGTCTTCAATATCCTTTTTTCTCTCTCTCTGGGATAGCCAGCTTTACTTACTGTTGGAGAATCTCCTGCTTTTCAACATTCTTCTTGGATCAGAATGAATGTGATTATCCTGCTATTATTTGTCTTATGCTGTTTCATTATATCACATTATACAGAAGGTAAATTGAACAGTACAGGTTATTTTTTCTCTCTCTTAAGAAGGGACATTATGATATTATTATTCATGCACACACATCTGTGGCTGACTCAGACCTCCTCTTGGGAGGATAAGGCAATAATTCACAATGACCCACACCTTTTGTTCCTGACCGGCACATTGTTGATAAATCCACCACTTTTCATGACTAAGTTCACTCAGTCCTTTGTGAATGAATCAGCTGGCAGTGCAGTCTATTGATTTTCATTTGCTCAGAAGGCTTCTTGACTCATCATAATCCTAGAGGGGTTACGGGAGTGAGGAAGGAGGGGGCGGACGAGCTTCTAACATTTGCTCTCAAAGATGGCAAATAATTTCACCAGCCTGTTCAAAAGAACTGTTTCCCTAGAACATTCTGAATGCAGAAAACTGTTAGATAGTATTTGCTATTGCTATAGTTGGACTAACAGAACATCTCCGCATGATACACATCATCTCACACCATGCCAGGCCAATCCTAAATTGAATCAAATGATCCAGCACAGGATGGACTGGGTAGACAATGGTCTGTGCCAAGGGTTATCTGCATTGTGGGTAGACCATCCCAGCCCAACTGGGGAAGTTAGAAAGTTCCCAGGCTCCATGGTTGCCAGCTGAGGCTGTTCCAGCTGAGATCTCCGAAGCTGAGCTACTTCAGAAGCCACTTCCAGGTGCCCATGAAATGGTGCCAGCCTTCTCAGCCCCAGTACACCCAATCAGCCACATGTGTCATCTGCATACAAGCATTGACTCGGTATGTTGAAAAGGACCCTCCTGGAAACTATGAAGGCCAGAAACCCCTGGAACCAGTTGCTTGTCCCAGAATGGAGCATCCCATTGTACCATGAACCAGTTTGGTCTTATGGGTCGAGTGCCAAACTCTTGTCTGGTATTCTCCCGGTTCGATTCCACACTCCTGCATGAAGCCAGCTGGGTGACCTTGGGCTAGTCATTGCTCCCTTTCTGAGCTCTCACAGCCCCACTTACCTCACAGGGTATCTGTTGTGGGGAGGAGAATGGAAGGTTTGTCAACCATTTTGAATATCACCCTCCTCCCTTCTTCACACAATTGCCATAACTGATTTCAAGGGGACATAGCAGATGATTATGTGGGAAGCAGCAATTGATGATATTCGAACCTGCAGAATCATTGAATTATGGAGCTCTGACTTTTAGTGCCACCTCTTCCTGCTGCAAAATCTCTTGGAACTAAGCCATATCTTGGTCCTGCTGGTTTTTGCTTGGCAACTAATTTTGGATTGACTACCAAAATTGGATCACTGAGCTCTTTACTTCACTTCCTTGTTCACTTAATCAAGCACTCTGAGGCTTGGCTTTAAGCCTGAGACTTGTGCTGTAAACCTTGTGTCTCTTGCCGAAGCTGTAGCTAACTTTTACCCTCTTGCTACAAGCTCTATAATGGTGCTGCTTATGATGACATAGAACAGCAGGGAAGAAGCAAGGTGTCTGCGAAGATGCTCACATTCTACCTTTGCATTGCACCTGCAACAATGGTTCAGAGATGTGCAGACACAGTGCTCTCATGGTGCATTCAAGGTACCATAATGGTACCATGTGGATCTTGCCAGAGTTGCCTTTGTATCTGTTTGTTTGCTTCCCTTGCTCTATCTCCAGATTACATCAATAATCATAAGTGAAATCACAGTTGGGAGTGTACAGATGGTAAAAAGAATATTTAAGCAATAACATGCATATATATGTGGGCACCTGGGATAGGGCCTTTTCAGTGATGGCTTCCAGATTGTGAAATAGTCTCCCTCCTGAGGTACATCAGGCACCTTCACTCTTTGTGTTCAGAAGAGCTGTGAAGACGTACCTCTTTCTCCTGGCCTTTGATTAAGTAAGGCAACAGCTTTTCCTCACTACATCCAGGCATTGTTGTAGTTTTAATATGCTTAATATGTCATTTTATACATTGTAACCCCACTGTGACACCGTTGCCTATAGAGTGGGATAAAGATTTAAATAAATAAATCCTGACACACTATAGTTTCAGTGAAAATCATCTCATCTCATCACACCACCCTCACACTCGCAAACATATTGTAGGAACTGATCATTTTCCTACAAAATGTTAGTTTTCAGTGCTCAGGAAAAAGGGTTAGTTGTCTGACCTCCATCTTAAAGCAAAACTCCAGTGACTGATTGCTGGTAAATCAAGTACATCTAGGCCTTAGTCACACTAGTAGTTTAAGATGACCTCAGATCATATTCAGGTCATGATACTCCTTTTTAAAGGACTCAGGCCATCCTGGCATTCCAGGCCATCCTCGCTTCCTCAGTTGTGGCTGCACCCCCCAGCGGTCATTCTTGGAACAGCATGAAGAGGATAACCCATAGGTATTCTGCTTGAGCCATCCAAGAACCAAGAGTTCCATGGAGGAGGCTCAAGTCAATCATGGAGAAAGGTGTGAGCAATGCGGCCCAAAGCGAGGATGTCCTGAGAATGATCTAGGTGTGTCCAGGACTGGTACAACCTCAGTTCGAATTACTAACTGGGACATGTTGTCTTACATTTGTATGACCAGAGTTCTAATAACACCCCAGGTATTGACAGAATCTGTGCAGTGAATATGAACCCAAATGGTTCCCTGAGCTCAAAAAAAGAAAAACGGATCTCCTTGATTGGCTTTCCTTAGGTATTTGACATGTTCTTGATTTTACATTTCAGCACTAATCAAATATCAGTGGAGTGGAAGCTGTAATACAGGCAGCATGTAATACCCATGGGGATCACTCTTTTATCATCTGCTTAAGTAGAATTCAAATCTACAGAAGCAAGTCGTACAACTATATACAAGCAATTCTAGATTTTCCTTATCTATAATTGCAGTGGGAAGATAAAAAACACACTTAATTTTGTGCAGAATATTTTATTCCAGCTAAATCCCAAATTGTCCTTATCAAAAGAGAAGAAATAAAAATAGAAAATAAAAATTGGGAGACGTTCAGTGGGTCAAGATACCACTTTTTATTAGATTAGCTTTTGGGCAAAAGCATAAAAGCAAGCTAATTGGATCACTATCTAAGCATCTCAAACTAACATTCTTTGTGTGTCTTTGGCTTTGATATGTTAATAAACTAACCCTCTGGGAAGCTCAGTCGAACCTTCATCCCCCTCTCAGGGTTTTGAATATTAGCCTATGGGGAAAAATAATGACAATAATAAACAGCCTTTTGAAATTTCTACCAACTTTATTCACAAGTGCCCTGTGCAGTCTCTTCTATGCAGTGTTATAGATGCCAGGAAAGGTCACCATGATTGCACAAGCTTTTATTTAATTATTATTGGTCAGGCTGCATCAATTTTTTTCTAGACATTCACAATATAAAATTAAACATTTTATACAGCAAGGTGAGGGGTGGGGAATTACGGTGAAATGAACCTCAGTATCAAAATCACAAGAAGAATATCAGAAACAAATTCAGGAAAACAAGAGAACTGGAGGGGGGGGGATTCTAACTATATAATAATACTGGGCCGCAACCCATCTAGTCCTGCTTCCTGTCTCATTCAGTGGTCCACCAATTGCTTCTGGGCCACTCAGGCAAAAGACAAAGGGAAAACTTTCACATGGTCTTGTTCCCATGCAAACAGCCTTTAGAGGTATCCTGCCTATCTCTCTAACAAGCATCCATTTGTCTGTCTCACTACAGGTTATGCTCCAACGACACATAAGATGAACACTGTGCTGAAGCAGAACAGGCCCATGTCTTTTGGGGAATCCATTTGAGGCAATATCCACACTAGGCTTTGCTATGACAGGATCTGAAGAGAGGAGATGCATCCCTCAGGAGTCTCAGTGTCCAGTCAGAATGCTGGACTAGAAGTGGGACCAGAACTAGAAGCCCTGAACTCTGGCCATTGATTTGGCTTTGGGAGGGTGTAATATAATAATCCCCACATCTCTCTCTATTATATATTCTAATGAATATTTAAGTCTAATTTAGTCTAGAACCCACTATTCATGGTACCCTAAGGAGCCTCCTCCAGCACAAAACTAGAGTTCCTAAATTTCTTTGGACAAAACCATAACAGTTAAATTTTCCTAAAAGGGATGTAGAGCACATTATATTCTTGCCACATTCAAACATAACACAAAAAGTGCTTCAAAAGGAACTTAAACATGATAATCTAAAGCCACCTTTTCCAGCCTACAAAGTTCATGGGGGAGGAGGGGCAGACCAGCAATGTGAACAATCTCACTTGAGAACAATCTCTAAGCTGTCTCTGAGCCACCTCAGAAGTGCTTTTTATTTTTAATTAATTTTATTAATTTTTACTGCTTGTGAAAGCAACCAAGTCCTGGGTTCAGGCAGGATCTAGACCACAGCAGGATCAGGGTCTCTAATGCTGGTGTGCTTGCTCCCTCCCCAGGACAGGGCACATGGCAGCTTTGATAGCCGCCAGCTTTATAAAAAGGGATCCCCAGTCATGCTGGAAATGACCCCAGAAATAGGGCATTTTTGGAACATTGCCTGCACAGCACAGCAGTGTTTCCATGCAGTGGCTGCATGAGAGCCTGAGACAAGTAGTCTCCCTCAGTGTTCTTTACTCTGTTTTATGGTAAGGATGCCTCTAGAACACCTTGTATCTGCAAGCACCTTGTGTCCAAACGCCTAAGGAGCTTGCAGATCCAAGATGTTCTAGAGGCATCCTTACTACAAAACAGAGCAAAGAACAATGAGGGAGAATGCTCTCCTATATGTGCCAAAAAGAAAAAGCAGCTTAAAAGTGAAAGACTCACTACACATGAGACATGCATTGCATTAAATCAATTAATGCTGTGGTGAGATAGCATGCCGATACAGAGTATTTTGCTACAGACAAGGCTTGGAGGTGGGACAGTTCACACACCAGTCTACCCCTCCACCCATGAACATTCTCTGCTTGAAAAGGTGGGTTAGAGAAGGGGCTGGGAACTCGAGGGCCATACATCACTTAAGCACCCCTTTTGTTATGTCTGAATACAGCAGCCTTGCTCTGCTATGAGGGAGAAAGGCAAAACCTGCTAATCTACTGTCATTGAAGTAGCCATTTCCTTTCAGTTCAAATAGTCTACTGAATTCTTTAATCTTTTATAGAAATCCTTGAGGGAGAAGATTTCAAAGGAGAAAATGTACCTGTTTGCATTCATGAAAAACACACAAAAACCTTTTTTTTCATTTTCAAATGGAGGGAGAAACCTTTTCTGAATGTAATTGCTTAATTGTGCTTGTAGAGACAGATTCTAAGTACAGTATAGATCAGGTTGTTTAATAAAACAAAGAAGTGACATTCTGTGCATAGAACCCATGCCTATCTTAAGCAATTCTCCTTCATGAGGTAAAGATAAGAAGACTTTCCAGAGATCCCAAGTACAAAAGCCAATCATACTGGCATTTTTGAATGTTATGATGCCAGTGGTGATGGGACATCTTTTACAATATTTAAGGACAGTGGAACAGCTTGAGGAATTTAAGGAGTAGCCCTTATGGCACAAAATTATCTATCTTTCACCATTTTGGGCTTCCTACACATTCTTCCAACCCTCTATTGCCTATGTACACTATATATTAACTATTTTAATCCCCAAATGCACATTTTCACAGCAAAGGTGAAGAAGGTGGTACTTCACTGGGATGTCATGGCAACTCTAAGCAAAATAGTATGGGTTTATTTGCTCTTCTATCTATCTTAGCATATATACTAAGAATAATGAAGAAAATGTTTTGTTATTGCTCTAGTTGCACTAGAATACAAGAACTACAGTACGACAGTAAGGAAAAGTTAAGACAAATCACAGCTTTACTTACAGTACTTATTTATTTGTTGTTTGTTTGTTTGTTTGTTTGAGATTCATTTCATTCCACCCTTTACTGGCCACATCATTCAATAAAAGAACCATAAAGTAGACTATAAAGGTCATAAAGTAGACTATAAGCAACTAATGTAGTTTAAAATATAAACTACATTATATATATTCTACTGTTTCAGAAAGTCCTATAACTGTCTGCTAAACAGCTATATGGAATGTATAATGTTGAAAAGAATCCATGGATTCAGGAGAGGTAGTGAAGAATCATCTCTAGTGCTGAAATCAGATATTATTGGTCAAGAAATAAAATTGGAGGGTTCAAGGGTATTTTTAAGATCCTTCTTGCACCTGAGACAGCCAATAGTCTGCATTAGCATGCAGACGGCAGGCCGCTATTCCAGGATATCATTCAGAATAAGGCCCATGCAGAAAGGACCATGCTCTCAATTTACTGAACCAGTAACATTTCCTAATAATATGTAAATAAAATTAATTTTATTTATTTGTTTGTCTTTTTATCCCACCCTATACCCAGTGGTCTTAGGGTAATAAAAACAAAATGTAAAATGAACACACTAAAAATTTTGGCCTTTCCATTATGCCTAGTAAAATCTCTATCTCAATGTTTGGAGCCAATGGTGTAGAAAATGTGCAACTGCATCATGTCTTGCTTTCACTTTCAAGAAGATGAAACTGAGGCAGAATGAGGCATCATTGCTAGTACCAAGCAGAATAAGCAGATTGTTCTGAAAAGCCATTTCTCTCTTTTAGAAAACAGAGCCAAGCATACTCATGCAGCTTTTTTGCACTTAACTTGATGGGACAGTTTATACTGCTCCACAGATAATGAAGATAGGGGGTGGCCATGCACACCGACGGCTGTGCAACTGTGCAGATGACGGTGTGCAGATGCTCTGTGCTAGAGCTTCCATGAGCCATCCCAATCTTCAAAGTGTGAAAAGACCCATGGTTTGCCCTTTATCTTCTATGTCATCCTATTCACTTATGTGCAAGAGGATGTCATGCCATTGGCAGGTCTGCTTTTCATCACAAGCTGGCTTTTGGTGATAGCACAGTTGAGATAGTCAAAGTCAATAATACAGAAAGAACACCATCAGCTACTTCTAGGTGTAGAAGACTGCTAGTGGGTCCAGATCCCTGTGTGGGCACCCTCAGTGGGCCACTACTTATTTGGTAGCCCCCACATAAGAAGCATAAGCAAAAAGTGCAAAGTTTGTGCAAAGGGCATGTGAGGACATCTTGCCATTGTACCTGTTTGTGCAAATAGCAAAGCAGTTCACAAAAATTAATAATCTGTGCATGCTGTTTTCACTTCAGACCAGAGGCCTCTTCACACTACAGCCTCTAGTCAGCAATTGGTGCAGCTCTGGTGAAGAGCATATGCATGTCCACTAGGCTGCTATGCCACAGGCCAGGTATTCCTGGGTTAGCACCACAGCTGCAGGCTGGCCAGGGACCAATCCACATGGCACTGAGGCATGCCACCCCAACTCGTCACCGGGTTCAATTCAACCCCCCTGCATCAGTCTGCAGGCATGTCATGAAATGTCTGATGCAGCTGGCAGAAGCCAATCGCAGCAGTGAGGAGGCGGGACTTCGGGTGTTTGAGGAGATGGCTTAGGCTGGTCAACAGCAGGGCCATTCAATTTTCTGGCCGGTAAGGGACGCTTTGGGGAAGCATCCTTCCTGGCAAGTGTGAATGGTCCTCCTGTACCTGGTGTAGACCAGCCCTAGTGCACAGCAGTAAGTGCAGAGAGGCCTCCAGATATGATGTATCAAATAAAGGTTCCAAACCTGGCCTAAGTAAGAAGACAACCAAGCAGATTTCTTAAGGCCTGTGTCAATTCATACTCAATCTGTGCGTCTTCACGGCATCATTATCTCGAATTCAAAACGTTTTGAGTCCTCCCAGTTCAGACGGCAGTTCGGCTTAACACGCTTCTTCCGTGTTAAACCATGTTAAACCGTTTTGAAATAAATCCTGATTTCAACAGGTCTCACTCCAGATCATGCACTTGAAATGTGTTTAAGTTTTTACTGTGTGGACAGTACAGTTTTCAAGGATGAGATTTTGTTTTCAGGGTGCCCCCCCCCAATCACACTGTATCCAATGGCTGTCCGTATTCTGCGGACGTAATTGGGGGGGGGTGTTTCCCTGCCTGATCTGAAGCAAAAACTTTTTTCTGATCGCTTCTTCTCTTGCAAGCCTGAACTTCTTGGAGCAGCCTTCACACAGCAGTGCTACAGCTCCGGAGTGCGTGTGGAGAGTTGGGGGGGGAGAGACGGAGAGGAGGGGATTGGGCAGGAGGAGGCTATCAGCATTTTGGATTCCCCTGGGGCGGACAAGAAGAATTTGGCTGAGGGAGCCCGGCCAGAGAAAGCCTAGCTAGTCTTCCCCTCCTGGGGAGGGAGCGAGCCGGTAGACACACACACACACACACAGGCAGGCTTTCATGACAGCTATAAAATCAGACACTTTTGCTACTCCCCCCACCGCCCTCACACAGGAGCTACAGTGTAGCAAGAAAGCCCCTTCACTCCCAATTAACAATGTTGTGAATTTGCGCAGTTTCAGAAGTTCAGAGCTTTGAAAGTGAAAGGAGGTGAAGCAGCTGAGATTCTGTTTAAAGGAATGGGGCTTTACTTGCTGCTGCTGCTGCTGCTGCTGCTGCTGTGTGCTCTGAGCAATGAAAAAGCCCCTCACTCCCCTCCAGCCCAACCTCTGGGGGCGAGGGAAGCACGGGTGGGAAAGGGGGATCCGCAGACTTCTTCGATGGGGGTGATGAGGAAAGAGCACAAAGCTGGAAGAAAAGGGGGAGGGAAAGGTGGTGCAGAGGAAAGGAGGCGGAGAGCTGCACAGCCATGAGGGAGAGGTCTGATCTCTGTTACTTTGAACTGAGAGGGGCTGATCCTGGGAGGGAACAGCAATCAGAGAGAAGGGGTGGGCTGGCAATGGGCAGGGAGGACTTGCCCGTGGGGCCTCCCAAGACTGAATCCGAGATAAGGTTGTCGGCGGGATGCCCTTGACACGGATCAAGTTGAAAGCCAGTGGAGACAGTTTTGTTCCGGTTCAGTTATTTCAGTTTCCTTAAACCGAATTAAGGCATGCCGTGTGGATGCAGCCAATGTAGTATAGTGGCTAGAATGTCAGACTTCAAGGTCAGACTCCCTGAGTTCAGATCTCTACCTGGTCATGAAAGCTCACCCCTCAGTCTCACCTTAGGGTATTGTTCATCCATTTTGCAGGCCTGGCTTATGATCATGATACAGCAAAAAATGAAAGATGAGAAGCTAAAATTCCAGATAGAATTCTGCTACAATGATTTACGTACCCTCTTTCCGTCTGAATTATTTGCATCAGTTGAAGGGGGGAAAACGACTTGTGTTAGTTACTGCTATGGCAAGCATCCTTTATAAAACTGATTGCCATAGGAGGTTTGTCTGTATTCTATTGTTTCTGGATTTCAAAGTCTTTCAAGTCTTTGTGAGGGAATGTCCCTCTGGTCAGAAGCTCTTGCCACAAGTGCAAACCTTGATCATCCTTGCAAATATCACTGGGGTTTTCTTAGTAGCCTACAAAGATTTGTATTAAATTCTGATTTGATGCTAGTCACATTTTGTGTAAGCCACTCTAGACTGAAGAAGAGAGTAAGTAAGAGGTAAATTCCCCCCCCCCACTTTTTAATGATGGGAAATACGTGAGATCCATTTCTCAGTCAGTGATGGTGGGGCTCAATATTACATCAATTAAAGAAAGCAATTTTCTGGAAGATTAATATAAATGGAATGCTTCAGAAGAGGAAATGGAAATTCACAGAGTTTTAGAATACTGAGCTCCAAGCAGCTTCCCTCCCTCCCTCTTTTCTTTTTAGGCTTCAGATTCCATAAAATTATACAAGCATGGAAAGGAGCCCCTGACATTATACAATGCTACTTTTTATTCTGAAGTCACTCCAGCTGTGAATAAAGAAGGAAGCCCTGGAGAGGTTTTTCTTTCTCGTTTTTAACCTTGGCTTCCTGATGTGTTGCCTTGAACTTTCTACAAAGTCCTATGTTTGGTAGGATTTATTTTGTTAGAGGAAATTATTCTGGTTAGGCTAAATTCCTAGTCCTTGCATTAAGGCTTCTCTGCCTTTCCCCTGACTCTAGGCTAGTTATGACATCCACTTTTGTGCTTACATAATGTCTTTCGGAATTGTTCCCATTAGGTTATATGTGTATACACGCACACACTTAATCCCAAGACAATTCCATAACTGGAACAGTTCCTTAGCTTCTTTACGTCCCCATTTACATAACTGCCTAGGAAACTATTATACACTGATTTTTTTCAGTATATAAATATATATATACAATTTTTGTGGGTGTGAATAGGGATTTGATGCAGCATAATCAGCACTGTATTTCCGTATTCTTTTTATTTATTTATTTATTTATTTATTTCCATTTCTATCCCGCCCCATACCCGAAGGTCTCTGGGCGGGTAACAACAAATCAGCTTCCCGCCAGCTTACCAGTTTACTCTTGTAGTTAGAGTGCTGGAATCATATCTTGTAGTCACCAGGTTTGTTTCCTCATTCCTCCACAAAGCCAGCCTGGGGACCTGGGGCTAGTCACAGTGCACTTTCTGAGCTCTCACGGCCCCACCTACCTCACAGGGTGTCTGTTGTGGGGAGAAGAACAGAAGGTTTATCAGCCACTTTGAGTCCCTTAAATAGGGTAGAAAAGTGGGGGATCTATTCAAATGAATACAATTTTTTTTGCATTCAATTCAATATGAATCAACCCCCACCACCACCACCACCACCAAAACAAACAAACAAACAAAAACCCCACCATTCGTGCATATCCCTAATAGGGAGCAGTTGCCTAGGGTAACAAATAAGGAATTTTCCTAGACAGGAAGTGAACATGGGACTTTCTATGTGTTGTGTAATGAAGACTTCAATATACCTGTCTTCATTTGAGCCTTTGTAGACCCTTTGGTCTCTTATAATATGACTTTTTTTCAAATAATTAACTGGTAAATGGCACTGTTATACTGTGCCATGCTGAAGGCACATGGGAGACAATTTCTGAATTATAAATTGCCATGCTAATAGAAGGCCAAGCACCCAGGGTGGTAGGTTGCCAGGTTGTACTGTTAAAAGTTGCCAGGTGGGCTGTGCGCGCACGCACGCACACACACACACCCTTCTGGCTTTTTCCTCTGATACTATAGAAAAGAAGAGAAACTTCAAAAACAGAGAAATGCAGCTCCTGATTACAGTGTAACTATTCTTAATCAGTTAATGGTACAGCCTTCAGGGTTCTAACAAGAACCATGTAATCCAATCAAGAAAGTTAAATACAAGTACAGTTTGGTTAAAACTTATTCTATTTAACAAAGGAAAGCTGAACACGCAATTTCAATTTTTTTAAAAAATCATTCTCAATAAGGATGTAATAAGGATAGGGCACCCTACATAATTTGCATTTTAAGGCAGAATTATGATATGTTCAGGGAGGGCCTTAGTGACACCTAAAAAAAATTAGGCTGGAGTCCAGATGGGACTTATTTCTGGAAAAAAAAAATCATCTAGGATTGCATAGCCTAGTGTGGTTAGGGACTGAGCAAAGCTGCTAACTGAATCATGAGTTACAAAAATCACAGAATTAACTGTCATATTCCCCAGCAGTAACAATGGAGTAGGAAGCCTGCTTTCTCATTTTCTCCCAGTTAGAGTATATATTACATTCACCAAGATAATCATTGTTGTGGACAGAAGAATACCCTTGGGAATTCACCCAAGGAAGGTATGTGAATGTGCATGAATACTGAGAATGCATGCATGTTTCTGATTTAAATGTATGCCAATCCTTTGCCATTAGTTTCCCAAATAGAGTATTTATACCACACCTATCATTCACAGGATCCCCATTAAAAATCAATCATCTGTATGTCCTGGGTTGTGGTTTTATACCTAGAATATTCCACACTTTTTATAGAGTGGATTTTATATTCCTCCAGCATGTACAGCTGTAGTCAGTTTTTCTCCAGTTAGTCCAGGTTGATGTCGTGATGTGAATCCTGAGCTGTTTTCACACTTCCCTTCCCATCCCATGGATGGGAAAAGAGTACAATCAACTAACATTGACTTGTGCTTGCAATTGCCATCCTGGATGCTTGCTGCTATGGTAGCATTTGGCAGTACAGTCAATGAGGACCCCTACAAGAGTGGTCTCCAAATGTTCTGCTATTTCCACCATTTTGCAGAAGTTGCCTAAGGTAGGATCTTCATAATGCCTTCATGGTGGCATGGGAATCCTCAAAGGTCACAAGGACTTCACATCTCTTCACCCATTGAGGACACATCCCGCTATATATACTGTCAACAGTACACTCGATACACTTTCTCTTGCTCTTCTATCACACTGCTACTTGTGTGGATTTACTTCTTTTGGGCCATGAAGCACAGCCCTGTTTGGAGAGGCACAGAAAAAGGCCAGTTCCTGGGACCACTTCCTGTCCCTTCCAAAACAGTTCCAGCATTGAAACAAGGAATCAATGGTCCTTGACTTTGATGTTTCTAGAATCACTTATATGTTTGTATGCACACACACACGTGAGTGTGCTGTCAACATACTTTCAGCTCTAATGGATGGAGCCCTTGCTTGCAGACACTTCAGTCCCTAAAGCAGCAGGAACTGCCTTTGTGCCGTCCCTACCTAACATCTGGTGGAAATTTTATTGTGAATGTTAATACGAGCCTTAAGGTGTGTTGCCCAAGATAAGCAATTAAGCTCTGCTGAATTAAATAACAATGTAGTTGTCTCCTACTGAAAATAGACCTACATCACAGAACATGAATAGTTCACAGAGTTAATAATTAAATTTACTTATGAGATTGGGCATGTCAACCCCCCTTCCATAAACATTATTTTAGAAGTATTTCCATAGAAATGTTTTCCTTGTACGCACCAAAGTATTTACTATAAAATTTAACAGACTTTTTTTTAATGCATGATTTGAATGGTTTCCTCTAAATTCCAGTGGCAGCTCATATGGCAAACAGTAAGTTGGTGATTACATCCTGCAATGGGGGCTTTCTGCATTTACTATTGGAGATCTGGAACAAAGTGATACTTCCCAAAGCAGTGAGAGATTGCCCTGGGCTAGAACAATGGCGTCTGAGCCTGCCTCCATCAAATTTGCAGTTAAATCATAAAGTACACTCAACCTGTAGTCCAGACTGAAAGGCAGCTCCATAGTTTACCCTATTGGAGCTGTGAGAATTAAGAAGGTGTGCACCATCATGCATGTTGAGGCAGCCAAACAGGTTTCAAGCTACACGTTCAGCTTAGCCAGCATCTCTTCTCCTTTTCTCACTGTCCTACCCACAATGGATTGAAACTTCAGATTTTCTACATCCCACGCAGCGAGTGTCGTTGATCCTGCACTAAGGTAAATGGGCAGTCCCAATCATATAATGTGGCACCATTACAATCAATTGATCGTCATGTGTGATGGCTCAATTGGAACTGCACATTCAGTGCACAGTATTAAATGTGTCTGGATGCAGCCTGTATGGTAACTGCTGTTCCACGATTTGGTCCACCGCTGAAATGATCCTCTTCTGCACCCCTTTGTGAATTAGGTTTACCCCCACTAGTACCCAGATTTACCACTGTTAGTTATGGGTTTTGTTTTGTTTGTTTTTTACTATGGCTGTTTCTGTACTCGGTCAGTAATCCAGAACCAAGTGGTTGACTAGTACCTTTTGTTCACATAGGACTAGTGCCATCCCAATCCAAAACCATCTCAAGAGGTTCCTATTTTGGATTAACTGTAGACTTGTTTGAGGAGATCTACAACCATACTAATGCCATCTGTTCTTGCCCAGGCATCAGCCTTTCCACATCTGATCCAGAAAGAGGGATGTGAAACCCTGACACAGAGGTAGGCATGTTACCTTTGAAGACTGTTTTGTTCAGTCCTGCCCTTGTGAACCAAACATAAGGTACAAATTCATGGCAGGGATAGGTAGTACCCTGGGCAAGGAGAACAGCTATGATGCCTCCAAATTGCTGGTGGCATTGGTATAAGAGGGAGGCTGTCCCTGCCCTTGCAGTGTGGACAGAACCTGCTGTGTCTGGTCTGGAACAGGCTGGAATGCAATAGTTAAACCACTCCAAGCAAAGTAAGGGAAGAAGTAGCCTAATAATGGACAGGATGACTCCATTCCTGAGTTCCATGTGCTGTTTTGTCCAGAAAACACTTAAAATTGTCAATGCTGAAGTACTATAAACAAATTATTTGTAAAAAGCTGAACAGTTGCATGGGTTTGACATGGATAATGATTTATTGATCACTTGGGCAAGTGATCCATCACAGCTTGATAGACATTGCTAATAACCTTTCTGTTGGACCACCATTTTCTAACCTTATTCTTTGAAAAATAAGAATGAAAAAACTGAAAAAAAATTAATTCAGTCTTACTTTTAATTCTGAGAAAGTGAAATAAAACTATCCCTTGTATAGCATGACCTACGCATACCATGGTTTCAGTTGCACATGGGAAGCACAGTGCAGTTTCTTTTTATAGCACAGATTCATACCAAATACAGTGATATTCTATAAGTCATTGCCAGCATGGAAAGCCCACAGTTAGGAGAAGCTTGTGATTTTGTGGCTTCCCCAGTGCAATCAATATAGCATGCTAAAGTCACCTCTCTTTATATGTGATTCCAGTTATGCACAGTGAGAAAACTGAAGGATCTCTTCTTCTATATTAGAGTTTCCCTTGTACACTGACACCACTGAGGAACTCCAGGGCATCCTACAAGCCATGTCTTCATAGAGTTCAAAATGCCTTTCATGGCACAAGTGGGAGGTTTCTGCTGCATCAGCAAGGACTCTGCTCTCTGATGTATTGCTGCTGCTTCTGGGTTTGTCACTTGCCAGTCATCCCTGTTGAACAACTGCCTAGAATTGGAGCTGAAGATATGGCAATGGGAGGTAGAGAAGAAAGAGTGTTAGCCTCCAACAGCTGACAGATTTTTGTGCTCATTATTTACTGAGGGTGGGATTGAAAATATTGTTTTCCATCATCCTTGCTATTCTTAGGCTGCGTTTTGACTGGCCATTTAGTCCAGCCTGAATTTGGCATAACCCCCCAGCTTCCCAACACTCTTGAAGGGATTCTCCATTTCTGCAGACTAAATGTCCAAACATCTGGGGAATCCCTATTTGGATTATAACAGGACTCACTGCAGAATCCTGGAATAATCCAAATATTTATTAATGGGAATGCACCACCATGCCTATCTCCTCCACCGCCACCCACTGTTTGCCTTCCCCCATCCCATTCCTCCGTCTTTTGTCATCTCCCACCATTTGCCTTCCCCCACCCTGTTCTGTCATTGTCTCCTGCTGTTTACCTTTTCCTTCCCCGTTCTGTCATCATCTCCCACCACTTGCCTTCCCCATCCCACTCATTCTACGGTCTGTCTTTGTTTCCCACCATTTGCCTTCCCCTGCTCGATTACTCTATCTTTCGTCACCTCCCTCCGTTTGCCTTCCCCCACACCTGCCCTGTCCCTCTCTCTGTTGGAGAACAGTGGGGAAGCCAAATGGCCCTCGGTGCTGATTTTAAAAAATTAGGTTAAAACCCAGCCTTTTTTTACCATTCGGAATGAGGCCTTAATTGTTGAAATCCTTGCCATTTTGATGTAACCAACCTGCACAAATAGTGTTTTGTTTTGTTTTTTCAAACTATTATCTAGGTGAATTTGAAGTTCTTTTCTTTTCTTTTTTTTAATCTTTTATTTATTTATTTTCATTAATACATTTCCATACATAATTGTATACCATTACAGTAATTTGATAAATTTCCATGTGACTTCCTCCGTTCTCCAGATTCTTCTTCTTCTAATCCATTATATTGTGCTCCATACATCTACTTGTTGCCTTTTCTCCTAGAGGCCAATGCCTTCCATCGGAATACCCAAGCCCCAAAGAAATTGTATAAAACGTCCCCAATCCTCTATAAACGTATTCACTGTTTTATCTTTTAATAAGTTCGTTAGCTTGTCCATTTCTGCCATTTCCATCAATTTAATTATCCATTCTTCTTCTGTAGGTAGTTCCTCTTGCTTCCATTTTTGTGCATATAGCAGTCTGGCAGCTGTTACCATATATAAAATCAGAGTCTTTACTTCACTTAAACTATCATCAACAATACCCAATAAAAATAATTCCAAGAGTGACAGCAGAGGTGAACATCAGAGAAAGCCACGCCAGCCTGCCAAAATCAGACCAATAAGAATCACCAAATTGCAGACTATAAAAAGTGGTGGCTTGTTTTTCATCTCTCTCATCTTGGTCAGAAGTGGGATCGGGGAATGTTGCTCTGAACCAACATGTGTTAGGCCTGTCCTCTTGGGTAGAGAGAGGAGAAGAGAGGAAGAAGGTGTCTCCACTTGTGAAGAGGGAGATTGGGGTGCGCTAGTTAAGGCATACGTGTGTGGGGGGGGGTCTCTCGTCTCAGAGACAGAGTAGAGTAGAGCCCGGGGAGGCAGACTGGGACTGCTGCAAGGCTATCTTTATTATTTTGGGAGCTCACCTTACTTCAGGTTAGAGAAGAGCCTGAGGGGGAAGGACTAAGAACTGTTTGTGCTTACTGTATAGCTAACTAGGGACTGTTAGCTTACAGTAGAGCGTAGTGAAGGGAGCGGGACAGTTTATTAATTACAATATCTTTCTTTTCAAACAACTGAAGAACATTTAAGTCAAACTATAAACTTGCTTCTTTATTTTTCCTTTTGTAACAATAAACTATAAGTGTTTGTTTTACAACTGAGTCAGTTTGCTCCTTTAAGGGAGTCTGATACACAGACATATAAAGCAGGACACCAGCAGAGGGGGAAACAGGTTAGCACACAGCCCCACCAGAGCTGGTAGGCGACCTGGGTGCTCAGCAGCTCGCTCACTTGCATTGCTGTGTGGAGGATGAGGACGGGGGGGGGGGGGCTGGGCTGAGTTGCCACAGTTGTGATATAAACAAGCCCAATTTTAATGCTTGGAACAACTTTATATGTTGTAATTTGCCCTGAGACCCTTGGGTATAGGGTGGGATAAAAATTTAAATAAATAAATAAACTTGGTACCTCTAAATGAAATACACGCAGACAGAATTAGAATCCAAATACAGTATATTCTGGCATATAAGACTATTTTTTAACCTAGGAAAATCTTCTCAAAAGTCAGGGGTCGTCTTATATGCCAGGGGTCGTCTTCTTATATGGTGAGTATATCCCAAACTCTATATTTTAACTGGAAAAATTGGAGTAGTCTTATAAGCCCAGTCATCTTATATGCCGGAATTTACGGACCACATTTGTGAACAGATAATATTTCAGTGTTGAACCAAGTTAAATCATTACATTAGCAATAACATCTTCACCTGCAGCTATCCAAAGGCCATTAAGCAAGACTGGATGGGGGAAAGGGCTGCCCTCTGGGGCATTTCAAGCACTGTTGATACTTCAGTCAGCATGTGTGCAGTATTGATTGAGTAATGAATGATCTTCCCTTCTACAGAAAATTTCACAAAGGAGCATACTGCTTATTTGCTTCTAGGGGTAATTCTAAACCATATGCTGCTGAAGAACAAAGCAGATGCACCACTAATGGGACAGGAAGAGGAAAAATATTGTTAAAATAAATTAGCTGTTAAAAAAAATGAAAAAAAGACAGGTCACAGAATATGAAAAACAGATTTTCAGAGCAGAACAGTGAAAAGAAAAGGAAATCTTACTAGAAATAGAGATAAAGATTAAATTGGCTATGCTCAAAATCAATGATTAAACTGAAGCAAGTTTTTATTTATCAGTAGTTATCTCTTAAAATATATAATGGTTAAGCTTCATAGCACATAAGAAGACTCCAAGGGAATCACTGAACAGCTACTTTTGCTTCCCTTGGGATCTCTTAACCCTCAAATCAGCTGTACTTTGGTGACATATTGGTTTGATGCATTTGGGGGGGTGTCTTTCTGTCTGGGAGACCATAGAAAAATAGAGTAAGATAGGGGGCTAGAAAGGCGAAGTGAGGATCCTTAACCGCTTAAAGAAAGCTGCAGGCAGTGAAAACAAGAGGGCACCAACATGAAAGCACCAAGAGCCCAGCTTGGAAGCAGCAGCTCCTGGCATATCTGCCCATCTGCACAGGTGCAAACTGCTCACATACCCATCCCAAAGTACTTGCCTGGATATTTACAGAACCAGTCAGCTTCCAAAGCACAGCACACAGACTTCTCTCAGCACAGCAAAATATACAGGCGTAATTACTGTGCACTTATGCCTTATTTTTGCACTGATCCGTGTTCCAAATTATATCCCAGAGCAGGGTTCTGCTATCTGCATGCTGGAGCCTGCCACAGTCTGCACTAGCAATGAAGATAAAATTTGGAATGAGGCCCAGTGCAGAAAGAGCCTTCGCCTGCAACATACAGTCTGGTTGTGGATAGTCATTCAGCAGCAGACTGCAAAAGTTATCATTTAAAGCTGGAACACAAACTTATGTGTGGACTGGCTCTTATGGTGTTAGCTTTATTGTATTCCACCTTGAAACCATGGGTAAAAATGCAAATAAATAAATGTTCATGAGGTGGGGGCAGGGATGTACAGACTGGCATTAACTGTAGTTAGCAAGATACAGAGCAAGGGACATTGTCTTTCTTCAGAAGCATAAGCAAAACTAAAAACCACTTTAAAGATTTTTATGACCACCTGTCCCAATACCAAACTCAGAGACGTTTTCGCACGGGGCTGAACGGAACGCGGAAAAGACAGCTGCGGACACGTCATCCGCATTGCCCGCGCGCGGCTTGCGTTCCGACGTGTCCGCAGCTGTCTTTTCCGCGTTCGAAATGTAGAGCACTTTAAAGTGCTCTACATGCGTTCCAACGCGGACGAGCCGCCCGCAGCCGTTCGGGAGGAGAAGCGTTCGCGCCTGCTTCTGTCTCCCGAACAGCTGCGGGCTCGCCTCCGACGCCGCGCGGCTTTGACAATCAGCTGTTTGTCAAACAGCTGATTGTCGATCTGCCTCCGCGGCTGTCTCCGCGCCCCTTGCCGGCGTTTGCCGGCTAAGACAGCTCCGGGCGCTTTCCCCTTTCGCACACAGACGCTCCGGAACGCGTTTACACGCGTTCTGGCGCGTCTGTGTGTGAAAGGGGAAAGCGCCCGGAGCTGTCTTAAGCTTTCCGCCTGAACGCGTTCCGTTTCGAACGCGATGCAGTGCGGAAATGCCTCATGTCTTGGATCCAAGGGACAGGTCATTTTACATTCCCCATGCTGAGTGATCTTCAAGGTGCATGTCGTAAGATAGGCCTTTCCTCATGGTGGTACCCTAACTATGGTATTTCCTGCTGCCAGAATTGAGAATGGTACTCTTTGCAGTACCTTTTGGAGAAGAATAGTTAATAATTTGCTTTGTGAGTGGATTTTTTGTTTGTTTTTAAACATACTGATAATTAGTGATGGTTTTATATTGTTATAGCTTTTAAGATTTGCTGCTCATATCTAGACTGTATCAATGGACTTTTATAGGCTGTGAGAACTATATTCAAATAAATAAAAATGCCTCCTACTTTAGATCGTAGGCTTTGTAATACTATATGTAGCATATGAGCTTCCTGGAAAAATGTTTCAGTCTTATTGAATAACTAAGTAACAATAGCACAAGACTAGTTGCTGACTTGCCACTTTCGTACCATTATCCCTGGATAATCCAAAAGCAAGTAGCTCTTGTCATCAATGACTAATCAGTTATCATGGATCATTGTTTCTTATCTTGTCAGGCAGCAGCTGAACAATAGTGACAAATCTGGAAGGTAAGAACACTAATACATTTCTGTCTATCATTCTAATACTAGAAGGCACATATGAATTCAACACACTTGGTACAATTCAGCTCAAAAGGGAATTCACAACACTTTCCCACAAAACTTCCACTGATAAATATAGTATGAACCCTAATCTTTTCAGATTTCTATCACAGGAAAGCTACCAATCTTTTCATCAGAGGAATATCAGGAATGTCCCACCTGGGATAGGGTGCGTTATCAAGTCACACAGTAATTGGAATGATAGCTGATTTAGTTCTGTGGACCAGCCATAGATATCTTGAGACCATAGAGGGCCAAACAGTGGGACTAACAAAAAAAAGGGGGGGAGGGACCTGGGCAGCAATGCTCTGGTTTTATCATAAATTTTAAATCTTTGCACACCAAAGATTGTAGACCAAAACTCAATCTTCAAGAAAGCTTCTGCTCTAACTGTCATACCTCATGTCCTCTCCAGCTCCTCAGAGGAAGGTCCTGCCCTTGCCAGCCAAAGTGAGGGAGGTGCACCTTAGGGGCCAAATGTGGAAACTGCTTCTGTCCCCCCAAATGGGGATAGTTCAGACTCAGACAATACGCAACACCCTGAGCCGAGTTCTCTCCAGAGAGAATGACAATAGCTGTGCCGCTTGGGTCGCCTCCATGCAAATCTGTGGTGTCACAGGGGGCATGACTCTACTTCTCCTACTTAAGAAACATCCAACTCAGCACTTGCTGTTGCAAACAAAAAATCCCCTGACTTGTGTGAACCCTGACTGGCTTCCCAAACTTACAATGACTGTCTGGAACCCTGACTCCTGGCCTCTTTGACTCCACGTACTCTATATCCCCAAGAACCCCTGTAACTGACTTGGCATTTCGCTGTTGCTAGCTGGGCACATGCATGTGCAAGTGTTGCTCTGGACATAACCTAACCAGTGCTTCAGGTCTCCTTGCTCTCCTCCATCTGCTGTATGCCATGCTGGAGGAGAGAAACATGGCAATTTGATCCATATTTAAAATATGTATTTTACGCTAGGATTATGCTTACTTTCTGGAATGGAATAAGAAGGCAAGCCCAGGGTGGTTAACCTCAAGGGCTGTTGAGGCCATTTGCATTCTGAGCCCTGGAACATTCCCATTCTTGTTCATCAGTGCAAGCAATGTGGATAACAACCTCCTCTTTCGTTCCTGATGATATGTCCTTCCATCAGAAGTCCCACCCAGCCCAGCTTCAATTGGATAATGTGCCCATCAATCTTATATTGAATCCACTATGTGAAGGCGAGGGCCTAGCATTGCAAGGTCCAGACTATACCATTGCAAGGTTCAGACCCAGAATTGCACCAGAAGTGGTACAAACACACCTCCCCTGGACCATTCCTACAGGTATAATTGTAGATTGCTTTAAGCCTGTCCACAGCAGAAAAGGACCAGGGATGATTTGCATTCCAGTAATCCACTTATCCATGTCTAACAGTCAAGTGTGAAAAGGTCCTTAAATATATGTACTTGGGTGGGACTATTACTAATGGTTTCACTTCTGTACAGTTGGCCCACCCTTATCCAAATTGGCTGGGACTGGTGCAATGAAAAATCTGTCATACTGCTGTGCACGTCTTCTCCCTCCCTAGCTGATAAATGCAGACAGTTCTATTCTGCTGTCTGGTGGGCAGGGAAAGTATAACTACAAGAAAGGAAACCTTTAAAAGTCTGGTCAAATGAGAGGGGAAAAGGGTAAAATGAACTCGGTGATAATGGGGGGCTGGGTTATTTAAACGGTATGGACTCTGCCATCTGCATTAAAACTTCAGTGTTCTCTAGCCAAACCAATGTTAAAAGAAAAAAAAAGTGACCTACCAGGCATATAACAAGTGTATAAATCCCCAGGCTTTCATTGCAGAAATCGGTGCTTCCTTCTAATTTTTGAAGCCTTCCAGTTTTCTCTTTTGTTTTACAGTTTTAACACTGCACAGCAGGCAACCTTCCTTCTCTCTGTTTCTCTCCTCGCATTTCAGTTAGAATCGTACCTTAAGTGATTCTCCCATCACCGATAATTATAGCTCTGGGTGAATCTAGCAGCATTAACCTTAGAATTATCCCCACCTTTTTATTAATAATAACAGTAAGAGAAAACCCTACTACTTTGCAAAATTGAAGGCAATAGAAAATTTCACAGCTCAAGGAATAAATTGAAGGAGCAGATATTAATTATGAAGAAAGTCAAAGGGAAGTCAAAGGGCTTTTTATTGCAGTGCAGACCTGAAAAAGGAGGGAGTGATAAGGACTTTGAATAAAGCAAGCCTCGCTATCACTTTTTCAAAGTCAATTGAAATGTGATCTGTTTCCCAAGCTCTAGTACATTTTCATTTTGCTCGTTCTCTGATTGTATACTTCACAACATTCATTGGTTAATAGAGCATTTTTAAACAGAGCTGTTTTCAGGGGGGATTCTTGTGGCAAGGCTTTCCTGACAGCAGCTGGATATCCTGTTAGGAGGAAATAACGCAACAGATCCACTATTTCCACCTCCTAGTGACACACACACCTGGACATTTGGCCATCCTGAATGGCTGGATACGTGTCCCACCATTTCTATGTGTGCACAGTAGATGAAGCTTTGATAGCAGCCCTAACATGGAAGACTCATGACTAGGGATGTACATGAACAAATTTGCATTCAAAAATTCAACTGAATTTTTGAATTTGCAAATGTTCATGGAACCAAGAATATGGACATTCAAACATCCAGACTTTTGAACAAATGGAACAACGCTCCTGGCTGGCCAACAAATATGAAAATTTGATTGAATTTCTGCACATCTGCAGTATTTTACTGGTGAAAATACACATTTTCAATGGGGAAAAAAAGCAAAAAAAAAAAAAGTTCAACCATGAATGTGAACCTTCAAATGCTCAAACAAATTATTCTACAAAGATATGAAATTTTGGTGGTTCCTTTTGATTATGAATTGAATGTGAATTTTTCATTAGCGCACAGGCCTACTCATGGCCAGTGCTGAGTTTTCCAGCAGTAGTTTTTAGCACTTAATAGAAGTGCTATGTTGGGGTTGGCTCAGATAGTGGCACTGTACTGGCACTATATTCCCCCTCCACCACCAGGATATTGCCTTTTCATTTGTATGCTACTTTTCCAGTGGTAAAAATGCATTCAGAGGCTGCTTCCATACTGTGTGACTTGATAACGCATTGTGAAGGCCAGGCTTGGCCCAGATTACTTAATCCAAGCCAAGACTGGAATCCTGGACAGTGGTGCAACTGTCAATCATTAATTCATTCACTCCATTATTTATGTTCATCTGCCCTTCCCTGGAGGATCCCGTAGTAGCTCACAACATCAGTAAAACAATAAAGCCATGTGAATTAGAAGAGAGTCATCCAATAAGTGTTACAATTAACCTGAGACTTCAATTAGGAACTTCCTGGTCTATCCCAAACTCTAAACCACTACTTTATTCTACCATTTAAGATTTTGGGAGACCAGGCAGCATGGGGCATACTTTATGAAATCACCATCAATTGCTAGAATTTTGCTTAATATTTTTCGATCTACAAATTTGCAGAGCAGAAGGCATAAACTGTGAACATGCAATTCTAAAGGTGTATCTATAGACATCAATCTTCTGAAACACCTCCTCATCCAGTTGTTTGGCCCTTCTTTTGATAATACTTTTGATAATAGTGTGGGTTGCATCTCTTTCATTTTTGGTAGAATGATCATTATTGCAATAGCCTAGAGACCCTGATGAAGGAAGCATTATTTATGTGATAGTATAGCCCTGGATGCCACATTTGCCCCAGGTTAATTACTCAAAGAAACTTACAGAACCTGCTGAGTGGACAGTCAAACAAAATAGCATGCAATTTCTAACTGTTCTACCTCAAGGCAAGAATACCATTCAGGAATATAGTTTTCTCTGCTCATCGCTTTTGTGTGAGAGAAAGAACACTGGAATGCAAAGATTATATTTGGTACTGTACGATATGCTGGAGGCCGCAGTGCCACTGATCCTAATCTGTATCTGACATTGATTTTACAAATCACTGTAGCACAGAGAACATTACGGCATTGAGCTAGAAATGTCAGCAATTAAGCTGAATATATGGAATGCAACTATTTTATGGTTCAGCATTTCATTCTAGTGGACTGAACATCCTGATATGACTTCAGGTACATGTTGTCCAGTAAAATTAGGGCAACTCAGTAAAACAATTGATATTCCCTACTGCGCGGCAATATTATTTTTGAAGTACATGGTCTACTACTTCTCAAATTTCTACTACTCAAATATAAAAACCTTCTGAAGCATTATTAAAGATGTGGGCCGTTTTCGCTGTTTTACAGCAAATTTATTTTATTGTCGGCAGGTTTTACACAAAGATTATGTAAGTTTTATCACACATCAAGCCTGTTTTAACTTCTGAACTACCAATTCAAATGTCCCATGTCACTTGACTGACCTGTCAAGGAAACCCAACATACATTCATGTCGAATACTTTTCTGAATACCAGTACATAGTTCCATGTTTTTCAGGGGGATAAGACCCATGGCCTTCCCCTACAAGGGCTGGTCTACAACTCTGGGTGAAGCTGAAGAATAACCAGGTCTTTAAAAAAAGAAGAAGAAGAAAAAAATAAGAAAAAGAAATTATGGGCATGTTTTCACAGCTCCTGCCTGAGGGTCTAATTTGGGCTGTCCTGCAGAGGCGTTTTTGCACTTCCCTTTCTGTCCAATGGATGAGAAAGGAGTGCTATTAACCAACATTAACTAGCACTAGCACTTGAGTGCTAGTCAACTTTGGCCATTCCCTCCCCTCTGGATTGAATACTCACCATATTCAATCTGGGGCCTGGTCGTCTGTCAGGGGCTGCCAATCTGGCTGCAGCGCCCTCCGCGACCGCGTGTGTGTCAGTGTCATTGCCTTGACGATGCTGATGGTCTGCACATGTGAAGTCACATCCATGGTTGTCCGAGGTGCCAGCACACTTGCCTGGGACCTCAAACGGCCCCAGACCCCCGGCAAGAGTAAATGGTTGTGCCACTGGATGCTTCAGGTAAGTCCCTGGTTAATGTTAGTGAACTTCTGGGGAGAGAGGGCAAATAACAGCCTACTCCGTGTGTGTATGCTCTTCCCCAGGAGTTCACTAATTATGCACTAGAGGTCATAGTGCGAATAGTCCTCAGGTAGCCTGGGAAAGCGAATTTACATCCCCCCTGCTGTCCTCCAGGATGCTGCTCTGAAGTCTTTCAGTCTGTTCTCAGAGGGCCTCCTCACTTTCCTTGCACAGACACAATAAGCCTGTACAGCATCCTTTGCAGGAACAACGTCTGGCTCAGTGCGGACAAAGCTGCTTTGGAAAGGCTTTCTCTGCACAAAAATTTTAAGACTTGGAAGGGGAGTAAAGCCTCTCCATGCACCTTCACACCCCTTTGGGGGGGGGGGGCTGTGAAGACAGGCGGCTTCCAACCCCCCTCTGAAGTGTTTTCAATATTGGGTAGTGGTGAAGCCTATGGGTCTTTCTTCTCTTTCCTGTCCAAGACCTGAACCAGTGGATCTGGACCAGCAAAGCTTGAGGGTTTTGGCCACAGCAAGGCACAGCATGGAACAGCACTATCTGCATGAGATTTGGGGCCAGCCTCTGAGGGTTCCAAAAGGCTAGGACTAAAATTTCCTTTTCTTTGCGCCACCAGGTGGCCTATTTTGGCAATGCAACAAGGCAGACTGCCAAAATAAGTCCCTCTAATCCAGAACTAGTCAATCGCTGCTAGTTTTTATGTAACAGAGGTGCCCTGCCTTTAATAGCCAACAGTTAGGAGACTGTGAGTTAAGATAACTGTTTTTGCACTCACAACCTATTTGGAGTTGCCTGTAAGCAACTGTGGAAGGAGGGTGTTGGATAAGATGGGCTATGGTCTTCAAGCTGAATGACGGTGCTAAAGCAAAAGTGGAATATTTAATCTAGTATCAAATGAAGTTTGTCTGTGTCTTTAAGATATACATATAAATGGCACCGTGCTTTCACAGAAATGGATCTCAACTCCTCATTTATAAATCAAATAGAGTTTGCACAAAGCCATGCATACATTAAACATTTGTATGAGAAACATGTACTTCAGTTAGCAGAAATGTTTGAACAGAGCATCACTGGCAAAAAAGCAATAGCCAAAATGTCTCCTGTGTGGAGTTCTCTTCAGCATTCCTTGTCCATTAAGAGGTGTAGGATTTTGTTTTGTCTTTTATGTCAAATGTAGAAATCTTTGCAGATTCCTGTTTATATGTTTCATGCTGGAGTTAACTGCTGTAGATATTGTTTTCCTCCAGGGTCCTTATATTTATTTCCTTACTGATTTACTTCCTATTTTACTACCTGCATGTGGATGAATTCTCAGTTAATGTCTGCAAAGCTAAATCATTGCTTTCCTTAACTTGCTTCTTCAAGGCTGCCTTTGAAATACACAAAGACACATCTCTCAACCCAAACCTTAACTATTCTGATTGAACAATTTTGAAACCTGGGGAAACAGTTCACAATTGTGAAAGGAGTCAGACTGAATGTACACTATTTTGCAGATCTCATAACTGAACAGCGGGGTTAGGCTGCTCCTCAGACTCCTTAATAGCTAGAAACCCTCACATATTATTTTAACCATGGGTGTGTACAAATGTGTGTATGTGGGTGTGCATGCCTGTGCACCTGTGCATGCAAATACAACTGTAAATAGCAAGGAGAAGGACTACAGATCCATTTTTCTATATAGTGCTATAATGCAAAACAATAGGCAACTATCAGGCTGCTCTCACCATGCCCTATCTCAGCATCCTTTCCTGTAGTTGTTTGTCCCAGTAACCTCCTGTTAGCTCCACACATACCTCTGTGCCTGTCTCTCCCAAAAATGTTATGACCCCTATCCAATAACTTCATGCCCCTACTATCCACCCAAGGCCACAGTTAATCTTATGAATGGATGCCAGGTACATTCCCCAGGTAGGAAGGACAGGCAGGATGCCTCTAAAGGCCATGTGGAGGAATTTGGGAGCAGATGAATGTTTTCCCTCTGTCTTCTGCTTGAGAATGCCCAGGAGCAGTTGGTGGACCACTGTGTGGGACAGGATGCTGGGCTAGATTGACTGGGACCTGATCCAGCAGGGCTTCTCTTATGTTATTACAGCAAGAAATAACATAGAGTTGTGCATATATAATCTTTTCTGCTGTGCGATCTCTTAAGATGCTTGGTATTTATTGAAAATACTGAATAAAGGGTTTGTTTGTTTTCCTAACCCCAATTTTTTTTCTCAGTTGAGCATGCATGTGCTTCCCAGTTTGGAACCTGGTTAAAGTTAAGAAAATAACATGGAGACATATACATTTGAGGTAAAACTTTGTATCTTTTACCACCTCCACCTCCTCCTCCTCCGGCTTCTTCCTTCATAAGTTTACTGTACTAATTGATTACAATGAATAACATTGTCTGTTACAATATCTCCCACTGCCCCTCCCCTGCTGTTAAAATTGAAGCTTTAATGAAAGTTTGCTTTAATTATATTACCCTGCCCCTGCTGTTAATAGGCTGTGCAATATCTAACTGCAGCCCTCAAAATGCTCTGCATGTGCAACTCCCAGGAAACGTTTCATGGAAGCAATTGGAAATCAAATTCCCTACATTTTGGAGACTAAGCGTGCGTCTTCATGGCATAGTTATCTCGAATTCAAAACGTTTTGAGTTCGCGCAGTTCAGACGGCACTTCGGATTAACACGGTATTTCCGTGTTAAAGGACGTTATCCCGATTAGAAATAAATCCTGATCTCAACAGGTCTCACTCCGGATCGTGTGTCAATACGTGTTTCCTTTTTAACTGTGTGGACAGTATCGTTCCGGGATGAGATTCCGTGTTAAGGCTGTCCCGCCCCCCCAATCGCACTGTAACCAATGGCTGAACGTATTAGAAGCACGTCATGTTTAGGGTTTCCTTCATTGAAAAAATCCACCCTCAAACACCCACTATAAACCTCCAGTCCTTAAAGCTGAAACACTGTATCAATCTAAGCACTTCACACCTTAAAAAAAATGTTGCAATTTGCGCAATTTCAGACCTTTGAAGGTTCGGAACAGTGGCTTTCAGCCCCCTTAAGGGAGGCTTGTCAGCCACTTAGTCCCCTGAAGGGTGAGAACAGAATGTCAACCGCTTTGAGCCCCCTCTATGCTACTTTGCCTCTGCCTGTGGTCACACCTAAGGTTTAATCCAGTTTCAGTTCACTTTCAGAGTGAGAGAATACACCAGCAAACTGACAAGCTGGTTTTCTTTCAGGGTTAATAACTCAGAAAATCCACCTTTAGACTAGATAATGTGGAAAGAAAACTACTGGTCACTTTGCTGATGTGTTCTCTCACTCTGAAGGTGGAGTGAAGCTAGATTAAACCTTAGGTGTGACCACAAGCCAAGGTTTTAATCCAGCTTCGGTCCCTGTGAGGTGGGGGGGGGGCGGAGTTCCCTCCCGGCCACGGGGGGGGGGGAGAGCAAGCGAGGAGCCCCCTTCACCCTCTTGTCCACCCCTTGGCTCTCCTCTGCGGGGCAAAGTGGCGGCAAAGCGGGGGAAAAGTGGCGGTGGAGCCCCAGGGAGAAGCCGCTAGCGCCGCAGCGCCGCAGCGCCTGGATGAATGGATGGATGGATGGATGGATGGATGGATGGATGGATGGATGGATGGATGGATGGATGGAGAGCCTTCCCCTCTGCGCCCGCTTGCTGGGCACCCCGATGGCAGGAATCCCCGGAGCAGAGGGGGTCTACCCCCAGCTGATGAGCGGCAGAAGGGCGCCTGGGGATGGTGGGGGAGGGAAGGAGGGAGGAAAGAAGGAACCACAGCCATATGCCTCTTTAATATTTAAAGCCCCTCAGCTGTATTACTTCCTTTCATTAAAATTGCGGAAATTCGCAACATTTTTTAAGAGAGTGAGCTGGTTCCTTTGCTACAGTGTAACGGAAAGGAAAGCCCGTCCCCCGGGAACTTTCGCAGCCTGGGGAACTTTCTCCCCGCTCTCTGCAGCGCCAGAATGGACGGACGGAAGGATGGATGGATGGATGGATGGATGGATGGATGGATGGATGGATGCTGCTGCTGCTGCTGCTGGGAAGGGGGAGGGTGGATTGGGCAGGAAATTCACGGCGGAGCATGACGCAAAGAGAAGGGAGGGTGGGATCCTGGCAGGGAAAACCAATCACAGGAGAGAGTGCGGGCAATGGGCAGGAGGACAATGCTGCCATGTGGACTCCGAGTATTGATCCCGCCTTAAGGCTGCCATCGGAACCGGATCAACTTGCAAGTCGTCTGGACAGCTTTGTTCCGTTTCTTTTATTTCGAATTCTTTAAACCGAAATAACACATGCCATGAAGACGCACCCTAACTGTATTTAGGGCTGCCTGGGAATCTGTATTTTAATTTAAGCTGCATCCGCACATGATTTTTTTTAAAAAAAAAAAAGCTTAGAAATGGTGATGTCCACCCACAAGTCCCCCTCCACATTAAATCTCAGAAAATGCACTTTTTCATGGGTGAATTTCAGATTGAAAGCAGTGTAGTCCCATTAGTAATAATATACCTTACTTCGTGTGATACGTTTACTTGTCATAGTGTTGAAAAGCTTTATAATAAGTATGTGTGTTTTAAAACAGGGCAATTGGACTTTATGGATCAAAATGAACAACGGCTGCATTCACATGACAGAAAATTAGAGGCTTTTTAGGCACCTGGGAGGCAATATGGGCAAATGTTTCAGCCTCCTTTCAGCTTCCAAGATTCCTGAGCCATGGTCACATTGTCACTTTAAACCTTTTCATTTTAAGTTCTGACTGCTCGAACCTTTTCATTTCTATCAGTTTTGTTTGTGGACTTCCAGCCCTCCATTTGGATTTTCTTGAATGGAAAGCCCACAGGTAAAATGTAGAAAAGATGTGGGCATTCAGAACTGAAGTTTGGCTGAAGAAAGTTTAAAGTGAAGGTGCTACCATGGCCCTAAAAAAGTAATGGGAAGTCCAATTTAAGAACTTTAGGGCCCCTGCCATTACTACATATGACTCCTAGTCACCACGTAAGGGTGAATGGAGATTGGGGAAATTACATATGGCCAGGAACACAGTCACAGTTACTGGAGGGAACCAGATTTTTAAGAATTACACCATAGTAAATTTTGGCATAAAAGTGAAACATTTATTAGTAAAACAGTTTAATTGTCTCGTAGGATGCTCAAAACAAGATACAATATATCCTTTTCTCCAGCTATGTTCAGATGAAGTAACAGGTCTGGCAGGCATCCACCACTTCACACTACAGTGAAATGGTGGCAGATACCTGTTGGCCACAGTCTGTTCCAGGACTGCAGAAAGGCAGGGAGAAGGAGATTTTGGGGGAAATCACTCTTCATGTGCTCTGGCAGTGCTTTTCTCCACAGCGACAGAATGGTTTGTGGTATTTACAGCTGTAAAGTATTCCACGTGGTTGTAAAATGTCACACTGTGCTGCTCCAGTGAAAGGCTGTGTGACAGGATTTGGGGGGTGGGGAGCTGTCATATAGCGTCTGTTTTCCATGGCCCATCTGAATGCAGCCTCGGTGGTATTATGCTCGTTTGGTTTGTGCATCAGAACTGGAGGGACTGAGGGGAAGAAGGAAGGCCAGAGACAACCGCAGCCTTTGCTATTGCCCTACCAGTTGCGGGAACTGAGGTACTTTCTTCAGTTACCAGCCTTAGATCCAGATCATTGGGTCCAGAAAAACCAAGCCCACTGATCCAGATTGCATGGAGACACTGGGCCAAATCGACACCATCTGCACTGACAGTGCTGATTCGACCCACACCTCCCTGACCCACACCTCCCTCACACAAATTTTGGAGGCCTCTGAAGGCTAGTAATAAAAGTTCCTACCCTCACAGCTTGGCGTGTGTGTGCTTTTCTGGAATAGAAAAATGTGCCTACTGTGTTCTTGAACAGTGCTCTGGTCCTTCTGGTGCACCTAGTTAATCAGACGCACAAGAGATCTGAGGCCTTTTTGCACTTCAACCTCTGGTGAACATTTAGAGACCATCTGAGGAAGAACATCTGCACTTGGAGGAGGCTGCTACAGCCTCCAAGCATGCCCTGCCTTCCCAGAAGTTTGCTAATTGTTGATTAGGTATGGAGCACCAAATTAAATGATTTGGTACAGGTAAAGAAGGATATTTAAAATTATGCTTCCTCGAAGATAAAATAAGCTCTTCCTACTTCTTGCTTTCATCTCTACAAAGCTTTGGAGAGGAAACCACTCTTTCCATCTTATGAATGGGGGAGCAGCAATATCTTAATATAGCAATATCTTGCAGCACGCTCAGATGCCATAGACTTCTAAAACACAATAAACCCAGTGAATTCTATACACTTCTACTTAATATTTCACTGCCTTGCCTTGTGTGCATCCAATTATCAGCAAAAGTTGATTCAAGCATTCTATAATCACTCCAGGGACAACACTGGGAAAATGTGTGTTGCTTCATAAACTGCCAGAAGGAAGTGGGATATTTATTTACCTACCTCATAGGGCTGTTGTGTTGATTCATTAGTGAATATTTGCACAGTAGTAAATGGCTTATGCAACATCTAAATGCTCAGATTCCCCTCCTTCCCCTCAGCTTAGCTACTAATATTGCCCCTTGATCATTTTAATTACTTTTAAATCTGTGTGTATACAGCACCTAATTGTCAGGATCTCATTACATCTGAGCAATGTTCATTTTAAAAACACACACACATGCTTTTAGCATTGGGAAGACTATAAGACATTTTTATGAGTACTGAATAAAACAAGTTTGCACAAATTACCAGCAGCAGGCAATGTAAGTATAGGAATAATTGTGTGTGTGAAGGAAGTTGCTGTTTTTCTGGCCATTTAGAAGTATTAGGTTAATGAGGAATTTGGGAATCTTGGCAATTCTATCAGCTGCAAATTACTCATAGATCCCCATCCAAACTTCCCAGTTTCCCAGCTCATTTGTGCATAAACAGACATTTAGCAGGATGACCATGATAAATTATGATTTCTGTATTCTATATGTGTGTGTTGTCTGATTTGTTTTTGCTGTTGTCTAATTTAGAAACTGTGTAGGTTCATTTGAAATCTGCTACGGTATGTATAAGCCTAATAAATAAATCAATATTTGGAAGTCTGTTGACAGACTGAACCAACGTGCATGCACACACAAACACAAACCTGTGTGGATGATAATGCCATGTTGTCCACTGTAACTTATTTCTGGTAGGTGAACTTGAGAATGAAACCATAAAGGTTAAATGCAGCCATGTAATTCTTCTGTATAGCAGTGTATTAACCATAAATCTTGGCAGCCTTTGTGGTAGGTAGACAGATGTGAATAGATACCTTGACAGAGTTAAAGTGTGAGGGCTTCTTCTACTTTTGCTGAGAATCTTGTTAACAGGATGTATATTTGTGGCACTGGGCCAAAACAGGAGGGAAAATCACAATTTCCAGGAGGAACAGAGCCATCATAGCAGTTATGGGGGGGGGATGATACAATTTGCCCCCTGCCAATAGAACTAGTGGGCTTCAGGGCAGCATCAATGGTATCAAGGGGGAGGGTGTATTTTGAAAGCAGTTCAAACAGCTGTCATAAAATGCAGACAAAATGGTTCTGTGACATGAATGAAGGCCCGTGATGGTATGTATCATTTTCACCTCTAGCACTTGAGCCTAACCCATCCCAGGCCAAATTTAGCTTGTAGACAGTCCATTCATCTTTTGCTGACAGTTTTAAAAAGAACCAAATGAAAAGCTTGGGAAAGATGGAGCATTTCAGTCCAGAAGACAAGAGAAAAGTGAGACACTAGAGAGTACAATCTTTCAAATCACAGTGCTGTTTGTTCTGAGTAACAGAAAGTGATACTTGATTTTATGTTTAAGTGTATGTTCCATGTTTAGTTTAATACTTTGTCCATCCAAGCCAAAAAAGGTTAGAACTGAAGATTCACTATGTACTGAAATAGGGGATGAAGGAGAAATGTTGTTTTACTCTCATTGTTGAAATGGGCAGCTTAATATGCCTGGACATGGTAGAGGTGCCTATTTGTATACTCTTTAGAGCAGGGTTTGTTTCATCTATGTTTTCTCCTGCAACTGAAGGAATGTAAATTGAGTTTGTTTGAATAAAATGTACGTTTTGCTTTGAACTATTGCGAGCTAGTTTTCTTTACATAAGTACACTCAGAGCAACCAGCTTAAACTTGACCCAATAATAATTTTCTAACACTTGTTTCCCACTTCCCCCCATGCCTGCCATTATCTCTTCCTGGAGTCCTGCATTCTATAGCAGTGATATAAAACTGATGAAGGGAATCTTGATACACTACTGGTATTCTTGTAAATGCAACATCACCACCGCATCAGATGCTTCTGCTCTGCCTACATTTCCAGGAAACAAGTAGTGTAAATAACATGGGGAGGTTCTTACACACCCCTTCCTTAATGCCCTCCTGCAGTTCTGGAAGCTGAGCACCTCAGGAACTGGTGTGCGTGTGTGTGCATTTGTGCAGGACTTGAGCCAGTTTGGTTTAGTGGTTAGGGAGCTGGACTCTTATCTGGGAATACTGGGTTCGATTCTGCCCTCCCCCATGAAGCCAGCTGGGTGACCTTGGGCTAGTCACAGCTCTCTTCTGAGCTATCACAGCCCCACCTACCTCACAGGGTGTTCTGTTGTGGGGAGAAGAATAGAAAAGCTTTGTCAGCTGCTTTGAGTTGCCTTAAATGGGTGAGAAAAGTGGTGTAGAAAATCAACTCTTCTTCTTCATCATCGTCGTCGTCATCTTCTTCTACCTAAAACAGTAGAACTTCCATTTTGGGGCAATGTTGCACATAAACTCACTGTGCAGTTCTCCAGATAACAAATGCACTAATGCTAAAGAGCTGTCAGGTAATGGCTATGTTCACATGGCACCATTATAGATGCAGTGTCTGTTTGACCCTGTTTTCTCATGCCTCAGTTGGTGCAGTGGCAGAATATGCTGTATATATGGACTTGCACACAGCCAGCCACCATACTGCTATAAGCACTTGTTTAGAGTATTGTAAAACTACAAGACTGAGCGAGTCCTGCACATTTACAACACTCTTAAACCACTTCTTTTCTTTTGTTTTGTTTTACTGTATATGGATGTAGCCTTATTGTGAACTTCCCCTATTGCAAAAGATCCAAACAAGAGGCTACATCTGTGCATAAGGATGAGCACAAATATTGATAACATTCAATATTTGTGCAGATTTGTACAAATTTGGACATTTGTATATGAATCAAATGTTGCAACATTTGTACATTGACATTTGGATGCGTACAAATGTTTCAGAACATTTGTATGAAGCTTTAGAACATTTGTGAAATGGGAAAGTGGGGGCACCAGTCACATCTGCAACAGATCCAGAGTTCATTCGACATGGCCTGAGAGCGGGTTCAAAGTGGATTCAGGGTGGATTTGATGCTTTCAGAGCAGATACATTACAGGATATATATGGATATGTATCGGATACATATTGGAGAAATATGGATATGTATCAGATATGTATGCATTCATATTGGATATCTGTATGAATTTGTACGAATACATTCATACTGAATAAAAACCTACCACATTCTAAAGGGTCCTATTTGAACAAATACTCATTTTCTTATATTCGATTTGATATTACTCGAATGCCAAAAAACCCATTCGTGCCCATCCCTATTTGTGCAGTTTACTTGCAATTGACTGGAAGCTACTTGAGACTAAACACAGGTACATTATATTCTGAACAAACCAACACAAATTCCCAAGGCAAAAAACCCAAGGTGCAAAACCAAAAACCAAACAAAAAAAGGGGTCTGCCAAAAAGTATAAAATAAATCATAAACAGGGTGAAATAAGTCCCTTTTTACAAATATAATACAAAAGCAAATATGTAAAGAAATAACTGAATTCAAATGCAGAGAAGCCAATATCATTTCTAGAAGGGTACAATACCCCACTGAAAAGTTAAAATTACTGAATACAGTTTAATCAGATATTCCAAATTGCCAAGCAAGAGGCCAGACGCGTCTCAACTAAAAGTCTTCCTCAGTGGCCTATGGATATTCAAAATAAAATAATATATACACAGCTCACAATGTGACTCTGTATGATTCAGAAATAACAATGCTTCTCAGCTGCTCACAGAGCCTCTTATATAGCCAGCTGCACTGGTGAGAGGATTGATCCTGCAGAGACTCAGGAGTAAGAATGAAAGGAAAAATCTTAGGGAACAAAACTAAGGTGTGGAAGGACAAAAGAAAGTTTTTGTTAAGCTAACCAATTGACATTCTCATTTAAACCCACCGGGGATTCAGATTTCAAACAACGGATCCATTTGAGTTCCAACACTTGTAATTGCTTTATATTAGGTATACCATCTATGCACCAGAACTTGAATGAATCAAAAGGATGGTGTTCATCTAGAAAGTGTTTTACCATAGGGGTTTCTATTCTTCTGTTTTTGATACAACTTCTGTGTTCAGCTATACGGGTTCTAACCGGTCTGCTTGTCATACCTACATAGATTAATCTGCAGGGGCACTCAATTATGTACATAACATTTTTACTTGCGCGTGAGAAAAACTTGTATATTTCATAAGTTCTTCCATCAGCAGGATTCACAAATTGTTTCAAATTGCTGCTGTTTTTACATACTGAACAATGTCCACAAGTAAAATGTCCCTTAAGATTTGATGTATTCTGCATAACTGGAGGAACAAAATCTGCCTGTACCAGTATGTTCTTGATGTTTTGAGTGCATCTATAAGCGAACATTGGTTTGTTTTTATATCCTGGTATATCTTCCAGCAGATGCCAGTGTTTCATGATACTTTCTTTTACCCTCTGTGAATGTAAATTATAAGTTAGTGGTATAACCACCCTTTCGGGTTTTTTCTTTGGTCTAGAATCTAACAGAAGTTGTCTGCGATCTAACTTGTGATTATTTGATTAAATTGTATTTAGTAATTTTAACTTTTCAGTGGGGTATTGTACCCTTCTAGTAATTATATTGGCTTCTCTGCGTTTGAATTCAGTTATTTCTTTACATATATGCTTTTGTATTATATTTGTAAAAAGGGACTTATTTTACCCTGTTTATGATTTATTTTATACTTTTTGGCAGACCCCTTTTTTTGTTTGGTTTTTGACATTATATTCTGAATCCATGTTTAGGGAGATAATTTAAAACAATTTTGAAAACTGGTAGTATTCAAGTCATATACAAGTCTGAGGGCAGAACAATCTAAGTGCTACTGTAGGGAATGTAACATGCCAGTGCTCAGGTGTGTGGTTACAGATCTCATTCAGATAATTAAAGTCATAAATGCTTAGAGCTGTAAAAGATTGGTTCCTAAAATGTAAAAGTAACCAAATCCTAAAACACCAGGGGTGCGTCTTCACGGCATAGTTATCTCGAATTCAAAACGTTTTGAGTTTGCGCAGTTCAGACGGCACTTCGGATTAACACGGTATTTCCGTGTTAAAGGACGTTATCCCGATTAGAAATAAATCCTGATCTCAACAGGTCTCACTCCGGATCGGGCGTCGATACGTGTTTCCTTTTTAACTGTGTGGACAGTATCGTTCCGGGATGAGATTCAGTGTTAAGGCTGTCCCGCCCCCCCCCCCCAATCACACTGTAACCAATGGCTGAACGTATTAGAAGCACGTCATGTTTAGGGTTTCCTTCATTGAAAAAATCCACCCTCAAACACCCACTATAAACCTCCAGTCCTTAAAGCTGAAACACTGTATCAATCTAAGCACTTCACACCTTTAAAACAATGTTGCAATTTTGCGCAATTTCAGACCTTTGAAGGTTCGGAACAGTCACTTTCAGCCCCCTTAAGGGTGAGAAGGCTTGTCAGCCACTTAGTCCCTTGAAGGGTGAAAACAGAATGTCAACCGCTTTGAGCCCCCTCTAGGCTACTTTGCCTGTGGTCACACCTAAGGTTTAATCCAGTTTCAGTTCACTTTCAGAGTGAGAGAATACACCAGCAAACTGACAAGCTGGTTTTCTTTCAGGGTTAATAACTCAGAAAATCCACCTTTAGACTAGATAATGTGGAAAGAAAACTACTGGTCACTTTGCTGATGTGTTCTCTCACTCTGAAGGTGGAGTGAAGCTAGATTAAACCTTAGGTGTGACCACAAGCCAAGGTTTTAATCCAGCTTCGGTCCCTGTGAGGTGGGGGGGTGGAGTTCCCTCCCGGCCACGGGGGGGGGGGGAAGAGCAAGCAAGGAGCCCCCTTCGCCCTCTTGTCCACCCCTTGGCTCTCCTCCTCTGCGGGGCAAAGTGGCGGCAAAGCGGGGGAAAAGCGGCAGCGGAGCCCCAGGGAGAAGCCGCTAGCGCCGCAGCGCCGCAGCGCCTGGATGAATGGATGGATGGATGGATGGATGGGTGGATGGATGGGTGGATGGATGGGTGGATGGATGGATGCTGCTGCTGCTGCTGCTGCTGCTGCTGCTGGGAAGGGGGAGGGTGGACTGGGCAGGGAATTCCCGGCGGAGCATGACGCAAAGAGAAGGGAGGGTGGGATCCTGGCAGGGAAAACCAATCACAGGAGAGAGTGTGGGCAATGGGCAGGAGGACAATGCTGCCATGTGGACTCCGAGTATTGATCCCGCGTTAAGGCTGCCATCGGAACCGGATCAACTTGCAAGTTGTCTGGACAGCTTTGTTCCGTTTCTTTTATTTCGAATTCTTTAAACTGAAATAACACATGCCATGAAGACGCGCCCCAGATGTAGAATGGAAGTACAGCATAGCTAATGGCCAATAGTTTAATAACGTATTATCACGTTTTCAACATAACTCCCCGTCAAGCGTAACGCAAGACTGTTTCTGCTGCAGAATCAGTTAGAAAGACAGATCATGACAACTTTACAGAATTATTTCCTCCCAACCCTACTGGAGGTAAGAACCCGCTGCTTACTTTGCTTCCACTTGATGGTTCCAAACTTGGTAACAAGTTGACATAGAATTGTTATTTGGTATCACTGAGCTGAACTCCCACATCCATTCAGTTTTCTCGACAGATACAGAATTGATTTGTTATTAACCTTCATCCAGGGAGAGGCAGAGGTCAAGAAAATACTTTGTAAACTTCACTTCTCTAAGCAGCAAGTCCATATTATCAGCTTGCAGAAGCTGAGAGATATCTATAGGAATATGACAAGGACAGAGAAGTAGTCACAAAGGAAAGAGCTTCTGAACAAGCAAAATGTTTAATACAAACAAGGTAGGTCCTTCATACCATTAAGACTTCTTCTCTATGTGGTTCACTTGATTCTAACAAGTCTGCAGACTCCTGGATGTCTTAAACTATGGGTTTATAAGTATCTATCTATCCATCCATCCATCCATTCATCCATCCACCCAAAGGTCTCAGGGCAAGTTACAGAAATGAAAACAAAATATAAAGTGGATGCACTAAAAACTAGTAGGGAGGAGAAGCTGTTTCCCCAATCAAAGAACAGGGTAAGTTGGTGTGGCATAATATACCATATTCATAAAGTAGGGAAGAAATATTGCAAATAGTAGTAAATATTCCCCAGGTTGAAGTTATTTGGAGGCAGAAATCCGCCTTTGAAGATTTTCAATTTTTGTAGCATCTGTTACAATGTAAAGCCTCACTGTCTCTTCCAAGTCATCCTATGCAGATAAGGTTCTCTGTACAAATGAATGGAAAAGGCAAAGTTGGCAGTGTATTTAATCTGAAGAAAAGGGAATAACTGTCAGCAAAGCTGAAGCCTAAAAGGTCCCTCATTTCAGATATGTAAGAAGTCATGATCTGTCAGGTATGTTTCGCTGAGCAAAATAAATAGCCCAATCCCAAGGAACGGTGTGACTTTGTCGTTTATGAAATCCATTAGTGATACGTGACTGCTTCAAGAATCTAACTTGGCTGCATTCAGATGTAGCAACAACAACATAAACACTGACTAAAAAGCAAAATAGGCAATGATAGATTGGCAAAAGGATCTATTATGTGGACAGGTCGATAGACCCAAGGGGCATGTGAAGCCCACCACCATTTTACTCGGTTCTGGAAATGATTGTGGAACTGGGAATGCCACCAAAATCTCCCCCAGCCTGTAACTTCAGAGTCCTCTGAAAGTAGGCCAGAACCAGCAGACAGATGCTAGCACAGTCTGCATTGCCTCTCCTCCTGGCCCAAATTGCATTATTTATTATTATTATTATTGAGAGAAAATCAGTTTAATACAAACAAGATAGGTATATAACAAGAAAATCATCCATTTTAGAAAAGTAACAATCATCTAAACAGTACATCAAGTCTTTTGATTTGTGAATTTAAAATGTGGGATAGAAATGGAGCATTGGGTCTCAGTCCTGGAGTTATTTTAGTCTTTTCAAATAGAGGGAACCATCTTTCACTAAATCATTTTTGCTCCTTACCATCAAAGACATCACTTTTTTGCTGAGTTGTAATCAAATCATTTAAAGCTAATTTCCATTTTCTAGATACCCATTGTTCTTTACTTAATTGTTCTGCTGACTTCCAGTGTAGGGCAATTTCCACTTTGGCAGCAGTTAATAAGCTTTTTATAAGCAATTTGTGTTTCTGTTTGTGTTGTTTTTTCTTTGAACTACAGAAGAAATACAAATGCAGGATTAAGAATAACTTGTTGAGTTATAGCACTAATTTCATTTTGAACTAAAAGCCCAAACTGTAATTTTCGGGCATTCCCACCACATATGTAAGTAGGTGCCATGTACTGAGCATCCATGCCAACACATGAGCAAAATTGTTTTTGTGATACAATTGAGGAGGACTGGTGTGTAATACCAACAGTACAAAATTTTAAATGTTAATTATCATTTTGAGCTTTGAAAAATTTGTATAGATTTCCAGGGATTCTTAACCAGGTTTCCTGCTAAGTTACAATCTGGCATTCTTCCTTCCACATGCTTCTAAGTGCTTCCATTTCAGAAATTTTGAAATCAGATAGCATGCTATACAATTGTGAGGAAAGATCTTTTTCATCAACTGAGGGGCTATCCAGCAAATATTCAAAAGGTATAGTGTTCCTCTCTAACCATTTATTAGTTTTAATTTGATAAATAAACATATAAATTGCTATTGGCTTTAGCCAATGCATTTGAGATCCTGGCAGTAACAACTTGGGCTGTGTCCACACTTACCTCAAAGGACAGCAGCTCTTTTCTGCCCATAGCAGCGGTGCAACATTTGACTGAAGGATGTGAAGCAAAACAATGCTGATTAATCAGCATCTTTTAACTTCGCTTCTTTGGGGACATGCTGTGCCCCCACTGTGGGCAATGGTGCATCCTGTCTGACCAATGGGAAGCTGCTTCAGTGAGACAGTGCAGCTTCCAATTGCCCAGTCGGGTGTACTGGAAGCAGCTGCATTGTCCCTTTGTGGCTTCCGATCATCAGGTCTGAGCAATGGGGAGTGGCTTTGGAGGGACGGCGAAGTATAACTTGAGTCTGGACTCAGCCTTGGTTTCTTCCAAGGATTTGGGCAGCTGACTTGTGTCTTTGAGACCTTAAGGGTGTAAATTCAAGACTCCTTTATAGAATTCCAAGCTCTGGTGGAAACACATTTAGGCACATTGGGGAGATATTGTAAAGGGGTTGTCATTGAGGGCACACGCGCTATGAAGTTTTGCCAGGTTTTCCAAACCATAAGTGTACCATATAGAAACGGATTGTCCATGACCAGTTCTCTAGCTCTTAAATCAGTAGCCAAATAGTGATGATTAGGCATGGGAGGCCTAGGAGTTAGTGGGTTTGGAGATATCAATGAAGTTGACACAACTCAAAGTAGAGAGAAAGAGAAGGATACCCCCATCCTCCTCTTTGAAGGGGGGCGAAGCAGAATTGAACCTGCAAGCCTGGGCCTTTTCCCTTTAAAGATGTATTCATATAATTTACATGTCCAGAAATTTCTAACCTTAATTGGGATATATAATTGCTTTATTTTGACCAGGAAGCAAGCTCTTTGTTCTGTGCCAATACATGCAACACAGTGGCTTCTTAGAAACAGTAGCATGCAATTGTGAGCCAGTTTGATCTTGTGCTTAGCATGCCAGATAGCAGTAGGTTTCTGTTTGCCAATTTAGTAGGGGATTTCATTTCAACAGTGCACAAAATTGCAACACTAAAATGGGTCCTCTGGGAACTCCAAAGTTTGCATGAGCTATATGGCAGCGGGGCAGCTGTCCTAGAGCATCCTAAGTGTGGATGGCCTTGCTCTAGAGTTGCATTTGCTTGTCTTACAGCAACATTGCCTGCTGAACTACCAAGGGGGTATTGAGAGTGGGCAGATTGTGCCAAGTCTTCCCTCTCTTCTACAGTGCTGTGCAGTACTGGGGGTGTGGAGAACAGTTTGGATTAGGGTCCCAAACCACTGCTTATTATTTAATGGCCATGTCTTCACGGCGACCTTATCTCGGATTCAAAACGTTTTCAGTCCTCGGAGTCTGCACGGCAGTTTGGGTTAACACGCTTTCCCTGTGTTAAACCACCCCAAAGCATGGTGAATCTCAATCCTGATTTCAACAGGTCTCACTCCGGATCGTGCCTTGAAACGTTTTACATTTTTTACTGTGTGGACAGTACCATTTTAAGGGATGAAAATCCATGTTTAGGGTTTCCCTCTCCCAATAGCTTGCTTCCAAAGACAGTTATTTCAGTGTTAAAAATCCACCCTTAACAGCAGCGCTACACTGTAGCGATGGAACCACTTCAACCTGATAACAATGTTGCAATTTTGCACAATTCTAAAAGATCTGACTTTAGAAAGGGAAAGGAAGGGAGGAAAGCAGCTGAATGTGAATGTTTAAAGCAAAGGGGCTTTAGTTGCCGCTGCTGCTGTGTGCCCTGAGCAATGGGGAGAGGAGGGGAAAGAATCGCTGGCTGGCTGCCCGCTGCCATTTTTCCTCCATCCATGGAAGCGGCAGCCATGCAGCCACCCAGTTAGGCTCGGTGAAGGGGTCCCTTATGGGTGGCGCGTCCATGCCCGGAGGAAGAGGGCAGGGCAGCCCCAAAAAGCGGCTTTAAAAAAAGTTGCCACTTGAGTCCCCCCTTGATTCACGTACCCCACATACAATCCTCAGAATCCGGATCCAACACGATTAAGTTAAAAGTAATGGGAACAGGCAAATTCGCGTTTGCATCCGGTTCTATTATTTTGGTTTAGGGAAAGCGAAATAAGCTTGCTGTGGGGATTCGCCCAATTATTATTTGTATTCCTAGCCTGCCCTTTACCCTAAGGTTTCAAAGAGGTAGACATAAAAAAAAAGAAATATTTAAAAATACTTAATAAAACAGTTACTTAAAATAAAGCTATTAGAAATAAGAATATGTTATAGTGCAACCAGCCTACTTCAATGAATGACCAGATGGAAAGGAGAACAGGGTTTCTGCTCCCTTAATAGCTACACAAAAGAGGACATTTCAGCAGGTGTTCTACATGATGAACTACATCTTTTGCAATTTCTATTCTATGCAATCATTCAAGGTGTGGGATCCCTGTCCTCCTTCCCATCTGGACACTCTAGTGTGTGTGTACCTGTATAGTATCTGTCATCCTTTGTAAATGTGCAATTGCTCCATCATTTGAGATTCACACACAAGCATCTTCACTGCAGTTCCTACACAATTACATACTGTTCTGCATCTTTCAAGCTAGTTGGTTTTCTAATTGGGTCTGTAACTACAAATCAAATAAAGTAAGTAAATACATTTGTTTACACCTAAACATGAACATAGGCCCATGGGAGAACTAGTAATGCATCAAGTTTAATATATGAACTAGGTACTGTTGTAACAACCTATTCTGTCCCATTGCAAAATCTGGTTAGGAACTATTAACAAGTCACCTATTGGTGAGAAATCAAGGGATACTTTAGCTATTGTACAAACACTGGTGGGGGGAACTATTTTGGCTGTAACCCCCAAGGCCACTTAGGGCTGTCAGACTAAAAATAGTACTATGAAGGCTCATCACCTTCTGAACAAAATCCATGATCTCCAGAGACTGTTAATTCATTTATATACAGCTTCCCCTGGAGGTTACAGAGTGTCAACATCAAGACAAAAGTAAAACATACTTAAAACTTGTTGCTTTAGTGCAGTGATGGCTAACCTTTTGAGCTTGGTGTGTCAAAATTCACAAGAAAACCTAGCTTAACTCAGGTGCTGTGTCACTTCTAGAAATATCCATAATTTTGTGATATTTGTAGCTCTAGTAAGAAAGTTATATTTTTTATATATGTATTTTATTAGAAGCAAAAATGAATAATTCTTTACATTTGCTAAATCTTCAATTGACAGTTGGCATTTCGTACACTTCAAGAACAAGCAAGCACTACATGCCCAGGCGCCAGGGTGACCAGGTGTGTCACCTAAAAGGGCTTGGCGTGTCACTTGTGACACGCGTGTCATAGGTTGGCCATCACTGCTTTAGTGAGTTCATTTTTAATTGCTTTTCCATTTCACTTCTATTATAATCCACCCAAAAACCTCTAAGTATACGCAGGGTGAAAATATAAACAAACAAACAGTCATGCATATTTAAATATACAAAATATTTCCATGTGACTACTGTCTGACTTCACAATCATCAGTAGTTCTGCACATGAGATACACATATGTTATTGGCTAGTCTAAACCAGCCAATAACCATTGAGAATTCATATGTACGTCATGCAATGAGATTCCAGTCACCTGAGTGGAATTTGCTTTTTGAGTCAAAAGGCTTAGCTATGTACAAGTTGAGGTGTGCATTTTATTTTATTATTCTTAAACAATAGTGTAATTACATAACCATAATTGTATACATTTCCCTTTATATAAGCATAAACAATAGCAAACAATGCATATCTTTACTCTGTTCTCTTAAAGAAAGCAGTTCTCTAACAGGAACAATATTTCAAACACAATGAAATTTCCCAGTTGGAAATACTACCAAAAAAAATACAGGTATTAGTTTTTCTTTTTACTGCTATAACATGCCTTGAGACCTTTGGGTGTAGGTCAGAATACAAATACAGATACATAAATTAAGAGGTAGAGGTAATGCTGGATTTTTGAGGAGATTGGAAGCAGGGCACCAAAACTGTTGAGACACAAGGCTCTCAACAAAAGAGACCTGGCACTAATCATCTCCTAAATCTACTGACATATTGGTTGTTTATTTTGGAACAAACATTGTAGAGGCATCAATTATCTTTGTGCAGAAGCGGTTTTGCACAGAAGTGCAACACTGTAAAAATTGTGGTGTGTCAGTTTGTGCAGACTAATTAACACATCGGTGAGAAGGCTTTCCCATGCAGTAGGATGGGTGGACTTGGACATTCTTCCTGCATGCTTGGCTTCCCATGGAATCTTTTTCTGGAGTGTCCTGACATTTCCTAGTGTAGATTAGAAGCAGAATTTACCTCAAAATATTATGAAAGCAAGAGCTAAAGCTTCTGTGTAGCCTGGTCTTAAGGAAGCATCTCCACAGCCTCAGCCTGTAAAAGAACTGGTAGTGTGGTGGGATCCAGCCAGGTCACTGTTGTTGTCTCTCCAGATGGTAGTGGAAGAGGTATGTACACTCAGAAATGTCCTCAGTGTGTTTTGCCGGGGATTATGAACAGGTGTCTCCAAGGGCTGTTTTCCAAATCTAGGGCTGGTTGTATGCCCTATGGGGACAGTAATTTGCACACACTGTACTCTTGCAGCTCTTACCTGGTGGTCTTTTTTTCACTCTCTGGATACAGCCTGAGTATGAATAACAATGAAGTTAATTCTTTTTTGGTACTAGTTATATGGTACCTACTGAAATATGCTGCTGAAAAGCTCCTAGGTCAGCGGTTCTCAACCTGTGGGTCGGGACCCCTTTGGGGGTTGAACTACCCTTTCAGAGGGGTCGTGACGAGTCTCCCGCCGCCCTTCCCTCCCCCTTCCCAGCAGCCCCACCCACATGGTTGGGGGTCTCCACAACATGAGGAACTGCATTAACGGTTTGTGGCATTAGGAAGGTTGAGAACCACTGTCCTAGGTGATAGCTCCATTACTAGAAACTTTTTGTGGTAAGCTGAGCTCTACAAACAAAGTGTAAGCATTGCACAATTGTTCATGACAAAATGGGGACATCAGGTGTCATTTGCACAACATGTTCCACAATGTTGGTGTGAAATAAGTTTTGGACTGAAGCTCATTCACACTGGCTGTTACCTAGTTTAAGCACAATACTCAGGCAGAAATGATTAATATTTTGTTTGAGTGGAATTAGCTGCTTCTGTTTTTAAGATACTGACTGAGAACATACCAAGGTACAATTTGAGTGTTAATAGAGCAGGTCATAAGTTCACATGTCAAGATTTTTACTTCTTTCATATATGGTTGTCCCATTTCTTTTCTTTTCTTTTCTTTTCTTTTCTTTCTTTCTTTCCTTTCTTTCTTTCTTTCTTTTTTTTTTTTTTGGTAACTGCATTTTGGAACAGAAAACCTAAAGCTTCTGCTGCTGAGTCTCACTTAAAACATGCCCTGTGCAAAATATTTGGCAGGAGCGGAAAGACAAATCAGTATTATTTTAAAAAAAAAACCTTTTCCATTTTCTGTGCCAAGAAATCATCCCTTAGGTTCTTTTCTTTTGTCTTGGTTGTACAAAATAGAGAAACAAAATACAAAATATAAAAAATAAAGATAGCAAATAGATAGTAGAGAGGGGGGACATAGTTCAGGCTTTGCATGGTGGACTGCATGGTTAAAACCTAATTTTCACCTGCCTGAAATTCTTTCTAGACAATTGTGGGCAAGAATGTGGTTCAGGGAGGTGAAAGTGAGTCATTCAAATGCTATGTTGCTCTTTCTTCCCATTCTGCAAAGTAGTGATCTTTCTTTATTGAGGGTATCTACCAAGAACACCTGTAGCCCAGTTCTGTGCAGAAGTAAATCAAGTGAGACTTATTAGGACTCTTTTTTTTTCCTTTCAGGTTAATGTGCAAAAGCTATAACTCAACTCTAACTACATTGTTTTCAGGTGTCATTGTGCAAATAGTCTTAAGGAAATAAAATTAAACTACCTACCAAAGACAAAAAAAGTTTCATTTTTATCAACATGTTTATTTTAAGAGAAATCTCTTGGATTCATGATTTCTGCAATGCACAAAATTAAAGTGACACCAGAACCTTAGTGGGTGTGTCAATTAGAGCAGATAATCTTCTGTATTTCCTGTTCCAAAAGATGACTTCTGCTTTGTTTCACTGTACTCATGTTCTATGCCTACCACAACCAGCCCTTCAAAAGTGCATGACATAGCAAGCAAGGTGTCAAGAACAAAGCAATATAGCTGTTCTTTGATCCCTGCTCTTCTCTTTGTGAATTTTTTTTCCTTTCTGTTTTTGCTTTTCAATAGAAAGATTTTGGCACCAGCCCAGATCTCTGGGTGATTTTCATATTCAGTGGCTTACACTACTGCAGTTGAAGCAGCATCTGGAAAACAACACACAAGCAGAAATTCCAGCTGGTATGTTTCCCTAATTACAGGATAGATCTTGACTCAAAGTGACAGCCCAAATTCTTCTGCCCAAAGTCCTGGAGAACAAATGCCACTATGTGTTACAGCTGCACAATTTCTGGGGCTGGAAGCAGCTACCAGTAAGAGGTCCCATTACTACACAGGTCAGCATCCCAACTCAAACATACTGGTGGTATCAGTTATCATTTATATTGAGTGGTAATTGGACCCCTTAAAACTAATTTTGTGAGCTATTGAGGACTACAGCTTTTGATTCTTTTATAATATCTGTAGACCATGTTTCCAAGCAATATTGTTTTAAGGTGATTTACATCATATAATCAGTGACTGTGCTCATATTTAAGGTTTAATCCAGGTTCAGTCCACTTTCAGAGTGAGATAATTCATCAGCAAAGTGACAAACAGTTGTTGCTGTTGCTTTCAGTGTTAAATAACTCAGAAAGTTCACCTCTGGGATAGCTGATGTAGAAAGAAAATTACTGGTCACTTTGCTAATGTGTTCTCTTGGTCTGAAGGTGGATTGAAGCTGGATTAAATCTTAGGTGTGACCACAGCCAGTACCACTGGTACAATATTTTGTTCTTCTGTTTTACAATGGCCTTTCCTTTCATAAACACAGAACAATATTAATTTAACCATTTGAATATATAAATAAATATATACATTGAAATAATTACTAAGAAGTCATCAACAAGGATATTAATCACTAATAGGCCATCTGTTTTTTAAAAAGGTACTTTAAAGGCCTTGTCAAATGATTTTAGTGTAATTGTCTGCCAGAAACCAGGTATCAGGAGTTCCAGAGCTTTAAAAAGCTTGCTTTCTAGTCTTTTCCACATATAATTGTAGGATGATAGAGATTCAGGTCCTTTACACGGCTTAGGCCCAATTCGTTAAGACCTCTACAGGCTGCAACATAGGGTGCATTCAGGTGTACCTTGAAATGATTGGTGCTGTGAGGAATGCTCTCAAGGACAGTGTGTCTGCAAAAGCAAACTGATAAGGAGCTTCTAAGAAGGAACTGGTCTGAACCAGTCAGCCATTTGGACTTGTCTCTATTGCGCATGTCAGAAAAATCTGATATGTATGTCTTTTCTGTACTTTCAAGGCGTTACCAGGAATATTGTAATTACTGGCCAGGGTTTAGGTATAAATTGTGTCCTGGAATGTGGGAGGTCCAAAGTTTGTCTTGGTGGGGTTCTGGAAAGCGGACTTCCTATGCTGCAGCATACAAAATAAAAGGAATCTTTTCTCTCTGACCCATCTGCTTATTAAGAAACTACTATGAGTAGCATTTGCTGATAGAGCGGCAACTTGTTTTCATAGTTATTCTGGAATTTTCCTAACAGTGCTGTGTTGAAAGTCACATGAGCATAAGAGGAGCCCAGCTGGATCAGGCCACAGACCTAACCAGACCTATTTCACACAGTGACCTACCATTGTCTTCTGGCATCCTCATGCAGAAGACAAAGGTAAAACCCTCACCTGTCTGCATGAAGAAACACCAAAAATAAACAATTGCTATTATCCAAAACCCAATGTTGCTGTTGGGTTTTCTGTAACAGCAATTTAGTCAAGTTTTGCTTGACTAATCCAGGACTATACTGGAATTGCCATAAATACATTTGGCAAATCCCAATACAGCTCTGGGAATGTTGCAGAGTTTTATCTGTGGTTGGAAACACCTATAGAATGTATTTGATAGGGCAATAGAGTTATCTGGTGATTTTCAACTATCTACAGAAGTGATTTGCACACCAATCCCAGGCAAAACTCTTAAAGGTTTTAATGTCCAATTTCCCCTGCCTTGAAGTATATTGCTGAAAATAATATCAAAATTACTTTCAAGAACTCATTTTTATCAGAACATTCTAAATAGTTTTAGACTTAAGCCCTTGCATTGTTATGCAGCTGACCACTATTCAGTCATATTCAGGAAATATATCAAAATGGGCCTTCAGAAACTCGCTCACTATATAAGCCGTTTACATTAATGAAAGGATGAATTACCTCAGCAAGTTACCAAGAGCTGCTGGGTGCTCAGCATTTTTTGAGAATCAATCCACTTATTTAGGGGCTTAAAAATGGATTTACAAGTTTAGAAAGTCATTCATTTTCTTTCTTTTTTTTAATGTTAGAGGAGCTCTGTTGAGATTTAAATCCTCTGTTTGAACAGAGCTATGCAATTTCCATATGTCTAGTAAAGAATAAAACAAATAATGAAATCACATTTTTTAATGTAAAATAAAAATTGAGTCTGCATTTGTCCTTTGCCAGAGAACAGTCAGACTAATAATAATAAAAAAAAACCTCACTCAAAAAACCCAGTTATTTCCCTTCACAGCTTTTACTTACATTTTTGAAGCCAATCTAGTGCAACATTAAGTGTTTGAATAGACTTGAAAAATATCCATGACAATTTCATTGTTAAACAGTTTCAAACTTGAAAGTTTGCCCAGGCTGGATCTCCCCAGCATGTGTGCACAATCATTTTAAGATGCTTTCCATGATGTATACTTTTATGCTAGGACACACAATTAAGGGGGAAGCTATACACAAGATTTACCTAGCATTATATCAGATTCAGCTGCAATAAAGTCACATCAAAATGTGAGACTGCATGCCAGATCTGCAGTGTTTCTTACCCAGAGTGCTTTTTCCCCACACAGAAAACACATAGCTTCTTCCAGTGCCACTTCTTTTACATGTGCCCATGTTGCACATTTATAGAGGCCAGAGGAGTGAAAGAGGGCTTTACCTTGTAGAGGAAACCAAACATTTATGGTACTACAGGGTCTTCAGCCCTTCAGTTCTGCCTTTTTTTGTTTAGGATTGAGCTGGAGCACACTTTGTATTGATTTTAGACTTGTCAGCTTAAGAGTTCTGTACAGCACCACACATGAGGATCTCACCCGCAAAATATTCCTGTTGGCTGCTTTGCTTTCAGCCTTCCATCATCTGTATGGTCATTTCGTCACCATATACTTTAGGGGAAAGTACATTGGGAAATGAAATACAAAACAGGGGAGGAGAGCCACTAGTGACTGACAAGTTGTGCTGATCAACAGTTTACAGTAGTGGGAAGGTGTTTTGAACAGGACGTGGAAGGGGGCAGAGCAACCCCTTGCATATTAGCAACAGTTTGATTTGGTGTGTTGTGAGAACAGATGCATTGCATATGCTGTAACTAATTCTGAATTTCATCCAGAATTCATTTTAAAGTGAAAGGCAAGGCTTATGTTTAGCTAGGGTCTAAGACAGTGATGGTGAACCTTTTGAACTCGGTGTGTCAAAATTCGCAAAAAAACCTAGCTTAACTCAGGTGCTGTGTCACACCTAGAAATATCCATAATTTTGTGATATTTGTAGCTCTAGTAAAAAAGTTATATTTTTGATATACGTATTTTATTAAAAGCAAAAACAAATATTTTTTTTACATTTGCTAAATTTTCAGTTGAAAGTTGGCATTTTGTACACTTCAAGAACAAGCAAGCACTACACGCCCAGGTGCCAGGATGACCAGGTGTGTCACCCAAAAGGCCTTGGCGTGTCACCTGTGACATGTGTGTCATAGGTTGGCCATCACCGGTCTAAGATCTGGACATCATTACAATTATGTCTGTTGTGTACAGTGTGCAGCTACTGTAACAAAGAACCCAATACAAATAAAGTTAGTGATTTCAGCTACTTTATTACTGATTTTGGTAACCTGCATAGGGACTATTTTTGCCTGAAGAATGAGTCAAAATGTTCTAAATAGTTGTATTTTAAAAAATGGTAATTTGCATAATCCACATCAATTGGCTGTATAATCTTGCCATTTTTAATTAAGTGAAATAGAGTTACTGGTACTGTATAGGAAAAGGTCTTAGGGTTGGTTAACCTGAAAATCATGTAAAACTACTTCCCTAAAGAACATGACATTCTAAAACCACCTTATATTCATTGTGTGTTATTTCATGAGCAGATTTATACTGTCTTTTCCATTGGATTCTCCCAAACAGCTCATAGCATACTTTGACCTTCTTATTTATGCACAGGCTATTCTCCTACCCCGGTTGCTCTGAAATTTCCCTTTTTTCTTTTTCTTTTTAAATCCCAGAAGCATATCTGCTTAGGTTATTGTCAGGAACAATAAATGATTTGGCTTCTGGGAAAATAAAATAGCTAGGGTGGAAAAACACCCCTTTTTACTTTAATGTGAGTATTTTTCAACCCCAGGCTTTGCCCTTGTTCTGATTATTTTCTCTTGAATTCTTGCAAGTTATTTCTGCTCAATTGTGCAAGCCTGGGTTCATCTAAAAGTCAAACAAATCATTAGTTTAATTGATAGTTAACAGGATGAAAAAATGGGTAAATAGCTATCTCCAAATATACTGATGTTGAAGTGTGTGTGTGGGGGGGGGGGGAAGGTAAATTATTTATTTATTTAAGAAATTTATCACACCCTTCACCAAATGGTCCCAGGGCAGGTCACAATAAGATCACTCCTACAGACAAAGGTTTATTCTTCTTTTAAACTTAAGAGATAGCTAACTCTTTGAGAGCAAGTTAACTTTTTCTTGGACCCTTTACCTTTTTCATAGAAAAAAGAGGCTGCTTCCAGACATGACTTATTTATTTTGCTATTTATCAATTTACTGGTAAAAAGCACATCTGGAATTATCACACATTGTCTAGACAATAGATCAACATTGCATATTTTAGCATTTGTTGCAGCAGGGGAGTGAACTTACAGCTGCAAGTTTTTCTTTCCATGTGACCTAGCCTTCCTGTCATACCATACAAGTGACCAATAGTATCACAAGGAGTATTTCTGGATAGCAAGAGCTCATGCCAAACTCTCACTGTACTTCTTGCACAGTAATCTGGACAGTATTGCAATTACAGGATAACAGAACAATACACTACAATAGTTAATTTTACTGAAATAGCAATAACCTGGTTAAACAGGTCTATATGTCAAGACTGAATCAGGAGTACCGTGATCAAGTCTGGCAAAATGGGTAAAATTTTGAAATAATTATAGGTTTTTGACCCTGTCTGGATGTAGCCAGGGCATATTCACCTGAAAATTAAGGGCTAAATAGCAAAAGGTTAGTTTATTTCTAGATGAATTAAATAGTGCGGTACAATATCAAGAAGAATAAGAGGAAGAGTTGGCTTTTCTACCCTGCTTTTTTCACCCATTTAAGGGGACTCACAGCAACTGACAAAGGTTGTTCAAGTCAATTTTCAATACTTTGGTTCCATTTAATTAGTGGAAGTTGCCTGGGAAATATGCCTCTGCTGAAATGTCCTTGTTTCAGCTCAGCTAGTGTCAAGTAAGGAACTTTGATGGGTCTCCTTCCAAAGAGAATCTGCGTCTCCTCTTGACTTACCTGTGCAGGTGCAGCAGCTCCTTGAAGTCAGCTGTAAACCATTCCACCATGGCAAGATGCCATGCCAGTGTGCACTGACTTTTAGGTGCTTTGGATGGGTCACCTAAAGTGCAATGTAGGAGGAACCCACTAAAGGTGTCTTGGCTGTCCACACCTCCGTGATTCTGAAGCAGCCCCTCAAATGGGGGCAAGGGTGTGCTGTCATAAGTGTCTTGGCTATGGTATTAGCTAACTGGAATCCTTGGTCTATCTTTATGATTCTACTGACTAAGCCTGAAATATATGCAAAACATGTGATTCGCTGCTGAACTCTCAAATTAGATGTTGTAAGAATGGCATATGAAGTAACAGTGACAAGAGATTTAGGGTGAGACAAAAGGACTAAACAGGAACTAGCATTCATCAATTATTTCATTTATTTGTATTCTAACCTTGTCTATGCCTTTAAAAAAATTAAATGCATTAAAGCAACAAATAATTGTGCCTGAAAGGGGATAACAAGCTATCTCCTCAAGTGACAGATAGGGCAAAGAGGTGCATCTTTATCATACATTGGAGTAAGTCCAGTGATCTATGATGTTTATAATGTGTGTCAAATTATGCTTTGATCCAACATGGAAGGGCTGACATCAGTATCAGACCAAAGCACAATTTGCAGCACATTACAAGCATCAAAGGTGAACACCAAATTGAAGTTTTGTTTCTGGCCAGTGATAATACTGATGTGAATGAATCCAAGTATTTTTCAAAGGGAACCAGACTTCATTTTTCGATATCTGTATAGACAAACAGGACCATCAGACCTTTTGAAGAATGAAAGCAGAAAGAGATAATACAGTACTTCTCCATGACATCACCCCTGGTACAATCAGGGACTGTTGCACAGGCTGTGTTCGCCTCTCAAGTAGCTTCAAAATGGCTTCAAGACTGTTTGGAGGTGAGTTAATTGTTCACACGCCAGTTTGCCTTTCCCTGTCTTGAACATTATAGGTTAGAGAAGACAGATCAAAGGTGAAATGAGAACAGAAGGGCTACATGCTACTCTCTATAAGGTGTGTTTGTTTGTGTCTGCCAGTCTGGAATGTCATAATAAATATCATACCAGGCTAGTAAGGATCAGTATGGTGGTAGCCAGTCAGACCATAAGTACTAACTTTTCTATCAATGCTTGATCTGAGAATAGCCAGCCCAGGGCTGACTTGATCACTAAGTCAACATCTGAGGCAATATCTGGTACAGGCTTGAATGTTGCCATGGTGATCTGGACACTGCATGTGACTGTTCAGCTGCAGTTGTGCAATGCCCATTCACTCCACCACACCCAGAAAACCATTTAGGAGCAATCCAGCCACTCCTAATGAGTGTGTGGATGGCGGCCTGGATTGCTCCATCGCGTAAGTGCAAACAGGCCATATTACAGTATGTGGATGCAGCTTTTGAAAAAAAGGTTACGGGGCCATGATGCATTCATACATCTCCACTGCCTTGTCTAGTTTGATTCTCATCAGAAACATTCCATAAGTAGAATTCTTAATATCTTCTAGCAAATCTTGTTGACTGTATTTTTTTCAAGCTAAAAAACACAGTCCTGTTCAACAGAACATTACTATTTAATGTTTGAGAAAGCTCTTAAAATAAACAGACTTTCTTCAGGGGGAGAGACCCTCCTGTGGTATAATGCAAAACGTAACCTAGGAAGGAACTGCAGTAAAAGGATATGTGTCTGAAAATAAAATGATGAATGAAAATAAACACATTCAAGCAAAAAGATACCTTTAAAAAAAACAGCTTATAGTATGGCAAAGAAAGGCCTAGAAAATACACCAGGTTAAAAGTCAAATAAAAGAAAAGATCAAGCTGAGAAATGACATAATGGGTTAGAGATTTTGTAAAATTAGTACTTAACTGAGCACATGAATTAATGAACTTCTTAAGAAAACGGTATGTAGTCACCATGAGGGAAGGGTACAGAAAATGACAAGATGGAGTCTGTGCAAGTACTATTGGAATACACTTGCCATCAACACTGGCTACGGTGACAATGGAGCAGGAATTCTACCTCTCTAAGCCTAAACTACTTTACAAGGGCGTTATAAGGATAAAAAAGGAGGAAAGGAGGAAAACAACGGCTAGATAAAAATGTCATTGATAAACAAAACAAGTAAACAATGAATGGGACACATGGGATTGTGTGATTAACAGGGAATAGCAGGATCCCATGGCATGCTTGAACCCAAAAATGTGCTGGCGCTGTGAAGACATATGAATACTATATGTGTGTGGGTTTTTTGCATTTGATTTGTATCTAATGAGATTTAAGAAAATTTGTATTTATTTGCATAGATGTCCTTCAAATGTGGTAGGATTCTATCTGATATGAATGTATTTGTAGGAATTTGTAGGAATACCCAGTACTAATGCATACATATCCCATATGTATCCAATATGTATCCCATAACAAATCTGCTTTGAAAGTGTCAAATCTTTTCCTGAATCAAATTTGAATCCACTCTCAAACCATGTCGAATTCACCCTGGATCCATTGCAGATGTGACTGGTGCAGCCACTTTCCCACCTCTCCACTTCACAAATATTCTGAAGCTTTATACAGATGTATTCATACAAATGTCAGTGTAGAAATGTTGTAAAATTCTATCCATATATGAATGTACGAATTCATACGAATTTGTACAGATAACGCATGTTACGAATATTTGTGCACATCCCTACTTTATCGACCAGCTCTTAAATAAACAACTCATAGGGCCTTTTCATACTTGGAAGATCAAGATGCCCGAGAATACTCTAGGATGCTGCATCCACATACCACAGTGGCACCTCTGTCCCAGAGCGGCCCAGAGCAGGCAGGGCTGTCCTGATCGTCTCTAACTGTGTGGCAGTAAAAAACGCTCCACAACTTTACCAGGAGCAGCTAGGCAGTCCTGCTACTAAAATCCCAGACACGGCATTCACACTACTTCCTTGTGCAAATGCCACATTGGGACAAGGTGGGGCAGCTGATGACCGCCATAGCAACAGCCTGGCATGTGGTGTAAGTTTCCCTAGCCATTGCTACAGTGATACAGACAATACATGACGTACTGTCCACACTGCACGGGCTGCTAGTGAAGTCTGAGACTGTGGCTGCAAACGCCAGCCACTGTCCTTGAATCGAACTTCTGGGGGATACTACCACACCGCAATCGAGTGCAAAAAAGCCCATACTTTGGTTTCTGTGATTCCAGTTTGGAAGACACCATTGGAAAGGGTGGTAACAAACACCAGAATTTCTTGTCATGTGAGGAAATCTTGAAAATAATAATCTCTGGGACTTTTTGCTATTTAAATTGTCTTATTTTACCATGCTTCTTGCCGGTCTCAGTGAACAAATGCCTAGCATGTGTGTTTTAATACACTTAACATCATATTCAGGTCAATGTCTACTCAAAAGTAAGTTAAGTTTGGGAACATATGATATAGGGGTGTGTGCATTTCAGGTTAAACTCTTAATTCAGAATAGAAAAGCGTTTTGAAGCAAATGAACAAAACGAATGAGACAGCCAAAGCCTTAAAAAAATCATGGAAATGTGATACTTACTGCTGTTCCAGGTGACTGTGAAACGCTTGTACCAGATATACTGCAAGATCTGGTTTGCATATACTATTTCATAAAACATGTTGTAACATCTCTATGCATGTGGGAAAGCAGTTTGCAAGTTGTCAGATGTTTCCCCAATGTTACAAGAATTTAAACTGACTTTAGGCCTGAATATTGCTCAAGAATTGCAACAGAGATACTAGACAGCAGAAGGCAATTTATTTTCTTGGTCTGAATTTGTTGCAGAACACTGGAAGTAGAACAGAAGAATTTTTGAACTCGTTAGAGTACTTTCCACAGCAAAATACACTTCAGAATGTTGCCATTTTCTTCATCGGCAGACTTATATAAAATGAGTCACCCTAGCTGTCCTTTGAATTGTTTTATTTTTGAACCACAATCTTATAACAAGGAATTAATTAGCGTGCATCATTTACTGCTGTGCTGGGTAATAGCTTAGTAGCACAGCCTTACAGCTTAAAGGAATCTTTACTATTTAATTCCCAGTTCTTCTTGGTTCTATTCTACAATGATCCGTTTCTTTACAAGCTGCATCTAAAAACAAACTGTGGCATCCTTTGGTGACATATTCAGTATAAGCAAGATGTATCTACAGTAAAGCTAAAATGCCCCCTTAAGAACTGTGGACAAGTTATTATAAATGCATCTTTCAACACTAACATTCCACCTGATTAATTATAGTCAAAATCTGTAATTCATGTCATTTGGTACCTGTGCCAACATACATCAAAGCACTTGTTTATGTTACTATACTTGCTGGGTTCCTCATCTTTAAAAATTATAGAGTGAGTTGGACTTTTAAAATCAGAAGTGCATATAATTCATCTGCAGAAATGTGAATGATCATAATTACATTATGGTTCACTTTGTCAGGCAAGATAACAACTTTGTGTTATTAGCACCTTCTCACAGCAAGTTACCATATTACGGTATGTTTTCCAGTCAATGAAATTACTATCAGAAATAATTGGCTTGATAAGTGACAGCTGGTCTGTGCGGAAACAAACGTTATAAAAAGACATTGACAGAAATGCTGCATAAATGTCTCATTTATATGGTTATTCCATAATTGTTTCTCATGATTCCAACAGGACAATTCTTAATTAATACTTACTGCACTCTGAATAACGTGTGAGAGTGTTTGAAGAATCATTCATATACAAATAAATCTTGTAATCCTGCAAACTAATCCTCAACCACAGAATGAGTGCTATGTAAATAGCTGTTTCCCATTTCAAGGCATAAATATAAAAAAGTGATACTTGTTACTGAGGTGCAACATAATGAGATAGCATTGTTGTATTTTAATATAGAATTGACAACCTAGATTGGATTCCCCCCCCCCCCATAGTTGGGTTAGACAAAACAAAGACAGCTTAGATTAAGCACGGCTTGGATTAGTTTATTTTTTTCTTCTGACAGCCAGGAATCAGATACTAAAATCCTGAATCTGTATTAAGGAATGATATCAGAATATCCTCATAATAGTATTTTTCCTCCAGATTCAATACTCATGAAGCATAGAAACTGCTTACTTAGTATTTTGCTCATTTAAGACACTTATATACTACTTAAATATGTTTCTGAATGTTTCAAAGCAGTTTATAACAGATAAAAATATCCATTAAAATATATTCAAATAATAAAAAATTTATGCAAGCCACAAAATTAAATAAAAGCAAGCAATAAAAAAGCAGCATAGTGAAGGGAGCAATCACATCGCAAAGTCCTGGTAAAAAGATATTGGCTTAAGCAGCCATTCTACAGGGGTGATCCAAAAGATCAAGTAGGATCCATAGAGATCTCTCTCTCTGACTACAGGCACTTATGTTAGTCTGCCTGACAGACAGGGGTGGAGGTCAGCTGTCACCTTGAGTCCCCCTTCCATGGGGTCTGGGCAGTTGGGGGTAGGTGGTGGGAGATGGGCAACAGCAGTGTTGGGGAGACCCTGGGGCACTGCAGGGGGTATAGATGATGGCAGGGGGCACTGGAAGAGAGTTGGCTGAATTGAGAAGGATGGGAGGAGGTGGGAGATGGCTGTGGTGGCAGTGGGCTGGGGGACATCATGGGGAGGTCACAGGACACAACAGAGGAAGTAGGAGCTGGCTGCAAAGGGGGACATCAGGAGAATGACAGCTGCCTCAGGGAGGCCAAAGGGTCATGGCAAGGTGTGGCAGGGGATGACAGCAGTGATGGGGAGCATGGGGGTGGGGCTTCAGGAGACCTGTGACTCCATCATGAATGATTGCAGGGCATGGCAGGGGGCACAGGAGGTGGCTACAATGGCAGACGGCTAGTGGTAGTCATGAGGTGACAAGGCATGGGAAATGGCGACTGCAACAGCAGGGGGTTTGAAGGAGGTGGCAGGAGTTATGAAGAGGGCAGCAGTTGTGTTGGGATGGCAGGAGGTAGCCGGAGTGACAGGGTGGGGTGGCAGTCATAGCTGCAGTGGCAGAAGCATGGTTAAGGTGGGACTGACTGGATCCACTTCTTGGTAAAATTGATTCATTGCCTTCTCCCCAGTCTGTTTTTTCCCCTCTCCCTCATCCAGATCCATCCCCCCCCCCGCCTCCGCCCTTTTCTCTTCTTTCCCCCCTTTTTGATCACCTCCCGCCTGGTTTTGGGCACCGGTGGCAGAGCTCTTCGCTCGCAGGGAAATATTCTATTTGGCAAAGCCCTCTTCCCAGCGCTTAGATTTTAAAGCCTAAATCTATATTCAGATCTGTCTGAAGGTGGGTTCTGCAAAGGAGTAAATTTATCAAACCATGGAAAAAATCACCCGAGATCTTGCTTTTTTAGATGTCGGACATGGTTGGAGAATTTTAAAGAGAAAGGGCAAGAGAAAAATCACCCCTGAAAACCTAGATCTAGCCCATGTTTTGTGCCTGGTGGTGGGGGCACACTACGATTGATAAATTTATCTCTCGTCCACTGCCGGGCACAAAACATGAGCTAGATCTAGGCTTAGGGCGGTGATTTTGCACACAACTGCAGCATTGTGGAATCAATCCCCATGGTCATGGGGGATCACTAGTCTGTTGTGCAAAAGAGGCTGGGTGTGTGATCAAAGGGTGGAGCTGGAGTTCCCCACCCTCGGCCACATCATGATGTTAACCGCATGAGTCACCCCAATCAGAGAGTGGGGTGAGATCCCTGACTGGCAAAGGGCGGGGAACAAAAGATGCTGGTTCTCCAACCCATTTTATTCAGCGTTTTCAATGGGAATGGCAAAATTTGGGTTCTATATGTTTTGATGCGTTTTCAATGGGATTGAGCAGAATATGTGTTCGCCTCAAATTTAGGTTAAATACGTATTTAAAAAATCAAGTGGGTTCACGTCTTTGGTGTCTGTTTTCTGAGGACTCAAGATGGTCTCCATCCTTAAAAATTAGAAGATGTGGCCACTGCCTTTTACACACCTTGTTAAAAAAGGGAGTGGGTCGAAGGACAGTTTTTTCCAGGAGCAGTTCAACCACAGTAAAATGCTATTTGCAATTCTATGTAACTGCAATGATTTTACGTAATAAAGTTATTTAAAAAAGAAGTGGCATCATTTCTTCAGCCATAGATTGTGTTCACCATTCCTCAGATCCACCAAGTCATACTGAATCAGTCTCTAATAGTTGGCTACTCCTCACAGAGGACCATGAAACATTCTTGTCCACGGATGGATTTGGGCAGCACACTTCAAGACTGGGGTCTGTGACCCATATCAAAAGCTTCTGTTTGGTGCTAGCATCTGCAACAATAAATTATTTATGAAACTTTGTCTCATCAGACAGCTAATTGAAGATGCAAAGTCAAGTGCCCTCCAGGCTCTTACACAGTGACAAAACCTTAGCTTATGAACTGGAGTTAATGTATCACCCTTACAAAAATGAGAGTGGCTGCCTCCAGATGGCAATACGTTGCTATTTCCTCTTGCCAGCACCTTCCAGACAGAGAGGCAACATTGTGGCTAAGGTCACACCTTCACTTAAACTTTCTTCGGTCCATCTTCAAGTCTGACTGTTCGCACCTTTTCATTTCTATCCACTGTATTTGTGGGTTTTTCACTCAGAAAAGTACAAATGGAGAGTGGAAAGTCCCCAGATAAAATGTGTAATTGGATAATAGGGCAATTATTTCTCTGTGCTCCCCATTAGGGTTTGTGATTTTAGTCTTTGGAAAACTAAACATGGGCACCAACCAGACATAGCTTCCATAAGACATCTCTTTGCAATAATCCAGCCATTTTCTGAATTCACTCTCAAGAAACTTGACAACAAAAAAGAAGGAAAAGAAAAAGAAAAAAAACTTCACCACAAATATCCTGGAAAGAACCAGCACAGTGGATAACCAAGAACACATGCATTCAAAGGTTTGATCTGGCTAGCTGCACCATACTGGTTTTGTGAAACCAAAAACTCACACTATTTCTGGCCTTACTTTTTGTATCTCTTCTTCTTTGTCTTCGAATAATAATTGTCTTTCTGTAGTGCTTGGGTGGGGAAATTACAATATGTTTGTGTTTCAATGCATCATGCCTTGACAAGCAAGTTTAAAATCAGAACATGTCACCTTCTTGCAAGACCCTTTGACCTAATTTGTTCTGGTCAGTAGAATGCTGGTGCAGGAGGGTAGCAAGCCTGTCTGAGGAAGAATTTCAGACAGTATCATAAAAGTATCTTCTCAGCACTTAGGTCTAAACAGTATTCAGTTGCTGAGACTAGCAGAGCAAAGGAATCTTTGCAAAAACTGACTGTTACTAGTTTTTCTGAAGGTTTGGAATATGTTGATCAATGATTTTATTTCTCAGCAAATGGACAATATGTCTTATGAAAACTCTAAAGACTGGTTCTCTAAATGCTGGTCCCCATTCTTAAAAGCAGCAAAATGCCACACAGATCTTCGTATAGCTGAAACATTTCCCCCAATTTTCTTGAATTCCCATTTGAAAATCTCATTTCCCCACTTGGTATTTATCTAATTGTTACTGTTATTGAAATTGTCTTATTGTACTCCTTACCTTCTGCAGTTCATTGCTAATTGTTCCTATTCTTTTGTTTGAATTGTTTAAGTTGTTAAGTGAAAAAAACTGTATTTATATTTACAATAAATATTTTTTTAAAAAAAAGATACCAGGGCCTATTCACACTTGGCAATATTGTAGAGTGTATGTCAGGACAGGAATCTGTTGTCCACCTGCTAGTGTGGACTGTGGCATGCCTCACTTAGGGCTTACCGTAGCCTGCACTAGGATGTGGGTAGCAGGCCCCTATTCCAGGATATGTTCCAGAATAAAGCCAAGTGTGAACAGGCCCCCAGGTTTGACATATTTGCATCTTTAAAGCTTATAAGGCCAAAATAAATCAATTTGACACATTCTTGCAACAGTAAGCAGTAGTGTTAAGCATGTGCAGAGACGTATATGCTTTACTTGTTCTCGCATGTTGTTGTTGGAATGACTTCTGGTAGACTGCATATGCACTTCCATGGACATCTCTATGCAGTTTTTGGTGAAGAGGAGGAGAGTTGGCTTTTACAGCCCACTTTTCTCACCTATTTAGGGGACTCAAAGCGGCTGACAAACCTTCTGTTCTTCTTCCCACAACAGACACTCTGTGAGGTAGGTGTGGCTCTGAGAGCTCAGAAAGAGAACTGTGACTAGCCCAAGGTCACCTAGCTGGCTTCAGGGAGGAGTGTGGAATCAGACCTAGTGACTACAAGATATGAGTCCAACACTCTAACCAGAAGACCAAACTGGCTCACGAGACCAAAAAGGCTAAGAAGTGGTTTGCCATTACCTGCTCCTGGGTATATGCTGAGCTTTCTTTTCAAACCGTGTGTGAATGCAACCTTTGGAAGCCTGTTGCACCTTTTATCTTTCTTCAGTAAATTCTCTAGCTTTATTATCTTTCATTTGTGGTCCTTTGATTTTGTGTAGGTAAAATCTTGAATTGGTCTCACAGCCTCAAGTTCCACCCCACTCTTTGCAAATGAAATGACAACTGATGAGGGGTGTGGGTGTTGCAAGCTGCTTTTTTTAAAAAAAGTCTTCACTGCTATAAATTGGTTGTTTCTGGAGTACAACCAACTGCAGCTACTTAAAATATGACCCAGTTCATAGCAAAACAGGCTTTTTTAAAAAGTGTGCCAACAAACATGGCACAGTGGGAGGAATTTCCATTTGCAACCCCGCTTCCCACTGGCGGCGGCTGCTCAAAAGTGAGTTTTCTGTTTCCCCCTCACTCCCCAAACCAGATATTCAAAGCAAAAGCTGGTTTTCAAAATTTGCATTGGTTATAATACTAGCTTTCCTGATTATTCCATGCTGCTCTTCCAGCATTTACTAAGGCAGGGAAGTCTGTCTCCAGAGCCAGAAGCAGCAAACACCACAGTTCAGTATGAGACTCCAAGCTTATTCATTTATTCTTAAATGAACTAGAAGTAAGGGGAAGTAGTGAGCTACCAAATTTTGCTGATGACACTAAATTGTTCAGGGCAGTAAAAACTGAGGCCCTGTCCCCAAGCAATTTAAACTCTGCTAAAAGTCTTTTTTTGCCTCTGAGCACCCCCATGCCAGGGTTTTTAACAAACTTCCAGAGCTACAAAACGAGGAAAACGTGCAACAAAAAAGGTGCCCTTTAAATAAGACTTTCAGAGCTCTTTTTGGAAGTTGTGGGTTTTCCTTGCAACATTTACCTTGGGGACGCTCAGTGGCAAAAGAGGCGGGGATTTCTGCCTGCACACACAGCAGTAACACAAGCAGCTTCCCTTTCTAAAGCTCAGAACTAAAGAGCCAGAATCATGCAGAATTGCAACATTGTTGCAATTGCTATGAAGTGTGAAATGGGTGGATTATTGCTAGGGGTGGATTTTGACAGCAATAACAGGGATAGTGGTGAGTGAATGAGCAATCGTGTGCTGGACAGGGTGGATTTTGACAGTGATAACAGAGGAAAGTGGTGAGTGTGAATGTTTGCTGGCACGAGAAGCCATTTCGGGGGACGGAATATCTGGGAGATGAACAGAGAACCGATGGCTATTTTTCCTTTGGACTTGTCAGGGGTTGTCTTCCTGGTTGTGGCCACGCCAAGCACAGTCCCTCCCCATTCCCACTGGCACCAGAGCAGGGGTGTGGAGAAAAAGATGCACACAAAAACACGGCTCCCATGGGGATGGAAGGTGCGTTAAAAATGCACATTTTGCTGAGCTTCATGCGAATGCTTATTCCTGATTTGCATGGCACTTTTAAAGTCCACTTCAATAGAGGGACAGTAGAGAGGCAAATAAGTATTTTGGGGATGCAGCCTGAAAGTGATTGTAAAGAGCTTTAAAGGGATCTTCTCCTGACACTGGGTGAATGAACAATCAAGTGGCAAATGCGCTTCAGTTTTAGCAAATGGAAAGTGATGCACATTGGGGCAAATAATCCCTTATTAGACCTATAAACTTATGGGAGCTGAGCTTTCTGTGACAGGCCAGGAAAAGGATCTTGGTGGACAGCTCAATGAAGGTGTCAAATCAGACCACAGCAGCAGCGAAAAAAGCATATTCAGTGCTATAAAACTATGGTGAGGCCACATTTGGAATATTGTGTAGAATTCTAGGCAGCATGCTTCAGAAAGGATATTATGGAACAGGAAAAGCTGCAGAAAAGGGCAACCAGAATGATCAAGGGACTGGGGGTGTTTTTCCACTGTGCTCCTTGGATCTAAGAAGATCCAGATCTAAGGAATGGGTACATTCCTTAATCTGGATCTAGTAGATCCGGATTAAGGGAAGCACCCAATGTGTTTCCATGGGAAGTGTAGCACCCATTAGCAATAGCTGCTAACCTCCTTGCCGTGGAACACTTTTGACTCATGTGGGGAATCCAGATCGACCCCCAAGGGGTCTGTCCGTCACCCCAGGTGTTTCCGGAGACAGGGGGGTGCACTCTTAGAAGTCCCTCCAAAGAGACCGGCACAGACTTTGAAGCTGCTCTGGAGTCCCTTCGGAACGTCTCCAAAGTCAGCGCAAGACAGCCCCGGAGCGCCCGCGATGTCAGCGGGAAATCGTTCTGGAGCACCTCCGAAGTCTGCGCTGATCTTCAGAGAGACTGGCAGCGAGACTCCGAAGTCTTTGCTGATCGCTTCGGAGGGAAGTCTGCGCAGTCTGCACTAATAGCGAATGGATCGCGCTGACAGCTCTGGAGCGTCTCCAAAGTGTTTGCTGATCTCTTCGGAGTGACTTCGGAGCCATTTCGGAATGATTTTGAAATGACTCCAAAATCACTTCGAAGCTGTGATTTCAGGGCTCCCCCCATGGGTGCATCCCCTTCCCCTAGCCTCCTCTAGACCCCATTGCCTGTTTCTCATTGAAACAGGCTCCTTTTAATCCTTTCTGGCTCCTTTCTGGCTGTAGACCCCATTGTAGACCCCATTAATGGGGTCTACAGCAAATCTGGATTAAAAGCTGAAATGTACCCATATGATCTGGATTTCCCCAGCAGCGGTGGAAACAAATGTGTCCCAAATGGGTGCCATGGTGGAAATGGGGTCATCCGGCTCACACCCAAATGGGTCCTTAATGGGTGCAAAAATGGGTACTTTCTGACAGTGGAAAAACACCCCAAAACACCTTCCTTATAAAATCAGGCTGCAACATCGAGGCCTCTTCAGTCTTGAAAGACGTCTTAAGGGTGACCTGACAGAAACATATAAAATTGTGCAGGGTGTAGGAAAAGTAAACAGACAAATTTTTCTTTATTGCATAACAGTAGAACCAGGGGGCATTCTATGAAGCTGATGGACAGGAGAGTTAGGATCAACAAGGTGAAGTTGTTTTTTTTTTTTCACTTAGAGGTTCATTGGAATTTACTACAAAAGTGGTTAAAGCAACCAGCCTAGATAGCTTTAAAAGGATTAGAAAATTAAAGGAGATCAGCTATATCAGTAGCTACTATAATGAATGCCTAGGTACTGGTCCTAGGTTGGAGAGAGAGGCAGGATTCCTCTAAAGGCCACCCACAGGTAATTGAGAGCAGGTAAAGATTCTCCCTTTCCTTCTGCTTGAGAATGCCTAGAAGCAATTGTTGGCCACTGTGAACGAATCCAGCAGGGCTTCTCCATGCCCCCATTGTGTTTAATGCTGTAAAGATACCCTCTGAGCTCTTTATCCTGTCCTTCCATGGACCCCAGGATAGATCTATGGCATGAGATGAATAACTATTTATGTCTGAAGTGCTCCCCTCCCGTCCAATTTTCTGTATGTGGATGCAGTCTTGAGCCTTATCGCTGCTTCATTCCAGTTTTTGACATTGGTGAATGCTTGTTCATCTGACACTCCTTAAACAAATGCATATCAGGTTACAGGATGGTGGGGCATAGTGATTTTAAATTTATTTTTTTAAAAATTAAAAAATCCTATTTGTAGGTGAAGATCTGAATTCCAGGTCCCTGCAGCAGTTGAAGCTACACTTCAGTAGTATGCCACAGCTTAGAGAATCTCTTCTCTGCACAGGATGGTCTTCCTTACCACTAGTTTGTTAGTAAAAACAAAGCTGCTGTTCCCCCTTGCTAACACCTAAGAAGAAAAAAAACGTAACCACCACATAGTTAATTTTATTCCAAGGGCACAACAACAGAGCTAACATCTAGAGCATCCGGAGCTCTTCTTCCCTTCACATTGTCACAACAAATCTTCTGCCTGTGATTGATGCTCTTGCCTGGCAAGGAGTTTTTTCCACTGAGAGCAATGTTCTCTAGCCTTGCCTCTAGTGGAGTTCACCCCCATTCTGGAGGCTTCATGCAGTTGTGCAATTCAACAAAACAATCTTGCCTGGAGATGAATACACCAAACTGTGATATGCTTCTTTCAAGGCTTCCCCACTAGAAAAATGCCCCCAGCATCCTAAAATGGTTAGCCTTCAATTTCCAAAGATATTGCCTAAAATAATTCAACTTTCACCATAATATCCTAAAGGATGTTACAATCATAAAATAAAAATTAGGAAGAAAAAAAAATACCCTGAAGAACTTTTCCTCTCTCAGCGTGTTAGCTGCAACGCAAATAGATGACACCCAAAAAGTCATATCTTGGATGCCTGCCATCCTGATAGCTTTTTACTAGATCATGACCGCAAGCAGCTGATGGACCTTCATAAAGTCTGATCTATGCCAGCATCCCAAACTGGTTCCCAGAAGAAATAAGCAGAATTAGGAGCTATTTTACACCCATGGAAGTTTTTAATCTGTTTTTGATGGCAGCTCCATCTAAAACACTTTATAATAATCTAACCCAGAGGAAATCAAAGTATACACCAATAAACTACAGCCTGCTTTTGCTAGATAAAGGCAACAGTTGGTGAATCAGCCAACACTCCGGTGGTGATTTTCCAGCTACTTTTAAGATGAAGAAAGCTGCAACTCCCTGTCGCTGCAACCAAAGAATAAATAGCTAGTGCTGCTTTCATATGTCCTATAAAAAGCAACAGGAGCAACTAGTTTTGGATAGTAATTTGTAACCTAAACCAGCTGCTATACAGAAATTCTTAAAAACAATGGGATTGGGAAAACCACTCAGTTTGTTTTACAAATATGACTGTACTTCCCAGCCAAACTATACAGCACATTAAAAGTGTTCTTGCTGTCTGGGGACCAAAAGAGAAATCTTTATATGATACTGTGTACGAGCTCCAGAAGAGGGATTTTCCCCAGGACATCCGCATACAAGAAAATGAGTAAATTCAATTCTCCAAACTCACTCACATGCAGACATACCTGTTCAGATCCATCACCTTCCTCGCATTTCAGCAATTTGCTTTAAAAATGACTATACTGCATAGCAAATAAGCATTTGGTATCAGCTTCGGCTTGGTCTGTTGGCACTCAGGTCTCTCTGGCTGCCTTTGTGAAGACTGAGTGAACTCTCTACCCATTTGAAAATGCCTCAGCCTGCATTTGGAAATATCCAAAACGACAGTGGCTGCGTTCAGAGGGGTGCCTTAGAGCAACCCGAGAGTGAGTCTGTGGCATGCTGTTCCTCCAGCCCTTCTCTAATCCACCTTTCTTCCACCACAGAAGATCCAGGGGAGGGGCAGACTGGTGTGTGAACAAGACCACCTTAGAGGCTTTCTTTTTTCTTTTTGCACCAGTCGCAGATACTCAATTGTGCAGAACCGCGACTTGTGTCACCCCCCGGCTCACATGGCAAAGGTCAGGTATGTTTGGGCAACCCAAGTCCAAAAAAACATCTGCCCTATCTTAGGTTTGACACTAAAAAGCCTTCATTGAGTGTTTTTTCCACTTAGCACTACAGTACCCATTAAGGACCCATTAAGGGTTCTTAATGGGTCCTCTAGTGCTAGTGGAAAACCCGCCCAGTATCCATTAATGGGTGCTAAGTGGAAAAACACCCAGTGTCTGCAACTGCTTATTTTGTGGGAATGGGAAGGTCGTGTATGAAAAGGGGCGACATTGCCCGAACAGAAACACACCCAAACACACAGATATGCGCAATTCCACGCGCACCCGCTTCGCACACGTGGCAACCGGGCATCCCTGCTGCTGTTCTATTTGCCAAAGGCCTCAAGCGTCCAGAGTGGCAGCAGGAAGCCCTCTCGCCTGCCCACTTCCTCAGAAACGAAAAGGGGGGGCTGGCGAGAGGACTGCCTCCCCTTCGCCTCCAAGGCGGAAAGGAAGAGGCCGCCCTCGCCAAGCCCTTTCCGTCAGCCTCCGAGCGCGGCGCCGCTCGGACTCCGAACAAAAGGCGCCTTCCCCGGAGACAGGCCGCCCGCGGGGAAGTCCTCCTGCTCGGGGAAGGGCGGAGCCGAGCGCGGTCCGTGGGAGGGCTGAGGGCGGGCCCGGCTGGTTCGGGGGAAGGACCGAGCGAGCCGCGCCGACGAGCCGACCGAGGAGGTGGCGGGCTCGCTCGCTCGCACGACGCCAGCGAGGAGGCAGCGGCGGCCGCTCGCTCGCTCGCTCGACTCTCGAGTGTGGGTAAAGATTCGGGCTGTGGGTCCGAAGCTGCCGCAGCCCAGCGCCGCCTTCGCAGTGAGGTGAGTCCCGGGGTGAGTCCTGGGGCGGGCGAAGCGGAGGGGCTCCGGGGCGGCCGCTGCCGGCACGGAAAGCGGATTGAGGAAGAGCAGGGCAAGTTGTTTCCGCGCGTCGGGAGCCTCGACGCCGCGTGTTGTTTCTTCCCCTCGCCCGACCTCGACGGCGACCCTGCACCTCTTCCTGCGGCCCGTCGCTCTTGTCCTCCGCGCAAACTCCGCGGCTGCCCGTCTTGGCTGCTGCGCGCGTCTTCCTCCTCCTCCTCCCCGCTGTGTCTCGCTCTTTCCCCCCGTGCCTCGTTCCCTTCCCCTCCTCTGACTCTCCGTCTCCTTCTCTCCCGGACCCTGCCGAGTTCGACGGGGATCCCGCTGGGCGCCTGCCAGCCTCTCCTGCCCGGTGGCGAGTGCCTCGCGCGTGCCTTGCCTCGGCGCCTCCTGGCCCGGCGGAGGGAGGCTGTTGTTGTTGAGCAACTTTTTCCCCCTCCCCTCCCCTTCTCCCTCCCCTCCCCGACAGCCTTCCTCTCCTCCGCGCGCCCCGATCCTGAGTTCGAAGGGGCTCAGCGGGAGAAGGGGCGCAGGAGGGGGGAGTAAACTTGAGCCGGGCTGGGCGACGATCCTCACGCGCAGCATCGGCTTCCTTTTGGATTTGGGGAAAGAGTGGAAGGGGAGGTCTGTTTGCAGGGCTCCGTGGACGTGGGGAGCCCTGTCTGCGTGTCTCTGTTGGAACGGGAACAGGGCCTCTTTCTTTCTTTCTTTCTTTCTTTCTTTCTTTTTCATTTTTTGGTCTCTCCTTCCGCCTCTTCCGCCCCCGCCCCCGCCCCCGCCCCCGCCCCACCGTCCGTTCTCTGGTCTGGCCCGATAGTTTCCGGGCTGCTGATCGTGCTAGTCTTGGGGGCTGCTGCTGTCGTCGTCCCGTTGACGAACTTGCGTCTGGACCGTCTTAGGAATGACTACGGTACAGCAGCGGGGAAAGAGGAGCGTTTCCCTTGGCGACGAAACGATCCCTTTTGGCCGCGGCTGCTGGCGAGAGAGTTGAGGATCTCTCCACGAGATAAACGTCCTTTCCCAGGGCTTTATAGCTTGCCGACACCGGCGTCTCCTTTTTCTCGCTCCCGGGTTCTTATGCGGAGCTTATGCGTGGAGGTTTAATCCGTTATTTCCGATCCGCTGGAAAAAAGGGAAACGCGTAATTTCTTAAATTGTAAGCCGTCGTCTTCCTCATCTTCTCCAGGCAAAAGAAGCCCAAAGTACTGCTAGGTCCCCTTCCCCCCCTTCAAAGTTTTCCATCCCTTCATCCGTTTATCTGAAAACGCCGCTCGTCTTATGGTAGATGCAAAAACCCGACTGGATACTTTGGAGTGTGTTATGACATAGAAAGAAAGAAAGAGAAAGAAAGAAAGAAAGAGAAAGAAAGAAAGAAAAAGTGGTGGTTCTTTTTTTCCTACTGGAGCCAGATTTTAAAGATAACTTTTTTTAGTCTAAAAATACTCTGTGCTACCTATTTATATATTTTGTGTGGTTTTGCCATTCTTAATAAGTTGCCATTTAAAATCTTGAGTAGTGGATGCTCCTGCTTATAAACAACAAGGTGGAGATGTTTTGAATGCATGAAGGATAGAAATGTGTCTTTTGCAGAGTACAAGAAAAAGAGGTCTGTGCCCCAAAGAGAATCAAAACATTGAGGCAGAGGGTGGTAAAGATGAGGATCCAAGATTGAAAGGAGAAAATTGTCTTGTTTTGAGTGAGAGACAGATATTTATTGGTCAGGTCTTTTCAGAGCCAGAGGCCATCTTTACCTCTGCCTGTAACATGGCACTTTATTACATTATGTTGGCTTTGTTCATCTCTTTGTTCAGTCCTGGTATTTTTTCTTATTCATCTTTCTCACCTGGTTTGCTCCTCTCCTCCTCCCTTTTCTTAGTCCAACACAAACCCAAACAAAATAAATGATGGCAGGGTTGCTGACCCATCTCTATTGGGTGGTTCAACTGAGTTTGGGTGCTGACTCAAATAGATTTAAGCTAAATGATCTGTGGAAGTATACTTTTAAAAATGCCACTTTTTGTTAGAAATGCACTATTTTCGCTTTTGGGCTTATGCTGGTGACTTGCATGTTCAGTTATGCTCAGTGAAATCTTGGTAAATATAAGCTGCTGGATTGCTGGGGAGGATTTTTGTCTTAAGTGTAAGCTTTTAGCTTCCAGATTAATATACAAAGTACTTTCCTGTTCAAGTGTAAACAAATATTTGTAGTTTTGAATACAAGGTGAAACTAGTCTCTTAAAATACAGAAATATTACGTTATTATAACTGTTGCTTCTCCAATGGCTGTGATACACATCCTTCCAAAGATGTTTGCAAGAAAGATTAAAATGCATTAAAAAGAAACAAGCCCTTCAGTAAATAATAAAAGGGCAGTTAAAAAAAAACTTAGAGCATTTTTGGATTTCAGGTTGACACGAATTAACTTGCCGTTGATGTTAATCTAAACATCTTCTCTGGGCTGATGGATTTGCAGAACTTTCCAGAATGGAATATTTGATAAAGTATTCAAACTTAAACTGATCTACCATTTTGTACTCAGTGTTCTCTGTTGCCTGTCCCCATGATTTCATGGACTGTGAGCAGAATGGGCTGCCATGAGTTACTGAGAGTAGGCAAGAGTTTATTTCTTTTTAGAAGAACAGCATGTGAGTTTTTACAATACTGATTCTCAGGTTTTATTGAACCCTTGAAATTTTATCATCTTCATAGAACTTGTGACTTCACACACACACACATACACACATTGTGCTGTTTGATCTTTTCCTACTAGGTACAGTACATGCTACATTAAGGCATGTACAGTAAAGTTAGAGTGATTGATACATAGTAGGTGGTTTTATGTGACCCACATACTTATTTTTAATCCCAGTGATTAAAATTCTCTTAGTGAGATTACAATGTAGCCATACAATAAAATCTGGCTGGTTGATTCATAATAGTTACAAGGTAGGGCAATACTGGGTAATTGGAATAAGTATATTTTCCTGTGCTTACCTCTTTCTACATTTCCAGTGCCCTTACGGTTTTTGCCTGTATTGTATTCTAGCTTGTTGTATCCCTGTTCACAGTGATGGTGCCATATAAATAAGTGAATGGAAGGTATAGAAGTCGTGATATATTACATATGTATTTTCAGAAATGCTGCTTTTTTTCTCATGTATGAGGCTGCCTTGCATGGAGCTGTTTTCCTGATAGGCCTGTCAGTTTAACTCATGCCGGGCATCTAGCTTCAAAAAGGGATGAATCCAGTATAGTTTACGTGCTAGCTGTGTTGTTGTGATCTACAGGAACTGAGATGGACAAACAGAAGTACTGACCATTGATGGTGATAGAAAGATGATGCTCTCAGAGTTTGGGGTTCGGTCTACAGTGAGTAGAAGTCACCACTGTTGCTGCAGGAGGAGGGGCAAGGAATGGTTCCTGACTTGGAACGTCTTGAAACTATCTGGTTGTGCTAGAAGGAGTTTGAAGAACACTGTGGCTGCAGTATTTGCGTGCCAAGCATGAAGAAGGCCTGTTTAACAGAGCTTTCTTGTGCCCATTTCACCTTTCAGGATCAGTTCCGTAGATAAGTAAATTTAAAAAAATCACCTTAATAAATTTATATCCCACCCTTCATTAGATGGTCCCAATGTGGGTTAGAATAAAAAATAAAACATTAAAATATTAACCCACTCTCATCCCAATCCCCCTTCCCTCCCTACGAGGACAGGACCCTGAGGAAACTATTTAAACATCAAAAGCCTGGGTGAAAAAGATAGATTTTAACCAGACACTGAAAACGATACAGTGTAGGTGCCTGGCAAATCTCAAGAAGAAGGCTGCTCCAGAGTCTGGGGGCCACCACAGAAAAGGCCCTCATGCATCTCTTTACGTTGTAGCTCTTTACATTGTATTTTAACTATTTTGGTGGCATTATTTGAAAAGTGGATAGTACCTAGTAACAGTACCAATTTATAGTAGAGAATAACAATCCAGAGATTAAGCAAACTGCTTAAATATGGGCACAGTCTAGAGAGAAACTCTTCCTTTGGAAAATAGAAACACACAAATATTTTTATATTCTTATCCAATCATTAAAAATGTTCTGAAGCATTTTAAGCTAAAGTTGCCAGCTATTTAACATTATACTGCTGTTCTTGGCTGTGATGGGTGCTTCTGAGAACATGGTACATGTCCTTTTAGACAAAGGCCAGGGGGTGAAAGAGGCATTTATCTACATAATGTTCTGTACGTCTCTGTACTACTTAATATCTCTAAACTCTCGGGTAAGGCAAAGCGTCCTTCGTAAGCTGCAAGGCAGGGGAAGCAAAAGACTGTTTGGGAAGCCTGCAGCCTTTCATAGAACAGAATTGTGTTCTGTCTGATTAGCTGATTGTGGCAGATATCCTTGAATCCTTGCATGTGCTATCCACACCAAATTGCTGTTAGCCCAGTTTATTCTTGCTCCTGAAAGGTCATGAATCAGAGAAACTTCTAAAGAGCTTCTGTACTAATTATTTGTCTATTTTATAAAGACTTAAATATTAATGTTAAACTAATTCATTGTGCTCTAAGCCTTTGTCTTCTGCTGTGGCATTGTTGGACTTGTCAGTCTGAACATCCATATTACTGAAATTTTATTTCAGGATATTTATATCTTGCCCTTCACCTGCACATATCAGAGAGGGCCACATCAATCATTAAAATCAATAAAACCAAGTAAAACATAGTGTAATAAAAACATATCCACTGCTGCGTCCAGTGCAGAACAACATTGGAAGGAACCTAAACATAAAAGTCCTGAGTGAAAACCACACCACAAAAACTATATAATGCTGGTACTTTATTATCACAGCAGGAAAGATGTTTCAGAGTCTGGTTGACTGGATCTTTCAAGGCTGGCATGACGTGTTAATTTGCTACATTTTGCACTAATTCCAGCTTCTGGATTTTCTTCAAGGGCAGCCCCATGTACAACATATTATCATAGTCTAATTTTGATGTTACCAGAGTGTGGATTATGGTGGCTAAGTTGTCCCTATCTAGGGAAGGCTAAAGCTGGTGAAGCAGTAAGAGATGGAGTGCTTTGGCCAGCTGAGCCTTAAGTGATAGTAATGAATCCAGGAGTGACCCCAAAATCACATATCTGTTTTTAGTGGGGCAAAAGAACTCCATTCAGAACTGGCTAACTTCCTGGAATTGAGACCTTTTGACATATGTAGCATCTGTGTCTTGTCTGGATTCAGTTTACGTTTATTGATCCACATTCAGCCCATTAATGCCTCCAGGTAATGTCCAAGCATTTGAATTACCTTCCAGACTGAGATGGAATGGAGATATAGGTTTGGGTTTGATCAGCTTACTTGATGACACCGTACCCCATATTTTCTGATGACTATCTTCAAGCAGGGTTTGAAGAGTGTGGAGGATGTGAGTGTTCCCATGCTGTTGAATAAAAGTTCCCATTGCCCCTTTCTGGAGTCTACCCTGGAAGTAGGAACAGAACTACTGCAAAACAGGACCTCAAAATTCTAGTCCACAAAGTTGCTCCAGCAAGACCTTACTATTTCTGTTCTCCAAGCAAGCCATGGTTGGTGACACTATATGATTGTAAGAGCTGACTGGGTGTCTTCCCATAATCTTGCAGTTGTACTGTAAGTATCCTGCTACCCTAAGAGAACTGACCTCTCCTTTTGTTGATGAGGTGCTCATTACGCCTGAACTTATAGAACTCAAAAGTGGTGAATACATTCTGAGCTTTTTCTGTCACAATGACTAGTCAACCATGTCCCTAGGTATCTGAAAGTAACTTCACTTGGAGAGACAATAACTTATAAGCTTGTATCTTTCTACGCCTAGAAGGATGTTGAAGGATTTCTTTTGTAACACTGGGTGGGAGTGCTTAAATGTGGGGAAAGCCAAGTTACCACACTTTCAGTTGTCCTTCCAAAGGACAAGCTGTTGGGTGACTTGGTAAGGAGGAGTTGGAATCTGCTGGTATGGCATTGTGACCTACAGTTTGCTAACTTCTGTGACACACAAGTATTGTTCCCTGATGGCAGTTTGCCACAACATTTGGTCTTGCAGTGAGATTCAGTATTTTATGAAGAACAAAATTGTTACATAGAGTTTTGTTCCATTAAAGCCATTTTTATTGGTCAGACTGATGACTGTTGCCCACTATAGATACCATCAAAGCTGTGCAGTGGTTCCTCACCACTGTGCAACAGCTTGGTTTGCCAAACGAATGGGTCAGAAGCTTCAGAGAGATGCTGGATTGCTTCCAGTCTGCAGGATTGGCAGATAGAAAATTTTGGCATCCCAGTGGAGCAGCTTCCTCTCTACCAGACAGGAAGCTCCGTTGCCAGCAGTGTCAGCGGAGTATTCCGAGGTAAATGCTCCTTCGCTGCTGTGGGGGATGCTTTCATCCCTGTCTGGAGGCACCCTATGTCTTCCTCCAGGATAGTTTTTTGCATAACATGGCCAACCTTGCTAAGCACTTACCACTGACATTGGTCAAGGATTCTTAGCTTCCCTTTTAATCAAGATGAATTTGACCTCCAGTCTAATTAGGCCACCTTGTGTTTGAGCGAATATTCTTAAGCCATATTATTAGTTCTGTTAATGTGTCCCGTACTATATGCAAATAAGATTGTAAGACTTAAATCCTAGGACTATAATACCCAGCAGTATCTTAAAGGTATCTTTTAAAATAGACCCACATAGGCAGCTTGAAGAGAATTGCAGTGAATGTAACAAATATATTCTACAGGTGTTTAATTTTAGTTTAAGTGCTTTTTCCTCTTTGAGGCCTCTCTAGATAAAAGTATGGCAGAAATTCAAGATATTAAATCTTCCCTTCCTGGCATATGTTTTGCCTGAACCTTTGTGTCTGTATTCTAGGCTTTCAGCCTCTCCCCCCCCCCCTTTCTTTTCCTTTTTTTAAAGTGGTATAATTCATGCATAAGAACTTGATGTTTTCTCAATGCTGTTAGGCTCCAGCTGCTGCTCTCTGGCCAGGCCTCTTGAGAATGGGAATATGACAGCAGCTGTGCAGGACTGGAAGCTCTGCAAGCCTGGTTTCACTCTTTGTAAACTAATTTAGTTTCTGAATGGATGAGCACCACTTTGATTGGGTCACAACCCATTGGAATATTGTGATCATATCCTCTCAGTGCCTGTAAAACATAAAATGGTTTTGTAAGTGACCAGGCCTCTATGCATCACTGTGTATTTGTGATCGGTCAGTTTTGCCCCTTCTGTTTAGATACGATGCCCATTTGCAGTTGTGATGCCTCTTAGTACTGCTCTGTTCTTCAAGGGTGACCATGGAATTGGAAGAACACATTTAGTACTAATGGGACTATCTGAAATGCCAGGCAGCAGATGATGCACAGAGTGTTTCTTTACAAGTTATGTGAAAAGAAATTAAGCACTTAGTATCCCAGTCTTCTTCTTGCTGTCATCTTCCCCTTTCCTTCTCAGTGTATGTCCTTAGGGAAATGCTCAAAAGACTGAGGAGGGTGGGTTGCAAATTTGGAAGAACTTATAGGACAAACCTGAGTTGAGCTGGCTGTTGAGCATACAGTTAGAAGTAGCCACCACTCTTGTGATTTTCTTGATTTGTTCCAGACTCCTGTTTTACTACTGTAAGGAGCTGTAGACTCAGCTACTTGCTTATTTATTAGCTCTCTGTGAACTGTTGGCTTGTTTAGGAGACAGAGTGACAGCTTTTTAGGTTCTCTAAACAGAACAGAAACTAGCTTTGCCTGGAAAGTTATTCTGGAAAGTGTGACTAAGGTGTTCTTCAGCAAATTGCCCTCAAGTCATATTACAACAATTATTGCTCTAATTCCCCTCAGTTTTGTGAGACAGGCAGGATACCTCTCAATGCCATTTGTGGGGAGTGAAGATCAGCTGAATGTTTGGCCTTCATCTTCTGCTTTAGATGCCCAGAAGGCATTGGTGTGAGATAGGATGCTGGACTAGATGGGCTGCAGCCCAATTCAGCAGGGCTTCTATTATGTTGTTATAGAAGCAGTTTTGGTCTAAAAGAGCCTGTTAGTTTTTCAACTTGTGGCCTACAGTCATGAGAAAAAGTATACCCTGATACAAAGTTCTATGTATCAGGACATAATGAGTAACATCTGCTCCACAGTAAGTCTTAAAATTAGGTAAATACATGGCAAAATTCATTGTTTCATTGCTTATTTAACAACAACTAGGGTAAAATACAGAAGGAGTGTGTGAAAAAATGAGTACACTCTTGCTGCTTCTATAGGAATTAAAAGGGTAAGTAGCAGCCAGATGCCACTAATCAAATGTCCTTGATTAATTGATTGCCAGCAAGTATGGGCACCTCTTTGAAAGCATATGTTCTGGCACTTTGCTGATCAGGAGCATTCCACTGTGTGTTGACTCAATGCCAACGAGGAAATACACCAGCAGTGATCTTAGAGAAGTAATCGTTACTGCCCATCAATATGGGAAGGGTTCTAAGGCCATTTCCAAACAATTTGAAGTCCATCATTCAACAGTGAGAAAGATTTTTCACAAGACGGCAGGCATCCCAGCAAATTTACCCCAAGATCAGACTGTGCAATGCGCTGAGAAATTGCAAAATCCCGAGAGGTACAAATAAGATGAGGGAGATTTCCCATGATTCCTGTGAAATATCTTGGGATTTCGCAGGAATTATTGGGAAATTGAATGCATTTTCCCTGTTTGAAATATCGGTGGGGTTTTTTGGGTAACCACAGTAGGACCTGGAACATATCTTCTGAGGATACGGAGATCTGACTGTACTTCATGTTATTGCTGCTAAAGGTGGTTCTACGAGCGTTTCCATTTTGCCCTCATTTTTGTTGAATAAATAATGAAACACTGAAGTCTGTTGTGTGTATTTATCTAATTTTAAGCCCCTCTAAAGACCAGATATTTTTTACTGATACCTAAAACCTGAGAATTGAAAGAGGTGTACTTTATTCTTCTCATGGCTGTAATACAAAGAGTATCTTACAGCTTTGCTGCTTCCTGTGTGAAACCTGCATTATAGCTTCTAGTTCAACAACATATACAGTAATATAGTTTTGTTTTCCACATTTTACTGAATATTTCCTCCCCTTCTTAAAGGCAAGCTAGCAATTAGAGAGGGGATTGATCTTTGTAGGTGTCCAGCTGTGTAAATCCGCTGCTGGCCAGGATTGCTGCTCGGCTTTTCTTGCCCTGGGGTGGTGTTCTTGTTTCTGATGTGGAAGGGTGTACAACTTCAGTCAGCCATCAACCTCACAGCATCTGATTATTTCTGTCAATCTGATGTCAGTTTGAGGACAGGAAGAGTACTTACAAGAAGAAATGCAGTGACTTAAATATTACATGCTCCAGACAGGTGGAGAAGCAGTTATCTTTCAACCCCTGGAGCTCTTGTCAAGTTCCATTTTATATGGCTAACAGAGTCGCTCATCTTGTATCTAGGGTCTTAAAATATGCATGGGGTAAATGTGTGTGAAGCCATGTTGTACAAAGGAACTGTCCTTGGTCTCGTGTAGTTTATCATGCTAGGAGATCGGGCTGTACCAAACCAGAGTTCTATCATTTTAAAATCTAATATATTACATAACTGAATCTTTAAGGCCACATGTCTGCATGTTTAGAAAGCTGAGAAGTTGAGCGTAGCAACAAAGTAGTACATAAATACACACAGCACACATTGTGTATCAAATAAATCATCTGACAGTTTGAAATTCTGATGTCAGGACCAGGGAGAGCAGCATTATGCATGGCAAGTGAGCTTTCCGAAAGAATTATGTTAGCTGTTCTAAATGTTTTAGACTTGCATAGCCTTTAAACAATCTAATCTAATTTGGCAGTCCTTGGCCTCAGCTGCAAATGGACCAAGTAGCACTTACACATGAGACTAAGGTACAGCGTAACAGCTATTTTCCTTGGTAAATCTTTTCTCCCTTGACATTTACTAATTTTATTTCTCTCATTGTTAATGTATAGGCTGATCCCAGTTTCATTTAAAACAGCAGTGCTTTGGGAAAAGTACTTATTTCCTACTAAGGATGCTTAGTTTCAGACTGAAGTCAAATTTTGAAATTAGGCTTCAAATGTTACTCGAAGGTAGCTATTTGTGAGTGGATGGCAAATAAGCTTCTTCCTTATTTTCTTCTTGACAAAGCTTTTTACTTGAGTGGGTTTTTGTGGGCCTGGGGATTCAGAATATGGATTCATTCAAGTGTATGGCTAGTTACTATGGTTAGTGCTGTTCTTTGTCATATGCAAACGGTATGTCTCGGTGGTTGGTTGGCTGTTTTTAAAACAGCAATTCAGCCAAGAATGAAAAAGATTTGGAAGGTGTGGCATGGGTTTATAAAATCACTCAGGGAAAAACATTGTTCTACAGCTGAAATGCCTGCAGTTTATAACCGCGTCTTTGTAGGAACAGGACAGAGTTCCATGGTTGAGGTCGAAAAAAAAAGATTCCCCCCTTCTTATAAACAGTTGCTCATTTTCTACAAGAGATACCCGTTTCTTGTTTTTGCTTATATGAGTGTGACTTTCATCACCCAGTTTCTATGGGCTACCTATACAGTGTTTCTTTAGCTACTTCTGCATAAAGAGCTGGAAGTATTCTGAGAATTGAGAAAGATCATGGTTGATCCTGCAGTTAGTTGGTACATATCACAGTATATTAATAGTTTCCAGGACAGGAACAACTGAACTGTGACCGTCCCATCCAGTCTTGTCAGTGACAAAGAATAATGAGAATTGTAATTAAGCAACATCTGGAGGACTTTAGCCAGGGGTCCTTGCTTCAGAGAAGAGTGTGTCTATGTGTATTTCCTCAAGTTGTCGTATAACACAAAACTGAATTAGTCAAGTAACGACAATTTATGAAAAACTGGGGATTAGAACTTAAGATAAACCCTGCTAGAATGGGTCACAGCCTGTCTAGTCTAGCATCCTATCTCACACAGTAGTCCACCAATTGCTTCCGGGCATTTTTAAGCAAAAGGCAAAGGCAAAACCTTCAGAAACCCAAAAAGTCTTGTGCAAATTAATGGCACCGTGAAGGCCAAATCATATTATTGCATGTTTCCAGGATTACTATAAATTAGGACTTCACAGATGTGTCAGTTGTTTGATGAGCTTTGACTGAAGAGAGAGAGAGGAATTGATGCAGCTCCATCTATCATATCTATGGCTGTTAGGGAGAAGGGAGCATGAGGGAAGGTACATGGAGAAAAACATTAAGTCACAGTAGCACTCATCTACCCACTCCATGGCCATTCTTTTGATGGTTGCCCTGTTGCTACTGGGCTTGCAACTGCATGTAGTGCTTATGATGTAGCACTGATGATGTAGCACTTTCCCCAGATATGTGCTGCCGTGACATTAACATGCTCCTTTGCTTGTCTTCTGCCTTTCCCTAATGCCCAGAGTCATAAAAGGTGGAATTGCATCAATTACTCACCCACTTTATGCAGCTTGTATTTGTTGAACTACTACATAACACATCCTTATATTCCTAGTTCCAGTTTAAGCAATTTTTGGGGGGAGGTGAGGTTCCTCCTCTTTGCTAAAATTACATTTCTGTCTGGCAACAATTTCTGTACAGCAGCATTTTGTTATCCAGCACCTTTTTGTAAAGCACTGCAAGCCCGATTCAACCAAAAGCCATTGTGGTGTCTTCACAGGACCTTTGTTTGCCCTTCTTTAACAAATAGGACATATTGCAGTTCCTTTGTGAGGATGAAGTATGGTCTTTCTCATTCATGGTGGCAGTTTCAAGAAAAGCCCAAGATGCTCACCAAAGTATCATTGGTTCGGAATCAGTAGCAGTAGTGCAGGAAGTCATAAGAATATAAGAAGAGCCCTACTGGATTGGGCTACAGCCCATCTAGTTCAGTATCCTATTTCACACAATGACCCATCAATTGTTTCTGGGCCCCTGTAGCAGAAAACAAAGGCAGAATCTTTACCTGCTCTTGATTCACTGCAAATGGCCTTTAGAGGCGTCCTGTCTCTCCAACCTGGAGGCAGTATCTAGCCATCAAGTTCCCCATGGATCACTTAGTTAGTGGCATGCTGGGACATAATCAGTGGAGCTGCAGTGGCAGTAAAGTTTTGGAGAAATCCCTGATAGAGCCTGCCTGAAGCAAGGGGAAGAGTCAGTTTCATTGAGCCAGACTGAGGCAGCCTGTTTTCAAGCCTGTTTAAAAAAAAAAAAATCAAGCTTAACAAATTCTCAGAATGGTCATATAGTTCATTTTGGTGTACATTATGCAGATAACCAACATTTGAACCTGACCTATACCTGGCAAGATTTAATGCATAGAGGCAGTCAGGAGTTGCAATATCATTCTGCAAATCTATTTTGCATGTCTGTGTAAAATCAGATGGGGACAAATGTAAGAGTTGTCTTGGATTGTTTAAAGCCATTTTAGCTTAAAAACCTTCAGATAGATTTAATGTAAGCCTTTTCAGGTGTTTGTTCACCAAAGATGTCATTTTAGCTCATAAAGGTGCAATTAGAATTGCCACTGTTCATATTGTTTTTATCGGTTCACTTCATGTAGAGTTGGCAGCTATTTCCAATTATTGCTGTCATTAGTAATTCTTCAGTGCACTTGACTCTGTGGGGGTCGGGAGAAGGGAAAGAGATCTTTACCCTTACATCTTTGCTTCTGTCAAAATAAAGTTGCTTTACTATCCCTTAATATAATAGATGGTAATCCAAATGCTGATTCTGCATAATAACGTGATAAAAAAATGGGGCAAAATGGTCAGGTTATAACAGTACAAGTTCTTAGAAGATCTGTTTTGTGGATGAATGCTACCTTAAGCCCAAGTAAAATCAAAACTGCTCATTTCTTTTGTTGTAATTACTGTATTTATTACTTCTTACGATTTAACTTAGAATGAAAGTTTTCAAACACTTTCAATTAATTTCTCTTTTGGTCTCTGGTTTTCTTTGGTAAAGAAAAGCTGATGGATGCTTGCAAGAAAAAATATTGTACATTTTATAGGTTTAATGTTTACAACCAGTAACATTTGTATGGGTATTGGTATGTTCCAGTGCAGGTACTAATCATCAGGGTTTTGCTTAAGAGGGCAAGGATTCAAAGATTCTGTTGTCTGATAACTCTGATGTATTGCTACAGTGACTATACATTCAGTTGGCATTGCATTGTAGAGAGGTGATGAATTGTAACAGCTGGATTGTTTTATGAGACTAGGGTTCATATGTGTTCTTAGGTATAAAACTCACTGGATAACAGTTGGTTGTCTACTGTGTTCCAGACTAACATATCTCCTAGTATTACTATGAAGATAAAATGGGAAGGAGAACTGTATTTAATGCTACAAATTGCATACAAGAAATGCTGGATGGGTATGCAATAACTAGCGTGGTTACTGTGTGAAAGGCTATTTGTCCAAACAAAAGGCCCACAGAAGTACAGGGCTCTGTAGCGACAACCCTTCTGTACCCCACTCCTGGACTGGAAGGGCTTGTTGCCAGTCCAAATGTAGAAATAATTCGCTTTATTAAACAAAGCACTAGCACTGTATGAAGTATCCAAGTACCACATTTGAACTTTGCGAGTTAATGTGTACTGCTTTGGTGACCCTACTTCATACACCCTTCTGAAGTTCTACCATTTGGATTTCCCAGTGTGAGTTGTGTGATGCAATAAGCTGATTTCCTTATACGTTATTCTTTGAGTGGAGTCGAGTCCTCTGTCCCATTCTATTACAATTACTGTTTGGTAGATTGGAGATGGGAATGGCTGTGGCTCAGCAGCAGAGTGTTGTCTTTGCCTGTAGAAGGCTCTAGGTTCAATCTGTATTATCTCCCAAGAATGCTGTGCGTGACTGTATCCATATCCATCAGCATTTAAACTTGACTTGAAAGCCTCTTTACTTTTTCCAGATGGTGATGCCTCTTCAGTGGTGGCGGTTGGCTGATCACGGAAAGCTAAGTAAGATCAAGTCTGATTAGTTTTGAGGTAGGAGACCACCTTTGAAATCCCAGGTCTATACTTGAAGCCTGCTGGAAGAAAGCAGTGTCAAACCACGTCTGTAATGTTGCTGGGTAAATGACAAGGACAAGTAACTTAAAAAAAAAACCTTTAAAAACCTAGCTTAAAAGCCTCGAAAAGCTCATAGCATGTGGTAGCTAGTGTTCTCATCCAACCTGTAATGCACCTCTAATGTGCTTTGGAAGTGAATTATCTGGCCTTGTGCATTAAAAGTGAATGGACACACTCGTGTGCGCCAGCTGCTACCTTTGAAACATTTCTGAGCTGCCTTTTTTCACTGTGTGCCAACACAAGCTGAGTAGTACTGAAGGGCATCTAAATTATAAATAGTATTTAATTGTCTGGTAGTCCTCTGCTAAATTTAGCAGGTCTGTTGGCATGCAGTCCCTGAATGCTACCCCCTGTCATATGTTGTGTCTTCCCTAGTATTTAAAGAAAAATGAAGCTCTGGAAGGTTAATGGTTTAGAATCTTAAATCTTCTTTGTGCTCCTTATTTTTATTGTAAGTAAGAATGTTTGATCAAGGCCTTTGCTTTAAGCTTGCTGATTCTGGTTGATCTGCTTGCTTTGATCTCTTCTGTAAGCTTTTTTCCTTTTAAACAAGTTTTCACTTCTAAAGCCTGCTTTGTTCATTGAAGGAGAAGAAGCCCTGTTCACTAATTTCCAAGGTGTGTATCTTCCAGGAAAGAAGTTAATTTCATGCCTCCAAGGAAACTGAAGAGAGGAGGGAGAGGGCTTAGACCTCCAGACAAGGTCTTGGTCACAGCAGTACTATCAGCCACTGTGCCTGAAAAGGGGCATTTGCTCGGACAAACCCAGAGTAAACCTACTCTTTGGCCACAAATAATCATCCAATCACCTTTTCACCACAAGACAAGAAATAGCAGTGCCTACCAGGTCATCACAGATGCAAGACACTGGTAGCCCCTATCTATCATCCAATGCATGGAACATTCAGAACCATAACTTCCGTAAGGGGGAAAGCCCAGTAAAAATCACTGGGAGAAGTAGCTGCTTTGTGGATTGCCTGTTAGGTAGGGCATCCTGCCCTGTAATCCATTACAGTTTGGAGCCATGAAAGGCAGTCCTGATACTTTTAGTAGCTTAAAATAAACACTGGGTGCCTTCATTTTGTTTTACAGCTGTGGTCCAAAACATTTGGAGGATACCAGACTTTTAAGGGGTGAAATAAGATTTTGTCTGTTTGATGTTGTTATTATGGAAAGCAGTAATAAGGACATCCAGATACTGAAGTCTCCCTCTCAATATGCTAGTATAGAGCAAATATTGTATTAGAAAACCTTGGCTATGAGAAGAAGCTAATAGTAGGGTTTCTATAGATAAGGAGCTTATAATCCATATCAAGCCACATTTGGTGCAGAAGAAATAGTGACAGGAATCCAAGTATGGAAAAAGGCAGCGGCAAGGTGTGTGTTCAAGTCAAACCAGACTTGTGTTCCTGCTTTTAAATGCTTATGCTTAGCGAGAAAAGAGAGACGTGAAAATATTTCTATATGGCACTTTTTCAGTAGAATTCCTAGTTCACAGTAGAGCAAAAATATAATAGTTATAAACAAAAAGAATTCAATACATAAAAGATATCAAATATCTATTGTTAAAAGAATATAATTGAAACTACGGTATATAATGTACAATAATATGCAAACTATATACATTAATTACAGCATGTGGTAAAATGTAATATACCAATAACTATAAAGAAAAATCAGTCAAAATTTGCAAAAGAATATAAACTAAAAGTCATTAAAAGAGGGGAGGCAGCCCAGGCCTTCTTCTGTCTCACCCTGGTTGAGAAAGGCTTCTGTTCGTTACCTGCCAGGTGAAAGGTGTGGCAGAGAAAGCAAACACACAACTGCAGAACCAGCCTAGGTCGACATCTTCCTTTTATGCACAAGTGATGAAGCACAGGAGGCAAAGGTAGAAAAGTCAACTAGGAACGCATCCCTAAGAAACAGTGTTACTGAAAACAGTTAGCCACTTAAGCTGTCTTCACTGATGTTTGACTGTAGAATTGGAGAATGGAGCTTGATTATCCAACTTAATGTGACAAGATGGCAAATAATTTCCTTTAAGCAGCTGTGCAGGTTTCCTGCTTGGTTTCATGATTCACATACAGCTGTGTTCTACATCACAGTTGCAGTGCAAGCCAGTTCTGGAAATTGAATTGATTGCTTGCGTTTGAGGAATTGTTCAGAGGTCCTTTAATGTAAACAAAGCTCTTTGTTCCAGCTTGGAGATTTGAGAGGAACGTGATATTTCTGTTGAAACAATGGCTAGCTTTAATAATTGCTTTCTCTTTTCTGCTCCACTTGGAGATGGAGTTGTACTGGAGTGCTGTACTTAGGGCTTGCTTCCAGATGTGAAGTTGCCAAGATCTGCCTTACAGAGTCTATAAACTATGTCTTGGAAGCTGTTGTGGATAAAGGTAGTGACAAGGCACATATATTACACTTGGGTTCTTGCTGAGAAAAAAATTGAGAAGAGCACTTTGCTAGTTTTAAATATGCACATTGGGGCCTAGAATTCTGCCAAAAGCAGCATATGGACATTATGCTAGACTTTGTTGTTTTTGCTGCTTTTTATTAAAAGAACAAGGCTAAGATAAGATTTTTTTTTCTTTAAGCTTTTTACCCACTGTTGCTGAAATTCACACCAAGAAATCGAAGTCTTAGAAATACAGATAGTCTAAAGTCAATGCTATGTGGTATTTTTATTAATTTATTTTCATTTTTATCCTGCCCTAGGTCTTCAGGCAGGATATAACATTAAAAACAAATACAGAATAAACACACTAAAACAATAACAATGCTTGAAAGTGGGGAAGAGAAAGTGTTTTCCTTAGCCCAAACCAAGGGCAAGTAGGTGTGTCTTCACTGCTGTTCTGAGCATATTAAATGAAAGTGCCTGATGCACCCCAGGGGAAATATTATGTCATAATCTGGGTGCCATCACTGAGAAGGCCCTATCTCAGGTGCCCTTTTGCTATCCAGGGTGGTGGCACAACCAAGAGAGACTCACTACAGGTCTTAAGGCATGGCGGTTGTTGTGGAAGAAGGCATTCTTTTAGACATTTGGGCCCCAAATCATTTAGGGCCTTATAAGTTTAGGTTGACATGTTGAACTGGGCTTGGTAGTGAATTAGCAGCCAGTGCAGCTCTTTTAAGATGAACATTATGTGAATCCAACCAGCCATTCTGGTCAGCAGTCTAGCAGCTTCAGGTTCTGAGCCATCTTTAGGGACAGCCCCAAGTACAATACATTACAATAGTCAAATCTGGGTGTTCTCAGAGCATGGATAGTAAATCATCTCTGTCCAGAAGGAAGCTTAACTGTCAAATGAGCTGTAGTTGGAAATAGGTACCTTTTAATATTATTAAAATATGCCTGATTCTGAGATGGGTTGTAAAGTGGTTTCTTAAATATAGTAAAACTGAAGTTAGTAGACTTTTATATTTTTGTGACACATTTCGGGATGCCGGCACACACATTATGATGTTATGTTCATCCCCATTTATGCTTTTGACTTGGATGTTCAATTTTTAGGAGTGTCTGAAGTATAAAGAATATTGCAATAAAGTTAAAAATGACACCAGGTGTCACTAGAGACTCCAGAAAGTGACTGTAACAGCTGTTCTTGTAATAGGCCCCAGGGAACACATGGTAATATGCATCATCTTGAATACACAGATGCTTGTGAGAACATATGGTAAGGGCTACACATTATCTTAAATAGGTGTCTTTATGGATTTTGTTGTGGGTAAGTTAGTACCTCATTAGAGAGGTGTGACCTCCTCTCGGTTGATCTTGTCATGTGACAAGAAGGTGTTTCAGCAAAGTTGTTCAATGCAAAGTTGCTTAATCCTGAGTAAATTCTACTCGAATGAGATGGTGTAGAGATTTAAAAGGTATATTAATTTATTTTATTTAACTCTGTTGAAGAGGTTTTTAAGTAACTGTGGGTTGAGATTGCTGTATATTTTAAACAGAAAGCCAGAAATGCCTGGCATATTTTTTTGGCAGAGCAGCATGCGGGCTTTTGAGGGAGAGTTTGGGGTATGATTTTCTGACCTTGAATAGGGAGATTTGTTGTTTGGTTTCTATTTTTATATTACTGTACACATTTCTTGTAGCCCTTTGTTCTGCTGTTGGGGGAAAAAAATGGAGTTAAATGTTCGTTGTTTTTTTAAAAAATACATTTACAATAATCAATCCAAACGTATACATTACAAGAGATCCCATAGTGACAAGATTTCAAAATTAGCACGGCCATTGGCTCTTAACAGCTCATGATGTCTGTCTCAAATAGGTGCATGAATGTATTTTTTGCATTTGCATTTGATTTGAATTGAATATTCAAATATTCGATTCAAATTGAAATTCAGAAATCCGGATTTTTGAAAATCCAGTTTGAATCGAATGATACAAATGTCGGGAACATTTGTATTCAGTTTACAAATCTATTCACATCCCATGTTTTTGCATTTGCATTCTGTTTGCATCCCATATTATATGTGCAAATAGACCTAATATTAAAATGTAACATATGATGTCTAATTCAGTAGAATCATTCAAAAATCTGAATCAGATTTTTGAAAATCCGGATTCAATTCAAATTCGGAAATTCAGATTTTTGAAAATCCTATCGAATTCGAATCGGATTTTTGAATATCTGTGCACATCCCTAGTCTCAAATTATTAAGAGTCTTTCTAGTCCTCCAAGGAGCCTTAGATGACACACATCCTTCTCTCCTCATAACAACCCTGTAAGGTAGGTATGGCTGAGTTGTGATTCAAACATATGGATTCTTAAGTCTAGCCAAACACTGGTTGCTGTTCTTCATTTTCTGTTTTCTGGGAAAGGATGAAGGAGACCAAAAATACTCACCATCCTGCCTTTGGTTGTTTTGGTAAAATGCCCAGCAGAGCACTGGAAAAGGCAGCTGAACCAACTTCAGTCTCTTGTTCTCCATCCTTGGATTCCAACCTAAGTTAAGGGGCAATTAAGTGACCAGCATCATTGCCTTCAGGAGCTAAACTCACCAGCAAGCATTTACTGTGCAAAGCATTTTATTACCGGCGTATAAGATATCCCCCAACTTTTCCGGTTAAAATATAGAGTTTGGGATATACTCACCGTATAAGAAAACTACACCTGACTTTTGAGAAGATTTTCCTGGGTTAAAAAGTAGGCTTATACGCCAGAATATACTGTACTTAAAATATTTATTTACTGCTTCCCATTCAAATATAATCTCGTTAGTCCACTAAACACTGAAAATAAAAACAACTAAAATCTCAATAGTTATATAAAAACATGATTAAAATCAAAGGTGGGGTGAACAAACACACAGACTCCAGAAAGGTCTGGACTCTTTCTGCACTGAGCCTTATACCGGATTATATTCTGGATTATATTCTGGAATAGGGGTTTGTCATTTGCATGCTAGTGCAAAATATGGAGTAGGGATGTGCACAAATGGCTTTTTTTTTGCATTTGAATTCAAATCAAATTGAATATCCAAACGTTCAATTCGATTCAAATGTTTAGAATCTGAGTGCAACAAAATCCAATTCGAATTAAATACATTCTGATCTATTCGTTTGAATATTGGATTCGAATCTGAAGATTCAACAACTTTTGTATGTGTTATATGCATCTGTACACATTTTGTGTGCATCCCATTTTCATCCTCTACTATCAGCGCAAATGCATGCAGATACGTATTGGATTTGTACTGATATGTACATAATACATATGTATCTGTACATTCAAATGTTTTCAATCATTCAAATGAATGTTTTAGAATATTCAAAATTTGTTCGAATGTTTAAATTTGAATATGTAGACATTCTATTCAAATTCAAATGTCCGCGTTCAATCAAATTTGATCAAATTTCAAATGTTTAGAACATTTGTGCACATCCCTACTATGGAGGGCCAGAATTCTAAAATCCAGAATAAGGTACATTGCAAAAAGGCTCAGGTTTTCAGTTGGCATCTAAAAAGCAGCCTAGGTCATAAACTAAGTCTTCCATTGGTACCTAAAAACCAGTCTGTTCACTTAACACAATCTTTTACTGTACCTTAGGGAAGCTTATTTGGCAGCAGCCTTACATGGTGCAGCATGTGCAGTAATTATGCATAACTCTTTTTTGAAAAGTGAGTTATATGTTAATTCGTGTATCTGCACTAAAACTAATGCAATAGCTCATATTTATGGTGATGTTTGTGTATTAATAACTGGTTATGGTAGTTCTGAAAACAGGAATATGTAATTTTCCTAATTATACGTAATTGCATGATATTGGAGTCTCATTAATTCCCATCTGTGCTAATAGGAATTAATTGTATCGGAATCATAAACAAGCTTGATGGAAAAGTGTATGTGTATACATCTTTACTCTTTCTCTTCTGCTTTATGAATTTGCAGTTTATCACGCAGCAATGGGAGGTAGCTGTTACTCAGCACTACAGCAGTTGAATGGGTTGCAGAGGGTCACTGGTTCATGTCTTGCCCTCCTACCAGAGGAGGGCATGGTATTAGGGATGTGCACGAATGCATTTTTTTTTGTATTGAATTGAACGTAAGAAAATTTATATTCATTCGAGTAGATCCCCTTCACATGTGGTAGGATTTTATTCAGTACAAATGTATTTGTATGAATTTGCATGAATATCCAATATGAACACATATGTATCTGATACATAACCCCTAACATATCCGCTCTGAAAGTGTTAAATCCACCCTGAATCCACTTTGAATCCGCTCTCAATCCATGTCGAATGCACTCTGGATCCATTGCAGATGTGACTGGCACAGCCACTTTCCCACCTCTCCAGGTTCATGAACGTTCCAAGGCTTCTTACGAATGTTACTGTACAAATGTCGTAACATTAGATTTGTATACGAATGTCTGAATTTGTCCAAATTTGTATGAATGTCAAATATTACAAATATTCGTGCACATTCCTACATGGTATACCTCTTTCATATCTCTGTCAAAGAAGCTGTATTCACTCGACCGTCCCTCAATCTGAGGACTTGTGAGAATTGTGTGTTTTCTTCCAGTGCATTAATACTAGTTTCACAGTTGCCAACTTGTGTTCTAGTCATTGGCATTTAGTTTCCTTTATAGAGTATTCATGATTGTTTCATTGGAATCGCTGGAACATTCTCCTTTGTTCTTGTTCAGAAGAGTTGCCTTCCCATTTACTTGGAAGGTACTGTTCGTAATCTGTTTATTTTGTTTCAAATGATTCTAATATTCATGGTGATATTTACTTCAGGTTGCCTGGGCTTAAGTGAATTCAGAATACAGAGCTCATGCCTCTGCTAGAGATCTGCTGGAGATTACATTTGGGAGCCAAATACAGGCCCCACAAACACAGCTCCTAGGGATCTGGTGGAGGCAGTTGCTATAGTAATAGGACCACAGATTCAACCTGTTTAGTTTTATGTTTGAAATCAACACGATCCCTGAAAATATATGTGTCTGTGTGAATGATTGGTTGTCCTTGCTATCAAACTCCTAAACTATTTATACAGTATTTATTTCCTGCTTTTCGACAGACAACCCAGGGCGGTCTCTTCCCTCTATTTAATCTTCAGAAGGACTTTGTCAGGTAGAGTAGCACATCACATAGTAAGGTTTTATGGTGAAGTGGGGATTCGAATCCAGGAACTTCTGGGATCTAGCACAGCCTAATATGGTGTTAGCTGGAGGTGTCATAAATGTCTAATGATTGTTGTGCTTGACTTCAGCCTAACTTGACGTGGCTGGTTCAGATTTGAACTGAACTGAATTGGTGATGGCTTGGATTTACTCCAATTCCAGGACAACCTTGATGCCTGGAAGGGAAGGGAAAACGTTTGCTTTGATTTGTTTAAGGAACAGCTTAACTAAACCAATGCAAGCTACTGGGAAGTAAAATTTCATTTGCTTAGTACAAAATAAATTTACAGAGGAGAATAGAAGAGGCACCACCTCAGGTTAAGTGAGCAACTAGGGAAGTATCTGGGAATCCTTACTTATCAAGGGAACCAATATAGTTGAGAAGCAGAGTGTGTATTTATGGCTCCGTTTCAGTCACCAGTCACCAAGGAACAGTGTAGATAGAGTTGCTTCTGCTAATGGAAATAACAGATTTTTTTCTGATTAGTGAGCTGCTGCAGTGCATTTGGAAGATGTTTGTCATCAAGTGACAATTGGCTCTGTGCATATCATGGATGTTTGAAAAATTTGTCAGCTGACCTAATTCAGCTTGCACGAAAACGTCTGACGAATATTTGATATGAAAAGGACAGATCAAAAGTAACGTGAGCCTGCTGCCATCCTTCCTGTCAATACAAAACAAGCATCAGTGATATTTGTTCCACAGTTATTTAATATCAATACCATTTTAACTAATGATCCTTTTATTTAAAATATACATTTAGCTTATCAGACCTCTCATAGAATCTGTACTTGCTTGTACTACAGGGTCAAAATTATGATACAACTGCTAAAGGTACATGTTTGCCATTAATAATATGTAGGTACATTATCTTGGTTTTATCTTCTCTTCCATATACAGTATTAAATAATTATTTCATTTCAGCTTCACGTACATTTTCTATTAAGTACTGTCTTGGTAAAATAGAAATCTACATGTTAATAGATTCTATCTCACAGGACGTTTTCAAAGAGAGGGCCATTTCTTTGGTTTAGAAGAAGAAGAGGAAGAAGAGTTGGCTTTTATACCCAGCTTTTCTCATCCCTAAGGTGACTCAAAGCAGCTGACAAACCTCTATTCTTCCTACAACAGACACCCTGTGAGGTAGGTGGGGCTGTTAGAGCTCAGAGAGCCCAAGGTCACCCTACTGGCTTTATGGAGGAATGTGGAATCGAACCAGGATACTACTAGATAAGAGTTTGACACTCTAACCACAAGACCTGATTGGCTCTAAAGCAGGTGCACTTTTTATAAGTAATCTCAGGGGCCTCAATGGAAGTAGTACCACAATCAGAGCTGGTAAAGCTAGTGGTAGGAAAGACTCTGTAAAATTGAGTTCACTGAACATAATGCATTACCCACACATTAGCCATCTTGAAGAGGAAAGGGAATGTCGCCTTAATATCTGAGTTACTGAATACATTGTGTTGATGCTGATTTGTTTTATGGGGCAGCAGCCTCTGCCCTAAAGTCCCTTGTTGCAAGACACATTACAGTTGATAGGTTGCTTATTTTTATTTGCATTTTTATCCTGCCCTTTACCTGAGGTGCCAGGCAGGGTACAGAAGTAAGACAAAATATAAAATGAACATATTAGAAATAATAGTATGGGGAGGGTAAGATTTCCACAGTCAAAGGCTGGTGTGTCTTTACCAATTTTCTGACTTTATGTAGTGAGGGTGCCTGGTGCAGCTTATGGAGGAAGCTATTCAGTCTGGCCCCACCCTCTCACCTGCTGAAGATGGTGATACATCCATGAGGGCCTCTACACCCATGAGGGCCTCCTCTGCACATCTTAAGGCAAAGACAGATTTACATGAGAAATGGATGTTCCTTTCAATTTTTGGGGCCAACCCATTTAGGGCCTTACAGGTTAAGGTTAACACCTTAAATTGGGTTCAGTAATGAATTGACAGTCAGTGCAGTTGCTTTAAGACCAGGGTGATGTACATCTGGCCAGCAGTCCAGAGGTTGCATTCTACATCAACTGCAACTTCTGAACTGTCTTCAAGGACAGCCCCATGTACAGCACATTACAATAATCTGATCTGAAAGTTAACAGATCACGGATTACTGTGGATTACAGCTTAGGCAATCTCTAGTTCTCCTGAGCTCATTATATGGCTTCAGAGTTTGATCTGGTGTCCAGGGTTTATTAAAAAACTTACCTGCCTCCTGTCAAGCACCTTGAGGAAGGGAGCATCATCTGTCCTGAAGTAGTAGAAGAACTCCTCACATTCCTGAATGGGGACATGTGTCTGGGTCAGTTGTTCTTATCCCTTCCGTCCTTGGTCTGTTGCCAAAGTAGAACTCAGACTGAGAAAGAAAGGAACAGTAACTGCAGATACCATTCTTGGATTGATCTTCCTTTTCCTACTTTTAGATATGTGAAGCTCCTTCTTTACAGACATACCTGCCTGTGTAGATGAAGGTAAATTCAAACCAGAAATATTTTTTTCTGGGCTTTCATGTTGAAGAGTATGCAATATAGCCCTAATAGGTAGCTGCCAAGAGTTGCAGTTCTCCATTGGTCGACTAGAGCGCTGTGGTAGGCAGTCAGTATGGATGCTAGAGATCACACCTAAAGATGTAGTTGTGCTAGTAATGTACAAAATTTAACTTCAAATCTGCATTATATGCAGAATTTTTCTTTATGTAGGGGAAGTACCTTTTTTTCTTTTTTGCAGGAGTGTACATATCCTGATTTTGCAGAACCAGGGCTGCTTGGTCATGCCAGGGAGGGTATGGTGGAAAAGGGAGTTCTTTCTCTTTCCATGGCATGAGAAACCCATCTGAATGTTCTGCCTTGTTTTGTTTTCTCTCTTTTTTCTAGGTTTGTGCTAGAGCTCAAAACTCTAACAGGTTATTTTGCCTTTGTGCTTGAGTGCAAAAGGACAAAATTTCTGCTTTGTGCAGGCCACAGAATTGCAACAGGCAGTCTGATGTTGTGTTTGAGTGCAAATTCAAAAAGGTCTGCCTTTGTGATGGAGCTCAGAAGTAGAAATAGGAAGACTATTCAAGATTGACAGTGTGTGAAATCAGTGCAGAAGAGTTTACAACAGGGTGCTGTGGAGTTGGGACTACTTCATGCACATTGGGCAAGCTTCATCATTTTGGTGTGTCCATGGCTGGGTCCAGATTAGCAGATTAAATCCACAGGTATAACAAAATGTGCAGCTTACTTGGCTGCGAAGCCATGACGGGTTGCCTGGATTCCAGCAGCTTCCATGTAGCTTTCTCACAGAAAGCTGTGATACTTCTGTGACACATGCAGTGAGACGTGCATCACGTGGGATGGGGCAGCCAATGGGAGCTGAGCTGCAGTCTCAGCTGTCATTCACTGTTCTTGTCATCCTGTCCAGACTGGGGAGAAACTTCAAATTTACCTGGTACTGCGGAGCGAGTGCTCATCTTTCCGCCATAGGTAAATTCACAGTAGCGGCAGCATAATGCGCTGCCGCTATGAAGTATCAGGCATCGGGTGTGACACCCATGCCTCGATTGCACACCCGAATGCGCTGTATTCCCAGGTCTGTACGTAGTCCAGATCACAAGTGCAATCAGTATGCATTATAGATAGAGTCCAGATACAGAGTGCATGTATAATTGACCCTTGTGTGTAGTTAAACTCCTAAATCTGAAGGACAAAGGTGTGCCTGCCTTGGATAGGGAATTCCAGCCAGCAGTTTCCACTGCTGCACCTTCCTGAGCAGGTCTTCACTTTTTTTCCTGCAAAAATATGAGGTGGGGCTGAACATTGCAGTTGAAGTTAAAGGATACTACAACACTATTCTATGAGCTTAAACTAAAACTAGATACAGTACTTAACTAGGTAGCTTTTTGAAAGAATAAAGAAGGATGTTTGAAAATAAATAATGTAAGGTCCTGTAATTCTCTCTGGTTAATGCATAGTGATCCACTGTTTATGTGAATCTTGAAATGTAGTCAGTAGCCAAATGCAAATGTTCTATTTTGGGTGAATTGCAAGCCTAACAAATATACAGCCAGTGGCATAGCACACACTAGTTAAATAGTCAAATTGTAGCAAGCAGCAAATTGTAGCAAAAGAACAGAAGGTGATAATAAGATTACAGGGCTGAGTGCACTTTAAGAGTTCTGAAGAAAGCTGACTAGTTATAATGTACTAAATGCCCTGCAAGCTGCAAGTAAGGCAGATAGACTGAAACTGCTCCACCAAAAACTTGGGGTCTTTCTGCATTTGGCCTTATTCTGAAATATATCTTGCAGTCCACATGCTAGTGTAGACTATGGCAGGAAAACACTGATTGCATTGTTGTGTGTGATACCCTGATCGTGACTGCGCATTCTGCTGTATAAACAAGTCTGGACGCAGCCCACGTTATACCCCCGTAATAGTCATAATTAGTCATAATAGTTGGTTTGTTGTTTCTACTAGACACAGAATCAAGGAAGATATGGAGACCTCAACATCTTTTTCTGTTCCAGTCTTCTAATTAAGACTTGTTCATCCATCGTACAGTTCCTTTATAAGAATCTATGTTTTCAAGTACTTTTGCTGGGCTAGCCTCCCCACATTCTGTAATACTGTTGTTTATCTTGAGTAACGAGTGTCAGATGTTAACACTGTTACCTTCCTTCCCAACTGCATTCCTAGTTACATTTCCATCTGGCCTTTGTGTCATTTCCTGATGGTATGTATCTGTTCCTTTTCCTGTCTATCTAAAGCAGCTGCCAGCTGACTCCTGTCCTTAAGCACTTTATTTAACCAGACACCAGGAGGTTAAATCCAGCAAAGCAGCTATAGGATAGGTATGTGTGTTTCCAGCCAGACAGGGAGGTAAACTTTAGACACAGTTTGCATGCATTTATACATGAGCAATCATAATATAGAGCAGTGCCAGCGCCAGAGGAAGAGAGCTGAAAATAGATTGTCTGTTTGTTTTTACACCTTGAATATGGTTTCGAATCTAAATTATGCTCCTGCAAGTTACAGGATAGTTGCAGGATTTACTTTTTCAAAAAAGGATAAAATGATACCTACACTTAATGCAAGCATGCTTCATTCTTAAGATCTTCTGCTGTTAACTGCTGCCTGCATAAGTGACTTTAGTCCAGCCTGCATCTTGCACACTTTTTGGTTTGTTATGTTAATGAGTTTTCTGTTTAAACGGTTTTACTCTGCAACCTGAACTGGTATTTTGGGTACAAGGACAACACAGAAGTGCAGTGAAATAAAAATAACAAAGGAGGTGAGGAGGAGGAGGATCTTTTGTTGCAGTATATTACTAATGGAAAATTGTGTAGAATTTTTTGTTCTATAAAGCTTGCTGCAAAAGTACTTTTGATTACGTTCTTACACATGCCTTCTTCATTACCTTGAGCTTTGTCCTTTAAGTGGGTGCACTTAAAGAAGCAGAAAGATAAATAGTAGAGAAACAGAAATAGAGCCTTTTATATATGACCTGTAAATCAGTTATTTTTTTCTTTAAGAGTAAGTCAGCATTGAAAAACAAAACAAACAAAAACAAATAAGCATTTTTCAAAGACAACCACTCCTCAAATGAAAGGCCTACTAGAGAGTGCAGTTTAGGGATTTTAAAACAAAACAAAATGCCTGACATTTTTGCTGCTTAGCCTGTAGAGCTTGTAGATGTGAGGAGACTATTCATAATGGACTTGGACAAATGACACTTGTTGTGAAAAGTCACATCTGAATTAATAAATTCTGGATTCAGTGAGCTCCTTTCGACTGGTGTTGCATTCAGTGCATTTCTGACAACCTTCATTTCCTACTTAGCAAATCCAAAGCCAGTAGCCAGAGCCCCGGGAAGTTGTTAAAGCAATTAAAGGCGTCTGTCCCTCAGCACACTGCTTGGTTACCATGGTATCCTCTCCCTTCAAGCCTTTAGTGATGATGTCAGTATGCATAACAGGGGTTATGCACAGCATCTATGTGAAGATGATTCATCCTTCCTGAAAAATTTCTAGCTTTTTCCCACATGCTTTTTTTAACTCTTGTGTGAGACATGTAGGTTCAGAAGGTAAGTGTTTTACTTTGTATTTAATACCCTGAAAATAATGTGCCCTGTGAAAAAGTATCTTCTTTTTCTTCGCCTTTCAAAAGTCTTCTATAGGTGGATATATACAGGTAGGTATATTCACAACTTTAGTTGTGAATGCATTGACTAACATGCAGTTATAGGAGGTAACAAAAGTCAGTGTGCTTTAGTTTGGTGGGGAAAAAAGTGTTGTTCATGTGAATAATCTTTAAGACAGAGTAAAGTGCTAGATAATGAAGAGTTTTAGCTTATATGAAAATGAAACTGTTTTGCTTGTTATGTTATAATGTATTAGTCTAACTTCTGTATTGGACTCTGCATGACTCATTGTGAGAAAGCACTGTTAACATAGTGGTTACCAGCCACAAACTCGGTGCTTTAGCTCATTTGCAGAGAAATCTTGTCTTAGCATTTCCACTGGCTTGTTTAAAATGAGAAAATATCTTCTGCAATTAACGATGATGTTGTAGACAGTTTATGGGGTGAGGTTATAGCTCAGTGTAATGCAAGCAGTCTGGAAGGCAGAGGGTTGCCAGTCTGATAATCTGGAAGTCTCTCTCCCAGAAGCTCACAATGGCAAACCACTTTTGTATCTCTGCCAAGGAAACTGCACAGAGGTGTTAGGAAAATTGTTGCTCTATCAGCTTTCCTCCATCCATGTGTGTTTGATTTAAAAAAAAGCTAGTGATGAAGGAATTTCTTTTATCTGTATTGCAACACAGGAAACTTGCCTTTCAGACATCCAACAGAAGTTCAAACTCTCTCCCATCACAACCTTGACTTTGGGTGTTTTTCCACTGTCACTAGAAGTACTCATTAAGTACCCATTAATGGGTACTAAATGGCATTTTTGTACCCATTAATAGGTACTTAATGGGTACTTCTAGTGACAATGGAAAAACACCCTTTTATTCCTATCCCACCTGAAAGTTTCCCTCCCAGAGTTTCTCCAGTGGTGAAAAGAAACTCTAGGTTATAGCCTTCCTGAGGTGCCTCCTTACGGTCTTCAGAGCTAATTTGCATCTAATTAATCCTAGTTGGGATGAGATTTAACTGTGAGAGTAGTTATTGAGCATGTGCACATACAACAAAAATCACCACAGTATAAACACGGTTCAGTAAACAAAAAAGAACTGGTCCTGTCCTTTGAAGCTGCAAAATCTTCAGACATTTTTATCAGTCTTTGCAAATGCACTGGCCTCCTTAATTCCTTACAAAGGTGTCCATGGAAGGGCCTATTCAGTCAACCAGAGGTTGCCCACAACTTAGTAGATCCCAACAACAATGACAATTTATAGTGATTAGAAATTACATCCAAACTATGGCTGCCGCCAGACTGCGTCAAAAACTGCAGGGCTTTTTCAGACTGAAGAAGCAGTGCAGCATTTGACTGAAGGGAAAAGATGTTGATTATTCAGTATCTTTTTACTCTGCTCTTCCGTCAAATACAGTGCTCCTACTACAGGCAGTGGAATGTTCTGTCTGGACCCAAGCCGCATTGCAGGGATGACTCAGCTTGCAATTGACCCATTTGGAGGGCTGGAAGCGGCTGCCCCATTCGTGGGCAGCTTCCTATAGTAACATCTGTTGTATGGGAAACCAAGTCTCTGGGATGGCACAGCTTTACTCAAGTCTGGAGGCAGCTTATAAAACAATATTTAACAATATAAAAATATTTGATGTGTCGTTATTGCCACTGATGATTTTGGTAGTTGGTCTAATTCATAGGCTATTTTTATGAATCTTATAAAAGGCTTAATAATTATAATCTTTATTGGTACAGATATAACAGATTTCATTGGTCAGAAAACTTTTATAAACATGGGATATTCTAAACTAAAGAAGCTTTTAATAATCAGATTCTTTTTTACTAACAGAATATAAGTGGATTTATAGTGTGTGCTTTTTCCAGTCTGCTGAAATGCAGAGTGTGTGTGCTGTGATGCTGTGAGAAGTCACTTGACTGGTGATTAGCCTGGATAGCTTTAAGAAAGATTAGACAAATTCATGGAGGACAGGTGTATCAATGGCTACTTGAATGGATGCCCAGGTACTTCCTCCAGGCTGGACATTCAGGCAGTATAGCTCTAAAGGCCATCTGCAGGGAGCAAATCTTCATCTTCTGCTTGAGAATACCAAGAAGCTGTTGGTAGATCCTCTATGTGAGACAGGATGTTGGACTAGATTGGCTGTGGCCTGATCCAGAACAACTCCTCTTGTTCTTATAAACTAAAGTTTGTCACAGTGAGAAAGAAGTGGTCTTCTAGCATGCACAATTTCTCTCATCTTTCTACTTCTAGGTCAATTGCAGAGAAGAAACTGGAAAGTATTGCTTCAGTTTAGTGCTGCTTCATAACATGTCAGACTTTGATTTTAATTATGCATTTCTGAAAGATACAGATTTAAACTACAAGTCGTATGGATGGGTTGCTTCAACAAGCAAGATCAAGCACATGTGATTCTCCTCCTCCTTCTGCCCAAGGAGGAGGAGAACCTTGCCATCCCTTCGGGTGTGGTGGTCTAGTGATGGCAGCTTACATCACTCTGATCTCTGGATGACTCTGTAGCCTGGCTGGGCATGGACATCTTGGACAAGGTGATTCTTTGTGGGACTGGGGCCTTTTGTCAGCTGCTCTAGACTCCACTCGGCTTTAGCTGCCTCAGTTTGTGTGTGTGTTGGCTTATTTTGCAATGTTTTTGTATAACATGCAATTTTTACCATTTTTATTAAAACTTTTAAAATGATTTTTCATTGTATATGTTCTGTTTGTTGTAAACTGCCATGGACAAATTTTCTTTTGGAAAGGCGGTATACAAATAAAATGGAAGGAAATGGAGATTTCATACCCTGAGATTCAGACCTCATGACAGCTGTCTCAGAGGAGGGAGGAAGAGGGGAGCAGCTCAGAGCTTGTTGTGGCTAGTTCTAAAGTTACGCATAATACAGATTTTAAATCAGAACTCAAAACCAGCAGCATTCCATTGGAACAGTCATCTCTTGAAGTGTTCAAAACGTTTCAAATGTTCCAGCCCCAGGGAATTGTTTTGAGTTTTCCACTAGTGGAATGCTTGTGCCTTAGATTCACCAACAGGGCTGGACAGTGGGGTATGATGCCCACTACACAGCCATCAACCCAATCAGTCAGTATTTTAAGGAAGCCGAGAATTTTCTAAAATTCCATGGGAGCCAATATTGGTTTGAGGAAAACTTAATCTGTTCTAAAAAAAAACCCTATGGATTGCCTAGCTGTTTTGTAGTTTGGGATGTAGGGCTTCCCGACAACCTACCAAACAAAACAAACTGAAGGCCATGGCCCTCCCTGGGACCTCTGGTTGAAGGGCAAACCAATGCAAAGAACCTTCAGAATATTTGGAACATCTAAAAGAGTTGAGTAAAAGAGATTACATTTTGTTTTATTTATTTAAAATATTCCTGTACTCCTTTCATTAAAATGCAGTCTCATAGCATTGTACAAAGAATAAAAGGAGCTAAAATAATGTTATATGAAAACATAGTCAAAACCAAGATGAAAGAAACTCAACACAGTTTACAAGGGTATTTTGCTCAAAGCTTTCAATACTTAAATTGGCCTGTCTTGCAATCAAAATGTTTCAAAATGCTGTGCATACCTCTAGCTAATTCATGAAAATTAAAAAGGTAATCCTGTATGTATACTTTCTATATATATGTGCCCACTTGGAAGCAAGTCAAACATAGGTGACAAGAGTTGCTTCCAGAACAAAATGGGCAGAGAGTGGATTAATTCTAAATCAGTGAAAAGAAATGTCCTGATTTGCATTCAATCTGCTTAGTGCATAATCTGCTTTCTTGCTCTTTGTTTGCCACAGCTAGTGAAAGCTTATTGGGATTGAATGGCTATTACCGCTTCTTCACAGAGGGGCTTTAGCCAGAAGGCATCAGCAAGGTACCTTCTCATGGAGGTCCCCTTTGACCTAAACATTTTGGATAGCTCTCGATTGATTATAAAGTGTTTGAGAAGGTACTGGCCAACTAGAGTTTCTCTAGGATGTTCCCTCCTGCACCTGGTATTTCATCTCCTGCCTATGTGCCTGCCCACTTAAAGTCATCCTTTGGAAGTGGCTGTGATGCGGAGGGAGGGAGGGAGGAACTTTTGTGGGTGAGCAGTAGTGCAGTCAGCTGTTTTCCAGACTGCAAGCAGGAGACCTCATTAAGGACTGTCTGTATGCACACTTACAAGGAACTTTGACTGCTGATCACCTTATGTGCACCTGGATGAGGTGGCGTATGCGGTCATATATTAGTCTGTCTTCAGTGCTTGTAAATGGTCTTGGATGCCCTGGTTTAACCTTTATAAAAAGAGTTGGGTGGCTTGTCCCATTTGATTCTCCTTGATTACTTCACACAATTTTATAGCAATACCTTCCCAGACTGATTCAGTGGCTTATGTTACATCCAGACATTGGTCACTTGCTCTCTCTATTTTTTTTTAATATTTTGGAATAAAGCCTTAGAATCTGCTGCCACTATGTTGTAATTATTCTACTTTTTTCTGTAGCAGTAGTACCAGGGAGAAAATTAGCAGCCATTTTTTTTACTAGGATTGCAAAAGTATATTTTATGTGCATATCTTAGGGTAGCTAAGGCCATATCAACTTGTTTTGGAATACTTTCAGATACTGAACATCTCTTGGAGTTTAGTTGTGTGTATGCCTGTCCAGAATTCAGCCACATTAAGTTAAATAAGACTTCATCTCAGAAAAGCATGAACAGACTTTTAGGGCTTAGATTTGTTTTAGGAACTGTTATTGGTTTTATATTATCCCTGACACTATCGTAGTCTGTAGTAATCTCTCCTTGATGAATGAGGCAATGCACAAATGAAGGATGCTAGTAGCGATTAGTTGTGAGACAAATTAGGATTGCACCATGATTGTCTTAAGAAAAGGTATATTGGTTAAGTGTAGTTTGGTACAACTATCATAGTAATGTGAGGGTGGGCTGGAGAAGAGATATGATTAAACCTATACCAGAACCTTCTAGAGCAGGGATGTCACGCCCCGGTCACGCCCCCAGCCCGTCCTCTGTGCCCTAGCCATGCCCCCGGCCACGCCCCAGCCCGTCCTCTGTGCCCTGGCCATGCCCCCGGCCACGCCCCCGGCCACGCCCCTTGGCCCTGACAGTACCTTTTTTTTTTAATCCGGCCCTCTGCAAAATTGAGTTTGACACCTCTGTTCTAGAGGAAGGTTGCTGGATACTCAGGCTGCAAAGTCCCTGGATACTCAGGCTGCAAGGTTGCTGGATATTTAGGCTGCATCCAGATGGCTAGAGGAAAATGTGGGGTGTTGTTTGGATTTGCCAGTTGTTTCTTCCCAGATGGCAAGGCAACATTATGAGGTGAGGGTGAACACTTTTCCTGTTTGGCACTGCTCCTGCATTGCCATTGTGGTATTTTGATGATCTAGAAGTGTGCAATCATGCATGTACTGCTGCCATCTCCTGACTGGTTTTGGTTCTGTGCATGCCATCTTCAAGTTGGCAGATTATGGGGAAAAGCATCCAAACATGTAAGTCCTTTAACTTTTTATGTAAAACCCGATTTGGTTTATTTTCTTCCATTATCTGCAATAACGATATTGTGGGATATTGCCATAGTGTCCCAGGTCTATGTTGAGATTGCCATGGGGACGTGTGGTGATCCCAATGTAGCCCTGGGATAATTTCAAGTATTAGGCCCTGATTGTGTGTGTTGGAAAAGACAGAACTCTAATAGGCCCTGTAATGAAGAGAAGACAACAGTATTTTGGGCATATCATCTAAAAGAAGCAGTCTTTTCTTGGAGAAACCAAAGGCACACATTACAGTGTCAGGATCATAAGCAAAAGGAAAACCGTGAATGGCATGGATAGTTGTCAAAATCTGACCTGAGCAACTAAAGGACAAAGGCATTAAGAGTGACAGAAGATGGATGAAATATAAGAAAATCATTTTAAACCTGAATCCATTTCAGTGTACTGGTTCTTTGAAACCTCTAAAACTTCAAATGTACGAAAAGCTGAAGAAATATCTCTTATATTGTAGGATTATAGGCTGAGTCCCTTCCAGTGCCTTCTTGTTTGGAGGCAAACAGTTTTTCCCAGGCATCTCAACAGATTAAAATACATTTTAATGGCTTCTGGTTTTATTGAGGCACAAATTGTTCTAAACTGTTCGGTGAAGGATGATATACAGTATAACCAAATGGAAATTATATCCATGCAATATGATTTTTGATAATCTTTAGAAAACAGAACCTTTTGTTCTTAAAATGGTGAAACTGATCAAATAATTTTGATTATATTCAGTCAGAATTTGAATTATCTAGTCATTAGGTTATAGGTATTAGATCCATATTAATCCAATCTCCAAATGTTATAAAAATATAACATAATTAAGAGGAGAAATTTGATCTCAACAGGCACACCTGTTCTTTATCTGTCAGGCCACGCTCCCATTATTGTGGTTTTCTTTCTATTTATCTGGTATTTCATTTTGTATGTTAATTAGGAAAGCATAGGTAAAAGATCATTTATCACGGTGACTTAGAAGAGCCATTCTGTTATTAGATTGTTTATGTCTGGGCTTTTCCTAGAAATGTCACAGATGTATTGGTAAGCCTTTGGCATTTCATGGCTTTTAAAAGTTCATTATTTACCTTGCTTATTTATGTATCTAATTATAGATCTTTGTGTATATGACAGCTCAGGCTAATTCAGCCTTGGGATAGTCTCTGCCCATAAAGGTAGCCATTTGTTATCCATTACTATCACTAAGATTATTTCTAAATGTTCTCTCCCTAAAAACTTCTTTAAATTCCTTTTTATAAACTGAGGCTGTGGTTAGATCTAGTAAACAAGCAAATAAACTAACCTCTCACAGGCAGTTTAGAGATGTTTGACAGGTGGAATATTCTAGACTGGACATGAATATTCTAGACTAGAAAAGGTGGGTTGAGAGCCATATATTCTGTTCTCAGATGGGTCTAGCAGAATAGCAATCGGGTGGTGGTGGTGCAACAAAAAACACTATAAATAGCTGTCTAGCTGTGCCCCTACTCAGCTCTTCTGAGGGATAAAACGCCTCTCTGAGGGAGGGGGTGGTTCCATTGGCCCTTAAACAGGCTGTGGTACACCCCCTCCTGAAGAAGGCCTCCCTGGATCCAAAAGATTTAAACAACTATCATCCGGTGGCCAACATACCTTTCCTAGGCAGGGTTCTGGAGAGGGTTGTCACTGTTCAGCTGCAGGCATGTTTGGAAGAAGCTGATTATCTAGACCCATTTCAGTCTGGCTTCAGGTCTGGTCATGGCATGGAAACCACCATGGTCGCCCTGGCTGGAGTGAGGTGTCATCAATATGCAGATGATACCCAACTCTATCTCTCTGTTCCATCTGAATCAGGAGAGGTGGTAGAAGTGCTCGACAGGTGCTTAGAGGCAGTAATGGGCTGGGTGAGGGCCAATAAATTGAAACTGAATCCAGACAAGACAGAGGTGCTGTGTGTTACAGGCTCTCGGGTCCAGGTAGTTGGGAGATACCCTGTCCTTGATGGGGTTACAATAGCCGGGAAGGGACAGGTGCGTAACTTAGGGGTATTCCTGGACTCTGCGCTAACACTTGAAGCTCAGGTGGAGGTCGTGGCCAGGAGTGCCTACTCCCAACTACGGCTGGTACGTCAACTGAAACCTTTTTTTGGACAGAGATGACCTGGCCACTGTTATCCATGCTCTGGTAACCTCCAGATTGGACTATTGTAATGCGTTCTACATGGGGCTGCCCTTGAAGACGGCTCGGAAGTTGCAGCTGGTGCAAAATGCAGTGGCCAGAGTGCTGACAGGAACATCATGCCGGTTCTAAAAGAACTGCACTGACTGCCAATTCACTACCAAGCCCAATTCAAGGTGCTAACTCTGATTTATAAGGCCCTAAATGACTTTGGCGCTAGATATCTAAAGAAGCGCCTTCTCCCATATCAACCTGCCTGTGTCTTAAGATTTGGAGGGGAGGCCCTTCTGGTTGTCCCTCCACCTTCAGTAGCTAGGCGGGTGGGAACCCGGGAGAGGGCCTTCTCTGTAGTGGCCCCCAGATTGTGGAATGGTCTCCCCTTGGAGGTGCGTCAGTCCCCTTCCCTGGTTATGTTCAGGAGGGCGGTGAAGACGCACCTCTTCACTCAGGCCTTTGGCTAAAAGCCCCCCCCCCCAGTGCACTTTAAACTGTTTTTGTATCTCTCTTTTTTAGTATTATTATTATTTTGAATTTTAAACCTTGTATTGGTTTTAGCATTGTTTTATACAGATTTGATATGCGTGTGTCTTAAAATGTTCTGAGCCGCCCAGAGACCCTTGGGTATGGGGCGGGATATAAATATAAATATAAATAAATAAAATAAATAAATGCAGGCATCTTTAGCCCACAAAGGGATATTCAATGACCAGTTACAAATTTCAACAACGTATGTACTGTTTAGTAGAATAATGAAGCAAGTAAGTGTGAAATGGAGATAACAAATACAGTGAAATTTGTTTATTTACATTTTTATCCCACCCTATACCCAAAGGTCTCCAGGTGGGTAACATCTAAAATTAAACATTATTAAAACAATAACAGTATGTATTTAAACAATAGTATAGTAAAATTGAAGCAGTTAATTAAGGAAAACTGCTTCTAGAAGAACCAGTAGGGACAATAAATACTATCTTTTCTGTTCTATATAATATATCCAGATGGGCTTGCCACATGTGACACATGGCTACCCAATTAAATCTTGGAATATAGAACTTGAAATCCCATAATAATGTTATTGCAGAAAAATCAACTTCTAACTTGTGTTTTACCTATAAAGCAAGAGCACTTACTTTGTCTGGAAGCCTGCTTGCACAATCTACAGTCTTGGGAATGGTCACGAGGCATGTGTGGGGGCAACCCGGGCTGAAAATAGTGGCTGCACACTTCTGGGTATTTCGGACAATTGAAATATCTGGATGTACCCTTTATGCCATCATGAGAGCAAGTGTCCAAACAGGTAAGCGACTGTGCTTGCCTCATGCTGTTGCCCTTTAATTAGACAACAAGCAATAATTCTGGAAATAGGTTACTGCAGAATATCATTAAATAGTGAGTTAAAGGACAGACATCTGGAGATAGCCTCAGTCCCCAAACACTGGATCCCATTTAATAGAGCTGCCCTGCTTTTGGCTTTTGTAACAGTAGTCTAGTATCCTCCATGGCAGCAGGAAGCAGAAAGTTATGTTTCTTGAAAGGCTCTACCCTGCTTCTTGTGCTTATCTCCAGGATAATACTGTAATCTATTTGAAATGTGATTAGGAAATTAGTTCTGTCAACTCTTTTAGAACATACCCCCTTTAGCTAAGCAAGTCTGTTTATTCCTTCAGGACTTCTTCCTTCAAGATGGAGCTCTTGAAGAAATGGTCGACTTTGACTTCAACTTGGACTCTTTACTGATCTAACTTAAACTATGTTCATACATAACAGGGTGCCTCAGAGGTCCCTTAGACTGTGTGGCCCTTGTGTTTCCAATCCTACTTAGCTTTTCTAGCACAGAGTGTTCAGAAGAGAGGGCACTGGCAGGCTGGTTTATTAACAATGCCACCTCAAAACCCTCTGTACGCTGCCTTAGAGGTGACTCTTTTTGCTGTGTCTGATCACAGCCTTCGACCCCATCAAGATGTTGGTTACTTATTCACTGTATGTGGATATTCAAGAATAAAGCCTTACACTTAGATATTTGGCCTTCAACTGACTTGCTCCATGAATGCTTCCTCCCTCTTTTTGAATATTACTTGCATTTATCAGTCTGTTTGTCATTTTACTGCTTCCTCAATCCTCCATTTAGGCAGTACTTGACCTCTTTAGTTCTCTCTATGGCCCAAACCTTCTATAGTTGAAGCCTTAAGGAAGATCGTTTGTTTTATGCAGATACAAACAGTTGTTTCTTATCTATACTGTATATGAATGCCCAGGCAACACATGCATTGCTTTTGATTTGAACATTTCATGAAATTCTCTTAATGCACATCTTGGTCTTGTCTCTACTTCAATCTGCTGGTCCATGTTTTAATTAGGATAGTCTGTCCCTTCAATTTCCATTAACTTTTTGTTAACAACTCTTGCGATTGTTACCAGTGCATAGAATGCTATTCTGTGGGTTTGGCAGTGCAGCTCACCTCTGCACAAATATAACATTTAATAATTTAAATTGTGATATGTATGTGGGACACTGAATCATTTAGGTGTGTTATGATAGGATTTGAAGGAAGAAAGGGGATGGGCGAGGGACCTGGGTCTGAGGGTCATGCTGGATAGGGCTTTGCATTGGGGCTGGGTGTGTGGGGCTGAGTACAAGAGCCTGATAGGGATAGGGGGTTAGTGGAAGAGGAAGTGGCTAAGAACTATAGGCCAAGGGGTCTGGCAGGACAAGGTTCTGCCACTAACAACTAGAGAGCATTAATAATTTGATGTTTACTCCCTCTGAATGTTGTCTTGCTGGAGTGGATAGTCTGTCTGTGTGTCTACGTGTAATTTTTCATACTTTGTTGACAACTGGTGAAATTGTGCAATAACCATTAAAAAAGTATTATATTTTAAGTAATAATAATTTTATTTGATCAGTCTTATGACCATTTCAAAATTATATTTTAAGTATATTTTAGTGCATTCTTTTTATAGTTGCAGTAATGTGACCTATCCTGGTACCTTCAAATGAATGGCAGGATATAAATACTAGGGGAAAAAAACTAAAGAAAAAAGGGAACACCTCAAGATTATATGAATATCTTCTATGAATGTGTTCAGCCAGTAGGTTTTTAAAAGTGTGCTAGCGAAGTGTCTCTTTTTCCCACAGTTCAGAGCAGGAAAATCCATTGCTTCTTCCAAGTGCCTGAAACGCCTGGAGAGGTGGATCTACAAATATCCAGCCTGAGCAAGAATTTCATTTTTTGAGAATAAAGGTCACCATGCAAAAAGAATATGCTATTGATTCCCCTCTAATATAATATTATGGTTTCAAATTTTGTTTTTGTTGGTGCTAAAATTGATTCCAAGCCTGGCTAGATGTCTGCATATGTTTATACATAATTTGTATTCTGCTTGAAATTATGCATTTTTTAGCATTTAGATACCACTATAGTAAAACCATTTTTTCTGGGGTTCTCACTTAAATCAGGCAAAACATTATAGCACTTAGGAAATGACTGTTGAAAGGTCTCAGACTAAGGGCTTTGCTTTTGTTTTTAAAGAAAGATAAAAAAGGAATTCAGTCATTTATTATGTTGTCTCTCCGGTGTTATCAAACATATAATATATGCTGGAATGCCAAAATTGATTCCTTACTCCGCAATTAGAGAGAGATTAAAGTTGTATGACTGACTTAAAAATCATGGTTTGCCATTATTCTTCTCCTGGGTTCAAAACATGACTTCAGTAAAAACAAAAGTAATGCTAAAACTAACATAGTGCTCTCTCTTTCTCTCTCGTGTGCATTTTCAGAGGCTGATAACAGAAGTTGTTTCAAAGTGATATAGGCAGAAAAGGCATCTTTTCATCTCTTTGAATATTACTGTAAATTCATTAATGCTTATTTTTCAGAACAAGGCATGCAAGTGCATCAGGTTTGTTGTGCATTCTAGAAGTTGCTAAGGTGGATATATGTTAAATTGTACACTAGCTCATTTAAAAATAAAATGAACCTTCAATCATCTCCTTTACTTTTAACATTTATTATGAAGATGTTTCAGACTTTAAAATCAGTTGAGGTTCACTTGGCCTACAGATACTTTCACTCTGTGAGAAAGGTCTTTTAATCTTTTTTAAAAGATTATTTTTGAAAGACATTAAGCAACTAATTCTTTCCTACAACAGACTTTAAGCATTAAATGTCACACAAATGTCAACAAGTCCACACATACTCAGAAAAAAGGATGCAGGCAAAGTGTTTTCCTTAGAACCTTTAAGACGTTTTGTAGCAACTTCCTCATAAATGTATCCAAGGATGCTTCACTTTAAAAAACAAAAACCTGTTATCTGCTTAAAATGTGAAATTTCACAAGTTCTGACGCTTACACTGTTGGGTTCAGGTGTTAAAATGATGACCGCTAAGGCCAAAATGCCAGTGTACTGGCATTTCTGTGTTTGATACCAGCTATGTATATTGAACCACAGCGAAAAACTAGATATATGAAAACAGCTTCTGAAGTTTAGAGATGCACCTCTAAGTTGTGCGTCTTCTGAGACACACGTTTACTGTTTATCAAAGAAATAATTGACAGAGAATCCTGCATATTTGCTGTGTTGGAAGGCAAATGTTTATAGGCTTGATACCCAGGTTTTTTGCCAAGAAGACTCCATGGATGTGTCCATGCAGTTGACAACAGTAACCCTGAAACCAGCAACATTGTATAGAGCTGGACAGTAGCACAGGAATAATGTGTCCACTGTTCACTGCATCCTTCACGAGTTTTCTCTGTTCTTCCAGGTAAAGCATGAAATACTGTTAGGCAGTGTTCAGACGGGGTTTCTTTAGTTCAATTATGGTGTAGTTGTTGTCGAATTGACAGTCATGTTTCTCTGTGTGAGGTAGCCATTACTAAATTTTGAAGCAATATTATGCTACAAAACTGTTGTAGGGAAATCGATTCTCATAGCGTAACATCTGATTTTAGCAATAACGTCCAGTTGTCTGAATTTCTTCTGTGAGGATTCTTGAGGTTACAGTTGAGAATTGACACGGATATAAGCTTTGACCCATAGCCAGAGTGTCCAGTCAGGATGAAGTTAACTTGCCCCATCCCACCAGCTTCTGTGTTATGTAAAATTACTTTCTTGGTAGGTGCTGAGATGAGCAAGCTTGAAGATGTGTTATTTTAATTTGTTGTGGGAACAATATAGAATGATATCAAAGCCAAGTAATTACAAAATAACGGAAAATAGCATATTATGCAGGTGATGACTGGAGGCAGCATACTTTGAGTAACTAAATGTGTTTTATATGAGATTGTGTTCAAACACAGTTCCGAAAAGATAAGGAATTCAAAATTAGTATCTCACAGTTACTAGCTGGTACTTGGTGTTCTGAACAAATCACAATAAACTTCAGTGGCTTCCAGTCCATTGTCAGTTTAAAGTGCAGTTTAAAACCTTAAAACAGCTTTGGGCTGGGTTACCTGAAAGAGCATCTTGTACTGTCCATCTCAGCTGCTACCTTAAGATCTACAGAAGGAGCCTCGCTTTGTGTGTCTCCCACCAAATGAACTAAAGAAGGGTGGTCCAGGGGAATGGGTGTATATACGGGTGTATCCCTTGTATTGTTTGAGAGGCCAGCTGAAGACCTTTTCATTGACCCAGGTGCTGTAGAAAACATGGCTGGGTTGTATGGTTTTAAAATTTATTTTTATTCAGTGTATTTTTATTTGGTATTATATGTTTTGAAAAATTCTACACACATTTTAAAAATTATTTTAATCTGCGTTCTTAATGGGTGTTTTGTAAGGCATCCAGAGAATTTGATTATTCATTGGCTATATAAATTTAGTAAATAATTAAAAATGATTAAAAGGGTGCCTAGCCAGCCCTAGGGAGACTAATCATTTGCTTAAATTTGAAAACATGCCAGGAACATGAACAGTATTATTTCTGCTCAGATCAGCATGGGAATAACTGGAGATGTTCACAAAAATGCAATTGGGAAACACTATTTTTGAAAGATATTTCGAATAAAGCCTGCTTTTGTTAACACATTTACCTGCATAGTTACAGGTGCTCTTTTTAAACTGTCAGGTGGCATCAGGGTATCAGATTCTATTCAGATCATTTTAAAAAGTATTAACACAGTGCACATTGTAGCAAGGGATCTAATTAAATATATGCAGTAACACTGGATTTGATCCATGACCAGAAAAGGCCTTGTCACTGTAGACTGATGCAGTGAAAATGTTGATTCAATATATGGGAGCTATGAAAAAGGCAAAATCCATGTTGCAGACCATTAGGAAAGCAAATGAAAACAAAATGTTGGTATTACAATGCAAATATAAAAATCTGTATTGAGTGTATGTGGGATGTTACGTACTTTTCTAGACATAGCATCTCAGGTTGTGTTCAGACACAATAGAAGGGAAGCCTGAGAGAAATGGTATGTGATGCTCAGGTTCCTAACTATCCTGTAATTCAGCTTTTCTAGCACAGAATGTTTAAAAGAAGGAGATCCCACCTTGATCCCTTCTTTTTGCAGTGTCTGATCATAGCCTCAAAGTTGGTGCTGAGCTGGGAAAAAAAGGCAAAAAAGGATATTCACAAACTGTAATGGGGCTGTTCTTTAATCTTGCATCCAGGAAAGATTTCAACTTTTGTGGCTGTTAGGTTTAGAAAAAAATAGTTGGAGTGTGTGTATAATATAGGTGTGTAAAAGAGTGCATGGTTTAGAAATATTTTTGTCCTCATCGGGAAAAGGTAGGAATACGGTGAAGCTGAATATTGGAAGATTCAGAGCAGACAGTGGTTATATATATGACGTCTGATGCATAGTTAAACTGTGAAATGTGTTACTTTGAGACTGATGGCCATCAGCTTGGAAGGCTATAAAAAGCAATTCAGCATGTTTATGGAAACTATTTGCTGGTGATGGTTATAGAAAATACAATTGTCATTCATATAATGTGTTTTTATACTGCACAATTTTGCGCTTACGTGGTGAAATGTGACTTCCTTTATTCAATGGATTCAAAAATTGCAAAGACACAATAGGCCTCAAAAGGTGTCACTGGTTTGTGTCACTGCCTTTCCCTGGAGCGTGTTGGGCAGGGTTTGGTGCTAAGCAAACCACTGTGTAAGCAGCACAATGCTGCTTCAAACTATGTGACACCTAGGACTTCTTGATGGTGCTTTCTTGGAGCAGAGGTTGTCTAGCCAGCATACTTTAGCTCAGCTGCTGAACAAGCATGTGTCAGCTTGGCAAATGCCAAAACAGCTGCCCTACAAAAGCACTAGCAAGAAGCTCGAAGTAACATGGTATTACCTTTACTTTCACAAAGCTTTGTTCCACATCAGACCAACGAACATAGAGGTAGGATCGTACTGTCAAAATGTAAAAACACACACCCATTCATGCACATCTCCAGTGTAACATGGTTTTGTATAACAGTGTTTTGATTTTACATGCTCAGTAAAATAGGATTTCAAGTGTTTAATTCGGCCTTGAAAAAATTTGGATAACATGATATGGTCTCTGATGATGTGATCAGCAGAAAAGACGTTTATGGGGTCCTCTGAAGCCTCAAAGGTGGCGATTGTTCACACACCAGTCTGCCCCTCCCTCTCCCTTCTCCTAAACCCTTGGTGTGGTGTAAAAGGTGGATTAGAGAAGACTTGGGAATATGAGGGCCACACACTGTCTCTCAGAGGCATCCCTTTTGTTATGTCTAAACCCACCCTGAGGCAACACTGACGTCTTACATAGGTAAACTGTGCTTGCTCACCATAATGCCGTTCCTTTTCGGATCCTCCTGCTTCTCCCGCTGCAATGCCGTTGTCCTATATCAGTTAACTGAGTCTCGTATCTTCCATGCCATTGGTAAATTCCCCCCTCCCGTGGTTCTCCTAATCCCTGGCTTTCAGCAGGTTACAATGATTTGCCTAACAGATTTGCATTACATAGTGCTGCACGCAAGCTACGTCACAGAGTTATACATTATAGCATAAAAACAGAGTGAGTAAATAAATTACTAACAAGGGATGACTGTAATCAGTTTGTTATCTGTGAGCTTGTGGTTACTTTTTGTTGATTCAGAACTATATTGCTTTCATAATGACCTTTTAGGTTGCTATTCTTGTATAGCCCTTCACATTAGTTGTTATAATGCAGAAGAAATAATATGCAGTGCATTGCCGTCTAAATTTATCCTAACCTTTGTCTTGTATTACATGATGATGCATTGCCAGGAACCAGCAGGCTGTACAGAATATGTTAAGAAACTGGGCAGAATTGCTAGTTTTCCCCAATATTTCAATAGCGTGTGATATTATATAATGTGACAATACTTTAAAAATTCTATGTGAGGGCAGTTGCATTTTGCCAACTGTGGCTGCATTCATAAGCAGTGAAAAGAAAATAATGGCCTGGTAGGTTTGTTAGCTTGCCAGTCTGCCTCACCCTCTTTGAAGAACATACTAGACTAGAAAATGTGGGTTAGAGACGAGAACACACACACCATGTGCTATTGTCTCTAAGGTACTTTTGAGAGTCTTTTTTCCTTTTTCTCCTTCTCCCCCTTTTTTTTGGGGGGGGCTGTGTGTGAACACAGCTCATGTGTGGACTGAAACCATGCTATGCAAGGTTGTGTTGCACTGACAGAACTTGCTAAAATACATGCTGATGTATAAGCAGTCCAGGATTAAATTATTTTCTTCAAGCATCTTAAGTCATTAGCTTTCCATGCCTTTTCAAAAAGGGGATTTAGGCATGTCTTTGCACTTAAATGAAATAACTTGGTTTTCTTGTTGAATGCTCTGGTTGTTATTGGACACAGCAAAAAAAAAAAAATCTCTGGAGTACCTCTGAGGCTACTTAAGGCTGCATCTAGACGTTGCTTACTTAGTCTCCTATATCTGGATATTCTAGAATAAAGTATGGATATTCTGGAATATCCAAATATAATAGAAAAACTAATCAATGCCTGGATACAGCCTTTGAGAAATATTTGGGGTCAGAGTCTTTGCCCACAAGTCTGCCCCTCCCACTCTTCTGTACATTCTGTGTCAGAAAAGGTCCACTGGAGAAGGCTTTGAAACATGAGGGACACACATTCACTATCATTAGTTGTATACATGATGGGGAACTCTCCAGCTTTTTTGTGAGAATTGATTTATTTAAAGTAATTAAAACCCAGATGGAATTCCTATCTCCAGATATTTGATTGGCAGATACAGTGAGGTCCTTGTTATTTCAGGGACCATCTGCCTTTCCTTTGCTTGCATGAGATCATATTGGAAGCATCACTGTGATTATCGCATGAGTTAATTTTAACCTCCCAACTGAGTTTGTTCACCTTCAGCAAAACATTCTTGACTAAATCAGAAATAGAGATGTCAAGGCTGCAGTTTAGAAGAATGATATAAATTCCTTAGAGAACCATTTATCCCAGGCAATCAAACTAAAACTCTTCAGACTGTTGTGGTACCTTGAAGACCAACCAAGAGGCATCTCCAAGAATTGTTGAAGTGTGTGTCTAAGCACATAGATACTGATATTCTGAATACGGATAGTTTCCCTCTTCTACTTTTCTTTCTCAACAACTATCAAACAGTGTAGCAGCTCTTTGGGAAATGACCATCATATCTGGTGGTCTGAGTAATGATTGTTAATCCAATCCACTGACAGAATGCCAGTTCCCTTGGCACAGATTACAACAAAATCACTAAGGTTATACTGTTTTTTTTTTAAAAGTATTTCTGAAAATATTTTCCAGAGGTCATGATATGCACAATATTCTTAGTAATTAGCATGTGTTTTATTTTGACGAACTTTGTTGATCTTTGCATAGTTTACCTTATTAAATCATCCCATACACGTTTAGATCTTAATAACTAAGTCATAGAACATGTTTGTAACCTATAATTTGTTATTTTTTAATAACCTTTGTGTCTACCAGAGAAATAGCAAAAATATAATTTTGTTTGCATAGATTTTTGTACCTCTTTTTCTGATGCATTTGCTTAAGAGCTTACAATTAAAGCTTAAAACTTATATAGCAAAGGACAGCTGTAACATTTGAAGGAAGAATATGGATGATACAGTAGCAAGTTGTTTGATTTTAGCACCCACATACTGGGATTTTCCCATTTTTAGGAAGGAATTCTGTCAGATGGTGTATAAGTACATATAATCCTTTTTCCTAGCCATTCTAGAATACAGCATTTACCACTAAGCTGTGGCTCTTGACTAAGTTTGTATCCGTACAGTGACACATATCTAATATTCCAGCCTGCAATGGTGGTCCTTAGGGTCTAATAAAAGAAAATTTTGAACTCATTATATTTATTTGATTTGATTTGCAGTATCCCTTAAGCACAGAATGGTTTACAGATATTTTTTGAGTGGGTCTAAGTTGCTAACAACACCATGGAAAAATGTAACTTAAGGTATTGCCAATCTGAATGGCAAATAAATAAACCCCCAAAGCAAACTATTTAGGGGGGAAAAAGGCCAGAATATTTATTTATTTATTTATTTATTTATTTATTTATTTATTTATTTATTTATTTATTTGTTTGTTTGTTTGTTTGTTTGTTTGTTTGTTTGTTTACATTTCTATCCCGCCCCATACCCTAAGGTCTCTGGGCGGGTAACAGCCAATTAATCACAAGATACACATTAAAAATGAAAAGTAAATTAAAAACAATATAGACATAAAATATAGATTAAAAACACTTAAAAGTTCAGTAAATTTAGAACAGTACATTCCCTATTGTTCCCATGAGTTCTCATCTTGTTTGTAGTGCCTGTGATTAGGGAAGGAAGAGAATATAATCATCTCATCTTAGCCAAAGGCCAGGGTAAAGAGGTGGGTCTTTACTGCCTTCCTAAATATCTGTAAGGAAGGGGCATGACGCACCTCAAGAGGGAGGCTATTCCATAATTTGGGAGCTATCGCTGAAAAGGCCCTTACCCGGGTGCCCACCAGTCTCACTAATGAGGGTGGTGGGATGACCAGGAGGGCTTCACCACTTGATCTTAAGGCACGGGCAGGTCGATATGGGAGAAGGCGCTCCTTTAGATATTTGGGGCCCAAGTCATTTAGGGCCTTATAAGTCAGAGTTAACACCTTGAATTGGGCTCGGTAGTGAATTGGTAGCCAGTGCAGTGCTTTTAAAACCGGCGTGATGTGCCTCCGGCTAGCTGTTCCGGTCAACACTCTTGCAGCTGCGTTCTGCACTAGCTGCAACTTCCGAACCGTCTTCAAGGGCAGCCCCATGTAGAGAGCATTACAGTAGTCCAATCTAGAGGTTACCAGAGCATGGATAACTGTGGCCAAGTCGTCTCTCTCCAGAAATGGCTTCAGTTGACGTACCAGCCGCAGTTGGGAGTAGGCACTCCTGGCCACGGCCTCCACCTGAGCTTCAAGCATCAGCGCGGAGTCCAGGAGTACCCCTAAGTTACGCACCTGTTCCTTCCAGGGCATTGCAACCCCATCAAGAACAGGGTGTCTCCCAACTACCCGGACCCGAGACCCTGTGACACACAGCACCTCTGTCTTGTCTGGATTCAGCTTCAATTTATTGGCCCTCATCCAGTCCATTACTGCCTCCAGACACCTGTCAAGTACTTCAACCGCCTCTCCTGATTCAGATGGTATGGAGAGATAGAGCTGGGTATCATCTGCGTATTGATGACACTTCACTCCAAAACTCCTGATGACCTCTCCCAGCGGCTTCATATAGATGTTAAATAACATGGGAGATAAGATTGACCCCTGGGGAACCCCACAAGTGAGTTCCCAGGGTGTCGAATTGGTGTCTCCCACAGTCACTACTTGGAATCTGCTCTGGAGATAGGAGTGGAACCAATGCCATGCAATGCCTCCCACTCCTAAACTCCGTAGTCTCTCCAGAAGGATACCATGGTCAATGGTATCAAAAGCCGCTGAGAGGTCCAGGAGAACCAACAGAGTAGCATTCCCCCTGTCTCTCTCCCAGAGTAGGTCATCAATCAGGGCGACCAAGGCAGTTTCCGTACCATGACCGGGCCTGAAGCCAGATTGAAATGGATCCAGATAATCAGCTTCTTCCAAGCATGCTTGCAGTTGAACAGCGACAGCCCTCTCCAGGACCTTGCCTAAAAAAGGTATGTTAGCCACCGGGCGATAATTATTTAGATCTTCTGGGTCCAGAGAGGTCTTCTTCAGGAGGGGGCGCACCACAGCCTGTTTCAGAGCCAATGGGACCACCCCCTCCCTCAGAGAGGCATTCACCACCTCCTGGATCCACCCGGTCATGCCTTGTTGGCTAGCCTTTATCAGCCATGAAGGGCAGGGATCCAGAGAGCATGTTGTCGGCCGCACCCCCGCAAGCAGCTTGTCCGCATCCTCAGGCCGCAATAATTGAAACTGATCCAAATAAATTGGACCAGACAGTTCTCTGGACACCTCATTTGGGCTATGTCTAATAGTGGCATCTAATCCCCTACAAATTTGAGCGACTTTATCCTCAAAGTGCTTTGCAAATTTGTCACAGCAGATATTTGGTCCTGGCTTAAATTTCTTTGTGCTAGGTTTTATAAGACCATTCACCACTCTGAAAAGCTCTGCTGGACGGCTACTTGAGGATGCAATGGTGGCGGAGAAAAATTTCGGTCAGACTCACAGCCGGATTTACGCCACCTGCGCTCTAGCCGTCGACCTTCCTGTTTCATGGCCCGTAGCTCCATGGAATACCAAGGGGCTTTCCGGGCTCCACAGGCATGCCGAGGGCACTTGGGAGCGATCGTGTCAATAGCTCTGCTCATCTCCCGATTCCAGAGAGAGACCAGAGCTTCGACAGGAGCGCCTGTCATGCCAACCGGGAAATCCCCAAGAGCATTCAAGAATCGCTCGGATTCCATAAGTCTCCGAGGGCGGACCATTTCAATAGGTCCCACCCCACAGATGGGAGCTGTCATTGCAAGTCCAAAACTCACCAGCGAATGATCCGTCCATGACAACGGGCTGACAGTCAGCCCTCCTATCAACGGATACTCACCAATCCGCTCTGAGGCAAAAACCAAATCAAGGGTATGGCCTGCTACATGAGTCGGGTCAGAAACAAACTGAGACAGCCCCATGGTTGTCATGGAGGACATGAAGAACTGAGCTGGTCCACTGAGCATAGTCTCAGCGTGGAAGTTGAAATCCCCCAACACCACCGTGGCAGGGGATTCCAACACCACATCCGAGACCACCTCAGCCAGCTCAGATAGGGAGGATGCTGGGCAGTGGGGTGGACGATACACCAACAGCATCCCTATCCTGTCTCTCTGGCCCAACAACAAGGACAGGCTTTCAACCCCCGTTACAGTGCGAACTGGCCGTCTGATGAGGGAGATGGAAATCCGATGGACTACAGCGACACCCCCTCCCCTCCCTCCTGGTCTTGGACAGTGCTGCACTGAATATCCTGGAGGACACAATTGGGTGAGACAAGGCCCACCCACTTCATCTGTCCAGGTCTCTGTAATACATGCCAGATCAGCTCCCTTTTCCAGAATCAAATGGTGTATGATAGATGTTTTATTCCGGGCCGATCTGGCATTCAAAAGCAACACGGTCAGAGCAGGAGGCGGATTGGCATGACACCCCAAACACTGCTGGTTGGGAGGCAGAACAGAAGGGGTAATAGCTTTAATGTATCTACTACCCCTTCTCTTAACCTGTCTCTTCTGCCTCCCATCACCATATCTCCCTCTGCCCATTACCTTAGCGATATTTGCCCCCTGTTCCAGTTCTTCCCCTCTTGCCCGCTCTTGGCACATGGTCCCTCCCACAGAGCTCAGTCAGTCTTCTAGTGGGGTGATTATATCAGGTTCCCGGTAAATGCAACCATTTTTATTATACTTGGGAGAGGAGCTGGATTTTATGTCAGATATCCAGGAAGTAGGATCATTTTGTCCCATCTCATCGGCTTCTAGGTATAGGAAGTTAAGATATTCTTGTCTTGTCCAGTTTTTTACTTTTATCTTGCTGTCTGCTAGTTTCTTTCCTCCACTATGGGTTTGCATACGGATATCGTACACCTTGTTGGACGTTTTCTCTGTTGCACTCTGAGGTGGTGGTGTTTGTGGAACAGATGTTGGGGGCATCGGTGCATTTATGGAGTCCTTGAGCATGTTAAATAGGTCTCCTAGACGATCAATTATTGCTATCTTCTCATCCCTATTTAGTTTTTCAAAGGTTCTGAAAAGGGCAAATTCATCATCATCCCAAGATGTTATTGATCTGACAGCAGTCGGCAAGACGTTCTTAGCGATGACTTCAAGTAATTCTGTCTTGCTATTATAATGCAGTTTCTTCCAACTGGGGTGCACTGTAGCACAAATCTGAGGTGTTCTCCCCAGATGGTTTGTCTTGGGGGCATTCTTCATGGTAGTAGGTTCAGGCTCACGCCTTAATGTACAATTTCCAAGAAGAGGCCTAATTCCAGTCTCCATGAACACTCTATTTATAAAGATTCCATATTTGTGGTGCAGATGTTGACGCATGGAGAGAAGGATCTGTGGGATTGATGGACTAGCAAAGGTCACTATGAGTCGTTTGTAAAATCCATTTTTCGGAAGCCATAGGACTTTTTTAAGATCTAGATGTCTCACTGGTGTATCCAGTAAGAGACCCAAAGACAGGAGTACGCAGCTCTTATTACCCCATCTATTCCAATTCAAAAAACTCCATGAGATACAAAGTTCCAGTTGACAGGGGTCCAATATGAGTCTGGTATATAAATGGAAACTCTCAGTGCCTGTTCTGCACCATAACCAGCAAATTCAAACAGCCTTTTATAGGACAGCATGTTTAAGCAGCCATCTGTTTAATGCTCTTTGTTAAAGACACACTGTAGAATGGATTGAGTTGGGTGAAGAACAGATACCAGCTCTTCTGATGGTAGTTTGTTAGTTTTTGCCAGAAGTAGGAGATGTATTCCTTCACACCAGCAGTTCATATGCACAGTGTTAATAATTAGAAAAGGTACTCCAAATTTGAATTAACAAGACACCAATGACACTTTTATATACCTTTGATTCTAGTTCTAAACTGAAAAACGATGCAATGTTAGAGATTGTGGAAGCATGCCTAGCCTGCTTTATAACCAGCGTTTTCACAATTTTAAAAAGATTTGCAGCTCTGGCCTTCCAGCATTTAAACATTGCTCAGGGCTTCTTCCAGCTATGAAAACTAAAGCACATAAGCATTCTATAAAAGTAATAGGACAGAGAAAAAAATGATGTACAGATAAAACAGAATGGATTCATCAGACAAAATAAGATAATTGTATAGAAGTTCTGTCCAGCATAATGAAAACTAGTAGCAATAGGAAAAATGTCCATTTTTTGACAAAATGTGTTGAAAGAGGGGAACATGGAGCCAAAAATGCTAGTCCAGTGTATTGAACATGTGCTGTTAGAGTGTAGAGCATGCACACCATGTAGGCATGCTGTTCTGGCCCATGCCGACTAGCCCACATTGCAGAGGACTTGTGAAGGTCTGCATTAAGGCCTGTTCACATTTTGACAGCCCAGCTCAGCTCAGCTCAGCCTTGAAAGTTTGGGAATGAAAGCTCTTGGTTTTTAAAGTGTATTGGCGAGTGTCTTTTTCGTCGAGTGCGTGGGTGCATTGAGTTTCCAAGTGCCACATTTGGGTTTCTGGCCAAATGACACTGGCCAATATAGCAGACTAGCGAACTACTTGCTCTCCCCATACACTTTGCTGGTATGATGTGCCAATAGTAGTCCGCTTGTAGACAACTTTGTTGAGGTCCATCAGTGGAGTGGAATGCAGTGCCATTTTAATGCCATATTCCATCTCAATGTAGATTTACCACTGTGTGGAAGGTAGAGGCCTAGGATAATGGCCCATTTGGAAAAAGGCCTAGAATACATGGTAAGTGCTTCTTGTTGTTATTCCTTTCTCCATCTTTCAAAAAGTGGTAGTCTTTCCTTTCCTATTTATTGCAGAGATGGTTTTTCAGCAATCCCAAAAGAAAGAGAAGTGTTTGCTTCTACATTCAATCTCTTGCCTCATATTAAAATGCAGGCAATGTTTATCCATTGCAGAGAGAAGTGTTCTGACCAGGGGAAGGAGGGGGGTAGGGAGAACCCATGGGGAGAAAGATTTAAATGCAGCAGTTCTGTTTATTCTTTATAAAATAGCCTGTGCTCTGCATTTAGATTGGAAGTGAAAGAAGGCAGTCTATCAGAGACCAAAAGTTTTATAGCTGACCTCAGGCAGGATCTGAGATTCAAATTGCTTTTCTAGGCATTTTGGTAAGCTTTTAAGATGTACAAGAGCACATCTACCTCACATATATATTGGTTATAACTGTGCTTTTGCTCTGTGCAATGAGAAAGAAATGAGTAAGTAGAGAGGAAAATTTGCACGCAAATATATGCTTTGTCTTTTAATCTTATGTCCTAGACTTGCTATACTTTTGCTGTCTCTGAAGTAAGGTCTCCCTCATATAATGCAGTTTCGTACAGTATTGTTCTTTTGTACCACAGCAGGTAAAATGTGACTTTTTTTTTATAAAATGGCTTTGTTTATATGTGGTTTGCAAAAGGAGACACCCCCCCTTATTTAATGCATCCCAAAACATTGCAATGATCTGATCGTTGATTTGCATTGACAGATTGGGTCTTCCCTCTGCAACACCATTTGAACTCCCATTGATATATGGCCTTTCCCATCCATGGTCCCATCAGTCTGCATTAATAGACTGAGGCTATTTAGGAGTACTCTGGAAGAAAGCACTTCTGGAATAATTGCTAGCTGCCCAGACATCTGGGCAACCATGTGTGGCAAGCAAAAGAATTTACAAGGTCTAGATGCTTGCTCCTGTGATGTCGCAATGCATACATCCTGGTACTAAATACTCAGAAGTGCACAGATACCACCTCATACACATGCACTGCTGCCATTTTAGGTTCGGTTTGGCCCTCTACATACAAGGTGGACACTACCAAAATGGCAAATCCCAGAAGCAAACATCCAGACAAGGTAAATCCTTTCACTGTCTTTGGAAAACCTGGGTTGGGAATGGTTTTCCCTGCAATAGGGATATTGCAAGAAAATACCCCAATATCCTGGGGAGAGGTTGGTATTGCCATGGCTAAGTGTGGCAATTCCAACACTGCCCTGGTATAATCCCAGGTTTTACAACAAAACTCAATGGCTTAGTCACCAAAATTCAGAGGTGACTTAACTTTGAAGCTATTTTCTGTCATCACCATGTGTGAGGGCTGTGAACTAGAGTGAGGGACTTTAGTGAGGAACCTGAAACATTAATGCAGCTGTATTTCAATCCCCCAGAAAACACAAAAGTGCAGACACTTAACTACAGTTAAATGAAAATATTATCCAATGATTGCCATGTGTTGCTTGATATTTCTTACAATGTTTTTGAACCTTTTGAATGAGCAATTGCTATTAGATAAATTCACGGAGGACTTGTACATTAAAGGCTACTAGAATGGATGCTTAGGTAGTGTCTCAAGGTTGAAGAGACAGGCAGGATGCCTTTAAAGGCCATTTGCAGGGAGTCAGGAGCAAGTGAAGATCTTGCCTTCGACTCCTTGAGATGCCCATAAGCAGTTGGTGAGCCACAGTTTGAAACTGGACAAAATGGGCTGTGGCCTCATCCAGCAGGGCTCCTCTTATGTTCTTATAAAACTTTTTTTTTAGCCCACTCTTTAAAAAACAGTTTCTGAGCTAGCAGGAAAGGTATGCTTGTTTGATTGATTTTTGTTTCACCTCTTTGAAGAGTTTTTGAGAAAACATGTTAATGTTTTCACAGAATGGGGTGTGTATGTGTGTTTAAATTACCTGGTGCATCTTCATTAACACCAGTGAGAAATGTTTTCAGTTTATATTCAAGTGTTAAATGGTCCAACTGTAAACTGTGAGGCAAATAGCATTCCTTCAACTACAGCTGTGGAATGAATGATACTTCTCTTAATTTTTTATTTCTAGGCTCTGTTGAATTTCTGGATCAAAATTTTATTCATTGTTCAAGAGATACAATGTAATACTTTTGCTTTTTTTTTAAGTTTTAAAACATACACATTTCTTTCTTCTTTTGAGTAAAGTTATGTGAGAGCTTTTGGAATGGAGAACATTATACTGTATGTTGTCTCTGGATTCTGGGCAAAGGCAAAAGGATGGTGCTAAGGTCCCAGTTTACTTTCATTTATGATGATTGCAATGCCTTAAAACAGAAAGAAGGACAGAAAGTCTACTCTTCTTCCCAGCCTATCACTTCACTTTGTCACCCCATGTTCTAAAGTGTGGATGTTTTGTCCCTAACAACTTAAGATGGTGAGAAGACACCACCCCCACTGGCCAGGTTTTAGAGTCTAGCCTTGCTGGATCTCACTTCCAACCAGATGAGTCATCTGGCCCAGGATGGATGGCAGTCAGACAGGGGTAGATGTCATGGATTTCATCTTGCCAACAAAGTGAGAATGCATAGTAACTTAGATACCAACCCCACCTGCTCTGTACCTATCACAAGAGAGGTCTCTGGCAACAACCAATCTCTACCTCTGATTTACTTTCCTCCAAGTGGCAGCTTTATGTAGGCTGCATGGTCCATGGGATCTTTTGACTTTCCTAGGTTACTCTTTTTCTCATGTACTTATTGTGGCCTGCCCCAAGACCTTTTGGTGAAGAGCAAATATAAATTCCTTAAATAAAATAAATAAAATACATTTATATTATTGCTCATTTGTACTTTATTTTGTATTATATTTGATCACTTAATTTGTAATTTATTTGCATAGTTCTACAATGCAGTGTTCACAGTCACAATTATTTTGTCCACATACTGAACCTTCACCTATATTTAGACCCTTTTTACACTTACTTGCCCTAAATCTGGACCAGTGTGTCCAGAATAACTGGGCCCACTGATCCAGATTGCATGGAAGTATGAACCATATCCGGCCTATATTTCCCTGCAGCTGCAAAGCTTGCATGAGCTTCACAGCTGCCACCTCCCTCCACTCCTCTGAATGCTTGGAATGAAAGTTCCTAGCCTTGGAGCCTGGTGTATGCTATGGTGCACTGCTGGAAGCCCCCCCCCCTCCCCGTAGTGCCAGCTGCATGGCTTCCTGGTTCCAGAAAAAGACCCTTAGTCCTTTTGTGGACCCTTTTGTGAAGGTGGACTCAGACTAGCAGGACCTCCTTGATCCACATTCATATGTGGATGAGAAAGCTCACGATCCAAATGAAGGGATTCCTTAATCCAAATCAACAATAAGTGCAGAAAGGATCTTCCATTCCTTTCTTCTCGTGGCCTTGTGCCCACCCAAACCTGAATCATTTCCTCCTCCCTCCCCCATTGCAGTCTGGGAATCATTGGTGACCCATTGAACTAGATATTCCCTGGAAACACATATAACCATTGCTGTTTTCATTTTGAAATACATAAAGGGCCTTATTCATTTCATAGCTCTATTTCACTCCAACAGAGATACCGCTGGAAATTTGAAAATGGAAAGATTTATTTTAATTGGTCTGAACAGGGAGAATACTTTCTTATTTCTGTCCCCCAATAATAGGTTTTCTGAAGGATCTTTCTATTGTGATAAAACTACTGAATAAGTAAGTCTGTCTGTGTTATGTCTGCTTGTTAGCATTATCTTCAAGGACACCTTCTAATCTCAGTAAGCTTGCTGTTATTGCATTCATGGATTTATGTTATGGAAGATCAGAGTGATTGGCCCTGTGGTATAATAAAAACTATGCAGCTAATTTAATCAAGGTTCTGAAAAGTCACAGTTCCAGGATTATATTTTGATAAGACTTTTTACTGTAAAGTATTCCATTAAAAGCTTGCATTAGCTATCTCTAACATCGCTGTGTGACACAGAACTGTTTCAAGCTTGTAGCCAGTGACCTTATGGCACTAATATAGCAGTAAATGAATAAAGTGTTCCTTAAATGAGAATAAAAGGTGAGGTGGTGGGAAAAGGTTATTACTTTCTAGAAAAAGAAAAGGTTGGTATTTGTCAGGGACAGAATAGTGTAATGCTCTCAGCATCCTGGAACACAAGAGTAGAATAGCTGTGTAGATGGCTAGATATGTACACTAAACCGTAGAGTAGAAGGCTGTGATCACACAGAGTAAAAAGAAAAGAGCATCTCTGTGGTGGTCTTGGAGAAGGCTGCCCTTCCCACTCTCCTGAACCTTCTGTGCTAGAAATGGTGGATCAGAGAAGGTTTGGGAACACGAGGGCCACACACCATCTCTCAGAGGCATCCTGGCCCTTACTTAGTCCAGATTATTAGGATAATCTGGAGTAAAGCACATCCAGACTGTGAGCCGGTTTGATCTAGTGTAGTGGTTCTCAACCTTCCTAAGGCCGTGACCCTTTAATACAGTTCCTCATGTTGTGGTGACCCCAACCTAACCCTAACCCCCAACCATAAAATTATTTTTTGTTGCTACTTCATAACAACCCCTGTGAAAGAATAGATCAACCCCCAAAGGGGTTGCGACTCACAAGTTGAGAACCACTGATCTAGTGGTTAAGGAGCCGGACTCTTATCTGGGAGCACTGGGTTTGATCCTGCCATCCTCCATGAAGCCAGCTGGGTGACCTTGGACTAGTCACAGCTCTCTTCTGAGCTCTCATGGCCCCACTTACCTCACAGGGTATCTGTTGTGGGGAGAAGAACAGAAAGCTTTATCAGCAACGAGTCCCCTTAAATGGTAGAGAAAAGCGGGGTAGAAAAACCAGCTCTTCTTCAGGCATTTTTTTATTCTGGATTATCCATGCTTTATTCCAAATTATCCGAATGCTATGGGTTAAGTAAGTGCTGTCTTGATGAAGCTGTAATGAAAGTATTATGCATAAGCTGTCAAAAGCAAGTGTGGAGTAACAAATAGCTTTTGATTATCCTGCAGTGCCTACTCCAGATTTTCTTCTTGTAATGATCACTATGGCTGCATCCAGCCAGGTCCTATCTCTGCAAAGTAAAAGCGCACTCCTGATCAATCAGTCAGACTGACCTACTGGTTCTTCATTGTCACTCTGCAGTTTACTTCCTTTACAGCACATTTTAGTTAGCGCAGGAGAAAGGACTCACACTGATAAGTATTCCATTAGAGCGCAGTATCCTGCAAGTGCACGCAGAACTACAAGAAGTATGAACGAGTAAACACTTAATCGCAGAAGTGCAGCTCAAAAACTGATTAGATCTCTGAACTGCATGATGGGAGACATAAAATGCAGGGTGCCTAAATGCTCGTTTCTCTGATTGAGAAGAGGAAGCTGCGGAGTTAATTTGTTAGGACAATCCGATTTCACTTCTCAGTAAGGATACTTTGGAATATCATTAAACTTACCTATCCAGGCCTTTGACATTTAGGCCCTTTCCACACTGCCCTGCTGAAAACTGGATTAAGTAATTCCGTTTTTATGAAATGTGTCTCTAGCAAGGTCCGTCTCAAATAGATACGGATCTAATAAGGCCCCATGCTTCCACACTTACTTGGAAAGGACGGATTGCAAGGAACACACATTATGCCTTCGCAGTGCAGACGCAGTAGCACAGATTTCCAGACGGCTGCCCCAGGAGCGTGTTTGGAGCATTCAGCCATAGTCACCACTCCTTTCTGGCTGTGCACTGACACGGCAGGGACGGACTGCCAATCAATCAGCGGCGTGTCCGGGATCCTGTGACCGCCTGGTGGCGGAGCCTGCTTTTTGTGAATGGAATTGCTACATTTGACAGCTCTGATGAGCGCAGATGCAGCCGGTCGGCACCCTGTGATGGGGAGGTGACGGGCACGCTGTGTCAGCCGCTTGGATACCACTTACGTGGGAGGGAGAAGCAGGATAGGAGAGCCACCTCTCCAGAGACTTCCGCTCAGGCAGTGGGCTTAGTGAGGGGGCTGCCTTCTGCACCCTGATGCAGCCTGGGGCCGGTATTGCCGTGGGTCCCCTTCTGTAAGCCTGACAGAGCCAGGGCCCTCTCCATCAGCGATCCCGCTGCCACGGGCGGCTCTGTGCCCCTGGCCGATACACCATAGCTACCCACCCACAAATGGCCCCTGAGGTTCCCCACCTGGTCCTTGTGTCCAGCTTGCTGTCCCTCTGCCACCGTAGCTGGGCACATGCCTGGTGCAAAGCCTGTGTGGGAGGGACTTGGTGGCTGGACTGTGCTTTCCCCGCCTCTCTCAACATGGTGACTTCCTGTCCCGCCCACATGTGTTCTCTCTCCCATCCATGTGCAGATTTAGAGCACAAGGATGGATTAAGTACCCATTAAAACTACTTCCAATCAGGTCTTCCGGGAAACCGGTTTAAGGGCCTCTCAGCACGTATTAGAGACAGATTGCATGCAAGCCAATGCTTTGGAGATAGGCAATGTTTCTGTGGAATTTTGCTTTTTTTGGGGGGGGGGTAATGTTAACACAGTGCTGCTATCCTAGAATTCTTTATTCTACATTGTTTTGCTATGTGACTTTGCCTAAATATACGATTCGTGTATTTTGTACTATTTATATACCATATATTTTAATATAGTTTTTAATAAAAGTATTACATTTGAATATTGTTTCTAGCATGTTAAGAAATTGTATGCCTATTTATGCAACAAAAGTACAATTGTAAACTCAAATTCTTTTGTTTTGTGAATGTGTTAGACAAGACAGCTTCATTTTTAATAAAATCTGATTTTAAATTCATAAAGAATGAGCATCTGAATACTAACTGAGACATTTTGACCTGTATATATCTCTCTAAGTACAGTTTTATTGCATTGTTAGCCTACTGTAATAGTTTGGTCCTAAAAAATGTGCTGATAAATTTTAAAGCACATTTTTATATTATAAAATACAAAAGGGAGGTGGCAGCAGAATAGAGGAGAGAAAAGGAAACCACTGTTCTGGAAGCATTTGGTGTATATTATGAAAAGAAAAGGATGGAAACCATTTCTTCTAGAATCTTCCTTTGGGATGTGATCCCAAAATGGCTTGGGGTCCAGGTACACCTGAGTTTTAATACATCTTCAAAGTGGAAAAAACACATGAGCAATGTGACTAGACTTTCTAGGTTAGATAACATGGAAGGAAAACTTGACCTTTTGCTGATGCGTTCTCTAACTCTAAAAGTGTATCAAAGATAAATTAAAATTTAGATGTAGTTGGGTCTTTACTTTAGAATGGATAGAGTTTGGGTAATACGTAATTCTGGTTCCCCATCTCACAGAGCTCTGCTGGAATTAAGAAGTTCCTGCAATCTCTTTGGTGTATAAATTGACACCAAAAGGTGGGCACCATTCAATTATAGTAGGGGTGTGCACGAATGGGTTTTTTTGGCATTTGATTCATAACAAATCAAATGTTAGAAAATTTGTATTCATTCAAATAGATTCCCTTTGAATGTAGTAGGATTCTATTTGATATGAATGTATTCGCACAAATTCGAATGAGTATCTGATACGAACAGATATAAACAGATAAGTATCCGATATGAACGCATACGTATCCAATACATATCCGATACAAACACATACTTAGTAGATATGTATCCGATATGTATCCCCAGTTTAACGAATGTCCAAACTATTCGTACAAATGTTAATGTACAAATGTTATAACATTTGATTCATGCACAAATGTCTGAATTTGTAGAAATAACAAATAATACAAATATTTGTGCACATCCCTAGAATATAGTCATGCTGATTCTGAAAGGTATACAAACATCATAAAGCAGGGAATTCCCAGGGTGAGGAGGGAATGTGAACCTTCTCTTACCTGGGAAAAACGTATTCTAATTTTCTGTCAGCAAAATAGAAAACAGAAGAAAATGCAGTGATGTAGTAGCCTTTGGGAAGAAACACAGAAGACAGATAGGAAACCATTTTTTTTCCATTTTGGGAGTGGGTGAGCCAAATGCCCATAGTTAACAGTGGGTGTTTTTCCATTGTCACTAGAAGTACCCATGAAGTACCCATTAAGTACACATTAATGGGTTCAAAAATGCTGTTATTTACCCATTTATGGGTACTTAATGGGTACTTTTAGTGACAGTGGAAAAACACCCAATAACATTGAAATAACTGATTAGGGGCAGCTTTGCTACCTTGGAATTGTTAAGTTACTTCATATTACAGTTTCTGTTGTACTTAGGTTATTCAAATCTGCATTGAGCTCTTAACATTGTTCCATGCGCAAAGCTTAACCATGCTTGGGATTATAAAGATAGTGTTCAAGGCGTAGTGGTGTTTACTTAAGATTTCCTGTGTGTCACTGGTTTGTAGATAGCACAGAATTCTAATAGCCACTTAAAACTGATTCAACAAAACTGCTTATATTGTTTTGAAAGGGGTTATGGACGTTGTTTGCGTAAAATTATTCCATCTTGAATATGTATGGAAGTCTTTGCTTCTGTGTGCCACAGGAAGGAAGGAAGGTGCATCCTAAATATGTGATTTTATTAAATGCTGTTATCATTTTGTGTCCATCTGTCTCCTTGCCTGTGTATGGTAGCCATGTTCACAGTTTCCCAGTTTCCCAGACTCCCTGATTCATTATGCATCAGCATGAGTTGTAGATGTAAATATGGTTCGTTATTGGAAGAAAGATAAAAACAATGACAAAAGACAGTGAGTGTTTGATGATTACCTCCTCCTAAATAATTCAGCAGGTTCATTGAAGGCGGCAAGAGAGACTTCTCTTTGTTTTCCACTGCTGCATTTAAATGCAGTTGTGGGAAATGCAGGAAGGGTACTTCTGTTATGAGGTCTAGTTTGTGAGATTGCTTTCCAAACAGAAAAAGGGTGTTTTTTGTCCTTTTAGCATGTTTTTGGCCTGAATTTTACTTGATTCCTCCTATACACTATGAAACTTTTGTTTGAAGGGGGGGGGATCTGCAGCTGTAAGGTGAAAGCTGTTTTTATTATTGTGGATTACTTTTAACATGTGGTAGCCGATGCCTGTGTTCTGCGTTCAGAGTGGAAAAAAATCAGAAAAGGGCAGGGAAGTCTTTACACCAAAGTGAATATGAAGTCAAAGCAGAAAAAGCTGCATTCATTAAACCTCAATGGAAGTTCAAAAGCTATAACAATGGATCACGCAGAGATAGAGAGCTACTGCCTTGTACAATTTCAGTTCATTTATTTTAACAACATAGGGAGTTTATGACGTTCAGAAAGCTCTGGTTTATTTTATTATACAGTATTTTAATGCTTGGAAAATGAGAGGGTTGCAGGTTTGATCCCCAGCCTGTCCTTGGAAGTAAGCAGCAGCAAACTACTTCTGTATTTCTGCTAATAAAACTGCACAGAGGTACCTGTCTGGTCAGCAGGAGCCAAGCCTGTTAGGTTGAGAGACCCCTTTTTGATTTCTCTGCAGAGGATGGTGTCATTTGATGTCTGAAAAATAAAAAGAATTTTATTCATTGCTCAAATTTTTGCATTTCTATCAGTGGTAAAGTACCACAGGAAAGTAGTAACTTTTATTCAGAAAAGATTGGCTTATTGTGTTCTCTTGCTGGAAGAAATCCAAAAGCAAGTTAAGCTTCATCTGTTCATGTACACTTTCCCTTACTATTTTCAGGTGATATTGTTTTAGTACATGTTGTTATTGTTTAATAATGTTTGATCTCAAATGTTGTTACCTGGCTGAAGACTTCTGGGCATAGGGTGGGATAAAAATGTAAACAAACTAACAAATAAATGTCAGAGCTGAGATCTGCATTAATGCCTCACTGTTGATCATAAGTATCTAGCAAACAAACTTTTTAGCATGCCACTTTTGTACAGAACACTCTTGGCTCATCACAAAAAGTTACAGTGGTAGAGACAGGACATCCACTTCCTTTGTAACTAGAGGAATGGAGGCAAAATAAATAGACACCATTGGTTGGAAGAGGTAGAGCCCACAGGTGTTGAGACACTATTGTATTGCATGCAAGGCCACATGAAAATTGAGCTCAGTGATCATACTAAATCGTGCACAGATTAGCCAATCTTGGGTTGAAACAAATGAAAGAAGGATTATGGACTCAGGTACTGAGCTATTGTGTGTGGCAGGATGCTGCCCATACTGGCCTTCTGAGCTAACAGTTATGCCATTATATGTTAGCAGAATATTTTCTTGTATATTTGTAGATTTTGGTCTTTATTTTTAAACAATATTATAATGTGTTTTCTCTTAGTACAGAAAATATTTTTATGTACCTTGCAATTGAAGAAGATTCTGAAGTTTCATTGTCAGTGGCTGACTCGTGTGTTTTTGATATTTTACACCCCAGTTTGTAGCAAGATAAGGTGCTACATTATATAGGAAAAGCACACAGTCATAAGCATATTTGCACTCAGGGCTTGAAATATAAAAATGCTTTTTGTTTAATTTTGTATTGCGTAGTAATGGCTTCCTGGCTTTTAGGCCAGTTTCTTCTTTGCTATCTCCATTAGTGATACACTGCTTTTTCCTGTCTGGGTGTTTTCCCACTGTCACTAGAAGTACCCATTAAGTACCCATTAATGGGTACATAATGGCATTTTTGTACCCATTAATGGGTACTTAATGGGTACTTCTAGTGACAGTGGAAAAACGCCCTCTGTCTGGGTTACAATACCACTTCTTCCAACTCTATTGTGAATGGTGTGAGACTAGTTAATCCTATTTTCCAGACACTTTCATAGCCTAGTCTAATCAATGTGTAATCAGTTTTTCAGAATAAAGCAGCTGGCTATGGCTCCGAAAGGAAAACCAATATTCCCTCTTAAAAGATAACTGTTTTGTCTTGCTTCTGATTGTGTTTTGACATCATATCTGAGCCACTGGTAAGAGAAGTTGCCTTATCCTAAAAAAAAATAATAATAATAAGAGAAAATTTGTCGAGCAACTCATTACACCAGAGACTGTTTTGAACAAAACTTGTAAGACCAAAAGGAAAGTTGTCTTTCTTTTAATCACAAATATTTGTATTACTTTTCAAAAGTCAGTATACTTTAAAAGGTAATTAGTTGGAGCTTGTCTTTTTCCCCAGTTTACTACAAGCGCTGAGCAAAATTGCATAGGGAAAACCTAATTATGATTCTTGAATGCTTTGTAGCTGGCACAGTACCCTGGACATAGCTTCTCATTATGACTTTCTTAAGATGTTTAGTACTTGAATGCCACCATATCTTCAGCTTCAGTACTTTTCTAAATGAGGTCATGCTGCTTCTGGCCTCCATTTTCCATTTGAACTTGCTCCATTGTACATTTTGGATGATGTAAGCAGCTGTTCTCCTCACTTTATTCCCTCAATAGTTATGTGGAGCTTGTTAATGAATAATGATGATAATAGAATAATTTGGAGATGCAGTGAATGGGTTGATGGAGGAGGCTGGCATTTTCACTGACATTTTATCATCTGACACAAATGGTGTTGAGTCAATGCTAGATGTGTGGATTTGTGGATTTGAAGGGCTTGTACGTGCAGTGCCATTTATTGTCCACAGCCTTTTAACAATTTGTCTATTTGGCTGGGATGTTTTACAATATTTGGCTCCATTTAATCATGACCGTGGACTTTCAGTTAGAGTTAATGCAGTAAAGAGGCTTTAGCTTTTGTGCCCCCATCTTGCTGGACCATTAGGAGGACCTCAGTGGCCGATCGTGAACCTTGGGCAGCCATAAGTACAGATTTGTGTGCATATTGTAGGTTATACAGGATTGGTTATATAGGATTAACACCTCTCTGCAGGCAACCCGCCTGTTCATTTCTGCCGCAGTCTATTACTGGATATGTAACTTTTATGTTTTTGTAATAGAAATATATTTTATATCTTGCTACCTTTTCTTTGCTTTGACACTACATGCATAGTAGCAACAACAACTCTGTGTGCAGCCAAGACTGAAGTACCTCTAAATATAACTGTCCAAAGTTGGTGGCACCGTTCAGAGTTGAGTTTGAATAGCATTCTCAAAACAAGGAGTAGCCTAGATTGTGCAGCTCTTCCTATAGGATGACTGCCGTCCCATCCAAAATTGCATATGAACTGCATCATATCATTATTCAGCAGCACTGTATTGGCCTTTTACTAACCCTCCACTGCTCCAGTACATCACCTGCTGCTTCCAAGTTGGAAGAAAATGAGAAACTTGAATGGATAAGAACCCCAAAATCTAACTGCTGTGTTATAAGGCAGTACAATTCCCAGTGCAATTTGCTATGAGTATGAGCAGTCTTGCAACAAAGACTGGAAGAGCTGTAAAGCGCTGTCACTAATCCTCAGCCTGTTGAGTAAGAAACTGTAGTCCGTGGTATCAAAAGCTGCTAGAGAGTAAGGAAGTCCCAACTCCACTGTACCCTGCTGGAAACTTCCTCACCCCATCCATTGTTCTCACAACTTACTCCTTTGCGTTCTAGTGCAGAAGCAAAAACTCTCTGATTTTGCACTCCAGCACAAAGTCACAATTGCCAGTTGCACTTTTGTGTTCTAGCATAAAGGCAGAAGGTTTGTACTCCAGTGCAAAGGCAGGATTACCAGTTATAGTCTTGTTTTCCACCACAAACTCAAGGGGGAAAAATGCAGAGTATTCAGGCATGCTTCCTGTGCTGTGGAAAGCACAGGGATTTCCTGGCTGGTTGCCTCAATCATGCAACGGCACCCTCTTATCCTCCCCTGGAATGCCCAAGTCCTACCTTTGCAAGAACAGGATATGTACACACCTGGGGAAAAACCCCAGGAAACTTAACATGAGAAAAGTCAATGCACTTGCCCCGTGCTAAGAAACATTGTGAAAACAATGTGGACTTGAAATTAAATTCTGAACTTCAGAAGTGTAACATATCTTCCTACTGTGGAAACACAGTATAACTTCTCTGAGTACATGGGGCAACTTATCTGTAGCAGGACTCTAAGGGTGTTTTTCCACTGTCACTAAAAGTACCCATTAAGTACCCATTAATGGGTATGTAATGGCATTTTTGTACCCATTAATGGGTACTTAACAGGTACTTCTAGTGACAGTTGAAAAATACCCTAAGTCAGTCTCTGCAGCCAAATCATGTTATACAAAATTTCCAGGAATACGTTATAAAGGGAAGTAATGTTTTGCCAGCCGTGTTTGAATTTTATAAATTCTCCTCAAAACATGTTAATAACTTGATTCTATTGTGTCTCTTTGTTGGTACTGTTAGTGCTGTCAGCAGATTTTGATGGATCTTCCTAATAATATAATATAGATCTTAGATGTATGATAATATATGCTCCTAATAATTAGTTTATTTTACTTTTAATAAGAAGTAGAGTGGATATTAAGATTATTTAAGTGATTACTAATAAATTCTTTATTTGTGTTACACTTTGCGAAATACAACAGCTAGCTGACTTTGTAATCAATACTGATGATAAATATTTATTTTTATATGTATAAATATAAATAAATGTTTATTTATAAATATATATAAACATTAGCAGAATTCAGAATGTATTTCGAGGGGCAGGAAGTGCACTGAAATAAGTATAAATGTAAAATTCAGTTTCTAGATTTTTTTGTATTGCATAAATAACTTCCGCAACTTTAGTAATGGTCTTTTCTTTTTATGGCCATCTGGAAGTATACTATCTCATGGGGATCTTGCTGCCTTGTTAATCATTATTGTGCTCTTTGTTAAATGGAGCATTTCTTGAATATTTCCTGCTGTGAAAATGGAGTTCTTTTAGTATAAGGCATAGCAGCCAACACTAACTTTCTGAACATTCTACTATATTATCCATAACAATTTAAATGCTTTCTGTGCACTTTGGAATTCTCTAGAGGAATGAATGGTATATCCATGTACTAGTAGGAAGGAAGCATCCTTTCAAAAGCAAATGTTTGTTTCATTTCCATTGGTGAACATGAACTGAATGTCAGTATATTTTGAAACAGGTGACCGTGGATGGGGGAAGTACATTCATACCAAGGTGTTTTCTGGTGCAACATTATTGTATGCCTTAAAACAGTCTTGTTGGAGAATAGAAGGTCTAATAATAGTTTTAAAAGGCAATTACTTTTTATTGTACAGTACAGATAACAAAAATGAAGTGGAAATCTTAAGGGCTGGTACAACTTGATGAAAAGACTGGGTCAGGGTGCATGATAAGTATTAGGAAGTTAATTAACACCACAGTTTAATGGTAAGAATGGCTTAAACATAAAGTACTTAGGAATAATTAGATTGGGGTATCTAATTATGGACTTCACCGTGTCACAGAACTACATTTCCTATTATATCTTAAAAACAATCAGGCTGACAGGTTTAGCAAGATCTAGTGATTCACACAGCAGCTGATCCTGACAAGACTATTTTCATGAAGTCCCAGGTTCCTTGGGGGAATAAAGCAGATTTCGACAAGAAGGATCAGAAGCCGTCAGGATTCTGCTGTTGAGCATAGCAGTAATAAGTGCAGTTTTTTTGTCAATTAAAAGAAGACAGGATTCCATTTAATACTCAAAGTTTTTATTGGGTGAATAGGAGTTAACACCAGAGTTCTTACACATCCATAAACAAGTTTTACAGTCAACAGATTGAGATCCAAAAATGAGTTTCTAGTTTGCTCAGTTGCTAAAAACAGGATTTGAGCTGAATGTCTGAGTTTATTAAAACATCTCAGTGTGCTTCACTAACTGGAAATGATTTATACTTCTGTTGTCCTCTAGTGCTGTGCTTATTATCGCTGGAGTGGCAGTGTTGTGTTGCTTATAGAGTTGTCATATAAAGGACTGGCTGTGGTTCTTTACTTTCAACAGGCCAGTTATGTGCAAGTTACAGAGGAGCTCTTTTAATTTACCTCATTTGTAGTAAGTTTTGGGTTGTTGTGCCATGTTCTGAGACAAAAACTGCTACAAATAAGATTGAAACAGGCTGTGAAAGCCTACATCCGACAATTTTTTAATTTATGTTTATGCGTCTCTCATGGACCAAATGAGAAATCTTTGAATGTCTGAGATTATTAAAACATCTCAGAACCATTTGATTTTAAAGAAATGTACTCTTCAAAAGTAAATCAAAACTATTTGTCCCATTTGCCCCATTTTAGGTCAGTTGGAGGAATTTAGATAGCCTCTTGCAAATGTTCCTGAATATCAGGATCAATAAAATACCAAGAGTGCCTTTAGGTATTACCTTCAGGTATTATACCTTGTCCTTTTTCCATCACAGGAACTAAACTGATGTATTTTTGGCTCATATAATGGTTAACTAGCCAGACACTGTCCAGATGTAGACCTGCTGAGATTTGACAATGAATGTGTATCTATATTTAATACTGCAGTATAAAGAATATATTTTTTGTGCTTCCTGTTATGAAATGACAAGCGTAGCCTTCAAAAAAAGGAAACTGAATACAAAAAATATCAAAAGTTGTCCCAAAGTCCATTCAATTGCTCCTGTAGGCCTTTTGTTTTTATGCCTTATTTAGTGTATAACAGCCTCACATGAAAATCTGTATAGCAGGCATAAATAAAATCCCCCAAAGTCATTATGGCCTAAATCTTGACAGAAGATGATAAAGATTTTTGTTGCTGGGTTGACTGAATGGTTGCCTGCATGGAGAACTCCATTGGAACCTTTGTGTAGTTTTCTTGGCAGAGATACAGAAGGTTGAGGATCGAACCGGCAACCATCTTCTTTCTAGACTGTTTGCTCCACTGCTGAGCTATAGCCACTTCCAAAAGTAAAGATGCCATTGTTAAAAATGTAGTGATTTTTTAGCCATTCTGTTTTAACCTTATTTTTGGGTCATCTTTTTACTTGATCATTTGCCTAAGGAAAAACTGTTAGAATCGAAACCGAAGCTGTCATATCAAGATACACACATAATGAACTTAAGCGAGCCTATAATCGTATCGTTGTATTCTTTACCTTCACTTGTTCTGTTTTATTTTGTTATTCCTTGGTTGTCGTGCCTGTTAAAGCTCCTTTAAACAGTGTTTGCCTCTTCATTGCTCACCTAGTCCAGCATCTTGTCTCACACAGTGGCCCACCCATTGCTTCTGGGCATCTCAAGCAGAAGGCAAAGACAAAACCTTCACCTGCCCTCAGACACCTTCAAATGACCTTTAGAGACATCTTGCCTGTCTCTCCAACCTGGAGGCAGTACCTAGACATCAGTTCTAGGAGCCACTAATAACACCTGCCCTCCATGAATTTGTTTAATCCTTTCTTAAAGCTATCCAGGCTGGTTGCTGTCACCATCTCTTCTAACGTAACAGCATTTATTATAATGCCCCTTTCACCAAAAGGCGGAACAAAATAGCATATACAATCATTACCTCACCAGAGGAATATAACAAATAAAGAAATTCAATAAATAAAACATCAAATATACACTATAAATAATATACAAAATTCTAATAAGTTATGAAATTTAAGAAATTGCAGTGCACAGTACCAAATAAAAATAAACAATAATAGGACCAATTAATATAAGACAAAGGAGAAACTAAACAGAAGTTGCAGCAGAAGCAGTAGAAGCAACCAGTTCAGGTGATTTTCTGTTCTTTCATCCCCACCTGGAACTTAACACCTAGAGGAGGTTATGGAAAAGGCTCCAAGCCCACAGTTGCAGCGTGGGATCCAATTGTTTCTCACCCCTCTAGTAGTTAATACCATAGACTAATGACCCTCTGGTTAAAAAATACTTCCCTTTGTCAATCCTAACTCCTGCTCATCAGCTTCATAGAGTAGCCCTTGGTTCTAGTATCTGTGTGACAAAGAAAATAATTTTTCTCTATCCACCTTTTCCACACCTTGCATGATTTATATACTTCAATCAGGTCAACTTTTAATTACCATCTTTCAAAGCTGAAGAAGCCTAGAAATAACAAAGACCTTTCAACCCTTTGATCATTCTTTGTTTCACTTTTCCCAGTTCCACAATATCCTTTGTGAGGTGGGGTGACCACCAGAACTGTACAGAATATTCCAATTGTGGCCTCATCATAAAGAGCACAGTGATGCTTGGCTGATTTTTTTATTCTTTTCCTAATTGCACCTTGCATTTAAATGGTCCGCCCCCAGAGACTTATGGAATCCGAGCAATTCCTGAATGCTCTGGGGGATTTTCTGGTTGGCATGACTGGCGCTCCTGTCGAAGCCCTGGTTTCTCTCTGGAATCAGGAGATGAGCAGGGCTATTGACATGATCGCTCCCAAGTGCCCTCGGCATGCTTGTGGAGCCCGAAAAGCTCCTTGGTACTCCATGGAGCTGCGGGCTATGAAACAGGAAGGTCGACGGCTAGAGTGCAGGTGGCGTAAATCCGGCTGTGAATCTGACCGAACACAGGTTAGAGCACACTATTGTGCCTACCATGTGGCGGTGACGGCGGCGAAAAAGAATTTTTTCTCCGCCACCATTGCGTCCTCGAGTAGCCGTCCAGCAGAGCTTTTCAGAGTAGTGAATGGCCTCATAAAACCAAGCTCAAAGAAGTATGAGCCAGGGCCAAGCAATATCTGCTGTGACAAATTTGCAAAGCACTTTGAGGACAAAGTCGCCCAGATTCGTAGGGGATTGGATGTCACAATTGGACAGACTCCAGATGAGGCGTCCAGAGAACTGTCTGGTCCTGTTTGGTTGGATCAGTTTCAATTGTTGCAGCCTGAGGACGTGGACAAGCTACTTGCGGGGGTACGGCCGACGACGTGCTCTCTAGATCCCTGCCCCTCATGGCTGATAAAGACTAGCCGACAAGGTATGACCGGGTGGATCCAGGAGGTAGTGAACGCCTCTCTGAGGGATGGGGTGGTTCCACTGGCCCTGAAACAGGCTGTGGTGCGCCCCCTCCTGAAGAGAGCCTCCCTGGATCCAGAAGATCTAAACAACTATCGCCCGGTAGCTAACATACCTTTCTTAGGCAGGGTTCTGGAGAGGGCTGTCGCTGTTCAACTGCAAGCATGCTTGGAAGAAGCTGATTATCTAGACCCATTTCAATCTGGCTTCAGGCCCGGTTATGGCACAGAAACCGCCTTGGTCGCCCTGGTTGATGACCTTATCCGGGAGAGAGACAGGGGGAACGCTACCCTGTTGGTTCTCCTGGACCTCTCAGCGGCTTTTGATACCATTGACCATGGTATCCTTTTGGAGAGACTACGGAGTTTAGGAGTGAGAGGCAATGCGTTGCACTGGTTCTGCTCCTATCTCCGGGATAGATCTCAGATAGTGACTGTGGGAGACACTGTTTCGACACCCTGGGAACTCACCTCCTCAGGGGTCGATCTTATCTCCCATGCTATTTAACATCTATATGAAGCCATTGGGAGAGGTCATCCGGAGATTTGGAGTGAGGTGTCATCAGTATGCAGATGATACGCAGCTCTATCTCTCTGTACCATCTGAATGAGGAGAGGCGGTTGAAGTGCTTGACAGGTGTCTGGAGGCAGTAATCGGCTGGATGAGGGTGAATAAATTGAAGCTGAATCCAGACAAGACAGAGGTGCTGTGTGTCACAGGGTCTCGGGTCCGGGTAGTTGGGAGATACCCTGTCCCTGATGGGGCTGCAATGCCCTGGAAGGGACAGGTGCGTAACTTGGGGGTACTCCTGGACTCTGCACTAACACTTGAAGCTCAGGTGGAGGCCGTGGCCAGGAGTGCCTACTCCCAACTATGGCTAGTCCGTCAACTGAAGCCACTTCTGGATAGAGACGACTTGGCCACAGTTATCCATGCTCTGGTAACCTCTAGATTGGACTACTGTAATGCGCTCTACATGGGGCTGCCCTTGAAGACGGTTCGGAAGTTGCAGCTAGTGCAAAACGCAGCCGTGAGAGTGCTGACTGGAACATCTAGCCGGATGCACATCACGCCGGTTCTTAAAGAACTGCATTGGCTGCCAATTCGCTACCGGGCCCAATTCAAGGTGTTAACGCTGACTTATAAGGCCCTAAATGACTTGGGCCCCAAATATCTAAAGGAACGCCTTCTCCCATATCGACCTGCCCGTGCCTTAAGATCAAGTGGCGAGGCCCTCCTGGTTGTCCCACCACCTTCAACAGTGAGGTTGGTGGGCACCCGGGAGAGAGCCTTTTCTGTGATGGCCCCCAGACTGTGGAATAGCCTCCCCCTTGAGGTGCGTCAGGCCCCTTCCTTATATATATTTAGGAATGCAGTAAAGACGCACCTCTTTGCCCTGGCCTTTGGCTAAGTTGTTAATGTTCCCTCCCTCAGTACAGACATTATCATTTTAAACATGTTGTGTATTGTTTTATATGTACGGAAATTTTTAACGTCTTTTAATGTGTATTCTGTTTTAATTTGTTGTTTTAAAGTTGTAACCCGCCCAGAGACCTTCGGGTATGGGGCGGGAAATAAATAAATAAATAAATAAATAAATAAATAAATAAATAAATAAATAAATAAATAAATAAATAAATAAATAAATAAATAAATAAATAAATAAATAAATAAATAAATAAATAAATAAATAAATAAATAAATAAATAAATAAATAAATAAATAAATAAATATTAATAAGTAACCTACAGGCTACAAAGTATTAATGCATTAAACCATAATTTGAAATGAAGTATATGTTAGAATCTGGAGAAATAAAGCAGATAGTGGAATCCTTACACTCTAGACTGGTCAACTGTTACAAGTTCACAAGGGTGAACTGTTACAAGTTTAAACCAGAAATGGCTCTCCAAACATTGTTGCACACCAGGCCATTTTGCATTAGGCCCAGCTAGTTTGACCAGTAGTCAAGGATGATGGGAGCTGTTCGCCTAGCTTCAAATTCATCACGCCTAGTAGCTTGTGCAGCTGTTTGCTGTTTAGCTAGCAAGTCATAAACTTGCAGAGAAGACATTTATTTTTACCACCTTTTGTTTTTGTTTTCACAGCAGATGTACCGTTTAATATGCTGGATGTGATGGAAATTTGCACTTGCTGCAAAGTTTACAGAAATATTTTGCCAAAAAAAATAAAATGTAAACTAGAATATCACCTTTGGAAGGAAGTGCCTAGGTATCAGCTACATGCTGTTATGCTTTCCAGATCCTGGAAAGGCATTGGGAAGGTTGACAAATCTCTTTTGATAGATTTGCCCTTAGCATTCACAGTTCATGTTCCAAACAGCATAAACAGAATGTGTGAAAATTACTATGTAGTGTCATAAAGGTGGTGAAGGGGAGGTTAGCAAAGTTTATAGTACTTTTTTTGAATGATGATGCATCTGACGTCCTAGTCATCCATTATGTTTCTCTCTTTTTTTTGTAGGTTCTGAACGATGAGCAACATGGATTTCAATGATGCCACTTGGAGCTTCCTGCACTACGGAATGGATTGATGAAATCAGCTAAGAATCTAATAGTTGACTGGAAGAGACATACAGCAGTTGCACCTCCTTGTTTGAAATAAGCATAGTGGAAACGGAACCATCCCCCCCCCCTTGCTTTTCTTATTTTCTGCCTCTTCGGAAGAAGACAGTGCCATATTGTCCTATTCTTTTGATTTAAAGTACATCAGCTTTCAAGACAGATGGTCTGTCGCAAGCGGTGGGATGCCTGTGGAGAACATCATAATGAAGTAGCAAACTGGTAGTGCTGCCGCTGCCTAATTGTCAGGATCACAGCTGACAGAGCTACACTACCCATTGTGCCCTTCCTTAATCAGGCCAGGAACAGCAGGGTGGACATGGCTGGCCCCTTTCACAACTTGCTGATATTGTTCCTTATTTTTCAAAGCAACTCTTTGGCCTTCCGAAGCCCACTTTCTGTCTTTAAGAGGTGGGTTCTGTTGAAAAATATATTCTTATTAGTATGTTGAACAGGATGTGCAGGGAGCTTAAAATTGAATCTCAAAGCAAATTTTTAAAAAAGAAACCTTTTTTTGAAATTCTGCTTGTGTTTACTATAGGTGAATGCTAATATCATTTGTTGGAATGTTCATTGCACTGTAAATTTTGGTTCATTGGTGACATTACTTCTATAGTTGTATAAAATATGCGTGATCCTGACATGTTTTATACTAAGTGATTTTAAATTTCTCATAAAAATCTTCTTCCTTTAAAAAAAAATACAAAGTAACTCATCAGCTGTATGACCAGCCTTTTGGATGATGTCTGCTCATATTTTTGGATGATCTGTTAAGAAAATTGAACCATATTTACTCACCAGACAGTATGGTTCTATGTGCAGTGTAGGTCCTGAAATTACCACATCAAATTTTTATCCATAGGAATAATTTGTATTCATTTTGCATCAGAGGCTACCTTACTACTCCAAAACTAGTAGCATGGGTTTTTTTATTCCAAAGTTGCACATAGCAAAATATACAGTGCATTGCAGAGAACGTTTGATATCAAGAGAAAAAAGTATATTATTCATTTACATTCTGTTTTCCCTTAACCTTAAAATTCAAGGGCACATAATATAAAGGGGTTAAAAAAAAGCAGAGAAAAGATATTTAGGTCTCTGGAGAACTGGACAGGTATGAAATGCAAACATTGTAAAAGTATTTTCTGTCATTTGAGTGGATGTTAGCCTAGGGGTAATCTGTGTCAAACACCACCAGCATAATAGTTTCCATTAATACATGTGAAAGATTGAGGATTTTGGGTTAGTATGAAGATACTTTTACTTTGAGTGTGACCTCCCATGAACATAATATCTTGAACCATGCAGATCTGGAACTTTTTCTAATTTTATAAAAGAGACTTTTAAAAATTATTCTGTACAGAGAAGTGATAAAATGCCTGCTTCCTTTTTGTTGATTTGTTCCCTACTGGTCTACTAATGTATTGCAGTAAATCTTTCTGTTCCATTCTACTTTGTTCCTGTTCTGTAGTCCCATGTTGTCTGGAGATATCAAATTTATATTGGTAAATAATATGCCTATACCAATTTTCTAAAGTCCATTTATTATAATCTTTCCAAACTCTTGTTGTAGATAAGACAGACAACCACATTTGGGGTGTTTTTCCACTGTCAGAAAGTACCCATTTTTGCACCCATTAAGGACCCATTTGGGTGTGAGCCGGATAATTCCATTTCCACCATGGTACCCATTTGGGACCTGATTCTTTCGACTGCCGCTGGGGAAATCCGGATCAAATGGGTACTTTCTGGCCTTTAATCCGGATTTTCTGTAGACCCCATTAATAGGGTCTACAATGGGGTCTTCAGGCAGAAAATCCGGATTAAAGGGAGCCTGTTTCCACACTTGTGTGGCAATGGAGTCTAGAGGAGGCTCGGGGGAGGGGGCACCCATGGGGGGGGAGCCCTAAAACCTAAGCTTCAAAGTCATTTCGAAGTCACTTCGAAGTCTGTGCAAAATAGCTCCGGAGTGTTCTTGAAGTCTGTGCTGATCTTCAGAGTGAACTTCGAAGTGACTCCGAAGTCACTTCGAAGTTCACTCCAAAGATCAGCACAGACTTCAGTGGAGCTGTTTTGCACAGACTTCGAAGTGACTTCGAAATGACTTTGAAGCCACTTTGGAGATTGCACCCCGTGTCCACCCAAACACCTGGGGAGACAAGCAGACGCCTCATGGGTAGATCCGGATTTCCAGATGGGTGCTCCAGTGTTTCCACGGCAGGGAAGCTAGCACCCATTGCTACTGGATGCTAGACCACCCATGGAAACACATTGGGTACTTCCCTTAATCCGGATCTACTAGATCCAGATTAAGGAATTTACCCATTCCTTAGATCCGGATGTTCTTAGATCCGGATTAAAGGAGCATGGTGGAAAAACACTCCAGGTTACACAAACATAGAAATTAACTATTCAGAAATCAAATGCTGAAGACCAACCTATACCCCTCCAATAAAAAGGCCTCTCTCGTGCATGCCTTATCTCTTGTAATCTCAGGGGACAATGACACTACTGGCACAACCTTCCTTTCTAATTTTAATGCAGAAACAGGTCCATAAGAGAGAAGATGTGTTCTTAGAAACTCAAGGCCTCTTTGTAAATTAATATTGAAGAAGTTTAATACAAACATATAAATCCTTCAACATAAGTAGAACTTAAAAGCAACAATAAACAGTGTGTGCAACTTGCAGTGGTTAAATTCAGGAGAATATCATGATTAATGGGAGAGCTTGAAAAACCAATAACATTACAGCCCTCCTGTTCCCTCCTGACAATGCTTATTAACCAGGTTGACAGGAACAGGATCATTGTTGTAGCCACAACAATGGGTTGCAGTAGACAATGATAACAATTTGTATCACCACCATCCTCTTGGAGACTTAACTGAAAAATGGGAGATCAGCCACTGGGAGTCAATTGTCTAGGGAAGAGTCTACTGTAGTCTACTTGAAGGCTGAGAGCACCTTCACCTTTTCCCAAGGAATTCATTACTCTACTTTGGCTAGCTTTTAGCCACAGTCCTTTGGTTAGACTTTATCAAGCATGAAGGAGAAGGCCAAGTTTGAGTGGCTGAACCCATGCCTACAATCTAACTGTATCTTTGAATCCACTTCAAAAATGCTCCTGGGCATCTCAAGCAGACAAGGACAAACCTTTCCCTGCTCTTGAATCCCAGAAAATGGCCTTAGAAGCATCCTGCTTCCACACACCCCAGCCTGAAAGATGTACCTAGGCATTCATTCTAGTAGCCATTGATACATCTGTCATCCATATATTTGTCTAACTCTTCCTTAAAACCATCTAGGTTGGTAGCTGTTACCACCTCTTCCATAAACCGATGACCCTCTGGGTGAAGAAATACTTCCCCTTGTCAAATCAGATTCTCCTACCCATCAGCTTCATAGAGTGCCCTCTCGTTCTAGTGTTGTGTGATAGAGAAAAGAAATTTTCTCTATCCACCTTTTCTACACTATGCATAATTTTATATACTTCAATCAGGTCCCCTCTTAAATGACGTCTCTCCAGACTGAAGAGGCCTAGACATTGCACCCTGGTTTCATAAGGGAGGTGTTCCAGACCCTTAATCATTCTGGTTGCCCTTTTCTCAATCTTTTCCAGATCCACAATATCCTTCCTAATTATTCCCAGCATTGTATTAGCTTTTTTCGCTGCTGCTGCTGCTGCACACTGGGTTGACACCTTCATCAAACTGTCCACCAAAACCCTGAGATCCCTTTCCTTGTGTGTTGTAGAAAGCTCAGACCCCATCAGTTTATAGACATAATTTGGATTTTTGGCCCCGATGTGCATTACTTTGCACTTATTAAGATTAAAGCACATTTGCCACTTTGTTGCCCAGTCACCGAATGCTAAGAAATCCCTCTGGAGCTCTTGGCAATTTCTTTTGGTTTCTACGTGCTAAATAATTTAGTACCATCAGCAAACGTTGCTATTTTACTATGTACCCCTTCTTCTAGATCACTGATGAATAAATTAAAAAGCATTGGTCCCAACACTGAGCCTTGAGGGACCCCACTTTTTACCTCTTTCCACCCTGAGAATTTGCCGTTTATTGCTACTCTCTGCTTCCTGCCCTTAAGCCAGTCACAAATCCAGGACAGAACCTGTCCTTTTATTCCATGGCTGGGTTGATGAGTTTACTCAGTAGCCTTTGACGTGGGACTTTGTCAAAAGCTTTCTGAAAGTCCAGATAGACAATGTCTACTGGTTCACCTTTATCCACGTGTTTATTGACACTCTAAAAGAATTCAAAAAAAGTTTGTGAGGCATGATTTATCTTTGCAGAAGCCATGCTAGCTTTTGTTCAGCAATTCTTGCTCCTCCATGTGCACACTAATTTTGTCTTTAATGATGGTTTCTATCACCTTACATGCTACCTTCCAGTCCCTGATGTTAGGGAAATATTATATATTTTTGCTAGCAGGTTGGCAATTTTGTATTTGAGTTCCTTAAGGACTCTTGGATGAATACCACCTGGTCCCGGTGACTTGTTAATGTTTAGTTTATTGAGACATGCAAGGACCTCTTCCTTGGTTATCTCTGTCCGGTTTAATTATTCAGAAAATATAGGCTCAGCTACTGGCATGTATCCTCTGTCTTTCTGTCTGAATACGGAGGCACGTACCAGTACCAGAAAACTGCAGTTCAATGCTGAACTGACAGCTGGCGCAATAAAGCACTGCATGGACAGTTCTTGGAGAAAATCGAAGGCAAAGTGGACATGGATAAGACCTGGTCTTGGCATACAAATGGAACATTGAAAAAGGAAACAGAAGGACTGATTCTTGCTGCACAAGAACAAGCAGTAAGAACAAATGCCATCAAAGCCAGAATTGAAAAATCAGGAGAAGATCCAAAGCGCTGACTCTGCAAAGAAGTTGATGAAACAATCGACCATATACTCAGTTGCTGCAAGAAGATCGCACAAACTGATTACAGGCAGAGACACAATGCTGTAGCACAAATGATCCACTGGAACTTGTGCCAAAAGTATCATCTGCCAGTGGCAAAGAGCAGGCAAAACTACTTTGGGACTTCAGGCTTCAGACTGACCGAAAATTGGAGCATAACACCCCTGATATTACAATCTTTGAGAAAGAGAAGGTGTGGATTGTCGCCGTTGCTATTCCTGGTGGCAGCAGTATTGAGGAGAAAGAGTTGGAGAAGCTCACCAGATATGAAAACCTGAGAATTGAACTTCAGTGACTCTGGCGAAAACCAGTGAAAGTGGTCCCAGTCATCCACGCACACTAGGTGCGGTGCCAAAAGGTCTCAGTGGGCACCTAAAAACCATTGGCATTGAGAAGATATCCATCTGCCAACTACAAAAAGCCACTTTACTGGGGTCTGCTCGTATAATTTGCCAATACATCATGCAGTCCTAGGTGCTTGGGAAGTGCCCAACTAGTGATATAATACGAAATCCAGCATAGTGATCTTGTTTGCTATGTGTAACTGCTGTTTTTACATAATAATAATAATAATTAGTAATAAATACCTCCACTTTCAGTGGCACTTGAAACAAATCACCATGGCCAGATGTGTCATGACATCCTAAGTTCTTGGGAAGAACCCAACATGTGATGAAGACCAACACCAACTAGTGGTGGTTGTGCTATACTGTTATTTTGCGTGTTGTATAGTAATAATTTCTGCTCTAAGTTTAGTCAAGGATGAAATGATGGACACCACTATCATTGCCACTGCATATTTTCAGTCAGATTTACATGGGCATGTCTACCTTTTAGAATCACAGAGGTTTTTGGTCCAGCTTGAATATCAGTAGTAAAGTGATTATTGTATATTCTGGTATATAAGACTGCTTTTTAACCCAGGAAAATCTCAAAAGTCAGGAGTCGTCTTATACGCCAGGTGTCGTCTTCTTATATGGCGAGTATATCCCAAACTCTATATTTTAGCTGGGAAAGTTGGGGGTCGTCTTATACGTCCAGTCATCTTATACGGCAGAATATATGGTAGGCTTGAGAGACAGGAAAATAGGAACCACTCTGTACAGCTTCTGAAACTTGCCAATACTAGAAGAATTCGAAAGGAGGATGTGTCTAGCAGTTCTTATTTCCCAGTTTCTGCAGGTCAGCTTTATTACTTGAAAGCCTGCAATGGACAAGATCCTCTGTGGTTGGAAAGGCAGCAACTCTTAGAAGTCTATCTGTGCATTTATAATAGGAATATATACACATTGGGAATTGTGTGGTATGTCAACATATTATGTTCTTTTATAGTAATACAGTCAACGAGTATTGTGGTTAATTAGATAAATGAAACAATATCTTATGTTAAGTTGTTTTATGGTTAGAAGTGCTCCAGGAGTTTGCTTCTTTTGACTTGGGTCTGTACTTTGTCCTGCCACTTCTGTTGTGTGTACCTTGCTTCACAAAAGTGTTTCAGAAAAGGTCAGAATCAGCAAGACCATAATGCTTGCTTGGCTGGTTGATTCTGGTTTTTATTTCCTATTATTAATATATGATAAACTAATTATGTCTTAGCCATCAAATGACCTGGCTGAATTGCTGGCTCAATTCTCAAGCAGATTTCCTAAGACAGTTCGACAAGGTACTCAAATGCTAAAGCCTCAGTGGAAATTAACTGAGTGCCTTAATTAGTCTTATAGGGCCATAAAAGTGCATTATAAAATGCATGACACTTTTTCTCATCTCTTCTTAATTTTAGGTATAAGGACACAGCCAGGTCACATTCTAATGAATGTCTTGGCAGCAACAGACAGCTGGTCCCTTTAAGCTTATCAGATTTTGCATTGGACATCCGCATGCCTGGGGTGACACCTAAGCAGGTGAGAGTATACAAGCTTTTGAACAAAATCATTTTTGTCTCTTACAGTTGGAATCTCAGTGTGTTTCTATGAGTGCAGTTGCCCTGTAGTGACTCGGTGACCCTAAGATGGACTCCATGTGGAGGTTGACATTCTTGCAATTGTTACTACCAGGAAATCTGAAGGCTTGTTTGAAACCTGTTGACTCTGGGATGATCTTACATTAGACTTTGGTGAATATTGTGCTGCTGTGTGAATACCATCATAGAGAATCTGAAAAGAATTGTCAAGGAACCCCCTTCTCTCCCCCCCCCAGTATTCTCTCTAGAAAAGTTCTCAAAATTATACCAAAAGCAAATATGCCTGTGTTCACACATAACAAAAGGGATGCTCAGAAACACAGTATGTGTTCCCAAACCTTTTATAGGGCTGCATCCAGACGTCAGATACTTATTCCACTGTATTTGGATATTCTGAAATAAAGCATGGCTATTCAGGAATATCCAAATATAGAAGAATAAGTAGCCAATGTCCTGTGTCTTGCATGTTTCTGTATAAAATATTGTTGGAATGTGCTCTGTGAATCAGTCACTATGAGAACATTTTGTTTAAGGAGAAATTTCAAAAGGTGTATGTGTTCACAAATTATGCTTATGTTAAACAGCAGTTGCTCTTCCGGGTTAATTTTTCTTTTACTGGAAATTATAGAACAAGCTAGACATGATTGTAGCTGTCCACTTCTTATATAGATGGAATGAAAGCAGGCCTCAGAATGGGCCCTTTTATATTTTCCCCCTTTGGCACAAACCCCTGTGGTTCTGTTTTTTTCTTTTTAGAGTAATCTTAGTATTGGAATATTCATCACTACTTAGGCACACACAGTAGCAGTCTATGAGGGTTCTAAATGATACCCTATCCTGTCATGTGGGACAGCAGAATGATTCTCATTCTGACACAAAATTGCCTTAAATATCACCACAGTAAACATGGATCTTCATGCCAGAGTTAATGTGAATCTTTGTAGCTTCCTGGCATTATTTATGCTTCAAGGTTGTTTCTGTGTTATTTAGAAAGGATTTCCCTAACTCCTATCATTTTCAGGTTCTCTCTGGAAGTGACATTTGTTTTCTCAGTTTGGAAGAATTATCAAATATCTTAGGTACTTTGTTTACAAGAAAAAAGATTCATTAGCCATGGGAAGTTCTCTGTGGGGACAAAACACACTATAGCATGAAGGAATCTATATTCATCTGGAATAATCTGAAGCTTTGTCACCAGGTTTCTATGTAGCCTGAATACAGGTAAGTACTGTACAAAAATTAGGGAACAAAAAAATATTTATCTGAGTAGAACAGTGGGCATTTTACCTCAAGACTAGTGATGTTTCAAAGCACAAGGATAATCTTTAGAATTACTTCTGGTTAAGAATCGGAAACTGCACTGGTCTCTTACAAATATTTGAATTTCTTAGCTCTGTAGTGCCTCCTGGTATATATTGTACTGATATGTAATAGGAAACTGTCTTTTCCCCTCTGTATTGAGCTGCTCAAAACAATATCAGAGAAACAGAATGATAAATAACTACAGATCATGCAGTGCAACAAAATCAATCCATTCCTTTCATTAATTTTTACATGGAAACAGTGCATGAAAGTGTTTTTATCTTATAGTGAAGCACATATGACTTTGTAATCATGATTTGAGAAAAAGACCAGGTTAGTGTAACCTGTTAAATGTCAGGATTCATCTTACTCAGGATGAGTACTACCTAAACTAAGCAAAAGTTCTATTAAAAAAACGTGCAGGGCAATTCATAAAAGAAAATAATATGGTCACAATTAAAATATAAGAGCAGCAAGAAAAATAGACTGCAGCCCTTCCTGCATTGAGGGCGGAATAGAGCTAGATCAGTAGATCCAGATTCACTGACATGTGGAGGCTAGATGAATACCATTTGCACAGATAGCACTAATCTGGATTGCCCCTTCCAAGGTTGAGTATCTCATGCAGTGGAGTGTGAGCTTCACAGCTGTTTCCTCTCCAGCAGCTAGGATTGGCAGATCCTAGCCATGGAGCATGGGAGGGAGGAGATTTTTGGTGGCATGCTGTTACCCAGTATTAGGGACAAAATGACACCTTAGATCTGCTTACAGCATAACCAGCAAGATTTATTTATTATCTAGATTTCTGTCCTATACCTAAAGGTCTCAGAGTGAGGGACAGTAATACACTACGCTTTGGAATTTGGTTGAAAAATGTATTATGGTCAAATTCATATTTTGTGAGTGAGTGAGTGAGTGAGTGAGTGAGTGAGTGAGTGAGGGAGGGAGGGAGGGAGGAAGGAAGGAAGGAAGGAAGGAAGGAAGGAAGGAAGGAAGGAAGGAAGGAAGGAAGGAAGGAAGGAAGGAAGGAAGGAAGGAAGGAAGGAAGGAAGGAAGGAGTTGATAGATAAATCCTAGGAAGAAAATGACACTGAGAAATGAAGCAAGATCATATTGCTGCAAGAGCCATGACATCTAAGTAATCTAAGACAAACAGCTGGATTTTCATAACACCTGCAAATATGTCACAGCAGGATATTGAGTGTTCTAGTATATGATTCACTGGAATAGTTGCTAATAAACCTCATGCAACTTGGAGCAACAAGACTGGTAATTTGAAAATGTAGTGGAAAGGAAGAAGCTTTCTTTGCCATTTCACACTGTCACACTGGTGCAATGATATATTCTGATGTATTCATTCAGCTTCATGCTCTGGCCAGCGTCTAATCTGCTTTGTTTCCCAAAGCACCTTAGAATACCAGGAGACACTACAGGGCTTTTGTGACTGGAAAAAAAATTAAATTATTTAAACAGATTGATGCATCTTAACCTCCCAGGATTTCTGTATTATCTTAAAAAAACACCCAACTCTCATGGTTTCTGGTATTCCCCGATTTCCATATGTCGATTAGCAGATCAACTTTATCATTATCACCGAGAATTTATCTGACTATGATCAAAATGTGTCACTCTGCATGTTGGATCAGTGACAAAATTATTGCGATGGAGGTCCTAAAGTCCTAAGCTGGCTGCCTTGAAGCAGCTACAGCATGATGATGGAATTTAGATATTCCACTTTTCCAGTGATTTTAAGTGCTTCCCCTAACAGCATACACTCACCAGCATAGCCAGGGACCTTGCTGGGCACCAGCTATAATAGCAACATTCTAAATTTGTTGTCTTGGTCCAGCAGCAAATACAGACCTTCAAAGTCAAGTTCAGAAAGGAGCTCTCCACACAATTGAGATGGAAAGCTTACAGAGCAGTGACACAGTTTGGTTCTGATCTTTCAAACATGCTGTACAAACTCTCTAGATAAGTGCAGCTGCATCATTTCTCCTCCTTCCTTCTTAAGTGCTGAGCAGTATTTTGTCATTGGAATACAAGATCATGGAGCAGGCACATCATTGTTTCAAGGAGCAAAGGGAAAACAGTTTGCAGGCAGTTCCCTCTCAATTGACATACCTTCTGCCAATGCCTTGTTTCCCTCCATGTCACGATCATTCTAGGTGATCTTTACTAGGTGACCCAGTTTGGTCTTGTGATTAGAGGGCTGGACTTCTAGTCACCACGATTGATTCCGTATTTCTCCACGAAACCAACTGGGAGACCCCGGGTGAGTCACAGCTTCCTTTCAGAGCTCTCAGCCAACCTACTTCACATGGTATCTGTTGTGAGGAGAAGAATAGAAAACTTTGTCAGTCACTTTGAGTCTCCTTAAATGGGTGAGAAAAGTGGGGTATAAAAGCCAACTCCTCCTCCTCTTCCCTCTCCCTCTCTCCCTCCTCTTCTGAAGAAACACACACCTAAAATTAACCACAGAGAACATGTCATTTGTAGTGTAAAGTCTTTCCGTATTTAATGCACTGCATTAACTAAAGGTGATGGTAGTGTTTATAATAGTACAAGTTGAATCCAAAACTTGCACTCCTAGCATTATCGCTTTTTCTTGGTTTCTCCCCCAAATTATTGGTAATTTATCAGTATGTCTTTTAAGCAGCTAGCCTTTCCAGTCTACATAGGTCTTTGTCTGATAGCCATATCTAAGCATGCATCAGCAACTATAAAACGGACAACTTTAAGTAGCTAAGGTTCAGTCTTCTGAGAAGATTATTACTTTTTAGTTCAATGGACAGAATAACTGAATCAATTATTGCTGATATCCCTTCATAGAAGTGTTAGGGCAGTTTGCAGCATTGTTTGCAGTGCGTTTTAGGCTGCATCCAGAAAGGATTAAAAATCCATGTGTAATGCACAGCAGCTTTCAATTTGCCAGAGAAGTTTTACAATTCTTTCTGGTATTTGCAGTCTGTAATCCAATATTCTGGTTTAAAAGATAGTGCTTACAAGGACATTCGCTATGGGGCATTCCATTCCTCTATGTTTTCCTGGATATTTGGGTGAACTGTGGAAGAACTTGTGAGAACATGTCTTCACCTGAGAACCATCAGACCTATCAGATACAGAGGGGTTGGGCGCGTGACCAGAAGAATTCTTGCTGCTGCAGCAGAATATTGGCGTATGTGGTGATGAACTACTTCCGCCCAGTAGGACTTTACTTCGAAGTAAAAGTTAACTACGCATTTGTAATGTGATCTGTCAAGGCACCCTTAGTGTTCCGAAATCATTTTGAGCTCTTCAGTAGAGGGGCATATTTGCAAATAATGCAGAAAAGAATCATGGTATGTTTTATGCACAAGCATTCCCAAACTGTTCGTGCTACGAATGTTCATGTAATGTTTGTTTGCAGACTAATATATGAAATGATGACAGAAGATTGCAAAGCAATTGACATTTTCAGTGCTCTTCTATTTTGTTTATTAATAGGGGTATATCCATTAACATAGATGACTATCAACTACTGACAGATAAAGGTCAGCTGCGGAAAGATAAAGAACAATGAGTCAGTGCAATCATTAAAGCCCTCTCTCTTTGCGTGAATTATTTACTTCCAATTGATGAAGCAGACACATTTATAGAGGGCTGAATTTTAAAACTTTGGTCATAATCTTGTTAAATTGGGCCAGTGTTTAGGAACTTTTACACTGCTACCAAATCTAGTGAAGGTGAGATTTAAAACTGTATCCAGATAGCAAGAAGATACTGTCATTAAAGCACTGGTACCGGGGTGGGGGGACGTTCCCTCATGTATTCTAGCAGCCATATCACAGCCCTGCTTCCCCAACACCTCCCCCCGCACACACACACACTTTTTACTATTACTGGAAAACCCAGTGCTGGTTGAGGATTTCCCAACAGTAGCACTTTTTGGATTGCCGACTTCTGCATGGAGCTGCCATGGTAGCTCCATCCAGTGTGCATGTCTCAAGGCTGAAACAAGCATCCACACATGCATGGACATGATGGCAAGCATATCCGGATGCTCCAGATGCCCGGAAGTGTGCATAATTTAAAACCTGTGAAGACCTGTGAAGCCGTGTTGCTTTCTAGCTAGCAAGGGATAATGGCAGGGGATCCATATCAGTTGCTAGCAGGTTATTTGATCACTGTCTGGTAGCAGCTTAAATTCTTGGATGATGGTTTTTATTTTGAGCAGGAGGTATGTTTTGAAGAAGCATTTGGCTACACATCAGCAGCACCATCAACAATGACACAATTCCAGTATTTTGCTACCTGCATTTCTCCCTTAGTAGAAAGGTCTGAATTTACTTTGCTTTGTTGGTTGTTTCGTTTCTGCCTGACACTGAAGCTCTTTGTCAAGGAAGAAGCATAAGGAAGAAATTGTGGATACTACTATATGTTCATACCCATGAACTGAGCTAGATCTAACCACCGCTTTCGTATTTTTCTTGCTTTGCTTCTGTTCATTGTCAGTCAGTTCAAAGGAAGAAGTATTCACTTTTCTAACTCTGCATTGTTCACATTACATATTGGATTCAGAAGTGTTCTTCAAAAGGTGCTTTTCTCCTTTATTAACTGTGGAAAACACTCACAAAAGAATAAATGATTCAGTGTGGAAGCTAAATTCTTTGAAATAATTGTCCTCAAGTGACCATGTCCTCAGACCTAGTTTTAATTGGAATTCATTGTGATTTGTCTTTTCAATCTCTGGAGAAAAAGGCCTTATTTTATTCTTCTTTGGACAAAACCTAGCCTATTGAAGTACATATATTTCTACAGTTTTGCCCAATAGTTTTCTATGACCTAGTTAGCATTGGGTACAAAGTGTAAGTAAAATTGCAGAATTTAGAAGGTAATGTCACATAGAATAGTTTTAATATTCATCTTTCAGAAAATCCTTACGTCCATCATAAGAAGAAATGATGGAGCCACAGGTTCATTGACTTGATGCCATATCCAATAATAATGTGCATTTTTCCTAAAATAAATAAAAAATAAAGAATTGTGATCTAAAGGTTAAGACCTTGAAGTGGAAAGAGGTCCATACTTTCTGACATCCATTTTTTTTGTAGCTTCAGTTAATGTAAACAGTGCACTGTTTATAGGATTTAATAGTGCTGCCGTATCTTATATTAAGAAAAAAGACATATTTGTCTTGAACACTTCCAACAAATTTTGAAAGGAAGAAAGGGTTATATCTGGAATTCATCCCATGCAGTTGTTTTGCCCTTCTTTAATGCAGCTGGAAATAATTGCTTATTTTTGAAATATTAGTTTAAGTTGTCATATTCAAAGCACTAACAGTGGATAACCAATGAACTAGCAAAGGGTATCTGAGACTGGAATATATATAACTTATTTCCATCTTCTGTGAAGGTGTCTGAAATAAGTAATGCCAATACAGAATAGTTGTGTTTCAGTTTGCATTGTAGATGGTTATATATTGTGGCTAATCTTAGGATGCCTCCAGATATCAGCGTCCCTGACACCTTCAGTATCCCTATGCAGGGGCTTCCGGTCCACCAGACTGGCAGATTGGAAGCTTCTCAGGGACATCATATCAGCTTCCAGTCCTCCAGACTGGTGTATCAGAAGTTTTAGTATCCTTGCATAGTAGCTTCCCATTCACCAGACATGAAGCTCCGTTGCCCACATTGGTGGCAGAGCATTGAAAGGTAAGTGCACATTAAAAAGGTGCTGATAAATCAGCACCTTTTTAATGTGCCGGGGGTAGACTATTGTGATGGAAGCAGCAAAGGGACTTATTAGTCTGACTTTCCACTGCTTTCCTTTAAAGGAAGCTTCCCATTAATTTACTTTTGTTAATATTGAGGCCAGATATCCTGACCCAAGTATAGACTTTAACATGTTAAATTTTCTGCGATAGCAGTGCACTACATTTGTGCAGTATTGGAAAAAAAAGTGAATATGAAACAACATATAATGACCTTTGATAGTCTCCACCAGGGTGGGTAGGAAGAAGAATTATATTTTAAATACGTTGTAGTGCTTTGCATTTTTATCATAAGCTGTGATGTGCTCTGAACCTTTGGTGCAATAAACAAACAACCTGTGCTTCAAGGTTATTTATTTTATCTAAGAAGTCTTCCCCCTCAACCTAGTATATACCAAACAATACCTTAGGAAGTACTTAGCTAACTTGGCTAAACACAAAAAGCTAAGCAGAGTAGGATCTGGTTAGTTTTAGGGTGATTTTGCACCTTCACTTCTCTGGGAGAACCGGAAGAAGTGAAGATAGGGGATAATTCCATTGTCTGCACTTTGGAATGCCATATCTATCCCTAACCTCACCAGAACTTGCCTAAGCGCTGGTTAGGTGCAAATCACCATCAATATGGCAGCAATCACAGAAACATGGCAATGTTGATGCAATGATGGGATGACTCAGCACTAATTGTACTTGCACTGCCACTCCCCAGGCTTGATTCAGAGGTCTCCTAGCAGGCAGAGGTGCAAAATGGAGCCATATGTGGCTGCAGGGAGCATAAATGTAGGGCAATTAGAACTGCTCTACATCTACATGTTCTGTGGAAAGTACTGTATGCACAGAGCTGCATCTGAGGAATAAGCTCTGCACAGCTCTTCACATCTGTAAAGTGCTGAGTACATGGACAGTGCTGTAGAAATGAACTAATAACAACAACAACAACAACAACAACAACAACAACAACAACAACAACAACAACAACAACAACAACAACAACAACAACAACAACAACAACAACAACAACAACAACAACAACAACAACAACAACAACAACAACAACAACAACAACAACAACAACAACAACAACAACAACAACAACAACAACAACAACAACAACAACAACAACAGTGTAGGCTCTATGGATTGGAAAGCCCTGGCAGATTGCATGCTAAAGTGGAATTTAAAAATAGCAGCAACCTGAGAAGGCAGCAATGGCAAACCATATAATTTTAGCATTAGGATTTTTAAAAAGGTTTATTGTGCATTTTTAGCGAATTTCTCTTCACCCTTTGCCTCTAGTATCTTCGTTCTGATTTTGGAAAAATACAAGATGGTTTCCTTGACTTAGTTATTATCATATGGAAAAAAAGATAATAATTGCAATCTTGAAAAGCCTTCTGGCCCATTACTCTGTGGGACCAGTAAGGAGCTGAATAATAATGTTTTTAACCTTTTCTGTTGTGTGCATTTTAATAAATTTTGTTAGATGCTAATGTAATCTCACTTGAAACTCCAAGGTTCACCATGGGGTAAAAATGGTCAAAGGTGATTTAAATAAAAGTTGGGGGATGAATGTGCTTATTTTCTAATTCAACATCTGCCTCATCATGAGAAAGTTCCTCTATAGCAATGCTGTTCATTATTTAATGTGATTAAAATTACTGTGTGTAAATTTTGTACTGCTATTCTTAGCCAGTAGAAAATGCTGCTATGAAGTTCTGATTATAAACATAGGTGGAAGAAATATTATGCATAGTTGTAGACTAAAAGTGGCTAACTCTTTGTCTGAGGGAACATGGTGTTGATGTAGCTTTCTGCATCCATTCATCTACTCCGGTGATGGCCAACCTATGACACGCGTGTCACAGGTGACACACCAAGCCCTTTTGGGTGACACACATGGACACCCTTGCACCTGGACGTGTAGTGCTTGCTTGTTCTTGAAGTGTATGAAATACCAACTTTCAATTGAAGATTTAGCAACAAAAGTGTCTAATGTAAAGAATTATTTGTTTTTGCTTTTAATAAAATACATATATCAAAAATATAACTTTTTTACTAGAGCTACAAATATCACAGAATTATGGATATTTCTAGATGTGACACAGCACCCTAGTTAAGCCAGGTTTTCTTGCGAATTTTGACACACTGAGCTCAAAAGGTTAGCCATCACTGATCTACTCCATAAAATGCAGTCAATGCTGGCAGTAATAACAGGAAAAATGGAAAACACAGTGAGGAAAGATATTTAAATATAACAAAAATTGATTCTCATTCATCAGATTCATCATTTAATGATCAGAGAGGGATTTTTTTTTCTTTTCTTGATTATTTTAAAACAATACAGTACAATATTTTGTAGAACAAAAACAAGTAAACTACAAACAACAATCAAGCAATTCAATTCAACAGTAGCCTAAACAACAGTAACAAATCTAACAAAATGTTTAACATTTTAGTACAATTACAGTGAATATAATTAGTAATGTAATTATATGTTTAGACAAAATGTAGTACAGTTCCAAACTTTGATAGTAATTGAAGGAAAACCAGTTTCAATAGCATTAGATACATCCTTAAAAAGCACTATGGCTTTTCAAAATAACTAGTCATTTTCAGACTTGCAAAAAAAAAAAGGCATGAATGTGAAATTTTAAAGCTTTTCTTAATAGAATTTGTAATATTGACTGTTTTTTGGGGGAGGGAATACCACCTGTTACTAACTCTTTAACCTTCTGTTCTTCCTGATAGTCTGACACCTACCTTTGCATGTCTCTCCGTCTGCCAGTGGAGGAGGAAGCCTTTGTAGGTGAGTACCACTTAAATGTCAGAAGACACCTGTATGAATTATGAGTTGAAGGCTTCTGTTGCCTCCTTGTTGCTTAACGGTTCCATCAGATATTTGTAATGTATTTACATCGCTAATTTAGAAGCAAAACTAGAGTGTGCCATTTTAACGGTATCTGCAGAGGTAATTTGAATAGAATCCCAGTGCGTTCTGGGAGGAAGGTGAAGAGTCACTACAAGCAGGAAGGTACCAGGGAAGAGCCGCGCTCCAAGCAGCTGGAGGGTGGAATGGTATCTGCAGAGGTAATTTGCATAGGATCCCAGTGTGTTCTGGGAGGAAGGTGAAGAGTTGCTGCAAGCAGGACTGCAAACTATTAATTCGGAAAAGTTTATCTTTAAGAAAAGTTATTTAATACTTTTCAAATTAATTTTTTAAAGAATAGAACAAGTCCATTAATAAAATGAAGGTAGAATACCAGCAGGGGAAGGGGGGCTTCCCAGTGTTTTGCACTGAGTGTCAAATGTGTGACTACCTGCCCATTGGGCAGAACTCCTGGGTCTGTGCTCGGTGCAGTGAGCTCCGGGCTCTCAGGGAACATGTCTCTTCCCTTGAAGCCAAGGTAGCGGACCTGGAGAAGGAGGTAGAAAGTAACAGGGCTGTGAGTGAGGCCTTCAGGGATGCAGTAGGAGCATCCCACTCCACGACAAGTAGCCCTCCAGCTGCCTCGGAGAGTGGAAGCCTCAGGCAGGGAGGACATCGAACCTTAGTCGGGACCCCTTCCTCAGTGGATGTGCCTGTATCCTCTTGCACTGAGGATAGTCCTCCCCAGGCAGCGGGAGGGGGGCTTCTTGTAGTGGGCAATTTGATTATCAGGAATATAGAGAGCCGGGTTTGTGATGGGCGTGTTGACCGCATGGTGACTTGCCTGCCTGGTGCAAAGGTTGCAGACATCACATGGCATCTAGATAGGTTAGTAGACAGTGCCGGGGAAGAGCCAGTGGTCATGGTACATGTTGGTACCAGTGATGTTGGGAAGGCAAAACGGAGTGTCATGGAAGCCAAACGGAGTGTCATGGAAGCCAGGGTTGCATTCTTAGAAATGCTACCTGTTCCACGTGCAGGACCAGCCAGACAGGCAGAGCTCAGGAGCCTCAATGCGTGGATGAGGCAGTGGTGTCGGGAGGAGGCGTTTAGATTTGTGAGGAACTGGGGAACATTTTGTGATAAGCCAAACCTGTACAAGAGGCAGGTTACACTTGAACCAAGATGGAACCAGATTGCTGGCGGTAAATATTAAAAAGGTTGCAGTGCAGCTTTTAAACTGATCCCTGGGGGAAAGCCGACAGGAGCTGGGCAGCATCCGGTTCGGGAGAGTGCACCCTCAAGTGAGGAGGGCTGGAAATATGCAGATAATGCTGAGCTAAGTGGGGGATTAGTCATTAGTATGCAAATAAAATGACGCAAGAGGCAGTATAAAGATTTACATGTTCCTCGACAGCAGAATTTGGACAAGAAGAGTGAATATAAATGTATATATGCAAATGCCAGAAGCCTTCGAGCTAAAATAGGGGAGCTAGAATGCTTAGTTATGGAAAATAGGATCGATATTATTGGCATAACTGAAACCTGGTGGACCAGTGAAAACCAATGGGATACAGTCATCCCAGGTTACAAACTGTACAGGAAATACAGGGAAGGGTGGCATGGAGGTGGTGTAGCCTTGTATATTAAGGAAGAGATAGAATATTACAAACTGGAATGTCTAGGTGAGTCTGACTCGTCCACAGAAGCAGTGTGGGTAAAAATACCAAGCAAAAAAGGAAGCCTAACAATAGGGACATGGTACCGCACTCCCAACCAAACACCCGAAGGAGATCAACAATTGGAAAAGGAGGTATCCCAAAAACATAGGGTCGTTATAATGGGGGATTTCAGTTATCCTCACATAGACTTGGGGAACTCCTGTTCAACTCAGGAAAGAGACAGAAGATTCCTAGACCTGCTAAATGACTGTGCCATGGAGCAAATGGTCATGGAACCAACCAGGGGAAAGGCAGTCCTGGACTTGATCCTAAGTAATGCTCAGGACCTGGTAAAGGATGTCACTGTAGCTGATCCAATTGCGAGCAGTGACCACAATGCTGTAATCTTCAACTTAAATACAGGGAATAAGTTCTTAATAAAGTCTGACACAGAGACCTTACACTTTCATAAAGGAAACTTCCCCAAAATGGAGAAATTAGTAAAAAGGAAATTGAAAGGGAAAGTCAAAAGAGTTCAGTCACTTCAAAATGCATGAGGAATACTTAAAAACACAATAATGGAAGTACAACTAAAATGCATACCTAAAAGAAGAAAGGGGACTTCTAGGTCCAAGAAGAAACCAATGCAGCTCACAAGTGCAGCAGACGAAGTCATTAAAAACAAGAAGGGTTCATTTAGAAAATGGAAGGTTTGTCCAAATGAGGAGAACAGGAGAGAGCATAGACACTGGCAACATAAATGCAAGATAACCATTAGGAAAGCTAAGAAAGACTTTGAGGAGCACATTGCTAAAAACATCAAAAGAAATAACAAGAACTTCTATAAGGATATCAGAAGTAGGAATCCAACCAGGAAAGCAGTTGGACCATTAGATGGTAAAGGAAAGAAAAGGATAATTAAAGAAGACACGGAGATTGCAGAAAGACAAAATGAATTCTTTCCCTCCTTATTTACAGAGGAAGACATAGGATACATGCCAGTAGCTGAGCCCATATTTTCTGAATAGTTAAACTGGACGGAGCTAACCACAGAAGAAGTCCTTACATGTCTTAATAAACTAAATGTTAACAAGTCACCGGGACCAGATGGTATTCATCCAAGAGTCCTTAAGGGACTCAAATGCAAAATTGCCGACCTTCTAGCAAAAATATATAATCTTTCCCTGACATCAGGCTCTGTACCTGAGGACTGGAGGGTAGCAAATGTAATGCCAATCTTCAAAAAAGGATCCAGTGGTGATCCAGGCAATTACGGACCAGTTAGCTTATCATCAGTTCCATGTAAGGTGATAGAAACCTTCATTAAAGACAAAATTAGTGTGCACATGGAGGAGCAAGCATTGCTGAACAAAAGCCAGCATGGCTTCTGCAAAGGTAATTCATGCCTTACAAACTTGTTGGAATTCTTTTAAAGTATCAATAAACACGTGGATAAAGGTGAACTAGTAGACATTGTCTATCTGGACTTCCAGAAGGCTTTTGACAAAGTTCCACATCAGAGTTTACTCAGCAGCCAAGGAATAAAAGGACAGGTTCTGTCCTGGATTTGTGACTGGCTTAAGGGCAGGAAGCAGAGAGTAGCAATAAATGGCAAATTCTCAGGGTGGAAAGAGGTAAAAAGTGGGGTCCTTCAAGGCTCAGTGTTGGAACCAATGCTTTTTAATTTATTCACCAGTGATCTAGAAGAAGGGGTACATAGTAAAATAGCAAAGTTTTCTGATGATACTAAATTATTTAGGGTAGTAAAAACCGAAAGAGATTGCCAAGAGCTCCAGAGGGATCTCTTAGCATTGGGTGAGTGGGCAACCAAGTGGCAAATGTGCTTTAATCTTAACAAGTACAAAGTAATGCACATCGGGACCAAAAATCCAAATTGTGTCTATAAACTGATGGGTTCTGAGCTTTCCGCAATGCACCAGGAAAGGGATCTTGGGGTTTTGGTGGACAGTTCAATGAAGGTATCAACCCAGTGCGCGGCAGCAGCAGAAAAAGCAAATTCAATACTGGGAGTAATTAGGAAGGGAATAGAAAATAGGTCAGCAAGTGTCCTTTTGCCTCTTCATAAATCTATGGTGAGGCCACATTTGGAATATTGTGTACAATTCCGCCCACCACACCTCCAAAAGGATATTGTGGAATCAGAGAAGGTGCAGAAAAGGGCAACCAGAATGATTAAGGGTCTGGAACACCTCCCTTACGAAATCAGGCTGCAACGTCTAGACCTCTTCAGTCTGGAGAGCCGTTGTTTAAGAGGGGGCCTGATTGAAGTATATAAAATTATGCATGGTATAGAAAAGGTGGATAGAGAAGACTTCTTTTCTCTATCACACAACACTAGACCCAGGGGTCACTCTACGAAGCTGATGGGTAGGAGAGTCGGATCCGACAAAGGGAAGGGTCATTTGTTTATGGAAAGTGCTGCCAGAAGAGGTGGTGACAGCTACCAGCCTAGATCGCTTCAAGGTAGGGTTAGACAAATTTATGGATGACAGATGTATCAATGACTACTAGAATGAATGCCTAGGTATATCTCTCCGGCTGGGGGTGGGGGTGGAAGCAAGACGCTTCTAATGCCATTTGCTGGGATTGAAGAGCAGGAAAAGGTTTGTCCTTGTCTTTGTTTGAGATGCCCATGAGCATTTGGCGGGCCACTGTGTGTGACAGGATGCTGGACTAGATGGGCTGTGGCCTGATCCAGCAGGGCCTCTCTTATGTTCTTAAGGGTGGGATAGCAAACTGGAGGGACTCCTGAGGGACAGAATTTAAGGAGCTTCATGTGGGTGTGCTTGGCAGCTGGATGCAAACGCTGCCATTTGTAAAGTATTGGCATTCTGTCTGTAGATAGATATTTAATTCCACATCATTGCACAAGCTGTTTATTTACCTGCTGGTACAGGCTGTAAATCTCTTCACACTTAAAGCAAGCATAGGGCTCAGTAAGACCTTACCTGTCTGCAAAATATACTGGCTTTACATTGAGGCATGGATGAGATGACAAGTAAATGGCAGGCCCAACCACAGCACTGTATCAATGTTTAATTTAAGTAAGTAGGCCAGTGAAGTAAGCACCATCTGTTTAGCGTGTTCACTCAGTAATCTTAATTTTTTATTCCATTCTGCTTGCCAGCGTTTACCTTTAGGAGGAAGTTGGTAATTTATGTTGAAAGCAACATCTAGGAAAAACAGACTCTTGCACAGTATTTCAGAAAGGATTAGTTATCTCTTAACACATTTTAACTGTGTTTGTATATACAAGGTAACGGATGAGTGCTAAAGCCTTAGTTCTTTCGCTTGTTCTTTCAGGTGGGATTTAGAATTAGAGGAAGCTGTTAGCATTTCATCATACTTGTAAATCTTGCTGTTTAGTTAGGCTGGCCTTGTTGAACATGGAGCATTATGGATGTTTTGACCAGGGCCCTTTCTGCACTTTCCTGTCATTTGATTCAGGATCAGTGTGTCCGGAATACCAGCCCACTGATCTGGATGACCAGGAAATATGGGTGGGATCAGTACCGTCTGCACTGACACGGCTAATCCGGATTAGCTCACAAGAGTTCCACAGTCATCCAGATGCCTCTGGAGGCTAGGATTGAAAGTTCCCAGCCTCAGAGCCAAGAGGTGGGAGAGGGCGTTGGCAGTGCACTATGTCATGACACTTAAAAGAACCCCCTAGTAAAGTCAAACATAGGAGGCAGTCTCCCGTGGTCCGGATCAGGGCCCTGGTTCATCTAGCAGTTCCAATTAAATGGTATTAAGGGCTTCCATAATTCAGATTAGGCTCCATGTAATGCAGATGGAGATGGACTAGTGGGATGGAGGGTGGATACGGAGGCCCAAAGTGTACTTCATAGACCGTTAATCTGGATTAAGGATACAGAGTGCACTTCACAGACCGTTAATCTGGATTAAGGGTCTGTGCATAAAAGGGCCCAGTAGTACATACACACAGAGAGCAAACATAAGTGTCTCCTATTGTCCAACTGTTTCCATATCACATACTATGAATAAAACTCCTTTGTGCTTCTGTTTTCTGATCCCATATCTCCTTCCTTTCCCTCTGCTCTGGAACTGTTTCTTTGGGTTTGAACATTAATTGTTTTGTTTCCTGTGAAGTCCCATACAGCACAAAAGTCAATTAAATAATGCCCCCCTCTCTCTCTCTCTCTCTCTGAGACATGAGTTTTTGGCTTTTAAGCTTTTTTTCAGAATCTAGAAAATCCTTGAGTTATATATAGGTGGGTTTTTTTGTGTGGTTTTTTAAAAAAAGAAATCAGAGCTGGATTTGGTTTTGGGTTTTTTAAAGAAATCAGCTATATCGTTTCTTTTCCTTCCTTCCTTCCTTCCTTCCTTCCTTTAGCTTCTTTGGACCAGTTTCTTTTGGGTTGAACAGTGGTAGGCTACCTGCATGCAAAGTCTCACCCAACCCAAATGTCCCTCAAGAAATACCCTTCCCCAAATGTATTATTTTTAATTGTTTTTTCACACTGAAAATCTAAATTTCCAAATTCTGTACTATTTTTGACCTTTTCACTAAAATACCCATTTTTCTTATTGTTTCTTCCTCCACCACCGAACCCATCATTCCCTTTGTGTTTTATGCTGTAAGAACACCCTCAGAGGTGACTGGGCATGACCCATACTGTTCCTGTTGTGCTTTATGCCATAAGTGCATACTTGAGTATTCTGGATTAAAGCATGAATATTCCAAATATAGTAGAATAAGTAAGTCGCAACTGGACGCAGTCAGTGTGTAGCAGAAATGTCATCTGGTTGCCCCAGGGCTGCCACTTTTAGTTGTAGCCATAGTTAGAAGTCAGAATCGGTGCAGTCTGGGTACAGGAAGAAGTGATCTGGTGATAACTTTTCCTTTCCATTCTTAATGACTTATTTAGCAATTATACTACTTTGTGCTGGTTTAGAGAGGGATTCAGAGAAAGTAATATAGGTTTCAGGTACTTGCATATTTTATACTCTGTAAGTTAAAGATTGACTTTGTATACCCACACCAGTACACTGAGGAGTTAAAAATTAGAGACGTAGGCAAAATCTTATTTCGTCATGTTCACAGTACTATTCATAAAACTCATTCCGGAGAATTTGTAAACTATTCTTGCTGGCTCCGTGTTGAGAATTCCCAGCTCTCTCCATCTGTCTCCTAATTGGAACCCTACAATTTCAATGAATCCTTCATTTAAAAAAAAAAAGATAATTCAAAATCAGACTTACAGTATTTTGTGAGATAAGAGAAGAAATCTCTTAATGTTTGGCTTATTGTGGTAGATGACTGGACTTTTTACATTGAATCCTCAAAAGGTTTCCTTTCAGAGTTTGTCAGAACAATCATTTTGAGTCTCTAATGAAGAAGGGGCAAACTGAATAATCCTGCTGATCTGGGGGACGGGAATGGTTTCAATTCTGATTAGTGGGGAATCGGTACAGATAAAAATTGTGCAGTGGAGGTGTTTTGTATTCACTTGTTCTGAATCCTTGCAGCCAAATACGATATTGGATTTTTCCCTAGGTGGTGCCGTAAAACTATAAAGTGGTGCTACACAATCCAGTTTTTCAAACTGCAGCTGAAAAACAGAATAAGGTTAAATAAAATAGAACTGTTTAGGTGCAAATTTATAGCCCCCGTGCCGATGAAAATGAAGCCTATGTTTAGAAAGGAATTAGAGCTAGAGCAATACAACATGGAGAGCCTTTTTTGCACAATGTGTAGCTATTCTGACCATATGAGAGGCTTTGACTATCCATCCGTCTGTCCATCCATCCATAAACATAATTTCTCATGGGATGCGGTGCAGTGTGTTCAATCGATTTTGTTTACAACAGCTTGGATTATGTACATTAATTTATACTAACAAAGTTTTTAAGCAGTTGTGTATATGGAGCTTCTCTTAATTAAAGCACCATGTTAATTTTTCTTCAGGGCATGCACTGTATTGTTTAATTTATGGTCTACCTTCTGTGCTTTGTGCCAGTATCTTTAAGAAGTAAATAGCTGTGAAGTTCTTTATACAGTTAATTTGTTCTTTGACTTTTATTTGTTGGCTGAAAATGCTAGTTAGGATTAAGCTTATTTATTAAAGTGTTTCTATCCTCATTCCTGTTTCAAGATTTTGAACTGGATTATGGCATCGTTAAAAAAACACTAAACAAACAATCAGTTCTTTGGACAGTTTGTAGGGGATGCCATTATTTGAACATTACAAATGGAGCAACATTTTCAGTCATATTACTGCAAAGAGAGGTAAGGAAGTTCAGAAATCACTGACCTGAAAAAGTGCTGACATGAAGTGTTTGGGGCTGCACAGTTTGAGATAGCATGGTGCTACTTTCACTGAGTGTCACTTGTCCGTGAGCTGACCCGTCTCCCATTCTTACTCAGTGATTCTGAGTTGGGGGAACAGAGAGGGGCCAGCTGCTTGGTAAGGGATTTTTTGCTTGCCAGTTTATAAATATTGTATAGGCTGCTTCTGTTCATAAAGATCTCTTAAAAGAGTGATTGGTATTTCACATTATAGGTCAAGGGTTTTTAAACAAATGATAATTTTATTTTTGTTTTTTGGCTGACTCCTTTGTCCCCTCTTCCAGTTATAAAAACCTGTGTGTTTTCGGAATTCATCAGTGAGAGTAAGATAGCCCCAAATTCATTTTGAGGGTGAAAAAGGTGCCACACTTACGTATTTGCATGTCAAATGCTGGTAACCTGCTGATATTCAGGTTTGGAAGTAGCAAAGGGATAGAAACCATCTGCTTGGCAATTGGCTTCAAATTAAGCTTAGGAATGTGCAAGATTTTTTTTCCCTGTTTGCTTCACACAGAAGCAAATGGGACAGAATTTCACATTCATGTTTATGGAGCCACTTTGAATGTGCTGGGCTTTGAATTCACTTTGAAATTCTGCCGCCACCAGCCACGCCTCTGAATTGGCTCCAAAGCTACATAAGAACATAAGATAGCTTTGCTTGATTGGGCCACAGCCCATCTAGTCTAACATCCTGTCCCACACAGTGGCCCATCAATTGCTTATGGGCATTTCAAGCAGAAGATGAGGACAAAACTTTCACCTGCTCTCAGAATCCAACAAATGGTCTTAGAGGCATCCTGACTGTCATTGATTCATCTGCCATCCATTAATTTGTTTAACCCTTTCTTAAAGCTGCCTAGGATGGCTGCTGTTACCACCTCTTCTGGGAGCAAGTCCATAGATCAATGACCTTCTGGGTGAAGAAATACTTCCTCTTGTCTGATCTGACTGTCCTACCCATCAGTTTCATAGAGTGCCCCCTGGTTCTAGTGTTATGCGATAGAGAAAAGAAATTTTCTCTTATCCACCTTTTCTATACCATGCATGATTATATATACTTCAGTCCACTCTTAAACACCATCTTTCAGGGCTGAAGAGGCGTAGACGTTGCAGTCTGATTTTGTAAGGGAAGGGTTCCAGCCCCTTAATCATTTTGATTCAAACAAAGGCATTAAAGCTTTTGCTTTTGCATGCAAAAGTCAGTCTTCAAATATAGCCAATATGCTATTCAAATGTAAAGTTTTGAACCTTTGCAATTCATATGATGAACATTTTCACCCTGATTAAGTTCTGTAATTTTTTCCTGGAACCTTACTCTTGTGAATAGTGAGAGGCAACTACACGTACATTTTTTTTTCAAATGCGATTGAATGTTAGTTGCCTTTGTCTTATAGTTCATCAAAATATAATAAAGATCTGTCAGTGCAGTCAACAAGAGTGAAGTTTTTATTCACACTTCTTTTTTTTCTAGAGAAATACATGCCAGGAATTTTGCATTTGGAGATTTCAGGTATAGGACTAAATAGGGGACAATCCGACCACATACATCTCCAAGCTATCTTTAGGGGAACCCAAACAGATAAGAAATATGCAAGTACAGTGATTAAGGGTACATCCAGACGTTGGTTACTTCTTCTGCAATATTTGGATATCCTGGAATATCCAAATATAGCAGCAGAAGAAATCAATGTCTGAATGCAGCATTAGTAGTTCTGAATATCTTGGACTGTGCAGCTCTCCTGGTTCACTTTCTGGCATATACTAACTTACAGTTGAATTGTAAAGTATACCCTAACTCAGTGGTTCTCAACCTGTGGGTTGCGACCCCTTTCGGGATCAAACTACCCTTTCAGAGGTGTCGTGACCAGTCTCCTGCCTTCCTGCCCCATCCTCACCCAAGCTGCCCCACCCCCGTGGTTGGGGGTCTCCACAACACGAGGAACTGCATTAAGGGGTCGCGGCTTTAGGAAGGTTGAGAACCGCTGCCCTAACTTGCCTTCTGTGTGGATTTCTACTCTTTGTTCCCTGTGCTTTTCCTTTGCTCACTAGAGCTAGAGATCAGATTTCTAGTTAGCTGTGAAACTAGCATTGCAATGCTGGGTTTAAATCGCTTTGAGGAACAAGGTGTTGTCTGCATTAAAGGGCTGCTAGGATAAAATTAGAGCAGCTCTCAACACTTTGTGGGAAAAATGGATTCAAAGGTGAAAAATGAGTGAATATAACAATTTAAAAGAGCTAGGAAGATTGTCCTGATAAACTCTCATATAGCTGGGGAAAAATGTGGCTACACTGTAGCAATGGAACTGCCTGCAGTGAGTGATAGACATTGCTGGCAGAGGATTTTAGGTTCAAGCCAAGGAAAAAATGCTTTCATGTATCAGGATTTAGACATGGCATCTTTGAGATTCTGGCACTATAGGCTAGCAATGTTGCTTTCTGTGTGCATTTTTACTCTGCTTTTCCTGAGTATTTTCTGGAGCCAAGAGGGAAAGTCTTTTGATATGGTACTTAATTAATTGCCAAAACATCCAGGCGTGTCGATTTTATATGATCAGTTTTAAGAAGAGCAGGCTTGCGTTCAAGTAAATTTTAGACGATACTGTAGAAACATTTCAGTAGATCTTAATTTCAGTAACTGAGATGTTCTTTAACTGCAGTGAATTAATTCATTGGGACTTACAAGCAGCTGTCTTTCATGCAGATCAGGGTGGTTAAGCTACAGGTGGTTAAGTGTGCCAAGTCGATGAGCATAATGCACAGTTAGTCGGGACACTGACATGAAACAGCAACAGTTGGAGTTCAGCAGTGGAGGACCATCCTTGACTCAGTTGCAGTTTGATAATAGCCATGCAGTTAGATAATAGCCATGCTTTAAATTAAAGCCAAGTAACAGAGAGGTGGGTGAACAAAACCACTTAACATAGGAAAATTGATGTGTTACTTCAGTTGCTTGACAATTAACTTTCCACGTGCATCTCTATTACTTGCATATAATTGAGTGATTTAAGAATCTTTGCAAAGCTTTCTTGCTAGGGTCAGTACAGGTCATCAGAGCTATCATGATAACATAAGGTTATTTTAGTACATCACTAGCCCACATATTTGGCAAGTCTTAGTTTCAACTTGCTGTCTTAACCTGTCTGTTAAGAGTAGGGGATCAGAATCACATAGGTATGCAATGCTTTTATCTTTATGCCATTTCCTGATGGAGTTTAAACTAAGTGCAAGATGAAAGAAGATATGTGTGACTATGTACAGTATGTACGTATTTTGAATTGTTCATTTAAAAAAGCTGTTTACAAAATATCAGAAAGGGAGGCTTGTAATGATGGCTTCGATCTTTCCATTGCTGGACCTTCTCACCATGGGCTAAGATAATGCAGGAATGTTGATAACAGATTTATGTTTGTCAGATAGCTCCCAAAGACATGAGAAGTTGGAGAATGTTGAAGAAATAATGGATGCCAGGGATCAATGGGAGTCTTTCATGCTACGGTGTCACTAATTGTTGTTTGCTATCAAATGATTGACATGTAGTATTCTCAATAAACATTACTGATTCATTAGTATTCAGTGGTATAGAGAAATCACAGAATATAGTCGAAATGGGTGCTACTAGGCTGTTTCTTTCTGGAACATATTGCTCTCAGAAAAATCCCCAAAGCCATTTACTTACTAACTTAATTACATCCCCACCCCAGTTCTGAATTGCAAATCATAGAGGCTGACAAAAGATATACATTTCTCTTACTTGCTTATAAGAGGATTAAATTTAAGTGTCTATGATTAGCAAGTAAATCTAGTCCATAACTTACTTTCTTAATGGGCTGAAAGGGAATTGAAACAAACAAAAATACTAAACTAGCAGAGAAAGAGGCACAGGTATGTGCTTTGTGCTGTTAGTTTGTAAACAGGAAGTAAGATACTTTGTACCAGACAAGGGACATTTGTCCATATAAACTTGCTTTGAAGGCAGGTAGCTTATGCTGGATTTCAATTCCAGTTATATATAATTTGTTTTTAAAATTGTCTTCTCTGGTACACAAGGTGATTTACAGGAATGCATGATTGATTAAAAATTCAAAATCACCACAACCAAGCAACAGCATCTGAACAGTCAAAATACCATTAGAAAGAAGGAGTCAGAAACTAAGCACTAATGCATAGGTGGGCTGATCCAAAGGTTGAGTGGTAATGGCTGGATGCTATTGAGTGCGTGTGGTTCTTACTTGTGTTTATTACTTTGAAACTGGAGAATTTTCTGATGAAATTTGGCATCTTGAAAATAATAGAATCATATAAATCCAAGTGAATAATATGCATGCAGATTCTTTTTTTAATTGAATTTTTTTGACAATTTAAAACTTTATCTTTCTATATATTAATACCATACATGAATATTGCATCCTTCACATGACTTCCTCCATTTTTCAGCATCTTCTCCTCGTGCCTCTTCTTCTTTTGCTCCCATAAAGGTCTCCTTTTTCTTATCAGTTGACCACTTAATTATCAGTCAAAACCATCCGTAATTGAGACAATTTCTTACAGATAATTGATGAAAGGTTTCCAATCTTTTACATACTTGTTGTTCTATCTTTTATATGATTTGTCAGTTTGTCCATCTCTGCTAATTCAGTTAAATTCTTCCACTGAGGGCATTTACAGTTTCCATTTCTGTGCATATATTGCTGTGGTTACCATATATAAAACCAAGGGATTCGTATTATCTAAACTTTCATCTAAAATTCCTAACAAAAACAACTCTGGTTTAATTAAAATATTTATCTTTAATATATTTCTCATTATATTTTATATTTGTACCCAGTATTTTTTTGCTTTATCACAAATCCCCCACATATGATAAAAGGTTCCTTTATTCTTTTTACATTTGCAACATTTATTTGACATATCTTGATAGGTATTCAGATTCTTTGGGGATCTAGTAAAGAAATGAAAGGTGAGGTTAATTATCGTAAACATGTCAATTGCAAAATCTTTTACTTAAGATTTATTTAGTACCCATTTTATTAAATTCTTAATTCAGTCCACTCTGATTAACACTGTAAGCTTTGAAGAGGATCATAAATCATCCTATCCTGTAGATGTTTTTAAAAATTATGGTGGAATTTTGTATCTCTTCCTGACACATTCTGTATCAATCTAGTTGGTAAAATATGTGTAGGAGTCAGAAGTGGAAATAGCAAGTGTGAAATATTTTGTTTTATGTTTCTGAAAAATTAATAGTTTTATCACCTAGCCTTTTAAATCTTTGATTATGAGGACCAACTGCAAAGCTGGAAAATATTTGCTGCCTTTTGCACCGTCTGATACAATCTGCTTTTTGTTACTGAACTCTGTTGATAGCTAAAGGGTGTACTACTGACACTTAGAAAAAATGTGTCTGACAGCAAGCCACTCAGCCAAGAAATTTAGCTGTCACTCTCTTTCCTTTATTTTTGTGCATATGGTGAATCAGTAAATAAATTCATTCTCCCCTCACCAGTATTGACTTGGCAAACTCCAATTTGTCAGACAGTTTCTTGAAACAAAATGATCTTATCATTTGAAATATATACAGAAATAATTTGATGTAGGTTTTATTTAGTTAGTTTGCATAAGGACTGCAAGTTTGTTACCATAGAAATCTTTTATTGCTTAGAGATATTACCTTTGGAGCAAAACCCATTTACATTAGTAACTGTTTATGTGTTTCTACATTTGATTTATGATCAGTTTCAGGACACAAGAAAATGATTCAAATTATTTATCTGTGGTGCTAGACATAGAAATATGGCATTTAGATAAATGAAAAATATACTGTAGTTATTTGAAGGAGAATACCTTGATGATAACAAAACTGCAAGTATGTGATATACATATTATAGGTATAGAGAAGTTTAGCTTTTATATTTTTGAAGACATATTTCTAAATTGCTGGAAAGAGAGCTCAGTGTTGTGTTCTATATTCTACTAGTGCAATAGCATTCCAAACCTTGTTTCACTAACTTGAGCAAAGTTTGGATTAGATGGCTGGTTCCCCATCATACTTATTCTGCTCTTTTTTGATATCTAAAATATAGGCACTCCCAGGAGTACTTTATTCTTATGGATGTGCATGAATGAATTCACACTCAAAAATTCTATTGGATATTCAAATTGCAGATTTTTTTCACTGAAGTGAAAGTACGGACATCCGGACATCCAGCCTTTTGAAAGAGCTAAAAAAAGGCTCCTGGGGTGCAGATAAAAAAAATTTGACTGAATTTTCACACTGAATAGGCTTTTTCAGTGGTAAAAAATGCCATGAAGAAGTTCATCTGCAAATTTGAATAAATGATTTGATAAACAAATTTTTGGACATTTGCTTCAATTTAGAAATGAATGCATCTTTACACGCTGTTCTGGAATATTCTTGCTTTGTTCTAGAATATCAAAAAGTAGCAGAATAAGTAAGTGAGGTCTGGAGGCAGACCAAATCCCCATCATATTGCAGGGATCCTTGAGGAGAGCATTGATAGCAAAGGGGCTGGAACTACAATAAATCTCCCCCCACACACACACACAAAATGGCTGTTTTAACCAAGTGAAACTCTGTGATCTAATCCCCATCATATTGCAGGGATCCTTGAGGAGAGCATTGATAGCAAAAGGGCTGGAACTACAATAAATCTCCCCCCCACACACACACAAAATGGCTGTTTTAACCAAGTGAAACTCTGTGATCTCATATGACAAGAGGCATCAACTTAATAATGCATTGTTATTCATAAATCAAATTATAATAGATAAACAGTAGTCGTTTTGCTTTTTTAAAAAAAAGCTAACATCAGTAATGGTATTAGTTTGTTTATTTTAAAACATTTTTGTTTATTTAAAACATCTGTATGTACCTTCCCACAAAAATCTTAAAGCAATTTACAAAAGATAAAAACAAGACTAAAAACATTTAAAGTTTAACAATTCATTTAAAACATATTTAAAGTTGAGTAAGATACGGAAAAACAACTAACAGAGAAAGCCTCAGTAAAGAGATATCCAATAGTTGCCTGAAAGCTGCAATTGTACATACTTCAAGTGTATCAGAGGGAAGGGTATTGTACAAGGTAAGAGCTGCCACAGAAAAGAGCTACTTCTTGTAAATATTCTGAAGCAGTTAACAATATAGACTTTAAAACAAGGTTAATATAAAGCGTTAATAGACCAGAGTCAGTGCCTGGTACAGGAAACCAATTTTCCAGTGATACCTCCTGAGGCATAGAATTTTGGATACTGCACAGTTCCATATAATAAATGCGCTTATGTAAAATTCCTAAGACTTATTATATTAATGGTATTTACTTTTGTCATTATTATCCCAAGTGTCCTTGATTTCATTGTATCTGTTTTAAATATGACTAGGTCAGTAGCCAAGCCTTGATTGAATCTTTTTTTCCCGAGACCAAATTGTAGTTTATATGATATGTCCGGCACATTAAAATAATAAAATTCATAATAAAAATAGCTAGTGCATAGTTGTCCAAACTGTGATTCTTTTATCAGTCTGAGTGATCCACTGTATTCCAGGAAGGAGAATGTTCTACTGGTAGGAGCCACGGGCATGGTCAAATAGGTCTCTCTAGGATTATAGGAAGTTAAAATTTAACTCATTTTGTGGAAAGCAGGCTGAAATATCTCCCCAATATTTCTTGGATTCCAGGAACATTTCTGAATGCTGCCACTTAAGTTTCAGAAAGTGTTAAGACTGTAGGGTTGTTGTCGGATATGTCTGTGTATGCCTTCCACAGTCAGACTTTTCATCAGGATTTTCATCAACTTTTCAGAACCATCTTGGCTCATTTGGTTTATCATTTGGCTTAAGAATGTAAGGCCACTTCCAGGCAGAGCCGAACAATGCAGTATTTAGTGATATTCCTGAAGAAACCATCTCTAAAATAATTGCTAGTTGCCCAGATGGCAGGGCAACCAGACCAAAGGACTTCCCTGGTCTAAAAATTTGGCTCCTGTGATTTCGCGATACATATATCCAAGTATTGATACCTGTAAGTGTTTGATGACCTCATTGTGTGTCCCCGTACCACCATTTTGTGTCCAGTTTGGCTCCACACATGCACAAAGGGCAGTTGTAAAATGGTGGATCCCTTGAGCAACCATCCAGACAAAGTAAGTGCTCACATCTTTTTCAAAAAACCTGGGTTGGGAGTTGATTTTCCCACAATAACATTATTATGGGATATCACCCCAATATCCTGGGGTGATAGCCTTCACCTTTGTGAATTTAGCCTTTTTAAAACCATCTACTCTGTATCAGGTAAAGAAATACTTCCAAAATTCAGTTTTATGAGGAAAGGGGGAAAAAAGTTTCATAACCCATCTTTCTTGCAACATACATAATCTGATAATCTTTCTTATTTCATCTCACTCACATCATTTCTAAACTGAAAAGTCCTGGATGTTATTGCCTCTGCTCATAGCAGAGCATCTCCAGCCCCTTGATCATTTCTCTCTTTTGAATCTTCTTTGATCTGTTTTATCCTTTTTGAAGTATCATTATTACACCTGTTCCCAATACTGTAGGTGAAGAAGCAACTTGAATTTGTATAGGGGCATAATAATACCAGCAGATTCATTTTCAGTGCCATGTCTTACTCTCCTTAAGGGGTGGCTGGCATTATTTTATAGCCAATACTCAACACGGACATTTATATAGGATTGCCCTCCACTGCACCAAGATCTTTGTCCTCATCCATCACAGCCGATACAGATTGCATTCCTCTGTATGTACAGTTAGGGTTATTATTATTTTTTGCTCCATTTCTTGATGCTTCTTTTGGATTTTGATGGAACCATTTGGTGAAATGAGGCTTATAGATCCAACTAATCAATCAACCAACCTGGAAATAAATGTTAATTGTGTCCTGTTCGTTGCCTGCAATCCAATAATTCTTTTCAACATAGTGAGTAGTAGAATTTAATAGGCAGTAGTTGTTATTTGTCACATCTTTGAAGATATATCTCATGCTTTCTGAAAGATCATGGTTTAAAAGGCAGAGGGAATATTATTGTATCCCAGTGGCCTAGTACAGAGATAGTTTACGACAGAAGCAGCTTAATTTTGTCATTTGAATATGAAGCTATAAAGAATCTTTTCTGGAGATGATTGCATTTTAGCATTTAGAATTCCTTGCTTGCTTTTGAAGTCCTGTGGTCTTACAGTGCTGTCAGTAAAGCTCAGTGTTAGGAGGAGGAATTGGGAAATGACTTTGTAGTATCTCAAGTAGATTGTAAAACTAGAGCTGACATCATAGAACTGAGGTTTCTTTATACATTCACTGATTCATCTCTTTTCCTCCCAAGCCTTTAATTGTGTGTGTGTGTGTGTGTGTGTGTGTGTGTGTGTGTGTTGCTGATCTTCAAAACTGGCAGTGTAAATAATAATATATTAGGAACCTTTCTGTGGTTCTAACCCCACTGTTATCAGTAGAATTAGAACAAACTCAGTTGAATTTGATCTGGTACTTCCTAGATCACACTGTTTAAACTTCCTAGATTGAAATGTTTAGAACACTGTTTGTCACTGAGGTAAGAAATTGAATTGTTGTCGAAGCTGCTTTATCTTCTTTATCCCCATCCCTAACCAAAAAGAGATGGGGAGAAAGAGACAGAGAATGATATCGACTGACAGACTGGCTTTCATCTGCAGTTGGAAAAAAAAGGTTTATGGGAAAATGTCCCTTTTGGCTTTGGAGTGATGATACTTGTGGTAGCTGCTAAGACAGCTTAGTTACGCGCATCTTGACTGGCCTATAATAATAGAAAAGCACAATCTCCTTACAATTTCTTTCTTAAAAATGAGTATGTTTAGAAGGCAGACAAGGAAAGCCGAAGCGCAATTTAAGATATTCACACATCGTCCATTCTGTGATATTTGATTTATATTCCTGCTGTGTCATCATAATGAACTCAGCAGCCCACAGTATATCTGTGTTCACTGTCATTTGGCTAGAAGATAGTAGGGAAGCATTCTCTTGTAGCTTAATACATGGAAGTATATCGGGTAAGATAGACCCGTACTGATGTGTCACTTTTGCCTTTCAGTTGACTTCAAACCTCATGCCAGCATGGACACTGTTCACCATATGCTGCTGTTTGGATGTAATAATCCTGCTTCAGATGAAGATTACTGGTAAGGAGTACAGTCTTGTGGTCACAGTGTTGACTAAGGTTAGGATCAGATTTGAAAAATTTCTCTGATGCAGCTTAGAGACAGCTTAGAGATGGCTCTAAGGTGGGACTGTTCACATATCAGTCTGCCTGTCCCCCTTTTCATGAACATTCTAAGCTAGAAAAGGTGAATTATTGATAGGATGAGGGCACAAGACTCACTTGCTACTATCGCTGAGGTGCTTTTTGAGCTACCTTTTTTTGGTTATGTGTGAACATAGCCTTAATTTGCTGTGGGTGTTGGATTTAAGATGGTGATACATGGAGGTGGGGAATGGAGGAGCACTGAATTTTGAGATGTTTTTAGGTCAACATCCAAGAGTTACATAGTGATGTGTAGGACTTTCCAGAAGATTATGCTCATTTTCTTTTAATCATTGTCAGACCCGCCTACCCCTCTGTTCCGGCAGACTGTCATCCATTGTTACACCCGCTGCCACCATTTGCAAGGAAGCTTCTTTTTATGTAGCGATAGCATGTACTTTACTTTTTATTATGAATTAAACTCTGGATCTCCTTTCAAGAGGCTCTCCTCGCCTTTCCTTTCCCGATCCTAAGATTGATATTAATGTAGCCTGCTGCCTCCCAGTTGCATAAGACAGCACCTCCCCCACTGGCTAGCTCCCAGCGTGTGTGTCTTAAAGATACAGTTGCCTTTCAACTCTCAGGCTTGACTTTGATTGCTTTAAGTCAGAGACAGCCAGATGTTTCTTCTTTATCAAACAAGAAATAAGTTTATTGTTTACAGTTCTTTCAATGTTGAGCAGGTAAGTTCATCAAAACAGACACGAGACAATTTAACTATTCAGATTGATCTGCCCTCAGCTTCTTTCACAAGCACAAGGACTCCAACCCTCCACAGACCAATGCTCACAGCATAAGTAGCTTATAACTATTTCGATTCCCTTTGCTTTCCTAGCAATATATAATCGATAATGACTCAGGACTCTTTTCTGAGCTTCCCTCAGGCCAGCTAAGAGCCCAATTCCCTCCTGCTAACCACCCTCTTGGTCAGTTAACCCAGGCAGAGAACGCCAACTGTCAACTCAGTCTGCCTTAAATACCAGCCTGCCACACTAACTTCAATCTGATTGGCTGCGCCTTCACCCAGGTTCCAGTCCCTCTCCCTACTGGAGAGCTAGGATAGCCCCTCCCCCACTTACCATTTTCATTTAACACGGTTTGGCAACACTTTTACTGACTAGACAATCCATTCTGACAACACTTTGTATTTAGATATTAAAACTTACTTTTTAGGATCGGGGCATATACATGGGCATTACACCCCCACTCTTTGTTAGCAAATTCCAAAAGGAACGAATAAGAGTTGGCAGACATTTATCTTTTGTAAAAAAAAATACTCCTAAATGTCCAGAAATTAGCTACGGGCATTTTTATTTTGGATTTACAAACAAGCATTTTACAACTTTAATAACATTGTGTTTAGGCATGTCAAACCTGGATGAAATTTTAATGCCTGTCCTCTGAGGGAATCAAAGCATTGGCTACAGAAGAACACAAATTTAGTAAGACTAATTGCTTGCTGAGTATCAGTTAAACAAGCTATGGAAGTGTTTTGAGGTTGTAGTTTCAGTTTACTTTCTATCATTACAAATGAGCAGATGAGCTAGAAAGACATATAGTAGAGGTACGTATTGAAATTGCATATAATTGTATGGTCTGATCCGTGTCTGAAGTTGTTAGTGAATTTTGATTCATTCATTCTATAGATTGAATTAATGTGAAATAGAAAGACATTGAGGAATAGGTTTTTGGTAAAGTTCAACTAGATTTCTTCTAGTTATAGTTGGGAAAAGAGCTTCTTTAGTTGTCATGCTCAAACTAGAGCTCACTGTAATTTTTGTCAACGAAAAAAATTAAATAGTAGGGGAATTGCTTGTCCATTTATAGTTTTGTAATAATCGAGGAAATCATGGTGCTTAAAAACAATGAATGAGGAATACAGGGCTTTCAAAATATTCATTCAGTAGTTTAGTACAGTAGTATAGTACTTGCAGTTCATATGAAATCAAGCATTAGTTGATTGATTTGTGACTTTTTCAGAAGCTAGATGGATGAGAAATTACCAAACCAAAGCTATCATTTCATGTGAAGAAGAGAAAACAATAATTAACCCCCAGTCTTCAATATCACTGTAATAAACCAAAACCCAAACATCTTTGGCAAATGGAGTAAAATGAGGGCAAGCAAATTACAAACTTGCCTCTGTGGAATATTGAAGTAAACCTTTAATTGATGTTATTGATAAAACTGAGGAAAGATTGTAATGCTAAAACCTATAGCCTCACAAATTAATAGTAGGAAGATAAAAATTCTGTCTTTATACTTGACAGTGATGTGTTGCCATTAATAAATAAGAAAGACGCTCTGAAATGCCTTCTAAATTTTGAATCAAACATTAATATCTGAAAAGGGCAGCCTATAAAACAAGTAATCAGAAATGCTAGGCTGACGCTAAAGGGTTATGAAATTGGGAAAGTATTCTATTTTTATATATTATAGAAAAGTATCTCTAATAAAATATTGATTTGATGCTGAAATCCTTGTGCCTATTTTTAGTGCATATTATTTTGAAGGTTACAACACAAAGTAAGAGAAGCTTTGCTGGAATAGAACATAGCCATGTAGTCCATTATGTGGGCATTCTCATGTAGAAGACAAGGAGAAAACCATCACCTGCGCTCCACTCCCTTCAAATAGCATTTCTCCATTAATCTGTTCTCCATTAATTTCTTCAGTCTCTTCTTAAAGCCATCCAGGCTAATGGCCATCACTACCCTTCTGGAAGCAAATTCCAGAGATGAATGATCTGCTAAGAGAAAGAATACTTTTCCTTATCTGTCCTAAATTTCCTGCCTATCAGCTTCATGCTGTGTGCAGCCAAAAAGTTACTTGCTGCACATTTAGTGCTATGTAGAATGCTCTAACTTTAAATCTTAGTGTGCTACCCCAGTAGTTGAATTGAACATTTGGTCTTATCTGGGCCAATATTGTTCATCTTAGAGCATAGAAAAATGGCTGACTTCCACAGCCATTTCCTTTGCTCACCCAAGGTGGAAACACCGAACTGAAGAATTAAGATTTACTGTGTTCCTCTTGCTCACAGCAAGTGTTCCTCTTGCTCATAGCAATGTCAAGGAAGGTGCTGTTGGTGACTTCACACAAAAACTGCCATAAACCTGGTCAACCGATGAAACCACATGAGGGTCTCCCCAATTGGACCTAGAGGGAGAAGGTGCTTCTTCAGATATCTGCAACCCAAGTCATGTAAGCCTTCAAATGTCAAGATCAAGATCTTGAGTTGGCCTGGAAGTGGCAATCGGTGCAGACCTTAGAGGACTCTGCTAATATCAGCCCCACCTAGAACTCCAGTTGTTATTAAAGGATGCCCTATTTTAAGTGCATTGAAGTAGCCAAGCCTTGAGATTTTTGTATGCATTCAAACAGTTATCTGTAGTAGTAGAAGAAGAACAAGAGTTGGCTTTTCTCACCCATTTAAGGGGACTCAAAGTGACTGACAGAGCTTTTCTGTTCTTCCCACAACAGATCACCCTGTGAGGTGGGTGTGAGAGCTCAGAAGAGAACTGTGACTAGCCCAAGGTCACCCAGCTGGCTTCATGGGGGAGGGCAGAATCGAACCCAGTATTCCCAGATAAGAGTCCGGCTCCCTAACCACTAGACCAAACTGGCTCACTGGTAGTATGTTAGAAACTACTTTCTTTAAGCCAGGAGCCTTCATGAAATTAGATACGTAGACTTCCAAAAACATTTAGGTTTTCAACCTGAATCTAATCATTGCTAGTGCTTCACATTCCATGGGGGTCTTAAGATAATTTCAGTTTTGCTCCAGTCATGTTTGGTGACAAACAAGGGGAAGCAATCTTTCAGCATTTTCTGTTTTAACAATGCTACTAAGAAATGTAGTTACAAGGCTGTCATTATGAATGATCTCCAACAATATGGCTACAAAAATGAAGAAATATTGATAGTTGGTGAGATTCTCCTTCAGTTATGTGAGATTACAGTATTGTTCAGCTATGCAATTTATTGTGAATCAGAAATCTTATTGGCTTTTTAATAGGAAAAGGTGTAGAGACAAAGTTGACTTACGATTCAAAGAACACTAATTCATCAAGAAAGACATTGATCAGCACAACTGATATTTTTATTGGGTGCTTTGTGGCAGTATAGAAGCAGTGAGCACATGCAAGATTTTAGATAAACATATTAACTTGAGCATTCACGTATGTTGTGATAGTAAATCAATGTCTAATCTAGTCTTCACTTGCCGACCAAATCTTTCAGTAGTTTTAATTTTGTTGTCCAAATTTTGTTGGTAATTTAGCCAGTTGTGATTGTATATCTATATACAATCTTCAATCTTTAAACTATATCTAGGGCTGGTAACATCAAAATAATGTCATACCATCATCATCAAAAATGCAAACACATCTACAATAGAGGAAAAGTATATTTTAAAAGGTCTTAGGAGAAAGGTCTTAGAAAAAAAAATTTCCCAGTAATTTACTCAAAAACAGTGTCCATTTTGTATCAGTTGACATTTCTGGGTATCTAAAAAAGCAACTTTCTATACAGTTATTGCTTTAATATTTGGTTTTAAATGTTACCCACCCTGAGGCCTTTGGGTATGGGGCAGGATAAAAATGCTAATGATAATAAAAATGTTATATAGTAATCTTATCTTGATGTACCTTTCCACATCTAAAATAATGAATAATTCTCTGTAAGAATTTTCCTTTACTTGTTGTTAGTTTTATTCCCTCTCTTTTTCTCCCTCCCCTATCACTTTGCACTTCTGATTTCTCTTTTTGGTAGATGAATGCATGGTATAATGAATAAGTAGAGTTTAGCAGAATTCAGTATAGGTGGAAATATGCTTACTGAGCGTAGCGTTTCCTGTGGTTGCACCTCAGAAAGGTGTTAGGCTGGCTTTGCCAAAGAGTTAGAACGGTGTATGCCTTGAGATCTCATCTGAACCAAGAATTACATGCTTTTAAGAGTGACTTTATTGGAATTGCATTCAAATGCAGGCTAGAGCAGACAAATTAATGTGAAATTTCTTGTATAGTAGACATATCTTTATCCCTAAGCTCCTCAGCTCTAGGCAATCAAAAGGAATTTTCACATTTCAAAGAAACATTCCAGTTGGAAAAGCAAGAAGTAGGGCCAGTGAGGGCATGAACATGACCCAGCAATAGCTCGGAGAATTCTGGACTGAGTTTGCCTATCCTGAACCAGTGATCTAATACAGTATAAGACAGCTTCATCTAAACCGAAATTCAAACAATTAAAAGCATTTGAACTGATGGGCCAGAAGTTGCATATGATTTATTTAACTCATTATTAGAAGACTGGACGTCATTTTGAAAACTTCTCTCCAAAGCATGCGAGTTCAAATGTATCAAGGACAGCTCTTTCTAAGTAATAATGTAATTTCAATTGCTAAAGAAAGGCAAAAAGCATAGCTATTTTCTGTAGTACCAGCCAAAGAGAAATTAATCATCTAAATAATCTTGTGGTGCTGAGGGCTAAATCGTGTCGCACTGTACCGTATATTAAAGTAAAGCATAATCATGCTGTTTTTTGTGCAAAATGATAGAAATTTAAGATAGCAGATATTATTCAAAATATTAAGAATTTATATTTTACTCCAATCCTGCTTCATAGTGTATAAAGTAGAAGGCAGAATTGATGGGTGTGTTCTTATGTGGTAATTTATAAGCTGCAATAAAACATTTTTTGAGCAAACACAATTGCAGGGATCTTAGACTGTGTGGTAGGTTGCTATGTAAAAAGAGGGTGTGTTCTGGAATGGAAGACAGCATTCTTGTCCTGACAGTAAAATGTAGAATATTCCAAACTCATATGAATATTATATGAATCCTATTATATCTAGCACCACTGTAGTATAGTTTGAGGCCTTTTTTGCACTGCAGAGCAGTAGACGTAACGGCCGAGTGGCTGCTTGCATGAGCTTTGCAGCCACCCATCGCCACGCTGATATCTAGGAGTGAAAGTTCCTAGTCTTGAGGTGTGTGGGGAGTGATTTTGGCAGCATGCTATGGCACACCACTGAATGACAGCTACTGGTAGATCCAGATCACAGAGGTTTGTCATCTGTGTGCCTCTGTGATCCGGAATATAGCTTTTGGTACAGTTTGTAGACCTAACATATCAGATCTAAAATAGATCTAGATCAAAGGTCTTTTGATCCGGATCTAGCTCTGTATTTTGCAGATGGAGCTAGCCTAACAGGGGCAGGGCCTCCTTGATCTGAATTAATGTTTGTATCAGGAGTCCCAGGATCCAAATCAGAGGCCTTTACATCCAGATCTAGAGGTCTTTAGTCCAGGGCTTTAGTTCAGTTCTCAGAGAAGCAATGTTGTATTGTAAAGTTATTCTGGATTTGGGAAGAAGACTCACTACAGAAGTAGATTGTCTTGTGAGAGGTTCACTGATTATTATACCTAAAATTAAAGAGTTACTTGAGCCCAAAGTACTGTATTCTCCTTTGTGTTTCAGGGACTGTGATGGAGGAACATGCATGGACACATCAAATATTTTATATGCTTGGGCAAGGAATGCACCCCCAACAAGGCTACCGAAAGGTAAATACCAGAGTGGGAAATACCAGGTGCATGAGGATAGTAGTGGTGATAGGTTGGGATTTTTCTTGGGGTAGAAAGTGTCTACGCCTAATAACTTAAGTTTAAGAATATGTGTATTTTTCAAAATAGCTGTTGTTAAAATATATGATGCTTGGAATGGGCATTATTGTGCAGGCACAAGGGCAGGAGGAAGCCTGGGAGATCTCTGGAAAGGCAGGATCTCTGCCCCTGTGTGATGGTGTCACTCACAAATTTTATATGGCACCTTCCACTTCCAGCTCCGTGGTCATCTGGGAAGTAGGAGGCAGCAATGGAGGAAGTGTAGTTGGACTCAGGCATAGTTGTTGTTTAATATCCCTTGTGCTGAACTGTCCCATATCTGCTCTCATCTGCCCCTTGTTGTACAAGTGGACTGGGCTTGCGAAGTAAAGCACCTAAAAGTCCCAATCCTCTTTGGGTGGTTCACTAACGTTGAAGTCTGGTTTGGAACAAGTCTAATGGTGAGCATCTCTGCTGCCTTCTTTACAGCAGTCAAAGATAACATTTGTAGCTTTTGAAGAATTAGTTGTTGATTATTTATATTTGGTGGCATCAAGCAAGGTGCCATCAAAGTGATTCTTTCATCATGCTGTACTCCAAGTAAAGTTACGTGTTCCATATAGCCACAAAGGGCCAGACACAAGTCAGGGATTTGAGCTGACAGGGGTTCTCAGCTAGTGGTCCGTGGAAAGGTTTCCTGGTATCTGTGAACTTGAATTAAAAAAAAAAACCTTATCATTATAAAACTATCTGCTGCTGCATTCTGTCTCCCACTCAACCTCTCTCTCCTTTTCAGGTGTTGGATTCAAAGTTGGAGGGGAAAAGGGTAGCAAATACTTTGTACTGCAAGTGCATTATGGGGATGTTAGTGCATTCAGAGGTACGTGACCTTCCAGACTTTTAATCTGACATACTATATATAAGGTGAAGGTGGAAAAAAGAATTTAAATTAACAGCTAACAGATATTGCGAGGGCAACTACTCCTAGAATTTGCAGTATGCTCAAACCAGCTATGGGTTGTGGAGCTGACATTAAAAATTGATAAACTGTGCACTTCTTGTTGTATTCCTAATGTATACCATGTTTTTTTGCGAACTGGGTTTTATCCATTTGTAGTTCCTTTTTTTCAGTTAGTCCAGCTTCTTATTTTGGGGTGAACGTTGTCCCAGATTATCCACACTGGGAGAGAGCGATCCCCCCCCCCAAAAAAATCAGTATTAGTAACCTTCCATATGTGTCCATGTGATTTTGATGAATAAGTACAAGTGTATAACAAATTGATAAATGTGTTGACATTGGATTTTTCAATATTTTCACTTGTATTTTGTTTTGTTTTTGCATTCATTTTGTATTATTAAAATATTTTTTTTGAAAGACCAAGAGAGAGTAATCCCAAGGAGGGAAAGGAGGCTTTTCCCTTTTGTCTCGGGGGGCGGGGGGATAGCTCTGTGTACATCCTGGAACAATGTGCTTGGTGCAGTAGGGTAGGGCTTTTGGGATAGTGAATCTCAGTCCCACACAAAAGGACAGCTTGTCTTGGGGTGTTTTTCCACTGTCACTAAAAGTACCCATTAAGTACCCATTAATGGGTACATAATGACATTTTTGTACCCATTAATGGGTACTTAATGGGTACTTCTAGTGACAGTGGAAAAACACCCTTGCTGCCTTTCTTTGCTGATTAGAAATATGCAAAGCAAAAGGAGCTTGTATTTGACTCTTCCTGTTATTCTTTGTATGCAGAAAGTCCGGGGAACAACACAAATATAAATTGTTGGGGTGAGGAAGTGAGACTCTTACCATTTTGTCTACTACACATACACATACACATACATACACATTCACATACGCACCCATTGCTGCTTCAAGGCATTTAGTAACCTTAGCAAATTTCCATCACAAATTTTTGTGTCATGCTCTTGTGAGCCTTGTATATGATGCCGTCTTTACTATATGCAAGACTTCCCTTTTCCATAATGTTTTGGTTCATTGTGTTCCCTCTTGGGAATGCCATAATGTCACAAAGGCACAGGTAATGAAATTGGCTCTGCTAAGTAACCAGAAGAAGGTGCTGAAAAAAAAGTTCCTCCTCTTTGTGGAGCACCTATAGAATCATATGTGTTGTATTTTTGCACTATAGAAGATGTGCTGGCATATAAGATATTGATTTACCAAGGAACATTTAGGGGAAATTAATAACAAAATGGGATACTTTTTTTTTGGGGGGGGGGAGGGCAGGAAGACACAGTATTGTCTCTCTGAGATTTTGGGATAGGTTTCTCCTTTTTGCTTCCTTTCTTACTGGTATAGCATAATACCTGCATTTTAATTTATTGTGCTTAAATATACAAAACCTCCTTGTTACGGATACTCAAGAACTTATGACGACATAAAGTACATGAACTTTTTTTGGGCAAGTATTGAATTTCTTTGTCGTTGCTTTTGCGGGTGTTGGCATATTGGGGATTGGACTAGGGTGTTCTGCATGCAGTATAAATGCTTCCCTATTGATATATACCGTATTTGCCAGTGTATAAGATACACATTCCCCCCTCAAAATACTCCTAAAAAATGGGGTGTGTTTTATGTGCCGACATCTCCCCCTTCCTGGTACTGTGGCCAGAGGAAGAGAAAAGATAGAAAACACCTTGGATTTCTGTCTTCTCCCTTCTTTGGTCACAGTTCTTCTTGTTTTGTGTGTGATAAAAACAATTGTGGAAGAAACAAGGGGGGAGATGCCACACTTGGTTTCGCCACGCACAAGCCATGCACAAAACCACTACTACTACAGCTGAAGGGAAGGGAGAAGATAGAAAACGCCATGGGTTTCTATCTCCCCCTTCCCTTGGTTGTATTTGGTTTCACCATGCATAAAACAACTGCAGCCGAAGGAAGCGGGGATAGAAATGATTTCTATTTCTCTCTTCCCTTGAGCTCAGTTGGTTTCACTGTGCAAACTAACTGCAACCAAAGGGAGAAAGCAGCAGCAATATGGTGATTTCTCCCCCCTCAAAATATCCCTAGAAAAGGGGCTGCATCTTATGTGCCAATGCGCCCCATATGCCGACAGATACAGTACTTCCCTGTTGTTAAAGAAGGTGTGTTAGGATGCCTCCAGACAACCTTAATACTCAGCAGTCCCTACGCAGACGCTTTCCATCATCCAGGTGGAACAAACGGATGCTGTGAAGGGAGGGTGAATGATGATCATTAGTCTGTACTATCCACAGAGCATGTGAGGGAAACTGCAAGGTTAAAAAGCTGCTGATTAATCTGCACTTTTTTACCTTGCAATTTCCCTGCTGCTGTGCTGCTGCAGTGGCTGTGAAGTATTAAGGGTGTCTGGAGGCATTCCTAATATTAAGTTCACTGGATTTTTGACATTGTCAGGCGTGTATATGCCTCTGAACATAAAGAAAATGACTGCTAAATCTCAACAAAAATTGTTATTAATGATCATTTAACTGTAGTGTCACAAACTATTCTATGTACACCTCTAACAGCTTTTTGACTTCACTATTTAAGGTTTTCTCCTTTATACTCATTATAATGTTAAACTGAAGTAGGGAGTCCTCTGTAGTCCAAAATAATTTATGCTATCATAAAATAAAATATCTCTGCACGAGAAAAGCTGGAAAAACTGTAAAGAAAGCCAGGTGCAATGCTAGTAATCTAATTTGCAAAGATTTATTTAATGTAAGATGTTCATCTTCATGTGTTTCTTTTGTACAAAGAAACATATAATGCAACAGAAGGCCGAGTTCAAGGTCAGCCATTGAAGAATACTAGCTTTTGTCAGCTATAAAACATATTCAAGGAATAATAAGAGTGCGTTCAATGTCCCCATTGTGTTTTATTCACAGAAAACAAACCATCTTGCCTCTTTTCTTTATTTTTTATAAATGTTTGGCCAAACTTTATAGAAACTTTTGGTATGTTAATTATTATCAAAAATTGAAACTTTATTTCAGTTCTTCTTCTTTATCAACTGTAAACTTAGAACAAGAAGCCTCATTTTAGCTTATTTCAACTTTTTAAACCTTTAATGTATCTGAGTGGCAGTTACCATTTATTTTTCTCACTGATCAAAGAATTGGGAGCTGATATGCATATCACAATGGATTTTGTTATATACACTCTTCAATCCAGAAGTGCTATTAAGCCACACTGGTAAGCACAGCTTCTTGTTTGATCTCTGTTGGAAGCTCTGCATAAAAAATCAGCTTTGAAAGGAACCTCCTTCTGAGGTGGGATGCATGCATTTTCTTCTCTTTGCCACAGGGCAAATGGAAGCTAATAATTTATCTGTCCTGGAGCAATGTGTACTTGCTCGCTAGCTGAAATGCAAAATCAAAGGAATTATCCTAGACTGAGTGGCAAATAGGGAAGATGATTTTTAAGATGGGTGTAAAAGATATTTTGTGCTTCTGAAACTTGGCAATCTTCTTTTCTAGTTCCGCACATGCTCTCCACCCCCACCCACCCCCCAAAAAATGTTATGATCCCATTTTTTTTTCCAGCTTATCATATTGCTGCATGGAGAGATCATTAGACATGAGCGTTTGGGGAAGTGAGTGTCTTAAGAGACACGGTGCTCAAACATAAGTGGATTCTGCAAGTGTGAAGTTATTGTTTATATGCCATAAATATTTAATGCAGAGAGAAGTTGGTGCTTGCAGAAACAAACAAAAATCTTGGTAGTTGATTCATTACGCATGGTTGCAGCCTGGGTGAGATTCTTCTTTTGCTTACCCCAGTAAGTAGCTTTTCTGAAGAGCACAGCAATATGGCTTTAGAAGTAGTATAGTCATCTTCTCGGTATTTATTCATAATGCCTGGTGTATTCCTAAGGCTGTTCCACACGAGGCTTCTGACATCTGCATACTAGTGTGGAATAGCAGATTCTCCCCACCCTTCTAGAATGCTCTGTCCACACAGGAGACAGTATAGATTAGACTAGGAAGCCCAAAATGGCACCCTCATCCAACTTACTGGTAGACTTCTTCTTTCTGGTCTACCAGCATAACTAGGGGGGTGCATATTGGACCGTAAGGTATACCGTGGAGGATCAGTTTTTGGCAGTGCAACAAGGTGTTTTTTAGATTGTACGCCCTCGGCAGGTTTTTATATTTTTATATAAATATATATATATATATATATATATATATTGTTTCGCATCTGTAAAGCGCTGAGTACATGGACAGCGCTGTAGAAATAAACTAATAATAATAATAAGGTGTTGCCACCAGAATGCCCTTCCCGGATTTCTGAAGGCAGGGCTTTGCAGTATTTTGTAGACATCCCATGTTGGCTCCAGTGTTGGCACATGCTTTGGGCATGGGCCATCCCAATGCAGACAGCCTTGTTCCACACCAGGAGCAATCTGTCTCTGCTTGGAATTGATTGCTTATCCCAGACCAGAGAATCCCACTTTGGTCCAGAATATTGAACTCTAGTGCAAATATGGCCTTAAAGTACTCCTTACTTACACTCTTTAGCACTTGCTCTGGTGGGACAGCCATGGGCTGCTCCCACATGGAGCATCTGCACTGCACAGAATTGCTTCTCTGTGTGCAAGAGTGTCCTCTGGGTAGAACACTAAAACTATACTAAATGCACCTCTTCAGGGAAAATGGAGCGTGCCATGGGGCAGTGCAGGCACAGGTGCGCAACACCACACTACACATGTCTGTTGTTGTGGCAAGGTGATCACCTAGTATAGAAGCAATTGTACATAGCTGGGGCTTGGAATAGATTGGGTTTCATGAAATCCAGATGCATGGACCATTCCAGAAGTTTGCTGCCCATTGGCCATCAGATTTAATAAAGGTACAAATTGCCCCTTAATTTACAAGCTGACGCAGTTGCCTGGCTCATGTAAAGGATATTTAGGTCAACCAGGCAGGTGCAGCTGCCTCTGTACAGTGCTTGAGGCTAGCAATTTGTTGGCTGTGAATTAAATAAAATCTGCTTAGCGTCATCTTAAGAGGAATTGGTAAGTCTTAGAGGATGCTATACTTTAAAAACCAAAACGCCGACCAGTATTTATTGCAGTTCTCAGTAGTTTAGTGTTTACATGCTTGGCCATATGCTTAACATTTTTGGAAACACATACTTTTAGTATAAAATATGTGCATCATTTCTTTGAGGGTTTTTTGTCTTTGAACTTGTGCACTTTTCTGTGATTTTTCAGTCCAGTTTTTTTTTAAATCCTTTTGTATAGTATTTTAAAATTGTGATACAGATATTTTAGTATGCGTTGAATCCAGGAGGGCGATGGGCATTCTCTCCCCTCCTCAGATATCTTTTGTTTGTGACACGTGCTGCTTTCAGATGACCAGTAGACTTGGATGACTGAAACAAAAAGATACCTGTCCAAATCCCTGCTCCACTAGAGAGTATGACTTGCCTCGGGCAATTACAATCAGTCAGCATGACATCTCTGACTGGCTGTAAGATGAAAGTAGTCTACTTCACAGAATTGTTTGAGGATGAATAAGAGATTATAAAGCAATTTTAGTCTTCAAAAAAAGCACTGCTTTCCCCACCTTTATCTCTGTAGTGAATGATTCAACCTCTTTTCCTTTATCGCCCCTTTTTCTTTGCACCCGTGGATCTTCCCGCAACTTACATTGTATTTCCCTAAATGCTGTGCAAAGTGCTCTCGGGTATTCAGAGAGAGAAAGAGGGAAGGGGTGGGATTGCTGAAAGCTTATAAAGTAGAAGTAGAAATTTGCCTCTGACTATGGGATTCCATTTAATTATTATAGCTAGTGCCTACTATATTAATTTAGTAGGGTTGCATCCAGACATCACTTACTTGTTCTGTTATATTTGGATATTCTGGAATAAATCATGGATATTCTGGATTATTGTTTTCTCTGTCACACAACACGAGAACCAGGGAGTACTCTATGAAGCTCCTGGGTAGGAGAGTCAGGTCAGATAAGGGGAAGTATTTCTTCACCCAGAGGGTCATTAATCTATGGAATTTGCTGCCAGGTGGTAACAGAAACCAGCCTAGATGGTGTTAAGGAAGGGTTAGACAAATTCATGGATGATAGATGTATCAATGGCTACTAGAATAGATGTCTAGGTGCATCTTCCAGGCTGGGGGGACAGGCAGGGTGCCTCTAATGCTATTTGCTGGGATTTGACAGCAGGTGATGGTTTGCCCTTGTCTTTTACTTGAGATGTCCATGAGCTATCAGTGGGCCACTGTATGGAACAGGATGTTGGACTAGATAGGCTTTGACCTTATGTAACTGTTCCACCACTGAAAATTGCTTCTGTTTATCTAGCTGTAGGTTTGTTGTTGATAAATAGCGGATCACCAGCTTTGGCCAACTCATACCCTCCAGTGTAGCCCAACTGCTATGATTGCTACATACAGAGTTCCTGACAGCACAATTTAAATAATAGCAAAACTTACTGATGCAGTGGAGCCAGCAACTGAAAGTTCTGTATTAGGCCAGCTGGTACAAATCTGCAAAGCAAAGGTATCTAACCTAGTTCTTTGGCCATGTGATCTGGGAGTTGGGATTACAGCCTGTGGTTATTCCCTTTTGGAAGGAAAACCTTGATGCCGGGTTGTATATTACCTGTTAGTTGCTGAGCTTGTGGTGCTTCCTCCTTCCCAGGTTTGAGCAAGAAGGGTGCAGGCAGGAGTGACTCAAAGCCTGAGAGCTGGAGGTTTTCCTCAGAGGCTCAGTACTGCCTGAAACCCTGCAGCACCAAGACTTGGAGTTTACTATGCTTCATGCTCTTCATGCACAAAAAGGGAAACCGTATACTTGTGTGCCCTGTAGAAATATATAGTTTACCAACTATATAATTGTTCTTAAAAATGTTTTAATTTTGTCCTTAAAACCTTTGTGTGGTATGGTGTGTCAAACAGCTATCTGTCTGGCAGGTGCCCTATACTGGCTCAGACCCAGCACCAGATTTCTGTACTGGTGTCTAATCGGTGGCACTGAAAGAAGTAAAGAAAGCCTTTTTGGGCAGCTGGATCAGCAAGGGACAAAGGTTGAATTTCTTCAAACATCACTCTTTGGTCTTTATAGTCAAATAGCACCAGGGATTTAATTTTTTTCTTTTTACAATTAGGTGGTACAGCTGTAGGGGCTTCTCAGTGGGAGCAGTACAATAATCACACAGCCACAGTCTGTTGAATGCTACCTTGAAAGTTATTTTGATCCACTCACGATATAGCACAGTAGAGGGGCTTTACAGTGTACACAGAAAGACCTAATTGACTAATAAGGTAGAATTCTGCTAGAAATCACTTCAAATGTTTATCTGTAAATTCTGTTTCAATGTTTTCTGCAGATAAACACAAAGACTGCTCTGGTGTAACTTTACATCTGACTAATCAAAAGTAAGTATGCTTGTCACACCTTTTCCTGGATGTTTTAAAAGATAGATTAATATTAGCTTTGACATGAGCTTCATCAGTGAGTGGTTAAATCCTGTTGTGGGATCTGATGAAGTCTTAAATGGAAACCAGTAATGTTTTTGAAGAATTGGTGGTGGTTTTCAAATATGCAATAAAACACTTGTAGAATTACTTCAGAATATATGTTTAACACAGGAGATAGAAGTTGGTTAAAATGAAAGAAATAAGTCTTGAAAAGCAAATGTCTAAACTTAATGTTGAACTAAGGTGTATATTGCCAACAGATACTGTTGTAAATTTCTTGTCTTTTTAGTTTCTTTTTTAATTTTAAATTTCAGTTCCAGATTGAATTTGCTGCTCTTCAGATTATTCTTAAACTCTTAACTTTTTTAAACTTGATATTTGAGTTCATTTACATATACCCATAATAAATCCTGGGTCAATGAATTTACCCAGTATTAATCACTATGCTCTAAATCATAGGCCTCATTTTGGATTCATCCACACCTGGCAAAAAATAACACAAGATGAACCATTGTGAGAGAGGATGCTGGTCTAGATAAACCCAATCCAGCAGAGCCCTTCTTACACTTTTATGTTTTAAACATTTGTTTGAAATCAATATATCTTTACCTTCATTATGTCCTGTCTGGAGTAGGCAGCAGTTTAAATGCAGGTTCATACACATGTGCCAACAGTGGCAGCAAGCCAAGTTCAGTTCCAAATAAACATGCCAGGGATCAAATTACCAGGAACATAGATGAAGAATAGTCAAAAGCCAGTCTGTGGGTCAGGTACCAGAAAGGTGTGAATTGAGAGATAAGTCCAGGTCAGTTCAGGGGTTTCAGAAAAGCCAATGTCCAAGTTGTGTCTAGGAAGGATTCATTTGTTAGCAAAAATGAGGTATTATATCACCTGCTTTTATTTAGCCTGAGTCCAGCTGCTCCTCTGAGTCAGCTTTTTGTGACTGAGCCTTGATGAGCTCTGAAGAGCAAGCTTTTCCCCATGCAGCTGAGTCATTGTTGCTCTACTGACATGAGTGTCTGTTTGGTCTTGTGAAGGCCCAGTGTCTGCCATGTGCATGCTGACTGGGGCCAGTTCTGGCTGCAGCTCCTGCTGAGGTTCCTCAGCTGGGGACTTGTTGCTTGAGGGACTCAGACTGAGTGCCGGGCATGACACATTTCAACACAGTAATCAAGAAAGACATAACTAGCTTTCCTGTGCTCTAGTCTTGTCAAGTTCTCCTCTTTGTGTAATAATTTAAATTGCACATGTTATCTTAGTATCATAAATTTGGAAGGGACCATTTAGTGCATCAGAAGCAAAGGTGGAATATTTATTTATTTATTTACATTTTTATCCCACCCTATACCTGAAGGTCTCTAGTTGGGTAACAACATCTAAAATCAAACATCATTAAAGCAATAACAGTATATATTAAAACAATAGCATCTGCAAGTGGGAAAGGAAAGTGTATCCCCATTTAACTGAAGGCCAGGGCAAAGAGGTGTGTCTTCACTGCCTTCCTAAACATGTACTGTGAACTTGTACACACCTCGGGGGGTGGGGGGCTATTCCATAGCCCAGGGGCCATCACTGAGAAAGCTCTCTCCCAAATACTCACTGTAAAGTAGGCAAGGGTTTTTTGTTTTTGTTTTTTGTAATTGAACCAATTCCAAATAACCCAAAGAAAAATATATACAAGAAGAATATGGTTGATAAAAAATAGGCTTTGAAGAAATTGTCTAAATTCTTGGCTTTCCATTTCACTGTCTTTAATTCTCAAATGAAGACATCTCATAGAGAAACAGGAACTGTTCATCATCCCTCTGTTAAGATTTGGCAGCTTCAGAGGTCCTTGGTAATGGGCAAGAATTTCATTTAGCTCCCTTTAAAAAGCATATTTAAAATTTGTACTTCTCACTATGTGGAGACAAATGAATATATACAAAAATTTCTGATTTATTTAAAGTATTTGCTTCAGTAAACAGTAAAGTGTAATTTAGGGAGAGTTGTGCATAAAGTTGTCATATTGCTCGTCTGAATAATGTACAGAACATCAATTAACAATGTGAATAAATTGTGAAGTATACAAAAAGAACATGAGCATGTTTCCAAACTGATGGTAGAGATGGGGAAACTGAAATATCAAAGCCCCATGAAAAAGAGTTTAAAATCTCACAAGACTTCTTAAAGGTCAGGAAGAGATGATCTAATGACTATTATAATGATCATTGATAAATGTTCTTATAGTTTTAAATCAATGTGGAAAGCATATTTAGGGATGTCATTCTATGGGACAATGGTCTTCAACAATCTTTCCTCAAAGAATTTATAAGTTCCAAAAACAAGGAACATCTTCTAAAAACAATTTATAGATAGCATCATATTCCAGTATTGTTATCTCAAATTATACCGAATTTCCCACCCACACATTGGAATGAGTACATGATAAAAGGTTTCAGTGTTTATATATGGTATCTTGAGAGTTTATTCAGTTTTTTTTTTGGGGGGGGGGAGGAATCTTGGTGAAAGATGAACTGTTAAAAATGTTTCAAGAAAATATAACAAGATCCCCAATCATGCGTCTTTTGAATATTTATAATGACTGCTTTTCATCAGTATCTTGTATAAGAGGGGTAGATTTTGTATTAATAGCAGCAAAACATGTAACAATAAACAGCTGGAAGACTAAAAAACTCACTGTGCCATCTAAAGTTGTATTTTTAAAAAAAGAAAGTTAAAATATCTACACTAGTAATTATAAAATAACAAATTGGTTTATTTAGGAAGATAGTTTGATAAAAAATAAAATTTAGATTTATATTTCATTCATATCCTTTTATATATTTTAATTGCATATTTGTTGTGTATTAGTTTATTAATTATTCACCAATTATGTAATAATCCCTAAGATTTCATGAATTTATAGTTGTGCTAATGGTTTTGAGTGATACTAAATTATATTGACCTATTTTTCCAAATATTGTAACTATTTTTCTCAAACTAATAATAGGTAGGTAGGTAGGTAGGTAAGTAGATAAGGAGAAAAAAGAGGTACTGGACTTTCCAGCTTTTCAATCCCTAGCCAACCACCCAGTTGTCAATTCTCTCTTTACATGGTAAAAAAGGAATGTAAATATGCCAGTGGATTAATTTTATTTCTAAGACAGTATTTTATCTATTTAAAATGTTGTTGTTTGCAAAACTAATTATGTGATTTACTAATTATTCAGTGTAACTTATGTATTATAAAACTGGAAAAAGTTAATCCGCTTCTTTGTATAGAATTATGTGAGACACAGCCACCACAGAATGCCTGGCAGCAAATGTAAAACAAATGCTGGGGCAAAGTTCAATAACAGAGCACTACAATTCTTTGGCGTCCCTGTTCTCCATCCATGAATGTACAAGCAGATTCAGTTTGTCACCTCCTACCCCAAACTTTACAAAACTGGCTCAGAAATTCTCGTCTACAAGGAGAGACCCCATGTCACAATTAGAGAGTTGAACTGTGTCTCTTAGTAAATTGTTATATTGGGTCATGTATCTAGTTCTTGTTCTGTTTTTATTAGTGTATCACTGTATCCAAATGTTCACATAGTCACAATTAACGTTTTGTACTTAAGATGTATATTATGATTTTGTATTACCCAAGTCATTATCTTTGTTGAAAGTCTAATAAAGTTTTGGAAAAGAAGGGGAAAATGTAGTTTATGTATTTTCTTAAATCTTGATTTATTTATTTTTAAAGGCAACCTATGATCGCTGGGATGTACCTCATGATGTCTGTGGATACCGTCATACCACCTGGGGAAAAAGGTGAGTAAAGTAACTCCATCCGTACAGGTTTTTCGTTGTAAGATACAGTTTAGTAGGAGGTGTTGTTATAAAGTGGTTGATTTACAGCGCAGCCCCAACTCCACAGAAAGAAAAAGCAGTTGTTTAAGCATGGTTAATGCATGATGATGTAAGTCTTTACCCTATAGTGATAGGACAACTTTGTCTTTTGTACTATCAGAAAAATTTAAAAAAACTTTCAAAACAAACATATGGGGAAATTTCTGTAAAACAGACTGTAGCCATTTCAGAACCTAAGGCTGTCTGTTACTAAATAAGGGGTAGGGGATCCATATTTGAAACTCCTGTATGGTAACCCTTGCTTCTATAGGAAAGAGCAGGTTTGGAGGTATGGCCTAGTCCTTCAAAGAACATGTTCACGTGTTCAGATTTTGTACTGATAGTTGCTTCCATCGTTGAGGGACAACTTAGAATAGAGATCATGACTGAATCTCAGACGATTGATATACAAGCCATTGTATCCTGTCTGATTTGCACAGAATGCTGCTTATTAACATTTATTGAAAAAAATATTTAATTAAGGTAAATCACTGTTTGGGATTTGGATGTACTTCTGCAGGACGGTGTCCTTATAGTGATGTGAACAGCAGTATTCTGTGCCTGGCATGGTTTGCCATCACTGCTCTAGGGCATTTGTGGAGCTTCAGTATGTTTATGTCTGGAAAGGGCCATGCTGCATGTGCAAATGAATGACCACATGGTATTAATCTTGGCTTTAAACTGAGCGCCGAATAATGAGAGAATGCAAAATAAAGCAGATATGCTAGTTTTATAGATTAACGTGTAGAGCTAACTATAAACTTTCCTTACAAACGGATGTATTTCTTTTTAAATAGCTTAACTTGCATAGTACAGCAGTGGTCCCTAATAATTTCAGGTTAGTCTGAAGACGGCTTCCCCCTGATTTCCTTATCTGTGTTTTTTTTAACAGCCATTAATGCTGATATTGCTTGCCATTATAAAATGTTCCCAATGCACGTGTTTGCCTATAGAGTCCACACGCATCACCTAGGTAAGTGCTTTTATTGATCATTATTGATTATAGATTGACAATTTGAGAGCAAGTCTTGTGATGAGTGAGAAGACTGTAAACGTTATATCACTAGCACCTGAGTCTCTTCCAAGAAAGGTTCTGAATCGCAGAGAAGGTTCCAAGGCTGTGTCCAAGGCAAAGTTATTTAGTTTCAGTGCTGCTTAAGTGGGCAGAGAAAACAGTATGAGGTTGCACTAAATAACATGCAGTTTTTCAGCATTTTTTTTCAAAAGGCACATGGAATCACATTTTGTTTTTCTGTAGGCTGCATACAATGCCATAGTTCCACTCCTTATCTGAGTAACTGGTGTTCAAACAAAGAAGATTTTTAGTCTTTTTAATGAGAATTGGTATATAAATGTTTAACAGCAACAGTCTTTCCTGACCTGTTAAGTTGCTTAACTATACTAATGACAATATGACAAAGTTTGTTTAATTAGGTACAAAAACAAGTATGGTGGCTGCTTTATTAGTTTGTTCTAAATACCCATTTCCAAGTTTATATTAATTATGAAGCACTACAAAAATACATTAAATAAAGCTATACAGTATTTTAAAAGGATCCATTTTCCATAAGTATTTGATAATCTGTACCCCACAGCTTACCAACAATTGTCAGTTTAACAGTATCACAGAGGCTCTAAGATAGATTAGGTGAGATTTATATTGAGAGACTTCAGAAGAAGATATCATAACATAAAAACATGAGATACCGTATCAAACATTAAGATGCTACGCCCACCAAACTTGATAAAATCTCAGTTTTAGAAGCTAACAAAGCTTACAATCATGTTTTTTTAAGTGTGGAATCCTGATTCAGCAGGGGAATGGAATTTCTTTGTGGCTGTTCTCCAGCTATTTGCATTATATAAAAAAGTGTTGTCATTCTATCTTCATTTTAGTCATGTTAGCTTATAAGTTACGTTAGGGGTACAGTACTTTCAAAATCATTTAAATGAACTGGTTAACATCCCTACATGAAGACCGAGTTTGCTAGGTGGAACACAGCAAATTTGTCTCTTGAGTGAAATGAGGACGACCCTCAACTCACCTTGCTACTGGCCGGCCATCCTATTAATCGTTTAGAGACTGAAAAGCCCATAACTCCACCAGACCACACAATGTGAGTCAAGTTCCCATCTAAGTTTAGGTGAAACCTGGTCCCTTTTGAACAGATTTGGCCTATTCCAGAATGCTCCCTAATGTCTGACAAATCTAAATCTCAACACCACTTCCTCATCCACACATTAAGGCTACTGAGCTTCATCCATCTAGCTGGCCCTGTACCTGGAACAGATAACATTTCTGAAAATATGATTTTGGGCATCCTGCACTTCAAATTCTACTTAATAACCTAAAGTGACTTCCAGGACCTTCTGCTTACCATTCCCAACATCATTGGTGCCAATGTGCACTGTCTACAAGCCTATTTAGATGCTCTTTTTCTGAAATCTCCACTCTCCATGGTAACTGGAGGGCTCTGAATTTTGAAGTGGGATGAGATGTATAACTCTATGTGTTTTTCCAGGTCAGTTACCTTTGCTTCAACAGAATAAACCTGTTTTCTGAGTTATACTGAGCCATGACTTCTGCCCAGCAGGCATAAATTCATACATGTGACAGTGCAGGACACAGAAATATTCACCTGGCTTTGCTGGCTATTTTCCTTCATTATTTTTATACTTTTTGCACCATTAGGCATGCTGGCTGCTCAAACTAACCTTGCTTGCCACAGCCCAGGAAAGTAGCTCCTCCCGCCAGCTTATCTAAGTCAGGACCACCTGCAGGCCCCTTCTCCCTTAGACCATGTGCATAGGACTCAGCTTAGAAACCAGCCACTCTCTGGTAGCTAAAGCAACTATGTATCAAGTCTCAAACTCTCTCTCCAAAACTCAGAATATATACACTGATCTGAGCACCAGATGTTATCCCTCCAGGTTTCCTTTAGAGTAGCTTATAGGTGGTAGGATCCTCATGCTGGTGCCTTATATGTCATTCACTTTAATGTGGATTACCGGTGAGATGGAAACACTAGAAACCCTTAAGCCATTTTTGAGCTTTTTTAAAAAAAAAAAATGTGTGCAGATGCAACCATAGTGTCCAAACTAGGGTAATACAAATAACGTACTGTATACCTGCTTTAAGTAGGTTAAAAGCAGACTCTAAAGAGGTCTTTTGATTGTTTTTATGTGTAAACATTTAAATAAGACAATTCTGATAACGCTGAAACAATGCATTCCTCAACTGAGCAATATTTACAAGCTAATAATCTTATATTGCAGGAAAAGTAGTAAGTGGATATAGAGTAAGAGATGGTCAGTGGACGCTGATCGGAAGGCAAAGTCCTCAGCTGCCACAGGTATGTTTGGCTAATGTTTTAGGACCTGGAGTTAATGTGCTTCGTAATTTGTTTTTCATTCATTTATTTGTTCTTGTATTCTGGTAAGAAATTATGTATACGAATACATATTATCTGCTATTCTTGAAACTGAAAGTTGAAAACCACATTCTGTGTGCACTTGCTCTTCATACAGGTTTTTGCCGTAAATTTATAATATCTGGACCAGTTAATCAACTTTCCAGGGCCAGGCAAATAATTGATAGTCCATGTAGTAATTAGCTAGAAGCTGGCAGCAGTATTGGGTCAGGAATTATCTTTCATCATTCTCCAAGGTGAGAAAGTGAAGTGGTTGAAAAAACAGGAAGCTGAAAACAATACTTAATAAAGTAAATCATGCCTCAAATGACAGGAAGCAACTTAAGTCCTACTTTAGGATGTTAGCATTATAGCTAATCTCTGGTCTTCTGTTTCCTATTGTCAGCCACTTTGAGTCCCCCTTAAATGGGTGAGAAAATCGGGATATAAAAGCCTACTACTGCTGCTACTACTCTTCTGTCTTTTTTGCAACTGTTGATATTTGTGTATTAAGTACTACTTTTTCCCTAGACTGTTTGTATCGATTTTTAAATCAGATTTGTATCCCGCCTTTCTTCCGTTCTGAAGCATGTTAGTACAGTTGAAAATTGGAGGCCACTTTAAAGAATGTGCATCCATTCCAAAATATAATTTTTCAGTGTATGTACATTGCATTGCTGCATTTTTGTAGTGATAAATGGTATGAATCACCAATGAAAAATCCTGTGCTTTGCTGCTGTAATACATATTGTATAAATGATATTAAAATGAGCATTTTTTTTTAGCTGCTAGTACAGTTTCCTAACTTTATCAGAGAGTTTTGAAAGGCCTTCAAGGAATAAAAAGAACTATTTATTTAAACAGAATTGTATAAAATACTATATGCAATAGTTTATACTACTAAGTAAGGATGAAGAAGAAGGCCTAGATTTCTTATAATCTGGGTTTTCCCCTGCAAGGTAACTGCTGTCCTGAAGATGTGGTTTTTACTTGTTGCTTGAAGCACTTTTGCTTTTTTGAGCTGCTTTGTGCCTAACAAGGAACATTTATGTGCTTAGTTTAGGAGCAAGCTATTGCATTCTCTTGTACTAAAACCATGTTTGTTGACTATTTATATTGCCAGCGAGTTAGGTTTCTCAACTTCTTCAAACTCCTTAGCAGCCAGTGACTGAGCTGATTTATCTAATGAGATTATATGAAATAAAAATCGATGATTAAACTTAAAGTAATAAATACCGTTTACTGGTGAGGGAGAAGTTACAAACTTTACATAATTATTTGTAAATGTTTAATATATCCAGCATGGTTTCATAGCTGTAGTAAAGGGAGAGGCGTGTGTATTAACTGTTTGTGTAGAGCTGCTCTTTCACCCCTTTTTAAAATACTTCTTGAACCAACTCCTGCAATCTACATTTTGAGTTTGGGGGTTATTCAGGGAGTTTTTTTAAGGAGGCATTCTAAAAATAACATTCAAAGAATCACTTTTAAAAAAGTGATTAATAGTGCATGTGGAATATTTCCTAAAAGCCTCGTGTCTTCCAATAAGTCAGTCAGAGTGGTGTACTAGTGGTAAGCTGAAATATTTTGTCAATTTTGATTATTTTCTCAGGCATTTTACCCAGTAGAAAATCCTGTAGAAGTAAAGTATGGAGATACTCTAGCAGCAAGATGTGTTTTTACAGGTGAAGGTAGATCTTCAGAAACATGTATAGGGTATGTATCTGTATTTTAAGGATCATTACTTGTATCTGTGTTCTAAATTTTAAAATCGTAGTGCATTCCAGGAAAACCGCTTGAAGGTATTTTATTAATGTGACTTATCATTCTAAAAACAATCTGTAAGTCTGGATGAGGGTGTGGTTTTTGTTAGGCATGACCTCTGTAAAACCACAACAGCAAGATCTTCATCCTGTTCTTTATCTTGTTATGCCCTTTGCTCCTTGCCGTTCACACATCACATCTGTGCTTAAGCATCTGCAATAGTTACCAGTTAACCACTGGGTCAGATACAAGGTTTTGACTTTGCTATAGAAGGCCCTTAACAACTTGGGACCAGCTTATTTGGCAGACTGCCTCTCTTGGTATAGACCTGTGGGGCCATTAAGTTTTGCTTCAGGTGCCACAAATCACCGAATGCCATCTTATGACTACAATCAGACCTTCTCTGTAGTGGTACCCACCCTCTGGAGTAGTCTTCCTTTTGATATTCATGGATTCCCTACACCCTTGGTCTTTAGGGTTGAAGACCTATCTTTTTGTTCAGGCCTTTCCAGAGAAAATGTTTGTTTGTTTGTTTTCCGCTGTCCTTGATTTTAATTTTGTTTTTATATAATTGTTATGATTTTAGCTGTTTTTATTCCTTATACATTGCTGCAAGATTATTAATGAGAAGTAGCATATATATTTTAAATAAATAAATAAATGTTAAGGAGGCTAAGACTCCTTATTGAAGTCTACTTTTGCTGATTTCTCATAACGCTCAGTGTGTCATCAGTTGTCTATAGCTGTTCTGATGGAGACACAGAAGCTACCCACGAAATCAGTGAACATCTCCACATCTCTTTTTTTTTTCTCCGGTGAAACATTCTGTATGCAAAGTTCCATCAAATGTGGCTCTGAATGAAACTCATTGAGTTTTTAATTATTGCAATAAAATAAGTCAACAAACATGCAGGGAACTTATATGTAGGGCATTTGCAATTAAGGCAAATTGTATAAAGAGAAAAAATTAATTTAACTGATGAGACTGTCACATCTAACAAAAAATTGTTTCAGGAAGGATTAGGTCAGTAGAAAACGTGTGATGAATTAAGGAAGACCCAGGTTCAGGGATATTTGCATTTCTGGGTAAGACGTGGAAAGAATCCTAAATATTAAAGGGGAAGCAACTGCTAGAAAATACTAAGCTAATAGGCAGTATTCTCACTCTTCGTAGGACAACTTTCACTGTCTCAAAATATTAAATGTTCATAGTGACTATGGAGATTCATTTACCAACAATATATTACATCTACAAATATGCATCTAGCACTGATGAAAAAGATGCTTCAAAGTGCATTTCTCTAGAACTTGGTTTTGTGCTTAGCTAGAATTGCATGAGGATTCTAGCAAAATATTTCCCCAAGAACCCGTATGAATGCTATTATCTAAATGACACAAATAATCATTGCTAAATTAGATCACAGTTCTTACAAACACAATCATGGCCTTCTTTCAAAATTCATCAATGTAGCAGTGAGCTTTCCAGAGGCAGTAAATATTATAATATAGTAAAATACCTGTAAAAAATGTCTTTATATCACCCATCATTTACAAATTTCATTGTGTTTCACAAAATAAAAAGGCCTATCATTAAAGTAAACATGTGAAATCAACGGACTAAAAACAGTATGAAACTATAATACACAATAGACCAGGTGAACTCAATAGCAGTCAACAAATGTCAGGTTTGACAATCTGTTTTAAGAAAATGCCAGCAACTCAGCAGAGTTGGCACTTGACATAGTTTGGCCAGTGAGACCAATCTACAAAAGAAAAGTGCCTTCGTTCCTCCATGCCAAATGGATTTTTTGCAAATTACAGTACAATCAGAAGCTTTGCATACAGGTCTCAGGAGTGAGCATATCTGTATGAGTATGGCTATATCCAGACATAGCTCACTTACTGCATTACATTTAGATATTCTGGAATAATAGATATTCTGGAATAGCCATGTTTTATTCCAGAATATCCAAATATGACAGTATAAGTAATTGAAATCTGGATGCAGTGGGATATCCTTCTGTTACAAAAGCATCCCTGGTAACTTTTCCTGGTTGTGGATTTATCGCCATTTTATTACTGAGAGTTTTTTGTTTATACGCTTTCCTGTAACTAGTACTGAATTAATGTGGTCACTCCTACCTGTTATAATATTCTTTCCTTCTGCCAAGACTGATCCAATAGGATTTTAAATGTTGCTGTGGAATGGGAGGATGGTCATAATGATTTTTCTCAGAAATTTTTACTTCTCTTATTCCTTTTTTATGCACACAGAATAATTGCTCTGTTTAGCCTATAGCCTTCAGTTTGCTTAGCTGCAACATCTCTTTCTAAATATTTTATTTTAATTGGTCAGTCCTTTTCTTTATAGACTTCATTTTTGTTTCATCTTCAGAATGTCAATACTGCAAGAGTGTGTTGTAGTTACAGGGGGTAAATGTAACAAAACTAATTTGCTACTATGTGTTTCTAAGATAATGCCCTTAAATACTGAAATTAGCATAGCATATCTTAAAAATCTTCAAGGTGAATGGGTGAGTATGCAGAAGAACTATAGCTAGGCTTAATATTTAGCAAATCAGCACTATTAATATATCCACTGCACATTAATATATTCATCTTTGTCCCTTTCTTACATGCAGTCATCTTTGGCTGCGTTCAGACTTCTTGATGCTGCGCATTGGAATGCGCAGCCAAGATCGAGCCGTCACGCATGACGGGCAATATTTTGCAGTAGCGTCGCTACTGTGAATTTACTTAATACTTAAAGCTTCCCGCCAGTCCGGACAGGATGGTGAGAAAAGCCAACGAGAGCTGAGATTGCAGCTCAGCTCCCATTGGCTGCCTCATCCCTCGTGACACGTGCCTCACCCCATGTGACTGCACGCACCACACGAAGTCCCACAGCTCCCCAAAAAGGCTACTGCGGTCTGGATGCTACCATTGCTCTGCAGCAGGTAAGCTGGATTTTTTTAAAAAAAACTGTGGATTTAATCCACTAATCTGGAAGGGGCCCATGTTAGCTTTCACCCCAGATGTACTGTGCTGAAATTTTTGGATGCTTTGAGAACTGAGGGCCATAGAGGGGACACAAGTCTGAGCTGTGGAAACTTAAGGGTGTGCATGAATGGTTTTTTTTTTGCATTCAATTTCAAGTCAAATTTAATATCTGAAAATTAGATTTGATTCGAATGCTAACAATCCGAATGCCTGGAAATCCAATTCGAATCCGCATTATTCAGATCTGTACATTTGAATGTTAGATTTGTATTTATTCGTATCTGTTATACGAATCTGTGCACATTCCATATGCATCCGTTTTATCCTGTATGCATCCAATTTTCATCCTGCATTATAAGTGCAAATATGTATCATTTTCATGTAAATTCATATGTAATACATACGAATCTGCACATTCGAACCATTCGAATATTCGTATCAGATTTTCAGAAATCCAAAATCTGTTTGAATGTCTAGATTCAAACGTTATTGAATTCCAATGTCGATATTCATCAGATTCGAATTGGATTTTTGAATTTTTGAATTTGTCCATATCCCTAGTGGAAACTACATGCAGACTAGGAGTGAACAGAATATTTCAATATACATTTTATACTTTTTTATTGTTGCAATCCGTCTTGGGACCTTTCGGTGTAGGGTGGGATATAAATAACATTTTTAAGCATAAAATGCATATCCCCACAAAATTCCTTGTAGTTCTGTATGCTTTTGCCAGCTTCTGAAGACTGATCTTTTTTAGCATTTTCATGCAGTATATGACAAGTTATTAACAGTCAAACCAAACTGATTTTTAAAATGCTCCATTTATCTTCCAAACGTTACCAAACTGCTATGTCAGAAACCTTGACAGTGTTTTGATTCTGTTGAGATATGTTGCTGGGGTTAGCTTCCTCCACAGTTTACTTCACTGCTTTACTTATGCAATCAAGAAATAGCAGCTCAATTGTCAAATATATAAGGCAGCTATGGAGAAGGAGAACAAAGTAAAGGAAAAAGCTTAAATAGACCTGGTCAAGGCAAGGTAGATTTCTTAAAAGCTTTTGTATTTTCAAAAGCATAAATTCCCTTTTTGGAAGGACTTGTCCCTTCTTTTCTTCCCCAACTATTGTCATTCTTGTTGCTATGGTGAATAAATGAATGTTGCATGATGCTATGGGAAAAAGTCAGCATTGACGTCTTTGGAAGCTGCAACTAGTCCACCCCCACAAACCATTTTTTATTAGTGTAGCTGGCTTGACTGTGTAAACTAATTAAAAATTAGGGGAAAGGGGAAATTTTTGTTCTCCCTGAACCTGTGTCAGAAGCCTAACACGTAGGATTGATAAGGACTAATGAACATCTTTCCATGAACATTTTTCAAAATGAGCACAAATTTCTTAAAATCATTTGCTTCTCTTTTTAAAACCAGTACATTCTTCATTTTTTCATATTCCATGGTCTTTGAGTGCTTCTCAAGCACATTGTGATTTTTCTCAAAAATGCTTCTCATTGAAGCTCACAAAAAGGGTACGTCTGTGTTTGTATTCTGAAGGCTTGAGCGTTCCATAGTTTTAAATGGAAGATTATGCACATAATGTCCAGCAACATCATGAAACCGTTTGTTTTTTTAAAAACGTATCTGTACTCTGTGGTCTGGCAAAAGGGGAAAGCATGAGAGGCCTTGCAAGCATTAAATAGGGTCCCAAATTAAAACTGTAAATTATTAATGACTTGTAAATGGAATACGTCGGCTGGCCTGAAGAGGAAAATCTTCAGGAAGGAATAAATAGTTTATACTGCTATGTTTTCTATTAGTGTTCAGTGCAAACTCGCAAAGCACTATTGCTTTTTTGTCTCTAGTCCTGTCAGTAAAATTTGTCAAATGCAACCATTAAAAAAAAATATCCTGGAGTCGATGAGCCATGTGACACAATTTTTATAAACACACAAAAAACTAGGAGATAAACCAGGGAACTAGCAAGGGTGGGGAGTGTGTGTTTGCTCTTGCAATTTTAAAATATCATGTATTCTTAATTTCTTACGTTGTTTATGAAAATTGTGCAGACTGGTAATGTAATGTAAATGCTAAGTAAACAGCTGAAGATAATGGCCCTTCTATGTCAGAGGTCTTATGCATTTTTAATGTGGAATGTTCAGAGCTTACCCCAATGCCTTATTTTTCATATTAGAAGGAAATTGTATTTTCTTCCCCTCCCATGTGTCTAATGCCAAATTCTTAAGTCCTTTTTATAACAAACTCATGGCTACCTTTATGTTCTCTTTCTTTTCTTTCTTTTCACTGTTCATGCGGTGCCGTAGGGGAACATCCAGTGATGAAATGTGCAATTTTTACATTATGTATTACATGGAAGCAAAGCATGCAGTCTCATACATGACATGTACACAGAACGTAAACCCAGAGATGTTCAAAAACATACCTCAGGAGTCAAATATTCCTATTCCAGTCAAGCCTGATATGACCATGATGGCCCATGGGCATCATGAAGGTAAACACATTTAATTATTTGCTATGAGTTGTACAGAAGATAATCAAGTAGGTGGAGAGCACTGTAAATGTTGCAGTCACATAGTTCAAGAGTTGCCTGTAAACAAAGGGTGACAGGGCAAATCTCAGGCATGATACTGTGTATGCAGGCTGTATCCACTTGTTTAGTCCTCTGTTTCTGTTCTGTAAACATGGACATCGCCTTCTTAGCATGTTGTTCACTGTTCAGGTGTAGTGTAGCATCCAAAGGATTGGTAACTGTCCCATTCCATATCGATGAGGCAAGAGGCAAGGCAGAAGCTAGACATCTGAACTAGCAGTGTATATTTTTTGTAATTTGAACAGAATTATTATTGTTGTTGTTGTTAATTATTTTAACATTAGTATGCAATAGTGCTTCAAGAACCACTATGAGTCATCAAATGATAAAGTGACTTTTAGGCTTATATGAACTGAACAAAAGGCTGTGTTGAATGAATAGGGCAAATAGTGTCCAGAATACAGCTCTTTGCTTGCTATTTTATTAAGTTGTTGAGATTAATTTTAAAATGGAAAGGTCATTGTGTACAGCACTGTGAATTCTATGAATTTCTTTCTTCACTCATGTGTTTTTTTTTTCTCTTAACATCATTAGATTTGCTTTCTTTCAGAAATCAAAAGTGGGAATATAGGTTCTGTGATGCAACAACCAAAAAGAGAAGAGGAGGAAGTCTTGGATCAGGGTTTGTATTTAATTACATATTCTTTATACTGAGATGTATGGTAGAAGTAAATCTGTTGTTCCCTTTTATCAATTCATATGTAAGCTTTCTTGCAATGGCATTGCTTTTTATGACATAAGATTCCGGAAGAAGTAGTCAACTACTAGTCCATTCGTTAGCAGGTAAATTCATTAATATGGTCTAATCTGATTTGATCTTCCTGTTCTCAAGCTAATTTGCCTAAAATATTTATAATTAGTTAGTATACAGTGCCTAAGAATGAGGCTGAATTATCCCCTTCATTAAAGAAAAAAAATAAATTGTTCTGGTTGTGGTTCTTGATCACAAACATATACAAAATATCAAACACATATTTTAAAAGAACTGAGTTTGAGTTCATTTTAAGCATGATATTTTAATATTTCTTAGCATCACGGAACTGAATAGTTGAGTTGCACAAAGAATTATTTGTGTGATTTAATGCAAAGATAATATACTAAACACAGGCCCTGTGAATGCTAGATTTCTTTGTTATTGTTTTATGTTATAAATACTCAACAAGTGTGTGCAGCATGTGTTATGCATTGTGAGAGTACTCATAATAAACTAGCAAATGATGTCTAGTTTTTTACTAGTTTTCTTATATCTGGTTTAAAAAAGGTAATGAACATAAGGCATCGAAGCTAAGCTCTTTTGGATTGAAGTGCAAATGAAATACAAGTATAATAAATAATACCATAATGCAGTGTTATTTATTTATTTAAAATGTTTATATCCTGCCCCATGTCCTAACATCTCTGGACGGCTTACAATAAAAAAGGTATAAAACAAAACATTAAATGCATACCACTTTAAAACAGTATTTTAGGATAAGAAGAGTACTTAAATCTGTATTTGGAAAAAGCAGAATAACTGACATAATGGTTGACCTAGAGATCATTGTTGATAGTAGATATCCCTAACTGAACTTGCTGATGCAATCAGTTTCAGTTTATTCTGGTTAACGTGATTTTGTCTGCAAGGTGCCGAGGAACAGATCCGAGAGAAGAAAATGTGAACTAAGAATGGAAAATCTATGCAAATTTTCTACAGTCATTTTTACTGCCCTTTTTAACATTTATAGTACAATAATCGTAAACGGAAGACACAGGATTCAATTTTGGGGGGGAAACATAATAAGGATTTTTTGACTCAATGGATATTGTTGGGGTTCCTTAGGGATCAGTCTTATTTCCCTTGCTTTTAAATATCTATATGAAGCCATTGGGAGAGGTCATCAGGAGATTTGAAGTGAGATGTCATCAATATGCAGATGATACCCAGTTCTATCTCTCTGTGTCATCTGAATCAGGAGAGGCGGTTGAAGTCCTTGACAGGTGCCTGGAGGAGGTAATGGGCTGGATTGGGGGGGGCAATAAATAGAAGCTGAATCCAGACAAGACAGAAGTGCTTTGTGTCTATGTAGTTGGGAGACATCCTGTCCTCAGTGGGGCTGTAATGCCCTGGAAGGGACAGGTGCAAAATTTGGGGGTGCTCTTGGACTCTGCACTGATGCTTGAAGCTCAGGTGGAGGCCATGGCCAAGATTTCCTATTCCCAATATGGCTGGTGCACCATTTGAAGCCTTTTTTGGACAGAAATGTCTTGGCCACATCTATCCATGCTCTGGTAACCTCCAGATTGGACTATTGTAATGCAATAGGGACTGCCAATGAAGATGGTTCAAAAGCTGCAGCTAGTGCAGAATGCAGCTGCTAGATTGCTGACTGTGACAGCTGGCCAGAAGCACATTACACCAGCCTTAAAAGAGTTGCACTGGCTGCCAATTTACTACCAATCCCAAATCAAGGTGTTAACTTTAACTTATAAGGCCCTAAATGAATTGGGCCCCAAATATCTGAGGGAACACCTACTCCCATATTGACCTTCCTGTGTCCTAAGTTCTGGAGGGGAGGCCCTCCTAGTTGTCCCATCACCCTCAGCAGCAAAAGGGGTGGGCACCCAGGAGAGGGCCTTCTTAGTGATGGCCCCTAGGCTATGGAATAGTCTCCAGTTTTGTTTATCAAAAGAGATATTAAACGTTCCACTCATTCTTAATTTTTAATAAATTAGTTTAAATTGATCTCTTTGGGGATGGAGCTTATAAGAGCTGGAGACTAGATATATTGTTTGAATCTCTCTATTTTTACCAGGAGAAAGTTATTTTCCCTTTAAATAAGTAGCTACCTTATTATGAGAAAGGAAAATAAGAACAAGCATGCTAGGACCAGCTCTTGGGCTTTGAATGAAAATGAGATACCATTTTCTATTTGAACCAAGAAGCACGAGAACATAAAGATATTGTAAGTGAGCTTTTATTGTTTGATTTACTTAAAGTAGAAGAGGAAGGAATACAAACAGATTTAATTACCTCACCCAAAGTAGCAGACAGAAAGAACTGTAGCTCTTCATAGAATACCGTATTTTCCGGCGTATAAGACGACCACCAACTTTCCAGTTAAAATATAGAGTTTGGGATATACTTGCCGTATAAGAAGACAACACCCGGCGTATAAGACAACCCCCGACTTTTGAGAAGATTTTCCTGGGTTAAAAAGTAGTCTTATACACCAGTAAATACAGTATTTCAGACCTTAATTCATTGCCTGGCAAGATTGGCGGTCCAACAGTAAATATATCTCAGGAAGACACTTCTGCACACCCTCTACTAAAACCAAATGTATCTGACGATGAGGAATGTGATCTTGGTGAAACGTTTTTGATAGAAATTCTTAGAGGTTACCGCTTGCTAATTGCAAGCACAGTCATGGACATCTACACAAAATTAAATTCTATAAACAATACATTAGATCAATTAGAGAGTAAAATAACAAACTCTCCTTGACATCCTGCTGATACAGCTCTGTTAACTTATCAGGCTGCAAAAGCTAATCAAATTATGGAAGTCAAGAAGGTACTGCATAGCATTTGAAATAGAAAACAGGAAACTTGTAAGTTGCAACAAGACCCTAACAAGATTCTAAGTAGCAGGCTTCCACTATTAGAAATCACTGGTTACAGTTAAAACAGATAATATTGAGAATTGCTCCACTCACTATAAACAATTTCAAAGCCTGCATAAATTGTCTAAAGTCTTTGGTTTCAATTCCTTGATTGCTCACTATTTCCAGACCCCAATGAGCTGCTGAACCTGTGAGCGGGTTAAGAGTAAAAGCAAATGCACACTCCTTCATTAGGTAACTCCTTGTGATGTTCTTGCGTGAACATCTGGACCTGCATCAAGAAAATTTTGAGTTTTCCTAGGATACCATCAAACACATCAGGCATTGGAGTACTGGAGATTGGCTCCTGAACCAGGTAATAGCTCCTATCCTGGTCCAGATACACCAGGAGGCATGGCTGGTAGTGATGGAGTCTACCTCTGAGATCAAGCTGGCTCCTGTCTGTTGCCTCTGGCTGGTTGGCATAACCCCCTGGGTCACCTGCCCCCCCTCCTATATAAACTTGTAAGGCCTAGAAATTCACTTGCACCAGCAGGATAAAACTCTGTTCAGAGATTTAGGAAGTCTTCAGTCTTCTAATATTTATGGCTGGATTCCTTTCAAAATTCTTGATTGTCTTATGTAAATAACAAAATAATGAAACTGTGGCCAATTTATAAAATACTAGGATGAAATACTAGATTATTTCTTTAGTTGCACGAAACTGAGTACCACAAATTTATGTCCTTAGGAAACAGGATCTTCCTTACTGGGCTTTGTAAGCATTCCAACTAGTATGAGTCTAGGGCTGAATTCAGACATAAGAAAAGGACCAGCTCATTGAGACAATAATGTGTGGCCCTCGTGTTCCCAAGCCTTTTCTAATCAACCTTTTCTAGCACGGAATGTTTAGGAGGGGGAGGGGTAGACTGATGTTTGAACAAACCCACCCGAGACCCTTCTCTGAGGTGCCACAGATTTTTTTTGGGGGGGGGTCTGTATCTGAGTATAGCCTAAGGCTGTGCTCAGACATAACAAAAGGGGTGCTGCGGAGATCCCTCAAAGCGACAGTGTGTGTCCCTCATGTTCCTAAGCCTTCTCTAGGGCAGACTGGGATGTCAGTTGTTTGGCATTCATGTTCAGTCCATGTTATATGAGGTAGATCATTACAGTTCTGCTTTTAATGACAGAGAATTCAGAATAAGTAGTAGTTTTGCTAGTCTTAAAAACAGTGTTATTAACAAGTCAGGAGTTACATTAAAATCAGTGACCTGCTTAATTCTGTATTGATGCATAAAATTGTACGTATCTATTAAAAAAATATTTTAATAGACGATGAACTTTCAGAAGGACAAAATGTGTGGGCCACAGGGATGAGAACCAGATTTTATTTTATTTGAGAAAATGTTGTAAGCCTCATCTTAAACAATTGCAGTACATCTTAAAGTAAGGCATTCTTCTCTTGCTGAAAGATAATCTTTCTGTCAGAGAGAGAGAGATCCTAATCAAGAAAAGAGTAGTGCTTCTTCACAGTGGCAGCCACTGCTTTGCCCAGTGGTAACAAACTACAAACCTCAATGCAAGGAGGATACAGATAGTTTTAGATACTTCAGGTCCAAAGTGCAGTTCCTAGGCCCCTTAGCTTACCTAGACCAGAGTTAGGGTAATGAAATACATCCCAAGAACTGCTCCCTCCATGCTACAATTTGGGATGCTCTTAGGATTATGTTTGTTGATCTTTCTAATCTAAAGTACCTGTAGCACATTCCTTTTGTCAAGCTGCATCCATGCATCACTTACACATTCCACTGTATTTGAATATTCTGGAATAAAGCATGGATATTCCAGAATAGGTAATATCCAAATATAGTGGAATAGGTAAGCAGCGTTTGGATGCAGCCGGATCAGTTAATGGCTCTGAACTGATCTTTTTTAATTACTCTAAAAAAATACAAGGTTCTGGTATCATCCGGAGCATGATATGGGGGAAACTCAACTAATGAGCCATTTGTCAGGTGCCCTCCCCAATTCTATTTTGTTTTCTGAATGAATCACAAACTATCAATGGGGTTTGATCCAAAAATGAATCCCACTAATCTCCCAGTTGTGTATGAACCCAGTTCAGTTTGAGTTAATATCAAACTAGTTCAGCACATCTGTAGAAGTTTATATTACCTAATATTGTAGTCATTGTGGTTTGGGATACCAGTCTCTATGGGATCATATTCTGCTTGTAGGCTTCTTCTGGTTGTCCACCGTGGCGACTCGGCCCAAACCCTTCCAACTTGCCCTCCGCAGAGCTGTGCAGTAAGGAAATGGCTGCCAAGCACCACAGCCCAACTGCCTGCAATGGGGTGGTGTCAGTATATGAACAATATACCCCCACAGGCACCCTGCTTTATCAGTCTATAAACAGATTCCCCCTTTAAAGCAGCAAATAAACACTAGTGTGTACCAAACACTCAAAGTTTATTAATATAAATAAATAGTAGAAGCAAAATAAAGATAAGCTCAATAGTCCTTGAGTTGCTTGAAAGAATAGTTGCAGTAAATAAAATAAAGTTCAGTTATCAGCAAGAAGTTCCACTGAAAGCAAATAACATAAACAAACTCTGCCTCCAGCTCAACTCCTTCTGCCCCTGAATGATTCCAACTGCCATTGAGTGTCCCCCTAACAATAAAGCTTGCCTAACAGCAATGCAGACTGTCTTCCACGACCCTGTCTCATCCTACCCTGAGCTCAACAGTCCCAGGTATGCACCAAGATCTTCCCTTGCTAGAGAGGAGAGACCTTCCTTCTATTCCCTGACCCTCTGGTCCGAGAGCACGAGGCCTAGAAGACCAGAGAGCTACGCAAAATGTTCCGTGTTCCCTCTCTTGCTGAAACCGCTTGAAAAGAGACCCTGAGAGCGCCTGGTTGCTGGCTTAAATACCCCGAGATCCGACTGCTCCCATTGGTGCATTTTGGCAGTTTTGTAATGCTGCTCCGCCCCATGTGTCAATCATGTTATGCAAAAGCCTGGGAAACAGGCCCGCGGCTGCAGCCTGCACCCAAAAACGTCACATCCACTGTGAAAACTGTGAATTCTAGGCCAGATGGACCTTTCATCTGATCATTTGGGGAGGGGGTGTTATTTCTTAATTGCCTCATAATGTAGAATATAATATTGTAGAACCAACAATATTAATAGCTTGAGTGTTCATGGTTTCCTCAGCATTTTTGATTTTTCTTTTTGTCTGTGATCTGTATGGCTAACACACTATAGATCCTTTAATCTATGGATTGCGATCTTACCTACTCTTCTCTTGTTAAGCTAACTAGCCTATAATTTCGTGTTTCAGCCCTGGATCCTTTTTTGAAGATTGGTGTTACATTTGCTACTATTAGGTCTTTCAGGCAGAGCCTGATGATAAAGAGTATACCTGTACTGTGTATTTTTGCTAGAAAATTAGCAGTTTCAGATTTAAGTTTTTAAAGAAATCTTGGATAAATGCTATATGGTTCCCAGAGATTTGTTAGCATTTAGTTTATTTTATTAAGACATGTGAGGGCCTCCTTCCTTGTTAGCTTTACCCAATTTAATTCTTCTGACCTCCTCCTTGAATAGCTACATGCATATGTCCTCTGTCTTCCTCATTGGAAACTGAGCCAAGAATTCATTTAGGGTCTCAGCACTCTCCGTGGTTTGAGCAAGCTCCTCTTGAATGGGGTTGGTTTGGTTTGATTAGAACTGGGTTGAACCACCTGATTCTATAAACTGGATCAAATGCAAATGGAATTTGTGCATCTCTGGTACGAGCTAAACTACTACTTTTCAGATCACAACTACAATCTTGTTACCTTACTGGCATAATAAGTAATTAAGCTGATGCAATATTGCTCTTTCTTACCTTGCAACCTAGATTTATCACTACAGTTTATGAGAAATGTCTATTAATTTGTATTGTTACCAAGGAATTTGAGGGTATTGTTATTCAAATTATATTTAAATGAAGGGGAAGTGCCAGTTGTGCACCTTAAGAGGAACTTTGTCACGAACCTGACAACATTCAGTTATTATTTTAGTACTGTATTATTTTACTTTATTCATTTTATATTTTGTTTTACACTGCTGTCACCTACCCTGAGATCTTCAGGTAGAGGGTAGGATAAAAATGGAAATAAATCAATAAAATCTTGGTGCCCTGGTTCTGAATTGTTCAAAACAATTTAAATAATTGCAGGTGGAGCCATCAGTTTATGAATCCATTATAATGATACCAAGAACAAAGGTTTTTCCTTTTTGTATGATGTGGTTACATTTACTTTTCCCCTTTCTTCTGTGTAGACTGCTTCTCACAGATGTACATTCAGAATTCTAAGTACAGAATATATCCAGTTCACATTGCTTATAAGGGGTGTTGATACATAATGTTCATTAGATTTGAATTATACACTGTTTGTGTGGGGAAGAACACACATATAATTATGTAATATTCATAACTAAGTCAAAATGTGTGTTTAGTGGGCTGTGGTTTTGTACTTGAATAGAAAACATAGTGTAAGTAGTGGGCATTAATCCAGTAATTGGGGAGGCTAGTTAAAGGAGAGCAGGCTGTCTCACATTAAGAATATTTTATCAAGCATGTTAGCAAGAGTGGTTTAACACATTTTGTTTAACTTCAATTTGCTTTGTTCATTTCACCAAAATTGGCCCTATTAGCTCTGATAATTACTTTCTGACAGGGAATTTCGCTTGGGACATTCTCTTTCCAAAGGCTGAAATTAGAAATTTAGTTGAGATCATTGAGCCAGGACTGTTTATAAACATGACAGGCTCTCTCTGGGTCATTTTGAAAAGACTTAATTTTCCTCCTTGCTGAGTTCTTAATAATGGATTTTCAGTGGAAGTCCCAAAGCTTAGCAACTTATCATTTTCATTTATTACTGTTCTGTCATGAAATTTTAAAGATCATTTTATGACATAATTCCTCTCTATATAATTTTGAAAAAAAAGTCTAAATAATTGAAATCCTTCATTTCTCAATACATTATCCACTAAATCTAATGGAAATGCTTGTAAGTTTGCATACTGCTGAAGCAACGATGGTTTCAAGAACTGAGGGACTGTTTTTGGTCTGGTCTCAGCCAGCCACCAATCCAATATAAAAACAATGAAGCATGAAGTTATAAAATACCAGTTAGCTTTCAGAAGTTCTCTTTATTTACATGCTGTTATTGCCTTAAAATGCTAAACATGGTTTACAATATGTTTTGTATTAGACTAGAACAGATGAAAGTTATTCGTCCTGCAAGTTTTCCTTCATATTTCAAGTATTCTGATTTCTCCTCTGCTTTTGAAAATCTTGGCCACAAGAGTTAACTGGGGAAATGGCAGTAATTAGTTGTACAATATTAATTTCTCATAGATTACCGTAGGACTTAAGAAGAGAACAGCAAGAATACCTTCTGTTAATGCATTGCAGTAGCTATATATTAGTCTCATAAAGAGAAAGGTTCCCTTACCCAGGTTACCACTGCTGATGGACCTTCTGGTAGCAGATGGAAATTAGAATACAATTTAGCATGACCATGCACATCTGAGGATATGTCCAATTACCGCAATAGCCCATTTAAAAAATAATAATTTGCTAAATTGCCTAGAGTATTACTGTTGATGTTGAGGAAGACAAAATATTCCTAATGGCTTGTGCTGGCATTATAGCTGAAATCAGAGGCCTATTCTCGCTGCTGTCCATCTGTAAGCATGTGTATTAACAACAGATTTTGCACATACACACATGCACACACTACAATGGTATCAGTAGTTTTTTGGATTGCAGATAGTTATGCTGAAGTGATAATGAAGGATATATGTAGTCATTCTGGTTTTAGCACTAAATAAGTATTAGCTGTTTTTTCCTGTATTTTTCATATCTATAATGATTGGTGTAATTTGAACTTTTGTGTTTTGTGATGTATTGTTGAACTAACAAGTGCTTTCCTCTCTCCCTTTGAAAGTTACTTTCAGTATTCTCATTCAACAGTTTTAAGTGAAACCAGACAGTATAGGAAAGAAACTGTACCTTCCTGCCTGTCTGCATATAAGCTTGCATTATTGTCCAGCAAAAGGAAAATTAAAACAGTAATTTGCTAGATATAAACCTTTGCATAATGTTCAGATAAAAACCCCAGAACATATACATCCTGGTGTGACTGATCAGGAGATACTGCACTAAGCTATCTTTTGCAAATTAAAGTTGTAGATCAGTGAACAAACGTGAATATGTTACCAGAAAGTGTAGAGTAGAAGAAACATAAGCACAGGTTCTAAATTGTGACTGCTTAACATCTAAGGAAAAAGCGAATTCATTTTCTTCAGTACTAATTTCAATGATCGATAGATCGATAGATTCAAAGTTTCCTTGGGATTAGAAGACCAGTTCTGAAGGTATTGTTTAACTATGGCTAGTAAAGTAAAGGTGGGAGGTAAGTGCACAAGTATTCCAACTCTGAAAAATTCTTACTGTTCAAGATATGGTTTTGTTCACAGAGTCTTCCAGGGTGAGGAATATCATTTGCTCTGATTTAAAAAAAAAACATGTTCAAAGTGAACCTTTATTGTGTAAATTTAAGAACTACAGTTCATTTTAAGTATTGGTGAACGTTGGGATGTTTTGAAAGAAGACAGCTTTTGAAAGTTACGTGCTATTTATATTCTTCCTGTTAAACTTGCTACAAAATCTTGAGGTCTGTCTGTCTCTTTTCTGCCTCTTTCCCTTATCTGTTTTTTCTTTCTTTCTTTTTTCCTACACAGGTGATTTCTATTCACTCATTTCCAGGCTGCTAGGAGAAAGGGAAGATGTGGTTCATGTACACAAGTATAACCCTACAGAAAAGGCAGAATCAGATCTTGTAGATGAAATTGCTAATGTAGTCCAGAAGAAGGATCTTGGTTGGCCTGATGCCAGAGACTTTTCCAGTAACGATGAAAGGGCTAATACCATTCTTGTAAGAGACAGAATTCACAAATTTCACAGATTAGAATCTACCCTGAGGCCACCAGAAAGCAGGCATCTTTCTTTGCAGCCATCTAAACATGTTGAAGGGAACTGGGAAAAAGATCGTGCAGGAGGTGGGTTAGGGTTGTTTTTTGTTGCAATATCTGGTGGCATGAATTGTGCTGTACATTAGCAAAATCAGAGGTCTATCAATTGGTGTGTTGTTGTTTAATACTTCACATATCTCTTATTAACCGTTTTGTTCAGTCTTTGAGTCAGCAATTCATATTATCATTTCTACGTATGGCAAAAGATTAGTGAATTTTTGTTTCCTATAAACTTACCTTGTCCTCTCTATAATTGTGTGTTCTGCATAATAGTTACAAGTTCACTTGATCACATAAATAATTTCTGAAAAAGGGAAAAAATAATATAGATGATAAACACATGCATGCATTTAACAGCAGTAGTTTTTAAAAATCTGAGCTGGAACAAATGGTTACTGCATTTTCTAACCTGAATAAACAAAATAGAACATTGTAAATTCAAAGCTTTGTGCTTTTCTAAAGCAACTGGCTTTGCTGCACATTTTCCTCTGAGGATAGTAATGCCCTCTGTATTTTTTCAGCTGAATGACTTGTCAAATGGTAACAATATTTTGCATGTGTTATAGTTTCATTGTTTCTTTCTTCTAAATATACTAAGCATTATAGTTATTTTTCTGAAACACAGAACTGGTACAATTGCTGGCACAGGCTTCTCTATGGAAATAACAACTCTCCCTGCACTGTGGTCCCTCATTTTTCATGGTTTTAATAATACTTTAAGTTCCATTTATTCCCTACTGCAGACACGTGTAGGGTTTTCATCTGAGAGTCCCACGTACTTGCCTGTTATTGAGATCCTGTATATTTTCTTTTCAGAAATTATTTTGGTTTTCAATGTCCTGGCCACTTCCCCTCCACTACAATAACCTCACTTCTTACTGCTTTTAAACTTCCCTTTCCTATCATATGGTGGCCTCTTCTCCAACCTTCTTAATTCTCCCTGCTTTTAAAACTTCCCCATCGTGTTATCTGGTAGTTTTAACAGCCTTCTCCTTATTTCCCCAAACTGTCCACATTTTTAAAATAACCCGTTTCTGTCACCCATTAACATTTATAGCAGAACTGCTTCCATGCTGCTCCTTACTTATTAATGTTACCTTTTCAGCAGCCCTTCCTATTCTTTCAAATCCAAATTTTGGTGTTTTTTTTAATTCCTTCTCCTTACTGATGGTCACCTCCATCCTCTTCTTGCTTCCTTCCTTTCACTAGAAATAAGCCTTCTCCTCTTCTTTGGAGAGGGAAAAGGGAGGAATGTTTCATGGCCTGTTACCATAACTAATGATTTTTGCCCCATGCTGCAGCGGTTTAATTGACCTTCATAAATAGTTTGGGGTGGCTCTAACATCCCTGGACGGGAATTACTGTCAGTTCAGGTCTTCTTACAACAACAGAAAACCTGTATGTATTCTTTCATTCAAAAGTGAAGAAGGTTATATTGTTCTTCAGGGTTATATTGTTGATAGATTATCTTGTGAGCAATCACTCGCATAGAATAATGTTTCACTTTAATGTTTAAGTTTAAACAATATACCAGATAATTTTATGTGGTAAACATTGTTTGGTTTGGAATGCTTGTCCTTTTCCTTTCTTGAAGAGTGCCCTCAGAATCACTACAGGGTTCTGTCAACCAGCTACAACTCCCAACAACCAGTAGGTGACAAAACCCAATATGAAAGACAGCACACCTTCTTCTCACCCAGTACCATTGAGTCACTCAACTCCAACAGATTGTTTGATCATGTGCTTAATGGTTGAGGCTCTCAGACCACATAGTGCCTTGGGCTACAGCTTTTGTTTGTCAGCTGCAGCTGCCTAGAAGAGAGCATGGTCAATTTCTCCTATTTGCTACAGCAGATAAGACATGTTGCTCTTTGCACTGCTAGTCTCTCTGCTTAAGAGATCCAGATGCCTTTCCAGTTAGCCTCCTCCAAACTGCCTCAGGATGTGAAGAGTGTGTAGGGAGTGCACTCTGATGATGAGACCATTTAGGTGCTTCAAGCTATCAATAGGCTGCAGGGGGAAGCAGTGAACCATCTGAAGCTGACCTTATGGGGTGTTTTTCCACTGTCACTAGAAGTACCCATTAAGTACTTAATAGTACCCATTAGTGGGTACTTAATGGGTACTTCTAGTGACAGTGGAAAATCACCCATGAACTCCAGCTGTGTAGTAAAATGTAGGCCCTGAAAAGAAAAGAGAGTGCTCTCCCTCCTCCTCCTCCTCCTCCTTAAGACTCTTCGCCTTCTCTTGCTACAAGCACAGAGAGCATAGTAGGAAGCGCGACTCATATAACACCAAAGGCAGGGACTGCTCCTAAGCATTCTGGATGTTCCAATTCCAATGCCTCTTCTACCAAGCCTTTAGCATCTCCAGGGGACCATCCCTTGTTCTCACAAGGATTAAGATCAGCCTGTAGATGAACATGCCCATGATATGGAACAGTTTTCTGATCAAGACTCTGGAACAATGGAACCCTCTGAACTGCACGCTGACAATTCTAGGCCTAAAGACATACTGTCGAACCTCAGGAGGAAGAGGCACACTCCCCCTCCTTCAGTCCTAGGCTCCCTGGGACTTTGACCTTTTAATAGGTGGCCTCACCACTCTCAGTATCAAGATCCCTGACCTAGTTTCAGCTGAATTCTCTAAAGATGCTCAAGGTTTAATGCTACCCCCTCCCTTTAAGGGAAGGAAGTTCTGGTATTCCTTCAGCAGGGGCCAGATCAAGATTTACATTTATCGAGCAGGTGGCAGCACTGTTGGTGGTTTTCAAGCTGTGTCCGGGATTTCACTCAGGGTCCTTTGCTTATTTATTATTTATATTTCTATCCCGCCCTATACCTGAAGGTCTCTGGGCGGGTAACAACCTTAAAATCCACCATATCAAACAATATATAATAAAATAGTAAAAACCATCACAGCGTCTAAAATCCAACGTGTTAAAAAAAAAAAGCACAATATCAATTAAAACAGTGGTGTTTACAGTGGGGGAAACATGGCTGACATTTATCCAAAGGCCTGAGCAAAGAAGTGCATCTTCACTGCCTTCCTGAACATAAACAGAGAAGGAGCCCAACGCACTTCAAGAGGGAGACTATTCCACAACCTGGGGGCCATTACCGAGAAGGCCCTCTCCCGGGTGTCTACCAGCTTCAATACTGAAGGTGGTGGGACAAGCAGAAGGGCCTCTCCTGCAGATCTTAGGGCACAGGCAGGTCAGTATGGGAGATATTTTGGGCCCAAGTCATTTAGGGCCTTATAAGTCAGAGTTAACACCTTCAATTGGGCTCAATATTAAATTGGCAGCCAATGCAGTCCTTCTAAAACCGGTGTGATGTGCATCCAGCTAGCTGTCCCAGTTAACACCCTGTAGAATGTAGAGTACATTACAATAGTCCAATCTAGAGGTTACCAAAGCATGGATAACTGTGGCCAAATCATCTCTGTCCAAAAAAGGCTTCTGTTGCCATACCAGCCATAGTTGGGCATAGGCACTCCTGGCCATGGCATCCACCTGAGCTTCGAGTGTCAGTGTGAAATCCAGGAGTAGCCCCCAGGTTATGCAACTGTCCCTTCCAGGGCATTGCGACCCCTTCAATGACAGGATGTCTCCCAACTACACAGACTTGAGACCCTGTGACGCACAGCACCTCTGTCTTATCTGGATTCGGCTTCAATTTATTGGCCCTCATCCAGCCCATTGCCGCCTCCAGGCACCTGCCAAGCACTTCTACTGCCTCTCCTGATTCAGATAGCACAGAGAGATAGAGCTGGGTATCATCTGCATATTGATGACACCTCACTCCAAATCTCCTGATGACCTCCCCCAGCAGCTTCATATAGATATTAAACAACATGGGAGATAAGATTGACCCCTGGGGAACTCCACAATTGAGTTCCCAGGGTGTCGAGTCTCCATCTCTCATGACCACTATCTGAGATTGGTTCTGGAGGTAGGAGCGGAACCAATGCCAAGCACTGCCTCCCTCTCCTAAACTCTGTAGCCTCTCCAAAAAGATACCATGGTCAATGGTATCAGAAGCACTAAGAGGTCCAGGAGAACCAACAGGGTAGCATTCCCCCTGTCTCTCTCCCAGAGGAGGTAATCAACCAGGGCGACCAAGGCAGTTTCCATGCCATAACCAGGCCTGAAGCCAGATTGAAATGGGTCTAGATAACCTGCTTCACAGGTTGGTGAGAAGGGCTAAGGCTGCTTCTCTTCCACCCATGCACTGGTTCCATTCTCATACCCTTGACACAAGTTCCTTTTGAACCCCCGGCAGATGTTGCTTTCCAGCTTCTTTCCTACAAGTTCATCTTCCTCACAGCTATTATCTTGGTCCCCCACATTTCTGAGCTAGCCACCTCAACCATGAAGGGATCCTGCTGCTCCTTTACTCCACATTTAGTCATCCTGATGCATAACCTGATGTTCTAGCCAAAAGTTAACGATTATTTCAACTGGAATGAGGAGGCCTAACTTCCTCCTCTTTGCTCTCGCTTGAAGTCCAAGCTTAAATGACTTGGCTTTGGCTGAAGGTTCACAGGGCTATGAAGTTCTGCCTTAAATGTACCAAGGGCATTCATGGATCCTCAGCTCTTTCTGTGTCCTTTAATTTCAGGAACCCGGGTTTGAAGACATCTAGCAAGACAGTTGTATCCTGGTTGGATGTCTGTATTATTCTAGCCTATAAGGCTTTAGAACTGCAGCTGCTAAGAGGCACCACAGCACATTCAACTATATCTGCCACTACCTTGGCCATCTTTTCAGTCACTATGCCTATCAGTGCCATTTGCCAAGCAATGATGCAGTCAGATCCATCCATTTTTACTAAGCATTACAGGATGGATGTGCATAGATCCAGGAACATGGCATTTAGCAGAAAGATTTTGCAACAGATAGCTAAGACCATGGGCTTGTTCCTTGGGTCCTACCCAGGAATAAAATGCTCAGGTTCACTCCTGAGGGCACCCTCTGAGAAAGGAACATTGTTACTTACATAGAATCACAGCCCTCCCCTATCAAAGATTGCTGTTATGGTGTTTGTTCCTCCTGTTGGCTGCAGGTTTCTGGCTCTTGAGCATGAGAGTCTTCACTTTCAGAATGGAACTGGGGTGAGATGGTGATGTGCTGTCTTTTATATTGGGCTTCACCACCTATTGGTTGTTGGGGTTGTAACAGGCCAACACAACCCTCTAGTGATTCTTCATGCATGCTGTAAGAAAGCACTTTCAAGTAAGTAGTGTTCCTTTTCATTTCTGTCCTCTCAGCACTCATATCTTCTCAAGGCTAGGTTTAGGTTTGTATTTTAAATTATTATTAAACTCAGAAATAGTGTCAACAATTGTATTTTGTAACAATCATGTCTTTGGAATGATTCCTATGAAATTACTGTGAAATTTTATAAGAAAGAAAAATACCAAATTCCTCTCAGATTTACAGTCAGAGAAAAGCAGGAGAAACAGTACTGCTTGGGTTGGGTGAGTTACACTGGTATGGCAATACAATTTTAAGAAAAAACTGTCATGCTGTTCTTGCTGCTACTGCCATGAGCCTCAGTATGGCTGCCACCAATGGCTCTCTAGGGAGAGGTTACTCTTAACTATTCCCAGAGAGCTGACAATCATCTGAGGAGCTCCTGATTGGTTGGCCATGCATAGCGGCCATTTCCATTGGCTACATCCAATCCACCCTAAACAGTAACTTGGTCCAAGAGCTAATAGTGCCTGTCTGTGGAAGGGATGAATAATCAAAGGCTTAGATACGTGGCAAAAGTCTGATCCTTTAGTCTCAATTGTATTTGGGGGAAACCCTAAACACATGTGTGATCACAGCTTTACCCAGACAAAAAGACTTTTTTTAGGGCCAAACATTTTGGTCACTAGGAGAAAATGCTTTTATGCTAGTATTATACAGGATAAATAACTTCTCCATTCCCTGTGATGCAAAAACAAAAGAATGAGAGTTTTAAAAATACTTGGCATTCTTTCACATCATGAATCTTTAATGAGTCTTTCATACCTTAAGACCATGATTATTCATTCTGACATTTGTTTCATAAAGCGATTCTTTACTTTTGATGCTATTTTGACTGGGTATGTGAAATCTTCCTCGTTTTGCATGTGAGAAAATGTATTAAAACTGGTCAAATTGCAGCTGACCTAAACCATCAGGTAATCCCAAGTAACTGTGATTTAAAATTCAGGTTTGAGATTATCAAAGGTGATACTCTTTGCATTTTTAAAATATTTGCCATCTTTGCTTTGCTTTTATCTAAAAATCTTTAGTATGAAATACTTCCTGTTAATATAGGAAGATACCAGCAAGATTACACAGACAGTACTAATCTATTATTCCTTGGTTTCTCCTCTCCTCTTTGGATATGAAGACTACAAAACTATTTGTTAAATATCAGTATAACTGAGATTAAATTGCTTATTGTTAGGAAAGATGCTCTCTTTTTGGATTTCATTATGTAAGCAGAATGCTAGCAAAATAAATATTGGCCCAATTTTAGGATGATTGAACAGATGAATGTCTGTACTTTGAATAACTAGAAATGGTTAGTGTTAGGGAAGTGCTAACAATTTTTCTGTTTTTGTTTTCAGAGACCTGACTCTTTTCTCATCATTAAACTACTCTTCTGTTATCTATGCCTTTCAATATATATATTTCTGGGCTGAACAACTATATAGATTAGATTTATTTAAAAAAATCTGAAAAGTATTAAGAAGATAAATGCGTATAAATTAGAATCAGATTATCTTAATTGTATGCCCTGTTGGCCTTGTTATAGCTTCTGTTACTCCAGAAAACAAAACTATGAAAGAGGTGACAAATAGTTGTTAAATTCTGGAAGTGTATGGTGTGCTTCTGTCTCATGTAGGAAGGTGAGAGTCTAATATTCAACTGCTGAAGGTGACATGGATGATTATATGCTGGATTTGGCTCCAACTTGTGGGAGGGATATGCCATTGAAATCAGTGGGATTTCTGAGTAAGGTTATCGTGTTTGAAATTAGATAACTTCTTTCACTGAGCATACTGCTAGAAGAAAATGTAAGGCAAAAAAGCCTTGCAGTACTCAAAATTGGGCATAATGTTAAATAAATATTATAGCTTTGTAGTCCATTTATGTTTGTATAGAAGTATCTGCTCTCATTGCTTGCAAATTAAAACAAGACAATCCTTTACTGTCCATAAGAGATTAAACAAAAGGAAGAAGGACAAGGAAACAAAATAAAACAAAGAAAATAAAAAATCAGTCAACATCTTAGTTGCAGTTCTCCCCAAAATCCTGACTTGGGATGGCCATTGCACTTGTCTCTGAAAATATGAAGTACAGTAGTATCAGCACCTACAGTTTTCTGGGTACAGTTTACCAGAAGCTCAGCAACCTGGCCTTGAATGTAGTCTCCGTGGGTTAGATAGTTAGCTTTGCCCAGCTCACCCTTCTATCATCCCACCATGATTTATCTTACTGCAACTACTGACAGGAATAGCTGACTCAAGTTAATAACCAACTTAGCCACTTATTGCAATGACACTTGCAATGGGATGATTTTGTTTAAGATATTAGTACTTCAGGTATGGATAATCGCTGGGACCTACTGTCTGCATGCTAGTGCAGACTATGGCTAACACCTCCCAAGACCTGCCATTGTCTGCACGAGCAAGTGCATGACAGGTCCCTATTCCAGGATATAATCTGAAATAAGGACCAATGTAGAAAGAGCAATTGTTTAAAGTATTAAGCTACCATCCCTTTGGCATGTGTTCTTTCAAAATATCCGGGACTTTGAATTACACAGTTTCAAAGTTCTTCCAAAGTCCAGTTTCAATAGAAATAGTTCAGAGATTCAAGGCAGCTAGGTATTCAACAAAACTTGTTATATGGTCTCTGTTGCAACTAAGCAGATTATAAGAGACATGTTCCAGATAATATAAACATCAGAAATGCTAGTATTCGTAGCACAGACCACACAATAAGATCTTCCATATTAGAACCCAGACAGCTGTTTAGTATTTCTACAAGGAAGATCTTCATGGTTTAAGTGCTGCTGTTACTGATCATCCATGAGATGCATCTCTGAGATGGTGTTTTGTAAAAACAGTAGAAGTGTCTTGTAGTTACTGGATGCTTTATGTTTTAATATTTGTGTATAAATGTGATTTTTATTCTGCCTTTCAGACTTAAAAATAGAAGAAGTAGTTGACTGGCCTGGAGTGAGTCTCAAACTAGGCCAGGTCTCTGGGCTGGCCCTTGATTCTAATGGCAACCTGGTCATCTTCCACAGGGGCAATCACATATGGGATGCAAAGTAAGTATGCATTATAAACTTCAGAATATTTGTTCTTCAGCAGTTCGACACTCATATTCAACCCTGGTAGTGGCATATTCTGTGAAATAAGCATGAAACTGGTACTGTTTGAATAGGGAAGGAGTTGGAGGATACAATTTGCATTTTCAGATCAAAATTGAATTGTAGATCAGGATGAGCTTTCCTGCTGTTGCTGGTAGAGCTTGGGTAGGAAGCTTATAGTCAGCTATTATTGTCTCTCTTACAACAGCTACTCAGAGGTGGTTTGGGTTCTTAAAAGGTGTTATAAGGTGTTGGTGGTGATTATAAGTTGCTACTGAGTGGCTAAAAGTCGTAGTACCTTTTTTTTTGTTTTCACTCCTTTTCCTCCCTCTCTTTTTCTGATATTGATTTACTCATCTTTTTTTTAATTTACAGGACTGTCCATATCCACTGGTCCAGTAACCGCAGATCTACTAATCTGCAGTTGACCGGAACAGCCTCCCACCACCACCACCATGCTGTGTCATTAGGTCTCCTGGAAATTCTGTGAAATCTCATTGGATTTCCCATGATTCCTTGGAAATCACATGGGATTTCCTGGTAATCATCAGAAATCTCATAGGATTTCCCAGGAATTATGGGAAATCTTGTGGGATTTTCCAGGAATGATATATCTGTGGTCTCTTGTAACAATGGTATGAGCAGGTGCATATCTCCTGTGGATATGGGGCTACAGCTGTATTTAATTTTCCAAACCACAAACAGCATGCAAAGTGTAATATTTAATTAAGCAGTACATGAATAATCAAACAGTAAGAATAAACAGCATATATCAACGGAGTTAAATCAATAATTATTCAAACAGTGAAAAGTAACAAAGGGGGAGGGGTCCAGCCTAACTGGGGGAAACAAATACTAAGTTTGGGAACACTGAAAGTAGTTTAGAATTTAAAAAAAGGAGGACAGAGGGAGGTCTTTCTTCTCTATCCGGTTTCTCTTCCTTGGCTGTGAATGTTAACTGGTCACTGGTTGATGAGAGGAAGTGAACTAAGATCCCACTCCTAAAGGGAACCTGGCCCAAGGTATTATGAGGGATGCTTCATCCTGGTGAAGGTTACAAGGTAGAATAGGCCAAGATGCTTAAAGATCTCACAAATGGTTATGCTTCCAGAGAATGAAGAACAAACCGCATTGTGCAGATCCCAAGTTGTGGACCCACTGGGCTAGTTGGGAGACGGCTGTTGGATGGCAGGTGAATCAAGTACTTAAAAGATCATGCTATATGCCTCTGCCATATTCTGTACTACTGTAGCAACTAGGCTTGTGATAATTTTCACTCTGTTAACTACAGTAAAGCTACTATTGTGTAGGGTAACAAATAAACAAGTGAACAAATCAAGAGAGCCTATGGAAAAATCTAAGAACATTCTGCATCTTGACAGAGATTTTTCCTGAAAGATTTAATTTACTAAGTAAAATTTTGAATGAGGTATATATACACAGGTACATGTTACCGTACAAAAGGAACAGGAAGATTTCACCACATTCTCCAATCATAGAATTTTAGTTTCAGCATTGTTAAAATATATGCAGACAATCATAAATTAATGCAAAGTTATTAATTGGGTATCATGTTCTTTTAAAGTCATAAATGTGCTTGATTATCGGCCTTAGGAACTCCTCATTCTTTCTGGTTGATTGCTTCCCCCATCATACAACACGAAAAGAGGCACACAAATTATCTGTGCTTCAGGCACTGTACAAAATGGTAGCAATATATTAATAATAAATGAACATAAAAGCTGCATTTCCCTTCAAGTGAATGCAGCAGTCTGCCTGAAAACACTAGGTGATTTAATATTTCACTATGCAACACTAAGAGCAGGATCTAGAGATATGTACAGCTGTTACTTCTATTCTTCAAATAGTTTATCTAGCTTTCTCCAAGAGAACAAAATATACTGCTGAAAAAAATTAAGGAGATATTTAAATCACACATCAGATCTCAATGAACATAAGATCTAAGCTGAAAATCCTTCCTGATATAAATTGTGTAATTTCATTGAGAACAAAATGACATATCAATTGTCAATGGAAACCAAAATCATCAACCAATTGAGAGCTGGATTCCATATCACCTCTACAATCAAAGTAAAAAATTGAAATCACAGTGGATCCAATTTACATGGTTTAGTACGATTTGGTAATGCTGGGTTGATGCCCTTCTGCGAGCTTGTATATACTCCCAACAACATCTGGGCATGCTTCAGATTTGGATCAAGACATCAGTGATCTTCTGAGCAGTCTATGGCACTATTTGGTGGTGTTGGGATTCACTGATACACAATATCCCAGAGGTTCTCAGTTGGGTGTAGGTGTGGGGAATGTGAGGACCAATGGTATCAAATACTTTCCAGGAACTGCCTACACATTCTGGCCACATGAGGCCAGGCATTTCCTGCCCTAGGAGGAACCCAAGGGACTACTGCTCCACTGTAAGGTCTGACATATAAGGATTTTATCCCTGTACCTAACAGCTATCAGGGTACCATCAACTATCATGTGGAGGTTTGTGGAATCCTCCAAGGATATGCCTCCCCAGACCATCACTGACCCACCCCCAAATTGCTCATGCTAGATGATGTTGCAGGCAGCATAATGTGCACCATGGTGTCTTCAGACTCTTTCACGTCTGTCACATGTGCTCAGAGTCAGCCTCTCATTCTGTCAACCTGTCAATTCTGATGTTCTCTCATGAATGCCAGTTGAGCTGCAGTGGTGCTGGGCTGTGAGCACAGGTCCCTGTACAAAACTTTGGACCCTAGGAGTCTGTCTTTGACAGTTTGATCAGAAACATGTACATCAGTAGCCTGCTGGAGGACATTTTGTAGAGCTCTCGTAGTGCACCTCCTGTTTCTCCTGACACAAAGAAGCAGATACTGGTCCCAATGCTGGGTTGATGCCCTTCTACAGACCTGTTCACCTCTCCTTGTATAATGGCCCTTGTACTGTGTCTACAGTCCAGTAAAGGGGGAAGGGGATCCCTTTTTCTGGATTGCAGACCTAATAGTATTTATTTTTTGGTTTATGTAACAAAATAAGTTAGTAATAAAACAGACCTTAAATGTTGAAACAATGTTGTGTTCACACATAACAAAAGTGGTGCCTCAGAGATGCCTTATAGAGATGTTTACCTTTGGAAGTGAATTGTCCTTCTGATTTTGCTACCCAACTAAGGTAACATGCATGTGTTTGGTATCCTTGTTTTCCTTCGATTTTTTTTTATGTACTCCTCTTCCCTGAACATTAAGGTATTGAGTGCCTTCTTTTCTGCCTAAATGTTGGTTATCAATAATGAGATTAAAAGTGGTTAACTCCTTCTACACTACTGAGTCCAATTCAAAGTGTCACTATTATCTTCTTCCATATATGCTTGCCTAATAGCTGCGATCTTCTGGGTAGCCCTCCTGACAGTCACATCTCACTCAGATGTCTGCTGACCAGCTGGTTTTAAGAGGAGGTTCATGTTGTTTGTCCCAGACTGCAGAAGCACTTTTTGTACTTTTTCAGCAATTGGCCAAAACATTTCTTTTTGCCCAGTCATTTGGACTTAATGCAGGACAGACTTATAGGAATACTTTCAGGTTTTATTTTCACTACTACTACTACTACTACTACTACTACTACTACTACTACTACTACTACTACTACTACTACTACTACTACTACTACTACTACTACTACTACAGTAGTTGCTGTTGTTTAAAAGTCTTTCACACTGCCTTTGACATTTTGATAAAAGATGTTATATAAAATTATCATCATCATCATCAATACCTATAATTTTTCAGACAAGAGATTTAGCCTCTGTTAAAAAAGTGAACATTCCGTACCCTTGTGGCATTTCTTTTCGTTTCTTTTTTCCCCCCAGCAGCCATTGCTGGCAGCCTGACTATAGAATCACAAGATTCTAAAGCTGTTATTTGGGAGTACTGTGCTTTGATGCATTATATTTAGATGTGCAGTATAACCTATTTGGAATGTATACCATTGCACAAAACATATAAAGGTATTTGCAGCCATATCCACTAAGTGCATGATGAATATTTTTAATTACAAAGTACTACAGATTTCATGTGCAAATGGTTTTAATAAAGAAATCAATGTACCAGTAAATAAAATACAGCTAGTTTGAGTGGTCTTCCACTTTTCTTAATTGAAAGCTGTAGTATAAATATTTTATGTAGGGTTTATTCTTTTATAGGGGTAATGTAGAGGGTTAATAATCTGGTTTTCAGTCTCATCTTGTATTATAAAGTAGGCCTTCAGGTAACAAAAAATCAATCTCAGAGCACTTAGAAGCCAGCTGAATAAAATAAACATGCAGAAAATGGCATGACTTCCGTATTTTGGATGAGAATTGAATTATATTTTTACATGTAATTATATTAAATGCTATTTACTTTCATGCACATAGTCAGTTAACACTGTGTTTCAATCAATGCTAAGTACTTATGCTGGGATGTTTATAAAGGCTTCTTATGTTGGTGGTAAAGAGTATAGCTAATACAGTGGTTTGTCATTGGAATAACAGTGGGTCTTTTATTTATGTAAATACTGCACAGTAGTCCTACTGTGAATTTCTGAATGACTGATACTTTACTTCTTGGCTTAAAACTTGATGGAAAAAATAATAATCCAGTGTGCTCTATAAACTGTATGTTTAAAATGATAAAATACAACAGGATTACCAAACAATTGGCCTTTAAACGGGTCCAGCTTTTCAGGCAGCAGTCCCTCAGCATCACTAGATGCTGAACCTTAACAGTCATGTTTCCACTGGGAGAATTAAGAGGGAGAGAGAAAGCAGTCACATTTAAATGGAAATGTCTAGAGATCCTGTAAAAAAAACAAAAACTTGACCAGAGCACATGAAAGCATATAGACAAGGAACCATATGTCTGATATCAAAACAATCCAAGTAGAATAGGAAAAACAGAGATAGAATTCCTAGAACTTTGCATCATTATTTAAAAGGCTATGGAAACGTTTTTTAATATATGTAAATGATTTATACTGCCAGTAAGAGGGAAATAGGGATATAAAGCTTTAGAGAAAACATTAGAAGGAGGTCATCTTCCAAATATGTAGAATGGGGTTCTCAAACTATGGCCCAACAGATGTTGTGAGATGTCCAGTGCTTGTACTTTGGGGAGCACTCCTGGATATAGACAGCAATCTTTCATTTGCCCTCGATGGTTGCTAAGCATTGCAAGGAAGGCTTTGATCAGATGCAAAAATTCATATCAGAATTCTGTGTTAAATCAAAATTTGGGCTGTAGAGATGGATGTATCCCGATGGAAGGCATCAGCCTCTAGGAGAAAAAGCATCAAGTAGAAGTATGGAGCACAACATAAGGGATCAGAAGCAGAAGAATCTGGAGAACAGAGGAAGTCACATGTAAATTCATGAAAATTTTTCTATTGTGATATAACTATGTATGGAAATGTACTAATGAAAATAAAAAATTGAAACACCAAAAAAAGGATGTCCCTGAAGGCCATTTCCTCAGATTCAAGAGCAAGTGAGGGTTTTGCCATTGTCTTCTGCTTGAGATGCCCATTGGCAATTGGTTGGCCACTGTGTGGGACAGGATGCTGGAGTAGGTGGGCTGTGGCCTGATCTAGCAAGGCTCCTCTTATGTTCTTTTGTTCTTATCCATGCATCACGTACTTACACATCCCAAAGAATACTGAGGCAGTGCTGATGTGCATTGCTTATTTGAATATATAAGTAATTGAATAAGTAACTGCCATCTGGATGCTGCCTTGTATGTGCCACGCTTCATAGATACAAAGGTGCATGGAAATCCCGATTCATTTTTGCAAGCCCTCCCCCATGGGGACCCTTACAATGAGATCCAGTGTGCTCTGGAGTTTTGCTTTTCTTTGTCTTGTTGTCTTGAACCTTCCCGACTGAATATACAGAGAAACATTCTGTAGTGCCTACAGAAAAAGTTATATCAAGACAGAAAAACATGTGTTGGGATGGTGACTTCTTGGGAGATGAGGAAAAAGAAGATTGAATAAGATGTGGACAAGGTTTTGGGTCTTAGTGGAACCTCCTTCTTGTGATCTTCCCAAATGAATTTCATCCAACACATTTCCAAGTGCTGTTTAGGAAAATCAGAGAGAAGTTACTACTTGTAACCTCACCCACTTCCCCTTTCATCCTTGCAGAAGTTCTCCACAGGTGGCTGCTCCCCATTCAGGCTTCCAGGTTTTCACATAGCCTTAAACTGGAAAATCCTTAATCTGGACTGCTGAAGACCAGTGTCTTTGGAGTTCTGAACTTGTACCTAAATACTCTATGGGTTATCATAATTTTTTTTTTGCACCATTTTAAACACAGTGATACATTTTTCAAAGTCTGTTCTTGCCAAGAAATCTTGCTAAATGAAATGTCACTTTGCAGAATTTTGAGATTGGAAATCCTGCTATGTGCTTGATTCTCACTGATCCCAAAGAATACTCAGGCAGTGCTTATGTTCATTGCTTGTCCTCTATTGACAGAGTGAGTCAGTTTGGTCCTGTGGTTAGAATGTCATACTCTTATTTGGTAGTCTCCCAGTTCAATTCCACACTCCTACACAAAGCCAACTGGCTGACCTAGGGCTAGCCACAGTTCTCTTTCTTACAGCCCCATTTACTCACGGGGTGTCTGTTGTGGGGAGAACAGAAGGTTTGTCATCTGCTTTAAGTCCCTTAAAAGAATGAGAACATTGGGGTATAAAAGACACTTCTTCTTCATGCCCAAATGTTTTCAGCCTCATGCTTAAATATGACAAACATTTGATGGTGAAACCCGCAAGCAGACCAGGGCCCATATTCCAGGCTGTGACCCAGTAGACTGGAATACTGTTGGGGACCGTTCTCACTGACAGTCTAGGAAGCACCACCAGGATTGTCTCGAGAACAGCAAAGACTGGGAACTTTCATTCCCGGCCCTGAAAGGCTCCATGTGAGCTGTTGAGCCATGACAGGCTGTCCAAATGTCCTTGAAGTAGACTACTGCTGGCCCACTTTAGCATGGCCCACTACAGCGTGGCTTAGACTACATGAGCCAGAATAGTCCACATAGTGTGGAAAGGGGCCATGAGGTCTATAATCTTTGTACATCTCATGGGCTGCTTTTGACATGCTCAGATCTGTAGTGGTCTTTCTAGTTTCTTGACTAGGCTTATAAAGTGAAGCCTGTATACCAGGAAGCATAGGGTATTGGCAGCATAGGGTTTTCATGCTCCTGAACAAGTACAAGACAGTTGACAGTGGAGACAAGGAAATTTCGTGCATGATTGCATGTGTAATTATGCTAGTGCTCATTTTCCAAAGCACACTAGATAGTCCATTTACTTCCAGTTTTGTCAATAGCAGTGTGCCCCCATCCGGCTCACGTCTCAGAGTTGTAATAATTTCCCAGCTTAAGACACTTAACAGCAAGGAAGGATGCACAGCAGATAAGTAAATACATTAACTTAGATGTTTCATGAAAACAGCATCATTCTTTTTAAGCGTTTTGTAACAGTGCTTAATATGGCGCAGAATCTTCTTTCAGCAATCAACGTTATTCTTGCCAATATAATAAACGGCAGTAGAAAATTCAGATTTTATTATAGCTATCAATTTATTGAGACCTAAATAATTTCACAAATCTTGAGGCTTCTCCAGGTATGTCATTTGGAGTGATGTATCCTGAAAACTAGGAGAGGGCCACCTAAACAGAGAAACAGTTATTAAATTTAAGCATGTATTAGTTGAATAGAAAGTGTTCTCAGATAGTGCAGTTGGGGGATTAGCAGCACACTGATAGAGATTCTCCTTGGAGCCATGGAAAGCAATTTACAAATGCTGCATGTCACATTATACAGAAGTGGATTGCAGCTGTAGTAAACTGCTTGAGTCACTTTTAATGCACTCCTCTGTGACGTTTGGCTAGAGAGCAACCTGATCTGTGCAGTGGGCTCCCTTTTCTCAAGTAGAAAAAGATGCTGTTGTCATCCTTGGATCATTGAAAACACAGAGAAAGTGGGGTGGCCCCTGAAGTGAGTGCTGCTTTTCAGTTGCTCCATCACTGATCGAATTATGGAGAAAGAGCTGTAGCTTAGTTTTGTGTTTTTCTTGCACATTTCTTTGGAAGGGAGTCAGATGTCCTGTTTTACTTGCTTCTATTTTAGATACCAGTGCAATCTGTGTAGAAGAAAGTCTGTACACTAAACTCGGGAAAGAAAGTGTGGAGCAGAAATGGATTGAGCTGGGAGTCAGAGAAATGCTGACCTAATCAAAGAATGCCACAGGACACTGTTAAAGCTCCGGAATCCCAACAGAACTAGGGAAGGCAGAGCCCTTGCATAGCTGCATCTCATCCTCCAGACAGGACAACCAATACTCTGTTGTATCCTAGCAGCATGAGAGGGAAAGTACAAATTAAAAAGCTGCTGATTAAACAGCAACTTTTTACAACACACTTTTCCTGCTGCTGCATAGCTGCTGGCTGCAAATCAATTGTCACATGACCAGTCACATGGCTAGTGGTACTGCAGTGGCTGTGAAGCTTTCCACTTGTCTGAAGGTACCCACAGAGAATACTATATATGTGCTTTGTTTTTTAAAAAATATTGTTTTTCATGCCACGTGTGGACTTGCAATTTGCCAAGGAATATTTAGCAAAGATAAGGTTAAAAAACAGATGCAGGGTGATTGGGAGAGAAATTATTTTAGATAAAAATATGGGTTCTATATGACAAAAAATATAGTATATACTGCTTTTTTTACTTAAAGATCCCAATGCAACGAACTGAAACAAGGTTGAAACCATTTAAAAAGTAATATTGAAAGCTGGGCTGGATAAGTAGACAAATAGTGCGCAGAGGTACCAGAATTTAAGCACTTAGTAAGAACAATATATTCACTTATTCTAGCACAGTATTAGTACAGTCTCTTAAGAATCTGGAAGGACGTGTACATTGTGATGGATAAAATATGCTTACTTCTGGCTTCTTCCACAGACGGTTTGCATCTTTATTGGGCGCTGAAACTTTTATATACTAATAAATTTCTTTCTCTTTATTGTTTAGCTCATTTGATAGTGGATATATTTATCAACAAAAAGGACTCGGACCCATTAAAGAGAGCACTATTCTTGTCCTGGATCCTAGTAATTCAGCAGTTCTTCATTCTACAGGAAGAAATATGTAAGATATATTTTTAAAAATATTTCTGCTTACCCATCTTGAGAAGATTAAGCATATTTACTTCTGTTTCAAACATTATTAAATTCTCCAGGGTCCAGAAACAGTTTATGTTTCTTCAAACTTATGCATTTCCTTTACCGGACCCAAATGTACAAAACTGAAGTAGAAGAGAATTAGAGATATGCATATTAAGCAGCAGAAAGACTGAAGGAGGGTGGTCAGAGTAAGCCAGGTAGTAAGAAAACAGTAAACCATGAGATAGTATCTGCTCCAAAATAAAAAGATAAAACTCAGGTCTAAACACAGGTTCATTGGTGGGTGAAGTGAAGTGGGTAAGACAGGATAGAATGCATGAGGAAAACCCCTGAGATCTGGCTTTTATTTTCTGTCTACTGAAAGTGAAGTTGGATGGCCATCTGTTGGTGTTCTTTTGATTGGGCGCCTTACCTGCAACAGGTGGTTGGACATCAGGGCTTGAATGGTATCTTCCAACTCTATGATTCTAAAATAGGAGTACACAGAGGGGTCTCCTGGGCATCACCAGAGACTTGCAAAAGTGAAAATATCATGGGTATTTTATCATAAACCATTTATTGCTGGGGAAGTATATCTTGCCAATGATAAGTGCATTGTTTCTGTGTGATGCATTCAGAGCTTGCCAAGCTGGCTTAGATGCTAAACTAACCAACATCAGCAAACTGCAGAATCACTGCCTGAAAACAGAGCCATCTGCATTGGCAAGAAGTGCATAATGAGGTTTGCATCATAGGCATGTTACGCATTCCTTTTGCAGGGCTTGGCTTAGTTTTCAGGCAATACTCCAGACGTTTCTAATTCTGAGTTTGCTTCTGTGTCTCAGAATACCACATCCTAGAAATTCAGAATCATGAACCAAGAAGACACGTTCAGATCTGTTGTTATTCTTAAATATGCATATGCTCTAAATTTAGATGTGTTGTCGAAATTGTGATTAACTGACATTAATAGTGCTACTTTTGCTTTGCTGGTTGATGTTCCAAAAGTGGAAGAATCTGTAGCCCGTAATGGCATTTCAGCTTGTGTTCTTTTTGAAGTCCACATCTTCCTTCACAGCAAAGTAACATACAAAATGACAGCTAAGGTCTCCATAACAGTTGTTGAAATAGTGCCCCAGACAATGTTATATCTCCCATTACAAATTACACGGTGCGTTTAGTTCCATATGTGCCCAAGGCTTCCAGTGCAGTCCATGTTCCACAATGCAGTTTGAACAGATGTGAAAATATTCTAAGTGTCCCATTTTCCTAGCTGTAGTACTTGCTGTTTTACTGTTGGAAAATAAATTTTGCAAAATTGTAATTTACCATGTGGAAGGAAATGCCATATACAATAAAAATGCAGAGCTGATGCAGAACCCCCCCAAACAACAACAACAACAACAACAACCCAGAAAATGTCCAGCCCTCTTGAGACTGGCTTTTCAGACAGGGGGAAAAGATTAAGATCTAAACGTGCATACAGGCATAGTCTGGTATATTCAGAATGGACAATTGGTTCAACATCAGATAAGTTACTGGTAGCTTTGAATGAAACCATTCACTTGGGAAAGGCAACAATCAAGGGAGGAAAGTGAAGTGAATAAGGTTGCATGAGTGAAAACTTGCAGTAAATTTAGATAGACAGACTTATTTTGCAAATCAGAGCACAAATTCAGATGTTAGTATGGCATCCAAATGCAACTAAAGCTGCATCCAGATATTGCATACTTATTCTGCTATATTTGGGTATTCCAGAATATCCATACTTTATTCCAGAGTATCCAAACATAATATAATAAGCAATGTCTGGGCTGTGGCCACAGCTATCATTTAATCCACCTTCAGTCCACCTTCAGAGCAAGAGAACACATTAGCAAAGCGACAAGTAATTTTCTTTCCACATTATCTATCCCAATGTTCTGTGTTATTTAACACTGAAAGAAAACAGCTTGTCACTTTGCTGATGTGTTTTCTCACTCTGAAAGTGGACTGAATCTGTATTAAACCTTAGGTGTGACCACAGCCCTGGATGCAGTCTAATTACTCTGCAGTGTTGTTGACCTCTTTTCTAATGTTACTTCTGCTTTTTTTTTCCAGGTTTTATTTACCACACGGCTTGAGTGTAGATAATCATGGTAACTACTGGGTGACTGATGTAGCTCTTCATCAGGTATGCATACCTGTTTTCAAGAAGTGCTAAACTTACAGTGTGATTCTGAATTTAACTATCTTCTCTCATTAACAACTCAACAGCATTTTTTTCTTAGACTAGGAGGCTTTTGCCAACTGTTCAACTATTTAGTTTAGCATAACAACTAAGGATTTATATTTTATGCAGAAATACTGCTAAATTAACTGTGTTACATGCTTGATGATGGATTTCCTTGCTGGATTCATGAATATTTATATATACAGTTTTCTGAAGAAAGATGCTTTCTAGGAGGGAGGGTTGTGATGTTGCCTCTAAAGTATAGCTTTTCATAGCAGTCTAGCTATAGCATGCAATTAATATCTGAAACTTTTTACCCTTTCTAGGTGTTCAAACTGGCATCAAATGGTGTGGAATCTCCAATGTTGACTTTAGGAAGGACCTTTCAACCAGGAAGTGACAAAAATCATTTCTGTCAACCAACAGATGTGGCAGTGGATCCAAGTACTGGCAGTATTTATGTATCTGATGGCTACTGTAATAGTCGCATTATCCGGTTCTCTCCGAATGGGATGTTCATCATGCAATGGGGAACAGGTACTAAATAGAAAGCTGTTTTATTCTATTGGTAAAATCCTTCTTTTTCTGAATGGCTTGTGGTAAATATATGCTAGGAGCATCTAAGCCCCTCGGAAATCAGTTATACTAAAATACCTGTGCATTTAAGATTTAGTTCTCATTGGGGCACCATGCTTGTTTCTGAGCTGCAGTACTTCAACTTGTAGTCTGTCTAATTAAATATTTCCCATGGGAGAAATTTCCTCCACCTAAAAAGCTAACATGTCATGGAGAACACATAGGGAGGTTTGTTCTTGTTTTGTATGTGTAGTGGGATATCTAGTAACGCTATTTCTGTAGTTGAATTGATACAGCAAACCAACAAAATATTTTTTGGGCAGAACCCTTTGGTTTGGTGTTGAATTGATACAGTCCAGGAAACAGTTTTGCATTTAATTGCTAATGTTGCTCTATACACATATTTGACTTCTTAAAGAAAAAAGTCCCAGCTTCACCTCATTAGTCTTTGTGAAAGAGATTCTGTTGCTGACATCTAACTTTGTAAATAGGCTGTCTATTGCTATCTGTGTACTGATTTGAATTGTCTTTTGTTGAAAATATCAGACTTCAGAGTATTTTCTGTGGTTTTGTTAGCTGAAAATACCTATGTAGTTGTCCCTCATAACTCAAGGTTTTCATAACCATACGAGGTTTCTTGTATCTGCAACTAAAGAATTTGGTATCCATGACCTGCATTAATTTACATATTCTCGAGTTAGTACCTGGTATGTGGCATTTTCCATTTCAGTTTTCTTTCAGGTGGAGTTTAAAACTATTAAGGTTTTTTTTTGTCCCTTCTTATTAGCAAAATTTTCGTATTCACTGTGTTTTCCAGAACAGAACCCTCATATATAACAAGCAACCAAATCAATGAGATTGTGGAGTTTAATCTTTAATACTTTTTTTTTTCAGAGGCTTCTTCTGGTCAAGTAAAACCTGGCCAATTTAGCATCCCTCACAGTTTAACACTGGTGGCTGACTTTGGACAGCTGTGTGTAGCAGACAGAGAGAATGGCCGGATTCAGTGCTTTAAGCCAGAAACAGGGGAATTTATCAAAGAAATCAAACATCCATCTTTTGGAAGAGAAGTATTTGCAATTTCTTATGCTCCAGGTAGTGATTGAATTTGAATGCATGAATTGGTTGCTTCTTAAGTGATTGCAGAAGATACATCCATTAAATTTTTTCAGCACTGGATTTGACTAAGATGATAAATGTATTTGTTTGGAGACTAAAGAGTTTCAATTGTTGGGAGTCTTGTTAGTTGTTTCTAAAGATAAAACTGGTTCAAAGCTTAGGGTGCTTCTGCACATGCCCTTAAACATACATTAAGGACACATGTGGAAAACCGCATCCACACAGCAACACCCATTAAGGATTCTTTGGGTAATCCGCATCTGCCCAGCAACACCCATTAAGCACACACGTGGGAAACCGCATCCGCACAGCGGTACCCATTAAGAACAGAACTACCGCAAACTGGGGTTAGTAAATCCAGATCTACTGGAAACCGAATTTACTAAATCCAGATGTAGTAGATCCGGATATACCCCGGTAAGTGTGGAAGCAACCTTAGTAATTTTTAAAGCCAAGATTCTCTGAGCTCTCATTGACCAGAAATTGGTGAGAGGTAGCTAAAGCATCCTGTAAACAGAAGTGCCTTGATTAACCATGCTCTGAGTTGCCCTAAGTAGGAGGTTAGCAGGCAAATGTAGTAGGGTAGAAGCAAACTATATGAGGCTTCTACTCTGATTCATTGGTAGTGAGTGAAAGAAATACGTGAATTGTGTTTCAACTACCCATGTTTCACACATTGTAAGAAATAGCAAAATTGTGAAAATGTCACAAAGCTCAATTGTGGATATTTGTTTTATACTCTTATTGCAGCTAACGTACAAATTATATGTCTGCAAAAAATAATAATTTCACAGTGTTTTTGTTCAATGAAGAATGGCTGGAAGGGGATATACTCTTGACTGGAAAGAACACAAAGAGATCCTGAAGCTGCAAATGAAGAAGCAGGGTTTTTCTTACCAGACTGCTTTTCTCCCTAATGGGAAAAAACATACAGAAACCTAGCAGTGAACACCTATACGTTTCTCTGCTTCTGCCTTTATCCTAAGGCCTTGGGCAATCGATCCAGTTATATTGTATTTCATTCCAGGGCAAGGAGATCATGGTACTTGGTTGTGCATGAGATTAAGATCCATGCCTTTTCCTTGCCTTTTAGAACTGGCTGGCAGTGAGAAACTGAGCAGTGCCATCTCAAGAATTCAGGCCATATCCTTGAGGTGATAAATAATATGTTCATCTCCCTTAAGATATCTAAGAGTAGAATTTGAGAATATACGGAGAGCCTTTTGTATAGTTCTGTTTCATTGTGTCAGTAAGCTGGTCTCAGTTGGTGTTTGTGCCCTGATTCATGTGAAAGGAAAAAAAATAACATTGTGCCTGATAGTAATAAATGGATATTCCCCCACTCCCAGTGACTATATCCAGATACTATGTAATTGTAATTTCCAGTCCAGTTTTGAAAGCCTTCTTCACTGATACTATCAATTTTAAAACTTCCATTTTCCATATGTGGAGTATGCTGCCTCAGCTGTTAGTATTCCACTTCCTCTTACCTCTGAGAATTTTTTTCTATCCCTCCCATTTCCCAACACCTTTTTTTAATTTTATTTATTTATCAATCATTTATATTACTGTCTCGCCTGATACCCAAAGGTCTCAGGGCAGGCTATAATAATACCGCAATAAAAACAGATAAACATGATTAAACCAGTGACAGTGGCTGTTTGAGAAAGAGATGTTGTTCCACCAGTCAAAGGCCAGGATAAAGAGGTAGGTCTTCACCTGTCTTCTGAACGCATACTGTGAGGGTGCTTGATAACACCTCCAAGGTGGCATTATTCCATAACCTGGGGGCAACAACCAAGAATGCCCTCCCATGTATTCCAGTTCCCCTAACTACTGTAGGTAGTGGGACTGCCAAGAGGGACCTCATCAGCAGATTTGAAGGCATGGGCAGGTCTATAAAGGAAGAGGCATTCCTTAAGATATCTGAGGGGCAAGCCATTTAGGACCTTATAAGTTAACATCAGTACCTTGAACTAGGCTCGGTTGCAAATTAGCAACCAGGGGGTCTCCTTTGAACACCTTTCATTTATACCCCTCAGGATTAATCCTTAAGGGAGGTCTCTTAGGGATCTATCACTTCAGTCAGAATGGTCTCTGTTAGAAAAGAACTGTGAATGTTCTATCCAGATGGGATAGTATTGGCATACTCACCTTATCCTCATATTTGGGATTGATTTATAGTTTCACAGGCATTCAAAATCAGTTCTACGTCATTTCTGCTTCAAAGGGAAAACAATTAATTGCCGGAACATAGGCTCTTTCGAATCTGGCCTGTAGTTGTTGAGTTTAAAACAAAAAGAAGTTCATTCACACCGATCAGACCACTTCTCTAAGCCTAATTGCTATATGAATATGAAAATTAGAAAGAAATGATGGTGGCTTCTGAACAGGTAAAGTACATTTCAGATAAATGGTACTTTTTCAGATCCCTTTTTGTGATTCAGGAGCAGAGTGGGAGGATAGAGTGGAAGACCCAAGTATACAACATTGTTTTCCTTTTGCTTCTGTTCTTCTTTGCTTCAGTATATCTTACTCCTGTTTCTTCTTCCTTCTGTTCTCCTTCTTCAGTATACAGAACCCTTATTTCTTCATGGTTTTGTTCTTTTTCACTCCCGTATTTAGGACCCATTTCTTCTTTCTTCCTTAGTTTCTTTTTTGCTTCTTATTTCTTTGCTTTGTATCAAAATGAGGAACTTTTAGGGAAGGAGGGAAGGAATTTGGAAAACTCCAAAAATACAAAAGGTAAGGAGGAGGCAAAGTGCAGTAGTTCATACTACTCAAAGGGGGAAACAATGAATCAATCAACTAGGCAAATACTGAGGATGGCACTAAACATGTAATAACAAAGACAGATGATGCAGGTTTTACCCCAAGGCGTTGAACAAGTAAAACAAGTAAACAACCCCCATCTTGTTTATATCAGCAGGTTTATTTGTATTAGCTATGCCCAAACCCAGAACAAAGGCACTGAACTTTAGCAATATTGCAACTGTCACTTACCTTGCTCAAGGCAATTCAGTAGCTTTGGTCGCTTGCTTGTTTTTGCAAAGTAACCAGAGGAAAGCCAGGATGGGTTGCTGTCCAAATTCAAACTGACACTATTTTTTCTGTTCAGTATGACCTGGAAGATGCAGCTCATAGTGCTTTATGTACTATTTAAGTATATTTAGCAAAGTCAGTAACAGAATCCTGTACTTCTTCCTGCACTAGTGAAAATATTCCCCAGCCCTTCAGAGTACAGTAAAGCCCCTCCTATGAATTCTTTCTGTTCAGAACACCTAAGTTCTAAGCCAGTATGACTGAAGGGCAGGATGTTCATTTTAATAATAATCAATAAAAATACAGCAACTGTCAGCTTAAAAAAAGAATATTGAGTGTTAACTTCACTTGACTTCTCATGCATTTCTTTTCCATTACGTTTCCCCTTATTTCAATTGATTCTAGCTTCAGAGCCTTGTCAGTGGTTTCCAAGCAGTTATGCTTGAAAGCTCACATCTCTCTGTGTGTTTTTAGAGGTTTGGGCCCTTCACTGTTAAAACATTTCAGGAGGCCATAGGCTGCAGCACATCTACACTGACTGCTGACTGGCCTTTTATGACTAGCTTCCTATATTGTTGCACTTAGCATACATTGCAAAAACGGAGAATACACTTTGCCAAACAGACTGCTAAAGAATGAATGCATGTTTGTAGGTGGTCTGCTGTTTGCGGTTAATGGAAACCCATACCCTGGAGACATGGAGCCGGTGCAAGCATTTGTGATGAACTTCTCAACTGGACAAATTATCAATACTTTCATTCCACTTAGAAAGGTAAGATATTGGGAAGGATCACTTGGTTTTACTGAAAACATATACACAATTTCATATTTACCTTACATTTCCTCCTTTTCATGCTTTTTGAAAGCTTCAAACCACAGAATGCAAGATTTATCTACTTGATTCTGCAAATCGTGATACTGAAATAATGCTGCATCATAAAAATTAAGCTTACAGATGCCTCTTCCTCAGTCAGAGAGGTATAGGGTAATATCTTCTTTTTTGCTTGGATGAAAACACACACACATCAGATTCATGGGCTGTTCCCTTACATGTTTGTTGGTGCAGCTGTCTCCTGGCTTTGCGAAATACAAATAAACAAATATTGTGGCTGTCAATCTTACCCTCACTTTAACTTTTCTTTATAAAGTTCCTCTTGAATATCTGTGCATTTAATGCCATTACCTAATAAAAAAGAAAGCTTCTGTGAAGGAGATGAAGGAGAGAAGGAGAACATGAGGGCAATATTTTCTTGAAGATGATATGGCAGTTGCAGGGAACTAATCAATACCATATTTGGTTGGTTTTATTTCAGATTTGAAGGGGGAAGTATATTTAGATTTAACCTTTTGAACCTTTAAAGATGGGCCTCACTACTGTAAATATTGTATGTTTGTCTTTGTATAGTTTTTATCTTTGCTTGGATGTGGCCTTCTCTCCTATTGGATGCAAGGTTTTTCTGTCTTGAGCATAACAGATTAAATAATATATTTAATCAATATGGCTCTTGTGTTCTATTGAAACCAACTGATTCGCTTCTCAAATATGCTGCGCTGAAGCTGGTCTCAAATGGGATACAGGATTTCATGCAGAGTTATGCCAATCTGGGGTTACTCCTGAAATCTGAGTAATAAGCTAAACAGCATGGAGCTGCACAGCATTAAGAGCAGTCATAGTTGATGGGAAAGATGTTTGGCCCACTTTGAAATATTGTGATCTGCATCTCTAAGGGTGTGTCCAGACTTGGGGACACTGCACATTACGATGTGCAGTCAGTACATGGGCATCACACCTGATGCCTGATATTTCATAGTGGTGGTGCATTATGCCGCTGCTAGTACGAATTTACCTGCTGTAGAACAATAAACACTCGCTCTGCAGTATCAGCTAAATTTGAAGTTTCCCGCCATCCTGTCAGCTCAGCTCCCATTGGGTGCTCCATCCCACGTGATGCGTACCTCACTGCACGTGCCATGAAAGTCTCGCAGCTGCAGACCTCTATTTCAAGTGGGCACAAGCCGTTGTGACTTCGCAGCCAGGTAAGCTGCGATTTTTCTACTAACTGCGGATTTTTATCCGCTAATTTGGAAGGGACCTTAATTTGAGGAATGTAAAGAAATAGAAGAAAACAGTATAGTGAGTAAGCAAGAAAATTGGAGATATTGGGAAAATGTTTCATGCAAAAATGGGCCTGATAAAAAACAAAAATAGTAGGAAACTAACAGAAGTAGAGATTAAGAAGAGGTGGCAAGAATACAAGAAGAATCACTAATAACCATGATGGTGTAGTCACTGATTGATAGCCAGATATCCTGGAGAATGAAGTCAAGTGGACCTTAGGAAGCAGGTTAGCGGAGGTGTTGGAGAGTGAAGTCAACAACAATAGATCTGTTAATTTGGAAATTGAATTTCTGTGAAATTAAGCTGGGGAGTAGATTTTTCAGGCAAAATGGTGACATGTTACTTTATAAAAAAATAATGGTGAACAATCAATGATGGTCAGAAGGAGAAAGAAAATCCTTTAGAGCTAGGAATGAGGAGGGGAAAAGATTCAAGAAGGATACTTATTCCATTGTTCTAGCCCTTGCACTGCATATCGTTGGGTCATAATTTATACTTGAGTTTTTCTTATTTTGCCTTTTTTAAGCATCTTTATATTGTATACTTAATATGTTACCCTGTGGGTCTTGTTCAAGTTAAGATGCTGGATGAAAACTGAACAATAACACCTTGATGCCTCATGATGATGGAAGTGGGGTTTTAACTCGCCCTCTACTAAAAATAAAATAAATTCTGTGAAATAGCTCAGTGAATAAGAACAAAAATGCTTTCCGTCCTCCACCTACCCACCGATTTTCTGTGAAGCAAGCGTCCTTTGGTTTGTGCCACACACAGTTTCTGGCTTAAGAGGTTTCTCAGCATACAGTGGCTTACTGCTCCATATGAAAAGCCTTTTTATTTAATTAGGTTGTAGTCACAAATAGGCAGAGTTCCAGCCAAGAAATAAATTTTATTTGTTAAGCTAGATAGAAAAGAGAGTTTTCACTAGGCTGGAGTCAAATAAACTACATTATTCTTTGTTTTTCTTTCCTGCTCTTTCTTGCTTCTAACTTGCATATTACAGCCCCTTTACGTGTGTTGTTGCCTGCAGGTAGATTAGATTACCCTGAAGTCTGTTTATGCTTTGAAAATGTAAGCCCAATGTCAGGTCTATCTTAAATGCATTTCTTCCTACACCACACAGCACTCTAACTCCTTAACATTAATCTAGTAAATAATCAAGGATGCTTTGTAAGCTAGGTCAACCTGGGATGCTGCGTGTTCGGCTTGTGACTTTATTTATTTATTATGAATTCTTTGAAATTGATACTTTTTGATATGTTATATGACCCGCCCTGAAATCTACAAGTGAAAAGCCGGATATAAATTTAAACGCACAAGCAATCCTGGGCACAGGAAAAGAAATTTGTCATAGGGTGTTTTTCCACTGTCACTAGAAGTACCCATTAAGTACCCATTAATGGGTACTTCTAGTGACAGTGGAAAAACACCCATGGTTTATTCTGGAAATTGTTTGTAATTTTGTACAACAAACTTAATCGTGCAGCGTTCTTTCAGGCATCCAGGCAGGCATTATTTGTGATATTATCAATCTCATGTAGGAATCAGCGAAACAACAAAACTTAGTTGACAAAGTCAGTTTTATTTATTTGTGGCATTTATGTCCCACTTTCTTTCTGTTTAGGAAGGAAATGCACCTATAAGTCATAGACATTGTTAGGGTCCCTTTGAACTCTTGCACATACAGATTGAACTTGAAACATCTCTTTTGCCAAGTGAAAATCTAATTCTTCGTTTATTGAATAAGCGACTCTTTATAGTTTAATTTTATGATTTTGTGCCAACTTCCTGGTTTACTGTATTGACTTTTTTTGGCAGACGTTTAAGATGCCACATGATATAACTGCTTCAGAGGACAGAACGGTTTATATTGGTGATGCTCTCACCAACACAGTATGGAAATTTGCATCCACAGAAAGTAAGTTACCTTCATCTTTAGCTGTTACTGTTGCTGAATATAGTTTTCAAGGCCACAGAAAATCACTTAAGTATGCTTTCTTAAGCCAGATCTTAAGAACAAATCTGCACTGAATTTTCAGAAGAGATTTGGATGTGTATTTTGTTGTTATTGTTGGGTACCACTGAGTCTAACTCCTGGTTGGCTGCATGGGTAGCTCCATGGGCACTGTTATGCAGTTTTATTGACACAGATACAAAAGTGGTTTGCCATTGCCCAGTTCTAGGAAGAGGATGGAGACTGAACCAGTGAACTTCTGCTTTCTAGGGATTTAATTGGTATATCCCAAACAGGAGTGGATTTCTGAGTTTCTACGTTTTGGACCTAGGTTTAGAAGTTATATGTTTTCTAGAAAATGTCCTAAATTGTTTAAGATCTTATTTAATATGTTTGATTTGTACTAGTACACAGAAGTAAACATTATTCATGTAGGAAGAGAGACTTTCACTGCCAGATATTGTTCCTTTTTGTTTATAGTTTCTGTGATGTTCCCCTATGGTCTAGAATTGAGTTTGGAACGTGAGCTTTTGGATGTAACTGCAATATCAGTCTTCAGAGGATTTGATTGTGTGAAGAATCAACTACCACTGTGGCAGAATACCCCCCCACCAAAAAAATCTAATAAATGAAGAGAGCATTACACTCTTAAACATTTATCTTAACAACATAATCCAACATCTTCAGCAAAAGTCTCTTCCCATATTAGTTTGCAAGTCCTGTCCAAACATAATTTGAGCTAGTGTCAGCACTGTTAAAAAATTCTTTATTTTATTGCCATAAGTTTCCTAGTGGGCTCACCAGTTACCGTGACCTGGAACAGAGTATGGACTGGGCATATGTCCTAGCAGGCCCTATTTGCCTTGGTTGCTACTGACAACAATGTCTGTATCAGTGTAGGGGTTGCTTGCAGGGATGCCAGCAAATACAGCAGTATGGTAGAGATCCAGTGCTTCCAGGCCTGCATAACTCCATCAGCCCATCCTCAGCCAACAGACCAGAGGGCTTGCGTTGCATTTTAACAGTTGTAATAAATAGAGCCCACCAGTATTCCCCAAGAACTGGAAGTATTTGAAGTTGAATACTAGATGGGGGATGATCTGAAAAGGAGTGCAGTTAGTGGGCTTTAATCTTATATTCAAGTTAAAACTTTTTTTGGAAATTATTTTGATTGGATATTTTCTTATACTGTTTACTGAGATATATATTCCAATGACTTTAATAACCCCCACAGTTGAGGGATTAACCTGTTTCCAACAAATTCTGACCTGTAGGAGGGAAGCACAGACTAGGGGCCTATTCGCACTTGGCTTTATTCTGGAATATATCCTGGAATAGGGACTTGCTGTCCATATTCTAGTGCAGGCTTCAGTAGGCCCAAAGTGAGGTCTGCCAGAGTCTGCATTAGCATGTGGACCACAGAACTCTATCCTGAGATATACTCCAGAAAAAGGCCAAGTGCGAATAGGCCTCATGAAAGGGTATTCATTGAATGTCTCCTTGCTAGCCCTTAAATTCAGCTGAGGTCCCAAGGCTGTTGAGAGCTATCTCCAGACAACACCTAAATATCATACTACAGTATTTAGCAATATTCCAGAAGAAACCACTTCTGGAATAATTGTGGACAACCATGCATCACATGCAAGACAAGCATGGTGTGGACACTCGGCTCCTGCGGTGTCATGACATGTACATAATACACACAAGTGCACAATTGCTACCTTGTGTAAAATGATATTTAAAGTTTGAGGTCTATGGCTTGAGCTGCTTTCTATTCTAAGACTAAAATGCACCTGCTCTCAGATCAGGCTAAGATCTTTATCGCAGTATGTAGACCACCATCTAGGGGAGTAAATGGTTTTTTCTGGGAACTTCCTTCAAGTCACTTTGTGTGAAAAAGAGACATAAGGAAGAAAAGTCAACCTGTTCAGAGTATAATGAACCCTGAAAAGGTCTGCTACACTTGTCCAAAGTGTACTTGGGCTATGCTGTGGCTGAGGAGTTCTCCGACATGTGTTTTTTTTCAAAGGAAAAAGGCAACTTACTAGACAGAAGGAAGATGGCACTGCCACTCCTCCCTTAGGTCTGTCTGGCTGCCATTTTCAGGAGAAAATGACAGGTAAAACAAGATGAGAAGACATTCCTCACATTCTTTCTGACCTCCTCGTGCAGTCTGTATTGCCTTTGAATGGAGTAAATGGCTATTAATGGTGGTATCTTTTCAGAGCATGTGTAGATGTCTGGTAAAGTACTTTCAGTGCCGCATTCATTTTTTTTTCTTTTTTCTTTTTGGCACAGGGACCATGCTAGTCTTCTCTATCATTCCAATTTTAGTATATGTGCTACTGAAGCGAGTACCAGTGCCACATTTTTTACAAGCTGCAGCTTTTGAACCAGTTACAAAGACAGCCCATGCAAAGCATATTACAATAACTTAATCTTGATGCTACCTGGACATGAACCACAGATAGGTCATCTATGGTTATCCAAGAAGATAGTTCCTGTGTATACTTGCGCATCTTTTGTGGATATGCAACATTTTATTTCTAGGGATAGCTATCTGCTAAAAGTCAATCATAGCTTTGCCAAATTTTACTGGCAAGGGCTGTTTATTATTTTACTGCTAATAGTTGTGGTCTCATCATGTGTGAAGGCAGCATGGTTGCCGCTGAATCAGAATCCTGCTCTGTCAGGAGATACTTCTGCTCTTCTCCGAAGCAAAACAGAACAAAACAAAATTCTATTTAACCATTCTGTCCCCTTAGCTAGTGTGACTGCTACTAAAGGTACAAGAGATTTTGATCCTTAATGGATTGTTCCTACTCCATCAGTACCCTTGAGAAGGATCACTAGTCCCATTGGGATTTTAGATCTGTGTATCACTAATAGCATTTTCTCTCATTCGTTCTTCTTATTTAGCTACAGTGCAGCAAAGTTTGGATTATGAGATTAATTTAATGAAATATGGCTGTTGTAGAATGGAGACATACTTAAAATATCACAACTCTCATGGACTCATTAGGTGCCCTTTGAATTTTCTTTTCCAAAAGTATATTAATGTTATAATAACATCATTTTAACACTAACATGTTCTCATGACTGATAACAAAAGAACAAAATAATGTTCCATCAGCCTGCAGCACTTACCTTGAGTCTTAATGCATAAACCTATTGTTTCTCTTATCCCAAACTATGTATCATTCTATCCCCTAGAGAAGTATTCAAGGTACAATACCCATTCCATCCCTTTCCAGATTTCTAGTCGTTGATAAGGATGTTGTTGCTGTCTTAGGCCCTTTCTGCATTGGACCTTATTCCAGATTGTAGACTATAACAGATTCTGGGTAGGGTCTGCCATAGTCTGCACTAGCATGGCAGGTCCCTAGCTCAAGATACAAACCAGAATAAGGCTCAGTGTAAAAAGGGCTTTCTTATTTGGTGTGACATCTTTAAGTAATTGTCATTTTTCTTGGAAGGAAACCTATCAGAGTTGGGTTTTTCATTTGCCTTTACTTGATGAGTAAGTAGTTCATTTGTAGTAAAGTTCAAATCTTCATATACCAGAGTTTGCTGTCTTTATTTATTTATTTACTGTTTGCTATGCTGTGTAATTACTAATTCAGCAGTTGTTACTGGAAATGTGTGGAATTATTTAGGGGGCTGTAAAACCAATCAGAAAGCATAGTTTTGGGGAGAGTTGGATTGCCTTTTCAATTATTTGACTTGTTTCTTTCTCAGTCAAAAACAATCATACTATAGGTAGAAATACATCCCATGCAGAATTGCAGGTGTTCTGTACCAACAGAAAATTGTCTTTAGCATTGTTTCTTTGATTTTCACAGAGAAATGTCAGTAATTAGGTGGCCTTTGGTAAGCTATACACTCTTAGCCTCTCTTCTACCTCCTACAGTTTAGAAAATAAGAACACTTACTTATTTTGCAGGTTAAATATAAAGAATAAAGTAAAATAATGCAGTAATGGGAGGTAATAAATAAATGAATAGTATTCTGTGCTATATTCCTAACATCAAAACTCTCATGCCTTTTTTCATTTTTGAGAAGGATTTTTAAAATCCTTCTCCTTCTCCTAAAATACCCAAATGTGTTCATATTCATTAGAAGATTGTAGAAGATTGTCGTATTACAAAATTCTTTTAGTGGCTTCTACTTTATTTTACCTCTGGTTGTTGCAGTATCAAAGCCTATTAGTACAGCTTTTGTTCTTTATTCTTATTTGTAGGATAGATGAAGAAACTGGAAATCATTTACTACCTTTTGCTCTTTCAGAGATTTAGCAAGACAGTTTGAAATATTAAATGTTGTGTTGCCATGCCTGGCTTATTATCTCATTAGAGAGATCACTTAATCCCCGACTTGTGCCTCAGCATCTGGCATCCGATGTCCATTGACAAGCCAGTTGAGAATTGTAGTATTTCTGCTGGCCAAAATACTTAATTTTCACTGTTCCTATGCCACTTTTGCATCTTGTTAACCTAAATAAGTTGCTCCCATTGGAACATTTGCTTATTTGGCCATTAAAGTTGGCACTTGTTCTTGGCAGAAGGGGCCCTCCTTCCATAGTCATGTTTATAAAATAGATAAACTCAGATAGTTCGGTGACTAAATCACATTCCATGAACTTATTCTTCAAAATTATATATTTCATTTTCTAGAAAAATAACAGTTTGAAACAGCAGCCAATTATAATCAGAATAGTGAAACACATTTAGAGTCAGAAACAGCTGGAGTAAAACAAATCCAAGACAGTTATGGCTAAAATGAAACTGCTTGCTATTAAATGAGAAATTTATTTTACATTTGTATTCTGGCTTTTTGTCCCAAATAATCCCCAAGACTGCTTACATAAAATGACATTTACATTGCTTTGGAGTAACAGAATATAGAGATGTGCATGAATCCCCCCCCCCCCAAATTTGCTTCACAATGAAGCAAATGGGAGAGAAACTTGTATTCGTGCAAATGCTGTCACTTTGAATGTACTAGGATTTGAATTCACTTCAGATTCTTTTCGAATCTCTGCTGCCACCAGTCATGTATCTGAATCTGATTTGAATCCACCCTGGAGGGGACTGTGAAGCAGCTTTAAATCAACAAAGCTTTGAACAAAGGCACAAAACTTTTGCTTCACATGCGAAAGTCAGTCTCCAAATATAGCCATTCAATTCAAATAAATTGTGTAGGCGATGAACATTTTTCACCCATCCCTAATAGAGTATGATCCCTGTAGAGTATTATCCCTGCATGGTGACATGCCTGTCAAAGACCGATAATAAAATTAGTAAAATCATAACAAAAATAGCAACAACAATAATAAAAGATGATCCAATGTCTTATAAAATTGTAAATATTATTAAGTATACATTACAGGATTTGCTTGGGAGGTCCTAGAGATTAAGTTCTGCTTGCTAGGTGGAAAACTGAAAACCAGGACCTTGAAGATAGCGGTTTCTTAAATCCTATCTATTCCACACTTAGGATCAGCTGTAAGTCTCATTGTAATATCTTATTTCGTGGATGAGATGTTAATGCCAAGAGGAAGCTTTTCGACATGTTAGGCATTGGAGGACTTTTTTCGGAAAAGTCAGACCTGTGCAGGAAGCATTGGCTCCACTTGAACTGAAATGGGAGCAGACTTCTGGTGCTCAGAATCAAAAAGGTGGCTCAGCAGTTTTTAAATTGATGGGCAGGAAACTGATCAAGCAGAAGAGCATCTGATTCAGGAACAGTCATTGCCTAGGGAAGTGGATGAAAATAATTATGTCTATTCTAAAGAGGGAGTAGAACTAGACAATGAAAATATAGATACATGTGGCAATTGGTCCTGAGATGGGAGATGATACTGGGCTTAAGTACTTAGAACTTGGTGAGAGAAGTAAATGTAGTTGAACTGATTTAGATTATTAATCACAATGCAGTGAATTTCAACATTTTTATAAATGAAAACATATAATGTCTGATCAGTCACATTTGTCATGGAATAAAAGGATGGATCCAATGAACGGAAAAACAAGTTGCTAAGAAATAAAAACAAAGGGTATAAGTAAGTGGACAGTTCTTATAATGGAGAAATGCAATAAGTGGAACCTCCAAAGGCTCTGTACTGAGACTGCTTATTCTTCAAATATTTAGCAATTATTTGCAATTCAACATGACTAGTGGAACAGCCAAGTTTGCTGGTGACACTAAATTGTTCAGTGAGGCAAAAGGTCCAAAGGAATCTCTTCACATTGGGAGACTGGGCATCAACATGACATGTGCTCACTCTGAGTAGCAAATATGAAGAGAAGCCTCTTGGAGTTAAAAATCCTATCTAAAATCCTGTGTACTCATCAGTTTGTGTGACTAATCAAGAAAGAGATCTTGAAGTAATGGTAAACAGTCCGATGAAAGCGTCAACATAATATGTACCAAGTATTAAAGAGTCACTAGCTTGGGCCTATTTGCACTTGGCTTTATTCTGGAATATGTTTCAAACTAGAGGCCTGCTGTCCACATGCTAGTCCAGGCTACAATAGGCTCCAAGTAAGGCCTGCCAGAGTCTGCATTAACTTATGGACAACAGAACCCCTGTTCTGAGATATACTCCAGAAAAAGGCCAAGTGCAAATAGGCCCCATGTTAGGGATAATAAAAATGTATTGAAAACTACAATGCTAATTGGTGGTACAACTCATCTGGAATATTGTGTGTAGTTTTGGTTACTGTGTCTCAAAAAAAAGATGACAGAGTTTTTTAAAAGTTCCAAAGAAGGCAACTAAAATAATCAAGGTTCTGGAAGAACTGTCTTACCAAGAAAGATTGCAATATATGAGGCTTTTTAGTCTAGAAATGAGGTGAGTGAGAGGGCTGTGATGGAAGTAAAAAAGACCATGGGCGCATCTCCATAGGGGCTAAAATCTGGGGTGGATTTGGATTCAGCATTGGGGGTTCCCATTAAATCCCCCAATGCTCCAAATCCACTTCGGATTTTCCAGGCCTGTCACCATGACAGTTTTCTTTCCCTGGATTTTCCAGGGAAAATGCGGGGAAAGAAACCCCCTGTTACAACAGGGGTTTTCAGGCTGACTCAGATTAAAGCCGAGTGAAGGAGGGCAGCCGGCAGCCTAGTAAGTGAGCCTGGCCACCGGCTGTCCTCCTTTGCTCAGCTTTAAACAGAGACAGCTTTTTCTTTCCCCCTGTTGAAACGGGGAGGGGAAAGGAATTAAGGCAGCTGAGGACATTGAGAGGAGGAGTCTGGCAGCGGAGGGCAGACCACCCCTCAGATGCAGCACCTCCTTGCTCACTTACCCGGCTGCCAGCTGTACTTGCTTCACTTGGCTTGCCACGCCACTCGCAGTTGTGCTTGTGCGCACCTGCGGGTTCTGTGGGAACAGCCCAACACGCACTCAGTGCTGTTCCCAGCCTCCAACCCGCAGCAGAACCCAGAGCAAACCCGGATCAGAGTAATCCGGGTTTGCTCCAGGTTCGCGGTAGGTGAGAACCCGGCCCATGTATGGTGTGGACAAAGTGAATAGGGAGAAGATATTTTTTTAAAATCTTTTTTCTCCAAATACTGGAATCAGAGATTATCCAGTGAACCTGAATCCTGGAAGACTCAGAACATACAAAAGAAGTATTCTTAAGCTGTCACAGTTTTTGTGTTTTTATGCGAACATTTTATATCCTCCGAGGGTGGATATTGTAGCTATATCTGAAAGTGTAGGTTCAAAGCAGAACAGGAGAACAAGGCAAAACTGCACTGTGAGGTGAAAAACAGTTAGGAAAGCAGCCATTCTCCCAAAAGGAACATTATTACTTAAACTTTAAGTTTTCACTCCCATGACATCTGGTCTTGGGCCACTAGCTTGGAATGATTTAGACCAGTGCGTGGAAGGCAGGACTATGGCAGGGTTGGTGTCACTAGGACCGGAAAGCTAGCTGCTAAGGGTCTATGAGCAGGGCAGGCTGCGTGCTTGCTGGCTGCTGGTGGGCTTCCTTGTGCTTCGGGTTAGCCGCACTGAAAACACACTGAAGTAGGGGGCCATTTCTTCTGGTCTTATCCCTCACTTTATTCACTGTGGGTCTTCCCATGCCACCCACCCTCAGTGGCTGGTAACTCACCAGTTGCTTTTTTGTGCCCTGTGTACTTCCAGATCCTTTGCTCTTTTTCGCTATCTAAGAAGAGATACAGCAGTTTTGCTTTAAGTGAATAGTTCAGTAAGGGCCTTGCATCAGTAAGGGCCTTGCATACAGCTGCTCATAATTAATTGTTTAGGGTTCTTTGTGCCAGGAGTTTTACACAGAAAAGTTAAACTATGGTTTATGAAATGCATTACTAAAATGTTTAGGTTTTTCTCTGGGACCAGCTTTTAGGACAACCTGAGTTAAAGGAAAGTATGAATCATTTACCAAAAAGAAAGTTTAATATAATATTGTAACCTGCCCTGAGACCTTCAGGTATAGGGCGAGATAGAAATACAAATAAATAAATAATAAAAAGGAAATACTTACTTGATTGAGTGAGGAAACTGAAGGTGCACCCACAAGTCTCCAACATATAACCAAAATGCTGAGTTCCTATCTCAGAATGTCAGGCCTGCTTCTCTAATAATCTTTGGTAAATGTTCCTGGTGTCAGTCAGCTCACTAATCTTAGTGAGTGAGGGGAAGAAAAAGCACATTATGTCCTGCTGTTAAATCAGGAGGAGAAAAATATATAAAGGGAAGGAGCAACCACTATATAATCTGCCAGAAAATAGATGGATGGCTCCATAATATCTGAGCTTCATCTTGCACAGTGCCAGTCAGAATGTTGGAGGAGAGACTTTGCTGAGCTGAATCTGTTCTGTTTCTCTTTTGATCATTTAATCTGCAGTCCGATCTATAATAAAATATTTGGCAAGATTGTATTCTATTAGAAGATGACTTGAGTTCTGGCTTTTCTACCATACTCAGTCTATTTTGAATATGGAACGTTAGGCTTTATGGATGTGTGCTGCCCCCATTGGGACCAGAAAGAAGGAATCACGTACTGACTCTTTAAGAGCAGACCCTCTAACCAAAGTCTTTTTTCCTCAGCTTTACTTACTCCCTTGTACCTGAGGAGGGGAGATCATTCTCCTTTCACAAGAGTGGTTGTTCTGTGGTTTAAGCCAATAAACAATTTGTGATATCATTTCACCTCCCTGTTGATCACTATGGCTAAGGAAAAACGTTAAAGAGCAAGTCCAAGAGTTATTTCCCAGGCAAAGCAGGCTGTATAATTTTAATGTGAGCAAGTATTTTATTGACTTGAATGCAAGATGAACTTCAAGCTAAAAATTAAGGGTGCTATAAAAACCGCTAATATCCCAGACAGTGTTGGGATTGCCAGACGTATCCATGGCAATCCCATCATAGCCTCAGGATATTGGCATGATATCCCACAGTATCTCTATAGTGGGGGAAAAGACTCTCCACCCGCTTTTCCCCACAATTGCAATATTCACTTACCTGTCTGGATGCTGCCTCTAGGAGTTACCATGTTGGAGATGGCCATCACATATGGCCAGCAGTGCAGGCAATCATGCACTTATGGGTATTTTGGATTTTGAAATACCTGGATGTACATGGCACACTTATGGCAGGAGCATGACATCCAGAAAGGTAAGTCGATTTGCTTGCACCCCACTGAGGTGCAGCCATCTGGGCGACAAGTGATCACTTTGGAATAAGTTTATTCCTGAGTATCACTTAATAGTGGGGGTTTGGCAGCTGTCTATAGATAGCCAGAATCATTCATTCTAGATCCCAGGGAAATGCTTGAAAAGCCTTCTTTTTTATCCCCCAGAACCACAGTCCATGTGCAGTATGCACAGGGCTGTGAACTGGGAGAGTAAAAATATTTGGGGCGGGGGTCCGTGCCGTACCACCTCCACTCCCCCAATCCTGTGGTATTTGGAAATGATGGTGGTGCCATTGCCTAGTCCTAGAATATAAAGAATCCATATACAAACCAGAGAACCCCTTCATCAACAAAGGGGACTCCGCAGATTCAAATGCCTCAAGCATCCTACTATTCAGCTTTCTCTCATATCCTTTTAGAAGGTTGGGGCAGGGAAGGAGATGGCTGGGAGGCTGGCTTCCTGATCCACACTTCCTATAAGCACTAGTGAGGGTAGATCATAGTTTTAGGGATCATTCAGACAACACATCCTCACCTACCCAAACTGCAAGATTTTAGTGTGTAATAGGAATTAAAAGATGCATTTTCACATACCTAGAGGGCAACTCTGTCACTCGTTTACCTCTCTTACCACATGAGATCAGGTTCTGTTCTTTTCTTTTTGCAATTTGTATATGGAATCTTTTCTTGTATGTGAGTCCAAGGTTGTGTTTATATGCACTAAAATAAAGCACCTCTGGGGTGGTTTTGGGACTTTTTGAAGGAGGAATTGTTCACATACCAGTCTGCCCCTTCCCCTTACAGAAACATTTTAGGCTAGAAATGGAATGAGAACCTGAATGCCACAAGTTACTCTAAGGTGTTTCTGAGACACTTATTTGGTTATGTGTGAACACAGTCCATATTCTAAGTGGGATTTACTTGTGCTGGCTTCTTTCCCATAATCCTCAATGCTATGAAGGCCCTTTCCACACTGGGCTTTATTCCAGGATATTCCCCAGAATAGGAGGATGTTGTCCACATGCTAAAGCGGACTATGGAAGGTGCAGATGGTGCCTGCTATAGTCTGCACTAGCAAGTGGATGGCAGGCCCCTATGCTGGGATATATTTCAGAATACACCCCATGATTTCTAGACAACAAGCCTTTTTCTGTGGCTAATTTGAATGATAGATGCTCTACTACCTACTGTATCCCATAGGTTTTGCATATATTACAGATTAAGGCCAGCCTTGTTAACCTTCTGAGATGCTCTGCATGCTTATAAAGCTAATTGTGTGTTAAAACTGATGGTAATTATCATGTCTGTGGATCATAAACATAACAGTGTTTTTTGTGTTTATTTCAGAACTGGAGCATCGGTCTGTTAAAAAGGCTGGAATTGAGGTACAGGAAATAAAAGGTTGGTTTTTTTTCTTGGCACTTTCAACTTCATTTATTGGAAAGCAGGAACTACACAGAAAAGCAGCTTATGTGAATCCTGCTCAACAACCTGGTAATGAAAGAGGGTTCTAATTGGGAATAATTGTACAGAAAGCACTTGTGTAAACTGAAAGGTTAGCACTTGACAGAGAAGGAAAAGCTTTTCTTTAAGTTCCAAGAGTTGCTGGTACTGCTGCCATTGTATTATTATCAGTGTTGTTGTTGTTATTGACAGCAGTGATCTTGCAGGCTTCTCTCTCAGCACTTTGAAAAAGCAAAAAAAAAAAAAAAAAGCTAATGATTTTAAAAGTTTCCTAGAACGTTCTGAATGTGTCCCAAAGTACTATGTTAAAATTGGACAATGTTTTTCACAGATCCATGTGCAGCTAAATAATGTAGTGCCGAACGGCACACTAAAGGATCGTTTGGAACAGAAACAGTGTGCCAGGAATTATGGGAGTCGCTGTATCTTAGTGGTAGAGCGTTGTCACAAACCAGTTCTGTATTTTTGCCAGGAAAACTACATGGATGTGTCCAAGGACATTTTTTGTAATAGCTCCCTCACCATCCATGAAGAAGAAGGGAGTAGTGTAAAATGTTAATTTTCACTTGTAAACATTTTGTGGGAAGAGAGTTTTAACTGGAGGCAGCAAGGACGAAGAATTCAGATTGGGGAAGGGAGGGAACTCACCTCTTTCATGTAGCCTGGTTGGCAACTATTTTAGTCCCTTTAGTCCCTCTAATGCACATTATGTATGTGTGGGGCTTCATGCAAGCTGATGTGCATTGTTGTCCTGCCCACAAAGGGGACTAAAATGGCCACCAGACCACGCTACAGGTCCTGGACATGGGTTGCTTTTCAGAAGCTGCATAAACATTTTGGAGAGACCTGAGCCTTTGGGATAAACACTCTTACAGTCCATGGCCTCTTTCACAGCTAATTTTGTTCTCATTTCCCCTTCTCAAAATGCTGTGCATTGTTTATTCTAACTGCTTATAGTATAACATTTAATGTTAATGTGGTGCCCACACTAAATTTCAGTGCTGGGTGATGTAATTTAAAAACTATAGTGAGGGCGCATTCAATGCGAAATAAGCAAGGAAGTTCAAACAGACAGCCTAAGCAGGTATGGAGGGGGCGAAACCTCCCTTATTAGCATAACGGGAGGGGGAAGAGAGCACTCAACCAATCAGGCATCGAGTTATGTCTGGTGAGGGGGTATAAAACCTGCCTGCCAGAAGAGAGAATTGTCCATGCTTTGGGGTTCTGGAGGGAAGGCGGGTTAAACTGTCTAGTTCTCTCAGGGGATAGATCCAAGCATAGGTCCAGACCTTCTAGGCCAGGGATAGAGCCAGAAGGGGTAGAAGGAAAAGGATTGTGAAGTTAAGGAATTAATTTGTGAGCCTGTGAACTGAAATACTTGTATTCTTCTTCAAAACACAGTTGTAAAGAATAAAGCTTTTTATTTTGTTTCTTTGAAGAGACTTTGCCAGCTTCTCTATATTCTAACCCAGAAGGATGTTGCAGTTACAGTTACAAACTCCCCTCTCTTCATAAACCCAGGAAGCTGAGGCTAAAAAAAATAAGCAACCAGTAGGCTGGTGATAAGAGTTTTTCGTGCCAGGCAGGTGGAGTGAACAAATTCAGCATTGCTGGTGTTTGCTTGCAGGCGCGAGGCTTGAACAAACCACAACACGCTACCAGAAATATACAACACGCTACCAAGGTTTTAAAATTATAAAAGCCCCTAACAGGAATAGAAGACAGGGGTAGAGAGTGTAAGACAGCTCGCGCCGGGGGATGGGCAGTGCCACCATTAATGATAAAATCCTTTTTAGATTAATAAAAGCAAATATGAGGGCAGTAATTAAAATCAGGCAAAAAAGGGCTACATTGGGACGTGGCTGGTTAACTCCAGTTGAAATCTACCAGAGTCCAATCTCCTCATCAAACATTGCACATGCATTTTGCCTTGTACCTTATAAAGAAATGGATTTTAGCACAGAAACAGGTCAAGATCAAAATAAAGCAAAGATAAGCATGTCATAAAATTTGACAGTTCTGCTCTGTCCAGCTGAGCTAGTACATGGACGTTTTTTATGCTTAGGCCCTTTCAACAATTATCAGTGGGTCTGGAATAATCAGGCCCACTGATCCGGATTCCGAGGAGGCATGCGCCAGATCAATATCATTTGCACTGATGGCACCAATCCAGCCTACGTTTCGCCGCAGCTGCAAAGCTACCCCCCACACTCATGCTTCTGCAGGTTAGGAATGACAGTTCCTAGTCCCAGAGCCTGGGGGGATATTTTCGGTAGTGTGCCGAGTGAAAAGCACCCTGCTGTAGTTCCAGGTCCACCAGAGATTTGGATTAAGGGCCTCTTGCTCTGGATTTGGCTCTGTGTGGATGAGGAGAACCACGATCTAGACTAGAAGGCTCCATAATCTGGATCAACAGTAAGTGCAAAAAGGGCCTTAGAAGAATTACTTTGCCAGAGCAAAACACAAAACCGTGAATGTAAGCTGATAACTAAATTATACAAATGGGAGTGTTGTAGTGCATTTGACACATAAGAAATAGATTTAGACAAATAATTTTCCCCTGGCATTATAAGCTGACTTATACAATGAGCCTCACTGAACCAATTCAAACACCGTCTGCTCAGAGCATTAGTCAAGCTTTAGCACTTGTACACATCAGTGTGTGTATCTAGAAGGCAGGAGAACCTTTCTAATCAGTCATATAGCTGTTGGTAATATGATAAACAATACACTTGAAAAGAGTAGATTACAAGGTGGTCCATTTTGCCTTTTACTAGAAATCTGTAAGTTGTGTTTTCTGCAAGACTTTTTGATCATAACTGTTCTTGCAGTGGCTGTTTTACAGCTGTTGCTAATTGCTCTTTCAACAGATGTTATGAAATAAGTTCACCAGTGAAGCTGGTATTACATTAGTTGAAAAATATAATAAGTGTTACGTTTTTTCTTTCCTTAAAGAAGCAGAGGCTGTTATAGAAACCAGAGTGACAAACAAACCCAAGTCGAAGGAATTGTTAAAGAAAGAAGATAAGCAACATGTGGTTCAGCAAGCCAACACTGGTGTTTCCTTTGTTCTTATTACAACACTTCTAATTATTCCAGTTGTTGTCCTCTTGGCAATTGCTATATTTATTAAATGGAGAAAGTCAAGAGTCTATGGAGGTAATTAACAATCTTTGACTTTTTTTAAAAAGATGCTAACACTGCAGTACGATAGTCAGATATGAATAGGCACAGGAGACCTTACAGATACACAAGTTTTTGCTCTACCTTTCACCTTCTAGTTCAGAAAGTGGCTTTTATTGCTGCACTTAAAATGTCTCTTAATGATTGGATGACAGAGGGAGCTTTTTGCTTTATCACTTTATAAAATTGATTGCTCAAAATGATAGTTCAGAAGGGTGCACCCAATTATGGAGTGGTCTTGCTGGCTTTTCTACAAGCTCTGAGTAGAGCAGTGATGGCCAACCTATGACACGTGTGTCACAGATGACACGCTAAGCCCTTTTGGGAGACACACATGGTCACCCTGGCACCTGGGCGTGTAGTGCTTGCTTGTTCTTGAAGTGTACGAAATACCAACTTTCAGTTGAAGGTTTAGCAAATGAAATTCAGCAACAAAAGTCACTAATGTAAGGAATTATTTGTTTTTGCTTTTAATAAAATACATATATCAAAAATACATTTTTAGTAGAGCTACAAATACCACAAAATTAATTATGGATATTTCTGGATGTGACACAGTACCCAAGTTAAGCTAGGTTTTCTTACGAATTTTGACACATCGAGCTCAAAAGGTTCACCATCACTGGAGTAGGGTCTTTCTTGGCTCTCTCTGTCTCATACTTTAGAATCTGTCTGTGTCTTCTGTGATGCTGACTTTATTTCTTTATGAGCTGAAATAGTCATCTCTTGTTATGCTTTTATAATGCATTGCCTGCACGTGGCTCAGATTTACAGCACTGGTTAATTTGTGTATCGTAATTGTATCCAAGGAAGCAGCATTTTGTCTGTACATTTTAGGATTGAACAATCAGTATTAAAACATCGTCCCTAGCTAGCTTTATAAACAGTGCCATGCAGTCACTTGATAATTTCTCGTATCTGGGGTTTTTCTGAAATTTCTGGTGAGAATATGCATAATCTTTTCTCCCAGCAATCCTTTCCCTAGTCTGGATCGTTTACTCAGCTGATCTCTACCACTATGAACCACAATCAAAATGAAGGATTGATACAGAGGAGAGAGAAATGCTTTCTGTTCAAAATCCCATTTCCTAGCTATTCTTCCCAGTTCAAGCAGGTGAAAATGAGGCTTTCAGTAATGTCCTAGCCCTGCTTCTTCAACCCCAGCTTACTAGGCTGTGGTCACACTTTAGGTTTAATTCAGCTTCCGTAGACCTTCAAAGTGAAGGAATACATCAGCAAAGTGACAAGCTGTTTTATTTCAGTGTTAAATAACTCAGAAAATACACATTTGGGGTGCATAATGTGGAAAGAAAATTACTGGTCACTTTGCTGATGTGTTCTCTTGCTCTGAAGGTGGACAGAAACTGAATTAAAACTTACATGTGACCACAGCCCTAGTGTACCATAGTGCACTGTAGTTTAAATAGCCAGAATTGTTCTGCATTTGAAATACAGTGTAATCCTTTCCTTTGTACAAAGAAAGGAGAAATAGATGCAATTATGTCTCTCAAAATTATCTCTAGGCTTACTTTAGGGAAAGTGTATACTGTAACTTTCGTGGCACTGATGCTGTCCTGTTCACTATTGTTGTTTTCTATACACAAATCTTGCTTAGATTTGTGTTGTGTGTGTGTGTGCTGATCCTCTGCTTTAGAGTTCTTGTTCCTGATTTTAGAAATATATCTCATTCTTATAGCTGATGCCGAACATAAACTTGATTCAAGTTCAGGGCGAATCCTTGGCAAATTTAGAGGTGAGTCAAGGGTAAGGTCCAATGCTGCACTCCTAAAATTCAAAGATCCACTGAACACTTGAAAGCTTAGGCTGTGGATATTGGTTTGCATATGGAATAATCCTAGCTTAGGATCTGTATAGCAAGCACACCTTGTTTGAACTCCAAACTCATTAAATGCCTGCCTTCATCTAGTGAGTATTGTTTCTTTTCTGCTAATGAGATCTGGGCAGTTATTCCTGATGAGCAAGTCATAGTGATGGTGGTGAGTCATACTCTTATCTACCAAGCAAAGCCTTTGGGAGCTGCTGATTTGGTAGAGGTTGATGAAGGATACAAGGGAGATCTTACAAAGAATAATAAGCAGTTTATCTCCCTCAATCATTTCTGTTATATCAGGAAAGGAGAAACAACTGCAATTCTTTTTCTCAAAATTATTCTTGGGATGCCTTAAGGAAAGGCTTATGGGGGAAATAGAGGATGGATCCTCTTATTGTTGGAAGTGCAAACCCCGTATTTCCATTGCCTAAAACAATAGGAAAAGCCATAACCAAAATAAAACAAATTTGCTGGTGGATTAGAGGACTGTTGAGCAATCTTTGCAGGAACAAAACTTTTGTTAAACTAACAAGATCTGAGAACTAAACAGTGACATCAGAATTAAAGATTATGGATGTGCAGTGAAAAAAAAAATCACATTTGTTTCACCATCAAATCAAAAATCCAAAAATTCATTTTGTTGTTGAACTGTTAAACCGCATTTGTTTTTGAACTTCTTTGGAATCTTTTTATCTTTTTTTCCAATAGAAATCATCTCCTTTTTCATCACCAAAAGCAAAGCAAAATGGAAATATTTGATCAAATTATTCATTTTTGCAAGTAGGAGACAAATTTGCTTCAAACAAATTTGTGTAAATTCAGAAAACAAGATCTTTTATTTGATGCAAATGTCCACAGATCTAAAATATTCAACCAAATTTGCAAACGCGAATGTCATTTTGTACATCTCTACTCAAGATGTAATAAATCGATAGAAGAATGGCGTTCACTGAGACTTTTGTTTCCCTTTACAGGAAAAGGAAGTGGAGGCCTTAACCTTGGAAACTTCTTTGCCAGCCGTGCTGGCTATAGTCGAAAAGGGTTTGACCGGCTGAGCACGGAAGGGAGTGACCAAGAAAAAGAGGAGGAGGATGCCACTGACTCAGAAGAGGACGATTCTCCCTCTCGGCCGCCAGCAATCCCCCCATCTTCCTGAAAATGGTCTCCGATTTACCTGCTTCTACAAAGATTGCCAGATGCAGAGCGTTTTAAGATTTTGTGTATTTAATTGTAAACCGTACTAGTCCTTTGTGAGGCTGTACACAATTCCTCTTCCTTTCCTCCTTCCTTCTCTTTTTTCCCTCTTTTGCTTCAGTTTGGTTTAGGGATGTGAACATTTCATACCAGTGCCATTGTCTTACATGAGCTTTTTAATAAAGCAGAACTATTCCCATTGAACTGCAGTAACAATTTTGAAATAGCAGTATTTGTTCATCTCAGTTAGGGGCCATCTCTATATTTGTAAATAAGTCCCAGCCTCTGCTTCAAGAAAACATGCCTGTTTCCAGTTTTAATTTTGTGCCTTTTCACTTTCAATGCCCTTAACCTATCATAGAACAGAGAGAGAGAGAGAATACAGTGCCACAATTAAGCAAAGCTGCTAAAATGCCTATTTTTTAAGAAAATCACTAGCATTCTGTTGCTTTAGGGAAAAAGATTTTAAAAGCCTCTATTTAAAGCAAATTTTCTTCCTCCAGACTTTGTGTGTTTCCAGGATGTCTTATTTTTAGATGGTTACACTGTTAGAACACTATTTTCAGAAGCTGAATGTAATTTGTGTAATAAAGTGTTCGCAGAGCATTAGCTGTCAGTGTACTTTGGAATTTTTGCATTGGGGGAGGAAAAGCGGATGGGTCTTTGTATGCAACTTTTGTAAGCCAGTACCTCAGACCACTTAATATAGTGTAAAAATTTATCAGTGCTTTCTACCAGCAAGGGGGGCGGGGGGAGAAAACCAAAGTGCTATTTTGTATGAAAGTTGGAAGATGTTTTGTTACGTGGCATTTGTTTTTGTTTTTTTAAAGCAAAACAAAAACCTAAAACTAAATTTGCATTTCCTGTATAAAATCAGACTTTGATTTTTAAAGAAAAATCTGGCCTGTATATCCAAAGTCCAGGGTATGTACTTAAATAAAACATTGTCAGAGCTAAGAGGAAACTTGTGTCTCAGCTTCCATAGGACTAATTTTATTTCTCTATATCTCCTTCAACAAACATACACTTTTAAAGCTAAATGTTTATAAAGCCTTTTATTTATAAAATTTCAGTAGTCCTTCCTACTTGTTACATAGAACAGATCTCAGTTAATCCCACCTTGGAGATGCATACTGTGATGGCTTCATAACAGATTCACTACTTTGAACCTAGAGGTTCCTGGCCTGCAGTATACAGTAGGGATGTGTACGAATATTCAGACCATTTGAAATTTGATCGAATTCTAATCAAATGTCTATGAATTTGAACATTCAAACGAACTTTGAATTTTCAAAACATTTGTATGGATTATTCAGACATTTGTATGTATATGGATATGTACACGATGCATACTTGCCCATATGCATTTGTATGGATCCATATGGGACGAAAAGGAGTTGCATATGGGATAAATATGGGGTGTGTATGGGCACATATGAATGTTGACAACATTTGTATTTGTAGATATGGATTGAAAATTTGTAGGAATAGATTCAAATGTTTTTGAATTGAATCAAATGTAAATACATTCAAATCTTAAACATTTGAATCAATTTGAATCCCAAGAATTGCATTTGTGCACACCCCTAGTATATAGTGCAACAAATAAATATGCTCAGCCTTCATATGGGCTACAATTCTGTTGTGGCCAGTAGAATTGGGTGACGTGATTTGTAACCCAACAGCAAAAGGCTAGAGTTTCTCCCTTTCTGGTTGAGCAGTTCCAACCTTGTAGCTTTACCAGCAGTGATTAGTATAGTTTATCCACCTTGATGATTTATCAGAATTCCCTTGACACAACTAACGGTGTACATGCAAAATGTTTTAAGTGCTTTGATGCAAATGTGGGCTCTTCCAGCTCAGCAGTGCCCACATTTAATATCATTGCCCACCTTAGGCTTACCTTTTCTGAGGGTCTTCTGAGCACAGATTTTTCTGTTATCCAATCAGAGAACCCCTGTCCCTTCTGTGCCCCCCAGTTGCTGTGTGCCAGTCGCCTGTTTTCTGGTGTCCTCCCAGAGATCCAGAGAAGCGCATTTGCAGACACCGCAATTTGTCCAAAACAGAAAGATGAGAGACCAAAAATGAAGAACACCAGCCAAAACAATCCCTATTATTATGTGTAATGGGAGGTATCTACCAGACTGTTCATTGATGTCTCGTGTCAGATCCTGATCCCTTATGGTTTCCTCAGTAGAACTATCCTATCCTTTGTGCTTTTTAATATTTACCTTGAACCATTAGAAGTTACCAGAGGATTTGGAGTTGGGTGCCATGAGAATGTGGATGACATTCAGCTCTACGTGTCAATTCCAGCTGGATCAAGTAGTGCTATCCATATCCTGAACAAGAGCCTTGAGGCAGTGATGAGTTCGATGCAATCAAACAAGCTGAAGCTGAACCCAGACGAGACTGAAGTCTTAGTGTTTTGGTTGCCCACGCCACGAAAACAAGTAGACCCTTTGTTCTTAATTGAGTTACCCTCCCCTGTAAAGAAATCTAGTGAGAAATCTAGACATGATCATGGATTCTCACCTTTTTCTGAAGCCCCAAATGCCAGTGGTGACCAGGAACACTCGTTTTCTCTTGAGAATTTTTAAGCAACTGAGGTCTTTCATTGATAGCGAGCACTTGAACACAGTGATCCAGGTGCTTGTGTTCTGCAGATCAGAGGACTGCTGTTCATGTTGGGCTACCCTGAGAACGATTTGGAACCTAGAATTTAAATTCTACCATTTGTCTCCCGTCTACCATCCTATTCTTAGGGGGGGGGGTTGTTTGCTTCCCACCCCCCACATATTCTGCTGGGTTGCTTCCTGTATTCTTAACTTTCAGCCTCTTAGGCATTCCCCACAGAAATTTCCATGAGATCCTCCCCATGTTTCTCAAGAACTATGATGAATTCTAGAAGTGTCCGGGCATGTGATACTGTTTGTCTTTTCTTTTTGCACTGCCATGAAAGGGAGAGACAAGGAGCATGCAAAATAAACACACTATTGCTATGGTCGCACTTTCACTTTAGACCTTCTTCAGTCCATCTCCTGATCCCAGCCCTCACACCTTTGCATTCATATCCATTTCACTTGTGGAATTTCCACCCAACATTTGGAAGAATGTCTAAAGTGAAGGTGTGACCACAGCCTTGAGAAGAAAATAAAAGCAATCAAGACTGGGTAGTTATTGGATGGCAAGTTAGATGGATAAACTGATGTTAATTCTTTAAAAAATAAATAAAAAGATAATGGAAAGGAAACACAGATATTCCTGCAAACACTGAGGGATCTACAAGAAGCAGGGGATCAATCATGCTTGAAGGGTTTCCTCACTCTCAGAGTTCCTTTTCTCAGTTTCAGGGGGGGGAAACCCATTAAAACCACTTTATTATGGGATGGGGTGATGTGTGATGTCATCTGTAGAAGACTCTGTGTTCAGCAATTCTGATACTACTATATTTTGTGCCTGGGCATGTAACAAACAATGCTCTCATTTCCTGTGATCACCAAAAACAGATGTTGTCACCCAATTTCTCCACTAGTCTCCAACCTAGCACTGTATTTCACGCATTGCTTATCAGAATTTGACTGAAGGACAGGGATAGATTGCTTAAGCAGATGATAACATTTAAGACGTTAAAACTTTTTCAACTTCATCCTTTGCTTGGATCAATGGAAGAAGTTAGTCAAGCAGTGATAATTAATAATCAGGATAAATGTTGTGGAGGTTTTTAAGGAGATGCCAACATATGTAGTTATTATCTATTGCCCTAGCAACTGATGTGTCTAGTAACCACAGGTCTCAAATTTATTTATTTATTTATTTAGCTTTCATCCCGCACCATCTCCACCTTGGTGGACTCTGAGCGGCTAACAAGATTAAAAACACACACTTCATTCTAGTGCTTTAAAACATTACAACAGACGATACCATTTATCAAAAAATTCCTCTAATTTAAGGATCATTTAACTAGGGGCATAAAAACCTTCATAAGACCACCCCAGTCCAACTGGCTACTATTTTGTCTATTAACCACCCTGACCAAAAGCCTTCCCAAACAGGCAACTGGCAACGCAATGTGTACCCATTGGGAACTGGCAACCCAATGTGTACAACAGAGAGTTTGTAAAATGAAACAGAAACCACCCATCTACTTCTGAAAGAGCAGATAAGCCCCAGTCTGCATCTAAGCTATGTGCAGATCTAAACACCATGAAGTTACCTGAAGGACTTTCAATTATATGGAATTACCATCTCAATTAAACAGCTGTCCTTGCTATCCAGTATCATTAGGTAAAAATTGGTTCCCTGGGAGGCATCTTGATTAAGTCGTGTTTTCCAATTAAACAGTGTAGTGCAGTACTTAATCAGAATTTATAGATCAATGCAATCTACTGGAGCTATACAAAATCATGGTGATCCAGTTTCTGCCTTAGATTTACCAGCCCATAGCTTGGGATGTTCCTTCCATCTGTTTTATCCTGCCAAGTCTTCTGATAGTGGTTCTTGTAGATAAAAATCATTGTAGCAAAAGGGTCTAGCACAGATCAAGATTGTTATGTCAACTGCTGAACTTCAGGTTTGCCAAACTCACTGTGCATTCTCTCTCAAGCTATTCTTGAAATATTTGGTACGATAGGATCGGAGATAAACAAAAGGCCAAAAGGGACAAACTTTCACCCATCTGGTGCAGCACAGAAGGAAATCTTGATGAAGATAGTAACTGTTACTGCCAACGTTGTAATACTAATGTGTTGTACTGGGAAAACCAATGCCAATTTGCTTCTTTAGAGCCCTGTTCCATCTGATCTCCAGCCCAAATCTCTTGTATTGAAGAGATTCATAGTGAATTTTGGCAAGATGATTCATGCAGCAGGATCCTGTGGACTAAGTAGATCTGTCCGTGTAGTTTTCTATCTTTATAACAACTTCAGGGCAGTTTAAAAGTATTATAACAAAGGTGCAGTTTGTAAAAGACACGCTGAGCCTGAGCCATATAAGTGAATTATTCTGAAATACAGGTATTTTTTTAAAACAAAAAATTTGCTTCAAATTTAGAACATAAGTTTTTGAAACAGTCTTACATTGTCTAGTGTTAAAAGCATTGATCCAGGAAAGTCCAAATGGAATGTGGAACGTCCACAAATAAAATGGATAGAAATGAAAAGGTGTGAGCAGTCAGATTTGAAGATGGACTGAAGAAGGTTCTAAGGGAAAGTGTGGTCACAGCCTTTGTCTTCTGCTTAAGATGTTCATAAACAATTGGTGGGCCTCTGTGTGAGACTTGGTGCTGGACTAGATGGGCTGTGGCCTGGTCCAGAATAGCTACTCTTATGTTCTTACGTTCTCTTATTGTTGTGGAATGTAGAACTTTATTTCTCTGAACAGAATCTCTGTTTTTGGGTTTATGGGTTGGAGTTCGCAGTGTTGTCATACTTATGTGAACCTCTGTTCTGCATGGCTCCAAACAGAATATCTTTGGGTTATCCTCTTTCTGCAGCAATCACGACTGATGGGGGCACAGCCCTCCAGCTGCTGCCCCCATTAACTCATCTGAGAGAGCTCAGAATAAACGAGATAGCTATTTATCAGTAAGATCTTTTAATTAAAAGAACAACCTCAACACTAACAACAACAGGGTGGGAAGCTATTCTGCTTTGATGTCATGTCCTGTTCAGCCTCATCAGAGGAGGAGGATCTGCCTGCAATGCTACCACAGACTGAGAGGCAACCTGAAGGGCTCTTTCAACATCTTAGCATTCTTAGCCCTTCTCGTGGTTAACCCCTTGTTCTGGGGAATATACCGGCAAACAGATTTCCTGCCTTCTATGGAAATCTGAATATACTTTAGGATGATACTGTGGATCTAGTCTGAGTACCACCACCCCTTCCTTGATCTCACATAAGTTAGGCGCTATTGATAATGCAACAATATCTGACACTCTTTTTGCGGATGTGATTGCAACCAGAAACAAAACCTTGCAAGTTAAATAGTCTTAAACTAATTTCCTTTATTGGTTCAAATCGTACCTTTGCTAGAGCCTTCAGTACCACCTTCGGATCCCATGATGTGTAGCAGTGTGACACCACTGGGTATCTTGCCTTAACCCCTAATAATAAGGCTTTAACTGGTTTATCCTGTGTCACTGTGATATGTCCTGGTCTGTCTAACACAGCTAACAAGCCTGATAATTGTTTTCTAATCGTATTGTACTTGAGCCCTTTTTCCACTCCTGACTGGAGAAATTCCAATACATTGTTTACAGATAGTTTCCTAGGGTCAATAGACCTTGAGCAGCACCATCTACAGAATGCCTTCCAGGTCATATTATAAATCTCCAAGTTGATTTCCTTCTACCTGCCAGTATGGTTTCAATTATTTTGCTTGTAAATCTAGCCTTCTGGAGATGTCCCCTTGGAACCTCCAGGCCGTTAAGCATAACCACCCAAGACCTGGATGTAGAACTCCTTTCTGACTCAGAAGATCTACCCTCTTGGGCAGGAATACGGGACCCTGCACCACTGTCTGCATTAATGTTGCAAACCATGGTCACTTGGGACAGAAGGGTGCTACCAAAATTACTGTTGCTCATTCTTGCTGTATCTTGGACAATACCTGTGGTATTGACAGAAATGCATACAATAGGCCCACGGTGTCTACTGCTAGGACCATGGGATCCTTGCAACATGATATGAACAGAGGTAGCTGCTGATTCTCCTTGGTCACAAACAGATCCACCTTGATGATCCCAGCTTTCGAACCAGACTGTTGAATATGCTCTGGTTCAACTGCCATTCTGACATAGGCAGGTCTTTCCGGCTCAGGAAATCCATATATATGTTCTAACTGACCTGAATATATATATAGCAGAGAGAGATAAAACATTGGTTTCTGCCCATTTGAATATCTCTCTAGTCAAATCCATTAAAGCCTTAGACCTCGTACCCGTTTGGCGTACCACATGTGCCTTCACAATCACATTGTCAGTTTCCACTAGAACAGGCTCACCTTTCAAGATATGTGTAATGCGCAGCAGACTTAACTGTATTGCTTTAAGTTCTAGCCAGTTAATGTGATGCTTTTTCTCCACCACAGACTATCTGCCCTGCACTGTTTTCCCCCAAAATTAACCTCCCCAACCCATCAAGCTTGCATCTGTTGTCACATTTATGGGTTCTGGGGTAGTAATTGGGACTCCCAGTTCCACATGTTTTCTATCTCATCACCATTCCAAGGACCTCCTGAGTATCTTTGTAATCTCTAACAGGAACAAATGTCCTAAGGCTGTCTCCGATGCCCATGGCAATAGAAACCGCTGAAACTCTCTAGTGTATATGTTCCCAAGGCACTAAATCTATTACTGATACTAACCTACCTAACAGAGAAACCACTTTCTCCAGATCTGGCCTAACTGTCTTTGTAATTTCTGGGGCTAATTCTATTATCCTATCCTATCAGTCACCGGAGCGATCGGATATTGACATGTATCCATCCATGCCCTCAGATGTTGGAACTGTCTGATAGGCGTCATCGTGCTTTTGTCCTCACTCACTAAAATCCCATAGCTTTCTAAGAAAATCTTTGTATGATATCTTGTCTCAGTAAGGTTTAAGACATCTCCATTTCTGTCACCAAAGTGGCAGTTTTCAGGCTGGTTTCAGAGCTAATCCTCACACTCGCTATGCCCCTTGGAGTGGGACTGAAGTCCCCCCAGATGCCTGCACACCCTTTGGTATGGGGTGCTGTGTAGGCAGACAAACTAGTTCCTCCAAAGCATTTTGAATGTCATGTGGAGATGCAGATGAAGCGCTTGGAGTTATGATTTGTGTTATTGGCTTCACCGCTGTTGTTTTGCGCATTTACCCCACAAGGTTATTTTCTGCTCTATTTCTTGCTTTTGGCCTATTAATGGTTGTTAATAAACAGCAGTCTTTTGCTACTTTACATTCCAAAATGAGGAAATATTAGACTCCCTGAGGCCAAATTCATTCAAATTAGTTAGCTTCACTTCTGGAAATAAGTGGGCAGCTAAATTTGTGTACAAGTACACCTTTTCAGAGCACATGCAGGCACAATCTCTCATGCACACCCCACTTTTCATAAGCTGTAATGGGAACATTTTGAGTATCATAGATTGCCTCAAATTATTTTACTGCAGCTTTATGGAACATGGGAGCTTTTATAACTAAGTTCTTTAAGACTGCAGTAAATGGCTGCCACCTAGTGGTTCAAAGCAAGCAAGGATCCAGTCATTACACACACCAAAAAACAAACCGAAAAGAGGAACATTGTGCTGATGCTTAAAGGTTCCACTTGCCTTATGGTAAATGGACTAGGGAAGAGATCAGCTGCAATTCAGTGTTTTTGATCTTCAGAAGTTTTCAGATTCTATTTCTAAATAAAATGTATCTGCACTAGCATGCTGCTAGGAGGTCCCTATTCTGGGATATAATCCAGAATAAGACCCGGTGCAGAAAAAGCCAATGACCTCATGAGCTTTGCACCAAAGAGATAAACTATGTTCTTACCATTATCTCCACCTTGCCCACCAAGATAAGCCTTATTTGGACAGGGATAACCTGGACACAGTGATGCATACTCGGGTAACCTCCAGATAGACTTCTGTAATGTGCCCTTGAAAACAGTTCCGAAGTTGGAACTGGTGCAGAATGCAGCAGCTCAACTGCTGGCAGGAGTCTCTGGCTGGACTCACATCACACCAGTCTTAAAGGATTTGCACTGGTTACCTATTTGCTACAAAGTCCAATTCGAGGTGTTGACACTAATATTTGAAGCCCTAAACTGCTTAGGTCCTAGGTATCTGAAGGAGCGCCTTCTTCCATATAGTCCTACCTGTGAACTGAGATCTCAAGGAAATGCCCTTCTTGTGGTTCCTTCAGAGGTACGAGGTATAGGGACATTCAGGAGGGCCTTTTCTGTGGTGGCCCCTAGATTCTGAAACAGCCTCCCTCTCAAGGCTCACCAGGCACCTACACTGTATAGTTTTTGGCGCCTGGTGAAAACATCTTTTGTTGTTTAATTAGCTTCCTCAGAGTGCTGTCCTGTTAGGGAGGGAGGGGTGTAATAATTTTAATTCTGCTTTAATATTTTACATGTTTTATTTTTATTGTTACCTGCCATGGGTCCATGTGATGGTCAGGATATAAATTTTTAAAATAAACAATTAATAAATAAATATTTGTATTTCAGCCTTCTTCTAATATGGTCCCCAAGGCAGGGTATAGCTAGTTTCCCAGTAGCCACAGACTCTGCCCCACAGGACTTCTCTGAACTGAAACTTCTTTCTGCAGACATTTTGTCACTTGACAAGGTAGCAGCATCACTGACCATGCTGCCTAGCCTAGTAGCAAGATGTCTGCAGAAAGATGAGTCAGCTAAGAAAGAGGCCCTCATCGAATTCTTATCCATTTAATGTCAGCACTGGGCCTTCATTCTAAAGATAGGCAGGACATTTAGAGGAAGTGATTGTGAACAGATAGAATCCTTACTGGATCCAATTTCTGGTTAAGCAGGTTGGCACTTTTCATTAGTCTAAAAGGTTTGACATCTGGTGGTTGCATGGGCATACCTAGTCCATTTGTCCACTGTGTAATATGCACTTGGCCTTACTGCAATAAATCATGGCAGGAAAATTAGGCAAGGAAAGTATTCTATGTCTGTATATGGGTCTGAGACTAAGGGAACCACATCCCTTCAAAATATCCTCAGTGGATTTTTTTTTTTAAGGGATATCTTTTGACATTTTATCTATATCGATAATCTGGCTGCCCTTGGCCTCCTCACTTCTAGCAATTATGCCATAATGCTGCAGGCCTGAGGAAGACAAGCAGGAACATTTCATGGTTTCTGACCAGACACTGGGTTTTACATCGGTTTTCCCAAGTTACACCCACTCTATAAGGCTTCTTAAACTATTTCAATCCCCTCCAAAGTACTGCCAGTTAACTAGTGCTTGCATTCCATGCCTTTTTTCCTTGCTGTGGATACACCTAAGGTTTAATCCAGTTTCAGTCCACTTTCACTGCAAAAGAACACATCAGCAAAGTGACCAGTAATTTTCTTTCCACATTATCTATCCAAAAGGGGAATTTCCTAAGTTATTTAACACTGAAAGAAAAGAGCTTGTCACTTTGCTGATGTATTTTCTCACTCTGAAAGTGGATTGAAACGGGATTAAACCTTTAAGTGTGATGAACACAGCCCTTGTGTCATGTAGCCCTGAGGCAGGGTGGGACTGTCTTAGTACTAGTATGACCTTTGCACATAGCTTTGGTAGATGCTTAAAATTAAAGAGCAGAGTACTGTAGTAACCACAAAGCTGCTCAGCCTCCCCTACACGCAGCTTTATTTTCACCCCCTCTCCGTATAGCACTTTCGCTGGCTAAAGACAAACCTTGAGAGTAAAAGGAGCAAGAATTTTCCTCCATAGACTTTCATTATATGCTGGTCGCTGTCCAGGTGCTGAAGTCTTTTCACTCCATGCAAATGCCTGCAGGCAATAATGGCGATTCTCAGCCATGTGGAGAAGAAAAACTACAGCTGCCCTTCTCTTCCTGTTGAGGATTTTTTTCCCGCCACTGGCCACAGGATGTGACATCACAAGAACCTCTGACCCGTCAGACCCCAGCCTTCATCCAATCACCTCTCCAGATGTTGCCTCAATGTCATTTGGCTGTATAAAAACCCCTGGCAAGATTAAAACACACTTTTTCCTGCTGACTCCTGCCTCCAGACTCTTCATTTTTTCCTTCCCCCATTTTCTAGCCTAATTGGTTGGTCCCCAGGATTGTAGCTGGTCAAAACCTGGGAAAATCTATCAAAACACCTGGCATATCACAGCAGCTCCCCAGCTGTTGCCCCCAACTTCCCTGAGCCTCGTGATCAGTCGTGTATCCAGAACGCGACAGCTGGCACCCACAGAGTACATTGTTAAATTATAGTGGCAACCTCATATAGTCCTCCATGCATATTCTTCTGGTCTCAATCATTATGGTTGTGGCAGCCAAGAAATGGAGGGAGACAGTGGGCCTTTTCATACTTTGCAGATGGGGAAGTTTGGGTGTGCTCTGGCACGGAGCGTAGGCACACCCTGGAGCCACTTTCCTGATGGAGTAGCTCCCAGCACACCTGAACATCCACATTTTGTTAGCTGTGAAGCAATAGCACTGGCAGGCTTCTAATAGAGCCCCATATGCAGCCTTCACACCTATTTCTGTGTGAAGGCTGGGTGATGGTGGTCTGTGACTGCATAGCTACACATTACATTGCCTGATGACTAGCCATAGCAGCAGCTGGCTACACATGGTTGTTGCTGTGGTGAGGCAGATGCCATCAGATAGCAGTGTTCGCACTGACCCTGCTGCAGGGTAACTTCCAGGTAGGTTTGGGCTGGGGCTGGCATTCACAATGCAAAAGCCAGCCTCCATCCTGATCTTAACTTTGGAGGTTAAGTGCAAAAAGGCTCATAGTTAAACTCTCTCTGCCCTGCCCAACACCCAGATGGAGATCCAAATTGCCTCTTCTCTCATCAGATCAATAATTTAATAGGTAGAGAAGTTTAACAATGTCTTGATCAAGCAACTGATTTTTTTTGTCTGCATGATATGTATGTGTGTGTGTGATCAAACCCATGATTAATATGCCCATTCCCCAAGAGATGGCAAAAGGAGCAGAAATTTGGCTTTGCACTATTTTTGTCAATTCTATTATTGCAGTTTTGTCCCTTCAAGGTGACCAGTGCAGTAAGGTATAAAAAACCAGCAAGGAAAATGTAACAGAACATTCTGAAAGACACATGGCAGGTGACTGTGGTTTCATGGAATCTGCTTGCTTCTACACCTGTTGCTGTGAACAGCCCTCCTGAAGTAGGTGGTGGAGAGGTTAGTGCTCAGAAGACAGAAAGAGACAATAATGTAGGTAATTATAATTCTCTGACTCATGTTGTCTTTTCTCTCCTTTCCCTCTATGACCCTCAGAAAAAAAAACAAGATAATAAATGAATCCTGGCCGTTTTAGATCTCTCACATTGTTTGAATAAGACATTTCTTAGTACTGTATTGATTTTTTAAAAAGCTATTTTACAGGGTCTCCAAAACTGGAAATGAAAGGTGCCCATAGAAACCAATGAAGAAGTCAAACCTGATGTGATTTGGATTTTACTCCACCCCCTCCAAAAAAAGTGATAAAGGCTCTTCTCCTACCCCTTCCCAACTTGAATATAATTATGCATTAAGCATTTTCAAAACAGGCTTCCTGGTGCTAATTTGTAGGACAATGATGTTCTCTGTATTGCAGAATATGATTGAGAGTTGGAGAACAGTTTCTCAGACAGCCGTGCAATACTATGTGCAGAAAATTCCATGTCAACCAATCAAACTCCAAGGAATGTACAATAATGCCAACTAGAGCCTTGTTCAGAATTGTTACTGCCCACACCTAAGGGAAGGTTTAGCTTGTATATAGATTATTCTTGTATCTGCTTAACAAGCTATGGGTTGGTACCTAAACAGCAATTTACAATAGTTCTTCTCTGTAGCCCAATATTAAGGTTGGATTCCCAATCAAAATATCCAAAGTTGCTACAAAGGTTAACATTTTTCAGTTTCTTCTACCCCACTCGCCCCTCTTTCCAGGACAAAGCTTCCCAATGAACAGTATGCCAGATGTTGAAGGCTGACAGCCTTCATGGTGGTCATGGATAAAGTGTTCACCTCAGTTTCATCAGGATTTACCAGCTCTGATTGCCTGCGTAGCTGAAGCAGCTGAAGCAGTGAATGGCTATTAGCCGATTGTCAGTCCACATTTGAAAGAGGTGAATCAAGATTTGACCAGACAGGTCTATCTTTCTTCAAACAGGCAGAGACAAAGGGTAATCTCTGCAGTGGCTTCAGATACATTGGCAATCAGGGCTGGCAAATTCTGCTGAAACTGAGGGTGATTCTGCACTAGCTGATATATTGGATCAGCAAACATACTAGGAGCTTCCCTTCTGCGTGCTAGTTCAGTCTAAGAGAGGCCCCATATGGAATGGAGGCTTCTAGTTCACTTGCTGGTCTGAGATACTAGCCAGTGCAGAATCACCCTGAAAAGTTACCACATGTATGCCTGGTATGAAATCTGTAGTTCTTCAGCACCTACTAGGCAGTCCTGTTCTAGAACAAATCTAATATTCTGTCTTGCTTAGATGTCTCATGTGCTATTGAAGGAAGAGCAAGATGTCCAAACTTTTTTTTGCAGTTCCTTATAAATGATGTAATGAAAGGCACCATTAGACCACTTAATCAGACTTTATTCCTGATGCCCTCAATTCAAACTAAAAAATAAAATAGTTTCAGTCCTGCTTGCTCAAAAGCTTCATAGGCTTTTGGACAGTTCTGTCCAGTAGGGATGAGCACTAATGTTTTTTTTTTTTCTGTATTCGATTAATATCAAATCGAATGTAAGAAAATTCATGTTCATTCGAATAAACCCTTTGAATGTGGTAGGATTCGAATTCAATACAAATGTTTCAAATGAATTTGATACTAATGTTAGATAGAAATTGCACATGAATCCCATACGAAGCTTCATACAAATATATCGGAACATTTGATTTGAATTTGAATGTCAATCTTCGAATGTGCAAACATTAAATTTGAATGTCTGAATTCAGCCAAATTCATAAGAACTATGAATATCTGAGTGCATCCCTACTGTCCAGCTCTCAAAAACTACTGCCTAGTATAATCAAAGCTTACTTTAAAGTAGTCAGTGTTCCAGGTTTGCTCGTATGGTACTAGATGTTCTCACACAAGCTTTTATTCTGTCTAGAACTGATGGATTTTCTTGTTGAGAAACTGAAACAATTTAGTAGTTCCTCAGGAACTTAAAAACTGCTGCCGATAAGTTTGCTTAACAGTTTGCATATAAACTTCTGACCTTTAACAGTTTGCATGTGAACTTCTGACCAGAAGACTTCTAGTCAACTTAGAGAAGGAACTTCACCAGGCGTGTCTGCTGCGCTCCTGGTTGGCAGCATTTACTACTTCTTCAGTGCAGGAGCATTCTCCAGATTAACTACACATGGTGCAGGTTGAACCTGCACCACACACTGACTTACCTTCCCTAACACCAGAGGAGGTAAAACTTTGGCTGCTGCATTTACATGTCTTCTGGGTCCCGGAGGGTCACCTGCGGAGCTGTGCAAGCGTGCTGACATGCCATGTCCTGTGCTGTGCAAGCATATGTGCTTGCGTAGCGGTTGCCTTGGTGATGGTGATGGCATGCACGCGCTGACACCAGGGCAGGAAGATGGCAGCACCCAGAGACCATCTGCACTTCCAGCTAAATGCTGGGACACATGTGGGGAAGGATCACATGAACTAAGCATTTGCAAGTGCAAATGCTTAGTCCGTATGCGGGCACATTTGTGCTTTGCTTCCTACAGACAGGAAGCAAAGTGGAAATTTTCCCCAGGTCTCTGTTTCAGCATTACCCTTTGGCTTCCAACACCAGAGAATGACCATGGGAACATCTACAATCTAAAACATGCATTTTATGGCTAAGCAATCTGTTCTAGCAGATGTGCACAAAATGCGCACACAGTGCAAGATTAGTATTGTCTGATAAGGCAAACGATTGTTGGAAAGCAACCAGAATGTTTGCAGCTCTGACTTCAGGATAAATCTAATATTTTATTGCTTCACAGCATAATGACAACAGGATATACAGTCATGTGCTGTTGTAAAAAAAAATCACTAACCAGATGACTGCCAGACTGGTCTAGTTTGCACATAATACCAAACCACAGCAATTGCCTTGTGTGCCCCACCACTTCTTTTCATGTAACCATAAGAAAAACTGAGCATAAGAGCAAAGTTTCCTCACACTTGCAGTTCCCAATAGGATTCCATAGACACGTCTACGTTTGCCAAAGCTTTTGCCCTCTATATTTGCCCGCTGTGTCTCTTCTCTAGTTGAAGCTGAGAAGTAGCGGATGCCATTTCTCATCCAACTGCTGTGTTTAAAGTAGCATCTGTAGTACTATTTCAGAATTCCCAGTATGTCCACCCACTTAATATGAATCAGGACTTCAACCAGACAGCATTTATTTAATCTGCATTATCTGCATAATCTGGAATAGACCATGAATAATCTAGAATAAAATCTGTTTGGGTGTGCTTTAATCAAGGGCAGTTTGAATGACGCTACAGTTGTCCAAGCGTGAGTGTAAAAAAAAGAAATACAATGGTCTTTCAAATTTCACAGGTTTTTAAAAAGTGAGTTTTGGGACCTTCTCTCACAATTTGCAATAGGGAGAAAGGAAGACAAACAGGGCTGTTGATTTCCTAGCTAAAAAGTACTTTGTTGTGTGTGTTAAAAACCAGCTATTTGGTAGCTCCATTACTTTTTGCACGTTTTGAAATTCATGCAATTTGGGTGGAATCCAATCATTCTGGAAACAGAAAGACAACTGATTATCTGTCCCTGAGTAGGTGGTTCACTCTTCAACTGTGCTAGATGAAAAACAGAAAAGTCTCAAGGCTCAGTAGTGCAAGGCACTATTTGGTAGAGCATCACAAATGAACACAGCCTTAAAGTTTGAGGAAATTGGAGGGGAAAAACCCTAACTGGTTAACTCTTGCCAAAAGCAACAAAGGCTTCTAGTACCTTTGGCAATCTCAGCACCATTTATTCCCATGATGCCTCTGTCCTTTCAAGTGCCCTCTGTCTTACTTTGGAGAGTCCAGCAAGCTGAAGACCACATCTCAGAATCCTCAGCATTTGCTTCTGTGGAGTTTGGAACAGTAAATACTGGTTCTCTGCCACATTTTACATTACACTTCTTCCAGAGGTAGATTTCTCACAGCAAACTCATCTTCCAAGTTCTGTGGATGCCTCAAATGATTCAAGATAGTCACGGCCCACCACAATGGCATTTTGACCATTGCAGCTACTGTCTGGAACAGGCAAAGGCGGCTTCATTAGAATTAACTTTAGCAAACTAGCATAAAAGGAACTCTACTGCCTTGGTTTTATTTATACAAAAAATAAACAACTTTTTAAAAAACTGGAGGCTATTGTATAGCACACCTGTGAACCAAAGAAGAGGAACAGCATAACAGGTGAAACACCAAAGATATTTTCCTGTCAACATCCCTTACAGTATACAATCATACAGTATATATCATATAATATAATACGTTCCACAGAGTGCTGCAAGTTGTAAAGGAAAGGACCCCACCTTTACAACCTGCAGTACTGTCCAGAACCTGCTAGTTCTTGGATTAGTTCACTGGTCTGCTAGTCTTGGATTGTGATATGTTAGATAACATTTTACTGCTTTTTTTTCCTGACTCAAATCTCTTTGCATATTTATTAATCTTATTAACAGGAGTATTCGCTGCTAATGGAATTTGTACAGTTGAAGGGACAAGATCTAAAAGGCTAGATTTCATTTTCTTGTGAAGCGTCTCCTTGCTAAATTGGTCATGATACAGTTAAGCCACACAGTTTTCATTTAGCTTCCACAAAATACAGATAGCTTTTGTGTTGTCATTTAAGCCCTCTGAACTATGCAGCTCTTGACTCCTTTCTAAATATCATGCTTGGTGACTCAGTGGTAGTTTGGAGGAAATGAAACAGCATGGAACAAATGGAAATTGCTAAGCCTGCCACAACTAAATTGGAGAAGGAAATTAAATATTTCTGTTATCAGCCCTGAACTAGGACCAAAAAAAACCCCGCCAGCATGTTGACTGACGTCATGAAAACACTCATCCTTTGAACAAGTTAATGGAATATTTTAGGAGATGGGACTTATTGCAGGTGCTTTAACAGTCAGAGGCATTCAGCAATTCATTACTTTCACTAGCTAGATTAAAGAGAATAATCTAATTTAAGGCAGAAAGCAGGAAGAAAAGACATCTCATTTAACAGCTGCAAACTTCCTCAGTGATAACAAAATAATACAAAAATATTCTGCTCATAAGATTTAGGCACAACTCACATTCTACTGTGTGTTGCTAAGTGGCAGCAGAGAACTATTCTTCTAAAATAACTTTTTTACCAGGCTTTTCAGTTCTCAGCATTTATAGAACATGTCCAACAATTACTCTAACGATGGCAAATTTGCTATATACTTCTATGCGTAGGAGTTTGTTAAATTCTGCAGGTTGTAAAAAGCACAGGAATTCAAGAGCAAAGGACAGGAAATCCCTGGGTTTTGCACCACAAAGGCGTAAATGTCAGCTAAAAGCACTGTGGAGATGTTAAGATCAGTTCTCAATTTGTATGATCTTATTCAGTAAAAGAATAATAATTAAAAAAATTTTTTAGCCTTGTTCTCATGATCCTCTTATATACGGTGTAAGATGAGGTATTTTGATGGGTCTTTTCAGTCGTGAGTCTCCGATATCTCTTAAAATTGCACTGTTATCATTGATGTAGTTGATTATATGGGGTCCAAACCATTCAAACTGGAAATGGCCATCTTTTCACCAGTTTTTCCTTTACCTAAGCCCTTTATGTCCAACTTTAGGAAAAAATGGACTCAGCTCCTTTGGCTTTTCCCTAAAATGGCTCTTGCTCCTGCTTCATTCTCCCACAGGTGTTTTCTTTATATCCTAAGATGAAATAGAACTGATTAATGGACACTTTTTGTTCAAGGTAAACCTTCTCATAGATTTTGGTGTATCATATTTATGTATGTTTTAATGCAAGCCTGTTTGAATAGAACCAGTTTGTTCAATTATTCAGCCAATTACTTAACAGGAATCTAGGATTTGGGAAATACAGTATCTGCAGGTACTCAGTGTGTTTTTCCACTGTCACTAGAAGTACCCATTAATTACCCACAAAAATGCCATTACGTACCCATTTATGGGTACTTAATGGGTACTTTTAGTGACAGTGGAAAAGCACCCATAATCTAGGTATACATGTGTATACAAGGCAAATATCACAAGACGGCGGTTGAGCATTTATAATATACATGAGTGTTTTACTTAATAAACATGAGTGTTTTACATGGTAGAAATCCAGTGTAATATTGGACAGACCCATATCATGGATTTATCGTGAATAAACCGGACTGCATTGATTTTGGAGACCTGAATGAGTTTTATTCTGATATCCGAGACTTTCTTTCGGGGCGTAATTTTATCTTCCATCATCAACTCCACTGATGAAAGAAACACTCTAGATTCAATTCCCATTAATAATTCATTTTAAGTTGGACACGACCTTGGATTTACATGCCTGACAAAGGGAACAATTAATTTGTTCCTGGGGCACAATTTTAAAAAAAGATCATGCCATTTCATTCAGTGTTAGGGTCATTTCAAATTGGTTCGGTATTATTCAATCTTTAAATATCAGATCCAATTTGATAGGTTCCCAACATGTCATTACACAGGAAGCAAATACTAAACCCAAAGCAAGTCCTAAACTTGACAGTTCTAAGGCAAAATATTATGACAACTGCAAGGATGATGAACTTACATCAAAGCCTGATCGTATCCAAAATTCAGAAAGAGCATACCCTGTGGAAATTTTTTAACTGCACACTCACTGACCCCAGCCATGTCAATTCTAATGGGCTAAATTAATTCACGTTTGCAGGACTCCTACACACTTTATATACTATACATATATACTGTGTGCATTTCTGGCTTGCTAAATGAGATTAAGATTACTTGTGATTTCAGCATGCATTCAAAGTCAGCCTAATAGCATATATAACTGTCAGTCATATAACTTAATTTGCAGGTTGCTAAGAATTCCATTCCCAGCGTTTTCCATATGTGGGCAACACCTGGGAACATTTGTCTGCACACAAAATCAAAGCACTTGAAATGATAATAATGTATTATTGCAATGCCTACCATCTGTCAGCTCTACTGGATACCATGAGCTTTTCTCTGTATCTTGGTATCATATCCTATCAATATGTTGCTCAGCGCTTTATTATTCTTGTAACTCATGACATTTATGCAGGTCGGTTGTGACACTCATGTTTATTGCTCTTATGTTATTCATAAGTTTTTCAGGCATGTGTTCCATGATATACTAGTTTAGGCAATGATCTATATCTGCATGTAATTATTGTGCATTTATATACAATGTGACTTCTTGCCAGGATATTTGGGCCTTTATAGCATTACTTGTAACTTGTTTGTGTCCTGGGCTGATGGGAGGCTCAGGAGATGAGAGTGAGAAATCGAGGAGCCCTCTGAAATGTCTTAATATTGTACTATGCGGCCCTGGCTCTGTCTGCCATTTGCTCACACGGCTCTTGGGGATGTGGGAGATTGGACAGGAAAGTGTGAAGGATAACTTCAGGCTTATGCTGGAAGTCTGTGCTTTAAGCAATTTCCAGTTTCTCAGGTCATAACATCAGAATAAAAGGTTTTTTCTTGCTTCACAGAAGATTTTAATATTTCTGCTAATTTCTGACTGATATCATCATAATTATCATTATCAGGAGCATTTTACTGATCAGGCCATTAAAACAGGGAACTTTTATTACTCACAGTTCACCCAGTCATAAATATCGCTTGCTTGCAATTAGAGAAATGAGACTCTTGGCTTCTAATCCACAAATTTTAACAGAAAACTAATCTGGACACATTAGAGAGGGTTGTCTAAAAGAAGTTCATCTTCTTTACAGATCCACATTTTCAAGGATTCTGAGAACTGAGTCCTAATGAAGATTGAGTCTCGTGTGCCTGATGGCATCAGAGAGCAGCACTACTGATATTAATGCACCATCTGAATAATATTGCACCCCTCAGAACTTTACCTGGTAACTTGGAGCGGTCTTTTCCTGAACTGACCTACCTGCAGGTTTAATTACAGTTACCATCCTGGCAAGATGCAATTGTCCTCTCCCTCTTGAATAATGCTCAAAGTTGAAGGAATGTAAGGATACTATTTAAACGCCTAGAAATATGCTGTGTTCTGGGTAGCCTCCTATTTTAAAGGCACAGTAACATAAGGGGTGTATTTACAGATGCACTTGTATTCCTAAAAACATGCAATTTAAGAGATATAATATTCTCCATACCTACTGAATGAATTATGTTCAAGGCACATGCAATCGCTGCCAAATGGTCATCCCAGTCCCAAATGGCATGGATTGTGTAATAGCTGAGAAGGAAAGATCTGACTCCTTTGTTAATTTTGATCTCATGATCCAGCTGAGGATATGGTATAGAAATATCTTTTAACACACACACCCCAAAGACTTCAGGCAGTTTGTCACCAATCTTAAAGAATAAGATGAACATCTTTATTTTCTTTTAAATCCTTTTTCTATTGTGACTTTGCAACTTGAGTGCCTTTGCAATTACACCCAATACAAAATAGGTAGATTTTTGGTGTGAGAATAAACTTGCATGTAGTATCAGATATTTGAGCAAAAGATTAATGATGATGATTAATTTTCCAATGACAGTGAGCCTAGAAAGCTTAAGTATACATACAATACAAAGTTCAGCGGTCTTCAGCAAGATTCAGTAAATTCATGACGACTTAAATGTCCTTGTTGTCATAAAGCAATACAAATAATGGATTGTGTGGACATTTCTGGGAAATTTCAGCAACGCTACATGTCTTCTGTATTAAAATGTGAAATAATTCTTATGATGGATGCAGCCTTGATTTTGCTGCTGATTGATTGTGCTGCCTTCGGTGATTCGTTGTGTGAATTACTTTAAGTAGACAGCAATTCTGAAAGAGGTCACTGGATATTCAAACTAAGTAAATAAATAACCCTGCACTCAATGGAAAGCAACCAATGGAACACTTCCCATGTGTTTTTCGAGGGTCTAGCAAACCCCTTGTGATAAGCAAACCACTGCTTGCCATCAAACTTGCTCAGGAGTCACTTCTGCTCTACACTGCTCTACAAAGCACATTGCCTGAGCATTCATTAAGAGCCAGCATTTGTGATGCATTATTCTCAAAGTCACAAATGTTAACCCAAGGACAAACTCTGGCCCTTTCTGTACTGGACCTTATTCTAGATTATATCCCAGAACATGCCAGTTTGGTCTAGTGGTTAAGGAGCCGGACCCTTATCTGGGTATACCGGGTTTGATACCACCTTCCTACATGAAGCCAGCTGGGCGACCTTGGGCTCATCACAGCTCTCTTCTGAGCTCTCACAGCCCCACCTACCTCACAGGGTGTTCTGTTGTGGGGAGAACACAAGCTTTGTCAGCCACTTTGACAAAGTAGTATTTGACAGAGTAGTATTTTAGAAAGATTTTTAAAGCTAGCCATCTGGCTGAAGTAATCTTCAGATTTAGGGTTTTTAATGTTTTGCACATGGGGCTATCCTTGAGGACAGTATGGAAGTTGCAGCTGCAATAGGACACAGCAGTCACACAGAGTAGGGATGTGCACAAATATTCATAATGTAAAATTTGAAGATTGATGTTCGAATTGAATGTTTTGATACATTTGTATGAAACTTCTTATGGGATATGTATGGGGTTCATATGCATTCATATGGGATTTGTATGGGATTGAACATTCATATTGAATTCAAATCCCACCACATTCGAAGGGGATCTATTCAAACGAATACGAATTTTCTTGCATTCGGTTTAATACAATCTAATTTTAAAAAACATTTGTGTACATCCCTAATGCAGAGTGTCCTGTTAGAACTCTTACATGCACTGCAAGGACAGACAACAAACTATCCAGCCCAAAGTAAAATGCTGATACATGAAGTCATCTAACACTTAGGACCTGGATATTTGAAAAGCAGTGTGTGTTGTACATGATCGACAATATGTTTGTGGATTTTGTCTTTGTAAGCTGCTCTGGGCACCAGCAGTGGGACAGCAGGATAGAAATTTGAAATATAAATTCAGATATAAATACTGTAGATTCTGAAATGTTTCAGCTCAGTTTACCTTTTGAGATTGGTGCCTTTCTGCACTTACGAGTCCTAGCCCCAGATCAGTGCGTATGGAATAACAAGGCATGCTGATCTGGATCTTGGGGAGATGTGGGCTGGGTCATTGCCATCTGCACTGACAGAACAAGGCCCCTGGTCCTCTAGTGGACCCAATTAAGCAGTTCTACCAGGAAGCCAGATTAAGGACATCTTAATATGAATCCTGCTTCATCTGTACCAAGGGAGTGGGGCACAACCATAAGAATTATTTGTTGAAACAATCTGCATTCAGATGTAAAGTCTTGTCTTTTGATATACCAGGGGAGCACATTTATGACCATCAGAACAGGAATTGCATTTTAAAACATGAGCAATAATATTATTTCATTTGTGATATTTTTATACTCCATCTTCAGCCAGCTCGCTATTCCCAGAACACTTTACACCTAAAGAAAAATGCTATCAAACATAACATAATAAAAAGAAAACAGATAAATCAATGAAATGCAGCAGTAATAAAATTCAAGGACGAACAGGTACAGAGCTACCTCTTGCCAGCTAAAGATGTTCAAGAGCTCCCGGTGTTGTTGAAATGTAATTCGGGTTGGCCCTTTCTTGAAGTGTAAATTCCAAAAGTGGTGAGTCAAGCTAGAAGGTGAAACTCTTCAGGAAATTTCAAAGATCATAACCATGCCGACTAGTGTGGTGGATGGCAGGCAAAGAGGCATAATGAAAAATGAATTTAAGGTTGTAATCAGTCACCCATAAAGGACATCTTCAGGCCTTGAGGGGAATCACCTAGGCAGGTTGTGCTCAGACTCTCTCCCTTACCTGGAAGCCCTCTGGAGGAAGCCTTAAGAAGAGACATAGCATGCTCTTGTCAGTGAGAGATTTCCCTCCATCCTCTTGATTGAGTGCAGTGGCTGAACCCTGCTATGAGCCACTGTACTTTCTATTTCTATACTCCATGAGCTGTTCTGGACCACTTAGTTTGGACCATGTTGGGCTGGGCCAGTGGTAGCCTGCACCAAAGGCTGCCTACATTCGGATGGCCCATTTTGGCACCGGTTGTAGTCCTGGCTTCAAAGGATGGGCCCAGCCATGAAAGCTGGCACTCATCCTCTGAAGTCCAGGAATGAAAGTTCCTGGTTTTGTGCGGTTTCTGGCTGGGCCTTCATCAGCACGTGCCAGCTTCCAGTACCACTTCCAGTGGTACATCTCCAAAAAGCTTCCCTTCTTCTGTTCCATAATGTACTGTTTGCCCAACCCTTCATAGTCCAGAATATAGTCAGTGGTCTGCTGGAGGATCACTTTTAAAAGGTCCTCTGCAGGACCAAGATAAAAGATCATTTTGGCATCCTATCCCAGCCCACAGCCTAGTGCAACGTAGGCAAACCACACTACAGGGGGCTGAGGCTTCTACAAATCTGCAGTAGTGTACAGAACACTCTGGATTCCACCATGGACTGCACTATAGATAAGTGCAGAAAGCTACTTAATTTTCGAGGCTAAGATCAATGCTAGCTTAAGATATTTCAGATGTGATCAATATCTGTATTGTATTCAACACCTGCATTTTTGACTAGAAGTATATCCTGAAAATTAGATTCTGATCCAACTTTCTGAGTCTTGAAAGTTGACAAGCATGAGAGACAACTTGTCATCCTTATCGGAACTGCCATCTATGTACTTCCTAATGGTTTCAGAAGCTTTTAAAAAAACAGTTCTGTATTTACCACTTCCTAAAATGCAGAGGATATAGTAAATTGCTTTGGTGGTACTCACAAACATAATTTGCAGCAGTTTCAAGGTTTAGAAGATTTCAGGGGGGTTTGTGTGCCTGATTTTTTTTAAAATCAACTTATTTTCTTTATAAAACTGTCACTGCATTCTGAGAAGAGGTCCGTGGTTGTCACCTGACTTGCAAAGGGTCCGTGGAACAAAAAGGTTAAGACCTCCTGGCCTAGAAACATTTCCCCAACCAGCTTAGAGAATAAGTTGTTGACTGGAAGTGGCAGTTTATGTTAGCATACCACTTCCTGGTCTGCCAAATGCAGAAGTTACATTGTTAAGACACATGATGAACCTACCTCTTGCCTTTCTGAGACGGCTTTACAAACTTGACAGCACAAAGAAACACTTATTTTTCATTTCTCTGGGAAGAGCATACAATAAAGATATAACACCAGCCCAAAGCAATTTATTGATATAAGCAGTAGTACAGAAGGTTCTGATATTTTGAATTGAAATACAGTAGCTATATTTAAGTTTAAAAAGCTATGGAACACGACATAATAACTTAAAAAGTACCAAAAAATGAGATGAAAACTGGCTAGGAAAGCCTCTATTCCTCCAGAAGCAAATGTCTTTGTAATTTGTTCCCTTTTTATAAAATGATTTATGAGAGCAGAAGAATTCCTGTGTTATTTGTCATTGAGATAATGCTTTGTTTTGATTCCTTCAATCTGCCAAATGCTTTTACACAAGTAATTCTCAGTTATGTGAAACTAGGGATTATGGAAAGTATGGAGTTTCAGTCTATTAATGTAAGCCAATGGCAGTGCAAAGCCCAAATGATTTGGCTCAGATCACATTACTGCAAGTTTCTGGGATTTTCAACCAGTAAAGGTGTATTTTAGCAGGTACGCAAGACCAAACTTTGTAATGAAAATCCATCTTATAAGGAGGACGCCTGAATTTTCTCAGAAGACAGAACAATCTTGTCAGCCACCCGATTCTCATATACAGTGGTACCTCGACATACGAGTTTAATTCGTTCCATAACCTTGCTCATATGTCAAATTGCTCATATCTCAAAGCAATTTCCCCATTGAAATTAATTGAAATGCCATTAATCCATTCCAGCTCCCAAAACACCACCTCAGTTGTTTTTGTTAAGTGTTTTTGAATAAGAAAAATGTACTGTACTGTATTTACAAGAAGAAACATTTATTTATAAATAACAAACACATATTCTACAAAAACATAATAAAAGAAAAAGTGAAGTGCTTACTGAAGCGCTTAATTTTCGTCACTGGTCTTCGCTTTTTTTGTCACGCTTTCCTCATTTTCACCTGCAGATCGTTTAAAAAAACTGTCCAAGGAGGTTTGTTTCTTCCTCCCTTTCAGGATATTGCGGAAATGAGTTAGGCAAGTTTCGTTGAACAACTCCGATGCACGACCAGTTGCAACTTTTTCGGGGTGATTTTTATCCACGAACTCTACAACTTTCTCCCACATTCCCAAGATCTCCTTTATATCTCTTGTAGAGATAACCTCCATCTCTGGCTCCTCTTCAGAACTAATTTTTCGTTGAACCACCGTATGCTGCTCCGAATGTAGATCGTATAACTCCTCGGTTGTCAGCTCCTGAGACTGTTCCTCGAGGAGTTCGTTCACATCTCTCTCATCAACCTCCAGACCCATGGATTTTCCCAGAGAAACAATCTCCTCTACCACTGACACTTCAGGTTCCAATCCTTCGAAGGCCCTTTCAGCTACAGCCTCAGGCCACAGCTTCTTCCATGCAGAGGTTAAGGTCCTCGTTGTAACACCCAGCCAGGCCTGATCAATAATTCTTAGGCATATCACAATGTTAAAGTGGTCCTTCCAGAACTCTCGACGGGTAAGGTTTGTGTTCTTCGTCACCTCAAAGCAGTGCTTGGTGTACAACTTCTTAAAATTAGAAATCACCTGATCCATGGGCTGCAGGATAGGAGTGGTGTTGGGTGGTAGGTAGAGAACCTTTATAAACTTGAACTCTTCGAGTAAATCATCTTCGAGATTTGGTGAGTGAGCAGGGGCATTATCGAGGATGAGAAGGGCTTGCATGGGTAGGTTGTTTTCCTGTAGATATTTTTTAACAGAAGGGCCAAACACCAGGTTTATCCACTCCACAAAGAATTTCCTGGTGACCCACGCCTTCGGATTTGCCCTCCACATAACTTGCAGTTTTTCTTTTAAAATCTTATGTGACTTAAAGGCTCTGGGATTTTCCGAATGGTATACTAGCAGAGGCTTGATTTTGCAGTCGCCACTCGCATTGGCGCAAAGTGCTAGAGTTAATCTATCCTTCATGGGTTTGTGACCTGGCATCGTCTTCTCCTCTGCCGTTATGTAAGTCCTATTCGGCATCCTTTTCCAGAAAAGCCCTGTTTCATCACAGTTGAAGACTTGCTGGGGGATGTATCCTTTGGCTTCTATCAGTTCGGAAAACATTTTGATGTAAACCTCAGCTGCCTTCACATCCGAACCATGCCTGACGACAGAGTGAATGCCGGTCCTTTTCCTAAAGTTGTCAAACCAGCCCCGACTGGCTTTAAACGAGTCTTCCGATTCCTTGTTTGTGGAAGTGTGTGGGATCTGCTTCAGCAAATCACCATAAATCGCTCGTGCCTTCTCACATATGATGCTTTGTGTTAAGGTTCCTCCTTGAAGCTGCTTCTCTGTCACCCACACCATCAGTAGTTTCTCCATCTTTTCATGGAGAGAGGTCCGGAGCTTAGAAATTATTGTAACACCCTTAGCTGGCATTATACCCTTTATCAACTCTTTCTGTTTAAGCACAGTACATATCATTGATGTGCTACGCCCGTACATCCTCGCCAAGTCAATTACTCGCACACCTTGCTCATGTTTTTCTATGATTTCACGCTTTAATTCAATAGACATCATCTTCTTCTTTGGACCCATGGTTATAAAAATAAATGTGATAATGTTTTGTAAATGTACAAAAAGCAAAAAACGCGAACCCAACTTATCAAAAATGCTTCGAAAATGAGGGAAACAAGCACACAGACTGAGGTCTAGTCTGAGGTGGGAGAAACTGTTAGACGCTGCACATGACCCCAACAGGCGGGGCGCACGTTGGGGTCGTGTGGCAACCCCAAATAGTCCACAAATAAAATGGATAGAAATGAAAAGGTGTAAGTACTCAGATCTGAAGATAGACTGAAGGTTTAAAGTGAAGGTGTGACTGTGGCCTTATTCACATGGACTTGTATTGAAGAAGAGCCCTTTTCTCACCCGTTTAAGGCGACTCAAAGTGGCTGACAAGCTTTGTATTCTTCTTCTCACAACAGGCATCCTGTAAGGTAGGCGTGGCTGTGAGAGCTCAGAAGAGTTGTGACTAGCCCAAGGTCACCCGGCTGGCTGGATGGAAGAGTGCAGAATCAAACCTACCACTCCCAGATAAGAGTTCAGCTCCTTAACCACTAGGCCAAACTGGCTCACGATCTATCACCCTGTGAGGTAGGTGAGGCTGTGAGAGCTCAGAAGAGAGCTGTGACTCACAGGCGTGAGTCCAGCACTCCAGCCACAAGACCAAACTGGCTCACAATCTTGTACAGTTTTTATATATGTAAATATGTTGCTGTAAAACGAATAAATACAAAGTATTGAATTTTCGTGTCCCCGACGATGACCTGCCGAAACCAGGCATTTCCCCGCCACTCCTTCGCCTGACATTTCAGCGCACGCAGCATCCTCGCGGCTCGCTTCCTTTGATCAGTTCCTCGCCGCCTTCTATTCACGCATGCGCACGTAGACGATTCCCTTCCTTGACTTCGCCTCGCCGCTTCACCCGCCGCCTGTGCCAGTCCGCTCACCGGGAAGGAACGTTCACCGACCCCGCCGTCCGCTCGAGCGCTCAGTTTAAGGCGCCATTTCCCGCCCAACGGAGACGTTAGAACATCCGTCGTCCGGGGCAACCGAGAAGTCCTCTGTGCGAACCGAGAGACGTTTCTCTCGATTACGGAAGTGACATCACAGAAGGGCGGAGAAAGCTGGTAGCCAAACCACGGCAGAGATTTTTTTAAAAAGGGTAGAGGAGTATATCCCGCCGCTACTAGCGAGCCAAAGGAAAATGAATGCAATACGGAAGAACTCTGAAGAGAAAACCCGGAACACGGCGGAACAGCCACAAAAATGCCACAAACAAGACTGAAACCGCGCTTGCGTGTGGCTCTCACGGCCGGTTTCAATCCTGCTTGTAGCATTTGCGGGGCTGTTTTGAGCTTTTGGATACTGCTGCGATATCCACCGTCAGAGGATTCGACTCTTTGAAGTTTCCCAACAACCTCTGGAAGCCCTTAGAGAAAAGCCAACCAACTATGGGGAAAGAAATCAAAGAAGAACAGTACCGACTGATTACAACCAGGGAAAGACCAAGGTTTTAGGAACTGCCGGTCGGACCACAGGAATCTATAGGAAGGGGAACGACTTCGAAGACTATTAAAAAAGGAGTCGGAGCCTCTGCTGACGGATCTCGCAGCAATATCGCAGAGCTCAGGTTCTCTGGAAACAAACTGGGACGCGGCCTGCCGACCCCAAAAAGGGCTGCAGACACGATTGAAAGCGGCTGTGACGTGAAAGGCTACACATAACCCGACTCTCCAGGGCTCTGGCTGGGATGGGGCAGCCTCGGAAGATGGCTTTTAATGGGGCCTGGCGCAGTGTAGAGCTTTGTTTTGCTTCATGTCCAAGCAGAATTAGCTTGTCGTATAAGGAAACCTGGGCAACTCGAGTCCGTCTGGCACGGCACGTTAGGTCGGGTGAAGGGCGAGATATGAATGTCTTAAATTAATTAATTAGTTAATAAGTAGGCACCTGAAGCCCAACAACGAAGGAGAAGCAGAGTCGGCTTTTCTTCCCCGCTTTTCTCACCCGTTTAAGGGGACTCAGAGTGGCCCTACAAAGCTTTCTATTCTTCTCTCCACAACAGAACAACCCGTTAGGCGGGTGGGGTTGTGAGAGATCAGAAGAGAGCTGTGACTAGCCCAAGGTCACCCAGCTGGGTTCGTGGAGTACAGTGGAATCAAACCCGGTATTCCCAGCTAAGTCTCGTCTTAACCACTAGACCAAACTGGATCCATTTCATGGCACGTTCTGTCATCTGCCTTGACCATTCCTGAGCTGAGCAGAAAATGGGTTATTGCTCCGTTCATCGTCCTGCCCGTCTTCTGTTTTAAGCCTGGGATTATGTTTCCACTTCCGAGTAGGCTAGGAGGAAAACAAAGCCGCTTTGGTATCGGTAGCGGGAACAGAAACGCCAGACAGAACGAAGGAAGCCCGCAGGCGGAGAGAGAGAGACAGAACGATTCTAGACTTTGACGTGTTAGAGTCTATGGTCGCTACTATGAGACAAAGAAGGGAGTGGGCGGGGAAAATGGGTCAAGGGTGAGGAGGGGGCGGGGCGCGGCGGTAGCAACGAAGCCTTCCGTGCCGCCGCCGCCGCCGCCGCCGCCTTTTTAATGGGAAGGGAAGGAAGGAAGTTAAAAACCAGTGCCCGGCGGCGGCGGCGCCAGTCCTAGTAGCAGCAGCAGCCCGAAAGCGGCTCGTGCAGGTGAGGGCGTCACACCTTTCCTCACAGCATAAGAACTTCGGTTCTGGTGCGCCTCGCATCCCTAAGGGCGCCAATGGAAAGAGGGGGCGGGCCCGAGAAGGATGAAGCGCACGCGGGGGGGTGGGGAAATAGTACCTACCTTGGCTTAATTTCCCTTCGGGTACGGCGTGGTCCTCCCCCCTCCCTCCTGGCCTCTCCGGGCGCCCCTCCTCCGGCATCTTGTGCGCGCTCCCTCTGTCGCCCTCTCGCCGCCGCGGGCAGGGAAGGAGGACCGGGGGGCGCGTTGGTCTCCCTGTGGGCGCGCGCGCCTGCTCCTCCTCTCCGCCTGGCCAGGCTTCGCCGCCGCGCCCCGCTCGCTCCCCCGACGAGCGCCCTCTCCTCTCCCTCCCCAGGCGAGTCGTCCTAACAAAGGCAGAGCCCAGCCGCGAGGCTCCGTGTGGGGCGAGCTGGTCGCGCGGGGCCGCCGCGGCCGTCGCTACCGGGAAGAATAAAACTCGCCTCACGGAGGATGCCGCCGGCCGCTCCGACCGACGAGGCGGCGGCATTCAAGGTCATCGGTTCCGCGCCGCGTCCGTCGGACTGTCGGGTCACTGTGAGCCCCTGCGGCAGGGAGCGGGGAAGCGCCGCGCAGTTTGCCCTTTGCCCCGCAAGCCAGGCCGTCGGGGAAGAGCTTAGGGAGGGGGAGAGGCTTCGTGGCCGCCCTGTCTCTCCCCCAAACGTGGGTCAGGTCGGGCCCCTCTAAAATAGATCTGTATTGGTGCAGTGATGCAGCTCAGTTAACTCCCCTTTTCCAATTTGCCGGTTTCTGGCCGCCCTGTCTTTGCAGGGAAGCTTCTAACTATTTTTCTAATTTTTTATGACAATTATATGGGTGGACGGGTGAGCAGATTTGCTCCGCTTAAGTCTGTTGCAGGACGGTCAGGATAGCTGTTAGAAAGGGTTGGATAAATTCTTAGCACAGGTACCATCATTTTAAATGTCCTGTGTATTGTTTTAAATCTGTCAATTTTTTTAAAAAAGTGCTTTTAATGTACATTCTGTTTTGGTATGTTGTTTTAATGGTTGTTACCTGCCCAGAGACCTTTGGGTATGGGGCAGGATAGAAATGTAAATAATATATAAAAAACAATTCATGGAGGATAGGTATATCAGTGGCTTCTAGAATAAATCCCCAGGTATTTGATTTTCATCTGTGACTGTAAATAAAATTCAGTCCAATCCAATCCTGGAGAGACCAGGCAGGAATGCCTCTCGGGGCCCATTTGCAGGGATTGGAGAGTAGCTGAATGTTTGCCTTCATCTTCTCTTGAGAATACCCAGAAACAATTGTTGGGCCGCTGAGTGGGACAAGATGCTGGACTAGATGGGCTGCATCCTGATCCAGCAAGGCTCTTTTATGTTCTTATGCTTCAGGCATAAGATGGAGTGTGGCAAATTTGGGTGAAAGTCACTCTATTGATATGCTAGTTTTGTAATGCAGCGCACAAAAGTAGAATGCATTTAAAAGGGGGATTTTTAAAAAAATCATATTCTCCACATCGCCGGAACATAGTTTTACACATGACTTAGAGCTGACTCAAAATCATAACTCCTTTTAAAAAAGGATGGAAAGTTACAAAAGGCAACTCTGCTTACTTTTTTTAAAAAACAGGTGGACTTGCATGTGGATGCCTAATGTTGCATCAGACCTACGTGTAAAAGGGAAAGCTTAGCACTCATGCCTTATAAGTTTTTCCACTTCTTTTAAGATCCATCTTAAGTGTGGTAGGGTTTATAGCTGTAATAGGTTCAAGGTAATCTAGAGAAGTTTGTGGTTGGTTTAAAAGGCATAAGCTTGACACTTCATATGCAGTGGGAGGAAAATCATCCTAAGCCTTTCTAATTTCCAAAGGAATTTGTTAGAATTTTGTTATTTTAAGCAGATCAGCTCTGGTGATAAGTTCTGTTGCATTATTTTTGTCACTGCTGAACTGTGGTGTTTTATTCTCTTCTAGCTATGAAACTTTGTTGCTAGTTTATTTTACTAGGACTTGCTACATGAACACTTTTTTAGACTGTCCTTCTCTAGCTTTCTAATTTTGGATAACATTCTTGTCTTTTTACTTGTATTCAAGTAGAATTAGGTGAAAGAACCAGTATCGATGTTCAGTTGGTAAAAATTAGCGCTAGTTGAGAAAAAAAGCATATCTTGATAAGCCTTAACAAATTTCTTTGTAGTTATTTAAATTTTATGTAATTATGGGAACAAATAGGCTCTTAGTTTTGAATACTGCATGGTATTCACAAATATAAAAACTATCTGAGTTGCAGGTAAAGGCTGCCCCCAGGGACCCATGCCAGCTTGCTTGTTATGTGCCTATCTGCGCCTGTCTTAAATAGGAACAAGTGACCTTGATCAGACAGCTTTGTTGAGCTTAGAAGTCATGTCATGAATGTTGTTCTGGTGCTTCAAATTTCTTGCTAGCAACCTCTTTTAAGCTGTTCAGTGACCCATCCCTGAATTAATTTTTGAACTGACCAGGCATTTGTATTATTTTACATGCAAAAGTTACTGAGGTATTTTCAGAACTTTGTAGTAGTTGGTGGGAGATGAGGTTTTTACTATGTTTTTGGTAAAAATTGTAGTGAAAAGTACAGGGTCCCTGTAATGTAAATGAAATACAGAAGGGATTTATTGAACAGGCAAATTTTGGAAAGGTAAAATCTGATCTTGGTATAAAACACAGCTATTTGTTTTGGTGCAGTTCAGTTGGGGTTGTCTCATGGTAAGAGTATGTAGTTTTCTTGGCAGATATGGAAGTTTAGCTTGTCTTTTCCCACAAAAATCCAAAATGAAGAGAAAATAGCAGAATTAACAAATATTAATATGGATATTCTAGACCGTGGGAAGTTCTCAATTCTGTGCATTGTTCATTTTCATTTACATTCAGCTTTTAAAGATCACATACCGGTATATTAAATAATATATTGTTTAAATAATACTGAAATATGGTATTAATATTCATCTGTACAGGTGGAAGATTTATGCAGTTTGTGATGGTAAAGTTGTTTCAAATCCCACTTTTAAAAAATGCCTTCAGCCAGCCTTTATGTAGAATTGGCCTGACTTCAGTAGGGATTTTCCCTGGAAGTTTTCCTGAAATTGTATTCCATAATTGGATTTTTCAAACTAAATCGGCACATTCACTTGTCTGAGGTACAAAAGCATAAATCAAGTACGTTCTTCATTGTTGGAAGAAATAGGCAAGAGTTGGTTTTCTGGCTCTGCTGTTGCCCATTTCTTTCTCTCTTTTGTTTTGCAGACATCCACTTTCTATGGAATAGTTGACTCACTTGCTATGGCACTCACAGTGCTTTACAGGGACCATGAAATTATACATTTATTTTTTTTATCCTTAAATTAGGTTAGGAATTTTAAAAAAGTAGTGAGAAATTTTAATGCTTTGTAAGCATTGGTCTTAATTTGATATTTGCATAATGTTGTTCTAGGCATAAAGTGCCATTATTGCATTTGAAATTTACATACTGGGTGGTTTTCAAACTGTAATTCAAACAGCCTCATTTATAATATGCTTGCAGTATTAAAACAGAAATATGGACCAGCTGCTTACAGAGTGGCCTGATGAAAAGGAGAACAAGACTCCTGTGTCTTTAATAACCTTTTGGAAGAGGAAATTTCGAAAGGTGTGGTTTGTTACACAGGCTGCACCTGCTGATATTCTCTCTTTGGTGTACTTATTTAAGACATCGGGACCAACTCCTCCTTTTCATTTACAATCTTAACTGTACTTGTCTGAGCTTACTTAGAAGGTAACTTTCTGAAATAACTGCATGTTGGATATGCAGTCCCGTAGGAAAGTTAGGATGTAGAAGGGAAAAGGAGTCAAACTTGGTTCCCAGTGACTACCAGGACAAAGCCATGCAAAGCTTAATAAAAATGCAAAGGTGATTTACCATTGCCTTCTTCCAGGGAGATGCCAGGAATAGAAGCTGAAAGCTTCTGCCAAGCAAATGATCTATCACTGAGCTGTGGCCACTCACAGCCACAACTTTAAAATATCAGACTTTTTCCTAAAACAAATGTCTCAACACATTTTCATTTACCCATTTATATGCATGTACCCTATTCATGATTACAACAGAAATTTACATTTGACGTTTTCTTTTGCCATAGGGGATCAACTGGTGAAGAACATTGTCCTCTAACAAAACTCAGTGAAGAGAGAACTACAGGATTAGGAGTTTAGCAAATATGCTGCATTGCAGCTTTTTATTTCTGCGCGTTTCATATTCACTTCTTGACAGTTGGTAAGATAACTTGCAAGACTATAGCATCTCTTTGGGTGAGATACTTAAGGAACTTTTTTCTCTCTCTTGTGCTTTAAATCCATCTACTTCTTCCTCTTTGACAAAATTGGGACTCTCCTAGAGCCTTAAAGAATCCCACCACCATTCTTCTACCTACATTGATAAGGAAATCAAATAAAATTTTTATTTTGCTATTTTCTCTGAGCTGTGGATCAGCCTTGAGATAGGTTTAATAAAGGACACAGCCAACAATAGCTGTGGTTCAATTCAGATACAACATAATTGTTCCATATGGGCTTGTCCTGACAATGTCTGAGCAGTCTAGGCTCTAAGGCCAGAGCAATCTTCTACCAATGTGTCCTGGACATTACAGCTCAAAATGATTTGGCAGCCATTATGCATGCTGGAGCCACCCATTAACATGCTATCTCCAAACATGTTTCTTTGCCTTCCCAACACTGTAAAATCTTAACAAAAGCAAGGTTTGAACAACTTGTATTAGGACAAACTGGGTCACTTCCAGAATATTGCCTACCACAAAAGGCACTGTATTTGCAGCAAAACTATCCTTGAAGATCTGATACACTTTCTTTTGGAGTGCTGTTTATTTAACAGCATTAGGATCCACTACGTAGCCCCCATTCTAGCGAATTACCAATTGCTTGGTAATCAGGCAATATTATATATACCAAAGGAGTTAGAAAAATATACAACTTCAAGTGTGGCACTGTTCATTCTTAAGGCTTTGAAGTTTCAAACCATTTATTATAATTTGGAAGGCTGAGTGAGATGCACAGAACATTCATTTTATATAGCATTTGGTTTTTCAACTTTCAAACCTTTAAACTTTGTCCTTCGTATGGTCAGTATTGACTAATCAATAAACTTGATTGAAAGTAATAATTGGTCTGTACATTTGAAGACTAGAAAGTGTGTTTCCTCCTCCTCCTTTGTGTGTGTGTGTGTGGTTGAGAGAAGAGAGGCAGAATTTCTGAAGCATTTTTTTAAACCACAGAGAAGAGAAAGTAATTAAATGTTGTTGATTGGTTAATTTATGTCAACAAAGGGACAGATTGATTTGAATTGGAAGATAATGTAAGAATAGCTTTCTAACAGTGTAACCAGATGAGCAACTGTTTGTAAAATAGAAAGTAACCAGACATTGAACTTACGGTGCTATCATGGGAATGATACTGAAAAGATTGAAGGAGGCAAAGGTGTGGCAAAGAGAACAAGGAAACAGGAAGAAAGTGAAAATCATAATGAATGCTAAATGGTCTGGGTCATAAAAAATAACCAAGTCGGGTAGAGAACTAACCATCTAGCCAAGCCATCAGTATTTCCTTTGAGGGTGAAGTTCTGACGAGGACCTTTTCCCCGGGTCTCAGCAGTGAATTGTCTGTGTCATATGGAAAATTATGTTCGCACAGCTCTAAAGCATCTGCCTCAGACACATTACAGTAGCACATACCTCCAATTGACTCAGATTGCATTCCCAGGATCCCCTTGTTCTATGAAATGGGATGTCATTGGCAAATGAGAAAGCTTTAAGATAGGAAGCATGTGCAAAACCTTAAAAGCAGATAGAACCTGTTCAGATCAGACACTGGGAAATGTTTTTATTAGGATTCAGGGAATGTGTGATGCATGGTAAACAATTGTATGCTTTTTGTTATGTTGTGGGATCCTGGTATCACACTGAGGCAGAATCACAGGCCTTCCAGGAATCGTATCGGCATAAAAGTTGGGGTTGATGTTTGCATATAATGAATATGCTGTATATATTCAGTAACAAAGATGATCAACCAACCCCACAGATTTCTAAGTCATTTTAAAGTTTTTATTAGAGTAAAAAGTGTTATCTCTTTTTGAGGTGATTTGTTATACTGTATAAGACACTGAAGTTGTAACATTTTTTGTTCCTGAATATTCATTTAACAAAATGTAAAGGCAGCTTATTAAAAATATTTTATTTATCCAGCTAAAACTGTTGCAGAGCTTATCAAAAACTGAAACTCTTACTGTCAGATCAATAATAAGGTTTTAATTTGTAAACTTAAAGAAACTCATTGATATTGTCTCCTTAAAAAACCTCAACATCATTTAGCAGTAACTAATCCTGCAAAATTACTGTTAGAGACAGTTTTTCTCTGCTGATAAATTCATGCCAGAAACGTTCAGCGTTCTCAATCATAGTATCATTTAAAAGTCTTTTTGTGTCTGTGTGTGTACTTTTGAAAGATACTGAGTTCTTTGAGCATAAGACAAATGCCTTTCTATCTGTTACCCTTCCCTGTCTTGATAAGGAGTGAAGGTTTCCTTTTTTCTTTCATGGTGCTTCATTGGCTTGCTATACTACCTTTTAAAAAGTTATTTGTTCTTCACATGTTTTAAAAGAAATTGTTCCACATATCCCTAATATGTTTGGAATTCTTGATAGCATGTCTCCTCATTGCAATATAATAATTTTTTTGCAGCCTTTTCCTTGAACAGCTTTGAACACACATTGATTCCTAGTGTTTCTTGGAACTTCAGGATTGTTCCATAGCAGGCAAAGAATTTAATAGCAAATAATATTACCGTTATTGGGAGCAATAGGGAAAATGGACCTCAGAATTCAAATTCAGTTCTGGATGATCTAATGTTGAGTGACTTTTATTCGTTAAGTTGTCAACTTTTTTTAACCTGCATAATTTTGGTTGTTGTCTGAGAGCAAACTTAGATGGGAGCAATAAGGTTAAAGTTGCCAAGGCAATTTTACAGACATTATTTCTTTACTTTTGGTAATAGCAGAATATTGTATTTTCTACATTGCTCTTGGTTTTATCTGCTATTTTGAATAACCTGGCTTTTCTAAGTAATGCTCAAGTGCATATATAATTGTGGTATTACTTGCTAACCAGTGAGTTGGAGTATATTTTTGTTTTTGTTTTTTACTCTTGTAACTCAGAGTTTGATGTTCTGTGTTATTTTGCTGTTGTGTAGAATAGTTTGAACTTTTGCAATGTTGGAAATGTTTTAGGCAGATGATCTCAAGTCTCGTTCATTACTAATCTTTCTTTTTTCCCTTAGGATAGAATGTTGCTACCGTAACTCAGGGAAACAGTAACTCATAGTTCTTCGTGAATGTAACAACTGAGAACAATGGACAGATGATATCAATTAAACTGCATTTGGCAGCTGACTTTATTTGAGAAGCAAGCAACTTTGTAAGCAGTGCCATACTGCAAGGATTTTTGGTGTCTTGGCCGTGGATAATTATGTGCAGTTTTTCACACATTTTTTAGTGTGGCTAAAGTTTCTCTGTAGATCTTCAGGATCCATAGTCATGTCTGTGAATGCAACAGAGAGTGATATTCCAAGATTTTTTGTGGGTGGTGAAGATGGAGATGAGCTTTTGGATCAAGCCAGATCTGCAGAATTTGACTCCTTCTATGATCATGAGGATGAAGATGAGGAGTATGACTCTGTACGTATTGTGTTTGAGCATTAGGGAGCAAATAATGCTTTGAGCTAGTAGAGAAGCCAAAATGTTGCTCGCATGCAAAACACTGTATGATGTAAGGGGCGATAAGTACTGTGGTCTCATTCCAGCAATTACTTTGGAATTATAATACCTAAAGATGGTAATAATAATTGCTATAGATTGTTTTATGCTTAGCCGGTTTTCACTACTGCAGTCACAAATCCATAAGAAATTTGAAAGTAATATCTGGCTATATTGCTGTCCTAAAAAGAAAAGTTAATTGTGTCAGCTTTTTACTGCCACAACCCTATGGGGAAAATGTGTAATGTATTCATCCCTCGTACTTTATGGTTTCAGTTAGCTTGGTTGTGATTATGTGCCATTGCCCAGATTTGCCCTCCATTGTATATTATGGGATATTCTGACTGAAGCTGTATTTATAACAATATTGCAGTCAGTATAAAACCTGTGTTTAGGGGAAATGGCATTCATTTCCAGTTCCCTTAACACTGCTTGTACAACATGGTGATTTTCAGGAACAGAAGCACCCTATTATATGAAGGGCTGTATGGATTTTTAAAGTGCCTTTTCATTTACCTTGTTGAATAGTCATTTTGAGGAGGGCTTATTAAAAGAGCTCTTCTAAAAGTCTTTAATTCTGCTTTTTATAGTTCAAATTATATTAATGGAATTTAAAATAAAAATCCTTTGTTTGCTTTAAATAAAAATTCTAGAGGTTTTTTCCCCCTAGTTAAATTAATCTTGGTTAACCAACACATCACATCTAGGGATGTGCATTCTTAATGAAGCCTTCAAAATAAACCACACCTCTCTTATATTAGGGCCATGTTGGCTAAGTGGATTAAGGAGTGGGTGGGTTGAACTAGCTGTCATCTTGGTAGGCTGGATGATAGTCATCAATGATGCTATTGTATGGCCTAATGCAATTTCAGGCTTTCTGTGGCTTTCCCCTTGCGCCTGTCAAGCTTGTGTGAGAAGGCATAGCAGGCCTGGAATTGTGTCAGCCTACACAATAATGTAATTGTGTATGGTAACAGATGATGCTTTTCCCAGACTCTGAAAGGAGTTGGAAGAGACAGGAGCAAGATGAGCAGAGGTAACTGCTCTTGGACCAAGTTTGCTAGATGTGTTACCTAGGAAATCTAGCTCACCTGTAAAGGGGCATGGCAATTTTAAGTGTTTTGTAAAGCATTCACATTAGCATCTTGCATACACCTAATTGCACCACTTCCTGTATTATCTGCACATACACTGTCAATAAACACAGCTAACCATTTATGTTCTGATCGTAGCTTCATGAGTTCTGCTTAGGTTGTTGCTTATTGCCTGGTAAATTATGTCCCCTATAGTACTTTAAAAGCCTAGGCCCTAGATCTAGATCAATGGGTCCTGGAATAACTGGGCCCACTGATCTGGAATGTGGAGGTGTTGGCCAGATCAGTGTCAGAACCTTGTGGGTAGGGGGGAACCTTGTGTAGTTCTGAGACATGGAGGCATGCTATGTCTGTTCACTTCCCATGTTCCAAAACAAGGCTCTTGGTCCTCTTATGGATCCAACTAAATGGGTCCACCAGAAATCAAGATTAAAGGCCCTTAATCTGGATTTGGCTACGTCCAGTGCAGAGGAAGCTGGTTTAGTATGAGGCAGGGCCTCCTTGATCCACACTAACATGCAGATGGTGAGGCTCAAGATCTGGATTAAGAGGCTTCTTAATTCAAATCAATGGAATGCACAGAAAGGGTGCTAGATTATATAAAGAATATTCCTATGATTCTGCAATTCTGTCTCATGATTATTGCTGAGAAAAATGAAGCAATATTTTCAGCCTTGTTTGCCGCCTCAAGATTAATAAATGTGTGTGAGAAAAGCATATTTAAAACTTAGTAGGAATGATGCAGAGATATTATTTACTTAATGAATCAAGTAAAACACCAAATTTGAATTGTCGTTGATTTATTTATTTTCGTTAGCCACCAGAAAGACAGATTGTGGTTGGAATATGTTCTATGGCAAAGAAATCTAAATCAAAACCAATGAATGAAATCCTTGCACGCCTTTCTATGTTTAAGTACATCACAGTAGTGATATTTGAAGAGGATGTTATTCTGAATGAATCTGTGGAAAACTGGCCCTTATGTGACTGCCTCATTTCTTTTCATTCTAAAGGTAATCACTGTTCAGCCAAATCACTGTAAACGTTTTCATGTTATGTTCTAAGTTGCAACCTTACTGTCTTATGATAGGTTTGTTTTCATTATTAAATGCTATAAGTACTGTTTTATGGTATAGTTACCCAATAATCCTTCTCTTGGTGTGATTGTGTATGACACCAGCCTTCCGTTTAAATTATAGTTATTTTCATTTTCTCTCCGTTCTTAGAAAACAATGAGAATGTTGAATTAATCAGACTATAGTTTTAAATTAATGATTGGCATGTTAAAAAGCAGTGGCAATTCAGTTTTCACATGGTCTGAAGCAAAAACACTTTATCTTGAAAGCAAATTTGATTCATTTTTACGTTGTCAGCTTTGAAATTTGCTTCTAATTTCTGTTGATCTTTGGATGTCATAAAATCTTATCCACCCATTTCAGGACACTGCATCTGTGTTGGCATGCTGAAAAAATGGTTCAGGGGTGAAGTACTAGAAATAAATCCTATACTTCTTTTTAAAAAATTTAAGGTAGAAAAACAGAGTAATTTTTTTCCCCCTCCTTACATTTTGTTGTTAGAAATCAGTTTTTAAGAGTGACACTTTTCTTTTTGTGGTATTTTTCTATTCTAGATTCCCACATTCCGGTATTGTTTTTTCTATACTTCTACATTTTCCAGATATAGTGTTTGTGTTAGTTCTGAAAATATATTAGTATCATGGGAGGTAAAAACTTCTGTAACTTGGGGTGGATTAAACAGTAATCTCACTGAAGTTATTTAATTCTTTACTTGTATAAGTCAGGAGTAATAACTTCAAGGCTTAGAGGAGTGTAATAATTACGAATTAATTCTCTTTGATGAACTTCATTCAGGATTTCCCCTGGACAAAGCAGTTGCCTATTCCAAACTCAGGAACCCTTTTGTTATTAATGACTTGAATATGCAGTATCACATACAGGACAGGTAAGCAATAAATAAGTATAAATATAATTTCCCTATTTTTCTGTGAATAAAATAATAGGCTGTATTGTATGATGCATTGTACCCACATAGAGGAGCCAGCATGGTTCCCACAATGATAGGTCATGCCTTACTAACTTGTTTAAATTCTTTGGGGCTGTCAATAAGGATGTGGAGTTTGGATCTGTTTGGATCCCATGCTTGTACATTTTTTGACTCAGCCAAAGTGTACAAAAAACCCTAAGTTTTGCCCATTTAAGTTAAAAAGAAGGAAGTGAAGTTTCCAACCAGTGTGTGTGTGTATGTGATTCCTTGTTTCCGACCTTAACACTTTGCTGAATATCACTGAAGAAAGAATGAGGATTGTTCCATGGGTCATCCACCCCATCCCACTGAAAATTCAGACTACTGCCTGGTGGCTACCCCTTCCATTATTTGATTCCTTCAATCCCACTGCTGTTTTCGAGACATCCCATTCAGATTGTGAACATCTGTTTCTGTATTTTCAGTTATATGGTAATAGTGTAAGTTTAAATGAAGTTTAGATATATGTCTCATCTCTCATTGATATTTTTCATTTTAGGAGGGCGGTTTATAGTATTCTTAAAGATGAGGGCATTTTACTTCCTCGTTATGCAGTCCTAATTCGTGATCCAAATAATCCGCAAGGTAACAACTATTATTAAATCATTGTTTTGAGCAATAATCTTGCCAGTTTGATCTGTTTTTATCATAGAGATCACATGATCAAAACGGCTGATTGAGCTGCTTGATTTTTTCATACTGTAGATTGGGCCAAATTGCTGAAGTTTGTACAATATATCTATATATGAAATACTGTTTTTCTGTACCATGAATTGTTTGTTCAAGGAGACATTTAGATTGCAATCCTAAGTGGAATGTATTTGCAAGTAAGGATCCATAGGCTTGCACTTTTTTAATGCAGCATACATGTACTGTATATCAAACTGTTTACACACTGCAGTCCTGGAATTTTTATTATGTTTTAATTTGGCAGAAGAAGCTTTTTTGCCTTGGTACTCCTTACCAAGGGAACATTTAAAATTGGAAAGTTTCTATACAAGGTTAGTTCGAATTCAAATGGGTATGTGACTTTACTTGTCCATAGATTTCTGTGGCAAAATCAGATTATGCCTTTGTCCCTTGTCATATACATATCATTTGTTTCCCAAAGTTGAAAATGTTCCTGTTTAAAAAGGTTTGAAGGAGAAACTGGAGAGGGATTTGTGAAATGTATTTACTGAAGTGGAGCTGTGTAAAGCATAAACTCTTATTACATTGTTGTCTTAGATGAAACACTTAAAAGGTACTGTGTTGGGAAAAACATACTAAAGTTATTTTACCATGTCTGAGCTGTTCAAACGGTGCTTTTGTGAGTGGGTGTTAATATGCAACTATTCATGTAGCTATGAACTTAACATATCTACGATTCGGAAGCTGCAGCTGCTGCAGAATGTAGCTGCTAGACTGCTTACCAGGACAGTACCAATGCAGTACCGAGCCAGTGCCTTAAGATCTGGAGGGGAGGCTCTCTTGGTTGTCCCACCACTCTCAGTAGTAAAAGGAAAGGGCACCCAGGAGAGGGCCGTTTTCAGGGATGGCTCCTAGGCTATGGAATAGTCCCTCCCTTAAGGTGTGCCAGGCTCCTTCACTGTATGTGTTAGGAAGGTGGGGAAGAAGCACCTCTTTGCCCTGGTCTTTGGCTAAATGGGAATATACTGTCTCTTCCCACTTTACAGATGCTATTACTGTTTTAATATATATTGTAGTTTCTTAAATATATGTCTGATTTTAAATGTTGTTACCCACCCTGAGACCTTCGGGTATAGGACAGGATAGAAATACAAATAATAAATAAACATAAGCTTAAATTTCCCCCCAAAAAATATAGTTATCACAACAAAAACTGCTACTTAGGATGCCCCAGAGCTGATATAAGAAAGAATACAGCGCCGTACAAGTGCACTTCCTATGTTCAAGATAATTTCTTCTTCATTTCCACAATGGCAGTACTGCGCACCTCTGCTTGTATATTTTGGAGGTTGCATACATAGGAGGTTGCAGTAGCAAGGGATAGATTCACCTAGGTCAGCTGTATCAGTGGCAACTAGAATAGATGTCTAGGTGCTGCCTCCAGGTTGGAGAGACCAAGCAGGATGCTTCTAAAGGCCAGTTGTAAGGATTTGAGAACAGGTGAAGGTTTGGTCTTCATCTTCTGCTTGAGCATGCCCAGAAGCAATTGGTAGGTCACTGTGTGAGACAGACTATCTAGACCCTTCAGGCCCGGTTATGGCATGGAAACTGCCTTGGTTGCCCTGGTTGATGACCTTCTCCAGGAGAGAGACAGAGGGAGTGGTTCTCCTGGAATTCTTAGAGGCTTGGCGTTGACCATGGGACCCTTTCGGAAAGGCTACAGAGTTTAGGAATTGGAGGTAGTGTGTGCCATTGGTTCCGTTCCTATATCCATGGCTGATCACAGAGTGGTAGTGGGAGATTCTAGCTCGACATCCTGGGAACTCACTTGTGGGGTTCCTTAGGAATCAGTCTTATTTCCCATGCTTTTTAATATCTATATAAAGCGATTGGGAGAGGTCATCAGGAGATTTGAAGTGAGATATCATCAATATGCAGATGATACCCAGTTCTATCTGTCTGTGTCATCTGAATCAGGAGAGGCGGTTGAAGTCCTTGACAGGTGCCTGGAGGAGGTAATGGGCTGGATTGGGGGGGGGGGGGCAATAAATAGAAGCTGAATCCAGACAAGACAGAAGTGCTTTGTGTCACAGGATTTTGTATCTATGTAGTTGGGAGACATCCTGTCCTCAGTGGGGTTGTAATGCCCTGGAAGGGACAGGTGCAAAATTTGGGGGTGCTCTTGGACTCTGCACTGATGCTTGAAGCTCAGGTGGAGGCCATGGCCAAGATTTCCTATTCCCAATATGGCTGGTGCACCATTTGAAGCCTTTTTTGGACAGAAATGTCTTGGCCACATCTATCCATGCTCTGGTAACCTCCAGATTGGACTACTGTAATGCAATAGGGACTGCCAATGAAGATGGTTTGGAAGCTGCAGCTAGTGCAGAATGCAGCTGCTAGATTGCTGACTGTGACAGCTGGCCAGAAGCACATTACACCAGCCTTAAAAGAGTTGCACTGGCTGCCAATTTACTACCAATCCCAAATCAAGGTGTTAAGTTTAATTTATAAGGCCCTAAATGAATTGGGCCCCAAATATCTGAGGGAACACCTACTCCCATATTGACCTTCCTGTGTACTAAGTTCTGGAGGGGAGGCCCTCCTAGTTGTCCCACCACCCTCAGCAGCAAAAGGGGTGGGCACCCAGGAGAGGACCTTCTCAGTGATGGCCCCTAGGCTATGGAATAGTCTCCCCCTTGAGGTGTGTCTATCACCTTCACACTACACTTTTAGGAAAGCAGTAAACCCCCTCTTTGCCCTGGCCTTCGGTTAAATGGGGATACACTTTCCCTTCCCATTTGCAGATGCTATTGTTTTAATACATACTGTTATTGTTTTAATAATGTTTGATTTTAGATGTAGTTACCCGCCCAGAGACCTCCAGGTATAGAGCGGGATTAAAATTTAAATAAATAAACAAATAGATGGCCTGTGGCCTGATCCAGCAGAGTTCCTCTTACGTTCTTATACAGCTGAAATTCAGCTTTGTAAGTGCAAGTGTCCTTTCTACACTGACAGCAGTGAAAGCAATCCTTTTTGGAAAAAAAACACACACATAAGGACTGTTGCTGTTCATCAATCTCTAGCATAATGAGTCTTTTGGTTATAGGGCAGGGTTCGTAAAAATCAATCAGTCGGACCTCATACGGGATGAACCATACTGTCACGTAGCCATTCTCCTTCTGTTTGAAGTCTCATAAAACTTTGATCTTTAATACAGTCTGGAAGTATGTATTCATGTTCTTTATGTACTTTTACAGAATGCAATTTGGTTGAAGGAGAAGATCATGTGGAAGTGAATGGAGAAGTTTTTCAAAAACCATTTGTGGAAAAACCTGTCAGCGCTGAGGACCACAATGTTTATATTTATTATCCAACATCTGCTGGTGGTGGCAGTCAGAGGCTCTTTCGGAAAGTGAGAATAATGTATTTTATAAGCAGGATAGAATTTTAAAATGCAGGATAAAAAGCTAACCTATTCAGCCCTGAGAGATAATCTAGAAGTAACTTTATTTGGAAGAATGTGGATAATTTGTATATTTGACCCATTCTTCATAATACAGCAAAAACTGGAGCAAACAAAAAGCAATGTTCATTTCAGTAGGTTTATATTTGTAACAGTTTGTTCAAGAATATAGACTTTAATTTTGAGTTGCTTTTTGCATCATGTTAAGAGCAAATCAGTGATTTTTGAACCCACTTTCCTGTGATTTTTCATGGGTTCTCATGAATAGGGCATTTGAACCAAATAGTGTTTTAAATTGCAGTGTGGAAGGAAACAAACCATGGACATTCTGAATGTGTGTCTTGAGTTAAAAATGAAATTTTGTTTGAGGAAGCATATACTCATACAAAGAAAAATAAGTAAAATATACAAAATATTAAGGGATGTGGAAACAGTAATATTATGAAATGATCTCAGAAATTCTGATTTATAGGCTCTAGTGAGCACAGTACTGTAGTGAGAGTTTCCAAAACCCAATAGATTTTTAGCTTTAACCCTTACATGGAATAATCTCATATGCCTTGTCCCTCTTACTAGTTGCATTCTTAAAAAGTTAACAATGTTTTTATCCCTAGATTAAATAGGATGAAAGAATTGGGAAGCTGCTTTATAACAAAATCAGACCTTTGGACCTTCTAGTTCAGTATTCTTTAGAATAACGGAGAGCAGCACTTCAGAGCCTTCACCAACTCTACTTAAAGTTACTAGAGGCTACAGTTAGGATCTTCTCAATGGAAGCCACATACCCTACCATTAATTTCCCGGTTTGAATTGTGGTATTTTGGATTAAGTAGAGTGGCATAGACTTCTTCCCTTTCCATTCTATACTCACAAGAAACCTCAAAAGCACTGCTTCAGGGACCTCTGGATCTGCTTGAGGTCACAGGACGGCCAGTTTACCTAAACTTTTCTTCTTGGTAAACTTTATTTGAGCTCTTTCAGAGCACACCCAGGTTTTTGTTTCATTAAAACTAATTCTGTTTTTCTATCTAAATACTGAAGAAAAAACAGATTGTGGAGAAGCAAGGGGTGCACTAGAATATTTAGTAGAGAAATGTGAAATACCATAATATTGATGGAAACATTTGTTTCAGATTGGCAGCAGAAGCAGTGTTTATTCCCCTGAAAGTAGTGTGAGGAAAACTGGTTCATACATTTATGAGGAATTCATGCCTACAGATGGCACAGACGTGAAGGTATGACAACTGCATATTTAGAGCAATTAAATGCATGAGGAGCTCAACATCTTTTGATGTGAAATGTTTATTTTTGCCTGAAGCATCACTATTATGAAATTTGAAATCTGACACATGCCAGATTTTATTTTCCTGGAAAAACGTAAGCAGGCAAAGTAAGATATTCTTCATTCTTACTTTCTCTTAGATTAGATTTGCTCTCAAGTCGTTAGTATACTGTGCAAAAAACAGATTGTAGCTTATATATTTGTGATTTGGCAATACCCTGTATATTTTTTCCAGCTTTCCCCCCCTCTCTCAAGCAAAAGATTTGGCTTGAGAAACTTGAAGAACTGGGAAGTAACTTGAAGAACTGTCTCCTCCTACCTCCAAAATAGGCAGAGAACCATCTCAGCAGTCTTTAATTATTGCCACCTTTATCTCCCATCTTTGATCACAAACAGTGGTTTCTTATTCCTGATGTGACTCTTTCATTCTTCTCCTTTATTGCAAAAAGGGTTTGGAATTAGCCCAACACCCACCCACCCCAGCACCTCAGAGCCCCCTCCTTTATTCAAAGTAAATTATCCGTTTTCCCTTCAATAATGGAAACCTTTGGAAGAAAAAGGGAATTTTTTTCTTTTGGTTCCTCATAGTGTTTCTTCTCATAGGAGATGCTATTCTTGGAAGATTTTATTTCCAAGCTGTCAAGATAACTAAAGTTCCCCATTGTTACTACTTCATAATTTTCTGGGACCTCTGCAAATGTTTTGTGGAGAGCTTCAACCATATTCCCCCCTCAGTTTTGTCATCAATCTTCTCCAGCTACTGATTTTTTTAAAAAAAAAATCTCTGTCTTAACCTATATGCTCTCTGTGAGGCAATCAGTTTCATTCTCTTAGCTTCATGAGTGAGTGTGAACATTTTAAGGTTATACATTGTTTCTTCATTTCTGTTTCAATTCTTAAATGAAAAAGAAATAAGGAAAATTATCTCTCATTGTAAGTTTTTTAATACTGGTGGTAGAAAGTGTGTGATCTAGAGCTTGGAGGTGGAGCTGGGTTTGAGATGAGAATGAAATATATTTTAAAGAAGTTTTTCATTCTTTTTTTCCCTTCCTCAAATAAAGGTGTATACTGTAGGACCAGACTATGCTCATGCAGAAGCTCGTAAATCACCTGCTCTGGATGGAAAAGTAGAGCGGGACAGTGAAGGGAAGGAAGTCAGGTATCCAGTCATCCTTAACGCAAGGGAAAAACTGATAGCTTGGAAAGTATGCCTAGCTTTTAAGGTAACAAGGCTATTTAGCATGCAGCTGAAATTGTTTATTCTCTGGAATGATTGCTTGTCTCATAATTGCTGAGAGAAGTTGTCCTAATTTATCAAGAAAGGCAGCTTCTGATTCATTGTCTTAAAGGTGCTACTTAACTGTTTCTAACTCAAAGATAAATGCCTAAGAAAAAATGTAAATAAAATTGAAGTACACAAACAGAAGAGTAAAGTATTTTTTTTTCCTTTTCATCATATGAGACTGTGCTGATCTATTCCATATCTGGTCTGTGATTGTAATAAAGATGTTATTTTAACATATGTTTAACATTTGCAGATGAAGCAAATTTCTCTTAGTAATTAAAGGGTGGCATATAGATCAGATTATAGAGAAGAAATGTCCAAAGTTAAAGCTTAATTTGTTGATGGGACAATATGTTAGGTCAGACTAATCATGTTAATGTATTTGAAAGAAAAAAAATCTGACCCACTGAATTCTTGGATTGCAGAAATGGAAATGTTTTTGTTTAATGTTTTTGTTTGTTGTTAGAAGATCTGAAATTTGCAAATACCATGTTCCATTTCTTGACAGCAAACAGTTTGTGGCTTTGATTTGTTGCGTGCAAATGGACAGTCTTATGTCTGTGATGTCAATGGCTTCAGTTTCGTGAAGAATTCTATGAAATATTATGATGATTGTGCTAAAATTCTTGGGTAAGATCTTAAAGAGTAGCTTTTCTGCTATAATAACAAGTCTGTTAAGCCTTTTTACTTCTCATAATTTATTTAAGCAAGTAAAATATTCATTGCAGTTAACCTGCTGGAAAAAAAGTAGCCAGATATGCCAGTAGCAAATTAGAATGCCTGTAACTTGAACTCAATTTATTCATTGTTTTTCTGACTACTACAAAATGCAGCACTGAGTTTTTCTAGTAGTAGTTGGGACTCTGGAGAAATGTTTAAGTGCTCATGGTTTATGTAGGTATAACTGATCAGCTGTTCACCCATATGTGTGACTGATGGGAAGACTGCACTTTTTGCAGGCTTTCAGTATTCATTGATCCAGCTTTGTCATAGTGGCTGAAATCTCATCACAGCACATGTTATTGGCTTCATCTGATTGCCATCTGCATTCTTAAATTGGATGTAATAGCTGGACTGTGGTTATCTTCTGGAATCCTCCTATGTGGACTCATATAATACATCATATGTAGAGAGATGCCTTTAAAAATTGTCCAGAAACTGTTTGTCCAAAATGGGAACATAAAGTTACTGTACTACCTGGGACTATTTAGAACTTGCTGACCATCTCTTTGTCAACAGCATTAGATCCCAGATCTGCTTAAAGTATTGTTCTTAATCTGTAAAGCTCTGAAAGTCTTGAGACTAGGTTAGGTAAAGGACTCTTACAACTATATATACTCATTTGCAAATAAAATCTATAAGGGAAACACTGCTTTTAAGTGTCAATTTTCAATAAAGTAAGGTATTTGAACACAAGGGTTAGGGCTAGGGCTAGGACCCTTCTTAGTGGCAACATCAGGTGTGGGAAACCTTCTGCAGATAAATACACACGGACACTGATGTTATTCAGTTTTTTCAAGTTATTATAAACATCTGGTGACTACATGGACACATCATTGCAATTTTCCTGGAGCTACAGAATTCCAGGCATCAAACCTGTCATCCCCTGCTTTTCAGCAGTTCCACTACCACTGAGCTATGACCATTCCCATAAATGTGTGTTGCATGCAGTACTTGAGGTTACCCCTCTTTTATGGCCAGATTCTTCTGAAATCAAGAGTGATCTTACTATCTACCCCGTTTGCCACAGTGTCCAGAAGTCTGTAATTGTCAGTACAAGCCCCTGGTCCCTTCTTCTTTTACCGGATTTATTTTCCCAAACATAGTCCTACATTTAACATCCATCTGACTGCAGCAACCATACAAAGATGGAAGAGTATGCTTTATCACAGGTGATTGTCCTTATGTTGGAATCAAGATTGTTCTCCATCAATAGGGTCTTCACAACCACCTGGGAATCTTTTAGCAATTGATGCAAATGATATTTTTCACTAGACAAAGCATGCATTTGTGATTTCTTCATTTCTTTTTACTAGCCTGAAGTCAAATCTTAAACTGTGGCAGACCTGTTTTACATGTCAAAAAAGACCAGAAATAAAAACAATTAAGGCTGTTCCTGTATACCCTCACACAATCCTGGATCAGAGTGGGATATTCCACAGCCCATCTAGTCCAGCATACTGTCTCACACAGTAGTCCACCAATTGTTTATGGGTATCTCAAGCAGATGCTGTTAGACCTCAAAATTAAGGTTTACCAGTAGACTGGACCAGGATACCATTTTGGATACCCTAGCCAGTCAACTCCTTCTTGTTCTGTTCTACTATCAAATGCAGAAAGACATTCTTGTTAAAAAAGAACTTGAAAAGGAAACTACATGAAGGTGTCCTAAAATTCTGTGAATTTTAGTACCAAACAAACTTTTCTAAGTTAGACAGCACCCAACAGTTCTGTCCTTAGTATGTCTGATGGCAGTGAGGTTAAGATACTGTATCTGAAGAAGGATAATTTGGGTTGTTTCATATGATGGCAGTCCTTGATATTTTCCATTTCTGAGTCCACGGAGGAGTTTAAAGAGCTGTTGATTGTACATAGAAATGTATTAAAAGTGTAATAGGGTTAAGAATAGCAGAACTGGTGTTGTATGTGCTTTTAGTTATTAACTGCAATATTTGCTTCTAAGTGGTTTTCAAAGGTATTCTTAAATTACTGTTTATTTCAGTAAATAATAAGTAGCAGTAATGAAATGTTTTAGCGCAATGTAGCTGTACCTTTGTATGCCCAGGAAAGGCCCTATATCGCACACTACATAAAGCCAATGATGCTACGTGCTCTTGTAAGTCAGAACTGGATTTAACACTAATGTGGATCGGGAAAATCAGCCATAAACAGGACTCCTTTTTGTGCTGGATTGTGTTTCAGTTTATTCACTTTATCTACTTCCAATTCTAGACCAGGCTTAGCACTTTCACCTAAATCCAATGTAACATAATAATAGTTTGTCCTGGTGTCCTGGTTAGATTGAACTGCACATCCTTGGTTAGGCCTGTGCCATTGCTTCATATAAATATTCTAGCTATCTTTATAAAGCTTAGTGGAGAAGAATTTAGAAACCTTGTCAACAAGATTCCATAGAATGACTGGTGAATCAGTGGGAGCTAGCTGACATACAAGTTGAATCCGTTTTCAAGTACTGTATCCAAATTCATTTCCTGAAGATGGGAACTGAATTTTAAGGAAACGCATACATCTGAAGAGGAACAGAATCTTAAATCATTCAAAATGTCATCAAATTGTAATATTTTTTAGCAAAGAAATTTGAGTGGTTACCCCACAAATCTATATCTTTAACATAATGTGTTGCATGTGTAGGGTGGGAAGCATATTTGGTTGTCACTTTGAAAATGTAAGACCCTGTCAGAGTAGACTAAATAGCTTCTTGTCCAGAACTTTGGGGCTAAAAGAGCACTGGCATAGCTTTTATATTCAGAAGAATGCTATTAAGATGATGATAGAAATAACAAACATCTGAGCTCGGAATATCCATGTACTCCTCCAAAACACATAAATGAGTATGACATGTGGTGTCAAAATGCTCTGGCTGATTCCTGATGTCTTTTTTTTTTTTTTTGCATACTAGGCAGTAAGAACTAACTTGCTTATAATTTTTTAATTTTTCTTTTGGTTTGTTTTAAAGTTAGTGTTTAGAGACTAGAGAAAAATGCTTTATTTGTATAACATGCTAAACTATTGTTTAATTTATAGGGCTATGCTCTATTAGGTTAGAGTGTTGGTCTCTCTAGGCCAGCTATTGTGATTTTCTGTTTTGTATTTAATGCACATACTAGTTTGGTTCATCAGGTGGTAACAGTTCACTGACAGAGAACATTCTAGACTGATAAATAGTATGTACAAATTAAGCTGTTGCCATATATTGCTGACAAATGTAAACATTTGTTTTTATTTGATTTAGAAATATGATAATGCGAGAACTTGCTCCACAGTTCCAGATCCCATGGTCCATACCTTTGGAAGCAGAAGATATTCCTATTGTGCCAACAACATCTGGAACAATGTAAGAAAAATGTTTTCCTTCCAAAATAATTAGACCTGGTTACACAATTCTTTGGATTTTTGTTGTTCTAAAAATTATTTCGGTTTAGAAATAATTTTACATTTGGTCAAATATTGTAGTTCTATTATTAGATTTTAGTCCCCCTCAGGATTCTGTTAAATTGATTGAAACTATATTTATTTTAAAAATGGGTGCTAATTTTTTAAAAAGACAAATACATATTTTGTACACTTGCAGGATGGAACTTAGGTGTGTTATTGCTGTTATACGGCATGGGGATCGGACACCAAAACAGAAAATGAAAATGGAAGTTAAACATCAAAGGTAAGTAATTGGGGAAGGAGTAGGGAAATAGTTATTTTTTTGTTTTCATAGAATGCATACTATTTTTTCTCGTTTGCACAGATAGATATTACAACACATATCTGCCCTGCCTATGTTGAAATTTGTCTGCATTTCCTATGATAAAGCTCCGGTATCAATTCTGCTTATTTATTTTTTGAAGATTGTTCTGGATATTCTCTAGAATGATACTATACAAAACTTTAAAATAAAGAAAAAAATGTCAAGTATTGTACTTTAAAGGAAATAGTGCACTTTGGAACCTTCATAAGACACTAGAATGTTGGCATGAAAACTTTCAGAAGAGGTGGTATGTTGTTAATATTGATTATGGATTTACTGAAAAAGCCAAATAGTGCCAGACTCTTATATGGAAGTGTCTTGGTTTGATTCCACATTCATACACAAAACCAGCTGTGTGACCTTGGGCTCTCCTTCTGAACCCTCACAACCTTACCTGCATCACAGGGTATCTGTTGTGGGGAGAACAGAAAGTTTGTCAGCCACTTTGAATCCCCTTAAAGAGTGAGAAAAGTGGGATATGAAAGTCCTCCTCCTCCTCCTCCTCCTCCTGACAGAAATGAAAACTACCATGGTTAAGTCCCCTGAAACCCCTGAGGCAGCATTATTACTATTATTATGATATATGTGGAACAGCAGTAGATCTTCACCTGGCTTTTCAAAGGTGTTATATCTGATGCCAGACAGTATCTGAAAGAGCTGCTATGATTATTAGAAATGCTGTGGGATGAGAGTGAGAAACATTCTGTTACAGTGGTTTTGTTGCAACCTGCAGGGATGATGTCAGAGAATATTATTGGGTGGTTGTGCCTCAATGGCCTGACAGTTGAGCTGTGCAGTCTGCCGGGGCACTCTTTTATCCCTAATGCTATTTAGCAGCTGTTGGGAGAGGTCTTTAGAAGGTATGGAGTGAAATATCACCAGTATGCAGAAGATACCCAACTCTGTTTCTTCATCACTTCTGAGTCAGGATAGACTGTGAATATCCTGAACCAGTATTTGGATGCAGTGATTGGTTGACTGAGAACCAATAAACTAAAGTTGAATCCTGACAAGATAGAGATTTCTCTGTGGGTGGTTTTCATGGTCAAGTAGTTGGGAGTTTGCTTTGTTCTAGATTTGGTTGCAGTCCTGCAGAAGGTATGTGGTTTGGAGGTGTTGGTTGAGTTATTGTCATTGGAGACCTGAGTGACATTTCTGACTAGGAGTGCCTATTACCAGGGTCTGCTGCTGTACCAACTACACCCATACTTGGATGGTGATAACCTGGCCACTGTTGTTTATGCACTGGTAACCTCATACTTTCACCATTGTAACATACTCAATGGGGAACTGTCTCTATATTTGGTTTGAAAGCTGCAGCTACTGCAAGATGGGGTAATCTGTGTTCAAGCACCTAAACTGGTTGCCATTTACCTTGAATGTGGCCCATTAGCTATCTTTGGTATACAAGGGACCCCTTTACTTGGCAAATTGCCTCTCTCAGTATAAGCCTGTGAGATCATTGAGATCTTCATTGGAGGTTCTGCTGCAGTTACCACCAATCACTGAATATCATCTTATGACTATCTGCAGTTGGGGCTTTTCTGTGGAGGTACCCCCCTCTGAAATAATTTCTCCTCTGAAATTTTTAGGCTGCCTACCCATCTGGGTTTTAGATACTTTAGGTATCTTCAAGTCTAGAATAAGAACATAGAAGGCTAGAACAAATAATGCTTTGTTTTGATGAAATAACATAACATCTAATAAAGTATTTAATATTCTTATTATGCTTCTTTTAAAGGTTTTTTGACCTTTTTGAAAAATGCAATGGTTATAAATCTGGGAAGCTAAAATTGAAAAAGCCAAAGCAATTACAGGTATATTTTTAAAGAATTTATTTTTTAAAAATAAAATTATCTATGCTTTTAGGAGACACTAATGCAATTTGCTATTCTTTGTAGGAAGTTCTTGATATTGCAAGACAGCTGTTAACAGAGTTGGGGCAAAATAATGACTCTGAAATTGAAGAAAGCAAATCTAAACTTGAACAGCTCAAAACAGTGTTAGAGATGTAAGTATCATTCTTGCTGTCATTTAATTTTTAAATTCCATCTAAGGGAAAGTAGAGGTCCAGTCTGTGTAAGAGGTTTTGGTACACAACTGTTGTCTATGAATTTTTAGATAAGTTACATGATAAATACCTTAGTTTTTCTGCCTGTTCATTCCATGTTCTAGAAAATTGTGCTGTTATTACTCTGCTTAGTACCATAAATATGAAAAATCTTATTTTCAATTTTTATACCTCAGCTTTGACTTAATCTTTAATAAGTGAGATTTGTTTCTAGGCCAGGTGTCGTCTGCCATATTTATTTCCATTTAAAAGCAATTTAGTAAACAGAGTGCAAACCTTTGTTATACCTGGTGAGAAAGTGCCTTCTTACTCATGTATTTTTATTTTATAGTTGTTACTGTGCAGTTACGTAGAATTTTAATTTATTCCTGTTTAGTTCCTAGTGCTCTTAGAGCTATATTAACCCTGATCTTTGACAGAAGATTCCCAATTATATTAAGATAAATAAATGCATTTATGAAGCAGGACTTTTAATTATTTTTAATGGAATCTAATAAATGCTAAATACATGTTAAATCAATATGGAAACAAATGGTTGTCTTACAATTTATGCATAATTATTTTACTTAATTTTCTCAAATTGTTTTCCTCCCGGATCTGGGTGTTGTTTTCTTTGCTTGCCTTGAACGTGCTCCAGACCCTGTTGGGCTCATTGTCCTGTTGTAATGACGCTTTGAATAACACCACATACTGGTCTTTACAGCTGCCTTGCAGTGCTTTTATGACAACTTGTGGGCTATTACAGTCTCCATAAAGGTCAGTGTAAGGTCATAAAAATGCTACAAAGCAGCTATAAAAAGGCCAGTGTGGCTTTTACATAAATGCCTGCACACAGCAGTAAAATTGCTGCAAAGTGGCAGCAAAAAGCCACAGCACTTTTTATGTAAAGCCCTGCAAGTGGTCATAAAAGTGATACATAGCAGCTGTAAAAGAAGGCTCTTCTGAACCAGTGAGGTACTCTGAGCCAGCCTGGAGAATGCTGGGGCTTGGATAAGTGCGAGCCAAGACACAGTTTGGTGGCTTGTGCACAACTACACCATTTTAAGAATTTAATCTTTTGTATTTTAATCAGTTGGTACCTTTTCAAACTGTTTCTGTTTTTCTTTCTGTTGAATCACCGAATGCCAATTTGTGCAAATTTATTTGATGTGGCAACTGTAACTCTGTTTTTGGACTGATTTTAATGCATGGTGTGACTTGTTTTGAAACCCATTGGTAAAAGGAGGGATATAAACTTAAGGAAAGAAAATAAAAAACCGAAAGAGATTTGCAATGAGGGAATGTGTTATCCCAATTCTTCCTGCAGAATAGCACTGCTTAAAAGTCAGGATGTGCCAAACTGCAGTTCATAGGACATTTGCTTCTTACTCAGAGAGGCCTGGGACTGCCAGGTGCCTTATCTGATATCTCCAAACTCTTTATGGCACCCAGGGCCTCCTCAGGTGTAGGTGAATTCTGTGCAAAAAGGTGTAAGAAACCTGTCTCTCTGTGAAATGTGCCATTATGCTTCTCTCCATCAGTGGGATTGCATTGTGAGCAAGCATGGTGTTGTTGTAGAGGTGCTCTGGGATCTCTGTACCTGTGTGATGACATCACCTTTGGTTCAGTGCAGCTCTTCCCATAGAGAGGAACATAATGGTGGTGGGCATGTTTCACAAAGAGATGGGTTCTTCATATCTTTTGCATGGGGCTTGCCTGCTCTTGAGATGGTCCTGCACAAACTGCTACAAATTCTGAAAATTTGCAGCTTTACACTGCAGATGGAAATTAGTAAGGTTAAGGAAAAACTTTTCCCCTGATGCTGAGGGTGTGTTTATTCAGAAAGTACCTCCCATTTTTGCCCTGTAATTGCAACATAGAGTAGCATAGTACAGTCTATGGATATATGTTAGAACAGTATTTGAAGTGTGCTCATTCATCTGATCACATTTCCTATCCATTTTTAATTTTCTTCTGTGATCTCTTATTAGGTATGGCCATTTTTCTGGCATAAATCGGAAAGTTCAGCTGACGTATCTCCCTCACGGTTGTCCTAAAACATCTAGTGAAGAAGAAGGTATTGTCATGCCAGCTAATTCCTGCACATTTCTGCCTAAAAGTTGATCTTTGTGTAAAAGTATTTTGTTTAACAGGTGTTTTGCTAGGAGATAAAAACTGATGAATACCTTTTAAATTGACTAATAAGAAAAGTGTTGCGTGTAAGTACAATATATTTTAAACTTAATTCTGAGCTTCTCTGGTCAAGAACTGAAAAGCTTGCTATCCTCAATATGTTTATTAGGAATTCAGCCCATTGTCCTCTGACAAAGCTTCTGAATAAACTTGGCATAGGTTTGTGTTGTAAGAAATATATTTGACTTTTGACTTTAAATGTCAAATACCACCCTCTTGTCCTTTTATTTAAAAAAAATCCCTTGATGCTTAGAAATGGAAGTGCCCTCTTCTGGATGGGATGCTCTGTATTGGAATACACTCTGTCCCAAGTTGTGTCAGATTGCTCTTGGTATGGAACAAGACCCATCAGCATTAGGATAGCCTGTTGCACGTCAGCCTCCATGCCATCTTTAAAGCTCCTTTCAGCTTTGGAGCCTGCTCCAAATACTCCCAAGGCCACAAACAAACATTCCTGAACTTTGGAGCTTGTGGAGCAGGTGAAGTCTTTCAATGGTGTGCTTTGTGGTGCTGCCAGAATAGGTTCTCTGTGGTATACTGCAACATAGAGGAGTGAAAGATAGTGTTTAAGGGCTCCCTTAGACAGAACCAGCATATGGAGGGGATGCCTATAGAATGGACAATGGACCAATCTACTGGCAAGAGGGGAAATGGCCAGAACTACAAACTCATCCCGCTACCTAGACCAATTACCATAGTTGCTTAGGTCCATAAAAAGGTTTACAGAGGGTGATTTTTCTCCCCTGATTATCTCCCAGCAGCTCCCTAACAGACTTTCTCATTAATAAAGTGCTCTGTTGTGTGCAGTGTTAACGGAGAAGGGGAGAATGGCTGAACATTAAGTAGGAATTGGCTCACGGAAAAGGCCTTTATCAAGGTTTGTGTAGAAGGATAAGAAACTATCTTGTACTGAATCATACTGTTAACCTAGTTCAATATCTGTTGCCCAGACTAGCAGGCACTTTGCAGAGTTCATCCTGGAGATGGTAGGAACTGAATCTGGGACCCTCAGTAGCTTTACTATTAGGATACAGTCTGTATCCTTATGCCACAGGCCATGCCATTTAGGGAGCAGCCCACAGGAGTTACAGTAAAATCATACTATCCTCACTCTTTAAGGTATTTTACTGGATCCAGCTCTAAAAAGTTATTCGGATTTCCCAACAAATTATAAGAGGTCTTGTCAGATATTTGTTGCAGCTCATAAACCTAGGTAGAACTATGTAGTGTCTCGCCTTATCTTGGTTTTATTGGTTCATTACTGTGTGTTACTGTATTTTATATGCACTTAGATAACCGCAAAGAGGAACCTTCTCTACTCTTAGTTCTAAAATGGGGAGGAGAATTGACACCTGCTGGTAGAGTTCAGGCAGAGGAACTAGGAAGAGCTTTCCGGTGCATGTATCCTGGTGGACAAGGTATCTTAATTTTCGTTGTTTGGGTAGCATAGAATATCATGTCTTTAAGCAAAAAAGAAGCAGATTATAAGGCCTCCTTTCTCCATTTGGCAGGAGACTATGCTGGATTTCCTGGGTGTGGCTTACTTAGACTACATAGTACCTATCGGCATGACCTCAAAATATATGCTTCTGATGAAGGAAGAGTTCAGATGACTGCAGCAGCATTTGCAAAGGTACTATGAGAAAGTTTAGGGATGCTATACTGAGAGAGAGAGAGAGAGAGAATGAGAGAGTAGAAAATCAGACTGATTTTACAGTGTGCAAATTCTGTTTAAACAGAATAATGAAGCAGATTTTTTTCATTTGTTACCAGACCATTTTACTACAGATTGTTTTCTTTTTTATAGTGTCATGTTAGTATTTCCCTATTAGTGTAAGTCTATACCATAAACCTATTAGTCTCCAGAGGCAGAAGAGTGAAGATGCTTTAACAAAATTAAAATTGTGTTAAAAGTATATTAAAAGAACACCACTTCCTATTTTAATTTCTTAAAATCAGGTAGTAAACTTTTCAATATATAGGCATTTTGAATAAGAAATGGAATGAATATTCTGAGTATACTAATATATTCTTACATTTTGAGTAAGTTCAGTGCATTGATATGCAAAACTGCTTTGGCATTGGTCCAAACTATGTGATAAGCAGTAGATGCACAGCAGTTTTAGAGGAAGTTTGATTCAGTATGTGATGCCTCAGAAGAGCCCCCTTATTGACTGATGGCTCTAGCTGGTGATCTGAATGATTCTACAAAGGACCCCAAAGACAGCTCTTTGAGGGATCAAGAGAAGGATATTGAAATAGATTATCTGTTGGTCTTTTATGTTATTTTCCAAAATTTGTCTCTGAGGATGAACAACCTTGAAAGAGTAATGGTAATTAAAAGAGTTCCCGTCGGAGTTGGAGGCTTTTCTTTAATTTCTTTATACAGTATGTTCTTCTTCCATTATATTTATACAACAGTTAGCCACAAAATTCTAAACAAAGTTAACCAAATTTTGTACCTATTTCAAACTGAAATAGTTGCCCTTGTAAGAAATTCTTCTCTGTCTTTCTGAAGTGTTTTGGGATGTCTGTCCAATACAGAACTTATCATGTATCTATTTATTTTGTAAATTCTGTCTGAAAATAGATACAGATTGTTCCTCAGTTTGCTTATTACATGAACAAGACTGCTATGTATACCTAATTTAGTTATTTAAAACATCCACTTATTCCTGTCAAAAATTCCAAAGAGATTTATAAAAATTAAAAACAAGATAAAAGTGATTAAGGCAACTGTATATGAAAACATTCACACACACTAGGAATGCCTGGGGAAATAGGTGGGTCTTCAGCAGGTGTCTAAAAAATTTAATGGTAGGTAGTGTCCCACAAACATCTATTTTCCTTCAGTTCCACACATTCCCTTCCTCAGGTTCAGGTTATCTGTTTTGTACTGAAGATCCATTACTGTTTTTTCTCTCTCTATCCAGGGACTCTTGGCATTGGAAGGAGAGCTTACTCCTATTCTTGTCCAAATGGTTAAAAGTGCTAATATGAATGGTCTGCTTGATAGTGACAGTGACTCTCTTAGCAGCTGTCAACATCGCGTGAAGGCCCGCCTTACTGAAATATTACAGAGAGATAGAGACTTTACAGCAGAAGACTTTGAAAAGGTTAGTTTTCAAATTAGTATGTGGAGCTTTATATGCAACATGTGGAAAACTGTTGGATTACGGAGGTATGGGGCAATGTCTTGGAATTAAAGAAACAAAGGGAAGTGAATACCAACTACTCGAAGGTTTTTATCTGTCCCTCCCAAGAAAGACATAGTGGCAAGGAAAAGCCAAGAGTGACCTTGTCTCCTGCACACAGAATGAATATCATCAGCCTCCCCTCCTCACCCCAAAGACAAAATGTTGCTGTGCATGTGTGCAAAGCACAAAAGAGGTGATTGTTTTCAGTAGTTTCTTATGATCATGTTTTCAAATCATTTGATTGTATGGCAGATCATACATTTTCAGAAGCTGTAAATAAATAACTTCAAGATTTGCATATTAATAGCAGTGGCTTCTAGGCTTTTGTTATAATAAAAGTCCAAAGCTCAGTAGTAATATAGATACTGGAAAGACTATAAGCAAAACAAAGGAAGACCTATAAATGTAGTTACTCCATACTTTACTAAAATGCAACTTACCATAGTTGCTGGCGTATGCAGCTGCATATAAGACTCACCCCCTTCTTTATACATATTTTTAAGAAAATAATCATTTAAGACACTGAATGCAGGGTATGAAACTTGATTCTGAAAATGTTTTTCCTGTTTTTATATTTTTGCCATATTTTTATCTTATTGAATAATACTCTCTTAGACTGATTCTCTGCTTCTCTCTTCCTTGTTTGGCATTTCAGCTTACTCCTTCAGGTAGCATTGCTCTGATAAAATCAATGCAAGTCATAAAAAATCCTGTTAAGACATGTGACAAAGTGTATTCTTTAATTCAAAGTTTAACATCTCAGATCAGACAACGGATGGAAGACCCAAAGTTTGCAGGTAAGCAGACCTGTTCTTGTAGTGACAATAAATATCTCATTGTTAATCATCAAGATTGTCACTTTATGATTTTAGAAAATTGTAAGAATTTTAAGTGAACAGTATCATTTAGTGAAAGAAAAAAGTTATCCAGCACCAGTATCATCCATGTGAAAAAGTAATTGCTTCCATAAGTACCAATTTGAACTCATAATTGGGTTCAGTCAGACTAAATACACCCAGGCTTCATTGCTGCCAGCCCTGTTGAATCCAATCATCACTTAAATAGAACATCTGCAACAATGTACAGCGGGCTAAAAGGTCTTAATAAACAGCACATTATGCTGCAATTAAAAGGAATTCTGGAAGAAATGAGAAAGAAAGTCAACAAGGTTAAGTCATTTCTGAAGCTCTGGGACTCCAGCAAACTACAGTGAGAGTTATTATCTTCAAATGGAGAAAATTTGGAACAGTGATGACTCATCCTAGAAGTAGGTAGCCTACCAAAATTTATTCACGTGCACATTGATGACTGAACCAGGAAATCACAAAAGAATAGGGGTATACACGAATGCAGTTTTCAAATTTGTTTAGTAAAGAATCGAATATTTAAAAATCCGAATGTATCCGAATAACGGAAAAATAAATGTTCGGACATTTGATTTGATACATATAAGTACAAATAATTTGGACATTCATATCTGTACAAGTACATACGCATGTCATATGCATCCTGTTTTCATCCTGTACAGATGTGTACGGGATGCGTACAGATACATACAAGATGCATATGTACCTGTCCAGATATGAATGTCCAAATTATTCATACAAATAACTCAAGATATTTGTACTAGTTCAAATTCGGAAATCTGAATGTCCAGACATTTGATTCATATATGAATGTCTGAATTTGTACAAATAATGAATATTTCGAATATTCATATGCATTCCTACAAAAGAACCAAAATGATCATATAACAATTGTTTCTGATAAGGACAGTGTTGATTATGCCACCATTAGAAACACACTGGTCAAAAATTGTATCAATGAGAGAGTTGCAAGCACATTTCATGGAGATCCTGTGGCAGGAATTTAAGAGGACAATTCAAGCTTGAAAGCCCTCTGGTATGGCTGAATTAAAGCAATTTCGCAAAGGAGAGTGGGCCAGAATTCCTCTACAGTGATGTGAAAGATTGATCTCCAGTTATTGGAAGTGTTTGGTTTCAGTTGTTGCTACTAAAAGTGGCACGACCTGTTATTGAGCAATCAGTGATATAGGTGTTGGATAACTCTCCCTCCAATAAATGTATTGATCATTTGAAAGCTGTATTTTGTTTTTACTCAGGTTGTCTTTGTCTCATGTTTATTTTTGTTTAGAGATCTGAAACAAGTAAATGTGACAAACATGTAAAAATTGAAGAAATCAGGAAGGGGGGAAACACTTTTTCATAGTACTAGATAGTGTATGTACAGAGGTTCACCAGGTTGATGTGACAACAAACATTCATTAGTTTTAGATAGATGTATGCTTTGTAATCCTTCAAATATCATACTTTCTTATTTTGAAATTGTTTAAAATTATTTTATTCAGTTTTGATAATTCTTTATTAACAATTGTCCACCTAGATATTCAACTTTACCACAGCGAAACATTGGAATTAATGCTGCGTAGGTGGGCCAAGCTTGAAAAGGACTTTAAAACAAAGAACGGAAAATATGACATCAGCAAAATCCCAGATATCTATGACTGTATCAAATATGATGTCCAGCATAACGTCTCTTTAAAGTTAGAAAATACCATGGAATTATATCGACTATCTAAAGCATTAGCTGATATTGTGATACCACAGGTATGTATCTTGCAGCTTCTCTAGAAATATAAGCCACTGAAAGAATTAGATATCTTAATATTTGTACTCACTAATTGTATTATAATAAAGTTAGCTAGTTTTGTAGACTATAACTTTGTATGAACTATTTGCATGTATGAAGAAAAATGGTATTTTTATTAAACTGGGGAGTTAATTTATCTCCCAGATAAGGTATCACCTGGCTTTACAAATCTTTTGACAGACATAGGGTTGGGGTCACTGATTTGCTGGTTGCTTCTCTCTCTAGACAATGAATGAGAATGGAAAGTCTTAGCACCCTTAGAAGTTCTAGGTATACTGGATCAGATCCAGACTGATCATAAAATTGCACACGGAGAGGTTCTGTTACATTTAGTTCTATAGGGCTTGCTTCCAAATGAAGTGAGTAATGAAGTTACTTGCTTGATTGCATTTTAATCATTATGAAGTCTATGACAAAGTATTTTTAAGTTAATGAGACTTACACAATTATTACCAGTGATTTTATCAGGTCAGTATGCAACATCATAATCAGCAAGAGATATGCAAAAAAAAATTGCATTGAAATGTTTCACACTTGAAACAAGATTTTGGAAGGGTTCGAAACAAAACATTCTTTCAAAAAGGGCTTTTTCTGAGTTTGGAACCAGGTCCTGTTTCATCAGAGGACATTTCTGCATTTAGTCTTATTCTGGAATCCTGGATTAAGAGCTTGCTGTCTGAATCCCTATACCAAGATATATTTCAGGATAAGTCCAAGTGCAGAAAAGGCTAGACCTAATTCAGTGACCTAATTCAGATTCTTGGCCCCTTCAAGTCCGTGTTGTGTGTTGCTGGTTCCTTTTGGCTGCTTGCAGGGACAGCACTGGGAAAATTTAATCAAAAGACAGTATGAAGTCACAGCAAAAATGTAGTTTCCATTGTTTGTTTGAATTGTTTCCTTCCATTCGAGGAATATGGTATTACTAAAGCAGAGAAACTAGAGATTGCTAAAGGTTATTGCAATCCACTACTGAGGAAAATCCGGTCTGATCTTCAGAGGACTCAAGATGATGACACAGTCAACAAGCTTCACCCTTTGTAAGTTTTTTATTTTGCCTGAAAAACATGGTATCATTGATCTATTCTGAAATAGCAGTTCAACTTTTTGTTCAGTTAAGCTATTAAATGTCTATCCCTAGCTTATATGCAGGACATTCGAGATGTGCCTGAATAGTATTTGGATTTGTTCTAAGATTGGAATAGATGTTCCAACAAAACACACAGAACATACTATAGGGAACAATGGGAAACTGTTCTGGTCTCTCTGTTTCTTAAAGTTCAGCACTTTTCATATGGAGCCATGGGATCCCCAAATTTCCCCATCTTTCTGTTCCTACTCCCTTCCCCTAAACTGATCTGTCAATCAAAAAGATTGTTACCCCTGACAAAACAGTTTGAAAAGCAACAAACCAATCAGGTGACCATCTCTTGCAATTGAGCCAATCCAGAAGGAAACAATCTTGAGTTCCATGTTTATTTAATAACTGCTGACTTGCTGAATCAATTTGCCCTGAGTCAAACTTGGATGAGTTCAGAATCAAACTAACCAATCAGTATAGTTTACTGCTAAACTGCTACTCATTCTTAGTGCATTCTTAATCCTCGCACTATTTTTGCTTAGCAATCTGCAACACAAGAGGCTGTTTCCTGTGGCTCTCAACTCTTGATTTTCCCCCTCATTATGAAACGCCAGATATTTGGCTGGCATCTTCAAGTTGCAGGATGTAGTTTAAAAACATTTGTGAAGGAGAGCAATCTTTTTTTAAAAAAGCTTATTTTAGGATTTATAAAGGAGGGTAAATTTTGCCAAGAGTTGCTAGGAGTTTGGAAAAAACTGGGTGTGGACACAGAAACTGCTAGTGGGGGGAAATGGACTGGAAAGACTCCAAAATGAAGGCAGAATATCAGAACAAAGTACCCTGGATTGGGATTCTCTCTGCCTGCCCGAAGTTCCTACATCAGTTCCTGGTGGCAGTCTCTCACTCTCAACTGGCACAGAAGATCCATCTCGCCAGAGGGGAATGGCAAAGAGGCATTTTGGTGAGGTTTTTCTTCAGGTCCTCTCAGTAGCCTCTTCTACCCTACTCCACAACTGATGAGATGAAACTGTGTATGTATGTATAAAATACTTGGGGACTTCTAGATGAGTGGCATAGAAAAATATACAATAAATAAACGTCCCTTAAAGTCTTACATTTTTTCTAATATTGCTTAAAATGTACTGTTCTGAGTCAGCATCTTCCAAGGTCAAATAGTTTTACACATCCCTGAAGCTGTTACACAAGCCTTGTTCTCTTATTCTTAGAATCCAAACTTCAGTTTAAGAGAGAGGCCTAAATTAAGTGGATTACAATAAATCTGAATTGTGTGAACACTTGAAATTATCATACTGTGTCAGAATGCTGAAATACATTTTAAGTTATTTGACTTGCAATGCCACAAATTTTGTGCCTATATTCTGTTCATTTCCTTAACATGTTTTGCTCTTAGGTATTCTAGTGGGGTTATGTCTCCTGAACGTCACGTCCGAACTAGACTATACTTCACCAGTGAGAGCCATGTCCATTCTTTGCTATCAACTCTTCGCTATGGTTCCTTATGTGACGTAAGTGATCTCCTTTGCTGGCTTTGTTAGTCTTATCCTGTACAGAAGCACAATGAATAACAGTAAAGGTCTTGAAATGTTTCTAGTTGAGGTTTGTTTTGTTACTTTAAAATTAGTATTCTCAGTAGATAAAACACTGGAGGACCCCGAGTACGACTGGATTAAATTCGCCATTCCATAGGTTCCAGCAGAGGAATTTTAAAGAGGCAACAGCTCGTCCTTCCCCAGTTTCTCCTCTGCCGTTTTGGTGTTCCTACAGATGCAGGCAAATAGCATGAAATTGGATGATACTGTAAACAGAGTTATTTTACTGGAACAACTGTGAAGCAGCTTTAGACAAAATGAACTGTGTCATTCTCCACCGGCCCTTCCAATTGGGAAAACAGTGGATTATCCTTGCTGCACAACCCCTGCATGACCATTAGATGGTGCTTCTTTGGGCTGCTTATATAGCCCAGTGCCACCGCCTCCTTCTCAGTATCTTCAGTCGCTCACTCCTACACGATGGGGGCTGCACGCATGGAAGTGAGCCTCGAAGATCGCTTTTGCAAGGCAGACTTTCCTCATTTGGACTTTCCTGTGATGGCTGGCCTGGAAGAAGTCCTGCTTGCCCCTCCTGGCTGGGAGGAGGCTGAAGCATTTCAGCGCTTTGTGCAGTGCTGCATCAGGGCGTCTCCGGAGCTCTTTCCCTTCACTGATGACTCCGGGGGCTTCCAGAAATGCTGGGGATGGCCTCCAGGCACGGTGGCAAAACCGAAACCAGCCGCCTGCAGGGACCGCGCGGCCGGAATTGCCGGGTTGGTCTGGAGAGGAGGCCCTGGAGGCTGTGCCTGCTTCTTCCGTGGAGGAATCTGGGTGAGAGCTGGCCGCCCGTCCCTGTTGGGAGTTAGGGCAGCTGTCCTTCCCCACCCCACCCCGCTCTCTCATAGACTTCCCATTGATTGGCCGGTCTTGCCATTAGTGATGGGAGGGGAAGCAGTTTTACCCCAGCCTTCCCCCGGGTCTCTTGATGGTTTGGAAGGCGTCCTTTTCTAGTAACGAGCCCTTCCCTTCTGTCTTACTCTTGGCTCTGCAGGGAGTTTGGAGAGATGGAGGCTGGTTCTCCTGGGGGCCCTGGACCGCATGAGTCATGTGGGGATGGAGGGGAGACAGAGGCAGTTAACTTTTTTGAGATATGTGCCTGATTTTGGCTTTTTATTGAATTTCTTTTCAGAGTTTGTTCTGTCCCTGATTGTACTCCTTGTTTCCTCATTGAAGCAGTTTTTAGCCATTTCCATGCCAATATTTGGTCAGATTTTTTGCCAGAATCATACGTAAATAGACTTGCTTTTCCAGTTGTTGATCTGAGTTTAGATTGTTTATGTTTTATATTCAGTCTTCTGTGACTCTGTTGCTTTAATGAACTGTCCTTTACAAAATCAATCAACAAGAATTCCTTCCTTTCCTTAATGCTGTAATTTAGGCTATGTATTTCTGCTTGAACAGTTTGTTTTATTGGTAATAGTCCTCTTCCACCTTTATTCCTAGGCAAATATAACCCGTGAATGTCACTTCCTGGGGGAAGCGCATGATGTATAGTAAACAATTTCCTTGTTTTTTGCTCAGTATTGCCCAATTTGGCTTGTGTCTAATAAATTATCCCTGCAGTGTACCAAATTGCAAGCATCGCCCAGGTGTTTATTACTTTAACAACATTTCTACCATTTAGCTTAGTATTTTTCATACTCATTTTATGCACCTAGTTTGATTTAGTATTTCTGTAATCAGAAGCTTCCAGTAATCCCAAGTCCTTGTATCCTCCTCACACTAATCATTTGGTGATATTCCATTTGTTAACTGTATTCCATTTTATTTATCATTTTACAGCCTTTAAACCCAGTGCTGCATATTTCTCCAGGCCAAATGCCATTCATAGATCCTTAGTAAAGATGGGGACTGTATTTAGCAAAGAATTAATTTCAGTCTTTGGATTTTCAAGTAGTTTTGAGTTGTTTGTGTATAATAAACAGGGTTGTTGTTGTTTTATCTCTGCCTTGAGAGCTAATACCTATACTTCATTTAAATGTGGAGTCATTGCCAGTTTGTATAATAGAAGTGATAGCAAGTCAACTTGGAATATTCTTGGTCAGATTTTTGCTCGTCCCAGTATTTCATCATTTGTTACAAGATTTGTTTTCCATGAAGTCATTGCCTCTTCCAAGAATTGCTTTTATTCCAGCAAATTCCAAACACTTTAAAATCCAGCTATGGGGAAATGACTCAAATGCTTTTTTGTAGCTCAATTAGAAAAAGATCATTTTGTTTCGAGCAAGGATATATTGAATCAGCCAAAATTCTCTCAGCTAGTTGAGTGCCATTGGCCTGCAGTTGTAAGGATCAGCTTTTTCCTTATTTTTCAGTATCAGAAAAGTCACCCATTCTATTGTTATCCATTTATCAATCCATAGTATTTGCAGGAGACTCTTCAATACCATTGCTCGCCTTGATTGGAAGCTTACCATTTTGCATTTTGATTCTGCCTTTTCTTACAACATTTGGCATTTTCCTTCAAATTATTTCACAACTTTTTTTGATCTATCATGCCTTTTTGTTCTATTCTGTATGATCTTCTCATATTATGTTACAATTTCCAGTTATGTACCTTATCAAACCTTGCAGGTGCTTCATATTTTTATTGGCCATATTGAAGGCTTTTTTTAAATGAATGTGATTTGAGCCCAGGGAAAGGCCAGGAATAGTGAACTTGTGGACCATGTGATGATGTCATTACCAGTGTTACACAACCCTACCCCCCCTACCCCCGCGTGCAAGGCCAGCTAGGGAAGAGAACCTAGCTTCAGGGATGGACAGGGAGAATTCAGGTGAGTGCTGCTTTGCCTTTAACATGGGGCCTATTCGCATTTGGGTTTATTCTGGAATATATCCTGGAATAGGGGCCTGCTGTCCACATTGTGCAGGCCACAGCAGGCCCCAAGTGAGGCCTGCCAGAGTCTGCATTAGCATGCAGACAACCCTCTCCTATCATGATAGATATTCTAGAATATGGCCAAGTGTGAACAGGCCCATGTTCTCAGGTACAGTTCTCACTCACATCCCTCGCTTTCTCTGATGGCCATGGAGCTGTAAGGTAGAATTTCTTCAATTCCTACTCCTCTTTGGGCAGTTCTCATTTGATGAACCACAGTTTGACACATCTCTACCTAATAATAATTCAACTATAGCAGTAACAATTTTAATAGAATTCGCTGCACCATTATGGTGGCAGTGATGATAATTTAAAATGATACTGTTAAAGGTTCACAGTTTATGCCTGTGTTTTTCTGAAACAATATTGCACAGATTCTTATTTTAGTAAGACAGAATAAGGTTTTGAAAGTATTTCCAGAACAAGCCATGAGCTTCTCTGTATGTATCAGGTATCACAACAGACACAGGCTGTTTTTGTCTTAGTTTGGGGAAGAATTTACATCCTAAATAAAGGAAGTGAAATTAGTTTGCCTGCTAAAGTTCTGTAGAAGAGTATTTATGGGTTGCAGACTCAGGACTGTGTTTTTAACATGATGGTGATAGATATAAAAGACTTAAAATACTAAACAAGTGTTCTTATTTTGATGTAAGGAATCAAAAGATGAACAGTGGAAACGAGCTATGGATTACTTAAATGTTGTCAGTGAACTCAATTACATGACTCAAATTGTTATCATGCTGTATGAAGATCCTAACAAGGTAAGGAAATATTGTACTATGCAGAGAAGGTGAAGATGTTGATGATAATGCACAGCAACATGATTCAAATTATTTATCCATTTTTGTTTAGGAGCTTTCTTCAGAGGAGCGTTTCCATGTAGAGTTACATTTCAGTCCAGGAGCAAAAGGCTGTGAAGAAGACAAAAATTTACCTTCTGGTTTTGGATATAGACCTGCCTCACGTGAGGTAAAAAAAGATCCTTAGGAAATCTTTCTTATAATTATCTTAGCATAATAAAAATAATTGTGCCTTTTTGCCTGCCAACCTGATAGTCTGCATGCTTCAGATCAGCCAATAAAAGTTTGGTTTACACTATAAAAATATCTAGTCTCTAAAGAAATTTCTGAGTGATGCTGAATATTGAAACAGTTTAGTCTCACAGTGAATAGCATTATATGATACCATATTTTGGCTAACACAAATAATCTATTTTCCAACTTGAAAAATATCGAGTTTACAAAATGTTCCATCAGTTAAGGCTATAATTTACTTATGCATGTTTTGAACTTATTGACTCCATGGTGAAGTATGGTAGATACCATCAGGTACCTTATGAAGAAAGACTGTATTTGTGGCGCAGCAATAGTTGAAGATCTTTTTCATATCTTGCTTACCTGTTCCTTGTATTCCTCAATAAGAACAACTCATTTGGGCCCCCTTTAACAAATGTGTTCCACTGGAATGCAGAACATAAGCTGACTTACCTTCTGCAGGGAGAAAATGTCCAAGTGACATATTGGGTAGCTTTGGTTTCTGTTAAAGCTGGCTGACTTAGGAATTTATTCATTGAGTTGAATGGGGTGCCTTGTGAGGGTGGTGGGGACAAATCATGATGATATTTCATTTTTTAATTTTATCCTTGGATGTTTTATACCTTGTATTGTATTGCCATAGCCATGCATACCCTAAATTGGGTTTGTATAGCTGGCCATGTGCTCCCTCTTGCTGACCATGACCTGTCTGAGAAGATGTTGTCACAGGTGCTGTAGTGCCACTAAGGTTTAACACCTTCAGTGTTATAAAGGCAGCCATTGCCTTCATTTCTTGATCGGAAGAAAGATTAGGCAGCAGCTGATGCCTGTTGCATTACAATCAGGGCTTTTAATATGCCTCACCATCAGTTTGCTGATATTAGAGGCTAAATCAAGCTTCTTTGCTGGCTATTTGAAAGTATCAGAGACTAAGGTCGTCTTACAGCCATTAATTAGTGTAAGCTGTAATTATTAACAAACAGCACAAAGGTCAGCCTTGGTATCAGCCTTGGTGATTTTGTGACTGACTGCTTTCAGACAAAGAAATACATTTTAAAGCTGATATTTGTGTTGCTTTTCAGCTGCTGGCAGGCATCTTGTTTGTAACATGCAACCAAAAGTAAAATAAGCAAAGCCAGAGAAGCAAGGGCAGAACAATTAAAAGAAAAGAAAATCTGCTTGAGGCAAATGGCTTCCCTCCCTTGAGTAAGGCAGGGAAAATAATAGACAGAAACCAGAGGTAGTTAAGCTTGCTGTTTCCACTGTGAAATCAATAAGTAAGGGAGATTATTATAGTCTTTTAGCTACTGTAGAGTTCTTGTGAATTGTACCCTTCAGAGCAAAAGGACAAGGTGATTTTAGAAGGACATTTTTGGGGACGGGGATGGGGGCCTCTTGTGGCAAAATATTACTTGACATAAGTAATTAAATTTCAAATTTGAAAAAGTAATTTCCTTAAAAATAAAAATGGGATAAATTAGCTATAAAGCCTAATTGAACCAGTTTTGACCCACATACTCGGAGGGTTTTTTTCTATTAGCACTAAGTTGTACACTAAAAGTACCCATTAGGGATCGATTAAGAACCCATTAGGCTCAGAGCAGGAAGACCCCATTTCCACTGGAGACCCCATTAGCACCACATTTGTTTCAACCAGTTCTAGGGAAATCTGGATTGAATGGGTCATTCAGGACCTATAATCTGGATTTCCTGTAGACTGCATTAAAGGGGTCTACAATGGGGTCTTCAGGCCTCAAATTCAGATTATATGGAGCGCATTTCTACAGTGATTGCACAATGGGATCTGGGGGGGGTCGGGGGGCGCACCCATGGGGGTGGATGCGCCAAAACCCAGAGCTCTGAAGCCTGTGCATGGTCTCTGAAGCTGGCTCTGAAGCCGGCTCCAAAGAATAGCACAGGCTTCAAAGAGGACCGCACGCGAGAGCAATGCCAGTCCTACGGACCTTTGTCAGAGGCTCCGGAGAATCTTCAAAGTTTGCAGCAGATCACTCTGGAGAATCTCCAGAGCTGCACTGGAGAATCTTCGAAGAATCTCTGGAGAGTCTATGGAGATTGCATCCCCTGTCCCCCAAAAAACCTAGAATGACGGGCAGGCCCCAGATGGGTCAATTTGGATTCACCACATGGGTGCTTCAGCATTTCCCCTGTGGGCAGGCTAGCACCCATTGCTATTGTGTCCTGCACTGCACATGGGGATGCATCAGGTACCTCCCTTAATCTGGATCTACTAGATCTGGATTTGTTGAAGGACCCATTCCTTAGATCCGGATCATCTTAGATCCGGATTAAGGGAGGTCAGTGGAAAAAAACAAACCATAATGCAACTGGAAGTGTTTCAATTCTTCTTGAATTACCAAAATAAGTTTCTAATGCAGCGTTGCCAGGAGCATATCTATAGATAAAAGCCATAATTTTTAGCATTCATAAGAATTGTATCTGAAATTTGTATTCTCATGAAATATGCTTTTCTTGTGTAGAATGATGGTTCAAAGAAAAACTCCCATAGAAATGAGCATGATGAGGAATCAATTGTATATAAGAGAGATGAAACTGATCGATCAATAATGATGTTCAAGCCAATGGTATCGGATCCAATTCACATACATAGAAAGTCACCTCTTCCAAGACCCAGGAAAATTGGTTCATCGGAAGTAAGTTTTGTTGTTCAATACCTCTAACAGATATAGGCTTCCATATAGAAAGGTGGGGCTATTCATTTTCATAGTTCTCGTTTATTGCATGGCAAAATATATAGTTGTAGTTCTCCTAAGTCTTTAATGCTGCTTCAAACACTTCTATAAATTAATAACTAAAGGATAATCACATTTCAAAGGAATTTGGACCTGACTAATTTACATTGCTTGCATAAAAACTCCCAAGTTGTTTTTCAGAAGGAATAGTTTAAAGGTATTATTTTTGCAATTTTTGAAGATGTTGTTTAGTTATTTTTACCTAAAATGTGAAGCATTTTTTTCAAAAATCTTACATAAAAATCTTTTTGTTCACAGCTCTGAACAATAGTGCAGCACCAAAACTCACCCACCACCCACTTACCATGGCTGAGAACTGTCATCCTTAGCTGTCAGGGAAGGGGGCAGCTGTGAAGGTTGCACCATGCAAATTTTGCAGCCATTGGGGGGGGGGGAGGCTAGGTCCAGATTGGTACCATCTGTGCAGATGGTCCAGATCCAGCCTTTGCCTCCCCAGGAGCTGAATTTTCTGCCCTGCAGTGCAGAAACAGCCTCAGGATTATTGTGATGCATGAATGTTGACGCTGTTACATTTTTGCCAGGGATAAAACTAAATCTGTGTTCACAAGTGGCAAAAAAAAAAAAAGCTTGAAAACATCTTAGGAGGTGGTAAAATGCAACACTAGTGTTCTTATCCCATGTCCAGTTCATTTATAATGTGCTTTGAAAGTGCATTTTCTAAACTTTAGCAGTGCTCTGAGCACTGAGGTTCACAACTCTGAACCATCTTTGAGGCGCTTTCACAATGTGTTTTTCCTGCATATAAATGCAGGTAAAGATTGCAGGAAAAATTTAAAATGATTGAATGGTATCATTAAATAGCTTTTTTTTATTTGCATTTTAAGATCTATTCCACCCACCCACCCCCAAAACACATTCTTCTAAAGTCACACTGTGTCCTATATTTTAAATTTTATTTTTCCTAAATATACCTTGCCAGATTACAGGCACATCTTAAATGCTACTGCATCTTATAAGGCATAAAATATGGTACTTTTGTTGTTGTTCTCTTGAGGTTTATCATTAATGTGTGCCAATATAGGCTGCATGTAAACATCCATTACTTATATTCTGGAATATCCAAATGCAGCAGAATAAGTAAGCAATGACTGGATGCAGCTATAGATGCTGGAAAGCTCTAGGTATAGATAAGTATTTGCATACATTCATTGTGAGTTTTAACTTTTCTCTGAATACAAAACAAAATGCTGAATTAATGAGGTAGTTAGTTATTTAGATCATGATTCCAGTCTATTGACTTTTACCTAGAGAATTAACACATGACTTCACAATCAGATACTTCTGTGTTACAAGTGTTAGGCTGGTGAATGTCTGTTGTGGACAAATACAGTTCTGCAAGTTTAATCACCGCTTTGCAATCAGCAGACAGCCTGAGCTGTTCTGTTTCTTTTATTTTTTCTATAGTTTATCAAATCAAGAGATTTAAAAAATCCAGTTCTTTCTTTTGCTCTTCCTTCCTCACCCTTTTCCATCTTTCTGGTACAGATGTGGAGCTTAGTTACTGATCATAATAGTTTTTGTTACTGTATTATATGAAACATAATGTGTATTTCTGTAATATTATACCATTGTTAGGAGAGAAATCTTCAAAAAATTTGTTTTTGATGTCAAATAACATCCTCATAAACATTTGGATTTTTCCCCCCCAGCAGGCATACTCAGCATTTTCAAATTACATATCAGTAATTATTCTGTTTTTTTTAGTGTTTTTATTGGGTTGAACTTTGGATATTGGAAGATTAAGAGGGCAGTGTTAACCCCTGATTTGCTGGCTGAGGAAAGTTAGGATAAAAATGCTCCTTCCTCCTGCAGATACATTCAGGAAATGGGCAGTTAAGAGGGCAGAAAACGTGGTGCCCAAATGAACGGGTTAGTAGCTTTGACAATGCTGCCCCAGAAATGGCTGTATCCCAACCTTACTTGGGCTGAGACTGTCTTGCCGTACCTATCCACAGAATTGTCCTTGCTGTGGGTTTTTTGTTTTATTTTTAGTAGCAACACTAGACTGAATAAGATTTGGAATGGGCAACACTTGGATGGTGCTGCTTTCAAAAAGGGTAAAATTGTCTCTTAGTCTTCAGCCAATTTGGTTTTGTGGCTAGAGTTCTGGACTCATATGTCACAGTGATGGGATTTGATTCTGCACACCTCCATGAATCTAGCTGGGTGACCTGGGCTAGTCACAGCTCTCTTCTGAGCTCTCACAGCCCCACCTGCCTCACAGGGTGTCTGTTGTTGGGAGAAGAACAGAAGGTTTGTCAGCTGCTTCATGTCCCCTTAAAGGGTGAGAAAAGTGGTGTATAAAAGCCAACTTTCAAAATTTAAGCTCAACTTGACTTTTTAACAAATTAATAGGATTCCATTTTACAATCTTAAATATATAGCACTAAAAAGGGGCTGATCTTTAAATAGGATGTAAGGCAACAGATGGAAAAAAAATCTGTTCTGAATGAAAGTGAACAAAAAATGATTTAACTTATCCAGGTATAATTTCAGCAAGTAAGACTGATGCTGGTTCAGTTTGGCTGTGATGTTGCTTTATAAATGTTCGATGTGATTCTTGAAATGGTAGATTAGAATACGTGTGTAAATTTTGACAGTACTGTTGGTTTGCAAGCCCCTTGTAGGTGTTTTGTTGGGTCCATTTAGTTGCTTTATATAATTTAGGGAGGAGTGTGATGACTGATGGGCAGAGAGTTATGGCATGTGGGTGTGGTTTTCACTGGTGTGCTGTGTTAGGAAATGCCACAGAAGTGAAGGTGCTCACTTGTCCAATTTCCAGAGTTTTTTTTCTTTTGAGTGAGTGACTGAGTGGTATATTAATTGTAAAGAAACTGTAGCTAATAGTAGAATGGAGAAGAAGACCAATCAGTTTACTGATCACTCTCGCTTAAGTTTTTTTTAGGTTAAAAAAGAAAGAAGTAGCTGAAAGTTTCCATTTGCCTACATTGTCTGATATGATTATGGGGACATGGTTCATGATTGTTTAATGCTGTTAAAGCTGTGTTGAAAAGGGTGCCAACGAAATTGTTTTATTTTCTTATAATTTGGCTATGAATCTAACGTTGCATGCTTTGCTGTTTTTTTGCCCCCTTTCTCACTTCCAGGAAGAGAGCCCCCTGAGTGTGTCTAGCCCAGAGTGTATTGGTACCTGGCTGCATTACACCAGTGGTGTGGGTACTGGGCGTCGAAGGCGCAGATCAGGGGAACAAATCACTTCTTCCCCTGTCTCCCCTAAATCATTGGCTTTCACATCCAGTATTTTTGGCTCATGGCAACAGGTTTTTAAACTTTACTTCATTAAACATTACTATGCATTCCAAGCAGGAACCGACTGTCTTTAAAGGACATCTAATCCCTTGTTCTGGACTTTATTGAAAGAAAATTATTTCACCTGTCATTAAAATGTGATTTAAAAAAAAATAGTAGCAATTTTCAAGAATGCCTGGGGGGGAAAAAAGCAAGTGCATGTATCTTTGTTTTTGTTTTCCCCTACACAATTTTCACTGACTGTATTAGATTGTTGGGTTTTGAATTGGTTTCTTTTCAGCACTATAGAGAGAAGTAGTTTCCTACTCGAAACAGACCTCAGCTTTGGCTTAGTTGTCCTTTAAAACTTCTTAAAATAAAAGGCAAAAACCAGCATTCTGTAATTTGGTGGCAGGTACATTAAAATGGATTTCCAATAAATGGGAGGAAAAAAAACATTGATAATTGGAATGGGTCCCAGTGTTGTGATTCCACAACTGGAAATAGATCATATATTCAGTGGCCTGTTAACTGTGCAGGAAAAAAATCATTAATACTAATTGGTCATTTTCCCCACTCCTTAACTGGAGGTTTCTTTTTCTTCTTCTACTTAAAAGACAGAATTTCATCCAGTGTGATGTATAATATTCAGAATTTTGAAGGAATTTAGATAAATACTATATATAGATTAAAAGAATATAGACGAAGTATTTTCCAAAGAAAACATGCATATAAGGCTCATACTAAACAATGGATGATGTTCTGTTACCAGAGACCTTCTCTTCTTTTCAAAAGAATGTGTTATTTCTAATTCCTCTTGGAACTATAATGATCTTGAATAAATGAAAAGTTTTAAGTTGAAGGTTGTGAGCTTCAGAAATTTACCCTAATAGAGCCTGTGCATGGATCAGTGACTGATGGTGACTTCATCGGCCTGTCTATGTTTCCTCTTTTTTTCCCCTTCCAATACAGGCGCAGTATAGGAGTGTTCATTTGGTAAACTAAAAAGACACAACTGTCTGTGTTTTCCCTGTCTATCTTGGTGTCTCTTCTGTTTTTGTTGTCATGAATGCTTGCTTGTTCTACTTCATTGCAAGGTTCTCATGAGTGAAATGGACTTCCTTCTGCAATATTGCATGATCTTCCATTTTATTTTGGTATTTCTACTAACACATTGTATGGCTTATTAATATTTGTCTGTCTTGAACAGGCTGCTGTCTCAAGCTTAATGGATTCTTCAATTCCACTGGCCTATTTTTGTACTTATTTATTTGTTCCTTATGCCAGGTTCCTTCTGAAAACAACAGTCACTTCCGACCACCACGAACTATTGTGGAGCAAAAGACCAGTACTATAGGTATGTACATACTTGCAAGAATTTTCTTCCTCTCATAGTAGACTTTTCCAGCCCTTGAGTATCTACTGACAAGCTAGCATAACTTTAAAAGGTGAATCTTCTCTTTGACTAGTTTTTTTATACTTTACTAGAATCAAAATTTATTATGATGATGATTCTTACTATTACTGCTTTATAATGCCAATGTAAGATGCATCCTTTCCAGACTATTGGAGGACGAGAATTTGTCCTTAGAGAAATAGGATTAGTTGAACAGGTGCTTCTTGGATCAAAACATCATTCTTTCTTTTTCTTTTCTTTCCTATTGTCTGCCATGTTCACTTTAAAAACAATAAAGTTCTTTGCACTACCCAAAATTCCATCAACTACAGCTTTCATTGTATAGACTATGGTAGCTGATTCTTTTCAGCAAGCGTCACATATTTTAAAATAGGCAACTTGCCCTATACCACAAGGTTACAGGGTGGGTTAAAACCTGTACAAATAAAGTATTTTAAAAATGTTTTTGCTACCTATATTTTGTGCTCTTAAATGCACAGATGGGCAACATTTTTAGAAAATATTAAACAAAGCATACTTAAGTATAGATGTGTACATGTCTCTATCAAAGTATGTATTCCTTGAACGTACTTACTCTTTTCATATATAAAAAGGTTACATAGCATTAAATATAGTTTAAGATGATCAGTTTGTACGCTTGTCTATAAAATTCTGTATTCCTTGAATGTACTTACTAAAAAGGTTATCTAGCAACCTACATACATCAGGTGCTCTTGATTACTGGAGTTAAAATTTCCTAGTGTCCTTCAATTATTATATGCCCCTGTTTTCTGTGATATGCTGCATCATGGTTTATGAAACTAATCTGTTTGCAAACTTAAATGAAGGTATTATGTGATTCTGGAGCTTTTGCCGCAGATCAGACATTTATTCGTATTGGCTTGTGTTTCATCTGATGTCCTACTAATGTATTTTTAACTTTTGGCCATGGATAGTGATGACAGAAAAAGTGGATAAGTAGTTAATTGTTAGAGAGCAATTAGTGTGTGAAGACAGGCATTACCTAAGTGCTACTAAGATTAATTCTGTGTCAGTAAAAAAGTTCCTATTAATTGCACTTAGAATGGCCCTTTTTCCTTGCTTTATAAATTTGGCTTGTAGGAAAGTGCTAGTAAAAAAATTATGCTACCCCATTATTTGATCCCTTGATCAAATCCCAGTAATTATTATTTTATACATTTATATTCCACCTTACCTCTAAGGAGCTGAAGGCAGCATCTGTAATCTATCTCATTTTATCCTCATTACAACTCTGTGATGCAAGTTAAGACAGAAATGAAGTGGCTGGTCCAGTGTTACCCTGCATAATTTTGTTAAGTTGGGATTTGAACTTTTCATATGAAAAGTTGCCCAAGTCTGGTATTTGTAAAATTCAGTGCTACTTTGAAAAGGTTCAACCTCAATCTTGCCTCCCCCATTTGTTTTTATTTTATATTGTTTCCATCTGGCAATTTTTTAAAAAACTTAACAAGACTGGTAATAGGAAATAAAATGTCATTTATTAAATGTCCAGCCTTTATGTTGTATATACTGTAATTAATAAAGGGAACAGTAATTGTTTTGATGTAAGAGATATATCACAATCTGTGGTAATTACGTCCTACAAGTCCTACTGACATTACAAGCCTATTGTGAGCCTGACCAAGGCAATGCCAGAGGCTGCCTTTTGTGTGGTAAGAGCTATATGCTTGCATGTTGCATGCATCCCCAATGTGAATGGAAGAACACCTGGTTGCTGTATGTATTTTCTCTAACTCCCATCAGGGTCTCACTGTGCGAGCCTGTTTAGTACCTCAGTGCTCGGGGGTTCTTCAAGTGCACCTAACCTCCAGGATTATGCTCGTTTGCATCGTAAAAAGCTGACTTCTTCTGGCTGCGTAGATGGTATGTGCACCCTATCGCACAGGCACCTACACATACCCACCCATGTGCAGAATTTGACTTTGGAAATAAAGGAGTAGGCCTTAAATATACAGTTTTAGAAAAGGGGATCGTGTAAGATAGACACAGTCTTTTTTTGACTTGTTTTGCTCTATTCTTTAAAATACTAAGTTTAGAGACTCAACCTACACAAAACACCAAGAATTTAGAAAAGGTGCCGCTTACGGCTTAAATCTCTTGTTATTGTAACTGTTCCCTGAAATGGAACATGAATGTCAGTTGAGAACTAGAGAAACCAGGCAGTACATTCACATTCGCCATGTCCTGCAAAAAGATAGATATATATTTTTAAACAACTGTAACAAAAAATCAATATGATCAAATGCTAAATTGTGTCCTTTCACATAGAAACGCCAGTACTAGATTACTTTTACTGTTATCATATTTGTTAAAATTCGTGAGGGTAAGACACATGTACATTTGTGCTATTGTTAAAATCCGTCACATTAACATTTAATAATGTATATTTTTATATGCCAGAATCACAGGCTCGCAAGTGTTTGTTTTCTGTTCACCCCATTAAGCATCTAGTAATATCAACAAGCAAAGTTTTATCTACTTTTAAATCTGCTTTGGCCTATGCACTTTTCCCAGTCCTTCTGCATGTCACTTAATTCTAACCACCTTTTCATTTTCCTCTTCTGTCCTTTCTTGAATTATCCCTCCTTTGGTAGCTGTTTTGAATTTCAGGTACCTGTTTTTCTCTTTCTCAGACACCACACGTGGTTCTGCTGTTAAAAGGTTTTCTATCTCATTTGCTCGACACCCAACCAATGGTATGTTTTGCTTTTATTTAAAAAAAAAATCCCTTGATTCATCCCTTCCAAACCATGGGGTGTATAGTAATGACCACTATCATCCTTGATTACACCAGTGGATCACGTGGCCCTATGTTCAATGAATAAAGAATTTTATAATTTAAAGTCCCTTTCCCTTTTAATTTTAATGTAATTTTTTTTTAAAAAAAATCCACACATCCAAATCTTTCTTGGGAACAAAATGGCAAAATTAATCACCTTGTCTAATTATGCACATTCTTCCTTATAACTTGTGCAGTTACTTTGTTTAAAATGTTTCTGATCTAAACAGCTTGTAGTTCTTTCTTCATAATATTCTTTGTCTTTCTGCTGTGTTTTGGATATCTTTGACCCAAACCTTTGGAACTTGAATGTGAACTGTCTTTGCTCAGTCAGGCCGTCTATTCTAGTATTCTGTTTCCAAGAGTGACCACCAGATGGTGTTGGGAAAATCAGAAGTAGGATATAAAAGAAACAGTAATTCTCTCTTTTTCCCCAGCATCAGGGTGTGCTGCCTTGAATATGGAGGCCTCTATTTGCCTAATATAGCTAACAGAATTATGCATATTCTCTCTGAAGTAAACTTTTCATTAAAACTAGCATTTGCAGTCATCTGTCTTGGCACTACATGTAAAATCTAGCTTTAAAAACTTTGCTTACATTTCTAACAGTGAGCACGTAAACTGCTTGACTGTATGTAAATTTTTCTTCCTTTGTACAGGTGGCATAAGTGCTTTATTTATTGTGTTATCTACTGTTGTATTTTCATCTCAGAGTTGCTGGATGAACACAAATCTTTATTGTTGAACACTGGGAATTATCTTTTTTCACTTTTACAAAATTTGCGACTGAATTGGCTATGTGATCAGACACTTGATAGGTGAAACAGTAAAGTTGCCTTCAGTTACCTTTATCCTTACTTTTAAAAGCCTTGCTTTTTCTTTTAGAGTTAATGAAAAGGTAATATGGACTCTTGCTAACGCTACAGATCTGTATTTATGCTCTCAAACAAACCTGGGGCAAAGAAAACAGATCAATATTTGTTGTAGTCACAAGCTTTTGCAGACCTTTGCTTCAGTCATGAATCACAGTACAGCAACTCAGGTTAAGTACAAAATTCATACTGAAAATTAGAAATTTAAAATTAGGTCATCCAAGAGAAAGAAGCTTAGCATAGTGATGCAGAATATTTGGATCCTCGGGCTGGAGATTTAAAATTTATACAAAGTAGAAAAGAAATCATTTAAGTTGTTAGTAGCAATCTGAATACATTTTAATTAAATGTTGTGCGTTGATACAGATTGTTCTATTCCATTGAATGTTTTATCACATCTTTCACAATTTAGTGCATGCCACGTGTATTTCTTTGAATGCTAAATGTAGTTTTTGTGATAGCTGAGGATGTTCCAAGTTTTGAAAACAGAGGGGTGCAATCCCGCCTCTACCATTCTTGAGGCCCTCCCCTTTTGTCTGGCAAACATAACGCAAGAACTATTGATAAACTTCTAACCTATCTCAGTCTTCACCCTCCTTTCATCTTGAGTTTCAAGGAACGTGGTAAAACAAGTATCTACTGACAGTGCTTTACTTATTTTCTGGGCCTCTGTGCAGAACACCCAGACCTCTTTAGGTGCTGGTCGGTTTCCTCTGAGGAATTTCTAGGCGCCAGTGGTATGTCTTTATAGCTTTCAAATGTAAGACGGCAGGGTGGCTTTCTAAGTTGCTGCGCTAACCCTTTCATTGTCTTGCATTCTGACGGAAATGGGTATGTCGTGATTGGAGGTCAGAAGAGGGATGCAGTCTGATGCAAATAGCTTTTAAAAGGGAGGTATAATATCACAGAGAAAGAGGCTTTACAATGTTCATTTACACTTCACTAGTATTAGCATTTGTTTTATGGCATGTCTCTGATGCCTCACAATCCATAATAAAATTGCATGTGACTAGTTGGTCCTCATTCCCTAGATGGGCGTGACTGGAAGAAGTTAAGTGGAAATAGTACAGTATCAAGCGTCAGATCTGACTTTAAAAACACTGTTAGACACTAGTAATAATTTCTAGGCATTAAAATAGACACAAGCACTTGAAGAAAACTAGTCTGTCATTGTTTCACTGAATTCCATCTTGGAATCATACAGATTCACTAATACGTGTTTTTGGCTTATCTTCTAGTCAGAGAAAGCTGCAGTTCTTATGGAATTTACTGTAATGCAAAGAAAGGGTTTGCGCTTGCCTTGCATGTATAGTGTTGTATTTTTAGAAGAGCTGTTGCTCCCATTAAACACGATTAATCTAAATTGCACTCAGAGAGTTAACTGCTGTAATTAAACAAGGCACCAGAGTGTTCCCGGCAATTTTTGTTTTTCTGTGTGAAATTTTATTTCATTCTGTATCTATAAATCTAGGGAGAGAAGAGTTGATACCTAAGGAATGGTAGTTGAATACCTGAGAAAAGATTACAGGAGCTCACTTGTATTAGACTTTATACTATATCTTGATCCAGAAATAGGAGTACTTTGTGATTGTTACTTTCTTATTGAAAGAAAGATCTTTGAAGAAATATAGTGAGCTGAGTAGGATTAATGCTTCATTTTTCATAAATATAGGGTGAATCCAGTGTTGTGTGAACAGGAAATCTTTGCTCATGCAATAGAACCTGCTTTATTTCACCTCTTTTCTCCATACAGTCATCCAAACACCATCAACTATTAAAGGTTCTCTGGGAGATTACCAACCTCCTGGGAAAATACTTTGGGGTGGTTGTTGAGGTGTGGAGTCTGCAGGAGGTTAAAGAGGAGGGGCTATTCTATGAGCAGAAGACACATTTGCTCATGCATCATTCAACATAACTTGAAATTCAGTACAGTTCTGAAGGTTAATAAGGGCATAGTAAGGGTTTCCTAAGACCTTCCTTATCAATATAAGTATGCATGGCTGGTTATTATTATTTGTATGTCTGTACTTATGCCTAATACTGGATTTTAAATTTATCTGTGGCTTCATTAGAATTGTTGTGAAAGGAATTAAGCTACATGAATATATAGAACAACTTACTGTAATCCTGTGTTTTGATGATGAATGTAGGAGGTTACATTTGTTTTAGAATTTAAAAAAATCCATGGTCACATTCTAGGGTGTTTTTCCACTTAGCACTAGAGTACCGTTTAAGGACCCATTAAGGACCCATTAAAGACCCTTAATGGGTACTCTAGTGCTAGGGTTTTTTTTCCACTAGCACTAGAGTACCCATTAAGGACCCTTACTGGGTCCTTTTAGTGCTAAGTGGAAAAACACCCCTAGTTTCAACTGCAAAGTAACTTTAGTGACTGATTGGGAGAGTAACCTTGGGAAATACTGAGCATTAAACATTATGCACTCTCAGGTTTGTCACATATTAACGTTTATATATTAAAAACCTACAGTATTATAGAGGAATACAGATGGATCAGTAGGCTTGTTGCTGTATGAGATGTGGTTGTGTTGCCACTTTAGTTTTATTTAAAGATGCATGTGTTCGTCTTCGCAGTTCCCTAAGCTTCATATGCAATAAAGTCTGACATACCTGCTGTAGTATCTTTAATAACCACTAAAGTATTGCTTTATGGTTGCATGTGTATATATTTAAAAAATCCTTGAGTGGACATTAGAACTGAGTATTGAGACTTTCTGATTCCCTCTTTCTTATTGCAAACCCAGTTGTGCCATGTGCCCCACTTGAAGAAAGCCAGGCAGCTCGTCCAGAGTTGTCTGCTTCAGAGCAAAGAGTTGCAGTTAGGAACTGAGATCAGTTGCAGCTCTGGTCAGGAGTAGAAGGCTCTACTATCCTCTTCTTTGCTCTGGTACACATGGCATTCATGGGTCTCTTTATATGGCTTTCTGGTCATTTCTGCAAACATTTTTTGGCAGAATACTAGTTCAGCTGCTTTGTTTTATGTTGGAAATCTGTGGTCTTTTTTCCTTTTCTTTTTCAGGCTTTGAATTGTATTCCATGGTGCCTTCAATATGTCCTCTAGAAACCCTCCATAACTCCTTGTCATTAAAGCAGGTGGATGAATTTCTTGCTGCCCTTGCCGCCTCTCCTTCCTCTGAAAATGTTCCACAGACATCTACAGCTTCCTTATGTAATTAGCTTTAATTATTTTTTTATTGCCTCTGCCCAGCTGTGTTTGTCAATTGATTAAAACACTAGAGGTATGTCTTTTGGTGTGTGATTGACAAATTATGTCAGATTTAATAACTTATTTCTTCACTGTCCCCATGCATTACCATATTGCCACACCACCCACATTGCAGCTGCCTTGTTGACGATATTTGGTAGCATAAGAAAATGAGATTTAACTTAAAATTAGTCATGAAATATGATTGCAGTGCATCACGTGGCTTCTGAATTGTGTACATTATCATCATAGTCCTGCCATGTAATTTGCGCAAGCAGAAATGTCTAAGATCCAAAGAAAGGCAGACCTTAGGAGGAATATAAAAAAGGTACCCTGTACTGAATCAAATAGTTGGCTTATACAAATTAATTTCATCTAAACTAAGTAACTGAGTATCCTAGCTAGTTTGGTCTAGTGGTTAAGGAACTGGACTCTTATCTGGGAATACCAGGTTTGATCCCACACTCCTCCAAGAAGCCAGCTGGGTAACCTTGGGCTAGTGACAGCTCTCTTTCTGAGCTCTCACAGCCATACCTACCTCACAGGGTGTCTGTTGTGGGAAGAAGAATAGAAAGGCTTGCCAGCCGTTTTGAGTCCCCTTAAATGAGTGAGAAAAGGATGATGTGTGTGTTGACTGCTTTTTGCTATACTTATTGGCAGCAGCTCTTCAGTATTTCAAATAGGTGACTTTTCCAGAAGTGTTTCAGGATGCTGGTGATTGCACGAAGGACATTTTGCATGCAAAGCATGAGTACTGTGCTAAGCTGTGATCCTTTCACTTGATTGCAGCAGTTTATTCCATCGCTACCATTTCACATGTTTCATCTGTACTCTGCAGACCACCTTTTAAATTCTAGAACAACTTCAATTGCAATAGCAGATGCAAAAAGATACTGTTGGCACTTGCATTTGAAGGCCCTGCTCAGCATGCAATTCCATGCATGTATATCATTGTTTATTGGATCTTTTGCACTATGACATTTACAGCCATGTTAACCTTTAAAGGAATTTTTACAAATGGAACCCCACCTTCTTCAATTCATGCTGTTTCTGCAATAAACTTTAAATGTGAACTTGCCAATATCTGTATTATAGTCCTAGTTTTATTACACCAAGCAGCATTCACAAAGGGCAGAGTTCTCTAGTAATGTACTTTAAGCAGGGAATGGGCAGACTATTAAGGCTATAAAGGCTGCATACATATGATGTGGGAAGGAGAAGCTGATGTAGGTTTTCTTAACTGCTATGCAGATTTCAAGCAACTGTGACTGCTTGATAATTATTGAATCTCCACAAATATAGAACCCATCAGCTTTCCAGTGAAATTAAGTATACGGGTTGCTTTGTGTAGAAAATGGGTACATTTGTTTGCTTGCTTGTTTGTTTATAGTATTTATATCCTGCCCTTCACATGAGAATCACAGAGCAGGTAGCAACGGTAAAAAAGATTAAAAAGTTAAAGCATAATTAAAATCCAGTATAAAATACAAGCCCCTTCCCTCTCCTCCCCTCCTTTTGGCAGGACTACAGAGAAGCTAACCATTGAAGGACTGGGTGCTGAAAACTATACACCTGGCGAGCCTCTACTGAGAGGCTGTTCCAAAGTCTGGGGACCATGACAGAAAAGGCCATCTTGCATGCCACAAACCCTCATACCTCTGAAGGTAGAGGAATTGCAAGAAAGCTTTCGCTTTGTGATCTTAGAACACAGGTGTTCCTTCAAATAAAACTGCACATAATATTCCAAATGCAGTCATACCTTTGATTTATTTAACAGCATAATATGAGCACCTCTGTTTTCACAACCATTTTTTATTAACCCTAACATACTTTGGGTTTTTTTTTTTTTTTTTTGCTTTTGTTTTTTACAGCAGACGCACACTATGTTGATAACTGTCATTGAACTGGGTACTGTTACTCCAAGGTATTTTTCCAGTCAATCACAGTGAGCTCCGATCCCTTTATCTGAGTAGTTAGGATTTTTAGTTCCAGTGTGCGTCACTTTACTGCCCAGTCCCCAATGTGTAGAGATACCGTCGGGGTTCTTCACAGGCTTTTTGTTTTTACCACTCCATCAGCAAATGTAGCTATTCCACTGGTCACTGGTGCTCTCCCAAAGTATATGTTACAAAGCACCCATCCCAGGACAGAACCTTGGGTTGATCCCACTTGTTTCACTTGCCCATTGTGAGGAATGTCAGTTCACTTCTACTCTATTTTCTATTCTTTAGCCAGTTGCTTACCCACGATAGTATTTTTACTCCATGGCTGTTAAGCTTACCAAAGTGTCTTTGATGAGTGCCTTTATTAAAACACTTTGAAATCTGATAACTATTGGATCACTCTTATCCACGTAGCACACTAAAAAAACCCCAATACCTTAGACAGGACTAGCTCTTACAGAAGCCACGTTGGATATCTGAGAAAGGTCTGTGCATCCAGGTTCTTGAAACATTCCATTGACAACTTCCTTTCCAACAGTAGATGGTACTCAATCTTAGTGGTGCCTAAAAAGATTGGAATGCACTGGTTTGGCATCCTCCAGTCATGCTGCTCATAGCATCAACTACCATTGTCAAGAAAAGTTTGCTGCAAGGAAGTTTCAAGCATTGCCATTCTACTTTCATGTTTGCAGGCTTTGGCTTGACACCAAGTCCTACATACGAGAGGGAAGGAGTTAATGCAAAGCTGAATTCCCCTATATGCACAAGGAAATAATCATGGGGTGTTTTTTTTAAGTGAATTGTATAACAAAGTAAGAGGTCAAGTTTAGATTGTGTATTAGATAAAAGACAATCCATAGCAGCAGCTTTACCTTCTTGCTTTCAGCAATTCTAACAAGGAGTGTATATTTTGTTTCCCATGGAGCAATATTTAGCCTTTGTTGATATTGTATATAGTTTCTGGGTCTGTTCTTTCTCTATTGGCAATCTACAGTTGGTTTGCAAAATATTTTTTTTAATGGCATTGTAAATTTTCTTTTTGAAAAAATTAGGGCCACCAGCATTTCAGGATGCCATGTCAGCAAGAAAAGACTCCTTAAATACTTATACTCCTGCTAGAATCCAACCAGCACAGTCTGAAGACACTTTGAGTCGGCGAGTTGTAGAGGAATGTTATCCAGGCAAGTAATACTTAAAATAAAAACAACATTAAAAAAAATCTTAAGTGTAAATAAATTTTTAAAAATGAAATTATCAGGAATAGATGCAACTTACTACAAACAGGCCAGAGTTAAAAATAGGATATATTAAAGATTTTAAATGCTACATCAAATGAAGTAGTAGCTTTCCTGTAATTTTTGATTTTTTGGTTTATTCCCATTTCAGAAAAATCTCAGTAGTGGACATAATATAGTAAAAAAAAAAAACCTTAAACATTCTATCATTACTTTCTGCGTTTTCTAAGAAAGATTTCTCAATTTTGTTTGTGTGCAGGTCCCTCTGGCCCATCACACCCTATCTGACAGCATCAAAAGACACCAAAAAAGAGGCCGCACAATGCTTGTAACACCTGCAGTCATACTCTCAGAAAAATAAAGCCATTTGGGAAGAACTGGAAGGTGCTGCCCCAACCATGCCTCACCGTGTACAGTTCTTTGTAGAAGACTAAGCCAACTTTCAAAGGCTGTTTATTTCTGCCTGTAAGAATGCATTTCTCTGTAGATAAACTGGGCTGTTAATCTGCATATAGTGTATATAGTCAGGAAAGTGGGTCTTTTTCTAAAGTTCAGAAAGTGATGATGTTTACACCCATAGTTTTAAGGAAGTTGTTATCTACATAAAATCTTTTCTATTTTTGTTGTAATAAATTCACGCACAAAACCAAAGGAGCCTAACCTTAGTTTGTACTGTTGGAGCAACTACGAAGGAGATGAGAACCCTATTAAAAAGCGACCGCTTTGTTGATGGCCTATAGAAGACTCAAAGGTCAAGACAAGAAAGAGAAAGTATTCATTGCAAGGGCACATGAATGTGACTCCATTTAGCTGCAGTCCTCGTGAGTGCCTGACCCTGAAACAAAGCTCAGTGGCTTGTCTTTTCTTCTCTTATATAAATACATGTTAGATTTGGTTAGCGTTCAGTATTTTAAATCCTCACTGTCTTGGAATATGCACATTTCCCATCAGAAGCCGTGGCCCTAAAAATAAGAGAGATTCCTTAAATGGTATCTGAACAATTAATATTGTATGTATTGCACTAGGTTAAACTTAGTTTTATTTCAGAGCCTTTATAGGAGTTTTGCTGAACCTTGTGATAAATAGAATGAAACATGAATACAAAATGTCTCAATGCTTTTGACATCTGCACACAGGTCCGTGGACTCCAAACTATCTTAAACAGAAAATACTTTAAACAAAACGAAACCGTCAGTTTTGTACCCAGTGATTTCATTTGGAAACATTTGCGTTTCATTGCGGAAGTTCCTGGTATGTGATTATCACTAGGTTAAAGAATTCCCATTGGTGGCTTGCGTGGTAACTTTTCTCCCTCAGCAGTGGCTGAGATAGATAACAGTATGGCTGCCTCCAGACTTACGATATTCTTCACCGTCCCTCCAAAGGTGCTTCCTGTTGGTCAGACTTGACAACTGGAAGCCACGCAGGGACAGCGCAGTCGCTTCCAGTACGTCTAACAGGGTGATCGGAAGATGCACTGTCCCACCAAAGCGGCTTCCCATTGGTTGGATGGGATGCGCCATTGCTCGCAGTGGGGACACAGCATTGTCTGTGAAAAAACGAAGTAAAAAGATGTTGATTGATCAGCATCCTTTTACTTCTCACCCTTTAGTCGGATGCTGCGCTGCTGCTGCGGGCAAAAGAAAGCTGCGCTGTTTGATGTAAGTCTAGACGCAGACTGTCACAGCAGTTTGACTCCCTTGCTAAATGCCGAAGGTTCCTTTTCTGCTCCTTACTACTTTGTGTGTGTTTATGTGTATATACATATTGGCTCCTGCAAATAACATCTCTTTCCAGCTGCTTTAAGGCGCCTGTAGGGAGACTCAGTATAGCAGTCCTAAAAGTAATTTTGCTGTTTATTACATTCACACGTTTAAAATTAGTATTAGCCTGGGGGGATCAGGCAGATACATTTCCAAAGAAATTGTATTTTTACTGCTGAGACTGATCTTTTTTTCCCGTTGAGGTGCAGATACACTGTAGTCAGAATGAGATATCCTTTAATTTCAAAGGCTTTTGTATGTTTGTATTGGATCTTTGATGCTCAGATACACTTTGGTTGTTAATATATAGGGTCTGTTCTACAGTAACTTTCAATGTGTATTCTTCCTAAAGATTTTCTTTTTGTTTGTTTTTTAAAAAGATGGCCTTCTCAGAATTTTGCTTAAGAGTACTTGTGAGGTAACAGGGGTCTATAAACGTATAAACAGCTGGTCTGTTAATATTTCATACAAAGAGTTTACATACTTGCAGGTACTGTCATGTTTTCAGTTTAAACAGAGCTATAACAGTACAATGCTACATGCTTACAGTTTCAGCATTAAACACTTGGGAATTAACTAATAGAACTAACTGCCCTGTAACTATTAAAAATCTGTCTGTTAGCAGATAGTGGGTAAAGATTGAAGAATTTATGAATGCTATAAAAAGCTGAAGACACTTTTAAACAAAAACAAAACAGATTTCCTTTAGTGTGCAAGTGTGTTTATGCCAGTTATCCTAAGACCTCTCTCATACCTGTTCTCAGAACATTAAGTGATTATTACACTGAGTTTGGTCCAGACTTAGAAAAGTCAACTGGATAAATATAAATTATATCAGTGGATGTACCTACATTGTGATTATAAAGTGCTATATCTGCTGGCAGTGCCATTGCTTACAAACTTTATAAATGCATTTCCAGATCCCATTTGCCAGGAAAGAGGCCTGTTGCCACTGGAAAATAATTTAGATTAGTTCCACCAACTTATTTCATTAGGCACACATTTGCTAGTTCTACCTTTGGCCCAGTTTGTTCAAAATACTTTCAGTAGTTGACAGCTGGACTTAATAGTTAGCAGAACTGCTTCAAACAATACCACAGATAAACAGAATATTCACATTGGTACTACTGGTGGCACAGATTACAGTCAACAGAAGCAATGCACTATACCCAAACTTCGGTCAATCTAGCAGAGCTAAAATTTGTATTGTGCTTTAAGTCTGGTTCCAACATGATATATTAATATGAATCTCATAAATTAAGATTTGGATGCTGAGTTACAGAAGTCTAGCTTCAAATACAATTGTTCAGAATAAAGGCATTTACTCTAATTTAGCAATTCTCCGTAAAGGTGATTTGCTTAATAGTTGCCATAGTACTGCTGTGTGTATTTCATATGAGGCATTCTTATGCATTGTTTACGGTACCAAATATATTATAGGTTCACACCTTATAATTGCAAACAATTCATTTTCAGTAATGTAAATGTATAAAATGGACAATGTTTGTCTCACTTCTGAATGTATATGTCATGTTTACTGTTTTCAGTAAGATGTTGAAAATAAATGTGTGTCATCATTCCAGTCAACCAAAGCTTTGGCATTGAATTTTGATGTGCTCTTAAAGTCATTAGCATCAGTTTTAGTTACTCTTTAATAAAGACATTTTAAAAAAACTTATTTTCCTTTTGAAATATATTGCAAAAAAGCAGTAAAGTTTTAAAAAGTGAATGTACAGATTTCAGTATTAAGGAATGAATACCAGGGTATTGATTTTTTAAGCCTAATCTATTTTGATTCCTTTAGTATGTCATATAGGCATGCACAGCTGCTTTTGGAAATTAAAAGTTAATACCGTGTATGGCTGCAAGAGTAATGAATGAGAATCTATGTTTTGATTTATATTAGATTTCTGTGGTGCATTATAAACTGTCATATTTTGGGTATATAATACTAAACTCCCTAGAAAATGTAATAGTGCTTGGGAAAGTAGAAGAGGAAGAAGAAGGCCAGCTAGTAGGTGGTTAGATGCGCGACAGCAGTGAAAACTTTGCTGGCAGATCTAAGAAAGATTGTAGAAGATTGGTCGGTCTAGTGAAAGACAATTCGTATGTTCACCAAGAGTCTGCTACAGGTGGATGGCATCAAGCAACCCAAGTCCCTTATACCTAAAGGTAAGGAAATAACTCCTACCCCTTAGGAAGAACTATTCATATGCAAAACCTAGTAATAAAAACTGAAAAAATAGCTATGGGATTTAGCAAAATTCATGGGTAAGGCTGTTGTGCCAGCTTGGGGCCACATGGAAAAGGTACTGCCATTGAAGCATCTGAAGAAGGCAAAACTACCAGGAGATCTTCCTCTGCTGATTTGCGTTATGCTTATCAGCAGTGATTTCCAATCCTCTTCATGCCCTAAGTACTAAAGGGCTTGGAGTCTGAGGAGCTGAAGGATTCTCCGTCCCCTTGAACAGTCAGGGGTGATTTTCCTTGAGTATTGACTGGTTTGGTCTCCTTGCAGTCCAAAAGGCAGTTTACATCCATATCCACTGAAGTGATAATTAAGGGTTTTAATCTGCTTGGATTGTGATTTCAGAATAATAATAGTTTATTGATTAACCAATATCGCTGTATCAAAAGCAGTATTTAAAACTAAGCATATAAAAACAGCATTCTGTTTGTCTTGCTCATCCTTCTGGATTGTTGTACACAGCCTGAATCTTCATGGCCTTAAATCAATTTCAGAAGAGAAATTAAATAGATATCTTTCAGAGACGAGATACAAGATAAAAATATCCTTATGCAAGTTCCATTGGTGTAGTTTTATATTTTTTAAAAAGGCAAGTACCAATTTATTCCTCTCAGTAAGAGATGAACAAATGTACACCATATAGTGGTAGGTGCTTACAGGTAAGTGGTAAGCTATTGCAGATATGGAGGAGATGGCTGTGGTATTCTGTATTTGCTCTGGTAATGCCTACATTCATGTAGGTGAGACTGTTGGAACAAGCTGCTGAAGAACAATAGTTAAAAAGAAGCATTACTAATATCACACATGTATCTATTTACTTATACTGGGAGCCAAGAGATTTTACAATAATAAGTTATTCAAAGAAGAATCAGCATCTTGGAAATAAAGTACATGTACTGAAGTTTTCTCAATAAAAATAAAATAGAAATGGCTTAAAAGGCTTGGGGCCACATTTTCATCTTGGATTTCAGGGAGGAGTACATTTAGCTATTTATATGAGAGTCAAGAACATGATGGGGAGGGTACTCCAAGTGAAAAAAAGTCATTTAGTTCTGCCCTGGTTTAGAGGCATATTTCTTCATTTCAATCTGGTTTAGTTCTGATCTGCCAATTCAAGGGCAAATTGTCTCAGGGAAGTGAAGATCTGAAATGATTTGGGCATATGCATTTCAAACATGTGAAAGCCACTGTAGCTTCCTAGTATGCTAATATTTATTCTTACTTTAGGCTGACCTATTTTTCTTCAAAATAGGGCAGAACTGAGGAATGAATGAGATTTACCATACAGATACACAAAATAGAAGAGCTTATAATTCTTAAAGAGGTAAAGGCAGGGTAGGAGAAGCCTCGTTAAAAGGCAAATGGCATGAAGTTATGAGTACAGTACAGACAAGGGTGGACTATTAACATGCAACCCTGTCCTGTCTCTTCCGAAATAAGACACAATGTGGTGCTTACCCCAGGATAAGATCTGTCACATAAGGCAGATGAGTTTACATTAAGGCTGTGTCCACTTTTCCTTGTCTACAGGCTGCAGGAGGCAGTAAATAAACATACCACTATGAGGGGATTCTTCAATACTGTTGTTTCTACAGATTTCAGAAAAAGATTACATGCCAACCTTTTACAAAACAGGATTGCAAAAGGATACATGGTCAAAGGTAAGAAATCTCCCTTTAGCGGTATATGAAAAAGCTCTTTGAAGTTACCATGAGATTTCACCATAGATTATAGTAGTAGGAAACAAATTGGGTAGAAGCTTTAATTTACCCCTTGATGTAAAATAGCTGAACTAGTGCAGGACAATCCCAGGTTCTTTGAATCCTCAGTCCAACATCCATACTGAACCCTATATTAAAGCAAAATAACCCTTATAGGGTCAACAAGGCACCTGAAGGTGATGGGCCAGTGCGATTTGGAGCCTAGCAGAATTGTGGAGGAGTCCTCACAGCATTGAATCAAAGGGATGCCTAGAGCGACTCCTTCCGATGGCTAGAGTGACTATTTCTGTCACTTGCTCAACCTCTCCTTTCCATTGAAGAGGGAGAGCCTTCACTTGCCTTCCATCTTGCCCTTCTAGGACATGAAGGCCATATGCTCCTGTGCTATGCTGATCTTTTGTCAGGCAGAAGCATCCCATTAGTGGGAAGATAAATGAGACTTCCTCACATGAACAGTTTGTGTCTGTTTACAAGAAGATAATAGTGGTAGTGGTAGGTATGGCTGTACAGTTATTATTAATTAGTTATTTTTAATTAGCTGTGAGCTTTCAGTTAGGTAGCTCTTAAAAAGTTTTTGTAATCCACTGCAGCCCCTCAAGTATAACCAGAAACTCCAATCAGACACCAGTTTAGGAGCTTTTTCGCACTTGGCGAAAAGTGTGGAGCACACACACTGTGTGGAGATATGTTCCTCAGCCAGGATAGGTGTAGAGCACATTTTTATGCTCTACAATTTACTTAGCCATCATTCAGGAAAACCCTTGCACACACTATGTGCAACTCTTCTGGGTGGAAGAGGTGAAAAGGAGAGTGTGACCAGGAATTGCAGGCCACGTCACCCGGTTGCTCTGGCAACAGTGCCACACATGCCTGTTGGCACTGTTGCTGCAGCAATCTGATCGCACCAGCTAAATTTAGAATACTTTGGGTGTTGCAAAATGCGGACACCTGAACCCTTCCAGCAGTTACCTCATCTGAAAGTACAAATTGGTCCTAGACCTGAGGGCTTAATTTTTGCCACCCAAACCTGGCTTGTGGTCTTTCTATTGCTATTAGTTAAGGACTTTATTAAGAGTTATAATGTCCCAGGCCAAAGGAGCTTTGCCTTGAAACCAATGGCTGCCAAACTAAAGATAGCTTTTGGCCACTGATAATCTGCCTGCTAAGTTTCCAGGCTAAAAAGTGTTTGACCCTGTTGCTCAGCCCTGGAGGTTCTAAGCTGGACTACATAGCCACTTTCTTTGTAGGACTGCATGCATCTTGTGGATTCCAAGCTAGAAAGCTGTGCCCCTGTGACATTCTGGCCCAAGGATGCAACAGCTGGAGCATCTTGTTTGCCATCAGAGCTGGTCACTATTAATGAGGTGGTTCCCAGGCCTCAGCTAAGTTGGCTGCCTAAAAGAGCTTCTCTCCCCTGCTAACTTTTTCACAACCATGACAGAGACCCTAGTCTAGAAATCCCGTCAAGGTTTGCTATAGGGATAGCCTAGGCATGATAAGCTTGCAGATAAGATAGTTGCCAAATTAGATGTATAATAAATAAATACGCCTGTTACTATTATATATAGTTATATTCCACATAAGCATATTGATTTCAGGGTGGCAAAAGGACAGCTACAGGTAAAGTGGTTTACAGTTAGGAAAAGCACACAACTTAAGACATGGGGCGTTTTTGCACTTCCCTTCCTATCCACTGGGTGGGAAAGGAACGTGATTACCTAACACTGACTAGCACTCCCACTTGCGAGCGCTAGTCACTAACAGCCCATACCCTACGGGACTGGTCACTCACCTGTGCCTGATGTCAGTCCTCTTCAGGGTGCCATCTTGTGTGCAGCACCCTACGCGACTGAGCGTGTGTCAGTGGCATCACAATAACGACACTGACACCCTGCACAGTTGCAGTCATATCGGGGGGGGGGCAGCTCTGTTGACCTCCCCATCCAGGATTGGTGCAGATGGTCACCGGCTGGATGCGATCAGATAAGTAGGAGTAAGGGTTGAAAGCTTGTGGAGCACAATTTCGCGCGCCGCAGCTAGTTGATAATTAGGCAACATCTGGGCAGACAGGGGGCTTTCTATGCTGTAAACACCTCCTGCAAGTACAGATGCACTTGCCCAGATATTGCCCAATTATCAACTATGGACCGAAGGGTGAACTGGCCCCTGATTTATTTCCAAAAACAGCCTAGATATGAGACCCACAGGATGTGACAGAATCTCGAGGATCACAGAGTCTCTGGATGACTAGATTTTTCCCAGGCTTTGTTTTAAGACTTAATATTCCTGCCTATAGTTCCCTGGTTCTCCCTGATAGACTGTAACTCTCTCTTTAATCAAGAAAACTCTGAACTCACTCTTCCCAACATTAAGTCTCTCTTAATTTATTTATCTGCATCTTTATCTCACACTATATCCAAAGGTCTCAGGGTGGGTAACAATGTTAAAACACCAGATACCTGTATTTTAAAAATAACAGTATATATTAAAACAATATCAGTGTCTTAAAACCTCTGCTCCTAGCTTTGGAAAACTGAAGCCTCTGTGACTCTAGTTCACTAGTTAATAATACTTGGTCTTCTCCCATTGCCTCTCCCGATTGGCTTCCAGGGTGCAGCATCCGCACGATTTGCATGCCAGACCCGTGTGTATGCTTTGTATATTTATATACATATAGGCACATCACACACCGACATCTGCTCTGGAGGCTCCAGGCTGGTCTATTTGTCCACCTTTTCTACATTATTCTGCTCTGAGAGTTTTGGCCGCGGATAATCTGATCATAAAATGCTTCCCCTTAGTCCCTGCTTTGCTCTGGATGCTCCAAGACGGACTACGTGGCTCTACTTTTCCCTGGGCCTCCAAAGTAGAAAATGCTGGTGAGAAAACTTGGGTTGTGATCACACACAGCGAAAAGAAAAAGACCAACCCCCCCCCCCCACAAAAAGCCCCAAACCCCTAGAGATGCAACTCTAAAGCGTGTCAGAGATGGCTTCTAGGGTGCTTCCGCACAGGGGAAAATGAAACAGGATCTCTGGCACCCGGATTTATTAAAACCGGCTCCCAGGGGAACCGGTTTTAATAGCTCTGGGTGCATGGGAGATCCGGTTTTACGGGGTAGATCCGCATCCAAAAGATGCGGATCTACTCCGCACCCGTGCCTCCGCACCCGTGGCGCTGATCCGGATTGGAGGCGGGCACTGTGTGGACACACGGTACCCGTCTCCGATCCGGGAAGGAGGGCCCACCCCCGGCCCACCACAATTGGCTCGCCGGAGCCAAGCCTGGCGAGCCGGGTGACCTCGCTGCCGCGGCTTGCCCTTGCCCCAGAAGTAGCGGATCGACGCTTCTGGAGCCAGGGTGAGCCTCCCAAAAGCTCGCCCTAGCCCACCCAGGGGGGAGCGCGGCAGTTCCCCTCCTTACCTGGTCGGCGTCGCCCCGAAACTGAAAGCAGGCATGCAGGATGCAGTGCGCCTGCGCCCTGTGTGCCGCCTGAGTGGCCGGGGCTGCGCCTGGCAGCCCCTGCCCTCAGGAGCTGCTCTGCGCAGGCGCGCTGCCCGGACTTGTGCGCCGGCCAATCAGGCAGCTCGCAGGATGCAGGCGCGCCGCATCCTGCGTGCCTGTTTTCAGTTTTGCGGCGACACTGACCAGGTAAGGAGGGGATCCGCCGCGCTCCCCCCAGGGCGGGCCGAAAGTTAGGAGCCCCCCGGCTCGCCATGCTTGGCTCCAGGGAGCCAATCATGGAGAGCTGGGGGTGGGCCGTGTGCTAAAAACACCCATTAAGCACGCATTAAGGACGGATAGGTGCGGACGCACCTACCGGAAGTGTGCTTAATTGCCCCCGCTAATGCGGATGCTCCGGCAGCAAACCGGTTTTGCCGCTGAAATCCGCTTTAAAAAGGGGCTCGCTGTGCGGACACCCCTCGCCGGAACTGTCCTACACAGCTACCCGTGTGCGGAGGCGCACATTGGAATGCGTGCTTAATGGGTGTTAAAGGGTCTGTGCGGAAGCACCCCTAGATGGGATTGTTCACACACCTGCCTGCTGGAAACAGGAGGGCCACACAGTCTCTCTGAGGTGCCCCTTTTGTTACGTCTGAACACTGCCTCAATGCAGGAAAGAATTTATTTATTTATTTATTTATTCAGTCAGTCAGTCAGTCTCTTTCTATCCCACCCTATACCTAAAGCACTCGGGCAGGTTACAAGATGAGTGACAGCGGCTGTAGGAGGAAGAGTAAGGCCAGGCCTCCCCGCGCTCCGAGGCCGCACCCAGGCAGCTCCTTCCTAACGACGCAGAGGAAGCGGCTCGGGTCGCCGAGGCGCGGAGCCTGCGTGACCTCCTCCCCGCTGAGGGCAAAAGCGAGGCGACCTCGCTCCGAAGGCGAGCGCGGCTGTGCGCGAGGAAACCCGCCTTGTGCCGCCGCCTCCCAACGAGCGCGCGCTCTGCCAAGCAGGCGCGTCGGGTGCCGGCGGAGGAAGGTCTCCCGGGCCGCCCTACGATTTCTGGAAGATTCCGCTTCGGCTTATTCTTCCGCCTCGGACCCGGCCGCTAAGCTAGCGAGGACGGGCGGACAGGCCGCCCAAAGCGCGCCTTTCTTCTCGCGCTCCCGGCCCGCAGCCTTTCCTTTGTGACTCCGCGCGTTCCACGAGGAGAAGGAGGCGGCGGCGGCGGCGGCCACGGCATGGGAGCGGAGCCGTGAAGGAGAGGCGGCGGGCGGCAGGGCGGCCGCCCACGGGAGGACTGAAGCGGGCTCGACGGAGGCCGTGCTGCCCTAGGAGGCACAAGGCGAGGCGGGGAACGGCTTCGGGCCTGGAAGCAGGAGGCTCCCTCGCCGCCGGGCGCCGCCGTCCCGTTTCCGAGCCGGTTCCGTCGTCCCCTTCAGTGGTGCGTCGCGCGCCCGCGCAGCCTAGGAAACGGTAGCGGGGCGGCACAGGGAGCCACTAGCGGTGCCGCGCCGGGGCGTCCCGGCGGCGGCGGCGGCAATCAGCACGTAGGACGAGCGCCACCCCCGTCTCCTTGCCAGCGGCGGGCACAATCTCCGCCCCAGGCGCGCGCAATAAGAGGGCGGCCGGGGCGGGGTTTCGCAGCCTCTTCGCTCGCTCGCTCGCTCGGTGTTGCTGCGCTCGCCATCGCCGCGTCGCTCGCCGGCGGCCGGAGCGCGCGGCCCGCCCTCCCGCAGGCCTTGGCAGCCTGCATCGCAGGTAGGAACGAAAGGGGTGCCGCGGGGCTGTCGTCCGACCGGTGTGGAGCGCGCTGGGCTGGGCTGGTCGGCCGGGGAAAGGCCGGCAGGGGCTATGATGGCGGCGGCGCGCCTTGCCCTGGCAGGCGGCGGAGCATCCAGCGTACCACAGAGTGGGCCGCTCGGGGAGGCGGAGGGAGAGCCGGGCGGGTCGGTCGGCGTCGTCGCCGGACAAAGCGGGCACGGCGGATGCCTGGCGACGGGCCTGCCGGGCAGTGTGCAGCGGGCCCCAGAGCAAGGAAGGCGCAAAGGAGAGGAGGAGGAGGAGGGCGCGCTCGTCTACACTGGGCGGCCGCCGCTGCCGCGTTGTAACCGGCAGCGCCTGTCCGCCTCGTCCGGCGGGAATTCGGTGGCCTTCCCGGGATGCGCCCTTCCCTGGTCGCCGCCGAAATAGGCTCCGGGGGCTGCAGCCTGCGAGTCCGGCTCATCCGGAGCGGCGGACTGGATGAGCTCCTCCGTGCGCGTTGCCCTGTTTGGAATCAGTCGCTTTCCTGCCCTCCCTTTCTCACTACCGGCGACCGTGTGTACGGGCGCGTGCCTTTATATAAACCGCGTGTGTCCTGCGGTACTTCTCGTCTGACCCTAGCGCTCGGCTTTAAAGCAGGATTAAGGGGCCACGGTCTGAGAAGCCGCTCCGGAATGCCTGCAAATAAGCCTTGCGCGGTGGTCCCTCTCTAGCGTTTCACGGCGTGGATACGGAGCATTGTGTTCTCTGGCGCAGGGAGGTGCATGGCGTACTGTGCCTTGTCGAATAAAGCTGCAGGTGCGATCCAGTACATGGTTCAGCATCTTTGCTCCGCTTGGGTGGGAAGGGAAGGGAAGAAGGTCGGGTCTTTTTCTATTGGGGTGGTACTTCTGTGGCAGAAACGTCTTGACTTCATAGTGTAGCGTTTCTGCAGTGCAGGCGGCTGGGAAACCGCCTCGCTTTTCTGTGTCATCTCTGGCTTTGGAGGTGGTTAAATAATTTAGCTATGTGCTTTATTTCACAAGGCCTTGGGGAAAAGAAGCGCCCGACGCACTGGAATCGTGCAACTGCCAACTGCGTTTGGTTTTGCTTTTCTGCCCAACCCGTTTCATTAAAGCCGAGAGCTGGTAGGAATCCAGAGTCCTATTAGCCGTCTGCTCTTGTAGCCTGTGCCTGTTGACCTTCCTCTCAGATGTCGTCAGAGCCAGAGGGCTGAAGCGCCGCCAAGGAATAGTGCTGAAGCATAGGTTTGCCTCCCCCACCACCACCACCTCTGTCTCTGTTGAGCCGCCTCAAGGACTCTCCATGGTCCTGCTGCCTCGACTTATTGCCCAGAAGAGGAAGCAGCACTGTGGAGAGCTCTGTCCTGGAAAACTGGGATTCTTTGCGCAGCAGGTTGGGATGGATTTAACCCAGCACTAAGGGAGCCTTGCCTTCCCTCTGGCTTTGGTTGTTGCAACATCCCTTTTCGTCAGTGGGTCTTGTCTGTTCCTCTGGAGCCACAGCAGGGAGGTTGGACTCAGTGCAGCAGTAGAGATAGTAACCCGGCCCTTGGGTTTTGAAAACCAAATAAGGTGTTAATTCAATGGTGATGATACAGAACAAGATTGCCCAGGAAGTAAACAAGCTCACGTTGAAAACTGTGTTGCTTGCAGACAGGGTGACTTGTTTTCCCATAATGCTCGTATCTGTGCTGTCTCTTTTAACCTAAATTTTACCTAACAAAATTCTTTGTTTCCAAAGCTTTGATAGTAAAGGAAACCTGGGGCAAATGCACACTTCCTGTCCCATCCAGGGGACAAGAAAAGTGAACTTGATCATGCCTGCACTAGCATTTGCACTAGCTAGTTAGTACGTGTGTTCCCTCCCCCCCATGTGTCCACAGACTTACCTGATGTATGGACACATGTCCAGTTGCCGCCATCTTGAATTCTGATGTTGGCGCCAGTGTGCCTGCACCATCACTGGGACAGTGATGATGTGCCACACACACATGCTTGTATTCCAGGTCACCTGACTCACCAGCACACTTGCACAAGGCATCAGCTGACCTGCGCAGCACCAAAGAGATACGGATGGGCTCAGGGACAGGAAAGGGCATCTCTGGTAAAGGTAAGCGCATGTGTGGAGCATTAATCATGCTCATAGTTGTTTTCCAACTATGTGCATTCCTGCATGGAAGGAGCCGTTTCTGAGTCGGAAACGGCTCCTTCAAGTGCAGATGCTCTGCCTGGGAGTGCAGTGGAAGGCGACTATGGGGCCAAGTGTGGAAAGGCCCCCTCTTCTGCAGCCCATTTTGATGCAACCTCCCTCAAGCTTCCTCTCAGATAAACTGCAAAGCCTATTTTCCCTTTCTGTTTTATGACAAGCTTAAAGAAAGTACCACGGACTGTTCCTTGCACAATATCCCATCTGGATTATGAGGGGAATAGGTGGTACACCCTTATTAACCAAAAGGGCTACCAGAATCCGTAGAAGAAAGCGTTGTTCCCTATTAAAGGAATGTATGAAAATGCTTTGAAGAAGCCAGTCAGGCCAGTCTGTGAGAGTTGCTGGTATCAGTTTAAACCACAGCCCACAGTCCTGGTGTATGGAGGCACTTTTCAGTCCAGACTTTGATCTTTGTGAAATAAATTCAGACTCTTTCTATACTGTCTCTTATTCCTGATTATATCCTGGAATAGGGTCCTGCCATCTGCAGACTGTGGCAGACCACACCTGGAGCCTTCCATAGTCCACGCTAGGATGTGAATGGCAGGTCCCTAGTCCAGAATATAATCCAGAATAAGGCCCAGTGCAGAAAGGCCCTTATATGTGAATACTCATGTGCCTATAAGGCCTTCAGAGTAATACTGGCCACATTTGGCAGGGGAGATAGCTATATGGCACATCCTCAGAATCTCCTTTGCACATGTTGTACCAATAGATGTCACTAGTTCAAGAGCTGATATTTGTGTTCGTAGTAGATAAGTACATGTTTTGATTTTGTGGTAGAATTATGTTTCTGAATAATATTTATGGCATCCTCCCCCCCCCCCCAATATGTGCCAAAGTTTCCCTGTGAGAGGTGATTACTGCAGTGGATTGTTGTGTTCTATGTGGAATTTTAGTCAGAAGGCCTAAGCAGATGTAAGGATGAAGCTCTGTGTGGCAAATCCTACAAAATACAAGAATAGACATGGGTTACGTAATGGAGCTTGAATATAGCTGTGCATGATTAGGAGGCATCTGTTGGTACAGAGAGTCAAGGCTGGGGACACTCAAGCTGATTGAAGGCAGTTTGACTGATCATTCATGTAGGGCCATTTCTTCACCTGCTGATACACGAGGCCAAGAAGCGATCTATGGAGCTCCCTTCTGTACACTGGTACAGTTGAAGGAAGACCATGTCCCCTCCTGGAACACTCTGTCCACAGAAGACAGAGCATAGACCAAACTAGCAGGCCCAAAATGGTGTCCTGATGATCCAGTCCACTGGTAGACTTCTTTTTTGAGGACTACCGGCTTACTAAGGGGTGATGTACCAGACCCTGAAGATGTGCAGATGGCATTCCCCTGTGATGTGGTATGGGATGGATCCATTTTAGTGGCACAAGGTGCACTGCTGAAATGGACACCACCACCACCCGCCCCCTATCCTGGCTTTGAAGCTGGTGTGAGCTTCAGAGCTAGTGTGTGGGCTGGTGGATGGCTTTCTCCCACACCAAGTGCAATCTGCCCCAAACTTGAGACAAATTCCTTAGCCCTTTACAGTCTACTGCAGGTGCAAACAGCCTAGAAAGTGACAGTTCTGGGCATATTTCACAAAGCAAATAAGAAAAGAGAAACACCTTTTGATTTAGGAACACTTCTGGCTTTCCATCATGGTGGTTTTAACATGGACACAGGAGTGGTCTGTGTTTTTGATAGGCAAACGTGGACAATTTTTCAAAAGATGAGAGAAAATTATTCCGAAATAAACAGGATTTGGGTGCGATTCTGACGATATCAGTTACATGCCTCTCAGACTATCCTTGCTACTTCTCCGTTTCATGGAATGATACAGAAACAAGGCTTCTGCCTTGAGAAGATTAATAGCAGCAGAAATCAGCATTTTCTTGGACATTGAAAGGAGTCACATATCTTCTTAAAGCCAAAATATGAATGGTGGCCTGCAGAAAATTGTCTTATCATTAGCAGCTGAAAGAACATAGAGATAAGTGTAGGAGGACATTCTGTGACAGTTGATGTCTTGAGAAATAACTCATCCTCTTCTGATTAGCAATACTTTTTAGATCATTTGGGATCAGGGGCCTGTTTACACTTGGCATTATTCTAGAATATATTCCAGAATGCGGGCCTGCTGTCCAAATGCTATTGCAGGCTACAGCAGGCTCCAAGTGAGGCCAGCCAGAGTCTGCATTAGCTTGAGGACAAGAGACTCCTGTCCTGTGATATATTCCAAAATACAGCCAAGTGCAAACAGGCTCCAGGGCTGAACTGGGCGTAATAGTGAAAATAACATTAGCAAAATTGTAATCTTGTCCTCAAATCACCCATTGGATGTAGCATTTTGCTTAAAGTTGTGGTTTGTGTGCTGAATTTTTTTGTGCCCATAACTTATGTGTTGTTCACATCTTGACATTCTTTTGCTTCACACTGAAAAACTTCAGAACAGTTCAAAGTTGGAATACGTGAGGTTTAGATACTGTTGCATTTTTCGCATGTTTGGTGCTATGAAACTATAGCATGTAAAAAGGATGAACTGTGATCCTGAATCTTGTTTGTCAACTTTTGTGTCAAAACCCACAGATCTTTGTCTGCAAGTGTATCCATCCTATTGAAAGCAACAACATTGTTTAAGCACCTATAATTGGAATCAGTAGAATAAAAGCATATTAATAAAGTAAAAGCGTTCTCCATCAAATAAAGTGCTGGGGGAAAAAAGCTTCCCAAATACCTGATTTTATTCTATTATAGCTATTAAGTCTTTCCCAGCGATAGAAACAATCCAGATTTTAAAGCAAAATATATAGTGGAATGGATTTCACTCGTGCAGTGTGGTATCTCTTTTATTCCTCCTCTGTAAACCGTCATTACATGTCTTTAGTGTCCAGAGTGTATGGCGATGGTCACACTTTCACTTTAAAACTTCTTCAGTCCATTTGTAGATCTGACTGCTCACACTTTTTCATTTATATCCATTTCATTTGTGGACTTTCCATTCAGGAAAATCTAAATGGAAAATCCATACATAAAACTGATGAAAAGGCAGGAGGAGTCAGATCTGAAGATGAAGAAGGTTTACTAAGCACCTCCCTTCTGCATGCTAGTGTCATCTAAGAGGGTGCCTGGTGTGAAATCCCTTACACGGTATCAGTGTGCAGAAGGGAAGCTCCTACTTCTGTTGCTGGCCCAGTATATCAACCAGTGTGGAATCGCCCTATATTTAATGAATAGCTACTAACTGCTGATTTGGTGTTGCACTGACCAATGTGTATTATAATCCTCCTCCATCCGCTAAAGCAAAGTAATTTAATTTGAACTAAAAAACATGGTCTGAGGTAATATTTTTCAGCAGTTCCTTGATGCTGTTAATTTTGTCATGCTGGCTGGGAACTAAATTTCCACTTATCTGAAGTGGTCTAAAATGTTTATGATAGTTTAGTTCCACTAGTGCCTTTTTATGCATAGTTGTTGAAGCCAATTAGATTGACCAGTTGAGAAATACAGTGGTACCTTGACATACGAGTTTAATTCGTTCCATAACCTTGCTCTTATGTCAAATCGCTCGTATCTCAAAGCAATTTTCCCATTAATCCATTCCAGCTCCCAAAACACCACCTCAGTTGTTTTTGTTATGTACTGTACTGTATTTACATACTCGTATCTCAAATCTTGCTCTCATCTCAAAGCAAAATATCACTCGCTCGGCGGCTTGTATCTCAAAACACTTGTATGTCAGGGCACTTGTATGTCGAGGTACCACTGTAATGTTTTCCCCATCTTTTCTGGCTAAGTTTTAGGATCTGGGGGAAGTTCGCACTTTCCAGGGGATGGGAATAATGAACTTCCCCTGGCATGTACTAGCATTCACATTTGCAAATGCTGATACACGTCAGACCCCCCCCCCCCAACATGCCTGGCGACTCACCTGAGTCCAGATGCCTGTCCGAGTGCTGCCATCTTCTCTTCAAGTGCCAGCGCCAGGTGACCACAATAGTGTCACACCACACATGTCCAGCACACTCGCACAGCCTGTCAAATGACCCCTGGTTCCTGGAAAAGGTGCAGATGGGTTCTCCAGTGGCCAGTAAAGGTAAGTTATTGGAGATGTATGGTGCAGAATTTCCTGCACCACCACTAGTGAATGTTGGGGCAACTTCTGAGATGGCATGAGCCATTTTTGGTGTGGAAAGTGCTACCAAGAAGCCACCTCAACGTTCACTACTGGCCCAATTGCAGAAAGACCCCTGTTGTAACAAATGTTATTGATCTTGAAGGAAGAACTTCACCTCACATTTGCAACTGTGTGAATGTAATTTTTAAATTGCAGTAGAGATTTTGTTACAGCAAAGCATTACTTACTGGGAGTAATAGACTTCAATGTAAATCTGGAAGTTAGGGGGACTGTGACAGAAACTTCCATTGACATATGTTGTGGTAGACTGGCCATGTTCAAAATTAAATTGACTTGAATAGATAAGAGTTCCCAGTGCAAGTCAGTGGCAAAAACGAATGGAATTGAAAGGGGCAGAGTACCCCCCCCCCAGGAGCATCTACCATGAAGGCAATGCCTGAAAACGCAAATACCATGCTTCAAATTTGCACCACACAGATTGGGTAATACATCACATTACTGCAGCTGCCCCGCCCAGCCCCACACAGCCTTCAGACAGAAGCAGTGCAGTGGGTGTGTGCTGATGCTGTCTAGCAGCTTCATATTATTATTATTATTATTATTATTATTATTATTATTATTATTATTATTATTATTATTATTATTATTATTATTATTATTATTATTATTATTATTATTATTATTATAGTTTATTTCTAAAGCGCTGTACATGTACTCAGCGCTGTACAATATTATATTAATCTTAGACAGGTCCCTGCCCTCAGGCTTACAATCTAAAAAGACAAGAAACAAAAGGAAAATGGTGTGGGAGGGAACAGGGAACAGCAAAAAGCAAGTGCTTGAGGTCTTCAGTTCCAATTTTTCTCTCCGTTTCTTATTGCTGAAATTTTCCTAGTTACTTTGAATTTTCTCTTCATTGATGACAAACTGGATGATGTTAGAGATGGTCAGCCGGTATCAGTCCACCCTGCTTGGCCTCAGGACAGACCTTTTCTCAACTGGTGGATCGGCTGCCGTAGTCTCTTTGCAATCTTCTGATGGGAGCAGTTGGAGGAGGGAGGGCACTGCTGGGAGCAAGATGGTAGAGCTCAGCCTGCTGCCTCTTCTCCACTCCTCTCAGGCATAGATACTGTTACTATATCTTTCCATGATCAAGGATACACCCAGATGCCCTGAGGCACTCTGGAATTGAGGCAGCTCCGTGCTGTGTGAATGCTCCAAACCCTGGGCTGTCCCAGTCATGTAAGTGCAAAAAAGACCCAGAGACACAACAAACCACTGGAGACCCAGTCAGTTCACCAAATACACTGTAGTGTCACACCAATAACTTTCCTCTCTACCAAAATTCAAGCAGGAAGGTGGCTGCTGGACCAGGAAGGAGCTCCCTGCATTCTGTAGGCTTCTTTTTTCTTTTTCTCATTTCTCTTTTTACAATATGCAATTCTAGTTTTTAAAAAAATCTTCCCACCCCAAATTTACATATCATTAAAAATTTCTCTCACTGACTCATTCTCCCTGTTTTATTGACAATAATAAATTACCTTTGTTCACTTCTTTCTAATATTCTGCGCTATAACTCCTTGATAATTTTCTTTTTTTATTCAATAGTTCAAATTTAATTTGCTTATGAACATAATACTACCATTTCAGTTTTTGCCATTTTATCTTTCCACACTAGAACTATTACTGATTGCACTGTCAGAATTAATGGTTCCAGTGTTTCCTTGTCTAATCCAGTTTACTGTACAGTATAACCCAAATCTCATTAAAAACTTCTTCACTGTATAACCCAGTATCTCATCCTAAAACTTCTTTACTTCTTCATACTCCCACCATAGATGAATATAAATTCTTTAACCTCCCCACAGTGCCAACATCTTGAACTTACACTTGTGTTTATGTATGTTATTTGAAATGGGGGTTTATACCATTTATACCATTGACTTTCATTTTCAGTTATCTATCTATCTATCTATTGATCTACATTCAGATAGAACTAATTGACCAACATGCAAATTTGTTAAGGAATGGTCCTTTTCTGCTTTCTTTTAGTGGTGATGATAAATTGCTATTACCAGTAACTTTGTCTATGTTGAGTCTGTATTTGATTTTGTGTGTGTGTTAATCATGCATTGTTGATGGTGAATGTAATGGGTATTTTATTAAAGATAATAAAAGATAAAAATGATAATTTGCCTTTTCAACTTTTTAAAGGCAAGGAGAAATAAAGGAGAAAAGTAACGGCTTCCTCTGTAAATGAGAGGGATAATAGAAAAATTACATAATTTTGATAAGGCAACATGTAGAGAGGAGGAAGGAAAGTTGAGTTTTCTCTGTTAGAGTAAATTAGAACTTTGGGAAGGTAAATTAGAGCTATTAGGAAAATTGATGTTATCAAAAATAGAAAGAAAGCTAACATCCCCCTCAGTTTGTGACCAGAGTGAGCCAGTTTGGTCTAGTGGTTAGGGAGCCAGACTCTTATCTGGGAATACCGGGATTGATTCCACTCTCCCCCATGAAGCCAGCTGGGTCACCTTGGGCTAGTCACAGCTCTCTCCTGAGTTCTTCACAGCCCCACCTACCTCAAAGAAAAGCTTTGTCAGCCGCTTTGAGTCCCCTTAAATGGGTGAGAAAAGCAGGGTAGAAAAGCCAATTCTTCTTCATACCTTTTGTGAATCAGTGGATAGTAAAGATATAGAGAGTTTAATAACCTTTTAAATAACTTTAAAAGCTGTAGAAAGAGAAAAGAAAGTTGACAGCTTTCTCTGTTATTTCAAAGGGCCAAAAATAAATTGGAAACAGAATTAAGAAGATGGGGTAACTAAGAATAGAAGAGAAATGTACAGTCTCCTCAACCATTGAAGAAAAAAAGTATCCATGCATTATATTTATTTAGACAAAAATTAAAGGGGATTAGAGAAGTATTTTTTAAAGGAAGTGTGCATACATTTTTGTCAAAGAATTTCTGATCAGTCCATAAAGATTGCTGGACTAAGAAGATGCCAAGTTGTGTTACCTTTCCTTGTTCAGTCAGTTGTATTACGGATGATGTGACCAGAGATTTGTTAGTAGCAATATCCCATAATCACCTATACCACAATGCTTTATTTAACTTGGGTTGTTCTTTCCAGCATCGGAAACATTAGCTTTGATTATAATTAACATGAATTCAAGAAATTTTTTTGCTTTTGCTTTTTTTCTTGTTTTGTTTATATAGAGATGTTAGATATGAAGCTGATTTGTAATATTAGAAATTTCTGAAAAAATCAACCGCCAATTTTTAAAAATATTTGGTCACTTTCACCATTAGTGGAAGAATGTGCCTTCGGTCTAACACCCATGTCGATAGCTTAGGTGGTAGAGACAGACTTAAATGATTAAGAAATGTTGGTATAGTATTTGCTGTGTATTTCATTATAACAACAGCAGTCTTCAGGGACTTAAGATTTTTTAGAGATGGTTCCTTCCTATCCATCATCTATCATGTTGATATTAAGATCTTTCTTTCCCCGGTGACTTGTAGATTACTGCTGTCATGTTCTGCTAAGAGTTCATAAATAGCTTGTGCTTGCCCTTTGAGAAAGCTTAATAAAATAGTGTTTTTACACTCAAAGGCAGTGAGCATTCAGTGTGAGGCTGTTCTGTGTTTTATAGAATTAAGTTGATATTGAAGAGAGAAGCCTATGAACCATTGAGTAGCAGGTGCAACATTTGTTTAGGACATTGCGGTGTTAAAAGGTCTCCATTTGGCATGTACAAGTGTCTTCGTTTTGGATGTTCTAAGTGAGTGATGGTGTTAATTTGGTGGTTTTGGGATATTTTTGATTTGGATATCAATCAAAGATAATAGATGATTAGATCTGCCTTCTGATAATTCATGTAGTGTGTACTTTGGTTTTCTTGTGAGCCATCTGAAAACTATGGGTGTTTTTCCACTGTGCTCCTTTAATCCGGATCTAAGAAGATCTGGATCTAAGGAATGGGTACTTCCCTTAATCTGGATCTAGTAGATCTGGATTAAGGGAAGTACCCAATGTGTTTCCATGGGTGGTGGATGCTAGCCTCCCTGTTGTGGAAACACTGGAGCACCCATTTGCAAATCCGGATTGACCCACAGGGGTCTGCCTTCACCCCAGGTGTTTTGGGGGACAGGGGGTGCAATTTCTGAAGTCCCTCCGAAGTTGCCTTCAGAGGTTAGCAAAGGCTCTGAAGTCCCTCCGAAATCCCTCTGAAGTTGCCTTCAGAGGTTAGCAAAGGCTCCGAAGTCCCTCCGAAGGCAACTTCGGAGATTAGCAAAGGCTCCGAAGACAATCCCCTTGCAAGAACCTGCATATTAATTAGCTCCTTGTGAGCAGGGATGAGTCAGCCTCATTAATATGCACCTCTTTCCATGCCTGAAGGTAACAGTCCGCTTTGTTCTCCCTTTGTTCTTGGAGGTTTGTCTTCAGAGCCTTTGCTAATCTCCGAAGGCAACTTCGAAGTAACTTCAAAATGGCTTTGAAATGACTTCAAAATAACTTTGAAGCCTAGGTTTTGGGGCTCCCCCCTATGGGTGCCCCCTCCCCCTAGCCTCCTCTAGACCCCATTGCCAAACTAATGTGGAAACAGGCTCCCTTTAATCCAGATTTTCTGGCTGAAGACCCCATTGTAGACCCCATTAATGGGGTTTACAGAAAATCAGGATTAAAGGCTGAGATGTACCCATATGATCCAGATTTCCCCAGAGGCGGTGGAAACAAATGTGTCCCAAATGGGTGCCGTGGTGGAAATGGGGTCGTCCGGCTCACACCCAAATGGGTGCAAAAATTGGGTACTTTCTGCCAGTGGAAAAACACCCCATGTGAATAATGTTGGAGGCTAGGCATTCCCAAAATTCCTGTGGCTGTTGCTTTCTTTAGTGCTCTTTGAAGAATACTAGGGCATTTCTTCAGAAAAATAATTTTGTTGAGAACTTATCATTTTTTCAATATAAGAGGAGAAGCAGAAATAGCGTTTGAAAAAGAAAGAGGAGTATAGACAGTATTTTCATTTTTAAAGTTGCTATTCTCCCAAGAAGACCTCAAGCTTCATTTTTTCAGGGACCTATCTCCTCTTGTATCTTATTCCATATTGATTTATAATTTTTCAATAAAGAGACAGTTAGGGTTCTTATGAAGAATTACATTTAAATATTTAATTTTATTGTGAGGTTCTTTAATATTGGTAAATTTCTTGTTGGATAGTTGGGAACATTTTTAAACATTACTTCAAACTCAGAGAATGACTTTGGCTTATGGATCCTTGATAGTGTTAAGTGGGTTGTTAGAGAAAATCAAAATGTCATCTCCATAAAGATTTAGTTTTACAGGGTTTTTTTTTTTTTTTTTGTGAGAGTATAGCCTATACAACTAGGGACTTCGCTTATTTTCATTGCAGAGGTTTCAGTAGTTACGTTAGACAAGAGAAATGGATGGAAAGCCTTATTTTGTGCTAGAAATAATTAGAAATTTGTCAAATAGAAAACTATTAGTATAGACTTGTGCTGTAGAGTTAGAATAGATTTCTTTAACAAATCGGAGAAAACCTTGAAAATTCTTAGCTTGTAGAGTCTGTAATACATAATCATGGTTTAATGAATCAAAAGCTTTGCTGAGGTCTAGGCAGAACAATGCCATAGGGGTTGTGTTGTGAGGACTATGCCACATTCTTATTGCACAGTCTGGAATTCTTTTTCCCCAGGAACTGATAGATATGCACAAACTTTCCAGGATCACTTTCATCACATCCCAGCGAGAAGTAATAGAGACTACGCAAACAATTAATTTTGAAGTACGTTTCCAATGCTGCTTTTTAGTTATGATACTTAGTATTTTTTGTTAGAGATTTAATTTGCGGTTATTGGATTTATATTCTAAATGTATTGGTTGGATTTCTGCAGTGATGGGAAGTGAATGGAAAAAGTGATCAGTCAGTGCCAAATAAATTTAGGTGCTTGACTATGTCTTTGGGGATTAATGTGCTATCAGTCCAAAAATAGAATTGATGTCTTGAAGAGAAAAAAGTATGATCTTTTTCAGTTGGATTATAAGAGTTGATATGCATCTATTAAAGAAAATTTGTGAAAGTTCTTTATTTCTTTGTTGTGTTATTTTCTACTAGTAGAAGAATGTTGTTGCCTATCTTGGTAATTTTTCTGAGACCACATTTAAGTCTCCCACCACAATAACATCTGCTGAGGCAAAATAATTTTTTATCCCCAAAGTTTCAGCAGAAATTATTTCTACATATTGTTGGGAGCACAGATAATGACTAATGTAATTAACCTGTTATAAATGAGGCATTAGAAAAAACCAAGTCTGCTAGATTTTTTAGTGTATAACATTTGATATGGGAGGTTAGGGTATACCCTCCCTTATCTCGCATCAGTGTGTGGGAGGCTAGGTGCTCGACTTTTTCCTCTACTGTGTTAAATGTGCATGTAGAAAGGACCTTTGTCATTGAAAGTAAGCATTTAGAAACATGAAACCTACATTTCTGTCTCAGCTTTTGCCAGATATTAATGGTATGCTTGGGCAGCTGCCACCTGTAAATTCAGGTTGCAAGGTAGAGAAAGAAGGACAGGGAGCCAGCTCGGTCTAGTGGTTAGGGAGCTGGACTCTTATCTGGGAATACCGAGTTTGATTCTGCACTCCTCCATGAAGCCAGCTGGGTGACCTTGGGCTAGTCACAGCTTTCTTTTGAGCTCTTACAGCCCCACCTATCTCAGAGGGTGTTCTGTTGTGGGGAGAAGTATAGAAAGCTTTGTCAGCTGCTTTGAGTCCCTTAAGTGGGTGAGAAAAGTGAGGTAGAAAAGCCAGCTCTTCTTCTTCCAAGTGGAAGTCTCTCTTTACTATTTCTGGCAGCAAATCAAAAGGAAGTGCAGGGGGGTTAAACAGAGTTTTCCAATTCAAGTTTTGCCCTTCCTGTATTCTTGATCTTTGGGCTGCTGCTGGGTTTGAGCACTGAGAATATCCAATCCTGGCCTAAAATAGGATGCAAGTCTTCTTGTGGTTTTACAGATATGACGATATACACACGCATTCCATATTGATACCAAAACAAAGTACTTTTTCATGTATCTGGTACATGAACTGTAGGACTTTTTTTTAAGTCTGTAATTTTTCTCCTGTGTCATGGTTGTATAAAACAAAATCCTGCCTAATGTTTTTTTCTTTGAGTTTGCTTATTTACTACATGGCTCAGATGTCTCCACTATTTCTGAAAAAGGCCAAGACCACTGAGAACGACAGTATCCTTTTGCTGCCCTTAGATAATGCACTGATGGTTATAATCAAAGGATAATTCTCAGCAGGTATCTGGAACTGCAGAGGGGAAGAACTATATTTTTTCAGTATGTAGGACTTTTTCACTCAAAGCTAGTACTTTTAATTATACCTTGGAAAATAATAGGGACATAGGCAAAATGTAGGAAAAGGCTGTTGTTTCTTCTGACAAGGATATAGAATTCGATGGGGGAGTCAAGTGGCTTATTCAAGGTAATATATCAAATCCAAACCCAACTTGGTCTTGTAGTTAGAGTACCAGACTTGTATCTTACACTTACCTGGTTTGATTTTACACTCCTCCATGAAGCCAGCTGGGTGACCTTGGCCTGGTCACGGATATCTTTTTGAGCTCTCACAGCCCCGTCTACTTTACCTGGTGTCCTGTGGGGAGAAGAATAGGAAGCTTTGTCGGCTGCTCTGAGTCCCTTTAAAAGGGCAAGAAAAGCAGAGCATAAAAGCTTTTTCTTCTCCCAGTAACATATGGTTTCAAAATATCTACTTCCAGCATACTCCCTCATTTTTTCTTTCTGATCTTCCTCCTAAATTTGCTTGAAATCCATAAGTTTTCCATTCCTAGTTATGGAACCAGGAGTTGAGAGTTATCTGAGAAGGGACTGCACAAAGAAAAATGTCCTAAATTAGTGCAGTACATAATTCTAATCAGATTGTTTTTATATTTACAGGCTAGTGGATTCCTATTTAAAATGGAAGTTGACATTAATGGAGAGTCCAGGTCTATCCTAGCTACCCTGCCCCTACCTATTGCTGAAGTGAGTGCTACAAGCAAGGCAGACTCTGAGAAACCTCGTTGCTCCAGCACTCCATGCTCACCACTCCGCCAGACTGTTTCAGGCTATCAGATCCTCCACATGGATTCTAACTACTTGGTTGGTTTCACAACTGGAGAGGAGCTCTTAAAGTTAGCCCAGAAGTGCTCCGTCGGTGAAGAGAATAAAGTAGAAGCAGTCGTGCCTACATTGCGCTCCAAACAGCTCGATTCAGGACTTTCCCGTACCTCGCGGGCGTGTAAAGCCAGAAGCCGATATTATCAGCCTTATGAGATCCCAGCAATCAATGGCCGGAGGAGACGACGAATGCCCAGCTCAGGAGATAAATGCACCAAACCGCTACCTTATGAACCCTACAAGGCTTTCCATGGTCCTTTGCCTCTTTGCCTTTTCAAGGGTAAGAAGGCTCACTCTAAATCTCTAGACTACCTCAATTTAGATAGAATGAATATCAAGGAACCTGCTGATACAGAGGTCCTACAGTATCAGCTCCAGCATCTTACCCTTAGAGGGGACCGTATGTTTGCAAGGAACAGCACATGAAGATTGGGTATTCCTGCTTGGTCGATGCATTGAAATGTACAATGTTGAGAGTTGGGCACATGTTTTTATCATCGAAGTGTTATGGGACCTTAACTTACCTGAGGAAAATTACAAAGTTGGCAAAAGGGAGCAATGTTGAAGGAACTCTTGAAAAATTTTGACTGCAAGAACATCAAAACAAAAGAAGGTTTTGCACATGATACCTAGAATTTTGGGGGTTTTAAACTCAGATATTGATGTACTGTGACTAGTGTTTCTAGCTGGGCTTGCTATAAAGCACTGAAATGCGCTCTTAATGATACTAAGGATACGTGTATATGCGATGATTTTTGCATTATAGGAGAAAATGTTCGAGTGAGCCCATGTATTCTGAAACAATCCAGGTTACGTGTATCGTACTGTAAACTGGTTTTGCACTGGGAACAAGACTTACTGATGAAATGAAGTCTGAATACTTAAGTTACTAGAGCTTTTTTTAGTGTAATTTATCATTTTTCATATTTCAAATTGATTTCAGTGTGATTTTTTAAAAAGATAATATGTGCTTTGAAGGATAAAAATGAAACCTATTGAAAGGCAACATTTATTTGAGCCTAGTATCTTCAATATCAAAAGGAAACTTAAGAATTATATGGGGACCTATTTGTTGTGTGTGTGTGTGTGTGTATACACACACATCATGAATAAATGCATTTGCACCTGCGAAAAACAAATAGAAACTTAGATTCTAGTACTACTATATTACATAGTTATGATGGAGGGTCTTACTAGAATACAGTGATAGCACTGCACCTGAACATTCCAGTTAATTTACAGCACTGAATATTTGTTTTTAAAGTCCTGATTTTAAAAAGACTTGAGTTACTGTATGCACTGGTTTAAAATGTCTGTTCAAAAATAATTTCTGAGGAAATCCTAATTTAATTTAGCATAACCATATTTTAAACATAATTTTTTGTCGTCTCTTTATGTTGTGCAGTTTATGTCTAAAGCTGTGAACCATGTAAGTTGTTCAGAAGTGAAAGCTTGAACTTGGAAGAAAAGTAAGCTATTTTATCTGCGAAACAAATTTTTGAAAATAATTCCTGGCAACATTCTAATGCTTCTGAGTGCTATGACTTATGTCTCTTAAGAAGGAACACAGAGAAATTTGTATCAGAAAACTAGAATTTGTCTCATCCCCAGTTATGTCCAAGATGCAGTGCAGGATCTTTGGATGGGTTTTGTTTAACGTGGAGACAATGCTAGTGATTTTTACACGGTGCATCATTATTATATTGGAATGAAGAATGATTTCTTAAGAAACCGTTCCTACATAGCCTTTAGTATGACCAGAAGAATACTATCCAATGCCAAAGAGAGGGTTTTTACACTTACTGATTCAACGTTATTTATTGATTTACCCTATGGAACAATGTTGTTGACTATGAAATAAAAGAGCGATGTGCATACTTTGTAAGGACTTTGTGTGTTGCTATTTTAAAACATGGGCAGTGTTGCATCGATTCAGAATTTCACCTAGGGCTTTTTTGCACTGTCTTCCCTGGAAAAATATCCCAGGGAGGGGAAATTGTGGATGGTGTGGGCATTTGTGCTTCCAGACACTCAAACTATTTAAAACTTAGCCAGCACTTAACTATGTGGCAGCTAAGTGTGAATCACCTCTATGCTGTGCCAGATGGCTAGGGCATTCTAAATTACCCATATTGGGAATGGCCACCCTAATGCTGGGTATTGCAGAGCTTTGGCAATGGTGCCAGCAAGCCTAGCAATCAGGCACTGCAGTGCATCATCACGTGTGCTGCTGGTTACATTTGTTTGTTTGTTTGTTTACATTTTTATCCCGCCCTATACCCAAAGGTATCTGGGCAGGTACCAGCATTTAAAATCAAACATCATTTAACATCATTAAAACGCTAAAACAATAACATTTGCCAGTGGGAAGAGAAAAGTATCTCCCCATTTAACCGAAGGCCAGGGCAGAGAGGTGCGTTTTTTCACTGCCTTTCTAAACTTGTACAGTGAAGGTGATAGACACACCTCAAGGGGGAGTCTATTCCATAGACTAGGGGCCATCACTGACAATGGCCCTCTCCTGGGTGCCCACTCCTTTTGCTGCTGAAAGTGGTGGGACAACCAGGAGGGCCTCTCCTCCAGATCTTAAGGCATGGGCAGGTTGATATGGGAATAGAATTTCCCCCTGCACCTCTTCCACCCGGCAGAAGTGGGAATGGGAGCTTGCTGTGCTGTCAGAGCCCGACAGCTAGTATAGGTGTGTAGCAGCTTTAACTGCTACACACCTAGACTGCCTTGGGGGTTCTCTGGGACGTAGGGAGGCATTTCCTGTTAAGAAACATGTCTGCTCCGTGTGGATGCACCATCTGGGAGCTCCGCTTGCCTTGGCTAGTGCGGAAGGGCCCAGCCTTAGTGAGAAATTTGTTCCATTGAAATGAAATTCTTTGGAGTTGGAGCTACAAGGGTTGCAGTTCAGTACAGAGCTCTTAGAGGCTATTGTTGTTCTCCCTGAGTTCAATTCGTCCGTCAAAATTTTATTGCAGTCACATATCTACACAAACTTTTCAAGATGGAGTAACTGAGATTTCATTTATGTTAACGTCCTCATTATTCCAAGGTTGTACCCAGACATCAGTTACTGTATTTGGATATTCCGTAATAAAGTGATTATTCTGAAATATCTAAATGTAGCAGAATAAATAACTGATGTCTGCATGTAGCCTTTAACACCTATGATAGCTTCTATAATAAAGACGGCGTGTTTCCTTGAGCCGTATACTGTTAGTTAAAAACTGTGTGCATCTCTGGGCCAATCTTGCACCTCCAGTAAAGCCAAAATACCTAAGAAGAAAGCGCCCAGAGTTTGGCTCTAGAAATGTGCTCCCTCCCACAAAATGGCGGCTCATAGCACAAATGCCTCTCAGGCAGATGAGCTCACACCCACAGAAACCGCAAAGGTAATTAAAGATTTACTGACTCAGCAGCTAGACTCGTAAATGCTCTGGCAGCTGCTAGCAAGAAGGCTTCTGCTTGAATTTAAAAGTGCCAGAGAAGAATGGAGAGAAGGAAAGGAGGGGAGATGGAGAGGAGGGAGGAGGAAGAATGAGGAAGAGATGGGAAAGGGGGAAAGAGAAGAAAGCAAAGGAATTGGAAGGGGGCACAGAGGGGTAGGAGGTGGAGAAGGTAGAAGAGGTAGAAGGAAATAAGGGGGCACTTTCACTGCTTTCTCACTATTTCAGTCTCAATAGGGTGACCCCCATTCTAGCTCGAGTCATTACCTTTGGAAAGGAAAAGGAAAAATAACCACTCAGACTGTAACCCTTCTTTGTCTCAATACCTGAATCACAATAAATTCAAATACCCTCATTATGCACTAGATGCTATTTGTTTTGTACAGGGGGCAATGATTAGTGTAGGTGATATTAACACAGCAATAGAAGCTAAAATGATTAATAATTCCAATTGCAACCAAGAGATCCCTGAAATGCTTTAAAAGATTGGAATTACAGATTTTAGGACATCAAATAACAATAGCAGAGAATATACATTTTATTCACTTAAGATATCATATTCATACATTCAAGAAGTTCAGTGGGACTTTTGGACCATGAGTTAACTTTTTTTTAATTTTATTATTTTCAAACATCCATCAAGCAACAATAACATAAACACGAACAACATTAACCAACATAGAAGAAACATATAAATATGTTATAAATGCATATAAGCACCGGTGTAAATAGCCACAAAACAGTAGAAAAGCTTATATTCAAGAATATATATAAAACAATTCTTTCTTTTTTTTAACAATAAAAGGTTTGGAAAAAGGTTTCGTATTTTTTCCTTTTGATATGTCAATGGAAAGGAAAGGGAGGGTCGAAGTCTGGGATCATCCTGTGTCTGTTTGATGAAAGGACTCCATTTATCTATGAATCGGGTTTGGTGGTCCATAGATTGCATCCTATATTGTTGTGCCGTGATAAGTTCATTCAACAATAAGGACCATACACGGGAGGTCCATTTGTCAATGCTTAATAATTTGGTGTGCTTCCAGTGTAAGGCCAGTTCTGCTTTGGCTGCCGTTATAAGTGATCTGATTAACTGTATAGGTGCTTCCTGCTCTTTAAAAGAGAGGAGGAAAACCATAGCAGGCGAAAGATGGATAGTTTGAAAGGTGATCTTACACGATGTTAATCGAATCTGTTCCCAAAATGATTTCACTTTTGGACAGAGCCACCATTGATGAATATAGGTTCCTTTTTCCCCGCAATTATTCCAACATAATGGGGAATATTTGTTGTTGATTCTGCTGAGTGAAGACGGGGTGTGGTACCATCTAAATAGGGTTTCCCTCTCTGCTTGAGATCTAAAAGACTTTTACATTCTATTTAAGATTTTCAACCATTCCTCTTTTCCTAGATCTATTTTGCAATCCATTTCCCAGAGACCCTTGATAGCTAAGTGTTCACCTGTATTGTAGTCTATCATAATTAAGTACAGTCTAGAAGATACACCTTTTTCGAATTTATTTTCAGAGATTAATTGCTCAAAAGGTGTGAGTTCACGCTTACCAACTTTTTCAGGTTCTAATTTTTTTAAAAAAAGTTCCTGATTGTCATTGGAATAAGCCAGTTTTTTGAGGTCCCTAGTATGCTTCTAATTTCCTGGGAAAAGTGGGATATAAAGTGAGATTGTAAAAAGTCTCTAATTGTATGTAGACCTTTCCCCTTAAGAGTCTGCCAGACTGTGATGCTGCTTCCATTAAAACGGCAGGGGTAGATAATGGAGATGGGGGGGCTAGTATCCCTTGCCATGATTTCCATACAGTAAGGGTAGAGTGTGTTAATGGGTTAGGAGTCCTAATCATCATATGATCTAGTTTATGGGCTGAGTTTTTGTATTGGAAATGGGAGTTCCCCTATTTCAATCTGGGCCCAAAGTGGGGGGGGGGAGGGTGCAATCATACTAAGGAACCTGTGGAGCTGACAAGAGTCATAGTACCATTTTATGGATGGGTAACCCCATCCTCCACGCTGCGTAGATCTCCATAGGATTTGTTTTGAGAAACGCGAACATTTCCCTAAGAATATATTTTGTTCAATTCTTTTGAACCAGCCCTTAAATAGGTGAGTAGGGATTAAAATTGGAAGCGTACAGAATAGATAATGTAGGGCTGGGAGGATTTTCATCCATGAGTTAACTTTTATCTCACCTCTGGTATGGATAATGTATCAGTGTCACTGAAGATTTAATTCCAGTGTACTGACCAGATTAGCCTCAACTAAAAAAAAATGGAGCAAGAGATCTCTTACTTTATTTTCAACAATCACCCTATGATTAGGGTCATTTGGGTTTATCAAGAAATTTGGTTTAAAAAACAGGTGAAAACTGACAAAATTTTGAAAACAAATTTGATTGGTAGATACATTTTTTAAAATATCATTAAAAAATCTCCATAAGTGGCATAGGATGTCAGGGGGTAACTGGTTGCCCCCCCTGTGGTAATAAATCTCCATCAGCATTCCAATTCCATTCGCAGAGTCGCGCCTTGGTTCGTGCTGGAAACACAAAGTCCTGCTTTCCTGCTTTCCCGGAAAAGCAATTCCCCTCTCTGTGTCTTGGCTCCAAGGCTGTCAGCTTCAGCTGTCGCTGTCCAAGGTGCTGAAGGGCCTGGCTTCCCGATCTGGATCTCCGATCCTGCTGAGGCTTGGCCCCTCCTTCTCCCCCTCTTCGCCAGTGTAAACAAAGGAGTCAGGGACGCCGTAAATTCTCCGAAGAGGTTTATTGCATAGCAAGTTACATTCTCCTTCCGTCTCCCGACCAGCTAGGCAAGGCAAGACAAAGGCACAGCCGTGCCCAGTTTTATACCTTCCCACTATCTGAGTTGGAGTGTCATATCCTGGCATTTCGCAAGTGTTACACAGTCTTACACAACTCTTGCACAATCCCTGTGATGTTGTCATCAGTCTTAGGAGAACTGGTGATGTGTTTGCACACCTCACCTTATGATGCAATTCCAGGAGTCTCCTGACTAGATACTAAGTTAACTCCTGGTTATCTATTCTACTTCTTTTTGCACACATCACTACATTTTCCTTCCACTGGCTTTTTAGCCTTGACAATCCCCTCCAAAATGTATTGATGTGTGCAGCTATAATATTTGAACTATGCCACACAGCACTCCAGCTCTTGTCCTGGATTACTAACTCTCTTTCCTTGGTCCTCTTTAGGTACCTTAGGATCCTTCACCTTTCTGCTGTCTCTATCCCCGTGTTTCTGGGTTTCATCTGGCATTTCCTGCCTCTTGAATACCCACTTGCCTCCTGCTATCACTATGCAAGTGTTTGCAGTCTGTGTCCCAAACCAATCTGGGGGCTTTCTAACTCTCTGAGTTCTCCTTGGTAGGATTACCTTTGTCCTTCCTTTTCCATCTCCACTATCTGACCTAGGCTGTGTTTGTGTTTGTTCATTTGCAGAAGTGTTAGTCTCACTATCTGTAGAACCTTCTTGCTTTAGTGCCCCTCCATTTCCAGCATCTGTGGCACTCTGCCCTAGCTTGAGAAAAACCTCCTTATTAACGTGGAGTCTTTCCCTGCTGGAATATCTCTCAAAGTTGGCACTCCTGGACAGTAAGATTTTTCCATGACTTGAACAAAATCTATAGCTGTTACCAGAATACTCCACAAACATTAACCTTTTCCAGAAATTTGCAGGTACATATACATTATATACATTTGCATATTGCCCACAACCTCTTATACATTTAAGGTTTGATGGTCTACCATACAGCATATGATAAAGCATTTCCTTTACAAAAGAATTCCAAACACGGTTAGCAACATGATTAACAGTCAATATTGCCCCTCCCCACCTTTTCTGTGTTGTTTTTCTTTCTGCCATTAGTATCATATACAGATACTTTGTATGTTGATCCACAATGGCTATAAAATACTGATTCCTGCCCATAGTCTTTGCTAAAGGGCCAGCCAAATTTGCCTGCACAGTCCGAAACAATTTTTCTGTCGTGCGTCTGCTAAACTTGGCCACAGGAAAAACCTCAGGCTTTACCTGGCTGCGAACTGAACAATCCCAACGGTTTGAACAAATTTTCAGCTGAAATTTTGGACACACTCCCACTAGTTTCCTCACACTTGTGAAGCTCACATGTCCCATGACTTTCTGGTAATAATGGGCGCAGTTTAAGTGCAACAGCACATTATCAGCTAGCGCGCATTCAAGCCCATAAGTCATCACATACACTTTGTTTCCCTTGACTGCCCTAGCACAAACTCCATCATTTATGCTAACAGTACAATCATTCCCCTTGAAACACAAAGCATAATTACTGTTTATTAGCTCAGATTCCCTGATTAAACAGTCTTGCAATACATTTGAAAAATCCTTTCCAAAACATGGTATTTTTTCAATTGCCACTGCAGATCCTCGCCCCCCCGATGCACCATTTGCATTAGGAGGCATCTCATCTTTCAGGAGCTTTTCACAATTGGCCATGTGAAAACTTGCCCCCAAGTCCAACACCCAACTAGGGCTTGCAGCCACACAGGCTATAGACTCACAGTTCTTTACAACCCCTCTGTTGCTTGCAGCACACCTGGGTTCCTTCTTCTTGGCTCTTTCCTCAGCCAACTTTCTCCAGTCCTTCATGAGATGATCCTTTCCACCACCGTGGAAGCATTTCCTCCCTCTGGACACAAATGCTTTCTCAGGCTCAAAATCATTGAAAGTCTCGATTGAGTGGGTTTGAGTCACCCCTGTTTCTTGTCTCTGGAGTTTTGCCTCGTAGTCCTTACGCTGGCTTTCCTCCAAGACTCGTGATGCCACCATCTTTGCAGCCAGCTGCCTCTGGTCAACACACTGTAGGCTCCACAGGATATTTTCAAACTCATCAGTCAAACTTTCTAACAGGACAAATGTCTTTTGCACTGGGGGGCTTTCGACTCCCCATGTTGCAACTTGCAAATCTGCCACAATCTCCAGACTCGTTCTCTGGTAAGCGCCGCTTCAGTGTAAACACACCATACAGAAAAGTTCGTCTCATCCAGTGTCAGAAAACGTGCAGCTTCCACCTCTCAAGCAGTGCACTTTCCTCCCTCCTTCTTCTGTCAAACGTGACAAAGGACAGACACACAAAACAGACAATCAGACAGCCGTCCGATTCTCTTTTCACTCAGCCTTTCGGCACTCACAGTCAGTTGAACTTTCCAGCACGCGCGGGGTTAACGCTCTGGGCTGCCATAACCCTTGTCAGGGGGTAACTGGTTGCCCCCCCTGTGGTAATAAATCTCCATCAGCATTCCAATTCCATTCGCAGAGTCGCGCCTTGGTTCGTGCTGGAAACACAAAGTCCTGCTTTCCTGCTTTCCCGGAAAAGCAATTCCCCTCTCTGTGTCTTGGCTCCAAGGCTGTCAGCTTCAGCTGTCGCTGTCCAAGGTGCTGAAGGGCCTGGCTTCCCGATCTGGATCTCCGATCCTGCTGAGGCTTGGCCCCTCCTTCTCCCCCTCTTCGCCAGTGTAAACAAAGGAGTCAGGGACGCCGTAAATTCTCCGAAGAGGTTTATTGCATAGCAAGTTACATTCTCCTTCCGTCTCCCGACCAGCTAGGCAAGGCAAGACAAAGGCACAGCCGTGCCCAGTTTTATACCTTCCCACTATCTGAGTTGGAGTGTCATATCCTGGCATTTCGCAAGTGTTACACAGTCTTACACAACTCTTGCACAATCCCTGTGATGTTGTCATCAGTCTTAGGAGAACTGGTGATGTGTTTGCACACCTCACCTTATGATGCAATTCCAGGAGTCTCCTGACTAGATGCTAAGTTAACTCCTGGTTATCTATTCTACTTCTTTTTGCACACATCACTACATTTTCCTTCCACTGGCTTTTTAGCCTTGACATAGGATCCTAGCTCATATTTTACAAGAGATTTTATTTGCTTGCTTGCTTTTGTCCTGTTTGGGTTTTGCAGAATCCAGGAAAGGGGCAGGGAAAGCCACACAAATACTTCTTCTCCAGCAAAGCCACTGATTAATGTATATACCTTGAAAGGCTACCCATTGACAAAAGTAATTTGTGCATGCCAAATCAAATTTGTCTGTATATAAGGGGCCATTTGTGATTGTGTTGCACAGTGAGGTCACTGATCACTGCAGCTGAGTGATGGAATGCTTATCTACAGCAGTACATCCATCATTCACCTTTACTTGAATGATGTTCCACTTCTGCAAATCATGCAGAATGTTCTGCATGTTTCCACTTAAGGACAAGCCTAGAAACAGGACAGAAATGAAACAAGCCCATGGTTATACCATCCTGTCTCTGTATGTTTTGGCTGTGTCCGCCTTTTCAAACCCCATCAAAGAATACCAAACAGCAAGGGAAAAGTAAGTTCAACATGCTAGATAATGGAATAATAACAAAGTCTGCCAGAATGCTTTTGAAATTTTCTACATTATTTCTACCTATCACCTGGAATACCACTGTTGTTCCTCATGTATTCTTTTTGAAGAACAAACTCTGGGGGAGCTGGCAGTTCCCAACCATACTGTATGACACATTCATACATGTTTAAATCCAGAGTTAGCTAATGTTGGATAATCTGCTATACAAAATGAAGTTTGCATAGAATTGTCAGCTAAGACTGTCTAAATCCTGATACCTCTTTCTTGTAGCTACCTTGCTTCTGCTCCATTACTCCCAATGGTCACTATTCACAAGTGTTTGATTCTGTATTCCCATTCCAGAGAAGAAATGAACTGCATTCATTATCCTTTCAGGCAGTGCATTTTAAGTAACTCTCCAATCTAGCGTCAGGGTTGGGTAAAGTAAATGTGCAGAAACTTGCTGTTTTTCAGTGCTGACATATGCCTGGGAAAACAGGACAGCAGCTAACAACAGATCTTGCTGCTGCTGTTTTTGAAAACCTTGTGAGGCCATGATATCTCACAGCACAGATGTGTGGTGAGTGACAGCTGCTTGAGTGCTGGTTGAGAGAATGCTGGATGAAGCCTGACATGCTTAGGTACCCTGAGGGACAAAAACAAATCTGGAAATACCAGAAGGAATGAAGCCACAGCCCTAACAGGGACGTTTTCTATAGCATTTGGCTTTGATAGACCAGTTACATTAGTATCTCATGTTTTCAAGAGGCCAAAAAGTAGATATTCTTTTATCAGACAGTTATATGCCAGTTTCTGGGAGGGAGAAAATAAATGGCCATTGTTCAGGATTAAATTTAAGATTAAAGGGAAGGCTGAATGACTTTGATCACTTGGTGTGCCTGTATTGTTGTGAACAGAAGGTAAATCAACTTGCCTGACATGGGTGTCTTTTCCAGCTTTGTGGTGTGGACAGGGAAAAAATGAACTGAAAAAGCACAGTATTGAAAGCAAGAGAGCATTACCTTTTGGCTAATTCATAGGGTTAAAATATAAGAATACAAGAATGTATATAGATCTTATAAAATAGAATTTAAACATATCTGAAATCCCCCAAGAGGCTTGAGCAGAACTTATAAACTTCTCTTGAATATTTTTGGTTACCGGAGAAATTTATAAATTCTACCCAAGCCTCTCAAGTGTCAATGGGGAAATCTAGGTATGCTTAAATTGTATTTTAAAGTATTTATATGTACTTTTGTATTATATTTTAATTTTATTCTTTGACAAGCTATGGATTTCCTCTGGTTCCTTATTTGATACATAAATTATCACTGGGGTTATGTAGTTGTCCCTTGAGCTTGGGTCAGCATGGGTGAGAGGAGTTTCTGAGGGCTGTGAGGGACCTGTTAGCCCAATAAACAGCTGTGTGTTGGGGTGACATTGGCACAGCCAAAGTTCATTGTTGTTAGCTACCACTGAGTTGTGCCCAACTCACAGTTGACTGCATGGGTGCCCCCATGGACACGTCTATGCAGATTTCCTGGTAGAGATACAGAAGTGGTTTGCCATGTAGTAATCTCCGAGCTGCACAGTTTTCCCCTGGCTTCCCCTTCTTGCAGCCCCCACCTTAATTCTCAAACCTCAGAGTAAAAGCAATAGTTTTCCTGTTCCATAAGCTTATAGTACAAACTCAGCGCCACCAGGGTGCTGAATTATTTCCACTCCATGCAGCAGCCCTTAGGCATTATGGAGTCCGAGCACATGTTTCTAAAGGACAATTTCCCTTCTCTTCCTGTTTGAGGATTTTCCCTGCCTCTGACCACAGGATGTGACATCAGAAGGACCTCTGACGCGGAAGATAGCAGTTTTCCTCCAATCACCTCCCCTGATGTTGCATCAATGTAATTTCCTCCACACCCCTTCTGGTGCTGTATAAAAACCCCTTGCACCATTAAACTAGATCTCTTTTTCCACCTGTAACCTGTCTCCTGACTCTTGATTCCCTTCCCTGTTTTTCTTATCTGTCAGGTCCGCCATTAAGCATGTGGTGGGTCCCCAGGACTCATGCTAGTTGAGCAGCCTGGTTTACCTATTGCAACATCCAGCACAAGAGCAGCAACCCTTGCTCCTGCAAATCTTCCTTCCTCGCCGTTTCTGCCATCTAAGCCGGATATGTGGCACATTGCCATTGCCAACTACTGTGCTGGGGACTGAACCTTTAACCCTCTGCTTTCCAGGTTTCTTGCATGACCACTGGGCTTCAGTCACTCCTGCCAAAAGGTGTCCATGCACAAGTAGTTTATGCCTGTGTGGTAGCTGTCAGCCACTAGTAAGAATGTCAGGAATGTTTTCATTGTTCTATGTTTCAACTGCACTACCCAGTGAATATTTGTGGAATAAAAATGGTACCTTACGAAGATAATAATACATAACTTTCCAAAAATCCTGATGAGAGTTTAAAAAAGGATGCACTATGTCGTTGCAGGTCTCTAACCCCAATCTGATCCACAGGGCTCTTCCTAGAGTCGTGTGAGAAGGAGCCTGAGCTGGACTTAGGAGAGCCAGATGTTTCATTTGCCCTGAATATTATTTCCTCCTAACGACCCTTTTATAATTTTTTAGAAAAGAGTGGAGTGTGTTTTGTATTCTTTTCTGTTTGTTTATATTTCAGTGAAAACGAGTTGGAGAAAGAAAGGATATAATAAAACTGAAGAACACTTTTGTGCACAATAAAGACAGTGTTAGTAAAATGTTTTCTGCTATTGGATGGGGTCTTTCTGGCATTCTTCAATCTGTTTCTGAGGTTTTCTGCCTATCTAAGGAAGTTTCTCTCTGTCCTGTCATTAAAAAAGGAAGAAATATGCTTGACTTCTATGAATTGTGGTGTCCCGCAATGGAAAAGGTGTTAGGTTCGTGCTACAACAACTTCTATGCTCCCTATTACTGCTTCCCAACTTCTATAATTGGTGTTTCCTGAAACATAGATGCTCTGCTTTATTTGCCCTATACTGGGAGTATAACATTATAATCTGTGGTACTTATTCAATGTCAGTCATAACCAATGATAGTGAAATTTCTTTCTCTGAGGTCATAGAAATTAGCGAGGGCACTTACAGAATCTCTGGTCATCCATTAGCAGTTTGAATGCCTAATGGAAAAATTCAGAGAAAGCTTCAGGTTTTTTTGTAGGACTGTGCATTATCTTCTTTCTCCTGCTCTCTCCCACATACCCCATTTCAACAAATGAGTTAGAATGAATGCTTTTAGTATTCTATTTTAGGATAAAATTGCTCTAGTAGATTTTCTAAGGCAACACAGAAAGTGCTGTCTATAAATAAATAAAGGCTGAGAACAGTATAGTGGTGTACCAGGCCTAGGTGAAGAGAAAATATTGGGCTTCAGAACAAAGGAGTGCATTAGGAGGGCTTCTCATAGATCAACATTGCAGGAGCAAATCCAGTTCCCTCAGGAAATTAACATGAGGAAACGTTTGTGAGCAGCCTTAGCATGCAGTAAGAAATATTGTACTTTTTGAAACAAAACACACAAAATCCAAGTGGCACTGGGGTGTTTGGTTTATTAAATAATTACTAACAAAAATTGAAAGCTTAGGCGCACCTTCACTTTAAACCACCTTCAGTCCATCTTCTGATTGCAACGCTCACATCTTTTAATTTGTATCCATTTTATTCAATGGAGGGCTGGAAGTCCACAAATAAAATGGATATAAATGAAAAGGTGTGAGTGTTGCAATCAGAAAATGGACTGAAGAAAGTTTAAAGTGAAGGTGTGACCATGGCCAAAGAGCATGGTCACACATACTATTTTTGAGGTGTTCCCATTTGCAAATGCAGGAAAAAAAAACCTGAGTTACACACATTTTTTTTAAAGTGCCTAAAAGCATCCTACTTTTGACCTACCTTGGCCTCAAAGTCTAGTAACACCTCAATAGCAACAAGAGCTTGGTTCTCTTTACTGCCACAAGACAATTTTCCATGGATCTGACTCATCAACAGTGTTAACAGGCTGGGATTGGCTCAAGAGTTTTGTTTGTAACTTGCCCACCTCAACTCCTCATTCTGAGAGTGATTCTTTTCTGTCTGCAAAAGGGAAGCACAAACAGAAACCAACTGGCATCACTAAATCGGTTTTGGCTCTTATAGATAAAGGCCAACATCTTAGCCTGTCTTTAATACAATTCAGTTTGTACATCAGTGAACACTTGGGCCACAGTCATGCCTTTTTATTTGGATGGAGGCAGTGGTGGGTCTGGAGGGGTCAGATGTGAAAATCTGGATCTAATCTTTCCCAAATTGAGATTGTCCATTATGTTGATTATCCCAGTACTGAGCCAGGTACTCTAAGAAACATACCCAGGCAAAGGGAAAGAAATTTGACCCATGCTGGTGCAAGGAGACTCCATCCGTGCCACTGCCTGGTAAAAGGTAAGCTTCAGTGTAGTGGTGGTGGAGTTCCCCTCACTGCTGCCCCCATCCCCCCAAGCTGATCCTCCACCACCATGCTGAATCACTACACACACACAGAGTTGACTCCTTGCACTGCACCAAGCCTCACATCACCATGCTATGCCCCCCCACGCTATGCCCCCCATGCTGAGTCAGCCCACTGACTCACTGAGCCTCCCCACTTGAAATTTTTTGAAATCTATTTTTTTTTAGTACCATGGACTTAGAATATACTTCAGCATAGTGTCAAAAGGATATTTTTTTAAATAAATGGTATTGCTATAAAGTCACAGCATATACGTTTTCCTTCGAGAAAATAAATCAGTTTCATAACTAAAAGAGACCAATTTTTATAAAAAGTAGATGGAATCATAAAGAGTTTGACATTGAAGTGAATTTGATATTTGATGCTTAGGTGCTCAGTCGGACCCAGAAGAATATGGCCTGCATAGTGTTCCTCTGTGCTCAAAATAACTTAAGCACTTTTCCCAACATGTCACTTGATTGACAGACTTTAATGTTCTATTTAATCCCTGCTTTCATTAGTGAATTCTTGCCACTGTACAGCTGCAGGTGGTAAGGTTTTTGTTTTTTTAAGTCTCCACAGCAGTTTATCTGCCAGGTGCCAGGAAGCATTATTTATGTTTTGCATGGTGACATCCCATAATTGACAGTAGAAAGTGTGTGTGTCAGTATGCTTCATTTCATAGCTGCTGGGTGAGTTAGCCAATGTCACTATAGGGGTCACACAAGGACAGTATGTTCTATGAGCCTGACTGGTTTTATCATTTTTTGGTGACCGTCCTTTGCCTTTTCTGTTTCTATGTATGTGTGTGTAAGAAAGAGTGTATGAAAAGAGCCACACAGGTGGCGAGGACCCATTGCAGACATCGTCTGCACATGATTAAGCCTTTACTAATTAATTCATAGTCGCCACATCTGGATTTCACACTTCCCCTTATAGGCCTCTATTATGTGGCCTTTGGCATGTACCCATGGAGTGGCAAAAGGAGCCTTCTTATGGAACATATTGCCTCCAAGCACATATAATGCTGATCATTCACTCGGCACCCTCGCTACCATCTTCCAATCTTAGGAATGGTTCAGGTAGTGACCAATCATGCATCAATTCTCTCCTGTGTGTTCAGCTATCTTCATGCTCCAGTATAGTTCTTTCTTTCAGCACTCCCTTGAATGTTTCCTGTTTGTCTCTCACTCCATTCCTCAAATCAGAGGAGCTTACAGAATATTAATACTAGACACCCCCCCCCCCCAAAAAAAAGACATGATAAAAGAGGAAAAAGGGATTGAGAGAACAAAGGAACAATTTTGGCAGGCTGGAAAGGTGGATCGTACCATCCCATTTTTCTCTTTTCCTCATGGATGGACAACACGAGTGCTCAGATTTTTTAATGTATGTATTTATTTTAAGAACTTACGTCCTGCTGTTCACCAAATGCCCCCAGGCAAGTACCAGTGATAAAAGATATAATCCATTCTTAAAACCTTTTAAAAATATAATCCTCCTTCCTTTCTTCCCTCTCTAGCAGGACAACATCCAGAGGAATACCAAAGGTCTGTATGAAAAGGTATGCTTTAACCAAGTGCTGAGATCCTCACAGTGTAGGTGCCTGGTGAACCTTCAGAGGAAAGCTGCTGCAGGAAAGGCCCTCTTGAGTGTCCCTGCCTCTTGCACATCTGGGAGAAGAGGCCCTCTCCTTGAGATCACAGTACTTGGGGAGTTGGTCTGTGGTAGATCCAGCAGGGATCTATAGTGAAAAGGAGAAGTTGGAGTGATCTCTCTCCTATCATGGGATGTTATCTGGGCTGCCTTTCTTATAAAAAAAGCCAGTTATGAGTGGACATCTTTCTAAATTTGCAAGAGTGTTATCCACTTGTTGGAAATTCTACTTAAGCTTATGCTCATATGTGCTGTGTCAAGCAGAGCAGAGTTGGGCTCATACCTCAGGGAGTTTTCTTCTACACACTGTTAGCTTGCAATGTTTTTCTCTTGGGAGAAGCTGTTCTAATAGGAAAGCTGTGTAGTTAGCCAGCCAACATTCATAGATACACAAACAGTTATCCACAAATCAGTTGCTGATCCAGGGAAACTGAACAACTAGGTCAATTGCTAAGTGATCCAGTATGCTTCAGGCTGGCTATCAGGACTAGGGATGTGCATGAAAATTCGTGGGCATTTGAAATCCGATCAAATGTGCCAAATTTCGACATTCAAACTCGAATAGAATGTCCCAAAATTCAAATGTAAACATTCAAATCAAATTTTGAAATTCAGATCTATTTGTTCAAATTATCTGGACATTCGTATATGTACAGGCTCATACACAATACGTACTTGAAGATCTGCATCTTTCCTGCCTCCGTATGTATTTTTACTTATCTGTACGGGATGAAAATGGCTTGCATATGGGATAACTACGAGATGCATACAGTTGTGTACGGATGTGTATGGATGTGTACAGATGTGGAGAAGATGCGTACATGCACATATGAATGTTGCTGACATTTGTATGTGCAGCTTCGAATAAAAAATTCAAATGAATCGATTCAAATTTGGTAAATACGAATTGAATCTTGTTAAATTTGAATTTAAAAGATTTGAATTGAATCAGATTTTGGGGGATTCAGTTTGAATAGAATATATAAAAAAAAAACATTTGTGCACATCCCTAATCAAGACTATTCCATAAATCACTGATGATTTGTCTCTGCCAATATGTGGTCCTTCTTGGCCATTTCTGCAGTCATCTTTGAACACAATTATGGAGCTCCTTAATCCAAACCATGCCCCCCCCCCCGATCTACATGTTGATCCAGTTCAAAGAGACCCTGCCCCTGCTGGTCTAGGTACTTCTACATTGGATGGAGCCAGATCCAGATTAAAGAGGTCCTTAATCCAGATCTGTTGTAAACTCATTTAATCGGGTCTATGTCTGGACCAAGAGTGTTGTTCCGGGTCATGGGAGGCTTGCAGACAGTAAGTGCAGAAAAGGTCCTTGTTTTGTGTTTGAAACAACTGAAGTACGTTTGATGACCTTAGTCTGAGTGGCACTGGCTCAACACTCTGCTCAATTACACTGGCTGTACAAAATGTTTTAACTATAATCAATTTAATTTTGTCATTTCCCAGCTTCAGACAGGAGTATCTAATGAAACAGCACAAGCTGAGCTAAATGAATTGAAAAATGCAGTATTTGTATGCTACATTTTCAGGGGTACAATTTCCCTCTAGAGCAGTGGTTCCCAAAGTTGTCTGGGCTACGACCCATCTAATATAAGTTTACCAACTCGGGACCCACCTCTAGGAAATTTAACCGTTACCAATATGAATAAAGGACTTTTCAAATAACAAACAAAGTTTTAATACAATTTTTTTATTACTTAATTAAATAATTACATCAAAAAAGTTATTTCAAATACGGTTAAATTTCCTAGAGGTGGGTCCCGGCCCACAGTTTGGGAAACCCTGCTCTAGAGTGTGACATGCAGAGTTTTGTATCCACAAGAGACAGTGCCAGGACAGGTTAAAGAGAGCTCTTGGCCTGGAAGGTCTCTCTGCTGAAAAGCAGTTCCATAACTTTCTTTATTAGTGAGACACAAAGTAATCAGCACAAACCTTTCAACACAAACCTTATTTTTTACTTTGAAAATCCATTAACTGATACTGATTTTAAAATCATTGTAATTGGTGGTGGTTGTTCAGTACCACTGAGTCGTGAGCATGGGCATCTTCATGGGCAGCACTATGAAGTTTTCTTGGCAGTGATACAGAAGTGGTTTGCCACTGTCTACTTCCAGGGAGAGGCTGGAGATTGAACTGGCAATCCTCAGCTTTCTAGGAAGTTTGGTCTATCCCTGAGCCACAGGACCCCCCATTATCATTAGTATCTCAATCTTAATTTATACTTTGGTGTTGTGCTTGAACCTATTTACAGCAGGAGATATGAGTGCCAGACTCATATCTCATAATCACCGGGCTTGATTCCACTTTCCTCCATGAAGCCAGCTGGGTGACCTTGGGCTAGTCACAGCTCTCTTTCTGAGCTTTCTAAGCCCCTCCTGCCTCACAGGCTGTTTTGCCGGGAGGAGAATAGGAAGCTTCCAGTCCCCTTAAATGGGTGAGAAAAGCAGCGTAAAAAAGCCAATTCTTCTTGAAAGGAGGCACTTGCAAACAGCATCTCCACAGCCATCTCTCCCCTTGTGTTGGCAACAGGCACCTCACAGCCTTACTTGCGGGCAGTTGCTATCCAAGGAATCAGCACAAATTTCTCCCCTCACTGCAGATGCTTTGGACTGCTACGTAAAACAACACCCAAGTGCTTCAAAGGTACATATCTTATGGAGCTGCAATCACAATGTCTTCCAGATGCTCACAGCGAAGATGGTTCCCTCTGCAAATGAAAACTGGCCAAAACTGAAATGTGCCCACTTTCAATCAACCAATAAATAATATTTTAACATTCATATGGGTTTTTAAAATGAACCATTTCAAGGGCTCTGAAATGGAGTACCTAATGATAGTATTTTAGAAGACATTCAGATGTCATTAAAATGTTTTTTCCTCCTGTCGCAACTGGTGACAGAAAACTGGATTCTGTGAAAAGCACCAGAATCTCTTCTTTGTGCGGAATAATATAGCAAAAAAAACCCACATTATTATGATTGCTTTCTTTGCTTTGCCAAAGAGCTTGAAGAGGTTGTTAAGCTCATTAAAGCTGAGGGAAATAAATCTGTACCTGCAGCTGACTCCTGCTTTTCTATGCACCTCTGTAAAGACTAACACAGCTGAGTTCTGGGCTTCAGAAAATCCCCATAAAAGAGAATGTTGGGAGGGCAACAAGCAAAAGAAAAGAATGAACAATAAAGAATAATAATCAAGAATTCTGGTGTACACTGAATCTTCCACAGAGCGCGTGACACAAGCGGTGCACACATGCAGATCTTTTCTCTGTCCCTCTCAGTGGCGCTATCCTTCCACCACCATTTTGACATCTCCGAGGCAGAAGACTTCACAGTCCGAAAAAGAGCCCAACACTCCCCATCTCCCTTTCCATAGTAAAAATATTACCCGTGCCTCTAGCGGAAGCCATAGACAACCCTACAACGTTCCTTTTTTGTTTTGATTTGTGAAGTGCTGTGGGAACTGGGCTGTCTATCATTGCATAACCTTGCTCCAGGGAACATTCTGGAGAAGAAGATGGCGTTTGCTGACAGATGCCAAACTCATCCTTCAGATTCTGCCACAATCTCAACACCCCCTCGCCCCGCCACCCCAAATGGGAAGAAGACAATAGCATTGAAACAGTTATCAGATCACATTAATTTATCTGTGCCATTTATATCCTGTTTTTATTCCAACAAGCTCAAAAGTGACACACATTTTCCTCCTTCCCTCTCTTTTATTCCACCACCAACCCTGTGGTTAAGAGGTGATGACTAGCCCAGTGATGTGGCCTTTGTAGCCGGGTGGAAATTTGAATACAGGGATTTCTTCTGGTCCTAATCTCACACTCTACCCACTGCATTACACTGTTTCTCATTCACCATGGAAGAATGTGAAAGTGGATATACAGTGCAGATGATCTGTAAAAACATCTGCATACCCAAACTGGATCGCCAGCCCTGCTAGATGGCAGTTGGGTCTTACTTCCATCTGACATTTCTTATGATTCTCTTCCTGGTTGAAACACCCGGATGTTTGTCAAACACCTACCCACTTCCTTTGTCTTTTCTCACACTTGGCTGACGTGGGTATTTCAACCAGGAGAAGAATCATAAGGAAATGCCAGATGGAGATAAGATCCTGACATTAAGAAAAATCCAGCATCATTGATGGATTTTCCATAATATCAACCTATCAGATTTCCCCATGACTTTTGGGGATTGCCACAGCTGTGTGTAGCAATCCCAATATATCCCGGGGAGAAATGTGGGTTTTTACCTGCATCTATAGGCACTGCAAACAAGTTCCTAAATGCAGCTTCTGCTGCCCAAAACAAAACAAAAAACCATTCAAATTATCTTACATGCTAGCTTGTGAATAATAATGACATTTTCCTCAAATGTCAAAAAAGAAAAAAAAGAATCAACCAGCATGTACTTCCTTATGCTTGCCATTGTTTTGGTTTGACTGTTGAAACAGGCAGAATAAATGAGAATTTCTTCTCTGCATCCCCTTTATGGAGGAATATTAGAAGCTCTGGTTCTGTCATTACTACTGAAACGAAGTAGCTATTTTTGTCTATCTTCTTACCCCACCTAGTTTTATCACTATTTTTGTCACTGTTTAATATTCTTCTGAGAAGAAATGGTGTACAGAAATTTGCCTTGTTTCTCAGGAGAGAACATTTGGGCATTCTGCTTTAAAACTACAAGAAAAGTCTACACAGAGGATGACCTATATTTTAAAGAGCAGTGGTGCTTTTGTGGTCTGCTTGAATTAAGGTCTCATCAAAATGCCTATCAACTAACATCAGTATCATGAATCTAAACGTGTAATTTAGTTAAGTAATGAAAAGGAAAATACCTCTTTGTTTTGGCATGCACATGCATGATAGTACTTGTTGAAAACTGCGCTGTTTATATCACCATGTTATGCATTTATGATAAGATTATCTGGAGTAAGGCTTCATCCAAATGGCCCTCCGAAGGGCTGGGATTCAAGGTTGGTAGCTGATGTGAAACTGACACATTACGGAGAAGACATATCTTTTGCTATTCTTCTGTAAGGCAGTCTTCATCTCCTCTCCTCCGCAGTCAATAGTGAGATTAGTCTGAAAAGTGACTGCTGGAAGTGCTCAGGAGCTGCTACGTGGATGGGAGCTGCGGTAGGCAAATGTCACTGACCTCACCATGGCTCCCAGACATTGAAGGAACACTGCTGTGAGGGAACTCCCTTCATGCCAATGAAATTTCTGCAAAGACCACTTCCCAGAGTACTGGTAGTTGGGCATTTTCAAGGCTCTAGAGAAGTGTCTTCTTCTGGATATTGGCATGTTAAGTTGCCTTCTCCATCTGTGCATGCACATAGGTCGAAGTGAATCAGCTACCATGATCAGCCTCAAAAGGACTTCACTTGAAGGAGACTTAGGGCCTTTCCGCACAGGCTCTAAAAACGGATTTAGAGCCAGATGTGGGAAGGATTTGGACGTGGCATCCACACAGGGAACCCAATTAGAGTCCCTTTGAGGACACCACGTCCGCACGTCGGTGCGCAAAACCGTTTGCTTAAACTGGTTTTCCTGCTGAATCCTACCCAGATGTAAGACCTGAAAAAAATCAATCCACATGCCTAAGCCCCTCAGAGGGTTGCAATCAGGCGGGGGGGGGGGAGCCTTGGTTGACCGGAACCACGCAGTCTGGTCGACCAAGGGGACCCACAGCCCCTGCCCAATGGCCAGCCGGAGATCAGCCTCCTCCCACCCTGGAAAGGGGTGAGGGGAAGCCGATCCCGGTGACTCCCCGGCTCTTGCAGGCCCAATGGGGCTGCAGGGGCTGGGAGGGAGCCACCTCCTCCTGCATGAGGCCGTCACCTACCTTGCTGGGCTGGGGCTGCGATCGCACAGGCGCGCATGGTCCCGATAGATGGGCCCTGTGAGTCTGTGGGTCCCTCCTGCCGTCTACTAGGGTCAGCGCGCCTGCGTGATCGCAACCCCAGCCTGGCATGGTAAGTTATCAACGCAGTCCTCCATCACCTGTTCGGCCAATTTTCAGCCAATGGTGGTGGGGTGGGGGGTGTACCCATGGCTGTCAGGGTGGGAAGCATGTGCAAATGCTTCCCTCCCCGAATGGCCAGGGATGCTTGGAATGTGCAGGGGTGGATGTAGAGCACTTTTAAGTGCTCTACATCTCAAACGCATGGAAAACATTCAGGAATGAGCTGGGACGCAAACCCAGCCCCGGCAGTGCGTATGCCACATTCCCATGTGTTTTCCATGCGTTCCAAACCCCTAGTGCGAAAAGGCCTCAGATGAGGTCAGGTGATTGCCCGGGTCCCTAGGTATCCTACTAGATGGACTTCTAGGCTCCACTGGTATCTAGGAGCATATCATACACCCATGTAGATTGTGCCCATGTGTTCTCTGCTTAATGGAAGTATGTCCAAACTTCCCCTTCTCTTATGTCTTTAACATTGTTTCAGGTATTCTCTTTTGTACATTTTTTAGATATTTTGCTCAATCCATTATCCTTGGGGGAGAGATTATTGGAAAAATCAGTAATAGATTGATTTGATTTATTGGCACAGTTATGACTAGGTGCCTTTCTGCACTAGGCCTTATTCTGAATTATATCCGGGGCTGCTTTCACATTTGATTTCCTGTCCACTGGACAGGAAAAGTGCACTAGTGACTAATCTGTACTAGCATTCACACTTGGGAACTCGAGTACATGTTAAACTGAGCCCCATGCACCTGGGTGCATGTCTGATTGCCAGCAGGGTGCTGCCATCTTGGGATCAGAGTCTGCTGCAACTGTGTGTGCGCGGGCGCCATGATGACGATGAGACTTTGCACATGCACAGTTGTGTTTGGTGTCATCTGAGATTCCAGGATGCTTGCGCGGTACCTCAGATGGCCCCTCTCATCATAAATGGTGTGGATAGTCATGGGCTGCACCAGAAAGGTAAGCAATGGGATGGGAATGGTAAGGGCTACGTTATGTCTGGTGCATGATTTCATTCACCAGCAATAGTTGATGACAGGTTAATATCTGGTAAGGCAGGAGGTGTTTCTAGGTTGCAAACTCCTCCTGCAAGTGCAGATGCACCTGCCTAGATATGAACCTATCATTGACTACAAGGCCAAATGCAAAAGCACCTCTGGAATAGGGCCCTGCCCTTGCTATGCTGGTGCAGTTTACAGCAGGGCCTGTCTAAGGTCACGCTCACACCTTCACTTTAAACCATCTTTAGTCTGACCGCTCACACCTTTTCAGTTCTATCCATTTGTGGACTTCCTTGTATGGAAAGTCCAAAATAAAACAGATAGAAATGAAAGGGCGTGAGGAGTCAGATCTGAAGATAGTCTGAAGTTGCGAAATGAAGGTGTGACTACAGCGTAGATCTTCCTAAGTCTGCACTAGCATCCAGATGGCAGTGCCCAATATCAGGATATAATCCAGAATAAAGCCCATCACATAAAGGGCCTAGTTTTGAAATTTCAGAAGTTTTGAGCAAGTAATAATCCCCAAAAATCTCTTTTGGAATGACGTGCCCATTAAAACAAAATGGTCCAACTCCAAAAACTTGGATGTGTTAATATACTGTATCTTTTTAAAAACCCAGTAAACTTTTTTATGTGGTTTATGTAAAGTTCTCTCCCCACAAGAGATCGTTATGTCTTTGTGTATATTACAAAAGTCAGCTAGTGAGAAAAAAGTTTATAGTAGCATGTAATGCTGCCTACATAAAAGATAATGCAGCTTTAGAAGATCACTGAGTGTGACCTACTTCTGCAGCCATATACCCTACAAGACTTTGCAGAAAATTCCAGTCGAGCTTTTCTGTAGCAGGAAAAAGCATCTGCAGAATTCAGTCAAATAGCACTACTTAGCCATTCATTTCATACTCAGTTGGGTCTCTAACTGGCAGTAGAAGAACAAAAGCAAACAAATGTGGACTGTTTTAGAAAGCCTATGCCACTCATGAATTGCAAATACAATTCTAAATTGTTTATTACTCTTACGGTGTTATTTTAAATCCTAGCATCAGCAAACTTTCCCATCTGAGGTTTATTTTTTATTATTCATTTGGAAAGCAGAAGTTTCATGAGAGTTAACTGACAGCAAGAACCCAATCTGAATAGACTGGTCAGATGTGGGGTTAATTATTTGGAACTTGGGCCCTTTCTGCACTGCACCTTATTCCAGATTATATCTCAGAATAGGGACCTACTATCCACAAGTTAGTGGAGACTCTGGCAGGTCCCGGACAGGGTCTGCTGTACCCTGCACCAGCATGAGGATGGCAGGTACCTAGTCTGAGATACAAGGCCTAGTGCAGAATGGTCTTTTGTCTGCTGGAGTTCAATGAGACCCTTTCTGCAGTGGGACTTATTCCAGATTCAGTCTTGGAATGAAACCTGTCATCCACATGTTAGTGCAGATTACAGGAGGCTCTGGGCAGGGACTGCCTCTGCACCAGCATGTGGATGACAGTCTCTGTTCTGAGATATAATACAAAATAAGGCCCAGCTCAGAAAGGGCCTGAGTCTCAAGAGGTTATCAGTGATGAAAATGCTTTTATCAGCAGCAGCATTAAGTTTGCAGTGGCCATTGTTCCAAAATTTCATTATTCCCATTGGCATTGGTGCCAGTCTTACTTCAATCTGTTGTGGCATTTTTGTACATGATTCCTTATGATCTTAAAATACTAAAACTAATATAAATTACTGCAAACACTGTGGACCTGTTCACACTTAGGAAATCAGGACAGACTGGCATGCTCTGGGATGGAGCATTTGCACATCACAGTGCTGTCTCTGTCCCAGAGTGGCCCCGTAGTGTGTGTGGCTGTCCTGATTGCCATTTTCCAAAAGTGCCTAGGGTCCTTTCAGTACACACCTGGACACAGAATTTACATTACTTCCATTTGAAGATGCTGCATGGCGCTGTAGCTGTGGCTGTGCAGCTATGCAACCTTGTTGCAATCACCATAGTAATGGCCTGGTGCATGGCAGAAATTGCATCGACTGTTGCTACAGCAACGCTGAATTTCCCGGATGGACCATCTGCACTTCATGTGCCTCAAGGTAAGTTTTGGATGATGGTAGCACTTGCTGTGCAAGCGCTGGCCACCGAGTCACAGCCTCTCAGGTTTGGTAGTAAATTGGAGGGATAGGACTCATGCTCTGTAGGGACCCAAATGTGCTACAGTGATTAGTCGGTCATCCAGTTCCAACCAATAACGTGACCCAACCTCAGCTTGCCCTCAGATGGTCAGCATCCTATTGTTCATTTACTCCAAAAGGCCAAGAAAAAACCCCATCCGCTGTCTCACTGGAAGGACAGGCAGAGTGCCTTTAAGGGCCATTTGAAGGAATCTGAGAGCAGGTGAAGGTTTTGCTTTTGTCTTCTGCTTGAAGGCCATCATGTGAGGCAGGATGCTGGATCAGATGGGCTTTGGCCTCAACCAGCAGGGCTCCTCTTATGTTCTTATGTGGTTATCTCTGATCAGATATGCACAGCTTTTCAAATCCTGGATTTCCAGGGATGAGTCTTGCATCACCATTAAAGGAAGTGTATGGTCCAGGTACACAAATCCCCTCTCATAAGCTGAAGCAGTATATAAAAAAAAAATATGCAGCTTTCTTTTAGTTTGGCTGAATATATTTTACCTTTTCCTAAGGGATCTTATTCTCCATGGTAACTAGTTCTGTGTGTTTTTGTAATAAGAAAGTTGAGTGGAAATTCTGTATCACATTAAAGTGCACAACACTGTGTCTGTCTTGCTCAATAATAAAGAAATTCCCTCCCTCTGTTCCTTTCTTATTCCCTCATCTTCACTTTTATGGCTGTGGTTTGAAGCCTGAATTCTTAAATGCTGTTTGATGCAAAGCCTTTGTATAGAATAGGACCTCAAGGGAATGAGAGAGCACAACAAATAATCTGTGGATCTCAGAGATTTCACAGCTAAGTACTTCCGATGAGTCACTGCTGGCAAAGCAAGCAAATGGTTGTGGAGGGAAGAACATGATTTAACGATGGGAGTGACAGCAGAGATTTCTATTCTGGAAAACACATCCTCTGTTGCCTCTGCTAGCACCTTTTACAAGTGGCTGATTTCAGCAAATCATTCATCCTATTCTGCTGGATGTGATCTTGATGTGTTCATATTTCTTAGCCGCACCATGGGCCCAAGGTCACATCAGAGCAGAAACAAGGAGACAAGCATTTAATCTGTCAAACATAATCTAAGCACATTAGCAATTTAATAGGTTACATTCCTCTAAGTAGTGTGCACGGGTTCCTGTCTGTCAAAAATTTTCCATATACTTAATTCATCACATCTCATTAAAAAAGGAAAAAGTTTTAAGCTCACAATGTTTATTTTAAAAAAAGAATGTCTTTCTTACGTTGTAAAAGTAAGAACTGAAATCTCAACTTGCTCAAGAGGATGATCCAGTGACCTTTCCACACCTGGCCCACTGGTAGCCTTGCGGTGCACTCCGGGATGGAGCATCTGCACTCAGATGAGTTGTTTACGAATCAGTAATGGCTCCTTCCATACAGGAGAGTGCTGCAAGGCAACTACATGTGGAACACAATTAAGTGGCCCACATGTCTATTTCCCTTCACCTTTCCCAGCCTTTTGCAGCTCTGTGGGCCAGTTTGGTCTAGTGGTTAGGGAGCTGGAACACCGAGTTTGATTCTGCACTCCTCCACGAAGCCAGCTGGGTGACCTTGGGCTAGTCAGAGCTCTCTTCTGAGCTTTCACAACCCCACCTACCTCACAGAGTGTTCTGTTGTGGGGAGAAGAATAGGAAGCTTAGACATTTTCGCACGGGGGTGTTTGGAACGCGCGGGAGACAGCCCGGAACGCGGCAAACGCATTGCCACCGCGGGGCTTGCGATCCGACGTATCCGGAGCTGTCTCTCGCGCGTTCCAAATGTAGAGCACTTTGAAGTGCTCTACATGCGTTCGGGCGCGGACGAACTGCCCGCAGGCATTCGGGAGGAGAAGGATTCGCGCTTGCTTCTCGCTCCCGAACAGCCGCGGGCCCGCCTCCCCCGCCGGCGCAGGTTTGGCAATCAGCTGTTTGACAATCAGCTGATTGCCGATCTGCCTCCGCAGCTGTCTCCGCGCCCCTGGCTGGCCTTTGCCGGCCAAGACAGTTCCGGGCGCTTTTACCATTCACACACAGGCGCGCCGGAACGCGTTCCGGCGCGCCTGTGTGTGAACGGTGAAAGCGCCCGGAGCTGTCTTAAGCTTCCCGCCTGAACGCGTTCCGTTTGGAACGCGTTGCAGTTCGGAAAAGCCTCTTGTCAGCCACTTTAAATCTAAAATGGGTGAGAAAAGTGGGGTAGAAATGCTGGGGTGTGTGTGTCACCTGATGCATTGGGCAAGTGTGCTGGTGTGTCAGATGACCAAAATGTGAGTTTATGAGTACAGTACACACCATTGTTGTCCTGGCACTGGCACCAGTGCCTCAGGACTCAAAATGGTGCTGCCTAGACACATGTTTGCGCTTAAAGTAAGTCTGCAGACATGGGGGGGGGGGATAGCATGTACTAGCTTTTGCTAGTGTGAATACTAGTATATGCATGGGCAAGTTCACCTTTCTCATCCCCACCCCCCAAGGGGGAAGGGAAGCACAAATTTGCCCCAGGTCTGAAACTGCTGTTTTCCTTTGAGGTGATATAGTGCAACATTCATCAAAAATCTTAACATCCCCTGTCCTGAGTTCGTCAGGATTACACAAGAAATCACTTGTTGCCCACAGGTGCTGCTTGTTAGTCCATTGAGTAGTCTTGCATCGTCATAATTATATCTAGAAAGAGGAAACTGTGTTTAAACTCCCCTCATTTCTCAAGCTACTGAGTTTTTCAGTTTTCCCCACTCACCAAGAGTAGTTACCTAGCAGACCAAATTAGGCAAAAATAGGTGATGCTGAGCAATATTTTTAATAAATAAGAAAATTAATGTAAAACATAGTACTTCTTAGGCCTTTTCTGCAGTTACCTTTTGTTAATCCCTTGAAGATGGTCCAGAAGCTGCAGCTGGTACAGAATGCAGCAGTTGGGATACTGACTGGACGCATGCTATGCTGGCCCTAAACAAACTGCACTGGCTGTCTATTTGCTACCGAGCCCAGTTTAAAGTACTCATGTTAACTTATAAGGCCCTAAATGGCATGGGTGCAAAATATCTAAAGGAACATCTCCTTCTCTATAGGGTGCATCCCCATGGCCAGAATACTCTGAGGTGAATCTGAGTTCGACTTGGAGGGTCCCCATGAGCAGCCCTTAATCTGGGCTACATGCGCCACAAAAGGCAAAAACCTGGAGCAAAAAGACCCCCCTTTCTAACTGTTCTCACCTGAATTAGGAGGCAAGAACGGGTTATCCTGGGGGCATGGGGACACTTCCAGGTTTTTGCCGATTGCAGCATTAGAGGGAGGTGTTTCGCTGTCCCCACCATGCACGCTACGATCGCAACTGTCCTCCCTTGCCTCATTGCGCAGGCGCTCCTGGGTAAGGGCTTGCTTTAGCAAGTGACTGCCTGACAGCTTCCCTGCACTCAGCTGATCAGCTGTCAGACAGGTATAGGGGCTGTCAAGCACCCAAGCAGAGGTCCAGTAAAATAATTGAAACTGCTGCGGCTTCAATCAATGAGCCGGGTTCCCTTCTGCACCTCCAAAAACCACACATTGCATAACAGGAGGGCATAACAGGAAGAGAAAGCGGCTCTTTGATTGAACCCATGGCTGTGTTTTAATTATTTTACCGGAGCTCCGCTCATGAACTTGACAGCCCCTATACCTCCGTCTGACAGCTGATGAGCTGAGTGCAGGGGAGCTGTCAGCGCCCATGAGCCAAATCAAGCCCTTACCCAGGTGTGCCTGCCAGATTGCATGATCAGGCAAGGGGGTCATGCTTGCACCCAGGGGGGAGAGGTGGAGAAAACCATGGCTTCCCGATGCAGGGGTTTACTGTGGTTTTCATGAGGACAGGTGGGTCCGGCTTGAACCCGTGCTGTCCTCAGTTACCATGGGGACTTCTTAATGTGACCTACGATTCGCATTAAGGCTGCCCCGAATCCACCCCAAAGTAATGGCAGCCCAAGGGGTTGCACCCATAACTTGCCTATCCTCTAATATCTGGCAGTCCCGCCACCTGCATGAGTTACGGGAGTGGAAACATGTGAGAGGGCATTCTCAGTTGTAGCCTCTAGGCCAGAGCTCCCCAACCTTTTTTGCACCAGGGACTGGCTTCAATTAAAGCCATTTTTTCATGGCTTGGTGGGGCAGAGGTGGGGCAGGGTTGGGTTTTGGTCATATGGGAACGGGGTTATGGAGGGGGTTAGGTGATTGACCTCCCAGCATGCCTCAAGGGAGAAACACCTGAGGGGACCTGGGGAGCGGGGCACTGAGTAGAGCCTCTCCTCTGGCTTGATGCTGGTGCCTCCTCCTCTCCTCCTCCTCCTCCTCCCCCGGCAGCTGCACCCAGCAGCTTGAGTCACTTCTTGGGTGGCACGTTGGAGTCCCGGTCTCTGCCGGGTTCAGGCTGTCCCTGCCAGCCATCCCCCCTTCCGCTCCCCCCGCCCTGAGTAGCAGCCCCAGCTGCTCTGTGCCCCCAGACAGCGCTCCAGAGCCTCCCCCAGCACCAGCGGGCCCCCTGCACCGGCGGCCACAACGTCAGCGGCCATAGCCACAACGCTGCCTCTGGATTCCCACTCATCTGGCCCCAACATGCTTGGGCTGCTGGCTGGGCTTGCTGCGGCTTCAGCCAGCAGCGGTACCCAAGGCCAGGCCAGTCGCCTCAGATGCTGCTGGTGTCTTTGTTTGCCCCTCCCTCCACCAGTCCTTCCTTCCCTTCTTTGCTTCAGCAGCAGCAGCAGCCACCAGACCAGGCCGCTGTTCGCCTCATTGCCGCCCACCCCGCTCACCAACCAATCCGACACTGCAGACCAGCAAACCCCACCCAATGGCCTGGTGCTGGTCTGTGGACTGGTGGTTAAGGACCCCTGCTCTAGGCAATGGACCAGTCTTCCCTCTGAGGTATGTCAGGCACTCTCATTGCCCAGAGCTGTCCAGTGTCATCCTGATCACTGCTAGATGTGGAACAGTAAAAACGGTTCCACAGTTTAACTGAGATCTCGGTCAACTCCCAGAGGCAGCGCTTGTATTAATTCTGCATGTGAATCCTGCATGGGGGCAGCATGCTGTGGCTGTTACTGTGGAGTTGCATGCCACATTACCAATTGCCATATCAATGGCCTGGTAAGTATGGCCATTGCTACAGTGATGCAGATGGTCCCAGAGAGGACCATCTTCAGTTCGAAGGACCACAGGTAAGTGTGGGTTAAGTTTGGTATGGGGCTGGTGCTTACAATGTGAATGCCACCTCCAGTTTCTGAACTTAACTTCTGTGGGACACTGTCCTACAGAGGTTAAGTGTGAAAACATCCAGTTTCTCTATCCGACAGTTATTTCCTAGTAATTTCATTCCAACCTATTAATGATCATAGCATTCCCACCCCAACCAGAAGAACTTCTAGACAGCTTAATGAAAATGCATAAGCAATTTAACTAGAAAATAAAAAGCCCATAAAAAACAAAATGCAGCATAGAACCCAAAGTCTGTGTGTGCTCCCACAAAAGCTTGAGAATAGCACAGATTGAAACATTCTAATTCCCAGCAAAAGTTACTGTACAGCAGTGGTTCTCGACCATCCTAATGCCACGACCCTTTAATACAGTCCCTCATGTCGTGGTGACCCGCAACCTAACCCTAACCCCCAACCATAAAATTATTTTCGTTGCTACTTCATAACTGTAATTTCGCTACTGTTATGAATCGTAATGTAAATATCTGGTATGCAGGATGTATTTTCATTGTTAGAAATTGAACATAACTGAACCACAGCTGAATATTAAAGTGTTGTTTTACCTCCAATACTGCTGCTTTCTACACAGTAACTGCTCTCTACTGTATTTGTATGGGGTGTATGTGATGGGGTTGGCGCAATGATGTCATCACACCAGGTACTCATATGTGGCCGTATCTGCATGCGGGGGGACCCACCTGGAGATGGATAGAGGAGTGACGTCTCTGTTCCTATGTGTTTTCTGATGGTCTTAGACAATCCCTGTGAAAGAGTAGATCGACCCATAAAGGGGTCACAACCCACAGGTTGAGAACCACTGCTGTACAGTGACTCTCTCTTCAAATGAACCTCTGCTGTTATTGTTTCTAGGATCAGAAAAGGAAGTTTTATGATCCAGCTATATACAGCATTCAAATCTGAAAGTAGAACTTTGAAATGTGTCCAGAAATTGAATGAAAGCCAGCATACATAATTTGTTTTGGGCTGGAGCTAAATTTTACTTTATTGGTTGCCTTGTGATCAAAGAAATGAAATACCATATAAGTATAATTTTTGAATGCCAAGCCTCTGTGCATCTTATTTCCAAAATTACCAATTCCAGTTCCTTCTCTCAGTCTCTGAGAGTTCTGCTCTCTCACGAATTCCACATTCTGGGCTGTGATGCATTGTACAGTTAAAAATGTTGCAAACTTGTGCAGAAAGTTTGAACCAATATTTCTGAGTGTTGTGCATGCTTTATCTCATCGAAGATAGATCTGCTACTGTACTCCACCAGATCTCATGCATAATTTCTTCTGACAAACTCTGATATGCACTTTGAAATTTATATGGCTGCATTCAGAGAAAACAAAAGGAGTTTCTCAGAGACACAGTGTGCAGCCCTTGTGTTTCCTAGCTGTCTCTAATCCATCTTTTCTAGCACAGAATGTTTAGGACAGTGATGGCTAACCTTTCGAGCTCGGTGTGTCAAAATTCGCAAGAAAACCTAGCTTAAATCGGGTCCTGTGTCACATCTAGAAATATCCATAATTTTGTGATATTTGTAGCTCTAGCAAAAAAAGTTATATTTTTGATATATGTATTTTATTAAAAGCAAAAACAAATAATTCTTTACATTTGCTAAATCTTCAATTGAAAGGTGGTATTTCGTGCACTTCAAGAACAAGCAAGCATTATATGCCCAGGTGCCAGGGTGACCATGTGTGTCACCCAAAAGGGCTTGGTGTGTCACCTGTGACACGCGTGTCATAGGTTGGCCATCACTGGTTTAGGAGAAGGGGATGGGCAGACTGGTGTGTGAACGATCCCACCTCAAACCCTTCTCTAAGCTACCTCAATGCTTTGCTTTGCTGTATCTGATCACAGCCTTTGATTGAACGTGATTTCCCTCCAGAGAAAGGGTGTAAAGCCACCAGTTGGTCATCACATTTTCAGAAGATGGGAACATGAAATCCATCAAAAGATGGTGAGAATGGTTTCAGTACTTATGGAAAGGCTGGATTCTGCTCCTTCTTCATGTTCAAACTTGCATTTATGAAGATTCAGTTTAACACACACACACATCAAATTGCCCTGTTTTTGTTTTGTTTTGTTTTGTTTCCCAGTCACATGCTGTACCAGGGAGCACCAGGAAGGCTTGATGTGATCTACACTCATGGAGAGCCAAATGCTTTCTTCTGGCTCAGTGATTCAGCTGGTTCAACTATTTGAACTATGTTGAATTAAACTATGGGCCTATTTGCACTTAGGCCTCTGGTATGCAATTAGGACAGGTCTGGTACAGATACTCTGTGCCAAAGCTGTACCAGAGCTGTCCTAATTGCATACCAGAGGCCTAAGTGTGAATAGGCCCTATGTCTCCATTATGTAGCAAAGGTGTCATAAATGAGGCCACTTTTCATTACTCCCAATGGAAAGCAGCTTTCCTAAGGTCCTGATTAGGGTGTTTCTACTGCATGATGGAAATGCAGCCTCAGTTTCAATGGGAGCAAAAAGAGAACATTTCAGATCAGGGATCCTGACCTGGCTGTTTTCATGTACAGGCAGTGTATGACTGCTTTCCCTTCACACAGTTAAGAAATCATTCACAGCTCTCCAGGGCAACCAGCTTTCATTTCTCCCCTTGCAAGGAATCTGCGGGGGAGGGAGTTGCCAGTACGCCAGGAGCCTTAGAAAGGTGCCCAAAAAGTCTGTGTGCAATGAGCAACTCTAAATTGCAACATTGTATCCTCATGTGGCTGGTGGCCTCACTGTGCCTTGTTGATATGGACTGTAGTGACTCAAAGAGCAGCAACCACTTGTGGTGAAGCTGTGGCAAGGCCATGACAATGTAGGCACATCAAGTTCAGGTGTTCATTCTCCTCAGCACTCTATGCAGCTGATGGGTAGGAAAGTAAGAATGGATGAAGGGAAGTAATTTTTTTTTACCCAGAGGATCATCAGTCTATCTAATTTACTGCCAGCAGAGGTGGCGGCACCAACCGGTCTACATAGCTTTAAGAAAGGGTTCCACAAATTCATGGAAGATAGGTGTATCAGTGGCTACTAGGATGGATGCCAGGCTGGAGAGACAGGAAGGATGGCTCTCAAGATCATTTTCAGGTGAAGGTTTTGCCTTTGTCTTCTGCTTGAGATACCCATAAGCAATTTGTGGGCCACAATGTGAAACAGGATGCTGGAGTAGATGGGCTATAGCCTTATCCAGCAGGGCTCCTCTTATGTCCTTTCTTATGTTTCAGGTGTCTTCAGCCACGTCTGTAAAACCATAGTCTATGATTGCATCCATGTTTACTGGCATTAGGAATGAATCAGTGAAATTGTGTTAGTACAGATAAACATAGAAGGATGAATAGATTGCATATGGATAAACAGAAACTAACAAAAAGAAATGTCAATTGTTCTAGGGGTACTGGCCCATCTACTAGCATCCATTTCTGTTAGAGTGATTAGCTATAATTTTTCCACTTCCTGTTTCCTGCAAGAAACACTTTACTTTTCTGTTTTTGATGGTGTCCTTGTCTATTAATGCTTAAATGAATAAGAGTTTTTTAGATACCATCCAACTGTCTTTTTAATCTGGCAAACAGAAGTAATTACAAATCTGGCAAGCAGAGAGCTGAAGCTAAGAGAATTCACTTCCAAAGAAAGCATTCATAATGGAATGTACCATTTCTTAACTAGTTCAATTATTGTGATTATGTCCTAGTGCCCTGGAAAGGTCAGTGCGCTTTTCACACATGTTTCTTTGCCTGCAGAACAGAGTTAGGAAAATACATCGGAAACAAAGCTAATAAGTGTGGAGATGTTTAACTGCTCCACACTCATACTGCTTCGGTGATGCTCCAGGATGTGCAGAGCTGTTTCTAGTTAAGAAATGGCTCTGCTTGGTGCAGATGCATCATCTTGGAACTCCCCATGCCTTGACTACAAAGTCAAGAATGAAAAGGACCACTATCTGCATTTGGGTCCATTTCTTGCAGACAGAACCAGTCTAACAGGAGACAGGGTCCCCTTGATCCACATTAATGTGTGTACAAGAAGACCCAGAATCTGGACCATAGGCTCCTAGATCCTGCTCCATTAGATATGCAGAAAGGACCATAGGATCCTCACAGGTTCTGTCAAATCCACAGAATCCAGGAGCAATTATACCAGAGGAGCAATTCTGGCGTTCGAAAAAGATCAACAATTATTGTTCTATGGCCGACATCCTCTTCCTTGTCAAGGCACTTGAGTGTGGTGACTAACCGACTCCAGGTGCTGTTGGGTGACACAGATTACCTATATTGATTTCTGTTGGGCTTCAGGTCTGTGTTTGCAACTTAAACCCATGGTATCCTCCCAGATACACTCTCAGGGTTAGAGGTTGAAGGCACTGCTTGGTGGATTTCCTCCATCCTAGATGACTCACTTCAGAAGAAGGTACTGTGGGAATACCGCTCAACCCCTTTTTAGTTAGTGTTGTGGAATTCTGCAGGGTTCTGTTCTTCTATGCTGTTTGATATGAAGGTGTCAATCCAGTGTGCAGCAGCGGTGAAAAAAGCTAATTCAATGCTGGGAATAATTAGGAAGGGAATAGAAAATAAGTCACCAAGTGTTATTTTGCCTCTTTATAAATCTATGGTGTACAATTCTGGTCACCAAACCTCACAAAGGATATTGTGGAACTAGAGAAGGTACAGAGAAGGGCAACCAGAAATGATTACGGGGCTGGAACACCTCCCTTACGAAACCAGGCTGCAATGTCTAGGCCTCTTCAGTCTGGAGAGACGGCATTTAAGAGGGGACCTGATTGAAGTATATAAAATTATGCATGGTATAGAAAAGGTAGATAGAGAAAATTTCTTTTCTCTATCACACAGTACTAGAACCAGGGGGCACTCTTTGAAGCTGTTGGGTAGGAGAGTTGGGTCCAACAGGGGGAAGTATTTCTTCACCCAAAGGGTGAAGGCTTATGGAATGTGCTGCCAGAAGAGGTGGTGACAGCTACCAGTCTAGATGGCTTTAAGGTAGGGTGAGACAAGTTTATGGATGACAGCTGTATCAATGGCTACTAGAATGAATGCCTAGGTGCATCTTTCAGGCTGGGGGGGGGGGGGACCAGGACGCTTCTAAGGCCATTTGCTGGGCTTCTAGAGCAGGAATAGGTTTGTCGTTATCTCTGCTTGAGATGCCCATGAGCATTTGGTGGGCCACTGTGTGCGACAGGATGCTGGACTAGATGGGCTGTAGCCTGATCCAGCAGGGCTTCTCTTATGTTCTTATGACATTTACATGAAAATGCTGATGAAGGTCATCTGAAGATTTGCCTTGCATGGTCATCAGTAGGCAGAAGATTCCCAGCTTTATTGTATCTTCTCATCAAAGCAAAGGAAGGCAACAGATCTTCTAATCAACACTGGGGTGTGTCAGTGTTTGGATGAGGCCTCAAGCAGACAGGAGGGAATATAGCACCATTATAGTACTGGTATTGTGGGGTTTTCACACATATCATAGGTCTGCTATTTCTCCCTTGAAACAACAACAACAAAACCCCCTATTGCTAGAAAATTGAGAACAGCCCTACTCCATCCACCATGCATTTGTGGGGGGCTGAAAATGACAGCCACACACGGATGGTGGTGGCAACATACACTTCTGTGCATTTGGCATTGACTGAATACCCAGATGTGCACATCACAAAAGCACACAAGGGAAGTGCCGTCCATCTGACTAGGAGTGGATAATGGCCATGTGTGCTGTTTTGCTGTTGAAGACTTCTTCCAATGCATATTAATAATTGTTCTTCCCTGAAGTAAGACTTTCACTGATTGATCATTTCTGTCTAGGGTGTAGAGCTGAATTTAGATAAGTAGTTGGGAAGATTTTGGCAGGGAGATTATGCAGCTAATATGATGGAACAAAGCCTGTGTAGCATTCCTCCTTGAACTTTTGTAAAAGGTGAAATGAGCCAGACAGTGGGGAAGCCACAATCCCATTGCTTGTCTGTGCAAATGCTGTAACATGTCAGGGGGCAAAGACTGGTGTATGGAGTCTTTGCTACCACCACAATATATGTGAACTTGTTTTCTGCCTGCTTGTGGGCTGAGTGAATCCAGATGGAATCCGTTTTCCATATTTTATGTGTTGCTCTTTAGCGAGAGAGCATATGTGCTTTTTTCTCATTGGAGCTTTGAAAAGATGTCAAGGGCAAACAGCTGTATGCAGTGAATTGTTCAGCTTGCACTCCTGAGCCTTTGTTCTTCGACCCAGAGTGTAATCAGGCAAAAACAGCAAGAGGCTCAGGAGACTTCCTTGCACTCTTCACATCTTGTGTTTCCTTTCTTGCAATGTGCTTCTGAGCAGAACAGATTTCTGGGTTCAGTGCTTTCCCATTGGGTAGAACTTAAGGAAGCAAATTGAAGGAGAGGGTGGTGGAGACAAGAGACTTAGGCAGAGTTTTCAGCACTACAAATATTTACAGTCAGAGCTTGTGCCTATGAGCCAGGGTGGAGGGTCTGACAAATTGCTTGTTTTCACGTTGTTTCTAGAAAGCAGCCATTGATAAAAATAAGATTGGTGCCCACAGGTATAAGCACAACAACAATAGTAAAAAGACTCCACCAAGTTTGGAAAACAGCAGAGAGTGGAAAGGTCAGGTGAAAAGTAACAGAAGCAAGCTGACCTCATTTTATTCTCCTTACTGTGATAGGACAAATAGTGTAGTGTCTGGGTTCTTAACCTGTGGCCATAGGACCCTGGGGATCCATGAAGGCCTCACAGGAGGTCTGAGAAGGCTTGAAGAAATGTTAAGACAGGGACAGGGACAGTCTAAGGATGGGGCAGGGTGGTCAAGGGATGGTGCTTGGGGAAATAAAAAATGAAAGTAGTTCTGGAGTGGTGGTGCATAATGGTACAACATTTTTTGAACTGGTGGCCCATGGCAACAAAAGGTATTTGAGGGGTGTCTACTGTGAACAAAAGTGTAAAATCCACTGAAGCAAGGTAACAGGCAGCATTTAGAAGCTATAGTGTCAAAGAAGTTGCTCTTCCTTGGGGACTTAAATATCTTGGTGCTTCCAAGGGGGAGAAAGCAGGCCCATTTTGTGCCAATGAAACTCAGCTTGACCTCAGGGAGAGAGCTTCACCGATAAAGACTCCACTCAATATTTTCATACTACAGTCGGACCTCTGTGAGGGATACGTTCCATATCCTACTATAGTTAATGAAAAACTATGGATATTTCAAATGCAGGGAAATGCACTTAACATCCCACTATTCCTGTAAAATCCTGCAATATTTCACAGGAATGGTGGGAAATCTCACATCATTTCCTGAGTTTCCCAGGCCTCCAAGGAGCTTTGGGTAGGCCAAATGGCACTGGCGGTCACCAAGAAAACTGATACTGCAGTTACTGGATCAGTGGATACAGAGATCCAACTGTATCTCTTTTAGGACAAACTGAGTCCACCTCCAAGGAAGTGAGAATGTGTGGAGTCCTCTTTGCACAACCACTACCTTCTAGCAATTGTGACATGGCACTGTCTTTAAGCATTTATGTGTTCATCATCACCTCCATGCTTGCACAGATGCCTGTTTCAGCCTCCATGCATGTTTGTTGAATGGAATGATTATGCCGTCACTGTCCAGAAGGAAAGTTAATGTGCTATTGCTGGAAAACCTGCAACTAGGAATGTGCATGATTATTCATAATATTCATTATTTGCACAAATTCATACAAATTTGGATATTCGTATACAATTCGAATGTTGCGACTTTCATACATTGACATTCCCTGTTCCATGAATGTTCCGAAACATTTGTATGAATACGAGTGTCAATGTATGTGTTGGAAAAATCAGGCTTGTGTGATTTTCCCCAGAGTTTGCAGTGTAAGACTCTGCAGTGATCCCAAAAATGCACCACTCTAAAGACTAGTGGAAGTAAAAGTTAACTTTACTTAAAACACAACTGGTACAGACTGATCTGTGCTCAGCCATCTTAATAGGAAGAACTAAACAAACTAACTGAAGTCCAAGCTCTGCCTCCCCCCTTTAGCAGGTTAGGCTGACTTCTCTCTCTCTCTCTCTCTCACACACACACACACACACACAAAATGCTGTATTTCCAACAGTACAAATGTCATAACATTCAATTCATATATGAATGTCCAAATTCATCCAAATTTGTATAATATTGACTGTTACGAATATTTATGCACGTCCCTAGTTTACACACCAAACATCATACTTTTCATTTAGGGTGCATCCCCAAGCAATTTAAAGTGTGCTAAAACTCTTCTTTTGCCTCTGAGCGTCCCCATGCCAGGGTTTGAACAAGAGAGGGGGTGGGGGAAAAAAGATGCAGGGAAAGAAAACATGCTTCCTTGGGGACGGAAGGTGCGTTTTAAACACGCATTTTCTGAGCCTCATGCGGATGCTTGTTCCAGAAGTGTAGGACACTTTTAAAGTCCGCTTGAATAGAGTGACAGTGGAGGGAGATGAGAGAGGCAAATAAGTCTTTTGGGGACTCAGCCTTGAAGTATAATTGTGAGCAATAATCCTGGTAACATGAAATAGTGAAACTATGAAGGCTGTTTTTGCTTGGAATTTGTGACCTGATGAAACAGGCCTGGAGCCGTGGGTTTTTGTCATGATTTTTTAATAGATGACAAATTGTTCTCTCCTGCTGCAGCAACCAATTTAATGGCAGCATCTCACAGCATTTCCTAACAAAGGAATGTTGACCTTTAAGCTCTTTTCTTTGATCATTTTTTTTTAAACATCATTCTAACAGCTAAACATGGTAGACAAAAGGGTATTTTTTCCCCACATGGGTACTTTTGTGTTATGAAAAGCCAGCTGCAACACTGACTATGTGAAATCCTAGGAAAAAAGCACACTCACTCTACAGTGTTTTAGGGGTGGCAGTGAAGATGCACCTCTTTGCCCTGGCCTCTGCTCTTTTTATCTTGTCCTTTTTTGGATAATTTGCTTTGCATTTAGAATAATGGGAGCAAAATTCACTACCTCGACAGTAGGACTGGATTACATTCTTCCTCTTCAGCAGCATCCACACAGGGAGGCCAGGGTGCTCCTCCATTCAACCCAGGAGCAGGGTGCCCAAACATGCGGATATCCTATGGCCAGTACATTATGCATCTGGTTCCAACCAGCTCCTGCCCTTTTCACCGATCTTAGGAATCAATGACCAGTTGGCCACCCCTAAAACACCTCCCCCTGTAGAGTGTAGAGTCACAGAGGAAGGAGAAAGCAATTACCGGCCTAGTTTCTGATCAGGCATTTTTGACATTGGACAAAGATTGTGGACTTTCTGGGCCATTTGTAGTCTGGCATGAAAGGGGCCCTGCCAGAAGTATCATAACTGCAGAACCTTTGTTGCACAGCTGTGAGACTTTGAGGCAGTGAGTTATATAAGTTTTGCAAAGCATGCCACATTGGCAGAGTATGGTACTTGCGAGGTGGGTAGCATTTGCCTGCCACTAGGGATGTGCACAAATATTCTTAACATTCGATATTCATATGAATCCATATGAATTTGGACATTCATATTTAATTGAATGTTAATGACATTCGTACACTGACATTTGTATTCGTACAAATGTTCTGGACCATTCATACGAATGTTTTGTAACATTAGTGAACTGGGGAGGTGGGAAAGTGGCTGTGCCAGTCACATCTGCAATGGATCCAGAGTGCATTTGACATGGATTGAGAGCCGATTCAAAGTGGATTCAGGTTGGATTTGACATTTTCAGAGCAGATATGTTACGGGATACATATCGAATAGGTGCAAGATACGTATGGATACATATAGGATATGTGTCAGATATGTATGTGTTTGTATTGGATATTTGTTCAAGTTCATACAAATATATGGGTGCTTCTGCATTGACCCTTTAACACCCATTAAGCACACATTTTAAACACTTGGGAAATCCGCGTCCGCACAGCAGCACCCATTAGAGACACCTCGGGAAAGCCGCTTCCGCATTGATGTGTCTCTAATGGGTGTTAAGTGGCCCTTAAACCAGTTTTCTGGAAGACCACATTGAAGATAGTCTTAATGGGTACTTGTGCTCTAAATCCTAACGGGGGACGTTTCTGCACGCGGACGGGAGAGAGGACACATGGGGTGGGACAGGAAGCCACCATGTTGAGTGAGGTGGCAGCAGCAAGCCACCATGTTGAGTGATGCAGGAGAAGCACAGTCCAGCCATGAAGTCGCTCTCACACGGGATTCGAATTGGGCAGGTGCCCAGCTATGGCAACAGAGGGACAGCAAGTCTGAATGTAGCGATTCCATGCACAAAAAGCCGGCTTTGGCGCCAGGCGGGCACGGAATCTCAGACACACTCCTGATTGGTCTGCGCATGGCAGGAGAGGAGCGGTGACTGACGGCTGAAGGCTCCAATCACGCGTCTCCTGGGGCAGCCGCCTTGAAATCTGTGCTACTGTGTCTGCACAGCGAAGGCAGAATCTGTTCCTCAGAATCCGTCCTTCCCACGCATGTGCGGAAGCATGGGGCTTTATTAGATCCGGATTTGTTTGAGATAGATCTTGCTAGAGACACACTTCATAAAAATGCATCTACTTAATCCAGATTTCAAGTGGTAAGTGCGGAAGCACCCTATGTGTATCAAATAGAATTCCATCACATTCAAAGGGGATGTGCACTCGGTCCTCCATCCGGATTTAAAAAGTCCAATTCGGATTTAAAAAGTCAAGTGGGAATGTGCCTTCTGAAGCAGCTTGCAAGAAGGCTTGTGACGGAACTGTTCAAACACCAGCCTGCCCCTCCTCCCTCTCATGAATATTCTGGGCTAGAAAAGGTGGGTTAGAGAAGGGTTGGGAACACAAGGGCTACACACAGTCTCTCTGAGGTGTCTCTGAGGCACCCAGTGGAGGGCATACTCCATGTCTTCCTTGATAATGTCTGACCTGGTTCTTTTGTGACTGAGAACTAGAGAAGATTTATATATTTATCTGCATTTACTTAACACCCTCACCCTATTTTATCAGGGAAGGTTATATGATTAAAAACAGTATTAAAGGTGCATTTTAAAAAGTTTCAAAATTCTATCCAGATTAAAAATGCAGAGAGTGAAGTGGAAGGAATGATAACCTTCATCTTAGTTGAAGTCTAGGTCAAAAGCCAAAAGTTGTCTGGCTGAATTTTGTTGAATTGGTTGGAATAATATACTATAGAAATATTAGTGCTGGGGCCTTTTTGTATTTGGCTTCCTGTCCGCAGGACAGGGAAAGTACATATCCACTAGTGTGCACTAGCATTCACACTTGTGAATGGTAGTGCACACTAAGCCAACCCCCCAAACAACCAGACAGCTGCATCCAGTTGCATGTCTGGGCACCACTATCTTCTTCATGCCGGCTGGCACAACTATGTGTGTGCTGTCACTGTCACCGGGATGACAGTAGCATGACATGCATGCACAGTTGTATTTAGGTCACCTAACATGCCAGCATGCTTGCGTGGTGCATCAGCTGACCCCCAGCACCCAGAAAAAAATGTATATAAAAATAAAAAAAAGAAGAGGTACAGATAGTCCTGCAGCTGGCTGGCAAAGGTCAGCTTTGGGATGCATGTGGTTCACCATTTTGTGCTCTGGCTATAGTAGACACTTAGATAGCTTCTGGGAAGACAGGAGGCATTTCTGGGTTGAAAATGCCCCTGGCAAGTGCAAATAATCCTTACCAGAAGCTACCCCAGCATGTACTAAGTGGTCAAGTGTGAATTGGCCTCTTGATTCTATTTTTTATTATTTTCTATAACTTATTTGAAATGTAATATTTTTAGGTTTTTAAAAAGTTTATAAGAGTTAGGAAGAAGAGATTTCAGCATGTAATTACCTTTCTATTCTCATGATTATTGAAATTATTTTACAACTATGAAAGCTTTGACATTTTAAACGTATACAGTGGCTCTTAAATAATGCTGTAAAGTTCTCAAACACATTTCCCAGCTGCTGTAAGAGAATTAGCAGTGAACTTTGGCAGTCTGTTCATCCAGCTGATGCAACAGAATGAAACTAAAAGCATTTAATCAATTAACACTTACAGGAAGGAGCAGTTAACAAATAGCTTCTTATGGCATCATTTAACAAGCTATAGCTGATACCACTGTGGCCAGAGAAGTTCAGAAAACATAAAATGGAAATTTACATTTGTTGTCTGAAGTCTGTGAAACTTTTCTGTGTAACTGAATGGTCATTTCTCCATTTCACTCTTTCTAGAAACCTCCTAGTATTTCTTATTGATTAAAATTAGCATGTGATAAAATTAGCATTCCATGCTAATTGCTTGCCATGAAAACCAGATTTTATGCAACTGGATTTTCACTCAAGAATTCGGGAGTGTTAATTGCTCAGGATCAAGAGAGAGAGAGAACTTGGTTACCTGGAACTAGTGCAGAATGCAGTAGCTTGACTGCTGATGGGAGTTTCTGGTTGGAGGCCCGTCACACTGGTCCTGAAAGATCCATACAGGTTACCTACTTGCTACTGAGCCCAATTCAAAGTGTTGATGTTAACATATGAAGCCCTAAATTGGTTGGGGTTTGGGTAACTGGAGTGCCTTCTTCCATACAGACCCGCTCAGCTATTGAGATCCAAGGAGAGGATCTTTTTGTAATTCCTCCTCTGAGATACAGGGGCAGGAACACAGAAGAGGGTCTTTTCTGTGATGGCCCCAAGACTCTGGAATAACCTCCCTCTGGAGGTTTGCCAGGTGCCTACATTGTACAGTTTTTCGCATCTGAGGGAAATTCTAACTTTGTTTTCTGTCTGTGGACAGCAAAGGCTGAAGTTACTCATCTATGTACAAAACATTCACGCTAGTATGGATGTGTGTCTGGGTGCTGCATCTTGCACTGTGAAGCTGGTGCCAGTGTTGTCACCGGGATGCTGACGTACCGTGCACATGTGCTGGCACCAGTATGGCATGTGATGCACCAGTGCACTTGTGTGGTATGTCACGTGCTCCTCCTTGCACCATAGAAATGTGAATAGTCCTGCCTGGAGCCTTACTGGCTCAAGAGCAGGTTAAGGTAACGCTGTGTGTGGTGCAGGTAAATCTGTACCACTAGTAGTTGATGTTGGCGGAGGTTCTGGAGGGAAGGAGCCATTTCTGGTTTGGCAATGGCTCCTTCAAGTGCAGATGTACTATCCAAAAGCTCACCCAACATTGACTATCTGGCCAAATGTAGAAAGGTCCCTGGTTAAAACATACCCATTCACCCAGGTCTCTGATGTTTAGCTTCTTCTAGTTGTGGTCCTACCAGGGAGGGTGAGAGAGAGGTAGGGAAGGTTATATTTTAAAGATGTTTTACAAATATTTTATGCATTATTATTGTTGTTGTCATGACTACCTTGGAACATCTTGGTGATTGTGAAGGGTGGGATATAAATTCTTAAATAAATGAACCATTCTCTATAAATCTATTAACCTTTTGAAGGAAATAAAAATTCTGGTTTCAGTAAGACTCTTTTGCCACCAACAGAAAATTAGATACAATTAGGCATTCTTGAGGAGACCTCTAGAGTGCAAATAATATTTAGTTAGCCACCATTGAAGAAACTCTGTCAACGCTGCCTGAATCAGGAAATTGAGCCATGGTGAAAGGCATGCTGAGACCCTTCTGTAAATTCTACCCTACAAGAGGAATGTGGACATTTTGAATGTGAACCACTTAAGTGGAGCTTGTGTGTGTAGGCAGGTTGCAATCTGTTCTTTGAACAGGTTAAGAACAGAAGAGTATAAGAGGAGCCCTGCTGGATCAGGCCACAGCCCATCTAGTCCAGGATCCTTTCTCACACAGTGGCCCACCAATTGCCCATGGGCATCTCAAGCAGAGACAAGGGCAAACCTTCTGCTCTCGAATTCCAGCAAAAGGCCTTAAAGGCATCCTGCTTGTCCTCCCAGCCTGAAAGATGTACTTAGGCATCCATTCTAGTAGCTATTGATATATCTGTCATCCATAAATTTGTCTAACCCTTCATATGTCTTGGCCAGTTCTAGATCTAGGGATGAACAGTCTGTCCCAAGGGTGGCTCAAGTTCATTGCATTTAACATTCTTGCACATGGTTTATTTTATCACACTAGCAAATATAATCTTAGTCCTTTTACAAAGTGTCAGTGGGTCACCTATGTAGAAATCAAAGTACAAGGTAAAAATGGTAGTCTCATGTGTAGAATACTAAAATGTACACATGCATCCACAAAGGTAACTTGTGAGTGCGTTCCTTTTGGGCAACTCCCATATTTAGATCGAGAAGTATGTCATGATACACCTTGATGTTGCTATTCCTTTTTATCTCCATCTTGTAAAGGTTCCCCACTCACTTGAAAGGTCTGCTCAGTTAAAAAAGCAGAGGGAGAGGGACAGTAAACATGCTTATAAGAATAGCTGTTTGCTTTTGTTGGAAGATGTGCTGCCCAATGGAAGGATGAGGCTATCAGCCCATTGGGTGTGGCTGTTCTTAACCTATTGTAATCCTATGAGGGTGTGTGCCCAGATATGGCTGAGAAAGTCATCACTTCACTTCAAGGCACTACGACCCTCACTGTAAAGGCACTTCAAAGAACCTGGTAGTTTAATTTGAGGAGAGTTATTAATATTTATTTCTGCCATGCATAATATATCAATCAGAAATATAAGTTCTGATTTCATATGCAAGTCTGTTCTTTGTGGTAAGAATTTCTTTTAATGTATTCTGCATTTTACATTTTGCTTATCAGAAAAATAAATTACTTGGGCTTGGTGATGAAATTTCTGATGTTGTCCCATAAATCTTTTGCCCTCAATGCAGGTGGGTGGTGGTATAATTCTGGTAGAGTCAAGCCAATGTATGAATATAGCCATGATTCATTGAGTATTAGTTTGTTGTTGTTGTTTCAATCCTAAGGTAGCTGAAAAAAATTACTAGGTATGAATAAATAATGCTGAAAAAATGCTTTATGATTTCAACAAGAATTTGGAGGAAACTCTGGAGAGCAAAATACCTCCTGTGAAATCCATCACCACTATGATATGGTGACAAGAGATAACTATAATTAAGTCAGCCGAAATTATATGCTCCAAATTATAGGTGCTATTTATATCTGAAATTGTCCATTAGCATTAGCTTGCAAATGTACTTAAAACTCCAGGGAAAAATGGAAAGATTATTATTATTCAGGAATATATGATTCCTAACTCTATAAGAGGATGGAACTGTAGCTCTTAAGAGCAATCCAGAACTCCATCCACAAAGAATGTTTCAAGCAGTGAAAATAAAACTATAGAATACTAACATTATTACAGACAATCCAAGGATGTATGAACAAAATAGTGGTGATGGCTGCAACCAGATGTGGGTTATTTATTCCATTATATTTGGATATTCCAGAATGAAGCATGGATAAGAACATAAGGACATAAGAGAAGCCCTGCTGGATCAGGCCACAGCTCATCTAGTCCAGCATCCCGTCGCACACGGTGGGCCACCAAATGCTCATGGGCGTTTCAAGCAGAGACAAGGACAAAACTTTTCCTGCTCTCGAATCCCAGCAAATGGCCTTAGAAGCAAATGGCCTTCTGCTTCCCCACCCCCAGCCTGATACGTCTGTCATCCATAAATTTGTCTAACCCTACCTTAAAGCCATATAGACTGGTAGCTGTTACCATCTCTTCCAGCAGCAAATTCCGTAAACCGATGATCCTCTGGGTGAAGAAATAATTCCCCTTGTTGGATCCGACTCTCCTACCCATCACCTTCATAGAGTCCCCCTGGTTCTAGTGTTGTATAATAGAGAAAATATTTTTTATACTTCAGTCAGAGGCCTTTTTGCACTACAGCCACAACGGCTGTAGTACAATTAGCCTACAACACTCTGGGACGCTTTCCTACCTGCCTACATGCATTCCTACCTGCCTACATGTAATATGACCTGAACTTGACCTGAATCCTCCTAAACTAAAGGTGTGACCAGGGCCACAGTGAAGCAAAAAGAAAAATAATTGAAGCAATGGCATGGTTTTTTTTGGTTCTTTATTACTAACAGTTTACAAAATGTTGTGATTCATGGTTCATGACATAAAATCTGATGGCCAACGGCTTCTAAATTATCTTTCAATAACAACATTTCCTGGTGTCAGCATCCTAGTTCTGAAGTATATCACAAAAGACCTTCACATCTTAGTCTCCTCCAGTGGTCGATTCATGAAGTCTTGAATGGCTTTGTTTAGTGGCAGCCACTTACTGATTGAAGCTCTTAGTGCAGTGATCCATCTAAAAGGAAGTTAAGGCCAGAGCTGATCACAACCTGAATAACATTTGTGCAACCAGAACATGGACAGTGCTTGGAACAGTGGCAGGAGTCATTTGACAGTTCTTTCTGCTGTTCCAGAGCAGGAAGTGTGCCCATTGTGTAACACCCCTCCCACTTTTGGCTTCAGAGATATCAAAAGCTTATTCCCTGCCTTGAATGTTTCTGATCTGGACTATTTTTACAAACACAATTGCTGTGGGAGTCAGCCATTTTGCATTACTGTGAAAATAGGGCCATGGTATTCTGATTGACAGAAATGCCACTCCATAATTTCATGCATTTAGCAGCATGGCAAGAAAGCAGGAGAAAATTCTCTGCGAACAGAATGTTGTGATAGTGCTTGTGGTGGGATGTTTGTTTTAGATGAGTAGGAATATGCAGTTCCTGCACTCTTCAAATGCTTGCATGATGGAATTACAGTCCTGCCACAATTTTCCAACGTGGCCCATGAGCAATAAAGTCACAGTGTACCAGTAAAGCAATGTTTGCTAGCAGCAGGAGTTTTTAAAGGTTATCTTCACAGTCTGTCCAGTCAACCACCCAACTACCATTCACCCACATCCTACGTACAGTACTCTTATCATTGCACTACTTCTAGTAATCACTCACTATTAAAAAAAAATAGTGAGGCTGCTAAAATGTTCAGTCAGAGGAATGGTAAATAGCATCTTCATGGTTCTTCACCTATTGAACTCTCAAATATGCAGATTTGGTACCAGTTTCCCATGCCACTCTCCCTCATGGACTGGACACTGTATTAGAAGTCATGTTGCTCTTGTCTTAACAGAGACACTGCTAAAGACATTCAATGTTTTGAAAGTTTTGGTGTTCAGCTGATACCCAATTTATGTAGAAATCCTGACTTGAGTGAAGGCTTGGGCCCTGATCCCCACAGTCTTTCCCGAAGCTGTGTGTGTGCCTGCACATAGATGCACACATCTTCCCACCATAGCTAATGTTTCATACACCTGACCAAAACTGAGTTTCCACTTGAAAATAGGGCAATGCCACTGAAAATGATGTTTCTGTGGTTGTGCTCAGACACAGAAAAAAAAAAAGTATCTCTGAGGTGACTCAGAGATGGGATTCTTTACACACAGCCTTCCCCTCCTCCCTCTCATAAATATTGGCAACATCCTGCCAGGACTTAAAAAGTGGGATTATCCCAGGGCTATGTTCAGGATTACCATGTGTATCCATGACAATGCCAACGTAGCTCTGGGATACAGGAGTAAACCACACAGTGTTGCTAAGCTGGGAAAAGCTACTCTCCAGCAGGATTTTGCCAGAATATCAGCAAGAAAATGCCCTCTATCCATGTGCAGGTCCAAAACCAGTTGCCAAAACTGGTTGCCACGTGTGCCCAAGGGCCAGGACTCACACTATTCTGGATATTTTGCACCATCAAATATGTGGAGGTGGTCACCTTGCCATTTTAGGAGCAAGCACCCAGACAATTAAGTGCCTTCGGCTTGCCATCTGGTAAGAATGACAAAAAAATAATTATGGGATCCAAATAAAATTCCATATTTTTCACTTGTTGTCTGGCAACAGCAATTTCATACTACAAAAGATGGATTAGAGAAGGGTTGGGAACACACTGTCTAGAGGAACCTCTGAGCTGCCTGTTTTGATAGGTCTAAACACAGACAAAAGACGTTTTCGCACGGGGCTGAACGGTACGCGTGGGAGACAGCTGCGGACACGGCATACGCATTGCCCGAGCGGGGCTTGCGCTCCGACGTGTCCGGAGCTGTCTTCGGCGCGTTCGAAATGTAGAGCACTTTAAAGTGCTCTACATGCATTCGAACGCGGACAAGCCGCCCGCAGGCGTTCGGGAGGAGAAGCATTCGCGCCTGCTTCTCCCTCCCTAACAGCTGCGGGCTTGCCTCCGACGCCGGCGCAGGTTTGGCAATCAGCTGTTTGACAATCAGCTGATTGCCGATCTGCCTCCGCGGCTGTCTCCACGCCCCTGGCTGGCCTTTGCCGGCCAAGACAGCTCCCGGCGCTTTCACCTTTCGCACACAGACGCGCCGGTACGCGTTCCGGCGCGTCTGTGTGTGAACGCTGAAAGCGCCGGGAGCTGTCTTAAGCTTTCCGCCTGAACGCGTTCCGTTTGGAACGCGTTGCAGTGCGGAAAAGTCTAAAGTCTCTGTTTTAGAGTGCAGAGGCATCATTTTAAGCAGTGCCTTCATTTAGGGTGCATCCCCATGCACATTTTGGTCCAAATCAAAATTGGATTTGGGAAGGTTCTTCCCCATGCATTTTAGATTTGGTCGGATTTCTGTGGACCAAATTTCCCAAACCAGGATCAGATTTGGTCCTGGAAGAAACTGTTCTTGCCGTGGTTTGGTAGCTTGGCATGCATTGCTTTGCAAGCTGAGGCTGCATATGGGGACGGTCCTGGACTGTTTGGGGAGGAGATTGGCACTCGCATCATTGGGAGGTGGGGTTTCATGTCCTGTGCTCGCTGTTCCTGCCCTGTGCATTGGAGATCGCAACTGCTGAGATTTTTGGGGATTAAATGATGAGGGGGTCGAATTGCCTTCGCTGGCCCATGAGATTTTTTTATACAAGTATTCCACCTCCCTTCCCTGATCACCAAGGCAGGCAGGATAATAATTTGATTTTTCTCCCTTTTCCACAGCAAGTATGCCACCCTCATTTCTTGATTGCCAAGGCAAGCATGATAATGGCTTGATTTTTCTCCCTTTTCCACTTGCAGGGTGTTCTTGTGGTTCCCGGGTGGAGTGGAGGTGCACAAAACTGCTCAACTGCTGCCAAACCTCATAGCAGCTTTGCTCAAACAGCTGCAAGTTTTTAAATTATTATTATTATTGGCTGTTCGGTCCTGGCTTCTCTGTGCTACTAAAGTGGGGGGATGCGGCATTTGCAGCGGGTGGCACAGGGGTGGGGGTGATGTCAATCTGGCTTCCAATCAGTAGAGAGGGGGTGGAGAGGAGGGGGTGCTGTTTCCCCGTGCCGGGGTTTAGCGCAGTTTGCATGGGGACAACTGCATCTGAATACAGCCCATGTTAGCAGTAATGGCATGGGGACAGGCAAGATTTGATTTCAGTCCCACACTCGGTCAAAAGCGAGCCATTCCTGCACCAAATTGCTTGCATGGGGATGTGGCCTTAGAGCAGAAAACTGCACCCTGAAAAAATGGCACTTCAGCCAGCGATCACACCTGATAATGGACAACTGACAATTCCCACAAGGTGCTTTCTGGTGCAGCAAGTGGAAATGCAGTGACAGAAGGTGCATTGTTATCAGGTGCTTTGCCCAGTAAGCAGAGACTGTCAAAGTGAACACTACAAAAGCTTAACCACTATTAGGTAACATATTACTATTTTTCACAGCACAGTGTTTGTACTCTGAATAAGCTTCTGTAGTGTCAGTCACCTACACAGCAAGTCCAAACTTACTGTGCCTTTTATTTTGGTCTGTTTCATCCACAAGGAAGGAAACATGTCAACTAGAAACAGACTAGAAAACAATTTCAGATGAGATCATTACCCACCGTGCATTTTCAGTTACACTTTCTGCACATAAATAGAATGTTTTGAACTCCTCGGAAGGCGGTTTCACTTCAATCACAGACCTCCTGGACCCAAGAGCTTGTTCACTCACAGTGTACCCCTGCAGGTAAATCCCACCTAGAGGAAAGAATGAAGGCCCACTGATCAACCACAGAGATCGTATTATATGTGAAGATGGTTCCAACTTCAGTTCCTATTTTTACCACCAAAAAACAATTCCAAGAAGGAGATATAAGAAAGACTTGCTGGAGATCTTGCATAAGCACTATCAGAAGATGGTACAGGAGTAAATGTAGAATAATACAAACATCGAGGCAGTCCCCCCTATGTAGTAACACATGCAATATCAGATTCCCCCCTCCCTAAGAAATCATCCTGGATGATGATTGATTTCCACGTGCCTCTATCTTCCCCTCAGTCATTTGTTGGCATTTTTTAAATTGCAGAGCTGACTTAATTTTAAAACATTGTTTTTATTTTTCATTCATAAATGTTTCAACAATTTCCATTATACCCAGATTGTTTCTTCCCAGTTCTGAACAAATCCATGAAATGTGAATGAATGCATTTTTGCTAGTTTGTGAACAATCCATAATTCATGTAGCTTCTTCAGCTATGTCAGTTGGGATCCTGGGTGAACTAATATACATAAAATGAAAAATTCTGTGAATAGAGAATCTTTACATCCACAAATTCATTCAATGTAGCTTTCTAAAAGTTCATTGAAAATCGAGATGGAATCAAATTTCTATCCCACTTCTACCTCAAACGTTTATTTATATTATTCTGGCTGTCATAAGGCAACAGTTACTGGAAATGAGGTAAAGGAAGGTATTGCAAAAGGCAGCCTCACAAAATGTTAGACTTTGACCTCCTTCAAAATACAATCAATACTGTTATCATATGCAATATAAATGCAGCTTCTTGTTCTACAAGTTTAAGAGTGCAGGTTTCACATAATTGTTAGCAGAAATCTTTTCAACTGAACACAGCAGTTACAAGGAGATACCATTTGAAGTGAGGCTATGATTAGACACAGCAAAAAAATGCATCTCTGACGTGCCTCAGAAAAGGCTTTGAGGTGGGATTGTTCACACACCAATCTACCTCTCCTCCCTCTACTAAACATGCCTATGCCAGAAAAGGTGGATTAGAGAAGGCTTGGGAACATCAGGACCACACATTGTCTCTCTGAGGAACCTCTGAGGTGCCCCTATCCCCTTTATTATATCTGAAAACAGCTCAACTCTGTCAATCCACTGCATGTGGGAGAGATGTGAATCGGGTTGGAAAGAAGTGGGGGCCAAAGATGAACTGAAGAAGAATTAAAGTGAAGGTGTGACCACAGCCTAACTCTCTCTTCTCCTATTTCCTCTGCTGCTTAATAGCTCAGAAGTCAATGCTTCTGGCTGAGCTTCTTCAAAAGAAAGATTGCCACTTACCAAGGGCATGTGTAGAACGTATGCTGGCATAAAAATACAAGCAGGCATCTTTTAAAATGCAGTAGTGTTGAATCCATATGTCCTTGTTTTTGTCGAGTTGGTGAAGAAGCCCCAGGCATTCCGGGTTTTTGATTGCAAGTGGTGGAAGGCTTGTATTGTGCATGGTGACATCTACCCAGACATGATTCTGTATGTTTGAGTAACAAAAGAGTTTTTGGGAGTGGTAAGAAGCAAAAATCCTTGGATTAACTTGGTAAACATGCTAGATGCTCACATTTCCCCCCCCCCCCCCAGCATGCAAAACCATCATAATTTGGAATGTTCAGCCAGTCAGCTGATTGATTATCTATTTTAATACATAACTGTAAGGAAAACCAGAAAGGCACATACATTCTGTTATATAGATCCTGTCCCACCACCCCATTTACAGGCAAGTTTGCATTCATTTTGCACCATCTAATAATTGCATTTTGGTTCTGCCTTCATGGTGTTTTATGATATCACATATTTCATCATGGTAATGACTGTATCACCATGAAGAAGAGAAACACATCTGGCAAGAGTCATCTGGCAGAGACAGGGATTAAAATGCACTTTTAAATGTGTGAAATGCACTTATTTTTAATTTTGTGGACATTCATCTGACATGCATCTTAAATATAGGTCTTAAAGGGAGGCATCAGAGATCTAATATCAGGAGGAAGCATTTATGAGGCTTTACCTGAAAGTCAAATTCAAGAAGGAAAACTAAGTGATTTTGTGACAGCAATCATCATCATCATCATCATCATCCAAAAGTTTCTTTTAGTACCTCAGAAATTACCACATTTTTAAAGGTACGATTTTTCATGGACTATATCTGATGAAGCAGATTAAAGTGAATTCACTGGAAGTTCAAGTGCTTTGTCCTCTGGATGGTTCCTCACAAAGTTTTGCTGGTGGTCTCTGTTAGTATATGGTTTTAGCATATACTAAAAGCTAATATTTCTAGTCAGCTCAAAGGCTGATTTTAAAAAAATCATATAAATGGGTGGTGCATCTACTCTGGTTCAATAAATCTGGATACTTGGTGGTATTTATGGAGGCCTTGGAACTAGCAAGGTGAGGTCAAACTGGAGCAAAGAAGCTCCTCAGAAAATGCTAACTAAGGTTTGAGAGGGTTTATTTGTTCTTGAAAAACTGCAGTGTAAGGGAAGAGGAGGGGGGTAATGCTGCTGACATGTCACTTCCAGTTGGCTTCTTTTTCTCCTTCCTTGAATGAATTGGTCCAAGCAGCTGACTGGACAGTTGCAGTAAGGTGAAAGCTGCTTCCAAGTCTTGCCATCTAGTCACCAATGCAGATGGAGCCATTGCTTTAATTTGTGCAAACACAAAAGTTCCAACCACTCGTAGAAACAAAAAAGAAACAACGTGCTGGTCTTCACTGTGCACAGACTTCTCTTTGCACAATGAGGTTTCTCTCTTTTGCTGCCTCACTAGCAAAGAATACATCACTGCAAAATCTGTTCTGAAAAGCTGATGAACAGCAGACTAAATTAGAGAAGGGAAAACCATCTTCATTCAGCCATTGTAGGGATGCCACCCAGAGCTGGGGTGACTTGTGGGATTGCTGCTCACCCAGAAGCCACTGTGAAGGTGAAGTATTTGGCAAACAAATGCAGTATGCCTCTGAGCCCAGAAACCTTACTGCTTTAGAGAACCTGTCTTGCAGTGACAGGTTTTCTGCCTGGACCACTTTTGCAGCAGGACTGGAAATTAAAGATGTGCATGCCCTAATTTTCATGAATCAGTTTGAATCAAATTGAGCCATAAAAGCAATGAACTGGTCTCAGTTGAACCTCAAACTGGGTCACCAGTTCATCAGATTGGTTCATTTCTTTAAAACTGCTTTAAAAGCCTTTAAAAAAATGTTGCTAAACCAGTTCCATTTAGAGCTGATATAGCTTAAACCAGCGTGGTTCATGGGGTTCTATTCAAACCCCACTGGTTTGGTGTGAATTAAGTCTAGAACCTATAGGGGTTTAGTTTGAATTTGTACAATTCAGCTTTTGATTCTTATCAAACTGATTCTAAAAATAACCAGTTTGGCATAGCCCTACTGGAAATGACTGTAAAAGTCAGCCATTTTTGATTTGGTGCAAAATGGCCCCAGTGGAAAATGGGACGTTATGTTATCTCTTCCCTTTTCCCAAGAAAAGTGTCTTAACCAGTTGTTCATGTGGTATTAGAGGCAAGTCAATGCTCAGTCTGATGGTTTAGCCCAGGAAGAAGTTGGAAGCAGGTGTGTGTGACTGCATTACACAAGGGGCATCTAGATGTTTGGACATCTGGGGTGTTTTTGCACTTGCCTTCATGTCTGTTGGATTGAAAAGATGCAGAAGAGACTAACATTTACTAGCGTTCATGCTAGGGAATGCTAGTATGCAACAGCCTAAGCCCTGCATGACAGGACACTTACCTGGATGTGGTCGCATGTTTGATCCTCTGCAGGGTGTCACCATTTTGGTCATGGAGCCCTGTGTGACTGCGCATGGGTAATGCTCTGTGCATATGCTGTCACATCAGGAGTCATATAAGGTGCTAGCATGCTTGCATGGTACCACAGATGACCCGTCACACAGGAAAAGGTGTGAGTGCCTGCCTCCTAGATGCATCAGGTAAGTTCCCCGTCATGCCCTGAGTAGGGTTGGGTTGCTTTTGGGGCACGATTTCATGCACCACGCTAGTTTGCAATTAGTTAACATCTGGGCAGGCAGGGGGCATTTTAGGCTGTAAACCTTCCTGCAAATGCAGATGCACCTGTCCAGATGTTAGCTAATTGCAAACTATGGGGCCAAGTGCAGAAACACCTCTAGATTGGCTGAGGGTTGCCCTAGAGCACCCATGTAGTTGCAGCCACAGTAATATGACCTCAGATCAACTGACAACATCAGGTAATGAATGGTGTGAATGTCCACCGATTGAGATACCGTGGATAGTCTTCCCATGGAGTTATTCACAGTCTAAAAATGTCTGTATTGCTACCTGCAGTGATGACCAGTTGAATAGAGGGGAAGCAGTGGAGCATCACTTGAGACTCCAACTTTGATCTTTATATATCATTCGTTAGTCTGGAAGAACTCGAAACTGGGTTATAAATCTGAAAGTGAGTGTTTTGCTGGCCCATGAGTGCAAGGTGCACATCTCTGTGGCTGTTGGATAGGACAACAATTGAAGGAAATTGTTGATCATTCCAAAGGCAGAAAAAAGGAGTTCAGTGAAAAGGAGCCATGATGACAAAGCAGCAAACGGAGTAATTTATCCCCATGGTTCCACTTTCAAAGACATAACTCTACATTCCAACGTCAGTTTGCTTGTTTATCTACAGGTTCTGTAAGTAGTGCTGCAAGATGCACCTTTGCTCATCTGAAGTCCTTGGAAACGAGCTTACAGCATTGAACCTGCTCCAGATAAATCAATTTTCCTTCAAATTGTATTGTTTCTCCTAGATGGCTGATGATGACACGGCTGTATAAAGAGGACATGAAATATTGTTAACGGCGCTTCCCTCCTCTGAATTGTGAACCTTCTGGGATGATGGACTGTGGCAAAGTGCAGGAGGAAAGAACTTCAGTAATGCTGAGCACATTAGGAAAAAAGGGAATGTGCTCTTGGGCTAATTAGGATGCTTCACTGTGTGGCATTATTGGGAACACTGCCCTTTGCCAAAGACAGACATCATCAAGCCAAAAGGCCTCTGATTAAAGATCATTCTGATTCTGTACTCATTTCTTCCACCTTTAAAGCAAAAAATAAAAACAAACCAATTAAGTACCCCAATACACTTCTAGAAATAGGCAAATCTGAACACACAGTAGTGTCTTAAAAATGTTAGAGGAAAAGGTAAGGATCCATAAAGATAAACATTTTTTGTTTTGTTTTTCAAGTTCTTTTTAAACAGTTAAACCATATTACTTGAAGAATCATCAGAATAACATCCCCCTCTGCTAATGTTGTTTTATTTTGGTATCTTGCACTGTGTGTGTTTGTTTTTTTAACTACTATGGCATTTTTGTATTTATGTAGTATTTAATTTATATGTAGACTTGGGCTGCGTTCACACCTTAGTTTTAATCCAGCTCCAGGCCACTTTCAAAGTTGGAGAACACATCAGCAAAGAGGAAAGCTGTTTTCTTTTGGCATTAGCTAACACAAAGGCAAATTTTCTGAGCTAGATAATGCCGAAAGAAAAAGCTTTTCACTTTACTGATGTGTTCTTCCACTCTGAAAGTGGACTGAAGCTGAATTAAAACTTACGTATGAATGCAACCTTTGATTCTTTCTGTACTGGAGCCTATTCTGGCATATACGGTGTATCTCAGCATAGGGGCCTGCTGTCGGCATGCTAAGGCCTCTCTTACCATAAAACACAGCTCTGCTTTTTAAATAAAAGCAGCATTTTTACAGGGTTTTCAGCAGAATGCTTTGTCAAACTCAAAACATGAGAGGTATGTGTCCACCATATTCTGTCTTCTACTGAAGGCAACATATTAAAAATGCAAGACTCCTGCATGGTCAGATGCCACACTTACATGGTACTGGTAAGTCACACCTCACCTTTCTCTCACGCTAGGACCACGAAAAGGCAACACATTTTCTGCAGTAAAGTTGCATTTCGACAGGGCATAGAAAATCTTTATTGCAGGGGAACGTGGATCGAAGGCATGTTCCCATCATACCCACATTTGGATCATAACACGGACTCAAAATGAACTTGCTCGTTCCCATTCTTCATTTCCATTTCCCCCATGCTCCGCATCGGGAAAATGTAGCTTTCTGCCTCGGCTCCACACCAAATCCCCCTCCCTCTGCTGTCAGCTATTGGATGCTGTCCTGGTGTTTAAATTCTGACTTCACATGGGCGGGAAGATCAAACTCCACCTGCTGTATTTCCTTGCTGCCCCATCAGAACACAGATCCCCTTGTGGCATTGGACACAAGAGGATGAGCACTGGCTGCTTTTTTCTATTCCTTCTTTCCCTTCAGCATTTATATTTTTGACTGTAGGCAGCCTCCCCACCACCACCCTTTCCCTTCCTGGGAACAAAGAATAGGGGGAGGATGGAACAACAGGGTGGGAGATGGTCAGGTGTTGCAGTGTTGTACTATCTCAGACCTCCAGCTTTACTGACCGGTTCTACCAGTGGCCCAGGGAGGCATGGAGAAAGGAGTGTGCCTCTGTGGGCCAGTATACCAAGAGAATCCATTTTAGCCATTGGGGTCCTTGTGTCACGCCCCAGAGTGCAATAAGCTTTGGGGCAGAATGGGGCCTGTCCCAAAATTGGCTTTGTTCTGGGGCAGGTGGATCACTCCCGTCTGGAACCACTCTGGTCAGAGTAGTTCCAGCTCGATCACTGCTCCCCACCCCCACACTCTGTAAATGCAGAAACGACCTTGGACTCACAGGGGTGGAACCAGCTTGCAGGGGTGAGAGATCCACTGAAATAGTTCACCCCAGGAGACTTATGTAAACTGATAGATTACTGGATGCTTTGGGGAATTTTAGAGCTGACATGACTGGTACTCCAGCAATACTCTATGGAACTGTAAGATGAGTAGAGCTATTATTGTAATTGCTTCCAAGTGTTTTTGATGATGCTGCATAGCACGCAAAGCACGTTCCTATTCCAGGGAGCTGCTGGCAACGAAACAGGATAGTCAGTGGAAGGAGTGCAAGTGTCATAAATTACAATGTAAGGTGAGAGCATATAATTTTGCCCAGCTTGTGGCAGTGGTGAAGGCAAAGAGGAATTACTGCTTAGTCACTGCTATTTCTTCAAGTGGGAGCCCAGCAGAACTTTCTCATATGGCAAATACCATCAGACAAGAGGAGGAAAGAATTAAAACTATCAGAGGTCAGCTACAATAAAGTTATTGAGATTCGCATAGAACTGGATGCCACCGCTACAGGCAGCCTTATATCAATGCAGAGGGAAAGGAAGCTGAAGATGGGTGGCTGAGTAGTTCATCAAACTGTGAATGGTGTAGAAGATGATAGTAGTTCTTCAGTAGGAGTGATGTATCCCCGCTCCTCAAGAGGGCTACAGCTAGTGCCCAGTCACTAATATAAGGAATTTGAAGAAAGTGCTCAAGAGGGCCATGTGAGCCAAATGCATATATGCTTGTGGCGGAAGTATATTATCTAGACACAGGTATCTAGAATACAACTAGGTTGTTCTGCTTATTTGAGTTTTGATAACATTGACCTTGGTATCTTTTGGGAGTGGGAATGGATGGACTCGTTGCTCTCCATGGCTTCCATTTCTGAAACTCATATCAGGGTGAAACAATTGAAGATTTCAGTTTGTGGTCCTCAAAACTAACCTGCAGGATTTCTAAAGGTTTGGCCTTGTCTTCTGTGGCAACAATGGAGTGTGTGTTTCTGGTTCTCTTGTTATTTGCAAGTTTTAGTATCCCTATGATTTTGTCAGAACCAGAGCCTCACAAATAACAAAGTATGACTACAGTTGTATTTTAGACTGTGTCTCCATTATGCAGCAAAGACACCTTAATTAAGGCTGTGTTCAGATATAATGAAAGGGGCACCTGGGAGATGCCTCAAAGAGACCGTGTGAGACCCTCACATTCCCAGCCCTTCTCTAATCCATCTTTTCTAGCACAGAATATCCATGAGACGGGGGTAGGGAAAGACTGGTGTGTGGGGGATCCCATCTCAAAGCTGTCTGTAAGTCACCTCAGAAGTCCCCTTTTTTGGGGGGTCTAGGTCTGATCGAAGTCTGAACCCAGTTTCAATACTCCCAATAGAGACAAGCTGCCCTGAAGGCCTGATTAAAGATGTCCTGACTGCGTAATGGAGATGCTGCCTTAGTGCCACCTGTTACCTTACCTCCTGTGAAGATAAGGTGGGATATATGAATGTATTTTGCTGATGTTATATTAAAGGATCTAATTGGTTAAACAGAGAAGAAGGTGTACAAAAGAGGAATTTTGGGGCCTCTTTGCACTTAACAATCCAGTATGGTATTACAGTACCATACTCGGCTGGTAAGGTTAAGTGTGGAGGGAGACACCCATACTACAAGAGCCTGAGGTGCAGGTGATGTGGCCAGGGCAGTCTGGATCACCATAGTGACAGCCATGGCAATATCCAGTGTACGCCCAGAAGAGAGTGTGGGTGCTGCCTCCCAGGAGCCATCTGGCCACTCCTGGTCAAGCTGAGGATCACATTTTAAAAGTCCACAGCTAGTTAGGATTGGGGAGGGATGTAAGCTCTGGGATGGAGACAGTGGTGGCATGTGGATGAAGTTACCCAGTGAGTAGAGCACCACTCACTAGAAGGTAAGAGTGAACAGAACCCATGTTTCCAAATTCTACTACATCAAACTCTCTCTTAAACACTGAAGTCTTACCTGATGAACAGGATGCACAGCTTTCTCCATTGCCTCCAGCCACCTTTTGGGGGAAAAAAAAAGATATTATAGGATTACCTGGCAAGAAAAAACCAATAAAAGATCTTTAGAACTTCCCCAGAAAACAAACAAGAAAAAACAAAAACAAAATGAGTATGTAGGAAGTTACACAGTCACAGGTACTGGAAAGCAAATTTGCAACAGGAAATGGATAGTGTTTGCATGCATCCCACAATAAAGACTTTTGGCAGGACCATGCAAATAGAAATGCCAGGAACAATTATAGTAAAGATTAAGCCAAAATGGATGTGCTTTTCTGGTGTTGTAAAAGTTTGCCACAACAGAGAGGTCAATTTTAGCAGAGAGCTTAATATTCTCAAGTGCATATGAGAAGAGTTAGTATGAAGTGTATGTGGAGAATGTAAGTGCAAGTGTCAAAGATGATATCCTGGTGAAGGGAAGGCCTCTGCTTATGACTGATGAGCAAAGGTTAGGGACACTTTTCGTCTGCCTGTGTGCTCCCCACGCATCTGACCTATGATTAAATGGTGGTTTGGTCTTGTGTTAAAGACCCATATCAAAGAAAATGATACTATATTAAAATGGGAAGAAGGTAACGTTGATAAAATATTTTGTGAAAGAGAAAAAATAATTTCCATGCAAACCTTCAATTCAACCTTAAAACAAGTGTTTGCTCTCACTAGAGAAAATAGGACCTGGTGTTTCTGCAGTGGGCTCGAATAAACAAAATAATTTGCAAAGCCAGAAAAGGAAAAGGAACTGCAATCATGACAGTCATGACTGGATTATGCACCTTTTCATCTCTTGGTTTGATGTGGCACAGAAATGGAAAATCCTGTTTCCAGTATGAGGAACACACTTAAATACGAAGGGTTTGCCGAGGCTGCTGTCTCCACCAATTTCAGCACCTTCCAACTTTGTCACCTCTAATGGCTTGCTTTTTCCTTCATCCTGGAACACAGAAAAGAAAAGCACTTTGTAGCAAACTGAACAGACTGGTAGCAAAGTGAACATGCACCAAATGTTCCATGCATGCATCACATATTTCAATCATGATCTTCAACCCGCAAAATAAATTCTGCAGTCTTAATCCCAAGTACTAGAGTCTGGCTGTACCCCCATCCAGTAAAAATCAAACATTTTTTACAAGCAACTCAAACGTGGCTTACAGGTGGCAGCTGCCAGACACCAATGCTCCCATGCCACCTCCAATCCACATGAAAGAGCAGTAAATACACTTCCAAATTGGCCTTTTCTGGCTTTTAAAGTGGATTAAAGGTGGGATGAGCACACCAGTTCCCACATGACGTCACCTCTAAGATGTTTGAGTTACTTTTTAAAACGTGCCTTGATGCGGCCATAGTGTATGGTATGGCACTGAAAGAAAATTGTTTACGTGAGCAAGTTTTATTTCAAGTGAAGTACATTTTGAGTGCCAACTGTTTTCTGAATGCTTTTTGCTTTATTTAAAAACAGAAAAAGGGAGAAAATGCTGTAGCTATTTTTGCACAGTGCATGTTATTTTGTGCTGCGTAGGCCCATCATGGGCTGGATCAAGCAGTCAAGCGGTGGAGGGACAGACTGAAGTGTAGGTTGGGCCAAGGTCCCACCCTCCAAAGATACCAGATGGTCATTTTTTTTCCAGTCAGGTGCCCAGTATGCTGGACATCTGGAGGCTGATTCTGGGAGCCTGCCCAAATGGAGTCAGGCTCCTGATGCCCAGTAGACCCACTTGGCCATTCAGTGTTTGTAGTGCACAAGTGGTTGGAATGGCCTACCATGGGGGAACACATGGGAAACTGCATCCAAGTGGTGCTCCAGGGCCATTTTCTCTCCAGGGCCCATGCTAACACCAAGTCCCATTCAGATGCACAGTTCTACTAGGAGGCATGGCTTCCCAGTGGACTGGCCCACAATGCAAATGAAGCATCCCTTGGGGACTGCTGACCAGATTCTGCCTCAGAAGCTGACCAGATCCTGCCTCAGGTACTATATACTTGTGGTGCATGATGCAGTACAACCATCCTTTGTATAATGCTGTGGTTTGATGTCTACAAATGATCACGGTACCAGGTAATTGCCACTTATAAGAGGTTACTTTGCCATCTCAAGTGGCTGATACTGAAAAATGGGAAGGGGCAACAATGTTTTTTGAGGTCAGATCTTCTGTACAACAATAGTATCATTTTATTCTCTGTCTCAGAAAAGCCCTATATTTGAACTGAAAAAAGCCTGTCAACTATTGTCACTATTTCAAAAATTTCCAATTGCTTCTTTGCATTTTTATAAAAATCACTCATATTAAAAGAATATTTCCAAATACTTCAGAAAACTAAAACCAGAATATACTAAAACCAGAATATGCACTGTTATATTTTAGTTTCAGACAAAGAGCTCAGGGTACGCTCTCACAACATGCCTTCTATCCTTATAGACCAAGAGTAGTTAACATAACTGTAGCCTTATAGGCTTGCCCTTCATCCCTTCACAATATTTCTAGTTTTCTGACACAACCAAACTTCTTACAATTTCCAAATGAGCATGATACTGACTGCAATGCTCTTTGACAAGCTTTTTGCATGCTTCCTGAATGATACACCCAGTTGCAAAATGTCATGGCCAGGGAACTTTCAGTCCCTGGCTTCAATTTTTCTGGCTTGGGATGTTTTTTCTGAACAAAAGAAATGGCCACAGCAGCCGGCCATTCCTTGTGTTTGGAAACGTGGGCTGTGGTATTTGTTTGTTTGGTTGTTTAAGAATTATATCATCAGAAGGTCTCAGGGTGGCTTACAACAATAAAAACACAAAGCATAGAATTCTTAAAGAAGAAGAAGAAGAAGAAGAAGAAGAAGAATTGGCTTTTCTACCCTGTTTTTCTCACCCATTTAGGGGACTCAAAGCAACTGGAAAGCTTTCTGTTCTTATCCCCATAACAGAACACCCTGTGAGGTAGGTGGGGCTGTGAGAAGATAGCTGTGACTAGCCCAAGGTCACCCAGTTGGCTTTGTGGAGGAGTGTGGAATCAAACCCAGTATTCCCAGATAGGAGTCCAGCTCACTAACCACTAGACCAAACTGATATTTAAAATGTAATCCTCCCTCCCTCCCTGGCATTATAGCACTCAAAGGAAGCTAAACATCAAAAGCCTAGATGAAGAGTTATGTTTCAACTAGACATCAGAGACCATATAATGTAGATGCTTAATGAATTTCAAGGGGGAGACTGTTCCAAACTTCGGGGATCACCACAACAAAGGCCCTCTCGCATGTGTCTGTCCCTTGCACCTCTGAGGAGGAACTACAAGAAGACCCTCTCTTTGAGATCTTAAGGCATAGGCAGGTCTATATGAACAAAGGTGCTCCTTGAGATAATCAGGGCTGAAGCCTCAGTCAGCTTGAAGCAAAAAACCACAACCATAAGTCCACATAGGTGGTGGTGGAGACAAAGCAGTAGAAAGAAGTCTCAGGCCCTGTCTCCAAGCAATTTAAAGCCCTCTAAAAATCTTCTTTTGCCTCTGAGCACCCCCATGCCCAGCTTTTCAACGAGCTTCCAGGGCTACAAAATGAGGAAAATCCGTGAAAAAAAAAGTGCACTTTAAAGAAGAGTTCCAGCGCTCTTTGTGGAAGTTGTGGGTTTTCCTGGCAGCATTTACCAGGGGGACACTCCGTGGCAAAAGGGGCGAGGATTGCTGCCTGGACACACAGCCATAAAACATTCACAGATCTCCCAGAAGTGCAGCAGCTTCCCTTCCTTTCCCTTTCTAAAGCCAAAACTTTCAAAGAGCCAGAATAGCACAGAATTGCAACATTGTTGTGAAGTGGTGGATTGCTACAGTCACCGCTGCTCTACCGGATGGATTTTGACAGTGATCTGTGAAAATTGAAATCACTTGTTTTCCACTGACATCCAAGTTCTCCTCCATCCACACAATGTTCTAAGGAGTGCTTAAGGTAGAACAGTCCCAATATAATCCTGGGAGTATCAGAGGTTTTTATTTGTGTCTGAAGTTAGCCATAATCTGTGAAACAGCATCAGCTCAGAGAAAGACTCCTTTGAGGGTTTCACAAGTAAGTAAGATCACAGACCGACAGGTAAGGTGAAAATGGAAGGCATTTTGCCATTTCAGGATCTGGTGACATCAAAAGGACTTGTCATTCTGCTCCAGCACTCCCCAAGCCCATAACAACCCAGTTTTCTTAAGGTGGTATCTTACAATGCCTTCTTTTAACTCAACATATATTCATTTGGTGGCCCCAGGAGAAATGGGTAGAACTCCAATTTAATGTTTTCATGTAGTCATTTAATTTCTGTACTTTTGGCATGCTCCATCTTTGCATATAAAATATAGATTGTGGTGTTGGTAAATAGAATTCATCATTTACCAGTCTGAGAAAAACAAAGGAAGGCCCAAAGAGAATCATAGAACCTTAAAAACCTCACCATTTATTTTGGCATTACTCTTGTGAATTAGCGCCTACGCAGAACCAGAATGTTTAATTAGCAAATACATGAGTAACAATGTGCATTAAAAGGCTCTGCAGATGAGATCAGACTGTAGGCTGATTATAAAGAATGGGGTGGTTCTGCTTGTGGTGGATAACACTGTTGGTCAGAACAAAGAGCAAATGCACATTGTACCTCCAGAAGTCGTAGCACAGACATAAATCTATTTATAGTCAAGCCTTTTATGTAAAGCACTCACCAATGAATGCATAGACCTGAAGGAGCAAACCTTGACAGTTTTATCAGAGAGTAAAAGAAAGATCCACACACAGTGCCATAATTTTTTTAAAAAAGCAGCAAAAATATTTAAGATATTACAGGCATGTTAGTGCCCTCTCACTCCATGACTGCCATTTTTGTGCTGTCCAATTGCATCAAAATAATTTCCCACCTGTTTTCCAGCAAGAAATGTAGGAAGCTGAAAGTTGGGCTCCTTATGGATGCCTCACCCTGCTTCCTTTGCCCTGCAGTCCCAATTATGGGCTCCTGCTAGTTTCAGTGACAAAACCTAACTACTTCAAATAGCAGTGGTCATAGCCCCATGGAAGAGCAGCTGCTTGAAAACTCTGAGGTTTTGACTCCTGTCATTTGTCCAGAAAAAGGAAGTGGCAAACCACTTCTGTTCTGTTTCTCTACCAAAACAACAACCCTGTGTGGATGTGTCCATGCAGTTACCAGGAGTCACCCTTGGCCTGATGATGTCTAACCATAACAACAACCTTTGCATATTGTGGGGAACAGCTATATCTAATGGATGTGCATATGTACATCAGGAAGAGTAGGTAGGTATATTGAACACCCTTTGGCATGGCTTCATAATAATCTGGGTAATTACTGAGTGGTCCTTTTATTTTTGGCTGAGATCTAATTTGCAATTCCACATCTGTGGGGAAAAAGGAAATAGTATACCTAGCACCTAGTATTTTGTGGATCTTGTGAAGAAGAAGAAGAAGAAGAAGAGTTGGCTTTTCTACCCCGCTTTTCTCTCCATTTAAGGAGATTCAAAGTGGCCGACAAAGCTTTTCTATTCTTCTCCCCACAACAGAACACCCTGTGAGGTAGGTGGGGCTGTGAGAACTCAGAAGAGAGCTGTGACTAGCCCAAGGTCACCCAAATGGCTTCATGGGGGAGTGAGGAATCAAACCCGGTGTTCCCAGATAAGAGTCCAGCTCCTTAACCACAAGACCAAACTGGCTTAATTCTGCAGAAAGGTAACCAACTATACAGTTCTATTGCTGTAGGTAGGTAGGCAGGCAGGCAGGCAGGCAGGCAGGCAGGCAGGCAGGCAGGCAGGCAGGCAGGCAGGCAGGCAGGCAGGTAGATGATGATGATGATGATGATGATGATGATGATGATAGATAGATAGATAGATAGATAGATAGATAGATAGATAGATAGATAGATAGATAGATAGATAGATAGATAGATAGATAGATAGATAGATAGATAGATAGATAGATAATCTTCCACCATGAAAAAATGTAAACTGTGGCATTGGTGGAGGATGATGTCCAGCACTGTTGTAAGAGTGCTTATAGTTTATTGGGGAGGAAATCTCATCAGTGTACAACATCCATAGAAGGCTATTTGGCACATCACCAAACCAGCAGTGGAGGGGAAGGGAGAGATGTGTTTATCAGAATATGTGCATTCAAAGTCTTCAATCTCTCACTCTACACATATAAATCTCAAAAAAATTCATATAAGTTGAATGTCAAAAGTCTTCCACAGAAAAGGGGAAGGAGCATTTATCTGGAAGAGCAAGGAAGGACAGGACAAGGAAGGAGGAAAGGAGGAAAGAAAGGAGAAAGGAAAGAAAGAAAGACCATTTGATGACACAAACTCACTCACAGAGAGAGCTGCCAACAAGCGTTACAAATCATATTACCATTCAAGGCAATCAGAGGCTGCTAGAAAAAATACCATCAGAAACCATCTGCAAAATATTGCAATAAGGCAGCAGCCTTTGTTGCTTATGCTGCTTGTTGCACCTTGCATCACATCCCTTGACAGCACCAGTGCTGCAATAAAAACAATGCAGTTAGTGCACATGGAGTTGAATGATCTCATGCCTGTCTTTCCACTTGCTATCCATGCTGCAGGCAGGGCCAGTCCACAAGTTTAAACTTGTGGCCTGGCGATGTGGGTGAGGCAGGAACTGAAGGCTCAGCTTTCATACTCCCCAACTGGAAGATCATGTTTTAGCAAGCCTGAACAGTGGCCCAAATACTTTGTAACCTTATTCCTTTCATCCTGTCAAGGTAAATCTTCTGGAGTGTCTCAACTGCCATCCTACTATATGGATTGGCTCCAGCCAGGCACTGTGGTAACTTCATGCCTGTGTTTGGTGCACTGACATGTCCCTTTAGACCTCCATTGGTGGCTGCCTGCATTCCACTGAAGAGACATGGCCACATCCAGGTAGATGGGCTCCTGCCTTCACTCCAACATGACCGTTGCTATTTTGGGTTTCACAGTGGTGCATTCTGGTGGTGTTGTGGTGGCATGTGCACACATGCCGCATGCAGACCCTGAGAGGTGATCTCAGTGCAAGCTCAGCATAATCCAAATGTGGGGACATGCCCATCGCAAAGAGAATGAAAACTGATAGTAGCCTGAATGGGTTGATTCCTGTTTAACACAAAATGCTGCCTGTGGCTCATTAATCACCTAACAGATCATTGCCAGTAGGGATGTGCATGAATGAATTTGCACTAGAAAATGCAACTGAATATTCCAGCTCGCAAATTTTCACACTGAAACAAACATATGGCCAATCAAACATCCGGACATTCAAATGAAATGAACAATGCTTCTTGCTTGTGAATACAAAAACTGGATTGACTTTTTTTCCCACTTTTGCAGTATTTTACTGATGACAACTATGCTTTCATAGTCAGAAGAATGTGAAGCTGTGTTCCTCACAGAGTAATTAAAATTCTGTGGACACGGTGTATAAAAGTAGATAAGAAATCCATGTGTGTGGAGCTACCTATACTTGTGGGATAATACTCTGGCATCTTCTGGAAGTGAAAACTGCTTCACTAGGCAACTAACTCTTTTTGGGTTTGGGGCAAGGAGCTTACTGAAGATGAAGATAATAAGACAGAGAATGTAATAGACATCATAACAGAACCAAAGGCCTCTGGCAATAATCAGTAGTAAACAATCTATTAATAGTATAATAGATCAGAATCTATTGATCTTCATTGTCCGAGGAACCTATCGAGTGTCCTTATGAACTGCATGGGTTTTTCTTCTATTCTCTTCCCTCTCTTTGCTAATTGCTTGTACAAGTACTTTGACTCCGAAGTTTCAAAAGATTCTGACTTTGTGCACTCCTTAAAATGCAGAAAGGCATGATATTTTTTGTCCCTTTTAAGGACAGATTTATGTCTCTGCATTATAAAGTTTCTTCTTCTGACAAGCACAACAGAAATCTATCTTATAGGTTAAAGCAACAATGAGTGAAACTGCTTGTTTCCAGTACTCTGCCTTGCAGCACTATAAGATTGCAAAGTTACTAAGGTTGCCTCCAGATAGGAGGGAAAGGTCCTCTTGGGCCCCGTCTTCATGGCAACCTTATCTCGAATTCAAAACGTTTTGAGTTCTCCTTGGCCAGACGGCAGTTCGGCTTAACACGCTTTTTCCGTGTTAAAGCATGCCAAACCGTTTTGAATCTCAAACCTGATTTCAACAGGTCTCACTCCGAATCATGCATCGATACGTGTTTCATTTTTTACTGTGTGGACAGTACCGTGTTAAGGGATGAGATTCCGTGTTCAGGGTGTCCCTCCCCCAATCGCACTGTATCCAATGGCTGTCCGTATGCTGGGCACGTCATGGGGGTGGTGGTGTTTCCCTGCCTGATCTGAAGCAAACTTTTTTTGATCGCTTCTCTTGCAAGCCTGAACTTCTTGGAGCAGCCTTCACACAGCAGCGCTACAGTGTAGCAAGGGAGCCCCTTCACTCCCGATTAACAATGTTGCGATTTTGCGCAAGTTCAGACCTTTAGAAAGTGAAAGGAAGCAGCCTTTTTTCTTCTTTTTCCTCCCTTCTCAGACTCTTTGCTCTATTTACCTACCTGTCCTCCAAAATTCATCTTTTCCACATAAAAAGAGACATTGGCTGTGGCCACACTTAAGGTTTAATCCAGCTTCGGTCCACTTTCAAAGTGAGAGAATACATCAGCAAAGTGACAAGCTGCTTTCTTTCAGTGTTAGATATCTCAGAAAATTCACCTTTGGGGCAGATAATGTGGAAAGGAAATGATTAGTCACTTTGCTGATGTTTTCCCTCGCCTTTAAAGTGGACTGAAACTGGATTCAGCCTTAGGTGTGATCACAAGAGTTGGCTTTACTCTTGAGTCTTCATGGTTTCTTTTCTCTCCATAAATATTCAAAATGCCTACCAGACTAGACAGCACAGTTCTCTTCTCCTCCGCCACCTTCTTGGGGGCCACTCATTGAGGATTTCCCAAATACCTCTTCCCCCCTCCTCCCTTAGATCTGGAATTAGGAGCAGGAGTCACACGGAACTTTACTTGCTGCTGCTGCTGAGCAATGGAAAAGCCCCTAGGTCCCCTCTAGCCCAGCCTCTTGGCGCGAGGGAAGCACAGGTGGGAAAGGGGGATCCAGACTTCTTCGGTGGGGGTGATGGTGGGGGACTTGGAGAGAAGAGCACAAAGCTGGAAGAAAAGGGGGAGGGAAACGTGGTGCAGAGGAAATGAGCTGGAGAGCTGCACAGCCATGAGGGCAGGAGGAAGCAGACAGAATTTTACAGAGCTTAGTGCACGATCGCTAGAGCTGATCAGAACAAAAAGGCAAAAAGGGAAGGGAGAGTGGGAGCAGGCAGCCTTTCATGACAGCTATAAAATCACACACTTTTGCTACATCCCCCACCCACATCTTTTGTTAAATTTCCCTTCCGATACATCTGGTTCATTTTTCACGTCGTTCCCCGCCCCTTTCAACCATCCCCAGCAGCCGGGGGGAGAGGTCTGATCTCTGAGGGAACACCAATCAGAGAGGGGGTGGGCACCATCATGACTGGCAATGGGCAGGGAGGACTTGCTGTGGGGCCTCCGAGGATTGAACCCGAGATAAGGTTGCCGGCAGGATACCGTTGGGATCCCGCGGACACGGATGAAGTTGAAAGCCGTGGAGACAGTTTCGTTCCGGTTCAATTATTTCGGTTTCGTTAAACCGAATTAAGGCATGCCGTGCGGATGCAGCCTTGGAATTACATTGGGAAGGCCAGGCACACCTGAGTCCTTCCCATCACGGTGCTGTTTGCAACATGCAAAAGGCATGCTGCAATGCTGTTAAGGGAAATCCAGCCAAAATGCTGGTTTTCCTGTAATAACACTGCTTACCTGCATGCTTGGCAAGCAGCATAGGTGATCAGCTCACTGGGGATTTCCAGGAGCCAGTCATGTGCACAAAAACAACAAAAGAAGAGAGTGATAAATGCTTTACTGGTTTCCAGTAGTCCCCAGCAGGCTGATCACACATATCGCTCACCAGACATGTAGGTAAATTGGGAGGGGGGTACTCTTTACATCTGGTGCAACTTGGCAAGAGGCAGTTGTGGGGTTTTGTTTTAGATCCTGCATTGCCTCTTGCTGTCTGGAGGGAGCCTAAGTCTGACTGAGTGTGAACGTCACACACCAATGTTCTGGCAATGAGCTCCCAGTCTGTTTGTTGGCCTGATTAAAAGTGACAATTTTGACCTTTATGGGCCTCAGTGACTTTGGACCTGATTCTTTATCCTGCCTGTACATGTTGTGAGATCTGCAAAAGTTCTGCTTTGAATGCTGCTGATACCAGAAGGAAAAACAATCTTTTTGGTGGCAGTAGCAAGATTATAGGACAATCTTCCCAGTGAGATCTGCCTGTAAAATTCCGGAGACCTCTGGTTGTTGGGTGACCATAATAAATGTGTTATGAGTGTAGCATGGAAAAGAGACCAAAAGTGGCACAGAAGAGGAGATTTCAGCAAGGGTAGATGGCACTACTTGCTGAAGTTGCTTGTGTTATAAAGGTACAAACATTAAAGATGTAGCACACCTGACCTTTTCTCCATGTGATAGCACCTTGCATCTTGAGCACATGTGAACTTTACTGCAGCTGCCAATGCTGCCTCAAGAATCTATTCACACCAAATGTGGGGGAATGAGGCTACAAACCTAGCACTCTTGCTTCACATCTTTGAATGACTTTTTCTCCAGAAGAAAAAGATGTTCCGTAGCAGCATTTGAAGGCTAGGGGTGTTGTGCTATCTCCCTTCTTTGATGGGAAAAGTTTGTTCCCACGGCCATGTTTGCTGTCTCCTCCATTTTCTGCCCCAGGAACGAACCACAGCCCATGGGCTTTTGAAGTGGAAGGGAAACAGGGAGCAAGTGGGTATTGCCCATGACAATGTAGTTATATGTTTGGGGGGCTTAAAATTAGTATCTAGGTCATAATATGGCTAATATTTAATAATCCAGAAGCAACTGATTATTAATCAATAATAGGGCCTGTTTGCACTTATCTCTTAATGAGCAGTGGTCTACTCAAGTACATTCGTACTGGGGAGCCACAGTAACTCTACAGAAGGGCACGGTGCAGTGAGTGGACACGGCAGTGTGGCTGCTGCAGCAAATGCATAATCGATACAGCATCCAGATGTTGCCATAATAATCTGCCCTGCCCTGCCCATCTGCACTTCAGTTGCCGCTGGCCCAGTGTGGGGCTTTTCCAGCACTTGAAGTGAGGATGGCCACTGCCATGCTGGGTCTTTACCTGACTGGTATGTTATTATTATACCATACTAGTCAGATAAGTGTGAAACGGCCCCTATTGTCTTCTTTTCTCCAAGATAACTAACCACTAACTACATGAGCTAAAATACATTTGTCAGTTCTAACTGGATGTATTTTGGACAGAGATGCTGAGTTTTTCAAAGATCCTTTTTAGTATCCTGATCAAAGCTCTCCACCTACTGGATAACATTTGCAATTACTTTAAGATTTTCATAGAAAAATGGACATTCTCCACTGCCAACTGCTACCAGGAGTGTTACAAGTATACACAAACTAACAAAATCATCTAGACAGAAGGTGATTGCTTTTCTTGTCCATATAAATTCCAGCTTTAATTTGGAGCCAATACTGCCAAAATGTCCCTACATTGAACACTGCCATTCCCCAGTTGAATCCATTGCAGGTTCTTGCCTGCTTCCCTCAGCCCCATGCTGCTCCAGTGTCACTGGCCACGTGGTCTCTGAAAGACCATGGTTCAGTCATTGTGCTGTCTTCTAGGGCTACTATGAGGCCTTCTAGAGTGGAAGTCACCTCAAAGGCCTAAAGCATGGATGTGCATGCATCCATTTCCTCCAAAGCCTCAAACATGTTCAAGGCTTTACAGGAAGAGGATGTATGCATGATGTATGCATGTCTGCACCCACTAGGCCTTCTGAGAGTATTTGCAGTCCTTAACTCCAGAGGACCTAACAGAAGACTTAGAGGACAGCATGCCAGCTGGGCTGAGGTCTTTGCTAGAGTGCACAACCAACGGCAGTGGAATGAGGAGTCTGAGGGGAATAGGAAGGACATATAGACATGATAGGGGCAGGATATGAGGGATAGTGGGTTGTGTAACACGGAAAGTAGATAGTGAGGTGTGATCTGGGGGATGGGGGGGGTGATCCAGGAAATGGGGGAATGGAGGCATGATTCAGGAGAAGGGAGGAATCAAACCACTGAACTACTTATCAGTTCTTCCTTTCACAATTTGCTTTGTTTTTGCTTTTGCACCAAACCTGCAAACATTTAGTGGGGTTCAAGCTGATAGCATCCCACCTGTGTAATGCCTATGATATGAAGCTTTCTCAGACTTAAGTGAAGGAATGGCTCTTGCCAGAATCTATTCCACTGTCTATTGGCTGAACCCTCAAATGGGTTCATGGAACAAGTGGAAATAGGATGCCTTCTGAGAAGCTGCTGTGAATCAGGCTATGCTCCTGGTGGTACGAAAGAGGTACATCTCAGACTCCTCCTCCCGGCAGTCTTCCCTTTCCCCCTTTTCATCTTCACTCCTGCCAGCCTGTTGTGACTTACGTGCCTTCTTCCCTTAGCACAACATTTACCCACAAGAACAAATAATGTCTTCAAAAACCTTGATCCTACTGATGTCTCCTACTTCCTTGCCATCTATTGAGCTTAATTCCTGCATCGGTACCTTGAGATCGGGACTGGATAATGCCAGAGACCATCTACAGCAATGGAATTTACACTCAGGCCAGAATCTGATTCAAGGCAATAGAACTGCAATTCCCACTATCATAATGCTTTCCTTTCCCTCCCTCAGTCTGCTGACTCAGCACCTTTGACCCTGCCTTTGAACACAGCCTTAGTATCCCATAAGGTTAACAGACATCCCAGGTTAAATACATATCGAGCACTTCCCCATGGCATGTCTTATTTCGGTTTAAGGAATCCGAAATAAGTGAACCGGGTTAATCCTGTTTACACAAATTGCAAGTTAACCCAGTTCAGAGGCATGCTGAGGGCAGCCTTAAATCGGAATCAATCCTGGGAGTCCAGACGGCAAACCTGTCCTCCTGCCCATTGCCCACCCCCTCTCTCTGATTGGTCCTCACTCCCAGGATCCCACCCTCCCTTCCCTTTGTGTCATCCATGCTCCGCCGGGGATTCCCTGTCTGATCCGGCCATTCTCTTCCCTCCCCCTTCCCAGCAGCAGCAGCAGCAGCAGCATCCATCCATCCATCCATCCATCCATCCATCCATCCATCCATCCATCCATCCATCCATCCATCCATCCATCCATCCATCCATCCATCCATCCATCCATCCATCCATCCATCCATCCATCCTGGCACTGCGGCGCGGGCGGCTTCGCCCTGGGGCTCCTCGTTGCCCGGTGGCAGAGCCGCTCCGCTGCCGCTGCCGCGTTCTCGGTGGCTTTCGCCCGGCCTGCCAGAGTGCGCTTGCAGCCCAGGCCACCCCTGCCTCCCCCGCCGGTGGCTCCGGTGCCCGCCGTGCCATCCATCCATCCATCCATCCATCCATCCATCCATCCATCCATCCATCCATCTATCCATCCTGGCACTGCGGCGCGGGCAGCTTCGCCCTGGGGCTCCGCCGCTGCTTTCCCCTGCTTTGCTGCCACTTTGCCCCGCAGAGCCGCGGCCGCCGCTGGCTGGAAGAGGAGGAGAGCCAAGGGGTGGACAAGAGGGCGAAGGGGGCTCCTCGCTCGCTCTTCCCCCCATGGCTGGGAGGGAACTCAGAGAGTGGGGAGAGTGGGCTGGGAAAGTTCCCCGGGGACTCCCCTTTCCTTTCCTTTTGAAAGTTCAGAACTGCACAAAAGTGAAACATTGTTATTAATCTACATTGCTACAGTGTATCTTTGGAGGTAGTGGGTGGATTCTTTCAATGAAATCATTTGAAAGCAGGCTATTGGGGAAGGGAATCCTAAACATGACGTGCCTACAATACGGAGAGCCCATTGGTTACAGTGCGATTGGGGGCGGGACAGCCTTAACACGGAATCTCATCATGGAAACGATACTGTCCACACAGTAAAAAATTAAACACGTATCAAGGGCATGTGAGACCTGTTGAGATCAGGATTTATTTCAAATCGGGATGTCGTTTAACACGGAAATACCGTATTAAGCCGAAGTGCCGTCTAAACTGCGCGAACTCAAAATGTTTTGAATTCAAGATAACGACGTCATGGGGATGCGGCCATCGTGATTAGAGGAGCAAAGCAACTTTATGGATAGGTTTTGGAAGTCTCCCATCTACCTCTAAAGCAATTCAAATAGGAAAAGACAGCACCCAAGTAGAAATTGTGGTTGCATTCAGAAAGTAAAACAAGCCGCAGCTTATTTGTGACCATTCTGAGTGACCCTCCTCTCAGATCTCCTCCAAATCAAAGGTTTTTGTTTTTCATGGCATTATATCCAAAGTCAAAGCATGGTTTATTCCTCATTACACTTTGCTGAAATATGCAAGTTTAGTAACTCATGGTTTAGCTATTTTCCATTTGGATGCAAAAGCTAAACATGGCTAATCTCAAGCAGACACTAATTTTCCTTTGTTCCAGAAAAAGAATTAAGAGGAAAGAACCACATGAACTCATTTTCATTCTTACGAATTATAGGACCTTTCCACACAGGGTCTAAAAATGGATTTAGAACCTGTTCGGGGAGGGATTAAGACGTGGCTTCCGCATTGGAGGCCACATTGCAGCCCCTTTGAGGATGCCGTGTCCACATTTCGGCGAGCAAGACCAGTTTCTTAAACTGGTTTTGCCGCTGAAAACCTACCGAGATGTAAGACCTAAAAAATTCGGACTTACATCTGGTTTTTCCCCTGAAACTGTTTCGGAAGCAAACGCTTCTGCAATGGCAGGGGAAAAGCCCGATTGCCGGCACATGCCCAGCTGTCAAAGAGTGAGAGTGCATGCTCTCCCTGTCTGACAGCTGGGCCTGCCCACCGGTCTCCACCATTGGCTCCTTTGGAGCCAGCATGGCGAAGCCGGAAGCTGGCTTCGCTGGGTTCTCCTTTGCCCGAGAAGGAGTGATGGCGCCTTCTTGAGTGAGAGGGAAGCCACAGCCACCACCACCCTACCCTGCCCAGGGTCACGCGCTCATTCTCGCCATCTTACCTCGTCGCTGCCTGGCCACTTCTGGCAGAGGGAGGCTCAGCATCCATTGCCAGCCACCCTAATGAGGGGCCTCCAATAATCTGGCCCTGTTTGGGGCAGATTCTTTTTAAAAAAGTTTTGCTGCTGGAAAATGGATCTTTTAGATCTGTTTTCTGGCGGCATGTGTGGAAAGGCCCATAGGCTGTCACAATATCTGGACTTAAGGGCAAAACTCTACAGTTCTGGCAAGAGTTGGGGAGAACTGCGAGTCCCAAAACTCTTGGTGGGTCAGAGGTAAGCCATAACTGTACTAAGCTCTCTATGTCTTAAGACTAATCCTGCCAGTACCTCTGTACCTATCAGCTAATATACTATGACATAAAATATGCAAAATCTGTAAATCTCCTTCTCTTGATTACATACAAAATGCTGATATCCTACCTTTTTGTGTTTGTAGTAGTAAAGGCATCCATCATGCTTGAGCACAAACCATCTCTTCCTCCAGCCTTTCAGGATTCCTGATTGGGTCCGTTTATGCAGGTACCCTCGACATGTTGGACGGGGATTGTTAGGACAACGACTGATATCGGAGCCAACCAGCAAAGTCAATGTATCTGGGCCTGAAATAATGATATGACACCATATAACAATGTAAAGGAAAACAAAGCATATACACGGTGCCTGGACCATGACTTAAGAAAGAAACAAAGGCAATGGTCACACCTTCACTTTAAACCTTCTTCAGTTCAGATCTGACTGCTTTCATTTCTGATTTATTTGTGGGCTTTCCATTTAAGAAAGGGTGGGAAGTTCACAAATAACATGAGATAGAAATGAAAAAGTATGAAAGTGGACTGAAGAAGGTTTCGGGGGTTTCCATCCTGCGGCCAGTGGGTCTCATGTGGTCCAGGATGGCTATGAATGTGCCCAACACAAAATTGTAAATTTACTTAAAATTATGCACATACTTTTTTGCTCATCAGTTTTCATTAGTGTTTGGCCCTGGTCACACCCTTATAAGACAGGACATCCTATTAATAATTTGAACTGAGGTTGAACCAGCTCTGTTTACACATAGATCATTATAGGTCATCCTCAGGCCGTCCTCGCTCTGGGCTGCATCACTCACACCTCTTTCCGTGATCAACCTGAGCCTTCTCCACAGAACTCTTGACTCTCCACCCCTTTTGCTTCATCAAATCTATCTCCTTTCTTATTGGATGCCACAGTGTCACTCAAGGAAGGCGAGTGTGTGTGTTTGTGGTTCTTTTTTAAGCCTGCTCCCCCACCTCCACACCCTCTTCCTATTTTTTTTGTTTTCCAGGTGATTAATTTAAAATAATAATAATAAGTAATTTGCAAAACAACATATACATATAAACTGAGGAGAGAAGGGGAGGTTCCTCACAAACTCTGCACATGCATATTGGCTGAAAGGAAAGACTGGACCCACCCACCACAGCATGGTTCAGCCTCCTTTAGCCGATCCCCCCACTCACAACTGAGGAAGCGAAGACCAAAGTGGGTGAGTCCTTTGAAAAAGAGGTCTACAGTTAGAATGATCTAATGGGGGTAGGCCAGCTTATAAAATTCGGGGAAAACAAATTTAATAAAAATAATGTGAGTAACGCGACCTGAGGATAACCTGAAGTCGTCCTAAATTAAAGGTGTGACCAAGGCCTTTGTGTATTTAATGTGTGGCCCAAGTCAATTCTTCTTGTTCCAAAAGCTGGACACCAAAAGACTGGACGCCCCTGGTTTAAAATGAAGGTGTGACCAAGTCCAATTGATAATGAGGAGATGGCATCAACATACCTTTTGCTTTATTTCAAAGGAGCACAACATTATATCTTTTAGACAAACCCCATTGAAATGGCTGGAAGTTACGCATGGCACAGTGCATTGATTTTTAAGAACTCTGTTCCTGAACATGACACGACCAAACACAATCTGTTAGTACCACTTTAAGATTATATTGCTAAAAGAAGGGGGCATCTTGAATTCTAATAGAAAATGAGCAAATGTTCTTGCAAAGTATTAATATTTGTAAGAAAACTTGCTCGTTATAAGTAGACGGGGGTGGGTGGGTAATTTTCCCACATTACATACGTTCAAGAGCAAAGGATCATGTGTTGTGTAGCTTCCTGAAGTGCATGCCACAGAAGGGAAATAACTCATAAAGGCAGTAAGAAGCAATTTCATTTGGCTTTCTCGTTGGCTGTAACATGCAAATCACTGACATCAAATTAAGGCTGAGGCCACAGCCTCCTAAACATATGTTAAAAATTAGATTTCCTTGACTCAAATATTTCATGGATGTTGACACATTTTTGTAGGTAATGGTTTCTACATGTCCAGCTCAAATGCTGCACCTCAAAGTGCCTCTCCAGCCTAAAAGATTTCAATATTGTTCTTTCCTCCTGCTGACAGCTATGAAAATAGTTAACAGCTGTTAACTGCTCATCCTTTTATTAGGAAAATTGCTTCAAAATGGCCCAGAATAGTTGTCAAATGGGAACTAATGGTTAGGAAATAGTTGGGAATGTCCCTGCCTTTGAAATAAAACACCCACCAGAGTTTGAGGATTGCTCTAGCCTGGGAATTAGAAAAGAATGTCAGTTCTGTCTGTGTATGGAAGCATTTGCTGTTTTGGAAGAGACAGCTGAGTATGAGTGAGTTGTAGGGTCAGGCTACTTAGTGTCAGAGTATTTTGATCCCCTTTGGATGCTTACACCTGTCAGGTTCTCTGTTGCTGAAGACTTAGCAGCTGCCTATAGACATCTTTCCTCACATGGAATAGACTGATATCTGAAACCCATAGACATGCACAGTACAGATGTGTTTGGCTTGATGGCAAAACTCTTAATTGAACAAACAGTTCTTTAAGTTTGGTTTCAAACTTGTTTGACAACAAAAAATACCATTATATTTATTTTAAAAAGCCCTTTTCAGGGACAAAAACACAGCAAACATGAACTGTTCAATCAAATTATTTGTGTTTGTGAGCAAGGAACTGGTTTAGGTTGATCAAATTTCTGGATATTTGAACAACTCTTCAACTGAATTCTTGAATGCAAACCAACATTTTCACATTTCTACCACTTAGGCTACATCCAGATACTGTTCTTTGGATATTCCAGAATAAAATGTCCAACCCCCAGCCTTCACTAAACCATCCCAGATGGATGTCTGTCCAGCCTGTGCTTGAAGACCACCAGTGAAGGAGAGTTTACCACCTCCTGTGGCAATCAGTTCCATTGACTGATTGCCCTTACTGTCAGAAAGTTTTTTTCTAATGTCTAATCTGCATCTGTTCTCTTGACATTTCATCCCATTGCTTCTACCTTTTCCTCTTTATGTAAGTTATAACAGGGCTGATCCCTCTCCACAGTGACAGCCCTTCAGATACATGAAGAATGCTATCATGTCTCTTCTCAGCTTTCTCTTCTGCAGGCTAAACATTCCTAGATCCTTTAACTGTTCCTGATAGGACATGGTTAGCAGACCACTCACCATTTTGTTAGCCCCCCTTTCAAGTTGCTCCACTTTGTCAATGTTTTTTTTTAAAATGGAGTGCCCAAAATTGAACACAATACTCTAGATGAGGTCTGACCAAAGTAAAGTATAGAGGGATAATTAATTCTCATGATCTAGACTCTATGCTCTTCTTGATACATCTCTTCTGGATGGTGTTTGCCTTTTTTGCAGCTGCATCACCCTGTTGACTCACGAGTCCTCCTTTAGGAATTCTTAAAAATTCCTTATGAAGTAGTTTTTAACATATTAAACTGTCTGTCATATCTATATAATTTGAATGGATTCCAGGCAATATAATGTATATGCATTCTAGGTTCTAGTTAAGATTTTAATAGTACCAGGGTTTCCAAATTAACAACCGGAGTCTTGCCCAGTACCAAATACCCTTGCAGAAATACTCTGCTACTAACCTCTGGTAATAATAAGAAGAGGAAGGATGTCTAATCAGAAGGGTGATGGAGGATTTTAAATTCTGTGTGAAGTAGCTAGAAAAGGTGGAGGAAGTGCTCCAGAGCACATAGAGTAGAACATAATGTCCTATAACCTCTCATAAGCCAAAGTATAGGTAGAAATGTGCCTGTTAGCATCATACTGAGAGATCACAGCCACAGACTGGTTTATTTCCACACATGAAAATGCTTTTACAATCTGTGTTTCAGATTTGCCTCCTGACTAACTTATCCAAAAGCTCATCTTATTTTGCCTTTGTTACCGCTCTCTTTAATGCAGTGTTAGTTATTTTTGAAGGAAAGTGAACATTTTTATTATAATTTTTTCATGTATAATTTTCTTTCTTTCTTTTAAAGAGAAATAGCTAACTTTATGGATATCATTACCTTTCCGTGCAAGATTTGCAGCTTCTGAATGTGGCATACTGGTGACATCTGTTCCGTTGACAGCCATCACAATATCTCCAATCTGAAGGCCAGCTTCTTCTGCTGGACTGTCTGCAACAAAATCAGAAAAATACAACATGTTTAGATCAAAGCAGTTCACATTACATGAATTAAAATAAGAATGTTCAGCCTACATTTTCTTGGGAAGAGTCTGCCTTGACTTCCAGTATGTAGCAAAAGGCATTTACAAAATGAAGCTATGGACCAGAAGAGGTCCCCAAAATGGCACCCTATCCAAGTATAATCATAGACCTTTTAAAAGAGGACCACAACTGGACCGGTGGCAGTATTCTGAACCACAAAGGGTGTGGGGGCAAAAATGGGTACTTTCTGACAGTGGAAAAACACCCCTAGTGTTATTTACTTAGCTGGTATAGGTTTGCTTAATGGGATGTCTGGGAAGACACTTGAGCCATTAGTTTCCTGGCAATTTCCAGGAGCCTAGCAAGTACACATAGGGCGCGTCCGCATGCAAACCAGCTGATGCGCTTTGGACACGTGCAATAAAAATCCACATTGTAACATGCAATAAAGTGTCCCCATATGGTTTGGGGCAATACGGATTTTAATTGCACGTGCCTGTCTCCATGCAGGGACGGATTTTAAAAAGAGACGCGTAGCTGTGAAGGGTCTTGTGTCTCTGTTTAAAATCCCTCCCTGCTCTTTGCAGCCCTTCTACCACCTGTCAGTTGCCCAGCTGTGTGCCCCAGTCGCCCAGCTGTCAACTGGGAAACTGGCACACCCAGCGGGACAACTGAGAGGTGGTAGAGAGGCTGAAAAGAGCAGGGGTAAGGTTTTTAAACAGAGACGTGAGAGCCCTTTGTGGCTCCGTGGCTCTGTTTAAAAAACGTCCCCTGGGAGTGTACACATGGCTCCTGGGCAATGCATGTTAACCCCCTATTTTGCATGGAAAACACTTGTGAAGGGTTTTTTAAAAAATGCATATTGACTCCCATGTGCCACGTATTAGGGCTGTGCATGCGGACGCTCCGGAGGTGGACACGGAAGCCTTCCGGATTATTTTGAGCTTGCGGACAGGCCCATAGATAAAACAAAAGTCTGATGGACCGTGGCATGGGGCAGCACTGAGTTCCTGTTAATAGATGGCATTTCCCCTCACCATCTCAAGGCAGACTAGTTTCTTGCTTTATTGGGGGTACAAAAAATGAAAACTTTAAAGGACTGATGCACTGCAGCATATTGCCTGGATTTTGCTTGCCCTTTTCTGACTTTTGTGCTATCCATTCACACCTAAGTTTTAATCCAGTTCCAGTCCACTTTCAGAGCAAGAGAACACTTTAGTGAAGTGATTAGTCATTTTTTCCAGTTTATCTAACCCAAAATTTGAATTTTCTGTGTTCGATAAAGTGGAAAGAAAATTATTAGTCACTTTGCTTATATGTGGACTGAAACTGTATTAAAACTAGTGTGAACGCAGGAAGCTCTGATTATAATTCTTCTAGAACAAAAACAGGTGCTGGTAGGATATAAAATCTTTTGGACTGTTAGTATCAGAAGCCAAAATGTCAATGTTTTCATAGAAAAACTTAAATTTAAAAAGTCAGATTAGGAATAAAAAGAATTACATAAACAGGAAAAAAAAGTCCAATTTAAGAGTATTAAAACAGTCATCTAAATTTTGCCTGTATGTATAGCAGATGCCTACTTTGCCATGATTTTCAATAAATAAATGAACAAACCATCACCATGTGCCATGTAACTAATTTCTCCCAGAAGAGATAATGTTATTCTTGATTACAAGTAGTATAATTTTAATTTATTAATACCCTGTGGTTTAGTAAGGGCACTATTTAAACCTCAGAGTGCTTATTTTAAACCACAGAGAAGAAAATCAGAACAATGAGAGGGAAATGATAGGCACATGGTTGCCGCTTCTGCCATTTTCATAAATAAATTATGCATTATGACCATTCTGCTATTTGAGAGATTGACTGATGACATCTCAAGAGATGACATGAGAGTTTTGAAGCTATTTCAATATGCCTAACAGCTTTTAAGGATTTTAGGTGCAATTTTGGTGATATCTACTTCCTGCAGTTTGAATAAAGGAAGCTATCTTTCTAGAATTTGCTGAAGAATTATTCTTCTCTGCCATCTGGAAATGAAAGCAAATACAGTACTAAAAAAGAATTTCACAGTAGCTGCCTCACACTACTGAACTTTTCACCGTGTTAGCTGTGAATTGCATATAGTTTTTGAAAATCCACTTCAGTCCCTGACCTTCTAATGACCTAAGCAGAATGTTTCAGAAACTTTCTAGCTGTAGGAAAAAGAACTTGGTCTCCGGCGTAGGAAGGGAAGAAGATTCCAGAGCTTCAGAATGACTTGGAACCCACAGTAAGACCTTTCCAGATGATCTCAGGGCTTCACCAAGGGGAGGCATTCTTTAAGGTACCATGGTCCCAAGTTATTTAGGGCTTTCTATGTCAAACATAAAACCTTGAACTTGCTCTGATAGCTAATTGGCAACTAGTGCAATTACTTAGGGACACGTGTGATGAATGCTGAGGCTGGCACCCACACAACAACTTGCCCACCACATTTTGCACTGGTTGTAGCTTACAGAGCAGATACATGGGCAACCCTGCAGAGAGGGCACTACAATAGTCTGCCTGAGGTAACCAAGGCACACACAACAGTGACCAGAATATTCCTGTCCAGGTAAGGGCATAGTTGGTATACCAGTTGAAGCTGGTGAAAAGAGGTCACCTGATTTTCCAGGGACAAAGTTGGCTCCTAGAGAACTTCCAAATTACGTAACTGTCCCTTCTGAGGGGGTGCAACCCCATCAAGAACAGACAGGATCCCCAAGTCCTAGACCTTGGAGCTTCCTATCCACAGTTTCCATCTCATCATTGTTCAACTTCAGATTATTGGGCTTCACCCAGTCCTTTACCACATACAGACACTGGTTCAGGACATTCATGGCTTCTCCTGATTGAGATATTATGGAGAAATAGGTCTGTCATCACTTTCAGAGCTCTTGATGACCATTCCAAGTGACTTCACAGAGATGGTGATTTAGGCTGTGGGTAGACATAACAAAAGGGGTGCCTCAGAGGTACCTCGGAGAGACGGTGTGTAACCCTCCTGTTCCCAAGCCTTCTCTAATCCATCTTTTCTAGCACAGAATGCTTAGAAGAAGAGGAAGGGGCAAACTTGGTGTATGAAAGAAACCACCTCAGATAAGCTCTTTTTTTTTTCTCCTGTGTCTGATCGTAGCCTCAGGATTGTTGATCAAAACTTTTAAAAAAGTCAAGGAATGTGCTACTTGGAACTCTCCTTGTGTCGTTCTATTTAATTATTATGGCAGCAAATCAGAAGCAGGAAGGTTCAGAAACAAGATACAGAGAGGATATTATTATTATTATTATTATTATTATTATTATTATTATTATTATTATTATTATTATTATTATTATTATTATTATTATTATTATTATTATTATTATTATTATTATTATTATTATTATTATTATTATTAACTACCACATATGGCAGACCCTTTTTGTTATCTTTAACTTCTCTGTAGCAAAGCTTTGTGCAGGAATTATTTCAGGCAATGCACGGCTCTTTTAATTTCATTAAATGAAAACCAGACAGGCAAGATAATTTATCAATAAATAAATGACATACGGCACCTGACGTTACTCCTTTCAGTATGATTGTCTATGTCATTTGCAAGAATAATGCAATGATAAGATGAGCCTAAATATATTCAGTGTGGGTTTATGTGGCTATCTGTTATACAAATAAAATAATATCAACAGCTTTCTTACTGAGCTAAGAGCAAGCTATTTGCCCCATGGCACTTTGTCAAAATGGCTATGGGTTTTCCAAAGATAAAGCTGTTGGCTTTTGTTAAGCTTAATGCCATGAAAGTTGTTTTGCTTCTCTCCGTAATCATAAGGAAAACGAGTTCTTCAGGCATTACTTACTGGTGTCCACTTCAGTTACCAGGATGGGCTTTGAGAACTGGATTCGGAAACCCCATGGGTAATCGCCTGTTCCTTTTGCAATCCTTACAGTTCGCTCACGAACTGAAAACAAACAAAACTCCCCGTAAGTTTAGAAATTCATTCAGCAAAAGAGATCTGCCTCTCATGCCCATGCAGACACACAAACGGAGGGAGAGATGAAATATTTTTGATAAACTCTAATTCATTTTGGATTCTGCAGATAAGATATATGCATCTGAGGAAGCATGCATATAAAGAAACCACTCTGAATATAATTTACCCACCAGTGTAGAGTTTGGGGCCTTTTTGCACTGTGCCTTGGTGAATGAGGAGGCACAGTGGAAGCATTTGCGGATGCTTAGAGCATACACAACCCACCCAAACCCTCCCAAAACTTACCTTAAATGCAGATGGCTGCCCACACAGCAGCCATGTCTGATTCCCAGTGACAGCACACATGAGCATTACCATCACTGGGGCAACCAGGCAGTGTGGCATGTCACGTGCTCCCTCTGCACCTCTTCCAAATAGGAAGAGGTGTGAATGGTGCATCCAGAGCCTTTCCACCTCCACCCCTATCAAGCCTGTGGGGAGCTCTCGAATGTGCAGAGCCATTTTGTGTGAGGAAATGGCTCCGTTAGGTGCAGATACACTGTCTCAGAGCTCTCGCTGCCTTGACCACTTGGTTAACTGCGAAACAGTCCACAACAATACATGAACAACTTCATCATGCAAGCCTTTTCCTAAGACTGCACAATTGTACTATACCATCAAATCTCTTGAACTGCATACAAACCGAAACCCGAAAACCCCAAACCTACAGTCACTCAGATGTGTCACAAAGTTACTCCACCCATATTGTTGAAGGTCAAGCATTAAAGGGCTCAAAGAATAACACTGGGCAGGAGCAGAGCTACAATTCCTGGATCTGCACATGTTTCCTTCTGACATGCACACAGTCCTTTATGGGTTTCAAGGTGGAGACCTACACCAAGGAAATTTCAGTTCTATGTTCACCTTATTTACTGCACTGGGTCTCAGTCATTTTGAGCCTGCAGCACATCTGAAAATGTTGCAGATTGCCACAAAACTTTTCCTTTGGCAATTTGTTAGGAATGTGCAGAAACGAGCGCAGTATGCTATTTACAGCATAAAAACCTGTTGAAGTGGACTAGGCTTCCACACTCTGACACCTTGCAAATCTGAGCCTCTAAAAGGCAAGAGGAGATGAACAGGAATGTGCATGAATATTCAAAGACATTTGAAATTCGATCGCATGCATCCGAATTTTGACATTCAAATTTGAATCGAATGCCCATGAATTTGAATTTAAACATTCAAACGAATTTTGAATTTTCAAATCTATTCGTTCGAATTATTCGGACATTCGTATGTGAACAGGTTCATATGTGATTTGTACTTGCACACGCACATCTCTTACACAACCATATGCATTTGTACAGATCCATATGGGATGAAAATGGGTTGCATATGGGACAAACACAGGACACATATGGATGTGTACAGGATGCACAATGATGCATATGGGCACATACGAATGTTGTCGACATTCTTAAGTGCAAATTTGAACCAAAAATTCAAATGTATAGATTCAAATCTGCTTAATTCAGAGCGAATTTGGATAAATTTGCATTTTAAAGATTCAAATCGAATTGAAATGTTGAATATTTGATTAAAATCTAATAGAATCCCAAATATTGCACTCGTGCACACCCCTAGAGATAAAGGCAAGATGAACACTTATGTGGATGAAAGGTAATACCCATCTGCCTCTGATTCATCTGCCAGCAGACTGCCAGAAATACTACCCCATGGCCCATTCAGAGAGAAGCTCCACCACACTCTCAAGTTTTGATAACAGATTACAAAGAGTCAATGGAACACAGCGTATATATCAAGCATTCTATCACCACGCCCTCAATGCCCGTCCCTAGGCCTGATGAAAAAGGAGGAGGGTTGGGCATCAGGCTAGCAACCCGTCTCCATAAAAATTTAGCCTGCTATGGAAACAATGAGGAATATTCAGTAAAATTATGGTGGATGAGTGAATTTTGAATGAAACTGGCCGGTTAGCACAATTGCTCCATGAATCTGATCTGTAAATTTGGCTGCTGACTGGAGTCACTGGAATAATCTCGTTGCCTGATATGCTACTTAGCATGAGAGGAGCTAACTAACTAACTATCTCCACTTGGTCCCAAACCCTCATGCTATTGCCCAGACCTACATAATCTTGAGTTTCCAAAATAACTAGTAGTCCCCAACAGCCCCTCAAGTTGTGCAGTGATCAACCACAACACAAGGGGAGAGCAGTATTTGTGATGAAAGCTAACAGATCGCTGAGTTTGGGAAAGCAAAGAAGATGGCAGTACAGTGGATAGGTTGTCACAGAATCTGCAGTCAATTTTGAAAGGTGTAAGACCTTGTAAACCTGGCATATCCCTCTATTTTCTAGGAGAAAATCTGATGATAGTCATACTAAAATAAGGCAGGCTGACTCACTCATTCTTTCTCTCTTGCGTACTCAACGCCTTGTACAGACATACCTGCTACTGGCCTAGGTCTTTTACTAAGACATCTGGGACTGTTGTCAGGACTGGCATCATCTCCTCTGAATACCCAAGAAGATGAGTGGAATATTTCTGTGTAGAAGCCTCTCTCCTCATTTTCACCACCCAGATCCAGTGATCGGCCATCTTCTGAGTTTACTGGAAATATCCAAGCCAAAAGAAAAGTAAGCAAAGGCAGTTTGTCAGACTCAAAGGGTAAGTACTTCTGTAAAGGAAAGTCAACAGATATTTACCTTTGAAAATATTAACAGTATCAGGATAATGTACCTTGCCTCAAATATAGGCACAGAAACTGTGGCCTACTATTTCTTCGCTCCAAAGTTGGACATGTACATTTTGAAGTTTTCTTTGTTGTCTAATGAAGTTTGGTCTAGCTTTGAGCGGCATTTTTATTTTTTATTTTGAGCTGCATCAAGAGTTGCTGTCAATCCTTCAGTCTACCCACTGAAATAAATATTAAGCTGAATACAGCCATATTTCTGTATTTTTCTTTAGGAGAAGATTGTGAGTGCATTGTTCTGCATCACTGAAGAGGAGAGATTTATCCTGGGGATTTCAACACCACTCTTGCACGCAGAAATCCAAACCAAAGCAGTTTTTAAAAAACCCAGATATCCAGTCTAATTTTGAACACTCCATTGAATGCCTGTCCTTTTAAAAGAAAATCAGTGATGTCATTGGCTGCTTAGCACTGAAATTAAAAAGTAGCATGAGGCCAATAAAAACAAAGTCTGTTACCATGCTGTTGCGCGTTGTCACCTGCACAACACTGAAGCTATGTCACTGATGTCGCTGACATCAAGTCTGATATAAACAGGTACATTTAAGAACAAGAATTTCTGAAGACCAGCTGCTAGGAGACTGCAAGCAGAGTCCACTATGTGCTCAGGTCTTGTGCCCTCTGAGAGCAGACTGCTGGAGGGGATGTGTCATGGGTCTGATCCAGTCCAGTACTTCTTACGTTCCTAACTTATTCACCAAAATTAGTCACTCGTAGGGATGTGCCAAACTGCAATCTTTCAAAGGAAGCCCTGCATTTAGAGGGCTGGGACTGTTAGGTGTTTCATCTAACGGTGTTGGCTCTCCTCAGCACTGTGGGTTACTCCCAATGAGTCCCAGTGGTGTAGGGATCATATAACGTTCACTGCCATTATAGTCTCCACTGTAGGTGGGCCTGCAATGTGCACTTACATGAGTTGGCACACATGTGTAATGTCAGCGCACAGGTGCAGAGAGCCTCAGTCCATGTTTTTGTATGTCTGGGGATATAATATTTTTTCTTAAAGGAACAACTTTTAAAAATCCCTGTCTGATCACAACCTCATCATTAATCCTTGATGCTGCACTTGGAAATTCATACTCCTAACTGGAGACAGCAAGCAGAAAAGATGTCTAAAGGTGAATGTACACTTTCACTCAAGGCTGTGCCATTACAAGCCACCAAATCATAGACTACCTTTCATATGTCTTGGTTTAGCAGGTTTTGGGGAGTTAGCATAGCCCCCCCCCCATATTTTTGCAACATATTGTTGGTGAGATGGTGTCAGTTTGGGGGTTCTTAAGTGTTTAGCAAAGAAAGTTTTTATATTTTAACCAAATGCACAACCACACAATTTATTGCAGATGAAATCAAAGTCAAGGAAAATTCTACAACAGGCCTAAAAATATAGAGTTGCTCAAAGAAACAATTCCAGATTAGTCCTTAAAGCACCATGAATTTAGCATAAATGCTTTGAGTTCAATCTTTGACCTCCTGAAACAAGCCCTTTGCTGTACTCATATATTTCAGAAAAGCAGAAGAGGTTTGTGATGATGTGGTATGAGGCAGTTTTTGGAGCTGCTTCTTCAATGTCAAGAATAGAACCTGGCAAGCTGTGCGTGTGTGTGGGAAGGAAAAAAGTGAATCTAAAATAAGTAATATCACTCAAGTGATGCTTGAGAGGACTAAGCATTCATGTTAATTTAGATTTGTCAGTGCAGGTAGAAAACAGTCTTTCAAAATCTCCAACTTTTATATTCACATTCCTTTTATATCTGTCAGCTTCCCACTTTAGCACACTAAGTTTAGAACAAGAAGTGCCTCTCTGCCTCAACTGTACCTTCAAAATGCATTTTCTTTCCATTTAACCATAGAACTATTCTCAGAATTGACCAATTTATTCCCACCACGTTTATGACCTCTGCTTGCTTTAGACCATTGTTACACAATGTGTGATAGACCAATATCTCTGTGGACCACTTTTTCTTCCCATCAACTCTATCTGAACAGATCTTAACCTTAGCTAAAATAGATTATGGAACAGAACATGACAAATATAGATTTTCACACAAAAGCAGGAACTTACCTTCGTGTCCTCGTTTTGACCACTGAAGGTCCATGTGCACCAAACCTACTATCTTTGCCAAATCCACACGCTTTCAAGCTTAATGATTATTGTTTATGGTTCCACTGTATAAAGACAGAGAGGGAGTTTCCCAGGCGCAGATCTGATCATATGGATGAGTGATTCACAGTTAATTCAGTCACTCAGACAGCGCTCATCAACATAATGTTACATAAGGTGCAACAACATTCACAATATAGCACTTTCAAGTAGCAAGTCATTACGCATGTCACAGTTCCATGCGTAGGGCAGGGCTTAATGTATCAAATATGTGACTTGAAGAATACTAATTTGTTCCAAGGCAAGTGTTTTTCCCCCTTCATTTTCCTTTAATGAGATCTGCTTAGGGAGGCTCCTTTAAATATACCCAAAAAAAGAAAGAAAAAAAAAGAGGAAATGCATCACCAAGAACAATTTAAAAAAAATGAATATTTGCAAGTGGTCTTCACATGCTAATACCCATGGCTGAACTGTGTGCTGCTGCTAAAGGTCTAACTGAAGATTGACAACTGCTGTCCCTTCTCATGATCCCTTCTCCTTGTGCTGAATTTGAACTGGACCACCTTTGGAACAGATCACTTAGGCCCTTTCTGTGCTTACCTCGTATGGAATAACTGGGCCCACTGATCTGGAATGTGTGGAGTTGTGGGCCAGATCAGCACCGTCTGTACTAATGGCAATGCTCCACTTTCCCATGGTTACAAAGCTCTCACAGTTCGTAGCCAAGGGGCCATAGCACACCACTAAAAAGCATCACTCCCTGTTACTTCCAGAACATGGAAGAATACCCTCTGCATGCCTCCTGTGTTTTGAAACAAGGAGGCATGCAGAGGGTATTCTTCCATGTTCTGGAAGGGACAGCATGGGAAAGTGGAGCATTGCATTGCCTTAGTCCCTCTGGTAGTACTGGTTAAATGGTCCTACCAGGGATCCATATTAAGGGCCTCTTAATCCGAATCCTGCTCCACCTAGTGCAGATGGAGGAAAACCAATAGAGGTGGGGCAGATGAGGAAGCTCAGAATGTGGCCCATGAAGCTCCTTAACCTGAATCCAGGGTAAAATGCAGAAAGGGCCTTAGTCTTCAGAATAATAGCTCATTCTAGAGAATAAATTTACACAACCAGCTATGTAGGATATAGACAGTTCAGCTTCCCTCATAAGTCATTAATTCCATCAACAGTACTTTGCGAGTCCACAGGACCAGGATATAATGCTTCTGGCTTCTAGGTTACCACAAGAGATTCAAATGGGAAGAAAACTGATATGAATTTCTCTGAACCAACCAATCACATGTATGAAGGTTCCCACATTTGCTTAGATTTTAAAACTGAGGTTTGGTTTAATGAATATGTAATTCAAGAACATATAGGATGATCCCAGTAAACCCTCAAAGGCAGCATACACATTACTTCCATGTGCTAATACTGTGTGGAGGTGGAGTGGCATAGCTGCACAGATGCATGCTGCATTGGCACACCTAGCCATTGGTAGGGCAATGCGGATGGTCTGGGACTGGACTATCTGCACTTTAAAGGCCTCCAGTTAAGTTCAGGGATGGGGCAGGTGCTCGCAGAGATACCAGTCACCGTCTCTGAACTTAATTGCCATGGGATACTATCCCACATCAGTTAATTGCAAAAAGGACCCTATGACTTGTAGAACAAAAATATCAGCTAGGCAACTGTCATCATCTTGCACACCTTCTGCTCTTTTTCAGTGGGCTTTGCATGGAAGAACTTCCTAAATGATAGTGGTCCTTATGTAAGCTTCTTCTGGGCATACAAATGTTTCAGCGAACTTTAAATGATCTCTCCATTTCTTTTTTATTTCTACTATAGCTCTTTCTGCCAATTCCTTTCAGATGGTTAGAAATTCTGTAATAAGAAGATTTTCTTTTCTCTTCCTGGAGTGGATCAAAATGCTTTTCAGAGAACAGAAGAAGGAGCCCTACTGCCCATCTGCTCTAGCATCCTGTCTCATACCGTGGCCCACCAATTGCTTAAGGGCATCTCAAGCAGAAGGCAAAGGCGAAACCATCACCTGCTTTCAACTCCCTGCAAATGGTCTTGAGAGGCATCCTGCCCGTCTCCCCAATTTAAAGGAAGTATCTAGGTATCTATTCTAGTAGCCATTAATACATCTATCTTCCATGAATTTATGTCACTTTTTCTTAAAGCTATTCAGGCTGGTTGCTGTTACCACCTCTTCTGGCAGCAAATTCTATAGACTGATGACCCTCTGGGTGAAAAAAATTCCCTGCGAGGGAAGTTAAAGGGAGACTCCTGTGAAAGAATCACTCCTATCTCACCAAATTTGCAGTCTCAATTCACAGGCCACTGCTGCTGCAGACACAAATTGGCTCTATTTATTTTATTCCATATAGCCCTAAAGAAATCCAAGCTATATTAGCTTTGGCTGCATTAAGCTTTACATCTGATCAGATGTCTAAAGAAACTGAATAGGAAAAATGGAAATAGGTGTGCACTACGGAGCGGAGAAAGGGATGCAGCAGCGTGATTGGGACTCTCACAGTCATCCATCTGAATGAATTACCTGGAGGAAAGCACACAGGTAAACACTTTGAGCATTCAGAACGGATACTTTTAACGGTGTTGTAGGGATGTGAAGAAATGCATATTGATTTGTACGTTCACATTCAAATCGAACGTTGGCTGCATATGAAGCATGTCATTCAAATGTGAAGCAAATGCAGTTGTGCATCTCTTCAAAGGTTTGTTATAACTGTGGATGTGGGGAGGCGGCAAAGCAGCTGATCAGTCACATCTGCAGCAGATTCAAAGTGGATTCAGAACAAATTCGGAGGGGATTCAGAAGTGCAACTGGCAGCAGGCATTCAAATTGAATTTGAACAGCATCTGAAGAACAGTCGCAGCAGATTTGAATCCTACCAGATTCAAAGTGGCTCTATTTGCATGGATGCAAATTTTGTTCGCATTTGCTTTGTCGCAAATTGAATACACAAAAAAACCCCTGCACATCCCTATGTTGTTGACATCTTACCACAGTCCTTTAAAAAAAAATACTGTATTTTCTGGCGTATAAGACTACTTTTTAACCCAGGAAAATCTTCCCAAAAGTCAGGGGTCGTCTTATACGCCAGGGGTCGTCTTCTTATACGGTGAGTATATCCCAAACTCTATATTTTAACTGGCAAGTTGGGGGTCGTCTTATCCACCCAGTCATTTTATACACCAGAAAATACAGGTATTAAATATTATACAGCAAAACAATAATATCACATAAGATATCTCAAGTTTTCTCAAATTTTCATCAGTTATAAGAATATAACAAACCAACACAAAACTATACCCTCCCATCTCCCCTGCCTGGAACAGCAAAACATTACTAACCTTTAATAAATGTTTTTTAAACGGAAAATCAAACTTATTTTTCCTCTCAATGCCTGGCCTCCTCCAATGCCTAAAACATATGTTATACATTTTTCCCAATTGTTGAACCAATTGGTTTTAAGCTTTATTTCCCTCAAAAACAAACTTCTTTATCTGATTAGGTCATATAAATTCTGACATATTAGCCTCCCAGGGCCCATTCCCACTGGACTTTATTGCCTGTCAAAAACAGTTTGAAAACGGTTTGTCCACATTGAAAATCGGGTCCCTGCACTTTCAGGGGAGTAAATCAGGAAAAAAAAACATTAAAAAAACTTGTTTAAAGGACTCTCCTGTTTTTCTTTTTGACACACTTTATTTTCCCTTTGGTAACGGTACACTCAGTATCCATTTCAGCCATTGCTGCCTCAGCTACCTGCCTGCCCACCCAACGGCTTGCCATTTCAGGCTTTGCTGCCACTGCCCTGCTTACCCAGCCGCTTCCCCACCCACCCAGCTGCCCACTGTTTTGGTCACCGCTGCCTTGCCCACCTGCCACTTTGGTCCCCACCCACCTTTCAGGCTGCGGCGCGCCACTGCCACCACCTTGCTCCCTCACCTTTCTGCCAAAAAGCCGTGGCACTCCCAAGGCATTGGAAGGAGGCGGGTGTGTGAAACAGCCCTTCCCTCCCCCCACCTCTTTCAGCCGCCGCTGCTGCGCTGCTCCCACTGTGCTCTACTTTCTAAAGCGGAATTAGCAAAAAATAAAAATAAAAAGGGAACACGCATAATGTGCGTTTGCATCTGTTTTTGTTAATTCTACTTTAAATAACCCAAGTGGGATCATGGCCACAGTTGTTTAATGTCCACAGACTGGAGTCTTTCCATTCCTTCACTAACACTGTTTGGGTGCATCTTACCAAAGTCCTAATTACGGCACAGCAATCAAAACTAAACAACTGTCAGAAAGCAAACCTGACTTTTCACTCTTGGAATTTTCTCTTGCTAGAGGATTAGACATTCTTCTTCTTCTTTTTTTTAAAAGAAGCTTAATATCTGCCAGCTAATTACATTCTTTGTGATGTAGTTATTAAAGGAATACGCTGCAAAGGCATGGACATTTAGAACACATTAAGTATTAATTTATATATATTAGAGTAGAAAAAATACCAGTACTACTATATTTAGTGGATTTGGAAATCACTCGCTTATCTTTCAACAAATAATTAGAAAATCTCACTATTATCCTGTAGAAATCATGCATTCGGAATTATAAAAACTCATATTATCACGAAAATAAAAAAAAAATCCTGAATAAATTCTTTTATTTATAGATGAACTATCAGTAGTCATGTATGCTATATCTACAGTATCATTTTTATTTTTATTATATTTGTCCATCTTCTAACACAAAGGTGTTAAGTAACAGAACTGAATAATATTTTTTCGACTCTACACATTGAATTTCCACTTGAAAAACCACGTTAAATTCATTAAGCATCTTAAGCTGAAAACTATCCCTTAGGCTGGACTGGTGTTACTGGCCTATATTTAAACTAGTGGAAGTAGAACTAATAATGAGGTGGAGGAATATATTTTAACCAAGGGACTGGTGAAGGTCAATTCACTCAGAATAGGTCATGTTACTTTTTACATTTACAGTGTGGTATTGATCAACCTGTTTATTTCAACATTGAATAATACCTGAATAACACATACTGTTCCTGTATTTCAACAGCAAGCATTAGAGGTAGCACACAAAACCTACTTGAGAGCTTTTGTTAATGGCTTCAACAGCAACCCCTTCTAGCTTCCTAAAGTACAGCAAAATGCTTCAGGAGTGAGTGATACATGATGCTTTTCCCAACCTTGAAAAAATTTCACCTGTGGGCTCCGCTGCACCATTTGAGCAACTCTGTTCCAACACAAGTAGGTTGTTACTTTGCAAAGTCCACATGTAATTTCAGACTGCTGTTTATGTCTAAACACAACACCAAACATACAGACATTGACTGTCACATTAGAAGAGCACAATAGCAAAGGTAATGTTCTCAGCTTTTGTTCCTCGTGATTAAATAATCTAGGATTAAGCAATTCTAATATACTGCTCTATTTTTCTTGTTCTGGAACTTCCACTGTTGTTTAAGTTATGGTTTCTCATTACCCATGAGGAAACAGAGCAAGGGAATGCAATTGAGCGAACACCACTATTTCTGCCACTGTATTCTCCTAATTTGCCTCACTTGAGACTGTAACACAATTTGAAATACATACTTGATCCTTCAGTCATACTACTGATAATGGAACTTCCTCCAACTGAACTGCATCTTTTGCTTTCCTTGAATTGCTTCCTTCGCCGGGCCCAACGATCCCCTGGTTCTTCTTGAGAGTCGGCACATACTCTTTCACCATTAGAAGACGGTTCACTGGACAGAATTGTGTTTGCTTCTTCTAATGCTTTAGCTTTTTTTTAATTTTACATATTTTGTAGAAGGGGAAAAAAATTGAAATAAGTCAACAATCTAAGCACCCTTTTGCAACATTCTGCCCTAAGATGCTGCTGCAATTCTATGCTTATTCTGTTGAATATGTGAAGAACAAATGCATCCAACATTTAAATGGTTCATTTTCACTTCATCGGTACAGAACTATTTTGAAATATGCAGTTTTTGTACCTCTTTGTATTGTCTTATTAAAAAGTTTATATATATATAAAGTGTGTGTGTGTGTGTGTTTAAGTGGCTTGTTTTTGATGCCCTAACAATGGCCTGCCTTCCCCATCTTTTATACTGGGTTTGTGTTGACTATAGTTTTGGTTGAGTTCCTCCAGAAGATGATCTACAAATAATTATGTGATGGGCCAAAATAAGTAGATGTAAAATAAAAGTGAATCGGACCAATTGTTCTATAGGAATGGGCCACACCTCCACACGGAGTATGGGATCCGCAAGAAGAGGTCATGTTCAATTTCCAAATATATTAGAATAAGTCATTAGTGTCTATACCGTATGCAGCCTGAGTGAAGAGCAAGAAATCCCATATTCAGACACCCTTTAAAAAAGACATCCATTGGCTGATGCATGGCACTGGTCTGAGGATTGCGGTCCTCTGGCTAGAGCTTTGGTTGCCCTTTTACAGCTGCAAAATACTGCTTTAAGCCCATGAATGCCCAGAGAAAACATGGTGCTTTCAATGATGGACTGTCCTCTTGGTGGTTCATGTAAACACAGTCAAAACTAAAACTAAATGGTCAAACTCCATCAAACCTCTAATAAAATGTATGGGGATTTTCTGCAGTGAAAAACCTGTAGTGAGAATCAGTGGAACAGCCAGGTCCACTAATTCCAACCACAGAAAGGTGTGAGCTGGATCAGTGCCATCTGCATAATAGTGCTAGTCTAGACCAGCTCATGCCATGGCCCAAAGCCTCTGAGATCTAGAAATGAAAGTTCCTAGGCTTGTTGGCTGGGGGATACATTTTGGTAATGCATTTTGGCTTGTCCTTGAATTATGCCGTCTGCCCCAGTTATCCAAAGCACTGAGGCGTGTCATCAGTATGGCATACCTCCTCATTTAGAATCAGGGCCCTCTGGTGGCCATGTTTAATTTTGGCTACTAGCGTTCCCAGTTAGGAGGCCTCCTGATCAGGACTAAGCTCCACCTAAAGCAGATTAACTGTTCCAGCAGGGGCATGGTGATCTAACTATCTGCATTAATGAGTGGACTTATGAAGCCCACAAGATGATTGTGGAGGCCTTTGCTCCTGACTAAAGGTGAGTGCAGAACAACCATGAGTCTTCCACCCCTCAGCCCAAGTATTCTCACAACATTTAAGAGTGCTATAAAACTATATACATTTTTAAAAACAGATTAAAAAACTAATATAACTCAAAGTGTATAGCTGACAACATAAAATTGTCATGTTTCAATTCCATCACATCTAAACAAAGGGGAGGTAGACAACAGTCTTGTTCCACAGTCTTGAGTCACAAGGGTGAAACCCCTGTTTTATGGAGCTATGTTATGAGTTTTGCTTGTAGATGGCATTTTGAACAGGGTGTCTTCTTAAGACTTTTGGCAGGTTTGTAGGCTAGTAAGTGGTAGTTTATACTGAAATACTAATTAGTTTATGTGAAGGATGGGATTCCCTGCTGCTGAGTCTGTAAAATAGATTAAGGGTAAATTAACCAACATTCCAGATTTCAGATGACTAACCTGTTTCTTAGCTGCCTGAATTCATCTCACAGAGCCATTAGCTTCTGAAAGCAAAAGCCTAGGAACGTTCTTTATAACTCTGATCTATGCCTTATGCTGTGAACAGACATAGTAAACAGCCACCTCTGAGGCGGTTTGAACATGGGATTGTTCATAAACAAGTCTGTTCCTCCTGAATATTCTGTGCTAGAAAAGGAGGATTAGAGAAGGCTTGGGAACACGAGGGTCACACACTATGGTCTCTAAGTTGCCCTTTTTGTTATGTCTGAATACAGCCTTGGATACAGTCTAGTAAAAAGTCAAAACAGGACATTTCCTAGAGTGAACTGGTGGCTCCTGGACTAACAGAAGACAGGTACTGATTTTTGTTTGTTCCTTTTATTGCTTGACATCTCCCTGTATTCTGAATTTCAAATGCTTGAAGATAACCAACATTATTTTATTTACACTACTGAGTAAATATATATATTTAGATCCAGATCTTTTTGTGTTTTGATATTGTTTCATTTCTTTTTAGCTAATGTTAAACATTTAATTATATAAACCCAAGTTTTCTGCTAAAATAATGCTAGTTTTCTTTTTCCTTTTTTTAAAAAACGAAATTGTATTCTGTTTAAAGAACACAACTTATAGAATCTGCATAGTGGGTTTCACATAAGGAGTAATTAGGAATCCATGTGTCAAAGCATGCTTTGAGAAAAGACTGACTTGGCAAAAGAAAAGTTTGTGGTGATGACAGGAGAACTAATCTGCCCTTTAATAATTTAGATCCCCTCTGCTCTATTATTTTTCCTTATGGTAAGCACTTTCTAGAAAGTAAAAGCTTCTTTTCCTCCTCAGAGGAAATCTTTTATTACCACTTGGATTATATTCATTTCTAATTAAGAATATTAAATGGATTTCATTGGCTCAGTGTTGTGGCTGCAGCTTCAGTCTTGGACACAGGGAGTTGGGACTGGAGGAAAGGGAACAGAACTGTGGCTGGGGTAGAACACTAGTGGCTGGAGGCTGAAGCTAGACTAGCAAGGGAATTTAAAATCAGATGAGCAGGTGAGTCTTCAAGAAAAAGCCAAAACCTTTACAAAGGTGAGACAAAAATAAGAGCCAAAGTCTCGAAATCAAGAATCAGGAAGTCTGATAGCAACAGTGCCAACTGTGGAAGCAAGGGGCAGTTAGTGGATGATTCAGGTATCAGAGCCAGAAAATCCAAACAAAGGTAATTCACCACTGCAAACACTGGGAGAAAAGGCTGGAGATCACAGGCATGCTGTATGATGGGGAGGGCAAGGCAGGAAAGCAATGGGTTCAAGAGGCAAGGAATTCAGACCAGGGACAGAGCAAAACCAAGAATGAAAGGCACAGAGACATCTTGTATCTAATGCTGCTTTGATAAGGGGCACTGATATTTGGGATGCAGAAGAGCCAATGAATCACAGCTCTGGCTTTCAAGGTGGATAGCAATGGGACAGGTGTGCACTCTATAAGCTTTGGGTGCGTCTTCATGGCATAGTTATCTCGAATTCAAAACGTTTTGAGTTCGCGCAGTTCAGACGGCACTTCGGATTAACACGGTATTTCCGTGTTAAAGGACGTTATCCCGATTAGAAATAAATCCTGATCTCAACAGGTCTCACTCCGGATCGTGCGTCGATACGTGTTTCCTTTTTAACTGTGTGGACAGTATCGTTCCGGGATGAGATTCAGTGTTAAGGCTGTCTCGCCCCCCCAATCGCACTGTAACCAATGGCTGAACGTATTAGAAGCACGTCATGTTTAGGGTTTCCTTCATTGAAAAAATCCACCCTCAAACACCCACTATAAACCTCCAGTCCTTAAAGCTGAAACACTGTATCAATCTAAGCACTTCACACCTTAAAAACAATGTTGCAATTTTGCGCAATTTCAGACCTTTGAAGGTTCGGAACAGTTGCTTTCAGCCCCCTTAAGGGTGAGAAGGCTTGTCAGCCACTTAGTCCCTTGAAGGGTGAAAACAGAATGTCAACCGCTTTGAGCCCCTCTGTGGTCACACCTAAGGTTTAATCCAGTTTCTGTTCACTTTCAGAGTGAGAGAATACACCAGCAAACTGACAAGCTGGTTTTCTTTCAGGGTTAATAACTCAGAAAATCCACCTTTAGACTAGATAATGTGGAAAGAAAACTACTGGTCACTTTGCTGATGTGTTCTCTCACTCTGAAGGTGGAGTGAAGCTAGATTAAACCTTAGGTGTGACCACAAGCCAAGGTTTTAATCCAGCTTCGGTCCCTGTGAGGTGGGGGGGGCGGAGTTCCTTCCCGGCCACGGGGGGAAGAGCAAGCGAGGAGCCCCCTTCGCCCTCTTATCCACCCCTTGGCTCTCCTCCTCTGCGGGGCAAAGTGGCAGCAAAGCGGGGGGGAAAGCGGCGGCGGAGCCCCAGGGAGAAGCCGCTAGCGCTGCAGCGCCGCAGCGCCTGGATGGATGGATGGATGGATGGATGGATGGATGGATGGATGGATGGATGGATGGATGGATGGATGGATGGATGCCACCGCTGCCGCCTCCGCCGCCGGCTGCTCTTCCCTCGGCGCGAGGCTGGAAGGAAGGAAGGAAGGAAGGAAGGAAGGAAGGAAGGAAGGAAGGAAGGAAGGAAGGAAGGAAGGAAGGAAGGAAGGATGCACTTGCTGAAGTTCCATGCTTTGCACAACTGTTAAAAAAAGATAGGAACCTTGACTTGGATTTCTATACCTCTTTATAATAATGCTACCCCATACCAAACCTCCCAGAAGGAGAAGGAATTGGCATTTCTCACCCATTTAAGGTGACTCAAAGAGGCTGACAAAGCTTCCATTCTTCACCCCTGTAAGAGCTGTGACTAGCCCAAGGCCACTGAGCTGGCTTCATGGAGGAGGAGGAAGAAGAGTTGGCTTTTTTACCCCACTTTTCTCACCCATTTAAGGAGGCTCAAAGCTGCTGACAAACCTTCTCCTCCCCACACCCTGTGAGAGCTCAGAAGAGAGCCATGACTAACAACACTTCTGCTTGACTAAATGGCCAAGCACCAGAGCATGAGAGTGTTTTAAAGATCTCATGTGGGCAGCATTTTCATACAGTTAAAAAAAGAAGTGTCTTTTTTTGCCTTCTGCCCCAGATTGGGCATCCTTTGTTTGGGGGTGGCAGTGCCATGCAAGCCCAGGAGGAGTGGGTGGTGATGCAATGGGAGGCCAGGGGCAGCCTGCTTCAGGATGGGAAGTGGAATCTAATCTGGAATTCCCAGATAAGATTCCAGTTGCCAGGATATTAGGGCAAAGCGGACCATGGATAGGTGACCACTAGGAAATCCAATAGGGCAGGATCAATCATGTCCCAAAATCCTGCACCGCACTACCAGGCCTGGCCATGGGTCAATAAAGTTCTGTGCATGGGGAAAGTTCTGATCTCTGTTACTTTCAGAATGAGAGAATATGTGGTCACACCTAAGGTTTAATCCACTTTCAGTCCACTTTCAGAGTAAGAGAATATATCAGCAAAGTGGCAAGCTGTTTTCTTTTAGGGTAAAATTCACCTCTGGGAGAGATAATGTGGAAAGAAAATTACTGGTCACTTTGCTCATGTTTTCTCGCTCTGAGGGTGGACTAAAGAAACAGCTTTTTCCTCCCCACGTTCAGGCAAAGTTATGGCTTTAATATGTTTAATATGAACACATTAAAACCAATGTGTTGTGACCCGCACTGAGAGCCTTGTGTATAGAGTGGGATAAAAATATGAATGAATGACACCCCACCCTATGCCTCTTTAATGTTTAAAGCCCCGGTCCTTTGATACAGAGTTGTATTACTTCCACTTTCTAAATGTCTGAAGGTTTGAAATTGCGGAAATTTGCAACATTGATAATCAGGAGTTAAGGGGCTCCCTGAAACACTGTAGCCGCTGTGTGAAGGCTGTAGCAAAAGTGTTCTTCAGCACAGACAAATAAAAATAAAAACTCTTTTAAAGGCGACGGTTTTAAAGTCCTTATGCATTTCTCCTGCCCCACAAACTAAAGGTCCAGAGCCCCTTCAGACGTGTGGGACGGGAACTTGGGAACGTAGCAGAGGTTCTGGGGCTGGCACCTGCGAGAGTACCTCTCTCTCTGTGTGTGCATGTGTGTGCACATGTGCTTATTTTTATAGGAATGCTTGGTTATGATTGCTTCTTTTGGCAGTAAGGCACTCTGCGTATGCTCAGTGCAGCTTTCCTTTTTTGATGTACCATATACACCGGCTTCGGGAGGGCGGGAGATGTGAGATGCTCATGCAATGTCTCCCCCCCCCAGGTACCCCTCCTTCCTCTCTCTCTTTGGGAAAGGGGGGGCTTCTTAGGAACCCCTCCCTCTCTCCTCTCTCTTTTTGGGAAAGGGGGGCTTCTCAGATACCCCTCCTTCCTTCCTTCCTCCCTCTCTCTTTTTGGGAAAGGGGGGCTTCTCTCACTTTAGAATCCTGTCTGTGCAAGGACGACACCCCCCCTTTGCTAGTCCCCCCCAAGACTCTTTTCCTTGGTGCCTTAGCAATGCCTCCCTTCCCCTCCCCACCCCCACCCAGCTGCTGCTGCCCCCTCTCCCCCCATCCTCATCTTCCTCATGCCGCAGCGCCTGGATGGATGGATGGATGGATGGATGGATGGATGGATGGATGGATGGATGGATGGATGGATGGATGGATGGATGGATGGATGGATGGATGGGTGGATGGGTGGATGGATGGATGGATGGATGGATGGATGGATGCTGCTGCTGTTGTTGCTGCTGCTGGGAAAGGGGAGGGTGGATTGGGCAGGGAATTCACGGCGGAGCATGACGCAAAGAGAAGGGAGGGTGGGATCCTGGCAGGGAAAACCAATCACAGGAGAGAGTGTGGGCAATGGGCAGGAGGACAATGCTGCCATGTGGACTCCGAGTATTGATCCCGCGTTAAGGCTGCCATCGGAACCGGATCAACTTGCAAGTCATCTGGACAGCTTTGTTTCGTTTCTTTTATTTCGAATTCTTTAAACTGAAATAACACATGCCATGAAGACGCGCCCTTTGTCTCCTGAAAATAACATGGATGTCTCAGCCAACTGCAAATTGACAAATCCACCACTAGATCCTGAAAGACTCTATCCTGCCAAGAAGTATAGTTTGAACATTTTACCATGTGGTTTTTATACTATGGATTATTTTTGGCTTTCCTTCAAGAGGAACACAGTCAGAGTGTCAGATAAAGCAAGAACTATACCGATATTAAAGCAGTTAATACATTTTATGAGACTTCCTTCCACACTGCATTAGAGAAGCAGACGATCCCTTTGAGAAGGACAGCAAAGCACACCTGTTCCCAAAATGCCATCTTGCAATAACTCTTTGCATTAATTTTACACAGTAGGAAGGAGGAACAGAAGCATATTTTCTATGGAATCTGGAGTTACTTACCTGCCTGATTAGTTTGATTTGTTTGTGAAAAACTGTCCAGATTTTGACCCAAGTCCATATTTATTTCACTTTCTCCCTCAGGAGTTTCATAGCTGTGGTTGAGTAACTCCTGCATTTCATCTGCTTCTTGATGCTCCCCAAAATGTTTCTCTTGACAAGTGCCTTGTTCAGTGGAGAGCATCACCAGTACTTTTGGGAAGGAAGTATCCGTCAAAAGCTGTTCGTCTTCCAAAGAACTAGATATTGTGTCACCTTGAACAGACCCAGCCTGGAAATCTTCACCAAAAGCTTTACTCATGTCCTGAGCTTCAGTAAAGCTCTGGAATTCAGCATCTAGATCGGGTTCCTCAGCATCCCACAGGGGTGACATGAGAGAAGTTTCCCTAAGGCTGGAAGGCAGATGGGGCACTTCTTTAATTGTGAAACCAGGAGAATCTGCCCCAGTTTTGCAGTCACCTCTAACAATGAGTCTTCGTTCTAATTTTCCAGTTATTACAGTCATCACTGACCCTCTCCTTTTCTTTTTTGTTGTCTCAAAGTCTTCAGTATTTAACCTAGAATTCCCATCAGGTTCATCTTGGATACATTCTGCAGCAATCTTAGATTTGTTGTTGTCAGTACAGCTGGCTGATGGGCTTCTGGAAGGCAAGAAATCTTGCCTTAATGCTTGATGTTCATGAGGACCTTTCCTCAGTATTTCAGACTCACATGGTCCTTTTATGAGTTCTGTATATTCTGCATCACAGGAGTTCTCTGAGCTGAAACTTCTTTTGCGATCTTCTGTATATTCTTCACATGCATCTAAAGTCTTCTCAGCAGGCATATGCTTCTCTTTCCATTCTCTACTGGAATTGACACTGGTATGGAAACCTTCCCCATTCACCCTGCTTATCTCTCCGCAGTCCTTTATATAATCTAAACAGTGATCTGTGAAAAAACCATTGCCAAAGTGCTCTTCCAGGTCAGTATGGTATATAGCCATGTCTTGGTCATATGAGGTAAAGGAATAACAGCATGAAGATTTAAGATCTCTTATGGTCGTGATACCGAACAATGATGTGAAACTTGAAGAAAGTTCTGTGTAGCTGGTGTGTGAATGGCTGTTGTTGCTGTAAGCATTTGAGGCTTTGGATGGCTTGGATAGGACTTTTAAGGATAAAGATGGCATTGAATAGAAACCTGAATCTCTTCTGGGGTGATATGATGATAATACATCAATAGATGTGGCTGGGAAAGAGTATCTTCTCGTGCTTCTTGAATTCATTTGTGAAGCCAGCATGACACTCCTTGTGTCAACCAAACTATTGTTCCGTGCTTGGTATGGATCATTCATTTCATCACTAGGATTCTTTCCAATATGGATTTCTTTGGAAGGATAATCTTTCTTAAGAGACTTTCCAGTATAGCTCAATTCTGAAAATACAACATCTTTATAGAAATCTTTTCCACTGGAACTGTCCTTTCTCCCATTCTCTTTCTCTTGACAAATATTGCTGATTTCTTCAAAATTTAAGGCAGCTGAGAATGTATCTGACATATTCATGTCACCTACTGGACTTAAGGGTGTAACTTCAGTTGCAAAATCTGAACAACTTTCCTCAGAGTCAGCAAACTCAGCTGGTGGAGGAATTACCCCATACCATTCTGGGCATGCATAACGTGTGAACGATTCTTCCTTTTCCGGGAAACTAAAATCTGATTCAACCTCTGATTGATATGATTCCTCTGTTGCAGAATAATCTGTATCACTGGCAAGTGAGTTTCCGTATTGAGAGCAGCAAGAATGGCCACGTCTTCTCTTTTTCTCATCATTAATGTGAACAATTAATTTCTTATTTCTATAGAAACATCTGATTTTGGCTTCCTTTCCCTTGACACTAATTTTCACGGGTGGGTTTCCATTACTGGCAATTTGAACTGTATATTTAGACAGTGCCTCTCTTTCTCTAGGAAAATCAGTGGTTGGATTTGGCTCTTTGTGCCGCTTGCAATAACATCCTTTACAATAACACCCATTCCTGGGACCCTTCCATTTTCTAGCTATACAATCTGTTTTGGACAATGAATCCCTCTTCGCCTCTACTTTGATATTGACGGAATCACATTTCACCTCTACTGTGAATCCATTTTCTGCCTGGAAAGAGTCCACGGCACAAGAACTGCATTCCAGCATAATTTCTCCTGTTAATGAGTTTCCTGATTCATCAGTATTTATCCCCCTTTGAGCTTCATCTTGCTGAGGAGAAAAAGTTGGCAAAGAGCAATCCTTTTCTTGTTTTCCTTCTTTTGCACTGTCAGATACGTTTTCCTCTTTATTTTCAGAAATGTCTGTATTGTTTTCTCCTCCGTTCTTTAGTGTGAAAGAATGATTGTTCCTGTTTTTGTCAGAGTGTTTCACATCTGTGGTGTTGTGGCTGTTAGCATCTGTTAGTTCCTCACCCTTGACATTTTGATGGCATCTGCACATGACAGGCATGAGTTCATCTGAAGTATAAAAATAAAGGATATTACTACAGCTAAAGTATCAGCATCTCAGTATTTAGGCCATTTTTCTTCTTCGGGATCTAAAGATGGTTGCTCATGATGTTAACTGATTTTATTGTACCTCTGATTAATACACTTGACTAATTTAACATCTACACAGTTCTATTGGACAGTGCCCAAGTTGCTCCTGGACCACAGGATCCACACAATAGCGCATTCTCTGGGAGACACAGCCTTCTTGGGAATGTGTTGGCTGTATGAGTCCCAATCCTGCCCTACCTTCTTGCAAAGGATGTTAAAACTAGCAAGTACACTAGCTTGAACATTTCTGGTGGTGACTCCAAACACAGAGTGCAACTTTTCATTATTCCAAGCAAGTCTTAGGGCAAATCCCCACAGCAAGCTTATTTCGCTTTCCCTAAACCGAAATAATAGAACCGGATGCAAATGTGAATTTGCCTGTTCCCATTACTTTTAACTTAATCGCGTTCGAACCGGATTCTTAGGATTGTACGTGGCGTATGTGACTCAAGTGGCTACTTTTTAAAAGCCGCTTTGAAGGGTTGCCCTACCCTCTTCCTCCTGGCATGGACGTGCCACCCATAACAGATCCCTTCATGGAGCCTGGCTGGGTGGCTGCTGCTTGCCTGGATGGATGAAAAACAGGCACCAGCAGCCAGCGATCCTTCCCCCTCCTCTCCCCATTTCCCAGGGCACACAGCAGCAGCAGCAGCAACTCAAACCCCCTTCACAGCCACAGCCTTTAAAACAGAACCTCCAGGGCTTTCCTTTCCTTTCCCTTTTTTAAAGGTCAGAACTTTCAAAGAGCTAGAATTGTGCAAAATTGCAACATTGTTATTAAGGTGTGAAGTGGCTAGATCGCTACAGTGTAGCTTTAAGGACTGGATTTTTATAGTGGCTGTTTTGAGGGTGGATTTTTTCAATGAAATCACTATCTTTGGAAGCAAGCTATTGGGGGAGGGAAACCCTAAACATAGATTCTTATCCCTTAACACCGTAGGGTCCCCACAGTAAAAAATGTAAAACGTTTCAAGCACACGAACCGGAGTGAGACCTGTTGAAATCAGGATTGAGATTCACCACGCTTTGGGGTGGTTTAACATGGGGAAAGCATGTTAAGCCAAACTGCCGTGCGGACTCCGAGGATTGAAAACGTTTTGAATCCGAGATAAGGTTGCCCTGAAGACAGGGCCTTAGTGCTGAATGTTAGCACAGGATCTAGTTTTGGGGTATGTTATTTCCAGCTATTTTATTGTAGGATTGATTTTTCAATATTATTATTTTATCTTTTTAAATATTTACTATGTTCTGTATTTATATAAAATAATTTGGCAGTCTGGAATTGTTACCTTAGCAAAAATATCTAGCTCATTTCTAGTTCTCCCCAAACCCACAGTAAAAGAGATTCACTACTCTTCATTAGAATGGACCAAGAGACTAGACCTAACATCTCCTGGTATTTCGGTTACTTTAATGCAGGACTAAGAAGAGACCAAGGCTTTGTCTTCATGGCAACCTTATCTTAGATTCAAAACATTTTCAGTCCTCAAAGTCTGCACGGCAGTTTGGCTTAACACCCTTTCCCCATGTTAAACCACCCCAAAGTGTGGTGAATCTCAATCCTGATTTCAACAGGTCTCACTCGGGATCGTGAGCTTGAAACATTTTATATTTTTTACTGTGTGGACAGTACCATTTTAAGGGATGAGAATCCATGTTTAGGGTTTCCCTCTCCCAATAGCATGCTTCCAAAGACAGTGATTTCAGTGTAAAAATCCACTTAACAGCAATTGCTATACTGTAGCGATGGAACCACTTCACACATTGATGGTTGGAATAACAATGTTGCAATTTTGCGCAATTCTAAAAGATCTGACTTTAGAAAGGGAAAGGAAGGGAGGAAAGCAGCTGAATGTGAATGTTTAAAGCAAAGGGGCTTTAGTTGCCGCCGCTGCTGTGTGCCCTGAGCAATGGGGAGAGGAGGGGAAAGAATCTCTGGCTGGCTGCCCGCTGCCATTTTTCCTCCATCCATGGAAGTGGCAGCCACCCAGCCACCCAGTTAGGCTCCGTGAAGGGGTCCCTTATGGGTGTCGCATCCATGCCAGGAGGAAGAGGGCAGGGCAGCCCCGAAAAGCGGCTTTTAAAAAGTAGCCACTCGAGTCCCCCCTTGAGTCACGTACCCCACGTACGATCCTCAGAATCTGGATCCAACGCGATTAAGTTAAAAGTAATGGGAACAGGCAAATTCGCGTTTTCATCCAGTTCTATTGTTTCAGTTTAGGGAAAGCGAAATAAGCTTGCTGTGGGGATTTGCCCCAAATTAAAGGTAGCTTGTGGAACCAATGATTTCCTTTCTCCCTGCTTTACTGGTCTAGCCTCCTTTTACTGTAACGTAGAAAAGTAATAGGAAATAGTACTGATTTCTGTTCTCTTTGGGAATGCAGCTCTGTTCTTGAAGCACCACTTTGGTGCAAAACACACTTTGGCAAGCGGAGCTTGCAATGGGAGAGACCTTTTCAGGATCAAAGCCCCCATCCTGTAATTAGCGATAGAAGAGTTCAAATGAATCATTGTTGTAAACTTACTTTCTCTGATATCTGAGCTTTTTCTGCCTTTGCAGCTTCTCCTTCTTTTTCTACTCATTTTGGAGACCAGAAAGTCCTGTGGTTTCTTCTGCTCTGCAACAGGATGGGAAGAAGATCACTCAAAACTTTTCATTCACCAGTTGAATTTGTCTCCTTTTTCAGGTCAATAGTCAGAAACTATCATCCAAGTACTCGTACAGTATGTATAATGTTATATGTTGTAACATCCTGACTGAAATGTTACCACCTTTGGGGGAAAAAAAGTATTCAACCCTATATAAATATTAGGAATGGTTAAAATGTTATGCGATCCCTAGTAAAACATGAGTAAATAGGCATAGTGGACTAAAATATATTAATAATGAGAGTCAAAGTCTTGCATAATGCAAGTGGTAGGTGACAAGAAAATGGAGTGTTTTGTGACAATTACATGAAAATCTGGGAGCTAGAAGACATTATAAGAGGCTAACTAGGAAGGAGTGGGGATGCTACCACAGATTTGATGCCTTCTGAGGAAGAGAGAAAAAGAAAAGGACAATTGCCAACAGGAGTAGCTACCCTGGAAGGGCTCTCACCTTAGGAAAAGGATGAGAGCAAGCAGAGTTAGATGTACATAGTGGCAATCAAGGCATGGAAGAAGCCAAAGACTTAAAAGCAAAAGCACAGAAAAGGCAGCTCACTTGCTGGGAAGCATGTCTTCAAGATGCTGGCTTAACTGAAACAGTAAGGATCTTTCGGGTTTGCTTTAGGTAGACCCTACAAAGCAGACCCTAGCATAGCTTTGTGATCAAAGGACCTTTTCACCCTTACCTGCTGGAACACATCTTTCTGCTTGGCGGTCAGGCACATCTGCGCTGCTCCACAGCCACAGCAGCCCCAGAGTGGGATAACCTTTCCCCGGAGCAATCCAGCCGTGGACTGCTAAAAAGCTTCTGCAGCCTGCTCAGAAGTGGCTGGATCACTTCTGGGGAGGTTGTTTCACACCCACTTCTGGGTGTGGTGTGATGTGGTTTGGTGTGGTGACTGTGCCTTCTGCATGACTATGGCTTGTAGTCACATGGAACAGCCAGATTGTCATGGCAACATCTGGCCTTTCACTGGATGTTGCTTCAGACACTGGCTTGGTGAATCTATGCAGCCCCAGGTGCTGGTACTGTTAAGCGCTGCTGGACAACAATGAGGCCAGTTTTGTGCTTGTAATGTCATCCTTACTGGCCTGGTATGGTATTCTTATATCTTACCAAGCTGGCAAGTATGAGTCTGGCCAATGTCACAACACCATGTGTCATGATTCAACTTTCTGAAAGCTAACGTGTGGAAAGGTTATTTATGATACATTTATTCATTATTATTTAAGAACACTTATTCTTAATAAACAGAAAAGTTTTATTATAATGTCACAAATACTTACAGCACTATCTATAACACTTTGACTTTATTCAGGAAAAAACTGAATATATTATTTTAAATTGCTGATTAAATTCATGAAAGACCAAAGTGCGTGTAAACTGCATTTCTGGTCACTTCAGTTTGAAAAGATGATTAGGCTCATACATTGCCATTTTAAAAGCTGAGAAAAAGCCATTAATTGGCAGTATGGTAAGAAAAAAGATTATAATATATATATATATCCCTGCAGAACAGTCAAGATATCTTTTCTTTGAAAGGTGTTGATACGAAGTTTTAGTTCTGTCATTTGTGTTGACACGATATTCTATTTTTAAAAATGAAACACTTTAACTGTCAAATGGTGAAAAGATGGTCTACATGCTTTTTTCATCCTTAACTCTTAATAGCAGCTTCAGAGAATATAGTAATATATGCTGTCTTCTCCATACAGCCATTTAAAAAGGATCAGTTTAAAATGGGTACTCTGAAAGTTCCTTGCAAATAAATGTGATTCGTCATTCTTAAGAGTCACTCTTTAAAAGTCTTTCAAGCCCTTAGGATGCCTCTGACTTTTCCCCTTAAGAAATAATTTTTATACACTATGTAATATCCTGAAGAAGGTTAGCTAATTGAAGTTCAGAGAAGCTGGGAGGGGAACTCTTCTATAAACCTGGTGAACATAATTTGTTGAGTTTTTTCCCTCCAGATCAAAACTATTTGAAGTTACAGTGACGATTCATGTTCTGTTAACTTCAGATCGTTTTGATCTGGGGAAAAAAAAGCACTCCAGCAAATTTTGTTTACCAATTGTGATAGAATAACTTCAGTATTCAGTTCAGACTAAAGGAAAGACTGATGTACAAAGGGAAACACACACATAATTCTTGAAGGATTGGATCAGATAGAATTTTTGGAAGTGATCCAATGCAATGTTAATTCTTACTGACACTGCTAGTTCAAAGGAGGAAGCAGGTGGAAGCAAAAAAAAGAGAGAGAGAGAGAATACAGATATCAGCTATGAATTATATCCTTGTAAATCGTAATCCTTGTGAAATAAAATCAGGATGGTAGCATGCCACCACCCCATAATGCCTGTAGTCTGTTGCCAAGGTGGGAAATGGTCCTTCAGAAGCACCCTGCTGCTAAGCCCCAGCAAAGAATCCCAAGAGTGGATTGCACTCTCACTGTCTAAGGAGATGTTGGGAGCACCTTTCCTTGGATGATTTTCCAATTGGCATGAATTAGCACCAGATAAAAAGTGGCTGCCTCATGGGACCATTTTCTGTCTGGCTCTAAATCTCTCCGAGTGGAAACTTCAAAGCTTTGTGTACATGGCAAACCTCTCAGCCCATGCAGAAGAAATGGTGGAATTCTTCTACAAAGACAGCCATTTTTCTGACCATGAAGATGCAGCATGGGTTTCAGCTTATATATGACACTGGACCCGTTCATAAAAGGTAAAATTAGTACAGCATGTGGGTGTTGCCTGGAGTTGCACCAAAGTTCTGTTGATTTTGCAGGTGTCAGGATTCTAAAATGTGAGTACAGTCTTTTTCTGCACTCTGTACATTTCCTTCTACAGCCCTGAAGTTCCAGAATCATCATCTTTTGCAATAGAAAAATCCCACATAACCACTAGGATATTTGAGAATAGCACCAACTAGCTGGGATCACCTATTGTTACTGTTGTTACTTTGGACATGTGTACAGCAAGATCATGTGCACACATCATCAAGGATCTGGGGACTATGGACTGTAAGGCTGTATGGGTGTCTACACCATAGGACACTATGGAAGCCTCCTGAAGTGCCATATTGAAAAGCAAAAGAAAGACTGGACTGTTGTTTCTCTTCCTCCCATCTTCAGCAACTACAGACTTTGTTTGCTAGAAGAAGATTGCATTTAAACAGAAAAGGCCTTCAATAATCAGTATTTGCAAGCTTTTGACTAGCAATCAGCCCGAGCAACTTGATTCAATCAGGCAGCTAGGGCAGCAATGCAAGGTTATTTTAAGCCTTTGGCTAGCTTTGTCAACTTGTTTCAATTTTTAGCTCCATTGGACAGCTACTGAAATAACACAATCATCTTGCCAAGGTTGGTTTCATATCTGGACTTGCTGGCACCTTAGGCCACAGCTAACTGGTTTACTTTGTCTTAAACATATGCCATCCTGGTTGATCATCTAGAATTGGTTAGTTTATTGCCCTCTCCAATTGCATGTCCCCTTCCCTGGAGCAACAACTGGATATGAAATACCTGGGAAGCTCATGTGTTCACCTCTGATAGCCAAATCCCTGTACTTTTGACTAACCAAACTTGCAGTTTTGCAGTCCATTTTCCACTAATTCCCTTCTTGTTCCTTCTCCAGTATAGCCCTCCAAAGTATAAAAAGCCCTAGATTAACCCCTCCAACATCTCTCTTCACTCTGCTGAAACTTACTGAAAAATCATTCAATATCAACAAAGAAGAGTTTGTCATGAGACCATCCATCCCATCCCACTGAGAATGTAGACTACTGGCTGATTGCTGGCCCTGTTATTGTTGGCTCCCTGGAACTTCAGGCATAATCTTTCTCCCTTGCTGCTGCACCTAGCTTTCTGTTGGCTTCAGCACTTTAGACCCGAGAAATCCCATTGCCTCGATCACCACTTGTCCCTGCAACTGAAGGAACAAGCCCTGCTTCAATGACAAAAACTTTTCTCCCATTCTTCAGCCTCACAACTCCTGAATCACTTGGGCAGAGGGGTATCCCCCTCTCCCTTCTCCTGCCTTCAGTACCTAGCTCCAGCTGGAGCCCCATAGCTACTGATCTCTCAGCCACCCAGGAAAGAGCTATGAACCTGGAGAGACAGGATTGTGAAACATTCCACTTTCCCATACCCTTTACCTCCAATGCCTTGTTTAGCTTCCTAGCCTCAGAGCCCCCATGTGGCCATGCAATTGGTACTCTAGCTTTATGACTCTGTGGAAGGAGACCCATTCTCTTCACTCTGCTTTTCCTTATGGTCCAGTGAAGACTTTTTCCAGGGAGAAGACTTTGGATGGTGAGAAAGATTTTTATTGCCTCTTTTTAATTTTTTTTTAATTTTTTATAGCAAGAATAGTGCCTTTTGGGGAAAATTCATAGTGAAATTGAGAGGAGGCCATCACCTGGGATAAGAGCTGAGGTAGAAGCTGGATTTATACTTGCCTGACTGGTATGGTATAACAATTCCATATGAGTCTGTTTTTTTTTTTTAAATGGGACACACATACCAAGAATTTTGTGAGTGGGGATCTACAGTTGACCTGACCCATCCTGTAGGTGCACAGAAGCAACAGAATTCTGTTGTCCTGCAGGCTCAACACTTTCAGCACTTGATAGAGACCATGATCACACAGCCACCAGAGTGTAGGAGTGCTAAGATTCTAAAGCAACATGTCCTTCTTATGGCCTGTTGCATGAGCCAGGTGTGACTGCACCTCCAAATCACATCGCAAACACAATTTTATGACAACGCAGTATGATTTATGACCACATAACGTGTTGTATGTCATGCCAGTCAGCTTGTCATTTTGGTTGGTGGCTTGGTAGCTATCTAGGAAAGTGCATAAATTTTATTTTGTGTTCGATTCATATTGAATCGGATGCAAGAAAATCCATATTTGTTCCAACAGATCCCCTTCAAATGTAGTAGGATTCAAATCTGATATGCATTCAATTCAAATCCCTGCTATGAATCGCCTGCACAATCCCCTACATATCCCCTACGTATCTGCTCTGAACACATCAAATCCGCACTCAATCCACTTTGAATCCATTCTGGATCCATTGCAGATGTGACTGGGCAGTCACTTTCCTACATCTCGAGGTTCACAAATGTAATGAAGTTTCATATGCATATATAGAAACATTCAGTTCTTGTCTAATATCAATCTTTGAATGTGCCAACATTCAATTGAAATAAGAATGTCTGGATTAGTACAAATTTGTACAAATTTTGAATGTGGCAAATATTTGTGCACATTGCTAAAATGGGCATCATATGATGTCTGATCTAACACTGCAAAGAGGGAGCACTGCTGAGGTGCTTCAAGAAGGCAAAATCTGGCACTCTCACTGTCATGTTCTTCTCACATCTCCTTGATGGGAGGCATACAAGAAGACTACATGCAAATGGATGACCATCAGATCATGTGAGCATATTCCTGATGCCCTAAGATGGTCATCTGACCACAGCAAGAATTCTCATATCTTATCTTTCAGTCCCAACTCGTTTCTGAGATCTGGGTGATGGGGAAAGGATGCTTTGACTTTCCCAGCTGAACATCAGCCAGTGTGGGAAAAGTGAATTGAGGTACCTCTCATTTATCCTCTTCAATGTAATTTAAGAGATGAATCTGCATTGGTACAGGGCTGGAGATCCAGATGATAAAGTTGAAAGGAGATGATTATCTGCCCCCATGCCTCCCTCTTACCTGAATGAAATGTGATTAAATTGGACCATAACATGGTCCAGGGACAATGTTATGGGTGGAAACTCATATATGTGCTCACTCTACACCAGCCCTTCTCTAGTCACTAGGTGTCTTCAGTTTTTTCCCCACAACCTCCCAGTTTGCAGATTCTAATGGAAATAATATTGATTTGAAAATCCTTAAGTATATGAATGGCCCCATTGACTTCAGAAAGGATTACACGAATGAATGAGGCTTGTAAGATCAAGTCATTATCATGTTCCTAAACTTAGAATATAGCAGACAGCCTACTTCTCTTTACGCAAAGATGGAAATAGTGCTTAGCATCTTAACAAGATTAGATCCATGCCATATGGAAATAGTGATCCTGTCACAAGGTTATTCTGAAAAAAGTAACACTGCTCTGGACAGATTTAGAATAAGCCCTTAATAACATACGCAAGGGTTTTAACAATTTCCTTGTCATATTCTTCTCCTTTGGACCATCCTTGATGATGATGATGATGATGATGATGATAACATCAGCAAAGTAATGAATTGCTTTGTTACTTATTGGAAAGATATTAACAACCAAATCCCTGATTTTGAAAAAGGTCCATAAGTTCCTATAATTCTCAGACACAACGCCGTTGTAGCAGCATTTGGACTTAACATAAGCACTACCATTGTTTTTATTAATGTTTTGTTCACCAACCTCCTTCCTTCTTTTTTAATGTTTCTATGCGACTCTTGTTAGCTACCTCGTTTTTATGAAGTAGGTGGAATACAAGTACATAAACCAACAAGAACCATGCTGGTAACCAGTGTTTGTGTTGCAGAAGAAGGGCCCTAATAAGCAACCCAAGTAATGATATTCAGCCTGAGTCTTAAACAGAGAGGGCCCTGTGTTGTTAGGTGTTGCTGATAACCATACACATAGTAAACACAGGCCCTTTCTGCACAGGATGCATCCCACCTGGTGTCACTGCCTCTTCTGACATTAAATTCCATAGACCAGTGACCCCTCCAGGTGGGAAAAAATGCTTCCTCTTGACAGTCCTAATTCTCCTGCCTATCAGCTTCATATAGTGCCCTTTGTTCCTAATGTGTGACAGAGAAAATAATTTTTCTCTAGCCACCTTTTCCACAGCATGCATGATTTTCTAGCCTGAGGAGTGGAGAAGAGGCAGCAGGCTGGGCTCTGCCATCTTGCTCCCAGCACTGCCCCTCCCTCCTCCAACTGCTATCTTCACAAGGCTGAGAACCATCTTGCCTGAGAGGAGTGGAGAAGAGGCAGCAGGCTGAGCTCTACCATCTTGCTCCCAGCACTGCCCCTCCCTCCTCCAACTGCCATCTTCACAAGGCTGAGAACCATCTTGCCTGAGAGGAGTGGAGAAGAGGCAGCAGGCTGAGCTCTACCATCTTGCTCCCAGCACTGCCTCTCCCTCCTCCGACTGCCATCTTCACAAGGCTGAGAACCATCTTGCCTGAGAGGATTGGAGAAGAGGCAGCAGGCTGAGCTCTACCATCTTGCTCCCAGCACTGCCCCTCCCTCCTCCAACTGCTCCCATCAGAAGATGGCAAAGAGACTACGGCAGCCGATCCACCAGTTGAGAAAAACGTCTGGTCCTGAGGCCAAGCAGGGTGGACTGATACTAGCTGACCATCTTTACCATCATCCAGTTTGTCATCAATGAAGAGAAAATTCAAAGTAACTAGGAAAATTTCAGCAATAAGAAATGGAGAGAAAAATTGGAACTGAAGACCTCAAGCACTTGCTTTTTGCTGTTCCCTGTTCCCTCCCACACCATTTTCCTTTTGTTTCTTGTCTTTTTAGATTGTAAGCCTGAGGGCAGGGACCTGTCTAAGATTAATATAATATTGTACAGCGCTGAGTACATGTACAGCGCTTTAGAAATAAACTATAATAATAATAATAATAATAATAATAATAATAATAATAATAATAATAATAATAATAATAATAATAATAATAATAATAATAATAATAATAATAATAATAATAATAATAATAATAATAATAATAATAAATGCTTTAGTCAGTTCCCAGTTTAAATGCTGTCTTTGAAGGGTGAAGAGGCCTAGACATTACGGCCTGATTCTGTGAGGGAGGTGTTCCAGCCCTTTGATCATTTCTGAGGTGTGGTGAGCAGAATTATACACAATATACCAAATGTGGTTTTACCACCTATTTATAAAGCGGGACAATGACATTTGCCTACTTATTTTCTATTTAACTACCCCTAGCACTGAATTTGGTTTTTTCACTGTTGCTGCACACTTTTAATGCAATCTCTGCTGAGATCCTCCAATACTCTACTAAAAGTCATCTAGAGGCCCATTCAAAAAGTTCTTATGTCTTATCTAAATTACAAAACATTCATTAGTACTGTTATAAATGAAGTTTAAAATACTGGTTAAAGCTGATAAATTCTAAAAACAGCATGTCTCCATTTCCCCCCCATCAAATTCTCTTTAGATACCACAGCTTGATCATTAAACTAAAGAAACGTTTAAGCGTGTTTCATTTATTACACAGCTGTGTATACAAACATGTTATGAGGAAGAATTATAAATGATCAATTATTTAATTAAAGAACTGAAAAAGAAACACACAGATCACACACTTCTTGGGGGCAGAACTATATTTTCCAAAAATGACAAATATTCATTGCAAAGTTAAAGAAGAAATTTGAGGTATATCCAAGGAAATATAAGGAAAAATGCAAAGCGATTTAAAAGATTTCTTTGTTTTTTTGATAAGTCTAAATCATCAGATTATTTTGTTACATGTGAATTTTGATGTAAAATGAAGTATCTATTTTGGAGCATAATTCAGAAGAAATTTTTATTAACATTGCTAAAATTTTATACAAGCAAGTATACCCAGAATTTCCTTAGTAAAAGATAAAGACTTTTATTCCTCCTGTATTTTGAAATTAGAGGTTTTTTAAGACTGTACAAAATCAAAGTGGCTATTTAAAACATGACAGAAATCTTAAAGCTTCAGTGCAACATCTTTCAAATCTAAATCCCATTAAGTTTGATTGGCCTTATTTCCTGACAAATGTTTATAAGACTGAAGTCGTAGAAATGAAACGGATTCCCATCCCTCCAAACTTGCTGTAGAAAAGAGACAACATTCTGTGGGAGCAACTATGACAACTTAATGGAGCTTTATCTGCATCAGATTAAGTTAAACATTTTTCTGGCACTGTAATGTTTAAAAACATGTCGAGCTTCGCATCCACAGTCATTTACAAACCTTTTTCTTTGCCTACACAGCTGATATATATATCCAAAGCACAACCATTATATTTGCAAGTTTACTAGAGTGTAGGTATATTAGATAACATTAAAGGAAACAAAATATAGAGTACATAATTTAAACTCCCTGTCTCTCTGCTTTTCCTTTTACTCAATTTACTCAGATCAGAAATTATAGAACCAGAGTAACATTACATCCTTCTCACTACTGAAGGGGAAAAAAACGCATAGCCCTTAACTGTTAGTGGTTTAATGTCGCTTCCACCCCCCCCCCCAAAAGCAACTCACCTGTGCAAATTCTATATAAAGTCTCCTTATTTTTTCCAAAAAGGCTAAAGCAAAAATTGGCATCCAAACAAAGAAGAAACAACTAGACAACAGAGTTGTTAAGTCTCATTGGCCTGCTCTACTTCTTTTCATTTCTATTTTGGTTCTTTAAGCCCAGAATCTGATTAGTATATTTAATTCCACAGAGCACTGGGAATGGTCTATCTTTAATCAGCCTATGGGCACCTGCCTTCTTTTTCCTTCACGTGCTTTAGGAGGTTTTTTTTTTTTTAAAAAAATCCAGTTTCTCTTGCACAGTAACCTCAAGGGACTCAATATATATGTTGAGTGACAGCAGAAGTGAGAGCACATTATATCAAATAAGGAAAACCAAAACATCTTTGTGGCACCTTAAAGCTAAGGACTTGTTTACACTCGCTGGCTTGGTAGAAGATTTATATGTGACAGAGTCCACCTGAAAATGTAGCAATGAGGGAAAACAGCACATGGTGTTATGGGGACGTTGTGCTTTTTGCGCAAACTACCAGAAAAGAAATGCAAATGGGGTGGAGGGAGGAATTATGTAATGTCTGAACACAACTTTCACCAGTGCAGCTATGCTTGGAAGATTTATTTTATTTTGCCCTGGGCTTTTGAACCCCCCAAACCCTCCACCCTGCTGTCCTCTAAAAAAATAAGGATTATGTAAGTAATGGGGTCAACCTTCTTGAGAACAGATTGATCTGCCAATTCATGTAACTTGTTGAGAAACAGCCTTTTTCCTGACTATTCTATTCGTATTTACAGCTTGCATATCTGTACAATTAATTAACACAAGTAAAAAAATTCAGTTGTTTCTCTTGTAAAAAAGAAGCAAATAGAAATGGCTTACTGTTGCTGAGATTAAGGATGCTTCCGCATTGGACCCTTAACACACATTAAGTACCTATTAAGGACAGATTTCTAAAAGCCTATCCACACTGCAGCACAAATTAGAGACACATTGGGGAGTCCGCTTCTGCATTGGCTCACCCGCGATGTGTCTCTAATGTGTGCTAAGTAGCCCTTAAATCAGTTTCCCGGAAGACTACATTGAAGGTAGTCTTAATGTGTACTTAATGGGTACTTCTGCAGTTAAGACACATCCATTTTGGATGTGTCCGCACTGCGAAAGTGTCCCTAACTGGGCCTTCCCCTGGCCCACCATGATTGCCTCTGGAGCTGAGCATGGGGGTCTCCTATCTTGGGCCTCTCCCTTGCCCCAAAAACCATGGATTGCAGCTTCTGGAGCGGGGGGGGGGGGGCGTCACCTACCCCTCCCCTAGCCCACCCTGGCGAGACCGTGAGCGATCCCCTCCTTACCTTAACATAGCCAGGCCAATTCTTGCTGCGGGGTCCCACTTCGCTTTGCGCGTGCGTCCAGCGCGTCTCCTGATTGGCCAGGGCCGCGCCTGGCTTCAGGAGGCTCTCTGCACAGGTGCGTGGCCCTGGCCAAAGTCTTTTGTTTTCAGTCAAAATCCAGCCTTTCAACATACTCAGTTGAAACGGGGCTGGGGACATGGATTACTGGAAGAAGACAAATCAGCAATCCTAATGGTATCCTGCTAGTATAGTGGCAGCATGTGGAATGGCACCAACAGGAAGAAGGGCAGACTCCACCCCAAGGTATCCACATGGTTCTAGCAAGGTACTCTCACAAAAGGGTGACCCCACATCAGAGAAGGGAAGGTCTGAGATCATCAATATCCAAACTTCCTCCAGCAACCAGACCTTGATGTTATTTACAATAATTTAAAAAAGTTAAATTTAATCAATTTCTCCAAGAAATGGGCTAGGATGAACATGTTAGCTGTTGAAGAAAGGAGAGGTCCTTCTGAACATTTGGATTGAGACTAAAACATGCACAGAGTGCAATAATAAACACCAAGCTCAGCTGTCAACCAAACCCTTCCACTCCCCTTTCCTGAGCCAGTTTGGTTTAGTGTTTAGGGAGCCGGACTCCCAGGTTTTATTCTGTACTCTCCACTATTGCACTATACTGTAGCCATTTTGGCTGATTTTTGATTTAAGAAAAACATTTCATGTAACAGTTTAACTACTACCAAGATCCAGTAGTAACTCGACAAAGCCTGTTGGGTCATCTTGGGCGTGTTCCCATAGATGTTTAAATCCGAATAGAATCTGAATTCAGGGTCCAGTGTTCTCATTTAATTTTTTATTCCCAGATTTTGTGTGGACTATCCTGCAGAAATCTCAAGAAAAAAAAATCCTGAGAAAAAGTGTTCTTGGGACTCTTTTGGAGCCGAGTCTGCTTTCCCCCACAAAAAATGGGAATGCTCCCAGACTACTTGGGGTGGAGATCTAACCTTCTGGCCAATGCCTGCCAGATGTGGGTGGGATTTCACAGCTGCAAAGGTGTCCCCCCTCTCCTTGCCATGCCTGCTCTGAACATGATCACAAGAGGAAAAAATTTTTTAAGCACCAGCCAATCTCAAAAGATACAACTGTAGCAAGGAAATACTTTTAAAGTCACCAGCTTCAAGAGATTAATTTGTAGCAAGACAAGAATGGCACAGAAGGGAGGGAATAGTCTCACTCTCTCCCACTCTGTGAGCTTTTTATAGCCTGATTGCTTTCCGCTTTCTGCTTCTTCGCTCATCTTCTTTAGTGCAAACTTGCTGCCAGTAACGTGAATGGAGGTAGTGTTACAGCAGCGGTTCTCAACCTTCCTCATGCCGCGACCCCTTAATGGAGTTCCTCATGTTGTGGAGACCCCCAACCACGGGGGCGGAGCAGCTGGGAGGTGGGAGGGAAGGGCAGTGGGAGACTCGTTGCGACCCCTCTCAAAGGGTACTTCGACCCCCAGGTTGAGAACCACTGTGTTACAGGGAACCTCCAATTTGAAAGGGAGGTTGTGAAAGGCAAAGTGTGATTGCTCTCTGTGTGTCTGCTCTTCTGCTCAGCTGATTGACCAGGGCAGGCTTACAGGGTTTGCACTGGGTGGGTGGGGGAAGCAGAGATTAAAAGGTCCTGTTTCTCTGTGCTGGGGATTTGGGCAACGAGTGGGAATGGCAATATTTGGGTTCAGCCTGGCTTATCGTCAGGCAAATGTGAATAGCCTGGAATGCACACTCAGACCTGAATCCAGATTAAAATAGTCCAACCAGGACTAAAATAAGTCCAACTAGGATTTAAAAAGTCAAGTGGGAACCACAGCCTTTCTGAGCTCTCACAGCCCCACCTCCCCCACAGGGTGTTCTGTTGTGGGGAGAATAGAAACCTTTGTCAGCCACTCTGAGTCCCCTTAAATGGGTGAGAAAAGCAGGGTAGAAAAGCCAACTTCTTCTTCCTACTGAGAGGGGTCCAATATTGAATGAAGCCCCCTCAAATGCAAAGGGAGGCAGTCAAATCAAACAGTTAATTCATTTAAACCCTGCTTCCCATTTGTGCCCTGGTGTCCCCCCATTCTTTTTGCAGCTTTACCTTATTCACCACACCTGCATTTCCAAGCTTCACACACTGGGATGCTGCTCATGGTCATATAACTTTTTGCCAGCTGGTCGGTGTGCTTCTGAGGCCTACTAGACCTTCTGGGAGTGGAGGACTGAGGGTCTTCTCTGAGTGCTTCCACTTGCAGGAAGGCCTTGAACCTGACTGGTGGCTGCTGGTCACCAGGAGATGAGTAGGGGGAGATCATGTGCTCAATGACAAATGGCAAGGGGCTAGGGCATGATTGTAGGGGTTCTCAAACTATTTGGCACAATGATCTAAGTCAAACAGTTTTGATCTATGTCTGGTTTGGGTTTGCTACAAACTGAACCAGGATTTTTCTTTTGTTTCTGCACAACTCTAATATGTACTGTATTACTAACAGTAAATGTGGCCATCACTCTTTGTACATAGTATTTTGTTATTTGTGAGGAAACTGTTGCTGGTGCAGAATGAAATGCAAAGAACCTCTAGAATATAGAAAGGAAAAAGTTAGAGCACAATTTACTCTGGTCGGGTAGGCCACTGGTAAATGCAAACTCGTGCTGAAATTCAAATTAAAGGTTATTTAGCTGACCTTGGAGAAGCATGACATTAGGAGTGCCCCATGAAAAAGCGATAGGAAATTGCTGACCAGACCAGACTGGATAAATACAATACCTGTTCTTATGTAACATATATCATAGAGGTAGCAGGCCATGTCCAATGCCATTAGAATATGGAAGGATGCAATAGTGACTTAAGCTATTGTCAGGCAGGCATTGGGCATAAAGTAGGGTGGTTGCACTGTCTCTTACACCTCTTAAGAAATTGAATATAAAGGCATTGAAATAAAAGGCTCTTTTTCCCCACAAAGGTTGAGAAAGAAAGGCGGAAAGCTGAGATGCAAAAGGGTAACAAGATTGGGGCCACCAGGCATACCTCCATATGTCTCACAGTTAAAGCTTCCCTATAGTTCTTTGAATATCTGCTTTACTGTCTGCCTGGAAGAATCCCAAGGCATCGGGGTAATTAATGAAAAATACCATTCAGAATAGCATATGGCTGAGGAATAGGGAGGTCTTAGAATACAAGCTTCTAGCAGATACCCAAGAGGGGATACTTTTGCTGATTACATACCATCCTTTTCAAGCTCTGCTCTATTGCTGCTCTCCTGAGAAAGAAAATCCTGAAATGCAGGTATATGTGTGCCAATTCTGAGGGTCTGGTACAATACACCAAAGCATTAGCTCTTCATAATCCCTTTTTAGCTTGCAGCATATTTTTCTTTGTTGTGGTTTTGAGAAGAGCTTGAATGGTTCTAGGTGGAACCATTTCAGCTATAGAACGGATCACAGCCCAAAGCAATTACTTTAGAAAGTTACCATCTGATTGCTGTAAGTAACTGTGCAACAGTAAAATGAAGAATAAAAAGGCAAATATCGAAAGTAAAGAGAAAAGGACAAATAAAATGGGAAATTATATCTGAACACTGTCTCTCTCATGTCATGAAATCTAAACCATATGGGACTTTCGAAAGTTTACCAAAATAGATCACACATTCAACTCTGCTTTGAGGGCAACTGATTAAGCATTTAAAACTCAATAGGAAATAAGAATCCTGCTGAATCGGTCTGGTATTCAATCCAATGTTTGATTACTTTTGAGTAGATATTTAAAGAATATGTTGTTAAAAAAAAAATCCAAGAGACACACAAACCATTAATTTTATTTTCAACATGTTAGCAGCTACAACTGCGATATAAGATAAATGAATTACTTATTGAATTTAGAGATTAGCATTTGTTCCAATCCAGTGCTTTATCAGCTGGTGTGCAATGGCTTGATATGGTGGAATAAAAGCACTTTGGTTCCTCCTGTGGAGAATTTCCAGAACCTGAAATATATTAAGATCATATCTGAGCAAGATAGCATCAACTGGAACGCTGTTATGACTAGAATCCAGTTAAGACAAGAGCAGTTTAACAAAGCTAGCCTGCATTTGTTTTATAATAGCTTTACTATTTCTGTAAAGTGCCACTCTCTTTTATATTAGATTTCTAACTGTGGGGGATCAAACCTATACTCCAGAAGCACGGTAACCATTTCCAGAAAACGTCAATATATAAACACGCTGACTATAATCTAAGAATTCGTGTTAGCTTTTTGAAATTTTTTTAGGGGCAAGGAAGGGATGAGAGATCAGTCTTTCATTTCTTACAGCTATTCCATTAATGTGTGATAACAGGCAATAGAAAGTGCCAAAGGCTAAGTGAGGAATAGATGAACATCTGGGCAAGTGCATCTGCACTTGCAGGTGGCCGTTACAGCCTACAAGGCCTCCCTGCCTTCCGAGATGGTTCACCTATCATGAACTAGCTGCAGGGCATGAAATCGTGCACCACAATCTCCCTAACCCTTACCCTACACAACCGGAACTTACCTGACAGGATCCAGCTGGCAACCATTTGCACCTTGGCCGGCTGCAGAGGTCATCAGAGCTGCCATCCAAGCATGCTGGAGCCCTGATGACCCCCTGACATGACTGCACAGAACATCAGTGGCGTCATAGTGATGGCGCTGATGCACATACAGTCGTGGTGGGTGCTACAGTAAAGATGGTGGTGCCAAGAAGATCGGCCCAGGGATCAGTCACAGGTAACTGATCTATTGTGTGAGGGGTAGTCTAACATTGACTATCGATCGCAAGTGTGAGCGCTAGTCAATGTTAGTTCACTGCACACTTTTTCCATCCACAGGATTGGAAGGGAAGTGCGAAATTGCCCCAGGTCCCCTCTTGAGAAATGTTTCACAGTTACTTAAAGAAATTAATTAGATGAGAACATATCTAAGGAAAGCAATCATAACAATCCTGTAGTCTTTACTTAACATGAGGTGGCACTTGGAGCCCTCCAGCCTCTTCTCCTGGAAAAAGCCTTCACAGTAAATGCTATGTTCCCAGTCCACTAAGGGATATACAAAAGCCATTCAAAAACACGGTTGAACAAGGTTAATGATCTACTACCTGCTGTAGTTTTTAAAAGGCATAAGCTACCTCTGTTATATAAAAAACATCCAATCTGTAATCCTTGTAAAGGCAGAAGGGTTTTTCCAGGATGCTATACTACATAATTCCTCTGTGGATGGTGATTCCAAAAAAGCTGGACACACTGAAGTGAACTTTATGAAAGGTAGTGGAGATCTTTAGGGCTTGAGATTTATAAATTACAGAGAAACAACCCTTAAGCCACCAGGAGAGAACCTGGCTGGATGCCTTAAACCGTAATGTTGAGATATGGTAAGAAATAAAGGGCAAGTTCCCATTACCATTTAAAGCTGTTTAAAAATGGTTTGGATCTTCGTAGTTCCCACCCCCAATCAATTAAAATGGTTTAAAAATGGTTTGGATCCTCGTTGCAACTCCCAATCAGTTTCAGGGATATTTTGAGGATTATTTGGCTTTAAAACGGAATGAACACCTGGTTTTTCAGGTTTTGGCTTTTAAAATGCTTCTTCCTTATTGCTGTGGGAACGCTAAAGCAGTTTTTGGGCAAATACATCATGAAATGGAAGGGCTTTCACTCTGGAGGACAGCCCCTTTCAGTTAAATTGCCAGGTTTCCCCTGTACAGCAGCCGGTTTCATTGTAACAATCCACCCACTTCACACCTTATAACAATGTTTCCTTTCCAACCCAGCATTTTACAGAAACTGGGTTACATTAAAAGGTTTACTTCTGGCAGCCCTCAGTCCATTTCTCCCTGTCACTTGCCAGCCGCGGTGGCAGCACTGCTCGCTCGCTCACTTGCACAGCTCCCATGGGCTTCATGAAGAAGTGCTGAATCAACCCAGGTATTCCCAGATAAGAGTCCGGCTCCCTAACCACTAGACCAAAGTGACCTAAGAGCCCTTAGCAAATCTCCCCATTCCAGATGTGTTTTTTTCCTTTTATTTAGCTAAGACTTTGGGTCTTTTTGGACTTGACTTGATAGTCAAGGTGGGGGGAGAAACAGAAATGGCTCCATGCATCCCACAAGTTATCCATACCTATATTAGCTTCTGGGCTTCAAGAGCCTGGCAGGCTCCCCTTCACTCCTCTTCTGGGTGAAAGAAGTTCAGGCTGAGCATGCACCCACCAGCACACCTGTGATGATGCACTGCTTCACCTGGTTGCCCTGGCAATGGCACTGCACAGGCACAGTGGGGGCAATGACACGGCTCCTCAATAGCTGCCACAACAGTGGCCATTCCCACTTAAGGTAGGATTGGAATGCTCTTGCCATCCACAAGTGTGGATGGCTAGAGCATTCTAGCACTTTGTCTCCTAATGAGTGGAGGCAACATGTGAAAAGGTCCTGTCTAAAACTTCCCTAAACTGACCATTAATTGAGTCCTCAAACCGAGTCTACAAATGTCTTTGTTTCCTTTATTGTGCACCTATTTGGACCTATTCGCACTTAGGCCTCTGGTATGCAATTAGGACATCTCTGGTATACAGTACTGTACCAGAGCTCTCCTAATAGCATACTAGAGGCCTAAGTGCAAATAGGCGCCCCTTGTTACCTCTCTTGGCTTCAGCCAGGAGCTGAAAATGTGGTGCCTTTGCATAAGAAAAATGGTGAAAACTCTCAGATACTTGTCTCATATTCAGAGCCCTCCACAAAGCAACACTCCCTTGTACAGAAGAGTTATAACCATCTCTTCACGGTAAAAGTGTCTCACATTCCTCCCTGTAACTTATTGGCAACCTCTAGGAGCTTCAGAAAGAAACAACTGCACGTACATATTATTTTAACAATACAATATTTTCTGTTTCAGTGTAACTACTATATAATATAGGGATCATGGGTGCTTATTTTTCTACCTGAAAAACACATCCATATTCCACGCTCTAACCGATACTATCAGAGGGCAATCAATAAGGGAAAGGAAATTACATTGAACTTTACCTGTTCTCTACTGAACCAGCGAGCATCTTCTATTTCAATGTTGTCAACTTTGATTTCTGTAGACAATGCAGCTGCTATACATCCAATCATTAAGGATGAAGGCATTGGCCACGGCTGACAAGAGACGTACTTAACATGGCCAACTTTAACTCCACTTTCTTCCTCGACTTCTCTTCGAACAGCATTTTCAATTGTCTCACCTAATCAAAGAAAGAACAGTTGAGAAACAAAGCTACTGTGCATTAAACCTCTTGAAAGATCTGAGTTTTCTTAAATAATTCTGCAAAGATCGAGCAGAAAACATTTATAAGGCAATATTTCCAATATGAGACTCATGCACAAAACATACCATTTTTTAAAAAAATTAATGCCGTCTGCATTATTTTGCATACAAATCCAATAGACATGTAGTCTGCAACTATTCCTTAACCTAAACATTGCTTTTGGAACTGCAATCAAAATACATTCAAGTATTACTCCAAACATCGTAACACACTATATAACCCTCCTTGTTGTACCACCACCCTCAGTAGCAAAAGGTGTGGGCACCTGGGATAAGGCCTTTTCAGTGGTGGCTCCCAGATTGTGGAATAGTCTCCCTCCTGAGGTGGGCCAGACACCTTCACTTTATGCATTCAGGAAAGCAGTGAAGATGCATCTCTTTAAAAGCACAATAATGGAAGTGCAACTAGAATGCATACCTAAAAGAAGAAAGGGGACTTCTAGGTCCAAGAAGAAACCAATGTGGCTCACAAGTGCAGTAGATGAAGTCATTAAAAACAAGAAGAGTTCATTTAGACACTTGAAGGCTTATCCGAATGAGAACAGGAGGGCGCATAGACACTGGTAACACAAATGCAAGATGACCATTAGGAAAGCTAAGAAAGATTTTGAGGGGCACATTGCTAAAAACATCAAAAGAAATAACAAGAACTTCTATAAGTATATCAGAAGTAGGAATCCAACCAGGAAAGCAGCTGGACCATTAGATGGTAAAGGACAGAAAGGGTAATTAAAGAAGACACAGAGATTGCAGAGAGACTAAACAAATTATTTGCCTCCATATTCACGGAAGAAGACAGAGTATACATACCAGTAGCTAAGCCTATATTTTCTGAAGAATAAAACTGGGCAGAGATAACCAAGGAAGAGGTCCTTGCATGTCTTAATAAACTAAATGTTAATAAGTCACTGGGACCAGATGGTATTCATCCAAGAGTCTTTAAGGAACTGAAATGCAAAATTGCCGATATTCTAGCAAAAATATATAATCTTTCCCTTACATCAGGCTACATACCTGAGGACTGGAGGGTAGAAAATGTAACACCAATCTTCAAAAAAAGATCCAGGGGTAATCCAGGCAATTACAGACCAGTTAGCTTAACATCGGTTCCATATGAGGTGATGGAAACCATCATTAAAAGCAAAATTAGTGTGCGCATGGAGGAGCAAGCATTGCTGAACAATAGCCAGCATGGTTTCTGCAAAGGTAAATCATGCCTTACAAATTTGTTGGAATTCTTTGAGAGTGTCAACAAACACGTGGATAAAGGCGAACCAGTAGACATTGTCTATCTGGACTTTTAGAAGGCTTTTGACAAAGTCCCACATCAAAGGCTACTGAGTAAACTCATCAGCCATGGAATAAAAGGACAGGTTCTGTCCTGGATTTGTGACTGGCTTAAGGGCAGGAAGCAGAGAGTAGCAATAAACGGCCAATTCTCAGGGCGGAAAGAGGTAAAAAGTGGGGTCCCCCAAGGTTCAGTGTTGGGACCAATACTTTTTAATTTATTCATCAATGATCTAGAAGAAGGGGTACATAGTAAAATAGGAAAGTTTGCTGATGATACTAAATTATTTAGGGTAGTAAAAACCGAAAGAGATTGTCAAGAGCTCCAGAGGGATCTCTTAGCATTGAGTGGGTGGGCAACCAAGTGGCAAATGTGCTTTAATCTTAACAAGTACAAAGTAATGCACATTGGGGCCAAAAATCCAAATTATGTCTATAAACTGATGGGGTCTGAGCTTTCTGCAACACTCCAGGAAAGGGATCTCGGGGTTCTGGCAGACAGTACAATGAAGGTGTCAACCCAGTGCACAGCAGCAAAAAAAGCTAATTCAATGCTGGGAATAATTAGGAAGGGAATAGAAAACAAGTCATCAAGTGTCATTTTGTCTGTTTATAAGTCTATGGTGAGGCCAGATTTGGAATATTGTGTACAATTTTGGTCACCACACCTCAAAAAGGATATTGTGGAACTGGAAAAGGTACAGAAAAGGGAAACCAGAAAGATTAAGGGGCTGGAACACCTCCCTAGGCCAACATCTAGGCTTCTTCAGTCTGGAGAGACGGCCTTTAAGAGAGGACCTGATTGAGGTATATAAAGTTATTCATGGTATAGAAAAGGTGGATAGAGAAAATTTCTTTTCTCTATCACTCAGCACTAGAACCAGGGGGCACTCTATGAAGCTGATGGGTAGGAGAGTCGGATCCGACAAGGGGATGTATTTCGGTTTATGGAATTTGCTGCCGGAAGAGGTGGTGACAGCTACCAGCCTAGATGGCTTTAAGGTAGGGTTAGACAAATTTATGGATGACAGATGTGCCAGTGGCTACTAGAATGAATGCCTAGGTACATCTTTCAGGCTGCTGGGGGGGGGGGCAGGAGGCTTCTAAGGCCATTTGCTAGGATAAGAGAGGAGGCAAAGGTTTGTCCTTGTCTCTGTTTGAGATGCCCATGAGCATTTGGTGGGCCACCGTGTGTGACGGGATGCTTCCGACAGGCCCTTTAACACCCATTAAGCACACATCCGGAAAACCGTGTCCACACAGCGGCACCCATTAAGAACACTTTAGGAATCCTGCGTCCGCACAGCAACACCCATTAAGCACACTTCTGGCAACCTGTGTCTGTACACATCCTTCTCTAATGTGTGCTTAATGGGGTTTAACAGAACACCACATTGAAGGTAGTGTTAATGGGTGTTTCTCCTCTAGAACCACATTAACGCAGGATGCATCCGCATATGGATGGAAGAGAGAACACATGGGGCAGGACAGAAAGTCACCACATTGAGATGCGGCGCGGAGGAGCCATGTTGAGAAAGCAGGGAGAAGCACAGTCCAGCCATGAATCCCCTCCCCCCAAAGGGCTTTGCATCGGGCAGGCGTCCGTCTACGGCGGCAGTGGCACAACAAGCTGGACGCGGGGGTCAGGAGGGAAACCCCAGGGGCCATTTGGCCCCACGGGAAGGGCCCTCTCATGGGTGGGTAGCGATGGAGTCTCGGCCGGGGCACGGAGCCTCCCGTGGCAGCGGCATCGCTGACGGAGACGGCTGCAGCTCTGTCTGGCTGACGAAAGGGAACCCACAGCCATGGCGGCCCCAGGCTGCATCAGGGTGCAGGAGGGAGCCACTTGCTGGCCTCGCCGCCTGAGGGGAAGTCTCTGGAGCGGTGGTTCACCTATCCTGCTTCTCCTTTCCGCGTAAGGGGCATCCAAGTGGCTGGGGTTCGTTGCTGCGATCTGCCCTGCCCCCCACAGTGTCGGCAAACCCGGGATGTGAGGGCGAGAGGGCTGCGACTGGAATTCTGCAGCCATCGGTGTGCATGCAGCTCCCCTCCCGGTCCCTTGGCCGGCTGTCAAATGTGGCGATTCTATTCACAAAAAGCAGGCTTTGCCGCCCAGCGGGTATGGGTGCCTGGGCATGCCGCTGATTGGTCGGCAGCCCATCCCTGGCGCGTCTGCACACGGCTGGAAAGTAGTGGTGACTGACAGCTAAATGCTCCAATCACGCCGCTCCTGGGGCAGCCATCTTGAAATCTGTGCTACTGCATCCGCACAGCGAGGGCAGAATCTGCTCCTCGCAAGGCGTCCTTCCCACGCCTGTGTGGACGTAAGGGGTGTGGGCAGATCGATAGATGCGGATCTACCTTAAACCGGATTCAGTGAATCCAGATCCACCTTAAACCGGATTTAGTAAATCCGGATCTACTCTAAAACAGATTTATTAAATCCGGATGGAATAGATCTGGATTTCCAGTGGTAAATGTGGAAGCACCCCAAGAGATACTGAAAGACAAATGCCCTGGTGTGTTAATGGTTCATGGGGTCAAAGAGTCAGGCACTATACATCAATAAAACATGTGTACATTTTATCTATATCACTGTACACACTTCTGAACTCTTTATCTTACTTTTACTCTAACAATGAAACACACTCCTCCATCCAGGAAAGAAGGGACTAGGACACATGCACCCACCACAGCCAGTTGCTCTCTTTTCCCCCTTCATTTCTGCATAATGTGCATAATCCAGTATGTCTGGTGAAGTCTTAGGGTGCATCCCCAAGCAATTTAAAGTCCGCTAAAAATCCTCTTATGTCGCTGAGCGCCCCCATGCACGGCTTTTATCCGGGCTTCCAGCGCCACAAATTAGGAAAATGCGCAGCAAAAAAAGTGCCCTTTAAAGAAGACTACCAGTGCACTTTCCGCGAAGACACGGGTATTCATTGCAACATTTTGCATGGAGACGCTCTGTGGCAAAAGGGGCAGGGGTTCTCTCCAAGGCGGCAAGCTCTCTCTCTCTTTTTTTGCCTCTCATCCACAGCCAGCATTCACGATATGAAAACAGTAGGCAGGCATTCCAATCACAAAGAGAAACAGCAAAGATACATTGTAATGAATTGCTTCCCCCTGCCCACAAGTGAAAGTGTATGAGCAAGATTGCTGGCTGGGGGAGGCATTTTGGGGCCGGAGATCTTGTAAACTGCCTTCGCAGACAGGGGAGATGAACAGAGAACTTGTGAATTTTTCTTTTGGACTTGTGAATGAGCGCACGATTGCACAATTGCTGGCTGGGGGAGGCGTTTTGGCAGCTGGAGAACTTGTACGTAGCGTAATGAATTGCCCGAGCACCCAATGAAACAGCGAGGGGCGGGGAGAAAAAGATGCAGGTAAGCAAAAGATGCTTCCTTGGGGACGGTCAGTGCATTTAAAATGCACGTTTTGCTGAGCCCCATGGGGACACTTAATTCAGAATTGAACGCGCATTTGTTAGATCCGCCGCAGTAGAGGGACAATAGCGACACGAAAAAGTACCATGGGGATGCACCCTTAAGAGTATTTCACAGGTTTTATCCTAGTACTGTTTATTTTCAGTTCCTTTGTCCTCTGCCCCACAAGTCACAGAGGGCAGCAGCTACCACCAAAACAGATCTAGATATGCTTAGTTATAATTTACAACATATCAACACTGATCTTACTGAGGATTATAGCCTAAAACACTTCCAGCAGGCTTATTTTGGAGATAAATGTGCAAAAACTTCACAAATGCATATTAAAATGGATTTCTAAAAAAAATAAAATGCTGATGTCAGTGACAGGCTACAGTGCACATTTAATAACTTGTTTGATTTTTATGGATTCCACAGCTCACTTTTAATTATCTTAGTATCACTATTCCTAAGTCTGACAGTGGGAGACTATCGCAAAGCTCCCTGACAGGTCTGCTTCAAATAAAATAAATAAGGCTTGCAGTGAATATTATTGACTGCAGTTATGGGCTACAATGCTCTAGATTTCCATAAACCATTTGCTTATTTTTAGCATACCGAATCTATCCAATTCTATTCAAATACATGGGTGTCCTTAGATATTATGAACAATAAAAAACAAAGTTATGTTGTGGCCTATCACCAATGGCAGTCTTTGTACATGGGTGGATTAATTTGCTTGCAGCAAGAATTCCTGTCTGCCATAAAAACAAGGATGAAACTCCAGCTCTTCCTCTTTCACGAGTTTACTCAGTTTTTGGTATTCAGCCTAAAGATTCCAATGACCGAGGTGTGAGAACTAAACGGACAATAAAATTCAAGGGAGTTTCTTTTAAATGTTAAATTAAATCCAACACTGACATTTCAGATCTCAGTAAGACAAAGAGGCGTGCCTGGTACTGAAAAATCAGCAAAGCAGGGAGCGGATGCTATAAATAAAACTAGCCTCTGATTGTCATTAGTTTCAGCTCAGATGGTGGATGACCTGGGAGAGAAACCTCACCTGATAACTATAACCCAGCAGGAAATGTGTGTGGGAAATAGCCTGCATGCAGGCAAGATCTGAACCTGAAGTACCAACAACTTGAATTCTCTTCAGAATCAGAATGGAAAGCAGCACATTAAATGCTAAGGTGATGTGTTCCCAGTGCCTGGACCCAATTATGAGAGTGAATTATAACAGCTACTCAGTTTTTCACATTTGGATGAAACACTGGAAAATGTAACTATTTCCCTGCCTGGCATGCACTTCTTTCAACCCATGTTTCCTCTTCCCCAAGTATGTTGGATTGTAAAGTCTTTAGACCGCAAGAAGAGCAGCTATGTAATTATTCCCAGAGAATTTGCTATGATGAGAAAGTCTACATTGTGTCTAACTTTGCTGAAACATCTTTCTGTGATTTATTAATTATATTTTCTACAGACAGCTTACAGCTGTAAGATATACAATTTTAAACAATGGTAAAGAACTACTTGATGCCAATAATGAGTCTCTGACAATACTTGTGTCTGTCAGTATCACATTCGTAACACTATGCAATCTAGAGATATTAAATGGTGCACATGTACTTAAATAGCCATTGGGGTGTGTATGGTGGGGTTGTTGCTGTATACCACCAAGTCATGTTTGACCTCTTGTTGACTGTATGGGCACCTCCATGCTATTTTCTAGACATTCCCTGCTTCTGGGGAGAGGCTGGGGCTTGAACTGGCATCCCTGTTTTCCAGGCAGTTTGATCTTGTGGTTAGGGTGCTGTACTCTTATCTGGGAATCACCAACTTTGATTCCACACTCCTCCATGAAGCCAGGTGGGTGACCTTGGGTTAGTCACAGCTCTCTTTCTGAGTTCTCACAGCCCCACTTATCTCACAGGGTGTCTGTTGTGGGGAGAAGAATAGAAAGCTTTGTCAGCTGCTTTGAGTCTCCTTAAATGGGTGAGAAAAGTGGGGTAGAAAAACCAACCCTTCTTTTCTCTACAACTGAGCTACAGCCACTTCCAAGTGTACTGTGGAGTAGAGCTGGGCAAAATGAACTCATAAAACCCAACTTTCTTTGGAGACCTAGTCTTTGCACAGGATTAGGAGGGGGAAGGAGCCTTACCTGCACACAAATGTGTGTTCTGAAGATTCTGGAGAAGAAATGAAGATTCTGCAAATAACATATCTTGGTGCTTCATTCCCAGCCCCGCCAGCCTCTAGAATGCAGGTGAACACTTTACCTGCTTCAGAGTATAATAAAGTGGGATAATGTCCACAAAGACAGGATTCCAAAAGACCAGAGGCCTATTCGCACGAGGGCTGACAGAATGTGTGAAGGATGCATTTGCTCCTCTGGGTGGGCGGTTCTGTTCTGTGCGCCTGTGCGCACCAGCCACTCTACCCAGCATTGTCGGCCCAGCTCACCATTTCAGGACCCCAGCAAGCACGAGGTAAGTGCCTCACACGGACATGCATCCTCGTGTAGGCCTGGGATGTGGGTGCCCAGGGGGTCCCTGCAGGCCCTAGGGGACCCAATCCGGTCCACTAAAACCCACTGGAACCTGGAGAAGGGACCAGACAAGCCTGCCCACTCCTGGATTGAATTCAACCCAATGGCAGCCAGGCCTGCGAGTGGAGTCCCGCCCCCCTGCCGGCCTTTAGCACTTAGGCTAGGACACGTGGGGACGCTTTCCCCTTTCACATGTAGGCAGGCAGGTATGCATGGAAATGCATTCCTTACCTGCCTATGTGTTAATGGGGAAAGCATCCCCGCGTGTCCTAGCCTAAGTGCTAAAGGCCACGTGTGCGAAAAGGCCTCCGATTTGCACAAAAGGAAAGGTGGGGACCTCTATTTACTGGTTTGGCTTGTCATTTTGCAATTCTTTTTTTGTATCACACAACACTAGAAGCAGGGGGCACTCTATGAAGCCGACAAGTAGGAGTCAGATCAGACAAGGGGAAGTATTTCTTCACCCTGAGGCTCATCTGTCTATGGAACTTGCTGCCAGAAGAGATGGTAACAGCAACCAGCCCAGACAGCTTAAGAAAGATTTAGACAAATTCATGGATGACAGATGTATCAGTGGCTACTAGAATGGATGCCTAGGTACATCTTCCAGACTGAGGAGACAAGCAGGATGCCTCTAAGGCCATTTGCTGGAATTTGAGATCAAGTGAAGTTTTGTCCTTGTCCTCTGCTTGAGATGCCCATAAGCAGTTCGTGGGCCACTGTGGGACAAGATGCGGGACTAGATGAGCAGTGGCCTGAACCAGAAGGGCTCTTCTTAGGTTCTTTTGTCTCCTGTAGGATTTTATTTTAAAATGCCTTGGATTCTATGAGTTGTTAGTTATATTTTACATCTTGAGGCAGAAATCAATGGGATGAGTAGAGGGGAATAAAGAAAGTGAGATAATATTAAATTACCAAGAAAACTCACCAGGTTCTATAAATCCAGCAAGGCAAGTAAACATGCCTGGAGGAAATCTTTTCTTTCTTCCCAAAAGGCAATGGTTGCCGTCTGGATGAATAACCTGCATTATCACCACAGGGTCTGGAATGCATGTAAAATAAATGCATTCAAATCTGAAATGTTCAAAAAGACAGTAACACAAACATACTAATATTTACCATCATTTGGCTCTCCTTTATACATCTCAAATTCAATTCTCTGAAGCTCAAGAGCTAGAAATCTTATTGCAGTCTCTTTAAAAACACTTCTCTTGTTCCTGTAATATTAATACCTTGCAGAAATAAACTGACATAGGACAGGTGAAGCTTGAGAGGTAAATTACCAGGAATTACAGCATGCTTTTGATTAACCTGCTAGAATAAATAACTTAATTACATACTCCACAGAAAGCAACAACTTAATTTGAAATAATTTTTGCCTTAATCTTCAAGTCACAGGTTAATGACCCAGTGGAACATATTTCCAAATGTATTGCGCAGTTCAAAGAACAATGAGATTTCCACAAGAAGTCACTAAAATTCTGTAGTAGTACCAAACCTCTTAATATGTATTTCAGATTCAGACAATCATTTGCAATTGTGATTTGTGCAGATAAAAGTTCATGGAATTTAACTAAAGTTATGGTTTACCAAGTTTTTCATCTTAGGCCATGAGCATCTGAATTGTCTCCTTGTTCATTCAAGAAATACAATGTCAAAGTTTTGTGGCTGTGTCTAGAATGACTAAGTGACTCAAATTTTATCTTATTTTCCCAATGGTATTCTCTTATGAAGAAACAATTTATTTCAGTTGGCTTTGTGTGCGTGTGTTTTTTTAGATCTCTTCATTGGATTTTTGTGCATGTACTGATTATCCATAGTATACATATGAGTGGTTTCTTCTGTGTACAATATTCACTTCACCCGTGTCCCTATACCCACCCTACCACCCCCTAATCCCTTCGTGAGCTCCAAAGTCCAGTTTATCATTAGTATTACCAATCCATTTCATTAGAAAATCTCGTTCTGGTAGTGTTGAGTCCGTTGTTGTTAACATTTCATCAGTACATATTATCTATACGTGCAAAGTCTTGTTAGCATCCAGATCCCTCCAATACCTTCGTCCTTGATCGTTCATGATCTCATTTAACATGATATACCATATTTCAGTAGGCTTTCTGAAGCCATGGTATCATCATAGATCAGTTCTGCTGGGTTAGGGTTGCAGACAGTGATACAGCAGTTCTGTAGGACTGGATCCAGAGAGAACCTTAGAATCAAGGGTGTTGTGTGCCTCAGGACAGTTATTCTATATTCTGTATTCTTCAAGATCAGTACGGATGCTGTATTTCCTCTTATCAAAGTTAAATAAGGCTGCCAAGGTGGCAGTAACAGATTAGGAGAATACCAATGTGTGGAGGCTGAATCCTAGCAAGACATAGTATGTATTTTACTCATACTCTTCTCTGGGAATTCTGGAAAAAGTTTGCTTTACAGTCCTTTACATGCATCTTATGGGAGTACTATTTAATTCAGCACTGTCACTGAATCTGGAGGTACTTCCATTCCTAGATATTTCAAGGTATTTCACGTTTTGGACAACCCAACATTTCTTTAATATTCTCTGCAAGAGGCTACCTCTGAAAATGAGTCAGAAGTTGCAAACACTGGAGAACCAGGCAATACTTACTTTTATAAGTGCTACCAAACCCAATTCAAATTGTTAATGTATAAAGTTCTAAGTGACTTGTTTTCCTAATACCTAAAAAAACACATCTTGCTGTATTGGACTACTTACAGATTAAGCTCTGTAGCAGACATTTGTCTTAAGTTCAATTTATTTCCCCAAAACATTATCTTATACCTTCACTGTATGGTTTTTGAGATTGCCTAAAGGCTAGGTCTTCAGAGGGACCTGAACTGATGAAACTAGACAAGACCAGTTCTTTCTGGCCTACTGAACCCTGTTTGTGATTTTGTTGCGCATGCTTAATGACTAATTTCATAGTAAAATCTCCTCCCCAATTTGAATACATTAGATACAAATTAGCTTCAAAGACCGTGAGGAGACCCACTGGGAAGAGTGTAACCTGGGGTTTCATTTTAGCCAATAGAGAAACTCTGGGAGGGAAACTTTTGGCTGCGATAGGGTTAAAAGTCTCACTGTAGATAGCTTGAGCTGGTCCTGAGGGATTTGTCTAAAGGTCAGATCCACCTTACTGCAGTAAGGAAGGGCTGCATCCCAACTTCTTTTTACTGTGCAGGGGAATGCACAGTTGCGATTGGGGCGCCACACACGATGATCAATAGATTGTTGTGGCGTTGCATTATCCGATCGTTGCTGCACAATTACCTTAATGCTGATCTAAGGACACTTGCTGCACGGTATAAAGAAAATTTGAATTTTCCTGCCAGTCTGGGTAGAACGGCGAAAGCAACATAAAAAGAACAGGAGGGCAGTTCAAATGTCATTGGTTGCCTCAACCCACATGATGGCGCATGCCGACTCAGCTCTCACAGATTCTGATGGGAAGCTATGGAGCTGCTTTTTGAGTTGGGATGGCCAGTCGTCACTGTGCAGAAGGTAAGCTGCGCTTTTACTTTTAACTGCGGATTTATTACGCAAGTCTGGAGGCAGCCTTGAAAGGGAAATTCCCTTCCTCTCTAGCTTGTTTATTTACTCAAACCCACATGGATGGAAGAAAGCTGATAGAGCAGCAATTTTCCTGACAATGGTACAGAGGTTTAATATTATAATCTACTGTGGATGGGCAAAAACTGATCCAAAATATAAAAAGTAAGTTACTTACAATCTATTAAGTCCTTGGCAAAATAAATAAGCCATTGTAGGGATCAAAACTTCTCCACCCTCTTTGTTTTTATTATCTATTTGGGCTCACAGTACTATCCCCTCTTTCTCTATTTTCTTTTGTTCCTTTCTTTCCCCACTATATCTCCATGGCCGCATCCCCATTACAAGCTTATTTCAGTTTCAAACTATTTTTAATCCTTGCAGACCCCACGTCAGTTTGGCTTAACATGCTTTCCGCGTGTTAAATTGCCCCAAAGCGTTGTAAATGTTAACCCTCATTTCAACAGGTCTCACTCCGGATCGTGTGCTTGATACGTGTTACATTTTTTACTGTGGGGACCCTACCGTTTCAAGGGATGAGAATCCATGTTTAGGGTTTCCCTCTCCCAATAGCTTGCTTCCAAAGACAGTGATTTCAGTGTAAAAATTCAACCTTCACAGCAGCCGCTACACTGTAGCAATCCAGGCACTTCACACTTGATCACAATGTTGCAATTTTGCACAATTCTAGCTCTTTGGAGTTCTGACCTTTAAAGGAGAAATGAAAGCAGGGGCAGGTTTTGGGAGATGTGTGAATGTTTAAAGCCCCCTTGCTTGAGTTGCCACTGCTGCTGTGTGCCCTGGGCTATGGGGAAAATCGCTGGCTGCCCTCTGCTGGTTTTCCTCCATCCAGGCAAGCGGCAGCCACCCATCCAGGCTTGGTGAAGGGGTCCCTTATGGGTGGTGCATTCACGCCAGGAGGAAGAGGGCAGGGCAGCCCTGCAAAGCAGCTTTTAGAAAGTAGCCACTTGAGTCCCCCCTTGAGTCACGTACGCCAAATAGGATCCTCAGAATCCGGATCGAACGCAATTAAGCTGAAAGTAATGGGAACAGGCAAATTCGCGTTTTCATCCAGTTCTATTATTTCGGTTTAGGGAAACTGAATTAAGCTTGTAATGGGGATGCGGCCCATTTGTTTTCCAGATTTTCACAACACATTCTTCCAACTCCCCCCCACCCCCAAATTATATTTTTACTGCTAATTTTATCTACCTTACCTGCCTGAAGACTTTCTTGCCAAGGAGATAAAAAATGGGCATCATAGTACAAGGTATCAGGGTTTGAATTTTTGTTTGAACTTTTAAACAAGTTTGGCACTGTCTTTAAATATATATGCAGCAAATCAGTTCCTTTATAGTTTGATAATCAGCTTTCTTGCTGCATCTTTCTCTTATTGATGGCTTCTCATCTTATACCGCTTCCTTGCTGACAAAGTGACAGATATGACAATCCCATTAGGTAAATATGTTTCAAAGACTGATGACCTGTGGAAAATATATATGCTACAAGACATCCAACAGGAGTTTCAAAACCTGCTGACGTCTGGTATTAAGTGGCTCGGCGGTCTTGTACATCTCTGCCAGCTCCCAATTTTTCCCCTTTGTACAAAAATCTGAAAATCTGAGCACCACTTTTTTCTCTGTAAAAAACAGAGAACTAGTAGCTCAGCCAAAGTTGGGAAGAAGGTAACAAAAGGTCAATAAAACAGGATAGAGGTAAGCACAGCATGAGTGCTAAGTTGTTCAGAGATGACAGCAAAAGATCAGGAAAAGCTCTTGAAAATAAAAGGGAAGAACCCAATGAAAGAGGCAAAACCAAGTGTGTGAATCTATGTTCAGAAATACATATGTAATAAAGCCCAATTACCCCTAGCATACTGCATGTTAATCTTCTCTTTTGTAGAAATAGATCCTTGTAAAAGACAGAAGTTTTATTTTATAATGATTAAAACACAGTGAAAGCTGACAATAGATAACTTGGCCTAACATATATAATGTATGTCCTTTTGTTTTGGTTATTTGTCAAAGTTTACTGAAAATGAGCTATATTTATGCATGGGAGTGTTAGTGGTACAGGCACTCCCTAACATCAGACAAACCAGTGTTAACTGGTTATTCTACAATATATCTATATATCTCCTTCCTCTTTGCAGCATGTGATTATTAGATCTGTAAAAACTATTTATAGGGTAATTTAATACATACGAATATATTAAAAAATACTTTGAGGATACAAGTTATTAAAAAGAAATCAGGATGCAATTATTTGAGATTAGTGAGAAAAGAATAACATTTTTGTATTTTTTTCTTACCCACTCTTGGATAGCATGTATTATGAATTCCTTGGTGACTAGGACAGTCCTTTTTCAAACAAGATTTCTTGTATCCACCATCTTCTAATTCAGTTCCACTGCCACAAGTTGGGCAGAATTGATACCGGCTATCCCATGCCAGGACAGATCTAGCTTGGGCTACGACTCCTGGGAGGGAGGGAGGAAGGGAGGGAGGGAGGGAGGGAGGGAGGGAGGGAGGAAGATTACACAGAGCAATAAATCAACAAAGGTATTTTCTACAGTACGTCTTGCAACAGCATCTTTCTAGTTTACCACTAAGTCTGATTTTCAACATTTTCTCTGATCTACTATGGAGATAGTTTACTTCCACAGTTTGGGGGCCTATTCACACTTAGGCCTCTAGTATGCAATTAAGACAGTTCTGATATCTGTACCACAGCTGTCCTAACTGCATACCAGAGGCCTAATTGCGAATAGGTTCCAGGAAAGGGATCTTGGGATTCTGGTGGACAGCTCAATAAAGGTGTTAACCCATTGTGCACCAACAGTGAAAAAAGCAAATTCAATGCTAGGGGTAATCAGGAAAGAGATGGGAAATAAGTTGTGAAGCATCATTTGTGCCTCTTTCAGTAGTGAGGCCACATTTGGAATAGTGTGCTCAATTCTGGTCTCCATACTGCAGAAAGGAGATTGCAGAACTGGAAAAAGTGCAGAAAAAGGCAAACCAGGCAATGTCTAAGCCTCTTCCGCCTTGAGGGATGACATTTAAGACAAGACATGATTGAAGTATATGAAATCATGTCTGGTATAGAAAAAGGTAGACAGAGAAAAAATATTTTCTCTATTGAACAATGAGAAAGCAAATGTGCTGTGTGTCCTTCTTGTAGCTTAGTTAAATGTACCTGGTTGGCCACCGGAAGACCGGCTGCTAAGCTGACCTTGCCAGCAGTCTGATCCAACAAGGTATTGTTACACTCTTATACAAGCTGAACACTCAGAAAACTTGCCTGCAGTTCAGCCATAAAGTGCCAAATTAGAGATCCATGAGATGATGGGTTACATGACCAGACTTTTGCAGCAAAAACAAATAAGATCACAAGTAAGACCAATGTTATATCAGTCCTGGAACTTTAGTGAACAGAATAAAAGAGTATGGACAGATTTCATTTTGTAAACTACTGTATTTCAAAAAAGGAAAACAATAAAAGCAAAAAGGACATTGGAAACATTACCAGGCTATTTGTTGCCCTCATGTTTTTGCCATTTGGCAAACTGCACCTTAGGGAAATCCATTAAGATTACTATAGGCTTCAGCATGAGCAAAATCTAAATATCTCTTAAATTTCCAAAGAGGCAGTGTTGTTACAATACACCATCCCCTTCTTTCTTTCTTTCTTATATTGTTAAGAGTTTTTATAGGATATAATTACTTTTATCAGTAAATTTATAGCTATTTTTATAATAAGGTCATGTATATTTTCATTTTTTGGTATCTGGGCATTTCAGCTGCTGTTTTACACTAGAAAGACCATGGTTTCTTTTGGTGATAGATCTTTTGTGTTGCCTATTTGGGGTTCTTACCTGCTTCATTTTCAGAGAACTGCAGAAGACTAGGCATTGGAGGATGAAGGATGTAGCAGCCTTGATGCTCCTTTATAAATTTGTCGGCAGCTGTAGTATCTATACTGAGAGTAAACCAAGCAACAAGCTCGTCATCTTCACCTTCATTCTGGACCTTGCCATTTGCAGTTGGAAGTGTGCTGTCTTCTCCTTGGAGTTCTACTCCAAGAAAAATCAATGTAATGGCTTTAGGTTGCTCCAGAAACTGCTGTACATCCTTGTAGCAAAACCTACAAAGTTTAATTCTGGGGAATTGGAAAGTATCTTCTTGATCATCTGATTTAACTAAGGGGTTTAGGTTTGCAAAAAGGATATATACTGTAGCTGGATTTTTCTGTTTCATCATTAGCCACTTGGAATCAACCCTTTTTTCACTTTTCCTATCCAGAATTGTTCTAGAAAAATAATTTTCATGTTCTCTGACTTCACTGGTCATGAAAAATGGTGTCAGTCTATCTTTTGCATTAGCTAATAAATTAGCTATGTTCTTATAACCCCAAAATTTAGCAATATCCAGTGCAGTCTGGTTTGAAGCATTGGTTATGGACTTGTCACACCTAAACAAACAAAGAGAAGACAAAAGGGAATGATAGGGGGGGAAAATATATGTTTAGCTATGAGCAAACCTTCAGCTTGAACAAGACCCATCATATCATAAAGCCCAAAATGTACAATGCTGCACCATGTAAGAATCATGATAACAAAACTGAGTAGGTATAAAACTGTGTAAGACAGGTTTTAGGCAGTACCACAAGCTTCTTTTGCAGATTCTAAGTAACAGAATATAGTTTGGAAATTGAATGATAACACATATAGAAGGGGGCTAAAAAAAGATAAAAGTTCTAGCTGGATATTCACTGTGAATGATGCTTACTTGGCAGGCTGACATTGGAGGGCGTCATGTCATCAAGGATTTTCCTCATATGGACTTAACCTAAGTGATCAAACTAAACATGTCTGATCACTTAGGCTGAACCTCTAACTGCCAGCTTCTATGACAAGGTGCAGATCTAAAAGCTACCTTAATTTAGAGTACAGAGAAAGAATTCATATAATCTTGAAAAAAAGACATGAGCCAAAAAAGGAACCTTTCTAACAGGAATGTGCACAAATTCAATTTTCGGGATTTGATTCGAATCGAATATCTGAAAATTCAATTTGATTCGAGTCTTTAAATTTTGAATTTAACCAAATTCGATTTGAATTAAGCAAATTCGAATCTATTCATTTGAATTTTTTATTTGAATTTGCACTTGAAAATGTTGACAACCCTTTGAATACTTCTGAATATTCGTGCACACCGCTACTTTCTAAGTGCTGCAAAAAGTATTCAAATAACTACACTGTACAGTTATCTGAGCAGAACGTTATGGTTTAGGCACATGCCATGCTGGCTCACTTAAGATCATATGAATGTAAGAGGAGTCCTGCTAGATCAGGCCACAGCCCATCTAGTCCAGCATCCTTCTCACACAGTGATCCACCTTCACCTGCTCTTGAATCAAGTACCTAGCTTGAAATATAATTCAATGTAGACTTACATCTCTTTTAATTTTAAGCCTGACATTATGTTCTTCTACATCTCAAAATAAAGCTGCCAAAATATGCAAGCATCTATTTCCTCATATAATGATTTTGCTGTAACTTTTAGCATTGCAGCCAATAAGATGAGCAATTACCTGCCTTTATATTTCTTACCCCTTTTCAAGAAGAATCTGTACAACTTCATAGTGGCCATTTCTAGCAGCAAACATCAAGGGCGTCCACCCATTCTTAGCAGTTTTATTAATAAGGGATGGAGAATGACTGAGCAGCAAGGCAAGCGTGGCTTTATCTCCCACAGCAGCAGAAGTGTGAAGCTGAGAAATCAGCTGTTGCTTTGGATTCCCTTGACTTTCTGCCATTATCTGTTTGAAATAAAATACAATAAATGCATACAAAATTAAAAATGAACTGACTAGAGTGTGCTTATTTTGTTGAAAAACATGCTGCTTTATTAAATACATACTGATCGCAACATACTTAACAAACTGTGGCCTTCATGAGGAAACGCTAATCCTCAAAGAGGTATATTTCCTAATTTCATGTTATTCTTCAGAGACTGAAACTTTCTCATAAAGGATGTGAGCCAGTTTGGTCTCATGGTCAGAGTGCCGGACTCATATGATGCAGTCACGGGATTTGATTCCACACTTCATGAAGCCAGCTGGGTGACCTTCAGCTCTCTTTCTGAACTCTCACAGCCCCACCTGCCTCACGGGGTGTCTGTTGTAGGGAGAAGAACAAAAGGTTTGTCAGCCATTTTGAGGGTGAGTTCCCATTTAAGGAATAAAACGGAATATACATCAAGATTTACATTGGGATTTGCATCAATATGTAATGCGTGTTAAGAGGAAGCAAACAGCATCTGGTAATCGGATTCAACCCCGATTTTCTGTCCCCACTGCCGTACCATTTAAAACGCTTCCAAAAACAGGTTGGGGAAATCATTCTTTCCCCTCCTGAGCCTTTCTCCACCCCTCCCCATTGGCTTTGATCCAATGACGTGGGGAATCCCAGCCCCCTCCCCCTCCTTTTCCTGCCCATTTGAAAGGGGAAAGCTTGTTTGTCCAGGCAAGGCAAGGCAAGGCAGCCCCTATTGCAGGAAGTATTTTTTAAAATAATCAGCTTGGTCCCCTCACCTTCCTTTCCTTTTTTAAAAAGGCTATAGCAATGTAAGATCCTTCAAGCACACGGAGAGAGAGAGAGGGAGGGAGAGAGGGAGAGAGAAAGCAGCCCTTTGTCAGAGGCAAAAGAGAAACTTGAAAGGCCGAATCTTCTGACCTCCTTCTCCGTCTCTCTCTCGCAAACACAGGCTGCGGTTGCTGCTGCGGCTCCTTCCTCTTGCCTTTCAGGGAAGCCAAAAACTGCCCGCAATGTGGCAACATTGTTATGTGTGTCCCGGGTGTGAAGGAGTATTGCCTGAACTGTTACTTTGTGATCAGGGAGAGAAGGAAACTGCTGAGGAAGCCCTGAACTTTAAAAATCTGGCCATGGGCTGTCCTGTCCTGCTGGGAGAAATCCCACCCATTTCATGATGGATTTGCCCCGATAATGCTGTAGCGTTCCCACAGCAATAAGAAACATTTTAAAAGCAAAACTGGGAAAACACCTGAAAAATCAGGTGTTTAATTCCGTTTTAAAGCCAAAAAATCCTCAAGATAGCCCTAAAACTGATTGTGAATGGGAACGACGAGGATCCAAACCGTTTTTAAACCGTTTTACTTGATTGGGGGTGGGAACAGCAAGGATCCAAACCGTTTGAAACCATTTTTAAACAGTTTTAAGTGATAATGGGAATGGGCCATGAGTCTTCTTAAATGGGTGAGAAAAGCAGGATATAAAAGCAAAATCTTCTTCTTGTGCCATGAATTTCATATCTCCATACTGTGGACCGTATAGGACAAAACAGATGTGTGCCTCTAAAGTGGCACTGTTTGTTCACTTAAATTGAAAATAACTTCCATCAAACAGGGAGACTATTAACTTCGTCTTGCTTTAAAGTCCCCCCTTTCCACAGTAGGCTCCCACAGGCAACTAATAGTGCTTGGTTATTAGGAGCTGCAAAGCCGTGGTGGCTACAGTAATTCCATTATTATGTTAAATTTTAATGCCACTTCTCATTTTAAAAATCCAGGGTAATTAACATTGGTTATCTAATAAAATAATAAAGCTACACAGTAAAAGTTCTGGGTGTGGCTGTTTGGATTGATGCTGACACCTTTCCCTTCTCTGTCCCCAGTTTGAAAGGGTCTGATGCTGAGCGGAACCCTATAAAAGTTGAATTTAGTGCTCTGAAGCCTCAAACTGGTCTGCAGCATTCATTTCCTCCCAGAGATAGATGGTGTTATCTGTGGGCAACACATCCAGCACTTGCCAAGCACTGATTTGGCAAGTATCCAATGCACCATCCAGTAATAGCTCCATTTAATGCAGGTGAAAAATGCGTGCCACAGACCAGTCAGAAGTGTTTCCATGCTGGTTTTACTTTTGAAGAGCTCTGTTCAGCGCTGAATTCTGAGCTGGCAGTTGGGATTGGAGCTCTGATTTGAATTTCCCAGTGCACCCCCCTTATAAAAGCAGAATAAAAATGATGAGTCAGTCAAGTGATATCAACAGCATCCAGAAATGCCTGATCATCCCTCCAGGATCTGAAAAAATCTAGGTGGGACATCCAAGAAGAAGAAGAAGAGATGGCTTTTTCTCACCCATTTAAGGGGACTCAAAGCAGCTGATAAACCTTCTGTTCTCCTCACAACAGACACCTTGTGAGGTAGGTGGGGCTGTGAGAGCTCAGAAGAGAGCTGTGACTAGCCCACGGTCACCCAGCTGGCTTCACGGGGGAGGGTGGAATTGAACCCGGTATTCCCAGGTAATAGTCTGGTTCCCTAACCACTAGACCAAACTGGCTCAAACTGAACCTGCCATATAGCTACCAAGATAATATGTACAATATTCTTCCTTTCACTGCACTATCCATCTGTAGATATAAATGTCTTTGTTTTTGTTTTATAATAAAAAAATACTAGCTAGCACAACTTATTTCAAACCTCTACAGCTTTACATTTATAATGAAACTGATCACTACAACTTCACTGGCAACCTGGTCAACTTTCAGCAAAATACTAAGGGATTTTGAGATATGAATCTTAAGTTACCTTTTGCTTAAATGGATCAGAAACTAAAATATCAGTCTGTATCTTACCCTCAATCTTGTACGGCTATGCGATGTAGAACAATGACACTTCTCAAATTAATTTGTGCAAAAGTTAGTCGCTTATCGCAATATTGCCATCTTAGGAATAAAAGGATACAAGATATGTAGGTTGGTATTATTAGACTCGTTTTTTATTCTCAAAAGAGCAATGCAGAATTTTTCAAACTGCTGTCATATAAAGATGGGTACTGCATTAGCTTGAATCAGCTGATGCCAGCAGAAGAAAAGATTACTGTTATTTCTCTGGGGCTTATTTTAAGACTATTTTCTCCTCAGCACACTCAGTGTTTGTTTTTAAACAGCACCTGTTATCACATCTGAAACAAAAGCACACTAAATTGTACATTAAAAGTTTCATTTCTGCTTTCCTCTTTGTATTACTCACACTTCACATATCTATAAAAACTACAGATATTGTTATAAAGTGGAGGTTTGGAAAGCTTTAATTAAGATTTAAACATAAAAGGAGGAAAACCTGCTTTAACATTCTCTTCTTCTAAGCACATTTACCAGATAGCATCTGACACAAACACTCTTGAGCTAGATTTTGCTCTAAAAACACCTTGCATTGCCAGGGTACATCCAGTTGGAGGCAAACAAGCTCTTCCCTGCACATAAGGAAAGATACATAATTTAGAAACATCAGGCTGTTAAGAGCATGTGGGAAGATACATTTGAGTGTGTGTGTGTGTTTGTAAGAAGAAATTCAGATTAAAACAAAGGAAAGTATGGGGTCTCGTGGACAGTGCTACAGATCTGTATACTTTACTACAATAAAATCCTAAATAACTTGAATAAAACTGAGTAAGCCTCAGCTACCTAAAAAATTACGGGTGGTGGGAGTGGGAGAAACCGCACACCCATAAAAGAAGATGTACCATCCTAGATCCTTCTCTACTTATCTTTTTATAAAAAATAGATCCACATCATCTATCCCAAAGCTGAATTTTCTGAGTTATTGAGCATTGAAAAGAAAACTGCTTGGTTGTGTTCACACCTAAGATTTAATCCAGCTTCAGTCCACTTTCAGAATGGAACAATACAACAGCAAAGTGACCAGTTTCTTTTCACACTGTCTGGCCCAAAGGTGGATTTTCTGAGTTAGAGAAGGCCAAAGGAGAACAGATTCTCAGTTTGCTGACGAATTCTCTCACGCTGACAGTGGACCGAAGCTGGATTGAATCTGAGGTGAGACCACAGCCCTGGTTTGCCTGCCAAAGACTGAGTGAGCTGGAGAAGGCAAAGTCCACGGGGATCTGAAATAAGCCGACAAGTTAGACATGTAGCGCTATAACGGGAACGTTCCAGTATCGACCAGATCGAAGATAAAAGGGAGCAGCTGGCAGGCTTGGACGAGACAGAAGGCCCGGGTAGGAGAGTTTGCGTTGCCTAGGAAACATTCAGCAGCCCCTCACCTTCGCAGACCCCCTCCCAATTCAGCCGGAGCGCTGCTGCTGCTGCTTGCTGCTGCTGCTTTCTTCCGGAGTCGCTGCGACGACGGCCCCCCTGCTGCTGCCCTCACGCCGTCGACGCAACAAGGCACCTTGGGATCTGTAGTTTTCTCTTCGTGTCACTGAGTGTTTTAGGCCCTGACGACCTCGCGTTCCCTTTTAAAAGGAAAGAGATTATTGTTTTGTTCGTTCTTTGCTTTGCTTGGATTCTGTTTTGCAGGACTAAGAACTCCTGCAAGACTGGCTGTATAAGGTTTAATCCAGCTTCGTTCCACTTTCGGAGCGAGAGAAGACATCAGCAAAGTGGCGAGCCCTCTTCCTTCAGTGTTAAATAACTCAGAAAATTCAGCTTTGGGATACATGATGTGGAAAGAAAATGACTGGTCACTTTGCCGATGTGTTCTCTCGCTCTGAAAGTGGACTGAAGCTGCAGCTGAATTGCTAGATGTTTGCTTTATTTGCTGTATAAGAAATGCCTTTTAAAAATAGCCATTACTTCTTATCAAGCTTGGAGTCAGGGCTGAGCACCCTATAAAGACAAAGTGATTGAGGCTGTTCCCCGCTGAACGTCCACCTGAGAATCTAAGTGCAATCTCCCTTTATCCTTCATGCATGTTTGACAGTTGGGTGCTTCAATTGTGTCCCTTCTGTCCTCCACTGTTTCCCAAACTTTGTTCATGTTAATTTCTTCCACGATACTATTTATCCATCTCATCCTCTGCTGTCCCCTTCTCCTTTTGCCTTCAATCCTTCCCAGCATCTGGATCTTTTTCAATGAGCCCCGTCTTCTCATTATGTGGCCAAAGTATTTGAGCTTCAGTTTCAGTATTTGCACTTCAGATCAATCAGGGCTGATTTCCTGGACTGATTTGTTTTCCTTGCAGTCCAAGGGACTCTCAAAGGTCTTTTCCAACATCACAATTCGAAAGCAGCAGTTCTTCGGGGGTGTGTGTGTGTGATCCTCCAGCACATGTGGAGCTGCTTCTCGTAAAGAAGTGGCTCCACTCAGTGACCATGTTTGGTCCCACTGGAGGAAGTACGAAAAGGCTTACAGCCTATATCACATGTGGTCATATCTAAGGTTTAATCCAGCTTCAGCCCACTGCAGAGTGAGAGAACACATCAGCAAAGTGACCAGTGATTTCCTTTCCGCATTATCTATCCCAAAGGGAAATTTTCTGATTTATTTAACACTGAAAGAAAACAGCTTGTCACTTGGCTGATGAATTCTCTCACTCTGAAAGTGGACCGAAATGGTTCCCAACCTTTTTTTCACCTGCATACCCCTTGGCAGCCTATTTCCATAAAGTGTACACTCTTCTTCTTAGCAAAAATGTTTCTGATTAATATAGTTGCATTGACACTGCCTCTTCCCCTAACCTCGCCAGCGCTTTTCTGGCGACATATGAATCCCTGCTAGTAGCAGCGATTCATGGAACTGTGCCAACGGTGCCAGCACAGTTAGGGCTGCTCTACATCTACGGCCCTGTCCCCAAAAGACCTATTAGCCCCTCTCAGCTTCCTCTGCTGTCCCCTCCACTTCCGGAATAAGCGTCCCCATGGTAGCCATGATCTAAAGTTTTCTAAACGGACTTTCCGTCCCCAAGGAAGCCTGTTTCCTTTCCCCGCATCTTCCCCCCCGCCCCCTCTCTTGTTAAAAGGAAAAATAGCCAGATCTCCGTCTCCTGAAACGGCTTCCCGCCCCTAGCAAAGGCAGATGACCGCTCATTCATTCACTTTCAGCACTTACTTTCACTCAGTTCTCTGTTAGAAAAGGCTTTCTGCCCCAGCAAAGTCAGCGGCTGCAGCCATCGGCAGCACGATCCTTCGCTCATTCTCTTTTAAGGCTTTCACAGATCACTGATAACAATGTTGCAATTCTGAGCAATTCTGGCTCTTTTTACAAAGGAAAGGAAGCGAACCTGCTGCATTTCTCAGATGTGTGAATGCTTTTTGGCTGTGTGTGCAGGCAAGCAATCCCCGCCCCTTTTGCCACGGAGCGTCCTCAAGGCAGATATAGCGAGCAAAACCCGCGAATCGCCGAAAGAGCACTGGAACTCTTCTTTAAAGTGCACGTATTTTATCGCGGTTGTCTCATTTTCCTAAGCTCCCTAAGCGCCTTGTAAAGCTTGGAATGGGGCCGCTCAGAGGCAAAAGAAGAGTTCCAGCAGACTTTCAATTGCATGGGGACAGGGCCTACATGCTCCAGGCGCGCTGCTGCAGAATTGTTCCAGGAAATGCAGATGTTGCATGCAGCAGTGCTCCTGCTCTTCTCTTAAAGGGTAAATGCCAGTTTGGCCAAGGTTTTACTGCAGCACTTTTACTTAAGGGTTTCAAGGTACATCTTCCATCTGATGAAAGTTTATGGAGTAAACAACGTGTTACTACTGATGCTGTAAGGCTCTTTGAGCCTGTCCCCAAGGAATAAAAAGTCTGCCAAGACTCTCCTTTTGCCTCTGAGCGCCCCCAAGCCAGGGTTTTTAACGAGGTTCCAGCGCTACAAAACGTGGAAAACGCGCGACAAAATACATGCTCTTTAAACAACACTTCCAGCGCTCTTTCTGGAAGTCACGGGTTTTCCTCGTTACATTTACCTTGGGGATGCTCCGTGGCAAAAGGGACGGGGATTGCCGCCTGCACACACAGCAGTAAAACAAGCAGCTTCACTTTCTAAAGCTCAGAACTAAAGAGCCAGAATCACGCAGAATTGCAACATTGTTGCAATCGCTGTGAGGTGTGAAATGGGTGGATTATTGCTAGGGGTGGATTTTAAAGTGATAACAGGGAAAGTGATGAGTGAATGAGCGATCCTGCGCTGGACAGGGTGGATTTTTGACAGCAATAACAGGGAAAGTGGTGAGAGTGAATGTTTTCCAGCACGAGAAGCCATTTCGGGGGGGGGGGGGGAATCTGGGAGACGAATAGAGAACCGATCGCTGTTTTTCCTTTGGACTTGTCAGGGGTTGTCTTCCTGGTTGTGGCCGCGGCGAGCGCAGTCCCTTCCCATTCCCACTGGCACCCTATCAACAAGAGCAGGGGCGGGGAGAAAAAGATGCGCGCAAAGAAAACAGGGATCCTATGGGGACGGAAGGTGCGTTAAAAACACGCATTTTCCTGAGCCTCATGCGGACGCTTATTCTTGATTTGCATGGCACTTTTAAAGTCCACTTCAATAGAGTGACAGTAGAGTAACAATAGAGAAGTAAATAAGTCTTTTGGGGACTCAGCCTTTGTTGTTTTTAATGCAAACTATTGAGGACACATCTTTAGAAGATGTTCACTGAGTGCTGAGCTTCACGACTTCACTAAACACTGTCCCTTCACTGTCCACTTCCTTGCTCTTCTGCAGGTCAGTTGGTCATTTTCCCAGCCACTGAAACAATACACCACTCCATCAACCTCCCACTAGCCCCCCTTTCAAATATGTGTGTGCAGGCACAATACTGTGCAAAAGTGCTGTGAAGTAAGAATGCTTTCAGAAATAGAAGTGTTAATAGTTTATTATTATCAATTTACAAAATGCAAAGTGAATGACCAAATAGAAATTCAAATTAAATCAATATTTAGTGTGACCACCCTTTGCCTTCAACAGTTGTGCACATTTTTGAAGGAGAAGTCACCAAAGATGTTCTGTGGATTAAATCCTTCTTAAATCCTTCTGTCTCCTCATATAATCCCAAATTCGATGATGTTGAGATTGTGGCATTGTGGGGACCACATCAACATTTTTTCCACACCTGCCTAAAAGCTTTGAAGAGTATCTTATATATATACTGTAATATTTCCTTTTTTTTCTGTTCAAATGTATCTACGCACATATCTCTGCAAGTTCTCAGCTTTGAGCCTCCCCTCCTCTAAGGGTTGTCTTCTCCTCAGCTGATATTCTGAAGTGCTGAAGAAAGAACATCCTGAGAAAAGGAGGCTCCCCTGGGTCTTGAGATATAGTGCTTTATTTGTTTGTTTATTTATTTGAAAGCTGAATTTTCTTTTCTCAGCTCTTCTGAGAGGGGAGTCAATAAGCTAAGAATACGCAAGCATACAGAGATACATATGAAGTGAGGAAAAGGAATATAAGGACTAACCCTTCCGAAAACAAACATCCTTAAAGTGACTTACCATTATTAGATGCTAATAAAAGTATATGCAATACTGCACAAGTCTATTCAGACGGAGATCTTCAGTCAGACTGTCATTGAACCCTGGAAATAAATCCCAAGGTACTCGAGCAGGTTTATTTCTGAGGAAGCAAGCATAATTGCATTGTAGATCTTACTGTGCAATTCTGTAGAATTTTAGCTTAAAATGTCTACTTATATCTCTGCATGTAAAAGAGTTAAAGACTTAGATTTTTTTAAAAACGCATAGGCAACACAATGGAGGCAAAAATGAAAAAAAATGAAATGAAAAGTCTCACCAGAATTAAGTCTGAAGGTGGCCAAATGAGAAAGAAGAAAACCTGCCCATTTGAGCTATTTCTAAACAGCAGTCCAGAACTGAATTTATATTTAATTTGAGCCTGTCTGAATCAGAAGTAAAATAGGGAAAATACTATTCCCTGAAATTTCACTGTGCCTCTAAAAGTCCTAAACATCTATATGCAAAGAGAAAATGAAAAGTAAGAATCTCCCTGAGGTGAACAGCATGGTCTTAAGAGTAGATTCTGGCTGGTTAGGTAGATTGCATTGCATGATCTGGCACTGAGATCTCCGCTAAAGAAAAGGGTGAATGCTGAGAAGATAATTCCTAAGCTCTTTAGGATTTTGTGAGGTTAGTAAAATATTCTAGCACTTAGCAGGCTTTTTGATTAGGAGCTTGTCAGAGGCATTTGCTTCAAGTGCTGGGAATTGATAATTGATTAGCCACACTCTTTTCAGAGTTCCCACCTACAAAAGACAATAAGGCCTTTTCGATAATGGTTAAGAACAGAAAATTTCAGAAAGTTTACCTTGTCAGGCAAGCAGTATCTGCTGAAATTCTCTCCTCTGTAGAACTATTAAAAGCATGGAAGCATCTTTCTTCTCCTTCCTTCTCACTGGGAATTGTTAGATTGTTTTTGATAATGATACATAAGAGAAATCCACAAGGATAATGGGGGTTAGGAAAAGGATCAGGGGATCCACTTTGGCGATGATCAGATGGCTTAGTATAGTGACAGACATATGCACTTGTGATCCGTGGATCACATGAGTGCACATGCCCATCATCCATTCTCTGATGTTGACGTACATAAAAGTGTAGGAAGGGACAATGAAAGGTACCACACTCTGGGTGCTTCTACTGTGTTCCTTTCCTGATGTGCTGGGTCAAGCATCCACCTGATATCTTTCACTGGAACAGAGGCCAAGCAACTGGCTGAAATGACACTTGGCCATGTCTGAGAATGTAGATCAAACTGTGCAGCCATAAAATAGTAAGCGGTGCGATTTGGAAGCACAGCAGCAATGGGACCTGTTGCTGCAGGAATTGAGGACCACTACTCAGTAGCTCAGTAGAATCGGTATGGGTAAGAATTCAAGGAGAGAGCAACAGAAAGGATACCATTGTAGGAGTCTATTACAGGCCCCCTGGACAAACAGAAGATATGGATGACCTCTTCCTAGACCAAATGGCTAAACTTTCACGAAAGCATGACATAGTGATTATGGGAGACTTTAACTACCCAGACATTTGTTGGGAATCTCGCTCAGGAAAAAGTCACAAGTCTAATAAGTTCTTATCCTCTCTCGCTGACAATTTCATGTACCAAAAGGTGGTGGAGGAAACAAGAGGATTGGCTATCCTTGATCTAATTCTTACCAACAGAGAGGAAATGGTTGAGGATATCAGAGTTTCTGGGGCATTGGGAGGCAGCGATCATGTTATCCTTGAATTCTGGATAATAAGGGAAGGAAAGCATGAGAGGACTCAGACTTCAAAGTTGGACTTCAGAAGGGCAGATTTTGATGGACTCCGGAGTAGGTTAGGAGGGATCAAATGGTTAAATGTACTAAAGGATAGAAATGTCCAAGAAGGATGGGATATTTTGAGAAATGCAATATTAGAAGCGCAATCATTAACAATTCCTCAAAGAAGGAAGAATAGAAAACATCTAAAGAGACCAGGGTGGATAAACCTAGAACTTAAAAACTTGATAAAAAAGAAAAAAGAAATGTTTAAGAAATGGAAGGAGGGATACATATCTAAGGAGGAATATAATGAAATCAGTACAATCTGCAGGGCAAGTATCAGAAAATCTAAAGCTAAAAATGAACTGAGGCTTGCAAGAGAGACTAAAAACAATAAAAAAGGGTTTTGGGGATATGTCAACAGCAAAAGAAAAGTCAAAGTGGTTTTGGGAAGTCTGCAGGGAGAGAATGGAGAAGTGATCGAAAGTGATCTTGAGAAGGCAGAGATTCTGAACTCCTATTTTGCATCTGTTTTTTCCAAGAGGGATAATGTACATGCAACAGTCCTTCACTGTACTGATGAAGGACTAGGAGAATCAAGACACAAAATCAACACTGAGAGAGTAAGGGAACGCTTAGCTAACTTAAACGAGTTTAAGTCCCCGGGTCCAGATGGATTACATCCTAGAGTACTGAAGGAATTAGCTGAGGTAATTGCTGAACCACTTGCTGTAATCTTTGAGAAGTCATGGAGAACAGGAGAAGTCCCAGACGATTGGAGAAGGGCAAACGTTGTTCCTATCTTCAAAAAAGGGAAGAAGGTAAACCCAGGGAACTACAGGCCTGTTAGCCTGACTTCAATACCAGGAAAGATTCTCGAACAAATTATTAAACAACACATATGTCAGCATTTGGATAGGAATTCAATAATTAACAGTAGTCAACATGGGTTTGTATCAAACAAGTCGTGTCAGACTAACTTGATTTCATTTTATGACAAAATCACTGAATGGGTTGATCAAGGAAATGCAGTAGACATAGTATTTCTTGATTTCAGCAAAGCATTTGACAAAGTATCTCATGCGATCCTCATTGAAAAATTGATCAAATATGGGTTTGACAAGGCAACTATAAGGTGGGTTCAAAACTGGCTTAGTAATCGTACTCAAAGAGTGGCTTTAAATGGCTGCACATCCAAATGGAAGGAAGTGTCAAGTGGAGTACCACAAGGTTCTGTCCTGGGCCCAGTTATATTTAATGTTTTTATAAACGATCTGGACGAGGGAGTTGAAGGGAAACTGATCAAATTTGCTGATGACACAAAGCTAGGGGGGATTGCAAACACCAGAGAAGAGAGAGAGAGGATTCAAAAAGATTTAGAGAAACTCGAACAATGGGCTGCAACTAATAAAATGGTATTTAACAAAGAAAAATGCAAGGTTCTGCACCTGGGCAAGAAAAATGAAAAAAGCACATATACAATGGGAGGAATTCGGCTGAGCAGCAGCACATGTGAAAAAGACTTGGGTGTCCTGGTAGATCATCAACTGAACATGAGTCAACAGTGTGAGGCAGCTGCAAAAAAGGCAAACGCAATCCTGGGGTGTATTAGGAGAAGCATAGAGTCCAGATCACGTGAAGTTATTATCCCCCTCTACTCTACCTTGGTCAGACCTCATCTGGAGTACTGTGTCCAGTTCTGGTCACCCCAGTTTAAAAAAGACACTGACAAGCTGGAGCAGGTTCAAAGGAGAGCTACCAAGATGGTGAACGGTCTGCAAACCATGTCCTATGAGGAACGGCTTAAGGAACTAGGAATGTTTAGTCTAATAAAAAGAAGACTGAGAGGAGACATGATAGCTGTCTACAAATACCTCAAGGGTTGTCACAAGGCAGAGGGATCAGCCCTGTTCTCACTCTCTCAAGGAAGGACTAGAAACAATGGGGTGAAACTGCAGGGGAAAAGATTTAGTTTAGATGTTAGGAAAAAATTTCTAACAGTAAGAGTGATCAACCAGTGGAACAGGCTGCCACGGGAGGTGGTTGGTTCCCCTTCGATGGAGGTCTTCAAGCAGAGACTGGACAGCCATCTGTCTGAGATGGTTTAGGAGATCCTGCCTTGAGCAGGGGGTTGGACTCGATGACCCAGGAGGTCCCCTCCAACTCTACCATTCTATGATTCTATGATTCTACTTTTGGTGGTGGTCTGTCTCATCACGAAATTTGGCTCTCCTGACATCTCCAGCACAGCACTGTTGTCTGCCACCAGAGCCTCATTAAATGACTTTGCCTGCTTGTTAACTCCTATAGGCAACTTGTTACCACAGAAGCTGCATCCAAATATCACTTACCTATTCCAGAATATCCATCTTTTATTCCAGTATATCGTAGGCACTGGCCAGACAAGTCTGAAACAGGTTGGCCTATTCATGAGTACAAATTGAGATCGTACTGTGCTGGTCAGTGCTGGTCAGATGTGATAAAGTGGAAGATGACCTGATGATCTAAGACGGTCCATGTTAAGTCTTGTAAAAACAGAACTATTTTAGGATGGTCTAACGGTTGTAGGCCAGCTTGGAATATGGCTTAGTTACAGGGCCTGGGGGGCAATTCAGATTGACCTAAAACTTGTATGTGACCATGGGCTAAATATAGAAGAATAATATAGAATAACCAGGATACAGACAGAAACAGTGATCCATATATTCCTAAATACATTTTGGTTAATTATGGTTGGCAGTGCCACTGGCAAACTTCCATCTGCTGAAAAGCAGGTACAAGTAATTTACAGTTATTTTTGTGATTTTGCTGTGACCTTTTTCCCTGGTTTGTATGAGTTAAAATGGGTTTGATAAGGCTACTGCCAGTTTTAGACTGGGGCTGCACTTTAACAAGTATGAGAAGTTGGTCTGTCAGTGTTTATTTTGGAAGCTTTTAGATAGGAATCAGACACTATTATTATTTTAATATCTAAATTTTACATTTGGTTTTTAATATTGTAGTCCACCCTGAGATATTTGGGGATAGTACAGGATAAAAAAGTCTTGGGTCCTCAGAAACCAGACACCAAATTGCATTCCCAGTTTTTCCAAGGTCTTTCTTTCCTGGAATGCACTGAACCTGTTTCACCAAGAAATGGGCCCAGCCAGCTAAAGACCTACCACCACCACCCCATGACACTGCTGCATCTACGCCTAGGCTGCTCTGATGCCCCCACACCTTCTGTCACTGCCTGATGAGCCCCCCATCCATTGCAAAAGGTAAGGTTCACCGTGGTGGTGGGAACCACCCCCACCAAAGCTCCCCAATGAACTGTAACTTTTACCAGAGCCTCTATGAGGGCTCGGAGTGGCCTGGGAGGTGTGACCAGGCCAGAGTTGGATCTGACAAGGGGAAATATTCTTTACCCAAAGGGTCATCGGTTTATGGAATGTGCTGCCGGAAGAGGTGGTGACAGCTACCAGTCTAGGTTGCTTTGAGGTAGGGTTAGACAAATTTATGGATGACAGATGTATCAATGGCTACTAGAATGAATGTCTAGGTGCATCTTTCAGGCTGGGTGGTGGTGGTGGTGGTGGAAGCAGGACACTTCTAATGACATTTGCTGGGATTCGAGAGCAGGGAAAGGTCTGTCCTTGACTCTGTTTGAGATGCCCAGGAGCATTTGGCGGGCCACTGTGAGCGACAGGATGCTGGACTAGATGAGCTGTGGCCTGATCCAGCAGGGCCTCTCTTATGTTCTTATGTTCAAAAACAGCTTCCATTCCCTGTCGATCTGGGAGATGGACTAAAACTTAGAAGTGCGACCAGGAGAATTAAATGTGCTCACCATTAAGGAGAATTGCTCACACCACTTGAATTATTTTAAGCAGAGACAGAGCTGGGCTATTTCCACACTTTCTGCATGGAGTGGTCCAGCTGGGACTGCTCTGACTGGAGTATTTCCTTGTTAGAGCAGTCCACTGATTTGGAACAAGGCCATCCGTACTTGGTTGGCTTGTTCCAGGACAGGCCCCACCCCATGCCACTCGGAAGCTTGATCAAGCTTCAGAGTAGTGGTTCTCAACTTGGGGGTCGGGACCCCTTTGGGGGTCGAACTACCCTTTCAGAGGGGTCGTGACGAGTCTCCCGCCGCCCTTCCCTCCCACTTCCCAGCTGTTCCACCCCCGTGGTTGAGGGTCTCCACAACATGAGGAACTCCATTAAGGGGTCGCGGCATTAGGAAGGTTGAGAACCGCTGCTTCAGAGCCTTCTGCGAGGGCTCTGCCCATCAGGAGCAACGGTTCCTTGCCTCACAGTCCTGGGGGGGGGACCATTTTGGCATTGTGTCTTTTTGTGCCTCTGTAATGAGTCCCTTGTAGTAGACTGGAATGTAAGTAATTGGTTTCACATCTAGAAAGCTGATTTTTAATAATCATGACTTTTATTCTTTATTTTCTGTTATGACTTTGTAAATACCAAAGCCCTTGAAACCGCTGTTTGAAGTGTGGCTTTCAATAGCTAATAATATGGGCCATAGAATCTGATTTTCAGGTAACAGAATATGTTTACCTCTTTGTAATTGCCTGGTGATTCACTAAAGGTCAATGACTTTTCTTTCATACACTTTATAGCTACATACTGGCCAAAGCTTCTGAATACATTTTAGAGTGTAAGGAATGCTTATTGGCCTTGGAAATAATAATGGCCCTTTATACAATATATTTAATACAAAAGGTAAAGATGACAAGGTGATGCAGTATTTCAGATGGGCATCTAACTAAATGGATTCTTGCTTCTCTATACCCAATTAACCTGTGAGGCTTTGCATTATTTCTGCTCTTTATATAGTTGATTTATGTCCTTAAAAGAATGAAAAATGGTTCAGGGTCATGTGATTGCAATGAACATTGTCTCCTCTGTAGAGATAGTTTGAGTATTGCACAAAACATAATTGAATATTAGTTTATTATATGGGATATGTTCACTTTCTAGTATGTTACACTATGCTAATTTAGAAAATAATTATTCAAAAAGTTCCTTACCTCTAGAAGCATTTTAACAGCAATCGAATCAAGCAAGGGGGGGGAAACATTATTTAAACCATAATATTACTCATTCTGCCAGCTTGGTCTAGTGGTTAGGGAGCCAGACACTTATCTGGGAATACCAGGTTTGATTCCACACTCCTCCACAAAGCCAGCTGGGTGACCTTGGGCTAGTCACAGCTCTCTTCTGAGCTCTCACACAGAGTGTTCTGTTGTGGGGAGAAGAATTGAAAACGGCTGCTCTGAATCCCCTTAAATGGGTGAGAAAGTGGTATAGAAAATCAACTTTTCTTCTTCTTCAAAACAGGCACCCAAGGTGGGAACTTTCTCAGTGTCCGTTTCCATTGGCCCTTTGGTCTGGCCTGAATCCGGCTTGAGGGTCCAACATCCCGACATTTTGACAGGATTCCCCATTTCTTCAGACTATATATCCGATAATCTTGGGAATCTCTGTTTGGATTTTAACTGGACTCACTGCAGAATCCTGTTAAAATCAGAATATTAATTAATGGGAATGCTGCCTGTGCCAATCTCCTCCACCGCCACCCACCATTAACCTTCTCCCTGCCCCTTTCCTCCAACTTTCCTCATCTCCCCCAGTGCTCGCCTTTCCTCCCCATGCCTTTCCTCCATCTTTCCTCATCTCCCTAGGTGCTTGCCTTTCCCTCCGCCACTTTCTTCCATCTGTTGGAGAATGGTGGGGAAGGCAAGCAGCGGGATGATGACAAAAGATGGAGGAACAGGGTGGCAGCAGAGTGGGGGTGGGGGAAGAATGGTGGTCTAATATAGTCGGGACTGCTTCAGTGAGCCTTCGGAGCTGTTAAAAAAAATTCTGGGTTAAAACCTGGATGTTTTTGACCAGTGGAAATGTAGCCTCAAACTATAATGGTGGGTAATTGTGCCATTTCACACACGAAGCTAGATTGTGAGGTGCTATTTTCTCCCAATATGTTTAACCGTTATATGAAGTCCTTGGGATCAGTCACAAGGAGTCTTGGAATGAAGTGTCTACAACGTACTGATGACATTGAAGTCTACTTTTCCTTATTATCCAAATTAGTAATAGCAATGTTTTGACCCTTTCTGCTGCTGTTTTGCTAAGACCAGAGGCCTATTCACACTAAAGCCGGTTGTGCATGTTTGGGAACATCTGGGGAAGGGCATCTGCACTTGGATGCTGCTGCTGCAGGGTGTTTCCGCACTTACTGGGGTAAATCCGGATCTACCTCATTCGGATTTAGTAAATCCATTTTAGAGTACATCCGGATTTACTAAATCCGGATGCAGGGTAGATCTGGATTTACAAAGGTAGATCCGTATCTAATAGATATGAACCCTGATTAGCCAAAGCGTCCTAAAATGGTGTTGCTGTGCGGATGCGGGTTTCCACATGTGTCCTTAATGGGTGTTTAAGGGCATGTGCGGAAGCACCCACAGCCTCCAAATGCCCCCTGCCTTCCCAGAAGCTCACTAATTGTTGATTAGGTGTGGAGTACGGAATCTTGCTCCACTCCTTAACCAATGTTGACCAAAAGCTTAACTGGAGCTTCCGGGCAGTGGCCATTCTCCCCTCTTCTGGTGCTCCAGGGTTGTCTGAGGTGCTGCACTAGTGTGCTGGCACCTCAGACTACCATAGATGCGACTGTGTATGCTCAGAGTGTCAACATCATCCTGGTGAGGGCGCTGATGCACCTGCAATTGCTGAGGGTGCTGCAACCAAACTAGTAGCGTCCAGAAGAGGATGGGCCCCCGGATCAGTCAATGGTGAGTGACAGATCTCATGGGGCTTAGTCTCCCATCCAGTGGACCAGAAGGGAAGTGCAAAAGCATCCCAGAAGTCTATGGTTTGACATTAAGTAGTTCTTTCTGGAAGTTTCCCGGTTTTCTCTCTTGCTCTTTACATTTCTGCATGCTTTGAAATCATGCTACAGACTTTTATTTTTTTAGACAAGTGTTCATTCTAGAAGTTGTCCATCATAGGTCTGTCTAAGAATTCTTTCATACTGGGTACTTTCTAAAATAAGCCAGGTTTATCATTTTGGAGGGAGAGAAGTGGAAAATAATAATTAGAAATAGCATTTTAGAAGAGTGACTGTTTCATGCTAGTTGAAGGGTACTTTCCTTCTTCATTACTTTTGAGAAAAAGCTGCTGACAGTATGGTGTTAGCAGCACCTAATGTGTCTGATCTTTAACACCGCTGGGAAAATCTCGTCTGTCTTCCATGGTTTCATTATGACAGTAATGCAATGCTGATTGCCACAATATTCAATGAATATTGTTGAAAAAGAAAGGAAGGTTGGAAGAACTGATTAATATACAATTTCAGCCTCGCTATCACCGCACTCATGCATCACAATACCTTGTGAAATTGTACAGGTTTAAAATGTTAGCCCAATGTTAATTTTTTAACAATACCAAGAAATGGGTAGATGGGTAAATTATAATAACAGATTCTTCAGCCATTGTGTATAGGAGTGATTCCCAACCTCCCCCCCCCCCCGCCCGCCCACCACTTATATGCCCCTTGGCAGGTGATTTCCATAAACTTTAGCCTGTTCATATTAGCAATTTGTTTCCAATTAATATAGTTGCACTGTTTTCCCAACATCTTTCTTTCTTTCTTTCTTTCTTTCTTTCTTTCTTTCTTTCTTTCTTTCTTTCTTTCTTTCTTTCTTTCTTTCTTTCTTTCTTTCTTTCTTTCTTTCTTTCTTTCTTTCTTTCTTTCTTTTTTGCGTACCTCTAAATGATTCCCTGGGGAATCATTGCTGTGTGGTATTTTGAACTGGTGAAGTGTATCTTCAGACTTTCTGGTTCGCTCAAAGTTAAAGTGAGAGCAAAAAAATAGCAGAGGAGGTCCAATGAGGGGAAAAAATGTACCAGAGATGTTAATAACGTTGAAAGGTGAGAGGAAATTAATAAGTACCTCAAAAAAAGGAATTCAAAAGATTGTAATTTGTTCAAAGTGAATTGGTCTATGGTCTTTGTTAGGAGCTATAAAATATCAACTTTATAAACAGTTCCTATATATAGCATTAACATTCAAAATTAATAAACTACGGATACCTGGATGCCTGGAAGTATATGCATGTAATTTAAAAGGCATGAAGACAGCATGAGCAAAGGTGCTGTCTGACTAGCAAGGGATAATACCAAAGGGTCATTATCCTACATTACCCCTTGCTAGTGGGTTATTTGGGAGTTGTCTGAAGGAAGGAACAATGGAACAGCAGTGGAACAGCATCAGCTAGAAGATGTTGATTGCTTTTCCATATTTCAGCAGTCTAATCTGAAGACATAGATGCCAATATCCATGCCAGAACTGGGAAAGCCTCTACAGCAGTGGTTTCCAAAGTTGTCTGGACTACGACCTATCTAATACAAGTTTACCAACTCAGGACCCACCTCTAGGAAATTTAACCGTTAGCAATATGAATAAAGGACTTTTCAAATAACAAAGTTTTAATACAATTTTTTAATTACTTAATTAAATAATTACATCAAAAGATTTATTTCAAATACGGTTAAATTTCCTAGAGGTGGGTCCCGACCCACAGTTTGGGAAACCCTGCTCTACAGTCTTCTGATAAATGTGCTCATATGTCTGTTGACTTCAGTCACTGTATCATTAAGCTATGGACATGGGCACCACCATCTTAAGTGCAACACCCGCCGTGACTGTGTGTGTATTGGCACCATTGCTATGCTCTGCGCAGTTGCAGTCGGGTCGAGGTCATCTGAGTTGCCAGTGCGCTTGCGCGGCAGTTCTGATCACCTCCCCAGCTGGCAGAAGTGCAGATGGTCGCTGGCTTGGCCCTAAAGTTTGCTTGTGGAGCACAATTTGCCTGTGGAACATGATTTTGTGCTTCACAACTTTTATGCAAGTAGGCAACCTGCCCATATATTGCATACAACAGGCTGAAGTGCAAATTCAGCTCTGGTGTCAAACATTTGTAAAATATCTTGAATAGATGGATGTAAACTGGGATGAAGTTTAAAATCTGACTGCTATCCAGAGGCACTGGAGCAGTCTCTGTTGTCCTTTATGCTACTTAGCATGAGAGGGTCAAAGGCTAAGTCTGGAGGCAGCCTAAAAGTTGCATTTGAAAGTCAGAGGGGTGATTGTTCTGACGTTTGGTTAGGATTATCCTGGCTGGCAAAAACTATTCAGGAGTATCACAAATATGTTTCATTCTATGAAGACAAGAGTTCTGTGTGGCCTCAAACTGGTGACTGCATTAGCAATAACAAAAAAAGCTAACACTGAAATGGATTCCCAAAGCAACTGCTAACCTTTCCTGTGCTATGGGATGTAAGATTTGTGGATGCTTTCTTCTAAGCTAGAATTGTAATGTAGGAAATGCTCTTGAGTATTTTTTAATATATCTGCCATTACATCCTAGCATGAATTATAGATAAAACTCTCTGTAAAGCCAGATCTGTTCATACAGCTCTAGTGAAGCATCTCAGGGAGGCATAGAGAGGGGAACAGGAGGAGAGAGGGAAAAGTTAGGGGCTGGACAGATGGGGCATTGCTGGGGTTGATCTAGATTGGGGTGCCTATATTTTAACATTCGAGTTCAAACTGAATGTCCATAAATTTGAATTTTGAATTTTGGACCTGTTTGTTTGAATTATCTGGACATTCACATGGGTACGGGTTTGTACACGATGCGTACTTGCATATATACATCTTTCCCGTATCCATACACATTTGTACGGATCCATACGGGACAAAAACAGGTTGCATACGGGATAATTACGGAATGCATATGGACATGTACGAATGTGTAACGATGCGTACGGGCGCGTATGAATGTTGTCGACATTCGTAAGTGCAAATTCGAATTGAAAATTCAAATGAATAGATTAGAATTTGCTTAATTAGAATTGAATTTGGTTAAATTCAAATTTTAAAGATTCTAATCAAATAGAATTTTCAGAATCCCGAAAATTGCATTTGTGCACACCCCTGATCTTTATGCATTTGCTGACATTCCCTCTCGTATACACATAGAACCTGCACCCTAGATTCTGTCTTCTATTCCTCAGCAGAGCATATTATTGTGGGCCTAAGATTAGTGATTTTGCTTTACAGTTTTCTGGTATCAGTGCTCCTTTACCTTTTCTAAATGCAAACAAGCACATACAAAACACAAATCATTACTAGTACCATGATCATTCTGTTTAATCATCTGTGAAAGTAGCACAAGTTAGAGACATCACATTAGCAGCTGCTGATGGAAAGTGTAACAAGACCTTGTGTTGAAAATGACTTAAAAAAAGATCAATGTTCTTGTGGCTGAAGACGCTCTTTCTTACACAGCTGGCTGGCTAGAGCAGTGCATAAATGGCTGACTTTCTGCTGGTACGAACACTAGATGGCGCTGCTTCCAAAGCTAGCAGAATGTCTTGTCCTTGCTCAGTTTGTCAGACGGCAAAAGGTGATAATCTTGGAACCTGTTGTTTCAAATAAAATGAAAAATGGTGCATCATTTCCAGACTTGATAATTATGCACTATATATAGATACAATAAGAGTTTCAATTAACCCACTGAATAAAAGGTAAGAATTTTAAGTACATACATACTGGAAAATCTTATTTGGCACTGAGCCCTGCAAAGATTTTCAGTTGGTTGACAACCTCAGCTATTTTAGGCCCTTCTGCATTCACTGGTGATCTGGATTAAGGAACCCCTTAATCCAAATCATGGACATCCTAATCTGCATGTTAATGCACATCAAGGAGGCCCCACCGCACTGATCTGGCCCTGTTTGCACTGAATGGAGCCAGATCCAGATTAAGGAGGCCTTTAATCTGCATCCCTGCTTAACTGGGTCGACAACCAAACGAAGGGCTTTGTTTTGGATCATGGCAGGTGTGCAGACCCATTTGACTGATCCACTTCAGATTGACTGCACCATCCCCAAATGACTGAATCACACTTGAATGTTTGTTTTATTTATAAAACTAGATATTTATTTTTTAAAACTTGTCCCTTTCCTTTCATCACTCCTCCCACAGTCCTGTTTCTGTGCATTTGAGTGATTATTCAGCTGCCTACAAATCCTGCTGCTCCTTTCCCAAACCTGAGTTTTGTTATTCTTAGAAACCAGGTATTATTTTTACTGAGCTCATTTTTGATCTCTGATTTTCACATTAGTTTTAATACTCATATAATCAATGTTTTCCTCTTATGTCATAACACTTATGTCATAACCTTTTTCATGTATGCTATAAGCCTGGGATCTGGACTTGATGGTGATAGAGACCATGTATAATGGGCCTTTGAACTCAGGTTGGAATTCCAGTGCAGGTAATAGAAAGCAAGGAGCAGCAACCCACTCCATTGTCATGATACTCCCAATATAGCTGATAGCCATGTTTCTGAGGCTACATCTAGACATGGGAAATGAGGTGATCAGAGGACATTTCTGTCATGTGCAGTCCATGACATCATGCCCTAGTTCTGTCCTGGGTAACCAAGGAGGCACCCTTTTTTAATAGTTGGATTAGGGGTGTGCCCAAGTGCACTTTTCAGGATTACATTCAATTCAAATCAAATATCTGAAAATTTGATTTGATTGAAATCTTTAAAATCTGAATTTACCCAAATTCGATTTGAATTTTCAGTTTGAATTTGCACTTACGAATGTCAACAACATTTGTGTGTGCCCATATGTACACATCTGCATGCATCCCATATTTATCCCGTATGCAACCCGTTTTCATCCCGTACGGATCTGTACAAATGCGTATGGATGCGGTAAAGATGCGGACATGCAAGTACGCATCGTGTATGAACCCGTACACATACAAATAGATTTGAAAATTCAAAATTTGTTCAAATTTTTAAATTCAACTTTATGGACATTTGATTCAAATTTGAACGTCAAAATTTGGATGAATTCGATCAAATTTAGAAGGTCTTTGAATATTTCTGCACATCACTAGGTTGGATAAGAAGCTCTGAGGATACCTTAACTGTACTGAGTGTAGGTTAAAAGAAGATTGGGCAGCCCAAAGACTAAATTAGAGCCAATATTGAAAGTTAAGTTAGATGGAGGCAAAGGAATAGGGGGAAGAATGTACAAATTACTGATAAAAGAGCAGTATAATTACAGGGAACAAATGTTTAACCTATGGAAAACAAATCTGAATATAAATGAAAGAGAATGGCCAAAATTGTTGGAGAATATACAAAATATTAAAAATAATATAGTTAAGGAACAACAGATTAAATTAATAACCAGAAGGTATTGCACACCAGCACAGCTGGCACATATGATAAATAATTTATCCCTCTGCTGTTGGCATGGCTGCAGACAGAGGGTGTTTTTCCACTGTCACTAAAAGTACCCATTAAGTACCCATTTATGGCATTTGTACACATTAATGGGTACTTAATGGGTACTTCTAGTGACAGCGGAAAAACACCCAGAGGGGAATTTATATCCATCTTTGGTGGGAATGCCCGGAGGTTAAAATATTTTGGAAAGAAGATGAATATGAAACAAACAATATGACTGGTAGACATATAAATTGGTCAAAAGAACTATGTATTACCCAAATGTTAAGAGGTATACAAATTGAGGAAAATAAATTGTATATACTGTACTAAAACAGGCAATTAGAGCAGCACAGTTAGTATTGGCATAAGGATGGAAAGACAATAAGGTATGGTGTTTTTTTTTTTTTTTGCAGTGTTCTCACATATACCCCCTTGTCTGATCCACTTTGTGGCTGTATCAAAAGTTGAATTTTTGTCCTGCTTTTGTAAAATTAGACATTTCTTTCATTTCCATCCTTTATTTTTTCCAACTTGTTCCTTTCCTTTTGTCCCTCCTCCTGTTACTTTGCCTTTATAGTTTACTTGATGTGGTTGTTTTTCTTTGCTGTTGGCTTACCTATTGTTAACTGCCTCACATCCATGGAATCAGGTGGAATACAATCTAGGAAATAATGAATGAATGAATGAATGAATGAATAACCTTCTAGACCAGCTGATGAGGATTCTTCTGTGTTTCCCATCATGTTGTTAAAGCTTTCTCTGTCATGAGGCTTTGATTGTGAAGATCCATGGAGACTTGTCTAGGGATGTGCAAAATTTTTTGAAGGTATTCAAAATTCGATTGAATTTGTCTGAATTTCAACATTTGAATTCGAATCGATTGTCCATGAATTATAATTTAAAAATTTGAACAAATTTCAAATTTTGGATCTATTCGTTCAAATTATCCAGACATTTGCATGTGTATGGGGTGGTACACAATGTGTACTTGCACATATGCATCTTTCCCACATCCGTACGCATTTGTGCAGATCCGTACGGGACAAAATAGGTTGTATACGGGATCGCTATGGGATACATACGGATGTTTATGCATGTGTACGGATGTGTATGGGATGCATAACGATGCGTACGGGCAGATATGAATGTTGTTGACATTCATAAGTGCAAATTTTAATTGAAAATTCAAACAAATAGATTTGAATTCAAATTTTAAATATTCGAATCAAACTGAATTTTCGGATATTCAATTTGTATTGAATTGAATCCCGAAAGTTACATTCATGTACACCCCTTGACTTGTCTGTTTCTTCTTTGAAGTCATCCCTAGTTTTTATTACTTATCTATCTAGGAATCTTAAAAATAAACTTGTAAATCCTGTCAGACACTAGATGACATATGGAAAAAGGAAGAGATAGATTTTGATGTCTTGATGACAAACAAGAAGGAAGGACTGTCCTGTTTTGTTAAGTTCAGAAATGAAATTTTAGCTTTGTAAAGCTACCAGAGCTAGAATTAAGTACTCTCTAATCACTGTCCATAATTTCTGCTTTAACTTAGCTTTCAGCCTTTTAAAAGTCTATTTCAAAAAGCTGTGGTAGAAAAGCTAGTAAATATAGATTTAATTATGTAGAAAAGATGCTTTAACTGTAGTGGGCATTGACGACTCAAAATCCAAAGGAAGTGATCCAGCTTGAAATGCACGCAGATCAATTCCTTGTATTGATCCAAAGTGGGTTGTACTTTAATTTGAAGCCTAGATTACTACACAGGCCAAGCTTGATAAAGCCTGATTTTCTGAAATAGATTGTTTTGCACATGACCTCAACCTTTCTTGGAATGTTTTGTTTTGTTTTTGTCTTCGTATCTCATTCTTTCCACAAACAGCAGTTAAGGCTTTATATTTTAAAATGAGCGTATTACAGTTTGATTTTAGCAGATTTTCAGCAGGCTGAGCACTTCTATTCAAATGTTAACTGTTTCTCTCAGGATAATGTGTATAGAATTGCAACCTTTTGAATTAACACCCAGTGGATAGAGGTGCATAGGATGGGTAAATCTCTTCTTTTAATGGGATTTAAAGTCCTTAACTTTGGAGGAATTGTGCCTTGTGATCATGGCTAATCCTGGCAGGTTTCTTCAGAATTTGAAATCTATGGAGTGTCTGTGATGTGAGTATATGTTGCAATAGGCAGGGATAGGGGAGACTGGGATTTTAAATGTGCAAAACTATTAAATGCTATTGTTCACAAACATAATTACTGTAGGCTATGAGAAAGTGATGAAATATAAGAGGGGGCTTGATTGAAATTTTGAGGAGGCAGTAGAGGCAGCTTCAACATCTGTAGAAACAAGCGCATTCTTAAAAAGGTATTAGACTATACACATTGTAAGTCATGAGCTTAGCCAGGGCAACCCAGAATTTAAGGCTGCTAAGTCTTGGACCCTTTCTGCACTTACTTGTTAATCTGGATTGAGGAATCACACGGGAGTAGAGTAGATGCGGATCAGAACTGTGCTAAAGGCTCACTAAACCCAGATTAGTGGTAGACCAGATAAACGTAGCCTACATCTGTGCTAGCACTCTCTCATCTGGATCGAGGAAGGGACGTCTGCACACAGAATGGATCTAGGAAGAATGTGGGAATGGTGTGAAGTGACATGCACAGTTACAACACAGGTGCAAAGACATTTTTGCAGCGCCTTCACAACAATGGGTCCCTTGATGGCAATGGTGTCTTTGCAGGGGCATGGAAGGTACTGCCCCCCCTCCTGCTGTCTGGATGTAATGTTTGATTGACAGGGATGTGGCCAATTGCATCAGGTGTTGGAGGTGCTGTAGGGCAATTGCATCACATGTGGGCGGAACAGGGCTTAACCATCTGCACTGCATTGCTCTTTAGCCACATTTGCTGTTCTAAAGATGACTGATGCCTTTGCCTGTGGTTGATTCGGATCTAGCTAATATGATTTGACGTAAGTGCAGAAAGGGCCTTAAATTAAAGAAAGGGGTTTTTTGGGGGGTGGATGGTAGAATCTAGCTTTTCAAACACAGTAGCCACTCTGCAGAAATCGCTTGGAAACACTGACCTGCTGAGTTACCAGTGTGAGCAATTTAGGTTACCTTTAGGCCGGTGTAACTCATTATGTTAATTGATAGTTTGGCACTTAAAAAAAAAGATTTTAAGTAACCAGGGGGAGGAAGTTCAGGAGGAGGTGAGATTTGACTAAATAGTGCCTTTAGTCTCATACAGCAGGGATTTTCTTGTTTAAACATGTTCATATCATATTACAATTTTAGTAGCATAATTTTTTGGAAAGTTGCTGTCCATTTTGAAAGAGTATGCTAAAAGGTGACATTGGGTTTTTTTCCACTTACCTCTCTTAATCTGGATCTAAGATGGTCTGGATTTAAGGAATGGGTCCTTCAACTAATCTGGATCTAGTAGATCCAGATTAAGGGAGGTGCCCAATGCATCCCCACAGGCAGTGCAGCACCCAATAGCAATGGGTGCTAGCTTGCCCATAGTGGAAACACCAGAGCACCCATGTGGCAAATTCAGATCTACCCACATGAGGCCTGCCTGTCACCCCAGGTTTTTGGGGGGACAGGGGGTGCAATCTCCATAGTCACTCTGGAGATTCTTCGAAGATAGGACTTTGGCCATAAAGTCCAAAGATTCTCTGGAGAATCTCCAGAGCTTTGCCATAAACTCCAAAGTTTATGAAGATCCTCTGGAGCCTTTGAGAAAGGTCCATAGGAATGGCATTGCTCTTGTGTGGGGTCCTCTTTGAAGCCTGTGCTATTCTTTGGAGCTGGCTTCAGAGATTGTGCATAGCCTTTGGAGCTTTGGGTTTCAGGGCACCCCACCCTAGACCCCATTGCCCGACCGCGGTGGAAACACACTCCATATAATCTAGATTTGATGCCTGAAGACCCCATTGTAGACCCCTTTAATGGTGTCTAAAGTAAATCTGGATTATAGGTCCTGAAGGACCCATGTAATCCGGATTTCCCTAGAACTGGTGGAAACAAATGTGGCTCTAATGGGGTCTGCCTGCTCTGAGCCTAATGGGTCTTTAATGAGTCCCTAATGGGTACTTAATGGGAGTGCTAGTGGGAAAACCCCCTTTATCGGAGGAAAGTCCAACATATTCTAGATTCTGCGTGCTCACCCCTTTTACAAAATGATGGTGATAAACCACTATCAGGCAGTGCAACCTGTATAGGGAGTTAGGGGGCAAAGCTCAGATTGGAAACTACTCTTTGATTTCCCATAATAGTTGTTGGATTAGCTTCATCTCAATATTGGGAAGGAGGGGCTTCCAAATGATGTCCCTGCCTTTCCCATCACCTTCAATGTCTCCCATGATAAGCTTAACCAGCCTTTTAATCTTCAATAAAAGGATAGACAAAATGATTCCACCCCAAACACACACAACACATAGTTATACTTTGTAATTCACTACCATGAGATGTGGCCTTGGCTACCAGCTTGAAGGGCTTCAAAAACACTTGGACCAATTCATGGAAGACCAAGCTATCAATGGCTATTAGCCATAATGGCATCAGGTGGTTTCCCTCCAAATGTCAACTGCTGGGAGGCTATGGGTGCCTCCAGACCCCTTGATATTTTGAAGTCCCTACACAGCCCCTTCCCATGGCTCACAGGACCATCAATACTCCACCATATCCTCACAGCATACTCTGCTGCTGCCACAGATGATTGATCATCATATGACCAGTCACGTGACTGATGGTAGCACAGCAGCTGTGAAGCTATATGGGTGTTTGGAGGCATCCTGTGACCAGGGAAAGCAGGGTGCTCATGGCCTGCTGTAAGGCTCTCCTGTGTTTGTGGTTGACCACTGTGAGAACGGAATACTGGATTGGATGAGCTGCAGGTTCTTGTGAGAGGAAAAACCAATACTTGTTTAATATTGTCTGTGTTCTCAGTAGCAGATAGCTTAAGAGGAAATTGAGCTTGCTGACAAAAGAGGTGGAAAGAAGCAATGACTGTGGAAAGTACAACTCCATGCAGAGAATCCTCAGTGAGTGTGTCCTTCATCTTGTTTGCTGGACAGAGCTGCAGCTTCCCCAGTTTGTGTCTATCTCCATCCCACATGAATTGTTTCTTTTAGGTTGCGACTTCTACTATTGTCTGGGAACATATTTTGTGTTTTTTAACCACTGGATGTGCCTGCAGTTCAAACGTTAGACATAAAAAGGTGAGCAAAACCAGCCAAGTAAAGAAACAGCCCGACACAACTCAAGGAGAGATGTGTAGCAGCATGTACTTTGATATTTTTCTGGGAAAGGATGGGCTTCTACCTTGTTAGCAGAGAAGACTTTTTGGTGCTTAGAGTGCAGTGAAGAATAAGAGCTCTGTTTCTTTAAATCTGCCCTTGCAGACTCTCAGACCTTTCGCACTTGATGAAAAGGCAAAGTTGGGGGTAACTCCTTCTCGGTACATCTGTGTGGCATGGAGATGCTTTACCAGAAGTGGCTTCATGCATGCAGGAGTCCCCTCTGTGCTTACAGAGTTAGAGCAGAGGATAGCCTAGCAAGCTCCCATCCATGCTGCAATGTCTACTCACTGCAGCAGTGGCGCCACGCAAATGCACTGGCACCGTTGCCAGGGCTCCACGCTTACCTCCTTAATGGAGGCAATTTGTACCTCGCCAGTGCTTCCCTACATGCTTGATGGGGTTTGGGATAAATTTGGTGTTCCGAAGTACAGTTGCCAGATTTTCCCCCCATCCTCACTTCCCTGGGAGGTTTCCCTGGGCTTTTCCCTTCAGAACAGTTCCAGTCAGATCACTGGAAAACACTGTTCAGACCACGGTCCACTGCAGCTATCCATGAGGGGTCTTGAGGCATTCCAATCCTTACCTGATATGGACAACCTAAAAGTTGCCCACAAGCATTCTTCCAGCATCAGAAACAGTTTGGGAGATGTATGTTTGCAGCTCCAGGACTCCAGGTCTGGACCTGCCTCCAACAGTCACCAAACATGGCTAGTGGTAGGCAGGATGTTCGACCTCAGAACGTCTTGCCAGGAATGGAAGAAGACAAAGTGCCATTTGCAATGCTAGGAGAAGCTTGGCATGAACAGTGCTAGCATATGAATGGTCCCCAACGTTCCTGCTATTAACCAGCTTGGGCTAATCTTTGGAGACCCAAGCAGGTAACAGCAAATTTGGCCTATAGCTCAATAATTCCATCCGCTTCCCTTTTGTTATAATGCTAACCTTTTAAGAGTCTAGGGCTCTTCAGCCTTTCTTGGCAAAGGGAAATGCTTCTCTACTCAAAGGAGCTTTGATTATCATTGACATTTGCTGGAGTTATTGAAAATTAAAACACTAAGCAGTGATTATAATAAATAACAGGGCTGCAATTGCCAAATATTAAATTGCAGATCAGCCAATAGAAATCCCAGGTACAGAAGCATTTCTTTAAACAAATGAGCTCCATTTACTCTCCTGATATTTTTAGATTCTGCTGGAACATGTAGCTGCTTTTTTCTTTCTATTCTCCTGGGTTGTAATTGCAAGAGGGTACATCATAAAATGTCACCTTATTAGATGTGGATATTGTAAGATACTTGAGGATGGGTATTCTTTATGTCATGTGCTATTTCTAATATATTTCCTTTCCTCTCTTTCTCCCTCTTTTGCTTATGTTGCTGAATCTTTCATGAACATGATTTGTCTTCTAGTTAAAGCAAAACAAATTCCGTGTAGTTCAGAATCTGGCTTTTAAGGACTTTTGTGGTGAATTATAGCTGTAGTTACTTTGTGAACAATGCAAAGGTGAAGGGTGTACATAAGAGAATGCTTGTTGCCCCTTAAGGCTGATGTGAAAGATGGTGTCTGCATGTAGATGCAGCATAAATGCAATAGCCGTAGGTTATTTGGAGCACTTGCCTGTTAAGGAAGGCTGATTGTTCCTCAGTTTCTGCTGTCTGACACCTAAAAGGACTGCTTTATTCTCTCTGTTGTTATACGACTTGCAACCAGAAGTCCCACACCAGCAAAGTTTGGAATGTATTATAGCATCTTTAGTTTTTAAAGCATTTAATAGATTTTGAGGGGAGAACCGAGGTCAATTCACACTTTGCCCCACAATCAGCAATTAGGCAATGTTTGGGCAGGTGCATAGGCACTTGCAGGAGGTATTTACATGCTAGAAATGAAATCATGCTCCACAACCTTACCAACACTTACCCCAACTTACCTGAGAGCATCCAGCAGTGACCATTCAAACTTCTGCTGGCCGGGGAGGTCATTGGAGCTGCCGTGCAAGTGCGCTGGCAACCCCACTGGCTTCCTGACACCACTGTAGCTGCACAGAGCATCACTGACACATGCACAGTTGTGCATTTGCGGAGAGTGCCAGACACAAGATGGCAGCATCCAAAAGAGGACCAGCTGGCAGTCAGACAGAGGTAAGCGTTCGATTGTGAGTGGGGTAAGGTAGGGTAGGCTAAACTTAACTAGTGAGTATGGATCACTGTGGCCAAGTTGTCCTTATTCAGGAGAAGCTGAAGCTGATGAACCAATCAGATGGAGGTGAACACTCCTGGCCACTGCTACCACCTAAGCCTCAAGTGACGGCTAAATCCAGAAGGCCGTCCAGATCACGCACGCTATCCTTGAGGAGCAAAACAACTCCATCAACAACTGGGTGGCTTATAACTTCCTGATCTGGAACTCTGTGTCTTGTCTGGATTAAATTTCAATTCGCAATTTATTGGTCCACATTAAACCTAGAGACATCACAACTAAGTGTGGTTTTACTGAGTGCCCAGGCTACCATGCATGCAGATGCTTTCACAGCCATTATTGTATTTCACTTATTAGCAAACTCACCTATTATACATTAGAGTCTTGAGTTAAAACCTGAATAGTTCGATGCATGAAATGTAGGTAGTACAATTTCAGTACTGTTGTGTCTCTAAAATCACTTCAGTGAAATTAAGGAGCTCCAAATATACTTTTGCGCCACTAGAGTGTGCACATTACCTAGTTACTGGAAGCAAAATACAGTGAAATAAAAGGATGCTTAGACTTCATTTATTATATAATGATAAGGAAAGATGCTTGTCTACAGAAGTCCAAAATGTCAGATATTTCTAAGGAGGTACATAACATTTGCAAAACAGTTCTCTGACTTTTCTTTTTTGATGTTACAACTGTGTGTGCTGGAGGGAAATTTAAGGTTAGATTTCTTTCTAGCAGTACCTCCAGGAAAAAAGGGCTCATTTTAATCAATCTTGCATTTCTGGGTTATGTTTAAATCCCTGCAGCATGTGAATAAAGGTGAATTTCAGTAGAAGTTTGGACTTGGTTTTTCAGCATCATCTCTGGTTAGGCTGTTGAAACAAATATACTTCCATTTTTTGCAATTGAAGAGCCAAACTGGTACAGTGCATTCACACACAGTGGAGCCACTTCTGTCTCAGAGCAGCTCCAAGCATTCACAGCCATCCCAACCTGCAGTAGCTTTGTAGCAATAAAGCCTGAGGACTATTCGCACTATTAGGGAACTTCTGGGGAAGAGCATCCATACCTTGAGGAGCCTGTTATAGCCTCCAGGTGCCCCCTGTCTTCCCATAAGTTCCTTCATCATGCACTAAGTGTGGAGCATGAAATTGCGCTCCACGCCTTTACCAACCTTAGCAGAAAGCTTACCTGGTGCATCCAGGCAGCGGCCATTCACTCCTCTGCCGGTGCTCTGGGGTCTGAGGTGCCGCACAAGCACATTGGCACCTTGTACGACCATAGATGTGACTGTGTGTGTGCAGACCAGCATCATCATCATGGTGACAGCAGTGATGCATGCGCAGTCATGCAGGGCACCGCAGCCAAAATGGCAGCGTTCTGAAGAGGACCAGCCCCGCAATCGAATCAAGGTAAGTATTCAATCACGGGGGGTAACAGTTAACGTTGACTAGCACTCCAAGTGTGACTGCTAGTCAACGTTGCTTCATCACACCCCTTTCCCATCCAGCAGATGGGAAGGAAATTGTGAAATTACCCCTATTCTATAGTTGTACTAGGAGTGTCTGTGATGCTTCTAGTACAGTCCCATGTGCATACTTCCATATGTGAAGGCTGCGTGAGGCTGAGGTGGTACAGCTGCTGCTGTGGCTGTGGGCACATCATTGATTATCATAGCAACAGCCTAGTTTGCATGCTGTAGCTAGGGTGAGGGAGCTGGATGGGACCATCCATACTTCACTGTATTGATTGTCATTTATTACAAATACTTCTCAATAGCTGCTTTTTAGTGAGGCGGGCCATTTGGAGTGAATAATTGTAGTGGAATCCATAGTAATACCTAGATTGGTGGTGTCTTCTTCTAGAGATAGTTGATACCCTCCAGACATATAGTCCTTCAGATACCATCAGCCCCAGCTTACTCTATGCTCAAAATCCTAGGAATTGCAGTCTAAAATTATGTGGAGAGTATCGGATTATGAGAGACTGACCTTGTTAGTATAGTGGTTTTATAGCCAGACAAGGCTCTAAGGCAGAGGTGTCAAACTCAATTTTGCAGAGGGCCGGATTAAAAAAAAAAAAAGTACTGTCAGGGCCAGGGGGCATGGCGGGGGGCGTGGCCAGGGGCATGGCCAGGGCACAGAGGAGGGGCTGGGGCGTGGCTGGGGGTGTGACCAGGGGCGTGGCTAGGGCACAGAGGACGGGCTGGGGGCATGGCCGGGGCGTGGCCGGGGCGTGGCTAGGGCACAGAGGAGGGGCTGGCTGTCCATGGCGGCGCCCGCGCACTCGGGCAGTGGAGAGTCCCGCCGCGCGCTCGCTCGCCTCGCCTCGCCTCACCTTGCCTCCTTCACGCCCAAGGAGGACAGTGGTGGCGGTGGCGGTGGCGGGCGGCGGCCGCGGGCCGTATTCATACAGCCTGCGGGCCGCATCCGGCCCGCGGGCCGTATCTTTGACATCCCTGCTGTAAGGCCATTTCTGCACTCACTAGATCTGAATCTAGGCACTTACTTCCCTAGATCTGGATCAGCCAGTTTGGATCAGGAATGCCCTCTGGTCCAAATCCAGGAATAATGCTATCTGTGCCGCAACGGCTGCCCCAGTCTAGCTTTGGAACTGGCCTCAGCAAGCTTAACAGCCAGGGATGAACATTTCTGGCCTCAGAGTCCTTGTGAGACCCATTTTGATGGCATGCCTTGTTGCGCCACTGAAATGGGTTCCCCAATACCTTCTATGTGCCTCCAGATTACCACTTGCCAGTATGCCAGTGGACCTGTTTAATCAGGTCCACCTATGATCCAGATGAGGAGCCTTTTTCAAACTTTCGATTTGATTCGGAAAATGGCTGCATTAAGAAAAATGGTTTAGTTTGGTACGAGAAACAGAATTTGGCAGAGTGATCAATCCAGCTTTAATTGATAACATTGAATTGACTCTTCAAATATCACTTGCTAAGTGTTTAATGTCAGAGAGACAACTGATTTTAGGAGAATGGGAATTTAATTCTTAATTCTGTACAGCTATGTAGCAAATTATGCAATACTGGAGAACATTTCTAGTGCTACAAGCCTTAAGTGACACCTCATTGATACAGAATGGCAGAATGCTCCCAGGCTGTTTAAGAAATGTGGAGGTAATAGTTTCTACTTTCAAAATAGAAATATTACATCTTTAATGTAGTAGGCCAGAATTTTAATTGCCTATTTGTCTATCATCTTACATCATGGATAAAAGCAGATGAAAATATAGTTTGTTTGTGAATCAGGCTGTGTTTACACGCTGTTTACACACACAGTAAAAGAAAGCATCTCTGAGATGGCTCAGAGAAATCTTAAAGATGATTTACAGGTGAAATTGTCCACATGACAGTCTGTCTCTCCCCTCCACGAACATGAAAAGGCTGTATCTAGAGGTCAATTATTTATTCCAGAATATCCACGCTTTATTCCAGAATAAATATAATGGGATAAGTAAGCATGCTGCCTAAATTAGAAAAGGTAGATTAGAGGTGGGATGAGAACATGAAGATCTCATGTTACCATCTTTAAGCCACTTTTGATAGATTGTTTTGCTATATGTGAATGGTGTCTGATACAGATGGTATCACAATTGTGTTACAATCGGCCTGAACACTTTGAGTATCAGCAATCAATTAGGGTGGAGACAAACAAGCTTCACAGTCCTGTTTACAGGTAGGGTTAGTGCTTGGTGTTCCTTGTGGGTGCCTCCAGATATAAATTAAAAATGCAGAGCTTACCTTTGCTTTGCAGCAAAGGAGTTAGTTCTGCAGGGAGAATTGGATCATCTCCATGTTCTCTGGATCTTCTGAAGCAGCAGGGAGGACTCTTCCAACCACATGGTCAGCCCTTCCGTCTCTGATTGGAACTCATGTTCTTGGGTGGAGGTTAACTCTCATAAGATATAGTGCAGCTCATCCAAGCATCTGGAAAAATGTGGAGAGAAGGAAAACTCTGTAGCTTATGCTCAAGTAAGTAGCTTTTTTTGTTTTGTAGCCTCAGGCTTTAATTTGCAGGGACTAAGGATCATTGTAAAATTTGTCTGGCAGGTTGACAGCTACTCCACAGTACCTGAAAAGTATTCATCTTGTCTAGGTACAACCTATGTTAAAGTGCTAGCATTATTTAATACTCTTTAAATATGTAACCACTCTGTGGTACAATCCTTAGGTTGTGTGAGATGAAGACTGATGAAAATAATCATACAATGCTATTTAAAGAGCTCTGTTCCCTGCATACTCATGTCTTGGTAGATTATTGGAGTAGTAACCCATCCTGGAGTGCTTTAGTTTGTCCTAAAAATTAAGAATGAGTCTAGTTAAAGATGTGGTTTTGGCAATCTAATAAAAAAAATTTGCTTAGACCTGAGCTTTCAAAAAGTAATCATAAATCACATTTGGGTGGACTAACAGGGATCCATTCTTAAGATAACAGGAAACACAGCTAATTAGATCTTTCTTTGAAGTTTTGGTCCTGAGAAGCAGCAACAAAGCGAGATACAGGGGAGCATCCTGCTATTGTTAGAACCAGTAAGGTTCAGAGCCCTTTTTGCTTAAACAAACTATTGCTGTATTGCTAATGCTATGTGACACTTATTTTTCTGCATTTCATTAAACACAACAGAAACCTAATCTCTAGTTACCTGCTTCTAAACTTTAATGATTCAGAATGACACAAATACATTTAAATGTGAAGAACATGCCCTCCAAAACACACTCTTTTTTTTTTTTGCTAATCCTTTGAAAAACTGGGTCCTAAATGTCATGATTAATCAAGGTGTGTTTGATCATGCTGGTTTACAGTACATATCCCTCATTAATGATCTGGTTATTGTTAACAGATCACTGGAGGGACTGAAAGATTATGTATTTCTTTCTTTGAACAGTTTCTGGGATTATTTTTGGTAGAACTTATACAAGCCCACTGAGTTTTGCCCACCATTCCACCATTTGCCCGCCTTTCCTTTCAGAATTAGGAGACAGCAGGGCTGGCACAGGGTTGCCTTAAAAGTAGAATTATCTGGTTTGTGCCTCTAAAACCAAGAATGAACAAGCTCTTTTTCTGTGCTCCAGGCACAAGAAAGAATCTTGTGGCGTGTTCACACTTACCTGTCAGGAACAGTTCCAGCCACTCCTGGAGAGGGCCATCTGCACAGTGTGCTGTTGCCCCAGAATGTCCCAGAACTCACTACCACTACCCTGGTCTTTGCTAGCTGTGGACAAGTAAAAACATTTTCACAGCTTGACCAGGTACAGCTGGTGAGCTGCCAGTCAACAGCATTTGCACCCTCTTCTGGGTGTGAAGTTGTGAGTGGGCAGTGTGGGGCGATTGCGGCTGCACAATGGTGCCTCATGGGTCAATCACCATGGCGACATCCGGGTGCATGCTGGATGTTGTTGTAGCCGTTGCCATGGAAATCTGGCCTGCCTGGGATGGGCCATCCACACTTCAAGTGCTAGTGGTCTGGTTGAGGACTATATCAACAACTAAGGACAACTCTCTGCCTGATCTTCACCTCAGTGTAACAGGATGATGATGATGATGATTAGAGATGACTTTTATACCCCAACTTTTCTCATTCTTTTAAGGGGACTCAAAATGGCTGACAAACCTTCTGTTGTTCTCCCCACAACAGACATCCTGTGAGGTGGGGGGGGGGCTGTGAGAGCTCACAAAGAGAGCTGTGACTAGCCCCAGATTGCCCAGCTGGCTTCATGGAGGAGTGCCACTCCAGGCCACATTTCTTACATGCTGCACCAAAGAAAGAAAGAAAGTGGAAGGGAAACACTAATTTTGAACTAGTGATGTAATTTGTATTAAAATATGTCTCATCTTGTCTTATCATGCAGCTTCAGGATCCTTCTTTGGATATGGATTGGAGAATGCTTTATTTAGTTCTCAGCCAAAACATTTTTATATCATTTCAGCATTTAAAAAATCCCAAAGCAGTTTACAATATAAATCTAAAAACAAGTTTAAAAACAGATAAAAACAACCACATATTAAAAACAGAACTAAATCTGGATAGGTGGGAACAATCACTCAATCACTCTGGAAATGTATGGTTGAGAAAACAAGTCTTCAGTAGAAATACCTACAGCATGTAGAAGCAGCTGCCCCATAAACATTTGAGGAGAGAGAATTCCAGATTGTGGGTACCACCATGGAGAAGGCCCTTATATTTAAGACATTGGGTGTACTTGCATCAGGACTTCTCTAGATGATTACTATAATCCTATTGGTCTATAACAGGAAAGGTGGTGTAGCATGTAAGTTGATCTCAAACTGGGATAGGCTAATCTTCAGTAGTGACTTCACATGGCTTCTGGCCATACTGTGGTGAGGGTGGGGATGCTAGTGGCATGGAGTGGCTAGAATCTGGAACAGTGTCAGTCTGCACTGTAACATTTCAGTATAGGTCAAAACCCCAAGTCCAATGCATGGGTTGGAATTTGGATTTTGGAAACCTGAACTCAGAAGCATTAGGACCTGGAAGGGACGTCCTAGGGACATTCTTTTTTACACTACTGTGTAGATGAAACTGTTTGGAAAGCTTAGAGCCATAGGTTTAATTTCCCAGCCTCTCCCGAGAAGTAGACAATGGCAAACGACGTCCATTGCTTGTTCACCTTGCCTGTGCAGTTAATGAGGAATTGGGCCTGGCTCAGTGTTATCCAATGCCTTGGTGACAGCTTCCTGGCAGAGAGGAGAGAAATGGATGTTCCTAGAGTCCCTCTTTTAAGAAATTGTGGATTCTTGACTCTGCAAACCCAGATTTACATCATATCATATCATCGTATTATAATTCCCCTCAGTCAGACCCTTTCTCCTCTGGACCTTACTCCAGATTATCTCCCAGAATAGGAACCTGCCATCTATATGCTTGTGCAGACTATGGCAGGCCATGCCTGGGGTCTGCTCTTGTTTGCCTTAATATGCAGATTTATTTATTTATTTATTTACATACCTGGGAGGGTAACAACGGGTGTTTTCCACTGTCACTAGAAGTACCCATTAATGGGTACTTAATGGGTACTTCTAGTGACAGTGGAAAAACATCCAACATCTAAAATTAAACATTATTTTTTTAAAAAAAAACAGTATGCATTAAAACAATAGATGGCAGGTTCGTATTCTGGGAGTTTATGTGAAATAAGGCCACTGCAGAAAGGGCCTCAGATTATATATATTTCAAATGTTGGGAGTGTATGGTTCCCATTCCAATACATTTTAAAGTAATTAATCAAGCAAAGCTGACCCAGAACCTTAGTAATTCTGAAAGATTCCTATCCAACTGACAAGAAAAATTGAGAACTTTTCCTTCACACAGATCCCAAAACTTTCCAGAAAATGCTCCAAAGAGCCCGGAGTTAAGTCAAAGCCATGCTTCATAAAGGGCTGTCACTTAAGCTTAAGGTTATAAAAAGGGGTTTCTTTCTCACTCCCCCTTCCTTCCCAGTATGCAAGACACAACCCTCACTATTCAGGTTGGATTGATCCTGTATAATTTACACAGATGTTCTCTAATAATTCATTCATTTCTATTAGTTCCAGGCTGTCTGAAATAGCTTGAACATGTGCCAGGGGTTCAACCTACAGTTTTAAAAACTGTTTCATTAAAAGCAGTGAATAATATCTATCGTTTTATCAAAAGTACAAAGCAAGAACTTTTGGGGGGAAGGAAAAAAGAGGGAGAGGCAGTGTAGGATGATCAAAGCAGCATGTATACTTTCAACATTAAACAAAAAATGACTAAAGACTGAAGGAAATTCCTCTCTGCTGTGATAGCATTTATTTCTTTTCCTTTGCAAATGTGGGGTGAAGAAAGGGATAAGGTATTTAAAGAATATCAGGGCACCCTCTGCTTTCCTTACATATTTTATTTTAAAGTTCTGATTTGTGTTGAAGGATTTTAGATCACACCAAATAACTCCAAATGGAGTGCAGGTGTTTAAGCCACGCAATTTAAGGAAAAATAAAACTTTAGGAAAAAGCTCTAAAAGGCTCCTCCCGACCCAACACCTTCTGTTAATGGCCTTCTTTCAGTGTGGCATATATGTTCTGTGTTCTTTTTATTTTTACCTGACACAATGATTTTGGTCACCACAAAAATCTTTTGACCTAAAATATATTATTGGTAGGATTTGAAGAGTAATCTATGGGGAAAGGTCAAAATGGAGTGTATGTAAAAAAGGGACTGAGGCCCTTTCTGCACTTAGCATTATTTGAGATTATGGGTATTTTTCCACTGCAGACCTTAGATCTGGATCTAAGAAGATCCGGATCTAAGGAATGGGTACATTTCTTAATCCGGATTTAGTAGATCCGGATTAAGGGAAGCACCCAATGTGTTTCCACAGGAGGTGTAGCGCCCATTAGGAATGGGTGCTAACACCCCTGCTGTGGAAACAGCTTTGCACCCATCTGGGGAATCTGGATCGACCTACAAGGGGTCGGTCCATTACCCCAGGTGTTTTGGGGGACAGGGGGGGCAGTCTTCAGAGCAACTTCGAAGTGATTTCAAAGTGACTTCGAAGTCAGCTTCGAAGTGAATGTGAAGTCAACTTTGAAGTGACTTTGAAGGACCCCATTGCCTTTTTCCAGTGGAAACAGGCTCCCTTTAATCTGGATTTTCTGGGAGAAGACCCCATTGTAGACCCCTTTAATGGGGTCTACAGAAAATCTGGATTAAAGGCCAAAATGTATCCATTAGATCTGGATTTCCCTAATGGCAGTGGAAACAATCGGGTCCCAAATGGGTGCCGTAGTGGAAATGGGGTCATCCCGCTTACACCCAAATGGGTCCTAAATGGGTGCAAAAATGGGTACTTTTGACAGTGGAAAAACACCCCAAATCCCAGAGTAGGGACCTGCTATCAGCATGCTGGTGCAGACTATGATAGGCCTCACCTGACTCCTTTCATAGTCTGTACCAGCATGCAGATGGCAAGTTCCTATTCCAGGCTATAATGTGAAATAAGGCCCAGTGCCAAAAGGGGCTGAGGTACACTGAGAGAGGAATCAGCACCAGAAGTCACTTTAGTTGCACAGGGCTGATTTGCACTTAACTTAGGGCCCGTCTGCATGCTCAAAATAATCCGGAAGGCTTCCGTGTCCACCTCAGGAGTGTCTGCATGTACAGCCCTAATACGTGGCACATGGGAGTCAATACGTGTTGAAACCCCCCCCCCCCACACACTTTGCAAGTGTTTTCCATGTGAAATAGGGGGTTAACATGTATTGCCCAGGGGCCATGCGGAAGCTCCCAGTGGACGTTTTGTAAACAGAGCCACGGAGCTGCGAAGGGCTCTCGCGTCTCTGTTTAAAAACCTTTCCCCTGCTCTTTGCAGCCTCTTTACCACCTGTCTGGCTGTGGTGATTGTAGGGTGGTACTTTGAATGCAGGTGGTTTTTCTATGTTGACTTGCAAGGAAGTGAGCCCAGAGGCCTTTTCACACTAGGCCTTTTGGAATGTGTAGAGGACACGCCAGGATGGAGCATTTGGTCCTCTGGGCGAGTGGTTATGTTCGGAACTGCCCCAGCCTGTCCCAGTGTGTCCTACACATATTCCGGGTATACAGCACTTAATTATGCTCTACACCCAGCCCAGCGTGTTCCGTCCTGTCCCTGGCCATTCCGCAGCCGTCCAGGGAGGGAAGCTTTCGCATGCCTTCCAAAATCGGCCCAACCACTGGCAGGCCCGCGCAAATCACGCACCTTGCTGGGCCCGGGGTACGATCTGCCGTGGTCTGCGCAGGCATGGACACTCCGGTAGACGGGACCCAGGCTTGCTTCATGTTTCCCAATTACTAGGAGTGCACACACCTGTGCAGACCACAGCAGACTATACCCCAAGCCTGGCAAGGTGAGACATCGTGTGTGTGTGTGTGTGGGGGGGGTGAGGATGGCTCAACCCCAGCTGCTGCAGTCCCATTGCGACTGCAGGAGTTGGGGGGATGCCCATTTCTGTCTCCCCTCATCTGGTATACCAGCTCCAGCCAAAGTGCTGACAGTGTGGGCCTGGTATACTGATGGACCCCACATCCATTGGTATACCAGGGCCACCCTGTCAGCACTTTGGCTGGGGCTGGTATACCAGATGAGGGGAGACAGAACTGAGCCCCACAGATATCCCCTGGGACCGCTCCCACCCCTGGCCCAGGGACACACGTGCGTGTGCACCTACCTCCTGGCTGTTTGGGTATGAAGTAGCCGGCTCAGCCAGCGCTGCGGTGCGTCAGCGCGCTGTGTGGGCTGTGATTGGCCAGCCAGCCCATTGCAGATGCACTGTGGCCCCAGCTAAGCCAGGCCACTTCGTACCCGGACAGCCATGAGGTAGGTGATGTGCGCGTGCGTGCACGTCCCGGGGCTATGGGGGTGATCCGTTCCCTACACCCTGCCAGGTCTGCCTGCCCCTGGGTCTTCCCTGACCCAATGGCGGCTAGGCCTGGGAGGGGCGTCCCACCTCTGTGCTGCCCTTTCCAGGCTAGGACACTCTGGACGCTTTCCCCATCCGCACGTAGGCATGTAAGATCTCGTGTAGATGTGTTCCTTACCTGCCTCTGTGAATGGGGTAAGCATCCCAGACTGCCCTAGCCTAAGTGCACTACAGCCATTCCGGCTGTAGTGCGAAAAGGCCTCTGATCGACCCACTGAAAGTCAATCAACAAGGTAAGCCAATGCAGTTTTTCAGTGTGATTTCCCTCCTATACCATGTCGTAGGAAATGGACTGTGGCATATAGGGAAAGATGACTATACTACCAGGTGCAATTGGTGCATGGGGAGATAGTGGTGGGAGTTAACAGGGCAGTGAAGGAGGCTTTGAAGGCTTTCTTCTATTACACCAGAGTCTTACTCAAGTCCTTTTGAAGACATAAAAGGTGAATGGTGAAACATTGTTCAGCCTCAACACCACAATCCATGTATCTGTCACCACTACATACTGCACATTGCAGCCGCAAAGAGGAACCCAATTTTTCTTGAGACTATAGTGGGAAGCAAGGGGTTAATTCCCTTCCTGCCCATCCCAGGGCTCTGACATGGACTGAGAGCCTGAGTATGAGGAAGGGCACATATTAGTTTGGGCCTGAAAAGAGAGATTAAGGACTGGTTATGCTACCACCTAGAATGCCAGACAGCTGAATCATAGAGCACACCAACTCTGATATACCGTAAGCATCAGCCTTAGGAATAAGAGTGAATGCCTTATCTTATATGTGAGATGTTGCAAAGATGTAGGGTTTCATGGATGAACTTTTCCCTTTTGAGAGAGGAAAAAGATACATGCAGATATCAAGCATAAGCAATAAGGTGGGCTTCTTTATGTGAATTATTAATGAAAACATTGCTTTAGATTTTTATTTTTTTTTAAAAAACAACCCTATCATATTTATATACGCAGCCAACTTAAAAGGACATTATGTTGGTTGCAGAGTCAAATATTTACACTTTAGGAAATGTTTTATTTATAATAGCAAGGGGAAGTATATTCACTTCAGCCTCTTTTCTGCATGCTGTGAAATAAACAGAAGTGCATTTCTTGGAATACTAGATCATTAGAATATCTTACAAACCTTTCAATATTCAGATGTTACTTGGAGACTAAGTGGGAGGATTTTGCATCTCATATTCATGGGACTTGGTTCGGGCAGTTGGCTTTATTTGAATATGTGTCTCATTCCACTAGCCAGCAGGGATCAGGCTGTGTCACCTTCACAAATTTGGAGTTATAGCATTTTTTTGGTACTATTTTTGCATTATTTGAAAAGGAAAAATCTTCATGACAGCTTACATTTAACAACACATGAATTCAGAGTAGGCATATTCTGATTTAGGAGGTGATGATTCGGTCAATTGCAGAAAGCTTCAACTCTGCTTACCTTTTTTTTCCCCTTCAGGGGGTACATTTATTTCCACTGGCCATACTTGAAGTACTTTTTGGTAACTGGATGTCAGGAATTCTGTTAACATATTCTTGTGCAGAGTGAAGAAATAACAGAATCATCAGAGCCCAGTACATTATATAAGGGGATTGTTTTGAATGGGGCTGCTTCCTGTAAAAATGCTCTGGCAACATTAGCCAATGAAAGAGCAGAGATGTTAGAACAGCTTCCTCAGATACATTTGTTCCCTTCTGCTCCCAAAATGTTTTGATGATACAAACATACCTTAGGAAGGACAGTGCAGGAGAACCAGCACTGTGGCCTGGGTAGCAGGCTTCAAGGGCCCTGGTCACACAGGTAGTTTAGGTCTTACATTTAATCCAGATTTCAGCGTCAAAAAACCAGTCTTGCATGCCGAAATGCAGACACGGCTTCTGTGAAGGGTGTCAGAAGAGGACTCCAATGCGGAAGCCACTTTAGATAAGTGTCTTTAATGTGTTCTAGGGGGTGGTTAATCCGGTTTCCACAGCTAGTGCGGAAACACCCAGACATTCCAAAGTGTGGACATTTGATGCATCCCAGTTCTGCACTGGCTGTTGCACCTAACAAAGGTACTAAAGGGCCCTCTGTGTGGATGGAGTGTATTACTAGGGGGTGGGGCCTCTGCTTGGCCACTCTAGGGTGTGGATGCGATGGCTTAGTGTGCACCATGGGATCATCCACCAGCCCCGTGTGGAAGAGGCCTCAGTGTGTTTTGTGAGCATATTTGCAGCAGGAAGATCTTTGTTGCATTGATTTGGAAGCCAAAGGAAAGGAGATCCCATACTTGTGGCAACCTTTGTGCATCCCCTTGATTCCTACTTGATGGAAACATTAATTATTCAACCAATCATTCAGGAGATCAGCAAGGAACCTGCTTTCTGCAGCAGCTTCTCCGGCCTTTTCTGCACTTCCCCTTATTCCGTAATAAATTCTGGAATAAGGGCAGCACATCAGCAATCTGGTGCAAACTTGGCCAAGCCATACACCCGGTTATATTTCTCCCATATATTTCTCTTCCGCTCCCACTGAGTGAGGTGTGGGTAATGGCTAAGGGTATGAGAAGACAAGGTTCCTTAGATGATCTCCCCAGAAAACAAAACCACAAAACACTGCATGGTTATTTGAGAATTATTCAGCGTGAGTCAAAAACCTATTCTTGTTTGTTTCTCCTTGAAATGCTTACTCCTTTGTTGTCTGAGTTTTTCTGATAATTGTTGTTGGTTGCTGCTGCTGTCCCTGTGATCGTCAATGGGCACTTTTTAATATCAGGTCTCCTAACTTGAGCCAGAGCCTCCTTCCCCACATTGGTCAGAAGTGAAGTCAGAGGACTTGCTATTGCTTCCCCCAGTTGCTGTAGATAGGTGTTTTTCCTGGACCTGGTGAGGTAAAACTGAGAAAACAGTACTAGATAGAAGTGCTCTAAGGTCACCAGTCCATGGCTTGTCACTAGGCTGAACTGAAGATCTTTTCTGGTCACAGCAGTAAAGCCACACAATGGAAAGTATCAAAGGCAAAAGCATTCTGTCTCAGATTAAATTAGACAGTTACAACAGTTACCATCTAGTCTACCCTTTTTGCACTTAGCTTAGCAGCGAACTGTGGAGACATTCCAGCATGGTGTATCTGTACTTCGCAGAGCTGCTTCTGTACTAGAAGCAGGTCTGGGCATGGTGGAGTGTCCCCTGCACGTACAGGTGTAGAGCAATTTCCAAACCTATACTAGCAGCCGGGCTGGGATAGCCCAGCACGCTCTAGCAGAGGTGGAGAAGGAGCACATGACAGGTGGTGGCACAAATGTGGTCGCATGCCATATCATCTGGTCACTGCAGCCATGGCATCATGAAGGCATGTTGACACCTTTGCAGTGGTAAAGCAAACCCTGCAGTAAATGTGGCAATTTACACTGGCTAAGTTCTGAATGGTTTGGGCATCAGCACTTGGGGACCTTTCCAGATGTTAACTGGCCGTTGCACCTCGCAGTAGCTGCTTTGGAGCCTAGTTAAGACAAACTGCTCTCTCTAACACTCTCTTTTAATGCTCTCTTCTGGAAGTTAGCTGGACCTAGAAATGTTGCAGCCACAGGGGAGGTGTGCAGGATCAATGACTTGCATACCAATTGATCAATCAAGCTCAGCATATTAAGTTCCATTTTATCTTCCCTTCCTGGCTGCAGCATTTGTGAGTCACCAGCTAAATATCTCAGAAGAGGGTGGCTGGTTGAGCTTTAAACAGGGCTTCCAAATATCTTTTCAGAATGCTGTTCCAACTAGTTTTGTAGGCCTCTAATTGCTACAGCTTCCTAAGCAAAGAGCGACCAGGCAAGACCTCCTGAGCAAAGCATTCCTCAGCTGAGGGGCCATCACAGAAAGGCATAGTCTTTAATTTTGCAATCCCATCATAACCATCATTTTTTTCCAGAGGTATGTTCCAGTGAGTTTTAATGGCATTTTCTTCAAAATAAACATGCATCACATTGAAGCCAGGCAGCCTGTACATATGAATGTTTCCCGGAATTGCATCCCACTGGGTTCAGCTGAGATTATATCAAAGGGTAATGTGCTATAAACCTCTGATATGAACACATTCATGCCAAAATTGTATTCTGAAAGAAATAAAAATTAGTTTATTACCCTCTTCATTGTACTTTCCCAATTATTTTTTGTCATATGCAATCTCAACAATGTTTGCACATCTTTTTGAACTCTCTTCTCCAGCGTGTGCCTTCTGTTCTGAACAAAACAAAATTCTCTTGAGCAAATTAATTTTAAAGTGAATTCAGCCCTGTATATTTTAGGGATGCTGGGAGAAAAAAATAGATATTTTCAGGCTCTTTCCTCCTTGCTGGATTGGACCTTAAAAGCTGTATTGTTCTGCTGTGTATTGTTAAGCAGCTGTTGTGGAGACTCTGCAGACAAGTTGTCTATTACACTGGTGTCTGAGTTTGTTTCTGAGCATACCCTACAAACTGTGCACTGATGTTGTTGAGATTAATTAGCTAATTCGTTTTTAAACATTTAAGATCGCAGACGTAATATGTTGGAGACATGCAGAACATTCTTATGAAAGCTGCCAGTCACAGGGGCTCCAATTCTGCAGAACAGTGACCTGCCCTTGGAAAGTCTAGTATATGCAAGAAGCAGAATGGGCATTCAGCAGTGGCAGAATCAGTGAACTTTCACAAGTCTGGCTGTGGTCACACCTTCACTTTAATCTTTCTTCAGTCCTTCTGCAGGCCCCACTGCTCACACCTTGTTAGTCCTAAATGTTTTATTTGTGGACTTTCCCCCCTTCAATCGTTCTTTCTTCAGTCCTGATTTTTATAGGTCTCAAGCCTATAGAGTGTTAATCTGTTTTCATCTTTTGGGTGTGATTGGAGATGAAGACTAAATGGGGCTCAGCAGTACTATAGTGAGTCGATGTGGATACTGCATGAATTTGCCTTCCCTTTCACCCAATCAGTTACATGCCTTTGAGTCACAGGGCATTTATCCTATTAGAGCACAGGGGGTGTTGTGATTGTGGAGAGGGGTGAAGATCTAAAAAAGTCTCATAGGGTGCTTCCGCACAGGGGCTAATTAATCCAGGTCTACTGCACCCAGATTTAGTAAAACCGGCTCCCAGGGGAACCGGTTTCACCAAATCCGGATGCCCGGTAGATCCGGATTTAGGGGGTAGATCTGCATATAACAGATGCGGATCTACCCCTCGCCCCGTGCCTCCGCACACGCAGCATAGATCTGGATTGGAGGCGGGTGCTCCTCAGGACTAGACAGCGCGCCTGCGCAGAACGCCTCCTGAGGGCATGGGCTGCCAGTAGCAGCCCCAGCCACTCAGGAGGCACACAGGACGCAGGCGCGCTGCATCCTGGGTGCCTCATCTCAGAACTGGGGCGACGCTGAACAGGTAAGGAGGGGATTCGCTACGCTCCCCCCAGGGTGGGCTAGGGTGGGCTTCTGGGGTGAGGGTGAGCCGAAAAGTAGGAGTCCCCCAGCTAGCTATGCTTGGCTGCGATGAGCCAATCATGGCGAGCTGGGGGAGGGCCCTCCCTAGGCAGACTTGCGCCGTGCGGACGCATCCTAAATGGATGCTTTCACGGCGCAAGACCCATCAAGCACACTCCAAATGTGGTGTGCAGTTAGCACCCATTTAGCACACTTTAAGTACAGTAGGTGCGGACGCACCTACCGGAAGTGTGCTAAATTGACCCTGCAAATGCGGATGCGCTGCCGAAAACCGCTTTCAAAGTGCTGTTGCTGTGCGGACACACCTCACCGGAAGTGTGACACACAGCAACGCGTGTGCGGAATGGCCACGCCAGAAGTGTGCTTAATGGGTGTTAAAGGGCCTGTGCAGAAGCACCCATAAAGGAGTCTCAGGATAGGAAAAGTGTGAGCATAGTGACCCAAACTGAGGATGAACTGGGGAAAGATTATCAGATATTGGGTGTGATCAGACTTAGGCTGCATCCCCATGCACTCCATTAAGTCCAAATTGGATAAAATTTAGTCCGAATAAGGAGCTGCGTCCCAATTGACCCGTCCCCATGTGATTGACGAAAGCGTGGGCTTAAGTCGAATATACCTGTCCCCATGCAAACTGCGCTAAACGCCTGCTCAGGGAAACAGCATTATTTTCTCTCTGCCCCCTCTCTTCTGATAGGAGCCAGGTTGACATCACCAACCCCTGTGCAACCTGCTGTAGCCCGGGCAGGGAAATGCCACTCAATGCCCCTTCCCCAATTGCTACTGCTGGCTATTTTTAAATAGTGATCAAACAGAAACGAGCCTCTTCTCTCTGCGATCTGATCACCAGACAAACATAAGAGAACTGATCGTCCCAGTTTGACAGGTAAAGATGCAGCAATGAGGGCAGTCATCTGACCCTTGCTGTCCCACGAGCCTCTTCCCATAACCCTTGTTCCTCCCCCGCTCCCCAATTGCCAGCAAGCAGCTTCTGAAGTTTGTCCGCTGAAAAACTAACCATAGCCTCTACATAGTTTAGCGCTTCTCTGCTAAACTGCCTTTAAATATTGCAGCAGCTTTGGTTAGCTTTTTAGCTGGCAAACTTCAGAAGCTGCTTGCCAGCTAAAAAGCTAACCAAACAGCAACGGTGAACACAAGACATGAAAACCTACCTCCTAATGATGCCAGAGTTTATCCCCTTCCCACAAATAGCCCCATGCACAGACTTGGCTCCCAAACTAATGCGGACTTCACTCCCAAACCGTAGCGAGAACAATTTTCTAGAGGACTAAATTTAGCATGGATTTGAGCTATTTGGTCTGCATGTAGCCTGGTTTGGGGGCTTTGCATGGGGATGCTTCTGGCTGAATTTGGATACGATTCAGACTTTATAGTGCATGGGGATGCGATCCTAGTGCATTTTGAATCTGGCTTCTTAATAAGACAGACTATTCAGCAAGGTGTGATCATGGCTTCAGAGTGGTGGAGACTGGCATTTCTGAAGGCTTCTGGCACAAAGCATTCTCCCTCCCTTTAAGTAACCATTCCTTGCAGAGAATGCCTATTGTTACTGCAATGAGAGCTTTATTTAAAAATGAGATTCCTTATTTGGAAGACAGTGGGCTGAATTCTGTTTTGCCACCTCAGCATTCTTTCATTCTCATCCATCTATAGTCTGTTTGGTTGAGATTTTAGGGTGTTTCCGCACAGGCACTAAGAAGACATCTAAAGACACAAGACATATTAGACTCACATAAAAACTTACCATCCCCATTGAAGGCTGGATCCGGGACTCTTTGTGGAGGCTGCTTCTGCACTCTGGCACACAAGACCCGTTCTTAATCGGGTCTTGCCGCTGAAGAATTTGGCCTCCAGGAAGACCTCACAAATTAGGTCTTCCATCCGGCCCCTCGCCTCGATCCAGTCGGAAGCAGGATGCGCTGGTGGCCGCCATCTTGGGAAGGGCAGAAGCAGGCCAGTCTGCCTCCTTCTGCCCTTCTCCCGTGTGGCACGTGCTGCCGGAAACGTGCGGTGACTGGCAGCTGCATGCTCCAGTCCCACGGCTGCAGGGGTGGCGTCAGTGGCGTGGGAGGCCAGATGCCCTTTGGAATAGGTGCTGTGGCCATCTGATCCAGCCTTCCCACATGTGTGTGGATGCACAGGAGGTTTCCGAGGATCTGTCCCTATTTGGGACGGATCCTCGGGAGGTCAGATTGTCGAGAAACGGATTTTCCTGCTCTTGACTCCCTGTAAACAGCCTTGTGAGGCATTGTGATTGGCTCTCCATCCTGAAGGTCACACCTACCATCCATTCTATTAGTCACTGATATACCTGTCCTCCATGAATTTGTCCAACTCTTTTTATCCAGTATGGTGGCTGTCACCACCTTTCTTGATGTTAATTCTATATGTTGATGACTGTCTGGGTGAAAAAAAAATACTTCCCCTTGTTAGCCCTAGTGTACACCCCTTGTTCTTTTGTTAAGTGATAGAGAAAAAATAATTTTTCTTTATCCATCTTTTCCACTCCAGACATGATTTTATATGCTCCATGTTATATGCTCATGTTACCCAGAAAAACTCTGGCAGCGGTTTATGGCTGCAACATTTCATCGTAAAATATATCAAGATGCTATAGAATGTACCCAAATGATCTTGCTATTGTTATTCAGAACACCATCTTTTGTTTTGCTTTATAAAATGTAATTGTTGCATGTAATGTAAGTGAAACTTGAGATTTATTTCTCTGGATGCTAATTTCCGTTGTGTGTGGTGAAAAATAGTTACACTACATGATATGAAAAACTGGGTTAATTTTTCTTTAACCTTCAATCCATTTCATGCCGTCAGCTAATAACTTTCATCATGATTTGTTGTTTTTTTTGCATCAGGCTGCTGATGAGCTAAATGAGCTTTACATTAAGAATTAATCTAGAAACAGAATCAATACACTATACATCTTCTGAACTTATCACCAGACTGAGGCCATGAGTAGAACCGGCATAGTGTCATATGCATCATGAATCTACTTATCCCTCTGTCTTGTGCGTAATATATTTGACATGCATGCTTGGGAAACAGGCCTTGTCGTTCCTTTGTTTTGTTATGGGCATTGGTAGCTGACTAGTTGGATCAGCCAGAAGAATTTGCAAAATTCCTATGGTTTTCAGAATGGGGACCTTCCAGATGAGAATAATGTTTTTCATTTTATCTGTGAGAAAAGGAATGGAGGAAAAGCTGGAGCTTAACAATGAAGGAGGGTGGAGAGGAGAAAAACATAGGGCTTGTCCCCAAGGAATAAAAAGTCTGCCAAGACTCTCCTTTTGCCTCTGAGCGTCCCCAAGCCAGGGTTTTTAGCGAGGTTCCAGCGCTACAAAACGTGGAAATCGCGCGACAAAATACATGCACTTTAAACAACTCTTCCAGCGCTCTTTCTGTAAGTCGCGGGTTTTCCTCGCTACATTTACCTTGAGGACGCTGCGTGGCAAAAGGGGGGGGGATTGCTTGCTTGCACACACAGCCAAAAAGCATTCACACATCTGAGAAATGCAGCAGGTTCACTTCCTTTCCTTTGTAAAAAGAGCCAGAATTGCTCAGAATGGCAACATTGTTTTCAAGGGAAGCCTTAAAAGAGAATGAGCGAAGGATCGCGCTCCCGATCCTGCAGCCTTTTCTAACAGAGAACAAAGTGAAAGTAACTGCTGAAAGTGAATGAAAGTGACTAAGAATGAGCGCTCATATGCTTTGCTAGAGGCAGGAAGCAGTTTCAAGAGACGGAGATCCGGCGATTTTTCCTTTTAACAAGAGAGGGGGCGGGGGGGGGGGAATGCCTGGAAAGAGAAAACTGCTACCACGGGGACGGAAAGTCCGTTTAGATCGCGGCTGCCAGGGGGACGCTTATTCTGGAAGTGGAGGGGACTTTTAAAGTCAGCTATAACAGAGTGACTGCAGAGGAATCCGAGAGGGGCTAATAAGTCTTTTGGGGATTCAGCCATAGTGTCCTATCTTGGAAGTAATTTAAGTGCAAGGCTGTGGTTGCACCTTCACTTTAAAGATTCTTCAGTCCACCTTCTGATCACAACACTCACAACCCAGTCCTGTCAATGAATAAGGGAAACAAATGTTTCCTTTCATTCATCACCATGAATATTGATTTCCTTTCTTGTTTCCCCCTGTTTCAAGGCAGTCTCTGCCATTTTTATAACAAAGCCACTATTATAACAAAACAAAAAAAAATGGGGGGGGAGATTGGTCTTTAAAGAAGCTCTACTGTCTTGAAAACATGGAAAGAAAGTTGTGCTAGGGTGAATACAAAATGGAGGGGGAGTATGAACAAACGGTAAATTAAAAGGGCTGCCAAAGGACTCCATGTTCTGATGTGGTGGCAGATAAATATGGAGGGTGCGGTTTGAATTTCTGGCCCTAACAAAGTAATAGTTTGAAGAATAGACCAGTGTCCAATTGCACGGCAAGAGGTTTTAGTGAGGGGAGGAGATAGGGGAGGAAAGAAAATGGGGTTTCTCTGTGCCAAGCATGGAAGAATGAAGGGTGGGAATAAGCAAGTCAATTTTGACTCTGAAATCATACTGCGTGCTCATTTGCAGAGAAGTCAGATTATCTTTGATGTGTCGGAATGTGACCTTAGTTTGCTTTCAGCAACTTTAGTCCACAAAAGGTACAGAATTTTTAAATGGATTATATACCGTGTTGGAATGTGGCCTATCTGTTTTATTTGTGGACTTTTCACCCTCTATTTTGACTTTCCAGGTCCAAAACAGATAGATATGAAAAGTTTGATTATTGTCATCAGAAGATGGACTTAGGAACATTTAAAGTGAAGGTGTGATCACAGCCTGAGAATGAACTCTTGCTTACTAGGAGCCTTCCTTCCAAATGCTGGTACAGTCTAAGGGAAGCCCTGAACAAGGTCTCCCTTAGCTCCTGTTTGCACTTACCTGTCTGAAGCAGTTCCAGCCAGTCCAGGGGAAGTCCATCTTCATGCCACACTAGATCCACTGACCTGGAACATTCAGGAGCTCCCTCCATTTGCCCTGATCATTGTTAGCTGTAGACAGGCAAAAGCTTGTCCAAGCTTCTCCAGGAACAGCTGATGAGCTCCTGGTCACAGTGTTTGCACCCTCTTCTGGGTGTGAATCGAGTGGGTGGGGCAGGGCAGGGCAGGGCACCATGGCCTGACCAGACATCACAACTGTGGTCACACTCAATATTTAATCCAGGTTCAGTCCACTTTCAGAGAGAGAGAAGACATCAGTGAAGTGACAAGCTCTTTTCTTTATGTGTTAAACAACTCAGAAAATTCACCATTGGGATAGATAATGTGGGGAAAAAATTACTGCTCACTTTGCTGATGTGTTCTCTTGCTCTGAAGGTGGACTGAAGCTGGATTAAACCTTAGGTGTGACCACAGGCCACAAATGTAAAATATAAATAGACTAATCACCTTAAAGGAACTCGGGCTGGAATTAACCGAAATCAAAATAGTCCTGTTCAGGCCACTTTAGTTCAGAAAAGAAACAAAAATGGGTTTTTAATTATTATTTTTTTTTGTCAGAACTCTCAGACCTGAAAACATATGGAATCTGATAAAAAGCCATGTCTTTCTCTGCCCTTTATGTTCCCATTTCTGTTTTTGTGATATACATTTCTTATATCAGCTGACAGTATTACCAGCAAAAGTTAGTTGCTATGTGTTGATCTATCAAATCTTTAAATAGTTTTTTTTAGGTGTCTACAGAAGATGAAGGTGGCTTTGAGCACATGTGTCTTGGGTACTATTAGATAATTTTTCATGTTAGTTTATAGCTGAAGCAGGGACTCATAAGTGGAAAAAACAAACTGTTTTTAAAGACAACTAATGTTTAAATAGAACCAGCAACTCAAGACTTGCTATATGTCCTGGAAGATAATTATTTTCTCCAATTACCACAATCTATTGCTTTCCAATCTATAACTTTACTTAAACAGTCAGAAGTGATCCTAAGTGGAACTGAAAATACTGTGTACACAGAGTTTTTTAAAGTATGTTTTTGTAATTTGTAGAAGTATTCTGTCATAGGAAACATGCAGGAGTTAATAGTAGATGTAAATACAGAAGCAGCATATGTGCAGATGATGTGGTATTTACCAAAATCACAGTGTATGGGCTCATCCACATAGCAAGGCGATTGCGAGGTGAAAGCTATTTTGCCTTGCAAGCATCCGCATGCAAAGCCCTAAATCAGGTTTACAGTGGAATAAAATCCTCTAATTCAAAATACCCCCCCCTTTATAACTGTACTCACCCCAAAGTAGGGTGCAAGAACGGGTTATAAAGGGGGAATGGGGACACTCAGGGATTACGATTGCAACATTAGTTGGCGGGAATTTGCTGTCCCTGCCGCTAAGGCTATGATGGCAACTGTCCTCCCTTTCGCTAAAATCCTCGCTAAAATCCCGTCCTTTGCCTTGCATGCTTCCTGGCTACAAGGCAGACTTGTAGCCAGCAAGTATGCAAAGCAAACGGCAGGATTTTAGCAAGGATTTTAGTGTAGTGAAAGCTCCGTGTCTGCCTCCTTTCTCCCTGTCAGTTGGGGGCGTGTGCAAAAGGAGGCAGACACAGAGCTTTCACCACGCTAAAAATCCTCGCTAAAATGCTGCCGTTTGCTCTGCATACTTGTTGGCTACAAGTCTGCCTTGTAGCCAGGAAGCATGCAAGGCAAAGGACAGGATTTTAGCGTGGTGAAACCTCCATGTCTGCCTCCTTTTCCACATACCTGTGTTGCCTGTTTCCTACAGGTAATTTATCTTGTTTGGATTTTTGGTTTACTGCTATGATGGGGTCACTTCACATTTTGTAGGTAACCTCATCATAACCCCACATTTTTGCCCTAAAAGTGCTTTTATCTGTTGCTGGAAAAGCCAGCCTTGTAGCATGTTTTCCAGCTTTAGCACTTTTTAGAGACACACTTACCTGTCTGGATGGACCAGCAATCAGAACTCCGTCCAGCACGCATGTGTGGAGACTGAAATAGCCTCCTGGGACCTCTCTTTGGCTATATCGGCTTGTGGAAAGGAGGTCCTAATACACTTGGCTAGTGCAGAATCATCTTAGGCCACATTTAAACCGGGGGTGGGGTGGGATTATAGTCCATTATGGCACCACTCTGGTGGGTTTGTTTTGCATATCTAAGGCAATCCCCTATAGCCCCAGGGAAAAGCAAAAGCACTAGAAACTATTGCTATAAAATCTGATGCTGGTTGCAGCTTTTCTAGGACTTTTTAACCTTTTGGACAGAGCCACCATCATAGTGCTCTCCACCAAACATGTGTGGAAACAAACATCTGTGCATGCACTGTTTGCCAATGTGCACATCTGGTCATTCGGTACAGGCCAAATACCTGGATGTGTACTTCAGTAAAACATACAAAGCCAATGCTGTCAGGTTAGGAAGGGATAATGGCAGGGGACCAATATCCAAGGTTATCCCTTGCTACTAGGCAATTTAGTTGCTGTCTGGTGACAGCCTTAGTCTTTTTCACAGACCCTTGTTGTTTGGCTAACACGAAACTATGTCCCTCTATTTCAAAGTATCTTTCCAAGTTAATTACTGTCAGCCAAGAGCCCAGCAATGTTTATGTGCAGTTAGGATTTTTAGTTTTAGTGTACCTTACTTTATAGTTACTTGTATTGAACAGACTTGACAATTGACATCCATGCCCCTAATTTGGAGAGGTAATTCTGGAACCCATCTGTTGTAAGTAAACCATCTCACTCACTGTTCACTCCATAGGCCAGTTTCTCCTTTCGTTCAGTAGCAAGAAAGCTTACTCCTGTCCAGAGTGGTCTGTTTTACAGCTTGTTTTTAAAAACTCCTTGTTTGCAATTCAAATTAGCCTCGTGAACCTTCACACTTCATAGCGCTGCAGACATGGGCAACATGCTTTAGCCCTCAGCTGTGGATCCTGATATGTGACTTATGTTTTCTGGCCATAGCCTTATGGTTACTTGGCTAATTTTGCCTTCTCTTCTTGTCTTTTCCCCAAAGATTCAAGGAAGCAAACATTATTCCCCTCCTTCGGCCATATTTATGCCGTACAGCAACTGTCAGGCATATGGAATGTAGATTTCTGAGTGGTTTTCCATGCCCTTTTTCTGAGAAGATGTTAAGAGATCACATTTGTGACCTTTGACTTTTTAGGCATCTGTTCTGCTTCCGAACTGTGTCTGTTTCCTGTTTTGGAGGTTGGTTATTATCACAGTACTTTTTGAAGGGACCAGTATTATTTCTTGGTATTAATTTTGTTTTTAAAAGATCCCTTGTGGAAGATATTTTTTTTCTCCCTCAGCATCTAATTGCATTGTGTTGGCTTCTGCCTCGTGGTCTAGCAATTGTTCCAGCATGCAGTTTTTCATTTCTTATCTTCACTTTAAAGCCCCAGAACGGTTGTTATATTTTGCTGATGGGAAATGGATAGAGGAGGGCAGATATAGACTTTGGATCTCTTTCTGTTCTATATTGGGAGTGTTTTCATTTTTTGTTGGTTTAATGTTTTTACTGTTTTAAAGACTGTGAATAATGCACCTGACAAATTAAAGTCTGCCTCTTAATATCTTCAGCCCAGATTTTCTCCTTAGTTGGTCATGTCCCATCTACACAGACTCAGGGCAATGCACTGTTGGTGGTGTAATTCTGGTATAAATTACTATGTTAGTGTGAAATTTCCATCTGCCAGTGCAGCAGAATTCAAAAGCTAATCCCATTCTCTTTGAGTGCGTGGTAAATCTGTGGGATTTTAATAAAAGCAAGCAAAATCAGGAATCTGAGTCACTTTTTATGCTATATAATTGAAAAATTCTATCATCACCATTAAGCTACACATTAGGTGAGAGATTATGAACAAATAAGCAGTCTGATTCTGGGTCATACCAAAGGTCCACTTAGCACTTTGAGTCCATCATCCATACACCCTTGGGAAGCTTACAAGCAGGATGAAATAATTACAGCCATTCTTTGTTTGTCTCTGAGCATCCAATTATAGAAAGTATGTTTCCTCTGAATATGGAAAAGGTATTTCTGGATATCTGAACTAATTGTTGCCAGTGGACTATTTTTCACAAATATATCTGATTATTTACAGCTAGCGATCATCCAGAGAACTGTTCTTCAGCCTCCTTTGTGCTCAATTGCATGAGCTTCAGCCAATACAAACATTTATCAATATAGAGCAATTATGATTGGTGGTCGTGCCAGACTTGCTAATCATATGCAAATTTTAGGATGTATGAATTAAACCATTCCATTCAGATATTCTGATGTGGGGGCATTTGGAAGTAACTGGTAACTGTGATTGGCAACAACTTTCTACTTCCTTGGCGCTGCTAAGGTAGGGTGGGCTCATGTACTGTAGTCTTGCTAAAAAAAAAGTGCTAAAAAAAACTATTGTGGAAAATCCAGCCCTGGTATAACAAGATTTCAGCAATAACACTTCTTAGAGATGGACTTACCTTCCTGAGCAGAAGAGTAATCAGAATTCTGTCCAGCACGGATTTCTGGAAGCTGAAACAGCCAGCCGCACATGCATGGAGGCAGTCACAGACACACCTAGGAATTCAACCGCAGCCAGATTACCCAGATCACACGTGATCAAAATGCAGAAAGACAGCACTGAGGTCAGCACTGTTAGGATAGAAAGCAATACTAGTGATGGAGCAACACTCTGCATTATTGCTTTCTATTGGTATATTGGGCTGCTGTCTGGGAACAGCCTTACATTCAGGGGCACTACCTGCAACCCGCAGCCAACATTTCCTGGCATGAAGGAGCTAGCAATAAAAAATGAATGAATGAATGAATACAAATGAGGAATAAGGCATAGGCACAGTAGGAAGACCTGCCTCCATCCTCTGATGTAAGTTATCATTGCACATGACTTTTGGCAACTGATCTGAGTGAGTGGACATGAGTCTTCAGGTTCTTCTACCTCTTTGATTTTTCTTCTATCCCATGGCCTCAGTCTACATGCTGCGTCTACCAGAATAATAATGTTCAGTGAAAGGAGGTTCTTCTGTTTGTTCTTTGTCTATGTCAGTATAGATATTCTCCTTTTCCTGCATGGATGGCACTCAAGCTCTGTGATCCAGGATGTGGTGGAGTGCTTTTCACTTTGTTTTTGTATCCAGCTCTCCCACACTCAAAGAGCTCGCATATGTGAAGAAACCAATGCCATACAGCTTGGAGATAATGCAGATCCCCTCCCCCTTTCCTCTCCCTGTCACTAGCATCTATGTTTGACATCTCCATTTTTAGAATTGGGAAAAAATGTGTCTGCATTTATTCTTTGGAACACTGGTTCCTCCCCCCCCCTTTCTTTCTAATGCAGGACAGCTTCTGTATTATAAGACCACCTATGTACAATAAATGCTGCAGTCTATTATTGCCATGTTTAAACAGTTTACAAGAAGAATACCACACCGAGGCACTAAAGCAGCTTAATATTTTCAGTGGCAATATAAAACTTTTTATAAGCTCATGAAGACAGTACTTCGGATCATTTTTATGAGAAAGCAACATGATGAGCTACAGTGCTTTGATGATGCACGATGCAGAAAGCGATGTTTCCCTTACGCTGGTTTCCATTTCCACTGAAACAACAAAAGAGGCACTTCTCTGCTAATTCACATACTCTGCTAAAAGCCACTGGTCCTAATGAAGCCCTCTTCACCCTGCATTTAGTTCAGTTTGATTTGCAGATGTGCCATACCCCAATGGAATGCCAATTAAGTGGATTTGGCCTGGCAGGAGGAAGTGAAAGGGGGCGGGGGGACTTATTCACACCCTTGCCTGCTCTCTTTCGCCTCACCATTCTTAGCAGTAAGTCCAGTGCATGGATATCGCAGCTATATCTGAAAGCTTAGGTTCACAGAAGAAACCTGGAACACGGCATAACAGCCCCAAAACTGCTACAAATGAGGCAATGGATTTCCCACTTCACTTCAGTACTGTGTAAATCCCATGAAAGACTCACAGAAGTAAGGCTGCCTCCAGATGGCAAAAGACAATCATGAGATATCTAAAGAAGATCCCACAATAGTCTCCAGTTGCCCCCACCAAAGGCAATTGAGGGCTCCCCTTTGGGGATTTTCAAACACAATTTGCCTGGAGTTAAGATCAGGGATGAAGACCAGTTACCCAGTACTTACCTCCATTTCCTCCCTATACCCACTCTCCAGTTTTGCCATCAACCCCTGTGCTTCCATAGAATCATCAAATTATGATGTTGAAAGGGACTCTAGGGTCGAGTCCACCCCCGTGCTCAATGCAGGATTTCCTAAACCAGCCCAGAAAGATGTAAGTAGGGGTGTGCATGAATGCAGTTTTCATGATTCGATTCGATTCGATTAAAATTCAATATCCATAAATTCAATTCGATTCAAATCTTTAAAATTTGCATTTGACCAAATTCTATTTGAATTAAACAAATTCAAATCTATTTGTTTGACTTTTTGATTTGAATTTGCACTTACAAATGTCAACAACATTCATATGTGCCCGTACGCATCCATACATATCCCTATGCATCCCTTAGTTATCCTGTGTGCAACCTATTTTCATCCTGTATGGATTCGTACAAATGTGTACGGATGTGGGAAAGATGGGTACATGCAAGTATGCATCGTGTACAAGCCCATACATATGCAAATGTCAGGATAATTTGAATGAATAGATCTGGAATTTGAAATTCATTTGAATTTTTAAATTCAAATTTATGGACATTCAATTTGTATTTTTTGAATGTTGAAATTCATACATTCAATTGGATTTTGGATACCTTTGAATATTTGTGGACACCCCTAGATGTAAGTCAACCCTCTGGTTGAAGAACTCCAGTGAAGGAGAACCCACTACCTCCTGTGTCTTTGCTCTGATTTGGTGGGCAAGCATTTGAAGCACTCACTAGAAGTGTTCTTCTGCTTTTTCTTGTCCAGGACCCTTCAGAACCCGAAGGGTGTCAAATAAGATTAACTGGGATCTGTATCTGTACCCAGATGCTGGTCAGTATTTCTGGTCTAGGAGAAACTGATCTCTGCAACCACCTCTTTGGTCTGTTTTCTTTTCTTCTGGAACTGCTCCTAGTGTCAATCACTTTGCGTTGACATCTTAGTACACTTCCTGCCCATGTTCTTTCTCTACCCCAATGTTTAGATGAAAGTGGAAAATCTGTATGAATGGAATTCCATGCAAAGGGAACAGAAACTGTTGGAAAAACTGTGTATAAAAATGAATTTGAAACTGCTTGACTATCTCCATCCCTGTATTTACAGAACTGACTGCTCTGTCCTCCAAAGAAACGGTTATTTGAATGAAGTACCACTATCCGATATGGCGATGTCCAGGAACACACCATCTTGCAGCATTTGTTTAGCCTAGAATGAAGGGGAAAACTGATCATTGCTGCACTTATTTAATGCCATTATTTTGGTTTTGTATCGGCTGGTAACTCTGAGCTTGGTCTTTACTCTGTTTGGTTCTTTATGAGAATTGATGGCATTTTGCTTCCAATCCATAATAAAGAACTCAAGTGGAAATGAATGTCACTTCTTGATGCAAACAACTGTCACCTTGAGGCTAGTGAAACTGATAACCATAAGTGTTTTTGAGCATCTTGCGTAAAGCGCCTGCTTAATATGCAACAAGTCTTTCTTGAACGTTTTTCCCCCCCTAACCTAAATAGATAAAATGTTCATGGGCTAATTATAATTTTAACTCAACTTTGTTTCCAGTCCAAATATTTTATCTGTGTTTATAAATGGGAGGCTTTGAGAGGGTAATGTGTGCAGACCAATTGATGCTCCTGCTTCACAGATTGCAAAGATGAAGTAGGAGATATAAAAGGATTAAAGTTAAACTAGAGGTAAATTCCTGAAAGCAAACAAAGGCATAGGGGGTGGATGGGAAATGCTAGCAACTTTCAAGGTTAAATGGACTTGTTATTCTAAGAGCTAAATGGGTTTTAAGTCTCTAATTCGGCTTCCATCATCCCTGCTAGGCAAGAGGTTCAGACAGCCCTCCCAATATAAAAATTCCTTTTGGGCCTTGAGCTGGATGTACACACTAAGCTCCCTTATCTGCCACATTTATTGAATAAATAATTAAATTTACTTGAATAAAAGATGATTTTTTTCTGCATATTCTTCCCTTGAGAAAGATGATTATGCAGCTTCCTCAGTTAGCCCTCTTCAAACAGTGTAGAAGCAATAGAGAGAAAAAGTTTCCTCCCCACTTTTTGGAAAGCTACTTCCTATTCACACAACTAACTTCCTACATTATAAATGCAGCTTGGGCAAAGTCATACAGCATTCTAGATAAATTATGCAGGATGCTAGATAAACCAAGCAGAGATATGGAGCAAAGGACATGTCATGCATGCAGAAAAGTTCCGGTTTTATTTTCTGGAATCCTTGGCCGAATGGATCCAATAGCAGATAATGGAAAAGGTCTCTTGTTTGAAATCTTGGAAAGCTGCTGACTCAGGGACTGAATTTTCACTTACTGTAACAGGGTCCCCTTGTCATCACATGAAAGTGCCTGCTGCCCCAACAGGCCTTTCTGCACTTGTCCACCTGATCAAAATGGGGGTAGCTCCAAGATGGTGTACCTGTACCTCATGGGGTCATTTCCTCACCAGAAACAGCTCTGTGTGTCCCAGAGTTCCATGGGACATTAATGTGCTCGACTCCTATACTAACACTGGAGCCAGTAAGACTCCAGATGCACCATTTGCATGTCTTCCAGCACATGCGCACTGACATGGTGTGTCATCTGGTTGCCCTGGTGATGCTGCTGCGCAGGTGTGCTAGTGCCAGCACTGGTGTTTGAATACAGCTGCCGTCTGGGCAGCCATCCACATTGCAGGTAAGTTAAGGAAGGTTTAGGTAGGTTTTTTATGTTCTAAGCATCCACAAGTGCAGATGCTTAGAGCATAGTAGCGCTATGCCTCCTATTTGACTTCACCCAGAGTCTCCATTTTTGGTAGCAGCTGTGTGTCTTTGAAGTGACTGTGTGAGCTATTTTCTGGTGTGATTGCTCCACAGTAAGGAATGAAAAGATAGGACTTTTGCTTCGCCCATATGTATTTGCTTTACATTTAGACATTTTCAGTGCAATGACTATAAATTAAAAGTTGCTAGTATTTTGGTGGCAAATGTTTGTCTCCCAAAGGCTCCATCTTAGCAATAAAGAACGGAAGAAGCGTGAGAGTCACTGACTGACTGACTGCAAGCAAAGAAGGACTTTATCACATGAACTTTATAGTTTTCAATTAGAAATTATTGCATCCTTTCTACAGCCTATTAACTTATTAGTTTTGAAGCTTGAAATGCCACAATAATCTGTACCATCTTTAATTTAAAACAGGGAATAAAAGTGTTTTCTAAAGAACGTTTGAATCTTATTGAAGGATAATAAAACACTTCTATTTTCATGAGAGGAACAGGAGATTTTCTATTTCAGAGAACCTTCTTTAGTAGTAGGGATAGTTTAAAGAAATGGGACTTGCAATGGTGTAGATTGCTCCTATTTAAGATTTCAGCATAGCCAGGGATGCTTCACTCTATACATATTCTATAATCTTTCTCCACTTGGCTTTCCCCAAGAGAATTTGTAGCTTTAGAACATGCTTGTTCCACACTGAAGTGTTTGTAGATCAGTCCTCCTCCCCGCCCTCTTTTAATATTCTTGTTATTTTCTCCTGGCCATATTAAGATCAGGACTAGATGACATTTGGAACTATCCCGGAAGTCTCCTACTTGATCCTTTCTACACTGGGCTTTATTCTGGATTAAATCCCAGAATAAGAATTTGCTGTCCACCTTAATATTAAAAAAGGAAAGAAGGTAAAAGGCATTAGAAAACTAAAAATTGAAAGCACTTGTACCCTCTGACGTCACCCCACCTCAGCTGAGGGTGTACTGCTCAAGACCTCGGAACTTTCAGCCTAGAAGTACACTTGAGCTTTATTTTTATATGTAATCATATTTGTGTTTGTACTGTATTTTCCGGCGTATAAGACGACTGGGCGTATAAGACGACCCCCAACTTTCCAGTTAAAATATAGAGTTTGGGATATACTTGCTGTATAAGAAAACAACACCCGGCGTATAAGACAACCCCTGACTTTTGAGAATATTTTCTTGGGTTAAAAAGTAGTCTTATACGCTAGAAAATACAGTATATGTATATGGTAGTGCTGTTTTAAAACAGCCTCAAAGCTTACCATTTCACCCTTGCCTAGGCTGGTGCCATCCTCTCTCCTGTTTCCCCTTTAAATAACAAAAATGGAGAAACACCTCTGGCTGCAGAGAGGCTAGAATTAACACTTTCACTCTCTTAAAGCAAACAGGAACTGATTCTTCTGCGATCCCTTTCAGTTGCCTTCAATAATAAATACTTCAGACAGAGCTTATTTAATTCAAACATAAACTGCTGTTTTATTAAATACACTTCATTCAATAAATAAAAAAATATTTAAAATATCAATCTTGTTTCTCTGTCTGATTACCAATCCACATTAATAAGGATTCTCCCTGGCTAAACTCCCTCCCCAGGCCAAAGAACCTGGATCTAGTATTATTATTTTTTTCCTGAAAGGAACAATTCAAAGCACATGAACTGTTCAAACACAAGAATAAGCACTAGAACAATTTTTCCCTCTTTGGCACTGCCTTTTATGTGCCTTGGCCTCTTCCTATTGGCCTCTTCCTGGGCTACTTCACCCCCCTTTCTCCAGACTATTCTAATGAACTCCTCCCATTGCTTACCTTACCTTACAGTTACATTACTAATAAACATACTTACCAGTAATGTGTCATCACATACCCCATAGGTGAAATTCCATTCTTTCTTTGCCTTTTTCCATGCATACCATTGCTCTGTGTTATGAAGGGGTTCAGGGGCTGCCGTTCATATGCTAGAGCAGACTATGGCAAGTCCCCACCCTCCATAGACCACTTTGGTCATGATCACACCTTGCTGAAATAGTTTGTCTTATTAAGAAAAAGGGATTTAAAATGCACTAACTCCAATCACACACAATATCTGATAATCCTTCCTCAGTTCATGCTTCCTTCCTTCCTTCCTTCCTTCCTTCCTTCCTTCCTTCCTTCCTTCCTTCCTTCCTCTCTCATTATTCAAGGCAAGCTTTAATTTTAACTGTGACATTTCTCTTGTGAACAACATTTAATGTAGATTTATTTCTTGCTATTTTAGAACGAGGGTAGGCTGTTAGATTACTTCACGTTTCCTAACTCATTACATCCCAAAGGTGATGCTGCTTTGTAATACAGCAACCTTTTTAATGGTATAATACTGAGTGCAAACCTGACTGAACTTGCAAGCAGAAATGAGTTTTGCAGCCTTTGCCTGAGCCCTTAGTGAATATCTGTCCACTTCATAGAACCAGGCGAGAAGATAAGTGGTGCCAGTCTCAGCTCAGGAGCAAACCAAATGCGGAATAGCAGGGGTGTTATAGGTCAAGACTGAGATGCACTGGCAGAACTCTGTGGGAACACTTTGGTAGCATCTGCTAACACTGCTATTTTTAACTAAGGCTTTCAATTTTGTATTTATTTTAGTAAACAGAATTCCCTCCATATTCTGAAAGGAGCTCTAAGGGAAATTTTCTATGCTTTTCCTGTATTAAACAGGCACTGCAGAAAGTCAGTTTAATAATGTCACATATACCCCAGTGATGGAACGCAAAGGTCCCAATGCATACCTTATCCTTGATTTCCTAGGAATAAAGGTCACTAGAGACTGCTAGCATTTTCTAGTAGTTAGAATACAGGATTACAAGGCTGGCAGACCGAGGCCTAAATCTTTTATTGTCCAGGGATAATCACTGGGTGACCTTTAGCCATTGCTTGCCTTCACCCTAAATTACCTTACAGGGTTGTTGTGAGAATAAAATGGAGAAGGATAGAATAAAGAAAAGGCAGGATATGAATGCCAATATACAAATGCAGTACGGCCGACTCCACTCCCTCAGCTGTCAGGTAATCGTAGCTTCATCAGGCTATGTGACAGGTCTCCTTCCCAGATGATCACTACCAGCACTGTAAATTTAAAAACTGGTGTCTTGCGCATGGCTTGGTTTCCTCCTCCTCTCCTTTTCTCCCTTTGTGCTTCATGTCTTTTCAACTGTGACACAGAGGCCAGGAACTGCCTTACTGCTAATATGATCATTGTAAGCTGCTCTGGGAATCTTTTCAGCTGGAGAGCAGAGTAAAAACCCATTTGTAAAAATAAATATCCCTTCATATCTCTATAACTAGGAAAATAGTGTTCTAAAGCAGATTTCACTCAATCTAAGGTACTGAAGACTAGAGATGGCTTATAGCTAATAGGAAAAAACTAGATCCAAGTAAGGCTGTGTCCAGGCATAACAACAGGGGTAGTCTTGTGGTTAGGGAGCCAGACTATTATCTGGGAATAGCAGGTTTGATTCCACACTCCCCCATGAAGCCAGCTGGGTAACCTTTGGCTAGTCATAGCTCTCTTTGAGATCTCAAAGCCCCACCTACCTCACAGTGTGTTCTGTTGTGGGGAGAAGAATAGAAAGCTTTGTCAGCCACTTTGAGTCCCCTTAAGTGGGTGAGAAAAGCAGGGTAGAAAAGCCAACTCTTCTTCTTCTGCAGAGGCACTTTTGTGGTTCTTGTGTCCAAGCCTTCTCTAATTCACCTTTTCTCACACAGAATGTTTGGGGAAGAGGGAAGAGCAGACTGATTTGTGAACAATCCTGTCTCAGGGCCTTCTCTAAGTTTCCCCAGTTTTGGCTACTTCTGGCCACATCTACATGCAAAGAAAAATCCATAAAAAATCTTCTTTTGCCTCTGAGTGTCTCCATGCAGAGCTTTACTCCAGGCTTCCAGAGCCACAAAGGAGGAAAATCCATGGCAGAACCCCCCACCCCCTTTAAACAAGACTACCTGTACACTTTTTGGAAGCTGCGGGTTTTCCTGGGAGCATGGAGACATTTTCTCCACATCTTCTCCCATACAGTATTCCACTGAATTTTTAGGCATTTTTGATCCTTGCAGAAGAACTGGCTGTCAGAATCTGCTGCCTGCATTCTGCTCTTTCAGCGCTCAAGCAGAGAGCTCCGAACTGTCACATAATAACTGTCACAAGTTATTATCCCCCTCTACTCTACCTTGGACAGACCTCATCTGGAGTACAGTGTCCAGTTCTGGTCACCCCAGTTTAAAAAAGACACTGACAAGCTGGAGCAGGTTCAAAGGAGAGCTACCAAGATGGTGAACGGTCTGCAAACCATGTCCTATGAGGAACGGCTTAAGGAACTAGGAATGTTTAGTCTAACAAAAAGAAGACTGAGAGGAGACATGATAGCTGTCTACAAATACCTCAAGGATTGCCACAAGGCAGAGGGATCAGCCCTGTTCTCACTCTCTCAAGGAAGGACTAGAAACAATGGGGTGAAACTGCAGGGGAAAAGATTTAGTTTAGATGTTAGGAAAAAATTTCTAACAGTAAGAGTGATCAACCAGTGGAACAGGCTGCCACGGGAGGTGGTTGGTTCCCCTTCGATGGAGGTCTTCAAGCAGAGACTGGACAGCCATCTGTCTGAGATGGTTTAGGAGATCCTGCCTTGAGCAGGGGGTTGGACTCGATGACCCAGGAGGTCCCCTCCAACTCTACCATTCTATGATTCTATGATTCTATGATTCTATGATTCATTGTTTCACTTTGGAGGGGGAGAGAGACTTTGTGCTTGCTAACAGGGAAAGGTGATACTATCATTATCATTACCAGGGAGATTGTTTCTCAGCAAGCAAATCTCTCTCTCCCCCTTCTAATAACACAGCTTCCGAAGTGAAACAAAGTTTCAGTTTGCAGGTCTGGTTCTGTCCTAATCAGCTGCCATTAGGTGAATGTAGGCAGCTGAATTTGACAGCTGAAGGGAGCCTGCTTTCATTTTGCTTGTAACTATGTTACAAGCATTAGCTATAGAGAGAGCTAGCTGCTTTCATTTGAGGTTTTAACTCTTGGCAGCCAAGTAAAGGGATCATCTCTGTTGTGTTCTGGAGGTTCAATTGAGGTTTTTGCCTGTCATCGCTGCAGCGGACGGGGGGTTGGGGTGGGGGAAAAAGGATGCGGGCTCACAAAAAGCAGCTTGCATGGAGCTAGGAAAGTACGTTTTAAATCTGCGTTGGCCCAAACCACATGGGGATCTTTATTTCATATTACAACCCGCATTTATAAAATCCGATACAAGAGGGAAGCAAAAAGAGACCATGGAGATGCGCCCTCTGATCACAGCCTAAGAATACTGGGTATGGTAATAAGAACAGAATAGACTTGGGACTAGGGATATGCACAAATGGTTTTTGTTTCTGTTTCTGCATTTGATTCATATTGAATCGAATGTAAGGAAAATTGCATTCATTCGAATAAATCCCCTTCAGATGTGTATACTTCGATATGAGTGTATTCATAGAAATTCGTAGAAATATCCTATATGAACACATACGTATCCGATAAGAATCTGTATGTATCTGATCCCTATCTGATACTTATCCTGTAATATATCCACAATGAATCCACTTTGAATCCACTCTCAAACCATGTTGAATTCACTTTGGATCCATTGCAGATGTGACTGGCACAGTCAGTTTTCCACCTCACCATTTCATGAATGTTCCGAAACATCCGTATTCTTACGAATGTCAATGTACAAAGGTTGTAACATTTGATTCATATACAAATGTCCAAATTTATCTGGATTCATATGAATAACAAATGTTATGAATATTCGTGCACATCCCTACTTGGGGCCCTTTCTTCACTGGGACTTATCCTGGAATAAGGGCTGCCATCTGCATGACAGTCCAGACTAGGGGCCTATTCGCACTTGACCTTTTTCTGGAGTATATCTCAAGATAGGGGTCTGTGGTCCTCATGCTAATGCAGACTCTGGCAGACCTCACTTTGGGCCCACTGAAGCCTGCACTAGCATATGGACAGCAAGTCCCTGTTCCAGGATATATTCCAGAATAAAGCTAAGTGCGAATAGGCTCCAGAGCAGGCCCCAGGCCTCTTTTAGGCTGCGTCAGTGTATGGACTCTTGTTAGTCCAGTATACCAGGCAATGAAAAATTGGTCTTTTGGCAACAGTGAGAGTGCAGCTCTTGCATTTCACTTGTTCATTAGTCAGTTTACAAGGAGCAGAATTATAATTCAACACAATACAAACATCAGACTATACAAAGGATTGATCCCAATATACACCTAAGAACAGCCCTAAGTGTATAAGTGCCAGAGCACAGATCAGCTTTTAGCTCTGTATCTCTGACACAGAAGAAAGTTCTATAACACAGCAAAGCTGCTTTGGGAACTCAGTGCAATGAAGAAAGGCAACACAATCCAATGCATTTTAGATACATTTGGAGAACATGGCCAGATAAAAGGATTATCTAACTCAAGGGAAGAGAATATGAGGAATTGTGAGGCGCAATTACGTCTTTCAGGGCAAATTGAAGGAAAAGCAATATAGCTTTGGTCCAACAAAGTTTTGGGTAGTGTAAACAGAGGCTCATGTTCTACTCTGGCCTGCAAAGTCAGATTTGGACTACTATTTTTAGGTTTGCTTAACACATATTAAAACAAATGTGTAAAATAAAAAAAATGGGGAAACTACAGTAAGGGAAATTGTATTACTACAAGAACGTGGAGCATTGTAGCTATTCTCAGTATGTTTTAAACACACATATCCAACAATATCTTGGAAAATGCAATAGATTATTTGTCCTACTCAAAAGACACAGGCTGGTGAACTTCTGGGATGCATTGGGCATCTGCACCTTGTGACACCTGATGCACCAGGAATCTATTCAGCCCTTCCCTAAGTGCTGGTAAGTGCAATCAGTGGGATCACCTTGGTGTGGCAATGGGCATGCATGATGCCATTGCTGCAGTGACTGGCCTGTGTGGCATGCAACTGCGTCTGCCCAGAAGAGGTGCAAACAGAGCCATGCCACTAGCTGGTGGCTAGTATAGCTGTAGAGCACATTTTTGCTCTACAGATATATGTGCATGGGGTGCTCCAGAATGTGTAGACTCACTTCTAGGATAGTGCATGTGCTCCATGTGGAAGCAGGCTCTGGCTGTCCCATCAGAACAATTGTGGAAAGGCCTTGTTATGCTTCTGTGTAAAGTCAGAAGTTCTAAAAGAAAACTTCTCAGTGTAGTTTCAAAATGTATTAGCCCTGGCTGGGTGGAGCTGTGAGAACACCCCCATAGCTGGATACGTTCTGGTACATTCCAAATCTCTACTGAGAGAAAGTTTACTGAGAGAGGGAAAGAAGGCAAGGCCTGTGTTCTCAGCGTTAAAGGCAGATCCAAGTAAGGCTGTGTCCAGACATAACAAAAGGGGTAGTCTTGTGGTTAGGGAACAGGATTCTTATCTGGGAATATCAGATTTGATTCTGCACACCTCCATCAAGCCAACTGAGTGACCTTGGGCTAGTCACAGCTCTCTTCTGAGCTCTCACAGCCTCACCCATCTCACAGGGTATCTGTTGTGGGGCGAAGAATAGAAAAGTTTTGTCAGCCACTTTGAGTCCCATTAAATGGGTGAGAAAATCAGGGTAGAAAAGCCAACTAGGCCCAATCCCCAAAAGACTTATTAGCCCCTCTCGGCTTCCTCTGCCATCACTCTGTTATAGCTGACTTTAAAAGTCCCCTCCACTTCCGGAATAAGCGTCCCCATGGTAGCCGCGATCTAAACGGACTTTTGGTCCCCAAGGAAGCCTGTTTCCTTTCCCCGCATCTTCCCCCCGCCCCCTCTCTTGTTAAAAGGAAAAATAGCCAGATCCCGTCTCCTGAAACGGCTTCCCGCCCCTAGCAAAGGCAGATGATCGCTCATTCATTCACTTTCAGCACTTACTTTCACTCAGTTCTCTGTTAGAAAAGGCTTTCTGCCCCAGCAAAGTCAGCGGCTGCAGCCATCGGCAGCGCGATCCTTCACTCATTCTCTTTTAAGGCTTTCACAGATCACTTGATAACAATGTTGCAATTCTGAGCAATTCTGGCTCTTTTTACAAAGGAAAGGAAGCGAACCTGCTGCATTTCTCAGATGTGTGAATACTTTTTGGCTGTGTGTGCAGGCAAGCAATCCCCGCCCCTTTTGCCACGGAGCGTCCTCAAGGCAGATATAGCGAGCAAAACCCGCGAATCGCCGAAAGAGCGCTGGAACTCTTCTTTAAAGTGCACATATTTTATCGCGGGTGTCTCACTTTCCTAAGCTCCCTAAGCGCCTTGTAAAGCCTGGCATGGGGCCGCTCAGAGGCAAAAGAAGAGTTCCAGCAGACTTTCAATTGCTTGGGGACAGGGCCCTACTCCTCCTCCTTCACTGTCCATAAGGGTTTTCTTGGTAAGGGAACTGGAGGGTTGTTCCATTTCTCCAGTGGATTACTTTTGATCAAAACTCTCCAGTGTGCTCATCTCGGGTGGCCCTGCACAACACACCTCATAGCTTCATTGAGGTACACAAGCCTTCTGCCATGAAAAGACAGTGATCCATGGAGGAAAAATGTTTTTTTTTAAGTAAATAGTTATTATTTTTTCGTGTTCCCTGATTCCCTCATTGTTTTTAATTCCTTAAGACTCCCCCCCCTCCATACAATTTAGCTGCTCCAACCAGAGTTTGAGAATTTGGTTTTTTTAAAAAAACATTTTTTCTTTTTGTTCATCAGTTTAGGTGAAAATATCACCGCAGTATACCTGTTTCCTGCCCCCAGTGGCTAGAAAGACAGCTGGGTGAGAGTGGGTTTGAATGGTGCTCTTCTTCCCTGCGTTCTGGTTCCAAATGCAATTTCAACAGCTGCATTGTCTGCAAAAACAATTTTGTAAAAGAGATATGTGAAACCTCACATAATGTGTCACTCTGCTCTGAGTTAACTTGGCACAGATTTTTAATTTTGTAGTGCAGAGTACACTTGAGTGCTGTCCAAGGCCCACAGCCATGAAGCATCTTGTCTCTGCACATAAATATTCAAGAGTAGGTTATTTTCTTTTTATGCTACAGAAGGTAGATAAAATTGTTTCCATGTTTGTCTTAATTCCAAAAAACTTATTTACTTTTATAGATGACAAAAGGCTATTATTTAATGGTTAGCGCTCAGTAAGATAAAGAGCAAACATTTCAGGGAAGGGCTTGATAACTTTTTACAGAATTTGCAGTCTATTGGATTTATAAGGATTTAGGCATTTTCCAAACATGCATATTTACTCAGCAGACCATGGTAGCTTCTAAGGAATCATTATGGTCTATGAGCTAAATATGTCTTTTAGGCACTCTTGTAGAAGACTGAAAACTTTTTTTTAAAAAAAAGAGTAAATAATTCTGAGTTGAAAACTTAAAACAGGCACATTTTTCAAAGGAGAGAAAAGAGAATATTGTTAGAATGTATTCACATTTCATATACCAATGGAAACTTCATTTCTCAGTGTGACTAAGGGGTTTGCCACAATATAGTTTGCAGTAGGAAACTCATGTGTAGCTAGCAGATAGTACTTGAGCCCAGTTCAAGGTCCTAATGTTAACTTATAAGGGCCTAAATGGCTTGGGGCCCAAATATCACCCCTCATCCGTGTCTGGCACAAGTGGCAAGACACAATTTCAGGATCTTCTTTAGATCCTGTGATTGCCTCTTGTAATCTGGAGGTGCCATTGCTTGCAGAAGTGGATCTTCAACTTACCTGGTGTCTGCTGGCGCTTCATTATAATCCCACTTTTTAACAACCCAGAAGTCAGCCATGCACCTGCCCACTTTCTTTTGTTGTTTTGCGTGCTTGACTGGTTTCTGTGATGTCCCAGGTAAATTAATAATGAAATAGGCTGGCAGACACATATGTAACCATCACTATAATGGGTTATTACTTCACTAATCCAGGATAATATTGAGAATGCTGCAAGTGCATCTGATTACAGTCCTGGGAAAATCATGAATTTAGCCCGTATCTGGAATCTCTGTGACCATGACTGGCATCCATTGGATTGTATTAACCAGAGGAGAAGACAGGTGCTTCACTCTGATGTGGATGTAAGAACACAGAAACATAAGAGGACCTCTGCTGGATAAGGCCACAGCCCATCTAGTCCAGCCTACAGTCTCCCACAGTGGTCCACAAATTGCTTCTGAGCAATTAAAAGCAGAAGATGAAGGCAAAACATTCACCTGCTCTCAACTCCCTGCAAATGGCTTTAAAGGCACTCTGCCATTCTGTTCAACGTGGAGGAAGTCCCTAGGCATTCATTCTGTAACAGATGCAAAATCTTCATTCTTTTTTCTCCCTTCAGAAAATCCCCAGACTCTTGATCAATTGACTAGAGATTTGCAGCAGTAAACCAATTAAATGTTCTGTTGAACCTGAATTGAGGATTCACCAGCGTTCTGCTTGTGAGGCCACAATCCTTGCCCTCCTCACTGCATATTATCATGCCATATGCTTAGTAACACTTCTAAAACACTTAGGCCGCATCCCCACGACGTCGTTATCTCGAATTCAAAACGTTTTGATTTCGGGCCGTGCACACGTCACTTTGGCTTAATGCGGTATTTCCGTGATAAACCACGTTATCCCGATTTGAAATAAATCCTGATCTCAACAGGTCTCACTCCGGAACATGCCCTTGACACGTGTTTAATTTTTTACTGTGTGGACAGTATCGTTCTGGGATGAGATTCAGTATTAAGGCTGTCCCGCCCCCCCAATCGCACTGTAACCAATGGCTGAACGTATTAGAAGCACGTCATGTTTAGGGTTTCCTTCATTGAAAAAATCCACCCTCAAACACCCACTATAAACCTCCAGTCCTTAAAGATACATTGTATTGCTGTAAGCACTTCACACCTTAAAAAATGTTGCAATTTTGCGCAATTTCAGGCCTTTGAAGGTTCGGAACTTTAAACAGGGAAAGGAAAACCCTGGAGCCTGTATTTTAAAAGCTGTGGCCCTCCTCCCCCCTTCTTTGCCATTGCTGCTGCTCCTGTGCAGCAGCAAAGTGACCATTCATTTTCTTTATCAGCCGCTTTGAGCCCCCTTCAGAGGCTACTTTACTTCTGCCTGTGGTTACACCTAAGGTTTAATCCAGTTTCAGTTCACACCGTGGTTTCATTGAAAGAATCCAGCTACGATTCAGTGGCGGCTCCGGAGGACTTCCTCCCGTCCCTTCGCCAGGCGGCAAAGCCGAGCCGGCCGGGGGCCGCTTCCCTCTCCACGCGACCTTTTCCTTCACTGTCACCCCCCGACGGCCCCGCGCGGCCCCGGCCTTTTCTCTCTTCCCGGAGGGAAGAGGTGAGCAAGGAGAGCCCCCTTTGCCCTCTCCCGCGGAGGGCACACTGCGCCCGCCCACCCGCCCGCCGCCTCTCGGCTCTCCTCCTTTTCCAGCGGTGGCCGCTTTTCTCACCCATTCAAGGGGACTCAAGGCAGCTGATCAACCTTCTGTTCTTCTCCCACAACAGACACCCCGCGAGGCAGGTGGGTGGGGGGAGGAAGGAAGGAAGGAAGGAAGGAAGGAAGAAGGATGCACTTGCTGAAGTTGGCCTTTCTAACCCGCGTTTCTCACCCATTTAACGGGCTCAAAGTGGCTGACAAAGCTTTTCTATTCTCCCCACACCAGACACCTTGTGAGGTGGGGGGGGCTGTGAGAGCTCAGAAGAGAGCTGTGACTAGCCCAAGGTCCCCCAGCTGCTTCCATGGAGGAGGAGGAGGAAGAAGAGTTGGCTTTTATACCCTGTTTTTCTCACCCATTTAAGGTGACTCAAAGAGGCTGACAAAGCTTCCATTCTTCACCCCACAACAGATGCCCTGTAAGAGCTGTGACTAGCCCAAGGCCACTGAGCTGGCTTCACGGAGGAGGAGGAAGAAGAGTTGGCTTTTTTACCCCACTTTTCTCACCCATTTAAGGAGGCTCAAAGCTGCTGACAAACCTTCTGTTCTCCTCCCCACACCCTGTGAGAGCTCAGAAGAGAGCTGTGACTAGCCCAAGGTCCCCCAGCTGCTTCCATGGAGGAGGAGGAGGAAGAAGAGTTGGCTTTTATACCCTGTTTTTCTCACCCATTTAAGGTGACTCAAAGAGGCTGACAAAGCTTCCATTCTTCACCCCACAACAGATGCCCTGTAAGAGCTGTGACTAGCCCAAGGCCACTGAGCTGGCTTCACGGAGGAGGAGGAAGAAGAGTTGGCTTTTTTACCCCACTTTTCTCACCCATTTAAGGAGGCTCAAAGCTGCTGACAAACCTTCTGTTCTCCTCCCCACACCCTGTGAGAGCTCAGAAGAGAGCCATGACTAGGAAGGAAGGAGGGAGGGAAGGAAGGAAGAAGGAACCACAGCCATATGCCTCTTTAATATTTAAAGCCCCTCAGCTGTATTACTTCCTTTCATTAAAATTGCGGAAATTCGCAACATTTTTTTAAGAGAGTGAGCTGGTTCCTTCGCTACAGTGTAACGGAAAGGAAAGCCCGTCCCCCGGGAACTTTCGCAGCCTGGGGAACTTTCTCCCCACTCTCTGCAGCGCCAGAATGGACGGACGGAAGGATGGATGGATGGATGGATGGAGAGCCTTCCCCTCTGCGCCCGCTTGCTCGGCGCCCCGATGGCAGGAATCCCCGGAGCAGAGGGGGTCTACCCCCAGCTGATGAGCGGCAGAAGGGCGCCCGGGGATGGTGGGGGAGACCATCTGGGGAAGGCAGGCAGGCAGGCAGGCAGGAAGGCAGGAAGGAAGGAGGGAAGGAGGGAGGGAAGGAGGGAAGGAAGAAGGAACCACAGCCATATGCCTCTTTAATATTTAAAGCCCCTCAGCTGTATTTTTTAAGAGAGTGAGCTGTCAGTGTAAGGGAAAGGAAAGTGTAAGGGAAAGGAAAGCCCGTCCCCCAGGAACTTTCGCAGCCTGGGGAACTTTCTCCCCGCTCTCTGCAGCGCAAGAATGGACGGACGGAAGGATGGATGGATGGATGGATGGATGGATGGATGGATGGATGGATGGATGGATGGATGGATGGATGGATGGAGAGCCTTCCCCTCTGCGCCCGCTTGCTCGGCGCCCCGATGGCAGGAATCCCCGGAGCAGAGGGGGTCTACCCCCAGCTGATGAGCGGCAGAAGGGCGCCCAGGGATGGTGGGGGAGACCATCTGGAGAAGGCAGGCAGGCAGGCAGGAAGTAAGGAAGGGGATCCCCGACAAAGCATAGATGACGCAAAGGGAGGGATCACCAATCAAAGAGAGGGGGTGGGCCCAATTGACTCGCAATGATGCTGCCCGTGGAGTCTCCGAAGACTCAATCCGAGTTAACGCTGGAATCGTATGCCCTCCAAACCAGGTTAAACTGCAAAACGTGTAGCCGGATTTATCGCAGATCAGTTGTTTCGGATTTGTTAAACTGAATTAACGCATGCCATGGGGATGCGGCCTTAGAGAGCTGAATTTCTGACATTTGCCATTTTGAGGTAAAATTCTGTTGCAGAGACCATACAGGATCCACACAACAACAAAAAGCCCTGACCCTTATTTCTCTCATTTATAACTATCTGACTATAACGAGATAGTCAGAAACATAAACCGTGTCCCCATGCAAGCTGTTTGCCTTGGAATAGACACACTTGGGACCAGGAGCGGGTCTGAGATCAAATCTCGCCCATCCCCATGCTATTCCCAGTGATGCGTGCTGGGTGCAGGCTCAGTGTGGCTACAGCTATCCCCATGCAAGCTGCACCACACCCTGGCATGGGGGAGCAGCACTCCCTCCTCTCTGCCCCCTCTCACCTCACTGGAAGCCGGATCATTGTCAGCCCACCCCTGTGCCAACCAGCTGCAAATGCTGCATCCCCCTTCCCTTATTGGCACAGAAAGCGAGGACTGGGCTGGGAGGCACAGAAAAAAAATTTAAATTAAGTTTAACAAATTTTAAAATAATTTTCAAAACCCAAAGCTGCTACGAGGGTTAGCAGCAGTTGGGCGGTTGAGCAGTTTTGTGAACCTCCACTCCACTGGGAACCATGAGAATGCCCAGCAAGCTTAAAAGGGAGAAAATTAAGCCATTACCATGATCGCCTTGGCGATCAGGAAACGAGGCGGAATATTTGCCATGGAAAGGGGGCAAAAATTGAGCCATTATTCCAAAAAATCTCAGCAGTTGTGATCTCCAATGCACAGGGCAGGAATGGCAAGCACACCCCACCTCCCAATGACGTGAGCGCCAATCTCCTCCCTGAATATCCTGGGACCATCCCCATGTGCAGGCTCGGCTTGCTATGCAATGTGTGCAGGACCCCCAAAACATGCCCAGACTTTTTTTCCCCGGGTACCAAATGTGGCCCTGGTCTGGCACAGTTTAGGGTGATTTGGTCCATGGAAATTGGACTGAATAAAAATGCATGTGGACACCCCTTGCCAAACCCAATTTTGGTACTGGACCAAACATGCACAGGGATATGCCCATAGCGAATATATTATAAAAGTTGTAGGTTAAAGCCTGCCTTTATTAAGGAATAACAATACAACACTTGTCTTCATAAAGCCATCAAATTAGTCCTATGTTACGAAGCAAACCTATGACTCTCTAGTAATTTTGGTAACCATGGAACTTTCTTCAGTGATATAGAACATACAGCAGTTACCATAGATACCTGGGGAGATAAATGCTTGGTTTTCAAAGGAGTTTGCTATGTAGCTTTGAAGGTAAGGTAATGACCAGGGAAGCCTATTAGGGAATATAGTTGATGGACTGTAATCTTCCTTGCTTTCTTCTCATCATAATGAGATCCATTCTCTTGCACAAGAATTTAATGCTATAGATAACCAAATATATTAAAGTCTGGTTTGTTCCAGGAAAAAGAGTGAAAATTGTAAACAAGCTTCCTATGGAAGAAAAATTATATAATTAATAGCATAAATAGTCAAATGTCATATGGAAACACTTAACAACGAAAAGGTAAGATAAATGTGTTGGCTCCTCTGTGTTGAATATTCATCATAAACTTTGCACAGCTGCATTTCAAAATGCTAAGTGCTGTTATTTTACATAAAACAGGATTATGTGTCTAGTTTATTTTTCATGTTCATTCTGTAACTTATGTGCTGAACAAGCGATTGCAAGTCAGCACAATAAATCTTGCTTTCCTATTTTCAGGTAGGCATTTTTCTCCTGACCTTGTAATCATAATAGCAAATGGCAAGTGATTTGTAGAGGATTACCATTTTAAAACAATAAACAGTAACAGGCAAAGAAACATGAGCAAAATAGGAGTTTGAGAGGTAACTGCTTTGGATTTCATCTTTGTCGCTGTCTTGATGCAGTGATGCAGAAAGAAGGTGGCTGTTCTGATACTCCTTTACTGTTGAACATTGAAGGAGCAATTTAGACTGTCTTTACCATCATTTCCCCATGAATGAAATGGGAATAGTTCTTTCTCCTTCTCTCAACAGTCACAGAAACTGTTCACAGATACAGTTAATATCATTTTCCTTTTGAAAGTGCAGATCTGCACTCTTATTTTATGTGTTACTTTGTGTCACTGGAAACAGTATTCTGACTTTGAGACTTTGAGGTAGCCTTATATTTCAAAGTCAAATCAAATCAAAAAACCATAAAACACAAGACACTAAAATATAAGTCACCAGCAGCACTGAAACATGTGCTAGTTCTTAAAATTTGGTGTATCTAAGTGCAGTAAAGGTGATCTTTGTAACAAGTGCTCTTTGTAACAAGGGTGAACCAGTCTGGTCTTGTGGTTAGAGTGCTGGGATCATCTCTTGTAGTCACTGGGTTTGATTCTGCACTCCTCTGTGAAACCAGCTGGGTGACCCTGGGCTAGTCGCAACTTTCTTTCTGAGTTCTCATGGTCCCACCTACCTCACAGGGTGTCTGTTGTGGGGAGAAAAATAGGAAGCTTTGTCAGCTGCTTTGAGTGCCCTTAAATGGGGAAGAAAAACAGGGTAGAACTCCTGCCCTTCCTGTTCTTCCTCCTCCTTCCACAAAATAACATATGGAGTGATCGTTAATATCAAAGTTCTGAGTGAAGAGGTATATCGCACTGAAAGGTATAAAATATTGATATCAGACGTACTTCAGGTTGCATTTACACTATACCTCCTCAGGTCAAACTGAATCCTTCTGAAGCTTCAGCCTACCCTTTCCTAATGTAGACCTTTGGAAGAAAGTGTACACTGTGATTCCTGTCTGCACTGGACTGTCCCCCTACTTGAAACACAGAGTGGGGGCTCTCCTACCCTCATTATCTCCACTCCCTATCCCTTATGTAGGGCTGTTCAATCACTGAAACAATATACGCCTCTGCTGATCTCCCATCATATGTATCTTCACACATTCACATCTTTGCATGTTCCCACCTTTGGGATTCTCCTCCAACCTCCAGATTTTGCCACTGAAATGGTCCCCCTGTGGCTACAAAAGTTCCTCATGGTGGCATGGGGCTGCCCTGGAACAGCTATCCTAAGTCCAGATGTTCTTGTTCTGGAGAAGTTGGGCCATTCTAGCAGCCAGCTGGGAACTGTTCCCTTGGAAACAGCCCCAGTTGGAACGGTCCAGGCCAGATAAAGTTGACAAGACCTATTGTCTTCAACAATTTTTAATTTGGCAGTGGAATCTATAGTTACATATATATTTAAAAATAATCAACTTCAGGTGAAAAATACAGGTAGACGAGGAAGTGGAGGAGGAGGAGCTGGCTTTTCTACCCCACTTTTCTCACCCATTTAAGGGGACTCCAAGTGGCTGACACTGCTGCCTATTCTTCTCCCCAAAACAGAACACCCTGTGAGGTGAGTGGCGCCAGGAGAGCTCAGAAGAGAGTTGTGACTATCCCAAGGTCATCCAGCTGGCTTGATGGAGGAGTGTGGAATCAAACCTAGTATTCAAGAGTCTGGCTCCCGAACCACGAGACCAAACTGACTAAAAAAGGAGGTAAAAATAATATAATTTGCAAATGGTATACCTCTAGCACTTAGAGCAATTGATGGCAAGGTCATGAAACTGCATGAAGTTTTAAAATTAATGGAACAGGCTACAGGTCTGAACAATCAGAACAAATGCATTGGTATGTACCAATGCAAGACAGAAAAACGAGAGAAACAAGGCTGTGAGTGGAGAGAGATAATGAAAGGAATGAATAAATGGGCAAGCATGATATTGATGATGCTAGGTAGAATAGCCACCCCGGAAAGGGGTTAGCCCACTCATTTCTTTCCCAACTCCCCAAATTCCTCCTATCCCTCCGCTGGAAGAAATAAAAGTATTAATGGAGAATCTGTGGGTAATGATCCAGCTCAGTTGCTCCTGAATAGTTTTTCAGAGCAAATAAAGAATTATGAATCCTTAATAACATTGTTAATATGGAAATAACAATTGTGAAAGACTGAAAGATCCAAAAAGTTGGAAACTTTAAAATTGGTATAGACATTTATGGGAAATGATTACATATATATAAAAAGAAAATGTTCATTACTAAGGGGAATTATTTTAAGGAAAAATTGAAGCAACTAATACTATGGACAAACCTTTTGGACTCACCTGGACACATGGGTTAAATCATTATTATTATTATTATTATTATTATTATTATTATTATTATTATTATTATTATTATTATTATTATTATTATTATTATTATTATTATTATTATTATTATTAAAATGTACATAGCGCTGTACAGACTACAAACTTGAATAACAGTACAGTAACAGGAAACATAAAGAAAAGTTAAAATTACTAGAACAGTAAGATTGAAATAATACATAATATAAATATAAATATATTAGAATAAACCAGGTGAAGAAGAAGATCACTTGTCGGGGCCAAAGGCCATAGAGAATAAAAATGTTTTTAGTTGAGATTTAAAGGCTTGCAAGGAGGTTAAGGAGCGAAGATGGATGGGAAGACGGTTCCATAAATAAGGGGTGATAAGAGAGAAAGAACAGAGACGAGACCAGGCAATGGGGACCAGGGGTAAGGAGAGACGACAGGAATGGGAGGATCGTAGTGCACGGGAGGGAGTATGGACAGAAATTAGGGAGGAAAGGTAGGTGGGAGCCAAAGAATGAAGGGCTTTAAAGGTTAGGGTTAAGAGTTTAAATTGAATACGGTAAGAAAGGGGAAGCCAATGCAAGGATTTTAAAAGAGGGGTAATGTGAGAGAAGCGACCAGATTGAAAAATAAGTCTAGCCACGTAGTATTGAGCGGAAATTAAAGGTTGAAGATGGGAAAGAGGGAGGCCGACTAGAAGGAGATTACAGTAGTCAAGCCTGGAGAAAACTAGGGCATGAATGAGAATCTTAGCAGAAGTGAAGGAGAGAAAAGAACGAATCTTGGAAATGTTGAACAAAAAGAAACGGCAGGATTTAGCTAGAGAGTCTATCTGTGGTTGAAAGGATAAAGAGGAATCAAACAGAAACCCAAGATTGTGTGCTAGGGGAACGGGAGAAATAGGAAAATTGTTAACTTTAATGGAAAAGTCTGAGGGTGGGATAGAGGAGGAGGCAGAGGATGGACGGAAGATTAAAAGTTGAGTTTTGGACATGTTCAGTTTGAGATGATGATCACACATCCAAATTAGAGACAGCTTCGAGGCAAGAAGAAATATGATTAGCTACACCAGGGGAGAGATCATGAACAGAGAGATAGATCTGGGTGTCGTCAGCGTAAAGATGGTATTGAAAGCCAGGTGAGCTAAGGAGCTGACCGAGGGAAGAGGTATAAAGAGAAAAAAGCAAAGGACAAAGAACAGAACCCTGGGGGACACCAGTGACAAGAAGGAATGAAGAGAACTTGACCACCAACAGAAACCTTGAAAGAGCGATCGGAAAGATAAGAGGAAAACCAGGATAGTACAGCGTCCTGAAAGCCAAAGCCACGAAGAGAATCTAATAGTAAGGTGTGATCAACAGTGTCAAAAGCAGCAGAGAGGTCAAGTAGAATAAGAACGGAAAAAGGCCTTTGGACTTGGCCAAGAGAAGGTCGTTAGTGATTTTGGTCAAGGCAGTTTCAGTGGAGTGAAGAGGACGAAAACCAAATTGAAATGGGTCAAAAGTGGAAGAAGAGGTAAGAAAGTCAAGACAGCGGGAATAAACTACACGCTCAAGTACTTTGGAGAAAAAAGGTAGCAGTGAAATTGGACGATAATTGGAGAGAGAGACTGGGTCAAGAGAGGGTTTTTTAAGAAGTGGGACAATAGATAAAAATAAGTATATATTAATTTAGTATTGAATTGCTGTTATACCTTTATAAACTGTTTTGTTCCTAAACAATGTTGTATATTTTTATTATGAGTGAATCGTTCTCTTGTTGTTGTACCTATGGAAGCAAATTAAGTCTCTGATGTTGATTCAGAGCTTATATGCACTTGCTGGTGGACCAGAGGCATTTCCGCACTGAATCGCGTTCGAAACGGAACGCGTTCAGGCGGAAAGCTTAAGCCAGCTTCGGGCGCTTTCCCCGTTCACACACAGACGCGCCAGAACGCGTGTAAACGCGTTCCGGAGCGTCTGGGTGCGAATGCTCAAAGCGCCCGAAGCTGGCTTAGCCGGCAAACACCGGCAAGGGGCGCGATGACAGCCGCGGAGGCAGATCGACAATCAGCTGTTTGACAAACAGCTGATTGTCAAAGCCGCGCGGCGTCGGAGGCGCGCCGGCAGCCATTCGGGAGACAGAAGAAGCGCGAACGCTTCTTCTCCCGAACGGCTGCGGGCGGCTCGTCCGCGTTGGAACGCGTGTAGAGCACTTCGAAGTGCTCTACATTTCGAACGCGGAAAAGACAGCTGCGGACACGTCGGAACGCAAGCCGCGCGCGGCCAATGCGGATGACGTGTCCTCAGCTGTCTTTTCCGCGTTCCGTTCAGCCCCGTGCGAAAACGTCTCAGATCATGGAGTATACCTTGGAGTATATGAGAGAGGTCCTGCCTCCTCATGGTATGCTCTGTCTACATAGGATGGAGCACATCCTGGGGCGTTTTCACACTTCCCTTCCTGTCACATGGATGGGAAAGGAGCATGATCACCTAACATTGTATTAATGTGAGCACTAGTCACTAACAGCCCACGCCCCACACGATTCATCATTCACCTATGATAAGTCTGGGGGCCGGTACTCTTCTGGGCATCACCATCTTGAGTGCAGTGCCTTCCCTGACTGTGCATGTGTCAGCAACATCACTATGGCAATGCTAACACTCTGCGCAGTCACATCAGGAGGACAGCAGAGCTGCCAGCACACTTGTGCAGCAGCTCCATTGACCTCTCTGTCCAGCAGAGGTGCAGATAGTCATTGCTGGACACTTAAGTAAGTTTTTGATTTTGTGCTCCACAGCTAGTTGATATTTAGTCAACTTCTGGGCAGACAGGAGGCATTTCTATGTTGTAAACACCTCCTGTAAGTGCAATTGCACTTGCCCAGATGGGAATTGGTTCCCGGTCTGGTCTACCAGTAGCCCTCTTTTTTGAGGTTTATTGGCATCTGTAACAATCTGTGTATTACTGCAAGTTTTTCCTTTATTATGCTTTCTTCAGAGACATCAGGAATATATACTATATATGTCTCTATTCCCATACTACTGACTGAGGAAAAACATAGCTAATACACAAAATATATCCAAATCCTGTATCAGGTCTATTTCTATGAAAAAAACAACACCCAAGATATGGAGGCCATATGATAGGCATACTTTAATAGTTTCATTACTTTAAATGTACTTTGGCCATGGTCACACCTAAGGTTTAATCCAGCTCCAGTCCACTTTCAGAGCGATAGAACACATCAGCAAAGTGGCCAGTCATTTTCTTTCCATATTATCCATCCCAAAGGTGAAATTTCGGAGTTATTTAACACTGAAAGAAAATAGATTGTCACTTTGCTCATGTATTCTATCACTCTGAAAGTAGACTGAAGCTGAATTAAACATGAAGTGTGACCACAGCCTTTGCTAATGATTGTTATACAGTTGTCTTCCAGTTCTCATGTTTTTTAAAGAAATGTGAGCTTTGTGTATTTGCAATGGATGGTTAATGCTATATGAGGGCAAAACACGTATTTCCACATTGGTGCTGGTGACTGACTCTTTTCTGAGACCCCATTCACACTTAATTTTTAATCCATCTTGAGTCCACTTTTGGAGTGAGAAGACAGATCAGCAAAGTGACAGCTTTCTGTCAGCATTATCTAATACAGAAAACTCATTTTTGGTTAATATAATATCGAAAGAAAATAACTAGCCATTTTGCTGATGTGTTCTCTCATTCTGAATTTGGACTGAACCTGGATTAAAATTTAGATGTGAATGCAGGCTGAGTGTTTTTTTTAGGGGGGAATTTGAAAAAATTGCAACTTATAGTCCCTTCCTTTTCATAAATTTTGATAACTATGGCAATATGGTGGAATGGAAGACACACAAATTAGGATGGATTACTGCAAATAACCATAAATAAAATGAACTTAAATGAAGACACAAGAGATTTACTTTTGTGAAAATGATCCATTCCAAGCAATTAGTTGGCATTAGGTGGACTTCTTTACATTGCAGTCTGTGATCCTTTTCAAAAGGGTGGTTAATGCACAAAAGCATCAATTCAACTGTAACATGTCAGGAGTTTCAGACCTGTAACCTTGGAAGTTAGATGCACAGTGTTCTTATTTTTAATTTTGAAGTTTATTTGACAAGCTAATTAAACCACTTTGTTTAATAAATCAACCTTAATTAGGGAACACTAATCATATTTAAGTTCATTGTTAAGTGGCACAGTTTAGACAAAGCAAGGAATAAACTGAGAAGAGCATGTGCCTGGAACTCCTTAATAATCAATGCCTGTGCTTCATGAGAAACACAACTGTTTATAAATGATAATAAAATTTGGAATGTAAATAATTTCAAACAACTGAGTGGCTGTGTTTACCTCATTAACGAGGCATAATGGTGTACAATCTGGAATACAAGGAGAGAGATTAGGATGACAGAATACATTTCCTAGCATTTTTAATATGGGTCAGTTAGTAATGGAGCATTAATCTTTGCAGGCAGAAGCTCTAAAGTGTTGCTGAGGCTGTTTTTATTAATTCTGTTTTGTCTTCAGGCAATAATTCAGCAAGTTAGTTTTAAATCTGAACACTCATTTATAAATCTAGCAATTCAGGTGTTGGTGTTAAGATTTATTTATTGCTTTGCTAATCTTTATCAGTATTCCTTGTAAAGCTAGAGATTCTAGAAAGGCCTTCAGGGGAGTTATATGCTGATTTACAACAGCAGAGGATCTGATCATTTTTCTTATCACATACCAATCTCTCTTCCTACATATAGTTTTACCAATTCTATTCATGTCATGGGTGCCAGCATGGTCAAGCAAAAGGAGAAATTGGTCTTCTATTGCAATCTTTGGTTCCTGATTTAATTATTCTCCCTCCCCTCAGCTTCTGTTCCAAGTTGGGTGATAACTATAATTTCTCTACATGTTATTCATTTTGATATATTGCCTGCTGGACTAATAGTTTGTGCCCAGGAAATGCATAGCCAATACATAAACTCCATGGTACCATACCTGGGTGGAAAATACTGTATCCCTGGTAGAACAATGTAAAAGAGTCCAGTTTATTATTCTGTTTTTTCAAATAAGCTCTCTTCTGACATTATTTTTTTAAAAAAACATTTATTTACTAAGAATGTGAGATGGATGGTATCTCTGTTTCAGTCACCACTTTCAACTCATGGAATATGACTGCGCTCCAATCTGCACGTGGCCCAGTAATTCACACTGCATCTGCACTTAAAGGAGCTGTTTCTTAACCAGAGATAGCACCTTCTACATGGGAACATTCCCTGCTTGAACTGTGTGTGGTGCAGGTTTAAGTGCACCATGTGTGCACTTACCTTGCATTAGTACTGGAGCTGGAGCTGGTAAGGCTCTGGATGAAGCATTTGTACCTCTTCTGGTGCTGGAGAGGCATGTGATGTGATGTGCAGGTGTGCTGACATGTCCTGTCACACTGTTGCCCCAGTGCCACATGGCAGAGATGTGCACAAATGTTTGTAACATTTGAAATTCGTATGAACTGGTCAAATTCAGATATTCAAATTTGAATTTGAATTTGGCAGTTTGAAGATCGATGTTTGAGGTCTGTTCACACTTAGGCCTCTGGATGAGAATTAAGACAGCCCTGGGACAGAACATTCGCTCTGTGGGCCAGGTGGTTCCATCTAATTGCACACCTCCACATTCTGTCCCAACTTGGCCCCAGCCATCCCAGGGCTGTCTGGCCGGGAGAGCATTTGCACTCTCCCTGCCGGACAGCTCTGGAGTCTCGCCCCGGGCTGTTGCCATTGGGCCGTATCGGCCCGCAGGCTGGCAGTCCCTTTTGGGGATGGGGTGAGATCGGGCCAGGGCTGTCCCGGGGTTCTGCTGGTTGCCGCCAATCTGCTGTTTAGTAAAGAAATCTCTTAAACCAACCTTACACCTCTTGAAGTGTGTCTCGCCCCTTCACTGTAAATATTTAGGCTACCCCCAGATGACCAAAGAGGCAATATAGGATCTGAACAAGAGGAGAACAGCATACCCTAATTTACCTGTGTGTCTGGGGATCAGCCTGCTGGGAACCACCTCCTTTCATTTGTTGTTTCTTATACTCTTGGCTGGCTGCTGGCCAACAGATATGCTGCCTAACAGATGCATAAGAAAGAGAGTTTAAAATGGGAAAGTCAACACTATTGATGGATTTCCTGCGACAGCATTCCAATTGGCACTACAATGGGAATGTCTTGGGTATATCTGGCATTCCCAATATAATACTAAGAGGATCATGGGGTTTTATCACATATACTGTAGAGGCAGCACACTTCTTTACCTTGGCCTTTGGCTGAAGAAATAGTTTCCCCTCCCTTTTCAGGCACTTTTTGTTATTGCTGTAGTCAGAAAATTTTTATATTGTTTAATATTGTTTTTATTGTAAGCCATCCTGATACTTCTGAATAGAAAAACAAACAAATAAATATTGGTCTTTTTGTGGTCTGGGGATATATTAAGGAACTGCCCCAGAGCAAGTAATTGGCATGAACACTGAATGTAGAGATATTGCATACAATATTTTTTATACTGCTTCTTCCCAAAGTAGTTGCCTTACTTACCGTCAAAGAAAACATGGGCATCAGGGGATGTTCCTGCACCATTTGTGTGACTGTTGTGTCATAGCCAGCCTTTCTGAAAAAGGCCTCTTTTAAAGGGAGCCTTTTGTTATCAGAAGAGGCCCTCTGCGTGTTTTCATGCTCTATTTTTTTTTCAAGAGTTCTAAAATGTTGAGATTCTCCAGTGATCACAAAAGTCTTCTTGACAGACTGATAAGTGAGTAATGCATCCTTAAAAAAAGAAATCATGGAGAAGAGAGAAAATGTCACCTGTCATTCTGGCTTTGTTTGCTTAAATTACTGACTATGTGGTGTGAATAAGAAACATAAAATTTAGAAGGATTTAAATATGAGAAAGGTTCTGGCACAGAGCAAGTCACAACACATTTAAGCAAGCAGTGCCACTGTTCACAGTGGCTTGTTTATTTTGGAAAAAAATAGGAGACTTTTTTATTGGATCTATCTGGTAAAAATAAAATTAAAAAAGTAATGTTGCAAAAACTATATGTGATATAATATTCATATATTCATTTTCTGAAAGTGATGCTGCATCCACACAGAAAGAAAGGCAGCTGTAATACACAGCATTTAATCAGTTTCCAGCCCTGTCCTGACACAACCATTCCTTCTGTGTGTGTTTTCTGGTCTAAACTGGCCAAATTTGGACTATTTTGCATTTGGATTAAATGATTTCTGAGCCCATTTCAGATTGTTAGACTGTTTCATTTTGCAAAGTGTGAATGTGCAAAGATACTATTTTGGAAGGAAACCATACTTATTTGGGTGTGCTCCCCATTTCCATCTATCTGATGGCAAACTTTGCTATAGGCAATATATTCAGAAGGGTGAGAATATCACGCTTGAGGTGGGACAAGAACACAGCGCTTGGCATATATTTCCTGGTTTCTGCTGTGTTCTCACATTTTGCACCTTCAAATGGTTTGGTTTTTTAATAAAAGAGAAGATGCAGCCACAGATGTGCTTTATCTACTCTGGGGAAAACTGCAAAGAAAAAGGAATTGGAGACCTGGCCTTCAAGAAGCTTTTCTGTGTGGTAGATGTGGAACTAACATTTTGCTTGGATGGATATAGGCTGGAGGGGCAGGAGAAATGGAAAGTGAGAATGGGTACAGGCTGCAGGGGCAAAAGAAACAAAAAGCTAATGGCTAGTAACTTTGCTAAGGGAATTCATGGTCTCATGTGGCAGCAGAGAAATATGGAGGGTGGAGTTTGACTTTCCCATCCTGTGAAGTCAGGATTTGAATGCTGGGACTGCATCCAATCATTGACCATAGAGGAAGAGGAATTTGAGGAGGAGTGGAGAGAGAAAGGTAGTCTCCCCATGCCAAGTTCAGGAAAAATGAGGAGTAGGGTTGTGCACGAATATTCAAAATATTTGTTATTTGTGCAAATTCAGATAAATGCGAACATTCATATATGAATTGAATTTCCAGATACTAGGATTTCCAAATTGGAACAAATACAAATAACTTGAATTATTTGTATGAATAATTCAGACATTTGTATTTGTACGGGTATATATGCATCTCGTATGTATCTGTATGCATCCTGTATGCATTTGTATGCAACCATATGGGATAAAAACAAAATGCATATGGATGCGTATGGTATACGTATGGATACATACAAGATACAAATATGAATGTCTGAATTATTCATACAAATGCATATAAATGTATTTGTATCGAATTGAATGTCCGGATATTCATTTTTTTGTTATTCAGATCCATTTAGATTTTTGATTATTCAATTCGTTATGAATCAAATTTGAAAGCTGCGTTTGTGCACACCCCTAATGGGGAGTGGGAATGAACAAGTCTGAATTGAGTCCCTGTTATAATACAAGTGTGGGAATAATTGGAACATGTATTTGATCCTCATTTCCCCCAAATACAGATTATTCCTATAAGGTCCCTACAATGTCTGACCATGCCCTTATTTATTTATTTATTTATTTATTTATTTATTTATTTATTTATTTATTTATTTATTTATTTATTTACATTTCTATCCCACCCCATACCCGAAGGTCTCTGCCCTTAGAGACTGTAGCTGCAAAATACTGCTTTTCCATTTCTGAACACACTTGAAGGCCAAAAAAAAAAAAAAAAAAGACACTTGCAAAATGGGTTTTCTGGCCTTTAATGTGGGACATTAGCTTCCACATTGTTCAAAATGTGCATGAATGCAGCCTTTTACTCATTAATGAGATTTAAATATGAAGTAAAAATATGGGGCGGGACTTAAATATCAGGGGAAACATCACTTTAAAATGATATACAATATAATGCAAAGTGAGATACCCCTAGAGGTTAATTGAATGGGTTTACCAGAACATGATAATTTTATTATAAGAAAGGCCAGAAAATAGAGAATGTATACATTAATTCTGGCAGGAGCTGAAACTACTTCAAGTGGAAATTCTCTGTACAGGAAATGTTAATGCAACATGGACCTTGCTATTCATAGTGAAACTTTCTCAAAATGTCTCATTATGGTGTTTGATGAAATAAATATATCTACCCGCCCCCTATTAAAATCAGTGTTGGAAGCAGCTCAATGTACACATTCTTTGAACATTTTTTCCATTCCAAAATATTGTAAATTGTGTCTGACCCAATTAGGACGATTCTGTCATATCTGCCTAGGAGGCCTGTTTAGCCCTTTCCTTTTGGAAGGTTAATGAAGACCTTATTTGGATGGCATTTTGGTTTGGTCTTTCAGGTTGGATTACTGTGTGTACCACTAGAACAATGGTTTCTATTTTGCCTCAGTTCAGTCCCACTGTAGCCCCTTCGTTCGACTGATATTTTGTTGATTGAGCTATTTTATGATTACACTTGTTTTTGGAAACTCTGTCCGAAGATGACTTGAGCATTTTAAAGATTAATGAAGAAATGAATAGATCTTCTATGTTTATTGAAATATTTGTCTTCCATTTTGCCAATGAGAGAAATGTGTGCTTATGTACTTACTATGGATATTGGGATCCAAAGTATTCTGTTCTCCTTTTTTCTCTGTTTTCTTTTTTTTACTTTTGGGAGGTTCATGTGATGATGAAGAAGAAGAAGAAGAAGAAGAAGAAGAAGAAGAAGAAGAAGAAGAAGAAGAAGAAGAAGAAGAAGAAGAAGAAGAAGAAGAGTTGACTTTTCTACCCAGCTTTTCTCACCCATTTAAGGGGACTCAAAGTGGCTGACGAAGCTTTCTATTCTCCCCACAACAGAACACCCTGTGAGGTAGGTGGGGCCGTGAGAGCACAGAAGAGAGCTGTGACTAGGCCAAGGTCACCCAGCTGGCTTTCTTGGGGAGGGCGGAATCGAACGCCGTATTCCCAGATAAGAGTCTGGCTCCCTAACCACTAGACCAAACTGAGTTCACAGTTTGTGAAGCAGCTTTGATCACATTAGAAAGATTTCTTAGTATTTTAAGAAATTTGGCAGAGGGTTAGGTTGTATTGAACTGGACTTTCCAGGAAGAAAAAGAGACACACTGATTCTAATTTACATGCTTGTTTTGAAAGTGAACTGAGCAATGAAAGAAAGAAAGAGATTCTGTGTACAAACAGTTTAGTGGCTGTCATGGGGAACCCCCCCCCCCCTCATATTCTGAGTAGGAAAGTGCACAAAAGCAATTTACAGAATTCAGTTCTATCGGAATTGAATATCCAAAGATATGAATTCATTTGAATGTTTAAAATTTGAATGTACTTACATTTGATTTGAATCAAATACATTCAAATCTATTCATGTGAATTTTTTATTTGTATTTGAAGCTACAAACGTTGACAACATTTGAATGTGTCTGTACGGATTCGTACAGATTTGAACACATCCTGTTTTTAACCTGTATGCATTCTGTTTTTGTCCTGTACAAATGTGTACAGATGCAAATGAGATGCATATTTGAATTCAAATGTCCAAATTTGATCAAATTCTGAATGTTTCAAATATTTGTGCACATCCTTAATTCTGAGTGAATGCAGCATATTTATAAACTGTGTAAGAAACGTTAACACATTATTCATATGCCAGAAAATCAAATGCAACTGCCCTCCAAATACCTTTAGAACATAAGCTTTGGAACAGGCATTCAGATTCCACTGGGGTAGTTCTGAAGACAGCTGCATTTACCATCCCAGATTCCTGACTGCTTCTGATAACTGCTTTGCCTTTACCATGGGTCCAGTGTTGCCACCATATTCTTGAAAGAAAAAAAGCTCAATTGATTTATCCAGACCTCTGCTTGAACTACTAAAAGGTTAAGCTACATTAAAATGCATTTGTGTGCTTCAGCTGATGGATGCTTTTTGTGATGTACATAATGTGTCCTTAGACACAGCGATGTGCCATATTTATCAATTGTCAGTGGGGAAAAAAGAAGAAAAAGGAAGGCCAATCTGTAATGATTTTGTAGCAATTGCAGGGCATTTGATAGACATTTTCTTTCATGCCTGGAATGATCCTGCCGTCTAATCACTAAACTAATGAGATTTACATAGTAACCAATAGTACCATAATAAAATTATAAGGAGAATGAAAATGTGACGCAGACTAATTCATGTGCCTCAGTGGGAATACTGATGCACAGAAGTAGGAGTGCAAGGAAGAAAGTGAAAAAAAAAGGTCTACAACAAAAGAATGTTGTGAGACAGAAGAAACCGTTTGCATACAGAATAATTGGCATGGTACATACACAATGATGCCGCTCAGCATTTAACCAACCAAATAGGAGCATGCTTATGCAGTTAAAGAAGGAGATGAATGGACCTATTTCCTGTTTGTGTCACTTGTTTGAGCTGGTCAATGCATTCTACAGTGCTCTTCTTGAGGAAGCTTGCCTGAATGTTCCCATTTTCTCAGCCTTTGGTGCTTGAGTATTGCCATCACAGCTAATGATTTATGGTGTGGATTCTTGCTGTTGGCTATGCCGGATTCTTCTGTTTAAGGGGCTGATTATTATACAGTTGTCCCTCATAATAATGCTATAAGTTTGGTGCCCGTAATGCACAGTGTTGTTCATTAATCCGTTTGAATTTCTATCTCACCCTATACCTTGTCTAAGGGCAGATTACTGGAAAACCCATTGTAAAAAAAGCAATTAAAATTCAAATAATTTAAACCCACTACAGTCAAAGGCTAGTATAGCATTTGCAACTTTATGAAACTTCTCAGTGTATACAGTAATGGAGCTGGAAGCTCCTTGCAAAGGACTCTATCCCACATTCTTGAACGCCATATCAGAGTAGATGCTCCTTTACATATTTAGGGTTCAAGTGGTTTCGGTCTTTGTCAATCAATGTTGAATTGTACTTGGTAGCAAAATGTATCAATGGCTTCTAGAATGGATGCCTAGCTACAACTGCCATGAGGTTGGAGAGACAGAAAGATGCCTCTCAATGCCATTTTTTTAGGGAGTCAAGAGGAGATGAAGGTTTTGCCTTTGTCTTCTGCTTGAGAATGCCCAGAAGCAATTGGTAGACTAGAAAAAATGAAGGGAACAAGTATAGAATGGGAGGAATCTGACTTAGCAGCATTTGAAAAAAGGGTTGGAGGTACATTATAATTTTAAGAAATTTATATTCTGCCCTTCACCAAAAGGTCCCAGGACAGGTTACAATAAAGGGGGGGGGGGAAATGAAATTATAAAACATAATTAAAAAATACAAGCTAAGCATCGACAAATGTCATGCTAGAATATAGTATGGCACAATGTCTTGCATAGAAAGGGCCTAAGATAATTAATCACAAAAGGTTTTGGTGGATCTATGTTTTCAACTGGAAACCTTCTAGAGATTTGATATTTTATTCACTGCCAGGGGGACATAAATGCTTTTGCCTGTGTATTTGTGTGAACTCTGACTTTTAGTTAGGCGGCTTGAGATAATCAGATATGGTTGACTATTGTTCACTGAAATGAACAGGAGCCTGAACCCTTCATATTATTGGACAACAAAACCCACATCTAAAGGATTAATGTTCTAGTTAGTTCAGTTTGGCATACTTTCACACAGTGCTGAAAGGAAGAAAGTTGATGGGGTGAAGGAAATCTGAACATGTATTGTTTTTGTTTTGAATTCTAGTTTAGAGTCCACCATACATACAGCAGCATGCATGGACCTGGCACTGTCTAAGCAAATGATGCCCTTTCATAATTAGAGGTGATACCTTGGGAAATCATTTTGCTGGTGAATTAGACTTTTCCCTGTAGAACTTCTATTCTCTGGATTCCAGCACTTCCGTATTTCTAAATTTACACTCAAGGGTCCTTAGCAATGAACAGAAACTTTCTCTTGCCCTTTGCATTTACTCTTTTATGACTTTGCTTTCTCAAGCTTTCTCCGCCCTCCCCTGTTTTAGTTCACTTTAGGTTATATGAATATGTACTAAGATTGAAACAAGCTGTTTTTTACTCAGATATGTAACGTCCGGAGACCCCAGGTAAGGTCTGAAATATGTTAATGAACATCTGTGCTCATTATGAAAATTTTAAAGATAAACACAGTATCTTACCAGCATAGACACTACAAAATGAATCCTTCCTGCCCAGATATATGTTTCTGTAGTACTAAATAGACTATACTGATGAATTACTGATGTAAAATAAGTTATGCCAATTTACTGGTGACTTCCGTCACAGGATCCTCAGAGTGTCTTATGTTATGCTATGTGCCAAATGTCTAGATGATTCTGTGGCTCTGTTGTCTCGGAATGGTTTGTTCCATCTGAACCAAGTCTTTCCCCCTCTATTTTTAATGTTTTTGTTCTTCTGGATAGTGGTAGAAAAGGGTTGCTCTAGGGCGGTGATGGCCAACCTATGACACGCGTGTCACAAGTGACACACCAAGCCCTTTTGGGTCACACACATGGCCACCCTGGCACCTGGGCGTGTAGTGCTTGCTTGTTCTTGAAGTGTACAAAATACCAACTTTCAATTGAAGATTTAGCAACAAAAGTCACTAATGTAAAGAATTATTTGTTTTTGCTTTTAATAAAATACATACATCAAAAATATAACTTTTTTACTAGAGCCACAAATATCACAAAATTATGGATATTTCTAGATGTGACACAGCACCTGAGTTAAGCTAGGTTTTCTTGTGAATTTTGACACACCGAGCTCAAAAGGTTCGCCATCACTGCTCTAGGGTAAAGCACCAGATGCAGAGAATTTCTCATAGCTATCATGAAAATGGATATCCTGAGTTCAAAGTGTGAAGATTGTTACTCTGACGTTACTTGTCAGCATTCCCAGTGCAAGCTTTTTGTTTCCTGTCACATACAATGAAGTTATTTCTCCCCGAGGCACTTCTAAATTTGTCATTTTCCATATTTGTATGTACGCAGCTCCCATCACCATCACGTTTGCATGCACAAAAGTGTCCACTTGAAACATCTCAGACTTTACAAGGGCACTACATCCTCAAAGAGAACCAGCACAAATTACAGAAAAGAAAAAAAATGGGGTGGGGGGAGGAATTAGAACGAGCCATTATCAGCTCTACTGACTAAATGTGCAGTGTCAAATTGGCATATTTTATGCAGTTTTTCCACAGTTGTTCTCAGTCTTTCTCTTTCAGCCTCCCCCTTCTCTTTCTTTCTCTTCGTAACAACAATTTTTCATAGGTCTAGTGCATTTAGAAATAAAGTGATGCAACTGACTAATCTGCTAAGATACTTGAAGTAAATATAATGACACTTGAAAAAAACATGTAAAATTGTCAGCTGCTATTATGATAGGGAAACCATTCAGTATGAAATTAATTCAAATAACATGTCTGCTGGGCATGTCAGAAGAATCTTCCCACTGGTGCCTTTGCATTGCTTATTAAAATAAAGTTCATCCTTGAAGCTTCTGCAATGGAACAGGATTGGTGACTGTGCTTCTTAACAAAGTTTAACAATGTCAACATGATCTCATTAATATAACCTTGAATAGCTGATAGTCTGCGTAAGGTAACAGCCACACATGCCTCTTGCAAGGGAAGCAGAACTGAAATCACATTTCTATGTCCACAAACAAGTCACACAGAGTGACCACAGAAGAACAAATCTTAAGAAAAAGGCAACACAAAGCTCAAAGGCTGGTCTCTAGGGCAGCTCCAGGCATTAACACTGATATTTAACCTTAACAAAGGAAAACAAAAACCTACTTTCCACAAAGCTTTCTTTTTTCCTTTCTTTTTTCTTTTTTAGGGATGGAAGCAGAGATTTCTTCTGAATGCTATTCTTTCATAGCTTGTTTTTGAAAAAAAAAGGCTATACTATATTCTTAACTGATATGTCAAACTTTTACTGACTCTTTACTCAAGCTTTTAACTGAGTAGTCTATTTTCCTCAAGCACTTGCTTATAATTTTGCTTTTTAAAACTATTATTTATGTGCGATTTTAATTGGCTTTACTCTTGTTTTTAACCTGTTTGTATTGCTTTTATCTATAGTTATCTCCTTAGGACCTTTGCTATAGGATGAGAGATAACTGTGAATACATAAATAAATATCCTATTACAACACCTGGATATTATCTTTGCAAGGAGACTAAGGCTGTTTTCTGCACTGGGCCTTATTGCAGATTATATCCCAGAGTAGGGCTGTTACCAGATGTCCTGACATGTGTATTTGGGGAATTCACTCTTCTTCTTACAAAGAGGTTTGAATAACACCAGAGCAGTTTTGGTGCTTAGAGGTATAGGACAGCAAGGATAGAGACCAAAGTGGTTTTCCTCAATAGGAAAATGATTTTATTAAAGGAATCAAAAATAAAGGGGTACTACACAGAGTGCCAAGACATAAGCAAAATAGATTTCCAGAGGGGTAGCACAACGCTTCAACCAGACAAGGGGCAGCAGCTTGTACAAGAAAAAAAGAATCAATTTGGCAACCTAGAGATGTAGAGGAGAAAAAGGAAGAAAGAAACCTATTTTAAGAGTATCCTGTTCTCTCTAATGCAACTTGGCTTTCACCCAATGTAGGGGCCTTTCTGCACATGCCGCTGAAAACGGTTCTGGCGGAACGGTTCTAAAAAAGAATCTGTCTCAGAGACAGATTCTTGGAGACCCTGCGCGTACGCAGGGCTGGATGGGAAAACGGATTGGGGTGGGTGCTGTGCGAATGCACCAGCACCTATCCCAAACTGGCGCATGCCCACCTCTCAGAGAGGCAAAGCGCATGCTCTGCAAGTCTGACAAGTGGGCGAGTCCAATGGCCAGCTTCCCTGCCTTCCCCCTGGCCAGAGAACCGATGATCCACCATTCTCTGGCCAGGGTAAGGCGGCTCCTACTCCTACTCTCACCCCCACCCCACCGAGAGTCCCTCCGACTTACCTCATTGTCTCCAGCCCGATTCTGAGGCTGGCAGGGCTGGCGCCAATCGCACATGCATGCACCGCAGCCCTGGCGGTCCCAGCAGCCCAGGGCTGCTGGGAATTGTAGTCCTGGGCTGCTGGGACCGTCAGGGCCACGGCGCATGCTGAGCATGCGCTGGCAATCCGGCTTTTCCCCCTCCAGTGCGGAAGCGTTTTAAGGGAAAAAGCCTGATGTAAGACCTGATTTTTTCAGGTCTTACATCTGGGTAGGATTCGGCGGCAAAACCGGTTTAAACAACCGGTTTTGCGTGCCGATGTGCAGACGTGGTGTCCTCAAAGGGACCCTAATTGGGTTCCCTGTGCAGATGCCACATCCAAATCCTTCCCCGAAAGGCCCTAGATGTCTTCTTCAGAGCACATGGCAGCAAGAACTGGACTGCAGACCATGCAGCAAGGGTGGTGAAAGAGGCAGAGCTAGCTGGCCAGACAGTTTTTATCTTCTGCTACTCTCTGGGCAAGAAGAGTTCTCCCCAAGTCCAACCCATGGGAGGAAGAAAGGAACCAATGGGCCTTTTTGCACTTGGCCCTTGGGAATGGCTGGGGACACGCCAGCATGGAACATATGCACCCCGTGGAACTGCTTCCATCTTGGAGTGGCTCCCAGAGTTTGCAGCCACCTCCGATCTTCTGAAGCTGTGTGAAGGCTGTGTGGGGATAGGGTGGCACAGTTATGGTAAAATGAATGGTGCCAGACAAGACCATTCAGACTTCACTCTAACTTGGTGAAGTTTGGGATGGGCCACAATCCCTGTCCTTAACTTTGGTGGGACACTGTCCCATGGAAATTAAGTACAAAAAGACCCTTTGTTTGTAGCCTTATCTTGCATTGTGACCATTGCTTATCATTTGTTAATCAATACTGGAACAATCATTTCTGCTTCCATCTCTCTTTCATAATGTAATTCTTGAAGCTGGACCTTTGTTATAATATGGGAAAGATATAGTAGCACCAGTTGGTTATATTAAAATGACAGAGGGCTGTTTCATTCCCCAAGAAACAAAATGGCAGTATTGTTGCTGGCTGAGATGTTAAGCTGAACAAACTACAGGCTGAAGTCTTGTGTAAAGTTTTAATCCTAAGGCTTTTAACATAGACTTTGGTGTATATATTAATTTTTTTCCTCAGTTGGTAGTAATATAAAAAAGGTATTAACACCTCCTGTCATGATAATTGGATGACACTAGGAAAGTCTGAGAACTATCAATATTTATTGAATTGTGCCTGTAAATAAGTTGATCATAATAGCTGCATTTTCTTGTTAATATGAAAAATGGGAACTTTTGTTGATTTGTTTGAAAAGTAGATCAAACTGCATAAAGATTTTTCCCCCTGTCATCCTAATCAGCTTAAGAGATGCAGCAACAACTGATAATAGTGGCAGCAAATGGGGGAAATTATCCTGGACGATAGATTGAAATGAAAGAAATGAAGAAGAAAAGAATGATGAAAGAATAAATAGGCACTGAATAGGAACAAGGAAAATAAAAGAAAAAAGCTTCAGATAACCAGGAACCTGTGTCCATAGGAACCTCCCTGTAAGGGACAAATTCATGTGCAGATTAGAGTGAACATATATGTGTTCTCTAAACAAGCTGAGGTTCTGATGTATGCTCATTGGGATGGTAGACATTTGTCATCTTCTTTGGACACACAATTGCACATTGGTATAATCCAGTATCAGCTACCATTCCAGATAGCTTTATTTGCAGAACACTTGTTGGACGCAAAATTTCACTGGCACTACAGTAGTTCCTTTGGCTATAAAAATTGTTCCTCCTTTCCATCCAACGGACACCACAATGTTCTGCTTCTCAGTCCTTAGATAGGTAGCACAATCATGCTTGACCACATACTCTAGGCACAAATGTGGCATATTTTAGGCAGAAGGCTTTGATCCCACCTCTAGGAGCCTGGATTTTTCTTACGTTGATGCTGGATGATATGAAGGGGAAAGAGAGTGAGCCCTTTGCCTAACAGGGAAAATCTAGTGCCATTATGGATGTGTTATGGTGGAGTTGCCACACATGGCATCCTCCACTATAGCTGCACTATATCTCCCCTAAAAAGTGTGATAGTCTACTGCTGGAACTACTCTGTCTTTCCTGGACTTCCGGGAAGTTTGTGAAGCACTTACTGCTGTCGCCTGCATCCTAGAGACTGCTGGGATTCCTCCTTAGTAAACCCAAGGCTGCTTTTGCACTAGCAACGAAGACCCCATTAGGAACCCCATAGATACTTGATTGGGACGAATCTCTTTCATACTGTCTGCACACAAGACCCCCTAAGAACCCCATTTTGAATGTGCTGTACCCATGAGCACCAGCAAAATCTAGATTTAATGAGGTCTTTGGCCCCTTAAATCCTGATTAATGCTAGACTCCTTTAATGGGGTCTTCCGTGCAGACATATGGGATTCTTGCCATGGGCCGGTTTGCATATACCTCCCTTAATCCAGATTTAGAAGATCCAGATCTTTGGTATCCGGTCCTCATGGATTCCAGTCCTTGAAGGTCCACATCATGGTGTGGGCCCCAGGCATCCGCACAGGCCATCTAGCACCCAATGGCAATGGGTGCTAAACAGGGCCGCCATGCAAATGCTGTAGCACCCATCCTGAGGCTCTGGATTGAAGACACCATTAAAAGGGTCTAGTGTTAATCTGGATTTAAGGGCCCGAAGATCCCATTAAATCTGGATTTTGCCGGCGCTTGTGGATACAGCACATCCAGAATGGGGTCCTTATGGGATTGTGTGTGCAGAAGGTACATAGCTGATCCATACCAATTGCATACCTATTGGGTTCCTAATGGGGTCTTCATTATAAGGACTGCATCTCAAAGATCCAGATCTTCTAAATCCATAATAACAGAGCTAAGTGCCAAAACAGCCTCAGAAAACACCAGTAAGTACTCCTCCCTGCTATAAAGAATTAGTGTAGTATAGTGTATTCTCTAGGCCTCATACACCGAAACCTTACCTTGCACTTTGGAGTAGAATCCACTGTATAATGATGGTTGAATCATTCAGGGGAGAGCATGCATAAAAGATATCATGCACTTCTAGTGTGTTTGTTCTCTCAACACACATAAAAAGAGTCTGTATCCAGACATGAGGACCACTTTGCAGGAATTGTGGAGCAGCTGCCAAAGTGTCAGGCAGGTTTTACAGTGCTCTGCAATCCCTGCGAAGTAAAGCCTGATGCTGTGAAAAATGCTGCTTACATCAGCATTAGCTGCGGAATTTGCCTTCCCTCCACATTTTCCTGGGTGTTTGGGTGAGCTCTTGTGAGAATTTGTGAGAGTTCGCCCTCTAATACTTGTTTAATTTTTTTTCTTAAAGTCTTCTAATGTATTGTGTTTCTGTTTTAAGGTTGTTACCCGCCCAGAGACCTTTGGGTTTGGGGAGGGATAGAAATGTAAATAATAAATAAATACATAATGGAAAGAAGCAGGCCTCCTAGAGAGGGAGGATTGACCATGTGGTCAGAAGAGCCCTCCCTGCTGCTTCTAGATATTGGGAGAACATGGGGATGTTTCATTCTCCCTGCAGAGCTCCTTTACTTTGCAGTAAGTAAGCTTCACATTTCTATCAGGAGGAACCCAAAGTTGCAAGTCTAATCTCCTCCCCAACACTGTGAATGATTTGTCTTTGCAACATTTTAGTCTGCTAGCTTGCTGGTGAGTAGAATAAATCATCCTTCCAAAAACGAACAAACAAATGCATAGATGCTAGATCCTTGACAGTGCTTTTGCACAGGAAAGCAAAATGTCTTTTCAGGTGCTTCTGTGCAAAACTACAGGCCCCTAAGAATGCTCCAGCACAAATATCAAAGGAAACAAACAAAATAAACATGGTAACAACCAAAATCATGCAGTGCTGCCCATGACAAGGTGGAATCTTCCCCTGGAACACCCACACAAGCCTTTACAAATCCATTTTTATGGTCATAACATGAAAAGAGGGGAACAGTAAGCAAGAGCAGTATTGGCACATCTATATCCTGCTGGTGGGCTTTTCAGAAATACTTGCTCAACCCACAGATAGAATAGGCTGCCAAAAAAGAAAAAGCATGTGGCCAAAACCAGCACGGTATTTCTTATGATGCAGTACATTTAGGTGGCAAAAAAAGAGTATAAAATATACTTCTAGTTGCTATTGTCAGCAAGGCATACTGTGGATTGCCAAGAAGACATGATTCAAGGGATGCAGGACAAAAAGGCTGCTATGAAACATGACCTTGTCTTCAAAGAACAGTTGCCTTGGCAGAAATGGCCAGACAAAAGAGTTTTGCCAGCTACATCGCCACCTGTAGAACGCTCTTATGCCTAACTATTATAAAATGTTATTGCATTCTGTACGTTGTGTGCAAGAATTCAGGAACGTCACAGAGTAGTTCAAACTGAGCAAACAAGAAATATCATCTAGACAACAGCATTTTCACTGTTTTTAATATTGTAACCCACCCTGAGACTTTTGGGTATAGGGCAGGATACAAAATTCAAATAAATAAATGTGTTGAAGGAACTGATTTTACACTCCTTAAGGTGGTTTTATGCTAGCATATATCTTTGCTACTTGCTTTGCCATGGCTCTATCTGTACTACTTTTACTGGTTGTAATTAAGTTGGCTAGATGAGACAAATGTGGAAGTCAAAGCTTAGAATTCTAAATGCACTAATGATGTTATCTTTGTACTGTACAACCTGCCCTGTCCCAGGTTTTATGGAGTTATTCATTCTCCACAACACTAGGTGTTTAGCTCTCTGCGTGCTGTCCTGCCAGGGAGCATGGATGCATTTACTGTTGTAACCTTCCTAAGACCTTTTGGATATAAATTCTTAAATAATTCAGGAAAGTCCACAGATAAAGCAGGCAGAAATGAAAAGGTGTGAGCACTCAGACCTGAAGATGGACTGAAGAAAGTTTAAGTGAAGGTGTGACCATGGGCTATGTTTTTCTTAGACAACTAAACTTTTGGGATCTGTTTAAGGACTTTGCACCAGGATTGCTTTTCTTTGCTCCAGAAAAGCTCAGGGGTAACAATGGTATCTGATCATGTAAGTGCTATTCTCAGAGACATCATTGGTAGAAAAAAATGTCTGGCTACCATGGGAGCAGCAAGGACCATAGTGGGGTAAACATTTTTCTTCGTTCTGCAACACTGTGCCTGGAAATTTGGTATGTATGTATAAATTTGGTATGTGTATTTGCATTTCATACCCTACGGTCTTGAGATGAGTTGCAATGATGGGTGGGAATGAAATTAAACCTATTCTCTCCCTTTTTCTGTCTGGTCGATTTTGTCAGGAATGAGACACACTCTTTGGTTTTTGATTGAATCACCAGTGCTCCTTGCTGAAATGGCAAGGATTTTATTGTAAAATAAATAATACTGCAAAAATCTCTGTCAGCTCATCTTAAGATACCTGCCCTTGAAAATTATATTTTAGAACTAAATCTTTCCCAACTCCCCAAACAGGTTAAAAATCCTTTCCTGAGGTGTTTGTATATTTATGCTTTTACAAAGTTTTTAAGCCTAAACCATCTAAGGCCTTTTCTGGACCTGCTGGTCAATTGCTAGACATGGTAGATCAGGGCCTTCCTGATTGGGATTATGCTTTGTCTAATGTGTGCCACCAGGAGGCAGGGCCTCATAGATCAGCACTGACATGCAGATAGGTGAGGCTCAAAGGCCCTTAATCAGGATCAAGACCCCATGCAAAAAAGGCCTAATGCGAGGTCAGTTGCAATCTCACCAGTTGTAGATGGTTTGCTCTGGACAACAATTCTGGAATTTTAACAGCATTGACATCATCCATGAGTTGTCATAAGAACATAAGAGAAGCCCTGCTAGGTCAGGCCACAGCCCATCTAGTCCAGCATCCCATTGCACATGGTGGCCCACCAAATGCTCATGGGCATCTCAAGCAGAGACAAGGACAAACCTTTTCCTGCTCTCGAATTGCAGCAATTGCTCTTAGAAGTGTCCTGCTTCCCCCCTCAGCCTGAAAGTTGCACCTAGGCATTCATTCTAGAAGCCATTGATACATCTATCATCCATAAGGTTGAGAACCACTGGTCTAACCCTACCTTAAAGCAATCTAGACTGGTAGCTGTTACCACCTCTTCCGGCAGCAAGTTCCATAAACCGATGACCCTCCTACCCATCAGCTTCATAGAGTGCCCCCTGGTTCTAGTGTTGTGTGATAGAGAAAATAATTTTTCTCTATCCACCTTTTCTATACCCTGCATGATTTTATATACTTCAATCAGGTCCCCTCTTAATCGCCATCTCTCCAGACTGAAGAACCTAGACTTTGCAGCCTGGTTTTGTAAGGGAGGTGTTCCAGACCCTTAATAATTCTGGTTGCCCTTTTCTGCACCTTCTCTAGTTCCACAATATCCTTTTTGAGGTTTGGTGACCATAATTGAACACAATATTCCAAATGTGGCCTCACCATAGTTTTATAAAGAGGCAAAATGACACTTGCTGACTTATTTTCTATTCCCTTCCTAATTATTCCCAGCACTGAATTAGCTTTTCTTGCTGCTGCTGCACACTGGGTTGACACCTTCATTGAACTGTCCACCAAAACCTCAAGATCCCTTTCCTGAGGGATTTTCGCACTGCAACGCGTTCCAAACGGAACGCGTGCAGGCGGGCAGCTTAAGACACTTCCGGGCGCTTTTACCGTTCACACACAGACGCGCCGGAACGCGTTCCGGCGCGTCTGTGTGTGAACGGTAAAAGCGCCCGGAACTGTCTTGGCCCGGCAAAGGCCGGCCAGGGGCGGGGATTCGGCCGGCAGCGCTGCCGTCCATTGGGTGAGAGCACCCAAGGGGCGGGCAGCGCTGTCAAGCCACCCACCCCGTGCTTCCTGCCAGCTCTATGGGCCCGGATCGGGCCCGCGAGACCTGGCATGAAGATGCCCGGGCACCCGGGCACCCATCATGGGGCTCGGGGCAAGGCCCCTATGGGGCAGGACCCCTTTGAAGATCAGAGCCCCTGGCTCTGATCTCCAAGGGCTCGCCCCGCGCCCCGATCTCGCCCATCTACGGGCTGCAGGTGCCTGGATCTAGGCGCCTGCAGCCCGCAGATGAGTCCCCCCGCCCCCCCAGTCCCCAAAACCCCCACCCCCAACCACAGCGGGGCACCCAGAGAGCGAAGATGTTTCCCCCCCTCCCCCAGGGCCCTGGGAGGACGCGCGCGTGACGGAGGACTTACCTCGTGGCCGTCCAGCGTCCAAATGAGGGTGGCATTGTGGGATCGCGCAAGACGCAGCCCACCTAGGCCCCCTATTGGACAAGCAGTTCACGTGAACTGCTTGTCCAATAGGAGGCCTAGGTGGGCTGCGTCTTGCGCGATCCCACAATGCCACCCTCATTTGGACGCTGGACGGCCACGAGGTAAGTCATTCCTTGCGCGCGCGTCCTCCCAGTGCCCTGGGGGAGGGGGGGAAACATCTTCGCGGTGAAGGTGCCCCGCTGGGGGCACCTTCACCGCGATGATTGGCCCGATCCGGGCCGGAGGGTGGTTGGGGGTGGGGGTTTTGGGGACTGGGGGTGGTGGTGGCTGATCTGCGGGGCACTCGCGCCCCGCAGATGGCCTCGATGGGGCGGGGGGGACCCTTGGGGGACCGGAGCGATGCGCTCTGGCCGCCCAAGGCGTTCCTCGCCCCCAGCGAGCCCAACATCGACCTCCTGCCACCCCAGAAAGGGGCGACAGGACGCCGATGCTGGTGGCTCCTTCCCGGGTCCGGCAGCCCCATTGGGGCTGCCGGACCCGGGAAGGAGCCACGTCCCAGCGGCCGTCGGAGACGACAGACGGGACGCACCGAATCGGGGTTCCCCTGTGCCATCTGCCAAGGTCACTGACCCTGGCAGACGGGAAAGGGGAACCCCGATTCGGTGGGTCCCGTCTACCGGCTTCGCCGCGCCGGCGCAATCGCCGGCCCGGCAAGTCGGTCCCTGGGGGCGTGCCGACGGCTGTCAGGGAGAGAAGCGTGCGAACGCTTCTCTCCCGGAACGCGCCGGGGCGGCTCGTCCGCGTTCGAACGGATGCAGAGCACTTTAAAGTGCTCTGCATCCGGAACACGTGGAAGACAGCTCCGGACACGAGGCGGCGCAAGCCCCGCTCGGGCAATGCGAATGCCTCGTCCGGAGCTGTCTTCCACGCGTACCGGAAAGGCCAATGCGAAAAGGCCTCTGGTGTGTTGCAGAAAGCTCAGACCCCATCAGTTTATAGACGTAATTTGGATTCTTGGCCCCAATGTGCATTACTTTGCACCTGTTAAGATTAAAGCACATTTGCCACTTGGTTGCCCACCCACACAATGCTAAGAGATCCCTCTGGAGCTCTTGGCAATCTCTTTTGGTTTTTACTACCTTAAATAATTTAGCATTATCAGCAAACTTTACCTTTGCAGAAGCCATGCTGGCTTTCTTTCAGCAATGCTTGCCCCTCCATGTGCACACTAATTTTGTCTTTAATGATGGTTTCTATCACCTTACATGGAACTAACATTAAGCTAACTGGTCTGTAATTGTCTGTATCACCCTGGATCCTTTTTTGAAGATTGGTGTTACATTTGCCATTTAATTTCATTCCAATAAAATACAACAAAGTTTAATGATTGGTCCACTGACCTTATCATAAAATGAAATACAAAAATACAATACAATGTGAGGCAAGAAATAAATTGGTTACACATATTATTAAAATACTGAATCTAAAATATAGCAGCATGAATTCTGGCAGCCTTGATAATAAACAAAGCCACTCGAGTGATAGTGTGTTATCAGTTCCACTAAGAAGCCTGTACATTTTTTCTCTGCTGTCTAGTAATTGATAGTTTGCTAGTAAAGGTGATATATACTGCTCTCTAATACTTTTATAAAAGTGCAATATATATATAAAAATATATAAATATAAAAACATGTGTCATGTCCTCCACACCTTTGGCTTCACATGTGCAGAGTCTGTCTTGAACTGGAATTTTCAGGTACTGCCTTTGGGTCATCTTGATGACCAGAAGATCAAACCTCGTAAATTCAATGGTAAGGGGTACTTCAGATAAGGAGTTTACTTTGGCTTGTGTTATGGCAGCTATGTCATTTTGTGCTTCTATGTCTATTATGCATTGTTTTAATACTTCCTTTGCCTTGAGTCCCGATACTCCAAGATCTTGCAGGGACAAGCCAAGGTAATTTATCTTGGTTGCAAGTGCTGTTAGCCATACTGGCTCGGATCTGAGGTTTGCTTGTTTTTCAAGACAGAGGTATAGGACTCTGTCTGGTGTCATAAACACAAGCTTTAGCCAGTAATTGAACTGTCTGGTTAGAACATGGCATCTCAATGGAGCCATCCCCAGTTCTGCCCGTACCGCTGCAGACGGAGTTGATCTAGCCATTCCCAAGAGCAATCGCAGCTGCCTTAGTCGGAATACTTCCATTTTGTCAAATTTGGTGGAACACCAGATTTCGGCTCCATATAATAAAATGGGCACAACTTTTGCTTTTTAGACCTCCAAGGCAGGTCTGATGGTCCCAGGGTATCTATAGTTGTTAAGGTACACATGACCCGTTGGCCGAGAAGATGATATCCATATATTCATATGCACTGACCTACTTGATGGTTAAACCATTTAAAGACCAGTTGTATTCTTTTCTTGATTTCCCGAAAATCACAATCTTAGATTTTTCATTGTTTATGTGCAGGGCGTCTTCTTTACAGTATATACTAAATTGTTGCAAGGATCTCCTCAGACCAATTGGTATAGTTGCCATCAAATCATATCATCTGCATATAGTAAGATGTTAACTGATCTGTCCATTATTTTAGGGCTATGGGAGTTCTCATGATTTCGATCTTGTATAATATCATTCACATAGAAGCCCATAAAATAACTTTATTTTAATTTACAAGCAACCAGGTAGTGTATTCAAAGGATTCAAGCTTCTTTTGGATGACTGTCGAGCTCCTGTTTGGGAACTACTAATTTGTGTTGTTCTTATTGTTTTCCTGCATGCTGTTGGACAGCCTGGACAATTGAATGGATACGTAGATTGCAAGCAATATATTTCAGGACAGTCGTTATTTTCATATCGTATTGTTTGATTTTGCATGATTTATCCACCATTATGCTAAAACATCTGAAGATGTAAACACAATTGTGAATTCATTATGTAAGGTTTGCCTTGTATTGTGTAATGGAGTAATTCTGAATCCTCCCAGTAGGGGGCAGTAGTACACTAGTGCTATGAAATTCATTACAATACAGTTATATATATATTTACCATATATTCCATTCATTTTTTTTTTTGCCTTCCAGGAGAAAACACATACTGTTCTCAGGATGATGAATATACTTTTGTACTATACCCTTTGGAATTTCCAGCATATTTTATGCAGTGCAAAATATAAACATGTAACATACAATGGCTTTACATCATCCACTTACAATGTAAATACAAGTTCTGCAAATGCACATTTTATGTACCTGAACAGATTTCTGGCTTTTTCCAACTTCTTTTTTCATCATTCTTCATCTGTGAGAGCAGTGACAAAGTGTCATTTTTCCTTTTGTCTTCATGGGTCTTTACTAAATAAGTTTTCTCTGATACTGTTTTCAGATTTAAGGAGAAACAGTCTTCCAGCTACAATGTCGGTGCACCGTTGTGAAGATTTCTTTCTTTCTTTCTTTCTTTCTTTCTTTCTTTCTTTCTTTCTTTCTTTCTTTCTTTCTTTCTTATGACTGAGGCTGGATCAGCCCCAGCCCATTCGAAGCTGGTTTGTTCACTTACATATAATAAGCAAAACTTCTTTAAAATGAAATTTGATATGTCTCCTCACTTTTGAAGGTGTCCTTGATTAACCCCCCCCTCCCCAAATGGTCTTAATAAAATTGCTGCAAAGGTTCAGCAGAGTGTATTCTTTGTTGTAATCAAGTTATTATACAATTTATTTTTTACTAGCACACAACTTTCAAAGATATTTCAATGCCATTTTAGACTTACAGTGAGTCTCAGGAAATTACTACTGTAGCTGGCAGGGAGAAACACTGTACCTTCACTGAATGCTATCATTTCTTAAAATTTGGGTTGCCAGATGTGGAAGGCTGCCTTTGGGACTGTGGCAGAATTAGGGTGCAACCAGACAGTGCTTTTGTTTTGGTCTCCCTTTTAAGAAGAAGCATCCCTTCTGTAGCCACACACACACAAACACACACACACACACACACACACACAAAGGCATCCAGATTGTTAAAAGTATCAACCAACCTCATTTTTTCTCATTTCAGTCTTCTCCACTTCGAATTCTGGCAATGCCTTACTGACAATGAGTGCTTGCCACTAATTGGTTATTCATTTGCCTGACTTACTGTGACCCTGATTGCTCACTTCCTGGCAGCATTTCTTCCCATGCTACATTTAATCCCTCTGGGCTTATGTAGCTCCCCTCCCAATCCAACTGAAAGAAAGTTGGGTTCGTTATTGAACCAGATATGAGGAAGTGACATCTCAGTACAAGTTAGGGAGATTTTAGTGATTTTATGTCTCTTACAACCTCAGAAGGCATCTTATCAAGCATGTCTGATCACACCTCAGTTTCTGGGAACTCTACCGCCAGAACCTTTTATTTTAGTTTTTTCAGTGTATGTGATGAATTCCCAGAAGTTGATTTTGGGGCAGTTCCAAAGGAATCTCGGCAGGTGTGCAGCTGTGTGGCAACATGCCAGCATGATAAAGAAATTATGGACTATCCTGCCTTACCAATATATTTTAGAATGAATTTTTGATAGCCCTCAGACAGGACTGTCTGCTGGTTTTGTCATCATGATGGCACATTGCTGGTGATTTTAGCATATCTGGAGGCAGCCTCATTTACTTCATAGCCTTTCATTTTGAAGCTTAGCTGCTGTTTTTATAATGAAAATGAAAACATCTGGACTTATTTATACAATGTTTTCCAGGTAAATGTCTCAAACAGTGAGGAATATCACCAGTGCATGTGAAAGGAGAAGTCAGTCTTGCACTGCTCACAATACATTTCAATGCACAAATCCTTCTTGTATGACAGTGGCTAGAAACAAGGAATCCTAGCCCTGTTGTGGGCATCAGGGCACTTCCTCTAAGAGGTCCAGAAGATCCATTGAAGATCCTGTCTTGCTGATCCAGATCTTGCAGTCCATTCCATGACTGGGGTGGACCTCACTTAGCAGCAGCAGCAGCATCTTCATAGTGATGGCAAGTTCCTGACTCGCCTCCATGATGGCACCAAAGCTCATATGAGTTTTGGAGCTGGCGTCTGTGAGTTCTGGTGTCCAGGAACTAAAGCTCCTAGCCTCAGAGCTCCTTGGCAACCCATTTCCGCAATAATGTGCACCACCGAAATGGATCTCCCTGTAAACCAGAACCTTTTGCATGCCTCCAGGATCCAGATTGCCCCTGGTAGTGCGGTAGTAGATCTCAATATCTATTGGATCTGGTTAAGGCTCCTCCTGTGCAGATGAAGCACATTAGCAGTGAGTGGCCTTGCTTGTATTCCACAGAAGTGAAGCCCTCTGTGCAGAAAGGCCTGTAGACTTGCAGGATATGTTGCTGTAAACTCCTAATGGAATCTTGGAACTCAGGAAAAGAACACCTGTCTACCATCTGCATAGCCTTGGGATAAGCTGTACAGATACTACCTGCTGAACAACATGGAACAGCAAAACTTTCTGCCTCTTTCTACAGTATTGCCTTATGTACATGATTAATATTAATTTTTGACCCATTATTTTTGAAAATCACAGATTAATGTGAAAACAGGGTGGAACAGGCTTTGAAAGGAACATGTGCAAAATAGACAATGAAATGACTGTAGTTCTGTGGCAAAGCAAACTATGTGGAAAGTAAAGGGATGCAGGTTTACTCCTCATCCTTTCCTTGGAAGTAAGCAAAGGCAAACCACTTCTGTGTCTTTGCCAAGAAAAATACATGGAGATACTCATGTAGTCAGCCAGGAGCTGGATCTGAATTGATGATACCCAGTAACAACAAAGATGAGCAGAAATAGAGAAAAGTCCATCCCTACATGAAATGTTGTCATTTTTTACTTTCCTAGGGAACACTTTGTGTGGCACAGATACTATGGGGAATAATAAAAGTCAACAAAACATGCCACTTGGCAAGGTCTAAACCATTCCATATATAAACAGAACACTTTCCTTGCTCCTTGTAGAAAAAATGAGTGCAAATGCTGGCAAAATGAACCACAGCAAAAACAGCTTTCCACATTCTGGTAACCTCCAGATTGGACTGTTGTAATGCACTCTACATGGGGTTGCCCTTGAAGACCGTTCAGAAGCTGCAGTTGTTGCAGAATGCAGCTGCTAGATTGCTGAGCGTTTTTATCCCATATGCATCCCATTTTCATTCCATATGTAATGTGCACATATCCATCCTGTACACACATGAATGTCTGAATGATTTGTATAAATGATATGAAAGATTTGAAAATCTATTTGACTGTTAAATTTGAATTTGGAGACATTTGGTTCAAATTCGATCAAATTTTGAATGTTTTGAAGATTTCTGAATATCCCTAATTCTTTCTACCAGTTAATTAGATTCAGTTTCTGATCCACCAACCATTCATAACTGGCTTATAGGCTTTTCCGTTCTTGATCACCTGCCTTTCAAAAACAACCTGTGCACCGCAAGTATCTGAGGAGAAACAGTTTGCAATGGACATGGAAAAAAGAAACAATCGTAAATCAGTTGTATCACCATGTAGTAACTTAACTTCCCATTCACATTCATGGTGTAGTTTCCCTTTCCTCTCTGCTACACGAACACATATACTGTTTGAAAGGCTCTACTATTTGATTACTACAGCTGTTTTATGATTGGAATGATTTTTCTGAAGGAAATCATTTTACCAGGCTCCATTTCAAGCACTCTGGAACTTTCTCTCTCATTTTTTCCTTGTACCCACCCACCCACACCCACCCTGGTATTTTCAATTCACAAAGAGATTCTAGGGTTATATAATGCTGCTAATTCTGTTTTCTCTACAATAGCAAGCTTATGCAAAATATGAAGCTGGAAGTCTGCCCTGTTAAGAGAAATACTCAATGACACTAGAGCTATTGACTTTTCCCACCTGGCTTGTAGTCATTTGGGGAGGGGGGAGAAACATATGTAGTCTCATTGTGAATACAGCCTTAATGAACACATCAGCATTATGTTTTTCTAAATGTAACAATAGACATGATGGCAGGAGACTTAAGAATACGTTACAAGGATTTTTGCGAGAACAAATTTGCTTTGGCAATGTCACGAGGAAGAACATGATGTTTTAAAGTTACAAATCCTGCACATCAATCTAAAATGTGAGGCGAGTACATCGGTGTTTATTTTAAATTCTGTGAGATAGGTTTGTCTAAAAGATACAGTTTCATGTCCTGTGAACAGTCCATGTCTGTTTTCTGTCTGACTTTTTTTTATAGGGGGACTATTTTTCCTCCTGCTAGTAAGATTGCATGGAAGTATTTTTCTCACATCACAATAAGGCTGATGTTGCCTTGTATGTTGTTATACTGGAAAGTGGTATAAAACCCTTGGCTAAATATATGCACAGGTATCACATGTTTGTGATTAGACAGTTGTGATGTACATACCGAGTGTAACGAAAATCAGGATATCTATCCTGGAATGAATTTCAAATGCTCTTCTCCGCTCCAGTGGAAATCATACCAATGGCTGTATTCACAATTACCTGTATGGTTCTGGGAGAGGGCAGGCTGTCCTATTCTGGGTTTAGCAACCCATCCCAAGCTGGCATCAGTTGCTTCTGGTGGGGACAAGATGATCTGCGCTGAAATGGCCTGTTCCACGCCAGCCTCCTCACTGGCTCCAAAGCTCATGTCAACTTTGGAAGCTCTTGGAGAACCCATTTCAGTGGTATGCTCTGTTACGCGGCCATAATGGCTCCTCCATAGTATACTGGACCTTGGAGCCGTGATATCCACATGCTTCTGTGGTCGATATGCCACCTGGAGTATGTCAACAGACCTCAATTTTAAGGTCCACTGAATAGATCCCCATTTGGGATTTCCTAGGCAGTCTAGGGGCTGACCTGTATGGCTGCTAGAAGTATGTGTGTGTGGGTCTCCCGTAATCTGCACTAGTGTGTGGAAGGGAGGACTCTGAACACTTTCCTATTGCTGGACAGTGTTCTGTGTGGAAAGGCCCATAACCTTGGTTTCTCTCTTCTGCTGTTTGGCCAGTGTGAGAAGAGACTGCTGGATTACAAGGGCTGTGGGCCTGATCCAGCATTTCTCATGTTCTTTTGTTTATCCTGTGTTGTGTCTCCAACAGTGTCTCAGCATGTACTGAACCTCAAAATACAGTTTTGTAGAAAGTGGTATCACTCCTACGTTGTTAGTAAACTCAACTTCCTTTGTTTAACACAGTTTTGTTTGATATGGTTTTACTTCTTTAGGGTCAGTAAAACTGAACTTTCCTTGTTTAATGTGATACTGGAAACAACAATGCAATTTGGCCTTCACCATGCCACTGACTTATACTGATAGGCTAGGTCTCCCCTTTGTGGACCCACTGACTATATTGACAAACTGGGCTTTAGCAGATTCCCCAACTTTGCTGTTTTTCATAGGTAGAAATTAGCTGCATAGCATGGTTTTCCATCATGCAGTGGTCCATGAAAACCAAGCCACATTGTTATATAAGGGTTGACCATATATAAAGTTTATATGGCAAGTTCAAATTAAATGTTTAATATTGTTTCGGTAGTTTTAGATTAATTTTATTGTACTTTTTAATTTTTAAAGGTGGATTTATAAATTCTTTTGTCATGAATTGCAGCAAAAAGTGCTGAACAAATGCTGAAAATAATAAAAATTCTAATCTTGTAAGAGAGCTTAAATGCCTCAGTGTGGCAGTGCTTCTGTTTTCTTTTTGCTTCCTTGTAGATATATCTTGAGATATTTCATTGTCACGATCCCCAGCGTTCCAGTCAGTGCCTGCCCTCTCTAGGAGTAGCTGGGCCCTGTTAGGATGCTGAGTTTGTGCAACAGCCGAGTGAGTACTACAGTGTAAAACACAGACACGGGTAGCAAGCGGTCTGAACAGTAAACTAAAACAGGTTTATTATTATACACAAGCAATACTAGAAAGGAAAATAAGGTTCAGGTATTTGTTGGTTTAAGTCTATGAGTCTCTTAAGGTTACCAGCTTCCCAGCCTGTCAGCTCCCCTTCCTCTAAAGGAAAATTGTTCACCTTTAAAGTCAGACCTCTCCAGGTTCCACCCTCCTGACGAGCTCTGCTTCAGCCCGAGCCTAGCCAGTAAACTACATGTAGCTCTGGATGATCACAAGGCTCCTTCCGTCCTTGCTTGCCCGATCACCCCTTGGTCCGTTGCCTGCGAAGTCTTCCTCCAAGATCTCCCAGTCAAAAGACCCCTGGTCAACTACTGGTCTGGCTCCTTCAGGATTCAGGTCTTCTTCTCCTTTCAGCTCTTGTCCCAGCATGAAGACCTAGTCTGCTGTAATCCGTGTTCCTTTATACCTTTTCCCCTCTGGCCCTGATTGGCTGTCACCTCCTGGGGAAAGCTGCTGGAATAAAATGCTGCTGGAGAGTCCTAAGAGAAACTCCTGTCCCTCACCCCTGATTGGTGGGAACTCCTCCTCTAGCCCCTCCAGCACTCAGATCCCCAGACATCTTTTCCTTCCAAAAACAGCTGTAGCCAATCCTTGCACTCAGGCCCGCACAGGATTTCCCGCCCTTTTTGCAGCCCAAAACCCAGGGCTTGCAAAAAGCTGTTTGCAAAGAGGCTGGCTATTGCAGCTTGCTAGAAGCCTACAAGGCCAGAAAGCAAAACAGTTTGCAGCCTGTACCCAGAAACCGTCACATTCTTGAACTATGGCGTTTTCTAGGTATCGATTTTTATTTGTGGCAGAAAGAAATGGGTCAGTGCTGTCTTTAAAAAAAAAAACATTCAGGAGTGGTGGCTTCAAGAACTGGATTTTTCATTTGCAACTTTATTCTTGTGATATAGGTTACTTTTGGTTCCATTTTACAGATGGGTAAATAAGGCTGAAGTACAAAATAGACTGAAATTTTGCCAGTGGTAAGTTGTGATTCTGAAGTCTGTTTTCATGATTCAAGGCTCTTGTCACAATAAATGGGTGACTATTCTGTAAAAATGCTCTCATTCAGACATAAAGTTGGATTTTTATGGCTTCTGGACTGTTTTAGTCTTCAGATTTTCTGCCACATAATCAAAATGTCTTTTTATAACAGTGGTTGACCACAATATGCATCATCCATAGGGAGAAAGCTAAAAAAAAATATTGTATTCATAAATTAAATTGACATTTTGAAAGGTTAACACAAAAATGGCTTTGCTGTCTGTGATCAATAAAAAAAAAGTATTTCAGGTAATTAAAACCTCTGATGTGAACAATTCTTTGTTGGTGCCTATTAGGAAAAATATAAATAGGAAGTCAGACACAGGCAATAAATACAGATAAAGTAGGTCTGCGTCAGAGAGGTCGTATTATTTACAGTTAGAACCTAGGTGCTTGGGAATTCTATAGTTCAGTTTGTAAATGAGCTCTGAAAAGTATTGTAAAAATGGATAATGATTTTCTATACCTAATCAAAAGCAAAACTTGTATATTTTTGTCGTCTAAAGCATCTATTCATAAGTTTCCACTTGCAGTTTGGTTTAAGCTAAGAACAATTTCATCAACTTCTGTTTGAAGTGCAAAGCTTAATAGACCAAAACTTTCCCCCCACACAGTAGATTGATCAAAAACTTGTATTTTCTCTTTTTGATAGAAATGTAAGTACTTGAGGCCAACAGACAGTTGGTGATGTGAAGTCAGATCCTTTGACTGCATGACTATGAAATACTTTCACTTCATAGTGGGCTTTAGATAAGACCTGCTACTTTCTTTGGAGTGATGAGGAAGCATGGAGTTCCAAGGTGAAGGTCGCGAGGAAGCATGGAGTCTGAAGGTGAATGACGTGCATCTTGGGTTTTGGATCATCACCATAATATTTTGCTTTATTGTCTGAAGACATTTGTTTTTGCTCCTAAATTCCATCAGTCTTTGCAACAGTATCCTCTTGTGTTTTCGCTCACCATCTCAAACTGCACCACAGTTTTTGTCTTCAAAATATCCCAAATAGATGAATCGTGATTTAATGTGATAACACATTTTGGGGGTTGGTGTGGTCATCTAATGCTTTTTTGAATGCTCAAAGGAATGTTCAGAGTTGTTCTGTCTGCGTAATGACATCTGTAAAACGATAGGCAGGCAGACAGATGGACAGACAGACAGAGGGACACGAATGAGAGCTATTTGAGATTGCTTCTCTGCCTTTCAGCCTGCTTTCTCTTCTATAGCTTTTTATTTTACAAAGTGGCAAGAGAAAGAGTAGAGAAGGGAAAAAAAGCTGTGACTATGTTCTTGAACTTTGGAGTTCTCCAACAGCTGCATTTCACAAAGTGTCATTCTATTGGGTTGGTCTATCTGTGTGTTTTATCCATTATGAATAGAAGCTGGTGTGTGTGTGTTAGCTAGTCTTGTCTGCTTTTATTACAAGCATCACCTTCAGATGTGGAGGCACTGCATCCATTAAATCACAAATATTTAGCTATTATTTGTAATAAATGTCAACTGGGCTGAGTCAAAGCCAGGAGGAAATGTTCAAGGCAGAAAAACACTGACATTCATTCATGCAAATTTGTACCACTAGAAGAATTAATCATAAGGAGGGAGAACAGTTCATACAGTGCATGTATATGACTGCTTTAGCCAATTCCCATTCATCATGACAACAAGATTTATAACGTTGAAGCAATCTAACAGCAAACAGCCATCTGCACAATACAGTGAAACTGGAATAGATTTAAATGCATCATGTCAACAGCTTGATTCAGCACTGGAATCTATGAAAGACCAATTTTGTGTGTCTAGGTGGGGGGGAATGCATGAGAGATGCATGCAGAATAAATGAATATCCCATGCTTATGCAGCAGGAAACTTTAGATCAGAGGTATGCATGAAGCACTTTTTTTATTTGTTCTAACTTGGAACAATCTCAGAAATCTCAAAATGTTCTGTGCATTTCACATAACATTGGAAAATTCCAGGTAAAGTCCATAGGCTGCCATATCTAAGCCACTTTTGAGTCATTTTATTAATGTATGCAGAATTAAGGCTCTGCATTATCTAAGGCTCTATGCCTCTAAAGACCAGATATTGTTAAATATCGGGGATAATATCTTAATGAGCTCACGTTATGTTTGTGGGCTGGCTACCACAAGAACTGTTTTTTTGTCTGGGTGGGTCATTGGCCCAATGCAGCTGGTACTTCTAGTGTTCTTATGACAATGAAGGAAGGTAGAAGATATAATGTGGAATGAGGTGCCCCAAATCACTGGGTACGCAGCTGTTGCTAATGTGGAAATACATACAGTCATCCAACTTCTGAATTCAGCTTCTCTGAAAAAAGAAAATCAGAATGAGCTATGCTTCTTCTGAAAACAGATTGAATGGCTCTTAGAAAACTTATTTCTGATGAGAAAGGGGATTTTAATACCATTTGAAAGCCTATACGACTGAATCATTTAAGCCATTGGAGGGAAAACTGTAATCACCATTTTCAGGCTGTAAAAGAATAATTTTGTCTTAAATACCAAGGAGTATCATTTAAATCTCAGAGTGATTAAAGTTACAACCAAGATGACTTAACACTGTATTCCTTCATTCATGTGAGAGAAACAAGTGTTGAAAAGGTATATTTTAATCTGTGCCTAATAATTGAAGGTTTTTTTTTATAAAAGAAAAACTATTCTTGAAAATGTATAAAAGGCTTTTCAGCAAAGCTGACACCAAAATTATAGGTGACATTCTATGACTCACGATACTCAGGTTAGTAGATCTGAGCACAAAACCTGTTTAAGAATAGGATATTATTCAGAAAGATAAAAACTATTCAAATTGTATACAGATGAATTCTTTATTTGGGGCCAAACTGGAGTCTCATATTATATCTGAATTTCCAAGCAATTGAGTTGTTAAGTACAAAACAAATACCTTATAACAATGTTGTCTTTGTACTGATTGCAATCTCCATGTTGAGCCTTATCTTGCACAGACTGGAAGAGGGAACAGAAGAAAACTGCCTCAGCTTTTCAACATAACAAATGTTTCTATGGAATACCTTTTAATTGCAAATGCTGAGGGAAGTAACCTAATTCAATATGCGGGTTTCTAGAGTGGCTTCTTCAAATCTGAGTGAAGATAGGCTTTTATGTACTATTTCATATTTTATCCATTATGCCATTTAACTGACTGATAAAGACATTGGAAGACATTGCCAGGTACTCTTAAGGTCTGCTTTACCAAATGGTTCCTGATATATTTCAATGCTCAACTAAGCTGTTTCAGGGTGTTTGCGCACATCCCCTAAAAACACATTTAGACAAACATTAAGGACACATATGGAAAACATATAGACTTACCTTCCATGCTGGAGGCCGGATCTGGGTCCGTTTTTGGCGGCGCTTCCGCACAAGACTGGTTTTTAAAACTGGTCTTGCCGCTAAAAGCCGTCTCAAATGTAAGATCTGAAAAATCAGGTCTTACATCTGTCCTTCCCCTGGATGTGTGCAGAAGCAGAATGCTTCCGCACATGGCCATGGGAAGAACCGGATTCCCCCCGGTCTGCCTCCTTCCACCCTTCCCGTGTGTCGGTTGCCGCCGGAAACATGCAGTGACTGGCAGCTGCTTGCTCGAGTCCTGCAACTCTGGGGGCAGAATCGGCAGCGTGGGAATCCAGCTGCCTTCGGCTCTGGGTGCTGCGGCTTCCGCGCAGCACCCAGACAATCTGGCTGCCCAATCCGGCCTTGCCACAGCCGCCCCGCGCATGTGCAGACGCACAGGGCCTCCGAGGATCTGTCCCTATTTGGGACAGATCCTTGGAAGAACGGGTTGCTGAAAAACAGATCCATTTACCTCTTGCTCTCACTTTCCCTGATTTAAAGATATAGCCCCTTTTCTTAATGTTCGCCGAGCCTTTTAAATAAAATGGCTGACGAGCTTCTTATATAAACTTGAAGTATTAACTTTATTGTGTACAAAGGTTTGTATACAAGTGAGAACGAACAAAACAGTATTTTAGTCAGTTGCAAAGAAATCTTTTAAAATGCACATGACTTGAAAGAAACACACTTCCTAGGCTTCCTTTGTGACCCTTCTGGGCTTCCTTATCTTCTGAAGCCTATGGATCTATGTTGAGAGTGCAGTGCTGTATTACCAATTCCACCCACCCTGAGTTCCTCAGAAGCATAGACCAAGGGTTCTTTCAGGTAAGTACCTTTTATACCCTTTGCCAAGGTACTGTCTTCCTTGATTGGCTGGGCTTCAGAGCTCTTTCCTCCTCACTTCTTATAGGGTAGGTCTGGCTCTCTCCTTACCTGCTTGACTCACTTTGCATGTTAAATGCTTCTCTTTTCAATCGGTACATTTAAATACATTTTACATCTTAATAAATAAATATAATATACGTAGTAAATAAGCTCCGGCATCACACCATATCAAATGGTTGAGTCTACAAGATGATGGGACAGCAGTGCATGGCAGGCAGGGGACACGTTTGTACCACCTTTCTCTGTGCTGCTGCTATCCATTGGAATGTTGATGAATTTCTAAAGGAGCAAGGAAGACAGTAAACAGGAATAAGGAGACCCACTGATACAGATTGCGTAGATGGGTGGGCTGGATCAGTGCCATCTGCACTGACGGTGCTGATCTGGTTTATGCCTTCCTATGGCTGCAAAGCTCACATGAGATTTATGGCAACCACACATACCCACGACAACTGTGTGACAGAGGCATGTCATCTTCTGTGATCTGGAATAAGGTCTTACTCCTCTTGTGGAACTGATTGAACAGGTCCACAAGCAATCCAAGTTAAGGGTCTCCTAATCAGAATCTAGCTCTGTTCTTGTGCAGATGAGGCAGTACTAATGGGCCAGGACCTCCTTGATCCTCATTAGTGTGTGGATGAGGAAACCCAGGATCAAAATAAAATGCAGAAAGGGCCACAGACCCATCTGCCTACTTCATCTTTTTTTGCCCATCTCTATCCCTCTTGTAGTAAAATATGACTGTAGGTACATTTAGCACATTTATAAGCAAGACTGTCTTAAGTAGATGAAACAACTCCCGCGGTGGTGGGTGTACTTCTTTCAAAGAGATTTTGTCTTATTTCTTTTATGGTATTTCCTTCTATCTGTAACTTATTGAGTCAAGAGCTTGGCCTGATACAATATCATTGTCTTCCTTTTAAGAAACGAGTTTTAGAGAGGAATTTTATTTTCTGCACAGCAAGGCCTCAGTTTAATGGACCATAGAGTGGGACCCCTGACCGTTAAATCCAAAAGCCCTTTAAACTGAGGGGGAAATTAAGATACTTTATTAACACAAAATGGAAAACTTGCATTTGCCAATAATTGGAGAGCAAAGGTTATTCAGAGCCAGAGCAGGGCTCTGGTAGCTGCTGCTGCTGAGATTCTGAGCTTTTCCACAGAATGTCACAGAAGAGGGTGCAGGCTGGAGAAAAACTGTCAGGCTTCACCTGGGTGATTAGCCACAGATTTGTCCCTAAGGTCTAAAAGTCTGCTAAAACAAGGTACATTAAAATGGGTGATCACTGCATATGCTTGTTCATACATGCAACCATATTTTGATAGGATTGTGCACAAAAATAAAATGCAAGTTTGGTGAGAAGTGTCCCTGAACAGGACAAAGGTCAAAAGGTTCAAACTAGAACATCCTGGCTAGTTTATCATACAGTTTGAGAAGCCCCCCCCCCAACCCCATTCTCCCGTATTACTCATCAAGCATACAGTCTCCACCTGTTTGTGCCCTGGCCTCTCCTCATTTGTGCCCTGCCTTCCTGACAAATGTCCCAGGCTCCATGTCACACCCTATCCTGCCATCGTAACCCAGCCTCCACACTTCCACATGGAGCAAGCAGCCTCCACCCTGTTGTGTCCCAGCTTCCCTAGTCTCTTGGTGACTTTGCCCTTTTTTACCCCTTATGCATTTCCAAGTGCTCTGTGTTGTCTAGTGGGGGACCCGTTTGGGTGGTGCAACAAGGCATCCCATTGAAATGGGTGCCCCAAGGACCATAAGGCCAGGAATTTTCATTTGGAATGGGTCCAGGGATGAACCAGAGTCTTTGAAGCTAGTCTAAGGATGGACTGGAGTTTTTGAAGGTAGCCTAGGGATGGACTGGAGTCTTTTAAGCTAGTCTAGGGTTGGACCAGAGTCTTTGAAGCTAGTCTAAGGATGGACTGGAGTTTTTGAAGGTAGCCTAGGGATGGACTGGAGTCTTTTAAGCTAGTCTAGGGTTGGACCAGAGTCTTTGAAGCTAGTCTAAGGATGGACTGGAGTTTTTGAAGGTAGCCTAGGGATGGACTGGAGTCTTTTAAGCTAGTCTAGGGTTGGACCAGAGTCTTTGAAGCTAGTCTAAGGATGGACTGGAGTTTTTGAAGGTAGCCTAGGGATGGACTGGAGTCTTTTAAGCTAGTCTAGGGATGGATCAGAGTCTTTGAAGCTAGCCCAGAGTTGGACCAGAGTATTTGGACTTTGTAGTAGGAAAAAAAATAAAGTTAGTGTTGAAATGGTCTAATTCTTTTCAGGAGCAAAGCTGCACCTCATTATTTGTGAAGGTTTTGTTCTAGGAAAACTGTGAGTATTAAAGCTCACAAATAACACTGAAAGCAAAAGTGAGAAGTTTCAGCTCTTACCTGAAAAGGTCAGAAAGAGCTAATCCCTGGTGCTAACTGACTGATATTTGAGTGAGGCAGGTCAGAGATATCAAAACCTATACAATTCTGGCATCACCTTTACATGAAACTCCAGGTTATTAAAACTTTGAATAATGAAGGTAGCTGTAATTGAATAACAAAGCAGAAAATATTTCTAATGTGCTGGACTGAAAAAAAAGAAAAAAAAAACACTCCCAAACAAACCAGACACAAGGATACAGCATTTCCTGGTACGCGCGTTACTCCAAAAATTACTTTATACAGGTGTGTTTTGTTTTAATACTCTAGACCAGGGATGCCCAACATGCAGCCCTAAGTATTATTTTACCTCTCTTTATGTTTTTAAGATACATAAGGGAATGCTAGAAGACAACATCCAAAAATACATATTTATACTGCCAGATCACTCACACGTAAGACCAGCATAGGCAAATGCCATGTTAACTAAGGCTGCTTCCAGATGGCAGCGAAACTTTAGGTGGTAAAGTGATATTCCAGCATAAAGCACTTCTGGAATAATCACTATTTGCCCAGATGCAAGAACTTACCTGTAAGCTCGGTCCCATGATGTTGCTGGTGCAGTCGCCACACCACATGCATACACGGCTGCCATTTAGGCTCTGGTTTGGCCCTGCAGATGTGTGATGGCCATTTCCAAAATGGTGGTTCATGGGAACTGTCATCCAGAAGAGGTAAGTCCTTTTGCTTTTTTTAAAAAAATGTCATTGCGAGATATCATGGGGCTATGTTCAGATTTCCAGGGACATGTATAGCAATCCAAACATAGCTCCAGGATATTCCCTGTTTTTTTTTATGTTTTTGTGCTTCCTGAAATAAAGCTGTGCTTGTTGCACTAAAGTCAGCACCATAAAGAAAGTTTGCACCTTTGGCAATGAGGTGGAAGACTGGGAGAAAGCTAAAATGCTTTCTCCCGATTTGCCTCTAAAGAGTTGTGGTTTATGGTGTAATGGGTGTTCAGTAGGTGTGGAGATGGTTGTTCCCTGTACCCTTTGAGCACTGTCACGATGCCATTGAGGGACCTGCAGATCCTACTTATGATAGGAACTGAAAGGGTTGCAGTAAGATCTGCCAAATAATGGACATATACAAAACAGACATCTTTTCATTGTTCAGACATAGACTGAGCTGAAATGGCTTTTCTGACTTTCTTGTTCAGTTTACAAGATAGCTTTAAGAAAAGGTTAGACGAATTCATGTATGACAGGTGTGTCAGTGGATGCCTCAGTAGTGCCTCTAGGTTAGAGAGACAGGCAGGATGCGTCTAAAAGCCATTTGCAGGGATTTCTGAGCAGGTGAAGGTTTTGTCCTTGTCTTCTGCTTGAGAAGTCCATTAGCAATTGGTGACCCACTGTGTGAGACAGGATGCTGGACTAGATGGGCTGTGGCCTGACCAAGCAGTGCTCCTCTTACGTTCTTAGGAAGGAGAGGCAAGATCTGTGAGAATAAAGCCTGGTGCAAGATAGCTGGGAATCAAACTCTCAGTTATTAGTTGGTACAATTCTTTATATAGAACCATTATAGGCATTCTGGGACTGGGATCATGAGAGTGGTGGTAAAGGAGCAAGGATATGATTGGAAGCCTCTTTGATCTCCCTGAACTTCATCCTAATACAGTTCAAAAACATCAAAAAGAGGCTCCTCCACCCCAGCCAACCAGAAGTGTTGCCTTTACTTCACTTTGGCCCTGTCCCCAAAAGACTTATTAGCCCCTCTCGGCTTCCTCTGCCGTCACTCTGTTATAGCTGACTTTAAAAGTCCCCTCCACTTCCGGAATAAGCGTCCCCATGGTAGCCGTGATCTAAACGGACTTTCCGTCCCCATGGTAGCCGTCTTCTCTTTCCGGGCATCTTTTCCCCCCCGCCCCCTCTCTTGTTAAAAGGAAAAATAGCCAGATCTCTGTCTCCTGAAACGGCTTCCCGCCCCTAGCAAAGGCAGATGATCGCTCATTCATTCACTTTCAGCACTTACTTTCACTCAGTTCTCTGTTAGAAAAGGCTTTCTGCCCCAGCAAAGTCAGCGGCTGCAGCCATCGGCAGCGCGATCCTTCGCTCATTCTCTTTTAACGCTTTCACAGATCACTTGATAACAATGTTGCAATTCTGAGCAATTCTGGCTCTTTTTACAAAGGAAAGGAAGCGAACCTGCTGCATTTCTCAGATGTGTGAATGCTTTTTGGCTGTGTGTGCAGGCAAGCAATCCCCGCCCCTTTTGCCACGGAGCGTCCTCAAGGCAGATATAGTGAGCAAAACCCGCAAATCGCCAAAAGAGCGCTGGAACTCTTCTTTAAAGTGCACGTATTTTATCGCGGGTGTCTCACTTTCCTAAGCTCCCTAAGCGCCTTGTAAAGCTTGGCATGGGGCCGCTCAGAGGCAAAAGAAGAGTTCCAGCAGACGTTCAATTGCATGGGGACAGGGCCTTTGGCTTCCCAGGGATCTGATGACATTTTTGCACAAGGGCATTCCTTCCAGTTACTGCCCTAGAATCTTTAGAGGAAAGAAAATCTTGGTGGAAGGGGTGGAAAAGCTGCCAGAAGCGGGGCTGTTGCAGCAAAGATGAGCCTGTATAAGAGGCAAGGGAGAAGGATAATGACTTGTAGTTGGGTTTTATGAAGTGGTTGCCTCCAGAGTTTCCTCTCTTGAGCTGAAACAACTCTAACAAAAGCGTTCACGTTGGCTCTCATTTTGACAGGCACATCACATGGCACCTTGAGTTAACAGCCTAGCTTCAGCTACTTACTTAACAGGCAGCATAGCATAATTTATTTGCCAGAAACAACCAGCTGTGTGATAGGTGACATTCAACAGAGTATCTCTGGAACGTTTGGAGATCAACATTTCAAGCATAACTTGTGATGGAATAATCATATTAGCTTCCTTTTCCTAAATGAGGCATTTGAGGATAGATGTAGGCAGTGATTGAAAAGACAACTCTCTGGAAGATCAAACACTTGTGTCACATAAGACTGTACTAAATAAAGACGCCCTCCCCGCCCCCATAAACTTAAACTATTAACTATTCCAGTTATGTTTTCAAGGTGTGAACATCCAAGAGGACTATTGGTGGTGGCACTTGAACTTTCCTGGGTGAGCAGAGGGAGGGTTTCCCTTTTCCATTTCTGGCCAGCATGGCAGTGGTATCACTCCCACCACATCCTCTTTGCTCCACATCACCATCTGACTCTTTCTGTCTGATTTTTTAAAGAGTACCATAGATCTTTGCAAGTACATGAGTCTGCATCTTCCCAAGCTCTGGGAAGGGTTGGTCTTTGCCAAATGCACAATCTGCATCTTCCCATTCCCTTGGGGGAAGAGAGGTCCTATGAAGAGCAGACAAGAGTATTCCATTTTTCATGGGGTTCCCCAACATTTTTGTACCTCTGCTTGATCGTGGCTGCTGGTGGGTGGTTGTGATTGGCTAGGGAAAAATGTGGGGGAAGGGAGGAAGAAAGGCTAGTTGTGATGTGAGAGAAAGTGATGCCAGCTTCCCTCTTGAATGCCCATAAACTCTGGGCATTGAAGAGCCCCAGCCTGAATACCCATGAAAATGATCTTTCTTTGGAGAAGGGGAAGAAGGGGCTGGCTGTATTCTTCCCTGAAAAGCTAAAATGTGATTGACTGAAGTGTATCCAATCACAGAGAGAGTAGAGGAGCGAAGGATGAGGAGTGGCAGGAAAAGGAGGCTGAAAAATGGACAAAGAACTGAGTAGGCACTATATTAGATAGGTGTGATCAAGCCAATTGAGATTCACACCCTGTTGTGTGGTAAGATGGACTATACTAGGGATGTGCACAAATGCATTTTTTGCATTCGAATTCAATTCGAATTGAATATTCAAATATTCAATTTAAATTAAAAGGTGAAAATCCAGATTTTTGAAAATCCAGTTCGAATCTGGATTACTCAGATCCACATTTTCAAAAATCCGATTCAGACTCAAATATACGAATGTCATGAACATTTGTATCCAGTTTTCGAATCCATTCACCACCCATTTTTATTGCATTTGCATTTTGTTTGCATCCCGTTTGCATCCCTTATTATAAGCGAAAACAGACCCAATATTCGGATGTGATATACCATGATGAATTCAGTTGAATCATTTGAAAATCTGGTTCAAATTTGAATGTCGATATTCACCATCATATTTTGGAATATCCATGCACACCCCAAGACTGTACAGAAGAGGTGTGGTGAGACACAAACTAGAACATAAGAATATAAGAGAGGCCCTGCTGGATCAGGCCACAGCCCATCTAGTCCAGCATCCTGTTGGACACAGTGGCCCGCCAGATGCTCATGGGCATCTCAAACAGAGACAAGGACAAACCTTTTCCTGCTCTTGAATCCCAGCAAATGGCATTAGAAGCGTCTTGCTTCTGCCCCCACCCCCAGCTGAAAGATATACCTAGGCATTCATTCTAGTAGCCATTGATACATCTGTCATCCATAAATTTGTCTAACCCTACCTTGAAGCGATCTAGACTGGTAGCTGTCACCACCTCTTCTGGCAGCACATTCCATAAACCCATGACCCTCTGGGTGAAGGAACACTTCCCCTTGTCGGATCCGACTCTCCTACCCATCAGCTTCATAGAGTGCCCCCTGGTTCTAGTGTTGTGCGATAGAGAAAAGAAGTTTTCTCTATCCACCTTGTCTATACCATGCATAATTTTACATACTTCAATCAGGTCCCCTTTTAAACGTCGTCTCTCCAGACTGAAGAGACCTAGATGTTGCAGTCTGATTTCGTAAGGGAGGTGTTCCAGCCCCTTAATCATTCTGGTTGCCCTTTTATGCACCTTCTCTAGTTCCACAATATCCTTTTTGAGGTATGGTGACCAGAATTGTACACAATATTCCAAATGTGGACTCACCATAGATTTATAAAGAGGCAAAATGACACTTGCTGACTTATTTTCTATCCTTCCTAATTATTCCCAGCATTGAATTTGCTTTTTTTGCTGCTGCTGCACACTGGGTTGACACCTTCATGGAACTGTCCACCAAAACCCTGAGATCCCTGTGCTGGTGCATTGCAGAAAGCTCAGACCCCATCAGTTTATAGACATAATTTGGATTTTTGGTCCTGATGTGCATTACTTTGCATTTGTTAAGATAGTTAAGAGATCCCTCTGGAGCTCTTGGCAATCTCTTTCGGATTTTACTACCCAAATAATTTAGTATCATCAGCAGAATTTGCTATTTTACTATGTACCCCTTCTTCTAGATCATTGATGAATAAATTAAAAAGCATTGGTCCCAACACTGAGCCTTGAGTGACCCCTCTTTTTACCTCTTTCCACCCTGGAGGTCCTGGACTTTAGTCTTCTACCTAACAACCTAAATTTGGCTTCCAGGACACTCCGTTCTGCCTTCCCAACATCATTGGTACCGACACGTACCATGACCATGGGCTCCTCCCCGACACTGTCTACTAACCTATCTAGATGCTGCGTGATGTCTGCAACCTTTGCACCTGGCAGGCAAGTTACCATGCGGTCAACAAGCCCATCACAAACCCAGTTCTCTATATTCCTGATAATCGAACCACCCACTACAAGAAGCCCCCCTCCCGTTACCCGTGGAGGACTATCCTCGGTGCAAGAGGATACAGGCACATCCACTGAGGAAGGGGTACCGACTAAGGGATCCTGTCCCTCTTCCTCAGTTTGATGTCCTCCCTGCCTGAGGCTCCCACTCTCTGAGGCAGCTGGAGGGCTGCTTGTCGTGGAGTGGGGTGCTCCTACCGCATCCTTGAAGGCCTCACCCACAGCCCTGTTACTCTCTATCTCCTTCTCCAGGTCCGCTACCTTAGCTTCAAGGGAAGAGACATGTTCCCCAAGAGCCTGGAGTTCACTGCACTGAGCACAGATCCAGGACTTCATTTGACACTCAGTGCAAAACACTGGGAAGCCCCTCTTCCCCTGCTGGCATTCTACCTTCATTTTATTAATGGACTTGTTCTATTCTTAAATATTTTAATTTGAAAAGTATTAAATAATTTTTCTTTAAGATAAACTTTTCTGAATTAATAGTTTGTTATGATATAGTATTTGTTTCTAGTCCTGCTCACAGTGACTTTTCGCCTTCCTCCCAGAACGCACTGGGATTCTATGCAAATTATCTCTGCAGATACGATTCCTCCCTCCGGCTGCTTGGAGTGGGGCTCTTCCCCACTACCTTCCTGCTTGCAGCAACTCTTTGCCTTCCTCCCAGAATGCACTGGGATTCTATGCAAATTTACAAAAATTTCCTAATGTCTTCGTTGTCCTAATAGAAGAAGTATTCTAAGGTAGGTCTGGAATAACTTTACCTTTTTCATGGTAATACCCCAAATATATGTGGGGTTTTGAAAACTCATTCCTTGTATGTGTGTGGATGTGCATTAAGTAAGTGAAGGTAGTTTTTAAAAGCCGGATATTTGAAATTTGATCTCTAATTTCCACGCTGATATTCACCCTGCAATGCTAACTGTCAGGGAATTAAACCCACTAGTCTGGAATGCCTCAAGTTCAGCATTCTTTTTGCTGAATGGGGAATCATGACTTCCTAGTGATGGAGAACATGAGATCAAAACGGAAAAAGCACCCTGTATGGACTTTGCAAAACTAAAAGAAAAATGAGTTAAAAATAAAGCTGGATTTCAGATTTGAATAATTTCAATGGATTAATGTGGTGTGAATTTAGATCATAGTATTAGCCAAGGTAATAAATACTCTGATTCAGCTGAATGGAACTAGTTGTTTCAATTGTCATGTAGCCCATATGGAGAAGCTATTGACCCTGGGCAAAAGTGCAGGAACACAATGTAGGTTTAGCCTGCTCTGCTAACATTATCCTGGTTTCTGTGAGTTTGAGTACCTACAGCAAAACACCTCCTCCGATGACATTTTCCTAAATGCAACATTCACTGAACCATGATATAACATTTCAGGGGGGAGGTACCACTGAGCAACCATTATAATTTTGCTGTTATTCAGGAAGAAGAATTTTGTTCTACATGCAAAAGTTAGGACAACTTGGAGATGCTAAGTGGCTCAAATATAATGGAAACCAATTTGAGTGGAGTCAATAGTACACCCATTCTTATCTGACCACAGATAATTATCAAAGTATAGATCAGAATATGTTTAGTTTTTATACTATAGTTTTTTTTTTCATATTTCAGCTTCTGTGCTACAGATTCATATTCTATCTGCTCACAGCAGTTCTGTATTCATAAGACTAAGGGCTTTTTTACCCTTTGTGAAAAGGAGAAGATTGGAGATGCTCCAAGGTAGGACACTGCGTGGAGATGCTTCCACCCTTTTGTCTGTCTTAAATCTTCCAAAATTCAGGGTGGGTCTCCACTCTGCCAGCATAGATGGGAGAATTTAAACTCTAACTCTCTACTGCATCAGGCTGCCTGAGAGAGGAACCTGACAACTCCATTGCCATCTCTGAGGTTACTGTTCTCAGGTCTCCATGCTTTCTTGCCCTCATTGCATAGGCACAGCAGGTGCATTTTTGCCCTGGTGAGCCTGGCTCAGTGTGCAGGAGGGGAGTTGAATTCCATTTACATGCCTCCCCATCCATTTGGAATGGGTTGCTGTGCCTCCTCCAGGCATCTTGAATGCTCATGGAGTGAGCTTCATTGAGCAAACTCCTACTTCTAGTATTATATGGAGATGAAAAACTTCCCCTTTAGTGTCTGTCCATACCATGCATAATATTATAAACACCACTGTTTTGTTTCCTCCCATTCCTCTCCATTCTGGACTAAATAGCTTCAACTGTTTCCAGGTTTCCTCATTGTGGAGTCCCTCTAGGCCCTGAACTATTGTGATTTGTAGGTATTACTAGTTGTTGGCTGTATCCCTACAAGGGGGACTTGCAGCAACTTACCATGGAATGCTTGCTTCTGTCCCAGGTGTTGCAATGTCCACTATGCCATGTGCCCTGCTCCCTTGCTGTATTTAAACCTGGGGAAATTTTGTTCCACAGCTTTGAACAGTGGACATGGGGGGGGGGGCTTTCATTTTCCTGTGATGGATAATATTTCCATGCAGACACCAAGCTGGATAAGTTGCTTGTGTTGTCAATGCATGTCTACATTGCAGTGGTAAGGACACCTGAGGGCAGTGGGCGCTATCTATTATTGGACTGTGCAAGAAGGATGTTTCTGAGAGCTCTTGCCAACTTGCAAGAGCCCTTGGAGGAGCATCCCATGCTCACAGGTACCTCAGGCATGTGAAAGATTGTTACCATGTAGCAATTTGTGTAGACACTATAGGAGAACTATTAGGAAGTGAGTAATATGCCCTTTTTTACTTACAAGCTGTCTAACTGGGCGCCATCTTTTGAACATGTGGATGCAGCCCTGCTCCCATGGTTCTGCCAAATTAGCTTTTCACAGCACCCAAGTTGCGGCCCACAAGTACATGATAACATATAGTATGAGGGTTGAGCCTAGATTCTCCCAACTATGTTCTAGTCCAGCTGTCCTATCAGAGTTCCTTCCTTCCTTCCTTCCTTCCTTCCTTCCTTCCTTCCTTCCTTCCTTCCTTCCTTCCTTCCTTCCTTCCTTCCTTCCTTCCTTCCTTCCTTCCTTGTAACTTCCCAATAATTGAAGTTCCCTGGATGGCTTACAAAACAGATGTTGAAATTTAAACAGTAATATAAAACAAATTAAAGCCACCTATCAGACTATTATCTAAAATGCCCCAGACCAACATTCAGGGGAAGCTGTCTCAAAGGTGAGTATCACCACTGAGAAAACCTTTACTTTATGGCTATCCATATTGCTTCATCTGGTGGGGACAAACAGAGCTAGGGGTTATTGTACAGATTGTGGACTTACGAGTCAAGGTACCCTTATGGGTAGCCTAATACTGTGATAGCAAAGAGGAGAAGAAAAATATGTGTGGTGAGTGTTTAGGTCAGATGGTAAAGGAAAAGGCTAACAACCCCTGTTGAAAATGATCTGTTCTGCTATGGTTATATTTGTGAAATATATACAGAAAAGTATCAATAGATTAAGAGATTTTCATTGTGTGTCCCATATTGCTTTATAAAAACAATATGTTGAAAGGATGCCTTTAAGCTTGATCCGAAAGTCCTTCAAGGCTCTGCTTGTTATCTTTATCATTATATATTAATGCTATTGATCTAGACTTTTAAATCTTAGCATTTCATCTAGGTGGAGATGACACTATTATTTATAGGTCAGGCAGATATTTACATGGCATTTAGTTTGGTCTCTAGTGTGATTTTGATAAATTTCGAGGCACTAACAATGTGGATAATGTCATTTTAAATTCCTAGACATGTTACGTGGAGGCATTTGGAATGAGTTCCAGAATAAACGTGATGGATTATTCTGTGCATTATTCTTGCCTAGGTAGGCCATATCCAGGTCTGATGCTGCATATTTGAAATGTCTTCAGATAGGATTATATAAATCTCACAATGCGGTTATGGTTATATCTACAGCTTGATTAATTCTAGGGGGTCAAATAAAATTTCCCATGAAGAAAATTAAAAGTGCACTACAAATATCCAAGATTTTGTAACCAACATGGGATATCATTAATTTAATAGCATTTATGTCTGATTTAGGAAAAAAAATGCTAGTTTGACTATTTGAACAGGAAATATCTGAAATGAAATGGGTGCCCATTGTTAAATAGTTGATTTTAAGGTAATAAGAAGTTATAGAAAAAAAATTAAAGCATTCAGTAATGCAAGGATTTACTCAGAAGTAAAGTCTATAAAAAATTTAGTGGATTTTCCTCTTTGTAAGTTTCTGTAGGATTGCACATGAAGCTCTTTTTGGAGATTTATGCTGCACCAGGCATTGCTTTTATAGCTGGATATTCCATACTAAAGCATTATTATTTCAGAATATGAACGCTTTATTCTGGAATATCTAGATTTAATGGAATAAGTAAGCAATGTCTGGATGCAGCCTTCAAATATGTTTAGCTTGCCTGTGCTTACAAAACTTCTTTAGGCTGAGAAAATTAAATGTACCGTAAATCGTTCTGATCATGAGGGGAACTCTAACTATGCTTAATTGTATATAGTTACAGTGCCTCTTCTTTAAGTATTAGTACTCAGCATATGATGACCAGCAGAGAAGAGTATGATGATGGCATTGTATGCCTTATTTCCTCTTCCAGTCTAAATTTTCACATATATTCTGACATCAGGACAAGACTGTACATTACACCATTTCTCAATCTGTGGTCATGCCTTCATTTTCAACCTTCTTCAGTTCACCCTCAGGAGGTTTGACTGCTTACACCTTTTCATTTCTATCCATTTTGTTTGTGTGCTTTCCATTCACAAAAGTCCAAATGGAGGGTGAAAAGTCCACAAATAAAATGGATAGAAATGAAAAGGTGTGAGCAATCAGACCTGAAGATAAACTGAAGAACGTTGAAAGTGAAGGTGTGACCACAGCATAGGAGTACTCTGTGTTTCACTTACGTATAATTCACTTTCAGAGCAACTTATTTGCTAATTTCAAGGTCATGTGGAGATAATAAATTCCTTTAAAAAGTATCTAAATACGTACTTCAGGTAATGCAACTTATAAAGTAACTTTTAAAGTTCTTTGAATGGATGCATGAGCCTGTATTCAAACAAAATGCAATCCCTGCAGGTATTTTGTAGTTTCGGGTGATAGAAAATAGGATCCAACAAGTAGGTGACACAGGCATTTATTAGCTTCTTTGGTTTTATATGCCTGCTTGTGTTATAGAATATGTACATGGTAAAATGCCTTAGTTCTGCAAATCTTCACTAAAAGCTGACAGTGGTATCTCACTTTGGATCTTCCAGTGAGGCATGACAAGTTGAGGACCATGCTGTTGCTGATGCCACGTGAAGTTCTTTGTTGCACTTTTTCCAATTAAGCCTGAGATGGGAAGACAGCTTGAGATTCTCTTTGACATACAGAGTCGGCTTGGAGGCTATTTTAAAATCCATATTAGAGAGTTCCTGATGGTTTGTGCATGCCTAAGCATACAGAGTAAAAGATAACAAAAAGACGTAGTGTTCAAAGTGAACCAGACCTTACAGCTAAGCAAATAGTACAAACTATTCCCTCTGGAGGGTCTTTTTTTTTCTTTTTGGAAAAAAATTATTTGCCATTGTGGTCACATTCATTTTACATTCCATCTGTGGGTTCAATCCACTGGCTGAGTTTTAATTTCAACAAAAGTTCCTCACAGCAGTATGCAAAACCTCCAAGCAATTTTTCCAACAGAAACTTTTAAAATGTCTTCAACCGTTGTTACACCTTGCTGAAATCAATGTCTTATTAAGAAATAGGCCTCAAAAGGCACTAATTCTGACCGGACCCAGTTTCCACACTCAGTTTGTCCTCGCATTGTTACCCGCCCTGAGACCTTTGGGTATAGGGTGGGACAGAAATACAAATAATAAATAAATAAATAAATAAATAAATAAATAAATAAATAAATAAATAAATAAAACTAATTGTTGGAATGATTCCCCTGCCTGCATGTTCCATCTGGCTGTTGAATACAAACATCGTAGAACACATTGCAGAACAGTTCTATACACTAGTATGCAAACTTTTTGATATCAAATAAAGTTCATCCCTGTTCTTGCAAAACATTTTCCTTCATCTTCTTTTGGATAGTTGACAATCGCAGTCCTTTTAAAGTGCCCACTCATATGCAAAGCCCAGCACTTGTGGTCACCAGTGGCTGTAACTGTGGTTTGCCCTGAATTTGCTGTTGTTTCCCACTTAATTTTTCCCTGCTGAGTGGCATTTGTGAGGCAGGGTTTGTGGTTCTGCTCATTTAAGAAGATCATGACTAGTAATTAAAGCAGCAGTCTTTGGATCCAGATCAGGATAGTGGATTCAGTGCAACACTGGACCAAAGTTGAATTTGTTCTTGCTAAGCAGAGGCAGGAAAGATTGTATTCATTCATAGGAGAGTTATAATGATGGTGTCCCAGGCATCAACCAAATTAAATGGAGTTGATAGTTTGGCCACACTTAACACCACACCTTCTTGTTCGAGGGCAAAGAGCCTAGGAAAGCAGACACATGTTTTTGCCCTTTTTAATCTAACAGTTATAAGGTACCTTTCCCCCTGTGGTTCACAGAGAAATTATAGTGAGAACAATTCCAAGCTACATCTCCAGTTTTGTTTATAAGTTCTTTATCTGTTGAATGACATTGTGGATTCAGTTCCCATTCATACAATGGGACTCACTTCCCTTTCCTTCCATCTGCAGCCCACATGTTCCCATCTTTGAAAATCAGAATATTTTGCAGATCTGATGGGAGGGCATGAAATGACATCTGCTGCTCATATAGTGCTGGACATTGCCCATGGGCATTATACTTTCAACTGTGCAAACAGGCTTATTGGCTAAGATTTCCTTGTCATCTGCCATTCAGACATCCAGACTTCTGCTTCACTGGTTTGTTTTAGGAAGATGTGGTTGATACGGCTTGCAGAGAGGGGATGTATTCATGCTTCCATGGGTCATATCTGATTCTGCAACTCCCAAGCTTCGTGTCACTAGCATGCCCCTAAAAACCTTACTAATGTCAACAATGTCCCATAGGTACATAATTAGTGTAGAGATCAGCCTGAAGATAAAATGTCTTTTGGAGCTATCTTTTGGAACCATTTCAGAGATCAGATTCTAAGCCCTGGGAGGCATCTCAGATTCTAAACCCTGAGAGCATTATTTCATACATAGCAAAGTAGTTTGCCCATTCTTAGGAGCTGATTCATAAACAGGGATTCAATGAGTTTATTTAGCATAAATGACTCAGAATGTAGCAAATGAGGCAGATAAAGACATTTTGATTACTATTTCAAACCTCGTACTTGTGAGTCCAGTCTCTTTTAAGGTAATTGGATGAGTGCTGAGCTAGCGGAGAAACAATTTCTTGTAGCGCTGGTTAGGCACAATGATTTCACATGGACAGAAGGTAATTAAAAAACCTCACTGTGGCTAGTTCATTAACAGTCTGCTTTTTTAGACAATGTGAAACCTGACCCGTGAATAATTCAAGATAGGAATTAGGATTTAAATACAAATAATGCATGGATTCCTTACATTAATAATAATGAATGAGAAAGTCCATTACACTGGAGCTTGGAATTTTATATAACCACACAGTGATTAAGCTTAAGACATCAAGCTATTAATTGATTAAATGACAAATTGTATAAGGAAAAAATAATTTCCCAGTGGTATTTCGTAATAGGCCCACAAAGGTTAACTTGAAGAAGGTCTGTGTGTGGAACATCATTGACAATGTGTAGAATCGGCAAGTTAACCAGCATTATCCTCCACCCTCAGCATGATGTGGGCTGGTAGTTTTCTACCTCCAGGACAAATTATACAATAAATGGAGGGATAATTGGGGAAGGCTACCCTTTCTCATTCACTACCTTCTCCAGCCAGCATGGTGAGCAAACACACAGCTCAGATCATGGCCATCCTTGCCCAGAACTGGGTTTGTGGTCAGGGTGTTGGACTCTTATCTGATAGTCTTCTGGTTTGATTCTACTCTCCTACACATAGCCAGCTGAGAGATCTTGGGCTAGTCACAGCTCTCTTTCTGAGATCTCACAGTCCCATCTACCTCATAAGGTGTCTGTGGTGGGGAGAAGATGAGAAGGTTTGTCAGCAACTTTGAGTCCCCTTAAAGGTGAATTGGGGTATAAAGCCCTACTACCACTACCACTACTACTACTGTTACTACTACAACTACTACTACTCTTGAACTGTTGGATTTACAGACTAGGTTACCATTCGCTGCTGACACTAGCATTTTTTTAATTATTATTTCTTCAGGCATGACAGAAAATTTTGGCAAAGAATTGCCCAAGCCAGGGTGGGGTAAAAGAGACTTTGAGAGACCTTCATTCAGTAGTGGATTGAAAATGATTGTTGTTGATGATTTTCCAATAAAATATAATGTTCCTTTTTTTTTTTAACTCAAAAGGCTAAAATATTTATACAATATATTCTGGTGTATAAGACTACTTTTTAACCCAGGAAAATCTTCTCAAAAGTCGGGGGGTTGTCTTATACGACGGGTATTGTCTTCTTATACGGCGAGTATATCTCAAACTCTATATTTTAACTGGAAAAGTTGGGGGTCGTCTTATACGCCCAGTCGTCTTATATGCCGGAATATATGAGTAGTTATCTTGGGTCATAAATATATGCACAGAATTCTAAATAATACAATACATGCTGTGGAAAGGGGGTGTATTAATGGCTAATAGTTACAAAGGTTATGTTTTGCCTCCAGGATCAAAGGTGGTACGTCCCTATAAGCCAGTTGTTGGGGATGGGGCTAATACATTTTTGTTTTACTCCTGGGTTTTTGGCTTCTTCTGCACTGGGCCTTATTCTGAATTATATTCTAGAATAGGAACCTGCCATCCACCTTTGAATATAGTCAGAGGGAACAAGGGAGAATGATGGGGTAACTTCTTTCCTAGGCACAGTGTTGAAGAAGGATGAAAAAAGCTTATCCCACCATGGCTGCCCCTGTGACAGCACAACCTTCCAGACAGATTAGCAATCTATAAGACATAAGTCTTTTCTACATTTACTTCTGAACTAGTGAACATTGTCCTTTTCTACACTGGGCCTTATTCTGGATTATATCTTGGAATAGGGACATGTCATCTGCTTGCGTGTGCAGACTATGGTAGAGTCCAAGTGGGACCTGCCTTAGTCTGCACTAGCATGAGGATAGCGGGTCCCTATTTTGAATTACAATCTGGAACAGGGCACAGTGCAGCAAAGACCAATATTTGGTGGACTACAGATTCCCCATCACTATTTTAATGCTACCCTGCTTTTGGAAAGCTCCAAGTGGCTCTTTTAAAATTGAGCCTATATGGAATGATTAATCTTTGCCAGCAATTCAGTCCTGCAAATGTCAGTAGGTGATAACTGCTTAAGTTTCCTCCTAGCACCAAAAGAAATGGTTCCCCGAATCCATATGAGGCAGGCTTCAGTGTCTCAATCTATAATGATGCAATTAATTTGCTTTTCTTTGAGAAAATTAAAGCTTGGCTGTTAAACAAGTTTGCATTATCCCTTTCATTCCCAGTCCATTAGTTCTGTTGTCTATGAATAAATGCTGTAAATGCTGATGTTCAACAGTTTAATAGAAAAGTTTTGCCGTGCATACTACAGAGTGACTTCTGAAAAGGTTACGCAGGCATCGTTTGTACTATGACTTTTAATTAAAGTGTTTAATTGTTGCCAGGTGTGTAACAGTATTGCTAAATGTAGGGCCTAATTGTTTATTCTTCCCTCTTTGTTATAAATTGAATAGATTTGTGAATGCATTAGTCAGGAAATGGGACTCAGGAGGCCTGCTCATTCAACGCAACGCTATTCTCCTTCAGAGGTCAGAATAAAGTATTGCTTAAAGGCACTAACTTTTTTACCAGCATACGTAGTCTGGCAGACAGGTTTAATGCTATGTGCAAAGCAAGTACCATTCTTGACTTTCTGAGCCTTGTCTGCAAGGCTGCCTCTCTGTCAGGTCACATTCTATTCTTGGCAAACTGCTCAGCTATCATTAAGCTGCCCAGATATCATTGTCACAGCAAGTACTACAATGGCCAGTAAATCACTGTTTCCAAGCCACCAAATTGCAAACTTCCATTTCTAGGAAATATCGGCTCTTGTTCTGGCAACCGTGTGCGTTTTTCTCGGGAAAGTCCTGTTTGTTGCTATAGCAGGACTCTATTGTGTGGCAAAGCCCAGTATCTGTGACTTCGCTGCCACATCAATAATACGCCCTTTCCAGTCCACATAATCATGAATGGTTCAGATTGGGTTTTTTTTTTTTTTGCTATTCTTTCTCCCTCTCTTTTTATATCCTCTTGCATATGAGTGCATGTACAGTGGGATGGATGTGGATATTATATGTGTTCAGTGCTAGTCCACTTAGAAGAGAAAAAGACATTCAGCTCCCGATAAAAATGGAAGGGCAGATAAATGAATGGACTATGATTAGAGATTTGTATAGCATTAAAGTCCTAAATATTTTTAGCAGCGTATACTTCTCGGTTGCTGAAGAAAAAAGAAACACTGCTTCTTCAGGTTTTCCTTTTTCCCTTTCATGTCCAGTCAAAGATTTCATACAACTGGGTTAATAGAAAAGATCTGAGGTACAGTAGTTTTTTTGTTTATACTCAGTTTTACTGAACTCAGCAGGATGCTTTTTGTTTTTGTTTTTGAATACACATAAAAACTGAGTTGCAGTTTACTCACCAGCTGGTAAGAGGTCTGTAAAAGATGTGAGAAGGATAATATCTCAACAATCAACATTTAGTGTCCAATTTAAGAAATTTAATGTCAGAATGCAACCCTGATATGTAAATAGACTCATTTCAATTATTATATGCATTTTTAAAGGATCCAGATCTCTAAAGGAATGCATATAAAACTCATATTTTATGGTAAGTTTCTCTTGCCAATTTTTACTTTGTTCCATTGTGTGGGTGAATTCTGGCTTTTAAAATTTCGAGGGAACAATGTATACCAGTGCTGGATTTTCCAGTAACAGTTTTAGCACTTTTCAGGGGTGAACAAGCAGAACTATGATGGGGTTATGTTCAAAGTGTGAAGTGATCCCACCATAGCTGTGATAGTGCTATTTTTGTAGGGACTGGATGCTCTCATGATTTTGTATTGGTCTATAGTGGGCTATGGGATACATTATTATCTCAAATGTACCACCATCTCCCATGGAGGGCAAGGAATCATTCTGTGCTTATTTGTATTGCAAGATCTGCACTTCTAAATCATTTTAACTTTGCATTTCTTCTCTGCAGCCCAGTCTCTTAAAATTCATGTAGAAGGTCTCTTGCCCACTCCGCCTTTTAACTCTGAACTGAAGTGCATCCGTTGTAAAATGAAGAACTATCCAGAGGAAAATCAATCAGTCCTTAAGTGATTGAGGTTTCCTTAGCCAAGACACAAGTGTTTGCTTTGAACCCACTAGATTGTAATTTTCTTTTGGTTTCCTTGGCAGGGCCAACTGGAATGTGCCAACCTATTCATGACAAATATTTGGAAACATTTACATAAGAGAGTTTATGGAAACCTTTTTCATGCTATCACAGCTTATTTTGTCACAAACTGAACAACTGTAAACCCTACCAAGCACTTCTAGAAGATTTTAAAATAAATCACAGGCGGAGGCATGAAAAATAGGTGACAAGTCTTTTAAATCAAACATTTCACGCTGGTTAATTAATGCAAGAATAGCAGTCCTCAGTTCCTCATAACCTTTTGAAAACCACAAAAATGTTTTAAAAACTTCAGATTTTGAATAATTGCTTTTTCTTTCTCTCTTTTTTGATGCTTGTCCTATACCCTACTGGAGTAACTTGGAACATGGGATTGCATATATAAGAGAGAGAGAGAGAGAGAGAGAGAGAGACTCTTGCTTTTCAGACTAGAGATCTGCTTGCAATTTTCTGAGTGATGATTATATCTCATTTGAAGTCAAAAGGCCCAAGAGGGGCTGATGTCAAAACATTCCTTTTATTCATGATGTATTCTACACATCACATCACATCACACAAAGCTTACATAGTAACAGTATTGTGTTTGAACAATATAAAACAGAACAAATGGAACTCCTTAAAATGCTCCCGAGCTTTCTCAACCTTCCCCTACAAATCATAAGCAAATTGGGCTTTCATACATTTGCACTTATGGGAATCTTGAATGACAGTATCTAAATATTTTTAAAACCCACTGCCTGGCCTCTGGAACAGTCTCACATGTCTTCTCCACTATGCAACATCCCATTCATCATTCGCAGGCCCCTTTTAACAAATTCCTTCTGTGAGGTCTAGCATAATTCGCCAAGGGTATGGAATATAGTCATGAAAAGTACAAAGTGTTTTACAATGAATAAAAAGCAGACCCGTAGAATAGGCTTTCTTCTTCTCACTCTTTTTTCTTTCTATGTACACTATAATAACGTATTATTATTTCCTTATTTAAAATCTGATCATCAAACTGAAGTCAGAACTCATAAAACATCTCTAACAAAACCTTCACCCATAAGTATAGTCTTTTGAAATCTTTTGGAATTCCTTAAATTTAAAATTGATCTCTGAAATTGTTGAACTTATTAATGTTGAGTATGTCTTAAAGAAGATTATGCATCTACACTGGGTCCTGATGGTAATCTCATAGCATCATGGCCCTGGTATTTTGGATGCCCAAGTGTAAAAGATCTCTTAAGAGGTTTGAAACCTCCCTGGTAATGGAACCAACAGCTGGAAGCTAGTGATGTGTGACCACTACTCATGGAGGCCCTAATGGGCCACATAGCACCTTGAGGATTTTTGTCCATGAACAATGAAATCTAGGATGGGTGGGTGGACATTCTGTCTGGTGGTGCTTACATCATCTGTGGAAGTTGGTAGTTAGGATATAAGTGTAGACCTGTCAAATATTCATGTGTGCCATTTCTAAGAAGTCTTTTATGTGTCATATTCTTCTAAGTACAAGCTTTCTTGTCTTTAAATAAGCTTTCATTATCTTTAATTTTTTCAAGGCATTTTAATAGGTAATGCCTTTAGTAAGAATCAGTATTGTCACTGGGAAGTAAGCAGGACTGTCGAACTGTCAAACTTCCACCTTCCCTCTTAGTGCATGCAGCCAGTGCCAGACTATCACCAGCACGCTTGGGCAAGCATTCGGTCCCTCCATCCTCAGTTGGGATAAAATAAATTTAAGGGTAGAACAAGTGCAATTTTGCAGCTATCCAAATGGCAGTTGGATGTGATCCAGTGAAATGTAGACACTGCTACTGGTACATGGGACTCGAGTGCATGAAGGGGGAACTGGAGTAAAACTATTTCTTCACTGGTATGAGCGTCCCTGTGTGCTCATGTGACTAGGACCAATGTTAATTTTATGATACAGGTTGGCACTGCAAAATCAGCCAAAGGTGCACTTCAACACATAAAAGGTGAATTCCCACTCAGGGAATAAAACAGTTTCAAAACAGTTTGGATCCTCTTTGTCCCCACTTCCAATCATTTAAAGCGGTTTCAAATGGTTTGGATCCTCTTTGTCCGCACTCCCAATCAGTTTCAAGGGTATTTTGCGGATTATTTGGCTTAAAAACGGAATAAATAAACACCTGATTTTTGAGGTGTTATTTTCCGCTTTTGCTTTTAAAACGCTTCTTCCTTATTGCTGTGGCAATGCAGACTGTTTCATTATAACAATTCAGCCACTTCAAACCTTATAACAATGTTTCCTTTTCCACCCTGCACAATTCTGGCTTTTTTCCCTCCTTCCTTGATCTCTAAAAGGGGAAAGGGGCGAAGCTGCTGCAGGAACTGGGAGATGTGTGTAGTTTAAGTGTGTTTGTGCAGGTGGTGGCAGCAGCAGCAGAGCGAGCCAGCTAGCCAGGGTGCTTTTTTCAGAAGGAGCCCCTGCTGGAGATGGTGGCTGTGGAGGTGGAGCAGGCGAACGGGATTTGAGTTGCCGCCGCCGTGCGCCCTGGGCAGTGGGGAGAGAGGGGTGGGGAAAGGCTGAGAAGGGGAAAGAATCACTTTCCCTAATCTTTTTTTGGATGCATTTCAAGTGTTTTAAGTGTGGTAACACAAAATCGGGGTTGAATCCGATTGCCAGATGTTCCTTTGCTTTCTTTTAACGTGTTTTACATAGCGTTGTAAATAGCGCGGTAAATTGCCTTGTATATTGTGTTTTATTCCTTGAATGGGAATTCATGCAAAGTGTATTATACCTTACTTATTCCGAACCCTAAGTATCAAAACAGTCTGGAACCCCAGCATAATTTAGACTGGGGTCTCCTTTTTACACTTGCCTTTTCAGGACATCCTTGTATTCTCTGGAACACAGACCAAGAAGAGTCTGGGACTTTTGAGAACAGGCCCAATCCTCCAAAGCTTGACCAGAGGCCTTTTCGCATTGGCCTTTTCCGAACGCATGGAGGACAGCTTCGGATGAGGCATACGCATTGCCCGAGCGGGGCTTGCGCCGCCTCGTGTCCGGAGCTGTCCTCCACGCGTTCCGGATGCAGAGCACTTTAAAGTGCTCTGCATGCGTTCGAACGCGGACGAGCCGCCCCGGCGCGTTCCGGGAGAAAAGCGTTCGCACGCTTCTCTCCCTGACAGCCGTCGGCACGCCCCCAGGGACCGACTTGCCGGGCCGGCGATTGCGCCGGCGCGGTGAAGCCGGTAGACGGGACCCACCGAATCGGGGTTCCCCTTTCCCGTCTGCCAGGGTCAGTGACCCTGGCAGATGGCACAGGGGAACCCCGATTCGGTGCGTCCCGTCTGTCGTCTCCGACGGCCGCCGGGACGTGGCTCCTTCCCGGGTCCGGCAGCCCCATTGGGGCTGCCAGAACCAGGAAGGAGCCACCAGCATCGGCGTCCTGTCGCCCCTTTCTGGGGTGGCAGGAGGTCGATGTTGGGCTCGCTGGGGGCGAGGAACGCCTTGGACGGCCGGAGCGCATCGCTCCGGTCCCCCAAGGGTCCCCCCCGCCCCCATCGAGGCCATCTGCGGGGCGCGAGTGCCCCGCAGATCAGCCACCACCACTCCCAGTCCCCAAAACCCCCACCCCCAACCACCCTCCGGCCCGGATCGGGCCGATCATCGCGGTGAAGGTGCCCACAGCGGGGCACCTTCACCGCGAAGATGTTTCACCCCCTCCCCCAGGGCCCTGGGAGAACGCGCGCGCGAGGAATGACTTACCTCGTGGCCGTCCAGCGTCCAAATGAGGGTGGCATTGTGGGATCGCGCAAGACGCAGCCCACCTAGGCCCCCTATTGGACGCTGGACGGCCACGAGGTAAGTCATTCCTCTCGCGCGCGTCCTCCCAGGGCCCTGGGGGAGGGGGGAAACATCTTCGCTCTCTGGGTGCCCCGCTGTGGGCACCCAGAGAGCGAAGATGGGCCCGATCCGGGCCGGAGGGTGGTTGGGGGTGGGGGATTTGGGGACTGGGGGGGGGTGGCTGATCTGCGGGCTGCAGGCGCCTAGATCCAGGCGCCTGCAGCCCGTAGATGGGCGAGATCGGGGCGCGGGGCGAGCCCTTGGAGATCAGAGCCAGGGGCTCTGATCTTCAAAGGGGTCCTGCCCCATAGGGGCCTTGCCCCGGGCCCCATGATGGGTGCCCGGGTGCCCGGGCATCTTCGTGCCAGGTCTCGCGGGCCCGATCCGGGCCCGTAGAGCTGGCACGAAGCATGGGGCGGGTGGCTTGACAGTGCTGCCCGCCCCTTGGGTGCTCTCACCCAATGGGCGGCAGCGCTGCGGCCGAATCCCCGCCCCTGGCCGGCCTTTGCCGGGCCAAGACACTTCCGGGCGCTTTTACCGTTCACACAGAGATGCGCCGGAACGCGTTCCGGCGCGTCTGTGTGTGAACGGTAAAAGCGCCCGGAAGTGTCTTAAGCTGCCTGCCTGCACGCGTTCCGTTTGGAACGCGTTGCAGTGCGAAAATCCCTCAGGAGTGGCTAGTGTGCTCTTGATTGGCAGAATTCACACCTACTTCCAGATGTAAAGCTGTGTGGAGGTAGTATGGTCTGGCTGTAGCTGCTCAAATGTGGCCAGGATGTGTTGGAAGTTCCCATGGCTGTTGCTATAGTGATTCAGATGGTCTGGGAAAGACTGTATGCATCTGGAGCAGCTGTAGGTAATTTGGGGATGCTACCAGCACTCTCAATGTCAAGGCTGGCCATGGTTTCTGAACCTAAATTCAGGGGATGGTATAGACGTATCATCACATAAAGTTAAGTGTGAACAGGCCCTTGTAGGTTACCTTATGAAGAGGTAGGTTCCTCTTCAAACAGATGATGGGTAACTATCTATCTGGGATAGTCTAGTGAATTCTGCATTGAACAGCAGCTAGACTTGAAGACCTTGATGTTCCCTTCCAGTTCTGTGATTCTATATTAATGAGAGTTCAAGAGTTAGCTGGATTATCTTACAACAAACTTGACCTTCTTAACATAGTTATTTTCTTTAAGAGTCTTGTGCAATACCTTCATGGTCCATCAGAACCACACCAAATGTGTGCCTAGACTGTGGGGTACCACAGTCTGGGCTTGTATTGGTGTGGAACACATTGACAACACAGTCGCTGTTGCTGGGATGGTACCAGTATGGAAATCATGCCTAGGAGCACTCATGTGGGCCAGGCTGGCTCTATGCGCCTGCCACTGCTGTGCAAACGGGCGGTGGTGTTAGGAGTAGCCCAAACCACTTTCTGTAAACTAGCAACATTTGCTGGGTTCTGTAAGATGGTCAATTTCTGGCAATATAGATTTGTTTTTGTTTTGTTTTTGGATTGCAGCAAAATGCCCTCAGACTTTAATTTTGAGACTAAGAAACTTTTATTCCTCAGTACCAAAACTAGGCTGGGATAGCACATGTGTCATGTGGATGGCCACCCTTTCATTCCATGCATCCCACTGTATTCCTGGTGTAGGACAGTTTTCTCAGGCTAAGGCTGTTGTTACAAATGCTACTCTATTGACATTAGAAGGAAAGCAGATTGATAATGTTAAGAGGTAGTACCCAACAAAATATTGGCATGGCCAGGCAGCTCTATAATCAGATTCATTACTGTGATGGCAGAGATGTTGGTTAATTTCTGAAAGTGAGTGATCATTGCTCAAATATTTGTAAATCTGCAAAATAGCTTATAGGAGTCATTATCATGTCTATTAGGGATATGCACAAATATGTGTTACATTCGCAGTTATTTCAAATTTGAATCAAATGTGGGTACATTCAAAGATTAACATTTGAATATGAATTAAATGCTTCAATACATTCATATGAAGTTTTGTTACATTTGTGAACTTGGGGAAGTGGGAAAGGCCTGTCCCAATCACATCTTCAGTGGATCCAGGGTAGATTCAAAGTGGATTCAGAGTGGATTAAAAGTGGATTGAGTGCAGATTTGATGGATTAAGAGTGGATATGTAGGGGATTCATAGGGAATACATAGGGATTCATAGCAGGGGATTCGAATTGGGTTTGTTCGAAGATTCATATTGAATTTGAATCCTACCACATTTGAAGGGGTTTTATTCATATGAATATGAATTTTCTTGCATTTGATTTGATATGATTTGAACATACACAAAAATTCATGCTCATCCCTAATGTCTATATGTTATTACACACATGCTCTTGTCCTAACAATGACCACTTTCTGTTTCTAATAAGGCTATCGTTGGATGTTTCAATGTATTATTGTTGCTTCAAACAATCTTCCATTAGGTTTCTGTGGGCCAGTTATGCAGGAAACATCCATTATATGCTGAACTACAAAGAACTCATTTTTACTTTTAAAAGAGGGACTAATTCAGGAAGAATCAATTCCTTTCCTAGGCAAATTTGGTCACCTGTCTGCCCATTCTGCTTTCATCTGTAATGACTCACAAGGGAACTATTTTCATTGAGGCACATCATTCCAATTTGTTCATCTCACGCCTCTTCATTTATGCCATGTACTTCCATGAAAGAACCCAGCCTTTATACATGCACAATACTGGTAAAATTGAATATAACAGCCATTTTAAAAGAAGTGGAAAGAAGTACAGCTTTATTTAAGAAAACAGCTACAGTATGTATCTACACCATGGTGCCTCAGTGTGTTTTTCTTTAGCACACTCTGTGAGTTATTTGCAGTAAAACAGCATTCTTTGAGAAGAACGCTACACTGATTTTTAAAAAAGTGTTGAACACAAAAGTACAATACCGTAGGGCATAAATTAGTATTTGACACAAAATATAATCATCATTAACGCTGTAGGCAGCAGTGTATGTAAGATTTCATGGGAGACAGACAATGTGCTTACAACACTGCGATATCCTGTAGCCGTACATTTAGCAAAGAGGACACGTTATGCAACCATCCCGAGCTTGCAGATTTGTTGAGCATGATATCTTTAGACTAAATGAATGTTGACTCTTGAGGAGGGAAGCAAATGGATTCTATACAGTTGTTTGGGAGGAGTGGCTTCTATCTGAAGATGGGTTTAGTCATTTTTGGTGGGAAGACACCAGACTCCATGACATGGCTTTTGCTGACCAAGTGTCCAGAATGATGTTGCTTTTTGACCTAGGGAGATGGCTTAAAGCATTCTTTGTGTGCACTCCAGGATGATTTCTTTGCTGCAGAAGAGTAACATGAGTCCAAGGTTTTATTTTTGCTTTATAGGTCTTGGAAACACTTGTCATTATGCCCCCTTCTTTCTAAGCATTTAACATTTTCTTGTAGACCCTTGTCTTTCAAGAGGTTCATGGCATAGGGGCATGCAAGAGGGCCTTGCTGTGGTGGCCCCCCAGACTCTGGAACAGCTTCCTTTTTGAGGTTCACCAGATACCTGCACTGTATAGTTTGGCACTTGGTTAAAACATATCTTTTCTCCCAGACTTTTGATGTTTAAATTGCTTCCTCAGGGTGCTGTCTTGTTAGGGAGGGAGGGTGGGGGTGGGAAGGAGGGTGGGGGTGAGAGGGAGCAAAGGTTACATTTTAAATTATGTTTTTATATTTGATATCTTTTGTTGTTATTGTAACCCACTCTGGGACCATTTGGTGAAGGGCAGGATATACATTTCTTAAATAAATAATTTAATTGGCAAAGGTGACTGTACAAATCAACAAGCACTTCCACCAAAGGAGTAGATTGTTGCTCTTGATAATTAGGTTCCAAAACAACCTGTATCCTCTATCCTCTTATCCTGAACCAACCTTTTCTTTGACAAAAAGGAGTGCAAGGGTGGGGAGTGAAGATGGGGGATAGATCCAGCGTCCACATTTTGATTTGTTAAATCTATCCCAAACCTCACCAGCACATAGGAAAGTGCTAGTGAAGTGTGGACCACCTCCATTAAGGAGGCAACCTTGGACCCTCAGCAATGGTGCTACTGTGCCTACGTGGCTCCATTGCTGCAGTGACTAGAAGATGAAGCATGGAATGCACCTGTGCTGCCCAGTCACATGATCTGTTTGCACCTCTTCCGCCAAGACAAGGTGCCAATGGGAGCTTGCTGGGCTATCCCAGTTTGGTGGCTAGGGCACAGGTAAAGCAGTTACAACAGCTCTGTGACATGTGGATGCACCATCTAGGAGTTCCCCCCATATTCACCTTTTTGCCAAGTGCAAAAAAGCTGTAGGTCTCCCATTTCACTACTTGAAATGACCTCCTCATTCATTTTAATGACATAAAAGCTGAATGCTGGTCCCAGAGATCCAAGTATTCATTGAGGGTCGTATATATGACAATAAAAAGTTAGGGGCCTTTATTCACAATACATATTCAAAGTGTATCCGTAGAATAGTAAGAGATTACTTATGTAATTATTGTTCTGGCTTTAGAAGAGTGATGACTCTGGGAGAAACAAGAAGTATTAAGAATTAGAAAATCAGATTCATCTGAACATTTCTCCCTATTTCTCCTATGTCCTTAGGTACAATTTTATTTTCTTAGCAGCAAATTGTTTTTACATAAGTATAGTTTGAATTCTTTGTACATTGCGCCTAGATTATATTTTAATGGGAAGTGGTATATAAATATTTTAAATAAATAAATAAATAAGTAAATAATAAATTCTCCACACATTTCTCCTTGGCAAGAAAAGGAATAAATGTATTATGTATCGGCTGAGTCCCAGTGAAATAAGGTGAATCTGCTGTGCAATATTTCACCTGAAAAATGAGAGCTTTAATAACTTGCACTCTCTATAACAATTGCAGCTGCATTTCAGAAGTGACACTTCACTCCTTGCTGCCTTTGTTATTCATTGTGATATTGTTAATCAATGCTTGAATGCTGGTTAATTAATCTTGATGCCCTCTAGGTGTGTGAAACATGCATTATTCCACTGCTGTCTGACTTCCTGTGTGCCATACATTTTAGGAGAAAGAAGTCAGTTCTAAGGTCGAGTGAGGGGAAGCAGCCAGAGTTTAAATTCATCTGTTCGACAGTTTGGCGTTCAACAGAACTATCGTGGGATCTCATTAAGAAGTGTGAAAATTGCTTTGTCATTTGTCTGTTGTTTCTGGCAGGCAAACAGGACTTCTTCATTAGGAATCTGAATCTCTTGTCTAGATATAGACTTCCTTCCCTGGTGTGTTGCTCTATCTCCATGTATATCTATATCTAGATAAGTAAACTTTCTTGCTTCAGTGACACTTGAAAACTGCAATATAAATAAGAAGCCAAGAGCTCCTACGATGGTAGAGTGAAGTGTTCTAATGTATGTTGTTAAATATATATTGCTACATTATTTGGCTGTGATCTGCATAAACTATTGAATCAAAATAATCGAGTTTACATTGATTTGCCATCTGCTGCACCGTCTAGATAGACTGGCCGAACTAATATGACTCAGTTTGCATTGATTTATCATCCGTTTCCTAGTCTGGTTAATCTGACCTGATGTAAGGTGATTGCATGGACCGAAATATGTGTATTTAAAAGGTTGCGAGCTTCTGCTTCTGCATGCTCAGTTTACAAACTGTGGAGAAGTGTTGATGATTGTCTGTCTTCATGGAATTCTAAAGAAAGACTGAACCAGGGATAAATTTGCTTCATTATAATAACCTTCTCATGGTGAATTTGGTTGATGCATCAGATTCTTTAGTGGCTGAAATACATTTGTAACATGTGACACACAAATTATCCCTATTCTTCCCACATCGCTTGTGGTCCTAGCCTAAGCTGTGATCAAACTTAACAAAGAGACAATTGTGTGTAGTCTTCATGTTCTCATTCCATCTCTGATCCTCTTTTTCTAGCATAGAAATTTCAAGACAGGGAGAAGGACAGACAGATGTATAAATGATGCCGGCTTGGAATTGTTTATTTCTGAGCCACCTCAGGGATGCTTTTATTATGATTTTTTACTGCACTTGCTCACTGCCACAACTAAGCTGTAATCCACATTCAGGGCACGTCTCCATGGTCTCTTTTTGCTTCTCTCTTGCATCAGATTTTAAAAATACATGTTGTTATTCGAAATGAAACATCCCCATGTGGTTCGGGGCAACGTGGATTTAAAACGTACTTTCCTGTCTCCATGCAAGTCGCTTTTTGTGAGTCCACATCTTTTTCTCCCCACCCCCATCCCACCTACTGCCTACAACACAACACAGACCATCCCTTTACTTGGCTGCAAAGAATTAAAAGTATAACAGAAAACAGCTTTCTGGGTTAAAGAACATTGAGGAAAAACTGTTTGTTGTTTTTCTGATGTATTTCTTCATTCTGAGGGTGTAATCACATAATAGCATTTTGGGGTCATTTATTTCCAAAGAAACATCCCATTCGTGAACATAAGAAAAAAAATGGGTAAAAAAGTTTTCTAACAAAGCATCTAAAGCCCCCTTTCCTTCACTGTGACTTGACCTTGAAGCCTAGCAGAGCAGTCCACCCAAAGTGACAAGAGCTAAATTTCTATTTGCTGTTAACAGCCAATTTCCCATTGATCTGATTGGTTGACAGTGGTAGCAGGTTGGGATTGGCTCCGGAGTTTGGTAATTGTACTTCCCCATCTGACCTTGATTACAAGAGGAGGACCATTTTGGTGGCACAACAGGAAGCACTACTAGAAGTTGCTCCAGATGTTGGTGTGGCCTTAGTGACTCAATGGTGTCTAAGTACTACCTTCAGATTAGAGAAACAGACAGGACACCTCTAAATACAATTTGCAGTGGGATTTCTCTTTGCCTTGTGCTTGAAAATGCCCAGAAGTAACTGATGGGTTGTTGTGTGAGAGAGTTCGCTGGACTGGATGGGGCGGAAATTTTGTTCCCAGCCTCTGGAGTCTGGGCACTGGTTTGAGGCCTGGCTATGATCTGAAGAGCTTAGGGGCCACATGAACCCACACTCAGGGCATGCACGCCCTGGGTTAAATGTTCTGTACATTGCGGTAAATCCAGAAAGATAGGAACAGGTATCCGAGCTCATAGCTGCTACTATGCAACTTAAATTTGTGTGCCCTGGCAGGGGGTGCTATCAGCTGGATCTATTGTACAATCCTGCTTTGGTAAAAGCAGGAAATGGCCTACTTCCAGGACCTTCCCTATGTTCCTGGCAAGGAACATCTCAGCTGGGAAACAAAGGTTACCTGGCTGCAATATTCATGCTGCTGGAGACGGCATTAAGCATGCACACAACATTACAGGACTAATTGTGCTGCTGAAGGCAGCCGCCACTGTTGTACAGATTCTACTTTATTTTCTAATCCTTGAAAATACAGAACTGATTTTGGAATTTTATGGCCTACAGACCCTCACCAAGCTAACTCTGCATAACATTAGGAAAACACTAGAACCAATATTCTAAAAAAAATCAGAAGTAGGAATCCAACCAGAAAAGCAGTTGGACCATTAGAAGGACAGAAAGGGATAATTAAAGAAGATAGGGAGATTGCAGAGAGACTAAATGAATTATTTGCCTCCATATTTACAGAGAAAGACATAGAATACATGCCAGTAGCTGAGCCTATATTTTCTGAAGAGTTAAACTGGACAGAGATAACCAAGGAAGAGGTCCTTGCAGGTCTCAATAAACTAAATGTTAACAAGTCACTGGGACCAGATGGTATTCATCCAAGAGTCCTTCAGGAACTCAAATGTGAAATTGCCGACCTTCTAGCAAAAATATATAATCTTTCCCTAACATCAGGCTCTGTACCTGAGGACTGGAGGGTAGCAAATGTAACACCAATCTTCAAAAACGGATCCAGGCAATTACAGACCAGTTAGCTTAACGTTGGTTCCATGTAAGGTGATGGAAGCCATCATTAAAGACAGAATTAGTGTGCAAATGGAAGAGCAAGTATTGCTGAACAAAAGCCAGCATGGCTTCTGCAAAGGTAAATCATGCCTCACAAACTTGTTGGAATTCTTTGAGCGTGTCAATAAACATGTGGATAAAGGCAAACCAGTAGACATTGTCTATCTGGACTTCCAGAAAACGCTTTTGACAAAGTCCTACATCAGAGGCTGCTGAGTAAACTCATCAGCCATGGAATAAAAGGACAGGTTCTGTCCTGGATTTGTGACTGGCTTAAGGGCAGGAAGCAGAGAGTAGCAATAAATGGCAAATTCTCAGGGTGGAAAGAGGCAAAAAGTGGGGTCCCTCAAGGCTCAGTGTTGGGACAAATGCCTTTTAATTTATTCATCAATGATCTAGAAGAAGGGGTACATAGTAAAATAGCAAAGTTTGCTGATGATACTAAGTTATTTGGCTAGTAAAAACTGAAAGAGATTGCCAAGAGCTCCAGAGGGATCTCTTAGCACTGAGTGAGTGGGCAACCAAGTGGCAAATGTGCTTTAATCTTAACAAGTGCAAAGTAATGCACATCACGTCCAAAAATCCAAATTATGTCTATAAACTGATGGGGTTTGAGCTTTCTGCAACACACCAGCACAGGGATCTCAGGGTTTTGGTGGACAGTTCAATGAAGGTGTCAACCCAGTGTGCAGCAGCAGCAAAAAAAGCAAATTCAATGCTGGGAATAATTAGGAAGGGAATAGAAAACAAGTCAGCAAGTGTCATTTTTCCTCTTTATAAATCTATGGTGAGGCCACATTTGGAATATTATGTACAATTCTGGTCACCACACCTCAAAAAGGATATTGTGGAACTAGAGAAAAGGGCAGCCAGAATGATTAAGGGGCTGGAACACCTCCCTTATGAAATCAGGCTGCAACGTCTAGGCCTCTTCAGTCTGGAGAGACGGCGTTTAAGAGGGGACCTGACTGAAGTATATAAAATTATGCATGGTATAGAAAAGGTGGATAGAGAAAACTTCTTTTCTCTATCGCACAACACTAGAACCAGGGGGCACTCTATGAAACTGATGGGTAGGAGAGTCGGATCCGACAAGGGGAAGTATTTCTTCACCCAGAGGGTCATTGGTTTATGGAATGTGCTGCCAGAAGAGGTGGTGACAGCTACCAGTCTAGATCGCTTCAAGGTAGGGTTAGACAAATTTATGGATGACAGATGTATCAATGGCTACTAGAATGAATGCCTAGGTATATCTTTCAGGCTGGGGGTGGGGGCGGAAGCAAGATGCTTCTAACGCCATTTGCTGGGATTCAAGGGCAGGAAAAGTTTGTCCTTGTCTCTGTTTGAGATGCCCATGAGCATTTGGTGGGCCACTGTGTGCGATAGGATGCTGGACTAGATGGGCTGTGGCCTGATCCAGCAGGACCTCTCTTATATCCTTATGTTCTTATGTGCTTTAAATAAATCTCACCGACCGTGGTAGGGGACCATCCAGAAGGAACTAAATATCAAGGGCCTGGGTGAAGAGATTTTTTTTTTTTAATCAGCTGTCAAAAATCATAAGGTTACCACCTGGTGAATTTCCACTGGAAGGTCATTCCAGACCCCAGGACCCACCACAGAAAAGGCCCAGTTGCATGCCATCACCCCTTGCATTTCTGGAGGTGTTCACAAGAAACCATCCTTTTAGGAATCTTAATACTTGGGCAGGTCTATATATTACAGATTATTTTCATCTCAACTGGACCAAGATGTTGAGGCTTTTCAAAGACATATTTGAGCACCCTTCCTTAGCAGTTCAACATTTGGAAGGCCTCTAAACCTCATAAAATTCCTGGTAATGGATCCAGATGAGACAGAGAACCAAGTTAGCAAGACCAAACTCTAAGCTAAGATTCTCCACCTACTTTGGTCAGGCTCAACCTCTGTGAAACTTGCTGAATAGCATTCCTACACATTTCTCTAAACACCATGATAATAAAGTATAATGAAAAGAAACACCAATACTCAGAAAAAGCTAAAGTAATATGCTCAGATTAAATGTATTTATGCTACTTAATTTGTTTTGGCATTGATTTTTTTTTTAACTACGATTTTAATCACAGCAATAAAACTCAATTCTCCAGCAGACTAAATGCTTTCTGGAATTGTTTGTGTGTGTGTGAACATGTTGTGTGGAGGATCTCTCAAGTTGAGGCCAAAGGATTCTCCAGCACTAAGAGCATACAGATAAGAAAAAGTAATTGATTCTTTAGCTACTGTGGTCTGTAGCTTCAAAGGGCTTTAAAAGCCCAAACCAGGATTTTGGAGATCATGTCACAAAAACAGCACATGGGTTTATACAATGTCCACATTCTAATAAGTGGATGCATGTTTAGAACTAGCTGGAGTATAGATAAGGCAATACCTTTCACAAAATTATGGAAGACTATAACCTGTGTGACTCCCGAGTCTGCTGTCCATATGCAAAGTGCAGATGGGCATGTTTAGTGGCTCTTTTCTCTTTACAATTGTATATAACTGGGGACAGAGAGCCCTTCAAAGGACTGTTACTTTTAAAGTAAGATATATGACCACTGTACTAGTAAGGATGGGTATCAAAACCAGTTATGTTTTTACCTTGGCAGTATGCTTTTAAAGTTCTGGTTTGAATCTGCAGTAGACATTTAATGCAAACATACTGTGAATAGACAAGATTTCAGACTTCACTCTCTAAGTAGTGGGTAATGCCACTATATTGTTGTCCTTGGGCAATTTCACACCTAGGTTAGGCATGGAAACTAGCAAACAACTGGGCTGGATTGGGTGCACTTTGTGACAGCTGATACATCCCAAACTTACCTGGTAGTTCACCAAATGTTGGGCAAGTGTGATATTGTTTTGCCACAGCTACAGACATGCTATTGTGGTGGTGACTGGGTGATGTGATGTGCGGCTGTGGCCATACTTCCCTGCTCCATCCATCCTTTGCCTGGAAGGGGTGAGAAGGGTGCAAGTTGGGCTGTACTACCCATAGCCCAGCCATGGCTACTATAGCAGTGGAGCATTCTTTAGGATTGCCTCACTGCGGCAATAGGCATGCACTCCATTGTTGCCATGGCAACCAGCTTTCATGATGGTAACCACAGCTGTGCCACCCGTTCCCATGCTCTGTTCCCCCAGGTGATGTGTGAAAGGAGCATGCCAGGCTGTGCTGCCCAGTGGCTAGTATAGTTGTAGAGCATGTGCACCCAGGGAACTGATTCTAAGACAGAAGCGACTCTGGCTCCATGCAGTGCATATGCCTCATGCTGGAACATACCAAGAGTCTCCTTCTGATCCAAGTACAAAAACACCCTAAGACAGTTTTAAGCCAAGAAGAAAAAGAAGAGTTGGCTTTTCTACCCACTTCTCTCACCCATTTAAGGGGACTCAAAGCCGCTGACAAAGCCTTCTATTCCTCTCTTCACAACAGATAACCTGTGAGGTAGGTGGGGCTGTGAGAGCTCAGAAGAGAGGTGTGACTAGCCCAAGGTCACCCAGCTGGCTTCGTGGAGGAGTGCAGCATCAAACCTGGTATTCCCAGATAAGAATCCAGCTCCCTAACCACTAGACCACTAGAAAAAAACCTATAGCTTTACTCACAAGTAGATTTCACTTCAACCAGCTTCTGGGCACCGCTGCTATTGTCCATGCTCTGGCGCCTGTGCATTCCTCTTGTTGCTGCTGTCCACTCCTGCACTTTCAGAGGCACTGTCTCCTCTTCCACCTGCATATTTGTGCTGCTGCTGTTCTGCCAAGGCCTGGTGGTTTCTGCACTTTAAGTTCATCTCAGGTGGTCCTAACCTCCCTGTCTTCCTGTTTCTTCATGTCAGCCATGACCTGGCTGTAATACAGTTATGCTGTCTTTAGTCATGGCCATGAGTTTGGCAGAAATATATAAATTTAAATCTATTTACCACACAAAGAAGTGGTGTTTTCCCCTGCCCTCTAAGGTTGCCTGCGATGAAGCATTCATTTTCAGAAGCAAAGTAGTAATTCAAATAACAAAAGCAAATTCTCCACCATTTCCTGTTTGGCTATAGGAGAGACTGCTTGGGATACTTTATCCATGAAAGGTGTAATGGCTGCATCTTGTGAAGGTGATCAGCTCTTTCGTACATTCTTCAGGGAACTTTAAACTGGTATTTAAATCAACCAACAGCATTGACCTCATCAGCTAAATTTCCCTACACAAATTAAAACATATAGGAATTTTCCATGCTAAAGCAGCTTTGCCGTTCTCTTCCAGGACTGAACAACAGATGTTTGAGGTGAGCGCAGGGGAAGCCATGCGGGTTGGGCTTGTTAGCCTTTATGTCCCTGGGGAAGATCTACCTTAGAGTTAATTAGCTTTACAGTGCACAAAGCATACAGAAGGTTTCCAGTTGAAACTGAAGAACTTAAAGAAAAGGAGATCTTTCCCTCCCCCTCCTCTTTTAGCTCAAGACTCAGACAAAGCTGAAGCCTAAAGGAGGAAAAACTTCACATTATTTCTGGGGTTTTTCCCCCCTTCAGTGTCTGCTAGGGTAATAAAGCAAAGTGGAATGGCCAGCTTAAAAAGGGATTAAAAACCGAAACACAAAAATAAAAATGAATAAATAACCAAATTGCTCATTCTTAGGCCATATTTGCATTTCCTTTGCACTAGGGATGAGCACGAACCAATTTGCATTTGAAAGTTCGGTTGAATATTTGAATTTGCAAATGTACAGACATTTGAACAAAATGAACACTGCTCCCAGCTTGTGAATACAAACATTCAATGGGATTTTTGTACTTTTGCAATATTTTACTTATGAAAATAGGCTCTTTCAATAGGAAAAAAAGATGTGGAAAATGTTCATCTGTGAATGCAAATGTTCAAATGAATGATTTGATGAAGTAATGAATTTTTCAGACATTCAATTTGAATGTGAAACATTTTTGTTGTTGCTGTTCATGCACATCTCTACCTTACATAGAGGAATGCAGCCCCCCCCCCCCAAAAAAAAATCTGGAAAGCAGCAGGAGGCCCTTTTGGTTATGCACCAGGAAGTGCCACCAGAAGTTGGTGTGTACTGAAAAAGGCTTGCCCAGAGGCTCCAGTGGCCAGAAACAAATGTCGCTGGCCTTTTGTAGATTGAGGGATTGCTTTGAGGAGGGTCCTTACCCCACATTGGTCTAGTGTGGGCCAGACTACCTAGTGCAGGCTAGCCCATGCCATGCAGAAGCAGCCTTAATCTCCAACTTTATCACCTAGAAGGAGTTAGACTGGAGTAAATAGTTGATCTCTAGTTGATCAAGTTGATCTCTGTGGCAGAACCACAGGAAGGGCCCAAAGATATGGTGGCTTCTTCTCCAGGCCAAGTTCCTGCATAGGTGCCAGACCTTTGTGCCTGGCACTGATTCCTGCATGCAATAGGTAGCTCCAGACTCATGAGAAAGACAAGGTTTGAAATCCTTCTCACTTGTGCCCTAGTTGGGATGGGACTATTGAGCAGCTCCACTGCAAAACCTACATCAGATAAATACTTGCACAGTGGTGAAAAGTATATGTTTCTCTGAAAGATTTATTACTTTGTAACAGTTTAATAAAAATAAAACTTGAATCATCTAGTTTCTCCCTGGGCTGTATAAGCAATATTCCATATGAGTTTATTAACTTTGTTAGCACAAAATGATAATAACTAGAAGTAGGATGTCAAATTCTGTGAGTTTCACACTAATGCACTGATAAGTCAATCCTTGTTTATTTTTTAGTTACACAAAACCAATACTCAACAAATAGCATTGAACAAATATTAATGAAGGAGACAGAGTTCCACAAGAAAATTTTCTGACACAGGTTGCCCCAAACTTTAGCATGAGCATTGGGTATGATTTTGTGCCTGCTATGGTTTATAAAAGGGTGCCAACTGTATTTGAATAAGTTTAAATGCCATCTCCTTTTGATTAGGTTTTTGCTCATAAATCAGTTTCCCTAACCAGGTCACTAACTGTAGTTTAGCCTATTAATATGAATCACTCAAATATTTTCAGAACATTCCAATTAATGCTGTGGCTGCCATAAGGAAAGGTGTTACCAAGTCTTCATGCTGCAGTGCTTTGCTGAGTGTCGATGGAGCTAAATTTGGTGTTTTTATGGTATTATGCAGCAGCATTTCATCTATATCTTGAGAATCCTTGATTCACAAAATTGCCATTTTATAACACATCCATCACACATGCTTGAGTGATAAACCCCACTATAGACTTAGAATCAGGGCGGGAGGGAGGGAAGGAAGGAAGGAAGGAAGGAGACTGAGAGATAAAAATGTAGAAAACTGGTGTAGTTCTTACTTGTAGATGTAACACCCCTTGTACTCTGATAGGATAAAAGTTCTGTTACTCAACAGTGTTTAATCACACATTGGGCAAAGGGGAAGGCAAATTCATGCAATATTCACCCACCATGGTACGGTTCAGCCCCCTTTAGTCCTCTTCCCCAAAAATGAAAATGGACTAACAGTGTGGGTCCATGGATTCAAAAATTGTGAGCAGTGAGTGGGAACCGAAGACAGACTGAAGAAGGATTAAATTAAAGGTGTGACCACAGCTTGACCAAACAGTGGTTTGGCCAAGCTGATTCCTAGCAAGTTGACCCACTTGATTTTTAGCAACCAAAAGCATCTTTCAAACTAACACAGATACACACACACAAGGGACCGATTAGACATTAAACAATTTAACACTCTTTAGCATTTCAAATCTGGTAGCAATCCTTCATTGCTATTGTGCAGTGGCAAGAAGTATTGTGCAGTTGCTGGTACAGGCTTCAGCATTTTTGAATTTAGCCTCGGGGTGCCATTATGTTTCTGAAATCAGGTGTGAAGTCCTTCAACCCTCTCTGCATTTAAATCAAAGGACCAGCATATTTCTTTTGCACTAGCCACTCTGCCGCGTGCACTTCAGTGGTTTAATTTTGCTTCCAGGAACAGATTGCAGGCGCATGATGAATGGAGAGCTGCAAATCTCAGACCAGCAATGAGAGACAGGAAGAGCTTCATTTCTGGATTGCAGGAAGCACAGATGAGATACCCTTGTGAAAGGCTGTTCGAGTAGTGTTTATGGCTCGGCAAATGAAATATGTCTTTATAATACAGCAATAAAAACACTATTAGCGCCAACAGTGGAGAAGCTAGGCAAGAGTTCATTGCAATGCCAGCTTTATAGTTGTAATTTTGAGAGAAAAGGGTTCATATTGTATGGAAAGCCTTTATGTGACTGCAGCAAATATATGCATAGCTATTTGAAAATGGCATATTGTATTTCTTATACATTCCGCTACAGGGATCAAAATGGTAAGATCCTGCTGAAGGAGAGCTGGACACTTTTTAAAAATCCAAAATATTCTATATTTTTATTCTATATATTTTCTTTTGGCCAGTTTTCTTTATTTTTGTTTGATTGGTACTTCATGTCTCATATCTTCCATCTGTGAGACACAAAATACACATTATGTCTCCAAGCTAATACAGAGAAGGTTCTGGGGGCAGGTGCTGTGAGTCAGTTTGGTCTGTGAGCCAGTTCGGTCTTGTGGTTAGAGTGCTGGACTCATATCTCACAGTCACGGGGTTTGATTCCACATGACGCCAGCTAGTCACAGCTCTCTTTTGAGCCCTCACAGCCCCACCTACCTCACAGGGTGTCTGTTGTGGGGAAAAGAATAGAAAGCTTTGTCAGCTGCTTTGAGTCCCCTAAGATGGGTGAGTAAAGTAGAGTATAAAAGCCAACTCTTCTTCTTCTTCTTCTTCTTCTTCTTCTTCTTCTTCTTCTTCTTCTTCTTCTTCTTCTTCTTCTTCTTCTTCTTCCTCTTTGCACTGAAGGGTGTCACTGTGGCTCCATTCTGGAGGATGGGGATGAGGTGATGATTAAGGCTGTCTTCCATTGAGTGCAAAATTGTGCCCTTCTCACAAAGGCCCCTCTGATGGTGAGCTCATTGTGAGGTACCTTCTGCCCTTGCAAAGTGAAAAGCAGCAGCTTAGCCCCTTGGAGAAGGCACCTAATAAGGCAAATGGAGACATGGCCTCAGTCTAAAAAGCATAAGGTATTTACTTCCAGACTGGAACTGTGTCATTATCATCACAGAAGCCCATGAGATTCCAACATTAGAGATATCCTTGGAGAGTTCACAATTGAACATTAGATCCAGTGGTGTTGACATTACCTGGGTAGCCCACCCTGGTGTACAAAGAGAGTGTTGGAATTGTTATCACATACTGGCAATGGTCACGATGAAAAATTCTCATTGTTTAAGTGCCCGTCATTGGTCACAGTAACCAGAGGGAGAATGTTTCTGCTTTTGGTGAAAGATGGTATTGGAGGGAGCAGCAGGAACTTATGCTGGATCTTCTTGGAAAGCTGATCAAACATCATAAATGCTGCCTGGGCTCCTCATATCAAGTTAGTAACTCTCATACCAACTGCAGATGGCTGAGGATCATGACTGAGGGTTACTAACTTGGAAGTGCAGATATATTGATTGACAAATGAGCATTAATATTCATAAAAAGATGGCTGTTTCAAGTTAAAATTCAAACAGGATGAGGAAAAGCATATATATTATTTGGGGTTAAAAATACTTTAAAGATAGCATGATTTATTCTCTTTTTTTTTAAAAAAAAGATTGATGCTGAGAAGGGATAGGATGGTTATGAATGAATACATAAAACATGGTCACTGGCTAAAAATGGGCTGATTTGCCATCCTTCACAGCAAACCTATATTAAAACATAATGCTGTTCTCTCTTTTCCCCAGGATCTAAACTTTAATGCAAGAGTTATAATTTTATAGAAGGGGAAGCTTCACAAGCTGCACATTTTCAGAAAGAAAAGCAGGAGCCATGGAAACTTTTTAGTAATTTGATAGCCTTGTAAAAGCTTTCTATAGAAATTAACTTTTAGGAGTTTTAGCATTCATTTTCTCATAACAAGGGGTGAATCGATTATTGAACGGTCGAATGCACACAATGCATATTGATCTGTTCATGTGTAGCAGCTTTCTCCCAGTAGGCACGTGGCTGTCTGTAACATATTTTAAATAGGATTACTACTCATTAAATTACAATGACCTGAAGCAATGGTCAACAACAATGAAATTGCTTCAGTTCATCATGGCTTGGCTCAAGGCCATAAGGATTTCACAGGCTGTGTTTCCCCAGAGTAAAAAGAAAAGTCTGAGGAACATACATGGTTGAATGGCTTAAATCATTGGTTTCAATCAAGAACATCTAAAAATTTCATATCTGAGTGCTTAAAAAAAAGGGGGGGCAAGGCTTTTTGGCCATCATTGTTGAGTGATTCTGTAGCCTGAATGAAATGTTACACACATATGCCCTGATTTCTCTAATTACTACTTTATTTCAAGCCTGTTGCCTTGAACTAAGGTACAGTGTGGAAAGGGCCTTAGTTCAAGGCAGTAGGCTTGACTCTAGTCCTTTCTACACAAGGCCTTATTCCAGATTACATTCCAGAATAGGAATCTGCCATTCATGTTCTAGTGCAGTCTGCACTAAATGCCAGGTTTCCATTCAGGAATATAACCTAGAGTAAAGCTGGTGCAGGAAAAGTCTAGAACAAAAATGCTAGAGTACATGCTGTTGGGATAGTCTTGCTCTCAAATGAATGGAAAGTGAATTCAAGTTTTGAACGTACTCTTGTGCTCTCACATAAAGGGTACATAATTTTCTTGGCAATGGTGTCCTCAGGGCAGGATGCTGAGTCATCACCTTGTTCAGTATAATAAGCAAGAAGGATTATAAACAATGCATGTCTTATTCCAATAAGATATAAAGGAAGTCTTGCAAATTACTGTCCAAAAACCACTCACTTGTAATGGAAGCTCCTTCCAATTACATCTCTAAACTTCCATCCCTAGTTTACTCATGAGTCATTAGGTTGGAATCTTTCCTACATTCTTTGACTTGTTGCTAAAGTTGAGAATGCTGAATGAGTAAATCAGCAGAGGGAAAAATCTATTTTGAGATTAATAGTAGTATGTTCCCGGGACCTTTGGACAGCCATCTATTGGGAAAGCTTGGGCTTTTCTGTACTTGTCTTCCTGTCTGTTGGATGGGAAAAGTGCAGAACAGAATAATGTGTACTAGCGTTCACACTAGGGGACACTAGCCTACCAGTGACATGCCCGGACTCTTACCTCTATCCAGTCACATATCCGATATCCGGCAGGGTACTGTCATTTTTATGGCACAATTCAACAACATTTCAATTATTTGCCAGACCAATGCTTTATCATCCTTGGCACTGCTCTTAGGTGGCTTCAAAAAGGCTTTGAGCTGGTATTGTTCACATATCAGTCTTCCCTGTCCACTACTCATAAACATACTGTCCCAGGGAAGTGAAGATCCAGCACCCGCTAGAGGCATGCACGAATGCAATTTTTGACATTCAATTTGAAATGAACTGAATACTCAAAAATCCAAATCCATATGAATAAAGAAAAATGAATGTCTGGACATTTGAACCGATACAAATACATTTGTATCTATTTGTACGAACATTTGATACCCAATTATACAAATCTGTATGCATCCATATGGATGTGTACAGCTACACAGAAGATGGATACGGATACATAAGTGATGTGTCCATATCTGTACACATAAGAATGTCTGCGTTATTCGTATGAATAACTCAAAATAAAAATATACACTAAAAACTGATAAAAACTAGCCAGCAAGGTATAACTGGGTGGATCCAGGAGGTAGTGCATGCCTCTCTGAGGGATGGGATGGTTCCACTGGCCCTGAAACAGGCTGTGGTGCACCCCCCCCTCAAAGAGGGCCTCCCTGGACCTGGAAGATTTAAATAACTATCGTCCAATGGCCAATATACCTTTTCTAGGCAAGGTTCTGGAGAGTGCTGTTGCTGTTCAACTGTAGGCATGCTTGGAAGAAGCTGGTTATCTAGACCCATTTCAATCTGGCTTCAGACCCGGTTATGGCATGGAAACCACCTTGGTCACCCTGGTTGATGACCTCCTCCAGGAGAGAGAAGGGTGAATGCTAGGAGTGGGAGGCAATGCTTGGCACTGGTTCCACTCCTACCTCCAGAACAGATCCCAGATAGTGGCTGTGGGAGACACTGATTCGACACTCACTTGTGGGTTCCCTCAGGGGTTGATCTAATCTCCTATGCTATTCAGCATCTACATGAAGCCGTTGGGAGAGGTCATCAGGAGATTTGGAGTTAGGTATCATCAGTATGCAGATGATACCCAGCTCTATCTGTACCATCTGAATCAGGAGATGTAGTTGAAGTTCTTGACTGGTGTCTGAAGGCAATAATGGGCTAGATGAGGGCCAATAAACTGAAGCTGAATCCAGACAAGACAGAGGTGCTGTGTGACACAGGGTCTTGGCTCTGTGTAGTTGGGAGATATCTTGTCCTTGATGAGGTTGCAATGCCCTGGAAGTGATAGGTGCACAACTTGGGGGTGCTCCTGGACTCTGCGCTAACACTTGAAGCTCTGGTGGAGGCTGTGGCCAGGAGTGCCAACTCCCATAGTTGGATGGTGCATCAACTGAAGCCCTTTCTGGATAGAGATGACTTGGCCACACTCACCCATGCTCTGGTAATCTCTAGATTGGAGTATTGTAATGCACTCTACACGGGGCTACCCTTGAAGACTGTGCTGCTAGTGTGCTGACTGGAACACCTAGCTGGATGCACATCACACCGGTTTAAAAAGGGCTGCATTGGCTGCCAATTTACTACTGAGCCCAGTTCAAGGTACTGACTTTGACTTATAAGGCCCTAAATGACTTGGGCCTCAAATATCTAAAGGAAAGCCTTCTCCCATACTGACATGCTTGTGCCTTAAGATCTAGCGGTGAGGCCCTCCTGGTTGTCCCACCACATTCAGTAGTCAGACTGGTGGGCACCCGGGAGAGAGCCTTTTCAGTGATGGCCCCTAGACTATGGAATAGTCTCCCCCTCGAAGTGTGTCATGCCCCTTCCTTACATATATTTAGGAAGGTGGTGAAAACATACCTCTCTACTCTGGCCTTTGGCTGAGATGATTATATCTCTCCTCCCAGCACAGATAACATCATTTTAAACACGTTGTGTATTGTTTTAGATTTATTGAATTTTTAAAGGGGTTTTAATGTATATTATTGTTCTTAATCTGTTGTTACCCGCACAGAAACCTTTGGGTATGGAAAGAAATGTAGATAGATGGATGGATGGATGGATGGATGGATGGATGGATGGATAAAAAATATTTGTATTCGTACAAATACTAAAGTACGAATGTCTGGACATTTAATTTGTATATGAATGTCTGAATTCATACAAATTCATATGAATAATGAATAATATGAATATTTGTGCACATCCCTAGCATCTGCACTTTGGGACACTGGGCTCTACCTCAAACCTTGCCAGCACTTCCCTAAGTGCTTTAAGGATTTGTAAAAATATCTGATATGAATGCATAAGTATCTGATATGTATCTGATATGTATCCTGTAACATATCCGCTCTGAAAGCATCAAATCTACCCTGCATCCAATGATGAATACCAATGTACGAGTGTCATAATAATCTATTTGTATACGAATATCCAAATTTTTACAAATTCATATTCATAACAAATGTTATGAATATTTGTGCACATCCCTACATTGTAGGATTCAATGACTGTTTCAGAAATAGCTGATCTCATTTAGCTTTCAGTGAACATCATCTGAAATAGGAGGCATATACTTCATGATTCTGCCATATGTGTTTTGCACAGTGACTGCTTTCTGTAATTCCAAAATAGATTGTCTAGACAGGACCTTTGCTCTTTTTAATCTGTCAATTCTGATCCAATGTTGCTGAAAAAGGGACTATTTTCTTTACAGGTTTTAAACTAGAACAACAAGATGGGAGCTTTGCCTTAATAGAAATCGGAGTAGTTCCAGTTTAGTTTTACTTATGACTCTGGTGAAATCTGTCAAGCAGCCTTTTTGTACAAAAGTTCCATTTATGAAAAACAAGAATTTACCGTGAATAGTATTGTGCCATTTTATAGATCTGATCAGAATCTTATAGAAAAGTATGGGTCATAAATGCAAATGATTATCCAGTCAGACCCACTGTTTCTCTTATCTGCGGTGACTGGACCAGCAGTGGTCAGGGCCTCCCTGGAGAGAGGTTCATAGTTCCCTTCTTGAACCCAACTGAGGACCATTGCAGAAAAGCCCAAAGATGTTGTGCTGTTTTGCACATGGGTGAAAGGGTCTAAGGGACGGATTCAAATAATTCTATCGGTATCATTTTTTTATATGAGCCAGTTTGGTCTAGTGCAGTGGTCGGCAAACTCATTAGTCAACAGAGCCAAATATCAACAGTACAGTGATTGAAATTTCTTTTGAGAGCCAAATTTTTAAATCTTAAACTATATAGGTACATACATCTGAAGAAGTAGACATCTTCAGATGTACATCTTTGAGCTGTCCACCAAGGTAGTTGGTGGCATGAGCTTTCTTAGTCATGTCTGCTTCTTCAGATGCTAGGGGCCTCAGTTTCTTAGGGGGTCTAAGAAAGCTCATGCCACCAACCCTTCTCCTGTTAGTCTTCAAGTGCTACTAACTACCTTGCTGGACTATCTAAGTAGGTACATTGTTATTAACTTAATTAGGGTACTCCTAAGCTGGAAGAGCCACACTTAAGGGGCCAAAGAGCCACATGTGGCTCCTGAGCCATAGTTTGCCTACCACTGGTCTAGTGGTTAGGGAGCTGCACTCTTATCTGGGAATACTGGGTTTAATTCCACCCTCCTCCATGAAGCCAGCTGGTTGACTTGGACTAGTCACAGCTCTCTTCTGAGCTCTCACAGCCCTATCTACCTCATAAGGTGTATGTTGTGAGGAGAAGAATAGAAAGCTTTGTCAGTCACTCTGAGTCCCCTTAAATAGGGATATAAAAGCCAACTCTTCTTCTTCTTCATGCACTGGCATGGACTTTGCTGTTACACCAGTACTGCAATTTTCAGACATAAGATATAAACGATTTGTTATTTAAAACTGTTTCTACTATAATAGCTTGAAGGCTTTGTTTAAAATAAGTAAACCTTAACTCTGGTTTTAATAAGCATGATCAGTTAATCTAATTTCACCTTCGGTGCTTGTTGGCTGCTTTTAAAATTGTTTTTCATTCTATGTTTCAAAGAAGTTGCCCATTTTGAAAGCAGACTTTTAAGGTACAGCTCCCTGTGTGTCTGCCTAATTTTAGACAACAAATCTCCTTGAAGTAGAGAGCAATAATTTGGATCTTTATAAAGCACTCATCTGATTTACAGATGAAACATGCTAAGTGTAAAATAGCAAACCAAAAGGTGTTTGCGTTAAGGAATGACCGTGATTCTGCCTTTTCCAAATCTATATTTTTAACATTCATCTAATGTTCAGCTGAAGACATTACTTCTTAGGCATCTCAATTTATGTTGATTTTGTATTTCCTACTATTAAGAAGAAAAGCATTTCATTAGGATGTGTGAATATAGGTGTACTTTCTAAAGGAAGGCATATGAATTGTAAGGCTTTGTTCTAAAAATGTCTTACCTTGCCTTCAACATTATGAATCATCTGTCTTAATATGATAACTGGACACAGCAGTGAAAAAGAAATTAAGGATCTCATAAATGGATATATTGTCTAAGGACACAGGATAGTTTCAAGTGTTTTTGTGAGAAAGTAATTTATGATACATTTTATTTGTAATAAAATGGCTGGTCCTGCATTTGGCACTCATTGGGCATGTCCCCATACACGTTTGGTCTGGTACCGAAACCGGGCTTGGCATGGAGCTTCCCCATGCATTTTCAATTTGGTCTGGTTTCCACAGACGAATTCCCCCCAAACTGTACCAGACCAGGACCAAATTTGGTGCCCGAAAAACAAGTCTGGCCATGGTTTGGGGTCCTGGCATGAATTGGTTAGTGAGCCAAGACCACGCATGAGGATGATCCTGGGCTACTCAGGCAGGAGATTGGTGCTCACGTCTTTGGGAGGTGGGGTGTGGTTGCCGTTCCTGCCCTGTGTATTGGAGATTGCAGCCACTGAGATTTTTGGGGAGTGGAAAAAACCCGATTGCCAAGGCATGCAGGATAATGGCTTAATTTTTGTACATTTTCTACAGAAAATATTCCACCCCCTTTCCAGTTCCCAAAATTTTCAACTCCCATTTCTTGATCACCAAGGCGATCATGATAAAGGCTTGATTTTCTCACTTTTAACCTTGACGGAAGTTCTTGCAGTTCCCGGTGGAGCGGAGGTGTGCAAAACTGCTCAAGTGCCTAACTGCTGCTAAACGTAGCAGCTTTCGGTCTTTTAAAATTATTTATAAATTTATTATTATTATTAAGCTTTATTTCAACTTTTTTTCTGTGCCTCCCAGCTCAGTCCAGGCTTTCTGTGCTGCTAAAGGAGGGGGGGGGGGGTTTGCAGCATTTGCAGCTGTTGGCATAGGGGCATTTGCAGCTGGCAGCACAGGGGTGGGCTGACGTGAATCTGGCTTCCAATGAGGAGAGAGGGGGTGGAGAGGAAAGGGTGCTGCTCCCCCATGCCATGGGGTTGGCTGCATCTGCACGCAACCTGCACCCAGCTTGTGTCACCAGGAATGGAATGGGGATGGGCTGGGAGCGATCTCAGACCCACTCCCGCTCCCACGCGTGCCCATTCCACATGCATGGGGATGTGGCCATTGGCGTGAGGCCTAGCCCACATCTGGGTCTCTTTCTTCCACACTAGGCTGCTTCATCTGGATCCTTACCTAGATCACCAGGCTCTCTTCTTGGCGACTCAGGCTGTTGTTATCTCATATTTAAACTTCTGCAAAATGCTCTACCTAAGACTGACTTTGAAGATAATTTGGAAGCTTAAGCCAGTTCAAAATGCAGCAGCAAACCACAGGAAATATGACAAGGTGACTGCCATGCTCTGGTTGTTAATATTTTGCTTTCTTATCCATTGCTGCAGCTCAGCTCTCATTGGCTGTCCTTTCCCATGTGATGTGTGGCTCACCACACGCGACATGGAAGTCTTGCAGCCATCAAGGAGGAAGCTGTGGACCTCCTTTGGGAGGACAAAGAGTTGTTGCTTTGCAGCAGGTAAGCTGCCCATTTTTTATATGTATATCTGTGGATTTAATCCACTGATCTAGAAGCTGCCTTACTTGTTCACAGTTCTTTTTAAAATCTACCCAATGCATGAAAAAATATGCACATTCACTGTGAGGAAAGGGGAAAGCCTCTTTTTTTGCTATTTTGAAACATTTGAAGTGTTATTTTAAATGGGATATTCTGCATTAGATAATATTCTACAATTTATTTTTTAAGTGGCATTTATGACATCTAAGGCAGGCTGGGATCCTTCCATCTCTAACCCCATGCACATCTGTATCCCCAGTCCCTGCTTTGTCTCGTTTCCATACTATAAGCCAAAGCATTTTTGCCACTTTTAATACTGACTTTTTTCTCTGTTCTCTCCTAATATCTAGTGTGAAGCATTGCAATAAAGGCATTAAATCAGACCAACCTTTCACTTAAACCCACCATTTCTCTCAGCAGCTGACAGCTGAGCAACACATTGATTTTCAGCCTTCACTCCTACTGGATACTGGAGGTGCCGGAGGTTCAGCAGATGCTACACAGCTTGTTATTTTAACTAAAGAGAATTTCTGGGCCCAACGGCAATGTCTATCATCCTACAAGGACTCTTCTTGTTCATGCATTTAAATCCGGAGTGACTGGTTTCTTATTTTAGAAGTCAGATTTCAGTTTGGCTATGCTAACTATTTATTAAAGGGGGATTTGTCTTTTTCTGTTCATTCCTGAAATATCATCCACAGTGAATGATGGATGTGTCACACTGTTGTAGCAATAACTTAACTAAAACATATTTCTGCATGAAATGGCTTTTCCTCTCCTGTTACTATGGAATATTTTTTTCTTCACTGTATTTTCTGATGTCTTTTGTGTTACAATAGGACTTTACGCAGTATATTTTCTACCTTCATGATATGTATTTCAACCATTAAAACCAGTTTATCTATGTCTCCATTATTATTATTATTATTATTATTATTATTATTATTATTATTATTATTATTATTATTATTATTATTATTATTATTATTATTATTATTATTATTATTATTATTAGCAGCAGCAGCAGCAGCAGCAGCAGCAGCAGCAGCAGCAGCAGCAGCAGCAGCAGCAGCAGTAACTACTACTACATTTGATGTCTTACATTTGGCTTGTAGAAGTTATACACAGGCCAAATCCACATGATGGTGGGTCCAGCTGGGAACAGTAAAAGGTTAGTAACAATCTTTGTGATATTCTCATGCCTGTTGTCAAGGTACTAACTTTAACTTATAAGGCCCTAAATGACTTGTCCCCCCCCCCAAATAATTAAAGGAACAGCTTCTTCCATATCGACCTGCCTGTGCCCTAAGATCTAGAGGGAGAGCTTCTTGGTTGTACCACCACTCTCAGCAGCAAAAGGGGTGGGCACCCGGGATAGGGCCTTGTTAGTGATGGCTCCCAGACTGTGGAAAACTCTCCCTCCTGAGATGCATTAAGCACCTTCACTCTATGTGTTTAGATGAGCTCTGGAGACACATCTCTGCACCCTAGCCTTCGGCTTAGTAAAGGAACAGCCTTTTCCTCCCCACGTTCAGGCACTGCCATGGTTTTTTAATATGTTATGGTTTTAATGTGTTCACTTTATATTTTGTAACCTTTCCCTTCCCACTTGTAACCACTGGCAGTTATTTGCATATACTACTATTTTAATATAGATTGTTTACTGCTTTAATGTGTGGATTTTAAATGGTGTTACCCACTCTGAGACCTTTGGGTATAGGGCGGGATATAAATATAAATAATAAATAACCCACCTTGAGACCCTTGGGTATAGGTTGGGATAGAAATACAACTAACCTACAAACTAACCTACTAACTAACCTACTAACCTACTAACCTACTAACTAACTAACTAACTAACTAACTAACTAACTAACTAACTAACTAACTAACTAACTAACTAACAAACAAACAAACAAACAAACAAACAAACAAACAAACAAATAAATAAATAAATAAATCTGACTATGCAAACATTGTAGCGAGGGAACAAGGAGACATAAACCAAAGTCTTTGGTTCTTTCTGCCCTGGGCCTAAGAGAAGTACTTTTGTGAGTAGTTGTTTTATAAGTCTGTATGAACAATATGTATGTTGAGATCTTGTGAATTCTATGTTGAATTTGTTGTTATTTAAGAAATTATTTTTATGTTGTATATACTGATAGAAGTAAAGTTTTATGAGAATTCAAGAAATCTAAGTAGGGTTGGCCTTTTCACCTCTTAGACAATGTAGTTACACATATATGTATTATAAAACTCATTTTTAAAATTGTGGTATATGTTTACTTCACACATAGACAACTACTGGCCACTGAAGAAGACCCAGGAAGTGTTGGATTGAAATGCATCTGACCGTGTTGAAAATGTTGAACTAAGAACCCCACATATCGATTTTATCTGTCTATAATATCTTCTAAGAACATGTGTTATATTCTGTTTTTATTGAGACCTTTTGTATATTTGGTTGTTAAACAATTGTATGTGCTTATCCTGTTGTTTTATTTCTAATTTATGCATTATATCAATACTGCCACTTCAAGGGCAAAATATTTTCCAAGCAATCACTTAGTCTCTTAGAGCAGGAAATGTGTGGATTGCATGCTCCTTTCTGCAGAAACATCATGTTTCTGGCCAAGCAGGAAATGGGTCTGGAAGCTGGCCATTTTCCATGGTTATGAAGATAGGGTTGTGATAGAGTTGTGTTATCTGAGAAAGGTGAGTCTGTCTTTGGAATGGGTGATGGCAGGGTAGGACAGCAGGAGAAAGTGTCATGGTTGTTCTTCTCCTGCTCTGCCATTAAAGCACCATTAATGAAGAAGGAGTAGGAGTTGGCTTTTCTACTCCACTTTTCTCATCCATTTAATGAGACTCACAGCGGCTGACAAAGCTCTCTGTTCTTCTCTGCAGAACAGAGCACCCTTTGAGGTAGGTGGGGCTGTGAGAGCTCAAAAGAGAATTGTAACTAGCCCAAGGTCACCCAGCTGGCTTCATGGGGGAGAGTGGAATCAAACCCAGTATTCCCAAATAAGGGTCCAGCTCCTTAACCACTAGACCAAACTGGCTCACCCACTAGAACAACACTTCTCAACCTTCCTAATGCCGCGTCCCCTTAATGGAGTTCCTCATGTTGTGGAGACCCCCAACCACGGGGGCGGAGCAGCTGGGAGGTGGGAGGGAAGGGCGGTGAGGGACTCGTCGCGACCCCTCTGAAAGGGTAGTTCGACCCCCAAAGGGGTCCTGACCCCCAGGTTGAGAACCACTGCACTAGAACAAACTCAAGGGATGGTAGGATGTATACTCAAAGGATGTGAGGATGTTTCTTGGACCTTAAGTGCTCACAAGGTGCTGTTATGGTGCCATGCAAGTCCTTCACTAGTTTAAGGACTCAACTAATGGTGGTTCACTTCTAAGGTAGGAAAAAAGTGTTTTGTCTGTAGACCATATAACCTTTCAAAACAAAGTGCCATGGCCTTTTCCCCTCTTAGGCAATGTAATTAAACTAATGGTTTCATTGTCACATTTATTTTTCATGAGATGAAATTGCTTCAAGGATATGAAATTCAGCTACATATACTGAGCTTGTACAAACTTAAACCACTGATGAGCACTTCGCAAAATATTTCAGAATACCCTTTTAAGTAGAAATGATTTTTTTTTGAAACATGAAGATTAGTGTATAATCCTTATAAAGCCTGATTTTCTGAATGAAAACCTGGAATGAAGACTGAGTTATGTTTCTTTTTATGAGAGCCCAAGGGCTTTGGAACAACTTATCATGTTAATTATAAGGCAAACCAATCAGGTCTTCTTAGAAGAAGAAAAACACTGCTTATTATAAGGCCTTGTGTGATCTGAACCAATGGTCTTAAGCAGTGATAACCTGTACCAGAGCTGTCCTAACTGCATACCAAAGGCCTAAGTGCAAATATGTCCCAGAGTACAGCATGGTCCAGAACAATGCTGTCTACACATTTGTGCTGGCCCAGACCAGCTCCAAAGCTCACACAAGCTTCAGGGGTGGCATCAGAGGACTCAAGAAGAAGAAGAAGAAGAAGTTTTTCTACCCTGCTTTTCTCACCCATTTAATGGGATTTAAAAAAGCTGACAAAGCTTTCTATTCTCCTCCCCACAACAGAACACCCTGTGAGGTAGGTGGGGTTGTGAGCGCCCAGAAGAGAGCTGTGACTAGCCCAAGGTCACCCGGCTGGCTTTATGGAGAAAGGCAGATTCAAGCCCAGTATTCCCAGATAAGAGTTCGGCTCCCTAACCACTAGACCAAACAATGAAAATTCATAGCCCTCGAACCTCTGGAGAACCTGGCGTACTTTGGTGGATCACTGAATTGGTTTCCCTGGACACAGAGGTGTGCCTTTTGCATGCCTCTGTATTTCAGACTAAGCTGAGTTGGTATGCAGGTAGACTTCAATATTAAGATCTACTGGTGATTTAGATTAAGGGTATCTTGATCTGGATCATGCTCCATTCTGCACAGATGGAGCATAGCAATGGTGGTCAGGGCCTTTTGGCCTAATGTGTGGGAGGAAGGCTTTTAGTGCACTTGGTGGTCAGGAATAACATCAAATGCAGAAAGACCCCTAGTTTGAAAATGCTACATAGCTTTCGGGGGAAATCTAAATAAAGAATTGCATCTGTACTTCAAGACAGATGGTAAATTGTTTATTTTTCTACAACTATTGTCCAAAACAAACAAGCACGCAAGCCTCCAAAGAACTTGATGATAAATGAGTTTTTATTAGGTAGAAAATGAGTTCAGCTCATTATGTATAGGAAAGCTCGAGAAAGCTGATCTTTCCAAATTTCTATATGGAATTGCTTTATCCATATGTCTTGAACTAATTTGCAGATTGGAACTCAGCAATTCAAAAGATTTTGTAGCTTTTAAACCTCTGTGATACACTCTGTGGCCGTCTTAATGTATCAGAATAAACATGTAGTTGCAGTGCTGGATTCCTTGAAAGAGCTTTTTAGGCTACATCTGTTCACATTATAGAAAAAGTGACTCAAAAGCAGCTTAGAGGTGGTAGTAGCTGCCTGCTAGTGCCTTAAACCAGATCAAAAGCCAGAAAATGTACTTCTAAATATATTCTTTGTCCCTTAGTGTTGAGTAGAGGTGAATGGGAACATAGGTTTCTTCATACCATCACTTCTAAGTGCATCAGGAAATCAGTTATTCTGCTATATCCGAATACTCTGAAATACCCATACTTTATTTTGGAATATCCAAATATGGCAGAATAAGCAAGCAATGTCTGGATGCAGCCTATGTTTCTGCTTTTGAGCTAATTTCCCCCCAGTGTGTGAAGATGTGGCTTCAGAAATTATAGAAAGGTTTATGCTAATCTAAGAGCTTTTGCCCCTGCTGATCAGGTGCAGATCAGCTTCTTTTGCCTGGTGCTGGAAATCTATGCCACACTGCTGGGCTAAGAAATCCAATCCATGCTGGGGTGTATTAATCCTAGTACAACCTAAGGATTATCTGCAGGCTGGCCAATGCCAGCCCAGCTGTGTCAGCTGACTTTAAAGGTAGGTTAGTCTTTGAAGCCAGTGCTGGGGACTTTGAAGGTTGGAAAATTTTGTTCCTGACCTTCAAAGTTCCTAGAAGCATTCTTTTCAGTGATGTGCCACACAAAAAATCCCTCTTTGTATGCCAGCCTGTGCAGGCATGCTCTTTACACTAGGGATGTGAACAAATGTATTTTTTGCATTTGAATTTGGGTCGGTTCGAATATTTGAATATTTGATTCAATTCAAAATTTAAAAATCTGAAATTTTGAAAGTCCAATTCGAATCCGGATGATCTGAATCCAGATTTTTGAAAATCTGATTCAAATTGAATGATATGAATGTCATTTTCCAATTCACGTGCATCCCATTTTTATCCCATGTTATAAGCGCAAATAGAGCCAATATTTGGATGCAATATACTATGTTATATTCAGTCGAAAACACGAAATTCAATCGAATTAGGACATTTGGATTTTTTGAAAATCAGATTCAAATTTGAATATTGATAGTCATTGAATTCGAATTAGATTTTCAAATTTTTGAATATCTGTGCACATCCCTAGTTTACACACCTCTGTGGTCCATGGCACTGGTCCTGGCCTGGTGGTAGATTTTGTTATTGAGATCTACAAGTAAGCAGGCTAGGCACCAATTTGGATGGGGAATAAAAGTTACCCAGCCTCTGATGTTGTGGGCATAGGGGATATTGGCAGCACAAGATGAATGGCTCACTTCAATATTCTATGTGAGGCACTCCAGCTCTCCCTGACTACCTCTAGACTAGCAGAATAAATCTGCAGTTAAAGGTAAAAGTGCAGTATACCTTCTGCACAGTGACAACTGGCCGTCTTGACTTGAAAAGCAGCCCTGTAGCTTCCCCATTGGAAGCTGTGAGAGCTGAGGCAGAGTGCACCATGACGCAGGCTGAGACAGCCAATCACATTTGAGCTGCCCTTCCTGCTCTTGGTGTTCTATTCTCCCTATTCTGCCTGGACTGGAGGGGAACTTCGGATTTCATCTATACTGTGCAGCGAGTGTTGTTAAATCAACATAATGTGATGCTGTGACAATCCATTGATTGTCGTGACTCCTCGATCACAACTGCGCATTCCACTGTGCAGTATAAATGAGTCTGGATGCAGCCCCCATGGTGGACAGCTGCAGTGGTCCAAGGCTAGGGCTATTGGAATGATCTCTGGTGCACTTTTCCTGCTAGGGATTGCTGCAAAAGAAAAGCACAAGGAGCATCCTGGGAAATACACTGTGTGAGTGGATGCTGAATTCCATGGTGCAAATGGGCCATGCAGAAACTGCCATTGGGTCTCACTTACCATTAGTTGCTCCTATTATGACCTAGGGTATCACTTCTTCTTCTTCTTCTTTAGCTATCTTGCTCAGTGTTCCCCAGCCACAGTGGGGCCCATCCACCACTTCCTAGATCACCAGGTCTTTTCTCCCACTTCTTCCTGTATAGAGAACCTATGTGAATCCAGTGGACTTCCTACTGCAAAGGTTCCATCTTCTGCACGTGGAAGATGGCATGACTGGCAAATGGCACATACAAGCCATACTGCTTTATCCTCACTCCTTCTTCCACAGAATAATAATTGTGAAAGGGAAAGGAATTTCCTTTTGAGAAAATCCCATTGATTCCATTCAGGGGCTTTGGTGTATAAACACACTTTGCATTCTGCTATTAGAAAAGTGCCTTTTGTAAAGCTTTAGGTGGAATTATGGAATAAAGGAGATACCAGTAAGTGCTGATAAATAAAAATAAAGGTTTCTGTAGCAACTGGAAAGTTGAATAATTTATTTCTACTACAGTAGAGAACTGATTTTCACCTTGGCTAACTCAAGAAGAACATGCTAATTTGGAGGTGCAGAGTTGGTGATCAAAGATGTGTGACATTGAAGTTCTCAGAAGGACAGTAAGGTGTTGAAAGACCATTTCTTACAGACTTTCTATGTATTATGCAGGCTAGAATGATAGACAAGATTTTGTTACTTTACACTGTAAGGAGATATACTGTACTTTTTTATTATTACTATTGCCTCATGCAAAGTAGTAATGCCTCCAATCTGTAGTAAACTGCAAATCAGCTATGCCAGTGCTTTACAAAATGTGGTATGTATGCCACTGGTGCCATTGTTTTAGGTAAAAGAAATATGAGCTGATTTCAATAAGGTACATGGACGTGGCAAAACCAGTGATGGTGGCATGCATATGAGTGGGAAACACCAAGCTATACCAAAATCTCCTGCTTAAAGTGCTAATTTCTACTCCTATAGAATACTTCTGTAGCTCAGTGGTAGAGCAAACTCTCTGGAAAGCAAAGCGTTGGTGGTTTGATCCCTAGTATTTCCCTGGAAGTAAGCAGAGACAAATCACTTCCATATTTCTGCCAAGAAAACTGTATAGAGGTTTCCATGGAGGTGCCCATACAGTCAGCTAGGAGTTGGGCACAGGTTGGTGGTACCCAATAGTTTATATACCTCCACTAGAGAAATTATGGGCACTTGGTCTTCAACAATTTTGGGTAATGTAATGATAAATATGTTGCATATATTTCTGGACTACTGGGAATCCATTTAACCTGCATGACAAAAGTGTGCCACCGAAATGGGTTCCCCAGGGGCTATGAGTTCCTGGCCATTGGAACTTCCTAGGTTGGATCTGAAGCTTGTGTAGACCATGCCTACATGGTGTTCTGGTTTTAGTCCAATCTGCCCCAACCTTGGGATGAATTGCTAGATTCAAATCAGCTATTCTGGACCTTCTTAAGTAAGAAAGGCTCTATGATTATGTTATTCAGTTTTACAATTTTAGAATGTTTTCTGTGGGAAAATCCCTGCAGAAATCAGCCCAACGCTACATATGGTTTGGGTGCAGGAAGTAAAAACCACTGGCATACAAAACAATTTTACTGTTAATAAAATGGAAATATTGTTTCACCTGGAGTGATGAGGGTTAAGTTTTGCATTAAGCAAATGCTCAATGATCAGTTTGGTGCTGTGCTCAAACTAGGTCCAGTTTGTGAGCCAGTTAGGTCTAGTGGTTAGGGAGCTGGACTCTTAGGGGCACGTCTGCATGGAATTAAAAAAAAAGCAGGGTGGAAATGAGACAGTTTAATGTGTATCTTAATTTGTGTTAAGCTGTCCACATGGTAAGGGAGGACAATGCGGGTTCCAGGTGAACCTGCCCGTCCCCATGAAAACGTGGTAAATCCATGGTAAACAGTTCACGCCTCACAATCGCCTTGCCATGCAGACGAGCCCTAAGTCAGGACCTGGCCAAGCCCTGCTGTAGTTTGTACTAGTATGTGTACAGCAGGCCCTTTTGGACTCAATGACCCTGGAGGTCTGTTCCAATTCTATGATACCATCTTCTGCCAAGGAAAGCAATTTAAAAATACCAGAAAATGTATAATATGGGCTGGAAGAAATTTCAAGAAAGAAATGATGATTTTGGATTTCTAGTCAAACTTGTGAGCTAGTTTGGTCTAGTGATTAAGGAGCTGGACTCTTATCTGGGAATACCGAGTTTGATTCCGCACTCCTCCACAAAGCCAGCTAGGTGACCTTGGGCTAGTCACAACTCTCTTCTGAGCTCTTACAGCCCCACCTACCTCACAGGGTGTTCTCTTTATGGGAAAAGAACAGAAAGCTTTGTCAGCCACTTTGAGTCTCCTTTAATGGGTAAGAAAATTGGCGTAGGAAAGCCAACTCTTCTTGTCTTACAGATTCTTGTCTAATTGATGCAATAAGATAATGTTATTGCTATTATAGTTATTGATTGATTTTCAGAAGGAAAAATTAAGGTAATTTCACTTGAATATCTAGAACAAACCCTGAATATTTATTATTAATCTCCATATTTGTGCTCCTGGAAAAAAAAAACTTCAGGTATTCTCGTGGCAACTAAAAAGTGTTAGAGTTAACACTATCTTGGGTGCCCCTTACTTGCCATATTTTGCATTTTATTTTCTATTTGCCATATCTTGTATACAACCTTACATTGTATAATTTACAGTATAGGTAAAATAGGATGAATATTGTCTGAATATTATAATTCAACTAGCTATTCATCTGTATTATCTGTATTGATTATGAATCAACAAAACCATTCATTTCCTTTACAGATTTAATTCTACAATGGATTCCAAAGGCACATTAATCCAAAGTGAAAGATTACATCATCTAGTAACTCACCCTGGAACCATGTGGTGAAGGGCGGGATATAATTTTTTTAAATAAATAAGATTATTATACTAACTACTGAAAAACCGTGGTCTGGTCAAAATCTGTTTGCACAATTGTCTCATCTATGGAGAACTGCACCAACGACCAAACTTATTTTTTTCCCTTTAAAAGTACAGAAGAAATCTGAGAACAATTTACTTATGATAGGGATAGGCAGTCGGATCATCTCCGACCCAATCTGTCATTCTGTGCTGTGGATCACTGAATGACTTCTATCCTTTAGCTTCGTTGGGTGCACATCTAGACCTTATGCTGCCTCTAGGCTGTAGCATCAGGCACCAACAATGAATTTTATTCTCTTCTTCTTCTTTTTAAAAGAAGCAACTGATCCTTACCAAACAAGATCTTAACTCTAGAATCCTCATGGCCAGTGCTGTCACCAGCCTTTGAATTTCAAAGTATTACTAATTGGGCCCCAAGATAGTATCAGGTGCAACAAGTGGCAATATATTAGGGAATCAGAACCTACATCTTTGACCTTCAAAAAACAGTGACAACAACTAGGAGTACTGGAGAAATAAGAATATCCAGAAAGACAATCCAGATTCCAAATGCAGTAGACTATTTTCATATTTATTAGCATCGAATGTTTCAATGACTTTGCATGCATTAGCTAAAATGATTTTGCTGGCATACTTGACTGTTGTCCAAGTATTAGGAACATGTTTACACTCATCTCCGTGATTGTACAAATTCTGTACTCTTACAGAGATTTTATAATATTTAAAGATGTCAATGGTTTAAAAAAAGGGGCAGGAGGAACTTGCTTAGGATTTTAAAAAAGCATGAAATAAAATAGTATAAACTTCCACGGGGGAAGAATTCTCTCAAATATTCAGGAACAATTTGGTAAGTATTATGCTATTTATTTGTTTGTTTCTTTGCAAACTGCTCTGTGAATTAAGGGAACTTTGAACTGATGAAACTGCATATCTTAAATAGACATTCCAGTATATAAATTTCGTAACAGGTAAGAAGTGTCTTAAGCTTCATCCAGTCTGTATTTATTTAATCTGCATTATTTGGATAGAGTAGGGGTGTGCACAAATGTATTTTTTGCATTTGAATTCAAGTCGAATCTAATGTCAAAACATTCTATTTGATTTGAATGTTTAAGTCCAAATGTCAAAAAATCCAATTTGAATCCATAACATTCGAATCTGTACGTTGAAATGTTAGATTTGTATTGAAAGATACGAATGTCGACAACATTTGTATCTGTTATGCGTATCTGTGCACATTCCGTATGCATCCCATTTTCATCCCATATTTTAAGCACAAGATACATATAATTTTGTACAGATACATATCTGTACATTCGAATCATTTGAATGAATGTTTTGTAAAATCCAAAATCCGTTTGAATGTCTAGATTCGAATGTTATTAAATCTGATTCGAATTCGAATGTCAACATTTGCTGGATTCAAATTAAAGTTTCGAATTTTTGAATATTTGTGCACATCCCTAATCTGGAGCAAAGCACATCCAGACACATTTTACTCCAGATTATCCATGGATTTCCAAACTAGCAAATTTCAGGGACATCACTGATGTATTCAAATGAGAAGAAACAAATGATAATAGCTCGTGATAGAGCTATTATTGCCATTCTGGCTGCAGCAAATTCTAAAAAAACAATTCTGCTGTATCAAGTTGCACATTGGCCCTTGTGTGGAAACTGAAAGGGCTTGTGCACATTCCACGAGACTTCCTTTCTTTTCCTTCTGCAGCTCCCATTCATCTCAAAATCTGCTGCAGAACTTTGGGAATATTTATTGGATTGTGAGACTACAGTCTGGGAGACAGGCGAAGATGAAATGCTGTTTTCCACATAGTAGTGCATAATGGAGAATACTGTAAAATAACCACATTAATATATACGTGGCAGAGTAATGTGTAAATCCCAAATTCTGATTTTCCCTTTCTTATTGTTGATCAGACTGTACTGCACTATAGATGCATAAATTTGGAAAGTCCAAAAGCTAGTCATTTACTACCAGCAAAAAATTGGATGTATGAGCAAAAATACTATGTTTGTGTGGGGCTACCAAGGAAGGAGAGATCTTCAAAAAGTGTGCAAGTAAGCCTAGTAAGTTACTGCACATTTCTTCCCACAACTACCTTTTTTTGGGGGGGGGGCAGTATTTGGAATCAGTTTTTCTATGCTGGCATTTTCCTTTTGCAAGCAAATGCACCCTCCCTGCTAAGCAAGCAAATCTGAGGCACTCTGGAAAGAGACTAATGGCTTTCAAGTGCTCACATGGGGACTTGCCAGTCACAGGTGGTAGGTGAAGGAAATGCACAGTGATAGAAGGAAATATGTTATCTGTTATGCAAGCAGACCCCAGTAAAGTGGCTTTTTGTAGTTGGCAGATGGATATTTTGTCAATGCCAGTGGTTTTTAGGTGCTTGCTGAGATCTTTTGGCACCGCACCCAGTGTGCTGAGGATGACTGGGACCACTTTCACTGGTTTTCGCCAGAGTCGCTGAAGTTCAATTTTCAGGTCTTCATATCTGGTGAGCTTCTCCAACTGTTTCTCCTCAATTCTGCTGTCACCTGGAATAGCAACATCGATGATCCACACCTTCTCTCTCAACAATTGTAATATCAGGGGTGTTATGCTCCAATTTTCGGTCAGTCTGAAGCCTGAAGTCCCAAAATAGTTTTGCCTGTTCATTTTCAATAACTTTTTCTGGCTTGTGATCCCACCAGTACTTTGCCACTAGCAGACGATACTTTTGGCACAAGTTCCAGTGGATCATTTGTGCTACAGCATTGTGTCTCTGCTTGTAATCAGTTTGTGCGATCTTCTTGCAGCAGCTGAGTATATGGTCGATTGTTTCATCCACTTCTTTGCAGAGCCGGCACTTTGGATCTTCTACTGATTTTTCAATTCTGGCTTTGATGGCATTTGTTCTTATTGCTTGTTCTTGTGCAGCAAAAATCAGTCCTTCTGTTTCCTTTTTCAATGTTCCATTCGTAAGCCAAGACCAGGTTTTCCATGTCCACTTTGCCTTCGATTTTCTCCAAGAACTATCCATGAAGTGCTTTATTGCGTCAGCTGTCCATTCAGCACTGAATTGCAGTTTTCCGGTCCTGGTTCTTGGTTTGTTGCACTTCAATCAAAGCTGATTCTTTGCTTTCTGTCACGTAATCTGATAATGCATGCTTCTCTTCTTCCACTGTTTGCTTCACTTGCAAAAGTCCTCTCTTATCTGGGAATACTGTGTTCAATTCCACAGTCTCCCACGAAGGCAGCTGGGTAACCTTGGACTAGTCACAGCTCTCATTCTGAGCTCTCACAGTCCCACCAACCTCACAGGGTGTCTGTTGTGGGGAGAAGAACAGAAAGCTTTGTCAGCTGCTTAAATGGGTGAGAAAAGTGGGCTAGAAAAGGAACTCCTCCTCCTTCATTTGAAAAGACTCCTTGAGAGGAATAGACTGGCTCGATCCAAAGAAAGCATGCTTCCTGCATCTATAATAGTGAGGGAAAACAGAATTTCCACCTGCGAAAGGGAAATACATTCTTCCTGTGAGATTTAAGTGAACCAGGGGAAGCTACAGACCATATGATTAGCCAAAGAGCAAAAGGAAGACACCCTGTTAGAATGCAAGAGTGGTAAATATAGTGGCAGCTTGCAGACAGTTTACACAGGATCAGCTTTTAAAATGTCCTGCCCGTTGTTTTCTCTAACTGCCTAAGGCTTGGAGCCATGTTAGGAGGTTGATCATTTCTTATGCTAGATTTTGAAACAGTATATTAATCACCCCCAGCCCCTTTTTGGGTATCTGAAGCTTTTCCTGCTGGATATCTTAGAAGTTATTTATTCTCATGTGGGCAAATACATCAGTGCTGGCAGCCCTGGCAGAGGTTGCCTACACACATGAAGTGTGCAATTATACAAAAGCAATGAGACAACAAGCAAAATGAATGCTATAAATCCACAGCTTGCCTTTTTCTCATGCAACCTACTCCTGTGAGATTTTCTAGTTACTTAAGGTTAAATGTACACTTACGTGCTTGCCTTAAATGCAGTGTTAGAAAGACTCTGCCAGGGAAGGGAATGTAAATATATACATTTCTGTTAAGAGAAGGGCGATAGATGCTTTCCATGCTAAGCTCATGGTTCAATTTCTTAGTCCTTATGTCTTAGGAAAGACTTTTACCTAAAAATATCTGAAAACCACTCAGGTCAGGTTCCCACTGGGCAATTTAATTTGGGTTTTAAGCAGCAGTGAGGTCTTTTTTTGTGTTCCCACTGTAAACGGATAATGTGGACTCACAGGGGAGAAACCCCTTCTCCTCAGCAGAACCCCCTCCCCATGCAATCAGCAATTGGGCACCGTCATACTCTGTCTTCATTTGGGCTAGGGTTATCATTGAATCAGGTGAAACTGAGGAGAATGCAACTAAAGCATGGTCCCCTTACCCCAAAATCCCTTGCATTCCCCTTGCTAAATATTGAGGATTATTTCGAAATCCAGCTGCAAGACCTCTTTTGATTCGAATATAGATAATACACATTTCAGGACCTTTAATTCTTAGAAACTGTGGATTCTTTTAAAACTTTGGGAATGATTAGTGCTCAAAATGATGTCAAAGCACTTTAAATATTGAACAGGAACACACCCAGGGTTAATTTTGGGTTGTTGTTGTTGTTGTTTTAATCACAATTATGAACTTCTTCAAGGTAATATAAATGCTCTTTCTCTGATGTTTGAGATATGATGAGGCACTCACAATTTTCTCTACATCCTTCTTGGTATTTTTTAGCCCATGGAATCTTAGAATGCAAGGCAGCTTCCTAGTGCCCATCCATGAATAACCTCCCTTTCAAAAAACCCCATGAAAACCCCCAAGGAAATTTGTGAATATTCAACCTTTGCTTTTTTTTTTTTTGGCCTGCAGACCATGAACTTGGTCTTGCAACTGTAGAAACTAGAAGCTAAAAATCCATGGTGAAAGAACGATCCAGAGAAAGCACACAATGAGCTATGTAGAAAGAACCCACGTGTTATTTTCCTTGTCAAGATATGGTGTAAACATAAGGCTGTTATCAGACACACACACACAAAGCATCTCTGAGTCATCTCAGAGATAGCTTTGAGATGGGATTTTGCATGCCCCCTATCTTTTGAACATTCTGTGCTAGAAAATGTGGATTAGAGAAGGGCTGGAACATGAGGGCCACACTGTGTCTATGAAGAGCCCTTGAGACACCCCTTTTGTTCTCTCTGGACAAAGCCTTAAACTGGTTTTGCATGATGGAGGACATCCCTGCTCTTCAACAAACACTGTTCCACTGCATAACCCAGCAATATTTTTCATCTAAATGAAATGCATTAGTATGCAAATTCCCCTCTGTCCATCAGAAGGAAGTTCCAGAAGTGAAGGAATCCCAAGTAACTCCACAGCCAGCATTTATCCATTCCTTTGGACTATGCTACCTGTGATTGCAGGAGTGTGGCATCTGGTTCCCATGACCTACAAAATTATGAAACTCCATATGGTGGGGAACTGGAATGGCCTGGGAAAGGTTGGGAGACAATTTTAAAGTGGTTTCCTTTGGAAAACACTCTCTGACATGATTTTTGCACCGAGGGCTACTCCAAATGAAAAACTTGTATAGCTGAGTATTCCAAAGAAAACCACACCAGCGAGTGGTCCAATGGAAAACCACCTGAAAGTAGTCTTCCAAGGTTTCCTGGACTGCAAGCCATTCCAACCATCTGGTCCATGTGAACTGCAATCTCCTATCCCAGGATATAATCCAGGAAGGAAGGGCACATGAGTGAGAATGCAATGCTCATAAAATGATCTTAAACCAATAGCTTTAGACAATACCTTATTTTTGTTTAATGCAAATGAGAGATTTCTGGAGAAGATAACAGGGATTCAGTTAAGTATAATTCTTAATCATTAAACACTTAAGGCCATGGACACCCTTAAAATGAGCCACTTTTATCATGCAGAGCTTTTCCCTCAGGATGCACAATAACTCCTAGTTTTTTTTTAAACCCTCTATTTTCAAACGTGCCTTGCTTTTTTTCAGATACACAACAAACAATTTGTTATTCACACAGTAGCCCTTATTCTAGGCATTGTTTTGCTTCTTTTTCCAGCTTGAAATTCAAATTGCATTACCCTCAACTCAGAAACAGGATCTGATGCCTACAGCAAAGACAAAAGAAGAGCATGTCAAAATGGCTCTGTTACATGGCACACTGCTGTGTTTGCCTGTCTGATCACTGTGGTAACACAGAAGTCCTTCAGGTAATCAACAGCTTCATAACAATGTGCTTCTATGCTTTACATAAACACCGTCTTATAAATCGAGAGTGTCAAAGATATGATTAAAATAATACATTTTACTGGCTTCTGGGCATTTCCACATGAGACAGGGGAAGGTTATTTTCATCTGCTGAAGCACAGATTAAATGACAAAACCATAATCTAATAGAAGCTCACTTTCTGTCAGACATATTTCCCCCCTGCTGGATTCCTAATGGAGGGTAAATTGAAGCCCTAACAATCTACTTACCTCTGGTGCATTTATCCTCATTGATTGTGATGCAATTTGCCTGAACTACTGTGGCTGGCAGCCTTAGGAATGACATTATGGGACTTAGGGCCCCACTCCTGAAAATGAAAGCTCTGAACTGAGTTGTCCCATTGCATCCTACCTTATTACATTTAGTGTGTTTTCTGACACTGACTGTGTTAAGACCTGTGGTAATTGTGCTAAATTGATGCTTATTGGTGCAAATGCACACTATCCCTAGGATATATTTCAAAAGCTGTGGTAGGACAAGGAAAAGCATGGGACAATGATTTAATGAAGACAACTTCCTCTGGAGGGTGTCCATGAAGTATAAACTGACAGCTGACTGGCAGTTGGATCTGAATTTGAAGAGGGAGGTGCCATATGAAGTCAGAGTAAAGACACTTCAAGTTGAGTTCAGTTCCTAGTGATTACATGGATACAGCTGGGCTGTGTTCTTGATCAAGGCCCTTGCCATACTTACCTCACATATCAAAACATGACGATGTCTGAACCACTTCTTTTGCACATGGAAATAATCCTTGTGGCTCGGAAGCATCCTATGGGCTTTTTGGACTTGCCTGGTGGTGAACATCTTTAAATAGGTCCACAAGTACCCAACATCCAAGTAGTGGTACTTCTGCATGCCACAGTTCCATCTTCAAAGCTTGGATGAGCTTCAAAGGTTGAGGTTTCCATTGTTCTCAATGAGAACCTTGATGTACTTCTTCATAGCCAGAAATGGAAGAATGTTCAATCTGCCCTCATGCACTGTCTGCAATGTATGTGTAAAGGGGCAAAGGATCAATCATGTTAAAGGGTGAGTGGTGCTTGAGATGGTAGAATTCTTCACCTGAAGTGGAACAGAGCACCGGGATTAAAGCCTTGTTAAACTGTTTCAGTTAGGTCAGCCCCAATGTAGAGGTCTACATTGACTTTCCCTGCAAGCCATAAGCCTAGTCAGAAGGGGCAAATCTTGGAATTAAATATATATATATTTAATCTGGCTCCATTGTGGCAAGCTACCGTACCAGACATTTCTCCTGGCCCCACCCATGTGGGGGGAGCTTTTAAATTGTGGGGTGGGGTGTGAGTTTTTAGAATCATTTTAATTGTTTACTGTTTAATATCTTGTTAGCTCTCTCTGTGTGTGTGTGTGTGTGTGTGTGTGAGTGAGTGAGTGAGTGAGTGAGTGAGTGAGTGAGTGAGTGAGTGAGTGAGTGAGTGAGTGAGTGAGTGAGTGGTGCTCTGGGCATGGAATCATGTGCCAAGGCCAGGCAGGAGGGCAAGAAGTGTGTCAGGGGGGCACTATCACAGTGGTAATGGGCAGGGGGAGATATGGCGTTGGGAAGCAGAAGAGACAGATTAGGAGAAGGGGTGGTAGATGTATTGAAGCTATCACTCCTTCTGTTCTGCTTCCCAGCCGACAGAGTTTGGGAAGTCTACCAACCAGCACTCTGCTCTGGCCGTGCTGCTCCTGAATGCCAGATCAGTTCGGAATAAAACATCTATCATACATGATTTTATTTTGGATGAAGGGGCTGATCTGGCATGCATTACTGAAACCTGGGTGGATGAATTGGGTGGGCCTAGTCTTGCCCAGCTTTGTCCCCCAGGATACTCAGTGCAGCACTGCTCCAGACCAGAGGGGAGGGGAGGGGGTGTTGCTGTAGTCCATCAGATGTCTATCCCCCTCACCAGATGACCAATTCACACTGTAACGGGGGTTGAGGGCCTGTTTATGCTGTTGGGCCAGAGAGACAGGATAGGAATGCTGCTGGTGTACCGTTCACCACACTGCCCAGCATCCTCCCTATCTGAGTTGGCTGAAGTGGTCTTGGATGTGGTGTTGGAAGCCTCTGCCGTGATGGTGTTGGGGGATTTCAACATCCACACCAAGGCTACGTTCAGTGGACCAGCTCAGTTCTTCATGTCCGCCATGACAACCATGGGGCTGTCTCAATTTGTATCTGACCCAACTCATACAGCAGGTCACACCCTTGATTTGGTTTTTGCCTCAGAGCGGACTAGTGAGTATCCACTTATAGGAGGGCTGTCAGCCCGTTGTCATGGATGGATCACTCCCTGGTGAGATTTGGACTTACAGTGGCAGTCCCTCTCTTTGAGGACATGGGACCTATTGAGATGGTCTGCCCCTGGAGACTTATGGAATCTCAGCGATTCCTGAATGCCCTGGGGGATTTTCCGGTTGGTCTGACTGGTGTGCCCGTCGAAGCCCTGGTTTTTCTCTGGAATCGGGAGATGTGCAGGGCTATTGACACAATCACTCCCAAGTGCTGTCAGCATGCTTGTGGAGCCTGAAAAGCTCCTTGGTATTCCATAGAACTATGGGCTATGAAACAGGAAGGTTGATGGCTAGAGCGCAGATGGCGTAAATCCGACTGTGAATCTGACCGAATACAGGTTAGAGCACACTATTGTGCCTACCATGTGGCAGTGACAGCGGTGAAAAAGAACTTTTTCTCCACCACCATTGTGTCCTCGAGTAGCCGTCCAGCAGAGCTTTTCAGAGTAGTAAATGGCCTCATAAAATCAAGCTCAAAGAGGTGTGAGCCAGGGCCTAGTAATATCTACTGTGACAAATTTGTGAAGCACTTTGAGGACAAAGTTGCCCAGATTCGTAGGGAATTGGATGTCACAATTGGTCATAGCCCAAATGAGGCATCCAGAGAACTGTCTGGTCCAGTTTGCTTGGATCAGTTTCAATTGCTGTGGCCTGAGGATGTGGACAAGCTAAATGAGGGGGTACAGCTGACGACATGCTCTCTGGATCCCTGCCCCTCCTGGCTGTTAAAATCCAGCTGGCAAGGTATTACCGGGTGGATCCAGGAGGTAGAGAATGCCTCTCTGAGGGATGGGTTGGTCTCATTGGCACTGAAACAGGCCTCCCTGAATCCGGAAGACCTAAACAACTATTGCCCAGTAGGCAATATACCTTTTCTAGGCAAGGTTCTGGAGAGGGCTGTCGCTGTTCAACTGCAGGCATGCTTGGAAGAAGCTGATTATCTAGACCCATTTCAATCTGGCTTCAGGCCCAATTATGGCACAGAAACTGCCTTGGTCACCCTGGTTGACGACCTTCTCCGGGAGAGAGACAGGGGGAATGCTACCCTGTTGGTTCTCCTGGACCTCTCAGGGGCTTTGATACCATTGACGATGGTATACTTTTGGAGAGACTTCAGAGCTTAGGAGTGGGAGGCAATGCTTGGCATTGGTTCCACTCCTATCTCCAGAATAAATCTCAGATAGTGGCTGTGGGAGACATTGATTCAGCACCCTGGGAACTCACTTGTGGGGTTCCTCAGGGGTCAATCTTGTCTCCCATGCTATTTAACATCTATATGAAGCAGTTGGGAGAGGTCATCAGGAGATGTGGAGTGAGGTGTCATCAGTATGCAGACGATACCCAGCTCTATCTCTCTGTACCACCTCAGTCAGAAGAGGTGGTTGAATTGCTTGACAGGTGTCTGGAGGCAGTAATGGGCTGGATGAGGGCCAATAAATTTAAGCTGAATCCAGACAAGACAGAGGTGCTGTGTGTCACAGGATCTCAGGTCTGGGTAGTTGGGAGATACCCTGTCCTTGATGGGGTTGCAATGCTCTGGAAGGGACAGGTGCTTAACTTGGGGGTACTCCTAGGCTCTGCACTAACAGTTGAAGCTCAGGTAGAGGCTGTGGCCAGGAGTGCCTACTCCCAGCTATGGCTAGTCTGTCAACTAAAGCCTCTTCTGGGTAGAGACAACTTGGCCACAGTTATCCATGCTCTGGTAACCTCTAGAATGGACTACTGCAATGCACTCTACATGGGGCTGCCCTTGAAGACAGTTCGAAAGTTGCAGCTAGTGCAAAATGCAGCCACTAGAGTGCTGACTGGAACACCTAGCCGGATGCACATCACGCTGGTCTTAAAAGAATTGCACTAGCTGCCAATTCGCTACCGAACCCAATTCAAGGTTCTGACTCTGACTTATAAGTCCCTAAATGACTTGGGCCTCAAATATCTAAAGGAACACCTTCTCCCATATCGACCTGCCAGTGCCTTAAGATCAAGCGGTGAGGCCCTCCTGGTTGTCCCACCATCTTCAATAGTGAGGTTGGTGGGCACCTGGGAGAGAGCCTTCTCTGTGATGGCCCCCAGACTGTGGAACAGCCTTCCCGTTGAGGTGCATCATGCCCCTTCCTTATATATATTTAGGAAGGTGGTGAAAATGCACCTTTTTACCCTGGACTTTGGCTGAGCTGCTTATGTTTCCCCCCAGTACAGGCACTATTATTTTAAACATATTGTGTATCGTTTTATATTTGTTGAATCCTTTTTAAAAGTCTTTTAATGTATACTTTGTTTTAATCTGTTTTAAGGTTGTTACCTGCCCAGAGACCTTCGGGTATGGGGCAGGATAGAAATGTAAATAATAAATAAATAATAAATAAAATTAACATTTTAAGGACGGATGAATAGGAACTCAGCTGGTCCGTATGTAAACTGATGTTCTGCTACTGAGCTACAGCCACTCATGACATTGCCAAAATACAGGTCCATATTTGGACCCATATTTTTAGAAAAAGGTATTGAACTCATCTGCAGTTATATTAATGGGAAGGATATCAGTGATAAAAATGAACTTACTTCCAACAATGATGTTTTTATTTCAAGTATCACCTATTATAAATAATATAAAGGATTTTACAAATTGGCAATAGGACATTTCAAAATTCATATGGCAAGGAAAGAAGAGCGGGATAAGATTTAAGCTGATGCATGATTCCAAAGAAAGAGGAGGATTAGGGTTACCGAATCTAAAGCTATACCATATATGCCGTATGAGATGGATTGCAAAATGGTTTTGGTTGAAAGATCAAAGACTACTGCAATTGGAAGGAGAAGGCCTAAGATATGGCTGGCATGAGTATTTGTGGTATGAAAAAGCAAAAGTTGGGGAAGGAAGATCTTGGCTCAAATATGAGGATATGTTATACAAAAATGATGCCACCAATGAATCTGATATTAAAACAAGGGAACAATTAAATCAGGAGGGTAAAAATATACAGTGGTTTACATTTGCACAACTAGTAGATATATACAGAAGAGATAAAGAGAGATAAACTTTGAGTGGGAAAAACAGGATTGGGAAACAAATTTAAATAAGGCCGAAAGGGGAATGATTGGTATTGTGTATAAAGTCATACTCCAGATTAAAATGGAACACAAACTGGTTAAAGAATGTATAATTACATGGGTAAGGAACTTTGGATATAACATTCAGATGGATCAATGGGAGAAATTGTGGATAAAAGATATGGAATTTACAACTTGTATGCAATTAAAAGAAAATATATATAAGATGTTGTACAGATGGTATTTTACACCCCATAAATTAGGGAAAGTATATCAAAATATGTCAACTCAATGTTGGAAATGATAAAAAGTTGAAGGAACTTTTTATCATATGTGGTGGACTTGTGAAACAGCAAAAAAGTACTGGGTATAAATATATAATCTGTTTAGACAAATCTTAAAGAGAAATATTGCATTTAAACCAGAATTGTTTTTGTTGGGAATTGTAGATGATAGTTTAGATAATATAAATCCCTTGATTTTATATATGGTGATAGCAGCTAGATTATTATATGCACAAAAATGGAAGGAGGAAGATATACCTTCAGGGGAAAAATGGCTAACTAAATTGATGGACTTGGCAGAGATGGACAAATTGACTAAAAGACAGAACAACAGATAAGTTTATGAAAGACTGGAGCCCCTTTATTAACTATCTATGAGAAATAGAAGTAATGATGGACGGTTTTGACTAAAAACTAAGGGGTCAGCTGAAAAGGAAAAAGAGACATCAAAAGGAGCAAAGAAACAAGCAATATGCACCAAGAAGCACTCAGGGCACTGATGAAGGCCAGTTTTTCCCAGATAATGTAGTAATTAATTAATTAATTAATATCCCGCCCTTCACCAAATGGTGGCTTACAATAAAACATATCAAAAGAAAAAAAATAATTAAAAATATCGCCCCTCCCTAACAGGACAGCGCCATTTTGCACAGTAATTTGACTTTCATTATCCAGTAAGTATAAATCAGTGTTTCAGACTGGGGGTAGGCAATGGGCTACTCTTAATCTGGATCTGGCTTCATCCAGTGGGTCTTCTTGATCTGCATTGACATTTGGTTGAGGACACCATGGACCCAGGCTAGGAGGTTCCTTAAAATGGATTACAGGTAAGAGCAGAAAGGGCGTATTTTATCTGCATTGACTGTTATCAGTATACTCTTTTTTTTTTAATGAAGGATTTTTGCATCGAAAAATGATAGAAAAAAAGAAAAAGATTAAAATAGAAAAATTCACAAGTAGTTTCTAATGTTCTCCTTGGTAATTAGACAATTCAAAACTATTAATCTTCAACCCTTAAAATTATCAGGTCACTTTCTCTCTTACACAGAAACTCTATAAGCAGATCTAAATTTTTGAGAAACGACCCTAATGATCTTTCTCCAATTGTCAGTTTATCTGTCTCTGCCAACTCTGTCAATTTCACTAACCAATGTTCCATGGAAGGTAACAATGAGTCTACTTGATGCCTTTCGCCATGATTTTGACAGAGGCTCCTATTCCTTCTCCCACAAGCTAACAAACCTGTTTTCATTAAGAGGGTCACAGCCATGTTTTGACCTTGATCATTGAGAGCCTGACTCTGGATCTGGCCTCATTTCATTAATGGGCAGACCTGTCCATTGTGCCATCTCCTCTTCCAACCCATGGGAAACTTATAGAATCAAAGCATGACACAACTGAGGTTACAGCAGTTATCATCACACCACTGCCCAGAACACTTAGACACAATGAAATTTGTTCTGTTGTACCTGCCATTTAATGCCAGGGTCCTATTCAGTCTAGATATAGCTCCGGACCTTTGGCAATTACAAGCCCAGAATCAGACGCAGAGGAAGGACATACTACTCTCAAAAATGTTTAACCAGCCTCTGTTCTTGCAAGTTAGCCAGAAAGTTCACCTTTGGTTTAGATAATGAAGAAAGAAAGCCACTAACCATTTTGCTGATGTGTTATTTCACTCTAAAAGTGGATTGAAGATGGATCAAAATTTAAGTGTAGCTGGGCCCTTAATTTGGACATGCTGAAAGAACTATATTTTGAAATTACAAAATGATGGTTCAGAAGCCACCTCCTGTTTTTAACAGCTAGGTGTAGGCATAAAGCAGAAATGTAAAAACAAATTCTATAGTTTTAGTATATCAATAGTTATTATTTATGATCTCTTGACATTTTTAAGAAAAATAATTGAGAAAGACTGATGCTCTTGTGATTATATTCCCCTCTCACCCCCAAAATTATATCTCTTCAAATAATGGGGTAGAAAAAAGGACACATTTTTAACACTGTTGTTATCATTAATACAAAAGGGCTGTTTTGCAGTTTATCATAAGGAAGAAAAGGTGCTTAAAATATAAACATTTTTGCTTCTGCATCTTTCTGTTTTGGTGTTAGTTTGACTGCAAGCTGTAAAACAACAAGAATAATATAAAACATTTCTCCTGCTGAGCTGTAAATATATTTTGTTCAACCCTAGTGTGACTATCTTCTCTAAACTTCTAATCTCCAGACTCTTGAGCAAGGAGCATATCGAAGCTGAGGTTTCCAAATTAGTGCCAATTTAGTGCAATTTTAGGATGGGTAATCTTGTATACAGAATGCCAGCTGAGATGGCTTTCATTTATCTTGTGACACTTGTTTTGTTTTGCTTTCTTTGGCCATTATTGCTTCATCACTTCAGACAGAATAAGTAACTTTAGATTTTTCTTTTTCTTTTCTTTTTGGCCTGCAATATCATGCAGTGATCTAGTTCAATGGTCATTTGCAGATGACCAGTAGTGACCCTTTCTGGAAATCACCAAACTAAGGAAGTAAGGAATATAACTGAACTTCCGAAAACAAAACTAAATCCCCCTTTTTTGTGAATGGAAATTGCAGATGTAGAATAATATCTCAGCATTCCACTTCTATAATTTGTATGTTTTTTTAAATGTTGTTTCCTGTAAGTCACCTTGAAAACATAGGGTTAAAATACACATAATACATAATGAAATATATAAGTGTAGACTAGTTTATAGACATTTCTCATATCGCCAAGAAAAGGCAACACTGTGGTCATGTTCTGACAGAGCCAGGCCAATCCAAATTCTCTGCAAATGAGCACCCAGAATTATTTCAGATTATTTCCAAGGTTGCTTTATGACATGGATTCAAACTGTTCTTGCTTATTTCCATTCTGCATTCCTCTGTGCTCAGCATGGGAGAAACTCCCTATTTTCTCTCCCCCTTCACCAAAAACAGTCAGTAAGTGGACATCAGTCTATCCATCATACTGTGACTTCATTGGGGCAGAAAATTCAAACCCCACCCTCCATATTTACCGGCTGCTGTATCAGAACATGATACAGCACTTTGGCAGCACTTTTCATTCACTGTTTCTTCCCACCCCACATCTTGTATTCATCATAGCACAAGTTTTTTTTTCCGTGTTAAGGTGGTAGAGCTTCTTTAAAGACCAGTCTCCCTTTTTTGTTAGAATGGTGGGTTTACACAAGATTTCTATAGCACAGTAGTATGTAATGGTGAAGAGTGCAGCAAAAAGAGACGCAGGACAGAGATCTATATTTGAACAGTTGAGGCCTCTGCTTCACATGCCATTGCCAAGAAACCCACAAAGGCATAGGAAACACCCCAGCCTCTCTCCTGTTTTTTGTTAGAATGGTGGTTTTGCTCTAGATTGCTATAGCAAAGTAATGGAGGAGAAACAGGAGGAGGAAGAGAGGAAATCAACACTTATAACTGGATAAGAGGAGCCAGGGAGAACACCCCTAAATATTACTGTTCCCTCCAAAAAAAGCCTACTTTGCAAAGTAAAACAATCTAATCCTCCGAACAGGACTGAGAACTCATTTCATAGGCATACAATTTCTTCTCTTTTCAGGAGCTTTAGTCGACAAAAGGAATGGATTCTTTAAAAACTTTTGGGACATTCAACTCCCAAGCCAGTCTCTATATACTGTGTCAGAGCACAGCCTGGATATCCAAATATCTACTGTGTATGAGATGAGATATATAGGTACCAAAAGTGATATTGCATCATATAATATGTGCCATATAGTGCATGAAGTATTTGGCATTTTTATATGTGAGGAGTACAATTTCTCACCACAAACCTGCTTGACTACTTTATGATTTCTATTTCTATTTAATTCCATTTATTTCATGGAAAGTAGAATAGTTTCTCCAAGAGAAACTGTATAGGTTGGATTGAGGAGGAAGCCATGGAGGTTCCTGTAGCCCAATCCCACCCTGGGAATAGCTGCTATGGATGGGTGGATGTGTGACAAATCAGAGCCATGGAAACCCACAGACAACCAGCCAATCAGTGGCAAGCACTTATCATCATGGAACGTGAAAATGAGGAACAGAAATGAAGCAGGTAGGTTTTTAGGAACTTATTTTGAAAACTGTTTGATACATTTTTTCTGAATCTAAAGATGGGGTGGCCCTTGGAGGGAAACCCCCCCTGTTTGATAGCACCCTCAGATATCTGCAACTGATTCTGAGCAGCTTTAATTCCTCATTGTTTCCTGCTGGGTAGAGTCCACAGGCACGCTTTTACGCATAATCAAGTGCAAGATAACTAAGTTTGGGGTTGACTTTAGCAGCAAGAGAAGCCTGTGATCCTAGAAGACTAGTAAAATTTCTGCATATGTAAAACTTAGGAAGACTCATAGTTTAAAATTTTGCAGAGATACCAGGAAGTGAGGAAGTAGACTTAAGACAGTCATATGCAAACTGAGTATAGCCAGTAGAAATGAAATGCTGGCTGACATTTGTGGAGGAGGGAGAAGAAAATTATATGAGCAGATTGTCATGGTAGAGATATGACTAAGCCAAGAAAATTGCTTGTTATCATTTCAGGAATTTTTACATTCTTAACTGGTAGCCTTGCTCAAGCTCTTCTTCCTTCCATCTCTCTTGAGAATGTTCTGCCTCAAGTCACCCCAAGTAGGTCAATACATTTCCTCCAACTCCCTCACCACAATGCAATGTTGTTAGTCAACCCTTCTGTTGATCTCCTGGTTTCCCTTTTGTTGTTTTGGCCCAGGGTTCATCCTCTCAAATTTCATTGAAGCAACACACCAAAAACCTGTTTTACTGTTTAAAAATGCTTCTCAACTGGATTTTATTCTACTTTATAGAAAGTCTACCTTTGGGCTAGTTTGTCACTTTGCTGATATGTTCTCTTCATTATGGAGGTTGATTGAAAGTGGTGTAAAATTTAGGTATAGCTGGGTCCCATAAAACCTGGGGGTCTTCTCCAATTCTACTCCTGTTTTTTCATCTTGATGGGAAGGTGAGATGGATCTCCACTTGCCCAAGGAGCCAGCTTCTATATGGGCACCTGGGTGGTGGTGCCATGACTGCACTCCAAAAGGCACCTCCTTGCCTCTGTTTCAGAGTATGGCAAAATTGTTTCAAGCAGTGATTCATGAGCCCTGCAGTTAGGACAGAACTTTGTGCCTTACAGAACACATACCTTGGATGGTAATCATGCCCACAATGGAGCAGCACACAAGCTGCAGTGCATTTGCTGCCACTGCGTTCAGAGAAGAGGTGGCAAATATGCTTTTTGTGGAAGCCTCCCAATGATGAGTAAAAGGACTGTATTGCCTGGACAGTAGATACAGGAAATGATGTGCTTCCGTTATGTGAATCACTGAAAGCTTGCACTTTTGCATTTATTTTAACATATGACATATAGAAATCAAACTTTGCTGTGGCAACACATGAGTGGTAAAAATATCAGAAAGTGCAATATTCTTAAGTACTCTTTAAAGTGCTTCAAATTACGTTCATGTAACTGCTTGTCAGTAATACAGAGCAATTTAATACTTTCTCCTATTCTTTTCCATATGACAGATATTTCCATGGAAGGTCAATGATATCTCTAAGAGATTATGACAGGCAAATTATGGATTCAAACAGATCTGGCTTTTATACTGCCAGAGCAAATGGAATAGCCTTTGATGTGTATTCTAATACATTATTCTCATTTGTAGTTCATCTCAAATTAGACAACTGAATGTAAACCACATTCATTTTTTACTTGTCCACAGAATTAGATTATTTCATGTTGCTTCCGTAAAGAAACAGGATTGAACAGAACTGATAAGATACATAACAAACAGGAACAAACATTAGAAATCTGTCATCAGAGGTTGTTTTAATCCTTTCCTAGTCCTTTGTAATAAAAGAAATTTGGAGGATTAAGTGCTTGGGACATTTGTTCTATCAGAAGAACTGGAGTTATAGGACATGGTATTAATCTTGTAAATGGGAGAAACAGACATCATTTTCAGGGTGTGGACACACATTAAGGGTCACTTCCTGGATGAATTTGACACTCTAGGGAAGACATTTAAATACATAAAAATGCCTGTTTGTCTTGAAGCCTCTAAATGTGCACTCCAAGGTAGGCTCTAAATGTGCACTCCAAGGTAGTCACTCCAAGGTAGGCTGCACTGAGGAGGAAGCTATGGAGGTTCCTGTAGCCCAGTCCCAGCCTGGAAATGGCTATTATGGACTGGTGACAAATCAGAGCTATGGAAACTCAGCAGACAACCAGCCAATCAGTGAAAGCACTTATCGTCATGGAAGGTGAAGATGAGGAACAGAAATGAAGCAGGTGGGTTTTTAGGAACTTATCTTGAAAACTGTTTGATGCACTTTTTTTCTGAATCTAAAGATGGGTCAATCTTTGGGGGGAGGGACCCTGTTTGATAGCACCCTCAGATTTCTGCATGTGATTCTGAGCAGCTTTAATTCCTCATTGTTTCTTGCTGGGTACAGTTCACAGGTATGCTTTCCCACTTAATCCAGTGCTAGATAACTAAATTTGGGGTTGACCTCAGCAGCAATGGAAGGCACATCATTATAGATCTTGTTCACTCTTTATGAACTAGGAGGGCCATGTCTAAAAGTCTAGAAAAAGAAAACTGCACTTCCCTTTGGCACAGTCTTTTCAGTTCTGTGTTTCAGGAAAAACAAACAGTATAATTCAGTCTATGGAGCATTTCTACAAGGGTGTTATCAGAAGCTTCCCCTTGATCTCTCTAATGATATTTTAATCTACTATGGATTGAAATGCATTTTGGAGAGATAAAAGGAAGACTTCCATTGAATCCTCTTCTTTTCCCTATTGCCTTATTTCTCTTCAGTTCATAGGCACACAAATTAATTATTTTAACTTCACAATCCTTTTCCTTCTACCCCTTCTAGCCTTATCCCTGGCCTAGAAGGTCTGGACCTATGCGTGGATCTATCCCCTGAGAGAACTAGACAGTTTAACCCGCCTTCCCCCCAGAACCCCAAAGCATGGACAATTCTCTCTTCTGGCAGGCAGGTTTTATATCCCCTCACCAGACATAACTCGATGCCTGATTGGTAGAGGGCTCTCTTCCCCCTCCTGTTATGCTAATAAGAGAGGTTTCACCCCCTCCTTACCTGCTCAGGCTGTCTGTTTAAACTTTGTTGCTTATTCTGCAATGAATGCGCCTTCACTACACTTTTTAAATTACATCACCCAGCACTGAAATTTAGTGTGGGCACCACGCATGCATACATACACATGAAAATATGCAGGGCAGCAAGCTGCTCAAAGATGCAGGAGGGTATGGAAGCAATCTGTCTCTTGACTGAAGAGATTGCTTTGATACAGGACTGAGGAGGAGCCAGTATTCAATTTGAATGCAAACATTTGAAGCTTCACAATTCATATGAATTGCAAAGGTGATGAACATTTTCTGCCCCTCCCTATTATATGGTTTTCCAGGGTACTTTTGGTTGCATGTCCAGGACTGACATGTTTCTACTGCCAGTTCTTGGTCTGCTGCTACTATCTGATATGTTTTAATTTCATTGTAACCCACACTGGGACCATTCGCTGAAGGATGGGATATAAACAAAAACAAAGAAACAAATAAATAAGGTTATGCCGTTCATGGTCCAATATACAAACAGTATTTCAGTTGTGGACTGTTCTTACAATGGAGCATTTCTGCACTTGGCTTCCCATCCACTGGATGGGAAAAATGCACTACCTACTAGCGTGTGCTAGTGTTCACACTTGGGAATGCTAGTACATGTGCCCAGAGACTTACCTGGTCCAGGCATTAGTTCAATCACCACCATCTTCATTTTGGAGCCTGATGTAACTGCATGTGCACTGTCACCATTGCAAGAGCAACAGTGATGCTCAGCACATGTGCAGTTACACTTGGGGTCATCTGAGGTGCCAGCGCTCAGATGACCCCTAGCCCCAGAAATTGTGTGAATGGTTGCAGGCCTGGATGTGAAAGGTTTGGGTAGGGTTGGGATGTGTGTGGTGCATGAATTCATGCACCACCATTAGTTGATGATAGGGTAACATCTGGTAAGACAGGAGGCATTTTCATGCAAGTGCAGATGCTCCTTACCAGATGTTACTCTATCGTGTACTATGGGACCAAGTGAAAATTGGCCTCGTTTACCTGTGGGGGCAGGATGCAACAACAGTACATCTCCTGTTCTAGTGCCGCATCCAGTGCAGGGTTGTCACTGTTCTGCACCACTATGCATAAGGCAAGCTTCTGGACCCTGCTGTGGGCTGGGATACCAGGCCATGTGGAAATGAACTAGATATACAGAACAGGACAAATCCATATTCTGGGGCTAGATTTGTATTTGCTAGTATTACGCCATCTTCTAATGGTCTTGGCCTTGGCCAAGCTGACTTCCATAGGTGAACAATGGAGAAAGATTATGCACTGTCTCTATTTTATATGGATTGGAAACACACAATAATATTTTTGCAACTTGACATATTGATTTGTACTTTTATGCAAGAGCTGTCAGTGAACATTGGAGGCGACTCCCTAAATCTTTGCTGAGAATGAACATTGAAATATATTCTGCTGGTTGTACTTTTCCTACTCAAGAGCATATAGCACACCTTGCATAATATCCTGGTCTCGTTTGAAAGGAGAAAGTTAGATAATTGCTGCCATTATCTTCCATATAGCTCAGGAAACTGAAGATTAATAGGTGGATACATGTGTGATGACCAGCAAAGTATGATTTCTGTTTTATACTGTACTAGGCTATTTGGGTTGCTGGTTTTAGTTCTTGCTTTGTTTTTAAGGAAAATGACAACAGAAATGATTACTGTTACTTCTCTCATACCATCAAATCATTCTTGTTCTTTTCTTTCATTATTCCACCATGATTACCCCATCTTCTTTGATTTACCTGGATGTGCCTTTCAGGAGGAAAATAATACTGTAGTAGGTAGCACAGAGTCCTTTTCTTCTAGGGTGCAATCCACATCCATTAGAGTCAGTGATCCTTTGAACATTGGCTTTAATGAAACAGGGACTCTCTAGTATGGGCGTCTTCAGAAAGCATCATTTTAACCCAAAAAACATACACTAGCTTTTTTCTTTTTTCTTACATTTTCCTAACCCAGTGAGCGCAACCACATGGTTCCAGTTAAAGCTGGACCTTCTTTACCTTATGCATAGAAGGTTTTCAAGAGATCTTTTATTTTCCCCATGTTTTTCCTCTTGTGTAATACTAACTACCAAACCTGTTAAAACCTCTATTGATTTCATGTGCACAGAAATTGCTTTGATGTTTTGGAGGGGAGAAAATATCAGATGAGCTACATTTTCAAAATCTTTTGCTTCCAAAAACAGGTCTGTATTTTGTAGACGAGGTTTGGGCTCTTTCCGCTTTAGCCTCTAGATCTGGATCAAAGAGCCCCTGATCTGGATCCTGGGCCTACTGATCTGCATGCTAATCCAGAAAAGGAGACTGAACCCCATTAACATCCGCACAAGATGGACCCAGGCCCAGATCAAGAAGCCTTTGATCCAGATCTATTGTAGAAGGTCTACAAACTGGACTAAAGGCTGTATTCTGGACTATGGAAGCATGTAGATGGCAAGTCTCTGTGATCTGAAATTACTGGGACCTGACATTCAGTGACGTCTCGTAGTATGCTATCAAAAGTCTCTCTCTCTCTCTCTCTCTCACACACACACACACACAGACACAGACACAGACACAGACACACTCACACTCACACTGAAGCTAAGAATGTTCACTCTTAGCCATTGGAGAGTGGGTGGGTATGGCTGTGAAGCTTCCACAAGCTTCTTGGTGTTGGGGGTGCTGCTGCTTGGACCAGATTAGCACCATCAGTACAGATGATCTGGCTCTTGCCTCCCTGTGATGCGGATAAGTAGATGAGGTAAATCTGGATTTACTGATCTGGATGTATAATTCATCAGTGTAGAAAGGGCCTTAGATTCAAGACCACATCCATCACCCTGATGGCCAAGGTGAGGGACACTTTCTGATTATTTTGTTGTTCTCCCTTATCTAGACAAATGTATTAAAATTAAGGCAGGCTCCAGGAACTGGAGGAACTGGAAGAAGCTCTTAAATGTAGGAGATCCCAGCAATGGCCTCCTCAAACCAGCCTGTCATCTTCTGAGTTTCAACTCTGAATGAAGGATACTGACAAAGGTCTTTTCACTTGTTGATCAATAAATGTGTCAAGGAGGGTCCTTTGCCTCCATGATTATTATCTATTCTGGATGTAGAAATCATACAGAACACTCTTTAAACTTTTATAGACTAGTATAACTCCACTGGTTTGTAGACTAGTATATCTGCACTGCTGTGATAAAAGGTGCCTGGGACAGACATCTCTGCTGTAGCTGCTTTCTGTGGGCTGGCTCTGGGTTCACTAAAGTAGCTCCCAGGCTCCACATTTGCTGGATGACCCTCTTTAGAAGGCACCTGTACACATGGAGAACATGTGCAGGACCAGCAGTCTGTTGAGCTGATGACAGCCATTTTGTCATGATGCAGGGCCTCTTCAGTGCACAATCTCAGTGTTGTTCCTTTGCTCCATCCTCAGTGGGGGAAAACATAGAGACTAGTCATTTAAGGAATCTGTACTGTTTTGATTATATTTTGATGAGACTGAATCTTGCAAGAATCAGGAGAGACAAAATGGAATATATGTTCACCCAACATATAATTAATTTATGGATTTCACTACCACAAAAATGGGTGTTGGCCATCAGCTCAGATGGATTCAAGGAAGGTTTGGACAGCTTATAGAGAACAACAAGGGCCTTTCCGCACTGGCCCTAAAAACAGATATAGACACACATTAAGGATAGATTAAGAACACTTACCTTTGACGCTTCCACAGTGGGGACCTTATTAGAGCCACTTTTCGGAGGCCACATTTCAGCCGAAATCTGACCCTAATGTAAGACCTGAAAAATTAGGCCTTAATCCGGCCCTTTGCCTCTATCCATTTCAGAAGCAGGATGCTTCTGCACATGGAGAGGCAAAGGCCAGATGTCCCAGCGGCCGCCATCTTGGGGAGGGCAGAAGCAAGCTGGTTTGCCTCCTTCTGCCCTCCCTGGTGTGCCACGTGCTGCCAGAAACATGCTCCATGCTTCAGTCCCACAGCTGTGGGGGTGGCATTGGCAGCATGGGAACCTGGCTGCCTTTGGCCATGGGTGCTGCAGACACGTGGGGCCTCCGAGGATCTGCCCCTATTTGGGAGAGATCCTTGGAAAGAACGGTTCACCAAAAAATGGATCTTTTTAGATTCGTTTTTCGGTGGCCAGTGCGGAAAGGCCCCAAGTCTATCAGTAGCTACCAGCTCTGATGGCTGCGTGACTTGTATAGAAATTGTGGGCCTTTAAGAGCCAGTTGCTAGGACATTATGAGCCACAGATTATTATGTGTGTCCACATCCTGCTTGTAGCTCTCTATATGAATTGAATAGCCACTGAGAGAATAGGACTTGATGGCCTGCAGAGCATTTATTATATTCTTAATGCAATTAAAACTGATTATCTTTCTTCTTTAACAAACCCAATCTTCAGTAGTGGATAGATTTTAGGAAGTGACACTCTGCTAGACAAGAACAGCATACAAATCCCTGTATTTAAGTGAGGGGCTTAGTGCTCACTTTGGCATAGTTTTGCTAGATGAACAAATGCCCTAATGGCAAACATCTATTTTTAGGCTGGTAAAAGGGTATTGCAATTTTCTGATATCAAATTGCCCAGTCCTATATAGCAGCTGCTCTTACTGGAGCAATCAAATCCTCCCTCAGATTTTTAGCTATTGGAATTTATAAAGAGGTGACCTGCATATCCACAAGGCTTCTCTTTGCCAGACAAAATGAAATAGGCTTACCTTGAAAACATAAATGTTAATCCTGTTTCCTGTGCAAGAGTGAGGCACTGTTTACAATGGGATTATCTAGTGGTGTAGATGTACAACATCAGGTGCTAAGGTCTTCGGATCAGCTTTCATGGATTAGAGTGTTGTATAAAGTCATAACGCAAAAGATTTACACAGCACAACCTACTATATGAATACCCCCCCACCCCCAGTACATAGATGTCAGATCAATGTTATCAAATAAAATCTCTGATGAGCTCATAAAGAGGAAAGACACTTCTTACTTCAAGCGATCACGACACATAAACAAAATCTAGAATCAGAGAAATCTTTGGTTGAGTATAGCATTTAATATTCCACTGAAGGCAGTAATAGAATAAGGGCTGATTCATCACTTATTAACTTATCGCCCCATGGTCTCTTGCTTGTCAACTTGCAGCAGATTGTGTGAATCACCTTCAATCAAAAATATTGCATTTGAGATGAGATGTGGGGTAATTGTTGATCGCTGTGCCGTAATAGCTGTTCTAACACGAAACTCGGGATTTGATATTGCAGTGATGGAATGATGGTCAAGGAATGTTAAGTCTTCTTCCAATGTAGTTGTCATGGTCAATATACTCAGAAAATCTTAAATGTGTGAAGGACAAAAGGACAGATCTGTGACCTTTTCTGCCTTCACAAATATTAGATGTCATTTTCAAAAATTAGTCTCTAGTCATCTCACGATAATGATGAAAATGTACTTGTCGCTTTGCAGTATAGTTCTATACGTAATGTCATTTTAATATAGGCCATATTAAAACATTAAAAAGTAAAGAAATATATATCAGAGTTCACACAAAAAAAGTACCAGTTCAGTATAAACTGGGACAAGTATGTGTGGGAAAGCTTCTAAATATCTCTATGACTTTCTTACTCTTCTCCAAAACAAATCCAGGCAAATGCATGAAGTGAACATCAATAAAAGCTAAAATGGAATATAAAGATAATTACTTATTTATATTTCTATCCCATTCTGTCACTTAATAGCACTTAGTGCAACTTACAGGATTAAAACATATAACAAAAAACATTGTAAAAGCAACAACCAAAATACATAGGAGTTGTCCAGAGGGAATTAGCAGGATGAATAAAAATATTTTCATCAGTCTTCTAAAATTAGCTAGGTGCTGACAGATATCTGTCACCAGAATATTTGGGGCAGTCAGAATTGTGAGCAAGCTAGTTGTGAATCACTTCACACTCCCAGGTGGTTAGTATATGACAAGGTTCTGGTGCAGTTAAGGGCGCAACTACTTTAAGTTTTAATCCACATTCAATCCACTTTTAGAATAACTGAACACATCAGCAAAATGTCAGTTTTCCTTTCACATTATTTAACTCAGAAAATTCCACTGTGTTAGATAATGAAGAATGAAAACAAGCAATCTCATTCTTAAGTGGAATTGCTAGTCAATGTTACTTGACTGCATTCCTTTCCTGTCCACAGGATGGGAAGTGCAAAAACACTCCTTGCTCACTTCTGGGTCATTCTCCCAAGTGTGAAAACTAATACACATTGGTCTGTCACCCACTTTTCCTGCCCAGTGGATGGGAAGCCATATGTGAAAGCAGCTCTGATTAAACAGGTTCACCAGTGATCCAGATTTAGCCTTCCCTAATTGGGATCCCTCTTTGTATAATGCAGAGTGGACCAACGGGGTGTGTGGCCTCATAGATCTGGATTAACATCCAGACTTAGGGTGCTTCCGTACTGGACCTCCAAAATACGGATCTATTAGATCTGTATTTCAGAAATCCGTGGTAAGTAGGTCCATATCTAGTAGATCCGGATCTACTACCACCCCTTCCGTCCGCACATGCAAAGGATTTAGATCCGGATTTGAGATGGGTACAGTGCAATCAGAAGGTGCACCAGACACACATGCAAAGCAAAGTGGGACCCCGCAGCCAGAATTTGCCTGGCTGCGTTAAGGTAAGGAGGGGATCATTCGCGCTTTCCCCAGAGTGGGCTTGGGGGGGGGGTAGGTGAAGCTTCCCCTGGCTCCAGAAGCCGCTATCCGTGGCTTCTGGGGAGAGGGTGAGCTCCAAGATAGGAGATCCCCGGCTCACCATGCTCAGCTCCGGGGGAGCCAATCATGGTGGGTCGGGGGAGGGCCCAGTTAGGGACACTTGTGTAGTGTGGACACATCTGAAATGGATGTGTCTTAACTACACAAGACACATTAGGCACACATGTAAGACTACCTCACAAGTAGTCTTGCCTTAAACCAGTTTAGCAGCCAGTTAACACACATTAGGGACACTTCCTGTGCAGAAGCAAGTGTCTCTAATGTGTGTTGTGTGTGGAAGGGGCTTTCCCAACCATCCTTAATTTGTGCTTAATGTGTGCTTAATGTGTCTAAGCACCCTTAGATTGTCCATGCAGAAAGAACCTATGAGTCATCTTTAGGATAATTTTTTTTTTCATTTTCCAGGATAGCCCCTGAGGCTTCCACTGGGGATGTTCAGTGCCCATAGGGCCCATGCTGGTACTGCCCTGTATGCCTCAGATGAACCAACCCACTAAGGATAGCACGGTAATTGCTACTGACAGAAGAATAGGGTTCATCAAGCATCTAGATGTCTCCAAGCTGCAGTCATTATATGTTTTGGCTTTCTTTGTTGCAAATTTCTGCCAGCATTGGATTGGTTGACCTAAACTACTTATTTGAATTCACTGTATGTACCCATATTAGCATCTTATTGTTTAAACTACAAATTTGTTGAAAACAAACTTCTGTTCCTGCAAATGCTCTGAGTATCCCCAGGCCATCCAGATAAACATGGATGTTCTACAAATATATTAGTTATTCATCACATTCAAATATTTTCAGATTATGAAATGTGCCAAATGTTCAGTACTGGATTTTCCTACATTACCAAATCTTGAGAGATCTCATTATGCTTCCGCCCTCGACTTTGAAAAGAGCTACTGTTACATTAGTCTTTGCACTATTTTGTTACTCTTCCCTGTTCCAAAGTGATGGAGAGCCAGAATCCATGAAGGACAACATTAAATGCATTTTCCACTGATGTAATAGTATTGATAGAGCTATAGTGCAGTGCTTAAGGCATTGGGTCACAAGCACTGGGAAACTGAACCAAGAATGAAATGAGATAAGCTGGAGGAGGAATATTAAAAGTATGAATATGTGTGTGAGAAGGAAATTATACCATAAATGTGAAAATTAGTTTCCTTCTTCAATTTTTGTATAGCAAGATTCCCTGTGGTAAACACCTGAAAGTTTGTTTCTAAAGAGGATAGCCTTAGGGGAAGAAAAAAACCCTTTTTTTTTAAACAAATTAGAAAAATAAGCAGAATGTTTGAAGAATTGAATAATGCTATAATATGTGCTTTGATTTGTTTGTAACTTGAAAGCAAATTAGTTCAATCAAGTAGTTTTGGAAAATTGTATAAGCTAAGTAATTTGATAGTAATGACTTCTGGGATCTATATTTTTATTGTCCTATAGATTCAACAGGGCTTGCATTCCAACAGGCTGAAAATTTAACTGAACTAGAGAGATTTCTAGAATCACTTCTGGGACTGGATCAGCCTTCCATCCCTTGAATCCATTTGTACCATTTTGAAGTAGTAATGACTGCTGGAACTCAAGGCTGAGATTTGCCCATAAAGTCAAAATTGCATGCCTCTTCCTTCTGGAGATAGTAGAGGCAGCAGTCCCTAATCACACATAGGGCCTGTTCACACTTGGTTTTATTCTGGAATATATCTTTGAATAGGGGCCTGCTGTCCGCATGCTGTTGAAAGCTACAGCAGGCCTCAGACGAGGCCTGCCAGAGTCTGCATTAACATTTGGACACCAGACCTCTATCCTAATATATATTCCAGAATATGGCCAAGTGTGAACAGCCCTATAGTCTGTAGGGCACACAAAAGGCTACCCCTAGCCTGATATGGTTTAGATCTCAACATCAAGATCTACAGCTGCCCAGTGTTGGTATACTGCATCACGGAGGCATGCAGATGGTATGCCTCCATCTTGGTGGTCCTTCAAGAAGTGCTGTCAGAAGTCAGTCTTCCCTGAAAATGACTTGGCCAAAAACCCTGTTCAGAGGCAGTGGATGGGGGTGGAGTGAGACATACCTTCCAAATGTGGACAGCCCTATCCCACAGTGGGTAGCAACCCATCCTAGTGTGAGATGCTTTACCCCTCCCCATAGGGGAGGTTTCTCTCTCCTCCACCTTCATACTGTGATGTCAGTAGGGTAGGTGGGGACAACTCACAACCTGTGTCAAAAGATGCCTTGCAGTAGGAGTGGAAACAGCCTCCTTATATCAGCTTAACCTGATGCCAGGGCATCCTTGGACACAGGAATAACCCTTGGGTTATTTTGTGTATTTGATCACTGGCAAGACAAGTGTGGAATCAATGTGGATGCCATACCTCAGCCCTGTGCACTGAAAGTACCAAAATAGGGCAAGTTTGTGAAGACCCTGTTCCATCTTGCCCCTTCATGGCACCTTCAAATGTTATGTGGATCCTGCAGTTGTTATGTTAAAGAGGTGACAAAGAAACCTCTTTGTCAATTGATGAAAATTTGTGTCCCCCCCCCCCCCCGCACCAAGGTAGCTGATGATATGAGGCTAGGTTGGACGTAGTTTTATCCAGAACTATAAAATAATGATTTTAAAAATCCTTATAAAATGTACATTTAATCTAACTGGTGTAGATTCACCAGAGTATCACATTGCAGCCTCAACGCGATTTAGATAGGGTAGATATCTGATCTGGACCTTCCACATCCTTGGAGGATCTTTGGGAGGGATATAACCTAACCCTAACATAGTATATGTTATGTTCAGCATTTGTTCAGGGGAAAGCTTGCATTAGCTGAAACATGTCAAACATTTTTAATGCATGTACCTTGGGAAATAACAACAGTTTCTCCAAATTTTATGGGAAAGAAAACCTAAGGAGATTTTGGAAGTGACCTACTTGATAATGTAATGTCCCTTATGTTTCCAATAGGGTTAGGCATGAAAACAGAGATTAAGGAAGTGATTCTATCATCTTTGTTTAGGGTTTTGGAACCTTTCTTTGGTTAGATCCTTCTCAACAGAATATTTCTTGAAACTGCTGCCAAAAAGAGAAATGGATGCCTCTTTTTGTACCCTAGCTCCAACTTGTAGACATTTCTCCTGACTGCATTATTTTCAACAGGGACTACAACATCAAAATGATTCACATTCAGTTTCCCCACTGATCCATCAGTGGATTGCTTACTCTGAAATTCGAGAGACTTGTTATTTTCTAGACTGCTGTTGGTTTCAGACTGAATAATTTCTCTGTTGTGTCTTCCCTTTTGCCCTTTTCCCTCCTACATAAGACACAAAATACAGTTTATCAAGTAAACATTTCACAAGCTATCACTGTAACTCTCTTTTTTTCATTTTACTCCAGGAGACACATTGCATCTCATTGTTAAGATGATTATCTTAGAAATGCAGAACTTGCTTGAGGGTGTAAGATAAACTAACAAAAAGGAAATGGAAGACTGCACTTACACAACTCTTCGGATCTTATCTAAGGGTCACACAGTTCTAACCCTTTGGGAGGGAATCCAACCAGCTACTTCCATGGAAGCTAATGTTTTACAGAGAACAGAGATAATAGCACATCTTTATGAAGAGGAGGGGAATTGAATGACATGCTTACTTCAAATTAAGTATATGTTAAGATGCCCTGCAAGGCTGCGACTGTTCAGCTTTTGGGATCAAACCAACACTTCTGAGAAAAACAAAACCACTGTGGAAGTTACTTAGCAACCACAAGCCAACAGCGCTCTCGTAAGGATGTGCACAAATGCAATTTTTGAATTTGATTCATAATGAATCAAATATTTGAAAATTTGAATGTATCTAAATAATAATAAAAAAGAATGTCTGGACATTCGATTCGATACAAATACATTAATAAGTATTCATATGAATAATTGAGACATTCGTATCTGTACAGGTACATACAAATCTTGTACATATCCGTATGCATCCCGTTTTCCTCCTGTATGGATGTGTACAAGATGCGTACGGGTAACTACGACATGCATATGTACCCATACAGATACAAATGTCCATAAATTATTCATACAAATAACATATTTGTTCAAATTTGGAAATTTGAATGTCCAGACATTCAATTCGTATACGAATGCCTGAATTCATCTGAGTAATGAATATTTTGAATATTCGTGCACATCCCTACTCTCTTGGAGTGTTCTGAACATTTCATTCTTTGTCCAAATGGGCAGTTCTATCCAGAGTGACTGTACAAATTCCACATAAACTGTAGGGAACTGCATATTCAAGCAGTAGTCCTTAGAAGGGCATACAACCAAATCAAATAGAAGTCCACCCCCACCCCCAGCCTGACCACTTGCCCATTGTATGAATAAGTTATATGCCCAATATAAAGCAGATATGATATATTCAGGGTAGTTCAAATTGTTCAAGGTAGTAAAAACTGAAAGAGATTGCAAAGAGCTCCAGAGGGATCTCTTCACTTTGGGTAAGTGGGAAATCAAGTGGCAAATATGCTTCAATCTTAACAAGTGCAAAGAACCCCAGTTACTTGGATAAACTGATAAGAGCTGAGCTTCTGTGACAGACCAGGAAAGGGATCTTGTAGATTTATAAATGGGTTAGACATTTTGAGACAACTGGATGCAGACATAGATGTTTTAAAATGTTAATTTCAAATGCCATGTAACGTGTGTGTGTTGAAGGGGTCAAAGGCAAGATACACCTGGGCCTTTATGGGCATCATAGGATTGCTGTGAAAGTACATGGGTTGCACATCTGTATGACCCTGCTGCACCATAAGAATGCTCCTAGAGTATACAACACCACATGGTTCTGCAGCCTAGGAGTATTCTCTTTAGCTCATCAGTTTGCTAAATTAGGTTGTGAGCCAGCTGGGTGATCTTGGGCTAGTCACAGCTCTCTTCTGAGCTCTCACAGCTCCTGGAACTGTCTCTGTCCAGTGTAGACAGAGATGGACTAATGGGGGTGGAGCCTCCTTGGCCACATTCCCATTACAAGCTTAATACGGTTTCCCTAAACCGAAATAATAGAACCAGATGCTAAGACGAATTTGCCTGATCCCATTACTTTCAACTTAATCACGTTCAATCCAGATTCTGAGGATTGTACGTGGTGTACGTGACTCAAGGGGGAACTCAAGTGGCTACTTTCTAAAAGCAGCTTTTTGGGGCTGCCCTGCCCTCTTCCTCCTGGCGTGAATGCGCCACCCATAAGGAACCCCTTCATGAAGCCTAGCTGGGTGGCTGGGTGGCTGCCGCTTGCCTGGATGGAGGAAAAACGGCACTGGGCAGCCAGCAATTCTTTCCCCTCCTCTCCCCATTGCCCAGGGCACACAGCAAGAGCGGCAACTCAAGCCCCCTTCGCCTGCTCAACACCACAGTCTTTAAAACATTCATCTCCCAGAACCCGCAGCTGGTTTCCTTTCTTTTCCCTTTCTAAAGGTCAGAACTTTCAGAATTGCACAAAATTGCAACATTGTTATCAGGTGTGAAGTGGGTGGATTGCTACAGTGTAGCGGCTGCTGTAAGGGGTGGATTTTTACAGTAAAATCACTATCTTTGGAAGCAAGCTATTGGGGAAGGGAAACCTTAAACATGGATTCTCATCCCACTAAAACGGTACGGTCCCCACAGTAAGAAATGTAAAGTGTTTCAAATGCTGCTGGGAACTGTAATCCATGGCGCACACATGCGTGATCGGCACCGGCCCTGCTGGCTCCAGAATCAGGCCGGTGATGACGAGGTAAGGCAGATGGTGCAAGCACGGGACCCTCAGCAGGGTGGGGGTGGGAGTAGGACTTGCCTTCCCCTGGCCGGAAAATGGTCAATTGTCACTTTTCTTGCCAGGGGGAAGCCAGGGAAGCTGGTGCTCTGCCTCTCTGACAGCTGGGCATGCGCCGGCAATCTGGCTTTTCCCCTGCTGGTGCTGATTTTTTCAGGTCTTACATCTGGGCACGATTCGGTGGCAAAACCGGTTTAAGGAACCGGTTTTACGCACCGATGTGTGGACGTGGCGTCCTCAAAGGGACTCTAATTGGGTTCCCTGTGGGGATGCCACGTCCAAATCCTTCCCGCATCTGGCTCTAAAACCGTTTTTAGAGCCTGTGAAAAAGGCCCAGAGAGAACCAGAAAAAAGGTCCCTTCACTTTGTACCCATTTTAAAATAGAAGCAATGGAATCCCTAAACAAGCAAACAAATATAAGAGTAAGAGAGGGAGAATGGCACCTAAGTTTTTGAGCAAAATGTTCAAACAATGAGAACAAGAAGAATCATACCAGATTTCAAGGGTGACAAAGCAATCCAGATGTGAAAAAATATGCAAACAGACTTCCACTACTCAATTGTCATTCCTCTCTCACCTTTTTCTAAAAAAATAAAAAATAAAAAATCATGCTATCCTTGGCAGTTTTCCTTGCTTGCTGCTTGTTTTCCTCACTTCAGTATTCTAGCGTGGTTTCAAGCTGCTTACATTATCACTGTTTTATTTTAAAACCTCATTCTTAATCATTTGATCTGTTAATTGGTGTTTCACTGTCGGATTATTTCAGTGCCCTTTTCCCTGTACCATTTGACTTCCTTTTCCTTAATTTACAGACTTTCTGCTCTCTTTATCACTGTCCCTTTCATCTTGACTCCTTTATTTATTTTTATTTGCAACTGACCTTATTTTTATTTTAAATTATATTGCAGCTTAAAAATGCACTCCTGACCAGAAATGTCACTCCTGATTCTGTGGTGCATTTCTATTCTTATTTTATTAAATCTCCTTCACTACTACAGTACTTGTCCTCCTCTTCCTTCTTCAGTTAACTTCTCTTGCTCCTCTTTCAGAATTTTCACCCGGTCAATTTCAAATGGTATGGGCTAAATAAAATAAAATAAGAATTGCAGAAAATCAAGTGCACTTTCTGGATGAGGAAATTCTGTAATTGAATTGTTACATAGGCACTAGGTAAAAGCAACGAATACAAAGTACCATTTAAAAAATAGAGATAGGGAAAAAAAAGTAAATTAGATTGAATACTTTGTGCCTGTAACTGAGAAATTGTCATACTGAGATTTTAACTGATTTAAGAACCAGCTGGCTAAAGGTTTCTTGTTCAGAAATCTTAGACAACAGTACCCACACAGTGTTGTTGTTTTAAGTTTCGAAAACAGCTTAGGCCTTTACTGCACTTATTTTTTTTAAAAAAAATATATTTTAAAATAAAATAATAAACTGAGGCTTACAATTTCATGTGTAAGTTCACATTAAGCTCATGATTTTTTCAGATCTTTTAAACAGATTTTTATCACCATATGTCAGTCACTGACTGTTTTCATATATAATAAAAGGGGCACCCTAGAGGCACTTCAGAAAGAAAGTGTGTGGCCCTTGTATCCCCAAGCCTTCTCTAATACACTTTTTCTAGCACAGAATGTCCATGAAGGGGGAGGGGAAGGGAAGAGTGGTGTGAGAACAATCCCTCCTCTAAGCTGTCTCTGGGGCACCTCAGAAGTTTTTTTGTTTTTGGTTTGCTGTTTCTGATCAAACCCATGGTTTACCCTGGCTTAGGTATGAGATGGATGGATGGATGGATGGATGGATGGATGGATGGATGGATGGATGGATGGATGGATGGATGGATGGATGACAGACAGACAGACAGACAGACAGACAGACAGACAGACAGACAGACAGACAGATGGACAAAACAGATGATAGATGGATGGATGGATGGATGGATGGATGGATGGATGGATGATAGATAGATAGATAGATAGATAGATAGATAGATAGATAGATAGATAGATAGATAGATAGATAGATAGATAGATAGATAGATAGATAGATAGATAGATAGATAGATAGATAGATAGATAGATAGATAGATAGATAGATGATAGGGGGGTTCTAGTAGCATCTGATGAAATAGATCTGTCTACAAAAGCTCATGCCACAACCTCTTTCTCTTTTTTAGTTTTTAAGGTGCTACTAGAACCCCCCCCCTTTTTTTTTACTTTGGACTATCCAAACTAACATGGTTCCATTTTGGAATGGATACACAAACATTTTTGTAAAACAATGTACTCAATTGGAATTTATAAGAACAAAACCCCAATTGGTTAAAAAGGAATAGGATGGTAAAATTGTACCCAGTTTAAATGTGATACATCTAAATAAAAAAAAAATCATTAATTCACACAATATCCTAGAAATATTGTGATTTCTATACACTTGATATATTTTGGTGTGTAATGACACAGCACGTTCATGGAGATAAACTAATACTGTTAAACTGTTATCATTTCAACTTTTACTCTGCAGACATGATGTAAGCATCAAAGGCAAAACTACTGTGGAAAAGGGCTATGCTATTAAAACCTATTGTAGACTTTGCTTCTGCTGCAATTCTATTTAATCACTGAGAAATATGACCTTCCTTTTTAGGTCAAGTGAGAGATGAGGGAAATGACTTGGTAAAGCAGGAGACAACTCTTTAAATGGCATTGAAAGCCTTTTATTATATATCATTGTGAAGTGCCTCAAGACACTGCGTTACTTCAGAAGGAAAGTGCCAATTGAAATTGCTCTCTAGTCTCCTAATCATGGATTTTAACATTTTCTTTAGTCTCGCTTTACAGAAGTGGAGCCAGTATCTTCTGTCCACTGCAGATAAAACATAGGAAAGATGAAGGAACAATCTCCCAAAGGGGATGAGTAGGGCAAGACTCTGAGCTGACATATGAAAAGGGAGAAGACTAATAGTAATTTAGTGCATTATTATTGCATCTTCACTGCTAGGGTACAGGGTGAAATACTTGTGAGGTTTTGTTTGAATCTTCACTAAAATAACTTAGCCAAAATCTTGGCACTGATTTGGGGGCTGAAGTAGCAGTGACGCCACATCTTGCTTTCCTTACGCCGGGAATTATTTTGAGCTCACTAAGGAAAACATAGCACTTTCCAAAATGTTGAAATACTGTCATATAGAATGGAAGGAAGTTGCTTTCTCTTGTTCTGGAGCAATTGTTATCGGACTGTGAATTCTTCAGAAGTTTCTGAACAATAACTCCCAGCATTCCATGTTAGCTACACAGTGCTTGGAGTAGAATGCTGGGATTTGTTCAAGAAACAATTAGAGGACCACAGTGTGAACTGGGAATATTTGCTAGTAAGCAAATATTACCAAACAGTAGGTTTCAGCTGGACATTATTTCTTGACAATAAGACATAGTTAGCAGTGGCATTAATAACTCAGGAATATATTGAGATCCTCCTCATCAGAGGTCTTAAAACATATGGCTACTTTGCACCTGGTGTGGTAATAGACTCATGGTAAGATCCTAGTCAGAGCAGAGCATTCACATGCACTGGAGCCACTTCTTTACCAGAAATGGCTCCTTCTATGCAGGAGCTCACTATTGTCGCATCCCCATGCACCATAAAGTCCGAATTGAATCCGAATTTGGCAAGGAGTGTCCCCATGCAAAGCCCCCAAACTGGGCTACATGCAGACCAAATCGCTCAAATCTGTGCTAAATTTAGTCCTCTAGAAAACTGTTCTCACTGAGGTTTGGGAGTGAAGTCTGCGTTATTTTGGGGGCTGAGTCTGCACGTGGGGGATGCTTCTGGGCTATCTGGGGAGGGGATAGACTCTGGCATCATTGGGTTGTCGGGTTCCACGTGCTGTTCACCATTCCTTTCCTGTGCATTGGGGATCGCAACTGCTGGCCATTTTTAAACAGTGATCAAACAGAAATGAGCCTCTTCTCTCCGTGATCTGATTGCTGGGCAAATGTAAAAGAACTGATTGCCCCAGTTTGACAGGTAAAGATGCAGCGATGGGGGGGGGGGGGGTAATCTGGCCCTTGTTGTGCCATGAGCCTCTTCCCACAACCCTTATTCCACCCCTGCTCTCTGATCACCAGCAAGCAGCTTCTGAGGTCTGCCTTTAGTCCATATTTGGATTAAATTTTATCCAATTCAGACTAAATGGACTGCATGGGGATGCAGCTTATGTATGCATTACCTGTGGTGCAGGTTCTAGCACACCATGCATGCACTAGCACCAGAGCCAGTAAGGCTCCAGTAAATAAGTAAGTAGATCATGTAGAAGGAAAATAATTCATCTGCACTAAATCATCTTTCCCAGTCTCTGAAATGTCCACCACCTTAATTGTAAATTATGAAATGGAAGTGGCAAAAGAGGGGAAAATAAAATATCTTTGGCCTCCCTGAAACACATTTTGTTTGTTGACCAAAAACTTCCCATCCATAGTGAATGCAGAATAGAATTTTGCTGCCTGATTTCAAAGGGAAAACAATAATAAAAGAGAGCAGGAACTTCTGTAAGTTCACCCTGAATTACAGTTGTCAGATAAATGACATTCACTCAGTGCTGATGAGCTGGCCAACATATACACATGAATATATCAAACCTGATTAAGCAAATGAAAACATAAATGGTCCCTATCTGCAGTATTTTGCGTCGATTTAACATGACCTTGCTGAGTTCCTAAAAGAGTAAGCCTTCAGAGTTCTGACAGAGTAATAATTCTTGGAAATGACAAAATTAGAGAAGCCTGTGGAAGGCCGACTTACAAATGAAGGTTAAATGGTTATTCAAAATGTTAATGTCAAAAGAGTTTATTGAGAGATGAAATTAGTTATGAAAGTCTCTATCCTAACTATCCTATAACTAATTACTTCATAAGATAGAACTAAGGAGAAAAAAACATATCCATGACTTCCTGAGAAGTCATCTCAGCAGCAGGGATGCACACAATTTTTTTTTTTTTGGGAGGGGGAGTCTGATTCGTTTTGAATCGAATTCAAGAAAATTTGTATTCATTTGAATAGCTCTCCTTCAAATGTGGTAAGATTCAAATTCGATATGAATGTTTTATATGAATTTGATACAGATTATATTTGATTTGAATCCCCTAAATAACCCCTATGAATGTCCCCTATGTATCCATTCTGAATACCTGAAATCTGCCTGAATCCACTTTGAATCCACTCTGGATCCATTGCAGATGTGACTGGCACAGCCACTTTCCTACCTCTCCAGGTTCACAAATGTTCCAGAGCATTTGATTCAAATTTGAATCTCAATCTTCAAATGTGCCAATATTCGATTTGAATTTGAGTGTCCGAATACATATGAATTCATATGAATTTTTGATGGTACGAATATTTGTGCATATCCCTATTCAGCAGTGATTTCCACAGGAAGTTACTTGAGTCATACAGCAGGTAAAAAGCATGAAGAATAAGTGGTTCTTCCAACTCTAGGGGCCTTTCTGGACTTGGCTCTCTGGGACAGCCACACATGCTCTGACAGTGGTGCATTTACACACCATGAAATTGTTTTCATCCTAGAGTGTCTCCAAGAGTGCGCAATCATCCCTGATCTTCAGAAGGTTTGGAGCAGTAAAATCTGCTCCACAGCTTCACTAGGAGTGCCTATGATACTTCTAGTACTGTCCCACACACAGCCTTCACATTAATTCAGTGTGAAGACAAGGTGGGGATGGGGAAGTGCATCTGTGACTGCACAGTTATGTGCTGAATCACCCAATTGCTGTAGCAATGGCCTGGTGTACATGGTGAGGTGGATGGGCCCAGGAGTGTTTGCACTTCACCAAGACTTAGGTAAGTCTGGGTGAAGTTTGGGATGGGACTGGTGTCCCTAATGCAAATGCTGGCCCTGATCTTGACTCTTGTGGAATAGCATCCCAAGGCAGTTAAGTGTGAAAAGCCCCTGAGAATTGATAATATTTTTTATTATGCAAATAGCACAGTCCTGAGCCATCCTAAATACTTTACAGATATTATCATATCATATATCATATCATCATATCATTCATCTATCCTGACCTGCTTAATCTTGAAAAAGGGATGCTACCTCTGGGGAAACAAACCAACAATTAAAAATTATCTGTATTTTTTTAATGAGGTATAAATTCGCTGGTGACATCACTGGCCCAAACCAGCCCTTTAGGTCTTAAGATAAGGTTGCCTACCCCAATGTGATCTGCTTTCTCTACCATAGCACCAAGGGAGATACTAGTTTTGCAAGAATGTAGTTAAGTTCAACAATTCTGTTTTTGAAAATTTGAGAATTTCTGTGCCTGGCATAGGATTGCGCTCAACATTTGAAAAATATTTAAATATAGATGAATTTTGCAAATGTGTGGCTTCAAGCGTTGAGATTTTGAGAGTGACTCGCTCCTTCCAATATGTCTTTGACTCTGGGACCCTGTTGCCCAACAATGGTCATCATTAGGAATTAAAAGATTGACATGGACACTTTATGTGATATTGCAAACAAATGGGAAATCCTTAGGCTGTTTCTGCATGTGTTTGTGTGTGCTGAAGAGGCCATTCATTCTGCTTTGGCCTCTCCAGCCCCATGTTGGGGATATTTTCACCAGGCATGCAGAAACAGCTCAATTCAGGTGTTGTTTCTGGGAGTCCAGGAAACTGGCACCAGACCAGCATTCATGCACCAATTGGATTGGTTCGCTGCTGGGAATTTTAGAAAGATTGCTTTAAAGTGGTATCACTTTCGAGTGAGCTTCAATGTAATTTTTGTGACGGGGCCATTCTAAGTCTTGGTCCCATGCAGACAGAAGCACTACCACTCAAGTATGAAGTCATGGCATTTCCCTACACCAGCTGTCATACCAACTGAGTTAGTAGCATTGATTTGGATCTCCTTACAAAACACATCCATCAAATATTAAGCTGTTACAGCCTGTTATATTTCTGGACTCTCCGTATTTACCTTTTAAATGCTATAGTGTGAGGCCTAGCTTACTTCTGGGCCTTTCTCTTTCACACTCTGAAGTGGAAGAGAAAAGCCACACTCTCTGGTAGGCTGCTCCATTTACAATCGGTAGAGCATATCCTGGGACCTCTGGTATGGAACAGGGAGGTACTTAGAAGGGTGCATACCTCCAGGCTTAGCAAGGGGACCCATTTTGTGGTCACTAAATTGCACAATCAAAATGGGTCCCCCTAGGGCTCTGAGGTTAGGAGCTTTCATTCCTGGCCATTAGAGCTCTCACAGCAGGCTCTGAAGCTGATGAAAGCCTTGCAGATTGTCCAAGTGCAGAAAGTCTTGTTCTGAGATGACTGGACTGCTCTAGCACAGAATCTGTTTCATTCAGAACAGGTACAGCTGGTACAGCCCAGCCCTCACAGGATTGTTCATTTTTTCTAAATTTTCCAGAGTCTCAGCTTAAAGCCCACATTTATCAGAAATCTTTACATTCTGTGGGATACCCTATGTTCTTAATGTCTGCCATTTATTTGAAGAATATGTAATTTCCAATGCATTTGGCCAATTCAGCTGATAGATAACTTCTTAATAAATTTATATCTATATATTTTACTTTTCTTGAGCGAAGTCACTTACACAAAGTAATGCAGACTTATGAAATCTAGAAAGTATTTCACAACAGAACCCAAGCTGTCAAATGAAATTTTGAAAAAAATATTAGATGATTATCTAATTACTAATAACAGATTGTCCCAATATAGCCCATAAAATCTAATATGTAGCACTGTGTTGTCATTATATAGAGTTATTGGATTTCTGTGGATCATCTCCTGAAACATATTCCGCAAATTGTGATGGATGGGTGTAATATTTACTGTTCAAATGACATAATTAAAGTTCTCAGTGATTTGGTTGAGGAAAATAGCCTGAAGGTTTTGGTTTGCAACATCATGCTGAGATAATACCCTATATCCTCGTATTCTGAAGCTTTGCAATGATTTTTGTTTAGCATTTCTGGCTTCACCATTTCCCATATAGGAAACATGCAATTTTTGAGACCTAGGTTTAAAATAATATATTCTTTGATGAAGAGTGCCCTAAAAAAAGTAACCTATGCAGAATGATTCCCCTGCTAAATCAAGGCAGATTGATGAAATATAACAACTAGTCTCTGATGACCACAGAGTTTAAAGTTATTTGTTCAGCATGTTTTACGCTGGATCCCCTTGAGGTCCCTTTATTAAAGATCTAGATTGGGATGGGGACAGTGTATCCATGCTATGTTCCTTTAAATTTAGAAAGATCACATTAAATTGGAAAATTTCTGATATTTATCTCTCAAAACTTTCAGCCTACAGAGTGATGGTTAAAGCTAAAATTAAATGGAGAGCCAAACAGCATGGATTTCTTACTGAGCATTATTTTTGTCTCATTACCTCTACTCAGCTTTCTTTTGCTTCTTGTCTTTAGGTGCACGTGCTTTTTGTAAAACGGCACTATACACTGCCTGCAGCCTCTGGATTTAACAAAACAAGTTGTTTTTAGTCAGAATGAGACAGGAAACCTTGCTGCTTGTTTTTAGATGAAATATTCATCCCTTTGCTTAGTCATGATCAGAACCGCATTGCAATACAACTGCATAACAAAATTATACTAGAATGTGAGACCAAAATACTGTGTGTGCATGCAGTTGGGCACTTGCCTTTTTTCATAGCCTTTTTTCAATAATTCACTACATGTTTAGGTGCAAGGATTATAAACTGTACAGTTGATGTACATAGATTGGGTGGTATGTAGTGGTGGCGGCTCACTGGCTAGGTAGTGATCTTCTACTAGCTTGTGACCAAGGCCAGGAGGCCAAAAATATTCTAGGTTCCATTTATTGATTGATCAGCAAAGCATAGGCTGCGCCAGCAGTATTTATGTGACATTGGGGCTTGAGTAAAATCTTGTGGTTTGCGTGTTAAATTCTTATGTGATAGTCTCCTGATTCAATATCTGTTTTGGGAAAAATAAGAGATTTGTCAGTCGCTTTGAATCCCCTTAATGATGAAAAAAAGCAGGGTATAAAAGCCCACTTCTTCTTCTGGTCAGTTGTTTACAGGTTTGCACACCTGCTCACAAACAACATAAATTTCCTGAACAAACGGTCCCCTCTTTTGTGATTTCTTTTTCCAAGCACTAGCACAATGGCAAAATTGCAGACATTAATTCTAAGTTAGAAGTACCCTTTAATATCAAATGATTGCTAAAATAGCATTGCTTGTGCTAAGCTGAATGTTAAGCTGTAAGCCTGCCGTATCACTGTTGCTTGAGGGGACTTACTGGTTTCCTCAGAAGCATACCTGCCATTTGAACCTGGTATGTGAGGAGGTGACATGCAAATAGGATGCCTCCACACTGAGGATAGCACTACAAATATAGCACTGTTCTTCAATGTGAAAAAGAGAAGGTTGCATCGCTTCTTCCCTCCTTGATACCAGCTGGATACAAGCAGATTGGAGACAAGAGGCGAGGGGAACCTGTACCAATGATATTCAAATATTTATTAATCACCTCTCAGGAACATCTCAGGAACATTGTAATCAGTTTGTGCGATCTTCTTGCAGCAGCTGAGTATATGGTCGATTATTTCATCAACTTCTTTGCAGAGTCGGCACTTTGGATCTTCTCCTGATTTTTCAATTCTGGCTTTGATGGCATTTGTTCTTATTGCTTGTTCTTGTGCAGCAAGAATCAGTCCGTCTGTTTCCTTTTTCAATGTTCCATTCGTAAGCCAAGACCAGGTCTTTTCCATGTCCACTTTGCCTTCGACGTTCTCCAAGAACTGTCCATGCAGTGTTTTATTGTGCCAGCTATCAGTTCGGCGTTGAATTGCAGTTTTCCCGTCCTGGTTCTTGGTTTGCTGCACTTTGAGAAGCTTCTGGTTATTGACTTCAATCAAAGCTGATTCTTTGCTTTCTGCCACATTATTTATTTATTATTATTATTATTATTATTATTATTATTATTATTATTATTATTATTATTATTATTATTATTATTATTATTATTATTATTATTATTATAATACAATTTTAATGTAGTCTTGGCTGTTTTCTGAAAGTTGTGGGACATAATAAAGCTGAGATCTTATTGACTTCTAAGATGTTTTCCTGTTTTAAAATAATGGTACCTTTCACAATAGCTGCTTCAAGAATACTTATTGTTTCTGTCCTCAAGATTTGCACACTCCCTTTGCAGATGGATCATGCTCTTGCCTTATATGAAAGGAAAATGACAGCATATTCTTTCCCATGAAGCTCTCGTTATTTACACAGAGACACACTTGCTCTTGTGTTCCAGCTCTGGCAGTAATTGATTTCTGCTTCACTCCTCTGTGTAACCTTTACAGTTGTGACAGCGATTAAAGTTTACCAACTGCCTTTGGTGACTTGAACTGTCAGAAAATGACATGAGTGACTGATGTATTTGTGGGCCTTACCTTCAGGGGAGAAGAAAAAGCTGCCCCAAATCCCTCTCCAAACATTAGGCCTTCAAAATTGTTGAAGGTTTGCTTGGTAAACAAATCAAAGAGATGAAGGGAAAAGTGTGTGTCTGCACGTGCAATGCACATGGACGCTCACACACCATATACCCTTTTACATTAAAAAAGGGACATTCATATGCACTAGTGAGTAGGCTTCAGCTGATCATGCCTCAAATATTGGTCAGCATGGTGAGAGTTAGGGAATTAAGTGTAGATAAACTTACACTCAGCAGTAATTAATGTAGGACCTAGTCAGCCAACAGCCAAAATAGGAAGGACCATCAAGAAGACAAAAAATCTCAATCCAATTAGTCATATAGGAATGAACTAATGAACTTATTTATGATGGTGCTAAATTTTCATCTGCATACAGGACAAAAAATAAGTCTGAAAGGAGGCTAAACCTTTTTTGTTAGAAAAATACAAGAAAGAAAAGAAAGCATAACATTTACTGATTAATTGGAGACACTTTTGTTCATTCTGCATATTTGATCCATCCATATAAAAGTATTAAATAAATATTTCAATCCTAATTAGAGATGGAATGATGGTAACTTTAGATAATAAAACAATGACATTTGTGTATGTGTCTGTCTCTTTCTGTGTGTGTATGTGAAGCCTATTTCCAAATTTCAATGGGACTAATTTGAATTAGCATGAAATCTTGCTTCTTCAAATGAAATTCTGGACCCAATCACCCTGAACAGAGAAGAGGTTTTAATAGCTTAGATATCACAACTGCCTCTGTTTTCTGGTATAACTGTTTCTGTCCCCAGTAGGGTTTGCTTTCCATTGCTACAATTAATCAGCTGCATCTTGAACAAAAAGTATCATTTTGCTGCATAGCATTTAAAAGTCAGTCAGTGTGACATTCTATCTGGGTTTCCTATGTTTGATTTCAGCCCTTGTTCATTTCACTTTCTCACTCTGTGCCATTATGCTACACACCTATAGAAAGAATCCTTCCTGCTAGATTGCCGTAGGTAGACCAAATGCAGCTTGAATCTTGCATAAAAGCTCCATGGGGAAATCAGCTAAAGCCTGCAAAACTAATTTTTTTTAAAGCCTTAAGATTGTTCTAAAGAATAGTTCCAGCAGAAAGCTCTTAAATCATGAAGGTGTTCAGGCCTTACTTTAGAGCAATAAATTATGCTACAGAGAAAAACTCATCCTACTGCAGTGCTGGGGCAGAAGAGGAAACTGTAAAATTTGTCCAAGTTAATGAGACTCACACCAAGTGTTTTCAAATAATAGATATAAAAATGTAAGTAAATTATAAGATTTTATTTTGTGAAGACATTTTTGCATTAATCCGTTAAATGTCTGTTTGATACATTTTGTTGTCAATTATTTATTAACAAAAAACCTAGAAGTGCAAACTTAGAAGAAGAAGAGTTGGCTTTTGTAACCTGTTTTTCTCACCCTCTAAGGGAACTCAAAGTGGCTGACAAACCTTTTGTTCTTCTCCCCACAACAGACACCCTGTGAGGTAGGACAGGCTGTGAGAGCTCAGAAGAGAGCTGTGACTAACCCAAGGTCACCCAACTGGCTTCAAGAAGGAGTGTGGAATCAAACCCAGCACTCTAACCACAAAACCAAACTAGCTTAGGACACTGAGTCAAAAACTCACAAGTAAAACAACAATCATGGTCTCCTAACAGTTTGATAGTGCAGCTTGTGCCAGAATGTCCATCCGCCTGACACCTTGCACTAGCACTGCTACTTAGGAACCTGCCAAAATGGTGCACTGTATGATGACATCACAGATCACATAGTGCAGCTGTGAAATGCCACATGGTTCAATCTGGAAGTGGAACCGTGACAGAAGACTATAATGGGCCTCTAGTTGTTGTTGTCCCTTCAGGGGCAAAACATTGTTACATTCAGTGGCTCATCTGATCACAGTGCCAAGATACGTAGATAACAGATAATTTGGACCTCTTTGTTCTTAACTGCCTGGTGGCCTGAGTTCACATTGTAAGGGCTGGCCAGAATCCTCAACTTAATTACTGACATTCCTGGGGCAAAAGGTCCATCCTAGACCATATGAATTGCCATAGCAAGAGTTACAGCAGCTTCTGCCTTGCAACTATTCATTGCTATTGTGATCGCGATGCTGTGAGCATTTGTGCAGCTGCAGTCACCCTGCCCTGCTCCCATACAACATTCACACTGAAAGTAGGTATCAGTACTGCATCTAGAAGCTTCCTGGGAGCTCCCTAGCAGATCCTGGTGAAGCCATGGATCAGAAAAAAGTACTCGACCACTTTGCAGAATCAGGGATGTTCCTGCACACTCTGGAGCAGATGAAGCATTCCAGAGTGTGCGTGAGCAACCCTAAGAGGTAAGTGTGAACAGGTCCTTTATTGCTTGTTCTCATTATTTTGCTTCAGTTTCTGATATGACTATATGTACTTCGATGTAAAAGGAAAAGGAAGCCATGACTGGCACTAAAGCAATTATAATCTTATTATAGTAGTAGATTTGTTAAAATTCTTATGGGTTCATTTGTAGAATATCATTTTGTTTTTGCTGAAGCCACAAATGAATGCAGACTATGTATGCTCAGCTGTTTATAGCATGAAAAATCAGGTGCTAAATCCCCCAGGCTGTGTCAAATGCCTCAGACAGATCCTTCACTCAAACCTGTATCTTTTCTGAAGCAGGACTGGTAACAGATGCTTTCTGGGAAAGTATGACTTGACTGTCGTTGACAAAGAATATGCTAAAGAAGGAAATTCCACCCAAATTCTACTTAGCTAGGGATGTGCATGAATATCCATGCTATTCAGAATTCAGATGAATTTGTACAAATTCCAATGTTCATGGACAAATTGAATGGATTTGTCCACAAATTGGATTATCCAGTATTTGTCAAAGCTTTGGTTGAAACTTCCGTGAAAGCTAGATGCCCCCTGGGCCTCTTCTCCCCCTCACCTGGCCTCTTGTTGCCCCTGGGTGCCCTTGGACTAGTCATAGCTCTCTTCTGAGCTCTCATAGACCCACCTACCTAACAGGGTGTTCTATTGTGAGGAGTATAGAAAGTTTTGTCAGCTGCTTTGAGTCCCCTTAAATGGGCGAGAAAAGCGAGGTAGAAAAGCCAACTCTTCTTCTTCTTCTTCTTCTTCTTCTTCTTCTTCTTCTTCTTCTTCTAAAACTATAAAACATTAGGGAGAGCACTTTGGAGCAGTTTACACGCACCTTGTTTCCAAATCTAACTGGTCCAGTGAGATCTTCATTGCAAAGCATAGAAAACTGATTGACTTCCCAGCCACTTCCCAGACAAAACGTTCTTGACCCTTTCTGCAGTTGGTCTGATTCTGGTCTGATTCTGGAATGCAGACTAGGGGATTTCCATACTCTGCACTGGCATGCAGATATCAGGGCTGAATTCACACTGTACCAGAGCTCTCCTAATTGCATACCAGAGGTCTAAGTGTGAATTCAGCCCAATTTTGGGATATATTCCAGAATAAGGCCAAGTGCAGAAAGGCCCCTTGATTCAGTGTTCCCTTTATCTGGACCAGTGGCAGGTTTGTGAACTGTATGCTGCAGGTGCTGGGAACAGCAGCGTGGTGGATAATGATTGCTGGAAGAACAATCTTCATTCAAAGTGCAGGTTACAGCGTCTTGCTCTAGAGCTAATGGTTACCTGGAAAACAAGATCACCCCTACATTGTTTATGATTTTGCACAGGAAAGTGATTTTTCCCCCATCCCACGTCTCCAGATTAACTTTTCTAGCCACTTAACTCTGGCTGAAATTTTTCAGACTTGACATGGTTTCTTAGCAGATCAATCCCATTGAAATTAATGAGACCTGCAGAAGATAATGGAGATTTAATTTATTGTCCTTGCCCAGAGCTGCCGCAGAAGGTGGTAGCCAAAGTAATCAGCAGACCATCAGGAACTGAACCCCAATGATGAACATGTAGTTAATAATTAATTTCCAAATACTGATAGTCTGCCCTCCACCGTGTACTTCCCAGGGCAGGTTAGAGCAAAATACATCCATCTCCCAGTATAGCTGTTAGTAATAGTGTCTTATCACCACATGGCAGTGAATGTTCAGGTTCTCTGGGAAGTTGCTGAAGAAGGCTTCACCTAGTGACCTCCTGCCGCTACTGCTACTGTAGGGTATATTTTATTGTGGATGCAAAAGCAGTTCAAACATGGTAGCTCCTCAAATATTTCTTTCCAGAACATGCAGTTATCCAGGTTGTAGCTCCCAGGAGGCTCATTTGCTCCCAGCCAAAGGAGAAACTATAAAGTACCTCTGCATGAGTAATTAGGTTGACTTGTTAACCTTCTCCACGTAATGGACAACAAAAACACGCTAGTAAGCAGTAGAAAGAGAGAGAGAGAGTCATTCATTTTACAGCCACACGGCCAAATGCAAATCCTTTGCTCATACAAAACACATCCTTTTGCTCACGGTGATTTCTTTTTCAGCTGGATGCTGTGTGTTTTAAGACAGCAAGTTCTGCACAGTGCTTCATCTTTCTTGTTAACTGTCCGACTTAGTTTTAGACAAGACATGGTTCATGCCGAAATGATGAATTCATCCTGCCTTAAGCACAGCTTGGCAAATTAGAACTATTAGCACTTGAACAGAAGGTTAACGTCTCTTTCATACAACCATCCCAAAGGAAATTGGTTCCTAAAACTCAAGTAACAACTTGATGCTTTATTATTATGATTATTATTATTTCAACTTTTGTTACTGGAAGGATTTTCTTTTCTTTTCATGTTTCAGTAACAATAGAAAAAGAACTGGCAGTGCTGATCTCAAACGTGAAAGTGGTAAAGAGAAACAATTCTGATTTAACTAAGGGTTTGGGTCTAGTTTTCCACATCGGTTTTATTTATCTCCACATCTCAGAGTGGAGTGCTGTCCCTCTGAGATTTTGTGAAAGCTAAAGTAAGGCTGGATTTCTCAGTGGAAAAATATAGCTCAAATTGTTTCTGGTATATGTAGTTTATATGTAGCTAATTTATGGCTTGGCACATAAATTTCATTGCAAACCCCATTAACTGAAGAAAGCAATAGCTTAAAGTTTCAGACTCTGGTGAACAGATCCCACCTGGCATCTGCAAGAATTTTCCCAGCACCAGGACTTGTTTTACCTCTTAACATTATTTGGAACATTTCTAAGGGGAAGCTTATGGAAAGAGTTTTTTTTAAATCACACATGTTAAATACTCTGCTGTATCAGAAGCTATCAGAGACAGCACGAAGGAATGAAATAAGCATGGTCCTAAAACACTACAAATCCATGACTGAAAAGGATAGGATATATTTCAACCAGATGGCAGTAGAAGAAGGAACTGAGAAGGAAAATAAAATGGAACAGTCCCCATAAACATTTCTCTTGATTAGCAGCTCTGGAGAAAGAAAGGATAAAGGACAGAGACCTCTGATGAAACAGATGGCGTTTTCCCTACTGTTCCTGCCTGTAAGGTGTCTACACAGGGTTTTTCATTTTCCTGTTCATGTACAGACTGGGGCTCCAAAGGACAATCATAGCGCATGGACTTGCATAGCTATCGATTCAGCACTGGGCAAGGCTTCTTTTTAAAATCATATTGTTTCAGGCTATCATTGGCCTGAAGTGTGGAACTCGACAGTGTTGTATAAAAGAATCACATCTGCATGTTTAATATATGCCAGACAATAAAAAGATCATTCTTTGTGTATAAGAGTTCTGTGCTGCTGAAACTTCTGAAATAGACAGGATTACCATCAAGATACAGACCTTGGAACATCTATAAATATGTTCACTACCTCCTCCTAAGCTTCTGTGGTATTTTATCACTTCATGGCCAAGATTACTCATTCTTCAGTACTACCAGCAAATGGGACAGGACTACTTCAGTCATCTGGCAGCTATGGATTGACTTCTTCCAGACTCAGGATGTGCACAAATATTCAAATATTCAAAAATCTGATATGAATTGATGAATATTGGTATTCGAATCTGAATTGGATTTAAGAACATTCGAATTTGGACATTCAGATGAGTTTTGAATTTTTTGGAAATCTGATATGAACATTCAAATAATTCAAATGAACAATATTTATCATATGCAAATATGCACAAAATTATGCGTATTTGTGCTTATAATGTGGGATGAAAACGAAATGCATACAGGATGACAATGGGATGCATATGGAATGAAAACAGGATGCGGGCAAATTAAAAAAAAAGATACGAATGTTATTGACATTCTTATATTCAAATACAGATTGAACCTTCAAATGTGCAACTGAGTTTATCAATTTGCTATCTGGCTGGCCTCTAGAAATGTGCCAAATAGGTTCAAACTGAACACTGTTCACATCAAAAATAATGTGTTTGGTAGGTTCAAATTTGAACTGAATGCACTGCCTGTTTGAAAAGGAAGCTTGGAATTGAACCAAATATTCAAACTAAACAGCCATTTTAGGTTTCTGCACATCTCTACGAGCCTTTTTGTTTCCCTTCTACTGTCTCAAGCACCACGTTTTCCAATGACTATTGTTGTTTTAAAGGTTGTTACCCTCCCTGGGACATTTGGGTATAGGGCGGGACAGAAATACAAATAATAAATGAATGAATGAATGAATGAATGAATGAATGAATGAATGAATGAATAAATAAATAAATAAATAAATAAATAAATATGCCCTAAGTATGACAGCTTAAGCCTTGTCATTTGTGCTTTTAATGAATATTTAGGTTTCATTTGGTATAGAGTTCACTAATTGGTCTTTCTTGATATCCATGGTACCTTGAGAAGCCTTCTTCAGCACCAAAGTTAAAAAGATCTACACATATCTTATCTTGCTTTGTGTTCAACACAACACTAAAAACCATGGGGCTGATTATTCTGATCATTGTGTTAAGTGAGATGCCGCTCTTCACAGTGTTATTCTTTGGCTTATTTCTTGACCATTAGGCCCTTTCTTGTTGATTATGGTTCCTAGGCAGGAAAAGTCATCAACACTTCCCAGAACTTCTCCTCCTAATTAAAAATTTGTGACTGCTCCTCATAGCTTGAAAACATCTTTTGTGTGTGTGTCTTAAAAGCATTTAGGCTTGAATCCATCTTTTCACTCTGTTGACTTTGGCCAATCAACTCCTGTGATTTTGTTCAAAGACCTTTTTCCTGGTGTATTTTCCTTCTTCTCCAACAGGGTAATTGGTGGGACACAGTGTGAGACAGGATGCTCGACTAGATGGGCTGTGGCCTGATCCAGCATGTTCTTATATTTTTATGCCATCAACTAGGGAGTGGGAAGCATGATGGAGTGTGCTCTCCGTGTCCACAATGAACCCACAAAAGGGCCATCTTCAAATGTGCTAAAAATGCTGGCAACATATTGGCATTGCAGTAAGACTAGCAGGTAGCCCCAATACTATGCCAGGATATCATCCATCTGTTGCTCCCAAGCTTCAAATTTTAAGTAAGATGGGATATCCCATACTTACTTTGTTGCATTGGCAGATTGCTGCACAGCCACACACACGACACTATGATGAAATCATTTTCCAAGAGTTCACTGTGTGCATACAAAAACAAAAATGAGAAAGGGCTGGCTGTAATGAGTTCCTAGAGGCTGGTTCCTGTGCAATGCCAAATGAACCATTATGTGTTTGGCGGGGCATGTTTTGAGGAAAACAATATTATGTAAAGATTCAGCACTACCCAACAATATTGGCTAAGTCTTAACTATCTGGTAAGTCTTAAAGACCAAAAGACAGTGTCATAATTGCTTGAGATTTGCTTGTGCCGCCGACCTGTGTTTTCCAAAGAGTTTCCCCCCACTTTCTGTTATCCTTCCAAGTGATCTGAAGATGTCTACTGCTTATACAAAATAATGACATTCCATTTTACTGCATTTTGTCTGGGACATAAATGTTCCTTATCAGGTGGTGCACAGACTGCAGTTGCTTGCTTGCCCCTGCCTGTGGGGTCATTTCCTCTGATTGATGACTCCCGGCCAGTAGCATCATAGCTGGGGAATGAACATTCCCCAGCTGTGATATCTGTGCATCCAGGGGCTGCAGCAGATGTGTGGACAGCATGCCACTGCTTTAAGAGGTGTGCACAGGAAGAAGAACAATATGCTATGACAGGCAGTGTGACACAAAGAGCAGCATTTATGATGAAATGCTGATTGACAAGAACCTGCTGTACTTAGCCTGTTGAATATTGTGGGCTACAAGATAGATAAGCTTTGAAAATTAGGTTGCTCTTGGCAAAAAAGAACAAGGTAAGAAAAGGCTAAATGGAGATGGGAGGAAATAACATACCTACCAACAATGACAGATTTATTGAGCCATGCAAGGGTAGCATCAGGTCTGACTCATCAGCCTGACAAGAGGCATTTTGTCCTGCCCAGTGTCTTATCAAATGTACTGAATGAAGCAAAGGAGTGTCAAAACACATTTTCGCAGATAAACAGCAAATGCAAAGCCATGTCTTCAGTAAGCCAAGATGAAATACCACTCATTTCTAGAGCATTCTTTTGGCCAATATACATTTGGAGTGTGGAAAACACCAAGGAACAGAAAGACTTTAAAATGCTGTTTAAGAGGCTGGAAACCCTGCCAGAGGACAACGGCACTATCCTTGTTCCTGAGGACAGTTTAGTGGTGGCATCCTACACAACCGTGCCCTCTGTCTGCCTTTCCTGCTTGGCTACACCCTGTTACTCTGAGGCGGTACTTCTTTGCAGAATTGCCCACCAGAGCTTGTGGCTTCAGTTCTGGAAGATCTGCTAAAGAGGGAACTGTATCATTGCTCCTGAGGGTGGTTTAGTGGTGGCAACCTAGATCACTCTGTCCTCTGGCTGCCTCTTCTGCCTGGCTGTTACCTTGGAGCAGGTACAAGCTCTTATGTGAAAGAATGATCTGGACCAAGGGGTCTGGTGGGCTAGGATGTTGCTCAGGAGATCCAGCTGGGGACTGTTTGTTGGTCCTGCCTGAACTTCTTCCCTGGCTTCTGTCTCTGCCCTCTTGCAGGCAATGGATTCTGAATAAAAGAACTCTCTGGGGATAGGGCCCGAAGGCTACCAGATGGTCTCCAGAGATGCACAGCTGTGCTGGATAGGTGTGTGTGTGTGGCTGTGGTTCACACCTTCATTTAATCAATCTTCAGTCCCTCTTCAGGTCTGACTGCTCATACCTTTTCATTTCTATCCATTTTATTTGCGATAAAATGTGAGAGCATATCAAATCTGCTCTCAATCCACTTTCAACACATTCTGTACCTGCTTTGAATTCACTCTGGATCCACTGCAGATGTGACTGGGACAGCCACTTTCCCACCTCCCCAGGTTCATGAATGAAACCTAGCTCCATATGAATGTATAGAAACATTCAATTTAAATTCAAATGTCAATCTTCAAATGTCTTAATATTCAATTTGAATATGAATGTCCAAATTTGGCTGAATTTGTACAAATTTTGACTGTGACAAATATTCATGCACATCCCTATTAGATATGATTATTGTATTTTGCTGTATTTTCTTTGGTCATTGGTTGTAAACCACTTTGGAAAGGTGGTATGCAAATAAAGTGATGATGATGGTAGTATTTCACTGTAACATAATAATCTTTCTACTATTTAAATGTGCAATGGTACAAGGAAGTTTTTATCTGAAGTCCCAAGTTTTAAAGGGTAAGCCTTTTAGTCCAAGTGCATTTATACACAAGAGTATGGGTGTTGCCTGGTGAATGCAGAACCATGGATGTGTTGGAGATACACATTCAATCCCAGGTTGTGATCAGACATAACAAAAGGGGCACTTCAGAGAGGTAGTGGTCATTGTGTTCCGAAGCCTTCTCTAATCCATCTCAGAGATTTTATTTTGTTTTATTTTATTGCTGTTTCTGAGCATAGCCTCATTTTGAGTAAGGAAGTAATCTACCCATACTGCATTCTATTTAGGAGTAACTGCATTAAACATTTGCACCTTGTATCCCTTAAAAATTCTTAAGAACCAGTGGCACATAAGCAGATAACCCAGACTCACACAGAGAGACCTTAAGTGCATATATGGACTGTTGCATTAATCAGTTTCTCATTTTTAATTGTGAAATATTTATATTATGGAGCAGGTTCATTGCTCATACTGTGGTAGTGTTTTCTGAGATTTCTAAATGAAGATAAATGGTTTCAGAAGCCCTATAACATTACTTTCTGAGGGTTGAGTTCTCTACCACACTGTTTGCCTTTATTTCAGGTTTTACAACCTTTCAGAACCCAAATAGTCATATCCTTCAAGAGCCAACTTTGTGTACACAGAAAAAGGCTGCCTGAGTGTCCCCAAGGCCACAGCCATCCTTTCTGCCAAGTGTACTAAACAGAAGACTAAAACACCTGCGTGTTTGTTTATTTGCTTTGTGTATTTATCAACTTATTATTTATATTTCTATCGCACCCTATACCCAAAGGTCTCAGGGCAGTCACAATAAAATCAACACAGAACCATATAAATGCCAGTAATTTCTTCTTCAGAAGAGAGACTTTAATACCGCTTAGCGCTACTCTAGCAGCTATTTTCTGGACAGGAAAAGTTTAAGATCCTGGGCCTTTCCGCACTTGGCCTTTTTCTGGAATATATCTCAGGAGAGGGGCCTGCTGTCCACATGCTAGTGCAGACTATGCTATACTTTATCTGGGGCCTGCCATAGTCTTTATAACTGTGCAGAAAGAAAGAAGCACTCTTCAACCAGCAATTTCTACTTGTTTTCTTCAAAACTGCAAGTTATTCTGCAATGATAAGGCCTACCTTCCATTTCCTCCAACCAGATAGGTTGTGGTGAAGGTAAAGGTCTATATAGGTATGGCCAATGTTTCCTATAGTATTCAACAAAATGCACTTAGAAAACTTCTTAAGATCACTTCACTAAACACGTCAATAACCCCAGGTGTTGAAGACACCTATGGCAGGGAGGGGAAGACATTAGCATTTTTTTGGCAGTGTCTGCACAGGCAGAAATTAGAACATTTTAAATGAAGTGACTCCCTCTCTCTGCATGAAGAATAACACTACCACTGCTGTCCTGCTTGTCAGATCAAAGCCAGGAAAGAGATAGCTCAAGTGGGAGCAGCCCTCCTCCCCACAACAAAATTGAAGTGAGGGAATCCTCAGCTTTGATTCTGATTGCAGGGTTGTTGTTATTTTAACATAGAGAGAATCTCTCATTGCTGAAGTTGCTCATGCATGCTTTGTGTGTGTCATCCCACCTCTGGGTTGAATCCTGCCCTTTTGGCATGTAGCCTAATTCAGCCTAATTGCACTCAATAGTTTCTGAGGGAGACTCTTCCCATGCTACATGGATTATTCCAGTCCATGTAGCATGGATTAGCTGTCATCAAACATGCCACTTCCTGTGGCATTTACCCCAGCGTATTCCACCCCACAAGGCAGTAACTGCATTAAACATTTTCTTTTTGTGTCCCTCTCTCTGCATGGCTGGGATAAATCACCATAGAGGTTTACCCAGTGCAAATGAAACATGACTGGGGGGCTTCCATAGTTATGTACCAGTGTGTGGACAACAGACAAGTAGGTGACAAAGGGTGTTTTTCCACTAGCACTAAGTACCCATTAAGGACCCATTTGGCTGAGAACCGGATGACCCCATTTTCACTACAGACCCCATTAGAGACACATCTGTTTCCACCACAGCTAGGGAAATCTGGATCATATGGGTCCTTCAGGACCTATAATCCAGATTTGCTATGGACCCCATTAAAGGGGTCTACAATGGGGTCTTCAGTAATCAATATCTGGATTATAGCAAGCCTGTTTCCACTACAGTTGGGCAATGGGGTCTAGAGGAGGCTCAGAGGGGGAGGCACGCATGGAGATTCTATGGGGTGATCTGCCGCTAACTTCAAAAATCCTCCGGAGCCTTTGACAGCTGCATTGCTCTCGCAAGGGTTTTTTCTTTGGAGCCCACACTAATCTCCAAGTTTGGAGGAACTTCGGAGCCGGCTCTCGCAAGGGGTGCTCTTCAGAGCCTTTGCTGCATCCCCTGTCCCCCAAAACACCTGGGGTAACAGGCAGACTCCCTCGTGGGTAGATCCGGATTTGCAAATGGGTGCTCCGGTGTTTCCACAGCAGGTAGGCTAGCATCCATTGCTGTTGGGTGCTAGACCACCCATGGAAACACACTGGGTACTTCCCTTAATCCAGATCTACTAGATCCAGATTAAGGGAAGCACCCATTCCTTAGATCTGGATCTTCTTAGATCCAGATTATAGGAGCTCAGTGGAAAAACACACATTAGGGCATGGATAATTGGATTTTGTACAAGAACTGAAACCTCAGAGCTTGCATCTTGAACATTGGTGGAAGTATTCAAATCTTTATCAATGCTGGAAGAGCCCAGAAGATCTTAAGGCATTAAAAAGGAGTTTGTATCCATTTGTCTTGTAGCATTCATGCAGTGTGATACTCTTAATACATGATAAAGCCATATTAAAGCGAATAAATATAAGTAACTGATTAGATTAGTTTTGAACATTGTTAAGTGTGGAAAGGACCTAAGCCTTCTTGAGATTTCTTATCCCTGAAGCTTTCTAAGTATCTTTTCTGTATTCATACTCACTGCTGAAATATTACAAATCCAGCACAAGAGGGCTGTACATGTGGATCTGTTGGGAGTGGTACCATGTTCTTTCTTTAGGCAAATGGTGAGAAAATAGACGGTTTGTGGATGGTTCCTTCTACAACATAGTTGTGCAAATCATAAAAAATATTCAAAAAAATATAATAAATATATCCGAGAACAGAATAGATTAAATATGAAAGAAATATTCTCATGAATCATTCATGAGAGTTCTTAGTTTTGGCAGACACATCTTTGTCACTTAAGTCACTGCCATTTGAATTCAAATGGTCCAAGGTGTGAGTAAAGTAAATTTAAAGAGTTATAGGGAAAGAAGGAGAGGTGACTAGAAGAACATAAGAGATTATATTATAGCCATGTCTAAGGCAATCATAAAAATATGGAAGAAAGTCATCTTACTGGATATTGGTCATGCACCAAATGACTTCTGACAGGAGTATAAAATACTCACCTTTTAGAGCTGCAGTATATTGATTAAGAAATATTCACTCTTGGAAATGATGGAAATTTCACCTGTTAAAATGAGCTATGCAAAACTGTGAGTTCCTAAATGTATAATCTGTCTGAAATTCATATTTTGGCCTTTAGACAGCCAGTAGGAAATAATTATGAATTGATAGCACTAAAATTCTATAAGTATATCAAACAGGTGAGGCATATTGCACTTCTGAGATTCTCATCATCTGTTATATTAAGGTTACGTTTAATCCATCACGCAAATAGCAGTCAAGTTTCAAAGCCTCCTATACTGGGTTTTACTTCCTTGAATTGTGTGAGCTGGGGACAAAGTGGATGAGTTGAGAACATTCTATCATTATTTGATGCTTGTAATTTTAGAGCAAATTGAGAAGAAGTAGCTTTTAGAACAAAATGGATCCAGTCTACAGATCTTCACAAGCAATGGCAGCTTAGTTCACAAAGAGATTGTAAAACATTCAGAGAGAGATAAATGACTGCTTCAATATAGCAAAACGTCCTTAGGTTCCAGCCCTTCTGAAAAGATGATTGGCACTGTCAAAAAGAGCAGTATAATGTTTGTCACTTTAGCATTTCATTCATGATCCAAATCTGCAAGGGATGTGTAGAATAGGACATAAAAGCAGACATTGAAATAGAATCATTTACCTGGAGAAGTCAAATCTAGATGGTATTCAAGATGACCTGTTCAAAGGTCCTACCACCTCCCTTGGCTCAAGCAAAAGGTGGCATCGGGGTAGGGCCCTTCTGCACTGAACCTTAGTTCAGATTACATTCTTGAATGGGGAACTGACATCTAGCAGGCAGATGCCAGGTTCTGTTCCACAATATAGTCTAGAATAAGATCCAGTGCAGAAGGGTTTTGGGTGAAAGGACTACAATCAGGCTGCTTCCAGACAGAGCTAAAAATCCACAGGGAATTCCCAGCAGCTTTCGATCTGTCAGTTTTACAATACTGTGTAGTATCTACGCATTATAACCCAATGCTCTGGAGTAACAAAATAGTACTTACATGAACATTTGCTGCAGAGCATTACATTCCTTTGTATTTTCTCAGGTGTTTGGTTGAGTTGTGCAAGAATTTGTGAGAATTCCACTTTCATTTTAGAAGCCCAGGTCCTATTTATTTTTATTTTTTATTTATTTATATTTATATCCCGCCCTGTACCTGTAGGTCTCAGGGTGGGTTACAGTTTTAAAACAACAGGCTAAAACAGTAATATGCATAAGAACATTTAAAAACCAACAAGCAATCAGACAAATGAAAAATCCAGCATATTTAAAAAACGTATTCAAATATTCAAATATTAATGTCTACATTATAGACATTAGTCACAAGGAGGGGCTGGGCATGCAGATGGAAGAATCATTGCTGCTGCCAAAGAGTACTGGAGTATGTGGAGATGAACTTTTTTCCCTCTGGGAGGACTTTACTTTGAAGAAAAGGTAAGCTGTGCATTTTTAATGTTATGTCTGGAGACACCCTCAGTTTTATATAGTATTTTGCTGTTTAACATCCATGAGAGACAAAGCTGCACTTGAGGCATCGCAATTGTGTACACATGGCAATTCCATATCGTTTGGATGATCTTAATCTCCCCGCTTCAGATTTCTTATGCTCTGATTCCATTCATGTCCCCATTGGTCCACTTTATGGTGCCCTTGTCTGAAATCCAAGTAACCTTCCAGTTTAGATTTATATTTGGCTTTATATAAGCAAAGGGAATCACATGTAGGGCTGGTGCGTGCCCTGGTGATAAGGAGAAAGTTGGTAGAGTATCTCCAAAGAAACAAACATTGTAGAAAGCTAGTAAGGAGAGTAGGAGGATGTTGAACCAACTGTGGTTAATGTAGGGCAGATAGACTTAGGGCCTGTTCACTCTTGGATGTATTCCAGAATATATCTCAGGATAGGGGGTCTGTTGTCCACACATTAATGCAGACTCTGGCAGGCCTCACTTGGGGCCTGCTGCAGCCTGCACTATTATGTGAACAACAGGCCCCTATTCCAGGATTTATTTATTTATTTGTTTGTTTGTATTTCTATCCCGCCGTATACCCGAAGGTCTCAGGGTGGGTTACAATATAATATTAATCTTAGACAGGTCCCTGCCCTCAGGCTTACAACCTAAAGAAAGCCATGTGCGAACAGGTACCTGCCCCCAAGGGAATGCAGACACCAGGGGAAGTTTGTGAGATGCTTGTGCAAAGCTTCCATCATAGTAGGTAAGCATGAATGAATCTGTAGTCTTAGGCCACCCTGAGCAAATAAAAATGTGGATTTGTGTGTTTTCCCTGCTTTGCATCTACTACTGTAAATATGTGCCATTAAAAATTATTTTCTCTAAGACTCTACAGTTAATAAAGTATGTTCTGTATTAATAGGACAGTGGTATCCAAATGTGCATTACTAAACAATATAAGGGGTACAGGTACTAGCTGAAGAGGATTTTTATCATAAAAACTTGGCAGAAAGGACAAATATATAATGCAGTAATAATGGTGATCTGGAATGCTTTAAAATTTATGGAGCAGTTCAGAAAAATGCAGCTTTAATGTAATGCCACTGTATTTTAGAATTAAAATGTGCATTGGACTGGAAATGCAAAATGATGTTTCTGCTTTAACACCACCATCACTTATCCTGTACATTTTTTAGACTAAGGATACTAATTTCTACAGCAGTATTCAAGTGGACTAATTATATAGGTATGATACTTCTTATAGTCACCTTTTATTGAAATCTAGCTGGGAATTAACTGAATCAAATCTGTTTGTTCATTAAACTGAATGAATAAGGAGAAAGATACATAGGGCTTGTTGCACTTACCTGGCTGGAATGGACTACTGCTGCTGCCGCTGCTGCTGCCACTAGTACTACTACTACACTGTGGCACAAGTCCGCAGTGGTGTTTCCAGTGGTGATCGGCACACTGGGTGTCATTCCAAAAGACCTCGGTGTCACATAAAACATGTATGCATTATCCGCTGGTATATAATTTGGAAGATCCAGATGCGTTATGAAATATGCATGGACAGTTCTTTGGGAAGACTGAATTCAAAGGGGAGAAGGAAAAGACCTGGTTGTGGCTGACCAATGGAACACTGAAGAAGGAAACAGAGGGACTAATTTTTGCTGCACAAGAACAAGCCATCAGAATGAATGCCATTAAAGCTAGAATTGAGAAATCAGCGGAAGACCCAAACTGCAGACTCCGTAAGGAAGCTGATGAAACAGTCAATCACATTCTGAGCTGCTGCAAAAAGATCACACAGGCCCTGTCCCCATGCAATTGAAAGTCTGCTGGAACACTTCTTTTGCCTCTGAGCGGCCCCATGCCAGGCTTTACAAGGCGCTTAGGGAGCTTAGGAAAGTGAGACACCCGTGATAAAATACGTGCACTTTAAAGAAGAGTTCCAGCGCTCTTTCGGCGATTCGCGGGTTTTGCTCGCTATATCTGCCTTGAGGACGCCCCGTGGCAAAAGGGACGGGGATTGCTTGCCTGCACACACAGCCAAAAAGCATTCACACATCTGAGAAATGCAGCAGGTTCGCTTCCTTTCCTTTGTAAAAAGAGCCAGAATTGCTCAGAATTGCAACATAGTTATCAAGTGATCTGTGAAAGCCTTAAAAGAGAATGAGCGAAGGATTGCGCTGCCAATGCCTGCAGCCGCTGACTTTGCTGGGGCAGAAAGCCTTTTCTAACAGAGAACTGAGTGAAAGTAAGTGCTGAAAGTGAATGAATGAGCGATCATCTGCCTTTGCTAGGGGCGGGAAGCCATTTCAGGAGATGGAGATCTGGCTATTTTTCCTTTTAACAAGAGAGGGGGTGGGGGGAAAAAGATGCCCGGAAAGAGAAGACGGCTACCATGGGGATGTAAAGTCCGTTTGGACCGCGGCTACCATGGGGACGCTTATTCCGGAAGTGGAGGGGACTTTTAAAGTCAGCTATAACAGAGTGACGGCAGAGGAAGCCGAGAGGGGCTAATAAGTCTTTTGGGGACAGGGCCACAGACAGACTAGTATCGCAAATGATACACTGGAACTTATGCCAGAACTACCATCTGCCAGGGGCAAAGAACTTGTGGGACCATAAACCAGAAAAAGTGGTCGAAAATGAACAAGCCAAACTACTGTGGGACTTCCGACTTCCGACTGACTGAACACTAGAACATAACATGCCAGACATCACAGTTGTGGAGAAAGACAGTGTTTATCGTTGACATTGCTATTCCAGGCGATAGCAGAATTGATGAAAAACAGTTAGAAAAACTTACCAGATATGAAGATTTGAAAATAGAATTGCAGCAACTCTGGCATAAACCAGCAAAGGTGGCCCCAGAGGTTCTCAGCACAGTGGGGGCAGTGCTGAAAAATCTTAGTAGGCACTTGAGAAGCATTTGAATCAACAAAATATCCATCTGCCAGGTGCAGCAAGCCCCTTTGCTGGGATATGCTTGTATCATTCATCAGTACATCACTAAGTCCTAGGCACTTGGGAAGGGCCCGACTAGTGATAACAATTACCAAAACCAGCCTAAATATCTTGTTTGCTGTGTGTTACTTTTGTTTTATATCATCAACAACAACAACAACAACAACAACAACAACAACAACAATATCCTAGCCAGGTTAAGATGAAGCATGGAGGAAACTATTAGCACTTCAAGGGCTAATGAAGTCCCAAACCAAACTACCAGTTCTTGAAGTGTGGATAGCCAGACTCAGGCAGGCATGCCACCATTGCAAGAGCTATAGTAGCATCTGGTGCACACCCAGATGTTACCATGGTGATTGGAACTGCATCATTGCAGTTGCAGTACCATGATCACTGCATGAAAGAGGATGCTGGACTAGGCAGACTGTGGCCCTATCCTGCAGGGTTCCACTTGGTTCTTATGTACTTCTTATTCCTAATCAAATCAGGTGATAGGGCAGTTCAAACCAATGAAGTCTACGGGTATGTCACTAAATTTTTTCTCCATCTACAATATATTTACCTCCTACATTCTCATCCATGTATGTTTGCAGGAGGAGAAAAGGATAGAACTGATATGTTTGGAGAACAAACAGTAATGAGACAGAAAGGAATGCATGGTGAGTTAATCAAGTGAAATCAAATTCTACAAACCATGCAAAAGTAGAGCACCTTCCACAGGTATTATTTTGGTCAACCAGCTAGGGGGTGAGATGGTGAAATAGTGATGCATCAAATGTCCCTTTACTTCCTTGAGCAGAAAATATTTTCAAGAGGTTCTCTGAATGGAAATCTACAATGAAAAATGAATTAAGACAAAGAAGTTTATGTATGCCTAAACTATGGGTGTTTTTCCACGACCACTTAGTACCCATTTTAGCACCCATTAAGGACCCATTTGGGTGAGAGCCGGATGACTCCATGTTCACCACGGCACCCATTAGGGAGACATTTGTTTCCACCACGCTTCGGAAAATCCGGATCACTTTTTGGGCTTTAATCTGGATTTTCTGTAGACCTCATTAATGAGGTCCACAATGGGGTCTTCAGGCAGAAAATCCAGATTAAAGGGAGCCTGTTTCCACATTAGTTTGGCAATGGGGTCTAGAGGAGGCTAGGGGAGGGTGCACCCATGGGGGGGGAGCCCCAAAACCTAAGCTTCGAAGTCATTTCAAAGTCTGTGCAAAATAGCTCTGGAGCGTCTTTGAAGTCTGTGCTGATCTTCGGAGTGAACTTAGAAGTGACTCCGAAGTCACTTTGAAGTCACTCTGAAGATCAGCACGGACTTGAAAGACACTCCAGAGCTATTTTGCACAGACTTCAAAGTGACTTTGAAGTGACTTCAGAGCCACTTCGGAGATTGTACCCCCTGTCCCCCTAAACACCTGGGGTGACAGGCAGACCCGTGGGTAGATCCGGATTTCCAGATGGGTGCTCCGGTGTTTCCACGGCAGGGAGGCTAGCCCCCATTGCTATTGGGTGCTAGACCACCCATGGAAACACATTGAGTACTTCCCTTAATCCAGTTCTACTAGATCCGGATTAAGGGAAGTATCCATTCCCTAGATCCAGATCTTCTTAGATCTGGATTAAAGGAGTGTGGTGGGAAAACACCCTATATATGCATATATACACATTCAGGAGAACATATAAACAAAGAGAGAGTGAGAGGAGGTGATTAAAGTTGTTTAAAAGAAGTATGAAACGATGTTAGATAATTGAAACCCAATGATATATTGTTCTACCTATTTTATTATTGTCTATCAGTTTTTCGGGAGGATAAATGAAATACCCATTGCAAAGCAAAGTCTGGCTGTCTTTGGAGGAAAAAGTAATTTCGGAAATTGAACTATAAAATGAATGAGCCATAGGAATAAAGTGGAACAGGATGTATACTAACCAAACCTTGGTGCAATACATTTTGTTACAAGGTTGAAGTTTGAGAAGTAGAAAGTAAATTGATGGCTTTGCAATGTATGACCGAAGTTCAAATCAAATCCCTGCCTGAGCATAATGCTTACTGAAGCCAGCTGTATACTTTGTTGTGACACTGGTATGTCCAGGTATAACATCATCTTGAAAAGTAATTGTCCAGACATTTCACAAGAATGTGAATATACTTTGATGTTATGGCCAAACTGTCACTTATTATAAATGAGCGTGCGAGCACACAGAACAATTTTGGGACATCCCTTTATCAACGAGCACCCCATCTGCAGACATACTAAAATATGCATATCACACATTATAAAAATAAACTCCCCTGCCCCTCATCGTTGCCTTTGGTGTCTCATGTCATCATCTTCCTTATTTGCCTTCCATTGGTTGAGTCATATGACTGCTATGATAAGGTGGGCATAATAAAATGTGCAATATCCTAAAGACTACTTTGAAAAATGGGATAAAAATGAAACAAATACATGCTTTTCTAATAATGTTGAGTTTGCTTAGGCAAACATTTTATATTTAAGGACTGGAAATGTGTATCCCTCTAAATATTACTCTGCTACCACCAGGGCAAGGAAACCTAACATATGGTCATGGATAACAGTTGTTGTGGTCCAAGGGTATCTGAAAGACTGAAGTTTACATGTTGGGTGTGTGGATTCTCTGGGTCTTTTCACACTTAGCATGTGTAGCAGTCCATGCCACGCACTGGATCACTACGGCTGCAGCTCATCTTGAGGTGTGCCAGCTCTCCTAGGAGTGATCGATTTGTGGACAACCAAAAGCAGTCCATAGGCTGGACAACAGAGGCCTTTTCACACGAGGAGGTTTTGAACGTGTGGAGAATACGCAGGGATGCTGCATTTGCACGTCAGGGGCAGCCAGATCCATTCCAGACCGCCCCAAGCGTCCCCATGCGGTCTCCACGCGTTCTGTTTTCAGAGCAGAAAAACTGCTCTGAAAGCATCACTGGGGGTGTCTCCATGGTCTCTTTTTGCTTCTCTCTTCTGTCAGATTTTAAAAATGCAGGTTGTAATTCAAAATAAAGCATCCCCATGTGGTTTGGGGCAACATGGATTTAAAAGGTACTTTCCTGTCTCCATGAAAACTGCTTTTTGTGAGCCTGCATCTTTTTCTCCCCCCCCGTCCCCCCAGCTGCAGAGATGAAAGGCAAAAACCTCAATTGAACCTCCAGAACACAAAATCATCCCTTTACTTGGCTGCCAAGAGTTAAAAGCAGTTACTGAAAGCAGCTCACTCTCTCCATGACTAATGCTTGCAACATAGTTACAAGCAAAACTGAAAGCAGGTTCCCTTCGGCTTTCAAATACAGCTGCCTGTCTTCAAGTAAGGGCGCCTGATTAGGCAAAAGCAGACCTGTGAAGTGAAACTTGGTTTCAATTCAGAGGCTGCATTATTAGGAGGGGGAGAGAGAGATTTGCTTGCTGAGAAACAATCTCTGTGGTAATGATAATGATAATTAGTATTACTTTTCCCTGTTAGCAAGCACAAAATCTCTCTCCCCCTCCGAAGTGAAACAATGTCACAGTTCGGAGCTCTGCTTGCTTGAATGCAGCTGATTCTGACAGCCAATTCTTCTGCAGAGATCAAAAATGCCTAAAAATTCAGTGGAATATGGGAGAAAATGTGGAGGAAACTTCTCCATGCTCCCAGGAAAACCCGCGGCTTCCCAAAAGTGTGCTGGTAGTCTTGTTTAAAGGGGGGGGGGTTTCTGCCACGGGTATTCCTCCTTGTGGCTCTGGAAGCCCGGAGTAAAGCTCTGCATGCAGCTGCTCAGAAGCCAAAGAAGCTTTTTAATGGATTTTTCTTTACATGTAGACAGGGCCTCTGTGCATTTGGCACATCCCCAGCTGTTCCAGAGGGAGAGCGTTCACACATTCTTCCTCTGTGACAGCTGGGCCCTTCCCCTGCCTCCCCCGATTGGCTGCCTTGCAGCCAGAGATGGGGAAGCCAGTCGGGCCCCTTCTCTGGGGTCCTGCCACCTGCATCGGCCAGGATCAGGCCAGTGCAAGTGGCAGGACCCCCACTCAGCATCCCCCAACCCACCCCAGGGTCACGGGCACAGGTGAACCTTCTGCTGCTGGCCCGATTCTCAGATGGCCAGTTGAGGCCAGGTGGGTGCCTGGCCAATGAGGGGCCACCCAACGAGCATGCTCAGAATGTGACCGGCCTATTCTAGCCAGAATCAGGCCGGCAGCAGAAGGTAAGCACTGTTCACACATGCGCAGAACCCCGGGGAGCGTTGGGGGGTGCTGGGTGGGGGTCCTGCCACTTACATTGGACTGATCCTGGCCGATGCAGGTGGCAGGACCCCAGGGAAGGGGCAGGTGAGGAAGTGTACTCAACCCATTCAGGCTGAAGTGTCCTGAGGCGACACTTCAGGCTGAAGTGTCCTGAGGTAGTGCGAAAATGCCTCAGATCTCTACCCTCTGCTGGGGCTATGTGGCAAGAGGTGTGGGCTGGATGACTGTGGCTGTGCAGTCATTCGTGGCTGCTATATCACCATGGTAACATGCAACCATGGTTCAGATTTTGCCATGGTGATCTAGCCAGTCACTTTCACTGCATATGCTGCTGACCAGGTATGTGGCTAATCCAATGCTTATAGCTCCAAATGACCGCCTATGCAATTTAACCTCACCAACTGGTATAAGCCAGTGTAATCTTGTGGTTAGAGTTTTGGATTCTTATCTGGTGGTCTGCTGGTTCAATTCATCTCTTCTCCACAAAGCCAGCTGGGTGGCCTTGGGCTAGTCACAGCTTTTTTTCCGAGTTCTCACAGCCCCACCTGTTCCACAGGGTGTCTGTTGTGGGGAGAAGAGCAAAAGGTTTGTCAGACATCTTGAGTCACATTAAGGGTGTGAAAAATGGGTATAAAAGCCACCTCTTCTAAAAGCCAACTTATCTTATACTGTACCAGTCAGGTAGGTGTGAAAAGGCCCAGGGTGTGTGTACATCAGGCTTATTGACATATAACTGGGGATTTGACCAAATTTGTTGTTTGCTGCCCAGTGTAACAATATTTCTGCTTTCAAGATGTCCTTAAATCTCATCTTCTAAAATAGACCCTTATTTGCTCTCTCTAAGATTTATTTGTGGATACATATTTCATCTTATACTTTCACAGTTCGCTTTTTATTTCTGATTGAAAATGGCTTTTTTTTGCCATGAAAGCTCATGACGCAATATGTCAGAAGCCTTTAAGGTGCCTTAGGCTCTTCAGTATCTTGAAATAGCTCAGGTTCTTGGTTCTTTCTGCTGGAAAAAAAGGACATTTTTTTAGAAGAGAAATGCCAATATATATTAAGGCAGACTTTAATGATGTGTAGGAAGACAGCAAGAACGGCCAATGTCTAAATCACTGATTCTCTGTTGAAGGAAGGATATGGCCAGTTGTTTGCAACTGAGCATTTTCACCTCTCACCCTTCCTCCTGAGCCACTGACTTGAGGAAGCCCTTCCATTTTTTGTGACAGTACTGAAAGAATGATGAGCAGAAGGTTAAAAGCCTTTGAGATCACCTTTGAAGAGTTAAGAATACAGTATATGCGAAGGGACAGTATAATAAATAACATCGTGAATGTGACTTTCAGATTGTACGACTGATCATCATAAAGTGGAGTGAGATGGGGAGATTTTATTCCCAGGTGGTCTACAGCTTTCATATTTCAGAGTTCCCATGACCTTGTGCATTTGATTACCATGTCCGTTTGTGCTGATCAGAGGTAAGCCAGGTATGTACCATAGATATCCTCAGGGAATAAGGGAAGTGACAGCTGCAGGGAAGAAGAATGTCTTCAAATGTGAAGATAGGAGAAACTTTAGTTCAACACTCTTCCCATCTGCATGAATGAGAGGTAGAAAAGGGTGCTAGATATAACATTTCATTGTCCTTTAGCAATGTCTTTATTTTGTGGCTTTTTCCTTCTGGCTCATTTCAAACATGTTTGTGGAGGTTATGAAAGGAAATCAACAAGCTATTCCTCTCTCAAATTGTTTTAGAATTCCAGACTTAGTATTTGTCCTTTTTTTCTGCTTTGTATCGAAATAGTTTCTCCGGGTGCCGCCAGACACGCCCCTTGTTCTGCCTTAAATGCAAAGCTCGTTTTGGCTCTCCAAACTGGAGGACCAGAAGCTTCAAATTTCCAGTGCAGCTGCTCCCTGTCAGGCCGCAGGAGTGCAGGAAATGCAGGTAGGTGTGCAGTAAAAAGATGCTGGTTATCCAGCATCTTTTTACTACACTGGCTGGAACTGAGGTGCAGAATGCAGTGTTCATACTGCAGGGGACAGGAACACTGAACTTGTTTTGCTGCTTCCAACCCAGTCTGGAGGCACCCTCTCTCTCTTTCTTCCTTCCTTTTTTCTTGAACAGTCTAGAGGAATGAGACATACAGTAGGGCCTTTTCATACTAGGTGTGCTGAGGAACTCTGGGGACACTCCCACACATGGCATCTGCAAAGTGGGAAGCTACTTCTATACCAGAAGTGACTCCCTGCTTGCTGAAGTATTCCCCACACGTATAGCGGTACAACTATACTAGTGGCTGGGATGAGACAGCCCAGCATGCTCCATTTGCACCTCTTCTGGTTGGAAAAGTTGTGAATGGAGCACATGACCAGTGGCCCTGGAACAGTTGTGGACTGTGTTGCTTGGTCACCATGGCAACAGCACCACCCTTGTGTGTTGGCACCATTGCTATGGTACTGCAATTGCCTCCTTAATGGAGGTGATTTGCATTTAGCTGTCATGTAGTTAAGCACTATTTTTTAATGGTTTGAGTGTCCTGAAGTGCAGATGCCCAAACAATTCCAGAACTTCACCCCCCTAGGACTGTTTCCCAGGGAAGGCACCATGTGGAAAGGCCCATATTTGGGATTCACTGTGATTTTATAAAGGTTCCAAGAATAAACCTAGCCACTATTATTAACATGTGCTCATTCTCCTAAATGAAACCAATTATTTTTATTTGTTAAGAATTATGTTGCCAGATTGCTTGGGGGTCATTTCATCATATTGGAAGGTGAGAAGGTAACCCTTTATATGGCATCATCCTTACTGGAATATGTGAGATGTGTACTTTTTTTTTTGTAATAATGAAAACAAGATTTTTTTTCTTTTTAACCTGCTGTTGGTTTTGGCATCCATGTTATTCTTATGCCATTGCTGATATGTCTTGTTTGCTCTTCATAGACTTTCCAGGTTTCTACATCTCATTGTAGTAAAGGGCAGTCAGAAGGCACTCAAGACATGCTTAAGTTCAAAACACCTTGTGAGGGCAACCTCAAAAAGGTAATGAGGACGTAATATCTCAGTGACTATCAGATTCATAGATGATACAACGTTGATGGCAGAAAATGAAGAAGAATTAAGGAGCCTCTTGATGAGGATAAAAGAGGAGAATACAAAACCTGGCTAGAAGCTCAACATTAAAAAACAAACAAAGATAAGATGATGTCATCTAGTCCCATCACATTTGGGCAAGTAGAGGGGGAAGAAATGGAAGTGGTGTCAGGTTTTATTTTCTTCAAATCAAAGTTCACTGCAGATGGTGACTATAGCTGTGAAATTAAAAACAAAACAAACAAAATTGGTTGCCCCTTGGCTATAGCAAACTTAGACAGCAAGTTAAGAAGCAGAGACATCACATTTTGGATAAAGGTCTATATAGTCAAAGGAAGGCTGAAAACTGAAGAATCAAAGCTTTTGAAGTCGGGTGCTGGAGAAGACTTTTGAGCATCCCTTGGACTGGAGGAAATCAAATCAATCAATGCTAAAGGAAATCAATCCTGACAGTCCATTGGAAGGACAAATACTGAAGCAGAAGCTTAATTACTTTGATCACATAATGAGAAGACAGGACTTGTTGGAAAATACCCTGATGCTGGGAAAGAGTGAAGACAAAAAAAATGAAGGGGATGGTGGGGAAGAAGAAGAAGAAGAAGAAGAAGAAGAAGAAGAAGAAGAAGAAGAAGAAGAAGAAGAAGAAGAAGAAGAAGAATTGGCTTTTCTACCTCACAGACTCAAAGTGGCTGACAAAGCATTTTATTCTCCCCACAACAGAACACCAAAGCCCCATCTTCACAGCATCGTTATCTCAAATTCAAAACAATTTGAGTCCTCACAGTTCAGACGGCAGTTCAGCTTAACATGCTTCTTCCGCGTTAAACCACATTATACCGATTTGAAATAAATCCTGATTTCAACAGCTCTCACTCCAGAACGTGCCCTTGATACGTGTTTCATTTTTTACTGTGTGGACAGTATCGTTTTCCGGGATGAGATTCTGTGTCCAGGCTGTCCCGCCCCCAATCGCACTGTAACCAATGGCTTGTCCGTATTCGAGGCACGTCATGTTTAGGATTCCCTCCCCCAATAGCTCGCTTCCAAAGAGTGATTCCATTGAAAGAATCCAATCTCAAAACAGCCACTACCTCCAAAGCTACACTGTAGCGATGTAGCTTATAACAATGTTGCAGTTTTGCACAGTTCTGAACTTTAAAAAGGAAAGGAAAGGGGAGTCCCCGAGGAACTTTCCCAGCCCACTCTCCCCGCTCTCCGAGTTCCCTCCTGGCCCCCGGGGGAAGAGCGAGCGAGGAGCCCCCTTCGCCCTCCCCCGCGGTGGGCATGCTGAGCTCACCCTCCTCTCGGCTCTCCTCCTTTTCCAGCGGCGGAGGAGCCCCAGGGCAAAGCTGCCCGCGCGGCAGCGCCAGAATGGATGGATGGATGGATGGATGGATGGCGCCGGAGCCGCCGGCGGGGGAGGCAGGGGCGGCCCGGGCTGCGAGCGCGCTCCAGCCAGCGGGGCGAAAAGCGCCGAGAATGCGGCGGCGGTGGCGGCAGCAGCGGTGGAGTTGGGCAAAGCGGAGGCGGGCACCGAGGAGCCCTAGGGCGAAGCTGCCTGCGCCGCAGAGCCAGGATGGGTGGATGGGTGGATGGATGGATGGATGGATGGATGGATGGATGGATGGATGGATGCTGCTGCTGGTGGTGGTGGGAAGGGGGAGGGGAGAGAACGGGAATCCCCGGCGGAGCATGGATGACGCAAAGTGGCGGCGGCTCTGCCACCGGGCAACGAGGAGTCCCAGGGCAAAGCCGCCCACGCCGCGCCAGGATGGATGGATGGATGGATGGATGGATGGATGGATGCTGCTGCTGCTGCTGGGAAGGGAAAGGGAGGGGAGAGAAGGGGACGGATCGGGCAGGGGATCCCCGGCGGAGCATGGATGACACAAAGGGAAGGGAGGGTGTGATCCTGGGAGGGAGGACCAATCACAGGGCACCATGACTGGCAATGGGTGGGAGCACAGGGCTATTGTGGGGATTACCAGGATTGATTCCGCGTTAAGGCTGCAACCGGAATGCCCTAGGAACCGGATCAATTTGCAAGTCGTGTAGACAGCTTTGTTCCGGGTCAGTTATTTCAAATTATTTAAATCGAAATAACGCATGCCATGAAGACGCAGCCCAAGTGAGTTAGGTGGGGTTGTGAGAGCTCACAAGGGAGCTGTGACTAGTCCAATGTCACCCAGCTGGCTTCATGGGGGTGGTGGTGAAATCAAACCTGGTATTCCCATATAAGAACCTAGCTCCTTAACCACTAGACCAGACTGGCTCACAGTTGTTATGGTGGATAGATGCTGTTATGGAAGCAACAATTATGAGCTTGGGCAAACTTTGAAGGACAGCAGAGAACAGAAAGGCTTGCTGTACTATGATGCATGAGGTCATGTAGATTTGGATATGACTTAATGACTTAACTATACCAACCAGTGTCTGAACAGGGGAGGAAACTAGAAGTAGAGAACGGAAATCAAATACTCTGGAACAGGCATGGATTTCTGAACAGTTGCACAAGCACTTCACTGTGCAAAGATTTATTGCAAGATTTTTTTTCCTTTTAGAGTTGGTAAAAACCTTGGTTAACTGGGACATTTTCATTATCCTAAACCATTTGGATGAGAAGACATCTACTGAGGTTTCAGCAGCCAGCTTTATTAACAAGATGTCTTTCTACCACGTCATTATAAATTTACAAGGTGTAATAAGGGAGCAGAACAAATATTTTCATAGTCCATTTCTTTTTTGGCTTTATCTACTGGATTTTAAAACAAACACAAAAAGGCTGATGTGCTAAATCTTTTTAAAATGTGTCAAGCATTAGCCATTAAAGAAGTGCTGAAGCAGGCCTTGAAAGGGAAGCCAGGACCTAGGAGAAGCATAATTTCCTTTTGTGGACAGCTTTTGGGGAAAAAAATTAAAGCACATCTTTTTATGATTAAATGGTTTTTATGAGTGTGTCTTCAGTTTTGATGATAAATAGATCTGCATACATTATGCAGGTCCCGGCAACGGTTAGACCTAAAAGTTCTTACATTATTTTTGCTGGGTAATATATACTCTACCACCACCAAAAGAGGTGGTAGTAGCAACCAACCTAAATAGCTTTAAGAAATTAGATAAATTCATGGAGGACAGATGTATCAATAGCTAATAGAAAAGATGCCTAGACATTGTCTCTAGGGTGGAGAGGCAGGCAGGATGCCCCTCAAGGCCTTCTGGAGGAAACTGAGAGCGAGTGAAGGTTTTATCTTCTTCTTGAGATGCCCAGAAGCAATTGGTGGGTCACTATGTAAGGCAAGATGCTGGATTAGGTGGTCTGTGGCCTGATCCAGCAAGGCTCCTCTTATGTTCTTTTTCTTAACATTTGATCACTAAGCCTAACTAGCTGCTTCTTTCTCATTAAGAACATCAATAGCATTCTTCTTCCAAGGTTGCATCCATTGGGAGTTAGGTGCCTACGTATATGGTTGTTCCAGAAGTTCTTCAGGCACATGTTCATGCTTCTACTGGCTCTGGAGCTGCCTCAGTCCTTGTAGGAGTTATGGTAATTTACTTCTTAAACCTACTGTACATTACTTTGTTTCCTTGTTGGGCTCTCCTTCAAAAGACCAGAATCATGGGTGAAAGTCAACCATTTTCTGGTCCTGTGGAGGACTAACAATGTTGGAAAGGTTCCTGCCACAGCTGCTGATTCTGCATTGTCTCCTGATGTACTCACTCCATTAGGTGCCCATAACCGTTGTACTGTGGGTGTGCCCCAAGTCTGCTACCTGATTAGTGAATGAAAACCTGTATGGAATAGAATAATAGCAGAAACAATCAAAACTCCAAAGTATTGGAGTATTGCAGTTGAAGTCCCTCTGGCCTATGCTGCTTGTGATATTGGATGCAGATGATTTCACATCCTCTGGCCTCAAGTGTTGCATGAGGTCTTTGTTCGTGATGCTCACACTTTGACATGTAGGAGGAATTGCTATCCACTTCCTCAAAAAATGAGGTTGTGGAATGATGTAGCAGCATCTTTCAACTGTTTAAACAAGAATTGGAAAGCACTGTCAGATCACTGTGCAACTACTTTTTGGAGGTTTCATTTCAAAACAGCCTACCAGCCACTTATATTGAATTAATGCCACTTGTAAACAACACTTGTAAACAAGGGCCAAGACACTGTGGTAATGGATACCCAGAGCAGGGAGAATATGACTGGGCAAGGGGCATGCTCAGAACAGCCAACTATGGCCCACCTACTGCCAGTCCATGTGATGGGATTCTGGCTGGGATTGTTATTATGAGAGGAATTCTGCTCTTAGCAGTTTTCTGCTAGCTGCTGTAAGACTGCAGCTGTATGGCTGGATGTTCAGTGACCCCTGCAACTTCTCATTCACCTCTAGCCCTGAGTTGTGGAACTGTCTGGATGGTACCGGAAGCTCTGTATACCTGCAGCCAAAGTTTCTATGAAGCCAGTCTTCCCTCTTGCTCTACAGTTTATCCAAAGTTTTGCAGAAGAGCAAGAGTGCTTTTTCATTCACTTAATTCCAAGTTTGTGTTTGTTGGCTCAGCAAGTCTAGGAAAATGATGTAAATATGTTACTTCTAAGATGGCAACGGGAACATTAATGAGCTGAGTTATCTGGACTCTGGAGCTTTGCTCCAATAGGTTGAACAATAACAATTTACTTTCGGAACACAAGCTGTGACAGGCTCTAACAGCGCACATAATTAGTTATATATCAAGGTAAAGTATGCATATACTATGATAACAATAATCATTTTCTGCCATAGATTCCATGCAGTAACACAGTGGAGAATTGGAGTATAAAACAGTCCCTCTGTCTTCATACCTAGTAATGATTTTCATGTATATGAAAGAGAAGAATATAAACAATAAGGTATATCTAAGTTATTAAAAATTGCTTCATAAATATAAAACTGATAAATATGTAAAATCTTAATGCCAGTGGCAGCGCACTTCTTTCTTTACTTGCACATCTTTACAGAAATAGTTACCTTCCTGCATTTTAATTTTAATTTGTCTGCTCATGTTTCACAGAGACAGTTCTATCTCCTTCTTTGGCTGTGGTCACACCTAAGGTTTAATCTAGTTTTAGTCCACTTTCAGAATGAGAGAGCACATCAGCAAAGTGAGCAGTAATTTTCTTTCCATATTATCTACCTCAAAGGTGAATTTTCTGAGTTATTTAAAACTGAAGGAAAACAAACTGTCATTTTGCTGATGTGTTCTCTCTCTCTGAAAGTGGACTAACATTGGATTAAACCTTAAGTGTGACCACAGCAGCCTCCTCCTACCTACCTACCAACCTCCTAGGGATGTGCATGAGTATTCTAAGCATTCAAAATCTGATTGAATTCATTTGAATGTGTAGATTTAAACTTGAATTGAATGTCTTCACATTTGAATCTAGACATTCAAATGCATTTTACATGTTCCGAAACATTCATTCAAGTGATTTGAATCATTCAAATGTACAGATACATATGTATTACGTACGTATTTGTACAAATATTATACTTGTCTGTATGCATTTGCGCTTATAATACTGGATAAAACGGGATGCATACGAAATGTGTACAGATATTTATAACACATACAAATATTGTCGACATTCATATCTTTAAATATGAATCTAACATTTGAACGAATAGATTCGAATGTAATGGATGCGAATCAGGATTTTTAGCTTTTGGATTTTAAACATTCGAATCAAATCAAATGTTTTGACATTCGATTCGGCTCAAATTTGAATGCAAAAAAACCTGTGCACACCCCTACTCCCTCCTTCTCCCTCCCTCCCTCCCTCCCTTCTTCCTTCCTTCCTTCCCTCCCTCCCTCCCTCCCTCTTCCCTCCCTCCCTCCCTTCTTCCTTCCTTCCTTCCCTCCCTCCCTCCTCCCTCTTCCCTCCCTCACCCATCCCTCCCTCCTTCTTCTTTCCCTCCTCCAATGAAAAATGGGGAGTTTTGAGAATTGGAAGATCAAGCCCTATGTATGTGCAAGAATAAAAGATATACAGTACTTTAATATCTTGTTTCATCCTTCAGCCATTACACCATCTCAGATTTAAATATCTCATTTTAAATTTCAGATTTGAAATGTCAGGAGGGCATTGATGCACCACAGGAAGGTAAATTAATGGGTAGCTTTATTCAATACTAGGTTCTGAAGGAGAAGTCTCTGTCTCCTCATCAAATTGATACTTGATGACTTACCTTGTTTCCCCTCAATGCTGGGCCGAAACTCTATGGCTATCCATACTTTTCTTGAAAGCTCATTGCCACACACTAGTAGAAATACACTCTGAAAACGACATGGCTCTCTTCAAGGCAGGAGTGATTCTTTGACAAGTCTGAATGATTCCTCATGATGCCCAAAAGGTAGCATACTTCCCCTGCAAGATGGAAATAAATAAATAAATAAATAAATAAATAAATAAATAAATAAATAAATAAATAAATAAATAAATAAATAAGCAAGCAAGCAAGCAAGCAAGCAAGCAAGCAAGCAAGCTACCTAAAGTGTGCAAAACATGTGATTAATCTGCATCTCAGACCTTCCTACAGATTAAAATTGAGCCACCTTGATATATAAAAGGAACACAGTTTTGCCAGTTGCTATATCCTGCCAGACATGCACAAATTTGATTTAGGGACTGTTTGCCAAAGTCATTTAGGGTACATCCCCATGTAGCTATTTTAGTCCTGGTTTAGTCATGTTTGGATTATTTTTTTGGGATTATTTTTAATCCAAATAGAGTGCCTGTCAATTAATCTGAATATAGCTGTCCCCATGCATAACAGGACTTTGAAATCCCCCTCCATGCAAACCCTGCCTGCAATAAAAGCAGCAAACCTTCCTCTTGACTCTCACTGAAGCCAGAAAGCTTAAATTAAAAGGTGGCAGTTTTTGTTTTTTTTAAAAAATTCTAAGTATGAGTATTTTCTCCTTTTACAAATCTCCTTCTTGGCACTCAAGCAGATCAGTGAAGGAGCAAGCACAGCACAATAAAATGTGTCTTTGCAAAGAAGTATTGCTTCCAAAATGTGTCTTTCTGATAATAAGTATCAAAAAAGATACAAATGTTTTCAGCAAAAATGTTTTAAAGGCAAGCAGCTCTCATCCCTTTTTGCCTTCTTTGAACGGGGTTCCAGCATTGCAAGCATGGCAAGGAAGTGGGGAATCTTTGTGTCTGTAAAAACCCACCCACAGCTGGCTGCCATTGGCCAGAAAACTAGACCTCCACCCCAAATAGCCTGGTACCATCCTCATCTGGGGGAAAATAAGCGAACTTGGCTCCAAAATGGGGACAGAGTCTTCTTTTCATCAGTACTTTTTTCTCCAGATTTCGGAAGGATAGACCTCATAAAATCTGGGGATTAGAAATTGCATGGGGATGCTGGGTGCTGAGTTCAGATTCTATTAGGATTAATTACATAAGTCACGGGGATGGTCTTTCCCGAATTCAGATTCAATTCAAATTAAAATTCACATAGGGATGCACCCACCGTATAGCACTAGGATGGACTTTGGAGAGCTTGCCACATGCCTTTTCTTTCTCTTTTGTGCCCACAGGGGGCTCCTGATGTCCCTGCCAAATTCTGTGCCAAATGGCTCTACCAGAGAGCTCATGCTGGCTAAGGAACAATAGTGCCAGATATCTAGGCACTATTTTTACTGCAAACTAAACAGCTGATCATGACAGCTGCCACAAAGCATTAGGGCAATCTGGCTATTCAGCTGTAATCCCGGTTGTTTTGTTTTTGCAAGGTCTGGAAGCTCCTTAACTAAGGCTTGCTGATAAAAAATAACATGCAATGCATGTTTCATATATTTCATTTTTAATGTCTTTATTGAATGTTATAACCTGCATGAGACCTTAGGGCAAAGGGTGGGATATAGCTATTTAGATAGATAGATAGATAGATAGATAGATAGATAGATAGATAGATAGATAGATAGATAGATAGATAGATAGATAGATAGATAGATAGATAGATAGATAGATAGATAGATAGATAGAGGAGAACTATTTTTGCCATGGTTTCAAAATCTTTACAACAATAATAAAAACATTTTAAAAAATGCACAGCCTCTCTTTGGGATTGAACAATTCTGTGAGCACCCATGTTGGTATTCATTTTATTCCATTACTCAGAAGTAGGTTATGCTGAGCTCCATTGAGCTTATTCTCTAATCAGCATGTTTAAGATAGTAGTCTACATACATTTTTTAAAAAAATCATACTGTGGTTATTTGAATAGATCATTGTGCTTTTCTTTGAAGTTATCGCTGCGCTGAGCTCACACTTAGGGAAGGTGCTAATTTCAGTGTGAAATCTGTGTGTCAACACAAGAAACAAGTTTCCACTGAGTGCTGATCCTGTAATTGGCCCTGTCAAAAAAGCGGTCAGATAGAGTAACAGGCACAAATTGAAGCTCTCAGCACGTGTTGATTGTGGAACCGGGTGCTTTCAATGAATACATTCATACATAAGAAATATATATTGGTCTGTTCTTCTGAGTTTGCGGCTACCACTGAACAAATTTGAAAGCAAGCTTCCCCTGAGGACAAATTTAAAAAATGCAGTTTCTTCTTTTTCTTCTTCCTGCGTTCACATGTTACTCCATTTGGGGTAATAAGGAAGATGAAAGTGTGGAGGTAAGAGAGAAAGGCGAAAGTAATGCAGCATCATTTCTTTCCTCCTCTTCCCATTTCTCTACTGATTTGCGAGAGAAAGGGACCCCAAAGAAATGTCAAGGTCAAACATTGCTTCCATCCATCCCTTCCGATAAATGGGGACAAAAACTCCCACTGGGATCAACAGGCCTTTTTATACAGCAAACTCATACTGAACCAACAATTTCATTGAACTATCAATCCCTGTGCAATTACTTATTTCATGGTGTAAGGAATGAACGAGGTCAGTGTGTTTGCAAAAACGTAAAAGACTGATAAGGATCCTTCAAAAGAGTAACAGGCCTGGGTTGGCCAACTTGAATTATATTGAACTGTTCTTATCTTGCCTTTACTGCGCATGTCAGAGAAATCTGATATGTACTTCTTACTTCGAAGGTGTTACCAGGAATATTGTAACTTCTGCAGGGTTAGATATAAAGGTCAGCCTGGAACGTGAGAGAATTCAAAGTTTGTCTTGATGGGGTTTCTGGAAAGCAGGCTTCCTATGCTGCAGCATACAAATTAAAGGAAATATTTTCTCTGACCCTTCTGCTTATTAAGAAATGAATATGGATAGTATTTGCTGATAGAGTAGCAACTTGCTTTCATAACAGTTTGGAATTTTCCAAAAATGGTCTGTCATAGTTTGTGACTGGCCATGTATTAATGTGGATTTTTTATTTTTATTTTTTGTTAAAGCTCTACTCAGTGTTCGAACCATGCCTTTCTGAAGTTCAGACCTACTAGTTTGGACCATGGAGAGGTGAGTACAGAAAATCCTTGTTTTGTTTTGTTTTTTTGTTTTTTCCAGGTTTGCACTGCTACAGGTGATTCTGCCTTTCTACTTAAGTGCAAAATCACAAAGTATCTACCTTTGTGCTGGAGTTCAAATATTGAAAGTTTTGTCTTTGTGCTCCAGTTCAAAAGTATAAATAGGAAGAATACTCAAGATTGACAGTTTGTGCTGAGACGTTTCCAACATGGGGTGCTGGATTTGTTGTTCCTTCCTGCAGATTGGGTAAGCTGTATCTTTTGGGTGTGTGTCCAGAACACACTTTATCACTGCTGTATTTACTTGCTTTGTGTTCCACCCAGATGTGGGCCTGCTTAATTACCCCTCCCTGAGGATGGACCGTGAGTTGTGTGTCCTGCTGACCTTGAAAAAGGTCCTTGTAACAGCTGGGAATATAGGAACATGTACTGATGTCCCTTGGATTTCAAATGATCTGATAAAGTGGTCCTTACCACTTCCAGGTGTTTCCAGCTCTAGCCACATGGGCTGCTACTGCTTGGATTACTTTACTTTCATTTGTAATAAAATAATTAAATTGTTCACAAGGTGATTTAGGACCCAGCAAGAGAAAAGAAATTGTTCTAGGCTGTGGTGCCCATGGGCTTGGTGTAAATAAGAGGAAGCGGAATATTTAGAATTGATGAAAGTGTAGTGAGCACACAACCATCTACACCAGTCAATGTGGGGTCATAGTGTTTTAAACTGAGAGCTAGAGAGGTAAGTGGAGAGAGATTTCCCCCCAGCAACAGCAGGGTGGGGGGATGGAAGTCTCAGGAGGAGCCGACCAATCAGGTGAAGGCTAGCAGAGCCAGAGCTTATATAAGCAAGAACCGCAAAACCGTTAGTTGTTCTATGCTTGGGACCCAGGGAGGGAGGTTAGGTGGATAACCTGTCTGGCAGCTGGGGTAGGCTCCAAGGTAGATCCAGGGATTCTAAGTAGGATTATCAGGGAAGGAAGGTACACGGGGAAACGTGCCCTGACCTGAAGAAAGCAATCCTCATAAGGCAGAATCCAAGAGCTAAGAGTTATAAGCTGATATGAACTCTGGTGTGGTGGCTAAGACAGAGAAAGTCAGATTGTTTGCCGTTGTTCATTGAAACTTACTGATTTAATACCAAGAAGTCTGTATACATTAAACTTGTTGTTTGTTTGATAAAAGAAGTTACAAAGCTATCTCTAATCCACCTCTTATTTTTTAGAATGCTCATGAGATGAAATACTGAGATGTGAACAATCTTATCTATAAATCATCTCTAAGCCACCTCTAAGCAGCTTAAGAGGTACTTTTTTAACTGCATGAGAATGCAACCATAGACCCTTCTAAAGCCTCAACCAACAGCGACACACACTGTATTCATCCAGTTAGATAAAACACATATGCACATGTGAAGGCGTCAGGTGACCCCAGAAGGGTCCCCAATAATGGTGCATGAGACCGGATTGTTCCAGGAAAGAATCAGCAATATTTATTACACTTTTACCTGCAGGGACGCACACCCAAAGGTGTAGCGTGCCCCTGATTTCAGCCAACAGTTTTTTATACAAAATTACAGATAGGTGTGTCTCTCCTTCATCATCAGATAAAAACACTCAAATTAATATGGTTCTTAATGCACAGTACCTGGGTGGGGACTGAGAAGGACAGGCTGTAGCTTCTGCCCTGCCCAGCCTCCTATACTCTGAAAACATAAGTTTCAAGAGATAAGGAACTTCTGACATAAGCAAAAGGGGAGCAAGAGAGAGATAATTGAAAACAGCTTTTATCCCTTCTTATTAGTTTTGCTTATGATCAATACATTGCAAGCATTTATATTATAATTCTTGCTCAAAGAAAAATACCTTTTCTGTCCTGTTAGTCTTGCTCCTAATTTGGACAGCCTCTCTTCTGTCACTTTGCTAGCCTTGAGTTTCTTGAAGCTAAAGTACCAAATATTTTACACCTCACTAACAATTAGTGCCTAGTCTTTGTCTGTGTTTAAAGATAAGGCACTTAAGAGGCGTTTTAGCTGTCTTGTAAGCGTATCCTACAAGACAGCGAAAGGGAGTTGCCAACAACTTTTTAGCTGTTAGATTATTCCCTATTAATGGTAGAGAATACCATTATATTTTTTTTTACTCTGATATTAAAGTTCTAACTTAACGCAAGCAGAGTATTACAGAAGCAAATTTGCATTAATTAAAGTTTCTTATTTCATCTTAATTCTTCTCCTAACCACACCCTGTTGCTAACTAGTTTTGTAAGTGTAAATTCTCTTCTCCTTTGCCTCCTTTGCCTGCCATCTATGGTCAAAAGATAAGATAAAGAACACAGGCAGGCAGGCGTTAACTTGGAGAATTCAGACTTTTTAGCCTGGAAATGTCAAACATTTATTCAAGCTGAAGTTTTACATTTAATAATAAGTGTAATTAATTTATTCACCCCTACACATGCACTCATGCTTGCACATATACATGTATGCACACACACACACGTCCACCCATGCAGTAAAATGTAGTACAGTACATCTAGTGCAATTCCAATAGAATAAAGAAATAAAATAACAGATAAGCTAATATTCACAAATACAAAGCCTACTGGACCATGGATTTTCCTTGGATTTCCAATTAGCTGTGCTGTATCTGTGGGATTTTAATCACCAGTCTAAAGATCCTGCAGACTTGGAGTACTGCCTCTGAATATATGCAAAATGCAAAACTGAGCTATCCTAGTAAGGGTATTCAATAAAGATGCCCTGTTTTGAACCAGCAATATGTCAGTTGTCCTTTCTGTTTTGCTTTTGTTCCACTGCACAATTCTACATCATAACATACTGTTAGTATTTTATGATTGAATAGAATTTTTAACCAGTCCTCTTTACACTTATATCTTGTAGAAGAACTAAATGTGAAAGTGACACTAATGTGACATATGAATTCCTGAAAGATATCAGAGCAACTGAATGCATTCTGAAAAAAACAACTAGAAATGAAAACAAAGGTAAATATTCAATCAGCCTGCCAGAACTAAGGAAAACTGTTTTCTGTTACTAAGTTTCCCATATTATTTGTTTTGTTATTGAAAACTCTGTTCTTTCTCCTTTTCTTACTTTTATGAATACTTAACCATGTGAAATGTTGTTCATTTCAAGGGTAATTCCTTTTGGCTTCATTGGGTTGCAGAAAGAACGAACTATTCCAGAGCTTAATTGGCAAAACTTGGTAACTGTACTTGCTCTATCAATTTTATCACTGCAAAAAAGCACTTTAATGATTTCTTTGTCTACATTTTTTTTTTGAAAAAGCACCATTCCTAGTAGAGCAAAGCTTAACAGAGCAAGACAATCAACCTGAATGAGGTCACACTTAAAAATGTTTTTAAAATAGGCCTCCTAGAAATGTAATGCTTTTAAAAATGTAAATTAAGCTTTAATCATCATAGCAATGGAGCTGAGTATTCCCAATGGAGAAATGAATATCAAGAGTTAAACATTAAATGTTGGTCTAAACTCTCAAAGCCCTATTCTGCAAAGATCCCTCTGAGTTTTAATATATGGTGTGGAACCCATTACTTTTAATGAAGTGATCTTAGCAGCTGAATGTTCAACTTAGCTCTCTATGGAAATGCCTACATACAAAAATCATCAAACCTATGTAAACCTGTATTATTAACTTTTAAGCACAGTCAGCATGACCAACATTGGTTTGAAGGTAGGAGAAATGTTAGTATTCTAAGCAGAATAAAGGCCTGAGTTCATGGCAACATAATGAACTAGATGGTTGGAAGATGTGAAAATTGTAGAGATAGAGAACTATGACCAATGTACAGTTTAGAGAATAAGGGGGGGATTCATACCTTCAGTTCCCTGGGAAATCATCTCAGGGAACTGAAGATGGGGAGTGGATTGGGCATCTGCACTTTGCAATGCCAAATCTATCCCAATTTTATCTGGAGTTTCACCAAGCTAAGTGCAGTCGCGTGTAGTTGAGCACATACAATGCAGCATGAAAGTTCCTTCAGATCTTACAAAAATAAAGGCTTATTTTTATTTGTTTACATTTTACTGACTCTCTGGTCTATTTTAAGCTGTGTATGTATTTATTTTATTTATAGAATTTATAGCCCACCCTTCACTCACAGCAGTGTGGGTTAAACAGTAAAACGATAAAATGTATATGAGTTAAAATATAATAAAAATATAATATAAAATACAATGCTCCTTCCTCTCCACTCCCACCTCCAGCAGTACTACAATAATCAAAGATCTGGGTGAAGAGATTTTTTTAAAAAAGAAAAATTGCCAAAGACATTTAGTGTTGGTGTTTTGTGGACCTCTGCTGAGAGGCTGTCCAAGCCTGGGGACTACCACAGAAAAGGGTCCCTCATGTGTCACAGCCCCTTGCACGTCTAAAGGTAGCAAAACTATAAGAAGGTCCTCACTTTGGATTTTAAGGCTCAGGATGGTCTGCCTGTATGTATTTAAAAGGATCAGTGTAAATCTAGTCAAAGGGGGAGGGAGATATAGGAGTTATTTAACTTTTCCAGGCACTATTGTGTTAATTTTGTCAGTTATCATGGAATACTTCAGACTTCTTTTATCAACTGGTTCTACTAGAAGCATCCTGTTTTAGGTTTCCTGTATGGATCCTTAGTATGGATTAAGTACATATGTAGACCTCATAGATCTTTACATAAATGTGGATGTATGAGGCCACCCCCACCCCCCGGGAATGCTTCATTTGCATTAGACAGAGTGTGAATCAGATTAAGGGAGGCCATGATTTGGATCAATTGTAAACCTGCTTAATCAAATCTACCAGTGGACCAGCACGGCCTTAATCTGCAACACGGGAGGTGTGCAGACAACATACCTTCCTTGTTCAGGACTGCTGGGTACACAAGAGAGCCAGGAGGGTGCAGCCATGATGCTTGCACAAGCTTCATGACTGCTGCATGGGCTGATCTGGATTAGTGCTGATCCAGTCTACACTTCCCTGCCATCTAGATCAGTGGTCCAAGCTATTTTTCCTTCCTTTACTACTGAATTTTTGTGGGCTAAGAACAAATCCTGTTGTCGCACATCTTTTTAGAGTTTTGCTAATCTCTGATAGATTGCTTTTGTGGTCTGCCACAGAAATAGTCTGTTTTAGTCTGATCGCATATGATAAAATACTGCCAAGAAATGCAAGTTAAGAGTCCAGATATATTCGGCAAAGATAACGGCATATGATTTCTTCTTATTGTTCATGATATTGTGTTACACATTTTATTGGCCTACATATCATTAGATCTCTACCATGGCCATTGATTCTGAAGCTTCTATATACCTAAAATCAGATGATGTAATAGCTAAATGCCACAGTAAGTGAGAATTTATTGAATGCTTCTTTTTATTTATTTATTTCTGGGTCATGTAATCTATTCTTTTTAAATGTGCCAAATGAATACAAAATGCTGTGTTGTATTTCAGACCTTCTTTTTGGCTTAATAGCTTAAGAAATGTAGTCTAATCACTACTACTAATTTTAACTAGAAGTGTTATGGGACATTATATTTGTTAACCTCTTAAAAATAACAGCAATAACAAAAGCTCCTAGGATTTGCTGAACCAGACAGAGAGTGTACTGGAGGCTATGCAGACTGTGGACAGAAAAATTGATTAGGGGTCAGGGGAGAGAAAGGATTTATCTAGGGTTCTGGGATACTGGAGATGGATTGAGGCAAAGAGGGTTCAGGGACTAGAAAACTGATTGGCAAGCCGGTGAGAAAATATAGGATGGATTGCTAGCAGAGATTTGATTGAAAGAGTGTTTATGGGATGAATGGATCAACAGCAGAGGATTGATGGTCTATTGAGTTTAAAGTTGCTGTAGTTGCTCTGTGGCATAGAACAGACAAATGGAGAAGAAACGGAGACATAAGGCAAACAGATGTGATACCTATAAGACATAAGAGAGGAGAGGAGAATAAAAATATTAAGCAACCTTTGTAAGTGGTGGTAGCTATTATGAATAGTAAAATACTGCTGTATTTTTTTAATCTGGGAGAATATAAATAAGAACTTGATAAATGGATCTTAGAAAAGCCACATTGGGATGACTATCATGGGCATAGCAGTTAAGGAAAGCAAAAACCGGAGTGGAAGACTAATGTGGACATAGGCAGTATGGATAGGAAGTGCAAGCAATAAATGGAAATATTTTTCATCTGCTAAAAAAAAGATTTGGTCGTCCATAAATAGTAGAGCACTACAATATTCAGCAATATGTTTGCAAAGAATGGAGTTTCAATTTTCCTATGAACAGATGCTTAATTCTTCTCCTTCCCTCAGGTAGTTTATTCATAAGGACGCACAATAGCACTATATTTGAAGAATGTGGAATGTTCCATACAGGAATATGCAAATGTACTTACTATACAGAATTCTATACAAAATTGCACTACCCAGAAGGGAGTCAACTATATATCTTAGGTGAACCTCTTAGACACCCAAAGCAAAACATTTTACAAGAAAGGGTATTTTTATTACATGACACTGGCATCAGGTAACATTTCATGGGTATGCCTTAAGTCCTCTTCACTTATATTTTATCAGTACTGCATTTTAGTTTTGAGATTCTATGGCACTAAAGTGGTCACAAAGAGATTCAGGTTGGCTCTCCACTTACTGATTGATGTGTTTGCTTTTTGGGGGGCCATGGTCAAACCGAGGCCTCTTGTCTGTCTTAAGGACGGACTTCCTAGGCTCTTTTCAGTCTGGAATGACCTGTCCACACCTGCTGCTGCAGTCACCCCCTGTCCCCCAAGTCTTCATGGAAAAAATTGAGCTTATGCTGGTGAGGGGGTGGGGGCTGCTTGGCATGATGATAGGCATTGTGGGAGGACATCTTTATATCTTTGCTGAAAAAATTACATGGGTCATCATCAGTCTATGGAATTTACTACCAGAAGAGATAGTGATAGTAATCAGCCTGAATAGCTTTAAGAAAGGATTAGATAAATTCATGAAGGACTGGTGAGGTGTGTCAATGGCTACTAAAATCGATGCAGAGGTGCTGTCTCCAGGTTGGAGAAACAGGCAAGATGCCTCTGAAGGTTATTTGCAGGTAGTTGGGAGCAGCTGGAGATTTTGCCTTCTGCTTGAGAATGCCCAGAAACAACTGGTGGGTCCCAGTGTGAGACAGAATGCTGTACTAGATGGGCCGTGGCCTGATATAGTAGGGCTCCTCTTAAGTTCTTATATTCTTATCACATGAGAGCTTCTTATACTTACTCACACTTGTAAAATATGAGTGTCTCACAAGAAATGAGTAGAGATGGGTGAAAAATGTTTGTAATTTCTACAAATTGCGAAGGCTTGAAACTTCACATTAGAGTCAAATATTGGCTATACTTGAAGATTGACCTCATGCTACGTGAAAGTTTTTGTGCCTTTGTTCAAAGCTTTGGAGTTAATTCAGAGCAGAATCAGAGGTGTGACTGGTGACAGCAGCGATTTGAAGTGAATTCAGACCCTAACACATTGGAAGTGATTCCATTTGCGTGAATGCAAAGTTCTGTCCCATTTGGTTTGCTTTGCTGAAAAGAGAAACAAATGTGTGTGTGTGTGTGAATCCTGCACATCCCTAATCATGAGGGCAACTATACCTACACTGGCTGGTATACCAAACCAGCAGGAGCATGCTGCATGCTGATGCAGTCTTAGGGAGTCCTTGCTTAGAGTCTTCATTAGGGGTGGTTCCAGACACATTCTAAACTGCAAATCCCATTCACGGTCAAGATCATGCCGTCACATCATGCCCATGATTTTCTGTTGTCCCTCCAGAGCTTTCTAGCCAAGCTGTGCATTTTCCTTAATGTGAGAGAAAGAACTCTCCCTGCACAGTATTTGCTTGGAGCAATGTGTTCTGTCAATAAAGACAGAAGCACAAGAAGCACTAATGGGAACTTGCAAAACCAGGAAGTGCTGCTTGGAAAGTGATTGGTTCCAGGGACCATAATGTGACAGGGGTGAGGGCACGTGGACCCTGAAATCCCATTCCTCTGATGAGGAAACAATGAAGTCTATCATCTGTGAGGATGATCGACTTTCCCTTTGCACTAAAGATATACCATAGTATACTTAAGCTGCAGATTTTAAGTCTGCTGTCTGGAGGCAGCCTAGACCACACTAGTGTGCGGGAGGGAAGCTTGTAGGACCCTTGCTGGACTGGTATATTAGCCAGTGCAGGATTGCTCTAAGAAGAATGCTTATCCTACAACTGAAACCCATATTAGAAAAGGTCTCTTCTTGTTGGAAGTACCTTCCTATCACCACCATTGACAAGCATAATAGGGACTGTAGTGCAGCACACATCTGTACCATTTGATAATCCCATCTGCCTGTTATGCATTTGGGAAAGTGAAAATGTTATCAAGTCAAAGAAACAATGAATTGGTAGCAAATGCCCGAATAACACAACATAACATTATATCCAAAAATGCCTGGAAATTCATTGTTTTGGTGAACATCTTGTACTTTGGGGTTTGCTTTTTCAGTAGCTGAAAGATCCTTTTATTTTGAATTACACAACCTTTGTTTGGCAATTATAGCACACAGTTATAAAGAATTTCTTTTTTAAAAGTAAGCTTTTAATAAAATGAAAGAGACCAAACTAAATAAAAAACGGCAACAAATTACCCTTCTGTAACCGGTAACTCTAAATATTACATATGGGCATTCTTCTCTTAGGGGTATATTTTTTGACATGCTATTGACCATGCTGCAAAATGTACTGTCTGGGCTTGAGATAATGGATGTTCTTGTTTCCCTGAGAAATAATGTATTAAAAAGAAGTCCAAACATTTTATTGCATATAGTGTCAACAGGCTGTAAACAAATTGCCTGAGAGCTACAGAAAAAGCAATGTAGAATATAATAATTCAGTATTTTCCAATGACAAGCCTGGCACAATAGCAAGGTTAAGATTTTGAAGAGGGTTGCTACTCAAGAGGAATAAATGCAGTTGGATAATTTTATGTTTGGAACCATTAATGTGCTGAAAGATAGTTCAGAACAATATAAATATTGCTGTTCATAAAAGGAACACGTAGATAAATTCAATTGTTTCTATTATCTCAGAAACTTGCATTCTTTTGTTCTGTATGCCCGAGGTACCTGCACATCTTGGAACACAAAAGCTGCCTTGTATTTATCATTTTTTGAAAAGGAATAACCTGAAGTGAAACAGGTAATTGCTATAGTCAAGGGCACCTATATTTTCTTGTGTGGCATGGATTACAGAGCAGAAGACAATGCAAAGGTCTAAAATGATTTCATGCAACAGTGTCCTATAAAATATTTACAGTCATGTCTATGGTCGTCTGAGGTTCCAACACGCTAGTGTGGCACCTCAGATGACCCTGGAGCATCAGAAGAGGTGCAGATGTTTGTCGCTGGACCCTTCTGGTAAATAATTGGGTAAGGTTAGTAAAGGTGTGGGGTACAATTTCATGCTTCACACCTAGTGCATGATTAGGGAACAGTCTCCTCAAGGTACACATACTCTTCCACAGAAGTTTGCTAATTATACACTACAGGCTGTAATGTGAATACAGGCCCCTGTTCTCTTTTAACTTTATTTTTGGGAGGAACACCCAACAAACTTACCACTACACTATAAAACAATATTCTCTGTCTGTCAGGAACAGCCCACCCATAGAAACCTGTAGTACTTAGTGCCCTTTCAGCAATTACTTGCCTTTAATTTGCATCAGGGGGCTGCAATAGTCAGGGTTATGAAGTTTGCACAGACTTTGTGGCTGGACCCAGCACACTTCCAAGATCTAGGAACTCTGTGTGTGTGCTTTTCAGAGGTCTGCTGAATGCCTCTGCATGCCTCCCATGTTCTAGACCAGGGCTGTGCTGGTCTACTGGTCAATTCAATTCAATGGGCCTATCACAATCTAGATTAAAGCTTCACTTCATCAGAATCATGCTCTGTCTAATGCAGACAGAGCGAACCAACGGGGGGTGGGGGGGTGGCCTTATGGATCCACATTAACATGCAGATCTATGAAATCTAGAAGTGTACTGCATAGACACTTAATCCATATTAAGAATTTGTGCAGAATGGCTCTAAGGCTGTTTATGCACTTGCCCAAGCTATTCTATGCTAAGATATGATGCCTCAGTCTGGGATAGGCAATCCATCTCAAGGTGATGTATGTTGATGCTGAACTACAATAAGATTGTCCACATTCCAGACAGTTTGTCCTTCTCAGCATTCAAAGCTTCCAGTTGGAGCTTTTTTTTTTGGCCACATGGCTATAAGTGGCACATGGCATGGACCATGGGCTCTGGCTCTCTGCCTTCCCTCTGTGGTCCAGGATATTGGTATACTCAACTCATCAACTACTTTTAATTATTCCATGAATGGAGTGGGATATGTTACTATTTTTGGCCTCATATTCTACCCTGCAGTCTAGTCTGATGCAGCAGGATGCTCTAACAGGGAACGGGTACTCTGCTGGATGCCAGAGGCCTAGACCACTCTGTTGGCAACTCCAGTGGTTCGTGCAAAAGGGCCCAAGATAGTATGATATTCGGGGCAATTCTGATGATCCTATGTATTGGATCTGAGACTTTGGCCATGGTCACACCTTTACTTTAAACCTTCTTCAGTCCATCTTCAGGTCTGACTGCTCACACCTTTTCATTTCTATCAGTTTTATTTAGGAATGTGCATGAATATTTATAACATTTGAAATTCCTACGAATTTGGCCAAATTCAGACATTCAAATTTGAATCAAATGTTGGCACATTTGAAGATTGACATTTAAATTTGAATAAAATGTTTTGATACATTCATACAAAACTTCATATGAAGCTTTGTATGGGATTCATATGGTATTTCTATGCTATTCATGTGCATTCGTATGGGATTCATTCGTAAGGGATCAAACATGCATATCAAATATAAATCCTACCACATTCAAAGGGGATCTATTCATGCGTATCTCCACCCTCCATTTGGACTTTCCTGAATGAAAATTCCACAGATCAAATGGATACAAATGAAAAGGTGTAAGAGTCAGACCTGGAGATGGGTTGAGGAAGGATTAAAGTGAAGTTGTAATTCAGTAATTTCAAGTGGTTTTATGCACATATAGTACTGCTATGTACAAGCCCATCTCAATACTGATCTGAAATTATTTGTACTCAGAAACACTGTGCACTCCTATTTATGGAATCTGCAGTAACAAAGGGAAAGAGAGAGAGGTTTCTTGAAGGGCACTGAGTTATTTCTTCCTCCTTATTTGTTTTCTTTTAAAATAAGATTTCAAGCTATGTATGATGTGAAATAATATTACCGTTCAAATTATGATGAATTTCGACAGTCATAAATTGACTTTTTAAGGGCATAATCAACCTTCATGCAGGTTCATAAATGCGCACGGCCATTATAAAATGCTGTTTGTGATGGCATGCAGATATATGTTTAACAATGCAAATGCTATTGTTCTGCCATCAACTTTGAGAGCCAGGATCATTAATCTTAATCACAGAAAACTTTTACTACTTGTAATTAATGCAAGCTGTAATTTGAATTCAGATTTCAGTCAGATCTCTCCACTGCCATACATTTCAAAGTATGTTTGTACACTTGCCAGGACCAATATTGATTCTTCTACATGGGAATGAGCTGGCCCATGACTGACATAGGAATAATTTGTGTAGACCATGTGCATTAATCTTATTTAGAGAGTCCAGCTTAGCTGTTCAATGCAGAGAGCCTTTTTCTTGTGGCTTACCTTGAAACTCTGTTTAGCATAGACACTCATGCACCTAATTTATTACACACTTCAGCACAGGAGGAGAACAGCTGAATTTAGTGATCTGTGCATACAGTTTTATGTTAACAGTTCCAGTCAAATTACGGCAGGCACCCTGGTACTGTATTTCAGCTCCCTTGGAAGGGAGACATCCTCTGCAAAGATGGCAGCCATGCTAGTCAAAGGCCCCACACAGCTCCCAGGAATGTGGTGGTTTTTGAAATTCTTGTGGTTACAGAAAAAAAAATTGTCCACAACTGCAAAGTTTGCGACCGTGCCATTTTTCTGACAGACTGGCTTTGGTGAATGGATGGGCCAGGAAGTTGACTGGACACATTTCTGCACTTAGCCCTGGAGCACGCAAATAGTCAACATCTGGGCAGGTGCATCTACACTTGCAGGAGGTGTTTACAGCCTACAAGCAACCCCTGCCTGCCCAGAGATTGACTAATTGCATATTAGCTGTGGTGCACAAAACCGTGCCTGTCTGCCTATGCATCCTGGAGTGCCATCATAGCTCTGTCCACTGCACACCTTTGGAGGCTAAAGCAGATATCCATGCATGCACAGAGGTGCCGATGTGCATATATGGGCTTAGCTGGCACTGTCAGGCTAGCAAGGAATAATGATGTGTGTGTGGGTCAATATCGTCTGCTATCCCTTCCTAGTGGGTTATTTGGCTGCCATCTGGTGGCCTTAATAATATAAGGAAAGTGGTAAAGTCAACGGCTTGTCACAATATTATAAAATACAGAAACAATGAAATTGTCAAGAAAAGTCAAAATATTGTGGAAACCTGATATATAAGAAAGAAGTAAAAAGATTCAGGCTAAGGAAATCTTGTGCTTAAACCATTCTTTATTTGTTTTCAAAGTTATTTCTTCTGGCTTCATTTCTTTACTAAGAATTACATGCTACCATAATTATGCTTAAATCATATACTGTTTTGTGACATTATTTGATGGCAACTCGGCTTCAGGAGACCAGTTGTGACAGCCTGCATCTATCAAGACAAACTGCAAGTCACTGGGAAGGTATAAAGTGTCTCTCCTTGTTCCTTAAGTTTTACTATAAAGTTAGGGATGTCAAGAAGAACTTGTGGTCTGCAGTGCCTAACTCAAAAGAAGATGTAAGATTCTGCTTCTATTTCTTTCAAGAGTCTAATGAAATATTAGACTTCCTGGAGCAGGAGGGAAGGAAGGGAAATCAGTGCATATGATTATTGCTGCTGAATTGTTTTCTGGAATTAATAGACAGAAGACCCATGGACTGTGGTCACACCTTGTTGAAATAGTCCATCTTATTAAGAAGCCGGATTCAAAATGCACTAACTTCGATCACATGCAATACCTGATATTTCTTCCTCAGTTTGTCCTCAGTTTGGTTCACTATGTGCATACTGTTCTGATACTCCTTTCTGTGACTTTTTTAAGATCTCCACCTCCCTCCACCAAAGCAAAGTCAAATTCACGCAATATCCACTCACTATAGTGCTTTTCTGTCCCCTTTAGCCCTCTTTTCTGATCATATCCAAAAAATGAAAACAGATTAACACCCTATAATGGCTTGAGACCTGTAAAAATCAGGGCTCGGGAAAGTATGAATGAAGGTAGTAAAGTCCACAAATAAAAAAGATAGGACTAAAAAGAGGTGTGTAGTGGGGACTGAAGATGGACTGAAGACGGATTAAAGTGAAAGTTTGACCACAGCCACGGTAATTGATAATACTCAATATAACCTCATGTTCCCTTAAAAGACCCCAACAACTCAGGGCCTTTTTGCACTTAGGCAATGGGGATGGCCTGAAGCAGCTCTGAGCTGTACTAGGAGTGCTATGGTGCTCCTTGTGCAGCCCTGGATGCAGCTTTCACACTCCTGTGCAAAGGCTGTGTGGGGGTATGGTAGGGCAGTTGTGGCTGCACAGTCACATGCTGTATCACCTGACTGCCATAGCAATGGCCATCTGTGCATGGCTGTTGCTGAGGCAAGGCAGACACTGACAGACAGCATTATTCGCACTTACCCTGCTGCAGGATAAGATCATGGTAGGTTTGGGACCGATATGGTGTTCACGGTCCAAATGTTGGCCTCCATCCCTGATCTTAACTTCCCTGGGACAATGGTCCAGGGAAGTTAAGTGTGAATAAGCCCTCACTCTCTTGGTTTTCTTTGGTAACTGACTGTGGTAGTCTTGACACTTCCATCCAAGACTTTGAGGATTTGGACCCCAGAAAAGGTAGCCATCCTGATTTTCTGGATGGCCTTGCCTTTGTGCAACTGAGTTTCTGGCGCATAATTTGATAGTGGAAGGTAGAATTAGCTCAAGTGTTTGCTGACAGGAGTGGGAAAACTGATGCTCTTCTGCTTCTCTTCTATGTGACCGTCCATTATATTGGTTGAGATCTAAGAGGGGGAAGAAAGAGACAAAGTGTGACTCTGAAGTTCTAACCAGCAAAAATGGAGGGGGAGAGAGAGAATCAAGGAGCTGAAGAAAAGACGAAGCAAATGCTACTTATCTGCATGTATGCATCTATTGGTATACATTATATTTTCTTTTAAAGCAGTTTTAGCACTGTAGGCTTTTGCACTGAATCCCAGAGTGAATGCCTCAGGCAGCTGGGGCACACAATATTTGTCTCACCACAGTTGTTGCTCATCAGGGGAACTCGCCTCTCAGCAACAATATTCCTGCCCAGGCCAATTTTTGGTGCAACAAAAAGCTATCCAGGCAGAAATTGGTCCCTCTGAATTACTCCTTCATCCCTATGCACACAGGGGAAAGAAAGTGACCTGCTCCACTGGAGGTGACCTCAGGATCATTCAACCAGGAATATCTGTGACCGTGGTTACATCTTTACTTTAAACCTTCTTGAGTCCATCTTCTGATTTCATTTCTATCTTATTTGTGGACTTTCTGCCATGGAAAGTCCAGATGGAGGGTGTAAAGTCCACAGATAAAATGGACGGAAATGAAAATGTGTGATCAGAAGATGAGCTGAAGAACATTTAAAGTTAAGGTTTGACCATGGCCAGTGAGTCAGATCAAGTGACAGTTGGGGTGTTAAGAAGGATTAGTAAGAGGTGTCCTACTACCTAGGCTTCCAGTTCATGGTCCACAAACTGGACAAACTGGTCCCTTCAATTGTTCTTCAGCTAATATCTTACCACTTTACATCTAAGTTCATTGAAATTCTGTTTCATCTAGAATATGTAGATCCAAAATTTTGGCTGGGGATGAATTCATCAGTTCCACTATTGACTTCAAAACTGGATAAAATATAAGGAACAATATATAAACAGGCATAGACTTCAGACTTAATTATCACTTCCAGGGGAAAAATGTGCAACTCGATTAACAATATTTATAGCCTGTGTGAATTTATTTTTAGACTTGTGATAACTTTATTTTAAATTAAAAGCATTATTTTCATTCTTCTCAGCTGAACGCAGCACATGCTGTGCAGAAAATTGGCTTATGACTCATACCTGTATTTGTAACTAAAGCAAACTGTTACTCAAATTTAAAGTGTAAGCCTTGGAAATCAACAAAGCCACATGTCACGTTTCCCTCAACTCTTCCCACAAGAGAGGCAGAAATATGGATTAGAATTAAATAAACTGCTTCTTTCCCCCTCAATCCTCTACTGAATTCATATGTTATTTAAAGACCAAGATGCTCAGGTGTAAATTGCTTCTCCTGCTGCTCTCCCTCTGAATTGCAATATCAGCAAGCATTTGCTTCCAGAATTTTCCAGCAACATTTACAGAAAGGGCACTAACTAGCTGATGGGTAGGAGAGTCAGATCAGACAAGGGGAAGTATTTCTTCACCCAGAGGCCATGTTTGTTAGGCATTGAAGCCAGTATAAGAAAATGTACAGATGTGAACAGAAGGCAAAAGGGTTAAGGAACGTAACTATCTGCGGCTGAAGGCAAAGTGTTCGAGGACAAATATGTGCTTGGATTATGTAAGATTGTGCAACACAAGCTTGTGCAACACACGGGAAGTGAGTCACCACCACATGATAAAAAGGTATAAATTGCCTGCACACTGCTGTGTGTGTGGGTTGCTGGTCGTGAGTTTGGTTGGAGAGTTGGATATGCGTGTATATCTTGTAAATGTAGCAACTTTAAGAATAAAACCTCTGAGGAGAGAGATTCTGCTTCAGTCTGTTTCTTACGCAGCGGGTAGGAGGAATTTCCTGATAAAACCGAACAGCCCCAAGGATGCCAGGAGTTCTCTAAGGCAACAGAGATTGCTTTGCCGGCCGCGTCTGCTTGATTTACACCAACAACGTTCCCATTACAAGCTTAAAACGGTTTCAAAACAGTTTTGATCCTCACAGTCCCCATGTCAGGTTGGTTTAACACTCTTTCAGCATGTTAAATCACCCCAAAGTGTTGTAAATGTTAACACTCATTTCAACAGGTCTCACTCCCTTTGGTGTGCTTGAAACGCTTTACATTTCTTGCTGTGGGAACAGTACAGTTTTAGTGGGATGAGAATGCATGTTTAGGGCTTCCCTCCCCCAATAGCTTGCTTCCAAAGATAGTGATTTCATTGTAAAAATCCACCCCTTACAGCAGTCATCACACTGTAGCAATCCACCCACTTCACACCTGATAACAATGTTGCAATTCTTCGCAATTCTGGAAGTTCTGACCTTTAGAAAGGGAAAGAAAGGAAAGCAGCTGCAGGTTCAGGGAGATGTGTGAATGTTTAATGTGTGAATGTGTGGCTGTGGAGGTAAGTGGGTGAAGGGGGCTTGAGTTGCCACTGCTGCTGTGTGCCCTGGGCAATGGGGAGAGGAGGGAAAAGAATCGCTGGCTGCCTAGTGCTGTTTTTCATCCATCCAGGCAAGCGGCAGCCACCCAGCTAGGCTCCATGAAGGAGTCCTTTATGGGTGGCGCATTCACGCCAGGAGGAAAAGGGCAGTGCAGCCCCGAAAAGCAGCTTTTAGAAAGTAGCCACTTGAGTCCCCCCTTGAGTCATGTACACCATGTACGATCCTCAGAATCGAGATCGAATGTGATTAAGTTGAAAGTAATGGGATCAGGCAAATTCATGTTAGCATCCGGTTCTATTATTTTGGTTTAGGAAAACCGTTTTAAGCTTGTAATGGGAACCAGGCCAGAAGGGCCTCAGTCTATGGAATTTGCTGCCAGAAGAGGTGGTAACAGCAACCAGCCTAGATGGCTTTAAGAAAGGGTTAGGCAAATTCATGGATGACAGATGTATCAATGGCTACAAGAATGGATGCCTAGGCACATCCTCCAGGCTAGGAAGACAAGAGTGCCTTTAGGCCATTTGCTGGGATTTGAGAGCAGGCAAAGGTTTTGCCCTTGTCTTCTGCTTGAGATGCTCATAAGCAAATGGTGGGCCACTGTGTGGTACAGGATGCTGGATTAGAAGGGCAGTGGTCCAATCAAGCAGGACTCTTCTTATCTCAAACTTGCTGCTCATGATATTGTGCTGCATAGCTAAGCTCACCATATTTTGGCTACTCAATTCAGTAGCATAAATTGAACGTACAGACTGACCTGATTTGAAAATCAAAGTAATTTGCATATCATACAAATGAAGTCCTGTTGTGGAAAATAGGATACCTGTCAATATTCCAGAATTAAGCACATGTTACAGTAAATGAACTATCTATTATTAAAATGTGATTTTCCCACCTCTCCTCAGGTAGACTTTCTTCAGTCATCCTAACTGGAGAGAGCTCGTACTTGGCTTGGCATAAGTGTGGTTTTGGGTACCTGCCTAGTGACCAAGCCATAGCTTGACTACATAAATAATCACAGGTGCAGCTCTTTTTAATGGCTCACTAGCACTAAAAAGCCAAAATAGCATATATATATATATTTAAAAAGGTCTGGAGTACAGATCCTTGTCAAGCTGAATGATTTTGGTAAGGATCTTAAAACTGCCATAAAATAAAGATTAAAAAGTCCTGTAGACATCATGATACCTTGACATAAAACTTGAAACTGGGGCACAGTTTTATGGTTCACAGGAGTCTTCTTATGTCCACTTATGCCCACTAGAGGCACGGATTCTCTCTAGAGTTACATCTTGCCTAGCATAATGTGTTCCTGTGATATGTACAGCTGTGAAAACTGGATCTAAGGAAAGAGCATGACAAAATAGCTGATTTAAATTTTGTGTCTGATGGTTACTAAGAATACCTTGGACTGCAAAAATCCATTAGTCCTGGCAGAAGTGTAAGTGAATGGAGTGTCAAAGAGATTACTAGAATATCCTTAGAAGAACTGCAAGATCTTAGTAAAAACAAGTCAGGGTTGCAAGTGACAGTCCATACACTCACAGGAGTCAAAGGCCATGCCTTTAACTTTTCAAGATGCTGGGGTGACAATTTAGTCATTTCAGTCTTGCCAAAGCAGCAGGCCATCTCTTCTGCTTCTAGCTCAGGTATCTTTATGGCCCGATTCCCATTACAAGCTTAAAACAGTTTTCCTAAACCAAAATAATAGAACCAGATGCTAACACGAATTTGCCTGATCACATTACCCATATTTTCCGGCGTATAAGACGACTGGGCATATAAGACGACCCCCAACTTTCCATTTAAAATATAGAGTTTGTGATATACTCACCATATAAGAAGATGACACCCGGCGTATAAGACGACCCCTGACTTTTGAGAAGATTTTCCTGGGTTAAAAAGTAGTCTTATACGCCAGAAAATACAGTACTTTCAACTTAATCGCATTCAATCCGGATTCTGAGGATTGTACAAGGCGTACGTGACTCAAGGGGGGGGGCTCAAGTGGCTACTTTCTAAAAGCCATTTTTTAGGGCTGCCCTGCCCTCTTCCTCCTGGCGTGAATGCGCCACCCACAAGGGACCCCTTCACGGAGCCTAGCTGGGTGGCTGCTGCTTGCCAGGATCGATGAAAAACGGCACCGGGCAGCCAGCGATTCTTTCCCCTCCTCTCCCCATTGCCCAGGGCACACAGCAACAGCGGCAACTCAAGCCCCCTTCGCCCGCTCACTCCACAGTCACACCTTAAACATTCACACATCTCACCGAAACTTCAGCTGCTTTCCCCCCTTTTCCCTTTCTAAAGGTCAGAACTTTCAAAGAGCCAGAATTGCGAAGAATTGCAACATTGTTATCAGGCGTAAAGTGGGTGGATTGCTACAGTGTAACGACTGCTGTAAGGGGTGGATTTTTACAATAAAATCACTATCTTTGGAAGCAAGCTATTGGGGGAGGGAAGCCCTAAACATGCATTCTCATCCCACTAAAACTGTACTGTTCCCACAGCAAGAAATGTAAAGCGTTTCAAGCACACCAAAGGGAGCGAGACCTGTTGAAATGAGTGTTAACATTTACAACGCTTTGGGGTGATTTAACATGCCAAAAGAGTGTTAAGCCAACCTGACATGGGGACTGTGAGGATCAAAACTGTTTTGAAACCGTTTTAAGCTTGTAATGGGAACGTGGCCTATAAGTAGCAATACCTGGGCTCAGAGGCTGAGTTTGGAACCTCCTCTGGAGTCAGCGTCTATATACAGGTGGTTCCCTTCACGTTATTTCACCATGTATTGACCAACTGTGGTGAGATGTCTAAAGGGGTCAGGTTGTGAGGTAGGACCACATCGTTCCCCCCACCCTGGCCCTAGGATTCACTTGTCATACCTTGGGAGCATGAGCATTGTCTTTCATTGTCTCTCCAAGTATCTATGATCAGCTAAGCATTTCTTAGCTATGGAAACCCAGAGAAAGTAAAAGTGAAAGATGCACATGAGAAAATAATATAGCAGTGAGCATATCCTATTGGTATAGGAGGGCTTTAAAAATAGATGCCCATAGTAGTATGCATCCAAAAAGACTTGGCTATATGGCTACTATATCAAAGCTGGACTCTACACCTCCAATGACCTAAAGACCCAGGCCACTTCTCAGCTTGACTTAAGGTACCTCCAGATGGCAAGAAATAATTGTGGGATCTAAAGAGAATCCTGCCATTATGAGCCAGTTTGGTCTAGTGCAGCAGTTCTCAACCTTCCTAATGCCGTGACCCCTTAATGGAGTTCCTCATGTTGTGGGGACCCCCAACCACGGGGGCGGAGCAGCTGGGAGGTGGGAGGGAAGGGCAGCGGGAGGCTCGTTGCGACCCCTCTGAAAGGGTAATTCGACCCCCAAAAGGGTCCCGACCCCCAGGTTGAGAACCACTGGTCTAGTGGGTAGAGAGAGGGACTCTTATCTGGGAATACTGGGTTTGATTCCCCCCTCCTCCATTAAGCCAGCTGGGTGGCATTGAGCAAGCCACAGCTCTCTTTCTGAGCTCTCACAGCCTTGCCTACCTCACAGGGTGTCTGTTGTGGGGAGAAGAGCAGAAGGTTTGTGAGCCATTTTGAGTGGGTGAGAAAAGTGGGTTAGAAAAGCCAACTCTTCTTCTTCTTCTTCTTCTTGCCACCATTTGCCTTCATGTCAGGCACTGGGGGCAACTGTGGAATGACCTGTGTTTGTGCTGGCATTTTCATTATAGTCCCTCTTAGCTATCTGGAAGCCAATCAAGTGTCTGTCCATTTCCCTTTGTTGCCTTTGATATTCTTGGTGGACTTCCAAGTATCTACAGGTGGGATTAAAACAAAATGACCAGATAAGTATCACTATTATGGAAAATCCAATATCGTTGCTGGATTTCCCCTAATAGCAATATTATGGGATATCACCTCAGTATTTTGCTAGTATATAGAGAATGCTTCATTTCTATCTGGCATTCTGATTTTAGTTCCTGAGAATTATGGATTTCAGTTCTTATCTGAAGGCACCCTTAGAAAAAGGATGTCTTTATTTAATAGTTTTATAAAAGAACACTTTTATATAGATCTTGCAACATAGCCATAATCACATAAATGGGAAAGGTGCAACCTTACAACTGTCCTTCCTTCTTGTTTATCATTGCTTTTATGTCATTATCCAAGTACTATTTTTCAGATGATTTTTCCACTGATGTTTAATAGGGGATAAATTAAGTCACATTTGCAAGCCACATTCAGGGCTTATATTTCCACATATGGTAACCCTGTCAAAAACCCAAAGACATAAAACCATATCTAGGAAATTATAGATCATTCCATGCTTCTGAAATTGCTGTACTATTTGGTTACTTGGACGTGAAAACTATATCTCATATTAGAAGCGGATTGACAGTAATATTGCTAACAACTGTGAAATTGCAGATAGTGGCACTCTGGGAAAATGGAAGACTTCCATTCAGGGACAGTGTGGAAAATTGTGGAAGAATCTGCTGATAAAATTTCAGCTAGGTCTGTTGGATCTCAAACCTAATCTTCAAATAATTTTAAATAAAAATGATTATTTTTCCAATCCTTTGTAAATTTAACTGAATCTCATTGTAAGCTGTTAGCAAGACAAAGACAAGATTAATAATATGCAGGCAACAGGATTTGTTATGCTTGTAACACAAAGACTTGTGTGGGAATTACAAATAAGAGTTCAGAATATCTAAGCTGGCAAAAGATTGTTATTGTGGCTTGGGGTACATCCATCTGGAAGCAAATTAATTGTTCACTGTAGGAACAAAGTAAGTTATTTTCACATAGTAACATTTTGTGCTGAGGAAAAAATCTGGATAAAATCAAGGAAAAGAATAAGCTGATTGTTTGATGATGATGATATCATATGGATAGGATTGCACAGGAACTCGAATAAGTGACCTTTGGCTATTTTTATTTTCACTTTCAGACCTTGTTATTGATTTAATAAGCTCATTTTTATTGGTTTTAATTGTTGCAGCTGCTCTGAGATCTTTGGGTACATGGCAGGATGAAAATACAACAAACTTCAGGAATGGACCTAGACCTAGACCAGTGGTTCTCAACCTGGGGGTCGGGACCCCTTTGGGGGTCGAACTACCCTTTCAGAGGGGTCGCGATGAGTCTCCCATTGCCCTTCCCTCCCACCTCCCAGCTACTTTGCCCCCATGGTTGGGGGTCTCTACAACATGAGGAACTCCATTAAGGGGTCGCAGCATTAGGAAGGTTGAGAACCGCTGACCTAGACCGTGTTCACACCTAGCCACTTTCAGAGCAGGAGAACGTGTCAGCAAAATGACTAGCTGTTTTCTTTCCAAGGGTGAATTTTCTGAGCTAGATAATGCTGATAAAACTTTGCTGATGCATTCTCTCACTCTGAAAGTGGACTGAAACTGGATTAAAACTTAGGTGTGAACACAACCCTAGTGACTGATGTTCTCTTGCAATGAGCTAAACATATAGGTGACTCTGAGACCACAACTGAATAACCCATTAGCAAGAGATAATTTTGATCCTCTGCTGTCATCTTTTTCTGGCTAGACAGTGCCACCTGTGATACTCTCTTTGTACATTTTAAGTTGTACACACATCTGGGAATCTGGAATGCCCAGATGTTCTTGCCTTCACCTCTGCACAAATGTGGACCCCTTGTTTTGGCCTTCATGTATGTGTGCTGGATGGAGACATCATGGCAGCTCCATCCAGAAGGTACATAGGCAACCTTTAAAAGTGCTATTGCTGGAAAACCAATGACCAGCAATAGGTTTTAGCTCCTTTGGGGTGGTGGTGGGAGAAATGGGTCTAGGATCAGGTTGCTTCAGACACTTGATGCAACCCCTGTCTGGATGCAGCCTCATTGAATATTCCTACAATTTCTGGGATTTGGGCAGGTATCTATCTTTCTTCTTTTCTTTGGGACTAGAAATCCTAATATCTTATGTCATTGGCAGCATCCTCATATGCCCAGGATCTCAGTTACAGCTCAGAGACTCCACAATGAAGGTGCTAGGGGTGATGAAAAACAATGAGGTCTAAAGTAACTCCTTTTTCCTTTGGATGTACTTCCAAACCACCATGGATGTATAATCAAAGTGGGAAGTGTAGTCCAAACAGAACCTCTCTCCAAAGTCTGTCCCCATCTTCGGCTGCAGACACACCTCACTTTTTACAAGAACTGAGATCATCCTAAGTCCTCAAGCGGACAGATTCCGAAGTGGGCATTTTTTTCCCCCAACGACTTTCCTGACTGGAGAGGGACTATCCTATAACTGGATCATCCCACCACTGTCTCTGTGAGAAATGAGGAGTGGATTTTGCTGAAGTTACCAGATGCTTGCTAACAGAAGGATACTTCCACTCCATGCTTGCATTTGTATATTTAAAACATTTTCACACTTCCTTTCATTAAAAGAGTTCTAGGGTGGACCACAAAATAGTGGAAAAGTGAAATAGTGGAACAGTGAAACACAATAAATCAACACAGTAAAAAAATAGTATCAAATTAGCACAATGAAAACTGCATAGAATTTTTATGAAATCTGTGATATACCGTATATGGTTGACTCCGGACTGAAATGTTTAAATTAGCACTTTGTTGAAAAATTGCTGTATACTTACTGCGCAGGGAAAACCGATCATCCCCACTAAAAGTCAACTCTGTAGTTCCCTCTTTGAGGAGGCATCGGAGCAATGAGAGTTTAGGTGGCGTGTGCTGTCATGTGGGTTGAGGCAGCCAATCAGTTTTTGAACTGCACTTCCTTGTTTAGTGACATTTCATCCATCCTTCTAATCATGCTGCCTGCATTTATATGATAATGTGATGCAACTATATAGTGCACAGCAAGAGTTCTTATTCTCGCACCAAGGTAGATGCTCTGTTAGGGTCTGAAGCTGCAGCATGATGATGAAAGATCAATCGTCATGTCTGATGCGATGATCAGGACTGCATATTCCCTTCACAGTATAGAATGTGTCTGAATGGACCCTGTCCAAATAAATAAATAAATAAATAAATAAATAAATAAATAAATAAATAAATAAATAAATAAATAAATAAATAAATAAATAAATAAATAAATAAATAAATAAATAAATAAATATGCATTTTCCCTTCCACTAACCCAATTACTTTCATCAGGAAGTCCCCCCTAATACACTTGCGCTCCCCATCCCACCACACCACACTGTTGCTCTAGCTGTCTTCTGGCTTTCTTTATTGCTTTTCACCTGGAGTCAAGCAAGCAGGAAAATATGCTCAGGCATGATGGTGTCTGTTGCTTTGGCTCTTTTTTTTTTTGTTCCAAGAATCCAACAAAAACATCTGTGATTACAGACATAAAATCCTCCAGACACCATCCAGATGAATCACTTGTGTGATACCCTTTACCCTTGCAGAGATGAATGTCCAAATCTTACAAGACAGTGGTCTGATTGTGACAAAAAAGTGACTGAAAATTCTGCTTTTCTCATATCATGTTCTTCCAGTTCAGCTGAGAAAACTAGAACATGGATGTACCCTGCTGGGTAGGTTCGGGTGATACCATGTTGTTCCATAAGTGTCCACTTGAAACTTCAGCCTACATGAGAACTAAACAATCAGTATAAATACTGATATCATTGAAAGGAGCTTCAGCATCATGGGGAATGTTCATTGGCTCAGTGGGGAGTTACATAACATTTTAGTAAAATTATTACCACAGGCCCAACATCAGGTGCAAATCCTCCAAATCTGCACTTGGCTGGAGGCCAGGAGGCATAAATAAAACAAAGGATTTTTCTGCACTAATCTGTGATCTGGTACACTGCACGCTGTAGTCCTATTCCCAAAATAACCATCTAGTCCAGGACACAATAGACCTTTTTGAAAAGGTCTAAGAGTGGTATAGTGGGTGCTAAATTGGTTTATTGGGGGACACAATTTGGTGTGGACTTTCATTCCTGACCATCAAGGCTATGAAGACTGCCTCCAAGGTTTTCATGAGCTTTGGGGTCTGTGTGGGGGTTGGACCACAACAGGCCGTGGCAATGTGTGCAGCCTTGTTCCAGGACATTTGAACTTCTCTGGCTAGTGGATTGGTCCAATAAGAATGGGTGACCTGGAATGGTCCACCAAACAGTAAATGTGGCAACAGCCAAAATGACTCTTTTGGTCTTCATGTTTACAATATTAACAAGAAAACTCAGGTGGGGACTTCTGGAAGAGTGATAATCCCCACAGAAGCTGACCTGTCCTTAAAATCCATCTGCTGCTTTTTAAAATTCTTTTATACTTTTATTGAAATAGCATGGACAGACTGGTCAATTTCCAGTTGATAAGAGAATGAAACAGGCCGTTTACTCTCACTGTTTTAGTTGTATGTGGAATATACAATACAAAAAGCTTACCTGGGAAAAGATGAGTGCATATACACAGACAATACCACTCTACTAAAAGAAAAGGAGATTTAAGGATCTTACCAGCCAGAGTCAAAGAACAGTTTGAGAAGATGGATTTAAATCTAAACCTTAAGAAGACAAAAATCATGTCAACAGAAACAATCACAAATTTCGACGTAGAGGGCAAAGTTCTTGGAACAGTTGATGACTCTTGTCTCCTGGGATCCGTAATTAATAATAAAGGGTCTAGCACTCAGGAAGTATGCTGAAATTTGGCACTGGCAAGACCAGCAATAAAAGGAGTAGAGAATATTTTTATGTGTCACGAAATCTCAATGAACGCAAAGATCTGATAACAGTAAGGAAGCATTGAAGCAGTCTGTTCTGTTCAGGAGCTGACAAAGTATTGGTGATACCTACTACAGCCATCCTCAGTATAGTGAGCTGTATGGCTATAAGTGTCCTACATATGGTGGTAGGGGAGAGATGGATAAGAATTGTATTGTCAAGGCAGGCTGATTCTATTTAGAAATGCTATTTGGAATCTATAATTATTTGAGTTTAATAAACCTTGGCTATGAGGTCTAACAGTACATAATGGTTGTATTCAGCAACTAATAGTTATGATCTACATACTTCTGATTGGTTAGTTGCCCCATAGGATCATCCCTATTCTCACTTACACAAGATGGAAGTTCTAGAAACAATGGTATGAAACTTCAAAAGAGTCACTACAGATTAGATATTAGAAAAATCGTCCTGACAGTGAAAGGATCAGTCAGTGGAATAGGTTGTCACAGGAGGTAGTGAGCTCTCCTTTGTTGGAGGTCTTCAAGCAGAGGCTGGACAGATGTCTGTCTGGGATGGCTTAGGAAATCCTGAATGCTGGGGTTTTTACTCATAACCCTAGAGGTCCCTTCCAACTCTATAATTCTATGATTCTATGAGTTTAGAGGCAGTCTACAAATTTAGAGAATGTCTTCAGATATATTTATGAACTATCGCTACACAACTCTGGATCCATTTGTTCACTGAGTGAGGTTCTCAGTTGCTTCCTGTGTCACTGCAGCTTATGTGTAGTAAATGCTACAGCATCATTATATATGTTTTGGATGCTTTGGGGAGGGATCATGATGTCATAGCCATGCCCCAAAGTTGATCAACATTGGCTGGGTCTTTTCATTTCTAGGTAATGTATGGATGTTATTTCTACTGAGCCCTACAAGTGATGGAAAATAAAAATGGTGTCAACAGTGGTAGTGGCACACCTGATATTCATCCAACATTTTTAATTCTACTTTGTTCACATTACCACCAACCATCTGTCTCAGCTGCTTTTACCTCAACTGGTTTAGCAGCAACATATCCTGTCCCTGGAATAACTGCAGCATGGGATTGTTCTGTTCGACATAATAAGAAGGAAAACCAAATCCCAGAGCAGGTGAACTGAAATTGGACTATAAAGCACTCTTCATTCTGCAACTGGCATTGTCATCACCCTAACTCACTTGAATGTTTACAGAGCAAAGTATCAAAGATGCTTTTTTATATTAGTAGGATAAAATATCCACAAGCAAGGTGCAGGTATAGCCACCAAGGCAATATACTGCCTGAATCCATGGGCATTATTGCTCACTGGAGGTCACTTTTTCACTCTAGATGTGATATTTCTCACCATAAACTCAGAACTTTAAGCTATATAAATATTATTATACCTTATAAATATGTCTTATTTGGATCTGAGAGTCTTTTAGAATCAATCTCTTTTTGTTGAGTTTACTGCATTAGCAGCCAGAGTTCTTCAGTTTCAACCTGAATATTGGTTTTTTTCTATTTGTAACTGCAAACAAAAAAAGGGGGGGAAGGGAAATATTATGTGCATAGTTCAGTTTATCATGTTATATATTATTAGAGAAGCAGACAGGGAAAGTCTATAGCCTTCTTTGCAAAGCAAATTATTTCATTTCTCTCTCTCTCTTCTTTCCTTTGTTCCTCTTAAGCCTTCATTGCATGACCCCTTTGGGACAGAGATTTATCAGTGGTGTGCAAAATAGCGTATAACTACCCTGAGATCTTAAAACAGAGTATGCTATAAATCTAAAATCAACAACAAACTTTGATATATGATTCTGACAGGGAGATTTGCATAGCCTAAAAGCTTCCATACTTCAAATTGATCGGCAGAGCAACACTATTTTCCCCTCTTCTGTGTTATGACACAAAATCCTTTTGAATATCTTATGCAGTTCAACAGCCTTTCTGCACAAAGCACACTGGAACACAGGAGCCAAACACAATTGGTTCTGACAGTGGAATCTAAAGCTAGATATCTGCAGCACTTATGACCTAGACCTTAATAATTATCATTAAGTGTTAACATAAACTATTGCTTAAAATGGTAATGGAGGGAAGCCTTTTTTTCCATTTTGACATTTGACTGATTGAGGCAGTCCTGTTATTCAGCCTGCTCGATACAATTTCACAGGTTTCTTACAGTCAGAGCCTTCAATTAATGCCAAAGGCTTCCTTCAATCTGCTTTTTAAACGGCACTAACCAAAAGAACAGCTTTGGACAGCTAACCTCTCACACTGCTGAAGGCTCTTTTCTCCTTCACCACTTTCTACCACCTCACAGTAAAAGGGCTGACCTTTTCTTAGCACCCAAAAACACTTCTGAGAATAAAAAAAGACCCTGGAAATTGTAAGTCTTGTGGGGTCCTTTATTGTAGATGTAAAGCTGGATAAAAAGGAGAAAGGATACAATTTAGAAGCACAGCGCGTCTCACTTTGAACTAATTCTAAGGCTGTTGGCTGAAGCTCACTTTGAAAGCTAGCAATCTCAAGGCATTTATTTCTCAATAGTTCTATTGAAATGAGTTCACCTGCTCTAAAGTACGTGGATTGAGCACTACATTTGCTTTCCTGAATTGCAATGATTCCTTTCCTCACCTGAGCAATAACCCTGTGCCTGTATGAAACAGTCTCTTTGAGAAGTGGGGAAAAGTGATAAAACTAGAAACGGTGTAGTATTGTGGTTAATGTATCCAGCTGGCGCTGTGGAGAGTCCCCTATTATGCAAGAGAATAATAAGCAGGAGAATGGCTGTAGATCAGTGATAAAGCAAAGTGTCTGGAGAGCAAAGGATCCTAGATTTGATCTAGAGCCTCTTCCTTGGAGGTTGGCAACAGCAGGCCAGTTCGGCATTTTTGCCAAGGAAATGTATAGATGTGCCCGCAGAGATGCCCAGGTGGTCAACTAGGAATCAACTAGATGGTACCCAATGACAACCATATATAAACCAGATATTTAATTATTTTTAAATAGTGAATTGTAGGAGAAAATGGGAACACACTGACATGGAAGAATGGAAAACACACAATTGTTCCAGATCAGAGCTCAGTATATACTGAATTTAATAAGTAACATTGGCCCTTTCTGCACTGGGCCTTATTCTGAATTATATTCTGGATTGTGTCCTGAATTATATCCACATGCTAATGTAAGCTAGAGCAGGCCCTGGATGGGACCAGCCATAGTCTATACCAATATGCAGATTGCAGGTCCCTATGGGGGAATACTATCCAGAATAAGACCCAGTGCAGAAAGGACCATTGAAAAGCATATATTTCACAATTTTCTGATTATTCCATGTTAGAGATGTCTGAAGAATTCAGTCCTTGTTAAGTCTGATTTGGTACCTCCTGGACAAATGGTCAAGAATGTAAGATAACAACATCCAATTTTTGGTCTTTGCTGTGATCTAGTCCTCCAAGGTTTTAAATACACAAATTTCAAACATATGTTTGGAACTAGAAGATGGTGTGATCAGCACAAGGCTCCTGTCCTGTGGCCACCATAAATGGAGATGCAGCAACAGTGGGTACCTTCTCCAGAGACCATGAGGCACCTCAGTCAGCAAGCGGAGATGCAGTCTAACTCTAGCCATAACCTTACTAGCCCTGCTGTTTCTATTATAAACCCCTGTTTCAGTTATCATTCTGTAATCATATCTCAATGAAGCCATTGCACGAGTGCTGTTCAGCTGCGGATGATAGGTGGGTTAAATTTTAAAAAATGCTTTAGGAATATTTAAAATATTGTAACTTTTAATTGTTGTGACCCATCCTGGGACCTTTTGGTGAAAGATGGGATATAAATTCCTAAATCTAATAAAACAAATTAATTAAATAATTGGCATTTTTATCCTCCAAAACTGTGAGGAACGAGGTATATATTTCACTCACATGGAAAGAAATCAACAGAATTGGTGCTAGGCAAGCTGAAATTAATACTGAAAAGGGCGAGAACATGTTTTTTTTTTTTTAAATTCACACATCTCACAGTGGCTTGAATTGAATTTCAGATGCTGCAGTGTTGCTTTTAGGGGTTTGGAGTACACCTTCCTATTGGACCAGCAAGCATACTAGGATGCAAGTTGTACATGCAAGCTTTTCTGTACACTGCCAGTGCAGAATTGATCTAAATATGCTCAGCTGATGTTGACCAGTAGAAAACCTTAGAAATAGAAACAAATGTGTTAAATATTTCAGGCAGCTTCACTTAATGGCATAGGACCTTTTTTTAAAAGAGGGACCTCCATAGGGAGAGCTCCATATCTTTTCAATGGAAGGAAGGAAGGAAGGTTGGTTTAAATCCTCCAAGTATGGCAAAAGCAAAGACACTTAGTTTAACTGCTTGTCTGACTGAGAGGAAATGGTGATCTCTGAGTGGTACTTGAAGTCCTTTTTTATATTATGGTTACACAAGACATTCATTAACTGGATCTTTCATTTCCCTCAAAATTAGCATGCTTACTCATGCTTCTAAAATTCTCCATGCTGTCCCTCAGGGTAAAAGAGACAGAATTATGTGTGATGTGTAAACAAGGATGAATTTAATCTTAGGCAAATCCACACATTGCAGTGCAAGTGAAGCTTAATTAGGATTATGAATGCACTGTTACAAGATGTGGTTTGACATCTTGCTTTTTTTTAAGTTGCACATGCTTTCCTAATTTTAGAAAAATGTCTTTCAACATTTTCTGCAGATTAAGAATGATAAAATATATCTAATAAGTATGTAAGTAAGAATTTGTACGAGATAGTTGATGAGACAGAAAGTCAGTGATGGGATCCAAGAAAGTTTCAGCTTTCTCTTCAATAAGCCAATTGTCTTTGCTAGAAATTTAGTGCCTGTTCACATCTAGCTTTCACAAATGGTTTCAGCCACTCACTGCACCACCACTGCCATTCCAGAGCATCTCAGAATTCACTTAAACTCCCTGTTTTTACTAGCCATGGACAAGTAAAACTTTGTCCACAGCTTCTTTTTTCAGTCCCCCCTCTTAATTATCATTTTTACAATATTACTTCCATCAAACAATACAACAAAATTATTCCAAACATATGTTTTCCTCATTCAATTCCTTCCTCAGTCTGCTAATCTAATTCTCACTGTTATATGAGCCTGAACTTTCTCCATGTCTTCTTTTATCCTTTCCAGTAGGGAGTCTTGTTCTTTAGCTTCATATAAACACTTCCATAAACCTTGTAGATTTTTCTTCACCCTCTCCCCCAAACAAAGAAGCCTTTGGTGCTTAAGAGTATCAGATTTAAATGCATCAGTCACATAATCTTGCCATTTTTCCCATTTCCACTGTGATTTATCCCTCCGATCCCCTGCAATACCATGTCAAAAGCTTGACCAGGAGCGGCTAGTGAGTTCCCGGTCAGCAATGTTCACATGCCCTTCCGGGTATAAAGCTGTGAGTGGTTGCGGCAATGTGGTTGCGGCTGAATGGCCGCAAGCTGTGTCCTGATCAGCATGGCAAAGTCCAGGCATACATAGGGTGTTTCTGTGGCCATTGTCATGGTAATCTGGCCTGCTCAAGCTGGGACATTCCAAGTGCTGATGATCAGCTTCAGGACTGTAACAGCAACTGAAGTGTGGATTATGCCCTCTGCACCTGATCTTTTCCTCACAGGATGGTATTATTATACCGTTCCAATTAGGGATGTGCACAAATGGGTGTTTTGTATTCAATTTGTAATGAATCGAATGTAAGAAAATTTGTATTCATTCAAATAGATCCCCTCTGAAAGCAGTAGGATTCTATATGATACAAATGTATTTGTATGAATTCGTATGGATATCTGATACGAACACATACATATCCCATATATATACAATACATATCCATACATATCTGATACTTATCCCGTAACATATCCACTCTGAAAGCATCAAAGCTGCCCAGAATCCACTTTGAATCTGCTGTTAATCCATGTTGAATGCACTCTGGATCCATTGCAGATGTGACTGGCACAGCCACTTTCCCACCTCCCAGGTTCACAAATGTTCCAAAACATTCATATGAATACAAATGTCAATGTAGGAATGTTGTAACATTCAATTTGTATACAAATATCTGAATTCATCTGAATTCGTACAAATATTGAATGTTAGAAATATTTGTGTACATCCCTAGTTCTAATATGTTAAGTTCAGACAGACTGATATCAAGTTTCTAACTTGAGAGAAACATCTTGCACATTTGATTCCCTGCACCGTTCTGACAGTTTTTCCATGGAAGCATGTGGAGCTAGTAGGGATGCGCTGAACTCATATTTATCAGACACTTAACAGAGGTTAGAGGCCAAGATACAAATCTTCAATACAAATTTGATTCAAATTTGCATATGAATCGCATACGAATCCCTTACAAACCCCTTACGAATCCATAAGGAAGCATTGTATGAATGTATCAAACATTCAATGCAAATTCAAATTGAATTCGAATGGCCAAATTTTGCCGAATTCATATGAATTTTGAATGTTATGAATATTTGTGCACATCCCTAGTGGCTGGAGCCAAGATATTAAAAGACACTTTCTCTTTAGGAGAAAAGCTATGACAAACCTGGACACCATATTAAAAAACCGAGTCATCACCTTGCTGTCAAAGGTCCATATAGTAAAAGCTATGATTATCCCAGTAGTATCATATAGCTGTGAGTCAGACCATAAGGAAGGATGAGCACTGAAGAACCAATGCTTTTGAACTGAGGTCCTGAAAGAACTTTTTAACAGTCTCTTGGACTGCAAGGAGGTCAAATCAGTCAATCCTAATGGAAATAAATCCTGACTGCTCACTGGAAGTACTAATACAGAAGCCAAAACTCAAATATTTTGCCCACATAATGAGAAGACTGGATCTACTAGAAAAGACCCTGAAGCTGGGAAAGATTGAAGGAGAAGGGGATGGTAGAGGATGAAATGGTTAGATATGATTATGGAAGCAATGAACAGATGCTTGAAAACAGTTTGGCCTGATGTGCTGTGGTCTATGGGGTCATGAGGAGCCAGACGTGACTAAATTGCTAAACCACAACCTTTACTGATTTTGTAATAAAGATTACTTCACCATGTGCATAAGCCTCATTTCAATATGCAATGAGCACACTCCTTTTGTGTGTGCTGAATGGTGATAAGAGTAGTAATCAACACTGGCTGGTAAGTGGAGAACTAACAAAACTGTCACTTCTGTCAACCAAATTCTTAGCTTCAAGGTGTGATTATCCAATTTGCATGTCTGTATGCAGCCTGTTACTTAACACTCAGCTCAAACCATTTGTTGTAACTGACATAGTATGTAGCAAACTGCAGAATCTACATCTAATGTCGAGAAGCGGAGCAGGTTACAGATTTCACAGAAAGGTGTTTATTTACTCCATTGCTATATGTCATTTCTGCACTCCATGGAGGCAAGGATGCTATGAGCATCCAATAAAATCCAGAAGTAGGATCACCCCTGTTTATCTCCGCATTCCCTTGTCAACTATATGTCAAAAACTGAGTCTTCCTACAGCCTTCATCAGTGACAATTGCATGTTGCTGACCACTTCCAGGTACTGTTCTGTCAGCTGGAAAATGAAACTCGGGATTCTGTCAGATTTCTTTTTTTTTTAAGGTGTGAAAATAAAACTTACTGATTACTTATCTTGGTGTCCCGGTGGTGTCTGTGGATAATCCTGCGACTGGAACTCTCTATATAGGCTGCCAAAGATGTGTAAATGCAGCCAAATATGTGAATAGCTAGAGGAGTTCCAGGCATGAGGCAATTATTTCCATTTGCAACTATGGCATAAGCCACATTAGGGCTCAAGTGCTTTAAAGAAAGTACTTGCAGCAGCCCTGCTTTTCCATATGCAGACCACTGCACCTGACCATGCAGTCTTTGCAGCCAGGGAGCATTTGTTGCCCTACTTCAATTTTTGCATCCAGATGGGACCATTTTCTCATATACCAGATATAGTTCCAGAAGCCAGCCATTTTCTAGGTTTGAGAAAACAAGGCTGTCTCTTTTGCCCTGAAGAATGCTGACAGGTAATTGTGTACTGGTGATCCAGGTTGGAAGAGTGAGAATGAGTGAGCAAGGGAGAATGCTTTCCCTTGTTTTATCACTTAAGTGCTGTTAACAGTATTTATATCACGCTGCTTGCTTTATGTATATGATGCTGTGTGGAACCTGCAGCCTTTGACTGCACCCACAGGGTCATTGGGGTGTCATGCCTATCTTTCTTGAAACCATGTTTGCTATATCTCTAGTGGTCAGCAGTGCACTGGAAGACATTTCAAGTATTTACAGTGGATTATAGACTTCAAAAATGAGCAACTAATATGTGTATAGCTTTTCTGATGTGCTTGTATTTGCTGGCTGCTGTTCTTTTCACTATGAGAAAAAATGCACAAATGAGCTCAGGAACTATTTTGTGTTCAAATTCACTTAAGAGGTTAGATAAATTGAATTCAAGTGCCATAAAAGCAGTATTTAATTAGCAGGAAAACATCTTGAAATATTTCTAAGTGTTATGGGCTCTTCTTCAGTTTGACCTATCAGACAAAAACTCCCCAGAAGCTTACAATTTGTTATCATACAAGAAATAAAATTGTTCATATTTGCCTCAGTGTAAATATTGAAAGTAGTGCAATGCATTTAGGTGTGTCTGCAGTACTAGCTTTGTCTAATTTATTGAATTTCAGTAATTGTAGAGTGACTGAAGCACCATCTATATGGGGGCTTAAGGTAAGCTTGGAGAACCCGGAGCTGCTTTGGTCAGGTGATGCCAGGGGGGGGGAGGCAGGTGTCTGGCACCATTTTTGGTCCTCCAAAGGGAATCTGGGTAATGCCCCTGTTGTCTCTGTAGGTCCTTAGCCATATGATGGAGGCTCAGTAGCCCTTATAGAGTTTCTCATGCCTCTATTTCTAAAGTGGAATGACATTTGGATGCAACAAAAAGAAAGGAGATACTTAGAAGGATTCTGCTGACCTACTGTTGATTGATCCTCACTGATCATGGTTGGTAACATCTTGCAAATAATAATTGATAGTCTGGCAAATGTTTTTGGGTCTTGAGGATGTGGACAACATGCTTGTGGCTGTCTGGATCCATGTACATATGAGATGAGTGAATGAGAAGAGAATGAAAAAGCCCAAACAAAAATGGACTCTGCACAATGCATGATAAAATGGCAATTTGGCACACGAGGCGAGGATTCTTTATGGATTGTGCAAAATCATTAAGCATGGCAATAAGATGTTCCCTTATTGTGCAAAATCACCAAGCTTGGCAATGTTTAGCATTAAGCATGTTCTCTCAAGGACCAACTGTTCAGCATAACAGAGCATGAATCAGTGAAGAGAATGTGAACCTATATGGATCAAAGGATGAGAAACTACATCAAACAAGGAAAAGAATGAGAAAACTGCAAGCCAAATGCCAACCGATAGATGAGTTATGTGAACAACAGTTGATAAAGAGGGAATTATAAAAGAACTATTTGCTGTGTATGGCATGCTTCAAATCAGTTGTAACAGAGTATCCATCACCTTTCAAGAGACTGATCAACTCTTGAGAAGGGCTGTGTAAGTATGTGCGCATGATTGTGTAAGTGAAAGGCCCTTGGTGCCAAGTATGTTATATGTTTATATGAAATAAAAGTTACATGAATAGTGCAAAACTCCAGATCTGGTAGTCTCTGTCTTATTGGTGCCTCTGTCCATGAGGATGCTTTTGCTTCTCTGGATTGCTCTCCATCTATAAAAGAACCTGGTCACACTGTGACACATTTTGCTTATTAGAGCTAGTCAAAAGAGATGACTACGTGGATCTGGAGAACATTAGATGCATCTTTGCATGAAGATGTAGTTTCTCCACACCTGAAAAAGGCCTCCCTGGACCCACAAATTTGTTCTAACTGACATCCAGAAGCTAATTCAGGAGAAGATTGTGCCTGTGCAATTACAGGCATTCCTAGGGCCTTTCTGCACTTCCCATCCCATCCAGGGGAAGGGAATAGTGCATGCAACCCCCCCCCCATGCATTCACAGATATAAAGGTACAGATGCATGTCTGGACACTGCCATCTTCTTCCCAGAAGTCAGAGTGAGTGCACTGTCACTGTGGCAATGGTAATGTGTCATGAACATGAACTCACGTTTGGGGTCATATGAGGTGCCAGCATGCTTGTGTGGCACCTCAGATTACCCACCCAGGACCATAGATGTGTGAAGAGCTTTACCAGACACAGCAATAGCCAACTCTGGTCAAAGTAAGTCTATGTGGGGAACGTGAAATCATTGTCCACAGGTAGCTTGTGTGTAGCATGCTCCTGCACAGAAGGGGTTGTTTCTGAGCTAGAAATGGCCACTTTAAGTGCAGATGCTCTGTCTGGGAGCATACTGCATACAAACTATGGGGTTAAGTGCAGAAAGGTCCGTTGATTATCTGGACCTATTTCAATTTGGCTTCAGGTCTAAGTTTGGGCAGAATCAGCCTTGGGAATGTAACACTGTTGATCCTGCCTGATCCTTCAGCAGCATTTGATCCTGTTATCTGCCTGGCAACTGAGCTTTGGTGTCCTCTAGAATACTATTTTATCTCAAAGGCTATTGAACATTGTGACACTGAGTACCTCAATTCTTCCCCCTTGCTTTTATTTTTTTGCTTTGCCTTCTTGTTTCGATTGGCCACCCAAGATCTCCTTCCAAGCTAGGGCAGCTTCTACTTCAGCCAGACGGGTGCCCCATGTCACAGGGCTCCCATTACCATTGCTCTTAGTAACAGCAAGGGATGCTAGCTCTGGCTGTGAGTGGGCTCTCAAGTGCTACACTTCTTGGCCTCATCCCCAAGCAATAAAAAGTCTGTTAAAAAGGTTCTTTTGCCTCTGAGCGCCCCCATGCCTGGCTTTTCTCTGAGCTTCCAGCAGCACCAAAGGAGGAAAATGCATGGTAAAAAGACTGCCCTTTAAAGAAGATTACCAGAGCACCTTTTGGAAGCCATGGATATTCTGAGCAACATTGTGCATGGAGACGCTCCATGGCAAAAGGGGTGGGGATTGGCAGCCAAGATCTCAAAAAAAAAAAAAAAGGCACCCTGGCTCTGCTTCTGTTGCCCGCCTGCACACACAGTCTTAAACATTCACACATCTCCCAGAACAGCAGCACCTTCCCTTCCTTTCCCTTTGTAAAGGTCAGAACTTTTAAAGAGCCAGAATTGCAGAGAATTGCAACATTGTTATCAGGTGTGAAGTGGGTGGATTGCTACAGTGTAACGGCTGCTATACGGGGTGGATTTTTACAGTGATGCAAATCACTATCTTTGGAAGCAAGCTCTGGATCCCAAAGTGATAAATGGCTTTGGTGGGTTTTGCAGGCAGGGGAGATGAACAGAGAACTTGTAAATAGGGATATTTTTCTTTTGGACTTGTCGGGGGTTGTCTCCCCGACACCCTATCAAGCAGAGAGGGGATGAGGAGAAAAAGATGTGGGCAAACAAAACACGCTTCCTTGGGGACAGTAGGTGCATTTAAAATGGGTGTTTTACCGAACCTCATGGGGACACTTATTCCAGAATTGAACGGCACTTTTAAAGTCCGCTGGAATAGAGGGACAGTAGAGGAAACGTAGATAGGCAAATAAGTCACTTGGGGATGCAGCCCTTGTCACTTAAGGAAACAATTTCTTTTACTGAGCTCTCTCACATCCATGCACACACACTCAAGCCTGACAAGCCTCTGAACAACCAAGGTGAAAGCTTTATTTATTACCACTCTTTGGAATATCAGGAACTTCAACCTGTGTACTAAGCTTAACTGAGACTTTTGTTGCAGGACTGTTCTCCAAGTTTTAAGGACTAATCTTCCCGATTTCTCCCCCCTTCAGGGCGAATCATTAGTCCAATTCCTTCCTGTCCTCCCACAGTTGGACCCAGGCAATGGAACCCCTTAACTGCCGTATTTTCCTCCTTTATCCTTACACTCTACTGTTCCTTCACTCTCATTGGTTCCTCTAGTGGATTAATTTACCCCTCCCATTGGGAATTCTTTTAACCACACCCCCAACTCCTAACTCTATGCTACCTACCTTTTCCCCACACTTACCACAAACATCTATATGAAGCCATTGGGAGAGGCCTTCAGGAGTTTTGATGTGAAGTGTCACCAGTATGCAGATTACACCCTGCTATATTTCTCTACTACATGAACCAATTAGCTGTTAGTCCAGATTCAAGGTTTTAGCACTATGAAGATGCTACATACTGTAAGTCTCATGTATAGAAGAATCCATAACTGATTCTTAATGAGATGGAAGAAAACTACAGTTGAATAGTATCTATAAATTTCTGAGACCAAAATTTTGTCAGCGTTTGCTGTTAGCTTCCATCTAGATTCATTTCAACCCTAAGATTTGACAGAAGAATATATTTTCAACAGCAAGCATTTTTGTAACAGGTATGTTCTTTTCTCTTTGGTCCTGAGAATTATCTCATGTTGCTACATTACAAGAAATACAGAACTCTGAAGGTCAACACAGATCTTATTGTACTAATGAGAATTGGCGTATTTCCTGCTAAGTTTCTGTTGAGTCTTTCCTCAGAGCCATCTAGTAATAGATGCTTGCTGAGGCATCTGACATATTGGGTTCATAAAATCTGGGTAATTATTCCTATTTATATTATGTGTTTAGGAGATGCCATCATTTTAAAAGTGTGCCTTATGGCTCTTCAAAGAAGTAGAATCATTTTGACAAATTGTATTCTGAAGTTGCTTTATAAGAAAACATTTAGATATTTTCCTGTAAAGTTATTATAGTTAAACTGTTTGTAGGGGAAGATCTCTTCTGTATTTGTGTAGGCTTGATGTTTCTCAGAGATTTGTCTTAAGTGCATTTTATCTTAACCAAGCAAACAATCAAATATATTTATCTTACATTTCCTCTTGCTAACTCAAAATTTTACTACAACATTGTATGAAGCTAAGAGAGGGAACTAACAAAAGGCTTCATAACTAAGTGTCATATATCTAGATCCAGAGACCACACTGTCTACAAAGCATATTTAATGTGTTCATTTACTCAAATATATCTAGATTACAAGTTGTGGGCATAGGGATAGGAAGGACTGTCTTTATTTTAATTAATCAAAATTAGAGTTTATAATAATAAGCTTCATAGAAATATAATATAATACAATATAGTATAATACTGACCAAATATTAAATATTAAAAACTCTTGTTAAAATTGTAATACAGGCCCTTTCTACTTTTGTGAATCTGCATCAAGGAGTTGTTAAGAACACATAGTCTACATGGGTGTAGAGTAGATCTGGATCAGAAGTGTGGTCTACATCCACACTAGCTCTCTTAAGCACACATTTGCTTTTCTAAAGCCCACCCAATGCAGATGCCTCTGCCTGTGGTTGATCTGGATCATGCTAATACAGATCTAGTTAATACAAATCTAGCTAATATGGATCTAGTTAATACAGGTTAACTGAGGTAAATGCAAAAAGGGTCACAGATTACTAGATTAATAATCAAACTATTGTTGAGCTGGGTTTCCACCTCCAATGTGGGTACACTGGAGGGGTATCATGACTGCCTGCTGGAAAGCATGCCTCCACATCTCCATTTGTAAGCCCAGAGGCGTCTCTTTCAGCAGCAGCTGGGAGTGCCTCCATTCAGGATCCACAACTTCACCGGGAGCAGCCTAGTTGCTCCCAGGCACAATGTTTGCACTTTCTTCCAGGTGCAAGCACTGCAAGGGGGCGGTGTGGTATAGCTGTAGTTGTGGTTGTACAACTGCGTGCTGCTTTGCAGTCTCCATGGCAATGTTGCAATATGCGCCAGATATTGTTATGGTCATTGCCATGGCAATCCTGCTGCCTTGGTTCCATGTTCCATCTTGATCCTCTGAGTTTCTGTGTTTCCTGACACCCGGAAAAAGAGCTGTTTTTGATCAGGGATTTAGAACTGTGGAGAGTTCAATTTTTAACTCCCTCTGCTGCCTTTCTGTTTGGCTTCTCTGAGCCTCAGACCAAGAACTCTCTTGTGCAATTGGTACCCAAGACTTTTGACTCTGCAAGAAAGACAGAGATCCTTGCTGAGAATGAGAAGCCTTCTCTCCCCACTTTCCCCTTCTGGTCTGTTGAAGTTCTCCACAGGAAAAACCTCTGATGGTGAGGCCCCACTTTTGAAGCTCCTGTTTGTTATTTTCTCCTTTAGTGCTATGGTTTGGTTCAGAGACACATTAGGAACACCTCTTGGGTGAAACCTTTTTTTGAAGTTTTTAATCTTCCCTTTTCTCCTGTTAATTAATACAGATTGCCTGACACTGTTGTCACCTGATTCTGACCAATTGCATTGATTGCTGTCTCCCCCACCCTGGTTTTTAGGCCTTTCTGCTGGGGTTTTAATAAAGTTTCTCATTTAAATTGAAGAATCCTTTGTTTTTGAGATATTTTGCGCTGCCTGCCTGTTGTGTTGTGGTTCATGTGATTCAATTTGTCATTTTTAAAACCAGTAGCTATGTGTGTCTTTGTCTCAGAGAGCTTTTCCCCAAACCTGAACACACTACTCCTGATAAGCTGCCCCTTGTAACATGACAGGGAAATTCTGGTTCCTGATAAGCTCTCTCTATCATGCTGGAGAGGAACTGATACTGTGGGGCAGGATCGATCCTTCCTCCTTTGTGCAAAAACAGAGACCTACAGCCAGGTGACTTTTCCTCTGACTCCAAAAGTGGCCCAGCCCCTGGACCATTTCTGTAGCTGGTGAACTGTTCCCAGTGTGTGACTCTGGTTTCTATATATTAATTTATTTATATCTTTATTGATTTTTAACAGCTTTTAATTTTCAGTTTTATGACTATAGGCTTAATATTGGCATTCCATTAAAGCTAGTTACTTGGTTTGTTTCACTGTTGCCTCTTCAAACTTGACAAGTGATGTACACCATGGTGGTAGAACTGTAAATCAAGCCTGCAAGATTTATTTTTCCATCAGAGTTATTTTTGGGAAAATATTTACTTTGACCATTGATTTGCTATATTATATGAGACAGAATGAAGAGAGAATGACTGAAATTACCATTAATAAATTCAATGATTTCAAGATATTATACTTTGACTCTCAACCAACACACAGGACCTGATAATAAAATAAGCAATATGGATTCTCTAGACAAACATTTTTTTAAAAAAAATAATTGATCTCAGCCTTATAAAGTGGTTTCTTTGTGCTAACTCTGACATGTTTACCCTGTTTATCCTCTTCAGTGTTATCTTTTTACACAGCAAAATGCAACACTAGAAATGTCAACAGATCTCCTGAAGGCAAGAAGTAAGACTCATTTCAATTTCAAACTACATTACTTCTGAATGAAATCAAACCTACTCTCACTTTTATTAATGCAAGCAACTCCTTGTGGAAAAATGCAGATTTTTAATAAGGCCATTTTCCATTTCATCACCAGGTATGTAAATCAGTTTCTGTGTGTCCACATTTATAGATGAATTAGTTTATATGAACGACTGCAGCAAGCTGTTACTGCTTATAGCTGATACAGCAATATCTCTTGGGCTGTTCTCTGGTACACAGTTTCCAATGCATGTATCATTGCTCCAACTGAGGGACCCGATGCATTTCAATAATCTCACATCATTCCTCATTATGGCATAGAAACCTGTGAGGATTTAGGATATCCTGGTAACATATAAAAGATGTTTGCCAATGTATTGATTTCCTCCTTTTTAAAAAATGAAACTTGATGAATATTGTAGAGAAGGTATCAAACATGCAAGGATCGTTTTCTATTTTATTTCCACTCCACAAAAATTTCTAGATAAACAAATACCACCACCACCCTTGAGAGTGAGTGGGATCAAATGATGCTTCAACAGGGATCTATAAGAATACCAGATTGTACAGAGAGACCCTTTACAGATCGGCTCATGATCTTTCTTTCTACAGAGGATAGATGTGCTCAAACTATTTCTGGGTACCAACAGCTCACGGCAAACTCCTGATGTACTTCTGTGCAAGTAATTCAGACAGTGCTGAAATTATGGAATAACAGGATATTGCCCTAGGCCCTGGTCACACCTTAAGTTTAGATGAAGGAGAAGAGTTGGCTTTTCTACCCCTTTTCTCACCCATTTAAGGGGACTCAAAGCAGCTGACAAAGCTCCTGTTCTTCTCCCCACACAGAACACCCTATAAGGTGGGTAGGGCTGTGAGAGTTCAGAAGAGAGCTGCGACTAGCCCAAGGTCACCCAGCTGGCTTCATGGGGGAGTGTGGAATCAAACCCAGCTTTCCCAGATAAGAATCCAGCTCCCTAACTACTAGACCAAACTGTTTAGGATGTTTAGGTTGTCCTCAGGTCATGTTACATTATTTTTATTCAGTTTGTTTTCCAAGCTGGCCTACCTCTGTTAGATCATTCTAACCAGAGTCCTCTTTTTCAGAGGATTCAGCCTGTCTTGGTATTACAGGCAGTCTTCACTTCCTCAGTGTGAGTGGGGGGACGGGCTAAAGGATGCTGAATTGTGCTGTGGTGAGTGGGTCCAGTCACCCATGGGGCACCTCCCCTTCTCTCCTCATTTTATGTGTATGATTCCTCTATCTTGGTTTTTTCCACAAGTTTATTATTTTTTAAAAAGTTAATTGCACAGAGAAGAAAAGCACATAAAAATGGAAGGGGGCATGGACCTGGGAGAGCAGGCTTCAAAAAGAACCCTCACCTCCCTTGAGTGACACAATGGAATCCAATAAGAAAGGAGATAGATTTGACACAGCAAAAGGGGTGGAGAGCCAAGAGTTGCATGAAGGAGGCTCAGGTTGATCACAGAGAAAGATGTGAGTGATGCAGCCCAGAGCAAGGATGATCTGAGGACTACCTATAATGATCTATGTGTGAACAGAGCTGGCATGACCTCAGTTTGAATTATTAATAAGACGTCCTGTCTCATAAAGGGGTGACCAGGGCCTTTGAGAATTAGTTTTACTGAAATTACAATAACCTGATATAATGGCTCTCTATTTAAGAACTGTAACAGGAGCGTCTTGATCACAGGTGGCAAAATAATGTACAACTACAAAATAATTACAGGGTTTTGACACTGTCTGGATACAGCTTAAGTTCCTTCAATATTCATCAGGTTGGTTACTATCAGAGAAGGGAGGGCTTGATTGGAAAAATGCATGTGTCTGTCCACAGATGAAGAAGCTTCATTTCAACTCACTTGCTCTTACTTACTTGTTCATTTATTGGCACTGTTTTCCCATCAGATATCCGAAGGTCTGAGGGCAAATTACATCAATAACAGAGCCTGAAAGTGGGGAGGATAAGTTGTTTTCTTATCCAGAGACCAGGGTAAATAGATGAATCTTCACTGTTCTTCTGAACATGTAAAGCGAAAGTGCCTGGCATACCTCAGGAAGGACCACCTAGGGGCCACCAGTGAGAAGCCCGTATCCCAGGTACCCACCCCTTTAGATACTAAAAGTTATAGTACAATCATTCACAATTGGCAAGCAGAGCTCAGGTGTAGTTTGAGTGATGTGTATGATGAACCATTCCATGAATCACCCCAAATCTGACTTTTTTATATATATAAAAAAGGTAGTGCTGATGAAAGAATATCAGTCTGGATGGAGTCCTTCTGTATTGCTGTTTGCTGCTTGTAACTTTCCAAATCAATGAAATTTTTGTGTGTACCTAAAGATCTATGCTAATTATTATTTTTCTACAGGATAATTACTTAGGGAAATGACAATATTATTATAAGATGCAGAAAGAGTGTATAATTTTAGCTTTGGTAGATAATATAGCGAACAAACACAGGTGTGTAACATTTTTAGATTAAAAACAAATTATAATCAGCTTAGAAATCCAGTATTTTCATTCCTCCTAGGCTTTTGAAACTTGCCACTGTAAACCACACGGTAATCTTTATTTTCTGAGCAGAGTGATTTACTAGAAGAGAAGGAGTATTATGCATGCTGAGATATGGCATTGGCATTATGTATGCCAAGGTATTGCAATAGCAGTCTCTGTGGACTAATTAAAATTGTGCGGAAGCAGAATTCTTGTTTATTTTGTGGGGCCGTAACTTGTGAGTAAGTCTTAAATAAATTATGTGTGCCTACTGTAGTGGATAAGGTAGAGAAAATGCTAATAGGCCTGCAATCAGGCTAATAAGGTAGATGTTCCAGGTCTATAATTCTACATTGATAAAGCCTTTTAGGAAGCAATGCGTTGAGAAAACACTGTCAGGCGGATGTGTTTATTTGAATATCTTCAAATTTAAAGCAGCATCAAAGTCCAGATCACTTTTCAAGGCTGCTGAATAGTATTTAGGAACATTCAATAGTACTAATTTGTGTCTATTATTTCTCTCTGCCACTCCAAGCAGCTCGGTAATTGAAATGCTGAATAACAGTTTGCCCTTGCTAAATTGTAATGATGCCCTTTATAATCCTCTCTTTAATGCAGTTCCTGAACTTTAGAAAGGTTGCTCACTGCCAAATGTCAGTTCGTTGGCAAGCAGTTGCAATAGAAGCCCTCTTGTTTTATTTTCCATTTATGCCAAATAAAATTGGCATTGTCTGGTGAACTTGCTAGTTGGGTGTCTCTGATTTACCAAGAGAAGGAAAGAAAAAGAAGAAAGCTTGCATTCTGGACCAAAGCAACCTCTTAAGCACCCAGCTAGTACAGAGGAAAATTCAGATGGCAGTCTTGGAGGTTTCAGTTTTAATGCATATTACTTTATGGGGTTAGGGTTAGAGTTTGTGGCAGAGAAGGCTAAGGCAATTTCTTACCTAAGGTAATAAAAAGATGGCATCACTGTCAATCTGGTTATAATATACAGGTGGGAGGTGTTTAAATTGCTGTCATTCTAGATACAGAACCCAACTGGACTGGCTGTAGAATCTTACTTCATCACTGGCAAAGGAATGGCAGCAGCTCTCATATGCAGAAGAGAGCAAGACATAGGTTGCGTTCAACGGACACACACAAAAAAGAAAGAAAGAAAGAAAGAAAGAAAGAAAGAAAGAAAGAAAAAGAAAGAAAGAAAAAGTAAGCAAAAGCAAAAACATTTCTGAGATATCTAGAGAAGGCTTAGAGATGAGATTGTGCACCCATAAGTATTCCCCTCCTCCCTCTCATGAACATTCTATGGCTGCCTCCAGACTAGAGGAATAAATCCTCAGTTTAACGTAAAAGTGCTGTATACTTACTGCTTAGCAACAATTGGGAGTCTTGACTCAAAAGGCAGCTCCATAGCTTTCCCATCCAAGCTGTGAGAACTGAGTCAGGTGGGTTGAGGCAGCCAATGAAATCTGAGCTGCCCTTCCTGCTCTTGTCTTGCTGTTCTGCCTTCACTAGAGGGAAACTTCAGATTTTGTTTGTACTGTGCAGTGAGTGTCCTTGATCTAGCATTAAGGTAAGTGCACAGTCCCGATCGGATAATACGACACCATGAAGATCCACTGATCATCGTGTGTGACACCTCGATTGTGAGTGTGCATTCTGCTGCACAGTATAGATGTTTCTGGACACAGCCTATGCTAGAAAAGGTCAATTAGAGTAGGCTTGGGAACACAAGGGCCACACACTGTCACTCTGAGACACCTCTGAGGTGTCCTGTTTGTTATCCTGAATACAGCCATCCTCTGACAGAAGCCCCTTCCCTTTCGCATCTGCCATCTCAGGCTCTATCTCCATGGGCTCTATGGAGATGCCCATAGCCTCTGAAGAAGGAACCCACTTCTGTGAGCCACTTTGGTCTTGGATTTAGAGTGTTGGATTCTTACCTGGAAGTCTCCTGGTTCAGTTCTGCACTCCTTCATGAAGCCAGCTAGTTGATCTTGGGCTAGTCACAGCTCTCACAGCCACACGTACCTCACAAGGTGTCTGTTGTGGGTAGAAGAATAGAAAGCTTTCTCAGCCACTTTGAGTCCCCTTAAATGGGTGAGAAAAGTTTAGTATAAAAACCAACTCTTCTTACGCACAGGGCATTCTGCATACAAATACATTCTCTTAATGTAACATTTCTACCCTTTTGATGTCCCTTCTTGAATTTAGTGTGATTCAGTGAAACCTAGTGCCAATGCAACCTACCTTCATAAGCTTTGTTTTAGAATGTTCCATCTCATAAAATAGGAGGAAATGTCTTTCTGAAGAATTGGCTTTTATACCCCACCTTTATCACCCTTTAAGGGGACTCAAAGTGGCTGACAAAGCTTTCTGTCCTTCTCTTCCCAACAGACACCCTGTGAGGTAGGTGGGGCTATGAGAGCTTGGAAAGAGAAGTGTGACTAACCCAAAGTCACCCAGCTGGCTTTGTGGAGGAGAGTGGAATCAAACCAGCAGACCACCAGATAAGAATCCAAAACTCTAACCACATGATGAAATTTTATATTTTTAAAATAATATGTTTTACTTGTTTTTGCTTACAATCTGAAATGAATGAACATGAAATGGAATATTTTGAGATTAAACAGACTGAACAATTAATAGAAAGTTGTTAACACTGGGATCCATGATAGCAAACCTAAGAATCTAGGCCGATTTCTCATTTCTCTTCATATCCGCTGGATGGGAAAGGAGTGTAATGACACAACATTAGGCTAGTCACTTATAGCCTAAGTTCTGTGTGATCGTTCACTCATCTGTGGCTGATCCCAGGGCTGATCCTCTTCAAGGAGCTGCCATTTTGGCTGTGGTGCCCTCCGTGATGGTGCATGAATCAGCAACATTGCCATGATGATGCTAATGCTCTGCTCACATGCAGTCACGTCGATGGTTGTCCCAGGTACCAGCATGCTTCAGTGGCACTTCAGATGACCCCGGAGCACCAGAAAAGATGTGTATGCTTGCTGTTGGATGCACAAGGTAAGTAATTACTAAAGGTTAGTAAACTGGGAAGGCTGGTGGATCCTGGAGGGTGTAACAGCCTCCTGAAGGTGTGGATGCTCTTCCCCAGAAGTTTCCTAACCATGCACTACTGGCTGTAGTGCAAATAGGCCCCTAGTGTTTTGGCACCAGAATGGATTAGAAATACTGACAAAACAAGAACAGTATACAGAATAGCTTAAAAATTAATTATTCATGGTGAAGAATCTGGTCTTCAAAATGATTTGGAGCAGTACTTAGAAAAAAAATCTATTTTGGGGCAAAGACTCTATGATCCTCAGCCATGGTTAGTATTTGGCCATTAACAAGAAAGACTTGTGAAAATTTGTTTTCTTAATTTACATAATTGTTGCACTCCTGTCTTCTCCCAGACATTATGATCATTTTTGCATTGGTCAGTATATTGGTTCATGGGGCATACTAGGTTCCTGCTATCAACATGCTCTTGTGCTAATAGGGGTCTTGTCCCCCATTAAAACACTCCATCCACATTGGATGGAGAAAAGGAGTAAGATACACAGTGCCAATATGGTGCCATATCAGTTGTAAAATAATGATCCTGAAATTTCAATTGCTCTGAATAGAGATGTGTTAAACTGGTTTCCTGATGATTCCTAAGACCCACACACCAATTCTGGATGCACCAAGTAAAACGGTGCATAACCTTGGTCCTATTATTTGCTGTGGTCAACAATGAAATTGGCATGTGAGTCACGGGGAATGGCAGGAAGGTCCCTTGTGAAGAATACAACGTTTGGAAGGTACTCTGGGAAGTTTTTGTTATTATTATTATTAAGACATCGATCCCCTGCTCCATAGGAGCAAGTAGGAATTTTCTAAACATACATTTCAAAACCAACCAACATAACAATTCCAGGCTGCATCCAAGTGCCACACTCTCCAGCTTGGTGCCAATTTGATATCTCTAACTTTAACTCTGTCCGGCTTCGGCTCTAATGCACCTGCCATTTTCTGCCATTGTTTCCTGTGTTGAACAGCTTGTTGAACATTTGAACGGAACTTTGAACTTCTTTGGGAAGTTCAAAAATCAGTTTGAACATGTTCAGAATTATTAGGACATCTGAGTATTCTGAAACAGAGTTGGAATGTATATATGGAATAATGTATATATACTGATATCCATTGTACATATTGGGACAGACAGACAGACAGTAGACGATATAGATGAAAGACAGACAGCAGACGATATAGACGATACAGATGACAGACAGACAGACAGACATTAGCCTGCAACTGTTTGGAAGTAGGAGTGTGCAAAATGCTGTTTGAAATTAGTTAAGAGAAAATTGACTGAGCCAATATATAATGAAGAGCAAAAAGAATGTTGTTTTCCTCACTCACACTTTTAACCTGTGTCATAAAGAGAGACACAGATTATTGAAAAGGAGGAAAACCCAATTTAAATTAAAAACAAAGCACATAGATATCGACAGGCAAGAAGAGAGACTAGGCGCACACCATCACTTGCCTGTAGTGTCTTGTTCTCACAGAGATGGATATTCAGTTCTTTATTTTGTCATTTGAGTTTTTACGCTTCAGGGTCCTTCCCATCCAGCAGCAGGTAGTGGCTGTAAATCCTGCTCTGGCGCTCATTTGGTATTGGCTTTCTTTCTGCGAAGGCCCTGGAACTGTCATGGAAAGAGACAGAAAGTTGGCTGAGATGGGCCACTGGGACATCAACACAAACTAAAATCTGGAAACAGGAGACAAATATTTATTAATGAGGGAGATCAGCAATTGCAGCAGGCATCCAGTGGAAGTTGTTGAATCTCAATCTGCCATATATTTCAGACGTCTCTCCAAAGGCTATAATTTGTTTAAACACAAGCTGACTTTTGCTTAATAATAACTAGAGGGGAAGGAGAAAGCTAGCAGTTCAACCCACAAGCCGATCAAAGTGACGCATTTGGCTTCAAGACAACATAGTTAATGATAATGATACTCTCCATATTGTTAAAACACAAGTAGAATAAAAGAAAATGCAAGATGATAGCAACTCCCCCCCCCTCAAATCCCTGCAAATATCAGATGAAGGACAGGATGCTAAAAGAAGCAATACAGGCCATGTCTTGATGCAAATACGGAGCAGGCATGAGGCCAGACACCTCGGTGAAAAGGCCTTGTTTGCCATGGTGAAGGGTGCTTCCATGGCTCCATTTTGGAATGTGAGGTGCAGAATGACATAGCTATGAAGCTATTTTCTCTCAGTGTCCTTTGGGCAAAGGTGCCTCCAATGTCAATTGTGTCATTTGCTAGGGTGCAGTGCATTTCACAGCAGAAGACATGGCTGTGGCTGCCTTGCCTGGTAAGTGGAGATGCAGCCATACTGTAATCGTTAATCATATACCAGGTCAACATGAAAGATTGAGGAAATGTTGTCCTCCATCCGTGGCCTTCATGGTGGTTAAACATGATGGAAAGTGTAAGCAACCATTTTAAAAGGATCTAATAAGCTTTAAAAAAGAAAGAGAAGTTTTCCAATAATAATGGTAACACCAGCTACACAGGAGAAGCAGAAGACACTGGGGTGACCAGAAAGCATTCTTCCACATCCAGTCATTCACACTGTATCCTTCATCCATCCTAGGGATCAGAAAAAGTGCCGTACTGAAAGAGAAGGGTGTAGAGCTCTGAAGGTGCATTTACACTTTGGTGATGGCATTTTCCAAAATAGTCACCATGTTCTCAGGGAAGACATACAGTACATTTGCTACTGAGCACATGAAGAAGCAGGGAGACATTGTTACAAATAAATTCTACTCTGTATGTCCTTAGTAGGCATGTGCAGAAATATTTGTCAGGTTTGCAATTCATACAAATTTGCATGAATTTGAATATTCACATTTGAATTGAATATTGGCTGTATTCAAAGATTGATATTCAAATGCAAAGCAAGTGCTTTTGTGCATTTGTTTGATGCTTCATTATATTCATGAAGGTGGGGAGGTAGCAAAGCAGCTGCCCAGTCACATCTGCAATGGACTGAGAGTGGACTGAAAGCAGATTTGGGTAACAGATTCAGAGGGGATTCGAATTGGATTCAACTGGAATTGAAGAGGACTCACAGTGGATTTGAATCCTACCATATCCAAAATGGCTCTGTTTGCACAAATGTGTTTGCATTCATTTTGATGTGAAGCAAACACAAAAAAATCATGTGCATCCTTAATGCTTAGAGAACAGGGATTTTTGCATATTGGTCTTGGCACCTTCTGGCAGATTTTAACCCAGAAAATATGAATATAACAATACACTACAATGAGAACACCTGTTGCTGAAATTATTGAAAGCCCAGATCCAGTGGAAGTCAGTAGAGCATATAGATTGCCTGGTGCAAGAGAAGGCAGGATACAAAAAGCACCACAAGGAAACTTATAGGGCCTTATTTAGGGCCTTGCTGCATTTAGCCTTATTCTGGAACATAACCCAGAACAGAGGGCTACCATCCACATGCTCATGCAGGCTATGGCAGGCACCAGGTGAAGCCTGCCATAGTCTGCAATAGCATGTGGACAACAGGCCCCTATCCCAAGATATATTCCAGAAAAAGGCTAGGTGTGAGAAAGGGCTTATAGTGATACAAAATTTCTATGTGGATACTAGGAAGTAAGTACAACAGTTGTACTCTGCACGAATACCACCAATCCTTTGTACTTTCCCATTCTTTGTCAAAAATTCATCATAAGTTACATGTTGATCATCAACAGTTACATGTTGCAAATTGCATTAGAAGTGAAATGGGTTATATTGGTACATGTTTGATCAAGCAACTTCCTGAAATTATGCTTTTGTAGAATGTATGCTTGACTGGCTTAATAGAAAGAAGAAGAGGAAGAGGAAGAAGAGGAAGAAGAGTTGGCTTTTCTACCCCACTTTTCTCACCCATTTAAGGGGGCTCAAAGTGGCTGACAAATCTTTCTAGTCTTCTCCCCAGAACAGAACATCCTATGAGGTAGGTGGGGCTGTGAGAGTGCAGAAGAGAGCCCAAGGTCGCCAAGGGTGGAATCAAACTCGGCATTCCCAGATAAGGGTCTGGCTCTCTAACCACTAGACCAAACTGGCTCACCCTAACATCATTTTAAGACTTGAAATATTTAATCAATATATCTATGGCTTCTTTTTCTCCTCAGGAAATCTAGATTTGCTCACTGTTTAGTGTAACCTCTGTGGAATTCATGGTTTCATTTCCATGCAAAGTTGTGGGATTGCCTTTAGCTTGGGTGTCCATTAGCAGGCAGGATAAACAGGCTGCTCACATTAAACTTTATCACAAAACTTCTAGAAAGTGATTTGTTATCTGTTAAAGCTTTAAGGTAAGGATGATGGCAGGCAATAACTCACTAAGGAATATTTTCTTTAAAAACAATCTTAAATGTGGTTGCATTTCATTTCCCCAAATTGTGTTAAATTTCCTTGTGGCTGGCTTTAGTCAATAGAGCAGAATGAAGGATATGTTTTGAAAGATCTCCCATCTCACCTTTCAGCATTTACTTTTTTCTTCATTTTAAATCTGAGAATGCACAGCTCTGCGCTGTGTGGGATTGGTGATATATTGGTCAACTTCTGCAACTTCTGCTTGATTAATGTACAATTTTAGTATTTTCTTCCTAAGCTGCAAGCTGCTTTCCTCCAGTGATTAAAAAATGAGTGCTTGGCAGTCTTAAACACACACAGTGATGCACCAGCCTGAAATTCATCTTATAGCTTTGAAAAATTGCCTTATAAACTTCAGTGCATCTGAAAGCTTTACTATGTATTCCAAGCAGTGCTGATCAACTAAGCTGAGCTACAGTTTGTGGCCAGGGGTGCATCAAGGGTAGGGTTTGCTGTCCAAAAACGAAACAAATAGAATGTGAAAACTAAAGTAAGGAACATTGGTCAATTAACATTTAAGCCAATCGTATACATAGAATATTGTTAAGAGTTGGATTGAATAGCATAATTATCTGGAATTTTATTCTACAGCTGAACTGTTATATCCTTAAGAAATTTCTTTAACTGTTCTTTGCAATTTCCAGTCATTATTCCGAGTTTTGAATCTTGGAGCTATTGCCATTTCTGCACTTATTTGACTTAGCTCTGGATCACTGGGCCTGGAATAACTAGGTTCATTGGTCTGGATCATGTGGAAGTATGGGCCAGATAAGCACTGTCTGCACCAACAGTACTGATTTGGTCCATGCCTCTTGTGTGAGCTTTTCAGTGCTGGCCCCACATCTCTGAAGGATAGGAATGGAAGTTCTTAACCGTAAGGCCAGGGGTGGTAGTTTTTGGTGGCACACTATGGTATGGCACTGAAAAGGAACCCTCAGTAGTCCCAGAACATGGAGACATGCCTTCTGCATGCCTCTCTTTTTCTGGAACAAGGCCCTTAGTCCCTCTGGTAAACCTGATTTCTACCAGAAATCCTGATTAACCGACTCTTAATCTGTCTCTGTCTAGGGCAGCTGGACTAGAAGGAGGAGGGGCCTGCTTGAACTGCATCAACATGTAGATGGGAGACTCAGGATCCAGATTAAGGATCTTGTTCCAGATTGAAGGGAAGCACAGAACAGGCTGTATTAAATGCAGTACTGTATTTTTAAAGATAGCTCTCATACTTCACTGGAAGTCATATGTAAATATGCAAAGAATCATAACCATAAACATGCAAATCCAGAGATGATCCAGATTTATTATTAGTGGATTCTTGCAACAATACTTAGATGTCAGAAATATTTTGGGGCTTTTATTATTATTTTTTGGCAGATTTTACTGGTCATTGTTCCAAATCACTCCCAGTTAAAAAGGAAGCACATCCAAGCCAATCTATTTGCCTTCTCCTTATGTTTTATCCCTTTTCCTATGAACTATTTTTATTGTTCATGATTGGTACCCTAAGTTTTTGATGGTGATAGCTTTGAGCAGTTGTAGCTCTTCAGATATTGTTAGATTCAATCTTCCATTTGTGGTTATGTACAAATGGCTTTGATAAATGTTTCTTACTGCTGAGTCTTCCAAGATAGTATATCTCAGGTTAAAACAACAACAACATAAAGTCAAATAGCTTTCCCTCCATAAGTAAGATAAATTGAAAAAGACAAGAAAAGTAAGAAGTACTAGTTAATTGAACAGCTTTAGACCATTTTTGTCCTGCAATAAATCCCTAAATACAACCAGATACACATGGGTTGAAGCAGGATGTTTCTATGCCAGAACATCCTGAAAATATTAATAAGGTATTGTAGGAATTGCAAAATGTGGCAACTAAAGATGTATATATGGAAATCTGTAATGTTGAATAATGAACGAGGGATGTGCACGATTTTTTTTTTGACATTCTATTTGAATCGAATACCTGACAATCCGATTTGATTTGAATCTTTTAAATTTGGATTTGACAAGATTTGATTCGTATTTACCAAATTCAAAACTATTCATTCAAACTTTTGTATGTGAACGTACACATCTTCCTGACATCTGTACACATCCGTACGCATCCATACATGTCCATATGCATCCCATAGGTATCCCGTATGCAGCCCATTTTCATCCCATATGGATCTGTCCAAATGTGTACAGATGAGGGAAAGATGTGGATCTTCAAGTACTCATTGTGTATGAACCCATACACATATGAATGTCCGGATAATTCAAACAAATAAATCCAAAATCCTATTCTAATTTCAGGGCATTCTATTTGAGGTTGAATGTCGATATTCGGCACATTCAATCAGATTTCAAATGCCTATGAATATTTGTGCACATCCCTATAATGAAGAAATATAATGAGTCTGACTGATGCAAAGAAATGGTGGAAGTTGTAATTGTCAAAGTTTGGGAAGCCATTGACTGATTATTCACACTGTAGGGCAATGTACTCCCCATGTCATGTCTACAGAGCAGGGTTTCCCAAACTGTGGGTCAGGACCCACCTCTAGGAAATTTAACCGTATTTGAAATAACTTTTTTGATGTAATTATTTAATTAAGTAATAATAAAATGGTATTAAAACTTTGTTATTTGAAAAGTCCTTTATTCATATTGGTAACAGTTAAATTTTCTAGAGGTGGGTCCCGAGTTGGTAAACTTATATTAGATGGGTCGTAGCCCAGACAACTTTGGAAACCACTGCTCCAGAGCATCCTTGATGTTCTGTGACATATATTAAGTTAAGGTTATAATAGTCTTTTCTATGTATTAGAGCAGGAGGGGAAATTGAGATCTGCATCTTAAGAAAGAAAAGGATTGCAGGGAAATTTTATTTATTTATTATTTACATTTCTATCCCACCCCATACCCGAAGGTCTCTGGGTGAGTTACAACCTTGAAAACAACAAATTAAGTACCTACACCATGCTTGAGATTGGATCATGCCTTCCGGGCATGAACAGAGCAGGATATCAAAATAAATATGTCCCTCTTGATTCTTGGATCCGGTACTTACAAGTGATTTCAAAATATACAGCCAGTAATGTTTTACAAAAACGGTAAATTAAAAGTAAGCTAGATTTCAAAGCTATACAAATTGTCACTATTTACAAAAGGTATTTTACTTTGCCAAGATTCTCACTATAGACATTTGTAAAATAATCCCAGGGTCCTATACTGCCTCTCTCCAACTAGTTCCAGTTAGTGTGTTAGTGTGTAGTAAGTTTTCAGCCAGCTCAGACATGGAGAGAGCAGTTTCCTTTGACAAAATACAGGCCTTAGTCCAGAGAAGTATAGGAATCAGATTACAGAACACAGATAGTCTGAAACAGAAAGTTAATCAACAAAGAAGAAAAAGCAAGCTACAAGATAAAACAACGCAAGTATTTCAGAGACATTATATTGAAGAGTTCAGTTTCATGTTTTATTTATGTTTGTAACAAGTAAAGCCTTAAAAAACTTAAGAAGTTTGTGGACAAGTCCTTTGTTCAGGCTGTGTTCCCAGGAGCCAGAGACCTTACTACACCAGAGTTTCATAGCATTGCTCTTGGGACAAAACACCCCATTTCCTAGCTGGTTTTGACTTACCACAACTGCCCTGGAAAACACTAAATTGGATCCATATATCTCATGGCATCTGACAGGAATCATTATATAAACGGGGTATAACATCTTACCTGAGTTGTGATTGTGGAGCCATAAATCAGTCTGTTGACCATATCGTGACCAGCTGTCAATGAGGATCTATTCAGGACTGGGGTCAGACTTTTTTGAAATAACAAATACAGTCTTTCAATGGATGAGTGACCTCAATACTGTTAGATAGGGTCCCTTTAACTTATGAATTCTAATTTTCTATTTTAATTGTCATTAGTCCATGTGTTGCTGCCATACAATTGATAAATAAATAAATCCTCATTTCCGGGATATATATATCCAGGAAATAAGGATATATATAAAGAGTGTTGCTGGACTAGACTATTTTTCTCCTTACTCTTCCTCCTCTGAGCAGTGAAAAAAAATCTAAATCCAAAGTACTAAAATGCAGATAAAAAGACTATTATGATTTTAGGCTTGTTTTCCACTTTTCTGCTAGAACTCACACCAGGTAACAAATCGATGTAGGCAGGCAAGAAATGAAAGACTAAAGTCAGATATGATTTCTTGCAACTTTTTGATAAGGAGGCTTTTAAATTGTACATTAATACAAAACTATTAATATGCCTTGCTAGGTGCTAGATAAAAAAAAGGAGGGAAAATCATGTTGCTGAATCTACACTCCCCATGAAGCCTGGTATTTTAATAAGATTATTTTTTGACAGCGTAATTAGTCACAGTTTCCTTAAAGCAGACAGAAGAAGTATTGCTTGCATTGTGTGTGAGCAGGTAGGTCACTAGTCAACTTTCCCCATGCAATTATTTTGTCTCCTAATAAATAATATTTGAAGTAGCATGCTCATATTCTTAAATGAGCATCTCTCAATCAGACCTTTAGCTAATCTGGTTTTCTGAAAGTAACAGGCAAATTGCCCTGGAACATTATATAAGTCCCGGGTGATAGAAGCTATCTGAATATCCTGCAGCAATTTATTGGATCTAAATGGAAAAAATGGTGACATATTAAAATCAAATCTAGATAGCTGTTCCCATAGCTGCAAATGAAGGACAGAAAAATTGGGTCCTGATGATTTCAAGATTTTACTCTTTGCTATTCTATACATGCATTTAGAAGCGAATTTGGGCAATTTTGTGCTGAGGTGTCCTAAGGGAAATGGATTTATAAAGTCTTTTCTGAAATATTATTATACAATGAGGCTTAATGAATAAGCTTCAATGTAATTCATTTTGCTACCATTGTAGTACAATGCAAGTGACAAATGTTTTCCTTTTCATCTCTTTTTCCTTATTTATTTATTTAATAAATTTATATCCCGCCCTTCACCAAATGGTCACAGGGTGGCTTACAATAAGAATAACACATATAAAAAGAAAAAAAATAATTAAAAATATTACCCCTCCCTCCCACATCCACCCTCTCTCCCAGCAGGACAGCACCCTGAAGAAGCTATTAGATGGGAAAAGCCTGGTTTTTACCAGGCACCAAAAGGTATACAATGTAGGTGCCTGGTGAACCTCAAGAGGGAGGCTGTTCCAAAGTCTAGGAGCTACTACAGAGAAGGCTTTTTGCCTCCAATCTTTGAGCACACTGACGCACACAGCAGCTGCTCTTGCTTCCAGTATTTCTTTCCTGTTGCTGAGGATACCTGGATAACATCTGCACTACCACAGACCCACCTGGAGTTGGAGTTGAATCAGGCCCCAGCTCTGCTACATCTGGAATGCTGGGTGGGGTCAGACCAGGCAGCTTCTTCAGGCAGTGGAGGCCACCAAAGCTAAACTGCTCCTACTTCCAAGACTTTCTTCCTGCTGCTGAGAAAACCTGCTGAACTTCTACACCACCACAGCACCTATCTGGGGCTGAAGCTAAATCAGGCCACAGCTCTACTGCACCTGGACTGCTGGGTGGGGTCAGGCCAGACAGCTACTTCAAACAGCAGAGGCCAAACTGCTCTTCTAACACTTCCTTCCTGCTGCTGAGAACACCTGGGGAGCATCTACACCACCACAGATGAGAAGACCTGGAGAACATCTACACCACTTGCATTATGGTGCCACTTTGGTGGGGCCATCACACATATGTAGCAAACCCACCACAGCTGTGCTATGTACCCTCTAAAAACACTAAAAGGTTTAAAACTATTGCTGGAAAACCCAGCACAGGTTGTGTGCCGTGTCATGAGACACGGCATGAGAGGGAAAGTGCAAAGTAAAAAGCTGCTGATAAATCAGCAGTTTTCAACATTGCACTTTCCCTGCTGTTGCACTGCTACCACAGACAATCAATCTTCACATGATCAGTTCCGTGACTGGTGGTAGTGCAATGGCTGAGAAGCTTTATTAGTGTTTGGAAACTCTCTCAGTTTTGTCCTGATTCTGAACAAGCCTTGAGCAGCAATGTGTCATTAGGAGGAGCTGTTTTGATGATTGACAACACAGGTTTTCTGGTAGTGAATGAAGGTTTGATCATTTGTGGACAAGAGTATTGTTTGCTACCATTGAAGGCAATCTGCAAATCACTTCCCAGACTCTATTCATTTCAACCTAATCAGCCCCTCCCCTAGGTGTACCAACTGCATAAGTTCACAACTTAATCATGGTCTTGGAGCGACAATGTTGAAGCATGGAAAAATGTGGAAATAATGCACATTTTAGGATGTGTGTAAAGAATTGCATGCACAATCAAGAAAAAGTCCACAGAAAATTCACAGGCAGTTTTTATATACCAGATTATATAATCTATAGGGGGTAAACAAAGATGGCAAGAAAGACAAATATAGTTGAATACTCCCTGGGCAGGAGAGACAGTTGTAGCCGTGCAAGATTTACTCACTGCCCCAAAATGGTAAGCTCTAAAACATGTTACCTGTTCTACCTTCAATATGGTTGATTTCACAACTCTTCTGGATTCAGGAATATTTGAACACCCCACCCCGAATCAATTGTGATGAGAGAGCACATGAGTGACAAATATCCAAAAACTCAGCCTAGTGAAAACAAGTGCCATTTTTCAAACATTTCTTTAAGTTATATGAGAGCAGCAACAGATATGGCTGCAACTGAATGACTGTCATGGGTTCCACACAGGGATGGGTGGAAAATGTTAATCACTCTTGCAGTTGGTACGAATTGCAAATGTTTGGAACTTTGCATCAAACTGAATACTGGTTATGTTTGAAGACTGACTTTTACAAGGGAAGCAAAAGCTTTTGTGTCTTCTTCTGAAGCTTTATTGTATTCAGAATGACTGTCCAGTCGCCTCCAGATCAGATTTGCATTGGATTCACAGGCACGACTGGTGGCAGCAAGGATTCAAAGAGAATTCAAAGTGAATTTGAATCCTTGCACATTCAGAGTGGCTCCATTCCCCATGAATGTGAATTTTAGTCCAATTCGCTTCCATGCAAAATGAACAAGGGAAAAAAATCTGTGCACTCCCTAGTTCCATACTTTGGGGAATACTGATTAAGGAAGTAGATGGAATTTAAGTTGGAGATGCCAACTGAAAATGGTGATGACATGAGCCATCACCAGGTATCTATTTCCAAGGCCAGAGTTGCCTGTCCTAGTGGAAGTGGTGCAGAACAAGAAAAAGCCATTGGGAATGTATTATAACCAGTATTATACACGAGACAGATCCAGATTGAGATCCTTAATCTGGGTCTATTGTATACCTGATTAATTGGGTCTACAGCCAGACAAAAAGCCTTGATCTACAACTATCAGGGACTGCCATTCATTAGTGCACTATGATCTGCCACCAAAAACACACCCTGCCCAAGCTCCAAACTAGGAACTCTGAGGCTTTGCTCCTTGTCATTGGGGAGGATGAGAGGTGGTCACTTTGAAGGTCATGTGAGCTTTGCAGCCTCGAGGAAGCTTGGGCCAGATCGGCACCATCAATGCCTCCAATGGATCTGCTTAATCCAGATTCTCTGATCTGGATTTAACCCAGGTAAGTGCAGAAACGTTTGTTCTGAATATCATTTAGAAAAACAAAGCAGAAAAGTCCTGTTTGGAAAATGGCAGAGTGAGATCTATGGGTGGCCAATCAAAAGTAATGAAACTGTTCTGTATGAGAAGGGAAGGAATGAGCCTCCTTCCAGAAAATTTTGGAAACAATGTGAGTCTCTGGTTTCACATTGTGATGTGGGTATGATGTGTTCAACTAGCAGTGGTGCAATAGACTAGGAAAGATCTGTTCATTTGGAAGTCTTCTGTTGCATCTATGAATATGGTAGTTATTGCCTATCAGCTGTATGGGCTCTTCCTTATGAGTGTAGGCAAGGTTTGAATGAGCAACTTCTGAAAAAGATGGATTATCAGATAGAGATGGCTTATTGGAGGTACAAGTAGTGTGTATCATAATGATCATAAGGCGGAGTTGTGAAGTTCCTTCTATAGCAGTTGGCATCATCATTATCTTCATCACATCATGGTTTCATAACATGTCGCAATATCTAAAGTAACCCAAAATACATCAAATATATTTAATAGTGCATATTCAAGCCACTCTCAAAATCCTGAGCAAAAAGTGTCAAGTGTTTAACACTTAGGCTGTTTCCACACAGGGGCAAAAAAACCACGGATCTACGGCACCCATATTTATTAAAACCGGGGAACCGGTTTTAATAGCTCTGGGTGCACGGCAGATCTGGATTAACGGGGAAGATCTGGATCTACCCCGCACCCCTGCCACCGCACACGCAGCTCCGATCCGGATTGGAGGCGGGTGCTGTACGGAGGCACGGCACCCGGCTCCGATCCGGGACGGAGGGCCCTCCCCCCACCCGCACTGCCTACTAAGGGCAATATGCCTGCTCAGATCGCTCCTGAGGGCAAGGGCTGCTACTGGCAGCCCCAGACCCCAGGAGATGCGCAGGACGCAGGTGCACTGCATCCTGGGCGAAGACCCTCACAACGAAGACGACCACGGAGAGGTAAGGAGGGGTTTCGCCACGGGCCTAGCGGGGTGGGCTAGGGTGGGCTTTTTGGAAGCTTGCCCTGGCCCCAGAAGAGCCGAGCCGCCGCTTCTGGGGCGAGGGCGAGCCGCGGCAGCAAGGCCCCCCGGCTCGCCATGCTTGGCTCCAGCGAGCCAATCATGGTGGGTGGGGGGAGGCTTTCATTAGCTACACTTGTGCTGTGCGGACACATCCTAAATGGATGTGTTTTCATGGTGCAAAACCGCTTGAGATGTGGTGTGTAACTAACACCCATTAAGCACGGATTAAGCATGGGTAGGTGCGGACGCACCTACCGGGAGTATGCTTAATAGCCCCCTCTAATGTGGATGCGGCAGCGCCAAACTGGTTTTGCCGCCGAAATCCGCATTAAAGAGGGATGTGCAATGCAGACACGCATGGCCGGAAGTGTGCTAAAAAGGCACATAAATGCAGACGTGCATGTCCCAATCCATGCTTAATGGGTGTTAAAGGGCCTGTGTGGAAACACCCTTAGGCTTAATTCTTGGAATAATCAGAAACATTGGTTATGGCCACACATGGTTAACTATTAAATTTATTTGGTTAACTTTTATCATTCAGAAAAAAAATAGTGTCACTTTACAGTAGATAGAATCCATATTATGCTGTTTATCTTCAGAAATAAAGCAATAGTAATAATAATAATAAAATAAAGTATGATGATGACGACAATGATGTCTATTATAATTATCAGGCATAATTGTTGCTATTCTTGGATAGGCTGTATACATCTTATTTCCTAGAAGCAATATGGTTAAAACATGTCATAAAGTCTCTGGTTTTCTAATAAAGGCAAAAGGCACATAGATTTTAGCATCCTGTCTAGAGGATGTCATTTCTTGAAGGTCAACCAAAGCAGCTCCCTGGCAGTCAGAAGAATATTATTTGTCAAAAATGAGATGACAGTAGTAATGCCTGGTCTCAGAGCTTATCAGAGGTATATAGTGTTGTTTGTGAAATGTGTATAGCAGCTATATCTTTGGAGTAGTGATGTCTTAACAGAAACATATTAAATGTTTTCTTTTAAACTGATAAGGCACAGTTGGAGGCTGTCTGCAATTAATGATGGCAGTAGGCAACTTACTGGAGATGTAGTTTAGTTATGATATGGTATAAGAAAAAATAAACTTGTTCAGATCACACACACAGGCACATTTCTCCCTTGTCCCTGAACTCCTTATGCCTCCTCCTCCTCCTTATAACTGTCATTTGCAGTGTTTTGTTATTGATTATTTTATAGTATCTCTTGCATGAAAATAAAACGAATAAAAGTAGTTGAGCCAATGTAGGACAGTGGGCAGAAATAAGGAGAAATGGCCACCACATTCAGTCATTACTACTTCTGACCTCCACAAACTCCAATGCTTGATTTGGCACACTGATTATTCTTCTGGCTCCAAGGTAACAGATGTTTTCCTAAAACAGAGACTGAAGTCTGGAAATTATAAGGCTACCTCCAGATTTCACCTGAAAATCGTGATATTTGGTGATACTCTGGAGTAAAGCACTTCTGGAATAATGTTGCCCAGACAGCTAGGCAGCAGCATTGGGAAAACATGGCTACTCACCCCATGTGACATTTGCTTCCGTGAACGTTCAGTATGAACAATAGAGTATTTGAATAGCATGAAACAATAGAGTATTTGAATAGCATGAAAACTCCAAAGTGCACGATTGTCACTATGCATGTGCAGCTGTCATTTTGGGGGGGGCCCATACAAGATGACAATTTTCAATATGGCAGCTCCTGACAGCTTTATCCAGACAGGTAAGGGGAAATAGTGGTCACAGGAAAAAGTAGATTGAGAGTTGTCATGCCTCCAGAGCATCTTTGATGCTCTTGAGACATATATTGAGTTAAAGTTATTATAGGCTTTTCTATGTATTAGTTCAGGAGGGAAAATTGAGATCTTTAGCTTTAAGAGAGAAAAGGATTGTGGGGAAATTCTAGAGTCTCAAACTGCCTCTCCGGCTAGTTTCTGTTTGGGTGTAGTGAGTTTTCAGCCAGTTTAAACCTGGAGAGAGCAGTTTCATTTGACAAAATACAGGCCTTAGTCCACAGAAGTATAGGAATCAGCTTACAGAAAACAGAGATAGTCTACAACAGAAAGTTAATCAACAAAGGAGAGAAAACAAGCTACAAGATAAAACAACACAAGTATTTCAGAGACATTTTATTGGAAAGTTTCAGTTTCATGTTTTATTTATGTTTGTATCAAGTAAAGCCTTTGAAAATCTGAGAAGTCTGTGGACAGGTTTGTTTGTTCAGGCTGTGTTCCCGTGAGCCAGAGACCTCGCTACACTAAAGTTCCATAGCCTTGCTCTTGGGACAAAACAAGAGTTCTTTTTTCCTGCTATTGAAATGCTGCATCCCCTACACTGTGGGGCTATGTTGAGATTGCCATGAACACATCTGGTAATTCCAACATAACTCCAGAATACTGTTGGGTTTTACACCCTGTCTGGAGGCAGGATCCCTTTTATGCATGTTTAGGGCTTTTTCCACTTCACTCAGTAGTCAAGGTGGGGAGGACTCCCAGATGGTGCATACAGAAATGTCTCCATGCATCCTGGAGCATCCCTAAAGCATAATGCACATGGAGCACTTAAAAGTGCTCCACCAGTAACCCTCTATGTGCTCCATCTGCACGTCTTCCCATTTGAAGCTGTGCAGGAGGAACATGTGACTAGCGGTGCAGGCGCCATGATGCACTGCGAGGCCAGGTTGACCTGACAACACTCCTGCTATCACCAGAGTTCTCAAATGGGGTTAGTTTCAAGTGCTCTAGTCCTCCACAAGTGCAGATGGCTAGAGCATTCTAGCACTTTGCCTCCAAAAAACTGAGGCAAAGTGCAAAAAGGTTTGTTGAGTTGTAATGCCAACAGTAAGGATTAGAACATTTAAAAAATAAATTTCACATAAACATGTAATACAGAAATAACAAGAAGAAACAGGACAAAAAATTATGATTGTGCAGAAATAACTAGACACACATGTGTTCCTCTACCCTTAGTGCACTCATTTGACAGCATTTTCTTCTACTTTAATTGGAGCAGATAAATAGACTTGCTATTTCATCTCTCAAGAACTCTGGTGCTTGGGGTCTCATTGAATAATACAATAAATCTTTCTGATTGTCCTCTGGCCAGGAATCTTATTTCTTGCATTTTTTAAAAATGTATATTGGTGGGGTTAGTATAGTATTAATATATTCTCCAAGTTTGTCCATGTGTTGAATGGGGATGTGCACAAATATTCATAATATTCAAAATTTGTATGAATTTGTATGAATTTGGACATTTGCATTCAAATCAGATGTTGGCACATTGAAAGATAGACATTTGAATTTGAATAGAATATTTTGATACATTTGTATGAGGCTGCATATGAAGCGTCGAGTTGGATTAGTATGGGATTCGTATGGGATTCGTATGCACTTGTATGGGATTGAATATTAATATTGAATATGAATCCTACCACATTTGAAGGGGATCTGTTCAAATGAATACAAATTTTCTTGCATTCAATTTGATATGAATCAAGTACAAAAAAAAATGCTTGTGCATCCCTAGTGTTGAAGCAAAGGTGGCTATGTGTAAGCTAGTTCCTGCTTAGTCATAGCCATCATGGGTATCAGGTACACTAAAATTACTATTTATAAAAAAAGGCAAGACTAGCTTTAATAGTTATACAAAAGAAATATTTAAGCAAGAGTTGCTTGCATTACAATCAAAACCTTAAATTTCCTCATCTATTTACTTTTTAAAAATATAGGGGCTCTGTTCTTTTAATTTGAATGTAAACTAAAAAGAAGACCATAAAAAAGAAGGCAGAGGGCAGGAAACATATGTGATAAAATGGTCAAGTACCAGACTATATAGTGCATGGGGATGCGCCCTAATTTAAATATAAATAAAAATACGCATATGGTTATTTCACTGTAGTTCAGAAGACTACAGGTGTTTTTCCACTGTCAGTAATGGGTACAAAAATGCCATTATGTACCCATTAATGGGTACTTAAATGGGTACTTTTAGTGACAGTGGTAAAACACCCTACATCAGGTAACTTCTGTGTCTGATCAGTCTCTTCTGCAATTTGCAGTTTCAAAGTCCTCTGTTATCCCATATTATGATTCTTAATCTACTCTTCAGGGAAAGCTGTAGACGAAGGAATTAAGTAAGGTCACCCTATTAAAAGAAAAAGGACAAGATGCCTTTAATAGTTGTACAAAAGTGAAAGTTTAAGCAGGTATTATTTGCATTACATTCAAACACTACCTTAAATGTATTCTGTAGAAATCTGTTCTCTGTTTCATGTAGTAACTGCAACTTAAGCCCATCTGTCACTTATGATTGTCTGAATCTGAAACTGAATTTGAAAACCCCTCGAATGGAGGAGAATAGATGAATGCCTATTTAAGCAGATTCCTGCATTGTATAATAAAGGGCATCTGCCCACCCAGTAGCCTCCTTGATACAGATGATTACAGATGTGGATAAGTTCCGGGGGTCGCAGGAAGCATCAGAGGAAACCAATAATCTTGCCCACCTCCAGGTTAGATCAAAAGCCATGCAGCTTTTTTTTAGACTGCAGCAACAGTGCAGCATTTAACTGGAGTAAAAAGATGCTGATTAATCACTGGGTGTGTCCAGACTTCTTAATACTATATGAATTAAGCTGAGGTAAGCTGTGAATTTTCCTCCAACTGTGGATTTCATTCTGCTAGTCTAGAGGGGGGCACCATCTTTGTACTTCATACTTTTCCATGGAATCTTGCAGCACTAATGTGGGTGTTTGAGCATCCTGTCTGGTGGATGTGAAGCCGCTTTGCAGAGATGGCACAGCTTTCAATTGATCCATCTGGCAGACTGGAAGTGGCTGCGCCATCCCAATTGTCATGTCTGTCAGATGAGAAGCCACATTGCAGGGATGGAACAACTTTCCTTGAGTCTGGAAGCAGCCATAGACTCAATAGCTATTCCATAACCTGGCTAGCATAAAGCATGATACATTCTAGAAGAAAAGCAGGCCTTTTCACACTTGGCTCAGTGGCAGGGGATGCTCCCACACAGAGCCTCTGTGCCGTGCAGACGTTCTGTGTTCCTGAAGCAGCTCCATGTGTGCTGGACTGTCCTTGGGGCAGACAGCTGTGGAGCACTAAAAAGTGCTCCTTAACTATACCAGCCACATCGGGGACCCATGCACCCTTCTCACCTCTTCTGGGCAAAGTGTGTATGGGGTGGAGCGGCAAAGCCTTGGTTTCATGCCACGTCACCCAGTCGCCTTGTCAATGGATGTGGAAGGAATGTTCTAAACATTCAAAATTCAATCACATTCAATCAAATGTGGACATTCAAATTTGAATAGAATGTCTACACATTTGAATTTAAACATTCAAACAAATTTTGAATGTTCCAAAACATTCATTCAGATTATTCAAAACATTCAAATGTACAGATACATATGTATCATTCAGATTCCAAACATTAAAATTGAACTGAATGTTTGGATATTATATTTGGTTCAGATTCAAATGCAACCCCCCCCCCCACTTTCATGCACATCCCTAGTCAACAGCCAGTGACCACTGCCATGGTCAAGCTATTGCCACTAGTGTCAGGTAAGTTTTAGATGGATTAGGCATTCAAAATGTGAACATCTGGTCCACTCTGGAAACAGTGAAATCCAAAGCAGAACATTGGAAGAAAAGAAAGATTAGGAGCAAGAAATGTGAGTGTCACTCAACACAGCCTTCTGTAGCTTTTATATATTTAAAGAAAAATGTGGCAGACAGGTGAAAGCATCCCGATTGCATTAAGATTACTAGAGGATTTGTAGGTCTTGTGGTCAGAGTGACAAACTCATATCTTGCAGGCACGGGTTTTGATTCTGCACTCCTCCATGAAGCCAGATGGGTGACCTTGGGTTAGTCACAGCACTCTTCTGGAGCTCTCAGCCCTACCTACTTCACAGGGTGTTTTGTTGTGGGGAAAAAAAACAAAGTTTTGACAGATGCTTTGAATCCCCTTAAATGGGTGAGAAAAGTGGGGTATAAAAGCCAACTCTTCTTCTGCTAAAACTCTCTGCCCTACAACAAAGGAGATAATTGCCTAAAACTACAGTTTAGCTCTTGGCTTTTGGACCAATATCATTTTTAAAGACTCCACTCATTTTAAAAGTGATAGCCATGCATCCAATATAACTTGATTTAAACATCAACGACATAGCCAGTGTAATTCACTGTTTGAAGCCTTTATTGCCAGATGTCTTTGCCTTGCTCTTCTGTAAGCTCAAACGGCAGTATTTGTTGCTATCAGTCTTTTGACGGGAAGTTCAGGTGCATGAAGGAACAAGAGCAATTGAGCATTGTGGGATTTGAGTGACAGCCTGGGGCTTTCAAGGCTGCTCTTGCTTATAAAGTTGGGAGAATTTTCAATTGTCAAATTGGCATGTGCCAGATGAAGGGGTTTAGTCTGAGAGCCAGCTGTTCTCCAAGCACACCTGCTGTGAAATAAACAATTAATAGAACTGTGGAGTGCACAAATATTCAGGCAAAGACTTTAATCCTCCCCAGTCCCATATTGTGTGATTCTACAGCATCTTTCTGGGTGACAGGTGCCATAAGTCAGCTTATTGATTAATAGCAACATATTGTGGAAGCAGAATGGGTGGACTTGTCCATAAGAAGCAGGAGGAGGGAGACACAGTCGTCTGAAGCAAAATCCATCAAGAATGAAAAGCCATCAATACGTTCTTCACCTCTTAAAATAATGTGGGCTGAATGTGGATAAAATGGCCACTGTGATCCACAGGAAAATTCTATTCTATATTTTAGACCACAACTGACAAAGATACTGACTACTATTATGTGAAAGATAGCCTGTGATAATTAATATGGTACTGCATTGGGGTAGCGTCCACAAGTTTGGATTGCAGCACAGAATTGAGCAATGTCTTGCTGCGATTGTTTCTGGATCCACTTGGATGAAAGCATGGTTTGAGGAAATGAAAGTGAGGCTTCCAGTTAGGGGTTTGACTCCTTCACCACTACCCTGCAGCCCCCATCTGCTGAACATCATTGCCATATTCAATCTGCTTGTTTATAAAATCTATAGCAGAAGAAATTTGTAAGAACATGGAAAATAAGGAGACCTGTGGATTAGGCCACAACTCATCTAGTCCAGCTGCCCGTCTCACACAGTATCCCACCAATTGCTTCTGGACATTCTTAAGCAGATCAAAGAAAGGCAAAGCTTTCACCTGCTCTTGACTCTCTGCAAATAACCTTCAGAGGCCTCTTGCCTGTTTCTCCAACAGTTTCCGAACAGTGTTCTTACTCATTTAAACTGGAGAGGAATGAAATGAATCAGATAGAAGAATAGGTGGCCTTTTAAATGCACCCCTTTAAAGCTAGCTACAGGAAAATCTGGTCCAGGCATATTTTAGAAATTTTGGGGGGACATTCAAACACATATAACTAGGATAAGCTTTGGGGCTGCTAGCACATCACTATTTTACAGCCATTTTTACGGCCATTTGCAACTGCTGGCAACCCAGGTTATTTGGATCATAAAGAGATATGGCAGCAAAAACTTTATATCAATGGGCAAGGCACCCTGAGAGCTGAAAATCCCATATTTGTGTTTCAGAGCACCCTTTGTCCCACCTCAAGGGGGTGATGGCAGGTGGTTTGGGAATGCTGGGTGTTCTTCCACCCTCAGGGGAACTCTCAGCCAGTCCCACTACATGTAAACACAGTTATTAAAAGTATATTGAATATTTTTCTTAAGCAACAAGAACAGCAGCAACATACACATGCACATACAAACCCCTAACATTCCAGTTATGACCAGCTGGGATGTATATCATACTAGTACCCTGTTGAAATGGCTGCTGCTAGGTGAAAATGAAGATATTCTTGCAACAAAAGTCAGTGAACTATCTATTTTCTCCTGTCTTCTTCCTTGCTGAAACTGATGAGACAACTCAATCTTTTTAAAGTATCTGAAACAAAGTGATGCCTGTGAAAGTTCTAGAAGAACACGTTAGTATTTATTTGCAAGGACACTCCTAGGGGTGTGCATGAATGCAATTTTCAGGATTCGATTCAATTCAAATCGAATATCCAAAAATTCAATTCAATTTGAATCTTTAAAATTTGAATTTAACCAAATTCAATTTGAATTAAGCAAATTCAAATCTATTTGTTTGAATTTTCAATTCGAATTTGCACTTACGAATGTAGACAACATTCATATGTGCCCGTACGCATTGTATGTATCCCATACACATCCATACACATCTGTTTGCATGCCGTAGTTATCCTGTATGCAATCCATTTTTGTGCTGTACGGATCCGTACAAATGTGTATGGATGAGGGAAAGATGCATATGTGCAGGTACGCATCGTGTACAGACCCGTACACATACAAATGTTCGGATAATTTGAATGAATAGATCCAAAATTCAAAGTTCATTCAAATTTGAATTTATGGACATTCGATTCAAATTTGAATGTCAAAATGCGGACAAATTTAATCGTATTTCAAATACTTTCAAATATTTGTGCACACTCCTGGAACACCCCTGCTTCAAACCTCTGAACCTCACCATTGTGTACTATTCTTTCATAAAATGTTGTAAAAAAGAAACATGAAATGAGATAGTGTTAAAGGTCCTTTCTGCACTGGCCCTTATTTCAGATTACATCTTTGAATAGGGGACTGTTATTCACATGCTCATGAAAGCTATGCCAAGCCCTGCTTGGAGCATCCATAGTCTGCATTAGCATGTGGATAGCAGCTCTATATTCCAGAATATAATCTGCGATAAGGCCCAGCGCAGAAAGGGCCAAAGAGTTGGCCTTGTGGGCAAATTTCATTCTTAGTCAGCAGATGTCAACCATCAACATGCAACTTCTTGGATCCTGAAGCCTTGAAAAGGCCAACTCAGTTATAGGCAGGATTTCTTGACCTGAGAAAATACTAATGAAGTAGCCTGCTCCTATGTGTATATTAGAATATCTAAACTTTCCTATTTCCAAAAATTGTCATGCCATGCCCTCCACAAGGTGTCTCTGACTCTGATGCAGTTGACTCTGGTGGAGATTCCATCTGCTCAGAAGTTGTCTCTGAGCTGGACATACAGTAAATAATACAGATGCTTAGCAGTCAGAAGCTCGAGACCAGACAGACATAAATCTCACAAAGACACGCTCAACATGCATTCAAACCCAGTGCAGCCAAGGAAACTTGTGAGAGCCTCCCCGGGCTGAACAAAGAAAGGAGAAATTGATGCTATGCAGCTCAGAAAGGCTGTGCAGAAAATGATGGGTGATCAAGCCCCACCCCACCCACTGGCCATGGCTGCATCTTACTGCTGTTCTAAGGCCTTTCACAGCTGTGGGATGTCAGAGAGCTGGAACTCTGGCCAGTCAGAGTGGCACATTAGAAAGGTCTCTAGAGTCAAAGTAGAATGTTAGCAGGCAATGTGTACAAGGAATTACTCTAAACAGAGCTTTTACCATAGCTAGTCACTAGCATCTGATACACTCTGTTTACTTTCTGAAAAATGTATAGAGACTACTAGGGCAGCAGTCTCCTTGGGGCAGATGGCTTTGCTGGTGCACCCTTCCCACAGTGCTGCCAGGTACTTCCACGTTGCCCCTTGATGTCAGTATCATAGTGAATACTTCTAACTGTCTGGGGAGTACTCTTGAAGGTAGCAGCTGCCATCAAACATGGAGATGCACTGCCCCAGACAGCCCACAGAGGTACATGGAGACACTGACTGAGCCCCCTATGAACATTATCATAGCATCACAGAATTATAGAGTTGGAAGGGACCTCTGAGTCCAACCTCCTGCTTGATGCAGGATTTCCTAAGCCATCCCAGACACAGGTCTGTCCAACCTCTACTTGAAGACCTCCAGGGAAGGGCCCTGATCACATCTTGGAAAAATTAGCCCTACTTCAGACTGCTTCGTTCACATGTGTAATTGAATCGTCCAGAGTCTCCCTTAGGGGGCTTCACCCCTCTGGTTGCCTGTAGTCCATCATTGGATCCTTTTCTGTCACTTGCCTCCTCCTCCTCCTCCTCCACACTTATCTTTCCTTAGGTGGATTTCATGTTCATTAAATCAATAGCAAAAATAATAGAGCTACTACACTTGACAGTGTGAAGTCAGCTAGTAGGGTTTTGTGTTCTGTGTTTGTACAAATGACAGATACAGAAAATATTATTGACATGTCAGGTTTTTAGATAAAAGCTCCCCCCCTTCTTCTTGTTTTGTTTTGTTTTGTTTTTTTATTGTCTAATAGTTTGCCTGGAAGACTGTTGAGTTAACTTGGCTTCTGCACAAGAGAGTTCTAACTCGTTCTGCTCCTAGTGAGACCTTCCTCTACAGGTCACTCTGCATGCCCCTGTCCTTTCCTATGGCTAATCAGCAGTGTCACTCCTAAGATACTTTCCTCACCCTGGATTTTTGTCAGCAGCCAAGAAGCTGTTCCCTCATGTCTGAAGTGCCCACTAATTGTGACACCAAAATCGCTAACAGCCTTGCAGCTGGAATTTTTATCTGTTGATCTCTGTTTGGTTCCCCCCCCCCCCCCCCGTTCAGAAGATTGGTTCATGATGTCTGATATAAAAGTCCTGGAAAAAGAGAACTTGTAGAATGAGATGGCAAAGAAAATAGAAAAGAGGAGAGACAAAGAGACGAAGAGGAAGCCTCAGGACAGATTTATTTTTTTATTAACTAAAGGGCATCCTTTGGCTTCTTCAGTGTAATTCAGGGGGAAATATTTGTTAGATAAAAGATGTAGGGTGCTTTCAGTTATCAGTAGGCTTTAGGGATGTGCATGAATATAAATAGTTTTTTTGCCTTTGATTCATATCAAATCGATTCATATCATATCAAATGTAATAATATTAGTATTTGTTAGAATAGATCCCCTTCAAATATGGTAGGATTTTATTCAATACGAATGTATTTGTACGAATATATGATATGAACAGATACGTATCCCATGCATATCCCATATGTATCCTGTAACATATCTACTCTGAAAGTGTCAAATTTGCCCTGAATCCGCTTTGAATCCTCTCTCAATCCATGTCAAATACACTCTAGATCCATTGCAGATGTGACTGGTGCAACTGCTTTCCCACCTCCCCAGGTTCACAAGTGTTCCGAAGCATTCATACGAATATGAATGTCAATGTACAAATGTCATAACATTTGATTTGTTTATGAATGTTCAAATTTGTACAAATTTGTTACAAATATTCATGCATATACCTAGTAGGCTTTTAAAAAGTACAATACATAAAACATAACATTCTACATTTTAGAACTGCTGAGTACTATTCAAAATCACATGGTTTTCTAACATAAATAAGCCACACATTCCTGATTTAACAAAAATCTTTGTGAAATAGACTAAACAGAGCACACATTCCACTCCAAACCAATACAAAGCTATGTTTCTTCACAATGTTCAAACATTGGAGGGGCATTGAAGCCTGCCAGCCTTCACAGCACCCCATGCTGAAGGAGTATGAAGCCCATGGGGGGACTTCAATGCCCGTTCAAGGCTGTAATCAGAGACAACCAAATAAACCCTCAAAAGGATCTCTGTGGTGACTCAGAGGTAGCTTCAGGTGAGGATGTTCACACACCAATTCTGTGATAGAAAAGGTAGATTAGAGAAGGCTTGGGAACACATTCACTCTCTCTGAGGTACCTCTGAGGCAGCTCAGAAAAGGCTTCAAGGTGGTATTGCTCACATAGCTTTCTCTAATCTACCTTTTTTACCACTTTCCCTGACCTTAAACATTCTGTGCTACACAAGGTGGATTAGAGAAGGCTTGGGCATATGAGTGCCACATATCTCCAAGATCCCCTTTTAGTTATGTTTGAGCACAGCCCAAGATGCAAAAAGTTCATCATATGAAAGGCAGATCTGAAGCTGGGCCTTGGTCAAGTTAATCATCTAGAGAACTACAGCCTCAATGGTGACTGTGGTGCCATCAAACTACCTTCTGAGGCCATAACAGCCAGATCTGAGGCATTTCCGCACTGCATCGCGTTCGAAACGGAACGCGTTCAGGCGGAAAGCTTAAGACAGCTTCGGGCGCTTTCCCCTTTCACACACAGACGCGCCAGAACGCGTGTAAACGCGTTCCGGAGCGTCTGGGTGCGAATGCTCAAAGCGCCCGAAGCTGCCTTAGCCGGCAAACGCCGGCCAGGGGCGCGCAGACAGCCGCGGAGGCAGATCGACAATCAGCTGTTTGACAAACAGCTGATTGTCAAAGCCGCGCGGCGTCGGAGGCGCGCCCGCAGCCGTTCGGGAGACAGAAGCAGGCGCGAATGCTTCTCCTCCCGAACGGCTGCGGGCGGCTCGTCCGCGTTGGAACGCGTGTAGAGCACTTTAACAGTGACTTTAAAGTGCTCTACATTTCGAACGCGGAAAAGACAGCTGCGGACACGTCGGAACGCAAGCCGCGCGCGGGCAATGCGGATGACGTGTCCACAGCTGTCTTTTCCGCGTTCCGTTCAGCCCCGTGCGAAAACGTCTCTGGTGAAGAACCCATCCTGAGGCTGCTCTAACTGCTGCAGTGAAGACACAGATGAAAATGGGATTTCTAGTATATCGTACTTGTTATTTCACAGTCTAATTAAAAATTCAACGTGGTAAGATATTTCATTGCTAATGCTATTGATTCCACTCTGTTTTTTTAAAAAAAATTAGGATCAACACACATTCCTCTTCACTCATTTTAATATGTTGCAATACCAGAGACATTGGACCTGTTCACACTTGGCTTTATTCTGGAATATATCCTGGAATAGGGGCCCACTGTCCACATACTAATGCAGGCTACAGCAGACACCAAGTGAGGCCTGTCAGAGTCTATATTGGCATGTAGACAATAGACCACTATCCTGAGATATATTCCAGAATATATTCCTGATGACACCTCACTCCAAATTTCCTGGTGACCTCTCCTAGTGTTGAGCTGAAGTTCTCTATTGCTACCTCCTATGTTAACAGTAGGAACAGAGCCACTGAGAAGCAACACCTTTAACCCCCAGCCCTCGAAGTTGTTCCAGGATGATACTATCAGGTATGAAAAACTCATGAGAGATTAAGGAGAAACAGTGTTGCATTTCCCTTGTTCCTCTCTTGATAAATGCGATTGAAGATGACCATGGACCATACTTCCACCTGAAGCCAGATTGAAAAGCTTCTAGGTAATCCATTTCTTCCAAGCATACCTTGAAAATGCCTTGCAGATTTATCACAACAAACCTCTGAAGGTGGGATAAATGGATCTTTATGCCTGGATAACAATAGCTTATTAACTACTTGGATCAATGGTGGTGGTGCTTCCATCAGCACATAGTAAGCATGATAATATGATCCTTGTTTGGAAAGATTCCCACTGAGATTTATGCCATTTATGCTACAGCTGTCAGCCCTTCTGCTGCCTTGCATGTAGCTCCTCTCTATAAATATGTCACTAAAAAGCTAGCTTATAAAACTGTGTGCTTAGCTGATTGTATAGCTATGTGGATGCAACTTCAATGTGGGCGCCATCTAGCTCCAACTATGTCATGCATATTGATGAAGTTGACCATAATGCTAGGATGAGAAAATGAAATGGATAGTGGTCCCTATTTGAACATTTCATAACCGAAGTTTGACATGTTTATGACTGAATCACTTACCTTCCCCTTAAAGCTTTTATTTTATTTATTGCACCTATGTCTAAACACTTTCTCAAATCTTATGCATGGTCTTTGGCTCTTTCACCTAATTACTCTTTCCAACTTTAACCATGTTTTAAGCCTCCAAAATGTCATTGCCTACGTTACATTGGTTTCTGAATAGTACGGTGTCTCCCATACCAGATAGTCCAGCCCAGATCAGGCCAGACTTGCCCTAGCACAGAGTAAGAATCTTCTGCATTCCTGCCATCATGTGCTACTTAGTCTCATTTAAAACCTGAACCTGGCCCTCAAATGCAGTATCCAGACTCTGAAGACTGAGGGAGAAAGTTCTCAGCTTTCCCAGTTTTCTGGATATACCATTTGGTGCACACTTATTTCAGGAGTAACTTCTGGGACTGGTTTCTTGTGTGTCACCAAAATAAGTTTCCCACCGAAATCCACTTTATGAAGGTATGCCATCTACATGCCTCCATAGTCCAGAATACAGAACCTGGTCTATTGCAGACCAGGATATGGCACCATTTTGGTACCATGTCCCAATCTGTAGCTTTGTCCAATATATAGATGAAATGTTCTAGAGGGTGTGAAGGTTTCTGCTGTCTACAGTGACCCTTCTTGTCTTGGAATACAGGTAAGTGCTGAAACAGCCCAATTCTTCCTTTCCCTTATCTCTTGTTTGTTGCATGTACACACTGTATGTATGTAATTTGTTATTTTAAATTCATTAAAATGAAACAATTAAAATAAATATAAAATACATTAACATCTCACATTGATTGCCAGGTGCTGTAATATACTCTTGTTGTCTAGCAGCATACTAGACTACAAGCAAGCTTCCAGAAAACAGAATCCTTATTGGATGCCAGTAGATATCGCATCACATATGAGTCCAGACAGACTCTTGTGTATGTCAATACAGAAATCGGGCAGTGTAACCAATAGTGGCACAAGTCTCCAATACTACTCATTAGACAACAGTGTATTTGAAGATTATGTGGTGTTTTGGTGTATTGGCCCTCAGCCTTGTCTCTTGTTTATCCTTCAGTTCTTTTATTCTATTGTCTGTTTCAGTCTATATAATTTTCAGAAGCCTGTGAACCCTTAAGGTTTCATACTCACTGGCTGAGCCATAAGACTTAAAATTTCAAATCCCCAGTTGATCATGAAAATTTACTAGGTGAGTTTGGAATAGTAATTCTTTCTCAACCAAATGTACTTGACAGGTTTTCAGGAAATAAAATGGGGGAGAATATTTTCCAGGTGACCTCTTCGAAAAAAAGAAGAAAATGGGATATAAACACAAAACCCAGATCCAAATAATGAAAGAATCCACTCATGTAGATTGATTTGTGTGTTCGCTACCTATGTACTTTCATGTTCCCACTGTCAAATGGAGGCAACATCCAGAGAAAGCCTTTTAAAGGAGTAGTTGAAATATAGTGATATTGATCTCTGAAAATACATGATTGCATGATCCAGGACTTCTTCCATTTGTAGGATATTCTCTCCCATTGGATATTTGTTCTCCCTTGAATACTGATGATTTATCTTTAAGGATTTTAACCCTTATTTTTTACATCTGGTATATAATTAACAAACATTTTTAAATGTTAATGACTAATAACTAATGAACAAGACATGAAAGAGTGAATTGGAGCAGCCTGGATTTTGAAAGTGTCTTCATCTTAATAAGCAGGATGTTACCTTCAGGAATAGGAATTCATTAGTGTAATATCCAAGGCTAAATATATATGTTTATTCAAGAGAGTGCTAATTTCTTCACAAAATGAATAAATGTTCACATTCATGGGTTGATACATCATGAATGGCTGGTTGGTCAAATAACTCAGTAGGCTTCAGCCGGAATGCAAGCTTAAATGTGTGACAAATTTTTCAGGCATGTCATGGCCAATACGTCTTTTATTCTCATAATCTTTGTACATCCACATAAGAAGCCATCACTATCACAAAGAGTTACTGTTGTTCATGCAAAGATAATAAAACAAAGAAAATGCCATGAGAAGAAGTGACTGTGGTGTTCAACATTTGCTCATCCTTCTGCATTTCACTTTTCTTCTACATAACACAAAGTTCTATACATCAGCAAGACTTAAGATCACACAAATTTCCTGGGACTATGCCGGGATTGTCACACTACATACCCATGGCAATCTGAATATGCTCCTGAATATATAGACATGATGGAAATCCAGCTCTGATGCCATTTTTGTTTCCCTCCCATGCTGGATTGCTTGCCTTCTCTGTGGTTTCTTCACAAAATCATTCCTCTTGTAAAAGTGTCCACGTGTAGGAAGTGTGCCACAGGGTACTTTTGCAAGAGCTGTGATTTCATGGGGAAATGATGGATAAGGTAAGTGCTTGTTTTGCAAGGGTGGCAAGAGCTGACTGTGAAATCTAAACAAGATTTTTCAATTTCCTCTTGCTGTCACAAGGCTCCCTTAACACAGATCTAAACAGTGGCTCTAAACTGATTGCTATTACAGTATGCTACCAGCTTGTTTGCCTGAAGGCCTAATTGAATGCAGCCTCTAGTTTGGAAGAAGAACTTACTGATTAGCCTAAGGACCATATCAAAAAACTGTAATTCAGATTTAGTTGCATTGTAGAAATTAAGAACAGAAGAGAAGAACAGAGAAGACCTGCAGGATTAACCCACAGCCCACTTAGCTCCCTTGTTGGTCCTAACTCTCCTACACACCACCAGCTTTGTAGAGTGTCCTCTGGTTCCAGTGTTGTGCAGTAGAATTTTTCCCCCCTCTATCCACCCTTTCCACAGCACACCATGATGTGTGATTTTATATATGCCAGTGACTTGGATGTGGCACTTTCCCCAGCTCCCTTGATTCAGAACCAATTGCAAGCCTTTCCTCAGATCTTGTGCTCAACCCCCTTTCATCAAACAATGGGCTGTTCTGCACTTCCCATCCCATCTGGTCTGGGGGATGGGAATAGTGCACTTCCACTCGTGTGCACTAACATTCACACTCACAAATGCTAGTACATGCCAACCTCCCCATGTGTCCGTACACTTACCCTAACTGCAGACGCCTGTCAGGTGCCACCATCTTGGGTCCAGATGCCAGCGGGACTGTGTGTGTGTTACTGCCACCACCAGGACAATGATGATGTGTCGCGCATGTGCACTCATGTTTTTGGTCATCTAAGGTGGCAGCCCATTTGCATGGCACTTCAGATGACCCATCCAGCACCACAGGGGTGCGAATGAGCTGCACCAGAAATGGAAAAGTCCATCTCTGGTCAAAATAAATCTATGTGTGGAGCATGAAATAGTGCTCCACCCACAGCAAAGCTGCAGCATGCTTCTGCATGGAAGGAACCATTTCTGGTTTGGAAACAGCTCCTTGCAGTGCAGATGCTCATTCTGCAAGCCCTCTGCAGCTTCACTATGAGGCCAAGTGCAGAAAGGCCCCATGTGCTCAACATTCTTCTCCGTCAAACTATGTGTTCAGGCTAGATTAGAAACCATCCTCACTCTAGCAGCTAAACTCTAAATTCTAGGGCACCAAGAGCCCAGAAAACTCTCAAAAACCCAGAAGATCCACTCTGCAGCTCTTCCTCCAATTCCAACTCCTGTTATCTTTTCTTTGATTTATTCTTAGGAGAGCAGCCATCTTCCACCTGAGACAACACTCAAACCGACTTTGCTTCTCACAGCTGGATCTTGTTATTGCAGATGTTTCACTACTAGGCTAGGCAGCAACATCTGACAGTGCAAACCTGGTGGCAAAACCTCTATGGTACCAAGATAACACTCAGAAATCTCTTATAATGCAACACTCTAAACCTGAGCTATTCTCTATTATAGCAAGCTTGGATTTTCTTTATGACTAGTGATTATTCCTAACTACTATTGTTACCAATGGGAATTTCTGGCCATCTAAAAGATTGTGGGCAAGGTGGCAAGGAATGAACAAAACATGAATAAATTATGTTACTATTTTAAGGACACATTATTTTGTATGTTCCTCAAATGGAGCTCAAAAGCAGCTAAGAATACTAACTTTAATTCTTCTTTGATTCACTTTGGAAGTGTTGTACAGCTGCCTTTGCACTAGCTATAACAGCAAAGAGTGGGAAGTGAAAGTAGGTAATGTACTGCCTCCAGTCAGGATGGGGACAGCTTTAACAATGCAAAAAGAGGAAAGAGTTCCCAGTTGGAAACCTCCCTTTGATCACTCCAGATCACACTTTTTGATCAAAAGGAATCTGACAACCAGAGTATCTCCTCACTTCTATGACCCTCATAGTATCAACCCATGGGCTGTTGTTGTTTTAAGGATATTCATGAAATATATGTATGTTCTTTTAAAGGGGCATCCATTTCTTTGCATGGACAGTATGTATATATTTTTGCAATTCTTCAACACACAGAGAATGCAGCTTGTCTCAGTCTGGAAACAAGGGAGACTTGCCTTTGCATAACAAGAGAAAAATGTGGAATCTTGTTTAGATCCCACAATGGCCTCTTGCCATCTCTGCCAAATGGCAGGGCAAATGCAGACCTTTACTTGTCTGGATACTTGCATCCATGATGGTGTGAAATAGTTAGAAGTGCATAATTGCTCCCCCCCCAATACATGTGGTTGCCATTTGGCTCATTTCGCCCCCATTTGTGGTGGCCCTATTCAACAATATGGCTTCCAGGAGCAAGCATTCAAATGGGTAAGTCCATATGGCTATCCTGAGAAAACCTTAATTTTCCTGGGGCCTTTCTGCACTCATCTTCCCATCTGCTGGATGGGAAAAGTGCATCCCACTAGTGTGCACTAGAATTCATGCACAAGTGCACACCACATCAACCCCATGCATGCCTGGACACCAACCTGCATCTGTCACATATCCACTTGCTGCCATTTTCTTCACACCAGCTGGCTCAACTGTGCATGTGCGTGTACCATTACCGGGACAACGGTGATGTGTCATGCACATGCAGTCGTGTTTGGGATCACCTGACATGCCATCACACTTACATAGTTTGTCAGCTGACCCACAGAACCCAGAAGAGGTGCAGATGGTCCCACAGTTGGCAGGCACAGGTAAGCTTTGGGTCAGCTGTGGAATGTGTGTGGGGCACAATTTTGTGCACCACTGGTAGTAGACACTGTGGTAGCTTCTAGGAAGGCAGGAGGCATTTCTGGGTTGAAAATGCCTCCTGCAAGTGCAGATGCTCTTTACCAAAAGCTATCCCAGTGTATACTAAGAGGCCAAGTAGGAACTGGCATCTGGAATAACCATACCATACAGTTTCATCCCTTTATCCCAAATACATGTTGGAATTGGCACAGATATGTGTGGTAATTCAAACATAACTCCATGATAGGCACCATTCGGAAGCAGCCTTAGTAGTTTGGGTGGTGGTGGTGGCTTGGTGGCTGAGGAACTTTTGCTTCAGAACCTCTGAAGTTTCTGCCTGATGTGATTAAGTGCCAGACAGAAATTGCCATGGAATGTAGTTATTTTCTGTCCAATGTTCTATCACATTGGACACAAAGCAATGAAGGTAAGAGTTGCCCCTGCCATATCTCCAGGTTGCAGTGACAGTAGTGGTATAAGGTGGCAAGTGGTGGCAGAAAGTGGCCAGCTGTGCACAAATGATTCCTGCAAGGACATTCACCATCCTTTGAGGACAAGCTACAGGCCCTTCTTAAGAGACTATTATCTTCCATATTTTCTGTCTATTCTGTTCCAAGATACAAAGGTCCTGCTTGTTGATTCAGCATCCATTTGTATCTATTGGTTAGTCCTAAGGCAAATGACATGAAGAGTCAAATAGTTATAGAGATCTGCTGCCAGGATTTGAACCATCTTCCTACTCAGCACCTCCCCCTCACTGTATGATTTGCATTAACCCTCGCTCAGACCAGGTATAAGGTCATCTTCTGTTGAAAGAAAGATAAGAAAGAATATTTCAGTTTTGCATTAATTATTTCCTATTAGTAAAAACTAGGAATTGTAAATGACATCAAACAAAAAGAGAGAAAGGAAATGGGAGAGATAAATATTATTTGGCTATGCATATCACATTCCTCTTACTTTAATTATTTCTATTCTTGGGCTAGTAATTATCTTCAGGATTTTTAGCAGTGAACATAGACCAAAAGAGTTGGATTAAAGTTAGAATTTATTTGACAAGACAGATAGGTGTTTCACATACAGTATTTGTCTACTGTCTCTGTTGAGGTTTCATAAGCAGATTGGCCAAGGCATCTCTTGGCCCAAAGTGAAGTTCAAAGAACAAGGTTTCAGTCTTTCCTTTACAAAATCTTGTCATTGTGCCAACTGAATGTTACCTCCCCTAACTCCATTTTTTACCTTTATTGTCCCAGAACTCGCTGGGATTTCTTGCCCTGTGATATGCAGCCTATCCCATGGTGTCTGCCTTGGTTGATGGTCTGTTGGCTGTGGTTGAAGGCTGAGTGCAGTCTTCAAGGCCATTTTGAAGGCTGGAGATTTTCACTTCTGGCTTTCAGATTTTCTGGCAGGCCCTTTCCTGAGACATGCTCATTCTGGACGTTCTTCCCATTGTGCCACTAAACTGACCCACCCCATATGGTAGGGTATAATGCTCCTTCCACACATTACCAACTATATGCCAGTAGACCTCATCATTGAGGTCTACCTGTAGAACACAATAGAGTGCTATTTTGGGCACCTTACCCTGCTCTAGCACTTTGTCTATGTGGATGAAGTGATCTAGGAGTGGGGGAGAGCTTTACCAGCAGGTAAGTTAAGAGACTGAGATTGGGCTGAAATTACCTCCTGTCATCTGGTTGTGCTGGTGAGAGGCTGTGACAGGATCTTGCTATTTGGAGGAAGCCCATATTGGGGCAGGGGAAACTCTCCATTACAATAATTTAATACTATTCATCTGTGACAACTAGACCAAACTGCTGAGGCCACAGATCTGCACTACCTATGAAAGCACAAAGTAATTCTCAAAGAAACATATGCATCAACTATGAATTAACTGGTTTGAAGCAGGTTTGTTTTTTAATCACTTATGCTATTAATAGTGTTTTTGAGAAAATTATTGTTACCTTTTTCTGCACTTCTATAAAGACAGGTATGTTTTGAAGGTTGGCAAAATGAATTTTTAAAATAATCTGGTTAAAAAAGGAGAAGAATGGTACAGTGCTTTGAAAATACCCTGGTAAAAATGAGATGCTAGCTCCTTAGCATTTTTATGTTTTTAGAAGGCAATATAAAGCTGCACTGATGCCAACAAAGGGATTTAAAGGACAAAATATTTAACATAGCTTTTCCTGCTTTCTTCTGGAGTTGAAATGAAGCCTTCCCATCAAGGAAGTAGTATTCACATGAATCAAGTCTGATATCCATGGAAAATAACAATTTCTGGTCTAAATTTGGGAGATGGCAGAAGAAAAGAAAGAGTTCTTGAACAGAAAGCACCATAGACTGACAGTCACATGTTGGCTTTAGAATCTGAAAGAGTAAACATGACTTCCATTGATGATACACCGAGAAATCATATAGTTCATCACAGCTGAAAATAAGTCTGTAAAGCACATTTCTTCAGTACTTTTTAAGCACTACTGTGGCCAGAATGTGCAGAGAAAATGCTGATAGACTGTCTCAAATAGCCCGCAGAAAAGGTCATCCCAGCAGCTGGAATGTAGGAATCCACCCTAGGGGCAAAAAGTCTGCTGTTAACATTGCTGGTGGCTCCTAGTCTAGGAAGCTTTGAAGATGCAGAATTTTTGATATTGATGGTTATCTGCTGGGCCAGAAATAGTCCTGGATGTTGGTCATTTTCAGTCTGATAGACCACCGTATTCGGTGGATATCACCCCTACTAAGTCACCTCAACATTTGTTGTCATTCTACATGGCAGTGAGGTTGCTTTCAACTATCAAGGTCATTTCACACTTCAGAGGTGGCTATAGGGGTACTCGAGGGGCTTCTGTTTTATATGAGTGGATATAGCCATTGTCTGTTATGGAGAGATCATTGGCAACTACCTTCCATTTGCCCCTGCTTCCATGCTAGTTACTTGAGTCATTGATATAGAAGAAGAGGAGGAAGAGGAGAAGGGAAGAGTTGGCTTTCATACTCCACTTTTCTCACCCTTTAAGGGGACTTAAAGCAGCTAACAAACCATCTGTTCTTCTCCCCACAACAGACAATATACAAGAGCAGAAAGAGAGCTGCAATTAGCACAAGATCACCCAGGTGGATTCTTACAGGAATGTGGAATTGAACTGGGACACTATCAGTAAGAATCTGACACTCTAACCACAAGACCAAACTGGTTGGATGATGTCAATTTGGCTGAAAGAAATTTATTGATACTGCCACAAAATTGTATATTGTCTGTTGATTGTGATCTTTTCCTGTAATGCAATTGGTTTTATTATAAATTTCATTTTGAACCCACTGGCATGTAGCAGTAATGAGTTTCTTTCTGATGTATGATATGATTAGAACCTACCAGAAATTTGGGAGTGAGGAAGTGAAAGGGAAAATGTGTCAGAAGAACTAGACCATTTTCTGTCATCATAATTATAGTTAATTATTACATTTCAAGCAGTAAATTTAGAATGCAGAAATATGTCTCATAATTTGCCTGTTTTAAAGCATGAATTATATCACTGTGACACACCAAGGCTATCATCTGAATATTATTCACCAAAGTGTTTTGGATAATAATTGTGTAACAGATTGTGGTTTGGGACATGCTGTATCTCCTCTGTTGCTTAGAGTTTACTACCAGTCATCTGAACTCTGAAAATAAATAAATAAATAAAAAGTTAACTTGGTTTTTTTTCTTGGATTTTTATTTGTTCTATATTATAAAATTGCATGTGAAATTCATGTGATTTATACTGGGTAGGGGTGTGCACAAACACAATTTTCAGTATTCGATTTGATTCAAATCAAATATCCAAATATCACATTTGGTTCAAATAGAATACATTCATATCTATTCACACAAATATTCAATTCGTATTTGAAGATATGAATGTCGACAACATCCCATTTTTATCACATATGCATCCCTTTTTCATCCCGTACGTATGCATCAAATGCGTATGGATACGAATAAGATGTATATGGATACATATGTAATGTTTACATATCTGTACACATATGGATGTCTGAATAATTTGTACAAATGAATTGAAAGATTCAAACTTCATTTGAATGTTTAAATTCAAATGTGTTGACATTCGATTTGAATCTGAATGTCCGAATTCAAACAAATTTGATTGAATAGACAGAAAAAGAAAAAAGCATTTTATTCCTACAGAAGCAGTTAAATCAGTGCAAGAATGCAAGCCTTGCACTAAAAATAGCAGTTCTTTCAGACAGTGAGAAAGGGGGGGCAATTAACTTGTTGCTGCTTGATATCAGCTGGAGCCTATCACCCAACTTAACTACTAAACTCTCTCTCCCAAGTACTCACTAGTCTGAACTCGCACCGAACCCATAGATCCATATCGTCATCTCCCACCTCCCTATCTTATGCTTGGTCTCACACCAAAAGCATTGACTCAGTTAAAAACAAGAGAGAGTTGGGAAGTATTTACTTGTTCTGGATCATAAGAAGAACTGAAAAGCAAAACTGAGAGGGCAAGAAGTGACAGAAGAGAGAAAACAAGAGGCAGAATGGCAAAAAGGAGGGAAGCACAAGAAAGAAGCCATCAAGAAAGCAAGAGAACAGGAGATCCATGGACCAAGAGACCCAGAGTGCAAGGGAGCATTTTTTTCCAAAAGAAGAGGCAATATCATTTTTTATCTTCTGGGACAGGATGGGGGCAAGACTAGCAGGGGCAAATGTTCAGGGGTGGTCACCTAGACTTATTCAAGGCAGGAAAAACAAAAAAGAGGTTTCTGTGTTGTGATGGAGAGGGGTTGGGATGAGGAGGGGCAAACATAGGTGGTCACAAGGTGGGAAAAATAAGGAGACTAAGCACCATAGTTCTTTAACAGGAAAATGGGAGGAAGTGTTCTCACAGTGCTTTCTCTTGACTTGCCACGCTGCTTCTATGCCACTATTTCCCCAGGGTTAACTTACTTCACATTGATTGGGGTGAACAGCACGGCCCTCTTTTGGGAAGCATTTGGAATGACCAATTTTTGTGGCTACTTCCAGTGCTTTTCAAAGCAGTGCCAGGCAGAAGCATCAAAGCTGGAGAATGACATTTCCCCTGTGGTGTGTGGGAGGGTGAGCTATCAAGCAAACTACCTGCTTCCTGGAGGGACAGAGCACTTTCTTCCCTGGAAGAGGCAGGAGTCACTGGCAGGCTGCTCCTGCCCACATGGCACAGTTCCAGGCACTTCCAAGAACTGGCTGTTAACCAGCACTGTGGTCAGCTAGCTGGGTAGGCTGAGTAGAACCAATGCATCCCACCGTGCCACTGTCATTTCCTTTGTGAGCCCATTTGGTCTTGTGATTAGAGTGCCGCACTCATGTCTCATAGTCACTGGGTTTGATTCAACAATCCTCCATGAAGCCAGCTGGGTGACCTTGGGCTGGTCACAGCTCTCTCCTGAGCTCTCACAGCCCCACCTACCTCACAGGGTGTCTGTTCTGGGGAGAAAAACAGAAGGCTTGTCAGCTGCTTTGAGTTCCCTTAAATGGGTGAGAAAAGCTGGATATAAAAGCCATCTCTACTCTTCTTTGTTGGCATTGTGCCACCCCAATATATGTACCTCCTATGCCTGCATACAGGGAGATGTATGTACAAGAGTAAAAGGGAATGGGAAGCAAGGTTATTCATTCCTAGAGCCCATATGCATTGTGTGTGAAACCAGCAAAATGCAAGGATCATGCATTTCTTTCCACTGAAAACCCATCATACTCCAATTCTCTTTCCCCCCAAGATCTGTGCTTCATGTATCTTATGGTAAAAGGTTCCAGGATTGCATTTTTTTTAATCATTGCAGCAACCCCAACATCACCTTAAGTCATAATTGCATGTAAATATTTCACTTAAAAAGGGAAACAAATCAGAACTGCTGATCCATCTGAAAATAAACTTCAATTTGAATTACTTTGGATTAAAAGAAAATAACACTCTGTCAGGCAGGGGGAGAGACAATACCCTAAGCTACTGGATAGTGTATCTTGCTACTGTCCCCACAGCTGCAGTATAATACTGGCCTGTTGTCATTTTAAGCTGATTAGACAACTAATCTCACAAGAAACAGTTCATCCTTTCTCTGTATACCTTTGCGATTTCTCCTGCATTTCTTCAAACACAGAGGTTGAACAGGACACAATTATTTTGCCTTGAACTTAATACAAGTGACAAGTGCCAGAAGATAGAGTACACATCATTGTCAGCTGCCTTGTTTAAAGTCATGGAAATGCTTCCCTGAATTCCCATGAAAACCATCTCGATGTGAAAGGTACAATGTCTACTCTTCTGTTTTGCTCCAAATGAAAAGCAAAGCTAATAATACACACTTACCTAATAATCCTTCTTAACCTATTCAGATTCTCTTCTCTGTCAGGGGACAAGTGGAAGAAGACAGGGTTAGGAGACATTTGTTATTAAATTTCTAAAACAGCTCATTAACTACAGTGACAATTATGACTGCAACTGAATTAGTTGGCTATCTTATTTAACTGTGCCCAGAAGTCTGATACATGCTCCACTGACACTTGAAAACTAACCGTCACCACTTTGAAGTCTGGATAAAACAAATCAGAATGTGAAAGGACAAGAGTGTGAAAGCACACTGGAATGAAAAAACAGAGAAAGAGTAAAAATTTCAGGCATAATTGTGCTAAATATAGGGCTGACATGCGTCTCGCTTTGTAAAGAATGGTTCTCTATTATAAACATTGTGAAAGGATCTTTTTCATTTAAAGGGCTCTCTAGTTAAAGAACCAAAAGAAAGAAAAGTGGAGAACTTAACTATGTCCATCAGTAGGGAGCATATGGGCAGCATTGTAAGACAACGTACAGGACTTTCCCATGGTAGTTGGTTGTATTGTTATTCTATTGAAATTGAATTAATCTTTGCCAGATATCGAGATAGGGATGTTTGTTTGTTTGTTGCTGTAGTTTTGGTGATGCACCTTCTTTTCTAGGTGATGCGTACCAGTACCGGTAATGTCAATCTATCTGACTTTAGGCCTGGTTATGGCACTGGAATTCCCTGGTTACCCTGGTTGATGAGCTAATCTGGAATAAAAATAGTGGGAGTGGTACTCTGTTGGTTCTCCTGGATATCTTAGTGGGTTTTCATACCATTGACCATGATATCCTTCTGGAAAGGTTATGGAAGTTTGCAGGTGGACATGTTGTGATAGTTTCACTCCTATCTCAAAAACTGATGCGGGAGATTTCTTTTGAGTGCCCTGGGAGCATATCTGTGGGGTTCCCCAAGGATCAATCATATCTCTCATGATTTTTAACATTTACATGAAGCCCTTGGGTGAGGGTAACAGGACCTTTGGGGAAGGTGCCATCAATATGCAGATGACAGCCAGCTATATCTCTCTCTATGCCATCTGAATCAGGAGAGGTGATTGAAGATGGTAATGGGTTTGATGGGGGCCAATAAACTGATACTGAATTTAGACAAGGTAAACATGCTATGTCCATGAAGAAGGGGGACATCCCAGAAGAGACAGATGCGTAATTTGGGGTGCTCTTGGATTAGAGCCTCAGGTGAAAGCAGAGGCCAGGAGTGCCTACTTCCAATTACAACTGGTTTTCCAGCTGCAGCCCTTTCTAGACAGATATACCCTAGCCATAGTAATCCATCCTTTGGTAACATTCTGCAGCTGGTGCAGAATACAGCAGCTAGGTTGCTAACTGGCACTGCTGGCCAGACACACATCATACCAGTTCTAAAAGACCTGCACTGGCTGCCTATTTGCTTCTAAGCCCAATTCAAGATATTAACATTAACCTATAGGGGCAATTGGGCCCCAAATAGGGATGTGCACAAATATTTGTAACATTCAAAATTCGTCTGAATTCATCTGAATTCAGGCATTCATATTTGAATCAAATGCTAAAACATTCAAAAATTGACATTCAAATCAAATGAATGGGAACACTCGTATGAAACTTCGATACATTCGAGAACCGGGGGAAGTTGGAAAGTGGCTCCACCAGTCACATCAGCAACAGATCCAAAATGGATTCAAAGTGGATTGAGAATGGATTCAAAGTGGATTCAGGGCAGATTTGATGCTTCCAGGCTGGATACATAGGAGATACATATGCAATTCATATCGAACATTCATATTGAATTCATACTGAATGTTCATATCAAATAGAATCCTACCACATTTGAAGGGCATCTATTCCAACGAATACAAATTTCCTTGCCTTTGATTTGCTATGAATTGAATGCAAAAAAACATTCGTGCACATCCCTAGCCCCAAATATCTAAAGAAACTCCTTCTCCCATACAGACCTGCCCATGCCCCAAGATCTCTCGGTGAGGTCCTCTTGGCAGTTATGGGGGTGGGGACAGGTGGGAGGGCATTCTTAGTGATAGTCCCCATATTGTTCCATTAGATGCCCTCATTGTGTATGTTTAGATATCTGGTGATTTACCCTGGCCTTTGACTGAGGGAACAGCATCCTTTTCTCATGCAGAGACTGTTATTATTTCACATAATATATTTTATCTGTTTTTATAGAAATTTTATTGTGACTCTCCCTGAGAATGTTGAATGTGACAGGGGAATTGATTACATGTGAAAGAGCAAGACTGTTTGTTCGTGCAGGTACATTTTGGATTGGTGCCTGGAATTGTGTCTGGAAATGTGCAAGCATGTAAAAGGGAATGGGAAGCAAGGTTATTCATTCCTAGAGCCCATATGTATTGTATGTGAAACCAGCAAAATGCAAGGATCATGCATTTCTTTCCACTGAAAACCCAAGTTCTATATTTACGTTGTCTAGAAAAAAGTCCATTCAGTTGGAACACAATTCTCTTCAGTTCCTCCAGAGTTTGAACTGAACTGCTAAACAACATCTTTATGGGTCAGGAATCCTATTTGCAGAAACAGTTTGTGGAGGTGTCAAGACAAATTCAAACTTAAGAATGTAATAAAAAATGTTTGGTTAAAAACAATTGACAAGAGGTGTTTAATCTCGGATGGGTTAAAAGTACGTGTTGAAAATTAACAGTGATAATATCAAGTCTGGGTTGTTACAGCCTCATATTTTATATTGCACCATTTGATTATGGCATTGTTTATATTGCCTGCTAATTAACAGATAGTTTGGTGTAATAATACAATTTTATATCACCAGATGGTAGGTTTTATGTTAAACTATGAAGCACATATCTAACACCCTCTCTCATTGTAGAGAAATATTAACTTTTATTTTAAAACTATGCTCTTGAATATAAAATGCCTAGATATTGTAGTTAACTATGTTCTGAGCTCTGGTATGTGAATGCTTGATTTTCCACAACACTGACATAATATTTTTGATAAAAATTGCTTGAAAATTTCCCCCAGAAGGCATGCTGAACACAAACAAATGAACCTAAATATCACAATTCCAAGAAGGATTTGCTTTTCTCTCCCATTTCATTGTGCTTGGTTAATATGTTTTAAACAAGAGTTATCACCTGTTACTGTGGCTGTGTCTCATTATGCAGTAAAGAGACTCTTAACAACCAGGGCTTCAGGGTAGCCAATCTGTATTCACTTTAACAGAGGATGGTCATCTTGCGGGTCTGGTTAAGGCACCTTTGCTGCATAATGGAGGCACAGTCTGGATTTGTGTAAGATCTGGCAAGTAATCCTGCGGTGAGTAAGCCTCTTCATAATAAGACCAAAGGCAGACCAAGGCCCTGTTCACACTTAACTGCATGGAATGGTAGAACTATACCATTCCAGCACAGTTATGTTCAGGGATGGTGGCTGCCATTTGCAATGTGAGTGCCAGCACTGTCCCCAACTGAACTACAGGTGCTCACAGCGCAGTCTGTCTCTCCCAAACTGTCTGAATTGTTATAGCAACAGCCACAGCAACTTCCATGGTGACTGTGACATGGTGTGAATTTGTGTAGACAAAGCTGTGCCACCCTGCCTCTTCCGAGCTTCGCCCTGAGAAAAGGTGAGCATGCTGTGGACTGGTCCTCATCAAGCTATAGAGAGGTTTTTACTTCTCCACAGTTATGGGCGATTGGGACACTCTGGGACACTCGCAGATGCCCTGGGACAGAGATGGTGATAAGGCATGTGGATGGACTGTTCCAGAGTACCCCAGAGCATCCCCACATGGTAAGTGTGAACAGGCCCCTAAGTGGCAGCAAAGCAAATGGAAGCTGTGGTCAGAAACCAGAGTCTGGCTGCACCCTTACAGTAAACAAATGCTAATGCCTTAATTCACATAATTATATTCAAAATGCATTCTCTAGCCTTTGATGTGGATAAAAGGTGGGCTGGAAAAACAACTCTTTGAGAGCCTTTTTTAAAAAAAGAAAATGTGTGTGGGTACAATTTCAAATTTGCATACACATAGAATGGAAAGAGTAGGAGATCAGAATCTTGGACGCTTTCTGCACTTATCTGTATTAATTTGATCCATATTAGCTTGATCTATATTAGCTAAATTGAGTTCAAATACAGGCAGTGACATTTGCACTGAGTGGGATTTAGAACAGTGACTGTGTGCTAAAGAGTTCTAGCACGGATGTAGACCACCATTATCTGCTCTACTACTAATCTGGATTAGTGAGCCCTTAGCACAGTTCTAATCTGGATCTACTCTTGTGCAGATGATGGGTGCTTCCACACCTGCTGCTGCGAAATGGATTTAAGAAAATCTGTTTCTCGGCGATCTTTCCTCCCAAGAATCAGAGATAGCTGCATGCACACGTGCGGGGAGGACAGATTGGGCTGGCCAGATCCCCTGGGTGCTGTGCAGAGGCCACAGCACCCATTCCAAAGGGGATCCAGCCTCCTGGGGCTGCCAACACCACCCCCAGAGCCGTGGGACTGGAGCATGCAGCTGCCAGTCACTGTGTGTTTCTGGTGGCACATGGGAGAAGGGCAGAAGAAGGCAGACTGGCCTCCTTCCGCCCTTCCAAAAACAGTGGCTGGCAGCACATCTGGCCCCTTGCCTCTCCGTGTGCGGAAGCATCCTGCTTCCAATTGGATCGAGGAAAGGGGTCAGATGGAAGACCTAATTTTTAAGGTCTTCCTGGAGGATGGAACCTTCAGCGGCAAGACCCAATTAGGGTTGGATCTTGCGTGCAGGAATGTGGAAGCGGCGTCCTCGAAGAGTTTCTTGATTCAAATTAACAAATGCAGCAAGGGCCAAAGGCAGGATCAGCCCAATGAAGGGGTAGAGAATTTCAAGTGATCTGTCTCCCTCCCTCCACATTAAGAATAAAAGTGGTTGGGAGACATCACAGGATCAAGCATATTTCACCATATTGATCCCATGTCACTGATGCAGTGGTGTTTATAAAACATTGGGCACATAAGATTCTGCCTACTATTATGTTTTATTTTGGAAATAATAAAATAATCTTGCAGTAAGTAGCTAATCAAGTAGTGAGGAGGAGGAGGAGGAGGAGGACAAGGGGAAAGAATGAAAGATGCTCACTCCTGTGCTGGCCCCTAATCACTTGTGTGGGAGAAAAACAGGAAAAACAGCAGTCTGTGTGCTTCTTGAATCTAGGGATGTTCACAAGGGTTTTTTTTAAGAAGGAAATTTGCATTCATGCAAATAGAGTGACTTCGAATATGGTAGGATTTGAATCTGCTGTGAATGCTCTTTGAATCCGCTTTGAATCCCTGATTTATCAACTCTAAATCTGTTCTGAATACACTTTAATCCACTCTGAATCTGCTTTGAATCTGCTGCAGATGTGACTGGGAAGCCACTTTGCTACCACCCCACCTTTGTGAATATAACAAAGCACTGAAAGAATGCACAAAAGCATTTGTTTTCAAATGTCAGTCTCCAAATATAGCCAATATCTGATTTGAATGCAAATGTTCAAATTCATACAGATTCATGTGAATTGTGAACCTGATGAATAATTTGTGCATATCCCTAGTTGGATGCTTTCAGTAGCAGGAGCATGTGTCTCGTGCATTAATTCAGGAACAGATTACTGCCAAACCCTTGCTTTCCAGTTCAATTGAATGGCCAGCGGAAGAAGCATTTATGCTTTTGTATCATCATCATCATCATCATCATCATCATCATCATCATCATTATTATGCTGGATTTTAAACTTTGTATGGGTTTTAGCATAGTCTGATACAGTTTTATATGTCCGTTTTTAACTGTTCTGAGCCGCCCAGAGACCTTTGGGTATGGGGCAGGATATAAATATAAATATAAAATAAATAAATCAACAGTCAGGTGGCCCATTATGGCCCAAGTGGATGATCAGTTGACTAATGATAGCAGCATGGGAGGGAGGGGGCAAGAAGGGGAGGGATAGGCCAAAAACGCAGGTCAGAGGTGAGTCAGCAAAAATGGTGGCATAAGCATGAACTTCACTGCAAATATTTGGCATCCCATTTGCACTTTCACTTCAGCAGTGATCCTTCAGGAGGTATGTTCACAGCACAAAATGTGGGACTGGGAAAGCACAAAGAAAGTGAGGAACTTTAGGAAAAGAAGGAAATGCTGTAGTATAATTGGGACTGGGGTGGGAAACACTCTTGAAACAGAGTAAATCCACTGAGTTCCAAGGTGAATTTGTGTGCATTTAGTTGTTTAATTTATCTTGTTTGTTTCAGCTTCTGTTCCATGACCATAATAGTCATTATCAACATGTTGAAATATTCATCTTGTTTTGTGAAATAAGTAATTAGTAGGCCCATTAAATGGTTAGTTTTAAACTAAACGTAGAAGGGAATATTGCTTTTTTCCCATCAGCATATATCACTGAAGCACAATACAACTTGAAATGTAAGCCTGCTGCATTAGAGTGTTAACATTTATTAAACAAGCAAACATATTGCATGCAGTAATGACCCATAGATAAGACAAGAAGTGCAAATAGGTAAGCGAAGAAGCTGTGGCCCTCTTTACACTTGAGTGCACAGAATGGTATAACTTTATAATTCCACTGCAGTTAGAGGACAGAGGGTTCCATTCATACTGTGAGTGGTGGGGCAATCCCCAACTTTACTACCAGCAGTCACAGTGTGGACACCCATCACAAACTGAATCACCATGGCAAAGGTTGCAACAACTTCTGCCACAGGCCCATTTGTTGTCTTGGAGATCATGACACTGCATATTTGTGCAGCCACAGCACACAGTGGGGGGTTTTCCACTAGCACTAAGTACCCATTAAGTACCCCTTAGGGACCCATTAAGGACCTAGTAGGCTCAGAGCAGGAAGACACCATTTCCACTGCAGACCCCAGTAGAGCCACATTTGTTTTCACCAGTTCTAGTGAAATCCAGATTGAATGGGTCCTTCAGGATTTATAATCTGGAATTCCTGTAGACTCATTCGCTTAAGGAGTTTAGAAGCAAAGCAAAATGACCTTTATTGAGAAAGCATCATATAGTTCAGAGTTATTTGGGAGGTGGGTTAGCAAGAGTGATGCCAATGAAAGAGAAGTAAGTGGCTTGGGAGACAGGAAAACAAATGGACAGAGCAAAAAGGAGGTGGAAGGAGAGACATAAGGTTCCGCCTGCTATTTCTCCATGCAAACTGCTGCAAACACAAGATAGAAGTGTTAATTGGAAGGTGCAGCTCTATGCAGTGTAAAGATGCCTTAGGGTCCAGCTACATCTATGTCCTGATTCACCTTCAGCATGGGAGAACATGCCAGCACAGCGAGTAGTGATTTTACTTAAATGTGGCTTTTGCTGCAACCAAGGAACAAGTGAAGCATAGGGCAGTTATGTATGACTATTTATGGAATTTTGAAATGTGCCCCCTATTGGTCGTCATGGCTAACTGCAAGGAGGGAACTGTTAGGCCACATCTCCATTTATCAGGTGAAGCAGCCAATAAAGTGTCTTTTGCTGCTACATTTCCACCTGCAGCAGCAAAAAGTGCCTTGTGGATATCACACCACCCCATTACCAGATTACCACCCCAGCAGCCATTTTAGGAGATGCAATTTCACGATTCTCAGTGGAGTCCCCTTGGGGCAGCACTCTGAAGAGCACTTCCTTACTCCAAAATGAGCATGAAGGAGCTTCCTGTCAAGTAGTAATCATGGTCTTTCCTCCATGGTGGAGATGTGGTATCACTTTGCCAAGATGCTGTCTCACTCTGAAGGTGATGGAAGGTAGATTAAAACTTAGGTATAGTTAGAGGATAAAGATAAATCTTTCTCTAATGGATACAGATTGGTAATAGTTTAGGCAGGATCCAAATGGGAAGTGAACATATCATGTGGATGGGCAGTTTCCAAGGGAAAAATGATCTCAGAACTGGAAGGGTTGAGCAGACAATTCTCATATGGAATTGTCAAAGGATTGGTAAGTTTTAAGTTCTTGATTAGCATATGTAAGTCTTGTATATAATTATTTTCTTTGGTGAGAAGCTTTGACTTGGCTTCAGATGTTCATTGATCCCTGATGCCACCAGTCACAGGTCCAAATCCACTCTGAATCCACTGATTCTGCTCCAAATCTACTAAGAATCCACCAATTCACCTTTGCAAATTTAACAAAGCTTCAAAGAAATGCACAAAAGCTTTCACTTTACATGCAGATGTCTGCTTTTGAATATTGACAATATTCAGTTCAAATGTGAACGTCTGAAGAAGCTTCACAATTTGTACAAATTGTGAAGATGATGAACATTTTTCACCCATGTTATAATGGAGCAGACTTTAGTTTGCAGACACTTTATGCAGTGAAGATTTTTCTTCAACCTGCACTCCTTATTAAGTACGTTATGACAGTTATTGAGGAATCTAGAATTTGACTTCTCATCCCCCCCTATAATCAAAAGTTATGCAACAGCACGAAGCAAAAGGTTCCACACTACCCCCTCCATGGCCTTATGCACTGAACTTCACAAATGCCTGCTACTCAAAAAGGGACCAGACAAGGATGTCCTCTTTCACCTTTATTGTTTATCTTGACATTGGAAGTTTTAAACATGGCCGTTAGACATAACTTGGATATTAAAGGAGTTAAGGTCAAAAAAGAAGAATGTAAGATAACAGCCTTTGCTGATGATTTAGCCATTATCTTAACTGAACCAAATGATTCAATAGAAGCATTTAGACAAGTAACACAAGCATATGGAAGGGTGGCAGGCTTAAAAGTAAATGAGACAAAGACTAAAGTCCTAGCAAGAAATATGACAAATACAGAACCTGAACTCTTTCAAAAGAAATCAAGATTTGTTATTCAAAGGAAAGTTAAATATTGAGGAGTGACACTGACAATTAAAACATAGCATTATATCAGAACTATTTGAAAACATGGTCAGGAATTAAACATGATCTTCAAAGGTGGATAATATTGAATTTATCATCAATGGGCAGGATTTCAGGAATAAAAATGAATTTGCTTCCAAGAATGATATTTCTATTTCAAACTTATTGTGATCAATGAAAAGGATTTCAAAAAATGGCAAAAGGATATTTTGACTTTTATGTGGCAAGGGAAAAAATCCAAGGATAAGATTTAAATTGAGGCAAGACACAAAAGAAAAAGGAGGACTTGGATTACCAAATTTAAAATTATATCATCCAGCATGTTACCTAAATGGGACTGGAAAATCGTTTTGGCTGGAAGGCTATAGATTATTACAATTGGAGGGACAAGATTTAAGGTATGGATGGCATGGGTACTTATGGTGCAACAAAGTGAAAGTCAATTCTGACTTTAAAAATTATTATATAAGAAATTCACTGTATAGGGTCTGGTTGAAATATATATAAAAAATTTATACAGGAAAATGGCTTTGTGGGTGTCTCTACATGAAGGATTATTAAAAGAATTTGGGGAAAGAGGGGCCTGGATCAAGTATGAAGACTTGTTGTACAAAAATGAAGTAACTAATGCATTTGATTTAAAAACAAGAGAACTACTAAATCAAGAGGGCAAAACTGTACAGTGGTTTACACAAGTGCAACTTGTGGATATACGTAGAAAGGATAAAGAGAGATTTAACTTTGAATGGGAAAAACACAATTGGGAATTACAGTTAAAGAAGGTGGAAAGAGGAATAATTGGTGTGCTATATAAACTGTTATTGCACATGGATTTGGAATATGTACAGGTTAAGGAGTGCATGATTACAAGGGCAAAGAATTTTGGATATAGTATCCAAATGGAATAATGGGAGAAATTGTGAACAAAAGATATGAAGGGTGCTTCCGCATTGATCCTTTAACACCCATTAAGACCACATTGGGAAAACTGCGTCCGCAGAGTGGCACCCATTAGCAACACTTTGGGAAAACCGCATCCGCACAGCAGCACCCATTAGAGACATATTGGGAAAGCTGCTTCTGCATTGATCTGTCTCTAATGGGTGCTAACTGGCCCTTAAACCGGTTTCCCGGAAGACCACATATAATGTGGAGTCCCCCGGCTCACCATGCTTGGCTCCAGAGGAGTGGTGGACAGTGCAGGAGAACATTATATATATGGAAAATAACAGATCATCATGCACTTGGGTGAATTGGTGGATCAGAGGAACATTTCAGATTGGACTGAGGATGGCAAGGAACACAAGTGTGCCTACTAAGATCTGCATTAAGAATGGACTAAGATCCTCCTATGTGAACACATAGACCAGTGATGGCCAACCTATGACATGCGTGTTGCAGGTGACACGCCAAGCCCTTTTGGGTGACACACCTGGCACCTGGGTGTGTTGTGCTTGCTTGTACGAAATACCAACTTTCAACTGAATATTAGCAAACGAAATTCAGCAACAGAAGTCACTAATGTAAAGAATTATTTGTTTTTGCTTTTAATAAAATACATATATCAAAAATATAACTTTTTTACTAGAGCTACAAATATCACAAAATTATGGATATTTCTAGATGTGACACAGCACCCAAATTAAGCTAGGTTTTCTTATGAATTTTGACACACCAAACTCAAAAGGTTTGCCATCACTGACATAGACTAAAGGAATTTCAAAGGAAACACAGACCAAACAACTCTGGTGGAATTGTCAAGTGTAAGTTAAACTATAGGAAATAAATGGCATGCATGGCTGATGAAAAGTCAATATAATGCAATTTTCAACATCCAATTCAATTTAAATCAAATATTAGAATGTCCGAATGTCTGAATTTGTACAAATAGAGAAAAAATTAATGTATTAAAATTCAAACTGATTTGAATACATTTGTATCTATTTGTATGAATATTCAATAAGTGTTTGATGATATGAATGTCAACAACATTCACATGTGTCAGTTTTTATCCTGTAGGCATCCTGTTTTCATCCTGTACATATCCATACTGAATTTTTGAGGACTGTTAAGTTTTCTCTGTAGCCTTATGCTCACACTCATATATTTCCTCCAGCATCATTAGACAGTAATTAGGGTTCTAACTCTTACAGGGACTTCAGGTCTATAAAGGTTTGACCACTGTAGAAAACATGAGGAACAAGATGATGTTTAAGGCAGGAGAATCAATTGCAGAAGAAGTCAGGCTGAACATGCAGCCCTACAGATTTTATTACTACATTTATCCTCTTCACATGAGCAGGGAAGTTAAATTCTCTTACATTTGAAAATATTGCCATAATTCCTCTGCTCTAGGAGTAATCATTGAGTTCTGAGCTAAAGTCTCACCTTAAAAAATGCAGTGAGAACAGCACAATAGATCAGATCTACAACAGAAAACTTCCAGACAGTTATTCCACATCAGGGGATCCAATTTGGGCAATATCCTACTCTGCAGCTTGCTTAAAGTGATTGATAATCCAGCTGTATCTACCAGGTTGGCAAGTAGAAACAAACCACCGCCAAAGTGCCCTTAATTTCCACATACTTTTTGCTGCTCATCAGCTAATATGAGTGTGGAGCTATTTCTTGTTTACTGAAAGTGAAAACCTTCCAGTTTTATTTCCTGTAGTTAACTTACACCTGACAAACACAGCAGGACATGCGGCTCCCATAGGTCTTAGAAATAAATATTGTCCATATCTTGTTCTGCACACAGCTTGCATTTTCTCCTATGGAAGAAGGATAGTGTCTAAGAGTAATTTGTTTTTCTGAAACAGCTGCCTCTCTGAACATTTAATCCACTTGTTTTCCACTTTCAGTGGGCTGATACATTATCATCAGCCTTGTCACATAATAGTATTGGATGGAGGTAACTAGGCATGACATTTCGTAGTGATGACCCATCAGCCTGGGAAATTCTAAATGACATCCATTGCTGAAAACAGGGCTTACAATTAATGTGTTTTTCAAACTCACAAAAGATCCTTCTGATGATGGAATAGAGAGGGGAAGGATGGGAGGACTAGTAAGAACAGTATTAAACTTCAAGGGAGTCAATAGAGATAAGTTATTATAAAAAAAAATTCCTGACTGTACGGGTGATCAGTCAATGGAACAGGATGTCACGGGAGGTAGTGAGATCTCCTTCTCTGGAGTTCTTCAAGCAGAGGCTGGACAGACATCTGTCTGGGATGGTTTAGGAAATCCTGCATTAAGCAGGGGGTTGGATTTGATGATCCTAGAGGTCCCTTTCCTTCTATAAAAAGAGAGTTTTAAGATGGTCGACTTAAAATACAATGTGATAATAGCAACTCTTCCATTATTAATTTATCAAAGTGCCAGTATGGGTCTGAGGGATGCAGCATCTGTGTGTCTTGGCACCCAGCAAGGCTCTGAGGCCAGCAAACACCCTTGGAGACTTCCTAGCTAGGAAGCATAACTCTCTGGGAGCTGGCCACCCTCCCCTAATTTTTGCCAGCAGCATGTAGATGCACAGTGGCAACCAAGTGATCTACCTTTGCCAGGCTCCACTTTGTGTCCCCATGGAAGCCGGTTGCTTCATTTGTGATGCGTGTCATAAAAAATCTGTGTTGTAACTCACAATAAAGCATCCCCCTGTGGTTAGGGGCAACGGGGATTCAAATCACATGTGCCTGTCCCCATGGAAGCCGCAGCGTGAACCTGCATCTTGTTCTCCCCACCCACCCTCTTCCCTGATAGGAAGCTGGGCTGACGTCACCATAACCCATCCCGCTCACTGCAGCAATGACAGGCAAACAGCTGCAGCAATGACAGGCAAACACCACCATGAACACAAAGATCATTCCTTTCTTTGGCTGCCACAGTTGAAAGCATAACCAAAAATTAGTTAAAAGCATAACTAAAAGCAGATCATTCCCTTCCTTGGCCACCACAGATTGATGGAGGTGTGCACATGGGCACACCCCACTTACAACCGGCTCAAAGTTTTCTCCCAACTCAGGTCGACTTGTCTCAATCACTTTCAGATCAACCAATCCTGAAGGAGGGAAAAGCCTTCACTACTATTATGTGGCTTAACAGTCAACAGATTGCCAGGGTCTGATCGCAGAGCGCACGGCAGGAACAGGGAGCAGAGGCGAAACCATGCCCGCTAATACTGGGGCCACCAAGCTCCACCCCAAATAACCCGGGAGCATCCACATGTCCCCAGACAATATGTGCTAGTCTCTTATTTCGGATGTAGTACACTTGTTAAGTGGGTTTTTTTTTAAACATGCATTGTCTCGCATGTAGACCATATTAGGGCTTTGCATGGAGACGCTCCTGAGATGAACTTGGAATAATTTCAGAATATTTTCAGCATGGGGACAGGCTCTTAGAAATATCTTTCATGCATCCCAAATGACCAACTTCTGGGGCCGTTTCTGACCTGGCAAAAAAATACTTCTGTGTTGTACCTTTGAAACTGGGGAGCTTTGTTTTTGGAGCAGGTGCTACAGCTTATCAGGTGCTTGTTGAGAAGTAGCCTAAATCTTCTTTTATGAATATCCAGTGTGGATTTCCAGAACAAAACAATCTATAAATTCTTGATCATGATTAATGGCAGGAGATCAAGAAATAATGTTTCAATTACAAAATTGTAATATAAGATGACAGAGTAATTGATGAATCATAATACCTGAAGAAAGCTTTTAGAAGTACAAAATTTCTTTTCTTTTCTTTCTTTCTTCCTTCTTTTTTATTTTATTGAATTTTTATACCACCATATTACCATAGTCTCAGGGCAGGGAACAATGAAATCAGTGAACAAGCCAGGAAAGTGAAAATAAAATTATAAATGAATGAATGAACTTTATTGATTTGTCATACGACCATATCAAGTTTACAAAAGATAAAACAATATAAAAAATAAGATAAAAACAAAAATAAAATAAAAATAACATCATTATTTGTTCTCATCACCCTCACAAGACACCCGATTCAACTCAGTGAATGATTTCCTACGTCGGTCAGCCTTAACAAATAGTTACCCTATATGTCACCTGGATGCTTTCTCCCTGCAGAAGATAAGTTAACCTATGATCTGCATTCCAGTGGGACACATTTTGTAAAAGGGGCCCCAAACAAGGTGTTCTTATTGAAGAATACAAGGAACAGGTAAGCAAGATATGAAAAAGATCTTCAACCATTGCTGTGCCACAAACACACTGTCTTTCATGATAAGGTACCCAATGGTATCTCCCATACTTCACCCTGGAGTCAATAAGTTCAAAATGTGCATAAGCAAATTGTTGTCTTAACTGCTGGGGCATTTTGTAAACTAAATATGAAAATAAAAATTAATAAAAATAAAAAATTAATCACTGAATAGAAAGGTGAGTATCAATGCAACCAAGTTTTCGCACTCCCTAAAGTGAAGAAACAAGATTTCACCAGACTTCTAAGTGAATCATCTGTATATACATGGTGAATCTCATTGAGAATGGTCTTCCTTAATGAGGTGGGCACTACAGATAATCTTCCTTTTCTAGCAGCTGTCAAAAAAACCTCCTCCAAAGAGGACAGATAGGATGGCTTCCTCTGAAGATCCTAACAGTTAGGAAGGTCTGTATTGCAGAAGGTGTTCCTTCAGATATTTGGAGCCCGAGTTATATACAGCTTTATTAGTCAACTTAATACTATACACACAAAAATTGAAAGAAGATGAAATCCCTTCTGTGGAGAACTGACTAACTAAATTGACTGAATTAGCAGAGATGGACAATAACAAACCTTTTAAAAAACAGAACAATAGATAAGTATGTAAAAGACTGGAGACCCTTCATCAATTATCTACAAGAAGAAGGAATAGTAACTGCTGGATTTTATTGACTTACAAGTGGACAGCTGAAAGAAGGAAAAACTACTGATCAAAGCAAAATAAAGGGAAAAAGAAAAAAAGAGGAATTGAAAGAAAACCCAGAAGAATGCCATACAGTTAGCAACTGAAAGATATGTTATTAATGTATGTAAGATTCTATATCGAAAAGGTTATAAAAATATTTTTTTAAAAAAAAGGAAATGCATCTGCACTAGCCCCTGCACTGGACTGAAAAATGGGCCCAAGGACTACTTGTAATTCAGATCAGGGGCCTCCTTGTCCACCTTGTGTGGACAGAACATGCCAGCAGTGAGTGGGGCCTCGCTGATCCATGCTAATGTGTGGTGAGAAGAGGCCCTGAAGTGGACTTCAAGGCTCCATGTTTCAGATCTAATGTAAATACAGAAAGGACCCAAGATTATCAGGTTGCTTATATTGTTGTTGGGTGATTTAAAAAAAAATATTTGAAGGTTCTGTATTGTCTATTTACTTTTTTTAAAAAAAGTAAATACCTCTCATACACTCTAAAATGTGAATTTCAGGATTTCAGGAAGCATAAAGGCCTTTCTACTGAATATATTATAGACACACAAAGGTTTCCTAATTCTAAGGAAAAGTTATACTGCTGAGCTGAATTACTCATAATGCTGCTGAGTTATTTTAACATAAGAACTCAGATTTATGCAATGCCAAATAAATGTTATTTTCATATAGTATACATTCTCTTTTAAAACCGCCATTTAACTTTAATTCAATCAAGATAACAAGCTGTAAATAATAAAAATTTATTTCAGATTCTTGAAGCAAAACTGTAGTTCAGATATTAATCCCAGCATGCTGTCTACAAATTAACTGGTCTGTATGGGATCTCAATTGCTTTGTAAAGGGACTTACATTTATGCATAGGAAAAAGGACAGAACTGGCATAGTATAAAAGCCAACACCATAGTATATCTTTCTACCCCACCGCAGTTGTCACCAAAGCATAAAAATTAATTTCTCAATATAATGGCATTATTATATGTCATCTACATGTCCTGTCTGAAGACAATAATCGAGTTGAAAAACTGGAGTATCTCTAGGGAAATATGCAAGAAAAATGCTTCTGATTCCAGAGTAATGTCAGATGAGCTGCTTTGTCTCTTGGAATCACAAGTGGTACAGAGAAATCTGAAGTTTCCCAAATGTGTTGATTTCCTTTGTTCCTTCTTCACATACCCATTCAGGAGAATCTTGCCCAAACCAAATGCAAACCACTTTACTCCTACTATTGTACTCACTTATTTTTGGGACTGTCACAAAATCAAACTCTCTTGTTGAAGTCTATTAAAGAACACAGATAAAGAAACAAATATATTGGGAGAACAAAGGACTGGAGGATATAAAATGATAGAAGAATGATTTGAAGCTAGTAATATATAGCGTTTACATGTTCAGTGAATACTAACTTGTCCCAGAGTGTTTGAACTAACTTATTCTCTACACTACTTAACAGAGCCAAGTATCTTCCTTTGTATTATATGCTGGGTCCTCTATCACAGATACTCTGGTGGTATGAATCCCAGCTAGGTTGGGCTGTTGGAGTTTGGGCTATGCATTTTCCTGCACTATAAAATGATGGATTTAGTGGTAAGAAAGAGAGTCCCTTTGGTTTGAAAACATCTGTTTTCCTCTCTGTTAGCCAGTTACCAATCCAAGATAACCTATATTCTTGTTCCATGATAGATGAGTTTATTCAGAAGCCTTTGCTGAGGAACTATGCCAAAAGTGTACTAAAAGTCCAGGTAGACAATGATTTGCCTTTGTTGAGGAAAAGTAGGAGGGATAACCTTAACATGTTTACTACAAGCAAATTGAATATTGGCTATATTCCAAGACTGACCCCTGTATGCAAAGAGAAAGCTTTTGTGCCTTCGTTTGAACCTTTGGTGTACATTCAGAGCAGAGTTGGAGGTACAACTGGTGGAGGCAGGGCAAATTTGAAGCGAAGAACATTTGAAGTGGCTCCATTTGCATAAATGCAAAGATCCATCCCATTTGCTTTGATTTGAACCAGGAGAGAGAAAAAAAGAATTATGTATATCTCTATCTATAACTAGTCCTCTTAAACCTTCTTCTCTCCCCTTGCCATATCTTCCGAATTACAACTACAATGCGGCCTCCATGCCTCATTAATTTACCTCCAATGGCTAATACATTAGTTGTCCATCTCCTTCCTGTTTTCTAGTAAATGAAATGAGTCTTAAGATGAAACCCTTTTACAATGTTAGTCCTTCCAGATTGATTCCCCTTTGCTTCAGGACCTCCTTTACTTCAGCTCACCCTTTTCAGTTTTCATTGTTCAAAAACTCATTTACCATAGAAAATAATATAATATATATTTACTGTTCTTGTGGTCTTGTGGTTAGGGAGCTGGGCTCTTATCTGGGAACACCGGGTTTGATTCCGCACTCCTACATGAAGCCAGCTGGGTGATCTTGGGCTAGTCACAACTCTCTTCTGAGCTCTTACAGCCCCACCTACCTCACAAGGTGTTCTGTTGTGAGGAGAAGGAATAGACAGCTTTGTCAGCCACTTTGAGTTTCCTTAATTGGGTGAGAAAATTGGGGTAGAAAAGCCAACATTATTATTGAAGTCAGAATATAAGAAAAATAAAGCTTTTTCGTGTAGGTCAATTTAATTTAAATAGAAACCAAAACATGGTAGAATAAAACAGAGTGCAGTGTCAGTTCCTGTAGAAATTTATCCTATAGGTATTGCCAGTAATTTGAACAAAAGATGTCATTGGTCTAAATAGTTACTAAACCTGAGACATCATCTGTAGAAATAAGAATACAGATTTCAGTTTGACAATTCACTTTTGATGAATAATCTCATGGGACAACCACCATTACAAATCTGAAAATAAAACTCTTGTGGGATTCACTGAAAGGCATGAGGCTGGGCCATTAAAATAGGCCTGTTATTGTAAACCCCAGATATTTTATGGTTCAAATGATTAAAATGTACTTTCCAGGAAAGAGGCAAAACAATATATAAAATATTTCTTGCCATATTAGTTTTATGTATTCTTAAGTTGAAACAGCAGCCATAGTGAAAAAATAAAATAGAAAAAAAATTGGACACATCCTGTTAACTGGTACACCAGTAGGGGGTTGACTTGGATTGCTTCCTTTGGGTACAAAATGTTCCAGAGGAGAGAAACATACTATATTAAAATAAACTATTTCCCAATTTACAATGTGGGAACAGAGAATATACTTCATTATCTGTAATATGTTACTTTCCTTTTTGAGTTGTGTTATCTGAAAACATTCTCCAAAAAGTCAATCTGTGGATATAAAAATAAATATTTTCAAACCCAATGAACTTTCATGCTCATAAAAAACGCTTCCATACATGTTTGCCAAGGCCACTGCATCTGGTATTAAAGTTTCCCTTGTGTCCACCCAGACCAGTTGTGCCAATTCGTTGAATTACCTCAGCTTGAACAAATGTATTGGAAAGAAAATTTGAAACAACTGGTATAAAATGGATTTAATGTGCATTCCAGTGAGGTTTGTGGAACTAAATTCAGAAAAAGTGTTAATTATAAACATTTTTAGTTATGTGTAAAAGAAAGCTATGTTTTCTTATATACTTGCATGTATGAGGAAAAGAAATTCAGGTATTATTAAGAATTTATTTTATAGATTATTTGAAATCATATTCTGCCTTTTCTCCTAAGATCTTGAGGGATGTTATAACAATTAAAATTTATAAAATATATACTTATACATTAAAATTATTCAGATAGTATGTAACTGAAGAACTGCCTCTTCATCTAAAGACAAAAGGGGACACATTTTCACCAACTACCTGAATATATGAAATGTTAGTGCTTGTTGCATCTTGGGTAGAAGGTGATTTCACAGAATGTGTTTCGCCAAATTTTGCATCTAGTTACCCATGATTTATCCCAGGATATCCATATATAGCAGAATAAGTAACTAATGTCTGGAAGCAGCAAATTAAATCAAGTTTGGATGAAACCGAAAGGAAATGAACTGTCAAGTTCATCTGTCTCTTTTGAAATATCCTCCTATGTGCAGTCATTGGAGCAATGTGAGAGTGACAACAATGGTCTCTTCTAAACTCTTGGCCTTCCCCAATAACTCTGGCTGATTGGTTTGATGTTCATTGTTATAAAAGCAACTCAAGGCATGTATCTAGTAGGGATGTGCACAAATATTCTAAATATTCAAAATTCGATCAAATGTGGACATTCAAATAGAACCAATGTTGTCGACATTTGTATCTTCAAATTTCTATCTAACATTCAAACAAACAGATTTGAATGTATTGGATTTGAATCAGTTTTTATTGCAATCAGATTTTAAACATTCAAATCAAATTGAATGTTTAGATATTCAATTCAATTCAATTCAAATGCAAAAAAAGTTTCGTGCACACCCTTAGAATCTAGCAGCATTCCTATGAACGGGATCTTTAAAAGACTGTAGGCTTGGTTTGACAATTGGCATGGTTGGAGCTGATCCTCAGAGAGTGGGAAATGACTTTATTGATTTTAATAAAAACTTAACTTACTGTATTTTCTGGCGTATAAGACTACTTTTTAACCCAGGAAAATCTTCTCAAAAGTCGGGGGTCGTCTTATACGCCGGCTGTTGTCTTCTTATACGGCGAGTATATCCCAAACTCTCGATTTTAACTGGAAAGTTGGGGGTCATCTTATACGCCCAGTCGTCTTATACGCCGGAAAATACGGTATATTAAGTGTCGCTTTCCGGATAAGCAACCTGAATCCTTGGCTCTGGGAAACCTGGGGGAGGTAGTTTCTGACTACCTCAATCGTGGCTGCAGTCCTGAGACCACAGCGATACGTGGTTACAACCCAAATGGGCTGCAACGATCGTGGTACCAGTAGACTGGTACGATCACCGGGTGTTACGAAAGTAAATCCCTTATTAGCCACCGGCAGGCTATAAGGGATCACCATGTGCTCTTATGGTGATTTAAAGACAGAGAGCACAGGAGAAAGAAGTTAGGCGGGAGACAAGATGGGCTGGAAAAGACAGAGTTTATTTCTGTGCAGGGCTTTTTATATCCCCCACCAGAAGGCGGGGAAGGAAGTGACCTCAAGAGAAAATTCCAGGAGGTGATAGGTCAAGTGCATCAGCTGAGCAGGTCAGACGCCTTCTTATGTCACATCCTGTGGCAGACAGGAAGAGAAGGTCTGTTTTCTGCGGGCAGCACATGGCTAGCGTCCATTAAGCCCTTAGGCTATGAGTCCAGCCCCTGCTGGTGTTGAGTGTGCACTGCAAGCTTGTAGAGACAGGGCAATTCCTTTTACTCTGAGGCTTGATGAATGGCAGGCTGAAGCCAGGAGAAAACCCATGCAAACCTTTGCGATTACTACAATTAAGGGTTAAAGAAACACAGGGAAGAACAGAACCAAAACACATCAGACAGAACAAATATCAAAAATGGGAGCAAGTCAGTCAAATGGTTTCAAATGGAGAGTTTTTAAACTGTGGCAAACAACCACAACCTCAGAACAAATTAACCAGCTCCACTTGCTGATGCATGGCAGTAGAAACAAAGCAGTGACACCAGTAAGGTTCTTTCTGTACTTACCTCTAATCTGGTTTAAAGAGCCTCTTTGTCTGGAACTCAGGTCTCCTCATCTGCATGTTAATGCAAATCAAGGAGCCATGTTCACTCCTGGCTTGGCTCCATCTGCACTGGATGGGGCCAGATCCAGATAATAAGCCCTTGTTATGGAACATGGGAAGCATGCAGTTGGAGTGCCTCTGTGTTCTGGAACTACTGGGGGAGGGTGATTTTCAGCAGCATGGCATAGCACAGAAGCAAATTAAAAGATTTGTAAACATTCAAACATCCCAGGGCAAGTAAATACAGTGCAGTGCTTAAATCTGCTATTCAGCTTGGGTGTCCATATTTGCATCTTAGAAACTTTTTGCATTTGACATTCTAGGGAATGCTTGGGGGGCACTCCTGAATACAACATCCACATTTTGTGGAGCTGCTACTTTCCTACAAGCAGCTCTGTGTGTGCAAGAGTTCCCCAAGGGTGTGTAGATGTAGTACAGTTCTAACTGCTCTACATCTATATTGCATGCCACCAGGCACAGCCTCCTTTACACCTCTCCTTATCTGGAGAAGTTCAATGAGATCCCAGGTAGTAGTGACACAAATGTAGTTAGCACCACATCACCCCATCACCAGGACAACAGGGCGATGCACGAGCATTGCAGCCATTGACCTGGTTCTCTGAATTTGCACATTGCCAGTGCTGAGTGATGCACTGGCAAAGTTAGGGAGAGAGCTGAGGCTTTTTCACACTGCAACACGTTCCGTTTGGAACGCGTGCAGGCGGGAAGCTTAAGACAGTTCCGGGCGCTTCCACCATTCACACACAGGCGCGCCGGAACGTGTGTAAACGCGTTCCGGTGCGCCTGTGTGCGAATCCTAAAAGCGCCCGGAACTGTCTTGGCCATCAAGCCAGCCGCCCCGCTTCGTGCGAGCTCTACGGGCCCGGATCGGGCCCTGTGGAGCTGGCACGAACATGCCCGGGCACCCGGGTGCCCATTGGAGGGCCCGGGGCAAGGCCCCTATGGGGCAGGACACCTTTGGAGATCAGAGCCCCTGGCTCTGATCTGCAAAGGCTTCGCCACGCACCCCGATCTCGCCCATCTACGGGGCGCGAGCGCCTGGATCTAGGCGTGGGCGCTCCGCAGATCGCCGGCCCGGCAAGTCAGGCCCTGGGGGCGTGCCGACGGCTGTCAGGGAGAGAAGCGTGCACGAACGCTTCTCTCCCGGAACGTTCCGGGGTGGCTCGTCCGCGTCGGAACGGATGCAGAGCACTTTAAAGTGCTCTGCATCCGGAACGCGTGGAAGACAGCTCCGGACGCGAGGTGGCGCAAGCCCCGCTGGGGCAATGCGAATGCCTCGTCCGGAGCTGTCTTCCACGCGTTCTAAAAAGGCCTGTGCAAAAAGGCCTCTGGTGTCCAAAATGCAGATGCCAGAACTCTCCCTTGTCTTTGTTTCTTGGGGAAATTTATCCCATGAAGGATAGGTTAAAAAATGCCTTGTATCTTGCAGTTCTTTCTCCTGGAGCAGGAACCCTGCTACCTCAAGTAATATCTTCCTGCTGCAAATTGATGGGACTAAGTTATTCTGTAGCAGAAACAACTAAACAAAGAAATGTTTTTGACAAGAATCAGATAGTGTGAAAAAGTAGAGTCAAGATGGACATGAGTGTTTATTTTGTGTTTATTTTACATTTTTTCCTGAATGAAAATTATGTTTATTTTTTACTGCAAAATTAAAAACAATTTATAGATAACTTAATCTTCCTCAATGTAATCCCCAATAGTTTTGATTTTATTCATAGCTCATTTGAGATCTAAAATGGCCAATTATAAGCCAAAATCAAGCAAAGTCATAAAATCACAGCATATGGAAAGAGCAAAGGGTTGCATTTTCTAACTTTATAATGAAGATATAAAAACAATTTAATTTAATCACTTTGAATTACTGACTAGTGCTATAGAAATAGCCAACCGAGCATACATCAAGAGAATTTTCCAGTTTACTCACTGAATGGCGCTATCATTGTGCTGTTATTACATTTTTTATTAACTACTTTACATATAAGCTATGAGGGGAACACATAAAACATGGTGGTGGTATTTTTTTAATGAAAATGACTATATTGCCAAAAGACTAGTACAATATTCAAGAAATAAAAATTATTTGTTTGGTATACCATATTGTTAAGAAACATTCCTTATTTTAACTTAGGGATAGTCTGAGCTAAAAAATAGTCTGAGCTTTTGCTTTCACACTTATAGAAGTGACCACATAAAAATGTGCCACCTTATGAAATTTACTTGAGAAACAAATCAAATGCCATTTTGTGTAGTGTTGAAAGAAATGTGAGAAACCATTTTGACTTCAGAAATGCCAAATTCAGACACCCTGCTGTGAAACTTCAGAAACAATTCCACAACATTTTTCTCCTGTTGCAAATTCCATTTCTTGATGCTTGTTTCTGTTGGAATAAATTGTGCTTTCATTGCATTCAAAGAACCGCATGAACCACAGAGCTTCAATAAAGTACCTATTTGTTGTTGATGATGATGATAATCTGCTTTTTTATGAAAGTACATTCAAAGACATTATGCACAAATACATTTGAAAGAGCCAGTACAATGAATATCTGAAAATGAGTGCATTCACAGGCCTGAATTGATTGACTATACGATTCCCAGTTGGTTCTACTGTTCTTTGAATTACCATGGTGGTTTTGTGAAACCAGATACTTTCATTGTTTCCTACATCTCCCTACTCCCCGCCCCCATTCCTTTGCCTTCTCCAAGTCCTGTTGTTTGGTCTTTGCAAAATGATTACCATACGTGTTGCCTTTTTTCCCCTTTATATTTACCTCCCCTCCCCTGAAACCACATATTTAAAGCAAAACTCCATTCTACTGGGTTCTTTTGACACTAGATACAGTTCCATTGTCTTGTGAGACAAAGGATGTTTTCCCACTGTCACTAGAAGTACCCATTAAGTACCCATTAATCAGTACAAAAATGCCATTATGTACCATGGGTACTTTTAGTGACAGTGGAAAAACACCCAAAGAATACCTTTTGCACAATGCAAAAAATCAAATCCAGAAAAGTCCATAATGGAGATAAAACAAGCCAATTTTGAAGAACATGTTAGACTACAATTTGGTAACGAGGGAAGGAAAACAGTGGCTGACATGGAACAGTGAAGTAGGAAGCGAGACAATATCTGATTGGCATATTTCCCACCATTGGACCTGATACTGGACTACAACTGTACTTTTACTTCTCCCTCTAGTCATCTTTATGATTTCCTTCATCTCCACATTGCTGCAAATTATAGAGGCCCATTCCTGAATTAGTACAGTCTGTCTGCACCAGACAAAGCGTGCTTCAAATTATGAGGCTCCTGATCTCGACCTAGACAGTGGACTTACCAATCCACTAGACCTCGATAGCAAGGTCTACAAGAATCATGTGGACTGTGTATACCTCCATGTTCTGGTTCACAGGTGGACCCACTTTGGTGGCATGCCTTATTGTTTTGTGAAATGCATCTCCCAGGGGCCCTAAGCCAGGAACTAAAGGCTGGCTCTGAAACTCATGTGAGCTTTGGAGTAGCACAGGTCATGCTGCCACTATGCAAACAGTTGCTGTTCTAGGCTAAGGACAATCTAGTTCTAAACACACTAATTAGTTACTACTTCCTTTTCCTTTTCTTCCTAGTGAACTGTACACAAAACCATACCTAGCAAATGTGATAATAATGGCTGAAGGTCTATTCCTAAGAGTTATTTGTTCCCAAGAACTGCACATTACACTTATTTTCCTGATCTGTAGTGTGACAGAGTGGTCTATTTTTTTTTAAGTAATAATAATTGGAAGTTACACCACATTAAGAATTGGCTGGTACTTTTTAATATAGTGTTCTAAGGCAGGAATAAGCCTTCATTAGCCCTATAGCCTTAAAGATTTTGAGAGGATTGCTTAATGAGATATAAAGGCTTGTAGCAATTCCCAGGAAATATTGATGAGAGAGTAGATATGCAATCAGTTTTGCTTTCTTGTTCTTTTTGGTTTTGTTTCTATTTTATTTTAAAATTTTAAAATGAGCTTTATCTACATTAGGGTTTTATTTTTTTATTTTTTTTTGCTCTGCAGAATATTTATTTGAAAGATGAGCAGATTTCACTGCCATAAGTATTTCTTATGAAGATTTTCTTTTGTTTTAGGAAGATCTCAAAATCAGTTCTCTTTTCCCACATCTATCTTTCTATCTTTTTTTCTTCTCCTTCCTAAAACAGTAAGGAAAATGTGTATGAGAGGCACATCCCTTTGAATTTATACATTCTGGAGCTTTATAGATATTTAATGGACTGATAAGATCATTGGGTCAGTAGTAGATTTATTTCTTATTTATTTAAAACATTTATATAACATCCTTATATAACAGGTCCTTATAGGCAATATATAATAAAACACTTGTAATTAAGAAAACAAGAACAAATAAACATTAAAATGACAATCTAGATAATAGTCAATGATCAGTCAGATGCTCTGATGTGGGAATATATATATACTTTAAGTTCCTATAAAGCATTTGTAACAGTATGTGGCCCACTGCCTTGTTGAGGTTAGACACATCATAGCAAAAAGTGAAAGCACATCTACATATGTCATTGAGAAAGATGTCACTATATAAGAGAAAGCATCGCTACAGTTTATGATATCATGATGATAGCAACATGCTCTGCAGAAAACATTACAGTGAAGCCAGAGTTTATCAGAGCTGGAATCGTCATGGTCTACTTTCTTGGGAATGCCAAATAGAGATGTCTACTCCTGTATCTGAGCTATGATTCTTCTGTACATCAGTTTGTGTACCTAATATCATAAGACTGTAGTTACCAACTGAACACACAGTGAGCCCCATGGGGGACCTATTATGAGACCTTCTCCAAACCAACCAATTGTATGACTTTCCCAAGCTGGGATTTGATTTTATTGGTATATAATTGGAAAGCTGAACTTGAGGAAAGGTGGGGCAGGACAGACTTCAGCACTCAAAGTTTAATAAAGAATACTGGGTTAGTTACAAAACAAAGTCTGAGAAAAGGAGAAAAACAACTTGTATTTGAGGAGAAGCTACAAAAACAAAGCATATCCAACTGCAGAGCTGTTTTGGGAAATAGTATTTCCAGTTGTGTTGGCTTCGCAACAGTTACAATGTATTTATAGTGAAATGTCAATCATAGTGTGCACCAGCATGCAGATGGTAGGTCCCTATTCTGGGATATAATCTGGAATAGCGTGTAGTGCATAAAGGACTATTATAGGGAAAATCTACAGCTATTCAATGAACCCCCTGTTCTTCTACCCCAGAGCAGCAATTAATTGGATGATCAAACTTTAAGGATCTGTGCCCATCTTTTTTCATAGTTGCTTTGCATTGAAGCGAATGCAAAGGAAATTTGCATTCATGAGAGTAGAGCCATTTCAAATGTGGTAGGATTCAAATCCAATATTATTCAAATCTTATTCAAATCTCTATGAATTTTGAATATGACAAATATTCATGTAAATCCCTAATCTGTGCTAATTGTTTACATTTCTATCCTGCCCCATACCTGAAGGTCAGGAGTTCAAGATTTGACAGTCCTAGGGTGCTTCTGCATTTGCCGCTGGAAAATGGATCAAAGAAGATCTGTTTTTCAGCGAGCAGTTTTCCGGAGGATCCGTCCCAAATAAGGCCGGATCTGAGGAGGCCTCCCCGCATCCGCACATGCGCGGGGAGGCCAGATAGCCTGGGCACTGCGCAGAAGCCGCAGCACCCATTCCAAAGGGCATCCGGCCTCTCGTACCGCTGACGCCGCCCCTGGAGTTGCAGGACTGGAGCCGGCAGCTGCCAGTCATTGTGTGTTTCCGACAGCACGTGGCGCACGTGAGAGGGGCTTCCGAGGCAGGCCGTCTTGCTTCTGCCCCTCCCAACATGGCAGCTGCCAGGACATCCGTCCCTTCACCTGGCCATGTGTGGAAGCGTCCAGCTTCCACACAGATCCAGGAGAAGGGACGGATTGAAGACCTAATTTTTTAAGTCTTCAATTTAAACTGGTTTTTGGCAGAGAGACCTGTTTTAGAAACAGTTCTCGTGTGCCGAAAAGTGGAAGAGGCCACCTGGAAGGGTCACTTAAGAGGTCTCCAGCGCGGAAGGAAAATATGAAAGGGTTTAAAATGGGTCTTAAATGTGGAGTTAATATAGTTTCCACAGCCAATGTGGAAACACTCCTAGTTTGCATGGATTCCCATCTGTACATGATTCTCTGCCATGAATTCATTGCTGTTAATTTGCATATAACTCAAGTATATTCATGGGTGAATGTATACATTTTGCATGAATCAACATATAAATATTGGACATGTTCTTTATGAATTAGCGTGCATGTATTCATGGTATTTTACTTACATGTTTCTTGGACAGATTGCTAATCCCTACCATGACTTAAAACATAGTTTTTCCCCTCTTAAAAGACTACACTATCATTTCAGCATTTGGTTCTTGTCAAAGCATTCTTGAAATGTTATAATCTAATCTGAATTATGGATTGAAGTTTCTTTTTAAAAAAATTGTCTGTGCAATTTAAGCACTATGAATCTGTAATATGAACCTATCTCTCATTCTTTGAGATGTTAACCGGTTTTAAATAGTGTAAAAACAAACTCCATTCATTCACTTATATCTCCACTACATTGAAGTATGGCATGTTTTTGAATTCTTACACAGTATCTCTATTTTCCTTGAGAAACCTGGCAGTATTGCCAGCCCATTAAATTCTAAACAGGGTCCCAGCAGTGCAGAGTTCCAGTTTCAACTTGCTTTAAAAGATTCAAAAAATATATTCATATCTGAACTGTTGCACTGAAATGACATCTGCTCCTTTATCTGAGAAACAAACTTGAATCTAGAGGCAACCTTCACAATAGTAATTATCCTTGATTTTTTTTAAAAAAACCCTCTAGTTGAAAGTGTGTTATTTAAAATGTATTCTGTATGATACTGTAGGCTGCTATTAACATCAAGAATGTATACTGTCCTTGGCAGATTGACTGTCCTTCAGAGTCTGTCCTTGAGAGAATGCACTTGTATACCAATTATAGTCATTCAAGATTATTATGTTATACAGTATTACACAAATAGTAGACAAACATTTTTAGTTTGAAATTCAGTTCTGCAATGATGGCTATTACTACTATAGCTATTAAGGTGCATGCAGCTAGGAGGTATACTTCACAGTGGCTGTAGAGGAGCTGTCAAAGGCCCTGCTCACACCTTTAGTTTAAGACAACTTTAGGTTGTCTTCTGGTTGCGTTATTCACATTATTTTTATTCAATTCATTTTCTAAGCTGGCTTATCCCTGCCAGATCAGTCTAACTGGAGTCCTCTTTTACAGAGGACTCAGCCTGTGGGGGGAGGGGACAGGCTAAAGGAGGCTGAACTGTGCTGTGGTGGGTGGTTTCCAGTCTTTCCTTTTGGCCAATGTCTAGAGCAGGGTTTTCCAAACTGTGGGTCGGGACCCACCTCTAGGAAATTTAACCGTATTTGAAATAACTTTTTGATGTAATTATTTAATTAAGTAATAAAAAAATTGTATTAAAACTTTGTTTGTTATTTGAAAAGTCCTTTATTCATATTGGTAACAGTTAAATTTCCTAGAGGTGGGTCCCGAGTTGGTAAACTTATATTAGATGGGTTGTAGCCCAGACAACTTTGGGAACCACTGGTCTAGAGGAGGGCGGCACACATGAAGTTCATGAAGCACCTCCCCTTCTCTCCTCAGTTTATGTGGATGATTTGTCTATCAAGCGTTTTTCTGCAAATTTATTATTGTTGTTGTTTTAAAAAAATAATTGCACGGAGAAGAAAAGCACATAAAAAAGAAAGGGTGTTTGTGGAGGTGGGGGAGCAGGCTTAAAAAAGAACCACACACAAACACCTGCCTCCTTTGAGTGACACAATTACATACAATAAGAATGGAGATAGATTTGATGCAGCAAAAGGGATGGAGCGCCAAGAGTTCCATGGAGGAGCCTCAGGTCAATCATGGAGAAAGGTGTGAGTGATGCAGCCCAAACTGAGAATGGTCTGAGGACAACCTATAATGGTCTAGGTGTGAACAGAGCTGGTACAACCTCAGTTCAAATTATGAATAGTCCCTGCAAAGCTAAGTACAATGCTCTGCAGCAAAAAAAAGTACTTCTCTTTCCTTTTTTCTGTGTGTTTGGGTAAGATCTCATGAGATTTCACCCTCCCCAGGAAACAGCAAGCCTCTGAGAGAGGGAGAGGCTGACCACATGGCCAGAAGAGCTTGGCCTGCATCTTCAGAGAATTGGAAGAACGTGGAGATGAGCTATTCTTAATTCCAGAGAAAAGGTAAGCTTCATATGTTTTATTTAGGTATGGAGGTACACTTAGTAGCATTCGTAGAGTATATACAGTATAAATTCAGACTGTAGAACTTCATATTCAGTACATGATCAGTGGTTCTCAAAATAGCCTCTTGTCATAGATACTGGCCTATCCTATGCTACACTGGCCTGCTCCAAGCAACTCACCATAGCCCATGTGGCATCCTGCTTGACAGTTTAGTAGTGCAGGCAGAGTAGTCCAGCCAATCCTTTTTTGGGTTACCAAAAAAGTTCTTGAGAACATTTGTCAGACAGGTATCTTTTAGTTCAATAAGTTTCATTACTGAGGGAAATTAAGATAAATTAACTTACTATCCAACATACACTATCCAATATATGGCACAAAACAATTGTATAGACAATTATTCCAGACAATTCAGTGTGTGGTGTACTGTTTTGTTTTTAGTTATTATTACCCTGGAATGCTGAGATAGAATATCTCCTTGGGACACCCGAGGTTTTCTCTGAGCAACTGTTGGAGGCATTTACACCCCACTGCTCACTTCTGGCTGCTTTTGAGGCATCTGCTACTTCTGGATCCACAACAGCTTTAGACCCTTTAAAAGGAGTTTCATGCCTGGATGCCTGGGTGTTTCCTGTGAGTGTCCTGGTACTAGGATGGCATAGCCAGACCTGCGGGTGTTTTAACTGGTAAACCAGACCAGTGGCCCACATGCAGAGAACATGTATGCCATTGTGGACTGGTATAACTGAAGGAGCCTGGCGCACCTCAGAGGGCGAGCTATTTTACAATCTGGAGGCCACTTGCCCAATACACTGAAGGAGAGACTGCAGGCCTTCTAGCAAAACTATGTAGCCAAGTACTGGAAAATGACAAAGGTTACTCTATCTTTATTTTTATTTTTTAAAGAACACGAGGAGATTCTCAGTGAATTGTAATTCTATCTGCTTAACCACTGATCAGGACTATCAAACCATTATTAAATATAAAATTATTGAACTTTTAGAAGCATGGGTTGAAGGCTAGCCAACATGGAAAGGAAAGTCCTACTATTTTAGAGCTTTTCAAGAATATCCACAAACACCTAGGGTGCTTCCACACTGCTCTCAACTATCCGAATCTTGAAGGCCCTCTAGCACCCATTTGGAACGGGTGCTTAGAAAGGTGCTGTGCTGAAGCACAGCATACCGTCTGCAGCCTGGATCAGGCCACAGGAGAACATACTGCTGTTGCTTCTGCTCTTTAGGGGTGTGCTGACAGCATTGCAGCCGCCTCGGCCACGTCCGAGGTGATGTCGCCCAGAGCAGTGTGGGCAGATGGCCCAACAAAGCAGCTGTCATTGGGCGGCTGTGGCGGAGAGGTGGCAATGCAGATTGCCATTTATCCCACTGCCTCCACTGCTCCAGCAAAGCAGCCTCCGGGGGTGGGGGGTGGAGCTGGCAGCGGCGGTGACAACAGCAGCCCCCTTCACCCAGTGGCGGCTCTGTCAGCATGGAAAAGGAAGGTTTGCCATCACCGCCTCCACCACCGCTGCCTCTCCTCCTGTCCAGTGGTGAAGCAGCCGCCAGGGGCAGGGGGAATCTAGCAGAGGTGACTCTGCCTCCACCAGATCCCTTCCCCTAGGAGGCTGGACATGAGAGGTGGCGGCAATGGGGGAAGCAGCCTCGGGTGGGGTGGGGTGATGCTGGCGGTCGTGGTGACAACAGCCTGTGGCTGCTCTGTCGCTGTGGAGGGGGAAGGTTTGCCGCCAATGCCGCCGCTGCCACTTCAATTGCCATGCCCATCTGGAAGACCCCATCTGCACGGTAAGTGTGTAGATGCATGGATCTATAATCTGGTTTCAAGGCTGAAAATCAGATTGTAGACCCAATTTTTTAGGTTTTCCAGAAATCCGGATTTAGGGCCCTGAAGACCCCATTAGAGCCTTCCATGTGCATCTGGTTGCCAATGTGAGAATAGGCTGTCAGACTACATGGACCACAACATTACATTTCTAATGTTTTTCTGAGGAAGGATTTTGATTTTAGGCTGCAATCCTGCATTAATACCTATCATATCTCTTGAATTTTTCTACCAATGGCCATATATGGAGTTGCACAACAATGCAAAAGACTGCAATATGGCATGTGTGTGTGTATAAGAGAGAGACAGATCTACATCATTTCCACAACAACAGCCTTCATCCTCTAAACTAGAGAAACTAGAGAAATGTTTTTCCATCTATGTCTTAAATAGCACAAGAATAAATCTTTGGGTTTTTTTCTAGAAGAAAAAAGGAACTCCTATGTGTGTGTGTGTGTGTGTGTGTGTGTGTGTGTAAAATGTAGATTCCTGTTTGAATTCACTTATACTCACTGTATGCATACAGTTGAGTTGCCTGCTTACTTGAAGATGTATCTATGAGTATTAATTTGCATTGTAAATTAATTTCCTACTGTTCTGCTTATATGCCTTCATATGTTTGCTTTTCACATGTGATTATGCAATTGTGTTTTAATAGTGCCAATAGAAGTTAATTGTACATTTTCTATAATTTAAAATTCAGTCAATAAAAATGTAAAATCTACCCTGCCATTGTTCAGGAATGTAAATTAGCTGCAAGGGAGGAAGAAGGAGGAGGAGGAGTTGGCTTTTATACCCTGCTATTTTCACCCATTTAAGGGGACTCAAAGCGCCTAACAAAGCTTTCTGTTCTTTTCACTATAACGGAAACCCTGTTAGATGGATGGGGCTGTGAGAGCTTGGAAAAAGAGAGCTGTGATTAGCCAAGGTCACCCAGCTGGTTTTATGGAGGAGTGCAGAATCACACCCAGAGACTATGAGATGTGTGTCTGGCACTCTAACCATGAAACTATATCTGGTCATGTCTGAAAACAAACCCATTCTTAATACAGATAAATGCAGAGAATGACACAAAACATCACTGAATTCAAGACAGTTCTGGGAGAGATAGCTAAGCCATGGGGAACTGAGGTTCCCCAATAAACTAACCCTATTCCTTCCTGCATCCATAAAGAAAGAAGCCCCTGTGTAATCTTGAACTTTAATTGGCAAATTATTGAAAAAGAAATTAAAGAATTACATATACATAAAAATTATATATACATCCCCAAACTTCCCACCTTATACTAGGATAGCTGCAGTTGTTGCTGATCTTTAATTATTGATATCATTACTAATTACAGTTTCTACTACAGAGGTTAAATTTACATGGTGAAAATACATTAGTATTTATATAGTGTTGGAGATGGGGGAGAGAGATGAAATCTTTGTGAGATACTAAAAGTTTACAAATATCAACTGCATAAAATTTGTAGTGTGCACGGTGCATCCTAATGTAGTTTTGCACTGCAACTAGATGACGTTACATCTACCAAACGTTCTGCTCATATTTGAATGAGGGTGAGAAAAAGGGATGGAAGGGGAGGGGAGGGGAAGAAAAGCAAAGATCCCTCATACTTTAGACTGCAGAATAATGAGGAAACAGCAATATTTCAGGGGAAAAAGATAAATGGGGTGCTAAGAATAGAAAGCTAAGGAAGATCAATAAGTCAGTGTGCCTCCGAAAACATAAAAAGGATATATTTCAGTTACAGAAGTGAAAGACACTACTGAAGGATCATCACTTTCATAATTGTTCATTTTCCTGGGAAACATTTCCTATCTCAAACTAGAAAATGTGTTCTGCCATTTCAGACCTTGCATTTAGGCTTTCCTAGTTATATCTATGGTACCTACTGAATAACTAATCCTATATGTGTGATGATATGATGACATCAGTTGGAACAAAATGCAGTAACTACAATTTTTTATTATTACAGATCTCTTAGAACTTATATTACTGAATTAAAAGGAATATATTCAGCTTCCTATCAACTTCTGAGTTCTAAAAAGCACAAATGCTTTTGCAGGATATGTGTTGAACACATTTCTGCAGGTAGAGATTTCCATTGGAAGCTTTATATGAGAGTATGAAATGTGAATAAACATGGTTGAGTTAGTTTGCACATAATCCAAATGTAAGCATTTGCATCTGGATACATCAACTATATTTATACATGTAAACAACTGATAAACATACTGATACCTATCTATGCAAAAAGCACAAACTATATTGGCTTGACTATGGGTGTTTTTCCACTGTCACAAGAAGTACCCATTAAGTACCCATTAATGGGTACAAATATGCCATTACGTACCCATTAATGGGTACTTAATGGGTACTTTTAGTGACAGTGGAAAAACACCCAATAAGTCACATGTGAAAAAAGATCACTGTTTTGTCCCAAGAGCAAGGCTATGGAACTTTGGTGTAGCGAGGTCTCTGGCTCCCGGGAACACAGCCTGAACAAACAAACCTGTCCACAAACTTCTCAGATTTTCAAAGGCTTTACTTGTTACAAACATCAATAAAATATGAAACTGAAATTTTCCAATATAATGTCTCTGAAATATTTGTGTTGTTTTATCTTGTAGCTTGTTTTCTCTCCTTTGACGATTAACTTTATGTTGTAGACTATTTGGCCGCATCCCCATTACAAGCTTAATCCAGTTTCCCTAAACCGAAATAATAGAACCGGATGCAAAAGCGAATTTGCCTGTTCCCATTAGTTTCAGCTTAATCGTGTTCGATCCTGATTCTGAGGATCCTATGTGGCATACGTGACTCACGGGGGGACTCAAGTGGCTATTTTCTAAAAGCTGCCTTTCAGGGCTTTTCTGCCATCTTCCTCCTGGCGTGAATGTGCCACCCATAACGGACCCTTTCATGGAGCCTAGCTGGGTCGCTGGGTGGCTGCCGCTTGCCTGGATGGAGGAAAAACAGCAGCAGGCAGCCAGCAATTCTCCCTATTGCCCAGGGCACACAGCAGCAGCACCAACTCAAGCCCCCTTGCTTTAAACATTCACACATCTCCCAGAATCTGCCCCTGCTTTTCTTTCCCCTTTAAAGGTCAGAACTCTAAAGAGCTAGAATTGCACAAAACTGCAACATTGTTATCAGGTGTGAAGTGTTATCAGATTGCTACAGTGTAGTGGCTACTGTGAAGGTTGGATTTTTACACCGACATCACTGTCTTTGGAAGCAAGCTATTGGGGAAGTGAAACCCTAAACACAGATTCTCATCCCTTAACACGGAACGGTCCCCACAGTAAAAAATGTAAAACTTTTCAAGCACACGAACCGGAGTGAGACCTGTTGAAATGAGGATTAACATTTACAACACTTTGGGGCGATTTAACACATGTAAAGTGTGTTAAACCAAACTGATGTGGGGTCTGAGAGGATTGAAAATGGTTTGAAACCGAAATAAGCTTGTAATGGGGATGTGGCCTCTCTGTTTTCTGTAAGCTGATTCCTATACTTCTGTGAACTAAGGCCTGTATTTTTTTCAAAGAAAACTGCTCTCTCTAGCTCTGAACTGGCTGAAAACTCACTACACACAAAACTGAAACTAGCTGGAGAGGCAGTATAGGACCTAGAATTTCCCCACAATCCTTTTCTCCCTTAATGCTATAGATCTCTATTTCCCCTCCTGAACTAATACATAGAAAAGCCTATAATAACTTTAACTCAATATATGTCTCAAGAGCATCAAAGATGCTCTGGAGGCATGACAATCACAAACCAAAACTTTAGCTCCATTAAAAAAAGAAAAGAAAAATAAATAGGAAGAAAGGACAGAAGCTTCTGCATTGAATGGTTTGGGATGTTCTGTGGAAACCATGCTCAGGTCATTGCTCTGATAATGGGGTGAGGTAGTACAGAATATACCCGTGACCATCCACATTATGACATGCCCTGGCCTGTTTTTGGAGCGGGGAAATGAAAGTTTCTCTGGTCTGACATTTGTAGGTATGCTCTGCTAAGCTGACATACTTCAACAGAAACAGCTCAGGAAGTAGACCATTTCTGGAGCCAGAAAAAAGGTCAGTGGGCTCTATGCACCACATGCTCTCCACCAGTATCATTGTGTTGGTGGCCAGGAACACTTGGGAGATCAATTTAATTCTATAGCACATGAAGGTTATGTTTGGCCCTGTTGGCATTAAGTTTCAAGTTAAAGAATAAATTATTTTATTTATCCCCTACTGGTGTTAGAGTGGTGAACAAAATCAGAATTCTTGTTTGTGTTCACACAATTTATTTTTCAGGACCATTAGCACTGCAGTAAGGTTAAGTGAATGTAGTTTGAGCTTAGCCGTAAGACATTATATGGTGACTTGGCTTTAGGAGGATAGTATGGGATCAGCCTCTGTGTCTTAAAACTAGAGGGCAGCAAATGTAACATCAATCTTCAAAAAAGAATCCACAGGTGATCCAGGAAATTACATACCAAGCAGCTTAACATCAGTCACAAGTAAAGGGAAGCAAAAAAAAAGTATGCACATAGAGGAGCAAGCACTGCTGAAAAAAAATCAGCATGGCTTTTGCAAAGGCAAATTATAGGGATATGCATGAATTATTTGTGCATTCAGAATCTGGATGAATAGTTCTGGAGTTTTGTGTTAGAGCACTGCTTTAGATTTCTTAGCCAAGCTACACAGAACTGATGTCAAAACTGATTCCAATGCAGCAAACCTTGATATAGGTGTATGGAGAGGGGCAGCAGAGACATGTAAATGGGTGAGACTAAAAATAGACAGGTGTGGGAATAGTCCTGTTTGGAAACAAAATTTCACTGTCAGCATCAAACACGATAGATAGATAGATAGATAGATAGATAGATAGATAGATAGATAGATAGATAGATAGATAGATAGATAGATAGATAGATAGATAGATAGATAGATAGATAGATAGACAGAGAGAGAGACAGAGAGACAGACAGACTTACAACCAAATTTTGCTTAAGTATGATTACAGATTGTATACATTTATTTGCCTTTTACTAAGGCAAATAAAGGTATACATGTATAAATGTATAACTTTTTAAGGACAGGAACATAACATTATCTTATAATTCAAAAGCATGGTCCATTGCTTTCCATGGAAATACCACTGGCACTGTGTTTCAAAGGGAAACCAACACTGCAATATATGTAGGTACCCTTGGAACATACAGTCATTCTTTATGCCCCGCCTCATCTAAGAATTTTGTTCCACAGTTTTCCCTTTATTGTGTTGTGGCTTCGACTTTCCCCTCTGAATTATTGCTCTCCTTTCAGTCCTATGACAGTGAACTTTGACTTCTCCATGCAGTGAGTGGTGCTTTAAGCAAACTGTGGTGAATTTGCACACCTTGACTAAGAAATGCCTGCACAAAGTTACACTTTCTTTCAGGATTTAACTCAGCTGTACTCCATGTTCCCATTTGTTTCACATTGTGCAGCTAATAGAGCTTCTCCTCTCCTGAATGTTTCCATCTTTAAATTTAAATGGGATTAATGCTGTGAAAAGTTCTTTTTAAATGATTAGGGTAATAATCTGGAAATGATAGCTCCCAAATAGGGCAGTGCAATGAGCACCAATCTGAATGCTTGTCGCAGCTCAGTGGAAACCTTTGTATGTCTACAAATTTCCCAGGTTTCAGTGCTGAGAAACCCTAATTTGTAGCCATAAATATGATTGATCTCCTTTTTAGTTTATACCTGTGGAGACTTTAGCAAATGGTGAGCATGTTACCGATTGCAGCAACAGCTGTAGGTATTTCCAAGGGTCACATCACAAGAGTGGTGCTCATCATAAATCTTGACTTAATTTTTAAAAAATGGGCTATAGATGAGTGGTCAACACTTCCATTATTGTTATTTTTTTTAATCCATCCGAGGTTTCAGAGACCTATTAATAGATGCCATTTTAAAAAGAAAATTGATCATTTGTTTTTAGACTTTCCTCTTCTTTCTTTCTTTTTCTTTCTTTTTTCCTCTCTCTCTCTCTCCATTTCTCCCTTCCTTTGTTTTTTTCACTCATTTTTCTTTCCAGATATTGTTTCACTTTGAAGGTATATAAGTTTTTCTAAAGAATTACCATTGATGGTTCACCTTTATGAAAATATTTTCTGTTAAAAAATAATTAATATTAATTATTTAATTTAAATATTGAAAATGAGCCTCAACAAGGCTTCCAAAAAAAAATCCAGTAATACAATAAAATCTTTGTTTAAGCTTACAATTTAAGAGACACAAGGGTATTGAGAGGAAGCTGGTGGGGGAACTTTCACAGAACATATGTATAGAAAAGTCCTACAATCACATCTGCTCTCTCTCATGTAGCCTCATTGTGCAACCAGAATGAATGAAGGGATGGGTGGCATGGCATGGCGTGGTGGTATCAACCTGCGTGGAACCATTCAGTTCTAGAAGTTTGTGACAGGTGTCACTGCAGATATGTGGGACACCAAGCTGGTACACATTTGACAGATAGAACGTAAAGAATCTAAATTGTTTTTAAGTTGATCGAGTTTGAGGCTGCATGCACACTGGACCTAATTTGCACTGGGTGAAAGCACAAAGAGCATGACATTCCAGAAGTGCGTCTTGCTCCTGATGGCAATTGAGGGCCACCAAGTAGGCTTGGAGGCATTCTTTTCACAAAATGGAAAGAAGCCTTTGTGAGTGCTGGATGCCATTAGGCACTCACACTCCTGTTAAGTAGATTTATTGTGGATGTGTGAGTGAATATTTTTAATCACACTGAATCTGGTCATTTTCCAGGATCATTTCCAGCATTATGAAAAATATACCTATATTCCATCTCAGGCTATGTTCATACATAACAAAAATGTTAGGAACAAGAATTTTGACAATTTGGATAAAAAAACAAAACCCAATACTCCAAATTCAAAACCCCAAGGGAATTAGTGAGGTCTTTGCACATGTGCAAAATATTTTTTTTAAACCCACAAAACCAGATTAATTAGACCCAAAAGCCACTCAAAAACACGAGGAGTCAATTTTACAAATGAATGAATCAATACAATTTATTTTAACCATACAAAACTTCAAAGATACAGCCTCAGATCAGCACTTTGGCAACTTTTGACAGCTGCCAAAATCTTCCACCCATCAGAATACACAATCTACTTCCTTGGAACAAACTGCGCATGTGGGAGCTGTCGAACAGCCACACAGCTTTCCCTTCTCATAAAGATTATTATAAAGCTACTCAGCTATGTACATTGGGGCTTTGAATTAACTAGCAAAAATGCATTCATCCTCATACTGTGAATGTTACAGACCACCTTGTAATATACCCCAGGTTGAATATGGCCTGATAGCTTTCAAGGTCTCAGTATACCCCTTCAGGACCAATGTTAGAAAATCTCTTTATGCCAACTAGCTGAATAAAGAGAGTTGTGTTTTGTCTTAATTGAAGCTTCCACACTATTCACAGTTTTGAGCTGGGCTGCAACCCTCCCCTTTTCTGGCTTCCCTCTCTCTGATAATCACCTTAGCCCAAAGGCCAGGGCAAAGAGGTGCTTCTTCACCACCTTCCTGAATATATGCAGAAAAGGGGCATGGCACACCTTGAGGGGGAGACTATTCTGTAACTTGGGGGCTATTACCAAAAATACCCTTTCCTGGGCCCCTACCTGTTTCACTACTTAAGATGGTGGGACAACCAGGATGGGCTCATCTCCTGATCTTAAGGCACGGGCAGGACGGTATGGATGAAGACGTTTGTTTCGATATTTGGGGCCCAAGTCATTTGGGGCCTTATAAGTCAGAGTTAACACCTTGAATTGGGATTGGTAGTTCTCAGCAAGGTAATATATAATCAAACAAGTTGTTCTTATTGTAAACAGGTAAACAACTTATGAAAAAGACCTTCAACCATTGCTGCACCACAAACACACAGGCTTTCATAAGGTACCTAATTTTATCTCCTATACTTCACCATGGAGTCAATAAGTTCAAATAAGTTATTGCCTTAACTGATGGGGCATTTTGTAAATTAAATATTTTTCAAGTTGGAAAATAGATTTTGTTCATGCTAGCCATTTTAGTGATCTTATGTTAGAAAGGCTAGCAATATCATTTTGTGCACTAATGTCCATTACACGCTGCTTAACAATCTCTTTATGCATATGAATAACAGAACTTTGATATGTTCCGTACTTGTTCATTTTGAATTTGCAACATTTGACCTCACTAGCAGAAATATTATCAGAAAAAAGCCAATGGTTGAATTCCAGTCAGTTAGGTAAAAATGGTAAGGATACTGCAAAATGTCATTTTCCTTAACACTGCACATACTTTTAAAAAGTCTCTGGTATCTTAATAACAAATAATTTCTTAAGGGTTCATCCCCACTTTTTCACTGACTTATTTAATGTATCTATACATTTCTTCATTTTAAATTTTCTTCAGTGAACGAAATGCAATATATTTCAATTATCATTGGGCTAAACTCTGCCAAATTTAACTGCTCTGTTTAAACCTCAGATGAGACCACAGGATGAAATTGATAAAATTAGACATCCTTGGCTGAGTTGCTCACATCAGAATTATAAGTTTAGATGACAAAACCAATTTAAAGAATGGACCCCGCTGATTCCTACTTTATAGCAATATAAATGCCACCCAAAGTCATTTCTGATGGATGACAGCATTATGAAAACACAGTGAATGAGAGACCAATAGGGTCCCATGGCTAAATTAGATTTATAAATTCAGCCATATGAGAACAAGATATGTAGCTGGCGCCACACCAGCAAATGATCCACACTAGGAGAAAAAAAATGTGAATCATGACATTTCAGCCTTCTATTAAATCAACACGTTGATTTCACTCAGCATTTTTCACCTTTTTGGCTTACTGACATGAGCACTCTAAGAGTGACTCCTTCTTCCAAAAATGTTAGTTTTTCCATTTCAGTATCCAGAGGAGATTTAGATGACATGGGAAAATTTAAGCATGAAAAAAACAGAAATATCCCTCTGCTTATTCCTTTTGCTAAAAAGGGTTTTATTAGCATATAATTGAAATGAAGAGAAAGAAGATGAAGAGAAAGATCACAAGATTCTTCTAAAAAATAATGAGCAAAGGAAACAGTATAACCATCATGCACAGTGCAGACACACAATGCAAGTAAGCAGAAAACCTATCAGCCAGTCACATATTGGCGATTTTTCCCCCTCCTAAAGGGCCCAAATCTAAGCATAATATGAAAAACATAATGGATGTAATAGTTGCAATGATTTTCAGTTTTGAATCCAAAATAGCATGATATAGAGGCTAGAATCAGGCCTCAGCCCTTCTTGTCCAGCTTCCTTTCTCACACAGTGGTCCACCAATTGTTCTGGGCATCTAAAGAAGAAAACAAAGACAAAACTTTCATCTGCTCTTGGATACCTACAAATGACATTTAAGAGGCATCCTGTTTGTCTCTCTAACCTTTAGAGACATCATGACTGTCTCTACAACCTAGAAATAGTACCTAGGCAACCATTCCAGTAACTGTCAATACGCCAGTCTTCCACAAATTTATCTAATACTTTCTTTAAGCTAATCAGAAATGTGATAGAGGAATGACTGGTACATTTCCGTTTACTCATTGAGGACGATGGAGGGAAACATATGAATCCAGACTCTCACAACACAACAGGAGTTGGTGGCCAGTCTTAAGAGAGAAGCCTTATTAAAATGTATGCAGTGTATATATGAAAAAAGAGAGGATATACTATAGTCTCTGCTTACAACATCTTGTTTTGAAAACCCATAGAGTCTGTAGCAAATGGGTCTTGATACAGTTGCTTATGCTAATTATTCAGGATTAGTCATTATGGGAAAAGTTGTAAGTTTGCACAAACTTGCCTCTATGCAGATGTGGGTACCACAGAAGAACGACGATTATTATGTGTACATTTAAAAAAAAAACAAAGTTACATTCTTTGTCCCTATCCTGTACAATACCTTCTCCCATACTGGTTGTACCACCACCTTCAGTAGTTTAAAATGGTGGGGACCCAGGATAGGGCCTGCTCAGCAGTAGCCCCCAGATTATGGAACACTCTCCCCCACAGGGTGTGCTAGACACCTTTACTTTACATGTACAGGAGATCAATGAGGACACACCTATTTACCCTGGGCTTTGGCTGAAGGAGGAGGTTCCGCTTCCATCTTTCACGCAGTTAGGGTGTGTCCCCATGCAAGTTTTGGTCCAAATCAAAATCAGATTTGGCAAGGGGTGTTGCCATGCATTTTAGATTTGGTCCAGTTTCCGCGGACCAAATAGTCCAAACCAGGACCAGATCTGGTACTGGAAAAAAATGGTCTGGGCACAGTTTGAGGGTTTGGCATGCATTGCTTTGCAAGCTGAGCTTGTGCATGGGGACGGATTTTTATCCCTTTTACATAGAAAATATTCCACCCCTGTTTCCTGATTGCCAAGGTGGACATGATAATGGCTTTATTTTTCTCCATTTTAAGCTTGCCGGGTGTTCTCGCAGTTCCCAGGTGGAGCGGAGGTGTGCACTATAGATTGGTCTACTGGAAGGTAACACCTCCAAAGAGACAAATTTCCCTTCACCAGGCAACATGTTGGAGCAGGCTATGTTTCAAAACTGACACCATAGCCCACTTCAGGAATGGAATGAACAGCTTCTACATGTTTCTAGCTGGTCTACTGGAACACATTTCCATGTGCAGATAGAATATAGGCCATGAATAGGCCATGGGCACTACAGCCCATAGTGCATAATTGGGGAAGAGCATCCACACCTTGAGGAGGCTGTTGCAGCCTCCAGGCACCCCCTTCCTTCCCAGAAATCCCCTAATTATGCACTAGGTATGGAGCATGAAATTGTGCTCCACACCTTTCCTAGCCCTTACCCCAACTTACCTGATCACGTCCAGCCAGGAAGCATTTGCTCTTCAGCTGTATGAGGAGGTTAACAGAGCTGCTGCACAAGCGTGCTAGCGGCTCTGCTGCCTTCCTGACACAACTGTGACTGTGCAGAGCATCAGCGTCGTCATGGCAAAGGCACTGATGTACCACACTCAAGATGGTGGCGCCCTGAAGACGAGTAGCCCCAGGATCAGTCACATAGGTGAGTGACCGATCATGCAGGGTGTGGGCTGTATTTACCTGGTGCTCTCAACTGTGAGCACTAGTTAGTGTTGGGTGATTACACTCCTTCCCGTCTACTCCTTTCCCATCCAGTGGACGGGAAGGGAAGTGCGAAATCGTGCCATGCCTGGGATGAAGTTGCCTGGCCTCCAAAGATGGTCTGGGTCACCTGAAGTGGGCCAGTGTGGCATGGAATACAACTTGACATACAAAAAGGGCCTATCAGTCTGCAAGGCTGTCAAATAAATATCCAAAGAAAACTGACTACAGTGAGGATCTATCAGAACACCTTCTGCTTAATCTTGACTTAGAACCATTATCCTAAACCCTGCCAAACAAAAACAAATATGTAATAAAATGTGAGTAAATCTGAAGCTCAGAAGGACTAGGTGGAATATTATATTATATTGCCATTGGTAGAGACAATAAAGAAGTAAAAAACAAACAATTTTTTCTTCTCAAGAATGCCTATATAGGTGGTCACTAGCCACATGGTTCTTTGACTTTCCTTTCTTTCATCCCTCTGTAGACCCATTTATGTAGCTTAGTTCCTGACATGTACAGTATATTTGCTTTCAATGTGAATTGAACATATATTACATACTCACTTATTACTTGTTTAATGCTCCTTATATTACCTAGTTTATTTTTGTCATTATAATTCTGTGCTGTACGCAAACAGACCCAATTTTGAAAAGAACTGAAACAACATCTGACAAGAGTAACATTCACATGGTCTGGCTGAAGCATGCCAGAAATAGAGATATTCACAAGATTCGCAATTTACAGTAAAGCAAATACTTTCATGCACTCGTTCAAAGCTTTGTTATATTCACACACATATATAGATGACTCTTTCTGCACTGGGCTGTATTTTTGGACATATTCTGGAACAGGTACCTCTCATTTGCTTGCTAGCCAAACAGCATTCCACATTTTGATATATAATCCTGAATAAGGCCCAGTGCGGAAAGGCCCTATGTCAGGGGATACACAGGGGATATATACACAATTTGTAAGCAATTCATAGCAGGGGGTTGAAATGGATTCGTATTGAACATTCATATTGAATTCGAAACCTACCACATTCAAAAGGGCTCTATTAGAATGAATATGAATTTTCTTGTATTTGATTCTATATGAATCAACCCCCTACAAAAATTTGTGCACATCCCTACTGGCAAGGTTGTCTGAATCAAGATTATTTGATAATGGCAACAGGAAACAAACTCCCCTAAAAGTACATTGTTAGACCAATGAAATGTGAATGTGGCGTAAATGTATAAACATAAGGACCAAGTTCAGTTTAATTTTGAGATACAAAATAAATTCCTGTGGTCAAAATTATTTCAGGCATGTCTTCTGCACCACACTCCAGATGGTAATTTTGGACTCACTCGAGTATGTATATTCTACCACAAATGTAAAGTCCTATTCTTGCATTATCACCAGAGACAGTGTGGCTGTGGAAACTTGCATTCACCCATTGCTATTATATTTGATAGGTACACATAGATGGTAAGTAAAATTAGAAAGCATTAATATTGGCTGCAAACCTTCTCAAGTAAAATGCTATTTTAAAATCCAATCACCAATAAACCTACTGGAGCATGTTTAAAATATGGAAATTGTATATGGATCTTTAGAATAAGTAAGCTGCTCAAAATATGGAGGTAGTCAGCCCACAAACCAGAAATACCTGGGTATTGAGGACTGAGGGAGGAATAATTAATATGCTGCAAATGAACTTGCAAACATGGTGCAAGACAACATTCAAACAATGAAGAAACTTCATAACTCAGTCTTTGACTTTTCTTTAAAAATAATTCAAATTGTAAAACAAAACATTACTAATAATGATAATATAAAGTAGAAAAATTTAGAAAGGGCATCTAATAAATTATAATATGATAAAGTATAACATTGTACACTCATTGCTTTACTAAAAAATAAAAAGGAAGGAAACTGAAAGAAATTGAACAAAATAGAGGAAATTGTTTCTTTTTGGAATTATATTAAAAGTTCTAATAGTGAAAGTCATGATCAGCCATCTTTACTGTATTGTGATAAATTACAGAAGACATAATTTATGTAAGCTGATTGTATAGGTTAATTTAAATTGAACTGTGATGTTACAAATCTACTGAATTAAATTTGTGGAAATATTGTGATTTGTTCTTCTGTGAAACAAATGAAGAAAAACTACAGATTTCCTTCTTACTTTTATGATTTTATGTCTGATGGTTATGGTGTGTACATACACTCCAATAAGCCAGTTTGTTCTTGTGGTTAGAGTCCTGGCCTCATAGCTTGCAGTCACAGGGTATGATTCTGCACTCCTTCATGAAACCAGCTGGGTGACCTTGAGCCAGTCACAGCTGTCTTTCTGTGCTCTCACAGCCGTGCCTACATCACAGGCTGTCTATTGTAGAGAGAATTGAAAGCTTTGTCAACCACTTTGAGTCCTCTTAAATGGGTTCCTTAAATGGGTATAAAAGCCAACTCTCCTCCTCCTCCTCCTCCTCCTCCTCTATACATTTTGACCTGTGAACTATTTCATTTTTGGTTACATCTACCTATTGACCAGGGTGGCTCTTTGCATTAAGGGCAGATAGTCACAGATACTGGCTGAATGTTCACTATAGCTGTGTCATGCACACTTTGCTCAGTGTGAACATAAGAACATAAGAGAAGCCCTGCTGGATTAGGCCACAGGCCATCTAGTCCAGCATCCTGTCGCACACTGTGGCCCACCAAATGCTCATGGGCATCTCAAACAGAGACAAGGACAAACCTTTTCCTGCTCTTGAATCTCAGCAAATGGCATTAGAAGCATCTTGCTTCCTCCCCCACCCCCAGCCTGAAAGATACACCTAGGCATTCATTTTAGTAGCCATTGATACATTTGTCATCCATAAATTTGTCTAACCCTACCTTGAAGCGATCTAGACTGGTAGTTGTCACCACCTCTTCCGGCAGCACATTTCATAAACCCATGACCCTCTGGGTGAAGAAACACTTCCCCTTGTCGGATCCAACTCTCCTACCCATCAGCTTCATAGAGTGCCCCCTGGTTCTAGTGTTGTATGACAGAGAAAATAAGTTTTCTCTATCCACCTTGTCTACTGTATACCATGCATAATTTTATATACTTCAATCAGGTCCCCTCTTAAACGCCGTCTCTCCAGACTGAAGAGGCCTAGACGTTGCAGCCTGATTTCGAAAGGGAGGTGTTCCTCACCCTTAATCATTCTGGTTGCCCTTTTCTGCACCTTCTCTAGTTCCACAATATCCTTTTTGAGGTGTGGTGACCAGAATTGTACAAAATATTCCAAATGTGGCCTCACCATAGATTTATAAAGAGGCAAAATGACACTTGCTGACTTGTTTTCTATTCCCTTCCTAATTATTCCCAGCATTGAATTTGCTTTTTTTGCTGCTTCTGCACACTGGGTTGACACCTTCATTGAACTGTCCACCAAAACCCCGAGATCCCTTTGCTGGTGTGTTGCAGAAAGCTCAGACCCCATCAGTTTATAGCAAAAAACCAAACTTGGGTACTATGTCAAAAATAATAATTACTAAAAGTGTATGGTAACCCCACTGATAGAAAAATATAAATGGTAAATTACAACAGCACTCAAAAGAAATAAGGTGCAAAAACATCAAACATAATAAATTGTAAATGTACCAAGTTAAAAACACACACCAAAATAAAAATCAAGCTTAACATATAAAACAGCTGATAAAAACAAAGAGTTTAGGGCCATACGCATTTCGACTAAAAAGCCTTCCTCAATGGCCTGTTAGGTAAAATATAACCAAAATGCTGTGTGTGAAAAGTTTTTCATACAATAGCAATTCTCAACTGATTCTCCTATCAGTTGATTTTCCCTTTCAATTTCCTTTTTACTACTGTATTTCTGGCGTATAAGACTACTTTTTAACCCAGGAATATCTTCTCAAAAGTCGGGGGTCGTCTTATACGCCAGGTGTTGTCTTCTTATACGGCAAGTATATCCCAAACTGTATATTTTAACTGAAATGTTGGGGGTCGTCTTATATGCCCAGTCATCTTATACGCCGGAAAATACGGTAATTTCCTCATTTTGGGGAATTTTCCCTTTTGAAAGTTTAAAGTCTCTGTGTTAGACTTTATTAAGAACTTACTCCGTGTATTTAAGTTTAAGGTTATTGCATTGTGGTTACTGTTCCCAACTGGATCAGCTACAGTGACATCCTTTACCAGGTCCTGAGCATTACTTAGGATCAAGTCCAGGACTGCCTTTCCCCTGGTTGGTTCCATGACCATTTCCTTCATGGAACAGTCATTTAGCAGGTCTAGGAATCTTTTCTCTCTCTCCTGTGTTGAACAGGAGTTCACCCAGTCTATGTAAGGACAATTGAAGTCCCCCACTGAGGAAGGGGTCCCAACTAAGAGATCCTGTCCCTCTTCCTTGGTTTGATGTCCTCCCTGCCTGAGGCTTCCACTCTCTGAAGGAGCTGGAGGGCTGCTTTTCGTGGAGTAGGATGCTCCTGCGGCATTCCTGAAGACCTCACCCACAGCCCTGTTTATCTCCTTCTCCAGGTCCGCTACCTTGGCTTCAAGGGTAGAGACACGTTCCCTGAGAGCCCGGGTTTAAAATGCCTGATCATGCTAACTTGGGAGCGGCATACAGTAAAGCTTTCAAAAAGAGCTTGGAGTCTGAGATAAAGGTCTTATAGTTCCCCACCTCCACAGCTATTAACTAGATGGTCAACAGCTGTTCAGCACATTCCAAGTTTAAGTCATCCTTAAAGGAAATATAGATCCACATTTGCTTCCTGACCCTCTCCAATTTCACAAGTATTAAAAAATCACTTGCACATCAAAATGAACAACCAAAGACAGATTTTTTTTTATCATTTCTACCACCTTAGCTCACATTGCCCGAAAGTTGTGTAGCTGGCAATAACAAAAGTCTGTTTATTTACTTCTAGCCCCTGTTTATACGTTTCATTTGAGGAAATTCATCCTGAAAAATATTAATGGCATGGAACATTTATTTGTAAAACAACTGAGAAGTCATATTTTTTCTTATTGGATGAGGTTTTAGACAATCTTAACTACCAAGTCTTCCTGCCACTTCATTTTTTATTATCTTAGCAACATTGATATAGCTAATAATAACTTAGGTTCTTGTTTTTCTCTGGGTCAAGTTAAATTATTTCTCAGATTAAACTTCCTGTGACTTCAGAGCTTTAAAGGACTCTATCCATTTCCTTATGGACTTAAGATAATCCAAGCCGTCTTCTTCTACAACTTGAATTTATCATAAGTTCTCAGTGGAGCACTGAAGTTGACACAGAATTTATCTGTCAGGGAAATGAGTTTCACAATCCCAAGCAATGCATTTCAAATGAAAGCAAGTGTGTTTTATACAGCATTTCACAAATGGGTCCATAAATGTGCTTTTAAACATTAACTGTGCATTTTCTTTTCAAAATTTTCAGTAACTATCAAACCTCTGGACTTCTGTTTTCTCCACATAATCCTTACCTCCAACTTTAAACTGAAATCTGTTTGAAATCACATGAGTTTTAGGTTTGAGGGAGAACAGACCTGAAAAGTTGAAGCATGCCCCATGCTCTTTTTGCCTCAACACAGCCAATGGATTACAGTTGCTAGAGTAGAAGTGGCTGTTGTGGTGCTTACCACACCCTGTCTAACACTTCTCTCCACCATAAGAATTGATTGGTCAATAGACTTTGCCAATCACCTCTTCAATTCAGTTTCAATTACACCATGGGATCTGTTTTTCAGACAACTTTTCTTTCACAATGTACTCCCCCCTCCCCAAAGGCTGAAGGAGACTTCCACAAAGTTCATACATGTGACAAAACTCAGAGCAATGCTGACAACAGGATTGCCTTTCAGTTGAAGTTCTTCAGCATAGTTCTGCACAAAACAGTTGAGAGCTGAGTTGGTTTGCTGCAGAGGTCCTTAAATTTGTGCCTGTACAAAACTGCCAAGAAAAAGACACATTAGAAAAAATACTCTGTAAAACACTACAGAATCAATTGGAAATACTGCACAAGCAAACACATATTTTGGTATACTTTCACCACATGGTGCAAAATTTCTTTCTTTCTTTCCTTTCAGCTTTATTATTATTTTTTTAATCATTTGGTTTGGGTCAGAAAATGGATGTTCCATTTATCCAGGAATGGAAATATTTTCTTTAAAAAAAATAGATCCTCTTTTACTTCGTGTATTGTTAATTTACAATTTTATAGTGTTCACATAGTGTTCAGGGGAAACCTAACAGGAAAAGGTAAATAACATCTTTATGACAATGTATATCAATATGTTGGCAAATATTCTAAACCTGATAATTTTCAGAATTCCAGTACAAGCCCTGGGCTAGAAGAGTTTTGGGATTTGAGGTGATTTTACAACAGCAAAATCTAAGTACTGAAATAGGCATACTTCTGGCTTTTATTTGCTTTTCTCACATAAATGCAAAGCATAAACTGTTTCCCACTGGTATACTCCTAACCACAAGACAGGAGCTATATAGTTCTTGGAGCATTAAATATGAAACACACAGAGACACGCACACAGTAGAGCCATGAAACAGTGTATATGGATGTACACACACACAAATATACATAGTAGAGTCAGGAATACAATATAATGTTGATATGTTCAAGCTTAATCCACTTGATGTGTTTCTCCCAATTTAGTAAGGGTGGTTGCATTCCAGTTTCATTTTACCATCTGGGAAATTATACAAAATGGTTTGTATATCCTCTGTGATGTATTTGCCATGATCCCTTATTAAGAAAGGGAGGGAACAGCAATAGAGAAAGAGGGGAAAGAAGCAAGAGAATCAATATAAAAGAGTGTCCAGATATGCTAAAAAAATGGCATTAAAATTAAAGAAGGTTGGAGCCAGCAGATGGGCTCAACACTCAGTTAATGCCCTATACAGCTTATATTAAAAAAAACTACGGTTTGGATATAAGCTATATAAGAGACCTTCCAGACACACTATAGGGGCCTATTCGCACTTGACTTTATTCTGGAATATATCTTGGAATAGGCGTATGCTGTCCACATGCTAGTGCAGGCTATAGGATGCCCCAGATGAGGCCTGTCAGAGTCTGCATTAGCAGGTGGACAAGAACCCCCTGTCCTGAGATATATTCCAAAATACAGCCAAGTGCGAATAGGCCTTAGAAGACACACTAAAAATCCATATTTCAATTGATCAGAAACCTGGCCTGGCAGACATTGCGTAGTGTTTCTCAGCACTGTCTCTGCACATTGGCAGAATCCACATGACACCTTTATGGTGCCTGGAATGCTCAATGAGAGCATGGTTTATGCATGGCACTGCACCCTCATTGCACATGTACTATGGAATAAGACTGCACTCAGACACATACTCTTTCCCTGCTATATTGCAGTAAGCATCATTATAGTGCTTCAGCAACAAGACTGAAGAGCTCTCAGAATTCTTCAAATAGCTCTGTCTTTTTGAGTGGTGGCCCTGCTGCTGTCACTACTGCCACTCAAGGAGACTTACTTGCCCCCTCAGTGGTAGTTGGTGTAATAATGTTGCATTTCCATGTTGCAGGCTCTTACAAGTAGGGATGTGCAAGAATATTAAAAAAATCAAAATTCAAATTTGTTCAGATTCGAACACTTGAATTCAAATTGAATGTCTATGCATTCTTTTGTTAACGTTCAAATGAATTTTGAATCTTTCAAGTCATTCATACAAATCATTTGGACATTTGTATGTGTATGGATATGTATGCATTAAATATGTATCTGTACGGATCTTATTTGTATTGTATGGATATGTACAGGATGAAAATGGGATGCATACGGGATAAATACGGGATGCGTATGAATGTGTACGGATCATACGGATGCGTACGGTTGGGTACGGACACATACAAATGTTGTCAACATTAGTATCTCAAGTATCTGTACAAATAGATACGAATGTATTCAAATCAAATGTGAATAAATTTGTATTTTAAACATTCAAACTGATTCCTATTTTGGGATATTTGATGCTAATCAAATCGAATGCAGAAAATTGCATTCATGCGCACCCCCACTTATGAGCCTGTTAGGTTGGTTGGGGAAAAGGTGGGGCATTGCACCATTTCCTGCTGAAAATATAGCCAACCAGTTCAGCAGTAAACCAGCAATGGCCATACCAAGCATGACCTGAGCCCAACATAGGGCAGAGAAAGGCCAGATTTGCTCAGGGAGGGAGTGGGAGGCGGTTTCCTCCCCACTCATAACATTGGGTGTCATGCCTCCAAGGGTGACATGGAGAGGCACACCCCCATTATGATCGAAATGTGCCCATTTATTTCTCTGTGTTTGATAGCTCAACCACCATCAGATTCAAAGCTAGACCAGCCCTTTTCCCGCCACTGAGATCAAAGCTGGGGTCACTCCGCTGGGGTCACTTTGATCATGATGCACAGGGAGTTGACTTTCCATGTCAATCTTGAAGTTACTATTAGGGGTAACAAAAAATTCAGAGGACACCTGTATCAACGGAGGAATAGATCCCTAGGCATTTCCTCCAGGTTGTAGAGAAAGACAAGAGGCCTCCAAAGTCCTTTTCCATTTAAGAACAGCTGAAGGTTTTACCAATGGGTGTTTTTCCACTGGCAGAAAGTACCCATTTTAGCACCCATTAAGGACCCATTTGGCTCAGAGCTGGGTGACCCCATTTCCACCACAGACCCCATTAGGGACACATTTGTTTCCACCGCAGCTCGGGAAATCCAGATCATATGGGTCCTTCAGGACCTATAATCTGGATTTCGTGTAGACCCCATTAAAGGGGTCTACAATGGGATCTTCAGCCTGAAAATCCAGATAGTACGGAGCCTGTTTCCACTACAATCCAGCAGTGGGGTCTAGAGGAGGCTAGGGAGAGGGGGCACCCATAGGGGGAGCCCCAAAATCAAAGCTTTGAAGTCCCTTTGAAATCCCTCCGAAGTTGCCTTCAGAAATTAGCAAAGGCTCGGAAGACAAACCCCTTGCCAGAACAAAGTGGACTGTTACCTTCAGGCATGGAAAGAGGTACATATTAATGAGGCTGACTCATCCTGTTACTTTCAGGCATCGAAAGAGGTGCATATTAATGAGGCTGACTCATCAAGGTGCTCACAAGGAGCTAATTAATATGCATCTCTCTTGCATTGCTCTCACAAGGGGTTTGTCTTCAGAGCCTTTGCTAATTTCCGAAGTTGCCTTCGGAGTGACTTCAGAGCCTTTGCTAACCTCCGAAGGCAACTTTGGAGGGACTCTGGAGTTTTTGCTAATATCCGAAGGCAACTTCGGAGATTGTACCCCCTGTCCCCCAAAATACCTGGGGTGACAGGCAGACCCCTTGTGGGTCAATCCAGTTTTGCAAATGGGTGCTCCAGTGTTCCCACAGCAGGGAGGCTAGCACCCATTGCTATCGGGTGCTAGACCACCCATGGAAACACATTGGGTACTTCCCTAAATCCAGATCTACTAGATCCGGATTATGGGAAGTACCCATTCCTTAGATCTGGATCTTCTTAGCCATTCTGCCTCATAAAGGTGTGGATCAGGCCACAGCCCATCTAGTCCAACATCCTTTCTCACCCAGTGGCCCACCAACTGCTGCTGGGTATTCTCAAGAAGACATCGGATTGGCTCTCAAATCCCTGGAAATGTATAGGACAGTGATGGTGAACCTATGACACGCATGTCACAGGTGACACGCCAAGCCCTTTTGGGTGACACACCTGGTCACCCTGGCCCCTGGGCATGTAGTGCTTGCTTGTTCTTGAAGTGTACAAAATACCAACTTTCAATTGAAGATTTAGCAAATGTAAGGAATTATTTGTTTTTTCTTTTAATAAAATACTTATATCAAAAATATAACTAGTAAAAGAACTACAAATATCACAAAATTATGGATATTTCTAGATGTGATACAGCACCCGAGTTAAGCTAGGCTTTCTTGTGAATTTTGACACACCAAGCTCAAAAGGTTCGCCATCACTGGTACAGGAAGTAACAGATGCAAGGACTAATCACAACAGGGCTAGAAAGAGAGATTTATATTGTTAAAACTCATGGTAAAAATAAGATATGGACAGGCATGAGATAACCAAAGTTAATCACTTTTAAACTCTATTAATTTTCCAGATGAGACTAATGTAGCTTGAAGAAATTGCATAACATTGGATGGGATATAGTCTTTACCTAATAATTGTGACATTCATCATAAGGACTAAGAAAATATATAGACAGATAAATATGGCCTTTGTTAATCATTCATTTTCCCATGTGGATGTAAACATGATTTGCATATTACCTGGGAAAAGGGATCCTCACGTTAATGAGCTTGCCTTTGTGTAAAATGTGGCATCTTGCATTAAATAAATCTTTTTCGACTGCTGCCTTTTTAGACCATCTTCTGATCATAGTGCCTTGATTTTCGCTTTGTTTTTTATTACAAAGAATAGTATTATGCTTGAGCTTTGGCATTTCGATATAGTCCCCAATAGAAGGACTCTGGCATATTTCCAAGGTGCTTAGCATTTTCATCCTCAAAAATATATGTAAAAAGTCCTGTAAAGAATCTACACCTAAGTTGCTGAAAGACATTTTATGTACTGTGCTCCCAAGGGATTTTCAGGTCTGTAGATTATAATGTAGCAATTAAAGCAGGCACTGTAGTAGCACTCTTATTATCTTAGCAGATCTCTATCATGAGTAATTGGCAGAACACATTTAATTTGGTGCATTTGTTAAATTATGTCTGGAACAGTTATGTTAAGTAAGGGGATAGAAACCACATCCTAGGTCATATTACATCACAGGATGGAATTAACAGAGCTATTATAATAGTGAAATTCAAGGCTTTGGACAGAGGACATGGAATTTTTTATATACAGATTTTCAAATATCTTTCCCCTAATTATCTGCAATATTACTTGAGAAAGTTAATTATTACAATCCTCTGAGCTTGGAGACTTATGTGTGTTTTTGTTCAGAAATATGGATTAGATCAGCCTTTGATATTTTGTTTGATTGAGAACCAGAAATTCTTCCAGCTGGGCTCAGGGTAAGGGTGCTCAAAGTAGGTGTGGAGTGCTGAGAGCTGAATGCTGGGAATTGTAGTTCAGAATCATCTAGAAGGCTGCAGTTCAACAACCCTGGGTCAACTCAAGAAAGTTTGTGTCTTGTTCTTTCTGTCTTCTTCAGCACTAGCAGAGGTCACCTCCCTGAGAGGTCACCTGTTGTTCTTTCCATGGGAGGAGATCTCTTTGTTAAGTAAGATTCAAAAAGGGTAGGAAGAAGAGTTGGGGTGTTTCTCTATTGGCTGCAGAAACCAGTTTAACAAAACATTTAGGACACATACAAAACACTCACCTTTGTTCCTTCTGCACTGGAGACCTTTTGGAGACCCCTTCCAGACAGCTGCTTCTGCATTTTGGGGAGCAACATCCATTTCTAAAATGGGTCTTGCCGCCAAAAAAATCTGTCCCTTTGCCTGGATCCATGTGGAAGCAGGACACTTCCGCACATGGCCAGGCAAAGGGACGGATGTCCCGGTGGGCGCCATGTTGGGGAGGGTGGAAGCAGGATGGTTGCCTCCTTCTGCCCTCCCCCGCATTACCACACACCGCTGGAAATGTGTGGTGACTCGCAGCTGCCTGCTGCAGTCCCGTGGCTCCGTGGGTGGTGGCAGTGGCACAGGAATCCGGTGGACTTTTCGAATGGGTGCTGTGGCGTTCGCACAGCACCCAGACAATCTGTCCTGCTGGATCCATCTTCCCCACACATGTGCAGATGCGTGGGACCTCCATGAATCCATCCCTATTTGGAACAGATCCTTGGGAGGACGGTTTTTCGGTGGCCAATGCGGAAAGACTCTTGGTTTTATATCCCACTTTTCTCACCCTTCAGGGGCACAAAGTGTCTAACAAACCTTCTGTTCTTCCCCCCACAACAGTGATCCTGAGAGGTAGGTGGGACTGTGAGAGCTCAGAAAGAGAGTTGTGACTATCCCAAGGTAACCCAGTTGGCTTTGTGGAGGAGTGAGGACAAGACACTCTAACAAGACCAAACTGGAATTGCACTTTTAAAAAGACGGGGGGGGGGCAGACATAGAAACACGTGAAAAAATCTCTAGCTGGCTGGAAATAAAGAACAAAGTAGAAAGCAAAACAGGAGGAACATTATGGACAACCTTACTACCTTAGAAGAAAGTGTTAGTGTTCCATGGTTCCATGGTAAAAGGGAAATGATTGGTTTACATGTTTCTTTTTTGCTTCCCTCGTTCCCCTTGCAAACATTTTCTGTCTTTCTCATACTTTTCTTTTTTCTTACAAATAGAATTTTTCTCTCCACACTTCTTATCCCATCTGCAGTAGGAGGAAGAACAGTGGCAACACAAGTACATGGTGTTTGTGTGTTGTGCCCCTCATGGTGACAGCAGCCACAAGCCACAGTACTCCTATAGGGCTCCAGCTTGTGTTCACTGTTCTTGTTTAGCATGGGGAAGCTATCAAAGCAGGAGATCTCTAGAGCTGGTCCAAGCTTTCCGTGTGGATGAGTATCACCCTTCTGGGCAGATGGAAGATAATAGACCTGCATTCCCACAAAGAAATAAAAAGTGGCTCAAAAGCATCATAGAGTTGGTGGCATGAAGCACCCATGTTCTTATCCCATCTTGAATCTACCTTTTCTCGGCTATAATGTACATAAGAGCGAGAGAAATTGACATGGACCATTTCTCAGTTTCCTTAAATTTATTTATTTATTATTGTGTGTAAGAATGGAATCCGAGTTAGCAAAGATCAATAGGGTCTCTTTCTGTACTGAGTCTTATTTCAGAATATATGTCAAAATAGGGGCCTGTTGTCTGCATGCTAATTGTCTGTGCAATGGGTGAGGCCTGCCATTGTCTGCACCAGCATGTGGATGGTAGGCCTCCACAACTTCCGACAGGCCTGTCTGACAAACCAAACGCCACTACACAGTCCTTCCACAACTTCTGATTGGCCCATCTGTCAGACAGAAAGCAACTATGGAGGGACTGTGCAGCATTTGTCCTGTCTGGAGGCACATTCAGATACAAATACTATGATGGACCTTTTTTAAAAAACACTGTTCGCCATGGTGCCTATAGTCCACGTACAACCATTCTGGAATAACAATCCTTGTTGCAATTTTTTTTTTTTTTTGCCAGTGGCAATCAAAATAAGGAAGAGTATAATTTGCTTTAATGTGTAGCTTTATTGATTTACTTCTGTATCATCTGATTCTGTTATTACTAGGGATGTGCACAAATATTTGAAACATTCGTTTGAATTCGTTTGAATTTGGACATTCAAATTTGAATCAAATGTCTATAAATTGTAATTTAAATAATCAAATGAATTTTGAATTTTTGAATTTATTCAAATTATTTGGACATTCGTATGTGTACAGATATGTACACGATGCGTACTTGTCCATTTGCATCTTTCCCACATCCATACACATTTGTACAGATCCATATGGGATGAAAACGGAATGCATACGGGATGCGTACGGGATGCGTACAGATGTGTATGGGCACATACTAATGTTGTTGACACTGGTATGTGCAAATTCAGATTGAAAATTCAAATGAACAGAACTGAATTTATTCAATTCAAATCAAATGTGAATACATTTGAATTTTCAAGATTCAAATCGAATTAAATTTTCAGATATTCTATTCAAATTGAATTGAATCCCGATAACTGCATTTGTGAAGTTTTAGTTATTACCATTTGTATTTGAGCATCTCGTTTTGTATTTTTATTTGTATTTTGCGTCTTTTTTTCTAAGTGGGGTCATTGGACTATAATAAAAATTTTGATTGATTTTTATTACTCAGAGACCTGGCAAGGATCCAGGGAAAACCGAGACAGGAGAAAAATTATGGATGCACAATGATGTTATTGATAATGTTCTCATATAGACCAAAGTGGCAACAATCAGCCCAGCCCCTCCAGGTCCTGCAAAGGCAGGGAGAGAGCAGCCATGAGCAAAGCAAGAGTCCATTTTGCTCAAGGACTGTATTTGCTAAGTGATCTACTAAGCAAAGCCACCCGTGTGTAAAGAGGTGTGGACATCTCAAATGCTCCATAAAGCATTTGAAGTGGTGTTTGCGGTTCCATTTGATCACAGATTTGTCCAAACAAATCTGCTCTCTCCCCACCCCCAGTTTTGCATTTTGCAAGCTGGTAACACACACACAGCTGCAATTTAATGACAGAGTATTAATTATCACACAGCAAGATTAATCTGAAGCTAAGGACTGAGGCAAGGTTAACAAACTACATAAGCTGTTTTTGACACTGGAATAAAAAAAAAAAGACAATTAATAATTGTCCAAACTCATATCTGTGTAAGCAGAGAAGACCAGCTGGGTTGGTTCCACCATGGGGGTCAGGAGAGTGAAATCATGAAATTCTTAACAAAGGACTTGCTTCTATATGCAACCCAATTGTCATTCAGGCACTTAAAATGCTATCTAATGCTCCAGTTTCCACTTCCTCTCTCAGTAATCTAATTTACTTAAAACCGTAAGGGACCCTGGAAAAGTCCAGACAATTGCAAGATCCACACGGCTTGATAATGGAACTATAGGATTGCCCAAATGGATCCATACAATCCTGAATCCATTGGGCTACCGTCCTGCCACAGAAGAGTGAAAACTGCTGTTGGAAGAGTGGGATCAATATAATCCAACGTCGTTTCATCTTGCTATCACTTTATGAGCCTATCTTATGCATTCCATTGCTAGCTATCTAACTTTATCTTTGAAGGCATAGGCCATTTTTGCACTTACCTATCCTAGATCCAATCAGTGGGTCTGGCATAACTATGCCCACTGATCCAGGTCACATGGAGGCATGAGCTGGATCAGTTTCAGCCAGGTTTGATCACAGCCTTAGAGAAATACTGATGAAGTAAGGAAGAAAGCAAGCATTCATAAATATGAATGGAAGAACTATCTCCCGTCTTTGAGAAAGTTACCCAAAAGAGGGGAAGGTGTGGAAAGACTCTATGTGTTCTTAGCAGCTCCTTGATCCAGATTAAGAAGTAAGTACAGAAAGGGACTTAGTCCATAATAGATTTTAGCAATGCTAATCCATTGTTTGGACACTAGGGATGTGCACGAATATTTGTGGCATCCAGAATTCATACAAATTTGTAGATTTGTGGCCGAATTGAATAGGGCCTACATTTGTGGGCCCTATTCATCCACGAATTAGATTATCCAGTACTCATAGAAGCTTTGGTTGAAGCTTTGGCAGACACCGGATGTCCCAGGGCCTCCCCCACTCCAGGACTCCCATTTCCTCCATGGCCACCCATGTGCCCATCTTATTTGAGGTGTGCTCCAGAGGCATCCTGGGCCTCTCTCTGTGGTCTCAGGAGGCCAAAATAGGACTTCCAGGGCCCAGAAAAGACACTTCTGGTTCTGGGGTCAGGATCTAGTTCTGGGCTTCGTGCACACCCCTATTGGCCACTGTAGGGCAGTTAGGATGGAGAAATCCTACTTCAAAACTTAAGAGCTCCCCTGAGTACCCACTGGTCAATGTTTTTCTGTTCTATTTGTTAATCTCCTTGAAGTATTTTAGTAGATTTAGTGGAACTGGGGCATTGGAATTTCTCCTATATTATAACTGTAATTTGAAATCTAGTGTGTAAACATTCTGTAGTGTGTGCCCAAATTTCTATTGTTGTTGTCACTGATCTCAAGTTATTGAAAAATCTATTTTTAAAAAGCATCACCAAAAGTACATGTTGCAGTTAAAATCCATTCACACTTATCTGGAAGAAAGCAAATATCTCTTTTTTTCTAGGAAATCTCAGTCCTTGTAGATGAACTATTGTTGCTTTGACCTGACTTCAGTTCTTTGTAAACTGTTTCTAGACTTTATTTATTTGAGAAACCAAGGGAGTGAGCATTTACTTGTAGAACTGGCAGATTTCAATGTGTTTGACAACAATTTTTTGTCTGCTTCTAAACTGTTTTCTGAATTGATGTTGCTGACACACTTGTGCTTATCTTGCATTGAATTGGCTTTTCAAAGGACAAATATGGTTCACATCTGGAGAAAATAGCAGTGACAACAATCACAGTGGATGGGAAATAATATAAAAACTGAACATGCTACTTTTGCTTCAAAGACGTGAAAGAGATTGGATTCTAGCAGAGATAAAGATCAATGGCGAGATTAATGCATTTGCTACTTGCTGGCTTTGAATGTTATGAGAATCATAATTTGGCAGTTGAGATAGGCTCATGTGGATCAGAAACTGAAATGTGTCTTGGTAGATTTGCCTAAAAAGCAAGTAAGCAAACAAAATAAATAAATACACACCACTCAGATTAAATGAAGTTCTGAACTTCATATTTCATACTGGAAGCATTCCAAATAGAGATGTGCAAAGTTTGGGTCTTTGAAAAATTGATTGAATAGTTTGTGTTCAAAGCTGTTTGCATGAAACTGAGCACGCAGTTGCTTGAATGTCTGGAAATTTGATTGAACTGAACCAGTTGTGTGCTTGTGAACATAGACAATTTGAACAGTTTGTGTGTACTGTGGTTTTAAGCCTTAAAAAGGGCCTTTTCATTGGAAAAATTGGCAAATTTTGTTTTCAGAAGTAAGATTAACAGCTGTTTGTCCAATTAAATGGTTTATGGTCAAGCTGAACAAACAGATTTTTGGTTCAATGTCATATCAAATGTACACTTTTTCATTAATGCACATCTCTAATTCTGAATCAAAGTAGAAACTAGCCCCCCTTCTCCCTCTTCAAGAGATGGGGTCCTCCTGGAGATCTGGATCTTGAAGATGCCTGAAGGTCCACAACAAAATCCAGATTTAAGGGCCTGAAGACCATTAAATCCAGATTTCCCCTGCCCTTGTGGGGACAGGGCCTTGCAGATGGGGCCTTCAATGGAATCCAGGTGGGGACAGGGTCTTCCCAACTGATACCAATCAGGGACCAATAGGGATCCTAATGGGGTGTTAGAAGGGTTATAAGCCCTAGTGGAAAAAGGCCCAGAAATTGTTCTGCAAAGTATGATTATTAACTCTTGGAGACTTCTGTTTTTGGTTGTTTACACTGAAAATGACCCTCATAAACAAATTGTGATTCATTTGTATTATGGCCTTAATATTGCCAGTGTCATTTCTGGACAGTTGCTCTAATGTAAGTTAACACTTTATATCCAATCCTAGATAGAATTGGATGAAGTGCATTTCATTTTAAATACCTACATTTTAAGATGCTTAAAATTAGAGAAAAATATTGATTGTTGTGGCATAACTCTACTTTTTTTTCTGCCCAAGGTATGAATGTTTGCAAATAGAAGAATCGGAATGCCCACTAATGTCCTGCCACAGAGTGCACCAGTGTGTGGATACCAGGTCCCTATTCCAGGATATAATCTGGAATCAGGCCCAGTGCAGAAAGGACCTTTATCTCTGAAAGTTAAATCATTTTGAGAAGAGAAAATATGTTTTTCTGCTGTTTTATAGCCATCAAGGCAACAAATAAGTGCAAGCTGCTTGGAGTCCTATGCCCAAACTGGCCATACTCGCCATTTATACTCTACAGCTCTAAAAACTCTTATCAGTTCAGACTTTGGGGGCAGCACTCCAAATATTTAAAATGCTAAATGCTACAGAAATATTCTGCACTGTCAACTAAAGCATATCAGACTGGAAGAAAAAAGCAACGGTGTCCAAAGCCTGCATATGAGCTTGTGTACCAATCTTGAGCAAACAATAGTGCCTGAATTGCATGAGATGATTAAACTGAAATCTGATTCTACAGCTTCTACCTATCAGCTTTTATTTAAATTTATTGAAGAAGCAGAGATACACATTTTGGGAACCCCACATTCCTTGACAAACGTGGTAGACACACACATCTGCACCTGCCCTCAAGCTGCTGCGTTTGTACATGTGTATATATGTGTGTTTATTTGTGTGTTCCTTGGCAGCTTTTGGCTTTTATTTTTAGTTATATCTTGAAACTCTTGTTCTTTCTGATAACAGCTTTGTTAATAAACTTGAGACTGGCAGACGTGACTGTGGGAATATCAGCCTGCACCCATACTTGTTGTGATAGCATTTTTCTTAGCACATTTTGATGTTGTTTTAAAGGAATTATTTATTTAAAAAAATATTCCCACATGAGTTGTGCCAAGCCATTTATGCATTGAAAAGAAATTACTTCACTGAATAATAAATCCCTTAACATCATGTCTGTGTCACATTAACACACAGTTTAATTAGGCTTTCTACCAAGTTCCTATTATTTCCCCAGTGTAAAGTTGGCAGGAGGTATCTTTGGCTGAACAGCTATTAGACACTATTGTTCTAAGGAATTACCTAATGCAAAACAAAACAAAGCCACCTCTCTCATAATGTACTCTTCTACAGATGAAGAGGGAGGGAAATAACGCCCCACATGCATATAAACAAACACAATCAGTGAAAGTTTGAAAGGACATTGGTAAGACAAAGGCTTCAGGCGTGTTTCATTAGAAAAGAGATTTCACACCTCCTACTTTGTGAGAAACTAATATGCTTCTTTACTGCCTAACACAATTCCACGGAAATTTTTCATTCGAAAAAGCAACTATTCCAACTTTAGCAATTCCCCCAAGTTCTTTCTCCATAGACAGGATTCTGGCAGTCATAGAATGTGTATTAAAAAAATAGAACACAGTTCTACATTGCTATGAAATAAATAATGCCATTTATCTCTTCGGTATCCAAGTTTCATTTTTCATCAAGCAACAGAAAACAGATATTGGGAAGAGAAACTAATCAAAGTTAATAGTTCAACAAATCTTACTCATCAGTTACAAAAAGCCAAGAAAGTTGTGGCAGCCTCTCCCCAGCCACGGTGGATATTTACCTTCCTGGACACTCCCATCTTGTATTTTAAATTTGATAACTTTAAATTACCATTTCAGCAGAGCCCTCTCCCGGCCCTGTGCTGTGAAGACTCCCACCTTCGCTACTTCCTTCTCAGGAAGCTGTGAAAAGTTGCCTGTTACATCCACCAGTGATGCTGCTCTCTCCCTCACTTGTACTTATTTAAAATGACAGGGACCTATTTCCCTAGCATCCCTAAGTTACTATTTGAAATAAATACTGTTGAACAAGCTCTTTTTTAAAAAAAGAAAGCCTGTTCTTTATTGAATGCACTTTAGTTGTGAAAAATAAAGGATTAAACATCACACATTAACATTCCAATCTGCCTAGCCTTTCACTGGTACTCAGGATTCTCTCTGCCAACTTCGCCTAGCTCTAAGAACCCAGATCCATCTCTATTCCCCCTTCTACACAAGTGCTGCTAGCCTACTCATGCACTCAGGACCCAGAAAAACAAAGCATAGAATTCTGTCTTTTGTTTGGCGCCACCTTTTAAACCTCCTCTTCTGTGTGTGCCACTTTCTATTGGCTCTTCTTGTGGCTCACTCCTTAATCTGGGGAAGCTCCGCCCATTGCTTACCTATTCCCCCAGCCTTAACTACATTAACTACATTGCATGCATAATATACAATAAATACTTTAAATAAACATGAGGCATCACAAAAGTCATACAGTATTGTTGAACAAAGGATATAATGTAGGCCAGGAGAAGCATTCTTCACAGAGGTACTCTCTGTTCTTTGGAGCAGGGCTCCAAGGTGCTTTCATTGAGGCCATAAAATCAAGTTCTCACAAAATGACACCTCTGGGGACAACTGCAGAGAGAAATGGTGCAGTGCAATTTCCATGAGGTGGTTTCCACTGCTGTGCATGGGAAAGTGGTGACAGAAGGCAGGCTACAGAGCTCCTCCAGGAGTAAATAGAGATGTGGCCATTATTATGGAATTATTGCCTATTATTCAACAGTTGCTTCTTCACTAGTAGTATTTATTTATTTATTTATTTATTTATTTGTTTGTTTGTTTGTTTGTTTGTTTGTTTGTTTATTTATTTATTTATTTATATCCCAGCCTATACCTGTAGGTCTCTGAGCAGGTTACAACTTTTAAAACAACAGATTAAAACAATAATATCCATACAAGCACTTTTAAAAAATCAGCATATTTAAGAACATATATTAAATTAAGATACTAATTACTGCCAGGATTAATGAGCCAGACTCTTAGAGGAAGATTCTGAGCATAGCCAGGCTCTGGAACCTTCCAGCCCTTCTCCAGAAATGTCCAGTCAGGAGCAGTATGAGACTTGCCAGGATCGAGTGGAGAAGACCGTTGACAGTGTAAGGCCCCTGAGTCCAGCTCTGAGCTGTCCTAATTGCATGCCAGAGGCCTAAGTGCAAATAGGCCTCAGGTGTGTACCCCAGAGAACAAAGCATCATCAGAACAGAAGGAGAGGTCAGCCTGATTAGAAGCCCTTGTCCATTGTAGATATTGAAAATACCAAAAGCCTCACATTCTTTGATGGTGTCAACTATCCAAATTCCTGGTTGTGTACCTCGTGACTTTGAACTGTCCTTGTGCTCTGCTACTGGACTCTAGACCTTAGATTGGCTAAATAATGTATGTTGCTTTACTACTGTGGATTCAGTGATCAGACTAGCTATTTCATGTTGTGCTTGAGCCTTGGCGTTGATTTACAATTTAATGCTGTAAAACTTCCAGCATTAATCAGTTGTGCTCCATAAACACTATAGTATCTTTGGGGGGATTGGAAGCAAGTAGAAACAGAATAATTATTGGTCTTTCCCTCAGAATCAGGGGCTCCTATATTCAGATACAAATTTGGGGTTAATGGACAGTGTTTTGGGGGATTGATGCAGCCAAAGAGTGGTACACAAAAGCAGGCTGTGTCCAACTCCTAGAATGTCCAAATTCCCTTGAGAAATTCCACTCTTGTGGCATTCTAACTGCAAGCACACTTGGAAGAAGCTGATTATCTAGACCAGGGTTTCCCAAACTGTGGGTCGGGATCCACCTCTAGGAAATTTAACCGTATTTGAAATAACTTTTTTGATGTAATTATTTAATTAAGTAATAAAAAATTGTATTAAAACTTTGTTATTTGAAAAGTCCTTTATTCATATTGGTAACGGTTAAATTTCCTAGAGGTGGGTCCCGAGTTGGTAAACTTATATTAGATGGGTCGTAGCCCAGACAACTTTGGGAACCACTGATCTAGACCCATTTCAGTCTGGCTTCAGGCCCGGTCATGGGATGGAAACTGCCTTGGTCGACCTGGTTGATGACCTTCTCTGGGAGAGAGACAGGGGAATGCTACTCTGTTGGTTCTCCTGGACCTCCCAGTGGCTTTTGATACCACTGACCATGGTATCCTTTTGGAGAGACTACAGAGTTTAGGAGTGAGAGGAGCTTGGCACTGATTCTGCTCCTATCTCCAGTATAGATCCCAGATAGTGGCTGTGGGAGATACTGTTTTGACTCCCTGGGAACTCACCTGTGGGGTTCCTCAGGGATCGATCTTATCTCCCATGCTATTTAACATCTATATGAAGCCGTTGGGAGAGGTCATAAGGAGATTTGGAGTAAGGTGTCATCAGTATGCAGATGATACCCAGCTCTATCTCTCTGTACCGTCTGAATCAGGAGAGGTGGTTGAAGTCCTTGACAGGTGTCTGGAGGCAGTAATGGGCTGGATGAGGGTGAATAAATTGAAACAATCCAGACAAGACAGGGGTGCTGTGTGTCACAGGATCTCGGGTCCGTGTAGTTGGGAGACATCCTGTCCTTGAAGGGTTTGCAATGCCCTGGAAGGGACAGGTGCGTAACTTGGGGGTTCTCCTGGACTCCACACTAACAATTGAAGCTCAGGTGGAGGCCGTGGCCAGGAGCGCCTACTCCCAACTACGGCTAGTACGTCAACTGAAGCCTCTTCTGGATAGAGATGACTTGGCCACAGTTATCCATGCTCTGATAACCTCTAGATTGGATTACTGTAATGCACTCTACATAGGGATGCCCTTGAAGATGGTTCGGAAGCTGCAGCTAGTACAAAATGCAGCTGCTAGAATGCTGACTGGAACATCTAGCCGAATGCACATCACGCCAGTCTTAAAAGAATTGCACTGGCTGCCAATTCACTACCAAGCCCAATTCAAGGTTTTGACTCTGACTTATAAGGCCCTAAATGACTTTGGCCCCAAATATCTAAAGGAACGCCTTCTCCCATATCGACCTGCCCATGCCTTAAGATCAAGTGGTGAAGCCTTCCTGGTTGTCCCACCACCCTCAACAGTGAGGTCGGTGGGCACCCGGGAGAGAGCCTTTTCAGTGATGGCCCGCAGACTATGGAATAGCCTCCCCCTTGAGGTGTGTCAGGCCCCTTCCTTATATATACTTTGGAAGGCAGTGAAGACGAGCTGAGCTGTTAATGTTCCCTCCCCAAGTACAGACACTATCATTTTAAACATATTGTATATTTTTTATATGTGCTGAATTTTTAATGTCTTTTAATGTACATTCTATTTTAATCTGTTGTTACCCGTCCAGAGACCTTCAGGTATGGGGCAGGATAGAAATGTAAATAAATAAATAAATAAATAAATAAATAAATAAATAAATAAATAAATAAATAAATAAATAAATAAATAAATAAATAAATAAATAAATAAATAAATAAATAAATAAATGTTAACACCCTACAGAGCATTCTCATTCAACATACTGCTCCGGCCTGATGTTCCCTCAAAAGCCAGAATTCAATCTGCCACCATAGGTTGGGGTGATTTTTCAGCTTCTGTGGTGCCATTCCTCTCACAGTAGGGTTCTATCAACCCCCAAGGGGTGCTATGACATAGGGCCCATTTGTATGAATGCTGTGTCTGGGAATTTACCAGGAGCATACTACAGGCGATTGGGGTGCTCTAGGACACACTTGGAGGCTCTGGGACAGAGGCAGTAGCCTGGTGTGCACTAGGCAATGTGTTGTCAGGGGGTAGTGGGGTATCAGGTTCCCCCCTGTGGTGATAAATCTCCATCGCAGAGTTGTACTTGGTTCGTGCTGGAATCCAGAATACAATCCTGTATCTCTCTGTGTCCTCTGTCTGGCTGTCAGCCTCCTTCGGAGCTGTCCAGGTGCTGAAACTCCTGTCATCCCAGAAAGGCTTTGTTTCTCCCTCAGCCTCGGCTTGCCCCTCCTTCTCCCCCTCTCCAGTGTAAACAAAGGGACAGAGGCAGACGTCTTCGCAGAGGCCTTTAATCGTAGCAGTTACATTCTCCTTCTCCAGTCTCGACCAGCTAGGCAAGGCAACACACAGCCGTATGTGCCTAGTTTTATACTTTTCCACTATCTGAGTTGGTGTGTCATATCCTGGCATTTCGCAATTGTTACCCAGTCTTACTCAACTCTTGCTCAATCCCTGTGTTGTAATTCTTACTTCATTCAGCCTTCAAGAACTGGTGATTCTTGACTCCTAGTTACCTGTTCTTGCACACATCACTACATTTTTCCTTATATGGGCTTCCTCAGCCTGACATTCCCCTCCAAAAAATGTATGGATGTGTGTAGGTGCTGTTTACACTTTATACCTTTCGAACTATGCCGCATGGCACTCCAGCTCTTGCCCACTGCCCTGGATTACTAACTCTCTTTCTTTGGTCCTCTTTAAGTACCTTAGGCTCATTTACCTTTCTGCTGTCTCTATTTCTGTATTTCAGGGTTCCATCTGGCATTTCCTGCCTCTTGAATACCCACTTGCCTCCTGCTATCACTATGCAAGTGTTTGTAGTCTGTATCACAAACCAATCTGGGGGCTTTCTAACTCTCTGAGTTCTCCTTGGTAGGATTACCTGTGTCCTTCCTTTGCCATTTTCACTATCTGAACTAGGCTGTGTTTGTGTTTGTTCATTTGCAGAAGTGTTAGTCTCACTATCTGTAGAACCTTCTTGCTTTAGTGCCCCTCCATTTCCAGCATCTGTGGCACTCTGCCCTAGTTTGAGAAAAACCTCCTTGTTAACGTGGAGTCTTTCCCAGCTGGAATGGTTTTCAAAGTTGGCACCTCTGGACAGTAAGATTTCTCCATGACTTGAACAAAATCTATAGCTGTTTCCAGAATACCCCACAAACATTAACCTTTTCCAGAAATTTGCAGGTACATATACATTTGCATATTGCCCAAAAACTCTCAGACATTTAAGGTTCGATGGTCTCCCATACAGCATATGATAAGACATTTCCTTTACAAAAGAATTCCAAGTACGGTTCGCAACATGATTTGCGGTCAAAATTGCCTCCCCCCACATTTGCTGTGGTGCTGCTGCATCCAGCAACATATAATCCTTTATTTGCTTTAAGACTCCTTCATGCCTCTCAACCATGTTGACCCAGTCTTTAAAGTGTTCAGCTACTTCACTTCTCTCTGTCATTAGTATCACATGCAAATATCACAATGGCTATAAAATACTGATTCCCGCCCATAGTCTTTGCTAAAGGGCCAGCTAAGTCTGCATGCATAATCTGAAACAGACTTTCAGTCGTGCGTTTGCTAAACTTGGCTACAGGAAAAACCTCAGGCTTTCCCTTGCTACAAACTGAATAATCCCACTGGTTTGAAGAATTTTCCAGCTGAAATTTTGGACACACTTCCTCTAGTTTCCCCACACTTGTGAAGCTTACATGTCCCATGACTGTATGGTAATAATGGGCGCAATTCAAGCATATTGTTCCATACCCTAGAAATAAGTATGATCAAGCCCTCAGAGATAAGCCTATTCAAGTTCACCCAGAGGAACGGTGACAGCAGTCTGTGTGGTGGAAACTAACACCAACAAATGTCATATTCATAATAGGGAACTGGAATGACAAAGTAGGAAATAAAAAATTAACTGGAATAACATGAAAGTTTGCCCTTGGAGCTCAAAATGAGATAACTCACTGGTTATAGCAAACGTTCTTTTCCCACAGCCTCAAAAGCTGTTCAGATTTTATGACCATGAACCAGAGACTGTGAATATGAGAACAAGGTATTGGCATGTGTTAACCTGTTCTATTATTAACCCATCCAAACCGTTAATCTATAAAGGGATAGATTAATCCCAATGTCCTAGAATCTCAAAATATTAGAAAACTTTTTTATTTAGAAATACTACTGCAATGTTACTTTAGGTATTTTCAATTAACCTATACATAGCAATTTTTGCCCACTGCATTTCTGTTGTAATATGTGTGGATCCAAAAGAAATTAAGTCAAATTATTTGCTGAGACAACGTACCACTTCCCCAGCTATTCCATTGTCCATGCATGAATGTTAATGTGAGCTACATTTGTTCTGAAAAGAGAGACAATGAAAAAAAAGCCTTTCTAACAGTTCCTGTTAAATGTTAATTGACAGTCATTTGTAAATTAAATGTTAATGTGAATCAAATGTTAATATATCTTAAATTTTAATTGTTGCTAACTCGTATTACCTAACTAAAAATATTTCAGTGATTTAACTTTGTTTTATTCATTCAAACATGAAAACAGCTCTGTTTGGCTGTTTTTTCACTTACTTTTTATTTATTTATATATTTATTTCCATTTCTACCTCGCCCCATACCTGAAGGTCTCTTGGCGGGTAACAACGGAGTAAACAACGTATTAAAAACAAGATACAAATTAAAATAAGATACACAGTTAACATTATTAATATTACCCATTAGACAAGAATACCACAGCAATACTGTACCACTTTCTGAGTTCTGTCATTTCAAGCAGTGTCATGAGTTGCTGAGAATCCAAAATACTGTGTCTGGAAGTTCTAGATGACTTCAGTTCGTGGAGTTCATAAGTAATCCCTACTCTGTGCTATGCTTGCATAGATGTTCATTAGCACAGCAGAGAAGAAACACTGAAAAAACACTGGAAGAATGGTTTATCCTACACTCTCCTCTTTTTTGTATGTCTGGTATGGGAGTTGGGAGCCCTGAGGGTTTACCAGCAGTGTTACATGTGACTGCACAGCCTCTACCATGTCCAGCAATGTGGACCCCAAGCCCCTCCAGTTTTCATTCATAGATAAAATCTCTTACTTTTTGAGTGGAAGTACCAAGTCTTCCTAATAATAATACTACAAAGCTATAATCAGCACTGATTCTTTGAAATAAATATCAACTCTTAAATACCTGTTTCCAGTGCTTTACACTGAAATAGCATTTATTTGTTTCATTAAAGTATGAGGAAAAGGGCAATAATTCCCTATTTCTATTACTATACAGATATTATCATCATCAACAACAAATAGCTCATGAAATCATTAATTCTGTAATATAAATGTATTTGTGTCTCATTAACATAGATAATTGCATGACAGAGATACAAAGTTACCTAAATGAACAAAATTTGCCAAGCATAACTCAAGAACAAAAAGACCTCCTGAATGCACCAATAGAGGCAAGGGAGGTAGAAACAGCAATAAGGAGAGCTAAGATAGGCAAAGCCCCAGGACCGGATGGCCTGCCGATGTTGTATTATAAGACTTTCAAAGAAGAAATGATACGGATACTAGTAGAAATAATGAATAATACCCTGGAAAGAGGTACAATACCAGAGACTTGGAACCAAGCAACAATCACTCTTATACCTAAAGAGGGTCAGGACCTAACTCAACCGAAGAATTATAGACCTATATCTTTATTAAATAATGACTATAAACTTTTTGCTAGTATAATGGCCAATAGGCTTAAACAGGTTTTGATTAAATATATACATGAAGATCAAGCAGGTTTTTTACCAAACAGACAGATGAGAGACAATATAAGAATAATTCTGGATATAATAGAATACCTGGAGAAACATAATGAAACCCAAGCAGCCTTAATTTTTTTCGATGCAGAGAAAGCCTTTGATAATGTGAATTGGGCATTTATGTTACAAGTATTGGAGAAAATGGACTTCGGAAATAATTTCAGAAAAGGAATTAAGGCGATATACACCAAGCAACGGGCACAGATTCTAATAAATTGTGAATTGACAAGAGACTTTGATATTCAAAAGGGTACTAGACAAGGATGTCCGTTATCACCTCTTCTGTTCATTTTAACGTTGGAAGTTTTAAATAGAGCAATCAGGAAAAACCAAGATATTAAAGGTTTAAAAATTAAAAGAGAAGATCTTAAATTAAGAGCATTTGCTGATGATCTAGCCATAATATTAACAGAGCCCAATAACTCAATTGAGGAATTGTTAAATGAAATGCAAACTTATGGTCGTGTAGCAGGTCTAAAAGTGAATCAAAATAAGACTAAAGTCCTGACAAAAAATATGTCAAAAACTCAACAAGGAACTCTTCAAATGAAATCTGGGTTTGTAATTGAAAAAAAAGTGAAATACTTAGGGATAACTTTGACTAAGCAAAATGTTGCACTATACAAGAATAACTATCTGAAAACATGGTCTGAGATAAAACAAGATCTTTTGAAATGGTCTAATTTACAATTGTCATTGATGGGCCGGATCTCAGTTATAAAAATGAACGTACTCCCGAGGATGATGTTCTTATTTCAATCCGTACCAATAGTAAACAATATCAAGGAGTTTAAGAACTGGGAAAAAGACATATCCAAATTCTTATGGCAAGGGAAAAAACCGAGAATAAGATTTAAGTTGATGCAAGACTCTAAAGAAAGAGGAGGTTTTGGAGTACCGAATTTCAAACTATACCATGCAGCATCTTGCTTGGTATGGATTGCAAAGTGGTTTTGGTTGAAGGATAAAAGATTATTACAACTGGAGGGCGAAGGGTTAAGATATGGCTGGCATGGATATTTGTGGTATGCAAAATCGAAAGTTAATGCTGATTTTAAAAACCATTTTGTAAGAAACGCATTGTATAAAACATGGATGAATTATAAAAACAAGCTCTATAACAAAATACCACTATGGGTGTCCCCTCATGAAGGGCTATTAAGGGAATATAGTGTTGGCGGAACTTGGGTGAAATACGAAGACATGTTGTACAAGATTGAGGACAGTAATGAATATGAAATAAAAACAAGAGAACAATTGAATCAAGAAGGGATAAATATACAATGGTTTTCGTATATACAATTAAGGGATATATATAGAAAAGATAAAGAGACTGTAAATTTTGAGTGGGAAAAACAGGAATGGGAGACAAAACTATATAAGGCTGAAAAAGGCATGATTGGTGTGATGTATAAAATATTGCTTCGAATGGAAATGGTGCATGAGCAAGTTAAAGAATGTATGATCACTTGGGCCAGAAACTTTGGATATAACATTCAAATGGATCAATGGGAAAAACTATGGATAAAAGATATGAAATTCACTTCCTGTATGTTATTGAAAGAAAATATGTATAAAATGATGTACAGATGGTATTTAACACCTTATAAATTGGGGAAAGTTTACCAAAATATATCTATCAAATGTTGGAAATGTAAAAAAATTAATGGGACTTTTTACCATATGTGGTGGACGTGTAAAAAGGCAAAGAAATATTGGGTTATAATATATAATTTGATGTCAAGAATTTTGAAAAGGAGTTTTAGATTTAATCCAGAATTGTTTTTGTTGGGGATTGTAGATAATACATTAGAAAGTGTAAACTCGTTAATCCTATATATGGTGACAGCTGCAAGATTATTGTATGCTCAAAAGTGGAAGGAAGAAGAGATACCATCAGGAGAAGAATGGCTAATTAAGATGACAGATCTGGCGGAAATGGATAAATTAACAAACTTATTAAATGACAGAACAACGGATAAATTCATGAGAGATTGGTCCCCCTTTATTGAGTACTTATCAGAGCTCAAATTGACGACTGATGGATTTGAGTGAGAACAAGAATAACCAGGAAATCAAGGAGAGACAAAGATGCGGAGCAACAAAAGATGGATACAGAATATAGAAGTCAGACAAGCGGAAGAAGTCAAGGGAACTTTTAATAATGTAATAATGGGAAGAGTGTGTAAATGATTACTTTCTTTTTCTTTTTTAATAAAAAAAAATTGCATTCCCCCTTCTCTTCCAACACTTTGTTTGGAAAAATAGATTTGTTTCAATGGCACTGTTACATTCACATACCGTAAATCTCAAACCTAGCATGGGTCATGTTACCATAAAAGCACGGAAGTCTGTATTTATAATATACTTTCTGTGTTGTTTTTGGGTATTTCCAGACTTCCTTTCAGTATTCCTTCTCAATGCAGGGGACTCTGCTTCAGGATGCACAACCCATACCAGAACAGGTTGCTACTGGAACAGGATACAGCTGTGGTGTTCCAGCTCTGGCCACCAATTCTGGAGGTTGGACCCTCAGAGTCCTTGGGAGGGCTCTTTTGGTGGTGTGTCACTTCTGCCAAATAGGTTGGAGTGGGCCAGGGCACCTATGCCACTTTCTTGCTTCATTCAGTATGGATGAAGCATTCTAGGAGGAGTTGGAGGTCATCCTATTCTTCCCCATTCTACAGAAGAGAACCCTTTGAACTGGGATAACAGTGATAGTAATCCTTTGCTTCACAAATCTCTTGACAAAAGTTCTGGTTTTATTCCTGTTCAGTTGTTTGTCATCTGAAAGGACTTTTGCCTTTCTTTCTCTTTTGGTCTTGGGACAATAGACTGAGGAAGGAGCTTGGACTTGAGATGACTGAGCAAGTAAATGGAATGAAACAGGCAAAGGAGCCCCTTACCAATGTGATAGAAGGTGCAATTATCAAATTCTGGCTGTAGGAGGCCTGAATGGGTGCACTGCAGGAACGCAAGGGAAGAGAAAGGAATTCACTGCATGCGGTCCCTATTTTTTTCCTTGAATGAATCAGTCTTTTCTTGAACAAACTGGTCACATCCAGGTGCCTGAAAATTATCTTGTGAACATACCTAGTTTGTTTTTCCATAGAAATGTTTCTATTTCCAAGCTGTTATTGTCTTTGGAAAAAAATAAGCAGATGGATGCAAGGACGTTTATCACATTTGTCATCAAAATCATTTTCATCCTTTACTTTTCTGCCTGTGTTTTTGGCATTAATGCATACGGGGGAGGAGGAAACAACAGGTTCTGTCCAAACTCAGTATGTCCTTTGTTTTCTTCTTGGCCTGTATCTTGGTTGTGTTTGGGAGAGGCGTACACAATATTGGGTCCCTTGCCAGTTCATTTGTACATTTTCTACTGTTGAATGGCAGGTGGTCTTTGCAATTACTCTTGTGTTCAGCCAAAGGTCTATTCCGTTTCTATGTTAATCTGCCAATTTCTACTTAAACCACACACCAAAACACACAGTATTATTTAACTACATAGTTCTGTGTTTTTGAACTTCTTTTTCTCAGTAATTTTGACACGACGACTGAAGCTACAGAATCTAGTTGGTGATATGAGGAACCTTTGCCAATGAAACTTTTTTTCCCAGTGTTTTGAGTCAGAAATGGCTTCTTCATGCCTTGCTATCACATGATTGACTTCTCTGGCTACAAGAAATCACATTTTCAAACAGCTTAACCTTTAATTTAAAGATGAGACTGACAACTGTTGATGTTATTTTCACTGACATGTTGGACTTATGCTGCATGAACTTGTTATCCCATTCCCATCTCCATGGGGATTTTTTTTTTTAAGGTTGGGTCGGGGGTGGATATTGCAGAAAATGGAAAATTTAAATTCTGTTTCTCTCTCTCTCTTTTCTTCACTGCCTCTGATCTTCAGTAACTTGTCAAACATTAATGGCCAGTTCTTTCTGAGCTCTATAAGCAGATCAAATAATTAAGTAGTTTCTGCTTTCTCAAATTCAACGTATTCACTTGTCAATTTCCCCTATAACAATAACTGAAGTCTAAGTACTGGAGATTGGGACTGTATAAGAACATGCTGTTTTCACAGAATCCCAGTGATGTTTACCATGTAGTCTTTTTCTTCCTTTACATTTCTCACGGCATATCTGAAATGCAGAAATTCAGCCATCATTTGTCACTGCTTACACATGTTATGCCTTATTGGAAGGACACTTTATTCTTCTCTTTGTTCTGCTAAGCGAAAACTATCATTATTCTTTATGTGGTTAAGTATGCACTTCTTTGTCATCAGTTATTGAAATCCCTTTCAAGGACTTGACAGCCATCCTTCAAAGGACAATCATAAAATGATACAGCACACTAGCACATATAACTTCAGAATGTCATTGAAAAATCCAAATTAAGAAACATAAACAAACACAGAAAGATTCAAGTTACTATGGAATTACATTTCCATCTTCTCAAAAGATTGTGAAATTGCATTTGGCTTCCTAGCCTGTAGGGATTCAGTGTGTTAAGCCTTATGCCCTACATTGTCAACCTGGACTAATTGAAATGTTTACGAAAAACTGAAATATTGCAGTTTAACAGCCCAATAATTCTTTAATGAGCCCTCCTGTTTTATTAATAAAATGATTTATAGAAATATTTAATCTCACTGATTTACTATTAGCATTAATGAGTGCAGCTATTAAGCACTTTATTTAGGAATGCTACAGAAATAGGCCCTGTAAAACATGCCACATTTAGTACAAAGTCATTAGTGGAAGATGGAATTAGTGCTCCAAGGAGCAAGTTGTTTGCTTCTACTAAGCTTCTGCCAAGAATAGATGGGGATAGAATGAATATTACATTTGAATGTCCTAGAAACGCACAGTAGCTCTTTGAGATAGATAGTACTATCAAGTTCTGGAGAAGATTAGGAACCCATTCCTCAGTTAATCAAGGCAATAATCTGTTTTCCTGTCAATCATCTGCTCATCCAGTACTTGTTAAGGATAGGGATAGACAAGCCAAATTGTCCAGGTTCATTTTTCCTAATATGCTTTTTTCTTCACCTTGCTTTTGATTCAGAATTGAGGTTAGGACTTTATTTTTAATTTATCCTCCCAAAATTAAATAAAAATATGGATTAATGCCTTTCTTCTAGTTTGGAGAAAACATAACAGTTCCAGAATAATATACTATAAAATAAGTATATATATTGTAAATAAAGTTATTTATGATATTTTGCAATAATCCTGAGCTAGTTTCAACACAATTTATAAATTTATATCTATCTATGTATCTACCTATCACACACATGCATTCACACAAACACTTGATACATATAATTCATGTAATTACCAGTAGGATAACCCAGTAGGAGTCCATCATCTCTGCATGTAGTAGATCTTATTATCGGTCCCTAGAAGCTCTCCAGAAGAAGGAAAACACATCTGCATTTCCTGCCAAGAAAATTGCCAGGACACATCTGTGAAGTAACTGGGTGTAAAGCTTGACTTGAGGGTACTTTAACCAAACTTTATGAGTATGTGTGTGTGTGTGTATCACATATTAAATTATACACGGGTGTCTGGCTATACATGTCCCTTAAAAATTTAATGGTGTTGAAACTCTGTAGAAACCCAAAATCCATTTGGCAAAGATATTAAGCAAATTTGTTACTTAAATCAGAGAGGAACACTAAAATTCAACAGAAATGGAACAAGCATCTGCTACTTCAGTCATTTTTAACTAAGAGCTAAGTGGCAGAACTTTGCTGTTTACATTAGTAGAAACTGTGCCAATCATACCACACAAACAGTGGCCCTTCTGGCTCCAGCTCAATGGAGTTCTGGAATAGGTGCCCCAGGGTCTGCTTTGGGTGTTAGTGGGTCCATGCAGACATAAGGATTCCTTCTGGAAATCCAGATCTTCAAGGACAAGATCCCAGGGAGGACCCCCATCTCAAAGATCCACATCATATAGATCTGGATTTTTGAAGCTCTGTGCAAAAATGGGAATGGTCTACATCTGTGCTAGCACTCTTTAGCACATGTTTGCTGTTCTAAAGCACACTCAACACAGATACCTCTGCCTTTGATCCAGATCTAGCTAATATAGATCTAGCTAATACAGATTAACTGAGGTAAGTGCAGAAAGGGCCATTGTTACATTGTCTGTTGGGCCCAGTAAGGAATGCACAGTAAATAGCTTCAAGAGACATCTCCTTTGTGTCACTTATTGGGTCTGAGCACAAACTCTGAATCCATTTTTGTTCTTCAAGTTTGAAGTTCGTGAGGCTTTGATGTTTGAGTACATTGCAGTTCATTATTTAATAAACTTTAATTATAATAATACATATGTTCCCATGCTGTTTTCAAGTTTAAATAAAACTGTTTAGGAAGTAGAACAATTTATCCTTAAATTGTTAAAATGAGATGACAGGATATGTAATAACAGAAAGCAGCATTATCTATTATAATAGTGTACAAGTACATCTTGACAAGGCACTGAAACTAGAATAGCTACATAAAATTGTAAATTTGCATTACTGTTAAAGAATGTGGTTTGTGTGTGTTATGACATGGTTCTACTACTGCTATATTTTTGTTTTCTTACCACTGTAAAGATATAAATCACCTGCTGTCACATTTTAAATGTCTGATCTGAAACCTTCAGGACAGTTTTATTTTTCACTTTTATTTATTTGTTTTTTTAAAGGCATCAACTACTATTCATCATGCTGGCAGAAATGGCTCTAAGATATGAATGAGGAATTAAAAAATGGGGGGGGGAGACTTCAACATTTTCATCTTGCTTTTCAAGAATGAAAGGCTGATTCATTTCAAAAGTTTTCATGAGCTTTTTCTTCCAGAAAAGTATTTAGAAGAGATAAATTTGGATTAACAGATAACCAGGAAGTACTGCCTTTGAAAAGAGGGAAACTGATTGGGTTTGAATTCCACTGCAGGTGTCTATTTTGTTTATTTTTTGGTCTTGTTCAAACTGTGGATCTGATTAAACTTTGCACCTGTCTGTTGACTCATTTGAAGTGGAAGAAAAGCCTTTTACAGTTATTGGAATTTGCATAAGGTTATGCCAACAGTTTTAATATGTGAAGTACAAGCTGAACATGTGTCTATCTAAGAACATGGAGACAATGCTGAAAGGACAGAGTAACAAATACTGAACTGCATTCATTACCAATTCACTACTAACCTCTTGAACCCCAAGGCCCTTTCTGCACTGCAGAGCAGTAGATCTGCATCAGAAGATCTGGATTTACAGGATCTATCAAACTGGATCGTGGGGAGGGGAGGGCTAGATCTTTGCTGTCTTGGCAGTAATTCGGTTCAAACCTCCCAGAGATGTGAACCTCAAGTGAGCTTCGCAGCTTCTCTCCCCCACCTCCCTGGTGAAATAGAAAGCTGGTAATTCTGGATCATGGAGGCATGCCATTTGCACGCTTCTGTGATCTGGAATGCAGCCCCCGGTTCAATTTGTAGATCTCATATATCAAGTCTAATAGATCATATCTTGATCTAGATATGTTGCTGTATTGTGCAGATAGAGCCAGCTTAACAGGGGCAGGGGCCTCATTGATCTAGATTAACTTGTGGATCAGAAGGCCCAGGATTCGGATCAAAGGCTGTTTGATCTAAATCTAATGGCTGGTGCAGAAAAGGCCCATATTAATGTGTTGACATTGACAAATAAAGCCCTAATGATTTGGAACACAGATATCTGAGTTCCAAAAACCAATACAGTAATTTTCTTCTGTTTCCTGGAGATGTAAAGATTCTTCAGGAAGCTTTTAACTAAGTTGTGTATTTTTCTGAATAAGAAGACTCCTTTAAAAATACTCCTCTAAAAATTGACTGTTTTATTACCATTTTTGGGATTTTTAACAAAGTACTTTACAAACATTGAGATTTCTAAAACAGAATTGTGTGGAAAACACTAGTTACTGATCTCTCTATAGGGAGTGGAAATCCTATGCATGAATATTTCAACACAAAAATATCACTTAAAGAGTTTTCCTCAGTTGAGATTAAAGCACTTAGCTCATTTTCTCAGCAGGAAGCAAGGGATTCTGGATACCTGCTTGCAATCAGTCATTCTCACAAGATACCAGTAAAGACATCAAACCATTGTCCTCTGTCATTCATTCTTGCTACCATGACAGATGGAAAAACTGAAGAAAATGATATTTTTTAAAAAAGAACTTCGTTTAATTTTCATCTGCGTATTCATTCAGGAGCAAGAATCTTTCCTTGCTTAGTTAAAGAAATAAGCATGAGGATTTTTTTTTTAATAACCTCAACTCAAATCACCTTTACAGCTCTGTGTGAATCTGTTTTAACTCATTGACTGTTTGCAAACTATGGCAGGATCCAAATGCACTTTATGTCACAGTCAGTGCACCGTAGGGGGGCAAGGTGCACATGAGCACATTCATCCAGTTGTCATGCTGGCATAAGTGCTCTTTACAGTGTAAGTGCTCTGAGAGCTCTTCATGCCACTTGCCGTCAGGATCTCTGCCACTGCTGCACTACTGCTTGAGAAGATATATTTATCTTTCTGATGACCTGTACAAGTCATGGAATAAAGATCTGGCTCGGGCAGCATCTGAACAGCATGCCACTACTTTACGAATAGTGCTTCAGGCACGATGCTCCTCATTAGTGTGGAAAGAGAAGAATGCTGCATTTGTTGTGTCGCCAAAATGGGTCCCCTGTATATACTAGACCATAGGGATGTGGCATGTACACACCTCCATGGTGCGGTACACCACTCAAAAAAGGCATGTAGTGGTAGACCAGACCAGGGGTGCATCCAGACTCATTAATACTGTGCAGCAGAATGTGCAGTCGCTATTGGGACATCACACAAGATGGTCAAGAGATTGTAGTGGCAACGCATAATCCAATGGCTACTGTGCATTTACATTAATGCTGATTTAACAGCACTCGTAGGGCAGTATTAAGAAACTTCGAAGCTTCCCGCCAGTCCAGACGAATGAGCGAGAAGAGTCAATGAGAACAGGGAGGGCAGCTCAACTCTGATTGGCTGCCTCATCCCATGTGACCATGCACGCTGGCTCAAGCTCTCGCAGGAGGCTGTTCTAGTCCGGATGCCCAGTCATCACTTTGCAGCAGGTAAGCTGTAATTTTTTCTCTTCACTGTGAATTTATTCTGCTAGTCTGGAAGGGGCCCAGGTCATAATTTTGGGCACCCTAGCCTGGTCTAAGCAATTTTTCTTAACACTGATCCAAAATCTCTTCAAATTTGCAGAGAAATCAAATTCTCTCCTAAGGCATTCAAATACTTAGGACTGTGTGTGTGTGTGTGTATCCCTAAAAATAGAAATAATTTATACAATATGAATTATGGGAAGGAATCTTGCAAAAATATTAAGCTCTCTATTCTAGGTAGAATTACAGCATTTTAAATAATTTTGCCTATCGTATCTACGTCCAATGATTTTATTTCAGATTTCTCCAATTACCTTGCAAAAATGGGAAAGGAATTTTGATAACTTTATATTTGCTGATTTAAAAAAAACTAATATTTCTAAAGTATTTCTATATAGAATAGTGAAATGGAAAGAAAGGAGTGTCTAAATGTCTCTATTTTGATGCATTCCATATACATAGACTATTTATGGTGGCTAATGCAATTCAATGTTAAGAATATTTTTAAGATATTATAGGGAACATTTGCTCATGCTTTAAAATTACAATTCTCTGTTCAGTCCTTTTTTATATATTATGAAGGGTGCAATGTCTTGCTCATTAACTGTGTTTGACCAAGACTTTAAACATCTCACTGGACTTACTCCCTTTTATCTATTGCTGGTTGAAAAACAAATCTGATGGATTTCACATTGTTATAAAATGTGTAATAGCAAACAGCTGGAAGGATAAAAATAAGCTCACTATCAGTAATTGGTATATTTTTTATAGGACATCTTGGCCAATGAATGTAATTCTTTCCAACTATCTATTATGGATGGGCTTATCCCAAAAGTATGATTTATTGAGATGCGACAACATATTATTAACTTATTAACAAGCTTTTGTACCATTTAGTGCAATTAAAATTTTGTTAGAAAATACCTAGAAATTTGGAAAAAAAATTTAAAGAAATTAATTACCCAATATAACAATTACAAAATAACTAATTGATTTATTTAGGATGACAGCTTGATATATTGATATTTATATTTAACTTGTATACTTTTTATGTATCTTGACTTACACATTTATTGTATTTAATTAATTATTCACCAAGTATTTGATTACATTTAATATTGTATTATATAGTTCTGTACATTTTAATTGTTTTGAGTTACATTAAACTGTTATTCTATTTTTTACAAATATTGTAAATGTTTTTTTCTTAAAATAATAACATAAATGAAGAAATAAATGAAGAAAAGAAGAACAATTGAATGTGGCCAAAGAAGCTGCTGCAGCTGCCACTATATGGCTGTAGATGTTGCTGGTGGCCAGCAGGCAAAGTATTTTAGGGCATTTAGGTCTTTAGGTTTTTGAGTGGAAAGAATAAGTACAGAATACATGAGTTGGTATGTTGGCTGGAAAGTCCATCTGATCTCATTGTCTTTTCCTTGGACTCTACACAGTCCTTCTGAGTGACGTATGGCTAGCTGTGTCATCCAGTCACTCTAAAGGGTCTCTGTGATTGGACTAAATGTTTCAGTTAAAATTCACTTGCACTCAGCTCTCTCTCTCTCTTTCTTTCATGCTGCTTCCCATCTTGAGATTCCACATAGTTTACAAAAAGAAAAACAAAAAGAGTCCAAACTGCAACCCATCACCCTAAATCCCCAAGTTAATTAAAATGTATTGTAATATCCCATCCCATGTCCAAATAAGAGTAGTGCCTGCTCACTTTCTATGTGGAGCTGGCTTTGGTTGTGCTTTTGTTTCAGGTCTGACCACCAATTTTAAGAGCAAGTGTGTGTGAAACCTGCAACAAAGTCAGCTGAATAAATGGAAAGGTCTGACAACATTGATAGAGAAGTGTCTCATTTTTTCCTCAGTGTGTGTCATGTGTAGGGCTTAGGACCCATTTATCCCCCCTCAGGACAGGATGAAATATATTTACAGGTCCATTGCTTTCGGTGTGAGAAGGAATCAGGTAGATATGCAGAGTTCCAAGACGGAGCTCTGCACCATTGAGAACATCTATGTCAGCAGAGCTCTGCTCACACAGCTGAGGCTCCTACCCAGTCTCAACAAAGGTGGACTGGATCTAGGACTAGAGATTAGGCTATGCCCCATGCCCATGGCCTGAAATTCTGGCCAAAGAGTTGGGGTGGAGACCAGAGGTCATGCAAATGTTCTCCTGCTAAAGGAAATAACCTCAGAGTAGTTACCTGAGGATAAAAGTATCTTCTATTGATAGAAGGATAGTAGTGCCACCAGTGCTCAACTGTCTGATTGTTCCTCTCATGCTGTCAAAAGCTTGACCTCTTGGCACCTTATAGATGTCAAATCTATAAGGTGTCAATTCTATTTGGCACCTTAGTGTCAAATCAAATGTAGCTTGCTGATATGCAAATTATAATTTCAGGCAGTTGCAGTCAGTGTGTGAGTGTGGTAAGGAGGAGCTTACTGGGATAATATGCATAATGCATCGCAGTCCTGTTTGAAGGCATTTTCCTCACTTCAAAGATGATGGATGAATGCTGGTAAGCCTTTCACTCGTCACTCCCAACTGTACATATTCCTGCTTGGGATGACATATGATGAAAAAATTACAAGCTTCTACAGTACAGCATTCTGTGCAATCATTCAGACTGTCATACTGAGTCAGCCTGTTACTGAGAGCAATGAATGCAGCATAATATGATTATATATCTGTAAAATATACTCAGTATTCCTTTCTCTCTTGTGTTAAAATGAAACTATATCCCTACTCCCATAATTCCCTTGCAGATTAAGTGGGATTATCTAGAGTCATTTAGCTGCCAATAATTATATGCTCAGAAACTACACTTTACCAGCAAGATAATGTGTATAGGTCTGAAGTAGGAAGACATTCCATCTTTTATAGCTTTGACACAAATTAAATATAATCTAGGATCCACTGAGATACCTGCATCCTATAATTTCACTTATAAATGTTATAGTTTTATTCATAAATTCTTAGTCTGCTTTCACAGGTTAGCCAAAACAGTGTCTCAGACGTGCCTTGGACACAGTGGCACATGGCACTCATGTTTTGAGTCATGTCTAGCCCACACATTTTATCTTAACATTTTCATGAAAGGCGAAGGTACAAATAGGCGTGTGAACAATCCCACCTGCAAACCATCTAAGCCATCTCCAGGGGACTTCAAAGCTGCACCACCTTTTTACTGAATGCAAATGCATCAGTAGTCTGTTCTAGTCTTTAGATCCTTGATATTGGTGGTAAAATCTGTTAATTTAATTTGTCCGATAACCACATATTCTCTACGTAGCTCACAGTAAAGTGTATCAAAATATACAAATACCCCAAACACCTGCACACACATATGAGCCCTGAGGAAATTAGGCGGGAAATTCAACTGCACCATATCCACACATTAGCCACCATTACTGGCACTTCATGGGCAGAGCAAGTGTGTTGCCAATACATAGGTACACAGAGCCTCAATGTGCCAACGTGCTGACATTGTATACAACCTGACAGGCTCCAAATACCAAGTGGCAAGTGACCGATCCCATGACTGGTCTTCTGCAGGGTACCACCATTTTGTTTGTAGTACCCTCCATGACTGTGCATGCCTCAGCACCATGGCTATGATAATGCTGATGCTCTGCACATACTCAGACACATCTATGGTCATCCAAGGTGCCAGTGTGCTTGTATGATACCTCAGATGACCCTGGAGCACTGGAAAAGGCATGGATGCTCGTTACTGGACATGGCAGGTAAGTAATTAGTTAAGGTTAGTAAAGCTGTGGAGCACGATTTTATGCTTCACGCTTAGTGCATGATTAGGGAACATCTGGGAAGGCAGGGGGCACCTGGAAGCTGTAACAGCCTCTTCAAGGTGCAAAGGCTCTTCCCTAGAAGTTCTCTAATCATGCACTATGGGCTTAAAAAAAAATTAGAAAAATTAAAAAATATTTTAAAAAATCATGCACTATGGGCTGTAGTGTGGATAGGCTCCTGCTTTACTGCATCAGTGCAGCTTTCCTGGCAAAAATACAGAAGAGATTTGGCATCAGCTACTTATGGGGAGATCTGGGGGTTGAACGTGCAGCTTCTGCTTTTCTGATTTTTCTTTATATAGTCTTAGGACCTGTTCATAGTTACCTGTCTGGAGTGGCTGAAACTGTTTTAGGGGAAGTTTATCCACTTGTGGTGCCACCACCACTATCCTGGAGCATCCAAGAGCTCCCTCCAGCAGCAGTGATAATCATTAGCTGTGGATCTTTACCAGGAGCACCTGGCGACTGCATTACCACCTCCAAAATTATATATCTCAAGAATTTTAAAAACACTTTAGAGAAACCCAGAAGGCAACATCTACCAGGAGACCTACTGCTGATGGACAATTCTTAGGAATCTGAGGAGCCACTATTTTGTGTTCTGACCTTTTAGCTCTTTTTATTATTGTTACAAATAAATGTACATGTTATCCATTAATATCTTACTCGTATGTTCTTTTAGAATCTCTTCATTGTGTAGGGAGTAAACTAAGTAAATTACATTTGTATTATTTGGACTCCGATCTTCTTTTGGTTTTACATAGCTGATGAGTTCCCATAAGTTGAGTTTGCACTCTCTTTCTGGGAGGGGAAGGACATCTGCAGTTGCACAGTCATACACCATGGGCTGATGACCATGTCCATTACCAGAATTTGGGTTGGGCCGTACCATTTGCACACCAAGCACTGGTGATTCCCTTAGGGACTGTACCAGCACTGAACTGTAAATGTCTCTGTCTCAGCTTGATCTTAACCTCAATGACATGGTATTAGGGATGTGCACAAATATTTGTAACATTCAAAATTCATACAAATTTGGCCAAATTTGGCCATTTGAATTGAATGTTGTCACATTTGAAAATGGACAGTAGAATGCTAATCAAATGTTTTGATACATTCATATGAAGCTTCATATGGAATTTGTATGGGATTCATATGCATTCATATGCATTTGTAAGAGATTTGTATGGGATTCATATGGGATTGAACATTCGTACCAAATTTGAATCCTACCACATTTGAAGGGGATCTATTTGAATGAATATAAATTTCCTTGCATTCGATTCAGTACAAACCAAGTACAAAAAAATATTCGTGCACTTACCTAGATGGTGTTGGTATCCCAATGATATAGGTGGAAAACAGTAAATTGCATATATAAATAGAGTACTAAGGAGACAATAACTGTGCTAATAAAATGTTAACTAAGGGCCCTTTTGCACGTGCCGCCAGAAAACGGGTCTATAAGATCCATTTTCCGGCAAAACCTTTTTAAAAATAATCTGCCCCAAACAGGGGCAGATTCTTGGAGGCCCTGCTTGTCCACACATCTGCAGGGCAGTGGTGGCAGGGCCGGATTGGAGAGGGTTCTGGTGCAGACGCACCAGCACCCATCCCAATCTGGCCTCCAAAGGCCCTGCCCAGCTGTCAAACAGGGAGAGCACATGCTCCCTGTTTGACAGCTGGCTCTACTCACCGGCCTTCGCCATTGGCTCCTTTGAAGCTGCCATGGCGAAGCCGGCAGCTGGGTTCCCCGGTTTCCCCTTCACCCGAGAAGGCATGATGGCACCTTTGCGAGTGAGAGGGAAGCCACATCCACCCCCACCCCCAATCCACCAGGGGCCGTACACTCGCAATCACCGCCTTAGCTGGTCACTGCCACGTGGCTCCTAGCAGCGGGAGGTCCGGTGTCCATTGCCCATGTGCATGTTGTGGCCTCCATTTCCCAGCTGCCCTCATGAGGATGGCTGGTCCCTTCCCATTGGCCAGCCACCCTCATGAGGGCAGCTGGGCAATGGAGGCCATGGCGTGCACATGCGCGATGTACACCGGACCTCCCACTGTCAGGAGCCGCATGACAGCGACCAGGTAAGGTGACGAGTGCAAGTGGGCAACCCCCAGTGGGGTGGGGGGTGGCAGCTGCATCTTCCCTCTTGCTTGAGAAGGCGCCATCATGCCTTCTTGGGCAAAGGGGAAGCCAGGGAAGCCGGCTGCCGGCTTCACCATGGCAGTTCTGAAGGAGCCAATGGCAAAGGCTGGTGGGCAGGCCTGGCTGTCAAGCAGGGTGAGCATGCACTCTCCACTGTTTGACAGCTGGGCATGTGCCGGCAATCCGGCTCTTTCCCCTGCCACTGTGGCGTTCGCTTCCACAATGGTTTCAGGGGAAAAGCCAGATGTAAGACCAGATTTTTCAGGTCTTACATCTGGGTAGGATTTTGGTGGACATGGCATCCTCAAAGGGACCCTAATTCCATTCCCTTTGTGGAAGCCACATCCTAATCCTTCCTCGAACAGGCTCTAAATCCATTTTTAGAGCCTGTGCGGAAAGGCCCTAACTCACCAAAAACAAAAATTTGATTTCTAGTGATTATTTGGACTAGTATAGAATTTACCATATCCAAACCCCTGATGACCAGCCAATAAAATAAAATGAAATTAAAATTATGCTTGGCAGCCCATTGTCTAGCATGAGCATTACTGGGACCTATATTCAGTATCAACAACTGATGGGATTTTTAGAAATTGCCCATCTCTTTCAAGTGATTGTAATAAGAACTGTTTCTCCTTTGCCCATTCCTCAGTATGGGGATTTTTAGATTACCAGCAAATGTCTGCAATATCCAAACCTTGCTGACAGTGCAAGGTTTTGATTGCTTTGTAAAACATGGTGTTATAGGACATATACATACCAAAAAAGTTAGTAGAATTTTAATTTTCTTGATTTGTCTGATTTTTTAAAAAAATCTTACAAATGATGCCATATTGATAATTTTCAAACAAGAGGGATTATGACAAGTTCTGCTGTTTTCCAGTGAGAATTATGCCAGCTTTGTTTTTCCTTCATGCTATAAAACTTTGAAGTTTACAGTTGTTTTGTTTTCTGGTACATAGCTTCCCTTTGAGAGCAATTAGATCCTTTCTAAAGTGCAGTTTCCAGAACTGAATAAAACTGACATAGGTTTAAATAGCCCTGCGTTCATTACTTATGTATATTTCTGAACTGGGTAGTATACTAGTCCAGTATGAGGCCTAGTCCACTTCTGGGCTTCTTCAGTATGGAAGATATGGGATTATCTGCAAAGGAAGAGTTGACTGTTGATAGCATGGCTCGGCCCTTCGTCTTCAGAGCTAGTAAAAAAAGTTTATGCTGCTCACATAGCAGACCCTTGGGTAGCATTACAAGCAGCAAGGGACAGATTGGACCACTCCAGCAGGGAGCAGGTTATAGAGGAACATTTCCAGCTTGAGTGGGTCCAGCAGCCACAAATGCAGAAATGGCATCTGTATCTTCAGTTGCTCTCCGTGAATGATCCAAATCATTATCTGACTTTAATATGAGAAATGTTATAAATGGACAGCTATACCAGGTATTTTCCTTTCTACAGAGGCACATAAACACTCTGTTATTAGCTTATTTTTGTTATTTAAATCATTCTTAATTGTCTCGTACTATAGCTACACCAATTAGCATTTGTCCTTAATTTGCCAAGTACCTAAATTATCTACGGCCTGAGTTAGTTGATCACATTTGTCTTTACATTCTTAAGGACATTTCTTTTTTCCCCTCACTCAGCTATTGGAGAAGAGTCATTTCAAATTCAGTAGCAGTTCTTATTGCTTACCAGCTCCATTGCCTATAATTTGCTATCTGTGGTTGAATCTATAAGTGGGTACTGAGTGATGGGGCTGATCTGTTTATTCGTTTTCTGCAAAATAATTCAATCTTGTAACTTTTGATACAAGATATGCATGAGGCACTGAATTAATTCTGTGCCAAGATGTTTGTCTTCAATGATTCTGCTATTTTCTTTTTAAGAACCCTTTTACACAAGAAAATGAGTTCATGCATCTGCTTGTTAATTAATGTGTTTACCTCTGTGGATTTAGCTGACTGTATCCAGCCCTGCTGAAATGGATAACTTCTGAATATGTTCATCAGTCCTCTCTTTCTCCTTTAAGAACAATAAGTCCCACTTGGGGTAGGTGTTTGAAGTTGGAACAGCTCTGAATGTTTGTATAGAACAGTTTTGGACTATGAAAGAATTTAGAACCTTCACTTCCCTGGGAAACTGCCCCACAGAAGTGAAGATAGGAAGTGCCTTGAGCTCCTGTACCCTTCAGGAGAAGCACAGCATTCCCCATACCCCTACCCCATAAAGTAAAAAGATGTTGGATAACCAGCATCTTTTTATTGTATGCTACGGGATATTTACCACCCTCCCACTGCCTGATGGAGCTTCTCATCTGATGGACAGGAATCAGCTCCATCAGAAATGTGAAACTTCTGATCCTCCAGGTTGGGGGACCAGAAGGACCTTTGTATTTAAGGTGGAGCAAGGGGCATGTCTTCAGGCACACTTAGTTTGGCCATAAAGGCATCCACTTCTTTGGAGCTGTGTCAGGAGCAAGAAACACTGTCTAGCTGCCACATTCCATAGCAGCACCCTCCTCTGCTCTCTGCTCTGGGGTCCAGCCCACATTGCTGTTGTTTGTGCCAGTGCTGCTGCTTGGCCAATTGTCTGATGGGTTCCTATGAGTCTTATTGGCCACCCTGCCATAACAATGGCTGTGATTGTGTAGAGGAGCTCACCACCCAATATGACCCAAGAAGTGAAGCAAGATGAGAGTTATTCTTTCCTGTCTATTAAAGAGTTGCATAATTACAAGCTTGGAGGTGAGGTAAGTGGTATTTTATTTCTGCTCTGTCCCCCAGGATCAGAATTATCCCAGAATCAACCCTAAACACTAGTCTGAACATATCATTAGAGGTGGTAGTGCATGTAGCACTCGTCTTCTTATCTATAATCCACCATTTCTAGCCTCAAATACTTATGAGAGGGGGACTGGTGAACGAACCCATCTTTATACCATTTCTAAGCCAGCTATAAGTTGCCTCAGAGCTCCAATCTTTTACTCCATGTGAATAGAGCCTAAGTATAAGATTGAACAAGCCAATCATAGTATGGCAGCCCACTCTCACAGCAGCCAATGACATGCTCTTGAATCAAAACAAAGACACACCAGCCTTCCATTGCAGTAGACTCAAAAATATGTTGACATTCAGTAATTGAAACAAGCAATGTTATTTTCTTCTACAAAAAGTGCCAGTGAAATAAAACTTTGATGTACAGAATTCTTTTTCCCTTGTCCTACAAGTATAATGATTATGTTGTCCACGAGTTACATTATTCAAAATCAGCATCTTCCTGGATAGAATGATAATCTTCCTCATTTCCTCCCTTCCTTCTTTTCCCTTTCCCCCTCTTTTTCTTAATGAAAATTATATTTACAACAGCAGTCACTGTATTTTTTCCATTTCTATCCTATAGTAATGTATTTAATATATTCAGGACTTAGAAAAAGGGACAAGGGATGGGGGGTGAAACTCACACTCTTGCTGCTTCCAGGTCATGTTTGATATACATTTTTTTTTCTCTTGCAATCAAATGGTGTTTAATATAAAGCAAATGATAAATGGGTGTGTTTTATTAGTCCAAGTATTAATATAAAATGAAGCATGCCAAGTTTACAAGAACTGTCTTTATCAAACCCAACTTTCATAATATAAAAAGGGATCTTATAAGTTTTAGAATTTGATTCTCAGACTACTAAGTCAGAGAATGCCTAAAATCTGAAGGGAAAAAGACTCTTAGTTTCTGTTAAAATGTGCAAATCACACTTATTAAAATAAAAATGATTGGATTTTGTCTAAGGCCAAAAAGATTGATATTTAGGTTAAGCCTCCTGTGGAAAGGCCTGACGTCCATGCCTTCACTTTATGGAGATTCTCAAGCTCAATTTATTTACCTATTCAGGAAGGAGAAGGAATTGTCATCACATTCCTTTCATTACATGGTGCAAATGCTATCTCTCCAGTACAGAAATGCTTCTCCAAATTAGGTGTCAGAGTGTGGAGTTAACTTCAACAGTTAGAACACGTATTTAAGGGGCCAATAATATGTTTTGAATAAACAAACATTTCTAAGGGATTTTGTTTGTTTTATTTTATCCTAAAAAACGAGAAAATTATTTCAGCAATATAATTAGGTATTGTCAGAATGTTTGAAATGTGCCATTAGTCAGGGACCATATTAGGATTTACATTTTGAGTAAGAAAACAAAAAGCCCGCTTGGTACCATATGGGAAGCCTAGTGCTATTATTTTCTAGCCAACATGTCTGTTTTTCTTTTTCTATTAAATGTCAATGATGTAGCTTCCTAGATTATTGTATCTTTAATTCTCATCACCTTTTTTTCCTTTCCCTTTGAAACTTTACTTTGTGTTTTCCCACAAAATCTAGATAAATAATGGAAGATGAAGTTCTAAAATGACTCTGTTCAGTGTTCAGAAATAAGATTTTTATATTGTGAGAGCCACAAAAAATAAACTGAAAGGAACAAAAAGAAAAAAAAGAAAGATCTATGGCCATTTTATCAGTAGCACAGGGGTGGTACCCTGGATAGGGCCTTCTCAGTGATGTCTCCCAGATTATGGAATAATCTCCCACATGAGGTGCATCAGGAACCCTGACATCACATGTTCAGGAGAGCCATGAAGATACATCTCTTTGTCCTGGTCTTTGGCTAAATAAGAAAACCATTTTTTCTTCCCAACTTCCAGGCACTGTGTTTGTTTTAGCATGTTCATTTGCATTTTGTTTTTAATGTTGTAACCCACCCAGATAATTTGGTATAGGGTGGGATAAAAATGCAGATAAAATACATTCTGTAAAGAAAACAAACAAAAATTGCAATCACTAATACATATTTGGCCTAGTTAGGGTAGTGGGATCTGCTTTCAGCAAGTTTATTTACCTATATAAGTGCTAGGGTTGAAATTGCTTCCGTGAACTATGGTTGATCAACCTAAGAGTTTAGGCAGGAAACAACTATTGCTGGTTAGATTCCGGGATACCACTGTGTAGATCTTCTATTTAGATTGGGTTGTAAAAGAAAAGTGATAGCAGTAACTCTGACAAGTATCACACAATATGCCTTCTTTCAATGAATAGCACACTATATGCCATTTTCCTAGAAGATAAATTAATATCTTGTGCAGGAAATGATTGTAGTATGCAAAGCTGGCTTTAGAATAGATGGAGCTTAGGTTATTTTCTACTTTGGTAGATCTTCAGGTAGCTTTTGATTTTGGCTTTGGCTTAAGCTATCACTCATCCAAATATGTCAAGGGCTTTTATGGTTAATTCAAAAATTGTACCAGGATTAAAATTCTTCAGGTAATGCAGAGCAGCTTTCAACTTGCCAGACAGATTTTACAATGCTTTGGCATAGCCTGATATTCTGGAGTAAAAAAGTAGTATTTACATGAACATTTGCTATGGAGTATTCAGTTCTCCATTTCCCCAGGTGTTTGGATGAATTGAGTTAGAACACCCAAGGACCTGCCTTCACCTGAGAAGCAGTAGACCTATCAGACAGGGAGGGTCTGAGCACATGAATGGAAGAATCTTCACTGCATCAAAGGAATACTGGAGTGTGTGTAAACAAAACATTTTCCTTGTGGAAGGACTTCACTTCAAAATAAAGGCATGCCATACTGTGAATTTTTAATGTGTTGTCTGAAGGCACCTTCTATCTCCATCATACTAAGGGCCTGTGCACACTTAACTCAGTGGAATGGTATAACAATATCATCCCACTGAGGTTAAGATCAGGCATGAAGGTAGGCATCAGCGCTTCAAGCACTGGTGCAATCCCTAACTGGGCCACAAGCACTTGAAGTGTGGATGGCCTGGCCCAGCTCAGCCTGGTCCACCTGGGTCACCATGGTGTTGGGCCTGTCGTACATGACTGCACAGCTGCAGCTGCCCCCTTCTCTCTCAGGGTTTGCATCCAGAAGAGAATGCAAACTCTATGACCAGGGGCTCATTAGCTGCTCCTGGCCAAGCTGTGTATAGGGGTGCTTCCGCACTTACCTGGGGTAAATCCGGATCTACTACATCCGGATTTAGTATATCTGGATTCCAGTAGATCTGGATTTACTAACCCCGGTTTAGGGTTGATCCTGATTGAGTACATCCGGATGAAGGTACATCCGTATCTATTAGATATGGATCTACCAACAACCCTTCCATCTGCACACGCGGCGGAAGGAAAATGTTGATCCGAATTTGAGGGCGCTGTGGGGACGCACAGCACCCGCCTCAGATCCGTGCTTCGGAGGTCCTCCTCTGGCCCGCCATGATTAGCTCTGCTGGAGCCAAGCATGGCGAACCGGGGGACTCCATTCTCGCGGCTCACTCTCACCCCAGGAGTGGCAGATCGCTGCTTCTGGAGCCAGGGGAAGCTTCTCCAAACCCCTCCCTAGCCTACCCAGGGGAGAGCGTGAGCAATCCCCTCCTTACCTCTTTGCAGTCGCTCCTGGCCAGTCAGGAGGCACGCAGGATGCAGGCGTGCAGCCTCCTGGGACCCCGCGGCCAGAATCGGGGTGGCTGCGAAGAGGTAAGGAGGGGATCCGGCACTCCTGGGCTAAGGGTGAGCCATGAGAGCAGAGTCCCCTGGCTCGCCATGCTCGGCTCCAAGACAGCCAATCATGGCGGGCCGGGGGAGGGTTAGGCACCGTTTCACTGTGCGGACGCATCCTAAACAGATGCGTTTTCACAGTGAAACACCCATTAAGACTACTTGGAAGATTCCTGTGGAAATTGATTCCTTCCGTAGTGCGTAGTGCGTAATTTGACCGTAACATTCCCATTCCATGCTTAATGGGTGCTGCTGTGCGGACACGGTTTCCCACATGTGTGCTTAATGGGTGTTGCTGTGCGGACATGATTAGCCAAAGCGTCCTTAAAGGGCATTGCTCCGGGGATGCGGGTTTCCACATGTGTTCTCAATGGGTATTTAAGGGCATATGCGGAAGCACCCTAGGTTTTAACTTGTCCACAGCTACAGAAGATTGGAGCAGTTAGAGGGAGTTCCTGATGCTCTTGGATGGTGTTGGTGGTTCTATTCAGGTAAATGTGGACAAGCTCTAGGTTGTATACTTGTTCTTGCACTTTTGAACTTGTATTTAAACAATATTGACAAAAGATGTCCAAAATGTGAATGCGTCAAAATTGACTATTATTAGGCCTCCTATATTTTCATATGAGGCTGTTGTGGTTTTACTCTCTCCATCTAGACTAGACTTTGGAAGATTATTAACTGAATTTCTGAATTATTCTGAGAATAATGAACTATCAGTAACCAAAATAGAGAGGTTCTCTGGAACAAAACATCGAAAAGGCAAAAAATGAAAGCAGTATAAAACTTTAAATATTTTGCAAGGCAAATGGTCAAATATACTGTTAACACCATCTCCCATTTTTATTATACAAAAGAGACTAATTTCTCCCAGCAACACTCCAAGGGAATGTCTTTAAACTTCAAACACAATATGACTTGCCAGTGTGTTTCCACCTGAACACAAAGACCTTTGAAACACTTCAATCACATTTTTTGTGTAGCATCTTAAAATCTCTGAAATGTATTCTAGTAGCTTGCCCGAGATTTGGAACAGATCTTTTATATCTGGAAAACACAATATGGCTTAATGTCCTACATTTCTTCCTGAGAATAATTTCCTCAGACTACAACACTGGTTTATTAAGTTACCTCCAGGCAGATAAATATGCAAAAGGATGTCTGATGCCTTTTGTAAGCAAAATCTGACAAATAGCTTTTGTTGTGATTCTTACTAAGTCAGGGCTTGCACAAGGCACAATTGATTATATTTCAATGTACCAAAAACAAAGGCTTTAGAAACATGTCAGTAGTTTCCAATGGTGCAATTGCATCTTTTATTGGCCTACATTTGATTCCAGACTTCGGGCTTGCAACATAACTGTCAGTTTCAACTGTCATCAGAAATAGAATCTTATTTACCAGAGGCAGATGAAATAGGTTGGACAATTCATAGGTCCAGATCATGAAAGCTATGTGCAGATTCCTTAAAATTAGTATATGCTCATGTGTAGGGATGTGCACAAATATTCATAACATTTGAAATTAGTACGAATTCGGCTGAATTTGGACATTAGTATTTGAGTAGAATGTTGGCACATTCGAAGACTGACATTCAAATTTGTTTTGAATGTTTTGATACGTTCGTATGAAGCTTCATGTGGGATTCGTACGGGATATGCATAGGATATGTATGGGATTCATATAGGATCAAACATTTGTATCGAAAGGGGCTCTATTTGAATGAATATGAAGTTTCATGCATTCAATTCAATACAAATAGAATACAGGGGGGGGGGAAACCCCATTCTTCCACATCCCTACTCATGTGAGGTGGTGAACTTGGGCCACTGGCTGTGATCAGAGATAGGGAGAAAAGCATCTCTGGGGAACTTCTGAGATGGCCTAGAGAAGACTTTGAAGTAGGATTGTTCATGCGCCAGTCTGCCCCTCCCCCCTCTCCTAAACATTATGTGCCAGATAAAAGTGGATTAGAGAAAGTTGGGAACATGAGGTCCACGTGTTGTCTCTTGGAAATGCCTCTCTTTTGTTATGTCTAAATACCGTCATTATATCATTTATTTGTAAGTGTATATTAAATGAACATTTTTGAAGGAGTTCAGTGCATTTACAAACATCTTAAAACAATTAAATAATAAACATTTGAAATAAAATGATTTAAAACATCACTTACGTATAAATCCCACTAACAGGAAAGCAGTGTAATATCTTTCAAGTAGATATAAATGTGAGAGGGATTAACGCAGTAACTTACATCATCAATTATATGAAGTTCAAATGAGCATATTTATCAAACCAGTCTTAGAAATTGGTTAGCAAGTAAGGAAGAAATTAATGGAAGAAATTGCAATTTAATAAGGTTTCCAAGGATTTTTTGTACTGGGTTGCTGGACCAATCCTGTGGAGCATTGTCCACACTGCAGACCTATCTACTAGGAAAGCAAGCCTGCTGGCAGAAAGCTGTGTTTGCATTGGATGAAGGAAGATATGACACAAAAAAATGGCTCAGCATTCTAGACCATCTGTTTGTGTTCAGATGGCATACAAGCACCATTTTGCCAGGCAACCAAAAGTGATGCAAGAAGTGTATCACTTTTGGGAGCCAAGCCAAGCCCCAATTGACAATTTCAAGGGTGCAGGCTACCACTAGGCCAGTCAGTTGTGAGTCACGAATAATCAGACCTTCTGATCTAGATTATGTGGATGCATGGACCAGATCAGCACCATCTGTAGTGATGGCAATGATCACCCTGCAAGTAGTTCTGGATCATGGCGGTGTGCTATTTGAAAACCTCCCATGATCCAGAACAAGGCCCTTAGTTAAATGGGTCTACAATAAATCCAGATTAAGGACCTCGTAACCTGGATCCAGATCCACCTGGTGCAAATGGAGCCAGAAAAATGGGGGGGGCACCTTCTTGATCCACATTAATGCACAGATGAGGGAACCCAGAATTCAAACCAGAAACTCCTAGATCTGGGTCAAAGATAGGTCATGGTTTGTTCCTCCCCTAAACAATAGAACAAATCAACATATAATAATAGTCAAATGAAGGACAGAACAGGTTTCAACAGGTTCCGAGATCCCTAATTGCACTTTCAACTTTGACTTTAAATCAGTATATGCCAAAAATGTTTGTCTTTAGTAAGAAGGACTGAAGGGCTGTTCTGTCTACTTTTAAAGTACAATACACAGAAACAGGAAAGGGTAAAATCCATTTTGACATCTGGACAAAGAAACAGGATAATATGTACAGATTAGATATAGTTGAAAAGATAAACTCTTACAAATGAAAAACACAGCCTTGCAAATTGTTATTTCTAGTGCATGATTACGCATAGGCATATGTTTCTTGAATGTGGTCATATGTCAGATTAAGGACAATAAATTGCTGGCTGAAAATGAAAACATACAAACAATTGCCAAGGAAGCTGGTCGACTTTCATATGGGAAAGTTTAATAAAATGAAAACACACTCAGCTAGAGGCTGAGAGTGATTTTAATAACAAAACCATGAAAAGTTAATTACTACATTTTGAAAGTTGTTGCTGTGTTAGTGTGAATTGGTAAGCTAGGAGGTCTAGTTGGATCTTAGAGACTAACAGAGAAAAAGAAGTTGATAGGTAGCATTAGGTTTTGTAGACTAATGCTGTGCTCACACCTACAGTAAGTTTTAATCCAGTTTTACTCTACTTTCACTGTGAGAGAACACACCAGCAAAGTGACCAGTCATTTTCTTTCTACTTTATTGAACCTAAAGGTGAATCTTCTGAGTTAGATAATACTGAAAGAAAATAGCTTGATCCTTTCCTGGTGTGTTCTCTTGCTCTGAAAATGGACTGAAGCTGGATTAAACCTTAGATGTGAGTGCAGCCAAAGGTCCTTTTTGCACTTACCTTAGATGTGGATTAAGGAGCCAGATTCAAAGAAAGGGCCTTTTTGCACCTCCCTTTTAAGTGCAGGGGACACTTCCGCACTGCATCTGCTCTATGCAGAGCCATTTCTTCATCAGAGCAGCCCCTACATGTATAGCCATACACCCTGCATGCTGTTTAGCCCTGAGTGCTGCATCTGCATCTCTTCTGGGTGGATTATGTGCTGAGTTGCCTGGTCACTCCAGCAGCTAGGGATGTACACAATTGTTTGTTTGTTTGGTATTTGATTCATATTTAACTGAATGCAGGAAAATTTATATTCATTCAAATAGATCCTCTTTGAATGTAGTGGGATTTGAGTTCAATACAAATATTCAGTCCGATATAAAGCCCATGCTAGGGATGTGGGCGAATATTTGTAGGCATTCGAAATCTGATTGAATGTGCCAAATTTTGACATGAAAACTCAAATAGAATGTCCTGAAATTTGAATGTAAACATTTGAATTGAATTTTAACATTTTGGATGTATTCATTTGAATTATCTGGACTTTCATATGTGTATGGGTTCATACACAATGCGTACTTGAAAATCTGCATCTTTCCCGCATCCATACACATTTGTATGGATCCATAAGGGATGAAAACGGGTTGCATATGGGATACCTATGGGATGCATATGGGCCTGTATGGATACGTACGGATATGGGGAAGATGCATACATGCACATATGAAAGTTGTTAACATTTGTATTTGCAGATTCAAATAAAAAATCCAAACAAATAGATTTGAATTTGGTAAATTCAAATAGAATCTTGTTAAATTTGAATTTAAAAGATTTGAATCAAATACGAGTTTTGGATATTTGATTTGATTTGAATAGAAAAGCTGGCACTTTAGTAAGTTCTGACTAAGTACAAATTGTGATGTCCCGGCAATGGCACCATCATCCCTGTGCATCTCTATTGCTGGGGCAACCAGGCAATGCAGCACACAATGTGTCACCGGTCATGTGGTCCCCCCTGCACCTCTTCCCCCCAGAAGAGGTGCAGATGCATAGTGCAGAGCTACATTAGCCTTGCTCCTAGTATAGATGTGAACTTGGCACACATGGAACCGTTTCTAGTAAAGAAATGGCTCCATGCAGTGGAGATGAACTGTGCGGTTTCTCCCCCGGCTTTACCTAAAAGGTACGTACAAAAGAACCCTTAGTTTCTGAAAAAGCTGAGATAACAGAAATAAGAAAAGAAAGTAAACAAAGGGAACAAAACATTGGAGGACATGAAATAAAGAGCATAAATGTGAAAATTCTTTGAAGTTATGGACTTTTATACTGATTAAAAATTTGTTTAGGTGGAGGTTGGCCTAGGAGATTTGAAAGTGACCCACAGAGTAGTGGTTAGAACACTGACCTTTTATCTGCTTTTATATTGATTTTATTGAGGCCCAACAAATCATTCTTTGATGTGATGTAAAAGTGATGTAGTGTTCATTTGCTAAAATTCCTTTCGTAACTGTGTTCATTTGCTAAAATTCCTTTCATAACTGTAACTATTAATGGCGCAAGACCTGTTTTCTTTCTCCTTTTGTCAACTGAAGTGGATTCTAAGTGCTTCCCTGTATTTCTATTTGCACAAAATCTTTCAAAATGAAACTCTCAGTATTTCCTTTTTGATACCCTTAGTGCCTTTCAGTACCTTCATTTGCGTATTTTCATATTACCTTCGTCTCTGGGGGCATTAAGAAGGATTTACTCCTGTTGTGGCATGGATGTTTCTCAGCTTATCAGCACATACCAAGACCACACATTCATAAACAATCTTTGCTTCAGAAAATAAGCTACTCTCAACCTGCTGTAGTTTTCCTCAAAGAAAGAGCAAAGTTGGACACAGCATTCTATCAAATGGCATTTGAGAGACCAATTAGAAATTGTAATTGTACTGGGTCAGATTCTTGAAAGTAAAATATTTTGACTGAAATATTGAACTTTGGTATATATTTGGACCCCCATATCCAGGCCTTAATGCAGTTATTGAAAACCATGGATATTTCAAACAGCAGGATTTCCCTTGATTCTGGAGATGTTTCAGTAAAGTTGGGTAGTGAGCTCCTGTTCACCTTTCATGTTTGTTATGCATGGGATATATTGCTTTCACCAGATGCACTATTTCTTAATTCCCCATTGGATCAAAAACTTATTTGCAACATGTAACAAATATGAGAGGTAAATTGCAAATCACAGCTTAGCCCTTCAGTTATTCCCCTGGGCTCTGGTTGCTACTTCTACCAAAAATAGTGAAAGAAAAAGAAGGGGAGGGAGGGAAGTTGTTTATGAAAACTTTTATCATAAAAGTGTTTTAGGGATTGCTGCACTACCTTGCCATGATCTAAACTAGTGGGTATGGACCAGTAAGGCCTACTAGTTTGGACCATGGCAAGGCATGGTCTGGAACAGTGCCATCTGCTCAAGAATGCTGGTCCAGTCTAGCTCTGCACTGAGGCATGCCCCCAAGGACTCCAAAGAGGCAGGAATAAAGGTCCCAGAGACCCAAGGGAATCCACTTTGGCAATGTGATTCAGTGCACTGCTGAAATGGGTTCCCAGTAGTCCAAAGCATGGCCATGCTTCTTGAATGCCTTCATTTTCTTTACTAGGCCAAGCCAATATGTCAGTAGTCCTTGAAGAGGAGGTCTATGATACTTTAGATCTCCACATACCCCCATCTAGGTTATGCTCTATCCTGTGCAAACAAAGGGTGTTTCTGTACTTATTTGTTAATTGGGATCAAGAAACTGCTAAGGGCATGTCATTTGTATGGCAGTCCGGATCAAGAAGCTGCTAAAAACTAAGAATGTGCAAGAGTTTTTTTTTTTATTAGATTCACATGGAACATTCAGTCGTATGGAACATTCATATTGAATTGAATGCAAGAAAATTCATATTCGTTTGAATAAATCCCTTTAAATGTGGTAGGATTCAAATTAATACAAATACGTAACAAAGCTTCTTACAAATGTATCAAAACTTTTTATTGAAATTTGAATATCAATCTTTGAATGTGCCAGTATTCAATTCAAATTTGAATGTACGAATTCATGCCAATTTGTAGGAATTTCAAATTCTGAGGATGATCTGCATCTAGCTAATACTGATGTAGCTGATATGAATCTAGTTAATATGGATTAACTGAGGTAAGTGCAGAAAGGGTCAAAGGGTACCAGTAGTGGGTGGGACCTTATATATTCTACATTAATGTATAGAAGGGGGGACCTTAGTACCCTTGCTGGTAAGAAAACCAAAAAGTGCAGAAAAGCCCTTAGAATGTTTGCATGGGTCCATGCTTGTGACTCTATTATATAACATGTATATGTATAACACTTCGCTATAAAAGATACAGCTATATTTATCCCCAAAAGGATTTTTCCCTCTTCCCTCATATTTTTGTTCTTCCAAAATTCCATGTCATTGAAGTAGTAAATGTAGTGTCATTCTAGTTTCACTTTGCAGACTTAGGAATTGTCATAAAAATGAATTGGGTGCCATATTCTATTCTTGTAACAGCCTTTGTCATGAGTTCTCACAGTTCTTTAATGCTTGATATGTTCCCATTTTCATTACATATTCTCATTCCCATAACAAAGATTATAATGAGAGAAGAAAATGTCATAAAATTAATCCATTCTCATAACAGACTGTAATGAGGACAGAAAATGGAGCAAAATTAATCCATTCTCTTAACAATCTGAAGATTGTAATGAGAACAGAAAATGGCATGAAATTTATCCTTCTTCAGACAATTTCAAAATTGTAGCCAGGCCAAAAGAAAAAGTGTAAGAGATTAACTGGCCTTCAGGACAAAGACTGACTAGAATTATGTTACAGTGATCAATTCTTCTGACACATTCTAAAAATGTACCACTGGGGCTGAACTATGATTATCTATGGAAATCAATGTTCATGTTAAATGAGCACAAAATGTCTGTGCTATTATTATTTATTATTACTGCTACTATGACTACTTTTACTGTATTTAGGATTGCTATATTACTATTACTATTATTATTTTTGTATTATTATTTCTGTGTTAGCATAAACATCCCAAATGTGTGAAGGCCAATGAAAAGCACCAATTCCAATCTGTGCTCTTATAGTTTAGGAATTTTTTTTATATATATATATATATATTTCTATCCCGCCCTATACCCGAAGGTCTCAGGGCAGGTAACAACCCTTACATTGGCAGTATGCCTCATGACATAAAATGAGACCTTGTTCTGAATAAATAGCCAGAGACGTTTTCGCACGGGGCTGAACGGAACGCGGAAAAGACAGCTGTGGACACGTCATCCGCATTGCCCGCGCGCGGCTTGCGTTCCGACGTGTCCGCAGCTGTCTTTTCCGCGTTCGAAATGTAGAGCACTTTAAAGTGCTCTACACGCGTTCCAACGCGGACGAGCCGCCCGCAGCCGTTCGGGAGGAGAAGCGTTCGCGCCTGCTTCTGTCTCCCGAACGGCTGCGGGCGCGCCTCCGACGCCGCGCGGCTTTGACAATCAGCTGTTTGTCAAACAGCTGATTGTCGATCTGCCTCCGCGGCTGTCTGCGCGCCCCTTGCCGGCGTTTGCCGGCTAAGGCAGCTTCGGGCGCTTTGAGCATTCGCACCCAGACGCTCCGGAACGCGTTTACACGCGTTCTGGCGCGTCTGTGTGTGAAAGGGGAAAGCGCCTGGAGCTGCCTTAAGCTTTCCGCCTGAACGCGTTCCATTTCGAACGCGATGCAGTGCGGAAATGCCTCAGGTTTGGGCTGTAAATAAACACTAATATTAATATAAGAAACCTATTTACTTACTTTTATGCCAGATAAGTCCTTTGCTCTTTACGTATGTTAAGGGTAGCATGTGAAGTCATTTAGTGTCAAATGTTTATGAGAGAAAATATTTAAAGGTTAAGACTTCTTCTCACTTGTAAATGTTACAATTAGTACTTAGCAAGTAAAATAAGGATGGTATTAAAACATGAGTTGTACCTCTGCCAGTTTTAGTGATATAGAGCAATGAGTAATTAGTTGGCCTTTTTCACCAAGAGGTCTCTTATATTGATGGAAAAGTCACATCATTATTTTTCCAGAATAGTATACTTATAGATATTTTCTTTTTCTTTCTTTCTTTCTTTCTTTCTTTCTTTCTTTCTTTCTTTCTTTCTTTCTTTCTTTCTTCTCTCTCTCTCTCTCTCTCTCTCTCTCTCTCTCTCTCTCTCCCTCCTTCCCTTCATTACCAGAAGACTGAAGACAAAGATTGGCTGCAATTTCAAATCAATATAAGGACTTCAATCTTCCCTTCTTTAGCAACTTCTTGCAAACATGGCACAGTGGGATTTAGAATGCAAAAATTACTAGAATAGCTTCCAGCAATCCTGCATCACTTGGACTAACTGTGTCTGATAGTTATCCAAAGATGCAATGGAATTGGTGAAATAGGTTTTCCTACCACTTTCTGTGTGCACAATAGGCAAACTATGTGTTCTAACAAACAATTGATGAACTTCACAGTGAGTCATCCACTAGTTGTTTTCCAGCTGTGTCCCATGATTTTGAGCCCTGGGATGCCAGGAAATGCTGGCTGTGTAAATGGCATACCTCCTTGCCCAGCAATAGGACCAGATGATCCCACTCTAAAGATGGCTACTTGTGGGGGGCATGAAATATACATCCTTTATTTCAGTTTATCAGCCTTTGATTCCTTCCTGCATTATCTGCAAGATACTTTTATCACAGCTGTGACAGATGGGTAAGACTCTGATCGGACACTTCTCATTTACCACATCAGAATGTATTTGGCTCCATACCTGATCAAAATGTGGTTTGTAGAGATCAAAGGAAAATTCTAAGCATAGCCTCAGTGTTTGTCTGCTACATTGATATCCTTAATATATAGGTCACTACTACTCCAAGCTTGTATGTCCCATCAACACATTAAAATCTTCTTGACATCTTCTGGTTTCAGTTGTACCCTAGTTTACTACTAATATTCTAGAAACTGGATTTGGAGTAAGATGAAATGTACACAAAATTCAGTAATATACAAAGTCTACTGTTGAACTACAATTATTTTGTTGGGGAAGTTTGGACTTTCATTCCCATACATGTGAAGCAAAGCAAGAAATTGCCCACATGTGCACTAAGCATTCACACTGGCAAATGCTTAGTACATGCAATCCCTCCACCCATGAATCTGGACACTCACCGAAGTGCAGATGGTGTCTGGGTGGTGCCATCTTCATTCATCAATGTTGACAGTTGTGTCAAAACCTGGAAAACATGTGAATGGTCACAGTGGAACCTTACTGGATCTGTCCACGGTGCAGAGTAAGTGCACATGTGGAGTACTTGATCCTGCACCACATGTAGTCACCTCACAGAGAGCTCTCACCTGTTCTCAGAAGAAGAGCTCCTTTACGTGTGAGTGCTCCATCGCAGAGTTTTTCTGCATTGGGTGCCAAAAAACAGATTTAAAAAGATCCGTTTTTCAGCAATCCATACTCCCCTGATCCGTCACTATTTGCCCCGCACATCCGCACACATGCAGGGAGGATGGATTCCTGAGGATGGACTGGAGTAGGTGCTGTGCGGACACACCAACACCCATTCAAAATGTCCTCCGGCTTGCATGCTGCTGATGCCGCACGCAGAGCTGTGGCACTGGAGTGGTGAGCTGCCAGTCACTTTGTGTTTCCAACAGTGCCCGATGCACAGGGTAGGGGCTTTGGAAGCAGATAGTCCTGCTTCTGCCCATCCCAAAATGGCGGACAGAGGGAATCCGTCTGTTCCCCTGGCTGTGTGTGGAAGCGTCCTGCTTCTGCACACATCCAGGAGGAAGTGACAGATGTAAGAACTGATTTTTCAGGTCTTACATTTAAGATGGATTTTGGCGGCAAAACCAGTTTTAAAAACTGGCCTTGCATGCCGAAATGCAGACCCGGACTCTCCAAACTGGTCTACAGTGGGGATGCATCTTCAGGTAAGTGTTTTAAATGTGTTCTCGGTGGGCGTTAAACCAGTTTCCGCAGTCAACGCGGAAACACCCTCTGTCTTCTACAGAAACAAAGGTTCTTTCTGTGCTGGACCTTATTCTGTATAATATCCTGAAATAGGTTCCTGACATCCAGATGCCAGGGCAGGCCAGGGTAGTCTGCACGATCCTGTGGACAGCAGGCCACAAATCCAGGATATAATCCGGAATAAGGCCTAGTGCAGAAAGGGCCAGATACAATAAGCGGCAATAAGATTGTGGCATTATTTTGTTCATCTTGCTCAAACTATTTTCTGAAGTAATACACATTCCTTTGAGTGGATGCTTTGAGTATCAGTGCCTAGGGATGTGCATATTTTTCCCTCATTCACTTTGCATCAAAGCAAATGGGATGGAACTTCACAGTTGTGCAAATGGAGCCACTTCAGATATGCTAGGTTTTAAATTTGCTTCAAATTCCTGCCACATCAGTTGCACCTCAGAATCCTCTCCAAACAAGGGCATAAAAACTTTTTCTTTGCATGTGAATGTCAGTCTTCAAACATAGCCAATATTATATTTGAATGTGAAGTTTCAAGCCTTTTTCATCCGCCCCTACCAGGGCTCCAAAATCTCGAACCAGTTCCTGCACTTGATTGAATAAGTGACCCAAAAATGTTGCTCGGAGTGAATGCTAACAGAATCAAATTATTCAAATGCAAAGGGCATTTCTGTCTAACTGAATTCTGAAAGTTTGATTTGATCCAGAAATATACCATCTGGAGAGCACTTACATTTAATGCTGGTGTCCATCTGGAGCACAGGCAAATGATTCTGTGAAGTTTGAACAATTTGTAAATACACAAGAACAATGGAGATTTGTCATTCTAATCACATTCATAATTTTCATGTAGCTGTTTAAATATTAATAGTGCAGCTTAATGCCCTACATCATGCCCACTTTCCAATTTACCCATCAAGAAACAGAACAAAACATATTCTGGAAACTGCACGATTGTATCCAGTGCTGTTCTTTCATTCAAGGGTGAGTCTTTAATCCAGTTAATTCCTTTCTGAGTTGAGAAAGCAGGGAACAAATCCCCCCCCCCCGATTCCTCATTCTTTCTGCGGTGATGGATATTTCCTATTTGTTCCAGTGAGTCAGGCAGCAGTCCAGAACAATGTGGGAAATTGTGGCTGAAGTGGGGAAAGCGAGAGATGAAATAGGATAATTAATGAAAATGTTCTTCCTTACCCCAGACCCCTGTTCGCATAAACATCTGCTATATCAAAGACACTTCTGTGAACAGAAAAGCAACATTTGAAATTGTTTCTTTTAAAAAAAAATACTATGTGCAAGACTAATAACATCCACTGCTTCCAAATATCTGCCGAGTGCCTACATTAAAAATCATTGATCAACGGCTACCAATGTTTGAAGGCTGATGAGGAGCTTGGAGCAATTTTTTCTCACCCAATTATTTTCCAGCCAAAAAAACCCGCAAACAAGACTGTAGAACGGATGTCCTGCAAAACTCCTTTCAAAATAAATATTTACTTATGCAGTGCATCACTACTAGCTAGATCAGATAACAAATTACCTTGTTCTTTTCAGAGCTGATAGCAAAGATAATTACAGCTACATGAGGTAAGCCAGACTGGCAATCCCATTATTATATTCTGTCAGTCACTATGTTCTATTGCATACTGAGTTTCAATATGTTACATTACAGATTCATCATAAGACTATTGGACAGCTCAGAAAATTTATGGATTAGCTGTGGAGAGCTTTCTTTAAAAAAAAACCCAGGAAATGCCGAATACATCATACTTTTTAAAAGAAAGTTAAAAACTCTGACACTTTCTGATCACCCTGCACTATTTTAAGGATGACCTTCTGAAAGCAGGAAGGCTGGGCTGCTTGGGGTCACTTGCCTACCCTTTTGAACAAATAAAACCAACATTCTGTAATACAAAGAAAGCAGTTGGGAATCAACAATTGGCAGTTCTAGCACATTTTTTTGGATAGGTTTTTAGAAATTTGCTAAGGGGATTTCTACAGATCTGCCTATTTGTCTCGCATTCCATTCAAATGATTTTTACTTATTGATTCTATTTGAATGAATCTCTCTCCCTTCCTTCCTCTCTTCTTCTGTGGGTGTGCGAGTGTGATTTGCCTGTTTATGTAGCTATTCTGTAGAAGAATTGCTTGTATTTACAAAGCATCTGCAATATCCAACCATCGAACAAATATCCAAAGAGGACAAAGGGCCTATTCACACTTGGCTTTATTCTGGAATCCGTCCCATAATAGGGGCCTGCTGTTCACTTGCTAGTGCAGACTACAGCATGCCCTGAGAGCTGCCACAGTCTGTATTAGCATGGAGACAATAGTCTCCTATCCTAACATATATTCCGTAATATGACGAAGTGCAAACAGTCCCTAAATTACTTGTTCTAAACTAGGATGGAAAATTGTTTTTTTTTTCTAATTCAGCAGTCTTGAACTTGAAGCATCAGCATGACCTTCCATAGGTGTTTCCTAAAAGTATTTTACATAAAGGTGTCCTGAAACACACAGAAATACGGTGCACTTTATGAAACTGATGACTACTAAAATCATACTAAATGCTGTGTCATTAAACCTTATCTTTGTGAGGAAAAGTATGCACTTGTGGATTGTGGTGTTGTTTTATATCCCATTTGTTTATAATCCCTTCAGCTAAGTCATATCTGTTTGTCTGTATTTCTGTCCCAGCCTTTACCCCATAATTGTAATTCACCCTGAGATGTTAGAGTAAATGGTGGGTTAGACTTGAGTGGATGGGCTGATGTATGTATAGTATATATAGTATTCGTCTGACTTGAAGATTTTTTTCTTCCAAGGGATGTTCCAAAATTGTAAAATTATGCTACATATATTTTTCAAATTGCATTCAAATTGCTTCTGCACTTGCACTAACTCAGTTATAACGATGAGGGTTAGGTTGCAGACTTTTATGTGTACCTCTCAAAAATCTGCAGAAAATGAGACAGAATTTACTTAGGATTTAGCATCAGCCAAACTGAAATGGGAGGCAGTTGGCCACTTAGGTCGTCTTGAACAACTTCATGCAATGTAGCCATCAGGTAATGCAGAAAATAATGCCACACGTGTTAACTTTTGCATGCTCACTTAACATTAACATTTCTACATTTCTGAGGAGGTCAAAGCAGCGTATCTCTGTTTTGTATGTCACATTTACAGCATCCTTCTTAAGTTCAAATAAAAGTTTCCTGCTGAAATTCCTGGTTGAATGGGGATTAACATGCTGATCCCCCAGATCCAAATAATACTAGTGCCAGCACTGCCTTGTTGATTATTATGTTACAGAACTTATCCCTAGGAAAGTTTGATGAAGATTGTGCAAGATTGCAAGCTGGAATTCTCTCTTCTATATTGCTATTGTAAATGCAGGTAACTCCAGATATCTGTTGCATATGACCATTCTCACTATTTGTGAATTTCTTCTTAAATTGTCTTGCGCTAGTTGACAAATGTGAAGATCTGAATTTAGCTAGTTCACCTTGTCTCAATGTTTTAGCGCACCCACTTTGTATTTTAAGCCCACCAACATGCATATATTTTCATAATGGACTTTTTTTTAAAAAAAACACTGATCAATGTAGAAATGTAATAGAACTCAAGTTAGGGTAAAGGTTACATGGATTAGAAAGATATAGATTTGCTTATTCCCATCAAAGGCAAGAATTAGCAAGCCAATGGTGGAAATAGCCTCACTGCTATGGAATCAAATTTGCTTGTTATCTTTGCAGTTTAACAGGTCGAAATTGGCAAAAAACTGTTCCTAATCTTAGCAGTTTATATAGCAAATTGTGTGACCTTACAAGTAACACTTCTGCCATTCATATGTGCTGAAAAGTCAATTGTTTTAAAACACTCACTTGAATAATTATGGAATCCTATTATAGAAAGCATTTAAATTTAAACAAAGTCTGACAGATTATTCACAGTAAGATAAGTCTCTTTGTTAAAGTAAGTCAGTTAAGAAATATGCAAAATGTAAGGAATTGCTTATAGCAACGAAGTGGCAGCCACTTACTGAAAATTAAACTTAATTGGAAGCACTTCTAAAATTTAGTTAATGCTAAACCAGATCAAAAAGCAGTCACATAATTTCTCTTTCTTTGCACATGCTACCTTAATTCTATACCCAAAGTTCATATAACGAAATGTAGCTTACGTACGATTTCCTCAGAAAAATGAAATTGCTGAAAACTCTTGCTGAAATAGAATGGAAACCAATTGTTCTTATAATTGTTAACATGCTATGGCATTCAGAAAACATTAAAAACTGGAACCTTTTGAGCTCAGAGAGATTGACAGTAAGGTTATAGGGCAAGATTGCCCATTATGCATAGGCAATTTGACAATAAAGCCCCAAGGCAAACTAGGTTCCCTGGTGCGCTCTAATCATCTTAGATTTCTCTTCTGTGGAAAGTATCCTGTTCCCTTCACGAAGATCCTTTAAATGTCCCAGATGGTTGAATGGCAGTCTGTTCACTTGTAACAGGCATGTGACACAAATGCCATGTTTCCCGTTAGAGGAAAATGTAGATTATTAGAAGTCCGCTTTTCACCAGGTTGCATCTGAAAGACAAGACAATATGCGGACAAAGGAAAGAGGGATGGTTCATGCCGTCAAGGATCAGACAGAGTTGTCAGCTTGTCTCTCCATATCTTAGGCTTCAATACTTTCCTCTGTTTTAAGGTTACTTTTCTGTTTGCCTTTTAGAAAGTGTTATAAAATTAGCCATGTTTTCTTATTGCAAAAATATACAAAATATTTAAATACCAGCTGCGAGAGAATGCATTTCAAAAGGCTGTAAATTATCCATATGATCAGCTGGGAACCATTAAATTATAAATCTTGATGACTGTAGATGCTTAAATTTTGAGACATTAAATAGGCATTGGGACCACCTGATAAAGTATTGGATAGTAATCAAACCTTACTTATGACTATTTCTAACATCTGAGAGGGGAAAAACAACAACCTTTTATTATTCACTGCTCTAGATCCATTTCTGTCCATACAGCATTCCATTTATATTGTACATAGGATCCACATGTAATTAGTGTTTCGGAAATGTCTTTTCTCTAGATTATGTACATCCTGCATGCAAGGATCTTTCAACGAAGGGTTTGGTTCCATACAAGCACAACTAATGAACTGAATTCAGGAAAAATATAGAGGAATCAATTCTTGGGACTCCACTGTTCCTGAAGATGGCTTTTTTGGCAATGAACTTCAAATGATATTGCTCATTGTTCTCTATTTGCATGCTAAACTCATTATGTGAGGAAATCCTTATTTAAACTAATTAGGCACCTCTTAATTTTGGAAGAAATAAGCTTCCCTCTTTAATGTACATAGTGCAGTACAGTTATACATGGTTCCTAAAATGTGACCTCCCTTAATAGCATAAATGCATCGTGAAAAGGGAAGGAAGGAAGGAAGGAAGGAAGGAAGGAAGGAAGGAAGGAAGGAAGGAAGGAAGGAAGGAAATGTTTTCTAAAAATTGTTACCAGCAATTGAAAACCAACAGTAAGGAATAATGACAATAACTTCTAGTTCTTAGAAGGGATCACAACATGCTATTTAATAATACAAATAATTATAATCATTAAAAAATAGAAAATTGACAGTTTAAAAAGAAGTTATATTCATACATATTATAGCCATGAAAAGAATGTTCAGAAGCAGTAGTTTCAGCTCTTTTATATCTGAGAAGAGGCCTCGGAAAATACACGATGCTGCCTATGTCCAGTTTGTGGGCCATCCCAGAGGCACCTCAGCATTTTCCTGGCCTTAGGGAGGGATAAATCACTAAGGGCAAATTGTTATTCACTTCTTCTGCCGAAATATAGAGTAACAGAGGAAGAAGGAATGTTAATGTACCAATTTCCATCTCTGCTAGTTTTATCTCAGATTGAAAATGGCTGACTTCTGGAGACATATCTTGTCCTTCACAAAATCTGCAGCTGGAAGGCTTTCAGAGCTCTCTATGGGCACATCCCCATGCATGTTTTGGTCCAAATCAAATTCAGGTCCATCAAGGGTCATCCCCATGAACTTTTGATTTGGTCCAATTTCCATGGACCAAATTGCCCAAACCGGTACCAAACCCATGTCAAATTTGGTACCTGAAAAAACAAGTCTTGTCAGTTTGGTGTCCCAGCACACATTGCTTTGAGAGCTGAGACTGTGCGTGGGGATGATCCTGGGCTATTTGGGGAAGAGATCAGTGCTCGCGTCTGTGGGAGGTGGGGTTTCATGTCCTGTGCTTGCCATTCCTGCCCTGTGCATTGGGGATTGCAACCACTGAGATTTTTTGGGAATAAATGGTGTTAAAGTTGAAACAATGAGGGGGTTGAATGGCCTCCCCTGTCCCGTGAGACTCTTTTGTACAAGTATTCCACCCCCCTTCCCTGATTGCCAAGGCAGGCAGGATAATGGCTTCATTTTTTTCCCTTTTACATGGCAAAAATTCCACCCCAGTTTCCGGACTGCCAAGGTGAGCATGATAATGGTTTGATTTTCTGCTTGCCAGGTGTTCTCGTGGTTCCTGAATGGAGCGGAGGTGGGAAAACCTGCTAAACTGCCGCTAAAATCTCGTAGCAGCTTTGGTTTTTTAAAATTATTTTTTCTGTTCAGTCCCGCTAAAGGGGGGAATGTGGCATTTGCAGCAGGCAGCACAGGGGTGGGGTGACATCAATCCAGCTTCCAATGAAGGGAGAGGGGGCAGAGAGGAGGTGGTGCTGCGCCCCCGTGTTGGGGTTTGGAGCACTTTGCATACACTCCAATGCGTGCCCAATCAGCTGCAAACAGCTTGCATGGGGATGCGGCCTATGTGTCATTGTTCATGGGCTGTTGGTGCATCTGCTTCCTTAGAAGCAGATCCAATGCCTTTGGTGGCCTGGGGACTGCTACAGTCTACAGAAATAAGGCCTAGAATAAGGCTTAGTGCAGTGCAGAAAGGGCCTAAGATTTGGATAGGTGGAACAAACAATATTTGCATTATAAGAACACTGTGCTAAGCATTTTGTAGACTGCTGTAAATTACTTCCTTTGCAAATAAACAAACAAAACTGGCCTGTGAGTGAAGAAAAATATAAAAATCCTTCACAGTTGTGAAGGAAACAGCTTATCTGGTTGACAAGGAGATTTGCAGCTTGATACTTCCTACCTGATGTGAGTCTTTGTGATAAGCTCTTTGTCAAGACAACAGGTACCATGAATTTCTAGTTAAAAGCATATTTCTCCTATTTGTATGTTCTGAACAAGTTCATATACAAGATGGATAATAGTATCGATTTTTCTCAACATTTTGGCAAGTTCAAAAATAAATCCTGTTTATCTGGTTCCTATCCAAAAAGATGTGAAAAAGATAAATTTATTTCCTGATTTTCCTTATGTTTGTGAAGTTTTTGAAGGTACATGTTGCAAATGTATGTGTTGTGGACTTGGTGATAATTCTCTCACTTTCAGGGCAGGGTATGTGCTAGCTGAACAACCATGCCTTGTCCTTCAGCATCTTCAGAATTTTTTCAGCTCCAAAAACGGAAGATTATTATACTGGAGAAAGCCCCAGAAGTGGACATTTGCTTGGTGCAGCCCATATACATTGCAAGCATGTATGTCACTCTTGTCACTACCACGTGTCTGTACAATAGCATCAGTAGCAACTGAGAGTAATAGGTGCTCTCAGAGTGGTTAAGTTCTTTTTCAGAAATAACGCTGCAGAAGGCACCCTTCATAGGGTGTGTCACGATTTCCAACAATCCAACCAGGGCATGCCCTCCTAAGAGTAGCCGGGCACCAGTAGGTTGCTGGGAACGTGCAATGACTGAGTGAGTACTGCAGTTTGGATTCAATAAGTTGGTAGCAAGCACTTAACCAGTAAACCAAAACAGGTTCATTGAGAAACAAGCAATAAGCTAATAGAGAAAAGGGAAATAAAGTTAAGGTATTGATAGTCTAAGTTCAAAAAGTCTCTTAATAACATAAGCTTCTTATAATACAGCTTTCCTTTCTCAAAGGAAAATAGTTGCCTTGAAATAGTTCAAACCTATCAGCCTTCCCCTTTGGCTAGCTTTGCCTGAGCTCAAGCCCCACCAAAGAATAACAGCGTTACGCTGGGTGATTACAAGTCCCAGTCCTTCCTTGCCTGGCTGTAAACCCAGCCCTGGTCAGTCTCTAGCAAATTTCCCTCAGAGATAAATCCCCCCCCCCAATCAGTCTCTTTCAAATCTTGCTCAGCGAAAGACCCTTCTGATCAATTCCCCTCAGAGAAAAGACCCAGAGAGTTCTTGTTCCTTCTTTTTATACTAAACAGATCCAGGCAGTCCGATTGGTTGTGGCTATTGGACACTGAAGGAAACCCCTCCCACCTGTCAGTCAAGCCTCCTAGCCCCTGGGCAGGTTTTCCCTCCAATTTCACCTGCAGCCCATCAATGCAAAAGTGCCTGGGCAATGTTTCCCACAGAAAAGTCCTGCTTAAGTGTTTTGGAAAGAGGTTTGCAAAGGAGCAAAGAAATATTACTGCCCTTTGCAGCCTGCACCCTGAATCCAGAGTAATAGGTGCTCTCAGAGTGGTTAAATTCTTTTTCGGAAAGGACCCTGCAGAAGGCACCTTTCATAGGGTGCTTTGGGGTGGTAAGCATTTCTGATGTTTGACCAACACACCATACAGTCAATGTAACTACTGCTAAAGGTGGGGAGTTTACAAGTCAAAACATGGATGAAAATGAATTTCATATATGATAATTAAGGAGCTGCAGAAGTAATCTGGTCCACTCTGCCTCTCATCTACATTTGAACTGATCATCACAAGAATTCAATTTGCACAGTTTTTATGTTCCAGTGTGCAGAGAATATTTTCCATTATGCCACATATTTTATATCTGTCTAGTAGTAGTAGTCGTACATTGCAGTATGACATCCTATTTTTCTAATTTCTTACATATCCATCCCAGCTGGCAACTTTGCATGCTGAAAAAGTTTGCTTTTGGCTTCTGAAGCTGTACTAGAATTGACCATCCATAATGCAGATAGCTTTGGTATGGGCCATTTGCCCAAGATTGAACCTACACAGCACAGGATAATGTGTGCCATGAATAATTTTCCATAGATTCCCATAAAATTCTACTGTATTCTAATATCTCTTGCAATCCTAGTAACAACATAGAAATTAAATGACATATTGAAATGGTATATGAACTACCTACCTTGGGGGAAACGAATATTTTGAAAAGTGCCTAAATTTTTTTAGACTAACTGCACAGGATGAAAATTAAAGACTTCTTCACTTGGAATTTACAAAAGTGACCTGCGTTCTAATAGACTTCTGAATGGCTAACACAATTCGTCATCACACTATTTATGGGATTGTTGAAGAGTCAGTTTTGATTGCTCTTCCATAAAATACATACTCATCTGTGTACAGAAACAGGAATTATTTTGCAAGAACCTTTCCATGCCTGCACACAGTAATTGAAGAAAGAGACTTCAGGGCACGGACGGAATACACAACTTCTCAAGCTGAGCATACAAAGGATGAGGCAAAGAGGATTAGTGAACATCTCTTTCAGTCTCCTTAAGATGCTATTGGTTGTGTACAAAATGCTATTGCATATGGCTCCCATTAATCTTGGGTAAACATATTGGACTATTATCAGTCAAGCCATTTATGCCAACTGTAGAAAGTTAACATTTTGAGACTCCAAACTGTAGCTGGCAAGAAAGGCCTTCCATTATTAGTTTTCAAATTATCATTGTCAATGAAATTGGTGCACTGTGGAATGAAAGAAACATTATATAAAATAAATGATTAAGTTTGGGAGTCACATATACATTAAATGTGTGTCTTGTGACACAAAATGCTTATTACATTAGCCTCATATAGTGTAATTGAATTCGTTTCTAAAAGCACCGGAAAGGATGAGAAAACTACTCCATAGGGAATAAGGAATGAATGTGAAAAGTTTGCATTAAATGATAACACTTTATTCATTTTAATTGAAAAAGAGATTGAGGGATAGTAAAATTGTAAAGCAAATACACAATACTTGATTGTTGCTTCTAATGCATGTTAGGGCCATAGTTTATAGCACTTTATTATTCATTAACCTAACCATTCCCATTATTCATACTATTTGAGGCTGATGCTACATTTCTTGTTTGTGTCTTTGTGCTGCAAGTATTTAAATTAATTTTATAGTAATCTCTGGAATAGAATTAAATAACTGTCTATTTTAGGATATGTTTGATTATATTGTTTTTATATATGTTTTCCATTTATATATTGTGTTACGTATGTATTTAATGCATTTTTATTGTGAACTATCCAGAGAACCTGTAGTTGTTGAACAGCTATAGAAGTTCAGTAAGAAAATGAGTAAATAAATATGTCAGCTTCTGACGCCCCTGTCTGAGGTTTAAACTTGCAAAAGAGTCCTTTTAAAGCATTGTAGACCCTTCCCAATAGATTCAGTATTTTTAGCAGCCTATAATCTTGAAAGTTTCTGCTTTTAAAAATCTAAAACAAAAGTACCAAGGACCTAACTAATTTTAATTTTATTTATTAGAATATTCTGGTCTCTTTTTATAGTGAATTGATCTGATCTAATGTTTCTGAGCATCATTTAGTATCAGACTCAACTCCTATCTAGATTATGGACCTTGCATAATTGTGTGATCCATAATTTTGTGAAGGAAAGAAAAAAAGTAAAGAAAAGTAAGAAAAACTTCAAAAAGAAAACCACACAAAAAGCATATTCAAGAGGGAGGGGGTGATGGTTCTAAAATCTGAGCTTCTACCTTTGCCAAACTGTACATTTTTAGAACAGAGAATCCGGCTGCCCGATCTGTTCTCCCCATGCATGTGTGGATCCTCGGGAGGTTGGATCGCCAAGAAACGGATTTTCTTAAATCCGTTTCTCGGCAGCATGTGCAGAAACATCCAAAAGTTACTATCCTAAGGGCTTCTGAGAGGAAGTTTTTGGTGGTGCACTATGTTACACCACTGAAAGTTGCCCCCTGTATTCCTGAACACTGGAAGCATACTTTCTGCGTGCCTCCCATGATCTGAACTAGGCTGTACTGGTTGGCTGGTTGATCTGATTAAACAAATTTACCAGTGATCCAGATTAAGGCATCCCTTAATCTGGATCACATTTGGAATGTGTGTGTTTCCACTAGCACTAAATACCCATTAAGTACTCTTTACTCTGGTAAATTAAACCATCACTCCTGTCACATTAGAATCATTTTATTGAATATGAACTTTCTTAGAGTGTGTTCCCAAAGCAAAACAGTTGCATTTGATAAAAGTAGAAAATGAAAAGAATAATGAAATGAAAAAAGAAATAACAAATGAAAAGAAAAAGAAAGAAGACCACACTTCTGAACCTAGCTCAGAATTAGACATGCCCCTATGTTTGAATTAGTTTTGCTTGGAATTATAGCCATCAGATTTTTCAATTTGATATATATTCCATGCTTCCGTATAAATACATTCTGAAGATATTTTTTGAAGAGGTATGCATATTATTGTTCCAATAAGTTTGTAGCCCCAACAGGCATCATTTTAAAAGCATCTAGGAAAACCAGTTAAATGTCTCACTTTATATGAAAAATGTTAATTTGTTACACTTGATATTGAAGGCAGAACAAATTTTCTGTTTTGTGCATTGGATGGATATTTTAGCTTTTTAAAATAATTTATAACATTTAGCAAACAAGTCATACATACCTATGATGGAAATAGCTGATATCCAAATGTTTTATACATGTAGCTTAAATGGTTTTGGCTAGACTATCTCATTTAATTTCAGAGTAATAAATCACTTTCATATTGTATGATTACAACAAACAATAGTGAATTTTGCATAAGTAAGAAATAAGAAGGAGAATTTAATAAATATAGCAGAAGAGTTATATCTGACTTACTAATAAATTAACGAGAATAATTTAAAACTTCTATGGTACCATGGAGTTTCCAAACGAATTGGTGTGTGTGTAGATGAGAGAGAGATAAGCTGGCATTATTTAATATGTCTCTGAAAATCCCAAGACATGAAATTATTTAAAAGAAAAATGTGAAAGACAATAGGAAATATAATAATCATGGTAATGCTTAGATTTTATGGAAAAAAAAAACCATTAATAGGAGAGAGACTCATTCAGACAGTTCATGAGAGGTGGCTGTTGGCTTCCCGTAGCTGCTTAGGTCACTTTTTCACTTACTTGTAGGCACCCAGAAAAGCAGCTTCTGCCACTGTGTCTCCACTTGCAATGGCAGACAGTGCTTAGCACTGATTATGTGGTTTCCTTCTGGGTGTGATTGCTGTCTGAGGTGCCCCAGGCTCTTTCTACACTGGGCTTTATTCCAGTTCATATCCTGGAATAGGAAGATGTCATCCACATGCTGGTGCAGACTAAAGCAGGATTCATCTGAAGACTACTAGATTCTGCACCAACATGTGGGTGCCAGGTCTCTATTCTAAGATATAATCCAGAATAAGGTCTAGTGCAGAAAAGGCATCAGATAGGGATGTGCATGAATTCTTTTTTGTATTCCATTTGTATAAAATTGAATGCAAGAAAATTCATATTCGTTTGATTAGATCATCATATGAATGCATACAAATCCCATACAAAGCTTCATACAAATGTATCAAAACATTGGATTTGAATTCAAATGTCAGTCTTTTGATGCAAATTTGAATGCTCAAATTTGGGCGAATTTGTACAAATTTTGAATGTTACAAATCTTCATGCACATTGCTAGCATCAGAGTGCCACTCTGAAAAATGTCCCTCATTCTGAGGTGGAGACAAAGGGTTTCCTGTCAGACAGAGACTGTAGTGGCATCACCACATGCCCCAGACCCAGCTGCCTCAGTTTTCATGTGAAGAGAATCTTGTTGACTATAGTGAAAATATATGACTAAATCAGATTGAACACTAGGCTGATTTACAGAGGTTCTTCTTAGCTTCAATTAGTTTAAGCTGTAAGAACACAACATATGAGTAGCAGTCTGGTTCTGCCTCGGCTATTCAGGAGAAATATAGAGTGTGATTAGATGAGTGAAGAGTTCATGGAGTTCTTTTAAGAAAAAAAAAGTCCCTTTCATAACTGCTCACATGCACACCCACACAACCACACCTAACAGTGAAAGCAATAATGGTCACTTTGGTATTCTTTGCTTCCAGATCTACTTTTGCTTCCTGACAATGAATGGTCACCACAGATTGTCCACTGCTTAACTTTCTGAGGCCCTGATTGGTCCCTCTTTTATAGCAACTGTTTCCATGCTGTGATTGACTACATTTCTCTCCTTTGAAGTTATGTGGCTTCCTGTTCAATACAACAAAAAGAAAGAGTCACCCTAAATGTTGTTATACATTGAATGAGGGAAAAAAAAGCCCATTCCCAGGTTTCAAGGTGAGGTCAGCAAATTTTGGAAGAAAATGCCTGTCCTTAACGTCATACATTCATCTAGAGCAGTGGTTCCAACCTGGGGGTCAGGACCCCTTTGGGGGTCGAACTACCCTTTCAGAGGGGTCGCGATGAGTCTCCCACCGCCCTTCCCTCCCACCTCCTAGCTGCTCTTCCCCTATGGTTGGGGGTCCCCACAACATGAGGAAATCCATTAAGGAGTTGCGGCATTAGGAAGGTTGAGAACCACTGATCTAGAGGGCACTTCTCTCAGTATGTCTGATCTCATCTGTGGTGCCTATTTTTTATGGCTTGCTGTTGTCCGTTCTGTCTAGGTGGTCTAGAGTTTCAGGAAGACATACCATATATTGAAACTGATACTTCTTAACACAATGCATGCAATTTTATGTGCACCTCAGAACTCTTGAAACTGTATCAGATTTTGTTAGAACTTCACATAAATGAGTGCTGGGATTGTTGACAACTGTGGCCCATAGTCAAGGGGCATGGGGCAAGGAAAAATGAAATAATATAATCAAAATCTTCACTTTCACTAATGTGATCTGGAATCTGTCCATTATGGACCAAGTCCCAATTTGGGTGGGTCAAGGCAAGGATTCCAACTATGTCATTGCTTTGTCCTGCCCATCATTGGTCCTAATCTGTGAGCTACAACTAGTCAATGAGGTCTAAAATTCATATGATGAATTCTGCAAAAAAGAAAAGAAAAAGGAACAATTCTATCAATACAATGATGCATTTTGGGGTTATGTCCCAAATATCTAAAGGAACGACTCCTCCTCTATAGACCTGCCCATGCCCTAAGATCTGCTGGTGACACTCTCTTGGAGGTCCCACCGCCCTCACTTGGTAGGGGTGAGAATACATGGGAGGCCATTCTCTGCTGTAGCCCCCAGATTATGGAACAGTCTCCCACTAGAGGAGCATCAGGCTCCCCCACTGTTTGTGTTCAGCTGATCAGTGAAGACACGTTTTTGACCCTGTCTTTGGATGAGGGAACAACATAACCCCACCCCTCCCGCCGCTGCCACTGTTACTGTTTTACTCTAGCTTTTAAAATCTGTTTCTATTATGATTTTATTGTGACCCACCCTGAAACAATATAAATAAATAAATAATTTCTCAGGATGCTGTCCAAAAAAGAATAGCATAATTTGTAAGAAACTCAGCTGCTTCTGTTTTAACACATATTCGTATTAACCACATCTAATGAGTAAACCAATGCTGTTCCATCGCAATAGCTTTCCAGCATTAACTACTGCTTGTTTAATAGTTCTCAAACTACCTTTCCTATTGATTGATTGCTTACCTTTTTCTTCCTGGCTCTCTGCATTCTGAATCTTGTCTTATTAGAACAATCACGCACACATAAACTGCCATAGTGGTAACCCACAAATAAGCTTGACTGGCAGCAGCAAGTCATAACCTACTTTATATCCCCCCCTTTTTTTAACACCATGATATCAATAGTGTCTTAACTGCCAACATGTACACAAGATCATTTGCAATTCTACTAGACCAATTCATGCCACTGCGGTCAAGGATATGCTGTTATTCTGTTTTCAAAATTCTTTGACACAGTTCAACAGGTGCAAATTGGCTGCAGGCTCAAAAATGTCACAAAGGGTTACAGGATGAAAACATCCTTTGGGCAGCATTTCTTACTAATTGGATACATCTGTGTCCCAAATGTAGGGCAGGAAGTAGCACATATATTTTAAAGTGATCCAATAACTACTGTATGAAATAGTCACACCGCAGCTAAATGATTTGCATCTCAAACATTTGTGCCTCTGTTTAACAACGTGCTTAGGCATACCTAGGGTGAACATGTATACACATTTTTTCCCAGAACTAAGTCACATTCAACTGAACAAAGTTTAATTCTTAATAGACAGATAAAGGATTAAATTTTTAGAAAAAGAGATCACACAAAAAATTCTAAAAGAAAACAATAAAGCAGCTATACTTACTAAAAAGTAGAAAATATTAAACCAGTGAGCTATGTACTAGTGACTTCTTTTTTTAATGAATGAATGAATGAATGAATTTTATTTACAGTCACAGACCAAAATCAGAACTTTTTAAATGAATTTACACCTGTCTCTAGTTTTAACAGCAATACAAATAATGCAAGTTACTTCTCCATTTTAGCTGCTGAAAATTTAGGGTGAAAAGCAGAATTTGCATTTCCAAGTTTCAGTCTTTAGTAAAACATGTTGGCAATCATTGTTCTTTGCCCCCGCTTCCAATCAAAAGTATATAAGCTGGTTGGAATGACCACATTTCTATTTTGATGCATCCTATGGGAGAATATTTTTAAAAGGTAGCTGGCAGTTCCTTCTTTTCTGTGAATCTGTGGCACTTTTTCCTTAGTTAAAATCTAATGAGAAAGTTTCCAGTATAAACTGTACAATTCTCTTGAAAGCGGGGAAAGTCAGGCAGAATTTTTGGTAGAAAAGGGAAAGTCTGGAATGCAATTTTCAGAAAAAAAATTATTATGTGCTGCATTCAGAATACTAGTTAGTGATTCACCACCCATATTTCAGTTTTAGGGTGGATTTTCCAGTTTAGCAGCAGGGGAATGGGATGCACTCTCATAGGAAACTGAAAGAGGAGTTTTACTTCAAATTAGGGAAGTGCAAAATGTTTTGATTTGTAATGTTTCACACTCATAACTTGGAACAAAAAAAGGATTGTTTAGTTAGGACAAAACTACTTCCTATTTGGAGTTGGACAGAAGCAGTCTTTTTCAGGGCTTCAATCTTCATGGGTTGGGAAATCAGAAGGAATGTTGGCAAAAAACAAAAACAAACAAAAGGAAGAGGGAATTTTTCTGAACAGCAGTCCTCAGTTTGAGAGCAGTGATCAGGATAACAAAATAAAAATCTTCCACAGATGATGAAGAAAAAGAGTTGGCTTTTGTACCCTACTTTTCTCACTTTTAAGAAGACTCGAAGCAGCTGAAAAACCTTCTGTTCTTCTCCCCACAAGAGACATTGTAAGGTCAATAGGGCTGTGCCAGCTCAGAAAGAGCTGGCTTCGTGGAGGAGTGCCCTTTCTGTGGCCCTTTCTACACTGGCCCTCATTACAGATTATATCTTGGGGTTGACACCAGTCATCTTCACGCTGGTACACACTACAGCAGGCCACACTGGGGATACAATCCAGAATAAGGTCCACTGCAGAAAGGGCTTATGACTCCCATGATTCCATGCCAGCCTTTAGACAACTGTAGTAGGGTTGAGCACGGAGCCAATTTTCCACATTCTATTTAGTTGAATAGAATGTGGAGGAATTTGGCTCTGAGCACGGATATTCTATAGAATATCCATGCATGGAATGAATAAGCCCTCCTCCACCCCTCCTTTCACTCTCCCCTGCACCCCTCCTTTCCCACCCCTCCATGAACCCCTCCTTGCCCACCCTTCCCCACCCCTTCATTCCTACCCCCTCCCCACCCCTTCATTCCTACCCCCTCCTCACTTACCTTACCTCCTTGCCATTGCCATGCCGCCACCATCCCAGGCCTCCTCTAGGTTCCTCTGGAACTGCGAGCACGCTTCTTGGGAAGTAAATACAGGCCTTACAGAGGGCCCTGGAAGAGGCCCATGCCGCCACCAGCATGCACCCTCCAGGTAAATGGGACCCAGGGAGGCAGGCATGCGCACTCCAGTGGTGTCATGGCATCTTCCAGGGCCCTCTGGAACAGTGAAAGGGTTCTGACAGCTAAATACAGGCTTATATTTAGCTCTCGGAACCCTTTTGATACCAGGAAAAATGAATAAATAACTGGACATATTTGATTGGGGAAATTCTAGCCTAAAGGCATTATTTTTGGTCATGAGTCCTTAAACTGAATTTAATTTAATCAGAGCTTTGAAATTTGGCCTTATAATTGGAATTGAAAGGAAGAGGCTGTACCATTTGACTTGGAAATATTAATAATAAAGCCTTGGAAGGATATTAATGATCCAAAATATTTCTTAAAAGCAAGGAAAGCTCTGTAAGGTTTTGGAGGGATGGGTTTCCTCCTTTTGGTTAAAGATTGCTAAAGAATTACTATTAGGCTCCTGAGCAGAGGAAACATTTGATTGCTGATGAGATTAGAGGATACCAGGCGCCAGAAGAAAAAGAAAACAGACTTGGTCTATTTGCATGAGTTAAAGATTAATTACTGAGGAGAGAGAAGAATATCTTTTGTTTTAAGAGAAAATAAATAAAAAATAGAATTCTGAAGAGGATCCTGCAAAATAGGCTGAATTTTGGAATTTGGTTCTTTTTAAAGATTTGCCAAGCCTGCATGGACTATTAACCATTACACATAGGCCCGGTTCCCATTACAAGCTTAAAACGGTTTTCCTACACCAAGAACCGGAAGCTAACATGAATTTGCCTGATCTCATTACTTTCAACTTAATTGCATTAAATACGGGTTCTGAGGATTGTACGTGGCGTATGTGACTCAAGGGGGAGGACTCAAGTGGCTACTTTCTAAAAGCTGCTTTTCGGGGCTGCCCTGCCCTCTTCCTCCTGGTGTGAATGTGCCACCCATAATGGACCCCCTCATGGACCCTAGCTGGGTGGCTGCCGCTTGCCTGGATGGAGGAAAAATGGCACCGGGCAGCCTGTGATTCTTTCCCCTCCTCTCCCCATTGCCCAGAGCACACAGCAGCAGCAGCAACTCAAGCCCCCTTCACCTGCTTACTCCACAGTCACAGCTTAAACATTCACACATCTCACCAAAACTTCAGCTGCTTTCCTCCCTTTTCCCTTTCTAAAGGTCAGAACTTTTAGAATTACGCAGAATTGCAACATTGTTATCAGGTGTGCAGTGGGTGGATTGCTACAGTGTAATGGCTGCTTAGGGGATGGATTTTTACAGTAAAATCACTATCTTTGGAAGCAAGCTATTGGGGGAGGGAAACCCTAAACATGCATTCTCATCCCACTAAAACTGTACCATTCCCACAGCAAGAAATGTAAAACGTTTCAAGTGCATGAACTGGAGCGAGACCTGTTGAAATTAGTGTTAACGTTTACAACGCTTTGGGGTGATTTAACACGCGGAAAGCGTGTTAAGCCAACCTGACGTGGGGACTGCGACCATTGAAAACGTTTCGAAACCATTTTAAGCTTGTAATGGGAATTCATCCATATAGTTACAATACCTTTTAAGTGAGAGAAGAACAAGAAAGAAAGGAGGTAAATGGTTCCTTTTGAAAGTTGAAGGACCAGTTTTCCTCTCAGGAAGGAGAAGCAACAGTAAAGTTATATGTATCCATTTTTACTCATTAATGAAGAACAATGAGAACAGAAAGAAAGAATCAGCAGTTTTATGGCACAATTTTTCCATAAAATGAGCAGTAAGCACAGCATGGCATGGAGACACGTGAGAATCATTCTTCATGTGTCCATACTGTTCTTTTTCCAATAGTAGCAAAGTTCTGTTCTGTTCTGTTTTGTTTTTTGAAAAAGGCCAGTGTCTGTGCATTTTGAAAATGTGGCTTTGTCTACCCCTCCTTGTTCTTCTCAGCTGAAATTCTGGTTTTTCTTTGAAATAAGAGAGACAGTATAGATTGGTTTTAGAGAATTTTTACTGTTCTTCCCCCATCTCCCCCACTTCTCTTCTTTCTGCCTGGACAGGAAGTGGGAGGGGTTTTTCTTGTAAAAGGCTTTTTGAATTTTGTGCCTTGCAGTTTGCATCTCTCTGGTAAAAGCAATTGAACAAGACCATTTTTAATAGCATTTGTTTTTGGAAATCAGACTGGCCAAGATAGAAGATTATTTTTATTTTTAAAGTTATGTTTGTTCCTGGAAGAGGCCCGTGCCACCACCGGAGAAGGTAAAGGGGCCATGGGAGGCCCTTGGGGGGAGGTTTGGGGTAGTGGCCAGGGGCTGGCTGAAGGAGGGAGGCCCTGGGGCATCCAGTATCCTTAGAAGCTTCTACTGATACTGGATTATCCAGTTCATGGATAGACAGGGCCCAACTTTTTCTTCCATTCTAAGACTGTAGTCACACTTTCACTTTAAACCTTCTTTCAGTCCATCTTCAGATCTGACATCTGACCTCTTCATTTCTATCTGTTTTATTTGTGGACTTTCCACCTTCCATTTGGACTTTCCCGGATGAAAGGTCCACAAATAAGACAGAAATGAAATGGTGTGAGCAGTGAGACCTGAAGACAGTCTGAAGAAGGTTTAAAGTGAAGGTCTAACCTCAGTCTTACATACATCATATCAATTTTTCACATACTGACATTTTATTTTTACAAATAAAACCCACAGGGGACAGAAATAATGAATGCAAACTATTTGTAATTTGACAGAGCTGTTAAGTAATGAAACACTTTTTCCATCTACCCTTTAAAAACAGTTGATAGTTGGGTTAATGTTCTTGCAACATGAGTTGGGTACTTACAATAAAAAAGGGGGTAGGAAGAATGCAGTGCCAAGTGTAATAACATCTGTAGAACTTCAAATATGACATCCTATTTTGGGATGTGGGGAAGACACTGTCTCCTGCTTCCCAATTCTTTTCCATGGATGTGTTCAACCTCTGGGCATGTTCAGTGGAAGTTTTCTGTTTGGTAAGAATTTGAATATTGCCTCAGCAGAAAAACAGCAGCCTATTGGAATTTATCTGAATAAGTTGGAAGCAGATGAGCCCTTACTAAAACTGAATCACCTCAAGGTTTGGATTTCCTGAGAAACTGTGAACATCTTTCTTATCAAAGTGTGTTTCTCTTACTTTGTAAACAAGTTAGTATCATTCCTTAATGCAGGATGGGGGAAGGAAGGAATATTTTAATGTTCTTTTTTTATTAGTTCTGCTTTGATAACACCACTTTACATAGATCTGCTAGGCACAAACTTAAGAAATCAGTTGTTTTAGGAACGTAATAGCATTGCCAGGCCTGACTTGAGGCCAGTTTGCACTTGGCTTCATAGTTTGTGATAGGTTAACATCTGGGCAGGTGCCTCTGCACTTGCAGGAGGTATTTGCAGCCTAGAAATGCCCCCTGCCTGCCCAGATGTTGACCTATCACAAAGTAGCGGCAGTGCACTAAATTGTGCACCACACACAAAGAAACCCTAACTAAAGGCTTACCTGAAGTGTCCAGGGGCAATCGTTTGCAGCCTTTCCAGGGCAAAGGGTCATCTAAGGCGTTGCACAAGCATGCTGGCACCTGAAATGACCCCAAACATGACAGATCATCGTTGCTGCTGTCATGATGGTGCTGCCGCACACACAGTCATGCCAGGCTCTGCAATCAAAATGTTGGCACCCTGTTGGGAATTAGACATGCACGCAGACAGAGGTAAGACTTTCCAGACGCATGGGGGTTAGGCTAATATGTGCTTAGCATTTTCAAGTGCAAATGCTACTACACCTTGACTGTTCTGCACTTTTCCTGTCTAATGAATGGGAAGATAAATGCAGAAACGTCCCTACAATTTCTTCTGTATGACTAACTAGAGATAAATGTCTTCTTTTCTTACATCCACTGTATACAGGAAGGGCTTTAGTATGCCAACACACCATTGCCTGAAACCAGCTCTTGTGTTGCCACAACTGACTTACCTTAAGGTCATAATGGAAAACTCTAGGGCTGTTGTCAGTCCCTAAGGCACCTTCACTTCCTTGTGTGGAGTGATGGAGGAAGTTGCCTTATTGGCCCTCTTACCTAACCGATGACTTGCATTTTGTCTTTTTAGGCTGTAGCTTTCCCAGTGGGAACACAGTCTTTGGCCCTTTCTGCACTTACCTTAGATCTGTATTAAGGAGCCTCTTAAACTCTATCTTGTGTCTCTGTATCTATATGTTAATGCAGATCATGGCCCCCCCGAGTCTCCACTGGTCTGATTCCACCTGCATTAGATGAAACCATATCCAGATTAAGAGTCCCTTAAGATCTCTGGTAGACCAGAGACTCTGGGGGCCTGAGACTACCAGAGGACTGTGGGCCTGATTCTGGAACACAGGAGGTGTACAGACAGCAAACCTCCATGTTCTGGGATTACTGGGAGCCCCGAGCGGGTACCACACCACTGAAAAGCATCCCAAGCCACCAAGGGTAGGAACTTTATTTCCTAACCAACAGAGATCTCTGGGTGTTGGGGTGGTGGCGGCACTAATCTGGCCTGTGCCTCCCTATGATCCATATCAGTGGGACTGGTTATTCTAGTCCCACTGATCCAGATTTATAGCAGGTAAGTGCAGAAAAAGCCTGGAACCATACAGGGAGGGGATAAAGTGCTTTAAACACTCTGACTCCCTCCTCTCATATTAAGAAAAATGTTACATAAATAGCACCAATCTTAGGCTGCCTCAGGCAGTGAGAGGAACATGCAGAACATCTTGTTTAAATCCTGCAGTTGCCTCTCTCTGTCCCTGCCAGGTTGTGCTTTCTCTTGCAATGGTGTGGTTGTGTGAAATACTCAGAAGTGTGCAAGCACCAACTCCAGCATTTGCACAATGGCAGTTTTGGTCCCGCACATGCTCAGTGGTCATTTTCAAGAAGATGGATCCTTGGAAAAAGTGTCCAGACAAACTAAGACATATCACAATTTTAGGAAAACCCAGGCTGGGAACTATTTTCCTCCAAAATAGTGATATGCTGGGATTTAATCCTTATATACCAGGGCTATGTGGGATTCCTATGGATACATGTAGCACTGGCAATCCCAATATATTGCTAGGATCATCCCAGGCTTTATGCCCTGTCCATATCCATTATCTCAGCCCAGCCTGAAGAATGTATCAACAAATTAGAAATTAGCAAATACTGTAATATTAATATATTGCTTTTGTTTTTGGAACCTCTTCTGATTAATATTTTGTAATCTTCAGCCTCCATTGCTTGACTTGGAAGCTTGACAGTGAGAAAAAAGCAAACAAACAAATAGAGAAATATTTAGGGAGGAACCTTTGTCTTAGTATCACAAATTTGTCCATACAATTCTTAAAGTTACCTAGAAATCAAGCTTGGTCTTCATATTTCTTAAGTTCCAATCAGGATGATTCCTGGACCACATGAGTGCAAAAAGGGCTGGAATTCCATAACCAGAGAGTCTGATAACCTGAAACAGGTGTCACTGCCATTTCAATGGTCATTAGTGAATCCCTTAACTGTCGAGTGAAGAAAAGCACACAGCGTGAGCAAAGGAAATTATAAATAAAAGGTTTGCTTTGGGAAAAGAATGTAATGGTTTACATTAAGGTTGGCTGAAATGAAATTCACATGTTCTTCTTGGAAGTCAGATTGAAAAAGAACCAAGAAATGGCTGGGACATGGGAGTTGGGAGAACAGCTTTTCAAATGCCTGAGGCATGTTGCTGAAGGGTACATAACTTGGACAGCGTCTCTGGAGCATTTAAAGTAATAGGATGTGCCATCCTTAATTTTGCAACGTGAAACTTTACTTGTGGACATAGGCCTATGGGCATCTTTCCTCAGAGATCCATGCATGCTAGAAATTCCACTTCATAAAAATAGGAAGTTGCTTTAAAGAAGTGAAACTTTACTACTAATAACTATGATAAATTTTGCTTTTAGAAAAAAACACGTCTGTGATGCAGTACGTTGCAGTACATGAACTTTGAAGTTCATACTGAATCTCTCTTATTATGCCTCTTTAATTTCCTAATACACACCATGCAATCCCTTCGTAGTGTGTGGTCTCTGGACATTTTTTGCTAGCTTGACCTCCTTCCATTTAAATGAGAAGCTCCCTTTATTCCCTCTTTCCCCAGTTGCCAGTGGCAACTCTCACAGCCATTTTGTTTTCCCTTTTTAAAATATATACTGTTATCATACAAGGTACTTGGTTTTGCACCTGAATTACTATAGTTTTATTTTTGTTAAAATTAATCTTAACATTACAGGTGTTAGCATCATTTAGTCAAATCTAGCCTTTTCATTTCACATATATGTTAATCCCCCCCCCCCCCCCGTTATAATCATACTTCATTATGGGTAATGCTATGAAGACTGAAAAATTAATCTGCAACACACCACACATCAAAGATAATAATAATCAGAAGAAAGACTTTAATGTTGTAACTTCTTTTCATTGATTTCTCTAGTAGTTAGGGAGCCAGACTCTTATCTGGGAATACTGGGTTTGATTCTGCACTCCTCCATGAAGCCAGCTGGGTGATCTTGGGCTAGTCACAGCTCTCTTCTGAGCTCTCACAGCCCCACCTGCCTCACAGGGTGTTCTGTGGTGGGGAGAAGAATAGAAAGCTTTGTCAGCTGCTTTGAGTTCCCTTAGATGGATGTTGCTTCAGAATAATGCTTTGAATTAAAATGTTTGGAAACATAGCTATTTAAAATGATACAGATTTCCTGTATCATTCATAATTTAGGTTCTGAAATGCCTATGCATTTGTTATCACTGTTGGTATCACCAAGTTGTGGCTGACTCCTGGCTAATGGCATGGGGACCTACTTCCAGGGATAGTCCAGGGACTGAATCAGCAGTCCGAAACTGTCTTCCAAGCAGTTTTCTCTACCACTAAGCTACAGCCACTTCTATGCATTACCTTCTTGTCATAATTTGTATTATTACTGGATGAGATTTTCCCATGGATTTTGAGAAATTTTAATTGCAAGGTTTATAAATTTAATAAATATGGATATAAATGTAACATTTAGGAATATGGCTATATCCACTTACTGAATAAAATGCCTGGTAATGTATCATCTAATGACCCACTACCATTTGGAGCGTTAATAGGCAGCTTGTGGCAAGGATGCCATCCCATTACCAGGCACAACTGCTGATGAAAGGACTATCTGGGGACAGTGTGATTTCTGCCCTTAATAGAGGCACTTTGAATTCTTGCTGAAAATGACACCTCTGGACTCACAAACAGAGGTGGAAAAGTAACATTTTGAGCAGGCAGTGATTATGGCACTCCCCTCAAGTGTCCAGGAAGAAATCACCAATGTCTGAGGTTACTTAGAGAAGGCTTCAAGGTGGGATTGTTTATACACTTGTCTGCCCCTCCCACTTGTCATGAAAACAGAAGGCTAGAAAAGGTGGATTAGAGAAGGCCCACAAAAGGCCCACACACTCTCTGTGAGACACCTCTGACATACCCGTTTTGTTATGCCTGACACAGCCTTAAATGACATCAGTGATTTGATTCTGTTCTTGTCAACTGATCTGAGAATAACTTAGACAAGTGACATCTGAAGAAACATGATTGATTAATAGTGCAACTGTCCAACACAACTCAATTTTTTAAAAACTACTACTGAATTAATAAAGCTCACTCCCAGATAAGAGGCTCTGGGCCTTGAACCCAACTTCCCATTATGAGATAGCTGGGCCAGCATCTAGTTCATACAATTTACAAGGGATATGTGTTTCTTATCAGTTTCCTTATGCTGTGGAATCATTTCATCACATAAAATATTAATTGGCACAACCATAAGGTTTAAAAGAGATATTTATTCCTCAATTATCTCTCCTCTCTCAGTAAACATTCTAGTCTGAAGTTCTTTATCACTCATATACATTTTCTACTACATTTGAACAGCACTAAAATATCACACCAAACGTTTCTACTCAGACTTTTAAATAGGAAAAGACGGTTCTATTTCAGTGTCTGATCTGCCAGATAGTGAATGCTTAGGGGTATAGAACCAATTCAACGTTATGAGTAAGACTCTCATTTGGAGAGGTTAATGCATATTCAAGTAATTGGATGTCCTCAACTATCTCATGTTTTTTTAATTTATCAAAGCTATCTCTTAATCTGTACATATGTCACCTTGTAATCTATAATATTTTTAATGTATCCAGAGGGTTGTAAAACAGTGGCAACTGGTGAGCTGTGGACAGGTGAGGGGCAAGTGCAGAGGCCACAGGAAGTCAGAAGGGGCCTGGTCCTAAACAATGACATGATAAATCAGAATCAAATCAGGTTTTATAGTGCCACTGTTTAGTGCCAGGCATTTGATGATCCTGAATATCACCTGAAACATTGGGCCACTCTATGAAGCTGATGGGTAGAAGAGTTGGATCCGACAAGGGGAAGTATTTCTTCACCCAGAGGGTCATTGGTTTATGGAATGTGCTGCCAGAAGAGGTGGTGACAGCTACCAGTCTAGATCACTTCAAGGTAGGGTTAGACAAATTTATGGATGACAGATGTATCAATGGCTACTAGAATGAACACCTAGGTACATCTTTCAGGCTTTGGGGGGGGGGAAGGTGCGTAAGCAGGACACTTCTAATGCCATTTGCTGGGATTCAAGAGCAGAAAAAGGTTTGTCCTTGTCTCTGTTTGAGATGCCATGAGCATTTGGCGGGCCACTGTGTGCGACAAGATGCTGGACTAGATGGGCTGTGGCCTGATCCAGCAGGGCCTATCTTATGTTCTCTTATGTTCACTTTCTAAGGCCATGGTGAGTGTCAGGACTATCCTCATTAGCCTATGTGTAGTAGCTGAACACAAAGCCCATCTACTTCCTACCTCCACTTCAGGTAAATCACCCTACTCCAAATCAAAACCCAAACCTTACCTTCTTACCCTTGCTGGCCTATTTCACACTTCTATTTCTGTGTCCCAAAGACCTGGAGCTTCTTGGCCAAGGGTTAATGGAACAGAAAAGCAGAAACAGTGAACAAGGCCTCACCAGTCAAATAAAGCATTTTCTTCCACTATCAATCTGAGCCCATAATCTTGCTGTAATTCAACTGAACCACTTTCTGATCCAGATTCTCTGGAGATCAAAGAGATGTTCAGAGAGAGCAAACCAAAGCTTCCGGTTGGAGGCCCATTTGTTCCCCACACAGAAAAACAATCAAAATCAATTCCATATAGATAAACATTGCTGACAATGATTACCAATAGATTTGAGGATTTTAAAGCAATATATTTGCAGCAACTTGAAAATATTATTGAGTGATGCTAAGTCCTTCTGGAAAAATTCAAAGTCTTTGTCTACTGTTCTTTCATAATAGGCCCTTCACAGTGGAAAGATTATCCATAGATTACATTCTCCTTCTCCTTCCCCTCTTCCTCTTCCATCAAGATTTTTTTACATTGATATTCAAATATATTTTTAAAAGAAAATATATAAACAAATCCATCATATATGAATAGTTAACAAGAGAACAAATTGCAAATATTCCTACTTAAGAACCTCTGTGGCTTTCCATTAATTTAATAATTTGTATTCCGACTTGTTAACTGTAACAGAATAACTGCCTATTTTCACTTTGTTTTATGTCTTTTCTCATTATCATAATGGGTACCATTAAACAGCCAATCCTATTTTAAACTAATTTGCATCAGGCTTAATGTGATTTGGAACCTTTAAGGATTATGGATATATTTTGTTTCTCATTAGGTTCTGACAATCAAAATGTGTGGTTAAAAAAAGTGAGAAAGCAAGAAAAAAAAGAGAACTATTACAGTATCAGCATTTTCCACTCCTACTTATACCTTTGTCCTTTTATTTCTGAAGCAGCAGCAGCAGCAGCAGCAGCTAAGATCTTCATCAGATAAATACAAGCTTAGTCTGTCTTTCTGTTTTTATAAGCAAATTCCCCATACCTAAAAAAGGGAAGATATAAAATATATCATTCATACAAAATTATGAATGATTCTGCTGACTGAATCCAGGTACACTACGTGCAAGGCCTTTATTCACAGCAAATGGCTGTGATCAGATCAGGGTGCCTGGATGCTAATTTCAGAAGTATGGAGGCTGCAAGAACAGCTTTGAGGTAAATTTCACAGACCCTGATTGGTATCACAAGAGAAACGGTGTTGAAACATCACTTGTGAAAATAGCCAAGAGATTTATTCCTAGTTGAGAAGGGAAAGAGATTTACTGGGAAAATGATACATTTCTGTCCGACTGGCAATCTCTCTCTCTCTCTCTCTCTCTTTTTTTTTACTCTGGATCTGTTTAGAACATAAAAGGAGCCCTGGTGGTCAGGCCACAGCCCATCTAGTCCAGCATCATGTCTCACACAGTAGCCCACCAATTGCTTTAGGACTTCAAGAAGAAGACAAGGGCAGGGCAAAGCTTTCATTTGCTCTCAGTTCCCTGAAATTTGACCTTGAGGGGCATCCTGTCTGTCTCTCCAACCTGGAGGCATCCATGCATTCTGTTAGCCACTAATACACCTGTCCTCCATGAATTTATCTAATAATTTCTTAAAGCCATTCAGATTGGTTGCTGTCACCAACTTTTCTGGTAGTAAATTCCATAGACTGATGACTGTCCAGGTGAAAAAACACTTCTCCTTTTCAGTCCTAACTCTCATGCCCGTCAGTTTCATAGACTGCCCCCTGGTTCTCGTGTTGTGTGACAACCTTTCCCACACTGTTCATAGCCTTTTCCTCCATTTATTGTTGATAACAGAAGACAGAGTCTGTAGGTTTACAGTGAGTATTTCAAACAGTTTGAACTAAAGCTTTACTACTCTCCCTCCTGCAGTACCATTGCCACAATAACAGTTCTTACAGGCTAGTTATCTGTGTTGAGAATAAAGGAAATATGGGGTCCATCAGGCATCCAAGCAGGCAAGACTGAACTTGCAAGAGAACATCATGGACGGGCAGTGGCATCAGCCAAAACAATTAAAATAAGTGACTGAATTTTATAGGGTAGTTCTGCTGCCAAGGGTAATGGGAGTTCTTTAGCAGGGTTTATGGTCAGGTATGGACCACTAGCAAGGTCCTCCACAGGAAGGGGTCAGAGTGTATTAAGAAAAGAGCTAAGTCTGTAGTGCTATATTTAATGTGATGACACGTCCTACTTTGATGATGACAGGAGGAAGAGAAGCCCTTCCTCCACCATGAGATTCAAGGTGGGGAACCTACCTCTGAATCTGGTGGTAGGGTGGCTATTGAACACAGAACGAGCCATTTCCTATGTTCAATAATGCAAAATTTCTGATCCCAACATTGTTGATGGGACCAGTAATTTCCCTCAATCAGTGGTAACAGTGGTAGCCCTGCCCACATGAGGCAAGGGCAGGAGAAGTTCAAAAAGCACTTAGAGCTCTTAAAAGCACTCTGCCACAAAAGCACAACAACAATGCTTGTGGTAACAGTACAGTGAGCAAAATTTGGTCTTGTGGTTAGAATGTCAGATTCATATCTTGCAGTCATGGGGTTTGATTCTGCACTTCTCCATGAAGCAAGTTGGGTGACCTTGGGCTAGTCACACAGGTCTCATTCTGAGGTCTCACAGTCCCACGTACCTCACAAGGTGTTCTGTTGTGGGGAGAACAGAAAGTTTCACCAGCCAATTTGAGCCCCATGGAATGGGTGAGAATAGCAGGGTGGAAAAACCAACTCTTCCTCTTCCTCTTCTTTTTTCTTCTCCTCCTTCTTCTGGTGGCATGGTGGAGGAAAAGTGCAACATCCATGAAAATGCCAAGCTCTCCCTCTAACTGAATGCACAATAAGAGGACAGCATCCTACAGACACTGTGGCTGTGAAGGGGGCTTGAGTTGCTGCTGCTGCTGCATGCCCTGAGCAATGAGGAGAGGAGGGGAAAGAATTGCTGGCTGTATGCTGCCGTTTTTCTTCCATCCAGGCTAGCAGCAGCCACCCAGCCACCCAGCTAGGCTCCCTGAAGGGGTCCCTTATGGGTGGCGCATTCATGCCAGGAGAAAGAGGGTAGGGCAGCCCCGAAAGGCAGCTTTTAAAAAGCAGCCACTTGAGTCCTCCCTTGAGTCACTTACACCACGTACGATCCTCAGAATCCAGATCTAACGCATTTAAGCTGAAAGTAATGGGAACAGGCAAATTTGCGTTTGTATCCGGTTCTATTATTTCGGTTTAAGGAAACTGGATTAAGCTTATAATGGGGATGTGCCCTTTGAGTCTCCTTAAAGGTGAGAAAAGCAGGTTATAAAAGCCAACTCTTCTTCTTCAAAGCAGCATTGTAATGATGCTGATCCCCCCCCCCCCCAAAAAAAAAAATCTGGATGCAGACAAAGTGATGGGAGTTGAAGGTTCTCTGGTACTCAATTAATTTCCACTTCTGTCCAAATGATCACAAACCTCGATGAGATTTATTCTCAAGGTTCCCAACTCTCTCCATTTCTTCCAGTCATTATCCCCCCCCCCTTTCAGGACACCTATTTTGCAAGTGAAGCTAAAACCTATATACGTCAATGTGGTCTTCGTTATTCCAGAACAATTCTCCTGGGGAATGCAGAGAAGGAGCTGAGAACAGAAATAGCCTTAAGTGATAAAACGAGCAATTTTAAAGGTGCTGCTTATCCTCCATGGAAAGAATTTCAGATCACACTTTTTTCCTCTCTCTTCTTTTGCTCGTCATATATTTGAATTTGCACTCAATTTCTGCTGCTTATTTCATTATTTTAATGTGCTCTATTCAGCCTTGTTGAACATAAAGTGACTGAAACTCCTCAACTATGTATTTCAGTTAATTTGTACATGAAACAATTAAAGTCATGATTTAGATGTCTCCATGATACCAACTGATCCAAGCAATCCATGAAAATTGAAGTGTAACAACCCTTTGTTCATACTTTTTTAAGGAAGTCAGTAGTCTGCATGAGTTGAGGTACATTTTTACAAGTATAGTTTTGATATGCAAGAGGACCTGGGACCTGCAAGGGGGCCTTTTCTCTGTGGTGGCCCCTAGACTCTGGAACCAACAGAGTCAATTCTTTCCCATAGCAGCTTCAAGCATGCATGGCTGTCCTCTATTATCAGAAGCTGTGGAACAGTAAAACCTGCTCTGCAGCTTCACTAAGAGCACCTCTTGCACTCAACCTTAGTACTACTGCTGTATGATGGTTGCTTGGGGGTGTGGTGGCACAGCTGCATTTTCACACTCATGTGCCTTATTGCCCAATTGCCATAGCAACAACCTGGCACGTGTGGCCAATGCTGTGATGAATCAGAGGCTCCTAGACGGCAGTGTTTGCACTTTCCCTACTGCAGGGTAAGTTCTAAGTAGGTTTGGGGTGGGACTGTTCTTTCCATTGCAAACACCAGCCACCATCCCTATACTTAGCTTGTGTGGGATACTGTCTACAGAATGTAGGTGTGAAAAGGCCCTACATCAAGGCTTTCTAATCAGTCTATTGTCCAGCTAGTTGCAGTAATTTTATATGGACCTCACTTGTCATGGTTTTTGTCTTGCTGTGCTGCGTTTCATAGCACTGCTTTGAACTTAAGCTTTCAGATATGCCTATGAGGTCCACCTTCAGAAGATAAGAGTCAAATGCAACTGGATGATGCCACTCTTCTTATAGATATTGGTGAAAGATCATTACATTGGTGGTATGCAATTACTGTATTTTCTGGCGTATAAGACTACTTTTTAACCCAGGAAAATCTTCCCAAAAGTCAGGGGTCGTCTTATACGCCAGGGGCTGTCTTCTTATATGGCGAGTATATCCCAAACTCTATATTTTAACTGGAAAGTTGGGGGTCGTCTTATACACCCAGTCGTCTTATACGCCGGAAAATACGGTATGTTGTTTTGCTCCTATCTCTTGCTCATCCTTTTCCACTTGTTCAAAGTGCAGAACAACACAATTGCATGACCACCAACTTAACAGTCCTTTGCCAACATCTATAAAAAGGGTGTCAAGGTTGCATTTGACTCTTCTAGCAATCGTATTCTCTGAAGAAGGATATTGTAGCCATATCCAAAAGCTTAGATTCAAAACAGAATTATGGAATACAGCATCACAACCCTAAAACTGTAACAAGTGTGAGAGGAAAACCAGCTGAGATTGCCTCTATTCTTCCACTTCTTTAGACCTGTTTGTGTTGGAAAATCAGGCTTGTGTGATTTTCCCAGAGTTTGCAGTGTAAGACTCTGCAGTGATCCAAAAAATGCACCACTCAAAAGACGAGTGAAATAAAAGTTACCTTTACTTAAAACACAACTGGAATAACATGGTACAGACTGATCTGTGCTCAGCCATCTTAATAGGAAGAAATAAACAAAATAACTGAAGTCCAAGCTCTGCCTCCCCCCTTTAGCAGATTAGGCTGACTTCTGTCTCTCTCTCTCACACACACACACACACATATGAAATGCTGTATTTCCAACAGTTTGATGTCTCTGATCGGCAGTCAAGAAAAGCAAATAAATAAAAATAAAATGATGATCTCTTTTGTCACTTCCAAGAAAACAATACAATAGTCCATGATATACAATGAATTATGTGGGTCTATGTGTCTTTGTGGGTCTATGCGTCTAAATTTTCTGGCAACAACAATAAAAGATTCAATCATTCACTTTTCTTTCTTGAGAAAATAAGCTTTTCTTATTCATTCTGACGTAGCCCTTCCATTACTCCTTAAGAAAGGCTCAGCAATACTTCAAATTGAGTGTTATTACTGAATATTCTATTACGCTGCTCAGTAAATATATTACTTTCTTTTCCATTATGTTCACTACTCTCCAAAAAGGGCTTTGCTTTGATTACTTTCCTCCACCCTGCTGGGAAAACGGTGCAATTTGAAGTTCTGCCCCAATATGAGAAATTAGTGATTTTAACTAGAAATGTCTTATGTGCTGGAGAAGACTTATAGGGGTGATGGAGGCATTGCTAGTTGCTTCTGCTGGGCATATAATTTTTTTCCTAAATAAGTACTCTTTCTTAAAACTGCTGTCAACAAACAATTGGAAAAGAATATTGACAGGGCCAGTTCTTTCTTCTTTCAGTGACTTTCACATCCTTTGAGCCATATTGTTTATCTGAATAAAGAGTTATTTCTATCCTTACATGTGTCACTTTTCATTAATTGCCCAATTGCCACTTTGAAAATTGTATGTCTTTGACTTAAGGGTATTTTATCTTACCACAGGAAGTCTGAATCTAATCTGTCTGCAAGATACATTTTAAAAGAAATTTAACACCGCTTCTAAGCTTTATTTGCTCAAGATGTTTTTGAACATGCCTATGGAGCATATGCGTGAAAGTTAATCTATATGTGTTTTACATTGTAAACCATGTCAGGAAGTTTTAAATAACTGGGAAGCAGGGTATAAATGGTATAAATAAAATAAATAATATTAATTCGTTGGGAGAATGCTAACAAGAGTGAATTTGCATTTTGCCTCCCATCACTGGGAAGCAAACAGTAGAATGTTTTTGGTGTCCACACTTACAGACGCCCAATGCATTCAAAACTTAGCTGGCACTTATGTAAATATTGGCTAAGTAAGAATGGCCACCATTTCAAAGGCAATGGTACCAGCAAGCCTGGGTGGCATCATTACTGGGATAACTGGGCAATGCAGCACATAATTGTGCCTGCATCACTGGTCACATGCTTCTCTTGCATGTTTTTTAACAAGACGAAGTGCAGAAAGAGTGTGCTGGAGCGTGCACTAGTATATGTGTGGTGCAGAAAATATAGTGTCATTTTCTCTATATATATATATTTATATTTATATCCCACCCCATACCCAAGGGTCTCTGGGCGGCTTACAACATTTAAAATACACACATATCAAGACTGTATAAAACAATGCTAAAAAAAATGCAAAACTTTTTTTAAAAAACCAGCATAATAATAATATTGAAAAAAAAAAGTTTAAAAACAGTAGAGTGTGCAATGGGGGGAAGCGGAGGGGGCATTTAGCCAAAGGCCTGGGTGAAGAGGTACGTCTTCACTGCCTTCCTGAATATATAGAGAGAAGGGGCCTGACGTACCTCCAAGGGGAGACCATTCCATTCCACTCTACCTAATTCCACTCACTTTAGAAAAGAAGCAGAAAATATAGTTTCATTTTCATAGGGAAGAAAAAAAGTCTTCAGGAAAGTGAAAGGATGATTTTATGCTAACCTTAAAGTTGAGTTCTTAAAGTCCATGGTCAGAGGAGGGGGGAAATCTTAATTTAATCTAGAAATTAAGGGCTTGTTTCCATGCAATTTTTACTGCAAAGTGAACCTTGCTTTGCCTCGGAGGCTCCCCATGAACAGCCTCTAATTCGGGCTAAATTAGGGGCAAATGAGACAAATCCACAGCAGAAAAAAACCTTTCCACTTGTTTTCACAGAGAATTAGGAGTCAAGCACATATTATTCTGATTCATGGGGACACTACCAGGGTTACTGGGGGAGGAGGTTGGCGATCGTGTCATTAGCAGGCAGGGTTTCCTCTTTGCTAGCTGTTCCTGCCGTGCTCGCTTAAATTTCGCTGAAGAGAAGTGATGAGGGGGTCAAATCGCTGTCATTTGCGCTGTCATTTGCCTTTTCCTACACACACATGCACGCACAGACATGAGCAGTCACAGGGTTGCAGAACCTAGCACTAAATGATTCAAGCTGCCTGTTGCCTCTGAGCTCACAGACAGAGGTGTATATTAATTAGCTCCTTGCTGGAGCTCACAGGTAGATTAGAAAGAGGTGCATATTAATTAGCTCCTTGCTGGCCAGGCTGGCGATCGCAGCTTACTGGCGCTGGGAAGCAAAAGCTGCCTTGACATTTTAGGTCGGTTGTCTGGATCCCCTCTCCTTCACTGGCTGGCTGTCATGCTTCAAGGGTGGAGAGGGAGGGGGGAGCTGATGGTGCAGGTCAGTGGGCGGCCCCAGCTGTCAAACAGGGAGCATGCACTCTCCCTGTTAGACAGCTGGGCAGGGCCTTGTGAGGCCAGATTGGGCCTTCTGAGGCTGGATTGGTGAAGATGCACCAGCACCCTCTCCAATCCGGCCCTGCCACCGCCACCCTGCGCATGTGCAGATTCTGGGGCAGATTCTTTTTAAGAACATTTTCCAGTGGCACATGCGGAAAGGCCCTACAATTTGGATTAAAGATGCCCCAATTCTGCAGCGCAATAATTGGAGAGCATGGGGACGAGCCCAAAGACATCAATTTTTTCACACCATATATATTTACAATATACTACATAATAACTGCATATTTTTCTGCTTTTAAGGTTATAATTAAGGCTATAATTTCTCACACCAAGCTAGAACCCTCCAGGATTTTTCACATGATGAAACTATTCCATTTGGTCCCAGAATTACATCTCCCTTACAAACAATAATCCACAAGGTATAACCACTTCTTCAAGTCTTTTTTTAACTCGTAGGTGTATTGATTTTGCCTCCAGCACCACAACTCACTCCAAATCTGCCACCCACAGAACCACTTCCTCCTAGACCATGATAATAAGCAAGCCATAGAAATCAATATCAATTAAGCTCCATTCAGAAATGAATTGCAAATCAGTAAGGCTTATAACAGGGAGAGGGTGGGGGACCCAAAAACTATGGTTATTAAAAGAAACACACACAGTAGAAAGCTTGAAGCAACTCTTTGAGGAAAAAAAAAAGATTAATTTCCCTTCCCATCTTCCTCACTGCATTTTCTTCAGACCTTTTCTTTATGAAGAGCATTTTATACTCTTCCTTTTGCTATTTTTTAATTACCCATTTTTCATTGTATAATTTCAGGCTAAATCTATCACTGAAGAGGAAAGAATATCTAGTCACATCGAATCCAGAGACTACTGGCAATGACAGAGTTATTAAACAGAGATCATTAGGTTGCCAGACACCAAAGGTGAATGTTTGAAAATTTGTTATGATTCCTAATTCAGTATTCTGCAGTAGATTTAACACCTCAAGTTTAAAGTCTTGGTTTAAACTAGTTTCAGGTCTTCTGGTATGTGTTCAGAGCCAGATTTCCAGATGTAAAAAAATATTATTGGACAACTGTTTCATATGGAAAAGTTTGCACTTTGAAAAAGAATATAGGATTAAGGAAAATTCCTAGTTGATATTGAAGAACAAGCACCTATTTGTTTTGCTAATGGTCAAAAAAGCTCTGCAAGGCTCCTAGATAGTGCCAGAGGAAGTGTGGTCACAGAATAATTTAAAAGCTGACAAAATATCATAGTCTATACATAGAACAGTTGAAAGCAGGCAAATCATGTGCCACTCAAAGAGGAAGGGAAGCAAGAAAGACTGGAACAGTACTGTATATGTTTGAGTAGGTTCATATCCTTGCATTGCATGGGTAAGTTATCTTACTTCAAAGTCTTGCTAGTCTTCATCTGTATCTCCATGAAGCAGCAAAGGTGTCTCAATTAAGCTCTCAGGGCAGCTGTTCTTCGTTGACAATAATGGAAGGTGGCGTCAGCAAAAGTTCCTTTGCTGTGAGCCAGTTTGGTCTGCTTTGGAAGCCAGACTCTTGTCCAGGAATACCAGGTTTGATTCTGCTCTCCTCCACAAAGCCAGCTGGGTGACCTTGGGGTAGTCACAGGTCTCTTTCTGAGCTCTCAGAGCTCCATTTACCTCACAGGGTGCCTGTTGTGGGGAGAAGAATAGAAAGCTTTGCCAACTGCTTTGAGTCCCCTTAAAGGGGTGAGAAAAGTGGGGTAGAAAAGCCAACTCTTCTTCTGCATAATGGAAACGCAACCTTCAGTTCGGTGTACAGTATGCCAATCAAGGTCACTACAAAAGTGCACAGAAGTTGTTATAGTTTAGAATTCTCATAAGGAGCAATGATGCCACTTAAAACACACACACACATACCTTAAAGGGATCTTTGAAAATGCACTGAAGAATCCAAGTCATGAAAGCGGGCTTAACTATCTCCACATTTTGCAATAGTGTTATTCCAGAGGCTGTCTGCTTAGAAATGCGGGAAGAGTGGCATTCTACTCATATTTTTATCTTCATAGACTTATGGGGAAGGACACCACAAGAATAGGCTGTTTAGATTCATAATTATGTTTTAGGCTGTGATAAGTTAAAAAAGACATCTCTGAAACAGCATATAGAGACAGTTTAGAAATGATTTGCAGGTGGCATTGTTTACATACCAATATGCTCTTCCCTCTTAGAGACGGTCCAGAAAGCACAAAGGGCAGGTCCTTTAAATTCCTGGCCTTTGCAGTTTAAAGGAGGGCCCTTTTCAGGGTGCTTCCTAGGTGGCCACTGAAAACCCTATGGTATAATGGACTACAGACTTGTTATAGACCTCTTTAAAGCTTTGGTACCATTTTGGGTACCCTCGTCCATTCTGCACTTTGTCCAATGCAGATGAAGCATGATTAGAATGGGTGCTGCCCCTCATTCTGGAATTTGTTTTGGAATAAGGGGAAGGGTGGGAAGGGCCTTTCTTTTTACAACCTTTGCAACCATAGATCTCATGACTTGACCTCTGAAATATTTTCATTCAAATTTCTTATTTTGCAGTGCCTTTAAGGTGCATGGCACTGAGCATGGTTATGAATTGGAACTTATCCCTCTGTTTATTCTTGGCTAGAAATGCTGCTCATGTGTTTGCTATAAGTGTGGTCTCATAGCCAAGCAAGACAGGAGAGTTGAAGCAATGTGTGAATGAGTTGGAGGTATAGGAGCTGCCATGCTAGATAGGTCAGTGGTCCATCTAGGATAGCAAGCAATCTATGCTACAATATTCGTACATTGTTTACATTATGCAAAGTAGGTTTCCAGCAATCATAACACTCCAAGTTAATATTTATTTATTCCATTTGTATCCTACCCTTTACCTGATAGCCCCAGGGCAGGTCATAGCATATGATAGAACACTAAAACATATTTAAAATATAAGCCATCCACCTTTTCTCCCTTAAATAGGCTCAGAAGCAATCTGGTAACTAATGTCATTTCTTCAATACTGGCACAATGTGCTTCAGGCCAGAAACGCTTATCTGCAGATGGGCTGCTATATTCTGTACTAGTTGCAGCTTGCAGACTGTCTTTGGGGTAGCTCCATGTAGGACACATTACAGTATCTAATCTGGAACCTACTAGAACATTGATTGCCATGTCAAAGTGTTCTCTATCTAGGAAAGGTCAAAGCCAGCAAATTGGAAATAGAGGTAAGCACCTGCTGCTTGTACTATTGTTACCTGATCTACAAACAACACACTCTCAGATCATGTAACCTTTCTGTTTGGGGAAGAACAATCCCTTTGGGATTTGGGTGCCATCTAACTTCCTGGACCTGATGCCTAATGGCACTCACTACTTCTGTCTTAACTGGATTCAATTTCAATTTATTGCTCCACATTCAGCCTATTAGTGCTTTCATGCTGCTGCTCCAACCCTGGGTGACAATTTTGCAGAGGCAGTTGAGTCTTCATTCATGACAGTAGCATATAAGATGTCCCATAATTTACAAATGAAAGTTCAGGAGAAAAATAAATAATAGGAGAAAAGGGTTTTGTTTTTTTTGGAGGGGGAGAGTAAAATCTTATATTTCACAAAATACAATATATACTTCAGGCTTCAGGTCCCATACTGAAGGATGAAATATATCAGTTTACACTGGAAGAGGAACAATAGTTCACTTTGGCTTTTTATTTGCTTCAAAAAACATAGCAACTCCACAATAAAAATGCACTGGTCGCACTATATATGAAAATGTTACTGTACTTCACTATGGGGAATTCATGCCTACATAGCTGGGATTCAGAAACCTCAGGAGTGTTTATTTATTGAAAAAAATAAAAGGAAATCTACCATTCATGTAACTAATCATAGTGTATGGTGGAATCTCATTTAATTTTGTGGATTTCAGGTGTTTCTACTTATTATCTAGATTAATTATAGGGGACAAGAAACTATATTTTCAGAATGTGAAAATGCAGGTATTTTTGCAGTGTCACAGCAGTAAATTGGTGCCATCAAGAACTCATGCTGATATAATCACATCTACCTTGCTATGTCAAGTACTGTGTAAATTACCTGTACAGCTTATGATTAAGTGTAGAAGGAGAGGATGTCTCTTATTGGGGTTGTTGGAAGAAGCTTGAGGAATTATGAAAATCAGCGTTAGGAAGATGGCAATGCAAGTGAGAGAAAGGGGGGATTTCACTAGAGTTTCAGTTACTAGCAAAATAAAAAGTTGCAGTTTAAATGATTTGTAACAGAATCAGAGGAGAGAGGAAAATGAAAAAGTTTGATAATATATATATATATGTGCACGTGTACTGTGTGTGTATATATATGTATACGCACACATACATTTGTAGGAGAGAATTCTGAATGTTAAGTGAGTGAATGCTATATTATTTTTTTAATGGAGAAAATAAATGATTCTTAAAAATGATCTCACTGCATGAACTCTAATTTCCTATTTTAATTTCCTGTTTTAATTGTTGTTAGTCCATGTGTTGCTGCCATACAATAAATAAATAATACTGCATAACTTTGCTTGCATATTCATTCCAAGAAGAGATTCAGATGTAAATAAAATGTTCAGTATCCTTATGGCAAATGAAAATCAATAATTGAAGACAAAAAGGAAGAGGTTATTCTTCCTATATCTGTTGCAGGAAAACAAAACATGCAAATGCACAAAGCTAAATTACCTTGGGATAAAAACATAACTCTTGAGATATTAAGGAATTTGCTTAAACCTTGGCTTCCTCTTTATTATTTAAAATAGGAGATGTATTCATGTTTAACATGTTAAGTCTAGGTGAAAAGAAGGTAAATTTTAAGTTATTGTATAGGCATGTGCACAAAGCACAATCATCTCTTTCAATTTGGATCAAGGGTGGGAATTTTTGGCTTCTTGTGAACCTCCCCCTGTGAATGTGAGGGGCTTCGCCTTGTGTGCAAAAGAAACCCTCATCCCCTCCCTCATCCCCACCTTGCCCCATCACTCACCTTTGCCACCGCTGCAGTTGAGCCTTCCTCAAAGCCTCAACTAGGGCTTCTGGAGGTTAGATCTGGATCAGTAGATCCAGATTTACCAGTGCTAATCTAGTTTAAGCCTTCCTGAAGCTGTGAAGCTTTCATGAGCTTCACAGCTGCTCCCTACCTCCCAATGACTAGGAGTGAAAGTTCTCTGCCTTGGGGCATGGGGGTTGATTTTTGGTGACACACTATGGTGCACAGCTAATGACAGCTCCCAGTAATTCTGGATCTTGGAGGCATGCTAGCTGCACTCAACTGTGACCCACAATATAGACCTTAGTCCAGTTTTTAGACCTGATATTTTATAATAGATCCAGATTAGGAATGTCTTAATTTGGATCTGGTTCAGTCTGGTGCAGATGGAGCTGGACTAATGGGGGTGGGGCCTCCTTGATCTGAATCAACATGTGGATCATGGGTCCCCAGATCAGAGGCTCTTTGATCCAGATCAATAGGGTATTGCAGAAAGGGCCTCTGTCTGGTAAGTCACTAACACAGATTTTTCTAGGAATGAAATTACTATGTTATAGGAAGGATAACTTTAATCCTTCATATTTCTTGGACATAAACTAAGATACCACCCATATAGGAGCCTTCATACTTCCAGGTACCTATGGGTCTGAGCATCCTGATGGTACTGACTCCTGAGCTATTATAGTTTGAATGCTGCAATAACATTTGGAAACTCCTCACCTTCTACAAGTTCTCTCAACTTCTCTCCTCAGCAGGCTGGAAAATGTGGTAGAAGAAGGGAAAGAGAACAAACCACTTTGCCCACGTGCAACCACATTCTTTTGTGATATGACATACAAGCTGATTTTGCACAGTCCATAGCTCAACACTAACTACCTCCTTAAAACTGACTCCATGTACCAGTGTGATCCCTAGAAAGCATAGCCTTTCACTTGGAGTGCTCTCTGGGGCAGAACTTGCACTGGGGCATGTGCCAGTGGTGGTCCAGTTTCCTAGCCTGTGTCCAGCTCCCTCCATTGCCATACTGATGTTGGAGCTGGTCATGTGGTACAGAAAGCCCAGTAACATTTTTCTGTAGTCCTGAAATGCCCCCACTTATAGGCCTATTTCTGGGTGTGTTGACAAATTCTCCCTATCCTGAAACTTTGGAGCAGGGGAATGTTTGTTTCCCTGCTCCGAAGATAGATTGGAATGGGGTACCACAATGCAGGCATCTTCTGTCACACTCCACAACACCTCCTTCTTCCTAGGGTGATCAGCACAAACCAGCGTACACCAAAGCATTTGGTGAGGAAGCTACCTACCAGTCCATATTAACTAGCTACCAGTTCAATTATCTCCCAGTAATTGAAGCCCTACTGCAGTTACCATCTGCTTCCAGTTACCCCAGGGTGAGAGGTGGGGCCTCAACTGGTGAAGCCCTGTCTGACTGCTGCTGCTGGAGTTCCAAAGATAACATCTCTGCTGGGACTGCTGTGGTGACTGTAAGAGACTCTGACAGTGGGGTGCTTCTGTTCTTGCAGGACTAGGCCCAAACAGACTGAGCCATCCAACCTTGGTGGCAGGGTTTGGCCTAAGACCTTGTATATTTTGGTAAGACACGTGGTGGGAGTTTTAATTGTGAGGTGGGGTCTGTGTTTTAATTTGGTCACTGGTTTAATACTGTTTTAGTTTCCTCTTTTTTTGTGTGTGTTCTATTTTGTGGGGAGGGAATCATGTGTCAAGGCTGGGCAAGGGGGGCAGAAATTTGTCTGGGCTGCACCATCATAGTGGTAATGGGGGAGGGAGATACAGTATTGGGAGGTAGAAGAGACAGGAGAAGGGGTGTTACATGTATAAAGGCTATAACTCCTTCTGTTCTGCCTCCCAGATGACAGAGTTTGGGGAGGCCTACCAACTGGCCCACTGCTCTAGCAGTGCTGCTCTTGAATGCCAGGTCAGTCCAAAATAAAATATCTGTCATCCATGGCTTGATTCTGGATGAAAGGACTGATATGGCATGCATTGCTGAAACCTGGATGGATGAACTGGGTGGGCCTAGTATTACCCAGCTTTGTCCCCCGGCTATTCAGTGCAGCACTGGTCTAGACCAGTGGCGAGAGGAGGAGGTGTTGCTGCAGTCCATAGGATTTCCATCTCTCTTAGCAGATGGCCAGTTCACTCTGCAAAGGGGTTTGAGGGACTGTTTTTGTTGCTGGGCCAGAGAAACAGAATAGGGATGCTGCTGGTGTACTGTCTGCCCCACTGCCCAGCATCCACCCTATCTGAGCTGGCTGAGCTCGGATGTGGTGTTGGAAGCTCCTACCATGGTGGTGTTAGGGGATTGCAACATCCGTGCCAGGGCTATGCTCAGTGGGCTGGCTCAGCTATTCATGGCCTCCATGAAAACCATGGGGCTGTCTCAGTATGTAATTGGCCCAACACATACAGCAAGTCATACCTTTGATCTGGTTTTTGCCACAGAACGGGTTGGTGACAATCTGTTGTTGTGGATGGATCATTCACTGGTGAGATTTGGACTTGCAGTGACAGTTCCCCTCTGTGGGGATGAGGGACCTATTGAAATGGTCCACCCCTGGAAACCTATGGAATCTGAGAGATTCCTGAATGCCTTGGGAGATTTTTCAATTGTCATTGCTGGTGCTTCTGTTGAAGCTCTGGTCTCTCTCTGGAATCATGAGATGAGCAGGGCAGATAACACAATTGCTCCCAAGTGCCCTCAGCATACCCATAGCACCATGGAGCTATGGGCAATGAAGCAGGAAGGTCAGTGGCTAGAGCACAGGTGGAGTAAATCCTGCCATGAGTCTGACTGAACATGGGTCAAAGTACACTATCGTGCCTACCATGTGGCAGTGGTAGTGGCCAAAGAAGGTTTTTTCTATTACCATTGCATCCTTGAGTTCCAGGAGAGCACTCTAGAGTGGTGGATGGCCTTATAAGATCCAGCCGATGAGAGCAAGGGCAACAGCCATGTAATATCTGCTGTGAGAAATTTGCAAGGAACTTTGAGGGCAAAGTCCCTCAGATTCATGGGGGATTGGACACCACAGTTGGGAATAGTACAGAGGAAGTGTCCAGAGAACCATCTGGTCCAGTTATTTTGGATCAGTTTCAATTGTTGTGGTCTGAGGATGTGGACAAGCTACTTGCTGGGGTTCAGCCAACAACATACCTTCTTGATCCTTGCCCTTGGCTGATAAAAACCAAGTAGCAAGGTATCTTCTTCCATATTGACCTCCCCATGCCCTAAAATCTGCGGGAGAGGCCCTCCTGGTTCTCCCACTACCCTCAGTAGCAAAAGGAGTTGGCAACTGGGATAGGGTCTTTTCAGTAGTGCCTCCCAGACTGTGGAATAGCCTCCCTCCTGAGGTATGTCATGCATCTACACTTTATGCATTTTTGAGAGCTATGAAGATGCACCTCTTTGCCCTGGCCTTTGGCTAAACAAGGAAATGTCTTCCTCCCCACATCCAGGCACTGTCATGGTTTTAGCACTCATTTTATTTGCTCACTGTTTTTTTTAATGTTGCAACCCACCCTGAGACCGTTGGGTATAAAGAGTGATAAAAATTCTAATAAAAATAAATAAATAACAGCCCTCTTTTATACATCTATTCTTCTACAGCTACTTTATAATTTATTGTGCATGTCAATGACAGTGTATTATCATGCTGACAGAAGCTTTTAGAAACTGACGTGGATCACACAGACCTACAATATATTTCCACTTGATATCTGGCCTTTCCTCCCTTCAGCTTCTCTTGACTAAATTAAAAAGGAGAATAATAAGCAACTTGGTTTTGTTGTATTTCTTAAGGAATAATGAATGCTGATATAGGCCAGTCTAATACTGAATGTTACAAAGGGAATCTTGGATTTTAATATTCTAGTATATCAGAGTCTTATATGTCATCTAAAGAGAAGTCAATGACCAATTGTCAATCAGGACTCTTTACAAAAGTTAACAGAACGAAAAGTGATAATGACTCGTTCTTGTTGCATTTTTCAAATTATCATCTCACAGTTTGTCTGACTCTGTGCAATACATCAGTATACAGTGCCTGACAGAAGTTCTGTCGCTTATCCATGTTGTTGAAACCAAAGCTTATAACCTGACTTAAAATTCATCCATTGGTTTTAGAAATGACTGATATGAAAGCTGAAACCCTCCCAAATGATGTTTTTTTTAAAGAAAATAAATTTGCTTCACTGCTGAAATATTAATCATTTAACGAACACAGAAAGGTCTGATTTTGGCTAGACAAAAGTTTTGTTGACTACAAAAAGTAATATGAAAATCAAACAAACAATTCACTTCAAATACAAAGATATGTTTCATAACATTGGTGAATGAAGTTGTGGTGCTATTAGAGCCATATTTAATATTTTGTGTGACTTCCATGAGCTTGAAGGACTGTATCCATGCGTTTCAGCACTGATTCATACAATTTATTGATGAAGTCATCAGGAATAGTAAAGAATGCAGTTTTACATGCCTCCCAGAGTTCACCAAGTTTCTTTGGTTTTGTCTTCCAAGCTTCCTCTTTCATCCTACCCCAAACATGTTCAATGATGTTCATATCTGGTGACTGGGCTGGCCAGTCCTGGAGCACCTTGATCTTCTTTGCCTTGAGGAACTTTGATGTAGAGATGGATGTATGAGATGGAGCACCATCCTGCTGCAAAATTTGACCCCTTTTATGATTGGGAATGTAAGAGGCAGCTAATACTTCTTGATATTTTAGGCTATTGATACTGCCTTCCACCTTGCAAATGTTTCGCACACCCCTATACTGAATGTAACCCCAGACCATGATCTTTCCACCACCAAACTTAACTGTTTTCTGGGTGTATCTTGGATCCATACAGGCTCCAGTAGGTCTCCTGCAGTATTTGTGGCAGCTGTGGTGTAATTCAACTGAAGATTCATCTGAGAAATCCACCTTCTGCCACTTTTCCAACGTCCATCCATTTAGTAGGCTGTGGGCTTTGGCAAATGCCACACAGTTTTTTAATAGCATTTTGTTTAGTGCTGGCTCCTGGGCACTGATTCAACCATGGAGGCCATTTCGAGACAGAATCCTACAAACTGTTCTAGTTGACACAAGGACTTGAGGTGACCAGGCCTGTTGGAGCTCTGCTGCAGTGGAAGAAGGGCTGGCTTTTGACTTTCTAACCAACAAACGTTCCTCCTGAGCAGTTGTCTTGTGGGGACCTGGGCTTGTCAAAAACATCTCCAGTCTCTTCAAATCTTTTTTTAATTCTTTGCACTTGCCGCTGAGACACATTAAAGGTGCCAGCCACCTCTGCAGTGGATCTGGTCTTCAGCCTCTTGATAATCAAGGCTTTGGTCGCAGGGTGGATTTTAGGCATGTTGTCAGAGGTCAAGTTGCAGTTCAAGTGAAGGTCTGGAGTGCTGGAGTTCTTTTTATACACACCCACTAATTATCTGATCAATTAGTGAGCACAGGTGAGGCTGTAAACTAGGATTAGGTGCATTACATGACAAGGCAACAAAACGTTTGTCTAGCCAAAATCAGACCTTTCTGTGTTCATTAAATGATCAATATTTCAGCAGTGAAGCAAATTTATTTTCTTTTAAAAAAACCTCATTTGGGAGGGTTTCAGCTTTCATATCAGTCATTTCTAAAACCAATGGATGAATTTTAAGTCAGGTTATAAGCTTTGGTTTCAACAACATGAATAAGCGACAGAACTTCTGTCAGACACTGTAAGGAAAGTCTGTGTTTTCGGTCCCACTGCTAATATCTCTAACTGCATTTAAATGTTTGCCCACTGCTTCTTTGTTGCAGCATGAGCTTTGTTATCCTGAAGGCTCTAATGTGAACTGACTGAGCATTCTGACTTTCACATTCTCCAAGGTCTTTAAACTAAGCTCAGTCTATTTCTCTCTCCTTCCTCCTCCCGCCCACCCACCCACCCACCCCCCTACTCGTAATGTTACCGAGTCCATTAAAAGTCCTGGATTTATTGTTGCTCTTACGTGCACTGAGCAAACCTCTTATTATGATCATCCTGTAATAGTTCATTGAAGAAATCCTTTAGAGAAAATGTGATTGGGGAACTATTGCTCACTTACTGTTATTTATATTTACTTGTCTTAAGGGGGCAGCAAAAGCACATCATGCACTTTGAGAACTTCATTTATCTTCTCTGACCATGGGTGAGAGGAAATGCATCTTTTTTATAGGCTTGGAGAGCTTAATGGCAACAGAGTAACTTTTTTTTATCAAGACTTTTTTCTTTTAGAAAAAAGAGCCTTGCGCTTTTGCCTGATCATGTTAATTTCAAGACATTTGGAGAAGACCCACGCAATTTACCATGAAGTCCATATGCTCTTTATTGTTAAGACTTTGTAGCAGTGTTGTTAGACTCCAAAGGGTCTTGCTACACACAGGTTTTAAGGTGGGTTGAACAGTTTCCACAGTGCAAAAATCACAGCTGATGGGGAATTGTGTGGCAAGCATAAACCCTTGTTATCCACGCTGTTGTTGTTTTAGAGTGCTTTTCCCCTTACCTTCATTTACTTCATTTTCATGTTGTGAAAATAAATGTGGATTTGTAGAGGCTTGTGTGGACTGCTCCAGGTAAGGACGAAAAGGTGTTTCCTCTTTTTTCACACTCATCCCATCAGCCAATCATGTGTTGCAGTGCTAATTTTGTTTACTTTTACTTTTGCCCAAGAATGCTTTTAGGGACCTGTGCTTTTGAAAAAGAACACCTCGGATAACATTTGGCTTTCCTGCACAAAAGTGTTGATGAGGGGGCTAAGAAGCTGTTCATAACTGGACCAGAGCCTGCATTCCAAACTACAAAGAGCATGCAAACAGCAAATCCCTGTAGGACAAAATACTCTGGGGGACACATTTTGACAGTGCTCCAGAAAATGTCACTGGAAGTGCCATCGGAATTTGGCATGCATCCAGAAAGGACCCTTCCAAAAACAGCAAAGGTTTGAAATGAAAGTTCCTGACCTTTGAAGACTCTGTGCTGGTTTTGCAACTAGCAATTCCAGCATAGCCTGTGCTCACCAGATCAGGGGCCTCTCTGCACTTGGCCTTATTCTGGAATATATCCCAGAATAGGGACCTACTATCTGCATGCTTCTGCAGACTATGGAAGGCCCCAGGTAAAGTCTGCCATAGTCTGCATTAGCTTGTGGCCAGCAGACAACTATCCTGAAATATATTCCATAATAAAGGCTTATACACACTACAGCCTCTACTGCCTGATTAGTGAACCTTTGGTGAAGAGCATATGCACGCAGAGTAGGCTGTTACAGCCACCAAGGTGTGCCTGCCCTCACCAGAAGTGTACTAGTTGTTGATAAGGTATTGACACAAAATCATGCTCCACACGTTAACCAACATTAAACAGAGACTTACCTCAGGAGTCCAAGGCAAGAGCATTCACTCGTCTTCCACTGCTTTGGCGTCATTTGAGGTGCCATGCAAGAGCACTGGCACCTCGGACAACCATAGATGCAACTGGATGTGCACAGAGCATCAGCCTCATCAGGGCAATGGCCAAAATGGTAGCTCTCAGAGGAGGACTAGGTCCTGGATCAAATAAGGCAAGTATTCAACCGTGTGGGGGGGAAGGCCAAAGTTGACTAGCGCTCCAAGTGTGAGGAAGGGAAGTGCAAAAATGCTCAAATGCAGAAAGACCCCAGGCTATATTTATTTATTTATTTTTATTTTATTATTTACATTTATATCCCGCCCCATACTTGAAGGCCTCTGGGCGGGTTACAACCTTAAAACAACAGATTAAAACAGAATATGCACTAAAAGACTTTAGAAATTCAACACTCTAAAACAATACCCATTATGCTTAAAATGATAGTGTCTGACCCGGGTGGGAAATATAATCAGCTCAGCCAAATGCCTGGGAAAAGAGGTGCATCTTCACCGCCTTCCTAAATATGACCTGGAACAGCCCACTTAATGAGGAAAGTGCCTATGCTACTGCATGTGGCCTATTGAATGTGCTTATTTTGTTCCTTTTTTATCTCCTAAATAAATCTATTCAAAATGCATACATGTGTTTCTATAAAAATTAAAATGATTGATTATACTTACAATGGTCTCAGCTGGATGCCATTTTCCCATCTAGTCTTTGTTGGACTTGTAGCCGAGCAACAAAGCAATGCTTTTCCTTAGTGTTGACTCCACATCAGTAAGAACTGATAGATCAGTGATGAACCTCACCCAACAGCCACTGTCAGCTAGCTGCCACCTGTAGTGGTTTAGCCTTCGCTAACTCCATCATGGCTCATTCCTATTTGAACAAGTCATGCACATAAAGGCCAATAAGGCTTCAACATTTCAGTCCTCTTTTCAAACACACAGGAAGTAGGCCCTGAATTTGGCTGGCTGAGTTTGGAATGAATTGGGTCTTGCAAGGTGGGGATGCCCAAATCCTTCCAGAGGTTCACTGGCTATCACACCTAAATAAGGTGCAAATTGATCCACTGATTAACATTAGGAAAACTCAGGTGAACAAATACATTTTCAGCTAGTGCTGGAAAATTATTTGGAAAACGTGTTTCTTGGGTAAAAGCATATATAAGGATTTCCTGGCATATGCATTTTGTACACATGATTTTACCCAAGAAACACATTTTCCAAATAATTTTCCATAGCAAGATTATTATTGAATACTATTTTTCTTGCATGCACATTTTTTTGTGACAGCTTTCCAAAATCTCCATCTCTAGTACATTTTTTGGCTACAGATCTGAAGTGCAAAATGCAGACAGATTTAAATTTCAGGGAATAACTGTATTTGGCTTCTTATTCCTTTTTTAAGGAAGTTTTTAAGGCCCTCATTTATAATGTGAAGTAAGTGAATTTCTCTGCATCCCCAGATATTACACAACCTATGCGAGAACAATTCTAGCATTTTAGCCTTTGATTGCACCGAGAGAGTACTGATTGAATATAGAGAGAGCAAAAATTTAAAAATAGGCATTCATACTTGGTGATATGGTTATGCTATCAATCATTGGTTATGTATAATGGTGTGTTTCAAACAAAAGTGTCATTCATCATGTCAGAACATCAATCTCTAGCTGTTGTTTTTTTATCAATAAAATCAAAGCTTCTATTTGAAGCAGGGATTCAAAAGGTCATTTTATTTACACTATGTATGGATTTTACATAGTCTCTTACCTCTAATCAATCTCAGACTTGGATACTGTTTCTAAGGATTTCAGAAGTACTTTGATCAGCATATATTTAAGGAAGTAGCAAGCAGTTTTGTCTCTATTGCATTTAATGACATGCCAGCCTTCTCCCATGTTCTTGGTAGATCCTCAAGAAAATGTTCTTGCACATTCCATGAGATATTAATTGTTGAGTAAGTCATTTTTTTCCCCAAGACAATGACAACAAACTTAAAAGGTGTAATTTATCTTGAAGGACCAGAAAAAGAAATATAAAACAACATTAGAAAATAAAATACAATGCTGCATATTTGGTGTCCTGCTTATCTGCTATTGAGGTCAAGGAGAAATTTGTGACTTTGAGTAAAATTTGTAGAGATGCGCTGAACTGGCTTGATTCAGACTGGAAGGACTGACCAGAGGCCAATTCGCACTACGAGCTCTGGTATGCATTTAGGACAGCTTTGGTGAAGAGCATATGCATGCTTACTAGACTGCTACAGCATAGAATGGTGCCCACCCTCACCAGAGCTATACTAATTGTGGAGCATGATATTGTCTTCCATACCTATCCCAATGTTTACCCTGGACTTCCCTGGAGTGTCTGCTCTTTATCTATCTTGGGTGGGGAGCACGTCATCAGCACATGCACAGCCGTGTTGCCATTCAGGATTGATTCCCAGCATTCTGCGCATGTGCTGCAGCATTACCCTCACTGACTGGCTACCAGGCACAACACAGATGCCATTGGGCAGGTCTCCGTGCACCAGCACTGCAGCAGCAGGCTGCCTGGGACTGATCTACAGGGGCAATGGGGTCCTTGCCCTCAAATATCGCCACCCCGCTGCATCAGCCTGCTGGCACATCATGAATCAGTGACACAGCTGGCGGTGGGACCCCAGCTTTTGTGGCGGTGACACAGTCCAAGCCATGGAGGACCATTCACTTTTCTGGCCACAGAGGTGCGTCCCTCCTGGCCAGAAATTTGTATGGTTCTCCTCTACCCGGAGCATACGGGGCTTAGTGCATGATGTACTACTAAGATAAGTGCAGAAACACCTCTGATTTGAATCAAAGAGATCCACACCTTCATTCAAATGGGAGCAATTAAAATTGAACTGAGCCAGGAGAAGTTTGGACTTTTCCGTTGATTTTTTTTTTTTTTAACTGAACAGGTTCAAACCTGTTTGAAGTTCAAACTCAGTCAGAGTTTGACCTGGTCAGCCCAGTTCAAACTGATCTATACGCCACATGGTTCAGTGTGATTTGAACTAAACTGAACCACAGTTTTAGAGTTTGTGCAGAGATGTATTGAAAAGATGTCTACTTAGTCTGCTATTCTGCTATCATGTTCATCTTCCCAGAGAACAGGGAAGGAATGGGGAAATCATGGCAGACCAAATATTTGCTGAACTGTATGTTGCCTAAGTCCTTGCCATTGGCCAGACTAACTAGGCTTAAAAGGAATTGTGACTCAGCAATAAATTTGAAAAACAAAACATATTTTGACCATCCCATTCTTGGGACCTCGTAAACCATAAAAAGATGGAATAAAACCTGTCATTAAAGACATTGAATGTACAGTTAATGATCTGTGACAAAGCTGCATTCAGGCAGACTTTTTAAAAGCAAAAAATAGCTTAGAGGTGGTAGCATGTGGTTGCTAATGTTCCCATCCCACATTTAATCTGCATTAAAGACCTGAAAATGCTCTTTGGCAGAGCATTCTATGATCTTTATTTCAAGACACTAGGGCCCTTTTGCACAGGGTTTTATACCAGATTATATCCCAGAATAGGAGCCTGCCATCCACATCTTGGATCCAGCATAGTTTACACCAACATTTGGATGAAAAATCCAGTACAGAAAGGACCTAGCATACCTTTAAGCTATTCTTGAGGGAGGATTTTTTTTAACTTTCTGTGGATGGTTGCAGCTTATTTTCTCCACTGTGTAATATATTTGACTGTATACTGAAAAGCTGTATTTCCCTCTTTATGCTCACGCTCAGTTTTACAGGCAAGTAGCTTTTGTTATGAGCTCAAATCACCCCTTCACTTGCTGACTCCTGCCATTCTGAAGTTATAGAAGTGGATGTTTAACCTCATTTGGCACAGCATGAATGCATTGATTATTTAAATGGAAAAGCTTTGCATGCTGAGAAAATCATCCATATTATGCTTTGGATGGACTTTTGCTGATAACAATTTGGGTCAAAGAATAAAAAAAATGTTGCACAAAGTTTGGACATAAACTCTTTTTCTACATATTCAGCTCCCTTTCACTTGATCTCTCATCACATTACAACAGTAATTCACTGGCTTAGCAGCAGTGCGTGCATGGGGGTGATATGAAGATTGCTGGGAACAACATCAAAGCAAAATAATGTGGAAAATTGTTGATGGGTCTGCCTTTGGAGTGCAGTTCATGTAGAGATGCCATTTGCAAGCAGGCCTTGAACTAGAAACTGAGTGCTAACTACTCAAATTCTGTTTCAAGATTTTTGTATCCAATTCAGAAGGGCAAGCCGGCTACTTTTTAATGATGAGAACTGTTCTCTTTTTCACCCTTGGAGTTCAACGCCTTAGAAAGCTCAAGATCCTCAGTGCAGATACAGTGCCCCTGTTCACAGTGAATTACTATTTGTAGCAAAGATTGGGAAAGGTCTTAAAGCTCTATGGCACTTTAGGTCTTAAGCGATTGTCTAATACAGAGCATAACAATCTAGGCTCACATCTTCAGGCACGACTAGGTGACAACATTTCTAAATACTAATCAATTTTTCTTTCTGTCTCTCTTTTTTTTTTTTTACCAAAGAGGGGAGAAGAAGGGCCCAAAAGCCTACAATGGGCCTCCGTTCTTCTGCAATGACAGCTTCTTCTTTTAAAATGCTGGAAACAAAAACATTTCCCAGTGGCTTGAAACTGAGCAATCTAAGCAAAGCGGCACTCAGACTGTGTGGTGATAGTGGTGGGAATATTGCATTGTCTTGGTCTAGGAGCCAGGATGCAGGCACTGGAAACTGACGTGAGCAGTCAAGGTGACAGAACAGAAGCAAACAAAGAGAAGATAAAACCCCCTTTGCTCTTGGTTGATGGAATCAAAAAGGCATATGAAATTGTCCAGGAGAGAATGGCAAGGCACCTGAGATCTGTAAAGAGAGAGGATTATTTTCTCTAAAATAAATACAGTTATCCCAACTCCCCTAATATTTTTGACAGACTGTTTTATAGGTTGTGTCAAAAACAATCTATGGGGGGAAAATGTCAGCTTCAAGAGGGTCACAGAGTTAAACTACCCAGCTTGCTGATTCAGCACAGTGATATTTATCATTGCACTCAAGTTCCCTCCTGCAACAACAAACAGATCTTTTCTTTCTCTCTATCTTTTGTCACTAAAGTTTAACAGCAAAGAAAGAGAAAATAATAATAAAAAAACAACTACAAACCAGAAACAAACAAACCTTGCTATCTCTCCTGGGGGTGGTCTAGTGGTGGCAGTTAGACCACTCTGCCTTCTGGGTGACTCTCCAGCTTGGATGGGCCCTGATAATTTAGAGCTTCTTCCTTGCAGGACTGGGTCCCACTTGTCAGCTGCACTGAACTCTACCTGGTCTCAGCTATACCAGAGACCATAAAGGACACCTGCTTATGCCTTTCAGTTACCGGAAGCCCTGCCTGAGGAGAAAAACCTTGTCATCTCTCTTGGGGGTGGTCTAGTGGTGGCAGCCTAGACCACTCTACCCTCTGAGGATGAACATCTTGGAGGAGATGATTCTTTGTGCAAATGGGGCATTTTGATAGCTGCTCTGGCCTTCACTTGTCCTCAGTTGCCTCAATGTGTGTGTGTGTGTGTGTGTTGGCTTATTTTGCAACGTTTTATATAGCGTAAAATTTTTATAATGTATTTTTATTATTTTGCATTGTGTATTTTCTATTTGTTGTAAACCACCTTGGGCAAATTTTCTTTTGGAAAGGTGGTATACAAATAAAATGAAAATGAAATGGGGGAAAAAATGATGGGTACATAGATCTTTTTGAATGTTACTGAAGCCGCATCCCCATAGGTGTTAAAATCTGCAGTGGATTTGGATTCACCATCGAGGGTTCCCATTTAATTCTGGAGTAGTCTGAATCCAGTCCGAATTTTAGCACCCTGTTCCCATACCAGTTCTCTTAAAGAAAACCCTTGTTTCAACAGGGCTTTTCTGGCTGACTCGAATTAAAGCCGAGTGAAGGACGACAGCGAGCAAGTGAGCGAGTGGGTTGGTGGGTGCAAGGAGGGGAGGCTGCCCCTTGGCTGCCCTCTTCCCCTTGAAGGCGGGAAAAGCAGCAGCAGGCATGAGAGAGGAGCAGGATCCACCGCCGCTGCCAGCATGCTGCCGTCACCACTACCACCTCTACCACCCCCAGCGCAGCCGGGCACTTGATGAGGTCTGCAGGAAAGGTTTGCAAAATTCTCTTTCTTCAGCCTCCTTCTGCAGGGCCAAGGGCTTCCCTTTGGGTCAGGAGGGCATGCCCAGCCCTGGCTTCCCTTCAGGTGAGGAGGAGGAGGCCGGCAGTGGCAACAGTTCCTGTCCGAAACCCACCATGCCACACTGTTTGTAGGTATGGTTTGGGAACAGCCCAATGCACATTCAGTGCTGATCCTGGCCTCCAGTTTAAGTCCACAGTAGAACCTGGATTACTCCAGACCAGAGTAATCTGGATTCATGGTGAGTTCACGATAGGTGAGAACTCAGCCTGAATGCCACCTTTCCATACTGTTCCAGACTCCCACCAATATCTCTTATAGAAGAATCTAACCCAAAATATTATAGAAACGTAGACTCCAAAACAAAACTAAAGCACCCATCATATAAAGCAAACATTTGCTGAAATATTCATATTTTTCAATCTAGAAGATGCCTCCAACAAGGAAGAACATAAATTCATCCAACTACTAGTGATTTTCCTATCAATCATTATAGATCTTTGGAGAGAAACCAAATTAAACAGTCTATACCCTTAAAACAATCCAAACAAAAGTCAAAGTTCTAGGAAAATATAAATCTATATTATGAAATGGAAATAAGCAAATATGACAAGAAGGTATTTGACAGCAATGTAAAACCGCATTGATGTGTGCTGAGAACAATCATTTTTTAAAAGCAACAAAAAGGAGTGGAGAAAAAGAAATTTGTATGAGTAAACCATCACTGAGATGGAATCATTGTCCATTTCTACCTGATCTCCTATGCCTGGCTTCCTTTCTTGTGATCCATCATCACCCAGATTTCTATTGCTTGGTCTCTCACCTGTTGCCTCATCATTTTACTATCTGACACCCTTGTAACATTTGGATTTTTCCTCCAAGTGTGATCTCCAAACCCTCACCTACAAACAGTGTGGCATGGTGAGGTTTGCGCTAGTAGTCTTGTTTAAAGGGAGGGGGCTTCTTCCACAGATTTTCCTCCTTTGTGGCACTGGAATCCTGGGGAGAAGCTCTGCATGGAGGCGCTCCATGGCAAAAGAAGCTTTTCAACAGACATTTTATTGCATGTAGATGGGGCCTTGGTCTTTTTAATGAAGCAGCTGGAAGAGTTGTGCTGAAAATTTGTATAGGAGAGATGGTAACTTTAAGGACACTCAAGATGAACATGATTATACACAGGAATCTGAAGAAACTTTTAACTGCAGAAGGATTTATCCTCTCATAGGGGCTAATAGCCCTTGACTGGCTTGACTTTCAAACCATTTTTAACCTCCCTTCTCAAGTCAACACCACATCTTATAGTAGTGAATTTCCATTTTTGATTCTGCATCATGTAGAATCCTTTTTTCTGTCTTGATTTGTTGTGATTTGTATTTTGGGAAAGGGAGAAATACATCTCCCTCACACTCTTTCCAGGCTGTGCATAATTTTATATACTTCTATCAAATCTCCTTTCTCAATAAGTGTGGAAACAGCCTAGATGGGTTTTCCAGCATTTGGAGACTAAAATCAGTTCATTCTTTTCATAGGTATTAAAATGAGTGCTCCAATCTGAACGTCCTTTTGCGGGGGTTTTCTTCCTGAACTTCTTTACACAGGAAGAAAAAAAGGAAAGGAAAAAATATTTCATAAACCTTTTCAGTAGGATTGCTGATACCATGTTTGTGGTGACTTTTTTTAGTCACACAAACAACAATGCTCTCAAATCTGTCTTTTGGAAATTGAGGAATAATGAATGATGACTATGATAAACTATTTAAATATACCTTTTAAAGAAAAAATGCATTTAAGTTAGAATGCAGCAGGTAACCACATCAATAATATCAGGCATTTATAAAGTACCCTCCATAACAAATATCCCTTTTACTTTAAAGTAATTGCCAACACAATCATATAATAAGTGCAGTTTAATTTGGAATATTTGGACTTCCTACTTTAAGTGGCTTTGCATGAAAGCTCAATTTATGAGCTGTGGATGTTTAATAATTTATTACCCTGGAAGCTTCAGCTTTACCTATTAGGCATTAATCTATGACAAAAGCTTGGAGGTAAGAGCTTTTATTAGATTAACAGGATGCAAGTATTATATACAAGCTTTGGGACCTAATTAGACCATTCTTCCTTCTGGTTTTCACCATATATTACAGCTGACAGTACTATGGAAGTCAGCTGTTGATAGAAACTAGAAATAGATTCTGTACATGACTCAATATATATGACCCAGGCTGTCTCCAAATGACAAAAGCAAAGACAGGTTATGAAAGGGAACCTGGCATTTACCCCTTGTTGTGGCCTACCAGCATTACTTACTGGTACATCTGGCGAGATCCATGTGGGATTTGCTCACAAGGGCCTTTCAAATGTTTTGAGCACAGATGTCTCCTTTCTTTTGTTCTTTTGCAGGCCTCAGCAGGCTCTCTGAGGCTTCCAGGGAGCTAATGCCACACAGACCTCACCTGACATGCCAGTAAGTGAAACTATTTTGGGAAACCAGAACTGTGATCTGACACAGTTAAAAAAAAAAAACCTCTTTGAGACATTTCTGGGACAGCTTAGAGAATGCTCTGAGGTGGGATCATTCATGCACCAGTCTGCCCCTCCCACTCTCCTGAATGTTCTATGCTAGAAAAGGTGGATTACTGGGGGTTTGGAAACATGAGGGCCACACACTGATTATCTAAGACACCTCTGAGGTGCCCCTTTTGTTATATCTGAATATAGCCCTGCTGACACTGCTAGTTTTCCTGGAAGAATAATGCAGTAGTGCTGCTTTGGGGAAACCATGCAAATGTCTAGCAAATTTAACTAAAGCAAGGAATGATAGAGACTGTAGTTAGATAGAAGTCTATCCATCCTTTGTCACTGGAAATTATATCTGAGAAAACAGAGAAAGGACAAGTTGATGAGGAATGGAGAAGACAGTCTAATCAGCAGAAACTTTCAAATTATGGAGTTTTGTTTTTTTAAAAAAAATACAATATACCTCTTCACTCAGACCTTTGATGTTTAGCTTCTTCTGAGTGTTGTCCAGCAAGAAAGGAAGGATTGGTTATATTTTAAGTTAATATATGTATATTTTCTTTCTATTGCATGGGGAATGGCATGCATGCATGCATGCATACAAACATACTACCTAGAAATTCAAAAGTTTCAGGGTGACTCAGGATAGCCCTTGAAACAACGTGTTATTTAAGAAATACCCCAATATCTAGGGATTTCATTTTTATGTTAAGCCAAAAAGGAAAAAAAAATGGAGGGTGATGAAAATAAGCAGAGTAGAGGAATGATAAGCTCATTGTCACATAGGACATGTTTTAACCGTCCTACAGCTGAAATTTCTCTGTAATAGGAGTGTGCACAAAACACATTCCCCTGCTTTGACTCAATTCAGTATCATGCAACTGCCCCCATGAATATGTGTGTGGGGTTTGCCTTTGTGTTCAAATATCCCAGCCCCTCCCTCACCCCTCCCTCTCACCTTTGGCCAGTGCCAACACTTCTACCACACCCTCTTCAAAGGCTCACGTGCCAATATGATCAATATTTTTCTCCCATCCCTACTCTGTAATGACAATTGCTACTAAAATGTTTTCCCCTTTATCATATGAATAGGAGACTGCTGAAGGCATAGGATGATTCATCTTCAACTAGCATACTGAACCAGCAAGGGTACTAGAAGCTGGTGTAGTCAAGGCCTTCTGTACCAGGCCTTATTCTAGATTATATCCTAGAATAAGGGCCTGCCATACACATGCTAGTGCAAACTATGGCAGGTCCCAGGCATGGTCAGAAGTGATATAGGCTCCATACTTTGCTTCTTTGAACTGATGCCTGTGAGCTGACTAAAGAAATTATAGAAAACAATAAGGTTGCCATTTGGCATCCAAGTCAGGTTCTTAGGTCTTTAATACAGAGCTGATATATAAGCGGGGATTTTGACTCGGGTACAGGCAGACAACTCTTGCTAAAATTCCATATTCTGCATATGGCAGAGTAGATAGAAAATATTCCCGTACTATTGGAACATTCGGGAACCTTTCAATGAAAGCACAATCATGAAAACAAATGAGGATAGAGGCACTTGTATTATTCCCAAACATCTGTCAGAACAATTATGTTAATTCTTAGTATAAAGCGTTGAAATAGTACAGCACAATTTCAAGCAGACTAATGCCTTTAAAATATCTTGCTCTTTTCTGTGATGTGACAACAAGAATCCTTTCTTTCAGGAGTTAAGCAGACAATTGCAAACCACTTTTTTCTTTTTTCCATCCAAGGCTGGAGTTTCAGATTTACATTCTAGAGATGGAAATTGTTTAATGCAGGGCTACAAACAAACTAATGAGGCTATAAATAACAACTTTTTGCCTGACTGGTCTGGATTTTCATTGGTGTGGCAGTATAACCACTTGCTGAACAATTTGATTTAAATGGTCACCGCTGATCAGGATTCTCTCATTCATGGTTAAATTTTTATGCTACAGAGAAGGACCCAGAGCGAAACTAGAGAAGTAAGATGAGCTCGGTTGATTAAACAGAAATTTTCCTTATGCATATTGATATAATTACAACAGTAGTTCAGCAAAAGATTAAATTAGGTTTGGAGGCATTATCTTTCCATGTTAGCTTACATTCAACACCTAAAGGAGATCCATTACTTCTTGATGAGATTCCCACCGACAAACGTACATGGATTAAATTGGCATAAAAGCTGTTCCACTAATGGTCACAAAAGAAAGGAAATCGATATGAATCTTTTCAGATGTTGTGATACTATAAATCCCATCATCTGGCATAATTGACTCTGCTGCCTGGGGCTAGAAGAAGACGAGGAGGAGGAGGAGGAGGAAGAGGAAGAGGAAGAGTTGGCTTTTCTACCCCGCTTTTCTCACCCATTTAAGGGGACTCAGAGCAACTGATAAAGCTTTATATTCTTATCCCCACACCAAACACCCTGTGAGGTAGGTGAGGCTGTGACTGCTCAAACAGAGCACTCAAAAGCCAAGGCTACCCAGCTGGTTTCATGGACAAATGTGGAATCAAACCCAGCAACTACTAGATATGAGTCTGGAACTGTAACCAGAAGACCAGACTGGCTGGAACCAGAGCTGGGCTAGAAAATGGAGACATGGAGGTGTGCTTTCCAGCAAGCAATCAAGATACCTCTCCAATGACCTGCAAGGAAGCCGTCTCACTAGGGAGGTGGAAACCCCGCTAAAATAATACTTTTACTCATCTGTATTAGCTAGATTTGTATCAGTTAGATCCAGATTAGATAAATACAGATCAACCATTAGTAGAGGCATATTGGGTGGCCTTTAGAATTGCAAATGTTTGCTAAAGAATGCTAGTAGGGATGTAGATCACATTTCTGATATGGATCTACTCTGTAGCATCTCCTTGATCGGAATTAACATGTAAATGCAGAAAGGACCTAGGTTGTTTTCAGAAAGTACTGAGCTGCCATAGAGAACAGTCTTAAAAGAGCTTCTAGACACAAGGTAACTCATGTGATTAGGAATTGGATCGGGAATGCCAGACACTTATTGCATTCCCAATGAACCACTGATTGCAATTCTCAAAAAATGCATTGCTGGAGATTTTCAGAATGCAGTCAAGTGCACTACAAAGAATAAAAGAAAGAGGAAGGGTACTCAGCTAGCTCTTGGAAATTCTCAGAGAGACAATCATGCATGTTGCTCACCAGACATGGAGGAAAAACAGGGTCTGTTTCTTGCATCTGACGAGAAATGGAAAGAAGCAGTCATAAGGTCTTTTTATATACCACATTGCCTCCTGCTATCGTGGAGGCAGCCTGAAATATTGCTTAGTTTCTAACAATTCATATCCCACCATTCAAAAATAATATATAAGATAAAATGCAATTAAAATAACAAAGCAATATGAAATATTATGAAAACTCAATCTAAGTTTTTTCTTTGTTTTATATCTCCTGAAAATCAGAATCTACTTCTTACATTTCAGAGATGTGCTCAAATTCTTTTCTCATTCATTTCAATTCAAACTTATCACTCCTTTGTTTAGTTCAAATTTGAACTTTTTTGCTTTGAACAAGAATGTTCAAAACACTTTCAAACTCAGCTTGAACAAGGTGCATTCAGTAGGTTCATTTGAGCACTGCTTTATTTGGTTTGAATTCAAACTATGTTTTCAAACAGGCAGGGTGTTCAATTTGCACTGAAACCTTCTAAGCATTCCCTCTTTGACGTGAACCGGGACCTTTCTGCACTTAGGCTTATTTTTAGCCTTAACCGAGTGAGGCCTACCATAGCCTGCATTAGCATGCAGACAACAGACACGTCTTCGCACTATAGCTAAAATGCTGTAGAGCGCTTCAGCCCGCATGCGTCTAAGACACTTTGGCATCCTCATTAGCAGGTAAAGGACGCTTTGCAAATGTGTCCTTTACCTGCCTGTGTGCAGATGGTAAAATGTTCTAGACGCGTTTGGGCCGAACAGCTGTACTGGGACTCACAAGTCGTCCCCCCTGACCTCCCCCGCCCCGTTGCGCAGATTGCCTGTTGAAGCCAGGCGAGTGCCTGGCCAATCAGAGGCCACACCACACACATGCACACAGCATGGCCGGCCTCCTCACCCCAGTTGCTGCCCATCACTGAACAGGTAAGCCCAGTTCACACACGTGCACCCCTGGGGTGGCTTGGGGATGGTTGAGTGGGGTTCCCACTGGCCCCGGGAGGCTGATCTCGGCCCAGGGAGTACATGGGACTCCAGGAACACACCCGAAATGCCTCCTCACCCCTGGCTTCACAGGAGCCAATGGGGGAGGCCGGTGGAGGGGGCCAGTTGTCACAGAGGGAGAGTGTGTGAATGCTCTTCATCCATGACAGCTGGGAATGGCCTGGGATGGGCCAAATGGTTTCAGAGCACTTTTTTGTGCTCTGAAACTCGAACACGTCTGCAACGCTTTGGGATGGCTGGGGCGGGTCGGAACGGATCTGGCTGCCCCAGAAGAGCAAATGCCCTGTCCCAGCACATCATAGATGCATTCAAAAAAGCCTAATGCAAAAAGGTCTCTGATCCCTAAGCCAATTATATATTCCAGAATAAGGTCAAGTGCAGAAAAGGCCCTGGTTTGAACCTGAATGCAGTTCAGCACATCTCTGTTTCAAAGTGCAAGAAGAATAGCAAACTGTGGGACATTTTCATATATCTCAACCCAGATTACATTGTTTTTTTTCTTGGACTAAAGTGTTTCAAGCCTTGCTATTGTTACAAAAAACCTTATGGAATTATATTAAGACATTAAGTTTTCATTGTAGATAGTTAAAAGGTTATCTCCTGTGAGAGGTAAGGATAGGTAGGTTTCAGTTTTGCCCTTTCAGCTTTTACTCAGTAAGCAGCACTGATACGGAATAGATTTCAAGGCTGATGCTAGTGACCCTTAACCATGAAATTACCATTTAATATGTAAACAATTCAGAAAGGAGTGTCTTCTTTAGAGTCTAGTTGCCAGGATGCAAAGAGACAACACACAGCAAGTGTCAGTCTTCCTTTTAATATAAAACTAAAAGACTTCTAGAGGTGTTGGCAGTGCAGCTGAAACACAAACAGGTAAAACAGTAACCTGAAATGGACACAATGAAAGACCTGACACTGCACAAAGCAGCCTGTAAGTCCTGACTTGAAACACAAAAGTCCAAACAAAGTTTTAAAAAACTACTACCACCACCCCAGCTCTTTCCAAATGAACTTTTAAGGGAAAGGTTCAGGATAGTTTTAGAATGACTTTTCGTGGGGATGAAGTGGATGTTATAGGGCAAAAATACAGTCTTCTACAATGCTTTTAAACACAAATAGGGATTAATAAATTCTATGTTTTTCTTCTTGCACATTTGCTCTGATGGACATGGTTATTGTTCCTGATCATCATTTGATTAAAACAATGATTAAAATATTATCTTTTGGACCAGAATACACACACAGAGGTTTTGGCAAAACACTTATGGAAACATTTTGCATTGAAAAGTGGATGATAGTGAGGAACAAAATAAGAGATGAAGAATTGTTTATGCATTATTTAATCTTATGATTAGGTGAGCACATCTGTTTGGTGCTGTACCATTTAAACTGCCCTGTTCCATATTGATTCAACTGCTCAAATTCAGGGAAAACATGTCAAAAGACTGGCACAGTCTCACCTAATATTGCATCAAGGTGTTGTTTCCTTGGCTTGTTTTAGCTGTTGAGCCACCAAGCCAGGCAGACATTTGTGTCATTTCTGGAAAAATTATGCCAAACTTCAAATGTAATTTTCCTGCATTTCAAACAGCCAGACATCTCCAAGCTGCTGCAAATACTGCTAAGGTTCTAAATGAAATCTATAAGCAATGTGATGTATAATATCATGTCACCTGAACCCACCATTCATTACTTGTTCTTATAGACCCTTATTCACCAAACATTTCAGGATAGAATGCAACTCTTTTTTTAAAAATATTAAGCCTATAAATTTAGGGGAAAGTGCAAATTTATCAACAATTTTGCTTTTACAAATTCATCTTTACTAGAAGAGCTCAAAGATGTATAGCAAAGATGGCATACATACCTTACTTTTTTGTCTAAAATATGGGGGTGATTATGAAAAGAATCAGTTATAATGCTGTTACAAACTGGTGTTTGAGATATGATCATACACAGCCTTTTTAAAATGCCTTTTTTTAAGGAGCTGTCAAAAAAACCCCAGACATTTGAAGAGTAAAAGTTAAATCCTACCTCATGTTGCTGTTCCTTTGCCTCAAAGCCTGGGAATGCCTCCATAGCAACAAGTACTCACCACCCATTGGTAACTACTGGCTGTTTAATCGATTAGCAGTAGACCCCTTTAATCATGTCTTCAATTTGGTCATCATGAGGCAAGAACATCATGAGGAGTGTGCTTCTGCTTCTATGCTGGCCCAATGTGGTTCCAGCTCCCCCCCCCAGGCTATGAAGCAGCTATGTAGTCAACTACTCAGCTGTGTGTCACGCCCAATATGAAAGAGAACTGACATTTGACTGACACCTGCATGAGCCAATTGTGCTGCACCACGGGCAGCACTGCCTTCATAGACGCATTTGTGCCCTTGGGATGCGGTCTATGACATCCACATGGCATCCCTATTTAGCACCTATTGCCATTGGGTGCTAAACACCACATGCAGATGTATGGGGTTTTTGCTAAGGTGCAGAACTAACTGGACTGATTCCCATTTCTTCTAGAATGTAGAACTTCTAGAATGAAGGTAACTTCTCTTCCTCTTCACAGTAGACTCTACTAGGGATATGTATGAATGGGTTTTGACTGAGGCATTTGATTCATAAGGAATTGAATGTTAGAAAATTCATATTCATTTGAATAGATCCCCTTCAAATGTGGTAGGATTCTATTCGATACAAATCCTGGATAGGGATCCTATACGACTGCATAAATATTTTGCAAACATGCCCACCACGTGGTCATTTGCTTGCCCTTTGTATTATTTCTAGGTCATTTGCATTTTGTGTGATTTCTTTTGCTCACTCAGATGATGGATTTATGTAAGGGTGATTGGAAAGCTTAGAGCTCATTTACATGTTATGACATGGAGACTTCTTAAATCGTGCCACACAGCAGTTGTAAACACATGGTAAGCCATCTGTGTAATGCAACAAAACCTGTGACTGAACACCTTAACCTCTCCAGAGACTCTGTCAGAGACCACAAGGTAGCCATCTCCAGGAAGATCAGCTCTCATAAACATACGGAATATGATATTGCAGGACAGGAATTCATTAAAGTAGTCAGCAATGCCCATCAGTGTCTAAAGAAGATATAGGGCTTTTTTTGTGCTCAGGTTGTAATTGCTAGGGGAGAGAGACTTCTGAGTTTGTACACAGAATTTGCTTACAGCAACCACTGGTTTAGAGCATGATTAGTATGACCTATCCTAATGTTGTAACTGAGCACTTCCAATTGAAACTATACTGTGTTCTTCATCATATGGTGCACCGACCAATTTGCTCTTGGACTCTTAGTAGATGCTGGGGTAGCTTCTGGGAAGGAGCATCTGCACTTGCAGAAGGTGTTTTCAACCCAGAACTGCCTCCTGCCTTACCAGAAGCTACCCCATGCATTGGCACCTCAGATGACCCCCAAATGGACTCACGTCAGGCTCCGCATTCAAGTGCAAACACTAGTGTACGCTAGTGGGGAATATGCTTTTCCCATCCAGCAGATGGGAAGCTAAGTGCAGAAACACTCTAGAACTTCAGTTTTTCATTTGGCATAAGGATGGCACAATGATTTATATGTCATACCTATGCTGAATACTTGAAAGGCGGTGACAATGACATTAGTGTCATCAATTCCATATTTTAAAAAGGCCACTGTTTTGGAGATGGGGTGTCTGGCATATGCATTTCATATTGGGGTGTGGGGTGTGTAGCATATTTGAACTGGAGCCAGATCACTTGTCAATCTCAGAGAATAGCCGGACAAGTCATTCAGTCAAGTAAATCCAGAAACAAAATATTTCTTTATTATTCTTTATTTATGAATCTCTCTTGTACAGCACAGAGCTACTTATATCGCCCACAAGCTGCAAGTCATCATCATGAGGTTTTAGGATAATGCTATCTAATTACTGCAACAGCATGAGACTGAATCAAAAGACTCTGAGTTATGAGTTGCTGACTCATTGTGACTCTTCAGTTCCTGATAACAACATTCTAAACATTCTAAACTGTTTGACAAACCTGTCCTCTATTCTACATCAGTCTTTCCTCTGAGATCATCATTTTGATGGAACACACCATAGATATATATCCAGGAGTTTTTATTGAGGGCCTTTTTGCACTACTGCGCCATGATCCAGTCCAGATCATGGCACAGCTATCTGCACAATGATGCTGGTCCAGAGCAGTCCCCCACTTGACCCAAAGCTTCAAGGTCGGCCTCCATGGGTACTGAAGAGCTAGGAATGGAGGTTCCTAGTCTTGAATACACCCAGGTAACCTCTTTTGTTGGTGTGTTTGTGAATATTCACATGTGGTTATTTGAATATCCAAAAATTCAGTTAAGCCAAAGCAGTTCCCTACTTATAAACAGGAACAATTCAATTGAACTGTTTATATTTGTGGTTTTTCCTTTCAAACCACTTTTTTCAATAGAAAAAAGGTATTGTTTTTAAACCAGTTCAAAATTGAATGTGAACAACTGAACATTCAATTAAATTAATCAAGCAGGCAGATGTTTGGATAGTGAACCAAACACACAAATTAAGTTTGTGCAGATCTCCACTTGAAATTATTTTATTAAGCTGAAATCAGACTATTATAATTAGAGCATATTTCTACACACTAATTTGAGGATACAGTGCAATGGGACCTATTTCTACGACATCACTATGATGCCCTCTAATTCTGGAAAAAAAGATATAAGAAATAATAATTCTCTGCTCTTGCTTTCCAAACTTTTATGCCCCACCTATGAAACACTCTATAGAATTGAGTCCTAGATCACAGCATTTGGATACATATCCAGTCCAGTCACATAGCCAGAACCCAATGAACACATCCCCACTATACCTTCATGCTACATGACAAGTTAAGAATCATACTGTCAGGTTTACCCCCACCTAAATTGACAAAAGATTTGCTGAATTACACTGCTTCAAGCCTCCCACATTGACAGGAGGCAGTCAGGCCTGACAACCCTTTCCTTCTTGTCTGTTATCTTGAAATCAGTTGCACAGGCTGATGCACAGAATAATGGCTATGGAATATTCGTCAAAGCCTGGCCCATCTTGGTCAGTGAATAAGTCAACAACATGGTCTTTCTGACAGGAATGCAGAGGTGGCCTGCAGGCCCCACCTGCCCAGGAAGCTATACATGGAAATCTAGGCTATGGAGCATTCAGACAGAAAAGAAAACACTTATACTAAAGACATGCCTTACTCTGGATGTAATTAAAAGTTTGCATTTTGCGAGGGATTAAATCATCTGATGCAAGTTAATGGAGAGCCAAACATTTGATGATCAAATATTTCATTTTATATGAATCTATTTTATATGAAAAATTTTATATGAAAAATTACTAAAGGGTAATTTTTTTTAGTATATTCATAAACAAAAAGTACTCATGAGAAGGTTTGTACTAATATTTCCTAGTATATTTACCATTCCTAATTCAGTACGTACTGTCATTTTTGTCCTTTTTTTTCATTTTTAAAGAGTCAGTCTTTTGCATACATAATAATTTTAAGTAAGATCCATGATATTTGAAGAATTTCAAAAAACAAAATAAAAATAAACATTTTTAATAGAAAAAAATCCACAGAAATATTCATCCGTGAATGCAGTAGGGATGTGCACAATTCTTTTTTTTTTTTTTTGCATTCGAATTTGTGTTGAATTGAATATCCAAACATTCAATTTGATTCAAATGTTTAAAATCTGAATGCAACAAAATCCAATTTGAATAGAATACATTTGAAACTATTCATTCGAATGTGATTTGAATATGAAGATACAAATGTTGACAACATTCATATTTGAAGATATGTATGTCAACATCATTAGTATGTGTTATTCGTATCTGTACATATTTCATACGCATCCCGTATCTAATACAAAACATATGGTTATTACTATTCTTTGAAAAAGATCACCAAATAATAAAACATACATTTAACAGATTCTACCACACGATTAGTAATAGCAAAGAATATGAATAATGCGCAAAATCTGATGCTCTAGGGATAATATGAGAAACTTCTGAAATTATTATGGATGAATATACAATATATTCTAAGAACAAAAAGATGGGTAAACAGGTTTACAGAAATATGGGAGCTGATGATGAAAGTGGCAAAATAAATGAGGAATATGTACAAATAAGAATAACTAAATATATATTGTAAATATATGACCAATAATGATATAAATTATATATATAAAAAGTTGTAGTCATTTTAACCATAAACACAGAGCATCATTTACTGTACATTGTTTTTCATGAATGTAGATCTGAATTAAGGCTAATTCTCCTTTCCAGTTGAGAACTAAAATCTGGTGATGATGGAGAAATTAAAGAAGAATCTCTTAAATTCAAGACATTCTAAGAGTAAACTGATCATACTTATTCATAGTTGCTCCTTGTGAACTTGTTTTGAGCCCACTTACGAAATAAATTAGCTTATTTATTGACTGATGGAAATGTGAATCATTCCTTAGAGGCACTATATAGTAATGCATATTTGATGCTCTTCATTTATTAGCCATTAGTGTAGGCAATTTCCATGTCCACATACACAGAGTAGCTTTAGCTTTTTTATTTTTATTTAATTTTAATTTTTTCTTTAGAAAGCCAGCATTCAGGCTTTATCCTGCTCCACTGGAAACTCATGTCAGGCCATTCCCTCCTGTTCCTAGGTATGACTGTGGATGAAAGTACAGTTTGGTGTACTCATTGGCAAGGTGCCAATTGCCACATTGCTCATTCACAAAATACATGATGCAACATTCCTGCACTAGAGTAAAGCTCTGTCTCCAGTAGGGATGTGCACAAATACTTGACACATTTGAAATTATTATAAATCTGTGTGAATTTTGACATTCACAGGCAAATCAAAAGGGACCCACATTCGTAGTCCACAAATGAAATAGATCTTGCCTTCGTGGAAGCTTCATGGAAACTTGGGCTATGGCCAGATTCCTCCCACCCCACCCCCGGCCTCTCCCTCCCACCAGGGTGCACCCTCTTACCTTTCGCCATCACCACACACTCATCATAGGCTCAACTAGGCCAGTTTGGTCTAGCGGTTAGGGACCTGGACTCTTATCTGGGAATACCAGGATTGATTCCGCACTCCTCCATGAAGTCAGCTGGGTGACCTTGGGCTAGTCATGGCTCTTTTCGGAGCTCTCACAACCCCACCTACCTCACTGAGTGTCTGTTGTGGGGAGAAGAACAGGTTTGTCAGCTGCTTTGGGTCCTCTTAAATGGGTGAAAAAAGCAGGGCAGAAAAGCCAACTCTTCTTCTTCTTCTTCTGGAATTATATGCACATCTCCCACTTCCAGGAATCATCATCTTTTGCTGCATGGCTCCTGCATCGCTGCTGCCATTGCTCTGGCAATGCATGCCTTATATGCCCAAATAGGCCTTCTGGAATTGTGTGCCACAGTGATTCTCAGAAGTGGGAGGTATGCATGCAACTCCAGAAGTCCTACCTGGGCCTACAAGACTCATGCAGCAGCCGTGGTGGCAATAGCCGCAGCCGCAGGGGCCGTGCGGCAAAAGGTAAGTGGAAGGAAAAGGAGGCCAGGAATGAGCCATTACTCTCATTTGTATGCTCTCACATTTATTGTGGAGCAACTCTTACCACCACAAATGGAAACACAGAGGCCATGGAAGTTCCTGTGGGTAACTAATATGGTAAGGGGAGATATAACCTAAGACTCACATTTTTGGAAAATCAGATTTATATATTGTACTGTAGAAGCAAGTCTAAATATATTTAATAATCAAATAAATGTCATTATATGTAACTTAAAGAATACAGAAAAGTAACAGAAAATCCTTTCAGCCCTTTCAGAAAATCCTTTTAGACATGGGCCTTTTGATTTACACACTGAGAGCCTAAGGTTTATAATACAAATCAAGGGAAAAACTGTAATTAGCAGAAATGACAAAATTGTGTAGGAAAAGAGTCTTTCATAAAACTTGCAAGATCCTGGATCAAAACCGTTAAACTCTATAAAAAGATTTTATTCCATATTTCCCCTCACAAAACTTGTTTCACCATTAATCTTAAAATTATTACCCAAGTACATTTTATTAATTACACACTCCCTTTTTTTAAGGCCTGAAAAATACTTTAACTTACAAGCTCAGGCTGACAAACTAGTCTTTTATGAAACATTTCAATTTAATTTACCTAGGTTTGTACACTGCTTAGTGCCTTAAATCTTCACCATTCAGTATTATCACTGCAATATATCCTGCACAGTCTAAAACATTATCACCACCTGTCCAAGCTGGCATGAAATAGCTTGCAAGGTTTTTATGTTGATTTTAAGGAATTAGAAGCATTGGGTGTGTTATTTATTCAGAGCTTATCTGCAGCAAAATACAGTGTTTCCCCCATCACTGGAATGAATTGCAAATATCATTTTCAGGATGGGCAACTGGTGTATTCAGCTGTCATCCCTTGTATAAAGCTTTGGGTGGTATGTTAGATCCATTCCGTTAGGGTTTCTCTATAACTGAAAAATACTGACACAAAGTTCCCAGTTTATGATTTAATTTTTGTATAGTCCTTTGCTATTGCAATTGATCTCAAGGAAAAGACAAACTACAACAAAAAGAAGGTCCTGAAAACTTTCTTGATCTTTACAGTTAACTTTGGGGTTGCTGCCATAAAGGTGAGACAAGCCAACAAGCACACTGCACTATTTTTGGCTCAATCTGCACAGCACCATTATTGTGAATCGAGTGTGCATTGACACAGTGTCTGCTTGCTTGACCCTGCACCTTCATTGTTCTGTCAAAATGGAGGAAAAGTACATTTCAATATAATTTAACCAGGTTTGTACACTGCTTAGTGCCTTAAATCTTCACTGTTCAAAAAAGCACGGTGTCTATGTGTATTCCAGACCCTCCCTTCCTCATGCTTCTACACTTGCTGTGAAGGTTTTGTCACAGAAGAGTGAGTTGAAGTGTGTGTTGAAGGAACCCCTGCTTTGAAATGGAAAGTGGGGGAAGACATTATTCCCGTGTGTCAAAGGGCCATGAGGGCTTACCGCATGACTATTTGATGGGTGATGGAAGTTTGCAAACCTCGCCCTGAGTGAATATCACTGTACAGTTGATCATGTGTGGAGGAGAACTTCACACAGCCCACAGGATCAGACGTAGAATGACTTCTGATCTAGAGGGGAGGAGCCTGTTTCTTTCAGCTGTCAAATGAAAGCAAGCAAAGCCCTTGCTTGCACCATTTGACAGAGCACATTTGCCATATTTCTGGCAAGCAAGGTAGGATGGTCCTGCAAGCCTCATCCTTAATATAATCTTATTTATTTGATCATATTTGTGGCCTACAAGCAATTAAAAAAAAAGATTTAGCTGGGAGTATTACTGCCCTACTGTATGCATGTGTGTGCTTATTCATTGATCAAAATACCATTGGGGGCATTTGTGAAAATTTGCAACCTGAGTGACAGGTGGCTTTGGACTATAATTGCACCACAAATGGGGCAGCACAGTCACCATACCACTTCATGTGGGAATGCAGAAGCGAAGATGCTTCACTGGGGTGACCGACAGGAAAATAAAGACATGGCAATACAGTCGGACCTCCGCAGATATTTTGAACACATGGAAATGCACTCAATTACTTATAATTCCTGAGAAATCTCACAGGATTTCACAGGCTTTATGGGAAATCTCACATCATTTCTCATGATATCCTGAGTGTCCCAGGTCTCAGAGAAACTTCAGATAGGCCTAATGGTGCCCATAGATAAGTGAAACCGGATATGGAGGCCCAACTTTATATCATATTTTTAGACCATGCAATATTTGCACTTATTAAATTCTAGGATGCACTGGTGGGATTTTTATTTTTGGTGAAGGAAAGGTATTTTTTATACCAGAAAAACTCCTTCTTGTCTGTATATGTCTTGCTTTTGGCACTGAGTAATGTTGAGCCTCTATCTGACATTGCTAACATCTTCACCAACAGTTATCAGTGATCCAAGTCTGTAAAATGCATTGGCAACAAAACTGCTAAAGCTGCTGGCTGATCTGCCTTCCAAAAACACACTCCGCGTCCACTGAGGCTATCAATACTGTGGACTTTATTGGGTAATTTGTGGTGTTCTTGCAACACTGTTTCATTCGCTCAAAACTAATGGGAGAAAGAGACAGCACATCACAGCTAATTCTGATAGTGGGAAAAGAAGAACCTTTTTGTTCTCAGGACAGGCAGGAAAATTAGCTTTGGCCCCTGTTGACTCTAGTCAGACAGAGAAGTGGAAGCTAAAGCAGCTGGCAGCTTCTGGATGTTGCTCATGCTCTTCTGCACCTTTCCTGCTTCTTCATATTCATAAATTGCGGGGAGGATTTATTCAATAGAATATTCATGCATAGATCCGAATACCCCCACGTCCATGGGGGGGGGGGTATTCAGGTGAAGCCTAATGTTTCCACATTCCATTCAATTTGAACAGAATTTGGAAATTGGTTCTGTGCACACCCCTACAGTACAATGTCATGTTTAAATGGTGTGGTGATGATTATCAACACACATGCTGCAGAACAAGGTTTTGTCTAGAATGGGCACAGATCTTCTAAACATTCACAATTTGGTTGAATTCGATTGAATGTGGACATTCAAATAGAATGTCTACACATTCAAATTTAAACATTCAAACAAATAATTTGAAACATTCCAATGTAGATACGTATGTATTACATACATATCTCTATAAATCTCATACTTATCTGTACACATTTGTGCTGATAATAGGGGACGAAAAAGGGATGCATACAGGATAAAACGGGTTGCGTACAAAATGCGTATAGATACATATAACACATATAAATGTTGTCGACATTCATATCTTCAGATTCAAAGCTAACATTCAAATGAATAGATTTGAATGTATTCGATTCAAATCGGATTTTGTTGTTTTCGGATTCTAAACATTCGAATCAAATATAACGTTTGGATATTTGAATTGATTCAAATTAAAATGCAAAAAAAAATAAAAAATAAAAAATTGTGCACATCCCTAGTTTTGTCATTGATGGATAGAATTTGGAATACAAATATTGCTTTTTCAGTTCCAGGACGTTCTTATTTTCTCCTGAGCTTCCTCAGTTAGTTTTGTACTCCAGCAATAATCTCAACAAGTACATCTATCCTTTTGCCATGATATAGATTGCACAAAATGAATATAGTGCTCCCTGCTATTAGCTAATTTTCCACTGAATTGTTATTATGCTAAAATGTCATTAACCTAAGAATTAATTATTCAGATTTTCTCATTTAAGCCTCAATTTCATTTTTAAAGCTCTTAAAAAAAGAATACTATTTGTAACAAAAATTATTTCCAAACCTAGATAGAAAATGGCTTATTCCCACTGTTCTTGCCTTTTTGCTGGCAGTCTCTGATCCCAGATGCTAAACCCTGGAAAATATTTCTTCCAACAGCGGCATCTGGTACTTTGGCAGGTTCCATAAGCAATTTTGCTTAACAGCTTTAAAGCTACTTCTGGGTCTATTACATGGTTAATCTGATGGGCTGTCTGGTCTGACTTGTCCTCCTGGATGCCATATGCCAGTAGCTAGAGATATAGTGAACTGTTTGTCTATTACGCTTGCAATAAAAAGCCAACAAAAAAAGCTGCTAAAATTCTTTACACTAATGTCATTTCCCAATTAGATTCCCAGTGACCTCCCGTAAAAATAATGCCAACAGCCTACCTGGAATTGATCAGAGCCAGTGACATGCAGGGGAACTGCAAGGTTTATCATGCAAGTTTGCTTATGATGAGGAAGGGAAGCTCTGTCATATGTATGTTAACAAAATCAAAGATTATGAGCACAAGGGTGACATTATTATCTTTTATATTCCCTGTTCTCTCTATAATTAATGGTTCCCATGTAAGTCAATATTCAGGTGCCAACTTTAATCAATGGCTTATTCTTATTGCACTGGGAAGAGGTGACTGGGTAGTAGATTACTCCCATGGTCTCAAATGGCTTCAGCAAGGAACTTGATGGCTCCATTGACATAGCTGAGGGTAAGACAGTTTTGTCTTGTGGTCAGAGTGTCAGAGTCTTATCTGGTAGTCTACCAGATTGATTCTGCACTCCTCCATGAAGCCAGCTGGGTGACCTTGGGCTAGTCACACCTCTCTTTCTGAGCTCTCACAGCCCTACCTACCTCACAGGATGTCTGTTGTGGGGAGAAGAAGTTTTGTGAGTGGCTTTCAGTCCCCTTAAGAGTGATAAAAGAGAGGTATAAAACCCAACTCTACCGAATCGAATGTGGGAACTGAGCTTCACGAACACTCTGAGTATGCTGAGGCCAATTGTATGAAAGAACTAGGTTGGGAAGTGATCCTGTCATAATTTCAAGCTTATTTCATTTGATGTCTGGGCAGTTATTTTGTTGTTACTGCTTTTGTATCCTTTTGATCAAGATAGCAACAAAACCCAACCAAATGGGGCAGGCTGTATCTCCACTTACCCCATCCAGGATTCTGCGAAATAATCTCAAGCATAATATACACACATTATGTGGTACAATGCAATCACCAAGTAGGTAACCAAGGGCAAAGGTATGAAATCACAGCCTTTAGAAAAGTATTCTCACCCCTGCTATTCTGGACATCCACATCACTAAATGTGGATACCATGAAGCACCCAGTGATGTGATGAGAAGGATATTTCTGAGGAGGCACCTGTCCGTAGGTATGTCCCACATGACTATTGAAGCCTTAGTTAGACCAAAGATGCAAATTTTGGAAAGAATATCTGAAAGAAAATCTTTGCTATTCCACATTACTGAATAAATTATTTTAACTTCATTTTTAAAATGTTTCATCTTTTTGTTGTGCACCATATTTCTGCACCACATGTGGCTCCATGCTTTCTAAAATGCTTCATAAAATAGTATAATAATTAGGAATTAATTCTTCTGTTACAAATCAAAAGAACTGTGAACAAATAAATACCGTAAGCACATGGCTTTCTACATCAATGAATGCATATTAATATTCTACATAAATGCATTCAGCACCTCATTAAATACCAGTATCAATACACAGGTGTGAATCTATACCCAGAATCCAATCTCCACAATAGGAAATTTATTATCAAATTAGTGAAGCCTGGAGTGATAAACAAATATGAGATAAATAAATAAATACCCAAGTAAGTGTTTATAACCTCATAGAAGTAGCAAGCAAGAACAAGCAATGGAACATATGGGGTGTTTTTCTACTGTCACTAAAAGTACCCATTAAGTACCCATTAATGGGTATGTAATGGCATTTTTGTACCCATTAATGGGTACTTAATGGGTACTTCTAGTGACAGTAGAAAAACACCCATGGTTGCCTGGGGTTGATTAACGTAGTCAGAACTACATGCCTATATGCTTATGTGCTCAAAGTTCAGTTTGCACAAGTGATGGGAAACTTATTGTGCTTGCCAAGACTATGGAAGGTATCAAACAAGAGGGTGGGAGGGAAGGAGGGATGGCATATATTCTGCACCTGTCCTCATTGTACCAGAAAGAATGGGATGTCCTATTTCAGAACAATCAAGCCTTCCCACAGGGCCAACTCCAATCAGGCAGTCTATTCTGCCACAGAACTACAGCTGTACTGGGCTAGAAAGTCATGTTGGGCATGCTAGCCCAATTCATGCTTTGTCCAAAGTGAATGCTGTGTGACTGGGGAGGTGGGGTCTGCTGTAGTCCACACTAGTGTAAGGACAGCAGGCCTTTATTCTGGGAGAAATTTATTCCATAATAAGGATCAATGAGTAAATGGGCCAAAAAGACTAGGATAATGCTATTTTAAGTATGAGAAGTTTCTGAGGACAAGTCAAGATGGTGCCCAATTTGTTGATGGATGTTGGATCCAAGCCTACGGTACCTAAGGTCTATGACACCTAACAACTATAACATACTCAAGGAAATTTCTCACTATAGCAACTTCTCTGAGCTTTAAGACTAGCAGGGAAGGTTCCTCTTGCCTCTTGAATAGTAGAAATGTTTCATCTGGCGACACAGAAAACTACCTGCTTCAGTCTATTTCTGGACTGATTTCTCATTAAAAGTATATCTGACAGTAACTCTGTAGAGTTCTACATGCCATAAAAAAGGGGCTTCCAGTGTGGCCAGGCCAATATTGTGTGGGGTGTTGCTTTAAGTAAAATACTGTGAGTAATGAATAGATTTGAAAATTAGACTTGATGTGTTAAAATGTATCATAATTAGTGGTTGACACAATGGATGTTGACCTAATTAGGTCTATGTGTTTTCTTTGTCATAATTCACCCTGTGATCAATTTAAAGCAAGGTGGCATGAAAATCAAAGGAATAAATGAACTATAAATAAATGATTGGATCTATTAGTAAAATGTATATTGAAATCTTTACTTACAATAGATAGATAGATAGATAGATAGATAGATAGATAGATAGATAGATAGATAGATAGATAGATAGATAGATAGATAGATAGATAGATAGATAGATAGATAGATGTAGACTGATAATGAAATGCAAACATATACTGATTTCAAATGAGAATGTAACCTGGCACATATGCACTGCTTTTTCTGTAAGTTTATATCTTTCTCTCTTGAGTTTCTATGCATTTGGCACTATTTGTGTTTGCATTTCTATGTGACATTCGATTGGCCAGAGTCAGAGCAGGCAAAATGCCATGCTCTAAAATGCAGTTGTTTCTCTTCCCTATCATCATTTGGTGGGACCTCCAAGAGGAAACAGGATAAATAACTCTGATACTTCTGTTGGCTAATGTGGCATTGGAAGTGGCATCTAGCTGTTTGGGTGCCCAGCATTGGTGCATCGCACACGTTTCCCATCCCTGGGATGGGAAGGGAAGTGTGAAATCGCCTCATGTTCTGTTGTACAAGAAATAGCCTCAGGAGTTTACTTGGTGGATATGGAGACATGCAATCCCTGTGTCCTTTAAACACATATGGTGCCATTAAGGCACTGTCTGGATCTTGACTAACAAGCAAATGTAAAGTGACCAAGGCTGTGTTCACAGAAAAGTTTTAATCCATTTTCAGTCCACTTTCAGAGCAGAAGAACACATCAGCAAAGTTATCTGTCATTTTCTTTCCACATTACCTAACCCAAAAGAGGATTTTCAGAATTATATAAAACCAAAAGCAAATAGCTTGCCACTTTGCCCGTGGGTTACCTCACTCTGAAAGTGGTCTGAAGCTGGATTAAAATTTAGGTGTGAATGCAGCACAAGTCTTACATTTTGCCTTGTCAATGTAAAGTGGGATTCGACAAGACCTGAGATGTTTTCGCACCAAGGCAAAGACGCCTCGGAACGCTTCCCCCCAAATGGGTTGAGAACACTTTCCCGTTCGCACGAGGGCAGGTAAGGAATGCTTTGAGAGTGGTTCCCTTACCTGCCAGTGTGAATGGGAAAGTGTTCCCAACCCGTTCGGGGAGCAAGACCCTCTCTCGTGCTGCTCCCATTGGCTCCTAGTGACCCAGTGTGGGCAGCCCGGTTGCCTTTCCCTGCGTTCCTGCTTGCTTCCGAACCCCAGATTGGGCTCCGGGGGTGGGCAGGAACGCCAGCCAAAAGCCCCCAACCCATCTCCAGGGTCGCGCATGCGTGTGAATGGGGCTTACCTTCTCCTGCCGGCCCGATTCTGTGTAAACTAGGCCGGGCTGTTCTGAGGATGCTCAAGGGGGCGGCCCCTCATTGGCTGGGAACCCGCCTGGTTTCAACTGGCCATCTGAGCATGTGCGAGTGCCCAGCCAATGAGGGGCCGCCCCCTCGAGGCTGCTCAGAACAGCCTGGCCTAGTCTACACAGAATCGGGCCGGCAGGAGAAGGTAAGCCCCATTCACATGCATGCACAACCCTGGGGATGGGTTGGGGGCTTTTGGTGTTCCTGCCCACCCCCAGAGTCCGATCTGGGGTTCAGAAATGAACAGGAACCCAGGGAAAGAAGGCACCCGGGCTGCCCACACTGGGTCCATAGGAGCCAATGGGAGCAGCCCAGAGGAGGGGCCGAGCTGTCACAGAGAGAGACTGTGCAAATGCTTTCTCTCTGAGACAGTTTGGAACGTGCGGAGATGGTTTCAGAGCTCTTTTTAGTGCTCTGAAACTCAAACGCATGGAGGGCAAGTTGGGACACAGCCTGGAATGGATCCCGCTGCCCTCAAGAGCGAATGCTGCGTCCCAATGTGCTCTCCATGCATTCGAAAACCCCGTGTGCGAAAAGGCCTTTGAAGTCTGAGAAGACCTTTGCTTTGAATAATATACCTTTTGGTCCAGGACTGCCTGGAGGTTGTAACAGTAGCCTAATAAATCTTTTTCTGCATGCATAGCAACGGTGATGTTATAAGTAGTGCCTAGTACTGATCCTAACATGAGAAAATGCCTTCTGATTAAAGATTCAAATCCAGCACTAGATTTTACTCCTCCCCCTTCATAATCAAGTCCAATCAAAATTATTTTAAAAATCTTCATTTCTGGCTGAGCTTTTTTTTTTTGCCTCCCACAAAATATTGCATTAATTTAATTACTGCATAGAAGCACTATGATTTACAATCTTATATTAGAAGTGCAGGTTTTTAACATACAAGTTCTTAAATTTACAAGTCTGCAAGCATAATTTAGATGGACATTTACTTTCACTAATGGGATTCTGAGGTCAAGCGAAGGACTGTTTGATGGACATCACAGCATAATTTTAATTTCATACTACACTGAGAAGTGCAGATTATACAGCATTTGCTACCAACCCAAATATAGAATGTAAAACCTTTTTTTAGTATTTTTAAATTCAGAAGAAGATAAGAGAACCCCTGCTGGATCAGGAAACAACCCAGCTAGTCCAGGATCCTGTCTCACACAATGGACCAATAGTTACTAAGCATCTCAAGCCAAAGATGAAGGCAAAAAACTAACCTACTTTTGAATTGCAGCAAATGGCCTTTAGAGGCATCCTGTCTGTTCCCCCAACCCAGAGGCAGTACTTAGGCATCTATTTTAGGATACACCTATCCTCTCCATGAAGTTGTCCAAACCTTTCTTAAAGCTATCCAGTCTGGTTGCTGTCACCAGTTCTTCTGGCAGTAAATCTCTGGATGAAAAAAACAAAACAAAACCAAAACAAAACCTTGCCCTTATTAGTCCTAACTCTCCTGCCCATCAGCTTTGTAGAGTGCTCCCTGGTTCTAGTGCTGTGTGACAAAGAACACAATTTAATTTTATCTAGTCACCTTTTCCACATCATGCATCTGGGAAAGCTGCCAGCACCCACACAAGCACACAGCTGATAAGAGACAGCTGACTTGCCTAGGCAGCTCCTTCAGAAACACAGTCAAACGAGGTCCACAGAGAAGTAGTCAGGATACAGTTCAAAGTCCAGGGTTTACGAGAGCAATCCAACAGTCCGGTCCGAGGTCAAGGTAGCCAAGTATTCAAGGTCTAGTTGTCAGATACAGCAGCCTTCTCTAAAGGAAAACCAATAGTTTCTGACAAAGAGCTTGGGCATCTGCCTGGGGTTTTATCTTTACAGATTCAGTTCACAGCTGTAGGTTATCTGCGTGTCTCTCTGCAAGTCTTTTTGATCGTCTTAACCCTTCCTTCTCTGCTCTCCTTTGCTTAAAGCTAGGGATCTCTGGGCTCTGCTGTTCCATGTCTCCCACATCCTGCACTTCTGCTGTGGTAAGGCTGGGCTGCTGAACCCCAGGCTCCAATGGGGCTGGGGGGTCAGAACTGGGTCCTGGCACCACCTCAGGTTCCTCCTGTATCTGAGGAAGTGAGTCCTCCTCATCCTCCTCATCCTCATCCTGGCTGACCATGACACCATGCATGATTTATGTAGTTCAATCAGGTCACCTCTTAAATCCTGTCTTTTGAGGCTAAAGAGGTCTAGGGTGTTTTTCCACTGTCACTAGAAGTACCCATTAAGTACCCATAAATGGGTACAAAAATGTCATTTAGTACCCATTAATGGGTATTTAATGGGTACTTCTAGTGACAGTGGAAAAATACCCCTAGATTAATTTTGAAAGGGAGGTGTTCCAGGCCTGTTGAGCAGTCTGGTGCCTTTTTATTCAACTTTTCCTGTTCTACCATATCCTTTCTGAGGAATGGTGACCAGAATTGTACACAATATTCAAAATACGATATCAGCATAGATGAATAAAGAAGCACAATGACACAGGCTGACTTATTTTCTATTCCCTTTACTCCAAGCATTTCATTTGCTTTTCTCACTGCTGCTGTGTACTGAGCCAACAACACCAACAACAGCTGTCCACCAGAAATCCAAGATTTTCTGCTCAGTCACAGAATGTTCAGCTTCCATCAGTTTACAGATGTAATTGGGGTGCTTTGTCCCAATATGTCCAAACCTACTTTTCACTTACTAACATTGACATGTAATTGCCACTTGGTTGCCCATTCACCCATGTCAAAAGTTCCCTGTGGAGCTCTTGCAATCACTTCCAGTTTTTACTACTCTGCATAATTTTAGCGTCATCAACAAACTTTACTATTTCATTCCTTATCTCTACTTCTAGATCATTTATGGATAAATTAAAAATCACTTGCTCCAATACTGAATCTTATTAGGTCATTTATTAGTACTCTGTGTTTCCTGTCCTTTAGCCAGTAACCAAACCAGAGTTCAAACAAAAGGGCTCACCATCTTCTTATCTTTAAACAGACATGTCAGGGGATGATTCTAAAAATATTTGTATGAAAGTGCATATTGTATCAATACATCATGACCTGTCTCCATAATGGCATTAGGCTTGCTTTATTTATTTATTTATTTATTTATTTATTTATTTATTTATTTATTTATTTATTTATTTATTTATTTATTTATTTATTTATTTATTTATTTATTTATTTATTTATTTATTTATTTAAGAATTTATATCCCACCCTTCTCCAAACAGTTCCAGAGCAGGTCGCAGCAACAACAATAATACATGCATACATCAAAATAGTCTTAAAACATTACTGGAATTTATAATCCCATAATAACTGTTGGGGATTCAAAAATGATAAACAATATAAAGATAAGAATTTATTCTATACATTATCAAGCAATTAATTTTTAGCACTGTGCCTTCATTCTCTACTTTTGCTATACATGGAGGGTTTTTTTGTGTGTGTGTATGTAGGAAATGCTTTTGTTTCATGTATTTATCACAGCAATTTAACGCCAAAGAAAGGTTACAGATTATTGTCTCTGTGTTATTTCACTAGTGTATACCTTTGTAAAACATGAATTTGACTGAATTTCAGACATAGTTTTTATTATTACTATTTCTGAATTGAAAGACCACCAATGGATAGGTCAACTCTCATGATGGTTGTCAGGATTTTTGAACAGGTTGTACTCATAAAGGCAGCTACAACATCAAAAGAATCTTACAGATTGTTGAAACTTCTAAGACCTTAATGTCCTTGGCCTTCTTATGGCTTCCAGGAGACATAAATGTGGCTTGGGGATTGGGACAGAAACCTAGGATGTGCAGATCTTCAGCTGTCAATTAGAGAACATCACTGAATCTGTAGCAAACACACCAAGGGCATGTTTGTCTGAAAAAGAAAGGATTAAAATAGACAGTCCCCAATGAGTTATAAGAGATAAGGTAAATCATGACACTTCAGGTTCCAAATCCTGTCCCTCTGTAATGTGATTATATCTGAAGTCATGGAATTTCTTTATGCTCCAGTAATCAACAACAAAAAAAAATCCCTTGGAAAATACCTTGTTAATAAACTAGTATTTATAGTGACATTTTGCATTCATTTCTTTGGTGAAGCAGAACCATATGGCAATAGCCAGATGCAGAAGAGAAGATGTTCATAATTTATCATCCCATCTTTCTATCAATCATTTTTGGTCTTTCTGGGGTACCATTAAGCACATGAAACTACTAAAAAGTGAGAACAATTTTAGAAAGTAAATGCTGTTAATCACTTATTGGTTTTGATTCTTCGATATCAGTTTCATAGAATAAAACTGCTATAATCCGAGGGGATATATACTTTTTAAAATGCATGTTATGAACAGAAGTAATTGTTAGAGAGAAAAAATAATGAAAAAGGTATCCAGCTGATCTCATAACAGTCTGGTAGCAAAGTGCAAACTAATTTCATAGGTAGGTTAGGTTGCCTTATCTTTTCTCCTTGCAAAAACAAGATCAAGATCAGCTCATTAACTTGCTAAATAAGTTGAAGGTTGAGATTCCCCCCCCCCATTAATAGAGAATTCTGACAAGAATCATACTTTAATGTGCATTGAAAGTGGTAGACGGCATGCTTTTTAAACCACTTTAATTAATCTTGTATGTTTTAAAGTTGATTTTTAAACTTTTGCTTGAAAGATTAAATTTATTTCAACTAGATGAGAGAAAGTTATGCATGAACAACCACTTTGTGATAAATTAGGTTCTTTTAAGCAAAGCATCTGACTCAGATAGCCGCAATACAATCTTATGAATTATGGAAGTTCTCAAAGACATAAATATATCAAGATTAATTTAAGGCCTTTGAATTCAACTATTATAGATTTGATTTCAGGAAGTCTCAATTAAATGCATTAGATGGAAGGGAAAGTTCTAAATTCATGGAAGATAAAACTGTTTTCTTCCTGTGTTTTTGATTATGTTTTTAGTTTACCCTAAAATATTTTGTTGGAGAAGATACTACATTAGTCATTTGTGTAAATTAATTCCCAAATAAAATTGTTTCAGAGTTCAGAAATGTCCATCAGTTAGATATTTGAAACCTATTAAAAATATGGGGGGTTGAACTACTGCTAATGATTCCCGGCTTGACTGCTTGAGAAAACCCTGGCATGGTTGTAGAACAAGTGTGGAGAGGAGGCAGAGGTGCAATGGAAAACACATTTACTGCTTTAAATATAAATTCTGCTGCACCAGTTACCACTCTGCCCCTTCTCAAAGACCTTGTACTACTCAGAGGTCATTTGAAATACATCTGTGATAGGTTTTGCATATTCCTGTTTGATATGTAGAAATATAGAAACAAATCTTAAGTAGTTCTGGTTTGGGGCACAGTAGCACAGAATGAATGGATGGATGGATGGATGGATGGATGGATGGATGGATGGATGGATGGATGGATGGATGGATGGATGGATGGATGGATGGATAAAATGTATTTATTTCAAATCAAACTGCTCATGTGACATTACTTCCAATAACTCAGTGCACACATAGTTTTCCACGTCAGATGTACGCACTGACAAAACTGGGAGTACAACTGTCATCTCTATATACCAAGCATGCCTATCCAAAATCCTAACATCTGTTAAAAAAAAATGACAGCATGCATAATAATGGGGGGGGGGAACTGCCAATTCAAACTTTCATTGTGAGTTTCTGAACTGCATTTAAGCCCATGCACAGCACCAAAACATAGTCTGATAAGACAAAGGTAAGGCTTCCAGTCACAGCTTTAACTTGTCCCTACTGATCTCTGCCTTTAGTAAGCTTGCTGTCACTGGTTTAATCTAACTAAAATATCTTCGAGATGGACTTGGACATATCTTGATGAAAAAGTAGAAGAAGGAGTTTTCAATGTATCTCTTCACAAATTAAGACTGAATAATTTAGAGGATGGAATTTGCAGAAATGGGCAAATTAACCAATCTGATAAGAGACTCATTGATGGAAAGAATCCTAAAAAATTGACAGTGCTTTATTGATTACTTAGGGCAGCAAGAAAATGACTTACTAACTGCACTTTTCACAGATTAACAAAAAGTAAAACAATGTTTAAAAAAGGAGGGGGAAAACTTTTGGGAAGCAGAAGATTAGAATTACAATGAAACAACAAGAAGGAGGTAACCAGTATCTGAACCAGCGCCTGGGTTGTTTTGACTGACAAAAATCTTCTGATCCTGTGGATGTGGAACAGATGGAGATTGCGGACTTTGGCTGTTGATTTGATAAAGGATTATAGGCTGTATCCAGATTAGTGGAATGAAACAGGGTAGGAAAAAGCACAGCTTACCTGCTGCAAAGCCACGACTTGCAGTCTGGGCTCCAGCAGCCTCCCCATAGCTTCCCCACAGAAAGCTGTGAGACTTTCGTGGTGCACACAGTGAGGTGCCTGTCACATAGGATGGGGCAGCCAATGGGAGCTGAGCTGCTGGCTCAGCTCTTGTTTGCTGTTCTCTCCATCCTGTCCAGACTGGCGGGAAACTATGAATTTACCTGATAATGAGGAGCGAATGTTCATCGTTTTGCAGTAGATAAATTTGCAGTAGCAGTGGCATAAATTGCCGCCACTATGAAGTATTGGGCATCAGGTGTGATGCCCATGCCCCAACTACGCATTGGAATGTGCAGTATTGGTAAAATCTGGACACAGCTGTAGAGTTGCATTCAGTAGTAGATCAGCCCTTGGATCTATACAGTTTCTGTTTGCAAGACTTTGGTATAACATAGAAATCCAGTTGCGGCCTCCCACAATTTCCCTGCTCCCATTTGTTTGCTGCAGTAGTTTTCCTGCCAAAACTCTGAAGTCAAACAACAGTCTTGTAGCATGCTGGGAACCTTTCCTTCTTTAAGAAGCTAATTTGTCATTTCTACTGCTAACATGAGGAAGGTGTTTCAACTGATCTGTGACAGAGAACATTATGAACACGGCTTTGCTTGGATCATTCCTTCGTGCTGCCTTAGAATAGACTGAGTGGAATGCATGGAGTGTGGAATGAAATGGAGCTGGGTCAATAGTGTGTGTCTTTGTGCATCATGAGTGCCTGCTAGTAGGGATTGTGTCCTTTTTATTGCAGATTCCCTTTCTCTACTGACTTCCACTGAGAAGCCAATTCTCCATTAAAGTCAATGTAATTGCTAGGCATGTTGATCAATTTAATCCTAATCAATGATCAATGTAAGTCAGTGAAACCTTCAACAGCAGTTCTCCTCTAATTCAACAATGAGTCAAGCATTGGACAGCACCAAACCTGGACATGATCAACATATATTGGCTAACACTACGCAAGTTGATACTGATCATCAAAGAACCCCTCAGTGAAACAGCACAAGTCCTGTAAGGTGCAGAAGGAGTAACACAAGAACAATATAGGTTGATAGCAGGAAAGCCTACAACTCAGTGCCACAGTCATGGATCCTCAGATACCCTGTGTTATTCAAGGTTAATCAAGTACTAAGAACTCAATGGGTAAGTGGAGGATAACATAGGTGGCCATAAAGAAAGGCATATACCAATGTGAACCACTATCCCTATTACTGTCCAACAGGGCTGAATCCCTTCAATCAAATCATTGCACAAAGTAGATTGGATATAGGTAGTTCCAAGAATGAAGATCAAGCGTAAGGGGTTCATGCTTAAGAAGAACAGTAATGAATATATGACTATATATATGCACATATGTGTGTGTGTGCATGTCAGTTCATTTTTAGAATTCAAATAAACAGTAGAATGTTTGAAGAGAAACAGTAAATATTGTGCTCTACTGACTAGCTGAATGATACCTGAACTATTTACTGAAATGTGTCAAAAGAGCAAGCAAGGGGGAAAAAAGCTTTGTAGGTCAATGGAGTCTTTTTTCACACGAAGAATCAAAATAATGATCCTGGTCTTTTCTAGAAGGCATTTCAAACATCACTGTATTTAACATGAGAAATGATGTAGAAGTTTCCATTGTTTTTACACTCACTGCTACACACTTTGGCCATGGTTACACTTTACCATTTTAATTTGTGTCAGGAAGGCAGTTGAATTCAAGCTGTTTTCTGCCTGGAATGCTCTGGTCACACCATCCTGCAGTTGTCACTCACTGGTGTTCTGCTGAAGCGTGGGTGGAAGAAGTGCTCTGCTTGAGGTGGAGGCTTTGTGGTAGGGTAAGGAGGGGCAGGAGGAGAGGTGGGGGCAGGAGGAGGGAGATTGTGGCAGGGTGGTGCAGCTGCAATAGGACAAAAGAAAATCAGGGCAAGAGGGAAGGGTGTGGAAGAAGAAGAGTTGGCTTTTCTACCCCGCTTCGGAGACAGATACCATGGGCAACAGGACAGAGAAAGAAGTCAGGACAAGAGGAAGGGGGCATGGAGATGGAGATCGGAGGGAGCAGAGATGAAGTCACAGGAAGGGGGAGGGGCAAGAAGAGGAGCTGAGGTTTGTCAAGATATCAACTTCTGGGTAGCAGCAGAAGAAAAGGGATTAAAAGCTTGGTGCTGTGTTGGCCCAAAGGAAGGAAAACCCAAACAGAGGGAGGAAAATCCACACACACACACACAAAATTGGCATAGCATTTAAAGATGTAACCAATAGGGCAACATCTAATTTGGGCTGCAGAAAGATTAAAGTAAGGTGCAACCATGGCCTTTGTGAACTATTATTTATTTATTTATTTATTTATTTATTTATTTATTTATTTATTTATTTATTTATTTATTTATTTATTTATTTATTTATTTATTTCCCTTTTTTCTGAAGAACCCCTGGCAATATATTTATTATTAGATTTTTATTAACTTACTTATTTTTATTTTTAGATTTAGATTTAGATTTATACCCCACATCATTGTCTAAAGGCCTTGGAACAGCTTATACATTTAAACATAAACAGATAATAAGTAAAACATACAAACATATTAAAACACCCATAAAAATTAATATTAAAATCAACAAGTCAACTCCAATAAATTTAAAACCAGTATACTTATAGATAAAACAGGAAAAAGTTAGGAGCAGGAAAAGGAATTTCAGAAGAGACAGGTTTTTAAAGTTCTCCAAAATGATACGAGGGCTGGTCCTGTCCTTTTTGATAATGGAAAGGCATTGTTTATATATACAACAAAGACAAACAGACAGAAGCTCTGCCTCTAGTACACTAGGTAATTCTACATCTGTGAACATTGGCTGGGAACACCTGGAAGCTGGAACGAAGAGCATTAGGTCTCAGTAAGGAGAATAAAAAAGTACCAATGCTCTGTCAAGAGTGCAATACTGAGGAGGATGACACATTTGTGTTGAAATGTTTACTGCTTTTATCTGGTGTTTTATGAAGAGCACACAATAAAAAGGTCTTTAAAAGGTTTTTAAAATGCAAAATGTACACTTCATCCCTTTTATTTTGTGCAATTTTGTTATTTATAACAACAAGCCAATTTATCTCTCATACATTTTTGAAGCTTGAAATGTTAAACACAAAAGAGAAAACAATGAAATAAGAACATGCTCATAAAAGTAGTGTTAGGACAATGGCCAAGAAGGATGATGATAATATTGTTCAGAAAATATAGCATAGAAACTCCATGGTGATAAAAATACAATGATGTACGAAATGATTATCAATTTAGGGTGTTTTTCCACTGTCACTAAAAATGCCATCATATACCCATTAATGGGTACTTAATGGGTACTTTTAGTGACAGTGGAAAAACACCCTTTTTACTGGGTTACCAAAATTTTCAATGTCATCCCTGTTAAACAACTTGTGGGATACAGAAGCATAGTTGCTTTGGACAAAATGCAACAATGTCCATTTTGGATATTTTCAATTTGAAAAATAAACTTGTTTTGCTGCTACTGTCCCTGGCTGGAGGCACCCTTGCTCTTTAAATAGGATTTAAATAGTGTTAAATTCAAACTGTTCACTTTTTGACCCTGGTTTGGTTTGGTTTGATTCAAACTGAACTGCACCTTAGAAACTGCACATCTCTTCAATCTTTATTTTGTGTTCATTATCCCAAGGAAACAGAAAGCTATTGTTTTATTTCAAACTAGTGTTGGTCTTTACCCCTTTCTCCATTTACCTCAGGTTACCTCAGAACAGTGGGTCTGGAATAACGGGGCCCACTGATCGAGATCACGTTGAATCATGAACTGGATCAGCACCATCTGCGCTGATGGCACTATTTTGGCTCATGCTTCCTTGAGGCTGCAAAGCTCATACAAGCTTTGCAGTCGCCCTCTTCCCGCTACTCCCAATGTCTAGGAACAGGGATGTGCACAAATATTTGTAACATTCATTATTCATATGAATTAACACAAATTCACACAGTCATATACAAATTAAATGTTATGACATTCATACATTGACATTCATACAAATATGAATGTTTTGGAACATTCGTACGAAGCTTCGGAACATTCGTGAAACAGGGAGTTGGGAAAGCGGCTGCACCAGTCACATCTCCAATGGATTCAGAGTGAATTCAACATGGCTTGAGAGTGGATTCAAAGTGGATTCAGAGTAGATTTGATGCTTTCAGAGTAGATATGTCACAGGATACATATCAGATATGTATGGATAAGTATTGGATACATATCCAATATGTATCTGATACGTATGCATTTGTATTGGATATTCTTACAAATTCGTACAAATACATTCGTATCAAATGAATTCTAGCACATTTGAAGGGAATCTATTGATTCAATACAATTCAAATGCTACCACCACCACCAATTCATATACATTCCTATCTAGGCACCAGATTTCCTAGCTTCAGTCAGAGGCATTTTTTCTGCATGCCTCCCTTGTTCTGGAACAATAAAATGGGTCTACCAGATAACTGGATTAAGGACCTTTTAATCTGGATCTGGCTTTGTCTAGTGCAGATGGAGCTGGACAAGCAGGGTAAATGCAGAAAGGGCCTTTGTCTGAAGCTAAGAACATGACAGCACCTAATCCATTCTGTATCCAGAAGGTAATTAATCTGGCAGTTCCGAATCTTACTCCAATTGTTTATATGGTGTCTGAGAACAGCTGAAGAAAGATAGATTATGTATACATAGTTCTGTATGGCTCACAGGACTGTGGATCTAAGTTCTTAAAGAGATGGGAGTCCTAGGCCACCTTGCCTGTCTCCTAAGAAATCTGTATGTGGGTGAGTAAGCAACTGTTGGAACTGTCATAACTGAACATGAAGCAACTAATGGGTTCAAGGTTGGGAAAGGAATATAACAAGGATGCATATTATCACCCTGTTTATTTAACTTATATGCAGACATAAGTCAAAGCTAATTTCTTTTTTTCCTCTAGAGACAACTATATATCTCTGACAAAGACTGATTGTGTTATGGTGGACCAATGGTTTAGTAATATACTTGATGTGTGAAATGTATTGCTAATGTAGCTAATCTACCAGGAGCATCTTTGCATCGATATAAAAGGGACTGTGCAAAACTGGGCAGTTATGAAATTCCCATTACTCAAAAGGAAATCCTGGAGGATTGTGGTAGTTCAGTAAAAATGTCAGTTCCTTAAAACCTGTCTAATGAATCATGTAATACGATTATCATAGTAAATCTTCTTGCATTGTATAGCTCTGACAGAGGAATGTATTGTTGGAATTAATCAATATACTTATCAAAAGAGATTTTTTTTAAAAAATCCTTTTATTGATGAAACACTGCATTTTAGTAATATTAAAGAAATCCACTTTGAAACAAGGGGTGCTTCCGCACTTACTGGGTTAAATCCGGATCTACTACATCCGGATTTAGTAAATCCGGTTTCCAGTAGACCCGGATTTACTAACCCCGGTTTGCTGTAGTTCCAGATTTAGTAAATCCGGATGAAGGTAGATCCATATCTATTAAATACGGATCTACCAACACCCCTTCTGTCCGCACATGCGGTGGAAGGAAGCTTTAGATCCGGATTTGAGGAGGGCGCTGTGCGGATGCACAGCACCCACCTCAAATCTGTGCTCCGAAGGCCCTCCCCCGGCCCACCATGATTGGCTCCGGTGGAGCCAAGCATGGCGAGCCAGGGGACTTCAATTTCTCAGCTCGCCCTCACCCCAGAGGTGGCAGATCGCCACTCCTGGGGCGAGGGGGAATTCCCCAAACCTCTCCCTAGCCCACCAGGAGGAGAGCGCGAGCAATCCCCTCCTTACCTCTTTGCTGTTGCCCCGATTCTGGATTAGGTAAATGGGCTATATAATCTAGAAGGCTGTTCTCTTAGTGATTAAACAGATTACTATAGAAAGCTATTTTCTCTTTTTCTTTACCACCAATATTTACCATTTCCAATTCTGCTTATGTTTCCATTTTCATGCAGGTCCAATTACCTGTGTCTAGTTAGTCAGCAGAACATTTTTTAAAAAAACACTCAAATCACAATTCTACATGAATTTAAAAGTTGATAGAAATTTATATTATTATTATTATCTAGCTTAACTAGAAGGCTACAACTGAACAAAAATCCATAATACAGGATTTTCATTGGGCCACCTACTGTATTTTAGAGCAGGGTTATCAGAACATTAAGAAAGAAATCTGTCCCCATTTTATTATTTTTAACTCTAACTTTGGCCTTTTCTGCACTTACTGTTTGGTAATCCAGATCAGAGGGTCCCACTGATTCAGATTATGTGGAAGCTGACTGATCCTGATTACTTGGAAGCATGGGCCAGATCAGCATCGTCTGCACTGATGGAACTGATCCAGCCCATCCCTCCCTGCAGCCGCAAAGCTTACACAAGCTTTGCAGCCACTCACCCCCTCACCTCTGAAGACTAGGAATGATAATTGCTAAAAGCACCCTGCAGTAATTCCAGATCATGGAGGCATGCCATATATGTGTCTCCCATGTTCCAGAACATAGCCTTTGGTCCAATTGTAGGCTTGATGAAATGATAACAGTCAGACCAGTGGAGGCACAGCCTCTTTGATGCACATTAACATGCAGATCAGCTTCTTAATTCAAATCACTAGTGAGTACAGAAAGGGACTTCATTATATTTATAAATTCACTACCACTAAATATCAGAGCTTGCTTTCATTCCTCATCTTCATTGTTGTAAAAAGGCAGATTCCATTGGGTACTTGCCAATTCAAGACTATCACACATGGTCTTCTTGATTTATAACTAGTTTCAGGATTTATCAAATGAGTTTAATTATTTTATTTATTTATTTGTATTTCTATCCTGCCCTATACCTGAAGATCTCAGGGTGGGTAACAACAATTAAAATCAGATATATATTAAAACAACACTATATATTAAAACAGTAACAGTGTCTGTGAAGTGGGAAGAAACAGTATATTTCCATTTAACCAAAGGCCAGGGCAAATGGGCCTTCCGAAACATATACGGTGAAGAAGCCTGATGCACCTCAAGGGGGATACTATTCCATAGTCTACAGGCCATCACTGAGAATGCCTTCTCCCAGGTGCCCACCTCTTTTACTACTGAGAGTGGTGGGACAACCAGGAGGACCTCCCCTCCAGATCTTAAGGCACAGGCAGGTTGATAAGGCATTCTTTAAGAAATTTGGGCCCCAAGTCATTTAGGGCCTTATAGGTCAAAGTTAACATCTTAAATTGCGCTCGATAGTGAATCGGCAGCCAATGAAACTCTTTTAAGACTGGTATGATGTATGTCCAGCCAGCTGTCCCTGTCATCAGTTTAGCAGCTGCATTCTGCACCAGCTGCAGTTTCTGAACCATCTTCAAGGGCAGCCCCAGGTACAGAGCATTACAATAGAGCATGGATACCTGTGGCCAACTCATCTCTGTCCAAAAAGGGCTTCAACTGACACACCAGCCATAGTTGGGAATAAGCACTCTTGGCTATGGCCTCCACATGAGCTTCAAGCAGCAGTCCAACATTAATTCACTCCAATATTTATTCTTTGCTTACAACTTTCAAATAAATTTTACACCATGTTTCTGTTGAAAGAAAAAGTTAATTTAAGCAAAACTGCAATAAATATGAGTACTAAATTTCCATTCCTTACAACATTCTATGTAAGACTTCCAAGATCTTCTAAAGTGATCTGTTGGGGAATGACTGAATTGGGCAATAAACCTGGAATAAGAAGTATATTCCCAAAGTTTTAACAGATTCTAGTCACAAAAATCATATACAAAGTTAGTTCAAAAAGCTCTCTAGCCATATAAATATAAAGATATTAAGCAATAAAAGTACAGGTACCTACATATTTCTTTTTATGTCTCCAACAAAGATTAAAATATACAGGATTAACCTGTGGTCTTATATCAATGTAGTACTTAATGTATTAACTTGATTGCTCACTTCTTGCATTTGAAAAGACCACTTTGAAGAGTCACACTATTCTACATATAATTTTTCACGTTTTAAGCATTTTTCTATAAATTTATGAATCCACAAAGATAGGAGAATTTTCCATGCCTCATTCTTCAAAAATAGACATTGAGGAAATATGCCAGAAAGGAGACCCCTGAATTCAGAATATTGCTCCACCCCCAGCCACCATTTTTTCCATACCCTTATGTGTTAGGTAGAATAGTAGCTATGGTGAAACATTTTTTTCCCTATATGTAAACCTGCATTTACACTTAGGACTTTCAATAAGTTAGAGATGTGCCCATTTGGTTTGTTTTAGAACAGTTTGAGTTGAACTGAACAGGCACATCCAGTTTGAAAGGGGCCAGTTTCATTTGAAGTGAAACAGGGTTTGTTTGGACGTGATCAAAGAGAATGGTTCAATTTGGACTATTCTAAAATGACTCTGGCCATTCTGTTACAACTGTGAATTGCAAAATTCTGCCCAAAATTATGTCTGTGCGGTTGCAAACTAAATGTGCAGGCGTACCTACGTCTTCACTTGAACATAAATGTAAAATTAATTACAAGTATGACAGTTCTAGTTCTCAAATAAAAACAACAACAGTCTGCTAAACAGGAAAAGGTATCCCTTGCCTCTTCAAAACATGACGGGAGCCAAAGATTGGCAGAAGTTTTAATTCAGCAAAATACGGTGAAATTCACAAGCCTAATTTTTGAGTCTTGTTCATCCTTGTTCATGCTCAATGCCAGGAATATAAAAAATATTGTCTCTGATTTGCCATTTTTGATGACAAATTCTTATTTAACCTGGGCAGAGAAGGTTCTCCTGTCCTTCTGTATTTTGGAAGGGAGGCACACATTGTTATTATATGAAAACGGCAACAGTTTAAGTGATGGAGAACTAACCGGACAATCTATATGTCCTTGGTTTACTTTCAGAACACTGTAGATCAAGGGCATAATCACTCTGTCAGTAAAATAATTTTCTTAAAGCAATCAATATTTTAATTCATTAGTTATCATTTCCTATATCAAAGAAAATGCAGTTTGAATTGTTTGCCCAGTACCTTTATATTGTTACATAACCACCCTTTTGTTCTTTTTTGTTAATCGATAAGCAATTCCATATACATCTATAATATCCCTAAATGCTTTATCCTCTCTGCCACATCTGATATATTACTTAGAGGGCGATGGAGATGAAAAAGTGTGCAAAAGCAGGCCTTCTTGAAACAGAATTGCAGCTGCAGATGAAAGTAGGTTTGTGTCACATGCTGTATCATATTTTATTACTTTTCCTGTTAAGCTGTAAAATCCTGAGGTGCTGCTGGCATAATTCAATCAACTAAAGTGAAAGTAATATTGATGAAGAGCATTTCATTTTTATTGCCCCATAAACATCACAGAGTAAATGCCGGCATTGGTTTTTAAAAACTATGAAGATGTTGAACCTATAATCTTAAATATTGAGGAAGAGAATATGAATCACACATTCAACAATAGGACTACAGTTAACTGGTCATATATTTGTGTAATAAAATATTTGGTGTCCATTAATGCCTCCTATGTCATTTATCCACTTTTGTTGTCTTTAAGTTCAAACTGCTGGTCTGCAACTTAGTTTTTGCAGAGTTCTTCCAATAGTTGCTAATGTCTCTACAGAAAAAGAAAAGCGTAATTTGAGGGGCTGAATGCAAGTGGCCATCCCAAAGGCAAGAAGTGTGCTGTTCACTTGCCTCTTGCCTCTTAGTCTGCATTCACACCTATGTTTTGATCCACCTTCAGTCCACCTTCAGTCCACAAGTGGAAGAACACAGCTGCAAAATGACTTATCTAACTCAAATGACAATACCTAACTCAAAGGTGGATTTTCTGAGTTAAATAAAACCAAACTGCTTGTCACTTTGCCAATGTGTTATCTCACTCTGAAAGTGGACTGAAGTTGGATTAAAAGGTAGGTGTGAACACAGCCTTACTCTTATTAATTTCTAAGCTGAGGAGCAGAAGTTCCCTAGCTTCAAAATTTCCGCCCGGGTACATTAAGTGATAGGGCTAAGCACAATATTTTTTTTCACCCTAGCCCAGTCTATGTATCATTCTGTGTGGAGACAGTGGGCTGGGCGGGGGGCAGTGCCTCCCATATAATACACTGCCCTAGGCGTGGTTTCTGGGGCTAGGTGTCCAATAATTAAGATTGCTATTTGCACTTCACTTATTTTGTAATATATTTAACTACATGCTGTTATTTATTTGTGCCAGTGTTGTACTGCATTATTTTATACAATAAGTCAATTCATCATTTTTTTCTTATAAAATAATTTTCAGCATTACTGCCACAAGCCCCCCCCCCCTCATATTTTATGTCCTCTCCAGAACCATCTGTGCATGACTCTGCTTTTGGTATAGCAGTCAGTGCCATAAGCAGAATGTTGTACTGTCATATCTAATACAGTCATGCCAGACATCTTTTCCTTAGTCCCCCCCCCCCGCCCCGCATCCATGGGGGATAGGCACCAGTTCCTACTGCATTTTTGGGAAACTGTGGATATTTGAAACACTGGGAAATCATGTGAGATCTCCCATGATTCCTGAGAAATCGTGTGAGATTTGCCATGACTGCCAGGAAATTGTGCTTGATTTCCTGGGAATCATGGGAAATGGTGCATGATTTTGCACAATTTCTGATAGCCCCAGGACACCAGGATGACTTATGGCACTAGGGAGGTGTGTCTGTGTCCTGGTGCGGTTGACTGAAGATAAGTGAAACTGCGTTTACTGGATCAGCAGATACTGGTGCATACCTGTACATACATTCAGGAGATTAGTGAAGAGGCATCTATACTGGCTGAGGAAATAGCTTCCCCTCCCCTCTTTCACTCCCTGTTACTAATTTTTGTTTGTCCATTTTATATTTTGTCTTTATGGTTGTAACCTGCCTTGACATCCCAGCTTTTCTCCCTTTGTAATCTGTAAGTTGGGGGGGGGGAGGAGAAAGGAAAGTCTGGACTCTTTAGAAACAGGAACAACCTGCAGGCCAGTGCATTTTATTTATTTACATTTATATCTGCTGTATGCTCTGAGGACTCACGTGGGACTCACCTGGGTTACAATAAATTGTGGGAAGGTGGGATTAATTTATTCTAAATGCTTGTGTTCTATCCTTTATTATTTCTCCACAGTAACAAACAAATAGCTCATATAATTAAACTATATATCAAGACATACTGGAAAATATAGACGAAGTAATTTCACTTTATACATGCCCATAGCTCAGTGGTAGAGCAACTGTCTGGAAAACAGGAGCTAAACTTGATGGTAACACAAACAATAAAAAATTGCATTATCAAAGAGAAGACTGTCTCAGAAAAATAAAGTTGTTTTTGTTTTCACTTTATCAGGAATTGATTATCCTTTGGGGTGGGTGGGTTCAAAAGTTGGTCACCATCCCTTGAAACATCCTCACCAGCAAACTGAAGAGCAGTTAAATTTTGGCCTTCTAGTGCAGTGACATTTTTAGAATTAGTTTCCCTCTTAATACCTTCTTTTTCATTGTTTATTTTGTCACATATCAGTTTCTGTTTCAATAATTTGTACAATTTCCTATCTCTTTGCAGGGCTATCTTCCTCTCCTTCTCTATCTTGCTGATCATTTTTTATAGAAAAGTCTATTTGGTTTGGGAAAATCAATAGAATATATATTCTATCCTTCACCAAAAGGTTCCAGGGTGGGTCACAACAACAATATGGCATTGAGAAGTCTTGGTGACCCTGGACAATGAGCTTCTCTGGGAGAAAGACAGGGGAAGTGCTATCCTGTTGTAACCTTGATACTGTTGAAAGACTAATTAGAGATGTGCACAAATGTTTATTTTGTATTCACTTCATGCTGAATCGAATGCAAGAAGATTAATATTCATTCAAATAGATTCCCTTCAAATGTGGTAGGTTTTAAATTCAATAAGAATGTTCAATCCCATCAAATCCCATATGAATGCATAAAAATCCCATTTAAAGCTTCTTATGAGTGTATCAAAACATTTGATCTGAATTTGAATGCCAATCTTTGAATGTGCCAACATTAAATTTAAATTCAAATGTCTGAATTCAGCTGAATTTGTATGAATTTTGAATGTTTTGAATATTTGTGCACATCCCAAGGACTAATCAATGAAATTGATATTGATTCCTATCATGTTGACTTCCAGGCCTTTAAAACCATGGGTCAACTTTTATCTCCAGGGCTAATATCAGAATGTAATTGCGAGAGATTTCTGTTTGACACTCTAGAAACTGTTCTTCAACAATTTTATAATATCCACCCTGAGAGCTTTTGGTGAAGAGCAGGATATAAATTCCTTAATAAACAAACAAGCAAACAAACTAACAAATGTGGAGAGGCTGAAGTGCTTGATAGGTACCTGGGTGCAGTAATTGACTCAATGGGGCCAACAAATTGAAACTGAATCCAGACAAGATTGAGATGCTTTATATCAAAGTCTTGGGTTCATGAACGTGCTGTGTGTCACAGGATCTTGGGTCCATAAAAAAGGAAGTCATTCTGTTTTTAGTGTGGTGATAATGCCCTTAAAAGGATAGATGTGATTTCTAAGGGTATGGATTCTGCACTGATTCTGTAGGTGGTAACCAGGAGTGCCTGGTTTCAGCTCCAGCTGGTTCACCAGCTATGCCTTTTTCTGGATAGAGATGGCCACAGTTATCCATGCCCTAGTAACTTCAAGCTTGGACTATGGAAATGCACATGAGAATGAAACATAGTGGCCACAGTCGCTGGGAAGAAAAGGTCAAAATGGTCCAAGTATGCACTAAACATCCACATTGGCAGGTGCTTAGGGCATATAATCCCTCCCTCAACCCACTTGAACACTTACTTCAAGTGTGGATGGATGTCTGCCTGCCCCCATTTTCACTCACTGCATGGTTTTATACATAAAGATATCGTCTTCCGTTTCAAAAAGTAGAGATTTCATGGGACAGGAGCTGAAGTTGATCAATTCAGTAGACCTCTTAACATTTTACTATAATCGCCTATAGAAGTGTTTGTGTTCTCTATGGTTCCCTAAGAAGCTAAAACCTTTATCTGAAAAATATTTATCTTTAACATGGCTGTTAAACCTTTTTCTCCATAGATTTTCTTTTTGAATGGAAAGCTGTACAAAATGGATAACTTATCTTAAGAAAAAAGAACACTTTGTTCATGAACAGCTTCTCTCCCTGCTCAAGATGTTTTCTTTTAGCTCACAGCTTTACTAAGCTATGATTTCCTTTGATTCCAGTGATATGGCCCTCTAGTAGTGATAAAAGATAATCCTTAACGTTATTTTGTCAGCTTTATCTGTCTTTGTGTAACTGACTGAAACATTTCACAGCTCCTGAGAGATATCTAATGGAGCAGAAAGTTTAACTGGGGGTACGGGCAAAGGGAAAGAATGAAACTTTAATTGCCAAAATCTGTATACCAATCATTAGGTACAAATGAAATGCAGTTGACTTGCATCAAATCTACCTTTCTGTTTCCACATTGCTGATGCTTGTCTTTGATGCCTTAATGTCACTGGACAAGAGGTGAGATGTGTCTATAGAGATCTCTTCAGGCTCAACAGCAGTCTCATATTATCAAAGGGAGTGTTTTATGAAAGGGATATTGAGTTCTTGGTTGTAAAGAAGAAAATCTAATTAAACCCTGATAAAGTGCCTGTCACTCCTACCATGGCAGAAAGCCACCATGTCTGACTTTTTCTGAACCTACAAGATTGAGCTAAGGATTGGTGACTTGAAAGGTCAAAATGAGAAATATAAGGGCAGAAAGACCCAAATGCGTTCTGGGCCTGGAAGCTGGCAAACTCATTATACTATCCTGAATGGCTCTGAAAACTGTTGATTGGGAAAGCTTTTCCCATTACCCAATTCACAGCCTCATGGCAAAATAAATATTCTCTTTAAAAATATTCTCCTCTGCGATGTTGAATTGAAATTTTGTACTGAATGATTTAAGTACCGAATTGCCCATTTCCTATGGCTACGGCAAAGGAAGAAGAAAAATATATTTATCACTGAATATAGTTCTTTAGAAGGGGTGCATAGCCAGTACGCTCTTCTGCAGCTGGAAAACAAACTTCAGTTTTATGCCTTAATGCTTTCCATTCTTAGAAAATAAATGGTAATAAATAAATAAATAGATATATAAATAAATAAAAACCAAATGAGATAAAATGAGTAAGATCATCTAAAAAACATATTGTTTGATAACACATGACTACACCATAAGTTGATCTTTTTTTATGAGTAGTATCAGCTGCTATCAGCAGTGATCTAACTAAATAAAACTGCCCCTTGTAGATTTAAATGCCTTTATAGTACACCAAAAAAGAAGTTAATTCCAAAAATTTCCTGATATCTAGTAAATACAGTCTTGACTGAATGGCTATGCATAATTGCTATTTTTCTTCTTTCTCCTGGAGGAGGAAGAGGAGGAAGAAGAGGAGGACGAAGAAGAAACTTGCAAGTCAAGTATGAAATCCCTGAGTCACTTTCATTCTAAGAGCTCCTCAGGAGAGTCGCAGCTGTAGCATTTTATAGAGTTTATACTGTTTATTTCTCCTAGAAGACTAGACAGTCTAGTTTAGATAACAGTAAAATTCCCAGTGGAACTTCAACAATCATAGGTAATCTGGTTTGAGGTACATACTAACACGTGTCTGTTTCTTCTCCCTCCCCCCAGTTTGACCTGATTTTTAAGTGCATTTTGGAGTCTTTCTAGCAAAAGTGATTGTAACTTAAGATGTCACAGCTCCTAAGGCGGTTATCACACTTAAGATCAAGGACTGTGGCTGGCATTTATATTGCAAGTACCATCCTGTCCCAAACTTTACCCTTGCCACAGGAACAGCCATGTACACAGGGGTGTTATTATGGCAGTCAGGTGACATGCTACACAAATAGACAGCTGCAGGCCATCACCCACCCACCCCGCTTTTGCATGAAAGTAATAAGAAGGCTGTGTGTGGGACTGTATTAGGAGCAGTGTCAGCGCTCCATGTATGCTACCAAAGACTGAGACTGCCATGAACACTTGAATCTACTCCAGGATGGAAGCGTCTCTGGTCATCCCAGTCTTCCCAGTTCGAAAGGCTGTAAATCACAAATACAGTCACAGAGGTATAATGCATAGTTATGGATTTGTGCTTCTCCTTAAAGTACTTTTCTCAGCAGCCTTTTTGTAGGGAATGCTAAGTAAAATGCTAATCAATGTTTATGGCTTGCTGTTTTGAGTCTTCCATTCCCATCGTATGTTACTTTAGATTAAGAGCTAAAGTGCACATCTTTTCCCTGCCTTTTAATTTCAATTCTGCAGAAAGCAAAATTTCCATTATAGCTGGCCTCAGTAACTTTCCTATCTGGTATTTATCTCTTCCCTAATCTATTGCTCCTTTTGCATCGTAATCAATGTCCCAAAGCTTTCCAACACTGACCAAGTGAACTTTAATTTCCCCTTGGTTAAATAATTCATGTAAGAGCTGCAAAAGATTGCCAACTCTTGGTTCTAAGAAGATTGAAGCTTTGTGGCATGTTAGATGCTTGCCTAAATTAAAATTCTCATAGCTCCTACTCAGGTTGCTTTTAAATATGTGAATATTGTCAAATCAAATAAAACCAACACTTCCATTAACTGTTGATTGGCATTTTCTGCTGTCAGAGAACTGTAAGAGAAATGTGTGCAATTTAGCTCTCGTTAGGAATTGGGGAAGGGAGAGAATTTTCTTAGTTTGATTTTTATTTTATGCTACGTTTTGAATGCTGAATTTTTAATAGATGTACTCCAGTTAAAGAGTCTGGATAATGGGCAGATAAGAAATATAGTGATGGTGACAGTTCCTGGTGGTGCTGCTACTAAGGATGGTTTCCCCACCCCACCCCCCGTCACATCTAAAATACATCACGCTTTCTCACAGAATATTGGCTTGCAGATATATCACACAGTAAAGTTTTCTTCTGCATTAAAGTAATGCATATATTTGTTTTTGGGCATATATAGTGGCTGCTTATTAGGGATGGGCACAAATGTTCTAAACATTCAAAATTTGATCAAATTGGATTGAATGTGGACATTTGAACTCGAATAGATTGAATGTTTAAATTTGAATGTGTAGACAAATGAATGTTTTAATGATTCAAAACATTGGAATGTACAGGTATGAATATACAGATACGAATATACAGATACGAATGCACACATATGTATCTGTATGCATCTCATATGTTTCTGTACATATTTGTACGAAATGCATACAGATACATATGACAGATACAAATGTTGTCAACATCCATATCTTCAAATATGAATGTCTTCAGATTCGAATCTAACACTTAAATTTGAATGTATCCAATTTGAATCAGATTTTGTTGCAATTGGATTCTAAACATTCAAATTGAATTTGAATGCAAAATAAAAATTTATGCACATCCATACTTATAGTAAGTGCCTTTCTGAACTTACCTCTAATCAGGATAGTCATTCTCTTTTGTCTGCATACTGGTACAGACTGGAGGACATACTACCACTGCTAGTATGCTCTGTATGCACAAAATGAAGTATAATCTGGATTAGGGGGGCCAAAATGGCCTCCTAGTCAAGTGTAGATCCAAAATACTTGTAGAACTGATTAAACAGGCTGACCAGTATACTAGAGCAACAGGGGATCCATTTCAGTTGTGTGCCTGGACCAGGCCACAGCCCATCTAGTCCAGTGCCCCACCAAGTGCTCATGGGCATCTCAAGTAGCTAAGAGATCACTCTGGAGCAATTGGCAATCTTTTCGGTTCTTACTACCCTAAATAATTTAGTATCATCAGCAAATTTTTCTATTTTACTATGTACCCCTTCTTCTAGATCATTGATGAATAAATTAAAAAGCATTGGTCCCAGCACTGAACCTTGGGGAACCCCACTTTTTACCTCTTTCCACCCTGAGAATTGGCCGTTTATTACTACTCTCTGCTTCCTACCCTCAAGCCAGCCACAAATCCAGGACAGAACCTCATCTTTTATTCCATCGCTGATGAGTTTACTCAGTAGCCTTTGGTATGGGACTTTGTCAAAAGCCTTCTGAAAGTCCAGATAGATGTCTAGTGGTTCGCCTTTAATCATATGTTTATTGACACTCTCAAAGAATTCCAACAAGTTTGTGAGGCATGATTTACCTTTGCAATGCTTGCTCCTCCATGTGCACTTTTGTCTTTAATGATGGTTTCCATCATCTTACATGGAACCGACATTAAGCTAACTGGTCTGTAATTGCCTGGATCACCCCTGGATCCTTTTTTGATGATTGGTGTTACATTTGCTACCCTCCAGTCCTCAGGTACAGAGCCTGATGTTAGGGAAAGATTATATATTTTTGGTAGAAGATTAGCAGTTTTGCATTTGAGTTCCTTAAGGACTCTTGGATGAATACCATCTGGTCCCAGTGACTTTTTAACATTTAGTTTATTAAGACATGCAAGGACCTCTTCCTTGGTTATCTCTTTCCAGTTTAATTCTTCAGAAAATACAGGCTCAGCTACTGGCATGTGTCCTCTGTCTTCCTCTGTGAATACGGAGGCAAAGAATGAATGAATAATCTTTATTGATTAGTCTCCTGACCATACCAAGTTACAAATATACCATGATAAAGCGAAAGGAAGTAAGCAAGCATCTCCTCTCCCCATGTGAGGTCTCGGCACACTAAGCAATGCATGCCGAGACCCCAAACCATGCCCAGACTTCTTTTCTCAGGTACCAAATTTGGTCCTGCTCTGGCATGGGTTTGGGCGATGTGTTGTGTGGAAATCGGACCAAATCTAAAACACATGCGGTCTCCCTTTGCCAAACCTGATTTTGGATCGGGACCAATCGTGCATGGGGACATGCCCAAGGACCACAATTGTCTCAAAATTACATCAGGACTTTCTGGCAGTCCTACCATGATGCTAGAAAGCTGCTAGTATTTCTACTGTGTCTGGTAGTAGCTGTTATTTCAGCAAACAACAAAAGGATTTCAATGGCATCCAAATGTTCTTATTCAAAAGAGAGCCCAGTTTTGATTAATTTACTATAATGAATTTCATTTTTATCATTTTCCATTTAATTTTATAATGCAAAATATATTATCAGGGTTCTCTGGATAAAACAAAATTTACCATTCTTCATCTCCCAATTCTATTTTACTGTATGTAAGTACCCGACTTTCTCCCTTAAAGCATTTTATCCTTTGGGCAACTATCATTTGTCTGCCTTTGGGTAAGCACACAGGTGTATTAAAAATGAAAGGCAATTCATGTTTGCGAAAAGAATATGATCAGGTGAAGGGTCTTGCTAATTTAGCTTTCCTATTGAGTTTTTGGTGCTATGTCTATGTCTGTATTGCATAGCAAAGGTACTTTTGGTGGACCCACAGAGCAATCAATCTTCACTGCTTCCCCTACCAAGGAATCTGGGCAGGGTACACAGCATGAGTGCCTAATAATGTTGTCTTGGGGTCAAAGAATGAGGAGTGACAGTAAGGTGCTCTGATGTGGCCCATTGTCTCACTATAGCTCTTCAAAATAAACTACAATGACTAAAGGTGCTACTGTGTGTATATATGCAGACCAAGGTAGCCTCCATGTGTTGGTGCAGACAATGTCAAATGTGGCCTGCTTCAGTTGCAGTGGAGCTGGGGAGTGTCCCTTGGCCAGCCACAATGAATCCGCGACAAAGCCATGATATGGAGGCACCTCCTCGAGATGCCCTTGCCAATGAGGGTAGAGCCATAACCTGGCATTCCACTTTTATCCTGGAATCCTGTGATCCTCATTCAGAAGAGATTGGGTACTTGTGCATTGTGGCCATAAATGCTTGCTTCAAAGTGGTTCCAGTGTCTGCAGCCCTCATTGCTGGCAGAAGCATGCACATTGGAGCTGTGTTTTGTATCTGTCACTGTGATGCTTTTGGAAAAATAAATAATGTAATTGCATGGTATGGTGGCAGTGGACTCTGGCAGCAGTTTCTGTTCATTATGTTGCACACACTACCAAAAATGGCAGAAGAAGTGTGAACCAGCAATCCATAGTAACAGAGCTATGAGAGAAAATTATTTAAATCAAAAGTGAGGAGCTCTTCTATATGAATCTTCCAGGGCGCAGTAATAACCATTATTGGAGGCTTTAAGGAGCTACCAAAAGAAAATGGGAGGAAATGTCCATCACCCCACCTCCTAGTAGAGCATCACATAAGCAGGAAAAAAAATCCTTTACCAAACACACCTTCTGCTAACAGAAAATGTATCTGCCTTAAGAGCTGGACTCAAATCTGCAACTGAAAGATGTTGGTACTTACCAATCAGTGGCTGGAAAAAAGTATGAAAAAGACCTCTAACCATGATCTTGTTTTTAAGCTCATGAAGTAGTAGAGGCAACAGTTCCTAACAATTAAGGTAAAATTTTGCTTAGCATTAAAAAACAGGGAGACAAAAATCTTTCCTAGGAGTAGTAAAAGTCACAAACAAAATATAGCTTGTAATAAGGGAAACTGAGATGTAAAGAAGGTGAATCATTAGAAAGGAGATCTCCCGCTGCATCATTTCATGGAGGGGTAAACAATAAGTGCTTAAGCTTTTTGTTTGTTTCTAATCGGGTCACTTCTCTCTATGGTCGGAGCTTTACAGTCTATGTTTAATGAAAATGTTATTTTTAGATGAGCAATACATTCAGTTTCAGAGTGAAAGTATAATCAAATTATTTCATACAAGGAAAATGAAAGACAAAAATTAAGAAAGGGGGGAAGAAAAATAAGATTCTGAATGCCATGTATTGACATTTGTACATGATCTTTGATATCTTGGCATACTTTTTAAAATGTACATGTGGAAAGAAAATACTCCAGTTAATTCTGATGACCCCCTGGGCTGTTCTCAACCAGTTGCTTGCATTTTCAGTATATGCAGTTAGAATTGTCCTCTAGCATGAAGATAAAGTAGATATTGTTTTCCCTGGCATCAGATTTTGGAAGCTGATACTATTATGCATATGCAACGAAAAGCACAGCAAGCAGAAATATTCAAAAACAGCAATCACTGATATGTACACAGAAGGCTGGGAGGATGAATGACAAAGGACATCTATTGAAAAGGAGCTGCTTGCCACAATCTAAAAAGCATAAATAACTGCTTGACTTAGGGTTGGATTATACTATTAATAATGAGAAGGTTACAATACAGTTACCACCCACACTCACATAGAGGAAACTGCAGTGGTGGATCATGGGGCTAGAACTGTCAGATACATACGGAAGGGATGATGACCATCTCGTGAGGTCCTGTCAAAACTTGGGTAAAAATAATTTCACTTTTTTTCCATGTATAAAAAAGTGTTTATTCTATATTCCAGTATCCATAGCACAGGTAATGTTCATGAACTTCAGAGCTGAAAGTGGCTTATAGTCTGCGTTCACACCTAAGTTTTAATCCTGTTTCAGGCCACTTTCAGAGTGAGAGAATACATCAGCAAAGTGTCAAGCTGTTTTCTTTCAGCATTATCTAACTCAGAAAATTCACCCTTAGGTTAAAATGTAAAGAAAATGGCTAGTCATTTTGCTGATATGTCCTTTGACTATGAAAGTGGACCAAGACTGAATTAAAACTTAGGTGTGGACACAGCCTTAGTACAGACTGAAGACTATATAATTCCTCCCCCCCCCCCCCCCCCGGCCACTAGTATCAAGCCAGATGCTGTTATCTCATTCTTACTCCTTTTCATTCCAATGTCTAACCCTGGAAGCCTTTGCGCTAGCAGGCTGTTCTTCCTCCACATTCCAGACAAGCTGATGCCTCATCCAACAGCCTACAATATGTGTTAACCCTTCTATGAACATACTGCACAGAAACCTGACACACATTAGGCTACAGATGAAATGCATCTCCAGAAGACCTCCAAAAGGCAAAGCTCAAATCGGCATCTACACACTGATCACCACTACACTGCCATTTCTTGTACATGTTGCCTCTGGAACAAGTTAGTGTGTTTCATAAGGATGTGCATGAATATTCGTAATATTTTATGTTCATACGAATTTGTACAAATTCGGACATCCGTATATGAATAGAATGTTACCACATTTGTACATCGACATTCGTAACACCTGGCGCTGCCTGACGGGACTCTTCCTTCTCCTCTGCAATTGCATAAAAGGAGGAAGGGAGAAGAAGGATGCTGAATAACACCTGGAACTGCCTGATGGGACTCCTCCTCTGCAACAGCATAAAAGCAGGAAGGGAGAGGAAGGGTGCCAAATATCTCGTAGTGCTGCATGATGGGGCTTCCCCCCTTACATAAAATATGATCAGTTTTGAGAGGTGGTGCACATGAGAGTGGGCGTGTTTTTAAAAATAGTACAGTTTTAAAATTATTTTCACTGTTTAATACTGTTTTAATTTGTGTGGGTGGGTGTACATGTGTGGCTGTGTAGGTGAGGGTGGTTGGCTTACCTTAGCTTTTGGGTTGTGTGGGTGTGCTGGTTTATGTGTAGGTATTTTTGTGTGTGGGTAGGTGTGTGGGAGGGATTATGTGCCAAGGCCAAGCAAGAGGGGGAGGGGTGCAGAAGGGGGCTACTATTGCTGTCAAAACAGGCAGGGGGAGATACAGTGGTTGGTGGAAGATGGAAGAGACAGATAAGGAGATGGGGTATTAGATACTTTGAAGCTATCACCCCTTCTGTTCTGCCTTCCAGCCAGCAGAGTTTGGGGAACACCTGCTAACCAAAAGCCCCCTACTCTAGCAGTGTTGCTTCTGAATGCCAGATCAGTCCAGAATAAAACATCAGTTATCCAGGATTTAATTCTTGAGGAAAGGGCTGATCTGGCATGTATAACTGAGAACTGGATGGATGAACTGGGTGGGCCTGGTCTGACCCAGCTTTGTCCTCCAGGTTACTCAGTGCAACACTGTTCTAGAGTAGGGGGGGGGGAGGGTGTGTCGCTGTGGTGTATCAGATTCTCACCTGGTGGCCAATTCACTCTGTTAAGGGGGTTGAAGGCCTGTTTTTGTTGCTTGGTCAGAGAGACAGAATAGGGATGCTACTAGTGTACGATTCACCCCACTGCCCAATATCCTTCCTACCTGAGCTGGCTGAGGTGGTCTTGAATGTGGTACTGGAAGCCCCTGCCATGGTGGTGTTGGGGGATTTCAATGTCCATGCCAAGGCTACACTCGATGGACCAGCTCAGTTCTTTATGACCTCCATAACAACCCTGGGGCTGTCTCCGTTTGCATCTGGTCCAACTCATATAGCAGGCCACACTCTTGACTTGGTTTTTGCCACAGAGCAGATTGGTGAGAATCCATTGATAGGAGGGCTGTGAACCCATTGTCATGGACAGATCATTCACTGGTGAGGTTTGGACTTACAGTGGCAGTCCCCCTCTGTGGAGATGTAGGAACTATTGAGACGGTCTGTCTCTGGAGACTTATGGAATCTGAGCAATTCCTGAATGCCCTGGGAGATTTTCCAGTTGGCATGTCTGGTGTTCCTGTCGAAGCTCTGGTCTCTCTCTGGAATCATGAGATGACTAGGGCCATTGACACGATTGCTCCCAAGTGCTCTTGACATGCTTGTAGAGCCCGACAAGCTCCTTAGTATTCCATGGAGCTACAGGCCATGAAACAGGAATGTCAACGGCCTCATCCCATGTAGACCTGCCTGTACTCAAAGATCTTGGCAGTGCCACCCCATTCAGCAGTTAAGAGACTGATGATGTGTGTTAGGGCATTCTTTTTGTAGACCCCAGGGCATGGAATGGTCTCCCCTCTGAGGTGTGCCAGGCACCCTCTTTGTATACATTCAGGTGGCTGGCAAAGATGCACCACTTTACCTTGGCCTTTGGCTGAGGAAGTAACATTCCCTTCTCATGCAGGTACCACCATCATTTTAGTCAATCTATTTTATCTGTTTTTATAATGGTTTCATTATGATCCACCCTGACACCTTTGGGCAATAAACAAATAAACAAATAAATAAATGCACAGCTTTCAAATGTTCCATTACCATCTCACAGTTCAGATTTTCTATTATTGTTGAAGTGACAGTTCTTTTAGATGTTCTTACTCAGTGTCTAGGGCCAGAAGCAATTGCTTTGCCATTGTTACATCGCTTTAATTATGTCATATTGATCTATGAACTGATTATTTTCAGTGACAGAAAGAATCAATGCTTCACAGAACTAGAGATAATCTTTGTGTTTTGCTTATCTGATACATCGATAAAATAAATGCATCACTTGTACAGAGAGGAAAGGTAAGTTCTTTAAACACGACGGCAGTTCATTCCTACGTCTACAGTTAAGTAATGATGTCTTCTGTGAAAACAGAAATCAATTGAGCTATCTGAAATTTCAGGGTTAAGTGATCTTGACTTTTCTGATAACTTTTCCTTGCAAGTAAAGTCACAAGAATATGAGAACTTGACACTGCAGTTGTCAAATGCAGCAAAAACAGTGATACCAATAATCTAACAATTTGCTGCCAAGTCCTTTGGAGAAAATAAAAAGTAGACAAGCAATGTCTTGGAAAAAAGAAAGTTCAGTCAATATAATTATTGGGGAATAGAAAAATATGTTCCGGTAGCTTAAGCTTAACGGTTATACTGTATTCTAATAATCATGTTTGGATTTACACATGGATTAAAAGTGACACACTAAACATGCATGTGTTGTTGTTTTTCATGTTCGCTTCACATCAAAGCGAATGGGACAGAACTTCACATTCAGTGAATGCAGCCACTTTGAGTGTGCTAGGTTTCAGATCCCTGCCACCATCAGTCATGCCTCTGAATCTGCTCCAAATCCACTCCAAATCCATTCTGAAGCTTCAAAAAAAGGCACAGACCTGTTGCTTTGCATGCAACGGTCAATCTTCAAATATAGCCAATATTCAATTAGGATGCAAAGGTTTGAACTGCATATGAATTGTGAAAGTGACAAACACTTTTAACCCATCCCTAAGGCCATATCCTTTCAGTACAGAAACAAACAAACAAACAAACAAATATAAAAGAAGAGTTAACTTTTATACCCTGCTTTTCTCACCTTTTTAAGGAAACTCAGTACAGCTGATGAAGCTTCCTATTTTTCTCCCCACTAGAGATGCCCTGTGAGGTACGTGAGGCTATGAGAGATCAAAAAGAGAGCTGTGATTAGCCCAAGGTCACCCATCCAGCTTCATTCAGGAGAGCAGAATCAAGTCTGATGACAACGAGATAAAAGTCTGGCACTCTAAGAATCTAATACTTTAACTTTGTACAAAGAAGGTTTAGTTAAAGTTGTATAAAATTGATGTATAACTATTTAAGTAAGCTGAAATAGAACAGCAGCAGGTTTACACCTTAGCTTTCTAAATATACACTTCAACTTGAGTTTCACTGAATTTTAGTGATTTTGGAATCCTGATCTTTCATATCAAGAAAGCTTGAAATCATGTAGCCCTGTCTCAAAACAGTTTGAGTTCAGTGCACATTTTGAGAAGTTTGAACCTGTAGCCATTTTCTCACTGCCCCACACTCTGTGCTGCGTTGGGTGGCCTGGGCCAGCCCAACAATGGCCACTGGCTTCAAAGGCTGGGCTAAGCCTTCAAAGTCAGCATCCAAACTTCAACAGTGAATAAAAGTTCCTGGCCTTCCAAGGTTTCAGCTGGCTCCCTGTCAGAGTGTTGAGAAGAAGGTGTGGATTATCAATGTAGAAACATCTGGTGGCAGCAGAGTTGAAGACAAAGAATTTGAGAAGATCACAAAATACCAAGACTGAAAGATTGAAATTGAAAGACTCTGGCACAAGCCAGTAATTGTGGACCCAGTGGTTATCACCACAATGGATGCCATACCCCAAAACAAACAAAAAAACTTGATCTGCAATTAAAACATCTACATATTGACAAAATTTCCCTTGGTCAACTGCAAAAGACCACACTGCTCAGATCTACACGCATCTTACACCAATACATTAAGCCATCCTAAGTTCTTGGGAAGAACTCAATCTGAAATGAAGACCAACACCAGCTGAACAACAGACAGCTGTGATATCACATTACATTGGCCTACTAACATACAATATGATTATAGTTAGCTCTTCTCTTGAATTGCACAGGAAGTTAATGGGGTGATATAACTCAATGGTTTGTGTTAGGAGAATATCAGTAAACAAAAAGGTAATGCTCCTGTATTGATTCTACTTTAAAAAGATAAAGCAAAAATTTTAAAACTAATTACATAGATCTTATTTTAAAACTAATTATAGATATTAGCCTTGGAGCCTGGGGTGGTGTTTTTTGGTGGCACACCATGGCACAGTACTGAATAGCAGCCCACACCAACACTTCTAGCTGTCAGGGCTCGGAAGAGTGTTTTTGGGTATTGTGCTATGGCCCATCACTGAAATAGCAGAGGCCTGTAATTCTGGATCACAGAGGCTTGCCGTCTGCACATCTCCATGATCTGGAACAAGGCCCTCAATCTGGTTGTAGACCTGATTTAGCAAGGACCTCTTAATCCAGATCACACTCCACCTTTGGACTTTCAATTGACACCATTACCATACAATTCAGGGTTTGTTATGTTTCTGTCCTCCACAGCTCTTAAATACATAAGAACCCTAGGTTTGATTGACTACCAAAGCATCAATTTTCTACTTCTTTTACTTGTTGCTGCTCTTGTGGCATTGTTAACAGTCAAATCTCCTTGAAATGCTGAACGTTTATTGACTTCTCCCAGTAGATCATTTACACAAAGTTTCAAAATGTTATTTAATAGATATCATATTTATAAGCAATAGAACCCTGAGACTTATCACCTTAAAACTTCTCTTTTTTTTACCAAACCATAAATAAAAGGGCATTGTCATGCCCTTTTAATGAGCTGCTAACAATTCACTTTGACATGTTTTTTTTAAGTGCTATTTCATATTTTGTTAAAGTGCTTTGGATGTTATGCTCTGGGACTACACAATTAACTATGTAATTATAAAGGAAGCTCATCAGCCTGTTGAAAATGACAGAAACGGGCAAGCAGAAGTCACAGTCAAAGCAGAAACTAGGAAGTAAAAAAACATGTGCTTCCAAAAGAAAGAATGCCCATGGAGGCTAAGTTAGCAGGTGTTTATACTATAAACACTGACCTACCCAAACTTAATCCAGGCTTACCTGGATCCTGTTTGAACTACGGATGGTCCTGCCTGGGACCATCTGCATACCCTAGCAATGGCCATGCCTACTGGACTGTGGTTACAGCGGATCATGATTAGTGACATAGTGAATGACTGAGCAGCTGCAACTGCATCACCAAGCTCCCATGCAGAGTTTTCAAGAAAGATGTCCCAGGAGTGTCATACTAAAGATCAGGATTGCTGCACATGCTTTGAGCTGCTTCAGGTCAGAGTGTGTGTGTGAATGCCCCATGCTAGAGCATGTGCAGCCATCCTGAACAATCAAGTGTGAATAGGCCTAATGATCTTATTTTTTAATCTTAATAAGACTTTGTTTGCATTTTTTCTCATCCTATTCCTGAAGGTCTTGGAGAAACAAATATAATAAACATACTAAAAATAGGGACATACTAAAAATAATAACTGAACGTGGGGAGGGAAAGTTGTTTCCTTATTTCAGTCAAAAGCCAGGGTAAATAAATGTGTTTTTACTAATGTTCTGAACATATTAATTGAAGGTTAATGCCCAGAAGCAATTGGTGGGCCACTGTGTGGATCAAGATGCTGGATTAGATAGGGAATAACCAAATCCAACATGGCTCCTTTTATGTTTTTATAGTTCAGGCGCATCAAGGGCTACTAGAAGTGATGCCTAAGTCTTCCTCCAGGATGGAAAAAACAGGCGGGGTGCCTCTAAAGAACATCTGTAGAAAATTGAGATGAAATACGGGCTTTGCCCTTGTCTTCTGCTTGAGAATGCCCAGAAGCAATGGTTGAACCACTGTGTGAGTCAAGATGCTGGACTGGATGGGTGGTGGCCTGATCCAGAGGGTTCTGTTCTTAGATGCCTTAAGCCCTGATGGTGGTGGTACATCCAGGAGAACCTCCCCTGCAAATCTTAAACCATGTGCAGGTCCATATGGGAGATACTGAATGTCTCATATATTAGTCTTCTGATGCAGTCCCCTTTGGTAGAGTGCAGAGCAACTGGTGAAGCATGCCTGTGCTATAGCTGAAGTTCTACCACTTTGGATGATGGGTTAAAGACAGATTTTCAAATTGTTTAATTTGTAGACCTCATGTATTGTAGCTATGAAAGGGTTGGAAATTTCGAGGAAAGCAGATTTTTTATCATTCCGATGTTCAAAACGTAAATATTTCTAACATCTCTGGACTTCAAAAGTACCTTTGAATTTTGAATGCTGCATTGAACAATCAAACTACAGTTTCAGTAGACTTTGTCCACAGTTGTCCACAGTTTCATCCAACCCCGTACATTATTACATGCGTTATTACAACCAATCTTCTACTGTAGCTTGTGGACTTAAATACAGATGAGAATTCGCCCCTTATTAGGATTATTCTGCCCATAATATTTCACTCAGTGAATAAGCATCTCACTAATACAATCATTATAGCTGCCCCAGAATCCTATGTGAAGTGAAAGTGAATGCAGAACCAGGGCTTTTATTAGATTACTCAAGTCTGAAATAGAGTATAATATTTAACTTGTGTGTCTGTGTTTTAATTACAAACAGAGTTCAGTGTAATCCTGTAGACTTATCCAATACCCTCACTTTGAAATAAAAGCTAATCTATTCTGCCAAGTGGAACAAGTGAAGCAGATGAGCCAAATTTGTAATCAGTTGCTTGTTCCCTGGCCACTGCAGTTTGACGTCCTACACGCATCTCATGCTGTTTCATTCTGAAGATGTGTGATGAAGGAGAAAATTGGCTCAGAATTATTCCACTTTCATTGTCAAGAGATATTTAGGAATAGCTGACTTTCAGACTTCTTTCATGACTCTGGGAAACAGTTTGTTTAGACATTTAGACTTGTATATTTAAATATATTTATACTTCTGTTTGCATTCTTTTTTATCCATACCGTATTATGCTGTCTAGGGTGGCTTACAGGATTTAAAAACCAACCACAACAGTTAAAAAAAAAGTTCAAAATTGTCAAGTAAGGTGCACTGTTCAAAAGAAAATGCACAAGTACATCTTAAGGTGGGTTGTTGTGATAAAGTGTTTGTGGGGGCTGCTTACATGTCACTACATTAACAATGCAATGCATTAACAGTGCATGTGTGTCATGCAGTGAACTTGCCAGTGGACATCAGGGGTAGAAACTTCACATGTAATTGAGTGGCTGCATTTACAAGGCCTCTAATATGGGTAAGTTTAAGACTGTGGCATAAAGTAGCTATGTCAGAGCCCCAAGCACTTCCCAGGACTGGAAATGCTGGTAGGAGCCTAAGAAGATTTAAAAACATATCCTGAAAGAAATCCTGGGTGTATTTTCAGTCATCTAATCAACTTCTGACCATTCTCTAACAAGGAGGTCTCAGAGTAATTTCTATTGGCTTAAAGTAAACTTGCCTTTGTTGGAGGGTTTCTCCACTCTGTCCTATTACATAACCTGAAAACATAAAAGTAGCTATCCCTATGGTATCACTGTAGTGACACTCATGTGTTTGTATTTCTAACCCACACTCCATTGGGAGAAGATGCTGAATACATCCCATAAGACTGCTTAACACACCTCACGGGGAGACTGTTCCATAATGTGGGGCTACAGCTAAGAATGTCCTCCTATGAGTTCCCAACATCTTAACAACTGAGAGTGGTGGGACCTCCAAGATAGCCTTACCATCAGATCTTACAGCAGGGAGGAGGTGTTCCTGCATACATTTGGGGCCTAAGCCATGTTAATGTTAGGACCTTAAATTAGGCTCAGTGGCACATAGACAACCAGTGCAGTTCCTAGGATCAGTATCAGGCCAGCAGTGCCAGTTATCAGTTTAGCTGCTACAAGTTGCAGCTTCCAAACCATCTTCAAGGACACCTTCATGTAGAGAGCATTACAATGGTCCACTCTTGAAGTTACCAGAAATTGTGTAACTATGGCCAGACTGTCTCCATCCAAAAATGGTCAGAGCTGACAAACAAGCCATAAATGGAAATAGGTGCTCTCTTTGATCTTCCAAAGCTACATCTGCAGGCACAGATGGATGTATATGATAGATCCCAGGGAGATTACACTGGTATCCACCAGGAAGGAGGGAGTGGTGATGACTAATTTGATTTGCCTTACTGTGGGTCCTTTGAAACTGTTACTGAGAGGGAAATTCCCTTCCTCATAACCATACTTTCTCCCAGATCCATTTCAGGATGGACAGGAAATGGCCTTAAAAACTAACTATTTTTGAAATGAGTCTGGGCTCTTCTGCCCCCCACTACAGCTCATGTGCAAATATTTATATAGCAATGAAAACACTCAATGAACACTAACAGGTACATGGATGAAGAGATGCCTACCAACATTCCCTGAGAGCACCTAGAAGAAGCTCACATGTATTTTACCTCTTCTAGGAGATGAGGTAGTTTAGGGGCTAGATGGTGATGGGGGGTTATATTCATCATGATGCTCTGCTCTGAGAACACGTGACTTCTGTGGCACATGCATAGGGATCCTAGGTGCCCACACAGATGTCACCTATGCCTCAGTCTCCTGTGGATCAAAACATGTTTGACAGAGACCAGAGGGAGATTCAAAAGTCAAAGACTCACTCGCCACTGCCACTTTTGTAGTTCTAGTCCATGGCCTTTGATTCTTTCTTCCTTTCCTCAGGATTAAATTAACAAAATTTCAATTTAACCAAAAGATGTATGTGAGTCAAGAGGTCATCAATCCACTTATGTAAGCAAGCAACCAAATGGCTCGCACTTTATTATATTGGAACATACACAAAATAGTAATGTCTTGGGAGTGATCTGATGTCTTCATGGGCTGAAGTCCAAGATAAGAATATTTTAATGTGTATGTCAACAATAGTGGGCATGATGTCCTGAAAAGATTTATTAACATATATAAAATAATTTATTATTTGTAGATACATTCTTTTTTAAAAAAAGTGTATCAGGTACTTTTAAGTATCCTTTTTGATGAGCAAGAGCAAATATTTATGTAGCAATGAAAGCAAAGAACACTAACAGCAGGAATGTGAGTTAGTAGGAAAAATGATGATAAATGGTACATGGGTGGGAGAAAATTAAGTCAACTTCATTATGACTGCTGGACAAACTCACTTATTGGGCATTAGGCAGGAGGATTAGCAAACAGTGCATGATATTGAGCAGATTATATAAAACAAAGAAGCTCAACATTTAATCTCAAAAATGTATTTCTTCTCATGGCTTTTTATCCATTCTATTTTCTTTCCCTTATCCTGTTGTTGGCCTTCACCTTTACTTTCACAAGGGCAGATGAATATCCGTCTCTGCATTTGATGGCATTGCTGCTGTGTAATCTGTGTTTCCTGCCGTTTTTTCCCCTGGAGATCATTACTTCTGAAATTTCTTATTCTTCTTCCAGTATAGTACTGAAGACACTGAATTTGTTTTGATATGTATCATGGAAAGCTGAGATGATATCCCATTACCCTACCTGATCACCATGCCGTGAGACTCCAAAAGAAAAGCAGTTAATGATTCTGCCCTTCACTTGTTTCTTGGTTTTTCTTTGTTCAATTATTGTTGTTATACTTAAAATACTTTCTTTGAGATTTAAATATATATTTTCTTTTTAAAAAATCAATTTTGAGAAAAATGTTCAGGAATAGTGTCATAATGCCTCTCTGTAAATGGGAGGAATACAGCTCATGGGAAAACCATTAGTCTAGCTAAATTCCTTGGTAATATAAGTAGCTAATGAAATCAGTAAGTAACCAATGCTAGTGGAGACCATTTTCACAGCTCTCTCTTCCCCTCACCGTCTCCAAGCCACTTAAATATTCTTTTGGAAATTACCTGCCATGGGTGAGCACAGTCAGAAGCGGGGACACTTTTGCACTTCCTTTCCTGTCCCATGGAAGGTAAAGGAGTGCAATCAACTTAACGTTGACTAGCACTCACACTTGTGACTGCTAGTCAATGTTAACCTACCCCCTGCAAGATTGAAAACTTACCTCTGTTCTATTGCCAGGCCGGACGACTTTTGGCCACCTCCATCTTATGTGCAGCGACCTCCATGCCGGCGTGTGTGTCAGCACCATTGCTACAATGACACTGACACTCTGCACAGTTGTGTAAGGGGGCCATCAGAGTGTGTGGAAGGTCTAATGACCTCCACAACTGGCAAAGTTGTGAATGCTCACCGACTGGATGCTTTCAGTTAAATTGGGGTAAGGGGTGGTAAGCTTATGGAGCACGATTTTGTGCTCCACAGCTGGTATGTAATTAGGCAATCTCTGGGCAGGGAGGGGGCATTTCTATGCTATAAATGCCTCCTGACAGTGCAGATGCACCAGCCCAGATGTTGCCTAATTACATATTACAGGCTGAAGCATAAATTCAGCCCTGGTTCATGAGCTTCCTTTGAATGCAACACAGGCTTCAAGAGGGGCTTCTAGCTGTGCTCACCTGTACCAGCTTCCTTTGTCCAACTCCTAAACTAGATTTTGTGAGACTATCAAGTGATACAGAAGAGAATGGTAGACCTCTTTCTATCTCTGTTATTGTAGATGCCCAAGACCAAAACATAACAATGGAATTACTCAACATCTACTCCAGTGTACACTAAATATATGTTATGTCCAAAGAGAAAGCTGGTGTTAGCAAGACAGAATTTCAATATGAACCTTTCTGCACTTTTCTACACTATTCCAAACCACCTGGTTTGGAAAAAAGCAATCTTTTCCAAGTCTGGGATGGAACAATGTCATCTTCATGATGACATTTATTCCAGCCTGGTCCTGGTTCTGAAGCTTGTGTAAGCTTCACAACTGACCTCTGACAGTCCAATGCCTAGAACCCCCAGATGACCCATTTTGGTAGCACTGTAAGGTGTGCTGCTAAAATTGATGCCCTGCGTCAGTCTGGAACTGGAAGGTATGTGCCTTCTGCACTTCCCCGCGATCTACTTTTTTATCTGCTAGTATACTGGTGGCCCTGATAAATCAGGACTACCAGTATTCCAGATATAGGCCCTCTACATGCAGAATACACTCTGTCTGGTGCAGATGGAGTGTACTAGTGGTGAGTGTGTGTGTGTGTGTGTGTGTTCCACACTAATATGCAGAAGAAAGGCCCATAATCCACTTATTGATATGAATTTAAGCTAAATGCAGAAAGGCCCTATTAATGTGCATGCACTTAAAATGTTTATAAGCCTTTTTAAAAACATCAAATATTAGAATATCAAGTATCAAAATAATAATAATTTCATAAACCCTCAGAAAAATTACAGTTTAGAGCACTTTATGGCATTTAATCAAAAGTTACATGGCACCTTAAAGACAAAAAGAATTAAGCTCCCAAACGAAAAAGTCATAAACGGCCTCATGCCAGAAGAAAGTTATAAGTACTTCGATATCTCCATGCAAACAAGATCAAGAATGGACTAGTCAAAATACTGGATCAGCAATGAATATATCCAAAGAGTTAGAATGACCCTTAATTCCAAATGTAGTGGTGACAACATTATCAAACCCATTAATTTTCTCCCAGCTGCATTTTTTCAGGGTCCACACTTCTGCTATCTTGGTCTTTCTGCACTGTGATGGTAAGAATAAGCTGACTCACCTTATATTTGCAAAACATTTTCCCTCTTTGCAAATACAGTATTTCTAGGATGGCAATGTGCCCCTGAGCCTAGGCCAGACCCCGGCAACACGCAGTTACTGCATGTCAAAAGAGACCCTGTTGGAAAACTAAACCACTTCATAGCCCACACCTCAACACCATTTCCAGAAAAGTGATATCTCAAGAACATGACAGGGGGTTTTAAAAAGGGAAAGAGACACAAGTCCTCACATTTGAAGCATAGGAAGAAACACTTTGCAAATGACATTAAGATCCATGCAAAGCCTTTATGGCACTGTGGGACTGACCTGTTGGTGCACATTTGTCCACTCCAGTTGCACCACAAGCCTGCTTCTTGGGCTGACAGTGCACAGACTTCTGCCTCCTGGGAACACTGACACTGCCATGAGCACTCATTAGAGGACTATAATGAGAAAGCAATGAGAAAAGCAATGACAGCTTTTTGATGGCTCCCCCTTCTCCCACGCCATGGCGGTTTACCCTGAGGCCTTTTCTCACTACAGCAGAATGGCTGTAGTGCAGTAAGGCTAGGACACAAGGGGACGGATTCCCCATTCACACCTAGACAGGTAAGGAAGTGTTCAAAGCTGACACACGGGCCAGAGTCCTGGCCCTCCGTTGCTGCCATTAGGTCGTGATCAACCCAGTGGCAGGCAGCTGGCGCCCAGCTAGTCTTCAGCCACTGTGGGATGCAGTCATCTTGATTGAGGTGGCTGCAGTCTGTGGGGGGCCCCTGGGCCCACCCCCACCCCCAGTCCAGGGTCACGGGTCTCCCCCTAGATGCTCGTGTGGGACTTACCTTTTCGGGGTCCAGGTTTGAACTGGCAAGCTAATAGACTATTCTAATGTGCTCGATGTGGGGCTACCCTTGAAGAGGGTTTGGAAGCTGCAGCTGGTGCTAACTGGCATTGCTTTGGCTGGGCACACATCATACTGGTCCTAAAAGAACTGTACTTACTGCCTATTTGCTACCAAGCCTAGTTGAAGATGTTAATGCTAACTTCTAAGGCCCAAATATCTAAATTAACACCTCCCCCCATATAGATCTACTATAACTGTGCCCTAAGATCCAACGATGAGGCCTTCTCAGCTTGCCATGCCTTAGGGGTGAGGATTCACTGGATGGATTTTTTTAGGATTATCCCAGAACTATGGGGCACTCTAATTGTATGTATCTGGTAAAGACACATCTCTTAACTTTTGCTTTTGGCTGAGGAAACAGCATCCCCTTCCTATGCAGTTACTAGGCTTTTCCTTCTATTTACAGCTGTCATTTGTGTCACCTGATGCAAAATAATTATACCTCACTATCCACAGCAACAGTGCTTTGCTGCTTTGCACTGCTGCTGAATTTGCCTGGGCTAAATACTGCAATGACAAGATGGACAGTACACATCATGTCTATTGCAGCCATAAATCTTCATGTGGAGACTGTTCTAACATTTCTGCCCATGATGTCTGCATTGTGCAATATGGCCCAGCAATTGCTACAGCTGAGCAGCTTTGTAGCAGCAGGCCTTGGAAAATTCAAAACATCATGAAAGACTACGTAAACAGTCCATTCTGCCTTGCTGTTCTTCCTCACTGCCAAGACCTCAGCTGTTGCATATAGTTATAGCCACTGAAGCGATTGAAATATTCTTATTTTCACCAGCAGATCAGCTATACCCTGGTATCATTCCAAACAGTTTTACCACCATCATCCAAGCTTATGTAGGAGATCATAGCTGACTGTTAAATCCAATACCATTTAAAGATTAACTGAAGTTCTGATTCAGCACCAAGTGAAGGCTCTTCATTTACCCATCAAGGATAATTCATCAGCACTCAATCAAAATGTTGCCATTTTTCTGCTGGTTTATGACCGAGCCACTGAAAAATATTGTATTATTTATCTTGGCATTTAATATTAATATCTTGTTCTGAAGAAAGCATTTGGATACCAAATCAATTAATGACTGTCATCCATCACTGAAATTATCAATGGTGGCTGATCTCCTATAAAGAACGCTGTAATCTGCATGAAAATGGATTAGCTGTTGCTGTTCATGTTTAGTCCATCATTACAAGATATACGATCGGTAGACATAAAGAAAGACCTTCATTTTTATTTGGTGCTGAGCACTGATCCACTTTAAAAAAAATAGAAAAAGAAACTTACAAATTAGTACATATTACCTTGAACATTCAGACATTTGTTTACCTGGATTGGTAAACATTACATTTGGAAACTATGGAAAGTAGAATTCCATCATTGGAGCAATACAGAATGATCAGTTACCTGTACAGTTAAGAAGAACAAATCAAATCAAAATCAAAATGAATGTGTAGCTGTTTAAAATACCTATACATATATTTTTCTTTTTTTTCCTCTTCAAGATGCTATAAAGGAGAAGCAACAGCTGCTATACAGGTTTTTTTTATGACTACGGCCACCTCCAGACATCATTTAGTTATTCCTCTATTTACCGATTTACCGGTATAAAGCACATCTGGAATTATCAAGCACTGTCTAGACATTAGATCAATACTCTGCACTTTTTTTTCATTTGCTGCAGCAGTGGAATGATGTTATAGCTGCAAGGTTTTCTTTCCACATGACCTAATTATTTCATCAGTATGGGTGACCAATTATATCACAGGAACTTCTTCCAGGAAGTGATACGTCATACTGAACTCTCTCTGTACTTCCTGCACAGTAATCCAGATAGCACTGAAATTACAGAATAAAAGGATATTGCAACACACAACATGGTTATATCTGGAAAATCAGGTGCAATTATGGAATCATCACAGGGTTTTGATTCTGTTTGGATGCAGCCAAACAGATATCATCTATCTATATCTATAATCTAGGGCTGTGCATGAATATTCATAACATTCATTATTTGTGCAAATTCATATGAAATTGGATATTAGTACACAAATCAAATGATGCAACATTCGTACATTAACATTCATACAAATAATTCGGACATTCATTAAACTGGGGATACATATTGGATACATATGTGTTGGTATAGGATATGTATCTGATACATATGCGTTGGTATAGGATATGTATCCTATATGTATCCGTTCATATAGAATAATTTTTATGAATTCATATGAATGCAGTCTTATTGAATAGAATCCTACCACATTCGAAGGGGATCTATTCCAACAAATACAATTTTTTTAACATTTGATTTGTTATGAATCAGGTGCCCCAAACCCCATTTGTATATATCCCTACTATCTATTTATCTTAGATTTTTTTCTCCCCTTTTATTCTGCTCTATTATATTTCTTTCATTCCATTGATTATTTATTTATTCTCACATTCATTGCCTTTATATTGTCTTTCTTCCAGTAACTGTCCTGTGGGAGGCACCTGGGAACAGGCCCTTTCTGGTCTCCATTTTGTGAACACCCAAAATAGTGACAGATGAGGAGCTTGCAGTTGGAGTGTGACTTTACACCCTCACAACTGCACAGTTTTAGAAGGTTGTTGTGCCTTACTGGGTGTGCCAAATGGCAATGTGATGCTCCAAATCATTCCTATGAGTGCCCATATAGGTAAGTGGGGACATAGCCTGGGAGAAGGCATGACTCAGAGATAGACCATGTTCTTTTCATACAAAAATACTCAGACTCCTTTCCCTATATCTCCTCCCCCCAAAAAAAGGCAGTGACAACCCACTTTGTTGCTAAGAAAGCTGTGTGGAGTTGAACTTGAGCCAAGAATGTTTTCTGCTTGACATATTTCCTTCCTGGAGAATCTATCCCATGCCCAGGGGCTTCACATATGCTCAAAAAGACATCTAGGAGTGGTTGGAGACTTTGTGGGCGAATCCCCACAGCAAGCTTATTTCGAATTCAAAACATTTTCAATCCTGGCAGACCCCATGTCAGTTTGGCTTAACACGCTTTCCGCGTGTTAAATCACACCAAAGCGTTGTAAATGTTAATCCTCATTTCAACAGGTCTCACTGATACGTGTTACATCTTTTACTGTGGGGACCCTATCATTTTAAGGGATGAGAATCAATGTTTAGCGTTCCCCTCTCCCAATAGCTTGCTTCCAAAGACATTGATTTCAGTGTAAAAACCCACTCTTAACAGCAGCACTACACTGTAGCGATGGAACCACTTCACACCTGATTAACAATGTTGCAATTTTGCACAATTCTAAAAGTTCTGACCTTTAGAAAGGGAAAGGAAGGGAGGGAAGCAGCTGAGGTTCTGTGTGAATGTTTAAAGCAAAGGGGCTTTAGTTGCCGCTGCTGCTGTGTGCCCTGAGCAATGGGGAGAGGAGGGGAAAGAATCACTGGCTGGCTGCCCACTGCCATTTTTCCTCCATCCATGGAAGCGGCAGCCACCCAGCCACCCAGCTAGGCTCCATGAAGGGGTCCCTTATGGGTGGCAGGTCCATGCCAGGAGGAAGAGGGCAGGGCAGCCCTGAAAAGCAGCTTTTAAAAAGTAGCCATTTGAGTCCCCCCTTGAGTCACGTACTCCACATACGATCCTCAGAATCCGGATCAAACACAATTAAGTTAAAAGTAATGGGAACAGGCAAATTCGCGTTTGCATCCGGTTCTATTATTTCAGTTTAGGGAAAGCGAAAAAGCTTGCTGTGGGGATTCGCCCTGTCTGTAGTGCTCACTGATCACCCCAGTCAAAAATAGAAATTCCCAAGTAAAGCATTCAATAAATAGAATCAATTCAAAATTTTAATGACTATAATTGGATGTTCCTACTCCTGTCCATTCCATTGTGTGAATTCAGCCAATCAACTTTGTGCTTTGCTGGCTGTAGCTCCTCCTTCTCAGCTTGTGACATTTTCCCAAGTGTGGCAGGTGAAGGCAAGGCAGCACAGTGGGGGAGTGGCAGATGGGTAGCCTGGGACATGGGAGAGGGAAAATGGAGAGGGCAAATACAGAGAGTGAACAGAGAGGATGACTCCATTATAAACTAAAGCAAAATCAGTAACCAAGTATCTAAAGCACAAGATATAAGCGGCCATCATCTGAGGCTGTGCTGTGCTTTTCCTATGGTGCCTTCTCTGTCCCAGAGCAGCTGATCGTTCCTAGCTGTGTGGAGCTGTAAAAACTGCTGCACAGCTTTCAGATCCAGACACAGCATTCACATACTTCCCTATGTGAAAGCTGGAGAGGGACAGGGCAGGAAGTGTGGTTGCAGTTGCGGAGTCATGTGCCACATTACCAGTCACTGTAGCAAGAGTCTGCCACACATGGCCATTGCTACAGCAAAGCGGAAGGTTCCAGACAGGACCATTCACACTCCACCCAGATCCAGATAGGTCTGGGTGAAGTGTGAGATGGGCCAGTGCTTGCAGTGCAAACATTAGTCACTATCTCTGGTTTAACTACTTTGGGATACCTTCTCATGCCAGTTAAGTGCAAAAAGACCCCCAGTTTAGCAATGGACCTGTTTGAAAAACTCTGCAAGTGTACTAGCACTATATTTTCCAGTCCAGGCATTGGTGCTTCCAGACTTGGGGCCTTTCTACACTCGGCTTTATTCTGGAACATATCTCAGAAGAGGGGCCTGCTATCCACATGCTAGTGCAAGCTATGACAGACCCCATATGAGGCCTGCCATAGTCTGCATTAGCATGTGGACAACAGATCTCTGTCCCGAAATATATTCTAGAATAAGGCCAAACATAGGAAGAGCCCTGGTCTTGGACTAGGAAAATGCCACAGCCCCATCTTTGAAGCTTACATAAGCTTCTAAAATAAGCCCTGAAACTTGCACAAGCTCTGAAGTTTGCATATTTGCATAAGCTTTGAAAATGTGTCTGCGGTGTTTTTCCCTTTCTGCACTGGACATTATATTGGAGTGAGAGAGCCATGAGCCAATTGCAGGGATTGGTGGGAAGCTTGAACACCAGAGCTTTTTATCATTTGTGCATTTAGCACAAACAATTAGATGCACCTAGATGTATCCGTATGCATTTTCAGTGGGCTACATAGTTGTAATTATAGAACATTCTTTTAAGTAGATATATATATGACACATTGATCGTAACTCACTGACTGGTGTTCATGAGATTTCATTTTGATTTCTAAAATCTATGTAGATTGGTACATTCCATCTGGGTAAAGATTTCTTTGCCCTGTCAATATGAAATAATAATTAAAATATATTGCTTTCATTTCTAGTTATACATTCCATGAATCTCTCTGAGTAGGAGAGGAAATTTCTTATTCTAATTTGTTTCTAATTGTCAAACAATTTTAAAAGCTTGTTTTTCTATTAATAACAGGGCAGTGACCACTGAAAACATCTGGGAGTACTTTAATCTAATCTAATTTTCTTAGGTTGTTCTTCTAATTCCCAGGCAATTAGAAAATGGTAGATCTTTTTTATAATGAAATGCAACAACATCATTTGCAAGCTGAGGCTGTCCCGACATTTTTATTATTTTGTTCTTAAAACTAAAGAGTAATGAATCCAGTTAATTTTAAACTCTCCCAAGTAATTAACTTGACCTTAAAAATAAGCATCTACCTCTGATTACCAAACTTGCTTAATGCCTGAAATTCAATGCTGATTTAGTGAAGGGCATTCAAGACAATGGTATAATAGAGAAAGGTTATGGCAGTATTTGTTCATATTCTTGTGTTTAAATGTGTAGTCTGGTCCAAAAGAAGAATTCTGCATGAATCTAGGGAAGTGCTGGATTATTATTATTACTTTTTGTGTTCTCTGCTCTCGCAACCAAAATCCAGGAGCTCTGGGAAGCAGAGTGGAGCGGCAGAGAGACTGCCGCGATCGGAGCAAGAGCTGGAGGGCTGCTGCGATAAGAGCCCTGGGATGCAGAGAGGAGCGGCAGAGAGACTGCTGCGATTGGAGGAACAGCTGTAAGGCTGCTGCGATAGCTCTGGGAAGCAGAGAGGAATGGCCACGATCGGAGCAACAGATGAAGGGCCACTGCAATAAGCCAGGTGTTATGATAGTTATTGTTGGATACATGACCAGCGCAGAGGGGACCGCCCCAAACATGTTAATGGCTGACCCTGATCGGATTAGAAAAAGGGGGTGAGGGAAATAAAGAGTCTTCAAGGCAGGGCATCAGCTAGAAAAAGAGAGTTTAATGGTGCAAAAGGTTTGTATACAGCACAAGAAGGGGGCATGGAGGAAGTGACATCAGGGAGGCAATTGGAGGAAAGCTGCTGTCTTCCAGGTCAGAGGTCCTTCTGATGTCACATCCTCAGGTCAGAGGCGGGGAAAATCCTCAAACAGGAAGAGAAGGGAAGTTATCATTTATCTCTCCACATGGCTGAGAGATTCCATTATGCAGCAGCACAGTGAAAAGAATTCAGCACCCTGATGGTGAAAGGAAAATCTCTGGCTCCCTTTTACTCTCGAGGTTTGTACTGAAAATGAGGCCAGGGGAACAAAAGCTGAGCAGCTTTTGTGGTTACTACAATTATTTTATTTTGTGCTTTAAGGTAGTTAAGGGTTTTATTTTTGAAGGCTCACCAAACTAGAAGTGTATAGAGCAGTTCCACATAATTCAGAACAGGCACACAGGGGAGGCATTGGCTCTTCAAGTGCTGCTGCAGTCCCCATCTGGCCCACCAGCATTCAGAGTGTGGATGAATTGGCCTGGTCCAGCTGGACAGCCATAGCAACAGCCATGGAAGCTGCACAGCTCCACCCCCTCACAGGGTTTGCACCCAGAACAGAGTGTGAACACTGTGACTGAGAGCTCACCAGCTGCTCCTGGTCAAGCAGTAGACAGGAAGAGTGGGACAGCTTTTTCAAGAAGATCCCAGATGCTCCAGGGGCACAGAGCACAGACAAACCTCCCCTGGAACATCTAGAGGTGGTCCTGCACTGGGTGGTTAAACTGGTTTAACCACCCAGTTAAGATCCATTTTAGACCCTTCCCTACTTACCTTCTGTACTGGAGACCTCTTTTGGCACCCTTCCAGGTGGCCACTTCCACATTTTGGCGGGCGAGATCCATTTCTAAAACTGATCTCACCACTGAAAACCAGGACGCTTCCACACATGGCCAGGCAAAGGGATGGATGTCCCGGTGGCCGCCATGTTGGAAGGGGTGAAAGCAGGCCGGTTTGCCTCCTTCTGCCCTCTCCCGCATGCCACATGCTGCCAAGAACATGCACTGCCTGGCAACTACCTGCTCCGGTCCCGTGGCTCCGGGGGCGTCGTCAGTGGCATGGGAGGCCAGATGCCCTTTGGGAGGAGTGCTGCGGCTTCCGCACAGCAGCCCGGTAATCTGACCACCCAATCCGGCCTCCCTGTGCATGTGGGACGGATCCTCCAGAGAACTGCTCGCTGAAAAATGGATCTCCTTAGATCCGTTTTTCAGCAGCATATGCAGAAGCACCCTCAGACCGCTCTGTTAAGGTAAGTGTGAATAGGCCCATACACTCTTTAGTGCAGATGAGCAGTGTGTACGTGTGCTGATGTACATTTATACGCCTCACAGAAGCTAAGTGAAGCCTTTACCTTGGCTCACCTTCTACATTTCAGTCTCCTAGCCTCCTCTAGGCATGACAGAAAGGCCACACGTTGGTTGACCACACAATGATGCCACCATCTGCCAGTGCACATTTTCAGGCCTGCAGCAACTTTTCCATCCCAGTCCATTTTTCTAAAAGGTGAACAATGCTGTTAATCGGTGTTGGAGGGCTTGCATGTTGGAAGAAAATCCAGCAAGCCTGAAAACATATTTTGCCTAACAATGACACACTCATATGGGGTGTATGATACCGTAAGGCCCTCTTTCCTTAGGCCCCCAAAAGGCTGTGGGGGCTTGAATACAACAAATGAGGTTAGGGAAGCATTGCTCCTAAATCCCATCAGGCTGCAAAAGACATACAAGCCCTGCACAGAGGCACTGTGGAGATAAGGATGAGGTGCAGATGGGAATGCCTACCCCACCTGCCCCAAATGAAGCTGTCTCACACATGACTCCAGCTCCGTGCAGACTCCCCAGATGGTGTCATATGCTGATCTGGAAGAGCCCTGAGGCAGGACTTTTCATGTTACAACTTCCTATCTGAACTTCTAATGTTTTCCATAAATTATGTAGAGTTTTTATAGTATTAAGAGATACAAAACCTCCTAAACAAAATATAATAGAAACTAAAAGGACACATCTGGATGGAGTTAAAAAAAAGTGGGGTGGAAGTGAGACAGCTTAACGTGAAACTTAATTTGCATGGTAAGGGAGGACAACATGGGTTCCAGGCGAACCTGCCCATCCCCATGAAAACCATGGCTGGGATTTGGGATACTGTCATTTTCTCCACCCTGTCCCCCCTTGCCTGAGTGTGCAAACACACACACACATGCCAGACAGGGGGGGGGAATCCCTCCTAAGGAATGTCCTCCTCCTCCTCCCCTCCCAACCCTGAGCCCTCCTACACACAAACAAGCACAGATAGACCGGGGAATCCCTCCTCCTGCCCTCCCCTCCCCCCTTCCTCCTCCAGCCCGTGGTGAAAGCTCATTGTCTCCCTCCTTTCCCCCTGTCAGTTGGGTGTGTGTGTGGAAAAGGAGGCAGACACAGAGCTTTCACCATGCTAAAATCCTGTTCTTTGCCTTGCATGCTTCCTGGCTACAAGGCAGACTTGTAGCCAGCAAGTATGCAAAGCAAATGGCAGGATTTGAGTGTGGTGAGAGCTCCTGTCTGCCTCCTTTTCCACAAGCCCTCAACTGACAGGAGAAAAGGCGGGAGACACGGAACTTTCACCATGCTCAAATCCTCACTAAAATCCTGCCATTTGCTCTGCATACTTGCTGGCTCCAAATCTGCCTTGTAGCCAGGAAGCATGCAAGGCAAAGGACAGGATTTTAGCGTGGTGAAAGCTCTGTGTGTCTCTCCTTTCCCACACACCCCATTCCCATGGGAGTGTCACCATTGTCACTGGCCAATACGTGGCAGTCCCTTATTTCACAGGTAGTAGACTTGCAAAGGTTTGTGTGTTTTGTTTTTTTTTTTGCTACATATTGACTCCCATGTAGCCCGTATTAGGGCTTTGCATGGGGCCGCTCCCTAGGTGACCTTGCGATCGCCTCATACTTTTTTCAGCATGCGGACACGGCCAAAGTGCCTTCATTAGCTAGCTTGGCTCACCATTTGATCAAGGAACCAGGGACTTACGATGAGTGTCCATTACTGCAGGGATGAGTTGCCTGGAAGTAGATGGTCTTGCCATAGCATCCTACCCACGCTGTTGCCAGAGGCTTCCATGGTTCCATTTAATGCTGTGTAACCATGGCAAAGACATTGTGGTTTAGGCACCTACCTTCCATGTCATTTCTCATGTCCTTGTCCCCAGCTGCTTGGAGAGGGTGTGGGGCATTCAGTCAGCTGTCTTATGCCACTGAAAATAAAGCTGCACTTATGGCCATGGACACTTGTAGGAGTTTGGGGACCAGATCACCTGCACTCATTTCCCCTTATTTGAGCCCTTGTGAATAACAGGGACTGTTTGCACTTACCTTTGTGGAACAAAGGGGAGAAGCCCATTAACCCGCCACTCCATTGCCACCATCCCAGAGATCATTACCAGCTGTGGACAAGTAAAATCATGTGAAAATCTTTATTCTCCATTAACTCACTCTGACTGGCATCTATTGGTAACAGAAACTGGGCATCTTAATGCTTATCACTGGCACAAATAATCTATCCAACACATAGAGATCATGGCAGCAGGAACACTTCTTTTGGGTCTAAACAGGTTTCACTTTTGTAATTTGTTAAGCACAGACATTTTCTGATTTAAGCGCTTAGCCGGTTAGTTAAGGTCAATGGAAGTTTTAGGTTGGATGGCAAATTGGTTTGGTGAAGTAACATAGGTGTGTGTGTGTGTGTGATATGTATCTCAAGAATAGATGAAAATTAAGTTGGCCTGAAATTGGTTCCTTGCCTGCTGCTTCCCACCCCCCAAGTATTCTGCTGCTGATGACAAAAATAAAAATAAAAATGGGGGGGGGGTAGGAGATTATGAATAAGAAACTGTAAATGTGCATCCCTGATTCTGCTAAAGTGAATCACCATTTTGGAACATCAGCTATACTCTCAGATACTGATTTACCTGCCAGAAACATCCTTCAGAGCTTTCTATTAAGTTTGCCAAACAGAATGACTTGATGTTGACAGATTTAAGTATGCTTAACTCTGAGTTGGACTGTGGCCTGGAGGTTTACTTGGGAGGGGGAAAATGAAATGAAATCTGACTGTGAATTGAATGCTGCTGTCATTTGTACACTGTCTTTTTTTTTAGACTGAATTTTATTTTCTCAAGTCAACAGAATATGAATCAATGTTGTCATTCTGGCATACTTGCTGTGAAGCTGCAGACAAGGTATTACTGACAATGCTCCATCGTGCTTATTGTTACCACGTATTTTTTTTCTTAAAAAACAAACCAGAAAGGAAAAAGGATAAGTAAGTAAGTAAGTAAGTAAGTAAGTAAGTAAGTAAGTAAGGAAGGAAGGAAGGAAGGAAGGAAGGAAGGAAGGAAGGAAGGAAGGAAGGAAGGGTCTATCTGAAAAATCCTGAAGTTTGCAGCCTCCAAAATTGCAGTCAAGGGATACTTTGGTAGTATTTCATAAAAGAGCTACTTCTGGGGCCATTATGGAAGTGGCCCTGGGCTGCGTTCACTATGAGGTCTGCCTGAATCATCTGCATCATGGATGGCAGGAGAGACCCATGATGCAGGAACACTAGTACATATAATTCTTGCTATGGTCTCCGGTACAATTTTTTGCACTTCAGCAGCTCCAGTCATGTGGCCCGAGTGTCTCCTAGGGAGCCAAGTTTCTGGGGCTTCTCTGGTAAGCTGGTGCCACAATCCACAGAGGCAGTTAGTACAATTCACAGGAACTGTGCAGAAGCTACCATAGTGTCACCTTCTACCTTTTAGGATTTTTAGCAGTCTTGTGATCTGCTGCACCTGCCATAAAAGGCACTAGCTGCTGTGACAGGTAAGATATCATTATAGAGCATTATGAAAGAGTAAATAAAAAAATCTAGGGAGAAATTTGGATGATAGGAACAGAAATTCACAGTTTGGTTACTGAAGCAGAGCAACATTTCCCCCCTCAAATGCCAACTGATTGCAACAAAAGAGTAGGAGGATTCTCCATTTTTGTAGGCAGAGCGGTCCATTAAGAAAAGGTTGTGGAGTCTGCAATGGAATTTAATACTTTGGACCTGTTTGCATTCACCTGTTGCAGCAACTTACCCACGTCATCCAGCGGTGGACTGCTAAATAGCAGCCTACTCCCTTATCAGGAGTGTGGCGTTCACTGGGTGAGAGAGTGAGTGTGTGTGAGAGAGAGAGCAGGCTTGGCGGGCTTTCGGCAGCTCGCATGATGGACAGGAGGAGCATGACAACCAGGAGAAGACATGCCAGCCAAGCGACATGGACCAATCAGCAGCTGAAAATACTGGACTATAAGACAGGCAGACGGAGCTGCCACGAGGCTGCTCAACCCAGGGAAAGAGGGTGGGAGCCTCTTTGCCAGCAAGGAGAGGTAGGTGTGTGTGTGTGCGTGTGCACATTCCCCTTTAGGCCCGTCCTCATGGGGGGATGCCCAGGGCAGGTCCCTGTGGGCCCTAGAGAACATGATCCTGTCCCCTAGAACTTGCAGGGACCAGGGAAGGGACCATGCCAGGTCTGCCCACTCCTGGGTCCTGTAGGACCCAATCCGGAGAGTCCTCGGGAGGGGACTGCAGCTGTCAGGGAGGGAGACATCCGAATGCTTCCCTCCTTGGATGGCCGAGGACAGGTCGGAACACTCTGGGCTATGTGTAAAGCACAATTAAGTGCTCTGCACGTGGAACGCAAGGAGGACATGCCGGGATGGGCTGGGGTGGTTCTGATCGGAACCGCTGGCCCAGAGGAGTGAATGGCCAGAATATGCCATTTCTGTCACAGGATGAGATGTGTCAAGTGTGGTCAGGCCACTTGCCTACCCCTCTTCATGGAACCACCACCTCCAAGAAAAATAAGAGTTATCCCTTCAACTAATTTTCTGGGAATATACCTGGTCACTGGACTGCATAGCTCTTGCAAATAAGCACGTCCACACTTTTATACACAAAATGGGAAATGGGACCATTTGCAGTGGGGCATGAATGCACCCACAGGATCTGATGAGCTGCCCACCTAGGTTTTACAGACAGCCAAAATATGCTGTAGACATTTGTGTTTCAGTAACTTTCTGGGATCAGGATCCAAGCTTAATGAAAGCACATACTGTAGCTCTGAATTGTATTACTGTTTGTTTTGTAAGATACTCATCCCTCAAGTTTTCAGAAAGCCCAATTCCTCCTTTCCCTACCCCAATGATAAGTTTCAAGGTTATTGATATAGGTGTCTGTTGACATGTGAGTCTGCTCAGTCCTTTTAATATTCCTTTCCATATCTTGTTCTATCAGATTCTTTTCTGGTATTATCTTGGAGGTTTAGAAGGCACTTTACAAACCTTGGTAGCAGAAATATACTGTACATGATGAATTCCAGTGCTTATGGAAGGTGAAACTGATAGCTCTGGGTAAATGCTAGTATAGTGGGGATCTGTCTTATCTAGGCTTCTTTATAAAGCTCAATCAATGCACCTGAATCCACATGGAACACAGAGCTGGATTTTGTGAAAAGCTCCATGTTATTATTAAATGGGGGAGCAGTATATAATTCAACCACAGGACACAATGATACTTTACTAGCCAATTGTAGCCTCTGTCTGTGTACAGCATAGGAGGTGGGCAACTCCGTGCAAGCACCCCACCACCACCATGTTGCTGGATGTTTTGTCATACCCACTTCAGTGTGTTTGGGCACCTGACGAAGGAGCCAGCAAGCCTTCCACTGGAGAACACAATTTCATCACTTCACCTTCAGGTGTTTTGGGCAGGCAAAGCTCTTTCAGGTGTGTATGTTGTGCTGCTTAAAATGGAAACATGACACTCTAGGCTCTTCTCCAGTTCCCCAAACACTGTCAGTGATTATGATAAAAGAATAAGAAGAGTTGGTTTATATACTCCACTTTTCTAACCCCAAAGGGACTCAAACCTTCTGTTCTTCTCCCCACAACAGGCACCCGCTATGAGGTAGGTGGGGCAGGGAGACCTCAGAAAAAGAGCTGTGACTAGCCCAAGGTTATCCAGCTGGTTTGGTGGAGGAGTGCGAAATTGAACCAGGAGGCTGCTTCCGCACAGGGGCTAATTAAACCGGATCTCCGGCACCCGGGTTTATTAAAACCGGCTCCCAGGGGAACCGGTTTTAATAACTCCAGATCACTGCTAGATCTGGTTTAACGGGGTAGATCCACATCTAAGAGATGCAGATCTACCCCGCACCCCTGCCTCCACACATGCAGTGTAGATCCGGATCGGAGGTGGGTGCTGTGCAGAGGCACGGCACCTGCCTCCGATCCAGGATGGAGGGCCCTTCCCTGTCCTGCCCTGCTTGGCTTGCCAGAGCCAAGCCTGGTAAGCCGGGGGGCCTCACCACCACGGCTCGCCCTTGCCCCAGAAGCGGTGGATCACCGCTTCTGGAGCCAGGGCGAGCTTGCCTAAAGCCCACCCTAGCCCACCCTGGGGGGTGCGCGGTGAATCCCCTCCTTACCTCATCGGCATTGGCTGGTTTCTGAGGGTCGGTGCCCAGGATGCAGCGCTCCTGCGTCCTGCGCGCCTCCTGAGTGGCTGGGGCTGTGACTAGCAGCCCTTGACCTCAGGACGCGTTCTGAGCAGGCGCGCTGTCTACTAAGGGCAACGCGCCTGCTCAGAACGCTCCTGAGGGCAAGGGCTGCCAGTAGCAGCCCCAGCCACTCAGGAGGCGCACAGGACGCGTGCTTCTTTGGCCCCGCTAATGCAGACGCGCCAGTGGCAAACCGGTTTTGCCGCCAGAATCCGCATTAAAGACGGACTCACTGTGCGGACACCCCTCACCGGAAGTGTCCTAAACAGCAAGCTGTGTGCGGAGGCGCACATTGGAATTTGTGACTAATGGGTGTTAAAGCCCCTGTGTGGAAGCACCCGGAGACTACTAGATAAGACTCCAACACTCTAACCACAAGACCAAACTGGCTCAAAAGTTTATCCTAGGTTTAATAAGGGTTTTTTTTTCCAATCTGCTCTGAACAAAGCCATTTGGGGAAGGGGGAGAGTATATGAGGTAGCACAACTGTTCTTCTCTAGGCAATTCATTTAAAATTGAGATCATATACCCTATTTAAGAGAATATAGAAAAGTTATGGAAGAAGTCACATGGTGGTACTTGTAGTTCCATATTTGGAGACTTCAGTTTTGCATCAACAGTGGTCCAAAATGCACAGAGTGCAAATTGTCAACCTATCTTTCTCACCCACCTATATCAGTACATTGGCTGCCACCGTTTTCACAGGAATTTCCCTGTGTTTGGGATATCTGCTTTTTTTTGGTAACTGTAGTAGGACCTGGAATGTATTCCCCACAGATATGGAGTTCTGACTGTACTAATTTTTTTTTATCCAAACTGTGTGTCCAGACTGGAGGATATGGCGCATTCTGAAGCACAGTTGGTGCGTGGGCAACACACCTGATGCCCGATACTTTGTAGTGGCGGTGCATTATGCCGCTGCTACTGCAGATTTGCTTGCTGTGGAACAATTAGCACCCGCTCTGCAGTATCAGGTAATTTTGGACTTTCCTGCCATTCTGAAGGATGACGTGAAACAGCCAATGAGAGCTGAGCCTGCAGCTCAACTCCCTTTGCCTGTCCAATGCCACAAGATGCACACCTCACTGCATACACCACGGAAGTCTCTCAGCTGCCGTGGAGGAAGCTATGGACCTCTGTTTGGAGCGGGAACAACACGTCATAATTTTGCAAACAGGTAAGCCGCAAATTTATTAATGACTCTGGATTTTTATCTGCTAGTCTGGAAGGGACCTTTGTATCTAAAAAAGGAAATGTGATGTCCAAATGTACCTCAGCTATAGTCAGACCTTCACTTTAAACCTTCTTCATTCCATCTTCAGGTTTGAACACTCACACCTTTTCATTTCTATCCATTTTATTTGTGGACTTTTCTCCCTCCATTTGGACCATGGCCCTGGAATCACTATGCATGTAATTCACTCTTGTGTCTTAAACTATTTGCAATTAGCTCTTATATTTCCAACTCTTGACAAAGCTATTTTATTTCAGCTTCTTTATCTTATCCATAAAGTATTGCTGTGCCCTCTGTTTGAACATAATCACAAATAATTTAGCATTGGATTTCTACTCTATCTACATTTTATTTGCTTTGAGCAAAATATTTTTTTCTCAAACTTTTCTTATTTTGAAGGGCAGAAATGCTTGTTGATGTTTTAGTGTCAGATAATTGCCTAATATTTCTTGCAGAATATACATTTTAAAAATCCCTGAAGTCTAAATTTGTTTGTGGAACTCTACTGATACAATTTCCTTGTAAATGATGAGATAAATTTGGTTGGAGTTTTCTCTGGAGGATTCTGAATAAATAGGTTCATGTGAGTGTGTGCATAAAATATTTTTATAGGGCTGTAGTACTTTTATATCACATTGTTCATTTTTGAAATTTGTAAGAAAATTAGGCATGGATATGCTAAATTTGGAGATGAGGTAAAAGATGCTGCCAAGTGGTTTGACAGTGTTACATTGGCAATAGAGATGTAAATAATGGATTAAAGTGGCAGCGTAATGATGTTTCTGAGTAGGGGTGTGCATGGAGCCATTTTTCCACATTCTGTTCAAGTTGATATTTGATATTCTGTAGAATATTTGTGCCCAGAATGAATTCCCCACCCCTCATTTCCCCCCTCTCTCCACCCCTCCTTTCCCACCCCCTCCCCACTTTCCTTACCTCTGTGGCACCTTCTCTGTGCCACCACCACTCCAGGCCTCTTCCAGGGCCCGCTGGAACTGCAAAAGGGTTCCCAGAAGGCCTGTATTTAGCCTTTGGAACTCTTTCGCAGTTCCAGTGGACCCTGGAAGAGGCCCACGCCATCACTGGAGCTTACCCCGCACGTAAGTGTGCTATGGGGAGGTGGGCTGGCAGGCATGTTCCAGTGGCAGTGCAGGCCCCTTACAGGGCCCATTGGAACTGTGAAAGGGTTCTACGGGCTAAATACAGGCCTTCTAGTTTATCAGAGGCCCTGTATTTAGCCCTTGGAACCCTTTCATAGTTCCAGCAGGTCCCAGAAGTGGCCCACACCACCACCAGAGCTCGCTCTCCAGGTAAGTGGACCCTGGGGAGGCAGACGGACACACTCCGGTGGCACTCTGGGCCTCACCAGAACTCTGTGGAACCGTGAGCAGGCTTCCCGGGAGGTAAGTACAGTCCTTCTGGTTTAACCAGAAGGACTGTATTTACCTCTGTTCGAAGCTATTGTAAACCTGTTCAATCAGGTCTACACTGGACTACAGGGTCCTTTCAGAGCAGATATGTTATGGGATATGTATCCGATATGTATATATTTGTGCTGGATACGTACTGGATACATATCCGATACATATGCATTCGTATCAGATATTTGTATAAATACATTCGTATCAAATAGAATCCTACCACATTTAACAGGGATCTATTTGAACAAATACAGGTTTTCTAACATTTAATTCATTAGGAATCAAATGTCAATGAATCATTTGTGTACATCCCTACTCCCAAGTAGAAATGTGTCTTCTGAAGCAGAGATCTTGGTGCCTTTCTCCAGATACCTGTGCAAAAGATGGCTACTTCATCAAGGGAAAAACTGGCCTTTATCTCATGGGTGAGAATATGGAAATTATACCACCATATCTCTGAGATTTTTCTTCCTTTCTTTATCTTAAATTGCATATTAGTGAAAAAATTGCTAATTTTTGCTAATTCAGATCCCATCTGTACTAAGAAATAAAGGCCACAAAATGTAGCTTTTCCTGCCTACCATTCTGTTTTCCCACTACAACTAAAACACACTCCCAGATTTTGCTAGGTACATAGAAATGCATTTTTTTAGTCCCCAGGAGTGCAAATCAATAAAGAATCTTGTAGATTTTCTTTTTTTCTATCATGATAAGGAACTTTTTTCTCTACATGCATACACAAGCACACATACAGTGCAAAGACAAAGAGTTGTGCGGCATGGAACCGGGGTGGAAGATTGAACAAGTGGCTTGCAGTGCTTAATAAAAAGCAAAATTCAGCACTGAATGATGCTTGTACTTCCTACTGACATAGTAATGGTTTGCTGTGTTGCCCACTCCAGCATCAATTGCTTATACAAATAAATGTAAGGTAGATCCATCAGTTGTTTCTTGTTTCTGGTCACTGCTGCCACATAAAAGGCATGGTATTGAGTTCTTAGTTTGGATGTGCATGAATATTCATAACATTCAAAATTTGTACAAATTTGGCTGAATTCAGGCATTTGTATTCGAATCAAATGTTGGCACTTTCGAAGAATGACATTCAAATTTGAATAGGATGTTTCCATAGATTCGTATGAAGCTTTGTATGGGATTCATAAGGGATTTGTTTGGGATATGTATGGGATTCATATGCTTTCATATCAGATTCATATGGATTCATATTGAACATTCGCATCAAATACAAATCCTACAATATTCAAAGGGGGTCCATTCAGACAAATACAAATGTTCTTGCATTTGATTCAATACAAATCTAATACAAAAAAAAAAAAATCCATGTACATCCCTAGATCTTAGCTGGGTTTGGGCAATGAGATTTTCATTCCTTGTTCTCAAGAATCTTCCTGTTCCATTGCATGTAGTTCTCTGGGCCACCATGGTTTCTTGGGATTTTACTATCTTAGCTGCTGAATCTACACGCAATCTTGAGTCCTCAAATGCTGTCCTAGCTTCTTTTCATTATTTATCTTGTTAATAATATCTTGGAAGATAATGACATTGATGATGATTATGTGGATACCTCTGTTCTTTTTTTGTCTGGGAGATTTAAGGAGTAACCCATGCATATATAGTGATCATAATCACCATATTAACAGGATCTCTTATGAGAAAAACTAGAACAAAAATCTGAGGGCTCAACTGCCTACAAAAATCTTCACACTACTGTTATGAATCATGTCAATATTCCCCTTAGAGTTTCAGTGAACCTTGTTTCAACCATCACAAGACCAGATACAATTATACATGGTGCACACTGAGTTTTCCATAATAAAAAAAAATCACTGCTACTCCAAACTTGTAAGGTAAGCAAGTCTAGCAGAAACATCTGGGATTTCCAATTCTGCATTCTCTTCTGTGTCCATGTGGAAGCTGCCATTGTTTGCTATCCCAAACCTTTGCTTTTCACAATAGCTGATAAAGCAGCTTCTTGCTTGATTGTTTGTATTTTTATCCTTCCCTATACACAAAGGTCTCAGGGTGGTTCACAATAAAATTACTATAAACGCAAGTAAAATAGATTGGCTAAAACAATAGCAGTGCCTGTACGGTGAGAAGATGCTATTCCCTCATCTGAAGGCCATATTGCACCACACATAGTCATCTCATGATCTGGAAACAACTCCTTGAAATGCAGAAACTCCATCTCAGAGCACACTGTGAGGTGACTACCAGACCAAGTTTGAAAAGGCCCATTGAATAATTCTGCACCATCTGGTATACTGAACCAGCCGGCATATTAGGGGTCTCTCTTCCACACATTGGACTCCACCTGCAAGCAAAATAGAGTCTCCTCCTATTATAAGCACCTGCTAATCTGCTATAATAGCCAGTGCAGGATTGCCCAATGAAAAAGTTTCAGTAGTGACACACAGGTCCAATTGTGAACATTTGAAGCTTAGCAATGTGACTTTTCCCTCCTAAATGCCAAAACATTTTGGCGTGTGGATGGCAGGCCCCTGTTCTGGCATATAATCTAGAATAAAGGCCAGTGCAGAAAGGGACTTAAAAACACTTTAAAAATTTGACAGTTGAAACTACATTAAAAGCTGGATGTTTTAGGGAGACATGAGCCATTCACATAAAGAATGTCAGGAATGAGAAATAAGTCTTTAGAAGTTACCTAAAAACTGTCATTATAGATGTTTCATGAATTGCAGAGGGGGAAAGCATTCCATAAATTAGGTGCTAGCATATAGAAAGCCCAACTACACATCATCCTGATTCTAGGTGCAACAGAACTGAACCAGCCTGGATATGTTCTGGAGGCAAGGATGGCTCCAAAGGACCAGAAACAGCCTTGCACATTCAGAAGGCTGCCCCAGTGCAACACCAAACATTGGCTTCAAAGAATGTGCTAAGAACTAAAGTTCATACCCTGGGTTGTCCTGGGGACATATTTTGGTGACACAATTTGGTGCCCTGTTAGACCAGAACAGGGAGGTGTGCAACCTTCCATATGCCTCTCTGGTCTCATTGGCCCTGGAGTGCTGGTAGACCTGAAAAAAATTCCAGGTCTACTGGTGTCCTATCTCACTCTATCCTAGTGTGGATGCATTGGCCCAGGGAGGGGGGCCTCTATCTTCCATTACCACATGAGAGGGGCCTGAAAACAACCCAATGCAATGCTGGAATGTTCTTATAATAAGTGCAAAAATGGTCTCTGTGTTTTTAGGACCCATAGTAGACCCTAATGAGCTCAAGGCTCTTCCAGGCTTGTAAAGAGGGATGCATTATTTATAAGAGACTGTGGTCCTAGATGAATTAAAGCTAGTTTGGTCTTGTGGTCTTGTGGTTTGATTTTGCACCACTCCATGAAGCCAAATGCATGACCTTGGGCTACTCACAGCTCTCTTTGTGAGCTCTTGCAGCCCCACCTACCTCACAGGGTGCTTGTTGTGGGGAGAAGAGCAGAGGTTTTGTCAGATGCTTTGAACCCCCTTAATTGGGTGAGAAAAGAGAGGTATAAAAGCTCTTCTTCTATGGCAGATAAAGAACTTTACAATAGAATAGGACACCTTAAGTATTTAGTGCATAGGATTCCATTGCCAATTACTATTTCAGACACATAAGAGGAGAAGCTCCACAGTATACCACAGAAAATATTAAACCTAGCAGTTTTTGGGGAGCAGTTTGAAACCTTCCTAAATAACCCATTTATTCAAATTCCTTCAAATATCTGTGATTTTAGATTTTTGAATGTGAAAAACAGCGATAAGGACAAATTCCCTTTAAGCCTCAAATTATTCTGCTGCATGAAAACTTCATCTGTAAGAAGGTATAGTAGCCCTGAAGTGGCCTCCAGTATTTTACAAGTTAAACACTTGCTAAATGTGGAACAGACCCCTGTACACTACTGCTTGGGATTTTGAATAACTGCTTTTATCTGCTGTGAAGAACAGTAACCACTGAGTATTGTGTTTTTACTCAATTCATATTTGTCGTTATGGAAACAGCATCCCTATTAAGCTTCCTGCTGCAGAAAATGTTACCTACATGGTTCAGAAGCAAAAAACACAAGGTTAGTACAAATACGAACAATTTGTAGAGCCATCTCCATTAAGATTATTTAAAACGAAACAAAAATATACGTAATTGTTAATGTATTTGACGTTCTCAGTTGATATATTGGGAAATATGTTTCTTAAGGTGGTTGTTTTTTTAAATCAAAAGTTGCCAAACTAAACAACAACAACAAGTACATTTTATGAGGTACAAATCGTGTTACGTTATTTTGGCAGATTTCATTGTCTTGAGCAGCCAAGAAAATCTAGTTCTGACTGAACTTTACTGTCAGGAATAGAAACCACTAAACTCTGTTAGACTTCAGCGGGTATCTCACATGCCTGGATCTGTACCAGAAATAATACTTTATTTGCAAGAACATGAGCTCCATATATAATATGGTTTGAATAAGATTCATTTTCTTTTAGCAAACCTATCACCTGTGAAGCTCTGTTTTCCAGATTTGCAGAAACTTCTGTACACTAATCACAATCATTATGACTTCCATTCAACAAATGATTAATAGTATGCTGCTGCTTAATTCCCATTGAAGGGAAGTGTGCATATGGGCATTTTCGTCATCAGACATCTGGCAAAAATGCTTTGCTCCATCAGGATCTCCGTTCCCTCCCTCCTTTTTTTGCCTAATAGTTTCAAGAGTTCATGATCTGCAATGAGGTTAGTCTACAAATAACATTTTGATATCTGCCAATATGAGGTCAAAAGAAGTACAGAGAACACTTTATAAGATGGGAAAATGGTAGGAATAAACCGTGAATCCAATATTATTCAGGAATAAGGAGTTCAAGTTGTTTAAAAGATTTTGCAAATGCTAGGAGATACTCAAATACGGAGAGCCTGTTTGCACTTTGGTAGCAGAGTGATTCAGGCCACTCACTGGATTGCTCTGTACACGCCCAGGAGCCATGGAAACTCTCCTTGAGGTGTTGCAACTAGGGATGTGCACAAATATTTGGAACATTCGAAATTTGATCAAATTCATTCGAATTTGGACATTTGAATTCAAATTAAATGTCTATACATTCTTTTTTTAACATTCAAACGAATTTGAATGTTTTGAATCATTTGTACGTATTATTCAGACACACGTATGTGTACGGATACATATGCATTACATGCGTATCCATATGCATCTTATTCATATCTGTACGAATTTGTATGGATGCATACGGGATGAAGACAGGATGTATACAGGATAAAAACGGGATGCGTATGAATGCGTATAGATGCATATGGGTGTGTACAAACACTTACGGACACTTAAGAATGTTGTCAATATTCATATCTTAAAATACCAATCAAATAACAAATGTATTCGAATTGGATTTGAATTTGAATACATTCATTTTTTCTCTATTTGTTTAGATTCGAACATTTGAATATTTGATTTGAATCAAATTGAATCTGAAAATTGCATTTGTGATGTGCACACCCCTAGTCACCACCCTCCCAGGAGCAATCCAGCTGTGGACTGCTCCTGCATAGCAACCTCTACATCTTCTTGCAGATCACCATGGCAACATCCAGTTGTACATTGAATGCCATTTCTGACACTGGCTTAGCAATCTGGTTGCCCTAACTAGCCTTTTGTGCTTCAAATTGATTCTGGACTGATCTGGGGCTAGTTTGTTTGTTTACACTTTTATCCCACCCTATACCTGGTGGTCTCCAGCTAGCTAATGACATTTAAAATAAAACATTATTTAAACAGTAACAGTATGTATTAAAACAATAACACCTGCAAGTGGGAAGGGAAAGTGTATCCCAATTTAATAAAAGGCCATGACAAAGAGATGCCTCTTCACTGCTTTCCTAGACATGTACAATGAAGGTGATTGACATATTCAAAGGGGAGACTATACCGTAGCCTGGGGGCCATCACTGAGAAGACCCTCTCCAGGGTGCCCAGCCCTTTTGCTGCTGAGGATGGTGGAACAACAAGGAATGCCTCCCCTCCAGATCTTAAGGCAAGGGCAGGTCAATAAGAGTGAATGGCTGCCACTGAGCTGGATTCTTACAACCTAGTATTGTAGTGTTATACCATACCAGGCCTGTTAAGCAATGTATGGAATGGCTTTGAATGATTTGATATAATTTGAAGGAAATATGATGGCAGTTTGGCACAAGATACAAAAATAGATGCCTGCATTTGTATAGTTTATTGCACTGACCATTTTGACAGTGTTTTAATTTTTAATAAATAAATATAACAGTTCCCATGCTCTTTCTTATAGTACATCGTATATAGTATGAAATAAACAGTACTTGGTTTGCAATAAGCTTTATGAGCATATGTAAGTGAAAAAAGCTGAATTTGATAAAACACTCATTCAGACTTTTACCTATACAGACGTAGGCTGTGTCCCAATGCAGTCTATGCTGTGGCAGGACACCATAGTGGCTTCTGGTCCACCAGACAGGAGGAGCAGAAGCTGCAAAGGGACACCATAGCAGCTTCCGGTCCACCAAACTGGAAGATAGAAAGCTTCGGCATCCACCTCAGCATCTTTTTACTTCACTAATTCCTTGCTGCTGCTACAGGCTGTAAAAAGTTGTACATGGATGGTGAAGCACAGAGCATGTCAGGAGGCATCCATATAAGACATAGGGCCTTTTCATTCTTGACCTTCTGGGACAGCCTAGGGACACTCTAGCTTGGAGCACCTGTATACCATGGAGTTGCTTCCACCCTGGAGTAGCTCTGAACATGCACAAAACCGCTCCACAGCTGTACTAGGAGTGCCTATACTAGGAGCCCTCAATGCAGCCTTTGCACCTACTTCCAGAGCAACTGCATAGCCAGGTAGCTTTGGGATATGGCCAAACATATTTACAACATAAATGCTGGCTATCATCTTCAAAAAGGGAATTTGCTACTGTGACTGTGGGTTTATGAAGGTTTTGCTTTGGGGGCAAAATTATACTGCAAATTATATGGGTATAACATAGAAACCTTTCAATGTTGACTTTTTCGGAAAAGCGAAAATTTCCTGTTTCATCCTTCTAGGATGCCACAAGATTAACCCAACACACTCAGCCATCATTGCTTTGCACTGGTTTGTGTCTGTAGAAGTGGCTTTCGTGGCCCCAAGTAAGATTGTTCAAGCTAGTATTGTGCCAACATTGTGAGTCACCCAAAAACAGCCTGGAATGATCAGAGTTTCTAGGTAAGTGCTCAAAATCCCACATTTACTTTAACGCAGTACAGTGGAGAAATGGGCCAGCTAAGACTCTATCTGCCGAGGAACTTGACAGTTTTTTCAATGTACCTCGTGGCATTACCCCATGACTTTCCTTACTGAGTGAGGAAGTGGTATCTAGTGTGGTATTGGAAACACCCAAGATGATGATCTTGGGAAATTTCAGCATTTGTGCCAACATTGCCCTTTCAGGACCAGCGTGAAACAGCTTGACACACTTTGAACTTTTCACTGGCCCAATGTATAGTATAAGGCACAACCTTGATATCTACTTGGCCATATGATGGACAGAGAGAATTAACAGGACATGAGAGGGAATATCAGTGGTATTCTGCTGTCATGCCCAGACTACCATCTCCTGAAGTCTGGTCTTAAAATGGCATTCTTCTCTACAAGGACAGGGAACTGATTAAGATTAACTGCCCCTGGAAATTTAAGAAGTCCAGTGAATATTTAAATACTTTAAAGAAATTTTCATAGGCTGTGGTCACACCAAAGATTTAATATAGCTTCAGTCCATCTTCAGAGAGAGAGAACACAAAGTGCCCAGTAGTTTTCTTTCCACATTGTCTATCCCCAAGGTGAATTTTCTGAGTTATTTGATACTGAAAGGCTGCGTTCCCATACAGGCTAAACTCCAGACTGGAATCGGACTCAGGATCCAAAGTTCCCATTATATTGGCCAGTAATCTGAATCCGGAAAGCCCCATTCCCATTCCACTTTGTTTCCCCTGGATTTTCTGAGCACTAGCCTGCAGAAATCAGGGGGAGGAGGGGACCTGTTGTAACAGGACTTTTTGTGCCGGTATGAGTATTCTCACCCTCATGGGAAAGGTGGGTTTTCTTGTTTTAAACTTTAAAACTGCCTTTGCAATCAGCCTTCGGGGGGGATATAATGAGGCAGAGTTTATCTGTTCAGAGTGTTTGGGCCAGTCTGCTTTTGAGACCATGAGGGGGTGTGTGCCAAGGCACCACTGAGCCCGGCAATGGCAGCAGTGGCTTGGGCAAGTAGGGGGGGGGGCACCAGGTAGCACCAGGCTCCTGTCCCCTCCATTTTAAAAAGTGCTTGTGTGCTTTTGCACACTTGCGGGTCTAGTTATGGGAACAGCCCAATGCATGCTCGGTGTTGTTCCTGGCCAAAAACTCAAGCCCACACCAGAACCCGCACCAGAATAATCCAGGTTTGCAGTAGGTGGGAACACACCCAAAGAGAACACCTTGTCACTTTGCTGATGTATTCTCTCAATCTGAAAGTGAACTGAAGCTGGATTAAACCTTAGGTGTGATCACAACCAGAGCTAATAGTGTGCATGCCAAGGTATACATCAGATAGTGAATGACAGTGAATCTAATTCTTTCTATTTTTAGGGTGTCCCTACAGTGGCAACTGCTGCAGTGAAGACACAAACAACATTTCAATACATTTGTTAAAAGGACAGGCTTATCCTTTAATATTAAATCCCGGATTGTTCCATGTCAGATGCAAAAAAATTCACTACCTTTAAGTGGAGCCATGGTTTCAGCAATGGCCTTTAAAATAGATTCTCAATGTGTAACACTTATTAGAAGAGCACATCTCAGTCTGACAGGACTTGGCTCACAATACAAATAAAACTCATCCTTTAGAGAAAATGAGCACTACAGATGCAACAATAAGTAGAATACATACAAAACCCTTTTCCACCATGCTCTGCTCTGATAAGGGTTCTTAACAAGCCACATTTCCATTTGTGAATTTCAGTCATATTTTTTATTTCTGTCATGCTAATTTTCTTTGATGTAAGCAAATGACAAGAGTTCACTTTTTTTCTTTATTCCTGTTGAACTAATTGGATTAAACCAAACTAATGAGTTTAATACAGCCTAATTAGTGTAGACAAAGCACTCAAGAAAAAAAGTAGCATGAGTCTTTCTGTTTCAGTGATGTACTGCGTCCACAAAACTACTCCTTCAAAGGAATCCTTTCACTTGCAAACTTGGATGTGAGCCAGAGATGCAATATAAGTTAATACTGAGATAGATTGTTTAAGTGCTATTATTAAAGAGACTATGATTAATGGAGTTTGTAGCTGGCACTGTGGTTCCCCTTTGGCAGTGCAGAAAGCATCAACAACAGATCAATATCTCATCTGCATGTGATTACAGCCACTTTTGACAATAGGAGTGTTGTTTTTTTGGCTGTACAATTCGTAATGGCTGCTCCTGCTTCAATGGAAGCTGAATGCAAATCCTGTTGTTCTATGAAATATGATCTAATAAATAACAATGGTTTGACCCCCTGTCTCAGCTTCCTTCTCGCTCCCCTACTGTGTGACTATGTTGTGTCACAGTTGTTGTAAGAACACGGTACACTCTCCCCTAAAGCACAGTAGATGCAAGAGAATAGGCATCCCTATTTAAACTTAATGTATGATCCATGCTTGACAATGCATTAACTCAGACAAGAACATTAACAGGCAAGAGGATTACCCTACAACGTATTGCATAAAGAATAGATGGAAAGATCTAAAATATGTTCACAAGTCTATTTAATTTCAACTCAAGTATTCGTTTTATCATGTTACTCTATTTCTGATTGAAGTGCTTTTGTAAAACTCAAGACCATGCCTTTTTTTTTCAAGACAATGCAAGAATTTGTTTTTGTAATGCAGGGATGGAACCAAACTATGAAGTCTTGGCAGTTGTAGATGACGTGTGTTTTTTTAAAAAAAATTAATAATACGTCAGAATAGTTAATTCAGTCAACCAACCATGTAGTGTACTTGTTTAATCTCCGACAGCAACTGTACGTGAGCATTTATAGAATCTCTATCAAAGTGATTTTATGTTTTTTACCTTGAAAGATCCAAAGATTTAATTGCAAACATTTTTCAATACAGTAAATTATTCCAGTGCAGAGAATTGCATTTCTCATGACAAAGCCCTGGCATTCTGCACCCTTAAACTAGATTAAACCTTTGCTCAGTTCCTTTTATTTCTATAGGCTACTTATTTTGATACAGTAAGCTCCCAAATTCCTAGCAAAACAAGTAGAATTAAAAGAAGGGATTATGAAGACACAAAGCTTAGCAGGAATAAGGTTCAAAACATGAAGACATTTCTGGCACGAGATTTAGTTGTATTTGAATAATATTCAGACAGAGCTTCCTCAACCACACAATAAGCTTAAACTCTTCTGAAGCAGAAATAATTTGTAGATTTTCCTGAAACTTTTAATATAGTTCTTTGGTGCTTTGATATATATATATGGTGATCAAAGCACTAAAGAATGGTTCTTCAAATGTGTCCTACCTTCTGGAAATAAAAAAAAAGAAGAAGAATTCACCTGATAGTGTATGAATTGTACTTTTGGTCAACTTGTAATACTGTTGATGCACGAATTATAGGAAAATGGCCTTGCATGAAAACTGATTTATGAAGGCCTGCAAATTGTTGGACCAAGTTGTTCTTATCTGAGTGGTAAAATTTATATTAAAAGTTGTAAGAAAGGACTAAGATGGTGGCACATATTCCTAAAACTTTGGGGAAATGATATGTATGTTCGGTAGGGATGTGCACGAATATTAAAAAACTCAAATATTCTATTCAAATCCGATAGATTCCAACCTTCAAACTCAAATTGGATTTTAGAAAATCCAAATTTTGACATTCAAACTCGAATACAGATTTCTGAAAATCCGATACAGATTTTGAATGATTCGAATGTGTAGACTCGTATCTGTCATGTACAAATCTGCCCCAAAATTATCTGTATCTTGTGCTTAAAATACGGGATGTGTATGGGATAATAGGGGATGCATACGGATTTTTCCAGCATGCGCACAGAAATGTATAACAGATACGAATGTTGTCGACATTTGTATCCTTAAATATGAATCTAACATTTGCACATGCTACAGATTCTAACTGGATTTTAAGACATTAGAATCTTAAATATTCAAATCGGATTTTATGACATTCAAATCTACTCGGATTTGAATATGAAAAATACATTCGTGCGCATCCCTAATGTTCTCTGCTATTGGTAATACTCGTAGATAGTGGAGCACTATATGTCCATCTGAATAATAGCTCCATCTCTTCCATAGGAATGAGAGAAATCTGATTTAAATGTGAACATTGGGCCAATTCTCTCTTGACCTCTTAGCATGCAATTAGTTAACATCTGGGCAGGTGCATCTGCACTTGCAGGAGATGTTCACAGCCTACAAACACCCCCTGATGGCCCAAATGTTAACTAATTGCATACTAGCTGTGTTGCACAAAATTGTGCACTACAAGCATATTAATGTTTACTAAACGTGACTGTAACCATACCTGTTGTGTCCATGCAGTGACCATCTGCACTATTTCTGGTGCAAGGGGACCTTGACTCCTGACATGACTGCACATGTGCAGAGTGTCATCGTCACCATGACAATTGTGCCAGCACATGCGCAGTTGTACAGGGCACCACAACCTAAATGGGGACACCCTACAGACAATCATATATGTGACCAGTCCCATGTAAGTGTCTGGTCACGTGGGGGCTTTTCTAATGTGTAGTAGCATTCCCTAGTGTGAACGTTAGTACAAATTAGTTTTTCTGCACCTTTCCTAACCCATGGACAGGAAGGCAAGTGCAGAAATACCCATGGTCAGAATTTGTAAGAAAGCATTGAAATATGCTCTGAATGTGTCCCTGAACAAAGTCCTGATATTTGAAACCAAGGTAGAGGCAACAGTCTCATTGATTCCTGGAATCATCTTCAGTAGTCATTTTCTTTTTCATTGTACTGTTGCATGATTGTCAATGGACTTTGCCTAAGCAATCATGATTTGACACATTCTAGAATATCACAGTTGTACAGCTATGGTAGGAAAAGATATATTTGAGCATGATATCATGGAAAGTTAAGATATTGTGAAATATGATATAAAAAGAGTAGAGTGACTATATCTTAGTGGTAGAGCAACTGACTGGAAGTCAGGCTATTACAGTTTTGATCCCTGGCATTTTCCAAGAAGAAAGAAATGAAGAATCACTTCGTAACTGGCAATAAAATAATAATCCTGGGTTGGTACCAGACAACAGTGATTGATCAATAGGTACATATATTGGTAATACTGTATATTTTCTTTTAACTTAGAGAAAGGAGACAATTTGCCATCATCTGGACACTGAAATGAATTAATGTCAGCTACTGTGAAATTTATGCAGGTATAAAATCAAGAATAGTTGATAAATTTCACCCAAAGGTTAGAAAGTGCATGGATTCTACAGGCTCATAGCAGTCTTTATTTATATTTTTCTATCATGCACTGTACCTGAATATCTCAGGGTAGGCCACAATAATATAACGATAAAAACAAATAAAACTAGTTAAAACAGTGCCAATGCCTTCAACAGTTGAGAAACCACTTTTGAACTGCAGTGAAGGGTGGCATATAATTTACTTTAAATGAGTAACTTTAAATAATTAATAAATGAAGTCCACAATGTTACAGTCCAATTTTTATTCATAGCTTTAGTCTTGGAGACAAAAAGGAAGACAGGCAGCAACTGAGAAGTAAAGAGAAGTTAAGATTACACAGTTTAGAAGATGGCAATGGCATCAACCACATGGTCTGTGATGACCGGTTGTAAGCTCATACTGCATGTTTTGCATGCGAGTGAGCACCACGTGAGAGCACATGTTCACATGAAATGTATCAGTCACATAGACTCCCACTGCCCAGCCCACTCCTGGGGAAAACCCGGGGTGTCCCATTTGAGCCAGTCTGGGCCCCTATCCTGCCACTGCCATACAAGTAGACTGTGGCAGCAAGAGCAAGAAAAGGGCCATTCTGGAGCCTGATGAACTATCACATGGTGCTGGAAGATGTCCCACTTCCATAACCACAGGGTGCAACTTTGAGGGCGAGGAACTCTTAGTCACCAGCATCAAAGTCAGGCCAGAGAAGGTGTCCATCATGTTCGTTGCTCAAAGTGGTCTACTTTATGGAAGACAATTCTCTATTTCAAATCCTGTTCAGAAATGAAGATGTCACTCAGTCATGGTTGTCTGCAATAGGATGTTGATGTGTGATCAGGGTGTACTTAATAAAGATCAAAAGTGCAGCGGGGAAATAAAGATTGTATTTTTCTTTCTTTTTTTAAAGAATACAGTCTTAATAATTAATTATTGTTATTTAATATCCAAATATTACTTTCTAACTTAAAACATGAGAAAATAATTTTCTCTGTTCAAGTGTTATCATTATTTCTTCAGCCTTTTCCAATTGCCAAAAAATTAAACTAAGCTTGCACAGAAGTAGCTACATCTTAATATTTTTAACGATAATTTAATTATGAAGCAATTATCTTTAAAATAGCATCTATACAAGTAAATACATTTATCAGATTTTATACTTGGAGACATTTGCCTAGATGGTTTATTCAAACCTGACTAAGGGAATATGTCCAGGGTGGAAGTACCATTGGCAGAGTGAGGAGACACCATAGAATTGTGTCCCCTCCATGCAGGGCAGGAGAAACTGCAAAGGGGATGCCTCCACCAATGATCACACCAGAGAAAGAACTGAAGCAGTTGCCATGAGGGACTGTCTGCTGCTGAAAATGGGGGAAGGGTGGCAGTGGGGCACCTTCCTTGAGGAGCCCTGTGTTGGTAAATGGAGGCACATCCAAATGGCACCAAACTTAGTTGTTTGTTTGTACAACTTTAAAAACCAGATATAAAATGAACATACTAAAACAACAACAGTACTTTAAAGTGGGGAGGAAAAGCTGTTTCCTTATTTAGTCAAAGGCCAGGGTAAAGAGGTGCATCTTTACAGTTCTTGTCAACATGTGAAGTGAAGGTGTCTGATGCACCTCAGAGGGGAGATGATTACACAGTCTGAGAGCCATCATTGAGAAGGCCCTCTCGTAGGTGTCCACCACTTTTGTTACTGAGGCTGGTGGTACAGCCAAGAGAGCCTCCCTTGGCAGGGCAGATCAAGTCTTTCATTTTTAAAAGCCACTGTAACATAAGACCTTTTGGATTGTTAGAATAGTCTGTGAAATATTATTGGTTTCAAAGATTTAATGGTTCTTTAAAAAGAGTAACTGAAGCTTGCTGGTCCTCTTTCTCAGCAAGATGATGTTCAAAACCAGTTTAGAAGGGAAAAAAATTCAAATTGGAGCAAAAAGACTAACAGAAATAATAGCTGTAGGGCAAGTCTTATAAATAGGTTGCCAGACCTAAAATGCAGAATTAACATGTGGTCTAGCCAAGAGCTAGAAGGTCATCTGGAAACATTTGTAGGTAGCTAATGTCAGCACATGCAAGTGAGCAGGAAACAGATGGAGGTCAAACACAAGTAGCTAAAGGCAAGTAATACTATTATGTTCAAGCATTATCGTTCCTCTTAAGCACTTAATAATAGTGTAGTAAAATATTTAATTGATTTAAATAAGGATCATTATGATTAAGGATGCTAGAAGTATTTAATTTTTTTAAAAAAGAAAATCTTGAGACGTAAGTAATAAACTTTTATCAGGTAAGCACAGTTCAAACCATGTTTGTTAGGTGCTTATAAAATGTTTCATTATGCCTACAATAAGCTAGGGTCATTGATACATTTCATTGTGGATTATCCATGCTTTATTCCAGATTATTTAAGTAATGTGGAATAAATGATGTCTGCTTTAAGGTTAAGCTGCCTTAGAGGTACCTTGAAGATGCTTTTTTATTGGTTTGTCTGATCATGGCCTGAGTCCGCATCTTCATGGCCTGGAAATTGGCTCTGTTTGCAGATCCCACTTCTGGGACAGAAGAGGCACTATGTGCGTACCTGGTATCTGTCAACCTCTCAGTCTTGTAAGCTACAGGATAAATATTTGGTAGCTACAAAGTTGTGGCCCAATGTGATTTAAGGCCAGTTCAGTGCTAATCTATGCCAAGCAGAAATGGGCTAAGGTCAGTTCATATCTTTCAGGAGATCATGGGCTCAAAAGAGCAGAGTATTTTCTACATTAGGGGCTCCTAATGTAGGATGGCAATGTGCAGTTGCTGTGTTTCAGGCATAACAGCCAAGCTTTTTTTTTTTTTTTGCCATCTGACTACAGTCGAAGTGGGACCATGCCCACTGTGTCTCAATGTGAGGTTCTGCACCAAGGCAACCTGCCAGAGGAGTTCTGATATGAGATGCTTTAATGTGCTTAGCTCTAGGACCTAATCTGAGTAACTGGAGATTTAAACAAACATAAGAATTGTGTCTCAGTTCAAGTTGAACTGAGCTAAACTACAGCTGGGGTGTTTTTGCACTTCCCTTCCCATCCACTGGACAGGAAAGGAGTGTGATTAACCAACATTGACCAGTGCTCACTCTTGAGCACTACGGAACTTTGGCCATTCCCTCCCCTGGTATTGGATACTTACCTAATTTGATATGGGGTCCGTTTTTCTGCTGGGCACCCTCTGCAACAATATGTGCATCAACACTGTTGCCTTGATGATGCTGATGCTCTGCACACATCCCCAGAGTGCTGGCAAGGGTGAATGGTTGTACTGCTGTACACTTCAGGTAAGTAGTTAGGTACCATTAGTTAAGATGTGGATCATGATTTCATGCTCCACACCTAATTAACAATTAGTGCACTTCTGGGGAGGGAGGGCATGCTTGTAGGCTGTAACAGCTTACTCGACACATGTATGGTCTTCCTCAGAGGTGCACTAATTATGCACTAGAGACCATAGTGCAAAAAAGGTCCCTGGTTCGGTTTCAACTCACAGGATTGAACTCCGGTTTGTTATCCAGAAAAGGGCTTTAGAAAGCACTTTTGAAAGGTAAAATATGTACAGTATGAATACAAACATAAATATTTCATGTGAGCCAGTTTCGTCTAGTGGTTAGGGAGCCAGACTCTTATCTGGGAATACCAGGTTTGATTCTGCCCTTCCTCAGCCACTTTGAGTCCCCTTAAATGGGTGAGAAAAGCAGAGTAGAAAAGCCAACTCTTCTTCTTCATGTTCATGGATGGTTTGACCTGTACAGAAGAACCACCAGCTTTGGTCCTATCGTCAGAGTATCGAATTCTTATCTGGTAGTCTCCTGGATTGATTCCATACTCTTCCATGAAACCAGCTGAGAGTTGCAGCTATCTTTCTGAGCTCTCACAACCCCCACTTACCTCACAGGGCATCTGTTCTGGGTGAAGAATAGAAGGTTTGTCAGCCACTTTGAGTCCTCTTAAATGGGTGAGAAAAGCAGGGTAGAAAAGCCAACCTCTTCATTGTTTCAAGCTAGACATTTCTTCTTCTTCTTCTTCTTCTTCTTCTTCTTCTTCTTCTTCTTCTTCTTCTTCTTCTTCTTCTTCTTCTTCTTCTTCTTCTTCTTCTTCTTCTTCAAAGCAGCTCCCTCATATAGGGGTGATTTGGGTTCATGTTTGAACCAGTTGAAGTACCCAGTTCTGTCTGAACCTGTTTGTGGGCAAACTCATTTGGTACATATTTACAAGTAACTGGGAGGATCAGCATCCTCATATACTTCTAGTACAAGGGCAGGCTGTTCATTAGTCAGAAAGAAGCATCTGCCTGGAGCAGAATAATTCAAATCACGCTGCTTTCATATAGTCATAAGAAAAAATGGGAAGAATAACTGTCTTTCAGTTAAATAAGTGTTGTGTTGGGAATAAGCAAATAAAATGTTATTTTGCCACCACAAAGACCTCTTTCTCGTTCTGATGAAGCTCACATTGGACAAGATAGAGGAGGAACTCAGCTGTTGAAATCAGAGCACAGACAGGATGATACAGGAAAAACTGATCCTTTAAAAATCACACACACAGCTTCTATACTTCCAGTGACTTAAGTGTAGCTTTCTTTATTAATTTGATGTTGCTTCTAGTAAGCAGCCATAAGACTATTAATTTGTTTGCTTCCCAACACTGTATTATTAATCAAAAGGTTGCATCCTTTCAGGGATTTATATGCAATTATGCATTTCCAAAAGAAGAGCATCCTTGTGCTCTGCAGTTTTCAGTTCTATATTTCCTGCTTTACATTCCAGTACTAGTAGTTAAAGTCCTGAAAATCTCAAGTGAGAATGTTCTATTGCTCTTGAACAGCCTACTGGCAATGACACTACATATTCTATTGGGACTACTGAATAATATTCCGTCATCTTTCCAGATAAGGGAAACAGCAGGTTTAGCATGCCTCTGCATGCACACACAGTACTTAGGGAGATTTCCTGGCTGTAAAGTGCCATATTTTAAAATAGATATATGAGTTATTTGTTCAGCCATTGAGTTTGGGGCATAAACTGCCTATCTACCCTGCCAATCTATCCACGATGCACTCATAACTCATAGTTATGCACTCATAGTTAACCCATAACTATTAAGAAGAAGGAAAAGGAGAAGGAAAAACTTCTAAGAACACAGCTGTGGGTACGGGATACAATTGTTGGTTGGTCTATTTAGGAATATATTTCTTCTAAAAGACCCAACAGATATTTGATACCACTTGGTTCCTGACCAGTGTGACTCTTATGAACTCACATTTATGCTTATTATACTGCATGCTTTTCAAACATACAGAGAACGCAAACAGTTTGGTCCCTTTCTGCACTGGGCCTTCTTCCAGATTGTGGCTGCCTCTAGACTAGTGGAATAAATCCACAGTTAAACGTAAAAGTGCCCTGTGATGACCAACTGTCCCAACTCGAAAAGCAGCTCCGTAGCTTCCAATCTGACATGCCTTGTGCCATCAGCGTCTCCTCCTCTGAGGATGAGAAGATTGTCAGCCATGCCAGCCAAGGCAAGGCAAGCTTCCCTGCTAGCCAAAGTGGGGAAGATGTACCTTAAGGGTGAAACTTGCACAATGATCCGTTCTCCCAAGAGGGAGACAGTTTGGACTCTGACACTGGCCATGACCTTCGCAGAGCGCCCTTAGGCAACAACGAGAACACCTGAGAAGTTCAGCACCTTTGCCTGTCAAAATACTGCACCAGAGAGGGTGAGATTCACCCAGCCCTACTTAAGAATGCCCAAACCCAGCAAACATCACTGCAGACAACAGATCTTTTCTTGCAACCTTAGCTCCTGCAGTTTCTGTGTTTCTGAACCTTTGACTGATTTATGACAACGAAGATCCTCTGGAAAATCTGACCTTGGCATTCCTGACCATGCATTAATGCTTTCTCCTCCATGAACTCTGAAACCTGATCCAGCTTCTTGCTGCCGCTTACCTGGTGTGTGTGTCTTTGCTTGCTGAAAGCTGCTGTGAGAGCTGAGTCTGAGCGTGTCATCAGGTAGCTTGAGGCAGCCAATCAGATTTGAGCTGCACTTCCTGCTCTTGTTGGTCTCTTCTCACCATTCTGCCTTGACTGAAGGGAAAATCCAAATTTTGTTTATAGTACGCAGAGAGTGCTATTAGATCTGCATTAAGGTAAGTGTGCAATACCGATCCAATAATGCGATACCACGATGATCCATTGATCATTGTGTGTGACGCTTCAATCATGACTGTGCATTCCACTGTGTAGTATAAACAAGCCTGGACACAACCTATGTCCAGAATAGGGCCCTGACATTCATATGCTATGGCAGGACTCAGGTGAGCTGTAATCTGTACAAGCATGTGAATGGCAGGTCCCTATTCTAGGATATAATCCAGAATTAGGACCAGTGGAGAAAAGCCCTTAGATTCTGGGAACTTACATTCCCTTTTAATTTTGAGAATGTCAATTTTCTATCAAATAGGATTAACTAGTAAAGTTATTGATGTTTGTATATCTAAAAACCTGTTTAGGAAAGGATATAAATCTTTCTTGAATACTCATCTGTATCTTCTCTTCATAAGACCAAAGTCCTTTCCTATGGCATTGTGTGTCATCTAATCAGAATAACAGTATTTTTCCCTTTCTGACTTAAGAAGAACATCTTTTAAGCCGTGTCTTCACGGCAACCTTATCTCAAATTCAAAACGTTTTCAATACTCGGAGTCTGCACGGCAGTTTGGCTTAACACGCTTTTCCTGTGTTAAACCACCCCAAAGCGTGGTGAATCTCAATCCTGATTTCAACAGGTCTCACTCCAGATCATGTGCTTGAAACGTTTTACATTTTTTACCATGTGGACAGTACCATTTTAAGGGATGAGAATCCATGTTTAGGGTTTCCCTCTCCCAATAGCTTGCTTCCAAAGACAGTGATTTCAGTGTTAAAAATCCACCCTTAACAGCAGCGCTACACTGTAGCGATGGAACCACTTCAACCTGATAACAATGTTGCAATTTTGCGCAAGTCTAGCTCTTTGGAGTTCTGACTTTAGAAAGGGAAAGGGATGAAAGCAGCTGAATGTGAATGTTTAAAGCAAAGGGGCTTTAGTTGCCGCTGCTGCTGTGTGCCCTGAGCAATGGGGAGAGGAGGGGAAAGAATTGCTGGCTGTTTGCCCGCTGCCATTTTTCCTCCATCCACGGAAGTGGCAGCCACCCAGCCACCCAGTTAGGCTTGGTGAAGGGCTCCCTTATGGGTGGCGCGTCCATGCCAGGAAGAAGAGGGCAGGGCAGCTCCGAAAAGCGGCTTTTAAAAAGTAGCCACTTGAGTCCCACCTTGAGTCACGTACCCCACGTACGATCCTCAGAATCCAGATCCAATGCAATTAAATTAAAAGTAATGGGAACAGGAAAATTCGCATTGACATCCGGTTCTATTATTTCAGTTTAGGGAAAGCGAAATAAGCTTGCTGTGGGGATTCACCTTTAGTCTTTTCCCTTTAAAATGAAATTATTTCTTTACATGTCATGCTAATTTGAATAGCATTGGCCTGAAGATCCTTTTGTTGGATTGCAAAACTTGTACCAGGGGGCTATTGAGGGAGGCATAATTGTTGTTATCAAACTATTTTTGAACTATGAATGAGTGGCATTTTGTGTTCGTGCAGTACAAAATTTAAAAACTTGATGGTTATTTAATTATTAATGACACTTGGAAAGTTTTACTAGTTGCTTTATATTTCAAGAGATAAGGTAAAGACCTAATAAATGTTTCAGAAAATATAAACACTTTGAATGGACTGATAGAAAACAGCAAGTAAGTCATTTAGTCTATAAACATTCCCCTTCACTTGAACACTTTACTCCAAAGATAAAAGTTCTAGATAGTTAAATCCTAGTTTATCAAACCCAAAATAGGCCACTCTTCCAACAACCCTTCCTTGTGTACTGTCAAAATCCTGCCCCTCCCCCCAGCTTGAAGACTCCATTTTGCCCTTCAAGGTGTGAGGATTGAGGGACTGGCAGAAAAACATTGACTTGATCTTGCAACCTCCAAATGCATTGGACCAAAGAGAATGAACAGGGAGTCCCTTACTAACCTGTAGTCTGAAGTTGTTCTTTGTTTTCCAAAACAGGCCCATCTCCACTCTGAAAACCTGAGGGGATGCATCGTTGCTTTTGAGGATGACCTATCAACCACACCAGGAATATTTTACAATCCTTTTATTGAAATTCCTAGGGTGCTTTCGCACTTCCCTTCCTATCTGCTGGACAGGAAAGGAGCATGATCAACCAATGTTGACTAGCGCTCGCACTTGGAGTGCTACTCAACTTTGGCTGTTTCCTCCCCCCACAGTCAAATACCTTATTCGATCCAGGGCCCGGTTCTCCTCTGGGCACCACCATATTGGCTGTGACACCCTCCATGACTGTGTGTCTGTCAGCACTGTCGCCTTGACAACACAGATGCTCTGCACACATGCCCCTGTGCCTATGGGCATCTGAGGTGCCAGCACGCTTGTGTGGCACCTCAAATGACCCCAGAGTGCTGGAAGAAGAGCAAATGGTCAGTGCTCAGATGCTTAACATTGGTTAATGTGTGGAGCACAATTTCGTGCCCCACACCTAATCAGCGATTAGTGAACATCTGGTGAGGGTGGGCACACTTGGAGGCTGTAACAGCCAATTCCACGTGCATACGCGCTTCACCAGAGGTTCACTAATCATGCACTAGCGGTCAAATTATGAATAGGCCTCTAAACTATCCCTTACTTCTGGTAAACTTTCCAGCATCATGTCTAGTGTTGTGCTGATGATGAAAGTGTTTAGATAAATTTGACGAAGGGATCACTCACATGCTTGACTTTTTTAATTGATCAAGAGGCCCTTCTTTACTTTTGAGGGACCACGTTGTGAACTCCTTCACTCCAAACATATGGATGATAATATTGCTGCTGTGTTTTCCTGGCTGTCAAGAACTTTGTATTAGTCCTCACAATTCATGATTGACTTGCCACACTAATCCACCTTTCCTAGCCTAGAATGTTTAGGAGAAGGGGAGGGGCAGACAGGGATATGCCAATCCCACCTCAGAGTCTTCGGAAAGCCACTTCAGAAGTGCCTCAGAGTTATTTTTTTGCCATGTCTGATCACAGCCCCAGATTACCAAGTAATTTAATGAACTCTCAACTATTCACTCCAGTCATCCTAAAAACTAAATATTTATAAACCACAGCTTTATAAAACACTCCAAAGCTCCTCTTTCAGTCCTTAAAACACCCACTAATGTAAAATCAGTGAGGAATCACCAAAGACCACAACCATCACAGATCTCCACAAGTTGCACAAGTCCCAAAATCATAAAAATCATCCATTTATCCTAAAACTGTGGCATTAATTCTCAAATACACATGCTGCACACTCAAAAGCCTTACAGCCTTTTTTCAGTGATGCATTATGAAACCATGAATCACATTCAAGACCATTTCTATCATATTCTTGAATATTTACGGTGATATTTTTGAGCAGAATCCTCCTTAATGTCTCAAAGGCAATTTTGCTATGTAAACATATCATTGACCTCTTTCATACACAAGACACAAATGGTGTGAAATATTATCTGTGTGACAAATTGAAGAGGAAACTTCTATAGATTTGAATTAACAGCAAAACTAAAATTTCCAATGCCTGCATTCTTGTATAATCATAATCTGTGCAAATAAATGTTAGAAGGAACCATGACTCACGTAGACTAATTTTCTTCACTACTGCAGACTGCCCTGTGACATTATATTTCCATCAGGTGCTTCTCTTATCTTTGTCTGAGCTTTATAGACTGTGACAATCCATGGCCATAGAATTTGTGCTCCTATATGTGGCTTCTAAAAATAATATAAGGAAGATACTTTGCACAGGAAAAGGTTCGTGTATGTTAGTACTTCTTGGAATATGACCATTTACAAAACCAATAAGCTGAAGCTCCGTTTTCTTGTCTCATAGGAAAAGCATCAAAGAGACTCACTTACATGTCTCTGTGGAGGCCACCTCCAGTGTAGCAGGGGTAAATATCCCCTGGCCTGAATGGCTTCAAGCAACTTCTGCCAACCTGAAGCAAGGAACAGGGACTGTGTTGCATTCCCTTCCACATAGTTTTATCTCATAAAAGTAATTTAGCAACTTGAACTGCATTTGTTGCATGTTATTTTTATTAAGATAGTCATTTGCTAACTGGCATACATATGTATGCTTTGTTTTGCAAAACCTAATAGTAGCTTCAGACGGTTATAAGATTTGGACTAACCTATGGGCTAAATACTCTTCTATAGTATCTGCAAACAGCTTGGAAGATCATTTTTCCATACAGAAATGCAGTGAGGTAGCATAATCATTGGAAATGATTTGTTTCTTGGTTTGTGGTGAATTTAGTATCTAGTCCTCTGTGTTCTTTTGTGTGATCGGTGAATAATTAATTCTTCCTTGTTCCCCTGGGTAGTGGTTGGCTAGAGTAAGCCAGTTTAGTCATGTGGTTAGGGAGCTGGACCCTTATCTGGGAATACCAGGTTCTATTCCGCCCTCCCCATGAAGCCAGTTGAGTGACCTTGGGCTAGTCATAGCTCTTCTCTGGGCTGTCACAGCCCCACCTACCTCACAGGGTGTTCTGTTGTGGGGAGAAGAATAGAAAAGCTTTGTCAGCCGCTTTGAGTCCCCTTAATTGGGTGAGAAAAGCATGGTAGAAAAGCCATCTCTCTTCCTCCTCCTCCTCTTCCTCCTTTGGTTATATGCTTCTTGGTGAGGTGTTGTGCCAATTTTTACTTGGAGGTCATTGTTGAAGTGAAAAGTTAATCCTTCTTTGGGATGTTCTGTCTACTTAGGTTTTGGGTGACAATATGAGGATTAAGTGAGGACTGAGGAGGTGTGAACTTAGTCTCCTCTGGGCTGGTTTATTTGCAAATCTTCTATTTGTCCACACTTAAGGCTTTCTGAACTTGTCAGTAGCATAGACTAATAAGGGGCCTTTGTGCCTCCCTTTCTCAGCCTGGTGTAGTTTAAGGAAGGCCTCTCCCTCTCCTAGTACATTCTGCACAATATGAAGTTTAGACTGAACTAGTAGGGATGTGCATGAATATTCATAACATTATTCATAAAAATTCATACATTTGTACACAAATTGAATGTTATGACATTCGTACATTAACATTTGTACAAATAGTTTGGACATTCATTAAACTGGGGATAAGTATCGGATACGTATCGGATACATATGCATTCATATCGGGTACGTATCCATTCATATTGGATACGTATGCATTTGTATCGGATACCTATTGGATACATGTCTGTTAGTATCAGATATTCATACAAATTCGTATAAATACATTTGTATCTAATAGAATCCTACCACATTTGAAGGGAATCTATTTGAACAAATACAGTTTTTCTCACATGCAATTTGTTATGAATCAAATGCCAAAAAATCAATTTGTGCACATCTCTATGAACTAGGGTACTCAAAATGATGGCCTGATCTGGTCTTCCTGTAGACTTCTTTTTCAAGATCAGCTCGCATACTACAAGACTATGGAGGCATGCAGATAACATGCTTGCATAGTCCAGTATACCACGAGGAAACAATTTCAATAGTACAAGACACATCATCAAAATGCCCCCACCCCACCCTGTCCCTGAGATCCAAAGCCCAGAAAAGTTTATTTCTGATCTTTGGAACATTTGGAGGCAACTCACACTGGCTCTAAAGCTGGCACAAAACTAGCTGTTTATAGTGTTTATAGTCTTGGAATTTTATTTTATAGACTACTACAATTTTGTATTCTTTAGATACTGGGCCTATAGGTTGGATTAATATGTTTTGAAAGATTTTGGTCAATTTAAAGTGGTTGTAAGAGTCTGCTGGAGGTTTTTGAGATATGTTTGGTGTAAAGAAGAACAATTCTTTTTCTGTTGGTTGCTATAAATTGTATAGACAAATACTTTTGATGATCCTGTGAAGATATCAATTTTCTTATGCCTAGGTTGGCCTTTAGTACAATCCAGTAAATGGGCCAGATCCACAAATTTTAAATTGTCAATGTTTTAAATGTCAAATTGGGTAAAAATCAACCAAATTTGAAATTATGTTGAATTTGACTACAGGTAATTGCTATAACGTGCCCTGAAACCTCAGAACATAAGTCAAAATATATAATAAATAAAGGGCCTTTGCACACTCTAATGATGGGGATAGCCTGGTGACACTCCAACTCAGAGCATCCGCACACTGCAGAACCACTTCTGTTCCAGAGTAGTTCCCACCATGCCAATTGTCCCCATCTTTGGTAGCTGTGGGGCTCCACATCTGTACTAGAAGCACCAACCGCACTCCTAGTACAGCCCCAGATACAGCCTTTGCACCTACTTTCAAGAAAAAGTCATATGGGGGAGGAGCATCATGGCCACTGCTATGGTGACCACTTACCCTGCTGCAGAGTAAGCCCCAGAAAGTTTGGGGTGGGGTCAATGCTGGCCTCCATCCCTGATCTTACCATCCCTGGGGCACTGTCCCAAGGAACTTCGTGTGAATTTCTCCAAAATAAGTGATAGCAAGTGGCTGTTTGCATTTTATGTAAGAAAATTAGCAAAAAATATAACTAAGAGAAGAAAATATTTACCTTGTTATACATACATATACAGTAAACACTATTGTCCCTTCCTATATTTTGAACAAGCTGTGGTATTCTCATGATGAAAACGTCTCCACATAAGCAACATAAACAGCACTGCAGATAGAAACTTTAGTCTGAAATCAGTTTTATAAATCTAAAGGGTGCTGATGGCATTTATTTTGTACTCTGCACACCAATATGTATAAATATATCTGAAAATAGTTGATGGAGGGTCAGCTGCAGATCTTTCTTCTTTGCTGTATAATGGTATTAGTGTCTTCCTTAAAATGAAAAGGAAAGAGAAAGAGAAATGAGCAGTTGAGTTTGTCTCCCTGGCATGGAATTGTCAATTATTTGGATCTGCTGAAGATAAAAACTTACTGAATGCACCAGTAGTCCTGAATTATGATATATGACATACCAGAAGCTTAGAATGTGTATGAGCTTCAGGGTTTGGCCACTGGATGGTGTTACCTAGTTATGTTTTATATTTCCTTTCAACACTTCTATTTCCTCAACTAAATCACTTTTGCAAAGTACATCTTCCACTGTGTTCTTTTTTCATGCAGGATTTTTAACCATGGTTTCACTTGTGAAATACCATGTCAATTGTTCATGCGTAAAAAACAAAAAAAGTTTATGAAGACTTAATAGCAGCAAAATGAACATTTTAAGTCATAATAATTGCAACTGAATAAACAACCATAGGGAACTTGTATTGTGCCAAAAATGACTAAGGTAGAGGGATTCAGCTTTTTATTTAGAGGTGTGCATGACAAATCTTTGGACATTCTTCACTTCCTGTTCACACCCCGGAACATAGTGGGATACTCCATTCTGGGATATGCAACTTGCCCCAGCGTGGGATGGAGTGCCACTGGTGTGAGACAGAGCTGTCCAAATCGGGATGGCCATCCCATGCCAACTCCCTCTACTGGTTCCAGATGTTATACCAGCTTCAGAGCCAGTGCTCTGAATGTTCTTAGCCTTGCAATTCCTGGGCTGTTTTAGCATCCAGTAGGAATGCCCACAAATGGGTTTTTTTTGCATTCAATTCATAACAAACTGAATGTTAGAAAATGTGTATTTGTTTGAATAGATCCCCTTCGAATGTAACAGGATTCTATTCAATATGAATGTATTTGTACAGATTCATACAAATATCCGATACAAACGGATACACATCCATTCGTATCAGATACATATCCATTGGAATGGAAATGTATCCATTCATATACATATCCCATGCATATCCCCAGTTTAACAAATGTCTGAACTATTTGTACGGATGTTCCAAAACATTTGTATTCATATAAATGTTACTGCATGAATGTCATAACATTCATTTCTTCTGAATTTGTCTGAATAATGAATATTATGAATATTTCTGCACATCCTTAGCAGCCAGCAATGAAGTTTCCTAACCTTTCAAGTTCCCAGGGTGTTGTGCCACTGAAAGGAGCTCCTATATCCCAGAGGAGGGGAAGATGTCTCTTCTGTAAATAGCCTGCTATTCTGGGACAAGTTAAATAGCATGCTGGTAGACCTCAATGGTGAAGTTTAGTGGTAGAGTAAGATAGGATGCCATTTTGGATGCTCTATCCTACTCTATATTCTATTGTAAGCAGATGAAGCATTCCTATCCTACATTAACGTGTAGAAGATAGGCCTCTTTGATCCTTTACCAGACCACACCAGGAATTAGTAGCCTATGGGTGTTTCCACACTGGCCACAGAAACCACATTAAAGACACATTAGACACACATACAAGGCACTTATAAACTTACCTTCCGCACTGGAGGACAGATGAGGGACCCTTCCAGGCAGCCGCTTCTGCATAGCAGCACACGAGATCTGTCCTTAATGGGGTCTCGCAGCCAAAAAAATCTGTCCTCTGCAAGGACCTGAAAAATTAGGTCTTCAATCCATCCCCGTGCCTCAATCCATGCGGAAGCAGGATGCTTCTGCACATGGAGAGGTGAGGGAAAGGATCACTGGGAAATGGATTTTCTTTAATCCGTTTTTCGGTGGCCAGTGCGGAAACACCATATGTTCCCAGATTTCAGCATCCATATAACAGCTTCCCTTCAAACTATGCATACATAGTTGTGCTCATCATAAATAGGTAATAGGTTTGTTTAGTGCTGCACATTTGCATTCTTTCTGCTTTGCAGTGTTTTCCTCCTTGAATTCTGGACTTAGAAAAATAAACTTCTATATTACCCACACTGTGTTCACACACACACACACACACACACCCTTATTTGTTCCTTTATTGAGACTTTATAAAAACCTTTTGGTCTGTAAAGATAAAAATTAAAGTTCTATAGCAGAAGAGCACAGAAATAGTATATGACTGGCATTTGATAACTTCACACAATTTAGTTTTAGATATTGTGTGACAGGGAAAGGTGTAAAGTAGCAACAACATCTTAGTTTCTCATTCCTCTTTATGCCACCTTGTGACCCTTCAAACCATCTAGTGGTCGTTTTAGTTGAGGTCAAGTCAACAGAGCCAGAGGGTTTCTCTAGAGGGCAATGACTCTGTCAGGTACCATAGACATGAATTCTGACTTGTGGATTATATTTAATCATATTATTAGTTTGTAGACTTCTCATGCTCACCTTAAGTGTCACAGAGAATGATTATAGCTTAGATGATGACATAAGTTGAAGTTCCTCTTCTTCTCTTTTTCATTATAAAGATTTTGACCTCCCTCAATCTGTTGTTAAGGCATTTAATGAAGGCATACATAATAGGTACATTGTCAATGACCATTTTCCTTGGATCATCATTTTCTGTACTGTACAGTTCTTCTTACTTTTAGCAAAATTGAAAATTAAATCCATAGTATTGTGTTGCTAAGCATTTGGAGTAGCCAGTTACTCTTAGGGCATGAGAAAAGACAGGAAGAGAAAATAATAGATTGCCGGCTGTGTGTATAGAGACCTAAATTTCTCTTGTGTGATTGAAATAATAAAATATCAAACATCAGACAAACCAATAATACATCTTTTAATCCTTCTCTCCAACCCTATCCAGGGTATTACCATTTGCCATGATGAGGAAGCTTGGTAGCTTCTCTGCCAGGAAGTATATAATATCCTTTGAAGGCCACAGAAGCTATAGCCATTCCTTTTGAAAAATGCTACTCAAAATGTTGTGCAGGCACCTAAAAAGGATATCAGTGTTTCTCAACATTCTCCCCCTAGAATCTAGTTCAGTATTGCCCAGGTGAAGCTCATCTGGTGAGGCAGAGGAGCAGGGTGAGGTGGAAGCTAGTGCCTTGTATTTGATTGGTGTCAAACCTTGCTTTGATCTGTTGCAGATAAAGTGAAGTTTGACACCATCAAATGTCAAGTACCAAACCTCTCACCACAAAGGTCAATTATTAATATTGTCTACATTAAAAGTGGAGAGGTTTTGAACTTCTAGAAATTGTCTCCTAGTCTTCAATCCAGACTATGCTTCTTGTAGATGATGCCAACTGAAATGAAACAATATCTGGAAAACCACAGTTTTTGCGTACCTGCTCTAACTCTGCTTGTAGCAGCTCAGGTTCTCAAATCAGTCCTTCTTTTAATCCCCGTTTCTTTAAGAACACTTGGGATTCAACTAGAGATCGCAAAACACCCATGGCTGTCCAATATATATATATATCAGGATCACCCCGACGGCCTGTTTACACTAAAGCAGTCAGGGTGGCCGAGCATGCTATGATATGGAGCATGCACACCCCATGCTGCCACCTCCATCCCAGAGTTTCCAAGAGCCATCTTTATTACTGCTAGCTCCACACACAACCTTCACATAATATCCTTCCATATGCAAAGACTGCATGGGATGGGGTAACATTGCTTGATTGTCTTGCCATGTCCCATGTGCATGGCCATTGCTTGGCGGGGTGGACATTTCTAGATGGGGCCATTTACACTTTGCCCAGAACCAGGTAGGCCTGGATGAAGTTTTGAATAGGCTGGCTCCTGCAGCCCAAATCCCAGCCACCATCTCTGATCTTAACTATCATGGAATAGTGTCAAAAGGCCCACTAGAAACAATAATCTAACTCTTAATCTATTTATATAGGATATAGCAGAAAGTTAGTGGCACAGTGTTTGATGTGTTAACAAATATGGAAAAGTGCAGACACATGATGCACTGGTTGTATCTCCAGGAAAACGAAGAGGCCTTTCTGCCATCCCAAGTATGCATTAAGAAGAACCTCTCATGTTGTTTTGTGTATCCTTGTGGGATATATGTAGCTCTGACTTCCAAAAGAAAACATAAATCAACACTTGCTTCAGGGTTCAAAAATCACCATGAATAGAGATTATTATGGCTTGGTTGTTCTAAAGAATTTGTGCCTCAATTTCATATCTCAAACTTTAAAATAACCTAGTATAAAATAATAAATGTTACTCATGAATGCTTCTTACTATAATTCATGTACACTATATCCTAAGAAATGATTGTTTCATACAGAGTTCTCAATTTATCAGGCTACTTTCATTCAATTAAGTCTTGCGCTCTGATGGGATTACTATTTCACATTCAATTCTTTTAATTCATGATAATGGGTACAGCTGAGTAGTAAATGATATATATCACTAGTCCATTGTCAAAATGTCTTTAGTTCTTTAATGAAATAAAACGTTATAAATTAAACCTGTTAAATAATTTTTCATTTTTTCATTTCTTTTTTTTAAGGTGAAACAGTGGTGGAGAGTTCCATGGAAGAAATAGCTTGAATAAAAAAGGTATTTATTATTATTATTATTATTATTATTATTATTATTATTATTATTATTATTATTATTATTATTATTATTATTATTATTATTATTATTATTATTATTATTATTATTATTATTATTATTATTATTATTATTCTAAAGCGCTATACATGTACTCTGCGCTGTAAAGGAAAAAATACATTAATAAAACATAGTATAAAACCTGCCAGTGGCGTACAATCTAAAGATAAAATGAAATAAGAATAATATACGCTAATAAAACAAAAACAAAGGAAAAAAACAATAAAACTTCAATTCAATAAATAGATCAAATATTAAATATTAAGGTATGAAACAAATCACACAAAATCTGGGAACGCTTTCCGGAACAGGAAAGTCTTGAGCTCAGATTTAAATGATGCCAAAGGCGTGATAGCCCGCATATGCTGAGGAAGGGGATTCCAGGCATAAGAAGCAGCAAGGGAAAACAGACTAATCTGGGAAGGGGAGGTAGAAATCCTGTGCTGAAACAGCAGTCTTTGGTTACATGAGTGGAGAGTACGAGTGGGGGTATAAAGGGAAAGGTGATCGAATAGGTAAGGCGGGGCTAGACCATTTACTTCACGTGGAGTAAGTTCCTGATGTCAAAGTAAAAACAAGAACAAGTAAAGAAAAAAACTGAACATACTTTTTTTTCTATGAAGTTAGTGGAAGTGTGAAAACTTGCACATATATAAAGGCTAGTAGATACTGTCTAATGCCGCTATTGATCCTTAGCATGCAAGTTAGCTTCTCTCCAAAGTTTCCTAGGTAAAATGTCCTATGATACAAACCTTCATAATGAGAGATATGCAAAAATTTAAATTCATTATTTTTGTTTGAATCAAACTCATGGTGAATTTGGCTGAAACTAGTACCAGATAGATCAGGCTTGACTCATTTTGAATTGAACCTCAGACAGCTCAAAAAACTGTTCAATCTGTTAAAAAGAATACATTAAAATACAATTTAAAAGCCTTCTTTATGGGACCATATAGGTGAAACTGAAACTGGTTAGAATCAAACCAATGGTCTGAACCATTTTAACAAACGCCTTTTTGCACTACAGCAATTAGGCTGTAGTGCACTAAGCCTGGTAAACTCAGGGTACAGAAGGAGCATACACTCTTCTGGCTGCTGAGGACGCTCCTCATCAGCCAGAAATGCAAACAGTCATTCTTTATCCAGAGTGTACCATCCCATGCCACACCCAAGCCCACTCCCTGTCCGGCAAAAATTGACGAGGCCCCCTGCATCACACATTCCATGATGTGCTGACTGGCAGGCAGCCGATGGGGGGAGAAACTGGTAACACCCGGCAATGTGTTGGGGTGGCTGGATAAGATCCAGTGCAGAAAGGATCACACTGCCCTTGCTACTTTGAGCCTGATTTTGTAAGGCTCTTCACTACTTTTTTTTTTGTGTGTGTGTATGTGTGTGCCAGATGACTATTTGAGGACACAATAGTGGTATAGAAATAATTCATTTTCACTGCCACCATCACAACATGAAAGGGACAATAATGTGCTCCAACCTTTGTTCTGTGAGGGATTTATACCACCTGTTCTCTAGTTATTGACCCTCCTGTTTCATTGCCAATAGCTCTGTTGACCATCAAGGAGTTTCATAGACCATGTTCAACTGGAAAATCACCCAGAGCATTGAGGAATAACTCAGATTTCATAAGTATTTGAGGCCAGAGCATCTCAATATGCCCCTACCCCATCCCTGCATAGAGAATTTGCCAGAACAAGTCCAAATTGTACTGGTGAGATATTGCACATCTTATAAGTGATTTCACACTTTGATGCCATTTCTCTTTGCCTGATTCTGATCTAATACACAATAAAACTTGTGTATAGTTAGCCCTTCAGAGAGAATAGGATATGGTACTTGTGTTTGGAATACCACCAATAGGTATAATATATTTCTGAAAATACAAATCACAATGGATGTGCCAGTTTTTGCATTTCACTTTCCCTTCAATGATTATTAGATCATTACATTTAGTGTGTACCAATTTAAGTTTGTTTTAGCAAGAAGTGGTGATAGTCTCTGACCTTTGACCTTCAGGTTAATGAGAAGGTCCTCCATGTAATTGCTGTGTCTTGAGATGGTACTGTGCTTTGTAATCTTTACTGCTGTAAAAGTGACATTTAAAGTTTGTTTTACATGAGCAAGAAGAAGAACATTATTTCTGCAGTGAGCAATAATTATCTGCCTCCTGGCTGAAAATATATGCAGCAGATAAATTGTGTTCATCTGGTAGCCTTTGTTTGTACGACAAGTTAATTAAAAGAAGAATGTCAAAAAATATGTCTGCCCACTGGGTGTTGATAGAGCAGCTTTATTTTTCGAGAAAATATTTTGCAGAAACATTCTTTTGTTTTTGTTTTAAAGATACAGATGAACACAAGGTAAGTATGGAGCTTCTACATGCTGAATTATGAAGATACAGAGAAAGAGTGATAAATAAAATATCTTCACGGTACAGCTTCTTCTCTTCTAAGTGTTATGCCATCAGAAAAACACCACCGCTTTAAAAGAGCAGCAGAACAAAAGGTGGGGAAGTCTTGTAAAATAATCACATAGGGAAGAGAAGTTGGGTTTCAAATTACTCAACATTCATTTTAACTTCTTGGAGCATACAGAAGGCAGAGTGAAAAAGGGCACCAGGGACAAAGCTCTGTAGAAGGAGGGTCAGCAACATCACGCAAAAGGATTCATCAGTCAATTGGTTTGTTGGTTTTCTTATAATAATCTACAATACCCAGTAAGTAAATAAAGACCTTCATTGAAACATGCCATCTAACCCATATAAAAACACACAAACAGACAGACAACAAATATTGTAACTTGAACTTACTGTGATCACCTAATCCTTCCTACCTTGCAGTTTGACAGTGTGATCCTTTCTCCAGTGAGTCTTATTCCAGATTAAGGGCCATGGTAGAAGAGGCATATAAATGAAGAAAACATTGTATACAGCATGCATCAGGATTGCCATTTCAACTCCATGAAAGGACCATTTTAGAGAAAGATATATCTTGTTTCCATGAAGGGGGACTGTGTGAGGAATATTCATGTAGATCAATACTTGAGTGTGGAAAATATCTGCTAATGAGTACTGCTTTTTAGCTTCTCCTGTAGTTTCAAAATGACTCATATGGCAGGTATTTTTAATGATATAATTGCTGCTTATAAAACAGTATAAAGATTAATGTTCCCTAGATCAATATTTTTTTCCATTCTGTTCAGTAAGCTGCAGCATTTCAAAGGTATAACATGTTTCATCAATACAACAATGTAGCTCTCTTATACTTAGAAGTATTTTTAATGGGCCTGATAAAAAAGCATCCGATTAAAAACATTGTCTTTAGGATTCTTTTCTTTTCTTTTTGATAGCAAATTGCTACAAATTATTTGCAAGATACTTTTTTTGTTTTCAATGCAGTCTGAAGTTCTGAACCTATGCCTCCATTTTTCTTAAGTCATACTCAGAAAGCTACAAATAATTTTGATGGCAAAAATAATAGCCTAGTGAACATAAGGCAACACTTATAGAAGAATGCTTAGAAGGTCAGGCATAATCAAATAGTGTGCCATAAAAAGATGCATATAATAGGACTGAACATTACAAAGCACTTCCAATGGGAAGTAAATCTAAAGAGCTGTAAAAGTAATTCATACTATCACTTTGGTTGTTAAATAAAAATTAAGATTTTCGTATTTCTAAAGTCTCAAAATGCACAGAAGTAGCTGCTCAATATGCATTTTTGAGAACAACAATTATGCTTCATTAAAAGGTGAGAGATTTATACCTTCTGAAGTGAACTGCACTGATATGTCAATGCAAAAATTGAATAAACAAACATATTTATTGAAATATTTTAGCAAGGATCCACAAATATCTGGTGGTATATAATAATAATAATAATAATAATAATAATAATAATAATAATAATAATAATAATAATAATAAATGACAACAGAATTGATGAGAAGCAGTTGGAGAAGCTCACCAGATATGAAGACCTGAGAACTGAACTTCAGCGACTCTGGCGAAAACCAGTGAAAGTAGTGCCAGTCATCCTCGGCACACTGGGCGCGGTCCCAAAAGATCTCACCGGGCACCTAAAAACCATTGGCATTGGCAAAATATCCATCTGCCAACTACAAAAAGCCACTGTACTAGGGTCTGCTCGCATAATTCGCCGATACATCACACAGTCCTAGGTGCTTGGGAAGTGCCCGACTAGTGATATAATACAAAATCCAGCATAGTGATCTTGTTTGCTGTGTGTAACTGCTGTTTTTACATCATCATGATCATCCACTCGATGGGTGTGGCCTTGTCATGGTGGTGGGGCTTGAGTGCTCCAATGAAGCTGAGAGCTGGGCTGGCGGTAGTGCAAACTACTGGAAGGTTCAACCATGCCAGGGTGGTTGAAGCAGAGGAGCCAGACTAAGTGCACCCAACCCATTTGACATAATGGTGACACAAACAAAAAAGAAGTCTATACTGGCTCGGTCGTCGCCCAGGATAAAAAGGACCACAGGGCACTCTATGAAGGTGATTGGTAGGAGGGTCAGATCCGACAAGGGGAAGTATTTCTTTAGCCAGAGGGTCATCAGTTTATGGAATTTGCTGCTGGAAGAGGTGGTAACAGCTACCTGCCTAGATGGCTTTAAGGTAGGGTTAGAAAAATTTATGGATGACAGATGAATCAATGGCTACTAGAACGGTACATCTTTCAGGCTGGGAGGGGGGGTAGGCAGGATGCTTCTAAGGCCGTTTGCTGGGATTCAAGAGCAGGAATAGGTTTGTCCTTGTCTCTGCTTGAGATGAGCATTTGGTGGGCCACTGTGTGCGATGGGATGCTGAACTAGATGGGCTGTGGCCTGATTCAGCAGGGCTTCTCTTATGTTCTTATGTTCTTATTCGAACATCTATGAATGTTTCCAGACATTAATAGTTTGGACACTCATTAAACTGGGGAAACGTATCGAATATGTATTTATTCATATCAGATATGCCATATCAGGTACATACTGTATCTGTTCATATCAGATACATATTCATTCGTATCTAATATGTATTGAATGTTCATACGTACAAATAGATACGTATCAAATAGAATTTTACCACATTTGAATGTGCTCTATTTGTATGAATACTGATTTTTGAACATTTGATTTGTTTTGAATTCCAAAACAACAACAACAAACATTTGTGCATCTCCCTAGCCCCAAGGCTGTGGTCACACCTTCACTTTAAGCCTTCTTCAGCCCATCTTCAGGTCTGACTGTCCACACTGTTTCATTTCTAGCTGGTTTTTTTTGTGGATTTTCCATTCAGGAATGTCCAAAGGCAGGGTGGAAAGCCCACAAGCAAATGGATAGATATGAAAAGGTATGAGCAGTCAGACCTGAAGAGGGACTGAAGGATGATTAAAATGAAGGTGTGACCACCGCCAAAGAGATATTCTGCAAAATTAGTACTTCCAACGGTGACCGTGCTTGAAAATGGGCTAGCATAAACACATCAAGATAATTTTCTGGTAATGTAAATGGAAATGCGGCAGCGAAAGGCGTGTTACTGGAAATCTCACCTGATTAGTGGAGGTCTGGTTTTGGGCTGAGTAAATCAAATCCATGTACAAAGACATCCTGGCCTGTACAGAGCTATGGCCATTTGATTCAACCCCTTACAGACCTGTGAAGAAGATGGTTGGGTGGGACTGTGATAACTTAGAAAGAGAGCTGTGACTAGCCTAAGGTCACCCAGCTGGCTTCATGGAGGACAGCGGAATCAAACCCCATGACTGTGAGATATGACTCCAGTACTCGAACTACAAGACCAAACTGGCTAGACTACTGAAGCTGCTGGCTCCCATCCATCCCTAACTGGTGGTCTGTATGGATGGGGCTACTGAATGGCCATATTCAGTGCTATCAACAGCATGTGAAATATCAGCACAGCAAAGAAAGCAGCTGAACTTTCTGAAGCAGGGCCTAGAATTCTCTGCACCACCGTGATGTCATGGGTGCACTGGAAGGCCATGGGTTAACACAACCTCACACTAATTCAACAAACTTCCTGGTGTATGCAGTGATTTCCATGCTTTTTCAGCCAAGCGATAGGAAGAATGCTGAGAGGGCTTCCTGCTTTTCTTCCATTCTGCCACTGCTGCCCATACAAACTTACCTTTTTCTGTTTACTTTGAAACATTTCTGACTTACAGACATTTCCGGTGCTCCTGAAAGCATCCCCAGCTGGATGCTTGCACAGCCAGGGCAGGTGCAGGTGTGTGAGTACTACCGTCCCATGATATTACACAAGGGACTACATTTGTACATCCAGAGTGTTCTCTGCGGTCTTAGTAGCAGCCTTGACTGTTGTATGGACCCCGCTTGAGTTCCTGCAGAGTCAATAATGAACTTCAGTACTTCCTTTTCCTTTTGCCTCTTTTCCAGGAGCAAGAATGAAAACAGTAGACTACTTTCTTTGTTTGTTTATATTTCTATCCCGCCCTATACCCATAAGTCTCAGGGCAGGCAACAAGTTTTAAAACAACAAATTACAACCTATATACAGTATATTAAAAACAATAATATCCTTAAAAACATGAGATACAATATATTTAAAAATGCATACTAAATATTAAAATACTAATCTATGGTGGGGGAGAAATATAGTCATCTTAGCCAAAGGCCAGGGCAAAGAGGTGCGTCTTCACTGCCTTCCTAAATGTATAAATGTTGTAACTTGTATATACATCTTTCTGCAGCTGTCTATTTCTGAAGCAGATTCTACGTGAAGAACTTTGCGATAAAGAAAATGGGTTTTAGAAATTAAAATTAAGGCAAGTGAGTCAGCCTGAAGGCTACTTGAGTTGATTGCACAAGGCTCCCTGATTTGACAAAGCTATAAGAATTATTTTAAAACCAGTAAACTCAGAGTAAAGAAGGAATAGAATCTTTATATATATATATATTTATTTATTAATTTTTTTCCCCAAGGTAAAAAAAGAAAGAAAATCAATTTACACAATCTTTCTATCGTTACATTACTTAAAGTTCCCTAAACGTCCTCGGCTTTTCCAACTTCTATGTTACGTGTCCATTATTTATTGCTCCACATCTTTATCTTTCCTCCATTTCTAATTTGTTGTTGTTGTTGTTGTTTTCACTTGAACCCATCTGTCATTAATTCAATATTATTTTTCTGGTATAGGGAAGGGTGAAAAATGTTCATCGCCTTCATAATTCATACAAATTGTGATGGTTCAAAACTTCCCATTGGAATCAAACATTGGTTATATTTGAAGACAGACCTTTGCATGCAAAGTAAAAGCTTTTGTGCCTTTGTTCACAGTTTTGGAGTGAATTCAGACTGGATCCAGGGCAGATTCAGAGGCACAACAGGTGGCAGGAAAGATCTGAAATGAATTCAAAGTGAATTTGAAGCCTAGCATATTCAAAGTAGCTCCATTTGCATGAATATGAATTTTTGTCCCGTTCAATATCATCCACATGCTAGTGCAAACTCTAGCAAGCGTTGGGTGGGATCTGCCATAATCTGCACCAGCATGCATCAATTGCTGATGGGCATCTCAAGCAGATACAATGGCAAACCTCCTGCTCTCGAATCCCAGCAAATGGCCTTAGAAGCATCCTGCTTGTCCCCACAGCCTGAAGTACAATGTTTAAAACCCTAAATGACTTGGTTCCTAAGTATTTGTAGGAGCGCCTCCTCTGACATAGACCTACCTATCAATTAAGATCAACAGAGGAGGCCTTTTAAGCTTGAGGAAATGCCTTTCCAGTAGGAGGGCCAATGTGTAAGCCAGACAGCAACACTCTATATGTTTTGATACTAGGTGAAGACTCACTTCTTCACCCAGACATTTGGCTGTTAATTTCCTTTCCAGTACTGTGGTCTTTAAGTTTCAGTTTCAGAATTTTACCTGGTAATTTTTTTTTATTTATTTAGTGCAAACTGCCTGGAGACTGTCATGTACAGGACAATATAAAAATGTAAATAATAAATAAGGAAAATAACAAACAATTATGATTCATAGCACCTTCCCAGAGTAAATACTGTCCTCTAATCTTCATGGTAAGTGCAGATTTTGCTTTCATCTGTCACCTGCTATTCTAAAAAGTCTTTACAAAATGCATTCCCCTCGTTTATAATTTGTGCTTTTTGAAGCTGACAGAAATGTACCTATCAGTATCAAAAGGATTTTTATCTGTGTTGTTGATGTTAAGTTTCCCATCAATAACTAATTACTGTCACCTTGCCATTAGTAAGGGTGACTACAAGCAGGTGATTAAGGTTCTGCAAAGTTTGTTAGAGTCAATTGATTAATTTGCTTCTGCAAAAAACTGTTGAAAGAGCCAATAAAGTTCTAATATTAATGTAAGGTTGATCTCAAAAAACTTATCTCACCCGCTCTAAAATATCCACAGTTTATATTTTATCAGCGAAGAACAAGAAAGCAATTTAGGCAGCGTGCATATAGCGTACATATTTTTACTTACAAATCTTTAAATTTACTGTTTAAAAAGAATAAGTGGAAATATAGAGAACCTACACATAGTTTCATTATTGTATAGTTCTTTGTTCTGTGGATAACTCTCGGGTGCTTTTGGCTTCTAGATGACACCATTATGATGCACCAAAGATCCCTACAATCAAGAATGCCCAAGAGTGCTGGTCAAACTCGTGTAGACCTCTACTGATTGCAGGGCTGCAGTCACCTATTAAATAAGACAGTCTTAGGCCGTGTCCCCAAGCAAGCCATCTGGCACACTTTGGGTGCTATTTGGGCATGCATGGGCTGAGCATGGGACCGGGAATGCATTTTGGGCATCCCCATGACATTTCCAGCAATGCAGGAGAGGTACGGGTTGGGTGCGGATGGTGGCATCACTATGCAAACCGTGCTGAACCCTGGTATGGGGGAGCAGTGCCCCTCCTCTCTGCCCCCTCTCTACTCATTGGAAGCCAGATTGACATTAGCGGCACTGACAGCCAGGACTGGGGTGGGAGGCATGGAAACCAGTAAAAATAAAGCTCCATTCATAAAACAAACAAACAAACAAACAAAATTAGAACGGCGAAAGCCACAACAAGGTTTAGCGGCAGTAGGTGCTTGAACAGTTTTCTGCACCTCCGCGGGGACTGCAAGAATGCCCGTAAACTGAAAATCAAGCCTTTATTTATTATTGCCTTGCAGGTTGGGGAAACAGGAGTTGCTAAAAGAACAGAAATCAAACCATTATGCAGCCTGCCTTGGCATTCTTGAAACGGGGTTGGAATTACCTCTGTGGAAATGGCAGAAAATTTAAAAAGCAAGCCGTTCTCCAGCCTGCCTTTGTGATCGGCCTTTTAAAAAGTCAGTGGCCGTGATCTTCAATGGCCAGGGCAGGGACAGCAAGCACACCCCACCGCTCAGTGACGTGAGTGCAAATCTCCTCCGAGTTAGCCAGCTAGTGTCTTTTTTCAGGTATCAAATTTGGCACCCTTCTGGCACAGTTTGGGAGGGGTTGACACACTTTTCGTGGACTAAATCTAAAACCCATGGGGAAGGACTGTGCCAATCCAGTGCTCGGAACTGTACCAAACTTGCATGGGGACAGGACCTAAGAAAGAGCACATAAAGGAATTGATGATACAGCAGCATGAAAATGATTTTGGGCTTCTTCTGCACTTTTGTGGGTCAGGAAAACTGTACTGTAGACTTTTGAAAGATCTGATTGGGCTTCGGTTACGTGTTGAAAGTACAGTTTACAATAGATATGTGCTTTATACACACACACTCAAGAATCCCTGAATCATTGCCCAAAAAGTACATAAATGAACATGGAAAACCATACACAATTTGGTGTAAACTCAACACTCTTCAGAATTGTTTGAGCAATTTGCTTTAGCTTCAAATTTTGCAATTTAGATACAGAAATGAGTTATTATTCCATTAATCAACAACCACCCACCTTCAATAGTTAATGTTTCCACAATTTATAATAAATCCTGAAAGTGTAAAGAATTCTTCAGTAGAGATGATCGTGTCTAAAGAGTGGAAATAAAGCTATTGTTTCATTGCTGCAGCATCATCAGCATGACTCTCATTGTTCCTCAGCATAAAGTAATTGAAGCCATTTATCCTCAGGACATCTGCTATATAACTCTATCTGTTATGGCTGTTGTGAAGTTTGGTAAATAGTGCTGTGTGCTGGTTAGATCAGAGGAGACCAACGTGCAGGAATTGATTTTCTAAAAACTAAGCATTTTTCTTCTGGGGCCATTGAGCCTATTCCAGCAAAATGTCACTTTTGGCTTATCTATTTACCCTGTAAACCAAAGGACTCAGCTGAGGTTAAATTTGCTGAGCAACAAATGCAGGCTAGCAGACTTAAAGACTGTACATCTCCTTTTCATAGACCTCTTTTCAATTAAACCAAGACCTTGCTAGGTCTAGGTCTTAACCACCAAAAAAAGGCTCAGTGCCCAATAGATTATTTCAAGATGACTATAGGTTGAGAGACCGCTTAGTATAGCACAATTAATTCATAAACTTTTCATAAGCTTGGGAATATAATCCTTTACAAATGGTTATGGTTTCTTCTAATACTCAGCTCAGGGATGGTCATACAAGTTACTAGCAATTTGGCAGCAAAATAGCACGCTTTAAGAGAAACTGATGGTCATGACTATTGTAGGCCCCACTGTAAAGATATGCTACTGGATTTTTTTTCCCAGTTAACAGCAGGCTGAGATTTCATCTGATGAACTCGAGGTGATGGCAATAGCTGTTTGCTGTGTTCCACTCTCTTTCACACTTGTCTCTAAGATGTCAGACCCCTTTCTTCATGCTTTTGGTTGAAGGGGTTGTTCTCCTCCTCCTGGATTCTGTTTGAATTTTAATTCTTGTCTTACTGATACTGGTTTATTGATCAATTGATTGATTAATTGTCCCTTTATTAACAAGGAAAACAAACAGTATCCACTTTATAGAAAATACCAAATATAACAATGTAAGAGTAGTAACAATAATGCAGTACAGACAGTGGAAAATAAAAGCAAGGCGATCATAAATAAAGGCTTGATTTTCAGTTTGCGGCCGTTCTCGCGGTCCCTGGTGGAGTGGAGGTGTGCACAACTGCTCAAGTGCTTACTGCCGCTAAACCTTGTAAGACACTTAACAAAGAATTTTAAAGTTTTTTTTTTGAATGAAACTTTATTTTTACTTGTTTCCATGCCTCCCACCAAAGTCCTGGATGTCTGTCACTAAGGGAGGGGGGGATGTGGCACAGGGGTGGGTTGATGACAATCCGGCTGCCAATGAGGAGAGAGAGGGCAGAGAGGAGGGGGTGCTCTCCACCGTACCAGGGTTCAGCATGGTTCTCATGGGGTTCTCCATCCGTGCCAAACCCGTACCTGTCCCGTGTTGCCAGGAATCTCATAGGGATACCCAAAATGCATTTCCGGTCCCATGCCTGGCCCATGCATGCCCAAACAGCGCCAAAAGAGTACCAGATGGCCAGCATGGGGACTCAGCCTTAGAACATCTGTCGAAATAGACTGCACACAACTGTGGCCTAAATGCAGGCAAATGGCAGTAATTCCACTTTCCATTAGCACACAATATTCTGTAGGTATAGATTACACTCATAACAGCAAAAGAACAGAAGAAATGCTCTGCTATGTCAGACTTGTACTGTAGCTAATCCAGTACACTCCCTGAAGTTACACAGCTAGCAGGCCTAGTAAACTATGGTGTCCCTTTGATCATACTTCTTTGGAAGCCATTTGAGGCACTCAGTCATCTTTTGATGGTTCTTCTCTTCAGGCCTATTTGCACTACGGCCTCTGTAGCATGAGTAGGGGAGCTCTGGGACACAGCATTCGCACTGGCCGGAGGCTGGTTCCATTAGGAACCATCCCGGCCTGTCTCAGAGCTGCTGTACTCATGTCCCTGGTGTAGAGCATGAACTTGGGTTCTACACCCGGCCCAGGGTGTTCCCGGCCATCCCATAGCTGTACTGGAGGGAGAGCGTTTACACACTCCCTCCTGGACAGCTGCGGGCCAGACGTCCTGCTGCCACTATTGGGCCCACACAATCACCTTATCTTGCCAGGTCCAAGGTGCTCCCCATGTGGCCTGGAGAGTGACGTGCCATGATCTGCACAGATGCGTGCACTCCGGTAGACAGAATCTACACTGACCCATCAGGTGAGCATGGGCCGAGCTACTGGAGTGTGCACGTCTGCGCAGATCACAGCAGATCACTCTCCGGGCTGCACGAACTCCGGACTGGAAAAGGTGAGGCATTATGTGTGCATGGGGGTGGGGATGCTGTGAACCCTAAGCGAGCACTTAGGGGGTCACTGCCAGCTGCTGCAGTCCGATCGAGATTGCAGCTGTCAGTGGGACACCCCCGGTTCAGTCTCCCCCTGCCCCTTTTGACAGCGGGATGAAATCGGGCTGGCGGTGTCTTCCACCAGGGCCATGTGCTGCTCCGTGTGGTAGGCACACGTGATGGTAGACATTGCTTAATTTGTTCCGCTGTATTTGAATATTCTGAAATAAAGAGTGGTATATTCTGGAATACCTAAATACAGCGGAATAAGTAAGTGATGTCTGTATGTAGCCTCTGTCACTTTCACTGCCCTGCTGGGGTCTGCTGTAGTCCACACTAGCATGCAGATGGCAGGTCCCTATCTGGGATAAGATCCAGGCAGAAAGGGGCCAGGGCCTCTGAAGTTTAGCTTCCTCTGAGTGTTGTCCTGCTAGGGAGGGAGGGCTTATATTTTAATTTTTATCTTTTCATTGTTGTGACCTACCATGGGATCTTCAGGAAAATGGCAGTAAGTAAAGATATGCTACTGGATTTTTTTTTTTCAGTTAACAGCAGGCTGAGATTTCATCTGATGAACTCGAGGTGATAGCAATAGCTGTTTGCTGTGTTCCACTCTCTTTCACACTTGTCTCTAAGATGTCAGACCCCTTTCTTCATTTTTTTCTTCAAACAGCAAGATATTTGGTTCAGTTTGAACACATTCAAACCATGACTGAACAGGGTGCGTTTGCTAGATTTGTGACAACACCCCTTTGTTAGGTTAGAATTTGAATTGTGTTTTAGAACAGGCAGCGTGTTCAGTTAGAACTTGAACTTTAGTAACACTTTTGTTTGATTCAAACCAATTCAAACCAGAACCATTTTGGCACCTCTCTAGCCACTCCACTAGCAAGAAGATGACCTATACATTATTTGAGTCCCCTTGCCTTTATTTGTTATCTTTAACTTTGGAGAAATAGGTATATTATGCTTGATGGCAGTTTTGAATGTAATGGATATTCTGACTCAGTTAGGCCAGCATTAGGAGGTGCGCAGGAATGTGAAACAGGAATATCAAAGCATTTGGATTTTGGTGGGAAGTATGAAAATCAGGTTTATAAGTCAGCAAAACTAGATTGAGAATTTCCAGCAGTCTTTATCACTGAGCTGAAAATTCTGCACTCCAGAATTTCCCAAATTTAAGATTTTCTTACACTCATATTGGTATGGGAGTGGGTTGAGTCATTACTATTACAATACTTCTTAATTAATCACAATGTGGTACTTGCCTACATTTTATTCATCCTTCTTTACAAAGGTCCTCCCAACATGTTCCACATCATTAACCTTAATGGCTAAGATATTAACCTCTTCTAACATCTCTCACAAACATACACTAGAGTGGAGACTGAAAATAAAGACATTTTTAATTAATAAAGGCATGCAATAAAGTCCCTAGATAACAAGCAGAAACATGAAGTTTTGGAATTCTGAAGCAACACGTGAATAGCTTATAATATTCTTACATTAATGAGGTTTAGAGTTTGTTAAAATTGCCACTTTTACTATATTGTTTGTGATGGAAATGGTTAATTAATATATTGTCACAGTTACATGCCTCGGAAGCATCTTATAAAGACAGTGGGCCTGTTTTCACTTTCTCACTTAACTTCATGGGAAGGTATAGCAATACTGTCCCCACTGAAATTAAGATGGAGTCAACCAGGATGCCTCCATACTTCAAAGTGCCAGGGTAGTCCTGAAACTAACCACCAGCACTTGAAGGGCAAATGGTCAGTCCCAACCTGGCCAGGTCATCATGGCAATAACCACAACAACTACTGTCATGCACTTGACCATTTCTGTGGTGATCACAATGTGGTGCACATTTGTACAGCCATAGCCACCACCACCCCATGCAGCATCCTCACTGGAAGAAGGGTTGGGCATGTTCTGTGATGGTCTCAGATGCTCTTAGACAGAGATGGTGTCATGGAGTTCAGACAGAGTGACCCAGAGTGTTCCAGAACAACCAGACACGGTAAGTGCCAACAGGCCCAGTGTATGGCCTACAAGTATCTAATCCACCTTTTCTAGCACGCAATGTTCAGGAAAGGGGGGAGTGGCAGACTCATGTGTTTGAACAATCCCACCTCTAAGCCTTCTCAGTGGTGCTTCTTTAAATGTGTCTGATCACAGCCTTAGTACAGTCCATTGTGACTGTTTCTGCACTGGACCTTAATCCATTTTCTATCCTTGTGACACAAGCTGAAACATCAAAGAAAGTATAAATAACGGACCCTAAATTTTTGAAGTGGTATTTTACTCCCATAATTTTGAGAAGAGGTGCATATATCTATTTGTTCTCTGATGCCATGTGTGTGTGAGAGAGAGAGAAGGGAGGGAGAGAGGGAGAATAGCCTGAGAACTACATTGTACATGTCTTTAAAAAACATAGTGATAAAAGCATCTCCTACAGAAGCAATATAAAAAAAGAGACTCATATAAATTAAGACAAATGAAGGACAAGGGCAGATCTCATTGTTCAATATTTTAAGTCTGGCTATAGTATTGGCAACTTTATGAGTTTGTTGATTGATGGTTACATATCAGATCAGAAATATTGGAAGAGCACAGTCCAGGGAATAAACATTTTGACACATCCAACAGTGTGAGCTTTAATCAAAGTATCTGTTCCTATGGCAGGCTATTTGAGCTGTATAGAACAAACAGACTCTCTGACACTTAACATTCATTCTTGATTTAATTTTGGGGGCATAACGTTCAACAAGAGTTGTAAAATTGTCATTGGGCCATGTCTTTGTTTTAAAAATTGAGTTCAGATATGTCAGCCAAGCAATAAATTGTTTTGACTTACTTGCATAAAGGGGATTAATAATAAAAATTCTGTTGAGAAAATTTGAACAGTCATTTCAATGAACATTTATATTCTGTCAGCCTTGATTAAACTGACTATTTGTTCCTTACCTTGTAGTAATGCAGCTGTCCTTCTGCAAGAGAATTGTAATATACATATATATGCTCATTTTATGTAATCGGTCATAGGAACATGGATATATAGAAAAGATCTGGGTTTGAGACGGAAGGTAAACCCAGAAAAAAACCCACAGTTCTACATACCAATCAGTGAGATGGTGATTTGCCAGTCTTCCTTGCTTTGAAGCTGGTGGTTTTGCCTACTGTCTTATTAAATATTAAGACTGTTAGGCACATGTAAGACCCTTTCATGTAAGGAATCCCCCAGGAAGAGAAGGAAGAAGAATAAAGTTAGGATCTTGAGTTAGTTGTAGGTCAAGTTAAATAATTTATTTATTTGCATTTTTATCTCACCCTCTACTCCAAGATCCCAGAGCAGTTACAACCATTAAAACAAAATATAAAATAAACACACTAAAACAATAACAATGCCTGACAGAAGGGAGCAGAAGCTGTTTCTTCAGACAAAGGGCAGGGTCAATAGATACCTCTTCACTAATCTTCTGCACATATATAGTGAAGGTATGTGATGCACCTTAGAAGGGATACTATTCTAGAGTCTGAGGGTTACCACTGAGAAGGCCTTGTTCCAGGTTCCTACCCCATTAGCTACCAAAGGCATTGGTACAACCAAGATCTCAAGACACTGGCAGGTCAATATTAGAGGTGTTCCTTTAGCTATATGATGCCCAAACCATTTAAGGTCTTATCATTAAAGTCAATACCTTGGATTAGGTTCAGTAGCAAAGTGGCAGCCTGTGCACCCCTTTTAAACCTGGTGTGATGTGGATCCAGACAGCTATTGATCAAGCTGATTTTCCTGCCTTAACTGGAAACTGAAATGGGTCTAGATAATCAGCTTCTTCCAGGTATGCCTGCAGTTGAAGTTACAACCTTCTCCAATTCCTTGTCCAAAAAGTGCATGTTAGCTACCAGGCAAGTCATTTAAATCTTCTGGATCCAGGGAGGACCTCTCAAGAAGGGCATACAATGGTTCCTAAGCTGGTCCCAAGCCTTGTTCTGAAGCCCAAGATACCTCCCAAATTAACTGATGATTAAACTCCACCAGATCTGCTGTATGAGTTGGGTCAGCAAGAAACTGAGACAGCCCTTGGGGTTTTTGAAAAGCTGAGCTGGCCCACTGCAGATCATCTCCACATGGATGTCAGATTCTCCCAATATGGCATTGGAGACTACTTCAGTCAGCTCAGATAGGGATGGGCAGCAGGGTTGGTGATAGCAACATCCCTGCTCTGTCTTTCTAACCCAGCAACAAGAACAGTATCTCAAACTTAGTCACAGAGTGAATTCACCACCTGGCAAGAGAGATGGAAGACCTGTGAATTACAGCAACCCTTCCCCTCTCCATTGGTCTGAAACAGTGCTGCACTGCATAACCAAAGAAACAAATCTGAAATAAGACTATGACACCTAGTTCATCCACCAAGTTCTCAGTAATACAGGCCTCTTCATCCAGAATGAAATTGTGGATAACTGATGTTTTGTTATGGATTGGACTGGACTGGCATTCAAGAGCAGCACTACAAGCCAGTTGATGGGCATTCCCAGAGTCTACAGTTGCAAGGAAGACCAGAAAGAATCATACCTTTAATACAACTAGAACTCCTTCTCCTAACCTGATTCTTTAGCCTCCAAACACCATGTCACTAGAGCAATTGTAGACCCCCTGTGACAATTCCCAGCTCTCCTCTTCTACCTTGAGACATTATTCTCTGCCTCCAAAGCAGAACACTGTACAAATAAGCTAAATCAGAGAAACTTGAACCAAGCGAAGTGACCCTCACCCTCATTCTCCCCTGAGGTGGCTCCCCCAGCCTGACATAGTCTGTACCAGCATGAAGATAGCCAGTCCCTCCCTATCTGAAGATATAGGGCCCAGTACAGAAAAGGTCAAAAATGGAAGTGCACTGGATTCTGAAGGTTAGTGTCCATCAGTCCACATATGGTATTTGACAATAGTAGCAGGGCCAAGAGATTGGCCAACCATCCTCTCATGCTGGGCTTGCATGGTACCACTTCCCATCTCCTTGTAAGACTGAAGATGTATGTTCCATCAGCTGTGAGAGGGGCATCAAAACACTCTCACTTCTCTTTAGCCCCTGGGCTTCCTCGGTCCATGGCAGGATGGACGTAAAAGATAAGCAGGGAAAATTACTCCCACTGTACTGTCTGTGGCCTATGGAGTACACTTCTTGCCCCTGTGTGGAAGCCTGAGAGCAGGGTAAGGAATCAACTTGAGGATCAAGACTGTGGTCAAAACTTTCTTAGGGACCAGGAACTGTGGTGCCCTTCCAGTGACAGTTTGTGTCCCAGCACACGATTCCAGGTGACCTTTCACTATTGTGTAACAGAAAATAAATAAATATAAATATAAATAAATAAATAAATAATATTGAAATTAAAAACATGGTGCAGTAGAAGTGATATCTTGCTTTACACTTTACAAAAAGAAAGAAAAACAAATCCAGGCAGCTGGGCTAAGAAAATGATGGCTTCATCGGTTGTCAGTGGGAGGCCACCATTTTAAATGTCCCTATCAGCTGAACATAAAGGGAACCAACTGTGGATGCGCTTTCTGACGAGTTGTGAAGACTGAAGATAGCGTGAGAGGTCACAAACACTAGGCACTGGCTGCAGAAGAAGAAAACAGATGCTCCTCAGCAGGCGGCTTCTTAATGCCATGGTTGCCCTGTGGCTCATATTGCTCTCTTCCATGCTTTGACTATCCCAGACTTCATCCCAGAGACAAGGAATCCCTCACAGTGAAGAAGCTGTGCAGTGTCTCTGCCTATAGAGGGTTTCCTGCATTCAGTGCAAGGGAGGGTTACAAGGGCCAAGTTTACTGAAGACAGAGTTCACCTTCTTCAGCATGAGGGATACAAGCACTTCTGCCTGATGGACTTCATTAACTGAAGCAAGCCTTTGTAAGCAGTGAGGTCAGGCTTTCTGCTGTGCTCAATAGCAGTTCTGCTTGCCCCTTCATCACTGATGCTATTCCTCCTGCAGAAATCCAGCTGCTGTTAGCACTGATAGTTGTAGGATGTTGGCAGGATTTTTGCCAATCTTTGGCAGGCTTCCTAGTTTCATCTTGTTTCTCCTGTTCCAGTCACACGTAGGGTCATCAGATGACCATATAGCTGCTTGACCTTAGAGCGGCCAGCTACTTTGCTTCTTTGTAGCTGTGCTGCCATTAGTTGACGGAGTATTTCAGTTTGCTGAGACCAAAAAGCTATCCCAGGAAGGGCTGAAGAAAATCCGTAAAATGTTGCTTTTCACATGTTTTTCATACTTGCAATACAGTGATACACATAAAAGGGAAATACAATTACAGCATAAAATATAGGAAAACATATACTGCATGTGGATGACACAGGATATGCATTAGAGGTCTCAATCTGGGCTAGCGGTTGTGTGTTTTTAAATGTTCTTTTTCACTTCAAGATTTTGCTTAAGGGGAAGCAGTATATAGTGGTTATAACTAAATAAACAAGAAATCCTAGAAATTGAATCCTGGGAGTTATAGTTCAGGGACATCTGGAGTAATATAGATTGAGACTTCAGCATTACAGATTTACTCATTCAGTAAAGAGATTCTTTTCACTTTCATTACCATGGGTAAAAATTTAGCAACTATTAGTACAGTCTCACTATTGTTGCCTCTGTATGTATGTGTGTGTGTGTGTACATGTAGTTTTGTTAATTGTACCTCATCTTGTGCATATGTTAATATGTGCATGATTAATTCTGCACAATGTGATCTTATTTCCAGAGATGTTTCTTTTCATAAATGCTATTAAACTCTGCAGACGTTTGTTTGATGCACTTTGTCTTCAACAGGAAACAAGGAAGAATAGGTTTAGTCTCGTCCCTCCCCAAGGTTCTAAAATTAAAACCAAATTTTGCTGTCAGAGTACCCAGTTATCAGGCATTCATTAAATAAAAAAAACAAAACAAAGACAGCACTACTAATTTTATCCAGTTTAAGATCTTCCTCAAATGCATTTCAGGTTCTATCTTGAAGTTTAGCACAGATAAAAAGTTTTAAAGATGTTTTCCATTCCCCCCTTTTCAATTCCCTGCATCTTCAGACCAGTGACTCAGAACAGCAAACAAACTGAGAAAGAACGAGACTGACAGGGCTGCCATTTTACTGTCATAAATTTGATCCCCTTAGGCACTTTATGCTGAGAAGACAATAAGTTAAATTTTGATCTCAGCTGCTCTGGCATAAAGTTGGTGTACCATGGCAGAGTGGAGCAATTTTAAATTCTAAGCAAAAATGCACTCATTAGCATTTCTACAGTTTTCTGATTGTAAATGTCTACAACTCATATATTTGGCAAGACCTGACTCATACAGTTTTTCCATTGTTGGTCCTGCACTAGATTGGGAATACATTTAGGCTGCTTCCGCACAGGCCTCTTAACACCCATTAAGCACACATTGGGAAACCCGCGTCCACACACATGTACCTATTTAGCACACTTCCGGCGAGGCGCATCCGCACATATCCGTCTCTAATGTATGCTTAATGGGGTTTAACGGAACATCACATTGAAGGTGGTCTTAATGGGTGTTTTGCTCTAAATCCACATTAACGGAGGACACATCCGCACATGGATGGGAGGGAGAACACATGGGGCGGGACACAGGAAGTTGCCATGTTGAGAGAGGCAGTGGCAGGAAGCCGCCATGTTGAGTGAGGCAGGAGAAGCACAGTCCAGACACGAAGTCCCTCTCACATGGGCTTTGCATCAGGCAGGTGCCCAGCTACGGCGGCAGAGGGATAGCAAGTCTGAATGTAGTGATTCCATGCACAAAAAGCCGGCTTTGACGCCAGGCGGGCACCGGATCTTAGACACGCTGCTGCTTGGTCCGCGCACGGCAGGAAAGGAGCAGTGACTGACGGCTGAAGGCTCCAATCATGCGGCTCCTGGGGCAGCCATCTTGAAATCTGTGCTACTGCGTCTGCACAGCGAAGGCAGAATCTGTTCCTTGCAATCCATCCTTCCCATGCATGTGCGAACGGAAGGGGTGTTGGTAGATCTGTATCTACTAGATACAGATCTACCTTAAACCAGATTTAGTAAACCCAGATCTACCTTAAACCAGAGTTAGTAAATCTGGATCTACTCTAAACTGGATTTAGTAAATCTGGATGTAGTAAATCTGGATTTCCAGTGGTAAGTGCGGAAGCACCCTTAGAGTCCAAACATTGGAAGGAGTAAGATTTGACCCTATAATGGAATAATTTAGAGGTCACTGTAAATAAGTAACTGACATGACATTTGAAAATGAATTATTTGTTTAATAATTTGCAACCATGAGTATCTGATCTTATGTAAAATAATTTATCAAAGTAAAAACAAAGGTGCCTATATATTGCATAACAAATTAGTGTTATCCATTCATCTTAGAGCTCATAGCCATGACCACAAAATAAAGGTCTCCTCTTTTCTCAGAATATATACAAACCATATTTCATGTTTTCTTTGGAGCTTGAAACAAATATTAAAAACTCAAAACTGTTTCAAGTCTTTCAAGTGGTTCAATGTAGTTCTAAATGAAGTAAGTACCAACCTGGACTTCCTTAATCTTCCATTCTCTTTTGAGTCTTGCTGTTAGCCATAATAGATTCAGCATCTGAATACATCTAAGACTGTATTGGCAGGAAATCTTGCACAATTCTTCAGGAATTGTGGAGAATTGCACAAGATCCCAGGGATTTCATGAGATTTCCCCACAATTTCCAGGGGATTGTGTGAGATTCCCATAATTCCTGTGGGATTGGTGGTTTTGCAGGGCTTGGAACTCTGAGGTGAGGCACAGCACTGGTGTGGTTCTGGACAGTGGTAGGTGGTGGTGAGCAGAAGGTGGGCGGTGAAGGAGCCCTGGAAGATGCAAGGTGGGGAGTGGCTAAGGGTTCCCCTAGCCCTCCTGATGAATATATTCGATTTGCTCATGAAGGGTAGACCCCTTTTTCCATTTCCATTTTTTATTTATATACCGCCTTTCCAAAAGAAACTTTCGCCCAAGGTGGTTTACAATGAATGGAAACCAAATACAAAGTAAAATACAATCACCACATCCAAAAAAAAAAAAAGAAAGAAAGAAAAATACAGCAAATATAATCAACGACCTAAGTCAAAAACAATTTTTACCAATGGCAGTTTACATAAATCAAAATATATAGCATATTATAACAAATAACATATGATATAATAACAAATATAATAATAATAATAATAAAAACTGGCTGGAGGCAGGCTACTCTTCGTTTCTCATCCGTTCCCTCAGTTATACTTGCAGCTGGGCGTAGCGATGTAAAACGCTCTCAAGCTGGCTTGGAAGCTGACTTGCAAATTCAAAGCTGACAAATATATTCAGCACATTTATAATCCTTTCGTAGTTCAGTATAATGTCCCATGCAGAAAGAGCCAAAGATGAGGAAACAGCTGTAGCAAACCATGGAACAGCAAAAGGTGGATCGGGACATAATCCACTTGGACAAATGAGTAAATGCCCAATAGGCAAGCAACAGAGCAGTACTGGAAAAAAGCAAACAGCCTATAACATAACAGAATACTGAACTAATGAAAGGATAATCCTTTCCAGTATGAACGTATGAATGCTTCTTACCAGAGACGGAAGGTGAGTTTGTAGGAAAATAATTGTAAGTTTCTAGGTGGGCATTAGGCTATTCTTTAATAGAATATAGTATTTCATTTTCTTGAGGATCTGATTTCTTTTCACAAATGTTTGAAATTATTTCCCCATTCCAATTTTAACCGTGGATTTTGAAAAAGAAACATTTCAAGAAATGATTTTAAAGAATAGCTGGGAAAGAATAAAGCTGTACTTCAAAAACAGCGAACAATAAAACATCGTGAGGGAATGGATCCTTGTTAAAAAGTTATTCATTGGTGTGTACGGTCATAACTAATTGGCTGAATAACTAACACAAAGATATTGTCACAAATTTAATATTCTTTATTTATGAAGGACATCGTTTCATCCTCACCATCATCATTTTAAAGTTGGTTGTCTGTTCATAATTGCTCCCATTGCTAAGAACATATTGTTTGCTTGTGCTCAGGAAAGAAATCCTTATCTACAATAGTAAACCCTTCATTCATCACCACAATGGGAACATTGGTTAGAAATGTGCTAAACTGATACCCTTTCACCTGTAGTGGCAGCATTTCCTTCACATATTTTTTGTAATGTTCAGGTCTGCTTGTCGCTGGCTCATTAGAGCAAAATGGACAGTGCCTCACCCTATTCTCCAGCCCAAAGACTGTAGATTTTTTCCTTAATACATCAGAACGGCATTATTCTTAATGCATTTTCTACATTGGGTTTTCAACTTTAATGGGATATTATACCATCATCATCAAGATTTTAGCATTAATTAATTGTTTTCTTGAACAAGAGTATTCACATGTACTAATGCAAATTTATTTATTTACTTTAGGTCCCACAGTGGGTCACAACAATATAAAGATAAAATATATAGAATATACCTAAAACATATTTAAAATGTAACCCTTCCTCTCTGGTACGACAACACTCAAGAAAGCTAAATATCAAAATCTTGAGTGAAGCGAGATGATTTAACCAGGTCCCAAAAACCATATAATGGGGCAGCAGGTGACATCTGAGGGGGCACAGGTGAGTTCAGTAGGGTGGGGCCAGAGGAGGTCAAGGAGACAAAGCCAGAGAATAAAATAGGTACAGCCAGGTTATATGTGAATAAATTAACATTAACATTTTATTTTTAATTTAATAAAGCATTCCATGCAGCAAGGCCATTTTAATAAATGTTTTTATCATTTCTCCTTCTCCTCCAGCATTTGCCCATGTCCCATTATGACTTTGTGTGTTCTTTAGAAGTGCATTTTTATTAAATTGGCAAATCAGAATAAAAAATGCAAGGCATGATAGACATCAGAGAAAATAATGTAGGCCTACCATATCACAAGAGAACAAATAGCTTTTAATATCTGTACAGAAGTGGAAATTAGGGATTCACACATTCCTCCCCTTCAATTCAATTCCAATCCAAGTTGGGAAATGTTTGGCTTTATGCAAAGCCCCCCACAAATATGGGGGGCTTTGACTTCATGCACAAATATCTGTAGAATTAGAATATTCATATACGAACGGAACCTGATCCCCTCTTTTGCCTCCGACATATCCCTCTCATTCACCTTCTGCCAATGATGCTGCACCCTCCTTGGAGACTCAACTAGGCCTTCCAGAGATGTGCATGCAGCTAGAGAGCCTGCCATCATCTGGGAATTGCGAGATTTCCCATGATTTCTAGATGGGGATGGGCTCTCCAGCTGAATGTGCACCTCCAGAAGGCCTAGTTGAGCTTCTGATGAGGAGCTTCTACAGAAAAGTTTCTACAATAGGCCAGGTGGTAAAGAACTGCTGCATGTTGGCCCTGCCGCACCCACCCTCAGACTATAAAACTGCGCTCGAGAGAGGAGGAGGAGAAATGGCCAAGATGGAAGAACTGCTGCACATTGGCCCTGCCACACCCATCCTCAGACTATAAAACTGCGCTTGAGAGGGGAGGAGGAGAACCGGCAAGGAGGTAAAGAACTGCTGCGGGTTGGCCCCGCCACTCTTGCCCTCAGGCTACAGTGGCCTACTCCCATTAGACTATCTTAACCATGGATGAGAGGAGGGAGACAGAGTGTTCAATCATTTCACCTGCTGTGAGGGCTACAGGAACTCAGCAGTACCCAGCCCTAACATCACCATGGATAAGTGGAGGGGGGCTTAGTGGCCGGCTATCTTGCCTGTTTTATAAGTTTTTGGGGTTTTTTTATTGTTATTATTATATAATGTGTTATTTGTTATAACGTGCAATGTATTTTTGACTTATGTATTTAATTGACTGACTATTTATTTGGCATATTTCTTTGATTGTATTCGCATTGTATCTTTGTTTTTTCCATTTGTTGTAAACCGCCTTGGGCAGAAATTTATTTTTGGAAAGGCGGTATTTAAATAAAAATGGAAATGGAAATACATTGACCTGTAGGCCCCTTTTGATTCACCTGCAAATCATCAAAGCTTTGAATTTGATGGTGATGAATATTTTTCTCCCATCCCTAGAGGAAATCTAAACATGAAGCAAATATTGCATGCAATACTTTTTAAAATCTCTTTTTCTGGATAACTATGAAAGGTACAAGAGTTTTATCCTGTTTTTGTGTGGTAATCCTAATGAATAAGCTTCATTTTTTTTCAATCTTAACTATCATCAGTCCATGCCAGAATAACAAGTACTTACATCAATTCAGGAATTCTTTTGGCTATATTTGATTAATACTTGCATGTACACATCTTTCCTGCACCCATATGCATTTGTACGGATCTGTATGAGATGAAAACGGGTTGCATACGGGATAAATATGGGATGTGTACGGATGCATACAGATGTGTAAGGGATGTGTAATGATGCGTACGAGCACATATGAGCACATTCACACAGGAAGAATCCGTGGTAACAGCCATTAAGCCCTTGTTTTTTGCCACTGTCCTTGGTGAACAGCAGATGGGCTCTGGATTACTACTGACAGGATCGTCATTTGAGGTACATCAGAAGGAGCTTTGGAGATTTTTAAATTTGCATTGTCTTTACAATTTGCAGATGAAGGCTCGAATGTGTACCACTTGGAGTGCATCCAGCCCCTAGGCACCCAAGGGAGAGGGCTGCACTGAAGGATGTGCCAATTTAACACCTTGCTTGCACCGTATGCACGTACCTGCTTATTGCTGTGGTCATAACTATTGGACACACCCAAGGTACTTCTCATGAGGAGCATGAGGAGTTTGCAGTGATCTCCTAGGGCACTTTAAATGTGTTATACCAGTCTGCATTAGACTAAGAGTATATTTGCATATACCTCTGAGGTGAATTCCAGGAGCACTGCTGTATAGAACCAGCACATTCCCTGGAACAATTACTGTTTCAGGAGAGGCTGCACTCCTGGAGCATGTAGATGTAGAATAATTCTAACTGCTGTATATCTGCAGTCAACATTGCCAGGCACAGCCTCCTTTGCATTGCTCCCTGCTGAGGGAGGGGCAACACGATTAGCACCACTTTGTTCTGTCACTGGGACAATGGCACTGTGCAGGCAAGGTTAGGAGGAGCACCGGTATACAAAGAATAGACACCGGAATTCTGTCCTGTTGTTGCTTCTCCCGGAAGTGAAGGCCCCAATTTAGAATAGAACATTTTTGCAGAAGAAGTATTAAAGCCTTATGGTGGATGGGGTGGTGGGGGAGGGGTGGCAGGTGATTATGGTGGATGGGGGGGGCAGGTGATTATGGAGCCTTCTTCATGAAGCCACCTTGCCATTATCCAAATAGCACACCAGCAACACAAATGTTAGCTTATCAGAGTGTAAAGCAAAAGTTTAATAATGAATGTGAGTGTATGAGCCGCAAGCTGAACCCATTCAGAAAAACAAAAAAGTTGTTTGTTGAGGCATATTTGCTATATTCCACTACCATTTCCTAATATTTAAAACTGTTCCTTTCTGAAAACCTGGTATTGATGCTCAAAAGAACTTGGTTTTCAACAACGATGTTCCCCACTTTCTTTTATTTTTAAAATAAACGATTTTCACAGTTTGACCTCAGCAACCTTGAAAGGAAACAAGAAATGTGTTGCTCAGTATCTACCTATAATTTTACATTCAAATTAAGGAATTTGCAGGATTTGGCTTCCTCTGTTATCAATTCACCTTAAAAGAAAAAGTAATTCAAGACTTTTAGTTTTATGAATATTCGGTTTCACCATTATCCTTGGGAACTGAGCACATAAGAGGTAATGAAGATAATACATAGTGGGAACATGTAGCACAGAATTCTAATTGAGAGTTATAAAAGAGAGCTTTATTAAACAAGCAAGGAGAAAAAGGGAGTTACATAGTGCAGCTGCCTGAAAAGGAAAAGGTAATTAAGCCATACTGTAACTCGTTATAAAGAAAGCATTGTTGGTTCCAGCTATCATGGATAAATATGGGGGTAAAGGTCTCAACAATTTTTTCTTCAAAATCTACTGCAGAAAAGTGAGTCACTCTGGAAATGTGACTCAGGCTTCTTGGAATCAGCTTGGAGGCTGACATTTCTTTTCCAAGTGCATAATTATCAGGTAGTAACACTTTTGTTACATTTATAATGCACACAGGCATCACATCTTTGCTCCAGGTCCTGCTCCTCCCAATAGGCTGCAGAAATTTTAAAAGGTGCACCCCAAGTGTTCCTTGTTTACTTGTGCCACATATGCATATGTTTTCTTTTCTTTAGTCATATTGGAAAATGGTTCTTATCTTTATGAAGATTCAGCTAAGAGTCTTCATGAAAACTCAACGCAGAGAACTCTGGCAAAGCCATCACACCTGCCCTAAGCTACACATATTTGCCTCAAGAGCATGATTTTTATCTTCAAAGCACTTCAAAAACATCTGCCTGAAATATGTAGGAGGAAAAAATGTCAGAAAAGCACCACAGTATTCCCAATGGTCTGAAATTGGGGCCACGAGAAGAGTGGCAAAGGCTTTAATTGGAAACCCTCACTTGATCTTCCCGATCCATTTTTTTTAAATTGACCACAGATTATTTAAAAGAGAAGAGAAGAAAAGGTTTAGATCAAAGAGAAGATACCAGTTGGAGATGTGAGCCTTACTGATGTGCCCTCTGACTTCTGGTGCTAAATGGTACCTCAAAACAGTATGTGCAATCACTTAATATGGATAATGTTCCCATGGCACCTTTCTAACATTGCAAATGTACCAGGAGGTTGTAGGCATCCCTTTTCCTGAAGCACTGGATGGGTGAGGCATCCGCGTGGACCCAAACCCATCCAGCTGCCATGGTGCCATGAATGCCCATTAGAACACTTGAATGGCAGAACAGTAGGAGGAGCCCTGAGAGTGCTTTCTCCCATTGTGTCACCATCTGAATCTATGGCAGCTGGAGACCTATCTGGTATCTTCTCAGCAGTGTGTCACATCCTTAAAGTTTGGAGGCATTTCCAACACTTCCACTAGGGAACAGAAGTCCCCAGGCTGCAATGTTAGTGCAGTTCTGGGAAGCGGGCAGTATGTGAACATCACATTGCTACCTAGTTAGGCATAATAATCAAGGCCCTTTCTCATAATCTGGAATAAGGAGTTTTATAATCTACATGGTTTGCACAGGATTAGTGGCAAACTGGATCTGATCCATACTAAGGGCATGGTAGTCCAGATTAGTAATGGATCAGATTAATTGGTACCACTACCATACTAGGACTGTCTGATTCAAAACAAGTGATGGGGTATTTACATGAGAATAGAGCAAGGATGATCACAGGTGTGGCATATTCATGCACTGTGACAATGAGACTGCAAAGATGCCTTCAGAACAACAGCTGCATTGATGAAACAATGGAGTCTTCATATTATCATATTATCTGCAAAAATATCTCATTCCTGGAACCCAGGATGCACCATTTGATTGACAGAGATGTGGGCCAATTGCATCAAGTGTTTGGAGGTGCTGTTGGCAGTAGTTCATGTCAAGTAATATGGAACAGTGGTTATGCATCCACATTGCATCTCTCCATAGATCACATTTGCAATGGTCGATTCCACTTAAATCAGATGCCTTCTGCTGCAGTTGATCTGGATCTAGCTATCGTTAAGCACAGGAAGCCAGCTAAGCACAGTAAGCATGGAAAATGCCTAAGTTTAAGTATGTGGGAGTGATCTGCCACTGGGCTAGTAAAAAACTAATAGTAACAAAAAAAATGCAGTTTTGCTGCAGTATAACAAACATCATTTCTCTACTTCCATGGTAGGCATCTGTATTCCAACTAGATTAAGGAGATACTCTGATCAGTGGCACACTCCATGTAGGGATGTGCATGAATATTCGTAATATTCATTATTCGTACAAATCCATACGAATTCAGCCGCTCATATATGAATCAAATGTTACGACATCCGTTCATTGACATTTGTATGAATATGAATGTTTTGGAACATTCATATGAAGCTTCAGAACATTTGTGAAGTGGGAAAGTGGGAAAGCAGCTGCACCAGTCACATCCGCAATGGATCCAGAGTGAATGTGGCATGGTTTGAGAGTGGATTCAAAGTGGATTCAGGGCAGATTTGATACTTTCAGAGCGGATATGTTATGGGATATGTATCAGATAGGTATTGGATACATATTGGAAATGTATGAGTACATATAGGATATCTGTACAAATTCATATGAATACATTTGTGTCATGATCTGGCTTCACGACCTGAATCTTAGGGTTTTGGGAAGCAGCGGGGAGCAGCAGGGTAGCTGCTCCAATCGGGGCAACAGCCAGGAAGTTGCTGCAATTGCCAGGTATTATGATAGATAATCCTGGGCTCCCATCCAGCTCGAGTTCCAGAGATCAGCAACGTGTTAATGGCTGACCCAATTAGGCAAGAAAAATGGGGAGGGGAAATAAGAGGCTGAGACAGAGATACAGCAGGAAAAAGACCGCACATTTATTTTTGCAGCCCTTTAAGTACAGCAATCCCAAGGGGTTTGGAGGAAATGACATAGATGCAACATCAAGGAAGGTGAGTGGATGAAAGCTGGTGCTTTGTAGGTCAGAGGTCCTGGTGATGTCACATCCTCCGGTCAGCAGAAGGAGAAGGGCCATTGTTCTTTTTCTCTCCACATGGCTGATTATTGCTTCTGTCTGCCTGGATCACCTCCACTCACAGCTTCTCCACAGCCCATTCAGCACAGATCAACAGGTGGCATGAGGTCATGCAGAGCAGGAGGAAGATTCCTGCTGCTTTTTATTCCAAGGCTTGTAAAATGTAGGACTGCAAGAAAAGGAACGTAGGGGGAAAACTGTGCAGCCTAGAGATTACTACACATTTGTATCAAATAGAATACTACCACGTTCAAATGGAATCTATTTGATACAAATCAAATGCAAACAAGCCCATTTGTGCACATCCTTAACTCCATGTTCTTATTTTGGAGCATGGAAGGTGTGTCATATTTCCTAGTGCCTCCATTCAGAGTGGGGAAAAGGGACCCTGCTTACAATATGCCTTGAAGGGCAGTCACACCTGCAAAGGGGTTGGCATGATCACCATGAGGTGCCCACTGCTGCCAGCAATGGAGGTGGGATAGCAGTGAGAGTCCTCTTCAGATAACCTGGATGCCTCCAATAGATATGTGGAGTCATGACAAAGTCAAAATACATTCAGCTTCACCTAGATCCTTTAACTTTTTCCAGGGCCATGCAATTATTTTGTGGCCCACTTTCTCTGTGAATGGCACCAGCTAATTCTTATATGTTGCAGAGAATCATGTAAAAATATACAGAGATAATTCTAATCGTTCGTCTTTTTAACAAATAGCAACCAAAAGCAGCATTAAGACACCAAATATTACTTCTGTTGTAATTTATTGCCATGTGCATGATTTACTGCATCAGGTTTATAAGTAAGGACCCAACCTGATTCATCATCTCTTTCACTGAATTCTCTCTGAAAGCTGGTACACCTGATGTAGTTGAATTAATCAAAGTAGAGAAAAGCAAAAATCATTCTGTTCTCCTTATCATGGAGCTTGTCATAAAGCGTGGGAGCTTAGATATCACTATGTGAAAAGTAATAATAGTATGGCATTAAGAAAAATGGAAGGTGTATACTGAAGTATTGCAGTATTTGTACACAGGAGAAGATTTGGAATTATTGCTGACCTCTAAGTAACAGAGAAAAGAACACATCATTCACCTTTGAATGAGATCTCTGTTGTAATTGATGGGTCTGCCTTGAATGCTTTTGATCATTAGGGTTCCAATGACTAAATTAAAATAAAATGAGGGATGCATGCCACGGTACTAGGGCAGGGAAAATGCATTCCTTCTTGGTGACAGGTAAAACAGATCATTTTACAAGGAAGTGTTTTACAGAAAGTATTGCAGCCCTGTTGTTCCCAAGGAAAATGAAGAGTAATGTAAAAATTGGACAAGATGAAACTAGCTGTTTCATTCCAGATATTGACTGCGCAAGTCGCTTTCAATATATCTACCATTTATTGTACCTAAGGCAGTAGTTTGTTAATGTTATGAAGGTTGTACAAAATGTTCAGTTTGGTTAGATCATTTTACAGCATCAAGAAAATGGAAGAAAAAAGAAGAATAAGGATAAGACTTTCCTTAAAATTAAACTTTTGCACAATCTGGATTTGTACTGATTTAGAAAAATCATTTTTGACCGTGTAAAGTGTACATTGCAGTTTGCTATATAAAGTATCCCTAAGCCTGCCTGATGCCATGCTACATTATGCACGAGTCATGCATTATATAGGTCAGATGGGATAGATATCTGGAAAATGTAACCCCTCTTGGATTTTTCAAATCTCTATCACAAAAATATTATTACTGCTACCAGTGGTGGCTGGTAGACTTCAGGCCTGGGTGTTCACAGGAAAGGTGGAGCTCATGGGGGTGGGTCTGCTGAGGTCATGGGGCAGGGCTGCTGAGGTCATGGGGTGGGGCCACTGAGGTCATGGGGTGAGGTCCAGGGCACAGAAAGATAAAGAACAAAATAAAGAAAATAAATTATGTATGGAACTGAACTCACCTCATGGAATGAATAACAATATAAACCTGCTTTTTCTGCATGCATGTCCACACTCACATATTGGCTTATCTAAGTACCATAGGATTTGCAGCAGAAAAATGGCTAGTGCAAGAATCACAAAACAGCAATAAGAACATAAGAGGAGCTCTGCTGGATCAGACCATAGCCCATCTAGTCCAGCATCCTTCCTCACACGTTACTCACTGTGACGGCTAGGACCTGCTTAGATCAGTAGTTAAAGTTGGCAGCAGGAGGAAACTTAAAGCTTGGGTTGGGTTGACTGCAACTACAGATGCTTGAAAATAAGCTGTTAGGTTGCATTCACACCTGAGTTTTAATCCAGTTTGAGACCACTTTCCAAGTGAGAATATATCAGCAAAGTGAATAATCATTTTCTCCCTCTTTATCTAATCTAAGGATGGCTTTTCCAGGTTAGATAATGTAGAAAGAAAACAGCTTGAGACTTTGCTGATGTATTATCTCACTCTGAAAGTGCACTGAAGCTGGATTAAACCTTAAGTGTGAACACAGCCCCAGATTCATATAAGCAACAAGTAACAAAACTAACTTCTAGAAACTAGAGGCCTTTTCGCACTACAGCTGAATGGCTGTAGTGCAGTAAGACTAGGCCACTCGGAGATGCTTTCCCCATTCACACCTAGGCATGTAAGGAATGTGTGGCCATGCATTCCTACTTGCCTACATGTGAAAGGGGAATCCATCCCTGTGTGTCCTAGCTCAAAAAGGCTAACGCGGTGGGTGGTGTCGCACCCTGCCCAGGCCTGACCCCCACTGGGCCGAATTCAACCCAAGGGTGGGCAGGCCTGTCCGGTCCATTCCCCAGGTTTCTGCAGGTTCTAGGGGACTGGATCAGATCCCCTAGGGCCCACAGGAACCCGCCCTGGGCACCCATCCTCACAGGAATGGTTCTACACAGGGACATGCATGTGCGAGAGGCACTTATCTTGTGCTTGCCAGGTTCCAAGGTAGCGAGCTGGGCCAGCGGCACTGTGCACCCTGCACGCACTGTCTGCTCTAATTGGCTAGCTCATTGGCTAGCTCTGATTGGTTAGCTGTAGCTAGTCAATCAGAGCAGCTGGTGCATGCAGATGCACAGTGCCGCTGGCCCGGCTTGCCACTTTGGAACCTGGCGAGCACAAAGTAAGTGCCTCTCGCTTGTGTGTGTCCCTGTGTAGGCCCATACCCAGTGGGGGCTGGGGGAGGCTCCTGCAGGCCCTAGGAGACCCAATTCAGTGCCCTAGAACCCACAGGAACCCAGGGAAGGTACGCAGCCAGCCTGTCCAATAGGGGCAGAAGGCATGCTACCCATGTTCAGGACTACCGGGGGCCATTAGTGTGCTGCCAAAATAGATCCCGGAGATGCTGGCCTGTAGAGGTGTGGAGGTGCAACTGTGAAGCCTGCACAAGCTTCACGGCCAGAGCACAGGCTGATCTGGATCAGTGCATGCTTGCAGATGCCATTAATCCTACCCATGTCTTCCAGTGGTCAGGATCAATGGGCTTGGATATTCTGACTATGAGCAGGTAAGTGCAGAAAGGGCTTATTCAAAATATATATTTATCTGAAGCCTTTTCAGGAATTTTCCTCCTCCCTTGCAGCTATGTCTTTCTGGTAAGCTTTAGGGAAGAACTTCATGCAACTGATAAAATTGCTCGGCTAATCTTGGTGTGGGCAAGAGTGGGGAGCAAACTCACAAGACTGTGAGTAACAATAAATACTTATGAACAGTTTATGAACAAAGTAACTGTTCATAGAAAGCTATTTTGGATCCCCATGAGTGGAAATATATATTTTCACCATAAATGTCAACCATGTTTACTCCCGAAAGTCCCATTAGTTTTCATTAAATATAAGTACCACCACAAAATAACATTTCTGTTTCAGTTTTCTTCCTTATTATCACTTGTTATGTGTGTTAATAAAATATACCATAATCTAAGAATTTCTTTAATGAAACACCTTCTAGGTCTTCTAAAATAAGCTCCTTCATATTGTGATCTTCAGATGTGGCAGTCCCTTAAGGATTTGTGCTTAGTTTAGTAATGCAAACTTTGCAAAAATGTTTTAAAACTAGGTATAATTACAGTGGTATAAAGCAGCTCTCATTCAGAAATCCAGTCTTAAATGTGTGTGCGTGTATATGTGTGTATATGTGTGTGTATATGTGTGTGTGTATGTATGTATGTATGTATGTATGTATGTATGTATGTATGTATGTATGTATGTATGTATGTATGTATGTTTATGGTTTTCCCCACTTATTCCTAAAATATTGTATAAATGGAACTGCAATTGTAACTTTTGCAAGTCCTCACAATAAATTGATTTTAAGTTGCATCCGTTTTCTTCAAACAGCTGGAAAGTCCATTTCTATGTTCCATTTCTGGTGTTGGGGGCATGATATCAAGGGAAGCAAACTGAGTAGATAATCCTGTTTGATGTAGTTATTACTAATTTCTTCTGTCTTGGCTCAACTAGAAAACATACACTTTAAACCGGCATTCGGTTGTATACAGCTTGGTGAAAAGTAATGGTGCATCAAGTTTCCTTAGCTCAGTTTTGAAATGGCTCAGGACATACAAGATGTATCCAAAAATTGTCAGAAAATCAAAGGCTACTGAGCAAACTCATCAGCCATGGAATAAAAGGACAGGTTCTGTCCTGGATTTGTGACTGGCTTAAGGGCAGAAAGCAGAGTGTAGCAATAAATGGCAAATTCTCAGGGTGGAAAGAGGTAAGAAGTAGGGTCCCTCAAGGCTCAGTGTTGGGACCAATGCTTTTTTTTTGTCTCCTCAGTGATCTAGAAGAAGGGGCACATAGTAAAATAGCAAAGTTTGCTGATGATACTAAATTATTTAAGGTAGTAAAAACCGAAAGAGATTGCCAAGATCTCCAGAGGGCTCTCTTAGCATTGGGTAAGTGGGCAACGAAGTGGCAAATGTGCTTTAATCTTAACAAGTGCAAAGTAATGCACATTGGGACCAAAAATCCAAATTATGTCTATAAACTGATGGGGTCTGAGCTTTCTGCAACACAGCAGGAAAGGGACCTCAGTGTTTTGGTGGACAGTTCAATGAAGGTGTCAACCCAGTGCGCGGCAGCAGCAAAAAAAGCAAATTCAATGCTGGGAATAATTAGGAAGGGAATAGAAAATAAGTCAGCAAGTATCATTTTGCCTCTTTATAAATCTATGGTGAGGCCACATTTGAAATATTGTGTACACTTCTGGTCACCACACTTTAGAAAGGATATTGTGGAACTAGAGAAGGTGCAGAAAAGGGCAACCAGAATGATTAAGGGTGAGGAACACCTCCCTTTCGAAATCAGGCTGCAACGTTTAGGCCTCCTCAGTCTGGAGAGATGGCGTTTAAGAGGACCTGATTGAAGTATATACAATTATGCATGGTATAGAAAGGGGGATAGAGAAAATTTCTTTTCTCTATCGCACAACACTAGAACCAGGGGGCACTCTATGAAGCTGATGGGTAGGACAGCTGGATCTGACAAGGGGAAGTATTTCTTCACCTAAAGTGTCATCGGTTTATGGAATGTGCTGCCGGAAGAGGTGGTGACAGTTACCAGTCTAGATCGCTTCAAGGTAGGGTTAGACAAATTTATGCATGACAGATGTATCAATGGCTACTAGAATGAATGCCTAGGTACATCTTTCAGGCTGGGTGTGTGTGCAGAAGCAGGATGCTTCTAATGCCATTTGCTGGGATTCAAGAGCAGAAAAAGGTTTGCCCTTGTCTCTGCTTGAGATGCCCATGAGCATTTGGTGGGCCACTGTGTGCGACAGGATGCTGAACTAGATGGGCTGTGGCCTGATCTAGCAGGGCCTCTCTTATGTTCTTATCTGATAATCTGTATCGGATTTTTGAAAATCCAGTTTGAGTCCAAATGTACAAATTCAGATTTTTGAAAATCCAGTTCAAGTTTGAATGTCAAGATTTGATGGATTCGAATAATTTTTTGAATTTTTGAATATTTGTGCACATCCCTATCTGTAAGTTACCTTGGAGAAGCATTGTTAAGAAGGGTATGATGTAATATTGTGGTCTCCTGGTTTAGAAAATCCAGCTGCCATGGAATGTTCTGAAGGACCTTTTTCTATCTCTGATAGTTTTTGAAGGGTCTTCTTTTAGTAATCTCATACTCTTTGCAGATATAAAAAAATATGGCACTTCCTCCTTAGATTTTCCTGAATCTGATTCTAAACATGGCAAATGCTTCAGTTCACTCATTCTCTTAATACAGCTCTTGACAGCATTCCTATTCTGTGTCCCTTCCCTAACCCCCTTCATAATTAACTATCAGCTTACTTGATCTTACTCCATTAGCTCCACAATTGTATTGGCAGCTACAGTCAGTAGCATTGAACACAAAAGCCTTGAAAATGGTCTCTAGTCAGTCAGAGTCACTTTCAGAATGTTTGGCAGCACACACCTGCTGTCAGTATTGCTCATATATTACTGAAAGCACTCAGTGTACAGAGATGGTGCCTAGTTATAGCATCCAAAGTACTGAACTCCCAGAGGCACTCTGAATACCTCTCTATTCCTCAAAGTGGGTCTTGGATTTTAGCACCATGCTTAAAATCAGCCAGAAGCTGGTTAAAGAGATTTTAAAATAAGGGATCACAGATAGGCAGGGGCTATAAGTGAGAAAGAAACTGGCAAGCTGTCTTGCACCTGGAGAACACTACGGGAACTTTTATTTTCTTTTAAATAACCCATGATGACAGAACTTGAATATTTAGTGGAGGGATATACTGTAGAAATGGAATCTAAGGCTGAATCCTGATGAGAGTGGGAGGCACTTTACTTAAAGCCCCCCCCCCCTGTCAATTACCTCAAAGGGAAGCAATGTGCTTCTGGTCAAGCTGAATCGTCTGTTTGCTCCATTAATTTCCTCACCACCATTTGATGAGAGAAGGAAGAAGAATTGTTTTATATATACCATGTTTCTCACTCTTAAGGGGAATGAAAGTGACTGAGTGCCAAACCTTCTGTTTTCCTCCAAACAACAGAGATTCTGTAAGGTGGGGTTACCTTGGGCTCTTCTGAGCTATCACAGCCCCACCTACCTCACTGGGTGTTCTGTTGTGGAGGAAAAAATAGAAAGCTTTGTCAGCCATTTCCCTAAATAGGTGAGAAAAGCAGGGTAGAAAAGCCAACTCTTCTTCTTCTTCTAGGGGAGGCTATGAGAAATTAGAAAGAGAATTGTGACTAGCTCAAGGTCACACACTTGGCCTCAGGGAGGATTGTGGATGTGAACTGGGAAACCACAAGACCAAACTGGCTCAACAAAGGTATGCTAAACAGACCCTTTGCCCGCAGTGTGCTAACACAGGAACATAAAAGGAGCCATGCTGGATCAGGCCACAGCCCATTTACTCCAGCATCTTGTCTTCAGTAAGAGATGCATGTTCACTGTTGCAATGAACCCCACGTGGTAAGTTACCACTAAACAATTTCAACTGCAATGTATGAGATGACAACAACTAGCCTTGTGAAATCAACACAGACTGCTGCCCCAAGTTTGAAACTTCCTTACAATTGTTCTGCTAAAGTCAATCTATCCTAGTTTCCAAGTTTTCTTGTGTGCTGCATGTTGAACTAATGCACAGTCTTTTATGACTGATATGATACAGAAAATAGAAAATCTGAGTTTCACACCAAAAGTCAAACACTAAGGAATTATAAATATGGATTCCAGAGTCAATTTATATTGCCATTTTATTCTTCGTCTTCTACCATTGTATGAGTATTAGGTATCAATTTAGTTTCAAGGTTACTGCAGTAAGAAGAGGAGAAGGATAAGCCATATCAGCCTTCCTCATCCTGCTCTACTGAATGAAGGGATCAACTTACTTAGAAGTCAAATGACTTTATCCTTTCAGGACAGCAATAGAAAGTAAGGAAGATAGAGCCACATGATATAGTGGGGCTTACTGAAAAACTTGGTGTTACAATTCTAATGGCCAAATTCAAAATGATATATTTCAAGCTCTTTTTCTGAGAGTTATTTCAGGACATAACACAGGTCACAAAAAAGATTGTCCATTGGCCAACCTTTACTTAAAAGGAGAAAGCACTTTTCACTGGTACAATTCCCAGGACATTAATACATAATGTTGTCTGAACATTGAGAGATTTTTTTAAAAAAATTATACTGAAAAAGGTATAGCAATGAATAAAGTTGTCATTAGTTCATTTCACATTTGAGAGTGAAACTAATGCATTCCAGGGTTATCAAATCTTCTGTGATGTCAGCTTACATGTTTAGTGACCCAATTTACTTACTACAACATGTCATAAAATTACCATCTGTCACCCATAGGGCTATTTCCTGTGTCTGATAAAGCCTTTTGCCACTGTCAGGATCTTCAGAGTGGTGGGGGTGCCCATGCCCCTCTTCTCTCTGAATATAGCCAAAGTGCAGCATGAGTTGACTTGAGCCTTGGAGTTGAATAGCTGAGTCTGGACAGATCGGGGGAATGGATGGAAGCAGTAGGTGAAGGCTTGACAGAATAAAAGGCCCCATGATTCCAACCACAAGGCAAGAGGATCTTCTTTTTTCTGGCAATGTCTGTTCATTCTTCTGACTTGCTGCTCTTGCTGAACTCTAGGCTGTTATCTTTCTTCACCATCAAGGACAGACAAAATGACCACTAAGGAGCGCTACCTGTATCTTTTGGTAATATCACTGGGAAACAGCTCTATGTTTCTCATCTGTACCTTAATGTCTGCTCCTGTATCTTCAGTAAGGGTATCACCTAAATTTACCTCTTTGCTCTGTGTTGCGCAAGGAAGGCACCATTGGGTCATTGCAGCAGGCAATGATGTCCGGACCATATAAGCTGACTGTTTGATGGCAATCTATAGGGCTTTCATTGGAATAGCACAAAGGTTTAATAAGGTTTATCCACCATCATCTCTTTGAGGTTTTCTTTTTATTCTTTTGTTCTGTTCTGTTCCTTACTTGAATTTTGCTTATGGACTGCTTTCAGACTTACCATAAAGATTCCCCTGGATTTTTGCCAGAGTTTGGGATTATATGAATTTGGGTTACATGCAGTGTTAATTTGAAATGTAATGAGGCATGGTACTCTTAAATTTCACAAGTATCTCAAGGAATGGCAGATCCCAAGAAGTGTTCTCTCCCTTAATATGGCCTTTTCTCATCCCATCTTTTAAAAGAAGGCTGCTGATTCTTAAAAAGAGGAGATGACAACCATTTAACCCCCATAACCACCTGCTGTTTGTACAAGCAGGGCAGCAGTCCTCTGATTAATGATGACTTGTATAAATAATAGATTAAAGTGAGGAAATTTCCTCAAGACATCACTCTTCCATGTTCAAAGATGAAATGATTTTGAAATGGAAGATTTACAACTGGTAATACAGATAATTTTTACTTTAATACAGTAATTCATGAAGCTAAAAGCTCCAGCTGTGACCTTTCTGCTAGATGCCAAAAAGGCATTCAACGATAACAAAGGACATTACGTATCGCCTGAATAAGGAAGAACTGGATTTCATCCTCACTTCATTCTTTTGATTAAGATGGTTAAATGGCTAATTTTTTTAAAATTAAAAATAAAAATAAACTCCTGGGTACATGTATGTGCGCTGTTCTCCCCAAAAGTCTACATGTCTTTCAGGAAATATTTTTGTTTCCCTGCTTGTTAGGAATAAATTATATAAAATAAATTTGCATTATGTATTTTTATTTGCATAATTACTAGTGAGCTCATGACTATTCAGAAATTTCCATGAAGGAGGGCTTGGTGGTAGAAGGACAGTGAAAGAGAAGTATAAGAAACACAGATGGAAGAGTGACAACAGGGATTTTTGCAGAACCTAAAGCAGCTGTAGTTGGGCTGCATCCACACAACAGAGAGCACCCCAGAGCCAGAGAGGCATATTGTCCCATCTCCATGCACAGAGCCTAATAAATAACTCTAAAGCCATGATAACACTTGACTTTTTAAAAGTGGAATTAATGAAAAATGGATGTGAACACATATTCTGTCTGTTCCCCCTTTTTTTTTGTTAGTTCCGCATTTAAAAAGTAGAGTGCGATGGCTGCGGCAGCAGCGGCTGAAAGTGCAGACAGCCAGGCAGGTGGAAGAGCAAGGTGGCAGTAGTGGAGGAGCGAGGCAGTGGCAGCGGCGCAGCCCAAGCAGCCAGGCTGCCAGATGAGTAGCCGGGCAGGTGGGTGAGGCGGCAGAGGTGGTGGCCGAAAGGGCAGCCAGGTGGGCTAATGGACAGGATACTGCCAAAGTACTGTTCCCAAAGGAAAAATAAAGCATGCTAGCAACAAAAACTGGAGTGAGAGTTGTTTAAACAAGTTTGATTTAATGTATTTTTTTTCCAATTTACTCCTCTGAATGTGTGGGAAGACATTTTTCAATGCAGACAAAGAATGTTCAAAACGTTTTCAACATGCAATAAAACCCCAGTGGGAAGGGTGAATTTCAGTTTCATTTGCTTCCTGTGTAATATAAAGTGACTGTGATTGTGACAGTGGGGGTGACTTTGCACTCTTACATGAAGCCAACCGCATGGTCCTGGGCTATCACAGTTCTCTTTCTGAGCTCTCACAGCTCCACCTCTCACAGCAGGGCATAAAGGCCAACTCTTCTTCTTCTGGTTTCTTCTAACCTATCATTTCCTGTGGAATTTTTGTTGTGCAGCCTCAAATTTTCTGAAGGCAGGACCCACTTCTACCTGAAGAGAACGTGGAGAACTTTGCCATTGCTCCTGGGGGTGATTTACTAGTGTCAGTCTAGACCACCTTCCCCTCTGACTACTGGCACTAATATCTTGAAGGGGGTGATTCTTTGCAGGACTGGAGTGCTTTTGTCAACTGCTCTGGACTCCACTTTGCCTCAATTGTTTCAGAGTTTCTTGATTTGTTAGGTCTTTTTGCTTTCTGTTAATTTTGTAATGTACTATTTCGTATGAAGTTTGATGTTATCATGTATTTTTATTACAATGTAATGATGCATTATTTTGTATTCTATCCCTTCTATTTGCTGTTAAACCAACTTGAGCAAATTTTCTTTTGGAAAGGTGGTATACAAATAAAATGGAAATGAGACATTTTTCATGGCTGTATGGAAGCCGACTTATAGAACACAAAAGATCTATCAAGGAGAAAAAAACCAAGGTCCTACTAATATGAGAAAACTAAATAAAGTGCCCTGATGCCAAAAAAGGGGGAGGAAAAGATATACACCCTTATATACAAATAATAGTAAATTTACTGGTAAAAATATAATATCTTAAAAAAGTTAATAACAGTTTACAAAAGACAAAAAGAATGGTGTATAGAAAAACAATACACCATTCTATTTATTTGTTTTTATTTATTTATTTGTTTTTCTATACACCATTCTTTTTGTCTTTTGTAAACTGTTATTAACTTTTTTAAGATATTATATTTTTACCAGTAAATTTACTATTATTTGTATATAAGGGTGTATATCTTTTCCTCCCCCTTTTTTGGCATCAGGGCACTTTATTTAGTTTTCTCATATTAGTAGGACCTTGGTTTTTTTCTCCTTGATAGATCTTTTGTGTTCTCTCTGTTGGGTTGATCTATCTGATTTTGATTTTTTTGGAAGCCGACTTATGCCATAGCTTGGCTTCAAAGAAGTCCACTAACTTCAAACAGATTATTGTGTGCTCATATCCATGATGAAAGATGCTTGGATCCATAATAGCTTCTTCAAATTTAAATTCTTCAAAATTTAATTACATAGATTTTGAAATCTTTTTAATTCTAATAGTTAGAGAATGAAACTGGGGTTTATTGTTTTCTTCTCCTGATCCCCAAGGCCATCAAAGCTGCAGTTTCACTGATGATTGAGGAGTTATGATGGCGCGAAGTAATGCCAATATGTAGATCATCCCAGCTCCTGGTAAACTGCTACATGCAGATCTCTGGCTGATAATGTTCCTGGTAATGTGTGATGAAGGTCAGGCATTATGTATCCTGGCTAGGGATATGCACGAATGGAATTTTTGACATTTGATTTGATTCAAATCGAATATTCGAATATCAGAATTCATATGAATAAAGAAAAATTAATGTCTAGACATTTGAACCAATACAAATACATTTGTATCTATCTATGAATGTTTGATATGTATCCAATGATACGAATCTCATATGCATCCCATTTTTATTCTGTACACATCCAGTTTTCATATGGATGCGTACGGATATGCACAAGATGCGTACAGATATGTATGCTATGTATATGTATACGTACAGAAACAAATGTCCAAATTACTTGTCCGAATAACTCGAAACATTCACATTTGTACAAATACTTTTTTAAAAACTGAATATCTGGACATTCAATTTGTATATGAATGTCCAAATTCATCTGAATTTATACAAATTTGTCCAAATAATGAATATTTTGAATATTCATGCACATCCCTAATCCTGTCTGTAGAAAGACAGAGATAATTCATGGACCCATTGGAAGGTATGTAAGCTACTAAACAGCAAGTAGAAGCATTTTTTCCCCTTGGATGATTCATTTTAATTTAGTCTTGGAGTCATCAGTAACATCAATCCAAACTGGCAACATTTCTAGATAGGCTTGCTGCTCAACGCCAACTTGTGGGGCAAAGGGCTGACAGTTGGCATCTCACATTTAATTATTCTGAAGCACAATATCATACAATGAAAGTCAAAGCACAATTTGAAATGATCACAAGCAAGGTGCCAGTCATTGCCTCTCTTGTCTCCTCTCTTTGCAAGCTACCATCCACAGCTGACAATGCAAAAGCTGAAGCTGCATTGTCATTCTTCAGTTCATTGTATTGTGGACTCTGTATTTGGAGGCCATCCTGCAAATGAATGAAGACAAAGATGAATGAAAGAATGAAGATGTGTGAAAGGAATTCATTGATCAGTCTTGCACATATTGTTCTGTCAGCTTCATGTGTGGGAAGGAAGGAATTGTGATATTATTAATAGGTGCAATCCAAATCTTCTCCACAGACAGACAAAAAGTGAAAACAGCCCGTTTCATTAAATAAATAAATAACTACACAGTAATTCCATAAATCAGACCAATAAAGACTACATGGGGTGGGGCAGAACCCTTATCAATATTAAATTAGGTGACATGTTTTCCAGAATTTTTACTACCTGTGTTTCTTTCCCCATCTTTCTCTGAAAAGCAGCTGAGAGAGATAAAGGACCCATTAGGTTCTAAAGAACTTTTATCAGCTTGTCTTGCTCTCTATTTCAACTTTCATTCAATTCTACAGACTTTGGAGCCATCAGTAAACCCATTTGGTAGGCTCCTGGTATGTCCCCTGCCCCTTGCTGAAAAAAGTAACTACATTTAAACTACTCCAAGGACAATACTTTGGAAGTGCATTTTATGACTTGTAATTTGGCCTTTAGAGGTGGAACTAGTGTCTATATTCTACTCCTTCTAAGCTGATTTGGATGCTTGGAATATGGAAGTAGTCTTATCTCTGTTAGACTGATGTTGACTTTGGCTGAGTCTTGATGAGTGTGGTAGCAGAGGCCAGAGACCAGCTGGATCTACTTTAGCACCTTCCCTGCATCACTGCCAAGCACTTCCATGATTCCATGGATCTGTTCCAAAGGTTGCTAAACCAAGGTGCTCACCTTCTGATTGGTTCCTTGTGCCTTGCCTCCATCTCCCTTCAAGCTCTCTGGCAGGGGTCTGAAAATGGAAATGCACTGCCCCAGATGGCTCACAAGAACATGCAGAAATACAGCCTTTGTGAGGATACATAAGTAACACTCTCACTGGGTTGCTGGCCCATGTAAGCACCCTCACAGAATGTTGCATCTATGAGACAGATTGGTCCACCAGGAGGTCAGGCCTAAGGATGTGCTGAATAACTTTGTTAAATATACATTTCATGAAAATTTGGTGATATTCATCCTTCATAATCAACCTTTGTGTGCAAAGTAAAAAAATAGTGCATTCATGGAAACTGAGATTTTTGCAGGGGCTGTATTCTTCATTTTGTTTTACCTCTGTGACTGCAGGTTTTAGCAAATGTATTGTAATTTTCTATTGTTCGTGTATTCTTTTCTACAATTGGTGACTGGAGTTTGATTGACAGCAAGTGTATCTCATTGGTTCTTTAGTATTGTTTATCTCTTGATGACAGGGAAACAGGTCTCTTCTGGATTTCAGACTCCTTCAGGAAGAAAGCAGTTAGCTCAAGGCATTGTATAAAAAGAACGGTTTGGAGCTTATGTTTCTCAACTATTTGAGAAACGGTTAGAGAGTGGAGTTCAGTTTCTACTTGGCTTGCTCTTCTGCTTCTGAACCATGAGTCTGGGGGCTGGCTGGTTCTTGGCTTATTAGTTAACTAATGTGCATGAGACAACAAGCCTCAGTTGTTTATATTTGGCTGAGATGGGGGGAATCCAGCATCTCTATCTGCATCTGTGATATCACCTGCATCATCATCACATCCTCCTTTGAGCTATTACTACTGCTGTTCAGACTCAAGGAATGGTCTGTCCACATGGGACACAGCATTGTAAGGATGGCATCTGTTTGGTTATTGTACCCAGTGCTGGAGACTGAGCCTACTCTGTTTTCTTATGCCATAAATCCAGCACTCAGCCAAGGTACAAAATCCAAAGTGCCCCCAAAGAATCAGAACAATCCCTTTTATTTAGAATCCCAACATATTTTTGGGGATTGTTGAAGTATCTATTAAAACAGAATAAAATAGTTTATAAAGACTTGAAAAGATTGAAGACCTGAAATCCAGGCACTATTATAACAAGGAAATGAAGTTAAACAATTTAAAAGTAACCTACTTACATATTTATAATGAAATTTATGATGAGTCAAATTCAAATTCTATAGTACAAGAATTTATATAGCATTCTCAACCTTTTAAATATAGGGTTGCCATTAAATGTTTCCTTATTTAATGCTTTTGAATTCTTGGGTGTTTTTGCACTTGCGTTCCCATCTGTTGGACGGGAAAGGTGCAGAACAAACTAACATGTACTACACAGCTAGTATTTAATTAATTAACATCTGGGCAGGCCGGGGTTAATCCTGTATTATGAATGTGCTTATCAAATAGGGATGTGCACAAATTGAGGGGGGGTGCATTTGATTTGTATCAAATCAAATGTAAGAAAATCCGTATTCATTTGAATGTGGTAGGATTCTATTCGATATGTATGTATTCGTGTGAATTTGTATGAGTATCTGATACGTATCTGATACATATCCCATAACATATCTGCTCTGAAAGTGTCAAATCCACCCTGAATCCACTTTGAATCTGCTTTCAAACCTTGTCAAATTCACTCTGGATCCGTTGCACATGTGACTGGCGCAACTGCTTTCCCACCTCCACATTTCATGAATGTTCCGAAGTTTCGTACAAATGTTCCAAAACATTCATATTCGTACGAATGTCAATGTATGAATGTTGTAACATTCAATTCATATACAAATGCCCACATTGGTATGAATTCATAAGAATAATGCATGTTATGAATAACAGTGCACATCCCTATTGTCAAGTAATGATATCATCAGATTAGTTTCCCTTAAGAATGGACAGCACAGTACTACAGTAACTTTGGGAATTTAACTGGCTTCCTGTGAGTATGAATGTTCTGCCAATGCAGATAGACCACAGAATACCAAAATGTGTTCAGCCACATGCTGTACAGCCTGAACACATTTTGTGGATGGTTTGATTTAAAACTCTAACTTTTGGAAGTCCAATGAACAGAAGCCAAATGGGCACCAATTCTATTTAAAATGTCCATCTGTTGTAAGACTAGCGTGAATTGTAACATAGCAACCTGTATTTCCTCTCGTAACTGGAATCCCTAGGTTACTGTTTGCTCTATGAGTGTGTTGCCCTTGATAGAAACACAGTAAATCCCACAGCAATGATGCCAAAGCTTCACTACAGTTCATTGTGCATTGTGCCCAGCTGAAAGCAATTTTGCAGATGGTAATTATGGAACAGAATATGTACCTAAATATAGTATGACTCTTTTTTTCCTTGCATGCTCATTTTGGAGCAAACTTTTATTTTTTTTCTATCTCTTGTAACAAAACAATTCTACTATAAGATGATATTTAAAACACATCCATAAAAAATTAGTTTCTGCATGCTACCACCTCTAAACTGCTTTGGACCATCCTCCCCTTAATGCAATTCACTAGGTTTGTCTTCCAGCTGAGGAACCTCTATTTCCGTGGCCGCTTGTGCCCCTCCCCACTTATGCCAAAACAGAAGAGCATGTTCAGGATAAGCAACTCATCTCACACTGGGAAGATTTGCCACTGGGGCGGGAGGAGGCTGTCTACACTGTGATCAACCAGAATCAACAGCTGGGTATAGGTTTTGAAGCCATCGCTCAATTTCTACCATTTCCTACTGTGCCACCAAAGTGTCCTCCACATATCACAGAACAGTGGGATGTTTGCCTTCTGCCCACATTCTAATGTTCTGAACTAGGATCACTGGTCCACCAGTAGATCTTGTTGTCAAGGTGTACCAATACAGTGGGATAGGCCAGAATAATAGTCCATATGGAAATGGCTTGATGTGCACATTGGTGGCAGTCTCCTGGATAGCTCAGAAATTTGCCCCCATTCCCAAACTGGAATTCCTCTCTGCTTCCCATCTCTCTTACTTTTTCTCTAATCACTGCTAGATGAAGTAGGCATGAGTAATGGAAACTGTTGCAACAATAGTGGAAACACTGATACTATAGGTTTCACAACTACTCAACCCAAAGCTAAATGCTAAATCAGTTTGTTACATTGATACTGGAACCTCATGGCTATGTGCTCTGCATGTTAGTTAGCTCCTAGCTGAGTCAAAGGCAAAAGTAAATATTTTGTATCTACTCTGTGTGACTGTGTACCCACAGGAGACTTCAAGCTGTGACCTAATCTCTTTGATCATGCATGCCTAGTGCTTTCTTGAGCAAAGTTTATTGCACTTTCCTGTTTTTTTCATTCTTTTTCTTTGTCTAAGGACTCAGTCAAATAGTGTTAAATATCAGAAATGTGCTTAAATATGTTTGCTTCTCTGGTTTTACCGAAAGAAGTTATTTTTGTACTTAACCATTTGAATGACACAAGTGTCTCTTCATTTGATTCCTCATTTAACTACTATTTTATAAAAACATAGGAACAAATACTTCTGCACACCTTTTCCATTGAATTTAGTTCTTTGATATTGTAACTATAGCTGCACCTTCACCTACATTTGGAAGTACCTGCAAAAAAGCATTGCTGTTGCTCCTTCACATGCAGCAGAATAGGCATTTTATAATGCCTCTGCTGGTCCATCTGTGGTTACAATCACTGTCTGAAGCACCTCTTCTCCAAGATATGACTCCCCACCCACACTATAGGTGTTCTGGATCACCACTTGAACCTAGGGACGAGCATAAATGTTGTTGTTGTTATATATTATTATTATTAATTATTGTTAATTATTATTATTAAATTCATTCTGAATCAAATGCAAGAAAATTTGTATTTATTCAAATAGATACCCTTCAAATGTTGTAGGATTCAAATTCAACCTGAATGTTCAATCCAAACGTTTGATACAAATGACATATGAATCCTATATGTATCCACTCTGTATCTGCTCATTCCTACTTGAACTTCCTTTAATGGAAAAAAGGAGGTGTTCTTTGGATCAGCGATCATGTCCCATCCCCCTGGTTCTTGCACAGAAACTACCATATTTTCCAGCGTATAAGACGACTGGGCGTATAAGACGACCCCCAACTTTCCAGTTAAAATATAGAGTTTGGGATATACTTTCCATATAAGAAGACGACATCCGGCACATAAGATGACCCCTGACTTTTGAGAAGATTTTCCTGGGTTAAAAAGTAGTCTTATACGCCAGAAAATACAGTACTCCCTTTGGCAAGTTGAGACTTTGGCTGCATTAACAACTGTCAGTTCAAACCTTAATAAACAAGCCACACAAAACATTTATCTAAGAAAAAGGAAAAAAAGGGTCCTCAAAATATAGAACAATAATAGGAACAGCCTTGATACTAAAAGATAAAAATATATAAAAATATAGCAGACCAATTGTATGGATATCTACATATTTACTAACATATAGGGATGTGCATGGATATTTGAAAATTCAAAAATCTGATTCAAATCCGTCAAATAATGACATTTGAATTCGAATCAGATTTTCAAAAATCCGAGTTAATGCATTCAATTGAATTTTGGATATTCAAAAAACTGTATCAGATTTCTGAATAATTTTCACTGAATAGATCCATGTATATCACATCCGAATATCATGTTTATTTGTGCTTATAATGCAGGATGAAAACGGGATGCATACGGGATGAAAACAGGATGCATGCAAATTCAAAAATAGGATATGAATGTTGCTGACATTTGTATTTTCGAGCTTGAATTGGATTTTCCAAAGTACGGATCCAGATAATCTGGATTCGAATTGGATTTTCAAAAATCTGGATTTTTAAAATTCGAATCAAATTGAATATTTGAATATTCAAATCAATTTGAATTCAAATGCAAAAAAAATGCATTTGTGCACACACCTACTAACATAAAAGCAAATGTCTTATATAATAAATATTAACAATGAATAAAAGAGACGATGTTTGATAATGTTGTGAGGGAAATAACAAAAACATAGGTTACAAAGATCACTTTTTAAGCAGGTCATGTAGCTGCTAATAATTAAATTAAGAATGTAGCTAATAAGTAAATTAAGATAGACAAAAGAATGCTTAGCAAATTTTCTGCACTAACAACACCCAATAAGCTAGTCATTAATTTCAGTTTCTTTGCAATGACTGGTTTGCTACATCAAAATAAAAGAAACATGAGGAAAGAGCTAAGCATAAACTGGCACGACAAAAATTTCTGTTGATTTGCATCAGATGATAGCTCATTGACTAAAATTAACAATAAAGATATTTTCGTAGGAAAGAGATATAATACACAAGGGATTTCAGGAATCAGATCATTAAAAGGAAAGAAGAGAAAGAAGCTGAAACCAATTTTGGTTAATATCAATAGAAAATGAAATGACTTGTCGTTTTCACTCCTTCCCAGACTACCTACTGGATTGTTATGAAATGCAAAATATGGAATTGATCTATTCACTACTTTTTTTAAAAAAAAAATGATTAATAATCCATTTTTCACCATATTCTTCCAGAGGAGAAAAAATTAATGATTTAGAAGATAATTACTATGACTATCTCAAATTTACATTGATCCATAACTTTAGCATTGTTAATCTGTAGATCCTTCAACCTTGCAAGGTACTTGGTAATCAAAGACGTGGGACAGATCTCCATGAAACTGGATTATAAAACATAAGTTCTGTGACTTAGGCCAAATAATGAGGCATGTCAAGTCTAATGGTTAAATGTATCTTTAAAATTAACAAATTACACAGGTTATTTGAACAAGAGTCTGGCAGCAGAAATCCCCTAACACCCCATGTATGATAGGAGAGAAACAAACATTCAGTAAAAAAAGCTTCTCTTTGTTTCTGCATGCTATGGTTTGTATGATTATGCTAATCAGCCTTAGCATTGCAATTTTTTTGCAACAGCAGACATTTGGAATGATGATTTCCACTTTCTGACTGTATCACTTAATCATAAATAAGAACATTAAGAGGAGCCCTGCTGGCTCAGGCCACAGCCCATCTAGTCCAGCATCTTGTCTCAGATGCCCACCTATTGCTTTTGGGCATTCTCAAAGAGGAAAGAAAGCTTTCACTTGCTCTCAGCTCCATGCAAATAGTTTTTAGAGGCATCCTGCCTGTCTCTCCAGCTTGGAGGTAGTATATAGGCATCCATTCTAGTAACCCTTGATAGACCTACCCTCCATGATTCTGAGAAAATAAGATCACAACTTTCATCATGTTATTTTTTTGTCATGCAAAATGAGCAAATATTTCATGTTTTCAAGTAAAAAGTAAAAGAGATGTACTGTATCTAGTAAAAAAATAGAAGGAAGTAATTTAGGTATATATTATTATCATCGTCACACAGTCTGTATATGCTTGTGATCAGTTTGGTAGTCTCATACTCCCTAAATGGAGTCCTCAGTGACAAGGGCAGATGCCCCGAAGCTGGCATAAACACCCTAGTAGCAACAAGTAGCTCCAAGCTGAAGCTGACATATTGGAACTATTAAAATAGCTGGCCATTGCCCTCCGGCTAAGATGCAAGGCTCAATAAATTGTATTAATTAATGTCTATATGCCTCCTCAAAAGAGAAAACAACAGACAAGCAAACACTGGGACAGACTGGAAGAGTTCCCAGAAGCCTTCACAATAATCGCAAGAGATTTTAATGCTCAAATTGGGGAGAGTGACAAAGTGTTATTTGCTTCCTATCCAAAACCTCCCCCAGAAGTTGAAGAAGCTCATTCAGTTCCTACCAGACAATCGAAAGATAAAGGATGCAATAGTACAGTATGATTTTCTTTTTAAGATATTCACACATTGTGATTTTAACTATTTTTATGTACATTTTATACATTTTTATTCTGGGTCTGTAACTGTACAAATAAATATAATACAATTCATTACATTCTTCTCAAAGGCTTAGGATAATGAGAGGTATCAATGCAGTATAATTATTAATAACAACAACAAGAAGAAGAACATTCTTGCTGCACAAGAACAAGCAATAAGAACAAATGCCATCAAAGCCAGAACTGAAAAATCAGAAGATCCAAAGTGCTGACTCTGCAAAGAAGTGGATGAAACAATCGACCATATACTCAGCTGCTGCAAGAAGATCGCACAAACTGATTACAAGCAGAGACACAATGCTGTAGCACAAATGATCCACTGGAACTTGTGCCAAAAGTATCATCTGCCAGTGGCAAAGAACTGGTGGGATCACAAGCCAGAAAAAGTTGTTGAAAACGAACAGGCAAAACTACTTTGGGACTTCAGGCTTCAGACTGACAGAAAACTGGAGCATAACACCCCTGACCTTACAATTGTTGAGAAAGAGAAGGTGTGGGTCATCGACGTTGCTATCCCAGGTGACAGCAGAATTGAGGAGAAACAGTTGGAGAAGCTCACCAGATACGAAGACCTGAGAATTGAACTTCAGCGACTCTGGCGAAAACCAGTCAAAGTGGTCCCAGTCATCCTCGGCACACTGGGAGCAGTGCCAAAAGATCTCACCGGGCACCTAAAAACCATTAGCATTGACAAAATATCTATCTGCCAACTACAAAAAGCCACTTTACTGGGGTCTGCTCGCATAATTTGCCGATACATCACGCAGTCCTAGGTGCTTGGGAAGTGCCCGACTAGTGATATAATAGGAAATCCAGCATAGTCATCTCGTTTGCTGTGTGTAACTGCTGCTTTTATATCATCATCATCATAAATGTGATATTACAGCCACCTATTCTTTAGCCAGGTGTTGACCTTCATTTTTCATCAAGTTCTTCCAAGAACATAGGAAAGCATAATGTATCAATATATGATGTATGTGGATATGAGCAGTTTTTGGCCTTCTGCAGTTGAGCTCACCTTTTCTTTGGAATTAAAAAGCTTTGGAGGTCTGTACCCCTGATTCTGAGAGAGGCCTACTGCTTTCAAATTCTTAGAGGCCTGTTTTTCCTGGTTGGGGCTAACTCTCTTGAGATTTCACAAAAACTTGCTCATACACCAGGAAGAGGAAAAAATCCAAAGCCAATCAATGCCGTGGAAGTCACAATTTTTAATTCACAAGGACTCCAGAGCTCTCTAAAAGCTGTATGGCTCTTTCACAGCAGCTCCAAAGCCTGTAGCTCAGTCATAGAACTGTCTGGAAAACAGGGGATTAAATCTGCAGACCTCGCTTCAGAATTAATCAATGGAAAACTACTTCTATATCTCTGCCAAGGAAACTGCAAAGAGGTCCCCAGTCCCCATAGAGGTGCCTATTACAATCAACCAGGAATCAGACACAGTTGCCAACAACACATGTATAGTGCTATAATATTTGGGCAATTCTTAGGCTTTTGAGGAAATTGAATAGTTTCATAACTAATTTGTGTCAGGCTAAGTGGGGTGACAGAGTAGTTTTGTATGCATACATTTAATATATGCACTTAAATTTTTGCAGCTGCCAAAAATGCTGCTGAACTGAATCTGCTACTTAAAAGTGAATTTCTATACATCCAAACTACTTTATACTGTTTCTTCACAGTTTTCCAATATTAACTGAGAATTCTTTTCGCGGGCCTCAAGTCCATTGTAAAATAAAATTAAGCAAACACACTTGCGACTTTTAGTCCAGTTAGTCTTGTTGAAATGGTTCCCATTAATAAAATAATATTATTTATAAGCATAACTTTACATATGAAAATGCTATTGAATATTCATTCCTGAGTTTATTGAAAAATCTGTTGTGCAATGCATATATGTTTCACCTGCAGAAATTGTTTAGAAAACATTCCTATATATAGTTAAGATTAATGGAACTTATTTGTTTTGTATACCACCAGTTGCTGTTGCTTAATGCGGTGATTTTGGGAACCTCTTGACCTAGAACAGATGGAGCACCTTATACATTTGTAGTTACTGGTTCAGCTATGCAATGTAGAAATGAAAAATGCATTTGGGGATATCATTTGATCCCTACAAATTTTCCCATAAGCCCAATCTGAGACAGTAGTAGTGGTGGCATGTTCCACTGTCAAGGAAGGGGGAGAAAGCAAAGCATCTAAAAGGAAGTAGGGACAGGGTCAGAATCACCATAACTAAGGCTGCAATTCTGTTCAAGGCCACTTGGAAACTTATTTCACTGAATAAAATGTATGGTACACACAATACCAAATCTTGAATTGAAAAATGCATCAAGAAGAAAGGAAGCATAGGCTATGGGCCTTTTTGCACTTAGATGATGGTCACTCTGGCCTGGAGCATCCACACACTGTAGAGCCACTTCACTCTTGGAGTGACTCTGGGCATTTGTGGCTGTCCCCACAACTATACTAGAAGCACCTATGGCCCTGCTAGTGCTGTCCTGGATGCAGCCTTTGCATTTATTTCTATATGAAGGCTGCATGGGAGCATGCCGGCATGGCACACCAAATTGCCCAATCACCAGACAGCAGTTTTTGCACTTACCCTGCTGCAGGATAAGGTCAACGTAGGTTTGGGATAGGGCCAGCATTTTGACATTCACTGTTCCAGGGAAGTTAAGTGCAAAAAAGCCCAAAGACCCAGGCACAGGGAAAAAAAAATCATTCCGGGGCGCCTTAAAGAAGGTGGGATTCTTCACACAGGAGTCTGCCCCTCTACCCATCCTTAACATTCTATAGTAGGAAAGGTACACGAGGGTACACGAAGGTCACACAGGTGTACGAGGGTACATGAGGGTCACACACAATCTCTATGAGGTGACTCTGAGGTACCTCTTTTGTTATTTCTGAATATAGGGGTAGTCACTTCTTACTTTGGCTTTACAGGACAGTCATTTTTGTGTACGAGGATTTGTGAAAGACCACCTTACTCACTTTAAAAAAAAAACACTGTTGTATTTTATACAGGCCCTTATTCATGTACCAAACAATCAAAGGGCCTTTCTGCTCTTCTTGTGCAGCCAACAGAACCAGTGGGTCTGGATAAGCCAGACCCTCTACTGCCTCTGGCCTTTTGAAAAGAGACCTTTAAAAAAAAATAATTAGAAAAGGCCACTTCTTTTGCTAAATAACCCAGGATGTGGTTTTACTCTTCCTAAATAGCATTGTGGACAGTTGCTTAAAGGCTTATTTAAAAAGAGAGAGAGAGAATATTTATTCCAACATAATATTATTGAGATAGTCATTGTAGCATTGCAATGAACTGATCTATGTGTCTGATAATGTGAATTTTAAGGAAAAGGGACATCTTATCAGCAACCTTTTAAGCATCTGACAGACACATTAAGCCTGGTTTGCCTGTTGTCCATTGATCTTGCCAATGTAACAGATGCCAGTACAGCTTAACATAGCACTCTAACTGAGATTTCAAGTTTTAAAAAGGTTTGGGTGATGCTTCATTAAATCAATGCAAAAATGAAACAGTTTATATGTCTTTATCAGCAGCCACATAAGATACTGTTAATTCTCTCTTTTTTAAAGCAACCATTTGCCATTATTAAACAGTGAAACAATTTAGATGCTAGAAGTTTACTTTTTTCAACATATTTAGAAAAAGATTTATTTTAGGCAATCATAAGTCAATGGAATGGTAATTGTCTTCTATAGGTTTTCAAGGAGACATTTATATTTGATGAATGAAAACAGGCCGGCATTCTGCCTGGTTGTTTCATTGTGGTTCTGTCCAAACTGACCAGTTTGGCTAATGTCTAATTCTAAAAAGCACACCATTGGCTCTGCAAGCATGTCATATTATGCATGGCAAGTGTTTGCAGGCAGGAATATTGGATGTTAAAAACATTCATTGGAAAAATAGGAAAGAAATAAGTATTCTAGGCAAATTACAGTTCTCCATTGTTGCTATAAAGGATTTTGCAAGGGAATGAGGAACATTGAAAGAAGATAGGTCCAAAGACAGTTTCTCACAGGCCCTTTCTTCCAAGTCAGATTGTTGCATATAGGACCTTTAAACCAAAGGAGCATTGACTATAGACGTTTTCGCATTACTCCCGTTCCATTTGGAACGGGAGTAGGACGGGAAGATTAAGACAGCTCACGACGCTTTGACCGTTCACACACAGGAGCGCAGGAGCGCGTGTAAACGCGTTCCGGCGCGTCTGTGTGCGAATGCTCAAAGCATCGTGAGCTGTCTTAGCCGGCAAAGGCCGGCCAGGGGCGCGGAGACAGCCGCGGAGGCAGATCGGCAATCAGCTGATTGTCAAACAGCTGATTGTCGAAGCCGCGCCGGCGTCGGAGGCAAGCCCGCAGCTGTTAGGGAGACAGAAGCAGGCGCGAATGCTTCTCCTCCCGAACGCCTGCGGGCGGCTCGTCCGCGTTCGAATGCATGTAGAGCACTTTAAAGTGCTCTACATTTCGAACGCGCCGAAGACAGCTCCGGACACGTCGGAGCGCAAGCCCCGCTCGGGCAATGCGTATGCCGTGTCCGCAGCTGTCTCCCACGCGTACCGTTCAGCCCCGTGCGAAAACGTCTTAGGTCTCTGTTCAAACTGAGCTTAAAAAGCAGCAGCTATCCCATGACATATGAATCAAATGGTCATGGTCATCTATTGAATGTGTTTCCTCATGGAGATACAGAAAGGATTACAGGAGAAAGTACTCATCCAGAACTTCTGCAGAGCTTTATCTTGATTTCCCACCTTAGGCATCCATGAAGAGCCTTATGTGAGTGAAAGAGTGACCTATTGTATTACAGCCAGAATGCATGTAGTGTGCTGTAAATGGCATGTGGTCCCATTCCAAAAGCAAAGCAGAAAGGGCTGGTTTGACAGGTCTAAGAAAGGGCTGGCTTGACAGGTCTAAGAAGAGGCCTGTGCTTCAGTTATAGATCCAATTTGTCTCTGAACCTATTTATGTCTCACAGCCTCACCTACTTCACAGGGTGTCTGTTGTGGGGAGAAGAAAAGAAGATTTGTCAGCTGCTTTGAATCCCTTAAAAGGGGTGAGAAAAGCGGGCTATAAAAACAAAACTCTTCTCGTTCTTCTAATGTAGAATCCCTGCAGGACCTTCAGGTCACTGTGGGATTGCAACAAAAACTCTCTGGCCACACATCTCTATGGTCAAAGATTCTCCACAGGAGATAGGATTCAGATGATCCTACACTCAGAGAGCTCCTGCTGTACCATTAGTGCTTTATAGAGAGCTCTAACTGTAAACTTCTGAGGGTGACTCTGAGAGCACTTCCATAGTGATGATAGTGAAGTTGCAGTATCCAAAGTTACCTGGTCGATTGCTGTCCTTTGCCAACTTCTGCAGCCACCCAAGAAGCCTTTGAGTGAAAATACTGAACCAGGGAACAAAGGTTCCCATTTCAATGTTTCCTTTGGTAACGGCAGATGCAGACATGTGAAAAACATGCCCCCATCACTCCAACCAACAAGATGACTAACATATATTGTTCTGACTACAGCCAATACCTACTAATCTTTCCATACTTCGGCTTCAGTTTAGGTCACTATGCTCACACCTTTCTATTCCCATTCTGAGAATCCTTTAAATTTACACCCTTCTCCGTCATCACAATACCCTCTGTGTTCTGATACGGTAAACTTCTGTGACTCAACATTTAATCACACACTGGGCAAAAGGGAAGGTGAATTCATACAGTATCCATCCACTATAGTATTGTTCATCCCCCTTTAGTCCTCTTCCATAACCACACACCCCAAAAATGAAAATGGATTAACATTCTATAACAGCTTGAGACCTGTGAAAATCAGGACTCGGGAAAGTACAATGAATGGAGAAAAGTCCACAAATAAAATGGATTGTACTATAAAAGTGTAACCACAGCCTTAGTGAGAACTTTATTTTAAGTGCCCACTCCTCTGTGAAAGCTGCCCAAGTTTACTTCAAGTAGAAGGAACCCAAGGGAATTCTTGACATCTCTTCTCCATAAACCTAAGAGAAGTTGAGTTTATGTCAAACCCTAAGTGTTTTGTCCCCAGAGCAATGCTATGAACTTTGCATGTAGTGAAACCTCTGGCTCTAGGAACACAGCCTGAACAAAAGACTTGTCCACAAACTTCTTAGATTTTTAAAGGCTTTACTGGTTACAAACACAAATAACATGAAACTGATCTCTCTTCTCTCTCAACAGTCTTTGTTAAATACCTTGCTCTCTCTTCTTTGTGGGTTTTATCTTTCTTCTTCTGTGGACTTTATCTTTCTTCTGTGGACTTTATCTTTGTCAAAGGAAAATACTCTCTCCAGGTCTGATTTGGCTGCAGACTCACTACACACAAAACTGAAACCAACTGGAGAGGCAGTATAGGATCCTAGAATTTCCCACAATCCTTTTCTCTCTTAAAGCTATAGATCTCTATTTCCCCTCTTGAACTAATACATAGAAAAGCTTATCTTTAACTAAATATATGTCTCCAGAGCATCAAAGATGCTCTGGAGGCATGACACTAAGCCAATCTACTTCTTTTCCATGAACAGAAGTCCAATTATCTTTTTCTTCATATCAGATTTAGCAAAGCAGATTTGCTTCAATCAAAATGGTTCAATATCAAGGTTTTTGTACTAGGGATTCAGAGATCATTCAGGCCTGTCAACAAATCAGCTTCACAATAATGGAAAAAATATACCTTAAGAACAAAATGTGATCAGATAGAAATGTTATGCGACATAGCAGTGTTCTTATATACAATATTTGGTACTGTGGTGATTGGAGCGCAGGGTACAGCACCTGGCAGAGATGTGGAATTCATGTTTGTATTGTTAAAGAAGCAGGAGATGAGGCTTTGTTTCAACACAGGCCATGCTTATTTCCACACTGGCTGGAAGTCTTGTTCTTCATCACTCTTCAACGACATTGAAGGCAAATGGCAACTGTGCACCAGCTATCACAGAGTGGTTTATTTCAAATAGAACCAAACTTCCCTTGGTTGGTTCAATTAAATTAAAGTATTTGGGGGGGGGGGATGACAACAAGGTGATTCAATTCCCATGTGAAGCATAGCAAACCACTCTTGATTAGCTATGGTTTGCTTGGTTTGTTAGACTATGCGGCACCCCGTGCGTTCACTGCAGGCAAGGCGATCCATTACATATGTTTATGTATCAAGGGATTATAAATAAGCCTGTTTATTTATTTTCTTTGAATATCATTTGTAACTTTGTCAGTAGCGTGTGTATGTAGCCTGTTTGACTGTCTGGAGGCTCCCCATAGCAAAGCACAGCACCCTCACTTCCTAATCCCTTAATTATGTGTGAAATAGTTCTCAATTGCTCAGATAGCGGTGCTTGACTCCCTTTTAAGATAGATCCCCTTTTGCTGTAACCATTGTCCCTCCGGCCTGCCTGTTTTCCCCTGTAGCTCTAAACAAAGAATGTTGTCTGACATGATGCTGCTTTTAAAAGAACAGGTTGATCTTTATTATTTACAGCTTTAGTTGGAATAATTCTTCAGGTAAGTTTTCCTTTTAAAACAAGCAATGTTTTATTCAGTTAACTATTAACCCTTTCCTTGTCTCTCCTCTTTACTACTCTGAGAGTTGCCTGTCTACCACCTAGAACAGTAACTTCTCTCCCTGATCTACAAGTCTTAGGCCTTGTCCCCATGCAATTGAAAGTCTGCTGGAACTCTTCTTTTGCCTCTGAGCGCCCCCATTCCAGGCTTTACAAGGCGCTTAGGGAGCTTAGGAAAGTGAGACACCCGCGATAAAATACATGCACTTTAAAGAAGAGTTCCAGCGCTCTTTCGGCGATTCGCGGGTTTTGCTCGCTATATCTGCCTTGAGGATGCTCCGTGGCAAAAGGGGCGGGGATTGCTTGCCTGCACACACAGCCAAAAAGCATTCACACATCTGAGAAATGCAGCAGGTTCGCTTCCTTTCCTTTGTAAAAAGAGCCAGAATTGCTCAGAATTGCAACATTGTTATCAGTGATCTGTGAAAGCCTTAAAAGAGAATGAGCGAAGGATCGCGCTGCCGAAACCTGCAGCCGCTGACTTTGCAGGGACGGAAAGCCTTTTCTAACAGAGAACTGAGTGAAAGTAAGTGCTGAAAGGGAATGAATGAGCGATCATCTGCCTTTGCTAGGGCCGGGAAGCTGTTTCAGGAGACGGGATCTGGCTATTTTTCCTTTTAACAAGAGAGGGGGCGGGGGGGAAGATGCGGGGAAAGGAAACAGGCTTCCATGGGGACAGAAAGTCCGTTTAGATCGCGGCTACCATGGGGACGCTTATTCCGGAAGTGGAGGGGACTTTTAAAGTCAGCTATAACAGAGTGACAGCAGAGGAAGCCGAGAGGGGCTAATAAGTCTTTTGGGGATTGGGCCTTAATCTCCTCACGATGTCAAAGGCTTTCACACCCATTGCCCACCCCTCTCAGATCAAAGACAGAACCATGTAGATCCCTGGCAGCTGTTGGGCTTACCTCTTTACACCTTTCGCTGGCGAGCTTCTCGCTCTCTGATTGGCCAACAAGAGCTCCTGACTCACCACCACCTCCCTCTCATTGAGCTAAGTGAGCCCCGCCCCCTTGCTTACCTGCAACTGTTACCTTTACAGTTCCAATCCGTTTGTTATGTGTAGACTGTTTCTCTGGTATAATACACTTTAAACTCTTATCTTAACAACAAAACTCTCTTTCCACATTCAACAGTAATTAGTGGGCATCACAGACCACCCTTTGGTTTGGGTTCGATTCAAACTGGTTTTTTTCAAACAGTAAGGTGGTTTGGCTCACATTCAAACCATTCACACAATTCAGTTTGCTGCAAACTGCAAACTAACCAAACCAGTTTGAAACATTCCTCATGCATCAAATCTGTACTTCTTAAAAAAAAAAATTGGTTTCATTTTGTTTTTTTGAGAGCAGGTGTTGAGCCCAAATTGTGAAACTTGCTTGTGGCTGGTATCTGCCTCCATACATGAGGCCAAATGTTATAGCAAACATTTCAGACATCTGCATTCTTGAAAATATGTAAGCTGCAAATGAGAAATACAAGGCAAAATCTCTCAAAAAACAATTTCATGGAATTTATTGTAATATGAGCAGGTGGCAGCAGTGACATGAGATGACTTTAGAAAAACCAGATGTTTCTAAATTCCCCTTAGTAAAATTGAGGCCTTACCTATGTTCACCCAATATTACAAGTAATCACAATAATAACACCCCAATGAGTTGCACACTGATTGAGGAAGTCCTTAACACAGCAGTGAGTGGGAGCAACTTCCTTCTTTGCTTTCAAAAGCAGCTGTCTCTGTAGTAATGTCCTTTTTCCCTCTACTAAGCTGAAAAAAAGGTCCATTTACCAGTGATATTTCCAATAGTAGCAGATAGCTAGGGGGTTCTATTTTGTTTGTTTAAGGAGATTTTAATACTTCCTTTTACCTGAGCTACAGGGTTAGGGTGAGGGTACACTGCACTCTCACAAAGTACACCAAGGATTGTCGCTATCCGGCTTAGCAACCTGAATCCTTGGCTCTGGGAAACCTGGGGGAGGTAGTTTCTGACTACCTCGATCGTGGCTGCAGTCCTGAGACCACAGCGATACGTGGTTACAACCCAATGGGCTGCAACGATCGTGGTACCAGTAGACTGGTACGATCACCGGGTGTTACGACAGTATTCCCTTATAAGCCACCGGCATGCCTATAAGGGATCACCATGTGCTCTTATGGTGATTTAAAGACAGAGAGCACAGGAGAAAGAAGTTAGGCGGGAGACAAGATGGGCTGGAAAAGAGAGAGTTTATTACTCTGCAAAGCTTTTTATATCCCCCACCAGAAGGCGGGGAAGGAAATGACCTCAAGAGGAAATCCCAGGAGGTGATAGGTCGAGTTGTGTCAGCTGAGCAGGGCAGAAGTCCTTCAGATGTCATATCCCATGGTGGTAGGCGGGGAGGATCCTCAAACAGGAAGAGAAGGCGGATCCCATGCAGTCAGGTAGCCATTCTGCCTTTAGGCAAAATTTCTAGCACCCTGCTGTGCTGGGTGTGTACTGCAAACTAGGAGAGCAGGAAGATTCTTTTTACTCTGAGGCTTGAGAAGCTGGTGGGGAAAACCTGGGCAAATTTACAATTCCTACAAAGGATAATCCACAGTACATTGAATCAATCAATCAATCAAATCTATCAAATCTATCATCTTTTTTGATGCAGCTTTTAATGGGACAAAGGAGGAATGCAACTTGCTATGACTTATTGAAAGCAGAATTTAATGAGTTACTGGAAATATGTTTGAGATCAATTTTTAGTACAGTGGGATATTTAACAGACACACAGGAGGCTTAGCAGTGAGCAATCAGCTAGCCCGCATCACTGGCTACAAGTTATATACATGCCATTGAAAGAGAAGGCATTAGTTAAAACCTCAATTTTACAAATATACATTTGTCAGAAGTAATGCATGAATGTTCACTCACTAGGCCTTCTGGGAGCACTTGTAGTCTTCCACTCCAGAAGGCCTAGGATGGGGTGGGGGGCTGGATGGGGAAAGGGAAGGAGGTTGAAGTGTGATCTGTAGGCAAACCAGACAGAGGATGGCCATGGAAAGTGGATAGATCAGAGCGTCCTGAGGCCAGGGGATCAAACAAATGAACCATTTGTCAAGCATCCACCCTCCCCCAATTCTGTTCATTTTGTGACTGAACACCAAACCTATCAAGAGGTTTGGTCCAAAAACAAATGCCACAAGCACCCTCCTGTTTCGATATCAACTACATTAGTGTAGAATTAGTTAGGCCATTCCCAATCTAGTACTGTACAATAAAGGCTGTATATTGAAGTTGTCATATAGCTGGCTAGAAAAAAAAATCAAACTCTTCCATGGTTTTTAAAAAATTCATTGAGATATGACAAGATATTTTGGCACCAAAAATATTTTTAAACTGTTTGATTTTTTTTAAAAAAACAACACCCTCAAAATAGGTAATCATCACTCTCATCTTAACAATATTAAACAAACAAAAATAATGATTAAGCATTACCTTTAAAAATACAAAGAGGAACAATTCAGTTTAATGAGAAAGGCATTTTCAAATCACAAGCTATAGGTAGTTTTAAAATTAAAATTCAGCATTTTCAGTTGTGATTAGAGAGAATGAAGTCATTTAAGCTTTTTAAATCAAACAGTACATATGTTTCAAGTATTTTATACTGAGTATTTGGGAGTAGATAGGTCATCAACATACTTTCATAATGTTTGGTTTAGGGTCCATTTCTTTGAAAAGCGTCCACAAAATTTTTAAGACATGAGGAAGCCTGTAAGTTCTGACTGTTGCCTTGTAAGATTAATTAAGGCCCCTTCTGCACTTACCTTTGATCTAGAAAATACAACCTCTTAGTTTGGATCCTGGACCTCCTCATCTACACATTTATATGGATCAAGAAGGTCCAGCTCCCACAGCAGTGTTCAATCAGAACGCCTTCATATTCCAGGACTACCAGGGGATGCTTTTCAGTGATGCCAAAGCACACTACCAAAAAACACCCCTTCAGACCACGATGCTAAGAGCTGCAAAGCTTGCATGAGGTTCACAGGCATGGAGATGCGTGGGCTGGTTCAGCACTGGAGACAGCATTCATGTGATCCATGCCTCCATGTGATCTGGATCAGTATTCCTGTTTTTTTCCATATCTGGATTTAGACCAAGCAAGTGCAGAAAGGGCCTAATTCTAAACAAAAATCCACATGGTCTGCATGGGGTGACCTCATACCACTGGCACCAGGCCCACTGCCAAGGGCAGAATCTGTTCCAGGAATCACTCTATCTGCAGAACAAGGAAACCTGTTTTACAAATATGGAGGTCAGCTGCTGCCATGTAGAAAAACAGGCCATTTCTGGGATCATTTTTTGAACCTGGCAAAATGTTTCTGTTGTGCAATTTTGATGCTGGGGAACATCAAAGCTCAAAGTTAATGTCAAAGTTAAACGGGGCTGTTGGTTCAGATGAACAAGAAGCACTCCTGAAAAAGAAAAAGCATGCTGGTCTAGGAAGTTGTCTTTGTAGGAGTTTGGGAATGTTTTACATGTTTTTATCCAAGAAGCTATCTAAGGAAAAATCTGTAGGTCCTCATATCATAAAAATGATTTGATTGTAGAGCACACTCTTTGCTTTTATTAGGTGAAAAAACTTGCCTTATTTACATTTTTTAAAAAAAGAGACATTCAAGTTATTATTTGACCCTTTTATAGGAAAATCCACAAAATCAAAGCCAGAACTCCTCTGCGAGACAAAAATGTGATAGCTGTATTTTCTAGCTTTTCAGCAGATGCTCACAATCTGTAGCCAATCATTATATGAAGGACACGCTACGCCTCTCTAAAGGGGTAAGACAGCATCTGTGCTTAATAGAGCCCCAGGTTGTATGGCTGGGCCTTTGACCAAATATTGCAGTAAACAGTTTCTGATGGGCATAAACTGGTCTAGGCACTTTGGTTGAATTGTCAAAACCTCTTGTTTCTTAAGAGCGAAGATAGCAATTTTCTACAGAATTGTTTCTCTCTCCCCCCAGTGAGGTTCATTTGCCACACTCCATTTTGTACTCCTTGAGCACCAGGCAAAGAGAAACAGAAAAAAGATATTTCTAGAGGAAACTCCACTGCTTTCCCCATAGCTGTGATAAAACATTTTTGGCACACTCAGTTTCTATAATCATTGCTTTCTTTTTCAAACAGAGAGCTAATGCATTCTGTTGCTTTCTCAAACGCTTGCAGCATTCATGCATATCATCTCGTCTTTTACTGCTGGCAAAGTTTTCTCAACATATGCAGTTGGGCTATTTTATGATATTCTGGCGAGCACATGTGTTGTCCAAATGCATCACATCTGTGCTTTTTGTCTTTAATGGTCACTTATGCAAGGTCTGGGTATGCCGATTCGATTGTTAGGGGTTTTATCAGTCTGAATAGCTTTGAGGATTCAACTTTGCAGAGCAGGCTTTGCTGGAGTGGTTTCTAAACAGAACTTGCAGCTCAGCCGGATGCCAGTGTCACTTTCCTACTGCTTCGTGGAGGGGGAACCTACCATGCTGTGCCAACTTGGCTCATCCCCCAAGGCATGATGATTTGTTTTTCAAGTGTTTTTACTGCTGAATGTCATACACGACAGAACTGCATCACAACATCAATATTGAAACTCATGACCCATCTGTAATGTGATGAGTGCTTCATCTGTCTCTGTTTCTATTGCTAGTTCAGAAGCCTCAACTAATTTAGCGTCAGGTCTTTTGCCAGTCTCTGGCTGCATATGCACCATAAAGGCTTGTTTGATTCTGCTGGCACTTGCAAAATACTGTGTAACAACCTTGACCTTTCTCCAGAATATGTAGGAGTGACAAATATGTTTCTCCTCTACTGAGTTGCATTCATACTGCGTTACTCTCACTTGTCTTGCTTCCCCCTCTCTCCCAACATTTTTCAAAATTGCCTTTTTATTTGCCTTTGGTTTGCTCCCTTACTTCTGTTTAATGTTATTCTCAATAATCCATGATAGATGCTTGTTATTTTGGGATGGTTGGAAGGCAGCAATATCCCTCCTTCCATAGTCAGCCAGTTGGCTGCATTATTTTCCTTCTGTTATTGGTTTGCTGGAAACTAGCAACCATTTTATCCTTCACTACTGTAATTAGTATCTAATGGTTTGGTACTAATAATCATACGCTGCTAGTCTTCTCTGGAGTTTGATACTGGTGTTAATTGTGTTAATGCATCATTCACTGTTGGGTTCTGATTTGTGTCCAGTTTTTTTTTTTTTAATAGAATGCATTCACATTGATTTTTTTTTTCTTGCCCATGAACATAAAAATAGGGGGAAAAAAGCTGCCAGTAATGGTAATGTTATGCTTTTAACACATTAATTTGGCAGTCTAGATTTTTGTTAGGACTCGAAGCCAAATTAGCTATTTTTATCCATTGTCCCCAATAGTGATGATCTTCATCATAAAAGTATTTCATTGGAAATGGACTGATTTGTGTATTTTACAGTGTCCCTTAAATATTCTAAAATTCTTTTTAGAGAATAACAAGAGGATCTTGTTCCTTAGTCTCAGGGTACTCACTACAGACGCGTGTGTGTAGAGCTTCATCTGTAGTAGGAATGGCCAATTTGCACATGCCACTGTATATATAATATGCTGATGTAGAATATGTTGTGATGCACTATTGTAGATATAAATTGATACAAATCCCTAATTTTTTTTTTGAGGGGGTATCCTCGTAGATTTTGCATGTCTGTGTGTTTGTGGTGCTCCAAAACTAAAAGTACCACGTTAGCAAAACTTTATATAGGTTTATTTACCAGATTACACCTGATTAGAGTCATATAAACAACATCCATTCTCCCTGAGGACCATGCATGTTGTTTGCTGGTATCAAGGGGTTCACATGCCACTACAAGCCACTGAAGACCCTTTGCGGCATACGGCGGCCACGTGATCATTAAGCCTGGACCACTCCCAGGTGCAGAATCCATTTCTGGAAACCCTGGGTCATGCAGATAGCTTGCAGCAGCAGAAATAACTGGACCCATTCCAAATCCTGAATTCCAAACCCTTGTTCACATGCTAATGTGGTTCAAGGATGCCCCACCCCCATTAGTCCAACTCTGTCTGCGCAAGATGGAGCCAAATGCAGATTAAGAGACCCTTAATCCTAATCTATTGTAGACCCATTTAATAAGGGCTACAGTTGGACTAAGGGCCTTGTTCTGGATCATAGAGGCATGCAGATGACACATCTCCTTGATCTGGAACTACTGGGGGCTGCTGTTCAGTGGTGCACTATAGCATACAAAAAAACACACACATACACACACACACACACCAAGCCATGAGGCTAGGAATCAAAGTTCTTAGCCATGAAGGGTGGATAACTGAAAACCTCATGTGAGCTTTGCAGCCAAGTTGGATCAGTGCCATCAGTGCAAATTGCATTGATCTGGCCCACACCTTCACATGATCTAGATCAGTAGGTCAGGTTATTGAACCAGATCAAAATGAGATAAATACAGAAAGGGTCTTACGCTGATCATTGTCAAGATCTACACTTAATTTGGTGTTTCTATACTTGCAATGGAATTGAAGGGTAGTAGAAAGGACACTGAGTTGTCCCCCTCCCCCATTTCTCAGGATGAACACCTCTGACACTGTGGATGGTTTCCAATCCCTGCACCCTTTGGGCTTCTTCATGGTATCATAAACACATCTTGAGAGTTGTGTCATAATTATATAGTATCTCTAATTCAAAGAGGCAGGATGTCTCTTCATACATGTTTCTGGGATTATAAACTGGAGAATTCTATAATATTCATGACCTTATTTTATATTCCATGGACATCTTGCTGGCCACAGAATGCTGATCATTATAGGCTTAACATAGCAAGGCTGCACTTGTATTATTTCACAGAAAGCTATAGAGATAGTTTGATTTAAGTGTTATGGGCTAACAATTTTTGTTATGGGCTATTATATTATAATTCAAACACCACTGACCTCAAGAAATAGCTTTGCCCTCTGTTTTACTCATGAATGTTTAGCATTTCAATATGTGTAATTTCTGGTCATAATTTTACAATGACAATCCATATTCTTCTATTGTCAATAATAACAACATCAATTTAAACTTCCAACCTTGAAGTCTTGACTCCCTAAATGAATAACATATTTTGCTTTCAGCTATTTAGTTCTTCATGGTTCTATTTTAAATATTTCTGTTTTTAAATGCTGTTACCCACCCTAGGACCTTAGGGTATAGGGCAGGATAGAAATGTAAATATAAATAAAATAAATAAATAAATGTCAGATAACTTTTTGTTAATTTTATCTCATTGCCGTTGCCACTGAGCAAACTACAGTGAATAACCCTTGATTTGCTTGGTTTGTTATCACATCCCTTCGTTCAGGTTTGGTTTGAACTGGGTTTTCAAACAGCAAGGTGGTTTGATTTGCAGTTGCACTTTGCGAATACCCCAGTTTTCAGTGAATCATGAACTGACTGAACTGGTTTAGCACATATCTATTTAGCAGAGGATCTTTTGGTACGCAACACATCTATTCTCCTAACATTCTTCCAGACACAGGCAATAGCATGTTATTCATGCACTAGATATAAGAAAGCAAATTACCCTAATATAACCAGCAGCAAAAGGAAGGTCATCTGAGGTTTAACTTAGCCTGGATTGCAAATTCTGTTATCTAATGCTCCTGATTAGGCTTATGGTTAGTAAGCATATTTTACTTACTAAGTTAATTGGAGGAAGCAAATATGGCTTAACTTCTGTCATCCTGAGTCAGTGTTCTCTTTTGGATGTTAAAATGTAAACTAATCTATGTCATGAGGACCTATGAAGGCCATGCATTCATGAGGTCATGTCTTCGTAGGCATATGCCTACATTTGCAGTTGTGGTCCTTATTGAGAAAGTGCATATATGGAGGTATTTCTCTTACTTCTGCAAATGAAAGCGTAACAGCTGAAGGATTGCCCCTACTCTCACTTGCACAAGATAGGAAGACTAGAAACAATGGTATAAAGCTTCAAGGAAGTAAATACGGATTAGATATTAGGAAAAACTTCCTGACAGTGAGGGTGATCAGTCAGTGGAATAGGTTGCCACAGGAGGTAGTGAGCTCTCCTTCACAGGGTGTCTTCAAACAGAGGCTGGACCTACTTCTGTCTGGGATGGTTCAGGAAATTCTCCATTTAGTAGAGGGTTGGATTTGATGACCATAGAGATCCCTTCCAACTCTATGATCCTATTATTCTAAGACATGTCCATGGGCATCTTAACTAGTAAATGGAATTGTGGCCATAGAGAGTGACTGTAAACTAAAAATGTATTCTAACAGAACAAATGTACTGGATTTGGTAAACTATGGAAGTTCCCCTGCCCTCCAAAATTTGAAATTCATTAAAATGGGTGGAGAGTGGGAGATAGATATTTGGATGGAGGAATGAATGAATGAATTCTTGGCTTTGGGGAGTCTAGAATCATAGGTTTCTGCAAAGGAAAATATAGGACTGTCCATTTTGACTTTTGGCTGATAAGTAATGAATAAAATAAATGAAATGATATCTTTATAGTATAAAGCTCAGTACCTTCATCCTCTAATCCCTGACACTATTTTAAGTAGTTGTCTTACTGACTATGCCATTCTCCCTTTGTGATAGTTTTATAACTCCATTCATAAGATTATTCTGATCTGGAATGTCCCATACCATATTACTGAAGTCTGTAATTCTTGTGAAAGTACAGTATTGTCGTGCTTTCAATTTATCCTTTATTTCTTTTCTTTTCTTTCTTTTAAAATCATGGTTAATCCTGTCCAAGATTCTTCCCAACTTGTATCTTCTAACACTTCTGATTTTCATTGTGCTCCTCTATATCTCCTCCCTAATGAAAGGGTCTTCTTGATGATGGAGTGTTTCTGATCTTAAAGTAATGAAGAAAAACCTGTAGAAATGTTCAGTGAAGTGTGAGTTATGTCCAATAAGCCACAAAATGCTGACTGTAGAAAAATGATAGCAATTAACCTTTAGCAAGAATAGTTCATGGTAGGGAATCAAGGTCAGGAATTAAAATTGAGGATTTTCTTCACAGTTTATACATAGTCACCTTCACTGTATTTTTGGAAGTCCCGATAGGAAAGGAATTGGTAAGTCAGTAACTGCTGGGGTTTTTTTCATAGCATCCTCTTTTTCCTCTTTCATATGACTTGATTCACATCTACATATTTATCTAGCATATATTTGTTTACATACCTACTGGTAAACAGACTCTTTGGGTTGGCATTTTTTTAATTTTCAGAGCCATATGGTTGATTTTGTGGTGGAGGCACATTTCATTTTCAGTGGGCAAATGCTATTGCAGATCTATAAAGAATATTTTATAGAAAGATGCTGGATTGTTCAACTTTGGGGAATGTTTGTATATCTTTAAACAAACCATCTTCGCTCACTGATAATGTCTTTATAAGATACCTAAAGAGCAAGGAGGGAGAAAAAAGTGTCTCTTAGAACAAAGTTCTGAATAATTGTATCCAAGTGGCCCATCAAACATTTTAGGCTACATGTTATGCTGCTAATATATGTGTGGAAAATTAAACTGGTTGTGTGTAGGGATGTACAAAAATATTTGAAACATTCAAAATTCAAATTTGAACATTTGAATTCAAATTGAATATCTATACATGTGTTTTTTAACATGTGTATGGATTATTCGGACATTCGTATGTGTACAGATACAAACACATTACCTATGTATCTGTATGCATTTGTACAGATACGTATGGGACAAAAATGGGATGCATACAGGATAAAAACAGGATGCATACAGATGCACACAGATGCGCATGGACACAAACGAATGTCAACATTTGTATCTTCAAATACGAATTGAATATTAATACAAATAGATATGGATGTATTCAAATTGAATTGAATGGGAGTACTGAAAATTGCATTTGTGCACACCCCTAGTCATGTGAATCGTAAAAGATTACTCTGTTATGTATGATCCTATGAGATATGACACCATGATATGTTGCTCCATATAATGGGAAGTTGCTTATTCCCAATATACCCTGAAATATGAATTCATTATGGGATGCTGAAAGGCACTGGGACATGACTAGACAGAATCCAGTTTGGCACCTTGGAACCCATATTGGAGAAACTCTGCTTTTACTACTATTAATTTTTATTCTAGCTCACCTCCTCCCTGCCTACAAGGAAGACCTCTTTGCACTGAAGCAGTCAAGGAAGGCCAGTACTCTTCCAACAGGTCTGGCTTGATGAAAACAATGTCGGATCCTAGTATCTAGTATAAACCGGTACATTTCTGTCCAAAATCCAGTAGGATATTACGTACTACCTGATGGCTATTACATCATCCCAGCCAGGCCTTTCTGTAAGCACAGTATACATCTGGAGGAAACACATCAGAAATGTTGGTCAAAATTGATTTGGTTTGGAATGAACCTTGATTGAACTGAATATTCTGGATGCCACTCCATTGTCTTACTCTGACCCAGTTTAGCAAGGGGTGCAGTTCCTGGCTCCAAACTCAATCAACCTTTGGAGCAACATAGGGCATGGGAGCGGGATGGGGGGGGATTAGGGCTAACACAAGGTGGCTTGTACAGGTGAAGACGCAGTAATGTGCAACAGACGTGGCACTGACTGATGCATGATTTTGCCAGGAAAGTGGGATCATTTCAGCTAGGTAAGGTTTGTTTAGGAGCTATTTCAGCTGGAGACAGAGCATAAGAAACGATAACACTGTACTCATCCAGCCCAATGTGAGAGGAAGGGGTAGGATCATGTAGACCCTGACCATTCATAATGCATTGTGCAAACATAGCTGTTGATTGTAATAAAAGAGTTAAACTGCAGGTCCATTTCTGTTTAATGAATATCTGAAAGGTTAGCTCTGAGTTTATAATTTATAGGCCACTGTTATTTATTCCAGTCAAATGCCAACGACAGGAAGGGCAACAAATCAAAGTTAATTTGTAATTGAAAATGACTATTACTAAAAGTGGTCTCACTTTAAAGAATCTTGACATGTTTGAAGATAAATTGTTTTGAACAGCTTTGTTATTTAAGGGTTTTTTTTAGCATAAAAAGAGAAAGATTAGACTTCTGAAGACTGATCTTGAACATCAGCTATTTGGCAACCTTTCAGTGCTTGGGGAGTGAGATCAGTTCAAAATGCTAGTTAAAATTCTTCTTTTTTAAAATAAATTACTTACTAAAACTCCAACGGGTCTTTAAAGAAAGCATTAAATGTTGCAATTACAATAACTTGAGTGAAAGGTGAAATCTGATTTGTTTTTGCACTCTGTATCTTATATTCTGAACACCATTTCTTAATGTTATTGCTTTATAAAATCGCAGGGTCATAGCCTTGCTGTAAAATACATGAGCACAGACTAGCAATTAGAACAATGATGCACATATATTACACACACACACACACACACACACACACAGAGATAGAGAGATAGAGAGAGAGATAGGATTGTTTCTTTCTTTCCTCCCCCACCAAAGCAGATGGGATTACCTCAAATATAACAAGATAAAAATCATGATAGCTAAAATGACTTTAGATTTTAATTGAAGTCTTATGGTTTTTGTTGAATTTTACCACCTCTTTCTGTTATGAGTTCATTGTGTGGAAAGTAAATTTGAAACCTCTTCTCATTTTCAGCTTTAAGAAAATGTATTACAATTAATTTTGAAACCTATACATTGCAGATGCATTTTTATATTTGTATTAGATGACACCTACTGCAAACCTTTGTGAATCTGAGGACTAAAATTCTAGATTTAATTCATGTTTCTTTTTCCATGATGGAGGACCCAGTATCACACCTTCTGCCCATGCATTTCCATTTGTAGCACTAGTTGTGCCTTGTGGTAATTATCTTGCCCCATTATCAGGCACACAAAAAATACTTAAATTCAGGGCTTTTCTGACAGATTGCTGTGTTGATTTTTGCTATTGATTTATTCAAGCCCTGGATTTAAAGTTCCAACAATAATATTAATAACTAAACCTGATCACTATAATCAATCAAAATGGAGCAAGGAAGCACCAAGTGGTGCAGGAGTGGTGCTATTTTAAAGGTCCAACCAGATGCTATGGATGACTTTGGAGTTCTTACCTGGGTTCAGAGGAGTCCATTTTTCTGCCCGTCAGTCCACTGTTTTATCTGACAGATTTTATCATTGTGAAAGTGAATCCATCCAGGCTATGAGACTAACAGCAGTTGCCTTGGAAAGATTATTCCCTTAGGGCGTGTCTCCATGGTCTTTTTTTGTTTCTCTCTTGCATCAGATTTTAAAAATGCAGATTGTAATTCAAAATAAAGCATCCCCATGTGGTTTCAGGCAACACGGATTTAAAACATACTTTCCTGTCCCCATGCAAGCTACTTTTTGTGAGCCCGCAACTTCCCCCACCCACCCACTGTAGCGACGACAGGCAAAAACCTCAGTTGAACCTCCACAACACAACAAAGATCATCCCTTTACTTCGCTGCAAAGAGTTAAAAGCATAACTGAATGTAGCTCAACTCCCTGCAGCTGCCTGTGCACAGAAGCTATCCAGCAAAAAATTTATTTCACATTATTGGGAGGGGGAAATTCTGTGCTTGCTATCAGGGGAAAGTGATGCTAATTATCTTAACAAATGAGGGGAAAACATCTATTTTAAGAAGAAAGAGATCCGTGCTCTGTTTGTGTGCTTAAACAGAGCAATTTGCTTTTAGTTATGCTTGTAAACTTGTTAAAAGCATTGGTTATGCTTTTAACTCTTGGCAGGCTGGCTGGCTGACAGGCTGCAGGGAGCAATTTGCTTTTAGTTATTTGGTTATGCTTTTAACTCTTGGTAGCCAAGGAAAGGATTGTTTTCACACACACACACATGTAAAGAGTGAGAAAGATTAATGTGGCCGGAAAGACATTTTAAAGAAATCTGTGTGCATCTCCATGTTCCCAGGATAATCTGCAGTTTCCCCCAACATCAGATCTAGTACTGTTTGAAAGGGGGGGGGGTTCTGCCATGGATTTTCCTCCTTTGTTCCTGATGTAGCCCGGAGTAAAGCTGTGCATGGAGATGCTCCAAGGTAAAACAAGCTTAAATCCAGAGTATTTTCTGCATGTAGACACGCACTTAGAGAGGAATTATAAAGTAGCACCATGTTATGGCTGCATTTATGCAACTCCATCACTTGCATCAAATATCAGGTACTGTTTCAAACAAGCAGAGCAGCATTTACTTGTATACTTTTTTAAAAGGCACTGCACTGCAAACTGTACCCAATGTTCGATTTGACATAAAACACTTTCTTGAAAACCTAGGAAATATTCCGTTCAAAAACAAGCACTGCAAACACTCCCTGTTTGCTACAAACACAGTTCAAGAAAAAAACACAAACCAGTTCAGGACATCTCTATTTTCTATAGCTTTAAGTTTTGGACTTATTCTCAAAACATAGATCCCTAAAAATACAATCAAAGTAATTTCTGCTACAGTACCGCTACTGCTTTATTTTCTAATGCTCTCTTTCATCCCAAGACAATTTTCAAGTGTAATTCTGTTAACAAAAAAGTTGGGATCGATATAGTCTCACTTTTGCAAATAAGGTGTCTTCTGCTATCAGATTTATGGCATGTAAATTAAAATAATTGGGACACGTTTTCAGCAGATTGTTAGGCAATACATGACCTCAAAATACAAGTCTAAATAGATTTGATTAACTAGTGAAAAACCTTGGCAAATTTATAGATACAGTTGGGGGCTACATATTCCTAAAGATGTGTTAGAAACTTGTTCCAGTTACTTCAACAAACTGCATGAGTGGAACTATGTATCAATGATTTAATTCAGTGGCTCAAAGTCTTAAAATATTACCTTAACTGGGAATTACATTATTAGAAAGAATCATGAGGCTGAAAATGAATATCCTCCCAAGATTGGTTTAAATACTGATCAATGGCAGAAGATAGTAAGAGATTTTTTTGCAAAAAATGAGAAAATTTTAAGTGTTGCTTCAACATTGGTGGGAAAAGCAAAAGAGAAATCCATAACAATTCCCAATGTAGCTTATGTTAAATGTTAGTGCCCATCAGGCAAATTCAGGAGTCACATAGATCATTTTAAAACAATACCACGCAAAGGTTCCACTAGCAATATATGCATAATGTGGAGGCATAGAAGAAAGAGATTTACATTAAAAAGGAATACATCCTTTAAAAAAAACTGTGACCATAGGCCATAACAAGGTCACACTATTTTTTTTAAAGTGCACATCAGTTAAATTAAAAATATATAATATGCCCTGTCCATAATTGTCCATATTATGAATTTTAAAATATAAAAAAGGAAAAAAAACTATTGATAAATTATATGTATCAAATATTCTGACCTAGGACCCTTAAAAATGTGCTTTAAACTGTATTCAAGGCATGATAAAACATAATATTCAACATCTTCAGTTCTCTCGGCTGAATGAACAAAGGTGTTGTGCTGTTGGGATTTTTTGGAATCTGCCTTCCAGCAAGGCTGAAGGCATGACTTGGAAATGCAGAACAGTAAAAGCCTGCTCTAAGGAGGGGTGAAACAAATTATGTAAGTTATGCTGAAGAATTCTGCTTTTCTTAAATGAGGGAAAACATGCAGTGTAGAGTTCGAACAATAGACAGGCTCACGAGGGTTGAACTGGGTGATTCTGCTGATTTGAACTTGAACCCAACTCGCCACTAGTCCATTCAAGGGACGTAGTTTGAACTTGAACCAACGCTGGGGAAGGAGGAGGGAGAGGTTCATCTTAACCAGTTGAAGCACCGGGTTTGATTCAAACCAGTTCTTTTTTTGCTACAATTACCCTTTAAAATGGGCCTTTTCCATTCATTTCTAAAGGTTTTATAAAAATGTTTGCGATTCAAATTCAAACTGAGTTAAGATTTACATTTGACATGAACATCATGTGGTTTGGATTCAATTTGAAATGAGATAAAGTGAACCATAATTTTAGAGTTTGTACATATTGTTACTGTTTCAGCATCCTGTAGAGCCTGGACCTTTCCATCATCCCACTTTGCTATGGTGTAGGGAAAGTAAAAGTTAACTCTCCAAATTACTTTCCAGCTTTTCTGCTTTTGATGAAAACATGGCTATGTTTCTTGTGAACAGTTGGATGCAAACCACTGAACTTTCATTGTACGTGCAGACTTCTGTTTCTGATTAATCCATGGATGGACAAAACATACCAGATACACTTGAATATTCTCCTATCTGCCTCTTTTGACACCTGTACGGGTTCCTGACTTTCCCCATGCCAAAATGGAACTCATCTTTATGCATATTTGCATGGACCCCTGACTTATCTTCCCCTGTCTGGGTAGTAGGGCTTTTTTTGCAGTCAACTTCAAGGATGGTGGCTGACATTTACACAGTGAGCGCTGGGATCACCCCAAACTTAATTGTGGCTTCTGAAGTGTGGACTGTCTGTCTGGGACTGCCCGCATTACTGTAGCAACGACCACAACAACTTCTGCTCTGTGCTGGATCGTTGCTACGGTGATTGTGACACGGTACATGACTGTGCAACCACAGCTGATATGTGGTAACTGGGAGTTTACTGAAAGCACCCTAACCACTCCCAGTAAAACAGTGGCACAGTTTTTACTGCCTCACAGCTAATGACAATCAGGATGGCCTCACACACTTCTGGGCCACTCTGGGATGGAGGCAGCACTGTGATGTGTGCAGATGCTCCATCCCAGAGCATGCAGGGCTGCCCTGTTCACCTCAGGGGGAACAGATCTGTAGTCTGACTTTCAATGTGCTGTGTACAGTGATATCCATTAGCTTCTTCCTATGCACAAATGATCACCTTGCCGTATATTTGGATTTATACTTCTGACATCCAGTGCCCAGATTTTCACCCAATGTGCAGAAGATCATCTAGCTTAGATTGCATACCAAATTTCCTCTGACTTTGAACACAGCCTTCAGGTCACATTTCCTGCCACTCTGTATGCAGGTACAGAGATCTCCCAGCATATGGGATTGTCCTGTAGAAATGCCCAGATAAAATGATTTGAGGGCAGTGGCCCACAGCATCCATTTCCCCTTGCTTAGTTATAGCACCACCACTGGCATCAAGGAAGGATCTATGTTTGGATAGAATTTTTTCCTTGCAATTTTCTGGCTTCATTTTGCCCATACTCACATGACATTAGCATAAAATGAATGTGACACTTTGAATACTTCATTGGGGGGTCACACAGAATGTCTCTGCTGACTGACCAATGTTGTGCTTCAATTTCCAATTGACATCTTTTTGATCATTTGGGTGCTTTATTTGGATCCCATGGAGTACTTCAGTGGATTGACAATAGTATGCTTAGCTGCCAAATTGTTGTGTGATTTTTCTGCCCCTTATATTTTGCAGGAACAACACATGAACTGCCAGTCCTGCTCAGATTCTTGCAGTCTGCCCTTTCCTTGGCTTTTGGTGTAAATCTGTGACTGAATAAGGCTGGGCTGCTTGTCAATTGGTCTAGGTGAGTGTGTATGTGTGTGCTTTTTGTATGAACCAACATCTCCCACTGCATCACTCATCAAAGCAAAACGAACCGCAGGAAAATTTATCTGAGTGGTCTTCCTTCCTCCTACCTTGGTTTGCTTACTGGGTTTTGAAGTAGCTGCTCACTTATGCCACACTAAAGCATTTCTGGCAAGGGGACAAATAGAAGAGTGCATATTCTATCACTGAGAGTATCTGAAGTCTTTAAAGAGCCCAGCACCTTTCAGACTCCCATCGTGTTTTCTATCTGATAATAACTTGTTCCAAGTTGAATTACCATGGTTGGCTGCACCCTATCACACCTTTGGATTAGGAAAGTGGAGCTTAGAAGTATTTGTGAAGTACTTCTTGATTATTCACAAGTTAGCTCCTGATTGAAGTAGTCTGCAGCAAAATGCCAAGTTCACCCCTGCGTGTAGCAAAAGCTCTGAACCATGCATCAGGAAATTGACCTTCAGAGATTATTATGACCTTCAAACTGTTGCCACATCACTGAAATGAGTTTTGTGTGGAATTTGATGATAAGCCTCTGGATTACTGGGTGATACTGTGTCAACACCTTTGATAGGCACTCACAGAAAGGCAGATATCTGAAGAAATGATTTCAAACACCAACACTCGAGGATTATTTCAGGGAGGGGAGGAATCAGAAGTGACTCAGTATAAACCTGTTTCCATTTCCGTATATGCCTTCTTACTTGCAGAACAGCATGCTGAAAATTATGATAATCAATTACTCTGTAAAACCCATAAGCTATTATAAATGCATGCATAGCATTGTGAAGCTTTTATTATTAAGAACATAAAATGACTGTTGAAGATTATCAGCCTATATTCCATCGGAAGCACTTTTTCTAAATGACAAATTACAGTGTTGTCATCCTTTGGCGATATTATTGTTATTTATCTAATTTAATGGGGAACTCTTATTCAAATGTCTTTTTTGCTACCGTTAAGGCTTAGGCCCTTTTCACACTATTTTGGCCTATGTAGGTCAGAACAGTGGTCATGAGATATACTGGAGTGGAATAGCAACAGGCTCCTCCAAGAACTGCCCATATTTGGTTGGCTCAGCCACCCCCGCATCCAAGGAGCCCTTGGAGGTAGTATCAAATGAAAATGTCCAGCCTTTATAATTTCCAGAAAAATCCTACTAGGCAGTGTGCCATTTCAGGTGCCATTTCTGGAAGGGCTTCTGGAAGCATTGCCAAAAAGAGTCATATTACGGGCCACAGGACATATCCTCCATAGCTTCGAATAGGGGCTCTGGCATGACTGTAGGGCCCTGGTCACACCTATATGGGATGTAGTAACCACTAGGCTGCACAGCCTTCCTCCCCTGGCTTCCTTTTCAGCCCTTCACTTTATTTATGAGGTCTTTTGCTGGTTCTAAAAGCCTCAAGATAAAGTGGTAGATATTTTCCTACTCCCATAGGCTTACATTGGACACTGGGCACTGTCCAAGGTACTTTCCTCTTTCTCACTCTGTACTGCTGCCGACCGGCATAATGGCATTACTCAGCCATGTGGACTTAAAGTACAGCTGTCCTTCTCTCCTGGCTGAAGATCTGTCCCTCCACCGACCAGAAGATGTTACATCACAAAGGACATCTGACCCCAGCCTTCCTCCAATCATCTCCTTAGATGTTGCCTCAATGTCATTTCCTCCATGCCCCTTTTGGCAGTACTTAAACCCTTGGCAAGATTAAACTTGGTTTTGATTTCCTCCTGATTCCTGCCTCCAGCCTCTTCATTCCCCCCCTTTTCTAGTCTAATTGGGTCAGCCTTAAACTCATGGCTGATCTCCGGAATTGTGCCGGCGAAGCCTCGGAACAACAAACAAAGCCAGTGTTAACAGATGATTTCCAGCAGAAATGCAGCAGCAAAGCACCGTCTAAACCCAACTGGCCTTTGTCCTTTTCCTTGAGCCAAGTCCTATTGAGTCATGTATCCGGGATGTGACAGCAGGACAGGATGTCTTATTCATAATTCAAACTGAGGTTGCACCAGCTCTGTTCACACCTAGATCATTATAACTTGCCTCAGCCCATCCTCACTTCGGGCTGCATCACTCACACCTTTTTCCAAAATCAATCTGAGTCTCCTCCATGGAACTCTTGGCTCTCCACCCCTTTTGCTGCATCAAATCTATCTCCTTTCTTATTGGATGCTGTTGTGTCATTCAAGGGAGGTGAGGGTGTGTGTTCATGGTTCTTTTTTAAGCCTGCTCCCCCACTTCCATGCCTACCCTTCCTTCTTAATGTACTTTTATTCTCCATGCAATTAATTTAAAAATAATAAATTTGCATAAAAATGCTAGATAGGGGAATCATACACATAAACTGAGGAGAGAAGGGGAGGTGCCTCATGAACTTCTCATGTGCTGCCTTGGACAAAAGGAAAGACTGGACTCCACCCACCACAGCACGGTTCAGCCTCCTTTGCCCACCCCCATTCCCCTGCTTACACTGAGGAAGAGAAGACAGCCTGGCATGCCAGGGTGGGCTGAGTCCTCTGGAAAAGAGGACTTCAGTTAAAATCATCTGACAGGGGTAGGCTGGCTTGGAAAATGAATAAAAATAATCTGAGTAATGCAACCAGAAGGTAATCTGAATGAATGAATGAATAAACTTTATTGATTAGTCGCTTGACCATATCAAGTATCAAGTATACAAAGATAAAACCATAGAAGAATAAAATCAGTATAAACAAGAGTAAAATCAGGTCTGTACATATGTTATAGTTACAAATCCTCGTCACCCTTACAAGGCACTCCATTAGTCTCAATGAAAAGTTTCCTGAGCCGGGCTGCCTTAAGCAAGTACAAAGCTACCTTATATGTTGCCTGAGCATTCTCTCCCTGCAGAAGGTAGTTCACTTTTTGCTCTGCATTCCAAAATGTCATATTTTGCAAAAGGGGATCCAGGCATGCTGTTCTTAATTGAGAGTACAAGGGGCAAGTAAACAAAATGTGTAAGAGGTTTTCAACCTCTGTTGCCCCACAGATGCACAGTCTATCTTGATAAGGTATCTGAAGGTATCTACCATACTTCATCATGCAGTCAGTCAATTCAAATCGTGCATAAGTGAATTGCTGTCTCAACGGATAGGGCATCTTATAAACCAGGTATTTTTCAATTTGGAAAATAGATTTTGTACGTGCCAACCATTTTAATGATTTTATGTTGCAGAGGTTTGCAATATCATTTTGGGCACTGATGTCCTTTACTCACTGCTTAAAGCGTTCTTTTGCTATCAAACTGGTATGCCCTAGTGTTTGCAGGGACAAACCACAGCGAGAAATTTCACTGTGTACTTTATGGACCCATGTATTGGTGTTCTCATTCCTATATTGTTCCTCCAAGCACATTCTTGATAACCTATTTCCCGGCAAAGAGACTAAGCGCATCCAAAAGTTAAATATTTTGATATTAACAGAAGGTAATCTGAAGTTGTCTTAAACTAAAGGTGTGACCAGGGCCTAGATTTCTTTTAAAAGGTCCATAGCTGAACTTAGGATAAGGCATCATTCTGATGCTATACACTGCCTTATCCTCTGTGACATTCCTCCACACTAGCATACAGGAGGCAGCCCCTTATTCAAGGATATATTCTATAACTGACATAAGTGCACAAAGATCCTCAGTTTTCTATCCTAGGAACGGATATGAAAAATGCCTGAAAACTGAGGATTTTCTATTTTTCTATGAAATCATGTAACTAAATAATCATTAACTTTCCTAGCAATATTCACGAACTGCACACAGTGCCTAAATCCAAACAGCTTAGAATCTAGCTCCATGGAAATCTCCCAGGTTTGCTTTCAAGAAAAATGTTGCCTCCTAGCATCTCAATATTTCTTCATGCCAGAATTGCACTTTCTTTGACAATATGCATAGTTTGGCAGTATTCTTGATCACAATAGCCCAAGAGAGCTTCTGGTTCCAACTTCATATTGTTTGAAGATATTTTTAATGGTAATGTTAATTGTCGAGCTCAGTTGCTGGAATGCTTGTTCTTAATGAAGAACAAAGCAATTAGGCATAAATGAAAAATGGACAAAAAAGCTGACATAAAGCTGGAAATTATATTGCTTGAGATTTCAAGCAGTTTAGGCTTTGTACTTAGTTGCCTGGTGACATTGTACTTAGTTGTATAGTTATCACTGGACATGAATAGAGAACTCTATGAAATTCAAAAGTTCAAAGTATAATGCTTTGGAGAACTAGTCTTATAGGGATCAACCCCTAAAATATGAAATGTCTTTTGTCTATGTGTTTAAAATATCAAAAGTTCAGATTTCCAAAACTGAGCATATGCGTGAGCATATTGACCTCATAACCTTTGCAGTAAATCCACATGACATGGACCAAGGGGAATGTTTAATGAGGCCACAGGGAGTTTCCCCTCAGCATAACCACTGCCTCCAGATAACTTCGGGTGTTTTTCCACTAGCACTAAGTACCCATTGAAGCCCCCATTAAGGACCCATTTGGCTCAGAGCCATTTCCACTACAGACCCCATTAGAGACACATATGTTTCCACCTCAGCTAGGGAAATCCGGATCATATGGGTCCTTCGGGACCTATAATCCAGATTTCCTGTAGACCCCATTCAAGGGGTCTACAGTGGGGTCTTCAGCCATCAAATCTGGATTATAGGGAGCCTGTTTCCACTACAATTGGGCAATTGGGTCTAGAGGAGGCTCGGGGGGGGGGGCGGCACCCATGGGAGGGGGGTTTCCCCAAACTCAAGACTTCGAAGTCCTTCCAAAGCCTTCGGAGATTAGCACAGGTTCTGAAGAAAAACCCCTTGTGAGAGCAATGCCGCTGTCAAAGGCTTCAGAGGATCTTCGAAGTTATTGGCAGATCACTCCAGAGATTCTACAGAGCTGCTTTGGAGAATCTTCAAGGATTCTTTGGAATGTCTATGGAGATTGCACCCCCTGTCCTCCAAAACACCTGGGGTGACAGGCAGACCCCTTGTGGGTAGATCAGGATTTGCACATGGGTGCTCCAGCATTTCCACAGCAGGCAGGCTAGCACCCATTGCTATTGGATGCTAGACCACCCGTGGAAACACATTGGGTACTTCCCTTAATCCAGATTTCTTCTTCTTAGATCCGGATTAAAGAAAGTACCCATTCCTTAGATTTAGATCTTCTTAGATCTGGATTAAAGGAGCTCAGTGTAAAAATACCCTTTGATGACTGTGGTCACAACCTCAATCAGCACAGATCTCTTAAAGAGTTGTTTATCTCCTAGTTCTTTTTCTTTTGCTTCAGGTAGCACTCTGGACTCTTCTGTGGTTTTATTTTAAATAAAACTCTTTCCTTTGAATAACAACTTGTCCTCAAAAGTTCTATTCCCATTACTCAATAGCCTGCTCCATTCTTAGAAAAGCTGTTTTGCCTTGGCAAACCACTGACTCCATATTAGGAATAATATCTATGAAAGGCATTATTCATGCAGGGACAGACAAATATATTTTGCTGTTTCTTGTTAACTACTTCCTGTCTCAGAAGAGAAACAAAATAGTAGTTGAGCGTAACATCAGCATCAATGCTGACTGAGGAAAGTAAGATACTTCAGGGCCGAGGTGTCAAATATTGCATCTTCTACAATATTACAGAACTTGTAGCAAGTGCAGTCAGCGAAAGGCATTAAAAAGTAATGAATAGAGTCACCGTTCAATAGTATCTGATGACTGCATGTTTGTCATCTCTATTTTAGGAAGTACAAAAGAAGTAGCATAACATACACCATGCTCTAATACCTTGTTACTGTTACCTTTTCCAGTACTTGTTGTCTGATGTGATATCTGAGTATGCAAAGTGCCTTCTCAAATGCTTCGCAAAATGTTCAGTGCTAGCACACAAATTATTCTACATTCATTTAATCGTCGGCATGCAAAAATGATATCAAACGGAAAGGTCAGATGAATGACAGAAAACCTGCAGCTCTTTTTCTTCCTTAGCTAGGCTTTTGGTAACTAGTTCTGCTTTTTAGGGGGTGACGGAAGGGTTGCTCTGGGTTGTTGTTTTTTAAACAGTGTTTGGATTTCATATTGTATTTCTTTGTTTCCTGTTAAGTGCTTGGGGATTCTGATGTAGAGCTAAAAAATAAATTAATGAATAAAAGGTGATTGTGATGGTGACAGTAATAATAATGGTGATATAGAAATAAAATTGAAATTATAATTTTCCGTGGCTGTTGCTTATACAATAAATATGCTCAGTAGCTAAATAGCAGGCACCTCCACGCAATTTTCAAAGCAGCGTGTGAGAGAGGGGAGAGAGGAGAACTATTTGCCCTCAATGCATTTTTTAAAATAAGGTCCTTCTGAAAATATTCTGTACTTACTGCATAAGCTAGCTGTATCATTACGCATATTTAAAAACATGCCAAAAACCAATGTATTAGAATCAGAGGTAGGTGGACCAACATGGTCCTCCTTACCCTCTCCTATCTGATTTTACTGCCATCAGGGAATACTATTGTATCCCCAGTGGTGATTTTTAACTTGCATGCCAAAGTTCTGAAGTTGCAGCTTTACATATTGTTTGCATTAAATAGGAAAGTGTTCAAAAAAGGAATTATAGCCTAATTTCTTATGGCCTAATTTTTCACACTGACTAATTTACACATCACTGGCACAACTTGTTGTTTATAGATATCAGGAAAGAATAATGGTTTTCCAGTGGTAAGTCAGCAGCCTGGAAAGCACAAGGTCACAAGTTTGATCACCCCTAACTCAGTGGCATTTAAGAACAACAACAAAGAGAACGTATTAAATTGAGTTAATCTATGAAAGTCGTAGCGTATGAAAGAAAAGGTTACTGTTTCCTAGGTTGTTCTTGTTTTGTTGTCAGAAGGTAGTATGCATTTGGATCATCTGTTCAAGAAAGCAGAATAGGGGAAATCAGGATTTCAGTTAATTTTACAGTTGTTTGGATTATAATATAGTAACAGATGGGTTACAATATGGATAATAAATCATCACTTTTTCCCCAATAAAATTTTATTGTTATAAACCTTTAATAAAAGATACCTTAAATCCCCCCACCAGATATTAACCATGTATACTCCAACCATAAAAACATTAACTTCCCACTTTTGTTTCCAGCCTCTCTCAAAGTCCAAAAGTTTCTTCATCTTGGATACTCTCCTGACATTATTCTTTGAACCCAGGTGTTACCAGTCTATTTTTGGGTGCCTGCATAAAGTCAATAAAGGATTTCCAGTTTTTGACAAAGTTATCCGCCATATTGTTTCAATAAATTTGTTAGTTTACCCATTTCTGCAAGTTCACACATTTTCACCAACCTGTCATCTATAGTAGGTATTTCATCACATTTCCATTTTGTTTCTGGCTGAAACCACCATATATTGAATTAAGTGATTTTTAAATTCTAAACTATCATCCAATATACCTAATAAGAACAGTTCTGGTTTAAATGAAATATTAGTCCTTAATACTCTTTGCATCACATTTGCTATTTTAGCTTTCTTTTTTAGCTTTTCTTACATGTTCACCACATATGAAAAAAGTACCTTCACATGTTTTGAATTTCCAATATCTATTAGACATACTTTGATAGATCTTAGATAGCTTATGAGGTATTAAATGCCATCTGTACATCATTTTATATGTGCTTTCTTTTAGAGTATAACATATAGTAAATTTCATCATTTTAGTTCATAATTTTCCCACTGCTCCATTTAAAATTACTTTTCAATATACTTCTTCTAAAGTTACCGTTTTCTTTGCTTATGGCATCCTCAGAATAATTCTGCATAAGGGTCAGTACACTTTTCTCCTAAGGGTCAGTACAATTGTCTCCATGCATGCTGTCGTAGATCTTTAACAAAAAGGTTTACTGTAAGGTAAATAAATATGGAATTATGGATAAAGCTCATGGTAAAAGAAAAGAAACATAGGGCGCATCCCCATGCATGTTTGTTCTGGTACCGAAATTGGGCTTGGAAAGGGGTGTCTGCATGCATTTTTTATTTGGTCCAATTTCCGCGGACCAAATCACCCCAAACCATGCCAGACCAGGAACAAATCTGGTATCCCAAAAAACAAGTCTGGGCGTGGTTTGGGGGTCTGGCATGCATTTCCTAGCAAGCCACGTCTGTGCATGTGGACAGTGCCGGGCTATTCGGGGAGGAGATTGGTGCACACCTCATTGGGAGGTAGGGTGTGCTTGCCGTTCCTGCCCTGTGCTTTGGAGATTGCAACTGCTGAGATTTTTTGGGAGTGAAAAAATCTCAATCGCCAAGGCAGGCAGGATAATGGCTTAATTTTTGCCCCTTTCCCACATCAATTATTCCACCCCTGTTTCCCAATCGCCAATGCAGGCTTGATTTTGTCCCTTTTAAGCTTGCCAGGTGTTCTCCTGGTTCCCAGTGGAGCAGAGGTACACAAAACTGCTCAACCGCCCAACTGCCGCTAAACCTCGTAGCAGCTTTGGGTTTTTAAAAATTATTTAAAAATTTATTAGACTTAATTTTAAAAATATGTCCGTGTCTCCCAGCCCAGTCCTGGCTTTCTGTGCTCCTAAGGGAGAGGAGCATGCAACACTTGCAGCTGGTGGCACAGGGTAAACTGATAAGAATCCGGATTCCAATGAGGAGAGACAGGGTGAGAGGAAGGGGCACTGCTCCTGTGCCAGAGTTTGGCGCAGTTTGCATGGGAATGGCTCCACCCACACCCAGCCCACGTCTCTGGGAATGGCATGGGGACAGGCAAGATTCGTTCTTGGACCCGGTCCCTATCCCATGTATGCCCATTTCATAGCTTGCTTGGGGATGCAGCTATACTCCCAAACAGAAATTGCTATGAATGGAAGAACTCTTGAAATCTCTGAAAAAGATAAATTGTTTTGGAAAAGATTGGGGGGGGGGGAAGTATTGATATTCTGGTTTATCTAAAACTATGATATTAATGTGAAATTATTGGACAATCAGTAATGTACAAACTAGTTTCCTGTTTTTTTTTTTTGCTTTTCTTTACAAATAGGGGGAACACTCTCCAATATTTCACACAATCAAATATTTCCAGGAAAGTCTCATATTGATGTAAAACATTGCAGTAGTTCACAATTATAGCTCTTTTGTGATTTGATTTAGTGATAACATCTACTGTAAACCAGTGAATTGTGATTGGGCTTACTATTCTCAAATTTTATGCAACTTTTATTTATGTTTCAATTTTTGTTGGAGCCAAATTTGATTAATTGTATACCTAACTGGGAATTCAAATATTTGTTAAATTATTTCTGATGCAACAATGTTATTATCAAATGCAAACTATATAATTTCATTCCGTATCCCTTTGGTGTACTTGAAAGATAAAAATGATAATGATTTTATTACATCAATAAACTGCATCAAATTTTATAGGGGATCTAGATATATAAAAAAGAGACAGAGCCTTCCCCTAGTCTGTAAGCTAACAGAGATGAAAAAAAATTAAAAAAGACAGCAAGCAAGTGAGAAAAAAGGGATAATTATACCTATTAGGTATATTAGATCAGAGGTGCATCGTAACAAGGCTGAGCATGGCAATAGACCATCCCATGTCACTGGATCCAAAAGGAGCAAGAAGAGCTGAGGTCAGCATGCATGTTATTCTGGGGCCAAGATTGTACAGCATTTGAAACAGTCAGTGTTTTTCACATCCCAATAGCTTCAAATACTTATTGCCAAGAAAGGCTAATGATACATGGAATAAATGTTTTGCTGGTTCAGGAAAAGTTAGCCACTCCAACTAGCATAGTATTCTATTTTGTCAAAGATGAGGCAAAAAAGAAAAAGGCTAGAAAGTCCACAGAAGGTCTATAAATCCCCTTTTAAGTATGATTATACAATGCATACAATTTATAATGTTTGGTTTCATGCACTGGTATCACCTGCATAGACAATTGCTTCTGCACATCCATCTTAGCTCAATTTCCAGGGTATACATTGCTTGTGCTGCTGTCATGATATACTAGGAATAATAGGAAACAGCAATTTGTCCATCGACATTGGTACTAAATCTATGCCCTCATAATTTAATACCTAAAGGCTAGTTTTAGCAACAAAGAAAGAAATTTATTGTGGTAGATGCAGTAGTCACTTGCTGTTTATTAGCATGATATGCAAGTAAGAAGAAAAATTTCACAATCACTCCTCCTGGAATTAGGCAAAGTATTTGCACACATTCACTATTTTTCAGATGCAAGTTACTAATATTTGAGCCAGTTATATTGATCACATTGGAGTAGGTTAAGCTGGGGGGTGATTTTATAATTTGATATATTTACAGTGTTTTTCCCAGCTATTTTTACTGCTTCTGTTAATATTGCTTTTTACATGGATTGATATGGTCAGATGACAAGTACATATTCTTCTTATACTATATAGTGTTGAAGCAATATTAAGTTGTTGGGACAGAATACTTCAAAGAGTGTAGTAGCAGTGCAACAGTGTTGGCAAGCTCCATGGCTTCATGTAGATTGGACCTCTCATCTTTCTGACTTGTAAATGGATCTCTGTGGCTTGCAGTGTGGAAAGTAGAAGAGCATATTGAGTATCAGGTCATATTTTCTAGGCTGCTGTGAGGCTTGGTTCCCCTTTGGAGCTCAAGAAGCAGGAGGAAATGATGAAGAGTGATCATGGCTGTCATAGGCAGCAGAATTAATTGATTGTCTTCTTTACCTAATCTGCCCTTGTAAAGGATTAAAGGTTATTTTTTTGCCTGATAAAGATGTCAATAGGCCCTTTTCTTCCTGGAAAGATACATATGGTACACATGGCATGCTTTCCAATTATAGCTTATGGTTAGCATTGTCACTTTTTGTGCTTTCATACTTACGTTATACTGCACCATCCCACCAAAGCCACTTTCCATCAGTCAGACACAGGGACAGTGCAGTTGCTTCCAGTATGCCTGACAGGGCTATTGGAAGCTGTGCTGTCCTACTGAAGCAGCTTCCTGTCGGTTAGACAGGACACACTATTGCCCACAACAGGGGCTCAGCATGTTCCCAAAAAACAAAGTTAAAAGATGCTTCAATTGGATACTGCACCACTGCTGTGGGTAGAAGAAAGCTGTGCTGCTTTTGATCAAATCCAAATCCAGCCTTTGTTACTATTTTTACAAGAACTGCTATGGACATATGTCTCAAATGTTCTCATGACCAAGATCTTACAAAACAAGAAGTCTAGTTTTGCAGATACAAAACTGTCCAGATGATCGTCTGGGATAAGCCAATTGTGAAATGATGTTTGTTTATTGAATACAAGGAAGCAAATGAAACAATTTATTTACAATGATAAATCAGTGGTAAGAATTAGACATGAATGCCAAGAGGATAAATCAGACAGCTTGACAGGCAATCATATTGTGTTTCTGACTGGGACCAAGATGATCGCACTCTGAGGTCCTAAGACAAATGTCCAAGCTCCTTAATGGTCAGGGATCAATAGCCTAGTATGCTCTTCTGTGTTTTCAAGGGATGAATTCAACCTAGAAGCACTCAACAAACATGATTAGTTAGCTCAAATCCACCTTTCTTCATTGATAATCCCAGTCTTTTAAAAAAGAGAGATGGGGAAAAGAGTTGAGACAGTATAGGCTCCGACCACAGGAGCTATCAGAGGTTCTAAACACACATAATCAAAACAAAATATTTATTGTAGTCATATACTGAAAAAAACTGAGATAGATAAATAAAATCAATGCACTGATAATTGTTTGTGCAAAAATTCAGAGCAAAGCTGACAATAAGCATGTAAATGAAATACAAAACATAAAACCTTAAGTGATGGGGGGGGGGGGAACAGAGGAATTCAAAGCTAAGATTGAAATTTAAAAACTGGAGTGTATTTAAGGATTAAGGACAAACATTTACCTATAGCAAGAGTGATGCTAGCAATAGAAGGCCTAATGAGGTGGAATTAGGATGGCCAACCCATTGACTTAAAATTGGACAGAGAAGCTCTTTTTGGGGTTTCTGCATAAAAGTTACAGATCCATTCCCTTTTATTACAGGGACAGATCTAGAGGGCATCCCTCAAATGATCCTTTCAGCATCATGTTGGATGAAATATTTACTCTTGCTCTTGTAAAGGCTATTCTGAACTTAATGACCACTAGATAGTTTTAAGTATGATGACATTTTAAATGTGTAGTGGAAGGGGAGATCATTTGCATGCTGAGTGCAGGAACATTTTTGTTCTTGTGCTGCAGGAGCAGACGTGAATACCTGGCCTACTGGGATATTCCATACCTTGTGTCTGGATGTCACACACCCTGCCCACCCCAACCACAATTGGGCAGGGAAATATTGTGTACAATGTTTGAGAGTGGGGCAAACTGAGTGAGAAAGCCACATCTAGGAATGTCCCATTTTTGCTGCTCCCTGACCATTCCCAATGTCACAGGATAGCTTGGGGACATCTTTTTAAGCTATGCACAGCAAATAATTATCAAGTGGGCATCAGCACACGCTGAGGACTGCTGGAGTGGAATGTGGTGTGAACAACTCATTCTCATGATCCACTGAGACTGTCTCCAAAGCAAGCATGGAAAGGTCCTCTGATAAACTTCTGGTGGTACTTAACCTAAAACTATATTGATCACATCAGTTACCTAACATGCAAAATTAAATATAGTGAGAGTGACATTAAATGTCCTCTGAATTTCTAGGTTGGGATCATTGCATGCAGTAGTCTTATGAAAGCCAAACTCAAATTAAATATTTAAATTAACTGTAATCAATATTCCAATCCAATTTTAATTTGCTTTAACTATAGACAAATTTTAATTTATGCTCAACATCTGTTAGCATTAGAGGAACAAGCCCTTCATAACCTATCTCACAGGATGTCTGCATTATAGGAATTTAAAATAAGTGTCTTCCTCTTAACTTTAATTCAGCATTTCCTAGAAGATTCGTTATGTATAAACACAATACTAGAATTACTGATATGGTTTGAGAATCTGCTTAGAAGTGTACAGCCAAGATTAAAATTTAATTCTGAAGTGATTTTCTAGTTGGTTCAGATCCTGAATCAGAACACTAAGAGATTAGACATGTGCCAAACCAGTTTGATCTAGCTCAAACTGAACTGAACCAGAGAATTTTTGTTTGAATGGGTTGAACCACATGGTTCAATTAAAACTAGTTCTATTCTACTACAATTGCTCTTAACAAGAGCCTTTCCATTTGATCTTGATTGTTTTTTTAAAAAAATTAAACAGTTTTGAACCTGTTTGAAGTTCAAATTTGAACTTGGTCAAGCTTGTTCAACCTGGTTTGAATTTAAAATGAACAACAAATTTTGCACTTGTGCACATCTTTATTAAAATGTTCCCATTTCCCCTCTTTTATTCTAACACTGTGAAAGATTCAAGTGCAAAAATATAATAGATACCTTTCTAACTGAAATGGAATATTATTTCTGTTTGGAGGATGGATAATGTGCAAGTACATGGACCAGCCTCCAATAAACCAGGATGAAATTTCAAATTATATTGAAGAAAGAAAGTGCACATTTTTTGAGTCAGAGGAGTTTCACTGTTAGCACCATCTGATTTCTTATTTTATCCCAGTAAAACCGATATTGTTAAAAACCCATAGTAAATAGGAAGTTCAGACAAAAACTGTTATAGGGAACAGTGTTGGCAAAAAGATTTGTCTGAATATTTAACAGATCTATTTTTGACCAACTGAGCAACTTAGGCTAGTTAGCTAAAATTTTATAAAAAGGAAAACCAAGTCTGGGCTTCTACTTATGAAGTATAGCAGCTCTGTTGTGAGCAGATAGGGGAGAAGGCCTGAGTTACTGCTGAAAAAGACATCTCCTTCATTTTCGTTGAGGATATCTTTTCCATGGTGAATGGAAGTGCACCAATTCAGGGTGCAAAATTGTGCCCTGCAACAAATCATACTTCCAGCTACACTCACACCTGGAAATGGGCACTGTGATTGTCATTAGGCACCTGCTACCACTGCAAATGGAAATGCATTGCTAGTGGACATCTTTTTGGTGGCATTGGGCAGCTCAGGAAGTGGAGACATGGTCATAGTTTTCCATCAACATCTTAATGTGCTCTTTTACATACACATTGACTACTTAATTTAAAACTCCCTTCCTTTCTTGATCATTTTTTAAAAAAGAATAGTTTGTTTCATATGGACTTCTAAAGATGTGCAGCATTTGACTGATTAGTGTCACTTGCCAGTCATTGTTCTTTAAGTGGAAGAGCTTCTTTAGTTTTCTCCAGGGTTGTGGTCACACCCAAGGTTTAATCCAGCTTCAGTCCACTTTCAGAGCAAGAGAAAACATCAGCAAAGTGACCCAGTAATGTTCTTTCAGCATCACCTATCCCAAAGGTGAATTTTCTTAGTTATTTAACACTGAAAGAAAACAGCTTGCCACTTTCCTAGTAATGGTAGAGCACTTGGGGCATTAATTTAATACTAGAGATTTTGTTCTGGGAAGTAAAATTTGTTCAAGCTGAGATACATCTACATGTCATTCATTAAAATATATATTGCATGGCTCAATAGGAGGGAAGTGTAAGTGCCACACTTGTCACCATCTACAATTTCTTTTGAGTCACCTTTTTTGCAACATGTGAATGCAGACTTAGGCTGTGATCAGACACAGAAAGAATGAAAAGAAAGAGAAGGAAAGAAGGAGGGAGGGAGGGAGGGAGGGAGGGAGGGAAGGAAGGAAGGAAGGAAGGAAGGAAGGAAGGAAGGAAGGAAGGAAGGAAGGAAGGAAGGAAGGAAGGAAGGAAGGAAGGAAGGGAGGGAGGGAGGGAGGGAGGGAGGGAGGGAGGGAGGGAGGAAGGAAGGAAGGAAGGAAGGAAGGAAGGAAGGAAGGAAGGAAGGAAGGAAGGAAGGAAGGAAGGAAGGAAGGAAGGAAGGAAGGAATTTATTAGACTCCTCTGAGGCAGCTTAAGGAAGTCTTTGAGATAGGATTGTTCACACACCTGTCTGCCCCTCCTCCCTCTCCTAAACATTCTATTCTAAAAAAAGTGGATTAAAGAAGGGCTGGGAACATGAGGGCCACACACTGTCTCCCTGAGTTGCTTATTTTGTTATGTCTGAACACAGCCTTAGTCATGTTTCAGAATTAAAATCTTCATCACCCTAGGAGAACCATACTGACAGTTATAAACTGCATTCAAATACAGTAAAAACAAAGCTGAACCAGCTTTGAGATGGTTCACAGGTTCATATAAAAGGTTCATAATTAACACTCCAGTCTGTTCTTCTTTTAACCCTCTAGTCAGCATTCTAGATTAAAAAACATGAATTAGAGATGGAATGAGAACAAGAGTGACACTCATTACCACCATGCATATTTGAGATGTGTTTATTGCTATTGTGAACACAACACACAATCTTAGTCAACATGAGATGAAATATAACTTTATTTTCTTTACTGAGCTACATCTAAGGTATAGCAGCGAATAATGAAAGCATAATGTAGAGAAGGCAAAAAGCTTTTGACTTTCAATTCATTTATTAATCTGACAGGACTTTACTTTCCTCCCTCTCTCTAAATGATGGTTGGTTGGTTGGTTGGTTGGGTTGGGTTGGGTTGGTTGGGTTGGTTGGTTGGTTTTCCTAAGCTGTTAATTGTCCATCTTCTGAATGTTTCAGACCTGAATACTAATTTGTAAAGCTTCCATTTAGGAATCGTTATGGGAATTATACAAAATACCCACATACATTGTTCTGATAATTGCATATCAAATGCACAGACAGGCACTGGTGTAACCACTGATTTCTTAAGTTAAAAAACAAAAGTTGAGAACATCAAACTATCTGAAAGAATGAAACTATTGAAAAGAAAGAATATTGGAGGCATAGATAGTAACCAAAAGAGTGGAGGAATGATTGCTAGGACAATAAGATGACAGGAGAAAAATAAAATGAATTTGAACAATCAAAAATTGGAATCTTTGGATTGGATGGATATGGTATTGAGCACACAGTGAAGCTGTTAATTACTGTGCCTGCAAACCTATCAAGAGACTCCTTCGGGCCCTTGGGTGTAACAGTTTCTTCGGTTGGGTGAAGTAGAACGAGAAGCATAATACCTAGGGAATATTCTGCTGAAACACTAGGCAGCAGGTAAACCATTCAAATCACAGCATGCCTTTCATATTTTCACTGAAGAATGAAATCTGCAGGTTTTCATTTAAATAAGAAAAGCAAGGACAGATTCTTCACATCTGAACAATTTCCTTGGGAGCTGCCCCAAGATGCATGTCCAAGAAAGTTTATAGAGGTACAATTCTTAAAGAACTTGTTTGCAGGACAAATTTAAAATTAAATAAAATATAAAGTTTGCATTTCTTCAGATAAAATGTAGCCATGAAAGAAAGAAAGAAAGAAAGAAAGAAAGAAAGAAAGAAAGAAAGAAAGAAAGAAAGAAAGATACTGTGTGACTTTATGGACAACAACTTGGACAGGTTGATGCTTTTCTTATTTTGGATTCCTTCACATGAAAGACAAAAGCTGTAGAAAATAAACGTGGATGTGTTTAGGAGAAGAACTTATTAATAGTTCATTCATGATAAGCTATTAGGTACTCACAGTGTTTCTACAGGAATAAAGATCTATTTGCTGTGCATCCAATTGCACTATAAGGGAACTGGATGATAAATGAAGACAGTGAAAACCATATCAAAGCATTTGAAATGATAAAGACTCGATGGCATCTATAGTAGACTGGGATCAGAGGCAGTAAACCAGTAGCAACTGAAGAGCAACTAAGAGGCGGGCAAAAGCTGTGTACACATTATGACACCCTTTAGCATTGAAGGAATATGGCCCCTTTCCACATTGGAATATATCTGCCATCCACTCACTAATGCAGTCAATGTTGACCCCATTCCTTTTATCTGCACTGGATAAATTGTGGGCCAAACTGGCACACCAGACTGGTATAGCTATAGACCTAAGTGATGAAATCTAGAACTGGTCCAGGGTTGGTATGCCAAACCACTGAGGTGCATGGACAGCATCTATTTGCTGTGCAGCCAGTATATAATGGGGAACCAGTTTCTGTAGCATTCTAGGAAGCACTGCCTTAAAGGCAGCCAGGCCAGAAGCTACGAAGGCTGCAAATGTTCATTCTTTACCTTTGCAGTTTTTAGAGACAGTGGACAGGCTGAGAGTGGAATGAGCCATCCAAATGTGAATGGACCTGTTCCATTCCAGCAGCAGTCCACCCCACTTGGTTCTGGGGAAATCTCACTACTGAATGAGGACCATCTTTTCAACAGTGATCTGGAAGGGAACACAATGTAAATTGCATTTTTTGCCACAGTTCCCATTTGAAACTGGTTTTGTCTTTAGCAGTACCCAACTATGCTTCTTGGATGTTAAACACGACGATCATGAGCCACTAACTGAGCCAGTTTGGTCTTGTGGTTAGAGTGTTGGACTCTTACCTAGTAGTCTTTCAGTTCAATTCCACACTCCTTCATGAAGCCAGCTGGGTGACCTTGGACTAGTCACAGCTCTTTTTCTGATCTCTCACAACCCTACCTACTGTATGTAACAGAGTGATGGTTGTGGGGACAGGAATGGGAAGCTTTGCTGGCCGCTTAGAGTCCCCTTAAAGTGTGAGAAAAGTGGGTTATAAAAGCCAACTTCTTCATTGCTTCAACCCAGACTTTTCTTCAAGTTTCTTGCTACATTTCAAAAGGCCCTTATTTTCCCCCATATTGTTATAAAAAAAAAAGAGCAAAATGGTTGTTCAGATTTTTTTACCCCAAAAAAGTCTTGCTCTGTAGATGAGAAGTTTGTTATAGATGTATTTAACTGTTTATGTTCAAGAGAAATACCTAATACATCCAGATGAGCTGTAAAACCCAAGATGTGTGACAATCCCGACAGGGCTATGTCGGGATTGTCACACATAGGAATCCCAACATAGCCCCAGGCTATTGAAGTGACATTCATAGCCCCAGGCTACTCAAGTGATGTTACTGGGGGAAAATCAACTTTCAACCCTTTAAAAAAAAAGTGAGAAGAATTACCCGCTCTAGATGTTTGCTGCCAGGATCCATCATTTTGGAAATGGCCACAGCATATATGCAAGACCAAACTAGACCAAAAATAGTAGCTGTGCATGCACTCAGGGCAATGATTGTGCACTTTGGGTATTTAAAACTTGGATATATGTGTTGTGACATCCTGGGAGCAAGTGGCCAGGTCAGGTGAGTCTGGGCAACTAATGATTATTCTGAAAATGCTTTCTTCTGGAATCACTAAATATGTTATATTTCAGTGCCAGCTGGAGGTGGCCTTAATGTGGACAACACTCAGTACTCATGGGCTGTGGTCACACCTAAAGTTTAACCCAGCTTCAGTCCACTTTCAGAGAGAGAGAACACATCAGCAAAGTGACCAGTAATTTTCTTCCCACATTATCTATCCCAATGGTGAAGTTTCTGAGTTATTTAACAGTGAAAGAAAGCAGCTTGTCACTTTGGTGATGTATTCTCTCACTCTGAAAGTGGACTGAAGCTGGATTAAACTTTAAGTGTGACCACAGCCAAGGAAACACCAGCATGAAGTTATTTGTACACAAATCATTTTTAATTAAAATTTTTATTTTGTTTTTTAATTGCTGTTTTTCAAAAGACAGCCGAAAATCCTAAAAACTATTTTAGTATAGTACAATGAACATTAGATGCAACACAATATTTTTCTGAAAGCCATGGCTATTATTATCTTATGTATTTTCACAGTTTGCTAGAGTGGCTTCATGTAACTGAATTAAATATAGTTTAATTAAATTAAAGTAAATCAAATTACTCATTAGCAGTAATAACTTTAAGCTTCAGGATGCATTTGAATTGGGTAGAGGATTTGAATACCTAGCTTAACAGCTCTAGTGTGGTAAGAAATTAATTAGCATTATACATATCTTAGCTCTTTTGAAGACATGCACAGATGGGATAACAAAGCTAAAAAGATAAGGCTCTCTGAAAACCTCTTTTAATTTACTAATTAAAGAAGGTATTTGCTATTGTGAGCCGTTGAACTAAAACAAGATTAGTCACTAAAGAAAAAAAAGTTCCATCTTGCAGGAGTATTTAGGACTGAATCCTTAATTATTTGACAATGTTATTTTACCAGAGGTCAACTTATTTTTATTGTAATGAAAGTGGAAGCAAAGGAAGCATTATTTCTAATCTCTATAAGAGGCATCACTCTGAAAGAATTAATTGATCACAGGCAAACACACACACACACAAAACAATTCCAGTATCATACAGGCGCACAAACGGAAATTGAGAATGCTACAGTTTCTTATCTGACCTATTTTATCATAACTACAGGTGCTTTGTGAAATACTGTGCTTGTTTCTTAAATCTTATATCCCTATTGTTGCTATTGTCATTTGCATATTGCTACACACAAAAAAAAGCCAGATTTTTTAATGAAATAAAGAATCCATTCATTTAACAAATGCTTAAAGGGAAAAATATTTTTTTGCAAAGCTTTACATTGTCTTTCCTAAAACTATCCATGAAAACTCATGGAGCATATCATAATACAAAATATACATTAACATGCAAATAGATTACTGGCCCTCTCTGTCCCAAACGTGGAGAATGTAGGTATAAACATGCTCACAGTGCGCCCTTTTTGTAATATCTAAAAGATCTGCTATAAGCAAAGAGTCCCCTGAATGCGAAGAAAGGATTCCTGGAGCTACATGAGAATCGTGACAAAGTTAAGGTATATAGAGTCATTCCATCCTTAGTCTTGTGGTGGTTTGGCAAATATATTATATAACAGGCCCATTGATTCCATCCAGAGTAAGGAGTGGGTGAGATCGCCATGGTTGCACCCTCATGCCTCTGAAAATTAGGAACAAAGGTTTCTAGTCTCAAGGTTTTTAGTCCTTCTGTATGCTGCCCATGTTCTGGATCAGGGTCACTGGTCCCGCTGGTAGACCTGTTTTGGTCTACTGATGCTCCTGATTAAAGCCTCCCTAATCATAGAATCATAGCGTTGGAAGGGACCTCTAGAGTCATCAAGTCCAACTCCCTGCTCAATGTAATCAGAATCACACTCTGTCTAACAAAGACAGAGCAGACCAGCAGGGTACATAGCATCATAGTTTTGGATTAACGTGTATATCTATGAGGGCAAGATGGACCATAGTTTTGGATTAACATGTAAATCTATGAGGGCAAGATCTCTACGTGGGCCATTAATCCATACTGAGGATCCAGCAGCAAAGGCCTTAGAATTTCTTAGAATTTTTATACGCTGCTTACCATGTCTAAAAGCAAAGGGGTGGGGATAAAAATAGATCTTTACTTAAGCATTTAGAGTGTGATTTCTACTTCTCCATCTAGGTTTTTAAAATTATTATTATTATTCCAAGATCTGCCAAATGAAGCAAAGCTGTAATGTTTCCATCCAGGCTGTGGAAGTGTTTTCCCTTCAAAGTTTTCCTGCCATCAGCTTCATGGTCATCCTGGCATCAGAAAAAGATCTTTGCATTATTTTATTTGCTTCTTTGTTTGTTTTTAAATTGTTTAAAATCTTTCAGAACTGTAGTTATGCTTGGCTTTCTACCCACAGTATTAGATAGGTGGATGAATCACAGAGATATTTGCCATGTGTGATGCAAATCCAGCAAGCCCACAAATGCAATCCCTCTATGCATGAGGTGACTTTGTAAGAGCACCCCCCCCCATATCCACATGTGGTGACAAGGTCATGCATTCCAGGTCATGGTCAGATACAGAGAGAGAGAGAGAGAGAGAGATCTTTGAAGCATTTCTGAGGCAGCTTACAGAAGGCTTTGAGTTGGAATTGTTCACACACGAGTCTTCCCGTCCCCTCTCATGAACAATTTGTGCTAGAAAAGAAAAGGTCAGTTAGAGAAAGATTGGGAATGTGAGAGCCACCCACTGTCTCTCCGAGGCACCCTTTTTCTTATCTCTGATCAATTATTTATTCTGGATTGTCTGACTTCGAACAACAATACCAAAAAGAGCACTGTGGAAACCGACAGGCATCCCAAAACCTTATGTGGCATTACATATTTTGAAACCTGTATATAAATCTGTGAATTAACTGAAATCTGTGATTTCATACATACTAGTTCAATGAAAGATAATTGTATGTCTCAGCTATGCCATATAGAGAAATCAACATTATTAAGGCAGATACAAATTTGACTGAGCTTATGATAGGTGAAGGTTTTGTCTTTGTCTTTTGCTTGAGCCTGTCCAGAAAAGAAAAGGTGGGCCATTGTGCGAGACAGGATGGTGGACTAGATGGGCAGTGGCTTGATCCAGTAGGGCTCCCCTTATGTTTTTAGTCTTATGATCTACTTGTATATACATATTTGCAGGTGGCTAAAGAAGGACCTTTCTGCACCAGGTCTTATTCCATATTATATTCTGGAATAGGGGACTACCATCTGCATGCTGGTGCAGACTATGGCAGGCCGTGCTAGGACCTGCCATAATCTGTACTAGCATGTGGACAGCAGGCCTCTATTCTGGAGTATAATCTGAAATAAGACCCAGTGCAGAAAGGGCTGAAGTTACTACTTTATTAGTCAGTAAACCCTTTTCAGTGTCAGGAAAAATTGACAAGACCAACCAATAAAGAGGTGACTTGGCCACAGTTATCCTTGCTCTAGTAAATTCTAGATTGGACTATTGTAGTGCACTCTGCATGGGGATGTCCTTGAAGACGGTTCAGAAGTTACATCTAGTGCAGAATGCAGCTGCCAGGTTGCTGACTGGGACAGCTAGCCGGATGCACATCGTGCTGGTCCTAAAAGGGCTGCATTGGCTGCCAATTCACTCCTGAGCCCAATTCAAGGTGTTAACTCTGACTTATAAGGCCCTAAATGATTTGGGCCCCAAATATCTAAAGGAATGCCTTATCCCATACCAACCTGCCCGTGCCTTAAAATCTGGAGGGGAGGCCCTCCTGGTTGTCCCACCATCCTCAGCAGGGTCTTCTCAGTAATGGACCCCAGGCTGTGGAATAGTCTCCTTCTTGAGGTGCATCAGGCTCCTTCTCTGTTTACATTCAGGAAGGTGGTAAAGAAACACCTCTTTGTCCTGGCCTTTGGCTAAATGTGGTTACATTTCTCCCCAACTTTTAGGTAGTACTGTTTTTAATATATCTTTAGTTTGTTTTACATCCTGGATTTTAAATGTTGGTGTAGATGTTACAGTTTTAATATATATTATTTTGTTTTAATGTGCTGAATTTTAAGCGTTGTTACCTGCCCTGAGACCTTCAGGTACAGGGTAGGATAGAAATGCAACCAATCAGTCAGTCAGTCAGTCAGTCAGTCAGTCAGTCAGTCAGTCAGTCAGTCAGTCAATCAATCAGTCAATCAATCAGTCAATCAATCAATCAATCAATCAATCAATCAATCAATCAATCAATCAATCAATCAATCAATCAATCAATCAAAAGAATGATAGCAATTGCCAAGCGTGGGGCTGACTGAGCCCTTCAGAATTACTTTTCAGTATTTCACAATTTTGGGATAGACGAGAGGGGTCAATTGCTCTATGTCTTATGGGACAAAACACTGAAATAAGCCTTTCCACAACTTAGCTTCCTGTCACTGTTACTTTACTTTTCTGACATGATAGTAACTAGTTTTGCCCGGAAGAAATCATCAGCGTCTCAAAATGTGCTGTAGGAAGTGAAAATGCACTTTCATTCTTCATGCAACTTCTGTACTTCCAAACAAGAAAGCTGTAGAAAATAACAGTAACTTTCAATTATGTACATAGCCAAATTCCACATGGATTATATCCCAGAACTGAACCACTCAGTCTATCTTGGCTCAGCACTCAGCACAATCAGATGTGCCACAAATATTGTACTTCTATTTCCATTATATATGTATTTGCACAGCATAAGCTAATCCACAGGAGTGAAGGTGAACAATTCCAATATAATGCCAGAAAGAAGACAAATCTATAGAAAACACAATAAAAAATGCACTTAGGCGCAAGAGGAAAAATCAGCCCTTTTCTGCAATAAAAATGATTGAAAATGAATGGCATCCATTGAAATTCTGGAGGAAATATAGCTGCAATAATAAGATTAATCACCTGTGAATTAGATCAGTCTTTTGTCTGCATAGCTATGCACAGTCTATCAAAACTATAAAAATTACATACTGTTTGTTTTTTATGTTGTTCTTCAGAAAGTTTGCAAAGTAACATTATCATTTGGTTATAGATAATAATTAAGCAAAGTATATATTTAAAATATGCAGGCAGAGTCATCCTAAATGCTAATTTTGAATCAGAAACTTATGTCATTCTATGTGCAGCATCTCCAAGTTAAAAGTAACACCCTTCATGTGTATCAGTTCAAGATCAGGGCACATCTTTTTACTGCCTGCCAGAGAGACAGAATATCAAACTGAAAATTTGGTGAAATGAAGAATGGTATGCTGTGTGAGCTCAGGAATCAGGATATAAAATTTTAGGAGCTCTTAAGGGATTCGTGATGGCTGTAAAATATGATTACTAACTGTGTAACAGTGCCAGAGCACTTATACTACATCCTGATAGAAAGGAGACGGTGTGGAACAGAATACTGTGCAAATTTAACTCTGAAGGATACCGCATAGCCTGTAATGTATAGCACATGTGGGAACTCAGCATATAAATAAATAGAATGAAAAGGTACAAATAAGGCATTAAAAAAATGCAAAAGGCAGGGCAAGATGACAAAAGTTTTTCTAAGAACAGAAGAAAAATGAAACTTTCTTTGAAGAAGAGTTGGCTTTTCTACCCTACTTTTCTCACCCATTTAAGGGGACTCAAAGTGGCTGACAAAGCTTTCTATTCTTCTCCCCACAACAGATAACCTGTGAGGTAGGAGGGACTGTGAGAGCTCAGAAGAAAGCTGTGACTAGCCCAAGCTCACTCAGCTGGCTTCATGGGGGACTGCAGAATCAAACCCAGTATTCCCAGATAAGAGTCTGGCTCCCTAACCACTTGACCAAACTGGCTTTGGGCCTGAAGCCTTCTTATTGTTGAGGTAGCCAAGAGGAAGTGCTTGGGAACAATAACCTTAAACTTACTATTACCCTAAACTTACTATATAGTCAAGGAAGAAGAATAGTTGTCTTTTATACTCCACTTTTCTCATCCTTAAGGGACTCAAAGTGGCCGACAAACCATCTGTTGTTCTCCCCACAAGAGAAGTCCTGTGAGATAGAGGTAGTGCTGTGAATGCTCAGGAAGAGAGCTGTGACTAGCCAAAGGTCACCACAGCTGTCTTCGTAGAGGAGTGCAGCATCAAACCAGGAGACTACCAGATAATAATCCAACTTCTGTAAAGTCATGGATTCTCTCTCTATCTGTAGAAATCTAAGGAGCAGCTATTATCAACTTTTTTTATCATGCCAAACCATGAAACTAAGTCATAATGCTACTGAGTACAAGACATGTTCACCGTTATTCTTCCATCACAAGCTGCATCCATGGCTTATTTATTCACTATGATTGGACATTCCTTCCACTGATGTTTTAACATAGGCTCTTTCTGCACTTACTACCTGTGGTCAGTACATGTGAGTCTGCAACCGCCTGGCACGATCAACACCACCTGCACTACAGTGATGGTCCATGCCACTCCATGCCACAGCCTAGAGCGCTCCAAACCTACCTTAAGTGCAAATGGCAGCCATTATGGCGACCACTCCTGAGCCCCAGCAACAGCACCATAATGCCCATGTGGCACCATTGATGGGGTGACCAGGTGACATGGCCTGTAATTGCACATAATTGTGCATGCACAGCTGGCCACACGCATTGATTGGCTGCCTCAAGCCACATGATGGCACCCGCCAACTCAACTCTCATAGGGGAAGCGACAGAGCTGTCTTTCCACTCAGGACGCCTGGTCGTTGCTGCGCAGTGAATATAGCACGATTTTACATTTAGGTGCAAATTCACTTTGCTAGTCTGTAGACAGCCCTAATTAAAAATAGTGCATGTAAGAGCGGAGAGACCATTCACACCAAGGCTAGGCTGAAAAGTTCTAATTGTATGGATGTCAGTGTCAGTGATGCTGAGTTTTTCCTGCACACTTTGTTCTGGAAAAGATAGCTGCAAATAGAGTGAACACTGACACTCTGAAATGGCTTAGAGAAAAGCTGTGCTATTTCAGAAAAATCTCACCAAACTCTTTTCATGTAGTTTCTGACCTGAAACTCTCTGGAGGCAAGCATTCGGCTAATTTAGGCATGCAAATATATCACAAAGGTGAGAGGTGAGTTCACTCTTTAAAATAGGTTCTGGATTAGAATATGGCTAAAATTGATACATAACTGTCACCCTACTTCTGCATGAACGATCAATTTCATTGTACTACACGCAGAATTTATGAACAGAAGATAATGTTGTAAAGGTAAGCATTTTCACAGCAGAGTTCAAAGCACCCTCCACTGCCATGGCATTTTCTTGAAAGATGAGCATCGTGATGAATTTTAGATTTTTGTGTTATGGGGTGCGATTGCAGGTCTTTCCAATGCTGCTCATGACCACCAATGCACATAGCAATAGAACATTTCATAAAACAATTTATATGCAATATTGAACTCCTTCACAATCTGATCTAGTAACACGGTAGCATATTCAATGCTTTCTCTTCCCACTTATAACTGATGTACACAAGATTTGAAATGTCAGCAGGATCTGCAGCATCTTCAATTGCTTTCTAGTTTAACATCAGGAAGCCTGATCAAACCACTTTAGCAGAATCCAGCATAGTTCTGGGCATGTGGTATCACACTATGCACCAAAATAGGGTCAAGCCCTCCTTTGGCACATGGTGACAGCATGTCATCCAGTCCTGGAATGCTCTGAAGATGCATTTGAAAACTCCTGTTCTGCAAACACAGCATGGGCCAGGATCACTCTTTCTGCCAACATGCAGAAAAAAAGATGGTGGTTGAATGCCCCCTTGACCAGTGTTATTTCCATAGTTGAAGCCAGACTAAGATAGGGACAACTAATACTTCTTAGGGCCATTTCACACATAGCCAAAAGGGGAAGTCAAAGTATGCCCCAACATGGGGTATATGCACTGTGTAGAGATGCTTCCACCCTGGGGGTGTGTGCTGGATGATTCCCTGACCCAGAAAATGGTGGAGCACAAAACCGTGCTTCACGGCTATACTAGCTGTGCCTGTGACACAGATAGTACAGCCTATAGTTTTTAGGGTTGCCAGTCGCTTTCGCTCTGTACTTGATGCTGTATGAGCCATTATTCTGTCCTTCAGTTCCTGCTGTCTTTGAGACAATGTGCCAGGTGTTTCATCCATGACTTCATGCTGCTGTTCTTCCTCTTCTTGCAGAATTTCCAGATTTTCATCAGGTTCTAGTTGATCAGTGACTCCTGGTCTTGTTGGAGCTTCTGTTGCTGCCACAATAGGCTGCGGTGCTTCAGTTTCATTAGTTTTTCGTATTTCTTCGAGTTCAGCTTCACTGAACACTTTAGTCCCGCTTATGAATCTTCTCTGATCAGCTAGCAGCAGTTCTGTTATCTTCGAATCTGGATATTCTTGTTTCCATAGCTGGTGCATCTGTTTTTGATAGCCTCGTTTTCCAGGATCTGATTTGTAGTAACACTTCATGACTACACGATTCTCTGACCTTGAGAATTTCTGCCGCTTCCTTGTTTGTGGATTTTGTTCCTGTAGCCCATTTGTCGACGATTGCCCAGGTTCCTCAGCAACTGCCACGGTCCTTTTTATCCTGGGCGACGACCGAGCCAGTATAGACTTCTTTTTTTTGTTTGTGTCTCCATTGTGATAAATGGGTTGGGTGCACTTAGTCTGGTTCCTCTGCTTCGACCACTCCGGCATGGTTGAACCTGCCAGTAGTTTGCACTACCGCTGGCCCAGCTCTCAGCTTCATTGGAGCACTCAAGCCCCACCGCCACGACAAGGCCACACCCATCGGTATTATTATTATTATTATTATTATTATTATTATTATTATTATTATTATTATTATTATTATTATTGTGATGATGTAAAACAGCAGTTACACACAGCAAACGAGATGACTATGCTGGATTTCGTATTATATCACTAGTCGGGCACTTCCCAAGCACCTAGAACTGCGTGATGTATCGGCGAATTATGCGAGCAGACCCCAGTAAAGTGACTTTTTGAAGTTGGCAGATGGATATTTTGTCAATGCCAATGGTTTTTAGGTGCCTGCTGAGATCTTTTGGCACCGCGCCCAGTGTGCCGAGGATGACTGGGACCACTTTCACTGGTTTTCGCCAGAGTCGCTGTAGTTCAATTCTCAGATCTTCGTATCTGGTGAGTTTCTCCATCTGTTTTTCCTCAATTCTGCTGTCACCCGGAATAGCAACATCGATGATCCACACCTTCTCTTTCTCAACAATTGTAATGTCCGGGGTGTTATGCTCCAGTTTTCTGTCAGTCTGAAGCCTGAAGTCCCAAAGTAGTTTTGCCTGTTCGTTTTCAACCACTTTTTCTGGCTAGTGATCCCACCAGTTCTTTGACACTGGCAGATGATACTTTTGGCACAAGTTCCAGTGGATCATTTGTGCTACAGCATTGTGTCTCTGCTTGTAATCAGTTTGTGCGATCTTCTTGCAGCAGCTGAGTATATGGTCGATTGTTTCATCCACTTCTTTGCAGAGTCGGCACTTTGGATCTTCTCCTGATTTTTCAATTCTGGCTTTGATGGCATTTGTTCTTATTGCTTGTTCTTGTGCAGCAAGAATCAGTCCTTCTGTTTCCTTTTTCAGTGTTCCATTTGTAAGCCAAGACCAGGTCTTTTCCATGTCCACTTTGCCTTTGATCTTCTCCAGGAACTGTCCATGCAGTGCTTTATTGTGCCAGCTGTCCGTTCGGCATTGAACTGCAGTTTTCCAGTACTAGTTCTTGGTTTGCTGCACCTTGAGAAGCTTCTGGTTGTTGACTTCAATCAAAACTGATTCTTTGCTTTCTGCCACGTAATCTGCTAATGCATGCTTCTCTTCTTCCACTGTTTGCTTCACTTGCAAAAGTCCTCTACCGCCTGCTTTCCTGGGCAAGTACAGCCTGTCGACATCACTCTGAGGATGTAGTGCATGGTGGATCGTCATCAGTTTTCTGGTTTTTCTGTCTAAGTTGTCCAATTCGAGCTGAGTCCAGTTCACAATTCCCGCAGTGTATCTAATGACTGGTATGGCCCAGGTGTTTATGGCCTTAATGGTGTTACCGCCATTCAGTTTACTTTTCAAGATTTTTCTAGTCCTTTGGATATATTCTTTACTGACCACAGATTTCACATGGCCATGCTTAATGTTATCCAGTTGCAAGATGCCAAGGTATTTGTAGTCTTCTGGCTGGTGGGACCTGATGGCTTGACCATTTGGCATTTCAATGCCTTCACTTTCAGTAATCTTCCCCTTCTTCAGTGCCACTGTGGCGCATTTGTCCAGGCCAAACTCCATACTGATGTCGCTGCTGAATATGCGCACTGTGTTGGTCAGTGACTGGATCTCGATTTCAGATTTTCCATAAAGCTTTAAGTCATCCATGTACAGTAGATGTGAGATTTTCTGTGAATTCCTGGCAGTTTGATAGCCCAGGTTTGTTTTCTTTAGGATGAGTGACAGTGGGATCATAGCGATGATGAAAAGGAGTGGGGACAATGAATCCCCCTGGAAAATGCCCCTTTTGATGTTGATCAGTCCGTAGCTTTCATTTCCGACAAAAAGCTCAGTCTTCCAGTGTTTCATCGCACTTTCTATAAATTTGGTGATGTTCTGACTGATCCCGATGGTTTCCAGGCACTTTGTGATCCAACCATGTGGCAGTGAATCAAAAGCTTTTTTATAGTCGATCCAAGTCATATGCAGGTTTGTTTTTCAGCTTTTGCAGTTCTCCAGAATCATTTTGTCAATCAGTAGCTGGTCTTTTGTGCCCCTGCTTCTCCGTTTGTTTCCTTTTTGTTCTACTGGAATGATGTTGTTGTCTTCGAGGTAGTCTTGAATCCTGTCTGCTATTATGCCTGTCAGCAGCTTGAGCATAGTAGGTAGACAAGTTATCGGCCTATAGTTTCCTGGTGTAGCTCCCTTTGCTGCATCTTTCTGTATTAAGTATGTTTTGCCAGTTATTAGCCATTCACTGATGTTTCCTGTTTGCAGCATTTCATTGAACAGTTCGGCCATTTTTGCATGCAGCCTGGTCAGGTGTTTGAGCCAGAAGCCAGTTCTTCACTTTCTTCACTCTTTTTGTGACCATTTCGGGTGTTATTTCCAGCTGCTGCATTTTGTTCTTGGACAATTTCTTCTCGAAATCCTTTATCCACCCAGCACTTTTGTTGTATTCTTTTTCAGCCTCCCAGAGATCTTTCCAGAAGTTGGTTGTTGCTTCTTTCTCTGGCTTTTCCATTTTCTTGTCTACTTGCTCATGCAGGCTCTGGTAGAACTGCCTCTGATTAGACTGGAACATTTGGTTCTGCCTGTACTGGATGATTCTTGCTTCATATCTTTTGATTTTCCTGGCTGTAGCTGTTATCTGCTGTTTCACGATTTCCAAAGCTTCGTCAATTTTCCTTGTATTCAGCCAGTATTTTTTGATCAGATGTTCTTTAGTCTTCTTGTTGTTCAGTTTCTTCTCCTTCATGTTTTTTAGGTTGCTGGCATCTGATCTCAGGCTTTTTATTTTCAGTTCCAGTCGAACTTTCCACTTTGGCTTTCCAGTTGATTTTCTAGTTGGTTTTGGTTGCAGTAACCCTAGTTCTTCTGTTACTATCACAGCTGTACTATAGGCGAGCTGGTTCAGTTCTTCGATTGTTTCTACCTGAACAGTTACAAGGGCAGAGTTGATGTCATTCATCAGTGGGACAAGTCGTTTTCTGCCTATAGTTTTTAGGGTTGGCAGTCGCTTTCGCTCTGTACTTGATGCTGTATGAGCCATTATTCTGTCCTTCAGTTCCTGCTGTCTTTAAGACAATGCGCCAGGTGTTTCATCCATGACTTCATGCTGCTGTTCTTCCTCTTCTTGCAGAATTTCCAGATTTTCATCAGGTTCTAGTTGATCAGTGACTCCTGGTCTTGTTGGAGCTTCTGTTGCTGCCACAATAGGCTGCGGTGCTTCAGTTTCATTAGTTTTTCGTATTTCTTCGAGTTCAGCTTCACTGAACACTTTAGTCCCGCTTATGAATCTTCTCTGATCAGCTAGCAGCAGTTCTGTTATCTTCGAATCTGGATATTCTTGTTTCCATAGCTGGTGCATCCGTTTTTGATAGCCTCGTTTTCCAGGTTCTGATTTGTAGTAACACTTCATGACTACACGATTCTCTGACCTTGAGAATTTCTGCCGCTTCCTTGTTTGTGGATTTTGTTCCTGTAGCCCATTTGTCGACGATTGCCCAGGTTCCTCAGCAACCGCCACGGTCCTTTTTATCCTGGGCGACGACTGAGCCAGTATAGACTTCTTTTTTTTGTTTGTGTCTCCATTGTGATAAATGGGTTGGGTGCACTTAGTCTGGTTCCTCTGCTTCGACCACTCCGGCATGGTTGAACCTGCCAGTAGTTTGCACTACCGCTGGCCCAGCTCTCAGCTTCATTGGAGCACTCAAGCCCCACCGCCATGACAAGGCCACACCCATCAGTGGGATTATTATTATTATTATTATTATTATTATTATTATTATTATTATTATTATTATTATTATTATTATTATTATTATTATTATTATTATTATTATTATTATTATTATTATTATTATTGTGACCCTCCCTGGGACCACTTATTGGATATGAATTATTAAATAAATAAATAAATAAATGATCCAGTGTGTTGAGCTAAAGAAGCTTAGATTGTAATCCCTGGCTAATGTTTATTTCCTGACTTGATGGAAGTGTAGTTTGGCCAACGTTTAATTCCAGCTAGTTACAATCACAGACAAAGCTTACCCTGACAGTGGAAAAATGTATTCAGAACTGGATAGGTGTGACATTAGTAAATGCTCATCTAATAAATAACAAGTTAATTAATTTTGATTTTTTTTCCATAGTAACTCCTTCCATAGCAAAAAAAAAAAAAAAGACTTGAATAAAAATCTGCTTTCATAAGTGTTCATATTGAAGCCACTGATATCAAACCATTTATTTATCAAGGCATGTTGAGTTACAGCCTCCCTGGTTACTTGTTCATTTATGAAGAATTTAGACACAATAATCTTTCTTTAAAAATTATGCTGAATCATTTTGGCCTTGGCCCCCTTTCTAATTCCTTGTTAAACCACCACTGCCACTGCTCTATATTACCTATTGGTGCAGTAAAAAGAGCAGTAAGTGAGGCAGAATCCCAAAGTGGGATGAAGGTTCACGTTGGAGTGTACTTGAATGGACATCAAGCACCACTGAAGGTCTGTCCACCGAAATTTGAAACTGCTATAAATTAATGATTTAGAATGTTCCTTTGCCCCGATCCTATCACTTATAACACCTTTCTGTATAGGTCTATGTGATAATTACTATTATTAAAATTTAAGATTTTAATAATGGTGGAAGTTCTTTTCCTAAATGTGAAATCAGTCATCTAATCATTGTGGATAAATATGTCAAATATAACACTGCCATAAACCCTGATTTTCAGCTAAGAATAAGTTATTTTAACTTATTTTGCATTATTCTAAATCTTGTTATGTCTCATTATTTATTCATACTCATACTTACAAGCAATACTTGTCCTTATTATCCCTAAAACCCATCCCTCCATGCAGGAAAAACAAGCTAGAGAAGATTAAATTATTCACTGTCTCCTTGAAGCATTCATGTAACAAATTTGTAGCTTTTTTTATTTTTTTGCTTTGCTTTACTACATGATCAATCAAATTAGAACACAGAAAAGTACCATGGAAGGGAAAAGACCTAAATTACCTTAGCTTGACCCAGAGAAATGGTAACTTAACCAGGAGAACCTGATTCTCACCCTCAGAGGTGAAGGAGTTGGAGAGTAAAGTTTTGCTGCCCAGGGGAAGCTCTGAAGTTCAGAACAGTACCGATTGGAATTGCGAAGCTCAGGAAGAGTGTAATTCTGTAATAGTGAGGCTGTAAAATAACAGCTCATTGTCTATGTGTATCAGCTAAGGCACAGATCAGGATCTGAGTTCAGCAGAGCTGCTTCGGGCTGAAACAGTGAGGCAAGCAGCAAATGAAAATTATACTGTTGCAGCAGTATAGAGGTTAAAAGAACTGTATGCCACCTAAATCCAGGTGATGAGTGGTAGGGGTGTGTATAAATGCAATTTTCAGGATTCAATTAGAATCAAATATTCAAAAATTTAATTCGATTTGAATTCTTAAAATTCAAATTTACCCACATTCAATTCAAATTAAGCAAATTTGAATCTATTCATTTGAATTTTCAATTCAAATTTGCATTTACAAATGTCGACATTTCTATGTGACCATATGCATTGTTACACATCCCATATGCATCCATATACATCCGTACACATCCCGTATTTATCCTGCATGTGTCCCGTTTTGTCCTATACAGATCTGTACAAATGTGTATGGATCCAGGAAAAATACATACGTGAAAGTACGCATCATGTACACATCCGTACACATACAAATGTCTGAATAATCTGAATAGATCTGAAATTTTGAAATTCATTTGAATGTTTAAATTCAAATTTATAGACATTCAGTTTGAATTTGAATGTCCACATTTGAATGAATTCAATAGAATTTTGAATATTTTGAATATTCATAGACATCCCTAATGAGTACTATATGGAACCACTCCTGACACCTAATTTAAGAGTCTTTTATCTCCATCTAGACACTTGGGCTGTCCCTGGCTCCTGGCTCAGCCCAAGGGACATAAGAACATAAGAGAAGCCTTGCTGGATCAGGCCACAGCCCATCTAGTCCAGCATCCTGTCGCACACAGTGGCCCACCAAATGCTTATGGGCATCTCAAGCAGAGACAAGGACAAACCTTCTCCTGCTCTCGAACAGAGGCTTTATCTGTGCGGAGTTCTAGTCTATGGAATTTTGTCAGCGGAAAAAATGTGGATGACTGGTGTGCTTGTGGAATGTTTGCCCCTGCAGGCAAGCACGGCAAGAAGTTACACTATAGATGAGGCTGTGTTTACAGATCTCTGCAAACAAAAAGGTGGGGTCTGGGTACAAATGGGTGACATTCATTTGAACAAAGCCAATCAAGTTTGAATCAAATTTCCTACTAAAATTTCATCTTTGCAGACTGGCATTGAGAGATACCCTTTTAAAAAAGATTTGTTTTAGTTGCCAATAGCTCATTCAGCATATCCTTTTAAATTCTGCCCAGACCATATATCAATGATCACCAAGGCATTTAAACAGATTATTTTCCTGGGCTGTGATCACACCCATAGTTCAAGCTGTCTTCCAGATGTCTTCTCATCACATAGGAGAGATTTCCCCCCCCCCCAGGATCATCTCGGGGGTGGACTGCCCCTCCTCAAGCCGGCTTCTCCAGAGTGCACTTTTACTGCACATCACACTTTGCAAAATGTGATTTTACCTGTAGTTACAATTTCTAAAGAGGATATTCCAGGCTCAAGTAGTGCATGGGGTGTGTGTGTGGCTCTGAAGAATCCCCCTCTTTGTCACATTGCAGAACATGTGAAACAGTGTCCAAAGGTATTGTAGCTAGGGTACTCACCAACCCACCATTGAGTGGGACCTGCTGTAGTCTGCACCAGCATGTGCTGTAGATGGAAGGTCCCTGTTCTGGGATATAATCTGGAACAAAGGCCCAGTGCAGAAAAGGCCTAAGTGGAGAAACAGACTATGGGTCTTTTCATACTTGGGAAGATTGGGATGCCCCAGCACACTCTGGGATGTTGCATCCTCACACTGTGGTGTTGCCTCTGTCCCAGTGTGACTTAGAGCACATGGGACCATCCTGAACTTTTGCAGCTGTGGAGCAGTTTTTCCCAGGGGCACCTAGAGTGCTCTTGGTACAGTTCCAGTTGCATAGGTAGCCCTAGTTCCTTGTGCAAACAGTGCAGGGGGCAGGTGTCATGTCTGTGACTGTGCAGTCAAGTCCCATGTTGCAATCACGGTTGTAATAGCCTGACTCATGCTAGAAGTTGCCACGGCCATTGCTATGCAATGGGCCCCAGGTAAGTTGGGGACAGTTACACCTGTAGTGTGAATGCTGGCCACTGGCCCACAGAAGTTAAATGCATAAAAGTCCTAAGAAAATAATTCAGTGAACTTTAAGTCTAATAAAGAGTTGATCTAACTATACCGATTGAAAAGACTTTAGCCATTTTATGCTTCCCAGGCACAGGATCAATACTTCCAGTTCTATTTCAGTTTAATATGTACCACTTTGCTGATGTGATGAAAAAATTTTAACAACAGTCTAACAAGCTTCAAAAGAGACAAAATCCAATAAGTTTGCTGAATAATGACATACTGTGTAAAAATGGATGAGAATTAGGTGTCATGAAATACACACTACTAAGAAAAATTAAGGAAATGCTTAACTCATGCATCGGATCTCAATGAATGAAAGAATAAATTTGTTGAAAATAAAATGAGGTATCCATGGTCAATGGGAACCAAAATCATCAACCAATTGAGGGTTGGGTTCCAGATCACCCTGACAAATTAAAAAAAATGAAATCACAGGTAGATTTAATTTGTGTGAATTTCATCACATCAATTCATACTCTGACTCAGCAGTTTGGAAGCTGCAATGAGAGTTTGAAGAACTACTAGGAACACGTTGCCTGCAGATAAGTAGCTTCTAGCTGGGGTATACCATGAAACTCTAGATGCTAGATAACTTGGAATTTGCCATTTAATGGCCTTAAAGGCCAATACCAATAATTTGAAATGAATTCTTGGTCGCATTGGGAGCTGATGCAGGGATCTCTTGGGGCTGAGGTATCAGAATATTTTGGCAAGCCCAACACTGTGCTGACTGCAGAGTTCTGGATCAAGTTAACTGTAACAATTCTTTACCATTGAGGGAAGCTGGCTAAGAGGCTATTACAGAAATCAAGCCTAGAAATTACCAATGCTTGTACCAGTAAATGAGCTATTACGACCGACAGAAATTTTCTAATTTTCCATGTATTAAACTGATGAAAGTTACAAACCTTTTGCTGTCTTTTCAATAAAGTGTCATGCCAACGGATCATCAATTAACACCACAAGATCTTTTGTTGATGAAGTAGGAACCTGTAGCTGGATGGTAGGATAGGAAACTGGAACTATTGGCATGTCAGGTTGAAATACTAAAATATGTCTTACATTCCTTTCATATTGTACCCAATGTCCCTACAATTACTTGAACTATTGTCATCTTTTTCCAGAGATGGTGCTTTTAGATCTCAGTAGTTCAGTATTTTTACTTCTTCTCAATTCTATTTTTTTTAATTTATATTTATATCCTGCCCTATACCCAAAGGTCTCAGTTAAAACAGTAGCGTTTGCTTTGGGGGGCAAACAACAAAACATTTAGCAGAAGGCCTCAGCAAAGTGGTGCGGCTTCACCACCTTCCTGAACCTAATCAGAGAAGGAGCCTGACACACCTCAAGGGGGAGACTGTTCCATAGCCTGGGGACCATTACTGAGAAGGCCCTCTCCCAGGTGCCCACCAGCCTCACTTCTGAAGCTGCTGGAACAACCAGGAGGGCCTCCCCTCCAGAGCTTAAGGCACAGGCAGGGGTGGTTTAACACGGAGAAAGTGTGTTAAGCCATACTGCTGTGCGGACTCTGATGATTGAAAATGTTTTGAATCCGAGATAAGGTTGCCATGAAGACACGGCCCTAGAGAGCTCCAGGAGAACCAACAGGGTTGCATTCCCCTTGTCTCTCGCCTGGAGAAGGTCTTCAACCAGGGAGACCAGGGTGGTTTCCATGCCATAACAGGGCCTGAATGGGTCTAGATAATCAGCTTCTTCCAAGCATGTCTGCTGTTGAACAGCAACAGGTCTCTCTAGCACCTTGCCTAGGTAAGGTATGTTGGCCACCGGGTGATAGTTCTACTATCCCCTGGGACAACTACAGATATTAGCATAACTCCATTTTTCTGAACCACAATGGTGTAAGTCTTATTCTGAGTTAATTCTTTGCCTATCTGAATTTCTAAATCCTGCAACCTTAGAAGCCCCTGGAAAACCCATTTCAGTGGCATACTTTGGTGCACCATCAAAATGGATCCCCTGGTAGTTCTGTAAATGGAGGTGTGCCTTCCGCATACTTTGTGGTCCAGACTGCCACAAACTGATTCACTGGTAATATTAAGTGTTGAGGACTACTGGTAATTCTGATCTGGAATATACTCCATTGGTGGTTGATGGAACATACCAGTGTTGTCAGAAGAGCCCCTGAGAAAATCCATGGGGATCCTGTTTTTGATCTAAGGTAAGTAGAGGAGTGTAACCAGAACAGGGTCTGAAGAGGGCCATGAGCAATCCTGCTTTGGATCTAAGGTGGGTGTAGAAAGGTCCATTGTCTGTGTGATCTCAGCACACAAGTTAAACTGGTTTCCCCACTAGTGCTTATTTTCTTTTCTCTATTGCTGTTATTTTTATTTCCCCCACTATTGCTTTCATGGTGTTTATTTGTAGGGCTTATTCTTGGGCTGTGTATAACAGCCTTCTGGTTTTCTTTCTCGTGTTCCATCTTACAGACATTTTGTTTTCCTTTTTTTGAACTTTTCCTTTGATATTGTTCATGTAATAACCATGCAGCTGTTTTTACTTATAGCATTCCAATCAATATTTCATTGTTTCCTTTCAGTCAGATCATTTTCTTTCATTAGTACTTAAGATGCCTTCTTCACTTATATCTGTCAGCATTTTACTTTTCTTCTGCTTGATGCAGTCACATAAATTTATTTTTCTTTTCAGCTGTTTGCTTTACCTGTAATAACCTTTGACCATTGATGTTGCATATGCACAAGATATTCAACACAGAAGAGTAGGGAAAATGTCCAAATGATGAAGGTGCCCAATGAAGCAGACATCCCAGATCCCTCTCCAGGCAGCACAGTTTTGTGCCTTCATCTCAGTTGCCTCAAAGGATATGTTGTGCCATCAGAAATGAAGATGTGACAGCTGACACCCTTCCTGCAGCAATCTGCAGAAGTGGAGATTCTCCCTCCTTATCCTCTACCTTACACTCACTTCCACTCTTCAATCACCAAAGGCTACTGGGACATACCTCAATAAGACAAAAATTTTCTTCAAGTTCATTATCTAAAATGTATGGCATAAAAGGAACATAAAAGAAGACGTCAAAATTAAACAAGCTTATTTATTAGTTCTTAATTGCCAAATTAATTTTGACATCAGTTAGAATCAAAGACAGTGGAGCCAAAAGTCCTTCATGCCACAGTCCAGCCGTACCACAGAAACTAGGGTGCTTTCTACTCATGGGGTTATTCTGAATTATATCCTGGAACAGGGGCCTGCTGTCACAAGTTAATGCAGACTATGGCTGAACTCCTGCTGTATGCACTGGCATGTGGACAGCAGTCCCCTATTCCAGGATATAATTCAGAATAAGTCACAGTGCAGAAAGGACCTAGACCTGTGTTGATGTTTTGCAGAAGGTATTTAGGAGTGAACATTTTCTTTTTCCTTCTTAATTGAAAAAATGAAACTCACACAGAGACACACTGACACACTTCTGGATTGGTTTATTTTATTTTTTTGTCTTTAAAAGACACCGATTCTGAAGTATTCATGTGAAGGACAGAGCTACTTGATAGTGACTTCAGACTACCTTTGAAAATTGAAAGGCTGATGAGAAATAAATAGCAGTTTACAAAGAATATGATGTTTTGAATCTCAAAATCCATTTGAAGAAAGGTTCTTCACCTTAAGCCCACTTCAAAATGATACTTTGAGTAACAGCATATCTAGCTTGTACCTGAAAAATAACCGTGCTTTCACAAAGGATTTATCAATTATATCTTCTTCAAAAAAAAAAAAAAAAAAAAAGTCCAGTGGTTGAAGGCTCAGACTTGTAAAACAGTTCTAAGACCCTGCAAGTCTGAGAAGAAATTGATTCTGTAGTGTGGAGATATTACATCTTGCAAAATGCTGGGTAACTGCATCTGATAAGTTCTCAGACTAGTAATTCAAAAACAGAATGCTTTATTTAAATGCTATAGAGGAAAATTTTGAGTGTAATCCTTATTCTAGTTATTTTTGACAGAACATTCATTTGTTTATAAAGCCTGGCCATCTCTTCTGAAGTCTAAGTAAACAATAAGTAACAAAAATCTGTCTCCCTTCCCAATGAAGTAGGCTTTCTTTTGTAGCCAAAAGCTGACAATTTGCTACATATTTCAATAGTGCATGATTTTTCACAAATTTCATTAGCACACCATTGATTGCTCATTTTTCAACACTCAAAACAATTTAACATAGTCTCTTTCATGCAGAGAATAACATATTCATATTATTTGATTTTTGATGAAACCAAATGACCCTTTAAATTTGCAATAGGGTTCTTTAATTTTGCATGAGTTTCTTCACTGCTGTTCATTTAATTTTCTGTTTCCATTAACCATCTGCAAGCATTTGACTCTGCGACAATTATTCAGCTGTGCTACATCATGACTGACATATTTTATAAACGTTTAAAAGAAAAAGAGAGCCAGAAAACGGTGGGGGGGGGGAATTAACAAAACAGAAAAAGTCACGGTTCAGAATCATGTATTTTCCATACAGCTGAGATGTTTGAATAGTAATTTTTGGTTCCATTGAAAATCTGGCTTAATTACATTTTGTCTTCTTTTCCGATAAGCACTTCATGATGCTGATTATTGCTGAACCTAAAAGTGATTCACTTTAAAAAGTGAATGCTTTCCCACACTGGTGACTAAGGAACTTGTTTGTTTATTTTCTTGTTTGTTTGTTTTACAAAGGTCAAATTGATGACTTTTAACAAAGCGTATTTTATACCATCATTATCATCATTAGTATTAGTAGTATTAGTATTAATTGCTTCATTATCACAGCAATTGTAAATGTTTCTGACTGGTTTGGTGCTCTTATTGACCAATCCTTCATAAGGACTTAGGATAAGCTGACGTTTTGCTGTGCTCCTCCTAGTTGCGCAGCACTCTATAGCTGATGGATCATCACTCTATCAATGCCCAGGGTCTTAAGATGTAGCTCAAGTTCTTTTGTGTGTGTTCATGGCACTGTCATAGCACTGTCTTCATGAGACTCACACTTCCTGCCTTGAGCTTTCAGATCCTTTAACCTAACCCACCTTGGTTAGTGTTTCGGAAGTCAGGGCTTTATTCAAACCTGACATTATGTCTGGGAGGGACAAAGGAAAAGAAAAAGCTAGTGTGCCATGAGGAGGGGCTGAAAGAAGGATAATGCTTTCCATTGTAGGCAAGCATCTGAGGGGTCTTTTGCTCATATCCTCTTCACCGGAAAGTCTAGTGACCATTCAGGGTTATCTTTTCTACTTGGGGACGTGAACCTGAGGTGTGTGCAGTCTCTGAATCTTCCTTACAGTTATGTTGAAGGAGGCTATCTCACAGTGAAGAACCAAAGATTGTTCCATCATTGTGGGAGGTGGTGATGACAATAGTTGCAGCTGTCAGGGCAGCTTCGCCTTCACTGGCTGTCCTGTGTTCATGTGTTATAATGCAGCCTGAGACTGAGAAGGAGCAGGAGCCTTGTCTTGGACTGTGGAGCGTGATGGTTCTGCTCCACGGGAGGAGTAGGCGGTAGACTCATCATCATCTAAGAAAGAGCACTGTAAGAGACCCAAGATATGGACATTGGTGTGGAGCCACTTTGAGTTCCACCAAGCTGCTTCATTTTATGCTGCCTGCAGCCAATGCAAGGCGTGGACCATAAGGTGTTAGGATGGCCAGTGTCTTGGGAAAATGGCACTGATGCATCCGTGGAAGCACCATCCTGGTGTTCTTCCCCCTGCCAATAGCGCTAGGCCTGACATGCCTTCAAGCAGTGACACTGGTGTTGTGCCTCCTGCCTGGCAAATGCAGTGGTTGTATCAGTTCAGAGACAGGTGGTATGATGGCTGAGGTAGACATCCCGCATTTTTGCATTTATCTGTAGAAATCTGGATTAAGATCTAGATCTTGGAGATGGGGTCCTAGCTTGAATCCGTTCCTCAAAGATCTGGATCTTGGCAACGAATCCATACGTCAGCATCAGCCCTCTAGCTCCCAATTGCAATTGGTGCTAAGCACGGCACCCTGCAGACGCCACAGCACCCATTCCAATGCTCCTTTTTGCTGGAGCCGGAAGGGCCACTGGTGGCGTGGGATGAATGGCCAGTTCCACCATCACTCACAGCATATGCCTGCTGAGAGAGGATGGAGCTGAGAGGCACGGCTTCATGGTTGCTTATGCAGTAACTACAAAGGCCTATGATCAACTCTGTAAACAGCTATGGAGGCAAGATAACGTCAATATTACAATCAATGAATTGTAATTGGTTCATAATCAATTTTTGTTAAAAACATGTAGAATAATAATGAAATAAGAATAGTAATTAATAAGCCATATACTCCTTTTAAAGAAATATTGAAAGTCTCAAAAGAGCTACTAAAAGGTATTATCTCAAAATTGTGAAAAATTATAATCAGCATTTTGTCATCATTTAACAGCATAAAGATATATAGGAGACAAATGTGAAAATTAACATATCAGGCATATAGAACAATATGTGTGTGTGTGGGAGGGAAATGGCATGATAAACGTCAGCCAAAACAAAGGATCTATAGACCCAAATGTTACATAAATGACAGAACACCAATCATTCTTGCTAGAATGACAAGTTCTCCTTGGAATGTTGGAGAAGATGCAAGCAGAAAGCAATGTATGTCCAATAATAATGGGAGTGTGATAAGATAACTAAATTGTGGCAATTATGATAAAATAAAATTGATTTTACGAATGGCAAAGCAATTCAAGCTAAAAATACATCCCCTACGTGTTTTTAATTTAATATTGATTTGGGAAAAGTAATTCATATTGCTTTGCTTAACCTGTCTTGTATATAGTATAGTTAGCTTTTCTCATGCTAAGTAGCATATCAGGCAACAATATTATTCCAGCGACTCTGGTCAGCAGCCAGATTTATGGCATTGTCCCATTTTACATTCATCTGTTCAAGATGTTTTAGAAATGTTCGACACCAGGTGCTGCATAGCCTACCTCTTTTTCTGTGACCACCTGGTGTTTGAGGGATTTTCTCATCCACAGAACATGGTCTGTGGATCATACTCATAGTCATCTTTCAGCAACAATTTAACCTGTCTTGGTTAAATGATAATATCTGGAAGCATATGGGAAAAGCAAACTGGCTGGAAAGAGGAGGATTGCCAGTTTGATTCCCTGTGGCAAACCACTTCTGTATCTCTGCCAAGGAAACTACCCAATGACATGCCCATGCAGTCAATTAAGAGTCAGCCACAACTTGATGATATCCACCACCAGCAGCAATAGCAAGTTAGTCTTGGAAACTATGCTCTTTGAATCTAACAAATACCAAAAGAGATGACTGTCAGGAGAAGGAAACAAGGCAGACTTTCCTAAAATATGGATGCTACTGTATGAATGGTTGAGATTACAGCAAGGGTTAGCAGTATAAGTCAGTCCTGTATTATTTGTTATGAATACAAAAAAAAAGTATGTTGGAAACATGATAGTCATAATAAAGAAACAAAAAGATAATGCAAGAATTACTAACTCTTCCTGGGCTTTAGGAGAGGAGGGGGAAAGTAGATTTAAGTTGTATAGTGCTACTATGTATATTATCTTGAAATATTGTTATGTTATAATGAACTATAAGTAAAAGAAATTTAAATCATAAACATAGGAGGAGAAACTAACTTAAGCCAACTATGATTTGGGATTCCTGATTCACACACTTTTTTATGATAAACAACATTGAACTGAAACATCTATTTTCTGGCCAACTTAGTTCCACCTTGTGGCAAAAATGCAAAGAGATTATGCCAGAGATGAGAAATGAATTCATCATGATCTCCTAATGAATGAATAGATGGATAAATGAATAGATGTTTCATTCCAGGTGATTTCCAGTAATTTTAAAAGAGCAGCCAAAGAGAACATGATTGCTGAATTTTTAATTTTCTTTCTTTTTCCTTTTAGTGTACCACCTGCAGTGATATTGATATCACTTGTAATGGTTCAGATTGTATATTTAAACTTTATAATTGTTTTCATGTTACTAAATTTGTTTTAATTCCTTTTTTCATAATTGAACTGTACAAATATGTGAAATGAAATAATGTGGGAAAGTAGTTTTTAAACTTCTCTTCCCCCACATAGCTTTACAAGTAATTTTGTGTAATAAAAATATATTTCAGTCAGTTAACTGTAAAATGTTACTCCTTCACAACTTCCCGTTTGATTTTTTTAAGCAATCAGTGGAATGAATAGATCTTCAAAATACTGCCTGCACCTACACAGCCAAAATTATGTTCCTTCAGACGTCTGGGACTATTAGGCCCTTTCCACACTTACCTGTATCCCTGGGGCATTTCGGCCAGAGCATTGGGGCGATGATCCTGCCTCCCAGCTGAAGCGGGCAGCTGCGATTGCCGACCCTCACTGCTGAAGACCAGATTGTGGACACCTTTAAAGGGGTCCAGATGAAATCTGGATTTAAGGGCCTGAAGGATTCATGGGGACTGGGCCTTCTGGATGAGGCTTTAAATGGGGTCTGTGTGGGGAGAGGCCCTTCCCTATTGGTACCAATTGGGTACCAATTGGGTTCCTAATGGGGTCTTAATTAGGTTCCTAGTTCACTTAAAATTTGAACTAAGCCACACATAAGAAGGGAAATAAGTTCTAAGAAAACACCAGTTGCTTTTGACTCTTCCAAGAGCCATTTTCTCTGATTATGGATATAACATCAATATCTGAAAGCTCAGGTTCTCAGGAAAAAAACAACAACCAAAAACCTGGAATATGGCATAACAGTCCCCCAGAATGCTACAAGCAAGCATAGATTAGAAGAAGAAATCTGGCACATAGAACTTTAGGGGGATTTTTAGGTTTGTTTGTTTTCAGTATATGGACGGACCTGGATTTTTTTCCCCATTTCTTTTGTGTAGTTGTAGTTAAATAGGTGCTTGTTAATTATTGCTTTCCCTACTATAAAGAATGAAAGAAAATCATTTTCCTTTATAGTGGGAGCTATAATAATTTTTGTTCACATTATGTTTCCTACTGAGATTCTTCCTTTTTTCCTGTTTCTCTCTCTTTCTCTTATGTCAAGGAACATGAAACTCAATGTTTCTCGTCAATGAAGTTTATCTACAGGCTTGGACTTTTTATTTTAACTTTTGTTGTTGTTGTTAGAGTATTTAAAATTCTAAGAAGAAATAGACAATATAGAAATTCAGGAAATGAAGTCTTTTTTTCATTATTGGCAATGGTGAGATTTTTGAAAGAAATCAATTCTGATAAAAGCTAGGGCAAAGACAGAAGAACAGAACATTTCCTTTAATTTTATAGGAAGAGAATTTTCTGCAACATCTTTAAATATTCATAAGGACTCAAAGTATGGTTAAGTTTAGTCTTTATAGTTTGCTACTTCAGTCTGATTTTCAATAGACTGGCTGATGCTTTGGTACAGCTGTAGAAATAGTACTGAATACATAAATATTTTCAACCTTGTGTATTAAAAGATGACATCAAAAATGATGATCAACTTTTAAGAATGCATTGTAATGATAAAAGGGCAATACTTTGACCATGTTCCTGTCAATCACAATGTTGTTCTGGCAGGCAATGGATATGAAAAATGCTCCTATCTTTCAAAGTAGACTGAAGTCAAAGGAAAGTTATAGCTACTGGACAAACATAAATCTGTCGAAAGCTTGAATGCATTGTTTCCTGCCATCAGTATGCATAATGGGATTTTTGAATTAAGCAAATGTACAAATCACAAAATGGTAATAAAATTCATAGAGATCTTAATTGGAAACAATAAAATGATATCCGATCATTAGCATCACCAAAAATGTATTTAAAATGAAAATAGTAGAAGAGAATACAGTAAGATTTATGGTCTTTGTTCTGGCAGAAATGAATCATAAATACAAGCTGCTGAATATATATTATTATTTATCCAAATGCCTGCCAACCTATTTGGACATTTAAGAAAGGCAAACATGGCTATATTTAAATACAAGGTAGAATCAAACATGGGGAACTGTCCTGATCAAGAACTGGACGAATCTCCTTTTAAAGACCAGCAGTGAAATTGCAAGACTTCAGCTCTAATCCTTATGGTTCTTTGTCTTTAATCATATCTAGATTGCCTGATCCTTCAGACTGAACAGCCCCCTGAATGACAGGACAGAAATTCTGGATAACTGATTTCTGAACTGTGTCACTGATGTACATAAACACTACAGTAGAAGCATAGTTTATTTCTCACCACACTTCAACCATGATTGTTCTGGCCCAGGTATATTAAAGCTTTGAGTTCAGTCTGCACTATGGCCTTGGGCAGAGGTCTTGAACAAGTGAAACTCCTCCCTCTTTGAAGAATTCACCAGTCTTAATATAAATGAATTACAGTGTTTATTGTAACAGCAAAACAAATATATAACCACTTTCTTTCCTTTGATCTCCAAGCCTTAGTTCTTTAGGCCTCAGTTACTGTCCTTTGCTGAGGCACTCAGGCCTAGAAAGAGTTCCTGCCTTCCTTTGTGACACTGGCTGGTCTAGAAGGACTTTCTGCTTCCTTTGGCACTTGCTGGCCTATTGGAAGTTGCTGCTTTTCTTTCTGTTGAGGAGTTTCTTCTTTCTGTGGCACTTGTGGCCTATGAGGAGTTTCAGCCTGTCTAAGAATAATGATTCCTTCCACTCTCACAGCAGACTAAAAACTGGCCTAACTCTACTGTGTAAGCTGTAAATGCTCCACCTTCCTTGTCCACAAGCCTATCTCTTAAAGATACAGGCTAACATTCGTTTCTAAACTACTAATAAACAAGGCTTACAACACAAACTTCAACTGCTACAAACTTGTTACAGAGGCATAATAATGATAAAACATGATGAGAAACATGCATGTCCATGTGTTCCTACTGAAATTATTATGGGTGAAAAGACTCTGCATAAGTTTAGGGATGTCCTGAAACCATTTTGGTTCTATTTGAGCACAGAGAGGTGCACAATTTTTTTGTCACGTTTGATTCAAATTGAACTGAATGAGAGGAAATTTGCATGCATTCAAATATAGCCCCTTCTAATGTGGTACGATTCAAATCCAATTCAAATCCCTGGTGCTGGTTGCACCTACAAATCCCCCATGAATCCCCCATGTATCCTCTCTGAACTAGGGATGTTCAGAGCTATTTGAATGCATTCAAAATTCAATCAAATTGACCACATTTCAACATTCGAATTTGAATCTAATGTCCTTAAATTCAAATTTAAAGTTTTGATTCAAATTTTGAATTTTGTATCTATTTGTTTGAATTATTCAGAAATTTGCATGTCTATGGGTCCGTACACAATGTGTACTTGAAGATCTGTATCTTTCCCGCATCCATATGCATTTGTACAGATCCATACAGAACAAATATGGGTTGCATATAGGATAACTACGGGATCCATACAGAGGTGTACGGATGTGTACGGATGTGTATGGACCAGGAAAGATGTGTACAGGCGTCTACAAATTTTGTTGACATTCATAAGTGCAAATTCAAATGAAAAAATTCAAATGAATAGATTCAAATTTGCTTAATTTGAATCGAATTTGGTTAAATTCAAATTTAAAAGATTCAAATCAAATTGAATTTTTGAGTAATCAATCTGAATCCAATCGAATCCCAAAAATTGCATTTGTGCACATCCCTACTCTGAACCCATCAAATCCACTCTGAATCCACTTTAAATCTGCTCTGGATCCACTGACCATTGCATGCCTGATACAGACTTTAGGGTCATTTTGAAACTTTTTTTATGGAATAAGTAGAGCTGATGTAGGAGCTGTCTTTAGGCTGGAAGCCTTTCTTCAATTCCTACAATCTTCCTGTTCCTCAAACTTCAAGTGAATTTCAGTCTATCTGATCAATGCCTAATTGATTTGTCTGTCCGATTGTTCAGAGGAGTCCACTTGATCATACTGAACAAATCAATTTTGAAATCCCTTTGCACCCAATTGTTTTGTTCATTCCTAGAACAGCCAATGTAGTGATAGAGGAGCCATTAATATAGCTTGCCACGAGCATTTAATCATGAAAAACCAGTACAGTCCAGGAACAGTTTTACTTTATGACCTGACGAGGTGTAGTATCTCTGTACTATCTTCTTGAATCTTGTTAATGAATAGACTACCACATTCTCTTTGTGCTGCATTATAGAATAAATTCTACCAGCTAGTTTGGATCACTTTTTTTTATTATTCACTGTACAATCTGTACATATCTAATGACAAATGGACACTACTTTAGTTATTTACATGTTGATATTTGATATTACATTTCCAAATCACTCTGGTATTATTGGTCTCTCCTCCCAGGAATTCCCATGAAGTTCATATCTTCTGCATAATATGAATCTGGTAGACATTCCCTGTACTAAGGTTGAAAGTCAACTAAGCACTGTATTTTATGTGTCATGAATAAATGATAGGTATTGTAGAGATAAAAGTTAATGCCTTCAGCTATTTGACTGTGTCTCCTTAAAGTTGATGGCCATTTAGCTGCTTTTTTGAAAAAAAAGCTTTTCGAAGGATCAGTAAGATATTATGTGAGGATTTTGTTAAGAAATAGTTCTCAGTTTTCTATCATTACCCAATTATTTATTTTTTTTACCTCAAAGGTAAAAAATCAGCATGCAAGTTTTCAACTAAGATTACTATTTTTCTGTTCCACTCAGTATGTTCCTTCTTGGAGGCTTTTTAGAGATGTAGAAGAGCAACAAAATGCAGGCTGCCTGCTATGCTTGACTTTTGAAAGGAGCAACGAACAGTACTGCAAAGTATTCTTGTAATATGAGAGCAACACAGGTAGTCCTTTGTTTTGCAAAATATACAAAAGTAGTTTATTCCTTTCTTTGTTATCTCCTTGTCTTTTTGATCTTGGGCTTAGAAGAAAAAAAGTGAGAAAAAAATCGGTATTAAAAAGCAAGTCCAAACACTGAGGATGATTAAGGCTATTTCTAGATGTTGAAAGTATCCTGGGATGGGTCACGTTCAAAAGTTGGGTTCTTCTGTCCACACACAGGCACCATTCCAATAATCGACTCTTTTCTGAAGACATGCTCAAAACCTTCTCTACAAATGCATCAGTGAGAGTTAAAACAGATGTGTGCTCTATTTCTTCCTCCCTTCTTCCAAGTCTTCCTTTCTTTCCCTACAATTTGTGTACTCCAACCTTTTACCTCACATGATTACTGTTTACTGACTTCCTCTAGTATAGTCTTGTCTTCACAAATGCCAGTCTCCTGCTTTGTTTGCTCATTGGTTCAGAAAACATTTGAACAAAGCCAATTGAACAGATGGAGAAACATTTGATTGCTTCCTTTCAAAAACTTTTTAAGCAAGGAAGGGAAAGGGCCAGTGAGCAACCATGAAGTGCATGTGCATGAATATAAGCTAGTAACTTAGAGTAAAACCAAGGCCTGAATCCATGTTTCTAAAACAAAGGAGAAGGAGTTTTCAGGGAGGCCTCAAATAAGCATTAAAATACAGGAAGAAAATGTGTGCTGTTCAGAAATTTACTTTAATTCATGAAGTAAATTTCATCTCCAAAGACCCCTCCCCAGTCAAACCATCATAAAAGTAGGAATTTGGAACAATGGGTCATCTTTTAGGAGTCTTCATGACCTTCATATTGTCTCCATTTTGGTACCAGACTAATGTCATTATTCCTTAGAGGAAAAAAGTGATGTTTCAGGAATTTTCAAGCACTTATGTGAAAGCTTTTATCCTGAAGCAAGCTTATTCAGAAAAAAGAAGAACCTTTCAACACTGCTCTCTAAAAATTCTCTCATGCATACACACTGAAGGAAAACAACATCAGAAAAGATTCATGTTATTTTTTTTTACTGTAATGTGAGAAAAAGCTTGTCTCTTGTAACTCTTTCATTTTCACTCATAAAAGAATAAAACTCCTTAAGAAACCAACAAATTTTAATTATAGAGCAGAAAGTTTCTGCTTGCCAAAACTGCCTGTGGGGGTTAAAACCTCAGAAGGAAAGAGGAGAAACTTCTGTAACCAAGATTCACAACTTTCATGCTATCATGAAGAATAAACATTTCACATTTTAAAAAGAGAGAAATAATATGAGGAGGAAAAATAGGGAAGCCTGTTGCAACGTTGCAAAAGCTAATTAAACATACAGTAAAAGCTTGTATATTGATAGAAAATATCACAAAAGCATTTTTTTAAAAAAAGCAGTACAGAAAAACATATTATTGGGTTCAAATGCTTTTTGAAATGTTTTAAGATGCCTCCGGACAGCAAGTTTAAAATGTGGAACTGTTCCCACAGTCTTCTTCAACACTCCAATACAACAGGGAGGCTTTGTCTGCCCAAGTATTCAGATCATCCTTCTCTTACAGGCCTGCTGCTTGTCAGTTGAAGCCAAACTTTTCCAGGATCCCAAAAGATCTCTCCCAAACACTCTGGAAAATGTGGAAGAAATACTTTGCAGCAAATGTCCCTGTAGGTAGATATTTTTTACTCTTGAGAATTGTTCTGTATTGTGTAGAGACTGCATATCATTGTAAAACCTATCTGGCAAGTTGAAAATTGCTCCACGTTATCTGCAAAGTTTTAATTGTGCTTGGTTGCAGTCTTAGGGTGTGTCCCCATGCAGATTTTGGTCCAAACCGAAATTGGGCTTGGCAAGGGATGTCCCCATTCATTTCAGATTTGGTCCGATTTCCACGGACCAAATCGCCCAAACCAGGACCAAATTTGGTACTGTAAAAAACAGGTCTGGGCATGGTTTGGGGGTTTGGCACGCATTGCTTTGCAAGCTGAGCCCGTGCATGCGGACAGTCCCAGGCTACCTTGGAGGTAGTCTTAATGGGTACTTAATGGGTACTTGTGCAGTAAAGACACATCCATTTAGGATGTATCGACACTACACAAGTGTCCTTAAGTGGGCCCTCCCCCCGCCATCCATGATTGGTTTCTCTGGAGCCAAGCATGGCGAGCTGGGGGCCTCCTACCTTGGGGATCCCCCTCACCCCAGAAGCCATGGATTGTACCTCCTGGAGCCAGGAGGGCTTCACCTACACCCCCCATCCAACACCGGGGCCTGGCATGCTTTGCACATGCATGCAGCATGCCTTCCTATTGGCCAGGGCCACACCTGGCTTCAGGAGGCCCTCAGCACATGCGTGCAGCCTTGGCCAATAGGGAGGTGCACTGCACGCATGGGCAAAGCGTGCCGGGCCCCAGCAGCCAGATTCGGCCTGACTTCCTGAAGGTAAGGAGGGGATCGCACGCTCTCACCCTGGGCTGGGATAGCGGGGTGTAGGTCAAGCCCCCCACCGGTTCTAGAAGCCGTGATCTGCAGCTTCTGGGGCAAGGGGGAGCCCCAAGATAGGAGGTCCCCAGCTCACCATGCTTGGCTCTGGAGGAGCCAAGCATGGAGGGTGAGGGGAGGGCCTTCAGAGCACCCACCTCAAATCTGGATCTAATTCCATCCTTTCGTTGTGGGTGCAGATGGAATAAGGTGTTAGTAGATCTGTATCTAGTAGATACGGATCTACTTAACACGGATTTCCGAAATACGGATCTAATAAATCCATATTTCAGAGGTCCAGTGCAGAATCACCCTAAGTCTACTTCTTGTGAACTGATTTTAATTTTAATTAAAAAAATTATTATGTATCAATATTTGAGTTTTTATTATTGCTCCTGTATATACGCTTTTTAGTTTTTCATAACTTTTTATGATATGGTCATTTGACTAATCATTATTTATACCTATAACCAGCTCATGCCAAGAGTCCAATCCCTGCCCTAGTGTGCACTGGTTGTTCAGTATTATTATCCACATTTACAATAGGTTTAAGAAGTCCACTGACAGCATTTGCTGATTATTGCATAGAAGGAAACTGGCCATAAATTATGCTAAGTCTGAAACAGCGGTTTTTTCTAGATGCTAAATCCAACACAACTGTTGAACAAGTAACTATTCCATACAACACGTCAATAGCGTAAATACTGGGGATAATTTTCCAACAATAAATTGATGCTCTTGAAACAGCCCAAAGACATGCTAATGCCATAATTAGCTTTTGCTATATGAAGGGGGGGCAGTTCCCCACTCCCTTAAAGTCTTCCAGGCAATGGGTCTCCCTTTTATTATTTATTTATTTATTTGTTTGTTTATTATGGGTCTCAGGACAGTTACAACATTTAAAACAATATAAACATATTAAAACAATCAAAACTCCTAAGCATTGATTCTGGAACCCTTCCCTGCACCCCTAACACTCTAATGTATTCAGGGACAGGGTTTATATCCATTGAAACCAGATCCTGGTATTATAAAATCAGGCAATCTCAACACTTAACCGGCAGGTGTAGGGTCCCTCATTGATAAGTATAAAATTGATACTCTCTATAGGACTCTCACCTGGAGTTATGACGATAATGGATCTAAATAAAGCCAATTTAGCAACATAGAATGGATTGGGGATATGGATCTACAAAATAATAACATCTGTTCGGCAAGAAGATATCTAATTAACAAATCTTTCCAGCTAAAAAAAAGCATACAGCCTTCACACTTCCAAGACTTCATTTCAAATATCTTCGTTAACTTTAATATTAAATACAAAATATATATCCTTCATCATTTCACATTATGTTTTATATATTTCCATTACTAAATTTATCTCCCCCCTGCTCCCTTGCCCTCCCTGGCCTTGCAGTTTAACTTCCCATTGAGATCAGCTTGGCTATTGCACTATTCCTTGTTGGACTGGCTTTCCTTTTCTTCTTTTTTTTCACATTATACATCTTTTTCCATTTTTCAACCGTCTAAAATTTCTGTAATACCCCAATACATAATTCTATGTCTGTACAATTCTATGTTCTATAATAAAGTTAACAGTAATTGCTTTGCTAAATGGTTATATAATTGTTACAATTATTTAATTTCTTTTGGTAATTTCCAGTTTCTAAATATTACCACTTGTGCCAACTTTGAAGAGTGTAAAAAGCCATCACTATATATGTATTTAAGGGTCTGATTCATCAATGAGGCCTTTGAACAGTAGTTGCCCTTCTCTACTCTTCCTTTCTTATTTTGCACTCCTAGGACTTTCCTGCATTAGGTCTTGGTTTGGAATCCTTGTGGTGTACGAGAATAACCTCCCCCCTTAGCCTCCTTCACACCATAACAGAATGACACCAAATCCCTTTAAGGGGTCTACAAGCAGACTAGGCCCCATAGTCTTGACTATGAAGGGGATATTGACAGCACATTCTCATAGGCTGGAATGCAAAACAGGCCCTGTAGGCAACAGTGAACACAGGGGACCTTGATTCTGGCTTTTGGAGGCTGGATGCCAACTTCAAGGGCTAAGCATAGTCTTTGAAGCTGGTCGCTGGGATAGCGCCATGATGAGCTGTGAGAAAGTAGACAGTCTGTGGAGCAGTCTACTGCTAGCTGACTCCAGCACCGCCTCCATCTACTAATCCAGTCTATGTGAGCCAGAACAGCCCATGCAGAGGGCCTTAATTTGATAGTGTGGCAACATTCATGTGGGGGTGGGACAAGGTGTCAATTGCTGTCTTTCATTTGATTTTGTGAAGCCAGACTGATCCATTTTATCCCAAAACATGCTTCAGGGAATCAAACAAAATGGCTGCCAGCATCCTCAGGCATTCCTATGACTCTACACTCCAGTGTGTAGGATACCATTGCAAATGTATGACAGTTTCTAGATTTTTATATCATTATTATTTACAAGAAATTAAGCTTTGGTGCTCTTATCTGTCTTTTACTTTCCACTGCTTTCTGTTGGGGACATTAGGCCAAACATCACCTGTAAACTCATAAGTATGCAAGGAACCAGTAATGCAGACTTTTAACAAAGTAAACATGGGACAGACCTAGAAATGAACACCTACAAAATAAAAGTGGAATAGGACTAGGCTGCTTTGTCCATCCTTAAATACAAACCTTGATTTAAATTAATAAACCTTTTTCTTTTTCTTTTTTTGGTGACTGGACTTTGTCCAAATTGAATTACTATTATAGTTTCAAACACTGATGCACTTTATTATGACAACATGTCTTTCTTTATAAGACTCAGCATAAACAATGATACTGATCCAATTTATTTTCATTGCAACTTGACTCCTAGGGAAATATATTTTCTGTCATCCCTCCCCAATTTCTGCATTCTTTCTCAGTATAAAAATGGGCTGAAGTCCCTTGAAATCTGAAAGGAAACTAACAGTTTCATTAAATTGTTAGATAGGATTTATTTTTCAGTGACACTTTCCTATTTCTCCCTCTGTCTACAATGTTTCTTAAACATTTCTGTGTTTTTTTTAAAAAAGTTAAATATTCTAAATTGATGCACATCACTGTCTTGAAACAGTTCACAATAAACATAAATGCAAGGTTAAAACTGTTTAAAAAATATCCCAAAAAAAAAACAGCTATTAGGATGTCTTCAATAGATGCCTAAGATAGGTCTCCAGCAGTACCCAAGTTCAGTAGGCATCTCATAAATATGAGGAAAGAGCATTCTGGACAATAGGTGTCACCAATCAAAAGCCCTGGCTGAAGTTAACCTCAAGATAATGGTCACTAATTTGAAGCACCTGCAGCAGAAGATCCCCAGACAGAAGTAAGAATGTAAGACATACGAACAAGGGATGTGCACAAATATTCGTCACATTCATTATTTCTATGAATTTGGACATTTGTACACAAATTGAATGTTATGATATTTGTACATTGACATCTGTATGAACACAAATGTTTCTGGAAATTCGTACGAATAGTGACTGCACTACTCACATCTGCAATAGATCAAGAGGGCATTTGACATGGATTGAGAGCATATTAAGAGTGGATTCATGTCAGATTTGATGCTTTCAGAGCAGATTTGTTATGGGATATGTTTCAGATACGTATCTCAGATATGTATTGGATTCTTATTCATTCATATCCATTATGTATTCATTTGTATTTGATATGTATCCATTCATCGGGTATTCATACAAATTTGTACGAATACATTCGTATCGACTAGAATTTTACCACATTCAAAAGAGTGTATTCAAAAGAGCTTAGATTTAATTCTGTGGGTATGTAATTGCAAAGTTGAACTCGATGCATGGATTTTACCCTAAAAAACCTAATTAAGTTATTTTTCTTGAACCAAATTTCAAAAGCGTAGTTTTAGTAATGGAGAAGATAATACTGTTTCTCCAGTGAGGAAAAAGATGAACATGTTCCAAAATATTGAGAATCATTTATGTAACTCTGTTTGGGATTCTTTTGCATAAAATGTAGTATCTGAATTGTATTCCTAGCAATATGTCTGAGATATAGCATATTGCCTTCTTTTATCCACAGTTATGGCAAACCAACATCTGACACCTCATCAAACTTTGCTTTAGAGGTTGTCTTGTTAATGCACGTATCTCTTGGCTGGCGATTCAGACTGCTAGCACTATTGGCCAGATATAGAGCTAATTTAGTATTTGCAAGTGTGAATGGCTTCTGCCACATTGGATCCTTACCATCTGGTGTGATATTGTTGAGCATGAATTTGAATGACTCCCTCCCCCTCCTGTAGACTTTTGTTAATGGCCCCCTATGGACAGTGGAGCATGGGTTCTCAAAGTTGAGGGCCTTCATGCATGGGGGCTACAGATAGATGCACTTTTGAGAGCTCAGGATCCCACTGGATTAAATTGATCCTAAATTGCACAAAAATTGGCCTTTTTTGGCTACTTGCCTGTGAGAGGCTCTCCCTCCCTCCTGATCTGGGCCTTAGGTTTTCTGTCGCCACAGGTGGATGTACAAGACGAATGAGGGAATGTGTTTCAGAAGGACAAGACAGGAGCTTAAATCTCTTAAGTACCTGACTATCCATTCCAAGTGTTCTAATTGCTATAATATGCAGCCTAATATCGGGGTGGGAGGAAGGGGGTTATATTTTTAATTATGCTTTTTACTATTTGATTTGTTTTATTCTCACTGTAATTCGCCCTTGGGTACATTCGCTGAAAGGCGGGATATAAGTTTGCTAAATAAATAAATACAAATATTTTACCATTCAGTTTGTTATGAATCGAATGCCAAAGAATACATTCATGCACATTCCTAATAAGAACATAAGAGGAGTCTTGCTGGATCAGGCCTTAACCCATCTAGTCCAGCATCCTGTCTCACACAGTGGCCCACCAATTGCCCATGGGCATCGCAAGCAGAGACAAGGGCAAACCTTCTCCTACTCTCAAATCCCAGCAAATGGCCTTAGAGGCATCCTGTTTGTCCCCCTAGCCTGAAAGATGTATTTAGGCATCCATTCTAGTAGCCATTGATACATCTGTCATCCTTAAATATGTCTAACCCTTCCTTAAAGCCATCTAGGTTGGTTGCTGGTAGCAAATTCCATAGACAGATAACCTTCTGGGTGAAGTTCTTGAACTCACATAGGGATCCTGAAATCCAAAGTGGAAAACAGAGCCAAAGACACCAAAAGCGAAGAATTGATGGCAGATATGCTATCTGAAAAGCTTTTGAATTCATGCTGATTCCTGCATGGGCCATAGTTCAGTGGTAATTCATTTGTTCTGGCTGCATAGAAAGGTTTTGTCTTCAGCATGTCCACTTGAAGACCGTTGGCTAGGAGCCTCCCTACAGTAGACTGGACATTCAGTTGGAATTTGGAGATTTACCAGTCAGAAACAAACTTGTGCAAATGAACCTTGAGGGGCATTCAAATAAACCACTTTGGGAAAGGGCCAAGGCTAGTTAACAATCCAAAGCCCAGCTGGATGAGGACAAGTCTGAAAGATAAGCAAACAAACCCGACTATAAGTCATATCAGAATTTATGCTATCACCGCTGTTATCAAAAATTCTGAATACCTGAGTTTGTTATTTATTTACTTATTTTTTAAAAAATCAAAACTAACAGAAATACCAAGTCCTCTATATCATCATTTGCTGAAGTTAAGTACGAGGCTGAATTTTTAATGATATAGGAATTTAATGTGTTTACAGTGGGGAAATATCCATTTTCATGGTAAGCAACGATTTTATGTCAGATCTACAATGTACATAAAGTAGATTTTACATTATTATTCATTACTATGAAGTACCTGTCAATATAACAGGCTGCATTTCCAGTGTCATTGGCAAAGCAGTCACTGAAAAGAAATGAAGTTATTAGCAGAAGGCTATGTCAGAATTTTCTAGAAGAGGCCTTTTTTAAAAAGAAAGAAAAAGATTTCTACACTCCTGGACAATTTCAGTCACCTCTGGATAATGGTCAGCAGAATGACCATTACATGCAACAGGTAATAGATTTTTGATACTGTTATAATACTGCTAAAGGAAGTAAATTAGCTCCTTATTCTTTCTAGTCTTGTTCCTTTCTATGGATGTGTCCAGACAGAAAGACTACTTTGCAGGTATTGTAGAGCAGCTGTCAACCTGCCTGATGCTACATGATCCCTGGGAAATAAAGCCCAATATTCCAAATGTGTTGTTGTTTTTAATCCTACTTACGTGAGCATCGGCTGCGGAGTTTCCTTTCCCTTCACTTCCCCAGGTGCTCAAGATCTGTAACTCCTCAAGATCTTGTGAGAGTTCTCCCTCACCTGAGAACATGGGGTGGGGAGGGACTTCCATGTGGTCAGACAAGCCCTCCCTGCTGTTTCAAAGTCTTGGGAGGTAAACTTCACATTTTAAAATTGATGTCTGGAAATACCCTATATCATTCAGAGACAGCAGAGTCAATTACTCTTTCTTTCTTTTTTTTAACTGAGGACCTTTCTACACAGTCAGTAAGGCTTGAGCTGAATCAGCAGCATGAGTGTAGACAGCCCTGATATGGTTCACAGCTGTGCAAGATCCAGATCAGTGGGTCTGTTTAATCCAGTTCCACTGATCCAGATCTAAGCAAGGTAAGTGCAGAAAAGAGGTGAGACAAGTTTCTTAAGTTTCTTTTAAAAACTGTTCCAAACTTTCCCCCATAACTATCTAGTACATTGCTCTGGTTTCTGCATTTCTTTATTAATTGGTTGGTACAAAAAGGGGTGGTGGCATGCAGTTCTCATAGCTGCAGTTGCTGTGAGGAAAAGAGATGGTTAAACCAGGGAATGTCTGTTCCCCAATTCACTATTTCTGCCTAGGGTCTTCTTAGATAGCACAGAAAGTGGCCATTTTTCTGTGCTCTCTGAAGAAAGTGTGCCAGAACCTGTATATCTAGACAGCACATTATTAGCTATCAGTGCTCTCCTCAACAGTTTACATTTATAATGCTCTAAGGAATTATAAGGGCACAGTGAGTGCTCTCAGGGTGCAGGACTGTGCAGGACTGTGCTCTAGGAGAGATCTTGTGATGCAACAATCAATCATGAAAGTTCCGAAAGTGTTTTTGTTGTTATTTTAAATATATATTGATTAGCTTGAACATATAACATTTGGATATAAACTTCAGTGATAATACTTGAAACATTATGAACATTAAAAAACAAAATATATACAATGTAAACTAAAAACGTTCTGGTAGAATGTTAATGCTAAATCACAGTGGGAGAAGGTGTGGAAACATTTTTTGTAACTTATAGTTCATGAAAGATGTTGGGAAGGAAGAACATGGTCTCAGATGGATCTCAGTCTTGGCCTTATCCAATGGAGGTGACCATTTCTCAACCACACCAAGATGTACATGGGAACATGGGATTGCTGTGAAGGTGCAAGGGCCACACAGACTGTTGGACTCAGTGACACATGGATCTGGTACAATATGGTATTTCTTATGTGGGCCCCTGGGATAGGGTCTTTCCCATGATGGCTGCCAGATTGTGGAATAGGGTGCTTCTGCACCTGCTGCCAAGAAACGAAATTAAGAAAATCCATCTCCTGGTGATCCATCCTCCTGAGGATCCATCCGAAAAAGAGACGGATCCTCAGAGGCCCCATGTGCCTGCATGCCCAGATCCCCTGGGTGCTGTGCGGAGGCTGCAGCACCCATTCCAAAGGGGATCTGGCCTCCCAGGCCCCCCATGCCACCTCCGGAGACATGGGACTAGAGCATGCAGCTGCCAGTCACCGTGTGTTTCTGGCAGCACGTGGCACATGGGGGAGGGGCTTCGGAAGCAGCCTGGCCTGCTTCCACCCTCCCCAAGATGGCAGCCACCAGCACATCTGGCCCCTCACCTCTCCGTGTGCGGAAGTGTCCTTCTTCCAAATGGATCGAGGCAAGGGGCCAGAAGGAATACCGAATTTTTGAGGGCTTCCCAGAGGCCGGATCTTTTGGCGGTGAGACCCCATTAAGAACGGGTCTTGTGCGGCAGAGTACAGAAGCCGCCGCTGCGAAGAGTCCTGGATCCGGCCTCCAATGCGGAAGGTAGGTCTTATATGTGTTCTGTATGTGTCCTGTATGTGTTGTTAATGTGTTTTAATGGGCATGTGCAGAAGCACCCATAGTCTACTTCCTGAGGTGCATCAGGCACCTTCACTCTATGTGTCCAGAAGAGCTCTGAGGATGTACCTCTTTACCCTGGCCTTTGGCTAAGTAGGGGAACAGCTTTATCTCCCCACATCCAGGCACTGTTTTAATATACTTAATATGTTATGGTTTTAATGTGTTCATTTTTTATCTTGTAACCCACTCTGAGACTATTGAGCATAAGGTGAGATTTTAAAAAATTAAAAAAAATAAATATTCATACTACTATTACAATCATGTATACTCCAGATCTAGAAGACTGTTTAATTTCCCCCCTGCTCCTAGGATTACAGTAGTGGAAAGCAGTGGGGAGAGGCTAAGCTGGCCCATTTCTTCTTATCCTATCTAGGCATGTGGACAAATATTTTAAACATTCAAAATTCGATTGAATTTGATCGAATGTGGACATTCAAATTCTAATACAGTGTCTTCACAGTTGAATTTAAACATTCAAACAAATTTTGAATGTTCCAAAACATTCATTTGAATTATTCAAATCATCTGAATGTACAGATATGTATGTATTACATATGTATCTGTATAAATATCATACATATCTGTATGCATTTGTGCTTATAGAATTAAAATGGGAAGCATATGGGATAAAACGGGATGCATACGAAATCCATACAGCTACGTACAACACATACAAACATTGTCAACATTTGTATCTTTAAATACGAATGTTGTCGACATTTGTATGATCAAATTCATATCTAATGAATAGATTCAAATGAATAGATTCAAACATATTGGATTCGAATCAGTTTTTGTTGCATTCAGATTTTAAACATTCAAATAAAATAAAATGTTTTGACATTCAATTCAACTCGAATTTGAATGCAAAAAAACATTCGTGCCAGTTCCTGCTCCTATCTAACATGTTGTGAGCCAGTTTGATCTAGTCATTAAGGAGTTGGTCTCTTATCTGGGAATGCAGGGTTTGATTCCTCCCTCCTCCACAAAGCCAGCTGGGTGACCTTGGCCTAGTCACAGCTGTCTTCTGAGCTCTCACAGCCCCACCTACCTCACAGGGTGTTCTTTTGTGGGAAGAACAGAAAGTTTTGTCAGCTGCTTTGAGCCCCCTTAAATGGATGAGAAAAGTGGGGTAGAAAAACCAACTCTTCTTCTTCCTGTTTAATGCTCTTCATAAACTGAAAGGTAATTTTTTGCTATGAGAAGTATAGTGTGCATATAAACTCCCATCCACTTCAGAATCTTTGTTATTCTGAATTCTTGTGTGGGAAGACTTCATGCACACTGGAGGCCTTCAGCTGTGTGTTTGCCTTTCAACTCTTAAGGAGCTTTTTAGAAGGGGAAAAGAGATGTGCCCAAGAGGGCAACGCTTGCCAGCATAGCCATGCTCTCCCTCAAAGAATTTAATTGTGCAAGAGAACAAAATGGTTGGAGAAAGCTGCCCTAGGGTAAATTGCCCTCGGTTAGTAAGCTAATCTTGTTAAAGTACCTCTCTGTACTAATGTTCCAAATTATGACTTTAAAATATTATAATTCATCCATAAGGGATTACGGTACTAGAGCTGCAATGTTATTTTTAAACAGCTTGCAGGGCAGAAAGAGATAAAAAATGAGCAGAAATCTGGCTTAAAACTGGTTGGTTGGCAAAAAGAAAGAGAAGTCTTTGATGGCAAATAAGTGAGATGGATTAAAAAACAAAAGTTGTGGCACAATTTTGAAATTAGGAAGTGGTAGAATGACATACAGTATGTATAGTGTTTTTTGGGGGGACTTTTTGGATCTACAGTTGCCTTTATACTTAATTTATGTTGCAAACACAACAACAGTTGTTCAGTTAAGTCTGTGTGTTTATTAGTGGACAAAAATAGATTTTCGTTCAACTTTGATCAGACCTTGTCTAGGAAACTGTGTGTCCAGTTCTGGGCATCCCAGTTCTTTTTGTTTGTTTTTTTAAGACATTGGAGCAAGTTCAAATGAAGGATATCAAATTGGTTTGAGTGGTTTGCTAACTATCTCCTGTGAGGAATGGTTAAAGGAACTTGGAACGTTTAGTCTGTAGAAGAGAATGCTGAGAGGAGACATGATAGCTGTTTTCTAGTATATGAACAACTGACACAGTGCAGAGAAATCAGCCCTATTCTCACCAGAAGGAAGGACTAAAAACCGTGAGATGAGACTGCAAGGGAGTAGATACAGATTAAATATTAGAAAAAACTTTCTGACAATAAGGACAATCGGTCAGTGGGATAGGTTGCCATAGGACAGCATGAGATCTTTCACTAGGAGATCATGATAACATATGTCTCAGAATCCCCTATTCTGATTGCTGTGCCAAGCCAAACTATGGCCCTGCCAAGACACAGACGCCCCTGGACTGAATATGAAGTTATGATTGGCATATTGTTGGTATTTAGACTGGAAATACAGACTTATGTAACATGAGAAATCTGTGTTAGGCCATACTGAAAGATATAAAAACACACTTTTTAAAAAAAACACCTTCATTTTGTAGAAGAAGCAAAGACTGCAAAATCTGCATTTTCAAAAAAAGATCAGACAGGAAATAATCTATCTCTGTAAGCACAACTGGTAATGAATTCTGTGAGGAAAACAAGGAACTAGAGAATAGGAGCTATCTGGCAACTCAGACCAACTTTTGTCTACAAAAGATATCTGAAGAGATCTTTATCTGGAATGCTAAACTTGATTAATGTATTGTGATCAGAGCTATTGTTCAATTTTATTAGATCTTTGCTTGTAGTGAAGTCAGATCATCAACCCAGATATGGCACAATTAATATCTCCTCTGGTCACATACCTCCTTTGTCCCCACTGTTCACTAACCTGAAAGGAACTTTTGGTTATCACTTTGTGGGTTGTACCCTTTCTTTGTTTGATTTTACCACCTCTCTTCCTGCCACAAATCTGGCCACCTCTATGGAATTCCAGCTGTGTGACCTTGGGCTAGTCACAGGTCTCCTGAACTCTCACAGCTCCATCTACCTCGCAGGGTATCTGTTGTGAAAAATAGGTTTGATAGCTGCTTTGAGTCCCCATAAAAAATGAGAAAAGTGGGATATGAAAACCAATTCTTCTTCTACTACTACTACTATGGTTTTTCACCTGACATCTCAATGGTTCTTTTCCATGAGCAACTTTTCAAGCACATCAATGTCTTTGATCTCTAGTTCCTGTTCTCCACATGCTCATTGCTGAAGATCCAGTATCCTGTTGCAGGTGAAGAACCTTCCTGATCCAGCTAGCTCTGTGCTGCTGCCTGCTTGTGCCTAACATGTGCCACTCCATACCATGTGCCACTGACATACCCTAAGCCAGGCTCTGTTGATCTGATACTGTAAAATTGTGCAATTCTCCAGTTCCACATCTCCAGTGAACACATTTCCTAGTCCTGCATCATCCCATCTCTCACACTTTGCTCTCAACCCCCCCTTCATGTTATCCATGTTGAGAACTGACTGCTCCTGGCTAGGTGCTAGTTCCTGATTAAGGTATTTTCTTTTCTTCCTTTTTACTTTAATTGCCAAAATCTGTACCAGATTGTCTTTTTATTGATATTTTCTTGTACGTCAGGTTACTGCTCCCTATTTGGTTAGTCTCCAACTCTATGATCCTATGTTTTATGAACATCAAAGCTTCTAAGTTGATTGTATCACTGTGGAATAGGTCCGGAGAGAACAACCAATAACTTCTCCCCACCACCACCTTTTCTATTGTTCAATATTCTTTTTTTAAAAATTGACTTAAATCTTGGATAAACAAAATTAACATCAGCCAGTTAATTGTATATTAGAAGGATATTGCTAAACTAAAGGCTTCTTCCTGCCATTGTTATTGTTAGTTAATTTCATTTTATAAGTAGGCATAGGGCCTTTCCACAGTTCCTGTATTCCAGTACAGTGTGATGTCTAAAACCCTTCTGGGCTTCTTCCTTCTGGAGTAGAACAGAAAGTTATCAGTCCCTGTTAAATGCCCAACCTGCATTGGATGGAGTATATACTGAACTAGGTAGCCCAAAATGGCCACCTGGTCTGCTAGACTGGTAGAACTTTTTGAAAGGGTCTACATCGGTCTACCAGCCCAGAAACGCATGCAGATGGGCTCACACCTCCTTCAACCACTTTAGCAGAAGGATTGAAAAACATGGAAAGTTGGTTCTGAAGACAGCACAATCTTCAAGTTGGTGCAGCAGCTGTTCTGGACGAACCACACAAATATGGATGACTTGTTCTAGGCCAGGAGTAGTAGTCCAACTGCTGGAACCACTCCGAGTCTTAGCTGATCTTCCTGAACTGGGTTAGGAAAAATAAATGCAAGAAAGTCAAAACGAAAGTGGAGCAAATATTAATGAAAGCTTCTAACAATTCTGATGATACATGTTACTTATAGAAAATAATACTGTGAAAATAAATTGGTCTTGTGATTCTGCAGAAAAAAAGTGAGATCACAAACTATAATATCAGAGTAAGCAAAATTTAAGAAAAGAACTTAAATTTTCCCTGTCTTTGAAAAGGGGCATACCAACTCAAAAATAGTGAGATTACTGTAAAGTGTCATGGCAAAGAAATCAGTCAAGGCACTTCCTTTAATATGATGTAGGCTTTGCTCTTCATAATAGAAAAATCACTGCCTTTCCACAGTCTGGAAAGCAGAAAATAGCTTGCCAGTTAGATGATCTATTCCTGTGATACACTATTTGAACAGTAATAATCCTTTTCATGACTCATGGTTCTTCATTTTGCTTTCAAATGATACCTTTTTCCTGTGAAAAATCACAGGTAAACATGCTTATTCAATCCCAATCAAGCCGACAGCTTGTTCAGGCAATGGAAGATTGCTTCTCAAAGTCATTTAAATCAATGCTATTGCCAAATATTAAAGAGCAGAGCAGACTTTTTGAGGATCAATATATTCACTCCTTGCTATCTGACAAATAGAATTATGACTAGAAATTTCTACAGTCAGGTGAATTTTGATTAAAAAATAATACTTTATCAGGAAGAGTTTCTTGGCACATATAAGATTTTGGCGTCAGATTTCAAATCTCCATGCTATGATCTTTGTTTCATTGTTGGATCTTCTATACACTTCATTGTTTTGAGTTCTATCAGATTATATACAAATATACTGTACATGATTAAAAAGAACTGGAAAATACAGTTGTGCTGAACCGGTTCTGTTTTGAACTGGTTTGAATCAAATGGGGTGGTTGAAGAGCTGAGAAAGTTTGAGTTAGAACCGAACACCCTGCCCAAACAAAGGGTTGAGGAAAGGACAAAGTTCTACTTGTAACCAGTCCTTCAATCTCTTCTAACACTATCTTGGATTGTAGTGGTGCCTTTGGTGAAATGTCAGAGTGGGTCTCCTGATACTGTGGAAAATGAAAATGTGTCTTCTGCATGCCTCCTTGATCTGGACTGACCCCAGCTAGTATGCCAGTGGTGTCAGAGGATCAATTGTAAAAGTCTTGGGCTCACTGTCAGTTTAAGGCATACAAAGACTTGTCCGGACTTGCCTAGCTTTGTTAATCTAAAACAGCTGGTCAAATTTGATAGATTGGTAGTATCCTTAATTGGTCACATTGGCTTGTAAAGCACCTGCACTTGAGATAGGTCAAGTCTTATTTCCCTATGTGATAATTCTGTATAAATGTCTTGATATTGGGATAGTTCTTTGCCTTACCTTGCTACCTTGCCTTGTATCTTGTCTTACCTATTCCTGTGTGGGTTTTTCCCCTGCCTGTATTGCAGGAAGCAGGAACATTAGATAGTTTGTAAGTTGTATGCTTTACCTTTATTTTGATACTTGCATACATCTATCTGCATTATACACTTGTGTGTTTAGCTAGTGCTGACTTGCAACCACAAGAATAATCCTCCTCCTTTGGATGACTCAGCAGCCTCCTTCTCTTCTGTGAACTCCAAGTGCTTTGCTCCCAAAGAGCACTCATTCCACTTTCAAAGTGTCAGGAAAGTGGAATCAAAGCGGGACGAAAGTGGAAAATCCTGACAAGTGGATCTGTTGAAACTCCTGGATTAAGTTCTGCCTGGTGTAAACAGAGCATACTAGTTGTGGGTAGGGCCTATCTAGTTCACACCAGCATGTGGACAAAAGAGACCCTGATGAGGACTATGGGAATCATAGTCCATAATACAAATAAAGATTTGGCTTTATATTGTTTATAAAGCAACATCAAAAGCTTTGAATAACATGATTTTAGGCCTGTTTGCACTCCTCTGTTAGAATGATTCAGAGCCCCCCCCAGAATGGGATAATCTCTCTAGAACAACTCAGGTGTGGACTGCTAAAATCACCCCACGCTCTGCCCAGAAATAGTTAAATAACTCCCAGGTGCAGCACAGTGAGTGGGTAAGGCAAAATCTTCATTGAGCTATTTAGAAGAACCCCAAGATTCCATTCTTGAGGCCAATTCACACTTGGCCTCTTAGGACATGCTGGGGTAGCTTCTGGTAAGGGGCATCTGCACTTGTAGGAGGCATTTTCAACCCGGTGTCTATTAGTGGTGGTGCATGAAATTGTGCAGCACACGCATCCCAAAGCTGCCGCAAAGCTTACCATTGCTGACCAGTTGCAGTACCATCTGCACCTCTTCCAAGTACTATAATGTACTATGCAAGTGTGCTGGCACATCAGGTGGTCCCAAGGATGTCACCAGTGCAAGCGCAGTTGCATCAGCCAGTGCAAAGAAGATGTCAGTGACTGGACAGAAAACTAGATATAGGTGACTGACTGGGCATGTGGAGGGGTTGGTTTGGCATGCACTAGCATTCTCAGCTGGGGATGTACTTTTCTTGTCCCATGGGCAGGAAGCTAAGTGCATAAATGCCTCCAGTCTGTCATAGTAATCTCAGCCCCCATCAGTTTATAGGTAATGGGTTTATTCAAGAGCCTTTTATGGGAGACTGTTTGACATTCAGAGGCATATGATTCCAGCCAAGTGTGCATTGCAACATATGGAGTGCCTCATAACAACCAGTAGTTTAGAGTCTGACTCTACACTCTTTGCTCCTTTACAAATTTATATGCAGGGTTAGCTAATATGTGCACAAACTATAGCCTATTCTGTACTTGGCTTTATTCCAGATTATATCCTGGAATAGGGGGCCGCAATCCACCTGCAGGTACAGACTACAGCAGGTCCTGGGTGGGGCCATAGTCTTTACCAGCATGTGGATGGTAAGTGTCTATTCCTGGATATAATCCAGAATAAGACCTAGTGCAGAAAGGGCCTATTAGGTTGTTTGGTCAGTTTTCATATAGGTTTCTGTATAAGTGACTTACTGTTAGCTTTGTCTATTCTGACCTATTCCTTTTAGCCACTTTGACCTCTTCATCCTCATTCCCAACAGGGAGCAGTCACCTCTGTTAACTTGCCTGTTCTTCCATTCTTCTGACTAAGACAAACTTTTCTTTGCTCTGAAAATCCTTGAGCATTTATCATAAACACAATTGGATGAAAAGTGAGTTGTGTATAAAATGAATAAGCAGCTCCCTGCTAATTCTGTTACATGTAAAGCCAAATCACTTCAGAATGATGGTGCTGGTGATAGGATGAAGTACACTTAAACACCTTTTATCCCCTTTTCATCCATTAAAGATCATTGGAACATCAACATTCGATTTGACAAATGCACTTTTGTTTCATTTTGGAGGAGAGGTATTTAGTGTTTACTGGTACAAATCAACACTGAAATCCTGAGCATGCCTACTTTAACATAATCCCAGTTGAATTCACTAAGATTTATTCCAACAGTGTGTGTATAGGATAACAGTTTGAGACTTCTTTTATCTGGGTTATCTAAAAGAAAGGCAGCTCTATAATACCAGCTTTTTTAAAGAAAAAATTTCAATATTCTGTTTGTGCTAATGAGATAGGCATTAAGGATGTGCACAAATATTTGAAATATTTGTTATTCGTATGAATTTTGAAATTCGCATACATTTTGACATTCCAGACATTCATACTTTAGTAATCATACGGATATAAATATTTTGCATTATTCGTACAAACAGTTCAGAAATTCATATGTGTACAGATATGTATGCATTGAGTACATATCTGTATGCATCTGTATGGATACATACGTGATGAAAATGGAATGCATATGGGATGCGTACAGATGCACACGAGATTTGTATTATTGGATACATATCAAATATTTGAATGAATAGATACAAATGTATTTGTATCAGTTTGAATGTCCAGAAATTCAATTTTTTTTTATTCGTATGAATTCAGATTTTTGAATATTCAATTAGTTATGAATTGAATGTCGAAAATTGCATTCGTGCACACCCTTAATAGGCATATAACCACATAATAATTTAAAAAACTCATGGATAGAAATTTCAGGAGATTTAGTCATGAATTTTCTCTTTCTCTTTTACACACATACTTCGTACATTTTTCACATAAATATCAATGGTTGCTTTATCAAAATGTGCTGGTATTTTCCTTCTAATTATATTTTCAATCGGATTTAGCAGAGGAAAAATCATATTGACTTATAGCTATGCTGGGATTATGTTTCTTCAAACATTCATTACATACTTTGTGTTAATTATGAACATATACAAGGAGAAAAGAGAACAAGGAAGGAGAGGGAAGAGAGAGAAAAGGAAAGAGTAGAGGGAAAAAATAAAAATAGAGACACAACTGGGAAATGGATCATAAATCTGTCTGAAGGAAAGCTAACACTGAAATCTGAAAGCCTCAAAGGAACTTGCTACTCTTGTAATTCTAATTTGGCATTTGAAACTTAGTCAAAATAAAGTTATTGTTCACGTCAGGATATTCTTCTACAGATGGACCTTATGAGGACTATAAGTACTGAATAATTTAGTTCAAGGTTCTTCCACATTCTTCCATGCTAAATGTGCTGATTTTGAATTAAAGTCTTTAAAGTGATATTCTGAATGCTTCCTTCATAATAGCATGCATTTTCAATTCACACCACAGAGGCCCTAGTGCAAATAGGCCTCATGTTAATGTTTGACTGACAGGAGGGGAACTCCCTTGTGACAAAGCAGATAGCTTCTTTTAAACTGAGCAGGGAGATTCTTCTGCAGCACATAGTTCTAACAAGAGTCTCTAACTAATGTCTGAGCTATTCCCAAGCCCACTGTTGAAGCCCTCATTCCTTCCTGCTTGACAATAGCTGGTACCTCCCCCATTTTCTCACTAACTTCTGGATTGCAGATTGCAGATGTTGCAACTTAAAACTCCTCACCTGTAATCTTTTTGCACTTGGCCTTATTCTGGAATGTATCCCACAATAGGGACCTGCTATCTGCTTGCTAGTACAGACTATGGAAAGCCCCAAGTGTGGCCTGCCATAGTTCACATTAGCTTGTGGCCAGCAGACCGCTATCCTGAGATGAATCCCCAGCAAAAGCACTATTCTAACTAATTATTGTAATGGTATGTATGAATTGTATTAATGAAAAAAAATTGGATGACAAAAAAGCACTATTCTAACTAAGAAAAAAATAGCAAACAAGGGGATACCCTCAAAGGCTGTTAGGGGAAGAGAGTATTAGTATAGGCTTGCAAGCAAGCAAGCAATCCATTCCCTTGTGATGGAAAACAGGACATTAAAAATCAGTTCCCTGAGATGGGGTAACTCCAGCCAAATGGCAGAGAGGATGCATGAGGATAGCAGGCATAGAGCAGAAGCCTGAACTCTTCTAGGGAAGGGAAACTGGAGTGATCAGTTCTTTTTCCAAATGGCTGAGCCTGACAGCACAGAGTACAGAAGTTTAAGCACAGTATGTCAGAATTGCTACCCAAGGCCCAGAGTCAGGAATAAAGGAAGAGGGACGGGTTACACTTGAACCAGGAGGGAACCAGATTGCTGGCGATTAACATTAAAAAGGTTGCAGAGCAGCTTTTAAACTGATCCCTGGGGGAAAGCCGACAAGAGCTGGGCAGCATCCGGTTCGGGAGAGCGCACCCTCAAGTGAGGAGGGCTGGAAACATGCAGAAAATGCTGAGCTAAGTGTGGGATTAGTTTCACATGTTCCTCGACGGCAGAATTTGGTCAAAAGGAGTGAATATAAATGTATATATGCAAACGCCAGGAGCCTTCGAGCCAAAATAGGGGAGCTAGAAAGCTTAGTTATGGAAAATAGGATTGATATTATTGGCATAACTGAAACCTGGTGGACCAGCGAAAACCAATGGGATACAGTCATCCCAGGATACAAACTGTACAGGAAAGACAGGGAAGGGCGACATGGAGGTGGTGTAGCCTTGTATATTAAAGAAGAGATAGAATCTTATGAACTGGAATGTCCAAGTGAGTCTGGCTCTTCCACAGAAGCAGTGTGGATAAAAATACCAAGCCAAAAAGGAAGTCTAACAATAGGGACATGCTACCATCCTCCCAACCATACGTCCGAAGGAGATGAACAATTGGAGAAGGAGGTAAAGGAGGTAGCCCATAAAGATAGGGTAGTTATAATGGGGGACTTCAATTATCCTCACATAGACTGGGTGAACTCCTGTTCAACTCAGGAAAGAGAGAGAAAATTCTTAGACCTGCTAAATGACTGTTCCATGGAACAAATGGTCATGGAACCAACCAGGGGAAATGCAGTCCTGGACTTGATCCTAAGTAATGCTCAGGACCTGGTAAAGGACGTCACTGTAGCTGATCCAATTGGGAACAGTGACCACAATGCAATAACCTTCAACTTAAATACAGGGAGTAAGTTCTTAATAAAGTCTAACACAGAGACCTTAAACTTTCACAAGGGAAACTTCCCCAAAATGAGGAAATTAGTGAAAAGGAAATTGAAAGGGAAAGTCAAAAGAGTTAAATCACTTCAAAATGCATGGAGACTACTTAAAAACACAATAACGGAAGTGCAACTAGAATGCATTCCTAAAAGAAGAAAGGGGACTTCTAGGTCCAAGAAGAAACCAATGTGGCTTACAAATGCAGTAGATGAAGTCATTAAAAACAAGAAGAGTTCATTTAGGAAATGGAAGGCTTGTCCAAATGAGGAGAACAGGAGGGAACATAGACACTGGCAACACGAATGCAAGACGGCCATTAGGAAAGCTAAGAAAGATTTCGAGGAGCACATTGCTAAAAACATCAAAAGAAATAACAAGAACTTCTTTAAGTATATCAGAAGTAGGAATCCAACCAGGAGAGCAGTTGGACCACTAGATAGTAAAGGAGAGAAAGGGGTAATTAAAGAAGACACGGAGATTGCAGAGAGGCTAAACGAATTTTTTGCTTCCGTATTCACGGAGGAAGACAGAAGACACATGCCAGTAGCTGAGCCTGTGTTTTCTGAAGAGTTAAACTGTACAGAAATAACCAAGGAAGAGGTCCTGGCATGTCTTAATAAACTAAATGTTAACAAGTCACCGGGACCAGATGGTATTCATCCAAGAGTCCTTAAGGAACTCAAATGCGAAATTGCCGACCTTCTAGCAAAAATATATAATCTTTCCCTAACATCAGGCTCCGTACCTGAGGACTGGAGGGTAGCAAATGTAACACCAATCTTCAAAAAAGGATCCAGGGGTGATCCAGGCAACTACAGACCAGTTAGCTTAACGTCAGTTCCGTGTAAGGTGATGGAAACCATTATTAAAGACAAAATTAGTGTGCATATGGAGCAGCAGGCATTGCTGAACAAAAGCCAGCATGGCTTCTGCAAAGGTAAATCATGCCTCAAAAATTTGTTGGAATTCTTTGAGAGTGTCAATAAACACGTGGATAAAGGTGAACCAGTAGACATTGTCTATCTGGACTTTCAGAAGGCTTTTGACAAAGTCCCACATCAAAGGCTACTGAGTAAACTCACCAGCTATGGAATAAAAGGACAGGTTCTGTCCTGGATTTGTGACTGGCTTAAGGGCAGAAAGCAGAGAGTAGTAGTAAACGGCAATTTCTCAGGGTGGAAAGAAGTAAAAAGTGGGGTCCCTCAAGGCTCAGTACTGGGACCAATGCTTTTTAATTTATTCATCAATGATCTAGAAAAAGGGGTACATAGTAAAATAGCAAAGTTTGCTGATGATACTAAATTATTTAGGGTAGTAAAATCTGAAAGAGATTGCCAAGAGCTCCAGAGGGATCTCTTAGCATTGGGTGAGTGGGCAACCAAGTGGCAAATGTGCTTTAATCTTAACAAGTGTAAAGTAATGCACATTGGGGCCAAGAATCCAAATTACATCTATAAACTGATGGGGTCTGAGCTTTCTGCAACATGCCAGGAAAGGGATCTCGGGGTTTTGGTGGACAGTTCAATGAAGGTGTCAACCCAGTGTGCGGCAGCAGCAAAAAAAGCAAATTCAATGCTGGGAATAATTAGGAAGGGAATAGAAAATAAGTCAGCAAGTGTCATTTTGCCCCTTTATAAATCTATAGTGAGGCCACATTTGGAATACTGTGTACAATTCTGGTCACCACGCCTCAAAAAGGATATTGTGGAACTAGAGAAGGTGCAGAGAAGGGCAACCAGAATAATTAAGGGTCTGGAACACCTCCCTTACGAAACCAGGCTGCAACGTCTAGGCCTCTTCAGTCTGGAGAGACGGCGTTTGAGAGGGGACCTGATTGAAGTATATAAAATTATGCACGGCATAGAAAAGGTGGATAGAGAAAATTTCTTTTCTCTATCGCACAACACTAGAACCAGGGGGCACTCTATGAAGCTGATGGGTAGGAGCGTAAGGTCTGACAGGGGGAAGTATTTCTTCACACAGAGGGTCATCGGCCTATGGAATGTGCTGCCAGAAGAGGTGGTGACAGCTACCAGTCTGGATGGCTTTAAGGTAGGGTTAGACAAATTTATGGATGACAGATGTATCAATGGCTACTAGAACGAATGCCTAGGTGCATCTTTCAGGCTGAGGGGGGGGGAGGAAATGGGGCGCTTCTAGGGCCATCTGCTGGGACTCGAGAGCAGGAGAAGGTTTATCCTTGTCTCTGCTTGAGATGCCCATGAGCATTTGGTGGGCCACTGTGTGCGACAGGATGCTGGACTAGATGGGCTGTCGCCTGATCCAGCAAGGCTTCTCTTATGTTCTTATGTTCTTATGTTCTTAGTCAGGAAGGATTGCAGGCAAGCAATAGATATATAAAACAACCAGTTAGCTAAGTTTTCTCAGCATTCCTTTCACTGCTCAAGGTTTTTGAGAAGTACTGTTACAGAGATAACAATTATTATGTCAAGTTATCTATGCTGAGACTAGAGGAAACTGGGGGTCGATCAGGAATGCAAACAGACAAGGCTGAACATTTGCAAAATAAAATTTTCGGGCGCCTACTGGGTGGTAAGAGGGAGAGAGAAAGCTCTCTTCCCAAGTGATTTCAGCTGAGTAGAACTATAAAGCAGCATTGGAACAATTTTTGGAGAAGCAGAGGATTCTCAGACCAGCTCCTCCAGTAGGAGGAATGAAGAAGAGCTTCCAGAACTCAAGCCAACACCAGCTTGGTGCTGAGGCAAGGGAGATACTCCATTCAAGGCTCCGGAGTGATCCTGTGGTGAAACCAGTGGAGAATGGATGTTTCAGTGGCACAGAGTGATTCAGTGTAGGGATAAACCACCTATTCCTATTCTGCGCCATTTCTGCACTTAGCTTCCCATTCATTGGATGGGAAAAGTGCAGAACAGACTAATGTTTGCACTTGGGAATGCTAGTACACATTGGACTAACCCCCATGTGACCAAAAACCTACCTCTGTCCAGGTTCATGTCTGATTTGTGGCAGGGCATCACCATTTTGACAACAGAGCCCAGCACAACTGCGTGTGCACTGTCATCATCTTGATGATTATACACTGCACACGCAGTCACGTTGGGATTATCTGAGGTGCCAGAGTGCTTGTGCGGCACCTCAAATGACCCCTCGGACCAGTAATGGTGTGAATGATTGCCACTGGATGTGTCAAGTAAGTGTCCAGTATGGGATAGTTTGTTTGTGGTGCACAATTTTGTGCACCATCGCAAGTTTGTGATAGGTCAATATCTGGGCACTTCTAGGCTGTAAACGCCTCCTGTAAGTGCAGATGCACGTGCCCAGATATTAACATATCATAAACTATGAGGCCAAGTATGAATTAGCCTCTGGTTCAGAGTGAAATTCAAAAATAGGGGAGTTGATTGGCTGAAGGGAAAAATTCACAAAAAGAGGGTGTGATTCCAAGCATGGGTAAACTTGTTTTCTGGAAAGTTAGGGAGACAATAAACTAATCAACAGAATAATGGAGAAAACACAGTACAATTCTTGCAAATTTCACCACATCTTGAAGAGACTAAGATGTCGTCACACCTAAGGTTTAATCCAGCTTCAGTCCACCTTCAGAGCAAAAGAACACCACAGCAAAGTGACTAGTAATTTTCTTTCCACATTATCTATCCCAAAGGTGTATTTTCTGAGTTAACACTGAAAGAAAACAGCTCAACACTGTGCTTATATATTCTTTCACTCTGAAAGTGGACTGAAGCTGGATTAAACCTTCTGTGTGGCCATAGCTTAAGAAAGATAGCAAAGAACGGAGGGGTTTTTCCAAGCTTACACAAACATATTTGGCCCAATGATAAAATGAACGCACCAAGCAAATAAGATCATTATGGTCTAGCCATTTAAATTTCCTCCAATATTGTTGATTCCAGTACCACAGCTATCTAAAATGATATATGTGTCATTGGTCAAAATAAAGCAGTTTTCCATGCAACATGAAGTGAAACATATTCATTTAATTTGGATGGTATTTATTAACATTATCTATATGGACCCAGAAATTTGCGAAAAATTGACCCCTACATGTTTTTCATCCAAGTCCAACTTGCAAACTTTTGCTTCATGCTTTAAAATTCCAAATTACCAGCTGTGATAAATCAGAATTTATTTTTGTTTAAGGAAAATATTGCCAGATAGCAACTGCCACTTAGGAAATTAAATTTAATTTCCCTGTGAGACTAATTAATTGCTAGCATCTCAGCTCTCTTTATGCATGTAATTAATGTTTCTCATCAAATGTTTCTTCATTGGATCTGAGAGAATGAAGGTGGGCTTTGCCATCAAATATTATTCTTCGCTTTCATGAAAAACTTCAGTGGAAATAATAGTTTGCAGTGTTAGATGCCCAGGAGTGTTCAGTACAAATGCAAGATATTATTAGGCAAAATCCTATGAAGCATCTATAGTACCAATGTTTCCTTGTTTAGACCAAAACACATCCATTGAATTATAAGCATGTGAAGGATTAGTACAAGATTGGGAAATGGTTTCCAGACATAAAAACACTTTTAAGAAACCCTTAGAGTTGCCAGATTCTCTGTGAGCAGTCAGATCACATACACCATATCACTTAAGCATGAAAAGGCTCATATCAAGATGATTAAAGCTTATGCACATTGAAATGGTGCATAAACTCTCTGGAGTTATCAGTACTATAAAGATCGATTTGCTTCTGGGCTTTAGTTCCTGTTCTGCCTTTTCTTTTCCAAAACCTTTGTTATTATTAGAGAAGGCATATTTCATTTTCCAGTTACAGAAATATATACTGTACAAGCTCATTAATCTAACTGATGTGGAAGCAAATGAGAAGCCATTAATGATATGTAATGACCCTAGAAGTAGACTGACCGTCTGTTAGTTGCAGGTGTTGCTATAGGTGAAAAGCATTTTCATTCTTAGGTCTTAGAATGGTCCTCCACAAAGCTTAATTCCACTGATAGTTATATTGATTGTTGTGCATTTTGAAGAAGCTTGGAGCAAAGTGGCAACACCATATTTTTAATGGTTTTAATGGCTTCTTATTTTTCTCTGCCCATTTAGTATGTTTCCCTTCAGCAAGCATGAAGTTCACCGGCTGAGATGTGTTCACCCCAATTCTGCAACCCTGGTGTATATAATGATCGTAATTTAGCACAGAGCTCCGTGTACTTCAAGTTCTATTGCTTTCAAAAGTTTTGAAGTGTGGATAACTGTGTATTAGACAGATGGTGGTCAATGGACCATACTCCAGTGAGCAGGTCTTCAGGTCTGGAATATAGTCCCTTAAAAGCTTCAGATGGTTGCACTCTGATAAATGAGTACAGCAGAACAAATTCATATGCTGTTCTTTGAAAGCTCATGAACTCCTGAATATAATTCTTAGTACATTCATTGATGTCTTATGAACTGTCACCTACAACTATGATTACCTCTGCATGAACTGGAGACAGCTATGAAGTAATAGATTTTGATAAAAAAAACCCTTTATATATTTTTATACAGCTTATCTTGTGAAGCAATATTTCTCTCTTTTATTTTTACTCTTTATGGTACCAATGAGTCCTAGTTTGATTTTTATCTGTTTATTTTCAGCATTTAGATACTACTTTATGCTGCAATAGGCACCCAAAGGAAGCCTATTGCTCTTGTTTTGCAGCTTTTCCTAACATCTGCAATCTGCAAGTTGCTAATTTGACAGACATGCTATAAATTGATGATGATTTATGGGTGTTTATAATAGCAACCCTTGCAAACAACAGATACAATTACTAGTTACACCTGTTCAGCGGCACACTCTCCCAGAGTCTGGTGTTCATCTGATTTTTGGAAAATATTCAAGGGTCATCCCTTTGCTATCAACAGATTCCTGACTCCAGGAGTGACCCATTCATGAAACTTTTATTCTAATGTACTCAAGTGTCCTTATTTTCCCTCAGCTTCTACCCATTAATAAATAAACGTGGGAAAAAACTACACAAACTTAAAGATATATTGTTCTTAAAAACTAGACAAAGAGAAGTTATAACTGGCAGAATAGTGAAGCTAGTCCAAGGTAATCTGCATAAGAAAATGAAACAATTTTAACTGGTCTGCATATATTGTCACAGACAAAATGTCCACTTCTGTTAAATTTGTCCAAAACCAAAATCTGTGAAGAAGCTCATTTGTTCATTTCATTTAATTTTTAAAAAGAATAGGTTCTCCATATTAAAAGAAAAATACATTTTTCCCATTAAAAAGGCCCCTAAAACACAGTGAAACAGGAATGTTCCATTGGATTGTTAATATCCACAAGCAGGAAACTTGGTTCAGTTCGATGTTGGTTTTAACGCAGTTATCCTCTGTAGATCTAATACTGGAAGTGGAGAATATCAACATGTTCATACAAAAACTTAAACTTAAAATACTTATTTTGTATCATGGCTTAATCAAGTCTTGATATGGCAGAAAGAAGACAAAATTATCTTCCACAGTGGCATTGTGGAACCTCTCCTATAAAGCACCAGGCAACCAATGCAATGTTCGCAAATGCATCGTGAATGTGTGCACGGTCCACACAACGCTGCATTCATCTAGCATGCATTCTGCCCTATGTTACCAGTTCTGCTCCAGTAATAAACTGGAAGCAACTGTGGAGGGAGTAAAATTTGGATAATTTGGATTATTTTTGAAGCCCAAAGAACACCAAATTTAAACTTCCCAGGGGAATCAGTAGCAAGATCTTTCACAGGTTTTAATAACGAGGAATAACCAGTAAACAGAGACAAAACCCATTTTAGACTCAGAAACCAGTTTCTTGTTAAACCAGGGCAAAGAATTTATTAGGAATACAGAAAAGAAGTTGAAATGAAATATAAAGCCATATCAGAAGCGTTTCTAGAACAGAAATAAACATGCAACAACTGCAAAACGACTAAAGAAATGAACATCTCCCACTAAGAAATCTTTGTGAATTTAACTGAATTTATCCCTCTTTTATTAAAACAACTGATTTATAGTTATGCAGCAAAAGCTTCCCCCCAAAAAACCCAATTCATAAGTATGAATTAAGGAATGAGAATAAAATTCTCATTTAAAAATTGCAAATATAAAACAGCCAGAAAGGGAATGGAAAACTCCTAATGCTAGAAAGATCCCTTAACCCAAAAGTTCTAAAGAAAAATAAGGGAAAGTGAATAGAGGATACTAATCTTCTGTCTCACCAATGATGTCTTCTCCATGTGCAGAAGTTTGAAGTTACAGAGATGCATGACCACAGCAAACTGCATCTCTTTCAGGAACCCGAAAATGACTTAAAAATTGGGAATCCCTTCAGTCTCAGTCAGACTGATCCCCAAAATGGACAAAAATCCAAAAGAAATACATTAAAAATAATCTTTATAATTGCCTTTACAAAACCAGCCAAATTCAGAATGCAAAAGTTTTAAACTGCAGCTCTTGCAGCAAAACTCTGTAGCAGAAAGAAGAAAAGGGGGGGGGGGAAGAAAAATTTCTCCAGATCTCTTTAGCCTCCCATGATGGCCAGAAGAAGACCTCCCTCCTCTGATGACCAGAAGGAGAAGACCTTAAAACCATCTCTTCTCTGCCATTTTTATAGCAAAAATTGGAACCAAAAAAACTGCTGATGTTCTTCCCTTGTTAATGAATAAAAATGTGTATGTGTCTCCAGTCTTCTCAACATTTTCAATCAGTGCATCTCCTGACCTCTCCTTGACACCCTCAGACAAGAGGTGTGAATGGCGAGTCAGCCCAGTAATCCCTGTTTGATTTGCAAAAGTTTACCTTAAATTAACATTTTAGCACCTCTACTGACTCTCTTAATCCTTTCAACTAGACCCAGTGTATGTAGATATCAGCAAGCTCTTACCCAATTCTTTTAGGGTGTAAACAAAGGTGTAAACAGTGAGTCACCTCCAACATCCTGGATTCTAATACTGGTGAAATGGGCCATTTCCCATTTAGATAGTAATTCCAAATTCTGGTATACTTATTTTACCCAGATCTCTTCCAAAAATCCATTCCATTTTATCCTTTATTATTTTATTAAAATTAGACAAACCAATCTCTGTCCCAGATTCCATGGTTTTATTTCTCCTTCATTATTTAAAAATCTGTTACCCCAAAAAGAGAAAACAAAGACTTTTTAGGTGCTAGGACTCTGTCTTGACTCAATCAAGATTAAATCTCAGGCTGTGTTTCTTGCATACAGACTTTTATCTTTTGCAAACAGCCAGCTTGTGACTTGAGAAAACTATGTCCTTTTTTTAAACTCCAGGCTTGTCTTTCTCCCAATATGGCTATTTTAAGGCCTTTCCACGTTTCATGGTCTGCCTTTAGCTTTTAATTATGACAATCATAAAGCCAAATTCATATGTCAAAACCTGGTATATTTCAAGTTCCGGTTTTGTAACATTTCTTATGATATCTGCACATCCAAAGTTGATCTGGTAACACCTAACCCTCACCAGAGCACTGTAGCATCGGGGCAGTAGGAACAGCACTGATAGGAACTCCTAACACTCCTCTGATGTTATTGTTGTCGCACCTCCTGCAACTTAACTTAAACTGCACTTTATGATGAAGCTTTCCTGAACCTCTTTCTTCAAGCACAGAAGCTATTTCCTGTATTTTATAAAACTATTTTGGCCAGAACAGTCAGGGACGGAGGCTCCCAGGGTATATTGTTTGAGCAGAAAGGAAAAGCAGCAGGCATGCAAACAGCTCAGCACAATTTAAGAAGAGTACTTCAAAGGTAACCTTCTCCTTACATGCTGTATGGCAGAATTCTTGTTGGATCACCTCTGGCAGTCCAGTGAGCATAAGAACATAAGAGGAGTCCTGCTTGACCAGGCTGCAGCCCATCGAGTTCAGCAATCTCTCTCACACAGTGGTTCACCAATTGCTTCTGGGCATTTTCATGCAGAAGACAGAGGCAAAACTTTCACCTGCTCTTGCATTCCTATAAATGACCTTTGGAGGCATCCTGTCTGTCTTACCAACCTGGAGGCAATACATAGGCTTTTATTCTAGTAGTCATTGATACACTTGACCTCCATGAATTTATCTAATTATTTCTTAAAGCTATCCACATGGTTATTGTCACCAAGGGTGCATCTCCATGGTCTCTTTTTGCTTCTCTCTTGCGTTGGATTTTAAAAATCTGGGTTGTAATTCGAAATAAAGCATCCCCATGTGATTTGGGGCAATGCAGATTTAAAGCATACTTTCCTGTCCCCATGCAAGCCACTTTTTGTGAGCCTGCATCTTTTTCTCCTCCCCCCCCCCACTGCAGTGCTGACAGGCAAAAACCTCAATTGAACCTCCACAACACAGACCATCCCTTTACTTGGCTGTAAATAGTTAAAAGCATAACTGAATACAGCTAACTCTCTCCATAACTAATGAAAAACTGAAAACAGCTCAACTCCCTGCAGCTGTCTGTGCACAGAAGCTGTCCAGCGAACTCTCTCTTTCACATTATTGGGAGGGGGAGAGAAATTCTGTGCTTGCTATCAGGGGAAAATGATGCTAATTATATTAACAACGGAACGGGAAACATCTATTTTAAGAGGCAAGAGATCGGTGTTCTGTGTGTGCACTTAAACAGAATGGAGGGAGGCTAGATGTGACAGCTGGCTTGCTGACAAGCTGCAGGGAGCCATTTGCTTTTAGTTATGCTTGTAACTATGTTACAAGCATTGGTTATGCTTTTAACTCTTAGCAGCCAAGGAAGAATGTTTTCACACACATATATAAAGAGTGAGAAAGATTGACGTAGCTGGAAAGACACTTTAAAGAAATCCATGTGTGTCTCCATGTTCCCAGGATAATCCACAGTTTCCCCCAATGTCAGATATAGGACTGTTTGAAAGGTTTTTTTTCTGCCACAGATTTTCCTCCTTTGCTCCTGGTGTAGCCCGGAGTAAAGCTGTGCATGGAGACACTCTGAGGCAAAACAAGCTTAAATCTGGAGAATTTTCGGCATGTAAACGTACCCCAAGTCTTTGCTAGTATGATGAAGATTCTTCCATATTCAGAGCTTTTGAGCTGTCAGCTTCAAAAACAATGAGGGACAAGGTGCAGTGGTTGATATGTATGTGTACCATTTTAGGAGAAAGTGTCTCCACCCCAGTTTACCTATGCCATCAAGGTATGGATGTAGCCTCTATTCAGGAAACCAAATCTGGTTTCAGACTTTAAATCTTACTGGCATGAGATTAACAAATAACTTTTCGCCAAAGCATACAATGGTGTAACTTTGTATGCTTTGAAAGCTAATACTTTAGGCTTGCTTAACACTTTTTTAGGATAGCTGAGTTGTGTATTAGCAATTTTATGCATGGTTTTTTTAAATATATAAATTGTCAATAAACAGACAGGCCTCAAATACCAGATCTATAAAACGGCAATGCACAACCACAAGAAGAGCTCAGTACAACTAATGCAAATATAATTTATTCTAGACAATGAAGAGATTCTAAAATAATGTATGAGTAATGTACAAAAATAAATAAATAAATAAACCTAAATGGTCAGAATACAAACTAGTGGCCCTTCAAATTTCCAAGAATTGTCCATCAAAAATTGGTCTCCTAGTAGGGGTTGCCTCCTTAGTCAGTCTAAAGTATATCAAAATTTCTTGAGAGATATAAATGGAGTCACCTCAAATGGTTGTCCATATGCAAAACAATTCCCGGTGGTAGGATCTAGAGCTGGAAGGGTTAAAATAGCAGCCAGGCACATTTCAGCTTCTTGCCTTCTTCAGCAGCTTGCAGTATCAGAAATGCTTATATATTACTCATATGTTCTTTTAGAATCTCTTCATTGTTTAGAGTAAATTATATTTGCATTTTGTACATTGTCTTCAGAGTTTTCAAAGAAAATAAATAGATATATAATATAATAGATATATATTACTGACTGATTATGTCAGTAATTACAATCACCCTTATTATCACTGTCTCTTAGGCTGCATTCCCATTATAAGCTTATTTCAGTTTCAAAACGGTTTCAATCCTCGCAGTTCCCAAGTCAGGTTGGCTTAGCACACTTTCTGCATGTTAAATCGCCCCAAAGTGTTGTAAATGTTAATCCTCATTTCAATAGGTCTCACTCCGGTTCGTGCGCTTGAAACGTTTTACATTTTTTACTGTGGGAACAGTACCGTGTTAAGGGATGAGAATGCTTGTTTAGGGTTTCCCTCCCCCAATAGCTTGCTTCCAAAGATAGTGATTTTACTGTAAAAACCCACCCCTTAAAGCAGCCACTACACTGTAGCAATCCAACCACTTCACACCTGATAACAATGTTGCAATTCTCCACAATTTTGAAAGTTCTGACCTTTAGAAAAGGGAAAGAAAAGGAAACCAGCTGCAGTTTCTGTTTTAAAAGCTGTGGCTGTGGAGGTGAGTGGGCAAAGGGGGCTTGAGTTGCCGCTCTTGCTGTGTGCCCTGGGCAATGGGGATAGGAGGGGAAAGAATCGCTGGCTGCCCACTGCCGTTTTTCCTCCATCCAGGCAAGCGGCAGCCACCCAGCCACCCAGCTAGGCTCTGTGAAGGAGTCCCTTATGGGTGGCGTGTTCACGCCAGGAGGAAGAGGGCAGGGCAACCCCGAAAAGTGGCTTTTAAAAAGTAGCCACTTGAGTCCCCCCCTTGAGTCACGTATGCCACCTATGATCCTCAGAATCCGGATTGAAAGTGATTAAGTTAAAAGTAATGGGATTAGGCAAATTCATGTTTGCATCCGGTTCTATTATTTTGGTTTTCTGGAAACCAAATTAAGCTTATAATGGGAACTCCCCCTTAGAGTCCTTCTAGATGAGCCAAAATGACCAACACAGAGTTGTCCAGAGGGATACAGCATTTACAACATGCCATGCAAGATGCAGGCACCTCTTGTCTCTTCTTCCAAAAGTGAGGTTGCTTCCTGTGCAGAAATCAGCATGGAGTGGCACGTAGATCATCATCTCACTCTCATCCCAACTCTCTACCAGGAGGGATGGGCCACATAGCTGATGTGCTGCCCAGCTTCCTGTTCTACTTTGGATCCCAGGTCAAGGAATGAATAATTAAAAGATGGTCCAAGAAGTCCAGAAGGCAACTCTAAAACTTGATCAATTTGACAAAAATCCACCCACCCTTATTTTGGCTTCTGTGGCAGTTAGATCCATCAAGATCTGATTGGGCCTTTTTCTTTTCTTTTTTATTGATCTTATCCATAAAAGAGGTTTTGTCTCTGAACCTCAATTTCTCATCCAAAATGTTAAAAAGATAATAAAAGCTTATATTACTTTATAAGAAGAAAACTCTTATTTTAGGGGGGGGCACATACACTATGGATAAATGAATCCCTCCCTTCCATTAAGCATCATTGTATTACACAAACTTATTATCCAAGAACCACTCTTGGAATTAGATCAGGAATGAAGTTGAGAAATGTTATGGCAGGGTGAAGTATCAATATGAAGCCTCAGGCCTCTTCTCCACTTATCTGAAGAAGGCACCTACAGCTTCTGAAGAAGGCACTCAATGTTGTCACATCTCCACTCTTAATGGCAATGAGAGCCTCACGGCTGTCACATTGGTCCTTTCCTAGTGCTACATTCAACTGAGGCATCATGCATGCAGACTGCAATTTCCCACCCTGCATGGAAGTGCTGCTAAAAGTGGTGCCTTCACCCTCTGAAATGGAGATACAGAGGGCCCCTTTTTCTATGGTGGTCGAGGAGCCTCACCCAGAAAGAAGCCACCTCCAAAGTTAAGTGGAGACCTGCCCTCTGTCTGATTTTCCTGAAAGGTTTTTTTTATTATTATTATGCTTTGTAGTAAAATGCAAAGCACCCCCACCACAGGTTCCAAACATATAGACTATTGATGCTAGAAACAAAGCCATTTTAAAATATGCAGAATTAATCAACTCTTCAGTTCTATGCAGAGGTACTTCACAGTTAACCTCAGTGACTTCATTCAAGCTTACTCCTAGGAAAGCATTGCAGAAATGCAGCTAAAGTTTCTTCAATCATGCAGTAAAGATGAAACTTTCAGAAGGGACTGTCTTCCTGTTATCTATTGACAAGATGCCACAAGTCAAGGCTAAAGTGTCAGGAATGATAATATAAAGGAGCGATTTATGATTCCTCCCAATATATGAGCTCGAGCACCGGACTGTGCTCCCATTCACTATACTCAGTAAGCCCTGATGTCTCTGTTATCATCTTCCTCTCTCCACTTCTATTGTTCTCTGTCTCCTAAATGAGTTTGTGCTTAGAAAGGGCAGCCAGACAGGAACTTCAGAGTTGTTAGAGACATGCTCACTAGAAACATCACACAGAATGCATGGCCTCACCTATTCCTTGGTTGTCTGAAAATGAACTATCCAGCATCTTTCTGCTGATGTGTTTGAGCAGAATTGAAAGTTTTTCTTCAAAGACTCATGGGAGATCATTATGACCAATTTGCGTTTAGATTTTTTTTAAACTATTCAATATGAAACAAAGTCTGAAGAGAAACAGTGCAATTTAGGGATGGACGTGAATTGTGTGTGTGTGTTTTGCATCAAAGTGTCTGTATTTCTATTTCACCCTGTAGCTAGAAGCCTCAGGCAGTCACAATAAAACCAAAGTAAAATACAGTTTAGATGAACTGACTAAACCAATACCTCAAAGCAGGATTTTCTTGGTGGTCTGTACAATTTTCTTACTGAAAATCTAGTCTCAACAATTTACCCTTTACTATTATGTTGAATCTGGTTCTTGCAGTGAACAGAGGATGCCCAAAGTTTTCATTTTTGAACCAAATACTTCCAATGTGTGCCTGTAGTTTTCACATTGAAAAGAATATGTGAGTACATTCAAATAAACTACCATATTTTCCGGCATATAAGATGACTGGTCGTATAAGACGATCCCCAACTTTCCAGTTAAAATATAGAGTTTGGGATATACTCGCCGTATAAGAAGACAACACCCGGCGTATAAGACGACCCCCAACTTTTGAGAAGATTTTCCTGGGTTAAAAAGTAGTCTTATACGCCAGAAAATACAGTATTAGAACAGTTTGAAGTCCCTGTGCCTTAAAGACATAGGGCCCATCTGCTTGCTAAAAATAATCTGAAAGGATTCCGTGTCAACCTCAGGAGCGTCCGCATACAAAGCCCTAATATGTGGCAAATGGGAGTCAATACGTGTTTAAAAATACCCACTTCACAAGTGTTTTGCATGTGAAATAAGGGGCTAATATGTATTGTCCTGGTGCCATGTGGATGCTCCCAGAGGGGATGAATGGGAAAATAACCTTGCTTGCTTGCTTGCTCGCTCGCTCTGCCGGTAATGTTACCTCCATTTACATTCCTGGGAAGGCAACAAGTTTGCGCTGAAGCAGATGAACTGTCAAGCAAAAGCGAGGTTATTTTCCCATTCATCCCCTCCTTGTCCATGCCAGGCAGGGGATGAGGGGATGAATGGGAAAATAACCTCACTCGCTCGCTCTGCCAGTGGGTGGATGAGGGGATACTGCAATGCTCCTCTCGCTGCTTTTGCCACCGTTCCTGCCATTCCATGGGGACAGGCAGTTACGGTTTGGATCTGCTTTGCCCCAAACCACATGGGGACACTTTATTCCACGTTATGTGGATTTTTATCACACGTGTACAAATCGCATCAGCTGGTTTGCATGCGGATGCGCCCATAAAGTCTTAATCAACCAATTGCAAAAGGCAACATAGTAATCAAGCAGCAAAGACCTGGATTTAAATAACTTTCCAGAATTCTGACTGCAAAATTTCAGGCAGAAGAGTTCATTTTCTGTGAAATGGACACGCATATTTTGAATTCCAAGATAGGAAAAAGAGGCACCATTTGGCAATCATCATTGTCAAAACCTTTGTAATTACTAAGAAAAACAGAGGCACCACATCCGTCTTGATACAAGCATTCCTAGATCAATCTACTCTCACTTTTGCCTCATGAAGGTCAGGGGAGAAAGCATTACTATCTCCCAGGTAGGACCTCCTTTATACTATTCATCAGCATGTGGAAATGAGATTCATAGTACATTTGCTGGATCAGTATGCTAGATAGTGCAGAAAAGACCTGAGTTCAATCCACCACCACATCACTGTATCAAATAACAAACCACCTGAATGTCAATTATATCACTACCACTGAGTTTTGATTTAAGTAATTTTATTTCTGCTCTGATATGTTCCTTGCTGTCTTGGTCTCCTCACCTGAGAATATTTGGTGGTGGTGTTTTGTAAAATGCTCAGATATTTGTAGCTCTCTTCCAGTGCCATTATAATCTTGATGCCTTCAGTTTTTGTCATCTTCCCCTCAATTAAATGCTAGATTTACCCTCGACTTATTTAGTCCAAATGCCATGCAAATGTCTTTGCTGTGTGATGCTATTTCTGGTGCCAATTTCCCTCAAAGCTTTAAGTTGTCCATATAAAGAAGATGCAAAAGCAGGCTGACTTCAGTACTTATGGTCTCTTCTTCTCAAGGTTATTAATGGTGGTATCATGTATATTCTAAGTAATAGTGGCAGTAGTGAATATCCCTTTTAAATGCCTCACTAAATGTTGACCTGGCTCATTTGTTCACCATTCACAGTTAATGCAGTCTTCCAAAATCTCTTTTGCTGTTTTGACAAATTTATTGATGTCTTCATTAGTATCATGGCATGTCATTGAATTATCCAACTGTGCAGCAGTGACTCATATGCCTTCTTGCCATATGCCTTTGTCTATCCAAGCAACATGCAAATGTATTTTATTTGCTTACAGTTTTCCAAAGATGTCTCATCTGTTAGCAGGTGGTCTTAAGTACCCCTTGTCTGCTGCTTATTTTCCTTCTGCTCAGATGGTAAAAAATGTTTCTTTCCAAATTATCTTGTATCTGATATTATTCCTGTCATTAGTTTAAAAATTATTGGTGGACAGATTACTGGGTAGACTTTGCTTTGTAGAGCATCTTTTTATTACAAGACAAGTCTTTTCAGGTACAATTAGAGATGTGCATATACCTAACCAAACAGCCCTTTGTTCAGATTTGTATTTTATTTTCTTCAAACCAGAATCTTTTGAACATCTCTGAGCTTCAGTTGAAGAGTGTGTCTTTGCTAGGTTCATTTGAACAACCCTTTGTTCAGTTTGAATTCAAACGTGTTTTCAAACACACAGTTCAAACTCAAAACTTTCAAACTCCTCCTCCTTGATTCAGACAGGTTTGAACCTGAAGCAGTTCAACAGATCTCTAGTTATAATCCATTCATTAATTTACTACTACTACTCTTTTCTTTTCCTCTTATTAAAATTCACACTGGACCTACTTTTGCTGCAAGCTCATCACCATTGTATCATTTGTGTGGGTTTTTTTGTCTGTCTGCCCATGTGCACCCTCTTGGAAGCAAATAATATTTTGCCCAATTTCCTACACTATACCATTCAGCATCTATCATCCATCCATCCATCCATCCATCCATCCATCCATCCATCCATCCATCATCTGGCTCAATAATGACAATAATTTAAGTCCAGCTCTTTACTGGGATGCCTTGTAGGAAATGAATATATTATATAGCTTTATATTGGACATAAATCCAATTCTTCTAAATCCAGTTCCAGAGATGAGCCATTGCTTGACTACAAACAATGATCTACAGATGACCATTTTGTAAACCTTGTCATGATGTATTCCCATATTAACTTTAAATTGTGGAAATTCAAGTAACGGACTGAGTCAAGATTCCAGTTTCTTTCTTTCTTTCTTTCTTTCTTTCTTTCTTTCTTTCTTTCTTTCTTTCTTTCTTTCTTTCTTTCTTTCTTTCTTTCTTTCTTTCTTTCTTTCTCCACCCCGTTCTTCATTATTCTTAATAATATTTGCATATACCAATTTATCCCTTATCTAAGCTAGACCTCAAATCGACACTGAAGTTTGCAGCTAAAGGGAGTATTTCACTCTGTAAGTGTAGCTAAGGGTAATTCAGTGCAAATTGAAAAGAAAGGGGTATATGATACCAGTCGCACCTGGTATCATTTCACTTTTCAATTTCAGAAAACAACGTTAAGGATTTTTTTAAAGAAAAGAAAAGAAACTTTCACAAGATTATAAATACAGTACATTCTGGCATATAAGACTACTTTTTAACCCAGGAAAATCTTCTCAAAAGTAGGGGGTTGTTCTATATGCTGGGTGTCATCTATACGCCAGGTGTCATCTTCTTATATGGCGAGTATAGCCCAAACTCTATATTTTATCTGGAAAAGTTGGGGTCATCTTATACGCCCAGTCATCTTATATGCTGGAATATACGGGTATATCTCTAATATACATATACTTTAAAAAAAAAATCAGAAACAGCTTAATATAACAAGAACAGTAGAATGCTTTGGGGCATCATCAAAATAAGTCAGTAGTTCAGATAACAGAGGAGTGCCTTCTAAAAACCTCCATGTTCCAGACTGGCTAGAACTGGTATTCCAGTAGTCATCGATGTTGACAACTACAGATCAGATAGCTCCCAATCTGGATTACACTCCATCCTATGTGGATGGAGTGTGCCAACAGTGGGCAGGATCTAAAAAGCTAAGTGGAAAAGGGCCCTTGTAGGATTGCAACTTGAGGGTTCAAAAATTACTGTCTGACTTTTCTTTATCAAATCAAATTTTCTCTGTTTTAAAGACACCAAAGGCTAAGATAATTTTTTAATATAAATTTCAACCCGTGTCCTTGCTGCATTTACCCAGCCTCTGCTTTTTCATGGCACTCGTTCATACCATAAGTCCATGTGACAGCAAGATCCCTCAAACTGTAGACTTGAATATCCTAACTAGCTATTCAAATTAGAAGAAGAGGTCGGGGGTCCATAAATCAATATTCTAGGGGCTCTGTGGGATACTGCTATTCTGTGCTTGTGGCTTTGCTTCAGCGAATACACCCATCTGACACAGTAATTCTTGCTGTTTTGTTTTCTGTAACAGGCTACATAATTCTTCCTTTCTTTTCTGCATTTGCCTTGAAAAGTATTTTTGTGCTAAGTACAGCAGTACCTTTTAGACCAGTGGTCTAGCATGGCCCCATGAGTAAGTTCTGGAATTTCTTATTACTGCCCACATGTTTGGAGGCAGTGCAGGTGCCTGGACTTGTGAGCATCTTATTCAAGCTTATTCCTCAAATCAATAACCTTTACTTAGAGGTTCAGCATTTCAACTGGAATGAGAAGAATTGAGATTTTGAAAATGAGGTGCCCCATTGTCAGAGAAAACACGTATACTGACAAAATTTGGGGCAGTATGGCTTGTTTATAATTTATTTTTTGTTGCTTCAAAATAAACTGCTCTATCCTTATAACTTCAGAATACATCAAGAAACCTCCTGTGTCCTCAATGAAATGACAAAAAAAAAAATGTTTTACTTTTCTTTTTCAAGTGTGTACTCACAGACCCACCTGTGGACTTCATATATTCCTCACCATGCACATCTAGATATATAATAGCTTTTTGCAACCTTGGGCCATTTTGCAGGGCCCTAGCCACCTACACTCAACAATAAGGGGACAAAATTGAAGAAGCTTTTTAGCTTTTATAGCTTATTGATTTTTATATTTTCTGATGTATTAGAGCAATTTTTCAAACGTATCCGCCTCACCTTGATATCTTGAGTGTAGGGAGAGGATTTCACATTTATTAGCTTTGCTTTGCTCAAAAAAAATGTATATAGCAGTAGGTTCTTCAGCGTTATCTGAGGGATATAAATGGTTTTGGTAAAAAAGGAAAATCAATCTTCAGAGTAAAATGCAGAGCTTGTGTGCAAGTGTTACATAAAAAAGCAGGCAACAAGGAGTACACTTTCCCGACTGAGTAGAAGATGTGGTTCTTGAAGGTATACTCTTAAATTGCTGTTGAATTCACTGATGCTCAATATTTTCCAAATAGAAAAGTTCTATCTTAATGGAGAGCATATAATGCAGTAAATACATTTATATTATCCTTGATCAACCATGACAGAACTTTTTTAAAAAGTGCAGAATGAAAAAAAGGCATTGCTTTAGTAAAAGTACTGCTTTATCAGAGCCTGAGCAATGAGAGGAAAACAAAAATGCAAAAATGTCATGGACAATTTTTGTTTTAGTTTTAATATTATTCTCAAATTTGGGTCTAGGTTGTGAATTTTTAAATGCTGAACATTGTGTTCTACAGTACACTGAATTGCAATGCACTGCCCTTACTTTTTGACTATTCAGAGTTTTTTTTCTGTTTCTTAAACATTGTTGCTGATCACAGTCTAAGGGCCTTTCTATGCTACCTGGCTATGGTCCAAACCAGTGGGAGTGGACCAGTGAGACCCTCTGGTTTGGGCCACAGCAAAGTTGGTCTGGATCAGTGCTGTCTGCATGGTAGTACTAGTTCAGATCAACCTCCACACCTGGCCTGAAGCTCCCACAAGCTTCAGTGCCAGCCCTCAAGGTCTCTCAAAGGAACCCACAAGGAACCCATTTTGGTGGTGCACTTTGGGATGCCATGTAATTCAGAAAACAGAGGCACACATTCTCCACACCTCTGTGATCTGGACTCGGTAAGCTGATACACAAGTAGTCCTCAATATGGATGTCCACGAAGCCAATTTCCCACATTTGATTTGATGTGAATTGAAATGTGCAGAAATATTCAGCTTCATGCAAGAGTATTTGTATGAATATTTGTGAACAAAGTGAAGCAACTCCCCCACTCTTCTATTCTAACCCTCACCTGCCACTTCTGTTGCATGCCACTCGAAGCCTGCCTGAAATAGCCCTTTTGGGTTTGTGCACATGAAGAACCAGAAGGCCTGTTTCATCTTCCAAAGGTGGCCAAAATGGCAGCAGATGGCATGACTGCACCCCCTTCGTTGCACCCCAGTTGGAGAGCTGTACACACCAACCCAGAAGGGCAGTTTCAGCTTCCAAACAGCACCGAAATGATGGCAGATGATGTGACCGCAGCCTCTGTACCGGTAAGGGAGCATGATGGAGTGGAATGGGAGGCCACAGTGGCATCTCTGGGCCCATTGTGGCACTGTTTGGGGGCCAAAACAGCACTACCAGGTCTGCACATGCAGCTCTCCATCCCAGGACTGAGCAATGGGGATGGGAGCTGCACAGACAAAACTGGAAGGCCTACTTAGGCCTATGAGGAGAGTGTGTGGTGGTGGCAGTGGCACAACCAAAGGAAAGGGGGAATGGGAGGCCATGGGAGGATCTGGCCTTGGCCAAAGCTTCAACGAATGCCGGATCAATCTGATTAGTGGACAAATAGGGCCTTTTGATCCATCCACAAATGTCAAAATTCTTATGAATTAATACAAATTCTGAATGGCATGAATATTTGTGCACATCCTTAGTCCTCAATGTCAACAAATACTGATAACTCAGATTTCTCAGGGGGAATCTGATTTCACTCTATCTTGTGCTGATGGAAGGCACCAGCAGTGGGCAGGGCCTTTCATATTCCACACTAATGTGTAGAAAAGAGACCTTAGTGCATTTGCTTGTGCGGAACACTGGCAAGTGCATAGAAGTCCTAATAGTAGCTCTGTTAAATATCAGTTTTATCCCCTTTCTGTTTGAGAGACATAAAAGCTAAACCTGACTATTTTATATCTGATTTTTTTTTGTCGTGAATTTCTATGAGGTGACTGAGCCCATATGTGTCAAATAGTTTTAGTAAAATAATTATCCTTGTGAATATTATGATTTTTTTTAATACACACTAAAATAATGAAACTAATGCAGTTTCTTCTCTTTGCAAACAATACTGACATGTTCAAAACCTTTTGTAAGAGTTCTTTTGTTGGATTTCACTTTTGTTAGCCATTCATTTTATTCCATCATATGGCAGTCGCCAGTGCTGAATGAGTATTTAGAACTGTCATTCAGATAGTCATTAGTCTAGTTAGAACATTGTAATTGCTAAGCAGTAAAATTCTTTTATTAGAATTTGTTATTGGCAATTTAGCTGAATTATATTTTTTTAATTTTGTTGCTAGGGATAATTTTATAAGGAATGAATATCAAAATGCACTAATATAATATATAACAGCCGTATCTTTGTGCTTAGTTTTAATCTTTAACCAGCTACTTCAAACACCCCTGTTTGCTCCAAACTGAGTTCAACAATAACTAGTTGATCACTATTTTTTTTCATTGCTATCTATCATTTTTTCACTTGTTTGTTTTGACCAGCTTGTTCAAGGAGCTGCTTCAGTTCTACAATAACATCTCTTATCTTTTAAAAAACTACCTGGAACTAGTGTTGGGGTGCTCATGTTTGTGAATGACACCATATTGTTCAAGGTGTTAAAAAAATTGTAAGGTGCTGTGAAGCAGAATAACTGGTATAGCTAGCTGTTCTCATAAATAGTTTTCAGTCTTTGCATATCAATAAAACGTGGAAACAAAGTTCAAAAGCTATTCTGTGAACACCCATAAGAAAAATTATGGCTAGGATGTGCATTATTTTTCTTCACATTTTTGCTTCCCATTAAAGAAAAAGTGCATTTGTACAAACAGGGCCATTTCAAATATGATAGGATTCAAATTCACTGTGAATGCTTTTCAAATGCTATTTGAATCTGCTTGATATCCCTGCTACCATTCACACCTCCAAATCTGCTTTGAATCCACTTTGAATCCACTCTGCATCTGTTGCAGATGTGACTGAGCAGCCACTTTACCACTTTGTAAATATAAAAAAGCATCAAACAAATTCATTCACATTTGAATGGCAGTCTTTGAATATAGTCAATATTCGATGCAAATGTTCAAATTCATATGAATTTGTACAAATTGCAAACCTGATAACTAATTAGTGCACATTCCTAATTATGGCCTATATAGCAGAACCACTTTTATTCTTCTTTCATAATACTGAAACAAGAGAACATTATTTAGCAACAAGACACATTATTGTATTTCTTTCCAAAACACCTGAAGAATTTGCTGTCACAAAATGTGGACTACCACCCTGGAAATCTTTAGAAATGAATTGTACAAATTTATAGACAATGGGATGGATAATGCTTATTAGTCATGATGAAGATATATTATCTCCTCTGTTACACTTTTCCACCCTTCTTTTTTCATCATCAATAAATCATCACCAATAAAGTGGCTGAATGGAAACTAATGTCTTTCCTGTTTTTCTTCTAACTCTGGTAATTCAGTATTGATCAATGTACATTCCTCAAATGATTCTGCTTGTATCTCCTATAGCTCTGCAGATACCTATGCACTAGGTGCTATTTTTTTCTTTTGTGATATTCCTTCCTTAAAATTAATTACTGTTAATCTGTGAAAGACATAGGCAAAGCCCATCCCTGAGATGGCATACTGCAATTTTGTGGAAAACGGCTTCATGGAGAAGGGCTAACCAAAATACTGCATTCACACAGAGAAAAACAGAGTGACTCAAAAGCACCTTAGAGCCTACAGTGTATGGCTATTGTGTTCTCATCTCATCTCTAACCCAGGTTTTGTAGCCTAGAATGTTCACAGAAGAGGGTGGACTGGGAGAGTGGCACATGAATGATTCCCAACTGTGAATCACCTCTGAGTTTTCAGAGGTGTTTTGCTTGTTACTCTGTGTGAATGCAGCCTTCATTGTTGCTTTTGGAAGTCATATTATATATACTAGACATTCTCTGAAGAGCATCAAGTCATATTGTGTATACTAGACATCCTCTGAAGAGCATCAGCATACACTGCTAAAATAAATAAGTAAATAAATAAATAATAAATACATAAATACATAAGACTTTAATCAAACATCAGATCTCAATGAATGAAAGATTAAGAACATAAGAGAAGCCCTGCTGGATCGGGCCACAGCCCATCTAGTCCAGCATCCTGTTGCACACGGTGGACCAGCAAATGCTCATGGGCATCTCAAGCAATGACAAGAACAAACTTTTTCTTGTTCTCAAATCCCAGCAAATGGCCTGCTTCCCCCCCACACACACACACCTGAAAGTTATACCTAGGCATTCATTCTAGTAGCCATTGATATATCTGTCATCCATAAATTTGTCTAAGCCTACCATAAAACCATCTTCTTCCAGCAGCAAATTCCATAAACCGATGACCTGGGTGAAAAAATACTTCCCCTTCTCAGATCCAACACTCCTACCCATCAGCTTCATAGAGTGCCCCCTGGGTCTAGTGTCATGTGATAGAGAAAATAAATTTTCTCCATCTATCTTTTCTATAACATGCATAATTTTATATACTTCAATCAGGTCCGTCTTAAATGCTGTCTCTCCAGACTGAAGAATCCTAGATGTTCAGCCTAGTTTTGTAAGGGAGGTGTTCCATCCCTTTAATCATTCTGGTTGCCTTTTTCTGCACTTTCAAGCCTAAAACAATAAATATTTGTATATAAATATATGTACATAAATAATATTTATGAAATTAGGAATTTTAGCAAAAATTATAATAGATTAGAAATAGGTATAAATAACTGTATAAATAATCAATTTTAATGGACATATAAATACATATATATATACCTTGATTTTATAAATATCTATCTTATTGATTCATTGTATAGTTTGATAAATATACATTTATATAAATAATCATTTGAGTTATAAAGACATACATATTGATGAAGACAAAATATCCAGGTTAATGTCAAAAGTACACCCAATTATATTACCTTATGGATGTGAATCTAGGCCCAAACAGAATCCCAGAATAACTTTTATATCAGCAGCTAATTACTTATTAAAGAAGAGACTAATCCCTGATTGTTTACATTATTTGAGTAAGCATAGTTTTCCCACAGATGTAGGAAACATTACATAACTTTATATTTTCTCCCTCCAAAACTTTCCTTTCAAAATGCTTTTCCCTTATTCACAATATTAATAAATAACTGCGTACTGAAGTATAATGAATATATTACATGTATACGAAAAGTTCTCTTGGACTGTGGAACACACACATAACATTCAATAAGCAAGTTAATGCTTATTCATTGCATTTCTTCATGGCTGAGTAGAATTTTGTCATGCAAATGTGCTTCCATTTTATTTTTCTGTGGTATCTAAAATGTCTGTATCTCATGAGGAACTCAACTGAAATGTTTCCAGCATTTCTGCTACCTTCTCTTTATTACTTGTTTTTAGTAGTCTTCCATTATTAAATATCTTGATTATTCATGTGCCAAGGGGGAAAAAAAGAATGTGAGCCTTGTTTAAAGTGTTTACAACAGATTGCAAAACCTTTATAGTTTCATAAGCTAAATCCTTGCAGTATTATCGGTTCTTTTCTTCATATTCTAAATTTCCTTTAAAGATCTGATTTTGTAATTTTGTATGTTTTGCTCTCTGAGTATTTTTAGGTTTAACACTGAGACATCTATCATTTCTCTGTATTTATTTTCTTTCATTTTTAACTTCAGGAATCCCCTCTGACCACCATTTTAGTAACAGCTCAATAGTATTCTCATTCTTCTCTGATCCCTTAGCCCTCTAATTCTTATATTTTCACATGCTGTATAATTTTCAAAGTAAGGATTTTTTAAACTGAATTATTTATCTTGACATATCACTTTGTTTGCTGTTTTGAGTTGCTGTATTGGTGTAGTGGAAGCTGTTCCCTTTACTATTTTCATATTGTTTTAATTCCAGTATTTTCTTGTATCTAAAAAAAAATTGAAGACCTTTTATGGTAATTCTCCATACCCGTAGTGATATAGCAATTAAATTCTGTGAGCCTAATATTATGATACTGTTTTCTGTATTTTGCTTACCTCCAAGATCTTTTTTTCCTAATGTCCTGCTGCACACACTTTTTTTTTCCTTTACTGATCTCTATTAAAAACTTCTGTTTTCTTATAAATCTTGGTAATTTAAATGCTTTTACATATTGCCTTGCCTTATTTCATGTTTTAGCTGTACAACACTTTGTTTCTTTTTATTTTTTTGTCTTTTTAGTTTATTTTGGATGTTATACAGGGTGAAAGCAGAGTTCTGCATTATAGTCACCACAAAAACTTATTTTAAATATCTATATACTGTTTTTCATTTCTTAAAAACAAGTCTTAAGTGTTTTATAAGAAAAATTAAAAACAATAGCAAAACAACAGAGGGAATGAAAACAAGAAGTCATTAGAAAAGAAACCTAATATTCACACAGGGTGTATATGAATAAAAAATGCAGTCTTTAAATGGTGTCTATACACTGTAAATGTAGGCACCTCACAAATTGCAAAGGTGAAGACATTCCAATAGGAAACTGCTAATACTAAGAAGGCCTGAATCCAGCCATAATATTCTGTATTACATGGGACACTTTCTATAAAGTAATACAACAAATATCTGAGGTCTATTTTGACAACATAGGCTGTGGTCACACTTAAGGTTTAATCCAGTTTCAGTTTACTTTCAGAGAGAGAGAAGCAAAGTGACCAGTAATTTTCTTTCCACATTATCTATCCCAAAGGTGTATTTTCTGAGTTATTTAACACTGAGAGAAAACAGCTTGTCCCTTTGCTAATGTATTCTCTCACTCTGAAAGTGGACTGATGCTGGATTAAACTTTAGGTGTGACCATAGGCATAGTGAGTCTATTTTGAGATCAAAGTTTTCATTCAAATGAGGGACGTAGCTTATTTTTAGTATGTTGTTGGTATAATTCATTCAAGCACTGTTATGGTTTGTTCATTTTATATATATTCACTGGTTTTTAATGTTGTAACCTGCCCTGAGACCTTTGGATAAAAATTCAAATAAAGAAAATAAATAGATAAATTGGTTAAGGACTTGGCAATCTTGTCCTCTGACATATGCTGACTAGGTCCTAGGGCAATGATGGTGAACCTTTTGAGCTCAGTGTGTCAAAATTTACAAGAAAATCTAGCTTAACTTGGGGGCTGTGTCACATCTAGAAATATCCATAATTTTGTGATATTTGTAGCTCTAGTAAAAAAAGTTATATTTTTGATATATGTATTAAAAGCAAAAGCAAATAATTCTTTACATTAGTGACTTTTCTTGCTGAATTTCATTTGCTGTATCTTCAATTGAAAGTTGGTATTTCGTAAACTTCAAGAACAAGCAAGCACTACACGCCCAGGTGCCAAGGTGAGCAGGTGTGTCACCCAAAAGGGCTTGGCGTGTCATCTGCGACACGCGTGTCATAGGTTGGCCATCACTGTCATAGGGTTAAACAAGATTCAAAATTTGGTGAGTACCCTGAAACATTTCTTAACATGAAGAGTGATACATTGTTGTTACGGTATGTTCTGCAGCAAGACCTATGATCAAAACTCCCTTGCCTCCAAACTTGAAAACCTGCCAATAGGGTCTTCTGATCGCATTATCTCCTTGTGCCTCCCACTCCACAATAAGTAATATGTTGTTCTCTTTAGTATATATGCCCTGACTCTACAAGCTGATGCTGCAGAAAAAGACAACTTCTACATCAACTTGCACCACCTTATCCAAAAAGTTCCCAAAGACAACAAGATCAAAATTCTTGGGGACTTCAATGCCAGAGTAGGAAAGAACTTCAAAGCCTGAAAAGGAGTGCTAGGCAAACATGGTGTTGGATACTGCAATGACAATGGACATCTTCTGCTAGAGTTCTGTGCAGAGCAGCAATTTACCATCACCAACTCCATTTTCCAGCAGAAAGACAGCCTGAAGATAACCTGGATGCATCCTCGATCCAAGCACTGGCACCTCGTTGACTACATCTTAGTACGCCAGAGGGATCTTCACAATGTCCATCATACTTGAGTGATGCCTAGTGCTGAATGTCATACAGATTACTGCCTTGTGTGTTGTAAACTTGGCCTCTACTTTAAGCCCAAGACCAGAAGGGGTGGCATCCCAAGGAGGAGGCTCAAGGTTAACAACCTCCAAAAAGATACAGTAAGAGACAACTTCCAGGCAAACATTTGAACCAGACTCGAAGTTTCCACCCCTGAAGCACATTGGTAACACATAAGAAATAGCATCCTGCAGTCTGCTGAAGAATCTCTAGGGTTCTCTTCAAAGAAAAACAAAGAGTCATTTGACAAAACCAACTAAGAAATCCAGGAACTGCTAACAAAGAAGAGAATCACTCACCATGCACACCTCACTCAGCCTACCTACCATGTAAGAAAAACAACCTTTCGTTGTGTATGCAGCAAATTTCAGCAAAAGTCCCAAAATATGCAGAACAAGTAGTGGAATGACCTAGCAGGAAAGACCCTGCTATGCACAGATGTAGGTGACCATAGAGGATTCTATGAAGCTCTGAAAGTGGTGTACAGACCCACACACCAGGCCCCAAACTCCCTACACAGCGCAGATGGACAAATGCTCCTTGCAGACAAAACTTCCATCCTGTATTGATAGTCAGAACACTTTCAGACCCTCTTCAGTGCCAACCGTCTAGTCCATGACTCAGCAATTAACTGCACTGCACAACAAGCAATGAAAACTGATTTGTCATAGCCCCCACTTTAGAGGAGACTCTTAAAGCCATCAAACAGCTGAAAACTGACAAGGCAGCTGGGGTTGACAGAATCCCACCCGCAATATGGAAGCAAGGAGGCCATGCACTCCACACCAGGTTTCATGAGTTCCTTGTGTGTTGGAGGGAACCAGGCAAACTACTGCAAGCTCTCACTGATCATTACCCTGTACAAAAAGAAAGGAGAAAAGTCAGACTGCTCAAACTACTGTGGAATAACTCTGCTCTCCATTGCTGTAAAAATCCTTGCAAGAATACTCTTGAACAGGCTAGTGCCCACCATCACAGAAGAACTACCCAAAAACCAATGTGGTTTCAGAGCTAACAGACATGGTATTTGTTCTCAGGCAACTGCAAGAGAAATGCAGGAAACAAAACAAAGGGCTGTATGTGACATTTCTCGACTTCACCAAAGCTTTTGACACAGTGTGCAGAAAAGGCCTGTGGCAGATCTTGGAACGACTAAAATGTCCCCCCCAGATTCCTCAAAATTATCATCCTGTTAAATGAGGATCAGCGTGGCCAAGGTAGGCATGGCAACACACTCTCAGAGCCATTTCCTATAGTCAATGGTGTAAAGCAAGGTTGTGTTCTTGCACCAACTCTCTTCACAATCTCTTTCAGTATGATGCTTCAAAGGGCCACAACAGACCTCAATGAAGAAAATGGCATATAGATCCGATATCGCACTGACAGGAGCCTATTCAACCTAAGGCTCTAAACCATCTTGTCCGTGAGCTCCTCTTTGCTGATGATGCTGCCCTTGTCACTCACACAGAAGCAGCCCCGCATCATATAACATCTACTTTGCAGAGGCCACAGAGATCAAAGTCTACAGAGCCATTGTACTGTCTACACTCTTATATGGGCCTGAATCATGGGTCATCTATCATCACCAACTGGGACTCCTTGAATGTTTCCATCAGTGCTGCTTCCGCACAATCCTAAACATCCATTGGTCTATGTGACAAACATTGTTGTCCTTGAACTAGCAAAGGCCATGAGTATCGAGGCCATGCTGCTGAGGACACAGCTGTGCTGGGCAGGGCATATCTCTAGAATGCAGGATCATCACCTCCCGAAGATGGTGCTCTATGGTGTACTCACCACTGGCTACCAAAACAGAGACGACCCAAGGAGGAGATAGAAGGACTCCCTGAAGCAATCCCTAAGCCTTAGCCATATTGATCACAATCAATGGCCCACTCTGGCCTCAAGCCGAGAGGCACGGAGATGCACCATCCACAATGCTGCTGCCTCCCTTGAGAATGCATACAGAACCAGTATTAAGGAGAAAAGACAATGCAGGAAGAACTGTGCCATCACAGCATCACCCAAGGAGACCTTTCCCTGTACCTTCTGCAACCGGACCTGGTCTGTTTAGCCACCAACAGGCATGCAGCAAGCATGGGTCGAGCCTTCCCTAATCTTCTTTCGCAAAGCCAAGCCATGATGATGATATAAAATCATACATGATATAGAAAAGGTATATAACCAGGGCATACTATGAAGCTGGTGGACAGGAGAGCTAGGACTTACAAGGGAAAGTAATTTTTAACCTAGCGAGTCATTGGTCTATGGAATTTACTACCAGAAGAGGTGCTGATGGTAACCAACCTGGATGACTTTAAGAAAGGGTTCAACAAATTCGCAGAAGACAGGTGTATCAACCGCTATTAGAACTGATGCCTAGGTTCTGCCTCCAGGCTTGAGAGACAAACAGAAGATCTCTAGAGGCCTGTTGAAGCTATCAAGAGTAGGTGAAGAATTTTACCTTTGTCTTCTTCTTGAGAATGTTCAGAAGTAATTGGTGGACCATTATACGAGATGGGATGCTGGACTAGATGGGCTGTGGTGTGATCTGGCAGGGTTCCTCTTATGTTCTTATGTAAGCCATGGTCCTAACCATATACTGCGCAAAGAGGTTTTTGTGCCCAAAGTCTGAACAACTGAAGTGAATAGGGAATTCAGTCACCTTGCAACTTTTCCACTGCTATCTCTTTTACTTTTCTTTTTTATAAAAAGAACCAGGGAAAAGGTGAAAGTGGGGAAGGAAGTGGTGAGATGGCAGGGGAAGTAACATCTTGGCATCTTCATCTCAGCTTGGCTGTGCTCCTGATCTGAAGACAAATTAAGGAAGCAATCTTATGGAACCAGACCACTTTGACGTTGGTTAGTGCCTGGATGGAGAACTGTTGGTAGTCAACATTTGCTGTATAGGGTTCCATGACACAAGCAAAACGGGCCATGCATTTGCCTATAAAATCGAGTTCTCCTCTGTGCTGTAATAGCAAGAAGCAACAGGAAAAAAAAATCTGTTGTGTTAAAAACATATTAAACTTTCAGAAAACAAATTCTCATGTTCTTTATTGGCTGTTGTGCAGAGAGTTCAGCAACACAGTATTTAAGGTTAACATTTGCTTAGCAACATCTGGTCTCCATAATATTAACATTAACATCTCATTGGGAAACTCAGTGTGTGTCTTCCTAACCTTGTACTCTGGTGAATAATGTCTATGAGATAACAACATTCATTACAAATGAAAGGCAATAAAATCAGGGTAATGTGCATAATGCAAAAGAAGGTATGCATCATACTCCCCAAACTCTTCTGTCAATTAATTCAAAAACACCATTGTCTTATTAATTTATGAGGTTGTTTGAAGGAGAGAAAGATTAATTATTGACATTAACATAGAGACTCAAAATGAAGCTCCTTTAGAACATGACGTGATGGTGACAAACATTCTATTCCTTTTCTCTGTGTCTCCAAGGATGGATAACCAATGATTCTACCAGCTCAGGATAAAAAAAAAGCTAATGCCCATGCCTTATTTTTCATTCAGGTGTTAAGCTTCACAACTGGATCACTGGTGTGTGATCTGATCCAATGCTCTCAGTATTTCCAGAGCTTTCATAGATCAGGTAATGTTTACATAAAGAGTAAGGAATAAATAACCCAATCTCTTCATCTTATAGGACTATGTCTGTAATTATGCAATGTCATCACTATAAGTGACACATTAAAGCCAAATGTAGACCTTGCATCACTGAAATTCCAAAATAAAATATTCAGTACTTTGGTAGATAAGCTGCTACTCCGTTCCTTGTTTCTTTGGTAAATGAATTCTACAGATAAATAAAATAGTAAAGAGCAATAATGATATCAAACAAAAATAAGCTGTAATCATATAATCTTATTAAAAATGCAGGCACATACAGTCATGACCTGTGGGTGACATGAGCATGTACAACTTGGTCATTAGTATTCCATCATGGAAATGTGAGAAGGCACTGGAGGGTACAGAGTGGGATTCCACACTCGACAAGTGGTTCAGAAATGCTCTCTTCTCCTGAAAGCTCAATCAGCAATGATGAAGACAAGCCAAAACCTGCTTGAATGGGACCAAGGGGCTGCTTTGTCCATCATGGACCTGTTTGCACTTGGCTTTATTCTGGAATATATCCTGGAATATGGGCCTGCTGTCCACATGCTAGTGCAGGCTACAGCAGGCTCCCAGTGAGGCCTACCAGAGTCTACACTGGTATGTGGACAACAGGCATTATATCCTGAGATATATTCTAGAATATGGCCAGATGCAAACAGGCCCCATGTCACACAAGCATCCAGTTTCCATGTGTGCAACTGGGGACTCAAGATGAAACTGCCCCTCTAATGAAAGCATTTTGGGCAATACTCAATTCTAGGATGGTCCTGATAGATCAGATGATGTTTCAGCCTCAGCTTTTTTCAATGGCTATAGTAATTCCAACATGACACAGAGCCAGTAACTTATAAGAGTCAAAGATCTATAACAGTTTCCAATAAAGAACATCCATTTAGTCTACTAAAATGTGCTCTGCAACTATACTAGTCGCTGGGCAAATGGAGCATGCACCTCTTCTGGGCAAATGGAGCATGCAGTATTGCCCAGTCACCACAGCAATGGTGCTGTGCATGTCTGTTGTTGCTGCTATTGCTGCAGGGACACAATCACCTCTAGTATAAAGGCAGTTGAACTTAGCTAGCACTTGGAGAAGTGCTGGCCAAGTTTGTAATGGATTGGACACAGCAAAATGTGTACTTAGCCATTGCACCTAATAAAGGTGAGAATTAGCCCTCAGTAAAGCTAGGTAATTCCCAACCACTTCAGTATTTAAATCCAGTTAATTTTTAAAAATCAGGAATGTTGGAATAAAATCAGAAAAAGATGACTTCTTTACTTGCTATGTGTCATGGATAGAGGCAAAAAAATGCTGGAGAAGTAAGCTGAGAAGGAAAAACAAAAGAAATTGCTAGCTAAAATTCATTCTCAAACAGCTGGCCAGCCAATCTCCATTCACTAGAGACACAGAACTTGCATTAGCGGAACTGTTTTGATATTAGCCAGACCACACAGGCAGAGCTGAATTATGGTGGAAGAAAATCTTTATTTGCTGGATTCCTGTAATTTCTGAGTGGAAGCTAGAAATATATTAACCAGAAAGGTGGGGAGAAAGGTTTTCACTAGACTTTCTGGGGTGGTTTAACTTTTCTTTTAATAAAGGATAGTTAGTGAATGCAATTATATATTTAAAACCTGACATTAACAGAACATCTGTATAGATTACACAGAGTGTGTTGGGCTGGATCTCTAAGTTACTAAAAAATGCACCAGTATAAAAAGATTAAATCAATTTGTGCAGGAGTTAGTGAGTTCCAGTTATTCCTGAGGTTCCAAGGTGTATCAGGTAGGCTTCATGAATTGCCAGAGGCAGAATGCTGTTGTAGTCATAGGGACAGGGGCAAAGGAAGAAGCTCTGTAAGCAGAAGCAATGCAAATGGGACAATCTTTAATAAACCACAAGAAAAAAATAGAAGGCACATTTAACCAGCAAAGATACAGGCCCCAATAGCTTTCTCTATAGACAGCCTTACTATGCAGGCAATGGAATATCAAAACTAGTTCAGTAGTCAATCAGATATGGCAAGAAGCATGAAAGTATCCAAAGAACAAAAGGTGCTAATTGGGTTATCTGGTCGAGTGTATTTTATGAGCTTCAAGAAAGGAAGAGACAAGTTTCTTTTTAAACTACAGTAAGCAGAGATAAAGTCCCCCCAAGTTTTTTTTTTTTTAAGTTGTCAATAGGAGTTTCTACCAGATGTCTCAGCTGCTGAGGTCTCCATCCACCCAACTGAGTATTGCTTTTTGACAGGTAGTCACACCACATACAACATCACACCAGACACACTCTGACAAGCCTTCTCATTGAACTGGGTGTTGTGCACAGGAACACAACACTCGCAGATTGGACTCGCAATCCCTGCCCCCCAGGGCCTGTTAGTCTGATCCCAACCTCCAAAGAGGTAAGTTGCATGCACCCGACACAGGAGTGCCTTGGTCCCCTAGGTGTTTTGGGTGCCCAGGGGGTCGCTGCTGGCGCAGCCAACCAATCAGGTTGGCTAAAGCCCACAGGGTCCCAGGACAGGACGGGACAGACTCGTGCCTCCCCAAAGGGGCATTGGCCAGAGGGCCCGAAAGAGCTCAATGGCTGTGGGGTGGGGTGGGATGGGGTGGGGCCCAGAGCTGTCCGGCAGGGAGCGTGCAAATACTCACCCTGCCAGACAGCTCTGGGATGGCTGGGAACGGCTTGGGCCCAGTGTAGAACATAATTTTGTGCTCTAGACTGTGGCCACAATTAGGCCACCCTGGGATGGGCCTGGATGGTTCCAAATGAAACCACCTGCCCAGCAGAGCGAATGCTCTGTCCCAGGGCTGGCCTAATTGCACTACAATTTGCACTAGTGCGAATAGGCCTATGGTTGGCTATGTACATCCTCATACAAAGTGTAGCATCAACTGAATCAAAGTTTGAATAGTAACTTGACAAGAACAGCTGAAATTGGTGTTAGGAATTATTGTGTACAATTCTGGTCACCACACCTCAAAAAGGATATTGTGGAACCAGAAAAGGTGCAGAAAAGGGCAACCAGAATGATTAAGGGGATGGAACACCTCCCTTACAAAACCAGGCTGGAACGTCTAGGCCTCTTCAGTCTAGAGAAATGGCATTTAAGAGGGGTCCTGATTGAAGTATATAAAATTATGCACGGTATAGAAAAGGTGGATAGAGAAAATTTATTTTATCTATCACACAACACTAGAACCAGAGGGCACTCTATGAAGCTGATGGGTAGGAGAGTCAGATCCAACAAGGAGGAGTATTTCTTCACTCAGAGAGTCATCGGTTTATGGAATTGCTGCCTGTAGTAACAGCTACCAGTCTAGATGAAAGTAGGGTTAGACAAATTTATGGATGAAAGATGTCAGATGACAAATTTATGCATGACAGATGTATCAATGGCTACTAGAATGCATACCTAGGTACATTTTTCAGGCAGGGGTGGGGGAAGCAGGACACTTCTACGGCCATTTGCTGGGATTTGTGAGCAGGAAAACATTTGTCCTTGTGTCTGCTTGAGATGCCGATGACCATTTGGTGGACCACCACGTGCAACAGGATGCTGGACTAGATGGGCTGTGCCTGATCCAGCAGAGCTTCTCTTATATTCTTATGTGTTTTTTCTCCATAGTTCAAAATTAAATATCTAGTGACAACTAGTAGCCTGAGTGAGTCACTATCTATAAATCACCCTGTTTAGTAAGCTTCTGCAGCATGTTCATGAATTTACAATGACATCCTTATTTAAATGCCTTATTTGTTATTCCACGCGAAAATGATGACTATCTTGTTCATATGTGCAAGCCATTTTCCTAGTTTCAGACCACCAATTGTTAGAAGGCAATGCTCTTTTCCAATTACCTGAAATGCCTTTCAACATCACAGCTTGTAAAACACTGTCTTGGAACAACCTTGGATCAAGACAAGTGTTGATGGATTTTAAAGGCATACATAATACCGATTCTATGTAATACTGGCTCATCCTATCATTGCATAGTTAAAATACTGAAGGAATTGATGTATCTACAAAAAGTAAAATTTGCCATTGAGATACATTGTACAAGAATAAATGGGAAATCCATACAAACAAACTGCCAATGTTAGATATTCTGTCAGGGTGAAAGTTTGGGGATGATATTTAACCATCTACAATATATCAACTAATATAAGATATGCAATCTATCAAACATTTAGCATTACACTGTCCTGGACAAACCTTTTTCATGTTGATAGACATGAAATAATTTGATTTTTTGTTTTGTAAAATGCTTACGGCTTATCAAAAGAAGGTAGCCGGGCTCTAAATCTTTTCTTATCCTAAGGATAGTTGATCTTCTGCCTAAATATGTAAGTTGTTGTTATTGTTGTTGTTGTTATTGTGTCATTTGATTTTTTCTTTAATCCAGTTATTGTTTATGTAGTCATACAATTTATTTATTTGTTTGTTTGTTTATTATACTCCTATCCTGCCCAATAACTGAAAGTTCCAGGACAGGATACAACAACTTCAGAATAAAACAGATTTTAAAAATCACTAAAACAATAAGTTGTCAGATGCAATTTATCAATGAGTTTTTCGGTTCTTAAGGTTTGTACATACTTTCCTTGATTTACTAAGGTGAATTTTTGTTCACTGCAAAACAAATTTCATTCATTCATTCAGTTTATTTGTATATCGCGGTTTACAGCGACCATGAAAAATACAATACAAAGTAATACAACACATATTAAATAAATAATACATTATAAAATTATATATAAACAACATAACACACTATGAAATTTCACAAAACAATGGGGGAGGGGGGAAAGAGGCAACAATGTTGCATCCTCTTCCTTTCTCCTCTCCAAGCTGAGTACTGTTGGAGTTGTTAATGTGGTGACTCTTCACTCCATCTTGACAGTTCTTAAACCATTAGAGGGTTGAAACATATTCAGACTACAGGTAGAATTAAATCAAGGTGGAGCAGAAACATACACATGCAGCTGTGGGCTGGCAGTGGTGTTCCTTGCTCCTCTGCTCAACTTTATGCTTTGCATGGCATGTCTTGCCTTTCAACTGGCAAAAGTTTACCTTCAAGTTTTTTTGGTAGGGAGACCTCCCAACTACTATTCCACCACCACTGTCCCCCAAAACTCCTCAGTTCCTCCACTGTTCACTCCCTTCATTTGCCCTCACTGACATGCTGAATTTTACCTTTTATCAGAGAAAGAGCCTTCCCAAAATCTCAGTGTCCCATGAAGGCAGTGGCACAATAGGTTTGACAGGTCCATTCCAGGCTAAGAATGCCCTGAGTTCCCTATCGATCCCTGGGATGGACTGTCTAATGACCATGGTCTTGGAAAAGAATTTATGTTATACAAACAAGTTGAACAACAGGAACATACTTCAGTCTCATTTAGACCATACTCAGTGATGCAAATATTCAACTATCTGGATTTTCTGGGACTTTTAAAATTTTATATCCCTTGATTGTCATTTGTTTTGTCTATTCTGGATCTTTAAAATTGAAAACAGCTTTAAAAGAGGTGCTTGGTATCCCTCAGCCATGGTAGTCACCATGAAAACCCATTCATTAACCATTTTTGGGCAGAGTGTTGAATTATCTAAGTTTAAAGGAGTGATAGATCCACAACTCTCAAAAGCATTAAAGAAAAAGGAAAAACTGGGTAGTAGAATTTATCTCAGTTCTGAATAACCTGGTTTTGGTTTTTTTAAATTAACAATTTCAACATTCAGCATGAATACATTAATTTCAATATTCAGTATGGTGGTGGTACAGCTTGACATAAAATTCTGCTTATAAGTACAGTAACCACGACGGAGTTCTCACATTTTACATACCTATATATTTGCACATAGGCATTATATTCATCCTCTAACTCAGCAAGGGTTTTGTTTTCTACATACTCAATATTATTAGCTGCCACAGTTTTTTATGCCAGTTATCTGTGGTTAAATTTGTGTTTGCTTTCCAATTTTATGCAAGAAGTAATTTTGTGGCTATAAGCATACATTTTGTTAGTTTTATATTTTATGCCTTTATTTTGATCCTTGAATGACGGTAGGATGCATAACTCAAGGGTAAAGTGGTTTTGTTATTTTATAATATTCTGTATTTCCTTATTGTTCAGAATGTCTGTATTTATGGAAATTTTTGATAAAGATGAATGTAAGTTGATTTTACTTGACACTCTTTCCAAAACATTAGCAAAATTGCTCTATTAATGTGTGACACTTGTACAGGAATTACGTACCGGCAATATAAAACTTCTGAAGAAATTTATTTAATTTTAGAACTATTATTTCAGGATGCCTTTAAGTTGAGTTGAGGCCAGTAAAGAGTTGTGCAATATATTCTGTTCTTTTTCTCCAGCTGGCAATGTGAAACAGCAGCTAGTGTGGCATTTGCTGCTTCTGTCCCACCCTCCCTCAAGCTATAAGAACTATGGCTGGGAGAAGGGAGAAGAACTAGCTAGCTGCTGTACCTGCTACCTTTGCCCCACTCTACCCACAGTTTTGTGTGATTTTATAATGTACTATTCTGTAATGTATGAAATGTTATTATGTATTTTATATGCAATTATATTCATTTTGCATTGTATTTTTGTTTGTTTGTTTCAAACTGTCCTTTATAATATATCTTTGAACTTAATTGCAGTTGTTTTTGTGTTTTTGTACTGCCCTTTGGTTAAAAGGGTGCTAGAAATACATGCTATTATTAATTCAGGAGAGATTAGAGATGACCAATGAGTTGCACGTATCTGGCTTACATGCCCTAAAATGGCCAGGAAGATCTGCAGCATTGGATGTTGCGATAGTTAAGCCAGGCTGCTGTACCAGCAAGAACCCTGGTGATCCACCATGTCGTTGCCCAGTAATGGTGGACCTGGCAGATAAGAAAAACAGGGAGGGAATGAAGAGACTGGAGACAGCAGTCGATGGAAAGGGACATCTAGTTCAATGGTGCAAAGGGTTTTTATACAGGAGGGGTGTGGAGGAAATGACATTGATGCAACATCAAGGGAGGTAATTGGAGGAAAATTGCTGTCTTCTAGGTCAGAGGGTCCTTCTGATGTCACATCCTGTGGTAGGAGGCAGGGAAAATCCTCAAACAGGAAATGAAGAGTTGTCCTTTTAAAGCCATGTGCTTTGCAGACGCCATAATGCCCAAAGGCCACTGCATTGAGTGGAAAGAAATCAGTCCCCTGGTGGTGCTGAGTGTGTACCACAAGCTTATGGGACAGGAAATTATAGTTGCTCCTTTTACTCTGAGGCTTGAGAAATGAAAGGCTTAAGAAAAGGAAACGAGGGGAAAAGCTGTGGAACTTTTGTGGTTACTACAACAATGCTAAGGACCATATTCAGCAACAGAACCTCCATAAAGGTCTGAGTCTCATTTTAACTAACAGATCATAATACACTTTCTCCCCTTGTGCTAAGGCTTGCTGACTCAAAAACTATCTAATGTTTTTTTTGTTATCCCTCATAATAAATCCCAATTATCTCTTCAGTCCTTCCAGGAACAAATACTTACATAGACAGTAACACTCAATAAGAAAACTTTTTTTTTCTTTAAATAATGGTGTGAGTCTCCTTAGGGAAAAAAAACAGAGGGGGAGGAAATGGAATTTGCCAATAAGACTTCTCAATGTACCACAAAACAATCACATGTTGATGGATGTTGACTTCCAAATCATATATTTCCACTATCGGATATTCCATAGCATTGCTTTGACATTAAAATGTCTTTTCCCTAGTTATGAAGTTGGACAGTGGCAGTAATACATATACTAGGTCTCAATGATCAATCATGCAAGATTTTCTTCAAACCACTTGCAAATGCAAAAGAAAAACACAGATAATCACAGATTTCGGGAAATGGGTTTGCAAAGGCTGTTGCAGGGATGGTGTCAGTGGATGAATAAGATTCAGTGTAGACTTCCAACGAGAACGTCTCTCTGAGTCTTTTGCCATTTCAGAAATGCTCTACTACTGAACTCATTTCATTCAGTGCATTAAAGCAATCAAAGGGTGTCGGTCCATGGCTGCAGTGGAAGATGCCTGGCACTGGGCATCTCCAAGGAAGCACCCTCTAGCTTTCTCATATACACATCCAGTAATATGGGCACCTAATGAAGTGGTGGATTAGATGCTTCCCTAGAGACCACAAAATTCATACCATTTTCCTTAGGTGTTTCAAATAGGCATCTCATTCTATGTGCCACTGAAAATGAAAAGTGATCTTATAGACATCCATTGGGGGTAAATGGAGCCCTGGGCAAAGGCTCAAAAGATTCTCAGGTAACATCCACCATTTCATTCCTTATACTTTAATAGAGGCAATTCTTTACCACTCCAGAACCTGCCTTCTACAAAACAGGATTTCAGCTCCACAGAAATCTAAAAATTCTAAAGGACAGTTTTCAAATAAATAAATACATAAATAGATAAGAACTAGATGTTTAAGTTAAAATATAGAAGTGGAGTAGAAATATATACTTTCCACTCTTGGAGCTCTGCCAAGTATTTCTAGACACACCAGACTAATTCACATTGCTAATTTGTTTTCCTCTGGTGGTGTCAAACCAATGTATAGAAAGAGGCAAGGGCGGGGGATCTAAATATTGTTTCATGATTATTTCTTGCTGCCCCCTCATCAGACACAGGCTTCTCTCCATGTCTGCCGGCCTGTTTTATTATAAACTGGCTTTGTATTCCTGGAAGCCAGCCAAATTGCCTGCCTACTTCTCCCTGCTTGTTATGCCACAGTAGGTACCAAGTGAAATTATCATTAAACAGGCCAGCATATGTACAAACTTAGCATTGTTTTTGTGGGAAACCCAGTATTATTGCCAGCTTTCATGTGATAGTGATATTACAGGTTATTGCTTCATTAACCTGGGACTACATGGGGAATGCCACAATTACGTGTGGCATGCTCAACATAGTCCCAGGAAAATCATGGGTTTTAGCCTACATTTGGAGGCACCACAAATTCCAGTTTGGTCTTGTGGTTAGAGTGCCCACTCAAATCGCATAGTCACAAGGTTTATTTCCTTCTCCATGAAGCCAGCTGGATGACCTTGGACTAGTCACAACTTTCTTTCTGAGCACTCACAGCTCCATGTACCTCACAAAGTGTTTGTTGTGGGGAAAAGAATAGACAGCTTTGCCAGCCACTTTGAGTTGCCTTAAAGGGTGAGAAAAGCCAACTCATCGTCATTGTCTTCAGGCCACAGTCCATCTAGTCCAGCATCCTGTCCCACACAGTGGCCCTCCAATTGCCCAAGGGCATCTCAAGACAAGGGCAGATCTTTTCCTGCTCTCGAATCCCAGAAAATGGCCTTAGAGGAATCCTGCTTGTCCTTTTTTCTTCACCATGTTTTTTTCTTTTAATCACTTCCCCCCTCTGATTCTCTCTTCTCTGTGTCTTTTCTATAATATCATTTCCCTTCTCTTCTTCCTATTTATCCAAAGTGCCCAAATGCAATAATTAGATATGGAGGAGAAAACATTTTTCATTTATGTAAATACAACCTTACTAAAACTAATTGCTGCATGCATAGTAACTTCTAGAATGGTGGGAGACAGGTAGATAAGTTATTTCAGAGACAGACAGAGGTTAGTTGCATGTGTCTTTTCTGTGTCACATACTGTTTTGTTGCTTTCTTTCTTTGTTTTTAAATGTAAAGACCATCTTTGACTTGTCCCTCAGAAATTAACAGCTGGTGTTATTAGCAGACAACTTGGCCCATTAATTGACAATTAAGTTTCTGTTGGCAACATTGATTTGTTGACTATTACCACACTGCAATGTGAAGCTTTTCAATTGTTATTCACCAAGCACCTTTACTAATGCATCTTGAAGAATAATGTGATATATGAGCAGACTGACCTCAATGTAGCCTCATAAAGAGAAACTATTACAGATCTTTTATACCTTTGTGCTTGGGCCAAGGGTGAAAAAGATCATTTGCTGCTACTCAAAGGATTTTAATGTGAGAAGATGTATTTGCCAGAATCTCTTTCCTTATTATATTAAAGTACTTTCCATTTCACTAAGGCTTAAAAGCACAAAATGAATATATTCTTATTGGATGAGAAGAAAATATTGGGTTTTAAGCCTTCTTTTAAGACAAACAAACACCCAGAAACACAACTTCCCTTGGGCTGTGATAATAGAAACAAGAAAAAGGCCTGGATTAGCATTGCTTACAATGTCAAATAAAGTTTGAGGGGAAAAAAATGTTACAAAGGTGCAACATCTAAAAACCTGGTCCACTTTGTACATCAGAGAAGATTTCTGAATTTTTCTGAACAAAATGATGTGTGTGCTATCCCAAAATCAAGAGCACTCTATTATGATTTTTAAAAAACATATTTACTTCATTACTCTGTATTCAGGGAACCAAGGCAGCACAGGTGCTGTTCCAGCTTATTAGTTAATAGAACCTTAGGCAGTGATCGGACACCTCACTTGAAGTGACTTTGAGAAGGCTTTGAGGCAAGTTTGTTCACACACAAACCTGATTGCTCACACGTGAACACTCTGTGCTAGAAAAAGTGAATTAGAGAAGGGCTGGGAACACACATACCACATGCTGTCGTTCTATCTCTCAGGCATCAATTTATTGCATCTGAACACAGCTAGCACAGCACACATGTACAATTACCCCTCCAGGTTCATGTGAATTAAAGAATTACAAATTTGTATTGTGTCTGGAAAAATGGGAGGATAGGGGAACCAGCCTTTGAAGCTTTACAGAAATTGCAGGAATAGACTTAGAAGGATTCAAATACACCCACAAACCATAAAAAGGCAAATAGCTTCCCTGTATTTTACATGACTGTTGCTAATCTTGGCAGGTTCTGGCATCACTTCCCAAACTGTAGCTCTCCCAAACCATCCATATTGTAAAAAGTAATAAATTGAAGAGCTTATTTTACCTCTTGATGCTGAAGAATCTACATTTAATAATGATGACAGAGACATCAAGTGGATATGGAGTCGTGTGATGTGGGGTAGGTGGCCGAAGAAAGCATATAGGTCAAAACACTGCAACATACAAAAACAAGGTGTGATGGCTAACCTGAAGCAGTAGGTAAGTTATGAAGGTTTTTAACAAATTAGCTGAGAATGCAAGCCTGCAAGGGGGTGGAGCTTACAGGCCCTAAGAGAGGGGGGGGCAAGCGAGTGAGCTCCAGTGGCTTGACCAATGAGAGACTGACAACAGTGGGAGAGAAGGCTTAAATAATGGGGCCAGAAGTGACAGTTTTGTTCGTTATCAACTAAAAGGGGCTGAATGGATAACGGCCGGGTCCCTAGACAAGTCCTTAAAGAGTGAAATGAGGATCGGATCCTGAAAGAAAACAGAGACACTGAATGAAGGGTTTTATCCTTGAAGAGGAAAGTTCATTAGTTGAAACTTGTTACTTGTTTTAAAATGTGTCAATAAAAACAATTTTTATGTTCAAGTTGAACAGTGTGCCTCAGTGTGGTTGCCTTGGTAACAGGGATGGATATAAAGTACCTGAGTTCAAGAGGGAGAGAGTATGGTCTATTTTAACAGCTGAAGGCAGTTAAAGAAGTCTTATTTTGTTAGCTAGAGGGTTGGCAATAAATAAATAAAACCAATAGAGGCTAACAAAGCTGGGGAAGAGAGGAAAGAGGAGGTGTGGCACAAGGCTAAGAACCACATGTTATGAAGAGATGGCCTGGAGTGAGATTATGACCAGGAGCCCAAAATTGGCACTTGGCCAGTGCTTGGACAGGATCTTCTCCTGGGAGCGTGATAGGCCTACTTTGGTTCAGCTTACCTGTCCAGCTCTATGACAGTAATGGACTATTTCTGGGCCAATTTCCAGTGCTTCATGTCATAAGTTTGAACAGAAATTTCAATGCTGGGAAACTTTCACTCCCTAGTCCCAAGTGCACATAGGTCAGGGCACTAAGCTCTTGCAGATGACCCTTCATGTGTTCCTGGGTAAAAGCAAACACTTTGACCCCACAGCAGTCCCCTTCATATGCATCATGTGTACATGCAGAATTTACTGAAATAACTTTCTTCCTGTACACCTTCCACTTGTCGCATCAGGACAAAGGGAAGCAGCTTCACAGGGAGGGAGGAGCTTTAAGCATGTCTGGAAGCACGCTCTGTCTAATGCAGACAGACCTGACCCGATTGGCTCACTGTCTCAGGGACCTCAGAGGCAACTATAGTTACATAGAGGAAAAGAAATTTTCAATCCAAACCAAACCCTCATTGTCAAAAGCTGTTAGCCCAAACCTTCCTCAAACACTACAGCCACTTGCTGCTACACTACAAAAACTTTCAAACCCCTCTCCAGCTCTGAGTGCTCTGAGTCTTGTTTTGTTCACTGCCAAGAGTTGGTAGCAAACTCTCTGAAATTTGCAATGAAATCTCAAGCTGATGAATGTGAGGGTCATGCTTCTAGAGACTGTAAACAAGTTCCTAATTATGAATAGAAATAGGTTTTGCCCAGGGCAGACCTAGTGGTGCCTGGAATTGATGTTCACAGATTTAGTGGCCTTTGATCTGATGTGCAAACACATGTTCCAAACCTCAAAGTACCCTAGCTGCCAGCCAGAAGTGATATGAATCCAAATATACGGAAAACATGATTCCAGCGGAATGAAACTGGCCAGGTTTACACTTACAGAGTGAGTCAGTTCCATTTTAGACAGATGGAGGAAATGCCCTGATTTGACACAGAAAAAGTTGCCTCTACTTTTTTACTTAGAAGCACAGAAGTGCCATTTCCAAAGCCTAATTATGGAACCTTATCAACAAGTCACCTTTAACACCGGTTGAGCCCATAAATGGGGATGGTTGGATCACTATCAAGAGGATGATTCAATTGCTGTAAATGGAAACATGCTAGCAGTGGATGCCTTCTTCAGTGGCTACAGGTATACTTCCCCTTGTCGGATCCGAGTCTTCTACCCATCAGCTTCATAGAGTGTCCCCTGGTTCTAGTGTTGTGTGATAAAGAAAATAAATTTTCTCTATCTACCTTTTCTATACCATGCATAATTTTATATACTTCAATCAGGTTCCCTCTTAAATGCCGTCTCTCCAGACTGAAGAGGCCTAGACGTTGCAGCATGCTTTTATAAGGAAGGTGTTCCATCCCCTTAATCATTCTGGTTGCCTTTTTCTGCACCTTTTCCAGTTCCACAATATCCTTTTTGAGGTGTGGTAACCAGAATTGTATACATTATTCCAAATGTGCCCTCACCATAGATTTATAAAGAGGCAAAGTAACACTTGCTGACTTGTTTTCTATTCCCTTCCTAATTATTCCCAGCCCTGAATTAGCTTTTTTGCTGCTGCTGTGCACTGGGTTGACACCTTCATTGAACTGTCCACCAAAACACTGAGGTCCCTTTCCTGCTGTGTTGCAGAATGCTCAACCCCCATCAGTTTATATACATAATTTGGATTTTTTGCCCCAATGTGCATTACTTTGCACTTGTTAAGATTAAAGTACATTTGCAACTTGGTTGCCCACTCACCCAATGCTAAGAGATCCCTTTGGAGCTCTTGGCAATCCCTTTTGGTTTTTACTACCCTAAATAATTTAGTACCATCAGGACAAGTGTTTCCTATTTATAGTACTATGCTTTTTATAACATGCTACATTATAATACATTTTATGTTAGAAGTCATTGTTGAAAATCTTGGTGTGATAATTGTTGAGTTATAGCTACTTCTTGGTGAATTTTGTGGATGTTTCTTATATACAGTATTTTTGTACATTTTATGATATTCTGTATTACTGATTGTCTGAAATACACTCAAGCTGTTGAAAAAGATGGCTAAGTCAAAACCTGTCTGGAAAGAGTGTGGACAAGCTGGACACAACTAGAACAATACCCTCAACAATTTTCTGTCCAGAACACCCCATACAGACAGTGATCCAAGAAAACCACATAGTACACTTGACAGCTTGTGGACTGTTTATGAGCAGCTGTGCAGCAAAGGAATATGAACTGGATGACTCAATATTTTAAAATTCATTTGAAATAGTTTTTTCATTTTTTTACATTGCTATATATTGGGTATATTACATTCTCTGCAACTTATTGTATATTTTGCTGATTGTGATTTGGGGGTAGATTTATTGCTGTGTTTGGCACATGAAGATCCTGCTACTGTCTCCAAGGTCACAACAACTTAAGACCTGAAACTCTTCATGCATACTATGGAAATCTAGGACTTTCTTTTAATGCACTTTCAGTAGAATACTAACTGGACCAGTGCTATATCACCCAATGCCCTGCAAAGATCACAGCTGCAGGTGCAGATTTTATGCTTGCAGACTATGCTAGGCATTGTCTGCTACAAAGACCCATGTCTGCATCTTGCAAATCTTACTTAAACAACTCCTGCTTACCCTGTGACTGACCACTAATGACATCAAAATATTTTTCTCTGGTCTATTTGCTTTGTCCCCCAAAAAGCAAATAAAACTCAATATTCATTTTTATTTTTATTTATTGGTAGCCACAGCCCAAAGTGAGTTGTAAGTAGAAGATACTTTTGAATTATGGAAATGGTGCTGTTGCTATAACCGAACATAAGATTGTGCTGTAATTCTATTTATGACTGCTAGTGAAATCCAAATGAAGCAAGGGACTTCAGCTAGTCATGAATAAAACTCGCATTCAAAAAAGACAGTAGCAGCAAAAAATCAATGTAAGAGCTATGATGTTCTAAATCACACCAAAGCATGACTTTTTTTAACCAGACATCTAGGAGCAGATAAGAATTGGTCAGATATATCTGTAGAGGCTTTCTAGGCCTTGAATACCAGAGCTAAAATAGCACTGAGCTATTTCACTGAGAAAATATCGTATTGAGATTTAGGGCCTTTCTTTGTTCACCTCTCTGTAACTCAAATAAGTGGTTTTGGATCAGCCATGTCCAGACAACAAAAAGACATTGAAAAGCACCATCTGCACAATGATATAGGTCCAAACCACCCTCTACCCCATTATTGAAGCTCACATGTGTATTGGTGCTGGCCTTCAAGTGCTCCAACAGGCTAGGAAAAGACCAGTTTGGTTTTGGGGTTACGGAGCCGGACTCTTATCCAGAAATACTGGATTTGATTCTACTCTCCTCCATGAAGCCTGCTGGGTGATGTTGGGCTAGTCACAGCTCTTTTCTGAGCTCTCACAACCCCAACTACCTCACAGGGTGTCTGCTGTGGGGAGAAGAATAGACAGCTTTGTCAGCCAATGCATTTTGGTGGTGTTTTCATTTACTTGCTTCCTTATGACAGTGAGAGAGGGATGGAGCTCACTAGCCCAAGAGAAAGTAGGGGAGTGAGTTAGCCTACGCAACAGCCAATCAGAGAGGGTCCTGGCTTACCAGGCGGGTATAAAAGACTGTGATAGGAGAAGTTATTGTTCTTTTTTTCTTATTCTTGTTTTGAGGGGATTGTTTCGGAGGGAACAGTCATACACCTTTGGGAAAGGTGGGAAGGACAGAATAAGAACCTGGTTCTTTGGGCTGCCAGGCAGGGCAGAACAGAATCCTGAGAGAAGGAGTAGGAAAAGTATTTATTTGAAAATGAACTGAATGATTGCCTTTCAAGTCTCATGTGTAAACAATAAAAGCTTACATTTTGTTTGAAGAACAATGGATTGGCTGTCTTTTAGATTCTTAGAAGTGAGTGGAGTCAAGTGAAAGGGCTCTGCCTCTTTAAGACGTGAAAGTGTCAACAGGGGAAAGCGCCATGCTCAGTGGTAGTTAAAATGCAGGTGCACGCTGTAGCTGGGGGGGATGGGGGTGGGGTGGATTTCAGGTGCCAGGAAGAGGCTTGGGAGATTTATAAATAGTGGAAAGTGATGGGCTTTGAGGCAATCTACCCCCGGCTAGGGTCATCACAATTGGTGGCAAGCGGTCAGATTCATAGAAATCCAGTGAATTTAAAGCTCATGGTGGATAGCATGCGGTGTGGGATCTGTGGTGATCCAGTGATTTATTTTTTTTTAGAGCTCATTCATGGGAAAAAATAGTGAAAGAGCTGGGGCTAGAGTCAAACCTTGGGCTCTTGAGGTAAAAGCCCAGGTAATGTAGAGAGCCTGAAGGGGGACAAGTCATGTGTCTCAAGGTGTACGTCAGTGGTATAACGTAGAGACATGAGACCAATTCTCAGAAGGATTATTTGAAGAGAAAGTTTTAAATTACAAACAGTGCAACAAAGGTTGAGCACATAAGTAATTAAAGGGCAGATCCCTGAGGTATAAACGAAGGGTATTAGTAGGGAATCTTGCCTTTCTGATGAAGAGGCAATGTCAATGTGAATTCAAGAGGGTAGTGAAACAGATATAGGGTGTTTTTCCACTGTCAGAAGTACACATTCTTGCACCCATTTAGGATCCACTTGGGTGTGAGCTGGATGACCCCATTTCCACTACGGCACCCATTTGGGACCCGATTGTTTCCACTGCCATTGGGGAAATCCGGATCTAATGGGTACATTTTGGCCTTTAATCTGGATTTTCTGTAGACCCCATTAAAGGGGTCTACAATGGGGTCTTCTCCCAGAAAATCCAGATTAAAGAGAGCCTGTTTCCACTGGAAACAGGCAATTGAGTCCAAAGGAGGCTAGGGGGAGGGGATGCACCTTTGGGACACCCCCCCCAACATTGGCTTCGAAGTCACTTCGAAGTTGACTTCACATTCACTTCAAAATCATGTCGAAGTTGCTTCAAAGACTGCACCCCCTGCCCCCCAAAACCTGGGGTAATGGACTGACCCCTTGTGGGTCGATCCGGATTCCCCAGATGGGTGCAAAGCTGTTTCCACAGCAGGGGTGTTAGCATCCATTCCTAATGGGTGCTACACCTCCTGTGGAAACACACTGGGTGCTTCCCTTAATCCGGATCTACTAGATCCAGATTAAGAAATGTATCCATTCCTTAGATCCGGATCTTCTTTGATCCAGATCTAAGGGCTGCAGTGGAAAAGCACCCATAGTTTAAATGCAGAGTATCATCATAGAGCTTTCAGATCCGTAACTAGGAAGGAGAAACCTTTACTGAGAGGGGGGCCAGAACTAAACGACACCTAGATGACTGGCTGAGGGAAGCTCAGGTCCAGACATTGCAACAGATACAAAAACTGATAAAGATTGAGAGGTTCCTTGAATTGGTCCCAGAGCAAATTAGATGACAGATAGGAAATTTAAACAACTGAACCAACCTAGTTTGTGTGTAGATGAGCTGATGCAAGCCAGAAATGAGAGTTTTAAAAAACAGAACATACAAAACCTGGGAAGTGTGCAAAATAGAAGTGGAATTTCACATCAGGGGGGCACTAGTGAAAGGCAGTTCAATGATAATTACACATCAAAAGACAAGTATGCTGGACAGTGGAAGGAGAAGGCTGTCAAAGATTTTAACAAAGATAGGCTATGTTACATTTGTTCTAGTGTATCACACCTTAAAGCTCAGTGCCCTAAAGCGAACTTGTCAGGTAAAGAAAAAAAGGTTGAAACGCATTCCAGTTTCTATATACAAAAGCCACAAAGGCCATTTCCAGAGAGCAGTGACAACTGGAACAACAGAGGAGTGACAGTTGGAATAAAAAATGGCTGCCGTATGCAAATGAAGCAGGAGCAGAACTTACAGTTGTGGCAAGATATGCCTGATACAGAGTACCTGTGGGCAATAGTTGCCAAAGGAAAGAAATTTCTTGGATTTGTCACACACCCAACAATGCACCCCAACACTACTGTTGGTCTACCAGAGACCCCACATGAGGTGTTTGCCTCCCTGGAACCCATGTTAAGAACTGCTAATATAGATCACAGAATGGCTGTTCTGGATCAGCCATTTCTGCATCAGCGAGAAAATAAACAGCTGCAAATAAGAGTTGCCCTTTAAATGTGACTAACACTGAGACGGGAAGGAAGGGACATTCAGTTAGAGACAGATACCAGTGAACAGAAAGATATGATTTGAGTATAATTGACAGAAAATAAATATTAGAGACAGAAAATTTCAATTTACTGAGTTCTAGTCTTCCATAGGGGGGCGAACATAATAGAAACAGGTGTGTCCACGAACACAGTAATGAGGACACTGGTATAAAGACTGCATAGAGGGACTTTAACTTACCCTAGAAATATATTATTTCATAAACAGTGTTATATCAGCTACTTGCCTTAGCGAATGGCCATTTCTCCATGGCACAGGCTATCCCACTGCATGCTGGCCTGGGCTAGGTAGTCTCCTCAAAAGACTTTCTTCATTGTGAACTTCCTGTCCTGGACCAGCTTTGAAGACTAGGAATGAAGGTCCCTGATCATCAACCTGCTTTTTAAACTGGGGGCCCGCAAATAGTGCCCCTTTGCAATTGCTTCCAGGTGCCCAGTTGAAATGAGGTCAGGCAACAAATAGTCCGGGGACAGGTATAATGAAGAAAGAACGAAGAGGAGGAGTCAGTTTTTATACCACACTTTTCTCACCATTAAGGGGACTCAAAGTGGCTGACAAACTTGTACTTCTCCCCACGGACACCCTGTGAATTAGGTGGAGACCTCAGGGGAGAGGTGTGACTAACCCAAGGTCACCCAGCTGGTTTCATGTAGGTGTATGGACTCAAACAGGGACACCTCCAGGTAAGAATCCGACACTGTAACCACAAGACCAAAATGTGAATTACCTTAAAAAACATCTACTGGAAGAGCAGGGCATAGTGCCCACAGTTCCATCCTATTCTAGCAGGGTGTGGGGCTAGGTTGCTCTAGTATATGGATGGTACAACCTAGAACACAGTGTGGGCTGGTCCACAAGCCCCAGGCAGAAAGGGCCAATTATATGTCAGATATATCCTTCAGTGACTGCATTTATTTAGAGCATATTGAAGGCAGAAAGAAAACCTGCTTTCACTAGAGAGGAGAAATAGTTGTCTACGGGAAGATGTTCTTACACAAAGTTAAATTGTCTTCAGAAGGAAAGGAAAGATTTGTTGCTTTAAAACCGTGTAGCTACAGATAAATAAACAGTGGAAGATGTGCTTGCATTCATTATAACATAAAAAGCATATCTACATTCAGTTCTAATAGGGCACTCTTCTAAGCGCAGTGAGCTGAAACACTTACAATATATGTTTACATCATGATAAGGCACATTTTAAACAGTTGATTCAGTTTTGCGTTTTCCACAAGACAGAGGCTCAATCACAGATACTAGGTTTTTCTTATTGAGCAATAAAACACAAGCTCGTTTTAGTTAGCTCTCCCACCTTGAAGATGCCATCCATTATATCTCCTGCATGTTTAGTTCCTCTGCACATACAATTTGACAAAGTGTAGAATATTACCTCTGGCTATATTTCTGCATAATTTCATTTTCTTAGCATTGCAGTATGTCTACAATGTTTAGCAAATCAATGTGTATGCTGTTTATACTTAGCTTGCACAGTTGGTATAGTATAATAAATTATTTTGGCCAGCTGTGACCCATGGATTGCTACCAGAGGGTGGCAGCTGTGAGGCAGGAGCATGATTGAAAACTCTCTTTCATCCTGCCCAATTGAATCTCAGGATGCTGTGCATTGGGACTTAACGCAAGTGTTCAAAACCAATAATTCAGTTTGTGTGACTGTTCCACTCCATTCTACCACAATTCATGCACCCTTGCTGTCTTTGTCAACTGATAGTCTTAAATTATTTAGCAGTGTAGTGATGCTATAAAATTGTCTATTAAAGCTGAGCAAGAAAGAAAATTTCTCAAAGTATTTTTTCATATTTGTTCATTTGATCCGTTACTGGCTGTGTTCCACCAATGTGCACAGCTGCCTCAAAGTTGTGAGCCTTCCAGTATCTATCTCCACATTTGAGGAACAGTCTCCCCACAGACCACTGGTTGTAGGAGGATCTCCTACATTTCTGGAAGGGGTTAAAGTGATTCACCAGAGTGAGTCATTTGGACATGGGACTGTGGAGGTTGAAAGCAGCTAGTGAGAAACTGGAGTGTTGATTTTATGTAGTTAACAGTTAATTTTATATGAATATATATTTTTGGTCATTAGTCTATTAATTATAAATGTTTGTTCCACCCTTTGTTGGAAGGCCATTATAAACAAAAGTTGTTGTTGTTAAAAGGATGACTCCCTGGGGGATAACCAGTTGACTTTTCATGCATCCATGTTGTCTATACATAATGACAACTACATGCCTCAAAAGAAGGCTTGAGGAATAGTTTCTCTTCCTTCCGCATTCATGATTCATACACATGATTCACACACTAGTCTATATTTTCTATCAACGGAATTGATTGGTTTATCATTTTTGTTTCATGAAATCATTGTCTTTTTGTAAAACAGGCCTTTTTTCTCTCTCCATCTCAAACACACACACACATTGTGCTTCTTAGAAAAGCAAACCAGTTAGCACCACACCCTCTGAAAAAACCTATTCTGTAAAACTGGCAATAATGTTCCTGAAATATGTTACTTGTTAACTCAATATTTTCATTGTGCTTTGCTGGCTTTCTGGGATTTAACACTAAGTGATCCTGCAAAAAGAGTTACTGTTAATGAGCTCATAACTACTTCATCTCTTCCCCTCCCCCCCCAGCATTTTCCCATCATCTAGATGTTTTATTTGCCAGATTTGTGCCATTGCCAACCCTGTTTTGTACCTTGTACGCCATGGAGAGTAACTTGATATTAAGCCACTTTTTTATGTTCACTTCCCCTTGGTGCTATGCAATTTGCAGACTGTCTGAATTTAAAATGGCCAATGAATCTTAGAAAGTTATTATATGCAGCGTAGCAGACAAAAAGTAGTTTAAATCAATGAAGCGCATTGTATCTGGGCTTTATGACTAAATCTTTTAGGGCATGGGTTATGATTGAAGACAAAAAAAATAAAAGATACAGATTTCTGTCATTTTCTTTTGTTTCTTGTTAGACTACTTTTACAAGTGGTGACCTTTCTGTTGCAATTATTTTTATTATGACTAAATGGTACCTTTACGTGAATGAGTACTATGAAGAGAAGACTTTATGTCGTGTTTTCCCCTCTGTTTTCAAAACGTTATCCATTGACATCAATGCAGAAACTTCACTGAGGTTGCATCTCCACTTTCAATGTGGGGCACACCTATGGATCTACCTAGGCACCCCTGCCTCCCTATGTCTATTCTCAGTGACACTTTGCAGTGACCATGCCAAGACCTTTTCCAGCACAATCAAATGCATAGGTGTCTCCTTTGCAGTGAGGTTTCTCCCATCTTGCACAGAGAAGGTTCTCTTGCTCATGTGCAGGTGCATCACATCCTGCCCTTGATTCTGCCCTAATGTAGCCATGTGGATAAGGTCTATGGACCTTTCTGCACTCACCTCCCCTAAATCTGGAAAATGGGGCCCACTGCTCTGGATCATGTGAAGATGTGGGCTGGATCTGCACCATCTACACTGACAAGGCTGATCCAGCCCACATCTCACATCATCTGTGAAGTTCATATAAACTTTGTAGCTATTCCCCCAATCTCCAAAGCCTAGAAATGTTCCAGAATAAAGCCTTCTTCTGGAGTCCAGTGCTGACAGAACCAAACCACGAGGATGAAAAGGACCATGATTTGGATTAAGAGGCTTTTTTTCTGGGATATGGCTAGATTTTTCTTCTTCCACTACAAATTTGATACAATTGAGTACAAGTGTCATAATTATGTTAGCTGTCAAAATCTGGCATGAGCTTGTAATCAATGTAAAATGGTTGACTGGTGGTAATAGTACTCCACAACTAGAAAAACAGAACAAATACTGTACCATAGCATTCTCAACTGTCTTCCACAATAGGTAACTGACCCTGACTCCAGGGTAAAGATTTACTACTCTGCCATTCAATTTACATAAGAACATTAGAGATGCCCTGCTTGAGCAGGCCACCACCCATCTAGTCCAGCATCCTGCCCCACACAGTGGCCACCAATTGTTTATGGGCATCTCAAGTAGAAGGCAAGGGCAAACCTTCTCCTGCTCTCAAATCCCAGCAAATGGCCTTAGAAGCATCCTTCTTGTCCTCCCAGCTTGAAAGATGTACTTAGGCATCCATATTGATACATCTGTCATCCATAATTTTGTCTAATCCTTTCTTAAAGCAATCTAGGCTAGTTACTGTTACCACTGATTCTGGCAGCAAATTTTATAGACTGATGATCCTCTGTGTGAAGAAATACTTCCCCTTGTCTGATCTGATTCTCCTATTCACTAACTTCATAGAGGTGCCCCCTGGCTCTAATGTGTGATAGAGAAAATAATTTTCCTGTATCCAGCTTTTCTATTTTCTATTTAAAAATGATGTGCTGGGATGCCCACTCTAATGGTATGCATAACAGCATTTTGACTGATTTACCAATAGAAATGGTTGTTAGTTTGATTCTGGACTGATGATAGAAATGGTTGTTATTTATGGCTGCATTTGCTAGGTGGGGCAAGATTAGCACTCTCCTTAGAGAATGCCACTTGCTTTTATTACTTTTACTGAAATCTGGAAGTGAGAGGGACACCCATCAACACAGAAGGCCAGGTAATGACATTATTGATGACTTAACTTCAAGCCAACTTTGGCTTGCCAGAACTTTCCCCAGCTTTGTTTAGTCTCTAAGATATTTTCAATTTGTTTTTATTGCATTTTTGTTACAAATTATACTTAGCAAACATGGCCTTCATATAAGGACTATTTCTGAATGCATCGTGGAGCATTAAAAATGTAATATGTCACCTCCTAGTCTACAGTAGGGATGGCTGAAAAATGTTTATCACTTTTACTTAAGCTTCACATGTGAATAAAAAATTAGCCACATTCAAAGACTGACCTTCCTATGCAAAGCGAAAGCTTTTGTGCTTTCGTTCGAAGCTTCAGAGTGGATTCAGAGCAGATTTGGTGGCATGACTGGTGGTAGCAGGGATTTGAAGTGAATTTGAAACCTAGCATATTCAAAGTGGCTCCACTCACATAAATGCAAAGTTCTGTCCCATTCACTTTGATGCAATGTGAACAGGAAAAAGAAATTCATACAATTTACAGTCTACGTCTAATGGTTTGGTTCAGTGGAATAAAGTCACAAGGAAACTACTGGAGATACAGATGGTGATGATACTTATTTACCTGCTGGATATCTTTCCTTTGGAGTTTCTGTGTAGTCCTAAATCTGGAAAATTGCACAAATTGTGGCCAGTTTTGTGAAGTAACTGCACGCTATTTTAGCAATGTTGCAGAACCAACATGCAACAGCTACATGTGACTGCCACTTATTTTCCATGGTCCTTGAGACATGTGTTGGAAGAACAAGTCATTAGAAGCTTATCTGCTTAATTTAGAAATACACTAGTTCTGTCTATGTGGACACAGACTATACAGTATCCCAAGGAGGGAAGTAAGGAAGAAATTTGCACTTCGCACCAATATATATCCCAAGATAACGTAAGTTTCCAGCACAGATTCCTCAGAGCACTTTGGATACATTCCTATGACAAAAACCGTGGGATGGCTCATTCACAATGCAGACAGCCCTTGATACATGCCATTGGTAGCCCAGCCCTTTGTGGGTTGGGTTATCTGCTTCAGGTCAGTGTGGTGGGGGTAGACAAGGCAAATAAAGAAGCTATGACTTTATTTGTCCCATTTGTTATAAGAAATCCATGTGAATATAATTCCCAGTTATGGTAAGTTTCATATTTTAGAGGGTCGTCCTCTAGTTCAGTTGTTACCTTGCACATCCTTTTCTGTCCTCTGACACAGGGTGTATGAGAATCATAAGATGTGACAAAGGCACATAAAATTGATTGTTCCATATCATAAACCAGAAAATTGTGCCATACCACTGAGTCTTTAAGCTATTGGCTATTTCAAAATAATGGCTACACATTTACTGTAAAAATGGAATTTAATTTATGCCCAAGGTGTAATATCTTTATTCTCCTTAAGAATACCCATACCCCATTGTATATCTATGGTGTATATGTATATGTATGGCAGACATGTGTAAAGAGACCACACAATGTTAAGTGCATAAAAACGTCTTCCCGCAATTATTGTAAACCAGCATTTTTTAAAAAAATGTTTTATAGCCTCTGATTAATTAAACTTTTTGACTTGGCCATAACGTGGAGAGTGCAAGCCAAAAAGAACAAAGATCTTAATTTTTCTCCATACCCCAAATTGGATTTGTTTTTAATTGCAGACACATATGACTAGGTTACATTTTATGTTCCTTTCTAAAATCTTGAATTGTATTGTTCTATTTCTAGGGGCTTAAAACCTAAAATACTTTTTTCAGAACATTGAAATCTGTTTTATTTAGCAAAAGACTGAACCTATAAATAAGGTTTGGATTTTTTCCAAATGTATCTCTAACCCCCGCACAGTTACAAGTGGGCAAAATTGCTATTTACATAGTAATTTTGCACAAAGAATATGTCTCAACAGGTATTGCTTCTACAACCTTGTCAAACCAAGGACGTTTGCTTCCCTTTCTGGATCTCCTGCAATGATGTTTGCATGATGCTATTTCATAAATGTTAAAAGACTTTCTAGGAAGAAACAACTGAGATACAAATCCCTGGATAAATATTAAATGACAGCATGCCACCAGAGCTTTTAATAGTAAAGAGAACATCTAAAGAATATAATCAAATCAAGGTGCCAGAAAAGTCTCATGGATCTCAAACACACTATTTAGACGATGGCTCATTGAACTTGAAGCAATCTTTGTCTAGTAAAGGTCAGCTTTAGCTTTGCCTAAATTATTATTCACTTTTTGAAATTGTACTTGTTACCTCGTGTTTTAAATTTCAATAGCTGAAGCAAAATATTGGCCTGAACAAAATAATTCCTTTCCCCAGACAGGCCCAGATTCACTAATTATAGCAATTTGGCCACAACATCACTACTGTTAGCATATAATACAAGGTACAATTCACAGCAAACCTGAAACAAATATTTAATATAGTATTTCAAAACAGGGTTGGAACTAGTTGGCCCATGGACCACAACTGGAAGTGCGATAGGGCTGGGCTGGGCTGGGCTGATTTGATTACCTGAGTAATGAACTTTTGCCTGAAACATGTTGAGCAGGGATGGGCACGAATGTGTTTTTTTGGCATTCAATTTGAAATGAATCAAATGTTCGAAAACCCATATTTGTACAAACAATTTGCATTCAAATGTGGTAAAATTCTATTCAGTACGAATCTATTGGTACATATTAGTATGAACATCCGATACGTATCTAGTATGAACTGATACTTATCTGATTCAAAAAGATACACATCTGGTGCATTTCCCCAGCTTAACAAATGTCTGAACTATTTGTACGAATGTCTGAAAACATCCATATCCATTCAAATGTTAGCATACAAATATCATAACATTCGATTCAAGTTTGCATGTCCAAATATTTGTGCACACCGCTAATGTTGAGGTTCTGGTTCAAATATACAACTCCAGGAATATTTGATGTGAAACAAATTCATTAGACCTGTTAGCAAATAAAATTGTACTGTGTATAAATAGGAGTTTTACTTTCATCTTCCCATCTACATACTATTATTTTTTCTGTAGCAATTAATAAATGATGTATTAATTGTTTATTAGAAGTGCATATGGAGAGGACATTAATATGTAAAAGGTATAATGCAAGAGATAAAATATTATTTTCCTGAAATACCTTTAAAGTTTCTTCTTATATTAATGATAATAAATGTTGTACGTGTTCACATAACCATTACATGTGTTTATAGTTGCACTCATGCCAACACATTGATGGAATATTCAGCAACACTGTAGAAAATGACTTTGGAGTATGGCACCATCTATATGGATGTCGCCTCATGACGGAAGGCAACACACACACACACACACGGTTTTGTCACTCTTCATTATTGGATCCTTCCAAAGATCTGTTCTGAGATGATTAGATTGAGGAAAACCTAGTCACTTTTGACTCTTCCAAGAGCAAAATCTTCTGGATATCCAAGATGGATATCACAGCTATATCTGGAAGCTTAGGTTCTCAGAAGAAACCTGGAGCATGGCATAACAGCCCCCAAACCACTACAAATAAGATAATTAGAAGAACTTTCTTAAAACATGTGCAGTTCTGAGTCATGATGCTCTTGCCATCTCTGAATGGAAATTCTGACCATTTCTGTACTGAGCCTTATTCTGAATTATATCCCAGAATAGATACCTGCCATCTGCATGTTGCATGGCTCCATTCTAGGGATTTGCATGAATATTTGTATTATTTGTTATTTGTATGAATTCAAACATTTGTATATGAACCAAATGTCCAGACATTCGTATGTATATGTATTCATATGCACCTTCTGTGTCTTGGTACACATCTGTAAGAGTACGCACAGGATGAAAATGGGATGCATATGGGATGAAACAGGATGCACGGAGATGTGTACAGATGCGTACAAGATTTGTACCATTGGATATGTATCAAATATTCATATGAATAGATACAAATGTATTTGTATGGTTCAAATGTCCAGGCATTCATTTTCCTTTATTCGTACAAATTTGGATTTTAGTATATTCAATTCCTTATGAATCAAATGTTGAAAATTGTATTTGTGCACATCCATACTACATTCCAGTAGCATTCCCATCTGAAGCCACAACTTCTTTCTGCTTATTTGTCTTCAGTTCTTCATTTCCCCCCTTATTTTGTTTTTCTATATGGATTCCCTCCCCCCCTTTTTTTTTCAGCTGGATCTACCTGGACATCCCTAGACTGCAAAAACTAACTTTGCATGCTCTCTAAAGTCTGTGCACTTGATCTGACATGAAAAAAATAAATAAAAGCAGCAGCATGCTTGTATTGAAAATAATAGTTCTCTTTCGTAAGAATTCTTCGGAGGGTAATAACAGCAGTAGAAAGAGAAGAATCAATAAAGGGCAGGGGAAAAGGTTGAACTGCGTGTACTAGGAGGGAAGAGTGACAAGCTCTAGTTATCAAAGGAGTCCACACCTTGACCAATCAAAACACTGAATGAAAAGATGAAAACACCACAATTGTAATAGGATTTGGGTCACATTGCAGGTGGCAGAACAGCTTCTGTTCAAATAGGTGCACTTAGTTTAGTCAATGATTGTAAATGCCAAATTTTTATTCCTTTAGATTCTTTTTGAATGAATCCATCCCTGCAGATGGTTTCCGCTTCTTTTGAAGTAGTCAGACAGTTTTACACAACTGTGTTTCCAGTACCACTTTCCAGATGTATTTAAAAAAGAGAATTGATTTGAAAAGATACTTTATACAGCCTTTTTATGAACAAAATATCAATATTTATTATATGTGAATAATACAAGCCTGCCACTGATAGAGAAGGAAAATAAATAGTTTAAATGCTGAGAGGTACCTGGAACTATTAATTTTTGAGGTCTTGTATAATAATGATGATGCTCATGGTAACAAAAAGAATTCAATTTTGTCCTTTTTTTCAGGTAGAGTATTTTTATGCAGCGCTGAGGGGCTTCCGTATAATCAAATTGCAATGCTAGTTATTGACATCGACTAGCAGAAAAGACTATGACCATGGCTCCACTGAATTTTCAGAAGTGTTTGGAAGTTCCTTCGCTGGCACAGCCTTTTCATGGCCTGGCTGGGGGGCCTTCTCATCTTTTTAGTCACTGAACCAGACCATGTTAATGAGCCACACCTGCACACTTTTGCCAATATCAGTGCACCACTAGGTACAGGCATGGGCAGACCATGGTGCACAGAGGGAAGACTAACAGCATGGCACATTGACTTTAGAGTTGTTGCTCTTGCACACAGTCTGAAGCACTTTCCCCATGTTCCTCATGTCCTTGGGTGCTCAGACCCCTCTGTACAACAGGTCATGGATATACAATGTACTGAACACATGAAAAAGGTATTTAAGACTTTGCAGTGTGGACATAGCTTTTAGCTTAATGGAAGAGAACATTCTTTGAATTCAGGATAACTCAGATCCAGAGGCATTTCTGCAGTTACCTGAGTTGTGCACCGTGCACTAAGGTTGGTACACTCTGGATACAGAAGGACCATACACATTACTGGCCGGGAGGGATGCTCCTCAAAAATGCGAATGGTCCTCTGTGGACTGGGCCATGTCACCACCATGAAAGCCGTGGTTCCGCCACCTTGCTGGACTGATCAGCTGCCTCCAGCCACATCACCGGTTTGTGACATGAGGGGCCAGAATGTTTGGGGGCCAAGCCCCACTGCCCCCTATAGAACAGTCCCAGCCAGTCTGCTGCTCCAGCACCAGTGTGCAAAGACCTGCCCAATAGTGGCTGTGTTGTGCCTGCACACATAGCCAGCAGCCAATCAGTGCGCACAACACCACTGAACATGCCAATAATCAATCCCAGCTGCTGACAACGTGCTCTCCTCCCACTGTGGACAAAGAGCGAATGGTCACACGGTGGCTGCTCCAGGTAAGTCGGGGTAAAGGTTGGGATAGCTGTGGAGCACAAAATCGTGCTCCACATCTAATCAGTAATTAATATAGCTCTGATGTGGGTGGGAATGCTTCTAGGCTGTAGCAGCCTAATGGGTATGTATATGTCCTTCACCAGAGCTGTACTAATTACTGCCTAGAGGCCATATTGCAAATTGGCCTCTAGGTAAGAAACTAAAGTTTACAAAATCTAGTATTTTAATAATGTCCTGATCCATTGCTGAAAGTACATAATAATAACAGTGTTTGGAGACAAAGGGCCTTTCTGTATTTGCTCCAGTAGAACAGATGGGAGCTAATCCTGCAAGAAGCATCTATATCACATGGATCTTGGTATACATGTCCCAGGTATATAGCATCCTAGAACTGAGCCAGCCTTTGCATCTGGAGAAGGTGAAAAAAGACCCAAAGAAACAAATCATAACACTCCTTTGATGCTTTATATCCTTTCTCGGGTTGGTCTTCTATTGCTGTGGAAGTGTACATCTCAAAATTTCACATTTTATACACTGTAAGTCTGCTTGTTTTTTGTTTCATTGTATTTCTAAATACTATGCTCTTCAATTTCAATAATAGCATCTACATTTTGTTAAATAAAAGGTCACATTCCATTTTTTCTTCATCCAATAACCAAAAGTGTAGCACCCAAGAATCCCAAAATATCTATCAGCATTAACTGCATCTAGTCTTAGAGATGTGCAGGAACTCTAGATTTGTGGTTTAGTTTGGTTCAAACTGAACATGGCGTCTGGTTTGAATTCAAACAGGGTCAAATAGACTTGTCCTGGTTCAAGTTCAAACCTCAAATAGGTTCAGTTTTTAAACCTTTTAAGAATCAACGGACAAAGTCCTTCTTTAAGAGCAATTGCAGCTGAACTCAAAGCAGTTTGAATCGATCCATGTGGTTTGACTGGTTTGGACAACCCCCAGTTCAATTTGAATTCAAACTGGGTCCTTCAAATTAGAAGTGTTTTGAGTTCAAATTCAAAGTCCTCAAACCACCCAGTTTGACTTGAAAATGAACCTGTTAGGTACACCTCTATATTCAGCACCTAAATTCAGCAGCAAATTATCACATGCCATACAAACTCTCCTAACTATGGACTTTCTTTAATGATCTGAAACTGCATTGTTTGAACAATTCATAAAGAGCTGCTTTATTATATCAGTCTTGCAGCAAGAAATTCACTGTTTGGCCATCACATATTAGTTACATTTTCACATAGAGTTTCAAAGGATTATTTATACTCTTTTGGCATATTCCTGAAGACATCTCCTAATCTGCTCTTTTATGTGATGATAACTACAATATTGTGGGATTTTATTTAACATGAGAAGCTTTTATCATGCTTTGTGCATGTCCCAGAAGAACAGGTATTTCATTAATTTAAATGAGCAATCTATGTACAGGGCTGCCTTGATTAGTGGGAAAGCTTTGCTGATAGAAGAGCTTTGATCCTACATTTGTAAGAAGCTCTTGGAACCAGCCTTACAATTAAAATCTAGCAAGGAGTTTCAAGAAACAAATACTGAATATTTTCTTTGGTTGACTGAATTGGAGAAAGGGGGGGTAATTTGCTCTGCATTTTATGAAGCTCACATGTGAACTAGAAGTGAAATTCTTCTCTGACAATTCTAAGGAACTTTATGCCATTGGATTAATTTTGTCCAATGAAATCAGCAACAAACTTGTACCAGTCTCATGGATACACGTCTTAATGAAAGCTATGGCCAGTAAAAATCAAGAATAGGAAGCTGATTATCATGATTGATTGTTGTGTACACAGAAAATACTAATGTTGTGTCCATCAATTCTATGTCATCTATGAGACAAATCATAATATGCAATATGAAGTGAGCACATATTGATGAATTGTCAGAGTTCATTTTTAGAATGCAAAGATGGTAAGCACCAGAAGATCAGCAAAACTGTCTATGAACAAAAACTAGCTGCCACAGACATGATGAATATTTACACAGACATTTACAACTCTATGTTCAATTGAAAAACTGTGGAGATGCTAGGAAAGGTCAGATCAAAAAAGCCCAGATGCACCATTTCCATTTTTGTCTAGCAAATTTGACAGTTGGGGGCATCAAGTGAAGGCAGAAAACGTGGCTATCTCACTATGTACCCCTTCTTCTAGATCATTTATGAATAAGATAAAAAGCATTAGGCTGGGTTACAGTGCTAAAATGGCACTGTAGCCTGCTTCAACTGTGGACCACTTATAAGTGGTCTATATGAAATTCCAGGCTCCATTTTATTTATCAGTGTGTGCAGACAACACTCAAGAGCTGAAACACCCAGGCCCATTTCACTGGGTAACCCAAAAGTGGCTCTGGAAGTACACTGCTTCTGAGCACTTAGCCAAAGCAGTCCCAGCCAACAAGTACAGAGTCTGGGAACTTTGATCCCAGCCTCTGTAGTTGGGCCAGAATGGGTCACCTGTAGTACAGATGCCCCTTGGCATCACCCACTGGCAGCCAGCTCTTTATGGACCAAATCACTTAATTTGCTCCATTTGGTTCATCTTTTAAGTATCCGGACTTTACCTATCATCTTAATAATTCCCAAAGGCGAAAGAAAGAAAGAAAGAAAGAAAGAAAGAAAGAAAGAAAGAAAGAAAGAAAGAAAGAAAGAAAGAAAGAAAGCTTACTCTACAGCCTCCATTTTATTTAAGGAAAATAATAAAGATGAAGTGCTCTCTCTTTTGCCCATTGGGGAGGTTTATATTTAAATTAGAGGTGAAAAACAACTCCAGGAGTAGTTGCCAGTGATTACAGTGATTCAATATAAATGGAATCACAGCTGGCATTGATGTAAGGCTACTGTGAAGAATCACTTTTCATAAGATTGTTTCTGTCACTTGGTCAAGAGTTGTTCAGGGAAAGCCTATTAGATGAAAGAAAAGGTAGGGCAAATGAAAAATGAAGAAAATTGAAATAAAAAAATTCCCCTTAAATGTGTGGGATATTAAATGATAACAGCTACTTAAGCATTATAGCAAGCTCTGTTGGGTTGCAGCTTAGGCAAATAATAGCTTGGTGATCCAAATTTATCACATGTTTCTTTAGGCATCCTTATTTTTAGATCAAGATTTTGCAATCTTATTCAATTCCAGAGTACCACTCTATGTAGGTTAGGATGGAAAATGCATGCTTCACTGTCCCTGATGAATGTTTTTGACTTGTGCAGTTTAAACAGTAGTTGCCTCTGCATCTACACTGCAAAATAAATGAATGAATGAATGAATGAATGAATGAATGAATGAATGAATGAATGAATAAATAAATAAATAAATAAATAAATAAATAAATAAATAAAGCTCAAATAATCATAATTTTTACCTGTTTGGCTGTGCACTTAATAAATTGTGTTAATTTGTTAAAATTGATTGGTTCCTTAGCATGCTTGTGAGTTAGGGGTAGGAATGAGGAGGAGGTGAAATCAGATACAAAATAATCATTCTGAAAATATTAACTGATGCATTCAAAAATTCCTTATAGCATGCTATTGTTCAGTCTACAGTAACACTCCTTGGGAACTCAATAAAGAATCCCAAAAGTATGACACTTTTTTGAAACTTACCACAGTAATGGTCAGCCTGCAGAAAATTTCTAACATAGTGGTAGAATCTAGTGGCACAATTATGGCAATTTGAATGTCCAATGAGGAGGGAAAGAGCTCTCCCTCTGCATGCTGCTGTTAGGACTGGTACGGCACTTTAGTGGTTGAGTGTTCTGAGAGTTCTTCACACTGGTTTTGCATCATGATGGTGGTCTTTCTGTCACCAGCTCTGCTCTAGGGGATTTCTCTTGTCCCCATGACAGGCCTTGAAGTCATTCCTGGGTTCAAAGACTTACCCCCAACTGTCAGATTGAAGATGATCTTTAATCTGACCATTGGGAGAAGACAACCTGCAAACAAATGTGCTTCTACACTGAAAATAGGGCTACAAATGAGGAATTGTGGAGGGTCTACAGTTGTAGTGCTGTTGGGGCAAAATCAAACAGGACAAAAGGAAGAAAGAAAAGAAAATCATGGCAAAACTGCAGTTTTATTAAATCAGGGCACTAGGGCACACTAGAATGTAGTAAAAACAAAATGGAGTAGAACCTCATGATCATGTAATCTGATGAAGGTATAAATATTTCCATCTTTGATCAATATCTGGCTTATCACACATTTTGGACATCAAACTGATGTCAGGAGTATCAGTGCATCTCAGAATGCTGATACCAGGCTCTTTTGGTGTAAAAAATCCTTAATGCTGTAACCATTTTTCATAGGGATGCCTGACATTTAAAATAAGAGTATATTTAGAGGCACAACTTTTCAGAATTGAGGCAAGTGAAAAAATAAACCTCTTCATGATCAGTACACCAAGACAATCCAAAAAAAGAGTCACTGAGGAAAGAGGCAAAAATCACAAGAGGAAGCAAATATAATTAAGTGAAAGATTGAAAAATCACAAAATAACAGAAAATGCTACTTGTGTGGACAGAGAGAGGAAACAGCAGAACACTTAATCTGCAGCTGCAAGGAAAAAGCACAGACTGTATAGAAAGGCAAGACGAACTGGCAGCTATGATTCACTGAATGAAATATCAGTAAGAAATTTAATGTATCAGCAAAAATTGGTGGAAACAGTAGTAGTAGTAGTAGTAGTAGTAGTAGTAGTAGTAGTAGTAGTAGAAGTAGAAGTAGAAGTAGAAGTAGAAGTAGAAGTAGAAGTAGAAGCAGAAGCAGAAGAACACTAACAGGTCAAAATACTGTGGGATTTCTGACTACAAATTTATTAGTTTCTTCCACATAATACTCCTTATATCATTGTGATAGAGAAAAGTCATGTTGATGTGGTAGCATCTGGCAACAGTAGAGTTGAAAAAAAAACCTGGAAAAAGTCATCAAATACACAGACATGCAAATTGAAACTGAGTGTTGGCAACTGTTGTGCCAATAATTATTAGAGCCCTTGGTCCAATTCCAAAAGAAATGGAACAACATCTTAATAGCTAATGGAGTCACTGTTGATCAGTTACAGAAAGTAGCACTACTAGGTATAGCTCTGCTCTGATAGCTCTGCTCTGATAGTTCTGTTTATCATAGGTCCTTGGAAAGGATCCAGCTGGCAGAGTATCAAACCAGCCATAAATGACTATTATGCTGTGTAATGGTCGTAATGATGACAGTGATGGTGAATACTGACATATGATGACAGTAACTAAAAGAAAACATTTCTTAATTAGTTATCAAGAATGTATCTATGTCTCTAATTAGTACACAAGCTTGAACTTTTCTGGATGGAGAAGATGTGACCATGGTGATGCAAGCTCTAATATCTTCTAGACTAGTTTACTATAATGAACTCTACTTAGATCTACCCTTGAAGACAGTCCAAAGAAGTGATGCAGAATACAGTAACTTGGCTGCTGACAGGACCTTTTGGTTGGATGTACATCATGCCTGTCTTGAAAAAAAAATCTTCATTGGTTACCTATTTACTTCCATACCTGTTTCAAAGTGTTGATGTTTTGAGACCATAAATGTTTTGGGACCCAAATATCTGAAAGAACATTTTCTTCCATGTACACCTGACCAAGTGTTAAGATCATAAGAAGAGGCCCTTCTTGTAGTTCCATCAACCTCAGAAATATGAGGTGTGGTGACATGTGAGAGGGCATTTTCTGTGACAGTCTTCAGTCTTTGGAATGCTCTTCTAACAGAGACACATCAGGCATCCACATTATATGTACTTGAATTGGCTGCCAAATGTTATCAGATTCCTCTGTGGAGGAAATGAATCTCCAGTTTCTTGTACCAGATCTGTCTCAGATTATCTCAGTCAAAATCAGCACTGTTTCTTAGGATTTGTAGCTGCTGGCCAGCTCAAAATTTGCAAATATTCTTTGGATTTGTGTGAGATGAGCCCAGTGTCAGAGTGTTCAAATGTCTCATCTAAAACTTAACTCTAAGGGGAATAATGAGTCCAGCATCCATGATGCTGATCCAACAACACACAACAGGGAATCAGATTAAGGTTTCATGTGCATAAAGAAAGGGCTGGGGATATGCACGAATGTTCTACACATTCAAAATTTGACTGAATTCAATCGAATGTGGACATTCAAATTGAAATAGAATGTCTTCACATTCAACTTTAAACATTTGAATGAATTTTGAATGTTCCAAAACATTCATTTGAATGATTCGAAGCATTCAAATGTACAGATACATATGCATTACATGCGTATCTGTACGAATATCATATGTACCTGTACGCATTTGTGCTTATAACATGGAACGAAAATGGAATGCATACAGGATAAAACGGGATGCAAACAAAATGTGTACAAAATGCAAATGTTGACATTTGCATTTTTAAATACGAATGGTGTTGACATTCATATCTTCAAATTTGTATCTAACATTCAAACAAATAGATTCAAATGTTTCGGGTTCAAATTTGGTTTTGCTGCATTCGTAATTTAAACATTCAAATTGAATGTTTCATTTGAATCGATGGTTCTTCTGTAGGCCCTTTCTGCACTGGGCCTTATTCCAGATTATATTCTGGAATAGCAGGCTGCGATCTGCCTGCTGGTGCAGATGATAGCAGGCTCCTCTCAGGTCTCGCCATAGTCTGCACAAGCATGTGAACTGGGTCCCATTCTGGAATATAACCTGGAATAAGGCCAAGTGCAGAAAGGACCAAAGTCTATATGAATGATACTACTTAGGTAAGCAATCTGCACATGTATCACTGCATTGTCTATACTACTACATTCATCCATGTAAAAAATGAACCAGAAGAACAGAATTTCTAAAGCATTTGTATCCAAATGAACTTCCCCTAAAAAGAAGTTACAACTGCAGAAGAAAGGAAAGAAAACAAAAGAAATTAGGTAACAAATGAAATTGATTTTTTAGACTGATCATCTCTAGGGTATATCTGAAAACATATTTGTTCATATATTGGATGTCCTAAAACTGGAGTAATTGTATTTTTAAAGTATTTTATCTGTATGCCACTTCTTTTAAAGAGATTTTTATGGATGCATTTATTTTTAAATGTGTGTTATATGGTTTTCATTGCTCTGGGATCTATATAAGAAAATGGTACTACATAAGTTAAATAAAGAAATGAATAAATAGGAATAAAGCATGACTTTGTGCACTCCATATACATTGATTTAGTATAAACAACACATACTCATTTATAAATAGAGGCATAACGTATATAGACTGAGAAATTTGTTCTGAATTTGTTAATTAATTTGTTGTAAAAAAAATACTTTGGAGCTATCAATGCTTAGAGTAATTCCAGTTATTAAATAGGAAAAAAAACTATATCCTAAAATTCATTTTGATACTGGTAGTTTGTGATCTAGCAATATCAATTATAAGAAAATCATCAAAAAGCATGCCATTTTTTAAAAGTCCAGGTGGCTCTCTCCGCATCTGATCTTAACCTCAGTGGGATGGTACTTTCAAGTGTAGACAGACTCTAAGTCTTCCTGTTTCTGCCTCTACCAACTTGCAGATAAAGGGCTCTGCATTAGGGATGAGCACTAATTTTTTTAATTCAATTTGTATTGAATCAAGTGCAAGAAAATTTGTATTTGCTCAACTAGATCTCTTTCAAAAGTAGTAGGATTTGAGTTCAATCTGAATGTTCAATCCCATACGAATGCATACAGATTCATATAAATCCCATAAAAATCTCATACATATCCTATACAAATCCCATATGAAGCTTCATATGAAGCTTTCTCCAAATGTATCAAAACATTCCATTTGAATTCAAATGTCTGAATTTGGCCAAATTCATACAAATTTTGAATGTTACAAATATTTGTGCACATCCCTACTCCATATAAAACAACTACTGAATCTGGACTTGGAAACTCTCAGGTGTTATTAAAGGAAGAAGCTGTGCTTGAGTGTGTTTGAGACCCAGTGATATAGTTGAATATACTTTATATTTTATACTCATATGTGATTATGCTACTTTGCTTTGAACTTTGTTTAATAGCTCTTTGTATTTTACTAATTGTTTGCAAACTATCTTGAGCATACTATAGAAATGAATCTTACTTTACCTTATGGATATATTTGTATGTTGCGTTTCTGAAGGCACTTCAGCCGCAAAATATTCCCAAATGGCTTTTTCTATATTTTAGGCTCTGGAACTATGATTTGTTTCTTACCTTAATATTTAATATTTGATCTGTTTATTGAATTGAAGTTTTTATTGTTTTTGCTTTGTTTTCATTTTATTAACGTATATTATTCTTATTTCATTTTATCTTTAGATTGTATGCCATTGGCAGGTTTTATACTACGTTTTATTAATATAATTTTTCCTGTACAGCGCTGAGTACATGTACAGCGCTTTAGAAATAAACTATAATAATAATAATACAGAACTATATATAAGAAATGATTTTGTTTTAACGGAATCACAAAGGTAAATTTTAGGGAAAGTGAAATTATTATAAGGGTCTTTTCATACATGGAAAATTGAGACAGCCCCATGCTCTCTGGGATGCTGCATCCACATACTGTGGTACCACTTGTAGTAACCACTAGCCTGCACAGCCTCCCTTCCCCTGGCCTCCCTTCCAGCCTGGCCTCCCTTCCAGCCCTCACCTTATTTTCTAGCCTCTTGCAGGGTGGAATAAACCTGAGAATAAAAAGCACCAGAGTTTTCCTTTCCATAGACTTGTATTACTCACTTGGCACTATTCAGGGTGCTGAATTCTTCCGTGCAGCTGCCTGTAGCAATAATGGAGTCCACAGCCATGTAGACGTTTTAAAAGAACAGCTTCCTTCTCTTCCAGTTGCTTATTTCTCTCTCCACAGACCAGAGGATGTGACATCACATGGACCTTTGACCTTTGACTGAAGTAGCATCACAGCATAGGTGCTGATTAGAGAATTGTACAAACAGAGTAGGAGAAAACACCAAAGATGGACTTACCTGCTCACCATTCTTTGGGGCAGATAGACTTGTGAAAGCCCTTAGGCCCCTTCTGCATTTTCCTGTAATCTAGTTTAAGAAGCATCCTACTCTTAATCCTCTGCCTCCTCAAGCACATGTTAGTGCAGATCAAGGAGGTCCTGCCCCTTGCTGGTTCTGCCCATCTGCACTGGACACAGCCAGATCTGGATTAAGAGGCCCTTAATCCAGATCTCTGCCCCATAATCCAGGACTAGAAATGCCCTCTGCCTGCCCAAAGATTGCCTAATTGCATACTAGCTGTGGAGCATGAAATTTTGCTCCACAAGCATACTAACCTTTTTCCAAAATCTTACCTGTCATGTCCAGCTGACATGAATGGCCTTCCCAGCTGAAACTTACCTGTCATGTCCAGCTGGGAAGGCCATTGGAGCTGTTGGACAAGCATGCTGGCAACTCTGATGACCTCCTGACATGACTGCAACTGTACAGAGTGTCAGCGTCAGCATCATTATAGCAACAGTGCTGACATATGCACAGTCGTGGAAGGTGCCACACTCAAGATGGCAGCAGCCAGAAGAAGAACAGCTCAGCGATCGAACACAGGTGAATGTTCGATCATGCGGGAGATGGGCAGTTATCAACTAGTGCTCGCATGTGTGAGCACTAGTCAAGGTTAGTTTATTACACACCTTTCCCATCCATGGGACAGGAAGGGAAGTGAAAAAAACACCCCAGATCTCCGCAAGAGAACCAAGGGCCTTGTTCTGGAACATGAGAGGCGTGCAGATGGCACACCTCCTGGACTAACTGTGGGTGCTTTTCAGTAGCATGCCATAGTGAACCACCAAAAAGCACTGTGGGCCAAGGCTCTGAAGCTAGGAACTTTCATTCCTAGACTTTGGAGATTTGATGGAGGCTGCAAAGGTCATACAAGCTTTGCTGCCTCAGGGAAACTGGGAGTGGATCAGTGCCATCAGGTCAAATGGAGCCGTTCCAGCCCACATCTTCACACAATCTGGATCAGTGGGCCCAGGTATTCCCAACTCACTGATCTGGATCTAAGGCAGGTAAGTGCAGAAAAAGCCCTAGAGAGTGGTTAAGCATGGTATCATGTATGGTAAAAAACCTTATGTGAAACTTAGCAGAAGTATGATCTTATTCCTTGGCTATTTTCCCCCGTAGTTAGAGAGAAAAGCAAAATATCTTCTTACAAACATAAGTAATCTGCTTTGATTTAAATTTGTCAGAGATGTATTCTTGAACCAATGCATTTATCCAGCTGTGGTCAATTTAACATAAACAAAAAAATTGAATCACATTAATCATTAAAACTCACTCACCATTTCCTTGCAGTGCAATGTTTCACATTGTCCCAGGTGCATAAATAGCCTGATATGAAAGATATAATATTATGTCCTAATGATTTTTAGGGGACAATATATCAAATGCACACGAGGAAATCTGAATGAAGCTCTTCTATATTTTAATACAACAGTGCTTGCTTACCAAAGGGAAATTACACATTTCTCCAGCTGAAAACAAAGGACATCCTATGGAATGTTGAAATTTTGTTACATGGCCACAAGAGGAAGTTATCAATGAAACACAAAAGCTGTGCTGAATTGCCTAGAGGAGGACCCTAATATTGTATGGGACTGAAGGTGTAGCCTTGGGACTGAGGGGGAGAAAGAGAGTGAAAAAAGTATTTATCTTAGAAAGCCAAGGACATGAGGATACGTATTTGTTAAGGACTTCCTTTTTTTACTTTCCTGTAAACATAAATGGGGATGTCCAATGGAACATGGGAGACTGGGGTGTCATGTTCTGGTGTGAATTCAGTTTGCTGCATTAGTCTTCCTGATTATAAGAGCAAAGGTGGAAATGGTCATCCCATTTACCAGCCCACACTACTGCACCCAAAGCCAGAAGTTTCATCTCCTTGCTGCTGTGATTGACCGTTCCATGACATGCTCGGATGCTATTGCAGAAGGGTGTGTTCAAGCAGAGGGTTGTATTGTGGCCAATCATATAAGCACCCGTGATTGAATGCCCTTCTCATGATCTATGACCAGATGCCACTCTTGGGGATCAGTGATCTGGCCACAGCAGAAATAAGTGATCTATCACAACTTCCACCACAACCACAAGTGCAGACACCATCTCCCCCACCCACCAACTGTAGGGAACTGGAAGAAGAGGGAATGTTCATGCCACTGGATGCTTCACCTAATCAACAATTTGTGAGTTTCTGGGGAGGTGGGCACACTTGGAGGTTGTAACAGCCTACTTTGCGTGTGTATGTTGGTTACCAGACATTCACTAATTGTTGACTACCGCCTGAAGTCCAAATAGGCCTAAGAAATGCAACAAAATGGGAAGCCATCCCTTAGTTAAGATGTCATCAGGTAAAGGGACACTGTGTCGTATCACTGCATAGGATGCAGGCTGAGACAACAGTAGATTTACTTCAGTATTGTATGAATTATTTATTTCATTGGTTACTTATACTACATGCTGATAGAAGAAAAATCAGTCCTACACCACTGCTCTTCAGCTGATGGTGACTGTCTCAAATGAATTTATAATGGCCTGGATGCAAACTGAAACAAATGGAGTTTTTAATTGGAAGCACCATGGCTTTTGTAAACATTTTTTGAATCACACAGGTATTGTTAAGTCAGAGTTTTGGGGCAGGGGAGAAGAAACAAAAGTAAAAAATATTTGGTTTAGGAAAGCCATTTCTACTGTCTAAGAAACACTCTGGTATTTTGTCCTGCAATTTCAATGTATGACTGACAGTGCTGCTTGAAAAAAATAAAATAAAGACACATCCTGTAAATGGCTCACCATTTATTTTCATGGACCTTAATTGGCCATTTCAAAGCAGAAAAGGCCTGTTATGATAACAACATGATAAAAGCCAGTAATTGACAAAAATGCATAGGGCCTGGCTACCTAAAACTGCTTTCAACTAATGGAGACCTGAGAAGACAGTATGAAAGTTACAGTCAACTGAGACAAAGGTCACCAGCTTATTTATTTAATTCTTTACAGAAAAGAAAGGAGACAAGATGGCTTGGATGCAAATTAGACACTTTTCAACTTTTGAAAGCAGCCAGACAAACAGGAATTGCAACATCTCAAAATTGTTTTGCAAGTTGTCCAATTATTCCAAATTGTGCATGATATGTTGTGGAAAATTGATATTATTTAAAAGCTTTCCAGGGTAGTATTATGCTGTCAGCACAAGGTTATTTGATGTCCACATAGTCAATGGACTTGATTAATATTTTCAGGAGCAGATACCTACCAAACAAGTTGCCTGCAAATGAATTTGGATAGATTTAATGCAACAGAGGCAGCCAGTCTCCTGGAAAATAAATGTGAGCAACCAGACTGAAAGATTTCTTTGTCTGCGACTCATTAGAATTGAGAAACATGGAGACCATTAAAGAATTTTTAAAGGCACAGAAACATAGGAACCTCAGAAATCCAAGCCATGGACTATATTTGAAACTTTCCTTACAATGTTTGAAAATGGAAACTTCTTTGTGCCTATAGATATTGCATTAAATACAGTGTAATAGTATTGGAAATGAATGCTAACATTAAAAAACATTGCTGTAATATTTCATTTCTTTTTAAACAAGTCTGTTTCCCGTTTCACTTCCTATGCTTTCATGTTTATCGCAGGTATGAAACTGAACTAGAAAGCTCTAATGAAAGCTCCTTCTACTCAGCATTTCAGCTTTAATAAAGAAGAAAGAATAACTTCAAGGAACAGGACTCCAATTGCCTCAAAAGATGAATGTGATAAAGATCCTCACAGATTCCTCCTTGCAGGGATGTTTATTATTTGGAGTTCCCTAGGTAAAAAAGGGCCACCCCCTTAACCAGAGCTGCTTCCCTCCATTTCTCTTCTCTGTGGGACCCTGAATGACTCACACAGGTACTGCTTTAACCAGTCTCCGGTAGGGGTGTGTATGAACTTAAAATGCCTACTTGGTTGAACCAAACACCTCTTTGTTCGGTTTGGATCCAATCTTCCTTATCTGAACAGGCAGATTGTTCAGTTCAAATGTAAACCTTTTGAACACCTTTAAACATCTTCCAATCTCAAATCAAAGAGGGTGTGCTTGCTAGTTTGGTCTGAAAATCCTTTTGTTTGGTTTGAACTTGAACTCTAATTTCAAACAGAATGTTCAGTTTGAACTCAGTTTGAACTGGTTCAAATATGAACCAGTTAGGAAGAACTTTAATCTCAGGCTGGAGTGCTCTCAAGAATAGCCACCATGCAGCCACCATATACTATGGAAGTCTGTGCGTTCATGATACATAATGGTGTGCAGACAATCTAATCCCTAAGGACCACACAGGTATTGCTTAAGAGTGTGAACAGACTGCACATTCTTAGGATGCCTATGTACAGTACATAGGATTGCCCAAACTATGATTACAGGAAAAATAGTGTCATACAGTTTTTAAATAATTGTCTACAAGCCTCCTACTTTGCTTCTGTTCCTCCAATGTCACCTTCCCTGCTTGCCTCTCATTGGCCGACTAGCCTGATTTTCCAAGGCTCTGATTGGATGGTAGCTTTGCCAGGCTGAAATTGGGTTGAAACCTACAGCCTCCTCCCTCATCTGACCCAAATTATTATTATTATTATTATTATTATTATTATTATTATTATTATTATTATTATTATTATTATTATTATTATTATTATTATTATTATTATTATTATTATTATTATTATTATTATTATGTAAAAGCAGCAGTTACACACAGCGAACGAGATGACTATGCTGGATTTCGTATTATATCACTAGTCGGGCACTTCCCAAGCACCTAGACTGCGTGATGTATCGGCGAATTATGCGAGCAGACCCCAGTAAAGTGGCTTTTTGTAGTTGGCAGATTTATATTTTGTCAATGCCAATGGTTTTTAGGTGCCCACTGAGATCTTTTGCACCGCACCCAGTGTGCCAAGGATGACTGGGACCACTTTCACTGGTTTTCGCCAGAGTTGCTGAAGTTCAGTTCTCAGGTCTTCGTATCCGGTGAGCTTCTCCAACTGTTTCTCCTCAATTCTGCTGTTCCCTGGTATAGCAACATCGATGATCCACACCTTCTCTTTCTCAACAATTGTAATGTCAGGGGTGTTATGCTCCAGTTTTCTGTCAGTCTGAAGCCTGAAGTCCCAAAGTAGTTTTGCCTGTTCATTTTTAACAACTTTTTCTGGCTAGTGATCCCACCAGTTCTTTGCCACTGGCAGATGATACTTTTGGCACAAATTCCAGTGGATCATTTGTGATACAGCATTGTGTCTCTGCTTGCAATCAGTTTGTGCAATCTTCTTCCAGCGGCTGAGTATATGGTTGATTGTTTCATCCACTTCTTTGCAGAGTCGGCACTTTGGATCTTCTACTGATTTTTCAATTCTGGCTTTGATGGCATTTGTTCTTATTGCTTGTTCTTGTGCAGCAAGAATCAGTCCTTCTGTTTCCTTTTTCAATGTTCCATTCATAAGCCAAGACCAGGTCTTTTCCATGTCCACTTTGCCTTCGATCTTCTCCAGGAACTGCCCATGCAGTGCTTTATTGTGCCAGCTGTCAGTTTGGCATTGAATTGCAGTTTTCCGGTACTGGTTCTTGGTTTGCTGCGCCTTGAGAAGCTTCTAGTTGTTGACTTCAGTCAAAGCTGATTCTTTGCTTTCTGCCACATAATCTGCTAATGCATGCTTCTCTTCTTCCACTGTTTGCTTCACTTGCAAAAGTCCTCTACCGCCTGCTTTCCTGGGCAAGTACAACCTGTCGACATCACTCCGAGGTTGTAGTGCGTGGTGTATCGTCATCAGTTTTCTGGTTTTTCTGTCTAAGATGTCCAATTCCAACTGAGTCCAGTTAACAATTCCCGCAGTGTATCTAATGACTGGTATGGCCCAAATGTTTATGGCCTTAATGGTGTTACCGCCATTCAATTTACTTTTCAAGATTTTTCTAGTCCTTTGGATGTACTCTTTACTGACCACAGATTTCACATGGCCATGCTTAATGTTATCCACTTGCAAAATGCCAAGGTATTTATTTATTATTATTTATTTATTTATATTTATATCCCGCCCCATACCCGAGGGTCTCTTGGCAGCTTACAACATTTAAGAACAAGCACACTAAAAATTGTATCACACAATAATAAAACCAGCATAAGATTTAAAAACCAACATGATAATAAGAATAAAAACAATACAAAAACAGTTTAAAACAGTGGTGTTTGGAAGGAGGGAAGAATAAAGAGCATTTAGCCAAAGGCCTGAGTGAAGAGGTGCGTCTTTACCGCCTTTCTGAATGTAAACAAAGAAGGGGCCTGATGCACCTCCAAGGGGAGACCATTCCATAGCTTGGGGGCCACTACTGAGAAGGCCCTCTCCCAGGTGCCCACTGAAGGCGGTGGGACAACCAGGAGGGCCTCTCCTGCAGATCTTAAGACATGGGCAGGTTGATATGGGAGAAGGCGCTCCTTTAGATATCTGGGGCCCAAGTCATTTAGGGCCTTATAAGTCAGAGTTAGCACCTTGAATTGGGCTTGGAAATGAATTGGCAGCCAGTGCAGTTCTTTTAGAACCAGTGTGATATGCGTCCGGTTAGCTGTCCCGGTCAGCACTCGGGCAGCTGCATTTTGCACTAGCTGCAGCTTCCAAACCGTTTTCAAGGGCAGCCCCATGTAGAGCGCATTACAATAGTCCAACCTGGAGGTTACCAGAGCGTGGATAACTGTGGCCAGGTCATCTCTATCCAAAAAAGGTTTCAGTTGACGTAACAACCGTACTTGGGAGTAGGCACTCCTGGCCACGGCCTCCACCTGATAATAATAATAATAATAATAATAATAATAATAATAATAATAATAATAATAATAATAATAATAATAATAATAATAATAATAATAATAATAATAATAATAATAATAATAATAATAATAATAATAATAATAATAATAATAATAAATTTTTATTTTAAATGGAGTTGTTGGAAAACAGTTATGATGTGTGCCTGATATACCTCTGGGTGAAAGTTGTTGAAAATCCTGGAGCCACCCCCCCCAAAAAAAATCCTCTCTTTTGACAGTTCAGTGGATTTCATTTATTTATTTATATTTAAATTTATATGCCGCCCCATACCCGAGGGTCTCTGGGCGGTTCACAGCATTTAAAAACAGATATATAAAAACAGTATCAAAAACAAAACAAATTTAAAAATGCAGTTTTAAAAATACAAGAAAAGTTAAAAACAGCAGTGATTTTCAGTGAGGGGAAGTGTGCGGAACATTTAACCAAAGGCCTGTGTGAAGAGGAACGTTTCATGAGATGATGATGCCACTAGGATGCCACTAGGATGCTAGCTAGCAATAATATATATTTTCACAGCATGAGCAGAAGCCTTTGTAATGTGCCTCCCCCCCAAAAAGTGTGAATCTTCACTAACATCAAAACTTTGTGACAAATCTTCCCCAAGTACCAGCAGTCTTAAGCTTTCGGGGAGTTTGGACTGAACCTCCCATCATTCCAGGCCATCTAGGACTGATGGTAAAAAGAGACAAAAGAAAGAAAAACAATAATTTTGGGGAAAGCTGATGTTTGGGATTGCACAGCAAATACAAAACTAGACTAGGGATCTGCACAAATGCAATTTTTGGCATTCAATTTGTAACAAATTGAATGCTCAAATATTTGTATTCATATGAATGTACAATTTCGAATGTCTGGACATTCGATTGGATTTGAATATTCAATATGTACGGATGCATGTCTGGACATTCGAGTCATATACAAAGGTCTGAATTTGTGCAAATTCATATGAATAACTGATTTAGCAAGGGGACCTATTTTGAAATATGCACCAAATTGTGCCACCAAAATGGGTCCCTTTGAGGCTTTCAGCCCTCATAGCCCTCACAAAAGATTCTGAAGCTCCTATGAGCTTTGGAATAGCATGGGGTATTGTGGGGCCTGTTCTGGGAAAGGTTGTCAAAATCCAGATGGACCAATTCAGCAGGGACCAATTCCACTCTGAGTAGTTCCAGCTGGAGTAGTCCAGCTGCCGTAAGTGCAAAACTTGACTCAATTCTGGTCCTATGTTTTGTTCTACTCTCCCATTTGTGATACTAAACTGCATGGCCCAGGCTTACTCTCACTTTGCTGTCACTTCCTGCTGTTGTTTTGTCTCTGTTTTCACCTCTAAGCTTCTGAATTCTAGTGTTCAGCCTGCTGATTCTGACCCTCTTGCTTCCTAGTTCAGTATGCTACCAATGACCTGGCCATGACAAATATGGTAGATATGGTGGTGCCATATCATTATGATGTAGTTACTTTCTTCTTCACTTTCATATCTTTGTATAAGGTCATTCTACTTGCTATGTTGACAAAAAATGTTGCTGTAAATCATTTAAATTGGTCAGATGTGCACTTTAATTATAATCTCTTGTCAAAAAAGGGAAAAATTGTACTTACAATATGATTTTTAAAAAGATCGATAGCCTAAAGGCAAATGAATCAATGTCATCTCCAAATGCACTCTTGATAATTGCAAGAACTAATTGGAATGAGTATGGAACACCCCCAATTTCAGAGAATACAAGGAACATTATTTTATACTCTATTAAAAAAAACATTAGGTAAATATTTTATCAAGCAAGAGACAATGCATTGCAAATTAATCAATACCTCTTTCCCATGAACTTATGATGAATAATGAAACATGTCCATCCTGTCTTTGTTTCAGACAACATAAGAAGCAATACAGGCCTAGGCCTTCAGACATATGAAATGTATAGTACATATATTTTGAGCTCAAAGAAAATAAAATGGAGGCATGAGGAATGACACAGCGAACCCACCACAGAGACAGAATACATAGTGCCCATTACATAGGCCCCAGAGACCTACCAGAGGACTGCAAGAGACTCAGCTAGAGCTTACCTTTAATACTTGGATAAGTAATCCAAAGACATTTTTCACAGTAGATTTGGCATGGGGAGCATTTGGATGTCTCCCTTGGCCCCATGCTGGATCTTCCTCTGTAGGTTTGGGCCACAGACGTGCTCCTGACTTCCAGGTCCATATCAGGTCCATCTCTGGAGGTATAGGATGGAAACATCATCCTATACCTCCAATCTGGCCAGCATGGCACTTTGTATTTTCTGACAGCTCTCTCACCTCCAAGACAGGGTGGAGGTAGGTTAGCTCCATCTGGAACCCATCATGGCTCCATCTGAGAGCCACAAAACCTTGAAAGAAGAGATAGAACCATGCAGGTAAACATGTGGCGTGGGAATCACTGAAGAACAGCACATACTGTCAGGAAAGCAAAAAGTATGAATAACTTTAAGAGAAAAGCAAAGAGTGTGAAGAAAGGAAATAATTTTTTTAGCATATCTATCAAGAACCCTGCCAGCCTGGAGACTGCTGCTGGGATTCAAATAGACCGATGGATTGAGATGACTCATGAATCCCATGAAACTCACTGTAATTGCAAGCAAGGAACCCGGACATCTGTGAGACAGAACTAGTAACTACACTTGGAAAATGTAGTCTTTTTTTTTTCTTATTTCATCACAACATCAAATACATAAAAATAGTGAAACACAGAGCTATCATTACTTAATCCTTAACTTCCCAGGAGTGAACCCCTAAACAAAACATTTGCTATATATTCTATATCAATTTTAACTTAAAACTCTGCTATATCTCTATTGCATTTTATAATCATCTTAATATCCCAATTTCATAACTCTATGAGATATTCTCTAGACATAGAATATGCATTTATATGTCTCCATCTAAAGTGCCATAAGTTCAACATTTGCTTACTTGGGAGACCTGATGCATATTTCTTGTAAGTGGTTCCTATTTGAGGTGAAATATGATTACTTTCTTATTAAGGACTGTATTAGAATCTTAGAAGCAGGAAGTTTTATTGCGTATCTGGCTTATGCAATTGATCTGAGGGCTCTGGGAAGTGGGGAGCAACAGCTGATGACTGTTACAATAGATCCCCAGATTATTGGGGATCAAGTACACATAATGGCTGACCCTGAGCAGGTTAGAAAATGGGGTACGGGTAAAAGAAGAGACATGGAGACAGGAGGGGCGCATCTCCATGGGAGCTAATTGCTTCACTATTGATGCGATTTTAAAAAATCCATATTGTAATTCGCAATAAAGCATCTCTGTGAGGTTTGAGGCAACGCAGATTAAAATCACACTTTCCTGTCCCCATGAAACCCACTTTTTGTAAGCCCCATCTTTTTCTCCCCCCCCCCTCCACCCGCTGGAATGGTGGCAGGCTCCGTTCAGCTGTCAAATTCAGCTGCTGGCATCCACATAAAGAATGGCAGCTGCTTTACTTCAAAAGCAAACCAGTGACCTCCTCTTTCTTTCACAGCGTGTGTGTGTCTTCTTTCCCTGCCTTCCCCCTCTTTCTCTTGATTTCTTCCTCCGTGAGTTTTCTCTTCTGTTTCTAACCCCCCTGTAAGCTTCACACATCTGTGTGCCTCTCTCTTTCCCTGCCTTACCTCCCTTGCTTCTCCCACCCTGTAAACTTCACAAGTGTGTGTGTTTATTTCCCTGCTTTCCCTCACTTCTGCTTCTCCTGCCCGGTAAACTTCACTCGTGTGTGTGTCTTTCCCTCCCTTGTTTCTCTGCCCTTGTAATCTTCACTCATTTTCCCCATGTGGTTTTCTCCCACTCCCCATGCCTGAGCCTGCAGTCGCTCAGGCAAGGGCTTCCTTCAGCCCAAACGAGTGCCTGACAAGTCAGCTAAAATCATAAAAGCAGCTGCTTTCAGTCTTCTCAGCATTTTAGTGGTCTCTCTCTCTCCCTCCCTCCAAATAATGCAGCCTCAAACTATCACAGCTCTGCTTGTGCACTGAATCAGCTGTCCTTACATGAATGGAGGAAGCTGAATCTGACAGCTACAGGGCTGCAAGGAGTGAGTTGCTTTTAGTTCTGCTCATAAGCTTCTCCATGCTTCCCAGAAAACCCAGGGTTTCCCCCTAAAATTGGATTTAGTCTTGTTTAAACGAGTTTTTTCTGCTGCAGATTTTCCTCTGTTACTCCTGATGTAGCCCGGAGTAAAGCTGTGCATGGTAAAACAGGCTTAAATCCAGATTTATTTTTTTTGCCATGGAGACAAGGCCAAGGTGAAGAAAGGCAGAATGAATCCTCTTTATTTCTCTGCAGCTGTTTAAATATCCCTCCAAAAAGGGGGTGTGGAGAAAGTGACATCAATGCAACATGGGGGGAGGTGATTGGAGGAAAAGCTGCTGTCTTCTGGATCAGAGATCCTTCTGATGTCACATCCTGTGGCCAGAGGCAGGGAAAATCCTCAAACAGAAAGAGTTGTCCTTTTAATGTCATGTGCTTTGCAGATGCCATAATGCCCAAAGTGTCATGGTCAGCCAGGAGGAGGACTCAGAGGATGAGGAGAACTCACTTCCTCAGGTGCAGGAGGAACCTGAGGTGGTGCCAGGACCCAGTTCTGATCTCCCAGTCCCAGTGGAGCCTGGGGTTCAGCAGCCTAGCCTTGCCACAGCAGAAGTGCAAGACTTGGGAGACATAGAGCAGCAGAGCACTGAGATCCCTGCCTTTAAGCAGAGGAGAGCAGAAAGCGAGAGTCTGAGGCAATCGAAAAGACTTACACAAAAATGCTTATTAGGCAATCAGCAGCTGTGATGAGAGCTTTAGGGATAAAACACCTGGCATACACCCAGGCCTCTCATCAGGAACTATTTGTTTTCCTTAAGAGAAGGCTGCTGTATCTGACTCCTAGACCCTGACTGCTTAGAATTCCTAGACCTCAGACGGCTGACCTCGGACTGGACTTGCTCTCATTAACCCTGAACTTCAGACTGTCTCTTGACTTATTCTCTTTGGACTTCCTCTTTGGGCTGGGCTGCTGGAGGCAGCTTAGTAAGTAAGTACTTTTGCTGAACAGTCTCTTATCAGCTGTGTGTTGGTGTGTGTGCTGGCAGCTTTCCAGGACACAAAGGCCACTGCACGGAGTGGAAAGAATTCAGCACCCTGAATTCAGCTTATGGGACAGGAAAATACTTCCTCCTTTTACTCTGAGGCTTGAGAAAAAGAAGGCTGAAGCCAGGGGAAAAGCTGTGCAGCTTTTGTGGTTACTACAACGTTTATTGAGCTAAGGAAAATAATTGATTACATTTTCATCTGTATTCAGACACTGAGTAAGTCCTATGTCAAGTGTTCAATGCATATCTTTCACTCATTTTTTTAAATTGTACATGCTTAGATCATATTAAAAATCTCCCTGCCTCATTTTACAGCATTCTCCCTAAAACATTCTATAGTTATTTCATTATCTAATTTATCCAAACCTAAATATAAAAATCAAGGTAGACACAATTAACTGTGACAGGGGTAGGTTGCAACTAGGGCCATAGCCACACATTCACTGTAAACCTTCTTCAGTCCATCTTCAGATCTGACTGCTCACCCCTTTCTATACCAATTTGATTTGTGGACTTTCCACCCTCCATTTGGACCTTCTTGAATGGAAAATCCACAAATAAAACAGGAATGAAAAGACGTGAGCAGTCAGACCTCATGATGGACTAAAAAAGGTTTAAAGTGAAAGTGTAGCCACATCCTAGGTGATGAGTTTTGACTGCCATAAGGTCAGTCAGGTAAATGGAACGGGTAAATGGCCACTTCCCAGGTGTCTTTGCCTCCTATTCTAGAAGTTATTTGGGGCTAGTCAACTCAGAGTAGGGTTTCTCACTCTGACACTGTTGGAACGGCCATGCTGACATTAGGGTTGAGAACTGATCTTCAAGTTGTTCCCATTTCAGCCAGGTCAACATCAGTGGGACAGAACGAACAGAATCTTGGCCATTTCAATGATGCCCCCTCCCATTTCTTTGCTGGCTTCCACAGCTGTCAGTTCCAACCAACCCCATCATCCTCAAGGAACCAAAGAGGATCTTCAGAATATAAAAATAAATAATTTGTATGGCGTTCATATAGCATATATTTAGTTTTGTCTAGTGGCAGAATAGTGGAAGAGCAGGCTAATGTCACAACTGGGGAACCAGTAGGCTATTTAGATAGCTGGGCCCTGACGTATGTGTGCTATCTACTGAGTACAGTACCATTAAGAAGCTGTTTGTGCTACCATCAGAGATGTTCAGTCCAGCTCTCTGGCCTGGGATGATCATTATGCTGATATGGCTCCAATGTGGGCCAACACAGAACTGAATTGTTTTTTATTACCTGTATGCTACTGTTTATAAATGTTTCAAGTAATAATAAGGTGAAGACAGCAACAACAAAACCTTGGTAGCGATAATAAAATCCTTCCCTTCTAAGCTGTTGTTATGTCAAAGCAAGATATTATGACCAAATGACTTCAAGCAATATTTAAAAATTCTATGGTATATATCAAAACTGCACCACAATGTATATTCTTATAATTCTTACACCAGTCCTGTTACACAGATATCATAACACCTTGTGAGTTCATGACTGACATTTAAACTGAGGACATCTTTGTTCCTTCTGTATAATGAGCCCTCAGGTAATCAATGATGACCCTTTTACAGTAGCCTATTGATTCTCATTTGGAAAGATCTCCACTGCCGTAAAGCACCGCAGTGCTAAAAAGAAATCAATATCTATAATCCTCAAGCCACCTAACGCAGAAGAGAAATACATTTGCATTTCACTTGCCTTGTTCCTATACAAGTATAGTGGAAGAGGCAGGTTTATGGATCTTGCTGAATAAGACTGTATAGATCAATTATCATTGCTCCACATAGTTTGAGAAACCATATTTACTTTATCTTGCACCTTATAAGGCCCACTGACAAATAAGATTCAACTGTAATTTGGCAAGAAATATTTAAGAGTAAAAAGGACATAGGGTTTGAGAGGGATTTTTCTGGAAAAAAGTAAGACTTGAATGGGGAAAATACAGTACTTTCAGCATTCACAATTTCATCTATAGGTCAGGCTGGTAAATTACTGTCAGGTGATTTTATATGTGTTTAAGGATGCATTTCCTATTTCTTTAATTTTGATGTTCATTGGCCTTTCAGGAACAGTGACAGCAAAGGTATATTTTTAGTAGAGTTTCTCAATAAATGCAGATTATTATACTTGCTACTTGTTACTTGCTTGACAACATGTCTACATGTGCAGGTGCATGTATCTTACCTATTTATCTACCTCTCTGCTGAAAACATTTATGCATATATATCCTTCATTATAAATTCTGAAGCAGTCTAAAATGGTACAGCGAGAAAAATAAAATGACACAACAATGGAATCAGGATCAGGACAATGAAAAACAGGATGTAATCACCAGAATAAGGGTCTCTCCCCCCACACACTTTGATGAGAATGGCTCAGAGAGACTCCATCTTGGCATGCCCACACACTGCGGAGCCGCTTTCATTCCAGAGCAGTTCCCAGCATGCCTGAACATCCCCATCTTCAGTACGTGTGGAACAGTAAAGTAACTGCTATACAGCTATACTAGGGCTTAGTTCAGCCCCAGATCTTCACACCTACCTCTGTGCAAAGGCTGGATGGGGGCAAGGCATCACAGCTGTCATGCACCGCATTGCCTGGTCTCCATAGCAATGGCTGGCTGTACGTGGCTACTGCTGGGGTGAGGCTGCGGCTGCCAGATGGCAACATTTGCACTTATCCTGTTGCAAGGTAGGTCCCAGGTAGGTTTTGGACAGGGCCGGCATTTGCAGTACTAATGTCAGTCTCTGTCATGTCCCAGGACTGGCTCCAGACAGTGAGTGGAAATAGTGGGATCCTGTTTAGTTTCTACAATCACCTGTCGCCTCTCCTACCAAATGGCAGGAGACAATCCTGCGACAAACCCAGTGAACTCTTTCCCTCATTTGCTGGTTCCTCATGGGATCATGGGCCTTCCAAAATATCCAGACGCGAACAACTTCCTGCCTACTCCCTTTTGTTTATTTTACCAGGCTTGCTAGCCTCTGGGCATTTTGCAAGAGCAGTGAACCCACAAGCACCTGGCAAGCAAGGTAAGTGTCCATGTTGCTTTTGATATTACCAGAAATCCAGTGTCATTGCTGGATTTCATGCAATACTGATACTGATATCACCTAAATATCCTAAGGCTATATTTTGACTGCCAGGAGGATCGAGGTTTTACCTGTTAATGGGGGCATTCTAAGAGCCTTTGCACACTTTGAAGATGGGAATGGGTAGAAGCATCCACACAGCACAGAGTCACTTCTGTCCCAGACTGGCTCTGAGTGTGCGCACCCATCCCTATCTTCGGTATATGCAGATTAATAAAAATTGCTTCACAGCTATAACAGCAGTGTCAGTGGCGCCCCTAGTGTAGCCCCAATATGCAGCCTTTGAACCTACTTCTGTGTGAAAGCTGCATGGGGGGAGCAGGGTGGCTGCAACTGTGAATTTGCATGCCATATTACCCAGTTACTGTAGCAACTGTCCAGTGTGCATGACCATTGGTGCAAAGAGGTGTTCACTTTCAGACAGAAGCATCTGCACTTCAATGGCACTCAGGTGAGTGCTGGGAAGCTTTTGGATGGAGCCAGTGTTTGCAATGTCCCACAGAAGTTAAGTGCAAAAAAGACCCTAAGAATAATAATCAAGTTTGTCTTCTATTCCACTAGCTGGCAGAATACACAAACAGGTTTTAAGCAAGCATCCAAAGCTCAACAGGCTATGGCCTTGGTCACACTAGTAGTTTAGGACAACCTTAGGTCATCTTCAGATCATGTTACTCACATTATTTTTATTTTATTCATTTTCCAGGACAGCCTACCCCCATTAGACAGTTTTAACTGGAGTCCTCATTTTTACAAGAGTGAGGAGGACTCAGGCCATCCTGGCATCTCAGGACGTGTTCACTTCCTCAGTTGTGAGTGGGGAGTCCTGTCTTTCCTTTCAGCCAATGTGCACACAGAGAGTTCATGAGGCACCTCTCCTTCTCTCCTCAGTTTACGTGTATGATTCCTCTATCTAGCTCTTTTCTGCAAATTTAATATTTAAAAATTAGTCACACAAAAAAAAGCACATAAAAAAGGAAGGTGGCTTGGAGTTGGGGAAGCAGGCTTTAAAAAGAACCACAAACACACATCCTTGCCTCCCATGAGTGACACAACAGCATCCAATAAGAAAGGAGATAGTTTTGGCACAGCAAAAGGTGTGGATTGCCAAGAGTTCCATGGAAGAGGCTCAGGTCAATCATGGAGAAAGGTGTGACCGATGCGGCCCAAAGCGAGGATGACCTAAGGACAATCTACGTGTGACCAGGACTGGTACAACTTCAGTTTGAATTAATGAATAGGATGTCCTGTCTTATACTTGTGTGACTAGGGCCTTGGTGTCTCACAGAATTCTGAATAATAGAATCAAATTAACTGCTAAAGCATAAGAACCCCATATCCAACTGAGGCATGCAAATATCTGCATTTCAGATCTTCAGTTAGGAGAGCTACTCTTGAGTAATTCAGGAACTGGATGGCCCAATATGGAAGAAGATATTCTTTAAAAGTTAACCTGCTTTTCAGCTGTTTAAGGTTTTAAACTATATGTCAGTGTTTCCCAAACTTCAGTAATTTGCATTCATGTAGTGTTTCATACTAATTAATATTTAAATGCATCCATCATTTCTTCTTGTTCTTCTTCTTGTAAAATTGCATCGAGTACTAGCAAAGGTAATTATTATACCACACTATGGGAAATACTATGTCAATAAACATGTCCTGGTAGTAAACTGACATTTAGTGTGTTTCCTTCAGGTGCCATGCCAACAAAAGTTGCTGACTATTGCCCCTAAGCATCTAGCAATAATGGTGCCTCGAGGGGCACCCATTTGGTCCTTTAGGAGAAGCTCAGCCCAATCCAGAAGAGTGTGTTTCCCAATTTTATACTGATAAAAGAGCTTCCCAGGTGTGTGTGTTGATACTTGGCTTTCTGTAAGTTGATAGATCATGCTATCAATTAACTATCCTTGAAAGAACAAGTGAGTGAGTGAGTGAGTATTGCATTTCTATCCTACCCCATACTCAAAGATCTCTGGGTGGGTACAGGAGTAAAAACAAAATATAAAATGGACACATTAAAAACAATAAGAGTTGCTTTCAAACAATTTTCAAAGGCAGTTGTACATACAGCACAATACAATAGTCCAACCTAGGAGTTATTGTGGCCAGATCGTCTGTAGCCAGAATGGGCTGTAGATAGCAAAGCGGCCATAGCTGGAAATAGGTGCTCTTGGCCACCACCTTCATCTGAGCTGAAGCATCAGCACAAAGTCTAAGAGGACCCCTCCCCCCGATTTTGCACCTGTCCCTTCCAGGGCATTAGAACCCCATCAAGGACAGGATGCCTCCCAACTTCATGGAGTCAAGACTCTGTGACATACAGCATTTCCATCTGGTCTGGATCCAGCTGCAACTTATTGATCCCCGTCCAGCCCATTACTACCTCCAAACACTTGTCAAGCATTTCTCAACCACCTCTCCCAATTCAAATGACACAAATGAAATAGAGCTGGGTGTTATCTGCATATTGATGTCACCTCACTCCAGATTTCCTGATGACATCTCCAGCAGCTTCATATAGATATTAAAAAGCTTTGGACAAAAGATAGATCCCCGAGGAACACTAAAATGAGTTCCCAGGATGACAAGCAGGAATCTCCCACAACTATTCTCTGACATCGGCCTGGGAGACGGGAATAGAACCATCACAATACAGTGCCTCCAAAACCCAAACTCTGTAGCCTTTCCAGAAGGATACCATGGTCAATGGTCTCAAAAGGCACTGAGAGGTCCTTGAGAACCAACAGGGTTGCACTCCCTCAGACTTTCTGCTGGATAAGATCATCAATCAGGGTGACCAATGACGTTCTGTGTTGTTAACTGGGCCTGGAGCCAGACTGAAATGGGTCCAGATAATAATCTTCCAAATATGCCCACAATTTATTTTTGCAAATATTTTATTGATTCTTATTTTACAAAACACCATTCTTTACAAAGTAAAATACAAAATACAGTGTCAGGTCAGCGTGGGGGTGATCTGCTACGGTGTACAACTGCGCAGTATGGGGCAGACCACTCCAGCAAGTAGCAGGGACCCATTGGACCGAGCCAGTGGTCCAAAGAAATAAGTGAGGCATAGGGGGTTGGGGCAGCGTGCACCCTGGGTGGGTTGGGGCACCCAGGAAGTCCCCGCTGGTTGCCGCTGGCCTGATCGGCTTTTCCACATGCCTATATAAATGCTCTGAAGTGGGCCAGAACCTGCTACTTCTGTCTGTCCAAACAACAATGGCAGGAACAAGGAGAGTATGGCCTACTAAAACTCTCCTAGGTGTAGTTTCTTTGCCTGGGAGAGGGCCAGATGTGGGGGGCATGCAATTAAGGTGTTCCATGCCAATGTGTGTCTTCCCATGGCTTGTGGATCTCATGGTTTGGATACCCATCTGACACTGTCCTTGCAGGCTATGCTCATGTTGCCATAGGGTTTCATCCAGCAAATCTTATTGCTTTTAATATGCATGTGTGTGAACAGCAATTTTGTAAACAGTGTTTCTAATACTTGCACAGTCGAAGGAAAAAAGGAAAGGATTACCATGGAATGAAACTGTTCTGACAATAAACTGTGAACTTATCTTTGTCAATATCAAAATAATCTTTTGCCATTCTGAGCTACAACACAAATCATTCATATATAAGGCTATCTGTTTTATATAAGGGGAAGCTTGATTTGATTTATAGACTCTCAATAATAGGAACTAATCATTCCCATTTGCCCTTGTTATAACTTATATCTCTATACTACAACCTAACTTATTTCCTCAAAGTTCTTCTTCAAAAGTCACCTTAACAATTAAAAACTGTAACCAAGCCTAGATCTACATTTAACTTTCTTAAAATGTATTCATTGAAAGATGTAATCCTCCCTCAACTGCTTTTACCCATAGTGGCATGCCTCCTGTTTTAAAATGAAGATTAATTGAGGAATCTTGTAGGAACATTTTTAGTGTTGGCAGACAATGATCAAAGTCATATCATTTTTAATTATATATTAAATATATATTTTATACCAAATCAAGTAAAAGCAATTAAAATGATGACATAAAAACAATGTTAAGAACTGAGCGGGAATATAAAACAAACATTTATTCACAGTGGGAATGTATCAGTTTTCAATAGGTACATAAAAAATAGAATACATTTGAGGAGAGAACTCTAGGAGTGTAGGCCCCATCACAGAGAAGGCTGTGCTGCACGACACCACAAAATGGCATTCAGTGATTGGTGGCATCTACAGAATCTCCCACTGGGGGATCTCATTGATCTTAGTTGTCTATATAAGAGAAGGTGATCACACAAGTACTCTGGTCCCAAGTTGTTTATGGCCTTATATACCAAACAGTAGCACCTTGAATCTAGTCCATTAGCTGAGCACAGGTGTTTTAAGAGTGCAAGCAGGTACCCCACTGAACAACCTGTGTTGCCTTGTGTATCACTTGCAGCATGTGGACAAGGTACAAGGGTAGCCCTACACAAAGCATGTCACAGTAATCCAAACAACATTACTAGGGCATGCACAGCAATGGCCAGACTGTCACTATACAGGTAGAAGCACAGCTGGTAAACCAGCCAAAGCTAGTAATAGGCACTCCTTGACACAGAAGCCACTTGAGCTTCTAGTAACCATGATGATTCCGTAAGTACCTAAAGACTATGTGTCTGTTATTTCTGAGCAAGCACAACCATCTAAAACAGGCAAACTCCTCAGTTGTTGAAACTGGAAATCCCCTACCAACAAGGTCTCCTCAGTTTTTTGGCTCTCATATAAACCATCACCACATCCAGGCACTGGTTCAGATCATTCACAGTCCCTTCTGATTCAGAGCTGAGGAACTGATTATAACGAGCGTTATCAGCATATTGGTGACACTTTATCCCATAACTCCTGATGACCGTTCTTAGATGTTTCATATTCATTTCAAATGGTGCCACATTCACACTGGGCAGCACATCCAGAGCCCAGTTGCCAGGGCACAGAGGCACAGTCACCCAACATTACTTTCCAACATGACATCCAAAGTTAGGAAATGAACCACTGTAAGACTTCCACCCACTCCCAATCCACAAAAATGATCCAAAAGAATACCATATTCAACTGTACAAAACACCACTAAGACATCAACTAAGATCAACACAGTCGTATTTCCTCTTGTTTGTCTCCCACAAAAATCCGACTATCAGGGTGACCAATGTTGATCCTGTTGCCAAACCAGCTTCAACTCAGCCTGAAAGGGATCAAAATAATCCAATTTATTACTCTGTTATTAATAATTTGTTATAATCATTAGTGTCATTGCCCATGTAGGCATGACGTTGTCTCAGTTGCTGCTTCGATGTACAGTATGTGTCTCTTTTATGTATATGTGTATATATGTGTGTTTATGCATTAGACAAATGTGGACAAAATAATACACAGTGCCATTCCATACACATATGTGCACACACACAACTCTAATATTTCCCCCCATAATTCCAGAATCCAGCAGGTATAGATATTTTGCATAACAGATAAGCAGGTTTGGTTGAATAACTCATTCCTGTGGCTTGGGGGTCATTTAGGCAGATGGTTCTGAACAAGGATGTACGCGAATGTGTTTTTTGGCATTCAATTTGTAACAAATCAAATATTAGCAAATTTGTATTTGTTCAAATAGATCCCCTTCAAATATGGTAGGATTCTATTTGATATGAATGCATTTGTATGAATTTGTACGAACATCCAGTATGAATTAATATGTAGCCGATACATATCTGATAAGTATCTGACATGAACACATGTGTTTCCAATACATATCCACTACATATCCCACAGCATATCCGCTCTGAAAGTGTCAAATCTGGCCTGAATCCACTTGTAATCAACTCTTGATCCATTTTGAATGCACTCTGGATTAGGGAAGTGCATGAATTTTTAAAAAATATTTGATTCATATCGAATTGAATCCAAGAAAATTCATATTCGTACAAATAGATCCCCTTCAAATGCAGTAGGATTTGTATTCGATATGAATTTTCAATCCCATACGAATCCCATTTGAATGCATATGGATCCTATATATGAATGCATATGAATAGTATACAGGTCCTATATACGAATGTATAAGAATAGCATATGGATCCCATACAAATGCATACAAATAAGCATACAAATGCCATATACATATCCCATGTATCTCATATGAAGCTTCATACAAAAGTATCAAAACATTCCATTTGAATTTGAATATCAATCTTTGAATGTGCCAACATTCGATTAGAATTTGAATGTTCGAATTCGGCCAAATTCAGCCAAATTTCAAATGTTATGAATATTTGTGCACATGCCTACTCTGGATCCATTGCAGATGTGACTGGCGCAGCCACTTTCCCACCTCCCCAGTTTCACGAATTTTCAAACTATTCATAAGAATGTCTGGAAATATTTGTATTTGTACAAATGTTAATACACAAATTTTGTAACATTCTATTTGTGAACGAATGTTCAAATTCAGCCGAATTTGTATGAATTACAAATCTTACAAATATTTGTGCACATCCCTTGTACTGAAGTGAGACTTTCCACTGCTACCTTATATGCCCTTTAAATCTCTATGCCTAGGTGCAGGAATTTATGGAATATCTCTCTTCAGAAACAATATTCTGAAAACTTCAAATCTCTGGGCTGCATAAGCACCACCCATGACAGAAATTATGGTTAATCCTCTCTCTATTAACAAACAGGAGAATTCCAGATTCCTAGAGTGATGGTTCACATTCATTAACTATATGACATATGCTTCATTTAAATTACTGCCCCAGACTGTTAGAACAACCAAACTCTGGGACTGTGTCTAAACTAGTTGGTTGAAGCAACCTTTGGTCACATGACATTTGGAGTGGAAAAAAAAGAATGATTCCCTCATATTCAAGAAACAAAATACTAAGAAGAAGAGCAGGAAATCATCATAAAAAACATCTAGGGCTTGTGTCTGATGTACAGTACCAGGTCCCCCATCCTTCAGGAAAGGTATCCAAGTACAGCGGTCTGTGGCCCTGAAAGACAGCCATGCAAACTGCCATTTTAGAGCCACCCAGAAAAAAGGATGGCTTTAAAAACAAAAAACCCTCATTACTTCTAGATGTGACTGTGTGACCAATGTTGGACTGTGCTATTTCCATCAGAATTAATGTTGGTTGTTACTCATGACACAGAACTTCAAGTGTTTTTAAAGTATTTATCTCATCTTAAACTAACATACTTGTAGCTGAAAATACTTGATATATACCAGAATCTTCACTGCCCCATAATTCTCTAAGTCACCTCCTTCTATTTTAAATTTTAAGCCCTTTATAACTGGAGTTTGTGAAAAATTACTTTCCTTCCTAAGCATTTTCTGGTCCTTCGCACCATTTATCTACTTCCATAGTTAAGCCTCCAAGCATTCTTCCTACCTGTGCACTACAATGAAAAGAAGCCATAATGGTGACAAATATTTGTTACTTGCTACAATATTTAGTATCCAGAAATATCTTTTATTTTGAACTAATGTAACTAATATTCATGTTAAGGCCTCTTTTGCCAGAGCAACAAAAATAAAGCAAGCAAAAAACAATAATTTTAAAACAAATTATTCCTTTGATGTCTGTGTAACATTTGGCCAGTAGAAACTGTTGTAAAAAATGGGGGGAGGAGGGATACAGCTTCTACTACCATACTTTTTCAGAGAAGCTCCCAAAAATGAATAAAAGAGTGTGAGAAAGCAAACAGGTTTGTAATCTAACATTAAAGTCTGTCAGTCTTTAAAGTTCCAATGCTAAGGACACACACAGTGTTGAAATCAGAGTACTGAAGTTAATAATATATCTATAGGATTCTGTACTTTAATAAAAGTCTCAGGACATCAAATCCTTTAAGTAAGATAACTCAAGAAGAGGGTTCACAGACAACCTAGATCCCTTCTGATACATATATGACATTTTCTATATTTCCCCATTTGTAGTTCCTTAGGACCACCTTGAATAAACAATACCTGCCAGTTTCTTGCATCAAGGAATCCAGTCAAGAGACCAATTTTGGAACATTACTTTCTCTGATAAATTCTATATATTAGAAGTTAATTTCTTCTTCTTTTTCATGAAAAAGAAGTCATCTCCATATCTTTAAACCATTTTTATTTACCTGAAACCATCCTGTTGGAAAATGTATACAACATCATTTCAAATATTAACACTGAATTGTATCAAAAGCTGTTCAGGTTTTAGAATAAAATTTGCACAGATATTATGCACTGCGTATGTATTGTATATAAATTATATAACAATAATTATAACAATCAAATGTTGATAAAGTCATATCATTTTGTCAGATTGCTAGACAAATCTAACTGCCTAATGCCTGTCCAGGCAAAAATAGGTATTTATAAACTAATGTGTATGAATACATTGATTAAAAGGGGACATATTAGAACAGCAGCTCTTAATCTAGGGTCTGGGATCTTCCAGGGTTCTGCAAAGGCCTCACAGGGGGTCTGTGGTAGGTTGTGAGGCACAAGGTGGAGGGTGATTGAGGGATATGACGTAGGCAGCAGGGCTCCATTGCAACAAAAGTTATATAAAGGGGGTCTGTGGTGAAGAAAAAGTTAAGAAACACTGTATTAGAACATCTTCTGGTCATTTTTTAAAAAAATTACGATCCATCCAAATTCACGGACAACTAAAATGATGTAAATATACTGAACATGTTCAAGACTACACAGTCATGCACTGCAGGCCAATCACCATGGTGACCTGTCCTGCCCAGGCTGGGCTATCTGCACTTGAACTGCTGGTGGTAGGTTGGGGACTGCACCAGCACTTCCAGTGCAGATGGTTCCCTCTGCACCTGATCTTCACTTTAGTGGAATGGAATTAGTAGAATGAAGAGAGTATGAACAGGCCCCATGTTTGTTTCTGCATTTGTTAGGGATGGACAACTGTAGCTAGAATTATTCTTATAGGAAGAATTCCCAGCTTGAGAGGACCAGCTTTCCTGGAACAAGGCTATCAGCACTTTGGAACTGCTGCTCTGGGACAGTCCCATGGCACTCTTCCCCTCCACACTCTCCCTGTGCTGTTGCAGGAGATCTGATGTCCAGGTCTCAGTTGGACCCCAAGAAAGCCCTGTTTAAGTAGGTCCCTCTGCTAAACTGGAACAAAGAAATATGTACCCTTCTACATGCCTCCCTGTTGTGTTGCAGTACTCCCTGTATTCTGGTAGATTTTTGTTAAAAGTGTCGATATCCCAAATTAAGCAGACGTTTTAGCAGGTTAAACTGAGCTGTGGCCTACCAGCATGGTCTCTCTGGACTTCAACAGAGTGTGGCAGAAAGAGGCCCAGAAGTGGGCTAGACCTTGCACTGCCCAGTAGACCAAGCAGTGCAGAAAGGCCCTACATCCATGTTCATGTAAAGGAGGATCTAAATTTAACATTCAAGTAAGAGTGAATTCATGGTCTGAATAATATTACTGATATAGGCATTAAACAGGCCAAGTCAGAACAAACCAGGTCATGCCTGAATTCATGAAAACCAATTTCTTCAAGTGTCTAAAACCCTCACATTAAAATCATTTGACTCCACAAACAGCCACCAGCTGAGACTCAGATACATAAATTTTAAATACAGAATTTGAATAGGAGTAAATAATGATAATAATAATAATTACATCTCGTGTTTTGTAAGATCTTTAGATCACAGTTCAGTGCAATAAGTAATCAGACATGATTTTTTTTTCTATTTTCATCTTCCTGTTGCAAGTCCAGAATTTCCAGGACTTAATGTTTGTTTGCAATTCCATTAACAAGCAGAGCAGCTAAAGCTTCCTCTTATTTCTAATTGCTAATTTGTAGACGGAGTCAAGTTTTCAACATATGATTTAACAGCAGCAATATATATTAGGTGATGACACTTTAAATGTACAGTTTTGAAAGATTAGCAGTGAATTACGACACAGCTTGCACATTAAATACCGGGTTGTGCAGCAAATGTTACAGACAATTTGCAACCTGAAATATTAATATCATAATGCTTTGGAGAATTCATTAATTACAGTCACTTGAAGAATGCAATAATTAGGCCACTTTGCAGTAACCATGAAGGTCAGTTTATACAAGAGATCATTCACCTGCTACAAAGCTTCAGAAATGTATTAATGTACCATCACATCACATTGTCTATTCAAAGTGGTATTGCTGAGAAAAAGAAAGCAACACTGTCTGTAGTTCTGTGGCTGAATGATGTTCTAATGCTGAACAGGTGGGATTTACCTGGCAGCACTGCATTTTATCAATTGCAAAGTATGAAGACATAAATACAAACTAAGCTGCCCTGAGGTGATAAAGGCAACCTGGTGAACCCAAGAGTCATTGTGCTAACAGTGTTGCTGGAAAGTATCCAGAGATGGATGGAATATATTTAGCAAGCTGCAAGGTGCTTCTCCACAAACTATTAAAAGGTTGGTTATGTATCCAAATAGCAGAAAGAGATCAAGTTAACCAACCAGTTCTATTGACGTTCTTGTTAATGGCCAGAGACAAACACAAAAGCCTAAAAGATTGAGGGCCAAGAGTGGAGGAAAGAACCAATCAATGATGTAGAGTGGAGCAGACGAGAAGCCTAAAAAAGTGAAACTCACCCTTCCAGACTTAAAATTTTAGTGCTCAAGCTGACTAATGACTACCGACACTTTTCAGTGTACTTAAAGAAGAAGAAGAAAAAAGAAGTGTACACAGTTATTTGGCAATTTCAAGTGGAAATACAATATTTCAAATCACAGGACCTTTCTGGAAGGTCATTTAATCTGTATTAAGAGTCCATTCTAGTATACATGTGTTAGTGCATATAAGAAGGCAGAGTAAAATCTGGATTAAGAGAGGTCTTAATCTGGATATTTGGTGGACCCATTTAATCAGGTTCACCAGAGGGACAAGCATGGCCTGGTATGGAACATGGGAGATATGTAAAAAGCCACCTCCCATGATCAGGACTATAGGATATCACCCCAAAAAAGTCCCCCACACATAGGACCAGAAGCTAGAACATTTGTTCCTAGCCTTCAGAAACTTGGTGGTGTGGTGATGAAACTTGTGTGAGTTTTGTTGCCATGACATGGGTTATTCTGCATCAGTACCATTAGTGAAGATGATGCCAATCCTTCCCACAGCTCCCTGGAATCTCGATCAATGGGCCGGGCTAATTTGGATCCACTGGTTTGGATCACGGCAGGTGAGTGAACAAAAGGCCTTAGCATGGAAATGGCAGGTCCTTATTCCAGAATTTATTTATTTATTTATTTATTTGTATTTCTACCCCACCCTATACCCTGAGGTCTCAGGGCGGATTACAATATTATATTAATCTTAGGCAGGTCCCTGCCCTAAGGCTTACAATTTAAAAAGACAAGACACAAAAGGAAAATGGCATTGGAGGGAACAGGGACACTCTTAATGATAATAATATTACATACAAATTAAAATGAGGTTCTTAAAGATTGTAACTTGACCTTAAATGAAACAAAACCATTAAAGGTATATTGAGAAAAAAAACCAGGTCTTTAAAGTCATATTTGTTACTCCCAAAAGGAGACTACTTTAGGTAAAAACAAAAACAAAAAACCCATGCTGCATAGATAATACAGATAGTTCATTATCTGGCCAACAGCAAAAAGCAGGTACGTAAGGTCTTCGGTTCCAATTCTTCAGTTCATTTCTTATTGCTGGAATTTTCATATTCTCTTTATTTCAAATTTTCTCCCTTCATTGATGCCTAAACTGAATGATGGTAGAGACGGTAAGCCGGCGTTTACTCAGCCCTGCCCTGCTCGGCCTCAGGAGCAGACATGTTCTTAGCTGGTGGATCAGCCCACCTTAGTATCTTTGCCATCTTGTGGTTTAGGGTTTTCTTGGCATAAGCATCAGAAGTGGAAGTTGTGTTGTTATCGATGTTGAGGTGGCTGCTGTCCCTGGATCAGCCTGGATCTCTATACCTTTGTTGTTTTGATAGTTCTGATGGTAGTTTCATGGAGGTCTCCAGTGCTGGGAATACTGATATATGTTCTTTTCTTCAAGGAAGGGGGGATTTCTATCTCTGCATTTACTTTTGTATTTCTGCGCTCTATGGGCTGTATATATTTTTATGGGTAGCAAGCATGCTAAACATAGCTTGAGCAAAATTATCATTGTTATATTCATGTTCAAAAATTGCAGAGTTTAAATCAAGACATTTGTGATGCAAAAAGCATATGTAATAAGAGGAAACGTAGGGCCTGAGAGGAACAATATGAGCGCAGTGTTTCCCTCCTTTTATTAGGCGTTTATGTCTATTTTAACAACCTTACCTTCCAAATTTATTATTATTATTATTATTATTATTATTATTATTATTATTATTATTATTATTATTATTATTATTATTATTATGTAAAACAACAGTTACACACAGCAAACGAGATCACTATGCTGGATTTCGTATTATATCACTAGTTGGGCACTTCCCAAGCACCTAGGACTGTGTGATGTATCGGCGAATTATGCGAGCAGACCCCAGTAAAGTGGCTTTTTGTAGTTGGCAGATGGATATTTTGTCAATGCCAATGGTTTTTAGGTGCCTGTTGAGATCTTTTGGCACCGCGCCCAGTGTGCCGAGGATGACTGGGACCACTTTCACTGGCTTTCGCCAGAGTCGCTGTAGTTCAATTCTCAGATCTTCATATCTGGTGAGTTTCTCCAACTGTTCCTCCTCAATTCTGCTGTCACCTGGAATAGCAACATCGATGATCCACACCTTCTCTTTCTCAACAATTGTAATATCAGGAGTGTTATGCTCCAATTTTCAGTCAGTCTGAAGCCTGAAGCCCCAGAGTAGTTTTGCCTGTTCGTTTTCAACAACTTTTTCTGGCATGTGATCCCATCAGTTCTTTGCCACAGGCAGATGATACTTTTGGCACAAGTTCCAGTGGATCATTTGTGCTTCAGCATTGTGTCTCTGCTTGTAATCAGTTTGTGTGATCTTCTTGCAGCAGCTGAGTATATGGTCGATTGTTTCATCCACTTCTTTGCAGAGTCGGCACTTTGGATCTTCTCCTGATTTTTCAGTTCTGGCTTTGATGGCATTTGTTCTTATTGCTTGTTCTTGTGCAGCAAGAATCAGTCCTTCCGTTTCTTTTTTCAATGTTCCATTCGTAAGCCAAGACCAGGTGTTTTCCATGTCCACTTTGCCTTCGTTAAGTGGAGGTTCTGTGAAAATGGCTATCCAGAAGCACTTATTAAGAGTAGGGATTTAGGCTGCATCCAGATGTCCCTTGTTTATTCTGCTGTATTTAGATATTCCATAATAAAACATGGATATTCTGGAACATCCACCCTTTATTCCAGAATATCCCAATCCAATGGCATTCACTAAGTGATGTCTGGCTGTAGCCTCATTCATTTATTCATTTGGATTTTTCTCCTCCCCTCTTCACGAACGTCTCAGATTGAGTTACAGCAATTAAAAAAGAAGTAAAATGAACACACTAAAAACAATAACAGCACTTGGAAGTGAGGATCAGAAGGTCAGGGTAAATAGGAGTATCTTTACCAATCTCTTGAATGTATATACTGAAGATGTCTAGCACTCCTCAGAGGGGACACTATTTAATAGTTTGAAGGGTACCACTGAGCAGGAACAGGCCAGCTGGATTGGCTGTCTCAAGAGTAAGTGCAAAAATGGTCCCATGTGGACTCAGAACTGGGGTCAGAAGAAAGGGGACATTTGTTTATTTTTAAATCTTATAGGAAGACTTTATTGTACTTATTTGGGTTTCTCTCTTTCTTTTGGTATTTGTAGTAATGTTGACATCCATTGCCATTTACCAATAAAAATTCAATCCCTTAAGCCTACTGGCGTTGCATCTTTTCTTTAATAAAGGACAGTGTGACATCTGATCAATAGAACAATTGATAAACTGTCCATCACTATGAGTAAAGGCTTTATAATTTGGCCTTAGGCACCTATTCCCTATAATTCTGTGGGGTTTTTCTCCTTTTTAAATGCAGAATTCTTCTCTAATTGCAATGTGTGTGTCAAATGTCTTACTGAATTCTTATTACCAGAGTACAGAAAACTTTGTGTTATGAGGAGGCAGCTATAAAACATGATGTCTTAAAAACAATAAGACTACTTGCATTATGGACAGCCAATAATAGTATTATTTCTATTATTTTCATTTTTCTTTCCTTTCCCTTCTTTCCTTCCACCTTCCTTTAGCTAAAGAAGTATAGCAGGAAGATAGAGATGAATGGATTCTTACAGTCAGCTGGGAAGATCAAGTTCAAGAAATCTGGGGTGTTTTCACACCTCACTTGCAAACATTAGCCTACCCTCCCCCCGGACAATCGAACACTTATAGAATCATAGAATGGTAGAGTTGGAGGGGACCTCCTGGGTCATCGAGTCCAACCCCCTGCTCAAGGCAGGATCTCCTAAACCATCTCAGACAGATGGCCGTCCAGTCTCTGCTTGAAGACCTCCAACGAAGGGGAACCAACCACCTCCCGTGGCAGCCTGTTCCACTGGTTGATCACTCTTACTGTTAGAAATTTTTTCCTAACATCTAAACTAAATCTTTTCCCCTGCAGTTTCACCCCATTGTTTCTAGTCCTTCCTTGAGAGAGTGAGAACAGGGCTGATCCCTCTGCCTTGTGACAACCCTTGAGGTATTTGTAGACAGCTATCATGTCTCCTCTCAGTCTTCTTTTTGTTAGACTAAACATTCCTAGTTCCTTAAGCCGTTCCTCATAGGACATGGTTTGCAGACCGTTCACCATCTTGGTAGCTCTCCTTTGAACCTGCTCCAGCTTGTCAGTGTCTCTTTTAAACTGGGGTGACCAGAACTGGACACAGTACTCCAGATGAGGTCTGACCAAGGTAGAGTAGAGGGGGATAATAACTTCACGTGATCTGGACTCTATGCTTCTCCTAATACACCCCAGGATTGCGTTTGCCTTTTTTGCAGCTGCCTCGCACTGTTGACTCATGTTCAGTTGATGATCTACCAGGACACCCAAGTCTTTTTCACATGTGCTGCTGCTCAGCCGAATTCCTCCCATTGTATATGTGCTTTTTTCATTTTTCTTGCCCAGGTGCAGAACCTTACATTTTTCTTTGTTAAATACCATTTTATTATTTGCAGCCCATTGTTCGAGTTTCTCTAAATCTTTTTGAATCCTCTCTCTCTCTTCTCTGGTGTTTGCAGTCCCCCCTAGCTTTGTGTCATCAGCAAATTTGATCAGTTTCCCTTCAACTCCCTCGTCCAGATCGTTTATAAAAACATTAAACAAAACTGGGCCCAGGACAGAACCTTGTGGTACTCCACTTGACACTTCCTTCCATTTGGATGTGCAGCCATTTAAAGCCACTCTTTGAGTACGATTACTAAGCCAGTTTTGAACCCACCTTATAGTTGCCTTGTCAAACCCATATTTGATCAATTTTTCAATGAGGATCGCATGAGATACTTTGTCAAATGCTTTGCTGAAATCAAGAAATACTATGTCTACTGCATTTCCTTGATCAACCCATTCAGTGATTTTGTCATAAAATGAAATCAAGTTAGTCTGACACGACTTGTTTGATACAAACCCATGTTGACTACTGTTAATTATTGAATTCCTATCCAAATGCTGACATATGTGTTGTTTAATAATTTGTTCGAGAATCTTTCCTGGTATTGAAGTCAGGCTAACAGGCCTGTAGTTCCCTGGGTCTACCTTCTTCCCTTTTTTGAAGATAGGAACAACGTTTGCCCTTCTCCAATCGTCTGGGACTTCTCCTGTTCTCCATGACTTCTCAAAGATTACAGCAAGTGGTTCAGCAATTACCTCTGCTAATTCCTTCAGTACCCTAGGATGTAATCCATCTGGACCCGGGGACTTAAATTCGTTTAAGTTAGCTAAGCGTTCCCTTACTCTCTCAGTGTTGATTTTGTGTCTTGATTCTCCTAGTCCTTCATCAGTACAGTGAAGGACTGTTGCATGTACATTATCCCTCTTGGAAAAAACAGATGCAAAATAGGAGTTCAGAATCTCTGCCTTCTCAAGATCACTTTCGATCACTTCTCCATTCTCTCCCTGCAGACTTCCCAAAACCTCTTTGACTTTTCTTTTGCTGTTGACATATCCCCAAAACCCTTTTTTATTGTTTTTAGTCTCTCTTGCAAGCCTCAGTTCATTTTTAGCTTTAGCTTTTCTGATACTTGCCCTGCAGATTGTACTGATTTCATTATATTCCTCCTTAGATATGTATCCCTCCTTCCATTTCTTAAACATTTCTTTTTCCTTTTTTATCAAGTTTTTAAGTTCTAGGTTTATCCACCCTGGTCTCTTTAGATGTTTTCCGTTCTTCCTTCTTTGAGGAATTGTTAATGATTGCGCTTCTAATATTGCATTTCTCAAAATATCCCATCCTTCTTGGACATTTCTATCCTTTAGTACATTTAACCATTTGATCCCTCCTAACCTCCTCCGGAGTCCATCAAAATCCGCCCTTCTGAAGTCCAACTTTGAAGTCTGAGTCCTCTCATGCTTTCCTTCCCTTATTATCCAGAATTCAAGGATAACATGATCGCTGCCTCCTAATGCCCCAGAAACTCTGATATCCTCCACCATTTCCTCTCTGTTGGTAAGAATTAGATCAAGGATAGCCAATCCTCTTGTTTCCTCCACCACCTTTTGGTACATGAAATTGTCAGCGAGAGAGGATAAGAACTTATTAGACTTGTGACTTTTTCCTGAGCGAGATTCCCAACAAATGTCTGGGTAGTTAAAGTCTCCCATAATCACTATGTCATGCTTTCGTGAAAGTTTAGCCATCTGGTCTAGGAATAGGTCATCCATATCTTCTGTTTGTCCAGGGGGCCTGTAATAGACTCCTACAATGGTATCCTTTCTGTTGCTCTCTCCTTGAATTCTTACCCATACCGATTCTACTGAGCTTCCACTCTCTGAAACTTGAACCTCTGAGGAGACAATTTCTTTTTTAACATACAGCGCAACACCCCCTCCTCTTTTGTTAAGTCTGTTTCGCAGAAACAAGTTGTAGCCTTCGATGCAACTTGTTTCTGCGAAACAGACTTAACAAAAGAGGAGGGGGTGTTGCGCTGTATGTTAAAAAAGACATTGTCTCCTTACTTACCATTCAGTCATTAGCCAGTCCTCTTCAGGACCCCACCACCTTGACCTCCTTGTCCAGCAGAGGTGTGGATAGTCACTGGCTATACATGATCAGCTAAGTTGGTGTAAGGCTTGGTAAGTTTGTGGAACACAAATTGTGCTCCACAGCTAGTTGATAATTAGTCAACTACTGGGCAGGCTGAGGGCACTTCTATGCTACAATCACCTCCTGTAAGTGCACTTGCCCAAATGTTGCCTAATTATCAACTACGGGCTGAAGTGTGAATTGGCCCTTGGACTGAGAATTGGAACAGGCATCCTTAAACTGCAGAAAAAGCAACAGCTGAACTTCAACCCATGGACGCTCCATGACCTACCAATATGGATATTAACCAAAGCTGAAACTCCAAATCTTTCATGTTCTAAAAAGAAGTCATTGGCTGTGTCCCCATTTAAGATTAAAGAGCTTTGGATTTGTTTTCAAAGCTGAACATTCCCAAAGGATTAGACAAATCTGTTGTTTCAGAGGATTAAAGGTCCTAGGATGCAGATTATCTGTATTTGAATCAAAGGAACTCTCGCTGGGGACACAAGCAGTTTTTTGGAGACGTGGAAGCATGATTTAGAGGCATTCTCCTCAGTTCCCCTGATCCAATCATAAGCTGTGATTTCCTCCCCTTTCCCCCCAGCTGTTTGCTACTGAGATCCAACTGCATTGTGCCATTCAGCACTCTATATCCCCTTTCAGCTATAGGAGAGAAAATGAAGGAGGGTGGGAGGAATCCTATTGCCTTTGGCTCCTATCCGAACCTCAAATTGGCAGCTTCCCTCCTTGGGGTTGCAAAAATGTTTTGGCTTTTAAAAGGCTGTGATATCCTCCTCTTTTCTCCCTTTCCCCATTACATTTCGGCTTGGCTGAAAGTTTGAATGAAATGAGATCAGACAATACAATGTTATGAGCTATTAGAGCATAGCCCAAGGAGAGTCTGATTTTACTTAGCCAGGGATTGGAAAGACTGTAAAATGCCTGCCATTTGCACTGTGCCGATGCTGCACAAAGCTGATGTCTACTTCATTCCTCCGATTGGGAAAGAGGGACTCTTCTGCTAGCGATCCTGCTGCTGTCCCCCCTCTTTTCTTCCTCCCACTCCTTTCCCTCCCTCTCTGCTTTTCCATGATGATCTGAATCAGGCTTATATAGAGGGTGGGGCTTGAATTCCTGCCCAGGGTATGATGGAAAAGAGATGGAGAGGGGTCCCCCCCCTCCAAGTTTGCATAATAAGCTTCCAGTGGGATTGTGGAAATACAGCGCGCATTGCTGATTTAAAAGACCCAGATTAAAATCCGGAGTAAATTGTGCTGTGGAAACAAGCCCATTATGTGGCTGAAGAGGGTAGAATTTAATTTTATTGAGTTCAGTGGCTGCAAAGGGACTCACTTGTGGCTTCTGTTCCACCAGACAGCTTTCTATCTGCCATCTTCACAGCGGCTTGCCATCTGCCAGACAGGAAGCTCCATCACTCACAGTAGTGGCAGAGCATTCTACGGTAAGTGCAGAATAAAAAGATGCTGTTAAATCAGCATCTTTTTTACTTTGTTAAGTGTTTCGTCACTGCTGCGGGCTGGGAGCACCATGAGGTGGCTGTGCAGAACTTTGTTTTGTGTTTGTCTGCCTCTTTTTTCATGGCTTTTACAATCCCTGAATCTTAATTTTGTTTTTAAAACTTAGTTTATTTTTATTTTAAACTGTGAACCACCTCAATCATTTTAAACAAAGATGATTAATTAAAAAAAAAAGACCAACAACATCTATGGGTGCCTCCAGAGACCAAATTAAAAATGTGAAGCATACCTCTACTTCCTAGTAAAGGCCCTCTGCAGGGAAAATGGATCGTCCTCTCCCAAAACTTCTCAGCAGCAGGGGAGGCTTCTTCCGTGCACATGCTCAGCTCCTCCCTCTCTGCTGCTTCTGGCTGAAGTGAACTCTTATGAGATCTCGAGATCTCACCTAAGTCCCAAACAGCCTTCAAAATGCAGAGGAAAGGAATATGTCTCAGTAAATGCTGAGGTAACTATGGCTGCATCCCCAAGCAACTTATTTGCCACTCTAGTTTCCCTCTACTGACCCTGAAAAGTGCAATTCAATTCCGGAATAAGCGTCTGCATGAGGCTTGGCAAAACACATGTTTAAAATGCACCTACCGTCCCCACGGAAGCGTGTCTTCTTTGCCTGCATCTTTTTCTCCCCGCCCCCTCCCTGTTTGATAGGGTGCCAGTGGAAATGAGGAGGGACTGCGCTCTGCACAGCCACAACCAGGAAGACAACCTCCGACACGTCCACAAGAAAAATAGCCACCTTTCCTTCTCCCCCGCCCCCTGTAAAGGCAGCCAGGCTGCAGCCAGCACTCGGGCGGAAGCAATTCATTAGGCTATGGCTTCCCCTGCCAGAAAAGGCTTCTCGTGCCGGCAACACTTTCACTCTGATCACTCTGGGCTCTGATCGGGACGTGAAAAATAGAAAAATAGCCATGGGTATTTACAAGTTCTCTGTTCGTCTCCCCTGACCTTTGCTTCCAAAGGTAGTGATTTCACTGTCAAAATCCACCCCGTTCAGCAGTCGGTACACTGTAGCAATCCACCCACTTCACAGCCGATAACAATGTTGCAATTCTGAGCGATTCTGGCTCTTTAAAAGTTCTGACCTTTAGAAAAGGAAGGGAAGGGAAGGTGCTGCTGTTCTGGGAGATGTGTGAATGTTTAAGGCTGTGTGTGTGTGTGCAGGCAGCAGCGGCAGCAGAGCCAGGGTGCTTTTTTCAGAGATCTTGGCCGCCAATTGCCACCCCTTTTGCCACGGAGCGTCTCCATGCGCAATGTTGCTAGGAATACCCACGGCTTCCTAAAAGTGTGCTGGTAGTCTACTTTAAAGGGCAGTCTTTTTACCACGCATTTTCCTCCTTTTGTGCTGCTGGAAGCTTGAAGAAAAGCTGGGCATGGGGGCACTCAGAGGCAAAAGAACCTTTTTAACAGACTTTTTACTGCTTGGGAATGGAGCCTATAAGATTTTTTGTTTGGAGTATTAGGCTTCCATCCACAGGTACTGCACAGCACTGTAAAGCCTGTCTGGCAGGATGAAAACTGCTCTGCAGTTGCTATAAAGTTTCCACACTGTCTGGACACAGCCTATCTGTCTGCTTACATATATATCATTGGCACAGAGTACAGGCCATTTCCTAGGAGGAGAAATATATTCCTGGAAGCTGCTTGTAATCTTTTCCCCAAATCACAAATGCATGAAAGGCATATTGAGATATTCCTAAAAAAGAAAATAGTTTTATGTGCACTGCACCTGGCTTTTTCTTTGCTAAACTACTAATAGATTTTAGATTTTAAAATAAATCCCTATTAAACATTATGGTAAAATTAGTTTACAAAGTAAAACAACAACACTATACCTTTACCTCCCTCCCCTTTTCGTTCTTAACTATTAAAATTTCTGCATCTCTTCTAATCTTCCAGCCCTATAGGTCTTGCTACTTCTGAAGGAATAGTGATGTTAAAAGTATACACCATGAGCATGAATTTTTTTGGAATGCATCTTCTTCTCCTCCATCTCCTTTCCTCCCTCCTGCTCCTCCTCCATCTTCTTCTCCTCTTCCTCCTAATCCACACGCTATAAGAATAGATTTTTTTTTCCACACAAGATATTTCTTGGTCTGAAGACCACTGATTCTCTAAATTAGCTTCTTCATTAAAACATGCTTTCCTGGTGGTGTTGCAGATCCTGTTTGGAGATATATTAACATTTTGCTAGATTTTCTTTGACAGAAAGGTTAGGTTGGTATTAGCATATTTCTGAAACTGTGCAAATAATTATTTTCTGCTTAGCTGAAGCAATGAATATGCACCAGTCAATTACTGTAATCTTTATTTACCCACAGTCTCTGGAGAGGCGTGATGTGACCAGGGTTAGTCTGAATGACAAGTCAATAAAGAATGAACTTGATACTTTTATAGCCTGATCAACAACTTAGTTAAGCCAAGTACTTAGATAGAAATTAGTTCAGTAGTCTTAAGGCCAGTTAAACTTGGGGGACATCTAGAAAGATGTGCAAAGAAAATGTCTTTGTGATGGTACACATGTGCTTCATTTCCACTTAATAAAAAGTAAGAGTTAATAGAGAAATGAATGGCTTGACTTGTCCAACATTAGAATAAGGGTAAAGTGGTGAATGGCACTACTTCTTTTGCAAACCATGTCTAACTTATAGAGAAGGAGATCAGCACAGATAGATTGCTAAATGGTAGTCTCAAAGGCATTTTTCTCACTACATGTCTTGGCCCAGAGTTGAGAATGGAAGTGTACACTGGGACTATCTGCTCTGCCATTGCCTTGTCTCATCTCTGTCTTGTTCCTCAGACTCTGAAGTTGCAGGCGAGGGTGATTTTTGTGGTGTGCTATAAATAGCCTGTTTCAAAGACTGAGTCCAAATCCTGAGGACATGGTGCAGATCCCTGCATGCCATTTGGACTAATCTGTTTATCTCCATGGTGAAAAAATAATAATAATAAAGTGACTCAGAGCCAAGGAGTTCTCAGGAGATTATTTCAAAGTGGTCTTCTGTTGGAACACTCATCTGAATGAAATTCATACCATGGATTACTTCAACCTCAAGGCCTCTGCAGCCAGAATATTCCCAGGAGGCATGGCCTCCCAAGGATTGCTTTTTTGAGCAGATGCCTCATTCCCTGGCAGCAGCTACCACAATCCAAATGGACTGTGCATAAGCTGCCGCATGATTCTTCAGACAGAATAGAGTTAATCTATTCTAATTTATTCTAAGTTTTAGAAAGCCCACAGTAATTTTGAGCTGAAAATGCAATCTGTGTGATGTTCCCTCCACCCCACATGGGGATGGTGTGCCAGGGATCACCTTGTTATTAAGTATTAAGTCTAGAGGTCTTGATGCATACTTCCAGAATAATTGCCACTTGCCCTGATGGCTGGGCAACCATGCAAGATGAAAGAACTCACCTGGTCTAGATGCCTGCTCTTGTGCTCATGCGTGATCACCAATTTGGATCCAATTTGGCCCCATGCATGCACGGTGACCATTTTCAAAATGGCAGATCACAGACGTCATCCAAACGAGCTAAGTCCTTTCACTTTATATTAAAAACTGGGTTGAGTTGATTTTCCTGCAACAATGATACTGTAGGATATCACTTCAGTATCCTGAGGCATGTTGAGATTGCCATGGACACAGGATAATCCTAGCTTTTATACCTTGTTTGGCAATCACAGATACACAGCATATTATTTTATACAGATAGGGACTTCTTATTAGCTTTCTGATCTACACAACAAATCATATCAAAAGTTATCTAGTATAGGGAATAGTACACATTGAGAAGTAGGAGACAAAACTGAGGTAGAACAGAGAGATCATAAAGTTACATCAACATACAAGACATAAGTCAGATCAGATATGAGATGTTGCGGTTTGCAAGACACACAAAGAAACTCAGAAGAAGACCACAAAAATATACTTGTTTGGCTGTGTTTGTGTGCAGTAACTTTAAGATGAGATGGTTTTGAGATGGCTTTAAAACTGTTTGGATGTGGGAATGTTCACATGCCAGTCTGCCCCTTGTCCCTGTCATGAAGATTCTTGACTAAAGGTGGATTAGAGGTATGAGAGGAGAACACAAGAGCAACATGTTACTTTCTTCACAGTGCTTTTGAGACACTTATTTTGCTATGTGTAAAGGCAGCCTTTGTATTGTCAGGGTAAATCAAACTGGACCAAAAGGAAAATCAAGGCAGAACTGCAGTTTTATTTTACTAGGGCAGTAGGCCACACCAGAATGTAGTAAATACAAAATAGAGTCACACCTTACAATTCTCAAAACTGGCTTATATAGAACAGATGAACAGATTATGATAAGTGTGGTGTAGCCATACATATTCAGCTTCTTGACTTGACCAATTGCATTCAGGAATGCAAAGAAAGCCTCACATAACTAACTTGGTATAGTGGGGCCTCAAAACAAGCTGATAACAGCCCAGGCTGGAAGCGAGTTCTTTCAACTTCAAAGCTAAATCTTTGCTTCATTCTTATCTGTTGTGTTACCAACATTCATTTTCATTTGTGCACATTCCACTAACTGCTTTTTCTCACTCAAACTGCACTCCATATTGAACAATTTCCCACAATCTTCCTCACAGATCTCCATTTTAGCTTCACAGCCCCTTCAGTATGGTTCTTTCTCATATGGAGGGTAGGGTGGAGAGTTTTGAGAAGAGAACTGTGTTGCCAAAACTTAAAGATGAAGGCTCTCTTCTATTAAGATTATTTTCTGGTAAGGAGAGTCTTTACTTGCTGTCAATAAGGACAGGCCTCCAAAAAAGATCTCTATAGGCTATGACACCATCTCTAGATAAGCAAAATAATACTGAAGAAAAAATCTGCAAAGTATTGAAATATGGGTAGACGATGCTAACACTATGACATTTGAAAGGTATTAATCAATGATGAGGAAGTACTTTGGGTAGGGAATATTTTCCAGGACATTATTTTATTTGAGAAAAGTATATAGATTTCTTGAAAAAAATTTCAGTGCGTTTTATAGCTTTTCTGTAAGAATGCAAAGCTTTTGTGTACACATGCTACAGGAATTTGCCCAAATGATTATCATTTGCATGCCTTGCTACTATTTGATGAATAGATTGACCAAGTCTTCTCAACAATTATATAAAATCTAAGTTTGGGGCTTATTTTCTAACAGCCTTGGAGTCTCCAGGATTCATTGCCGCAGCAGAATACCACTTACAACTGTTCTGTCCTGGGCAGGCAGTATATAGCGAAGCACACGCACACACACACACACACATCCGGCTAGTGGCAGCCAGAAGCCAATTCAGGTTGGAGAGTTATTTGGAATAAAGAGTTTATACATTGTCAAAACAAGCTGGGGTTAGATTTACCAGAGAGTCTTCATTAGGTGCAATGTCAGTCAGGGTCCAGAAAGCAGAGACTACATGAAAGCAGAGATTACATCCTTTGTTTGCAATGGTGGTTGCAGAGTTGGGCATTCCTTAAGAAGAATTTGGAGAGTCAGACCGTCACCGACACAGGTGTTTCGCATGGAGGTGAGTTGAGCAGCACAGCTGTTGTTCTCTGCAGAGAGAACTCAGCTCTGGGTGTTGTGTAAACCCAACTGGGGGACATAATCACTTTCCACATTTGGCCCCTGAGGCATGCCCCCCTCACTTAGGCTAGAGACTCCCTCGTTTGGGCTGGCATGGGTGAAGCCCTCCTATCCAAAGAGGTGCTGAGGGCATGATGCATGACAACAATAGCCAAAAGTGTGCCTGAATTGTTCCAAGGAAGTGTGGACAGGACTCTGCTGAATGCTTGGTTTCCATCCATTTTGGGACCTTGAGATGACTCCTTGTTGCAACACATGTTTACACAGTAGCCAGGAGCCCTGTTGCCCAGGAGATTGACCTCAGATAGGCTCACAAACCAAATGGCAGTGGATATATTTGTTGACTAGGAACCACAGCTGTTCAGAGGTTCTAAAAACAGACTGTGTGTGTGGTGCCTGAATTTCCAGTCACTGTAATCCTAGCCCCAGGTGGAGATACAAGACAAGAGTACGACTGATTAAAAAACAAGAAGTGATGAAAAACATAAATAACCAATAGAGGTGAGAATAAATTGAACCCACAGAGGCACCCTGGATCAATAAGTGGACCACACTTTTTGGACCCACACAGGTGCTCCAGACCAATAAGTGGAGGTGTATCTTTGAAAACATATCAAAAGTGAATATATAAAACTGTATGCAGAAGACTGAAAACCTTGTCATATTACAAAACTAAATGAACCTTTCCCAAACTCATTCTAATATATAAATTTCATTTTAATTCCTGCCCAGGTTATAGCACTTATGGATGCTATTAAAAGGTAACCAAGTATTGTTCTGTTGTCAGCTGCAACAAAGATTTGTTAGTCTTTTAAAAATTCTTGGCTGCATTATGGAAGCTATAAAAAGGCTAATAGGAAAGCAATAACTGGAATACATCTTGTACAGGCCACATTGCTATTTCCTGGTATAATTCACTTTATAAAAGAACATTAGACAAAACGATAAAAGACTGGAACATCTATAATAGTTACAAAGTTTGTCTTCCTGGGTTTGATGAATTACCTGAAACCAATAATTCTGATGACATTTTGGACACTGTAGCCATTGGGTTACTAGAACAGCCCAAAGACCTCAGGGGACCACTTTCTCAGCATTATGGAACACACCAGTAGACTGCTTCCTACACAATGATTTATTTATTTATTTATTTAAAAATTCATATCTGACCTTCACCTGGAAGGTGACCCAAGATGGGTCATAAGCATAAATAATAAAATATATAATATATGCCTGAAGTATATGAAGAACATGCTAGGACCATACTCAGAGGAAACTAAACATCTAAGACCTGGATGAAGAGATATATTTTAACTGGACAATAGAAACCATATGATTTTGATGCTTGGTGAATCTCCAGAGGGGGTTCCACCACTGAAGCAGGCTCTGGGGCTGTTCCAAGCATGGAAGGCTTATAAGCAGTTCATGCAGTATTCCAGTCACTATCCCAGATTATGGTCTATGTTCCAATATATCACACCAAACGCCATTTGGCCAGGCATCTAAAAGAGACTTTAGAAATGCAGCACTTCTGGACATCTAATCTAATCTAATCTAATCTAATCTAATCTAATCTAATCTAATCTAATCTAATCTAATCTAATCTAATCTAATCTAATCTAATCTAATCTAATCTAATCTAAATAACACTAACACTAAAAACACTAACACTAACACTAACACTAACACTAACACTAACAATAATTGAATGGTGGTAACACCATTAAGGCCATAAACACCTGGGCCATACCAGTCATCAGATACACTGCGGGAATTGTGAACTGGACTCAGGTGGAATTGGACAATTTAGACAGAAAAACCAGAAAACTGATGACAATACACCATGCACTACATCCTCGGAGTGATGTCCTAGGTGCTTGGGAAGTGCCCGACTAGTGATATAATACGAAATCCAGCATAGTCATCTCATTTGCTGTGTGTAACTGCTGTTTTATCATCATCATCATCATCATCATCATAGTGGTACAAGTGTAGTGCCCACGCCTCTTCTGCCCACCATTTTGGCCTCCGCTTCACCATTGTGCCCACGGCCACAGCGTCAGCTGCCATTGCCTCCCACCCACCGCCACCGCCACCTTGCCCTCCCACCAACCTCCATTGCCTCTTGCTCACTGCCGCCGCCTTGCCCTCCCACCATTGCGGCAACTGCTCGCATCTTGCCACCTGCCCGGCCTTTCAGGCTGCGCTGCTGCTGCCCGCTGATTAGCTGTAGTGGTCCCGGGGCATGGGGAGGAGGAATGATGGGCAGTGGGTGAGCGAGCAAACGCTGGCCTCCCTCCCTCCCTTCCTTTTTTTCGGCCACCTCTCCTGCCGCCATGCCGCCACTGAGCCCCACTTTTTAAAGTGGAGTTAACAAAAAAATGGGAATGCGCATAACGCATGTTCATGTCCGTTTTTGTTAATTCCGCTTTAAGTTACTCACGTGGGATCACAGCCAAAGAGAATGTAATTGTCCTCTTGAAATACCCAAAGGATTGTCACAGATACCTTTTATTTCCATTATAGCAAAGCAAATTCTCGATGAATATAAACAGCCTTTTGAAAAGGCAGATCAGAAATAGAAGCTATTAGCTAGGTAGGTGGTGGTAACCTCTCCTTCACTAGATGTTGTTCAAGGACAACATCTATTGGAGGTACTTTAGTCGGCAATTTCCAAACAAAGCAAGGGGGTGGAGAAAATGCTCTGAATGCCCTCTTCCAATCCTGTGCTCCCAATTTCTTTTTTAAAAGTATGTATCCTAGGAACTTAATCTTTATATATATATATAAGTACGTGCCACTTTAATGGCATCAACATTGTTTGACTGTTCTCACACTGCCTATCAATGTAATACAAATTAAGGCCAGAAGATTAACTTTATGTGTTACAACCTGGATACCTAGGAATCACAAAATCTATTTTTAAAAACATTAATGGAAAGAGTTTTCCACAGACTAATAAAAGTTTTTTTACATGATTGCAAGAGTCTGAAAAAGAAGGATTGTAAGCCAAGATTGATGGCTGCAAAAATGTTCAGAAACTCAACCACAGCAGGGTGTCCAAAGAATTAGAAAAGTATGAGCGTAAGACATAAAACACCACAAAGTTATTTAAAGGTATGGGTGTTAGACACCTGAGCACAAATGAGTCACAGGACTTCAAGACGAGTCATTCTTAATGGTGCTCGTCAAGTGAGAGCACATCTCTTTGACATCTCATGTAACCTGCTATTGGAGGAATAAGGAGGAGGATATAGGATAAATGGAGCTTTTATGTAACCAAAAATCTCTCTTAGTGTCTTACTTAATGTGCATGAGTGGAGCCAACTGCTATTAATATCATCTGCAGGATATGTGTCTCTGTGACAATAAATTATACACTTTGTGTGCCCCCACCACTCCTAGCAAATTTTCAAGTATGAGCAAAAGCATATTTTTATAATGGGGTAGGCATAACCTGTAAGAACAGTACGTGTCAGAACTGATCATGTAACGATAGGATATATAGAGAGGGAGAGAGACGATGTATATTTTAAGCCTTCAAGTGTTACAGCAAGATTTACAGTTGAGCTAAATAATCATATTAGATGACAATTTTCAGTGTTTTTTTATATGTAATTTTCCTGTTCAGATCATGTGAGCTGTGTGATATGGGAAAAGAAATGACACTTAAAGGGTTATGATTTTTAAATATTATGGGTGGGTTTTTTGTGCTTTAAAATATGGTATGACTTGATAGCACAAATAATTTCCTAAAGCATACAGCTGAGACAAAAGAGCAGAATCAGCTATTGTTGCTCAGAAATATTAAGGTGATGCCATTATTGGCAAAATTAAATCTCACAAAATGATGTACAAACTTTAAAATTTGCCACAGTTTGCCAGTTTTGCTTGTTTTAAGGAATGGAAGAGAAATAGAGGCAACTGGTGCCAGATCCTGAACAGGGCCTAGGCTGATTCTGCTGCCTCTGGTTGTCTCCATGATGGTGGTATAATACAGTAGAGCCCATAACATTATCTGGAAGACACAGTGGGTGAGCACTGATATGCATGAAGCCTTAGCAGAACTTTGAGACCTGAGGCCAATTTGTACTTGGCCCTGTAGTTCACAATAGAGGAACATCTGGGCACCTCCTGCCTTACTAAATATTACCCTGTCATCAACTAGTGGTGGTGCATTAAACCGTACACTGCACATAACCCAATCCTAATTTTTTCTGTCCCATTCCTTACTGTAGCATCCAGTGCTGTGACCATTTGCACCATCTCCCATGCAAAGGGTCATCTGAGGTACTGCGCAAGCATGCTGGCACCACAGATAACCCCAAATGCAACTGCATAAGTCCTTGTTGCTGTGGTGATGGCACACACACAGTTGCTCCAATCTCCAGATGCATGATGGCAGCTCCCTGCCAGCGATTGCACATGCACCTGGACACAGGTAAGTCTCTGAGCACATGGGGCATAGTGTATGGAATACTAGCATTCCCAAGTGTGGACACCAGTGCATGTTAGTCTGTCACAACTTTTCACATCCCGTGGACAAGAAGTGCAAAAGCAGCCATGAGCCAATTACTTCCAACTGAACCATGTCAGGAACTGCCAGGGACCATTTGTATCAATGGGACTTGTATCTAGGTTAGGCTTCCATCTCAGAAAAACAGGTCTCCACTATAATAAAACACCTCCCTTTCTAGGACCATTGACCCTAAATCTTCAACTTGTTTTTTTTCTGCCAAAAAGGTTGTTTTTAGCCTAATCCTGTCAGTCATCTACAGATGATAGTTATGCAGTTCATGCCTGACCAAGAGCAGCTTTGAGACTGGCATAATAATGTGGATGCCCAAATTGAATAGTTGATTGCATTAAGATAATCTGTTTACGAGACCTGAACAGCCTGAATATTAATAAACCTCCTTGTTTTGTCTCCCTCAACAACCCAGTTTCCTGCCTGTTCTGAGGGTAGGATGTGGGATATAAGAATGTCTTTGGCTCCAACAAAGTCCTCCTGGTCCTTGGCTAGCCTAGTGTCCACTCACTCACTGCCACATCTCCAGTTTACTCTGTGATCCACTATGTGTCCTTTGTACTCCAAAGGTCAGTGACACCCACCAAGGTTTCTAGCTTTTTCTGGTGTCCACTGAGATTTTTTCCTCTTTATCACAAGAACTGAACTTTGGTTCAACCTGGTAAGAAGCCCTTGGCCCAGGTTACACAAGTCTAAGACAGGACGGTCTATTCATTAATTTGATCTGAGATCTTACCAGTGCCAATCACACCTAGATCATTATAGGTCATCCTCATGCTGTCCCTGCCTTGGGCCACATCAATCACACCTTTCTCTGAGATCGACCTGAGCCTTCTCCATGGAACTCTTGGCTCTCCACCCCTTTTCCCACATCAAATCTATCTCCTTTTTGATTGAATGCTGTTCTGTCACTCAAAGGTGAAGGTATGTTTGTGGTTCTTTTTTAAGCCTGCTCCCCCACCTCCATATACCCCTTCCTTTTTAATGTGATTTTCTTCTCTGTGCAATTAATTTTTTTAAAAAAAAATAATGAATTTGTGTAAAAATGCTAGATAGAGGAATCATGAACATAAACTGAGGAGAAAAGGGGAGGTGCCTCACAAATTCCATTCATGCTGACTGGCTGAAGGAAAGACTGGACACACCCACCCACAGCACTGTTCAGCCTTCTTTAGCCCATCTCCCCAATTACGGTTAAGACAATCTAATGGGGGTAGGCTGGCATGGAAATGGGAAAAAATGAGTAACATGACCTGAAGGTGACCTATGGTCATCCCAAACTACTTGGGCAACAAGGGCTCTTGAGAAGGCCATTCCAGATGAGGGGGGTGGGGTGGGGAGCTTTATCACTGCCTTAATAATTATTTGCCTTCTTACCCAGAAAATTGGAATCAGGAGAGTCTCAGATGGTAGTCACTATGCTCAAATATATTTATAATAGCATTCCAGGAGGGATATCCTGAAAAGCTCTGTCACTTTTGTATGAATTCATATGAATTGTGAAGGTCTAAGGCCTCACACGTGAAGGCAAACACGTGAAGGCAAATTATCTGCTCTTTGGCTGAAGTTTCATTATATTCAGTGTCAGTGAAGTCGCCTCACTGGCCAGAGGCCTCCCCAGAGGGTGGCAGAGATCAGAAGATGAGGCCCCCAGGGAAAGTGCCCAGGCACTTGGGGCTTCCCTAGAAAGGCCTACCTTCCTTTCACGTAGAACCTTCAATGAACCTGAAGGAGTGAAATTGAAAACTCCCATATTCACATGTGCTGCTTTGTACAAATGCAGAGTATTTCTTCCATTTGCTTTGTGGACACTTGTGATCGAATGAGTGTTTTACTTTCCCCACTCCCACCAGGAAAGATTCTTCATTGTTGAAGTTGGCAGAAAGGAGGAAAAAGAAAACAGAAATAGTCCCATAGCTTTCCCCAATTTCTCTCCCTTCTTTTTTCTTCCAGGTTCAAAAGAATCTGCTGCTGCATTTTTAAGGACACCTGTCTGTAGTCTCTGAAGTACCAGTTATTGTGAATTGTTTTATTTTGGGGCTACATCTGTGCATGTTATAAGTTGAAGTGTTGAATTAGATATTCAGGGACCCTGCAAATAGATGTAGTTTAATTTTTTTTTCTCTGATTTAATTGCTGCTGAGATGGGAATGTAATTGGTAGCTAATTATGTAATAGTTGTTCATTTGCAGAATACCCATTTAAGAGAAATGGAAAGAATGTGAGACATATTTACTCATTCCTCATTATCAGTACTCTTGCTATCCAGATACCTCCACATGGTGAGAGCCAGTTTTGTGATTGCCTCTTGCCATCCTTGCCAAAAGACAGGGCAAAATTGAGGGAAAGAGTGAGCCCTTATCTGTCTTAGCACTTACTCCTGCAACAACACAGCACGTACTTTTGGGTATTTTGATGGCATGCACAATCACCGGCTACTGTGCATAGTGGCCACCTTTGTCCCTGTTTTAGATCCACATATGTGTGGTGGCCATTTTAAAAATGGCAGCTCCCAGGAGCAAGCATCTAGATAGGCAAGTCTGTATTGCTCTTCTGTGAAAACTCAAGTTGGGAGTTACTTTTCCTAGAATAGGGATATCATGGTATTTCTGCTTATATACTGGGACTATGTTGGATTTGCCAAGCGTATGTGTGGCAATCCCAGTACAACCCTGAGATAATTCCACATTTTAGGCTCTGTCTGGCTGCAGCCAAAGTATGTAGGCCTCCCTTCTGTATGTTGCATGGATTAAAAGAGGCCCTCCCTCCCCTAGTATGCTCCATCTGCACAGGATGGAGGGTAGGCCAGACCAGGGTGCCCGAAAATGGTGTTCTGATCCAGTCTACAGGTAGACTTCTTTTTGGAGATCTACTGGTGTATAGGGGGGAAGTTTGTTGACAGCATGTTTCTATGGTCTGTTATACCATGAGGTAAAACAAAATGGGACTCATTAGCCTTCAGAGTATTTGGAGGCACCCCACACAAATTCCAAAGCTGGCATGAGTTGCGAAGTCGGTGTGGAGGCTGGTGTTGAACACATCATCCCAATGTGGATAGCTCTGTTCCCCACCAGGAGCAATTCAGCCCATTCTGGTCCAGGATAGTAAGAGGGAGTGTGAAAATGGCCTAGAACAATAGAATAGCTCCAGGAGATTCTTAGGAGAGCAGGCCCTGAATTTTGGAAAACAGCTATATGAATTTGTCCTTTTAAGAAAGACTTTATGCATCTTTTCCACTGCTACTTCATATTTCTCCATACCTAATAAATATTATCACCAATTAGGACAATATCATTTCCCAGACACCACTCTTAGCATTTAGGCAGCTTTTCCCCTCTTGAAGCAGACTGAGCTTCAATCATCCTGGCTTTGCTTTCAGCAGTTTGCTGTATTTCTTTCACTACACTCACAGAATTCCTCTAACATTCTAATATTATTCATATCATCCTTTTTATTGCAGAGAAGGTGGTTTCTATTTTAGCGATGCCCGCTAGTGCTAATATATTTAGGGCTGTGTCAGTATTTCCATTATAACCCCCTATTTTTATGTGTTTATGGCTTAACTGTAAAATTTTACTCTAGGTTTAAAATTAGAAGAGAGGGCTTCAGCCTTAAAGGTTTTTTATTTTATTTTTAGCAAGGGTTCTTTTTAAAAAAGAATCTATATCCATTTGGTAATTTAAAAAAGAAATAATAATAATCACACCGAAATAGAAGTTCACTATACATACATATCATTTGTATACATGGTAGGTCTAAAAATATACGAATATCCAATACAAATGCATATGTATCCAATAGTATCCGATACGTATCCGATACATTATCAGTACATATCCAATACTTATCCCATAACATATCTGCTCTTCAAACATCAAATCTGCCCTGAATTCGCTCTCAATCCATGTTGAATGCACTCTGGATCCGTTGCAGATGTGACTGGTGCGGCCACTTTCCCACCTCCCCAGTTCACAAACATTCTGAAGCATTCATACGAATGTTCCAAAACATTCATATAAATACATAACATTCATATACGAATGTCCAGATTTGTACGACTTCATATGAATACCAAATGTTATGAATATTCGTGCACATCCCTCGATGGGACAGGACTGCTTGTAGAGGCAGGTCTATTGGGACCCCACTTCCACACCCCTGTTGACTTCAGAGCAGGGAAAGCAAAGACACTGCCTCAAGTGTACTAGCAATTAGTGTCCAGAATTAGACTTTTAAACAAGTGTGCAATTTGAGTTTACTTTTCTTGGCATGCATCTGTAGTTCAGTGGTAGAGGAAACTGCCTGGAAAGTAGGGTTTTGCCTGTTTGACCCTTAACCTTCCTAAAATTAGGCAATAGCAAAGCACTTCTTTGTCCAGAAAACTACAGAGAGATGCCCATGGAGGTGCCCATGCAGTCAACCAGGAGTCAGCCACAACTCAATGGAACAGAACATATATAGACAACTTTGAATTTATTTAAGGTACTTTGCTATAAATCATGGGTTCTCCTTTTATTAATGAACGTCTGCTGGGCAGCAGGATCCTGATAGATTAGTAGGAATACTAGTTTGCCGACACAAGCTATGGTTTACCAATGTGAAGGTGTTTCACTTGTTTCACTGCTGTCACCCTGATGACCTGTTCCATCAAATGAAGTAAAATGGCCCAAACCAAAGCACATCCTGCAATAACAATCAAGCTGGCAATTACTTGGACCTTCTATTTGTCTAGAAAAAAAAAAAAGGTTTCATCAGATGCCCTATGTCAGCAACTGCATAGGAGTGAATTCAAAGATCATAGCGTGGAACTCTAGAGTAAAAGGAAATAAGGGACAAAGCATCAGTAACAGAACTCTGTCCTAATCACAGATGAAGAAGAAGAAGAAGAAGAAGAAGAAGAAGAAGAAGAAGAAGAAGAAGAAGATACGCAATATATAGCTGTTGAATTTTGGCATTGTAATCACGCAAAAGTGAACCTTACTTTTATATCTCTTCCAAAAACACTGAATAGATGTGCCCATGAGGGTACCCATGCAGTAACCAGATGTTGATTACAACCCAATGGTACACACAACAACTTTCTTGGTTATTATTTATTTATTTATATTTTTATCTCGCCCTATACCTGGAGGTCTCCGGGCGGGTAACAACATCTAAGGCAGAGAACTACTCTGAATATTGTATAGAAACTATGCAAAACATTGTATTTGCCTAGGCAAAGAGATTTGTATTGCCCAAATATTGTTTACCTGTTTGAAAATCTGCTTTGGTCATGACTGCTAATTAGATCATGGTCTTTTTGTTGTTGTTGTTGTTGTTGTTAAAAAAAGTTCTTATATAAAAATGTGAATCAGGAGTGCTAAGCTTGTCCCTCAGGGTGTTGCTGGGCTTCAACATGACCAGTGGCCAGAAATGAAGGAAAATGCCTGAACCTCCGGAGGCCCATAGCCCAAGTAAATATAAATCAATTTATAACAGCCAGTTGACTGAAATACTGACCTTCTATACCTGAGGTCAGTATGCAGGCAGCTCTGCACAATATGTATTCTGGGATATGCAAAGAATAAGAATGAAAAAGACAGTCTTAAAACCCTTCAGGAAAATAGTATCTCAGTATTCTTCCTCCATGATTACTATTCCAACTTTGCTCCTCAATAGAATTCTGTCTGCAACAAAAACTAAATTTATGTCATGGATTTTGTGAGTGTTATATTGATTTTAACGTGTGTCTGCTTCTCCCTTGTTAGCCTTATAAATATTCCTAAATTAGGTTCTAATATTTGCCACATTTACTGGCATTCCTTTATCACAATCCGTCAGAGAGCTGCCTAGATTATTATTTGAGATGTTTTCCACTTTTAGATAATACTCGGAAAATATGCTATATAGCAAGCAACGGTATTTCTTCTTCAAGAGCAGACCAAGTACCATAGAAAGAATTTGGTGCATGTCAGATGCAATATATCATGTTTCGTTGTTTTAAAATGAATGCAACTTAACCTGCATCAAAGATATATAGCGAAGCTGAGTAAAGGTATTTACACAGTGCTCATTGGACTTTGAATCACCGGCAGTATCACAGAATGTCGGGTTACTGATACTAGAATGTGTCGACCACTTCTCTTACCCCATCAAACACCAATATAGTGAACAAGATTTGGCATCTATTTAATTCTTTCACCCTAACAGTCCCCTTATTTGAAGTAATTTTCTTTTTGTGCTGAAAGTGAAGCAGATCTGTTCAACTAGATCAAGTGTGTGTGTGTGTGTGTGTGCGTACACTTGCATGCGTATGTGTAAGGGAAATGGAAAGTCTAGAAGAGAAAGAGCTGATTGGTTGAAGCGAGGGAGGGGGAGTAGAACATCGGAGTCTGTTTTCCCCAAAAGCCAACTTACAAACATAGAAAGTTTTAAATGGGAAGAAAATACAAATCACAAACAGATTTAAAACTTATTCTCTGCCTCTTCATTGGTCTTTTGATTTCTTAATGAGTTCAAAATCACTTCCGTAACCATACTATTCTTCTGCTCCCAATTGTATTTAATGGTGCCAATGTGATTGTGCAAGCGTCATTCAGCCGACGCAGTTAGATCATCAGTGGAGCAGAGGAGGATGGGAATTTTTGCATTCCCTTGCATCTCCAGTTCCTAACCCACCAATCAGGTCCAAACTGGTGATGGGAATGGTATGAGCAGTGTCACAAGACTAAAGAACAAGGGGGTTGGGGAGAAAGGAAAATCAGTACTAATAGTTTTCCTTCTGCTCTGCTGACAGATACATTTAATGGATCAACTAGCTTCCCATTAAGGGAAGGATACTTTTAGATATATCTCTATAAATAGTAATACTCAGCAGCAAGTGTATAGCACACTTCAAGTGCTTAGAGTGCTCATGTAATCACTAGCAATTTTGATCACAGCCCTGTAAGTCACGTCATTGTAGAGGGAATTCTGAACCACATGAACTGATTTATATTGGACCTGATTAGACTGTGATTCAAAATGTAGGCTTTTACACTGTAAACTGCTTGGTAAAAGAGACTTTTCATGCCAGATTGTGACTTTTAAATAAACTCTGTAATTTCCCTGATGAAGACCTAGTTGTGGCTAAAAATGCATCAGTGTTAGTGTTACCTTGTGTAATAAATCTTCCCCTATGAATTCGATTTTTGACCTCCATTTTGGTTGAAACTGACTCTTGCATTTTTATTTTGCATAAGAGAATTGAGCCATAGCAGCTTGCCTAAGGCTTCCTTAAGGGATCTTATGAAGTTCATGCCTAAGAAATGACCTTTGACCCATGCATTTTCTCTCTTGTGGCTGCAACATCCCTGTATTATTTTAGGCAAAAGTGTACATGGGTTGAAAATCTTTATATTAGTTTTAGAATGGTATTTACTATTTTGTGAGTATTATTCTGATATAACAAAACAAAACAAAAAAACCACCCACATATGATAGGGGAAAAACCCACTGATTAATTGATTCTAAGTTAATGTCTCATAGTTACACTGAAGGTGGTTTTTGATTTAGATTTTTGTCACTCTCCACAGTGGGAGGGACAATGACAGATGGAGGTACATGATGGAGAAGGCAAATGGTGGGTGGTGGTGGAGGAAATCGGTGTGTCTGTTGTCGTCTCTCTCCTACCATGGAGAGCGACACCTCCGCCCCTTCCCTGCTTCCCTAATGCAGTCAAGGAACCCTTGGTGCTGGTCAAAAACATCCAGGTTAAAACCCAGACGTTTTTGACAGCTCAGAACGAGACCTAATGGTCTAACTGCTTTCCTGATTGGATTCTTACTTCTGATATACTTATAGAAGTTCTTGTTATTTCTTTTGAAGTTTCAGCAATGTGCTCCTCAAAATCTTTCTTAGCTTTCCGGATCATCACCTCACATTTGTGTTGCCAATGTCTATGTTTCCTCTTGTTCTCCTCATTAGGACAAGCCTTCCATTTTCTAAATAATGACTTCCTGTACTGCACTTGTGAGCCACATTGGTTTCTTCATGGACTTGGAAGTTTACTCTCACATCCCTATTGGGGGGTTCCGAAATGGTACATCTAGACCTCATGGAGCTATTTCCTCACCAGAAATGGCTCCACATGTCCCAGAACTCCTCACAAGCTGGATAGGAGTAGAGCATGTTAACGTGCTTCACAACTATACTAGTGCTGGACCCGGTAAGGCTCTGGACACATGTGTTCCTGTTTGGAAAATGTGCAGGAGGGTTACATCCTTGCCAGTGCATTGCTGCTGATGTGGCACATTACCTGGTTGCTCCAGTGCCAGCCCAGTGACCTGGGCTACTCATAGCTCTCTTTATGAACTCTTACAGCCCCACCTATCTCACAAGGTATCTTTTGGGGGGAGAAGAATGGAAGATTTGTTAGCTGCTTAAATGGTGAGAAAAGCAGGATATAAAAGCCAACTCTCCTTCTCCTTCTAAAAAGCACTATTGCTGGAAAACCCGTGATAAATACTGGGTTTCCCAGCTATAGTTTTAGCACTTTATTTGGGGGGGGGGATGCAGGGCTGTGGTGGGATTGCCACAGATATATAAGGCAACCCAATCATACCATGGTGCTGTATTTCTCCCATCTGGATGGGCCTTACCTCAATAATTTGTGGGCCAAGGTTAGGAAAAGACTGTGCTTCATTCCTTAGCCTAACCATACAGTCCAGAACTTTGAAAGGTCACTTCCTACATGGGAATCTCAGTGTAAAATGGAACATGTTTTAAATGAGTTCAAAACACACATAATTGGTAGATACTTCCGTAACCACTTTTACCTCATTTCTGAAGTTGTGACTTTCTCCTATCGGCATGCTTTTGCTTCTCGGAAAAATCCCCCATTCTAAAATAATTTATATCTCTACAATTCCTCATAGGTCTATATAATTCCTCATTAGCCTGAAAACAGATTTCCCAGTTCAATAGTTATCTATCTAGATAATTGTTAATATAAAAAGAGAGGAGGTATAGAGGGCTAAAGTGACTGTGTCAATGACATTGTGAAAAACAGTGATGCAATATATAGGTAAAACAATAAATGAAAAAGACTACTTTTTCCCCTTCAGCTCCCTGGGGAGTCAGTATAAGTAGCAAGTCATTTCTAGAGTACAGAAGTGACATAAAACCATTATAGAAGCTAAAAAAAATTATGTCAATTGCCTTTCTTCTTCACAAATAGCAGTTTTACAAGTTCAGCTAGGCACACAATATTGCATGTATTTTTCATGTGGCTGGAACGCCAATACCAATACTATCTGTTGGTGTCTTCTAGCAATAAGAAGAGCCAAATGTACTTTCAATGAAGATTAGTGGAAATTCAGTTGGGGGCAGGGGGGATACTACAAATCTGGCAGAAAAAGTTCCAAATCTATCTATATCTATCTATATCTATCTATCTATCTATCTATCTATCTATCTATCTATCTATCTATCTATCTATCTATCTATCTATCTATCTATCTATCTATTGCACAAACACACACACACAGAGAGAGAGAGAGAGAGAGAGAGTGTATATGAAGACATTTAGTTGAAAAGGTATTATTTTACCAAACTCTGTTCAAGTGCAATTCAGGCACCTTACTTCTTTTTATTCTAAAAGAAAAAGATACAGAAGTCATCCAGACACAGAACTTTTCCAGAACAGAAATCCATAAAAAGAGAATCATTGTACTTATGAGGAAAATGTGCACTGCCATATCAAATAAGTGATTAAATGTTTTGAACATTTTGGGATTTGGAGCTGATTATTATGATGGTGTTGTTGTTGTTGTTGTTTTTAATATGGAGTATAATGTTACTGAAAGAATAGATGATTTTCCCCTTCCTTCTTCTGCTTTATGGCTCACAACAAAACTGGCACCACTTGTTCTAAACACACAGCATTCCTTGTTCCCAATGGTTTAAGCTGCTGCTGCAGTTGTTTCTCCAAGCTATACACAAGTACTGGCAGAGCAATTTGGTGGGAACATCTGGCTTTGTCCTGCTGTACCAATTTTCTCTACTATCTTGTAGAAGACTCAGATCAACAGATGGACACTTACATGTCTCGTATCCCTATAGAACTTCTTACATGGTGATTGACATTCCATTAAAAGTTGAGCTTAAACATAAGGGTGAATTTCATGGATGAATTTATGTCCGGGGCCTTATAACCGAGATTTCCTACACTGTGCAAAAATCTGCTCTGCTAAGAGAACATGTTTTGATGCTCTGTTCCTTGTCCTCTTCCTCTTTCGTCAGGTTCATTTTCTGCACAAGCAATCTACCCAAAGTCATTTTCTATCAGCTTTAAGTGTACTGTTTAAAAATTCAGTATTATTATTCTGTATTCTTTGGCTGGTGAGTACCTTGTGCAGTTACCTATTATACAACATAGTGTTGTATTCTCAGAAAGAACAGGTTAACAAGACCAATTATGAACTTTTCTAACTGTAGCTTCCTATAAGTAGCAATAGCAGTAAATTTGTATTCTGGATACAATTGTTTAGGTAATTGTAATTTTCCCTACTGAGTAAACATGAAATCATACTCTCGAGGGATATATGAGGGATAAAACTTTAAATACTGAAGCAGGATCCAGATGACATGCTAATAGAAATAGCACACATTCTACACCAAAACCTCTGATTATCCTAGGTCTTTGGGAAGGACTCAACTGTCAGAATAACAAACCAACCAAAAACATGTATCACGGTGGCCTTGAAATAATATGAACAGCAACAAAACACTCTGTGGCACATAATAACCAGTGCATGCTGTGCTAGAAAAAACCAGGAACTTCTTACATTATCTATAGTTTTGTTTCTCTGGCTATTGCCTCTTTGGTCCCAGCACAAGCCAAAGCTATTCAGCTACAGGATCCGCTGCTGGGAAAGTTCCAGAAGTTTTCTAACAACATGATTCCCAGCAGTTCAAACAGCAGCCGGTTATTTATTTATTTATTTATTTGTATTTCTATCCCGCCCTATACCCGAAAGTCTCAGGGCAGGTTACAATATTGTATTAATCTTAGACAGGTCCCTGCCCTCAGGCTTACAATCTAAAGAGACAAGATACAAAAGGAAAATGGTGTGGGAGGGAACAGGGGTGCTCTGGCAGTTATGTGCTACTACTAAGCCCTTTTGTTTGCAGGTCTCATTCAACTACATTTTCCACCAACCAACATGACAGCCAGTAAGTGTCTATGCTGCTTTAATGGCTACTGAAGCCTCGGTCGTTAGGATGGTGACTGTTAGGAGGCAAGTTCAGCAACATCTTCCAAAGCAATATTTAGTGCAGAGAAAGTCAGGCAGGGCTATATTGCCCTTGTAATTTACAGCAGCATCATCAACTTGCTTCTGGACTTCAAATGCTGCCATTAGAGATGTGTACTTTTTTTGTATTTGATTCATATCAAATTGAGTGCAATAAAATTTGTATTCATTTGAACAGATCCCCTTCGAATGTGGTAGAATTTGTATTCGATACAAATGTTCAATTCCATAGAAATCCCATACGAATGCATATGAATAGCATAAAGATCCCATACAAATCCCATATGCCAATACCACATGAATTCCATATGAAGGTTCATACGAATGTATCAAAACATTCAATTTGAATTAGAATGACAGTCTTCAAATGTGCCAACATTTGATTTGAATTTGAATGTCCAAATTTGGTTGAATTTTGAATGTTATGAATATTCATGCACATCCCTAGCTGTCACTGTTGTGGTGCATCTGCGTGGAATCCATCCCTCTAAAGTGGTTTATGCTATAATGAAAATGCTGGGCTGTGGGAAGCTTGTTCTTCCTTCTAAACATGTATCAAGCTGGGTTGGGGTTTGAATCTATTTGAATCAAACAGGAGGTACTCAAAAGGTCAGAGTTTGAATGGAAAAACCTGACTGTTGAAAAACAGAGTTCAAATTTGAGCCAAACAAAGGGGTGTTCAAATGAATTTAGTGAACACAACCTGCTCAATCCAAAGTTTGAAGGTGTTCCTAAGGTTCTCATTTGATTTTGAACACCTTGCCTATTCAAAGAGAAAAACCCAATTTTGAACTGAACAAAAAGGGTTCTTGATTCAATTCAACCAACTTAAGCTGTCACACCTCTAAATTCCTTTTCACTTCCCACCTCGAAAAGAAGACTTCCTTGGGACTGGGACTTCTGTCTTAGCAGATTCACAAACTTATTTTCAAGAGTAGCAGAAAACTTAAAGTTCCTCAGATTTCTTATTTTGATTCTTATTTTTTAAATATTCCTGCCTTCAGAGAGGTTTTATAGGAGACAGACAAGATGACAGAAACAGCGCAACAGTGATGCCTAGACCAGTAGAGGAATCACATCTTAACAGATATTGGTCCCCAATGAGTGTTGGTGAAGCATAGGCATATCTATTGTTTGAGATTGGAAATACATTTTTGGTACTGCAATAGAGGCAAGAGTAGCATCTGGTGTATTAAATACGTCCATCATTCATTTGTCCCTCTAAATATACTGTTTATATGCTAAAAAGTAGAGATGTGAAGTTGCTGAGACGTGTCAGCCAATGAATATATCTTCAAGCTGTCTTTGCCCCCTTTCCCTTAAGGTGACTTATGATCTCACAAGCAATTCTCCAACACTCCAGTTCTTTCTTGGCCTCTTTGGATGTATTTACACTTTAGAATGCCTAGAAATGAATTAATGCTAACTATTTTTTCAGGTTTAAGATTAGATTAAATGTTTGGTGTAGGGAAACAAGTTTTGAACATGCTTTATATGGAAATTAGAATAAATCCGTAACTGCTTTTTCACCTAGAGGGTATGCATATTTATCACAAGAAAGAGTATACTTTCACTATACCTCTACCAAGCAGTTAGATTCATTTGCAGAATGAAAAAAGTCCATATGTTAAAAACAAAGGCAACTAATGAGCTGTAATTTTAGAGTATAAGGAGCATTTTATGTATTATTTCCTTGCAGATGATTTTTCCTATATGCATAATCAATCAGCAAGGCTTATTCACGTATTTTAAGAGCCTCATAAATTGAATAAGGTATGGATTAGCCATTAAGTTTATTAAAGAAAACTTTAATAGAGATATTGAACAACATCTGCTTTTTAATACCTGCATACTTGTATTTCCTGCAGTGGATTAAAAAGTGATATAACCATAGGGCAAAGATTTCTATCTATCTGTGTTATAGATGTGGACCCTCAGAATATGTTGAAGAAAGTTTCAGAAACTGGTGGCATCTCGATAACTCCCAGCCAGTGTGAACAAAAAAAAGAAATAATGTGATATAACATCTGGAAGCAAAGTGACTTGCATAGTGCAACAAAGGTCTTAGAGAATGTTTCTTGACCCTTTGCAGGCCAAAATGTAGTCAGAGAAATAAAAAGTGTAGCCCTCATAGTCTTGTCACTTCCTGACATGCAAGGTGGCTGGACGAAAAGGAAGGCATTGTTCTACAACTGTAATAATTACCTAGGACTATGGCTCTTCAAATATATAGTCCATGGAAAATGGAACTCACCATGGAAACAGAAATTCCTGAGATCTATATCCCAGTGAGAATTCACTGAAATCAATATACCAATTGTGTTACAGTCTACACTTTATAGGGAAAAAATGGTTTTAAGAATATACCTTCTAAATGCTGGAAAAGATATGGCAATATGGAGCATGCAGACACATTTAGTAGGACTATACAAATATTTAACTGTTTTGGAGGACAGTATTTAGGAAGATCTACATTTCACCAGTACAAGATACCTCTGAACTAGGTCTTTTATCATAGTGAATAGAAACAAAGAAGGGTAAGACTTGACTTGTGTTGATGGAAGCAAAGAAGAAGTAAAATCCTTGGGGAAGAAGAAAAACATTCTGTCACAAGATTTTTGTTATACCAAAGTAATAGATATAGAGCTCATGGACCAAAGTATAGAGAAAGTCAATATTTTAAAAGATTTGAAGAATATGGCATCATTCAATTCAACTTGGGATGATTTCATTTGTTTTTTGAAAATAAAAATTGAGTCCATAGAGGCAGGGTCTGTGTAATGACTGTGCCTGAAACTGAACCTTGTTGAGGAAAGTGCTATGAATGTAGCTCTCTTTGTAATCTGCATCGGAAAGATCATTAGTGCAGCATGTTGTTCACATACCTGTCCCCATGCAAACATCACATGTTTCTGACCAGAGGTGTGTGTGTTTTTCCCAGGCTCAGGAAAGGGGTCCCAAATGGGCTATTTTCAGTATGCAGGGGGAAAAAAAGAGCTGTGCAGTGTGGCCCAGAGAAAATGGTTCAGGAAGTCTGCATGGATAGTGGTAATGGTGACATAGAGAGAAAAAAAAAAGCAGAAGTGAGTGCTATCTTTGGGTGGTTCTGCACTGGACCTCCAAAATACGGAACTATTAGATCCGTATTTTGGAAATCCGTGTTAAGTAGATCTGTATCTAGTAGATATGGATCTACTACCACCCCTTCCGTCCACACACGTGACAGAAAAACAGAATTAGATCCAGATTTGAGGTGGGTGCAGTGCGGAAGCACAGCACCCACCTCAGTCTGTGCCCCAAAGGCCCTTCCCCCGACCCTTCATGATTGGCTCCTCCAGAGCAAGCATGGCGAGCTGGGGGCCTCCTATCTCAGGGCTTCCCCTCACCCCAGAACCCACAGAATTGTGGCTTCTGGAGCCAGGGGGGCTTCACCTACAGCCACCCATCCCACCCTGGGGAGAGCACACGCAATCCCCTCCTTACCTTTAGGCAACCAGGCCGATTCTGGCTGCCAGGACCCAGTGTGCTTTGTGTGTGCGTGCAGCGTGCCTCCCGATTGGTCAGGGCCATGTCTGGCTTCAGAAGGCCCTCTGCGCATGCCAGGGCTGCTGCCTTCCTATTGGTGAGGGCCACGCACCTGTGCAGAAGGCCTCCTGAATCAAGGCACACCGGGTCCTGGCAGCCAGAATCGGCATGACTGCCTAGAGGTAAGGAGGGGATCACGCTCGGTCGCCCCCAGGGTGGGTAGAGGGGGTGTAGGTGATCCACAGCATCTGGGGCAAGGGGCAGCCTCAAGATAGGAGGCCCCCAGCTCGCCATACTTGCTCCAGAGGAGCCAATCATGGGGGGGGGGGAAAGGCCCACTTAGGGACACTTTTGCAGTGCGGACACATCCAAAATGGATGTGTCTTAACTGCGGAAGTACACATTAAGTACCCATTAAGACTACCATTAAGACTAGTCTTCTGTTAATATGGTTTAAGGGCCACTTAACACACATTAGAGACACATCACACAAGAGCCAATGTGGACCCAAGTGTCTCTAATGTATGTTGTGTGCAGACGGGGGTTTAGAAATCCATCCTTAATGGGCACTTAATGTGTGTTGCGTCCAGTGCGGAACCACCCATAATGTTTTCTGATGCTTTATATTGGCAGAAGTCTAAGGGCCTTTCTGCACTTAACCAATTGGTCAAGGCACCCACACCAAAATCTTCCCTATACATCAGTTCTGTGAGTAATTAGTAAGAAGAATTCTTTTATTGTATTGCACAAGTCAGATTGGATGAGTGAATGGCCAAACTATTTACAAATATGTCTTTGAAACTATCATATTTGGATTCAGGATTTATTTACACTAAGCAAAATAATATTGGGTAATGAACACATCTAATTTTACTATATATACAAATTGTTCTTCAATCATTTTCTTTTTTTGAGGGAAAAAAAGGGAGGGGGTAATTGTGCTAGGTCATGTTTTATTCAGAATACTTAACTACTTGTCCACAAATGCCTTACAAATGAACCTAAAGATCTAAAATATTTTATTGCAAACTAGAGTGATGAGTTCGTAAAATTTACTTTGAAAATAATTTCCTGTTTTCTTCAGAGTCCAACAGTTTCTCACAAACCAGTACTCACTGAAGTTAATAAAGTTTATGGCAATGCTTTCCTTTACAAGGACTGCTCCAAGCTACCATCTATAGTAATTTATCCTTAATGGTGCACTTATTCTCACTTAGGTCCGAAATAATTCAATCTAATAAGCATTTCGTAGGATTAATGTAAGTGTTCTGTAACTTCCCCCCTTTTTTTTCTTAAGGAAATAAACAGCACAATGCAGCAAGCATAGTTCTACTGCAAGAATGGATAAAGAGATATGTTTAGAAGAGTATTGTCCATTCAAGCATGACCTATGAATAATAATAGGGCAGGTGTGGGTATCATTTGCTGAATATGACAACTTATCTCTATCACAAAGACATTTTCCTACTCCAGCCACAAGCTTGGCTTCATTATTAAGTAAGGATTCAAAAACTTGCTCAAAGTATCTTGGATAATAGATGTATCCTAATCTTCTTTGTTCAGAAAGTTCTTTCTTATTCCCCAAGAATTTATTTCTGAATTTTATCATGTCATTTTTTTTTAAAGCTATTGTTTCCTATAAGACGCATCTGGGAAACCTGTTGTTAGGGCACTCCTTTGACATTCTGTGGCTGCATTCAGATATCAGTTACTTATTCAGCTATATTTGGATATTCCATAATAAAGCAATCCTGGGAGTGCTTTATTCTGGAATACTCGTCCTTTATTCCAGAATATCCAATATAGTGGAATAAGTAACTGATGACTAGATGCAGCTTGTGTGTCTATGGGCACCCCAACTGCTGAATTGGAATGGAACTAGAGTTTTCTAGTAATCACCAAATTGGGGAGCTGAAAGCCAGGGAAGCTAGGGAAGGAGAAAACTTCATAATAAATTTCATAATATTGAACATTAAAATTGCAGGAGTCAAATGACCAGTACATAACAGAATTAAACAGGGTAATTAATTTGGCACATTCAGTGAGACGAATCAATCAATCCATAATGTGAGGAGAAAATATGTGCTTGAAATTGTACTTTTAATTTCTGTCCATAGTATGGATAATGTGTGGGAAGGGGAAAGGTCACACACCTATACTACAACACTGAATAATCAATTCATAGTCAATAAAGAGCAATAACAGTATGAAAAGAGGAATCTTGTGAAAATGAGAAGGCTGTGACAGGTATGATATAAGCTACTTTGTGAAAAGACCATTTGTGAGGTGCCTACAGAAGACATATCTCTTCAACCCAGACACTGCTTGAATGAATTGATGTTTTCCTGACTCACTCAGCTTTTAATATGTTTTTAATTAATTCCACAGTTTTTACCCTTTTAAAAAAATACATTGGAAATACATTAAAAGGCCCTATTTAATGAGCAAGATGCGGTTGAATTTAAATGTTCACATTGAACTGTACTGAACGACTGGGCAATCCTGGTTTGGTTCAAATCAAACAAGGGCAGGTTCAATACACATAAAACTGATTTGAAGCAAACAGTTCAATTCAAACTGTTCAAGTTCCAACCAGATTTGTAGCTCTCCAATAAAATAACATGAAAAGGCTGTGCTATGAAACTACCCTGTTTAATTCTAGCCAGGTCCCTTCCGCACCTGACCTTATTCTGGAAAATATCTTGGAACAGGGGTGTGTTGTTTGCATGGTAATGCAGACAATGGCAGGCCTTACCAGCAAATGCACCTGCCATAATTGGCATTTGCACGTGAACAGCAGGTCCTTATGCTGGGATATATTCCAGAATGACGCCAAGTGTGGAAAGACCCTAAGTCCATCACCATGAGGCACATACTTTCTGAAATTCTGTAGACCTTTCCAAATCAATCACTACTGCTTAATTTTTGTTACGGTTTTGTTTTCTTCGTTGCTCTACCTTAGCACTCACAAACATATGTTGAACAAGAAGGAAATATGGGCTGATTCAATGAAAACATTTATTAATCTAACTGAGATTAATCACTATGTTTTTGCTTGAACAATATATCACTAGGAATAAATTCCGCCTCTCTTATCAGCACAGCTCACAAGTATAACCTTACTCTATTTACATTTATGGATGTATTCCTCTGATTGTATCATTATAGCAAAAATGGAGAGTCGTATTTTCAAAGTACTGAAAAATGAAGGCTAGAATATTTTATTTCTCTCTGTATGTCAATGTAATAACAGAAGGTTTTGAAAACTGTATGTGGCTGCGCTCAAATGTAGAGAAAAAAGCTACAAAAAAGCACATTCAAGAAGATTGTATGTGGGACATGTTCTGATCCCACCTCTAATCCACCCTTTCAAGCCTAGAATGTTCATGAGAGGACTGGCATGTGAATAATTTCATCTGCAAATCATCTCTAGGCCTTCCCCAGGACACCTCAGAAGTAGTTTGCTCTTTTGGTGCATTCTTGCCTGTGGGCAATTTTCCCCACTGCAGGGTTAAGAGACCAATTTCTTTGTTCTGCTCCCAGAAACATAAGAACATAAGAGCATAAGAGAAGCCCTGCTGGATCAGGCTACAGCCCATCTTGTCCAGCATCCCATCACACACAGTGGTCCACCAAATGCTTGTGGGCATCTCAAGCATAGACAAGGACAAACCTTTTCCTGCTCTCAAATCCCAGCAAATGGCCTTAGAAGTGTCCTGCTTCCCCACCCCACCCCCAGCCTGAAAGATGTAGCCAGGCATTCACTTTAGTAGCCATTGATACATCTGTCATCCATAACTTTGTCCAATGCTACCTTAAAGCTATCTAGACTGGTAGCTCTTTCAGCATCAAATTCTATAAACCTATGACCCTCTGGGTGAAGAAATACTCCCCCTTGTTGGATCTGACTCTCCTACCCATCAGCTTCATAGAGTGCCCCCTGGTTCTAGGGTTGTGTGATAGAGAAAATAAATTTTCTCTATCCACCTTTTCTATACCATGCATAATTTTATATACATCAATCAAGTCCTCTCTTAAATGTCATCTCTCCAGACTGAAGAGGCCTAGATGTTGCAGCCTGGTTTCATAAGGGAAGTGTTCCAGCCCCTTAATCATTCTGGTTGCCCTTTTCTGCACCTTCTCTAGTTCCACAATATCCTTTTTGAGGTGTGGTGACCAGAATTGTACACAATATTCCAAATGTGGCCTCACCATAGATTTATAAGGAGGCAAAATGACACTTGCTGACTTGTTTTCTATTCCCTTCCTAACTATTCCCAGCATTGAATTAGCTTTTTTTGCTGCTGCTGCACACTGGGTTGACACCTTCATTGAACTGTCCACCAGAACCCCGAGATCTCTTTCCTGGTGTGTTGCAGAAAGCTCAGACCCCATCAGTTTATAGACATAATTTGGATTCTTGGCCTCAATGTGCATTACTTTGCACTTGTTGAGATTAGAGCACATTTACCACTTGGTTGCCTGTTTACCCACTGTGAAGAGATCCCTCTGGATCAACATAATGAAACTTAATTGTTCCTGAAAACACTGAGGGAGTTTCTGTATGACAAGGACCTGGAAGCCCTCTGGAATCAGGTGTCTAGGGGGCTTTCTGCACTTTGCTTCCCATCCATAGGATGGGTTTTTTGTCCCCAGAGCAATGCTATGAACTGGCATGTAGTGAAATCTCTGGCTCTAGGAAACACAGCCTGAACATAAGACTTGTCCACAACTTCTTAGATTTTTAAAGGCTTTACTGGTTACAAACACACATAACCTGAAATAATTTCTTTTCTCTCAACAGTCTTGGTTAAATACCTTGTTCTCTCTCCTTTGTGAGTTTTATCTTTCTTCTTCTGTGCTTTATCTTTCTTTTGTGGACTTTGTCTTTTGTCAAAGGAAAATGCTCTGACTTGGTTGCAAACTCACTACATACAAAAACTGAAACTAACTGGAGAGGCAGTATAAGACCCTAGAATTTCCCACAATCCTTTTCTTTCTTAAAGCTATAAACACCTATTTCCCCTTCTAAACTAATACATAGAAAAGCCTATAATATCTTTAACTAAATGTATGTCTCAGAGCATCATGATGCTCTGGAGGCATGACAATGGGGAAAGTGCATCCCCATTAGCATGCACTAGCATGCGCACTTGTGAACATGAGGGCACACCAAACCAACCCTCCATGCTCCCGGACACTCACTGGGTATGCAGTTGCATTTGGGGGTCACTTGATATGCCCGTGCTTGCATAGTATGCCAGCTGACCCCCAGCACCCAGAAGAGGCGCAGATGGTCCTGCAGCTGACTGGCAAAGGTCAGCTTTAGGATGTACATGGTGCAAGATTCTGTGCACCTCCACTAGTAGACACTCACATAACTTCTAGAAGGCTGGAGCTTTCAGAGTTGAAACTGCCTCCAGCAAGTGCAGATGCCTTACCAGAAGTTAACTGAGCATGTGCTAAGAAACCAAGTGCAAATTGGCCTCAGATCTCTTGATATGGAACCCATAGACCACAATGGCCTGTGGGCGATGAAATGAATGGGTCAGCAATTAGAGCACAAATAATGCAATATCCCAGAAAATATCAAATATCAACCAAACACCAGCAAGGATGTATTATTATGCGTATCAAATTGCATTGGGGACAGCAAAGACGTCTTGGTAAGAAGACTTATCTTAACCCACAAGTAGGGATGTATATGAATATTCATAACATTTGAGATTCATACAAATTTGGCTGAACTTGGACATTTGAATTCAAATAGAATGTTGGCACATTTGAAGATTGATGTTCAAATCGAATCAAATGTTTTGATGCATTTGTATGGAGCTTTATATGAAGCTTTGTATGGGATTCGTATGCATTCATATGGGTTTCGTATGCTATCCATATGCGCTCTTATGGGATTTGCATGTGAACATTCATATTGAATACGAATCCTACCAAATTTGAAGGGCATCTATTCAAACAAATATGGATTTTCCTGCATTCGATTCAATACGAATCAAATACCAAAAAAAAAGAAAAAAATTCATGCACGTCCCTATCCAGAAGTATTAAAAACTAGGGGCTTTTTCACACTTAGGTGATCAGGATGGCTACACACACTGTGGGATGCTCTGCAAGAACAGTGCATACGCTGGCCATGATCCATGCACTTAACTACAATGGGAAATATTCCATTTCTGGCTAAGGTGCTTGTAAGCATGCTTGGATGAAGTGAAATATCTCAAACTTTTTCGATCTGGTTTCACAGTATGCGGAGTACTCTCTCTCTCTCTCTCACCACAATACCTGATGGCTGACCTGTCCTTTACATTTTTGGTAGAGGATATCATAGCTGGGGGAGGGTGAAAGTTCTCTAAATTGCATTTCTCCAATTAGTATTCAATACTGAAGGAATCAACCCTGACTGTTCATTGAAAAGAATGAAGCCAAAGCTCAAATATTTTAGCTACATAATTTGAAGAAGGTACTCATTGAACAAGACCCTGACTGTGGGAAATATTAAAGGCAAAAGGAACGGCAGAGGATCGGATGGATAAATAGAGGATCGGATGGATAAATGAAATGAGACATGAGTTTGCATGAGCATGGGCAAACTTCAGGAGGGAGTAGTAGACAGAAGGGCCTGATGTGCTATGGTCCATGGGGTCATGAAGAGTTAGAATCAAACACCTCTCAGCAATCCATTAATTTATATGCCTATATTACTGCTGTATATATTTTTCACAATAATAACATACAACAAACAGTAAATTCAAGCTGTTTTAGAAGCTCCAGCTCACAGACTTGTCTTTGGTGTCTTTGATGTATGATGAGAAGCTCATCAGCTTGTTATTGCTCCTTTATTCTTATTAGGAAAGAAAGGCCTTCCAGGGTCTTTTGGTGGCAGATGGGGAAGGAAGGGAGATGTTTATTATCTTCATTTTGCGCACGGACATCAATAAGCAGTCCGCTTCTGATATAAGCTAATTTCATTCTCTGTTTGCCACACATCTTTTTATTTTTCTTCTTATGCTATAAAACTCATGAGGCAACCTAGTGTATTTTCTCAGATACAGCTGACTTCTGAAAGCAGGTAGTCCGCTAAAAAAACAAACAAATTAAACCTGCATATTTTGGAAGAGGGCCACTGACATCAGCTGAATTACATTTGAGGAATAATACTGAGAATCATAGCTTTCTTCTTTTTAGAGTGGCACATAATTATTGCACCAGCTTTGGATAAAAACACTGAAATATTTGCTTGGTGCTTTGAAAAGATATTACAACTGCAGACAGGAATAATGAAATGAGACACAGAAGTATGAGATAACAAGAACAACAGTACTTATACGGCAAATATATATGGCACAACAGTAACCCAAGGCCTGAAACAGAACAGGTAATTTTGAATAATTTTTTTCATTTCTAGTTGCTATGCATGATTCAGATATTCTGTGTGTGGCTAACAGCAGCTTTTTACATAGTGCTTTCCCTGAAGCCACGCTGCCGCCAAGGTTGATCTATCATCACGTGACTGATCAGAATCACATTGGCTGTGAAGCTTTCCTCATGTTTGGAAGCATTCTCTGGGAGGACTGCATTTACTGTGAGAGCTACAGGTGAATATTTAAATAAATAAAAATCACTACACTAAAAAAATAGAATGCAGATGTAAAAATACATATAAAATAGGAAGGCATTAGGATTATAGTTTAAAGAGAGATGACAGGACTTCTATAAATTTAAAGACTTTTAAGAGCAAGAATTGTGTTGCTGGTAATGCCTAATTAAATTTCCTCTTTTTAAAACTAGTAATGGTAAAGGAGTCCTATCCTGTTTTTCTTAGGTAACTCAAGTATATGGAAGGGAATATCTAATAACAAAATATTATTGTGAAGGGAAGCTAGTCAATGTCCAGGGAGTCATTCGAAACGGCGCCTCCCATGTCACTACACTTTAAATACTAGATTTTGGGATTAGGCCTTCTAAGCTTATTAAATTCATAACAACACTAATAAAAAGTGCCTGAATTGGGGAGAGAGGTGATTCTTGTTCCACTGGAACAGTGTGCTTTTTTTTTGGTGGGGAGCTATTGCTTTATCATTCTCCCTGACCTGACCCCCTAAAACTCATTCATTTCTCCCCTGATTTCTTCTTTCCCTATGCTAGCTGTTCATCATCCAGCCCGACTGTAAACCTTCAGATCTTGTCCTGTGAGTCTTCCAGGCTATCAGCCTATGATGCCTCTCATTCTCCTGGAAAACATCAAACCTTGGTCTAAATTCCTCCCCAATCTGGCACACAAGTACATAGTCATACTTCCCACTGATGTTGCTCCTTCCTTTTTATCATTTTCCTTGCTAGGTTTAGTCTTTGTCAGATTTCTTGGACATTCCCAACTCCTGTATCCCTTTTATTGTTCCCTATGAGTGAACTGCCTAGTGCTTCAACCTAGAATAAAGTTAAAAGTTTGTGCATGCCTCTGTTCAGCATCCATGTCTCATAGGCAGGTAGGTCTACAGTTCCTATTAACTTTGAATGTTGTGACTGGCATTGACAGGAATTTTAGAACATTAGAAACATTAGTAAAACATTAGAAAATACACACATATTGTACTATATTTCTCAGCTGAGGTACTGATCTTAGATGCAGCAAAGAATAGGAACAATTAAATTCAATGGAATCCAATTCAATTTAAGATGTTATACTGAATTCATTCAGATATTATAGGTAAGTGCGTGTCTCATCAAAACGTAATTTCATCTCTATTTAGAATTAAGACAGCACAATGATATAGTATCATACTATGATCATTTCTTTCCTCAAATGTTATCAATGTATTGGGAAGAGCTGCAATTATGTGGTTACCCAGAAAGCAGAGGGGTGCTGGATCAGTTCCCAGTTTCTTCCCAGAAGTAGGCAATGACAAACCACTTCTGTATCTGCCATGGAAACTGCATAGAGATGCCCATGGAGGTGCCCATTCAGTAAACTATGGCTGTTTTTCCACCGCACTCCTTTAATCCAGATCTAAGAAGATCCCGATCTAAAGAATGGGTACATTCCTTAATCTGGATCTAGTAGATATTAAGGGAAGTACCCAATGTGTTTCCATGGGTGGTCTAGCACCCAATAGCAATGGGTGCTAGCCTCTCTGCCATGGAAACACCAGAGCACCCATTTGGAAATCCAGATCTACCCATGAGGGGTCTCCCTGTCACCCCAGGTGTTTGGGGGGACAGGGGGTGCAATCTCCAAAGCGGCTTTGAAGTCATTTTGAAGTCATTTTGAGGTCATTTCTAAGTCACTTTGAAGTCACTTCAAAGTCTGTGGAAAATAGCTCCTTTGAAGTGACTTCAGAGTCACTTCAGAGTCACTTCAAAGTTCACTATGAAGATCAGCACAGACTTCAAAGACGCTCCGGAGCTATTTTGCACAGACTTCAAAATGACTTCGAAGCTTAGGTTTTGGGGCTCCCCCCCCATGGGTGCCCCCTCCCCCTAGCCTCCTCTAGACCCCATTGCCACACAAGCATGGAAACAGGCTCTCTTTAATCTGGATTTTCTGGCTCAAGACCCCATTGTAGACCCTTAATGGGGTCTACAGAGAATCCGGATTAAAGGCCAGAAAGTACCCATTTGATCCAGATTCCCCCCGTGGCAGTCAAAACAGGTCCCAAATGGGTGCCGTGGTGGAAATGGGATCATCTGGCTCACACCCAAATGGGTCCTTAATGGGTGCAAAAATGGGTACTTTCTGACAGTGGAAAAACACCCCATGACTTGGTGGTATCCAACAATAATCCTCCTCATCATCATAATTATACTTGAAAGCATATTACTTGATTACCTATGTCTCTTGTTTTTGGCACTGTTCTGTTTAGTTTATAGTATTTAAGGTTGTTTTGGAATGTATGAGTTTAGGCTTGTGTTTATGGCCAATGGCTAAATCAGTGAAATAAACAGATCGACCATGGTTTCTTACATAACCTTTGGGCACCATCCTAGCATCTATACTCATGATATGACAACCATTCTGTACTTTTCTGTACTTTATCCTCTTTTTCAGTACAGTATTTCTACAACTATTTTATTTTTTGCTGGTTTTAGTGCTTTGGATATTATTTTTGTGAGGAGCAGAAATAAGACTCACATGTAAACTGCCTTTTTAAAGGAATATACACATGAAGATATAGAATAGCTTATTGTTGTCTGGTAAATGTACAAGCAGTTCATAAATGCAAAATTTTAACATCAGTGTTGTTGTTTTTTGACCTGTTATAGTAGGATATTCCTTTGGGATAAAACATGCATTTCATATTTCGTAACTTGACACTTTACACATTTTATTTTGCTTATTTTTAGCTTCTCCCCCCTTTTATTTTTTAGTGAAAGAGAAGCAGGAGATATTTCTTCCTGAAAACAGCATGCAAACTAACTGTGAAAACTCTTCTGCTGATTTGAAAAATGAGCCCAAAAATGCTCACGCCACTCAAAGCTGTTTCTTGTTGCAGTGCAAATTGACTATTCTACAGAAGAAATATGGAAATAGTAACTGACAGGAGTTGGTTTAATTTTAGACACAATAAAATATTTATATGGGGGAGGACAGCATTTGTGTCTTGGAATTCAAATCAAGACCTAAAGAGAAATTTAACATTAATTTTTAACATTTGACACAGAGAGTTGATCATCTCAAAACTTTACATGAATTCACTTATTTGAGGAAAGCAGAATGATTTAAGCTAGGTAACTTTAGCTAAGTAACTGCACAGAGATGCCCATTGCAGTAAACAACAGCAACAGTTTTAGCTCTATCCACAGGGGCAACAAGTGAATATCATTCAAACTCCGTGGATATCTGTCCTGAAACCTCTGTAGCCAGGCCGAAGAGTGATTTTCAGGGTGGCTACATATACTGTAGGCTGAGGTGGTCCCTTCACACCATTTCCTAACTAGTCAATACTCCAGTTGCTGTAAATGGGTTGTTTTTGGTCCTGCAGAAAATGAAATGGTGTATAAACAATACAGCTGTGAGGAAAATTCCCCATGCAGATGCATTCCAAGTCCCAGGCTGGTGATTACCATTTGGACATGCTGACTCTCACCCTGGCATTGGGACCAGCACTTCCTGCTCCAGATCTTGGCTCGTTGGAGGACCATGGAGATGAAGTCTTAGATAGTTCTTCCATTTTCTGCACATGTTTATATATATATAAATATATATAGCCATTTTTCTGATTGGCTAGAAAAATTCTCTATCTCATTCTGTGTCTCTCTATCTTTTAAAAATAAAATCTTTTACTTTCCCCGGTGTTAGGTGTCCGGCGAACCCACTGCTCTTTAAAGGGCCCACCACTGGGATGAAGTAATATGTGTTCATGATTTAATCTTGTCTTTCATAATACTTATCTTCCAACATGCTCAGGCCAGAAGGATTTAATCGCTTTAACTTACCTGCCATTTTCCTTGAGAAGAGAAAATAAAATTTGTGTTGTTTATTTATTTATTTATATTTATATCCCACCCCATACCCAAAGGTCTCTGGGCAGCTCACAACATTTGAAAACAAACATATTAAAACTGTATAAGATTGAACCCGTACAAGGTTCAAAATCCAGCATAATAATAATAAATGATACAAAAGCAGTTTAAAAACAATAGTTTTTGCAAGGGGGGAAGCATAGAGAGCATTTAGCCAAAGGCCTCAGTGAAGAGATGTGTCTTCACTGCCTTCCTGAATATAAACAGAGAAGGGGCCTGATGCACCTCCAAGGGGAGACCATTCCACAGCCCTTGTCATTTAAGTCTTCTTGTAAAAATTTGATGGTAATTAATTTGAACTTTGTATAAATATAAAACATAAGGAAATATGTCTGTCTTCATGATCAGTGCTGAGGCCGTTCAAAAATGAGAAACATATGTTCTATTTTCCATTTTATCTATTAGATAGCAAGCTAAAGAATGCTCTATCTGATCCCAAAGTGGAAGGTGGGGGAGATTAAAACTAATTAAAATGGTAAAGCAGTTTGACATTTAATTTCAATTTGAACATTTCACTCAAGTGCCTTAACCCCAACGGCCAAACGGTAATCAGTTTGTTCACAGGAAAAGTCAAGAAAGGTGATCTCTATAGGGATGCAAGTGTGTTACCCCCATTGTTTCAGCTAATAGGGCTCTGAATTGTTAGGAAATCCCAGAGAGGTTGGAATTAAATGGAATATAGACTTCCAAGCACAAGTGTTTCATAAGAAAGGATTCAATCTTTATTTAGTTAACCATTTAAATATTAATTTAAATACTATTTTGTATTTCTACATGATATAATGTACATCATTAGAAATGGATTTTCATATATTAGTCTGGATCTATAAAAACGATCCATTGATTGAATGTACTTTGCACATTTTTTTTTTTGGTTTTCTGTCAGAGAAATATCCAACATGGTGTTTTCTGTATTTTTGGAATTCTAGCTACCATCAACATGTCCAGCAATTAGGGGTTATTATAGTAATGGGAAATAAGGATGGTATAGCTAATTTTGAGAGGCATTACATTCAACATAAAAATTTTAAAATCCAGTTAGCAGTTGCTTGTGCTATTTGTGCTCCATTCAAAGTCCAGAGCACTTGTGGGTTCTTACAATTCAATATATTCAGTGATATGATTCCATTTAGGAACAGGATCTGGAGCAGGAGGGAAGCTATCCCCTGTGGAAACAAGAGATCCTCACAGCAGAGCCAAAAAGCTCCTTCAGTCAGTACTTTTGTTAACAGCAGCAAGAATTCCAGCAGACCCAACTATGATATAGTGTCAGTGCAGAGTCCAAGGCCAGTTCCAAATTATTCATCTGTTTCTTCCTAGGCGAAGCAACCCCATCAAGAACACTTAGCCTCTCTTCTTCATGGCCATAAGACCCTGCAACACAGAGAACCTCAAGCTTGTCTGGATTCAATTTCAGTTATTGTCTCTAAAAACCTGTCAAACACTCAATCACTTCTTCTGAGCCAGATGGTATCTAGAGATAAAGTTGGGTATCATCTACATTACTGATGACACCTCAGTACAAAACTTCTGATGACTTCTCCTAGTGGTTTCATATGGATGTTGATGAGAATAGGAGGTAAGATTGATCACGGAGGAACTCCACAAAAGTGAGTTCCCGAGTTATCAACCAGAAGCCCACCACATCTGCTCCCTGGTTGGAACATAGGAGTAAAACAATCACAATGTGATGCATCAAGCTCCCAAATTCCATAGCATTTCATGAAGGATACTGCAGTCAATGATATCAAAAGCAGCTGAGAAATTAAAGAGAACCAAGTGGCACCACAGTCTTTCTCCTAGAAAAGGTAATCAGTGAGGACAACCAAGGCAGCTGCAGTACCATAGTCAAGCCCAAAGTCAAATTGAAATGGGTGTAAATAATCAGCTTACTCCAACTATGGCTGCAGTTAGGATTCTCCCCAATAGAATGTTCAGGAAGAGACTATTAGCCACTAGGTGAGAGTTGATTCATTCGTCTGGATGCAGGAAGATATCTTGTGGAGGGGGCATACCACTGCCTCATTAAGAGCCCCTGGGACCACCCGATATCACACAGACTCATTCATTACTCTCTGAACCCACCCAGTCACAAGAAAGGCAGGTATCACAAGACATGTAGCTGGCTCATCCTCAGGCCAAAAAATGACTGGAACAGATGGTTCTCTGCTTACATCCTTTAAACTGATTTCATCTGTGGCATCCAATCCCCTGTGGATCTGAGCAACTTTGTCCTCAAAGGCCCCTGCAAATTTGCCACAGCAGATCTTAGATGTCAACCACAATTGCTTCTTCAGTCTGGATCTTAAAAGGCCTTTTACTACTTGGGAAAGTTCTCATAGATGCATATAACAGACGCCTATCCCAAGAAATATGCCAGAATAAGACCAACTGCAGAAAGAGCCCAAATCAACATGTACAAACTCTGGAAGATTGGTATTTGGGTTTTTACTAGGAATGGACAAAAAACGTTTGCCACCTTTGCAAGTCATACAAATTATGAATGTTCAGAACTTTGCATTCAAACTGAATATTAGCTATATTTGAATACTGACCTTTTCATGAGAAATGAAGCTTTGTTACAGTCAAAGATGCTTCCCACTTGCCTCTAGAACAGAGTCAGAGGCATGAATGGTGATGGTAGGGATTTAAAGAGTAGCTCCATTCTCCTGAATGCAATTTCTGTTGTATTCAGTTTGATGCAAAGCATACAGGGGAAAAAATTGTGCACATCCCTACTTTTTACCCACTTAGAAGAAGCAGAACATTGTTAAACTAATATGCATAACTTGTTGGATGTATGTCCCACAGAGTTTAAATGGGAATTGTAGCTGCACACAAGAAACTCTTTGAACACTCTTTTGTGCTATTTAATATTAAGAATTTTAACCACAGCACTTTCCCCGCTCCTCTAATGCACATTTAATATCTGGTCCCACATTGATTGCTTGCATTTCTAAGGCATATGTAGAATTTCTTAAATGCAGCCAAGCCTAATGTATTTCCCGTAATTGTAGAGCCACATGAATATAAAAAGTCACACAAAGAATTCTGGGACCAATATTATACATTCAAACAAATAACATGAGTGGAATATTACCAAGAGCACAAGGCATGCAGGATAAAGTCATTAGGTGGCATATTGTTCCCCTCAACTACCTGAAGGGTTTTTTTTAAAAAACTTTTTTTTACCAGAATACTCATTAATAGAATGCTGAAAAGCCTGCTGTTTAAACCACTTGACCTATTTTTATAGAAAAGGCTAAATAATATTGCAAATATTTTCTATGTGGCATAGGAAGAACAGTCAATTAAGGTTCATATAAAATGTAAAGATTCAATCTTAAGTATTTATTTAAAGAATAAATGTGCACACACTTATCTCCACGCACTTATGTACAGATGGGAATCAAATAAAAATTCATTTGTTCATGATACGTTAAATAAATTGCATAGTTCAATTAATGGATTTTATAAGAGTGATCCCCCACCCTCATATGCTTTCAGCCCTGTTAGCAAGGTTACTATTTTCCCAAGCTTTGCTCTGCCTGATGTCTGAAGATGTTTCAAACATATTCTTCAGTATGGAATGATTCAATACTTTTTTTGAATTGGGAGACAGTCAAGCTATGGCTTACTTGTCACTAAGTGGTTTTATATACACTTCCCAGCACGGTCAAGTTGCAGGTCATTATACTGTGGAAATTAGTAGGACTCCTTCCACATGTAAAACATCAGTGCTTTTCAGGAGAACTGTTTTGGCTTTATTGGCTTTTAGTTGTTTTTATATTGTTGCTTCCTGTAAACTGCATTGAAATAACACAGAAATTTAATAAGTAAATAGCTCTGCAGCTCTTCCTTTATCGTTAGCAACAGGGAGCTCTTTTCCATTTCCACGTTAAGTGTTGGTTTTATATACTGAATGAGTAGCATAGGGAAGATGCCGAGAGAAGGGATTTCTAACTTATTATTTAGTGTCTTCCTCCAGACATTGCTTGTTCTGCTATATTTCAATGTTCTGGAATAAAGCATGGACAATTTCCATGCTTTACTCTGGAATATCCTACTACAGTGGAATAGGTAAGTGATGCTGGGATGCAGCCATTATTTTTGGAAGTCTGAATGCTGAGACAGTGAAGTTAGGTGAATTTTATTACTTGCTATTGGCCATGTCCACAAGTGACTTATTTGCCTCTCTACTTTTCCTCTACTGTCCCTCTTTTCCAGCGGACTTTAAAAGTGCCCTTCAATTCTGGAATAAGCGTCCCCATGAGGTTTGTTAAAACACACATTTTAAACACACCTACAGTCCCCAAGGAAGCGTGTTTTGTTTGCCCGCATCTTTTTCTCCCCGCCCCCTCTCTGCTTGATAGGGTTTCAGGGAGACAACCCCCGACAAGTCCAAAAGAAAAATAGCCATGTTTACAAGTTCTCTGTTCGTCTCCCCTGCCTGCAAAATCCACCAGAGCCATTTATCACTTTGGGATCCAGAGCTTGCTTCCAAAGATAGTGATTTCACTGTAAAAATCCACCCCGTACAGCAGCCGTTACATTGTAGAAATCCACCCACTTCACACCTGATAACAATGTTGCAATTCTCTGCAATTCTGGATCTTTAAAAGTTCTGACCTTTAAAAAGGGAAAGGAAGGGAAGGTGCTGCTGTTCTGGGAGATGTGTGAATGTTTAAGGCTGTGTGTGCAGGCGGCCAGGGTGCTTTTTTTGGAGATCTTGCCCGCCAATCACCGCCCCTTTTGCCACAGAGCGTCTCCATGCACAATGTTGCTCGGAATACCTGCGGCTTCCAAAAAGTGCTCTGGTAGTCTTGTTTAAAGGGCACTTTTTTCTGCTCATTTTCCTCCTTTTGTGCTACTGGAAGCTCGGAGAAAAGCCATGCATGGGGGTGCTCAGAGGCAAAAGAAGCTTTTTAATGAGCCTTTTATTGCTTGGGGATGCAGCCATTAATTAGCTTTCATTTTCTGTGGTGATGGATGTCCTCCATCCAGTTTTATACTTGGCAAACAGGAATAGGGGCAAAAAGGGTTTCTCAAGTTTCAAATAATGTGTGCTGGAATGGAACCTGCAAGATGGGAGGTTTTCATTCAGTAGCTTTGCTAATTTTTTGATGTCCAAAAATGCATGACGCCTTGCTATGCTGTCACCAGATCAGGGGCTTTTTCACACTTTGGCCTGCAGTTGATAATTAGGCAACATTTGGCCTGCCTTCCCAGAAGTTGCCTAATTATCAACAACCAGTGGAACATGAAATCATGTTCCACAAGCCACCTAACCTTCCCCAATCACTTACCTGTCACGTCCAGCTGGCAAGCATTCTCACCTGTGGTATGATGGAGAGGTCAATGGAGCTGCACACAAGTGTGCTGGCATCTCTGCTGACCTCCTGGTGTGACTGCAACTGCACAGAACATCAGTGTCACCATGGCAATGGGTGTTGATGCACATGCAGTCTTGGAGGGTGCTGCACTCAAGATGGCAGTGCCCTGAAGAGGACTGGCCAGCGATCAAACGGAAGGTAAGTGTTTGATCATGGGGAAGTGTAAGTTAATACTGACTAGCACTCCTACGTGTGAGCACTAGTCAATGTTAGTGTGAAATCACCCCAGGTTTACATTCTCAAGCTGGTAAGATCAAGATTTGGTGAAATCAAAGGGCAGACTTACACAGAGGTTTGATGAACCACTTTCAGGCGTAAGCAGTTCTGTCTGCTGAAAAGGTTCTGTCTGCCCACAACCTGAGTTTATAGAGTGCAGTAAGCACCAGCTGCTGAGAAACATCAACCAGAACAAGAAGTTTGTTCATGTCATGCTGATGGCTTTCTTGGGCAGCTGGTTGGCCACCGTGGAGCAGACTGTTGGATTATGTGGGCCACAAGTCTGAACCAGTGAGGCATTTTCCCATGCCAAAGCCAGCCTTTGTAGTAGGAATGTGCACAAATGAATTCCCATTCAAAAATGCGATTGTAGGTTCAAATTCACACATTTTTCACATTGAATTGAAAGTATGGACATTCAAATGTCCAGACATTCAAACAAGTCGAAGAATGCTCACAGCTTGAGAAAACAAACATTTTATTGAATGTTGACACTTTTGAAGTATCTTACTCATAAAAATAGGCTTTTTCAATGGTATGAAAATCTGTGAAAATGTTTGGCTGTGAATGTGAATGTTCGAATGTTCGAACCAATGCTTCGACAAAGAAATGACTCTTCAGACATTCACTTTGATTGTGAATTGAACACAATTATTTTGTTCGTGCACATCCCTACTATATAGCCAGTACTGTCACTGTCTAGCCCTTCTGTACTGTGGAAGCTGGCTGGTACTTTTGCCTGTTTGGTCTAGTGGTTAAGGAGCCAGACTCTTATCTGGGAATACTGGCTTTGATTCTGCTCCCCTCCATGAAGACAACTGGGTGGCCTTGGGCTAGTCACAGCTCTCTTCTGAGCTCCCACAGCCCCACCTACCTCTCAGGGTGTCTGTTGTGGGGAAAATAGAAAGCTTTGTCAGCCACCTTGAGTCCCCTTAAATGGCTGAAAAAAGTGGGCTAGAAAAGCCAACTCTTCTTCTGTAGCCCCTCAGGCAAAATTTGTTTGAGGGAAGGAATGTAATTCCCACCTGTACAGAATGGCACTTGTGTAGACAACTGCATATCTGCAGCCATGCCTCCAAGGGAAGCTATGGGCTAGCACCAGGACTGGTGATCCTCAAGCCTAGGTTTTGGCGCACTCATGAACACAGCTGCTTATCTGGATCTCATGGGAAATATTGTGGCAGCTGAACATTTCCTGCAGTAGTCCAAGCACATTCAGACTTGCTGTTAGAACCTGAAAGTGCTGATGGTGTTTGGGTTCCTACAGCATTTACAGCTAAAGATGTGCTGAACTGGTTCATTTGATTTGCAGTTCTCAGTGAACCAGCAGTCTTGTGGATGTTTATCGAACCAAACGTGGTTGTTTGCATATTCAAAAATTCAATCAAACTGAAGTAGTCTTCCACTTGCAAACACAAACTGTTCATTCAAATAGTCCAGCTTTGATGTGTTTTGTCCTTAAAAAGAGCTTTTTCCGGGGGTGGTGGTATTTCTTGTTTTTGAGCCGCTTTGAAATCAAACAGAAGAAGCCCTTTTGGTTAATTAAACGGTTTTGTTGTTAAACCAAATGTGGGAAATTGGCTTTGTGCACATCTCTATCCATGAATTCTTTCCTATTCCTATTGTTAATCTTGCAACCAACAGCTGGAGACATTAACCTATCATGTAATGTATCTGTGTTGGCAGCAGCAGGTATGGTGTTTGTTTGTTTGGACACTCAACCAAAGGTGAACAGTGAATGAGCAAGACAACTTTCCTTGATTTCTCAACTTCCTTTTTTTCCCCCTTCCCTCCACCCCTATTGATTCTTCTGTTGCTGGGTAGAACATTTTCTTGTTTAAAATTTATCATTTATGTATCTTGCATCTCCTTTTGCGTGTCAGGAATTCAATAGTCTCAACTTGCAGTCAAAATGAGGAATGAGTTTTCTTTTTACATTCTTTTGTGTGATGACGTGATAGTTACATTAATCCTTCAAGGATACCACTTTCATGCCCTTCAGCGTTTCTCGGCTAGCATTTCATGTAGGACTCTGCCTAAAGGAACAGGAATAGACTCAAGGCTGAAAAAATATATTAAAATCTCATAATAAGCTAAGGGAAAGAAAAGCTTGTCTGTAATGCAGTTATTCTAAAATGGCATAAATGGAACATATTGACAATTGTATAGCAATCCGGAAGCTGTAACATAACTTATTTGTAACTCATTTAAGGACATGCCAGACTACTATTCCTTTAAATAAATTATATTTTAAAAAGTTAGAGTGCATCATATCAATACTCCAAGGTGAATCTTTCTGCAGATGTTTCATCACCAGGCTAGGTGGCATCATCGGTATTAAATCATTTATAGTGAAGAGTCTACTGAGCCTTGTTGCAAAATATCTGAAGAGAGAAGAATCAGCTCAGAGAAATGCTACAATTAAGCAATTGTAGGGCAAGATTCACACATGAGAAGAGGCAGAACATGACATGTGTGGTTCCTACTTGCCGTGCCTTACGGACAGCTATGCTTGTAGTGCTATTATTAATGTGATAGTGGGCAGGCTGCAGGCTGCTTGATCTTCTGGCTTCCAAGAATGTCACCAGGTAGCTACAAAATTCCCAGTGATGACCTTGAGGGAAAGCATGCATCAAACTGGCAATGCCCTTCAATGTAAACAAGTATAAAGAGTATAGTGTCCTCCACTATATCAGATCATGGTGTTCTCTGCACACACCCTGTTACACTATATACCACCATCTAGTATGCCAGTGGACGGGTTTAAACAAATCACCAAAGCAATGTCTGAACCAGCATCTGGTGTGGAGGTTGACTTGATGATCTAACAGCTGTGTGTGATGGCACACCTGTAGCCATTCCCACTCACCATGTTACATCTGGAAAAGGGTGTGAAGGTTTCTGCCCAGGAGTGATCACGTTATTCCTGGTCAATGTATAGATTGCTTTTTAGTAGTCCACAACTGGATTGCTCCTAGAAGCGCTGCAGCAGCTTCAGGTAGGTTGCTGTGGTTCCTGAGTACAGACAGCAATCCAGCTCTCCTGCCAAACTGCAAATAGGCTGAAAGTTCAAGAATTATCTCAGTTCTCCATGACAACATGAAGGTGTGTTTTCCCTCAAGGTGGGACTCTAGACATTTTGAGTGCAGAACAAGTTTCCCACTTTGAGGACACCCTGAGGCCTTAATTTAGCTTGCAGAAGCTGTGGAAACACTACAAACTGAATGGGGGGTACTGTTGCCTTCACTATAGCTAGAGCTTGCAGGAAAGCTGGAAAAACACCCATCATGCACATTTACCCGTGTAAATGGCCTGCCATGATGGTTAAGCAACGTCTGTGCTGCCTTTTGCTCTTCCTGCACTTACCCGAGAGCCAGATCAAAGCCTTTTGGATCTGCTGAAACTGTTCTTGAGTAATTCCAGCCAATTCCCAAGGCTTTCCTTCTGTCCCACAGCACTGAGGACAGTGCACCTGCAAAACTTCTGGTGTTGTAAGGTGAGGGGTATTTAGGCTCTGACCTTCAAGGCTTGAAGATCCAGTCTTCAATGTGAGGAATGGGTGAGTTGTCCAACATCAAGACATCCCACCAGAAACAGAACAGGAAGGACTGTCATTTGCATTGTTAGAGTGGCTGGACAGAAACAGATTTGTTCCAGTGTTCAGCACAGTATGCCCTCAGTTGTTCCTGTCATTGACCAGGAATGGTCTTTGAAGACCATTCCTATGAGATAAGTGCAAATCTAGCCTTTGTCTCCAACCTGTTTCCCTTGCTTGAGGAGAGACATGGTTGTAGGAAAAGTTGGTGGGATACCCAGTAACTGTAAAAAGTACTACTATTATAATTTGCTGGGTGCAGGTGATTTTGTCTGATTTTAGAAGCAACACAGAGGCAGAGGTTATTTGTATTTAGATGGGAGACCATGTAAGAATAGTACAACTAAATAGGGAAATTGAAAACTGTCCCAGAAGAGGGCAATGGTGAACTGCTTCTAATTAGTTGCTTTAAAAGCTGTGTGGATTTGGAGATGCAGTTGCTGGAGTTAAGTTCATTCTGCTGTCACTTTTAATCTATTGTTCATCTATGATCACTAACACAGTAGAGTTTGCAACACGAATATGGTACTGTATCATTGCAACTGTTAAAAGTTTATTTTTCACTTGGTGTTCTTACTGATTTGCAACCAACAGTTTTTATAAAATGGATGGAGAAACAATAATGTAGCTGTGAAGCACTACTTTAGCTGTGGAACAATAAAAAGAAAATCTGAGGATTCTTATTACCTGCAAGAAATTGAATTTGATGCTCCTTAAAACAGCACAATGTAGTTTATTTGGATCCAAAAGGATTTGGCTGTAATCAGACACAAGGGCGGGGGGGGGGGAACACCCCTGAGGCCTTAGAGGCTTCTGCGGTTTGATGCGCCAGCTGAGAGAGGGGAGGCAAGTGGTGATCAGGAGCCATCTGTGTGGGTCCCCACATCCTGGGGGGAGGCTGGTGCCCTCCCTTGGGCCACCCCATGTCCCCTGCGGGACCCTGGCCCACCCTGCCCAGCTGACAACAGTCTATCAAGCCCTCTCCCACCTCCTTTGGACTGCTCTCGATATGTCACAGGATGACGTGTGGGCAGCAGCCAATAGGAGAGGTGGGAGGGCGGGAGCCCTATGCAGCTGAGAGGCAGCAATGCGAATCGTCTCCCTGTGGAACCCAGCAGGTAAGTCTGGGGATGCGTTGGGACAGGTGTAGAGCTCTACAACCGGAATGCATCCAGAAAACTTTGGGATGGGATGGGGTGGTTCCATTTGGGACAGAGCATACACACAGCTGGGTGGGCGGTTCCAAATGGAACCACCCACCCAGCTGAGTGTATGCTCTGTCCCAAGGCATTCTAGACACGTTTGGGAGGGCCTAGTGCGAAAAAGCCTACTATCTCTCCCTTTTGTTATGCCTGAATACAGCCTTTGTTCTGGCTGTTGGGTCTGAGTCAATGCCTTTCCACTATTCACTTTAAAAGTAAATAAACACATAAATAAACCTACAATTAGGACAGAAGCAAGCAAAATGTGTATGCTACACTTTTTAGAGAACATAAAGACTTTGCCTAACAGTCACACACATAAAAAAGCTTTTCCTTTCCAACAGAACTGAAGATAGAAATCCTGTAAACATTTATAGAATTAGCTGCAACAATATGACAGAAATATTTAATTTTTCAATGTATTTTGTAAATAATTAGTCCGCAACTAGACAAGGCAAGGTAGCCTAGGTAATAAGTCATAGAGAGTTCAGTCTTCGAAAGAAATTCATGATATAAATACTAAAATATTAATGGAGAAGATACAACTTTAGGAGAACGTACATAGGACCAGGGATATGTAGTGGGATGTGTGTGGGGTAGGGACAACTTCACAGTTCTAATGTTTCTGGCAGGTGTGGCATTCGTGCTGAGGCTAGGCAGCAGAGCAGCAGCTTGGTGGGCTTTTAGGAGCTCTGTGACTGACAGGAGGGGTGGAGTGACAATCTGAAGCCATGCCAGTTGCCAAAATGGACCAATTGCAGCTGCCAGACTTTATAAGTAGGCATCTGAGGCAGCCTGGAGGTGTTTTTCCACTTAGCACTAGAGTACTTAATGGGTCCTTAATGGGTATTCTAGTGCTAGTGGGAAAATGCCCTGGGTGTCTCTCTGGGATTAGAGGGGCATCGGAGAGCGCAGCTCCGTGCATGCATGTGTATGCCTCTCCTCTCAGTTAAGAGAGGAGAAGAGAGGAGAAGAGAGCTGTGCAGCCCAGCTCAGTGTGTGTGCTAGAGTGGGAGTCTCTTCGCCTGGCGTCAGGGGGAGGGAAAAAGCAGTGGAGAAGGAAGCTTTTAGAAAAGAGCATTTGCTTGCTGTGAAAGGAGCTAGGGGAGAAGAGATTACAAAAGAACTGCTAATTGCAAGAAAGGACTGTTTAGCAGTATTAAAGGAACTATTTGCTTTACAAACAAAGGACTTTAAAGATGAATTATAAGCTTGCTTCTTATTTTTCTTCATTTCAATCTTACCGTAACAATAAACTTTTTGAAGTTGGTTCAGTAATCCAAGTGTCAGACTGCTGCTTTGGGGTAGCCTTTATAAAGCAGGATGCCAGTGAGGGAACTTTAGTGCAGATACCCTTGGGGAACTGGCAGTGAGCTGGGGCGTTGCCTGCTTGCTTCCAACTTGTGTCATTCTTTGGAGGACAGGGGAGGAAGGGAGTAGGGGGCTCCTCACAGTAGGTTGCCACATAGCATTATCCAACCACAAGCAGCAGTCATCCTGTGTGTTGTCAAAGGAGGTTCTTTTATGGAATGGAGTTGGGAAGCATTTTGATACATGTACTCTCTTTGTTAGATACCACTTATTCTGCAATAAAGACATTTAATGAAACAGAAATTCATTTTGAAGAAGAAATTCACCCTTCTGCTTGATTTGCTAGATCTTGTGCTATTTCCTTGTTTTCCTTCTTCCCAATAACCCATTCTGGTTATTTATAAAAATGACTGTCCCAAGTAGACATGCATAAATTTTTAAAAAGTGATACCAAAGTTTCAAAGTAAGCAACACTGCCCATATATTTTATTTTAAAGTTGCACAAGAAGATAAAAATGAAGCAGAACGAAAAGGTGGGGGGGGAATGGGAGGGGGAAGAATGTTTGGTTCAGGTGCTCAGAAATTTTATATATATTCTGGTAAAAATTCAATACTAGTATTAACCAAACCACCGTACGCTACTTATAGAGGCCCTTGGATAAGACCAGACTGGTCTGGGAGGTTTATGATCTGAAGACTAAAGATGCACAAAACCCTTTTTTTTTCTTTGAAATTGCAACTTGAGCTCATGCATTTTGCTGACTCAGGCACATGGCTGACAGAGATAAGCTGTTGGGTAAGTTAATCCTTTGTGTGCTATACAACAGCTGTATTTGCTATAATTAACCCTGGCTTTGCCAGATATTCATTTGGCAAGTAGAACATGTGGTTGACAGATACTAGAAAGAAGATACTAAGAGATAAGCAATGAAATTTGGAGTGCAGTTAACACTGAATGTTACATGGAAGGAAGGAAGGAAGGAAGGAAGGAAGGAAGGAAGGCATCAACACTGCTAGGAATGACATGGAAATTCATGCACCAGAAAAATACTTATGGAAAAATAAGAGAGCGTAAAAACAAGAGCGATTAAGGAATCAGGTATTATGTAAAACATTTTAATACCATTTAGTATATTATACTAAGTGAAATAACAAGTCAGGTATCCAATCACAAAGCAATGCCTGCTGGCAGAGATATGTTTTTAGTGGGTGTTTGAAATAAATAAGAGTAGATGCTCCCAGAATAAGAGGAGCTAGTACTGCAGAGAAGGAGAAGAAGGAGAAGGAAAAGAGATGGCTTTTCTACTTTGCTTTTCTCACCCATTTAAGGGGACTCAAAGCGGCTGACAATGCTTTCTATTCTTCTCCCCACAACAAACACCTGTGAGGTGGATGGTGCTGTAAAAGCTCAGAAGAGAGCTGTGACTAGCCCAAGGTCACCTAGTTGGCTTCCTGGAGGGGAGCAGAATCAAAGCCAGTATTCCCAGATAAGAGTCCGGCTCCTTAACCACTAGACCAAACAGGCAAAAGTACCAGCCAACTTCCACAGTACAGAAGGGTTTATCTGTATTCCCAGTTATGAGTCCAGCTCCCTAACCATTAGACCAAACTGGCACCATCACAAGAAGGCTTAGCTCTGGCATTTAGTAATCTGTCATACCTGGTTTCTTAACTCTTTTCTATTCATGGCTCCTCATATCTCTCCTAATTTGATTTCCATGCTCCCTCTCCCTACGTCTCTCTTTCCTTTTTTCTGTTCTCTCTGGAATTGCCAGTCTGCTATTTCGAAGGCTATGACAATACACAATCAATTTCTTTCTAAAGCTTTTAATCTACTCGCTCTTATGGAAATCTGGCTTCCTGCCCATGATACCATAACTTCCTCTGCGCTTTCCTTTGGTGGTCTGTCCTTTACTCACTCAGTCTGCTGTGAGGGTCGTGGTGGCAGAGTTAGTCTTCTATTATCTAATTCTTGTCATTTCCAAGTTCTTTCCTTTCCCTTTACATCTTCATATTGCAGTCATTTATCACCCTCCTGGTCCTTCTTCTCAGTTTCTCTCAGACTTTGAGTCTTGGTTGACATACTTTCTGTCAGATTCTGTACCCACCCTTAACTTAGGTGATTTCAACATTCACCTTGATGATTCAAATTCCTCCTCATCCTCTCGCTTTTCTACTCTTCTAACTTCTTTTGGTCTTTCTCTTCATTCTACCTCTCCAACCCATTCCTCTGGTCACTGCCTTGACTTAGTTTTTACTACTAATTGTGCCATTTCTGACTACCTGGTTTCTGATTTTCCCCTTTCTGATCATTTAATTATTTTACCCTTACGTATACTCCTCCTCCTCATACTTCCAATCTTTGTTCTTTTTGTGATCTTAAGTCTCTCAATCATGATCACTTTATTCAATCTGTTGATTCTGCTCTTTCTACCCTTTCCCTTGATGTCTGTCCTGACTCTGATTCTGTGATATCTTTAGTCAATGGTACTCTTGCTTCAACTCTTGACACCCTTGCCCCTGTTTCTTTACGCACGTCTTCGACCAAGAATATGCCCCAGCCCTGGCTTACTCCCACTATCAGGTTCCTCCGCTCTTGTTCTCGAGCGGCCGGACGCCTTTGGAGAAAGTCGCAGGAGTGGGCTGATTTTGTTCGTTATAAGTTTGTTCTTACTTCCTTTTTGCATGCTTTGTCTATGGCTGAGAAGAATTATTTTAAGTCATTAATCCATGCCAATGAAAACGTCCACAGCGCTTGTTTTCTTGTTTCAATTCTTTGCTTAAACCTTCCTCCCCTACTCTTCCTTCGTTATTTTCTTCCACAAACTTTGCCAATTACTTTACCTCCAAAATCACTTCCATTCGTTCTGAGATTCCCATTGTTGATTCCTCTTCTATCTCTAACCTCTTGGCTCCATCTTCTAATAAATTTTTTCAGTTCTCTCCTGTTACCTTGGATGAACTTTCTGTCCTGTTGATTTCTACTAAACCTTCCACTTGTTCTCTTGACCCTATTCCCTCCCGTCTCTTAATCTCTATAGCCCTCTCTCGTCTTCCTTATCTTCTTCCTGTCTTTAATCTTCCCTTTCAACTGGTTCCTTTCCTTCAGCTTTCAAACATGCTCTTGTTTCCCCCGTTCTTAAAAAACCCTCTCTAGACCCTTCTTCATTGTCTAGCTATTGACCAGTTTCTCTTCTTCCTTTTCTCTCCAAGGTGTTAGAAAGGGCTGTTTATGTCCATTGTATTGAGTTTCTTGAAGCTAATTCTATTTTTTATCCTTTTCAGTCTGGCTTTCGCCCACAACATTCTACTGAGACGGCCCTCACTAAGATCGCTAATGATCTTCTACCAACAGCCTTCATTCTATCCTTACCTTCTTGATTTGTCTGTGGCTTTTGACACTGTGGATCATGGAATTCTGATTGGTATTTCATCAGACCTTGGCTTCTAAAACACTGTTTTGGATTGGTTTGTCTCTTATCTGTCAGGTAGATCTTTTGCTGTGACCTGAGGAGATCAGACTTCTTTCGCTGTTTCTCTTACTGTTGGTGTCCCTCAGTGTTCGGTTTTGGGTCCTCTTCTGTTTTCTCTCTACACGCTGTCCCTTGGTTCTCTTATTCACTCATTCAGTTTTTCTTATGATTTGTACGCCAATGGCACCCAATTGTATCTTTCTACTCCTGACCTATCTCCGGGACTTCAGCAACATGTCTCATCCTGCCTTACTGCTATCTCACAGTGGATGTGTCATCGGCGTTTGAAGCTTAATATGTCTAAGACGGAGCTTCTCGTTTTTCCACCAAAGCCATCTCTCCAGTATTCCTTTTCTGTTTCTGTTAATGATATTGTTATTCGTCCTGTCCTCACAGCTCGTAGTCTCAGATTTACTTTTGATTCTTCATTGTCTTTTGGTCCTCACATTTAGGCCATTGCCAAAGCTTGCCAATTCTCCCTATATAATATTGCTAAAATTTGTCCTTTTCATTCTGTTGCTGCTGCTAAGATTTTGGTGCATGCTTTGGTGGTTTCTCATCTTGACTACTGCAATCTTCTTTTGATAGGGCTTCCACTTACCCACCTACGTCCTTTAATTCTGTTCAGTATACGGCGGCACGCATTATCATGTTAGCTCACCGCTTTGATCATGTTTCTCCTTTATTATTTTCCCTTCACTGGCTTCCCTTTCCTTTTTGCCTTCAGTATAAACTCCTATTGTTAACTTTCAAAGCCCTTAATGGTCTGCCCCCCCTTTTACCTATTCGATCTCCTTTCCCTTTATACTCACACTTACACTCTCTGTTCCAGTAACCAAAGACTGCTGTTTCAGCACAGGATTTCTACTGCCCCTTCCCAGATTTGTCCATTTTCCCTTGCTTCTCTTTATGCCTGGAATCTCCTTCCTCAGCATATGCTGGCTATCACATCTTTAGCATCATTTAAATCTGAGCTCAAGACTTTCCTGTTCAGGAAAGCGTTCTCAGGTTTTGTGTGATTTGTTTCTTACCGTAATATTTAATATTTGATTTGTTTATTGAAGTTTTTATGGTTTTTGCTTTGTTTTTGTTTTATTAATAATAAAACAACAACAATAACAATAATAAAATAATAAAATCAACATTTAAAATGAATGCATTGAAAACAATAACATTGCAAGTGGAGAGGATAAGCTGTTTCCTCAGCCAAAGGCCAGGGTAAATCAGACATATTGTTTTAGTAAGAAGAACCCTATTGGGATAGCCCAGAATTGGGGGCAGAAACCAGCCAGTTTTTCTATGTCTCTGCGAACCTCTTTCTGTAGTTTGGATGCAGACCTCTGTATCCACACATTAATGCAGATCATAGAGTCCCCACCTCTTACTAACCCAGATCCATCTGTGTTAGACTGAGTATGAATGATCAAGAGGAGGGCATTAATCCAGATCTTTGGTAGGCCCTGATCCAGAATATGGTTCCTCTCTATCCAATCACACAAAGGGAGGAACTGAATGCCCATAACGAAGAGGTGTGAGTGACCTCTGAAGAGGATTTAGGTAAAGGTGCTTTAACTGAGGTGTTAGGGTTGTGGGGGTTTATATGTGGCAAGACCATTTGGGCACCTGGGATCTAGGGTGGCTTCTTGTAAGATGGGGGATATTAGACCCCCTTGAGGATGGTATCTAATTTCCAATTATTTGAAATGACTTTTAGGTAATAAGGAGAGAAGTGTTTCCTTGCATTGTTTGGTTCTCTGCAACCAGAAGTCTGCAAGTTTACAGAATCCATTGAAAGAGGGGGGTGGGGCATCCTGGACACCAATATTTCAAATAACTTACACTTAGCCTTTTCTTCTATGCTTCATATTTGCTTATGTCTAACTATTGTTAATGAGTAGCACTTTCTTATTTAAGGAGTACCACTTATTTAAATTATTAAAAACTTTGCCAATGAGTTTAAAGGGCTAGGATTGCATCTTTTGTGACTCTCTTTATTAAGGTCTTTAGAAAGAGAGAAAGAAAGAAAAGGGACAATATTGCTGACCAGAAGGGTCAGCCTCGGATCAAGAGCAATTAAATTACATGAAGCAGCAGTTGCAATTTGAATTGACCCTTTTCCTCTTGCCCTCATGAATCTTTAGTACAGTATTTGTTAATTGAATGCCTTAAATACCATTGGGCAACAAATTGCTGTGTCTGACCCTTGAATTTATAATTCTGGTTTTCCCTCTCTCAGAATAGCAAGACACAAAAATGTTTTTGTACAATAGAAAGTATAAATGCGGCTGGGCCTAAATGTTTCCATATAACCACTTTCCTCATTTCTAAATCCTGATTATTCCCCTTTTTAGCCACAAGTGGGGAAAAATGGAAGTCCAGCAATATCTGGTGGGCTGTGTATACCCCAGGAACAATGTTGTTTCATAAATCCAGGTAATTATATATCTGCATCAGTTCAGCACAGGATTTTTTCAACGGTAAATTGACTAAATATTGCTAAAATTAATATTATAAAAATATGGGGGGAAATCCCTGCTTGAAACTTCAGATTTCATTATGATTGTGAATATAATTATGAGCCTGAAAATTAGTCATTCAATGCAATTTTAAGAATGTAGTGTTGACATATGATTGCTTCTTCTACCCAGTACTTCCAGGTTTTTCCTAGGCTGCTGTGTTCTCACACCAGTCAGCCCTTTACCATATTTATTTATTTATTTATTTATTTATTTATTTATTTATTTATTTATTTATTTATTTATTTATTTATTTATTTATTTATTTATTTATATTTATATTTATATTTATATCCCGCCCCATACCCAAGGGTTTCTGGGCAGCTCCCAACATTTAAAACAAACATATCAAAACTGTATAAAATACTAAAACCAGTACAATGTTTAAAAGTCCAACATAATAATAATAATTTTAAAAAATACAAAAACAGTTTAAAAAACAGTAGAGTCTGCAGTGGGGAAAGCAGAGGGAGCATTTAATCAAAGGCCTGGGTGAAGAGGTACACCTTCACTGCCTTCCTGAACATAAACAGAGAAGGGGCCTGATGCACCTCCAGGGGGAGACCATTGCACAGCCTGGGGGCCACTATGAAGAAGGCCCCCTCCCGGGTGCCCACCCGCCTAGCTTCTGATGGCAGTGGAATAACCAGGAGGGCCTCCCCTCCAGATCTTAAGATGCAGGCAGGTCGATATGGGAGAAGGCGCTCCTTTAGATATCTGGGGCCCAAGTGACTTAGGGCCTTATAAGTCAGAGTTAGCACAGTAGTGAATTGGCAGCCAGTGCAGTTCTTTTAGAACTGGTGTGATACGTGTCCAGCTAGTTGTTCTGGTCAGCACTCTAGCAGCTGCATTTTGCACCAGCTGCAATTTCCAAACCGTCTTCAAGGGAAGCCCCATGTAAAGTGCCTCTGAGGTGCCCCTTTTGTTATATCTCATCATAATACTAATTAGTTAATAACTGAATAGAGCTAAAGCATAGAAGGCTAAGCATTTTTAGTTTTAATACTCAACTCTGCAGGTTTTTTCCTTTCATTATTATATTGGTACTTCAAACATTTGTTTTGGGTAAAATATTCTGACAGTGCTCCTAGTGATCTTTAAGTCTGTTACATTTCTGATGAGAGATTGTATGTCTGAGTTAGGATGTGCTCAAATGGGAGTTTCTGGCATTCAATTCATAATGAATGGAACATTAGAAAATCCATATTCATTCAAATAGATCCCCTTTAAATGTGGCAGGATTCTATTCTATACGAATGCATTCGTAAAATTCGTACGAATAGCTGATACGTATCTGATACAAATTCATATCCGATACATATCCAATATGAAAACATATATATCCAATACATATCTGATATGTATCCCATAACATATCTGCTCTGAAAGCATCAAATCCAGCCTGAATCCACTTTTAATCCACTCCTGATCCATGTCATATACAATCTGGATCTGTTGCAGATGTGATTGGTGCATCTCCCCAGTTTAACGAATGTCTGAACTATTTGTACAAATGTCCAGACTATTCATACAGATGTCCGAAACATTCGTATTTGTATGAATGTTTATGTACAAATGTTCTAACATTTGATTTGTGTCCGAATGTCCAAATGTTACAAATAATTGTGCACATCCCTAGTCTGAGTATCTCACTCCATATATTTCCCAAAGATTTGGACCATGATTAGATGGAAGGCAAAGAAGTGCAAAATTCTGTACTTTCCAAGCCCTTGAACAGTGCTCTGTCTTTCCTGCACTGCACTGGTCATTCATTTGACAGCTTTTGCCAGTACAGGGTCAGAACAACTCAATGTATTTGTGGCTGCAAAACATTCCATGTGGCCATAAAATGTCCTATGGTGCACTATAATCACACATTCTTGTTCTACTTTCACAGTGGATCCAGGACTGTAACCAGGGGGCAGAGGGTGGGGAGCTCCCCAATTTTTTGCCCCCTCAAAATTTTTAATCCATTTACAGAGAAAAATGTGACAAATTTGTGACACCCCCAAATAATATGTGGAGCTGTTCACAGGCCTGAGTGAATCATGGCCATTTCCATTGGTCTGTCTGTTGAGAGACACTGTAGAACAAGATGTGTTCAACTTCATTCTGAAAAAGTTTCAAATGTGTTTTTTAGCTGTGAAATAGGCAGAATACAAGTATAAAAATAAAAATCTCCATGTTGAAAGAGCCAAAAACCTTTTGTCTAGAACTGATGGAAAAAATCTGTGAATTGAGAAGGAAAAACAAAGTTGTTGCAACTTTTAACATGACAAAAAGGCTCATAGAAATGGCAGATGGCAGGCAGGTGGGTGTGAATGTTTATTCTATATTTGTGCAAAATGATTTCTCACATCTGTCAAAAATGTTACTGTGCTTAAAACAGGAGCAGTATATAAACAAAATGAAAACCATTTTCAGAGATGAACTGGTAACAGGCTAATTATGTCATTTAAAGCCACAATTTCCTCTTATTTCCAGCTGCCTAGCTAAATGGAGAGGATGCAAGTTCAAGTTAAATTTTCACTTTTCAAAATCAAAGTTTAGATGTGAGCAAAATAAAATTTACAAAAAGGCAGCATATTCCTCCTAGGTTGCAAGCACTGAGTCTTTTCACAGATAAGAAAATTTCAGGTAATAAAAGAACAATGCAAAATTAATATTTAACGTAAACTGTAGATAGGAAAAGTAATGGAAATTTGCAAAATATCTGAGTTTACTAGTTCTTGTTAGAAAATGCCTGCTTGTACCTTTCAGTATAATTCACAAAGATTATTTAATTATAATGAATGAGTCTTAGAGGGCGAAGATTAACTTAGGTCTCGCCATGAGGGCTTTCTTATTTACAGTGGCTATTTGTTTATTCCCTTGTCTATACCTCTAAATCCCTCATTAATTATCTGTAAGCTTCCAATTTGAAATAAGAGCACCAAAAGCCCTAGAATCATCACATGCATTTTTCTGCCTAAGGGGCACTGTAATTTTAATATACCATGCAGTACCCCAAGGCTATAGCCAACTATTATTCTGCACAATATGCTATATTGCTAAAGCATATAATGATGCCAGTTTAAACTCTAATCAAATATTTAAATAAATGCATTCCACAGGAAAGCAATTTAGCCACCTGGTTGGCTTATTTAGTAAATATGTTGATTAAATCAACTTATTCTTTGAATAGAACTGGTTGATGGATTCTAAAGCTGCACCTGCCTAAGGCAGATAAACAGACCCAGCAGTCCTGGTGGATTGCTTCAAGAACATTGCTGGCTAGTTCACCAAGGGTTTTTCTACTGTCGCTAGAAGTACCCATTAAGTACCCGTTAATGGATACAAAAATGCCACTAGGTACCCATTAATGGGTACTTAATGGGTACTTTTAGTGACAGTGGAAAAACACCCAATGAGGCAACTGCTCCTGTGGACTGCTTTGGAAAGAAGTCTTGGAGGGGCATATGATGCAAAAATGTCACCATAACCCACTCCAGCTTGATAGTGGTCTCTGAAGCATTCCATCACAGTTGACCACACCTGCTAGATGGCACTGAATAGTTGTTCTGGTTTACTTGATGTAAGGAGCCAAGGTTTTTTGGCATTCGATTCATAACAAATCAAATGTTAGAAAATTTGTATTCGAAAGTATCAAATCCAACCTGAATCCACTTTTAATCCACTCTTGCTCCATGTTATGTGCACTCTGGATCCATTGCAGATATGACTGGCGTGGCAACTTTTTCACCTCCCCAGTTTCACGAATTTCTGTACTATTCAGACGAATGTCCAGAAGCATTCATATTCGTACAAATGTTACATTTGATTAGTGTACAAATGTCCAAATTTGGCTGAATTCATTCAATTCAATTATCAATTATGGCAGGTCACCAAGACCCTAAAGCAGCCAAGTGTCCCTAAGTCATCACACTACCACTACTGTGTTTGACTGCTGGAATTGCATCAGGATGTGTTATACCGGGTCACATTGCGGGCTGAACTGGGAACAGAGCTGGAACAAAGCTCTGGAGTAAAATTGCTTTGTAGTTCAAATCTTACAAGTATAACTGTTATTTCATATTTGTCAGTTTCTTATTTGAATTATGGAAATTATAATACTGTAGATCTGGTAGGTTGTTTTATGGGTTCCTGATCTACAAGGAGAATTGCCCAGAAGATTATAATTCTTGTGGATGAGATATATGACTACTCTTCTTAACTTCTATAGAACAAGTGGTCCAGACATTTCTAAGGTATTATATTAATTCTGGTCAGTGTGCATTTGTGGAATATGATTGTTGGTTTTATGAATGTACATTTAATTCACTTTCACTCACAGTGGACATAAACTTTCCACTGCATAAACTTAGCTGAAACAAATGGGATTTCTGTAATAAACCAGATGTGATCTTGGGCAGTTCCCATTCATTATCGTAGAGCTTGCATTATAGTAGAGTCCTCAGTAGATTGTGCCCCTTGTGGATAAAGTTTCTTTTCCAAACATACAGACTCAAGCACTTTGTAACAGCACTGGATATTTATGACAAACTCATGAAATTTTACAACTCCATGTAGAGGCTGCAAAATTACCTTCAGACCTTGTGCTGAATTAGTTCTGTTGTTTTATTCTTACAGATTCATTATATTTCTTTTGGCTGAGTTCATGCTGAAACTCAATTTTTACCAAGCCCTAGATTAAGTAGGCATCTAACTTTGACTGTGTGTTTGTGAATCACTGCATTAAGATTACTAGCCAAAAGTTAATTTTGTTTTTAAGAGCTTTAACAAGTTAAATTAATGTAAAACAGTTGTGTCTTTTGGTGTCTTTGTGTGCGTACACGAATAACAGGACAGTCTCTGGATCTCCAACTTGGTGCTCCACACATACAGTCTTACAGGTAGATCAGTTATGATTCTTCTGTTCCAGAATTTCTTCCCTTATACATAGGATGCATCCAGATGGCTGAAATATAGGCTGTCTGAGAGGCAGGATTGGCTGCCACTGCAAGAAGTTCAGTAGTCACATGACAATCACCTCCAAAGTCCTCACAGCTGTGGATCAAATGTCCTGAAGCTGCAAGGATCCATTTTTGTAGTTTTTGCATCAGACCAGAAATAGCTCTTCAAGTCAGCCATTTTTTGTCTGACAGGAGCCTAACTAGCTGTGCCAGTTACACTTAGGGTCCTTCTAAAAGTGGACCCCATGCATGTGAGCCTTTTATTCATTGAAGACCCTTATTTTCCTGGGCAGATGCAGCCATAGAACTTACAAAACGATTTCTCTCCATACTGTGCCAAAATAGGCTTGTGTTTTTACTTGAGGAGTAAAGAAAATGGCCTTTTGATGATAGACTTAACTGCAGTAACTGTATAATGCAGACAAAATGGACATTTTTAGGATGTTATTACTATGGTTCATGCAAGATTCACACAAACACAATAGACTGCACCAAACAAAAACAAAAACCAGGACCATGGTGTTTACACATCACTGTGCACTGGGACTTTGGTGACTGCACCAGTCTGTCTCCCAAGGGAAGAATCCACTCCCAAGCAGTGCTGGTTTGGTCCTGTGGCCACTGTGCAGAGGGACATCAGTCTCCTGGTGCCTGATGTAAAGTGTCAAAAATGCTCCACTGTGGGGGCCATGGCCTGCACTTCATGTCAAGGCCCCCATTGGAGACTGGCTTTGTGCATTGCAACTCATCCACACTACAGACACTACTACAGGGAATTCCATGTTTTCATGGGGTGTGGCATTTGAGCAGACCCTATTGAGAAAATGGCACAGAAGCATGCTCCAAAGGGAGACCACTCCACACATTATCTGGGGTAAACTGGCACAGTGTTCTTAATTTCCAGCTTCAATCTTGACAGTTGAGGGCTTATCAAACACAATAAATAAGGCACCATAGTGTTATTCCCTGTGTTTGATTATTGAGATGGACCCTGAAGAGAGCAGTGAATCCCCTTAGGTGGTGATGGTTGCAGTATAGCAGCAACAGGGCAATATGGCAGCAGAAAGAGGAGAAACATAACCTCTTCCCTCTTCATCTCACTTGGTCATTATAAACCCAGGTACAGTGTAGTATGGTGAGACGATGAGTGTGGCACCCATCGATGCTGCACTTGTCACGCAAGTGAATTTGCCATGAGAGGGCAAGGCCATGCGGACACTTAAGCTGCATCTAGACAGGAGGAATACTTCACAGGGACTGTGGAGCAGCTGTCAAAGTGCCAGACAGATTTCACAATGCTCCGCAGTCCCTGTGAAGTGAAACCTAATTCTAGGAAGAAAAGAAATGACACTTACATCAACACCAACTGCAGAGTTTCCTTTCTCTCTGCATTTTGCTGGGTGTTTAGGTGAGATCTCATGGGATCTCTCCCTCACCTAGGAAGCAGCAGGCCTCTCAGAGAGGGAGGGGCTGACCACATGGTTTGAAGAACCCTCCACACTCCTTTAGAGGATCTGGAGAATGTGGGGACAATCCATTCTCCCTGCAGATCTCCTTTACTTCACAGAAAAGGTACCTCTGCATTCTTATTTATGTCTGGAGGCACCCTAACCCCTGGGACACATCTGTGGCTTCATAAAGGCATCATGCAGATCCTACCTTTATGTCTTACACATTTGGAAGCTTGAATATCAGTTTAAAGAATGTATGTAGGATTGCCCCTAGTATGGAAAACAAACAAACAAACAAACAAACCAAGGCCAGGACATCAGGCAGCTGTCTCTGAATCCAGAAGAAAGTAAAGCAAAGAAAATTGTTAGTTGTTTAGATACTTTTTCCTGCTAAGATGAAAAAGTGCTGGTGAGATTTTCCGTCTCATGCTGGCATTGGATATTGTGCATTTGATTTTAAGAAACTATTTGCTGTTTAGCCTCAGACAGCATCATTTTTTTCATCCAGTCCTGGTTTAGAAAACACAGGGAGGTTTTATTTTGTTTTATTGTTGGTTTTCCCCTCAGCTTTGTATCAGCAAAACTGTTTAAGACAGTCGGGCTGTCTGAGATAGAGGATACTATTACAGAAGGTTGTAATATCTGAATCCACATATCTACAATCAAAGACAAGCCAGGTATTGTTTAAAAGTTCAAGAAGGCTTTTCTGTAGAAATATCTTGGAAATAATAGATCCAAAGCTGAGCTCTAATAAGTTCTGAGAACTTACAACAGGGTAGATTAAATGTATCTAATTCACCATAATAAAAGTGCAGTTTTGGTTTCAACATTCATAATATTGGAATTATTTCTAACGCTGTTGCTTCAGAGCTCACATTGGCCTTTTTCTGTTTTGACTTATTTCTTTCAGTTTTGAGGAACATGTTTGTATAACTAATACTAAATGCACACTGCACAGAAATGATTTTATAAGCTATGTTTTATATCATGATTATATCGGGAGTTATTTGAACGTCAGAGTTAACATATTACAGATGTTATTGGCCTGCAATTCCAAACTTGCCTGAACTAGTGAAGGGAATGGAAAACTGTTGATCACTACCCTCAGACTCCTATGAAGGCTTATATCCCCCACTGCCAAAACAGAGACTATGCCCCCTTCCACACTTGGCCTTGTTCTGAAATATATCTTGGGATGAGAGTCTGTTACTTGCAAGCTAACGCATACAATGGCACAACTCTCCTGGGATTGGCCATAGTTTGCCTTATCATGTGCAAAGCAGCCTATGATATATTGCAGAATAAGGGCAAGGGTGGCAAGGCCCTATAAAACCCTCATCCCTGAAAGAAGCAGAGAAGAAAAGTGATGGCCTATAGGCTATGGAATAGTCTTCCCCTTCACTGTACATGTTTAGGAAGACAGTGAAGAGGTGCCTCTTTGCCTTGGCTCTTGGTTGGATGGGGATATATTTTCTCTTATCACTTATAGTCACTGTTATTATTATAATATATACTGTTATGGTTTTAATACATATATTTGATTTTAAATATTGCCTGCCCTGAGACCTTCGGGTATAGGGCAGGATGAAAATGCAAATAATAAATAAATAAATACATTTAAAAAATAAAACAATGAGAAAAATAAATAGGATCATGCCACCTCAGGCATTGTCGGGACTAATAAGGTCTCTCAGATTTCAGCAAACTCGGACAGCCTATTGGAACAAACCATTATTGGATGAGATAAGAGAAGCTGAATCTGCTGGAATGTTACTGTAAAAGCAAGCCCAATGAAACAGGTTATATGAAATGAAGGAGGGAACCATGGATGCTTAAAAGCCCATCAACCAAACTCACTGAGAAGCATCTAGTTATCCAACACCCAAAGATAATCAAGAACAAACTGATATAACAACTGGAGTTTGACAATTAGAACCATTCCAATTCAATTTTAATCAAATTTATAATCTGAGTTTTAGGATAAAATAAACAACCCATTGGAAATGCATTTTAAAAAGTGTTATTTAAAGAGCAAGGTACAGTTCATCTAGAATCGTTCAAATCCAACTGTTATGTTCAATGGAGCAACCCTGGTACAGTTCAAATTGAATGGGGCTGGTTTGGTATGAATGAAATTGGTTGATTTGAACCATTTGAACTCAAACTGAATTTGCCATCTCTAATCAAACAGAAGGAAACTGGAAAAAAACATACCAGGACTGGAATAAACGTGGAAGGGTGGGACAAAAGTGGTCCCAGCAGTGAGAGGAACCCTTTGGACAGTGACTTGCAGGTTGGAAAACTGGTTTCAACACATCCCGAGACAAGCATTGGAGAGCTTTCTTCAGCTAAGTGCAGTCCTATGAACAGGTGAGATATTGTACAGGACCCTCAAAATGCCAGGCGCTTGGTAGAAGATCAGAGATTGAGACAGACATGCCTGCTAACTCTCTACAAAACGAGAGAAAAACACATTTGTGTGGGGGTGTTCAGCTGATTGTAATGCACCATACAACCATAGGGTACAGAGTGGGATGACAGTTTTAAAAACATAAAACATAATATGTTTATTCCAAGGAGAAAACAATGAAAGACAATCACTTTGATTGACTCACTTGTCCACAACGGGCCTGCTAAATAAAGTCATTAATTAGGAGGACAAATATGCCAATTATATCCTAGTTGCCTATGAACTCTTTAACAGTTCCTTTCTAGACTGTTGTGTGCTATTTCTAATTGCAGCAAAAATGTAACTTGAAATTAATTAGGTATGAGATGCTGTAGAGAAATAAACATCAGACCAGTGGAAGATACATTAACAGTCTTTTAGATAAAAGCATAATCAGGGATTGTGCAGAAGCATAACTAATAACATTTCCTGCTTCTTATAAAGTAATATGTATGACAGCTTTATGATTAAATTCTTTCAGTGTGCTACAGAGGGAATTAAAAAAGAATTATTGTGAAGTGAACCAAATAGCTATATTAAACATTTGTACTCATACCCATAATCTTTAATATTTGTAACAACTTTAATTAGCATTGAGTTCTTGGGTTATATTTGTGCACCTTCAGTACCTGGAATATGTTGCAGACATTTTCCTTAAGTATAGCATGCCTACTTCCAATTTTTAGTCATATTATTAATATATTGCTTTCATGTATAACATCAGTGTGTATTTGCATTTTTTAACATTGACACAAATATAAATATGTTAATGTGCACTACTAATAGTTTCAGCAGTGGTGATAATACTTCATATTACTCAATTTTATTCAGGGAGCCCTAGAGGAGATTTGCATTCATGGGATCTCCCAGATTTTTGGGGATTACAACAAAATTATTTATAGAAGTAATAGCAGAGGGAGGGATCACTTCTGAAATCTGCATGGGAGTCAAGTGTTGCATAAAGGATGTTACCTTAAACATCAGTCACTCTTGTTCCCTTTGGAAGTCTTGGATTCCTACTTTTCTGTCTTTTCTGCACGGTCCTCTTCTGTCTGCACTGTGCTAAAATCTGTCTCTTGGGGTGCATCCCCATGCAATTTAAAGTCCGATGAAAATCTTCTTTTGCCTCGGAGCACCCCCAAGCACGGCTTTTATCCGGGCTTCCAGCGCCGCTAATTAGGAAAATGCGCTGCAAAAAAACAGCCCTTTAAAGAAGACTGCAAGCGCACTTTCCTGGAAGACGCGGGTATTCAGAGCAACATTTTGCATGGAGACGCTCCATGGCAAAAGGGGCAAAAGGGGCGGGGCTTCTCTCCGAGGCGGCAAGCTCTCTCTCTCTCTCTTTTTTTTTTTTTTTGCCTCTCATCCACAGCCAGCATTCACGATATGAAAACAGTAGGCAGGCGTTCCAATCATAAAGAGAAAGATACATTGTAATGAATTGCTTCCCCTGCAAGTGAAAGTGTATGAGCTGGCTGCAGCCCCGCTGCCTTCGCAAGCAGGGGAGACGAAGAGAGAACTTGTAAATTTTTCTTTTGGACATGTGAATTAGCGCACAATTGCTGGATGGGGGGAGGCGTTTCAGCAGCTGGAGATCTTGTAAATAGCGCTGGCTGTAGCCCCCTGCCTTCAGAAGCAGGGGAGACGAAGAGAGAACTTGTAAATTTTTCTTTTGGACTTCTGAATGTGTGCACGATCGCACAAGCACCCAATGAACAGCGAGGGGCGGGGAGAAAAAGATGCGGGTAAGCAAAAGACGCTTCCTTGGGGATGGTCAGTGCATTTTAAATGCACGTTTTGCTGAGCCCCATGGGGACACTTAATTCCGAATTGAACACGCTTTTCTTAAATCCACTTCAGTAGAGGGGCAATAGAGAGGCAAATAAGTACCATGGGAACGCACCCTTGGAGTCTTTTATTCTCAATTCCACATACCAAGGCTATCAAACTTGGCTCTTCCATTTTCCATACTAGGTAACTAGATTTATTTAGGTTAATAACAGTCAATTTTGGCTGAATAATAAGCACATCCCACTATTGGTCTTCAGTATGCTGAAAACAGGGTGCTTCTGCATTGGCCACTGAAAAACGGATCTTAAAAGATCTGTTTTTCAGCGATCTGTCCTCCCCCTGATCCGTCACAAATAGTGACATTGCCGAAGGGCCCTCGCGCATCCGCACACACACGCGGAGGACAGATTCCGAAGGACGGATGGAGTGGGTGCTATGCGGATGCATCAACACCCATTACAAAAGTCCTTCAGCTCCTGCACCGCCGCCACCGCCTTCAGAGCCGTGGGACTGGAGTGGTTTCAGATGCAGGCAGTCCTGCTTCCACCCTTCCCAACATGGCAGGTGGAGGGAATCTGTCCCTTCGCCTGGCCATGTGCAGAAGCGTCTTGCCTCTGCACATATCCAGGTGAAGAGACCGATATAAGATCTGATTTTTCAGGTCTTACATTTAATCTGGATTTTGGCAGCAAAACCGGTTTTAAAAACCGGTCTTGCATGCCGAAATGCAGAAGTGGCCTCCACAAAGGGTCATAGAAGAGGACTCCAATGTGGAAGCCTCTTGAGGTAGGTGTTCTTAAATGGTTTCCACAGCTAGTGCGGAAACACTCTTAGGGAAAACTTTGCTGCCAAAACTAAGGTAAGTCAGGGTTTGTTTTTTTTAACTTCACAGCATTGGACTTCACAAGGACTGTGGAGCTTTCTAAAGCCTATAGGCAACAAACTTATGCAGCAGCCCTGCAATCTCTGCAAAGCATTATTATTGTCTGGACGCAGCCTAACTATGAACTACTGGTGACATCACTCCCCAAACCTGATGCAAGTTGGCTCATGTCCCCGTCGTTCAAATGCTGCATTTGGGTAGCAGACACAGAATGTCTTTACAGGCAATGTGAAGACTCTTTCACAATGGACATAAGGTGTCTTCACAGGCAATGCAAAGTTGCCATTCCCATCAACATGGTAATTGTTCTGAAGGGACTGGAAAGGTGTCTTCACAGTCTCACCATCACAGTGCAACTTCCTCAATGCCACATCCATGATCTTCCTAACTCTGTTCTACATGCAGATGCCCCATTCTTGTTCCAGTTCTAGAGTACTAGTTTGCCCTTTGCAGACAAGGCAGACTAAGAGGTTCCTTGATCTTGATTTCCAAGTAAGTGCATGAAGGGCCAAATGTTGAGCTTTTCTGAAGTCCTATGGACCTTGGAGTGGCAAAAACTGCATAGCTTTTTCCTGATTAATTAATGTTAAAGTTAGAATTTATAGTCACCAAATTTAATCAATTCACTTGAGGCATTGCATATTAATTGGTTATACATTTATCCCAAAAATTGTCCTCATAAACTTAAGATATACTCAGCCAGACTTCCTGAAGACTCTGATTGCAGGCATCTTTTATTTTATTTTTTTAAGAAATGAGGAAAAATTCTATGCTCTGCTCATGATTAGAGAAATAATGCAGTAAATGCTTCAAGCACCTGTTATTTGTTCCACAATTAGATATTCATTAAAAGGCACAAAGTGAACAAAAGACTCAGTTTATGGTTTCATTATAACTAAGTGGTCCTTGGTGAATTGTAGTCCAATATGCTTTTTTAATTTCTAACACTTGGTCTTTGCTTTCATAGGAGTTTTTAACTGCTATGTCAGTTAGTCAGCTGGCCAATCGCTTGAAGTGTTAATCATTACTCATTTTTAAATTAGCTGTATCAAATGAAACTCCTTCTCTAGAAAGGGAAGGGAGAGAGAGCCCAGGCTAACACAATATCTTGGCCTTGGTGATGAAGTGGAGAAAACAGAGATGCTAATATTATAATACCCTTATATAAATTAATGGTGTGACCTCATCTGGAATAGTGTGTACAATTTTGGTCATCGCACCTCAAAAAGCATATAGAAGAGTTGGAAAAGTTTCAAAGAAGAGTGATTAAGATGATCAAGGAGCTAGAGGAGCTTTCCTGGAGAAACGTTGTAATGTCCGGGGCTTTTTAATATAGAGAGGAAATGAGTGAGAGAAAACATGATAGAGGTGTATAAAATTATGTGTGATGAGAACAAATGTGTCCAGAGATGTTTTTGTCCTCTTCACCAAATATTAGAACCAGAGTCAGCTGATGAACATAAATCTGGGATGAATCATGAATGTTTTTTTTTTTTTAAAATTACACATTGCATAGTTAACTACCATGTCATGCCTCTGTAGCAAGGTTATGTTAATTAGAGTTTGACTTGTAAGCCTTGTTTATTAGAAGAAAATGTTAGCCTGTCTCTTTAAGAAGTGGGTTTGTGGATAAGGAGGGTGAAGCATTAGAGCTTACAGGGAAGAGTTCGGCCCAGTTTTCAGTCTGTAGTCAGAATGCAAGGAAGCATTATTCTTAGATAAGCAGAGACTCCTCATAGACCAGACGGTGGCTCAGCAAAAGAAAATAACTAAAGAAACCACAAAGAACTGAGGCCTAAAGATCCAAGAAGCTGCATGGGAAACTAAGCTCTTATTTACTAAGCAAGTAGTTATATTTGTTAAACTGTTCCAATAAATAATATAATTCACTTATATCAAGGAAGACTTGTGGATTCTTCAAAGCGTGTGGAGTTTCTCTTGTTCAACACCTCTGCCCATCTTGCTTTAACTGATAAATTAATTGCTGCAGTTACGCCCTGTATTTTCTGGACATTCCACACAACTTTTTAGAGAGAAAATATATCTTGTTTTCTGTTAAGATCTTCAATAGACAGTAAAACTTAGCCTGCATCCATAAGTCTGGTGGAGGTGGTCAGGAGTGCTTAAGATACCAACAGGCATAAATGCTCCTCTAAGGGTGCCTGAAGATCAGTCAGCTCTCTTTGCCATGTCCTTTCCACAGGTTGGGATGACAAACACAGAGGAAGTCAAACTCTTTGCTGTCAGGTGCTCACACAATCATTGCAGCACGCAGACAAGAGTTGTACTTACCCATTCTATGTAGACTCACTTTCAGGACTATTTCCAGTGTGATGGACATCCTGTCTTTGATGTGAGCAAAGGACAAGGTGTGTGGCATGCAGAAGGTGTATGCTCTGCATCAAGACCAGAACAAGTGCTTTCGTGATCAAAGTGTTTGCCGCCACCAGATCTTTGGGTACAGGGTAGGGTAAAAATTCAAATAAATAAATAAAATAATTTATCGTTATACATAGATTACACATTCAAAAAATCAAGAAAGATAACTTTAAAAAAAGTCTTTCAAGCAACTTTAATAGACAGCAGTTAAAGAACAAACACCAAAACACTACTTCTCTAACTTTTGCAAGAGGAAGCAAAAACAGTGGCCTACAGAAAGATGGTAGCATAGCTGCTACATTAGATTCTGAAGTTATTATATCATTCAGCAGAATGATGCCTTCTCCCTAGACAGGTGATAACAAATCCTTAACCTTTAGCTTTCTCCCAGTTTTTTCTTTGATTCCTCTGTGTAAAGAGATGTGATAATAACTTTATTGGTCTGTCGTGAGCTATACTGTGCACAGCTGCTTGATTAGTATTGCTTTTGACCTAATGCCCACTAAAAATGAAGACAGAATTGAGTTCAAGATTGCATTTCAGAGGTGAAAAGACCACATTTCCCAACAAAACCACATACTCCAATATGTTTCATCCAAGACACCTGCTTCAAGGCCCATAAAGCTGGTTTGCCGAATGCTTGAATTACCTTTTTTTAAGAATCAACACACTTTGTGAGAGGGGTTCAGCCAGAATTCTTTTGATCTGATCCCTATCATCCAGAATGATCTAACAACTAATATTTTATGCTATATGATTCAGAATAAACATGGGATGTTTTCAGACACATCTTGCCTGTTCCAGCTATCTGTCATGTCTCAGGCAGGTGAGGGCAGCAGGGCAAACACACACACATGCTTATGGCAGTCCGTTGGAGGGCTCAAGAGTAGTCAGTGTCAGTTCATTCTAAAGTCAGGGTTCCAGAATTTCGGCAAGAGTCACAGCAAGGTCCAAGAGTCAGGTTTATGGGTGAAGGCACGGATGGGGGTTGCACAAGTAATTTGTCCACAGTGTCAGCCCAGCGTTTTCTGCTCAGTTAAGTAGGGGAGGCAGCACTGCACCCTTGACGCTGGGATATGCCAGACGCTGGGATATGCGCCTCATCTGTTTTTGCTGTCGAAGGAGTAGAGGGGAGGGATGCTTTTGGGGCTGTCTGCCTGAGCTCTCATCCCTAGAACTCTCTGTGTGCTCCCCCAAAATTGGCTTCTGGCTCTCAACATCTGCACTACTGTGCCCTGGTTGCTGCCCAGACTGTTGTGCCATTGGAACTGCACATTCCTCCTCCAAGGAAGCTGGACTGGCAGGATGGGGCATGACACCATCCTTGTCCACTCTGTTTCAGGAAAGGATGTGAACATTGGGTGTTTGTCCACTGTCACTAAACGTACCCATTAAGTACCCATTAATGGGTATGTAATAGCATTTTTGTACCCATTAATGGGTACTTAATGGGTACTTCTAGTGACAGTGGGAAAACACCCATTATCTTCATTGGGAGGGTGAAGGTTCTGTCTATTCCAGTGTAATCCCAGCAGCAAAGCAGACACATCTAACTGTATCTCCACCTCAGGCATCATCCATCCCTACCAGTTATTGGCCCAGGATCTTGTCACTCCTATGTCTCATCTAGTGCACAAGGATGTGACTGTATGAAACAATGGAGCAACCCTACTTCCATGGCAAGTGTTGGATAATGAGTTTTGGAGGAGGTGCTTAGGTTTTGAAGGTCCTTGAACAAGGACCAGGTGTATAACCACTGATAACTAGAATGGAGCAGATAGCATGGGACAGGAAATGCATGCTTCATTAATAATAAAGAAGTGACCAATTTATATCACAGAAAATGTCACAAATAGCATTAAATGTTCAAACTGTGTTTATGTTAAATGCTCAATTATGTTAAAAAATGGAAAAGAAAAATATATTATTAAATGTATGGGTATCCAGAACTGCTAGTGGGAGTAAAACAAAGACTGGCATTTAGGTGAACTACCTAAGCCTCTATTCCTGCCCCCCTCCCTTCATACCTTCAAAAGCTCTGAAGCCAAAGGCAATGTGGGTTGTGCGATGATGATAGGGTTGAGGTTGACATTGAGGCCAGAGCCAGGTTCAGGACCACAGTCAGGATTAGGATCAGAGTCAGGTCAGAATTGGGGCTAGGATTGGAATTAGAATTATGGTTAGCATCAGGATTAGGATCAGGGTTGGGGTTGAGTTTTGGATTAGTTAAAATATGTTAGCATATCTTGTTTGAGCAGGTGTTTCAAAATGTTGTTGAGGGAAGGTAATCTCTTATTTCTTATTTTTGTCTTTTACATACAACTTGAACTCTTAGTCTGGGACCCTTACCTACTGGCTCCCAGACACCACTCCATCTGTGGTTAAATTTTAAGTGATTGTTGAAAGGAAAGTAAACAGAAGGGAAGGGAGAAAGACAGAAAGTAGAGAAACTCTGACAAATACCAAATTGGCTCAAGCCATCAGCTTTGACCCTAACCATTGTATATTACTGCTTAGTGAACACCACTCGGTAAACCACCTAGAGATAAATGACTAGTAGTGGAACTATCCTGGTGCAATACGAGATGCTAATTGTCTCTAGTTTCACTTAAATCCAAGCAGGCTGCTAGATCAGCTTCCTAATGCCTGTTTGGTGAACCCAACGGATGCAAGAAACAACACAAAATAAAACAGGAACAGAGATATAAAGCATGCTCCTTATTAACCCCATTACTTTTTACAGAGCAATTGCAATTGAGTGATATTCAGACATAGGAAAGAAAATTTAGACTTGATGACTCTTTCCTTGCCCTGAACAATTAAATGATTAAGGATAGCCGTAGTAGTAGTCATCAGTTGATAGTTTGTCTTTTTTATGAGTTCAAATCTCATTTCTATTAGATGCAAATAAGGACATTTCATTCAAGGTGAATTCTCCTTCTTCTCTTTAAACGGTGTCTCATTTACAAAACTAGATTACATCAAAATGGGCTAGCATATAGCAAAATGCATGAAAGACCAGGAAAATGAATAAAGCATTAGCATTTCTTCTTGTTAGATGAAATTATTATTATTTTATTATTATTGATTATTAAAGAAAGAAAAGCTATTCATTCCCTAAATAAAATATCTTGAAACTTAACTTGTTTTTGCAGATGGGATTATAATAAGATGCATGAGAGTTTGAATCACTGTGTCGGTATGTATTTCTGCATTACGATGAAAGCAAGAGTTTCTTTTATAAAAAGGCATACAGTTAACCATTCTATGTGATAAATGTGTCTTATTAAGAAATGGTTCATAGTTGCAACATTAGACTTTGGTTTCAAAAGTTATTCCTTTGTGAAGTATGAATGAGAAACTATTGTTAAATGATTTGATATTGAATATAATTTTATTAGGCCTTATGTGTCTGCAGTTTTACAAGAAAAGATTATTTCAAGCTACATTTCCTCTTTTTCCCCATGGTTTCTCAACTCAGAGAAGCAAAATTTGAATTTGCGCATGCCATTTATGTTTTTTCCAGTATGAACATAGGGCCTTTCTAGGGGTGTGCTTGAATGTTTTGTGGTTTGTTTGTTTGTTTGTTTTTTGTATTTGATTCTTATTGAATTGAATGTAAGAAAATTAGTATTTGTTCAAATAAATCCCTTTGTATGTGGTAGGATTCAAATTCAATACAAATATTTCATACACATTTGATATGAATGTTAGATACAAATCCCATACATACTCCATACAAATCCCATAAGAATGCCATACGAATCCGTAATGAAGCTTTGTATGAATGTATCTATTCGAATTTGAATGTCAATCGCTGAATGTGCCAACATTTGATTTGAATCTGAATGTCTGAATTCATACAAATTCGTATGAATTTTGAATGTTATGAATATTGTGAAGACACACCCGACTAAAGGTGGTGGCAGGTTTGGGTGTGCAATGCCCAGTACCCTGGTGAGATCAAACACTTTAACCCAAAGAAAGCTCTAATGCTGAATATAAAGTCCAAAACGGGAGAGATTTATTTTAAAGAACAAAGTAAAGGGTTTTCTCCTCCCTGGCTCTAGATAGCCTTGAAATAAAGAATACTTTACAGTTTGAAAGTTTCAGCAGTCTTCAGGGTGTCATCTTTCTGGGTTGATCTCCTTACTCAATGGAGCTGGTGCAGGGTCTTTCAGCTCCTAATTCTTTCCTTTAGCAACTTTAGAATTTTGGTAACTAATTTGGTTAAGGTGTAATAAATGTTCTTCCTGGCTGTCTGGGCCTATTTGCCACCAAGAGGACAGCTCTCTGCAAGCTCACAGCAAATACTGGCTAAAACCCAGAAAGCTTCTATCTAAAACAGGGGAAATGCAGGCGATTCCTTCAACTCCTCCCACAACCAATACAATGAAGTATTTCCTATACTAAAATATACTAAGGTCTGAACTAAGGAAAATGCAGGGAGAGATTGAAACAGTCCTGGCTGGACATCACAAATATCCATGCACATCCCTAGCCTGTTCCCCACTGGATTGGTAGAGTGATTCAGTAGAGTCTCTGAGACAACTTGTTTGTACTACAGACTGGTCTACTAGCAGGCTGTTCCTCCCTGTAGATGGCTCAGTCCACACCAGGCCCAGCAGTGGAGTGGGTTACAATACAAAAATGGTGTAGCCTGCTGCAGACATGGACTGCTTATAGGTATACTTGTTTTAGGTTCATTTCATTAATCTAACCATTGGCCATTACACAGCATAACAAACTATGTCTAGACTTAACAGTTTAAATAACAACATCTAAAAAGATCCTTAAAAACTAAAATGCAAAGCAGCACTATAAGTATATCGGAGATGTGGCCCACGTGTAGACAGCATACGAGGTGCTGGTCCAGTATATTGCAGCTGAAAGCTTTGGAACCATTTTTCTGGCACTTGGAAGCAGCACCAGAAGGGTATTGGCTTTGGGCACCTGGCCAAAACAGCCCCAACCAGAAATTACAGAAGTCAGCAGCTTTCATCCTCAGTCTCCTTAGTTGGGCTGGAATCTGTGATATGAGCCAGTGAGGCATAGAATGACCCACACCATACCAAAAGACCCACAGAATACATAAATGGTGGAACATGTCAATGCTCTCCTTCAGGTATCTTCTGCTTTAACAGGCTTTGGACTCCAGCTCTTAAACAGGAGACTGCCCTCTCTTTGAGCATAGTTTTCATCTTCATTTGCCTCCACCAGTGCCATGTAGATTGAAGGTAGCAGTGTGACCTACTTATCAGGGTAGATTTCTGACAAAGCACCATATCTAAAATGCCCACTTTCTGGGCCATTTCTTTCTGACACTGAGGGCCTGTTCCCATGCCTCAGGAGTGTCTCCATGCAAAGCCCTAATACGGGCCACATGCAAGACAATACATATTTTTAAAACACCACTTAACAAGTTGTACTACATCTGAAATAAGGGACTAGTACCTATTGTCCTGGGGTCATGCGGATGCTCCCAGGTTATTTGGAGTGGAGCGTGGCAGCTGCAGTATTTGTAGGCATGGTTTCGCCTCTGCTCCTTGTTCCTGCCATGAGCGCTGCAATCAGACCTTGGCAATCTGTTCACTGTTAAGCCACATAATAGTAGTGAAATTAAAAGGCTTTTCCCTCCTTTGGGATTGGTTAATCTGAAAGTGATTGAGATAAGTTGACCTGAATTGCAAGAAAATTTTGAGCCGGTTGCGAGTGGGGGGGTGCCCACTGTCACGCCCATGTGCACACCTCCGCTAATCTGTGGCAGCCAAGGAAGGGAATAGTCTGCTTTTAGTTATGATTTTAACTAACTTTTGGTTATGCTTTTAACTGTGGCGGCCAAGGAAAGGAATGATCTTTGTGTTCATGGAGGTGCAACTGAGGTGTTTGCCTGTCATCGCTGCACTGGGTGGGTAGGGTTATGGTGACGTCAACCCGGCTTCCTATCAGGGGAGAGGATGGGTGGGGAGAAAAAGATGAGGGCTCACGCTGAGGCTTCCACGGAGACAGGCCCGTGCGGTTTGAATCCGCGTTGCCCCATATCACATGGGGACGCTTTATTGCGAATTACAACACAGATTTTTATGACACGCGTCACAAGCAAAGCAACTGGATTCCATGGGGTCGCACCCTGAGTCTCATCAAATGGAAACTTCAAAGTGATGAAGCATTGGTTCTGCAGCTTCAAAGCTTCTGAGGATGAGAGCCAATAGAAACAGAGAAGACTTTTTTGACAGCCATTTGAATGTTGCCTTACTTGGTCATCACATCTAAAATGCACTCACGTAGGAATGATTTCACTGAGTCATCCACTTAACTATCAGTATTGCCAAGCTAAATTTACCGCCTTTCATATAAAGAGCAGCATCCAGAACTACTGATGCATTTTATAAACTAAAGAGCAAGTTCACATTAGTGTTATTTCTGTTTTAGAGGGATATCAAAGGCCAAACAACCAGCCTACAGGTATTTTTGGATTCCAAAGAATCATCAGCCCTTGCCAGCTCTGAAATCTGTTTCCTTGAGCAATACATAGCCATGAAAGAAAACCCAATAATTATTGATTTTTCTAATGACAATTTATTTGGTCTTCTGAAACAAATAGAACCACTGAGGTAATGTACAATTTGTGCGGGTAAAATCACCATTACTTAGTACTACCACTGTCATCAGAACACTTTTTTTTGTCTCTGTGTGCTAACTTTTCATTGAAAATCAAATCAAGAAATAATGGAAGGTGAGGAATCACCCAGTTTAACTAAAATGAGGTTACTAAAGGTATTTTAGTTGAACAGTTTTTCACCTTTGTTTTGTTTTAGATATGGCCAACTACATCTTAGCTGTCAAAAGTTAAAGGCCTGTTAAAATACATATCGATTAATTAGAGACAGGCAGGTATATATATGCTTTCTTATTGCCTTGGCTGAAGACTGGCATAGCTAACATTTCCATTGACCACATTTGTGTTCAAACTGTTGTTAGTATGTGTGAGCAGTGCTGGGAATAACCCTTTAAAAAAGAGTAACGGGATAAAATTTTGGTTCTAATTAAAATGTGCTTTCGGCACCACTCTTGAGCTATGGCTACTAACAAAAACAAGCTCATAAAATGTAACAAAAAAAAAGGGAACTGACTGTGTAACTCACCAAGGGTGTAATCATATCCAGCCATTAATAATAAGGTAAATCTTTCTGCCTCCTCCCCCACTTCCTTAACCTTCATACCACCTCCTCCCAATAATTCAAAAATGGATGGACTCTGTAGCAAACTCTGAAGGTTAACAAATTAAAAGTATCTCGAGTGAAGGGCAAGAGAGCTAAACTATTGAAACACAGATTGTAGGTTCTATAGGAAACCTGCTGCAAAATATAAAGCTGAACTGTTGTCTTTTTGCTGTAGTGTCCAAAATCTTCAGCCAGTAGGTGTAAGGAAGAGGTCTAAATTCCCACTCAGTCCTGGAAGCTTACTGGCTAACTTTGGGCCTCTCTGTTCCTTTCCACACAGGCCTGTGCTGAGGAACTCTGGGGCAAGTCATGGACCATCTGCATTGCATGGAGAACTTCCCCTGGTGTGTGTGGATGTAGGGCAATTCTAATTGATTTATATTTATGTTCCCTGCTGCCAGGCATGTCTCCATTTGCACATCTCCCTGCTGGGAGAGGTCTGAACGGAGCTGAGGAGGGACAACTCAAGCATGGTTAGCACTGTGTTGTCCCATTACTGCAGCAACAGGATCATATAGTAGCATTAGCACTATTGGAGCTGTTCCATGATCACTGCCATAATGTTGGCAATTCACACCTCACCAGTGCTTATGGAGTACTGGTGAGGTTAGGGATATCTGAAGATCCAGCATCCCAAAATGTGGACACCAGAACTTTCCCCCATTTTGCTTCCTTGGGAAAAATTACCCCTAACCTAGCCTAACTAACATAGCTGTTTAGACAGAAAACTAAAGGAAATAAAAATACCTTTTCCCTTTTAGGAAAAAAACAAGGGACATAGAAGTAAAAAATAATTAAAAAGTACTGTTGGGCTGTGCTCCAACATAATATATAATCAGCTTAGAGACTGTCTTAAATCTTCAACTTCCAACAGTTTTTAAAGATCCCATACCTTTTATGGACTAAATTTCCAGAAAGCAAACTAAATTGTATGAAGATCAAATGAGTTCTCAGTCCTACTCAGAAGAGCAGCTCAAACATTGCAGCTGGCCTTTGCTTAAATTGGAATATACTGTCTCTTCCCACTTTACAGACACTGTTATTGTTTTAATATATGTCTCATTTTAAATGTTAACTGCCCTGAGACCTTTGGGTATTGGGTGGGATAGACATACAATAAATAAATAAATAAATTTTGCTAAGGCAGAACAGAAAAGTGGATTTTGGGGGGATGGAACCATACTTTTGGAGGCATTCTCCCCATTTCCTCTTATCCAGTTGTACTCAGGCGATTGAGAATGTCATTATTGGGAAGGGACAAGAGAACAAAAGGGAAGACAAAAGTTATACTGTGTATGCTCCTTCTTCCTTTCTCTCCAGTCCCTGCAAGGAGGACAATGTATCATCCATTTTCTTTCTGTTACATCCATGCAAGTAAAATGAATGAATTAAGGGACATAAATGTTTCCTTCCATTCACCACCATGAATATTGATTTCCTCTCTTGCAGGAATGTACACAAATGTGTTTTTTGCCATTTGATTCATAATGAATCAAATGTTAGAAAATTCATATTCATTTGAATACACCCTTTCAAATGTGGTAAAATTCTATTTGATACAAATGTATTCATATGAATTTGTCTGAATATCTGATATGAACGAATATGTATTGGATACGAACAAATACATATCTGATACGTATCCAACATACCTATCCGATACATATCCCATAAGAAATCCACTCTGAAACCATCAAATCTGACCTGAATTCACTTTTAATACGCTCTTAATCCATGTTGAATGTACTCTAGATCCATTGCAGATGTGACTGGTGCAGCCGCTTTCCCACCTCCCGTTTAATGAATGTCCAAACTATTTGTACAAATGTCCAGAAACATTTGTATTTGTACTAATGTCAATGTACAAATATCATAACATTCGATTCATGCACGGATGTACAAATTTGTTTGGATTCATACAAATAACAAATGTTACGAATATTCAGGCACATCCCTATTGTGATGTTCCACGGCTGTGAGGCTGCTCCAAAGCTTGGAGGCATCCACAAAAATGGTTCTCTCATGAGCCACCAATCACCATATTTCTGAGTCTGGTGGAATGACAAAAATAACATCATCTTATGGTCCTAATACTCAAAGAGGTCTATGTAGGAAAAGGCACTCCTTCAGATATTTGTAGCCCAACCCAGTAGTGAATAGGACTGGTGACATTTAGAAGGTGATATGTTTCACATTATTTCTTTAAAATACATCAGAAGTATTTCAAATATAAAAATATAGTAAAAATGATTAGGCAACAAAAACAGTCACTATACAGATTGCTAGTACAGATGCAAGTAGAGATATTACAAGTGCTATGAATTCCAGTGATTTCAGTCCAAACACCCAAGCTGACTGTATTAGGAAATATTTGCAAGGAAATAATTCTACAGCTGTTTACCAAAATGCAAAAATCTTGAGTTGAAGAAAGGATTGGGGGGGGGGGTGTTGCCAGCAGTGTTTTGTCAGAGAAAGTAGAGGTCAAAACGTTTCATACTGAATGAATTAACGACAATCTCAAGGTACCACATTTACTAGTACAATGAAATGGATATCAGTCACTCCAATTCAAGAAGCAGACATAGATTGCATTTATCTAACACATTTGGTTCAAAGAAGAAAGCAGGATCCAGACTATTTGCAAACCTGCTGCTGCTTCCAGCCTTGCAGCCATTGCAGCTGGGAAACTTTGGTTCCTCAGCTTGGATGTTTCTGACCTTTTTCATCAAACACAGAAACTGGCCCTAGAAGGCCAGTTGGAATTCTATAGATGGAAGCAGGCTGAGGTGGAACCGCTGTTGCTTTTGGAAGTGTAGGAGAAAGCACTCTTAAATTACTCTAACAAGTGCTTAGGGCAGGATCCTGTTCTCTTTGAGCACACCCACTGTACCTCTAGTGTGCAAGTATCTGTGTAGCCTGCAAACTCATGACACATTAATTGTACCACCACACGATGCAAATGCTGCCAGAGGTTTGTTTTTGAGACTATGGTTGTGGTCAATCGAACCATGAAGTTCCTGGTCTTTTTGTTATCTCTCTCCGCCCCCCCCCCCATGCATGCTGCAAATTTCATGAGCAAAAAAGTGGAACATCTTTTTATATCCCCTGTAGGAAATCCAAAGGGATATAGGAATCCTAGTTTATTTCTGTAACTTCACATTTTCTATAGCCTCCAGAAATCCTGTGGCAAAATTATGGAAACAACAATGTGGGTGTTAAGACTAATGTTGATTTTTTTAAAAGCTGTAATTTAGTGAGAAGGAAACCTATATAAAATATTTTCAGCTATATTAAGTTAAATTACATAGAAAAATATAATTATGTATCAGTCCACCTTTTATGGGAACAGCTGAGTCCATAATCAAACAACTCATAGGGCATATATGGAGCTTTGGATTTTTTTCATAATTCCAATAAAGGCAAAATCTTTTTAAAGGCCTACAAGTATATGACATTTCTCTAAAAGTGCATCGGTGGATTCACACTTACCTCTTTAGTTCCAGGACAAGACAGACTGCCATATCATAGGATACACAACCAGTCCCGAGCTAGGAAATATTGCTTCTGCTGCAGGACATGGCTGTCCAGAGTGGGACAGTCCACATGCCTCCATGGTCCAGTATACTACTCCTAGTCAATATACTACTTCATGGGTGGGTGGATGGGGCTAGGAGAGGGCAGTGCATCTCACCATCCACTCTAGTGTGGAGAAGGAAGACCTCTAGACACAATCCCATGCAGAAAAGCCCTGTGTGTCCTATGTAGGGGTCTTTCACATATTGTGTGGTATAAGCATGGGTTCACACATGGAAGCCAGATTGCTCCCTCCTGCATCTGACTCCCCGTGTTCATAACTCCCTCAGGACCAGTCTGCTCCAAGGCTGGACCTCCGTGTGTGGCAGTCACATGCTACTGTATGAATGGCTTCTGGGTGCCAGAGTAGCAGCAGGAATTTTGGGTTGACTACTTGACAATTTGTCTGGGCATCCTGGTGATGTGCACAGCTTGAGTACTTGCAAATATACTTGCAAGATACCATGGGATCAATCCCATCACAGAACTCACAAAGGACGGGGCAAATATTGAACAGGTGGATTTTCAACTTTGATTGAAACAATTTTATTATACACATATTTGTGTAGAAATTGACAAATAGCATTCCCCCACCTTCCCTTCCTTCCCTACCCAAATTCCATTTAGGTGATCCAATGTTAAAATAATTTATCATATTGAATTGCTTGAAAATTAGTCCAGTCTGTGTCTCTGTAAAATTCCTGTAGTGTCATGATAGACACTTCAGAAATCTTTTTTTCTGGAGTTCCAATATGTTCTTGCTTCTTTATTTCCTCTATAAGGTTCCCATGCTTGCCAAAATGTATTTAATTTTTTTTTCTTCTCTTTATTTGTTGCAAAATAATTTTCTAAATTTCTGCATACCAATCTGCTGTGGTTAAACTTTTATCATGTTTCTATTCTTTGACAAGCATATATTGGGCAGAAAAGATCAAATAATGTAATAGTAATGTAATTGGGTCTTTATGTTTAGCTCTATGAATTCATGCAATAAAAATACTTTAGGGGAAAAGAAGAAGAGCTGGCTTTTCTACCCCACTTTTCTCACCCATTTAAGGGGCTCAAAGCAGCCAACAAAGCCTTCTATTATTTTCCCCACAACAGAACTCCCTATGAGGTAGGTGGGCCTGTGAGAGCTCAGAAAGAGAACTGTGACTAGCTCATGGTCACCCAGCTGGCTTCATGGAGAAACCTGGTATTCCCAGATAAGAGTTTGGTTCCCTAACCACTAGACCAAACTGACTCGCAGTTTGTTTAGCTGTATCTATTATTGTTGTTTAGGTACATCTTGATGTATTTGGCTCCAAAAGCTCTTTACTGATACACAAACTAAACACATGTGAAAATATGTGGGGGTTTCTTTACAATTCCTACAACAACCTGGGTTCTGAGTTTTAGTTATTCTTGACAATCATGCTGGAGTTAGGTGCCAGCAGTAGACTAATTCGGTATACATAGTTACTGAAGTGTGCTTCATATTTGTTATTTTGAAGTAGTCTACACCAACATGTGGATGATAGGTTTGTATTCTGGGATATGATTTGGAGTAAGGTCCAATGCAGAAAGATTCAGAGATAGTTCAGCAAATAGAGGGGAGCTACCTCCTCCAGCTCACCCTAGTGTTAACAATTATCTTTGGCCATGTGGTAGGTGGGGATAGCTATTAAGTCCTTGTTTCAACATCTTTGCTCTTTTCCACTAAATTAGCCCTCTCCCAAATATTGCCTAGGGCTGTAATCAGACAAAGCAATAATTAACAACAACAACAATAAATCTCTGAGGCACCTCAGAGAAGACTTGGAGGTGGAATTGTTCACACAGAAGTCTTCCTCTACCCCTCCCCCAAATATACTGTGCTAGAAAAGGTGGATTAGAAAAGGCTTGGGAACCTGAGGGAAACACACTATCTCTCTAAGGCTCCTCTGAGGTGTCCCTTTGATTTGTCTTCACACAGCCTAAGAATCTGATCTCAGACTGAAAAGAATGAAAAGCCCTAACATACAAGTCTTTATGCATGTCAGCATGTAGCTTTGTAAGCCTCATCAATCGTACTTCTAAAAATTTGTCTGGCACTTTATAAATGGTGGTTTTAAATTTCTAAACTAATAAAGTAACCAGTAAATTTAGCACTTGCAGGTTTTATTATCCATCTGACTAGCAAGCTACAACTCATCTGACACAATTTGAAGGGACCAACCAAGGTCATTTCAGCAACCATTAAACAAACAATGACAAAAAAGAGCACAAGAGAGAGCTACAGGAGAGAGAGAGGGGTTACTATTTGGAAATGGATGGGTTGGCAGCTTGAACTTAACCTACTCTGCTGGCTGACACTCTGGTTTGGGAAATCGGCCATTAGAGAAATATGGTTTGCCAAACAGGGACTAGGGAAAGAAAAATTGGCTCCTGAGCCAGCTGTTACTACTGACTCACCTTATTAAAACAGCTTTCTTGGCTTCCACATTGCCTGACACCTATAATTCTTTTCAAGGTCCTTTTCATCAACTGTAGCAGATATATAACTTCACTGGGTGTAAGAGCTTAAATCACAACTTGTGAAGAGAAAGCATTAAAATACAGCAGAAAGAAAACAAAAATCTTAGAAAACATCAGAAATAGCATATGCACAACATCTGCAAGTTCTGCAACAGTCTGTACCTATGTACTAACCATCTAAGCTCACTTCCTCATAGGATGATTTTGAACTGGTCAATATACTGGACCATCCAAGGCCTCTCTTAGACAGCCAGTGCAGAACGACCCTTAATCTCTCTATCAGTTCATTCTAAATGTTTCCGCTAAAGTTGACTGCTGAACTACACCACCACTTTTTTACCATTGGTTATGTTTGTTGAATATGATTGGAAATTCATCTGTGCCTGTATTAAGTTGCATTCCCATGGTTTACTGTAGCAGAATGCACATGACTGTGAAGGCTGCCCTGCATTCGGCTCAAAACAGTGTCACTCACATAGTTTCTCTGCCTTCAGTGTTTCTTGCTAGAGATGCTTTCCTAAACACAGGTTCATTTGCAAAACACCCTGTTGTTTGAATAATCTGGCTCAGGGTGAATCCAAACCAAGGGTAGTTGGATCAATTTGAACTGAACCACTAAATTTTAGTTGATGCCCATCTCTAGAAAAATAGAGATACGATAAGAATGGGGAGGTGTTTGAGAGAGGGTATGCTAAATTAATTCAGTCAGAAAAAAGGCTGGATGAAGAACTCTTCTTTATGTCAGCAAAGGGAGTTCAGGAAAGGGTGGAGCAACTTATCCAGTCCAAGACTGGTGGTTCACACAAACACTGAAGAAAAGAAAGTTATTACTAGGCAAAAGGAGACATAAGGCAACCAACTGGAAGAAACAATTTTTTTTTCTCCTTTTGGAATACATCTCTCCAATTTCTAAAATAAAGGAAGAAATAACAACAATAAGCAAAGAAAGGCTCAGATACATGGGAGAGGGATTCCCATTGGGTAACATATCAAGAGAGGAATCTATTTATGAAGAGATATGTTTCATCATTGGGGAATCCCCAATGGAAGATAAGCATGGTGCGTGTGTAACCAGATACCCAAACAAAACTTAAAAATCTCAACTTCTTCCTTCCAACTCTCCCCCCACCCACCCACCCAAAAAAAATGTCTCAAAGTGCTTTATGGACTCTAGACTCTCCTTCCACTGGTCTGCAATGCAGGGGTGTGCATGAAAGAAAATTTCAAGTTCAATCTGCAGTAGGAAAAAAATCCATCAAACATTCATTGAATCATTTGTTTGAAAGTTCAAACTTTCCCATTTACAGCCAAACATTTTCATGGTTTTTTTTCCATTGAGAAAACCTATTTTCATCAGTGAAATACTACAAAAGTGTGAGAATACATTTTTTTTTAATTCATGAGCCAGGATCATTGATTCATTCCAGAGTCCAGGTATTCAAATGTCTGTACTTTCCCTTTGATGCAAAAATTTGCAAATTCAACAGAATTTTTGAATGCAATTTCGCTTGTGCATATCCCTACTGCAGAGGAGACAACTGGCAAGACTTTGGGCCAGTTGAGAAGAAACCTGTGGCATTTCTTGCACAACAATCCACTATAATCCAGAATAAGGCCCAGGGACTATGCGAAATTCAGCAGGCAAGTGCTGCTGGTTCTTTCAAGGTTTAGAACATGGTGGAACATGGACTGTAACAGGACATCAATTAACCTCTTCTACCAGGTTGCAGCCGAAAAAGTATTTAAACAAAGTTTCTTTCTTTCCAAAAGCAGGAAGGCTTTTTTCTTTAATGAGTTAAACAGGTTGTAGAGGACAGAAAGAACAAACTGAAGAGAAGGACATTTTACAGAGTACTGCTCTAATGGTCTACACAGGTAGCCAATCAGAATACAGATCTCATCATTGAGCAGTTTCACACCCATACCAAGATAGCACCTGGCTAGTTAGCCTCTTCAGGGTACATTCTAAAGAAAAGCTTGTAGAATTGAAGCTTTTTGTACATTCTAAGTTTTTTAGTTTCTGATTATATTTAAATACTTGACAGGTCCACCAAAGTAAGGCATCAAAACTCGCAAAGCAGACTGCCAACTAAGCATGCTATAGAAATATGCCATAAAACAGCAAGGCTTTGTTCAGCCATCCTTGGGGGTCATATTCAGAGCTAGGGAAGCACCCTTGAAAGCATTTACACACCTTCTTATGTCTTATCTCCTGTATTCGCCCTATATTGGATGTATAGCGGCTGCAGACCAAATTGAGGGGTGGTTGCCTATATCAATATGGCCCAACCATCTGTGGTTGGGGACTGAAAATTGGGCACACCATGCAGTCAGCAGCACCCACCAAGTCAGTTTGGTTTGCAGCCATGTAAACAGCTATCTCAAGTGATAGTTGCGTTCCAGCAATGAAGACGGCTGAATGCAACCTGAGTCTATCTGTATTAAAGTTGCATGGAAAACCATCGGTAGTCATGATTGTATACATTTTCTCCACCAGTTCCTTCCCCATTGGAAATTCCTATTAAATTTATGTGTTCAGAATTGTTGTTTCTTGATTGTTTTGTGGGAATTAGCGCCTAGGGCAGTTTATGTGTGGTCCCTGGAGAATATGCTGGTTACTGCTGAGGAATGAGATGTCCACATGCTAGAGTGGTTTCCAAGAGGCCATACCTTTCATTCTCTGTCCACTCCTTGCTGTGAAAATGTCGCCAGGAGCATAGCAATGGAGACTGCTTTAAAACATTCCCTGTGGTAGAACAATCCAACTGTCCACTAGGTGGCAGTGAACAGAGCCTAGTACCACTTTGTCAGTCTTCTGCAAAGGGACAGAGGAATGGGCAGTTTATGGCAAGTCAGAGCAAAAAACCCAACCTGTAACTTTGCAAGCCAGGATTTTTGTGTGGGTGTGGACTCCAAAATTAGGCCAGGAACAGCACCCATCATGTGGACAGTTACCAGTGCAATCTCTGCCACCCCCACCTTCCTTTGATGAATTGCTTGATTTCGACTGAATGTAGAAACAGCCTACATGTTCACTGATGCAGACCTGGACTGCGTTGCCTTTTCTGCCACATCTCCCTGCTGAGTTATATTCATTTGTGATTGGCTAAAATTCCAAGAACATCAGGTCAAATTTTGGTTCTGTTTGATAATGCATTTGCAGTTTGATAAGAATTCATTCTGTCTCGTTCAATTTTCTACTTAGCATTCATGATATCTCTTGCAACCTAGCTGGTCTAAAATGATAATTAATCTTCAGTCTTTAATCCCATAGTTATGTTAATTTACAGCATTGTCAGGAATCCCACCCACTTCCGTGAACAGAAAACACGTTGCATCATTTGATTTTTGCATTCCACTAAGTTCTGGTTCTTCCCACTGAGCAATGTTTAACTTTCTGTCTCTAGAGTTTCAGCTCATTTATTTCCTATGGCTCTGCATTAGTATACAGACATTGTTTGATATCCTCCCAATTTTATTAGTAAAAGTCTCATTATAACTGCTCCTCAGTTACTGTGGCAAGGCAGCAGTTTCTCTATATGTATTCTTTCCTTGGAGTTTTGTTTTCCTTTCCACTGTAACCATGCAATAAAAACTCTTCCAAACAAGTTCTTCCATCAAACATATTTTTCTGAACCTTGGGAGGCTCAGCCTATCCGGTCTCTTGCTTTTTGATCTCTTGTGAATCAATGTGGGTTTGGGGGAGATGAAGACTTTCCAATTGAAGTCTTCACCCTTCTCTGCCATGCCACTGCCCATATTTGTGAACTAGTACAATCCTTACCCTTCATTACAGGTTCCCCAGAGAATTTTGATGCTCCAGTGGAAAGAATGGAGTGCCTCTTTTCTATCTTCTAAAGTCCTTAAGGTATTTCCCCTATTATTCAAGTACTGAAATGCAACAATGGTATCTATAAAATGAATGGCCTTGTAGTAAATAAATCCAAAAGCATCTTACTTCATATTTCCATCAAAACTGTGCTTGCTCTTCCATTGTTGAAAATAAGAAGAAACATAGTATTATTGGACATTTGAAAGGAGTTTTGCTCCATCCCTTCTTGAGGACAAAGACAAAAATAAAAGCCGAACCCTGTAGAACAGAAAAAATGAATTGTTTAATATCATCCTTTTCCTATCTTGACCTATGAAGGTTGCAGATTATAAGCATTTAAGATTTGAATAAGCAAAAATGAAGCACAGACATGGAGCACAGCTAAATGCTGTGTGCTGACATGACATATTTATTATCCAGGCATCTTGTCACCAGGGAAATACATTTGCTAAATGGTTTTGTCTCACAGTTGAGAATTATGACACTAATACAAGTGATGACCCAAGCTTTTAGATTTTTTGCTGTCTTATGATATTAGGCACAAAACTAAAACTCTTATTTTTATCTTAAACTGGGAATTTTGCAAAGAAGTAGAAAATGAAGGGAGAGGGGGACGAAGAATAATTAAAATCTATAAACATAGCAGCACAAAAAAATATTTTAAAAATCGTTGTGAATAGATTAAAACAAAACAAAACAGCAAGACTGTTATTAGCAAAAGACAAAGAATACATCCCCTCCCAAACAAAGAAAATCTCTTTGTTTTTCCTTGTAGGAAAAATGCTTTAACAAGAAAATCTGAAAGATAGTTGTGGGTTAAAAATCAGGAATAATCTTGGTATAAATCAAAGAAAATGGATAGTTTTCCTTTGTTATCAAAGGCTGCGGTCACACCTAAGGTTCAATCCAGCTTCAGACCACCTTCACAGTCAGAGAACACATCAGCAAAGTGACCAGTAATCTCCCCCCATCACACACACACACACACACACACATTATCTATCTCAGAGGTGAATTTTCTGAGTTATTTAGCACTCAGTTTGTCACTTTGCTGATGTGGACTGAAGCTGGGCTTTTTTCTGGATTATATTCTGGAATAGGAACCTGACATCTTAATGTTGGTGCAAACTATAGCAGGGCACAGTCTTTAACAAGTCTGTTAAATGTTTCTAAAAAGTATATAGTTCTAAGTTGTATTCTTTACAGGAAAAAATATGGCTAATGTAATTTTGCATTTTTAAAAAAGTACCATAGGTGAAATTCTCCTCCCCCATCTCTAACAATCAGTAACATATATTTTCTCTTATTTCTTGTAATATTTGGAGAAATCTCTTAAACACAAAGGATCATACCAGTACTATATAGTTTCTAGACCAGTACATTTTTTTTAAAAAATATGCTATTCCACATAAAGTGTTTCATCGTCACATAACTCATTTTATTTTTGAAGAAATCAGAGGAAGATAATGCTAAAATATAAAATGTCCAGATAATATTTTTTAATTAAAAGTTGACTTTGTTTTCTTTTTTGAACAAAAAATGCATTGTAGAGCCAATATATGGGTTCATTGTTGTCCCAGTACTTCAGTTCTATCATTGACTTTTTAGGGTCTCCATCTTTCTGGAAATTGTTACTAAAACTACATATTATTCTACAAATTATTCTGATCGCTAGCAAATAAGCAATTTGCATCACAGTCAATCTGCCCACCCAGTACTTGAATATAATACTTGTTTACTCTCTTTTGATTGGCAATGCCGAATTCAGAGAGGTCCCTGAGGGGCAGACTAATTTGCTTGGAGATAGATTAGATATTAAAAAAAAAAAACTTTCTGACAGTAAGGGCAATCAGTCAATGGAATAGGTTGTCACAGGAAACAGTAAGCCTTCCTTCATTGGAGGTCTTCACACATGGGCTGTCATCTGTCTGGGATGATTTAGTGAATCTTGCATTAAGCAGGAAGTTGGACTCGAAGACCCCTGGAGGTCCCAACTCTATGGATCTCTGATTCTATATTACCCCTCAAAGAGGGGAGTAGTCACCACAGAACAAGGATTCAAGGGAAAATGCTAAATATAATACGTCCAGTAATTATAAAATTTATTCTCCCTGGCTCTATCAAGACACTGTCTTTAATGCTGCATATATCATGCACTTAGGAACATCAGTGCTTTAGTTGCTTAAGATTAACAGGAGCCTGGCTCTAATGCATTGTCGTATGTGTTTTAAAAATCACTCAAAATAACTTGAAAATCACTAGCCAAATGAGCTCTAATACAAGCTGTTTCACATATAGCAGCACCACAATATCTTAAAATGAAGACCGTAAGGGTAGTTATCTTCCCAAGAAGGCCTAATTAGGATGGATGGATGGAAGAAAGATAGGCAGGAGTAAAAAAAATGAAAGAAAGAAAAATAGAGGATACCTCTTAGAAGTCTGATAAGAAATAATTTTTTGACTCCCATAGCAAACAAATGACACATTGCCCAAACCAAAAAGCTACCTGAGCAGTGATTAATAGCTTTTCAAATATTAATATTTTGAAAGAATACAACTTGTTCAGCATGTATCATAGCTCAAATCATCCTTGATAATTAGCCATAGTTGCTGGAGTGAACTGTGCTACCAGGTCTGAGATGACAAAGACTACCTTGTCTGCTATTTCCTTTTGAATACACAGAATGACCAATTGCTGTTTTATATAATAATAATAATAATAATAATAATAATAATTAATAATAATAATAATAATAATAATAATAATAATAATAATAATAATAATAATAATAATAATAATAATAATAATAATAAATAAATAAATAAATAAATAAATAAACAGAAGTGATGTTTCAATAAGAACTTCTGGAAAGTTCTCCTTTTGGCATTTTAAGACTACATCCAGAAATTACTTAATTGTACTGTATTTGGATAGCAACAGGATCTAGTGAACAAATACTTAGTAAATGTCTTAGTAAGAAGGAAGAAAGGGTTTGTTGGGAGTGAAGATAAAAACAATATGTTTCAGTTGCACAGGCACAACTTTGAGTGAGGACAGTGATACGAGTGAGCTTCTTACCAGCTTCAGCAACTGGACAGCAATGGTGTAGCTGGAAAAACTCTCCACTTTGCAGTGACTTTCCCTGGTCTGCTACCTCCAATGGGCAATTGGTTGGCTGCAGTCTTCTCCCTTTCACCCTTCCAAGTGATTAGAAGAATCAATTGGCCAAGGAAGGGATGAGTTGAGCCCTCAAAACTTAAAACTTCCTAACTGCTATTGAATGAAGAGGCTTTGCCATTCGTCCTAGAAGAGTCTAGGTAGGGTGACAGTTGATGTTTGTGCCCAAGCATCTGTTCTGTCCTGCTGAAGTGCTAGGACCCTTTATGTCAGCCCAGTAAAGCCACAGCTTGGGACAAAACCATCACAATTAATTAACCCAGTTCAATTGTAATTTCAAAAGCCAGCCCAAGGTTCAGTCAGCCATGGATTCCCTTAGCAGAAGGGGAGCAGAGAATGGAGTTAGGTACCCATCTCTAATTAGATTGCAGAGGTGGAAGGATCAAAATGGCAATGTGGATAAACTCTTTCATGGATTTTGCAAAAGATTTTGTCCAAAACATGAATGTATCAAAGTGGTGAATGCTGAACTTATGGGAAGTACATGAAAAGGTAATGTGGAAGAGGGGAGAGTTAATATTCCTTTATTCAGTTTACACAGAAGATTGCAGGCACTGTCACTGTTTTAACTCACGTACTGGATTTGTTTTTATAGTGTTTTATTTTGATTTGCCCTGATACCCTTGATCAAGAGTACAAAATATGATTGAAATTATGCTAAAAACTTATATAGCTGTTATTTGATTTGGATATGTGTACAGTGCCTTCAGGATATTCCAATTCATGAACAATAAAAGGAAATATATATTGCATATGGAAAATATTACATTAAGAAAGGGCTATTGAAAGCATCAGTCACTTGAAGATTCATTGATTCATTCCTCAAAACCTTCTGCCTGAACAAAATAACAGCCTTACTTCAAATTGTATGCAAGCTTGCACCTTCAAGTGAATGCTAAAATCCTATTTGCAATGTTTCTAGCTAGAGTGAATTATTTATTAACTTAGGTCTTTAATTAGGCAACTTCCCACTGATAAATACGGTTCTGGGCTGCATCCAGAAATCAGCTGCTTATTCCACTGTATTTGTATATTTTAGAATAATCCATGCTTTATTCTGGAATATACATATATATCAGAATATGTAACTGATGTGTCAATGTAGCCTATGTTGCTTGCTCCGCAAATGCTCACCAACTTAGGAGTGGTTTTATTTTTATTCTCAGACATTGTCAGATGCTGGCCTTCAGAAATCTCACAAGTTCGTCAATAGTAGTATGTCTATGTAGTGAGTATAACATTATGGCAAATGTCAGAACCCCAAAGACTGTCAAAACTACATCTTGCTTTTTTTCAGAAACCTTTTCCCATATTGCTATCAAAATAAAACAAAAGGCCCTCAGTTTAAGATTATTTGTGTGACCTGTGGCAGTCATTTTAAGAACAAAGATTTCAGGACCAATAAGGTCCCATTTATACAGATTCAAAGAAACTTCTGGAAATAGAGTCAGGCTACGGGAGTTGCTCCCAGGATGACAGTCATACCCACGGTAGGAGATTAAGGGTTCTCCAGTTTTGCACAAAGCTTCTTTTTGTCCCTTGAAGCAAAGGGTATTGTATTCTAGCATTTTCAATTCTCATGTCATCCTGTCCTATTAATTTAGCTCATATTGGCTGTTTAGCTGCTCAGAAAAATCCAGCAGGGAACTAATGGCTGCAAATGTTATAAAAATGGAACCATAGCAGAGATACTGGTAGCCCCCAAGATGACCCAGGAAGTTGTTATTGGATGGCCTTCTGAGACAGCAGAGGCACATCTCAGTTCAGTGCTACCCTATGTAACAAGCCCTGTCTATATGGAAATAGACAAACTGTGAAACAGTAACAGAGAGTTGTCTGCTGTGAGATTTGATCTACTGTGGATTAAAGTAAAAGTTCAGGAGATGAAAGTGAGGCTTCTGATTAGAACCTGACTTTCTCCTCACTGCACTGTGGTCCCATTTCAAAACTGACCTACAAATATACCCAAATGAGCTATAGAAATATAGAAGCCACTGTGTTGCTATTCAGTTGGTCATCTGCAGCTATCCTGTGGCCATCTGGAAGGATGAGAGGACAAATGTGTTTAAATTCATTTCACTGTTGATCCAAGATAACCACTGACAAAGGAAACATAAGCTGCAAACAGAGGTCACTTTTGTTCCTCTTGCCCTGGGATTACATTTCATCAAAGACATGGCAGGATGGGCACAGCTAGAGACAAATGGACAGAGTAGAACTTATGTTTCAGCCATGAAGAAGTCAGTTGTTTCTGACCAAAGTGAGGGAAACCTCCAGACAGTGAGAGGAGAATGCAAGATCTTGTTTAAATCCTGGAATTACCTCTTGCTGTTCCTGCTAGACTGCAGGGCAAAATCACAGGTCAAGCCCAGGGCCTTATCTGGTGCTTTACTTTCCTGGGTACTTCCAGGAATTCTAATGGTGCAAGTGCCCCCCTTTGAGACCTTTGGGTACAGGGTGGGATTAAAATACAAATAAATACAGAAAAGACCAGTAAGAAATGGGGCCTTTCTGCACTTACGTGATTAGGCTGCTATGAACTAGAGCTGGTCAACATCAGGTACAGGAGGACCATTCACACTTGCTGGGAGAGACGCTTCCCTAAGCATCACTTATCAGCCAGAAATGTGAATGGTCCTGCTGTTGACCAGCCTGCACCTCCTCCTCAAAAGCTCAAAGTCCTGCCTCCTCACTTCTGTGTTTGGCCACTGCCAGCTGGGTCACACGTTCCATGATGCACCTACAGGCCAATGGGAGGGGCATGATTGAACCTGCCAACATGTTGGGGTGGCATGACCCAGTGCTGTGTGGATCGGTCCCCAGCCAGCCAGCCTGCCACTGCAGTGCCAACCCACGGAGACCTGCCCAATTGCAGCAGCAGCTGGCAATCAATCCAGCAATGCAGCTGTGCCTGCACAGACTACACGCTCCCTACCCACCCCATGCAGTGAGCCCGAAGATGTGCAATTGGTTGCACTGCCAGACACTGCAGATAAGCATTTGGTAAAGGTTGGTAAAGGTGGGGAGCATGAAATTCTGCTCCACACCTAATCAACAGTTAGTGCACCTCTAGTGAGGATAGGCATGCTTCTAGGCTGAAGCGAACTAGCGGACATGTGTATGCTCTTCACCAGAGCTGCACTGAGTGTTGACTGGAGTCCTAACTGAATTGGCCTATGGACTGGAAGGAGATTAGATGTGATCTGGAGTACCTAAGCAGTGTGTGTGTGTGTGTGTGTGAGAGAGAGAGAGAGAGAGAGAGAGAGAGAGAGAGAGTGTATGTACGCTTAGGAAAAGAAAGAAGAATCTCAAATAAATATACATATTATTTTTCAAAGGATCATTTTGATCTTAATTCAGTTACAACCTGTATATTCCAACTACTTTAAATCAGATGAACCCAGCAGGAGTTCACAAAGGGCTACATTAACCACTCTGGCTATACATCGTTATGCACTCCACCCATAGTGGAAAAATAATACACTGATGTACTAATAACTACTGATAAGTAAAAGGAGGAAACAATGGAATGGAAGCCAGGTTTTCAGTGTGGAACCTCTCCAGGCAAGATAGCCTCTGATATCCTTCACTCTTCTGAGCTATCACCATTATTCACATTTTCAAAATTTCTCTCTTAACCTTCCTTAACCTCCACTTCAAATGAATAGCACCAGGTGTTACAACAGCACTGTATTCTGGAAAGGCTAATTGAAAAGTTGGGAGGGAACAATATTTCTGAAAAATACAAAACACAGATACCCCAGAATGATTAAAAAAAAAGCTGTGCTTCAATTCCAGTACTGACTTTCGATCAAAATCTTCAAAAGAGTGAGTGGAAATTCATTGTGTGTATTCTCACCTCTAATAGAATGACAGTGGCAGAAAGTCTTCTCAATCCATTTTATGTATGCTGATTACTGACACTGAATTTGAAAATATATGAGTGCGTGCACACCCACACACCTTTTTTTGTCGCTTTCCTATTACAAGTGCATGTTATGATAGCTTTACAAGGCATTGTCCCCAGACAGAATTTCAGTCTCAGTAAACAGTGATATGAAATATACATGAAGGATAAATACATATACTTTAGAATTATTTTTTCATGTATACTTATGCAACTGAGACACAGGCATGTTTGTCTTGCAATGATCACAAAGATAAAAGTCTATTGAAAGATTTATAAAGGGCAGATCAAGGGAGGGCCTTCCCACAAGCTGCTCACTAGTACATTTCTTTCTTGGAGGACTAGCGCCATTCTGGCCCAGAACCAGTTTAGTGGTGGACCAATTTCAAAAGATTTGCAATACTAATGCTGTCTGTTCTGGTCTAGATGTTGGTCCTGGAAGAAGGAAAATGGCACAACCCCACATTCAAAGCTTGAATAATTTTCAAAGATAAGCTTCAAGGCTGAAACAAGCTTTGAAGATGGGGCTGCAACATTTTCCATTGTTTCTTATGCAAGCTTTGAAGATCATCTTCAAAATCCTGACACGGATGTAGTTCAGCCCTACCTTTGAATACCAGATGTGACATTGAAGTGAAGGAATATGGACCAATCTCAGGGAAGGGTGGATGGTACTTGTGGCAGAAGTATGTTTCACCAGGGGAGGAACAGGAAGGTTGTGTGCGCATTGCTACAGCAGTGTGGTTGGCATCTGTTGTGCTTGGACTGGAACAAGCTGGAGTGGGATAATTAAACCACTCCAAGACCAGGTTCTGACTGGCCAATTTAATCTGGGTTTTAATCTGGGTTTTTGTAATCAGCAGCAAGGTCTGTTTCTTGGCATTTCCATTGCCAGCTTGTAATATAGACTCGCAGGGAAGAAATCCCCTCCCTCCTCCTCTCAGCAGGACCCTACCCCTTGCAGTCAGCAATTGGACAACAGTTTCATGGGATAGGTGATTCAAACCCCACCCTCTATATAAACTTGCTCTTGGAGATCATGGAGCTTTTGGTCAGTTACCAGGCATGAGGAGAAGCAGGTCCACCTAAAATTGCCTCTTCCATGATCACAGAGAAAATCTTGGGGCAGAGAAGGAGCTGAATAAAAGCAAAACTCCATCCACCACCCCTCCCGACAAATCTTCAAGCAGACATGACAAACAAATATAGGACTGAGGGATTAAAAGTTTCCCTCTCCCCCTGCATTGCTGGAAAGCTGATGAACCAGCATCAAATGTGAAGGAGCTGGTGGCAATGAATTTTCAAATTGGTTAAACTCCCCAAATCCATGTCTTTAATTGCAGTGTTTTTTTTTAAAGGGACTTTTGTTGAACTGTAGTTGCACAGGGTTTGTGCAACAGTGGTAGATCAGAAGAGTGCAAAGCTGCTGCTGCTGCTGCGTGTGGAGGATGAGGAGAAAGGCAACAGGAAAACGGTGGCAGCATCGCTCCCCATGGCAGGAAATGTCAAGAAAGACGAACGGGGTGGGGAAGGCAAGCGGGCAGGATGGTGGTAGAGACTGGTGTGGTGGTGGGAGGCAGCAATGCAGTGGGGGAACCTTCATTCTCTTCCAGTTCTCTCCTCCTCCTCCTCCTCCTCCTCCTCCTCCCAACCAATGAGTGCTGTGCATTCACAGGCATTCATTCTTCGCCCCCTCTGCCCTTTCGGATGGGAAATGACTCCAGAGCATGGTTCCTGCCCAAAACAACTGCTTCTGTTCTCATTGGTAAAAAGTGAGGATTATTTGTTGATCCAGCAGCAAGTCCTCTTTTTATCTGATTGGGATTTTCTGCATTTTGGGACCTTTAGTCTGCAGAAATGGGAAAACTTCTTTGAAACTGTTAGGACTGTTAGAACTAGAGTCAAATTCAAGCCTGCCTAAATCCTGTGTCAGAATACACCCCAACAGAGGTCAATGTGGAAACCATTTTCAGAAAGCATGGGGAAATGCCTGCTTTTTAAGTACGATGGTATTTCCAGCAATCTGGCTTAGGCTTCTCCAGCAGCACTGGACTGAAGTTCTGGGAACTCACCACACCAGCCTCTTCCTTCCTTCCTTCCTTCCTTCCTTCCTTCCTTCCTTCCTTCCTTCCTTCCTTCCTTCCTTCTGCACATGTGACAAATCCTGGAGTTTCATCGACTGCTATGTCAAAGGAAAACACTCGAGATGCTCTGGCATCATGGTAGTAACCTTAGGATAGTGCAATATTTTCTTCATTATTTTTAATTTAAATGCTGATTGTGATATGTTTTTGCCCCAATGCCAGTAGGTTGCCATTACTTAAAGCAAGTTTAGAAGCTGCTCCAAATACCTAACATACTATTCTGTGTTTCTCTGAATACATTTCTTCTAAGCGATTGTTGCCAAAAATGTGCATTTAATGAAATATCTGATCAACAAATACAGTTCTTTCAAACAATGTGGTCCTTGTATAATGGGGTTTTAGCTATATGCAGGAAACAAAATGTGGTGTTTCTCCTATATTTTAAAGCCAAACTCTGCAAGGACTCCACTATGCAAGTCATTGGTGAGTTTTGAAAGTCGGTAATAAGGGAAAGCTGGTGATCAAATAATTTTGTCTAAGGCCAATGCATCTGTATACCATGGTGGTTTCTGGAAATGGAACTGCTGTGCTATGTCAGTATACAACATAAACATCTACCAAAGGATTAGTATCGTTATATAAGATTGGAACAAGATAACAGAAGAAGAGAAAAGGACCCCTAGAGACAACTGTATTTACATTATATGAATTGATGAAAGATTTTTATTGTTGGTTTAAGACAAATAATTTTGAGATGGTAAAATATTCTCTGTCATTTCTATTGGAAGACCAAGAGACACTGTTTGCTGTAGCCTAAACACTGCTCCATTTATAGGTTGTTTATCTACACTTCTTTTCCCATTATGTTACTTCATGGTGTCTATCAAAGAGAAAGAGAACTACTTGTTGTCATGGCATTAAGACATCAGTTTCTCTGATCCTTGCTTTAAAATCCATAGCCCTAGTGTTTAGCAATAGGAGTAATTCTGGTATTCTTTACCAACACATAAAATTTACTCATATTGTAAAACAGCCATTGTTAAGAGAAAATGATTGAATTAAACTTTGCCTGACTTTTTCAACCATTTGCAGATTGTATTTGTAGATAGATGAACATGGTAAAAAGAATTCTCTTGACTAATTTTGGATTATAATTGGTCACTGCAAAGCAGACATGCATAGAAGAGAGCAGAACAGAGGACAAACAGATGAAAAACAGGTTGTTATAAGAGAATGTGGCATATCTCAAACAGCTATGGGAAAAGATGCCTGGGGTTGGATATCTTCATGGAGGTACACATTATATCATCTCATTGGGCAGTGTCTAGTGTCCACCTTGGTGCATACAAGCATCTGATGAAGCTAGGGTGAAGATGCTTGCCTTCAGAGCATGACTTTGCTCACTTGCTCCTGGGTGTCTCACCCAGAAAGGCATACCACTTTCTTATGGCTGCATTGTGACACTGGAAGTGGAAACAATGCCCAAGACCCTCCCAGGAAGTGCCTTTGATGTGGTGTCTCAGAGAGACAGGGTGTGACCCTCATGTTCCCAAGCAGATTGATGAATGAACAATCCCACCTCAAAGCTGTCTCTACCCTGCTTCAGAGGCACTTCCAAGATTATTTATATCCATCCATCCATCCATCCGTCCATCCATCCATCCATCCATCCATCCATTTTGCGTATTTGGTCACAGCCTTAGTGAACCCACAGCCAAAGGGAAATCGCCCATATATCTGAGCAAGGTTTTTGAATGGAATGTTTGAAGTATTGGAGCCTTAAATGACTTGATGAAAGGCAGACTGGGGTAGGGAAGAATGCTAATTTCCAAAAGTAATTTTACTTGCAGTATTAGAAATAATGTGGGTATTAGCAAAAATAATTAAAACATAAATTGGGAATTAGTAATCATGCTAACGTTTGGGATAAATTGGCCTTCAAATAGTAGAGCTACATCATTCAATTATTTACACATGTATTTACAAACAACAATTAACTCAAGTCAACCTGAGAAATTAAACAAACTTGACTACACAATAGATATTCAAGCAATGCTTCCCCATATGTGTCCCTATAAATCAATGCATTTTGGAGCAGATAATAGCATAAAGACAAACTATATTCCAAGCTTTGTATACATAGGTAGTGAGGGAAACCATGAAATTTTACTTAAACCCAATTAATACTTCAATATTTCCTATAATGAGAGTACTACTGTTAGACTTCACAATTTTTTTGCCTTCAGGGTTGGCCCCATGGTGCTGAGTTTTTTCTCTTTTCTTCAGTGGTTTTTAATTCTCAGACAATACACTTTGTTCAAAATTGTTCAAAACAAATTCTTCATTAAGGCTTCATTAAAGATCTTTGAATTCATTTTCAAAGCTCACAATTCCCACTGGATCAGACAAATCCGCAGTTTCTGGGGATTAAATGTCCTGAAACATGGATTATCTGTATTTGGATCAAAGAACTCTTGCTGTGGATTTTAAGAATAATCCTCTTCTTTTGCAAATAGAAATGCCCATGGTTTTTAGGGGCTTCTCCTGAGTTCCCTTCAACCAATGAGAAGCTGTGATTACTGGCTAAAAGAAAACGTTTATAAAATGATGTATAGGTGGTATTTAACACCACATAAATTAGGAAAAAATTATCAAAATATACCAACTAAATGATGGAAATGTAAAAAAGAAGAAGGAACGTTTTACCATATGTGGTGGACATGCAAAAAAGCAAAGAAATACTGGGTACAAATTTATAATACTATGAAACTAATATTAAAGAAGCATTTTTTATTTAAACCTGAACTGTTTTTGTTGTATAGTAGATAACACTTTGGACAATATGAATGTATTGGTATCATATATGGTGACTGCAGCAAGATTATTGTATGCACAAAAATGGAAGAAGAAGGAGATCCCTCCGGAATATGAATGGTTAATTAAACTGGTTGACCTGGCAGAAATGGACAAACTAACAAACCTGTTAAAAGACAGAACAACTGACAAATTCTTAGAAGATTGGCACCCTCTTATTAACTATTTACGTGAACTGCAAGTGTCGATAGAAGGTTTTGACTAAAAATGAAGAAGGTGGTCAGAAAATAACAAGGTTGACAAAAGAAGCAAAGGAACAAGCGATACTAAGTAGGGAAGCCGGAGAAATGGGGAAAGTCATACACAATAACGAGGCAATATATATTATGAGAAAATACAAAAAATTGTATGATAGATGTTTAATTGTTTTTTTTATGTTATGTTGCTTTTAAAATTAATAAAAATTAATTTTTAAAAAAGAGGTTAGAACTTTGGATTTCTATCCATATGAAAGTAGATCATTGTTAACTGCATCTAATGTTTTCTCATTCTCCCCTAATTTGGAAGCACCGGAGGGTAAAGGTGATGCTGTAGGACTATGCCTTTTGCATAACCAAACTGTAGAATGTTGACTATCATGTAAATTCTGTCCTGTCAGTCCTGAAGTTAACTCCAAGTAGCATTATGCAAATCTCATCATCTGCCAATTCTGCATTGATGAACTAGAATGTTTACATAAAGATCTGCATACTTAATGAATATTTACAGATTGTGATGTACTCATATTTAATACACAAATCTGCACATTTAAGGCTGTTTACTCTTTCGCCCTTGCTTCCTGAAGAAGAATGACCCAAGTTAAAAGATATACTAAATAAATAACAGCATGTCTGGATACTAGAGATGGGACAAACCAGTTAGGGATCAACTCAGTATGAATGGAATCAGGCCAAATCAAGCCACATTACTCCTCAATTTGAAACTGGTTGTTACAAATTGAACTGAGCCAGGGGGTATTTTTGTTCAAATGGGTTGAACTACCAGTTTGCTTTAGGCTGGTTTGAGATCGGCCACCATTGTCCTTTATAAAAAGGCTTCTAAAAATTTGGTTTTTTTTTTCTTTTTAACGGAATGGGTCAATCTGTTGGCTTTATATAATATTGTTAGCACTTTGAATTGGGCTTCATAGCGAATAGGTAACCAGTGCCAACATAAAAGAAAAAAGTGATTACTTTCCTCAACTGGTGTCAAACTATGCACAACCATATAGTGCAATCTACTCAAAAGTAAATCTCACTGAATTGAATAACGCTTACATGCAAGTAGGTGTAAAAACATAGCATGATACTTTCTTTTTTGTTCTTTTTATCTTCTTTACAAGCAGTAAAATGCACATATACATATTGCTTTTTCCTGCATCCGCAGAGTACAATATAGTATATTTTTAAAATATGAAGAACTTTGTCTACAGTCTTGCAATATATAAATATATATGTATATGTATATGCACCTACAGGTATTCACAGCTATATATCAAACTTGTTGAATTACTATACTTGTGACAAATAGTTCTTTCTTTGTGTTCTATGATAAATAAAAGAAAAGCTCATTCGAGTCCTGATTTAAATTCAGATGTTTGTTGATGGAGTATGTGCATTAAACAAAATAAATGGCATCTATAACTGGTTTGCAGCGTATATAGGCAGTTAGATATATTTCCAAAGAAATCAAAACCTCAGAGCTTAACTTTGACTATGGGTAAGATCTCATAGAGCAGATTTTGGGCATTCCTTTATCAAGGAGTGATCCATCTGCAGATACACTAAAAAGAAGTGTGTCCACAACATAAAAATAAAGCTTTCTCCCATCGTTGCCTTCCAGGTCCCACATGTCGCCTTCCTTGCTCATCTCACATTGGCCTCAGTCTTGTATAACTGCCCCAACCTGGGGACACAGCAGGCTGGGATTGGCTCAGCAGTGTCATAGCTTCTCACCACATCTGACCCTAACTTGCCAATCACCCCCACATTGACTATTTTTGCATCTGCAAAAGGGACACACAAACAGAAATTTCAAGATGAGATGTTTTATTTTATTTTATTATTGTCCCTTGAGCCCCAAATTCACCCCAAGGGCTCCCCTTTTATTCTGTGTGATCCCATCCTATGTTTGCTTTTGCAGACCTTTATGCCCGCATTCTTCACGTAGCTGCAATATTATTGTAGGAACAAGTCTTCCTTCCTTCACCTTTCTCCACCTCCTTTATTCTTTCATATATTGACATTAGATAGAATTCTATGGGTGTTTTTCCACTGTCACTAAAAGTACCCATTAAGTACCCATTAATGGGTACGCAATGGCATTTTTGTACCCATTAATGGGTACTTAATGGGTACTTCTAGTGACAATGGAAAAACACCCTATGTTTTCCAATGAAACAAATGGTAATCATCATCATGATCTTTTATGCACAGTTTTATAGCATAAAATGTAAATCGATTTTTCCATAAAACCATGTATTCAGGTAATCAAGATGGGTATATGCACAGTAGGAAACCTTGTTCTGATCAATATATTATTTTATACAGAAACTTTGTGGTAGCCATATCCCAGTGGTATGCCAGAATGGCACAGAAACTGTCTTTGTTGCCTTGATTGATGACCTCCTACAGGAGAAAGACAGGGGGAATGCTACCCTGTTGGTTCTTTTGGACCTCTCAGCAGCTTTTGATACCATTGACCATGGTATCCTTTTGGAGAGGCTACAGAGTTTAAGAGTTGGAGGCAGTGCTTGGCATTGGTTCTGCTCTTATCTCCAATGCTGATCTCAAATAGTGGCTGTGGGAGACACCCTGCAACCATACTCCTGGGAACTCACTTGTGGGGTTCAAGGCACTCTCTGCACAGGCGCTGACCCTGGCCAATCGGGAGGTGTGCAGGATGCAGGCGCAAAGGAAACCGAGACCCGCAGCCAGAATCAGACTGGCTGCATTAAGGTAAGGAGGGGATCATGGTCGGTTGCCCCCAGGGTGGGCTGGGGGGGTTAGGTGAAGCCCCCCTGGATCCAGAAGTGCTGATCCACCGCTTCTGGGGTGAGGGGGAGCCCTGAAATTGGAATCCCCCAGCTCACCATGCTCAGCTCTGGAGAAGCCAATCATGGCAGGCTGGGGGAGGGTCACCAGAGATCCGGATTGAGGTGGGTGCTGTGCTTCTGTACTACACCCACCTCAAATCTGGATCTAATTCCATCCTTCGACTGCGTGCGCGGACAGAAGGGGTGTTAGTAGAATCTGTATCTACTAGATACAGATCTACCTTAACATGGATTTCCAAAATTCAGTTCTAGTAGATCCGGATTTTGGAGGTGCAGTGTGGAAGCATCCTTTGTGTCCTCTTAAAATGTCAAAGAGTGGCTCCAGTATGCCCTTAGGTAATGTGAAATTGGGACAAATCCAATCCAGCTGTCCTAGGTATGTTGTAGGTCTACCAAGGTCATGTTGGTTGGAGATGTAAATTGTGGGAAAAGGTGGTGCTGAGCTAGGCTGTAGTACTTTGTGTCCCAGGTTCTTGAATTTGGACCTTTTCTGAAGCAATGTGGAGTCCAAACTCAAGCAGTGTGTGTGAACGAATAAATTTGAATGTATTGGATTTGAATCAATTTTTGTTGCATTCGGATTCTAAACATTCAAATTGAATTGAATGTTGTTAGTTAGGAACTGAAGAGACACAGTGAGTCAGCAACTCATGACTCAGAGTCTTGTGGTTCAGTCTTATGCTGTTACAGTAATTAGATGACATCATCCTAAAACGTCATGATGATGATGTGCAGTTTGTGGGCTATATAAGTATCTCTGTGTTGTACAAGTTTTTTGTCTTTAGTTTACTGTTTGAAGAGAGATTCTGAAATAAAGCTGCTGAACCTTACAGTGAGGAAATAAATATTTTGTCTCCGGATTTATTTGACTGAATGATTGTCCTACTATTCTCTGAGATTAACAAGTGATCTGCCTCCAGTCCAGATCCGCTACACTGCCTGACAGAGTAGTCTCCAAACATTGTGATCATTCACTGAAGCTTTCCTCCCAACACCACCCAACACCAATTTTGAAATTTCCATCTCAAAGTTGACCACAGCAAAGGCTTTTCTGCCAGGTAGACTAGCAGAGCCAAAGTTTCACAGAGTTTGAGTTAGAGCCACAAAAATAAATCTATGTATCTTTGAAACCTAAAGGAAGGCCCCTGCAAAGTTTTTTGCATCATTGGATGCACCCTATTTTTTAAGGATTGTTTTTAAAAAAGTATATATCCATTTGTTTCCATGGAGATATTTTCTGTTTCAGCAGCCTTGAGGACTCCAGCATTCTGCTATTCTCCATTGATGCTGCAGCTGTTGACAGAATTAGTCAATGGGAGAGTGATCTAGGCACTTGGTTGGACCTAGTATTCTTGCAAGGTTATAGCTTCCCCAATAACATTAAAATCAAAGACTATCATGACTGTACTCTGAACCAACAGGTATTTCCCTGAAAAAAAATTACACTCCATACAGGAGAAATCACAGGTTTTGTTAGGCATGAGTTGCACTTAAAAGGAGCAAGGAAGAGTTATGAAAGACTACACCATGTGGATTTTTTCCTGCAGAACACAGACCACCTGTATCGATATGCCTTTATGTTTTCTCTTCATCTTGGTTGTGGTGAACAGGTTTGGTGGTTGTATTAGGGTGTCTGCTTTCTTTCCTTATTTCTGCATTGGATGGCAAGAAAGCATCTGCCTCAGAAGTTTAAAAATACTTGATGTGCCTTCCTTCCCATTTGACAGCAACGAGCTCCTGCCTCAAACATGGGAGCAAGATATTTAAACTCAGAACTTGAATCAATCAATTGCAAAAGGCAACATAACCTTTTATGGATAACTGTATATCAAGATATTGGTGATTAACAGCAGAGATATACAGTACTTTTTTTAAAAAGTCTTTGAATATTGTAAAATGTGCCTAGTCTTCAATTTGACATCAAAAAATTTAAACATAGGGAGTTGTTCAGTTTGAAGGTGAACACTTCAAACAACTTCTGTTCACTACAAACTGCATTCAAATAGGACGACTTTGGCACATCAATGTGCCTGACTCCTATTAAAAAGCACTGGTCCCAGGACAGAATCTTGGAGGACTCCACTTATTAACTCACTCCAATATAAGAAATGGCCATTTACTCTTATTCTCTGTTTTCTACTCCTTAGATTTCAAATATTGTCTTTCACAGCCCAACTTCATGCAACATCACATTCTAGAAAAGAAAGATTTACATTAAAGGGACACCAGTGTCACAATTTAAATGGAAAATCTGTGGAATATCTAGGGATGTGCATGAATATTCGTAACATTTGAAATTTGGCCAAATTTCATAATTTGAATCGAATTTCATAATTTGAATCAAATGTTACAATATTTGTATGCTAACATTCAAACGAATACAAACATTTCCGGACATTCGTATCAGATACATACTCGTATCAGATATGTATCTGTTAGTATCAGATATGTATCTGTTTGTATCAGATATGTATCTGTTCGTGTCAGATACATATCAAATGATGATACAAATATGTACGAATAGATTCATATTGAATAGAATTCTACCACATTCAAATGAGATCTATTGGTACAAATATGGATTTTCAAACATTCAATTCATTTCAAATTGAATGCAAAAAAAAAAATCATGCACATCCCTAAGAATAACCCTAGAAACACTTGGGATGACATTCTGTTTCTTCTAGATACAACTATAGGAAAGTTGCACTTTATTTATATAGCTTTCAGCTAGGTCTTTCCAAAGTCCAGGACTAATATTTTTTGTTGCTAGTGATTGAAGTTTATGTAGACAAATGTTGCTTTATATTCTGGACTATTTTATAGACAGCTGACATCAGTTTGGTGTTTTTATCTTCCTGCTCTATGCAGACCTGTGTTTCATTGAAAGAATTTGCTTCTGGCAAGGTGGGAATTGTTTTGTTGCTTTTAAAAAGCAATCAGCACTCAGGGGGAGCTCTTGTTATACTGCAAACAAACAATGTGATCACTTATTCATACAAAGCGATAGTTAATGTTGAATGCCAAGAGTGAAATTGACAAGGGATGGATTTAATGGACAAGATATATGCCACTAGCATTAGGAAAAGTGTACACATGATGAAGATAATTTTCTTGTAAATAGCTTATATCAGAAGCTAGATGTGGACAGATTTCCATGATTGATTTACTAAGTTTTTTGTCATAATTTTCTATTGCTGGTATTTTGTTATTTCTAAGGCTGTATTTTGTATTTTCAAATATAGTTGGTTCTTGTGTCACTATTTTACATGCCTTATATAGACCACACACGTTTCCATATATAATTAAGAAATCTTGCCACAGCAGCAGTAATTGATCAGGCTAGTCAAGAAAGAAAGATTATGAAGGAATGAGTGTAAACTAGATATATGCTTTAGGTTTAGGTTCAAATATATCCAGATCAAAGAGGGGTGTTAAAAAGTTTGAGTGTGAACCAAACTCTTTTTGTTTGAAAGAACAAAGATGCATTCAAATGAGCCTATTGAACATGCTCTGTTTTATCTGAATTCAAATCAAACCAAACATCCTGCTTGTTTGAAGAAAAAAGTTATGTTTCAAACTGAACAAAGGGGTATTCAGTTCAAACCAAACAGAAAATTTAAGTTTGTGCACCTATCTGCGGTATATTTATGGCAATTTAGGTATTTTTCAAAAGAAAAAGAACATGAAAGATAACATTGGAATAGGATTTTGGAAAAGAAAGCAAGATGGACAACAAAGACTGAGGCCATTTCTGTACTTACCTCGGTTAATGTGTATTAGCTAGAACCATTTTAGCTAGATCTGGATTAACCATAGGCAGAGACATCTTCATTGAGTGGACTATAAAGCAGCAAATGTGTGCTGAAGTGTGCTAGCACAGATGTTGACCGCTATTATCTGGGTTGTGTTCACACTTGGCCTTTTTATGGAGTATATCTCGAAATAGGGGGGTCTGTGGTCCATATACTAATGCAGACTCTGGTAGGCCCCACCTGGGGCCTGCTGTAACCAGCACTAGCATGTGGACAGCAGGGCTCTATTCCAGGATATATTTCAGAATAATGCCAAGTTCAAACTGGCCCCTGGTTTACCAGATTAGTGTGCCTTTAGCACAGTTCTGATCCAGACCTACTCTACTCCCTTATAGATGATGTGTTCTTAGTAGCTCCTTGATCTGGATTAACTAGTAAGTGGAGACAGGGCCTGAGGTCATACCTCCACTTGTCTCTAAAATATTTCCCCATTGCCAGAAAAAGACACTCACAGCTACCTCATCTCCATTTTCAGTGGCAGGGAGCACTTTGTGGGGATTGCACCAGCCCCATTCCAGTGCTCTCCATGGTAGTTCCTATGAAGACCTCTATAGGGCAAATCATGGAGCTAAGGCTACTTCAGAGCAGGAAAATTCTACTGTGACATCAATTCACCTGCACTAAGGGTGCATTGCCAAAGGCACTAAATCCGGACCAGGTTCGAACTCAACGTGCAGGGTTCCCATTAGATAGGCAAGTAATCCGAATTCAGCAAGCCCTGTTCCCATTCAACTTTTTATCCCCAAATTTTTTGAGCACTATCCTGCAGAAATCTGGGAGGAGGGGAACCCTGTTGAAAAAAGGGCTTTTCTGACAAGTTCGTAGTAAAGCCCACTTTTTTTCTGCTATATGGGAATGCTCCTGGACTATCTGAGGCAGAGCTATAGCCTCCTGGCCAATGCCAGCCAGATGTGGGAGGAATTTCACAATGCTAACAGAAAAAGCTATACAACAGAAGGAATGCAGCAATAAGTGAAAAAGTGTTAAAAGTTTTAAGCAGAACCACAATTCAAGTCATCCCCCCCCCAATCTCCTTGTGCGCACATGCATTTATGTGGACTCCTGAGGTGGGCAAAGAGGGAGAGAGAGGAAGACTCACCAACAATCGGATACATTTGTTTCAAGGGAAGCCAATCTCTCCCCTCCATTGCTGGCTTGGGTTTTTAAAGAGAGCATGTGAGCTGTTAAAGATACATTTGTTTCAAGGCAAGCAATCCTTTTCCCTCTCCCTTGCTGCTTCAAAGGCAAGAGAAAGCTGATTTTTACAGGCAGGCTGTTTTTTGTGCTTTTTTACAGGAGGAAGGTTTTGCACTGGGGGGGGAGAGATTCTTAAAAGTCCTTCACTGGTCTGCTTGAGCTCAGGGAGAGGGTGTGAAAAGGAGAGAAATTGGAGGGCTTAAAAATCGGGTTTTAATTTTTTTTTTTAAGTGCCAGTTTCTAAGTCTTTGTGCTTCAACTTAAATGAAGGCTGCTTTGAATGGAGGCACTGCACTGGATGGGGGTGGGAATTTAGAAGTCTTGGAAATGGCTATATTTGGACTTTCTCTTTGTGAGTGAGAACGTCTATATTTGGATTCATCTGCAGGGACTCTTCTTTGGATTTAAAAATAGTCTTTTGACTAAAAAAAATAGTCCAATTTTTTTAAAAAGAGGATCGAATAAGTGAAGTGGGAACGGACCCTTTGTGAGTAACATAACCACCCATGCTTTCCAAAAACATGGTTGCTTGAACACCTATGTAGTTTTCTTGGCAGACATACAGAATGGGTTTGGCATTGCCTCTTTGAGGAGAGGCTGCATACTGAGCTGGCAACCCTTTGCTTTCCAAGCAGTTTGCTCTGCCTTTCAGGGCTATATAAGCCCTTTCTGCACTTGGTCTTATTTTGAAATATATCCTGTGTTACTTTCTGGTGCTGCCTTAGGCCATGTTCCCACTTGACTCTTTTAGTCCTGGTTGGACTATTTTAATCCGGACACAGGGCTGAATGTGCATTCTGACTTCCCATTTGCCTCATGATAAACTGGGCTGAACCCAAATATTGTCATTCCCACTAACCTCCCAAATCCCCAGCAAGGAGATACAGGATCTTTTGATCTCCCCCCACCCCCATTGCAAACCCTGTAAGCCTGCCGTGGTCAGTCAACTGAGTGGAAGAACAGACACTTGCAGGGCAATCACACTTTCCATTTCACACCCTCCCTTTCAAATCAGTGGTTCCCGGTAATGTTACCTCCATTCATATTACCGTCAGCAAGTTTGCACTGAAGCAGATGAGTGAAAGAATAGACAGCGTAAAGCAATCAGAGGCTAAAAGACAGCTCTCATGGGGGTGGGGAGAGAGGCTATTCCCTCCCTGCTCTGCCATCCTTGCCTTGCTACAAATTAATCTCTTAAGGCTGGTGACTTTAAGAATTTCCCTGCAATATGCTCCTTGCCACAATTGTATCTTTTGAAGCTGGCTGGTGCTTTTTTTAAAAAATCCTTTCTCCTCTGTGATTGTGTTCAGAAACTGCAGAAAGAGACTTAGCTAGTTTATTAAATCAGGCCAGTTGAGCAATGCAGTGAAAATACACTATAAACTGGGATTAATGACAGATAAGTTTACTTTGGCTCAGTATGGAACCAGCTTTAATCTGTATGACTTCCCTTAATGACTCTACTAAAAACAAACAATAAACATTCTGCTTATGATATTTGTGTGTTTACATGAGACAATTATTATTCCACTGTTCACATTGAATCACGTGAACTGCAACTTTATTTGTAGACAATGTCAAATTGGGCTTTTTATGAATGATCCCCATCAGTAGACTTAGCATGAGTGCTGCCTTTAAAAAAAAACAGCATAAAAAGAAGAGATTTGCTAACAGGACTGAGATGGAACACCTGAGTCTTTGGCTTTTTCTTCCCTGGACCTTATTCCAGATGATATCCCACAATAGGGACCTAATATCTGCATGTCCCTACTCCAAGATATAATTCAGAATAAGGTCCAGTGCAGACTGGGTGTTAGAAGATCCCTTTTCTGTGTGTTGTTACAACAAGAGTATCTTTAATCTACTTTATGTGATCAAGTTTATTTATCTGCATATTTTCTTGTTTCTTTTTCCTTTCCCATCTATCCTTATTTTTTATCAAATGGATTTAGTAATGAATGAATCATTTGGTTTATCAGAATGATTATACACATAAAACAACACTCAAGAGGGATGGCTTTGCTCCTCAGATGAACAAAGAGATCAAAGAAGATAGTTGCACTGGAAATACATCATCAGAAACAATATACTGAATAAACTGAGTCTCTCTGCAGTGAAAAGACATGGGTCCCACTAAAGAAATTATTGTCTTTGAATGCTGAACAAATCCCTTAAATTTCTGTTAAATCACATAGTGCACCTACTCTTCTAATCAATGCAAGTTATTGAAGCTCATGGCATGATTTTGCAATTGCTAGTAATCTTCATATGGAACCATAAATTGCATTTAATACTAAATTGTAAAATTAATCAATGAAAGAGTGCACATCAAACATGCATAAATGGTATTTTTAAAAGAGGCCTGGGACCTACAAAGTGATGAGGAAAAAGTACAGTGGATGCATTCTGTATTGGATTTCAGAGGGAAAGTGAGTTTATACTAGAATTACTGGACTTATTTCGCATAAAGTACAGAAAAGTGTTTCTCCTCACCAAGTTATTTGGTGTGAGATTAAGCTTGTGGGGAAAAAATATCTAAGTTGAATTGCATGCTTCAAAAGTGGATTCTACATTGCAAGGCAACTATTAAATCCTTATGCCATACACATCAATATGTTCTCAAGCCTCTTTAGAAGGCGTTGCTTGATAAGAGTCTAGAGAAGCAAGATTAATCCTATTTTTTCCACTTTCTTATACTGAAAAACAGTCTGGGAAATCTGTAAAATGTCATTGGGTATTTGGGAAAAAACAATCTTCTCCAAAAAGACTCAGGTATGAAATGCAGATTTAATTTTTCCTGGTTCATGACAAATAATTCAGCTGAGTTTCAATGATAGAGTGGGATACACCTCATCTGGTTACTATGAGATTTGTATGGCCATTTTGAATACTACCAATACGTTCAGGATTTTACTCTGATGAAATCCACAAGTCTTCTGAATAAGATGGCAACAGGAGATAGGTTTGGGATAGTTGTCATAATTCTAATAAAAGCTTAATGAAACTTTAAAATTATCTCACATGTCCAGATGGAGCCGGGCTGTGTTTAGGAGCTTACTGTTGCTGTAGATACCTCATCCCAGGCTCTTGGGCTTTTGCAGAAGCAGTGTGACCGAGTGGCATGCTCTTTGGCAATTATCTGATAATGGCTGAATATCTACCAAATCTTCTCTGTGACTTCTCAAATAGAAAGTTGGTTAATTACCAAAGGCAATTTGTATTTTCTATAAAAATGCATGGTTTAAATGACAGGTTTCTACATACATGGACCACAACCTTTTTGGCTTATGTCTTAGCAGAATTTAACTATCTAAATGAGCCTGAGAACAGTTCTTTTGCCAACAATCACCCAGTTACCCTATACTGACATTCAGAGACATAGCTGTATTAGCCTGGGGTGAATTTGCACTTCAAACTATAGTCTGCAATTAGGCAACATCTGAGGCCTTTTCGCACACGCGGTTTTGGAAAGCGCGGAAGACAGCCCTGGACGCGGCATTCGCATTGCCGCAGCCGGGTTTGCGTCCCAGCACGAAGCATCCCAGCACGTTCGGGGAGAGAAAATCGGCCCCACAGCTGGCCTCTGATTGCTGATGTCCAGCCTTGCTGGGCCGGCGATCGCGCCGGTGTGGCGAGGCCGGTAGACAGGACCCACCGAATCGGGGTTCCCCTGTCCCATCTGCCAGGGTCACTGACCCTGGCAGATGGGACAGGGGAACCCCGATTCGGTGGGTCCTGTCTGTCATCTCCGACGGCCGCCGGGACGTGGCTCCTTGCCGGCTCCAGCAGCCCCAATGGGGCTGCCGGAGCCGGGGAGCCGCCAGCATCGGCTTCCTGTAGCCCCTTGCTGGGATGGCAGGAGGCCGATGTCGGGCTGGCTGGGGGCGCATTGCTCCGGTCAGCCAAGGGTCCCCCGCGTTCAATAGGGGGCCTCGGCGTGCCACATGGTGCACGCTCCCGGCATCCTCGCCTCATTCCAAGGCCGGACACCGAGAAGGTAGGACCTGCGCGCGCGCGCGTCCCATCCCCGGGCCCTGAAACTGGGGGGGGTCATCTGCGGGGTGGAGGCGCCTACATGTAGGCGCCTGCATCCCGTAGACAGGCGAGATCGGGTTTGGGGGGTGGGTGGGGTGGGGGCTTTGGGGAGTGGGGGGATGGGGGGCTGATCTGCGGGGCGAGATCGGGTTCGGGGTGAAGCCTTCATAGACCGGAGCCAGGAGCTCCGATCTCCGAAGGGGTCCTGCCCCATAGGGACTTTGCCCCAGGCCCCGCGATGGGGGCCCGGGGGCCCGGGCATCTCTGTGCCAGCTGCACAGGGCCCGATCAGCCTTGTACAGCCAGCACGAACCGGGGTGAGTGGCTTGACAGCGCTGCCCGCCCCTTGGGTGCTCTCACCCAATGGGAGGCAGCGTTGCCAGCTGTATCCCTGCTCCTGGCTGGCCTTTGCCGGCTAACACACTTCAGAACACTTTTACCATTCACACACAGGTGCACCGGAACGCGTTTACACACGTTCCGGCGCTCCTGTGTGTGAATGCTGAAAGCATCCTGAAGTGTCTTAGGCCACCCGTCCTACACCCGTTCCAAATGGAACGGGTGCAGTGCGAAAATCCCTCTGGGCTGGTGCATATGCACTTTCAGGATGTGTTTACAGACTACAAATGTCCCTTGCCTGTCCATTTGTTGCCTAACTGCAGACTAGCAAAGGTGCACAAAATTGTGTACCACAAGCATGTCAACCCTCCCCAGTCCTGAACAATCCTTACCTTTAGTGTCCAGTCACAACCATCTGCACTTTTTCCAACCCAGGTGGTCATTTGAGGTGCTGCATAAGTGCACCGGGAGCTCAGATGACCCCCTGGTGCAACTGCACTTGTGCAGAACATCAGTGTCACTGTAGCAATGGAGCTAACGCATGCACAGTTGCACAGATGCCAAGACCAAGATGGTGGTACCCTGCTTAGGATTGGACACATGACCGATTGCGTGTGTGAGTGCTAGTAAACATTAGTCTGTAATGCACCTTTCTCATCCAAAAACAGAAACATCCCTTGATCAGCAAGCAAAGTGGTCTGATAGCACAGTAGAGACGGATTTACACTTATCTGAATGGTAGGCATGTGCATGAATATTCTAAACATTCGAAATACAATTGAATTTGTTTGAATGGGGACATTCGAATTTGAATAGAATGTCTTCACATTCAAATTTAGATATTCGATTCAATTTTGAATCTTCCGAAACATTCATTCGAATCATTCGAATCATTTCAATGAATATCATACGTATCTGTATGCATTTGTGTTTATAATACTGAACGAAAACGGGATGCAAAAGGGGTAAAATGGGATCCATACGAAATGTGTACAGATGCACATAACACATATGAATGTTGTTGACATTCATATATTTAAATATGAATGTTGTTGACATTCATATCTTCAGATTCATATCTAATATTCAACAAATAAATTTGAATGTATCAGATTCAAATCAGTTTTTCTTGCATTCAGATTTTAAACATTTGAATCGAATTGAATATTTTGACATTCAATTCAATTTGAATTCAAATGCAAACAACAACAACAACAACAACAACAAACATTTGTGCACACCACCACTGAATGATATATTAAATAGGTTGAAGTGCCTGTCCAGCAGTGCTTATACTGCAAATGGCTCACCGGGATCATCATGTCAAAGTCTGAACTGGCATCCAGTATGAGGTTGGACATTGCTATTATGATGTGGAAGCTGCTAATGATTGTGCAGTCACAGTCAAGTACACTCACCCCCTCACTTTGCAGATCCTATAAGTGGTGCAGTTCCATCATCCCAGGAGTGGTCCAGATGCTGTTGGTCAATCTGTGAACTACTTTTAAGTTGTCCACAGTTCTGGGGAGGGGGGTTAGGCAACTTCAGGTTGTATTTGAGAGGTGATGACCAACCTATGACAGGCACTGTCTGGTCCAATTATTTTGGATCAGTTTCAATTATTGCGGCCTGGGGACGTGGACAAGCTGCTTGCAGGGGTGCGGCTGACAACATGCTCTCTGGATCCTTGCCCTTCCTGGCTGATTAAAGCTAGCCGGCAAGGTATGACTGGGTGGATCCAGGAAATGGTAAAAGCCTCTCTGAGGGAAGGGGTGGTTCCATTGGCCCTTAAACAGGCTGTGGTACATCCCCTCCTGAAGAAGGCCTCCCTGGATCCAAAAGACTTAAACAACTATTGCCCGGTGGCCAACGTACCTTTCCTAGGGAAGGTTCTAGAGACGGTTGTCGCTGTTCAGCTGCAGGAATGCTTGGAAGAAGCTCATTATCTAGACCCATTTCAATCTGGCTTCAGGCCCGGTTATGGCACGGAAACCACCTTGGTCGCCCTGGTTGATGATCTCCTCCGGGAGAAAAACAGGGGGAATGCTGCCCTGCTGGTTCTTCTGGACCTCTCAGCAGCTTTTGATACCATTGACCATGTTATCCTTCTGGACAGACTATGGAGCTTAGGAGTTGGGGGCAATGCCTGGCATTGTTTCCGCTCCTATCTCTTGAGCCGATCTCAGATAGCGGTGATGGGAGAGACTGAGTCGACACCCTGGGAACTCACTTGTGGGGTTCCCCAGGGGTCAATCTTATCTCCCATGTTATTTAATATCTACATGAAGCCGCTGGGAGAGATCATCAGGAGATTTGGAGTGAGGTGTCATCAATATGCAGATGATACCCAACTCTATCTTTCTGAGCCATATGAATCAGGAGAGGTGGTTGAAGTGCTCGACAGGTGCTTAGAGGCGGTAATGGGCTGGATGAGGGCCAATAAATTGAAACTGAATCCAGACAAGACAGAGGTGCTGTGTGTTACAGGCTCTTGGGTCCAGGCAGTTGGGAGATACCCTGTCATTGATGGGGTTACAATATCCACGAAAGGACAGGTGCGTAACTTGGGGGTACACCTGGACTCTGTGCTAACACTTGAAGCTCAGGTGGAGGCCGTGGCCAGGAGTGCCTACTCCCAACTACGGCTGGTACGTCAACTGAAACCTTTCTTGGGCAGAGATGACCTGGTCACAGTTATCCACGTTCTGGTAACCTGCAGGTTGGACTATTGTAATGCACTCTACATGGGGATTCCCTTGAAGATGGTTCGGAAGTTGCAGCTGGTGCAAAATGCAGCTGCTAGAGTGCTGACAGGAACACTTAGCCGGACACATATTACGCAGGTTTTAAAAGAACTGCACTGGCTGGCAATTCACTAACGAGCCCAATTCAAGGTGCTAACTCTGACTTACAAGGCATTAAATGACTTGGGCCCGAGATATCTAAAGGAGCGCCTTCTCCCATATCAACCTGCCTGTGTTTTAAGATCTGGAGGGGAGGCCCTTCTGGTGATCCCCCCACCTTCAGTAGTGAGGCGAGTGGGCACCTGGGAGAGGGCCTTCTTGGTAATGGCCCCCAGGCTATGGAATGGCTTGCCCTCAGGGTGCGTCAGGCCCTTCTTTGTTTCTATTTAGGAAGGCGGTGAAAATGTTCCTCTTCACACAGGCCTTTCGTTAAATGTCGCCCACACTTCCCCCATTGAAAATTACTGTTGCTTTTAACTATTTTTGTATTTTTCTAACGTTGTGTTTTTAAACTTGTTTCTGATTTTATGGTTGATATATATAATTTTAAAGGTCTGTTTTTAAACATTGTGAGCCGCCCAGAGACCCTCGGGTATGGGGCGCCATATAAATGTATGTATAAATAAATAAAAAATAAAATATTTCTAGATGTGACACAGCACCCGAGTTAAGCTAGGTTTTCTAGTGAATTTTACACACTGAGCTCAAAAGGTTCACTATCACTGGGTTAGGCTTAGGCTTAGGCTTAGGCTTAGGGATAGGAATAGGACTAGGGTTAGGATTGCAAGTAGGGTTGGGGTTGGGGTCGGGGTTGGGGTGAGGGTGAGGGTGAGGGTTAGAGGGTGAGGGTGAAGGTGAGGGTTAGGGTGAGGGTTAGGTTGAGGGTTAGGGTTAGGATTGCACATAGAGTTGGGGTTGGGGTTAGGGTTTGGGTTTGGGTTCAGGTTAGAGTTTTAGGGTTAGAGTTAGTGTTAGGGACAGGGTTAGGGTTAGGGTCAGGGTTAGGCTTAGGCTTAGGGTTAGGGTTAGGGTTGCACGTAGGGTTAGGGTTAGGACTAGGGTTAGGGTTGGGGTTAGGGTTGGGTTTGGGGTAGGGGTAGGGGTAGCAATGCGTTAAGGTTAGGGTTACGGTTGTTTAGTGTTAGGGTAAGGATTGCATGTAGGGTTAGGGTTAGGGACACAGTTAGGGTTAGGGCTAGGGTTAGGGTTAGGGTTAGGGTTGGGTTAGGGTCAGGGTCAGGGTTAGGGTTAGTGATAGGGTTAGGGTTAGGGATAGGGATAGGGTTAATATTAGGGTAGGGTTAGTGTTAGCATTAAGGGTTAGGGTTAGGGTTGGGTTAAGGTTCAGGTTCAGGTTCAGGTTCAGGGTTAGGGTTGGGTTAGGGTTCTGGTTAGCCTTAGGGTTAGGTTAGGGTTGGGGTTAGGATTAGGGTTAGTGTTACGGCTAGGGTTAGGGTTACGGTTAGGGATATGGGTAGTGATTTGGGATAGGGTTAGTATCCGGGTTAGGGTTGGGGTTGG